>CM067844.1:584518482-594075982 GCA_034509565.1 Triticum monococcum | reverse complement strand
TATCGGAATGGACCTAAAAATCCATAGAGAATATTTTTGGAATAAACAAAAAATATTGGCCAAAGAATCAACGCAGGGGACCCACCTGTTGTCCACAAGGGTGGAGGGCGCGCCCACCCCCCTAGAGCACCCCCTGCCTTGTGGGTCCCCTAGACCTCCACCGACCTCAACTCCAACTCCATATATCCATGCTTGGGGAGAAAAAAATGAAGGAGAAGGATTCATCACGTTTTACGATACGGAGCCGTCGTCACCCCCTATTCTTCATCGGGAGGCCAGATCTGGAGCCCGTTTGGGGCTCCGGAGAGGGGAAATCATCGCCATCATCATCACCAACCTTCCTCCATCACCAATTTCATGATGCTCACCACCGTGCGTGAGTAATTCCATCGTAGGCTTGCTGGACGGTGATGGGTTGGATGAGCCTTATCATGTAATCGAGTTAGTTTTGTTAGGGTTTGATCCCTAGTATCCACTCTGTTTTGAGATTGATGTTGCTATGACTTTGCTATGCTTAATGCTTGTCACTAGGGCCCAAATGCCATGATTTCAGATCTGAACCTATTATGTTTTCATGAATATATTTGTGTTCTTGATCCAATCTTGCAAGTTATAGTCACCTACTATGTGGTATGATCCGGCAACCCCAGAGTGACAATAGTCAGGATACTTCCCGGTGATGACCGTAGTTTGAGGAGTTCATGTATTCACTTTGTGTTAATGCTTTGTTCCAGTTCTCTATTAAAAGGAGGCCTTAATATCCCTTAGTTTCCATTAGGACCCCGCTTCCATGGGAGGGTAGGACAAAAGATGTCATGGAAGTTCTTTTTCATAAGCACACATGATTATATTCGGAATACATGCCTACATTATATTGATGAATTGGAGCTTGTTCTGTGTCACCCTAGGTTATAACTGTTGCATGATGAATGCCATCTGACATAATTATCCATCACTGATCCATTGCCCATGAGTTCATTTCATATTGATCTTTGCTAAGTTACTTCTCCGTTGCCACTGTTACGATTGCTACAAAACTGCTATTTTTACTTTTGTCAACGTTACCGTTACTTCCATACTACTTTGCTACTAAATACTTTGATGCAGATATTAAGTTTTTTAGGTGTGGTTGAATTGACAACTCGGCTGCTAATACTTGAGAATATTCTTTGGCTCCCCTTGTGTTGAATCAATAAATTTGGGTTGAATACACTACCCTCGAAAACTGTTGTGATCCCCTATACTTATGGGTTATCAAGACCTTTTTGTGGCGCCATTGTCGGGGAGCATAGATCTATTCTCTGAGTCACCTGGGATTTATATCTGTTGATAACCATGAGGAATTTGAAAGATACTAGAACCAAGATTTTTCCCTCTACTATGAGGGAGGTAAGGAACTGACATCTAGCTCTGCACTTGATTCACCTTTTGTTTTGAGTAAGCTTGCAACAACTACACCTGATATTGATTCTGATATGTCACATGTTATTGATGATGCTACTACTTTGATTGATAATACTATGCCATTAGGTGAATTTCTTGATGAACAACTTGCTAGGGTTAGAGAGAATGAAATTACTGAAACTGATGATATTATTGAAGCTGAAGATTATGATTCCCCCCTAGATATGAATTGCCTAAAGTACCGAGGGTTATATTAAGGATGAAGAAACAGCCAAAGACTTTTTTGCTTGCAATGATAGAGATGGTCTTAAGAAATTATTAGCTAAGCTGAAAGAAAAATCTTTGAATGCTAGAATGCAATATGATCCTAAAATTTGCTACTTCACCTATCTTTGTTACTGATACGGATTATGAATTCTCTGTCGATCCTGAGTTAATTACTTTGGTTGAATCCGATCCTTTTCATGGTTATGAATCTGAAACTGTTGTGGACATCTTAGTAAACTGAATGATATACCCACCCTATTTGCTCACGAGGAAAAAATTCGCTATTACTATATTCTTAAGTTGTTTCCTTTTTCATTAAAGGGTGATTCTAAGATATGGTTTAATTCTCTTGCTCCTGGTTGTTTGCGTAGTCCCCAGGATATGATATATTACTTCTCTGAAAAATATTTTCCTGCTCATAAGAAACAAGCTGCTTTATAGGAAATATTTAACTTTGTGCAAATTGAAGAAGAGAGTCTCCCACAAGCTTGGGGGAGGCTTCTCCAATTACTTAATGCTTTGCTTGATCATCCTCTCAAGAAAAATGAAATACTTGATATCTTTTATAATGGACTAACTGATGCTTCTAGGGACCACCTAGATAGTTGTGCTGGTTGTGTTTTCAGGGAAAGAACGATTGAGCAAGCTAAAAAACTATTGAATAATATATTGAGCAATGGTAATGATTGGACACTTCCCGAACCACCTCCTAAGCCAACTCCGAAGAAAAGAGGTATTATATTTCTCAGTCCTAAAGATATGCAAGAGGCAAATAAATCTATGAAAGAAAAAGGTATTAAAGCTGAAGATGTTAAAAATCTATCGCCTATTGAAGAAATACATGGTCTTGATAACCCAACACAGGTAGTAAAGGTAAACTCTTTCTATAGATTTGATGAAGCTGATATTCCTTATAATAAGTCTGCTAGTCAATGCTTGGATGAATTTGATAATTTTATTGTTAAACAAGAAAACTCCAATGCTTATCTTAGTATACAATTGAAACATAATGCTTATATGCTTGACCACTTGGGTGATTATATGAGTAGAACTGTTAATGATCTTAAGCTTATTAGTAAACATGCTTCTATGGTAAAAACTCAAGTAGAACAAGTACTTAAGGCACAAGATGATTTGCTTAATGAGATGAATAGTAAGAATAATGATCATGCTGTTAGAGTTATGACTAGAGGTGGTAAGATGACCCAGGAAACTCCATATCCTGAGGGCCATCCTAAGAGAATTGAGCGAGATTCTTAGAGAGTTAATACTGATGCACCTAGTCCTTCTAATAAAAAAGGAAGACTGATAGGACTTTGCATGCTTCTAGTGAACATGTTATAGACACCCCTCAGAATCCCAATGATATTTCTATTTCTAATGCTGAGACACAATCTGGTAATGAGCATGAGCATAGTGATAATGTTAATGATGATGTTCATGATCATGCTCAACCTAGCAATGATAATGATGTAGAGATTAAACCTGCTGTTGATCTTGATAACTGATACATCCATTTGGCATCATGTTTACCTACTGTTATTTATAATGTTTTTATGCATAATAATGCTTTTTGGACTAATTCTAATTCTTTTTCTCTCATAATATGCAAGGTTCACACAAAGAGGGAGAATTCCGGCAGCTGGAAATCTGTACATGAAAAAGCTACATCAGGCTACCTATTCTGCACAACTCCAAATGAGTTGGAACTTCATGAGGAATTTTTATGGAATAAATAAGAATTATTAGAGTGAATAACTACCAGAGGGGGCCCACTAGATGGGCACAACCCACCTGGGTGCGCAGGGAGCCCAGGCACGCCCTGGTGGGTTGTGCCCTCCTCGGCCCACCTCCGGTGCCCATCTTCTGCTATATAAGTAATTTGGACCTAGAAAAATAAGGAAAGGACTTTCGGGACAGAGCACCGTCGTCTCAAGGCGTAACTTGGACATGAGCAATTTTACCCTTCGGCAGAGTGATTTCACAGGGGAACCACCCTCCCGGAGGGGGAAATCATCGTCATCGTCATCATCATCACCAACAACCCTCTCATCTTGGGGAGGCCAATCCTCATCAACATCTTCACCAGCACCATCTCCTCTCAAACCCTAGTTCATCTCTTGTGTTCAATCTTTGTACCGGAACCTTAGATTGGTACCTGTGGGTGACTAGTAGTGTTGATTACATCTTGTAGTTGATCACTATATGGTTTATTTGGTGGAAGATTATATGTTCAGATCCATTATGATATTTAATTACCCCTCTGATCATGAACATGTTTATCACTTGTGAGTAGTTACTTTTGTTCTTCAGGCCACGGGAGAAATCATGTTGCAAGTAATCATGTGAACTTGATATGTGTTCGATATTTTGATAATATGTATGTTGTGATTCCCTTAGTGGTGTCATGTGAACGTCGACTACATGATACTTCACCATATTTGGGTCTAAGGGAATGCATTGTGGAGTAGTTATTAGGTGATGGGTTGCTAGAGTGACAGAAGCTTAAACCCTAGTTTATGCGCTACTTCGTAAGGGACCGATTTGGATCCAAAAGTTCAATCCCATGGTTAGATTCTATCTTAATACTTTTCTCGTAGTTGCATATGCTTGCGAGGGGGTTAATCATAAGTAGGACGTTTTTTCAAGTAAGAACAACACCTAAGCACCGATCCACCCACATATCATATTATCAAAGTAGTGAACACAAATCAAGCCAACATGGTGAAAGTTACTAAATGAAATTCCTGTGTGCCCTCAAGAACACTTTGCTTATTATAAGAAACCATTTTGTCCTGTCCTTTGCCACAAAAGGATTGGGCTATCTTGCTGCATATTATTTGCCGGTACCGTTACGTGCTCGTTACAAATTATCCTGCTACCAAATTATCTGTTACTTACAATTTCAGCACTTGCAGACATTACCTTGCTGAAAACCACTTGTCATTTCCTTCTACTCCTCGTTGGGTTCGATACTCTTACTTATCGAAAGGACTAAGATTGATCTCTTATACTTGTGGGTTATCAAGGCTCTTTTCTGGCACCGTTGCCGGGGAGTGAAGCGCTCTTGGTAAGTGGAAATTGGTAAGGAAAACTTATTACTACGTGCTGAAGTTTATTGTCACTTGTTACTATGGAGAACAATCTTTCGAGGGGTTTGTTTGGGGTATCTTCACGTTGATCGGAACCACAATTAGTTACCCCTCAACCCACTGCACCTACTGAAAATACTAAATATGAAATTCCTTCGGGTATGATAGAACAACTACTAGCTAATCCTTATGCAGGAGATGGAACCGAACATCCTGATATGCACTTGATATATGTGGATGAAATTTGTGGATTGTTTAAGCTTGCAGGTTTACCCGAAGATGAAGCTAAGAAGAAGGTTTTCCCTTTATCTTTGAAGGGAAAGGCGTATAGGCTATGTGATGATATTGGATCCTGGAATTGGAATCAGTTGAAACTGGAATTCCATCAAAAAAATTATCCTATGCATCTAGTTCATCGTGATCGGAATTATATATATAATTTTTAGCCTCGTCAAGGAGAAAGTATCGCTCTAGCTTGGGGAGGCTTAAGTCAATGTTATATTCATGCCCCAATCATGAGCTCTCGAGAGGAATTATCATTCAGAACTTCTATGCTTGGCTTTCTCGTAATGATCAATCCATGCTTGATACTTCTTGTGTTGGTTCTTTTATGAAGAAGAGTATTGAATTCAGGTGGGACCTCTTGGAAAGAATTAAATGCAACTTTGAAAATTGGGAACTTGACGAAGGTAAAGAGTCAGGTATTAAGATTAAGTTTGATAGTGTTAAATCTTTTATGAATACCGATGCTTTTCAAAAGTTTAGCACTAAATATGGACTTGATTCTGAGATAGTATCCTCTTTTTGTGAATCTTTTGCTACTCGTGTTGATCTCCCTAAAGAGAAGTGGTTTAAATATCATCCCCCTATTAAAGAACAAATTAAATAACTGGTACTTGCTAAATAAGAAACTATCATCTACAATGTTGATCTAGTTGTTCCTACTTCTTACATCGAGAAACCACCTTTTCTTGTTAAGATAAAAGAACATGCTAAGGTTTCAACTGTGGTCCATCGAAGTAATATCAAAGCACCTAAACCCTCTGAGCAAATCAAAGTAGAACCTAGTGTTGCTATGGTTAAGGATCTCTTGGTCGATAATATTGATGGGCATGTTATTTACTTCGCTGGTAAAGCTGCTAGAATTGCCAAACCCGATGGGAAAGATAAACATAGACCCGTTTTGGCATGCCCGTTGTCTCAATTAAAATAGGATATCACTATTATCATGGTTTATGCGACATAGGTGCTAGCATGAGTGCTATTCCTTTTACCTTGTATCAAGAAATTATGAATGACATAGCACCCACTGAAATAGAAGACATAGATGTTACTATTAAACTTGCTAATAGAGACACCATCACACCACTTGGGATTGTTAGAGATGTTGAAGTCTTGTGTGGGAAAATAAAATACCCTACTAATTTTCTTGTTCTTGGTTCCCCATAGGATGACTTTTGTCCCATTATCTTTGGTAGACCTTTCTTGAACACCGTTAATGCTAAAAAAGATTGTGAGAAACAAACTGCGGGTGTTAGCTTTGGTGATGAGTCTCATGAGTTCAATTTTTCCAACATTGTATAAAACCTCATACAAAAGAATTGCCTAGTAAGGATGAAATTATTGGTCTTTCTTCTATTGTTGCACCTCCTACCGATCCTTTATAATAGTATCCACTAGACCATGAAAATGACTTGCATATGCATGAAAGAAATGAAATAGATAGAATCTTGTTCGAACAACAACCTCTGCTTAAGCACAATTTGCCTATTAAAACTCTATGAGGTCCTCCTCCACCTAAAGGTGATCCTGTGTTTGAATTAAAACAGTTACCCGAGACTTTGAAATATGCTTATCTCAATGAGAAAAAGATTTATCCTATTATTATTAGTGCTAACCTTTCAGAACATGAAGAAGAAATAATATTGAAAGTTCTAAGGAAGCACCGAACTGCTACTAGATACACTCTTGATGATCTTAAGGGCATCAGTCCCACTCTATGTCAGCACAAGATTAATATGGAACCTGATGCTAAACCCATTGTTGATCACCAACGCCGGTTAAATCCGAAGATGAAAGAAGTGGTAAGAACGAAAATATTAAAACTTCTGGAAGCAGGTATAATCTGTCCTATAGCTGATAGTAGATGGGTAAGTCCTGTCCATTGTGTCCCTAAGAAAGGAGGTATAACTGTTGTTCCTAATGATAAGAATGAACTTATTCCACAGAATTGTTACAGGCTATAGAATGGTAATTTATTTTAGAAAATTAAACAAAGCAACTAGAAAAGATCATTACCCTCTGCCTTTTATTGATCAAATGCTAGAAAGATTATCTAAGCACACACATTTTTGCTTCCTTGATGGATATTCTGGTTTTTCACACATCCCTATTTCTCAACCTGATCAAGAAAAGACCACTTTTACTTGTCCTTTTCGAACTTATGCTTATAGATGTATTCCTTTTGGTTTATGCAATGCACCTGCTACCTTTCAAATATGTATGACTGCTATATTCTCTGACTTTTGTGAAAATATTGTTGAGGTTTTCATGGATGCATTTTCTGTTTATGGGAAGTCTTTTGATGATTGTTTAAGCAATCTTGATCGAGTTTTACAGAGATGTGAGCAAACAAATCTTGAATTGAATTGAGAGAAGTGCCACTTTAAGGTTAATGAAGGTATTGTTTTGGGCCATAAAATTTCTGAAAGAGGTATTGCGATGGACAAAGCTAAGGTTCATGTAATTGAGAAAATGCCATGCCCTAAATATATCAAACATATTCGTAGTTTCCTTGGTCATGCTGGTTTCTATAGGAGATTTATCAAGGACTTTTCTAAAATTTCTAGCACACGTTCAGCTCGATCACGATCCCCGGACTCCGATCCAGCAAAGTGTCGGGGAAGAGTTCCGTCAGCACGACGGCGTGGTGACGATCTTGATGTACTACTGTCACAGGGCTTCGCCTAAGCACCGCTACAATATTATCGAGGACTATGGTGGCAGGGGGCGCTGCACACGGCTAAGAATATGATCACGTGGATCAACTTGTGTTCCTCTAGGGTGCCCCTGCCTCCGTATATAAAGGTTCAAGGGGGAGGCCGGCCGGCCATCATAGGGCGCGCCAGGAGGAGTCCTACTCCCTCCGGGAGTAGGACTTCTCCCCCAATCCTAGTTGGAATAGGATTCGCGAGGTGGAAAAGAGAGAGAGAGAGAAAGGAGGGGGGCGCCGGCCCCCTCTCTCCTTGTCCTATTCGGACTAGGGGGGAGGGGCGCGCGGCCCAGCCCTGGCCGCCTCTCCTCTTCTTCCACTAAGGCCCACTAAGGCCCATATAGCTCCCGGGGGGTTCCGGTAACCTCCCGGTACTCCGGTAAAATCCTGATTTCACCCGGAACACTTCCGATATCCAAACACAGGCTTCCAATATATCAATCTTTATGTATCGACCATTTTGAGACTTCTCGTCATGTCCGTGATCACATCCGGGACTCCAAACAACCTTCGGTACATCAAAACGTATAAACTCGTAGTATAACTGTCATCGAAACCTTAAGCGTGCGGACCCTATGGGTTTGAGAACAATGTAGACATGACCAAGACATGTCTCCGGTCAATAACCAATAGCAGGACCTGGATGCCCATATTGGCTCCTACATATTCTACAAAGATCTTTATCGGTCAGACCGCATAACAACATACGTTGTTCCCTTTGTCATCGGTATGTTATTTGCTCAAGATTCGATCGTCGGTATCTTAATACCTAGTTCAATCTCGTTACCGGCAAGTCTCTTTACTCGTTCCGTAATACATCATCTCACAACTAACTCATTAGTTGCAATGCTTGCAAGGCTTATGTGATGTGCATTACCGAGAGGGCCCAGAGATACCTCTCCGACAATCGGAGTGACAAATCCTAATCTCGAAATACGCCAACCCAACATGTACCTTTGGAGATACCTGTAGAGCTCCTTTATAATCACCCAGTTACGTTGTGACGTTTGGTAGCACATAAAGTGTTCCTCCGGCAAACGGGAGTTGCATAATCTCATAGTCATAGGAACATGTATAAGTCATGAAGAAAGCAATAGCAACATACTAAACGATCGGGTGCTAAGCTAATGGAATGGGTCATGTCAATCACATCATTCTCCTAATGATGTGATCTCGTTAATCAAATAACAACTCTTTTGTTTATGGTTAGGAAACATAACCATCTTCGATTAACGAGGTAGTTAAGTAGAGGCATACTAGTGATACTCTGTTTGTCTATGTATTCACACATGTATTATGTTTCCGGTTAATACAATTCTAGCATGAATAATAAACATTTATCATGATATAAGGAAATTAATAATAACTTTATTATTGCCTCTAGGGCATATTTCCTTCAGTCTCCCACTTGCACTAGAGTCAATAATCTAGTTCACATCGCCATGTGATTCAACACTAAGAGTTCAGATCACCATGTGATTAACACCCATAGTTCACATCATCATGTGACCTATACCCCAAAGGGTTTACTAGAGTCAATAATCTAGTTCACATCATTTATGTGATTAACACCCAAAGAGTACTAAGGTGTGATCATGTTTTGCTTGTGAGATAATTTTAGTTAACGGGTCTGTCACATACAGATCCGTAAGTATTTTGCGAATTCTATGTCTACAATGCTCTGCACGGATTTACTCTAGATAATTGCTCCCACTTTCAATATGTATCTAGATCGAGACTTAGAGTCATCCAGATCTGTGTCAAAACTTGCATCCACGTAACTTTTTACGACGAACCTTTTGTCACCTCCATAATCGAGAAATATTTCCTTATTCCACTAAGGATAATTTTGACCAATGTCCAGTGATCTACTCTTAGATCACTATTGTACTCCCTTGCTTAACACAGTGTAGGGTATACAATAGATCTGGTACACATCATGGCATACTTTATAGAACCTATGGCTGAGGCATAGGGAATGACTTTCATTCTCTTTCTATCTTCTGCCGTGGTCGGGCTTTGAGTCTTACTCAATTTCATACCTTGTAACACAGCCAAGAACTCTTTCTTTGACTGTTCCATTTTTGAACTACTTCAAAATATTGTCAAGGTATGTACTCATTGAAAAAACTTATCAAGCGTCTTGATCTATCTCTATAGATTTTCATGCTTAATATGTAAGCAGCTTCACCGAGGTCTTTCTTTGAAAAACTTCTTTAAAAACACTCCTTTATGCTTTGCAGAATAATTCTACATTATTTCCGATCAACAATATGTCATTCACAAATACTTATCAGAAATGCTGTAGTGCTCCCACTCACTTTCTTGTAAATACACGCTTCACCGCAAGTCTGTATAAAACTATATGCTTTGATCATACTATCAAAGCGTTTTATTCCAACTCCGAGAGGCTTGCACCAGTCCATAAATGGATCGCTGGAGCTTGCACACTTTGTTAGCTCCTTTTGGATTGACAAAACCTTCCAGCTGCATCATATACAACTCTTCTTCCAGAAATCCATTCAGGAATGCAGTTTTGACATCCATTTGCTGGATTTCATAAAATGCGGCAATTGCTAACATGATTCGGACAGACTTAAGCATAGATACGAGTGAGAAACTCTCATCATAGTCAACACCTTGAACTTGTCGAAAACCTTTTTGAGACAATTCTAGCTTTGTAGATAGTAACACTACTATCAGCGTCTGTCTTCCTCTTGAAGATCCATTTAATCTCAATGGCTCGCCGATCATTGGACAAGTCAATCAAAGTCCATACTTTGTTCTCATACATGGATCTCATCTCAGATTTCATGGCCTCAAGCCATTTCGCGGAATCTAGGCTCATCATCGCTTCCTCATAGTTCGCAAGTTCGTCATGGTCTAGTAACATGACTTCCAGAACAGGATTACCGTACCACTCTGGTGCAGATCTCACTCTGGATTACCTACGAGATTTGGTAGTAACTTGATCTGAAGTTATATGATCATCATCATTAGCTTCCTCACTAATTGGTGTAGTAGTCACAAGAACAGATTTCTGAGATGAACTACATTCCAATAAGGGAGATGGTACAATTATCTTATCAAGTTTTCTACTTTCCTCCCACTCACTTCTTTTGAGAGAAACTCCTTCTCTGGAAAGGATCCATTCTCAGCAATGAATATCTTGCCTTCGGATCTGTGATAGAAGGTGTACCCAACTGTCTCCTTTGGGTATCCTATGAAGACACATTTCTACGATTTGAGTTTGAGCTTATCGAGATGAAACTTTGTCACATAAGCATTGCAACTCCAAACTTTAAGAATTGACAGCTTAGGTTTCTTGCCAAACCATAGTTCACACGGTGTCGTCTCAACGGATTTAGATGGTGCCCTATTTAACGTGAATGCAGCTGTCTCTAATGCATAACCCCAAAACGATAGTGGTAAATCGGTAAGAAACATCATAGATTGCACTATATCCAATAAAGTATGGTTATGACGTTCGGACACACCATTATGCTGTAGTGTTCCAGGTGGCGTGATTAGTGAAACTATTTCACATTGTTTTAACTGAAGACCAAACTCGTAGCTCAAATACTCTTCTCCACGATCAGATCGTAGAAACTTTATTTTCTTGCTATGATGATTTTCCACTTCACTCTGAAATTATATGAACTTTTCAAATGTTTCAGACTTCTATTTCATTAAGTAGATATACCCATATCTGCTCAAATCGTCTGTGAAGGTCAGAAAATAATGATACCCGCTACAAGCCTTAATATTCATCGGACGACATACATCATTATGTATGATTTCCAACAAATCTATTTCTTGCTCCATTGTTCCGGAGAACAGAGTTTTAGTCATCGTGCCCAAGAGACATGGTTCGCAAGCATCAAGTGATTCATAATCAAGTGATTCCAAAATCCCATCAGCATGGAGTTTCTTCATGCGCTTTACACCAATATGACCTAAACGGCAGTGCCACAAATAAGTTGCACTATCATTATTAACTTTTCATATTTTGGTTTCAATATTATGAATATGTGTATCACTACGATCGAGATCCAACGAACTTGTTTCATTGGGTGTATGACCATCGAAGGTTTTATTCATGTAAACAGAACAATAATTATTCTCTGACTTTAATGAATAACCGTATTGCAATAAACATGATCAAACCATATTCATGCTCAACGCAAACACCAAATAACACTTATTTAGTTTCAACACTAATCCCGAAAGTATAGGGAGAGTGCAATGATGATCACATCAATCTTGGAACCACTTCCAACACACATCGTCACTTCACCCTTAACTAGTCTCTGTTTATTCTGCAACTCCTGATTTGAGTTACTACTCTTAGCAACTGAACTAGTATCAAATACTGAGGAGTTGCTATAAATACTAGTAAAGTACATATCAATAACATGTATATCAAATATACTTTTGTTCACTTTGCCATCCTTCTTATCCGCCAATCACATGGGGTCGTTCCGCTTCCAGTGACCAGTCCCTTTGAAGTAGAAGCACTTAGTCTCAGGCTTAGGACCAGACTTGGGCTTCTTCACTTGAGCAGCAACTTGCTTGCTGTTCTTCTTGAAGTTCCCCTTCTTCCCTCTGCCCTTTTCTTGAAACTAGTGGTCTTGTCTACCATCAACACTTGATGTTTTTCTTGATTTCTACATTCGTCAATTTCCGCATTACGAAGATCTTGGGAATCGTTTCCGTTATCCCTTGCATATCATAGTTCATCACGAAGTTCTACTAACTTGGTGATGGTGACTAGAGAATTCTGTCAATCACTATCTTATCTGGAAGATTAACTCCCACTTGATTCAAGCGATTGTAGTACTCAAACAATCTGAGCACATGCTCACTAGTTGAGCGATTCTCCTCCATCTTTTAGCTATAGAACTTGTTGGAGACTTCATATCTCTCAACTCGGGTATTTGCTTTAAATATTAACCTCAACTCCTGGAACATCTCATATGCTCCATGACGTTCAAAATGTCTTTGAAGTCCCGATTCTAAGCCATTAAGCATGGTGCACTAAACTATCAAGTAGTCATCATATTGAGCTAGCCAAACGTTCATAACGTCTGCACCTGCTCCTGCAATAGGCCCGTCACCTAGCGGTGCATCAAGGACATAATTCTTCTGTGCAGCAATGAGAATAAACCTCAGATCACGGATCCAATCCGCATCATTGCTACTAACATCTTTCAACCCAATTTTCTCTAGGAACATATCAAAATAAACACAGTGAAGCAACAACGCAAGCTATTGATCTACAACATGATTTGCAAGATACTACCAGGACTAAGTTCATGATAAATTTAAGTTCAATTTAATCATATTACTTAAGAACTCCCACTTAGATAGACATCCCTCTAATCTTCTAAGTGATCAGGTGATCCAAATCAACTAAACAATAACCGATCATCACGTGAAATGGATTAGTCTTCAATGGAGAACATCATTATGTTGATCATATCTACTATATGATTCACGCTCGACCTTTCGGTCTCCGTGTTCCGAGGACATATCTGCATATGCTAGGCTCGTCAAGTATAACTTGAGTATTCTGTGAGTGCAAAACTGGCTTGCACCCATTGTAGATGGACGTAGAGCTTATCACACCCGATCATCACGTGGTGTCTGGGCACGACGAACTTTGGCAACGGTGCATACTCAGGGAGAACACTTCTTGATAATTTAGTGAGAGATCATCTTATAATGCTACCGTCAATCAAAGCAAGATAAGATGCATAAAAAGATAAACATCACATGCAATCAATATAAGTGATATGATATGGCCATCATCATCTTGTGCTTGTGATCTCCATCTTCGAAGCACCGTCGTGATCACCATCATCACTGGCGCGACACCTTGATCTCCATCGTAGCATCGTTCTCGTCTCGCCAATCTTATGCTTCCACGACTATCGCTACCGCTTAGTGATAAAGTAAAGCATTACAGCACGATTGCATTGCATACAATAAAGCGACAACCATATGGCTCCTGCCAGTTGCCGATAACTCGGTTACAAAACATGATCATCTCATACAATAAAATTTAGCATCATGTCTTGACCATATCACATCACAACATGCCCTGCAAAAACAAGTTAGACGTCCTCTACTTTGTTGTTGCAAGTTTTACATGGCTGCTACGGGCTTAAGCAAGAACCAATCTTACCTACGCATCAAAACCACAACGATAGTTTGTCAAGTTGGTGCTGTTTTAACCTTCGCAAGGACCGGGTGTAGCCACACTCAGTTCAACTAAAGTTAGAGAAACTGTCACCCGCAAGCCACCTATGTGCAAAGCACGTCGGGAGAACCGGTCTCGCGTAAGCGTACGCGTAATGTCGGTCCGGGCCGCTTCATCCAACAATACTGCCGAACCAAAGTATGACATGCTGGTAAGCAGTATGACTTATATCGCCCACAACTCACTTGTGTTCTACTCGTGCATATAACATCAACACATAACACCTAGGCTCGGATGCCACTGTTGGGGAATGTAGTAATTTCAAAATTTTCCTACGCACACGCAAGATCATGGTGATGCATAGCAACGAGAGGGGAGAGTGTGATCTACGTACCCTTGTAGATCGACAACGGAAGCGTTTGGTTGATGTAGTCGTACGTCTCCATGGCCCGACCGATCAAGCACCGAAACTACGGCACCTCTGAGTTCTAGCACACGTTCAGCTCGATGGCAATCCCCGGACTCCGATCCAGCAAAGTGTCGGGGAAGAGTTCCGTCAGCACGGCGGCGTGGTGACGATCCTGATGTACTACTGTCGCAGGGCTTCGCCTAAGCACTGCTACAATATTATCGAGGACTATGGTGGCAGGGGGCGCCCCACACGGCTAAGAATATGATCACGTGGATCAACTTGTGTTCCTCTAGGGTGCCCCTGCCTCCGTATATAAAGGTTCAAGGGGGGAGGCCGGCTGGCCATCATAGGGCGCGCTAGGAGGAGTCCTACTCCCTCCGGGAGTAGGACTTCTCCCCCAATCCTAGTTGGAATAGGATTCGCGAGGTGGAAAAGAGAGAGAGAGAGAGAAAGGAGGGGGGCGCCGGCCCCCTCTCTCCTTGTCCTATTCGGACTAGGGGGGAGGGGCACGCGGCCCAGCCCTGGCCGCCTCTCCTCTTCTTCCACTAAGGCCCATATAGCTCCCGATGGGTTCCGGTAACCTCCCGGTACTCCGGTAAAATCCCGATTTCACCCGGAACACTTCCGATATCCAAACATAGGCTTCCAATATATCAATCTTTATGTCTCGACCATTTCGAGACTCCTCGTCATGTCCGTGATCACATCCGAGACTCCGAACAACCTTCGGTACATCAAAATGTATAAACTCATAATATAACTGTCATCGAAACCTTAAGCGTGCGGACCCTACGGGTTCGAGAACAATGTAGACATGACCAAGACATGTCTCCGGTCAATAACCAATAGCGGGACCTGGATGCCCATATTGGCTCCTACATATTCTATGAAGATCTTTATCGGTCAGACCGCATAACAACATACGTTGTTCCCTTTGTCATCGGTATGTTACTTGCCCGAGATTCGATCGTCGGTATCTTAATACCTAGTTCAATCTCGTTACCGGCAAGTCTCTTTACTCGTTCCGTAATACATCATCTCACAACTAACTCATTAGTTGCAATGCTTGCAAGGCTTATGTGATGTGCATTACCGAGAGGGCCCAGAGATACCTCTTCGACCATCGGAGTGACAAATCCTAATCTCGAAATATGCCAACCCAGCATGTACCTTTGGAGATACCTGTAGAGCTCCTTTATAATCACCCAGTTACGTTGTGACATTTTGTAGCACACAAAGTGTTCCTCCGGCAAACAGGAGTTGCATAATCTCATAGTCATAGGAACATGTATAAGTCATGAAGAAAGCAATAGCAACATACTAAACGATCGGGTGCTAAGCTAATGAAATGGGTCATGTCAATCACACCATTCTCCTAATGATGTGATCCCGTTAATCAAATAACAACTCTTTTGTTTATGGTTAAGAAACATAACCATCTTCGATTAATGAGCTAGTCAAGTAGAGGCATACTAGTGACACTCTGTTTGTCTATGTATTCACACATGTATTATGTTTCCGGTTAATACAATTCTAGCATGAATAATAAACATTTGTCATGATATAAGGAAATAAATAATAACTTTATTATTGCCTCTAGGGCATATTTCCTTCAACTTACCAGTGATGACCATAGTTTGAGGAGTTCATGTATTCACTATGTGTTAATGCTTTGGTCCGGTACTCTATTAAAAGGATGCCTTAATATCCCTTAGTTTCCAATAGGACCCCGCTGCCACGGGAGGGTAGGACAAAAGATGTCATGCAAGTTCTTTTCCATAAGCACATATGACTGTATTCGGAATACATGCCTACATTACATTGATGAACTGGAGCTAGTTCTGTGTCACCCTATGTTATGACTGTTACATGATCGATCGCATCCGGCATAATTCTCCAGCACCGATCCAATGCCTAGGAGCTTTTCCTATATTGTTCTTCGCTTATTTACTTTTCCACTGCTACTGTTACAATCACTACAAAACCCAAAAACATTACTTTTGCTACTGTTACTTTTGCTATCATTACCACTACTATCATATTACTTTGCTACTAAATACCTTGCTGCACATATTAAGTTTCCAAGTGTGGTTGAATTGAGAACTTAGCTGCTAATACTTGAGAATATTCTTTGGCTCCCCTTTTGTAGAATCAATAAATTTGGGTTTAATACTCTACCCTCGAAAATTGTTGCGGTCCCCTATACGTGTGGGTTATCAAGAACATTTTCTGGCGCCATTGCCGGGGAGCATAGCTCTATTCTTTGAGTCACTTGGGATTTATATCTGCTTATCATTATGAAGAACTTGAAAGATCCAAGAACCAAGATCTATCCCTCAACTATGAAGGGTGATAACCCACAACTATAGGGGACCGCAACAGCTTTCGACGGTAGAGTATTCAACCCAAATTTATCGATTCGACACAAGGGGAGCCAAAGAATATTCTCAAGTATTAGCAGCTGAGTTGTCAATTCAACCACACCTGGAAACTTAGTATCTACAGCAAAGTGTTTAGTGGCAAAGTAATATGATAATGGTGGTAGCAGCAACAAAAGTAAAGACAACAAAAGTAATATTTTTGGTATTTTGTAGTGATTGTAACAGTAGCAACGGGAAAGTAAATAAGCGTAAACCAGTATATGGAAAACTCGTAGGCACCGGATCAGTGATGGATAATTATGTTGGATGCGGTTCATCATGTAACAGTCATAACATAAGCTGACACAGAACTAGCTCCAATTCATCAATGTAATGTAGGCATGTATTCCGTATATAGTCATACGTGCTTATGGAAAAGAACTTGCATGACGTCTTTTGTCCTACCCTCCCGTGGCAGCGGGGTCCTATTGGAAACTAAGGGATATTAAGGTCTCCTTTTAATAGAGAACCGAAACAAAGCTTTAGCACATAGTGGATACATGAACTCCTCAAACTATGGTCATCACCGGGAGTGGTCCCGATTATTGTCACTTCAGGGTTGCCGGATCATAACACATAGTAGGTGACTATAGACTTGCAAGATAGGATCAAGAACTCACATATATTCATGAAGACATAATAGGTTCAGATCTGAAATCATGGCACTCGGGCCCTAGTGACAAGCATTAAGCATAGCAAAGTCATAGCAACATCAATCTCAGAACATAATGGATACTAGGGATCAAACCCTAACAAAACTAACTCGATTACATGATAAATCTCATCCAACCCATCACCGTCCAGCAAGCCTACGATGCAATTACTCACGCACGGCGGTGAGCATCATGAAATTGGTGATGGAGGATGGTTGATGATGACGACGGCGACGAATCCCCCTCTTCGGAGCTTCGAACGGACTCTAGATCAGCCCTCCCGAGAGGTTTTAGGACTTGGCGGCGGCTCCGTATCGTAAAACGCGATGATTTCTTCTCTCCTATTTTTTTCTCTCCGAAAGCAAATATATAGAGTTGGAGTTGGCATCAGAGGGTCTCCAGGGGGCCCACGAGGTAGGGGCGTGCCCTAGGGGGGGGCACGCCCCCCACCCTCGTGAGAAGGGTGTGGGCCCCCTGGTCTTCATATTTGGCAAGGATTTTTTATTATTTTTTCTAAGACCCCCCGTGGAGTTTCAGGTCATCCCGAGAATATTTGTTTTCTGCACATAAAACAACATCATGGTAATTCTGCTGAAAACAACGTCAGTCCATGTTAGTTCCATTCAAATCATAAAAGTTAGAGTCCAAAACAAGGGCAAAAGTGTTTGGAAAAGTAGATACGACGGAGACGTATCAACTCCCCCAAGCTTAAACCCTTGCTTGTCCTCAAGCAATTCAGTTGACAAACTGAAAGAAAGAAAGAAAAACTTTTACAAACTCTGTTTGCTCTTGTTGTAACTATGTCAAGCCAGCATTCAAGTTTTTAGCATAGATCATAACTAACCACACTTGCAATAATTCTTAGGTGTCATAATTACTCATATCAATGGCATAATCAACTAGCAAGTCATAATAATAAATCTCGGATGACAACACTTTCTCAAAACAATCATAATATGATATAACAAGATGGTATCTCGCTAGCCCTTTCTGAGATTGCAAAACATAAATGCAGAGCACCTTTAAAGATCAAGGACTGACTAGACATTGTAATTCATGGTAAAAGAGATCCAATCATAGTCATACCCAACATAGATTAATAGTGATGAATGCAAATGACGTCTGTGCTCTCCAGCTAGTGCTTTTTAATAAGAGGGTGATGACTCAGCATAAAAGTAAATGGATAGGCCCTTCGCAGAGGGAAGCATGGATTTGTAGAGGTGCCAGAGCTCAGTTTTGAAATAGAGATAAATTGTATTTTGAGCTGTATACTTTCATTGTCAACGTAACAACTAAGAGATGGCGATATCTTCCATGCTAAACAAATTATAGGCAGTTCCCAAATAGAATGGTAAAGTTTATACTCCCCCTCCACCAACAAGCATCAATCCATGGCTTGCTCGAAACAACGAGTGCCTCCAACATACATCAGGTCCCAGGGGGAGTTTTGTTTGCAATTAATTTTGATTTAGTTTGCATAAAGCATGGGACTGGGCATCCCGGTGACCAGCCATTTTCTCGTGAGTGAGGAGCGGAGTCCACTCCTCTTGAGAATAACCCGCCTAACACGGAAGATAAGGCCAGCCTTTGTTGATACATGAGCTATTCGAGCATACAAAACAGAATGTTTATTTGAAGGTTTAGAGTTTGGCACATACAAATTTACTTGGAACGGCAGGTAGATACCGCATATAGGAAGGTATAGTGGACTCATCTAGAATAACTTTGGGGTTTAAGGGATTGGATGCACAAGCAGTATTCCCGGTTAGTACAGGTGAAGGCTAGCAAAAGACTGGGAAGCGACCAACTAGAGAGCGACAATAGCCATGTACATGCACTAAAATTAATAAACATTGGATGCAAGCATGAGTAGGATATAATCCACCATGAACATAAATATCGTGAAGGCTATGTTGATTTGTTTCAAATACATGCGTGAAGACGTGCCAAGTCAAGTCACTTAAATCATTCAAAGGAGGATACCACCCCATCATACCACATCATAATCATCTCAATAGCATGTTGGCATACAAGGTAAATCATTATAACTCATAACTAATCAAGCATGGCACAAGCAACTATGATCTCTAATTGTCATTGCAAACATGTTTATTCATAACAAGCTGAATCAAGAACGACGGGCTCATCATATTTACAAAAACAAAAGAGGTCGAGTTCATACCAGCTTTTCTCATCTCAGTCAGTCCATCATATATCATCATAATTGTCTTTCACTTGCATGACCAAACGGTGTGAATAATAATAAGAGTGCACGTGCATTGGACTAAGCTGGAATCTGCGAGCATTCAATAAATAGGAGAAGACAAGGCAATATGGGCTCTTTGGTTAATTCAACAATAATGCATATAAGAGCCACTTCAACAATTTAATTATGGTCTTCTCCTACTGACCCCCAAAGAAAAGAAAAGAAATAAAACTATTTACACGAGAAAACTCCCAACAAGCAAAAGAAGAATGGGAAATATTTTTGGGTTTTCTTTTTAATTATTACTACTATAGCAGAAAAAAAAACTACTACTAATTTTTTGGTTTTTCTTAAGGTTTAACAAACACACAAGAAGAAAGCAGGAAAAAGAAAATAAACTAGCATGGATATTACAGTGAAAAAGTATGAGCACCGACATCTAGCAATGAGTGTGTGGGAACATAAATGTAATGTCGGTGAGAAATACGTACTCCCCCAAGCTTAGGATTTTGGCCTAAGTTGGTCTATGGCCACGGCTGGCCTGGCGGATATCCATAATAATAGTTGTTGGGGTCGTACTGTGATGAAGAGGAATAGTTGGGATCATACTGATGTGCAGCGGTTATCGCCTGCTGAGCTGCAGCGTGGAGTCGGGCTGCCTCCGCCCTCCTCTCGTACTCTTCTGCCTCCTCTCTGGTAATAACATATCTTCCTTTTATCTGTGAATCAAAGAAGGCAGGATCAGGGAGAGTAATACGGAAAACACGTCGTTTATCAAAAATTAAGCGATATAAGAGAGGTGATTCAAGCCTCTCAACAAACTGGTGCAAAGCCATAGAGTTATAATCTAAATATGCAGGAGGCAACTCCATATCACCCTCACGAATGTCTATTTTAAGAAAATGAGCTAAGCAGGTTGCATAAATTCCTCCAAAGAAATCTCCATTATGTCTATTATGATGCAACCTACAAGCTACAATGACTCCCATATGATAAGATTGGTCTCCTAATACATCCTCCTAAGAATGCTAAGATCAGGGACACACATGTGACATGCTTCATCCTTAGCATTTATGCATATACCGATGAAGAGAGCAAAATAATGTATAGCAGGAAAGTGAATGCTCCCTATGGTAGCCTGCGTTATATCTCTAGATTCCCCCATAGTTATACTAGCAAGAAAGTTTCTAAATTCAGATTTAGGGGGATCCCTAACACTACCCCATGATGGAAGTTTGCAAGCAGAAGTGAAATCCTCTAAGTCCATGGTATAAGATTTGTCATAAAGATCAAACATGACTGAAGGAGAATTACGCGAAGATGAATACTCAAACCTCCTCACAAATGAACTTGTGAGATCATGATACTGGGGGCATTTGTTAGCCTCAAAATCCTCAAGATCGGCATTGCGCAAATATGCTTTGAATTCTTCTTTAATTCCCGCACGGTCCATAAAATTTTCCGACGGCCATTTGCAAGGCCGTACTGGAGCGTCTCTTGGTGGATCCTCGTCAGCATCGCGCATAGCAATCCTGGGTCCTTGCTTCTTAGAGGAACCACCTTGGAACATCTTCCTAAACATACTGTTTTTCTCTGAAAAATTCTGAAATTTTTAGTAACTTCAAAATAAAAGTAAACCAACTTAAATAAAACTGATAGCAACTACTCCTACAGGTGCCTAGAGCCTATATCAAGCATTAGAACTACTTAGAACCATATGAATTTGACATGCAAGCTCAAGAACATGGTCACCTATGCAGCACAAATTTGCAATGAATAAAGCACTAGAACAAAAACTAGTTGGACCAATGGAGGAGTCACATATCAAGGAACAATCTCCCCAGGCAGTTTTGCGAGAGGTGCTTTGAGCAAGGAGATCGAAAATCACAGCAAAAGTGGCTGGAACTCGTGCTTGAGTTGGTTTTTCGGGTTTGTGTGAGACAGAGGAAGAAGATGGGTGCTGGGATAAGTGGAGGACGGCCACCATGGGCCCACGAGGCAGGGGGGCGCACCCTATAGGTGGGGCCCACCACCCTCGTGACCAAGTGGCAGCTCCTCCCGCGGTAATTTTTGCACAGTAAATCCTCAAATATTCCCAAAAAAATCATATTAAATTGGCATGGCATTCTGAGGACTTTTATTTTCAGGATATTTTTATATTGCACGGATAAGTCAGGAAACAGACATAAAATACTATTTTTACTTTATTTAATATAAATAACAGAAAATATAGAGAGGGTATAGAAGTTTGTGCTTCTAGTTTCATTCATCTCATGCTCATCAAAAAGAATCCACTAACAAGGTTGATCAAGTCTTATTAACAAACTCATTCCGATAATCATGGAACTAGAGAAATTTCGAATAACACTAAGTTACCTCAACGGGGATATGTACATCCCCAATAATAAGAATATCATATTTCTTCTTGACAGTAGGAAGGGGAAATTCAAAACCTCCAAATATAATCGATGGAATTTTTCCAATAGAATTGATACTATGAACTTGAGGTTGTTTCCTCGGAAAATGTACCGTATGCTCATTACCATTAACATGAAAAGTGACATTGCCTTTGTTGCAATCAATAACAGCTCCTGCAGTATTAAGAAAAGGTCTTCCAAGAATAATAGACATACTATCATCCTCGGGAATATCAAGAATAACAAAGTCCGTTAAAATAGTAACGTTTGCAACCACAACAGGCACATCCTCACAAATACCGATAGGTATTTCAGTTGATTTATCAGCCATTTGAAAAGATATTTCGGTAGGTGTCAACTTATTCAAGTCAAGTCTACGATATAAAGAGAGAGGCATAACACTAACACCGGCTCCGAGATCACATAAAGCAGTTTTAATATAATTTCTTTTAATGGAGCAAGGTATAGTAGGTACTCCGGGGTCTCCAAGTTTCTTTGGTATTCCACCCTTAAAAGTATAATTAGCAAGCATGGTGGAAATCTCAGCTTCCGGTATCTTTCTTTTATTAGTAATGACATCTTTCATATATTTAGCATAAGGATTTGTTTTGAGCACATCAGTTAATCTCATACGCAAAAGATAGGCCTAATCATTTCAGCAAAGCGCTCAAAATCCTCATCATCCTTTTTCTTGGATGGTTTCGGAGGAAAAGGCATGGGTTTCTGAACCCAAGGTTCTCTTTCTTTACCATGTTTCCTAGCAACAAAGTCTCTTTTATCATAATGTTGATTCTTTGATTGTGGGTTATCAAGATTAACAGCAGGTTCAATTTCTACATCATTGTCATTACTAGGTTGAGCATCATTATGAACATTATCATTAATATTTTTACTAGGTTCATGTTCATTACCAGATTGTGTCTCAGCATCATACATAGAAATATCATTTGGATTATTAGGTGGTTCAGCAATAGGTTCACTAGAAGTTTGCACAGTTCTATCATTTTTCTTCTTCTTCTTTTTAGAAGAACCAGGAACATCAATATTATTTCTTTGAGAATCTTGCTCGATTCTCTTAGGGTGGCCTTCAGGATACAAAGGTTCCTGAGTCATTCTACCAATTCTAGTAGCCACTCTAACAGCATAATCATTTTTCTTACTATTCATTTCATCAAGCACTTCTTTTTGAGCTTTAAGTACTTGTTCTACTTGAGTGGTAACCATAGAAGAATGTTTGCTAACAAGTTTAAGTTCACCTTTAATATCAGCCATATAATCACCCAAGCGTCTAATCATATAAGCATTTTCTTTTAATTGTCTACCAAAATAAGCATTGAAGTCGTCTTGCTTAAACATAAAGTTACCGAACTCATCCAAGCACTGACTAGCAATTTTAGTAAGAGGGACTTCAGCTTTATCATATCTATAGAGAGAATTTACCTTTACTACCTGTGTTGGGATATCGAGATCAGGAGGTTCTTCAGTAAATAAATAATTGAGATCATATGTTTCTTCAACAAGCGGTGAATTAAGACCATGCATTTCTTCAATAGGAGGTAAATTCTTACCGTCTTCAGCTTTAATACCTTTCTCTTTCATAGCTTTCTTTGCCTCTTGCATATCTTCGGGACTGAGAAATAAAACACCTCTCTTCTTCGGAGTTGGTTTAGGGATAGGCTCAGTAATTGGAGCAGGAGCTGGCTTAGGAGCTGGCTCAGGAGGTGCCCAATTATTTTCATTTGTCAACATATTATTCAATAGAATTTCAGCTTCATCCGGTGTTCTTTCCCTGAAAAGAGAACCAGCACAAATCCAGGTAATCTCTGGAAGCATCGGTTAGTCCATTATAAAAGATATCAAGTATTTCAGGTTTCTTAAGAGGATGATCAGGCAAAGCATTAAGTAACTTGAGAAGCCTCCCCCAAGCTTGTGGGAGACTCTCTTCTTTAATTTGCACAAAGTTGTATATTTCCCTCAAAGCAGCTTGTTTCTTATGAGCAGGGAAATATTTAGCAGAGAAGTAATAGATTATATCCTGGGGACTATGCACACAACCAGGATCAAGAGAATTAAACCATATCTTAGCATCGCCCTTTAATGAGAATGGAAATATTTTGAGTAAATAGAGGTAACGTGATCTCTCATTATTAGTGAACAGGGCAGCTATATCATTTAACTTAGTAAGATGTGCCACAACAGTTTCAGATTCATAGCCATAAAATGGATCAGATTCAACCAAAGTAATTATATCAGGATCAACAGAGAATTCACAATCTTTATCAGGAACACATATAGGTGAAGTAGCAAAACCAGGATCGGGTTTCATTTTATCTCTAAGTGATTCTTTGTTCCATTTAATTAATAACCTCTTAAGCTCGTATCTATCTCTGCAAGCTAGAATAGCTAAATAAGCATCTTGATCAAATAAATAACCCTCAGGAATAACAGGCATATTTTCATCATCACTATCATCATCATATTCAGATTCAATAATTTCTCTTTCTCTAGCCCTAGCAATTTGTTCATCAAGAAATTCACTAAGGGGCACAATAGTATCAGGCATAGAAGCAGTTTCATCATAAGTATCATGCATAGTAGAAGTGGCATCATCAATAACATGCGACATATCAGAACGAATAGCAGAAGCAGGTGTAGGTGTCACAAACTTACTCATAACAGAAGGTGAATCAAGTGCAGAGCTAGATGGCAGTTCCTTACCTCCCCTCGTAGTTGAGGGATAGATCTTGGTTTTTGGATCTCTCAAGTTCTTCATAGTGTCCAGCAGATATAAATCCCAAGTGACTCAAAGAATAGAGCTATGCTCCCTGGCAACGGCGCCAGAAAAAGGGTCTTGATAACCCACAAGTATAGGGGATCGCAACAGCTTTCGAGGGTAGAGTATTCAACCCAAATTTATTGATTGGACACAAGGGGAGCCAATGAATATTCTGAAGTATTAGTAGCTGAGTTGTCAATTCAACCACACCTGGAAACTTAGTATCTGCAACAAAGTGTTTAGTAGAAAAGTAATATGATAGTGGTGGTAGCGGCAACAAAAGTAAAGACAGCAAAAGTAATATTTTTGGTATTTTGTAGTGATTGTAACAGTAGCAGGGGAAAGTAAATAAGCGTCAACGAGCATATGGAAAACTCATAGGCAGAAGATCAGTGATGGATAATTATGCCGGATGCGGTTCATCATGTAACAGTCATAACATAAGGTGACACAGAACTAGCTCCAATTCATCAATGTAATGTAGGCATGTATTTCGTATATACTCATACGTGCTTATGGAAAAGAACTTGCATGACATCTTTTGTCCTACCCTCCTGTGGCAGCGGGGTCCTATTGGAAACTAAGGGATATTAAGGTCTCCTTTTAATAGAGAACCGGAACAAAGCTTTAGCACATAGTGAATACATGAACTCCTCAAACTATGGTCATCACCGGGAGTGGTACCGATTATTGTCACTTCGGGGTTGCCGGATCATAACACATAGTAGGTGACTATAGACTTGCAAGATAGGATCAAGAACTCACATATATTCATGAAAACATAATAGGTTCAGATCTGAAATCATGGCACTCGGGCCCTAGTGACAAGCATTAAGCATAGCAAAGTCATAGCAACATCAATCTCAAAACATAATGGATACTAGGGATCAAACCCTAACAAAACTAACTCGATTACATGATAAATCTCATCCAACCCATCACCGTCCAGCAAGCCTACGATGCAATTACTCACGCACGCAGTGAGCATCATGAAATTGGTGACGGAGGATGGTTGATGATGACGGCGGCGACGAATCCCCCTCTCCGGAGCCCCGAACGGACTCCAGATCAGCCCTCCCGAGAGGTTTTAGGGCTTGGCGGTGGCTCTGTATCGTAAAACGTGTTGATTTCTTCTCTCCTATTTTTTTCTCTCCGAAAGCAAATATATAGAGTTGGAGTTGGCGTCGGAGGGTCTCCAGGGGGCCCATGGGGTAGGGGGCGCGCCCTAGGGGGGGGCCCACCCTTGTGAGAAGGGTGTGGGCCTCCTGGTCTTCATATTTGGTGAGGATTTTTTATTATTTTTTCTAAGACCTCCCATGGAGTTTCAGGTCAGTCCGAGAATATTTGTTTTCTGCACATAAAACAACATCACGGTAATTCTACTGAAAACAGCGTTAGTCCGGGTTAGTTGCATTCAAATCATACAAGTTAGAGTCCAAAACAAAGGCAAAAGTGTTTGGAAAAGTAGATACGACGGAGACATATCAAGGGGAGGTAAGGAACTGCCATCTAGCTCTGCACTTGATTCACCTTCTGTTTTGAGTAAGCTTGCGACACCTACACCTGCTATTCATTCTGATATGTCGCATGTTATTGATGATTTACACCTACACCGGGGATATGATTTACTACTTCTCTGCTAAATATTTCCCCGCTCATAAGAAACAAGCTGCTTTAAGGAAATATATAATTTTGTGCGAATTGAAGAAGAGAGTCTCCCACAAGCTTGGCGGAAGCTTCTCCAATTACTTAATGCTTTGCCTGATCATCCTGTCAAGAAAAATGAAATACTTGATATCTTTTATAATGGACTAGCTGATGCTTCTAGAGATTACCTGGATAGTTGTGCTGGTTGTGTTTTCAGGGAAAGAACTGTTGATCAAGCTGAAATTCTATTGAATAATATGTTGACTAATGAAAATAATTGGACACTTCCTGAACGAACTCCTAAGCCAACTCCGAAGAAAAGGGGTCTTCTATTTCTCAGTCTTGAAGATATGCAAGAGGCAAAGAAATCTATGAAAGAAAAAGGTATAAAAGCTGAAGATGTTAAGAATTTACCTCCTATTGAAGAAATACATGGTCTTAATTCATCACCTATTGAAGAAACACACGGTCTCGATAACCCGACACAGGTAGTAAAGGTAAATTCTCTCTATAGATATGATAAAGCTGAAATCTCTCCTGCTAAGTTTGCTAGCCAATGTTTGGATGAATTTGATAACTTTATGGTTAAGCAAGAAGATTTTAATGCTTATGTTGGTAGACAATTGAAACATAATGCTTATAGGATTGAAAACTTGAGTGATTATATGGCTAGTGTTAAAGGTGAACTTAAACTTATTAGTAAACATGCTTCTATGGTTACCACTCAAGTAGAACAAGTGCTTAAAGCTCAGAATGATTTGCTTAATGAATTAAATAATAAGAAGAATGACTTTGCTGTTAGACTTGCAACTAGAGGAGGTAAGGTGACTCAGGAACCTTTGTATCCTAAGGGCAACCCTAGGAGAATTGAGCAAGATTCTCAGAGAAATAACATTGATGCACCTAGTCCTTATAAGAGGAAGAAAAAGAAAAAATGATAGGACTTTGCATGCTTCTAGTGAACCTGTTGTAGACACACCTGAGAATCCCAATAATATTTCTATTTCTGATGCTGAAACACAATCTGGTAATGAACATGAACCTAGTGATAATGTTAATGATGATGTTCATGTTGATGCTCAACCTAGCAATGACAATGATGTAGAGATTGAACCTGCTGTTGATCTTGGTAACCCACAATCAAAGAATCCACGTTATGATAAGAGAGACTTTGTTGCTAGGAAGCACGGTAAAGAAAGAGAACCATGGGTTCAGAAAGCCATGCCTTTTCCTCCTAAACCATCCAAGAAAAAGGATGATGAGGATTTTGAGCGCTTTGCTGAAATGATTAGATCTATCTTTTTGCGTATGCGTTTGACCGATATGCTTAAAATGAATCCTTATGCTAAGTATATGAAAGATATTGTTACTAATAAAAGAAAGATTCCGAAAGCTGAAATTTCCACCATGCTTGCTAATTATACATTTAAGGGTGGAATGCCAAAGAAACTTGGACATCAAGGAGTACCAACTATACCATGCTCCATTAAAAAAACTATGTTAAAACTACTTTATGTGATCTTGGAGCTTTTGTTAGTGTTATGCCTCTCTCTTTATATCGTAGACTTGATTTGAATAAGTTGACACCTACTGAAATATCTTTGCAAATGGCTGATAAATCAACTGCTATACCTATCGGTATTTGTGAGGATGTGCCTGTTGTGGTTGCAAACGTTACTATTTTAACGGACTTTGTTATCCTTGATATTCCCAAGGACGATAATATGTCTATTATTCTTGGAAGACCCTTTTTGAATACTTCAAGGGCTGTTATTGATTGCACCAAAGGCAATGTCACTTTTCATGTTAATGGTAATGAGCATACGATACACTTTCCGAGGAAACAACCTCAACTTCACAGTATCAATTCTATTTGAAAATTTTCAATAATTACTATTGGAGGTTTTGAATTTCCTCTTCCTACCGTCAAAAAGAAATATGATATTCTTATTGTTGGGGACATGCATGTCCCCATTGAGGTAACCTAGTGTTATTCTAAAATTCTGCGGTTTCATGTTATTCGAAATGAGTTTGTTAACAAGACCTGATCAACCTTGTTAGTGGATTCCTTTTCATGAGCATGAGATGGATGAATTTAGAAAACACAACTCTCTGTACCCTCTTTTTACTTTCTGTTATTTATATTAAATAAATAAAAAATAGTAATTTTCTGTCTGTTTTCTGAATTATACATGCAATAAAAATTACCCCGAAAATAAAAGTTCTCCAAATGCCCTGAAAATTAAATATGATTTTTTCTAGAATATTTGAGAATATCTGGCATTGATAACACAGTAGGGGGAGCAAGCACATGGCCATGAGGGTCCAGGGCACGCCCACCCCGCTGGGCACGCACCCTGCCCCGTGGCCCCATGGTGGCTCCCCTCCACTTATTCCAGCTACCGCCCACTCCTTCTTCCTCCCAAAAAATATCAACCAGCTCAAACCCGAGTTCTAGCTCATCTTGCTGCCATTTTCGATCTCCTAGCTCAAAGCTCCATTCACAAAACTGCCTTGGGGGATTGCTCTTTGGTATGTGACTCCTCCAATGGTCCAATTAGTTTTTGTTCTAGTGATTTATTCATTGCAAATTTTTGCTTCTTAGGTGACCCTGTTCTTGAGCTTGCATGTCAAATTTATGTGGTCAAAAGTAGTTTTAATGCATGATATTGCTTCTAGGCACTTGTAGGAGTAGTTGCTAGCAATATTGTTGAGTTTGGTTCACTTTTATTTTTGAGTTGCTAAAATTTTTCAGAAAATTTCAGAAAAAGATGAAGAGATTTTTGAGGGGCTCATCGAGTCGAAGCTCGAAGGATAAACAAAGTGAAGAGAACAAGAAGCCCAAGTATAATCTCCCTCGCACCACGGAGGTTCGGCCGTGTGAATGGCCTTGTGATGATTTCTTGAGAGCAGCCGGGATTTATGAATATTTCTATGAATTGGCCGAGAATGCAGGCCTCACCGCCTTCCTCCATGACCAACGCGAACAGTATCTCTTACTCACCAATATCTTTGTGCAAAACTTTCATTTCCATGCTAGGAGCTCACCATCTATGGTGGAATTTTATTTATATGATGAGCATACGGATATGTCACTTCGTGATTTTTGTCGAGTTTGTTTGATCCCTTTTGAGGGCAGTGTGGAGGAACCACATCGTGACAATGTGGATGGGTTTATTGATACAATTGCTGTAGGGGAAACGAGGAAAGTTTCCGATGCAAGAATTACTAGCATGCATTTTCTTGTTTTATGTTACTTTGCAATATTTGCTAGTAGATGCTTGATTGGTCACGGAAACTGTGGCAACCTCAGTGCCCCTGATATTGTTATTTTGTTCCATGCCTTGTTTTGTGATGACACATTTTGTATGGGTGCTATTGTTGCAAAGCGGTTAAATCTTAATCGTACTAAGGGCCCCATCTTGGGAGGTATCTTCTCCTCACGCCTCGCTGCACATTTTAACATACCTATTAGGCATTATGAGAAGGAAGAGAAGTTGCTGCCTCCTGTTTTTCTAGACTATAAGAGTATGGTAGCACATAATTTTATTGTTAAGAATAAGGAAAACATGCTTAAGTACAAGCTGATATTTGATAAAAATCACCCTAAGACTATTACTTTGCCTGCTCCTTCCTTGTTTGACTTATCTGCAGGCCAGTACCTTGTTCCACCGGAGGCCATTCACGCCTACCGAAATCCCACACCAGCTACAGAGCCAGAGCCGGAACCACAATTTGATCCTCACGGGCAGTCTGTTTATCAGTGGAATCCGGAAGAGATCACCAACCAGTGGCACCAGGGGGATCCTTCTCAGTATGACCCCAACTATTACTTTGGATATCTGCCAGGCCAGCCGTGGCCATAGACCAACTTAGGCCAAAAGCCTAATCTTGGGGGAGTACGTATCTCTCACCGACATTACATTCCTGTTCACACACTCATGCTAGTTGCCCGTGCTCATACTTTTCCATTGTATCATCCATGCTAGTTTATTTCCCTTTTTATGCTTTCTTCTTGTGTGTATGATAAACCTTAGAAAAAAATTTAGTTGTAGCTTTTAGTTAGTTTACTTTTCATGCTATAGTAGTACTAATTAAAAAGAAAACCCAAAAAGATTTCTTGTTCTTCTTTTGCTTGTTGGGAGCTTCCTTTGTAAATAGTTTTATTTATTTTCTTGTTCTTTGGGGGTCGAGAGGAGAAGACCATAATGAAAATGTTGAGTGGCTCTTATATGCATTATTGTTGATTTAACAAAGATCCCATATTACCTTGTCTTATCTCTTGAATTGAACGCTTGCAGATTCCAGCTTAGTCCAATGCACGTGCTCTATTATTATTATCCACACTATTCGGTCGTGCAAGTGAAAGGAAATAATGATGATTATATGATTAACTTATTGAGATGAGAAAAGCTAGTATGAACTCGACCTCTCTTGTTTTTGTAAATATGATCAGTTCATCGTTCCTGATTCACCCTATTATGAAAGAAACATATTTGCAATGACAATTAGAGATTGTAGTTGCTTATGCCATGCTTAATTAGCTAGGATCTTATAATGGTTTACCTTGCGTGCCAACATGCTATTAAAATGGTTGTGATGTGGTATGATAGGGTGGTATCCTCTTTTGAACGATTCGAGTGGCTTGACTTGGCACATGTTCACGCATGTAGTTGAAACAAAATCAACATAGCCTCTATAATATTTATGTTCATGGTGCATTATATCCTACTCATGCTCGCATTCGGTGTTGATTAATTTTAATGCATGTTCATGACTGTTGTCGCTCTCTAGCTGGTCGCTTCCCAGTCTTTTTCTAGCCTTCACTTGTACTAAGCGGGAATACTGCTCGTGCATCCAACTCCATAAACCCCAAAGTTATTCCATATGAGTCCACCATACCTACCTATATACGGTATCTACCTGCCGTTCCAAGTAAATTTGTATGTGCCAAAATCTAAACCTTCAAATAAACATTCTGTTTTGTATGCTCGAATAGCTCATGTATCAACTAGGGTTGTCTGTATCTTCCATGCTAGGCGGGTTATTCTCAAGAGGAGTGGACTCCGCTCCTCACTCACGAGAAAATGGCTGGTCACCGGGATGCCCAGTCCCATGCTTTATGCAAATCAAATCAAAATAACTGCAAACAAAACTCCCTCGGGACTCTTGTTAATTGGAGGCACTCGTTGTTTCGAGCAAGCCATGGATTGATGCTTGTTGGTGGAGGGGGAGTATAAACTTTACCATTCTATTTGGGAACCGCCTACAATGTGTGTAACGTCAAAGATATCGAGATCTCCCGGTTGTTATGTTGACAATGAAAGTATATCGCTCAAAATATTATTCATATCTATTTCAAAACCGAGCTCTGGCACCTCTACAAATCCCTGCTTCCCTCTGCGAAGGGCCTATACATTTACTTTTATGTTGAGTCATCATACTCTTATTAAAAAGCACTAGTTGGAGAGCACCGCTGTCATTTGCATCCATTACTGTTAGTTTACATTGAGTATGACTTGATTGGATCTCTTTTACCATGAATTACAATGTCTAGTCAGCCCTTCATCTTTAAAGGTGCTCTGTATTTATGTTTTGCGGTCTCAGAAAGGACTAGCGAGATACCATCTTGTTATATCATATTATGATTGTTTTGAGAAAGTGTTGTCATCCGAGATTTATTATTATTGCTCGCTAGTTGATTATGCCATTGATATGAGTAAAGATGAGACCTAAATGTTATTGCGAATGTGGTTAGTTCATAATCCTTGCTGAAAACTTGAATGCTGGCTTTACATATTTACAACAACAAGAGCAAACAGAGTTTGTAAAAGTTTTTCTTTATCACTTTCAGTTTATCAACTGAATTGCTTGAGGACAAGCAAGGGTTTATGCTTGGGGGAGTTGATACGTCTCCGTCGTATCTACTTTTCCAAACACTTTTGCCCTTGTTTTGGACTTTAACTTGCATGATTTGAATGGAACTAACCCGGACTGACGCTGTTTTCAGCAGAATTGCCATGGTGTTATTTTTGTGCAGAAATAAAACTTCTCGGATTGACTTGAAAATCATCGGAGATTATTTTTGGAATATATAAAAAATACTGGATGAAAGATCCACGTCAGGGGGCCACACCTTCTCCACGAGGGTGGGGGGCGCGCCCTACCCCCTGGGCGCGCCCCCTGCCTCGTGGGCCCCCTGACGCTCCATCAACCTCAACATTGACTCCATATATTCACTTTCGAGGAGAAAAAAAATCAGAGAGAAGGATTCATCACGTTTTACGATACGGAGCCGCCGCCAAGCCCTAAACTCTCTCGGGAGCGCTGATCTGGAGTCCGTTCGGGGCCCCGGAGAGGGGAATCCGTCGCCATCGTCATCATCAACCTTCCTCCACCACCAATTTCATGATGCTCAGCGCCGTGCGTGAGTAATTCCATCGTAGGCTTGCTGGATGGTGATGGGCTGGATGAGATTTATCATGTAATCGAGTTAGTTTTGTTAGGGTTTGATCCCTAGTATCTATTATGTTCTGAGATTGATGTTGCTATGACTTTGCTATGCTTAATGCTTGTCACTAGGGCCCGAGTGCCATGATTTCAGATCTAAACCTATTATATTTTCATCAATATATGAGAGTTCTTGATCCCATCTTGCAAGTCTATAGTCACCTATTATGTGTTATGATCCGTTAACCCCGAAGTGACAATAATCGGGATACTTACCGGTGATGACCGTAGTTTGAGGAGTTCATGTATTCACTATGTGTTAATGCTTTGGTCCGGTACTCTATTAAAAGGAGGCCTTAATATCCCTTAGTTTCCAATAGGACCCCACTGCCACGGGAGGGTAGGACAAAAGATGCCATGCAAGTTCTTTTCCATAAGCACGTATGACTATATTCGGAATACATGCCTACATTACATTGATGAACTGGAGCAAGTTCTGTGTCACCCTATGTTATAACTGTTACATGTTCGATCGCATCCGGCATAATTGTCCATCATCGATCCAATGCCTACGAGCTTTTCCTATATTGTTCTTCGCTTATTTACTTTTCCACTACTACTGTTACAATCACTACAAAACCCAAAAACATTACTTTTGCTACCGTTACTTTTGCTATCGTTACCACTAATATCATATTGCTTTGCTACTAAATACCTTGCTGCAGATATTAAGTTTCCAGGTGTGGTTGAATTAACAACTCAGCTGCTAATACTTGAGAATATTCTGTGGCTCCCCTTGTGTCGAATCAATAAATTTGGGTTGAATACTCTACCCTCGAAAACTGTTGTGATCCCCTATATTTGTGGGTTATCCATCATACTTAGTGAAAAATGAAGGCTAGCAAAAGATTGAGAAGCGACCAACCAAGAAACATATAATATCATAAGCGAGCATTAAGCATAACTAACACTGAATAATGCACCATAAGTAGGATATAATTTCACTGCATAACTATTGACTTTCATGCTTGCATAGGGAATCACAAACCTTAACACCAATATTCTTACTAAAGCATAATTACTCATCAAGATGACTCACATATCACATCATCATATCTCAAAACTGTTACTTTGAATCCAGTTTATTTTGTCCAATGATCTTCATGAAAGTTTTTATTATATCCTTCTTGGATATCTACCACTTTGGGACTAATTTTCATGTGTTGCTTTTCATAAGCTCAAACAAATATAAGTGAAGATCATGAGCATAATATTTCTTTCTCTCAAATTAATTTAAGTGAAGAAAGAGAGAATTTCTTGAAAATTTTACTAACTCTCAAATAAATCTAAGTGAAGCAAGAGAGCATTTCTTCAAAAATAATAAGCACACCGTGCTCAAAAAGATATTAGTGAAGCACTAGAGCAAGTCGATAGCTCTAAAAAATTTAAGTGAAGCATAGAGAGCAATTCTAACAAGTCATGACATAGTTTTGGCTCTCTCAAATAGGTGTGTCCAGCAAGGGATCAAGACTTAATACACAAAACAAAACAAGCAAAGACTCATATCATACAAGACGGTCCAAGAAAAACACATAGTATGTGACGAATAAAAATATAGCTTTGAGTAAAATACCGATGGTCGTTAGAAGAAAGAGGGGATGCCACTCGGGGGAATCCCCAAGCTTAGTTGGTTGCTCATTTTTGGATAATAGCTTGGTATGCCGGAGCATCCCCAAGCTTAGGCTCTTCTACTCCTTATTCCTCCATCCATCGTAAGATAACCCAAAACTTGAAAACTTCAATCACACAAAACTCAACAAAACCTTCGTGAGATCCGTTAGTATAAGAATAATAAATCACTACTATAAGTGCTGTATCAAACCAATTCATATTTTGTTATTGCATTATATCTAATGTGTTCCAACTTTTCTATGGCAAAAACTCATCAAAGAAAACCGTAGAGCCATCGAAATAAGCACACAACACAAAGAAAACAGAATATGTCAAAATAGAACAGTCTGTAGCAATCTGACCATTTTGCATACTTATGTAACTCCAAAAATTCTGAAAAATTAGGAAGACCTGAGCAAATTGTATATTGATCTACTGCAAGTAGAATGGGTATTTTATCTCTCTCTGATAAAAAATGATAGTTATTTTCGCGAGCGCAAAAGTTTTTGTTTTTCAACAAGATCAAACAACTATGACCCAAGAAGTCCCTAAAGGCTTTACTTGGAACAAACACTAATTAAAACATGAAAAACACAATCACAAGAGTAGCATAATTGTGCTAACAATAAAAAATAGGAAGCAAAAAGCAAAAATAAATTTTATTCATTGGGTTGCCTCCCAACAAGCGCTATAGTTTTATGCCCTTAGCTAGGCATAAAACAAGGATCTAAGTTTTGTCATCTTTGTTCTTTTGAAAGCACAGGGAAAAATTCCTATCGATGGCATTTAATTTTCTATTTTGTGAAAGCACATGGCCATTGATACCAGAAGAAAGATTAAGCACATTACGAAAATTCGTACCTAAACTAGGCTTCATCTCTTAAATTATTTCATTTTGATAAAAACACATAAGGGTAGTTGATTCAACATTTTTCCCTTAGGGTGCCCAAATCTGGCTTTCATCTTTTCATAAGTATCAACGACATCCCCTTCAAGAAAACCGTTTTCAAAAATAGAATCCAAAACTTGCTTGAAGTAAGAAGGTAGATTAACATAAAAACTTTTCAAGTATATCTCTATCTGATATTGGGGCACATAGCTAGCTCAAATTCTCAACAGCCTATCCCAAGCATCTTTCAAAGATTCATCAAGCAAATAACGAATTTTTTTGGGATCATATATATCAAAACTATTAGAGTTCTTCTTAGCAACCCCGGTAAGTCTTACCATAGCATCATTATCTATGAGCTTAGAGAGGACAGATGGGTTATCCAAAGCATTGAAACTCGGGAGAAAACCCTTAGCTTCTCTACGGTCGGCCATGGCGACAAAGAAGAGAGTTTAAGAGAACGGAAAAAATAGCGAACGAAAAAGAAGGGCGAATAAAACGACAAATTTTTGTGAAGTGGGGGAGGGGAAAACGAGAGGAATATGGCAAATAATGTAAATTGCAAAGAGATGAGATTTGTGATTAGGAACCTGGTATATGTTGAAGATCCTCCCCGGCAATGGCGCCAGAAATTCCTTTTGATGTCACTTGAAGCTACGTTGGTATTTCCCCAAAGAGGAAGGGATGATGCAGCACAATGGCGGTAGGTATTTCCCTCAGATATGAAACCAAGGTTATCAAACCAGTAGGAGAACCAAGAAACACAATGTAAACATCCCCTGCACACAGATAACAAATCCTTGCAACCCGACGTGTTAAAGGGGTTGTCAATCCCTTTCGGGTAACGGTGCCAGAAATTGGTGTGTGACGGGACAAAGTTGTAAATAATGATAGATCGAACGCTAAGTAAAATAAATTGCAGCAAGGTATTTTTTGGGTTTTGGATTAATAGATCTGAAAATAAAAACAAATAAAAATAAATCGCAAAAGCAAATAATATGAGAAAGAGACCTGGGGGCCATAGGTTTCACTAGTGGCTTCTCTTGAGAAAAATAGAAAACGGTGGGTGAACAAATTACTGTTGGGAAATTGATAAAACTTCAAATTCTCATGACAATATCTAGGCAATGATCATTACATATGCATCACGTCCAAGATTAGTAGACCTACTCCTCCTGCATCTACTACTATTACTCCACACATCGACCGCTACCCAGCATGCATCTGGTGTATTAAGTTCATGGAGAAATAGAGTAATGCAATAAGAACGATGACATGATGTAGACAAGATCTATCTATGTAGAGATAGACCCCATTGTTTTATCCTTAGTAGCAACGATATATACGCGTCGGTTCCCCTTCTGTCACTGGGATCAAGCACCGTAAGATCGAACCCACTACAAAGCACCTCTTCCCATTGCAAGATCAATAGATCAAGTTGGCCAAACAAAACCCAAATATCGGAGAAGAAATACGAGGCTATCAACAATCATGCATAAAAGATATCAAAGAAACTCAAATACTTTCAATGGATATAAAAAGAGACAGATCTGATCATAAACTCAAAGTTCATCGGATCCCAACAAACACAACGCAAAGGAGTTACATCATATGGATCTCCAAGAGACCATTGTATTGAGAATCAAGAGAGAGAGAGAGATGAAGACATGTAGCTACTAACTACGGAACCGAAGGTCTACAAAGAACTACTCACGCATCATCGGAGAGGCACCAATGGAGGTGGTGAATCCCATCTGAGATGGTGTCTAGATTGGATCTGGTGGTTCTGGACTCTACGGCGGCTGGATGAATATTTCGCCGACTCCCCTAGGGTTTTGGGAATATTTTTGTATTTATAGAGCAAAGAGGCGGTCTGGGGGTCACCCTGAGGTGGGCACAACCCACACTACAAGAAATATGTCAACTTATGACCTTCTGTCAGTGACCCTCGAAGAATTGGTCATAAATTTATGACCATTTTAGACCAATTGGTCAAAAGCTATCTGGGGGGCTCCAAACCCTAAACCATTGCGACCATTTTGGTCAGAAAGGTCATAATTTCCTTACACGAAATGGTCATAAAGCAAACAGCGCTAGTCCGCTGCCTTATTTCTAGTTGTTAACGACCAATATAGATGGTCATAGCCTTGTAAATTGTGGTGGGTTGCGATGACTAGGTGACATCTCATCATTTTTGCCTATGTGTCATGTCCTTGTGGCAGTTTTTGCCCTAGGTTGTGAAGCAACCTATATTTCTGCCATTCCCAAAATTCCCAAAAAATTGTCATAAATTCTTTAGGTCATATCTTCGTCAAATATGTAAAAACCCTCCTTTCCTAGTTCAAAAATATTCATTTTCCTATTCTGTTCAAAACAACAGTTTGTGAAGGAAGTATTACTTTGGCATGTCCAAATAGTATCCATTTTCTACAGTGCGTTCCTATGCCCAAATAAACAGCCTCCACCAAATGCTAGCTCAATCTATTCATTATTTTGAGCCGAGCTTCAACATACGTATTTATGTCCAGTGTGGTAGTTTGCAAAGCAAGTACCACCTAGGCTCCTCTTTTCGAGCTGAAAATTTGTGAAGATGGTCTTCTTAGTAACTGATCATCCTCAGCCAAAACTCATGCCCATTAGCCATGTACATTTCCTGTACCGCTAATCAAACACTTGGCTGCTAATTCATGTTTGAGCACCGATCGGTCTCCTTGTGAGAATCGTATGTTGTAATTTTATTCCTAGCACCTACCTGGGGAGTGCCCAACCCACTAGACATGTCTAGGCCACCCAGAACACATGGCAACGCCACGGTCACGCGGTGACCACGCGACGAGCATGCGAGTTTACGCGCTCTAGAGATGGGGCCCTCGGCCACCGCCCAAACCTCGACGTATCGCCACCAAACCATGTATTGATGATTAAATAGGTAATTATGTAACTAGAAATGATTTTTGGAAAAAATAAATAGCAAACTATGAGGCAGCTGCAGTTCAAATTTGACCCACTTCCAATTGAATCGGTGGAAATTTGTCTTTTTCACGAGAGGTGGATCAAAACTTTTTACACCCAACCATTTTGTCAATTGTGCATTAAATATGTCCTAGTATTTTAAAAAATTGATTTGGTCCAATTTTGCAACAATTATTTGGTAGTTCCTTCACAAAAAAACCTCCTTTCGGGCACTCGGAAAATGAAAAATGGTTTTTTCGTCCAAAGAAAATGAAAAATTCCTTAGGCAACATTGTTTGCCATTCCAATATGCACCCCTGTGCACAATATGAGATCATTTGAACAAACTATGCCACGAATGTGGCCATAAGATTGATCATTTGGCTTGAAAGCCATGAATCTCCAGAGATGATAGCTCGTTTCTGAGAACACTTTTTTATAATAATTGCCGTATTACAAGTTTGTAATTTTTCCTGGGAACTTGGCCACATATAATGACACAATGCGAAGGTTTCCCAATTTTTTGATTTTTTTTGAATTTTTTATGCCCGTTTCAAAATGCGGTCAAAACGGCGGGCTTGACCGTTCCTAGCTAGTGGTTGAATCTCGGAAAACTTTTGGTGTTTCTCTGAATAAATAGATACTTATGTACCTAGAAATGATTTTTGGAAAAAATAGCAAACTATGAGGCAGCCGCAGTTCAAATTTGACCCGCTTCCAGCTGAATTGGCGGAAATTTGTCTTTTTCACGAGAGGTGGATCAAAACTTTTTACACCCAACCATTTGGTCAATTGTGCATTAAATATGTCCTAGTATTTTAGAAAATTTATTTGGTCCAATTTTGCAACAATTATCTGCTAGGTCCTTCACAAAAAAACCTCAGTTGGGGCAATCGAAAAATGGAAAATGGTTTTTCCGTGCACAGAAACTGAAAACTTCCTTAGGAAACATTGTTTGCCATTCCAAGATGCACCCTTTTGCACAATATGAGATCATTTGAACAAACTATGCCAAGAATGTGGCCATAAGATTGATCATTTGGCTTGAAAGCCATGAATCTTCACGCATGATACCTCATTTCTCAGAACACTTTTTTTTAAATAATTCCCGTATTGCAAGTTTGTTATTTTTCCTGGTAACTTGGCCACATATAATGACACAATGCGAAGGTTTCCCAATTTTTTTGATTTTTTTTTGAATTTTTTATGCCCGTTTCAAAATGCGGTCAAAACGGCGGGAATGACCGTTCCTAGCTAGTGGTTGAATCTTGGATTTTTTTGGCGTTTCTATGATTAAATAGATACTTATGTACCTAGAAATGATTTTTCGAAAAAATAAAGAGCAAACTACAAGGCAGCTATAGTTCAAATTTCACCTGCTTCTAGTTGAATCGGCTGGAATTTGTCTTTTTCACCAGAGGTGGATAAAAACTTTTTACACCCAACCATTTGGTCAATTGTGCATTAAATATGGCCTAGTATTTTAGAGAAATGATTTGGTCCAATTTTGCAACAATTATTTGGGAGTTCCTTCACAAAAAAACCTCCTTTTGGGCACTCGGAAAATGGAAAATGGTTTTTTCGTCCAAAGAAAATGAAAACTTCCTTAGGCAACATTGTTTGCCATTCCAATATGCATCCTTGTGCACAATATGAGATCATTTGAACAAACTATGCCATGAATGTGGCCATAAGATTGAACATTTGGCTTGAAAGCCATTGATCTCCACACGTGATAGCTCGTTTCTCAGAACACTTTTTTAAAATAATTGCCGTATTACAGGTTTGTTATTTTTCCTAGGAACTTGGCCAGATATAATGACACAATGCGAAGGTTTCCCAATTTTTTGATTTTTTTTTGAATTTTTTATGCCCGTTTCAAAATGCGGTCAAAACGGCGGGAATGACCGTTCCTAGCTAGTGGTTGAATCTTGGTTTTTTTGGTGTTTCTTTGATAAAATAGATACTTATGTACTTAGAAATGATTTTTAGAAAAAAATAAAGAGCAAACTAGAAGGCAGCTACAGTTCAAATTTGACCCGCTTCCAGCTGAATCGGCGGAAATTTGTCTTTTTTCGAGAGGTGGATAAAGAATTTTGACACCCAACCATTTAGTCAATTGCGTATTAAATATGGCCTAGTAATTTAGAAAATTGATTTGGTCCAATTTTGCAACAATTATTTGGTAGGTTCTTCACAAAAAACCTCATTTTGGGCACTCGGAAAATGAAAATTGGGTTTTTGTCCAAAAAAATGAAAACTTCCTTAGGCAACATTGTTTGCCATTCCAATACGCACCCTTGTGTATAATATCAGATTTTTTTTGAATTTTTCATGTGAAAAAGTAGAAGAAAAACAAAAGAAAAATTATAATTACAGCCTAGTTTGGCAGCACTGTCTTTCTAAAACTGTGGTAATCCAAAACCTCAGTTTCTTAACGCGAGGGCAATCAATACCTCAGTTTGTCTAAACCATGGTTTTTCTCTGTTTTGCGGAAACCATCTATTCGTTTGGCAAATGTTGTTTTCTTGTAATTTTTGACTGACTACAACTAACTCAGCTACACTTAAGCTAGCTGATGCATGCACCCATGCCAGGCAAGCCAAGTCCTCTCGGCCACTTCTAGATGCTAGCGCGACTCCCTAGCTGCATGCTAGATCCCTGATCGGACGGAGGAATCGCTGGCAACGACGGACAGAAGAACATGGACTCGAGAGACCAACGGAACACAAGTTAATCATCTAACCAAAAATGCCTAATAATCAAGATATAAATTACACTACGATTAACAGATAATGACGAGGAGTTGGAGGCACAGACTTTTCGCTTGGTTCAGTTTTTAAAAAAGAGGTCGGGGCCTCTTTTTTAGATACTGCAAGAAAACCACGGTATGAAAAATACCACGATACAACAAGGCAGTAAGCTCAAAGGATTATCGAAACAACGACGAGTATTTCGGGGTGTCTTGTAATAACAAGACCAACTAGGAATAAAAGTAAGAACGACAGGTGTAAGTATTTATCCATAGGAATTTTTCGGTGGTAGGGAATTGCAAAAGCAATGGCACAAAGTTTCAGGAGAACATCAGAGAGTATTATCAGAATCTTCTGTTGAAGCAGTCGATCATCTGTAATGAAGGGCTCTCCGGGAGAGAGTGATAACGAGATCCTAATGTTAGATTTAGCAAAATTCATTTAACCCGAATAGGGGAGAGATTAGAGTCCCAGAGTAAAGATCGAGGAGTAAAAGATCCTAATACCACCCAGATGGCGACGTGGGCCTGTAAGCCGCACAGCCATGTTAGTAAAACAGTTTTCATCGACTAGACTCAACTTCGGCCAAGGAGTTTGGAAAAGGGATTCCTACAGGCAGTCGGCTCTGATACCAACTTGTGACGCCCCCGATTTAATCGTACACTAATCATACACGCAAATGTGTACGATCAAGATCAGGGACTCACGGGAAGATATCACAACACAACTCTACAAATAAAATAAGTCATACAACCATCATATTACAAGCCAGGGGCCTCGAAGGCTCGAATACCAGAGCTCGATCATAGACGAGTTAGCGGAAGCAACAGTATCTGAGTACAGACATAAGTTAAACAAGTTTGCCTTAAGAAGGCTAGCACAAAATGGGATACAGATCGAAAGAGGCGCAGGCCTCCTGCCTGGTATCCTCCTAAACTACTCCTGGTCGTCATCAGCGGGCAGCACGTAGTAGTAGGCACCTCCGGCGTAGTAGGAGTCATCGTCGACGGTGGCGTCTGGATCCTGGGCTCCAACATCTGGTTGCGACAACCAGGTAAAAGGGATAGGGGAAAAGAGGGAGAAAGCAACCGTGAGTACTCATCCAAAGTACTCGCAAGCAAAGAGCTACACTACATATGCATGGGTACATGTGTAAAGGCCATATCGGTGGACTGAACTGCAGAATGCCAGAATAAGAGGGGGATAGCTAGTCCTTTCGAAGACTACGCTTCTGGCAGCCTCCGTCTTGCAGCATGTAGAAGAGAGTAGACTGAAGTCCTCCAGTAGCATCGCATAGCATAATCCTAACCGATGATCCTCCCCTCGTCGCCCTATGAGAGAGCGATCACCGGTTGTATCTGGCACTTGGAAGGGTGTGTTTTATTAAGTATCCGGTTCTAGTTGTCATAAGGTCAAGATACAACTCCGGGTCATCCTTTTACCGAGGGACACGGCTATTCGAATAGATAAACTTCCCTGCAGGGGTGCACCACATACCCCAACACGCTCGATCCCATTTGGCCGGACACACTTTCCTGGGTCATGACCGGCCTCGGAAGATCAACATGTCGCAGCCCTACCTAGGCACAACAGAGAGGTCAGCGCGCCGGTCTAAATCCTATGGCGCAGGGGTCTGGGCCCATCGCCCTTTGCACACCTGCACGTTGCGTACGCGGCCGGAAGCAGACCTAGCCTAGTTGCTTTCCAGTCCAATCCGGCGCGCGCCACTCAGTCGCTGACGTCACGAAGGCTTCGGCTGATACCACGACGCCGGGATACCCATAACTGCTCCCACGTAGATGGTTAGTGCGTATAGACCAAATGGCCAGACTCAGATCAAATACCCAGATCTCGTTAAGCGTGTTAAGTATCCGCGAACACCGACCAGGGCCAGGCCCACCTCTCTCCTAGGTGGTCGAAACCTGCCCTGTCGCTCCGCCTCAAAGATCCACTCGCGGGTGCTCCTACGAGCCTACCCGTCTTTAGTCACCACATGTATCATGTATAAAGTATATAGTATATACCCGTGATCACCTCCCGAGTGATCACGGCCCGATAGTATAGCATGGCAGACAGACAAGAATGTAGGGCCACTGATGATAAACTAGCATCCTATACTAAGCATTAGGTTTGCAGGTAAAGGTAACAACAGTAGTAGCAAGGACAGGCTATGCATCAGTATAGGATTAACGGGAAGCAGTAACATGCTACACTACTCTAATGCAAACAGTATAGAGAAGAGTAGGCGGTATCTGGTGATCAAAGGGGGGGGGGGCTTGCCTGGTTGCTCTGGCAAGAGAGAGGGGTCGTCAACTCCGTAGTCGTACTGGGAAGCAGCGGCGTCGGTCTCGGTGTCTATCAAGAGAAGAGGGGGGGGGCAATAAATATTTAAACAAGCATATGCATAGTGATGCATGACATGACAAGTAACGGCGTTAGAGGTGCCCTAACGCGGTAGTAGGTGATACCGATGAAGGGGGATGACATCCGGGAAAGTATCCCCGGTGTTTTGCGTTTTTGGGCAGAGGACCGGAGGGGGAAAGTTACGAGTTCGATAGGTTAGGGAGGTGTGGCAGACGAACGGGCTGCGTATCCGGGTTCGTCTCGTCGTTCTGAGCAACTTTCATGTTGAAAATATTTTAATCCGAGTTACGGATTAAAAGATATGATTTTCTAAAGATTTTAGTAATTTCTGGAATTATTTTTTATTCGAAAATAATTGTTAAATTGCTAGGCGCACCCAGCACAGTGTACACCAAAGTGTACCCAATGACTGACAGGTGGGCCAGAGGGACCCAGTTGACCAGTCAACGTTTGACTGGTCAACAGGGGTGGGACCCCCATGTCATTGACTGTTTTAGTTAACTAGGGATTAGGCTAATCAAACTACTGTTTAATTAAACTAACAGATTAATTAGATTAATTAACTAGGATTAATTAACTTAATTAATTAAGTTTATTTATTTTTAATTATTATTGTTTCTTTTTTTAAATCTTTTTTTATAAAACGTTCTGGGGGTGGGGGCCCCACTTGTCAATGGCCCAGGGGCCAATTGGGTTCGGGCGAGCAGCGGGGCGGGCACCCGAACGGGCGCGAGCCCGAAGGGCGCTGGGCGCGCACGACGCACACCGGCGCCGGCGACCAGTGCCAGGGGTGGCGGCGGAGGGATGGTCGGGGCAAGCAGGAGGCCAGGGCGGCGCGCAGGCGGGTGAGGCCGGCAGGGCTCGCAGCGATGGCGAGCGGGGCGAGCAGGAGGCCAGGGCGGCACCAGCAGCAGCAGATATGCGGGCGCGCGTGCACGCGCGAGGCGCGGCCAGAGGACGGCCAGCGCGCGGCCGGTCGTGCCCAGGGGGCGGCGCGGGGCGCACGCGGGGTTGTGGTTGAGCTGCGCTATGATGGTGGTGGTGGCCAGTGGCGCTGCGAGCAGCGAGGAAAGGGCGCAGTGACGCGGAACGGCGCCGACGGACGCGGGACGCCGCCGGCGGGCGCGTGCAGGGAAGAGAGGAGGAGGGGGGCCTCACAGGGGGATGGTAGGGCCAGGGCAGCGGGGGTCGAGGGGGGGCGTCGGGGACGGCGTCGTCGAGGAGGCGGGCCGGTGGGGGAGCGCCGGCGAGGTCCAGGCGGGGAGGAGGATGAGGAGGCGCGGCGCGGGAAGGAGACGGGGAGGCGATGGTGAGGAGGAGGACGGCGAGGTGGAGGCGTCCTGGCGTGGGGGGGGGGCGGCGAGCTCCGGGCGCGGGGCGGCGTGGCGGCGGACGAGGGGGCGCCGTTGCGCCCCGATCCAGATCGGGAGGGAGCGAGGGGAGAGTGGAGGGTTCGATCCCGATCCAGGGGGAATCGGGGGAGGGAGTGGGGTGAGTGGGTAGCGGTTTAGGGTTCGGGGGTGGGGGGCCATGTAGGCCAGGCGCGGGATGGGCCGGCTGGCATGTGGATGGGCCAAGGCCCAGTGGGGGGGGGAGGCCTTTTCTGTCTTTATCTCCGTTTGTTCTATTCTTGTTTATTATCCTTTTGCTGTTTTCTGTTTTATTTTAGTTCCCTTTTGCATTTGGTTTTATAAACTACAACACTGGTTCCTAATTTAGTTTTAATAAGTATGTCACTGCCCCATAAGTTTTTGGCAATAAAACAAATAGTTTAATATTTTATCAAATTGAAAAGGGTAGTTAGTTAAATGTTTTGCTGCTGTTTTAAATATTTTAGTGCACTTAAACCTTTTATAAAATTGTGGTTTCTCCACAATAATTACCTATGCATTATTTGGCACAACCCGGACATTTTAGTTTCATTGTTTGAAAAACTTTCATTGTTTGCCTCAAATTCAAATTTGAATTTGAATCGGTTTGCACTAACGTGATATTAACAACAGTAACCGCGATGACGTGGCATGATTAGCGTGGGATTACTGTAGCATGATTATCCGGGCGTCACAAAGGGGCGGGAGGGCCCGTGGCCGCGCATCTACACCGGGACATGGAGGCGGCGCGCGCGGCGTGCGAGCGGCGGATCGCGCAGTACCGTGCCCGCACCACGGCCACCTCTGCCTTGTCCGGCGCCGTCCTCTCCGCCCGCTCACTCGTCGAGCACAGTGTCGCGCACCGAGGTATGCGCCTCCCCCATCGTCGTTCCTCTTTCGTTCATGTAGTAGTACAGAATGGCATCCATCACAGCACCAGTTACGTAGATTCAGGGGTAGTAGTACAGAATGATGGATGCATGCATCCATTACAGGACCAGTTACGTAGAGGTATTTCTAGGGATTGTGTAACTTTAGCAAAGATCGTGTAGGCATCTTGAAGCCTTGGGGATATACTACTACTGGTACTAGTACTTGTAGCCGATGGATGGAACTGCACGTTCCCCTGCGTTGTCGATTCAATTTCCCGGCCGCGAGTGCTGCTTCTTGTATTTTTTTGCCAAGTCCTCTAGACGCACAGAAGCTACTTGTAGCCAATGGACAGTAGACTCTGTTGTATTTAGGAATTAGTTGTGATTACTAGTTAGATTCAATGTTTCTCGCCATGGAATAGAACTATGAACCACTTTGATATCTTATCTTGAAATGTTTTGTTTGTGCCTCCTGATTGATTACTAGTGTTTCCTGGTTAGCACTGATGTTCCAAACCTAGGTGTACTCATGTGCTTCTCATGGATATGTCTTTCAGGTGTACATCAAGAACCAGAAGACAAGGGCGTACTCCAAGCATTTCCAAGTCCAGTTCAAGAGAAGGCGCTGTATGTGTTAACATCTGCCTCTCTATGAATCTGCTACTTCTGTCATTTGACAGCGATTCTGATTGGCTGATTTTCCCTTCTCCCTTGTTTTCTCAGGGGGAAGACTGACTACAGGGCCAGGCTGAGACCAACCAGGACAAGAACAAGTACAATACCCCCAAGTACCATTTTGTTGTGCGATTTGTATCCTTCAAAGATTCTTCATCATAGTTTGTGCACTTCTCAATCATCTATATATGTTGCCTATGTTGCTTATTATTACCATGGAGTCATGCTGTATCTCTTAACATTAGTACTTTAGACCAACAAGGATGTTACTGCCCAAATTGTTTACGCTACCATTGCTGGTGATGTCGTAATGGCCGCTGCCTACTCCCATGAGTTGCCTTGCTATGGTCTTGAAGTTGGTCTCACCAACTATGCTGCAGGTTGATTTTAGCTACTGAATGAATGTGCAAATGCATGATGTGATCGTATGCATGCCTATTTTCTAATCTATTTTTCTGAATGCATGATGTAGCCTACTGCAGTGGTCTGCTTTTGCGCCATAGAAGGTCGTTCCCCTGCTCCCTCCTGCCTTCCCCCATCATGGGCATGTAGATCCCCTTACAGATTTCCAAATTTTAAGGAGGCTATAGGCTTGGGGAATTTCATGGAGGGGCAATTGGTTTATAATTTCAGACACTACTACTTACTACCTTCAATCATACAGACGAGCTTGGTCATACTATTAGTTAATTGTTGTGCTGGTAGATTTAATTCGATTCCACCTATATTCAACCACAAATATATGCCTGCTAGTACAACTAATGCAACAATGGTGTCACTGAACTGATTTAATTCAGGTTCCAGGACAGCTGCTAGTTTGAACCATGTTATAGGAACGATCAGTTTCATTTTATGGATGGTTACTTGCATAGCTATGCCACTTCCTGCACCACGACACTTAATCCTTATTAGCACACGACTCATGTATTTAAGTCTAGTGCTTTTCATCATTGCACATTACTTCACATGTACTACTTGCATAATTGATAACTCACGGCGTTCCTTGATTGCATGCTGCTTTCTCTGGCAGCAACAATGCAGGAGTAATGGCAACCCCTTTCTCCCTCTCAAAGGATGGCATCGAGATGCAGTTTGCAACTAACCATGTCGGTATGAATTGATTACCAGCTCAACTCCCATGTACTACTTGACGAGCTGATGAACCAGCTACATACCCTGATATACAACGATTGATCGTTTCCAAATGAACTAGTCCGTCATAATTTTCTAAAACACTAATACTCGATGATTACAAGCAGAAGTAGTCCTTGTTTTTGCGTTACTCACTTTTCTTGAAAGTTTCATACACGTTTTTTTAATTCAGATGTGTGTATCACTGGATATGCACTCGTAGTATAGCACAGATCAGTAAACACTTGGTCAGGAGTATGTTATCCTTGTTATCCTTTTTTAATTCAGAGGTGTTTTCACTTTTTGGTGCTAAGAATAGTAGCAAGTAGTGTCACCTGAGATGGAATTCTTGCTTCAAGGGTGAATGCTTCTCATTTTCTGCAGAATGCTAACACGAGTGCTACTTGAATCCTTAGAGTTGGTTTATATTTCAGTACATCAAGTATCAAATATGGTATTTGTCATAACTAACAAATTAGGAGCCAATTACCTTGCCCTTCTTGTTGTTTTTAAGAGTCGGATCACTTGCAGAATTGTTCTTTAGATAGGCTACTTGCTTCAGCTGCAACTCTGTGTTTAATTCCGTGCCTGGGATTACTAATTGAGTCGGTCTACTACATCCTGTGATGAACTAAAGAAGATGATTTCATTTTTTGCAGATAGCATGCAAGAATTTCCCTCACTAGCGGCATTTATGTTCCGAATTGCCCTTCAGCACCACTGCTCACCCGAAGCATTGTGGAATGGCAAGTCACAAGCATTGTCACCCCCTGTACATGTGTTTGTAATATGATTACAATAGAAGGGTTGCCAACAGAGCGTTTGTAATGCGGCCTCATTGCTGTTCTCTTTGTCATATGCATTGCTACTATTATATGTGTGATGCTCCAGCTCCATTCAAGCACTGGGGCAAAGGGCTCTGTCAAGCAGGTCTCCGTGGTAAGCGTCTCGGTTAAGCTCCATCCCCCATCATCCTCTGTCAGTTCGTTCGAACTGGTGGTGCTGTGAGATGGGTTTGCTTGTGGATTCTTGTTTTGGTAGTAGTTTGCTTTGCTATGAGTAAAATGCTGGTACTTTGCTTGCCATGCCTGGTTCTTGTTTTGGTAGTAGTTTGCTTTGCTTATCCAGTAGTATCAGTCAATTGGCCAGCCTATAGCAGCTTGCTGTTGTACATGATGGTGTTAACTGTGAAATGCTGGTACTTTGCTTGCCATGCCTGGTTCTTGTTTTGGTAGTAGTTTGCTTTCCTTATCCAGTAGTATCAGTCAATTGGCCAGCCTATAGCAGCTTGCTGTTGTACATGATGGTGTTAACTGTGAAGATGCCAAGTGTGAGAAAATTAGACTAGCTGTGCATTTCTTGCCTGAATGCATTCTTTAAATGAGATGATGTGCTAGAGGCATGCTACTATATTGCCTTGCTATAAACAAGATGGTGTTTACTGTATTGTCTTTCATGCACATTTGTTGTATTATCTTCTGACCTGTTGGTGTCATGTGTACTGTACACATAGAAGGTGGAAATTCAAGAACTGTCTTCACTATTTCTCCTTCTATCTTAGTCTTGATATAACTCTGCAGTTTACTCGAATCCGCAGTTCCTTTCAAAAGTATATGCAAAGTGTGTGTGTATCCAGTGAGAAAATCTGTAGTAATTATTGAATATACTATTTTCTGCTCAGTTCTCTTTTGACATATAGGTTGTTCTCTTTGAATGTGCAGATAGTATGCTGTGCTGGTGATGTTTTTTCGTTGCTGGGATCATTTGAATCTGGATGTCATTTGTCATGTGATCTGAGCCATATGGCATATTGTAAACTTTTTATTGCTGTTTTTATGTATGATGTCATGAAGATGTACGTTTGAAATGCTGCTTTGACAGCAAAATTATGAAAACTTCTCGACTATATATATTGGTTAAATATCTATTTTCCATTTTTCTATGCCTAAATTTGTACTGCACCTAAAAAGGCTACAGCCTAATTAATAATGTTGTTGTGGAATTGTTTATTTTATTTAAAATAACAAAAATAATAATAATTCTGCCTGAAGTTATAAAAACAAAATGTAAAGGCCAGCAAAAAACTGAAAAGGCCAAAAAATAGAAATTTACAAGAAAAAGTAAAGGGCCCAAAAAAGAAAAGGCCTGCAAAAATTGGGCTTGGCCCATTTAGTTGACCATAAAAAACATAAATCTATTGGAATTAGTGGGCTCGACCCATGTAAAACGCTGAATTGGACCGGGCTGAATCTTGTGCCACATCAGCTTGCCACGCTGGATGCCTACGTGGCCTGCAGAGGTTGCTAGTGACCAAAACGCCACAGTAGGAATATTTTGGTCGTAAACATCTTCGACCATTCCAGAAGAAAGGTCGCTATAGTCAGTTTACGACCGCCAGCTTTTGACCTTCTGTTTTTGGTCACAAAAAGGTCGTAAATGGAAATTTGTGACCTTTCAGTGACCAATAGTGGTGGTCACAAGTTGGCATATTTCTTGTAGTGCCACCAGGGCGCGCCTGGGCCTCCTAGCACGCCCTGGTGGGTTGTGACCCCCTCGGGGCACCCCTAGGTCCAGCCAGGGCCCGTTGTGTTCCTTCCGGCCCATAAAAATTCTCCATAAAGTTTTGTGGCATTCGGACTCCATTTGATATTGATTTTTTGTGATGTAAAAAACATGGAAAAACATCAACTGGCACTTGGCACTATGTGAATAGGTTAGTACCAAAAAATGATATAAAATGACTATAAAAATGATTATTAAACATCCAAGATTGATCACAACACCTCTATTAAAATGGTTAAATAAGTTATTTTCCCAAGGTTCAGAGTTCCTAGATATTTAATGATTGATGGTGGTTCATACTTTATTCATGGTGCTCTCCGTAAAATGCTTTCCAAGTATGATGTTAACCATAGAATTGCATCACCCTATCATCCTGAGTCTAGTGGTCAAGTTGAACTTAGCAATAGAGAAATAAAATTAATTTTACAAATGACTGTCAATAGGTCCCGGAAGAATTTGTCTAAGAAATTAGATGATGCACTTTGGGCTTATAGAACAGCATACAAAAATCCTATGGGTATGTCTCCTTATAAGATGGTTTATGGAAAAGCTTGTCGTTTGCCTCTTGAGTTAGAACATAAAGCTTGTTGGGCAATTAAAGAACTCAACTATGATTTCAAACTTGCTGGTGAGAGGAGGTTATTTGATATCAGCTCATTAGATGAATGGAGAACCCAAGCATACGAAAATGCCAAGTTATTTAAAGAAAACGTTAAAATATGGCATGATAAAAGAATCCAAAAGCGTGAGTTCAAGGTTGGAGAATACGTTCTTTTGTACAACTCTCGTTCATGAGTATGATGAAATTTTGAAAAAATATTTCAAACTTCCCGATCATATTACGTATCATATTTTGAAAAATAATTCAATTTTTTTTTCAAAACCAATTTTTTTTCTGTTACTAGTGGCGTACCTAGCATACGGTGCGCCACTAGTAAGTTTGAAATTTTTTGCCTCCGGATCTTAGAAGCCCCATAACTTTTTTTCTGTTAGGTTTTTGGGGATTTTGAAAATGTTTAACGGTGTTCCCTCGTTAAATTCGGATGTAACTTTTCGAGTAGATGATTTTTCATATAAAAAACTTTTTCATCCGAGTTCGTACGCAAAATTTATGCCCATTTTACAAATTCTCGAGAGATTTCGCAAATAAAGTCGAAATTCATATTTGTAATTTTTCACAACAACTAGACCACATATCACATGGGAAACTTATTTTCTTTTATTTTTTTGACATTTCCATCATTTATTTTTATTTTTTTTAAAAACTGAAAAAAGGCGGTCCACGGGGGGGGGGGGGTGCATTCGGTGGAAGTGCTGGTCAAGTTACTAATGGCGCACCGTGTCAACTAGTAATGGCGCACCACTCCCACGGTGCGCCATTAGTAGTTCTGAAAAAATTAATTTTTTTTACTAAATTTTTACTAATGGCGCACCGTGGGAGTGGTGCGCCATTACTAGTTCAACTAGTAATGGCGCACCACTCCCACGGTGCGCCATTAGTATTTTTTTACTAATGGCGCACCGTGGGAGCGATGCGCCATTAGTAGTTTTGAAAAAAAATTAAATTTTTTTTGTTACTAATGGTGCACCGTGGATGTGGTGCGCCATTAGTATTTGAACACTAATGGCGCACCAACACATGGTGCGCCATTAGTATATACTAATGGCGCACCACATGTCTGGTGCGCCATTAGTGTCATTTCCATCTATAGCCCTTTTCCTAGTAGTGTGAGATTTACCATGTAATCGAGTTAGTTTTGTTAGGGTTTGACCCCTAGTATCCACTATGTTCTAAGATTGATGTTGCTATGACTTTGCTATGCCTTATGCTTGTCACTAGGGACCGAGTGCCATGATTTCAGATCTGAACCTATTATGTTTTCATGAATATATTTGTGTTCTTGATCCGATATTGCAAGTTATAGTCACCTACTACGTGTTATGATCCGGCAACCCCGGAGTGACAATAGCCGGGACACTTCCCGGTGATGACTGTAGTTTGAGGAGTTCATGTATTCACTAAGTGCTAATGCTTTGGTCTGGTACTCTATTGAAAGAAGGCCTTAATATCCCTTAGTTTCCAATAGGACCCCACTGCCACGGGAGGGTAGGACAAAAGATGTCATGCAAGTTCTTTTCCATAAGCATGTATGACTATATTCGGAATACATGCCTATTATATTGATGAATTGGAGCTAGTTCTGTGTCACCCTATGTTATAACTATTGCATGATGAATGCCATCCGACATAATTATCCATCATTGATCCATTGTGTACGAGCTTTTCACATATTGATCTTTGCTCCGTTACTTTTCCGTTGCCACTGTTACAATTGCTACGAAACTACTACTGTTACTTTTGCCACCGTTGCTGTTACTTCCATACTACTTTGCTACTAAATATTTTGCTGCAAATATTAAGTCTTTTAGGTGTGGTTGAATTGACAACTCAGCTGCTAATACTTGAGAATATTCTTTGGCTCCCCTTGTGTCGAATCAATAAATTTTGGTTGAATACTCTACCCTTGAAAACTGTTGCGATCCCCTATACTTGTGGGTTATCAAGACCTTTTTCTGGCACCGTTGCCGGGGAGCATAGCTCTACTCTATGAGTCACTTGGGATTTATATCTGTTGATCACTATGAGGAATCTAAAAGACAACAATACCAAGATCTATCCCTCAACTATGAGGGGAGGTAAGGATCTGTCATCTAACTCTACACTTGATTCTCCTTCTGTTTTGAGTAAACTTGCGATACTTACACCTGCTATTGATTCCGATATGTCGCATGTTATTGATGATGCCACTTCTGCTATGCATGATGCTTATGATGAAACTACTTCTCTGCTTGATAATACTGTGCCACTTGGTGAATTTCTTGATGAACAACTTGCTAGGGTTAGAGAGAATGAAATTACTGAAACTGATGATATTATTGAAACTAAAGGTTATGATTCTCCCCCTAGATATGAATTTCCTGTTGTACCTGAGGGTTATTGAGGGAGTCCTGGATTAGGGGGTGTTCGGGTAGCCGGACTATACCTTCAGCCGGACTCCAGGACTATGAAGATACAAGATTGAAGACTTCGTCCCGTGTCTGGATGGGACTTTCCTTAGCGTCGAAGGCAAGCTTGGCGATGCGGATATTCAAGATCTCCTACCATTGTAACCGACTTGGTGTAACCCTAACCCTCTCCGGTGTCTATATAAACCGGAGGGTTTTAGTCCGTAGGACAACTTCATCATACAACAATCATACCATAGGCTAGCTTCTAGGGCTTAGCCTCCACGATCTTGTGGTAGATCTACTCTTGTAATACCCATATCATCAATATTAATCAAGCAGGACGTAGGGTTTTACCTCCATCAAGAGGGCCCGAACCTGGGTAAAACATCGTGTTCCTTGCCTCCTGTTACCATCCGGCCTAGACGCATAGTTCGGGACCGCCTACCCGAGATCCGCCGGTTTTGACACCTACATTGGTGCTTTCATTGAGAGTTCCTCTGTTTCGTCGCTTTTAGGCCCGATGGCTCCTTCGATCATCAACAACGATGCAGTCCAGGGTGAGACTTTTCTCCCCGAACAGATCTTCGTCTTCGGCGGCTTTGCACTGCGGGCCAATTCGCTTGGCCACCTTGAGCAGATCGAAAGCTACGCCCCTGGCCATCAGGTCATGTTTGGAAGCCTAAACTACATGGCTGACATCCGCGGGGACTTGATCTTCGACGGATTCGAGCCACAGCCAAGCGCGCCGCACTGTCTCGATGGGCATCATATAGCTCTGCCGCTGAGCAGCGCCTTGGAGGCCGCACGCACATCGGTTCCGACCATTGATTCGGAGCCTACTACGTCGATCGAGGATCAGTGGTTGGACGCTGCCTCAGGGGCTGCGATCTCAGAGGCGATTGAGCCGAACTCCAGCCCCGCACTCCGCATGGCCCGTGACTCCGAGGAGCCGGATTCCTATCCGAACTCCGAGCCCCCCATGCCCCTGCCGGTCAAATCCGATTGGGCGCCGATAATGGAGTTCACCGCCGCGGACATCTTTCTGCACTCGCCCTTCGGCGACATCCTGAATTCTCTAAAGTCTCTCTCTTTATCAGGAGAGCCCTAGCCGGACTACGGTCAGCAAGGTTGGGATACGGACGATGAAGAAATTCAAAACCCACCCACCACCCACTTCGTAGCCACTGTCGACGACTTAACCGACATGCTTGACTTCGACTCTGAAGACATCGACGGCATGGACGACGATGCAGGATACGAACAAGAACCAGCACCTGTAGGGCGCTGGAAGGCCACCTCGTCATATGACATATATATGGTGGACACTCCAAAGGATGGGGATGGCGATGGAACAGCGGGGGACGATAACTCTAAGAAACAGCCCAAGCGCCAGCGTCAGCGGCGCTGCTATAAATCCCGCCAAAGCAAAAACGGTGATTCTGGCACGGGAGATAATACTACTCTGGACAGGAGGATAGAGAAGCTAGCCCTCACGAGAGGGCGGCGAACCAAGAGGTTGAGGACGATAATTATACACCTCCCTCCGAAGACGAGGCAAGCCTCGACGACGACGAGTTCGTCGTGCCAGAGGATCTCGCCGAACAAGAGCGTTTTAAACGCAGGCTTATGGCCATGGCAAGCAGCCTCAAGAAAAAGCAGCAACAGCTTAGAGCTGATCAGGATTTGCTTGCTGACAGATGGACTAAAGTCCTTGCGGCCGAAGAGTATGAACTCGAACGCCCCTCCATGAGTTACCCAAAGCGCAGGCTGCTACCCCGACTAGAGGAGGAAGCACCTACATCACCAGCGCATGACATGGCCGACCGGCCACCTCGTGGCCGCGACAGAGAGGCCTCTTGGCCCTCCACTCAAGCCATGCCCCGACGCCGCGTCAAGCATACTAAGGCACGGGAAAATGCGCCCGACCTGCACGACATACTGGAGGAGAAGGCAAGGCAAACAAGATCGATCTACGGATCGCGCAGGCGCCCCACGGCACGTGACGGTGATCGTCACTTCGGATGCAATAAATCCGGCCGGGCCGAACTCAACAGACAAAGCTCCTTCGAGCTGCGTCGTGATATAGCCCAATACAGAGGCGCCGCACACCCCCTATGCTTCACAGATGAAGTAATTGATCATAAAATCCCTGAGGGCTTCGAACTCGTAAACACTGAATCGTACGATGGCACAACAGATCCTGCGGTATGGATCGAGGATTATCTCCTTCATATCCACATGGCCCGCGGTGATGATCTACACGCCATCAAATACCTCCCACTCAAACTTAAGGGACCGGCCCGGCATTGGCTTTACAGCTTGCCAGCAGACTCAATCGGTTCTTGGGAGGACCTAGAAGCCGCATTCCTTGACAACTTCCAGGGCACTTATGTGCGACCACCGGACGCCGATGACCTAAGCCACATAATTCAACAGCCAGAGGAATCGGCCAGCCAATTCTGGACATGGTTCCTAACAAAGAAAAACCAGATAGTCGACTGTCCGGACGCAGAGGCCTTAGCGGCCTTCAAGCTTAATATCCGTGACGAGTGGCTTGCACGGCACCTGGGACAGGAAAAGCCGAAATCTATGGCAGCCCTCAAGACACTCATGACCTGCTTTTGCGCGGGAGAAGACAGCTGACTAGCTCGTAGCAACAACTTAACCAAGAACCCTGGTAATCCATATACCAAGGACAAAAGTGACAGGTCGCGTCGGAACAAACAAAAGCGCCGAGTTAACAGCGACAGCAACGAGGATACGGCAGTTAATGCCGGATTCCGAGGCTACAAATCCGGTCAACAGAAAAAGGCATTCAAAAGAAATACTCAGGGCCCGTCCAGTTTGGACCGAATACTCGACCGCCTGTGCTAGATACATGGCACCCCCGAAAAGCCAGCCAATCACACCAACAAGGATTGTTGGGTGTTCAAGCAGGAAGGCAAGTTAAGAGCCAAAAACAAAGACAAGGGGCTGCATAGCGACAACGAGGAGGAGCCCAGGCCACTGAACAACAGTGGACAGAAGGGATTTCCCCCGAAAGTGCGGACGGTGAACATGATATACGCAACCCACATCCCCAAGAGGGAGCGGAAGCGCGCGTTACGGGACGTATATGCGATGGAGCCAGTCGCCCCAAAGTTCAACCCATGGTCCTCCTGCCCGATCACCTTTGATCGAAGGGACCACCCCACTAGCATCCGTCACGGAGGCTTCCCCGCATTGGTTCTAGACCCAACCATTGACGGATTTCACCTCACAAGAGTCCTCATGGACGGAGGCAGCAACCTGAACCTGCTTTACCAAGATACAGTGCGAAAAATGGGCATAGATCCCTCGAGGATCAAGCCCACCAAAACGACCTTTAAAGGCGTCATACCTGGTGTAGAAGCCAACTGTACAGGCTCAGTCACACTGGAAGTGGTCTTTGGATCTCCGGATAACTTTCGAAGCGAGGAGTTAATCTTCGACATAGTCCCGTTCCGTAGTGGCTATCACGCACTGCTCGGGTGAACCACATTCACAAAATTCAACGTGGTACCGCACTATGCATACCTCAAGCTCAAGATGCCAGGCCCTAGAGGAGTAATCACGGTCAATGGGAACACCTAACGCTCCCTCCGAACGGAGGAGCACACGGCAGCGCTCGCAGCAGAAGTACAAAGTAGCCTCTCTAGGCAGTTCTCCAGTTCGGCCTTCAAAAAGCCGGACACTGTCAAGCGCGCCCGGAGTACCCTGCAACAAGACCGCCTGGCAGGTTCCGAGCTAGCGTAGCAATGCGGCCCCAACCCTAGCCCTCGCGATATAGCGAAACTAGTGCTTCACGTACATAACTATGCTCTTGAAATACCACGGGCACAGGGGAAGGGGCACTATCACGGCACGCCCGAAATACGGCTTAAACTGCACCAGGGGCTGCCGGATTCCTTTTTTTCTCTTTCTCTTAGGACTCTATACTTCGGATAACCCGTTCGGCAATTCAACTGCCGCACAAATGATGCAAGATCCAGGAAAGCAGACAAGCCACGTCGCATTATGGAACTCCCAGGTGGTCTCTATTGTGAGCAGTATACCTGTTTTTTAATACAATTCCGCGGCCTGCCCCTGGCCAGGACATGTTAAATAGTCCAATTTCTTTTGCTTATCGCACTATTTGTATCGTTCCGCTTTTATAACAGCCTTTCTATAAACAATGCATAGCTTTTTGTCTATTTTTTGCATTATCCTTTTATATATATATATGTTTATTAATAACATGTTGCATCCGTACATTGTGGTACGACAAAAATACGCCAGGGGGTTCAATACCCATCAATATGGCGTGAGAAGTCCGTACACTTTCACAAGTGCGGCACCCCGAACTTATAGCACTATATGCATCGGCTCCGAATCATGATTTTGGTCAATAGTTGGGTTTGCCCGGCTCCTATGTTTTGGTGCCTTACGTTCTGCTATATCGGCTAAGGTAGCACTAGGAGAACCACTGCGATTGTGCCCCAGTTGAGCTGGGCCGAGCACCTCAGTGGAGAAAGCTAAAACTGACTGTCATGATGAGGCGAGAGACCGGTCGCTGTTCGAGAGGTTTTTCGAGTCCTTAAAGACTTATGCCGCTTCGAGCGAGGAATCAGCTTTGTCCGGCCAAGGCGTGGATAGCGCCCGGAACTCGGTCTTTCGAATACTAGGGGCTTCGCCGAAATTTAAAATTATAGAGTTCTATGGCTAAGTGAGAGTGTTCAAGCATTATAGTCCGATTGCCTTGTTCGTTGTGCTGAGCGCCTCCCTCGACGGACCCAATCATGGGAAAAAGAGTGCTCCGGTTTATCCCGAACACCCCAGCACTAGTGGCATGGGGGCAGAAGCCGACGACTGGCCATCTCTCAATTTTTTGATAAACGAGCGCACAGAAAGTAATATTTTAAATTCAACAAGCATTGCTTAGCGCATATGAACAAGTTTTCAGCGCACAGGATAACACGAGCGAGTTCATTCAAAAATTACATCCTTGGTACATTCATCCGCCATAAGGCGGGCACCAGCCAGAACATCCTTGTAATAGTTCTCGGGCTTGCGATGCTCCTTCCCCGGCGGCGGCCCGTCCCTCACAAGCTTCTCACCGTCCAGCTTACCCCAATGCACCTTTGCACGGGCAAGGGCCCTACGGGCACCTTCGATGCAGACGGAGCTCTTGATGACCTCGAGCCTTGGACAAGCCTCCACCAGTCGCCGCACCAGTCCGAAGTAGCTCCTAGGCAGGGCCTCTCCAGGCCACAACCGAACTATGAAGCCCTTCAGGGCTTGTTCGGCCGCCTTGTGGAGCTCGACCAGCTGCTTTAGCTGGTCGCTCAAGGGCACAGGGTGTCCGGCCTCAGCGTACTGAGACCAGAACACCTTCTCCATCGAGCTGCCTTCCTCAGCTCTGTAGAATGCAGCGACATCGGATACGCTGCGGGGAAGATCTGCGAATGCCCCTGGAGAGCTCCGGATTCGGGTAAGTAACAAGTAGTTTACTTTTATATGTCTACTTTGCATAGAGAATGCCTTACCCGCCGCTATCTTTTTCATAGCATCCAATTCCTGGAGGGCCTTCTGGGCTTCGGCCTTGGCAGATTTGGCAGTTTTAAGGGCCGCAGCAAGCTCGGACGCTCACGTCTTCGAGTCGAGCTCCAAACTCTCATGTTTTTTCATGAGAGCCTGAAGCTCTTGCCGCACCTCGCCGACCTGCGCCTCAAATTTCTCTCGCCCGGTGCGCTCCGTGGCCACTTTCTTCTCAGCCTCAGACAGCGCCTGCTTGAGGGTCGCCACCTTAGTTGTGGCCCCTACAATAAGCAGTGTACTCCTGTCATTTTTTGCAATTGCGTCTTCTTATAGGCATTTTTTCTATAAGGTATCTCTTACCTTCTTTCTCCTCGAGCTGCCGCTTGGCAAGGCCGAGCTCTTGCTCGGTCCGCTCGAGGCCCTGCTTCAGGGCGCCCACCTCCACAGTCAGTGCGGCGGTGGCCAGCAGTGAAGCCTGCATACGTATATTGACTCCTTTTTTAGTTAGACTCCTGCGATATTTAATAGATCCTCTATTCGGCTTTTCTTTCCGAATGCCAAACAGAGCATCAGGGGCTACTGTCTACGCGGTAATATTTTTACATATTTTTTACTTACCTCGAAGCCTGTTAGAAGGCTAGCACAAGCTTCAGTCAGTCTGCTTTTGGCGGACCGAACCTTCTGGACCACCGTACTCATGATGGTACGGTGCACCTTGTCGATGGAGGCGCCCTTAAGCACCTCCAGCAGATTGTCCGGCGCCTCCGGTTGGATGGAGGACGCCGGCTCAATAGGCTTGCTCCTCTTGGCAGGAGTTCGCCTGCCGCGGTCCGGAACCATCGATGATTCCGGCGTGGTGTCCGGCTTAAAGCCGGACTCGGAGCCCTGGGGGGTCTTGTCCCCTTTACTCCTGGAGTCCGGGAGGTCGCCTCGCGGCTCCTCCTGGACCACCTCCTCTTGCCCCGGAGCTTGTCGCGATGCCACTTCGGCGTCATCCGCAGCACAGGGGGAGGCAGCAGGAGGAACTGAATTCACGTCCGATGAATCCAGGGAGCCGCTCGACGACTCGTCGAGCCTGTCCTTGGGTGGGCTGCATGATTATATCCGACATTAGGGAAAGCTGTGCCACAACAGGAATATCATGAGTTACTCTGGTATCCGAACACTTATGATTTCGCCGGATGCTTGGCCCTGTCCGGCCACTCCTCTTCGTCCTCGTCGGCGTCGGGGGCGTAGTCCAGCGGAGGGGTTTTCCTCTTCTTGGACCCTTCGGCCTCCCCTACTGGGGCGGCCTTCCTCTTCTTTCCTCCCCCTGCTGGAGGGGGAGAGGTCTCTTCTTCCTCCTCCTCGTCTTCACGGGAGGAGTGCGTCTCGGACTCGTCGGACGATGAATCCGACACCACCATATGCCGGGAACTCTTTCGAGTCCCCGTGGCCTTCTTCTTCTTGGCCTTCTTCTCCGGCACCACATAAGGTGCCGGAACCAGCAGCTTCACTAGGAGAGCAGGGGCTGGGTCTTTGGGCAAGGGAGCCGGACAGTTAATCAGTCCAGACTGTGCCTGCCAATCCTGTCAAAGGTGAGGGAGTTTAGATCCCGCATAGAGTCAAACTATGAAGAAAACTTAACATCCTGTAAAAGATGAAAATATTTTACCTCCCCAGCAGGACGCTGCGAGCTGAATCCGCGGTCTTAGGAGGTGGATGTGGGAGCCTCGGCGCCTTTGGTTAGCCCCCTCCAGACATATTCGTACGTCGTGTCGAAGAGCCTGCTCAGAGTTCGGTGCTGCGCCGGGTTGAACTCCCACAAATTGAAGTACCGTTCTTGACACGGAAGGATCCGGCGGACGAGCATGACCTGGACTACGTTAACAAGCTTGAGATGCTTGTTCACCAGGGACTGGATGCATTTTTGCAGTCCAGTCACCTCTTCTTCATCGCCCAACGACAAGCCCGTCTCCTTCCAGGACGTGAGCCGCGTAGGGGGTCCGAATCGGAATGCAGGGGCTGCGATCCACTTCGGATCGCGTGGCTCGGTGATGTAAAACCACCCTGACTGCCACCCCTTCAAAGTCTCCACAAAGGAGCCCTCGAGCCATAGGACGTTGGCTATTTTGCCCGCCATGGCACCTCCGCACTCCGCCTGGTTGCCGCGCACCACCTTTGGCTGACGTTGAAGGTCTTGAGCCAGAGGCCAAAATGGGGGCGGATGCAGAGGAAAGCCTCGCACACGACGATAAACACCGAGATATTGAGGATGAAGATCGTAGCCAGATCGTGGAAATCTAGGCCATAGTAGAACATGAGCTCGCGGACAAATGGGTGGAGAGGAAAACCCAGTCCGCGGAGGAAGTGGGGAAGAAATACTACCCTCTCATGGGGCCTTGGGGTGGGGAGAAGCTGCCCCTCCTCAGGAAGCCGGTGCACGATGTCTTTGGACAGGTATCCAGCCTTCCTTAGCCTTTTAACATGGCCCTCCATGACGGAGGAGACCATCCACTTGCCTCCCGCTCCGGACATTGTTGGAGAGGGTTGAGGTAGGAAGTGCGGGCTTGGGCGCTGGAGCTCAGGTGCGCAAAAGATGGATAGGCAAAGGAGGAAGAAGGCATAGGTAAAAAGGTGGATCCTTATCCCCTTATATGGGCGGATGCGACTATGCGTCCCCACCAGCCTAGTAAAACTCGCTTGCCTCCCAAGCGCCGTGATAAATGGCACGATTGGGTTACCCACGTCCGAATTGATGAGAATCCCGTAAACAAAGGGGACACGATCTCTGCTTTGACAAGACGTGCCAAGGAAATCGCCTCGCAAAACACGCTGAGGTGGAAAAGTGAAAACGATTCGAATAAATGCTTGGCCGTAGTGTGATGTCACGCTGCGGAATACGTCAGCAGATTAGATTTGTGTTAATATTATTCTCTCTGTGGCAATACGTGGAAACTTATTTTGCAGAGCCGGACACTACTCTTGGTGTTTACAAACTTTTATGAAGAATTTGGAGGAGGAACCTGCCTTCCAATGCCGAAGACAATCTACGCGCCGGAGTCGTCGTCATTGAAGCCTGGTTCAGGGGCTACTGAGGGAGTCCTTGATTAGGGGGTGTTCGGGTAGCCGGACTATACCTTCAGCCGGACTCCAGGACTATGAAGATACAAGATTGAAGACTTCGTCCCATGTCTGGATGGGACTTTCCTTGGCGTGGAAGGCAAGCTTATCGATGCGGATATTCAAGATCTCCTACCATTGTAACCGACTTGGTGTAACCCTAACCCTCTCCGGTGTCTATATAAACCGGAGGGTTTTAGTCCGTAGGACAAATTCATCATACAACAATCATACCATAGCCTAGCTTCTAGGGTTTAGCCTCCTCGATCTCGTGGTAGATCTACTCTTGTAATACCCATATCATCAATATTAATCAAGCAGGACGTAGGGTTTTACCTCCATCAAGAGGGCCCGAACCTGGGTAAAACATCGTGTTCCTTGCCTCCTGTTACCATCCGGCCTAGACGCACAGTTCAGGACCCCCTGCCCGAGATCCGCCGGTTTTGACACCGACAGTTATGTTATGGATGAAGAAACTGCTAGAGACATCTTTGCTTGCAATGATAGGGAGGATCTTAAGAAACTGTTAGCTAAGCTGAAAGAAAAATCCTTGAATGCTAGAATGAAATATGATCCCAATTTTGCTACTTCACCTATCTTTGTTACTGATAAGGATTATGAATTCTCTCTCGATCCTGAGTTAATTACTTTGGTTGAATCTGATCTTTTCTATGGTTATGAATCTGAAACTGTTGTGGCACATCTTACTAAATTGAATGATATAGCCACCCTATTTACCCATGAGGAAAAATATCGCTATTACTATATTCTTAAATTGTTTCCTTTCTCATTAAAGGGTGATGCTAAAGTATGGTTTAATTCTCTTGCTCCTAGTTGTGTGCATAGTCCCCAGGATATGATTTACTACTTTTCTGCAAAATATTTTCCCGCTCATAAGAAACAAGCTGCCCTAAGGGAAATATTTAACTTTGTGCAAATTGAAGAAGAGAGTCTCCCACAAGGTTGGGGGAGGCTTCTCCAATTACTTAATGCTTTGCCTGATCATCCTCTCAAGAAAAATGAAATACTTGATATCTTTTATATTGGACTAACCGATGCTTCCAAAGACCACCTGGATAGTTGTGCTGGTTGTGTATTCAGGGAACAAACTGTTGAGCAAGCTGAATTGTTATTGAATAATATATTGAGTAATGATAATGATTGGACACTTCCTGAACCAACTATAAGCCAACTCCGAAGAAGAGGGGTATTCTATTTCTCAGTCATGAAGATATGCAAGAGGCAAATAAATCTATGTAAGAAAAAGGTATTAAAGTTGAAGATGTTAAAAATTTAGCGCCTATTGAAGAAATACATGGTCTTGATAACCCGACACAGGTAGTAGAGGTAAACTCTCTCCATTGATTTGATGAAGGTGATATTCCTCATAATAAGTCTGCTAGTCAATGCTTGGATGAGATTGATAATTATATTGTTAAACAAGAAAACTTCAATTCTTATGTTAGTAGACAATTGAAACGTAATGCTTACATATGGTTGACCACTTGGGAGATTATATGAATAGAACTGCTAATGATCTTAAGCTTATTAGTAAAAATGCTTCCATGGTTACAACTCAAGTAGAACAAGTACTTAATGCACAAGATGATTTGCTTAATGAGTTGAATAGTAAGAACAATGATAATGTTGTTATGGTTATGGCTAGAGGTGGTAAGATGACCCGGGAACCTTTGTATCCTGAGGGTCATCCTAAGAGAATTGAGCAAGATTCTCAGAGAATTAATACAGATGCACCTAGTCCTAGTAATAAAAAGAAGAAGAAAACTAATAGGACTTTGCCTGCTTCTAGTGAACCTGTTTTAGACACACCTGAGAATCCCAATGATATTCTATTTCTGATGTTGAGACACAATCTGGTAATGAACATGAACGTGGTGCTAATGTTAATGATGATGTTCATGTTGCTGCTCAACCTAGTAATGATAATGATGTAGAGATTGAACCTGCTGTTGATCTTGATAACCCACAATCAAAGAATCAACATTATGATAAGAGATACTTTGTTGCTAGAAAACATGGTAAAGAAAGAGAACCATGGGTTTAGAAACCCATGCTATTTCTGTTGGGGAACATAGTAATTTCAAAAAATTTCCTACGCACACGCAAGATCATGGTGATGCACAGCAACGAGAGGGGAGAGTGTTGTCTACATACCCATGCAGACCGACTGCGGAAGCGTTGACACAACGTAGAGGAAGTAGTCGTACATCTTCCCGATCCGACCTATCCAAGCACCGTTACTCCGGCACCTCCGAGTTATTAGCACACGTACAGCTCGATGACGCTCCCCGAGCTCCGATCCAGCAAAGCTTCGGGGATGAGTTCCGTCAGCACAACGGCATGGTGACGATAATGATGTTCTACCGACGCAGGGCTTTGCCTAAGCACCACAACGATATGATCGAGGTGGAATATGGTGGCAGGGGGCACCGCACACGGCTAAGGAACGATCACGTGGATCAACTTGTGTGTCCTAGGGTGCCCCCTGCCCCCGTATATAAAGGAGCAAGGGGGAGGCCGGCCGGCCCTATGGGGCGCGCCAAGGGGAGGGGGAGTCCTCCTCCTAGTGGGAGTAGGACTCCCCTTTCCTAATCCAATTAGGAAACCTAAGGGGGAAGGAAAGAGAAGGAGAGGGAGAGGGAAAGAGGGGCCGCGCCCCCCTCCCTAGTCCAATTCGGACTCCCCATGTGGGGGGGGGGCGCCACCTCCTAGGCCGCAGCCCTCTCTCTCCCCTAAGGCCCAATAAGGCCCATTACTTCCCCGGGGGGTTCCGGTAACCCCTCCGGCACTCCGGTTTTCTCCGAAATCACCCGGAACCCTTCCGGTGTCCGAATATAGCCGTCCAATATATCAATCTTTATGTCTCGACCATTTCGAGACTCCTCGTCATGTCCGTGATCACATCCGGGACTCCGAACTAACTTCGGTACATCAAAATGCATAAACTCATAATAACTGTCATCGTAACGTTAAGCGTGCGGACCCTACGGTTCGAGAACAATGCAGACATGACTGAGACACATCTCCGGTCAATAACCAATAGCGGGACCTGGATGCCCATATTGGCTCCTACATATTCTATGAAGATCTTTATCGGTCAGACCGCATAACAACATACGTTGTTCCATTTGTCATCGGTATGTTACTTGCCCGAGATTCGATCGTCGGTATCCAATACCTAGTTCAATCTCGTTACCGGCAAGTCTCTTTACTCGTTCCGTAATACATCATCTCACAACTAACTCATTAGTTGCAATGCTTGCAAGGCTTATGTGACGTGCATTACCGAGAGGGCCCAGAGATACCTCTCCGACAATCGGAGTGACAAATCCTAATCTCGAAATACGCCAACCCAACATCTACCTTTGGAGACACCTGTAGAGCTCCTTTATAATCACCCAGTTACATTGTGACGTTTGGTAGCACACAAAGTGTTCCTCCGGTAAACGGGAGTTGCATAATCTCATAGTCATAGGAACATGTATAAGTCATGAAGAAAGCAATAGCAACATACTAAACGATCGGGTGCTAAGCTAATGAAATGGGTCATGTCAATCAGATCATTCAACTAATGATGTGACCTCGTTAATCAAATAACAACACCTTGTTCATGGTTAGGAAACACAACCATCTTTGATTAACGAGCTAGTCAAGTAGAGGCATACTAGTGACACTAAGTTTGTCTATGTATTCACACATGTATTATGTTTCCGGTTAATACAATTCTGGCATGAATAATAAACATTTATCAGGATATAAGGAAATAAATAATAACTTTATTATTGCCTCTAGGGCATATTTCCTTCAGTCTCCCACTTGCACTAGAGTCAATAATCTAGATTACACAGTAATGATTCTAACACCCATGGAGCCTTGGTGCTGATCATGTTTTGCTCGTGGAAGAGGCTTAGTCAACGGGTCTGCAACATTCAGATCCGTATGTATCTTGCAAATCTCTATGTCTCCCACCTGGACTAGATCCCGGATGGAATTGAAGCGTCTCTTGATGTGCTTGGTCCTCTTGTGAAATCTGGATTCCTTTGCCAAGGCAATTGCACCAGTATTGTCACAAAAGATTTTCATTGGACCCGATGCACTAGGTATGACTCCTAGATCGGATATGAACTCCTTCATCCAGACTCCTTCGTTCGCTGCTTCCGAAGCAGCTATGTACTTCGCTTCACATGTAGATCCTGCTACGACGCTTTGTTTAGAACCGCACCAACTGACAGCTCCACCGTTTAATGTAAACACGTATCCGGTTTGCGATTTAGAATCGTCCGGATCAGTGTCAAAGCTTGCATCAACGTAACCTTTTACGGTGAGCACTTTGTCACCTCCATATACGAGAAACATATCCTTAGTCCTTTTCAGGTATTTCAGGATGTTCTTGACCGCTGTCCAGTGATCCACTCCTGGATTACTTTGGTACCTCCCTGCTAAACTTATAGCAAGGCACACATCAGGTCTGGTACACAACATTGCATACATGATAGAGCCTATGGCTGTAGCATAGGTAACATCTTTCATTTTCTCTCTATCTTCTGCAGTGGTCGGGGATTGAGTCTGACTCAACTTCACACCTTGTAACACAGGCAAGAACCCTTTCTTTGCTTGATCCATTTTGAACTTCTTCAAAATCTTGTCAAGGTATGTGCTTTGTGAAAGTCCAATTAAGCGTCTTGATCTATCTCTATAGATCTTTATACCTAATATGTAAGCAGCTTCACCAAGGTCTTTCATTGAAAAACTCTTATTCAAGTATCCCTTTATGCTATCCATAAATTCTATATCATTTCCAATCAGCAATATTTTATCCACATATAATATCAGAAATGCTACAGAGCTCCCACTCACTTTCTTGTAAATACAAGCTTCTCCGAAAGTCTGTATAAAACCAAATGCTTTGATCACACTATCAAAGCGTTTATTCCAACTCCGAGAGGCTTGCACCAGTCCATAAATGGATCGCTGGAGCTTGCACACTTTGTTAGCTCCCTTTGGATCGACAAAACCTTCCGGTTTCATCATATACAACTCTTCTTCCAGAAATCCATTCAGGAATGCAGTTTTGACATCCATCTGCCAAATTTCATAATCATAAAATGCGGCAATTGCTAACATGATTCGGACAGACTTAAGCATCACTACGGGTGAGAAGGTCTCATCGTAGTCAACCCCTTGAACTTGTCGAAAACCTTTTGTGACAAGTCAAGCTTTGTAGACAGTAACATTACCATCAGCGTCTGTCTTCTTCTTGAAGATCCATTTATTCTCAATTGCTTGCCGATCATCGGGCAAGTCAACCAAAGTCCATACTTTGTTCTTATACATGGATCCCATCTCAGATTTCATGGCTTCAAGCCATTTTGCGGAATCTGGGCTCACCATCGCTTCTTCATAGTTCGTAGGTTCATCATGATCTAGCGGCATGATTTCCAGGACAGGATTACCGTACCACTCTGGTGCGGATCTCGCTCTGGTTGATCTACGAGGTTCAGTAGTATCTTGTCCTGAAGTTTCATGATCATCATCATTAGCTTCCTCACTAATTGGTATAGGTGTCGCAGAAACAGTTTTTTGTGATGTACTACTTTCCAATAAGGGAGCAGGTACAGTTACCTCGTCAAGTTCTACTTTCCTCCCACTCACTTCTTTCGAGAGAAACTCCTTCTCTAGAAAGGATCCATTCTTAGCAACGAATGTCTTGCCTTCGGATCTGTGATAGAAGGTGTACCCAACAGTCTCCTTTGGGTATCCTATGAAGACACGTTTCTACGATTTGGGTTCGAGCTTATCAGGTTGAAGCTTCTTCACATAAGCATCGCATCCCCAAACTTTAAGAAACGACAACTTTGGTTTCTTGCCAAACCATAGTTCATAAGGCGTCGTCTCAACGGATTTTGATGGTGCCCTATTTAACGTGAATGCGGCCGTCTCTAAAGCATAACCCCAAAACGATAGCGGTAAATCAGTAAGAGACATCATAGATTGCACCATATCTAGTAAAGTACGATTACGATGTTCGGACACACCATTACGCTGTGGTGTTCTGGGTGGCGTGAGTTGCGAAACTATTCCACAATTTTTCAAATGTACACCAAAGTCGTAACTCAAATATTCTCCTCCACGATCAGATCGTAGAAACTTTATTTTTGATGATTTTCAACTTCACTCTGAAATTCTTTGAAATTTTCAAATGTTTCAGACTTATGTTTCATTAAGTAGATATACCCATATCTGCTTAAGTCATCCGTGAAGGTGAGAAAATAACGATATCCGCCATGAGCCTCAATATTCATCGGACCACATACATCGGTATGTATGATTTCCAACAAATCTGTTGCTCTCTCCATAGTACCGGAGAATGGTGTTTTAGTCATCTTGCCCATGAGGCACGGTTCGCAAGTACCAAGTGATTCATAATCAAGTGGTTCCAAAAGTCCATCAGTATGGAGTTTCTTCATGCGCTTTATACCGATATGACCTAAACGACAGTGCCACAAATAAGTTGCACTGTCATTATCAACTCTGCATCTTTTGGCTTCAACATTACGAATATGTGTGTTAATACTATTGAGATTCATAAAAAATAGACCACTTCTCAAAGGTGCATGACCATAAAAGATATTACTCATATAAATAGAACAACCATTATTCTCTGATTTAAATGAATAACCGTCTCACATCAAACAAGATCCAGATATAATGTTCATGCTCAACGCTGGCACCAAATAACAATTATTTAGGTCTAATATTAATCCCGAAGGTAGATGTAGAGGTAGCATGCCGACCGCGATCACATCGACTTTGGAACCGTTTCCCACGCGCATCGTCACCTCGTCCTTTGCGAGTGTTCGCTTAATCCGTAGTCCCTGTTTCGAGTTGCAAATATTAGCAACAGAACCAGTACCAAATACCCAAGCGCTACTGCGAGCTCTAGTAAGGTACACATCAATAACATGTGTATCACATATACCTTTGTTCACCTTGCCATCCTTCTTATCCGCCAAATACTTGGGGCAGTTCCGCTTCCAGTGACTCTGCTTGCAGTAGAAGCACTCAGTTTCAGGCTTAGGTCCAGACTTGGGTTTCTTCTCTTGAGCAGCAACTCGCTTGTTGTTCTTCTTGAAGTTCCCCTTCTTCTTCCCTTTGCCCTTTTTCTTGAAACTAGTGGTCTTCCTGACCATCAACACTTGATGCTCCTTTTTGATTTCTACCTCCGCAGCTTTCAGCATTGCGAAGAGCTCGGGAATAGTCTTGTTCATCCCTTGCATATTATAGTTCATCACGAAGCTCTTGTAGCTTGGTGGTAGTGATTGGAGAATTCTGTCAATGACGCAATCATCTGGAAGATTAACTCCCATCTGAATCAAGTGATTATTATACCCAGAAATTTTGAGTATATGCTCACTGACAGAACTGTTCTCCTCCATCTTGCAGCTATAGAACTTATTGGAGACTTCATATCTCTTAATCCGGGCATTTGCTTGAAATATTAACTTCAACTCCTGGAACATCTCATATGCTCCATGACGTTCAAAACATCGTTGAAGTCCCGATTCTAAGCCGTAAAGCATGGCACACTGAACTATTGAGTAGTCATCAGCTTTGCTCTGCCAGACGTTCATAACATCTGGTGTTGCTCCAGCAGCAGGCCTGGCACCCAGCGGTGCTTCCAGGACGTAATTCTTCCGAGCAGCAATGAGGATAATCCTCAAGTTATGGACCCAATCCGTGTAATTGCTACCATCATCTTTCAACTTCGCTTTCTCAAGGAACGCATTAAAATTCCACGGAACAACAACACGAGCCATCTATCTACAATCAACATAAACAAGCAAGATACTATCAGGTACTAAGTTCATGATAAGTTTAAGTTCAATTAATCAAATTACTTAAGAACTCCCACTTAGATAGATATCCCTCTAATCCTCTAAGTGATCACATGATCCAAATCAACTAAACCATAACCGATCATCACATGAGATGGAGTAGTTTTCAATGGTGAACATCACTATGTTGATCATATCTACTATATGATTCATGCTTGACCTTTCGGTCTCCATGTTCCGAGGCCATATCTGCATATGCTAGGCTCGTCAAGTTTAACCTGAGTATTCTGCGTGTGCAAAACTGGCTTGCACCCGTTGTAGATGGATGTAGAGCTTATCACACCCGATCATCACATGGTGTCTGGGCACAACGAACTTTGGCAATGGTGCATACTCAGGGAGAACACTTCTTGATAATTTAGTGAGAGATCATCTTATAATGCTACCGTCAATCAAAGCAAGATAAGATGCATAAAAAGATAAACATCACATGCAATCAATATAAGTGATATGATATGGCGATCATCATCTTGTGCTTGTGATGTCCATCTCCGAAGCACCGTCATGATCACCATCGTCACCGGCGCGGCACCTTGATCTCCATCGTAGCATCGTTGTCGTCTCGCCAATCTTATGCTTCCATGACTATCGCTACCGCTTAGTGATAAAGTAAAGCATTACATCGCGATTGCATTGCATACAATAAAGCGACAACCATATGGCTCCTGCCAGTTGCCGATAACTCGGTTACAAAACATGATCATCTCATACAATAAAATTTAGCATCATGTCTTGGCCATATCACATCACAACATGCCCTGCAAAAACAAGTTAGAAGTCCTCTACTTTGTTGTTGCAAGTTTTACGTGGCTGCTACGGGCTTAAGTAAGAACCAATCTCACCTACGCATCAAAACCACAACGATAGTTTGTCAAATAGACTCCGTTTTAACCTTCACAAAGACTGGGCGTAGCCACACTTGGTTCAACTAAAGTTCAAGAAACAGTCACCCGCAAGCCACCTCTGTGCAAAGCACGTCGGGAGAACCGGTCTCACGTAAGCGTACGCGTAATGTCGGTCTGGGCTACTTCATCCAACAATACCGCCGAACCAAAGTATGACATGCTGGTAGGCAGTATGAATTATCTCGCCCACAACTCACTTGTGTTCTACTCGTGCATATAACATCAATACATAAAACCTAGGCTCGGATGCCACTGTTGGGGAACGTAGTAATTTCAAAAAAATTCCTACGCACACGCAAGATCATGGTGATGCACAACAACGAGAGGGGAGAGTGTTGTCTACGTACCCACGCAGACCGACTGTGGAAGCGTTGACACAACGTAGAGGAAGTAGTCATACGTCTTCCCGATCCGACCGATCCAAGCACCGTTACTCCAGCACCTCCGAGTTCTTAGCACACGTACAGCTCGATGACGCTCCCCGGGCTCTGATCCAGCAAAGCTTCGGGGATGAGTTCCGTCAGCACAACGGCGTGGTGACGATAATGATGTTCTACCGACGCAGGGCTTCGCCTAAGCACTACAACGATATGATCGAGGTGGAATATGGTGGAAGGGGGCACCACACACGGCTAAGGAACGATCACGTGGATCAACTTGTGTGTCCTAGGGTGCCCCCTGCCCCCGTATATAAAGGAGCAAGGGGGAGGTCGGCCGGCCCTATGGGGCGCGCCAAGGGGAGGGGGAGTCCTCCTCCTAGTGGGAGTAGGACTCCCCTTTCCTAATCCAATTAGGAAACCTAAGGGGGAAGGAAAGAGAAGGAGAGGGAGAGGGAAAGAGGGGCCGCGCCCCCTCCCTAGTCCAATTCGGACTCCCCATGTGGGGGGGGGGCGCCACCTCCTTGGCCGCAGCCCTCTCTCTCCCCTAAGGCCCAATAAGGCCCATTACTTCCCCGGGGGGTTCCGGTAACCCCTCCGGCACTCCGGTTTTCTCCGAAATCACCCGGAACCCTTCCGGTGTCCGAATATAGCCGTCCAATATATCAATCTTTATGTCTCCACCATTTCGAGACTCCTCGTCATGTCCGTGATCACATCTGGGACTCTGAACTAACTTCGGTACATCAAAATGCATAAACTCATAATAACTGTCATCGTAACGTTAAGCGTGCGGACCCTACGGTTCGAGAACAATGCAGACATGACTGAGACACATCTCCGGTCAATAACCAATAGCGGGACCTGGATGCCCATATTGGCTCCTACATATTCTACGAAGATCTTTATCGATCAGACCGCATAACAACATACGTTGTTCCCTTTGTCATCGGTATGTTACTTGCCCGAGATTCGATCGTCGGTATCCAATACCTAGTTCAATCTCGTTACCGGCAAGTCTCTTTACTCGTTCTGTAATACATCATCTCGCAACTAACTCTTTAGTTGCAATGCTTGCAAGGCTTATGTGATGTGCATTACCGAGAGGGCCCAGAGATACCTCTCCGACAATCGGAGTGACAAATCCTAATCTCGAAATACGCCAACCCAACATCTACCTTTGGAGACACCTGTAGAGCTCCTTTATAATCACCCAGTTACGTTGTGACGTTTGGTAGCACACAAAGTGTTCCTCCGGTAAACGGGAGTTGCATAATCTCATAGTCATAGGAACATGTATAAGTCATGAAGAAAGCAATAGCAACATACTAAACGATCGGGTGCTAAGCTAATGAAATGGGTCATGTCAATTAGATCATTCAACTAATGATGTGACCTCGTTAATCAAATAACAACACCTTGTTCATGGTTAGGAAACATAACCATCTTTGATTAACGAGCTAGTCAAGTAGAGGCATACTAGTGACACTAAGTTTGTCTATGTATTCACACATGTATTATGTTTCCGGTTAATACAATTCTAGCATGAATAATAAACATTTATCATGATATAAGGAAATAAATAATAACTTTATTATTGCCTCTAGGGCATATTTCCTTCACTTTCCTCCTAAGCCATCCAAGAAAAAGAATGATGAGGATTTTTAGCGCTTTGCTGAAATGATTAGACCTATCTTTTTGCGTATGCGTTTGCCTGATATGCTTAAAATGCCTCCTTATGCTAAGTATATGAAAGATATTGTTACCAATAAAAAAAGATACTATAAGCTGAGATTTCCACCATGCTTGCTAATTATACTTTTAAGGGTGGAATACCAAAGAAACTTGGAGATCTGAGGGTACCAACTATAACATGCTCTATTAGAAGAAACTATGTTAAAACTGCTTTATGTGATCTGGGAGCCGATGTTAGTGTTATGCGTTTCTCTTTATATCATAGACTTGAATTGAATAAGTTGACAACTACTGAAATCTCTTTGAAAATGGCTGATAAATCAACTGCTATACACATCGGTATTTGTGATGATGTGCCTGTTGTGGTTGCAAACGTTACTATCTTAACAAACTTTGTTATTATTGATATTCTCGAGGATGATAGTATGTCGATCATCCTTGCTAGACCCTTTTTGAATACTGCAGGGGCTGTTATTGATTGCAACAAAGGCAATGTCACTTTTCATGTTAATTTTAATGAGCATACAATACACTTTCTGAAGAAACAACCTCAAGTTCATAGTATCAATTCTATTGGAAAAATTTCAACTATTACTATTGGAGGTTTTGAATTCCCTCTTCCTACTGTCAAAAAGAAATATGATATTCTTATTGTTGAGGACATGAATATCCCCGTTGAGGTAATCTAGTGTTATTCGAAAATTCTCCGGTTTCATGTTATTCGGAAGAAGTTTGTTAATAAGACTTGATCAACCTTATTAATGGATTCCTTTTAATGAGCATGAGATGGATGAATTTAGAAGGCACAACTCTCTGTACCCATCTTTTACTTTATGTTATTTAGAATAAATAAAGAAAAAATAGTATTTTCTGTCTGTTTTCTGAATTATCCATGCAATAAAAAATGTCCCGAAAATAAAAGTTCTCCAAATGACCTGAAAATTCGATATGATTTTTATAGAATATTTTAGAATTCCTGGCACTAAGAACACACTAGGGGGCCTCACCAGCTGGCCACAAGGGTCGAGGGCGCGCCCCTGTGCTTGTGGGCCCCACGTGGCCCCTCTCCACTTATTCCAGCACCCATCCTCTCCTTCTTCCTCCAGAAAAAATCACTCGATAGCTCAAACTCGTGTTCTTGCTCATCTTGCTGCCATTTTCGATCTCCTTGCTCAAAGCTCCATTCACAAAACTTCTTTGGGAGATTGTTCTTCGGTATGTGACTCCTCCAATGGTCCAATTAGTTTTTGTTCAAGTGCTTTATTTATTGCAAATTTTGGCTGCCTTGGTGACCCTGTTCTTGAGCTTGCATGTCTAATTTATATGGTCCAAAGTAGTTTTGATGCATGATATAGCCTCTTGGCACTTGTAGGAGTAGTTGCTATCAATATTGTTGAGTTTTTGGTTCACCTTTATTTTGAGTATCTAAAAATTACAAAACTTTTCAGAGGAAGAAAATGATGAGGACATTGTTGAGAGGCTCCTCGAGCAGGGGTTCGAAGGAAAAGGAAAACGAGGAGAAGGAGAAGCCCAAGTATAATCTTCCTCGCGCCATAGAGATTCGGTCGTGTGAATGGCCATGTGATGCATTCTTGCAGGCGGCCGGAATTTATGATGATTTCTATTATTTGGCTGAGAATGCAGGCATCACCGACTTCCTCCTCGACGAGTGTGATCAGTATCTCCTACTCACACATACTTTCGTGCAAAATTTTCATTTTCATGCTAGGAGATCACCACACATTGTAGACTTTTACTTATATGATGAGTACAAGGAAATGACGCTTTATGACTTTTCTGAGGTTTGTAAGTTACCTTATGAGGGTAGCGTCGAGGAACCACGTCCTAGTGATGTGGAAGATTTTATTAATGAAGTCACCATAGGGGAAAGGAGAAGGGTGTCAGAAGCGAGAGTGGCTAGTTTACGTTTTCCTATTTTGTGCTACTACTCATTATTTGCTAGGAGATGTTTAATTGGTCATGGGGAGAGTGGGGGCCTTAGTGCTCCCGACCTTGCCATTTTGCGCCATGCTTTTACTTCATGATAGAACTTTCAGTTTAGGCGCTATGGTTGCTAAACGGTTAAGTTTAAACCGTGCAAAGAGTCCTATTTTCGGAGGTATCCTCTCTTCACACCTTGCTAGACGCTTCGAGATACCCATTAGGCATTACAAAAAAGAGGAGAAACTGCTACCCACTATATATTTATATTATGACAGCATGCTAGCACATAAGTTTATTCGCCATGACGAGGAAAAGAGACTCATTTATAACTCAATATTTAGCAAAGATTCTTGTCAGATTATTACCTTGCCTGCACCTACTTTGTTCGATATTCATTCAAGCAGGTACTTTGCTTTGCCCGCGGACATTTATGCATACTGGGAGGGGACACAATCCCCAGCTCCTGAGCGAGATCCATCACCTGATCCATATCAGGAGCTCGCTAATTAGTGGAACCCCCAAGATCCTCCTTAGTACACCGGAGAGGGCTACATTGATCCATGGGCGTAGACCAAATTAGGCCAAAAGCCTAAGCTTGGGGGAGTACGTATTTCTCACCGACATTACATTCATGTTCACACACTCATTTCAGTTGTCGGTATTCATACTTTTTCATTATATTATCCATGCTAGTTTATTTCTTTTTCCTGCTTTCTTCTTGTGTGTTTGATAAACCTTAAGAAAAACCCAACAATTAGTTGTAGTTAGTTTACTTTCTATGCATGCTTAGTAGTACTAAAAGAAAACCCAAAGATATTTCTCGTTCTTCTTTTTCTTGTTGGGAGCTTTCCCGTGTAAATAGTTTTTCTTGTTATTGTTTTACCTTGTTCAGAAAAACAAAAACTCCAAAAATATATCAGTGTGTTTCTTTGAAATTCTTTTCTTTTCTTTGGGGGTCGAGAGGAGAAGACCATGATGAAAAATGTTGAGTAGATCTCATATGCATTATTGTTGATATAGAAAAGAGCCCATATTACCTTGTCTTCTCCTTTGAATAAATGTTTGCAGATTCCAGCTTAGTCCGATGCACATGCACTATTATTATTATTATCCACACCATTCAGTCGTGCAAGTGAAAGGCAATAATGACGATATTTGATGAAATGACTGAGAGGAGGAAAAGCTGGTATGAACTCGACCTATCTTGTTTTTGTAAATATGATTAGTTCATCATTCCTGATTCAGCCTATTATGAATGAAACATCTTTGCAATGACAATTAGAGATGATAGTTACTCATGCCATGCTTAATTAGCTAGGAGTGTATAATGGTTTACCTTGCGTGCCAACATGGAAATTAAAATGGTTGTGATGTAGTATGATTGGACGGTATTATCCTTTGAATGATTCGAGTGGCTTGACTTGGCACATGTTCACGCATGTAGTTGAAACAAAATTAACATAGCCTCCACTATATTTATGTTCATGGTGATTTATATGCTACTCATGCTTGCATTCAATGTTGGTTAATATCAATGCATGTTTATGACTGTTGTCGCTCTCTAGTTGGTCGCTTCCCAGTCTTTTTCTAGCCTTCACTTGTACTAAGCGGGAATACTACTTGTGCATCCACTTCCATAAACCCCAAAGTTGTTCCATATGAGTCCATCATACCTACCTATATGCGGCATTTACCTACCGTTCCATGTAAATTTGCATGTGCCAAACTCTAAACCTTCAAATAATAATCTGTTTTGTATACTCGAATCACTCATGTACCAACTTGGGCTATCAACATCTTCCATGCTAGGTGGGTTATTCTCACGATGAGTGGACTATGCTCATCATTCACGAGAAAATGGTTGGTAACCGGGATGCCCATTCCCATGCTCAAATCAAATCAAAATAATTGCAAATAAAACTCCCCCAGGACTGTTATTAGTTGGACGGCACCTGTTGTTTCGGACCAGCCATGGAGTGTGCTTGTTGGTGGTGGTGGTGGAGTATAAACTTTACCATTCTGTTTGGGAACCGCCTATAATGTATGTACACTACAAAAAATACACTTCCGTGATGATACGTGTTTGTCACAGTAGGTCATGTTTTCTGTCATGCATGTACATCCATGACGATTTTATGACAGAATCAAGATAGTCATACTTGTGTTGTCGTAGAAGTGTTCCATGACATTACCAAAATTATCATCACGGAAGTGTCCACTTCCATGATGATAAATGATGCGTCATGGAAGTGTTTTCGTCAAGGGTAACTGACATGTGGCATCCACCGTAACAAGTCGCCGTTAAGCTAGCGGGTCCAGTTTTGGACCTGATAACCCGTTAACAGCCCGGACCAATGGGGATTGTCCACGTGTAAAATTCTCATTGGCCGGAGGAAACACGTGTTGGCTCACCGTTGGGACAGATGCCATCCACTCATTGGACAGGAGGCTCCTATGATACATCGACACGTGGCACGACCCAACAGAGGCCCATTCCAGTGAAAAGGCCGGCCCATTTGACTTGGTCAAAAGGTAATGGGTTGGCCCATAAAAATCATGTTAACGACCTGTTAGTATATAGCCCATTTACGACCCGCTAACTCCCCACCCGTTACGACCTATCAAAATTAAGCCCAGTAGCTTCATCTGGGCCGTCCTATATGATTCCAGCCCATTGTAACTTCCGGCCCATGCATGGCCCATGATGTCTTTGGCCTATATGAGGCCCTTTGTAACTCTGGGCCCATTAAAGGCCCAAGATGAAACTGGCCCATAATGAACAGTCTATCGCTTTATACCCATTAATGGCCCATTATTCTGTCGGCCATTTCCAGCCCGTGTTAACTTTCGGCCTTCTAAGGGCCCATTTATTCTTGGGCTCATTTCTAGAATTCGGTTAGTTATGGTCCGTTACTGGCCTGTTCCATTTGTGGGCCAAATTCAGCCCGTGGTTACATCTGGCCTGTTTGTGGCCCGTTAACCCGTTGGGCTATTTTCATAGCATTATCAAATACGGCCTATTAATGGCCCGTTATGGTCCATGAATAGTACGACCCATGTTTGGCAAAATGATTATATGCCCCATAGAAGGCCCATGGATCCTACAATCCGTAGAAGACCAATGGATCCTACGGCCCGTAGAAGGCCCATGGATCATACGGTCCGTAAAAAGTCCATGGATCCTATGGCCCGTAGAAGGCCCATCGATCCTACGGCCCATAGAAGGCCCATGGATCCTACAGCCCGCAGGAGGCCCATGGTTACAACAGTCCGTGTGTTGCCATGGTTATTGTGGCCTAGTTACCGAAAATAGGTTATTGTGGCCACTAGAAAAATGCAAAAAAAGAACTATAGTGACTACAAGCAAACAACTAAACAAGACAATTTGGAAATAAACAAGCAATCAACTAACACTAGCCTATTACAACTATTACACATATTACATCCACTGGGCATCAAAGTTCGCCACTAGTGCAAATATAGGGAACAAAGCAACATATTACATACACTGGCCGTCAAAATTGGCCACCAGTGCAAATAAACGCGACAACAAAACAAGTCCATAACTGAAACAACTTCAGAAAAGCTAAAGAAACGTTATCCTGGGCATCCACCATGCTGGCAATAAGCTTAGCAAGCTTATTAACTTTTTCCTGTTTGGCGCTAAAATCCTCCAACGCTTGCTGTTGCACCAGAAAGTATGCATCTGAATGCTCTAGGGACTTCCGCAGTCCTTCTACTTCTTGTCGCGACATAATTGATCGATGTCTTTCAGTTTGTAGTTGAGACTCAAGAAACTGAACTGATTCAAACAATGATTTTGAATAGCTTGTGCAAGAGGTAGTGGCCAGTACCTCGAACAGTAAACCAAGACAGGACTTTGGGGTTGTCTCACTGTCTTCAAGATAGTTTTCCTTAGCTATTTTATCAGCTTTGTTGGAGACCAACAAGGATGTCTCACTATCTTGAACCTTATCTGCATTACTTCCTTTACCATTGCTTAATAAGGCACTCTTCCCCAATATTCTGTCAGCATTCTAAAAGAAGAAACAAGCAGACACATAACATGTTTAGCATGTTGATAACCCACAAGTATATGGGATCGCAACAGTTTTCGAGGGTAGAGTATTCAACCCAAATTTATTGATTCGACACAAGGGGATCCAAAGAACATTCTCAAGTATTAGCAGTTGAGTTGTCAATTCAACCACACCTGGATAACTTAGTATCTGCAGCAAGGTATTTAGTAGCAAAGTAATATGATAGTAATGCTAACGGTGGCAAAAGTAATATTTTTGGGTTTTATAGTGATTGTAACAGTAGCGGCAGAAAAGTAACGGAGCAAAGATCAATATGTGAAAAGCTCATAGGCATTGGATCAGTGATGGAGAATTATGCCGGATGCGATTATTCATGCAATAGTTATAACATAGGGTGACACAGAACTAGCTCCTATTCATCAATGTAATGTAGGCATGCATTCCGAATATAGTCATACGTCATTATGGAAAATAACTTGCATGACATCTTTTGTCCTACCCTCCCATGGCAGCGGGGTCCTATTGGAAACTAAGGGATATTAAGGCTTCCTTTTAATAGAGTACCGGACCAAAGCATTAACACATAGTGAATACATGAACTCCTCAAACTACGGTCATCACCGGGAGTGGTCCCGATTATTGTCACTTCGGGGTTGCCGTATCTTAACACATAGTAGGTGACTATAGACTTGCAAGATAGGATCAAGAACTCACATATATTCATGGACACATAATAGGTTCAGATCTGAAATCATGGCACTCGGGCCCTAGTGACAAGCATTAAGCATAGCTAAGTCATAGCAACATCAATCTCAGAACATAGTGGATACTAGGGATCAAACCCTAACAAAACTAACTCGACTACATGATAAACCTCATCCAACCCATCATCGTCCAGCAAGCCTATGATGGAATTACTCACACACGGCAGTGAGCATCATGGAATTGGTGATGGAGGAAGGTTGATGATGATGATGGCGACGGATTCCCCTCTCCGGAGCCCTGAACGGACTCCAGATCAGCCCTCCCGAGAGAGATTAGGGCTTGGCGGCGGCTCCGCATCATAAAACGCGATGAAACATTCTCTCTGATTTTTTTCTCCCCGAACATGAATATATGGAGTTAGAGTTGAGGTCGGTGGAGCGTCATGGGGCCCATGAGGCAGGGGCACGCCCAGGGGGGTAGGCGCGCCCCCACCCTCGTGGACAGGGTGTGGGCCCCCTGATGTGGATTCTTCTTCCAGTATTTTTTATATATTCCAAAAATAATCTCCGTTGATTTTCAGGTCATTCCGAGAACTTTTATTTCTGCACAAAAATAACACCATGGCAATTCTGCTGAAAACAACGTTAGTCCGGCTTAGTTCCATTCAAATCATGCAAGTTAGAGTCCAAAACAAGGGAAAAAGTGTTTGGAAAAGTAGATACGATGGAGACGTATCAACTCCCCCAAGCTTAAACCTTTGCCTGTCCTCAAGCAATTCCATTGATAAACTGAAAGTGATAAAGAAAAACTTTTACAAACTCTGTTTGCTCTTGTTGTTGTAAATATGTAAAGCCAGCATTCAGGTTTTCAGCAAAGATTATGAACTAACCACAGTCGCAATAACATTTAGGTCTCATGTTTACTCATATCAATGGCATAATCAACTAACGAGCAATAATAATAAATCTCGGATGATAACACTTTCTCAAAACAGTCATAATATGATATAACAAGATGGTATCTCGCTAGCCCTTTCTGAGACCACAAAACATAGATGTAGAGCACCTTTAAAGATCAAGGACTGACTAGACATTGTAATTCATGGTAAAAGAGATCCAGTCAAGTCATACTCAATGTAAACTAATAGTAATGGATGCAAATGACAGTGGTGCTCTCCAACTGGTGCTTTTTAATAAGAGGATGATGACTCAACATAAAAGTAAAATAGATAGGCCCTTTGCAAAGGGAAGGAGGGATTTGTAGAGGTGCCAGAGCTCGGTTTTGAAATAGACATGAATAATATTTTGAGCGGTATACTTTCATTGTCAACATAACAACCGAGAGATCTCGACATCTTCCATGCTACACACATTGTAGGAGGTTCCCAAACAGAATGGTAAAGTTTATACTCCCCTCCACCAACAAGCATCAATCCATGGCTTGCTCAAAACAACGAGTGCCTCCAACTAACAAGAGTCACGAGGGAGTTTTGTTTGCCGTTATTTTGATTTGATTTGCTTAAAGCATGGGACTGGGCATCCCGATGACCAACCATTTTCTCGTGAGTGAGGAGCGCAATCCACTCCTCTTGAGAATAACCCGCCTAGCATGGAGGATACAGACATCCCTACTTGATACATGAGCTATTCGAGCATACAAAATAGAATGTTTATTGGAAGGTTTAGAGTTTGGCACATACAAATTTACTTGGAACAGCAGGTAGATGCCGTATATAGGTAGGTATGGTGGACTCATGTGGAACAACTTTGGGGTTTACGGAGTTTGATGCACAAGTAGTATTCCCGCTTAGTACAAGTGAAGGCTAGAAAAAGACTGGGAAGCGACCAGCTAGAGAGCGACAACAGTCATGAACATGCATTAAAATTAATCAACACCGAATACAAGCATGAGTAGGATATAATGCACCATGAACATAAATATCGTAGAGGCTATGTTGATTTTGTTTCAACTACATGCGTGAACATGTACCAAGTTGTAGCGACCCGGCCCGAATGGATCAAGTCTCTGTGCTCCGGTGTCATCCCTGGATCAGTAATGCTGACACCACACAGTACTTCGAAGGATTTATAGCAGAGTAGCAATCACACACTTATTACATCGATGTCTCAAAGAGAACTTATTACAATAAATATGGCTTAAGGCCATCTAATATCGATAACAGCGGAAGACTTGGAAGATAAATGGGTCCATCAACTCCAACGGCATCACTGAGTATAGAACCACGACCAAAAAGCACCTTACTCGTCGTCTGAAAAGTCTGCAACATTTAAAGTTGCAGCCCGAAAATGGGTCAGCACATGGAATATGCTGGCAATGTAACACATAGAGAGTAATGGAATGAAACAGCTATACTATATGCATATTTGGCTGGTGGAAAGCTCTATGGTTACTGTTTTGCGTAAAGCCAGTTTTTCCCTACTGCAAAGGAATAAATTTTATTTTAACTATCATGGTGGTTGAACATCGAGAATGGTTGACAGCATTCCGATCCCAATTAAGTGAACAATTAAAACCCAACAATATTAATTAGAAGTAACATGATGAGATTCACATGATATTCAAGTACTAGATACTCAAGATGTCCATAACCGGGGACACGACTAATCATGATTAGTTTATTACACTCTGCAGAGGTTTGCGCACTTTTCCCCACAAGACTCGACCGCCTCCGTTGGATTTCTCGCACTACACGGTGTTTGAGAAACGGATGACCGAGACACAGTCTTTCAGAAGCGCTAGCACCTTACGATGGATAGACCGGTACACCTACTTTCCCCTACATCTGCTAGTCTACCCTGTAAGAGTTCGCACGACTTAGTCAACTATGCCAGAGCCCATAATGGCTTGTGGCTGCACACGGAAGTTTCTAGCATGAAAGATCTTATGATCCCTTTGAGCCTGGGTGGCGGTCCAAAAGAAAATAGGCAAGTCCTGATAGACATCAGGTGCCTCAATCCACCCAGATGTGTGTTTGAGTTTCCACCTTAGATAAACCATTAAAATTATCAATCTCACATCTGTCATGGATATCACTCACCCAATCCACGTCTACTAGCATAGCATGGCATAATAAGCAAACGTAGAAGTAGCTCCCAAAGGTTTCATAATAAACAGGTGATAGGTACTACCTCATCTACTTCCCATCCACAATTTAATTAGATCCTAATCATGCAATGTGTGAGGATTGATCTAATGCAATAAAACTGGGCTGTAGAAAAGGTATGATCAAAGTGTTACTTGCCTTGCTGATGATCCGCGAGTCCTAGAGATTCGAAGTAACAGGCAGCGCAATCCGGGTAATCTATCACAGACAAACAACAAGCATACAATAAGTACTCATCTAATGCATAGGTAAAACTCGAACAAGAGATCGAACCAGAAAGTTCAACTTAAGAACTCCGGTTGCAAAGAGAGAAAGAACCGAACAAAGCACGGAAAACAAACGGTGGAAGAAAACAACTCGGTTCTAGCAAGTTGAAACTAGGTCAAATTTTACAGTAGAAAAAACTTGTTTAAGTTGATTAGTCGGAACGGCGGTTTCGAAACGAAACTCCAGTCGCTTGAATCACCTGATTCCGATAAACGAGCGAGAAGATAGACTAGAACGAAGATCGGATCTGAGATCGCGATCGCGGAATAAATCCGACGAAAAGAAAAAGAAGAACGGTTAAACGAACGAAGTTTGTTAACCGAGAATAACCGGTGATCACGTTCATTAGGACGAACGGTCCAGCGAACGGGCGGTAAACAACTAAACCGAAAACAACGAAAAACCGATCTAGGGTTTCGGAAAAGAAAACCGAAACAAAGAACTAAAAAGAAAACCGAAACGGTTTATAAGAAAAACCGAACCAGGGAAAAAGAGAGGCACGGCGCGGCTACCTCGGCGAGGCTCCGGCGGGGGGGGGGGGGGGGGGGGGTCCGGCGGCGGCGGGGTTGCAAGGGCGGCGGCGGCGCTAGGGCGACGGCGGCGGCATAGGCGGCGGCGCTAGGGCGACGGCGGCGGCATAGGCGGCGGCGCTAGGGCGGCGGCGTAAGGCGCGGGCGGCGGTGCTAGGGGTGCGGGGTGGGGAGGCGGTGGTGTGGTGTGGGGGAGAGGGGGGGGGGTGTGGGGTATTTAAAGAGGGGAGGGGGAGAAAACTTGGGGGAGGGGGCAAGAAAGAGGAGGGGCCTAGATGCAAATTTTGAAAACACGCATTTTTCCTATCCAAATAAAATGCAAATAAACACCGGAAAACAAAATTGGATTTATTTATTAAATCTTATTTTTCCTAAATTTGGGAAAAGTCATATTATTTCCCTCTCTCATATTTTGATGTCGGAAAATCATTGAAGATGAAATAAATAAAATCAAATGATCCTCTTTTCAAAATTTGAGAAAACTCAAATATGAAAATAACGAAATCTCCAACTCTCTCTCCGAGGGTCCTTGAGTTGCGTGAAATTTCTAGGATCGACCAAAATGCAAGAAAATATGATATGCATGATGATCTAGTGTATAACATTCCAAATTGAAAATTTGGGATGTTACAAACCTACCCCCCTTAAGATGAATCTCGCCCTCGAGATTCGGGTTGGCTAGAAAATAGGTGAGGGTGGTCCTTGAGCAAATCTTCTTCTCTTTCCCAGGTGGCTTCATCCTCGGAGTGGTCGTTCCACTGAACTTTGCAAAACTTGATAACCTTGCTGCGGGTAACTCTGCTAGCATAATCGAGAATCTTGACTGGTTGCTCCTCATACGTTAAGTCGTCCTTCAACTGAATCACTTCAACCGGCACTGTATCTCTTAGCGGTACTTCCGCCATCTCGGCGTGACTTTTCTTCAGCTGAGAAACATGGAATACATCATGAACTCCTGACAGTCCCTCTGGTAATTCCAACTTATAAGCGACTTCTCCCATACGTTGCAAGATCTTATATGGTCCAACGAAACGCGGTGCTAATTTTTCCTTAACTCCAAAGCGCTTAACTCCTCGAAGTAGGGATACTCGGAGATACACTCTGTCTACGGTTTCGTAAACTGTCTCCTTGCGCTTAGAATCTGCGTAGCTTTTCTGCCTGGACTGGGCTACCTTGAGCCTATCGCGTATCAACTTAACTTTCCATTCAGACTCCTTAATCAAATCCGGTCCAAAGAACTGACTATCTCCAACTTCGTCCCATGACAACGGTGTCCTGCACCTCCTTCCATACAAAGCTTCGAAAAGTGCCATCTTCAAACTGGTTTGGTAACTGTTGTTATAGGAAAACTCTGCATACGGCAAGTTATCGTCCCAACTAGATCCATAATCTAGTGCACAAGCTCTCAGCATATCTTCCAAAATTTGATTGACTCTCTCGGTCTGTCCATCTGTCTGCGGATGAAAAGCGGTGCTGAACTCTAGCCTGGTTCCCAAAGTTTCATGCAACTGATTCCAAAATTTTGAGGTAAATTGTGTTCCTCTGTCTGATACGATGCTCCTCGGAACTCCATGCAAACAAATGATCCTAGTCATGTATATCTTTGCCAACTTAGCACTGGTGTAAGTGGTCTTGACTGGAATGAAATGTGCTACCTGTTGGGGAACGTAGTAATTTCGAAAATTTTCCTACGCACACGCAAGATCATGGTGATGCATAGCAATGAGAGGGGAGAGTGTTGTCTACGTACCAACGCAGACCGACTGCGGAAGCGATCACACAACGTAGAGGAAGTAGTCGTACGTCTTCTTCCCGATCCGACCGATCCAAGCACCGTTACTCCGGCACCTCCGAGTTCTTAGCACACGTTCAGCTCGATGACGATCCTCGGGCTCCGATCCAGCAAAGCGTCGAGGAAGAGTTCCGTCAGCACAATGGCGTGGTGACGATCTTGATGTACTACCGACGCAGGGCTTCGCCTAAGCACTACAACGGTATGATCGAGGTGGAATTTGGTGGCAGGGGGCACCGCACACAGCTAAGGAACGATCTCAAGGATCAACTTGTGTGTCTTGGGGTGTCCCCTGCCCCTGTATATAAAGGTTGGAGGGAGGGGGGCTGGCCGGCCAAAGAGAGGGAGGCGCAGGAGGAGTCCTACTCCTACCGGGAGTAGGACTCCCCCCTCCAATCCTAGTCCAACTAGGAATCCTTTAAAGGGGAGAGAGAGAGAGGTGGCCGGCCCCTCTCCTAGTCCTATTAGGACTAGGGAGAGGGGGGGAGGCGCAGCCCTATGTGGGCTGCCCTCTCACCTTTCCACTAAGGCCCATGTTGGCCCATTTGGCTCTCGGGGGATTCCGGTAACCCTCCCGGTAATCCGGTAAAATCCCGATTTCACCCGGAACACTTCCGATGTCCAAACATAGGCTTCCAATATATCAATCTTTACGTCTCGACCATTTCGAGACTCCTCGTCATGTCCGTGATCTCATCCGGGACTCTGAACAACCTTCGGTACATCAAAATGCATAAACTCATAATAACTGTCATCGTAACGTTAAGCGTGCGGACCCTACGGTTCGAGAACAATGTAGACATGACCGAGACACGTCTCCGGTCAATAACCAATAGCGGGACCTGGATGCCCATATTGGCTCCTACATATTCTACGAAGATCTTTATCGGTCAGACCGCATAACAACATACGTTGTTCCCTTTGTCATCGGTATGTTACTTGCGCGAGATTCGATCGTCGGTATCCAATACCTAGTTCAATCTCGTTACTGGCAAGTCTCTTTACTCGTTCCGTAATACATCATCTCATAACTAACATCTTAGTTATTATGCTTGCAAGGCTTATGTGATGTATATTACCGAGAGGGCCCAGAGATACCTCTCCGACAATCAGAGTGACAAACCCTAATCTCGAAATACGCCAACCCAACATCTACCATTGGAGATACCTGTAGTACTCCTTTATAATCACCCAGTTACGTTGTGACGTTTGGTAGTACCCAAAGTGTTCCTCCGGTAAATGGGAGTTGCATAATCTCATAGTTATAGGAACATGTATAAGTCATGAAGAAAGCAATAGCAACATACTAAACGATCGGGTGCTAAGCTAATGGAATGGGTCATGTCAATCAGATCATTCAACTAATGATGTGACCTCGTTAATCAAATAACAACTCTTTGTTCATGGTTAGGAAACATAACCATCTTTGATTAACGAGCTAGTCAAGTAGAGGCATACTAGTGACACTCTGTTTGTCTATGTATTCACACATGTATTATGTTTCCGGTTAATACAATTCTAGCATGAATAATAAACATTTATCATGATATAAGGAAATAAATAATAACTTTATTATTGCCTCTAGGGCATATTTCCTTCACTACCTTCGTCAAACGATCAACTACTACCCATATCGAGTCATATCCTGCCTTCGTCCTGGGTAGTCCTGTGATAAAATCCATACCTATTTTATCCCACTTCCATTCGGGTATCGGCAACGGTTGCAACAATCCGGCTGGCTTCTGATGTTCTGCTTTTACTCTATGACATACGTCACAAACTGCTACATATGCTGCAATATCCTTCTTCATTCCGGTCCACCAGAATGTCTCCTTCAAATCCAAATACATCTTGGTATTTCCTGGGTGAATCAAATATGGTGAATCATGTGCCTCTTGCAGAATCAACTTCCTGATCTCCGGGTCATTTGGCACATAAACACGGTCCTCAAACCATAGGGTATCGTGCTCATCCTCACGAAATCCCTTTGCTATGACACTCTGTTTGTCTATGTATTCACACATGTATTATGTTTCCGGTTAATACAATTCTAGCATGAATAATAAACATTTATCATGATATAAGGAAATAAATAATAACTTTATTATTGCCTCTAGGGCATATTTCCTTCAGTCTCCCACTTGCACTAGAGTCAATAATCTAGTTCACATCGCCATGTGATTTAACAGCAATAGTTCACACCACCATGTGATTAACACCCATAGTTCACATCGTCATGTGACCAACACTCAAAGGGTTTACTAGAGTCAGTAATCTAGTTCACGTATCTATGTGATTAACACCCAAAGAGTACTAAGGTGTGATCATGTTTTGCTTGTGAGATAATTTTAGTCAACGGGTCTGTCACATTCAGATCCGTAAGTATTTTGCAAGTTCTATGTCTACAATGCTCTACACGGAGCTACTCTAGCTAATTGCTCCCACTTTCAATGTGTATCCAGATTGAGACTTTAGATTCATCTGGATCAGTGTCAAAAACTTGCATCGACGTAACCCTTTACGACGAACCTTTTTGTCACGTCCATAATCGAGAAACATATCCTTATTTCACTAAGGATAATTCTGACCGCTGTCCAGTGATCTACTCCTAGATCACTATTGTACTCCCTTGCCAAATCAATGCAGGGTATACAATAGATCTGGTATACAGCATGACATACTTTATAGAACCTATGGCCAAGGCATAGGGAATGACTTTCATTCTCTTTCTATCTTCTGCCGTGGTCGGGCTTTGAGTCTTACTCAACTTCACACCTTGTAATATAGGCAAGAACTCTTTCTTTGACTGCTCCATTTTGAACTACTTTAAAATCTTGTCAAGGTATGTACTCATTGAAAAAACTTATCAAGCGTCTTGATCTATCTCTATAGATCTTGAAGCTCAATATGTAAGCAGCTTCACCGAAGTCTTTCTTAGAAAAACTCCTTTCAAACACTCCTTTATGCTTTACAGAATAATTCTACATTATTTCCGATCAACAATATGTCAGTCACATATACTTATCAGAAATGCTGTAGTGCTTCCACTCACTTTCTTGTAAATACAGGCTTCACCGCAAGTCTGTATAAAACTATATGCTTTGATCAACTCATCAAAGCGTATATTCCAACTCCGAGATGCTTGCACCAGTCCATAAATGGATCGCTGGAGTTTGCACACTTTGTTAGCTCCCTTTGGATCGACAAAACCTTCCGGTTGCATCATATACAACTCTTCTTTAATAAATCTATTAAGGAATGTAGTTTTGTTTATCCATTTGCCAGATTTCATAAAATGCGGCAATTACTAACATGATTCGGACAGACTTAAGCATAGATACGAGTGAGAGAATCTCATCGTAGTCAACACCTTGAACTTGTCGAAAACCTTTTGCAACAATTCTAGCTTTGTAGATAATAACATTACTATCAGCGTCCGTCTTCCTCTTGAAGATCCATTTATTCTCAATTGCTTGCCGATCATCGGGCAAGTCAACCAAAGTCCAAACTTTGTTCTCATACATGGATCATATCTCAGATTTCATGGCCTCAAACCATTTCGCGGAATCTGGGCTCATCATCGCTTCCTCATAGTTCGTAGGTTCGTCATGGTCAAGTAACATGACCTCCAGAACAGGATTACCGTACCACTCTGGTGCAGATCTTACTCTGGTTTACCTACGAGATTCAGTAGTAACTTGATCCGAAGTTTCATGATCATTATCATTAGCTTCCTCACTAATTGGTGTAGGAGTCACAAGAACAGATTTCTGTGATGAACTACTTTCCAATAAAGGAGAAGGTACAGTTACCTTATCAAGTTCTACTTTCCTCCCACTCACTTCTTTCGAGAGAAACTCCTTCTCTAGAAAGTATCCATTATAAGTAATGAATGTCTTGCCTTAGGATCTGTGATAGAAGGTGTACCCAATAGTCTCCTTTTGGGTATCCTATGAAGACATATTTCTCCGATTTGGTTTTGAGCTTATCAGGATGAAACTTTTTCACATAAGCATCACAACCCCAAACTTTAAGAAACGACTACTTTGGTTTCTTGCTAAACCACAGTTCATATTGTGTCGTCTCAACGGACTTAGATGGTGCCCCTTTTTAATGTGAATGCAGCTGTCTCTAATGCATTACCCCAAAACGATAGTGGTAGATCGGTAAGAGACATCATAGATCGCACTATATCTAATAAAGTACGGTTATGACGTTCGGACACACCATTACACTATGGTGTTCCTTGTGGCGTGAGTAATGAAACTATTTCATATTGTTTTTAACTGAAGGCCAAACTCGTAACTCAAATACTCTTCTCTATGATCAGATCATAGAAACTTTATTTTCTTGTTACGATGATTTTTCACTTCACTCTAAAATTCTTTGAACTTTTCAAATGTTTCAGACTTATGTTTCATCAAGTAGATATACTCATATCTTCTCAAATCATCTGTGAAGATCAGAAAATAATGATACCTGTCGTGAGCCTCAATATTCATCGGACCACATACATCAGTATGTATGATTTCCAACAAATCTATTGCTCGCTCCATTGTTCCGAAGAACAGAGTCTTAGTCATCTTGCCCATGAGGCATGGTTCGCAAGCATCAACTGATTCATAATCAAGTGATTCTAAAAGCCCATCATCATGGAGTTTCTTCATGCGCTTTACACCAATATGACCTAAACGGCAGTGCTACAAATAAGTTGCACTATCATTATTAACTTTGCATCTTTTGGTTTCAATATTATGATTATGTGTATCACTACGATCGAGATCCAACGAACTATTTTCATTGGGTGTGTAACCATATAAGGTTTTATTCATGTAAACAGAACAACAATTTATTCTCTTACTTAAATGAATAACCGTATTACAATAAATATGGTCAAATCATATTCATGCTCAACGCAAACACCAAATAACACTTATTTAGGTTCAACACTAATCCCGAAATTATAGGGAGTGTGCGATGATGATCATATCAATCTTGGAACCACTTCCAACACACATCGTCACTTCACCCTTAACTAGTCTCTGTTTATTCTGCAACTCCCATTTCGAGTTACTAATCTTAGCAACTGAACTAGCATCAAATACTGAGGGGTTTGCTATAAACACTAGTAAAGTACACATCGATAACATGTATATCAAATATACTTATGTTCACTCTGCCATCCTTCTTATCCGCCAATCACTTGGGGTAATTACACTTCCAGTGACCAGTCCCTTTGCAGTAGAAGCACTTAGTCTCAGGCTTAGGATCAGACTTGGGCTTCTTCACCTGAGCAGCAACTTGCTTGCCGTTCTTCTTGAAGTTCCCCTTCTTTCCTTTGCCCTTTTTCTTGAAACTAGTGGTCTTGTCAACCATCAACACTTGATGTTTTTCTTTGATTTCTACCTTCGTTGATTTCAGCATCACGAAGAGCTTGGGAGTTGTCTCCGTTATCCCTTGCATATTATAGTTCATCACGAAGTTCTACTAACTTAGTGATGGTGACTAGAGAATTCTGTCAATCACTATCTTATCTGGAAGATTAACTCCCACTTGATTCAAGCGATTGTAGTACCCAGACAATCTGAGCACATGCTCACTAGTTGAGCGATTCTCCTCCATCTTTTAGCTATAGAACTTGTTGGGGACTTCATATCTCTCAACTCGGGTATTTGCTTGAAATATTAACTTCAACTCCTGGAACATCTCATATGCTCCATGACGTTCAAAACGTCTTTGAAGTCCCGATTCTAAGCAATTAAGCATGGTGCACTTAAACTATCAAGTAGTCATCATATTGAGCTAGCCAAACGTTCATAACGTCTGCATCTGCTCCTACAATAGGTCTGTCACCTAGCGGTGCATCAAGGACATAATTCTTCTGTGCAGCAATGAGGATAGACCTCAGATCACGGATCCAATCCGCATCATTGCTACTAACATCTTTCAACACAATTTTCTCTAGGAACATATCAAAAATAAACACAGGGAAGCAACAACGCGAGCTATTGATCTACAACATAATTTGCAAAATACTACCAGGACTAAGTTCATGATAAATTTAAGTTCAATTTAATCATATTACTTAAGAACTCCCACTTAGATGGACATCCCTCTAATCCTCTAAGTGATCACGTGATCCAAATCAACTAAACCATAACCGATTATCACGTGAGATGGAGTAGTTTTCAATGGTGAACATCGTCATGTTGATCATATCTACTATATGATTCACGCTCGACCTTTCGGTCTCTGTGTTCCGAGGCCATATCTGCATATGCTAGGCTCGTCAAGTTTAACCTGAGTATTCTGCGTGTGCAACTGTTTTGCACCCGTTGTATTTGAACGTAGAGCCTATCACACCCGATCATCACGTGGTGTCTCAGCACGAAGAACTTTTGCAACGGTGCATACTCAGGGAGAACACTTCTTGATAATTTAGTGAGAGATCATCTTATAATGCTACCGTCAATCAAAGCAAGATAAGATGCATAAAAGGATAAACATCACATGCAATCAATATAAGTGATATGATATGGCCATCATCATCTTGTGCTTGCGATCTCCATCTCCGAAGCACTGTCATGATCACCATCGTCACCGGCGCGACACCTTGATCTCCATCGTAGCATCGTTGTCGTCTCGCCAATCTTATGCTTCCACGACTATCACTACCGCTTAGTAATAAAGTAAAGCATTACATCGCGATTGCATTGCATACAATAAAGCGACAACCATATGGCTCCTGCCAGTTGCCGATAACTCGGTTACAAAACATGATCATCTCATACAATAAAATCAGCATCATGCCTTGACCATATCACATCACATCACAACATGCCCTGCAAAAACAAGTTAGATGTCCTCTACTTTGTTGTTGCAAGTTTTACGTGGCTGCTACGGGCTTAAGTAAGAACTCATCTCACCTACGCATCAAAACCACAACGATAGTTCGTCAAATAGACTCCGTTTTAACCTTCTCAAGGACCGGGCATAGCCACACTTGGTTCAACTAAAGTTGGAGAGACAGTCTTCCGCAAGCCATCTATGTGCAAAGCACGTCGAGGGAACCGGTCTCGCGTAAGAGTACGCGTAAGGTTGGTCCGGATCGTCTCGTCCAACAATACCGCCGAACCAAAGTATGACATGCTGGTAGGCAGTATGACTTGTATCGCCCACAACTCACTTGTGTTCTACTCGTGCAAATAACATCAAACCATAAAAACCTAGGCTCTGATACCACTGTTGGGGAACGTAGTAATTTCGAAAATTTTCCTACGCACACGCAAGATCATGGTGATGCATAGTAACGAGAGGGGAGAGTGTTGTCTACGTACCAACGCAGACCGACTGCGGAAGCGATCACACAACGTAGAGGAAGTAGTCGTACGTCTTCTTCCCGATCCGACCGATCCAAGCACCGTTACTCCGGCACCTCCGAGTTCTTAGCACACGTTCAGCTCGATGACGATCCTCGGGCTCCGATCCAGCAAAGCGTCGAGGAAGAGTTCCGTCAGCACAACGGCGTGGTGACGATCTTGATGTACTACCGACGCAGGGCTTCGCCTAAGCACTACAACGGTATGATCGAGGTGGAATTTGGTGGCAGGGGGCACCGCACACGGCTAAGGAACGATCTCAAGGATCAACTTGTGTGTCTTGGGATGTCCCCTGCCCCCGTATATAAAGGTTGGAGGGAGGGGGGCTGGCCGGCCAAAGAGAGGGAGGCGCAGGAGGAGTCCTACTCCTACCGGGAGTAGGACTCCCCCCTCCAATCCTAGTCCAACTAGGAATCCTTTAAAGGGGAGAGAGAGAGAGGTGGCCGGCCCCTCTCCTAGTCCTAATAGGACTAGGGAGAGGGGGGGAGGCGCAGCCCTATGTGGGCTGCCCTCTCACCTTTCCACTAAGGCCCATGTTGGCCCATTTGGCTCTCGGGGGGTTCCGGTAACCCTCCCGGTAATCCGGTAAAATCCCGATTTCACCCGGAACACTTCCGATGTCCAAACATAGGCTTCCAATATATCAATCTTTACGTCTCGACCATTTCGAGACTCCTCGTCATGTCCGTGATCTCATCCGGGACTCCGAACAACCTTCGGTACATCAAAATGCATAAACTCATAATAACTGTCATCGTAACGTTAAGCGTGCGGACCCTACGGTTCGAGAACAATGTAGACATGACTGAGACACGTCTCCGGTCAATAACCAATAGCGGGACCTGGATGCCCATATTGGCTCCTACATATTCTACGAAGATCTTTATCGGTCAGACCGCATAACAACATACGTTGTTCCCTTTGTCATCGGTATGTTACTTGCCCGAGATTCGATCGTCGGTATCCAATACCTAGTTCAATCTCGTTACTGGCAAGTCTCTTTACTCGTTCCGTAATACATCATCTCATAACTAACATCTTAGTTATTATGCTTGCAAGGCTTATGTGATGTCTATTACCGAGAGGGCCCAGAGATACCTCTCCGACAATCGGAGTGACAAACCCTAATCTCGAAATAGGCCAACCCAACATCTACCATTGGAGACACCTGTAGTACTCCTTTATAATCACCCAGTTACGTTGTGACGTTTGGTAGTACCCAAAGTGTTCCTCCGGTAAACGGGAGTTGCATAATCTCATAGTTATAGGAACATGTATAAGTCATGAAGAAAGCAATAGCAACATACTAAACGATCGGGTGCTAAGCTAATGGAATGGGTCATGTCAATCAGATCATTCAACTAATGATGTGACCTCGTTAATCAAATAACAACTCTTTGTTCATGGTTTGGAAATATAACCATCTTTGATTAACGAGCTAGTCAAGTAGAGGCATACTAGTGACACTCTGTTTGTCTATGTATTCACACATGTATTATGTTTCCGGTTAATACAATTCTAGCATGAATAATAAACATTTATCATGATATAAGGAAATAAATAATAACTTTATTATTGCCTCTAGGGCATATTTCCTTCACTACCTTCGTCAAACGATCAACTACTACCCATATCGAGTCATATCCTGCCTTCGTCCTGGGTAGTCCTGTGATAAAATCCATACCTATTTTATCCCACTTCCATTCGGGTATCGGCAACGGTTGCAACAATCCGGCTGGCTTCTGATGTTCTGCTTTTACTCTATGACATACGTCACAAAATGCTACATATGCTGCAATATCCTTCTTCATTCCGGTCCACCAGAATGTCTCCTTCAAATCCAAATACATCTTGGTATTTCCTGGGTGAATCAAATATGGTGAATCATGTGCCTCTTGCAGAATCAACTTCCTGATCTCCGGGTCATTTGGCACATAAACACGGTCCTCAAACCATAGGGTATCGTGCTCATCCTCACGAAATCCCTTTGCTTTTCCTTTGCTTAGTTTCTCCTTTATGGAAGCAATTTCATTGTCAGATTTCTGAGCCTCTCTAATTTTATCCATCAATGTTGATTGAATCTCCAATGCTGCTACATAGCCTTTCAGAACTATCTCTAAACTTAGTTCATGAAGGTTTTCTAATAATTCTTTTGGTATCTCTCCCGTCATCAACGTATTTACATGGCTCTTACGGCTCAATGCGTCTACTACTACATTAGCTTTTCCAGGATGGTAATGCAATCTCATGTCATAATCCTTGATGAGCTCCAACCATCTCCTTTGTCTGAGATTCAACTCCTTCTGCGTGAAAATGTACTTCAAACTCTTGTGATCCGTGTACACCTCACAATGATTTCCAATGAGGAAATGTCTCCACGTCTTCAATGCATGCACTACGGCTGCTAACTCCAAATCATGTGTGGCGTAATTCAACTCATGAGGCTTCAGTTGTCGTGGAGCATACGAAACAACTCTCCCTTCCTGCATAAGCACTGCTCCAAGTCCTCGACGTGAAGTGTCGCAATACACCTCATAATCCTTGGCCTGATCTGGCAAGATCAACACTTGTGAGGTAACCAATCGTTTCTTCAACTCCTGGAAACTAGCCTCACACTCCTCAGTCCAAATGAACATGGTATCCTTCTTCAACAACTCCGTCATAGGCTTTGCAATCTTTGAAAAGTTCTCAATAAATCTTCGGTAGTATCCTGCGAGTCCAAGGAAACTCCGGATCTCTCCAACTGTCGTTGGTGCTTCGCATTCGGTTACGATCTCAACCTTTGCGGGGTCAATTGCTATCCCTTCTCCGGATATAACGTGTCCGAGGAATCCTACTTCCTTCAACCAAAACTCACATTTACTAAATTTGTCATATAACTGATGTTCCCTTAGCTTCTCCAAAACCAAACGCAAATGTTCCTTATGCTCTTCTTCATCCTTTGAATAAACCAGGATATCATCAATGAACACTACGACGAACTTATCGAAAAACTCCATAAACACCTTGTTCATCAGGTTCATAAAATAGGCAGGCGTGTTAGTCAATCCAAATGACATAACGGTATACTCATACAGTCCATATCTTGTGGTGAAAGCTGTCTTAGGTGTATCCTGTTCTCGAATCTTCAACTGGTGGTACCCTGATCGCAAATCGATCTTGGAAAACACTTTAGCTCCTTGCAAACGATCAAGCAGATCATTAATCATTGGCAGTGGGTACTTGTTCTTGATGGTTACTTCATTTAATCCACGGTAATCAACAACCATCCGTAATGATCCATCATTCTTTTCCACTAGAAGTACGGGTGATCCCCAAGGCGAAGAACTTGGGCGTATGTAACCTTTCTCCAGTAACTCCTTAACCTGATTCTTAATTTCTACCAAATCCTTTGCTGGCATCCTGTACGGTCTCTTTGATATTGGGCCTGTACCTGGCAATAACTCAATCAAAAACTCAATATCTCTATCCGGTGGCATGCCTGGCAACTCTTCTGGAAATACATCAGGAAAATCCTTTACCACTATTACTTCCTCCTGCACAACTCCTGTTAGGCAATTTACTTGTGTCCTATTTGGCACATGCTGGGATACATACTTGATCCTTCTTCCTTCTGGCGTTGTGAGCAAAATTGTCTTACTGGCGCAATCGATGTTTCCTCCATACATCGACAGCCAATCCATACCGAGAATTACATCCAGACCGTGGGATTCCAGAATAATTAAATCTGTTGGGAAAACATACCTTCCTATGCTTAATGGCACTTGAAAACATCCTTGTCTGGCCATGTACTCTGCTCCTGGCGAGCTTACTAGCATAGGCGTTTTAAGAATCCTAGTGGGCAAGCTATATTTTTCCACAAATCCCCTTGATATGTATGAATGTGATGCACCAGTATCGAAAAGAATGAGTGCGGTAAATGACTTAACCAAAAACTTACCGATTACTGCATCAGGCTGATCTTCAACCTCCTCCACGTTAACGTGGTTCACCGGTCCCCTATTGAAAGGGTTCGGCTTCTTCCCTGAGCTCCCATTGCCATTTCCATTCTGGCCTTCAGGACAGTCATTGGCATAATGTTCGGTCTTGGAACACTTGAAACAGGTGACTTGACTCAGATCTCTCTTGGCTGGGGTTGATGGTGTGGTCCGGTTCTGGCCGTTGCTTCCTCCATTCCCATTACCATTCTTGTGGCTGTTATGGTTGTGCGAACTACCTCCTCCATGGGTATGCTGAAACTGAAATCCCGATTTAGGGGTAAAACGGGGCTTCTGCTGGGATCCAGAATTATACTTCCCCTCTCCATACTTCCTCTTGCGGTTCTCAATCTGCTGTTGCTTCCCTTCAATCATGATGGCATGATCTACCAACTCCTGGTAGTTGTTGAAACTTGCTACCATCAACTGCATGTTTAACTCATCATTCAATCCTTCCAGAAACTTCTCCTGCTTAGTTGCATCCATAGCAACGTCATCTGGGGCATAACGTGCTAACTTGCTGAAGTCGTCAACGTACTGGCCAACTGTCCTTCCTCCTTGGCGTAAGTTGCGAAACTCACGCTTCTTCATGGCCATGGCTCCTGCTGAAACATGTGCAGTGCGGAAAGCTTGCTGGAACTGATCCCATGTGACAATGTCAACTGGGAAGGTGGCTGTGAAATTCTCCCACCATGCTGCCACGGGTCCGTCAAGCTGATGTGCGGCAAACTTCGCTTTCTCACCATCCGTGCATCCTGCAGTGGTCAACTCCCTTCCTATCTTGCGGAGCCAATCGTCTACTACTATCGGCTCGGTGCTACTAGAAAACACCGGCGGATTCAGCCTAAGGAAACGGGCTAAGTGGTCAACAGGTGGCGGTGGTGGTGGTGGGTTGTTGTTATTCTGGTGATTCTGAACTAACATCTGCATCAATTGATTCTGCTACTGGATCAACTGAGTGAGCTCCGGTGGAAATCCATTGTCACGTCTCGGAGGCATCTGAGGGTTTAGAAAATATGAGATTTAAGAATAGAGTGAGGTCTAAAGAGAAAACACTACCCCAATGCACATGAGCAAAAGCACACAAAATCACTTCATTCAATTCAAACAAGGGCTTACAATCGATCTAGCTATCGCAAAAGTGCTCGGACTATAATGTATACATGGGGGAAATACTACTAATAGTTGGTGGTCTTCTAGAAATTTGAATCGGTGGAAGACTCCATGATGTCCGGTCCAGCTTCGTCTTCAAAGTCGGGTTCACTTGGATCCGAATCGGTGTCGTCGATGATGATGTAGTTGTCTGGACATGCGACGTACATGTCTTCCTTTCTGGATGCTAACTCCCTCTTGAGTTCTTCAATTTCTTGCTTAAGATCGCCGTTGTGTCTTGCTAGAGCTACGATTTCGTCCATGTAATCCTTGCGTGTAGCCTTCAGTTCTCCTTCTAGCTCGATGATCCTTGCCTTCGCATTCTTCAACTCTATCATATCATTGCACATCTGGTTCTCGTGGCGTCGAATGTGCTGGTTTAACTCCTGGATGAATGATGCAATGTATCTATCCTTCTTGGTGCTGACTAATTCCCATTGTTCATCTCGGTGTCCACAAATCTGGTAGATAGTGTCCTTGAGGTCTTCTTGATAAACTTCTCCAATGCGTCCTATGGTGATATGGGCTGCCATGCTCTTTCCCAGACTCCAGGTTGGTGCATTGAAAAAATCTATGGGCTTCGTGATTGGCGCGAATGTCCTTCCCGGAACGTGAGCTTGAATCTTCCAGCGCTCCTCTTCATGCAAAGTGGCGTTGAAGGTTCCCATGAAACTTGGTAATCCAATGTTTAGGTACTTGGTGACTTCCTTCAAGGGAAATCCAAAAGGTGTGCCTTCATCCGGTTGAGCGTACTTGATCTTCGTGTCCTTCATCCTAAAGAGTAGAAAAGATGAGGAGTTAGAAAATGAGGAGAGAATAGTGATCTATGGCTTTAACTTAGTGGTCGTGTCCTACAGTCAGTGTGTGCTCTGATACCATCTCTGTAGCGACCTGACCTGAATGGATCAAGTCTCTGTGCTCCGGTGTCATCCCTGGATCAGTAATGCTGACACCACACAGTACTTCGAAGGATTTATAGCAGAGTAGGAATCACACACTTATTACATCGATGTCTCAAAGAGAACTTATTACAATAAATATGGCTTAAGGCCATCTAATATCGATAACAGCGGAAGACTTGGAAGATAAATGGGTCCATCAACTCCAACGGCATCACTGAGTATAGAACCACGACCTAAAAGCACCTTACTCGTCGTCTGAAAAGTCTGCAACATTTAAAGTTGCAGCCCGAAAACGGGTCAGCACATGGAATATGCTGGCAATGTAACACATAGAGAGTAATGGAATGAAACAGCTATACTATATGCATATTTGGCTGGTGGAAAGCTCTATGGTTACTGTTTTGCGTAAAGCCAGTTTTTCCCTACTGCAAAGGAATAAATTTTATTTTAACTATCATGGTGGTTGAACATCGAGAATGGTTGACAACATTCCGATCCCAATTAAGTGAACAATTAAAACCCAACAATATTAATTAGAAGTAACATGATGAGATTCACATGATATTCAAGTACTAGATACTCAAGATGTCCATAACCGGGGACACGGCTAATCATGATTAGTTTATTACACTCTGCAGAGGTTTGCGCACTTTTCCCCACAAGACTCGACCGCCTCCGTTGGATTTCTCGCACTACACGGTGTTTGAGAAACGGATGACCGAGACACAGTCTTTCAGAAGCGCTAGCACCTTACGATGGATAGACCGGTACACCTACTTTCCCCTACATCTGCTAGTCTACCCTGTAAGAGTTCGCACGACTTAGTCAACTATGCCAGAGCCCATAATGGCTTGTGGCTGCACACGGAAGTTTCTAGCATGAAAGATCTTATGATCCCTTTGAGCCTGGGTGGCGGTCCAAAAGAAAACAGGCAAGTCCTGATAGACATCAGGTGCCTCAATCCACCCAGATGTGTGTTTGAGTTGCCACCTTAGATAAACCATTAAAATTATCAATCTCACATCTGTCATGGATATCACTCACCCAATCCACGTCTACTAGCATAGCATGGCATAATAAGCAAACGTAGAAGTAGCTCCCAAAGGTTTCATAATAAACAGGTGATAGGTACTACCTCATCTACTTCCCATCCACAATTTAATTAGATCCTAATCATGCAATGTGTGAGGATTGATCTAATGCAATAAAACCGGGCTGTAGAAAAGGTATGATCAAAGTGTTACTTGCCTTGCTGATGATCCGTGAGTCCTAGAGATTCGAAGTAACAGGCGGCGCAATCCGGGTAATCTATCGTAGACAAACAACAAGCATACAATAAGTACTCATGTAATGCACAGGTAAAACTCGAACAAGAGATCGAACCAGAAAGTTCAACTTAAGAACTCCGGTTGCAAAGAGAGAAAGAACCGAACAAAGCACGGAAAACAAACGGCGGAAGAAAACAACTCGGTTCTAGCAAGTTGAAACTAGGTCAAATTTTACAGTAGCAAAAACTTGTTTAATTTGATTAGTCGGAACGGCGGTTTCAAAACGAAACTCTAGGCACTTGAATCACCTGATTCCGATAAACGAGCGAGAAGATAGACTAGAACGAAGATCGGATCTGAGATCGCAATCGCGGAATAAATCCGACGAAAAGAAAAAGAAGAACGGTTAAACGAACGGACGTTTGTTAACCGAGAATAACCGGTGATCACGTTCGTTAGGACGAACGGTCCGGCGAACGGGCGGTAAACAACTAAACCGAAAACAACGAAAAACCGATCTAGGGTTTCGGAAAAGAAAACCGAAACAAAGAACAGAAAAGAAAACCGAAACGATTTATAAGAAAAACCGAACCGGGGAAAAAGAGAGGCACGGCGCGGCTACCTCGGCGAGGCTCCGGTGAGGGGGGGGGGCGTCCGCCGGCGGCGGGGTTGCAAGGGCGGCGGCGGCGCTAGGGCGACGGCGGCGTCGTAGGCGGCGGCGCTAGGGCGGCGGCTACGTAAGGCGCGGGCGGCGGCGCTAGGGGCGCAGGGTGGGGAGGCGGTGGGGTGGTGTGGGGGAGAGGGGGATGTGGGGTATTTAAAGAGGGGAGGGGGGAGAAATCTTGGGGGAGGGGGCAAGAAAGAGGAGGGGCCTAGATGCAAATTTTGAAAACACGCATTTTCCCTAATCCAAATAAAATGCAAATAAACACCGGAAAACAAAAATGGATTTATTTATTAAATCTTCTTTTTCCTAAATTTGGGAAAAGTCATATTATTTCCCTCTCTCATATTTTGATGTCGGAAAATCATTGAAGATGAAATAAATAAAATCAAATGATCCTCTTTTCAAAATTTGAGAAAACTCATATATGAAAATAACGAAATCTCCAACTCTCTCTCCGAGGGTCCTTGAGTTGCGTGAAATTTCTAGGATCGACCAAAATGCAAGAAAATATGATATGCATGATGATCTAGTGTATAACATTCCAAAGTGAAAATTTGGGATGTTACACAAGTCAAGCCACTCGAATCATTCAAAAGATGATACCACCCTATCATAGCACATCACAACCATTTTAATAGCTTGTTGGCACGCAAGGTAAACCGTTATAAGGTCCTAGCTAATTAAGCATGGCATAAGCAACTATAATTTCTAATTGTCATTGCAAATATGTTTCTTTCATAATAGGCTGAATCAGGAATGATGAACTAATCATATTTACAAAAACAAGAGAGGTCGAGTTCATACCAGCTTTTCTCATCTCAATAACTTCATCATATAATCATCATTATTGCCTTTCACTTGCACGACCGAATAGTGTGGATAATAATAATAGTGTACGTGCATTGGACTAAGCTGGAATCTGCAAGCATTCAATTCAAGAGAGAAGACAAGGTAATATGGGCTCTTTGTTAGATCAACAATAATGCATATGAGAGCCACTCAACATTTTCATTATGGTCTTTGTCGGTGTCAAAACCGGCGGATCTCGGGTAGGGGGTCCCAAACTGTGCGTCTAAGGTTGATGGTAACAGGAGACATGGGACACGATGTTTACCCAGGTTCGGGCCCTCTCTATGGAGGTAATACCCTACTTCCTGCTTGATTGATTTTGATGAATATGAGTATTACAAGAGTTGATCTACCACGAGATCGTAATGGCTAAACCCTAGAACTCTAGCCAGTATGACTAAGGTATTTTGTATCTCCTTTCCGGACTCCACCCTCCGGTTTATATAGACACCGGGGGGATCTAGGGTTACATAGAGTCGGTTACATACGATGGAATCTTCATAGTTGTTCGCCAAGCTTGCCTTCCACGCCATGGAGAGTCTTATCCGGACACGGGTGTAGTCTTCGGTCTTCGTATCTTCACAGCCCATCATTCCGGCCCATAGATAACAGGCCGGACGCCCGAGGACCCCTTAGTCCAGGACTCCCTGAGTAGCCCCTGAACCAGTATTCAATAGCAAGGTGTTCGGCACACAGATTGTCTTCGGTATTGCAAGGCGGGTTCCTCCTTTAATGATTTCCAAGTAGTGTATTTGGCCATAGATTCGATGTCTCCCCTCGGCTTCTGCGCGCTTAATGTCCTCGTTTTCCACGTTTCGAGCAAATGCGGACAATCAGGGTATTTTTTGCTAATAACACCCCAATCCCGCAAGGAAGAGCATCTGTTTAAAGAGAATCTCAGATCCTTTCGGCACCAAGCGGAGAAAATACTCAGAGATCGCTAGGCAAGACTATTGCAACATGGCAAACAATCCCAGCTCCTCTTCCCATTCCAACCTAGAGAGAGGTGAGTGGGAGAAGTGTTCTGTGTCCCATAGCTGGTTGGCAAAGCTGCAAGCGTAGGGATTTCTCCCTCCAGCAGATCTGGTCCCTGTTCGAGCAGGGTTGGCCTCCTTCAACGGCAAAACCCAGGCAGAGGATTTTCCCAATCTGTCTGCGGGAGAATGGGTGTGCTTCGTCCCCTATCTGCTGAGGGGAGTGGGGTTTCCAATTCACCCATTCCTCCGAGGGCTGCTGGAGTACTACGGCCTCCAGCTGCACAATTTTACCCCCGGCTCCATCCTCCACATTGCGGGTTATGTCGCCCTATGCGAACTATTCCTGGGTTGCGAGGCCCATTTTGATTTATGGAGAAGACTGTTCTGCCTCGTCCCTCGCAATCAAGGTGGATCAATTTTTGAAGTGGGAGGAGCCGAAGTGTGGCGCATTGCCGGGACCGGATACCTGCCCGGCATGCCGAAGAAAGCTCCCGAAGAGTGGCCATCCGAATGGTTCTACATTGACGATGTCACTCTACCCGACCCCGTCCGCATAGGCCTCCCCGAGTTTTCAAACGCTTCACTGAAGAAGCGCCAAAGCTGGTGTCCTCGGAGCCTCGAGGAAGAGGATAGCACGGAGATTAGCTTGCTACCGGGCAAGATTAAAACTCTTGCCCAGTCCGGATTGTCAATAGTTGAGGTGTTGGCGATTTCTATAACGCGGGGGTCCAGCCACTCCAATAGCGAGGACTGCCCACGTGGCATTATAATAGAGAAGACGACACCTCACGTTACGGCCGAAAGGGCCTGAAGACCCCCGCTGCTCTAGCCAAGATTCTGGTCGAGCTATATAAATGGGAGAAGGAGGAGTTCAACCGTCTCCAACATCGAGACGGACTTTCCATGTACAATCCTCCCAGCTAGGTAAGGTTGGGCCCTGCTTATTTTATCTTGTCCCTGGATCATTCGTTGACAAGCAGCATCTTATCTGCTCCTAACATGAATGGTGAAAGGATGTCGAGGGGATCTATGACCCTGCCCCTCAGCCAGAGAATCGCAACCGGGATCTTGAACCTGGATATGAAGAAGATCCACACATATTCGTGGAGCTTGAGGAGGAGACATTCTATCAGATGAGCTACACCGGTACATATGTACCCATTATCGCCGATTACCCCGGCCTCCTTCCAGCTTCACATGTAAGTAATCCAAAGACACCTTATCCAAAAGAGACCTCTCCTTCCTTCTCACCCACCACACCATCCTGTGCTCAAAAGGGGAAGGGTTCGGCACACCATACCGCCCCAGGGGTATCTTCGAAGAGAGCGTCCTCCACACCAGGCGAGCCTCCCAAGAGGAAAGCAAACGAAGACATGGCCGATCCTTCATCGAATAGGTATGAATTTTCCAATGTGCACCTGGGCAGTCACGTCCAATAGTGACCTTCCCGTTTTCCATGTGTCAGGAAAAAGGTGCGCCGGACTATATCCGGAGGTTCGAGCGGCCGTACTTCCCGTAGCCAGGATTCAAATCCTACTGTGAAGACATGGGCTGATGTGTGGTCGACGCCAGACTGTCCTCCAGCCGAGGACTCGGATGATGTATTCGTCACCAACTCGGAAGTGGAGAGTGCCATGAACCATCAGCGCTGTCGGGCCATTTTACAAGACCCTTGTTTTTTCGAAGAGTCGTTTAACGCCTTCAGCTCGGCCGATGCATACATCCGAGCTGCTCGAGATGGGCTTAACAGGGCCATAAGGCAGCATTTGAAAGATGTGCATGTAAATTTGTTTTGTCTGACTATGATAACCATATGCCAGTAGCCCCCGAGACTTAAAGGAGTTGAAACAACTAATTTAAGGATCAATGTACAACCAGGTGCTTACAGAGAAGAACACCCTGTTACCTCAGGAACTAGAAAAGTGTCTGTGCCGGTTGCTTGCTGCCAATGCTAAACTGGAGAAATACAAGGCATCTCCCGGTAATATTTCCCTCTATCGAGAATTCATAATGATACACTGGTAGTGCGAATCTGGGTGCTTATCTTTGTGTTGGGTTGTTAGACCAATTACAAGAGCAGCTGGACGCCGCTCGAAGCAAAGAACATGGAGCCAAAAAGCTACTAGCAGCGGGCGAGCGTGTATTGACAAATGTCATTGAAGAGAAAAAGAAACTCCAAGATTCGAACACCAAACTGGGCGAAGAACTGAAAGATGTGCGAGCGGACTCTGTGAAGGAGAACATGAAGCTGCGAGACGACATATTCAGTACGTGGCCGCTTTTATCTTATAACAGTTTGGACGTAACAGTAGCTGATATAGCTGTAATTGCAGGTATATTGACGAACCGCCTTGAAGAGGAGGTGTCCGGATCATCAAGTGATCTTCTACAAGGGCTGTCGCAGTTGCATGAGCAAGCTTGGCAGGTGATGCGGAGTGTAGCCAAGGCCTTATGGCCATCCGACTCCCCTCCAGGAAGTATGGAGAAGCTGGTAGAGATGTTCAAGGGAGCACGGCGGCGTATCCGACTGTGGAAGATATCGACCTGCCGAGAGGGTGCATGAGAGGCCTTGGCCATGGTGAAGACGCGATATACCAAGCTGTATCCTAATCACATGGCCCGTGTCGGACTGCTAGGGCCAAATGGGGAAGAAATTCCCGTTAGTTTAGTATATGACCAAGTAGAGGTGGCCGCCAAATATTCCCAATAGGATTGTAAATTAGACCGCCTTTTAGACGGTATAGAGGAGGAAGTGTTTGAGTCGTGAGTGACTATGTACTTTCCTTCTAGCTGGATAATAAAGACAATTGTCATCGCCGACCTTTTCGCTTCAACCTCTGGACCCGAAGGTGCGGAGTGTTTCCGAATACCCTAGCGGTAGAATATATCGGGGTATGCATGGAAACCAGGCGTAGGGGTCATAATTGCTCGAACAGACAATGTGTATCCGGCTAGTTATGTTATATTACATTATGTGAGAAACATCTTCCAAAGAGAATAGTTCCGTTAAGGGTTCCTTTCCCTGGGTGTGCATGCATTTAATGTGCATGTCCGAACTGTGATTGAAAAACTCTTAGAGTAAGTAACATCTGGGGTTCACAATGGAGTGAATGCGGAAACACCTTTAATTCGCCGACCGAATATTCCCTTAAGAACGCTAGCTTTCAGCTTCACCCAGTCTGAGGTACACATACGGATGACCCGGCAGTAACAATCGCAGAGGTGCTCCCTTTATGCCCTAGCCGAACTAACGGGAACGTAGGGCATAAGCACAGGAGCCAGGCAACCCAGCTTGGCCAAAACTTAAGTGATATCGATGCATATAATGGCTAAGAAAAGGTACATATGGAAGAAACGCATATGTGCTAAGCTTGGTGCTCGAAGAATAGTCGCAAGCTTCTGTACAAGAAGCCCCCAGGTATAATGAACATACATATTTAGAGATGTACGCATTAGGTAGGGATGGTCTAGCCGTACTAAAGCCGTAAGGCTAAAGAGAAAACGGAGAAAGGTAAAAGATGAAAAGAGAGGGAAGAAAAATAACCGTAATAATAGGAGGGAGGAAACGAACATAGAGTTCGACGCTAGGCATACAATCATCGTAGTCTGGCCGCGTACCAGGGGTTTGGCTCCAGGTGATTGTGTGACGCATCACGTAGGCGGTACGCTCCTCTGGTGAGAACTTCATCAATGATGAAGGGACCCTCCCACTTGGGCTTGAGTTTGTCCTTTTTATTCTCCGACAAGCGTAGAACGAGTTCGCCAACATTATAAGTCTTGGCCCGCACTTCTCTGCTTTGGTACCTACGAGCCTGCTGTTGATATTATGCGGAACGGGCTTTTGTGATGTCGCGCTCCTCCTCCAAGGTATCTAAGTTGTCCTGCCGATCTAGCTCGGCTTCTCTCTCTTTGTACATATGCACTCGAGGTGAGTCATGAATAATATCATAGGGTAACACTGCTTCCGCACCATATACCATGAAGAAGGGTGTATATCCGGTAGTGCGGTTGGGCATGGTCCACAGCCCCCAGAGTACGGAGTCAAGTTCCTCCACCCAATGCTTGTCCGATTCCTTCAAAGACCGCACTAGTCTGGGTTTGATGCCGCTCATAATGAGACCATTAGCCCGTCCGACTTGACCATTTGTCTGCGGGTGATAGACAGAGGCGTAATCGAGCTTAATGCCTAGATTAGCGCACCAGGTTTTCACCTCATCGGCTGTAAAGTTGGAGCCATTATCGGTGATTATACTATGCGAGACACCGTAACGGTGTACCACGCCGGATATGAAATCTATTACTGGCCCTGCTTCAGCCGTTTTGACCGGTTTGGCCTCTATCCACTTAGTGAATTTATCCACCATGACCAGCAGATACTTTCTCTTATGACTTCCTCCTTTAAGGGGTCCGACCATATCGAGCCCCAGACCGCAAAAGGCCAAGTGATGGGGATTGTTTGTAAGGCAGTGGGGGGCATATGGCTTTGGTTGGCAAAGAGTTGGCATCCGACGCAATGTTGGACAAGGTCCTGTGCATCTGCTCGGGCCGTCGGCCAATAAAACCCTGTACGGAAGGCCTTGCTAACAAGGGCCCGAGCTGCGGCGTGGTGGCCATCGAGTCCGGCATGGATTTTAGCCAAGAGCTGCCACCCCTCTTCCACGGATATACATCGTTGAAGGACTCTGGTAGCTCTTTTCTTATAGAGCTCTCCATCATGAACCTTTTAGGCCTTTGAATGCCGGACAATGCAGCGGGCCTCATTCTAGTCCTCCGGAAATTCCTTCCTGTTAAGGTAGGCCAGGAAGGGTTCGGTCCATGGGGCAATGACTGCCATGATGAGATGCGTCGATGGTGTTATTTCGGTGGCTGAGCCCCCAACGACGTTGGTGTTTCCGGGAATTGGGGCAATGTTTGGATCCGGACTAGTATTGCCGTTTTCCCCAAAAACACCACGGATGGCTTAAAAAGCCTTTCCAGGAAGATATTAGGTGGGACGGGGTCGCGCTTAGCGCCGATACGAGCAAGAACATCCGCTTCTTGATTACTTTCTCGAGCCACATGATTGAACTCGAGCCCCTCGAGCCGGTCCAGCATTTTTATGACTGCGTTACAATACGCTGCCATCTTCGGATCTTTGGCATTGAAGTCTCCATTTATTTGAGATATTGCCAAGTTTGAGTCCCCGCGCACCTCTAGGCGTTGTATGCCCATGGAGACAGCCATCCGGAGACCATGTAATAAGGCCTCGTATTCGGCTGCGTTATTGGAGTCTGTGTATAGTATTTGGAGGATGTAATGAACGACGTCTCTAGTAGGGGACGTTAAAACGACGCCCGATCCTAACCCTGCCAGCATTTTGGAGCCATCGAAATACATGACCCAATTGGAGTATGTGCCGTATGTTGGAAATATGCCCTAGAGGCAATAATAAATTGATTATTATTATATTTCCTTGTTCATGATAATCGTTTATTATCCATGCTAGAATTGTATTAATAGGAAACTCAGATACATGTGTGGATACATAGAAAACACCACGTCCCTAGTAAGCCTCTAGTTGACTAGCTCATTGATCAACAGATGGTTACGGTTTCCTGACCATGGACATTGGATGTCATTGATAACGGGATCACATCATTAGGAGAATGATGTGATGGACAAGACCCAATCCTAAGCCTAGCACAAAGATCGTGTAGTTCGTTCGCTAAAGCTTTTCTAATGTCAAGTATCATTTCCTTAGACCATGAGATTGTGCAACTCCCGGATACCGTAGGAATACTTTGGGTGTGCCAAACGTCACAACGTAACTGGGTGGCTATAAAGGTGCACTACGGGTATCTCCGAAAGTGTCTGTTGGGTTGGCACGAATCGAGACTGGAATGTATCACTCCGTGTAAACGGAGAGGTATCTCTAGGCCCACTCGGTAGCACATCATCATAATGTGCACAATGTGATCAAGGAGTTGATCACGGGATGATGTGTTATGGAATGAGTAAAGATACTTGCCGGTAACGAGATTGAACAAGGTATCGGGATACCGACGATCGAATCTCGGGCAAGTATCGTACCGATGGACAAAGGGAATTGCATACGGGATTGAATAAGTCCTTGACATCGTGGTTCATCCGATGAGATCATCGTGGAACATGTGGGAGCCAACATGGGTATCCAGATCCCGCTGTTGGTTATTGACCGGAGAGTCATCTCGGTCATGTCTGCATGTCTCCCGAACCCATAGGGTCTACACACTTAAGGTTCGATGACGCTAGGGTTATAAAGGAAGTTTGTATGTGGTTACCGAATGTTGTTCGGAGTCCCGGATGAGATCCCGGACGTCACGAGGAGTTCCGGAATGGTATGGAGGTAAAGATTTATATATGGGAAGTCCTGTTTTGGTCACCGGAAAAGTTTCGGGTTTTATCGGTAACATACCGGGACCACCGGGTGGGTCCCGGGGGTCCACCAAGTGGGGCCACAAGCCCCAGAGGGCTGCATGGGCCAAGTGTGGAAGGGGACCAGCCCCAGGTGGGCTGGTGCGCCCCCCCCACCAAGGCCCAAGGCGCAAGGGAGTGGGAAGGGGGGCAAACCCTAGGGCAGATGGGCCCTAAGGCCCACCCTCGTGCGCCTCCCCCTCTCCCCTCCCCTTGGCCGCCACTAGATGGGATCTAGGGGGCTGCCGCCACCCCTAGGGAGGGAACCCTAGGTGGGGGCGCAGCCCCTCCCCTTGCCCTATATATACTTGAGGTTTGTGCTGCCCACAACACACGAGTTCCTCTCCTTCTTGCGCAGCCCTACCCCTCTCTTTCTCCTCATATCTCGCGGTGCTTGGCGAAGCCCTGCTGGATCACCACGCTCCTCCACCACCATCACGCCGTTGTGCTACTGCTGGATGGAGTCTTCCTCAACCTCTCCCTCTCTCCTTGCTGGATCAAGGCATGGGAGACGTCGTCGGGCTGTACGTGTGTTGAACGCGGAGGTGCCGTCCGTTCGGCACTAGGATCTCCGGTGATTTGGATCACGACGAGTACGACTCCTTCAACCCCGTTCTCTTGAACGCTTCTGCTTAGCGATCTACAAGGGTATGTAGATGCACTTTCCTTCCCCTCGTTGCTGGTTTCTCCATGGATAGATCTTGGTGACACGTAGGAAAATTTTGAATTTCTTCTACGTTCCCCTACAGTGGCATCATGAGCTAGGTCTATGCGTAGTTTCTATGCACGAGTAGAACACAAAGTAGTTGTGGGCGTCGACTTTGTCAATTTACTTGCCGTTACTAGTCTTATCTTGATTCGGCGGCATTGTGGGATGAAGCGGCCCGGACCAACCTTACATGTACGCTTACGTGAGACCGGTTCCACCGACTGACATGCACTAGTTGCATAAGGTGGCTAGCGGGTGTCTGTCTCTCCCACTTTAGTCTGATCGGATTCGATGAAATGGGTCCTTATGAAGGGTAAATAGCAATTGGCATATCACGTTGTGGTTTTTGCGTAGGTAAGAAACTTTCTTGCTAGAAACCCAAAGCAGCCACGTAAAACATGCAAACAACAATTAGAGGACATCTAACTTGTTTTTGCAGGGTATGCTATGTGATGTGATATGGCCAAAGGATGTGATGAATGATATATGTGATGTATGAGATGATCATGTTCTTGTAATAAGAATCACGACTTGCATGTTGATGAGTATGACAACCGGTAGGAGCCATAGCAGTTGTCTTAATTTATTTATGACCTATGTGTCAACATAAACGTCATGTAATTACTTTACTTTATTGCTAACCGTTAGCTGTAGTAGTAGAAGTAATAGTTGGCGAGGCAACTTCATGAAGACACGATGATGGAGATCATGGTGTCATGCCGGTGACGATGATGATCATGGAGCCCCGAAGATGGAGATCAAAAGGAGCAAAGTGATAATGGCATATCATGTCACTATTTGATTGCATGTGATGTTTATCATGTTTATACATCTTATTTTCTTAGAACGGCGGTAGTAAATAAGATGATCCCTCATTAAAATTTCAAGAAAGTGTTCCCCCTAACTATGCACCATTGCGAAAGTTCGTCATTTCGAAGCACCACGTGATGATCGGGTGTGATAGATTCTTACGTTCACATACAACGGGTGTAAGCCAGATTTACACACGCGAAACACTTAGGTTGACTTGACTAGCCTAGCATGTACAGACATGGCCTCGGAACACAAGAGACCGAAAGGTCGAGCATGAGTCGTATAGAAGATACGATCAACATGAAGATGTTGACTAGTCCGTCTCACGTGATGATCGGACACGGCCTAGTTGACTCAGATCATGTAATCACTTAGATGACTAGAGGGATGTCTATCTGAGTGGGAGTTCATAAGATGAACTTAATTATCCTGAACAAAGTCAAAAAGGTCTTCGCAAATTATGTCGTGGCTCGCGCTTCAGTTCTACTGTTTAGATATGTTCCTAGGGAAAATTTAGTTGAAAGTTGATAGTAGAAATTATGCGGACTAGGTCCGTAAACTGAGGATTGTCCTCATTGCTTCATAGAAGGCTTATGTCCTTAATGCACCGCTCAGTGTGCTGAACCTCGAATATCATCCGTGGATGTTGCGAACATCTGACATACACATTTTGATAACTATGTGATAGTTTAGTTAAACGGTTTCGAGTTGAGGCACCGAAGACGTTTTGAAACGTCGCGAAACATATGAGATATTTCGAGGGCTGAAATTGGGATTTCAGGCTCGTGCCCACGTCAAGAGGTATAAGACCTCCGACGATTTTCTTAGCCTGCAGACTAAGGGAGAAAAGCTCAATTGTTGAGCTTGTGCTCAGATTGTCTGAGTACAACAATCATTTGAATCGAGTGGGTGTTGATCTTGCATATGAGATAGTGATGTTTCTCCGAAGTCATTACCACGAAGCTGCTAGAGCTTCGTGATGAACTATGATATATCAGGGACATATATGATGATCCTTGAGATATTCGCGATGTTTGACACCACAAAGGTAGAAATCAAGAAGGAGCATCAATTGTTGATGGTTGGTGAAACCACTAGTTTCAAGAAGGGCAAGGGCAAGAAGGGATACTTCATGAAATGGCAAATCAGCTGCTGTCATAGTGAAGAAACCCAAGGTTGAACCCAAAACCGAGACTAAGTGCTTCTGTAATAAGAGGAACAGCCACTGGAGCAGAATTACCCTAGATACTTGGTAGATGAGAAGGCTGGCAAGGTCGATGGAAGTATATTAGATATACATTGTGTTGATGTGTACTTTACTAGTACTCCTAGTAGCACCATGGTATTAGATACCGGTTCGGTTGCTAAGTGTTAGTAAACTCGAAATAAAAGGCTGCGGAGTAAACGGAGACTAGCTAAAGGTGAGCTGGCGATATGTGTTGGAAGTTTTTCCAAGCTTGATGTGATCAAGCATCGCACGCTCCCTCTACCATCGAGATTGGTGTTTGCGTTGAGCATAGACATGATTGGATTATGTCTATCGCAATACGGTTATTCATTTAAGGAGAATAATGGTTACTCTGTTTATTTGAATAAAATGGTCTTACACCTAAAATGAATGGTTTATTGAATCTCGATCGTAATGATACACATGTTCATACCGAAAGATATAAGATAGTAATGATAGTACCACCTACTTGTTGCACTGCCACATAAGTCATATTAGTATAAAACGCATGAAGAAGCTCCATGTTGATGGATCTTTGCGCTCACTCGTTTTGAAAAGTTTGAGACATGCGAACCATGTCTATTGGTATATACGCATGAAGAAACTCCATGCAAATGGACCGTTTGGACTCACTTGATTTTGAATCACTTGAGACATGCAAATCATACCACATGGGCAAGATGACTGAAAGCTTCGGTTTCAGTAAAATGGAACTAGAAAGCAACTTGTTGGAAGTAATACATTTTGATGTGTGCAGTCCAATGAGTGCTGAGGCGTGTAGTGGATATCGTTATGTTCTTACTTCACAGATGATTTGAGTAGATGTTGAGTATATTTACATGATGAATCATAAGTCTGAATTATTGAAAGGTTCAAGTAATTTCAGGGTGAAGTTGAAAGATCGTCGTGACAAGAGGATAAAATATCTATGATATGATCATAGAGATGAATATCTGAATTACGAGTTTGGCATAGAATTAAGAAATTGTGGAAATTGTTTCACAACTAATACAGCCTGGAACACCATAGTGTGATGGTGTGTCCGAACATCATAACTGCACCCTATTGGATATGATGCATACCATGATGTCTCTTATCGAATTACCATGACAGTTTATGGGTTAGGCATTAGAGACAACCACATTCACTTTAAATGGGGCACCGCGTAATTCTGATGAGATGACACCGTTTGAACTATGGTTTAGAGAAACCTAAGCTATCATTTCTTAAAAGTTTGGGGCTGCGACGCTTATGTGAAAAAGTTTCAGGCTAATAAGCTCGAACCCAAAGCGGATAAATGCATCTTCATAGGACACCCAAAACAGTTGGGTATACCTCCTGGCTCAGATCCAAAAGCAATAAGGGATTGTTTCTAGAATCGGGTCCTTTCTCGAGGAAAAGTTTCTCTCGAAAGAATTGAGTGGGAGGATGGTGGAGACTTGATGAGTTTGTTGAACCGTCACTTCAACTAGTGTGTGGCAGGGCACATGAAGTTGTTCCTATGGCACCTACACCAATTGAAGTGGAAGCTTATGATAGTGATCATGAAACTTCAGATCAAGTCACTACCAAACCTCGTGGGATGACAAGGATGCGTACTACTTCAGAGTGGTACGTAATCCTGTCTTGGAAGTCATGTTGCTAGACAACAATGAACCAATGAGCTATGGAGAAGCGATGGTGGGCCTGGATTCCAAAAAATGGCTCGAGGCCATATAATCCGAGAGAGGATCCATATATGAAAACAAAGTGTAGACTTTGGCGGAACAGCTCGATGGTCGTAAGGCTGTTGAGTACAGATGGATTTTAAAAGGAAGACGGACAATGATGGTGAGTATCACCATTAAGAAAGCTCGACTTGTTGTTAAGATGTTTTCCGACAAGTTCAAGGAGTTGACTACGATGAGACTTTCTCACTCGTAGCGATGCTAAGAGTCTGTTGGAATTATGTTAGCAATTACTGCATTATTTATGAAATCTTGCAGATAGGATGTCAAAACATTGTTTCCTCGACGATTTTTGAGGAAAGGTTGTATGTGATACAACCGGAAGGTTTTGTCAATCCTGAAAGATGCTAACAAGTATGCAAAGCTCCAGCAATCCTTCTGAGGACTGGAGTAAGCATCTCGGAGTTGGAATGTATGCTTTGATGAGATGATCAAAGATTTTGGGTGTATACAAAGTTTAGGAGAAACTTGTATTTCCAAAGAAGTGAGTGGGAGCACTATAGAATTTCCGATGAATATATGTTGTTGACATATTGTTGATCAGAAATGACGTAGAATTTCTGGAAAGCATATAGGGTTCTTTGGAAAGTGTTTTTCAATGGAAAGCCTGGATTAAGCTACTTGAACATTGAGCATCAAGATCTATAAGGATAGATCAAAATGCTTAATGGTACTTTCAAATGAGCACATACCTTGACATGATCTTGAAGGTGTTCAAGATGGATCAGTCAAAGAAGGAGTTCTTGCCTGAGTTATAAGGTATGAAGTTAAGACTTAAAGCTCGACCACGGCAGAATAGAGAGAAAGGACGAAGGTCGTCCCCTATGCTTAAGACATAGGCTCTACAGTATGCTATGCTGTGTACCGCACCTGAAATGTGCCTTGGCATGAGTTAGTCAAGGGGTACAAGAGTGATCCAAGAATGGATCACAGGACAGCGGTCAAAGTTATCCTTAGTAACTAGTGGACTAAGGAATTTTCTCGATTATGGAGGTGGTAAAAGAGTTCGTCGTTAAGGGTTACGCCGATGCAAACTTTGACACTAATCCAGATTATTCTGAGTAGTAAACTGGATTCGTATAGTAGAACAGTTATTTGGAATAGCTCCAAATAGAACGCGGTAGCTGCATCTAGGAGATGACATAGATATTTGTAAAGCACACACCGATCTGAAAGGTTCATACCCGTTGACTATAACCTCTCTCACAAGCATAACATGATCAAACCCAGAACTCTTTGGGTGTTAGTCACATGGGGATGTGACCTTGAGTGTTAATCACATATCGATGTGAACTGGATTATTGACTCTAGTGCAAGTGGGAGACTGTTGGAAATATGCCCTAGAGGCAATAATAAATTAATTATTATTATATTTCCTAGTTCATGATAATCGTTTATTATCCATGCTAGAATTGTATTGATAGGAAACTCAGATACATGTGTGGATACATAGAAAACACCATGTCCCTAGTAAGCCTCTAGTTGACTAGCTCGTTGATCAACAGATGGTTACGGTTTCCTGACCATGGACATTGGATGTCGTTGATAACGGGATCACATCATTAGGAGAATGATGTGATGGACAAGGCCCAATCCTAAGCCTAGCACAAAGATCGTGTTGTTCGTTCGCTAAAGCTTTTCTAATGTCAAGTATCATTTCCTTGGACCATGAGATTGTGCAACTCCCGGATATCGTAGAAATACTTTGGGTGTGCCAAACATCACAACATAACTGGGTGGCTATAAAGGTGCACTACAGGTATCTCCAAAAGTGTCTGTTGGGTTGGCACGAATCGAGACTGGAATTTGTCACTCAGTGTAAACGGAGAGGTATCTCTGGGCCCACTCGGTAGGACATCATCATAATGTGCACAATGTGATCAAGGAGTTGATCACGGGATGATGTGTTACGGAACGAGTAAAGAGACTTGCCGGTAACGAGATTGAACAAGGTATCGGGATACCGACGATCGAATCTCGAGCAAGTATCGTACCGATGGACAAAGGGAATTGCATACGGAATTGAATAAGTCCTTGACATCGTGGTTCAGCCGATGAGATCATCGTGGAACATGTGGGAGCCAACAAGGGTATCCAGATCCCGCTGTTGGTTATTGACCGGAGAGTCATCTCGGTCATGTCTGCATGTCTCCCGAACCCGTAGGGTCTACACACTTAAGGTTTGATGACGCTAGGGTTATAAAGGAAGTTTGTATGTGGTTACCAAATGTTGTTCGGGGTCCCGGATGAGATCCCGGATGTCACGAGCAGTTCCGGAATGGTCCGGAGGAAAAGATTTATATATGGGAAGTCCTGTTTTGGTCACCGGAAAAGTTTCGGGTTTTATCGGTAACGTACTGGGACCACCGGGAGGGTCCCGGGGGTCCACCAAGTGGGGCCACAAGCCCCGGAGGGCTGCATGGGCCAAGTGTGGGAGGGGAACAGCCCCAGGTGGGCTGGTGCGCCCCCCCCACCAAGGCCCAAGGCGCAAGGGAGTGGGAAGGGGGGCAAACCCTAGGGCAGATGGGCCCTAAGGCCCACCCTGGTGCGCCTCCCCCTCTCCTCTCCCCTTGGCCGCCCCTAGATGGGATCTAGGGGGCTGCCGCCACCCCTAGGGAGGGAACCCTAGGTGGGGGCGGAGCCCCTCCGCTTCCCCTATATATACTTGAGGTTTGGGCTGCCCACAACACACAAGTTCCTCTCCTTCTTGGCGCAGCCCTACCCCTCTCTTTCTCCTCATATCTCGCGGTGCTTGGCGAAGCCCTGATGGATCACCACGCTCCTCCACCACCATCATGCTATTGTGCTGCTGCTAGGTGGAGTCTTCCTCAACCTCTCCCTCTCTCCTTGCTGGATCAAGGCATGGGAGACGTCATCAGGCTGTACGTGTGTTGAACGCGGAGGTGCCGTCCGTTCGGCACTAGGATCTCCGGTGATTTGGATCACGACGAGTACGACTCCTTCAACCCCGTTCTCTTGAATGCTTCCGCTTAGCGATCTACAAGGGTATGTAGATGCACTCTCCTTCCCCTCGTTGCTGGTTTCTCTATGGATAGATCTTGGTGACCCGTAGAAAAATTTTGAATTTCTGCTATGTTCCCCTACACCGTACTCTTTAGGGAGTTCGGCCTTTGCATTCAGCAACGAAGTCGGCTAGTACCTGGGATTTGATAGCTCGACGTGGTTTATATGTAATGTCAAATGGGAGGAGTTCGATGGCCCATTTGGCAATCCGGCCCGTAGCATCGCGGTTGTTTATAATGTCATTGAGTGGTACTTTGGAGGCCACCGTGATCGAACACTCCTGAAAGTGGTGACAGAGCTTTCGGGATGCCATGAAGACCGCGTATGCTATCTTTTCTTTATGCTCGTCCTGTTCTCGTTCAACGACGAGTACGGCGCTCACCACCTGATGTGTTGCCGATATGTATAATAACATCGGTTCACTAGCGTTTGGTGCAGTCAGGATTGGATTGCTCGCTAGAAGGGCTTTTATTTCCTCCAGTCCGGCTGTTGTCACGTCCGTCCACTCGAAGTGGTCGGTTCGCCGTAGAAGGCGATAGAGTGGCAGTGCCTTTTCTCCCAATCTGGAGATAAAGCGGCTTAGAGCTGCTACGCAACCCGCGAGCTTTTGAACTTGTTTAAGGTCTGTTGGCTTAGCCAATTGTGACAAAGCTCGGATTTTGGCTGGGTTTGCTTCAATTCCTCTATTGGAAATGATGAAGCCCAGTTGTTTTCCAGCAGGGACGCCGAAAATGCATTTTTCCGGATTCAGCTTAATGTCATACACGCGGAGGTTGTCGAATGTGAGATGTAAATTGTCTATTAGTGTTTCGACATGCCTAGTTTTGATGACGACGTCGTCCACATAAGCTTCAACTGTTTTTCCAATTTGTTTCTCTAGGCATGTTTGAATCATGCGTTGGTATGTGGCGCCAGCGTTCTTGAGCCCGAAGGGCCTGGTGTTGAAGCAGAATGGCCCATATGGGGTGATGAATGCTATTGCCGCTTGGTCGGATTCCTTCATTTTGATTTTATGGTATCCAGAATATGCGTCAAGAAAACATAGTGAGTCGTGTCCTGCGGTGGCGTCAATGATTTGATCGGTGCGGGGGAGGGGGAAGGGATCCTTGGGGCATGCCTTGTTGAGGTCTTTGAAATCGACGCACAAGCGCTAGGATTTGTCCTTCTTTGGTACCATCACCAAATTTGCTAGCCAGTCCGGATGTTTTATTTCTCTAATGAATCCGGCCTCGATTAACTTGGCTAGCTCTTCCCCCATAGCTTGGCATTTGGGTTCGGAAAAGCACCGTAGTGTTTGCTTGACCGGCTTGTGTCCCTTCAATATATTGAGGCCGTGTTCGGCCAACTCACGTGGGATTCCTGGCATATCGGAAGGGTGCCAGGTGAATATATCCCAATTCTCGTGCAGGAACTCTCGTAGAGCGGCGTCAACCATTGGGTCTAGTTGTGCTCCGATGGATGCTGTCTTCTTGGGGTCCGTTGGATGGACTTGGAATTTGACTATTTCTTCTGCCGGTTTGAATGAGGTGGATTTGGGTCGTTTTTCTAGGACCACATCATCTTTGTCCACCGTGGAGCGTAGCGTGGTTAACTCTTCAGCCGCGAGGGCTTCAAATAATGCCTCAAGGGCCAGGGACGCGGTTTTATTCTCGGCGCGGAGTGCTATGTCCGGATCACTAACTAGAGTGATTATATCGTTGGGCCCGAGCATCTTAAGCTTCATGTACCCGTAATGGGGTATTGCTTGAAAGCACGTAAATGCATCTCGCCCTAAGAGGGCGTGATATCCACTATTGAAGGGGGCCACCTGGAAGGTTATCTCTTTGGGCCGATAGTTCTCAGGTGTGTCGAATACCATGTCGAGCGTGATTTTTCCCACACACCGTGCCTCCCGGCTAGGAATGATTCCTCGGAAGGTCGTGCTGCTTTGCTCGATGCGGCTCCTGTCTATTTCCATTTTCGTACTGTATCCTCATAGCTGAGGTTCAGTTCGCTACCGCCGTCCATGAGAACCTTGGTGAGCCGAAAGCCATCCAGAATTGGGCTGAGGACCAAGGCGGCTAGTGTTCGGATTGTCCTGTGTTTTGGTTCGTCGCCAGCATTAAAGGTTATCGCTATGTCGTTCCAAGGGTTTATTGTTGCGATCTGGCAGACTTTGGTGAGTTCGCGGTGTGCTCTTTTGCGCCTATTGTTTGAAGTGAATGTCTCAAAGACTGTTAGGACTCTGGGTTTGTCATCTTCTGGAGGGTGTTGCTCTGGGGTGTCTTTGGTGAGGATGTCCTCGCCGTTTTTGGCTACCTGTCGGAGTATCCAACATGCTCTAAGGCTGTGGGTTGGTATGGTATCCGGTGTGGTGTGTATTTTGCATGGGCCATCAAGCCATCCCTCCAGAATGGTTCCGCGCTGCGTAATGGGTTTGCATTTTTTGGCTATTGGTCTGGGCGCATTACAGGGGTACGCCCTTTTTTCCTGGACCAGTGGTTGAGTTGGGACCGATAGCCCCCAGACTGTCTGATCTCTCCAGGCGCTCTCCATTGCGCTGTACTTCTGTACAATAGTTGCCAAGTCAGCGAAGTGTAGTATGCGGCGGCGATTAATCGCGTTGAGGAGTCCTTCGTTCATGCATTGTTGCGGAATGCTGATATTGCGTCCTCGCTGCGGCAATCTTTGACCTTGTCCTTGACAAGGAGGAATCTGGCACAAAAGTGGCTGACTGTTTCCTGGGGCTGCTGTTGGATGCTCGTGAGAGCGCTTATGTCTGGGTGGGTGGGTGGAGTTGGATCTGAACCCTGACCCGATCGATGATCCGGAGTCTGAGGTTTTTCTGGACTGAACAGTCCAGGCTCCGGAGTATCTTTTGATTTTTGAAGCCTGTCGTCCGACTCTATGTTCGGAGAACGAGGCGTGTCTTTCTGCCGGTAGGTGTCCGGCTTCACAAGGTTGGAGATCTGAACGTAATTCGTCCTCAGTATAGAGGAAGGATTATCTTGCTCCTTGACTACCGCTATCTGGTGGGTGATCGATGGAGAATTAATCACTCTCTGGTCGGGTTTAAGCCCAATCCGATCGTAGTCTATAGTGACTCCCAAGGCGGCGATGCAATCTAAGAGTTCGTTCAAAGACGACAACTCCATCGATTCATCCGTTTGGCGTATCCAGAATCAACACAGATACATTTTTCGATGACTCGGGAGGTCATCCTCATCGGCTCAGAGGCCGAGCGGGCGATCATGGTAAAACCGCCCAGCCGGAGGGTTTGGCCCGAGGTCGGAGTTCCTCCTGAGGTGATATTTTCCTTGATGATAAGTCGAGCCATCAACCTATGCGACGACGGCACAGTGGAACTCTCAATGAAAGCACCAATGTCGGTGTCAAAACCGACAGATCTCGGGTAGGGGATCCCGAACTGTGCGTCTAAGGTTGATGGTAACAGGAGACAGGGGACACGATGTTTACCCAGGTTCGGGCCCTCTCTATGGAGGTAATACCCTACTTCCCGCTTGATTGATTTTGATGAATATGAGTATTACAAGAGTTGATCTAGCACGAGATCATAATGGCTAAACCCTAGAAGTCTAGCCTGTATGACTAAGGTGTTTTGTATCTCCTTTCCGGACTACACCCTCCGGTTTATATAGACACCAGGGGGATCTAGGGTTACATAGAGTCGGTTACATAAGATGGAATCTTCATAGTTGTTTGCCAAGCTTGCCTTCCATGCCAAGGAGAGTCTTATCTGGACACGGGTGTAGTCTTCGGTCTTCATATCTTCATAGCCCAACAGTCCGGCCCATAGATAACAGGACGGACGCCCGAGGACCCCTTAGTCCAGGACTCCCTTCGTCTTCTCCTCTCGACCCCCAAAGAAAAGAAACAAAACTATTTACATGGGAAAGCTCCCAACAAGCAAAATAAGACCGAGAAATCTTTTTGGGTTTTTTTAATTACTACTACTACAGGCGTGGAAAGTAAACTAACTAAAAGCTAAAACTATTTTTTTGGTTTTTTCTTAAGGTTTATTAAGGCACACAAGAAGAAAGCTAAAAAGGAAATAAACTATCATGGATGATACAGTGAAAAAGTATGAGCACCGACAACTAGCATGAGTGTGTGAGCATGAATGTAATGTCGGTGAGAAATACGTACTCCAACAAGCTTAGGCTTTTGGCCTAAGTTGGTCTATGCCCATGGATCAAAGTAGCCCTCTCCTGTGTAAGGGGGAGTGTCCTCTGGGTGCCACTGGTTGGCAATCTCCTCCGGATTCCACTGATAAACTGACTGTCAATAAGGGTCCTGGGGTGGTTCCGCCTCAGGTTCTAGAGCTGGTGTCACACTCCAGTATGCATAAACGACCTCCGGTAAAACAAGGTACTTGCCTGAAAATATGTTAAACAAAGAGGGAGCAGGCAAGGCAATAGTCTCAAAGTAATTTTTACCAAAAATCAATCTATAGTTAAGCAACTTCTTCTTATTCTTAACAGTAAAATCATGTGCTACCATGCTCTTATAATCTAGAAAAATATTAGGCAGCAACTTTTCCTCTTTCTCATAATGTCTGATGGGTATGTTAAGGTCTGCAGCTAGGCGCGGGGCAAAGATGCCTCCAAGGACGGGGCCCTTGGTACGGTTCAGGTTTAACCGCTTAGCAACAATAGCGCCTAAACTGAAGGTAGTATCTTGAAACAAGGCATGGCGCAAAATAAAAATATCAGGAGCACTAAGGTTCCCACAGTTCCCGCGACCAACTAAGCATCTACTAGCAAATATTGAAAAGTAATGTAGAACAGGAAAATGTATGCTAGTGATTCTTCCATCGGAAACTTTCCTCATTTCCCCTACAACAATCATATCAATAAATCCCTCCACATCATCACGATGTGGTTCCTCTATGCTGCCCTCAAAAGGTATCAAACAAACCCGGCAAAAATCACAAAGTGACATCTCCTTATGCTCATCATATAAATAAAATTCCACCGAAGGTGGTGAGCTCCTAGCATGGAAATGAAAGTTTTGTACAAAGCTATTGGTGAGTAAGAGATACTGTTCGCGTTGGTCGTGGAGGAAGGTGGTGAGGCCTGCATTCTCAGCCAAATAATAAAAATCTTAATGAATCCCGGCTTCTCTCAAGAAATCATCACAAGGCCATTCACATGGCCGAACCTCCGCAGTACGAGGGAGATTATACTTGGGCTTCTTGTTCTCTTCACTTTGCTCATCCTTTGAGCTCTGGCTCGATGAGCCCCTCAAAAATCTCTTCATCTTTTTCTGAAATTTTTAGTAACTTAAAAATAAAAGTGAACCAAACTCAATAAAATTGATAGCAACTACTCCTACAAGTGCCTAGAGGCTATATCATGCATCAAAACTACTTGGGACCATATAAATTTGACATGCAAGCTCAAGAACAGGGCCACCTAGGCAGCAAAAATTTGCAATGAATAAAGCACTAGAACAAAAACTAATTGGACCATTGGAGGAGTCACATACCAAAGAACAATCCCCCAAAGCAGTTTTGTGAATGGAGCTTTGAGCTAGGAGATCGAAAATGGCAGCAAGATGAGCTAGAACTTGGGTTTGAGCTGGTTAGTGATTTTTTTGGGAGGAAGAAGGAGTGTGTGGTGGCTGGAATAAGTGGAGGGGGGCCACCATAGACCCACGAGGCAGGGGGCGCGCCCTGGACCCTCATGGCCAGGTGCTGGCTCCCCCTGATGTGTTCTCGGTGCCAAATATTCTCAAATATTCTAGAAAAATCATATTAAATTTTCAGGGCATTTGGAGAACTTTTATTTTCGAGGTATTTTTTATTGCATGGATAATTCAGAAAATAGATAGAAAATACTGTTTTTGCTTTATTTAATGTAAATAACAGAAAGTAAAAAGAGGGTACAGAGAGTTGTGTTTTCTAACTTCATCCATCTCATGCTCATCAAAAGGAATCCACTAACAAGATTGATCAGGTCTTGTTAACAAACTCATTTCCAATAACATGAAACCGAAGAATTCTCGAATAACACTAGGTTACCCCAACGGGAATATGCACATCCCCAACTATAAGAATATCATATTTATTCTTGACAGTAGGAAGAGGAAGTTCAAAACCTCCAATAGTAATTGTTGAAATTTTTCCAATAGAATTGATACTGTGGACTTGAGGTTGTTTCCTCGAAAAGTGTACCGTATGCTCATTACCATTAACATGAAAGGTGACATTGCCTTTATTGCAATCAATAACAGCCCCTGCAGTATTCAAAAAGGGTCTTCCAAGAATAATAGACATACTATCGTCCTCGGGAATATCAAGAATAACAAAGTCCGTTAAAATAGTAACGTTTGCAACCACAACAGGCACATCCTCAAAAATACCGACAGGTATAGCAGTTGATTTGTCAGCCATTTGCAAAGATATTTCAGTAGGTGTCAACTTATTCAAATCAAGTCTACAATATAAGGAGAGAGGCATAACACTAACAACGGCTCCAAGATCACATAAAGCAGTTTTAACATAGTTTCTTTTAATGGAGCATGCTATGGTTGGTACTCCTGGATCTCCGAGTTTCTTTGGTATTCCACCCTTAAAAGTATAATTAGCAAGCATGGCGGAAATTTCAGCTTCCGAAATCTTTCTTTTATTAGTAGCAATTTACTTCATATATTTAGCATAAGGATTCATTTTAAGCATTTCAGTCAAACGCATACGCAAAAAGATAGGTCTAATCATTTCAGTAAAGCGCTCAAAATCCTCATCATCCTTTCTCTTGGATGGTTTAGGAGGAACAGACATGGGTTTCTGAACCCATGGTTCTCTTTCTTTACCGTGCTTCCTAGCAACAAAGTCTCTCTTATCATAACGTTGATTCTTTGATTGTGGGTTATCAAGATCAACAACAGGTTCAATTTCTACATCATTATTATTGCTAGGTTGAGCATCAACATGAACATCATCATTAACGTTATCACTAGGTTCATGTTCATTACCAGATTGTGTTTCAGCATCAAAGATAGAAATATCATTAGGATTCTCAGGTGTGTCTACAACATGTTCACTAGAAGCATGCAAAGTCCTATCATTTTTCTTTTCCTCTTAGAAGGACTAGGTGCATCAACATTATTTCTCTGAGAATCTTGCTCAATTCTCTTAGGATGGCCCTCAGGATACAAAGGTTACTGAGTCATTTTACCACCTCTAGTCATAACTCTAATAGCATTATCATTATTCTTACTATTCAATTCATTGAGCAAATCATTCTGAGCTTTAAGCACTTGTTCTTGAGTGGTAACCCTAGAAGCATGTTTACCAATGAGTTTAATTTCACCTTTAACACTAGCCATATAATCACTCAAGTGTTGAATCATATAAGCATTATGTTTCAATTGTTTACCAAAATAAGCATTGAAATCTTCTTGCTTAACCATAAAGTTATTAAATTCATCCAAACATTGGCTAGCAAACTTAGCAGGAGGAGGGATTTCAGCTTTATCATATCTATAGAGAGAATTTACCTTTACTACCTGTGTCGGGTTATCAAGACCGTGTGTTTCTTCCATAGGTGATGAATTAAGACCATGTATTTCTTCAACAGGAGGTAAATTGTTAACATCTTCAGCTTTAATACCTTTTTCTTTCACAGATTTCATTGCCTCTTGCATATCTTCGGGACTAAGAAATATAATACCCCTTTTCTTCGGAGTTGGCTTAGGAGTTGGTTCAGGAAGTGTCCAATTATTTTCATTGGTCAACATATTATTCAATAGAATTTCAGCTTGATCAACTGTTCTTTCCCTGAAAACACAACCAACACAACTATCCAGATGGTCTCTGGAAGCATCGGTTAGTCCATTATAAAAGATATCAAGTATTTCATTTTTCTTGAGAGGATGATCAGGGAAATCATTATGTAATTGGAGAAGCCTCCCCCAAGCTTGTGGGAGACTCTCTTCTTCAATTTGCACAATATTATATATTTCCCTTAAAGCAGCTTGTTTCTTATGAGCGGGGAAATATTTAGCAGAGAAGTAGTAAATCATATCCTGGGGACTACGCACACAACAAGGATCAAGAGAATTAAACCATATCTTAGCATCACCCTTTATTGAGAACAGAAATAATTTAAGGATATAATAGTAGCGAGTTTTCTCATCATTAGTGAACAAGGTAGCTATATCATTTAATTTAGTAAGATGTGCCACAACAGTTTCAGATTCATAGCCATAGAAAGGATCAGATTCAACCAAAGTAATTATATCAGGATCGACAGATAAATCATAATCCTTATGAGTAATAAAGATAGGTGAAGTAGCAAAAGCAGGGTCATATTTCATTCTAGCATTCAAAGACTTTTCTTTAAACTTAGCTAATAATTTCTTAAGATCAGATCTATCATTGCAGGCAAGAAAGTCTCTAGCAGTTTCTTCATCCATAACATAACCCTTAGGGATAACAAGAAATTCATATCTAGGGGGAGAATCTTCATCATCACTTTCATCAATATTATCAGTTTCAATAATTTCATTCTCTCTAGACCTAGCAAGTTGTTCATCAAGAAATTCACCTAGTGGCACAGTAGTATCAAGCATAGAAGTAGTTTCATCATAAGTATCATGCAAAGCAGAAGTGGCATCATCAATAACATGCGACATATCAGAATTAATAGCAGAAGCAGGTTTAGGTGTCGCAAGTTTACTCAAAACAGAAGGTGAATCAAGTGTAGAGCAAGATGGCAGTGCCTTACCTCGCCTCGTAGTTGAGGGAAAAATCTTGGTTCTTTGATCGTTCAAGTTCTTCATAATGATAAGCAGATATAAATCCCAAGTGACTCAAAGAATAGAGCTATGCTCCCCGGCAACGGTGCCAGAAACTGGTCTTGATAACCCACAAGTATAGGGGATCGCAACAGTTTTCGAGGGTAGAGTATTCAACCCAAATTAATTGATTCGACACAAGGGGAGCCAAATAATATTCTAAAGTATTAGCAGTTGAGTTGTCAATTCAACCACACCTGGATAACTTAGTATCTCCAGCAAGGTATTTAGTAGCAAAGTAATATGATAGTAATAGTAACGGTGGCAAAAGTAATATTTTTGGGTTTTATAGTGATTGTAACAGTAGCAGCGGAAAAGTAAATAAGCGAAGAATAATATATGAAACGCTTGTAGGCATTGGATCAGTGATGGAGTATTATGCCGGATGCTATTATTCATGCAACAGTTATAACATAGGGTGACACAGAACTAGCTCCAATTCATCAATGTAATGTAGGCATGTATTCCGAATATAGTCATACGTGCTTATGGAAAAGAACTTGCATGACATCTTTTGTCCTACCCTCCCGTGGCAGCAGGGTCCTATTGGAAACTAAGGGATATTAAGGCCTCCTTTTAATAGAGTACTGGACCAAAGCATTAACACATAGTGAATACATGAACTCCTCAAACTATGGTAATCACCGGGAGTGGTCCCGATTATTGTCACTTCGGGGTTGCCGGATCATAACACATAGTAGGTGACTATAGACTTACAAGATAGGATCAAGAACTCACATATATTCACGAAAACATGATAGGTTCAGATCTGAAATCATGGCACTCGGGCCCTTGTGACAAGCATCAAGCATAGCAAAGTCATAGCAACATCAATCTCAGAACATAGTGGATACTGGGGATCAAACCCTAAGAAAACTAACTTGATTACATGATAAATCTCATCCAACCCATCACCGTCAAGCAAGCCTATGATGGAATTACTCACACACGGCGGTGAGTGATACGTCTCCATTGTATCTACCTTTCCAAACACTTTTGCCCTTGTTTTGGACTCTAACTTGCATGATTTGAATGGAACTAACCCGGACTGACGTTGTTTTCAGCAGAATTGCCATGGTGTTATTTATGTGCAGAAATAGAAGTTCTCAGAATGACCTGAAACTTCACAGAATGTCTATTTGGAAATAATAAAAAATCCTTGCAAAAGATGAAGACCAGGGGGCCCACACCCTAGCCACGAGGGTGGGGGCGCGCTTGCCCCCCCAGGGCGCGCCCCCTACCTCATGGGCCCCTTGGAGCTCCTCCGACCTCAACTCCAACTCTATATATTTGCTTTCGGGGAGAAAAAAATCAGAGAGAGGATTCATCGCGTTTTACGATATGGAGCCGCCGCCAAGCCTTAAAACCTGTTAGGAGGGCTGATCTGGAGTCCGTTCGGGGCTTCGGAGAGGGGAATCCGTCGCCATCTTCATCATCAACCATCCTCCATCACCAATTTCATGATTCTCACCGCCGTGCGTGAGTAATTCCATCATAGGCTTGCTGGACGGTGATGGGTTGGATGAGATTTATCATGTTCTGAGATTGATGTTGCTATGACTTTGCTATGCTTAATGCTTGTCACTAGGGCCCGAGTGCCATGATTTCAGATCTTAACCTATTATGTTTTCATCTATATATGAGTGTTCTTGATCCTATCTTGCAAGTCTATAGTCACCTATTATGTGTTATGATCCGTTAACCCCGAAGTGACAATAATCGGGATACTTACCGGTGATGACCATAGTTTGAGGAGTTCATGTATTCACTATGTGTTAATGCTTTGGTCCGGTACTCTATTAAAAGGAGGCCTTAATATCCCTTAGTTTCCGTTAGTACCCCGCTGCCACGGGAGGGTAGGACAAAAGATGTCATGCAAGTTCTTTTCCATAAGCACGTATGACTATATTCGGAATACATGCCTACATTACATTGATGAATTGGAGCTAGTTCCGTGTCACCCTATGTTATAACTATTACATGATAAACCGCATCCGGCATAATTCTCTATCACCGATCCATTGCCGACGAGTTTTCCATATATTGCTCTTCGCTTATTTACTTTTCCGTTGCTATTGCTATCGTCACTACAAAATACCAAAAATATTACTTTGTTATCATCATTACCTTTTGCTATCGCTACCACTACTATCAAATTACTTTGCTACTAAATACTTTGCTGCAGATATTAAGTTTCCAGGTGTGGTTGAATTGACAACTCAGCTGCTAATACTTGAGAATATTCTTTGGCTCCCCTTGTGTCGAATCAAGAAATTTGGGTTGAATACTCTACCCTCGAAAACTGTTGCGATCCCCTATACTTGTGGGTTATCAGTGAGCATCATGGAATTGGTGATGGAGCAAGGTTGATGATGACGATGGCGACGGATTCCCCTCTCCGGAGCCCCGAATGGACTCCAGATCAGCCCTCCCGAGAAAGATTTGGGTTTGGCGGCGGCTCCGTATCGTAAAACGCGATGAAACCTTGTCTCTGATTTTTTTCTCCCCAAACACGAATATATGGAGTTGGAGTTGAGGTCGGTGGAGCGTCAGGGGGCCCATGAGGCAGGGGGCACGCCCCCACCCTCGTGGACAAGGTGCGGGCCCCCTGACGTGGATTCTTCTTCCAGTATTTTTTATATATTCCAAAAATAATCTCCGTTGATTTTTAGGTCATTCCGAGAACTTTTATTTCTGCACAAAAATAACACCATGGCAATTCTGCTGAAAACAACGTCAGTCCGGGTTAGTTCCATTCAAATCATGCAAGTTAGAGTCCAAAACAAGGGCAAAAGTGTTTGGAAAAGTAGATACGACGGAGACGTATCACATGTACTAGTATATGAAACTCATTTCGGTGAACCAATTCATTAGTAAGGTGGACAAGATTAAACTACCAATCTTCTATTGCCAAGTAGTACATTATAAAAGCATCAAACAAACATATATCTATGTCCTATGGTCACTGCATTGTCTTGCCAAATCAGTATAGAGATACGGTTCAAATCATATCAGTTCAAGAGAAAGCAACACCGAAAGAATACAAAGCGTGGGAAACTACACGGCACAACAAGATTTCAGATGGGTACCACGGGTCTACATGTACAACAACACTATTGGCCCTGTTGTGATGCTAGTAATGTGCATGATACGAGAAGTCAACTATATACACAATTGAAATTGCAATCAACAGAGCTATTTATAAGAGCAAACCTATTAAAGAAACATGCGTAAACATACCTGTTGTGCCATTGAAGTTTCAGTTGGATCGTTCAATTTAAAAATAAGTTTATATGAGTATATACAATGATACAAGAGCAAAGCAGTATGCACGATATCAATGGAATCTTAAATGAGAACAGTTGTTCTTCAGGTTTAAGCACTTGTTCTACATGAACAGAGTATAGTAAGACGCAAGCATATAATACTTTCAAAAATGAGCTCATGGACCTTACCACATTCTTGTTTCGGGACCAGTATAGAACAAGGCATTCCCAGTCATCGTCCAGTAAATGTGTCTCAGGAGAATGTAAGGGAATTTGATGAGTTTCTTTGCCAGTGAAGTACGTTTTCTTCAGGTAATTTTGATACTACCACCAAGCATTCTTGAAGATAGGAGAGGTATTAGCACATGTTAATTTCCTCATCCCGAGTTTCCATATCGGTCCTTCTCTATAGAGAAAAATGGGACAATTTGCTGTATTATAACCATCTTGGAGGTAGAATGTATGGGACAAAACAAAGTAATTGCCATGAATAACATTACTTACACATAACTCCTGGACAAACACCTGCAACTGGCATTTTCCTTCATCTTCAGTATAATATTTCCATGATGGGAAGATACACACATAGGATTTAACAACATCAAATGTGATAGATGCTAAACTATGAATGGCTGGTTGTGCTTCCTCCACAGGAATATGTATACTAACTAGTGGAGTTGGGCTTCGCCGTGGTAGTACTGGCGCTTTGGGCACTAGAGCTGCCTTACTAACCGCTCTTGTTTGGGAGCTCTATGGTGGAGATGGTGCTATGTCAACATGAACTGGGTTACTATCTGCTAGGGTTGGGGTTAGATTGGGTGAAGCTAGTTCTCTGTCCATCGCAGTAGGGGTACAATCTGCGAGATTCTTGGTTATGTGTGGTAGGGTTGGTTCTCGTGCATGTACAATCAGGGTGCTATCTCCACCAAGATGTAGCACTGTTTTATTTGAAGATCGTGTTTTTACTCCACTAGATACTGCCATCGCCCGCTCCAATTCAAATGGCGGATAAACAGGAAACATAGTTGAATGTACATACATTGTATGAGAGACAACTGCAATAGATAGTGTGGAAAAAGAGGGCATGAAATAGTTGACATGTATATTGTTTAACTAAAACGGATAGCATGCCATAATTTCACATATATGATGTCTATCTAAACTGGTGTAACATCCCAAATTTTCAATTTGGAATGTTATACACTAGATCATCATGCATATCATATTTTCTTGCATTTTGGTTGATCCTAGAAATTTCACGCAACTCAAGGACCCTCGGAGAGAGTTGGAGATTTCGTTATTTTCATATTTGAGTTTTCTCAAATTTTGAAAAAGAGGATCATTTGATTTTATTTATTTCATCTTCAATTATTTTCCAATATCAAAAATATGAGAGAGGGAAATAATATGACTTTTCCCAAATTTAGGAAAAATGAAGATTTAATAAATAAATCAAATTTTGTTTTCCGGTGTTTGTTTGCATTTTATTTGGATTAGGGAAAAATGCGTGTTTTCCAAAATTTGCACCTAGGCCCCGGGAAAAGTTCATTTTGTTCGACTCATTTTTAGGAGTCGGGGAAAATTTACTTTGGGATTTTTGGAGTTCGTTTAGATTTTCTTTCTTTTCTTTTTTTTCTGCGCGCGTAACCGATTAAAAAAAATTCCGCGCAGCACCCGCCTGGGCCAAGGCCCAGCCGGCCAGGCCTTGCGCAGCCCCGCCCCGCGCCGAGTCCGAGAGGGACTCAGGCCGCCGCCGCCCTTGCCCCTTACCCCTTCCCCAAGCAAGACCCCCCCTTCCTATTTATACCCAACACCCCCCTCTCCCCACACCACCCCGCCGCCTCCCACCCCGCGCGCAGCCCCGCCGCCCGCGTCTCCCTGCCGCCGCCGCCTAGCGCCGCCGCGGCCTAGTGCCGCCGCCGCTGCCCACCGCCGCTCGCCGCCGGAGCCCTCGCCGAGGTAGCCCCGCGCCACATCATCCCCTCCCCTCGGTTCGGCTTCTTTTCTAAAAACCTTTCCGGTTTCTTTTCGTTCGTTGTTTTGGTTTTTTCTTGAAACCCTAGATCGGTTTCATGCCCTCTTTTTTAAAAACCTTCCCGGTTTCTTTTCGTTCATTGTTTCGGTTTTTTTTCGAAACCCTAGATCGGTTTTCGTTTTGTTTTCGGTTTATTTGTTTAGCGACCGTTCGCCGGACCGTTCGTCCTAACGAACGTGATCACCAGTTATTCTCGGTTGACAAACGTTCGTTTGTTTAACCGTTCGTCGTTTTCTTTTCATCGGATTTATTCGGCATTTTTTTCTGATCGCGATTTCAGATCCGATCTTCGTTCTAGTTTATCTCCCCGCTCGTTTATCGGAATCAGGTGATTCAAGCGCCTGGAGTTTCGTTGTGAAACCGCCGTTCCGACTAATCAACTTAAATAAGTTTTTGCTACTGTAAAACTTGACCTAGTTTCAACTTGCTAGAACCGAGTTGTTTTCTTCCGCCGTTTGTTTTCCGTTGCTTTGTTCGGTTCGTTCTTTCTTTGCAACCGGAGTTCTCAAGTTGAACTTTCTGGTTCGATCTCTTGTTCGAGTTTTACCTATGCATTAGATGAGTACTTATTGTATGCTTGTTGTTTGTCTACGATAGATTACCCGGATTGCGCCGCCCGTTACTTCGAATCTCTAGGTCTCGCGGATCATCAGCAAGGCATGTAACACTTTGGTCATACCTTTTCTACAACCCAGTTTTATTGCATTAGATCAATCCTCACACATTGCTTGATTAGGATCTAATTTAATTGTGGGATGGGAAGTAGATGAGGTAGTACCTATTACCTGTTTATTATGAAACCTTTGGGAGTTACTTCTATGTTTGCTTATTATGCCATGCTATGCTAGTAGAAGTGGATTGGGTGAGTGATATCCATGACAGATATGAGTTTGTTAATTTTAAGGGTTTATCTAAGGTGGCAACTTAAACACACATCTAGGTGGATTGAGGCACCTGGTTTCTATCAGGACTTGCCTGTTTTCTTTTGGACCGCCACCCAGGCTCACAGATAGGAAGGGAGTTGACCACTGCAGGATGAAGTTTGCCGCACATCAGCTTGACGGACCCGCGACAGCATGGTGGGAGAATTTCACAGCCACCTTCCCAGTTGACACCGTCACATGGGATCAGTTTCAGCAAGCTTTCCGCACTGCACATGTTTCAGCAGGAGCTATGGCCATGAAGAAGCGTGAGTTTCGCAACTTACGCCAAGGAGGAAGGACAGTTGGCTAGTACGTTGACGACTTCAGCAAGTTAGCACGTTATGCCCCAGATGACGTTGCTACGAATGCAACCAATCAGGAGAAGTTCCTGGAAGGACTGAATGATGAGTTGAGTATGCAGTTGATGGTAGCAAGTTTCAACAACTACCAGGAGTTGGTAGATCATGCCATCATGATTGAAGGGAAGCAACAGCAGATTGAGAACCGCAAGAGGAAGTATGGACAGGGGAAGTATAACTCTGGGGCCCAGCAGAAGCCCCGTTTTACCCCTAAATCGGGATTTCAGTTTCAACATACCCATGGAGGAGGTAGTTCGCACAACCATAACAGCCACAAGAATGATAATGGGAATGGAGGAAGCAACGGCTAGAACCGTACCACCGCATCAACCCCAGTCAAGAGAGATCTGAGTCAAGTCACCTGTTTCAAGTGTTCCAAGACCGGACATTATGCAAATGAATGTCCTGAAGGCCAGAATGGAAATGGCAATGGAAGCTCGGGGAAGAAGCCGAACCCTTTCAATAGGGGACAGGTGAACCATGTTAACGTGGAGGAGGTTGAAGATCAGCTTGATGCAGTAATCGGTAAGTTTTTGGTTAAGTCATTTACCGCACTCGTTCTTTTCGATACTGGTGCATCACATTCATACATATCAAGGGGATTTGTGGAAAAATATAGCCTGCCCACTAGGATTCTTAAAACACCTATGCTAGTAAGCTCGCCAGGAGCAGAATACATGGCCAGTCAAGGATGCTTTCAAGTGCCATTAAGCATAGGAAGGCATGTTTTCCCAACAGATTTAATTATTCTGGAATCCCAGGGTCTGGATGTAATTCTCGGTATGGATTGGCTGTCGATGTATGGAGGAAACATCGATTGTGCTAGTAAGTCAATTTTGCTCGCAATGCTAGAAGGAAGAAGGATCAAGTATGTATCCCGGCATGTGCCAAATAGGACACAAGTAAATTGCCTAACAGGAGTTGTGCAGGAGGAAGTACCGGTGGTAAAGGATTTTCCTGATGTATTTCCAGAAGAGTTGCCAGGCATGCCACCGGATAGAGACATTGAGTTTTTGATTGAGTTATTGCCAGGCACTGGGCCAATATCAAAGAGACCATACCGGATGCCTGCAAAGGATTTGGTAGAAATTGAGAATTAGATGAAGGAGTTACTGGAGAAAGGTTACATACGCCCAAGTTCTTCGCCTTGGGGATCACCAGTACTTCTAGTGGAAAAGAAGGATGGATCATTACGGATGGTTGTTGATTACCGTGGATTGAACGAAGTAACAATCAAAAACAAGTACCCACTGCCAATGATTAATGATCTGTTTGATCGCTTGCAAGGAGCTAAAGTGTTTTCCAAGATTGATTTGCGATCGGGATACCATCAGTTGAAGATTCGAGAACAGGATATTCCGAAGACAGCTTTTACCACAAGATACGGATTGTAAGAGTATACCGTTATGTCATTTGGACTGACTAACGCGCCTGCCTATTTTATGAACCTGATGAACAAGGTGTTTATGGAGTTTTTGGATAAGTTCGTCATAGTGTTCATTGATGATATCCTGGTTTATTCAAAGAATGAAGAAGAGCATAAGGAACATGTTGCGTTTGGTTTTGGAGAAACTAAGGGAACATCAGTTATATGCCAAATTTAGCAAATGTGAGTTTTGGTTGAAGGAAGTTGGATTTCTTGGACATGTTATATCCGGAGAAGGGATAGCAGTTGACCCCACAAAGGTTGTGACCGTAACCGAATGGGAAGCACCAACGACAGTTGGAGAGATCCGGAGTTTTCTTGGACTCGCAGGATACTACCGGAGATTCATTGAGAACTTTTCAAAGATTACAAAGCCTATGACGGAGTTGTTGAAGAAGGATACCAAGTTCAATTGGACTGGGGAGTGTGAGGCTAGTTTCCAGGAGTTGAAGAAACGATTGGTTACCTCACCAGTGTTGATTTTGCCAGATCAGACCAAGGATTATGAGGTGTATTGTGATGCTTCACGTCGAGGACTTGGAGCAGTGCTTATGCAGGAAGGGAGAGTTGTTTCGTATGCTTCACGACAACTGAAGCCTCATGAGTTGAATTACGCCACACATGATTTGGAGTTAGCAGCCGTAGTGCATGCATTGAAGACATGGAGACATTTCCTCATTGGAAATCATTGCGAGGTGTACACAAATCACAAGAGTTTGAAGTACATTTTCACGCAGAAGGAGTTGAATCTCAGACAAAGGAGATGGTTGGAGCTCATCAAGGATTATGATATGAGATTGCATTACCATCCCGGAAAAGCTAATGTAGTAGCTGACGCATTGAGCCATAAGAGCCATGTCAATACGTTAATAACGGAGGAAATACCCCGGGAGTTATTAGAAAACCTTCGTGAACTAAGTTTAGAGATAGTTCCGAAAGGCTATGTAGCAGCATTGGAGGTTCAGTCAACATTGATGGATAAAATCAGAGAGGCTCAAAAATCTGACAAGGAGATTGCTTCTATAAAGAAGAAAATGAGCGAAGGAAAAGCAAAGGGATTTCGTGAGGATGAGCACGATACCCTATGGTTTGAGGACCGTGTTTATGTGCCAAATGACCCGGAGATCAGGAAGTTGATTCTACAAGAGGCACATGATTCACCATATTCAATTCACCCAGGAAATACCAAGATGTATTTGGATTCAAAGGAAACATTCTGGTGGACCGGAATGAAGAAGGATCTCGCAGCATATGTAGCAGTTTGTGATGTGTGTCATAGAGTGAAGGCAGAACATCAGAAGCCAGCCGGATTGTTGCAACCATTGCCGATACCCGAATGGAAGTGGGATAAGATAGACATGGATTTTATCACAGGACTACCCAGGACGAAGGCAGGATATGACTCGATATGGGTAGTAGTTGATCGTTTGACGAAGGTAGCACATTTCATTCCAGTCAAGACCACTTACACCAGTGCTAAGTTGGCAAAGATATACATGACTAGGATCATTTGTTTGCATGGAGTTCCGAGGAGTATTGTATCAGACAGAGGAACCCAATTTACTTCAAAGTTTTGGAATCAGCTGCATGAAACTTTGGGAACCAGGTTAGAGTTCAGCACCGCTTTTCATCCGCACACAGATGGACAGACCGAGAGAGTCAATCAGATTTTGGAAGATATGGTGAGAGCTTGTGCACTAGATTATGGATCTAGTTGGGACGATAACTTGCCGTATGTGGAGTTTTCTTATAACAACAGTTACCAAACCAGTTTGAAGATGGCACCTTTCGAAGCTTTGTACGGAAGGAGGTGCAGGACACCGTTGTCATGGGACGAAGTTGGAGATTGTCAGTTCTTTGGATCGGATTTGATTAAGGAGTCTGAACGGAAAGTTAATTTGATACGCGATAGGCTCAAGGTAGCCCAGTCCAGGCAGAAGAGCTACGCAGATTCTAAACGCAAGGAGACAGTTTATGAAACCGGAGACAGTGTGTATCTCCGAGTATCCCCACTTCGAGGAGTTAAGCGCTTTGGAGTTAAGGGAAAATTAGCACCGCGTTTCATTGGACCATATAAGATCTTGCAACGTATGGGAGAAGTCGCGTATAAGCTGGAATTACCAGAGGGACTGTCACGAGTTCATGATGTATTCCATGTTTCTCAGCGGAAGAAATGTCACGCCGAGATGGCGGAGGTACCGCTAAGAGATACAGTGCCGCTTGAAGCAATTCAGTTGAAGGACGACTTAACGTATGACGAGAAACCAGTCAAGATTCTCGACTTAACGTAAAGTTCAGTGGAACCACCACTCCGAGGATGAAGCCACCTGGGAGAGAGAAGAAGATTTGCTCAAGGACCACCCTCACCTATTTTCTAGCCAACCCGAATCTCGAGGGCGAGACTCATCTTAAGGGGGGTAGGTTTGTAACATTCCAAATTTTCAATTTGGAATGTTGTACACTAGATCATCATGCATATCATATTTTCTTGCATTTTGGTTGATCCTAGAAATTTCACGCAACTCAAGGACCCTCGGACAGAGTTGGAGATTTCGTTATTTTCATATTTGAGTTTTCTCAAATTTTGAAAAAGAGGATCATTTGATTTTATTTATTTCATCTTCAATTATTTTCCAATATCAAAAATATGAGAGAGGGAAATAATATTACTTTTCCCAATTTAGGAAAAATGAAGATTTAATAAATAAATCAAATTTTGTTTTCCGGTGTTTGTTTGCATTTTATTTGGATTCGGGAAAAATGTGTGTTTTCCAAAATTTGCTCCTAGGCCCCGGGAAAAGTTCATTTTGTTCGACTCATTTTTAGGAGTCGGGGAAAATTTACTTTGGGATTTTTGGAGTTCGTTTAGATTTTCTTTCTTTTGTTTTTTTCTGCGCGCGTAACCAATTAAAAAAAAATTCCACGCAGCGCCCGGCTGGGCCAAGGCCTAGCCGGCCAGGCCTTGCGCAGCCCCGCCCCGCGCCGAGTCCGAGAGGGACTCAGGCCACCGCCGCCCTTACCCCTTGCCCCTTCCCCAAGGAAGACCCCCCTTCCTATTTCTACCCAACACCCCCCCTCTCCCCACACTACCCCGCCGCCTCCCACCCCGCGCGCAGCCCCGTCGCCCGCGCCTCCCTGCCGCCGCCGCCGCCTAGTGCTGCCGCCGCCCCCTAGCGCTGCCGCCGCCCTCCAGCGCCGCCGCCGCCCACTGCCGCCCACCGCCGCCCGCCGCCGGAGCCCTCGCCGAGGTAGCCCCGCGCCGCACCATCCCCTCCCCTCGGTTCGGTTTTTTTTAAAAACCGTTCCGGTTTCTTTTCGTTCGTTGTTTCGGTTTTTTTTCGAAACCCTAGATCGGTTTTCGTTTTGTTTTCGGTTTATTTGTTTAGCGACCGTTCGCTGGACCGTTCGTCCTAACGAATGTGATCACCGGTTATTCTCGGTTCACGAACGTCCGTTCGTTTAACCGTTCGTCGTTTTCTTTTCGTCGGATTTATTCCGCGTTTTTTTTCTGATCGCGATTTCAGATCCGATCTTCGTTCGAGTTTATCTCCTCGCTCGTTTATCGGAATCAGGTGATTCAAGCGCCTGGAGTTTCGTCGCGAAACTGCCGTTCTGACTAATCAACTTAAATAAGTTTTTGCTACTGTAAAACTTGACCTAGTTTCAACTTGCTAGAACCGAGTTGTTTTCTTCCGCCGTTTGTTTTCCGTTGCTTTGTTCGGTTCGTTCTTTCTTTGCAACCGGAGTTCTTAAGTTGAACTTTCTGGTTCGATCTGTTGTTCGAGTTTTACCTGTGCATTAGATGGGTACTTATTGTATGCTTGTTGTTTGTCTATGATAGATTACCCGGATTGCGCCGCCTGTTACTTCGAATCTCTAGGTCTCGCGGATCATCAGCAAGGCAAGTAACACTTTGATCATACCTTTTCTACAACCCAGTTTTATTGCATTAGATCAATCCTCACACATTGCATGATTAGGATCTAATTAAATTGTGGGATGGGAAGTAGATGAGGTCGTACCTATTACCTGTTTATTATGAAACCTTTGGGAGTTACTTCTACGTTTGCTTATTATGCCATGCTATGCTAGTAGACGTGGATTGGGTGAGTGATATCCATGACAGATGTGAGTTTGTTAATTTTAAGGGTTTATCTGAGGTGGCAACTTAAACACACATCTGGGTGGATTGAGGCACCTGGTTTCTATCAGGACTTGCCTGTTTTCTTTTGGACCGCGACCCAGGGTCAAAGGGATCATAAGATCTTTCATGCTAGAAACTTCCGTGTGCAGCCACAAGCCATTATTGGCTCTGGCATAGTTGACTAAGTCGTGCGAACTCTTACAGGGTAGACTAGCAGATGTAGGGGAAAGTAGGTGTACCGGTCTATCCATCGTAAGGTGCTAGCGCTACTGAAAGACTGTGTCTCGGTCATCCGTTTCTCAAACACCGGGTAGTGCGAGAAGCCCAACGGAGGCGATCGAGTCTTGTGGGGAAAAGTGCGCAAACCTCTGCAGAGTGTAATAAACTAATCATGATTAGCCATGTCCCCGGTTATGGACATCTTGAGTATCAAGTACTTGAATATCGTGTGAATCTCATCATGTTACTTCTAATTAATATTGTTGGGTTTTAATTATTCACTTAATTGGGATCGGAATGCTGTCAACCATTCTCGATGTTCAACTACAATGATAGTTAAATAAATTCATTCCTTTTGTAGTAGGGAAAAACTAGCTTTATGCAAAACTGTAACCATAGAGCTTTCCACCAGCCAAATATGCATATAGTATAGCTGTTGCATTCCATTACTCTCTATGTGTTACATTGCCAGCATATTCCATGTGCTGACCCGTTTTCGGGCTGCAACTTTCATGTTGCAGACTTTTCAGACGACGAGTAAGGTGCTTTTAGGTCGTGGTTCTATACTCAGTGATGCCGTTGGAGTTGATGGACCCATTTATCTTCCAAGTCTTCCGCTGTTATCGATATTAGATGGCCTTAAGCCATATTTTATTGTACTAAGTTCTCTTTTGAGACACCGATGTAATAAGTGTGTGATTGCTACTCTGCTATAAATCCTTTGAAGTACTGTGTGGTGTCAGCGTTACTGATCCAGGGATGACACTGGAGCACAGAGACTTGATCCATTCGGGTCGGTTCGCTACAACTGGATAGCATATCATAACATAATTCAAAGATATGATGACTAACTAAACATGATCGCATGACATAATTCACATGCATGTTATCTAAGTAATCAGGATCGCATGATTTAATTCACATATGTGATTTATATGCTAAGCAGAGGGCATTCGCATATATGATGTCTGAACTAAGAACATGGTGTTGAATATTGTGTATATGATGTCTAAACTATGCAATGCAAGAACCATATGCATGATATGAGAAGTATAACCGTGCCAAGTTAGAGCATACACCTCGGTGGGGGAATAGGACTGGTCATATGTCTCTCAATCCATCTCCGAGGAGCTATAGGGACCCAGCAAGAGATCTGCTTCGACAGGTAGCACTGTCTGCTCTGAAGGCCTTGTTTTCACTCCAGATTTTCTCCATCACCCACTCAAATGGCTGATTCACAGGAAGAGTAGTTTAATGTACAAACATTGTCAACAAATGGAAATGTAATTAAGAAAAGGATGGGCAAGATATCATTCAAATATATGATGTCTGGTTAAACAGGATGGCATTGCACATTTCACATATATTATGGCTGGCTAAAAGACATGAGACTGCATAATTCCCATATATGATATTGAAACTAAACAGGTGGCATTACAGAACATGTCTAAACTAATAAGATGACATATATGATGTCGAAAGTAGGCGCTGCAAGGCAACATATGCATGATATGAATAACATCATCCTGCCAAGTTAGAGCAAACACCTTGGGGGGGGGGGGTAAATAGGAGTGTTCAGTTGTGTCTGAATCCGCCTCAGAACAGATATCTTCCTCTAGATTACAATTTGGAGAGGGGGAGGGTTTGCCATTGAAACCACCATGGAGCGATGTCTGCATGACATTGTATTGCCGTGCAAAACTCTTCTATTTTTCTCTACATGTTTAGCATGACTGTGTACAATATCTGACATGCATACAAAAAAATATAATGAGATTATGTAAGGAGAGCATGCAGAAATATTGAGTGATGGTAACAACCACTGGATGGATCCAAAAATAATGATAACAGGCTGATGATTGCTCTAATTTAATAAAAAAATAGATGATGATTGCTTTACTATTTGTTTCCCACCCAAGATGAACAACATAGGCATACCCTAGGTGAACCAGATATTAGACAGAGATACTATTCATTGCTGCCTCGATATGTGCCCCACAACTAATTTAGAACTCAAGTTTGAACATTAATTTGGACCCGACTTGAAGTCTAAGAGGTGAAAAAGACGATAAAGTAGCAGGTAAAATTAAGAAATGCATAACGTAAGCAGAAACAAAAGAGTGCGGCCTCTCTTGTGGACCCATGTACTCCTCAGGTTCATCTAATGAGTCGACGACGGTGATGCCGTTGCGGTGGTTGCCGGCGGCAGGGAAGGAGATTTGAGGCGGCGAAAGATGGTCAGGAGTCGTGATGTCTGGTTTGGTGGATGCTTCTGTCGATGGGGCAGCTCAGGTGAGGTGGACGACATCACGGCAGGAGCAGGAGAAACCACACAAAGTTTTCTTCGACACCTACCTATAACTGAAGTAATTCTGTAAGGGCTCATTTGGCTTGCATGGTTCTAAAAACGCAGGGATAGGAGAAATAATAGAATAGGATAGGAATGCACATGGGAAACAGAGCATTTGTGAACATAGGATTTTTGTCAACTTGGGTGTTTGGTTCACAGGAATTGGAAGAGCATAAGAATGCAAAGAAATATGCGACAAGTGTACAACCTCTTTGTTGTAGCTATGTCGACCTTAGCATCATTGGGTTGGTCGCTGAGGAAGTTGAGGCAGAGGTGGCTGTCAAAGGTGTGGAGGAAGATCTGAGGAATCTGTAGACGACGTCTAGGGCACTGCTCTATTGTGATGGATAGTTCCATTGTTGGAGCAGCTCCGGAGAGCCGTAAGACATTGAGGCTAAAGCAGCACAAGACAGACATCGTTAATCTTAAGTGGGATTCTAATAGCATCTCTAATAGATGATGTAAAATACATTACCAAAAATTGATAGATGTAAAATTTACATCACCAAAAACCACTGGACTACAACAGATGAGGTAAAAATTGTTTACTCTAAACTTAACTGTCGAAACGGAAATTTATTGTGGAATCTGAATGTTACTATCGAAATTGAACGCAATGGTAGCAGAGAGGCACTTCACATGTAGTTTAGGGAGGGCCCGCGGTTCATCTTCAACCTGCACCCCCTGAGCCGCCAGCCACCACCATCCAAACGGCCAGCCCTCGCCGCCTGCGGCCGGCGCCGCTCCCACGCCGCCTCGCCGCCCCGAAACCACTCCCCACCACCAGTCCGTTGCCGCCCCATCCAGCCCTCTAGGCCCCCTACGCCGAGCTTTTTCTCTAGCGATCCCCACGCCACCGCCCCACCACCGCGCCCCCCACCGAAGGAGACCCGACCCCCACCCTGAACCCTACGATAAATAGTGGGGTACCTCTCCGGCAAGCCTCCCTCCCCGCTACGGGTGGTTCTTCCTTAACTCTGGCGAGCCCGCCCACCCCCTGAAAATCAACTGACCCAAAAGTCGATTCAGTCGACTGAAGTGTAGCTAAATTAGAGCAGAGTAGCAGCACGAGCGAGGGGGAGAGCAGCAGCAGCAACACGAGCGAGCGGGCAAGAGCCGGAGTAGCAGCAGCTGTGTGAGCGACTGAGAGCCAGAGCAGCAGCAGCGCAAGCGAGCGAGAGCCGGAGCAGTAGTAGCAGATCTGGCTGGTATGGACGCCGCCACCGAAGGGGCCTCACACTGGGGGAGATCCGCTATGGAGATGTTGCCCGCGGTGCCGGCTTTGAGGTAGTCATGCCATGGGGGTGCGGGATGGAGCACCGTCGGTGCTGGGAGGTCGAGTTAAGGAGAAGGTGCGATGGGATGAGTGTACAACCTCTTTGGTGACGCCGAGTAGGCCTCTACTTCATCTGAGGAGTCGGTGAGGATGCTGCGGTTCCGGTAGAGCAGGTTAAGGCGGCGCTATGGGGATGGAGCAGCCGCGATAGATGAGGCGATCGTCGGAACAGTTCCTTGGAGGTGGAGGACGGGGTGGCTGAAGCAGTGGGATGACGAGATGGACGACGGATCCTCATCCGGGGAGGTGGATGAGGGACATCGAGCTGTTGCGGTGGACGACTTCATCGGGGAAGAGGCTCCAGCTGGGCTGTGGTGAGGTGGCAGATGGAGGAGGGTGGGGTTTCGCGGCTGGAGCAGAGAGGTTATGGCGGCCTGGGATTTCGAATGGCGAAAAGGAGGCGATGGGAGGGAGAACCATGACTTAGGGACACGCTTGTCCAAAATGTAGGGTGTGTTACAAAAGTACCCCCACCTATTTGAACTAGCGGCCCTTTCGGCTCAGGGTTAGAAGGGGGATTTCACATGTCGGGATTTGGAAGTTGGAGGGAGTTTTTGTGCATGTTGTAATTTCGTGATAGCGAGGTGCGGGTTATGAAGGTGCGAGTTTTGGGAGCACGATATCTGAATTTTCAGGATATAACAAGGCGCGGATTGAATTTTAGGACAAGCCTAACGTGTAATATTGTACTTGTACGTACCAAATCAATTCGCACTTCCTTCAATGAATAAAATCAAAAAAATAAAACTATTCACACCACACAAAGAGAGAGTCTTGTCCCGTTTTACAATACAAATGCTATTCAAAGCTATGAATCCATGTTATGTCCAATTAAAAATTTTTGCTGGCTGTATAATGCATGTAACCTACTCATACCAACATTTTAGTGCATTCCAAATGTCTATACTACTGTTGCAATTCGAACTATATTTGAATTCGTTTCTCTATTTGAATAAGAATCTACAATCATGATTGTTGCCAACTTCAACCATCATTCGTGTATTACCTTAACAACACACCACATGATTACTATAGAGATAGATATGAACTATGTGCATTATATGAACTCAAATTCAATTTTTTGAATACACTTGATGTTGATTCCAAATAATAGTACATTTGATGTACTAACTAGATATTCATAGTCTAAACTATGTTCCATATGTACACCGTGTTTATCACACAAAGTATTTAGCCCCGAGCTGCAAAAGCCACACATTATCCCAAATTATAATCAATGTTCTATATATTATATGTAGTACTAGCAAGATGCCCATGTGTTCCACGGAACATCAAGATGATCGAGGGGAGGCCTTATTTGCAAATGTGGAGAGGGGTGTGGGTATCTTTTTTCAAAATTGCCATAGTTTCCTTCCTATCTGTCAGATATAAATCGGACGACCTATATTGCAGGATGGAAGGCACACCATCATCAACAACTCTGTTTTTTATGAGAGTAGAGATAAAATCCATTATTTGTAGTATAACATGTTCATAACCGCACCATGTGTATCACTGTTATATATATTCACGCATGCGACAGTTTAAAACACCATGATAAATTCTTCAAATATCTGAATTCACTTTTTGTAATGAATTATGATCTCTATTCGTCTTTTACACCCACACAATCCTCTTATCTTTGTAGCTAGCGCTAACTTTCTCTCGTGCATGCACACACCCGCATCCCTCTCACCCTCCCTCAGCATTCTCTAGCTCCATCACGCAAATTCGTATTTTCACTTTAGGTCGTTCACCCATGGTGTGTGTAGGCCCCCCAGCTCCTTCTTTACGACACACATGGATCGATATGCCTCTATAGCCAGGTGTGCCTACCACAAACACAAGCTTTCCCTCTTCTCTTCTCACCGTCCATGCCTCACTCCCACCCCTCTTTTCATCGGTCTCGTACTCACACACTCCTTCCCCCTCGATATAGTATGCCTCTCACACCACCTCCTACCTGCATCCCTCTCTCTCTATCCTTCTCCCGGGCCTTATTTGCTTCTAACACATACATGCATGTATACCGATTGATCTCCCTACATATACCTAGGTCGACTTTAAATATTTCCCCCACCCATCGATCGACGTACCTCACAAGTTATGTCTCTCCTTTCTTTCACAAAGGACGATTGATCTTCCTATGTAGTTACGTCTGTTTACCACAGCCATATCGTCCCCCCTCATCATTCATGCATGCCTCTTGACCCGTCTCTCACATGCACATGCACAGACAGGCAGCCATCCCCTCTCTTATTGATATTGCAAGCGCGCCCTTCGTTTTTCTAGTGAGCCTCTCCCACCATTTGTTGGAAGCAACTCCATCACCAACCCCTCCGACACTCTAGCTTTGTCTCTCTCCCAACCTTATTCCTCTCCTACACATATGCATGGATGTTGATCGATCTCCCTCAATACATAAGGTAGGTCTCTCTCCTCCTCCACACATATACCAGCCATTGTACCTCTATAGTTAATTAGGTCTCCCCCACCCCCACCACACACCGATAGTAGAGCACTGTAGGTAGGTATCCATGCCACAGACACAAACTGCACCTGTCCCCTCTCACATTCCAGTAGGCCAGCCACCCTATATCTTTGACATGGGCACACACAAATTCGATGGCACTCTTTATCGATCGCGCACCCACGCACACACACATACATCATCCCTTTCTTCGATTCTATGGATACCTCAAGCCGATGATACCTCCACTCTCTTCTTGTGGATCACCACCTCTATATATATGATATATCCATGAATCTATATCAAACACATTGCATATGTTACATTTTTTGATTGAAATATCATCCACACATATTGCTTGTCTATTTCTCAACCCCCCCCCCAAAAAAACACTCACGAACCCACACACTATATCTCTCTATGTTTGTATCTCTCTCACACAACCCCACGTAGCTGGTGTACGTACACGAAGAGAATGGGTGCATGTACTCACGCTGCATGCCCAGCCACACCCGTGCGGGTACATGGTGGAGCTCATTTCTGTACGAAATGGCAGCTCACGTGCTAAGCGCGTGTAGCTGTTGTTTACCTACGGAGGTCGTGTACCACGCGTGCACTAAACAAAGTTCGACTTGATGCCTTGGCGTGCTATTTTTAAATAAAGTTATATCGCTCAATGGCACGTGCATAGAATATAAAACGATTTTTATTGAGAAAAAGGTAGTCCGTTCCACTATATACTACGGAGCCTGCCTGCCGGGGTTTGTCTCTCTTCAGAGTATCTCACACAAGGCGGTGGTGGCCTCTCCCTCTCTCTCGCACCGTTGGTCACTGATCCGGCTGCATCCCATCCGCCGGCGGAAAGGGAGGATGTGCATTGTTTCTCCACTCAATGGCGCCGAGGCAGCATGTCCCGATCTACGGTACCCCTCGTTCTCTTTGACCAAGCTCTGGCGCGGTAGGGCCTACGCCACCCGCTCGCTACCGCAGTATGGGTAGATCCCACCCGCCGCCGCTCTCCTAGTTACACCCCGATGACCCGCAGGTATCCCCTCCGACCTTTCTCCACTTCCCATTTTCACGTCACTGCATGTGGAAAATCTTGCATGTAGATGTTCCATAGTTCTTTGCCCAAAATGAAGCTCGTCCGGCGTACTTTCCATATTGCAATCTCGTCCTTACATTGTTTTAGACAAACACAGTCGTGTTGTTATCTTCCCTTAGGACAAGGAATATGCTTCCTTTTTGTCGTCATATGTGTCATCAACTGTTATTGGCCAGTAATTGTTTCCTTTCTACCTTTTTTTTGCAAATAGGGCTACCATTTCACCACGTTGCTATTGCGACCTTTTGGTGAACTGCACAAATCACTTTTTTCTTAAAAGTGTTTTGTGCAGTTGTACTAAAATGTCACACGGGCAACGTCTCTACATTTCAGTGCGACTACACAAAGGGAGATTGATTTTGCTCTATCCTCCTCATCCAAATCCGAGCCTAGTCTTCTCCAACTATTTGCTTAATCTTCTCCAACTAGTTAGTCTTAAGAGAGAATGCAAAGGTGACTGACTTCTATTTGTGTGTTTATTGTTTCATCAACAGTCCTGTATTATTGTAAATCACACTTAATATCTTTGGAACAGGGACGCTCAGCTCTATTTTAGTGGAACTGCACAAAATGATCAGAAGGTTGCATGCTCCAGACATCTACTTTTTTAACCAACATGCCTTGTTGATTTAGACAGAGCTGGGGGGAAGTTGCTGGCAATGAAAGCATGGATCAATTTTAATTTAACACCTTCTCACAACTTTGTCTTCAGTTGTGATGTAAATATTAGCTCTGATCTGCTAATCATTGAGATGCATTAGCAAGGAAGTTAGTTTTTTATTGTTTCCGAAAGAGCATGGATGGCAAGACACACGAAACAAAAGCTTAAAGCTCAGAGCATTGTAAAATTTCATGTTGCTGGAAAATTATTTGTATAGTATGTCAATTATGTAAACAAATGTTGGAGGCTTGATAGAATTGCTAGAAGCCTCTTCAGCATCCAGGTCCATGTGCCATGCACAAAATTATACTTCCTCCGTTCCTAAATATTTGTCTTTTTACAAATTTCAAATGGACATATTTTAGAGTGTAGATTCACTCATTTTGCTTCGTATGTAGTCACTCATTGAAATGTCTAGAAAGACAAATACTTCGTAGTATATTTAAGAACGAAGGGAGTAGTGCACAATCGCATGGGAGACTCAGCCCGGTCATTGCGCCGCACTAATAGTGAGTAATGAGCAGTCAAATCATAAGCCCCACCTTTCCCACTGTAAGTTGCTCGGAAGAAGCAACCATCAATACGTTCTTCTTTGAATCCGCTCATACTACTCCCTCCGTCATTGTTTATAGAGCGCGCTTCAAAAAAACAATATCTAGGACCAAGGCGACTAGCGATCGGCTTGAAAAATAGCATTGGTAGTTATAGCACGACGTCTATTACTAGAGAAAATAATGTATACACACATGCATGCAGTGCTTCCACCGCGGGTACACACATGCATGCACTTACTCCACTTCGCGTACACACATTGTACGTCAAGAGAAAATTGTAGACTTGATTGCGGTTACCATGCACTAATTAATTGAGCATTAAACCAAACACGTCTAAAGTCTCTCTGGTGGTGGAAATGCATGGAGAGAAATGCATCAGAATGAAGTATTCCCTATAAACTGTGATGGAGGGAGGAGTAATATGAAGGTGCAAAACCAAGTACGCGTATGCCCAGTCGGTCAACGCACTTCCTCTTGTCATATCACTGACATGTGGGACCGTAGTGTGAGCAAGCCGATCTCAATTGACGGCAAAAAGGCCAACCCGCCATTCCTTGAGAGAGACGAGGAGCGAGAACACACAGACGGGCTCACATGGAGGCCAAGATATATTCGAGCATGGTTGATCGATATCATCATTACATGTTCAATGTTTTTAATACTACTATTGGGCTACCGTTTTCCACACTTCTCCTGAATAAATGTGTACTTTATCAGAGATGAAAATAAAATAAGAATACAAACACTCCACCATGGGGTTCTAGTAGTATTACTACTCGTACTACTAAACCTTGCGCTTGGCTCTTCGCCTCTTCATGAAGTCGAACAATGATGGTACTATAGTGTATGCCTTTGGCAATCTGACACCGAATGAACTGATGCATGTCCACCGCATGGGCGAGGGTAGGTTGCATTAGTCAAAAGCTTCGCCTCGTCCTGCGAGCCACCAGGCTTGAGGTAGATGGAGTGGGCGTAAGCGAGATTGACCTTGTCCTGCAAGCTTCTCCTCGTTCTGCGAGTTGACAGGACACACCAAAAAGTAGTGCTAGTCCATACTCCCTCCTTTCTGGTTAATATGGATTAATCTTTTTTGCGGGTATATGAGAGACCTTTATTCATATATAAGCATTCTTAGGACGATCACCCAAGAGACTGGTCATTAGGAAGGGAGTTACCCAGCAAAAAAAAGAAGAAGGAAGTGAGGTGTTTCATCAAGCCAGCTCTCAGTCACATTCAAAGTGCAGGAAGCATGGTTCACACAAAGATACGCCACAAGGTTTGCTGACCTGTTTACATGCTGAATAATAAAAAAAGAGAAAATATTACCGTGAGCTCCTATTTGTAACAGGATATGAGCCAGAATTAAGCAAGAACTGTGGTGAGTGTTCCATGCAATCAACTTCCATTATCACATGCGAGAACCCTCGAAGAGAACCAAATGTGTTTAAGATTGCTTTATCACATTTTCAAATAAATAAGAGTGTATACGCTCGTCCATCCGGTTCCCAGTAGTAGTACATACCTCTATAGTAGTAGTGCAAGCAGTACTAGTAAACTTTGCGCTTGGCTGTTCGCCTCTTCAGGAAGTCGAACAATAATGGTACTAGTACAATGTATGCTTCTGGCAATCTGACAGCGAATTAACAGTTGCACGTCCACGACCTGAGCGAGGGAGAGCTTGCATTAGTCAAAAGTTTCTCCTTGTCCTGCGAGCCACCGCGCACATGCTTCTCCCGTCCTGCAAGCTTCTCCTTGTTCGACAAGTTGATGGGACACATCAAAGTAATGCTCGTCCATACTGCCTCCTTTCCGGTTAATATGGCTTAATTTCAAACGAGACAAATACACTGTCTGTCATTGTATATTTGTAAAAATACGGTTAGTGGACTTCTAAATACGCTCATTGCGCTCAATATATACATTTTCTGGTGTTTATATGGTCACTAGCTCACCCTGGCTGAGTATGTGTGTGCATGCACGTGTAGGTTGGGCACTTGAGCATGACCATGTGTGTTCCGTCGTGTGCTCGGACATGCATGCGTTAGGGCGTCGCACGCGTTTTTGCGTCCATGTGTACATGTGAATGTTGCATGCATGCACGAGGTTGTAATCCCTCACATTCACATGTTCATAAGTCAATGCTTTGTCAAAACGTTGCATTCAAGGTTTAATCATTCGTTGTTCACGCATGCATTCCTGATATTAATACGTTGGTAAAGACAATTTCTTGAGGAAAGCAAGCCCATGAATTGAGTACAAAGGGGACCAATAAGCTAGGACGGAGGGAGTACCAGTAGTGAACCGGAAGGAGGGAGTTGGTACTAGTAGTACTATGTAACAACATGCAGTAACAAAATTCCTCTATGCGCATCATGTCTATGTGTCATGGAAGAAAATAGAGATAAGTACAAGTGAGACTCAGGAACGGTCATACATGTAGGGGCCACTAAGGAGTAGTCAAATCACACAGTAAGTTAGTCAGAGTGCAAGCATGCTTGCTTGGGTTGCTCTCTTCATAAGAATAGAACGACGATGGCCACACCGCTGGTTACAGATCCGGCCTGATCCCGCCGCTGGGGGGAGGGAACGATGTTCTGCGTAGACACAGTCGACTTCGGCGAGGGAGAAAGCCCACAGTCGGTGCGTCCCAATCGGGGGTCCCCACGGTATGGGCTGATGCCGCCTCCCAACCACCCTTCTAGCTACAGCCCGACGTCCCAGGTACATCTTCCTTTTCGATCCGGCTTGCTGCATTGCCGCAGCTCCCCACGTAGCTCCATCTCCATGTTGATCTTTCTGTACTTCTACCGGCTTCAATTTGTGATGATTTTATGTCTCATGAATTAGTGCTAGTACTATTATTTTAATCACACTTCTTCAATATCTTTGCCATCAGGGATGCTTAGTTCGATTTTAGTGGATCTGCACAAAAGCATCGTATGATCCGAGGGTGCCAACCGTCTTTCCTTCGATAGGTTCTACCTAGCCAGGAAATTAAATCATGTTCAGGGTTTAGGGTTTAAGTCGTAGTGACCCCATCAGTAGAGTTTCTTTTGTACACACTCTCACAACTTTTGTCTTCAGTTGTGAAGTAAATGTTGGCTATGATATGTGAATCATTGAGATGCATTAGAATGTGTGTTAGTTTTCCTTTGTATTTGATGGAATGTTGTAACGGGCCAACCTTGGAGTAGGAATGAAAATGGAGTGGAAAGTTTCTGTTTTTTCGAAGAAAAATGGAAACGGAGAGAAACCAACGTTTCATTTTGTTGGATCGCGCCATCGAGCAAAACCAATGTTTAAATCACGTCTGTCGTGTTTGTGTCTCACCCTCCTCCATGGCTCCACCCCACATGGTCGCTCGGCATGCCACTCACCGCAAACCGAGTATACGATAACTTTCCCGCCTGCTTTTCGATGGATCGCGCCATGGAGTACTAGCACTACTGGAAGAGATTGACGAGTTGGGGGAGGACAGCTAGCTGTAGCACAGACACCCAAGAACCTTTTACATGCATGTTGTGGCCGGCTATTGCGACCTTTGAATGCAGAGCAGTCGCGTGCACTGGGAAGCGGCGCGGGCGATGCTCTCTCGGCAGGCACGCCGCTTCAATGCTGGCGCCAGTGAGAGGTCGCGTCCGCTCTAGCCAGGCATGAATGCGGCACTGACCGTTTCGGGCGGGAAGCACGTGCGGTTGATGAAGAGGGTTCGGGTTAGTCAGGAGCGGGCGTGGCAGCGGTCCGGATGCCCGCAAACAAGAGATGTTGTACGTTAATGTTGCTGCGTATATAATTAACAATGTAAATAATGTGCCAGTTGGACAAATATGATTGGAGATGGAGATGGAATTTTACGTAAACACAGATATGCATGTCTACACTACAAAAAAAATACACTTCCGTGATGATACGTGTTTGTCACAGTAGGTCGCTTTTTTGTCATGCATGTACATCCATGACAAATTTATGACAGAATCAAGATAGTCATACCTATGCTGTCGTAGAAGGGTTCCATGACATTACCAAAATTATCATCACGGAAGTGTCCACTTCCATGATGATAAATCGCGCGTCACAGAAGTGCTTTCATCAAGGGTGACCAACACGTGGCATCCACCGTAACGGAACACCGTTAAGCTATCAGATCGGGGTTTGGATCCGATAACCCGTTAACAGCCCCGACCAATGGGGATTTTCTATGTGTAAAATCATCATTGGCTAGAGGAAACACGTGTCAGCTCATCGTCGGGATAGATGTCATCCACTCACTGGACAGAAGGCGCCTATGATATGTCGACACGTGGCACGGCCCAACAAGTTTAAATGGGCCGGCCCAACTAAAGGCCCACAAGATTTTGCGGACCAAAGTGGGACGGCCCAGCTAAAGGCCACGAGATTTTGCAGACCATAATGGGCTGGCCCAGCTAAAGGCCCACAAGATTTCGCGGGCCATAATGGGCCGGCCCAGGTAAAGGCCCACAAGATTTTCGTGTGCCATAATAGGCCGGCCCAGGTAAAGGCCCACGGTGACTCTAGCCCATAATGAACAGTAATTTTCTTTATACCCGTTAACGGCCCGTGATTTGCATGGGCCGTTTCCAGCCCGTGTTAGCTGTTGGCCTATTGACGGCCCATACGTTCTTGGGCTCCTTTTCAGCCCTCGATTACTTCCAGCCCGTTACTGGCCTGTTCCCCTAATGGGCCAAATTCGGCCCATGGCAAGAGTCAGCCCGTTACTGGCCTATTCCACTAATGGGCCAAATTCAGCCCATGGCAAGAGTCGGCCCGTTACTGGCCTCTTACCCTAATGGGCCAAATTCGGCCCATGGCAAGAGTCGGCCCGTTTTTGGCCTATTAACCCATTGCGCCGTTTCCAGCCCGTCCTATATTCTGGCCCATTAACGACTCGTTATGCCTGTGACAGAATTAAGCCATTGCTGTCCTACGGCCTGTTACTGTGCTGGGCCGATACCAATTACGCCCGATTATGGCCCATGTAGACCCATTTATCCGACGGCCCGAGGCCCACCGATTACAGGCCCATTTATCGACGGCCCGTAGGAGACCCATGGATCCTACGGCCCGTATATGTCCCATGGTAGTTGTGGCCACTAGCAAACCAGGTAAAAAGAAGACTAGGAAATAAATAAGGCCGAAACTAATGCTAGGCTATTAAGGCGATTGCACAGACTACATCCACTCGGCATGAAAGATCGCCACCAGTGCAAATATAGGGAACACCCTACACTATACAAAAATGGCTTGCTGTTTTCTTCAGGTGGTGGCTGCATGTTAAGAATAAATTTTGTATCGCACCAAAACAAATTAAAACTATATAACAAAAGGAAGGTTGGCATAAACTTAATAGTCTAGCAGATAAATGCACCACCAGAAGTTCAGAAGCTCAGTTCATTTGACCTAACTGTTACGTTTTCATGTTGTATTGTCCGATGGAGAACCATAACCCTCGCCTTCATTTCCCCTAGGCTCGTGAACAACATAGCAAATGTCTGATAGTCTGGTTTCAAAAACATTGAGCAATGTTTCTCCTTGTTTCACGAAGGGTCTCTGTTAGGGAATGGACTTGTGTCTGGAGCGCAGATACAACATTGCTTTGAGCTTGCATATCTTGATCATGAGGCAGTTTGGACGATATTGCCTTAACAACCAACCCAGTATTACGCAGGAACATGCTTTTGGCACTGTTAGTGGACAGGTACTGACCCACTGCAGCAAGAGCTGACATTGCGATTATAGTTGCCTCCACTACTAGGAAAAGGCCTACTAATGGCGCACCAGTTTTGCCTACTAATGGCGCATCACTGGTGCGCCATTACTAGCACGCCATTAGTAATTTTTACTAATGGCGCACCACTGGTGCGCCATTAGTATCTGGTATACTAATGGCGCACCACTGGTGCGCTATTAGTATAGGCCACGGTGCGCCATTAGTATAGGCCACACGTGCGGCATTAGTATAGGCCACGGTGCACCATTAGTATTTTTGAAATTTGAAGGCGGGAAAATAGTAGTGGCGCACCGTCTAACCCCCACCGTGCGCCATTAGTATTTTTGAATTTTGAATTTGGATCTGGATCGTGATTTTTTTGCCCATTTTTTGCTAGTTTTTTTTGCTCGTTTTTGGCACGATATTATTTCAAATTTTGTTCCTTTTTTTGGATCTTGTACGTTCTTTTGCCGTGTTCTTTTGCCGGAGAGGAGTTCGCCGGAGAGGAGGAGGAGGAGGTCACCGGAGAGGCGCTCGCCTACATCGCCGGAGAGGAGTTCACCAAAGCATCGGAGAGGAGGAAGGAGAAACCATGAGGGAATGGGAGGAGAGGAGGGAGGAGGAGCTCACCGGAGAGGAGGGAGGAGAAACCGTGAGGGGAGGAGAGGAGAGGAGGGAGGAGGAGGAGATCGCCGGAGAGGAGGAGGTCGCCGGAGAGGAGGAGGAGGAGGTCGCCGGAGAGGAAGGAGGTCGCCAGAGAGGAGAAGATGGAGTGGAGGAGAGGAGGAGATGGAGTGGAGGAGAGGAGGAGATGGAGTGGAGGAGAGGAGAGGAGGAGATGGAATGGAGGAGAGGTGGAGTGGAGGAGGTGCGCCCAGCCATGTATACGACATACTAATGGCGCACCGTGGCCAGGTGCGCCATTAGTAACTCTTTTTTTGACTTATTTTGAATTTTGAAGGCGGGAAGATACTAATGGCGCACCATGGGCTGGTGCGCCATTAGTAACTTTTTTTTATTTTGTTGACTTATTTTGAATTTTGAGGGCGGGAAGATACTAATGGCGCACCATGGGCTGGTGCGCCATTAGTAAATTTGAATTTTTTTTAAAAAAATTTACCTCCAGATCTTAAAAGCCCCATATCTTTTTTCTGTTAGGTTTTTGAGGATTTTGAAAATGTTTAACGGGGTTCCCCCGTTAAATTTGGATGTAACTTTTCGAGTAGATGATTTTTCATATAAAAAACTTTTTCATCCGAGTTAGTATGCAAAAGTTATGCCCATTTTTACAAATTCTCGAGAGATTTTGCAAATGAAGTCGAAATTCATATTTGCAAATTTTGCCAACAACTAGACCACATATCACATGGGAAACTTATTTTCTTTTATTTTTTTGACATTTTCATCATTTTCTTTTATTTTTTTTAAAACTGAAAAGGCGATCCACCGGGGGGGGAGGCATTCCGTGGAAGTGGTGGCCAAGGTACTAATGGCGCACCGTGGCATGGTGCGCCATTACTAGTTCAACTAGTAATGGCGCACCATGCCACGGTGCGCCAGTAGTAGTTTTGAAAAAAAATTAAAAAATTTCAAAAAAAAATTTTTTTACTAATGGCGCACCGTGGATGTGGTGCGCCATTACTAGTTCAACTAGACTAGTAATGGCGCACCACATCCACGGTGCGCCATTAGTAGTTTTGAGAAAAATTAAAAAAAAAATTTACTAATGGCGCACCGTGGATGTGGTGCGCCATTAGTATTTGGACACTAATGGTGTACCAACACATGGTGCGCCATTAGTATATAGTAATGGCGCACCACATGTCTGGTGCGCCATTAGTGTCAATTCCATCTATAGCCATTTTCCTAGTAGTGCTCACCACCTTCAGAAGGTAGCGGTCCACCATTTTTTCCATAGCTCGCTGAAAAGTTGAGGTTTTACATTAGTAGTACCAGAACAGAAGATATTAAGGAGGCAGCAAAACCAAACAAAATAGCTTTGGTCTATATACAGAACTTATTCTGGTGAACCCATGTAAAATATTAGTTGTATTTTATTGCAAAGTACATAATAAAACCAGGTTCCAAACATATGACCATGTACCATCACTAATGTATTGTCTATTTCTTCACATTGTATTGATGGCTAAGGATAAAGAGACGAAGTTTATAATACGGTAAGCATAGTATGACGTCATTCATATCACAAAACAACTGAGAACAGACAAACAGGCAATTGTAACGTTGTGTGGGCAAGTCCAGCACGGAACTAGATTACGGGTCAAGATCAAAGGAACATCACTCCTCTCTTTTAAACCTTGTAAGGTGCAATGATACGCTAAGACAATTGTGTATAAAATTGAAAAGAGTAATAGACATTGGCTGCAAACCATGCAGTTCAAGGCACAAGTCAGAGTAAGTAGTAGTTAAAAGGCATGAGGATTAAGTACTTACAACAGCGGCTTTGACTGGTGTAGTCATGCCCTTCTTCTTGCTGGTGTGACAGTCCTTGAAGATTTCCACAGCATTTGGTTCAGGTACTTTTTGGTCCTTGCGGGCTTTCCTCTGCATTTGGAACAAGTCAATATAGATCTGATAATATGGTACAGCGAAACGAGTGAAACAGAAGCTAATTACAAGAGCGTCGCAGTGTGCAATATAGCTACGAGATCCTGTCGTCTGTTGCAATTTCACTTTTGTACGGTTGGCCTTGTTCTTTGAACAGTTCACCTACAAGAAGATAGATTTGTGTGGCACATGAGTAAATAGGACTTCAACATGTGATCTGATGACATATATATAATGTACCTAATACTTCGGATCGGACCCGTGTTTAACGAGGCCTCTCCAGTCTTCATCAGATATATTTTCCACTGGAGATGTTTGGGCAAGTTCACTGTTAGCCTTGCCTTCAAAGTGAGTTTTCCTCAAGTTATACCGATACTGTGGCAAAGCAGACTTGAAAACATGGGTGCAAGCTTGTCTGGTTGCATCATCTTGACTATCCAACTTGAACCTCGTCTGTTGAAAATTATGGGAGTCTAATTATCAGCAACCTAGAAAGTATTGGACAGAGCAAGACGATATTACTAGTTTCCATACATAACCATACTTATAGATAAATGGTCGAGGAAGATGTTGAACTGGGTTTCATCTTTGTCATTCCTGTACTGAATCCATGTTGGGAGGATACGTACATGACACCTAACAGCAACCGCTGCCTCTGATACTAACTTGGCTGACTCTATAGCATCACGTGGCCTTTTTAAACCTTCCTCAAAACGGATCTCCATTCTTCCTCCTCTAGATTTAGTTAACCTATCGAGCATTATCCCTGATGTTTGTTTCCTCTTGCGCCTAGGTGCTAGTCCAACAACAAACATCGGAAGTGTTAGTGTACATCAAACTGTGATACTACATATAAAGAAGCATGTAGCTGTAACTTGACTCCAGCAACTACCTTCTTGCTGTTGAAGCTCACAAGGTTCATCTAATATTCCCAACTCGTCTTGTGTCAAGAGTGCTTGGGAAGTAGTGCCAGGTGCCAAGGGAGCTTGGGAACGTGCTGCTAGCTCAGTTGACACACGAGTACATTGTGCAGCTGATAGTACTATGGTAGGTGTTGCAAGAACTAGGGCTGTCTCTGCTTGTTTGGTGGCAGCTATTTATTTCTGTTTGTCTTTTTTTGCAACTCATGTAGCATGGGATGCCGTGTTTGTCGAAATTTCTGCTTGACTTTGACCTTCTATTGCACCATCAATACCAGCAGAATTTGCAGGATTCATCCGCTTCTCATTCCCTGTCATTCTGTGTTTCTTCCTCTTTCTCTGTGCCATGTTAAGTCAAGCCGACAAGAAAAACGAATAACAATTTAGTTCTTCAGAACAAATTGATGCGTGATGCAGACGAACTGAACTTTGATGTCAGACAACCACATGATAGGAGGATGTAATATGTATGAAAAACAGGACGGAAGAGATAACCAGAACTATGATGTGTAAACTAAGAATAAGACATTTCACAAAATTAGAAGCAATGCAATGGAAGGTAGACACCATATGAAAGATGCTACAAATACCGCTCTGCCAAGTTAACAGTGTCTCATCATAAATGGCGTTTAAACAAATGTGAAGCAGTACAAGAAATAAATCATATGCAAGACGCAAACAACATCACACTACCATGTTAGAGGTCTCTCGTCATTTGTGCCATTGCATATTCACAGCATTGCATATTCACAGCTTCTGATGTGTAAACTAAGGAGAAGGCGTTTCAACAAATTAGAAGCAATGAAAGCTAGACACCATATGAAAGATGCAACGAATATCACTCTACCAAGTTAAAACTGTCTCGTCATAAGTGCCATTTCAACAAATTAGTAATACAAGCTAGAAAAGAATGTGAGATGTAACCTATATCACACTCCGAAGTCAAACATGTCTTATGATAAGTGATTGTTGCAGGTTACACAACAGTAGTAATTTGATGTAAGAACATGGTGTGATAGACAGATATTGTATGTTCTAGAAAAAGGAAAACGGGGCTTATTCAAGTATAATGTGTAAAGTAAGAAGATGGAATTCAACAAAATTAGAAGCAGTACAAGCTAGACATCACACATAACATGCAACCACATATAATAGTGCCAAGTTAGAGAGAGCACCGGTGATGCTGCTCTAGGGGAAACGTGCTCATCATAAACACAGCTTTGTTGAGTGTCTATGCATGTGTTGTCTTGGAAATCATCTTGGGGGTGTGGAGGAGTAGAAACTGTAGAGGCCCTTCGTTCAGAAGGAGCACCTTTATCCGCTGCCTTGATACTTCCTTCTACTTTATTGATTTTGAATTGTCAAGTAAAACTGACAAGAAAAAGCAATAAAATTCTCTCTTCAGAACTCATTCATGCATGATACTGACAATCACTACTTTGATGTAAGGCAAACACATGATACCAGGATGGAATATGTACGAAAAACAGGACGGCATGGCATGTTCACAACTGTTTGTGTAAACTAAGCAGAAACCATTCTAGCAAATAAGAAGCAATGCAAGCTAGAGACCACATGAAAGATGCAACCAATATGACTCTGCCAAGTTAAAAGCATCCCATCATAAATGGAATTTCAACAAAGAAGCAGCGCATGCTATAAATCATATGAAAGATGCAACTAATATCGCACTGCATATACTAAAGGTGTCTTGTCATGTTGATTGATGCAGGATACAAAAAAACAATAGTTTTATGTAAGGACGTGCTTAATAGACAGATGTACTATGTACTAAATACAGGAAGACATGTCACATTACCAGGTATAATGTATAAGCTAAGCAGACTAGCACATGCAGTTTAACCAGATTGGAAGAATTACAATCTAGACACCATATGCAACATGCAACCACATATCACGCTGCCAAGTTAGAGCAAGCACCTGCGATGCTAGTGTAGGGGAAATGTTGTAATCAACTACAAAGCTACGTTCACTATCTTCATCTAGCATTTCTGTTTCTTGACAATCATGTCGGGAGGCTGACGCTGCATTCTTTAAATGAGGAGTAGTCCCCTTGCCTGCCTGCCTTGTCATAAGTGATTGATGAGGGATACACAAGAACATTAGTTTGATATAAGAACATGGTTAATACACAGATGTACTAGTATGTACCAAAAACAGAAAGGCATGTCATATTCAAAGGTATAATGTGTAAGCTAAGAAGATGCAATTTAACCAAATTGGAAGCAATACAAGCTAGACATTTGGCTGGAGTGGTGAGCATGATCATCTAGGACCTAAGAGCCTGGTGGGAGGCGGAATGCTTCGCCACCATCGCAGCTTTTTAGTTGGCTTCCAGGTGATGCCTATCTTTGCTGGGCTTGTAACTGGCTCGGCTAGTGCCTTGACTAGCTATTTGTCTTCTGGTGCTCACGGGATGGTGGTTCATGTAAAAAAATATCTTTCCTTATCTTACCGACTTCGGCCTTCCGAATACAAGCTAGACACCATATGGAAGATGCAACCACATATGACACCGCGAAGTTAAAGCAAGCACCTAGGATGGTGGTTCATTGCGAGCGAGGTCATCAACTCCAGAGCTACGTTTACCGTCTCCATCTGCTTACACTACACCCATTATAGCGCTGAAACGTGTCTTGCCTACCCGCACACTAAACTAGAGCGACTTCTCTCTTTTCTTTTTGGCTTCTCTCATGGCAGCAGAGTCTAAAATACCCTTGCATAAAAACACAACAGTGAGAGTAAGGGTGAAGTGTGTGCAGAACTAGTGCACTGTAAAAGTAGCAGATAGTAGGTGGCTGAAAAATAAATGAGAGGAGACATATGATAGCTCTACAACATTGCTTGGCAAACAAAATTAGATTCTACTCTGCATGATTTTGTAATATATGAGCACAGGAAATGCAGGTACTCCTCCAGCACACCACCACATGTGGTCATATCTAAGATAACAGTCGACTGAAAATAAATAGGTCAGTCGATTTTTTTAATGAACCGACCGATCTATAAGGAACGGGCAGATGGCCTTCATCTACCTCCCGCCAGTCACTATTGATGATCTTTCTCGAACCGCCAGCGATCACCGGCCCAGACCCCTGCCTTCGCCGCCCCGCCCTCCCATCGACCTCACACCACCGCCGTGCTTGGCAGCGCCCCCAGGCCATCCCTTTAATCCCAGCCGACCTCCAGATCGGGGGCTAGTAGCTCTAGGCTGCACACCCCCTAAGATAAACATCAAGGTGCTGCTTCCTGGGCGTAATAGGCATATTAGCGCCTATTACGCCGGGGAATGCTTTTGTTAATTGGGAATCAAGTGGCCAGAAATTGAAATTCAGGGGGGCGACGGACCTCTAGCTAAGGTGAAATAGTATATGAGGAGAAACCTTGTGCATCGCGAGTTACTAGGAACATCTAGTATCAAGAAGAAGCGGTCAACTAGTGTCTTCTGTGGGATGAATACAGTGCAAGCAGAGACGTAAGATTTGCACGAATAAGGGAAGAGGAGTACCTTTTTCGGTTGCCGGTGTGGTCACCTCCACAAGTCGCACCGATTTTCTTCTTTTTACCGGGGAAACCGATGTTCTAGAGGGTGCCAGCTTGGATGAACCCATGGCCAAATTGTTGACTTTGTTGCCGTGGTCATATGTCGGCGAAGGGGAAGCAGATCCGTGGCGGCGAAGGACGGTTTAGCAAGAACAGCTCCGGTGCGGTGGAGGGTGGCGAAGTTGGAGCGGCAGCGGTGAGGCGCAGGAAGGCGTGGTTGAACTAGCTCGGGTACGGACGGCTCGGCCTCGGCTTCAACTACTAGCCGTGGAGGGCATTGCGGTTGAGGTTGCGGTGGACGAGGACGTCGGGGTATCGGCTCCAGCGTGATGGAGGAGGGCGGCGGTTGATGGGTGGGATGGGGTGGCGGACGGAGGACGCCGGGGTTTCGCGGCTGGTGGAGAGGTAGTTTTGGCGCCCACGGAGTACGAATGGGGAATCAGACGGGTGGGGGGGCCATGTTTCAGTCTGGGACGCGCTTGTTTTTTTCTTTTTTGAACAGAAATGGGACGCGCTTGTTTGAAATTTGGGGAAAGTACAAACTTTGCCCCCTCTTAAATTTCGGACATACTACGGGTCGGGGGTAGGATGGTAGTCCTAGGTGTCCCAAATAGTGGGCGGGAGCGATTTCGGCCGCATGCATGTGTGCTTAGGCGGCCATTGTGTATGAATGTTTTTCGGATGCGGTTGCGTGGCGTCTAGTTGAAGCTACAAAGCTACCCCAGTTTAGACCTTTGGACGTCGGGCCGGTAGGTTTCACGGGTCGGAGTTATTAGAAAATTAATTTCCTTGTACTACCAAACATTGGTCTCACGCGGTTTCGGGCGAGTAGAGGCTCTTTTGGCGCTTCGTTCGAAATTTTGAAACACAAGCATTCACGTTTAGAGTACTCTTGAACTATGAGGATTGACCTAAATATACAACGTTATATTTGACCTTGTATGTTTGAAAACCTCATTAAATTTATCCGCTTCTTTTTGAAATTTTGACACTTGAAAATCCTATAACTACGATTATTTTGGAATGGAGGAGCTAAATTTGAATCTATTTTGTACATGACTACATATGCTATTATGTACAAAATTGGAGTAAAGATTGGTGCCCGCATAATTTAGGTATGTTTTACAAATGCCATGATATCAAATTCAAATAATTGAATGGACTTCATGTTGAATTCGATTTTTTTAAACCACCTTAATTTGAATTCAAATGTATGCTAGTTCATAGGTAGTAGCTATTTATAATGTCCACTGTGTAACTTTCGTATGTATAATGTGCTTTACACACACAACATGAACTATACTCGCGTTTATATTCGATTGGTAAAGCGATGCATTGTCTGGAGTTCCAAATACTAACTATGTGGATAAATTGTGTTAAATAATAACATAGACATGCTCAAATTCGATAGAATCTAGATGTCTGATGGATCAATGACCGCTCCTTATGCGAATTGCAAATATCATGATCCCATCCTAATATTTGGATACAATTTATATCTTTAATCAATGTGTAGAGCAGTCTTTTACGTGTAGTTTCACTCTCCATCGGTGGTCTCTCACACATGCTCACATACTCTCTCCCGAGGTGTCTTTCTTGCACACATGCTCTAGATAGAACTCTCCCTCCCTCTCGTAACCATTTACAACTGTTTTCACTAACCTTTATCACAAGCACTCTTCCTCTCGCAAACATACACACACACAATCCTCATCGACCCTTTCTATATATATGGACCTGCCTACGTGTCTCATGTACGCACATTATCTTTACGCCTATCTCTCACGCATTGTCTCACACCTCTCTTCCTAATCGACGAGTATGATTCTAGTAGAGCATTCTGTAGGATGCCCCTTAAAGTTAGGTTGGATGAATAGTAATATCAGAGATAAAGCGGTTACCTTAGTCTGAGAACCTAGGGTTACAAATCCTAGCCGTCTTTGTCAGTGGACACAGAGTCCTTCACAATTCTGCTATCTTTGTCTTGTACGACTAGTCATCCATGGGTCTTCCTAAATGCATCACGGCCCGACCAATGTGGCGCAGGACGGAACAGAACGAAGGGCCTCACCTCGACCCACCGGACCTCATGCGGTAACACACCCTCTGCCCCCACGTCTCATTATCTTCGCACACCCACACATACCAACACAAACACCACACACATAGAAAATTTCTCCTGGTACCTCTATTCCCTCCCCCTTGCATATACACACTCAAGGGACTAGAATCTCTTGTCGTGACGTCATATTCGTCTCTCTCTCTCTCATACCTCTCTAGGCCCCGCCAAATGCATCAACTACACATCCACACATGTTACATCACGTACCCCATTGATCTAAAAAGACCTCTCTTCATGTTTATTTCGCATACAACATTCCTTTTGAATAAAGTGTGGCCAAAAAATTATTTTAGAGTTTCTACATATATACAACATTACAAAGTTATACGGAGGAGTACGAACGCTAATTTGCATTGCATGGTGTCCACAATGATATTTATTCCGCACTGTGAATTTGTATATTTTTATACTATATACAAAGTTAGTCATAATAAAGAGAAACGAAGAGCATCTCTCTCTCTCTCCATCGCATACCCCCCTATATGCCCCTTTCACGTATGCACACAAAACTATCTCCAGGTCCTCTAAAAGTAAGCCCCCAGAAAATTCACGCATGTTTCATCTTTCTCTCGTGATATATGCAATGACAATCATTGTATTTGAAGCGAAAGCACGATACATACATTGGACTTCAGAATCCACTCATTACGGTCACCATTTACGTTTAGTGGTTATTATGCAGTCACGGGCTCACCGTACAACTCTGTATTTGCTCATGACATGACTAGTTGACCAGTTAAACGCTCCATGTGGCACCTCTAGTGTTGCATCACATTATCTCACTACCATCGTGCCCACCTGTCGACTTGTATCTACTCTACATCTACACTCTTATAAAAAACAGAGTTGGTGATGATGGTGTGCCTGCCAACCTGCAATATAGGCCGTCCGATTTATATTTGACGGATAGGAAAGAAACTATGACAATTTTGCAAAAAGGTACCCACACACCTCTCCACATTTGCAAATAAGGCCTTCCCTCGTTCATCCTTTTCTCTCACAAGATAAACAAGTCATACAAATGCATCTTGATGTTACATGCAACGCACGGGCATCTTGCTAGTAAGAATGAAAACAAACGACAAAAAAATATTTGGACGGTGCTTCGAAGTCATGACCGTGGGCACAGCGGACAAGGTGGCCTTGTATTGGTATGGTGAGCCGTCTGTTTAACACACAGGAGCTGGTGTGGTGATTATACACACACGCACGTATGCACACGAACTGCATCCACACAACACTCACACAAACACATGCACCCACGCACGCACGCAACACTCACACGTACACACGCAGCCACGCACGCACGCATGCAACACTCACACGCACACACGCACGCATGCATGCAGACACCAGTACACCACACGACCAACACACACTCTCACGCTCAAGTGCTCAACCTACACGTGCATGCGCACACATCAGGCTATGACAGACACATACACAACCATGTGATTCCCGCGCACGGGTTGGAGCCTTGTCGCGCCCGCGTAAATTTGTGTTTATCTAACCTTTTGCCTATGTGAACTGACAGGTGGGACCCACAACGAACATGGTCAATTTAACTAGTCAACATGGCGCCATGCAAACTATTTGGCCGGTCAACAGAGTGCAATCCGATGCTGAGCTGTGAGCAAGTAACCGTATAATCACCGCAAAACGTATATAGTGACCGCAATCCGCTTATTCTGAAGTTCGGTGACCGTATTACGCTTTTCTCTCTGTAGACCCTCCAAAACTACATCTCTACACGTTCTCGCATGTTACATCTAACAACTATGCAATACAACACTACTACCACACTCTAACACAATAAATCATATGTGTTTTTAGTTTTACTAGATATTATATTGTTACTTATAATTATTCAGTTTGCATACATTAAAATTTCCTTTGAAATGTATGGCCAGTATCATCTACCGCGCGGGAAAAATCTCGCCCTTTCCCGTTTAATCGGGTTTGTATCGATGGATCGTGCGAAACAGCAAAACTATAGTACTATACAGTACAAGTGACAGTTCACCGGGCCGTCATGTCGTCTACTCCTCTGTCGTAAGAGTGGAGCGCTCGCTTTCATAAATCTTCTAGTCCCTTTCGCCGACATGTGGGACATCAAGCTACCGGATCCACGTGCCATACCGGAATACAGTGCAGAGCAGCCGGGGTGAAGCACCCCAGTCATGGCGCCGGCGTAGTAATGAGCAATGAGTCGTTAAATCACAAAGCTACACCTTTCCCGCAGTTAAGTTGGAGGGACGAAGCAACCATCATTTCACTGTTGCTGAATCCGCTTCTTCCTCATCTTCTTCAACTTAACCACGTGTTGCTTCTGCCAATTGTTCTGCCTCATGTGGGACGCGGATTGGCTTGGTAAAGCACTGACACATGGGACCGCATGATAGCAAACCGCTAGGACAACGTCCTCCGAAAATAAGAAACCTCCCCCGCCATCCACACAGCAAAATCACCTCCTTTTTACTAATCTTGATTCTATAATTTTTTAGATCAATATAATTGAGATTTGTATAGATAGCACACAGGAGCAAAACCAAGTGTACGGTTAAGGGCATCCACAATGTGTGTAGCCAAATGTGAAAATAGCTTTTGGCATCGTGGGAACCATTGTGGACGGTGTTGCCAAAGCCAAAAAGATGGAACCGAAGCTCCCTGATTGATTGATTGAAGGAATAGAAAATGCAACGTCTCTCCTCTTTCTCCCATGCTTGGACGCATGTAGTACAATATAGAGCACAGAGTCTACTCCCCTATCCCCTCTATCACAAATCACAAAGTAGTGAGGCGTCAAATCACAAAAGCACGGACGAAGCAACCGTCATTTCAGTTTTCGCTGACTTCGCTTCTCCATCGGCTTCTTCGAGAAGCCATCTCACCGCATTAGTTATAGTAGTACTAGTAAAGGACTTCCTGGATGCAAATAAGGCGGTTGTCTCGGCTTGCAGGCGGCACTTGCGAACGACTTACCGTGGTCTCCCTCAATGGTGTTCTCCGTCGAACACACTTCGCCAAATCACCAAAAAAATATCATCGACGTCACTGCAATGGGGAAGGAAGTCAAATATAGTTACTACCTCCATTTTTTGTACACAAGGCCAGTATATCAAAATTACAATTTGCAAAGGGCCACTAACACCAATCGAGGCAAATTGATGGGGTTCGCAACCAAGGACATTAATATCCCACATGCATGCGGAAGTGAGAAGGTTGGTTTGCATGGCGCTACATTAATCCAGCGATGAGGAGTGAGATGGTTAGCTCTTTGGTCTTTGGAGAAAAAAATACAGATTAATTGACACGTGAAACGAGGATTTGTATTGATTAAATCCCGTGAAGGAAAACCCAGCCTTTCTTTTTTAACACTAGTACTCCTAGTACGTACGTACTTATCCTTTTTGGGTCTAGGCCTTGCATTGCCAAACTTCGCCACACATTTTTTCCAAGCTTGCCTAAAGTTTTCAAAATAAGAAGGAGGTACACTTGCGCACGGCTATCGCGGTCGCACCGCACCCTGACACGGTCGCTCCTGCACGCCGCGGTCGCACCGCACCCTCACACGGTCGCTCCTGCACGCCGCAAACCCAACCAAGGGAACGCACCCTCACTGACACGTGTTGTCGCATGGGAACACACCAAACTCAGCCATCCTATCGCTGACACATAATTTTCGTTCATAGAGTATGTTTATCCAACCGCATGTTGGGGAGTATCCGTACGGCCCGTGCGGTGGTCTGTTGGGGAAGAAGAAGAGGTGAGGAAGAAGGAAAGAAGTGTTAGGAGACGTAGGATATTCATCCAACCGCCTGAAATGGTAGACTGACCCAAGTCAGGCGACTTGCATAACAAATATATGTTTTTACACAGCAAAAGGTCCATAAAAACAACAACATAAAGAAAAACTATCACTGCTTGCGGAAAGAGACGACCTCGTCGTCTTTGGCTGCCAGCGTGAACCAGCCGTCGCTGCCGACATGTGTCTCCGCACCGTGGTTGTCCTCAGCCTCCAGCTACTCGTTCAAGCGGAGCGTGCGGGCGTTCTGCAGGGATGAGAGCACAGCCCGGTTCAAGTCGAGGACGTCCGGTTCCGCCTGCAGGAGGGCCTCGATGGCAGCGGCATCCGCGCGCAACGCGTCGAGTCGAGCCTCCGCAGCCCTGTTCAAGTCCAGGACGTCCGGTTCTGCCTGCAGGAGGGCGTCGATGAGAGCGGCATCCGCGCGCTCTGCGTCGAATCGAGCCTCTGTCGTCCGGTTCAAGTCTAGGACGTCCGGTTCCGCCTGTAGGAGGGCCTCGATGGGAGCGGCATCCGCGTGCTCCGCCTCAAGTTGAGCCTCCATCGCCCGGTTCACATCCACAACATCCGGTTCCGCCTGCAGGAGAGCCTCGATGGCAGCGGCATGCGCGTGCTCCGCGTCGAGTTGAACCTCTGCCTCCCGGTCCTCCTTTAGTATCGCCATGTTGAACCGCTGGTCCGCCTGCACCATGGGGGACTCAGACGCCGGCACGAAGTCGACGTCCATCGTCTCATACCCATCAGGGGCCTTCTGCACCGCGACCTCCACCATGAACATTGGATCGGCTTCCTCCTACTCGTAGCTTGGCTCCAGAGAACTCGGGGATTGGCCCGCCGCAAAGCAAGCTTGGGAACGGAGGTCTGTGGCACCGACCGCCGCCGCGATTTCTGCGCGGCGCTCCGGCGTCAGCATCTTGTAGTAAGTAATCTTGCTGCACACCATGGCTTTCCGGCGAACTAGGGGACACTTGATGCGGGCTAGGGGATCGAAAGGCGGGGGAATGGGCTGGAGATTTGGTGTGGTTTTAGGGCAGTGGCTGGCGTAGGCTGAGCAGCGAAGGTTTTGATGTGAATAGTGGTTCCGGTGACAACCGGTCAATCGGTTTTGACTGTACATTGCTCTTGTCGCGTTCGCGTTGCAGCCCGGCATGCGGGACCCTCCACGTCGCTCACCGAATGGAACGCGCTTCGTCTTGCATTTTCGCTCGCTTGTGGGACCGTAGTTGAGAGAAATCGATGTCCCTGCCCCTCCCCCCGCTCGTGTCATTTATTATACCACCACTCCCTCAGTTTTATGTGGAGTAAATAAAAACAAAGGGAGTATACTACGGATGAGGATCCCCTGACATGGCCGAACCCATTGAGTAACTGACATGCAGGGCCTAGCAAGCATGGGGTCCGCCAGTAAGTGACCGAAAGGGAGGGTAAGGCAGGGATACCTACGTCAGAGGATCCACTTCCACTATACTACTTTGACCAAATGTTAGAGTAATAATATATTACATGCAACATACACAAATGTTAGAGTAATAATACTCCTATATGACATGCAACTTACACAAAGCATACAGGGTCTAATGCATTTTTCGAGGCTAACTTTGACCAAATGTTAGAGTAATAATATATGACATGCAACTTACACAAAGCATACGGTCAAATTCATATGTGAAAGGAGTTTCCAATGATATAATTTTCACATTATACATCTCATGTACTATTAATCTTGTCAATAGTCAAATTGGAAACCATCTCGAGTACAAATCTAGGAGTACGTATGAATCTAACAATATTGATTGGCGTTGTTGAATGTTGATACCTTTTTGATCAAAGTAGATATACTTTGACTACACATAAAACTTATATGTAAACTAGAAAGGATAGGAGGGAGTATATTGTACGTTCAAAAACGAAACGAACATTGTATACCCTTTATATATGATTTGCGGATGCTATGATCACCGGTTCAAAATTTTGAATCCGCCTTAGGTATCACGTGCCCCCACTCGTTCCCTCTCGATTCCATCTCGGGGTCCGGAGATCTATTGAAAGAGGACTAGGGTGGGTACGTGCGAATGATACTCGGTGGAATGTTCAAATGAGGCATGTGGGAGGATGGACTCGACTGGAGGGCGACATGATCGATGGAGAAGAGGGTTGGAGAGGAATGAGAAATAAGCAAACGCCACATGATTATACTTGAACGGCTCAAATAAACAATAAGTTGTCTCGCTTGTCCTACATAGTGAAAGGCCTAATGCGCAACGCGGAGCACTGGCGCTCGAATATGTCCGGGAAAACAGGGAAACAGACATGTGGGGCACACCCGTCGGGACGACGTAGCGCAGACTAGTCCAATGGAGGAGCTGGCCCACGACCTCCTCGCCACCGACAACCATTCATGTGGGTCGTTGGGGGCAACAACGGGGCGCAGCTCCAGCATCGCCTCTGGACACGGCGACCGCGGTGAGCGACACGCTCATATCGTCGCTAGACACGGTCAGTTTCAGTTTGTCGAGGGTGGCATTAGTGCTGTGGCACGACCAACGGTATGTTTGGTTTGTGCCCAAGGTTGCCCCATCAAAGCATTGGGTAGCCAAAATTTTGGTTGAGGTATTGGTTGCCCATGATTTGGCCGGCATTGGCAAGAAAAATGAACTTGAGTTGGCCAGAGTTCATTGGCATGCCAAAGAAATGGCAACCGTCCAAACAAAGACCAATCTTTGGGTCATGACCAAAATTTTGGTTGAGGTATTGGTTGCCCATGATTTGGCCAACATTGGCAAGAAAAATGAATTAGAGTTGGCAAGAGTTCATTGGCATGCCAAAAAAAATGGCAACCATCCAAACAAAGACCAATCTTTTGGTCATGACCAAAATTTTGGCAAGGTGCACTTTGGACACAATCCAAACACACCCCAACACCCGGCTCGTCGAGGATGCAGGGGCGCCGCGACGTGTCCGCGGAGAGGTGTAGCGTGGCCAACTGCATCATCTGGACCTGAGACCATGCCGGGCCGTCTTGCTTTTCCAATGACATGCGGGGATCGCATGTGAGCAAAGGGCATCTCCAACGTTGCCACAACCGCAGCTGACTACCCTGGCACACCAAAACCCTCGTCCCTCGCGCCGTCGCGTGGTGCATTCCCAGCCGGCGCCAGCTGCCCGCATTCATGCCGTCCGTTCGTATGTCGTCATTAAGAGGCTCGGTGCCCGCGGAACCAACTCCGGCGACTTAATGACGCACCCGGATGCTTGGCCTCATCGGAATGCGCTACTTAAAGCGGCAACGTCCTCCTACCTGGAACCACATCCGCCATGACCGCAAGCGCGAACGCTCTGTGGGAGAGCTTGTCTTCGGGGATGGAGCTCGAGGTCGCCGCCCTCGCTCAAGTCACCGCACAAGCGGTGGCCACGCTGGCGGCCGACGACGGGAGCACCATCAGCCACGCGTCCTACTTGCCGCCGTCCAACGTCCGACACCGCCGAGGTCAGGGACTCCTCCGAGGATGAGTAGGGCATGGGAGGCGGCAGGGCATGGTGTGCCAACTGGCCGGTCCGTCTCCCATGTTCTACTTTTCCTCGCCGGAGATCGCACCTTCACTTCACGAGTCTTGAACCCCGCCCCCGTACATGGAGATCACAAATGGAGGACGTTGGTCGCCGCCGTAGAATAGGTTTAGGGTCGGGTTTCTTTTATTTTTTTGTCCTATAAAAGTTCGAAATGTAATGAAAATCTGCCGTGTTTGCATTAATCTCGGCCGGTGTATATGAACTTTCACAATAATATACATATTGTAGGAGTACTAGCAAGATGCCCGTGCGTTGCACGGAAGATCAAGATCTTGTGGGAGAAAAGGATGAACGAGGGAAAGCCTTATCTGCAAATGTGGAGAGGAGTGCGGGTAAATTGTCATAGTTTCCTTCCTATCCGTTAGATATAGATCGGACGACCTATATTGCAGGATCAGACACATCTTTCTACATCTACGGGAACCTACGAAAGGGTTAACGTAAATTACCTCTCTCTCTCCTCCCCTGATTTTCATGGTGGTGGGCCCCTACCTCCCCCCAATCTACTATCAGCAGCTCACACGTTTCACATTGCGTTAATTACGTAACTGGGATTACGTAGGTGTAGCATTACTCGTCCTAAAAAGCCCAACTAAGCCAACCTCCCAGCATATCGTGCGGGAAAAGACCCGGCCACGCCGTTTTAGTCGGGATTACTGGATTACTAGTAGTAGTATTGATGGATCGCGCGAAGCAACATATTTTTTTAGGGGGCGAAGCACCTAGTTTAAAAGGAAAAAATGCGGTATACTCACAACACTCCTGTCGCGGTCGCATTGCACCCCACACACGTTCGGTCCTGCACACGGCTCACGCAAATGGAACACACTTCGGCTTGCTTCTACACTGACACATGGGACTGCACTTGGAGAAACCGACCATGCGCCAAACTCCACCCGCCCACCGCGTGAAATCCTCCCCCCACACCCAAAAATTCCCCCCAAATCCGATTCAACCGCCCTTCGGCCAACTAGCCAATAATATTCCCCAAACCCCCTCCCCCCTATCCCCCTCCACTCCATTCGCTTCGCCAAAGACGCCCTCCCCGCCATGCTGATACGTCGACGTCCCGGTTCGACGATCCTCTCACTCCCATAGTACGCTCTCATAGACTGCCGTCCTCTAGCCACGCCGCCACTCTCGCTATGTTCTTGTGGAGGCGCACGGCGGTCAGCGAAGCCACCGCTGGCGACGTTCGTGTGGAGACGCACGGCGGTCAGCTTCTCCCACGGTACACGCATTCTAGACTGAGGCCCCATTCATGTCGGTGTAGCGCTGAATGTTAGTTGATAGACGCTGTTAATCTCACTATTTGCCAAAGTAGTTTACTGTCAATATGCTCTGCTTAAGAAGCTTCCTTGCCTTATTCTGCACTCAATCTGCTTAGCTAAGATGGCATGCTAAGGCCGATTAGTTGCTAAAATATCCTGCCATGTATTTATTGTGACGTAGATTGCCATGGTCTAGTAGCCAATCTGTTAGCTGAAATAGCTCTACACCGTTTTATACTCGATCTTTGTTACTGTGATGGCCTTCGATAGTTCGATGGTTGTGTGCTCGGCCTCATTGACTGCTGAAACAGCCTGCTATAATTTGGCACTCAAATCTGTTTGCTGAATTAGCTTTACATATATTTCGTTAGTTAGATATGCTCGTCCAAATATCTTGCCATAGCTTTAGACATCGACCTAGGTATTTTTTCTGGACTTCATAAAAAAGCATATATGTTTTCCCTATAATATCTAGTAGAAGAACTAATTTGTATGTCTAACAGATGGGAAGGACTTGGATAACTTCTGCTCGAAGATTCTCCGCTTCATATGTCGAGGGGGTTGAAAACTTCATGAACTTTATCAGAGATGAGTACGGTGGTCCGAAATCAGCTGTGCTCTGCCCGTGTAGTAGTTGTATGAATTCAGTTACAAGACCCTAGTCAACTGTGCAAAATCATCTACACTTGTATGGGATGTCAGTCACATATACTAGGTGGGTTCATCATGGTGAAGCTGTGAACGTCAATGTTATTGACTACGTGGAAGCAGCAGATCACCATCTTGATCTGCCCGATGCTCAGGTGGAAGAGGAGGAGGAGGAGGTGCTGGTGGCGGAGCCAGTGAGTTTGACCAACATTGAAACATTGCTATGAAATGCTCGTGCATTCCGTGAACTTTCACCTGCGGAAGAAAAATGGTGGGCCCACATGTTGGAACAATGCAACGTTGCTATCACCCCAGGAAATAAGCTGTCACTATTCTCAGCTATGGTCACCTTTCTTCAGGTGAAGACATTTGAGCGGATGACCAACAAGTCATTCGATGCGATGTTGGCTCCTTTCTGCGAATCTTTCCCAGATGCGTCTGAGCTGCCACACACCTACAGTAAAATGAAGAATTTCCTTCGTGTAGTTGGAATTGGATATGATATGATCCATGTTTGTAAGAATAATTGTGTTCTGTTCCGGAAGGATTATGCCAACTTAAGTGAATGCCCAAAATGCAAATCATCAAGATGGAAAGATGGCGATGCTGTGAAGAGGATTCCTCATAATGTTCTGAGACATTTTCCAATTACACCAAGATTGAAGAGGTTGTTTCATGATGCTGAAACAAGAGAGGATGTACTGTGGCATTCTAGGAACCAGGAGTACAGAGATCAGAATGTAATGAGCCATCCATCTCATGGTAGTGGAAAAGATTCAATGATAAACACAAAGAGTTTGCTGCTGACCCGAGAAACATTAGACTTGGCTTAGCTTCAGATGGATTTAACCCATTTGGCCACCAGAGCGCCACATATAGCATGTGGCCAGTGCTTGTTATCCCTTACAACATACCTCCAAATTTTTGCACCAAAGAATCAAACTACATGATGGCCTTGCTCATTACAGGTCCAAAAAGTCCTGGAAAGGATTTTGATTTGTTCATGGAGCCTCTTGTGGAGGAACTTCAACAACCATGGAAGGGTGTTCTCACTCAAGACCTATATAGCAGCTCACCAGCTGATTTCTTTCTGCGTGCTATTATAATTTGGTGCATCCATGATTATCCGGCTTTGGGCACTATGTCAGGGCGAACGACACATGATTACAATGCATGTGTTCGCTGTGACAGGAATCCGCTGTCATACGCAATACTTAGCAAGATCTGTTACATTGGACACCGCCGTTTCCTTGCCAAGGACAAGCCGCATCCTAGAAAATACCGAAGACATGTGTTCAATGCAAAGTATGAAAACCGTGATTCGCCAAAGAGGCTCACCGCCGATGAGTTGCAAGTGGAATTAGAGAAGGTCAGGCATATTACACCAGGAAACCATCCTGGTAATGGTAGCGGGAAAAGGATGCGTGGCAGGGTAGAAGAGAGATTATTGTTTACTTGTAGGTCCACTTTGTGGGACTTGGAGTATTGGAAAGATTTGGATCTAAGGCATAATCTTGATGTGATGCACATCGAGAAAAATATATGTGACATCATTATCGGCACACTTCTTAATATTGAAGGCAAGACGAAAGATACCTTAAAATCTAGGATTGATTTGACACACCTGGGTATCAGAAAGGATTTGCAGGTGCAAGATGAAGGTAAACCACAGGATATGGCACCAGCTGTGTATGTCTTGGACAAGGTAAAAAGAAAAGAATTCTGCGAGGTCCTGTCACGTGTGAGATTCCCACATGGATTTGCTTCCAACCCTGAAAGGAGAGTCAGTGCAGATGGAAACAAGGTACAAGGGTTGAAAACTCATGACTGCCACGTCCTACTTCAAAGGGTTTTACCTGTTATCCTTAGAGGATTGGGCCGCCCTGACTTATACTGAGCAGTTGCAGAGTTGGGACAATTCTTCAGGGAACTCTGCAGTAGGAATATCAGGATAGATGCTTTGGAGCGTCTTAGAGACAAGATACCAACTATCCTATGCGACCTTGAGAAGATATATCCTCCAGCCTTCTTTGATGTGATGGTGCATTTGGCTATTCATCTACCTGATGAGGCACTACTTAGAGGTCCAGTACAGTATGGCTGGATGTACCCTATTGAACGGCGGCTAGGCACTTTCAAGGGCTATGTTAGGAACAGAGCTAGATCCGAGGGTTCCATTGCAGAGGCCTACATTGCTACAGAAGCGTTGACATTCTGTTCAAAATACATTGAAACAGCTGATCAGCTTAGCAAAGAGGTGGGTGAAGACAATCCTCGGCTCAATGTTTTCGATTATTCTGTTCGAGTTACAGGGAAGAGTTGACAAGAGGACAAATCTAAAGATTTGGACAAAATGGTTTGGTATGTGTTGAATAACTATCCTGGGATACTACCTTATATCAAGTAAGTGCAGTACTGCAGCTTATACATCGTAATCTACTAAACTTGCAGCACATTCTTATATATTTAGATGTTTGACGCGATCACTATGTTGTGCAGCATCTACAAAGAGGAGTTACTGCCGCAAAATCCAAGAAACATTGATAAACTGGTTATGGTAGGATTTGCGAAATGGTTCAAGAACCATGTAACCTTTTGAAGTGCACTGTTAGTTTTTTTAATATATTGAGTACATAAGATGATCAGCTTGTCTATTTTCTAACCATAGGTTAAGAAGATGCGGGAGGATGGGCAGGCAGTTGATGATGCCCTTTACACACTAGCAATGGGTCCTGATACTCGAGTAAGACATTATGAATCTTGCGTTGTTGGAGATGTGCGCTACAACACCCTTGCACGAGACGAAGGCAGGAAAACACAAAACAGTGCCATCATGAGCACGGGTACGTATGACAAAGAGACAACTGAAATGTATGCTAACATAACAGACATTATTCAGTTGTAGTATATCTCCAGTTTCAAGGCTCATCGGTGTGTGGTTCTGTTGTGCTATCGTTGGTATAACCTGTTTTCCAGGATCGCAAAACCCAGAGCTGATGATTATTTCAAATCCATCAATGTCAAGGCGGCGTACCAGACCAACGAGCCTTTTATTTTGGCAAATCAAGCAACACAGATATTTTTCTTGGAAGACACATTTGCACGTAGTGATGACTGGAGAGTATTGCAAAGGTTTGAGAAGAGGAATTCGTTTAATGAAGTTGCACAAAAAGATGATGCTTACACTACTCCTGATGTACAAGATAACACAGATGTTCCTAATATCTTTGAGAACCATCACGTCAATGACGTCGGCGGAAAGATTGCCTGTCGTGCTATGGACATACAAGAGTTGGTCAAGAAGAAGCCAACGTTCGAGGATGTTGAGGACGAAGAAGAAGAAGACACCGTGGGGAATTACGATTCAGACTGATACACATGGCGAAGATGTTGACGCTGCTGCTGCGGATGATGATTACATTGCTTTTTTCGTATTTGCCTGTCAGAAGATGATTTTTTATCTACTATGTGAAATTGTGTTTGCTATGACAACTGAAACCTGATGAACATGTTGTTTAGTATTTTGCTGTGAGAACATCACTTGTTATGTATGTTGATTTGTGTTCGGTGATTGTATGACAACTAAAACATGATGACATTGTTGTTTAGTTGTACTCATATTTGGCTGTGAAACTTGAGTTTGATGACATAGTTTGCTGTTGGACTGCAATTTGCTCCACGTCTTCGAATGCGAACAAAGCTGACCCGATAGGGCCTCTGCTATTTATTTATTTATATGAGCAAAAGGGGATACCCCCTGATTTCCGTTAATAGAAATCATTAGATGTTCACAACACTACGCCCAGCCTGCTACATAGGTTTCATTCATTACTTGTTTCAGCAAAGTGCTCATGTCGTAGCCACTGAATACATCATGAGTGCTACATACACTGCAAATAAAGAGACAATCATCCTACAGAGCACATCGATTTTGCCCATTGTCTTCACAAGCTCTTTCATCTCCTCATTGCTGTCAAGGCCGTTCAGCAACTGTTGCTTGGCCATGATCAGAGGAACTGCATCTTTAAGCTTCTGCTCTGCATCTTCCTCTTCTGCCATTCCTTCAGTTACTTGTCCAACACCCCAACCTGCTGGTATTGGGATTCCTTGGCTAACCAAATAATCAGCATAGTTGCATTCCCCCACATCAGCAACTTCCCATAAATACAAATCACATGAATCTTCCCTTTTCCGCACGAATCAAATTGGTAGATCATCAACCAAACTATTAAAAAAATCAGCAACTGAAAGCAGCAGAACAACACTTAAACATATTATTACCCCATGATTCGGGCATTTGTAGAAGACTCGGCCAGGGTTGCGGATTGTGGTTGAGACGCGATGGATGACTCTGCGTGATTTGCAGCAGTGGCACCACACCAATGGCAGTGGGTTGCGATGAGCAATCGGCTGTGGTGCGCGTGCCGGCGAGGGTGTGATGAGACCCACAGGTGATGGTACGGGTTGCGACTTGGCACATATCTGGTTGTTGCCTGCTGAAGAGCAGGTCTATGAGCAGCCAGCGGACATGGTTGCTGCGGCCAGAGCTTCTGATGCTAGGCAGAGTAAGTAGAGAAGAGGAGAAGCGAATGTTGGATATGTCAGTTTCATTACTTGCAGAGTAGCACAACACCATATATAGTCATAGTCTAGGTTTGGATTCAAACCAGCTATAGGAGCACGTCTTTCTTTTTTCTAAAACTCGGCAACGTCTCATTACTGGTACACTAGCTTGTTCTGTATGCCTTCCCAAGTCTTTGATTTTCTTTCCCTTTTTTGCGAGGAAGGAAGGAGGACAAAATTGAGAGTTCCTGGGACTCAAACCCAAGACCTCTTGGTTGAAAACCAAGGGTGCTAGTCACTTATGTGGCGAAAGTTCCCTGTGAGGAGGACGACAGACGAATGCATTTTCCTTGCAGTTTTCTTCCTATATATAAAAAAGTATGCTACTTGGTGTCCGCTTAGTCAACAAAACGATTGTGCCAACCTTGACCGTTGGATTGACATTCAACGTCTGTCGCGTTTCTTCAGTTTCTTCTTCCTCGAGCTGCCAAAGCCAAACCAATGCCGGAATAAGGAGAGGAATAAGCAGATGACTATATATGGTGAGGATGACAGTAGGGACCCAGCAGCGCGCGCAGTAATTTTGTTTTTTCGGGACGGAGAAGGGTATCAACTGGGTTGTGCGGGACCCATGGCCCGTCTAGCCCAGGCTTTTATTTCATATGTTTAGCACATGGCTAGCCCAGTTTGTTTTTTTCCTTTCTGAAAATTGCTAGCCAGCTATTTTGTTTTTTGCAGAATAACCAACGTAGGCCTACTTGCTTTTCTACGCCCTGTTGGGCCGGAAACTTTTCAAGACAAGGAGGGATGCATTTTGCCCAGAAAATGGGCTATAAGTAATAAGAAATGGGCTATAAGTAATAATAAATGGGCTGTAAAATGAAAAACTACAGCAAACAGACAATTAGTTCCAAAATACTATTTTCTTTCGGATTTTGATATTTCAAATTTCATTGTTTTTTGTGCGGGTAAAATTTCATTGAATTTAAATTAAGGTATATTTAGATTTAAAATTAATTAGAATCTGGCTAGAAATTTCGGGCTGTATGCTGTTTGGGACAGATTTGGAGGCTGACTTGTGGGTCTACTAGGTTGACGTGTACTTTGGCTTTGTCAACTTAGTCCACAAACGATTCTAGCAGCAGTGACCGTTGGATGTTAATCCAACGGCCCTGCTGCTTCTTCAATATCTGATCTTCTTGCTCCAGCCGCCCAAACCAGCTCTGGTGGGACTGCCTGCTCCCGCCTCCCGTGGCCGGCTGTGCTGCTGCACAGGCCGCACTGCCCCACCCTACTTCATTGTTGGCCAGGCCATTCCTCTACTCACCCACACCTCCTGTTATTTTTCGGCGACGGCAGCCGCACCAGTAAACCCTCATACTCCCCACCGCGTGGGCAACCATTACCGAGTCTTCCCTAGCTCCGTGTCGTTCCCTTCCTAGGCCTCGCCGTCGTCCACCGCCATGGTGCTCTTGGCGCGGCCTGGTCAACTTGGTCAACGAACGACATCCATCGGCCGTGGACTGTACGCGCAAAATAATGATTCCTCCACCTGACAGCTGGGACCCACCGGAAGGGCCTCTATATTTCGTGAAAAAAATGTTCCCCTCGCTGACATGTCAGACCCACCAGTTATATCTTCGCACGCAAGGAAGTGCCTCCTTATTACGCACAAAAAAATGAATACCCCCCTGCTAGCTGGGACCCACCAAAGTGGGAGGATGACTTGTGGGCCAACAAAGTTGACGGGGACGGAGGGCTTTGTCAACTTAGTCAATATGAACGATTCTAACCCCAGTGACCGTACGATGTCCATCCAACGGACGTAGTGCTTCTTCAACCTCTGGTCTTCTTGCTCCAGCCGCTCAAAGCAGCGCCGGTCGTGTCGCATGCTCCTGCCTCCCGTGGCCGGTTGTGCTGCCACGGAGGCCTCACCGCCCATACTATTCCCACCACTGACCAGGCCCTGCGGCGACGGCAGCCTCACACCGCAGCCGAACCAGTGAACCCGCGTACTCCTCTCGCGCGGGCTTCCACTGCCGCGTCTTCCCCGGCTCCGCGTCGTCCCCTTCCTAGGCCTCGCCGTCGTCCACCGCCGTGGTGCTCTCCGCGCGGCGTGGTCAGCGTGGTCAAGGAACGACTTCCATCGAAAGAGTACTGTACGTGGAGAGGCTGACAGCTGGGTCCACGGCCACAGCCCAGTTTTTTTTGTGATTTTCCAAGTAAGTCGCTTTGTCAGGCCTGTTGGGCTCCAAATCTTTCAAGACGAGGAGAGCTTTCATTCGGCTGCCCGAGAAAATGGCCCATCAGTAATGAGAAATGGGCTGTACATTTTTAAAACGCATCAAACTGGCAATTAGTTTCAAATATCTTTTTTTCATTTCAAGATTTTAAATTACATTAATTTTTATGCGTGGAGAATTTGTTGGATTTTATATCGATAAACATTTATTCTTAAAATCAGTTCGAATGTGAGTCGAAATTTTGGGATTAAAAATAGTTCGGACTGCACCGAAATATGCAAAATTTCGTAAAATTTTTAACCGTGGCCACAATTTGGGCTGTAATGCCAACAAAAAGAATATGGGCTCCAAAAAAACCTTAAGAATTAGCAAATGGGCTGAAAATTATTAGAAATAATGGCAGATGGGTTGTATGCTATTTTCCAGAGATTTGAGGCTTTCCTAAAAAAAGGTTGACGCACAAGCAGTGACTGTTGGATGTCCATCCAACGGCCGCCGTGCTTCTTCAATCTCCGCTCTTCCTGCTCCAGCCGCTCAAACAAGCGCCGGCGGGACTGCTTGCTCCCTCCTCCCCGCGGCCGACTGTGCTGCCGCGCAGGCCTCACCGCCCCACTATACTCCCATTGCTGGCGTAGCCATCCCTCTACTCACCCACACCTGCTGTTATTCTCCAGCAATGGCAGAAGAACTAGTAAACCCTCGTACAGTCGTACTCCCCTCCGCGTGGGAAACAACTGTCGAGTCTTCCTTGCCTCCGTGTCGTTCCCTTCCTAGGCCTCGCCGTCGTCCACCGCCCTGGTGCTCTCGGCGCGGCCTAGTCAACATGGTCAACGACCGACATGCATCTGAAGTGGACTATACGTGGAGAGGCCGACAGCTGGGTCCACGGCCACACGCAAGGAAATGCCTCCTTATTACGCGCAAAATAATGATTCCTCCACCTGACATCAGGGACCCACCGAAAGGGCCTATGTATTTCGCGAAGAAAACGTTACTGCCGCTGACAGCTCGGACCCACCAGCTATATCTTCGGACGCAAGGAAGTGCCTCCTTATTACGCACAAAAAAATGAATACTCCCCCTGTTAGTTGGGACCCAGTATAGTGGCAGGCTGACTTGTGGGCCTACTAAGTTGACGGGGACGAAGGGCTTTGTCAACTTAGTCAATATGCACGATTCTAGCTCATGTGACCGTACGATGTCCATCCAATGGCCATCGTGCTTCTTCAACCTCTGGTCTTCTTGCTCCAGCCGCCCAAACCAGCGCCGGTCGTGCCTCGTGCTCCTGCCTCCCGTGACTGGCTGCGATGCGGCGGAGGCCTCACCGCACCCTACTACTCCCACCGCGGGCCAGGCCATCCCTCTACTCACCCACACCCCCTGTTACTCTGCGGCGACGGCAGCCTCACACCGCAGCGAACCAGTGCCCTCGTACTCCTCTACGCATGGGCATCCACTGCCACGTCTTCCCCAGCTCTGTGTTGTCCCCTTCCTAGGCCTCACCGTCGTCCACCTCCCTGGTGCTCTCGGCACGGCGTGGTCAATGTGGTCAAGGAACGGCTTCCATCGAACATGGACTGTACATGGAGAGGCTGACAGCTGGGTCCACGGCCGTAGCAAGGAAGTGCCTCCTTATTACATGCAAAATAATTATTCCTCCACCTGACAGCGGGGACCCACTAGACGGGCCACCGTATTTCGCCCCCTGACTGCTGGGACCCACCAGCTACATCTTCGCAGGCAAGGAAGTGCCTGATAGTCGGGACCCACCTGGTCGAATCGTACGTAGCGTTGTCATTCTGGTCGCGAACGTGTACGTACATACTGGTTGATGTAGAGGTGCGTACGTGTCGTAGTAGAGGCGCACATGTAGCATGTACACGTATGTATAGTGGCCAGGGTGCAAGAAAGAAAATACGGCCACATATGTGTACATACGGGCTGGGTCTCGAATGCCTACTCGTGCAAACATATGGCCAGGGCTCGTGTACATTGCTGGGTCGGAACAGAGAAACAGCGTCGTCATCATGTTCATGGGGAAGCAATGGAATGCGTCGTGTTCATGGGGAGGCAACGGAATGTGTCGTGTTCATCGGAAGGGCTTGGAAGGAACAGGCGATGGAAACGAGGCCTGGTGTACCGCAGAACGGAGGAAACGGCCTTGTGTTCGACCGTCCATGTTCGAAACGGGATCCTGTTCATCGGGAGGGGTCTGGCGTACCGCAAAACAGAGGAAATGGACCTGCTACGGTCGAAACAGGGGTCCTATTGGTCGGGAGGGGTGTGGCGTACAGCAAAACGGAGGAAACAGACTTGTGTTGGAGCGCTACGGTCGAAACAGGGGTCCTGTTCATTGGGAGGGGTGTGGCGTACCGCAAAACGGGACTCCACGAGATACTGTTCATCTTCACCGTCGACCTCCTCCAGCCTCCACGGGCTCGTGTTCATCCAGCCTCCACCGCGTGCTACTCCACCGGCTACTGTTCAACCACCCCTCCACCGTCTATTGTTCATCTAGCCCTCCACACCACGGGGTCCTGTTCAACCACCCCTCCACGTGCACCCCTCATCGTCTACTGTTCATCCAGCCCTCCACACCACGGGGTCCTGTTCAACCACCCCTCCACCGTCTATTGTTCATCCAGCCCTCCACACCACGGGGACCTGTTCATCCACCCCTCCACGGGCATCCCTCCACCGTCTACTGTTCATCCAGCCCTCCACCACACCACGGGGTCCTGTTCATCCAGAGGCAACGCCACCGCTCACTGTTCATCCAAACCCCCCGCAACGCTCACTATTCATCCCATCGACCGGCTTCTGTTAGCAGCAGTAGCGAAGGAATCGCTCGATCGGGTTCAGTCAACAGCCATCGATCGATCGCTCGGGTTCAGTAACACGTGGCCTATAATGCAATCGCTCGGGTTCAGTTAGAGCCCAACGCCTCGCTCGGGTTCTGTTGGGGATATTACTACTGGGCGTAAACTGGCCTATCTGGGCCGGGTTAACTTCATCAGTAGTTAAGTATGTTAAAGCCCAAGAAGGCAGATGAGGGCTCAAGACCCATGGTCGGTTCAAGGCCTGTAGCCGTAAACCGGCGTTGGTAGTTAACTTGTATTGTAAGTTAGGAATAAGTAGAGACCAAACCGGACACATCTATGAGCCGGTATTGGGACTCTGTGAACCGACGGGCGTCACCCGTGTATATAAGGGGATGACCCGGCGGCGGTTCAAGGTCAACAGACAACAACTCAAGACATAGGCGAAGCTTGTTTGCTCCCTAGTCATCGAAACCCTATCAATTCCATCACAACTAGACGTAAGCTTTTACCTTCATCGAAGGGGCCGAACTAGTATAAACTCTCTTGCATCCCTGTGTCCACTTTAACCCCTTCAAGCTAGCCCATCGCGATGGCTCCATGACGAAGTCCTTTCTCAGGATTTAATGGTAATCCGGGTGGATATAATAATCAGAATAGTCAGAACAACCAGGGTGGTTACAACCAATAGCAGCAACAGTCAGGTTACCAGACCAACCCAAAGCAGTTGAGTAGTGGGCAGTACCATGTCTTCACCACTAGCTTGGACAAGCGAGGTCGAAAGGTTCAGAGGAGGGCGGTCAACTCTGTTGAACCGACCATGCCCCGTTATCTACGCTGGTCTGAACAGCCAATCATATGGAGCAGAGAGGATCACCCTCCCTAGGTTGATAATCCGGGTCAGTTGTCTCTAGTGGTGGCGCCTCAGGTGGGAGGTTACAAGTTCACCAAGTGCTCATGGATGGAGGGAGCAGCATTAATATCTTGTACTATGAGACCTTCCGTCGTATGGGACTAACAGATAAAAATCTCAAACCATCTAATACGGTGTTCCACGGTGTGGTACCTGGCAAATCAGCATATCATGTTGGTAAGATAGCTCTGGAAGTGGCCTTTGGGGATGATCATGATTCCAGGTCAGAGACATTGACATTTGAAGTGGTGAAAATCCAAAGTCCATATCACGCCCTGTTTGGGCGACCGGCCTACGCCAAGTTTATGGCACGGCCCTGTTATGTGTATTTGCAGCTCAAGATGCCGGGTCACAAGGGGACAATAACGGTTCACGGAAGCCGCAAAATCGCTTTGGAGTGCGAGGAAGGAAATGCGGCCTATGTAGAGTCGGTTTGTGCCACCGAGGAGCTGAAGTATTATAAGGACAATGTTGATCCGGCGGACATGACTCCATTAAAGAAGCCAACCACGGAGCATGATCCGGCCCTGAAGTTCAAATCGGCAGCAGAAACTAAGCTTGTTGACTTCGTACCTGGCGATTCGTCCAAGCAGTTCAGCATTAATGGCAACTTGGATCCGAAATAGGAATGCGCGCTCATCGAGTTCATCCGTGAGAATCGGGACATTTTTGCATGGAAGCCCTTTGACATGCCAGGTGTACTGAGGCAACTCGCTGAGCACACCCTTAATGTGGATCCTAAATACAAACTGGTGAAACAGTTCCTCCGCCGGTTTAGCGAAGAAAGACGCAAGGCGATTGGAGAAGAGGTAGCCAGGCTCTTAGCAGCTGGTTTTATTGTTGAAGTTTTTCACCCTGAGTGGCTTGCCAATCCGGTGCTTGTCCTTAAGAAAAACGACACCTGGCACATGTGTGTGGATTACACAGATCTTAATAAGGCTTGTCCAGCAGATCCTTTTGCCCTCCCCCGTATTGATCAAATTATTGATGCTACGGCGGGTTGTGAGCGTTTAAGTTTTTTGGATGCATATTCTGGCTATCATCAGATCAAAATGGCAGTTAAATACCAGGAGAAGAAGGCATTCATAACTCCCTTTGGAGCCTTCTGCTATGTGTCTATGCCCTTTGGGCTCAAGAGTGCCCAGGCAACTTATCAACGGTGTGTACAAAATTGTCTTCACAAGCAGATTGGTCGTAATGTACATGCTTACGTGGATGATATCGTGGTTAAGTCCAGGGAGAAGGAGATTCTGATTGATGATTTTGGAAACCTTTGATAACCTGAGGACATACAAGATGATGCTTAATCCGGACAAGTGTGTCTTTGGTGTACCGGCGGGCAAGTTATTGGGTTTTCTGGTGTCCAACAGGGGAATTGAGGCTAATACGGAGAAGATCACAGCCATCACCTCCCTGGCTAAACCAAAGTGTATCAATGATGTTCAACGCCTGGCAGGCCGGATTGCCGCGTTAAGACGGTTTATCAATCGTCTTGCTGAGAAGGCAATCACTTTGTATCAGATGTTGAAGAAGACGGATCAGTTTGTCTGGAGTTCCGCTGCTGATGAAGCATTTGAGGACTTAACGCGGCAATTGGCCAATCCGCCTGTGCTCGCCGCTCCCATTGACAAGGAGATGTTACTGCGATATGTTGCTGCTAATGCTCGTGCGGTCAGCGTGGCTATTGTGGTGGAGCGAAAGGAGGCAGGTAAGGAGCATCCGGTTCAACGTCCGGTCTATTATATCAGCGAGGTACTCATTGAGTCCAAGCAAAGGTATCCGCATTGGCAGAAGCTGGTGTATGGAGTTTTTATGGCAAGCCGGAAGCTTAAACAATACTTCCAAGGGCACCCAATTACGGTGGTCAGTTCTGCTCCGTTGGAGGATATCATCCAGAACTGGGAAGCAACTGGCCGGAATGCCAAGTGGGCTATAGAGCTTGGGCCGCACGGTTTGAAGTATGTGCCTCGGACGGTGGTTAAGTCTCAGGCACTTGTTGATTTCATCAATGATTGGACGGAAATGCAAGCACCTAAAGAAAAGCGGGATCACACATATTGGACCATCCATTTTGACGGATCCAGGCAATTGGAAGGCTCGGGGGCTGGAGTCGTATTAACTTCCCCACAAGGTGATAAGTTTTGTTATGTTCTCCGCTTAATGTTCCCTTGTACTAACAATGCAGCTGAGTATGAAGCCTTGCTCCACGGTCTCCGGATGGCTAAGGAGATGAATCTAAGTCGAGTTAAGTGCTTCGGTGACTCGGACCTTGTGGCTCAGCAAGTATCTGACACTTGGGACTCCAAGGACCCACTCATGGCAGCATATCGTCGTGAGGTGGATATTGTTGCAGGTCACTTTAAAGGCTATCAGGTGGACCACGTGGACCGGCGGAAGAATGAAGCGGCGAACGCTTTAAGCCGGCTGGGCTCTCAGCGCAAACCGGTCCCGCCCAATGGTTTTCTGGATGTGCTGCACAACCCGTCGGTCAAGATCCCTGGTGAAGCGGATTTGGCTATTCCTGATCCGGAGGCTCAATTGGTGGCAGCTCTTCATGTTATTCCGGATTGGACGCTTCCTTACCTGCCGTATAAGAACCGGGGCGAGTTACCAGAGGATGAGACTCTGGCCCGACAGATAATCCGGCCGTCCAAGTCCATGACTATTATCAACGGCGAGTTGCATCATTGCAGTGTGTCAGGGGTGTTTCAATGTTGTGTGTCTCCTGAAGAAGGCCGTGAAATTTTGCGTGAGATCCACGAAGGAGATTGTGGTCACCATGCTGGTTCAAAATCTCTGGTGGCTAAAGCGTTTCTCCATGGCTTCTATTGGTTAACTGCTCATGCTGATGCCGGCTCAAAAAGTTTTCAAGACGTGCTCATGTGCCTTTCATGGTCAGCAAGAATCTGCACAACGGGTCATACTATCTGATCGATATTCGAGAGCATAAAGACTCACGTACATCAGAGGAGGAGACCAACAGGCCGTGGAACATAGCTCATCTACGGCCTTACTATACCTGAGCCATTGTCTCTACTTATGTACATATTACAACGATGTATATATTATGATTAAATATAATAAACCGGAACCTCAGCTAAAGCGGGGTATCTGTTCTTTTACATCATGTGTGGTTACACGGAGTTGTTCTAAAGCGGCCTCCGGTTTACCCCTTGAGTTAGCTTTCAAAAGCGTCATGTTATATCACTTGGGGGCTTGGTCGTGTCCGAACCAATGCAATACCTCTTGATAGGCGAGAGCCACCAGATCACTTGGGGACTTGGTCACATCTGAACCAGTCATGCCTCTTGATCGGCCTAAGGCCACAGAATCACTTGGGGGCTTGGTCGAAGCCGAACCATTGCCATGCCACTTGATCGGCATAAATGCCACGATTTCATTTGGGGACTTGGCTGACTTGAACCATAGCTACACCTATCGGGAGCTTGGTCGTGTTCGACCATGGTAACGCCATCTGATCAGCTCAAATAAGCCTCTTTTTGCAAACGGTTTTGTCATTGCCTTTGCTTCACATTTTTCTTTGAAAGATATTTCTTTCTTTTTATTGCGTTTTTAAGCCGACAAAGTTTTAAGCCAGTTTAAACTGTCAATTGATGGAACATGGTTCATTTTAATCCGGAGACTATTTGCCCGATTTGATTTTTTATTAACATCCTATTATGGAGTAACACGGTGTTTATTATAATCCGGCACGGTTTACATGGTAAACCGGCATCATATATATAGGAGCTGCTATCTCCTCCAACAGTGTGGGTTTATAAAACTCCGCTTCAAGATTGGCCAAGCCAACTTCACGCTCAACGATGGCAGGTATTATGTATCTCAAAAATTTGGTCATATACTTAAAAATTTCGGATGTTTTTATTTCATGTATGCAGACATCATATTCCGCCTGACGGTACAACCGCGGTGGCACTTTAAGATTTTTTTATTGCAGAAAGTACTTTGGAAAGTTCATCACCCAAAGGAAGAGCAAGTTGCAGTAATTATGCACGAAGGCATATCAACATCAAAAGTATCAGCTAGCCTATTACAAGGCAAGACGATGCCCACAATAAGATCATTGTTTTTCGCAAGGGAGAAGCAGTTTTAAACCGGCTTCCGGTTCAAGCTTGCTCACCAGCCTGGCCTGATGGTTGTGGATCATCCCGCGCCGCTTCAGCTTCAGTTTCTCTACCCAGCGGCTGGAAATCAACAGTTGTCCAGTCGATTCCCATTAATGCTTGAAAGACAGCTTCATCATGGATCAGCAACGACGGGTCAATATCGAGAGCGTAAGTACACTTACGGATTGGAGGGATAAGATTTTCCACTTCATGAATTGGTGCAGCTATTCGCTTGTTTTGATTGCCATATTGGGCTTGATAATGAGACAAGTCTGCTTCTTCAACCAATTGACAAGCTAGCGGACGCACCTCCCGGTTTATTGCTCGCAGATCCGCTTCACTAAACTCTGACCCGTCTTCCTTTAAGCTGGGATAGCCCTGAGCCGCTTCAATAGGATGAAAATCCGGCACCCAAGCTTTTGCCCGGATTAAGGCATTGATCGCACCGGTTCGAGCGGTAGATTTCTTCAGATCTTCAACCCGGGCAGGAAGCACCGACAGTTTCATCAGAGTGTCCTGAATCAAAGTGGGCGACGGCTTGTTGTGGGATGCAGTATAGATGATCTGCTGTGCACCAGTGTACAGCTGTTCGACCAACGTGTAGGCGGCCTTCAATTTCTTCCGCACATCTGACCCCAAGTGACCAATGCATGTCCCTGAATTATCATAAAGCGTTAACAAACCGGCAGCTCCGTAAGATGGCAGAATCAATTCAGAAGTCAAACTGGGTTACCAAAGATAGCAGTGGTCATGGCATGCACGTGCCGCTTTATGCTGGTTAGTTCATCCGCCACCGGTTTTAGTGCAGCCTCGGCATCTTCTGCTCGTTTGATTAAAGCGGATTTTTCAGTGGCCCAATCCGCCCGCTTCTTCTTGAAGCTCTCCTTAAGCTGTTCCATGGCGCTTAAAGCGCTGGTTAATTCCTCTTTTGCTTTGGAGGTTTCAACTTGTTGGGATTTCAGATTATCTTGGAGATCGGCGACTTGGCTTTCTTTCGTCTTCAGCTCAGCCTGCATGCAGACAGTTATATGATTCAGCAAAACGGTAGAAGGATTGAAGTACCAACCACATAAAAAGTTATGCACTTGGCACTTGGGGGCTAATGCATATTCGATCTTCATCTTTCAATTGCTTACAAAGTCCCAAGATCAATACAAGTATTCAACTTGGCACTTGGGGGCTAATGGCTATTTGCTCGTATATATTCTGATGCGGCGATCTCAATTACTTAAAGTCCCGGTTTAACTACGCTAAGTTGAATCGGCCCATGGGGACTACATCAGCGAATTTCAAAGCATTAAGATTTATATTAGTAAGTCCCGGTTTGAAAGAAGATTACAAACCGGCCCTCGGGGGCTAGGAGCGTCAACAAGAATTGAAATATACAAGCAGGAAAGAGCATATGGAAGTTACCTCATATTTATCTTTCATCATATTAACCAGGCCGGCTTCATAGTCACGACTGGTATACAGCCGGTTTAGGTAGCCGGAATGGATATCTTGGGCGTTCAGAGCAGCGTAAGTCGCCAGATCAGCATTCCACTTGCATTTGCCAAAGGCAGCAAATTCTTCCTTGGCAGAATGTTTGGACAAAGCGACAGGATTGCTTGGCTCTATATGGCCAATGCCAGTAATGACAACCTCATCATCCTTGGTATCGCCGGTTTGCACTGGGGATGTTGGCTTGTCAGTAGGCTTTGTTGGACCGCTGGATTTCTCAATCCGGATGGAGCTTGTGGGCTAATTGACAGGACTTGAGGTATCAATAGGTCTCTCTTCAGCAATAAGATCGTCGTCTTGCTGCGGTGGATCATTGGGTATATCCTCAAGAATAGCCGCTTCAAGATCTGGTGTTTTGCCCGGTTCAAGGACGGCATCCTCTTCGGCCGCTTTGTCCAGACGAGCCTTCTTGCTTGGCCTGGGCTTGGCCCTGAAAGGAATAACAAAATCAAATACATCATATGTTCTGAGGCGATGTGCTGCAAATATTATGATAAGTATAGCTTACCCAAGCACCGTTTTGAGCGGTGGCACCTGAGTAGCCGATGACTCGCCAGAGGATGTGTGGGAAGTAACCTGGTAATCGGAGTCAGATGGATTAAGAGGTTGACGAAAGCAGCCCGCTTTAGGACAAGCACTGACAAGCAGATTAGAGACCTCTGAACGGCGTTTCCGAACCGGACTGTTCGGTAAACCGGCGGAGGTAACTACCTGGCCGATGTGCCGGGTTGTGCGACAAGCTTCGTGCTGTTGGGTCTTCATAAGAAATTTGGGATCCAAATAAGCAAGAGGATGAGAAAATTTAACTTTCCGGTTTGCCTGACAGATTTTTAGTGAAGGCAAAGGTTCTGAATCGGAAGAGAGAATAATTACCTCTACAGCATCAGCATGGCTGGCTTCGGCATCATCCTGACAAATATCATCATCAATAAGACGCATGAAAAATAAGCCAAGTGAGTCAAGCCCTACCTCAAGGTCCGGATTATCCACATCATCATCAGGGGCCGGATTAGAGGATGCAGTGGTTCTTTTCCTGTGGGCAGTCTTCTTCATAGCTTTAGTCTTTTGCCGGGTTGCTCTTTCCGGTTTGTCTGGTTTTTTTGGTTTCTCCTGCGGTAGTGTCTTGCTCCAAAACAGATCATTGCCCTGGTTACACAGACACTGATATTAAACAATGACCAGATATATCAATAGCAGATTTAGCAAAAAGAAAAATCAAACTCTTACAGCTGGCGGTTTGTTGGTGGCACAGAAGGGAAGCAGGCCGGTTTTAGCACAGATGTGTTACGGTTCATTCAGCATCTTATTCACAGCCTCTATGATTTCTTCATCGGTGAGCTGGATGTTGGAATGTCGCAGTGGGTCATCAACACTGCCAGTATACTCGCACATCAAACCGGAGCGCTGACTAAGGGGCAGTATGCTCCATGATATCCAACAGCGGGCGAGGTCAACCCCTGTTAAACCGTTGGCCATAAAGGCTCTGAGCTTCGACAGTTGAGGAGCATATTTGCTTCTCTCCTGGGCAGTCAACCTTTGCGGAAAGGGGTGTGTATTGCTGAGCCGCTCCAGACGAAAGCCAGGCAAGGGATTTTCACCAGCAGGGGAGGTGTCTTTGCAATAGAACCAGGTTTGATTCCACTCTTTGGGGTGGCTGTGTAGTTTGGCATGAGGGTATGTGACCTCTTTCCTTTTCTGAATCGCCACGCCACCCAACTCCGTATTGGAGCCGTCAGTAAACTCAGTACGGCGGTTTAGATGGAAACAGTCTCTGAACAATTCCACTGTGGGCTCCTCTTGAAAGAACGCCTCACAGAGCACTTGGAAGTGACACATGTTTGTAACAGAGTTGGGGCCAATATCTTGTGGATGGAGTTGAAAATCGGCTAAAACGTCCCGGTAAAATTTAGAACCGGGCGGCTTAAATCCCCGGGCTAAGTGATCTACAAAAACGACGACCTCTCTTTCTTGAGGTGTGGGAGGGCATTCTTTGCCAGGAGCCCTCCAATGGATGGTATCTTTGCTGCCTAAGGCGCCGATCAGGACTAAATCGTCCAGTTGAGCCTCTGTGACGCGAGAAGGAACCCAGTTGCACTCATATACTTGCTTGGCCATGATGAAATCTACAAGGTAGATGGTCCCGGTTCAAAAATGCATTGATTAAGGTACATTGGTATGTGCAATGTTAAACCGGAGAGATCTATCTAAACCGGAGTTTTATGAAGCAACAACTTCTGGCGGTTCAATAAGGGGACTAATGGTATATACCGGTTTGCCATTTTTTTCTACAAAGTTAAACCGCCTGGTCTAAACATTGGAGCAGATGAGTAAGTTTATAGAAACATATTTCACAAGACTTCTCTACAGCAACGGATCTGAAGCAAGTTCAGAAAAGAAGGAAAATATTCAAGGTTCAAAAAAGAACAGTACTGAATCAATGGGCAGAGATACATATAGATCTATGGTCTTGAGGCGTGAAACTGAAGGCGGATGCTAAAACCTACCGCTACACAGAGCAAGGAATCACAGATGCATCTAGGAGCTATCGTATGAACACGAAACAGGCGATGAACACTAGAAGAACATGAAACCCTAGAACAGATCTGTGTTGAAAAGAACAGAAGACTTACTTGAGATGAGAAAGACGTGGAAGGTTGCCGCGGTACTCTGGTGCACCCAGGTTGATGCAGCGGCCAAGGTTGATGCAGAGGTTGACGGTGGCGGCGGAGCTCCGAAGCTAGGCGACGCGAGGAAGACGAAGCAGAAGGGCACGGAGGGGAAAAAGAAATGACCCTTCGGTCCTATTTATAAGGCAAGGGACAGGAGTCAGGCGCGAAAATCAAGGGACCGAGGGTTTGGGAACGAAGATGTCGCCTTAATTGTCGCAGACCTATTAAGGTCCTTTATAACAGGTGACGTCACGCCGGTTTACAACGAATAGAGAAGATGACATCACGGCGGTTGGACAAACTACAAGAAGATATTGAAGATGAAGATTTTTGCTAAAAGATTGACATGAACATGTTCAAATCAATCTGGGGCCTAATGTTGGGGATATTACTACTGGGCGTAAACCGGCCTATCTGGGTCGGGTTAACTTCGTCAGTAGTTAAGTATGTTAAAGCCCAAGAAGGCAGATGAGGGATCAAGGCCCATGGTCGGTTCAAGGCCTGTAGCCATAAATCGGCATTGGTAGTTAACTTGTATTGTAAGTTAGGAATAAGTAGAGACCAAACCGGACACATCTATGAGCCGGTAATGGGACTCTGTGAACCGACGGGCGTCACCCGTGTATATAAGGGGATGACCTGGCGGCGGTTCAAGGACAACAGACAACAACTCGAGACATAGGCGAAGCTTGTTTGCTCCCTAGTCATCGAAACCCCATCAATTCCATCACAACTAGACGTAGGCTTTTACCTTCATCGAAGGGGCCGAACTAGTATAAACTCTCTTGCGTCCCTATGTCCGCTTTAACCCCTTCAAGCTAACCCATCGCGATGGCTCCATGACTAAGTCCTTTCTCTAGGACATCTGCCGTGACAAAACCACGACAGGTTCAGTTAGAGCCAACGCCTCGCACACACGCGCGTACGTGTATGAGAGAAACGCGCATCGCTCGGCCCCCGACCTCCCACCATAACCGGGAACTCCCCAAAAAATTTCCTCCCCCTCGCTTCTACCACGGTTTTTTCCATCATGGACGGCCCAAAGAATGTCATTCAGCTGCGTCTCAGGCCCGCCCAGGACGAAAAGCCCATTTTCTGTCATGATTTTTTGTCATAGAAGTAGGAGCCCACCACATCTATGATGATACCGGGTTTTGTCACAATTATCGTCATAGAAGTGTCATATGTATGACAGAACAAAATTTCGTTTGGCCCAAAATGTCACGGATGTGTCTTTTTTTAGTAGTGCTATGTCTATGTTTGTGTGCGCGACGACTCTCGCGACCTGAAAGCGGGGGTGTGTTTTCATCGAGTTTTCTTTTATGGTACGTTAAAAAAATTGTCCAAAAGTTTTCGTTTCTTTTTTCCGGGAACGCGTGTATTCTATTTAAAACCATTGCTACGGAGAGATTTTTTACTCCATTGTATATATAGCCTCTTGTTTGATAGGGTTTCTCGCGTCTCACTCTCTCACCCTCTCCATATCAAAACAAGATGACAGTGTCCACTCTATCTCTCTCCTCACCGGTGGTCACAGATCCGGCCGAATCCTGTCCGCTGCAGGAGGTCAGGAGGTGCAGCATTGACGTTGTCGCCGTCAGTGATGGAGGAAGCCGATGCGCACCGTCCTCTCAGAGCCGGCGCTGGCGCGGACGAAGGTCCTCCGCGCTCTTGTTCGCTGCCGTCGTGTGGGCAGATCCCGCCCGCCCGCCTAAGCGACATCTCGCCCACCTGAGGTATGACTTCTTGTACTGGTCTAGCTCCCCAGGTCGCTGCATGTGGGTTTTCTTCTATGCGGCTACTTCCCAGCTCCCCATGTACCGTAGCTAGGGTTCGTCGGCTGGTCCAACATCACATACTATTATAGAGGAAATGCCACTCGAAAAGTTGTCCTTGTTTATGCCTCGGTGGAGGTATGCATGTTGTTTCAATAAAAAGTACATGGTGGTTGTGTGGTCATTGTCCATATGCTCCAATTGCTGCTACTAATCGAATACTATCATTGCTTAAATGAAGAAATGCTTTTTTTCTCGGTTATCCTAGTTCAGTTCCTATCAAGATAATCATGATGCTTCTATTTGTTGGTGTACTTTTCATTCATTCTTATTGACAATTGAGATGTCGCTATTAATCTTGTACCACTGCCAAAACAAAGTAACAACACTATATCCCTTTTTATATTTTTGCAAACAGCGATGCGTATCTCCATACCCGGGCATGTCTTCCTCAATTTTAGTGGAACTGAACAAAATTGGAAGGTCATTGTTGTTCCGCCTCACTATCCTCTGCCACATGGTTCTTCCTTCCTCGAGCTTGATTACTGAGAAGAAACAAACCACAGTGAGGATTTGTTGAACTACATAGGTGCCTCACCCAAACTTGATGCCAAATGGATGATGCATCACCACGATGACCCATCGATGCTCATGGTTGCGCCTCATGGTTGCATCGGCTGGTGAACTGATCGATTTTCAAAGAAAAACAAGTTGTCTTCCATCAGTGATCTTTGCTTGTTACCCACAAAGATGATATCCTTCATCAGTTCACCTTGGTTGCATTGGAGACGCAGTCGTCTTTCATGTTGGTGCAATTTTATCACACAATTGGCTATGAACCAAATGTTTCCTCGAAGAAGGATCGGCGTTAGTACTAAGAGCATAAGTTTTGTATTGATTTCTAAGCCTTCTCACAATGTTGTCTTCAGCTCCCTTGTAATTTTATTTGTCCAGCTATTAACTAAATATGTGGTCAGACTTTGATTAAAAAAATGGTGTGGACTAAAAACCCGGATGGATGGAGTAGCCCTCCATTTAATTTACTCTGCATATTAGATTTGACTAAAGTCAAACTTTGTAAAGTTTGACCAAGTTTAGGATGAAAATAGCAAACCATAATTATTGAGAGAGGGCAAACTGTACATACTCTCAAACCTTTCCGATAATTGAAATTAAAATTCTTTATTTGTACACACTCTCACACATTTCCGACAATTTGGCGCATGTGTGGTTGTTCACTTAAGGGAGGGTAGTGTACCGCACGTGAAGGACAAGTGCGACCAGGACGCGTGGATCGTTAGTTCATCGGAAGTAGTAGTTTTCTTCACTGGTACATTAAATAAAGAGTTTTGTTTCGTACTTACACAATTTAAAATGATTGTTATCGACAGAATAAGAAAACCACTCCACTATATATTACTGGTATACACGAGTACTATATGGACGCAACCTCATTGACTTAGTGCACTTGCCTTTGGGTGTATGACAGGTGGGCCCAACATGTGGCTGGCCCACCTGTGATACAGCCAAAGGCAGGTGCAGTTAAGGAACCGGAGCTCAATCCGTACTATATATGTAGTACTATATAAGCCGGAGCCTCGGTCCTTGTTCGCTAGGGTTTGCACTCTCCACACTCTCGCTGCACTACATATATATACACACACGCTGGAGGCTCAGCATTCCTTTCCTAGGGTTTGATATATTCATAGTCTCTCACCCTCTTCACCAGATCCAAATAAGACTGCGTTGGCCTCTGTCTCTCTCTCCCCCTCACAGTTGGTGAAGGAGCCATCCGGATCCCGTCGCACCGGGAAGGGGAGGAGGTGCAGCGTTCACTCTATCGCCTTCGGCGAGGGAGGCAATCCACTACAGGCTGAGCTATTCTCTTTCACCCAACGCATGTGCAGGAGGGCCACCGACCCATTCTTCCGCGATGTCGTATGTAGTGTGGGCAGATTTGGCCTCCCGCTGCACGCCTAGCCACATCCCGACGACCCTAAGTTATAAGTTTCTTTGAAACCGTCATTGCTCTAGCTGCATGCAGATCTTTTAGAAAATGTAGTCAAATCTAGGTCTTGGTTCAAAGAGGAAAGAAGGGTGCGGTGGGGTGGAGCATGAATCTAGGACTTGGTTCAATGAGGAAAGGAGGGAGGGAAAGCAGTATAGACTGGCTATTCAGCCGCTTTGTTGGTCGAAAAGGGAAAAGGGGGGTAACCCAGTACACACATCTGTAAGGAACCGATCTCTTTGCTGAAAAAGGAAAGAAACTAGGGGTCGGGTAGTTTGTGCAGGACTAGATTTGCTGCCCTCACATAGGAAGAAGGTTTACAGAGAACAAATATGGGACCAACGCAGATATGCTGCTTGGCAACATACTCTGCATCACCCATTTATACGTGTGGACGCACATGTTGCTGGCATGTCCCATACAACTATTTTGTTGTTGTTAATCTAAGAATGGTGCTGGAATATTGAAGCAATGCCACTGTTAAAAGTAAATTACATTTTTAACGAATGTTTTTTTAAGAGAATGTCTCTGTTAATATGAATCAATGCAACCATTTAGAAATGCTACTTTCGTACTTTGTTTTCCATCAAGATAAGTTAGACACTTCTTTTTGTCGCCGTATGTTTCATCCTCCTTTATTGGTCAGTAAATGTTTCCTTTTTTGCCTCTGTTAAAATGGGGATATTTATTCAACTTGTTGTTGTAGCGAACTTAAATGTCACACATGCAACTTTGCTTGATTTCAGTGCAACTACACAAAACGAGATTGGATTTCCTATTCGTGTTGGTAGATTCATATTTGATCTTGTTCGTCTCATGAAAGGTCAGCACATGCCTTCATCCACATGATTGTGCATTGTGCTTTGAGATGTTGTGCTACTTGTATTGGTATTGTTTTTAATAAATGTTGAATTGAAGCTATTGTATTGCTGCTTTTCCCATTAAGTAGTGAACAAAAATGGGACCAACCTAGACATGATGCTTGTTGCTTTGTTACAACAAACTCTGCATCAACCCCTTTATAAGTAGATGGAAGCACATGGTGTTGTTGCGCCCACTCTCCCCTGGAACTGTTTATGCTTTTCGTTAATCTAATGCCGCTGGTAACATTAAGCGATGCCACTCTCAGAATTAACTACTAAATCTTAGTTCAAAACTGCAACACTTGTTAGGGATCGGTGGGGGTACCATTTTTGTGGCCGCATGTTTCATCCTCCTTTATTGGCCAGTAATTGATTCCTTTTTTGCCTCTGTTAAAACAGGGATACCTATTCAACTTGTTGCTATTGCGACATTTTGCTTCGCTACGTGAAACACTTTTGTTTTAAGAGTGTTTTGTGTAGTTCAACTTGAATGTCACACTGGCGACTTTGCTTAATTTTGGTGGAACTGCACAAAAAGATACCAGATTTCCATACATGTGTTGAGATCTCTTGCGGGTCTTCCTCGCGAGTTGTTTCAAATCTTGGTATTGAAAGGTCAGTACCGACTATCATCCACGTGATGCTGCAATGTGCTTTGAGATGTTGTGCTACTTGTATTGGTACTATTTTGGATAAATGTTGAATTGAAGCTATTGAACTGCTGTCTTTTACCATTAAGTGAGAAAAATTGTTCCAACCCAGACATGATGCTTGTTTCTTTGTTACAACAAAACTCTGCATCACCCCCTTTATAAGTAGATGGAAGCACATGGTGTTGTTGCGCCCACTCCCCTGGAACTGTTTATGCTTTTTGTTAATCTAATGCCGCTGGTAAAATTAAGCAATGCCACTCTCAGAATGAACTACTGAATCTTAGTTCAAAACTGCAACACTTGTTAGGGATCGGCGGGAGTACCATTTCTATTAGGGATCGGCCGGAGTACATGTTTAAGAAATGTATTGTTCAGATAATGTCTCTGTTATTATATATCAGTTACAGTGTTTTACAAATGGTACTATCCTGCTTTGTAGTTCTTTCTACATGTTTAACCAAGATATTTTTAAGATAATGTCTCTGTTAAAATGAATCAGTCACATTGTTTTAGGAATGGTACTTTTCTGCTTTTTCGTTCTTTATACATGTTGAAACAAGGCATTGTTAAGATAATGTCTCAGTTAATATGAATGAATCACACTGATTGAGAATTGCTACTCTCCTACTTTTTCCCATTATGATAAGGTAGATCAGTAGATGTTTTTCTTCTGGGAGTACAAGTCATAAACCGTTATTTCCCAGTAATTGTTTCTATTATACTTATTGTTGCTTACAGGGATATCAAAATTAAAGCTTGGTTTTATCTCGACTTTGATTTTAGTTGAATTACACAAAAGGAGCCAATGTGTCTAAGGCAAACTGCTGCATTAGTGGGTCCAGTTGGTCTTACCACTTTGTAGAAAGAAGCAATCACTGTTTGCGCTACATTACAGAAGGAATGATCGAGAAGCTTTACAGAGTATTAGTAGATGCTTGTGACATGACTAGTCTGTAGAGAGCATGGGCAACTCAACAACACGTGGAGTGCAAAATTCACTCCACAAGGAAAGGTATGACCAAGTCAGTTGCCGACGCATCTGTAAGAAACAAGGTCGGTATCGGCCTTCATCCACATGGGTGTGCTTTGTTATGTTGCGCTACTTATATTGTTGTATTGTTTTGAATAAATGTTCAATTCAAGCTATTGTATTGCTATCTTTTCCTGTTAAAGATAATGAAGATGATTATAGTTGTAAGCGTATGTTTAGTCAACTAGTACCACTATTATATTCATCACGCTTTTTTTGTATTTATGCAGACAGGGATGCTGAGATTGATTTTAGTGGAACTGCACAAAATGTTCAGATAGTTCGTGTCCTCCATAATACTTCATCATGCACAATACATCGAATGGTTCTCTAATCATTCATCGTCACCTTGAGCCACCGGACTATCTGTTTGAATGGAGCTGCCAACATTGGCCATTAAGAAGGGTAAGAAGAAATACAAAAAGAGAGATGGCTTCTTTACTTGTGGTTCGGAGGAACACTAGGCAAACAAGTGCCCAAACAAGTAAAAGAAGCCAGGACATGACTGCAAGTCTGTCAATGTCACTCTAAGCAACAATGATGGGGCATCTGGGTATGGTAATCTGTTTACCATACTTTTAGTTTGTTAGTCCACCGATTGGTGGGTTGACACTGGGCCAATATTCATGTGTGTGCTGGTGTGTCTTTGTTTTCTTGCAAGCATATAAATACGACATCCATAGGGATTCTCAGCTTGATTTTAGTGGAACTGCACAAAATGTTCAAATGGTTCGTGTCCTCCATAATACTTCATCATGCACAATACATCAAATGGTTCTTAATCATTCGTCATCACCTTGAGCCACCAGACTATCAGATGACAAACTGATGAAAACCCTGCCCGTTCCACAATCATAGACATTACATATTTTGAATGGGAAAAGCTTGTCAGAGTTAACCATTGATGTTAGCAAGAAGACATTTGTTTAATATATTGGAATTGGATAACCTTGTCAATTTTTGCTCATTGATGTTAACCAGAAGACATGCATTTGATATTTTTGAGTGGGACGCCCTTTGCTGTGAGCAACGTCGATCATTTTCCCTATTCCTATCTTCAGTTCAGAAGTAAATATTTACTCTACTGAGATGCATAGTCACATGAATGTTGACTTATGTAAGGTATTTTATGACTTTGTTATGAATGTTTTCTATGTAATGCCAGGCCTTGTGAGTTTGATTGCAAAGTTGAGCTTGGAATGATGTGGCATGCGGCATCACGAGATATTCACCGTGCCTCCTGAGAATAATGCTTCATATTGTTTTGCATGTGGATCTAATGCCTGTGATTTGCATGTTAAGAAGATCATCCTCTTTTGTTGTTTCTGTGCTCAAGAAGTTCATTGTCCAATGTTTCATTCATAGCCTATATGACAACTCGGGTAGGTTAGAGGTGAAACCATATGATCTTCCAACCAACTCATCACCTTAGGCCGTGATTGGATCATCGTTTTCCAACCAAAAACCGCTTGTAAAATTGACGCTTGTAAATGAAAGCAGATGGACTTGGGCGAAGCACTTGGTTGGGAGATTTCAACTAGTAAAATATACACTCGTCTCTCAAATTACCCACATAACTCGCCGGTTTTCGTTACAGACCTCGGGCCCTCGGTTTCATTACGCCTGTATTTTACGCATTGTTTCTGATGACAAGTAAATTACACTTGTATCTTAATACAGGTGTGAAATAAACCAGAGCTCCCAAGCGCGGCCTTACCGTTTCATGCTGTCTCAGTCTCTCCAAGGTGCTCATAGGTGTCTGATGACCCTGACTTCCTGAATGAGCAGCGAGCGCTGTATCAGACCATCCGTAGGGCTCGCGAGGCCCTCTCGTCGTCCTTCGAGTTGTTGCGCTTGTCATGGTGCCGAGCATTGTCAACATGGTCAACGAACATGAGGATTCAGAAGATGACTTTATTTTGACTGAATGACAGTAGGGACCCATTAGGGCTATATCCGTACGTACGCAAGTTCCTCCTTATTATATCCGACTATAATTTTTTTGCTTCCTCCTGGTTTCCTGACATCACGATCCCACACCATCGTCAACCTATATAGTCAATAAATGAGAGAATTGCACAAGGAGCGGCCGACAGTTGGGACCCAGCAGCTCGAGATGTATTTGTTTTTTAGGTGTAAGCGGAGTTTTTCTTGAGCGATATTTTCGTTGTTGTTCAAAGGAGCAGGGCATAAACTGGGCGGGCTGTGGCCCGTCTAGCCCATGCTATTATTTTATGTTGACCAAATATCCAGCCCAGATATTAATTTTCAAGGTGAAAATGGCTAGCCCATCTATACTTTTTTGCGGAATACCCAACCTAGGTCAACTTGTTATTCTCCAACCCGCTGGGCTGTAAATCTTTCCTATTAGGCCTAACAAGAAAATGGGCTTTAAAAAATAATAAATGGGATGTAATTATGAAAACTGGGCTGTAAGTATACAAAAAAACGCACCAAGCAGGTAATTAGTTTCAAAAATATTATTGTTTGAATTTGGAAATTTTCATTTCATTACTTATTGCGCGCGCAATATGTTTTTATAGATTTTTACCAAATACAAATTCATTTCGAAATTATATTTAATCTGACTTGAAATTTCAGGATTTTTTTTCGGATCCCATCAAAATGTGGGATTTTTGGTTGAATTCTGTTTTGAGAGGTTGGTTTAAATTATTAATCATTGTCCTGGCTAGAAAATGAGTTGTAATTTTAACAGACTGTAAATGGGTTGTAGTAAATTCCATTAGAATTCAAAAATGGGTTGTACACTATTACAAATCAAAAATGGGCTATATGTTCTCCGCCACAGATGTGATGTTCACTTGTGGGCCTACTATTTTTTTGAGAATTACAGTCAGTGACGCGTACGGAAGGCTTGTGGGCCTACTAAGGCATACGAAAGGCTTTGTAAAATTATAGTCAAGACACGATTCTAGCAACAGTGGTCGTTGGATGTCCATCCAACGGCTGTAGTGCTTCTTCAATCTCGGATATTCTTGCTTCAGCCGCCCAAACCACCGCTGGCGGTACCGCGTGCTACCGCCTCCCGTGGCCGGCTGTGCTGCCGCGCAGGCTTCACTAGCCCACTCTACTCTCGAACGCCGTCCAGGCCATTCCTCTACTCACCAACACCTCATGTTTTTCACCGGCGATGGCAGCCTCACACCACAGCCGAACCAGTGAACCCTCGTACCCCCCTCTGCGTGGGCATCCACTACTGTGTCTTCGCCGACTCCGAGTTGTTTCCTTCGTAATACTCACCATCATTCACTGCATTGGTTCTCCTGGCGCGGCGTGGTCAACTTTGTCAACAAATGACAGCCATCAGGGACAGAGATCCAGTGCCTTGCCCACAGCAAGGCACGACGTAACTAGTGGCCAGCCAGCCGTTGGATCAAGGGGGCGGCTCAGATGAGGCATGTACGTGGATTGGCTGACAGTAGGGACACACATGGCCCATGGCCGCACGCAGCAAGTGCCCCTGTATTATGCGAAAACATATAATTTCTCGCCCTGACAGGTTTGACCCACCAGCTACATCTTCGCACACAAGGAAGTGCTTCCTTTATTACGCGGAAATAAAAAGTTCCTCTCTCTGACAGCTGGGGCCCACCAGCTTTATTATGATCCTTTTCGTGAAAATATAAATTGTACCGAAGATCCTAAATTGTTTTACTTTTATTCTAACTCGAAAAAGAAGAAATTAAAAAAACCAGAAAACATCTTCTCACGCAAGGAAGTACCGCCATTTACGCGAAAAGAAAAATTGATTCCCCCTGCTAGCTGGGACCCACCAGATTTGTAGGCTGACTTGTGGGCCTAGTAAGTTAACACGTACGAAGGGCTTTGTCCACTTAGTCAATAGACGATTCTAGATGCACTGATCGTTTGATGTTAATCCAACGGCCAGGCTGCGTCTTCAACGTCTGGTCTTGTTGCTCCAACCGCGCAAACCGCGCCCGCCGTACCGCCTGCTCCAGCCTCCCGTGGCCGGCTATGCTACCGCGCAGGCCTCACCGCCTGTCCATACTACTACTGGCCAGGCCTTCCCTCTACTCACCCACACCCCCTGTTATTTTCTGGAGATGGCAGCCTCAAACCGCAGCTGAAGCAGTCAACCCTCGTACTCCCCTCCGCATGGTCATCCACTGTTGTGTATTCCCCGGCTCCGAGTCGTTCCCTTCCTAGGTCGCGCCGGCGTCCACCACCTTGGTGCTCTCGGGTGGTACGGCGTCGTCAACGCGGTTAATGAACAACAACCATCAGAAGAGGACTGTAAGTGGAGAGGCTGACAGCTGGTTCCATGGCCGCACGCAAGGAAGGGCCTCTATATTTCGCGAAAAAAACGTTTCCCCCCTGACAAGTGGGACCCACTGGATTTATCTTCACACAGAAGGAACTGCCTTCTTACCCCCTGACAGTTGGGACCCACCTGGTTGAAGCGAAGGTATCCTTATCTGTCCGGCTGCGAACGTGTACATACATAGCGGTCGATCCTTGTCTCTACAGCGACGTACCGTGGCCGAGTAAGGAGCGGCACGTGTTGAAGTAGAGGCATCGACGTAGCATGTCATGCAGTCCCGTCTATATTGTGTATACGTACGTACAGCCATGCTGCAAGATAGTAAATACGGCTACGTACATACATACGGGCGGGGTCTCTAACATGTACATCGACTAATCCTGTTCATTGAAAGACAACCGGCTGGGTCGGAACAGAGAAACTGCGTCGTGTTCATGAGGATGCAACGGAATATGTCGTGTTCATCGGGATCCAACCGACTTGGACGGAATAGCCGAAACAAGGTCCAGCGTATGACGTACCGCATAACGAAGGAAACAAGCCTTCTGTTCGACCACATACGGTCAAAACGGGGTCCTGTTCATCGGGAAGGGTCTGGCGTACCGCAAAACGGAGGAAACGGACTTGTGTTCGACCACGTATGGTCAAAACGGGGCCTTGTTGATCGGGAGGGTGTGGCGTACCGCAAAACGGAGGAATCAGACTAGTGTTGGAGCGCCTACGGTCGAAACAGGGTCCTGTTGATCGGGAGGGGTGTGGCGTACCACAAAACGGGACTCCACAGGCTACTATTCATCCACCATTGACTTCCTACAACCTCCACCTGATACTGTTCTGTTTTTGACAGATTTTGTTTTTCGTGTGTTGTTTGCTTATTTTGATGAATCTATGGCTAGTACGGGGGGGGGGGGGGTATGAACCATAGAGAAGTTGGAATATAGTAGGTTTAACACCAATATAAATAAAGAATGAGTTCATTACAGTACCTTAAAGTGGTGGTTTGCTTTCTTATAATAACGGAGCTCATGATATTTTATATTGAGTTTTGTGTTGTGAAATTTTCAAGTTTTTGGGTAAAGATTTGATGGATTTTGGAACAAGGAGTGGCAAGAGCCTAAGGTTGGGGATGCCCAAGGCACCTCAAGGTAAAATTCAAGTACAACCAAAAGCCTAAGCTTGGGGATGCCCAGGAAGGCATCCCCTCTTTCGTCTTCATCTATTAGTAACTTTTGGAACAAGGAGTGGCAAGAGCCTAAGCTTGGGGATTCCCAAGGCACCTCAAGGTAAAATTCAAGGATAACCAAAAGCCTAAGCTTGGGGATGCCAAGGAAGGCATCCCCTCTTTCGTCTTCATCTATCGCTAACTTTACTTGAGGCTATATTTTAATTCACCACATGATATGTATTTTGCTGGGAGCGTCTTGTATGATTTGAGTCTTTGATTTTTAGTTTACCATAATCATCTTTGCTCGACACACCTTTTGGGAGAGACACACATGATTCAGAATTTATTAGAATACTCTATGTGCTTCACTTATATCTTTTGAGCTAGATAATTTTGCTCTAGTGCTTCACTTATATCTTTTTAGAGCACAGTGGTGGTTTTATTTTATAGAAATTATTGATCTCTCATGCTTCACTTATATTATTTTGAGAGTCTTTTAGAATAGCATGGTAATTTGCTTTGGTTATGAAATTAGTCCTAATATTATAGGCATCCAAGATGGGTATAATAAAAACATTCATATAGAGTGCATTGAATACTATGAGAAGTTTGATACTTGAAGATTGTTTTGAGATATGAAGATGGTGATATTAGAGTCATGCTAGTTGAGTATTTGTGAATTTGAGAAATACTTGTGTTGAGGTTTGCAAGTCCCGTAGCATGCACGTATGGTAACCGTTGTGTGACAAATTTGAAGCATGAGGTGTTTCTTTGATTGTCCTCCTTATGAGTGGCGGTCGGGGACGAGCGATGGTCTTTTCCTACCAATATATCCCCCTAGGAGCATGCGCGTAGTGCTTGGTTTTTGATGACTTGTAGATTTTTGCAATAAGTATGTGAGTTCTTTATGACTAATGTTGAGTCCATGGATTATACGCACTCTCACCCTTCCATCATTGCTTCGCCGGTGCAAACTTTCTCACCTCGAGAGTTGGTGCAAACTTCGCCAGTGCATTGCCCTTTCTCACCTCGAGAGTTGGTGCAAACTTCGCCGGTGCATCCAAACCCCGTGATATGATACACTCTATCACACATTAGCCTCCTTATATCTTCCTCAAAACAGCCACCATACCTACCTATTATGTCATTTCCATAGCCATTCCAAGATATATTGCCATGCAACTTTCCACAGTTCCATTTATTATGACACACTTCATCATTGTCATATTGCCTTGCATGATGATGTAGTTGACATCGTATTTGTGGCAAAGACACCGCTCATAATTTTTATACATGTCACTCTTGAATCATTGCACATCCCGGTACACCGCCAGAGGCATTCATATAGTCATATTTTGTTCTACTATCGATTTGTAATTTTTGAGTTGCAAATAAATAGAAGTGTGATGATCATCATTATTACAGCATTGTCCCGTGTGAGGAAAAAAAAGAGAAACGCCAAAAAAAGAGAAGGCCCAAAAAAAAGAGAGAAAAAGAGAGAAGGGGCAATGATACTATCCTTTTTCCGCACTTGTGCTTCAAAGTAGCACCATGATCTTCATGATAGAGAGTCTCTTATTTTGTCACTTTCATATACTAGTGGGAATTTTCATTATAGAACTTGGCTTGTATATTCCAACAATGGGCTTCCTCAAAATACCCTAGGTCTTCGTGAGCAAGCAAGTTGGATGCACACCCACTTAGTTTCTTTTGTTGAGCTTTCATACATTTATAGCTCTAGTGCATCCGTTGCATGTCAATCCCTACTCCTCGCATTGACATCAATTGATGGGCATCTCCATACCCCGTTGATTCGCCGCGTCGATGCGAGACTTTCTTCCTTTTTGTCTTCTCCACACAACCTCCATCATCATATTCTATTCCACCTATAGTGTTATGACCATGGCTCGCGCTCATGTATCGCGTGAAAGTTGAAAAAGTTTGAGAATACTAAAGTACGAAACAATTTCTTGGCTTGTCATCGGGGTTGTGCATGATGGGAGCATTTTGTGTTATGAAAATGAAGCATGGCCAAACTATATGATTTTGTAGGGATAATGTTATTTTGAGAAGACATAATTGTTTGGTTAGTATGCTTGAAGTATTATTATTTTTATGTCGATATTAAAATTTTGTCTTGAATCTTTTGGATCTGGATATTCATGCCACAATAAAGGAAATTACATTGAAAATTATGTTAGGAAGCATTCCACATCAAAAATTCTGTTTTATCATTTACCTACTCGAGGACGAGCAGGAATTAAGCTTGGGGATGCTGATACGTCTCCAACGTATCTATAATTATTGATTGTTGCATGCTATTATATTATCTGTTTTGGATGTTTAATGGGCTTTCATATGCACTTTTATATTATTTTTGGGACTAACCTATTAACCGAAGGCCCAGTGCCAGTTTCTGTTTTTTTTCCTATTTCAGTGTTTCGCAGAAAAGGAATATCAAACGGAATCCAAATGGAATGAAACCTTCGCGAGGATCTTTCTTGGAACAAACGTCATCCAGGAGACTTGGAGTGGAAGTCAGAGACACAACAAGGCGGCCACGAGGCAGGAGGGCGCGTCCATGGGGGTAGGCGCGCCCCCACCTTCGTGGGCCCCTCGTAGCTCCACCGACGTACTTCTTTCACCTATATATACTCTTATACCCTAAAAACATCTAGGAGAGCCACGAAACCACTTTTCCACCGCCGCAACCTTCTGTACCCGTGAGATCCCATCTGGGGACCTTTTCCGGCGATCAGCCGCATGGGGAATCGATCATGGAGGGCTTCTTCATCAACACCATAGCCTCTCCGATGATGTGTGAGTAGTTTACCATAGACCTTCGGGTCCATAGTTATTAGCTAGATGGCTTCTTCTCTCTCTCTCTCTCTCTCTCTCTCTCTTTGATTCTCAATACAAAGTTCTCCTCGATGTTCTTGGAGATCTATTCGATGTAATATTTTTTTGCAGTGTGTTTGCCGAGATCCAATGAATTGTGGATTTATGATCAAGTTTATCTATGAACAATATTTGGTTCTTCTCTGAATTCTTATATGCATGATTTGATATCTTTGCAAGTCTCTTCGAATTATCGGTTTAGTTTGGCCTACTAGATTGATCTTTCTTGCAATGGGATAAGTGCTTAGCTTTGGGTTTAATCTTGCGGTGTCCTTTCCCAGTGACAGTAGGGGCAGCAAGGCACGTATTGTATTGTTGCCATCGAGGATAAAAAGATGGGGTTTATATCATATTGCTTGAGTTTATCCCTCTACATCATGTCATCTTGCGTAAAGCATTACTATGTTCTTATGAACTTAATACTCTAGATGCATGCTGGATAGCGGTTGATGTGTGGAGTAATAGTAGTAGATGCAGAATCGTTTCGGTCTACTTAACACGGACGTGATGCCTATATTTCATAATCATGCCTAGATATTCTCATAACTATGCACTTTTCTATCAATTGCTCGGCAGTAATTTGTTCACCCACTGTAATACATGCTATCATGAGAGAAGCCACTAGTGAAACCTATGGCCCCCGGGTCTATTTTATATCGTATTAGTTTCCCATCTACGATTCTAGTTTCCTGTTTATTTTATTTTGCAATCTTTACTTTTCAATCTATACAACAAAAATACCAAAAATATTTATCTTATTATCTTTATCAGATCTCACTTTTGCAAGTGGCCGTGAAGTGATTGACAATCCCTTTATCGCGTTGGTTGCAAGGTTCTTGATTGTTTGTGCACGTACTAGGCGACTTGCGTGTAATCTGCTACTTGATTGATACCTTGGTTGTCAAAAACTAAGGGAAATACTTACGCTACTTTGCTGCATCACCCTTTCCTCTTCAATGGAAAACCAAGGCATGCTCAAGAGGTAGCAGTCATTCTCCTCAGAGTTTAAGATGGACTTGCTGACGAAAGCAGTAGTGAGGGCTAGGCTCACCACACCAGATTCCGACTCCTCAGATGCTTCGTCTTCCTCATTTTCCTCAGATTTAGCTTCAGAGTCCGTTTCCTTGCCAATGAATGCCCGAGCCTTCTTGGAGCTGCTATTCTTGTGATATGAAGACTTCAAGGATTTTGATGATGAACACTTTGAAGATTTCTTCTTCTTCTTTGAGTCATCAGAACTGTAATCCTTGTATTTCTTATTCTTTGATTAATTTTCCCATAGATGACAATCTTGAATGTAGTGACCAGGTTTCTTGCATTTGTGGCAAGTTCTCTTCTTGTAGTCACGGGATGAGGAATCTGATCTCATGTCATCATTTCTTATGGAATTACCAAAGCGACCGCGTCTTGAGAACTTCTGGAAATTCATCACGAGCATTGCTAGCTCCTGACTCAGTTCTTCAGGATCACCAAGGCTACTACTAGAATTCTCACCTTCAGATTCAAAGACTGCCTTGGCCTTCAAAGCGCGAGTTCTGCCATAGCTTGATCCATAGAGATCTCTCTTCTCAGCAAGTTGGAACTCATGAGTGTTTAGCCTCTCGAGAATATCAGCGGGATCAAGTGCCTTGTAGTCTCCACTTCTTGTATCATCAGTGGTAGAGTGTCAAATGAGGAATCATGCTATCTCAGAAATTTCTTCACCGCCTCATGGTCGGTGATGTCAGTGGCACCAAGTGCTTGAAGCTCATTTGAGATGTCAGTGAGGCGATCGAAGGTTTGCTGAACATTTTCATTGTCGAGTCTTTTGAAGTGGTTGAAGAGATTTCGAAGAACGTCAACTCGAGAGTCATGCTGTGTTGAGACTCCCTCGTTGACCTTGGACAACCTATCCCAGATAAGCTTTGCTGTCTCCAAAGCACTCGGTGTGCCATACTGTCCTTTGCTCAGATGGCCACATATGACGTTCTTCGCTTGAGAGTCGAGTTGCTTGAATCTCCTCACATCAGCAGCGTTGATGGTTGGAGTGACAGAGGGAACACCATTTTCCACAACGTAGCAGAGATCGTTGTCAATTGCTTCAAGATGCATTCGCATCTTATTCTTCCAGTAGGGGTAGTCCGTCCCATCGAAGGTAGGACACCCAGCAGAGACCTTGATCATGCCTGCAGTCGACATAACTTAAAACTCCGGGCGGTTAAACCAAATTAATAGAACAAGGGAGTACCTCGCTCTGATACCAATTGAGAGTGCGTTATATCGACTAGAGGGGGGTGAATAGGCGATTTTTACAAATTTGTCACTGAGGAATTTCAGGGCGAGGATATTCCTAAGCAATGAACTACTTAGCAGTGGAATAAGTACTCAGATGCAAGCATAATAGAGTAGTAGCACAGTCATCATGAAGAAATGAAAGGAAGCACAAAGTACAAGGAGCGTAAACACAGGATAAGCAGGCTGAAGACAAACTGACTAAAGAAATAGGATTGAAGAAATTGATAAAGTCTTCAGTCAAAGTCTTAAACAGTAATGATCAAGTACTTCTACACAGAATTGAGGAAATGAAAAAGTTGAGGAAATAGAATCAGCAGCTTGGTTAAGACGATGATGTGGTAGACCAGTCCAACTGTTGTGACAGTCGTACGTCTGGTTGGAGCGGCTAGGTATTTAAACCCAAGGACACACAGTCCTCACCGTATTCTCCTTGAGCTAAGGTCACACAGACCTCGCCCAATCACTCGTGGTAAGTCTTCAGGTGACTTCCAAACCTTCACAGACTCGGTCACTCGGCGATCCACAATTTCCTCTTGGATGCTCTAGACCATGATGCCTAACCGTCTGAAGGATGCACGGTCCTCAAAGGTAACAAGCGTCGGTTCCACACATGAACAATCTCTTCAGTGATGCTCAATCACTTTGGGTTTGTAGGTGTTTGGTTTGGGTTTTGGGTTTTTCCTCACTTGATGATTTTTGCTCAAAGTCCACGGAGGATGGAATGCTCTCAATGACAAGTGTCAGTTTATCTCGGAGTAGCCAACCAACTAGTGGTTGTAGGGGGCGGCTATTTATAGCCTAGGGAGCAGCCCCACATGATAAGACATAAATGCCCTTCAATGATATGACCGTTAGGTGGATAGATATTTTGGGACAGCTGGCGCGTAGCACAGCAATGGTCGAAAATTTGGCTATCAAATTCCTCAGGGCTATCATGTTCCTCGCTTGTAGGCAATCCGCACTGGCGAATTCCTAACTCCTCAGCCAGAACAAATTCCTCGGAGACCAGAAGATCTTCGTCTCTATCACTGAAGAAATTGACTGAACTGTATGAGGTTTTCAATGGCTTCACTCGAAAGGATTGGCAGGTGTAGGATTTTGAGATGAGCATCACTAAGAAACTTTTCCTTAGTTTTACCTCGACCCCCTTTAACAGTATGGTTTTTCCTATGACTCAAGAAAGAGAAAAACGAAACTACGAAAACAAAAGTCTTCACGCTTCATATTCCTCGCATGAATATTAAGTCTTCACGGTGACACCAATTCCTTTACTTTCAAAGTCTTCAGTTGAAGACATTCATTTTTAGGGGTCGACTTCCTCTGTAAATGTCAAACTCCTCATAGACTTATAAACCTTCGTATACTCACAAACACATTAGTCCCTTAACCTATAAGTCTTCAATACACCAAAATCACTAAAGGGCACTAGATGCACTTACAGAAATCCATTGTCTTTGAAAAAATGCAAAGACATATGGAGGCAATGCTCACTCACCTGTTAAGGAAGTCCACACAGCCAGCACAAGACAGCGTCTGAAAACACTGATGGCCTCATGCTTATAGTCAATTTATTTTTACTTTGTTCGACAATTTGTCCTCCGCTTCTCCTTGTAAAATGTCAGGATTCACTTATAATGGAAGCTCTGTTGCCAATGTTTGAAATCTCATATTTCAGCAAATCAAATTTTCAATCTATTTTCCTGAAATTACAAATTAAATACAGATTCACTGGAAAATTCACATTTTTTTCTACAAGCGACGATAATTGTGACGTAAATGTATGTCGTCAACAATGCCTAGTCCCACTTGTAAGCAACCACGTCAGCATATTCTGGACCCATATGTCAGCAGCTTTGATCGGTCAAAACTGATGCCCGGTTATTACTGACGGGATGGACGGCAATAAAACCCACGGCGGACGCTCATGGAAGAAGAACGTCGGCAACTGCTGGCCCCACCTGTCTGAATCTTTGACCAGTCAACCCTGAACGGATCACCGGTGACAGGATTATCGTCGCCAAAATGATTTTAGGCGACATATTGGGCCATCATAGGTGACATTCTGGGTCGTCACCGAACACGATCACTGGTGACATTTTTTTGTCCGTCACCTAATATGCCAACCGTCAAAATTTTATTTTCTATGACGGCGCTTCAGTGATGGTGGGCGCGGCGACCGAAAAATGTCGCTAGAGTATTTTCCATGATGAAAACGTGTTATACATGACACAAGTGAAGCGTTGCAAAATAGAGCAAAGTTTGTAGTGGTAGTGGGGGCAATCAAAGCTGGCGTGGGCAGGTCAAACTTGACGGCTGGGACTCATGATGGTTAAACTTAGCCTTACCTAATTAAATCAGCCGGCTAACCAACTAACCAGGGCCCACTTGTCAGTTATAGAAAACGTTGCAAGTTGTTAGTTGTACCAGATTTGTTTCTAAGGGAAAATATTCAGGAATAATGAGAACAGTCATATAAAATGATAGGGTAGTACTGGAAACCAGAGAAACTATAAATTGGCACAGTCCACAAATCACAATGTATATTTTTGGAAAGGTGATATATAAAGACAAATAAGAAAAGGCAATCGAGGTTGCCACCCTAATTGACAAGACTCACAAACATGTGATGGCCGCATTGGCTTATCACAAGAAGGAAGACTTTTTTTTTGTCATGGCCACTAACGAAGCTTGCCCTAGGTCCAAGTCGCCGATGCCACATGTTGAGATCGAGGGGCCACCTTTATTTATGGAGAAAAGCGAATATAGATCTTTCGAACAACTAGATCTCCCGATGATTCCCTTGGTGGCTAGATCCTTCACAAAACAAACATATGGATCAAATTCAATAGAACAAGAATTGCCCCGAGTAAAATTGCATATGGGTATGAAGTCAGTAACAATCAAGAGTAAAACATCAAACATTGTTGAGAAAAAGGGGGAGTATGACCGAGATGAGTATAACTAGTAGGAATAATGGTGATCCAGGAACCATCACTAACAACTAAACTACGACAAGCGTGCATTGAAGAGAAAAGATACTAGTTGAGATTACCTCTGCAACTCGTCACATGCGATTACGCGGCATAGTCCATGTACTAGTCATTGTCGGAGGAGGGGTGGAGCTTGTGTTGCCGGGCGCCCTGTCGATCACGGAGAACTGCTCCCGCGAGGGAGGCGACGGCATAAGGATGGATGCCATGGAGTTGAGCAACGAGTATCCCTGAGTTGGAGCAGATGGGCGTGGGTTGAGGACGCCGCGGGCGTTTCGAGGGGCCCGCTGAGTGTGCGGCGGCTGCCTCAGCAACGGGAAGGGCGCCCCCCATGGCGCAAAGTAGCCCATCCAGGGTCGTTGTTGCGGTTGTGCCGACTGTCCAGGCCCGGTGTTAGAAAAAGCGTTGCGATCGCCTTGATTCCCATTGTTGCTTCTACCGGGGGTGGAGTTGGAGCCGGTGTTGGTGCCAATGGTGATGGTGGAGGATCCCTTGGCCCTGTCACGTGCATTAAGATTGATTTCTTCGAGCAACAACATGGAACGGGCCTGGATAAAGGTAGGAAAAGGCCTGTGCATGGGAAGAGTAGTTGCCAGCACATGGAAGCGGTTGTTGAGTCCTCGGATCATTAGCAATGTCAACATCTCATCGCTGACTGGTTCACCTGCGTCGGCGAGGGCGTCGGCGAGGGCCTTAATCCGATTGCAGTAGGCGGCCACCGTCATGTCTCCTTGCTCGGTGGCGCTTAACTCTTCGCGGATGTGGATGGCCCATCCGGGCTGGTTGTCCCGGAAGAAGGTGTACAACTTGTCCCAAACGGTATACGCGGTGTTCTCCAGCTCCCTCACCACTTGATAGAGCTCGTCGCAAATGGTAGCATAGAACCACAACACAATGGTTAGATCGTCGTTGCGCCACTTGGCATCTTGAAGACGGGGATCAGACTCGTGGTCGACATGGTGGGCGCAGTCGTATTTGGCGAGGATAGCGTAGAACTTCCGCGTCCACTCAGCGTAGTTGTTTGCGGCGAGATCTAGCTTGAAATTGATGAAGTGGGTAATATCGATGCGGTGCATAGGAGGCTCAGGACGGGTAGAGGGGAGGACAGGCTTGGCCTTCTTGGTGCTGCCGAGGGGAAAGAAATGACGAAAGGAGGAGGACGTGGCCAGAAGGGTGGGGGCGCTGAATGAAGGAGAGATGTTGCTCATGGTGAAGAGGAGAAGATGGTTGTGATACCAAGAACGATTGTGACTTGTGAGTATAATCTCGAAGATGTCTTGTGTTCACTCGCTGCCCTGTTTATATACACATCACAAGGGGTAGAACCATAGGAGAGAGATTTATTACAACAACAGTAAAAGTATACCAGAATTTGGCTGGTGGGGAGCTTGGGACAAAATGATGGACGAGACGCATGGTAGTACTCCTACCCGTAGTACTGCGTAGTGGGTAGCGGATCTGATCGATGCAGGAGGCGAATTGTCACCGTGATTCCACGATTAGTGAGATCACATCACAGTCTGATCGATTGACGCGCGCGTACGATGACACTGTGACATGACGGGTAATTCGATCGGTGAGGGTAAGTGATCAGCTAGAGTGAGGTTTTCATCTCCAGTTACGATTAGCTTTTGCAATGATCAGAACGCCACGTCGATGTGTGCGGGGCAGCCGTGCATAGCTGGCCTTTTGCTACCGGCGTTGCCGTGTACACTTGTGACCGGCTTCGGCTTTCGGCGGGCCAGTTTGTGCGTGCATGCAGCCGCGCCGCATGCCTGTGCGGACGTGCACGCGATGGCTAAATTTTTTTGGTTTGGAGTGGTAGGTGGTGACCACGAGACAAAACTTGTTGGAACGAGGCACACGGATGGCTAATACAGTGTCGTGCAGTTCTTACTGTGGGAAACTTATGCCGCACTGCACCACCACCCACCACCGATATTAGCCATTCATGCGCCTGATTCCAACGAGTTTTGTCCCGTGGCCACCATTCACCAACCCAAACCAAAAGTTTCAGCCATGGCGTGCACGTCCGCACAGGCATGCGGCGCGGCATGCATGCATGCACAAACTGTTCGGCCGAAAGCCGAAGACGGCCACGAGTGTACACGGCAAGGCACGCACCGGTAACGAAAGACGAGCCACGGACGGCTGGCGCGCACGCACCGACGTGGCGATCTGATCACTGCAAAGCTAATCGTAACTGAAGAGGAAAGCCTCACTCTATCTCATCAGTTACCGTCCAATCGACCACCAGAGACAAGTGATGACCCGTAGGCACGCATATCCAGGCCAAGATCAGATAGCAAAGCCAACTCAAAAGCGCGAGCCGATGACGCAGCGGCTAGGGCCGGACAAGCGCGGCGGTTCAGGGTTCAGGGTTCAGACAAGGTTAGTATAGCTGTTCGTGCAGTCGTGCACACCACCGCCCTCGATCTGCAAACACAAATCCAAAACACGGCGGTTCGGCGTGTGGAGTTACCTTCGCCGCTTCCGTGCTCATGCATGCAGGAGGACCTATCTGTCGTCTATCTGCATGCTTCCAAACCAAAGCTTGAACTCCCTCGCTGAAAAGGCAAAAGAGCAAAAAGACAGGGCTTCAACTACCTGCACGACAAAGTTGGTTGGCCTGGCCGGGGAGATAGATTTGTTCGGGCGCAGGAAGCTTCGGTGCACCTTCCCGCCGCCACCTGAGTGTCTCGCACGCGCCCTTTGCCTGGCTTGTGGTTAACGAGAACGGCAACCAAGATCACAAATTAACAAACGTGTAAGTCGTATATATCTAGAAAAGTTTCTTTTGGGGGAAGTATATCTAGAAAAGTTAGTATACATGTGCGAAATGCAAAAAAGAAAACCTGGGTTTGGAACGTCCAGGGCGGTATCTACAAACCATGGGTCTCGGTGTGAAATGTACGATGGAACCCTACAATTTAAAATACGGATAATCAAAGTATGTCTTCACAGAATTTAAAAACAACCATGTGTTCACTTAATTCTGTGACACCCTAACTCCCGAAAACACGATGAGGAGATGTAATAAATGAGAGCTTATAAAACAATTTCCTTTTTTTAGTTCTAAGTTGATTCACCCCAACCGTTGGATATCAATCCAACAGCCGCCCACCTCCTTCTTCCTCGCCCAGCATGGCGCTCGCCGACCTCCAACCTAGACCTAATTGTCGGCCTCAACGACCGATCCCGGCGGCACTACCGTGTCGCCTCACTGAACCACCCCCCTTCGGCGTGCCACCGCCGCCCTGACCATCCCTGTATACCTTTTTCTTTTTCGCACTGGCACCCCACCCCACACCCAAATCGTTAAGCCTCCACCTGCGACGCCAGCTAGGTGTGAGTTCTTCTCTCCTATCTAAAACTGACCGCTCCAAATTTTGTTTTCAAACAACTGAGGATAGTAAATCCGCTATAAAAAAAGTAACACAATTTGGCAAGACAAGAAAAAATAACAAAAAAAGATAAGGAAAAAAAAGTACTTTTCTGATGATATGAATATGATGGATGCATGCCCTAGATATGTAGGGATCTATGAGAAATTACGATGGAACCCTACAAATTAACATAAGGATCTCCAAGGTATATTTCACTTAATTATATGACTTCCTAATTCTAGAAGACATGACAATGATTAATGAAATAAATATCTCCATGTTCTATAAACTAGGCAAAACCGATGATTATTTATACATCACTCTTAGTCTTAGCATGACAAGAACAAAAAAGGAATAATAATAATAATTTGTAAGGATATGAATATGATCGATGACCGAACCTAGGTGTGTAGAAATCTGATGAGAGATTATGGACCTGCAGCCTATTGTATCAGAAAGTTGCCGGTCGACAATGGGAGTGGAGCAACTCGAAGAGGAAGAGCGTCGAAATTGCCCAAAAGACCAACTGAGGGAAGAGAAGCACATGGGGTGTTCCTCGATCGACCGACTATTATATGAAGAGGTGGGGAGATAAAAAGTGGCTCCCCCCTCCCACTGGACCTCGTGCGATTTACCATGCCGGTCCTTTCATTTTGTTCTCCCTGTTGCCGCCCTACACACGGCTTCCTCTAATTCTATCAAATAATGGTCATTGCTAATCACTAATAAGAGGAGTACTTAAGTAAGATTTGGGGCATGTACTGTCGCCCACTTCACCCTTACAGTTGTAGGTAGCATCTATGATTAATGATCAGGAAGGAATGCACGTGTATCAAAAGCGGAGAAGGAGCGGGGGGGGGGGGGGGGGGGGAGACTATCGTGACCTTCCTTATATGGCGCATACATGTACAATGTAACAAAATATCTTGACGTGAACACGAACGTTAGTGCCCTGGGCTCTATAGCATGACCGTGTCCAAAGAAGGAACGATGCAAGGAGGGGGGGGGGGGGTACCGGAGTAAAAGAGAAAGGGATAAGGGAGGAGTCGACCGGCGATCGATGACAACAAGGCATCATCGTCGGTCCTATATATGTCCATATCGAGATGGGAGATAACACCCCCCCCTCCTCCACCCTCCCATGCATACATGTGAGCCTTATCAGGGTTTCAGAGCCAAGGGGGGGTGTCAATTATGGGTAACCAAAGCAGGAGCGGTAGGAGGAGGATGCGGCGCATGGAAGATCGGTAGTGGGAGCGTTAGGAAGGAGGTAGAGTTGTGAATCAAGATGCTATGGCGTCAATGGATCTCATGCGGTGCAAAGAAGAAACAAGGATAATAATTGTGTAAGACCAACAACCTATCTTCCATTTAACCTATTTAATTGTGTTGATTTAAGTGAATTTAATTTATGAATTTTGCATTAACGCCTCGATACGTTAGCCCCCCCCCCCCTCTCCCCGCGAGCGGCAGGACATTTTGCTCCTCATGCATAGGAATACCTAGAGTTGCATCAGAATTTTTTGTTGAATTTACATAAATTTAATAAAAGACATGACTTTGCAAAAATGGCTATTTGAATGCCGCATATGGATTGTGTACTAATCTGAATAAAGATGAATCAATGCAATAGAGAATTATCCATATACGTAAGATCATGTTCAAATTTCTCGATGACACACCTCTACCGCTTTTCTCTGGCCGCTGCCACTCGTCCATCCTAAGGGGGAGGGCCGAGGAGACGTGTCCCTACTGTGGATCAGAGCGGCGAACCACGGCATCGGTGTCGGCGTTCTGGGAACGGGGGTCCCCAGACTTGCCTGCCTGCGGCCTGCAGCGTGGTTCAAAGGAGGCCCAGCACGGCCCATCTTCATCAACACAAGACTCAAGACCCTCGCGAGGGGCCAAGCCTCGCGAGGAGGACGACACGGAGCTTCCTCAGGCACGGCCTCGTCAGGTTGGCTCGCGAGGAGGCGGAGAGATCTAGGCGGGGTACCTCGCGAGGTGCCCGTGACGCAAGCCATGACGACTCAGGGCGCCAGGCGGGTGCCAGCGCGCGCAGCGTCCTTCTTTCCTCTTTGGTGCAAAGGGGGCAAGCGCAGCCGCGGAGTACCGAGGCATCAGGCAAAGGTTGCCGTTTCCGTGCAACGAGACCAAGATCAGGAGGACTACGAGATGGAGGTCACCGTGGAGCCCAAGACGGCGTCATCACCAGAGCTTTGCGCAGGCGAAGACTGCTTTTGTCAGGGTAGTTGATACTTGCTGTCCCCCTTCGAATTAGCCCGCCATTGTTGGCTCCCTTCCCGCTCAATATTTGGGAAGAGGACCAGGGCCTCTATAAATAGGGCCAGCCGCTCACGTAGCGGGGGGTTCGAGCTTTTGGCTCGGTTGGCTAGTAAGAGTAAGAGAGGGAGAGAGAGAGAAGGGTGGCTGAACTCCTCCTAGCAGTTCATCGCCCCAGCCAAGAACAGACCCTCGTGAGGCTGTTGTTCCTTGTATTGTTCATCATCATCAGCCCCAGGAGGCAATCCACCAACCACACACTGGAGTAGGGTATTACACCACAACGGTGGCCCGAACCAGTATAAATCTTGTGTCCCTCGTGCAGTTCTTTGAGTAGTTTAGATCTTTGCGAGGCGGGGAGGTAGAAGGCGTAATCTCCGCGCGCACCCCAGTGTTTGAACCTTAAGGGTCTGCCGGAACCCGAAATCCGACATTTGGCGCGCCAGGTAGGGGTGCGCCGGAATTCGTTGTCCACCGCCCGTTCTCCTCCGACCGTCGCATCCATGTCTGACGCTCGTCGGGCCCGCGCCGAGTGCCGGGCCGCCATTGCTTCTCGCGTCGCCCAGACGGCGCCCGTCGGCGGACGCCCTCGTCGTTCCCCGTCGCCCGTCGTCAACGCCGCCACCGGCCCAGCGGGGGGCGAGCAGCAAGCATCGTCCGAGCACCCATCCGTGCGGCAAGAGGGCCGCACCGCTACTCCATCGCTCGCACCAGCTGGTTCTTTGTCCCACGCGCTCCGCGCACCCTTGGAGGCTCGAGCTGCGCTCCTTGCAGCAAATGAGCTCCTGCGCTACCGACCCGTCGACGACGTCTACGAGGAGTGGCTCAACCGCGTCGCCGAGCTTGTCCGCGCCGCAGGGGGCTCTTCCGCGCCGTCCGTTCCGCTGCACCGCACCCCGCCACGCGCGGGCAACGAAGCCCCAGAGGCGTACCAGTTGCCTCCTCTCCAAAAAGACGCCATGGCTCCAAGGTGCGTGGCCCCTGGGCGGAACCCGCTCCGTCAGGCGCCAGCGCAGCAAGAACGGAGCTGCCAAGAGATCCCTCGCCCGCAAGGGGCTGCCCGGGCGCTCCCTGCTCCAGCACGCCGCGACCCTGCTCCAGCTCCGGCACGCCAAGACCCCGCACTGCTCCTAGCTGCAGCGTGTGGGGACCCTCAAGACCAAGCTCTCCACCAGCCAAGGCCCGTCGTGGCCACCGCAGGCTGCCGTGCCTACACCACCGAGCTGCGTAGCGTCGCGTGGCCCGGCAAATTCAAGCCAGACCTGCCTCCTCATTACGATGGCTCGACTGACCCTGCAAAGTTCCTCCAGCTCTATGAGCTGGGCATCGAAGCTGCCCGCGGGGATGAAAGGTCATGGCGAACTGGTTCCCCATGGCGCTCAAGGAAGGAGCTCATGCCTGGCTCCTGAATCTGGCTCCAGGCACGATCTCTTCCTGGGACCAGATGCGCACCCGCTTCATCGCCAACTTCCAAGGTACTCGCGACCGGCCACCCGCCGTGAGCGACATGCGCAGTATCAAGCAACAACCCGGAGAGACCCTGCAAAAGTACATCCAGCGCTTCAACAGCACGCGCCTTAAGATACCCAAGGTGTCCGAGGAGGCCATCATCTCGGCCTTCTCCGATGGCGTGCGCGACGTCAAGATGAAGGAGGAGCTGGCGATGCATGAAGACCTGTGCACCTCCCTGGAGCTGTTCAACCTGGCGACCAAGTGCGCCAAGGCTGAGGAGGGACGCCTCTCCCTCCTTGAGCTGCCAGCCACAGAACCAGAGGAGAAGAAGCCCAAGGCCAAGGACGTGAAGCGCAAGGGGGCTGCCGTGCTCGCAGCAGAACCAGACACCAAGCAGGGCAAAGATCTGCCTGAGTCCACCAGGGGCAACCGGTACTGTGTGTACCACGACCTCCACACCCACAACACCAATGAATGCCAAGAACTCCGCGCCGTGCGAGAAGGAAGGATCGGCCGTCGCCCCGACCGCGCCGATCGGGGCTACGACCGAGGAGGAGGAAGAAACGCAGGACGCTGGGAAGACCGTGGCCCGCGCGAAGGGTGGCGCGATCAGCCTCGCGAGGACCGCTGGAGAGACCTGCCTCGTGATGGGGACTGGAGGGATCAGCCTCATGAGGATCGCCCACAAGGCAACGCAGGCCTCCCTCCACTGTCGCCTCAACTGAGGAGGAACGAGGACCGCCATCAAGACGAGGGGGCTGGGGGCTTCCAGGAGCCACGCGCAATCGCCTGCATCCTGGGCGGAGCTCAAGCCCCAGCCTCCCAACGCATCTTCAAGCAGTTTGCTCGCTTGGTGAACGCAGCCCTCCCCAGGCTCGAAGCAACGCGTCCTCTCAAGTGGTCGGCGTGCGCCATCACATTCAGCTCAGCGGATCAACTCAAGTGTGCAGCCACAAATGGCGTCCTCCCGATGCTTTGCTCCCCAATCATCAGCAATGTACTGGTCACCAAGACCCTCATCGATGGTGGGGCAGGGCTCAACGTCCTGTCTGTGGAAACGTTCAACTATCTCCAAGTGCCCTACGACCAGCTTCAGCCAACCAAGCCCTTCTCCGGAATCACCGACGGCTCCATGGTCCCGATTAGGCAGGTCCGCCTCCCTGTCACCTTCGGGGCACGCGACAACTACCGCACCGAGCTCATCGACTTCGACGTCGCCCACATCCGCCTGCCGTACAATGCCATCCTCGGGTACCTAGTGCTGGCCAAGTTCATGGCCGTGACTCACCATGGCTACAATGTCCTCAAGATGCCAGGGAGTGGCGGAGTCATCACGATGCCCTGTGAAGAGAGGGATGCAGTGTGTTCCCTGGAGCGAGCCTTTCAGGCCGCGTCGGTGGAAGACCCGGATCGCGGAAGCAGGAGGCTTCCCGAGGCCACCCCCAAGAAGAAGAAGACATCGTCCGCACAGGCCCTTTGGGAGGCAGGCCCCTCAGGGCCCACGTCTGCCCAGGGGGGGCCTCCTTCCATCGCATAGGAAAGCGCGCCCGGCGCCTTCCTCAGGCAGGGCTCGGGGGCTCTCCCCTGGAGGGCCATCGACCTGGCCAGGGTCACGAGGGAGGCGCTTGGGCGCCACGTGGAGACGTGTTTTGAAGCACGTTTCCCTCAAGAAGGAGCAAGGCAGGGAAGGTTGGACCCGTAGGAGCTCGTCGACAAAGCCATTCAAGAACTACAGGAATCAAGGATCGTGAGAGGTTGCCGCCGTCTGCCGGCTGCGGCTCCCCATCCAGGCGAGGATGGTGGGTTGCGCGTCTGCGTCGATATACCAGGGCTGAACCAAGCCGCTACGATGGAGCGACTCTGGCCCTCGCGAGTGGGGCGCTGCCGGGGTCCGCCCCACAGCTACGTTCGCATGCCTTACGGCCTGCCGAGCGTGGTTGCTACGCGCCAGCACCTCATGAGGGGCATCATGGAGGCTCAAGAAGACAGGCGTTCCGCGGCCCTGGCGGAGATGGAGGCGATTCGCGAAGAGCTGCCTGTGCCCCCGGAGAACCCCGAGGCCCCTGGGCCTGGGGGCTCGTGAGGACCAGCTTCCGCGGCCTCGCGAGTCTGCTGCACCAACACCCCTTCGCCCTTGACACCCTTAGGTGACGTCTTACCAGTTTCATTTCCAGCTGGGAGCGCCCTCCCAGGGCCGCATCGTTCCCAGGCCGCGTGGGTCCGTCCCTGCGGTATGTATCCCTTTTACTTTCATGTCATTAGCTTGCACTATTGGGGGCGCCCCTCGGGCTGCATCATCCTCGAGTCGCTCGGGCCAGGCCCAGCGGCATGTATCTCCCCTGCGTTTATTTCCGGCTATGCATTCGCCCATCATGCTTGATTACTTGATGCCTGCCCACGGCACCTCTTCTTCTCCATGTCGACCACTTGCGCGTTAAAGGGGGGGGGGTACCTGAGCATCGCGACTCAGGGCTCTTACTGGCTCTCCAGCCCTCACCCTCTGGCTATGTGCACGGCATCGCGACCTGGCGTACCAGCGATGGCTGAGACAAGCTCGAGGGCCGGGACCCGGGGACGTAGAGTGCCGGCATCTAACCAAGCTTGCAGGAACACAGCCCAAGATAAGGCCCAGTGCCAGGCGCAACCCGCCTAGAGGTAGGGCCCCGTGAGTCCCGCGCTGGCTCACGGGTGCCCAGATACACCTCACCTAGCCCTACCGTGCTGGCCACGTGTCAGGGCGGGGCTGTACATGCCCCGGGGGTTCCTCCCGGAGGGGAGCCCCCTCCCACGTACTAGTGGAAGCACCATGCTCCGCGCTGGCTGACGACACTGCCGAGGAGCGGCTATGCCCGTACACATGCGGAAGCGCTATGCTCCGCGCTAGTGATAAACAACTGAGGGTGGCCCCCGGGCCGCATCAACCTCAGGGAGCCCAGAGCTCAGTGTCTGGCCTCATCGCAATGCCTCCCCTCGGGAGCGCCGCGCGAGGGGGCTGGGCACGGGGGCTACGCCTGGATCACGCCCGGACGTACGCCACCCAGCCAGGCCCCTCGGGCCTGGTTCGTCGCGCGCCTCTCCCCGAGCGGAGCCAAGGTACGAAGGCCGTTTGAGCGTCAAGGGGGACTCCTGAGCATCGCGACTCGGGAGCCTAACTGGTCCCGTAGCCCCTCACTCCTTAGTTCCGAAAGGCTATGCTGGGTGAGGCACGCGCGGGGCCGGGCTCTGCAGACGTAGAACGGTGGTCCCACTCGCATCTCACCTAATCACTTGCTGTTTGCGCGTCAAGGGGGACTCCTGAGCATCACGACTCAGGAGCCTAACTGGTCCCGTAGCCCCTCACTCCTTAGTTCCGAAAGGCTATGCTGGGTGAGGTACGCGCGGGGCCAGGCTCCGCAGACGTAGAACGAAAGACCCACCTACATCACACCTCCCTACTTGTTGTTCGTGCGCCAAGGGGGACTCCTGAGCATCGCAACTCAGGAGCCTAACTGGCTCCGTGGCCCCTCACTCCTTTGGTCCCGTCCTGGTTTCCGGTCGGGGCTAATGCTGGGTGAGGTACGCGCGGGGCCGGGCTCTGCCGGCGTAGAACACAAGCAAGTAGGGGGGGGGCACAAAATTCAAGGAACTTAAGAAGCAAATATTACAGTCCATACTGATTGTCTCAATACCAAACGCAAGTTTAAACGCCTCCCCGAGGCATGATGCATGATGCAGGAATTAAAAGCAGGGCGGGAGTAGTAGCGGAGTGACTTGGCGGCGGTGGAGCGGCGCGGGTGGCCCCGCCTCAAGGAGCAGCAGAGCCGGAAGCATCTTGCTTCGGCTTGGTGCTGAAGGCCCGGAACTTCCACAGCAGAGCCTCCGTGCGGCCCTTCACGGCCTCGGCAGCGGCGGCAGCACCTTCGCCGCTTACTGGCTCCAGCAGGCTGTCGAGGTCAGCGCTGGGGTCACGAAGGTAGATGTGGGTGAAGACCCGCGTCAGCGCAGCAGAAGACAGGACACGCGCCTTGGCCTCGGCCGTGGGGCCAAGGCCAAGGGTGACATCCTCAAGGGCACGAACCAGGAAGGGAAGCAGCTTGGCGGGGCCATCCTCGGCGCCGGCCAGCGGGCTCTCCAGGCCACTGGCGTAGAGGATCTTCAGCGAAGCACGAGCCTTCTTCTCCATGTCCGTGAAGGCCACGCGATCCTCGGCAAGAACCTTGGCCTTGCGGGCCAGCTCGACCTTCGTCGCCTCCAGCTCCTCTCCCAGTGCGCCTAGGCGGTCGCGGCACTTCTTGAGCTTGGCCTCCCGACCCTCGATGGCCGCCTCGCGAGCCTTCATGCCTTCTTCTTGCTCCTGGCGAAGACGAACCTCCTTCGCGAGCTGGTCCCGCAGGCCTTGCAGCTCGTCCTCCAGTGCCTTGCAACGACCGCGGGCTTCAACCACCTCCCCCAGGGCTGCATCACGAGCAGCCTTCGTCTCAAGGAGGGCATGCCTATCCTCATCGCAGGCCGTCGAGGCTTGAACCAGTGCCGCCCGGATTGAGGTGTCGGAGCGAATCCATCCCGAAGCCAGCTCCAAGCGCCCGGCCACCAGGCGAGGGTCGGCACCAAGAAGATCCTGCCGCAGCCGGTCCAGTCCAGCAACAGCACGCTAGCTCCAGGACGGCGGGAGGAGTTGGGGAAGCAGCAGCCATCGGAACGAAGGAAGAAGGTGGCGACGTCAACACCACAGCTTCCTGAGGTGGAGCCTGCTGCACCCCAGCGGCTATGGTGGCGGCCGTGGGCAAAGGCACCACAGGAGTCACTTGGGCCACGGGGGCTGCGCTTGCCCCAGCCAGCTCGGCCTGGTCTCGCGAAGACGACCGGGCGGGAGAAGCCCGCGCGCCACGATCACCCTCCTCCGCAAGCGGAGGCGCTGCCGCGGATGGAGCCTCAAGAGCCCCCTTCAGCTTCTTCGCCACGGGCTCCAGCCTATTCAAGAGATGTGGACGTCAAGCCTCGGCAGCAGAACAAGAAATAAAGACAAGGGTCAAGCACTTACGGGTCATCACCGGTGAGCTCGGGCAGCCTCCGGCCAAACTTGAAGCCCGACAGCCGGCTGGAAGGGTCGACCTCGGAAGCAGAAGGCGCGTCTGTAGACTGCTTCGGGGTGGGGGCAGGCTCGCGGGAGATCAGCCCGGTCCTGTCCTTCTTCGGGATCAGGGGCAAGCTCCCGCTGACCTGCTCGTCTCCCTCCTCGTCATCATCGCTCTAAGAAAGGCGGAGACTGTGGGGCCTGCGCCGAGGGAGGGGAGCCCGCGACTCTCCGTCGGTCGCCTCAGAGTCGGGCCCCTTTCCCCGCTCCTCTTCGTCCTCCTCCTTGCTGGAGTCGCCGGAGGGCACGTCCACCGGTCCCTCGGAAGCCGCCACGGGCACGAGCCCGTCCCCGTTAAAAACTGGCATGGACTTCACCACCTGCTCCCAGTCGTCGCGAAGGAACAAGGGCTTGGGAGCGCCCTCCAACCTTGCCACCTCGCCCCCGACCAGAGATTGGAGGACCGCGGTCAAATCTTCGTCGCTCAAGGTCATGGGGCTCGGGTGAGGCCTCCAAATCGGAGGTGAGTACCGCCGGAGTGGAGCCAGCTGGTGCTCCAGGAACTCCCTCAGCAGCGACGCACCGGTCAACTTCGCCGCCGCCGTGCTGGCTGGCCTCAGGTCCGCGTCCATCCTCTCCAACACCAGTTTTGCGCGGGGGTCCATGAGCTCCGCTCGGCCCAGGTCGCCGGAGCTCGCGGGAGGCTCCGCGGGCAAGATCGGCGTAGGATGGACGCGCCCGGCATCTACCAAGACGCACTTGCTCCGGAAGCCCTCAATCCTCTTCCCGGGATTCGAGATGGCAATGGTGCCGCCGTACACGACGAAGCCCGCGCACGCGGAAGGAGAACTGCGAGTGACCCGGAGGGAGAAATAATGGCGCAGCAAGGCTACTAAAGGCTGCACCCCTACGTGGGCCTTGCAGTAGTAAGCGAAGATCGCCAGAAGAAGAACGAAGTTGGGGTGGAGATGTAGAGCCTGCAAGTTGTAATGGCGGAGGACAGAGAAGAAGAACTCGGAGAAGGGAGGCACCAGGCCCGCAGCAATGGAGCTTATAAAGAGAGGATAAAAGGTGCTCCCTCGGCCCTCGGGGGTGGCGGAGCCGGCCTTGAACACCTTCGTCCCATTGATGCCCTGCGCCTCCGCCATCTGGCGCAGCCGGGCAAGGCCAGCCTTGGACACATTCGGCGAGTCTAGAGCGGGAGAGTACCAAGCTTCGGCCGGAGGCTGGCGAGGCGCCATGGCTTCCTAGGTCACGCAGCCAGAGTAGATCTGGAGGTTTGGAGGAAGAAAGGGGAGGTGCAAGAAAGGGGATCTGAGCAGCAACCGGAGAAAGCAAAAGGCAAAGTCTGGGCAGATGCCGCTCCTTTATCAACCTGCACGGTTGCTGAGGCACTGGTGTCTAATCAACCGCCGCGCGGCGTCCAAGACCGCAGGCTGTTAGGGCCCGCGGCGCTTCGCCCTTGCCCTTTCGCCTCTCGGCACGGCCATGTCCGGGCGCGCCTTGGGCCCAGGGGCCACTGTCGGCGTTCTGGGAACGGGGGTCCCCAGACTTGCCTGCCTGCGGCCTGCGGCGTGTTTCAAAGGAGGCCCAGCATGACCCATCTTCATCAGCACAAGACTCAAGACCCTCGCGAGGGGCCAAGCCTCGCGAGGCAGACGACACGGAGCTTCCTCAGGCACGGCCTCGTCAGGCTGGCTCACGAGGAGGTGGAGAGATCTAGGCGGGGTACCTCGCGAGGTTCCCGTGACGCAAGCCATGACGACTCAGGGCGCCAGGTGGGTGCCAGCGCGCACAGTGTCCTTCTTTCCTCTTTGGTGCAAAGGGGGCAAGCGCAGCCGCGGAGTACCGAGGCATCAGGCAAAGGTTGCCGTTTCCATGCAACGAGACCAAGACCAGGAGGACTACGAGACGGAGGTCACCGTGGAGCCCAAGACGGCGTCATCACCAGAGCTTTGCGCAGGCGAAGACTGCTTTTGTCAGGGTAGTTGATACTTGCTGTCCCTCTTCAAATTAGCCCGCCATTGTTGGCTCCCTTCCCGCTCAATATTTGGGAAGAGGACCAGGGCCTCTATAAATAGGCCCAGCCGCCCACGTAGCGGGGGGTTCGAGCTTTTGGTTCGGTTGGCTAGTAAGAGTAAGAGAGGGAGAGAGAGAGAAAAGGGTGGCTGAACTCCTCCCAGCAGTTCATCGCCCCAGCCAAGAACATACCCTCGCGAGGCTGTTCTTCCTTGTATTGTTCATCATCATCAGCCCCAGGAGGAAATCCACCAACCACACACTGGAGTAGGGTATTACATCACAACGGTGGCCCGAACCAGTATAAATCTTGTGTCCTCGTGCAGTTCTTTGAGTAGTTTAGATCTTTGCGAGGTGGGGAGGTAGAAGGTGTAATCTCCGCACGCACCCCAGTGTTCGAACCTTAAGGGTCTGCCGGAACCCGAAATCCGACAATCGGCACGCGCGCAGGTTGGACCGCAACGGAGAAGGTGTGGTGGATGGCAACGGCGGTGGCGCCGGGCTTTGGCGAATGCGGCTCTACGGCGCGCTGCTGGCTGCGACCACCGCGCCAGAGTAGTGACGTTACGGAGGCGGTGGCGCGGGCCAGGGTTGCGTCTGATCTGGGTCCAGCAGGCTCCCCACACGTGCCTGATCTGGATCCCGTGAGTCTGGCGTGGTTGCTTCTGGGCAGGCGGTTGACTGGGGCGTTTGCTGTGCACTCCTTGGCGCTGGAAGGATCTAGTGGCAGCCTGAATCCCCTTCTTCGTTGCAGCAGGCTGGCGGCGGTGGGGGCTGATGCCTTGATCTGAATAATGGTGGTTTGGCCTTGCTGCTATTCTTGTGCTCAGTCATCGATCTGCCCTATGTTGGTCTTCTCGATCGGGACGCCGGCGAGTCCCGATCTTCCTCTCGAAGGTCTCCGATGATTGGCGTATGACGCCACTTGATATCTAGAGTGGAATCGATTCGGTCGTGCGTGCCCTTATCTTCGGCTAGCGAGGCTTCAAGAGGGTGTGGCGCGAAGCTTCGCTTGCTTGTCCGTGCCATGTGACATCCCTAAATATAGATTTCTATGGTATTGACCGAGGTGAAGAAAGTCATGGTGGCTCTGATCGGAGGCTTGTAATGGCGGCGAGGGGTATTGGTTGCGACGAAGACTAGCGGCACAGGTTTCTACTGTTTGTCAGGTGTTGAAGACTTGCACCAGCGACCTTAGCAAGAGGGGGCGGCAACGCAGGTGATCTGCATTTTTGGTGGTGCTCCTTTGAGTACCAAGCCGCGATTTTCAAGGTGAAAGCCTAAGGCCTGACCTTCATTGGTTGTACCTAGCAATGACTTTGCTGAAGGCATTGTTTTGGGAACTCGATCTTTCTTCAAGGTGAAATCTCAAGATCTTTGATCGGGCGACGACAATGCTTATGCGTTGTTTTCTTTTTGGAGGCTTCGTTTTTGGAGAACTTTTTTGTGGTCCGGGTGTTGTCTGATGGTTAGAGCGTTGTTGTTGGGAGGGTTTCAACACCTTGACGGGGGCTTTGTTTTTCTATTTCTCTCATTCTTTATTTTGTTCTTGGTTGTGTGCATTCTTGATGTCCTTCGATATCTAATTGGTGCAGATAATGGGTGTGATTGGTATCTTCGCGATATTTATATATTTCCCTTAAAAAAAAGACACACCTCTAGATTTGATTTCTGTGTTGCAAAGAGCCCCATAGGAAAAAAACCCATAATATAATGTCAATCCTTTAACAATGGCACCTAATAAAATCCCTAGGATCGACTCCGTCTTTCATTATTAGGTAAAGATAAAGATAAAGATAGGATTTCTGCCTCTTGACGCCGCCGCCGCAGGTCCGTCTCCTCTCTGGTGGCTCTAGAGCCATAGGGGCGTGGTGGATCTCGGCAAGGGCCGGCGGGAGGGCTCCGTTTTTAGTCGTTTTTTTTCAGTTTTGCTCGGGTTTATGTCCTGTTCAGGAAGACGAGACGGCGGCGGCTCCCTGAAGATGGAATAAAGGTCTCCCCGCCTAGCCCAGTTCCGGCGGTGCCTCTGGTGGGCGTGTGGAGCACGACGACTTCCCGACTGTCTACTACAACAAGTTGTGCCCGACTCCGACGATGGAGGGACGACGGCGGCGGCGCGCCTTTAGCTCGCTTCAGTGCTGATAGTCGTCGCTAGGTGGTCTATGGATCTAGATGTAATTTTTATTATTTCTGGTATTCGTTGTACTGCCATGATTGAAGATGAACAGATCGAATTTTTATTTTTAAAAAAATCCCTAGGATCAAAGAATGCCGCAACCCCTGAAAACCGTTGGAGCGGCCCCATGTTTGGGATCGACGGAGAAGCGCCAATACCGGCCTTATCTTCGAGATGCCACCAGAGCCCACACCACAGCGGCCATGCCACGTAGCAGCACACCAGGCAGAACAAACTCACTGCCGTCGCAGGGGCGCGGACACGCGCACCAACACTGCTCGTGTTCATCCTATCGCCGTCCATCCATCTCTCTCCGACTCCTCCCGCCACCTTCCTCGTCGATTCCCGGGCTTATCTTTCCCCCACGTCACTCAAGAACGCCGCGACACCTCGATCCTTTGGCCTTTAGCGTCTCCGACCCACCAGCACACCTATAAATCGCGTCGCCCGGCGGCAAGGAAGGCATACTCGTCGACAGACGAACCGGAAGAGAGGGTCAGAGGTGAGATCCAAGGATCCGGAGCTCGTCGGAGCTCTCTCTCCTGGATCGTCCGCGATCGTACTACATGGGGATGCAACAGTCGACGATGACTGCGTCCGGCGACGGCGCCAAGAGGGCCCTCCGCCGGCTGCCGCACGTGTACAGCAAGGTGCTCGAGCTGCCGCTCCCGGCGGACGCCGACGTCAGGGCGTTCGAGGGCACCACCGCGCTCCACTTCTTCGCGGCCTGCGGCCCCATGGGCGAGGTGAGGGCGCGCCTCGTCAGGATTTACCCCGGGGTCGTCAAGGTGGTGGTGGTGCACGCTGGGACCGGAGACGACGAGTATGGCGACGACATGGAGCTTGATAGGTGGAGGTACCGGCTGCCTGAAGACTGTTGCCCGGAGCTGGCTATGGCCGGGTACGTCGACGGGCAGCTTATCGTGACGGTGCCCAAGGGCCGCGGCGAGGGCGGCGACGGGGCTCGGAGGTGCTGCAGTGGAGCAGCGGGGGAGATTGGCGGGAAGCTCGTGGCCGTGAAATAGAACCGGTGGGGTACTAGTGAGAGAGTGTGAGCTCCATAATTGCTCGTCTAGTGTGAGTCTATCTGGTATTCTGGTTACTCCTTGCCATTTGTTTTTTCTTTTTCCATAAAGACGGGCGCTTCGTGTTCTGCTCCTTCCTGATTCGAGGGCAGCTATTGCAAAGTTTGTACAAACTCTTTGGTTTCCATGGAATCAAATGTGAGTGCAGATGAAATTGTGGGAAAAATCTTTTACTGGAAGTCTGTTTACTTGGTTGGTTCCTTGATGCAGCTTGGATTAGAGCAGAGCAATGTTTGCCAGATTTCGTCAGTCTTCTTTCCTAAAGTTCAATTGCAAATAGGAATTATGCAGCATTTCACATGCTTTCTTCAATCTAACCTCTTTCATTGTCTTAGACCTCTTCCAATGCAAAGGTGTTTAATTAGATGAGGTGCTAAGTGCATTAAATAGTTTAGCAACTCAACTTCCCCATGCATAGATGCTTAATTTGTTGTTGCTAAGCCCACTTTATTAAATGATTTAGCACCTAAACTTTTTCATGCATTGGTCAGCTTCTTTCATTTATGTGGTTTGCCTAGGTTCACGCGCTTGGCTGCGGTCATCAAAGTGCTCTCTCTCCTCTTTAATTGTTGTGCCATGTCACTTTTTAGCTTATGTGACATGCTTAACACATGTCCAATATGAAGCACTGGGAAAGGCCTTAGGTCTGCAGCCAAGTGTACGTTGGCCTTTACTCTCCACCTACAACTCTATTTTTGGTTGGTTATGCAAGAAAAAAAAGCTGTTTTAACATGGTGCCTCTTACCTCCTCTTTTCACACGAGAGATAAGAATATAAAATAGGTCTAAACCGTTGATCTCATTAATTAATGGTTTGACTAACTATTATCTTTCTACTTCGCATGTAAAAAGAGGAGGTAAAAGGACTATGTTAAAATTTGTCAAAAATATTAGACAAGCACGGAAGGAACCTTGCGGCTTTTTAATTAAGAGAGAAGATGTGAAACCCAAGTTTAAACTCCCGAAATTGAATCTAACCTCTTTCATTCATCTTAGGCCTGCAGCCAAGTGTACGTTGACCTTTACTCTCTACCTACAATTCTCTTCTTGGATAGTTGTGCAAAAAAAATTTAGACCAGCATGACCCCCACAGGGTTCCAACCTGCCCGGCTGGAATGCACAGCCGCACTCCAACCACTAGGCTAAGAGCCAGTCCAGTGGATAGTTATGCATGTGCCAAATTTATACGGACAATCTTAACATTATACAAAGGCACTAATATCTGTTAGATGATAGGATTGTTCTTCATGTTCTGTAACAGTCCATGTAATGTTAAGTTTTTGTCGTTATCTCTCTTCCTGTCAAACTCCTAGCTGTAAGACTGAATCCAAACGTTCGGTAACTTCCTTAGATCCGTGGACTGCAGTCATGACCTTGTTCGCCTCGTAGTCACAATCTTGGGTCACAAATCCGAAAATCGTCATCACCAACACCAAGAAGGACACCATGCCCAACATCACATACATCGTCAAGATGAAGAGCCTTGGGGATGGGTTAGTTTGTGTTGGTCGTCTGGTGTCCAATCCAAAGATGGCCGATTACATACTCACATGGCTTGATTGCGAGTACGACCCCATAGATGCAGTAGTCAGCGTCATAAAAAAAATCCATCAATGTTGATGCACTACTAGGAAATACCTTATAAGTAGATACTTAGCAGTAGCGCGAGGTATGGTGCCAGTGCTATTAGTAATTAGTAGCAGTGCGGGTACAAACCCAACACTACAGGTACATCTTAGCAGCAACGCGGGCAAACAACCCAGCACTACTACTAAGTGATCCCGACGGTACCCCCCGGGGAAGGTCACAGTAGTAGCGTTGGGTATAAATCCGCGCTGCAACTAATACTATAGAAAATTTCCTCCTTCGATCAGAGGATGGAGATGCTAGGTGGTGGGTCAAGTGGTGACTTCCACACATCAGCCAACGCGGCCTAAAAAGGTCGCAGCCAGGCTTGCGGTAGAGGCTATCGCGAGCGAGGATGTAGGGGGCACGACCATGGATATCGCCCTTCTCCTGCTGCTGCTGGTATTGGTGGCTACATCAGCAAGAACATGACCACCCCGAGTGCCAAATTTGCTTCACGAATAATGGCGGCGGCGCATAAGCATGCTGGTGGCTCTACGAAGAGAACGGATATCATGAGGAAAAGGGGGGAAACACAGTCACAAATTTCTATGGTATTGATACTAATTGGAATGTAGATACCGGTGCCACCAACAATATCATGGGGTTGCTTGACAAGCTAAAAATGCGGGGAAAATACAATGGATCCAACCAAGTGCACACGACAAACGGTTCTAGTATGGCTATTACCCACATTGGTAGTTCAATTGTTAGAAGACCCATGAAAGATTTGCATCTAAGCAATATTTTGCATGTCCCTCAAACATAAAAAAATGTCTTGTCTCCGTCCACTGATTTACTTTTGATAATAATGTTCTATAGAGTTTTATCCTTATTTTTTTATCAAGGACTTGAAACAAGGAGAATTATTCTTAGAGGAAAGTGTGTGGGAGGTCTCTACCCACTCAGCTCAGCATTCGTCATGGTCAAATAAACGAGCTTGTGTCTTCATCAAGCCATCTTCAGCAAAGTGGCATAGTCACTCGGGTTACCCATCTTCAACTATTGTTCGGTAAGTTCTTAGAAAAAAAGTTTCATACAAGTCTAATATCGTGTCAGTTTGTGATCCATGTCAGCAAGCTAAAAGTCACTAGTTACCTTACCCTATTTCTACTAGTGTGCCACAACCACTCTATAACTTGTGTTCCCAGATGTATGGGGGCCAGCTCCCACTTCAGCTGGTAGATATTCATACTATGTAAGCTTTATTGATGACTATAGCAAATATATACTTGGATTTACCTCTTAAAGAAATGATCTGATGTATTCCATGTTGTCAGCAATTTCCATAATCTTGTTGAACACAAACTGAACTCTAAAATCCTTACCATGTAATCTGACTAGGGCAATGAGTATGAGAAGCTAAATTCTTCCATTCAAAATATTGGCATCTCGCACTATGTATCTTGCTCGCATGCACTCGGAAGAATGGATCCGTTGAACAAATGCATCACATGTTCTTCAAGTAAGTCTCAGATTGCTAGCAAAATGCATCCATGACACTGAAATTTTGGGAAGAAGTATTTTGACTGTCACATATCTTATCAACTTTCTTCCTAGCAAATTCGTAAAATTTGAGACTCCGTCAAACGTCTCTCTGGGGTCACGCCAAACTATAAATCTCTTCGCTTTTTTGGTTGTGCATACGACACACACAAGCTCAGATTTCATTCAAGAAATGTGTTTTTGTAGGATATAGTCCTGCTCATAGGAGGAGGGGGGGGGGGTTGAAATGCCTCCATGTCCTGATGGGCAGTGCTACATATCTCGAGACATCGTGTTTGATGAGCTACTCTTCCCATTTGAGTCTTTTCATCCCAATGCTGACGTCCTCATTCACAAAGAATTTCTTCTCCTTCCATCTCATCCCCGAAGTTTTGATCATGAGGGCGATAACAATTGCACTAACTAATATGATAATTGTGTCAATTCAAGACCGCTTTTCGTCCCTATGCAGGCTGGAGAAAACACAACTGAAAATGATCAAAACATGGAAGAAACCGAGCTATATTTCATGCTCAAAAAGGACAATCGGTTGAAGTGGAATACAGGCTGATATGACGGCGCCTACCACCCTTGCACACCGATGTGCCACAGATCGTGTGGCGCAATCAACACTGGATCGTGTGTCTGGCAGTGGGCAGCAGATCACGCGCCTGATGTAATCCCCGGACGACACGTCAGCGAGCGGGGCATCTCCCTCACGCTCCTCCCGCTGGCAGGCGACAATCATGCCAGGAGCCGGATCCAGATATCTGTGCCCGCTTACCCGACAACCAGTAGGGATAGCAGCACATGGTCAGCCACATAGTCGTGCTCCCGTTCTAGCTCGGGATCCCTTGTAGCATTGTGTGATGATGCTTCTCAGGGATCTTCTGTGGCAAATTCTATGCAGTCTCCTGTGCAAAAACCTTCACCACCTCCTCAACCATAACCAACAGTTGTTCCTCGCGTCATGACTCAATTGCAGAAAGGTACAAGAAATCCAAAAGAACAAACTAATGGTGCTATACCATATGGCATGTTATGTATTGCAGGAGAGCTAACAAAGTTGAATGATGCACTTGGAGATCAAAAGTGAAAGAAAGCAATGGATGAAGGGTACTTTGCACATATGAGGGACAAAACTTGGCACCTCATACCAAATAAGAAAGGTAAAAATATGATTGACTAGAAGTGGGTTTACATAAGTTAGAAGAAAATAGATGGCTCAGTTCATAAGTATAAAGCACGTCTAGTTGCAAAAGGTTTTAAGCAACGATACTGTATAGATTTTGAGGATACCTTAGTTATGCTGTAAAATATGCAACTATAATACTTGTGCTAGCCATTACGGGTTGGAGTATGAGACAACGAGACCTATTGAACGCATTTTTGCATGTGTTCTGAAAGAGGAGGTTTACATACAACAACCACCACGATATGAGGACAAGAAAACACCCCACTATGCGTGCAAGATTGATGATGCTATTTATGGAATAAAACAAGCACCTAGAGCATGGTAATCATGGTTAAGCTAATGATCTCCTACATGATTTGAGTTCAAAATTTGCTTTGAAAGATCTTGGGTATCTTCACTTCTTTTTAGGCATTGACGTTAAGAAGATTTCGGATAAGAAAAATATGCATATGAACTTCTAGCTCGTATGGGAATGAACGACTATAAGCCTTCTCCTACACCATTTTCTTCCCCCGAGAAACTTTCAGCGCATGAAGGGGAGCCCCTCAGTGAATAACAAAGTACAAAATATAGAACTACTGTAGGAGCCTTGTAGTAGTTGACTCCTACACAACATGATATACTGTTTACTATTAACAAGATTTTCAATATCTACATGCACCTACCACTCTTCGCCGGGGAACTGTCAAAAGAATTGTACAATACGTCAATTATACTATGAGTATTTGGCTTCAAATTAGACACCCAAGTCTACACTTGTTAGTGCTTTCTTTGATGCTCATTGGGCTGGCTATAGTGACGGTAGAAAATCAATTGGAGGTTTTGCAATATTTTTTTGCTCTAATCTTATTTCCTAGAGTGAAAGGAAACATTCCATGGTGTCAGGGTCAAGTATATGGGCTGAATACAAGTCTATGGCAAATGCAACTACTGAGATCATTTTGGTTGGAACACTGCTTGCAGAATTAGGAATTAGCAACATCACACTTCTTCTTTATGGCATAATAATTTGGGGGCGACTTACTTATTTTTTAATCCTGCTTATCATGCCAATACAAAACATACTGAGATTGATTTCACTTTTTACGAGAAAGAGTTGTAGAGAAGAAACTAGACATAAGGTTCTTTCCATCCAAAGATCAAATAAGAGAAGGCTTTACTAAAGCTCTTGCATCTAGACCATTTCAAGAATTGAAGAACAACTTCAATTTAGGATAGTTGAGATTAAGGGAGGGTGCAAAATAATAGGATTGTTCTCAATGTTCCTTAACAGTACATGCAATCTCAACTTCCGTTGTTATCTCTCTCCCTCTCAAACTCCTATCTGTAACACCGAATCCAAGCGATCGGTAATTTCCTTGTAAGCCACGCAGGGCTATTCCTGTCTCAATCAATAAATACCATGTGGCTCCTTTATGGAGGGGTAGGAATGCTTCCTTTTGACAATATCCACTTCGGATAGTACACTTCTGAAAGGAAGTTGGCTCTAGAAATTGCACTTGGTTTGATATTTGTTAAGACATTCGATTAACTGAGTCGACTTGTCCCGTCGTTGTCCATCCCACTTTTCTTTCCCTCTTCGAACTGTTCTCTCATCTCTTTCTCAAAGGTAAGTATGCCTTTCTACAGTCCTTTTCCACACTAAAACCCTAGGTCTGGCCCGAATTAGTTATACCTGGTAATGGCGGTGTTTTTTTGCATCCTTAGCTTGTCAAAGGCATTGCTCAGATGTGTTCAAACTTGTTCTTCAGGGTGAAAACATAGAGTCTGGCCTTTGGTGGTTGGATCTCGTGACGGCGACGTTTGAGCATCATTTCTATTTTGAAGGCGTTGATGTTCAAGAACCGTTCTTGTTGTCCTTGTAGTATCGAGATGTTTAGCGCGGATATGGTCGTTGTTGTAGCTTATCGTCTGTTGTTTTGATCGCCTCAGTTGTTTTTTTTCCTCTCGATTAGGCACAGCTTGGGTCTTTTATGACTTTGCTCTTTGTCAATGTTTTTTCATTCTCTTTTATATGTGTGCATTAGTGTTGGTTGTGTGCGCCTTAATTATGCCGAGGCCAGGTGTGCATTCATTGTTTTGTATCTCCTTGATTTTTCATTTTGAATCAATAAAATCTATCATTTAAAAAAATGCATTGTATAGCAAACGACCATGATTTGGCACCATTCGTCAATGAACGACAGACTTTGTGATGCGTTTCAGCAAATGCCAACCAAAGAGTGCTCCAACAAAATACAATGTCCAGGACCCATTGGTATTGTGCTTCTCAACTTAGAAAATATCAGAACTTCACATAACACGTATACTTGAGGACCCATACTCTTTCATCACTTGTTTCACATAATTAAGTAAATGAATTGAATTAATCACCACTATATGATGCTGTACAAGGAGGCTCAATCAACGGAAATCAATTTACTTTAACAGTTTGACAAACATATCTGATATAATTTTTTTGAAATCAAAACATACAATGAACCGACCGAACTCACAGTTGAACATAAATGGACCATCTTAACCAGCGAACATCCGCCGAGAAGCATGACAATTTATGTTGTCACAGGATGACAAGTTTAGTTAGCAAGCATGACAAGCATGTCCCAGTTCATTTTTCTGCCAGGATTTGTCATGTTTGCAAACTAAAATTATCGTCGTCACGACAATATGAATTGTCTAAAAAACATTTGATTTGCCACCCCTCCAAACGAACATCAAACAGAAATACCCCAAACCAAAATAAACGTTTTGGAAGCGAAAGAACAAATCAAATCATGCAAACACCACCCGCCCTTGCAGCTTAAAGCATCCTGGTGTCCTGATCTCCTCCTCCGTGGCCACCTTCTCCTTGTCGCTCCACACGCTCTCCGGCGATGCCACCACATCCCAGCCGCGGTAGAGCCCCCTGACGTCGACGCGGCCGCCCTTCACTAGCACGACGCGCTGCAGCGCCGTGCACACCCTCATGGCAAACCTGACCAGGCAGGCCTGCCTCATCGTCTGCTGGAACCCCACTATCATCAGCTCCTCCATCTGAGCGTGCCGGAAGTTGGTCGGAACCCAGCAGTTGTAGGCGTTGGGTGCCTGCCGCCCCCACGAGTCCTTGCAGCCGGCGATGCTGACGTGGAGGGCTTCGAGCGAGGGCGCTGCTTGGAGGAGGAGGAGGAGGCACGGCCAAGACAGGTCCCAGTTGAAAGGTACGTCCGCCACCAGCAGCCTCCGCAGACCGAGGAACGGCGTCACGCCGGCGAGACACTGGTTGGCCCACCTGTAGGTGCCGGTGAACCGGAGGACGAACTCCGTCGCGGCCGCTGGGACAACCGCCGCCACGTACTTGTTCAGCGTGTAGTCGTACTGGTACCTGTCCCAGGGCTCACCCTCGACGACGAAGAAGCCCACGTCCAGGTTTACGTGCGCGAGGCGCGGGACGTTGCCGAATGCCAGAATGAGGAAGCTGCCGCTACACTCTATGCGCTCCAGCGCCGGGAGAGAGAGCAGCCGGATTACAGAGAACGAGCAGCTGTCGACGACGAGCTCCCTGAGCCCCGATGCCGGCGCGTCCACCTCCATGACTCTGGGTCTGGGTATGGTGCTGTGGGTTTTGGCGCGGCAACGCCTGAGGTGCACGGACTGCAGCTGCGGGCACATGGAGACCACTCCTGTGTAGGCCGTCATCGGCTGGCTGATGTCCTGAAGGACGAGAGCAGTGAGCCCGCCATACTCGTGCAGCGGCGGGAGGAGGTCGAAACCTCCGAGCGTGAGACTGCGGATACGTTGCACCGACTCGTCATTGAGGAGCTCGTGGGGGAAGAGGTAGGCGGCACGCCGGGCGCTGGATGGTCGCTTCACGCGGACCTCCAGGTCCTCCACGCCCCAGTTGGTGACCGCCTTGGCGATCAGGCGGTCAACGGAGAAGGGCTCGTCCGGGTCGAAGAACTCGAGCCGGAGCCTCTCGAGGCGCCGGGGAATATAGTCTCCGTTACCATCCTCGTCAGCGTCCGCTTCAATGAAGCTGTCGAGGGCATCGTTGTAGCTAGCCATGGTGCGGCGCATGTGATCCTCGAGCAAGTCGACGGACTCGTGGTACGCTGGCGGGAACATGTCCGTGACCCTAAAGTCGATGGCGCGGAGCTGGCGGGGTAGGCGCGCCCAGCGCTTGGCTAGGACGGCGGTGGCGAGTGCGGAGCGGGTGTCGAGGCCATGCAGGATGGCGACGAGGAGTTCGTCGGGCAGCGCACTGAGGAGGTCCATGTGCGGGGCGGCCGCTGCGTCGGAGGAGGGCCATGCACTGACGATGAGTTCGCCGGGGCAGTGCACTGAGGAGATCCGTGCACCGACGAGGAGTTCGTCGGGGAGCTCGCTGAGGAGGTCCATGCACGCGGCTGCTGCGACTGCCAAGGCGAGAGCTTTGACAAAGTGAAAGATTTGATGCAGCGCTGCAATGCAATATGTAGGCAACTAGGATTCATATATATATATATGAGCATAGCATACCCATACCGATACCCATAGGGAGACAATTTTCTTCTTCTTTGAGTTACCGAGACAGTTGTTAGACACGGCTGGGTAAAAATGTTAAGAAACGTAATTTAGATTGATATAAATCGTACAACCCGGTTAAAAATGTTAGGAATCGCAATTAATTAGTGTGAACATGTGAGAAGAGTCCATGTTTGGGTTGATTTCATATGTGGGCAACATATGAGACACATGTTAATTACATCCCGGCAAAAATGTTAGAAATTGCAATTTGAGACAAATCAGTATTACAAGAGTTCCACTTGGATCATTTTTCTTTTTCTTTTTGCGGGTAACTTGGATCGATTTTCATATGTGGGGAACATACAAGAGAGTTGTTACATGCAGGTAAAACTGTTGAGAATCACAATGTCGTTACAGAAATACATTGGATTATAACTACTACTCCCTCCGTTCGAAAATACTTGTCATCAAAATAAACAAAAAAGGATGTATGTAAAACTAAAATACATCTAGATACATCTCTTTTTATCCATTTTGATGACAAGTATTTCGGGACGGAGGGAGTATACTAGTATACACATACCTTATGAAAGTTGGCATTATACGTATGGACAAAAGAGATACTATTTAGGCTTTGCCAAGCACAGTGTACGCAGATCCCAAAAAAAAAAGCAAAAGGTAGCAAAACATGCTTTTCATACTTAAACGAGTGGATGAACCGGTATGGTGCACAAACTTAAGTTGAGATGTGTTCATATATTAAGGGAAGAGGCTTTTTATGGTACCAAAGAAACAAAACAATATGGACAACTCCACCAAATAGTTAGGTCTCCATAACATTGATTTTTACTTGGTGTGGTCATAATTTCTTACTAACAAATAATGACCCTACAAGAAAGAGGTATAAGAGAGGACTTGGCGCATCCCCTTTTTGCTTTTTAAAATTATTTGCTCTGTTATCTTATGTACTAGCACTCTTTGTTGGTAAAGATTACTAGTTTTTTCAACAATATGGTTGTATGCATCCTAGTTGTTGTAGAGGCTGGGGTAATGAAGTTCCCTTTTCTAAAAAGTAGAAAATGCCTATACTAGCTCTTACATGATGGTTGGGGTAATGTGGTGGTCGATGCCCGACACCACGCCTCACCAACCGAGCACATCTTCCTGCTCTCATTATTTGCTAGCAAAAACTACACAATACATATAGAGCATAAAAATGTACTAAACACGCTAAATTGACAAGAAGAAATAAATAATGAATGCAACTATGTATAGAGATGTGATTTTTTGTGAGTTCTCACATCCAACCGAACAAAAGGGCCCGAAAAAAATGTTTAATGTAGAAAATAGAGATACACAAACATCTGCATTTAAAGAATCAAAATGATGGAAGCACGCATATGACTAATATTCTCATATAGCTCTAAACACCTCTTGAATGTTTGCCTTCATTTGTGCACAATCACTTCGCCGTTGTCTCTAGCGAGATTTTTTAGGGCGAGTATAGAAGTAAGATTTGGGACTCAATAGCGCGTAGAAGTTAGAATTAGGAAATTTATGGCTCAACTATGGACCAGAGCGGTAGCAATAGAGAAACTAATTAAGAAGGGAGGGGGGGCATGGGGATTGGGCAACTGTGGTAGTGAAATATAAAGATGATCTGACGGAGATGAAGATGGCGATTAATACAATGGCGATGAGAGGGAACGGGAGGATGAGGTGACATGTGGTGTTGGTGTTGCTCTTCGAATGAGATATCAAAATTTTGGACGGGAGATGTGCGGTGATGGAACAAACATCAACGATAACAAACTTGGAGGCGTGGAGGGCGCACACACATCGGGAGGAATGTAAGGGGGGGGGGTCTCTAGGGTTGGAAATTTTTGATGGTCTTATATATAGAATGGCTGGAGTGAAATGGTAAATCAACTTTCCATAAATTGGTAGACATGAACTTAAATATTCACCTTTACTAAACATGCAAGTCCATTTGAGGGAAATATTCTAAATTGTAAAGGCACACTAGCGGTTACATATTCAAATACTACTAACATATCACAATTTGCTTATATTTTCAAATCATTTTGTTAACATGTTTAGCAGTTTAGAGAGGCGTGAACACAAAGATATCCTAAATGACACCTGGTACATCACCTTCTCCTTGAGCCTTAGTGTAACGACCTAGCTTTGCAGATTTCGATCTTCGTGTGTTTCTTTGCCAGCCGCTTGTTCGAATCGTTGGCAAACACAGTACAGATGTAATATCACAAACGAATGCATCATTTCATTACATCGCATGGTCCAACAAACAATAGTCCTACAAACACTAGCCATAGGATTGTTCTCCATGTTATGTAATAGCCCATGCAATCTCAACTTTCTGTCGTTACCTCTCTCCCTGTCAAACTCCTAGGTGTAACACCGAATCGAAACGATCGGTAATTTCCTTAGATCTGTGGACTGTAGTCATGACCATGTTCGCCTCGTAGTTACAATCACGGGTCACAAACTCAAAAATCGTCATCACCAACACCAAGAAGGGTGCCATGCCCAACATCACATACATCGTCGAGATGAAGAGCCTTGGGGATGAATTAGTTGATGTTGGTCGTCTGGAGTTTGATCCAGAGATGGTCGACTACATCCTCACACGGCTTGATTGCGACTACGACCCCATAGATGTAGCAGTCAGCACCATAAAAAAATTCCATCAATGATGATGACCTAACTTGCACAAATTTCCTCCTTCAATCAGAGGATGCTAGGTGATGGGTCAAGTGGTGGCTTCCACACATCAACCAATGCGGCCTACAAAGGTCGTGGTCAGGCTTGCGGCAGAGGCTATCGTGGGTGAGGATGTAGGCGGCACGACCATGATATCACTCTCCTCCTCCTGTTGGCGGCGTTGGGTGCTACATCAGCAAGAACCTAACCACTCTGACTGCGAAATTTGCTTCAAGCATCATGCCGGTGACGCATGAGCATGCTAATGGCTCTATGAAGAGAACGACTATCATTAAAGAAAGGGGGCAAACACAGTCACAAATTTCCATAGTATTGATACTAATTGGAATGCAAATACTGGTGCCACCAACGACATCACAGGTGTGCTCGAGAAGCTAACAATGCGGTAAAAATGCAATGGATCCAACCAAATGCATATGACAGTCGGTTCTAGTATGACTCTTGAAAGACCCTAAAAGATTTGCATCGAAGCAATTTTTTGCATGTCCCTCAAACATAAAAACAATCTTTTCTCCACTGACTGATTTACTCTCGACAACAATGTTCTTACAAAGTTTTATCCTTAGTGTTAATTGATCAAGGACTTGGAAAAAAGGAGAATCATTCTTAGAGGAAAGTGTGTGGGAGGTCTCTACCCACTCATCTCATCATTCAACATTGTTAAATAAACAAGCTTGTGTTGTCATCAAACCATCTATGACAAAGTGGCATTGTTGCTTGGGTCACCCATCTTCAACTATTGTTCGATAAGTTCTTAGAAAAAAAGTTTCGTGTAAGTCTAAACTCGAGTCAGTTTGTGATCCATGTGAGCAAGCTAAAAGTCATCAGTTACCTTACCCTATTTCTACTAGTGTGTCACGACCCCTCTATAACCTGTGTTCTCAGATGTATGGGGGCCAGCTCCCAATTCAGTTGGTAGATATCCATACTATGTAAGTTTTATTGATGAATACAACAAATATACTTGGATTTAGTTCTTACAAAAATGATCCGATGTATTCCATGTTGTCAGCAATTTCCAAAATCTGGTTGAACACAAACTGAAGTCTAAAATCCTTACCATGTAAATTGACTGGGACAGTGAGTATGAGAAGCTAAATTCTTTCATTCAAAAGATTGGCATCTTGCACCATGTATCTTGTCCACATGCATTATCAGCAGAATAGATGCGTTGAACAAAAACATCACATGTTATTGAAGTAGGTCTCACTTTGGTAGCAAATGCATCTATGCCATTGAAATTTTGGACTGAAGTGTTTTAACCGACACATATCTTATCAACTTGCTTCCTAGCAAATTCATAAAATTTGAGACTCCCAACACACGTCTCTTTCGTATCACGCAAGACTATAAATCTCTTCGCATTTTTTGTTGTCCATGTTGGCAAAATCTCAGACCATATGACACGCACAAACTCACATTTCATTTAAGAAATGTGTTTTCCTAGGATATAGTCTGATTCATAGGAGGAGGGGCCGGGGTTGACATTCCTCGATGTTCCTGTTGGGTAACGTAGTAATTTCAAAATTTTCCTACGCACACGCAAGATCATGGTGATGCATAGCAACGAGAGGGGAGAGTGTTGTCCACGTACCCTCATAGACCGAAAGCGGAAGCGTTAGCACAACGCGGTTGATGTAGTCGTATGTCTTCACGATCCGACCGATCCAAGTACCGAACGCACGGCACCTCCGAGTTCAGCACACGTTCAGCTCGATGACGTTCCGCGAACTCCGATCCAGCAGAGCTGCACGGGAGAGTTCCGTCAGCATGATGGCGTGGTGACGGTGATGATGTTGCTACCAACGCAGGGCTTCGCCTAAGCACCGCTACGATATGACCGAGGTGTAATATGGTGGAGGGGGGCACCGCACACGGCTGGGAGAGATCAACTGATCAACTAGTGTGTCTAGAGGTGCCCCCTGCCCCTGTATATAAAGGAGCAAGGGGGGAGGCCGGCCGGCCCTCTATGGGCGCGCCAGGAGGAGGAGTCCTCCTCCTAGTAGGAGTAGGACTCCCCTTTCCTACTCCTACTAGGAGGAGGAAAGGAAGGAGGAGAAGGAGAAGGAAGGAGAAGGAGGAAAAGAAGGAAAGGGGGACCGCCCCCCTAGTCCAATTCGGTTTGGGCTAGGGGGCCGCGCGCCCTGCCTCCTCTCTTCCACCACTTGGCCCATGAGGCCCATTACTTCTTCCTCGTATTCCCGTAACTCCCCGGTACCCCCGAAAATACCCGAATCACTCCGAACCTTTCTGATGTCCGAATATAGTCGTCCAATATATCGATCTTTACGTCTCGACCATTTCAAGACTCCTCGTCATGTCCCCGATCTCATCCGGGACTCCGAACTACCTTCGGTAAATCAAATCACATAAACTCATAATACAATCGTCACCGAAACTTTAAGCGTGCGGACCCTACGGGTTCGAGAACTATGTAGACATGACCGAGACATGTCTCCGGTCAATAACCAATAGCGGAACCTGGATGCTCATATTGGCTTCCACATATTCTACGAAGATCTTTATCGGTCAGACCGCATAACAACATACGTTGTTCCCTTTGTCATCGTATGTTACTTGCCCGAGATTCGATCGTCGGTATCTCAATACCTAGTTATGCGGGCAAGTCTCTTTACTCGTTCCGTAACACATCATCCCGCAACTAACTCATTAGTTGCAATGCTTGCAAGACTTAAGTGATGTGCATTACCGAGAGGGCCCAGAGATACCTCTCCGACAATCGGAGTGACAAATCCTAATCTCGAAATACGCCAACCCAACAAGTACCTTCGGAGACACCTGTAGAGCACCTTTATAATCACCCAGTTACGTTGTGACGTTTGGTAGCACACAAAGTGTTCCTCTGGTAAACGGGAGTTGCATAATCTCATAGTCATAGGAACATGTATAAGTCATGAAGAAAGCAATTGCAACAAACTAAACGATCAAGTGCTATGCTAACGGAATGGGTCAAGTCAATCACATCATTCTCCTAATGATGTGATCACGTTAATCAAATGACAACTCATGTCTATGGTTAGGAAACATAACCATCTTTGATCAATGAGCTAGTCAAGTAGAGGCATACTAGTGACACTCTGTTTGTCTATGTATTCGCACATGTATTATGTTTCCGGTTAATACAATTCTATCATGAATAATAAACATTTATCATGATATAAGGAAATAAATAATAACTTTATTATTGCCATTAGGGCATATTTCCTTCAGTCTCCCACTTGCACTAGAGTCAATAATCTAGTTCACATCGCCATGTGATTTAATACCAATAGTTCACATCACCATGTGATTAACACCCAAAGTTCACATCGACATGTGACCAACACCCAAAGGGTTTACTAGAGTCAATAATCTAGTTCACATCGTATGTGATTAACACCCAAAGAGTACTGAGGTGTGATCATGTTTTGCTTGTGAGAGAAGTTTAGTCAACGGGTCTGCCATATTCAGATCCGTAAGTATTTTGCAAATTTCTATGTCAACAATGCTCTGCATAGAGCTACTCTAGCTAATTGCTCCCGCTTTCAATATGTATCCAGATTGAGATTTAGAGTCATATGGATCAGTGTCAAAATTTGCATCGACGTAACCCTTTACGACGAACCTTTTGTCACTTCCATAATCGAGAAACATATCCTTATTCCACTAACGATAATTTTGATCAATGTCCAGTGATCTACTCCTAGATCACTATTGTACTCCTTTGCCAAACTCAGGGCAGGGTATACAATAGGTCTGGTACACAGCATGTCATACTTTATAGAACATATGGCTGAGGCATAGGGAATGACTTTCATTCTCTCTCTATCTTCCGCCATGGTCGGGTTTTGAGTCTTACTCAGTTTCACACCTTGTAACATAGGCAAGAACTCCTTCTTTGACTGTTCCGTTTTGAACTACTTCAAAATCTTGTCAAGGTATGTACTCATTGAAAAACTTATCAAGCATCTTGATCTATCTCTATAGTTCTTTGTCGGTGTCAAAACCGGCGGATCTCGGGTAGGGGGTCCCGAACTGTGCGTCTAGGCTGGATGGTAACAGGAGGCAAGGGACACGAAGTTTTACCCAGGTTCGGGCCCTCTCGATGGAGGTAAAACCCTACGTCCTGCTTGATTAATATTGATGATATGGGTAGTACAAGAGTAGATCTACCACGAGATCGAGGAGGCTAAACCCTAGAAGCTAGCCTATGGTATGATTGTTGATGTGTATGTTGTCCTACAGACTAAAACCCTCCGGTTTATATAGACACCAAATAGGGTTAGGGTTACATAGAGTCGGTTACAATGGTAGGAGATCTGAATATCCGTATCGCCAAGCTTGCCTTCCACGCCAAGGAAAGTCCCTTCCGGACATGGGACGGAGTCTTCAATCTTGTATCTTCATAGTCCAGGAGTCCGGCTGAAGGTATAGTCCGGCTAGCTGAACAGCCCCTAATCCAGGACTCCCTCAGTAGCCCCTGAACCAGGCTTCAATGACGACGAGTCCGGCGCGCATATTGTTTTTGGCATTGCAAGGCGGGTTCCTCCTCCAAGTACTTCATAAAAGATTTTGAACACAAAGATGGTGTCCGGCTCTGTAAAATAAGTTTCCACATATTGCCATAGAGAGAATAATATTTACATAAATCTAATCTGCTGACGCACTCCGTAGTGTGACATCACACCACGGCCAAGCTTTTATTCGAACCGTTTTACTGTCCCATCTCAGCATGTTATGCGAGGCGGTTTCCTTGGCACGTCTTGTTAAAGCAGAGATCGTGTCCCCTTATTCCGGGATTCTCATCAATACGGGCGTGGGTAACCCAACCGCGCCTTTGATTACGGCGCTTGGGAGATAAGCGAGTTTTACCAGGCTGGTGGGGACATGTAGTTGCGTCCACCATATAAGGGGATAAGGATCCACCTTTTCACCTACGCCTTCTTCCTCCTTTGCCTATCCATTCTTGCGCACTCGAGCTCCAGCGCTCAAGTCCGTACTCCTCACCTCAACCTTCTCCAGCCATGTCCGGAGCGGGAGGCAAGTGGATGGTCTCCTCCGTCACGGAGGGACATATCAAAAAGCTGAGGAAGGCCGGATACTTGTCTAACGACATCGCGTACCGGCTCCCCGAAAAGGGGCAACTCATCCCCACCCCAAGGCCCCATGAGAGGGTGGTGTTCCTCCCCCATTTCCTCCGCGGACTGGGTTTCCCTCTCCACCCATTTGTCCGGGGGCTCATGTTCTACTATGTCCTGGATTTCCATGATCTAGCCCCGAATTTTGTCCTCAACATCTCGTCGTTTAGCGTCGTGTGCGAGGCTTTCCTCCGCATCCGCCCCCATTTCGGCCTGTGGCTCAAGACTTTCAACATCAAGCCGAAGGTGGTGCGCAGCAACCAGGCGGAGTGCGGAGGAGCCATGGTGGGCAAGATGGCCAACGTCCTATGGCTCGAGGGCTCCTTTGTGGAGACCCTAAAGGGGTAGCAATCAGGGTGGTTTTACATCACCGAGCCGTGCGACCCTAAGTGGGTCGCAACCCCCGAGTTCCGGTCCGGACCCCCAACGCGGCTCACGTCCTGGAAAGAGACGGGCCTGTCGTGGGGCAGCCAAAAGAAGGTGACCGGACTTCAAACATGCATCCAATTCCTGGTGAACAAGCAGCTCACGCTTGTCAACGTAGTCTAAGTTATGCTCATCCGCTTGGTCCTCCCGTGTCAACAACGGGCTTTCAACCCGTGGGAGTTCGATCCGGCGCGGCACCAAACTCTGAGCAGGCTCTTCGGCATGAGGTACGAAGATGCCTGGAAGGTGCTTTTGAAAGGCGCCGAGGCTCCCGCATCTGCTACCGAGGATCGCGGATTCAGCGCGCAGCGTCATGCTAGCGCGGTAAGATTTTTGTACTTTTTATAGGGCACTAGTTTTTCATAGTTTAACTCTGTGCGGGATCTAAGCTCCCTTACCTTTGACAGGATTGGCAGGCGAAGTTCAGACGGGTCGACTGTCCGGCACCTTTTCCCGAAGACCTAGCCGATGCCCACTTGGCAAAGCTGCTGGTTCCGGCACCCTATGTGGTGCCGGAGAAGAAGGCCGCAAAAAAGGCCGCGGGGACTAGAAAGAGTGCCCGGCGCCTGGAGGTGTCGGATTCACCATCCGATGAATCCAAGATGCACTCCTCCCACGAAGATGAGGAGGAGGAAGAAGAGACCCCCCCTCTCCAGTGGGGGAAGGGAAGAAAAGGAAGGCCGCCCCAACTGGGGAGGCCGAAGGGTCCAAGAAGGGGAGAACCCATCCTCCGAACTGCTCCACCAACGCCGACGACGGCGAAGAGGAGTGGCCGCCCAGGGCCAAGCCCCTGGCGAAATTGTAAGTATCCGGATACCAGAGTAATGCATAGTATTCGTTTATGGCAGAGCTTTCCGTTATGTCGAATGTGTTTATGCAGCGCCCCCAAAGACCGGCTCGACGCGTCGTCGAGTGGCTCACTGGACTCGTCGGAGGTCAACTCGCTTCCGACGGCTTCCTCCCCCCGCCATACGGATGACACCGAAGTGTTGTCCCAACAAGTTCCAATCTGGGAGGAGGTGGTCCTGGAGGCGCCACAATGCGACCTCCCGGACTCCAGGAGTAAAGGGGACGAAACCCCCCCAGGGCTCCAAGTCCGGCCCTAGGCCGGACACCGCTCCGGGACCTTCAAAGGTTCCAGAGTCCGGCGGGGGACCTCCTTCCAAGAGGAGCAAGCCCGCTATGCCGGTGACCTCCGTCCAACCGGAGACGCCAGACAGGCTCTCCAAGGCGCCTCCATCAACGAGGGGCACCGCACTATTATGAGTGTGGTGGTCCAGAAGGTTCAGTCCGCCAAGAGCGGACTGACTAAAGCTTGTACAAGCCTTTTAACAGGCTTTGAGGTAAGTAAAGAATGTGTAAATAACATTACCGCATAGACAGTAGTCCCTGATGCTCTGTTTGGCGTTCGGGAAGAAAAGCCGAATAGAGGATCAAATAAAATTCGTAGGAGTCTAACAAAAAGAAGTCAATATGCGTGTGCAGGCTTCCCTGCTGGTGTCCGCCGCACTGACTGTGGAAGTGGACATGCTAAAGCAGGACCTCGAGCGGTCCAAGCAAGAGCTCGGACGTGCCAAGAAGCAGCTCGAGGACAGTGAAGGTAAGAGATACCTTGTATAAATGTGTATAAAAAGGTGCAATTGCAAAAAATGACAGGAGTATCGTGGCTATTGTAGGGGCCGCGTCTGAGGTGGCGACCCTGAAGCAAGCGCTGCTCGAGGCCGAGAAGAGGTCGGCCGCGGAGTGCACTAAGCGAGAAAAGTATGAGGCCGAGGTTGGCAAGGTGAGGCAAGAGCTCCAGGCTCTCATGGAAAAACATGAGAGTTTGGAGCGTGACTCAAGGACGGGAGCGTCCGAGCTTGCGGCGACTACTGAAAGTGCCAAGTCTGCCAAGGACGATTCCCAGAAGACCCTCCAGGAGTTGGATGAGGTGAAGAAGATAGCGGCGAGTAAGGCATTCTTTATGCAAAGTAAACACATAAGCGTGAGTTACTTGTTACTTACCCGAATCCGGAGTTCTCCAGGCGCGTTCGCAGATCTTCCCCGGAGTATATCTGATGCCTCCGCATTCTATCGAGCTGAGGAGGGCAGCTCGACGGAGAAGGTGTTCTGATCTCAGTACGCTGAGGCCGGACACCCCGTGACCCTGAGCGACTATTTGAAGCAACTGGTCGAGCTCCACAAGGCGGCCGAACAGGCCATGAAGGGCCTCATAGTTCGGCTGTGGCCTGGAGAGGCTCAGCCTGGGAGCTATTTCGGGCTGGTGCGGCGGCTGGTGGAGGCCTGTCCAAGGCTCGAAGTCATCAAGCACTCCGTCTTCATTTAGGGCCCTTGCCCGTGCGAAGGTGCACTAGGGCAAGCTGGATGCTGAGAAGCTTGTGAAGGACGGGCCACAGCCGGGGAAAGAGCATCGCAAGCCCGAGAATTATTATAAGGATGTTCTGAAGGGTGCCCGCCTTGTGGCAGATGAATGTTCTATGGATGTAATTTTTGAATAAAACTCGCTCGTTTTGTCCTATGTGCTGAAAACTTGTTCATGCGCTTAAGCAATGTTGTTTGAATTTAAAATATTACCTTCTGTGCGGCTGTTTATCAATTCTGAGAGATGGCGAGTCGTCGGCTTCTACCCCCGTGCCACTAGTGCTGGGGTGTTCGGGGATAAACCTGAGGGCTCTTTTCCCCATGTTTGGGTCCTTCGAGGGAGGCGCTCAGCCCAACAAACAAGGCAATCGGACTATAATGCGTGAACACTCTCACTTAGACATAGAATTCTATAATTTGAAATTTCGGCGAAGCCCCTGGTATTCGGAAGACTGAGTTCGTGGCGCTATCCACGCCTTGGCCGGACAGAGCCGGCTCCTCGCCCTAAGCGGCATAATTCTTTAAGGGCTCGAAAAGACCTCTCGAACAGCGACCAGCTCTCGCCTCATCATGACGGTCAGTTTTAGCTTTCTCCACTAAGGTGCTCAACCCAACTCAACCGTGGCACAATCGCAGTGGTTCTCCTAGTGCTACCTTAGCCGATATAGCGGAACGTAAGGCTCCAAAACATAGGAGCCAGGCAAACCCAACTATTGACCCAAGACATGATTCGGAGCCGATGCATATAATGCTATAAGTTCGGGGTGCCGCACTTGTTAAAGTGTTCGGACTTCTCACACCATGTTGAGGGGTACTGAAGCCCCTGGCGCATTTTGGCCATACCAAAGTGTACGGGTGCAACATGTCGTTAAGGAACATATATAAATATAAAAAAAGAGTAATGCAAAATACACAAAAGCTATGCATTGTTTATTAAAAAGAGCTGCGATCAAAGTAGAACGATACAAATAATGCGATAAGCAAAAGGTTGGACTATGTAACATGTCTGCTCCAGGGGCAAGCTGTGGAATAATATGCGAAACAGGTACACTGCTCGTGATAGAGACCACCTGGGAGTTCCATAATGTGGCGTGGCTTGTCTGCTTCCCTGGTTCTTGCATCATTTGTGCGGCAATTGAACTGCCGAACAGGCCTTCCGAAGAGTGGAGTCCTGAAAGTAAGAGAAAATTAAAAAATCGGCAGCCCCTGGTACGGTTGAAGCCGTGTTTTGGGCGTGCTGTGATGGTGCCCCTCCCCCTGTGCCCATGGTATCTCTAGAGCGTAGTTATGTACGCAAAGTACTGACATCGCCTTTTTGCGAGGGTTGGGGTTGGGGCCGCATTGCTACGCCTGCTCGGATCGTGCCAGGCGGTCGTGTTGTAGGTTACTCCGGGCGCGCTTGGCGGTGTCCGATCGTTTAGTGGCCGGACTGGAGAAATGCCTGGAGAGGCTGCTTTGTACTTCCGCTGCAAGGGCCGCCGTGTGCTCCTCCGTTCGGAGGGAGCGTTCGGTGTTTCTGTTGACTGTAATTACTCCTCGTGGGCCTGGCATCTTGAGCTTAAGGTATGCGTAATGCGGTACCACATTGAACTTAGCGAATGCGGTTCGCCCGAGCAGTGCGTGATAACCACTGCGAAACGGGACTATGTCGAAGATTAACTCCTCGCTTCGGAAATTATCCGGAGATCCGAAGACCACTTCAAGTGTGACTGAGCCTGTACAGTTGGCCTCTACACCTGGTATTACGCCTTTAAAGGTCATTTTGGTGGGCTTAATCCTCGAGGGACCTATGCCCATTTTCCGCACTGTATCCTGGTAAAGCAGGTTCAGGCTGCTGCCGCCGTCCATAAGGACTCTAGTGAGATGAAATCCGTCAATAATTGGGTCTAGAACTAATGCGGAGAAGCCGCCGTGACGGGTGCTAGTGGGGTGGTCCCTTCGATCAAAGGTGATCAGGCAGGAGGACCATGGATTGAACTTTGGGGCGACTGGCTCTATCACATATACGTCCCTTAACGCGCGCTTCCGCTCCCTCTTGGGGATGTGGGTTGCGTATATCATGTTCACCGTCCGCACTTGTGGGGGAAAACCCTTCTGTCCCCTGTTGTTCGGCGGCCGGGGCTCCTCGTCGTCATCGCTATGCAGCCCCTTGTCTTCGTTTTCGGCGTTTAACTTTCCTGCCTGCTTGAACACCCAACAATCCCTGTTGGTGTGATTGGCCGGCTTTTCGGGGGTGCCATGTATCTGGCATAAGCGGTCGAGTATTCGGTCCAAACTGGACGGGCCCCTAGGATTCCTTTTGAATGGCTTTTTCCGCTGACCGGATTTAGAGCCTCTGAATCCGGCATTAACTGCCGTATCATCTGCATGGTTGCTGTTAATGCGGCGCTTCTGCTTGTTGCGACGGGACCTGCCACTACTGTCCCTGGTGTCCGAATTACCAGGGTTCTTGGTTATATTGTTGCTACGAGCAAGCCAGCTCTCTTCTCCCGCGCAAAAGCGGGTCATGAGTGTCGTGAGTGCTGCCATAGATTTCGGCTTTTCCTGTCCAAGGTGCCGGGCCAGCCACTCGTCATGGATATTGTGCTTGAAGGCTGCTAGGGCCTCAGCGTCCGGACAGTCGACTATTTTATTTTTCTTTGTTAGGAACCGTGTCCAGAATTGCCTGGCCGATTCATCTGGCTGCTGAATTACGTGACTTAGGTCAGCAGCGTCTGGGGGTCGCACATAAGTGCCCTGAAAATTGTCGAGGAATGCGGCTTCCAGGTCCTCCCAACAACTGATTGATCCTGTTGGCAAGCTGTTAAGCCAATGCCGAGCTGGTCCTTTAAGCTTGAGTGGGAGGTATTTGATGGCGTGGAAATCATCGCCGCGGGCCATGTGGATATGAAGGAGATAATCCTCAATCCATACCGCAGGATCTGTTGTGCCATCATATGATTCGATGTTTACGGGTTTGAAACCCTCGGGGATTTGATGATCCATTATTTTGTCTGTGAAGCAGAGTGGGTGTGCGGCGCCTCTGTACTGGGCTATATCATGACGTAGTTCCAGTGAGCCTTGTCTACTGTGTTCGGCCCTGCCGAATTTGTGGCCGGCATGACGAATACCATCTCGAGTCGTGGGGCGCCCACGCGATCCGTAGATCGATCTTGTTTGTCTAGCCTTGTTCTCCAACATATCTCGTAAGTCCAGCGCATATTCCCGTGCCTTGGTACGGGGTGCAGCTTGAGTGGAGGGCCAAGAGGCCTCTCTGTCGCGGCCACGAGGTGGCCGGTTGGCCGCATCAAGTGCTTCCTCCTCTAATTGGGGTAGCAACCTGTGCTTTGGGTAGCTCTTGGAGGGGCGTTCGAGTTTATGCTCTTCGGCTGCAAGGACTTCAGTCCATCTGTCGACTAGCAAATCTTGATCAGTTCTAAGCTGTTACTGTTTTTTCTTGAGGCTTCTTGCCGTGGCCCTAAGCCTGCGTTGAAAATGCTTTTGCTCGATGGGATCCTCTGGCACGACGAATTCGTCGTCGTCGAGGCTTGCCTCATCTTCAGAGGGAGGCATATAATTATCGTCCTCGACCTCTCTGTCTGCCGCTCTCTCATGAGGGCTGGTTTCTCCATCCTCCTGTGCTTAATCTTGCTGGAGGGGGTTTTCTTCGGCGCTTTCTGGAGTATTATTATCTCCCGTGCTGGAATCGCCGTATTTGTTTTGGCGGGATTTTGAGCGGCGCCGCTGATGCCGGCGCTTAGGCTGTTTCTTGGAGGGGTCATCCTCCGCTGTTCCATCGCCATCTCCCTCTTTTGGGGTGTCCACCATGTATATGTCAAATGACGAGGTGGCTTTCCAGGGCCTAGTAGGCACTGGTTCTTCATCATATCCTTCATCGGCATCCATACCGCCGATGTCTTCGGAATCAAAGTCGAGCATGTCGGTTAAGTCGTCGACAGTGGCTACAAAGTGGGTGGTGGGTGGGCTTTGTATTTCTTCATCGTCTGAATCCGAACCCTGCTGGCCGCAGTCCGGCCAGGGCTCTTCTGATAAAGAGAGAGACTTCAGGGACTTCAGAATATCGCCAAAAGGCGAGTGCTGAAAGATGTCCGCGGCAGTAAACTCCATGATCGACGCCCAATTGAATTCGATTGGCCGGGGCGTGGAGGGTTCGGAGTCCAGAAAGGAGTCCGGCTCCTTGGAGTCACGAGTCTCGCGGAGTGCGGGGCTGGTGTTCGGCCCAATCGCCGTTGGGATCGCAGCCCCCTAGGCGGCGTCCAACCACCCATCCTTGATCAGCGCAATTGGCTCCGATTTAAGGATCGGAGCCGATGCGGGTGCGGCCTCCAGGGCACTGTTCAGCGGCAGAGCTAGATCATGCTCGTCGGGACAGTGCGGCGCGCTCGGCAGTGGCTCGAATCCCTCGAGGATCAAGTCCCCGCGGATGTCAGCCGCGTAGTTTAAACTTCCAAATCTGACCTGACGGCTAGGGGCGTAGCTTTCGATCTGCTCCAGGTGGCCAAGTGAATTGGCCCGCAGTGCGAAGCCGCCGAAGACGAAGATCTGTCCGGGGAGGAAGGTCTTACCCTGGACTGCATCGCTATCGATGATCGTAGGAGCCATTGAGCCTGACGGCGACGACACAGAGGAACTCTCAATGAAAGCACCAATGTCGGTGTCAAAACCAGCGGATCTCGGGTAGGGGGTCCCGAACTGTGCGTCTAGGCTGGATGGTAACAAGAGGCAAGTGACACGAAGTTTTACCCAGGTTCGGGCCCTCTCAATGGAGGTAAAACCCTACGTCCTGCTTGATTAATATTGACGATATGGGTAGCACAAGAGTAGATCTACCACGAGATCGAGGAGGCTAAACCCTAGAAGCTAGCCTATGGTATGATTGTTGATGTGTATGTTGTCCTACGGACTAAAACCCTCCGGTTTATATAGACACCGGATAGGGTTAGGGTTACATAGAGTCGGTTACAATGGTAGGAGATCTGAATATCCGTATCACCAAGCTTGCCTTCCACGCCAAGGAAAGTCCCTTCCGGACACGGGACGGAGTATTCAATCTTGTATCTTCATAGTCCAGGAGTCCGGCTGAAGGTATAGTCCGGCTATCCGAATGCTCCCTAATCCAGGACTCACTCAATCTTGATGCTCAATATGTAAGTAGCTTCGCCGATGTCTTTCTTTGAAAAAACTCCTTTCAAACATTCCTTTATGCTTTGCAGAATAATTCTACATCATCTCCGATCAACAATATGTCATATATATACTTATCAGAAATGCTGTAGTGCTCCCACTCACTTTCTTGTAAATACAGGCTTCACCGCAAGTCTGTATAAAACTATATGCTTTGATCAACTTATCAAAGTGTATATTCCAACTCCAAGATGCTTGCACCAGTCCATAGATGGATCGCTGGAGCTTGCATATTTTGTTAGTACCTTTAGGATTGACAAAACCTTCTGGTTGCATCATATACAACTCTTCTTTGATAAATCCTATTAAGGAATGCAGTTTTGTTTATCCATTTGCCAGATTTCATAAAATGTGGCAATAGCTAACATGATTCGAACAGACTTAAGCATAGATACGAGTGAGAAATTCTCATCGTGGTTAAGACCTTGAACTTGTCAAATACCTTTTTGCGACAAATCTAGCTTTGTAGATAGTAACACTACTATCAACGTCCGTCTTCCTCTTGAAGATCCATTTAATCTCAATGGCTCGCCGATCTTTGGGCAAGTCAATCAAAGTCCATACTTTGTTCTTATACATGGATCTCATCTCAGATTTCATGGCCTCAAGCCATTTCGCGGAATCTGGGCTCATCATCACTTCCTCATAGTTCATAGGTTCGTCATGGTCAAGTAACATGACCTCCAGAGCAGGATTACCGTACCACTCTGGTGCGGATCTCACTCTGGTTTACCTACGAGGTTCGGTAGTAACTTGATCTGAAGTTACATGATCGTCATCATTAGCTTCCTCACTAATTGGTGTAGTAGTCATAGGAACAGAGTTCTGTGATGAACTACTTTCCAATAAGGGGGCAGGTACAGTTACCTCATCAAGTTCTACTTTTCTCCCACTCACTTCTTTCGAGAGAAACTCCTTCTCTAGAAAGGATCCATTATCATCAATGAATATCTTGCCTTCAGATCTGTGATAGAAGGTGTACCCAACATTTTCTTTTGGGTATCCTATGAAGACGCACTTCTCCGATTTGGGTTTGAGCTTATCAGGTTGAAACTTTTTCACATAAGCATTGCAACCTCAAACTTTAAGAAACGACAGCTTAGGTTTCTTGCCAAACCATAGTTCACACGGTGTCGTCTCAAACGAATTTAGATGGTGCCCTATTTAACGTGAATGTAGCTGTCTCTAATGCATAACCTCAAAACTATAGTGGTTAATCGGTAAGAAACATCATAGATTGCACTATATCCAATAATAGTACGGTTATGACGTTCGGACACACCATTATGCTGTGGTGTTCCAGGTGGCACGATTTTGTGAAACTATTCCACATTGTTTTAATTGAAGACCAAACTCGTAACTCAAATATTTGTCTCTGTGATCAGATCGTAGAAACTTTATTTTCTTGTCACGATGATTTTCCACTTCACTCTGAAGTTTTTGAACTTTTCAAATGTTTCAGACTTATGTTTCATCAAGTAGATATACCCATATCTGCTCAAATCATCTGTGAAGGTCAGAAAATAATGATACCCGCCGCGAGCCTCAACATTCATCGGACTTCATACATCAGTATGTATTATTTCCAAAAAGTAAGTTGCTTGCTCCATTGTTCCAGAGAACGTAGTCTTTGTCATCTTGCCCATGAGGCACGGTTTGCAAGCATCAATATGACCTAAACGGCAGTGCCACAAATAAGTTGCACTATCATTATTAACTTTGCATCTTTTGGCTTCAATATATGAGAATGTGTATCACCACAATCAAGATCCAACAAACCATTTTCATTGGGTGTATGACCATAGAAGGTTTTATTCATGTAAACAGAACAAAATTTATTCTCTTACTTAAATGAATAAGGGTATTGCAATAAGCATGATCAAATCATATTCATGCTCAATGCAAACACCAAATAACACTTATTTAGGTTCAACACTAATCCCGGAAGTATAGGGAGTGTGCGATGATGATCATATCAATCTTGGAACTACTTCCAACACACATCGTCACTTCACCCTTAACTAGTATCTGTTCATTCTGCAACTCCCGTTTCGAGTTACTACTCTTAGAAACTGAACCAGTACCAAATACCGAGGGGTTGCTATGAACACTAGTAAAATACACATCAATAATCTGTATATCAAATATACCTTTGTTCACTTTGCCATCCTTCTTATCCGCCAAATACTTGGGGCAGTTCCGCTTCCAGTGACCAGTCCCTTTGTAGTAGAAGCACTTAGTCTCAGTCTTAGGACCAGACTTGGGCTTCTTCACTTGAGCAGCAACTTGCTTGCCGTTCTTCTTGAAGTTCCTTTTCTTTCCCTTTGCCCTTTTCTTGAAACTAGTGGTGTCGTTAATCACTTGATGCTCTTTCTTGATTTCTACCTTCATCGATTTCATCATCATGAAAAGCTTGGGAATCGTTTTCATCATCCCTTGCATACTATAGTTCATCATGAAGTTCTACTAACTTGGTGATGGTGACTAGAGAATTCTGTCAATCACTATTTTATCTGGAAGATTAACTCCCACTTGATTCAAGCGATTGTAGTACCTAGACAATCTGAACACATGCTCACTGCTTGAGCTATTCTCCTCCATCTTTTAGCTATAGAACTTGTTGGAGACTTCATATCTCTCAAATCAGGTATTTGCTTGAAATATTAACTTCAACTCCTGGAACATCCATATGATCCATGACGTTCAAAACGTCTTTGAAGTCCCGCTTCTAAGGTGTTAAGCATGGTGCACTAAACTATCAAGTAGTCATCATATTGAGCTAGCCAAACGTTCATGACGTCTGTATCTTCTCCTGCAATAGGTCTGTCACCTAGCGGTGCATTAAGACATAATTCTTCTTTGCAGCAATGAGGATAAACCTTAGATCATGGATCCAATCCGCATCATTGCTACTAACATATTTCAACTTAGTTTTCTCTAGGAACATATCAAAAATAAAACAGGGGAGCTAAACGCGAGCTATTGATCTACAACATAGATATGCTAATACTACCAGGACTAAGTTCATGATAAATTTAAGTTCAATTAATCATATTACTTAAGAACTCCCACTTAGAAAGGCATCCCTCTAATCTTCTAAGTGATCACGTGATCCAAATCAACTAAACCATAACCGATCAGCACGTGAAATGGAGTAGTTTTGAATGGTGAACATCACCATGTTGATCATATCTGCTATATGATTCATGCTCGACCTTTCGGTCTTAGTGTTCCGAGGCCATATCTGCATATGCTAGGCTCGTCAAGTTTAACCTGAGTATTCTGCATGTGCAAAACTGGCTTGCACCCGTTGTAGATGGACGTAGAGCTTATCACACCCGATCATCCCGTGGTGTCTGGGCACGACGAACTTTGGTAATGGTGCATACTCAGCGAGAACACTTTTTATCTTGAAATTTAGTGAGTGATCATCTTATAATGCTACTGTCAATCAAAGCAAGATAAGATGCATAAAAGATAAACATCACATGCAATCAAAATATGTGACATGATATGGCCATCATCATCTTGTGCCTTTGATCTCCATCTCCAAAGCATTGTCATGATTTCCATCGTCACCGGCATGACACCATGATATCCATCATATTGATCTATATCAATGTGTCGTCACATGGTTGTCTCGCCAACTATTGCTCTTGCAACTATTGCTATCGCATAGCGATAAAGCAAAGCAATTATTTGGCACTTGCATCTTATGAAATAAAGAGACAACCATAAGGCTTTTGCCAGTTGCCGATAACTTCAACAAAACATGATCATATTATACAACAACTTATATCTCATCACGTCTTGACCATATCACATCACAACATGCCCTGAAAAAAACAAGTTAGACGTCCTCTACTTTGTTGTTGCAAATTTTACGTGGCTGCTACGGGCTTAGCAAGAACCGTTCTTACGTACGCATCAAAACCACAACGATAGTTTGTCAAGTTGGTGCTGTTTTAACCTTCGGAAGGACCGGGCGTAGCCACACTCGGTTCAACTAAAGTTGGAGAAACTGACACCCTCTAGTCACCTGTGTGCATAGCACGGCGGTAAAACCAGTCTCGCGTAAGCGTACGCGTCATGTCGGTCCGGGCTGCTTCATCCAACAATACCGCCAAACCAAAGTGTGACATGCTAGTAAGCAGTATGACTTATATCGCCCACAACTCACTTGTGTTCTACTCGTGCATATTACATCAACGCATAAAACCTGGCTCGGATGCCACTGTTTGGGGAACGTAGTAATTTCAAAATTTTCCTACGCACACGCAAGATCATGGTGATGCATAGCAACGAGAGGGGAGAGTGTTGTCCATGTACCCTCGTAGACCGAAAGCGGAAGCGTTAGCACAATGCGGTTGATGTAGTCGTACGTCTTCACGATCCGACCGATCCAAGTACCGAACGCACGGCACCTCCGAGTTCAGCACACGTTCAACTCGATGACGTCCCGCGAACTCCGATCCAGTAGAGCTTCACGGGAGAGTTCCGTCAGCACGACGGTGTGGTGACGGTGATGATGTTGCTACCGACGCAGGGCTTCGCCTAAGCACCGCTACGATATGACCGAGGTGGAATATGGTGGAGGGGGGCACCGCACACGGCTGGGAGAGATCAACTGATCAACTTGTGTGTCTAGAGGTGCCCCCTGCCCTGTATATAAAGGAGCAAGGGGGGAGGCTGGCCGGCCCTCTATGGGTGCGCCAGGAGGAGGAGTCCTCCTCCTAGTAGGAGTAGGACTCCCCTTTCCTACTCCTACTAGGAGGAGGAAAGGCAGGAGGAGAAGGAGAAGGAAGGAAAGGGAGGAAAAGGAGGAAAGGGGGACCGACCCCCTAGTCGAATTCGGTTTGGGCTAGGGGGGCCACGCGCCCTGCCTCCTCTCTTCCACCACTTGGGCCGTGAGGCCCATTACTTCTTCCTCGTATTCTCGTAACTCCCCGGTACCCCCGAAAATACCCGAATCACTCGGAACCTTTCCGATGTCCAAATATAGTTGTCCAATATATCGATCTTTACATCTCGACCATTTCGAGACTCCTCGTCATGTTCCCGATCTCAGCCGGGACTCCGAACTACCTTCGGTACATCAAATCACATAAACTCATAATACAATCATCACCGAAACTTTAAGCGTGCGGACCCTACGGGTTCGAGAACTATGTAGACATGACCGAGAAATGTCTCCGGTCGATAACCAATAGCGGAACCTGGATGCTCATATTGGCTCCCACATATTCTACGAAGATCTTTATTGGTCAGATCGCATAACTACATACGTTGTTCCCTTTGTCATCGGTATGCTACTTACCCGAGATTCGATCGTCGGTATCTCAATACCTAGTTCAATCTCGTTACCGGCAAGTCCCTTTACTCATTCCGTAATACATCATCCCGCAACTAACTCATTAGTTGCAAGGCTTAAGTGATGTCCATTATCGAGAGGGCCTAGAGATACCTCTCCGACAATTGGAGTGACAAATCCTAATCTTGAAATATGCCAACCCAACAAGTACCTTCGGAGACACCTGTAGAGCACCTTTATAATCACCCAGTTACGTTGTGACGTTTGGTAGCACACAAAGTGTTCCTCTGGTAAACGGGAGTTGCATAATCTCATAGTCATACGAACATGTATAAGTCATGAAGAAAGCAATAGCAACAAACTAAACGATCAAGTGCTATGCTAACGGAATGGGTCAAGTCAATCACATCATTCACCTAATGATGTGATCCCGTTAATCAAATGACAACTTATGTCTATGGTTAGGAAACATAACCATCTTTGATCAACGAGCTAGTCAAGTAGAGGCATACTAGTGACACTCTATTTGTCTATGTATTCACACATGTATTATGTTTCCGGTTAATACAATTCTAGCATGAATAATAAACATTTATCATGATATTAGGAAATAAATAACAACTTTATTATTGCCTCTAGGGCATATTGCCTTCAGTTCCCATAGGCAGGGTCTACATATCTCGAGAGGTAGTGTTTGATTAGGCGGTCTTCCCATTTGAGTCTTCTCATCCCAATATTGACGCACTCATTCAGAAAGAAATTCTTCTCTTTCCATCTCATCCCCGGAGTTCTGAGCATGAGGGTGATAACAATTGCACCAACCAATATGATAATTGTGCCAATCCTAGGCCGCCTTTCGTCCCTGTGCAAGCTAGAGGAAACACAACTAAAAATGATCAAAACATGGAAGAAACCGAGCTATATTTCATGCTCAAGAAGGACAAGCAGCCAAAGCGGAATACATGGCTAATATGGCGGCGCCTACCACCATGGCACGCTGATCTACCTTAGATTGTGTGGCGCGATCAACATCGGATCATGCTCTGGCAGCGGGCCTAGCAGAGCACGTGCCCGCCGCAATCCTCGGACGACACATCAGCGAGCAAGGCATCCCGCTCAGGCTCCTTCCACTGAAACAACAACCGTGCCAGGAGCCGAATCTAGATCTTCTGTGCCCGCTTACCCTGCAACCAGTAGTGATTGAAGGACATGGTCGGCCACACGGACGTACTCCGGTTCTAGCTCGGCGTCCCCTGTGGCATCGTGTGATTCTGCTTCTCAGGGATCTTCCGCGGATTCTGTGCAACCACATGTGCAACAACCTTCACCACCTCTTCAACCACAACCAACAGTTGTTCCTTGCGTCATGACTCTACTGCATAAAGGTATAAGAAATCCAAAAACACGAACTAATGGTGCTTTACCATATGGCATGTTGTGTATTGTAGGAGAGCCAACAAAGTTGAATGACGCACTTGGAGATCAGAAGTGAAAGAAAGCAATGGATGAAGGATACTTTGCACTTATGAGGAACAAAATTTGGCACCTCATATCAAATAAGAAAGGTAAAAATCTGATTGACTACAAGTGGGTTTACATAATTAAGAAGAAAGTAGATGTCTAGGTTCATAAGTATAAAGCACGTCTAGTTGCAAAAGGTTTTAAGGAATGATACTGTATGGATTATGATGATACATTAGTTATGTTATAAAATATGCAATTATAAGACTTGTGCTAGCCATTTTTGTACCCAAGGGTTGGGGTATGAGACATCGAGACCTATGGAATTCATTTTTGCATGGTGTTCCGGAAGAGGAGGTTTACATGCAATAACCACCAGGACATAATGACAAGAAGACACCCCACTATGGGTGCAAGCTTGATGATGCTATTTATTGATTTAAACAAGAACTTAGAGCATGGTACATCAGGTAAGCTCTCAGTTAATGTGTCTTGGCTTTGTTGCATCTAATGCTGACACCTCCTTATTTATCTCCAACAAAGGCAAGTGTTATTATCTTCGTATTATTATATGTGGATGATATTATTGGTGCAAGTTCTTCACAAAGTGCCACTAATAATCTCCTACATGATTTTTGAGTTCAAAATTTTCTTTAAAAGATCTTGGGGATCTTCACTTCTTTTTAGCCATTGACGTCAAGAAGATTCAGGATGGCATATTGCTGAATCAAGAAAAATATGCATAGGAACTTCCAGCTCACATGGGATTGAAGGAATGTAAGCATTCTCTTACACCATTTCCTTCATCCGAGAAACTTTCAGCGCATGAAGGGGAGCCCCTCAGTGAAGAAGAAAGTACAAAATATAGAACTTTTCTAGGAGCCTTATTGTAGTTGCCTCTTACACAACAATATACTATTTACTATTAACAATATTTTCAATATCTGCATGCACCTGCCGCTGTTAACTCGACAACTGTGAAATGAATTGTGTGGTATGTCAAGTATACTATGAGTATATGGGTTCGAATTAGACACTCGAAGTTTGTACCTGTTAGTGCTTTCTTTCATGCTCACTGGGCTGGCTACGCTGATGGTAGAAAATCAACTGGAGGTTTTGCATTATTTTTTGACTCTAATCTTATTTCTTACAGTGCAAGGAAACATGCCACAGTGTCACGGTCAAGTACAGAGGTTGAATTATATGGAAATGCAACTGCTGAGATCATCTTAGTTGGAACATGATGACCGACAAGTATAGGGGATCTATTGTTGTCCTTTCGATAAGTAAGAGTGTCGAACCCAACGAGGAGCAGAAAGAAATGATAAGCGGTTTTCAACAAGGTATTCTCTGCAAGCACTGAAATTATAGGTAATAGATAGTTTTGTGATAAGATAATTTGTAACAAGCAACAAGTAACAAAAGTAAATAAAGTGCAGCAAGGTGGCCCAATCCTTTTTGTAGCAAAGGACAAGCCTGGAAAAACTCTTATATATAAGAAAGCGCTCCTGAGGACACATGGGAATTATCGTGAAGCTACTTTTCATCACGTTCATATGATTCACGTTCGGTACTTTGATAATTTGATATGTGGGTGGACCGGGGCTTGGGTGCTGTCCTTACTTGGACAAGCATCCCACTTATGATTAACTCCTATTGCAAGCATCTGCAACTACAAATGAAGTATTAAGGTAAACCTAACCATAGCATGAAACATATGGATCCAAATCAGCCCCTTACGAAGCAACGCATAAACTAGGGTTTAAGCTTCTGTCACTCTAGCAACCCATCATCTACTTATTACTTCCCAATGCCTTCCTCTAGGCCCAAATAATGGTGAAGTGTCATTGAGGGAGTCGTGGATTAAGGGGTCTCCGGACAGCCGGACTATATGCTTTGGCCGGACTGTTGGACTATGAAGATACAAGATTGAAGACTTCGTCCCGTGTCCGGATGGGACTCTACTTGGCGTGGAAGGCAAGCTAGGAAATATGGATACGTATATCTCCTCCTTTGTAACCGACCTTGTGTAACCCTAGCCCCCTCCGGTGTCTATTTAAACCGGAGGGTTTTAGTCCGTAGGACAACATACAATCATACCATAGGCTAGCTTCTAGGGTTTAGCCTCTTCGATCTTGTGGTAGATCTACTCTTGTACTACTCATATTATCAAGAATAATCAAGCAGGACGTAGGGTTTTACCTCCATCAAGAGGGCCCAAACCTGGGTGAAACATCGTATCCGCTGCCTCTTGTTACCATCCGCCTTAGACGCACAGTTCGGGACCCCCTACCCGAGATCCGCCGGTTTTCACACCGACATTGGTGCTTTCATTGAGAGTTCCTCTGTGTCGTCATCATTAGGCTTGATGGCTCCTTCGATCATCGATAGCGATGCAGTCCAGGGTGAGACTTTTCTCCCCGGATAGATCTCTGTATTCGGTGGCTTCGCACTGCAGGCCAACTCACTTGGCCATCTGGAGCAGATCGAGAGTTACGCCCCTGGCCACCAGGTCCGGTTTGGAAGCTTAAACTACACGGCCGACATCTGCGGAGACTTGATCTTCGACGGATTCGAGCCCCTGCCGAGTGTGCCGCACGGTCACGATGAGCATGATTTAGCTCTACCATCGGGCAGTGTTTGGGAGATCGCACCGGCAACCGCTCCGACCCTCAATTCGGAGCCAGTTGCGCCATCCATGGACGGGTGGATAGACCCCGCCATGGAGGCCGTATTCTCAGCGGCGATCGAGCGGAATATTGAGGTTACCCTTCATGGGAGCCGTGACGCCGAACTACCGGATTCTTCCCCGGCCACGGACTCCGAACCGCCTGCGCCCATGCCTATCGAATCCGATTGGGCACCGATCATGGAGTTCACCTCCGCGGATATGTTTCAGCACTTGCCCTTCAGCGACATACTAAAATCATTAAGATCTCTCTCCCGGTCAGGAGAGTCCGGGCCGAACTATGTTCGGCAGGATTGGGATGCGGATGAAGAAGAAATTCGCTGCCCACCGACCACACACTTAGTAGCCACCGTCGACGATTTGGCCGACAAGCTCGACTTCGACTCCGAAGACATCGATGGTATGGACGACGATGCAGGACACACCCAAAGAAAACAACGACGAGGAACGGAAGGACGCAGCGAAGGGTTGTTCCCTCGAGAAGCAGTCAAAGCAGCGGCGTAAGCGCCGCTCCAAATCCCGCCTCGGCAGAAAGAGCGATCATATAGACCCAGCGATAGAGCAGGGTGAACCATCGCCCGACCAGGGCAACACGGAGAATCAAACCGAACAACCCGAACCCATCGAAGATAATAGTCCGGACGACATCACACCGGACAGGCACCCAGAGCAACAGAATGCCCATCAAAGGCTGGTTGCCACTGCGAGGAGTCTGAAAAAGCAGAAGCAAAGGCTCAGGGCTGCACAAGACACACGCAAAATCAGATGGAGTGAAGTACTCAACACTGCAGCGAAGTACAGCAGTAATCGCCACACGAAGACCTACCCGAAGCGAAAGTTGCTACCTGAATTCAATGAGGAGGCCTTAGATCCCCCGCAACCAAAAATTAAAACGGCCATCCGGTTAGATAGACGACCTCGTGGCCAACATAGAGCGGCAAACGGCGCCGCACATAAGCCTGTACGCGATCCACGCGAGCACTCGCATCAAAAGGATGGCGCAACCAGATCCATATACGGGCCACGCAAGCGCGCTCCAGCATGCAATGCAACACAACAAACATCCAAACACCACAGTACACCCAAATACAGGGGGTGCCGCACACCCCCTATGTTTCACCGATGAGGTGCTGGACCATGAATTTCTAGAGGGATTCAAACCCGTAAACATAGAGGCGTACGACGGAACAACAGACCCTGGGGTCTGGATTGAGGACTACATCCTCCATATCCATATGGCTCGGGGAGACGATCTCCATGCCATCAAGTACTTACCCCTCAAGCTCAAAGGGCCAGCTCGGCACTGGCTTAAAAGCCTCCCCGAAAACTCCATTGGAAGCTGGGAAGAGCTCGAATACACCTTTCGGGCAAATTTTCAAGGGACCTATGTCCGACCACCGGATGTAGACGATTTAAGTCATATAACTCAACAGCTCGGAGAGTCAACCCGAAAGCTTTGGAACAGGTTCCTCACTAAAAAGAACCAAATAGTCGACTGTCCGGATGCCGAAGCCTTAGCAGCTTTCAAGCACAGCGTTCGAGACGAATGGCTTGCCAGACACCTCGGCCAAGAAAAGCCGAGAACAATGGCAGCATTAACAAGCCTCATGACCCGCTTTTGCACGGGCGAGGACAACTGGTTAGCCCGATGCAGCACCAGCGACCCAAGTACATCCGAAGTCAGGGACGGAAATGGGAAATCATGACGCAGCAAAACAAGCGTTGGAATAAAGAAGACATCCCGAAGAGCACGGCGGTAAACGCCGTATTCAGAAGCTCTCGGCCAGGTCAGCAAAAGCTGCCCTCCAAAGGCAACAGAGACAAACTGTCCAGCCTAAACAAGATTCTGGACCAAATATGTTAGATCCATAGCACCCCTGATAAACCTACAAATCATACCCATAGAGAATGTTGGGTCTTCAAGCAGTCCGGCAAGCTCAATGTCGAACACAAGGGGCAGGATACACCAAGCGAAGACGAGACGAGCGTTGCAAGCAAAGCACTGGGAAACAGCAGAAATTCCCACCAGAAGTCAAAATAGTCAATGTGTTACACGTGATAAAGGGGAGAAACAAAGCGGCACCCCTAGAGAAACATGCCCAGGACCTATCACCGCGGAGTTCTGCCACTGGTCGTCCCAACCGATCACCCTCGACCATCGGGATTACTCGGCAAGTATCCAGCGTGCAGGATGGGCTGCCTTGGTATTAGATCCAATAATTGACGGATACCACTTCACACGAGTCCTGATGGACGGCGGCAGTAGTTTACACCTGATATATCAGGACACAGTCCGCAAAATGGGGATAGACCCAACAAAAATTAGCCGCAGCAATACTACCTTTAAAGGAGTAACGCCAGGCCCAGAGGCCCATTGCACGGGCTCCCTGCTACTAGAGGTTATATTCGGCTTCCCCGATAACTTCCGCAGCGAAAATTTAACCTTCCACATCGCTCCGTTCCAAAGTGGCTATCAAGTGCTACTCGGACGCGAAGCTTTCGCTCGCTTTAACGCAATACCGCATTACGCTTCCCTCGGGCTTAAGATGCCCGGTCCACGTGGCATCATTACAGTAAATGGAAATATTGAGTGCTCCTTGCGCATGGAAGACCGTGCGGCTGCCTTGGCAGCCGCACACTAAACGGCCTCACCAACTAAAGCATCTGATAGGTCGTTAAGACCACGGACACGGTTGGACAAGTCTGGTACAACTATATGTAATTGATACATGTTTGATGGCTATACCCCTATAACAATACAAGGGGCTCAACACGCGCACAAGTGGCAATCAGGCTCAACTTTACTCATTTTAAACTATATATTGTTTATTTAGTATAACTTACCTATTGCACGGCAACTTTTCAATTAAGTTCCTCTCTTTTTCAGATGACCATCGTGCTACACCCGTCCAGAATACGGCACAACGGAGACACAGGCGCAGACGTGCAGCAGGGACCCGTTCCAAGGATTCTTTTTAGATTAAGACCCTGCGTAAACCTTTTTTACTGTCTCTTGTTGATACACATCCCTCAGATTCTCAGTACAATTGAGAAGGATGCTGACGTATTGGCATGTGGCCACGTCAGAATATTGCACGTATGTCACAACCCTAGCTTAGTCTTGCCTATCCTTGCATAACCTCCATGCATCATGTTTACTTTTCCTCAGAAAGATGAAATGGGGATGGCAGAAACCCCAGCACCACTTAATCCAACTAGGGTTACTAAAATATTTTTTCAATGTTCCTGAAATGCCCTTCAAAAATGCTCATCATCTTTGTCTTGGTATAAAACCCTTGACAAAAATGGTTCACATTTTTCTAGGGCAGCATTGGGTCACTGAATTAAATCTTATGCTATTTGAATTTGGGCACTTAAATAATATCAAGTATTTAAAATACCCAAATAATCCCAAACCAAAATGTTCCATGTTTGATATTTTCTAAACATTGGGCATGCACAGTTTGGTGATTTTTGAAAGTGCCTAGATATTTTTAGTTATGCCACAAACTTACAGAACAAAATAAAAATAGAAATAATTAGAAAAGGGAGAGAGAGAAAGGATCCAGCCACTTACCTGGCACAGCCCACCTGGCAGCCCACTGGCCGGCCCAGCACTGTGCTGGCCCGTGCCAGTCATCGCCTACCTCTGCCAGTAGGCAGAGGAGGGACACGGCGCACGCGCCCAAGCTCACCACGCAGCTCCCTGGCCGCCTGCCTCGCTTGGACAGCGCGGCGACGCCTCGAAGCCACTCCTCGGCGTCGCCCCGACCCCGCCGACACCCCATTCCTCCCCCTTGCTCTCTCCTTGCCTCGTCTCTCTCCCGAACCCGAGCACAGCCGTCGCCGCCGACGAGCATCGCCATGGCCACAGCCACTGCCTCGCCTCATAGTTGCGCCCAGAGGCTCCACCTCGACCCCCTCTTCCTCTCCACCGAGCCACAAGGCCCCGGACGCGCTGCAACGCTGCCACCGTTGTCGTTTCCATCGCCGGCCGCCGGAGATCCCCTCGCCGCCATGGCCACTCCAGCTCTTCCCCGACCTCTCTGACCCGCTCGTCGAGACCACTTTGAGCTGCTGCCCGTCCTCCCCCTCACCGTCCCCCTCTCGTGCACCGTACACACCACACCGAGCTCACCGCACCCGCCACCGTATGTGCTCACCGCCGGCGTGGCTCCGGCCATGCAATGGCTCCGCCGTCACATCCACCTTGCTCACCGCACTGCGTAGAGCACGTAGGTGCCCCGCACGAGCTGCCCCGACCGCCGTAGTGTCGACCCCGAGCTCACCCGAGCTCCGGCGACCGCCAACGTCGACGCCGGCGACGACTCCGGCCACCCCAGGCCCAGCCACGGCCACCAACGGATGCGCCATTGCGCCAGCTACCCGTAGAGCCCAACGGCGCCTCGAACGGCGCCCTGTAGGTGAAACCCGCACCTGCCCCGCCGCGTTTGGCCTCGCCGGCGGCTAAACACCGGCAAGTTGACCCCGCTGACCCCGTTTGACCACGGGTGGGCCCAGTTTCACCCCTTGGTCAATGACAGGTAGGGCCCAGCCCTGCTGACTAATTAGGATTAGTATTAATTAATATTTTAGTTAAACTAATTACACTGACACGTGGGACCCACTGTCAAGGTTGACCTGGACCGCGCCCGTTGACCGCTGACATCACAGTGATGTCATGCTGACGCAGTAAAGCATTTTCTGGATTTATTTTTATATAGGAAATTCCAGAAAATGTTACAAACTTTAAAAATTCATAGAAATTATTCTATAACTCCAAATCAAATAAATTATATATGAAAAATTATCAGAAAAATTCAAGGAATCTATTTATGGCATTTGCATGCATGTTTGAACAACCTAGGGTGGCTGTACAGGGAAATTTGCATAAATGACATTTAGATAAGCACATATGGAGTTTGAATTTGAACCCTTGGTTCAAACCAACTTCATTTAACATGGTTGCTAGTTGCATTAGCTCAATCAACATCATATTGCCATGACATTATCATGCATCATAATTGTTGCATTGCATTGATTGTGTTCCTCCTTGTTTGTCGGTATTAGTCCCCTCTTGATAGATGTTGTACCGACGCTGTGATCGTTGACACTAATGAAGACCCAATGATATCTTCAGAAGTGCCAGGCAAGCAAAACCCCTTGTTCATTCCGATACAATCCCCCTCTCTTGCTCATGCTCTCTTTTACTGCATTAGGACAACAATGATTCAACTGTTACATGCTGCGGTAGTTGAACCCCTTTCCTCTGCATGACCTGTCATTGCCACAGTAAATAGATGAACCCCACTTGCATGAGTAGGAGTTGTTTGAGCCCTGATGTGCCTACTCGTTCATGTTTGTTTGTCATGCCTGCTACTGCTTAGAGTTGAGTCAGGTCTGATTCATCGGGGATGAATCGGAGGTGTGTGAACATGTCCTACTGTGTGTGAGCTAAGTGTGTGAACACGATTTGGTAAAGGTAGCGGTGAGAGGCCATGTAGGAGTACATGGTGGGTTGTTTCATTGAAGCCGTCCATAGGAACTGAGTTCTGTGTTTGTGATCCATGAAACAGTTACTACCACGCATTGGGCCTGAAACCAATGGACCCTCTCGGCTTCTTGATCACCCTTGTCCTCCGTCCAGGAGTTGCAACTAGTTTCTGGTGTTTATAGGATATTTGTTGGCGGTCGTGCGTAGTGCTGACCCTAGGGGTGCGCTATGTTGCGGTAGATACACCATGGCACGGTGTACCGGGCGCTTGTTTGGTGTCTCGGGAACCCTGTTCACATCGTTCGGGCCGTATGTGGAAACCTCGGCCGGACTCCCAGCGGATGGAACCTGGATAGGCGATAAACCTAGACTAGAGACTTGAGTGTTTAGGTAGGTCGTGGCCGACACCCTCATTGGGCTTCCGCTTGAAGGTTGCCGAGTACATGTCGTGTAAATGGCGGTAAGTGGTGAGAGCGTGTGTGAAGGAGTACACCCCTGCAGGGTTAACATCATCTATTCGAATAGCCGCGTCCGCGGTAATGGACTTCTGGGTTGCCTATAACAGTTCATAGACAAGTGAAAATGGATACTCTAAAACTCGCAAGATAAGTGTGAGTGCTATGGATGGCCTTCTCGTAGGGAGACGAGAGCGGACCCATAGTGGTGTATTGAATGGTGAATATGTGGACTCGTGTGCGCCACCTCAAAAGAGTTGCTTGCAGTCGTAGTTCAGATAGCCATCGAGTCAAAGCTGGCTTGCTGCAGTTAAACTCCACCACCCCCCCTTTGTTGATACCGGTGCATATGTAGCTAGTTCTGATGTAAGTCTTGCTGAGTACCTTTGTACTCACGTTTGCTTAATTTATGTTTTTGCAGAGAGGCTTCAGTCTCGCTAGTAGTTCCGTGTGGACTTCGACGTTTAGCTTGATACCTCAGCTACGATCTTGTGCCCTCGGCAGGATCTGGTAGATAGTCAGGCTTCTCAGCCTTTTTCATTTGTAGATGTCTGTACTCAGACATGTTAAGCTTCCGCATGTGCTTGATTTGTATGCTCTGAATGTTGGGTCATGAGACCCATGTTAGTAATATCTCGCTCCTCGGAGCCTAATGAATAAATACTTGAGTTGTAGAGTTATGTTGTGATGCCATGTTGTATTTACACATATCGAGCATATTGTGTGTATGATTGAAATGCTTGGTATGTGTGGGATCCGACAATCTAGTTGTTTATCCTTGGCAGCCTCTCTTATGGGGAAATGTAGTCTAGTGCTTCCATGAGCCATAGTAGTCCGCTACAGCCCGGTTCACCCAAGTCCTGCTAGCCCAGCACTACTGCTCAGGACACTTGACTGGCCGGCATGTGTTTCACTTTGTTCATGTGTCTGTCCCTTCGGGGAAATGTCATGTGGTGACATCCAGAGTCCTGCCTAGCCTGCTACAGCCCGGGTTCCCGGAGTCCTGTTAGCCCAGTGCTACAGCCCGGATTCACATGCTGCTGACCGAGATGCTCGAAGTTGATTCATGTATGCCTGTTCCCATGGGTTAGTGCCGCTTCGGGTTCACGACTAGGCATGTCGGCCCGGGTTCCCTGTCATATGGATGCTAGCGACACTATCATATACGTGAGCCAAAAGGCGCAAACGGTCCCGGGCCATGGTAAGGCGACACCCGTGGGAATACCGTGCGTGAGGCCGCAAAGTGATATGAGGTGTTACCGGCTAGATCAATGTGACTTGGAATCGGGGTCTTGACAGCGTTGGTATCAGAGCCTGACTGCATGTAGGATTACCAAGCCAAACCGGTCGAAGTTGAGTCTAGAAATGCTTTAGTTATGTAAGGGAATTGATTGTGGAAGGGAACATAAGGCTCTTTTACTCCTTATCCTCATGACCTTCTGATCTGAGTCATCTTATCCTTTCTACGGGGTTAAGAACTAGGTTTCTCTTCTATCTCTCAGGATGACGTGTTACTAAACTATAGTTGGCTAGGATTATTGAGTTAAAGCCTCAGCTCAATTCCTACTACTTCCATATGTTCATAGCTGGCACCAGAACTTTGATATTGTGATGTTGAGTGGTTATGCCACCATTTTGCAGGATGTCTCAAATCTTTTTGAGCATTTACCGCCGTTATGCTGTCCGAGTCATCCCAGGTTTCTAAGTAGTCTGATGCATTTGTAAACCCCTTCCTCCTGTTCCTGATGTCCATTTGGGCCAGATTAATCACACTACCTGTCAGTTGAGGTACTCTATTGCCTCGACATATATGTTGGAGCTATTACTATGACCCTAGGTGTTTTAGGGAGTCACCTAGTGATATAGCCATGTTTTGTATTCCCAGTGTGTGATTCTGGCCATTATTCTGAAAAGCATCCCGTGATGCCATGTAGTGGTAGGTATTCTATTCATGGGTTCTTGAACCCGAGATTCACTCTACTTTAACTCTTGTTGATGGTGTTGCTAGTTCCTTTAGGATATTAGTAACCTTTGCGATAGTCCTCGAGGTTCGTGGTACATCCTTCTTCCAATTATCATGAACCATTCTTGGCAGGAGTTCTTTTGAACCAAAAGGTCACAATAGAGTGCTCCTGATGAGTTCTCCATTCTATGTTGTGACTCTGCCAACCCTACCTTTCTGCATGGGTTATCCAAAAGAAATATGTTGAACTTGTTCGACATACTAATCTATGCATCCACAACTCAGAAAGTTATATGTTCCTTTGAGTTGTTCCTCTCTAGTTGTATTCTGACCCCCGTCTATCAATTGATAGTCAGGAGTAGTTGTGCATTGATGTTATCGATGCCTGTTATTCACGTGATCCGTCAAGCCATTCTATCTCAGAATGACTACGAGAAACAAACTCCAGTACCTCATCCATATCCAGGATTGGGTCAAAGTAGTTGTGTTCTGCAGATCAAATGCCATCCAGCTTTTGCTCTGTTCTATCCTGGAGTATTACCCCTTTTATGTCAGGACTGTCGTGAGAATTGCACCACCTCTTATGAATTCTTGACGCAATAATACTTCTTGCCATCATTGTTCATTCCTCAGTTCCGTGTTATCATAACCGGAATGCCGACAAGTGAACCATGGTGTGTGAAAGCAATATTCCTAGCAACTCCGTTGCTTAGTAGTTAATGGACAATACTCTCATTCTTAGTGTGCTGGTAATTAAATCACCATCCTATTGACCGTGCTACCTAGTCCATATTTCCGGGTGCACTCATCGACCAATGAGTTAGGACTGTGAATCCCTCGCTCCTTGATCATATCGTCTTGCCCTGAAAAGCAAGATTGTTCTCGAGCTTAATAACACATCGGTGGTTCGTGATGTTCCTATTATCTTCTCGGAAGTATTACCTGGTTGTCACCTGACCACTATGTTGAGTTCGTGATCATGTTGGTTTCCCTCCAACCACCCATTCTCCAAGAATCTGTGTTGGATACCCCTGAGCTAGTTGGTTAAGCTTAACAACAACTTGGAGAGTTGGAAGATAAAAGCTTGTCTGACTTAGTTCATGTTAAGGGATATCTTTGTGTTTGTGCGTGTGTTGAAGAAAGATGATATCTTCATCGACTGATCCCCGTGATTAGCTGTTGAATCTATTATCTTGTCCAAACCTTGATTTGAGTGTGGGCTATCGTCAAATCAAATCAGAACCAACGATGTTCGTAATGTTGTTTTACTTGTGGTTGATCCCTCGAGCATACATCATTACGTCCTTTGGTCAGACCAATGCTACCACCGTGTTCACATGATGGTGGAAGTCCAGTGATATGGAAATTCCGATGAGTTTCTGTTGAGCCCATCAGTGGCATTTTGTCTCCTCCATGATTGTGTTGAACATCCAGTTAGTGTTGGAAACTTTTGTAAGCATTATCATCATGTCCCGTTCATGAAATACATGTTTGGTGTAAGAAGTGACTTTATCCAAGTTCATGTGCATTAGGTGCAAGTTGCCGTCGTGAATTCAAGAAAGATTGTTTTTGCTTCCTTTGGAATCGTCCCAAGTCCGTCATGTACGTGCGAAGTATTCTATGGTCTGATAGACTGATCATCTTCATTCTATATGTATCCCTAGCACACCAAGCCACTGATTGATTTGTTCAAGGAGAAGAAGTTCCTTCTTAAGAATCATGACTTATGTTAGGACTTTGTTATCCTCGATAATGGTTCCCCACTTGAACTCGGTAGTGTTTTATTATAAGACTACCATGTGGTCATGCTTGTCTGGGACATCGTGTTCACATGTGTTTAGCAGAACCAGCTCATGTTTTGGAGCTTACTACCATAGTCCATTTCCTGAGAATCTCGCAATGTCATGCCGTCAATTTGTGTTGCAAACTTTCATTTCTTTCTAGACTCGATGAGTCTGTAATATCCTGACACCAACCAGATCTGAATCTCAGGCAGATATGATGGTTGGAGCATTTTCCAAGAACTATAATATTGGTCTCTCGATAACCGGTAAAGTGGATGTCGTGGCCAACACATCCAGCCGGAAGACCTATTATTGTAGTATCTTGATTGAAGAAAGTTGGTCACCTCCCCATAAGGATTTCGTAGGATTTACTCCAGAAGTTGTTCCTTATGGATCTATTGTATTCCAAAGTCCGACCACTACTTGGTGGCTATGCCGATGCTTTAAAGCATGACTGTGGTAACCAGTACATCAAGGAGAACATTAGAAGCGGAGTGCTAAATGTCTCTCGGTCGATCATCCAGATTTCATTCCCTTGGCCTCGCTAAGGTGAAATCTGAGAAAGTGTTATCTGCCTTTGCATCTGTATCACACATCACCATTCATCATGGTGGTATGTTGTGTTGCCAGGATCCTTGACATGGATATTGGTAAAACCTTGATTAATATGGAGATGCTCAAGTTCTTGAGAGCACGCGCAAGCACTAGGTTTTATCGTTGGCGTTAAATGGGATTTGCTTCCTATTTCCTCGGTTATGTTATAACCTTTCAAACAGTCGAATCTCTCTCTACTGTTGGGTTTCTCCCCAGTTACTAGAATCATTCCCAACATTTGCATTTTTGTTCCCAGCTTGCACCTCAGTAGTTGTTGTTCAGGGTCATCTTCAAAAGTGGATTTCCCATGGGTCCCATCCATTTCCGATGATAAGCAAAATCGTCCATTGCGTTGTCTTCAACAAGGTAGTCCACATCATCCATTCTGGCATGGGTATGCCATTCGTTCGAACTCGTTCACATGATCATTTGTGATTGCCTTAAGCTGGTATAAAGAATTTCAATGATCTCCGAATCAAAAGTAATTCTTTTTGCCACTTAAGGGAATAATTCTGCGAGTCACCTTCCTTAAGATGTCTCATTATGGTATCATGGCAATTTCCCTCGCTACTTTGAAACCCTCGTCAAATTGTTTCTTCTATCGCTCCTGATGCAAGTTTTGCCTCTCAGCTCCAGAGATGTTCCTATGTCTCACTCCATGAGTTGATCCTGAGTTGTTCGATCTTCGAGAAGATCGATCCTTCTAGAGTTTTCCCTTCCCTCTTGTTTTCATGTTGGTTGGAGTTCTCAGAGCAAGACACCAAGACAATGATGGTGATCGAATCAACAACCTTATGAGATGCAACCTGGATCGTGAAGATTATGTTAGCTTGTGTTTTCCCCTTCATCTTACCTCAGGACTTGAATCTCGGGACGAGATTCTTGTTTAGTGGGGGTGAGCTATCACAACCCTTGCTTAGTCTTGCCTATCCTTGCATAACCTCCATGCATCATGTTTACTTTTCCTCAGAAAGTTGAAATGGGGATGGTAGAAACCCCAGCACCACTTAATCGAACTAGGGTTACTAAAATATTTTTTCAATGTTCCTGAAATGCCCTTCAAAAATGCTCATCATCTTTGTCTTGGTCTAAAACCCTTGACAAAAATGGTTCACATTTTTCTAGGACAGCATTGGGTCACTGAATTAAATCTTATGCTATTTGAATTTGGGCACTTAAATAATATAAAATATTTAAAATACCCAAATAATCCCAAACCAAAATGTTCCATGTTTGATATTTTCTAAACATTGGGCATGCACAGTTTGGTGATTTTTGAAAGTGCCTAGATATTTTTAGTTATGCCACAAACTTACAGAACAAAAGAAAAATAGAAATAATTAGAAAAGGGAGAGAGAGAAAGGATCCAGCCACTTACCTGGCACAGCCCACCTGGCAGCCCACTGGCCGGCCCAGCACTGTGCTGGCCCGTGCCAGTCATCGCCTACCTCTGCCAGTATGCAGAGGGACACGGCGCACGCGCCCGAGCTCGCCACGCAGCTCCCTGGCCGCCTGCCTCGCTTGGACAGCGCGGCGACGCCTCGAAGCCACTCCTCGGCGCCGCCCCGACCCCGCCGACACCCCATTCCTCCCCCTTGCTCTCTCCCTGCCTCGTCTCTCTCCCGAACCCAAGCACAGCCGTCGCCGCCGACGAGCATCGCCGTGGCCACAGCCACTGCCTCGCCTCGTAGTTGCGCCCAGAGGCTCCGCCTCAACCCCCTCTTCCTCTCCACCGAGCCACAAGGCCCCGGACGCGCTGCAACGCCGCCACCGTTGTCGTTTCCATCGCCGGCCGTCGGAGATCCCCCTCGCCGCCGTGGCCACTCCAGCTCTTCCCCGACCTCTCTGACCCGCTCGTCGAGACCACTATGAGCTGCTGCCCGTCCTCCCCCTCACCGTCCCCCCTCTCGTGCAACGTATGCACCACACCGAGCTCACCGCACCTGCCACCGTCTGTGCTCACCGCCGGCGTGGCTCCGGCCACGCAATGGCTCTGCCGTCACATCCACCTTGCTCACCGTGCTGCGTAGAGCACGTAGGTGCCCCGCACGAGCTGCCTCGACCGCCGTAGTGTTGACCCCAAGCTCACCCGAGCTCCGGCGACCCCCAAGGTCGACGCCGGCAATGACTCCGGCCACCCCAGGCCCAGCCACAGCCACCAACAGACGCGCCGTTGCGCCAGCTACCCGTAGAGCCCAACGGTGCCTCGAACGGTGCCCTGTAGGTGAAACCCGCACCTGCCCCGCCGCGTTTGGCCTCGCCGGCAGCTAAACGCCGGCGAGTTGACCCCGCTGACCCCGTTTGACCATGGGTGGGCCTAGTTTGACCCCTTGGTCAATGACAGGTAGGGCCCAGCCCTGCTGACTAATTAGGATTAGTATTAATTAATATTTTAGTTAAACTAATTACACTGACATGCGGGACCCACTGTCAGGGTTGACCTGGACCGCGCCCGTTGACCGCTGACATCACAGTGACGTCATGCTGACGCAATAAAGCATTTTCTGGATTTATTTTTATATAGGAAATTCCAGAAAATGTTGCAAACTTAAAAAATTCATAGAAATTAATCTGTAACTCCAAATCAAATAAATTATATATGAAAAATTATCAAAAAAATTCAAGGAATCTGTTTATGGCATTTGCATGCATGTTTGAACAACCTAGGGTGGCTGTACAGGGCAATTTGAATAAATGACATTTAAATAAGCACATATGGATTTTGAATTTGAAACCTTGATTCAAACCAACTTCATTTAATATGGTTGCTAGTTGCATTAGCTCAATCAACAGCATATTGCCATGACACTATCATGCATCATAATTGTTGCATTGCATTGATTGTGTTCCTCCTTGTTTGCCGGTATTAGTCCCCTCTCGATAGACGTTGTACCGACGCAGTGATCGTTGACACTAATGAAGACCCAATGATATCTTCAGAAGTGCCAGGCAAGCAAAACCCCCTTGTTCATTCCGATACAATCCCCCTCTCTCGCTCATGCTCTCTTTTACTGCATTAGTACAACAACGATTCAACTGTTACATGCTGCTGTAGTTGAACCCCTTTCCTCTGCATGACCTGTCATTGCCACTTTAAATAGATGAAACCCACTAGCATGAGTAGGAGTTGTTTCAGCCCTGATGTGCCTACTCATTCATGTTTGTTTGTAATGCCTGCTACTGCTTAGAGTTGAGTCAGGTCTGATTCATCGGGGATGAATCGGAGGTGTGTGAACATGTCCTACTGTGTGTGAGCTAAGTGTGTGAACACGATTTGGTAAAGGTAGCGGTGAGAGGCCATGTAGGAGTACATGGTGGGTTGTCTCATTGAAGCCGTCCATAGGAACTGAGTTCTGTGTTTGTGATCCATGAAACAGTTACTACCATGCATTGGGCCCGAAACCAATGGACCCTCTCGGCTTCTTGATCACCCTTGTCCTCTGTCCAGGAGTTGCAACTAGTTTCTGGTGTTTATACGATATGTGTTGGCGGCCGTGCGTAGCGCTGACCCTAGGGGTGGGCTATGTTGCGGTAGATACACCGTGGCACGGTGTACCGGGCGCCCGTTTGGTGTCTCAGGAACCTGTTCACATCATTCGGGGCCGTATGTGGAAACCTCGGCCGGACTCCCTGCGGATGGAACCTGGATAGGCGATAAACCTATACTAGAGACTTGAGTGTTTAGGTAGGCCGTGGCCGACACCATCGTTGGGCTTCCGCTTGAAGGTTGCCGAGTACATGTCGTGTAAACGGCGGTAAGTGGTGAGAGCGTGTGTGAAGGAGTACACCCCTGTAGGGTTAACACCATCTATTCGAATAGCCGTGTCCGCGGTAATGGACTTCTGGGTTGCCTATAACAGTTCATAGACAAGTGAAAATGGATACTCTAAAACTCGCAAGATAAGTGTGAGTGTTATGGATGGCCTTCTCGTAGGGAGACGAGAGCGGATCCATAGTGGTGTATTGAATGGTGAATATGTGGACTCGTGTGCGCCACCTCAAAAGAGTTGCTTGCAGTCATAGTTCAGATAGCCACCGAGTCAAAGCTGGCTTGCTGCAGTTAAACTCCACCACCCCCCCTTTGTTGATACCGGTGCATATGTAGCTAGTTCTGATGTAAGTCTTGCTGAGTACCTTTGTACTCATGTTTGCTTAATTTAGGTTTTTGCAGAGAGGCTTCAGTCTCGCTAGTAGTTCCGTGTGGACTTCCACGTTTAGCTTGATACCTCAGCTACGATCTTGTGCCCTCGGTAGGATCTGGTAGATAGTCAGGCTTCTCAGCCTTTTTCAATTGTAGATGTCTGTACTCAGACATGTTAAGCTTCCGCATGTGCTTGATTTGTATGCTCTGAATGTTGGGTCATGAGACCCATGTTTGTAATATCTCGCTCCTCAGAGCCTAATGAATAAATACTTGAGTTGTAGAGTTATGTTGTGATGCCATGTTGTATTTACACATATCGAGCATATTGTGTGTATGATTGAAATGCTTGGTATGTGTGGGATCCGACGATCTAGTTGTTTATCCTTGGCAGCCTCTCTTATGGGGAAATGTAGTCTAGTGCTTCCATGAGCCATAGTAGTCTGCTACAGCCCGGTTCACCGGAGTCCTGCTAGCCCAGCACTACTGCTCAGGACACTTGACTGGCCGGCATGTGTTTCACTTTGTTCCTGTGTCTGTCCCTTCGGGGAATTGTCACGCGGTGACATCCGGAGTCCTGCCTAGCCTGCTACAGCCCGGGTTCCCAGAGTCCTGTTAGCCCAGTGCTACAGCCCGGATTCACACACTGCTGACCGACATGCTCGAAGTTGATTCATGTATGCCTTTTCCCATGGGTTAGTGCCGCTTTGGGTTCATGACTAGCTATGTCGGCCCGGGTTCCCTGTCATATGGATGCTAGAGACACTATCATATACGTGAGCCAAAAGGCGCAAACGGTCCCGGGCCATGGTAAGGCGACACCCGTGGGAATACCATGCGTGAGGCCGCAAAGTGATATGAGGTGTTACCGACTAGATCAACGTGACTTGGAATCGGGGTCCTGACAGCGTACCTGGACACCAGGGTCTTATTACAAAGGGCGCTTTTTAGGCCCGGTTTACATCATAAAGACCGAATACCTTAGGGAGTGTTCTGAGTCGCGAGTTTGGCCTTATATGCATCAGCTCTGAATCATGTCTTTGGTCAAATGTTGGGTTTGCCCGGCACCATGAGAACTACTGCGATTGTGCCCTGGTTCATTCGGATGAGCACCTCAGTAGAGAAAGCTGAAAACTAACTGTCATGATATAGCGTGAGACTGGTCAACCACTCGATGACCTAGCGGAATCTTCGGGATTCCTCCACTTTAATGAAGGGCCGTTTCCCGGCCAGGCATGTACGCACCCCGAATTCGAATGAGCACGGAGCCACCAGGGGCTATATAGTAGCCCCAGTGTCAAACTCCTCTGGCTAAGTGAAAGTGTTAAAGCATTATAGTCCGGTTGCCTAGTTCGCTGCGCTATCACCTCCTTAATGGACCAAGACGTTGGATCAAGTGTGAAGATGTGTCTTCTATGAACACCCCCGCATTATATGTGTGGGGGCTGAAGCCGACGACTGCAATCTTTCAGGTTATATACATATATACATAAACGGCTGCACAGGAGGGATCATAGCACTTTTGGGCAAAAGTATAAATATAGCCTTGATAAATTCAATAAAACATTGTTTTTATAATGGGAATACATGTCACTCAAACATAATATTCTTCGAGCACTAAGGCTCTATTGAACGAGCGCCTTCAAGAACTTCTTCAAAGTAGTGCTCGACAGCCACTCGGCCTATGGCCGAACCCTGTGCTGCAACAGTGGTGGCATCCATCTCCGCCCAGTATGTTTTGACACGGGCAAGGGCCATCCGCGAGCATTCTATGCACGCCGACCTCTTCACAGCATCGATGCGTGGCACAACGCCAAGGAATTGTTGCACTAAGCTAAAGTAGCTATTCGGCCTTGGCCCTCCTGGCCACAAATGATCCACAACGGACCTCATGGCCAGTCTGGATAGTCTATGGAGCTCGGCCCAACCGGTCAATCGCTCATTCCACAGCAGCGGATGGACTGGAGCGTGAAACTGTGACCAGAACAGCTTCTCCACTTCGGCACCTTTCTGATCCTTGAAGTACTCGGCGGCATCAGCAGCGCTGGCAGCCAAATCCATGTACGCATCCGCAGAACTCCATAGCCGGTCCAGAGGAGCATAGTTCGGATCTCCGAACTTAGTCCGCAACAAGAAAGGCTTCCCACACACGATATATGCAGCCTGATTCAGCTCCTCCTTCGCCGCTCTAATTTTGGAGTGAGCTTCCTTGGCAGCCACCCGGGCCTTCTCCAGGTCCGTCGCTTTTGCCCGGTTTTCCTCTTCAAGAAGCCGGTAACGGTCAGCAGCATCTTTTAACTCTACGGTCATCTTGGCAAAAAATTTCTTTGCTCTTGCAATGTGCGGCATGTTTGGCCCTTACTCTTCGGCCGCCTGTAAAGCGGCCGCATTGCTACTCCTGGCTTGCTCCTTGGCTCGGGCAAGCTCCGCCCGAAGGGTCTCCACGGTGGCCGCTCCATCTGCGGTCACAAACATATTAAAAATACTAGCATCAGGCCGCTCTTATTATGTGACAATCGCCAGAAAAATCACTGACCCTGCGCCTCATCAAGCCGCTTGTTGACAAGCACGATGTCGGCATCTGCCACATCAAGCTGCCGCTTTAGTTCGGCATACCCATGAGTCCGGCTAGCCACCGGAGCCTCCACCACCTGCACATAAAGGCAGTCTGGTTATTACCTGGGACTATGATCCTCTGTTTGCCGCCATTTTCGACGACAACGAGAGTCTCAGGGGCTACTATCTACACAGGGCACATCTAAAAACGTGCGGTACTTCCAAAAATGTACATCATTTCACGTACCTCAAAACCCGTCAGTAGACTCATAAAGGCTTCATGCAGCCCACTTTCGGCGGACGAAATCCTTTCAATCACCGTACCCATCAATGTGCGGTGCTCTTATGAGATAGCCGCTTTCTTCAGCAGATCCCTCCGTACGTCCGAACACACACCAGACGGTGTCGGACTCTTTTGATTGCTCTCTTCGAGAGCCGGATACTAAGGACTTCAGGTGGCCATAGGATTACCTTCTAGCCTTGCCGGATCAGGAGAAGCCCTCGGCGATGACACCTCAGGGTCGCCCGCTTCATAAGGCGGTGTGGCAGGGGGAGGCATTTCGCTCTCCATCATCTCCGGAAGAAGATCCTCCGAAGACGAGCTCAGCAGAGAAGGGCTAAGATCCGAACTGCAAGATAAATGCTTCAATTATTTTCCTCATAAATAGAGCAAGATATTTTCATTATTGAATACCCTTTTACTTATAGCTCGGTAGAGGGCTGATCCCTGCGCGGACATTGTGTGGCAATAGTACCCTCCAAGGCAGGTCCCTCTGGCGGAGATTTCTTCTCCCGTTTGGAAACCTTAGTTTCCGGATCTTCAGAGACAGACCTCTTCCTTCCCCGGGGAGAGAGAATGCCAGATTCTTCCCCTTGGTTATCCTCCCTCGCGAAGGCGCTCTTTCCCTCGATTGGAATAGGTAGCGTTGGAGGCCCGCTTTCGCCCTCTTTATTCCCCACTTTATCTTCCTTTGTGGGCACTAGACAAGGTGCCGGCTCGAGCATCTTTTCCAGCACCGGATTATCCAAGCCTTCAGGAAGGGGGGCCGAACACCAGATCATCTTCGCCTTTGTTATCCAGTCCTGGTCAAAAAGCGATTCTTCAAAATGATGTCATGATAAATAAAAGGACAGTGTGTTCATCCATGGGATTACTTACTTGGGGAGCGGGGCGGTTGCAGCTCAGGCCCACGTCCTCGGTAGTGTCCGGACACTCTATTTGGGGTTCGAAGAAAGATTTGTACATCTCCTTGTGCGTCATGCCGAGGAAATTCTGAATAGTGAGCGGTCCTTCCGGGTGGAATTCCCACATGCGGAAGGGCCGGTGTTTGCAAGGCTAGACTCGACGAACCAGCATAACTTGCATTACCATAACCAGACTGAAATCTCCCTTGAAGAGATCTCGGATATGGCTCTGCAGTATTGGCACGTCCTTGGCTGGACCCCAGCTCAGCCCCCTGCTGATCCATGACATCAGTTGTGGTGGGGGGCCCGAGCGAAAGGTGGGGGCAGCTACCCACTTGGCACTTCGGGGAGCTGTGACGTAAAACCACTCCCGTTGCCACAATCCGGACACCTCTGGAAAGGAACCCTTTGGCCATGGAGCTTCAGCAATTTTGCTTATTAGAGCACCTTCGCATGCTGCGTACTGCCCCTCGACCATCTTCGGCTTCACATCAAAGGTCTTGAGCCACAGGCCAAAGTGAGGGGTAATGCGGAGGAAGGCCTCACACACGATAATAAATGACGAGATGTGAAGAAGGGAATCCGGGGCCAGATCATGAAAATCCAGCCCGTAATAGAACATGAGACCCCTAACAAAGGGATCCAGAGCGAGGCCTAGTCCTCGGAGGAAGTGGGAGACGAACACAACGCTCTCGTTGGGTTCGGGAGTAGGGACGACCTGCCCTCGGGCGGGCAGCCTATGCAAAATTTCGGCGGTCAGATATCTGGCCTCCCTCAACTTCTTGATGTCCTCCTCCATGACGAAGAAGGGCATCCACCGGCCTTGAATGCTGGATCCGGACATGATTGAAGGTCCGAGGCACCTGACCTGGGCTTTGGGTGTGAGAACTCGAGGCGGGGGAAGGATTCGATTGAGCACGGGAGGGAAAAAGAAAAAGCCTTGTCCCTTTATAAAGGGGATGAATATCAGGCGTCCTCCTCGTGGCCGTTCTAGACTTACCTAAAATCTAGGAGTCATACCAACAGACACGGTTGGGTTACCCACGTCCGCATTGATGAGAATCCCGTAATAAGGGGAACACGATCTCTGCTTTGACAAGACGTGTCAAGAAACCGCCTTGCGTTATGTGCGGGGCTAGTTAAAGAAAAATGGTTCAAATAATTACCGGGCTGTGGCGTGATGTCATGCTGCCAAAACGTGTCAGCAGATTAGATTTGTGGTAATATTATTCTCTCTACGGTGGTATGTGGAACTTATTTTGCAGGGTCGGACACTATCCTTGTATTCAAATTATTCCATGGTGTATTCGGAGGAGGAACCCGCCTTGCAATGCCAAAGACAACACTGCGCGCCGGATTCATCATCATTGAAGCCTGGTTCAGGGGCTACTGAGGGAGTCCTGGATTAGGGGGTCTCCGGACAGCCGGACTGGACTATGAAGATACAAGATTGAAGACTTCGTCCCTTGTCCGGATGGGACTCTACTTGGCATGGAAGGCAAGCTAGGCAATACGGATATGTATATCTCCTCCTTCGTAACCGACCTTGTGTAACCCTAGCCCCCTCCGGTGTCTATATAAACCGGAGGGTTTTAGTCCATAGGACAACATACAATCATACCATAGGCTAGCTTCTAGGGTTTAGCCTCTTCGATCTCGTGGTAGATCAACTCTTGTACTACTCATATTATCAAGAATAATCAAGCAGGACGTAGGGTTTTACCTCCATCAAGAGGGCCCGAACCTGGGTAAAACATCGTGTTCCCTGCCTCCTGTTACCATCCGCCTTAGACGCACAGTTCGGGACCCCTTACCGAGATCCACCAGTTTTGACATCGATAGTCATGTATTCGACGTTCACATAACACCAGTAGAGGAGAGACAACATACATCTGATCAAAATATCGAACGAATACCAAATTTACATGACTACTAATAGCAAGACTTCTCCCATGTCCTCAGGAACAAACGTAACTACTCACAAAGCATATTCATGTTCATAATCAGAGGGGTATTAATATTCATATAGGATCTGAACATATGATCTTCCACCAAATAAACCAACTAGCATCAACTACGAGGAGTAATCAACACTACTAGCAACATACAGGTACCAATCCCAAACTTAGAGACAAGAATTGGATACAAGAGATGAACTAGGGTTTGAGAGGAGATGGTGCTGGTGAAGATGTTGATGGAGATTGGCCCCCTCCTGATGAGAGGATCGTTGGTGATGACGATGATGATGATTTCCCCCTCCCGGAGGGAAGTTTCCCTGGCAGAACAGCTCCGCCGGAGCCCTAGATTGGTTCTGCCAAGGTTCCGCCTCGTGGCGGCGGAGTCTCGTCCCGAAAGCTTGCTTATGATTTTTTTTCCTCAATGAAAGAATCCATATAGTAGAAGATGGGCATCGGAGGGCCACCAGGGGGCCCACGAGGCAGGGGGCGCGCCCAGGGGGTAGGGCGCGCCCCCACCCTTGTGGCTGGTGTGTGGCCCCCTCTGGTACTTCTTGCGCTCAGTATTTTATATATATTTTGGAAATAACTTCCGTCAAGTTTCAGGACTTTTGGTGCTGTGCATAATAGGTCTCTAATATTTCTCCTTTTCCAGCCCAGAATCCCAACTGCCGGCATTCTCCCTCTTTATGTAAACCTTGTAAAATAAGAGAGAATAGGCATAAGTATTGTGACATAATGTGTAGTAACAACCCATAATGCAATAAATATCGATATAAAAGCATGATGCAAAATGGACGTATCAACTCCCCCAAGCTCAGACCTCGCTTCTCCTCAAGCGAAAGCCGAAATCGAAAAATATGTCTACATGTTTAGAGATAGAGGTGTCGATAAAAATAAAATACGGACATGAGGGCATCATGATCATTCTTAGAACAACAGCTTATAAAATTATTGTCATATGTTCTCTTATGCTAGAGTAACAATTCAATCACAATTTCAAGTATGAATCATAAACTTCATTGAAAACTAACAAACTATAATCTAAGTTATTGAAGCAATTGCAATTTATCATATTATAGGAAAGAGTCAATATAAGAGTTTTTCAGCAAGTCCACATACTCAACTATCATATAGTCTTTCACAATTGCTAACACTCACGCAATACTTATGGATATGGAGTTTTAATCGGACACAGAGAAAGATAGGGTCTTATAGTTTTTCCTCCAAACGTTTTACCTCAAGGGTAATGTCAACAATAATAGTTCATGAAAACTCACATCCAATTAGCCATATATACCAGGATCTTTCCAACATATTGTTCTTGCCAAAAGATAAAATGTAAAAAGGAAAGGTGAAGATCACCTTGACTCTTATGTAAGGTGGGAGATAAAAGTAAAAGATAGGCCCTTGGCAGAGGGAAGCCGAGGTTGTCATGCGCTTTTATGGTTGGATGCACAAAATATTAATGCGAAAGAACGTCACTTTATATTGCCACTTATCATATGGACCTTTATTATGCAGTCCGTCGCTTTTATTTCTTCCACATCACAAGATCGTATAAAGCTTATTTTCTCCCACACTAATAAGTCATACATATTTAGAGAGAAATTTTTATTGCTGGCAGCGATGACAACTTACTTGAAGGATCTTACTCAATCCATAGGTAGCTATGGTGGACTCTCATGGCAAAACTGGGTTTAAGGGTATTTGGAAGCACAAGTAGTATCTCTACTTGGTGCAAAGAATTTGGCTAGCATGAGGGGAAAGGCAAGCTCAATCATGTTGGATGATCCATGACAATATAATTTATCTCAGATGTAAGAAAACATAAACCATTACGCTGTCTTCCTTGTCCAACGTCAACTCTTTAGCATGTCATATTTTAACGAGTGCTCACAATCATAAAAGATGTCTAAGATAGTGTATTTATATGTGAAGACCTTTCTTTCTTTGTTACTTCCTATTAATTGCAACGATGACCAACACTATGTTTGTCAACTCTCAACAACTTTTATTCATCATACTCTTTATATGTGAGCTCATTACTCTCCATAAGATCCATATGATCTGTTTTATTTCTTTTTGTTCTTTCTCTTTTCATTTATTCACTCAAGATCATAGCAAAATAATCAGGCCCTTGACTCAACACTAAACTTTATTATATATAGCTCACAGACTCAATTACATAGAAGGATCATAAAGAAAAGCTCACAACTAGATCATACTAAAACTTTATTCTACTAGATCAAGATATTATCAAAAGGATTGGACTAAGGAAAACGGTAAAGATAAAAGTTGTGATGGTGATACGATACTGAGGCACTCCCCCAAGCTTGGTAGTTGCCAAGGGGAGTGCCCATACCCATGTGATTATATCTTTTGCCGGTGAAGGAGTTGGAGTTGTTGATGATGTAGGCTTGTCGTCACTCTTCCAAGGCATAGGCTCACCAACATAGAAGGATGATCGAGTCTCCTGAGTCCTCAAATCTGCAGCCAAACTCATCCTTTTGAATCTATATTCATACTCATAGTTTTGATTTTGCAGTTCATAGATCTGGGCTTGGAGGTGCTCGATTTTCTCATGAAGCTTGAAGATGGCCTCCCCAATGTCCTTGACATCCAACTTGTGGTTTTTGGTGAACTCCGTGATCATAATGTGATTGGAGTCGAGTCCACGCTCCACCATCTCCTGACACTTGAAAACTTGTTGCTCCAATGCCTCGAGCCTTGCCTCCGTGCTTCCGGTCTTCCTTGGTCCCTCAACATCGCGGATGTGCAACAACCCCTCACGCATCTCAATGGTTTGAGGGTGTTGCAGCACCTCCGCGAGGTAGGGGTTGATGACCTTCTCGAAGAACTTGTCCTTGGGGGCACTTGAAGACAACATGACGACCTAGATCTGTCAGAAAAACAGCTCGAAACAAAGACGAGAGATATTTGCGTGATACGGTGGTCAAAACCTTCGGTAGATTATATAATGAATTTTCACCGACCAAAATACGTAACGTGCAAGAAAACGGAGTACGGAGAGCGCACAAGGTGCCCACGAGGCGGGGGGCGCGCCCAGGGGGTAGGGCGCGCCCTCCACCCTCGTGGAGCCCTCGTGTCCTTCCCGGACTGCTTCTTATTTTTCTATTTTTCGAAATATTCGAAAATGGAGAAAAATCACCATTAGAACTGTTTTGGAGTCGGTTTACTTACAGTACCACATACCTATTACTTTTCGGAGTCTGAAATGTTCCGGAAAGTGTCCCTTATGTATTCCTCTAGGGTTACGGTTTCAATAACATTGGTTTCAACATTAATAGGATTAATTACCTGAGATATAATGTTTGATTCTTTGACCGTTCACCACCTTCGGATTTGTGCCTTCGAAGTTGTTGACTTTTATGGCACTGGAACGATAGACCTCCTCGATAACGTAAGGACCTTCCCATTTAGAGAGAAGTTTACCTGCAAAAAATCTTAAACGAGAGTTGTATAGCAATTCACAATCACCTACATTAAACTCGCGCTTTTGTATCCTTGTGTCATGCCATCTTTTAACATTTTCTTTAAACAATTTGGCATTCTCATAGGCTTGGGTTCTCCATTCATCAAGTGAGCTAATGTCAAATAACCTTTTCTCACCGGCAAGTTTGAAATCATAATTAAGCTCTTTAATAGCCCAATAAGCCTTATGTTCTAGTTCGAGAGGTAAGTGACATGCTTTTCCATAAACCATTTTATACGGAGACATACCCATAGGATTTTTATATGCAGTTCTCTAGGCCCATAATGCATCATCAAGTTTCTTGTACCAATTCTTTCTAGATCTATTAACATTCTTTTGTAAAATTAATTTGAGTTCTCTATTACTCAATTCTAGTTGACCACTAGATTGTGGGTGATAAGGCGATGCGATTCTATGATTAACATCATACTTAGCAAGCATTTTACGGAAATCACCATGAATAAAATGCGAACCACCATCAGTCATTAAATATCTAGGGACTCCAAACCTCGGAAAAATAACTTCTTTAAGCATCTTAATAGAGTTGTTATGATCAGCACTACTAGTTGGAATAGCTTCTACCCACTTAGTAACGTAATCAACATCAACTAAAATATGTGTATACCCATTAGAGGCAGGAAAAGGTCCCATATAAACAAAGCCCCAAACATCAAATTGTTCAATAACAAGTGAATAATTCATAGGCATTTCTTCACATCTACTAATATTACCAATTATTTGACCTTCATCACAAGATAAGACAAACTTACGGGCATCCTTGAAGAGAGTAGGCCAATAAAAACCAGATTGCAATACCTTATGTGCAGTTCTATCTCCAGCGTGGTCCTCCATAAGCTTTGGAGTGACACTTACGTAAGATCTGTTCCTGTTCATGCTCAGGTACACAACATCTAATAACACCATCTACTCCTTCTTTATAGAGATGTGGGTCATCCCAAAAGTAATGTCTTAAATCATAGAAAAACTTTTTCTTTTGCTTGTATGTGAAACAAGGTGGTATAAATTTAGCAACAATGTAATTAGCATAATCAGCATACCATGGAGCAGTATGACAAGTGTTTATGACATTTAATTGTTCAGCATGAAAGCTATCATGTCGGTGTACAAAAAGAGGGGTACACTTTTTGTACCCCTATAACTATGCACGGGCAGTCTGAGCCGCGGATACCACCACACCAAGCAAGGCAAGGGAGGTGAGCCAGGGTAAGACCGAAGCTCAAGAGAACTAGAACAACGCCAAGGCCAAGACCACGAAGAGCAAAGGGGACGAAGCGGACTCCCCCGGCAAGATCCTTGCCGGGAGACAGTTCTAGCAGCCCCGGCAAGACCCTTGCCGCGGTGACTCGTCCCGCGCCTATGGAGTAAATCACCCTTGAGTCCACTGCCCCCAAAGGGCAAGGATTCGGGAGACATCCCCGTGGCGGCATGCAGATCTTTGTGAAGACATTCAAGATCAGACACACAGTAAGGAGACGACAACCCTTGGCAGGATCCCAGCCGAGGAAGACCACAAGGCCCCCAGCAAGCGCCTTGCCGGGGATGACAGCAAGCGCCTCAGCAAGACCCTTGCCGGGGCCTCGGCAAGGCCCTTACCGAGGACACCCGCAGGGCCACCATCAGGCCCACACCGACTAAACCTCCGCCACCGCATGCATGCAGCTGCCGACCCAACCAGCTGGGCAGGCACTTGCGTGGCGGCATGCAGATCTTCGTGAAGACCCACCACTGCGCCACCTCAGCTGCCTGCCTACCTACATGGCATCGCAGGCGTCGCTGGCCAGGGCGTGTGTCGATAAAAGAAGGAGCGGCGACGGACGAGACATGTTTCTCCCCCGTCCCCGATAAAGCAAGGACACCTAAGCAAGATGCATTAAATGCGCCTTGTCAGGTGATGCGAGGGATAACCTCGCAGCACTGTACCCTTTCCACCTCCTATGTGCCACTATGGCAACCCCTTTTTCTATAAAAGGAGTCCCGAGGCGACCAGAGGAAGGATTCGGCTTTTTGGAGCTCCTCACACCCCATAGCTAGCTCAAGAACACAGATATACAATCCACCAAAGTAGGAGTAGGGTTTTACGCATCCTCACGGCCCGAACCTGGATAAACGAACCTTGTGCTATCTGTTTGATCCGCTCTTCTCACGACCCCGCGCCCCGCTAACCACAGTAGGGATTCTTGTGATCCCATAGGTGTCGTTCCCACCGACATCTTTGGCGCGCTAGGTAGGGGGCACAGTTGTGAGAATCGGCTTTAGCAGTTAGTTCGGCGCTTCTTCATCATCATGGCGCCCAAGAAGAAGACGACGGTGGCGATTGGCCAGTCGGAAGCCGGACAACCCGTCCCGACGCGGGTGAGCGGCGGACCGGCCGCGGAAAGGACCCGGGGCGCTGCTCGCGAACACCAACACCGGAGTTTGGGAGGCGGCGATGTTTGTGCGCCTGGTAACGGGCCACACGTCGCCTAATCCAAAGGCGGAGCCAAGCCCTTCGCGGGTGGAGCGGGGCCTTCCAAGGTCATCGTCGCCCCGCCCGAAGGCGACGCAAGGGCCTCCAAGACTCCCACGCCGGCTCCAACAGCACGCTCCTCCTAGGCAGCACGCGACGAACGGCGTAATCATGCCGAAGATCCCGGGCGTCGCCGCGGGAAGAGCCCCGAGCGCCACTCCCGGGACGTAGAAGACCTGCCCACTCGCCGAGGCGCTGGTGAAAACGGCATGCGACCGCGGGGTCATGATAGAGTTCCTTGTGACATGGTCAGAAGTCGAAGCGCGTCGCGATCCGTGCAGGTTTCGCCGCCACCGACGCCAGCAGAAGCCCTGGCGCGCGCGCAGTTGCTCCTCAACTTTCCTCCCACTAAGGGGAAACTCGACGAATGGAGAGCCACTATCCGAAGCCTTATTGCGGTGGCCAACAAAGACGAACCAAGTCCGGTGGGGCCCCCGGGTCGACGCTCCGATGGAGTCCCGCGTACTAGTGGCGGAAAAGTCGGCGGCGCCGCGACCACGGTGCGTTCGCCTCTTCCCCATCTGGTACCGCGGACGTCGGCTCGTCGCGATGTCACGGGCGACGACGTCTCCATTGCATCGTCTGACCCACGGACCCACTGTGACCAACGCAAAGTTCTTCAAGAACGAGCCCATGAAGACGCTCGAACCACTATCGAGCGCCGGCGCGGAGCACGCCACCAGTCAGACAGGAGAGCAGGGCCTGCTGTGAACCACCCGGCCCCGGAGAGCCCTAGAGGCCTACCTTACGAGGTAGGTTGTCTGGCTTTTACCCGTGAGCTGCGGCAGTTCCAGTGGCCCACTCACCGCACCTTCAAACCTGACGTTGGCGAAAAGTACAACGGCAAGACTCACCCGTCTGAGTTCCTCAGCATCTACACCATCGCGATGCAAGCCGCCGGAGCCCGCGACGATAAGGTGCTTGCGAATTACTTTCCATTGGCTCTTAAACCCAACGCCATGTCGTGGTTGATGCACTTGCTGGTAGACTCTATTTGCTCCTGGTCGGATTTGTGCCATGAGTTTGTGGGCGCCTTTACTAGAGGTCACCAAGCCCATGGCCAAGCAAGCGACCTGCATGTCATTCCCCAGAAGGGAGGCGAGAGTCTGCGCAAGTATATACAGAGGTTCAGCTGGGTATAGTACAATATCCCTGATGTTCACCCTGCCGCCATCATCAGCGCGTTCCATCAGAACTTGCGTAACCACAAGATGCACGAAGAACTGGCAATGAACAAGGTGAAAGATGTGGCAGAACTCTATGTTCTTGCTGAGAGATGTGCCCGAGCTGAAGAGGGAAGGAAGTACCCTGGCGAAGATGCCGGCGTGGAAACCGACTCCTCAGATGAGGATACTGCCGCCCCGGCGAAGAAAGGCCGGCGCCGCAACAGGAAGCACAAAGGTAAAGCTGTGCTTGCTGTCGAGGGATCTGACGACGCTGGCTCCGCCAAGAAAACCAAGGCAAATGACCCCGGCAAGGAAATTATCGGACATGTCGCCTGCCGGGCCTTGGCAGCTGCCGACAAGCCAGGAAACTCCGACAGGCAATACTGCAAAATCCATCGCACCAAAGGCCATGATCGCCAGAACTGCCAATAGGTTGAGCTCCTTGCTGAGAAGGAGAAGGCTGAATATGAGAGGCGGGACAAGGAGAAAGGCCAGGACGGTGCTGAGGGGTCCGGCAAGAAGCATGATGGCCAGGCGGGCCGTCACGGCAAAGATAAACAACAGGAGAGGCCCGCCCGGGCCGTGACAAAAAGCCAGAAGACGATGATCACGTAGAGGACGATGAGTCTGGTGACCAAGAATTTGAGAAAGCTACAAAGGCCATGTGCGTCGATGGCGGCGCCTCGCTACATACCTCTCACCGCCAGCTTAAACAGTGGGCGCGTGAGATTACAGCGGCGGAACCGTCGTTTGATGCCCAAAGGCCACTGAAGTGGTCCAGCACACCTATCATTTTTGACACTGAGGATCACCCTGATCGCACTACTGCAGTCGGGTGCTTGCCATTGTTGGTTTAACCAACAATACGCAACCTCAAGGTGACAAAGATGATAGTCGATGGCGGGGCCGGTCTGAACTTAATCTCGCCTGCCGTGATCGAGAAATTGCAGATTCCTGATGATGACCTCGAAGAGACGGGCACGTTTCAGGGGGTCAACCCGGGAAGAAGTCAACCAAAGGGAAAGGTCACGTTGCCCGTGACTTTTGGGAGTGATCTGAACTACAGGACAGAAAGGATTGTGTTCGACGTTGCCAAGATCCCCTTGCCTTACAACGGGATCCTTGGCCGCCCAGCGCTGGCCAAGTTCATGGCGGCGTCACATTACGCCTACAACACCCTGAAGATGCCGGGGCCTGTGACGATCATCACCGTCCCATCAGACAAGAAGGATGCGCTAATTTGCGCTGACCAACTCTACCAACAAGCAGTTGCAACAGCCGCCACTACTAAGGAGCTTGCTCCTGCCGCTAGAGCCCCGGGAAGGCAAAAGAAGAAGACCGGTGAGACCTCAGGCACCCACTCCGGCAAGCGCACCTCTTCGGAGTGTAGCACTCCCGTCGAGGAGGTGCCAGAGAGCTCCGCCGACAGAAACAAGAAGTCCAGGGCCACACCTCAGGGAACCAAGAAGGTTTCTGTCAAGGAGGACGGCACGGGAGGAGCTTTTACCATAAGCTCCACCCTTGACGACAAATAGGAAGATGCGCTCGTCACCTTCCTGCGGGCGAATGTCGATGTGTTTGCATGGCAAGCATCCGACATCCCAGGCATTCCCAGGGAGGTGATTGAGCACCACCTTGCTATCTGTCCTCATGCGCGACCCGTCAAGCAGAAGGTCAGAAAGCAAGCTTTGGAACGACAAGAGTTCATCACAGAGGAGATCCGGAAACTGGAAGCAGCGGGTTTGGTAAGAGGAGTGCTCCATCCAACGTGGTTGGCCAATCCGGTGGTAGTGCGCAAGGCAAATGGGAAGTGGAGGCTGTGTATTGATTACACAGATATTAATAAGGCTTGTCCCAAAGACCCCTTCCCGTTGCCGCGCATGGACTAGATTGTTGACTCCACAGCGGGGTGTGATCTGTTGTCATTCCTCGATGCCTACTCCGGCTACCACCAGATCTTCAGGACAAGGGAAGATGAAGAGAAAACGGCATTCATCACCCCATGTGGTACGTATTGCTTTATACGGATGCCTTTCGGGTTGAAGAGTGTTGGTTCAACGTTTGCAAGGGCGGTCCATATTGGTTTTGAACCCCAGCTCCATAGAAATATGGAAGCTTATATGGATGATATAGTGGTCAAAACCAAGAACAGAGCAACCCTCATATCAGATTTACAAGAAACATTTGCAAACCTACGCAAGATCAATCTCAAGCTGAACCCTGAGAAGTGCGTCTTCGGCATCCCGTCTGGCAAGCTTCTCGGGTTCTTTGTGTCACAGCGTGGGATAGAGGCCAATCCGGACAAGATCAAAGCTATAGAGCAGATTGAAGCGCCCAAGCGAGTCAAGGATGTGCATCGGCTTGCTGGTTGCGTTGCCGCCATGAGCAGGTTCATTTCCAAGTCCGCCGAGCGCGCCCTTCCGTTTTTCAAGATTTTGAAAAAGGCGGGCCCGATGGAGTGGACGCCAGAAGCCGAAGCAGCATTGCAAGATTTGAAGAGGTACCTTTCCTCCGCGCCAATACTAGTTGCGCCTAGGCCACAGCAACCGTTGCTGCTGTACCTAGCGGCAACGAACCAGGTGGTCAGCGCCGCACTAGTGGCGCAGAGAGAAATTGATGATGAGGTAATAGCAGCGACGAAGCCTGATGCCACCGATGCCGAGACGATGCAGCCAATTGAAGTGCCGCCGAAGAAGAAAGTGATGTAGCACCCGGTCTACTTTGTTAGTTCCCTCCTGTAGAGGGCTAGATCGAGGTACTCCGGTGTGCACAAACTTCTCTTCGGCCTTCTTATGTCCTCGAGGAAGCTACGTCACTACTTCTAGGCACACAAAATCACTATCGTCACTCGCCTCCCTCTACAACGGATATTGCACAATCTAGACGCAACGGGAAGGATCGTAGAGTGGGCACTGGAACTGTCCAGCTTTGGCCTCAAGTTTGAGAGTACCTCGACGATTCAAAGCCGAGTCCTGGCAGAGTTCGTTGCAGAATGGACCGCGACGCCTGACGAAGCAACCCAAGAGACTGCTCTCCCCGGCAAGGAGGCAAGTTGCGACTGGATCATGTACTTTGATGGAGCTTTCTCCTAACAGGGCGCCGGGGTTGGCGTACTGCTTGTCGCGCCCACCGGAGAGCACCTCAAGTACGTGATCCAGATGCACTTTCCCAGGGAGGTGTCAACAAACAATACGACTGAGTATGAAGGGCTGCTTGCCGGTCTTAGGATCGCGGCGGACCTCGGAATCAAGAAACTCGTCATTAGAGGTGACTCGCAACTTGTCGTCAAGCAAGTCAACAAAGATTGCCAGAGCCCGTTGATGAAGGCCTACATCGATGAAGTGAGAAAGCTGAAAGAGCGTTTCGACGGTATACAGGCAGAATACGTTCCCTGAGCGGAGAATGATATCGCCGATTACCTGTCAAAACGCGCTGCCCTCAAGCTACCTGTGGAACCCGGTACCTTTGTGCTTCGGCTAACTCAGCCATCCGTTGATCCATCAACAGAGCAGAACAAGAGGAGAAAATCAGGGCCCGACAAGTACTTTCCCGCCGAGCTCCCCGAAGCCGCCGGCAAGGATGTTGCCGGAGACACTGAGCCCGCCACGGGACGACTAGCTCTGACAGAACATCAAGCTCTTGCCATGGAGACAGCCGCTCTGATAGCGGAGGAATTGCCTTTAGTCCTCGCCGTCGAGCCCCAGGCTCCAGCATGGGAACAGCATACCGTCCGATTCCTCCAAACAGGGGAACTTCCTGAGGAGCAGGAAGAAGCGGAAAAAGTAGCCGGTCGCTCTACTATGTACCAGTTCGTCGATGACGTCCTGTACAGAAAGAGGTCGAACGGCGTGAAATTGAAGTGTATCCCTTGAGAGGAAGGACTGGGGCTGTTGGCGGAGATACATGGAGGCATATGTGGATCCCACATCGGGTCAAGGGCCCTTGCCGGCAAAGCATTTCGGCAAGGCTTCTTCTGGCCCACCGCCCTCCAGGATGCGATGACACTAGTCACCAGGTGTGAAGCGTGTCAGTTCCATTCAAAGAAGCTTCATTAGCCATCTCTAGCCCTTCAAACCATTCCTCTCTCCTGGCCTTTCTCGGTCTGGGGGCTCGACATACTGGGCCCTTTCCCCCACGCTGTCGGGGGCTTTGAGTACTTGTACGTTGCAATCGACAAGTTCACAAAGTGGCCAGAAGTGGAAGCAGTGAGGAAGGTCACAGCACAGTCAGCCGTCAAGTTCTTCAAAGGACTGGTGTGCCATTTTGGTGTACCCAATAGGGTTATCACCGACAACGGCACACAGTTCACAAGCCACACCTTCATGCAATATATTCAAGACCTCGGCAGCAAGGTCTGTTTCGCTTCCGTTGCTCACCCACGAAGCAATGGTCAAGCTGTGAGGGCAACTGCTGAAGTACTACGAGGCCTGAGGACAAAGACCTTTGACAGACTGCACAAGAGTGGAAGGCGCTGGATTGATGAATTGCCGGCGGTTCTTTGGTCAATCAGAACGACACCAAATCGAGCCACCGGCCAGACACCCTTTGCCCTGGTATACGGGGCAGAAGCAATTCTCCCCACGGAACTCATATACGGGTCACCTCGAGTACTCGCTTATGACGAGCTTGAGCAAGAGCAATTGCGGCAAGATGACGCAACGCTCCTTGAGGAAGATCGTCTTCGAGCGGTTGTGAGAGCAGCGCGCTACCAGCAAGCCTTGCACCGCTACCATAGCCGGAAGGTTCATGCCCGAAGCTTTGAGGAAGGCGACCTTGTTCTTCGGTGCGTTCAATCGGCCAAGAATTCCAACAAGTTAACGCCAAAGTGGGAAGGCCCTTATCGGGTAATACGAGTCACTAGGCCCGGTGCAGTTCGCTTGGAGACCGAAGATGCTGTTTCGGTGAGTAACTCCTGGAACATTGAGCATCTTCGCAAGATTTACCCATGAGGCGCGGCTTGTCGGGCCCCCCGGCAAGCCGCCTTTTGAACGAGCCTTGCCAATGACGCATGTAACCCTTTGTTCAAAGCCAGGCGCAGACCCTGAGCATAAATAAATGAAGCGCTAGCGCCCTAAGTTATAGCATGCATGCTAGGTCGAGTCTCGTCCTTGGTTTGGGATGATAGTGCTTAGCGGCGACTAACCCCTAGCTTAGAGGTCGAGTGTGCGTCTCTTTGTCTTTCTTTTGTCTTCTTTGGTTCACAGGACACACAGATATCCGTGCCAAACCACTTGGGGAGAAAAAAAAAGAGGAACAGACCAACATCTAGCCCCCGGCAAGCCAGTATTGCCGGGAGCTGCAAGAGCAAAGATTCACCCACGGCGAACCAGGGTTGCCGGGGACTGCGGCTTCAGATAAGTTCTTCATCCCTTATCATGCATTCCATTATGGACTGAGGGATGTGAAACCTTGTTTTCCCCTAAGCTGCCGTGCTCCCCTAACTCTATGCCCTAGGGCTCGTTCCTGGGGCCAAGTTTGGTCGTAGTCGCGGCAGCGAAAGGATGAAACAAGGAGCCTGAACCCGCCTCATCCCTGCCTCCGCCAAACGCGTGAGGAAGGTCGAGCAAAGTGGGGAGACGGCAAGGCCTGTTGCCGGGCAAGGAAATGTTTATCTTGAAGATATCAAGGATTTACTCCTTATCGCGGGTTCCACCCGCAAACAAATGACCCGGCAAGCATCCCATTTTCATTAAAAAAAACATTCCACTCAGGTACAGTCCATAGGGAATGAAGAACATGAATGATGGGATTAGAAGTTTTAAATTCAACAAAGGCCCGAAGGCTTACAAACTAAAAAGAGATAAGGTGCCCGTAATCCCTTTCTTGTCCCTCTCCTCGGGAGGCAGGTCAAGGAGGCGAAAGGGACAAAAGGAGCGCCTAGGCGAGCTACGGGTGGCAGAAGACACCAAGAGAACATCTTGGTGGCCGTCCAAAGGCTGGATGGTGATGGTGGCACCGGAAGCAAAGCTCGAAGACGAGGCGGCAGGACGTCAGCATGCGTCGAAGGCGTCGGTGCCCGCGTACTCCGACTTTACGGCCTTGCCGCCCGCCCTCTTCCTCTTCCGCAGCCTCTCAACGCCAGCCGCCCAAGGAGACGGCCCCGAGAAGTTCAAGGAGCCGGCGACACGGATGATGGGGTCGCCGGTGCCGCACGGAGCGGCACCCGACACCTAGTCGGACCCGTCGTCCTGCCACCTACTACCATCGTCGTCGCTGCCGCTGTCCTCCTCGTCACTCCCGCCCGAGGAAGAGTCTTCACTATCAGAAGAGCTCTCCACACAGCACCTTGCACGGGTCCCAAAGAGCCCGAAGACTTTGATGGAGAGAAGGCCACCCTCCATCAGCTTAAAATGGAGAGTGAGCCCCTCCGTCAAGCGGTGGATATGAGCAAACGTCTTCCATCCCCGACGAAGATACATCACATGATGGGCGGGGAAGTCGACGCGGACCCGCGTGCCACTGATCCCGCAGCCCCTCATGTGCAGCCGCAACGACCCCGGCGGATCCAGCTCCATCTCCCGCGCAAATGGAGTCGGGAGAAGAACTCACAAGGGTCATCCCCAACATGGCCCTCCATTGGAGGAGGAGCTGCTGGCGGAGGCAAGGCCAGCGCGCCACCCCATCCTCCTCTTCCCCGAGCGCCCCGGCCTCGCCCATGGCCTCGCCCCCTCCCCCTTCCCCTCGCGGCTGGCTCTGCCACCGCAGGCACAGGAGAAGGAGGGACGCGTTGTCGAGCGGCGACCCTTGCCGCCGCTGTTGAAGGACCGGGATTCCCTCTCTCCATGACAGATGGAAGGGAGGAGCAGAAGCTGAAGGAAGAAGAAGATGAAAGAATGCGGGACGCCATCCCCCATCCCGATCTTTATAAAGGATCGGGGTTGGGGCTCGGCCGCCCCGCTCGGCTAATCAAGATACGGAAGGCGCAGGGAGCCAGGACCGACCCGCCGCCCCAACCAGCGACGGCCCGGTTTCCCGCCTCCACCGTTTGCCACCCCAGGCGCATGGGAGACACGTGGCGGACGTGTAGAACCGAGGAGACGGGGGATACGACCACTCCCCACCCCGTGATCGTGGGGAGTGGACGCCTTGAAGGCCGCGCCTCAGCCCCATTTAGTAAATGGGCCGCGCCTCCACGCTTCCCTCCGTTTACGGGGAAGGCGCAAACCACCCCTTTACTGTGATGTGACGCATGCCCGCGGGAACCAACCCCACGCATGCCGCCCACGTCAGGCACGCCTCCCCACGCCGCGCCACGCGCGGGAATCGTGGGAAGAGCAGCGCGCGAAGAATCTTACCGCGGTAAAAACCGCCCCGCCTGCCCGCGCACCGTTTTTGGGCCTCGCCCAACAACGCGTTGCGCTTATGTGTGGCCCAGGCCCATGGGCTCCTGTCGGTGTACAAAAAGAGGGGTACACTTTTTGTACCTCTATAACTATGCACGGGCAGTCTGAGCCGCGGATACCACCACACCAAGCAAGGCAAGGGAGGTGAGCCAGGGTAAGACCAAAGCTCAAGAGAACTAGAACGACGCCAAGGCCAAGACCACGAAGAGCAAAGGGGACGAAGCGGACTCCCCCGGCAAGATCCTTGCCGGGAGACAGTTCTAGCAGCCCCGGCAAGACCCTTGCCGCGGCGACTCGTCCCGCGCCTATGGAGCAAATCACCCTTGAGTCCACTGCCCCCAAAGGGCAAGGATTCGGGAGACATCCCTGTGGCGGCATGCAGATCTTGTGAAGACATTCAAGATCAGATACGCACTAAGGAGACGACAACCCTTGGCGGGATCCCAGCCGAGGAAGACTACAAGGCCCCCGACAAGCGCCTTGCCGGGGATGACAGCAGGCACCTCGGCAAGACCCTTGCCGGGGCCCCGGCAAGGCCCTTACCGAGGACACCCGGAGGGCCACCATCAGGCCCACGCCGACTAAACCTCCACCATCGCATGCATGCAGCTGCCCACCCAACCAGCTAGGCAGGCACCTGTGTGGCGGCATGCAGATCTTCGTGAAGACCCAACACTGCGCCACCTCAGCTGCCTGCCTACCTACATGGAATCGCAAGCGTCGCTAGCCAGCTTGCGTGTCAACACAAGAAGGAGCGGCGACGGACGAGACAGGTTTCTCCCCCATCCCCGATAAAGCAAGGACACCTAAGCAAGACGCATTAAATGCGCCTTGTCATGTGATGTGAGGGATAACCTTGCAGCACTCTACCCTTTCCACCTCTAGTGTGCCACCGTGGCAACCCCTTTTTCTATAAAAGGAGGCCCGAGGTGACCGGAGGAAGGATTCGGCTTTTTGGAGCTCCTCACGCCCCATAGCTAGCTCAAGAACACAGATATACAATCCACCAAAGCAGGAGTAGGGTTTTACGCATCCTCGCGGCCCAAACCTGGATAAACGAACCATGTGCTATCTGTTTGATCCGCTTTCTCACGACCCCACGCCCCGCTAACCACAGCAGGGATTCTTGTGATCCCATAGGTGTCGTTCCCACTGACATATCATCAATAGGTAGTGGGTCATCAAAAACATTTTCTAACCTAGAAAAGTTATCTGCAACGGGGTTCTCAGCTCCCTTTCTACCAATAATTTGCAAATCAAATTCTTATAGCAAGAGAACCCATCTAATAAGTCTAGGTTTAGCATCTTTCTTTTCCATAAGCTATTTAATAGTAGCATGATACTTGTGAATAGTTACTTTAGAATCAACAATATAAGGTCTGAACTTATCACAAGCAAATACAACTGCTAAGAATTCTTTTTCAGTAGTAGCATAATTTCTCTGGGCATTGTCTAGAGTTTTACTAGCATATTGAATAACATTTAATTTCTTATCAACTCTTTGCCCTAGAACAACACCTACAGCATAATCACTAGCATCACACATAATTTCAAAAGATAAATTCCAATCAGGTGGCTGAACAATAGGTGCAGAGATCAATGCTTTCTTAAGTATTTCAAATGCTTCTACACAATCATCATCAAAGACGAATGGTATATCTTTTTGTAATAGATTAGTCAGAGGTGGAGAAATTTTTGAGAAGTCCTTAATGAACCTCCTATAAAAGCCAGCATGACTAAGGAAACTTCTTATACCTTTGATGTCCTTGGGACACGACATCTTTTCAATAGCATCAACTTTAGCTTTATCAACTTCAATGCCCTTTTCAGATATTTTGTGCCCCAAGACAATACCTTCGTTAACCATAAAGTGGCACTTCTCCCAATTCAAGACAAGGTTAGTTTCTTCACATCTCTACAAAACTCGATCAAGGTTGCTTAAGCAACCATCAAAAGAGGATCCATAGATGGAGAAATCGTCCACGAAAACCTCACACATCTTTTCACAAAAATCAGAGAATATAGTCATCATGCATCTTTGAAAGGTAGTAGGTGCATTACATAAACCAAAAGGCATACGTCTATAAGCAAAAGTATCAAAAGAGCAAGTAAAAGTGGTCTTTGATTGATCATCAGCTAACACAGGTATTTGAGAGAAACCAGAATAACCATCTAGAAAGCAAAAATGTGTATGTTTGGATAATCTTTCTAGCATTTGATCAATGAAAGGTAAGGGGTAATGATCTTTTTAGTAGCCTTATTTAATTTGTGAAAATCAATTACCATCCTGTAACCTGTAATAATTCTTTGCGGAATCAATTCAACTTTATTATTAGGAACGACAATAATACCTCCCTTCTTAGGAACACAATGGACATGACTTACCCACTGACTATCAGCAATGGGATAAATTATACCTGCCTCAAGGAGCTTTAGTATTTCTTTTCTTATCACTTCTTTCATCTTAGGATTTAGCCGTCGTTGATGATCAATAATTGGTTTGGCATCTTTATCCAAATTTATTTTGTGTTGACATAGAGTGGGGCTAATGCCCTTAAGATCATCAAGAGTATATCCAATAGCAGCACGGTGCTTCTTCAGAGTTTTCAATAATTTTTCTTCCTCCTTCTCTGAAAGGTTAGCACTAATAATAATAGGATATATCTTCTTTTCATCAAGATAAGCATATTTAAGAGTATCATTCAATGGTTTAAGCTCAAACACGAGATCAACCTTGGGTGGAGGAGGATCCCCTAAGATGTCAACAGGCAAGTTGTGTTTCAGAATAGGTCCCTGTTTAAAGAACACTTCATCTATTTCCCTTCTTTCATTCATAAACATATCATTTTCATGGTCTAGAAAATATTGTTCTAAAGGATCACTAGGAGGTACGGCAATAGAAGCAAGACCAATAATTTCATCTTTACTAGGCAATTCCTCTTCACGGTGTTGTCTACGAAATTTAGAAAAGTTGAACTCATGAGACATATCACCTAAAGCAATAGTAACAACATCCTTTTCGCAGTCTATCCTAGCTTTAACAGTGTTTAAGAAGGGTCTACCAAATATAATGGGACAAAAGCTATCTTGTGGGGAACCAAGAACAAGAAAATTAGCAGGATATTTAGTTTTCCCACACAAGATTTCAACATCTCTAACAATCCCATTTGGTGAAATAGTATCTCTATTGGCAAGTTTAATTGTGACATCAATATCTTCTAACTCAGCAGGTGCAATATCATGCATAATTTCTTTGTATAAGTCAATACGTATTGCACTAGCACTAGCACCCATATCACACAAGCCATGATAACAACGATCTCCTATTTTAACAGAAATAACAGGAATGCCTACCACAGGTCTATGTTTATCTTTAGCACAAGGTTTAGCAATTCTAGCAGTTTCATCACAGAAAATAAATTACATGCCCAGCAATATTATCAACCAAGAGATCCTTAACAATAGCAATATTAGGTTCAACTTTAACTTGCTCAAGAGGTGTATATGTTCTAATATTGATTTTACGAACCACAGTTGAAGCTTTAGCATGATCTTTTATCCTAACAGGAAAAGGTGGTTTCTCAACATAAGAAGTAGGAATAATAGGATGATTATAAGTGATAGTCTTTTCTTCAACTTTCATAGGTGCAGCTACTTTTACTTCTATGGGAGGATGATATTTAAACCACTTTTCCTTAAGGAGATCAACATGAGTAGCAAAAGATTCACAGAAAGAAGCTACTATCTCATAGTCAAGTCCATATTTAGTGCCAAATTTACGGAAAACATCGGTATCCATAAAAGATTTAACACAATCAAACTTAGGTGTCATACCTGACTCCTTACCTTTGTCGAGATCCCAATCTTCAGAGTTGCGTTTAATTCTTTCCAATAAATCCCATTTGAATTCAATTGTCTTCATCATAAAGGAGCCAGCACAAGAAGTATCGAGCATGGTGCGATTGTTATCAAAAAGCCGAGCATAATTTTTTTGGATAATCATTTCTCTTGAGAGCTCATGATTGGGGCATGAATATAACATTGATTTAAGCCTCCCCCAAGCTTGAGTGATGCTTTCTCCTTCGCGAGGCCAAAAATTATATATATAATTGTGATCACGATGAACAAGATGCATAGGATAAAACTTCTGATGAAATTCCAATTTCAATCGTTTGTAGTTCCATGATCCCATATCATCACATAGCCTATACCATGTCAATGCATCTCCCTTCAAAGATAAAGGGAAGAGCTTCTTCTTGATAACATCATCGGGCATACCTGCAAGCTTAAATAATCCACAAACTTCATCCACATATGTTAGGTGCTCATCAGGATGTAATGTTCCATCTCCTGCAAAAGGATTAGCTAGCAGTTTTTTATCATACCCGAAGGAATTTCAAAGTAGACATTTTCATTTTCAGTAGGTTCAGTAGGTTGAGTAGGTTGAGGAGCAACTCTTTGCTCTACTGATCGAGGTGAAGATACCCCGAACAAACCCCTCAAAGGATTACTTTCCATAGTAACAAGTGACAATAAATCTCAGCACACTATATAAATTTTTCCTTACCAAATTGCACCTACCAAAAGCGCTTCACTCCCCGGCAACGGCGCCAGAAAAGAGTCTTGATGACCCACAAGTATAGGGGATCTATCGTAGTCCTTTCGATAAGTAAGAGTGTCGAACCCAACGAGGAGCAGAAGGAAATGATAAGCGGTTTTCAGCAAGGTATTCTCTGCAAGCACTAAAATTATAGGTAATAGATAGTTTTGTGATAAGATAATTTGTAATGAGCAACAAGTAACAAAAGTAAATAAAGTGCAGCAAGGTGGCCCAATCCTTTTTGTAGCAAAGGACAAGCCTGTACAAACTCTCATATAGAAGAAAGCGCTCCCGAGGACACATGGGAATTATCGTCAAGCTAGTTTTCATCACGTTCATATGATTCGCGTTCGGTACTTTGATAATTTGATATGTGGGTGGACCGGATCTTGGGTGATGTCCTTACTTGGACAAGCATCCCACTTATGATTAACTCCTATTGCAAGCATCCGCAACTACAAAAGAAGTATTAAGGTAAACCTAACCATAGCATGAAATATATGGATCCAAATCAGCCCCTTACGAAGCAACGCATAAACTAGGTATTAAGCTTCTGTCACTCTAGCAACCGATCATCTACTTATTACTTCCCAATGCCTTCCTCTAGGCCCAAATAGTGGTGAAGTGTCATGTAGTCGACGTTCACATAACACCACTAGAGGAGAGACAACATACATCTCATCAAAATATCGAACGAATACCAAATTCACATGACTACTAATAGCAAGACTTCTCCCATGTCCTCAGGAACAAATGTAACTACTCACAAAGCATATTCATGTTAATAACCAGAGGGGTATTAATATGCATATAGGATCTGAACATATGATCTTCCACCAAATAAACCAACTAGCATCAACTACGAGGAGTAATCAACACTACTAGCAACTTACAGGTACCAATCCCAGACTTAGAGACAAGAATTGGATACAAGAGATGAACTAGGGTTTGAGAGGAGATAGTGCTGGTGAAGATGTTGATGGAGATTGCTCCCCTCCCGATGAGAGGGTCGTTGGTTATGACGATGGTGATGATTTCCCCCTCCCGGAGGGAAGTTTCCCCGGCAGAACAGCTCCGCCGGAACCCTAGATTGGTTCCGCCTCGTTGCGGCGAAGTCTCGTCCCAAAAGCTTGCTTATGATTTTTTTCCTCAACGAAAGACTCCATGTAGCAGGAGATGGGCATCGAAGGGCCACCAGGGGGCCCACGAGGCAGGGGGCGCACCCAGGGGGTAGGGCGCGCCCCCCACCCTCGTGGCTGGTGAGTGGCCCCCCTCAGGTACTTCTTGCGCTCAGTATTTTTTATATATTCTGGAAATAACTTCCGTGAAGTTTCAGGACTTTTGGAGCTGTGCAGAATATGTCTCTAATATTTGCTCCTTTTCCAGCCCAGAATCCCAGCTGCCGGCATTCTCCCTCTTTATGTGAACCTTGTAAAATAAGAGAGAATAGGCATAAGTATGGTGACATAATGTGTAGTAACAGCCCATAATGTAATAAATATTGATATAAAAGCATGAAGCAAAATGGACGTGTCAGAACACTGCTTGTAGAATTTGAAATTAAGCAACATCACACTTCGTGCTTGTGGCGTGATAATTTGGGAGAAACTTATTTATTTGCAAATCTTGCTTTTCATGCTAGTACAAAACATATTGAGATTGCTTTTCACTTTTTATGAGAAAGTGTTGTAGAGAAGAAACTAGACATAAGGTTCTTTCCAAGGGGATGGCTTTACTAAAGCTCTTGCATCTAGACCATTTAAAGAATTAAAGGACAATTTCGATTTAGGATAGTAGAGATTAAGGGAGGGTGTTAGGCAATTGTGTTGTTCTCCACCTTGTGTAACAGTCCATCTAATCTAAACTTTCTGTCGTCCCCCCCCCCCCCCCCCCCCCCCGCTCTCAAACTCCTATTTGTAACGACAAATCCAAGCGATCGGTAATTTCCTTGTAAGCCATGCAAGGCTATTCCTGCCTCAATCAATAAATACCATGCAACTCCTTTACGGAGGAGTAGGAATGCTTCCTACTGACAATATCCGCGTCGGATACTACAATGCTGAAAGGAAATTGACTCTGGACACTGCACTTTCTGGTTTGATAATTGCTAAGACATTTGATTAAGTGAGTCTACTCGTCCCGCCATTGCCCATCCCACTTTTGGTTCTCTCTTCTAACTTTTCTCTCATCTCTAATCTTATTTCCTAGAGTGAAAGGAAACATTCCATGGTGTCAGGGTCAAGTATAGGGGCTGAATACAAGTCTATGGCAAATGCAACTGCTGAGATCATTTTGGTTGGAACACTGCTTGCAGAATTAGGAATTACCAACATCACACTTCTTCTTTATGGCATAATAATTTGGGGGCAACTTACTTATTTGTTAATCCTGCTTATCATGCCAATACAAAACATTCTGAGATTGATTTCACTTTTTACGAGAAAGAGTTGTAGAGAAGAAACTAGACATAAGGTTCTTTCCATCCAAAGATCAAATAAGAGATAGCTTTACTAAAGCTCTTGCATCTAGACCATTTCAAGAATTGAAGAACAACTTCAATTTAGGATAGTTGAGATTAAGGGAGGGTGCAAAATAATAGGATTGTTCTCAATGTTCCTTAATAGTACATGCAATCTCAACTTCCGTTGTTATCTCTCTCCCTCTCAAACTCCTATCTGTAACACCGAATCCAAGCGATCGGTAATTTCCTTGTAAGCCACGCAGGGCTATTCCTCTCCCAATCAATAAATACCATGTGGCTTCTTTATGGAGGGGTAGGAATGCTTCCTTCTGACAATATCCACTTTGGATAGTACACTTCTGAAAGGAAGTTGGCTCTAGACATTGCACTTGGTTTGATATTTGTTAAGACATTCGATTAACTGAGTCGACTTGTCCCGCCGTTGTCCATCCCACTTTTCTTTCCCTCTTCGAACTGTTCTCTCATCTCTTTCTCAAAGGTAAGTATGCCTTTCTACACTCCTTTTCCACACTAAAACCCTAGGTCTGGCCTGAATTAGTTATACCTGGTAATGGCGGTGTTTTTTTGCATCCTTAGCTTGTCAAAGGCATTGCTCGGCTGTGCTCAAGCTTGTTCTTCAGGATGAAAACATAGAGTCTGGCCTTTGGTGGTTGAATCTCGTGACGGCGACGTTTGAGCATCATTTCTATTATGAAGTCGTTGATGTTGAAGAACCGTTCTCGTTGTCCTTGTAGTATCGAGATGTTTAGCGCGGATATGGTCGTTGTTGTAGCTTATCGTCTGTTGTTTTGATCGCCTCAGTTGTTTTTTTTTCCTCTCGATTAGGCATAGCTTGGGTCTTTTATGACTTTGCTCTTTGTCGATGTTTTTTCATTCTCTTTTATATGTGTGCATTAGTGTTGGTTGTGTGCGCCCTAATTATGCAGAGGCCAGGTGTGCATTCATTGTTTTGTATCTCCTTGATTTTTCATTTTGAATCAATAAAATCTATCATTTAAAAAAATGCATTGTATAGCAAACGACCATGATTTGGCACCATTCGTCAATGAACGACAGACTTTGTGATGCGTTTCAGCACATGCCAACCAAAGAGTGCTCCAACAAAATACAATGTCCAGGACCCATTGGTATTGTGCTTCTCAACTTAGAAAATATCAGAACTTCAGATAACACGTACACTTGAGAACCCATACTCTTTCATCACTTGTTTCACATAATTAAGTAAATGAATTGAATTAATCACCACAATATGGTTCTGTACAAGGAGGCTCAATCAACGGAAATCAATTTACTTTAACAGTTTGACAAACATATCTGATATAATTTTTTTGAAATCAAAACATACAATGAACAGACCGAATTCACAGTTGAACATAAATGGACCATCTTAACCAGCGAACATCTGCAGGGAAGCATGACAATTTATGTTGTCACAGGATGACAAGTTTAGTTAGCAAGCATGACAAACATGTCCCAGTTCATTTTTCTGTCAGGATTTGTCATGTTTGCAAACTAAAATTATCGTCGTCGTGACAATATGAATTGTCTAAAAAACATTCGATTTGCCACCCCTCCAAACGAACATCAAACAGAAATACCCCAAACCAAAATAAATGTTTTGGAAGCGAAAGAACAAATCAAATCATGCAAACACCACCCGCCCTTGCAGCTTAAAGCATCCTGGTGTTCTGATCTCCTCCTCCGTGGCCACCTTCTCCTTGTCGCTCCACACGCTCTCCGGCGATGCCACCACATCCCAGCCGCGGCAGAGCCCCCTGACGTCGACGCGGCCGCCCTTCACTAGCACGACGCGCTGCAGCGCCGTGCACACCCTCATGGCAAACCTGACCAGGCAGGCCTGCCTCATCGTCTGCTGGAACCCGACTATCACCAGCTCCTCCATCTGAGCGTGCCGGAAGTTGGTCGGAACCCAGCAGTTGTAGGCGTTGGGTGCCTGCCGCCCCCACGAGTCCTTGCAGCCGGCGATGCTGACGTGGAGGGCTTCGAGCGAGGGCGCTGCTTGGAGGAGGAGGAGGAGGCACGGCCAAGACAGGTCCCAGTTGAAAGGTACGTCCGCCACCAGCAGCCTCCGCAGACCGAGGAACGGCGTCAGGCCGGCGAGACACTGGTTGACCCACCTGTAGGTGCCGGTGAACCGGAGGACGAGCTCCGTCGCGGCCGCTGGGACAACCGCCGCCACGTACTTGTTCAGCGTGTAGTCGTACTGGTACCTGTCCCAGGGCTCACCCTCGACGATGAAGAAGCCAACGTCCAGGTTTACGTGCGCGAGGCGCGGGACGTTGCCGAATGCCAGAATGAGGAAGCTGCCGCTACACTCCATGCGCTCCAGCGCCGGGAGAGAGAGCAGCCGGATTACAGAGAACGAGCAGCTGTCGACGACGAGGTCCCTGAGCCCCGATGCCGGCGCGTCCACCTCCATGACTCTGGGTCTGGGTATGGTGCTGTGGGTTTTGGCGCGGCAACGCCTGAGGTGCACGGACTGCAGCTGCGGGCACATGGAGACCACTCCTGTGTAGGCCGTCATCGGCTGGCTGATGTCCTGAAGGACGAGAGCAGTGAGCCCGCCATACTCGTGCAGCGGCGGGAGGATGTCGAAACCTCCGAGCGTGAGGCTGCGGATACGGTGCACCGACTCGTCATTGAGGAGCTCGTGGGGGAAAAGGTAGGCGGCACGCCGGGCGCTGGATGGTCGCTTCACGCGGACCTCCAGGTCCTCCACGCCCCAGTTGGTGACCGCCTTGGCGATCAGGCGGTCAACGGAGAAGGGCTCGTCCGGGTCGAAGAACTCGAGCCGGAGCCTCTCGAGGCGCCGGGGAATATAGTCTCCGTTACCATCCTCGTCAGCGTCCGCTTCAATGAAGCTGTCGAGGGCATCGTTGTAGCTAGCCATGGTGCGGCGCATGTGATCCTCGAGCAAGTCGACGGACTCGTGGTACGCTGGCGGGAACATGTCCGTGACCCTAAAGTCGATGGCGCGGAGCTGGCGGGGGAGGCGCGCACAGCGCTTGGCTAGGACGGCGGTGGCGAGTGCGGAGCGGGTGTCGAGGCCATGCAGGATGGCGACGAGGAGTTCGTCGGGCAGCGCACTGAGGAGGTCCATGTGCGGGGCGGCCGCTGCGTCGGAGACGGGCCATGCATTGACGATGAGTTCGTCGGGGCAGTGCACTGAGGAGATCCATGCACCGACCAGGAGTTCGTCGGGGAGCTCGCTGAGGAGGTCCATGCACGCGGCTGCTGCGACTGCCCAGGCGAGAGCTTTGACAAAGTGAAAGATTTGATGCAGCGCTGCAATGCAACGTGGGATTTGTTTTGACGCTATGTAGGCAACTAGGATTCATATATATATATATGAGCATAGCATACCGATACCGATACCCATAGGGAGACAATTTTCTTCTTTGAGTTACCGAGACAGTTGTTGGACACGGCTGGGTAAAAATGTTAAGAAACGCAATTTAGATTGATATAAATCGTACAGCCCGATTAAAAATGTTAGGAATCGCAATTAATTAGTGTGAACATGTGAGAAGAGTCCACGTTTGGGTTGATTTCATATGTGGGCAACATATGAGACATGTGTTAATTACATCCCGGCAAAAATGTATGGATTATAACTACTATATACTAGTATATACATACCTTATGAAAGTTGGCATTATATGTATGTACAAAAGAGATACTATTTAGGCACTGCCAAGCAAAGTGTACCCAGATCCCAAAAAAAAAAAGAAGAAGCAAAAGCGTACCTAAACATGCTTTTCATACTTAAACGAGTGGATGAACCGGTATGGTGCACAAACTTAAGTTCAGATGTGTTCATTTATTAAGGGAAGAGGCTTTTTATGGTACCAAAGAAACAAAAGAATATGGACAACTCCACCAAATAGTTAGGTCTCCATAACATTGATTTTTATTTGGTGTGTTCGTAATTTCTTACTAAGAAATAATGACCCTACAAGAAAGAGGTTTAAGAGAGGACTTGGCGCATCCCCTTTTTGCTTTTTAATATTATTTGCTCTGTTATCTTATGTACTAGCACTCTTTGTTGGAAAGATTACTAGTTTTTTTTAACAATATGGTTGTATGCATCCTAGTTGTTATAGAGGCTGGGGTAATGAAGTTCCCTTTTCTAAAAAGTAGAAAATGCCTATAATAGCTCTTACATGATTGTTGGGGTAATGTGGTGGTCGATGTCCGACACCACGCCTCACCAATCGAGCACATCTTCCTGCTCTCCTTATTTGCTAGCAAAAACTACACAATACATATAGAGCATAACAATGTACTAAACACGCTAAATTGACAAGAGGAAATAAATAATGAATGCAACTATGTACATAAATGTGATTTATTGTGAGTTCTCACATCCAACCGAACAAAAGGGCCAGAAAAAATGTTTAATGTAGAAAACAGAGATACATGAACATCTTCATTTAAAAATCAAAATGATGGAAGCACACATATGACTAATATTCACATATAGCTCTAAACACCTCTTGAATGTCTGCCTTCATTTGTGCACAATCACTTCGTCGTCGTCTCTAGCGAGATTTTTTAGGGCGAGTATAGAAGTAAGATTTGGGACTCAATAGCGCATAGAAGTTAGAATTAGGACATTTATGGCTCAGCTATGGACCAGAGAGGTAGCGATAGAGAAACTAATTAAGAAGGGAGGGGGGCACGGGGATAGGGAAACTGTGGTAGTGAAATATAAAGATGATCAGACGGAGATGAAGAGGGCGATAAATACAATGGCGATGAGAGGGAACGGGGGGATGAGGTGACATGTGGTGTTGGTATTGCTCTTCGAATGAGATATCAAAATTTTGGAGGGGGGGTGTGCTATGGTGGAACAAACATCAAGGATAACAAACTTGGAGGCGTGGAGGGCGCACACACATCGGGATGAATGTAAGGGGGGGGGGTCTGTAGGGTTGGAGATTTTTGATGGGAATTGGTAGACATGACATTAAATATTCACCTTTACCAAACATGCAAGTCCATTTGAGGGAAATATTCTAAATTGTAAAGGCACACTAGCAGTTACGTATTCAAATACTACTAACATATCACAATTTGCTTATATTTTCAAATCATTTTGTTAACATGTTTAGCAGTTTAGAGAGGTGTGAACAGAAAGATATCCTCAATGACACCTAGTACATCACCTTCTCCTTGAGCCTCAGTGTAACGACCTACCATTGTATATTTCTATCTCGTGTGTTTCTTTGCCAGCCCATTGTTCGAATCTCTGGCAAACACAGTACAGATGTAATATCACACACGAATGCATCATTTCATTACATCGCATGGTCCAACAAACAATAGTCTTACAAACACTAGCAATAGGATTGTTCTCCATGTTATGTAATAGCCCATGCAATCTCCACTACTAGGAAAAGACATGCTAGTGGCGCACCAGTTTTGCCTACTAATGGCGCACTACTGGTGCGCCACTAGCACCACGCCATTAGAATTAAATACTAATGGCGCACCACTGGTGTGCCATTAGTATCTGGTGTACTAATGGCGCACCACGCAGTGCGCCATTAGTATAGCCCACAGTGCGCCATTAGAATGCCTCCCAGGGGGCCATATGTACTCATGCGCTTTGGCATACTAATGACGCGGTAGTGGGTGATGCGCCATTACACTAGTAGAAAAAGGGTCAAACGTGAAGCACATTAGTGCCGGTTTGTAAAAAAAACGGCACTAATATGATCAATAGTGCCGGTTCAAATGGCTATGCATTAGTGCCGGTTCGTAATGAACCTTTAGTACCGGTTCGTGCCACGAACCGGTACTAAAGGGGTGGTGGCAGGCTGGCGTCAGGCCAGGGCCCCACGAGCCCCTTTAGTGACGGTTTGTGACACAAACCAGTACTAAATGTCTAACCTATAGTATCGGTTTGTGGCACCAACCGGCACTACAGAGTCTTAACCTATAGTCCCGGTTGAAGACACAAACCGGCACTATAGGGCAATTTTCAAACTCTACCCCCCCTCCCCCCCCCCCCCGTGTATCGCCATTTCAGTTTTGAAAAAATCAAAAGAAAATGGTAAAAACTTCAAAAAATAAAATCCTTCGAGAGGTAGTTATATTACTACGGCCTGTTTGCAATTTTTTAGAATCCTCAAATTCCACAAGGAAAAAAAGATATGGTCAAATTTAAGTTTTTTTTTAGAAAATTTGTTAAATCTGGTCAAACTACTTATTCAAGAAGTATTCACGTTACTACATAATTATTCAAGAATATTAGTGTTACTAAATAATTATTTCAAGTTTTTGAATTTTGGTCAGATCTGGTCAAACTGTGGTCAAACTATGGTCAAACTATTGTCAAACTATGGTCAAACTGTTGTCAAACTATGGTCAAACTTATTCAAGAAATATTAGTGTTGCTAAATAATTATTGTTTTTTAAATAATAGTTTCAAACTCAAACAGTGAAATGTGTGACTTCATGCTCAAGCTAAACTCCTGAGGGTTAATAGGATTGACATCTTACTATTGTCAGGAAAAAAACAAGTGCAGACTTGGAAACGAAGGAGAATAGAACCCGAAAGTTAAGCATGCTCGGGCTGGAGCAGTGAGAGGGATGGGTGACCGGTCGGGAAGTTAGATGATTTGGAATGAGTGATCCACACTTGAGCAATTAAGAGAGGTGATTAGAGAATAAATCACCAAATAATTCAGAAAAATGAAAAATCAAAAAAAAAACAATCAAATTTTTTTTCCAAAATTTTCAAAAAAAAATAACCTTTAGTACCGGTTGGTAACACCAACCGGTACTAAAGGTCCCCCATACCTGGGCGTGAGCTCACGCCACGTGGTGGCACTTTAGCGCCGGTTCGTGCCGAACCGGTACTAAAGGGGGGGGGGGGCCTTTAGTGCCCACCAAATAGTGCCGGTTATGGAACCGGCACTAAAAGCCCTTACGAACCGGTTTTAAAGCTCCGTTTTCTACTAGTGTTAGTGTTATTTTTACAGTGCGCCATTAGTGTCTTGAGTGGTGTGCCACTAGTATGAATATTAGGGATTTTTTCCTTTTCTGATATTTTCACGGGTTACAAAATATATTATTGGACAGAATTTAGACAACACCACACAGCAATAGCAGATTCATCGAATACAATAGAAGATTGGACTCCGAATACAAATCATCATATTAGTCTCCGAATTCAAAAGACCGAACAAAGATAGAACATTACAAGTCTCGAGACCATGAGTAGCGAGTTTGTCTTCACATTACAAGTCGATATCGATCATCTAAACTACCATCACATAGAAGAGAGCTGCGGTCATCACTATGAACATAATCGCGATGAAACTGGTCTTCATCCGGTTCCTCCAACGCTCCCTCCTCTCTCCCACTAGATAGCGCGCGTATCTAGATTCCGCCTCCGCCCTAGTGGTGTACCCTTTGTAACTGTTACCGCTGAAACGGTGGACCTGTCTCCGACACTCCTCCCAGTCGTCGTAGACTCCGGGAACCTTACCCTTGTACACGACATACGACGGCATCTCTATGCACTAGCCAAACAAAATGTTAGTAGCAATTCACAGACAATACATAAGTAATATATAAGTATGCAATTAAGAGAGGTGATTAGAGAATAAATCACCAAATAATTCAGAAAAATGAAAAAAAAACAATCAAATTTTTTTTCCAAAATTTTCAAAAAAATAACCTTTAGTACCGGTTGGTAACACCAACCGGTACTAAAGGTCCCCCATACCTGGGCGCGAGCTCACGCCACATGGTGGCACTTTAGCGCCGGTTCGTGCCGAATCGGTACTAAAGGGGGGGGCCTTTAGTGCCCACCAAATAGTGCCGGTTATGGAACCGGCACTAAAAGCCCTTACGAACCGGTTTTAAAGCTCCGTTTTCTACTAGTGTTAGTGTTATTTTTACAGTGCGCCATTAGTGTCTTGAGTGGTGTGCCACTAGTATGAATATTAGGGATTTTTTCCTTTTCTGATATTTTCACGGGTTACAAAATATATTATTGGACAGAATTTAGACAACACCACACAGCAATAGCAGATTCATCGAATACAATAGAAGATTGGACTCCGAATACAAATCATCATATTAGTCTCCGAATTCAAAAGACCGAACAAAGATAGAACATTACAAGTCTCGAGACCATGAGTAGCGAGTTTGTCTTCACATTACAAGTCGATATCGATCATCTAAACTACCATCACATAGAAGAGAGCTGCGGTCATCACTATGAACATAATCGCGATGAAACTGGTCTTCATCCGGTTCCTCCAACGCTCCCTCCTATCTCCCACTAGATAGCGCGCGTATCTAGATTCCGCCTCCGCCCTAGTGGTGTACCCTTTGTAACTGTTACCGCTGAAACGGTGGACCTGTCTCCGACACTCCTCCCAGTCGTCGTAGACTCCGGGAACCTTACCCTTTTACACGACATACGACGGCATCTCTATGCACTAGCCAAACAAAATGTTAGTAGCAATTCACAGAAAATACATAAGTAATATATAAGTATGCAACAAAAGGATTGGAAGAGAAAAGCAAGACATTAATAGCATCAATTACATCTAAGTTAAACGACTGTACAAACCAAAGAGACATACAAGTTCATTAAAGTTTAATTACAACATGAGCCAATCGATGTTTCAGAACTACACATAGCATCCTACTTTGGATTGGACTCAAGGGACCGGAGCGTGGATGAAGCCGCCGTCTATCATGATGGTCATGAAATCGCGGGTATTGTTAGCCTGCATTTGTAGCGTTGTGTCTATCTCACTGTTGGACGGTTGATTTCTGAGGTTGAACTGCCCCGAGGTACGGAGGACATCTTGATGGATGATTTCCGCAAACTCCGACTGGATGCGAAAGAATTCTTGTCTGATGTCCGCGTCCTGGATTGCTGACAAGCTCGCGGCCCAATCTTTGAGATTATTTGGTAGCAGAAGGTGATTATCGTCCCGTACGATCGCCCGCATGTGATGGAGGGAGTAGTAGGCATCCTTCTGACCGCCAGGCGGCTGCTTGATGCAGCAGAACGTCGTATTGTGGGTGAACACGTGCTTGTCGTACGTACGAACTGCCCTGGTGAAGGTGCCTCCAGATTTGGCGTAGCCGGGGAGAACATCAACAAGAACTTTCTTGATATTTGTGTAGTCTTTCTTCAACTGATGGTCCGAGTCGAAATACGTGGCCATGGAATATTTCGGGCTTAAGAGGATGAGTGTGCAATGTGTGTCACTGCACAAAACACGGAATGTTAAAAAAACGATCGAAATCTGAGAAATCATATGTTACGGGGCGGTTGAGGGGACGACTTACTCGGGAAAGTACGGCACGAGGAAGTTATCCTTATCTGGGTTTGCCAGAATGACGCCTTCGAGGTAAGAACACGCGACTTGCCGGCCCCCAGCGCTACCCAAGATCTTGGCACGCATGTAGAAGGGGTCGACTATCACGATGTCCGGGGTCTTGTCTCTAATGATCCGCATCTCCATACTCAGCGAAAATAGCGGAACAAAGGTGTAGTGCAGCGGATGAAGGTTAAACATAGCGAAGATGTCATCAAACCACAGAATGATCGTACCCTCGATGGCATTATCCACAAAGCCCTTGCCCTCTTGCACCTTGGCCTAAAAACCGGGTATGCCACGTCATTCTCTCTGAGACGCCGCTTCTCCAAAGAAAGAACACTGTCATGCAGACTCCGCATAGCACCGGTTGTAGCATTGAGCATATTAGTCGGTAGCATCGGCCTACCCGCCACATGCACCCTCCTCGAGATATCCTTAGGTGAAGGTGGTCCGTCCTGAGCACGGATCGTACTCGGTGCCGGCTGGCTCGCACCCTTGTTAGTCTTTCTTTTCCATCCCTTCTTCTTCTGCTGTAATGCGACCGAGTTCTGCTCACAGACCACCTTCTTGAGTGTGTTGGGGCTGATAATATTTCGCACCTCGTCTATCTGAGGCTCGGTGAAGTCGGCAGTTGGAGGCGTCTCGTGAGAACTGAACACCAGACGACGCCTGTTGCAATTCGTTTTCTCCGCGGTACCAGCTAGATCGCGATCGTCTTTTGTAGGGTTGGGTTCTTGAGAAGGAGTCCCCAAGAATTCCTCATCATACCCATGTTCGGCAAAGTACTTATCGACGTTGGTAAATGTACCATCGTCGTTGTCGTCGTCGTCCGGATCCTGTGCCATATGCATGTTCGGATCCTGTGCCATAGGGATGTCTGGCATGTCCGGTAGCGTTACGGCGGTCTTGCCATGGCTTGGCGCCGGCACGACTGGCGGTGTTGTCTTTGGGGTGGTGTCCCCCGCCCCAAACGAATCTGGCTCTTCGGCCAAAGCAGGGGCCAACTTAGGGTCATCAGATCATCTTCGTCGGCCCCAGCGGGTTGAATCGGAGGTAACAACTCGTCGCAACCTGGCAGCACCCGAACCAGTTGAACCCGATACACGGTGGGTGGCATCGTATTACCGTGGAACACGGGGTTGCCCGGTTGAACGATTTTGCCCTTGGCGACATCGACCAACTCGTCGTTCACGAAGTGCAGGAGAGTGCACGGAACGTTGGCGGCGCCCTGCAAAAACATGTAGGGCGTCAGGGATGCCCAGTCAAAGGCAAGGAGATGAAGTCCTTGACCGAGAGGCTTAATTAGTTACCGTGATGATGGCGTCGAGCTCGGCTAATGTCAAGGCACCGCCAACGGCGGGCGTGCAACTAACGGAGGGGCCGCTTGCTGCCGAGGTGCCGGTCGGCGTACACCCGGGTGCATTAAGCTCCAATGCCCGTGCCGGCGTCGGAGACACCAATACCGCCTTCGCCGAAGACACCAATGGCGCCGCCTGCGCGTTGTGCGAGTTGCTGGCCGTGAAGCTGGGAATCGGGGGCGGCCCCTGTTGGCCGCTCGCAATCCACGTCGTCAGCCCATGAATCAAGGTAGGCATAATGCCGGTGAGTGTCGATCCTAGTTGTTGTTGCACTTGCTCTTGGACAATCTCCGGAATCTGCGCCACTTGTGCCTTGAGTTCTTGAACCTCGTGCCACTTGCTTTCCGAGCTGGTCTTTCTCTACTTTCGCCCACCAGCGTTATAGTATGACGACCATTTTGTGGACAAGCCTTTGCCGGCCACACGACCAACTGACGACGGCTTACTGAGCTTATCCTTGTTTTTCATTATGTTCAACGCCCTATTTAGAGTGTTGTCCCAAGGGGTGCTCTGAGACGACCCCGCGCTACTGCTTTCAGTCTCCTGCGCCAGAACAAGCTCAAGCGCCCTGGTCTTCGGATCCGTGGTAAGCTCCTTTGTTACTGGGTCCTCCTTGTACCGGGCCCTGACATAGTTCCTGGTGTGCTTGTCATGATATTTCTCGAAGCAGGGCGGCAGGCCTTGCTCGGCATGCTCCGCGTCCTCCTTGTCCCATATAGGCTCCGCCACTCTGTAACCGCCGGGACCTAGTTTGTCTTCCCCTAAGTTCAACTCCCACATTTCTTTCCCCCACTGACTTGATTCGGAGGTTGCACTGCTCTCGCACTTGATGTTGAACTCCTTGTAGTCATCTTCGCTGGTCGAAGGATTTTTCGCCTTGATCTTCTCATAACTATCACCTTTGTCAATCATTCTCTTCACCACGCTTTTCCAAGTAGACAGGGTCGTGCTCATCCTCGTGAGGGTGGCATTGTTCACTTTATTCCCTGAGAGGCGTGTGTTTTCAAATTCAGCGGGGAACTTGTATCATTTGTGCAACTTCGTGAAGAGGAGGTTGCGCAAATTCCCTCGGTCCTTATGCCTTAGGTTCTCGGTGTTGATCAAGACGGTGCTCCGGAGAATGCACCCGAGCTGAACCGAGTACCCCTTAACTATTTGTTTGGGCTCCGTTGGATTCCCGTCGAAGTCCACTTGAGTAAATTCCTCCTTGACGGTGCGGAGCGCGTTCGGGCGCCGGTCCTTCCATTGCCTCTTCGGTTGGCTGTCATCTGTGCGTGCGCTGCCATCAACAGTGGTGGCATCCTCGGCGGCAGCATCAGTGGTGGCATCCTCGGCGGCACCATCAGTGATGTCATCCCCGACGCCACTATGGGTTGTGTAGTCAGGATCGGTGTCTTCCGCGGCGTCCTCATAGCGGTGAGGTTCTTCCTCCATCTCCTGGGATAGCTCCCAGAATTGCTTGTCGCCCGAACCGCCGGCCTCATCGTTGTGGGCCATGTTTCACTCTAAATAGGAAAAAAGTTTGGTCAAAAAGTTGGTTATTGTCAAGGAACAAGAACATGGTCTCATCATTTAGGTTTTGTCCACACCGAGGCATCCTAAAAGCTAAGCTTTTATCATTTAGGGTTTTTCAACATCGAGGCACCCTAAAAGCCTAAGCTTTCATCATTTAGGTTCTTATCGACACCGAGGGACCCTAAAAGCCAAGGTTTTATCATTTAGGGTTTGTCGACGTCGAGGCACCATAAAAGCCTAAGCTTTCATCATTTAGGTTCTTATCGACACCGAGGCACCCTAAAAGCCTAGGTTTATCATTTAGGGTTTGTCGACGCCGAGGCACCCTAAAAGCCTAAGCTTTCATCATTTAGGTTCTTATCGACACCGGGGCACCCTAAAAGCCAAGGTTTAATGATTTAGGGTTTGTCGACACCGAGGCACCCTAAAAGCCTAAGTTTTCATCATTTAGGTTCTTATCGACACCGAGGCACCCTAAAACCTATGGTTTAATGCAACAAGAATAAAGGGGCAGTTGATCCTACTTAATTAAGTACTAAGACCCCAGCCCATGCATTAGTCACAAGTACCCCATATGTCCTATTTTTAGCAAAGTCATGCTAAAATTCACGGAAAATTTCAGCATGACCTTTGCTGAAAATAGGACATATGAAGTACCCGATTTTGCCGGAACAGAATTTAATCGACATTCCAGCAAACTCAAGGGCCTCTCAGGGTACCTGCAAATTCATCACGACACAATGGTCAGAGACAAAACCCAGCAAACTACCAAAGTTACTGTCGTGTTTACAGAAATTGTCTTCTGTAAAAGATGATCATCATCTTTGCAAGTTACTGACAGTATATACAACAACTTATCCTAAATGTGGCTAGAATTGTAGATTTATGAATAAAAGGACACAAACTCAATCAAGCTTCCTGAACAATACCCTGACAGAAAACATAGGACAAGCAATGAATTTCTATAACCAGTAAGAACAAGGGGATGATTTTAGCAAGTTAAGTGCAGCTCTAGCACCCTGTGCATGAAATGTATCATGTATCAAACCATCAATTAACTGCTGAAAAACATAAATGTACCATGTGAACATATAATACCTTCACGAGAGAACTCAATGAGTGTGAACCAACAGAGTGTGGGTCACCACAGATTCTGTAGTCAAAAACCTTCAGGACAGAGTGAAAATAGTTACAATATGCTTCCAAGTAATTTTTCTGTAACTAAAGCACAATATGCTTGCAAGTAAATCATAATATGCTTGCAAGTAATTTTTCTGTCACAGTCTTGCCCCTATTTGAAGGACAAGCAAATAGATACAATGGATAACTTTGGCACAATCCTAAGGCACAATCCTCTGACTAATTCATCACGGTAGGCCAGCATAAAACAAACTCCTCCAAAAAAAGCCTAAAATTCCACTATTATTGCCTGTAAAAAAAGACTAAAATCCACTAGTATTGCCTCTAAGAAAGCCTTAAAAGTCCACTATTATTGACAATCAAAATATGACCTGAACTGTAAGGAGTTAACTGAAAAATGAGTGTTAACTGAAGTTTTCCAGTACAGATCATAACTGAAGTTATTCAAAGAATATAGTGACATCAAATGTAGTTAATTAGTCTTAATTAAATCTTAGTAAGGTTCATTCTGAAGTCAAAAGTCCCCAAACAGTGAAAGGGAACAAACAAAAAATGTTCTAGAAATTCCAAAAGAGTCTAAAGGTATGGGTTGGTTTTTGGTTCCAATTTGAAAACCCAAAAATTCATGAACACATTAATTATAATTTGTTTGTGCAAATACTTCTCTCAGACAGCCACACACATATTTCTTCATCCAATTTTTTCCTACAGCTTCATTGAACATCTGAAACTTACCAGCTCAACTTGAGAAAAAATGGATAGGCAGGGACATTTTTGCTTTTTGCCATCTAATCTAATCTACCTCTGCTTGATTAACTATTGTTTTGGTTTTCACTTTGTGCCAGCCCATTAGATTAGTTGGTAAAGTACATGCTTCATCTTACATTCCCTACCTATGTGTACATGCATTTGCAGGCTTTCAGGCCCTGACTAATTAACTACATTGCTGATTAGAGACCCTACTGTTTACTGGGAGGTGGCAGTACTACTGTGCTAGTGTGCTAGTGCTGGTTTATATTCTTTGGAACCTTCTACTTATGAAGATCCCTCAGTAAAGATTTTCAACTAGTAGTACATTTTTGTATGGTGCAAAAGTCCAGCAGCACTAGAACTGAACTGATTGATCTATACATGTTGTAGGAGGAGCTATATCATTTTCTCCATGGGGAATTTTGTGTAGGTACTTAGACAGCCACACACATCACCAAATTTCAGCAGGAGGCGGATACAAACTTACTAACCAGAATTTAGCTAGCAGTGCAGTAACTTGCAAGTGTTAATAGCTATAAACACTGAAATATGCATTTCTATCCATAAGCTGTCAAATATCATCAGAAGATAACAGACACGGTCGAGGGAAGGGAGGGATGGAATGGGGAGGAAGGTTGGAGAGGGAGGAAGGAGGAGAGGTACTTGGGTGGGCGCGGCCGGTCGCCGGAGGGGTTGGGGTCGGCGGCGGCGGCGTCGAAGGGTTGGCTCGATTGGTCGTCGGGGAGGCCTCCTGGGCGCCTCGGTTGGTCGTGGGGAGGCCGGCGGCCGCGGTCATCGTCCTGCACCCCGTGCCCGGACTGAGGTAGAGGCGGCGTAGGGCAGGGGCCGACACGGGGAGGCTGTCGGCGACGGCAAGGTCGCGGAGGCGTCAGCTACGGCGGAGCTGCAGTGGTGGGGGCGCGGGGGCGCGGGGGCGACGGCGCACGTAGGGGCGGCGGCGACGTGGGTCGGGGCAGCGCGCGGGGGGGAACTGGATCTTGCGAGAGGGAGGGACGAAGGGGTCGGGCTAGGTAGAGCTAGGGGGAAGATTACTAATGGCGCACCCCCGAGCGGTGCGCCATTAGAATGTTTTTTTCTAGATAGCAATGGCGCACCCCAGAGCGGTGCGCCATTAGAATGTTTTTTTATATAGCAATGGCACACTACCAGAGCGGTGCGCCATTAGAATGATTTTTTAGATAGCAATGGCGCACTACACGAGCGGTGTGCCATTAGTATGTTTTTTATTATTTTTTGTTGCTATTTTTAATATATTTTTTATAAAAACAGTAATAATTTCTTTATGAATATGAAAAAAATATCATCAAATGGGGGTGCTCGGCGGCGGTGCTCGGCGGCGGTGGAGCGGGCCGGGGAGGGTGCGGTGGGTCGGCGGCGGCGGTGGAGCGGGGGAGGATGCAGTGGGTCATCGGCGGCGGTGGAGCTAGCGGGGGAGGGTGCGGGGGGATCGAGATCGAGATGGAGGGGGATAGCGACCGAGATTTAAAAATATTCATGAATTCAAAAAGTGCCCATGAAATTTAAAAATATTCATGAGTTCAAAAAGTGCCCATGTAATACAATCAAGAAATGAAGACTACGATTTAAATACAATCGATCTTAGCTGGCTAGCTATCTGTTCACAATCTTCTTGCCCTTCTTTTTCGCAAATGGAGTTCTTCTGTGGAACGGACGTCCTTTAGGTAGGGTGGTCCTGCTTCTTCTTGTGGTGTATACTGCTACTTCATCGTTGTCTTCATGTTCGATCTTCGGGTCACCGTACTTGTCGAAGTCTTGCTCATTGGCTACTCCATCCATTCCGATGATCTTCCTTTTGCTTCTCCTCACGACAACACGACTGGGCTTTGACGAGTCGTTAATGAAGAAGCATTGGTCCACTTGGGAAGCCAGTACCCATGGCTCATTTTCCGCGGTGACGTTTGCGCCCGCGGTCTTGGATTTGGCTAACCATGGTGGTGAAATATCGGTCTTATTTTAGGACGCTCTTGGCCCATTTGACATGGAACATCGGGACCTTCTTGTTGGGGAACGTAGTAATTTCAAAAAAATTCCTACGCACATGCAAGATCATGGTGATGCATAGCAATGAGGGGGAGAGTATTGTCTACGTACCAACGCAGACCGACTGCGGAAGCGATCTCACAACGTAGAGGAAGTAGTCGTACGTCTTCTTCCCGATCCGACCGATCCAAGCACCGTTACTCCGGCACCTCTGAGTTCTTAGCACACGTTCAGCTCGATGACGATCCTTGGGCTCCGATCCAGCAAAGCGTCGAGGAAGAGTTCCGTCAGCATAACGGCGTGGTGACGATCTTGATGTACTACCGACGCAGGGCTTCGCCTAAGCTCTACAACGATATGACCGAGGTGGAATTTGGTGGCAGGGGGCACCGCACACGGCTAAGGAACGATCAACAATGATCAACTTGTGTGTCTATGGGGTGCCCCCTGCCCCCGTATATAAAGGAGCAGGGGGAGGGGGTTCGGCCGGCTAGGGAGAGGGCGCGGGAGGAGTCCTACTCCTACCGGGAGTAGGACTCCCCCCCTCAATCCTATTCCAACTAGGATTCCAAGGGGGAAAGGAGAGAGAGGGGGGCCGGCCCCTTCTCCTAGTCCTACTAGGACTTGGGGAAGGGGGGGCGCGCGGCCAGCTGTGGGCTGCCCCTTTTCTCTTTTCCACTAAGGCCCAATAGGCCCATTTGCCTCCCGGGGGGTTCCGGTAACCCTCCCGGTATTCCGGTAAAATCCCGATTTCACCCGGAACACTTCCGGTGTCCAAACATAGGCTTCCAATATATCAATCTTTACGTCTTGATCATTTCAAGACTCCTCGTCATGTCCGTGATCACATCCAGGACTCCGAACAACCTTCGGTACATCAAAATGCATAAACTCATAATAACTGTCATCGTACCGTTAAGCGTGCGGATGCTACGGTTCGAGAACAATGTAGACATGACCAAGACATGTCTCCGGTAAATAACCAATAGCGGGACCTGGATGCCCATATTGGCTCCTACATATTCTACGAAGATCTTTATCGGTCAGACCGCATAACAACATACGTTGTTCCCTTTGTCATCGGTATGTTACTTGCCCGAGATTCGATCGTCGGTATCCAATGCCTAGTTCAATCTCGTTACTGGCAAGTCTGTTTACTCGTTCCGTAATACATCATCTCATAACTAACATCTTAGTTATTATGCTTGCAAGGCTTATGTGATGTGTATTACCGAGAGGGCCCAGAGATACCTCTCCGACAATCGGAGTGACAAACCCTAATCTCGAAATACGCCAACCCAACATCCACCATTGGAGACACCTGTAGTACTCCTTTATAATCACCCAGTAACGTTGTGACGTTTGGTAGTACCCAAAGTGTTCCTCCGGTAAACGGGAGTTGCATAATCTCATAGTTATAGGAACATGTATAAGTCATGAGGAAAGCAATAGCAACATACTAAACGATCAAGTGCTAAGCTAATGGAATGGGTCATGTCAATCAGATCATTCAACTAATGATGTGACCTCGTTAATCAAATAACAACCCTTTGTTCATGGTTAGGAAACATAACCATCTTTGATTAACGAGCTAGTCAAGTAGAGGCATACTAGTGACACTCTGTTGGTCTATGTATTCACACATGTATTATGTTTCCGGTTAATACAATTCTAGCATGAATAATAAACATTTATCATGATATAAGGAAATAAATAATAACTTTATTATTGCCTCTAGGGCATATTTCCTTCAGTCTCCCACTTGCACTAGAGTCAATAATCTAGATTACACAGTAATGATTCTAACACCCATGGAGCTTTGGTGCTGATCATGTTTTGCTCGTGGAAGAGGCTTAGTCAACCGGTCTACAACATTCAGATCCGTATGTATCTTGCAAATCTCTATGTCTCCCACCTGGACTAAATCTCGGATGGAGTTGAAGCGTCTCTTGATGTGTTTGGTCCTTTTGTGAAATCTGGATTCCTTTGCCAAAGCAATTGCACCAGTATTGTCACAAAAGATTTTCATTGGACCCGATGCACTAGGTATGACACCTAGATCGGATATGAACTCCTTCATCCAGACTCCTTCGTTTGCTCCTTCCGAAGCAGCTATGTACTCCGCTTCACATGTAGATCCCGCTACGACGCTTTGTTTAGAACTGCACCAACTGACAGCTCCACCGTTTAAAGTAAACACGTATCCGGTTTGCGATTTAGAATCGTCCGGATCAGTGTCAAAGCTTGCATCAACGTAACCTCTTACGGTGAGCTCTTTGTCACCTCCATATACGAGAAACATATCCTTAGTCCTTTTCAGGTATTTTAGGATGTTCTTGACCGCTGTCCAGTGATCCACTCCTGGATTACTTTGGTACCTCCCTGCTAAACTTATAGCAAGGCACACATCAGGTCTGGTACACAGCATTGCATACATGATAGAGCCTATGGCTGAAGCATAGGGAACATCTTTCATTTTCTCTCTATCTTCTGCGGTGGTCGGGCATTGAGTCTGACTCAACTTCACACCTTGTAACACAGGCAAGAACCCTTTCTTTGCTTGATCCATTTTGAACTTCTTCAAAATCTTGTCAAGGTATGTGCTTTGTGAAAGTCCAATTAAGCGTTTTGATCTATCTCTATAGATCTTTATGCCTAATATGTAAGCAGCTTCCCCGAGGTCTTTCATCGAAAAACTTTTATTCAAGTATCCCTTTACGCTGTCCAGAAATTCTATATCATTTCCAATCAGCAATATGTCATCCACATATAATATCAGAAATGCTACAGAGCTCCCACTCACTTTCTTGTAAATACAGGCTTCTCCAAAAGTCTGTATAAAGCCAAATGCTTTGATCACACTATCAAAGCGTTTATTCCAACTCCGAGATGCTTGCACCAGTCCATAAATGGATCGCTGGAGTTTGCATACTTTGTTAGCTCCCTTTGGATCGACAAAACCTTCTGGTTGCATCATATACAACTCTTCTTCTAGAAATCCATTCAGGAGTGCAGTTTTGACATCCATTTGCCATATTTCATAATCATAAAATGCAGCAATTGCTAACATGATTTTGACGGATTTAAGCATCGCTACGGGTGAGAAGGTCTCATCGTAGTCAACCCCTTGAACTTGTCGAAAACCTTTTGCGACAAGTCGAGCTTTATAGACAGTAATATTACCGTCAGCGTCAGTCTTTTTCTTGAAGATCCATTTATTCTCAATTGCTTGCCGATCATCGGGCAAGTCAACCAAAGTCCATACTTTGTTCTCATACATGGATCCCATCTCAGATTTCATGGCCTCAAGCCACTTTGTGGAATCTGGGCTCACCATCGCTTCTTCATAGTTTGTAGGTTCATCATGATCTAGCAGCATGACTTCCAGAACTGGATTACCATACCACTCTGGTGCGGATCTCACTCTGGTTGATCTACGTGGTTCAGTAGTATCTTGCCCTGAAGTTTCATGATCATCATCATTAGCTTTCTCACTAATTGGTATAGGTGTCGCAGAAACAGTTTTCTGTGATGTACTATTTTCCAATAAGGGAGCAGGTACAGTTACCTCGTCAAGTTCTAATTTCCTCCCACTCACTTCTTTCGAGAGAAACTCCTTCTCTAGAAATGATCCATTCTTAGCAACGAATGTCTTGCCTTCGGATCTGTGATAGAAGGTATACCCAACAGTTTCCTTTGGGTATCCTATGAAGACACATTTCTCCGGTTTGGGTTCGAGCTTATCAGGTTGAAGTTTTTTCACATAAGCATCGCAGCCCCAAACTTTAAGAAACGACAACTTTGGTTTCTTGCCAAACCATAGTTCATAAGGCGTCGTCTCAACGGATTTTGATGGTGCCCTATTTAACGTGAATGCGGCCGTCTCTAAAGCATAACCCCAAAACGATAGCGGTAAATCAGTAAGAGACATCATAGATCGCACCATATCTAGTAAAGTACGATTACGACGTTCGGACACACCATTACGCTGTGGTGTTCCGGGTGGCGTGAGTTGCGAAACTATTCCACAATTTTTCAAATGTATACCAAACTCGTAACTCAAATATTCTCCTCCACGATCAGATCGTAGAAACTTTATTTTCTTGTTACGATGATTTTCAACTTCACTCTGAAATTCCTTGAACTTTTCAAATGTTTCAGACTTATGTTTCATTAAGTAGATATACCCATATCTGCTTAAATCATCTGTGAAGGTGAGAAAATAACGATATCCGCCACGAGCCTCAATATTCATCGGACCACATACATCGGTATGTATGATTTCCAATAAATCTGTTGCTCTCTCCATAGTACCGGAGAACGGTGTTTTAGTCATCTTGCCTATGAGGCACGGTTCGCAAGTACCAAGTGATTCATAATCAAGTGGTTCCAAAAGCCCATCAGTATGGAGTTTCTTCATGCGCTTTACACCGATATGACCTAAACGGCAGTGCCACAAATAAGTTGCACTATCATTATCAACTCTGCATCTTTTGGCTTCTACATTATGAATATGTGTATCACTACTATCGAGATTCAATAAGAATAGACCACTCTTCAAGGGTGCATGACCATAAAAGATATTACTCATATAAATAGAACAACCATTATTCTCTGATTTAAATGAATAACCGTCTCGCATCAAACAAGATCCAGATATAATGTTCATGCTCAACGCTGGCACCAAATAACAATTATTTAGGTCTAATATTAATCCCGAAGGTAGATGTAGAGGTAGCGTGACGACCGCGATCACATCGACTTTGGAACCGTTTCCCACGCGCATCGTCACCTCGTCCTTTGCTAGCGTCCGCTTATTCCGTAGTCCCTGTTTCGAGTTGCAAATATTAGCAACAGAACCAGTATCAAATACCCAGGTGCTACTGCGAGCTCTAGTAAGGTACACATTAATAACATGTATATCACATATACCTTTGTTCACCTTGCCATCCTTCTTATCCGCCAAATACTTGGGGCAGTTCCGCTTCCAGTGACCAGTCTGCTTGTAGTAGAAGCACTCAGTTTCAGGCTTAGGTCCAGACTTGGGTTTCTTCTCCTGAGCAGCAACTTGCTTGCTGTTCTTCTTGAAGTTCCCCTTCTTCTTCCCTTTGCCCTTTTTCTTGAAACCAGTGGTTTTGTTAACCATCAACACTTGATGCTCCTTCTTGATTTCTACCTCCGCAGCTTTCAGCATTGCGAAGAGCTCGGGAACAGTCTTGTTCATCCCTTGCATATTATAGTTCATCACGAAGCTCTTGTAGCTTGTTGGCAGTGATTGGAGAATTCTGTCAATGACGCAATCATCTGGAAGATTAACTCCCATCTGAATCAAGTGATTATTATACCCAGACATTTTGAGTATATGCTCACTGACAGAACTGTTCTCCTCCATCTTGCAGCTATAGAACTTATTGGAGACTTCATATCTCTCAGTTCGGGCATTTGCTTGAAATATTAACTTCAACTCCTGGAACATCTCATATGCTCCATGACGTTCAAAACGTCGTTGAAGTCCCGATTCTAAGCCGTAAAGCATGGCACACTGAACTATCGAGTAGTCATCAGCTTTGCTCTGCCAGACGTTCATAACATCTGGCGTTGCTCCAGCAGCAGGCCTGGCACCCAGCGGTGCTTCCAGGACGTATTTCTTCTGTGCAGCAATGAGGATAATCCTCAGGTTACGGACCTAGTCCGTGTAATTGCTACCATCATCTTTCAACTTTGCTTTCTCAAGGAACGCATTAAAATTCAACGGAACAACAGCACGAGCCATCTATCTACAATCAACATAAACAAGCAAGATACTATCAGGTACTAAGTTCATGATAAGTTTAAGTTCAGTTAATCAAATTACTTAGGAACTCCCACTTAGATAGACATCCCTCTAATCCTCTAAGTGATCACGTGATCCAAATCAACTAAACCATAACCGATCATCACGTGAGATGGAGTAGTTTTCAATGGTGAACATCGTCATGTTGATCATATCTACTATATGATTCACGCTCGACCTTTCGGTCTCTGTGTTCCGAGGCCATATCTGCATATGCTAGGCTCGTCAAGTTTAACCTGAGTATTCTGCGTGTGCAAAACTGGCTTGCACCCGTTGTAGATAGACGTAGAGCTTATCACACCCGATCATCACGTGGTGTCTGGGCACGACGAACTTTGGCAATGGTGCATACTTAGGGAGAACACTTCTTGATAATTTAGTGAGAGATCATCTTATAATGCTACCGTCAATCAAAGCAAGATAAGATGCATAAAAGGATAAACATCACATGCAATCAATATAAGTGATATGATATGGCCATCATCATCTTGTGCTTGTGATCTCCATCTCCGAAGCACCGTCATGATCACCATCGTCACCGGCGCGACACCTTGATCTCCATCGTAGCATCGTTGTCGTCTCGCCAATCTTATGCTTCCACGAACATCACTACCGCTTAGTAATAAAGTAAAGCATTACATCGCGATTGCATTGCATACAATAAAGCAAAAACCATATGGCTCCTGCAAGTTGCCGATAACTCGGTTACAAAACATGATCATCTCATACAATAAAATCAGCATCATGCCTTGACCATATCACATCACAACATGCCCTGCAAAAACAAGTTAGACGTCCTCTACTTTGTTGTTGCAAGTTTTACGTGGCTGCTACGGGCTTAAGTAAGAACACATCTCACCTACGCATCAAAACCACAACGATAGTTTGTCAAATAGACTCCGTCTTAACCTTCTCAAGGACCGGGCGTAGCCACACTTGGTTCAACTAAAGTTGGAGAGACAGTCTTCCGCAAGCCATCTGTGTGCATAGCACGTCGAGGGAACCGGTCTCGCGTAAGAGTACGCGTAAGGTTGGTCCGGATCGTCTCGTCCAACAATACCGCCGAACCAAAGTTTGACATGCTGGTAGGCAGTATGACTTGTATCGCCCACAACTCACTTGTGTTCTACTCGTGCAAATAACATCAAACCATAAAACCTAGGCTCGGATGCCACTGTTGGGGAACGTAGTAATTTCAAAAAAATTCCTACGCACACGCAAGATCATGGTGATGCATAGCAACGAGGGGGAGAGTATTGTCTATGTACCAACGCAGACCGACAGCGGAAGCGATCTCACAACGTAGAGGAAGTAGTCGTACGTCTTCTTCCCGATCCGACCGATCCAAGCACCGTTACTCCGGCACCCCCGAGTTCTTAGCACACGTTCAGCTCGATGATGATCCTCGGGCTCCGATCCAGCAAAGCGTCGAGGAAGAGTTCCGTCAGCACAACGGCGTGGTGACGATCTTGATGTACTACCGACGCAGGGCTTCGCCTAAGCTCTACAACGATATGACCGAGGTGGAATTTGGTGGCAGGGGGCACCGCACACGGCTAAGGAACGATCAACAATGATCAACTTGTGTGTCTATGGGGTGCCCCCTGCCCCCGTATATAAAGGAGCAGGGGGAGGGGGTTCGGCCGGCTAGGGAGAGGGCGCGGGAGGAGTCCTACTCCTACCGGGAGTAGGACTCCCCCCCCCCTCAATCCTATTCCAACTAGGATTCCAAGGGGGAAAGGAGAGAGAGGGGGGCCGGCCCCTTCTCCTAGTCCTACTAGGACTTGGGGAAGGGGGGGGGGCGCGCGGCCATCTGTGGGCTGCCCCTTTTCTCTTTTCCACTAAGGCCCAATAGGCCCATTTGCCTCCCGGGGGGTTCCGGTAACCCTCCCGGTATTCCGATAAAATCCCGATTTCACCCGGAACACTTCCGGTGTCCAAACATAGGCTTCCAATATATCAATCTTTACGTCTCGATCATTTCGAGACTCCTCGTCATGTCCGTGATCACATCCGGGACTCCGAACAACCTTCGGTACATCAAAATGCATAAACTCATAATAACTGTCATCGTAACGTTAAGCGTGCGGACCCTACGGTTCGAGAACAATGTAGACATGACCGAGACATGTCTCCGGTCAATAACCAATAGCGGGACCTGGATGCCCATATTGGCTCCTACATATTCTACAAAGATCTTTATCGGTCAGACCGCATAACAACATACGTTGTTCCCTTTGTCATCGGTATGTTACTTGCCCGAGATTCGATCGTCGGTATCCAATGCCTAGTTCAATCTCGTTACTGGCAAGTCTCTTTACTAATTCCGTAATACATCATCTCATAACTAACATCTTAGTTATTATGCTTGCAAGGCTTATGTGATGTGTATTACCGAGAGGGCCCAGAGATACCTCTCCGACAATCGGAGTGACAAACCCTAATCTCGAAATACGCCAACACAACATCCACCATTGGAGACACCTGTAGTACTCCTTTATAATCGCCCAGTAACGTTGTGACGTTTGGTAGTACCCAAAGTGTTCCTCCGGTAAACGGGAGTTGCATAATCTCATAGTTATAGGAACATGTATAAGTCATGAAGAAAGCAATAGCAACATACTAAACGATCAAGTGCTAAGCTAATGGAATGGGTCATGTCAATCAGATCATTCAACTAATGATGTGACCTCGTTAATCAAATAACAACCCTTTGTTCATGGTTAAGAAACATAACCATCTTCTATTAACGAGCTAGTCAAGTAGAGGCATACTAGTGACACTCTGTTGGTCTATGTATTCACACATGTATTATGTTTCCGGTTAATACAATTCTAGCATGAATAATAAACATTTATCATGATATAAGGAAATAAATAATAACTTTATTATTGCCTCTAGGGCATATTTCCTTCACTTCTCTCTAGCGTAGCTCAGCTCCCAGATCTCCTCGATCCTTCCATAGTATCTGTCCTTGTCGTTACCGGTGTAGTATTCCATCGTTACCCCGGAGTTCTGATAACCATCACTCTTCATGTCCTTGTCCTCGGTGTAGAATGTGTAGCCGTTGATATCGTACATCTCATAGGTCATCAGGTTGTGCTCGGCGCCCTGTGACAAGACGAATATGAGTTGTTCTTCCGCGGAAGAATCCTCATGTAAAGGGTACGACAGAAGCTTCTGCTTGAACCAACGCGTGAAACATGACACTACTAGGAAAAGGCCTACTAATGGCGCACCAGTTTTGCCTACTAATGGTGCATCACTGGTGCGCCATTAGTATCACGCCACTAGTATTTATTACTAATGGCGCACCAGTGGTGCGCCATTAGTATCTGGTATACTAATGGCGCACCACCCAGTGCGCCATTAGTATATAATACCATGCGCCATTAGTATGCCTCCCAGGGCCATATTTAACCATGTGCTTTGGCACACTAATGGCGCACTGTGGATGGATGCGCCATTAGTATACTTGGCATACTAATGGCGCACTCTGTAGTGATGCGCCATTAGTATGAATATTAGGTTTTATTTTTTTTACTTTTCTGATTTTTGCATAGGTTACCAAATATATTATTTGACAGAATATAGACAGTAGCACACAGCAACAGCAGATTCATCGAATACAATAGAAGATTAGTCTCCGAATACAGTTCATCATATTAGTCTCCGAATTCAACAGACCGAACAAAGATAAAACATTACAAGTCTCGAGACCGCGAGTATCGAGTTTGTCGGATGTAATACTAATCCTAACAAGTCCTACTAATCATCATCATACAACTTCTACTCGTTATTCATAACAATTCATACGATCATCATCTTGATAGTCATCGAACCAACCCTACTTAATTGTTCTTAGCACATGATCATTAGTATTAGGCAGGACTTAAATACCCTATTTAAGCTAAAATAGCATAAAACAATATAGACCCTGACTCTCCATTATGGAGAATGGAGAACATCGTGTCTCCAATTATTGCGCTTCGCTTCCTTTTGCTTCCAAGAAGCTCCTTACGACTGTCCATACATTTTTTTCCATCCTTTGATTTTTATGTCTCCACTTCTTTTAGAAATCTCGTATGGATAGTTGAGATTCGTAGGACGACCTGACTGTATGTTCAAAACATTAACACTACCTTTCTGATACATCATATGAGGCACACAATTCTCTGGGATTATCTGTTGAAAAACATAGTAATAACTTCATAGTTAGCAATGATGTACTAGTTTTAGAAGTATGCAAAAGATGCACGGATGTCGTAATAGTAAAAATCTTACCAGGGTATCTCCATGGTAGTTACCGTGGTTGAACACATGCACTAGTGGCACGTATTTACCATAATGTTGAGGAGTTTGTTTGTGGATAATGTAATTCTCAATGTCAGTACAAAATCCGACCAGATGATTTTTCTCCTTGTAAGTTGTTAATTCGGAGCCATCGGTGTAGTGCGTTTTGTCTACCATCTCCCGCACATTCTTTGAACAATAAAAATAAGCTGTCAATGGAAATAAGCTGTCAACTATTTTGAAATAAACAATATAAATTAGCTAAAAACTATGTTTGAGAAACTCACATAGCGGTAGAACTGGAGGCGTATCAACAAGGACCCAAATGTCCATATTGTCTTGGTTGATGTCGGGATTACCAAGATCCATGGTGATAAGCATACCCTCATCAAAACCATACATCTTGCAAAATGCTTCCCAATTTTTGCAACCAAAATGGGTTACGCTCTCAGAATAATATATATTTACTTCAAAGTCCACATCGTGATGAGTCCTTAGGTGAATTTTCTTTGTTTCAGAAATTTCATGGTCTTCAAAATCCATCCTCTCCAAGACATAGCGTCTTAGATGGCATGGGATAAGCTATACTCGAATTGTAAAAGATGAAAATTACACGTTCAAATAGTTGAAGTCATGCTTAATTGTGAAAATAACACTTGTCGTCGTTGTGTACCGTTTCAACTTCGAAGGTCTCCTCGAGCTTAATGCTGAAGCGCCGATCATCGTCCAGGTGAGGCATGTCGCACAGACCTCGATCATCGTGGCACCAGTCGCACTCCGCCGGGAGACTTTTGTCGTTCGATGATGATGATGACATATCCTACATTCATAATTCAAAACTACATCATTTAGGGTTTGTCGACACCGAGGCATCCTAAAAGCTAAGCTTTTATCATTTAGGGTTTGTCGACACCGAGGCACCCTAAAAGCCTAAGCTTTCATCATTTAGGTTCTTATCGACACCGAGGCACCCTAAAAGCCAAGGTTTTATCATTTAGGGTTTGTCGACACTGAGGCACCCTAAAAGCCTAAGCTTTCATCATTTAGGTTCTTATCGACACCGAGGCACCCTAAAAGCCAAGGTTTTATCATTTAGGGTTTGTCGACGTCGAGGCACCCTAAAAGCCTAAGCTTTCATCATTTAGGTTTTGTCGACGCCGAGGCACCCTAAAAGCCTAAGCGTACATCATTTAGGTTCTCATCGACACCGAGGCACCCTATAGAAGCCAAGTTAAGGTTTCTTCATTTAGGGTTTATCAATGCCGAGGCACCCTAGGTTGGGCCTAATCACTTGGCACTAATCACTTGGCTCTATTACCACCTATGGTTTAATGCAGCAAGAATGGCGGGGCAGTTGATCCTACTTAACTAAGTACTACGATACCCAACCCATGCATTAGTCGCAAGTACCCCATATGTCCTATTTTTAGCAAAGTCATGCTAAAATTCAAGGAAAATTTCAGCATGACCTTTGCTGAAAATAGGACATATGGAGTACCTAAATTTGCCGAAACGGAAGTTAATCGACATTCCGACAGACTCAAGGGCCTCTCAGGGTACCTGCAAATTCATCATGACACATTTATGTTTGATTTTCAAACCACACACTTACTTTCAACTATAAACAAAACTGACTTGCTATTAATGAAACTCATGGTGGAAGTAACTACTAGCAGCATGTCATTATCATGGCAGTCCACTATATATTTTTTATGACAAAATACATCATTATCAGGGCACATTATGGCCATTTTTTTACATGATGCTAACTGTACCTAACTGATTTATTTGACAGTAGCTCAAGTTTTTTACAGTAGCTCCTAACTGTACCTAATTGAATTTTTTGACAGTAGCTCCTAACAGTAGCTCCTAACTGAATTTTCTGCTAGAAGGGAAGGCTAACTTAAGTGGCAAGATGATATAATTTGCGTAACATAACAATATATGCATCTTAATATAACACCATCTCCTAACAGAAATAGTATCCAGATCTACTAGGGGGCAAAGTAGAACTGATATTCTTTTGCTGACCTCTAGAACAAGGTATAGAAGAGGAGGTAAGAGAAGAAATAGTGACATTTCTCTTAGCAGGAGACTTTTTCTCTCTTCTAGAAACAACAGTAAATTTCTCCTCCTCTTCCACTACAGTATCATGCCAACTTAGACACAGGGAGGCGACATTTCCATTCGAGTCATGAATATCTAAACAGTGTTCAGTTTTCTTACTAATTTGTTCCCTGGATAATTCCAATTCCTTGAGAACATGAATAAAATCAAAATTATCCAGAGGTATATCAACACCCATCATTGATGCTCTAAACATAATCTCCTTAGCTACTTAATTCCCCAACCCTAGCTACTTAATTCTCCAACCCCTTTTCTTGTCCAAAATTCTCCAACCCCTAACCCTAGAACACATTAGAAGGAAATCAAGAGGGGGAAGTGGCTCAGGTGCTCACTGGGGAGGTCGAGGGCGACTCAGGGTAGCCGGAGCTAGTCGAGGCGGCGCGAATTCGGCGTCGAGCGGTGGCGATGGTGGCCGAGGTGGAGGAAATCGGTGGGCGTCCGAGGAGGCGCGGGGGCGGCAACGCAGACGGAGGCGCGGGGGCGGCGGCGGCGTGGGGGCGGCGGCGGAGACGGAGGCGCGGGGGCGATGGCGGCGTGGGGGCGGCGACGGAGACGGAGGCGCGGGGGTGGCGGCAGCGTGGAGGCGGCGATGGAGACAGAGGCGCGGGGGCGGCGGCGGCGTGGGGGTGGCAATGGAGACGGAGGCGCGGGGGCGGTGGCGGCGTGGGTCGGGGCAGCGGGCAGGGGAATTAGCTAGGGGGGCGAGGGAGAGGGAGGAAGGGGATCTGGCGAGAGGGAGAGAATTAGCTAGGGGGAATCTTACTAATGGCGCACCCGCGGTCGGTGCGCCATTAGCAATCTTTTTTTACATAGCAATGGCGCACCAGGCAAAGGTGCGCCATTAGTAATCTTTTTTAGTAGTTTTGAAAAAAATTAGAAAAAAAATTCACTAATGGCGCACCGTGGGAGTGGTGTGCCATTACTAGTTCAACTAGTTCAACTAGTAATGGCGCACCACTCCCACGGTGCGCCATTAGTAGTTTTGAAAAAATTTAAAAAAAAGTTTTTTTACTAATGGCGCACCGTGAATGTGGTGCACCATTAGTATTTGGACACTAATGGCGCACCGACACATGGTGCACCATTAGTATATAGTAATGGCGCACCACATTTCTGGTGCACCATTAGTGACAATTCCATCTATAGCCCTTTTCCTAGTAGTGTGAGCTGTGCTCTTTGATTATATCTCCGTCCGTCCTCTGTTGGCCTCGGTCATTGTACGTCTTCTCAATAAAGGTTTTGTGCTCTACCACCCAAGGATCGACCACGTCTATGTGTGGTAGCGCGACTAGGTTTGCTCTTTCAAAGTCGGTGAGTCGACCCTCGAAGTCGACATGCATTTCGCGTCGACCCTCACGGTGACCCCATCCAGCGAGCCTACTGAGGTGCCTGTTGACGGGCAGACCAACGGGGTTCTCGATGCCTAGATAATTCGTGCAGTAGGAGATGCACTCTTCGGTCATAAAGCCCCTGGCCATGCTTCCCTCTGGACGTCACATGTTGCGACGTATCCTTTGATGACACCATTCATCCTTTCGAACGGCATCATGCTGTGTAGGAACGTCGGCCCGAGTTGGATGATATCCTCCACGATATGGACCAGCAGATGCACCATAACATCGAAGAATGCGGGCGGGAAGTACATCTCAAGCTCGCATAGTATCACCACGATCTCTTCCTATAGCCTTCTGAGTTGCCTCACGCCAACCGACTTCCGAGAGATGACATCGAAAAAGTTGCATAGGCCAAATAGCGTTTCACGGACATGCGCGTCCATGATCCCACGGATTGCAACTGTAAGTATCTGCGTCATCAGCACGTGATAGTCGTGAGACTTCATCCCGCTGAACTTCTACTTCGCTGGGTCTAGGTACTGCTTATATTCCCAGCGTAACTGTAAGGAAGTTTTACTCCTATGAGGCAGGTGAAAACTGCTCGATCTCCTCCTGATTTAGAGTGAAGCACGCGGGAGGGTAGCCATTTCCGGTCTTCTTGGCCGTTTTGCCTTTGTGACGACTTTCTGTGTCCTGCTTCGCCTCATCATCATCATCATCATTAGCGTGAAGCTCCTCGCTGATGCCCATTGATTTCAAGTCTGCCCTTGCTTTTGGCCCATCTTTGGTACTCTCTAGCATGTTGAGCAGGGTACCAAGCAGACTCTCGCACATGTTCTTCGTGATATGCATGACATTATGGCTGTGAGGCACACGGTGGATCTTCTAGTATGGCAAGTCCCAGAAAATAGACCTCGTTTTCCATACCTTCAGCAGCGGCTCTGGTGCCTTTCGCTTCTTTCCCGGCTCTGGCGCCTTTTACTTCTTTCCCGGCAGCGGGCAATCTTTCCAATTTTTCAACAGCTCGTCTATTTCCTCGCCGCTCCTCGTACGCGGGCGTCTTCGGGGTTCGGTTTCACCATCAAACAGATCCTTGCGTTTTCTCCACGGGTCATCGTCGCAAAGCCACCTTCGATGCCCCATGAACACGGTTTTCGAAGACCTGGGATCTCTATCTAGCTGGCGATACGTTGTGCCATCCATGCACCTGACGCATCCAGAAAATCCGTGGACCACCTGCCCCGCGAGATATCCGACAAAGATAGTCATGCACCATCGTGAGCAGTGCGGCTCTCATAGGGAAATATTCTTTCTCTGCGGCGTCCCACGTATTGGCTGGCGTTTTCCACAGCGTGTCTAGCTCCTCTTTCAGCAGCCCCAGATATAGATCGATGTCGTTTCCTGGTTGTTTCGGCCCTTCAATTAGCATACTCATGTGAATGTACTTCCTCTTCATGCACAACCAGGGGGAAGGTTGTACATCCACACAAACACAGGCCAGGTGCTATGTGTGCTTCTCTGGCTGCCAAACAGTTTGACTCCATCGGTGCTCGTGCCCAGCACGATGTTCCTTGGATCGTTCCCAAATTCTGGGTCTTCGAAGTTCAACGCTTGCCACTGGCTCGCATCCTTAGGGTGACTCAGCATGTTGTCTTTTTTATTTATCTCCAGATCATTTCCGTCATCTTCCCACTTCTTCTCCTCCCTATCCGCGTGTCAACGTAGGAGTTTTGCTACCTTAGGGTCCGCGAAATACCACTGCAGACGAGGAGTGATCGGAAAGTACCACACCACTTTTCAAGTAGCTTTCTTCCTCTTCTTGTATCGAGTGACGCCGCACACTGGACATATGGTAGACTCCGCGTGCTCGTCCCGATAAATGATTTAATTGTTCATGCACACATGGTATTTCACGTGCGGTAAATCCAGAGGACACACGATTTTCTTCGCCTCCTCGAAACTGGTCGGGCACTTGTTCCCCTTGGGAAGATGTTCGTGCCAGAATGACATTTTCTCGTCTAAGCATGCGTCGTTCATTTTGTGTTTTACCTTCATCTCCATAGCCATGAACGTTACTTTCATGCGGGTATCCTCGGGTCTGCATCCTTCATACAATGGAGTAACCGCGTCTATCTCCAGTTGATCCATCTTGGCTTTCTCTCGGGCGACAGCTCTTGTGTTATCCGCCTGCTTGAGAAGCAGCTCTTGAATATGAGGGTCCTGCACCCAGCCTCCATCGTCGTCTGCTCCGGCATCTTCATCTTCAAGATCATGTCGTTCATCTTGATCTTCCTCATCATCATGTCTGACACCTTCTACATGATGACTATGTACAGCATCACCGTCGTGATCATGTCCTGGAGATTCTTCGACTTCTCGCCCGCCCTCGCCGCGGTGGTTGTCTTGCTGCCTTTCCTCATTTCTTGCTCGGCCCCCATGGACGACTTCATAGTTGTGACACCCCTGATTCAATCGTACACTAATCAGACACGCAAACGTGTACGATCAAGATCAGGGACTCACGGGAAGATATCACAACACAACTCTACAATAAAAATAAGTCATACAAGCATCATATTATAAGCCAGGGGCCTCGAGGGCTCAAATACAAGAGCTCGATCATAGACGAGTCAGCGGAAGCAACAATATCTGAGTAGAGACATAAGTTAAACAAGGTTGCCTTAAGAAGGCTAGCACAAACTGGGATACAGATCAAAAGAGGCGCAGGCCTCCTGCCTGGGATCCTCCTAAACTACTCCTGGTCGTCGTCAGCGGGCTGCACATAGTAGTAGGCACCTCCCGATTAGTAGTAGTCGTCATCGACAGTGGCGCCTGGCTCCTGGGCTCCATCGTCTGGTCACAACAATCGGGTATAGGAAGGGGGAAAGGAGGGACCAAAGCAACCGTGAGTACTCATCCAAAGTACTCGCAAGCAAGGAGCTACACTACATATGTATGCATTGGTATCAAATGGAATAAGGGTATCATATGTGGACTGAACTGCAGAATGCCGGAATAAGAGGGGGATAGCTAGTCCTTGTTGGAAATATGCCTTAGAGGCAATAATAAAAGCATTATTATTATATTTCCTTGTTCATGATAATTGTCTTTATTCATGCTATAATTGTGTTATCCGGAAATTGTAATACATGTGTGAATAATAGACATCAACATGTCCCTAGTGAGCCTCTAGTTGACTAGCTCGTTGATCAACAGATATTCATGGTTTCCTGACTATGGACATTGGATGTCATTGATAACAAGATCACATCATTAGGAGAATGATGTGATGGACAAGACCCAATCCTAAACATAGCACAAGATCGTGTAGTTCGTTTGCTAGAGTTTTTCCAATGTCAAGTATCCTTTCCTTAGACCATGAGATCTGTAACTCCCGGATACCGTAGGAGTGCTTTGGGTGTACCAAACGTCACAACGTAACTGGGTGACTATAAAGGTATACTACGGGTATCTCCGAAAGTGTCTGTTGGGTTGACATGGATCAAGACTGGGATTCGTCACTCCGTATGACGGAGAGGTATCACTGGGCCCACTCGGTAATGCATCATCATTATGAGCTCAAAGTGACCAAGTGTCTGGTCACGGGATCATGCATTATAGTACGAGTAAAGTGACTTGCCGGTAACGAGATTGAACGAGGTATTGGGATACCGACGATCGAATCTCGGGCAAGTAACATACCGATTGACGAAGGGAATTGTATACGGGGTTGTTTGAATCCTCGACATCGTGGTTCATCCGATGAGATCATCGAGGAGCATGTGGGAGCCAACATGGGTATCCAGATCCCGCTGTTGGTTATTGACCGGAGAGCGATCTCGGTCATGTCTACATGTCTCCCGAACCCGTAGGGTCTACACACTTAAGGTTAGGTGACGCTAGGGTTGTGAAGATATGTATATGCAGTAACCCGAATGTTGTTCGGAGTCCCAGATGAGATCCCGGACGTCACGAGGAGTTTCGGAATAGTCCGGAGGTAAAGAATTATATATAGGAAGTGCTGTTTCGGCCATCGGGACAAGTTTCGGTGTCACCGGTATTGTACCGGGACCACCGGAAGGGTCCCGGGGGTCCACCGGGTGGGGCCACCCATCCCGGAGGGCCCCATGGGCCAAAGTGGGGAGGGGAACCAGCCCATAGTGGGCTAGTGCGCCCCCCTAGGCCCACCCCATGCGCCTAGGGTTGGAACCCTAGGGGTGGGGGGGGGCGCCCCACCTTGCCTTGGGGGCCACTCCAGCCCTGCCCCCCTCCTAGGAGATCCCATCTCTAGGGCCGGCGCCCCCCTAGGGGGCCTATATAAGAAGGGGGGAGGGAGGGGCAGCCGCACCCTGCATCCCTGGCGCCTCCCTCTCCCCTGCTACACCCCTCTCCCTCGTAGTACACGGCGAAGCCCTGCTGCTGTGATGCCCTGCATCCACCACCACACCGTCGTGCTGCTGGATCTTCACCAACCTCTCCTCCCCCCTTGCTGGATCAAGAAGGAGGAGACGTCATCCGCTCCGTACGTGTTTTGAACACGGAGGTGCCGTCCATTCGGCGCTTGGTCATCGGTGATTTGAATCACGGCGAGTACGACTCTGTCATCCACGTTCTAGTGAACGCTTCCGCTCGTGATCTACAAAGGTATGTAGATGCATCCGATCACTCGTTGCTAGATGAACTCATAGATGGATCTTGGTGAAACCGTAGGAAAATTTTTGTTTTCTGCAACGTTCCCCAACAGTGGCATCATGAGCTAGGTCTATGCGTAGTTCTTCTTGCGCGAGTAGAACACAATTTGTTGTGGGCGTAGATGTTGTCAACTTTCTTGCCGCTACTAGTCTTATCTTGCTTCAGCGGTATTGTGGGATGAAGTGGCCCGGACCAACCTTACACGTACGCTTACGTGAGACCGGTTCCACCGACTAACATGCACTAGTTGCATAAGGTGGCTGGCGGGTGTCTGTCTCTCCCACTTTAGTTGGAGCGGATTCGATAAAAAGGGTCCTTATGAATGGTAAATAGAAGTTGACAAATCACGTTGTGGCTTTCACGTAGGTAAGAAAACGTTCTTGCTAGAACCCTATTTCAGCCACGTAAAACTTGCAACAACAATTAGAGGGCGTCTAACTTGTTTTTGCAGCAAGTGCTTTGTGATATGATATGGCCAAACTTGTGATGAATGATGAATGATCTATATGTGATGTATGAGATGTTCATGCTATTGTAATAGGAATCACGACTTGCATGTCGATGAGTATGACAACCGGCAGGAGCCATAGGAGTTGTCTTTATTTTTTATATGACCTGCGTGTCATTGAGAAACGCCATGTAAATTACTTTACTTTATTGCTAAACGCGTTAGCCATAGTAGTAGAAGTAATAGTTGGTGAGCAACTTCATGGAGACACGATGATGGAGATCATGGTGTCAAGCCGGTGACAAGATGATCATGGAGCCCCAAGATGGAGATCAAAGGAGCTATGTGATATTGGCCATATCATGTCACTTTTATTATTTGATTGCATGTGATGTTTATCATGTTTTTGCATCTTGTTTACTTAGAACGACGGTAGTAAATAAGATGATCCCTCATAATAATTTCAAGCAAGTGTTCCCCCTAACTGTGCACCGTTGCGACAGTTCGTTGTTTCGAAGCACCACGTGATGATCGGGTGTGATAGATTCTAACGTTCACATACAACGGGTGTAAGACAGATTTACACATGCAAACACTTAGGTTGACTTGATGAGCCTAGCATGTACAGACATGGCCTCGGAACACAGAAGACCAAAAGGTCGAGCATGAGTCGTATAGAAGATACGATCAACATGAAGATGTTCACCGATGTTGACTAGTCCGTCTCACGTGATGATCGGACACGGCCTAGTTAACTCGGATCATGTTATACTTAGATGACTGGAGGGATGTTTATCTAAGTGGGAGTTCAGTGAGTAATTTGATTAGATGAACTTAATTATCATGAACTTAGTCTAAAATATTTACAATATGTCTTGTAGATCAAATGGCCAACGTAGTCCTCAACTTCAACGCGTTCCTAGAGAAAACCAAGCTGAAAGACGATGGCAGCAATTACACGGACAGGGTCCGGAACCTGAGGATCATCCTCATAGCTGCCAAGAAAGATTATGTCCTACAAGCACCGCTGGGTGACGCACCTGTTCTCCCTGCAGAACAAGACGTTATGAACACTTGGCAGGCACGTACCGATGACTACTCCCTCGTTCAGTGCGGCATGCTTTACAGCTTAGAGCCGGGGCTCCAAAAACGTTTTGAGAGACACGGAGCATATGAGATGTTCGAAGAGCTGAAAATGGTTTTTCAAGCTCATGCCCGGGTCGAGAGATATCAAGTCTCCGACAAGTTCTTCAGCTGTAAGATGGAGGAAAACAGTTCTATCAGTGAGCACATACTCACTATGTCTGGGTTGCATAACCGCTTGACTCAGCTGGGAGTGAATCTCCCGGATGATGCGGTCATTGACAGAATCCTTCAGTCGCTTCCACCGAGCTACAAGAGCTTTGTGATGAACTTCAATATGCAGGGGATGGAAAAGACCATTCCTGAAGTATTTGCTATGCTGAAATCAGCAGAGGTAGAAGTCAAAAAGGAACATCAAGTGTTGATGGTGAATAAAACCACTAAGTTCAAGAAAGGCAAGGGTAAGAAGAACTTCAAGAAGGACGGCAAGGGAGTTGTCATGCCTGGCAAGCAAGCTGCCGGAAAGAAGCCAAAGAATGGACCCAAGCCCGAGACTGAGTGTTTTTATTGCAAGGGAAGTGGTCACTGGAAGCGGAACTGCCCCAAATACTTAGCGGACAAGAAGGCTGGCATCACAAAAGGTATATGTGATATACATGTAATTGATGTGTACCTTACCAGTACTCGTAGTAGCTCTTGGGTATTTGATACCGGTGCAGTTGCTCACATTTGTAACTCAAAGCAGGAGCTGCGGAATAAGCGGAGACTGGCGAAGGACGAGGTGACGATGCGCGTCAGGAATGGTTCCAAGGTCGATGTGATCGCCGTCGGCACGCTGCCTCTTCATTTACCTACGGGATTAGTTTTGAACCTTAATAATTGTTATTTAGTGCCAAGTTTGAGCATGAACATTGTATCAGGATCTCGTTTGATACGAGATGGCTACTCATTTAAATCCGAGAATAATGGTTGTTCTATTTATATGAGAGATATGTTTTATGGTCATGCTCCAATGGTGAATGGTTTATTCTTAATGAATCTCGAGCGTAATGCTACACATATTCATAGTGTGAGTACCAAAAGATGTAAGGTTGATAATGATAGTCCCACATACTTGTGGCACTGCCGCCTTGGTCACATAGGTGTTAAACGCATGAAGAAGCTCCATGCAGATGGACTTTTAGAGTCTCTTGATTACGAATCATTTGACACGTGCGAACCATGCCTCATGGGTAAAATGACCAAGACACCATTCTCAGGAACAATGGAGCGAGCAACCAACTTATTGGAAATCATACATACTGATGTGTGCGGTCCAATGAGTGTTGAGGCTCGCGGTGGCTATCGTTATGTACTCACCCTCACTGATGACTTGAGTAGATATGGGTATATCTATTTGATGAAACACAAGTCTGAGACCTTTGAAAAGTTCAAGGAATTTCAGAGTGAGGTTGAAAATCAACGTGACAGGAAAATCAAGTTCCAACGATCAGATCGTCGAGGAGAATACTTGAGTCACGAATTTGGCACACACTTAAGAAAATGTGGAATAGTTTCACAACTCACGCCGCCTGGAACACCTCAGCGTAATGGTGTGTCTGAACGTCGTAATCGCACTCTATTAGACATGGTGCGGTCTATGATGTCTCTTACCGATTTACCGCTATCTTTTTGGGGCTATGCTTTAGAGACTGCCGCATTCACTTTAAATAGGGCTCCATCGAAATCCGTTGAGACGACACCGTATGAATTATGGTTTGGGAAGAAACCTAAGCTGTCATTTCTGAAAGTTTGGGGATGCGATGCTTATGTCAAGAAACTTCAACCTGAAAAGCTCGAACCCAAGTCGGAAAAATGTGTCTTCATAGGATACCCTAAAGAAACTATTGGGTATACCTTCTACCTCAGAACCGAAGGCAAGATCTTTGTTGCCAAGAATGGATCCTTTTTAGAGAAGGAGTTTCTCTCGAAAGAAGTAAGTGGGAGGAAAGTAGAACTTGACGAAGTATTACCTCTTGAACCGGAAAAGGGCGCAACTCAAGAAAATGTTCCTGAGGTGCCTGCACCGACAAGAGAGGAAGTTAATGATGATGATCAAGATACTTCTGATCAAGCTCCTACTGAAATTTGTAGGTCCACAAGGACACGTTCCGCACCAGAGTGGTACGGCAACCCTGTCTTGGAAATCATCTTGTTAGACAACGGTGAACCTTCGACCTATGAAGAAGCGATGGCGGGCCCGGATTCCGACAAATGGCTAGAAGCCATGAAATCCGAGATAGGATCCATGTATGAAAACGAAGTATGGACTTTGACTGACTTTCCCGTTGAACGGCGAGCCATAGAGAATAAATGGATCTTTAAGAAGAAGACAGACGCGGATGGTAATGTGACCATCTATAAAGCTCGGCTTGTCGCTAAGGGTTATCGACAAGTTCAAGGGGTTGACTACGATGAGACTTTCTCACCGGTAGCGAAGCTAAAGTCCGTCCGAATCATGTTAGCAATTGCCGCATTCTACGATTATGAGATATGGCAACTGGACGTCAAAACAGCATTCCTTAATGGTTTCCTTAAGGAAGAATTGTATATGATGCAGCCGGAAGGTTTTGTCGATCCTAAGAATGCTAACAAGGTGTGCAAGCTCCAATGCTCAATTTATGGGCTGGTGCAAGCATCTCGGAGTTGGAACATTCGCTTTGATGAGATGATCAAAGCGTTTGGGTTTACACAGACTTATGGAGAAGCCTGCGTTTACAAGAAAGTGAGTGGGAGCTCTGTAGCATTTCTCATATTATATGTAGATGACATACTTTTGATGGGAAATGATATAGAACTCTTGGACAGCATTAAGGCCTACTTGAATAAGAGTTTTTCAATGAAGGACCTTGGAGAAGCTGCTTATATATTAGGCATCAAGATCTATAGAGATAGATCAAGACGCCTCATAGGTCTTTCACAAAGCACATACCTTGATAAGATATTGAAGAAGTTCAATATGGATCAGTCTAAGAAGGGGTTCTTGCCTGTGCTGCAAGGTGTGAAATTGAGCTCAGCTCAATGTCCGACCACGGCAGAAGATATAGAAGAGATGAGTGTCATCCCCTATGCCTCAGCCATAGGTTCTATTATGTATGCCATGCTGTGTACCAGACCTGATGTAAACCTTGCCGTAAGTTTGGTAGGAAGGTACCAAAGTAATCCCGGCAAGGAACACTGGACAGAGGTCAAGAATATCCTGAAGTACCTGAAAAGGACTAAGGAAATGTTTCTCGTTTATGGAGGTGACGAAGAGCTCGTCGTAAAGGGTTACGTCGACGCTAGCTTCGACACAGATCTGGATGACTCTAAGTCACAAACCGGATACGTGTATATTTTGAATGGTGGGGCAGTAAGCTGGTGCAGTTGCAAGCAGAGCGTCGTGGCGGGATCTACATGTGAAGCGGAGTACATGGCAGCCGCGGAGGCAGCACATGAAGCAATTTGGGTGAAGGAGTTCATCACTGACCTCGGAGTCATACCCAATGCGTCGGGGCCGATCAAGCTCTTCTGTGACAACACTGGAGCTATTGCACTTGCCAAGGATCCCAGGTTTCACAAGAAGACAAGGCACATCAAGCGTCGCTTCAACTCCATTCGTGAAAATGTTCAAGATGGAGACATAGATATTTGTAAAGTACATACGGACCTGAATGTAGCAGATCCGTTGACTAAACCTCTCCCTAGAGCAAAACATGATCAACACCAGAATTCCATGGGTGTTCGATTCATCACAATGTAACTAGATTATTGACTCTAGTGCAAGTGGGAGACTATTGGAAATATGCCCTAGAGGCAATAATAAAAGCATTATTATTATATTTCCTTGTTCATGATAATTGTCTTTATTCATGCTATAATTGTGTTATCCGGAAATCGTAATACATGTGTGAATAATAGACATCAACATGTCCCTAGTAAGCCTCTAGTTGACTAGCTCGTTGATCAACAGATAGTCATGGTTTCCTAACTATGGACATTGGATGTCATTGATAACGAGATCACATCATTAGGAGAATGATGTGATGGACAAGACCCAATCCTGAACATAGCACAAGATCGTGTAGTTCGTTTGCTAGAGTTTTTCCAATGTCAAGTATCCTTTCCTTAGACCATGAGATCGTGTAACTCCCGGATACCGTAGGAGTGCTTTGGGTGTACCAAACGTCACAACGTAACTGGGTGACTATAAAGGTATACTACGGGTATCTCCGAAAGTGTCTGTTGGGTTGACATGGATCAAGACTGGGATTCGTCACTCTGTATGACGGAGAGGTATCACTGGGCCCACTCGGTAATGCATCATCATTATGAGCTCAAAGTGACCAAGTGTCTGGTCACAGGATCATGCATTACAGTACGAGTAAAGTGACTTGCCGGTAACGAGATTGAACGAGGTATTGGGATACCGACGATCGAATCTCGGGAAAGTAACATACCGATTGACGAAGGGAATTGTATATGGGGTTGTTTGAATCCTCGACATCGTGGTTCATCCGATGAGATCATCGAGGAGCATGTGGGAGCCAACATGGGTATCCAGATCCCGCTGTTGGTTATTGATCGGAGAGCGATCTCGGTCATGTCTACATGTCTCCCGAACCCGTAGGGTCTACACACTTAAGGTTAGGTGACGCTAGGGTTGTGAAGATATGTATATGCAGTAAACTGAATGTTGTTCGGAGTCCCGGATGAGATCCCGGACGTCACGAGGAGTTTCGGAATAGTCCGGAGGTAAAGAATTATATATAGGAAGTGTTGTTTCGGCCATCGGGACAAGTTTCGGGGTCACCGGTATTGTACCGGGACCACCGGAAGGGTCCCGGGGGTCCACCGGGTGGGCCACCCATCCCGGAGGGCCCCATGGGCCAAACTGGGGAGGGGAACCAGCCCATAGTGGGCTGGTGCGCCCCCCTAGGCCCACCCCATGCGCCTAGGGTTGGAACCCTAGGGGTGGGGGGCGCCCCACCTTGCCTTGGGGGCCACTCCAGCCCTGGCCGCCGCCCCCCTAGGAGATCCCATCTCCTAGGGCTGGCGCCCCTCCTAGGGGGCCTATATAAGAAGGAGGGAGGGAGGGGCAGCCGCACCCTGCATCCCTGGCGCCTCCCTCTCCCCTGCTACACCCCTCTCCCTCGTAGTACACGGGGAAGCCCTGCTGCTGTGACGCCCTGCATCCACCACCACGCCGTCTACTGCTGGATCTTCATCAACCTGTCCTTCCCCCTTGTTGGATCAAGAAGGAGGAGACGTCATCCGCTCCGTACGTGTGTTGAACGCGGAGGTGCCGTCCGTTCGGCGCTTGGTCATCGGTGATTTGAATCACGGTGAGTACGACTCCGTCATCCACGTTCTAGTGAACGCTTCCGCTCGCGATCTACAAAGTTATGTAGATGCATCCGATCACTCGTTGCTAGATGAACTCATAGATGGATCTTGGTGAAACCGTAGGAAAATTTTTGTTTTCTGCAACATTCCCCAATAGTCCTATCGAAGTCTATGCTTCAGGCCACCTCCATCTTGCAGCATGTAGAAGAGAGTAGAAGGTAAGTTCCCCAGGTAGCATCGTGTAGCATAATCCTAACCGATGATCCTCCCCTTGTCGCCCTGTGAGAGAGCGATCACCGGTTGTATCTGGCACTTGGAGGGGTGTGTTTTAATAAGTATCTGGTTCTAGTTGTCATAAGGTCAAGGTACAACTCCAAGTTGTTCTATTACCGAAGATCACAGCTATTCGAATAGATTAACTTCCCTGCAGGGGTGCACCACATTTCCCAACACGCTCGATCCCATTTGTCCGGACACACTTTCCTGGGTCATGCCCGACCTCGGAAAATCAACACGTCGCGGCCCTACCTAGGCACAATAGAGAGGTCAGCACGCCAGTCTAAATCCTATGGCGCAGGGGTCTGGGCCCATCGCCCATTGCACACCTGCACGTTGCGTACGCGGCCGGTGAGCAGACCTAGCAACCTCCATTACAAAGGAAGTTACGTTACGCGGTCCAACCCGACGCGCGCCGCTCAGTCGCTGACGTCACGAAGGCTTCGGCTGATACCACGACGTCGAGTGCCCATAACTGTTCCCGCGTAGTTGGTTAGTGCGTATAGGCCAGTAGCCAGACTCAAATCAAATACCAAGATCTCGTTAAGCGTGTTATCTTGAAGTCACCGCGAACGCCGACCAGGGCAGGCCCACCTCTCATCTGGGTGGTCTCAACCTGCCCTGTCGCTCCGCCACAAAGATCCACACAGAGGGCCGTCGGGAAAGTATGTCCTTTCGGCCCCCAATTCGTGAATCAATCACGGGTACTCAACGAGCCGACCCGACTTTAGTCACAACATATATCATGTGTAGTAGGTATAGTATATACCCGTGATCAACACCAAGAGTATAGCATGGCAGACAGACAAGAATGTAGGGCCACTTATGATAAACTAGCATCCTATACTAAACATTTAGGATTGCAGGTAAGGTATCAACAGCTGTAGCAACAATGACAGGTTATGCATCAGAATAGGATTAACGAAAAGCAGTAACATGCTACACTATTCTAATGCAAGCAGTAGAGAGAAGAGTAGGCGATATCTGGTGATCAAGGGGGGGGGGGGCTTGCCTGGTTGCTCTGCAGACAGAAACGGACCCTCGAAGGTGAAGTAATCGATCACTGGTTCAACCGCAGTCTCGGGTCTACCGGAAAGAAGTACCAGAGGGGGAACACAATAAATAACAGAGCAATCAAAGCATCACAAAGCATAACATGGCAATACACGGTGCTAGGGTGACCTAACGCAGTACTAGGTGCTACCGGCGAACGGGAGAAACATCCGGGAAAGCTTTCCCGAAGTTTGCATTTTTTGGACAAGCGGACGAGAGGGGAAAGGTTCCATGTTCGCTATGTTAGGGACGTGTATCAGACGAACGGAGGGCGTATCCGGATTCGTCTCGTCGTTTTAAGTAACTTTCTTGTATAAAACTTTTTCATCCGAACTACAGATTATTTTATATATGATTTTTTCAAGGTTTTAAATATTTTCTATATTTTCTGGAATATCTGTACTTAAACCAAGTCAAATTGACTAGTCAAGAAGGGGGGATGCGCCACATGCCATGGACTACCCCAATAACATAAATAAATCTATCTAATTAACTAAACTAGTTAAGTACAGAGGCCCACTTGGCATAGGCAAGTTTAGCCTCTAATCTAATCTATCCTTATCCTAATTAAACCTGGCCAGCCACGCAATGAAGAACACAGCAGGATTCAAGGCTGGCTCACACGCACGCGTAGCTTGCGATGGCCACGACCAGCAGCTTGGAGTGGGCGTAGGCGGCTGCAGGCAAGCGCTGTAGAGGCCGGGGTGTCGCGCTCGTGGACATGGGCGCGGGTCACGGGTGCAGTAGGAGCAGGCGGACATGGCTGCAGTAGCGCACGCATGTGTGACTCGGCCGCGGATGCAGAGCTCCGGCCACAACGGCGGGGCCGGCAGCAGGCAGCGGCCGCAGCACAGCAGCAGCAGCAGCAGCAGCTAACGCAGCGCAGCGAGCAGCACGACGGCAGAAGCATCAACAGAAGCAGCGGCATAGGAGCAGCACATCACAACACGCACGTACGTGTACGCGTACGCGGGGGCTCGGACGAGCTCGGAGACGGCGGCTACGGTGACGAAATTGAGAGGGGAGAGAGGGTTTTGGTAGAGGAGCTCACAACGGTGTCGCCGGTGAGCTCGGGGAGGCCGAAGACTGGACGGAGCTAGGCGAATCGACGGCGAGATGATGACGTCCACGGCGGAGAAGAGCTCGATGGTGAGGCTTGGAGCGGTCCTAGCTCGAACGGGTGCACGTGGCGAAGGAGACGACGCCGTAGGTCCTCCTGGACATGAGCTCTGGCCGCGGGGAGGCCAGTGGCCACGCGACGACGGCGATGGACATGGCGTCTGCTCGGGTGATTTCATCGAGAGAGAGCGAGGGAGAGGAGATGGGGGCGCGAGGGAGGGGATTAGGGTTTCGGGTGCGAGGGAGTCGACTTGTAGGCGCCGGCGGCGGCGGAGTGGTCGACGCGTGGCCGGTGCCATGGCAGATGGCCTCCACGATCCCCCTCAGCTCCTGTAGCGAGGAGGGGGATGAGTTAGGTGGGCTGGGCCTGTTTTAGCTAAATGGGCCAAGGCGCCCAGTAGGTTTAGGTCTTTTCTTTTCTTTTTTCTATTTTCCTTTTTTGTTTCTTTTCTTTTAGCTCTGTTTATAATTTAAATTAATCATCAAAAGGGGGTTTTGTAAAATAAGATACTTGGCCCATAAATTATAACGCCAATTTAGGCACTGCCATAGATTGGTTTGGCACATAAATAAAATAGTTTGCAAAATTTTATAATTTTAAAGGCATATAAGTTATTGATTTGGCCACTGTTTTAATTATTATATGGCATTAAACCACTTTGTAAAACTTGGTTCACCACCATAATTGGTTATGAATTATTTGCCACACTTTGAACATTTTATTTTTGACTTTATTTTAAAATTTGAATTTGGACCGGATTCGAACCAACACGAGTTTAACAACAGTAATCGTGGTGTAGCGACCCGACCCAAATGGGTCAAGTCTCAGTGCTTAAGTGTCATCCCTGGATCGGTACTGACACACACAGTACTCGAGGATTTATAACAGAGGTAAATCACATGTACAAATAACGTAAATACCATTACCTCAATCCAAAAATAGCGGAAGTAAAAAGGTTGTGGATTCCCATCGACACCAACGGCAAAGTTGAGTGTAGAAATCGTAACACTAACGTATCACTTACTCGTTGTAAGATAATTCCTGCAACATGAGACGTTGCAGCCACAAAGGGTCAGTACATTGAATGTACTGGCAAATTCACACCATAGAGAATTGATGAACATTGGCTATCACTACATGCATATAGGGCTGGTGGAAAAGTCTATGCTTATAAGGTTTTTGCGAAAAGCCAATTTTTCCCTACTGCAAAGGAATAAATTTTTATTTAACTATCATGGTGGTTGTTGAACATTGAGAATGGTTGACAGCATTCTCAATCCCAATTAAATAACATCATTAAACCCAACAAATTAATTATATGTAACGTGATGAGATCAACATGATAATCCAAGAACTAGATACTCAAAATTGTCCATAACCGGGGACACGGCTAATCATGACTAGTTTATACACTCTGTAGAGGTTTACGCACTTTTCCCCACAAGACTCGATCTCCTCCGTTGGATTTCTCACACTACATGGTGTTTGAGAAACGGATGACCGAGACATAGTCTTTCAGAAGCGTTTGCACCTTACAATGGGTAGACCGTACCAACTACAACCCCTACATCTACTAGTCTACCACTGTAAGAGTTCACACGACTTAATCAACTATGCTTGAGCCCATAATAGCTTGTGGCTGCACACGGAAGTTTCTAGTTTGAATAATCGCATGATCCCTTTGAGCCTGGGTGGCGGTCCATAAAAAAAGGCAATCCTGGAATACCCAGGTGCCTAGACAGGCAATCGCTGGAGTACCCAGGTACCTCAATCCACCCAAATGTGTGTTTAAGTTGCCACCTTTAATAAACCATTAATTAATAATCTCACATCTGTCATGGATATCACTCACCAAATCCACGTCTACTAGCATAGCATGGCAATAAGAAAACGTAGGAGTAACTCCCAAAGGTTTGATAATAAAATAGGTAATAGGTGCTACCTCATCTACTTCCCAAACCCAGAATTTAATTAGATCATAATCATGCAATGTGTGAGGTTTGATCTAATGCAATAAAAACTGGGTAAAAGGAAGTATGATCAAAGTGTGAACTTGCCTGCAATGTTGGTGAAGATGATTCACACTCAAAACTCTTGATAGTTCTACTCGTCACACTCCGGTCAATCTATCGTAAGCAAGCAATGGCAAACACACATAAGCAATCACTCAAAAGATCGGAAAGATCGAAGAAGACGATTCGGAAAACATCATAACCAAGCAAATAACTATTGCAACATAAAACAATTTCTAACAGTACCAAAATTATATAAATTTCGCCTTATCAGAAAGTTTAGGTCAAGAGCTTCGATTTGCAAAAAGAATCAACTCAAACGGAGCTACGAAACTCAAGTTATGATCAAACGAAGTTTGAATACAAATTTATTCTAATTCAAATTTTAAAACTTTCAAAAACATGTTTAAGGTGTTTATATGGATAGAGGAGATCATAACAAAGAAGTGGGCGTTGGTTTCGTTGGATATGGATAAACGAGTAAAAAGTAGTGAGGGTTTGAAGATTAGGGACTAATCTGTGAAGAAAATACTCACAAATGGGTCCCTGGCGGAAAACTAAATAAACAGAAAAAGAATAAAATCTATGTAACGAACGTTCGCTACAGCAAAAAAAATAACGAATTCGTTCGCTGTGGAGACCTAACCAGCGAACGTTTTCTAATTAGATCTAACTAAAAGAAAACCCGACCAAAGATGAAAAACCAAATAAAACCGGATCGGGTTTGTTTAGGGTTTTCAACGGTTCGTGCGGTTCAACGGCGGGGCGTTTTCCGGCAGTTTTCTCACGCCGGTCGGCGGCGGCGGGATGCGGCTCCGGTGGGGCGAGGCGGCGCGGTGCTTGGCGGTGACGGCAGCAGCATCTAGCGGCGCGGGGCGGCGGTGAGAGGTGCGGGACGGCAAGTCGGCGAAGTGCAGCGGCGGCGGCAGCGAGATTTGGCGGCGGCGAAGTCCGGCGAGGGGCGGCGGTTGAGGGGAGGAGGAGGAGAAGAGGGCGGCGGGGCGGCGCATTTATACAGGTGCTGGGGCGGCTCTTGTCTTGGGGAAGGGGCGGCCGGCGCCGTAGGTGCGGCGAACTCCGGCAGGAGTCCCACACCGGCACGCGAGGAGGAAGGCGACGCGGGCGTCGGGCTGGGCCGGCCCAGTTCGGCGGAAGGTTTTTTTTCACTGAACTATAATAAAAAACATAATAACTAAAATATTATATAGGCATATAATATTACAAAATTTGCAGAAAAAGATTTTCTACAACATGGACATTTTTATTATGCCAAATAAGATAATTCAAAGAGTGCTACTGTCTAATAAAATCCAATAAAAATCATTATAAAAATACCAAAATATTTTCAAATTAATTTCTCTCTAATATTCTGATGTAGGGAATCATTTTACCCTAATTTCAATATATTTTATTTTGGGAGAAAAATAATTTTAATAAAACTCAAATTACTCCAAATTGAAAATAAATTCAAAAGAACTTTGAATTTAATTCTTTTAAAACTTCCAACTCATATTTCATATATTTTGAAGAAGTCATTTTATCTTCTCGTGTGAAAATCATTGAGTTGCTTAAAGTTTCAGAACTGGAAATATTTTCAAATGAAATTCGAGTATTTTCAACAACCCTTTTCATTTGATTTAAATGGAAGAAGTCATGTCATCTTCTCTCTAGGGTTTTGTGTTGAAAAGCATTTGAATTCATGGAGATCAAAATGCAAAATGAAAGTTTGGGAAAGTCCTTTTATTCCCTCTCGTTTAACTTTCAAAAAGTTTCGAATTTCACTCAATCAACCACACAACAATCAAGCAACCAATCAAATATATCTATTTAATATAACATTCCAAAATTTAGAATTTTGGGATGTTACAAACCTACCACCCTTAAAATGAATCTCGTCCTCGAGATTCGGATAGGCTAGCAAGAAATAGGTTAGGTTTGGGGTCTTCTATAAATCCATCGATCGTTTCTGGGGGTCTGGGGTGCTACCACCCTTAGAAACATTGTTACGATCCCATCAATACTCATGTACTCCATCCTTATTCTTGACAGGGCCGGTCTTCTCAGATCTTCAGGATAATTCCTTATCTGGGCTTTTTCGGTTGTGGCAGCACCTTTACCACAATTCTTCTGTCCTTTCATCTTGGTAATGTTATTCCGAGTCTGGGTCTTCTTAGCTGACGGGTCTGGCGCCAATACTAAACAACTATCGATATCTCATGGCGGTCATCCAATTATGGTTCTCCTGCAGGGAATGGGTCTAGGCTTCTTTCTCACCATATGTCCTACGATTGGCAACAGCTGCCTTGTACAAGGGAAAATAATTATACCATTCTAAGGTTTAAACAAGGCTTAATATCGTCGTCTCTATACTATAGGTAAGTCACACAGATTTACCATCCCATATAGCAAGGCGAATAATAAGAGTAAGTCGGTATGGTGATCAATCCATCCCGCACCCAAATCATTACCATGTATACAGTTTAGCGAATCTCGCGTTCTAACTCTCGGTCATCCTCACAAGCATTGCAGAATTTCTCTTGTCGACGAACCAAGTTCAGATATATCCATAGATTCTGCAAGCCAGACAAACATCTATCGTTCCTTTACAACTCTTAGATTTTGCGCTACTCCTACAAGATTGTCTACCGATAAACGTAGTATCTTCCTCCGGGGTTTTTCCTTCAGCAAGAATGTGATTGCTTCTTGGCAGGTCCTGGGGCCTGTGGGTTATGTCCCATCTCATCACTTGCAAACCTTGATCTCATCATCGGGCAACTGATCATTATTCCAACTTCCAACTTCCTAGTATTCTTAAATCCATCCAATTGTACTGTCTTCCTTCCTTCTATTGGCACCAAACTAGGATATGATTACTCAGACTCATCATGGAGTTTCCATTGATCCATATTTCCGACATCATACCTCCTTTATATCCAATAGTAATTTATCTCTTCATCCTTGTGGAATATCCACATACCAAGATAAAAACATATACTCATGAAGTCCATATTCCATTTCTGGAACATCATTATCCTTTCCAGGGTCTAGCATCCTTACAAGGAAATATTGGCCATCTCTGCATGGCACTCTTCAACTGAGAAACGTGAAACACATCATGAACTCCTGAGTCCTTCTGGTGACACCAACTTGTTGGCCACTTCTCCCATACGCCCCAAAACTTGGTATGATCCTACAAATCTCGGGGCTAAATTTCCCTTAACTCCAAATCGTTTAACTCCTCGCAGAGGGGGCACACGAAGACATGCTCTATCTCTAATTTCATAGACTACCTCCTTGCATTTTTTTGTCTGCATAACTCTTCTGCCTGGACTGAACTACCTTCGTTATATCTTGGATCAACTTAACATTCTCTTCTAACTCCTTGATCACATTTGGTCCAATCAACTGATGGTCTCCAACTTCATCTCACATACTCTTGGGGTATCACACATATCAAGACAAAACTCGTATTCATTTTGTCTGAAATCCACTCAGTGGAGTATCCTTATCTTTTCCAGGGGTCAAGGGTTCTTACAGGGTACTACCACCCTTAAAATGCACAAATCTTCCATAGACCATATTTCTCATATCCTCAAAAAAATGGTCAAAATTCTTCTCCATAGGGTAACAACCCATAAAATCCATATCAGTACCAACGATGCTAACTTTATTCACTCTCAATTGATTAAAATCTCAACTCAACAACTCGATATAAAAGAAAATGTTCTCACTTCTACTACTCCATTTCTTTGGTTGCAAACTCAACTATCTAGCAAAAGTCTCCTTCTCCTTGGGACATTCTCTGGCAAGGTGCCCTGCTCCATTACAACTAAAACATATTACTTCTGACAAGTATCGGGGTTTCCTTTTTGGGCAACTGTTGAGGTAGTGCCCAGACTCCTTGCACTTGTAACAGGTGATATGACTCAGGTTCCTCCTGGGCTCCAATCGGTTTCTCTTCCTGGACTTTTCCATTCCAATTAGGGCTTCTATTACCTATGGGTCATACTCTACTTCCTCTGTTGGGAATTCTACTAGATCCCCATTCAAACAATTTTGGGAGATGTATCCTTCTTCTCCACATGAATAGCAACACTTAGTGCAGGGTTTACTCGGGTCTTCTTTAGGTGTGTCCTCCATCTCTTCCTTCATCACAGCTTCTTCTAAAATTTCCATCAGGGCTCCTTTCATTACTTCTTTCTTCTGTTGGATGGTTCGTTGGGGTAAATGTGACACTAAGCAGATAGTGGGTAGTCCCTTCACACAAGAAACAAGTAATCTGCCTAGTTGGGCATTCTTCAACTGGGTGACTTCCTTCACAATTAGGGCACTCATCCTTCTGTTCTTTATGATTGTGTCCTATTTCTCCACAAATCTTGCATGCACAAGGTGTCTTCATATCCTTTCCATAAGGCTTCAACTTCTGGGACACAAGCCGAGACTTTGGCAGAGTCAACTTAAATTCTTTCCAAGTGGTTACTCCTTGCCATCCATTGATAGTTTGGTACATCCTCCACCAAGTAGAAGCACCTCTTTCAAAGCACTGAAGAGCATGCTGGGTCATATCCTTTCCGACTATAGGGTTATTCTTCATGTGATCCTCCATGTTCTAAATCCATTGGTCCGTCTCCAATTGACTCATCGGTCCAGAAAACATATGCTCATCTTCATTCATCCTCTATTGGGTCCATGGGTATGGGGTGAGATAAGAGAGATATAGAGGGATACACACAATACAAACAAAAGTTTTGAAAAGACAGATTTTATTTGTGGCTGTCGGGAAAAACATCAAACAAATGACAGCTCACAAACGTCGCATCTAACGTACGTATATAACAGGGGTTTGGTCTTCTAAAGGTCAATAAATCTTCAACGTCTCCAAACTCTTCAAGCCTTGTTCATGCCTCCAATGGCTTCTTCTGATCATGCTTCTGTTCCTCAAATCCTTTTGCCAGATCATCTCTGTTGTCGCAAAGTCTATCGTGACGTCCTTTAATATTTCTGGAGTTGTGTTCCAAACTTCTAGGTTTCAACATCCTTAGCATGAACCATGATCCTACTATCCTTCAGTTCCTGACGAATCTCCGGTATCTCGAGGTTTTCCTCCTCCAGTTTGGCTACTTCAACTTCTGGGTCCTAAGTTCTTCACGAATGGCCTCCTTGTCAAATATGACTTCCTACAAGTCCATCTTAAACTTCTTGATGTATTACTCCAGATCCTGGTGATACACCAGCTAAGGTTAAAACTTCATCTTGCTGATAGGTGCTCCATCAGCCTTCTTCCATCCAATCCATTCTAAAGAAATGCATCCTTAACTCAGCACGGTGACAATAGCAGCAGCGGGCGATGACATCATGGATAACCGTGTTTCTGCTCTTGTTATTCCCATGAGCTATCATTCCATAGTTGATATCTCCCGCCTTAGGGTTTTCTTTGACAAAACTTCGAGTTCTCATGCTCCTTGTTTCAGTCTTTCTCCGATACACCTTGATCTCGGGTATTGACGGCTTCCATAGTCTGATAGGTTCCATAAGGGTAGCTTTCCTAGGTCATACCACTCTGGAAATTCTTCAGAGCCTTCAAATTCTCCTAGTATTTGGATTCTTCAACTGTTGTAGTTTCCATTATTATAATGCACGGTAAAATCCTCTTCATTCCAAAGTAGTAGTTGTCTGATATCTTCTACTCCTTGGTGTGGTCTCATCAGTTGAATCTTCGTGGTCAAAAGGGAAAAGGGGTATGGTCTCACTAAAAGGGAATATTTGAATAAGCTCAAAAGAGAAGAGAGGTAAAAGATCTTTTGAAAATAAAGTTGTAGAGAAAATCTTTCCTATGGGCTTGCCAATTTCTAGGGTCACGTCCTACAGTCAACATGTGCTCTGATACCATCTTGTAGCGACCCGACCCGAATGGATCAAGTCTCTATGCTAAAGTATCATCCCTGGATAGGTATGCTGACACACACAATACTCGAGGATTTATAACAGAGGTAAATCACATGTACAAATAACGTAAATACCATTACCTCAATCCAAAAATAGCGGAAGTAACAAGGTTGTGGATTCCCATCAACACCAACGGCAAAGTTGAGTGTAGAAATCGTAAGCCTAACGTATCACTTACTCGTTGTAAGATAATTCCTGCAACATGAGACGTTGCAGCCACAAAGGGTCAGTACATTGAATGTACTGGCAAATTCACACCATAGAGAAATGATGAACATTGTCTATCACTACATGCATATATGGCTGGTGGAAAAGCTCTATGGTTATAAGGTTTTTGCGAAAAGCCAATTTTTCCCTACTACAAAGGAATACATTTTTATTTAACTATCATGGTGGTTGTTGAACATTGAGAATGGTTGACAGCATTCTCAATCCCAATTAAATAACATCATTAAACCCAACAAATTAATTATGAGTAACGTGATGAGATCAACATGATAATCCAAGAACTAGATACTCAAAATTGTCCATAACCGGGGACACGGCTAATTATGATTAGTTTATACACTCTGCAGAGGTTTGCGCACTTTTCCCCACAAGACTCGATCTCCCCCGTTGGATTTCTCGCACTACATGGTGTTTGAGAAACGGATGACCGAGACAGTCTTTCAGAAGCGTTTGCACCTTATGATGGGTAGACCGTACCACCTACAACCCATACATCTGCTAGTCTATCACTGTAAGAGTTCACATGACTTAATCAACTATGCTTGAGCCCATAATAGCTTGTGGCTGCACACGGAAGTTTCTAGTATGAATAATTGCATGATCCTTTTGAGCCTGGGTGGCGGTCCATAAAAAAACAGACAATCCTAGAATACCTAGGTGCCTAGACATGCAATCGCTGGAGTACCCAGGTACCTCAATCCACCCAGATGTGTGTTTAAGTTGCCACCTTAAATAAACCATTAATTAATAATCTCACATCTGTCATGGATATCACTCACCAAATCCACGTCTACTAGCATAGCATGGCAATAAGAAAATGTAGGAGTAACTCCCAAAGGTTTGATAATAAAACAGGTAATAGGTGCTACCTCATCTACTTCCCAAACCCACAATTTAATTAGATCCTAATCATGCAATGTGTGAGGTTTGATCTAATGCAATAAAAACTGGGTAAAAGGAAGTATGATCAAAGTGTGAACTTGCCTGCAATGTTGGTTAAGATGATTCACACTCAAAACTCTTGATAGTTCTACTCGTCACACTCTGGTCAATCTATCGTAAGCAAGCAATGGGAAACACACATAAGCAATCACTCAAAAGATCGGAAAGATCGAAGAAGACGATTCGGAAAACATCAAAACCAAGCAAATAACTATTGCAACATAAAACAATTTCTAACATTACCAAAATTATATAAATTTGGCCTTATCAAAAAGTTTAGGTCAAGAGCTTCGCTTTGCAAAAAGAATCAACTCAAACGGAGCTACGAAAGTCGAGTTAGGATCAAACGAAGTTTGAATACAAATTTATTCTAATTCAAATTCTAAAACTTTCAAATACATGTTTAAGTTGTTTATCTGGATAGAGGAGATCATAACGAAGAAGTGGGCATTGGTTTCGTTGGATTTGGACAAACGAGTAAAAAGTAGTGAGGGTTTGAAGATTAGGGACTAATCTGTGAAGAAAATACTCACAAACGGGTCCCTGGCAGAAAATTAAATAAATAGAAAAAGAATAAAATCTATCTAACGAACGTTCGCTACAGCAAAAAAAAATAACGAATTCGTTCGTTGTGAAGACCTAACCAGCGAACGTTTTCTAATTAGATCTAACTAACCAGCGAACGTTTTCTAATTAGATCTAACTAAAAGAAAACCGACCTAAGATGAAAAACCGAAAAAACCGGATCGGGTTTTGTGCGGGTTTTTACCGCTTCGTGCGGTTCAACGGCGGGGCATTTTCCGGCGGTTTTCTCACGCCAGTCGGCGGCGGCAGCAAGCTCCGGCGAGGGCGGCGGGATGCGGCTCCAGTGGGGCGAGGCGGCGCGGTGCTTGGCAGCGACGGCAGCAGCAGCGAGTGGCGCTGGGCGGCGGTGAGAGGTGCGGGACGGCGAGGCGGCGAAGTGCAGCAGCGGCGGCAGCGAGATTTGGCGGCGGCGAAGTCTGGCAAGGGGCGGCGGTTGAGGGGAGGAGGAGGAGAAGAGGGCGGCGGGGCGGCGCATTTATACAGGGGCCGGGGCGGCTCCTGTCTTAGGGAAGGGGCGGCCGGCGCCGTGGGTGCGGCGGACTCCGAGGTGAGTCCAGCACCGGCACGTGAGGAGGGAGGCGACGCGGCGTCGGGCTGGGCCGGCCCAGTTCGGCGGAAGGGTTTTTTTCACTGAACTAAAATAAAAAACCATAATAACTAAAATATTATATAGGCATATAATATACCAAAATTTGCAGAAAAAGATTTTCTACAACATGGACATTTTTATAATGCCAAATAAAATTCACGCAAATTCAGATAATTCAAAGAGTGCTACTGGTCTAATAAAATCCAATTAAAATCATTATAAAAATACCAAAATAGTTTGAAATTAATTTCTCTCCAATATTCTGATGTAGGGAATCATTTTACCCTAATTTCAATATATTTTATTTTGGGAGAAACATAATTTGAATAAAACTCAAATAACTCCAAATTGAAAATAAATTCAAAAGAACTTTGAATTTAATTCTTTTAAAACTTCCAACTCATATTTCATATATTTTGAAGAAGTCATTTTATCTTCTCTCATGAAAATCATTGAGTTGCTTAAAGTTTCAGAACTGGAAATATTTTCAAATGAAATTCGAATATTTTCAACAACCCTTTTCATTTCATTTAAATGGAAGAAGTCATGTCATCTTCTCTCTAGTGTTTTGTGTTGAAAAGCATTTGAATTCATGGAGATCAAAATGCAAAATGAAAGTTTGGGAAAGTCCTTTTATTCCCTCTCATTTAACTTTCAAAAAGTTTCGGATTTCACTCAATCAACCACACAACAATCAAGCAACCAATCAAATCTATCTATTTAATATAACATTCCAAATTTAGAATTTTGGGATGCTACACGCGGTGATGTGGCATCATTAGCAGAGGATTGCTGTAGCTTAATTATGCGGGTGTGACAATAGTCATCTTCATCACCTTGCCACCGATAGCCATCCATGAAACCACACAAGAGCAGGTGCCCGGAATCCGGGTCCACAATTGTTTGGGAACGCAGTAATTTCGAAAATTTTCCTACGCACACGCAAGATCATGGTGATGCACAGCAACGAGAGGGGAGAGTGTTGTCTACGTACCGGCGCAGACCGACTGCGGAAGCGATCACACAACATAGAGGAAGTAGTCGTATGTCTTCTTCCCGATCCGACCGATCCAAGCACCGTTACTCCGGCACCTCCGAGTTCTTAGCACACGTTCAGCTTGATGACGTTCCTCGGGCTCCGATCCAGCAGAGTGTCGAGGAAGAGTTCCGTCAGCACGACGGCGTGATGACGATCTTGATGTACTACCGACGCAGGGCTTCGCCTAAGCACTACAACGGTACGATCGAGGTGGAATTTGGTGGCAGGGGGCACCGCACACGGCTAAGGAACAATCTCAAGGATCAAGTTGTGTGTCTTGGGGTGCCCCCTGCCCCCGTATATAAAGGTTGGAGGAGGGGGAGCCGGCCGGCCAGGGAGAGGAGGCGCAGGGGAGTCCTACTCCCACCGGGAGTAGGACTCCTCCCCCCAATCCTAATCCAATTAGGACTCCCGGGGGGAAAAGAGAGAGAAGGGGGGCCGGCCCCTTATCCTAGTCCTACTAGGACTTGGGGAAGGGGGGGGGCGCCGGCCAGCTTGGGCTTGTCCCTTTTCTCCTTTTCCACTAAGGCCCAATAGGCCCATTAGTCTCCCGGGGGGTTCCGGTAACCCTCCCGGTATTCCGGTAAAATCCCGATTTCACCCGGAACACTTCCTATGTCCAAACATAGGCTTCCAATATATCAATCTTTACGTCTCGACCATTTCGAGACTCCTCGTCATGTCCGTGATCTCATCCGGGACTCCGAACAACCTTCGGTACATCAAAATGCATAAACTCATAATAACTGTCATCGTAACGTTAAGCGTGCGGACCCTACGGTTCGAGAACAATGTAGACATGACCGAGACACGTCTCTGGTCAATAACCAATAGCGGGACCTGGATGCCCATATTGGCTCCTACATATTCTACGAAGATCTTTATCGGTCAGACCGCATAACAACATACGTTGTTCCCTTTGTCATCAGTATGTTACTTGCCCGAGATTCGATCGTCGTTATCCAATACCTAGTTCAATCTCGTTACCGGCAAGTCTCTTTACTCATTCCGTAATACATCATCTCACAACTAACATATTAGTTGCAGTGCTTGCAAGGCTTATGTGATGTGTATTACCGAGAGGGCCCAGAGATACCTCTCCGACAATCGGAGTGACAAACCCTAATCTCGAAATACGCCAACCCAACATCTACCATTGGAGACACCTGTAGTACTCCTTTATAATCACCCAGTTACGTTGTGACGTTTGGTAGTACCCAAAGTGTTCCTCCGGTAAACGGGAGTTGCATAATCTCATAGTTATAGGAACATGTATAAGTCATGAAGAAAGCAATAGCAACATACTAAACGATCGGGTGCTAAGCTAATGGAATGGGTCATGTCAATCAGATCATTCTACTAATGATGTGACCTTGTTAATCAAATAACAACTCTTTGTTCATGGTTAGGAAACATAACCATCTTTGATTAACGAGCTAGTCAAGTAGAGGCATACTAGTGACACTCTGTTGGTCTATGTATTCACACATGTATTATGTTTCCGGTTAATACAATTCTAGCATGAATAATAAACATTTATCATGATATAAGGAAATAAATAATAACTTTATTATTGCCTCTAGGGCATATTTCCTTCAGTCTCCCACTTGCACTAGAGTCAATAATCTAGTTCACATCGCCATGTGATTTAGCAGCAATAGTTCACATCACCATGTGATTAACACCCATAGTTTACATCGTCATGTGACCAACACTCAAAGGGTTTACTAGAGTCAGTAATCTAGTTCACATCTCTATGTGATTAACACCCAAAGAGTACTAAGGTGTGATCATGTTTTGCTTGTGAGATAATTTTAGTCAACGGGTCTGTCACATTCGGATCCGTAAGTATTTTGCAAATTTCTATGTCTATAATGCTCTGCATGGAGCTACTCTAGCTAATTGCTCCCACTTTCAATATGTATCCAGATTGAGACTTTAGATTCATCTGGATCAGTGTCAAAAACTTGCATCGGCGTAACCCTTTACGACGAACCTTTTTGTCACGTCCATAATCGAGAACCATATCCTTATTTCACTAAGGATAATTCTGACCGCTGTCCAGTGATCTACTCCTAGATCACTATTGTACTCCCTTGCCAAATCAGTGCAGGGTATACAATAGATCTGGTATACAGCATGACATACTTTATAGAACCTATGGCCAAGGCATAGGGAATGACTTTCATTCTCTTTCTATCTTCTGCCGTGGTCGGGCTTTGAGTCTTACTCAACTTCACACCTTGTAACACAGGCAAGAAACTTTTTCTTTGACTGTTCCATTTTGAACTACTTCAAAATCTTGTCAAGGTATGTACTTATTGAAAAACTTATCAAGCGTCTTGATCTATCGCTATAGATCTTGAAGCTCAATATGTAAGCAGCTTTACCAAAGTCTTTCTTTGAAAAACTCCTTTCAAACACTCCTTTCATGCTTTACAGAATAATTCTACATTATTTCCAATCAACAATATGTCATTCACATATACTTATCAGAAATGCTGTAGTGCTCCCACTCACTTTCTCGTAAATACAGGCTTCACCGCAAGTCTGTATAAAACTATATGCTTTGATCAACTTATCAAAGCGTATATTCCAACTCCAAGATGCTTGCACCAGTCCACAGATGGATCGCTGGAGCTTGCACATTTTGTTAGCACTTTTCGGATTCACAAAACATTCTAGTTGCATCGTATACAACTCTTCTTTAGCAAATCCATTAAGGAATGCAGTTTTGTTTATCCATTTGCCAGATTTCATAAAATGCGGCAATTGCTAACATGATTCGGACAGACTTTAAGCATAGATACGAGTGAGAAAATCTCATCGTAGTCAACACCTTGAACTTGTCGAAAACATTTTGCGACAATTCTAGCTTTGTAGATAGTAACACTACTATCAGTGTCCGTCTTCCTCTTGAAGATCCATTTATTTTCTATGGCTTGCCGATCATCGGGCAAGTCAACCAAAGTCCATACTTTGTTCTCATATATGGATCATATCTCAGATTTCATGGCTTCAAGCCACTTTTGCGGAATCTGGGCTCACCATCTCTTCTTCATAGTTCGTAGGATCATCATGATCTAGTAGCATGACTTCCAGAACAGAATTACCGTACCACTCTGGCGCGGATCTTACTCTGGTTTACCTACAAGGTTCGGTAGTAACTTGATCTGAAGTTACATGATCATCATCATTAGCTTCCTCACTAATTGGTGTAGGTGTCACAGAAACAGTTTTCTGTGATGTACTATTTTCCAACAAGGGAGCAGGTACAGTTACCTCGTCAAGTTCTACTTTCCTTCCACTCACTTCTTTCGAGAGAAACTCCTTCTCTAGAAAGTTTCCGAACTTAGCAACAAAAGTCTTGCCTTCGGATCTGTGATAGAAGGTGTATCCAATAGTTTCCTTTGGATATCCTATGAAGACACACTTCTCCGATTTGGGTTCGAGCTTATCAGGTTGAAGCTTTTTCACATAAGCATCGCAGTCCCAAACTTTAAGAAACGACAACTTTGGTTTCTTGCCAAACCATAGTTCATAAGGTGTCGTCTCAATGGATTTTGATGGTGCCCTATTTAACGTGAATGCAGCTATCTCTAATGCATAACCCCAAAACAATAGTGGTAGATCGGTAAGATACATCATAGATTGCACTATATCCAATAAAGTACGGTTATGACGTTAGGACACACCATTATGCTGTGGTGTTCCATATGGCATGATTTTGTGAAACTATTCCACATTGTTTCAATTGAAGGCCAAACTCGTAACTCAAATATTTTACCTCTGCGATCATATCGTAGAAACTTTTATTTTCTTGTCACGATGATTTTCCACTTCACTCTGAAATTCTTTGAACTTTTCAAATGTTTCAGACTTATGTTTCATCAAGTAGATATACTCATATCTGCTCAAATCATCTGTGAAGATCAGAAAATAATGATACCTGTCGCGAGCCTCAATATTCATCGGACCACATACATCAGTATGTATGATTTCCAACAAATCTGTTGCTCGCTCCATTGTACCGAAGAACGGCGTTTTAGTCATCTTGCCCAAAAGGCACGGTTCGCAAGCATCAAGTGATTCATAATCAAGTGATTCCAAAATCCCATCAGCATAGAGTTTCTACATGCGCTTTACACCAATATGACCTAAACGGCAGTGCTACAAATAAGTTGCACTATCATTATTAACTTTGCATCTTTTTTCAATATTATGATTATGTGTATCACCATGATCGAGATCCAACAAACTATTTTCATTGGGTGTGTAACCATATAAGGTTTTATTCATGTAAACAGAACAACAATTTATTCTCTTATTTTAATGAATAACCGTATTGCAATAAACATGATCAAATCATATTCACGCTCAACGCATAAACCAAATAACACTTATTTAAGTTCAACACTAATCCCGAAAGTATAGGGGAGTGTGCGATGATGATCATATCAATCTTGGAACTACTTCCAACACACATCGTCACTTCACCCTTAACTAGTCTCTGTTTATTCTGCAACTCTCGTTTCGAGTTACTAATCTTAGCAACTGAACTAGCATCAAATACTGAGGGGTTGCTATAAACACTAGTATAGTACACATCAATAACATGTATATCAAATATACTTATGTTCATTTTGCCATCCTACTTATCCGCCAATCACTTGGGGTAGTTCCGCTTCCAGTGACCAGTCCCTTTGCAGTAGAATCACTTAGTCTCAGGCTTAGGATCAGACTTGGGCTTCTTCACTTGAGCAGCAACTTGCTTGCCGTTCTTCTTGAAGTTCCCCTTCTTCCCTTTGCCCTTTTCTTGAAACTAGTGGTCTTGTCAACCATCAACAATTGATGTTTTTCTTGATTTCTACCTTCGTTGATTTCAGCATCACGAAGAGCTTGGGAGTTGTTTCCGTTATCCCTTGCATATTATAGTTCATCACGAAGTTCTACTAACTTAGTGATGATGACTAGAGAATTCTGTCAATCACTATCTTATCTGGAAGATTAACTCCCACTTGATTCAAGCGATTGTAGTACCCAGACAATCTGAGCACATGCTCACTAGTTGAGCGATTCTCCTCCATCTTTTAGCTATAGAACTTGTTGGAGACTTCATATCTCTCAACTCGGGTATTTGCTTGAAATATTAACTTCAACTCCTGGAACATCTCATATGGTCCATGACGTTCAAAACGTCTTTGAAGTCCCGATTCTAAGCCATTAAGCATGGTGCACTAAACTATCAAGTAGTCATCATATTGAGCAAGCCAAACGTTCATAACGTCCGCATCTGCTCCTGCAATAGGTCTGTCACCTAGCGGTGCATCAAGGACATAATTCTTCTGTGCAGCAATGAGGATAAACCTCAGATCACGGATCCAATCCGCATCATTGCTACTAACATCTTTCAACACAATTTTCTCTAGGAACATATCAAAATAAACACAGGGAAGCAACAACGCGAGCTATTGATCTATAACATAATTTGCAAAATACTACCAGGACTAAGTTCATGATAAATTTAAGTTCAATTAATCATATTACTTAAGAACTCCCACTTAGATAGATATCCCTCTAATCCTCTAAGTGATCACGTGATCCAAATCAACTAAACCATAACCGATCATCACGTGAGATGGAGAAGTTTTCAATGGTGAACATCGTTATGTTGATCATATCTACTATATGATTCACGCTCGACCTTTCGGTCTCCGTGTTCCGAGGCCATATCTGTATATGCTTGGCTCGTCAAGTATAACCTGAGTATTCTGCGTGTGCAACTGTTTTGCACCCGTTGTATTTGGACGTAGAGCTTATCACACCCGATCATCACGTGGTGTCTGGGCACGACGAACTTTGGCAACGGTGCATACTCAGGGAGAACACTTCTTGATAATTTAGTGAGAGATCATCTTATAATGCTACCGTCAATCAAAGCAAGATAAGATGCATAAAAGGATAAACATCACATGCAATCAATATAAGTGATATGATATGGCCATCATCATCTTGTGCTTGTGATCTCCATCTCCGAAGCACCGTCATGATCACCATCGTCACCGGCGCGACACCTTGATCTCCATCGTAGCATCATTGTCGTCTCGCCAATCTTATGCTTCCACGACTATCACTACCGCTTAGTAATAAAGTAAAGCATTACATCGCGATTGCATTGCATACAATAAAGCGACAACCATATGGCTCCTGCCAGTTGCCGATAACTCGGTTACAAAACATGATCATCTCATACAATAAAATCAGCATCATGCCTTGACCATATCACATCACAACATGCCCTGCAAAAACAAGTTAGACGTCCTCTACTTTGTTGTTGCAAGTTTTACGTGGCTGCTACGGGCTTAAGTAAGAACTCATCTCACCTACGCATCAAAACCACAACGATAGTTCATCAAATAGACTCCGTTTTAACCTTCTCAAGGACCGGGCGTAGTCACACTTGGTTCAACTAAAGTTGGAGAGACAGTCTTCCGCAAGCCATCTATGTGCAAAGCACGTCGAGGGAACCGGTCTCGCGTAAGAGTACGCGTAAGGTTGGTCCGGATCGTCTCACCCAACAATACCGCCGAACCAAAGTATGACATGCTGGTAGGCAGTATGACTTGTATCGCCCACAACTCACTTGTGTTCTACTCATGCAAATAACATCAAACCATAAAACCTAGGCTCGGATGCCACTGTTGGGGAACGCAGTAATTTCGAAAATTTTCCTACGCACACGCAAGATCATGGTGATGCACAGCAACGAGAGGGGAGAGTGTTGTCTACGTACCGACGCAGACCGACTGCGGAAGCGATCACACAACGTAGAGGAAGTAGTCGTACGTCTTCTTCCCGATCCGACCGATCCAAGCACCGTTACTCCGGCACCTCTGAGTTCTTAGCACACGTTCAGCTCGATGACGTTCCTCGGGCTCCGATCTAGCAGAGCGTCGAGGAAGAGTTCCGTCAGCACGACGGCGTGATGACGATCTTGATGTACTACCAACGCAGGGCTTCGCCTAAGCACTACAACGGTACGATCGAGGTGGAATTTGGTGGCAGGGGGCACCGCACACGGCTAAGGAACGATCTCAAGGATCAAGTTGTGTGTCTTGGGGTGCCCCCTGCCCCCGTATATAAAGGTTGGAGGAGGGGGAGCCGGCCGGCCAGGGAGAGGAGGCGCAGGGGAGTCCTACTCCCACCGGGAGTAGGACTCCTCCCCCCAATCCTAATCCAATTAGGACTCCCGGGGGGAAAAGAGAGAGAAGGGGGGCCGGCCCCTTATCCTAGTCCTACTAGGACTTGGGGAAGGGGGGGGCGCCGGCCAGCTTGGGCTTGTCCCTTTTCTCCTTTTCCACTAAGGCCCAATAGGCCCATTAGTCTCCCGGGGGGTTCCGGTAACCCTCCCGGTATTCCGGTAAAATCCCGATTTCACCCGGAACACTTCCTATGTCCAAACATAGGCTTCCAATATATCAATCTTTACGTCTCGACCATTTCGAGACTCCTCGTCATGTCCGTGATCTCATCCGGGACTCCGAACAACCTTCGGTACATCAAAATGCATAAACTCATAATAACTGTCATCGTAACGTTAAGCGTGCGGACCCTACGGTTCGAGAACAATGTAGACATGACCGAGACACGTCTCCGGTCAATAACCAATAGCGGGACCTGGATGCCCATATTGGCTCCTACATATTCTACGAAGATCTTTATCGGTCAGACCGCATAACAACATACGTTGTTCCCTTTGTCATCGGTATGTTACTTTCCCGAGATTCGATCGTCGGTATCCAATACCTAGTTCAATCTCGTTACCGGCAAGTCTCTTTACTCGTTCCGTAATACATCGTCTCACAACTAACATATTAGTTGCAGTGCTTGCAAGGCTTATGTGATGTGTATTACCGAGAGGGCCCAGAGATACCTCTCCGACAATCGGAGTGACAAACCCTAATCTCGAAATACGCCAACCCAACATCTACCATTGGAGACACCTGTAGTACTCCTTTATAATCACCCAGTTACGTTGTGACGTTTGGTAGTACCCAAAGTGTTCCTCCGGTAAACGGGAGTTGCATAATCTCATAGTTATAGGAACATGTATAAGTCATGAAGAAAGCAATAGCAACATACTAAACGATCGGGTGCTAAGCTAATGGAATGGGTCATGTCAATCAGATCATTCTACTAATGATGTGACCTCGTTAATCAAATAACAACTCTTTGTTTATGGTTAGGAAACATAACCATCTTTGATTAACGAGCTAGTCAAGTAGAGGCATACTAGTGACACTCTGTTGGTCTATGTATTCACACATGTATTATGTTTCCGGTTAATACAATTCTAGCATGAATAATAAACATTTATCATGATATAAGGAAATAAATAATAACTTTATTATTGCCTCTAGGGCATATTTCCTTCAACAATAAGGCTCTTCAGCTTGCATCTTCGACACGGACATCTTATCTCCATCTCGTTCTTTTGAAGCATCTCGGCCTTCGCGGAGCTCAAAAACCTATTCATGATGCCTTCGGTCATCGTGCGGACCATGGTCACCTACGGGGTAGAGCAAAATGATATTTTAGAACCAAGAAAAAATTTGGCATGACTTTCCCTAAAAATAGGACAAAAAAGAATGCATAGTGCCAAAATTCTCGCCGAAACGGAAATGAATCAACATTCCGGCAAAATATTGGAAACTATCGCATTTCAAATACCGGTACCTGCAAACATAAACATATATGCAACACCACAAACATACATAGATCTAGCAAGGCCATAAAAAGTGCATGTGCACGTTATTGGAGCGAGGTAGGGAGAAAAAAGTAGATCTACAACATAAAGATAGCTTTCCCCTTACTTACCTATCAAAAAAAGGTAATTTAACCACTTAATTTTGATGAATCTATTGTGTAAATGAGGTGAGGAGGAGGAGGCAGCCGACACAAGCTTGGAGGAGGAGGTGGAGAGAATGAAGTGGGGAAAGTGAGTGTGTAGGTGTGGCTGTCCAAAATATCTAGCTGGTTCCAGGTTACTAATGGCGCACCAGAGACAAATGCGCCATTAGTAACCCTTGTTACTAATGGCACACCAGCTTGAGGTGCGCCATTAGTAGTTTTGCAAAAAAAATAGTAGTGGCGCACTGTGTACGAGGTGCGCCATTACTAGTTAAACTAGTAATGGCGCACTACTCCCTGGTGCGCCATTAGAATTTTTGGAAAAAAATTTGTTACTAATGGCTCACCGTGGGTCTGGTGCACCATTAGTGTCTACCACACTAATGGCGCACCGATTCATGGTGCGCCATTACTATATAGTAGTGGCGCACCACATATGTGGTGCGCCATTAGTGGCCATATCATCTATAGCTCTTTTCCTAGTAGTGCTCAACTTTCTGTTGTTACCTCTCTCCCTGTCAAACTCCTAGTTGTAACACCGAATCCAAACGATAGGTAATTTCCTTACATCTGTGGACTGTAGTCATGACCTTGTTCGCCTCACAGTTACAATCACGGGTCACAAACTTGAAAATCATCATCACCAACACCAAGAAGGGTGCCATGCCCAAGATCACATACATCGTCGAGATGAAGAGCCTTGGGGATGAATTAGTTGATGTTGGTCATCTGGAGTTTGATCCAGAGATGGTCGACTACATCCTCACAGGGCATGATTGCGACTACGACCCCATGGATGCAGCAGCCAGCACCATAAAAAATTCCATCAATGATGATGACCTAATTGGCACAAATTTCCTCCTTCGACCAGAGGATGCTAGGTGATGGGTCAAGTGGTGGCTTCCACACATTAACCAATGCGGCCTACAAAGGTTGCGGTCAGGCTTGCGGCAGAGGCTATCATAGGTGAGGATGTAGGCGGCACGATCATGATATCACTCCTCTCCTCCTGTTGGCGGTGTTGGTGTTGGGGAATGCAGTAATTTCAAAAAAATCCTATGCACATGCAAGATCATGGTGATGCATAGAAACGAGAGGGAAGAGTGTTGTCTTCGTACCCTCGTAGACCGTAAGCGGAAGCGTTATGACAACGTGGTTGATGTAGTCGTACATCTTCACGATCGACCGATCCTAGCACCGAAGGTACGACACCTCAGCGATCTGCACACGTTTGGCTCTGTGACGTCCCACGAACTCACAATCCATTAGAGTGTCGAGGGAGAGCTTCGTCAGCACAACGGTGTGATGACGGTGATGATGATGCTACCAGAACAGGGCTTCGCCTAAGCATCGCTACGATATGACCAAGGTGGATTATGGTGGAGGGGGGCACTGCACACGGCTAAGAGATCAATGATCAACTTGTGTGTCTATGCGGTGCCCCCTCCCCCGTATATAAATGAGTGGAGGGGGGAGGGGGCCGGCCTCCTAGGCGCGCCCCAAGGGGAGTCCTACTCCCATCGGGAGTATGATTCCCCCTTTTGCTAGTTGGATTAGGATAGAATGAAGGGGGAGGAAGGAAAGGGGGCCGGCCCCCCTCCCAATTTGGATTGGGCTTGGGGGGCGCGCCCCCTCCTTTGCTCCCCTCTCCTCTCTCCCACTATGGCCCAATAAGGCCAATATACCTCCCAGTACATAAGTAAATGACCTATCTCACCCGGAACCATTCTGATGTCCAAATATAGTCGTCCAATATATCGATCTTTATGTCTCGACCATTTTGAGACTCCTCGTCATGTCCGTGATCATATCCGGGATTCCGAACTACCTTCGGTACATCAAAACACATAAACTCATAATACGATCATCACTGAACATTAAGCGTGCAGACCTACGGGTTCGAGAACTATGTAGACATGACCAAGACACGTCTCCGGTCAATAACCAATAGCAGAACCTAGATGCTCATATTTGTTCCTACATATTCTATGAAGATCTTTATCGGTCAAACCGCATAACGATATACGTCGTTCCCTTTGTCATCGGTATGTTACTTGCCCGAGATTTGATCGTCGGTTTCTCAATACCTAGTTCAATCTCATTACCGACAAGTCTCTTTACTCGTTCCGTAATGCTACATCCCGTAAGTAACTCATTAGCTACATTGCTTGCAAGGCTTATAGTGATGTACATTACTGAGAGGGCCTAGAGGTACCTCTCCGACAATCGGAGTGACAAATCCTAATCTCGATCTATGCCAACTCAACAAACACCATCGGAGACACCTGTAGAGCACCTTTATAATCATCCAGTTACGTTGTGACGTTTGGTAGCACACAAAGTGTTCTTCCGGTATTCGGGAGTTGCATGATCTCATAGTCATAGGAACATGTATAAGTTATGGAGAAAGCAATAGCAACAAACAAAACGATCATCTTGCTAAGCTAACGGATGGGTCAAGTCAATCACATCATTCTCTAATGATGTGATCCCGTTAATCAAATGACAACTCATGTCTATGGTCAGGAAACATAACCATCATTGATTCAACGAGCTAGTCAAGTAGAGGAAAACTAGTGACACTCTGTTTGTCTATGTATTCGCACATGTACTAAGTTTCCGGTTAATACAATTCTAGCATGAATAATAAACATTTATCATGATATAAGGAAATATAAATAATAACTTTATTATTGTCTCTAGGGCATATTTCCTTCAGTCTCCCACTTGCACTAGAGTCAATAATCTAGATTACATTGTAATGATTCTAACACCCATGGAGTATTGGTGTTGATCATGTTTTTCTCATGAGAGAGGCTTAGTCAACGGGTCTGCAACATTCATATCCGTATGTATCTTGCAAATCTCTATGTCTCCCTTGTTGACTTGATCGCTGATGGAATTGAAGCATCTCTTAATGTGCTTGGTTCTCTTGTGAAATCTAGATTCCTTTGCCAAGGCAATTGCACCAGTATTGTCACAAAAGATTTTCATTGGACCCGATGCACTAGGTATGACACCTAGATCGGATTTGAACTCATTCATCTAGACTCCTTCATTTGCTGCTTCCAAAGCAGCAATGTATTCCGCTTCACACGTAGATCCCGCCACGACGCCCTGTTTGGAACTGCACCAACTGACAGCTCCACCATTTAATAAAAACATGTATCCGGTTTGTGACTTAGAGTCATCTGGATTAGTGTCAAAGTTTGCATCGATGTAACCGTTTACGATGAGCTCTTTGTCACCTCCATATACGAGAAACATATCCTTAGTCCTTTTTAGGTATTTCAGGATATTCTTGACCGTTGTTCAGTGACCCACTCCTGGATTACTTTGGTACCTTCCTGCTCAACTGATAGCAAGGCACACATCAGGTCTGGTACACAGCATTGCATACATGATAGAGCCTATGGCTGGAGCATAGGGAACACCTTTCATTTTCTCTCTATCTTCTGAAGTGGTCGGGCATTGAGTCTGACTCAACTTCACATCTTGTAATACAGGCAAGAACCCTTTCTTTGCCTGATCCATTTTGAACTTCTTCAAAACTTTATCAAGGTATGTGCTTTGTGAAAGTCCAATTAAGCGTCTTGATCTATATCTATAGATCTTGATGCCCAATATATAAGCAGCTTCACCGAGGTCTTTCATTGAAAAATTCTAATTATTGAAGTATCCTTTTATGCTATTCAGAAATTCAGTATCATTTCTGATCAACAATATGTCATTTACATATAATATTAGAAATGCTACAGAGCTCCCGCGCACTTTCTTGTAAATACATGCTTCTCCAAAAGTCTGTATAAAACCATATGCTTTGATCACACTATCAAAGCGTATATTCCTACTCCCAGAGGCTTGCACCAGTCCATAAATGGATCGCTGGAGCTTGCACACTTTGTTAGCACATTTTGGATCGGCAAAACCTTCTGGTTGCATCATATACAACTCTTCTTTAAGATATCCATTAAGGAATGCAGGTTTGACATCCATTTGCCAAATTTCATAATCATAAAATGCGGCAATTGCTAACATGATTTGGATGGACTTTAAGCATCGCTATAGGTGAGAAGGTCTCATCGTAGTCAACTCCTTGAACTTGTCGAAAACCTGTTGCAACAAGTCGAGCTTTGTAGATAGTAATATTGCCGTCAGTGTTAGTCTTCTTCTTGAAGATCCATTTATTCTCTATGGCCTGCCGATCATCGGGCAAGTCAACCAAAGTCCATACTTTGTTCTCATACATGGATCACATCTCAGATTTCATGGCCTCAAGCCATTTTGTAGAATCTGGGCTCATCATCACTTCCTCATAGTTCGTACGTTCGTCATGGTCAAGTAACATGACTTCCAGAACAGGATTACCATACCACTCTGGTGCGGATCTTACTCTAGTTGACCTATGATATTTGGTAGTAACTTGACCAGAAGTTTCATGATCATCATCATTAGCTTCCTCACTTACTGGTATAGGAATCACTAGAACTGATTTCAGTGATGAACTACTTTCCAATAAGGGAGAAGGTACAATTACCTCGTTAAGTTCTACTTTCCTCCCACTCACTTCTTTTGAGAGAAACTCCTTCTCTAGAAAGGATCCATTCTTAGCAACGAATATCTTGCCTTCTGATCTGTCATAGAAGGTGTACCCAATAGTCTCCTTTGGGTATCCTATGAAGACACATTCCTCCGATTTAGGTTCGAGCTTCCGGTTGAAGCTTTTTCACATAAGCATCGCAGCCCCAAACTTTAAGAAACAACAACTTGGGTTTCTTGCCAAACCACAGTTCATAAGGTGTCGTCTCAACGGATTTAGATGGTGCCCTATTTAACGTGAATGCAGCCGTCTCTAAAGCATAACTCCAAAAAGATAGCAGTAAATCAGTGAGAAACATCATAGATCGCACCATATCTAATAAAGTGCGGTTACGACGTTCAGACACATGATTACGTTGTGGTGTTCCAGGTGGCATGAGTTGCGAAACCATTTTGCATTGTTTCAAATGAAGTTCACACTCATAACTCAAATATTCACCTCCACGATCAGATTGTAGAAACTTGATTTTCTTGTTACGATGATTTTCCACTTCACTCTGAAATTGTTTGAACTTTTCAAATATTTTCAGACTTATGTTTCATTAAGTAGATATATCCATATCTTCTCAAATCATCTGTGAAGGTCAGAAAATAACGATATTCGCCGCGAGCTTCAATGTTCATTGGACCACATACATCAGTATGTATGATTTCCAGTAACTCTATTGCTCGCTCCATTGTTTCGGAGAATGGAGTTTTAGTCATCTTGCCAATGAGGCATGGTTCACAAGTACCAAGTGATTCATAATCAAGTGATTCCAGAAGTCCATCAGAATGAAGTTTCTTCATGCGCTTCACCAATCTGACCTAAACGGCAGTGCCACAAATAAGTTGCACTATCATTATCAACTCTGCATCTTTTGGCTTCAATAATATGAACATGTGTATCACTACTATCAAGATTTAGTAAAAATAGACCACTCATTAAGGGTGCATAACCATAAAAGATATTACACATATAAATAGAACAACCATTGTTCTCTGATTTAAATGAATAACCGTCTCACATCAAACAATATCCAGATATAATGTTCATGCTCAACGCTGGCACCAAATAACAATTATTTAGGTCTAAAACTAATCCCAAAGTTAGATGTAGAGGTAGCGTGCCGACGGCGATCACATCGACTTTGGAACCATTTCCCACGCGCATCGTCACCTCGTCCTTAGCCAATTATCGCTTAATCTGTAGCCCCTGTTTCGAGTTGCAAATGTTAGCAACTGAACCAGTATCAAATACCCAGGCACTACTGCGAGTATTAGTAAGGTACACATCAATAACATGTACTAGTGGACCCGTTGCGCCAAATGGCGCAGAGGCATGCTAAACCCATGCTCGCGATGACAAGAAAAACATGGTTTAATTCTTTTTTATAGGAAATACAGTGGATTGTTGACTAAAATGAGATACGCATACACATTTTTAATTCGATGGATTAAAGTCCCATTCAAAATAAAAATATATGTTTTAGTCAGTTTAGCTTTGGGTCACGCCAGAGCATACCATCTCTACTGCTTGTTCATCTGCTCGCCTCAATCGCTATAGGACGCACGATTGCGAGTGGATCTTGGATTTTTTATGGACATCTTTTTTGGCAGATTTACATGATGTTACATTAGCATACCTTGATTAGTCTGCGTTGATTGAAATTCTTTGTTATTTTTGGTTTCCAACCCGGCTAACATGAGGAGAGCTCACATCAATGATCCTGTGAAAATTAGCTCTTATGAAAGTGGACAGTACCTCTGATGAAGCCTTGGACTTGCCAAAATGGCGCGAAAGACGAACTTGAACCAATAACTAAAAGAGATTAGTTTGCTTTTTTTAGTATATGATGTTGATATATACTTGTTTGTGAAGTGTTATGGAGCACGAAAGCCCTATTTAAACCAAGAATTAACTAAGGAGCATATGGTGTTGATCTTGGTTGGCATAAAATGTTAGCCTTTCTACATGATGTCGAATGAGAAATTCAATATCTTTGTTGGTGCTGTAAACAAACGTGTGATAGACAACTTAAGCATCAATGCAAAGATACAATGTTAGTGTAGTGATCATTAAACAAAGGTCCACAAGCAGCAAATATAAACATAATTTATTTCCCATAAGTGAAGCATTATTGAATACTCCATTCAAGAGATGGATTACACACATTATGATTCTCTCAACAAAATAATAGGATATAATCAGAAAGAATGAACTTGTTGCATCAATATAGAATTCAAAATTAGTCAAACAGTGCATTTCTTCATGGCATGCAACACAAAGTTCATCCTCGGTAAAAGAAAGCGCATAAAACAATCATGTTTCCATTGACTAATAATGCAATCGCTTCAGTGTTATCGGTTTTCATCAAACATTCTCCTGTCTTCCATCCAATATCCCTACTATTGCAGGAAGTGTCAGTAACCTGCAGAAAAATACAATCTCTTTAACAATAAGAAAGAAGTGGCAAGGTCACCTTTGCATTATACACGCAAATATAAGTAAACCGTTAAAGTGATAATAAATGAAGGCCCTGAAATAAAGTAAATAGCGTAGCGACAATGTCAATTACCAAAGAAAAAAGGTAAAAGGCAAAATTAAAAGCTGGCAAAGTAAAGGTATGGTTTTAATCTACTCCCTTGCCTAATATACGACGTTTTAGCGATTTCACTATTGACTACATACATATATACTATAATGAGTGAATATAGTCATATACACACTAAAATGTGTCTAGATATATACGAATCAAGAAAAGGCTAAAAGATCTTATATTAGGGAACAAAGGGAGTAGTATGCGGCACCAACACAGATGTGGACCAATTGGACAGGGAGGTAGTTTAATTATTATAAATGCTAATGCGCAGTGGTGGTACCTCTCTATACTTGGCGGACATGTATCTAGCATGCCGGGTTTTGCACGATCTGTTATTTCATTTTCATAGGTTTCAATACTAATCGGAGAAAAGAAAAGTTCCTCCGTGCCACTCTGTTTGACTCACAAAATAGACTGGCAAATATACTACTCAAGGTTTTTCTTTTTTTCCAAGAAATAACCACTCCGCTTTTGACACGGCAAAATCAAATGTGGAACTCTTTCGACATTAGCATAGTTGGTACCTTAGCTGAGGGTCTTGTGATGTTGCCATGTTTTGTTTTAAGCTGAATCTTCTGGCTTCAAAGTAATTAGTTAGTGCTCAAATAGTCAGCGTTAATCAAAGGTGTAAACAGACTATAAAGTAAACAAGTTGCAATGACCTTCTTCATCACTTATGTAGATTGGGTTACTGATGCCTTTCCCTATCATACTGTAACATGTACTAAAGGTCTGGAAATGGCGTGCACACAGGAAGCTATATTGTGCCTGAAACTACAGTTTCCGGAATTTGCATACAGGTTCCATTACTCTGTTGGGAAGCATAAACCATTGATCTATACAGTAAATTGCTTTATCTTGAATTTGCATATAAGCTTGGGTTTGTAGTAACCAAACAATACTCAGTGGCACACAACACTAAAAGGTACTTCCTCTGTGGGCAATGGCATGTATGTAAATAGAGATAGAAAACAGAAACGGAAATATAATTGAAAGAGTAAGTGACCAGATTGCGAACCTAAACAAAAGAATATATAAAGGGCGTGCATCAAAATATATTTAAGTTAATAAATGGCAACACATATATATTAAACAACCTAAACGGAAAGAATGTACAAAGAACAAGCATGAAAATATATTTAAGTTAATGAATGGCATCACATTATATATTAACCAAAATACAATAGTCGTCCTAAAGCCAATATAAAAAACCAACTAATAAACCTGAAAGTAGGAATCGACATTGCATTAATATCAAAATCTAATTGTTCGACAATGAAGCAAGTAGCTTGAGCGACTCTAAGTGCGCTTTGTCTTTCCGTTTGCAAGTGTGATACGTACTAAGCTGTGTTTAAATATCTACCAAAAAAGTATGGCGATGACAAAGCTGATACAAAAAGGCCAACAACTCCTAGTGCAAATCACAACTGCAAAATGTTCAAACCAACTATTTGCTCAGATGTTGCAACCATCCTGGCATCCTGCACAACCAATACTTTCTACCATACCATGAAACACCTATATCCCGAAGAATGTAAGCCATTACCCTAATATGTAAGGCTACTATTACAGAAAGGAACATTACCTAGTACTTGGCTGGGCAGATGGCTACATAGCTATTTCATGCTTCTAAGTAGTTATACATGGTCCTTGCAGAATAATGGCTAAAACACAACTTCCTTGAACAATAGGGAACACAACACATACAATAGCCTCAAAGCACTGTAGATCTCTCTAAACTAAACCATGCTCATAGTAAGTAAATTGAGGAGCACAAAAGGCATACCGGCAGCAGAGCCAGATCGTCAAGTGTCTTCCTTTTCTGAATATCCAAGAGAAACCATTGTCAGTTTTTTTCACAAACTCCCATGAGCCTTTGGAACAGCAAAACAACCCTAAAGAGCATAATCATATTCTTTCATGGAAGAAATTTTTAGGAAACTAACAAATCTACTCTTTTAACAACTTCCTACCTAGAGTCTAAGAGACTGCAGATAGCAAGTAGATCAAAACAAAATCAAACTGAAATCAGATCATAGAACATCGAGTTCGCGCCGACGGCCAAAGTCCTGGCCTCCACCCCATACACCATGCCCGCATACGTTTTTATAGTCAGTCCACTAATGCGAGCACGCCGATTAAACAGAAAAAATGTATAGTGGCCAGTAGGCCATTCTGTGAAGAAATTGACTGATGGAGGCCATTGAAAATTCAGTAGTAAGCAGGAAACATCAAACCGTGAGCCTTGCCAGTCGCCGCAGCTTACCAGCTTTCCACCAACGACCTCCTGTTACTACCCACCCTCACACAGAGCAGCGCAGCCTCCAGCTCCATCCCATAGAGGCATGAGTCAAGCTTTCACATTTTCACAAAGAAGTTTCTATCCGGAATTGAATCGACCTACAACCAAACCACTCAACTAAGTTACAAACAAAGGACAACTAATGCAATTACTATTCAAAAACATGAACGATACAATTTATTAGCATTCATGATGAAAAAACCAAATAGACAAGGTATTCACCTGGGGCTTGCAGTATAGATTCAAGTAAAGCGTGCCGATGCCAAATTACCAATCTTAGGCCAGTCGTGGAGCTCAAGAACAACCTAGATTGCATATGAGCATTCTAGTACCAAATCATTAGTTTTCCAAAAATTAAGCATCTATGGGTGGTGGGGGGAACAGGAGCACACCCGAGACAATGGTTGAATTGTTGTATACCAATGATGGCCGCTACCACCGCCGACATAGGGTTCAGCTACCGCTCAAAACCCAACCATTCCAACTCATACATCATCATATGCAAAACAACCAAGTAGAAAATAATTTTGTGAACAACTAAATCTCTTTGAGGTAGGCACTACAACAAACATGTCACGGGAAAACCCACAGGTTGTGCTGCTGCCACCTCCATGAGAACTTAGTAATTCATCTCAGAAGAAGGAATCACATCATGCAATGGAAAGGAGAGAATAAAATCACTAACTAACATCTGATATCAAGATAAATCCATCTAACAATTTAGAAATTGAGAGAGGGGAGGAAAGGAGTCGAGCCTACCTCGGTGCTGTGCAGCCTTCATCTTTCTCCACTTGATGCCCTCCATCCCCGACGGATCCACGATGCTCAAGGCTGGTGGGGCGAGGCGGCACTCGCAGGAGGCACCACACGATGGAGGGATGTAGGCAGTCCAGCAACCTCGTAGATCAGCAGGGGCCAATCCATGGCGCTGTATCAAATCAAGCGCCGTTGTCATTGCGGTTTGCCTCGAGGTCGCCAACCACCCCAAAAATTCCACTGCTGCCTCCAGAGGACAGAGATCAGGTGACATGCATGTTTTGCATGTCACCGTGTGCCTTGCGGCCGGAATTCAAATTTAAATATTGTGAAAAAATCAAAAAAAAATCATGCATGTTCATAGCACATATTAAGATAACCCCAGAAAATCTAGATCAAAATTCGAAACACACATCGAGAGAAAAAAAGAGAAGCTCAGATGTGAACATGCATGATTTTTTTCAGATTTTTTCGTAATTTTTAAATTTAAATTCCGGCCGCAAGGCACACCGTGACATGCAAACGTGCATGTCACCTGATCTTTGTCCCGGCCTGCGTGGGTTGCCATGGGAAAGGAGCAGATGCGGGAGGAGGGTGACTCATGCGGGGGGTGGAGAAAGAGGGCGGCTGTCATTTTGCTGGAAAGGGGATAGTGTTTGTGTGGTGGGACGAATGGGTCCAGTGCGTGAGGCACACATGGATTGGACAACAAAAGACCTACCGGTGTGGCGCTCTCCGCCTCTCCCCCACGTCCCGTGGTTCCCGCGCTTGTCACACCTTTTTTGCACGTCCTCTGGCTCCCGCCCGTGGTGCTCTCTTTTGCTTCGTCAGCCACAGTGCCAGTCAGATGTCTCACACACAAGCACGCGCACGCACCGTGCTGGTTGACTTACACCAAGGTTTGAAAATACCCACATTGAACCAACCAAATGACACAAACAGAAGGTCCACAGGCCATTCAACCAGAAAAAACAAAGAAAAGGTAACAAAATTTACCATGCAGTCAACCAATCCAACGACCAACAACAAAAGTCAAACGCCATCGGACGGCCACGAACGATGCGCGCGGGAGGAGCTCCATGGAGGAGGGTCGGCTAGCATCCATATATGTTAGAATATCAAATATACCTTTCACTTTGCCATCCTTCTTCTCCACCAAATACTTGGGAAAGTTCCGCTTCCAGTGACTAGTTCCTTTGCAGTAGAAGCACTCATTGTCAGGCTTAGGTCCAGACTTGGGTTTCTTCACTGGAGCAGCAACTGGCTTGCTGTTCTTCTTGAAGTTCCCCTTATTCCCTTTATTCTCTTTTCTTGAAACTGGTGGTCTTGTTGACCATCAACACTTGATGTGCTGGAAATATGCCCTAGAGGCAATAATAAATTGGTTATTATTATATTTCCTTGTTCATGATAATCGTTTATTATCCATGCTAGAATTGTATTGATAGGAAACTCAGATACATGTGTGAATACATAGACAATAACATGTCCCTAGTAAGCCTCTAGTTGACTAGCTCGTTGATCAATAGATGGTTACGGTTTCCTGACCATGGACATTGGATGTCGTTGATAACGGGATCACATCATTAGGAGAATGATGTGATGGACAAGACCCAATCCTAAGCCTAGCACAAGATCATGTAGTTCGTATGCTAAAGCTTTTCTAATGTCAAGTATCATTTCCTTAGACCATGAGATTGTGCAACTCCCGGATACCGTAGGAGTGCTTTGGGTGTGCCAAACTTCACAACGTAACTAGGTGGATATAAAGGTACACTACAGGTATCTCCGAAAGCGTCTGTTGGGTTGGCACGAATCGAGACTGGGATTTGTCACTCCGTGTAAACGGAGGGGTATCTCTGGGCCCACTCGGTAGGACATCATCATAATGTGCATAATGTGATCAAGGAGTTGATCACGGGATGATGTGTTACAGAACGAGTAAAAGAGACTTGCCGGTAAGGAGATTGAACTAGATATCGGGATACCGACGATCGAATCTCGGGCAAGTATCGTACCGCTAGACAAAGGGAATTGTATACGGGATTGATTAAGTCCTTGACATCGTGGTTCATCCGATGAGATCATCGTGGAGCATGTGGGAGCCAACATGGGTATCCAGATCCCGCTGTTGGTTATTGACCGGTGAGTTGTCTCGGCCATGTCTGCATGACTCCTGAACCCGTAGGGTCTACACACTTAAGGTTCGATGACGCTAGGGTTATAGGGAAAGTATGTACGCGGTTACCGAATGTTGTTCGGAGTCCTGGATGAGATCCCGGACGTCACGAGGAGTTCCGGAACGGTCCGGAGGTAAAGATTGATATATAGGAAGTATGGTTTTGGCCACTGGAAATGTTCCGGGCATCACCGGTAGTGTATCGGGACCACCGGAGGGGTCCGGGGGTCCACCGGGAGGGGCCACCAGCCCCGGAGGCTTGCGTGGGCCATAAGTGGGAAGGGACCAGCCCCTATGTGGGCTGGGGCGCCTCCCACGAAGGCCTAAGGAGTCCTCAAGAGGAGAGGGGGCAAACCCTAGGCGCAGATGGGCCCTAAGGCCCACCCTAGGTGCGCCCCCCTCTCTCTCCCCCTTGGCCGCCTCCGAGATGGGATCTGGGGGCTGCCGCCACCCCTAGGGACGGAACCCTAGGTGGGGGCGCAGCCCTCCCCTCCCCCTATATATACTTGAGGTTTGGGGCTACCCAACACATGTGATTTGCTCTCCCTATTGGCGCTGCTCTACCCCTCTCCCTCCTCGTCTCTCGTTGTGCTTGGCGAAGCCCTGTTGGAGTCCCGCGCTCCTCCACCACCACCACGCCGTCGTGCTACTGCTGGATGGAGTCTTCCCCAACCTCTCCTTCTCCCCTTGCTGGATCAAGGCGTAGGAGACGTCACCGGGCTGTACGTGTGTTGAACACGGAGGTGCCGTCCGTTCGGCACTAGGATCATCGGTGATTTGGATCACGACGAGTACGACTCCATCAACCCGTTCACTTGAACGCTTCCGCTTAGCGATCTACAAGGGTATGTAGATGCACTCTCCTTCCCCTTGTTGCTAGATTACTCCATAGATTGATCTTGGTGATGCGTAGAAAATTTTGAATTTCTGCTACATTCCCCAACAGTGGTATCAGAGCTAGGTCTATGCATAGTTTCTATGCACGAGTAGAACACAAAGCAGTTGTGGGCGTCGATATTGTCAATTTACTTGCCGTTACTTGTCTTATCTTGATTCGGCGGCATCGTGGGATGAAGCGGCCCGGACCGACCTTACACGTACTCTTACATGAGACTGGTTTCACCGACTGACATGCACTAGTTGCATAAGGTGGCTAGCGGGTGTCTGTCTCTCCCACTTTAGTCAGATCGGATTCGATGAACAGGGTCCTTATGAAGGGTAAATAGAAATTGGCAATTCACGTTGTGGTTTTGGCATATGTAAGAAACGTTCTTGCTAGCAACCTATAGCAGCCATGTAAAAAACTTGCAACAACATTAGAGGACGTCTAACTTGTTTTTGCAGCAAGTGTTTTGTGATGTGATATGGCCAAAGGATGTGATGAATGATATATGTGATGTATGAGATGATCATGTTCTTGTAATAGGAATCACGACTTGCATGTCGATGAGTATGACAATCGGCAGGAACCATAGGAGTTGTCTTAATTTATTTATGACCTGCATGTCAACATAAACGTCATGTAATTACATTACTTTATTGCTAACCGTTAGCTGTAGAAGTAGAAGTAATAGTTGGCGAGACAACATCATGGAGACACGATGATGGAGATCATGGTGTCATGCCGGTGACGATGATGATCATGGAGCCCCGAAGATGGAGATCAAAAGGAGCAAAATGATATTGGCCATATCATGTCACTTTTTGATTGGATGTGATGTTTATCATGTTTTTGCATCTTATTTGCTTAGAACGACGGTAGTAAATAAGATGATCCCTCATTAAAATTTCAAGAAAGTGTTCCCCCTAACTATGCACCGTTGCGAAAGTTCGTCGTTTCGAAGCACCACGTGATGATCGGGTGTGATAGATTCTAATGTTCACATACAACGGATGTAAGACAGATTTACACACGCGAAACACTTAGGTTGACTTGACGAGCCTAGCATGTACAGACATGGCCTTGGAACACAAGAGACCGAAAGGTCGAGCATGAGTCGTATGGTAGATACGATCAACATGAAGATGTTCACCGATGATGACTAGTCCATCTCACGTGATGATCGGACACGGCCTAGTTGACTCGGATCATTTAATCACTTAGATGACTAGAGGGATGTCTATCTGAGTGGGAGTTCATAAGATGAACTTAATTATCCTGAACATAGTCAAAAGGTCTTCGCAAATTATGTCGTAGCTCGCGCTTCAGTTCTACTGTTTAGATATGTTCCTAGAGAAAATTTAGTTGAAAGTTGATAGTAGCAATTATGTGGACTAGGTCCGTAAACTGAGGATTGTCCTCATTGCTTCATAGAAGGCTTATGTCCTTAATGCACCGCTCAGTGTGCTGAACCTCGAACGTCATATGTGGATGTTGCGAACATCACATACACGTTTTGATAACTACGTGATAGTTCAGTTAAACGGTTTAGAGTTGAGGCACCGAAGACGGTTTTGAAACGTCACAAAACATATGAGATGTTTCGAGGGCTGAAATTGGGATTTCAGGCTCGTGCCCACGTCAAGAGGTATAAGACCTCTGACGATTTTCTTAGCCTGCAAACTAAGGGAGAAAAGCTCAATTGTTGAGCTTGTGCTCAGATTGTCTGATTACAACAATCATTTGAATCGAGTGGGAGTTGATCTTCCAGATGAGATAGTGATGTTTCTCCGAAGTCATTACCACCAAGCTGCTAGAGCTTTGTGATGAACTATAATATATCAGGGACATATATGATGATCCTTGAGATATTCGCGATGTTTGACACCACAAAAGTAGAAATCAAGAAGGAGCATCAATTGTTGATGGTTGGTGAAACCACTAGTTTCAAGAAGGGCAAGGGCAAGAAGGGATACTTCATGAAACGGCAAATCAGCTGCTACTCTAGTGAAGAAACCCAAGGTTGAACCCAAACCTGAGACTAAGTGCTTCTGTAATAAGAGGAACAACCACTGGAGTAGAATTACCCTAGATACTTGGAAGATGAGAAGGCTGGCAAGGTCGATAGAAGTATATTGGATATACATTGTGTTAATGTGTACTTTACTAGTACTCCTAGTAGCACCATGGTATTAGATACCGGTTCGGTTGCTAAGTGTTAGTAAACTCGAAATAAAAGGCTGCGGAGTAAACGGAGACTAGCTAAAGGTGAGCTGGCGATATGTGTTGGAAGTTTTTCCAAGCTTGATGTGATCAAGCATCGCACGCTCCCTCTACCATCGAGATTGGTGTTTGCATTGAGCATAGACATGATTGGATTATGTCTATCGCAATACGGTTATTCATTTAAGGAGAATAATGGTTACTCTATTTATTTGAATAATACCTTCAATGGTCTTGCACCTAAAATGAATGGTTTATTGAATCTCGATCGTAGTGATACACATGTTCATGCCAAAAGATATAAGATAGTAATGATAGTACCACCTACTTGTGGCACTGCCACGTAAGTCATATCAGTATAAAACGCATGAAGAAGCTCCAGGTTGATGGATCTTTGGGCTCACTCATTTTTGAAAAGTTTGAGACATGCGAACCATGTCTATTGGTGTATATGCATGAAGAAACTCCATGCAAATGGACCGTTTGGACTCATTTGATTTTGAATCCTTGAGACATGCAAATCATAACACATGGGCAAGATGACCGAAAGCCTCGTTTTCAGTAAAATGGAACTAGAAAGCAACTTGTTGGAAGTAATACATTTTGATGTGTGCAGTCCAATGAGTGCTGAGGCGTGTAGTGGATATCGTTATGTTCTTACTTCATAAATGATTTGAGTAGATGTTGAGTATATTTACTTGATGAATCACGAGTCTGAATTATTGAAAGGTTCAAGTAATTTCAGGGTGAAGTTGAAAGATCGTTGTGACAAGAGGATAAAATATCTATGATATGATCATAGAGATGAATATCTGAATTACGAGTTTGGCACAGAATTAAGACATTGTGGAAATTGTTTCACAACTAATACAGCCTGGAACACCATAGTGTGATGGTGTGTCCGAACATCATAACTGCACCCTATTGGATATGATGCATACCATGATGTCTCTTATCGAATTACCATGATAGTTTATGGGTTAGGCATTAGAGACAACCACATTCACTTTAAATAGGGCACCATGTAATTCCGATGAGATGACACCGTATGAACTATGGTTTAGAGAAACCTAAGCTGTCATTTCTTAAAAGTTTGGGGCTGCGACGCTTATGTGAAAAAGTTTCAGGCTGATAAGCTCGAACCCAAAGCGGATAAATGCATCTTCATAGGACACCCAAAACAGTTGGGTATACCTCCTGTCTCAGATCTGAAAGCAATAAGGGATTGTTTCTAGAATTGGGTCCTTTCTCGAGGAAAAGTTTCTCTCGAAAGAATTGAGTGGGAGGATGGTGGAGACTTGATGAGGCTATTGAACCGTCTCTTCAACTAGTGTGTGGCAGGGCACAGGGAGTTGTTCCTGTGGCACCTACACCAATTGAAGTGGAAGCTTATGATAGTGATCATGAAACTTCAGATCAAGTCACTACCAAACCTCGTGGGATGACAAGGATGCATACTACTTCAGAGTGGTACGTAATCCTGTCTTGGAAGTCATGTTGCTAGACAACAATAAACCTACGAGCTATGGAGAAGCAATGGTGGGCCTGGATTCCAAAATGGCTCGAGGCCTTATAATCCGAGAGAGGATCCATATATGAAAACAAAGTGTAGACTTTGGAAGAACTACTTGATGGTTGTAAGGCTGTTAGGTACATATGGATTTTAAAAGGAAGACAGACAATGATGGTATGTATCACCATTAAGAAAGCTTGACTTGTCGTTAAGATGTTTTCCGACAAGTTCAAGGAGTTGACTACGATGAGACTTTCTCACTCGTAGCGATGCTAAGAGTCTGTTGGAATTATATTAGCGATTACTGCATTATTTATGAAATCTTGCAGATAGGATGTCAAAACATTGTTTCCTCGACGATTTTCTTGAGGAAAGATTGTATGTGATACAACCAGAAGGTTTTGTCAATCCTGAAAGATGCTAACAAGTATGCAAAGCTCCAGCAATCCTTCTAAGGACTGGAGTAAGCATCTTGGAGTTGGAATGTATGCTTTGATGAGATGATCAAAGATTTTGGGTGTATACAAAGTTTATGAGAAACTTGTATTTCCAAAGAAGTGAGTGGGAGCACTATAGAATTTCTGATGAGTATATGTTGTTGACATATTGTTGATCAGAAATGACGTAGAATTTCTGGAAAGCATATAGGGTTATTTGGAAAGTGTTTTTCAATGGAAAGCCTGGATTAAGCTACTTGAACATTGAGCATCAAGATCTATAAGGATAGATCAAAACGCTTAATGGTACTTTCAAATGAGCACATACCTTGACATGATCTTGAAGGTGTTCAAGATGGATCAGTCAAAGAAGGAGTTCTTGCCTGAGTTGTAAGGTATGAAGTTAAGACTTAAAGCTCGACCACGACAGAAGAAAGAGGAAGGACGAAGGTCGTCCCCTATGATTTTGTCATAGGCTCTATACTGTATGCCATGCTGAGTACCGCACCTGATGTGTGCCTTGCCACATATCTGGCAAGAGGGTACAAAGGTGATCTAGGAGTAGATCACCAGATAGCAGTAAAAATTATCCTTAGAAGAATAAGGAAATGTTTCTCGGTTATGGAGGTGATAAAGAGTTCGACATAAAGAGTTACGTCGATGCAAACTTACCACCTATCCGGATAGCTCTGAGTGAAGATACCGAATGCGTATAATGGAGCAACAATTTGAAATAGCTCCAAGTGGAACGTGGTAGCAGCATCTACGACATGACATAAAATTTTGCGAAATACATAGGGATCTAAATATGGCAAGACCCGTTGACTACAACCTCTCTCACAAGCATAACATGATCAAACCCAAAACTCTTTGAGTGTTTATCACATAGTGATGTGAACTAGATCATTGAGTCTAGTAGACTCTTGGATGTTGGTCACATGGCGATGTGACCTGTGAGTGTTAATCACATGGCGATGTGAACTAGATTATTGACTCTAGTGCAAGTGGGAGACTGTTGGAAATATGCCCTAGAGGCAATAATAAATTGGTTATTATTATATTTCCTTGTTCATGATAATCGTTTATTATCCATGCTAGAATTGTATTGATAGGAAACTCAGATACATGTGTGGATACATAGACAACAACATGTCCCTAGTAAGCCTCTAGTTGACTAGCTCGTTGATCAATAGATGGTTACGGTTTCCTGACCATGGACATTGGATGTCGTTGATAACGGGATCACATCATTAGGAGAATGATGCGATGTACAAGACCCAATCCTAAGCCAAGCACAAGATCATGTAGTTCGTATGCTAAAGCTTTTCTAATGTCAAGTATCATTTCCTTAGACCATGAGATTGTGCAACTCCCGGATACCGTAGGAGTGCTTTGGGTGTGCCAAATGTCACAACGTAACTGGGTGGCTGTAAAGGTACACAACAGGTATCTCCGAAAGTGTCTGTTGGGTTGGCACAAATCGAGACTGGGATTTGTCACTCCGTGTAAACGGAGAGGTATCTCTGGGCCCACTCGGTAGGACATCATCATAATGTGCACAATGTGATCAAGGAGTTGATCACGGGATGATGTGTTATGGAACGAGTAAAAGAGACTTGCCGGTAATGAGATTGAACTAGGTATCGGGATACCGACGGTCGAATCTCGGGCAAGTATCGTACCGCTAGACAAAGGGAATTGTATACGGGATTGATTAAGTCCTTGACATCGTGGTTCATCCAATGAGATCATCGTGGAGCATGTGGGAGACAACATGGGTATCTAGATCCCGCTGTTGGTTATTGACCGGAGAGTTGTCTCGGCCATGTCTGCATGACTCCCGAACCCGTAGGGTCTACACACTTAAGGTTCGATGACGCTAGGGTTATAGGGAAAGTATGTACGCGGTTATCGAATGTTGTTTGGAGTTTCGGATGAGATCCCGGACGTCACGAGCAGTTCTGGAACGGTCCGGAGGTAAAGATTGATATATAGGAAGTATGGTTTTGGCCACCGGAAGTGTTCCGGGCATCACCGGTAGTGTACCGGGACGACCGGAGGGGTCCGGGGGTCCACCGGGAGGGGCCACCAGCCCCGGAGGCTTGCGTGGGCCAGAAGTGGGAACGGACCAGCCCCTATGTGGGCCAGGGAGCCTCCTACCAAGGCCCAAGGCGTCCTCAAGAGGAGAGGGGGCAAACCCTAGGCGCAGATGGGCCCTAAGGCCCACCCTAGGTGTGCCCCCCTCTCTCTCCCCCTTGGCCGCCTCCCAGATGGGATCTGGGGGCTTCCGCCACCCCTAGGGAGGGAACCCTAGGTGGGGGCGCAGCCCCTCCCCTCCCCCTATATATACTTGAGGTTTGGGGCTGCCCAACACATATGATTTGCTCTCCCTGTTGGCGCAGCCCTACCCCTCTCCCTCCTCGTCTCTCGTAGTGCTTGGCGAAGCCCTACTGGAGTCCCGCGCTCCTCCACCACCACCACGCCGTCGTGCTGCTGCTGGATGGAGTCTTCCCCAACCTCTCCTTCTCCCCTTGCTGGATCAAGGCGTAGGAGACGTCACCGGGCTGTACGTGTGTTGAACACGGAGGTGCCGTCCGTTTGGCACTAGGATCATCGGTGATTTGGATCACGACGAGTACGACTCCATCAACCCCATTCACTTGAACGCTTCCGCTTAGTGACCTACAAGGGTATGTAGATGCACTCTCCTTCCCCTCGTTGCTAGATTACTCCATAGATTGATCTTGGTGATGTGTAGAAAATTTTGAATTTCTTCTACGTTCCCCAACATGATGCTCCTTCTTGATTTCTACCTCCGCAGCCTTTAGCACTACGAAGAGCTCAGGAATCGTCTTATCCATCCCTTGCATATTATAGTGAAGGAAATATGCCCTAGAGGCAATAATAAAGTTATTATTTATTTCCTTATATCATGATAAATGTTTATTATTCATGCTAGAATTGTATTAACCGGAAACATAATACACGTGTGAATACATAGACAAACAGAGTGTCACTATGGGCATCCAGGTGACCGATACACGTATGTTGTTATGCGGTCTGACCGATAAAGATCTTCGTAGAATATGTAGGAGCCAATATGGGCATCCAGGTCCCGCTATTGGTTATTGACCGGAGAAGTGTCTCGGTCATGTCTACATTGTTCTCGAACCGTAGGGTCCGCACGCTTAACGTTACGATGACAGTTATTATGAGTTTATGCATTTTGATGTACCGAAGGTTGTTCGGAGTCCCGGATGTGATCACGGACATGACGAGGAGTCTCGAAATGGTCGAGACATAAAGATTGATATATTGGAAGCCTATATTTGGATATTGGAAGTGTTCCGGGTGAAATCGGGATTTTACCGGATTACCGGGAGGTTACCAGAACCCCCCGGGAGCCATATGGGCCTTCATGGGCCTTAGTGAAAAAGAGAAAAGGGGCAGCCCATAGGTGGCCGCGCACCCCCCTTCCCTTAGTCCTATTAGGACTAGGAGAAGGGGCCGGCCCCCCTTCTCTCTCTTTCCCCCTTTGGGAAACCTAGTCCAACTAGGATTGGGGGGGGGGGGGAGTCCTACTCCCGGTGGGAGTAGGACTCCTCCTGCGCCCTCTCCCTGGCCGGCGCACCCCTCCCCCATGGCTCCTTTATATACAGGGGCAGGGGGCACCTCTAGACACACAAGTTGATCCTTGAGATCGTTCCTTAGCCGTGTGCGGTGCCCCCTGCCACCATATTCCACCTCGATCATATTGTAGCGGTGCTTAGGCGAAGCCCTGCGACGGTAGAACATCAAGATCGTCACCACGCCGTCGTGCTGACGGAACTCCTCCCCGAAGCTTTGCTGGATCGGAGCCCGGGGATCGTCATCGAGCTGTGCGTGTGCTAAGAACTCGGAGGTGCCGGAGTAACGGTGCTTGGATCGGTCAGATCGGGAAGAAGACGTACGACTACTTCCTCTACGTTGTGTCAACGCTTCCGTTGCGATCTACAAGGGTACGTAGATCAGATTCTCCCCCTCGTTGCTATGCATCACCATGATCTTGCGTGTGCATAGGAATGTTTTTTGAAATTACTATGTTCCCCAACAGTGGCATCCGAGCCTAGGTTTTATGGTTTGATGTTATTTGCACGAGTAGAACACAAGTGAGTTGTGGGCGATACAAGTCATACTGCCTACCAGCATGTCATACTTTGGTTCAGCGGTATTGTTGGACAAGACGACCCGGACCAACATTACGCGTACGCTTACGCGAGACCGGTTCCCTCGACGTGCTTTGCACATAGATGGCTTGCGGGCGACTGTCTCTCCAACTTTAGTTGAACCGAGTGTGGCTACGCCTGGTCCTTGAGAAGGTTAAAACGGAGTCTATTTGACAAACTATCGTTGTGGTTTTGATGCGTAGGTGAGATTGGTTCTTGCTTAAGCCCGTAGCAGCCACGTAAAACTTGCAACAACAAAGTAGAGGACGTCTAACTTGTTTTTGCAGGGCATGTTGTGATGTGATATGGTCAAGGCATGATGCTAAATTTTATTGTATGAGATGATCATGTTTTGTAACCGAGTTATCGGCAACTGGCAGGAGCCATATGGTTGTCGCTTTATTGTATGCAATGCAATCGCGATGTAATGCTTTACTTTATTACTAAGCGGTAGTGATAGTCGTGGAAGCATAAGATTGGTGAGACGACAACGATGCTACGATGGAGATCAAGGTGTCGCGCTGGTGACAATGGTGATCATGACGGTGCTTCGGAGATGGAGATCACAAGCACAAGATGATGATGGCCATATCATATCACTTATATTGATTGCATGTGATGTTTATCCTTTTATGCATCTTATATTGCTTTGATTGACGGTAGCATTATAAGATGATCTCTCACTAAATTATCAAGAAGTGTTCTCCCTGAGTATGCACCATTGCCAAAGTTCGTCGTGCCCAGACACCACGTGATGATCGGGTGTGATAAGCTCTACGTCCATCTACAACGGGTGCAAGCCAGTTTTGCACACGCAGAATACTCAGGTTAAACTTGACAAGCCTAGCATATGCAGATATGGCCTCGGAACACAGAGGCCGAAAGGTCAAGCGTGAATCATATAGTAGATATGATCAACATAATGATGTTCACCATTGAAAACTACTCCATCTCACGTGATGATCGGTTATGGTTTAGTTGATTTGGATCACGTGATCACTTAGAGGATTAGAGGGATGTCTATCTAAGTGGGAGTTCTTAAGTAATTTGATTAACTGAACTTAAACTTATCATGAACTTAGTCCTGGTAGTATTTTGTAAATCATGTTGTAGATCAATAGCTCGCGTTGTTGCTTCCCTGTGTTTGCTTTGATATGTTCCTAGAGAAAATTGTATTGAAAGATGTTAGTAGCAATGATGCGGATTGGATCCGTGATCTGAGGTTTATCCTCATTGCTGCATAGAAGAATTATGTCCTTGATGCACCGCTAGGTGACAGACCTATTGCAGGAGCAGATGCAGACGTTATGAACGTTTGGCTAGCTCAATATGATGACTACTTCATAGTTTAGTGCACCATGCTTAATGGCTTAGAATCGGGACTTCAAAGAAGTTTTGAACGTCATGGACCATATGAGATGTTCCAGGAGTTGAAGATAATATTTCAAGCAAATACCCGAGTTGAGAGATATGAAGTCTCCAACAAGTTCTATAGCTAAAAGATGGAGGAGAATTGCTCAACTAGTGAGCATGTGCTCAGATTGTCTGGGTACTACAATCGCTTGAATCAAGTGGGAGTTAATCTTCCAGATAAGATAGTGATTGACAGAATTCTCTAGTCACCATGACCAAGTTAGTAGAACTTCATGATGAACTATAGTATGCAAGGGATGACGAAAACGACTCCCGAGCTTTTCATGATGATGAAATCGATGAAGGTAGAAATCAAGAAAAACATCAAGTGTTGATGGTAGACAAGACCACTAGTTTCAAGAAAAGGGCAGAGGGAAGAAGGGGAACTTCAAAAAGAACAGCAAGCAAGTTGCTGCTCAAGTGAAGAAGCCCAAGTCTGGACCTAAGCCTGAGACTGAGTGCTTCTACTACAAAGGGACTGGTCACTGGAAGCGGAACTACCCCAAGTGATTGGTGGATAAGTAGGATGGCAAAGTGAACATAAGTATATTTGATATACATGTTATTGATGTGTACTTTACTAGTGTTTATAGCAAACCCTCAGTATTTGATACTAGTTCAGTTGCTAAGATTAGTAACTCGAAACGGGAGTTGCAGAATAAACAGAGACTAGTTAAGGGTGAAGTGACGATGTGTGTTGGAAGTGGTTCCAAGATTGATATGATCATCATCGCACACTCCCTATAATTTCGGGATTAGTGTTGAACCTAAATAAGTGTTATTTGGTGTTTGCGTTGAGCATGAATATGATTTGATCATGTTTATTGTAATACGGTTATTCATTTAAGTAAGAGAATAAATTGTTGTTCTGTTTACATGAATAAAACCTTATATGGTTACACACCCAATGAAAATAGTTTGTTGGATCTCGATCGTAGTGATACACATAATCATAATATTGAAACCAAAAGATGCAAAGTTAATAATGATAGTGCAACTTATTTGTAGCACTGCCGTTTAGGTCATATTAGTGTAAAGCGCATGAAGAAACTCCAAGCTGATGGGCTTTTGGAATCACTTGATTATGAATCACTTGATGCTTGCGAACCATGCCTCATGGGCAAGATGACTAAGACTCTGTTCTTCGGAACAATGGAGCGAGCAACAGATTTGTTGGAAATCATACATACTGATGTATGTGGTCCGATGAATATTGAGGCTCGCGACAGGTATCATTATTTTCTGATCTTCACAGATGATTTGAGCAGATATGAGTATATCTACTTGATGAAACATAAGTCTGAAACATTTGAAAAGTTCAAAGAATTTCAGAGTGAAGTGAAAAATCATCGTAACAAGAAAATAAAGTTTCTATGATCTGATCGTAGAGAAGAGTATTTGAGCTACGAGTTTGGCCTTCAGTTAAAAACAATGTGAAATAGTTTCACTACTCACGCCACATGGAACATCATAGTGTAAAGGTGTGTCCGAACGTCATAACCGTACTTTATTAGATATAGTGCGATCTATGATGTCTCTTACCGATCTACCACTATCGTTTTGGGGTTATGCATTAGAGACAGCTGCATTCACGTTAAATAGGGCACCATCAAAATCCGTTGAGACGACGCCTTATAAATTGTGGTTTGGCAAGAAATCAAAGTTGCCGTTTCTGAAAGTTTGGGGCTGCGATGCTTATGTGAAAAAGCTTCAACCTGATAAGCTCGAACCCAAATCGTAGAAATGTGTCTTCATAGGATATCCAAAAGAAACTATTGGATACACCTTCTATCACAAGACCGAAGGCAAGACTTTTGTTGCTAAATTCGGAAACTTTCTAGAGAAGGAGTTTCTTTCGAAAGAAGTGAGTGGGAGGAAAGTAGAACTTGATAAGGTAATTGTACCTTCTCCTTTATTGGAAAGTAGTTCATCACAGAAATCTGTTCTTGTGACTCCTACACCAATTAGTGAGGAAGCTAATGATAATGATCATGAAACTTCGAATCAAGTTACTACCGAATCTCGTAGATAAACCAGAGTGAAATCCGCACCAGAGTGGTACGGTAATCCTGTTCTGGAGGTCATGTTACTTGACCATGACGAACCTACGAACTATGAGGAAGCGATGATGAGCCCAAATTCCACGAAATGGTTTGAGGCCATGAAATCTGAGATATGATCCATGTATGAGAACAAAGTATGGACTTTGATGGATTTGCCCAATGATCGGCAAGCCATAGAAAATAAATGGATCTTCAAGAGGAAGACGGACGTTGATAGTAGTGTTACTATCTACAAAGCTAGAATTGTCGCAAAAGGTTTTCGACAAGTTCAAAGTGTTGACTACAATGAGAGTTTCTCACCCGTATCTATGCTTAAGTCTGTCCGAATCATGTTAGCAATTGCCGCATTTTATGAAATCTGGCAAATGGATAAACAAAACTGCATTCCTTAATGGATTTCTTAAAGAAGAGTTGTATATGATGCAACCAGTAGGTTTTGTTAATCCTAAAGGTGCTAACAAAATATGCAAGCTCCAGCGATTCATCTATGGACTGGTGCAAGCATCTCAGAGTTGGAATACACGCTTTGATAAGTTGAGCAAAGCATATAGTTTTATACAGACTTGCGGTGAAGCCTGTATTTACAAGAAAGTGAGTGGGAGCACTACAACATTTCTGATAAAGTATATGTGAATGACATATTGTTGATCGGAAATAATGTAGAATTATTCTGTAAAGCATAAAGGAGTGCTTGAAAGGAGTTTTTCAAAGAAAGACTTCGGTGAAGCTTCTTACATATTGAGCTCCAAGATCTATAGAGATAGATCAAGACGCTTGATAAGTTTTTTTCAATGAGTACATACCTTGACAAGATTTTGAAGTAGTTCAAAAATGGAGCAGTCAAAGAAAGAGTTCTTGCCTGTAGTACAAGGTGTGAAGTTGAGTAAGACTCAAAGCCCGACCACGGCAGAAGATAGAAAGAGAATGAAAGTCATTCCCTATGCCTCAGCCATAGGTTCTATAAAGTATGCCATGCTGTGTACCAGATCTATTGTATACCCTACACTGATTGGCATGGGAGTACAATAATGATCTAGGAGTAGATCACTAGACAGCGGTCAAAATTATCCTTACTGGAATAAGGATATGTTTCTCAATTACGGAGGTGACAAAAGGTTCGTCGTAAAGGGTTACGTCAATGCAAGTTTTGACACTGATCCAAATGACTCTAAGTATCAATCTGGATACATATTGAAAGTGGGAGCAATTAGCTAGAGTAGCTCCATGCAGAGCATTGTTGACATAGAGATTTGCAAAATACATGCGGATCTGAATGTGGCAGACCCATTGACTAAACTTCTCTCACAAGCAAAACATGATCACTTTTTGGATCTTAATCACATAGCGATGTGAACTAGATTATTGAATCTAGTAAACCCTTTGGGTGTTAGTCACATGGAGATGTGAACCAATCACATAAAGATGTGAACTATTGATATTAAATCACATGGCGATGTGATCTAGATTATTGACTCTAGTGCAAGTGGGAGACTGAAGGAAATATGCCCTAGAGGCAATAATAAAGTTATTATTTATTTCCTTATATCATGATAAATGTTTATTATTCATACTAGAATTGTATTAACCGGAAACATAATACATGTGTGAATACATAGACAAACAGAGTGTCACTAGTATGCCTCTACTTGACTAGATCGTTAATCAAAGATGGTTATGTTTCCTAACCATGGACAAAGAGTTGTTATTTGATTAACGGGATCACATCATTAGTTGAATGATCTGATTGACATGACCCATTCCATTAGCTTAGCACCCGATCGTTTAGTATGTTGCTATTGCTTTCTTCATGACTTATACATGTTCCTATGACTATGAGATTATGCAAATCCCGTTTGCCGGAGGAACACTTTGTGTGCTACCAAACGTCACAATGTAACTAGGTGATTATAAAGGAGCTCTACAGGTGTCTCCAATGGTAGATGTTGGGTTGGCGTATTTTGAGAATAGGATTTGTCACTCCGATTGTCGGAGAGGTATCTCTGGGCCCTCTCGGTAATGCACATCACTTAAGCCTTGCAAGCATTGCAACTAATAAGTTAGTTGCGGGATGATGTATTACGGAACGAGTAAAGAGACTTGCCGGTAACGAGATTGAACTAGGTATTGGATACCGACGATCGAATCTCGGGCAAGTAACATACCGATGACAAAGGGAACAACGTATGTTGTTATGCGGTCTGACCGATAAAGATCTTCGTAGAATATGTAGGAGCCAATATGGGCATCCAGGTCCCGCTATTGGTTATTGACCGGAGAAGTGTCTCGGTCATGTCTACATTGTTCTCGAACCGTAGGGTCCGCACGCTTAACGTTACGATGACAGTTATTATGAGTTTATGCATTTTGATGTACCGAAGGTTGTTCGGAGTCCCGGATGTGATCACGGACATGACGAGGAGTCTCGAAATGGTCGAGACATAAAGATTGATATATTGGAAGCCTATATTTGGATATCGGAAGTGTTCCGGATGAAATCGGGATTTTACCGGATTACCGGGAGGTTACCAGAACCCCCGGGAGCCATATGGGCCTTCATGGGCCTTAGTGGAAAAGAGAAAAGGGGCAGCCCATAGGTGGCCGCGCGCCCCCTTCCCTTAGTCCTATTAGGACTAGGAGAAGGGGCCGGCCCCCCTTCTCTCTCTTTCCCCCTTTGGGAAACCTAGTCCAACTAGGATTGGGGGGGGGGGGGAGTCCTACTCCCGGTGGGAGTTGGACTCCTCCTGCGCCCTCTCCCTAGCCGGCGCACCCCGCCCCCTTGGCTCCTTTATATACAGGGGCAGGGGGCACCTCTAGACACACAAGTTGATCCTTGAGATCGTTCCTTAGCCGTGTGCGGTGCCCCCTGCCACCATATTCCACCTCGGTCATATTGTAGTGGTGCTTAGGCGAAGCCCTGCGACGGTAGAACATCAAGATCGTCACCACGCCGTCGTGCTGACGGAACTCCTCCCCGAAGCTTTGCTGGATCGGAGCCCGGGGATCGTCATCGAGCTGTACGTGTGCTAAGAACTCGGAGGTGCCGGAGTAACGGTGCTTGGATCGGTCGGATCGGGAAGAAGACGTACGACTACTTCCTCTACGTTGTGTCAACGCTTCCGTTGCGATCTACAGGGGTACGTAGATCAGACTCTCCCCCTCGTTGCTATGCATCACCATGATCTTGCTGTGCATAGGATTTTTTTTTGAAATTACTATGTTCCCCAACATATAGTTCATCACAAAGCTTTGGCCACAGTGATTTAAGAACTCTGTCAATGACACTATCATTAGGAATATTAACTCCCAGTTGAGTCAAGTGGTTGTGGTACCTAGACATTCTGAGTATATGTTCACTGACTGAACTATTCTCCTCCATCTTGCAGCGCTGTAGAACTTATTGGAGACCTCATATCTCTCAATTTGGCCATTTGCTTGAAATATTAACTTGAACTCCTAGAACACCTCATATGCTCCATGACGTTCAAAACATCGTTGAGGTCCCGGTTCTAAGCCATAAAGCATGGCACACTGAACTATCGAGTAGTCATCAGCTTTGCTCTGCTAGGTGTTCACAACATCTGGCGTTGCTCCTGCAGCGGGTTTGTCACCTAGTGGGGCTTCGAGGACGTAATTCTTCTGTGCAACAATGAGGATAATCCTCAAGTTACGGACCCAGTCCGTGTAGTTGCTACCATCATCTTTCAAGTTAGCTTTCTCTAGGAACACATTAAAATTCAACGGAACAATAGCTCGGGCCATCTATCTACAACAACATAGACATGCAAATACTATCAGGTACTAAGTTCGTGATAAATTAAAGTTCAATTAATTAAATTACTTAAGAACTCCCACTGAGATAGACATCTCTCTAATCATCTAAGTGATCACGTGATCCATATTTAAACCATGTCCGATCATCACGTGAGATCGAGTAGTTTTCAATGATGAACATCACTATGTTTATCATATCTACTATATGATTCAAGCTCGACCTTTCGGTCTCAGTGTTTCGAGGCCATATCTGCATATGCTAGGCTCGTCAAGTTTAACCCGAGTATTCCGCGTGTGCAAAACTGGCTTGCACCCGTTGTATGTTAACGTAGAGCTTATCACACCCGATCATCACGTGGTGTCTCGGCACGTCGAACTATAGCAATAGTGCATACTCAGGGAGAACACTTATACCTTGAAATTCAGTGAGAGATCATCTTATAATGCTACTGCCGAACTAAGCAAAATAAGATGCATAAAGGATAAACATCACATACAATCCATATAAGTGATATGATATGGTCATCATCATCGTGGGCCTTTGATCTCCATCTCCAAAGCATCGTCATGATCACCATCGTCACCGGCTTGACACCTTGATCTCCATCGAAGCATTGTTGTCGTCTCGCCAAGTATTGCTTCTTCGACTATCGCTACTGCTTAGTGATAAAGTAAAACAATTACATGGCGATTGCATTTCATACAATAAAGCGACAACCATATGGCTCCTGCCAGTTGCCGATAACTGTGTTACAAAACATGATCATCTCATACAATAAAATTTAGCATCATGTCTGGACCATATCACATCACAACACGCCCTGCAAAAATAAGTTAGACGTCCTCTACTTTGTTGTTGCAAGTTTTACGTGGCTGCTATGGGCTGAGCAAGAACCGTTCTTACCTATGCATCAAAAACCACGACGCGGTATAGTGATGGCTTTTTGATCTTTAGAAAGAACCATGTTCATTGAATCCGATTCAACTAAAGTTGGAGAAACAGACACCCACTAGCCACCTATGTGCGAAGCACATCGATAGAACCAGTCTCGCGTAAGCGTACGTGTAATGTCGGTCTGAGCCGCTTGATCCAACAATACCACTGAATCAAGAATCAACTAATGATGGCAAGCAATATGTATATACCCACATCCACAACTCCTTTGTGTTCTACTCATGCATATAACATCTACGCATAGACCTGGCTCAGATGCCACTGTTGGGGAATGCAGTGATTTCAAAAAAATTCCTACGCACACGCAAGATCATGGTGATGTAGATCAACGAGAGGGAAGAGTGTTGTCTATGTACCCTCGTAGACCGTAAGCAGAAGCATTATGACAACGCGGTTGATGTAGTCGTATGTCTTCACGATCGACCGATCCTAGCACCGAAGGTACGTCACCTCCACGATCTACACACGTTCGGCTCGGTGACGTCCCACGAACTCACGATCCAGTAGAGTGTCGAGGGAGACCTTTGTCAGCACGACGGCGTGATGACGGCGGTGATGATGCTACCGGAATAGGGCTTCGCCTAAGCACCGCTATAATATAACCGAGGTGGATTATGGTGGAGAGGGGCACCGCACACGACTAAGAGATCAATGATCAACTTGTGTTTCTATGGGGTGCCCCCTCCCCCGTATAGAAAGGAGTGGAGGAGGGGGAGGGGGCCGGCCTCCTAGGCGCGCCCCAAGGGGAATCCTACTCCCACCGGGAGTAGGATTCCCCCCTTTGCCTACTTGGATTAGGAGAGAAGGAAGGGGGGAGAGAAAAGAAAGGGGGGGCCCTCCCAATTCAGATTGGGCTTGGGGTGGGGGGGGGGGGCTCCTTTGCTCCCTTCTCCTCTCTCCCACTATGGCCCAATAAGGCCCATATACCTCCCGGTACATCGGTAAATGCCCGATCTCATCCGGAACCATTCCGATGTCCAAATATAGTTGTCCAATATATCGATCTTTATGTCTCGACCATTTCGAGACTCCTTGTCATGTCCATGATCATATCCGGGACTCCGAACTACCTTTGGTACATCAAAACACATAAACTCATAATACGATCGTCACCGAACATTAAGCGTGCGGACCCTACGGGTTCGAGAACTATGTAGACATGACCGAGACACGTCTCCTATCAATAACCAATAGCGGAACTTGGATGCTCATATTGGTTCCTACATATTCTACGAAGATCTCTATCGGTCAAACCGCACAACGATATATGTCGTTCCCCTTGTCATCAGTATGTTACTTGCCTGAGATTTGATCATCGGTATCTCAATACCTAGTTCAATCTCATTACCGGCAAGTCTCTTTAATTGTTCTGTAATGCTACATCCCATAACTAACTCATCAGCTACATTTCTTGCAAGGCTTATAGTGATGTACATTACCGAGAGGGCCAAGAGATACCTCTCCGACAATCGGAGTGACGAATCCTAATCTCGATCTATGCCAACTCAACAAACACCATCGGAGACACCTGTAGAGCATCTTTATAATCACCCAATTATGTTGTGAAGTTTGGTAGCACATAAAGTGTTCCTCCGATATTCGGGAGTTGCATGATCTCATAGTCATAGGAACATTAATAAGTTATGGAGAAAGCAATAGCAACAAACTAAACGATCATCGTGCTAAGCTAACGGATGGGTCAAGTCAATCACATCATTCTCTAATGATGTGATCTCGTTAATCAAATGACAACTCATGTCTATGTTTAGGAAACATAACTATCATTGATTCAACGAGCTAGTCAAGTAGAGGCAAACTAGTGACACTCTGTTTGTCTATGTATTCACACATGTACTAAGTTTCCGGTTAATACAATTCTAGCATGAATAATAAACATTTTTCATGATATAGGGAAATATAAATAACAACTTTATTATCATCTCTAGGGCATATTTCCTTCAGTTGAGTGCTACATCAGCAAGAACCTGACCACTCTGACTGCGAAATTTGCTTCAAGCATAATGCCGACGACGCATGAGCATGCTATGCTAATGGCTATATGAAGAGAACGACTATCATTAAAGAAAGGGGGAAAACACAACCACAAATTTCTACGGTATGGATACTAATTGGAATGCAGATACTGGTGCCACCAACGACATCACAGGCGTGCTCGAGAAGCTAACAATGCAGCAAAAATGCAATGGATCCGACCAAGTGCACATGAAAGTCGGTTCTAGTATGACTCTTGAAAGTCCCTGAAAGATTTGCATCGAAGCAATATTTTGTATGTCCCTCAAACATAAAAAAAATCTTTTCTCCGCTGACTGATTTACTCTTGACAACAATGTTCTTACAAAGTTTTATCCTTATTATTACTTGATCAAGGACTTGGAAACAACGAGAATCATTCTTAGAGGAAAGTGTGTGGGAGGTATCTACCCACTCATCTCATCATTCATCATGGTTAAATAAACAAGCTTTTGTTGTCATCAAACCATCTACAACAAAGTGGCATTGTCGCTTGGGTCACCCATCTTCAACTATTGTTAGATAAGTTCTTAGAGAAAAAAGTTTCGTGTAAGTCTAAACTCAAGTTAGTTTGTGATCCATGTGAGGAAGGTAAAAGTCATCAATTACCTTACCCTATTTCTACTAGTGTGTCACGACCCTCTATAACCTATGTTCTCAGATGTATGGGGGTTAGCTCCCAATTCAGTTGGTAGATATTCACACTATGTAAGTTTTATTGATGGCTACAAAAAACATACTTGGATTTATTTCTTACAGAAATGATCCGATGTATTCCATGTTGTCAGCAATTTCCAAAATCTCGTTGAACGCAAACTGAACTCTAAAATCCTTACCATGTAAATTGACTGGGACAGTGAGTATGAGAAGCTAAATTCTTTCATTCAAAAGATTGGCATCTTGCACCATGTATCTTGCCCACATGCATTATCGGCAGAATGGATGCGTTGAACAAAAGCATCACATGTTGTTGAAGTAGGTATCACTTTGGTAGCAAATGCATCTATGCCACTGAAATTTTGGGCTGAAGTGTTTTAACCGCCACATATCTTATCAACTTGCTTCCTAGCAAATTCATAAAATTTGAGACTCCCATCACACGTCTCTTTGGGATCACGCAAGACTATAAATCTCTTCGCATTTTTGGTTGTCCATGTTGGCCAAATCTCAGACCATACGACACGCACAAGCTCACATTTCATTTAAGAAATGTGTTTTCCTAGGATATAGTCTGATTCATAGGAGGAGGGGTCGGGGGTTGACATTCCTCGATGTTCCCATAGGCAGGGTCTACATATCTCGAGAGATCGTGTTTGATGAGGCGGTCTTCCCATTTGAGTCTTCTCATCCCAATGTTGACGCACTCATTCACAAAGAAATTCTTCTCTTTCCATCTCATCCCCGGAGTTCTGATCACGAGGGTGATAACAATTGCACTAACCAATATGGTAATTGTGCCAATCCTAGACCGCCTTTCGTCCCTGTGCAAGCTATAGGAAACACAACTGAAAATGATCAAAACATGGAAGAAACCGAGCTATATTTCATGCTCAAGAAGGACAAGCAGCCAAAGCGGAATACATGGTTAATATGGCAGCGCCTACCACAATGGCACGCTGATCTGCCTCAGATTGTGTGGCGCGATCAACATCGGATCATGCTCTGGCAGCGGGCCTAGAAGATTACGTGCCCGACGCAAACCTCGGATGACACATCAGCGAGCGAGGCATCCCGCTCAGGCTCCTCCCGCTGAAACAACAACCATGCCAGGAGCCGGATCCAGATCTTCTATGCCCACTTACCCTGCAACCAGTAGTGATAGAAGAACATAGTCGGCCACACATACGTGCTCAGGTTCTAGCTCAGCGTTCCTTGTGGCATCGCGTGATTCTGCTTCTCAGGGATCTTCCGCGGATTCTGTGCAACCTCATGTGCAACAACCTTCACCACCTCTTCAACCACAACCAACAGTTGTTCCTTGCGTCATGAATCTACTACATAAAGGTATAAGAAATCCAAAAACGCGAACTAATGGTGCTTTACCATATGGCATGTTATGTATTGTAGGAGAGCCAACAAAGTTGAATGATGCACTTGGAGATCAGAAGTGAAAGAAAGCAATGGATGAAGGATACTTTGCACTTATGAGGAAAAAAACTTGGCACCTCATATCAAATAAGAAAGGTGAAACTCTGATTGACTACAAGTGCGTTTACATAATTAAGAAGAAAATAGATGTCTCGGTTCATAAGTATAAAGCACGTCTAGTTGCAAAAGGTTTTAAGGAATGATACTGTATAGATTATGATGATACATTAGTTATGTTATAAAATATGCAATTATAAGACTTGTGCTAGCCATTTTTGTACCCAGGGGTTGGAGTATGAGACATCGATACCTATGGAACGCATTTTTGCATGGTGTTCCGGAAGAGGAGGTTTACATGCAATAACCACCAGGATATAAGGACAAGAAGACACCCCACTATGGGTGCAAGCTTGATGATGCTATTTATTGATTTAAACAAGAACTTAGAGCATGGCACTTCAGGTAAGCTCTCAGTTAATGTGTCTTGGCTTTGTTGCATCTAAAGCTGACACCTCTTTATTTATCTACAACAAAGGCAAGTGTTATTATCTTCGTATTAATATATGTAGATGATATTATTATCTTCACAAAGTGCCACTAATGATCTCCTACATGATTTGAGTTCAAAATTTTCTCTAAAAGATCTTGGGGATCTTCACTTCTTTTTAGGCATTAACGTCAAGAAGATTCGGGATGGCATATTGTTGAATCAAGAAAAATATGCATAGGAACCTCCAGCTCACATGGGATTGAAGGACTGTAAGCCTTCTCTTACACCATTTCCTTCATCCGAGAAACTTTTAGCGCATGAAGGGGAGCCCCTCAGTGAAGAAGAAAGTACAAAATATAGAACTTTTCTAGGAGCCTTATTGTAGTTCCTCTTACACAACAATATACTATTTACTAGTAACAATATTTTCAATATCTACATGCACCTGCCGTTGTTAACTCGACAACTGTCAAATGAATTGTGTAGTATGTCAAGTATACTATGAGTATTTGGGTTCGAATTAGACACTTGAAGTTTATACCTGTTAGTGCTTTCTTTCATGCTCACTGGGCTGACTACGCTGTTGGTAGAAAATCAACTGGAGGTTTTGCAGTATTTTTTGACTCTAATCTTATTTCCTAGAGTGCAAGGAAACATGCCACAGTGTCACTGTCCAGTATAGAAGTTGAATTCTATGGAAATGCAACTGCTGAGATCATTTTGGTTGGAACACTGCTTGCAGAATTTGAAATTAAGCAACATCACACGTCGTGCTTGTGGTGTGATAATTTGGGAGAAACTTATTTATTTGCTAATCTTGCTTTTCATGCCAGTGCAAAACATATTGAGATTGATTTTCACTTTTTATGAGAAAGTGTTGTAGAGAAGAAACTAGACATAAGGTTCTTTCCAAGGGGATGGCTTTACTAAATTTCTTGCATCTAGACCATTTGAAGAATTAAAGGACAATTTCGATTTAGGATAGTAGTGATTAAGGGAGGGTGTTAGACAATTGTGTTGTTCTCCACCTTCTCTAACAGTCCATCTAATCTAAATGTTCTATCATTCTCCCTCCCTCTCAAATTCCTATTTGTAACGAAAATCCAAGCGATCGGTAATTTCCTTGTAAGCCATGCAAGACTATTCCTGCCTCAACCAATAAATACCATGCAACTCCTTTACGGAGGAGTAGGAATGCTTCCTACTGACAATATCCGCTTCGGATAGTACAATGCTGAAAGGAAATTGACTCTGGATACTGTACTTGCTGGTTTGATAATTGCTAAGACATTTGATTAAGTGAGTCTACTCGTCCCGCCATTGCCCATCCCACTTTTGGTTCTCTCTTCTAACTGTTCTCTCATCTCTAATCTTATTTCCTAGAGTGAAAGGAAACATTCCATGGTGTCAGGGTCAAGTATAGGGGCTGAATACAAGTCTATGGCAAATGCAACTGCTGAGATCATTTTGGTTGGAACACTGCTTGCAGAATTAGGAATTACCAACATCACACTTCTTCTTTATGGCATAATAATTTGGGGGCAACTTACTTATTTGTTAATCCTACTTATCATGCCAATACAAAACATTCTGAGATTGATTTCACTTTTTACAAGAAAGAGTTGTAGATAAGAAACTAGACATAAGGTTCTTTCCATCCAAAGATCAAATAAGATATGGCTTTACTAAAGCTCTTGCATCTAGACCATTTCAAGAATTGAAGAATAACTTCAATTTAGGATTGTTGAGATTAAGGGAGGGTGCAAAATAATAGGATTGTTCTCAATGTTCCTTAACAGTACATGCAATCTCAACTTCCGTTGTTATCTCTCTCCCTCTCAAACTCCTATCTGTAACACCGAATCCAAGCAATCGGTAATTTCCTTGTAAGCCACGTAGGGCTATTCCTGTCTCAATCAATAAATATCATGTGGCTCCTTTATGGAGGGGTAGGAATGCTTCCTTCTGACAATATCCACTTCGGATAGTACACTTCTGAAAGGAAGTTGGCTCTAGACATTGCACTTGGTTTGATATTTGTTAAGACATTCGATTAACTGAGTCGACTTGTCCCGCCGTTGTCCATCCCACTTTTCTTTCCCTCTTCGAACTGTTCTCTCATCTCTTTCTCAAAGGTAAGTATGCCTTTCTACACTCCTTTTCCACACTAAAACCCTAGGTCTGGCCCGAATTAGTTATACCTGGTAATGGCGGTGTTTTTTTTTGCATCCTTAGCTTGTCAAACGTATTGCTCGGATGTGCTCAAACTTGTTCTTCAGGGTGAAAACATAGAGTCTTGCCTTTGGTGGTTGGATCTCGTGACGGCGACGTTTGAGCATCATTTCTATTTTGAAGGCGTTGATGTTGAAGAACCGTTCTCCTTGTCCTTGTAGTATCGAGATCTTTAGCGCGGATATGGTCATTGTTGTAGCTTATCGTCTGTTGTTTTGATCGCCTCAGTTGTTTTTTTTCCTCTCGATTAGGCATAGCTTGGGTCTTTTATGACTTTGCTCTTTGTCGATATTTTTTCATTCTCTTTTATATGTGTGCATTAGTGTTTGTTGTGTGCGCCCTAATTACGCAGAGGCCAGGTGTGCATTCATTGTTTTGTATCTCCTTGATTCTTCATTTTGAATCAATAAAATCTACTCCCTCCGTCCCATAATGTAGGACGTTTTTTAACACTACACTAGAGTAAAAAAATCTCTTACATTATGGGACGGAGGGAGTATCATTTAAAAAAATGCATTGTATAGCAAACGACCATGATTTGGCACCATTCGTCAATGAACGACAGACTTTGTGATGCGTTTCAGCAAATGCCAACCAAAGAGTGCTCCAACAAAATACAATGTCCAGGACCCATTGGTATTGTGCTTGTCAACTTAGAAAATATCAGAACTTCACATAACACGTATACTTGAGAACCCATACTCTTTCATCACTTGTTTCACATAATTAAGTAAATGAATTGAATTAATCACCACTATATGATGCTGTACAAGGAGGCTCAATCAACGGAAATCAATTTACTTTAACAGTTTGACAAACATATCTGATATAATTTTTTTGAAATCAAAACATACAATGAACAGACCGAACTCACAGTTGAACATAAATGGACCATCTTAACCAGCGAACATCTGCCGGGAAGCATGACAATTTATGTTGTCACAGACTCACAGGATGACAAGTTTAGTTAGCAAGCATGACAAGCATATCCCAGTTCATTTTCTGCCAGGATTTGTCATGTTTGCAAACTAAAATTATCGTCGTCGCGACAATATGAATTGTCTAAAAAACATTCGATTTGCCACCCCTCCAAACGAACATCAAACAGAAATACCCCAAACCAAAATAAACGTTTTGGAAGCGAAAGAACAAATCAAATCATGCAAACACCACCCGCCCTTGCAGCTTAAAGCATCCTGGTGTCCTGATCTCCTCCTCCGTGGCCACCTTCTCCTTGTCGCTCCACACGCTCTCCGGCGATGCCACCACATCCCAGCCGCGGCAGAGCCCCCTGACGTCGACGCGGCCGCCCTTCACTAGCACGACGCGCTGCAGCGCCGTGCACACCCTCATGGCAAACCTGACCAGGCAGGCCTGCCTCATCGTCTTCTGGAACCCGACTATCACCAGCTCCTCCATCTGAGCGTGCCGGAAGTTGGTCGGAACCCAGCAGTTGTAGGCGTTGGGTGCCTGCCGCCCCCACGAGTCCTTGCAGCCGGCGATGCTGACGTGGAGGGCTTCGAGCAAGGGCGCTGCTTGGAGGAGGAGGAGGAGGCACGGCCAAGACAGGTCCCAGTTGAAAGGTACGTCCGCCACCAGCAGCCTCCGCAGACCGAGGAACGGCGTCACGCCGGCGAGACACTGGTTGGCCCACCTGTAGGTGCCGGTGAACCGGAGGACGAGCTCCGTCGCGGCCGCTGGGACAACCGCCGCCACGTACTTGTTCAGCGTGTAGTCGTACTGGTACCTGTCCCAGGGCTCACCCTCGACGATGAAGAAGCCCACGTCCAGGTTTACGTGCGCGAGGCGCGGGACGTTGCCGAATGCCAGAATGAGGAAGCTGCCGCTACACTCCATGCGCTCCAGCGCCGGGAGAGAGAGCAGCCGGATTACAGAGAACAAGCAGCTGTCGACGACGAGCTCCCTGAGCCCCGATGCCGGCGCGTCCACCTCCATGACTCTGGGTCTGGGTATGGTGCTGTGTGTTTTGGCGCGGCAACGCCTGAGGTGCACGGACTGCAGCTGCGGGCACATGGAGACCACTCCTGTGTAGGCCGTCATCGGCTGGCTGATGTCCTGAAGGACGAGAGCAGTGAGCCCGCCATACTCGTGCAGCGGCGGGAGGAGGTCGAAACCTCCGAGCGTGAGGCTGCGGATTCGGTGCACCGACTCGTCATTGAGGAGCTCGTGGGGGAAGAGGTAGGCGGCACGCCGGGCGCTGGATGGTCGCTTCACGCGGACCTCCAGGTCCTCCACGCCCCAGTTGGTGACCGCCTTGGCGATCAGGCGGTCAACGGAGAAGGGCTCGTCCGGGTCAAAGAACTCGAGCCGGAGTCTCTCGAGGCGCCGGGGAATATAGTCTCCGTTACCATCCTCGTCAGCGTCCGCTTCAATGAAGCTGTCGAGGGCATCGTTGTAGCTAGCCATGGTGCGGCGCATGTGATCCTCGAGCAAGTCGACGGACTCGTGGTACGCTGGCGGAAACATGTCCGTGACCCTAAAGTCGATGGCGCGGAGCTGGCGGGGGAGGCGCGCCCAGCGCTTGGCTAGGACGGCGGTGGCGAGTGCGGAGCGGGTGTCGAGGCCATGCAGGATGACGACGAGGAGTTCGTCGGGCAGCGCACTGAGGAGGTCCATGTGCGGGGCGGCCGCTGCGTCGGAGGAGGGCCATGCACTGACGATGAGTTCGTCGGGGCAGTGCACTGAGGAGATCCATGCACCGACGAGGAGTTCGTCGGGGAGCTCGCTGAGGAGGTCCATGCACGCGGCTGCTGCGACTGCCCAGGCGAGAGCTTTGCCAAAGTGAAAGATTTGATGCAGCGATGCAATGCAATGTGGGATTTGTTTTGACGGTATGTAGGCAACATAGGATTAATATATATATATATGTATGAGCATAGCATACCGATACCGATACCCATAGGGAGACAATTTTCTTTTTCTTTGAGTTACCGAGACAGTTGTTGGACACGGCTGGGTAAAAATGTTAAAAAACGCAATTTAGATGGATATAAATCGTACAACACGGTTAAAACAGTTGTTGGACACGGCTGGGTAAAAATGTTAAAAAAACGGAATTTAGATTGATATAAATCGTACAACACGGTTAAAAATGTTAGGAATCACAATTAATTAGTGTGAACATGTGAGAAGAGTCCACGTTTGGATTGATTTCATATGTGGGCAACATATGAGACACGTGTTAATTACATCCCGGCAAAAATGTTAGGAATTGCAATTTGAGACAAATCAGTATTACAAGAGTTTGACTTGGATCATTTTTCTTTTTCTTTTTGCCGATAACTTGGATCGATTTTCATATGTAGGGAACATACAAGAGAGTTGTTACATGCAGGTAGAACTGTTGAGAATCACAATGGGGTTACAGAAATACATTGGATTATAACTACTATATACTAGTATACACATACCTTATGAAAGTTGACATTATACATATGGACAAAAGAGATACTATTTAGGCTTTGCCAAGCAAAGTGTACCCAGATCCCAAAAAAAAAAAGCAAAAGCGTATCAAAACATGCTTTTCATACTTAAACGAGTGGATGAACCGGTATGGTGCACAAACTTAAGTTGAGATGTGTTCATATATTAAGGGAAGAGGCTTTTTATGGTACCAAAGAAACAAAAGAATATGGACAACTCCACCAAATAGTTAGGTCTCCATAACATTGATTTTTACTTGGTGTGGTCGTAATTTCTTACTAACAAATAATGACCCTACAAGAAAGAGGTTTAAGAGAGGACATGGCGCATCCCCTTTTTGCTTTTTAAAATTATTTGCTCTGTTATCTTATGTACTAGCACTCTTTGTTGGTAAAGATTACTAGCTAGTTTTTTTTAACAATATGGTTGTATGCATCCTAGTTGTTATAGAGGCTGGGGTAATGAAGTTCTCTTTTCTAAAAAGTAGAAAATGCCTATACTAGCTCTTACATGATGGTTGGGGTAATGTGGTGGTCGATGCCTGACACCACGCCTCACCAACCGAGCACATCTTCCTGCTTTCCTTATTTGCTAGCAAAAACTACACAATACATATAGAGCATAACAATGTACTAAACACACTAAATTGACAAGAAGAAATAAATAATGAATGCAACTATGTATAGAGATGTGATTTTTTGTGAGTTCTCACATCCAACCAAACAAAAGGGCCCGAAAAAATGTTTAATGTAGAAAACAGAGATACACGAACATCTTCATTTAAAGAATCAAAATGATGGAAGCACGCATATGACTAATATTAACATATAGCTCTAAACACCTCTTGAATGTCTGCCTTCATTTGTGCACAATCACTTCATCGTCGTCTCTAGCGAGATTTTTTAGGGCGAGTATAGAAGTAAGATTTGGGACTCAATAGCGCGTAGAAGTTAGAATTAGGACATTTTTGGCTCAGCTATGGACCAGAGAGGTAGCGGTAGAGAAACTAATTAAGAAGGGAGGGGGGCACGGGGATAGGGCAACTGTGGTAGTGAAATATAAAGATGATCTGACGAAGATGAAGATGGCGATAAATACAATGGCGATGAGAGGGAACGGGAGGATGAGGTGACATGTTGTGTTGGTGCTGCTCTTCAAATGAGATATCAAAATTTTGGAGGGGAGATGTCTTGTGGTGGAACAAACATCAAGGATAACAAACTTGGAGGCGTGGAGGGCGCACACACATCGGGAGGAATGTAAGGGGGGGGGGGTCTCTAGGGTTGGAGATTTTTGATGGGCTTATATATAGAATGGCTGGAATGAAATGGTAAATCAACTGTCCATAAATTGGTAGAAATGACATAAATATTCACCTTTACCAAACATGCAAGTCCATTTGAGGGAAATATTCTAAATTGTAAAGGCACACTAGCAGTTACATATTCAAATACTACTAACATATCACAATTTGCTTATATTTTCAAATCATTTTGTTAACATGTTTAGTAGTTTAGAGAGGTGTGAACACAAAGATATCCTCAATGACACCTAGTACATCACCTTCTCCTTGAGCATCAGTGTAACGGCCTACCTTTGTAGATTTCGATCTTCGTGTGTTTCTTTGCCAGCCCCTTGTTCGAATCGCGGGCAAACACAGTACAGATGTAGTATCACAAACGAATGCATCATTTCATTACATCACATGGTCCAACAAACAATAGTCTTACAAACACTAGCCATAGGATTGTTCTCCATGTTATGTAATAGCCCGTGCAATCTCAACTTTCTGTCATTATCTCTCTCCCTATCAAACTCCTAGCTGTAGCACCAAATCCAAACGATCGGTAATTTCCTTAGATCTGTGGACTGTAGTCATGACCTTGTTCGCCTCGCAGTTACAATCACGGGTCACAAAGTCGAAAATCATCATCACCAACACCAAGAAGGCTGCCATGCCCAACATCACATACATCGTCGAGATGAAGAGCCTTGGGGATGAATTAGTTGGTGCTGGTCATCTGGAGTTTGATCCAGAGATGGTCGAATACATCCTCATAGGGCTTGATTGCGACTACGACCCCATACATGCAGCAGTCAGCACCATAAAAGAACTCCGTCAATGACGATGACCTAATTGGCACAAATTTCCTCCGATCAGAGGATGCTAGGTGATGGGTCAAGTGGTGGCTTCCACACATCAACCAATGTGTCCTACAAAGGTCGCGGTCAGGCTTGTGGCAGAGGCTATCGTGGGTGAGGACGTAGGCGGCACGACCATGATATCACTCTTCTCCTCCTCTGGCGGTGTTGGGTGCTACATCATCAAGAACCTGACCACATGTTGTTGAAGTAGGCCTCACTTTGGTAGCAAATGCATCTATGCCACTGAAATTTTGGGCTGAAGTGTTTTAACAGCTGTCGGTGTCAAAACTGGCGGATCTCGGGTAGGTGGTCCCGAACTATGCGTCTAAGGTCGATGGTAACAGGAGACAGGGGACACGATGTTTACCCAGGTTCGGGCCCTCTCTATGGAGGTAATACCCTATGTCCTGCTTGATTTGTATTGATGAATATGAGTATTACAAGAGTTGATATACCATGAGATCATAATGACTAAACCCTAAAAGTCTAGTCTGGCTATGATTATGATAATGAGGATGGATCCTCCTCTCCGGACTAAGTCCCCTGGTTTATATAGACACCAAGAGGATCTAGGGTTACACAAGGTCGGTTACAAAGAAGGGAATCTACATATTTGGTCGCCAAGCTTGCCTTCCACACCAAGGAGAGTCCCATCCGGACACGGGTGCAGTCTTCGTGTCTTCACAAGCCATGAGTCTAGCCCATGGCTAACATGCCGGACGCCCGAGGACTCCTTAGTCCAGGACTCCCTGAGTAGCCCTTGAACCTGGCTTCAATGACAAGGTATCCGGCGCGTAGATCTATCTTCGGCATTGCAAGGCGGGTTCCTCCTTCCAAACTCCAAGATAGTCTTCGGATGTATATATCGTGTCCGGATCTGTAACACACACACCACGCACAACCGCAGAGAGAATATGATATTCCATGAATCCAATTTGCTGACAACTTTTTGCAAAATGACATCACATCTGTTCGGTCATAATTTTGATCCGTTTTTCGTCTGCCACTCCACATTTCGAGACGTGGTTGCCATTCGCACGTCTTGTCAAAGAAGAGATCGTGTCCCCTTATTGCGGGATTTTCATTAATGCGGGCGTGGGTAACCCAACCGTGCCATTTACACGGCCCTCGGGAATAGGCGAGTTTTGAGGCGAGTGGGGAGGCGTTCAGTATTCACTGCCTTTATAAGGAGATAAGGACTCCCTCTTCTTCTCCCATGCCTTCTCCTTCCTCTGCCCATGCATACTCGAGCTTCAGCGCCCATGCTCTAGCTTTCCCCGCCCGAGAAAGCACTCCAATCATGTCCGGATCCGGAGCTGGAGGCAAGTGGATGGCCTCCTGCGTCGAGAAGGAGGACATCAAGGAGCTCCGGGAGACCGGATACCTGGCCAAGGGGATCGTTTACCGACTCCCGGCCAAGGGACAAATCATCCCTACCCCGGAGCCCCATGAGAGGGTGGTGTTTCTCACACATTTCGTTCGTGGGTTGGGATTCCCTCTCCACCCATTTGTCCGCGGATTGATATTTTACTATGGGCTGGACTTCCATGATCTTTCCCCCAACTCTATCCTCAACATCTCAACATTTATTATCGTGTGCGAGGCCTTTCTCTGTATCCCACCTCACTTCGGCCTATGACTGAAGACCTTTAATGTGAAGCCGAAGGTGGTGAGCGGCCAACAAGCAGAGTGTGGAGGCGCCATGGTGGGCAAGATGCCCAATATCACCTGGCCCGAAGGCTCCTTTGTGGAGACGGTGAAGGGGTGGCAGTCGGGGTGGTTCTACATCACCGAGCCACGCAACACCAGCTGGGCGGCGGCCCCCGAATTCCGATCCGGAGCTCCGATGCGGGTCACCTACTGGCAAGAGAAAGGCCTAACCTGGGTTTCTTCGAACGAGCTGATTGGGCTCCAGACGTGCGTCTAGAACATGATAACCAAGAGGATCAAACTTGTCAACATGATCCAGGTTATGCTCATTCACCGGATCCTTCCGTGCCAACGCCGGACTTGCTATTTGTGGGAGTTCGATCCAGCTAAGCACCAGACGCTACTAGAGCTATTCGGCACGACGCACGAACTCATCTGGAAAGTGATCTTCAAGGCCGGCGAGACACCACCGCCCACGACCGAGGATCGCGGGCTCATCTTAAAACGCCAGGCCAATTTGGTAAGTTCTTTCATGTTTTCAAGGTATACCCTCTACTGGCATATTTTGAGGAAGGAGCCTAAGCCTTCCTATTAATATTTCAGGCCTGGATCGATATAGCGGGGCAGATTAACTGTCCAGCTCCGCTACCCGAAGACCAAGAAACCCACTTCTGACGAAGATGATGTTTCCAGCGCCTTATGATGTGCCAGAGAAGAAGGCCAAGAAAACGGCCAAAGGGGCTAGGAGTGGCCTTCGCCGAAAAGGTGCTTCAGACGTGGCGTCCGGATACGAGACTCACTCTTCGACCGCCGAAGATGATGACAAGGAGGAGGAAGAAAGCGACTCCCCTCCTAAGAGGGGAAGGAAGAAAAAGGGGGGCCTCCACGAGTGTGGAGGCGGAGGCGCCCAAGAGGGGGAAGGGTTACTTCGCGGACAACTCCACGTGGGATGTCGAGAGCAGTCCGGAGCGACTCCCCCGGACCAAGCCTCGGTCCGCGTCGTAAGTACCAAAAACCTTATGCATGTCGAAATGTCTGGCCTTTCCGCTTTGTAATATTAATATGTTTAAATTATGCTATTGCAGTCCGGCCCGTGACAGCTCCCCGTGATCCTCCACAAGAGGATCCCTAGATTCAAAGGAGATGGCCAGCGTGTCACTACCGCCCGCTCACTCTCCCTCAGCCAAGGGTGATGACGAGGTGGTGTCCCAAAGGACCTTCTCAGGTCAGGGAGAGGTTCGGGAGGTCGCCGGGGTGGCGCCAAAGGATGACTCCTCGGCCGCCGGACACATGGGGGAAAAAGCCCCCATGGGGACTGGTGGTGGGGGCCAAGTTCAATTCGGCCCCTAGCCGGATACCATTCCGGAGACCTACACGGCTTCGGAGTCAAGCGAGCAGCCTTCCCTGAAAGGAGGAGGTGTGCCTGTTCCACCGGTGACCTTTGTCCAATCAGAGGCACTGGATAATCAGTTGGAAGTTCTGCGAGGCGCTTCCATTGTGGATGAACACCGTATCCTTATGGGTGCGGTGATCGATGGCAGACTTATCAAAGCTTTTGCTAGCCTTCTAACAGGCTTTGAGGTAGGTAATGTAATTGTAGAGAGAATATCATGGTGTAGACAGTAGCCCCTGATGCTCTGTTCGGTGTTCGGAAAGAAAAAGCCGGACAGAGGATCAAAATAGTTTTTGCAGGAGTCTAACATAAGATGTCTATGTGAACAAGCAGACGTCGCTGCTGGCTGCTGCCGCTCATACTGCGGAGGTCTTCGGACTGAAGCAGAACCTGAAGCGGGCCGAGAAAGAGCTCGGCCTCGTGAAGAAGCAACTGGACGACAACCAAGGTATGCAGTAAACTGTGTGTATATTTTGGAAGGATGAACGGTTCGTGCTGACTAAAGTGTCATGAAATTTATTAGGGGCCACGACCGAGGTGGCGGCCCTCAAGAAGGCGTTATCCGAGGCCAAGGAACGCGCCGCGCGCGAGAAGCACGAGGCCCGGATCAGCGTGGTCCAGCAAGAGCTCCAGGATGCCGTCGAGAACTACGAGTCCCTGGAGCGTGATTCTAAGACGCAAGGGTCCGAACTTGTGAAGGCCCATTAGAGCGCACAACATGCCCGAGCCAAAGCCCAGAGCGCAATTCAGGAAATCTAGGCAGCCAAGAAGATCGTTATGCAAAGCAAGTCTGCGAAGGAAACGTTCCTTTTACTTACCCGAATTTGGAGCTCTCCAGGGGTGTTTACGGATTTTCCGCGCAGCGTATCGGATGCTGCCGAGTTCTATGGAGCCGAAGAAGGGAGTTCTACGGAGAAGCTATTCTGGTCTCAATACCTTGGACTAGAACATCTGGTGCCCTTCAGCGACCAGCTGAAACAGCTGGTCGAGCTGCACAAAGCGGCCGAGCTAGCCATGAAGGACCTAATAGTCCGACTATGGCCTGTCGAGCCTATGCCCAGCAGCTACTTCGGACTTGTGAAGCGGCTTGTGGGTGCCTGCCCACGGCTTGAAGGCGTGAAGCGGTCAGTCTGCATTAAAGGTGTATGGATGGCCTTTGCCCACGCCAAGACGCACTGGGCGAAGATGGATGTCAAGAAGTTGATGACCGAGGGGCCGCCTGAGGGCAAGGAGAACCGCCGACCCGAGCTATATTTTGATAGTGTCCTGGAGGGATCCCGCCTTGTGGCGGAGCAGCGTGCGAAGGATGTTATATTCCCATGAAAACATTCATGTTATCATGTCCTGTAATATGAAACAAGGTCGTTATGTAATATAGTGCTTGTGACTCTTAAAATTTTACCTCCTGTGCGTCCATTTATGAAATCTGAGGGTTAGCAGTCGTTGGCTTCTGCCCCCACGTAGATAGTACGAGGGTGTTCGAGATAAATCTAAACACTCTTTACACCACATTCTGGTCCTTAAAGGAGGTGTTTAGCGCAACGAACAAGGCAATCAGACTATATGGCTTTTATCGCCCTCACTTAGCCATAGGAGTTTGACAATGAGAATTTTGGCGAAGCCCCTGGTATTCGGAAGGCCGAACTAGGGGCACTATACACACCTGATCGGATAGAAACCGATTCCTTGCGTAAAGCGGAAAAAAATCTCTAAGGATTTGAAACCTCTCGAACAGCTGACCAGCTCTCGCTGCATCATGGCAGTCAGTTTTAGGCTTTCTCTACTGAGGTGCTCGTGCGGAAGAACCGGGACACAATCGCAGTAGTTCTCCCTTTACTACCCAAGCCGATATAGAAGAACGTAAGGTAGTAAGCACCGGAGCCGGGCAACCCAACTATTGACCAAAGACATGATTCGGAGCCGATGCATATAATGCTATAAGTTCGGGGTGCCGAACTGTACTGTAAAAAGTGTTCGCACTTTATTGCCGTACTATGGGGTGTGATGAAGCCCCTAGCGAAGTAATACATACCAGAATGTACGGGTGCGATGAGTAATAAATACAAAGGAAAGGAAAAAAATCAAGTAATAAGGTGACGCTGCCAATTATTTTCCATTGTAAGTTGATTAATACATTGAGGCGTACTTGTGCAAGTAATACGGTAAGCAAGTAAGGCTATTTAACATGCCATGACCGAGAGCGAGCTGCACACGGGTATGTAAAACATGTATAGCAATCATTAGCAGAGACCACCTGGGGATTCCTTTGTACGTCAAAGCTCCTTGCCTCCTTGGTGTATTCGTCCCGTGATTGGTCCGATGATCAGGTTACTACAAAAAAACTTCGAGAAGAGAAAAACCCGAAATGAAAAAAGAAAAAGTGAAGGGCTAGCTATGTCTCCATTGATGCCCATGGAATTTTGAGTGCGTAGTTATGTACATGCAGTACAAATGCCGCCATTTGATTGGGAATGGGCCGGAGGCCAAATTGCTAGTTAAGCTCTTGACGAGCCGGGCTGTCTTGCTGCAGAATAGTCCAGACTCTCTTGATGGTGTCCGAGGGCTTGGCAGCCGAATTAAGGATCTGCTTGAGAAGGCCGCTGTGTACTTCTGCTGCTAAGGCAGCTGTGTGCTCTTCGGTATGGAGGAAGCGTTCCGTATTTCCATTGGCTGTTATGACGCGACATGGACCGGGCATCTTGAGCTTGAGATAAGCATAGTCAGGGTACCGCATTGAATCGAGCAAATGCAGTTCGTCCAAGTAGTGCGTGATAGCCGCTGCGAAAGGGGATGATGTCGAAGATTAACTCCTCGCTTCGGAAGTTGTCCGGAGATCCCCAGACAACCTCTAGTGTGATTGAGCCCGTACAGCGGGCCTCTACGCCTGGTATGACTCCTTTAAAGGTAGTCCTTGTGGGCTTGATCCGTGATGGGTTAATGCCCATTTTGCGCACTGTATCCTGATAGAGCAGATTGAGGCTGCTGCCACCATCCATGAGGACTCGTGTCAGGTGGAATCCATCAATGATTGGGTCTAGGACTAGTGCGGCTGATCTGCCATGCCGTATACTGGTCGGATGATCCCTATGATCAAAAGTGATCTGGCACGATGACCATGGATTGAATTTTGGGGCGACTGGCTCTATCGCATAGACGTCCCTGAGTGCGCGTTTACGCTCCCGCTTGGGGATGTGTGTAGCACATATCATGTTCACCGTTTTGACCTGAGGGGGAAACTTGTTCTGTCCCCCTGTGTTTGGCTGCAGGGGCTCCTCGTCATCGTCCTTGCTCTGTGATCCCTTTTCCTTGTTCTCAGCATTCAACTTGCCGGCTTGCTTAAAAACCCAACAATCTCTGCTGGTATGGTTGGCTGGTTAGTCTGGGGTGCCAAGGATTTGGCACGGTTGATCGAGTATGCGGTCCATGCTGGATGGTCCCCGATTGTTTCTTTTATACGCCTTTTACCACTAACCGGACTTGGAGCCGCTGAATCCAGCGTTGACAGTAGTGTCATCGGTGTTATCGCCATTGCTTCGGCGTTTTTGTCTGCTGCGTTGGAGCTTGCCGTTGCTGTTTTTGGCCTCGGAAGGGCCTGCGTCGCTGGTTGTATTTTTACTATGAGCCAGCCAGCTATCCTCACCCGCACAAAAGCGGGTAATAAGTGCCGTGAGGGCTGTCATAGATTTCGGCCTTTCTTGGCCGAGATGTTGGGGGAGCCATTCATCGCGGATGCTATGTTTAAAGGCCGCTAGAGCTTCAGCATCTGGACAGTCGGTGATCTGGTTCTTTTTGGTTAGGAACCTAGTCCAAAATTTCCTGGGTGACTCTCCAGGTTGTTGGACTATGTGGCTTAAGTCATCGGTGTCTGGTGGCCGGACATATGTACCTTGGAAGTTGTTGAGGAAGGCTTCTTCCAAGTCCTCCCAGCTGCCAATAGAGTTTTCAGGCAAGCTGTTTAACCAATGCCGAGCTGGCCCTTTGAGCTTTAGTGGGAGATATTTGATAGCGTGGAGGTCATCTCCGCGGGCCATGTGGATATGGAGAATAAAATCCTCGATCCATACCGCGCGGTCGGTTGTTCCGTCGTATGATTCAATATTAACGGGTTTGAACCCTTCGGGGAATTCGTGATCCATTACTTCATCGGTGAAGCAAAGAAGGTGTGCGGCGCCTCTATATCAGGACGTGTCGCGGCGTAGCTCCGATGGAGTCCGTCTGCGGTTGTCGGCTCGGGTGTGACTAGGTATGTCACGTACGAATAGGTAGCTATCATCACGTGTCGAGGAACGTCCTCGCGATCCATAAATCGACAGGGTATGTCCTGCTCTACTATCCAGGGTCTGCCGGAGGTCGTGTGTATGACCCTGATAAGGATCAACGTGATGATCCTATAGTTTTTGCCCGATCTTTCACCGCAAGACAATCAAATAGAAAAAACTTCTAATCATGGGAGTAATCCACGTAACCTGAAGATGAGGAAACAAATCCAGCAAGCAACGTGATGAAGATCACCATGCCTCAAACCAAAGCACGATAATCCTTGATGAACAGAAGAACCTCCATAGAAATATTTATTAGATAAAAGGCATCGCCGATCCCGGAGGGATGCTTCACCGAAGAAACACAACTCGATAGTTTTAAACTAAAATTCCGAACTCCCTAAACCTAATGCGCCCCAGCTCCTTATATGGAGGGGTGAGGCGTCCAGCCTAATGGGCCTCGACCTGACTTGGTTGGACAGGCCCAAAATCAAGCAAAAACTCATAATTATTAAAAATCTAATTATTAAAAATAACAATGACACGCCTAGCTTGGTGGAGTCCTGAAATTGGGCTTCACCTCCTCCGTCGTGCCCGTATCATCCTCCCCCCTTCAAAAAGCGTTGTCCTCAACGCGTGAGGGTCTGCTAGAAAGGGTGGCGTGATATCAACAAAAGCATCACGCGTCTTTGCCATCTTCAAGTCTCGCGTGCCTACCACTCCACATCCTCCCTCTTGGTCTGCTCGACTTGGTTCAGTTGTGGGTGCCTTTCTTCTCCACACACGCCTGGGCATTGGCGCCACCACCTTCTTCTTGTCCACCTTTACTGGGGCCCTTTGTTTCTGAACATGAACCTGCTTTGCACTACCCTGCAAAAGATGAGTAATGCCTGGGCCACACAACTGACGAACATGCCCATCCTTGCCTTTGTGCATCCGCACTGCTGCTCCAACAAAACGCCTCACAGGTGTGCTAAAAAAACTGCGCTTGTCGCCCCGAAGCACCTCATGCACTGGGACATGATCAGCACAAATATCATCAGTCTGAACACATGTGTCAACACAAAATGGAATTGTAACACATGTTGCAACATATTTCCTCTCATCAGAAAGAGGCTGTACTTCAACTGGCTTATCACTAAGAACAACAATAGGCTTGTCATCTACAGGTATAGCTGAAGCAATATCAACAATGTCGCTCTATGCATCATGCCCCTCATGCTGCAACTTAGCTAACCTTGGCGGCTTAGCCTTGCGCAACCTCTCCTTGTGTACCACCAGCTCCACATCAGACTTTATTTGATCATCCTTCATAGGCTTCAAAGTCTGATGTTTGCCATCATGCACAAAAGAATATGTATTTGCTCTCCCAGCATGTGTAACATTGCGATCATACTGCTATGGACGTCCAAGTAACAACCCACACACCTCCAATGGCAACACATCACATTCTACCACATCAACATAGTCACCAACTGTAAATGGCACACGCACTTTATGAGTAACCTTCAACATACCGCAGCTATTCAACCACTCAAAATGCTTAGGTTCAGGAATACGCCATGTGGACAACCCCAATGATGCCACCATTGCCTTGCTTAGGCCATTAGTACAGCTACCACCATCAATCATCATCTTGCATGCTTTGCCTTTAATCATACACTGAGTCTGAAATAAACTCCACCGCTGACCCTTGTCAACTGTTTTGCAAGCTTCATCATGTACCCTCTTGAGTTGCATATTTAGCCCACTCAATGGTACAACATCATCCACCAAAATCGTTTCAACCTCAGCCTTGTCCTCCTTAGAACCAGTATGTGTTCTTGATGCCTTGTTGACATCGTCTATATGAAAGGATGTGTCCTTGGAAATTACCTTTGTGGAAGTTTGCACAGTATGCGCTGGAAAAACTGTAATTGGCTTTTTTAGTTCCGCCCGCATCTCTTTAATGAGCATTTGTATATCAGCTATCTCAGTCCGAGCACGATCCCGAGACTTCTCGTCCAGCCGAGAAACCATGTAGAAGACATCTTCCAATTTGCAAAGAGAAAATAAAATCACTGTATTTTTTTGTGTTAAATTAGACTCACGTGCAAGTAAACCAATGGGAGTTCATAGAGAATTGCCGATCTAATATACTCGTACGTATGCCCAACAAACCAACTTGATCCAAATGCCAAACGGATGCTTCTCGCCTTGCCGACTTCTCTTGATCTCGTGCTTGTTTTTTTTTCACACAAAAAGCTGCACCTAACTCGGACAGAAGTCACGTACACGTAGAAGAAAAAGGACTCCTCAATTTTTGTTTGCCACGAAAATTTCCACCAAAAGCGTATCGAGTGATCCGAAACAAAAGCCTAATATTGTCTTCCGTTGTTCTCTGGTCCACCAGGGAGAAAACGATCTGCACAATAAAACTGGAAACTGATCTCCTATCGATCTGCACAACAACGCGCCGCCTGGACCAAAAGAGAAAAAAAACATGCCGCCTGGACGAGGAAAACAAATCCCGATCTGCTGCAGATTGCCTCGCCACCAACAATACAGTCGTCACCACCTCTTCGTCCAACAGATCGGTAATCAGCCTGACGAAAACAAGAGGCAAACGATCGAACAACAAGACCTGGCTTCCCTCACAACAGCAGATCAAGCTTCAGCCTTCAACAAACCAATAGATCCACAAATCTTGAGCAAGACCAGCAGATCAATCTCAGATGCTCGCGGTGATAAACCCAGTAATCTGATACCACATGATAAGGATCAACGTGATGATCCTATAGTTTTTGCCCGATCTTTCACCGCAAGACAATCAAATAGAAAAAAACTTCTAATCACGGGAGTAATACACGTAACCTGAAGATGAGGAAACAAATCCAGCAAGCAACGTGATGAAGATCACCACGCCTCAAACCAAAGCACGATAATCCTTGATGAACACAAGAACCTCCGTAGCAATTTTATTAGATAAAAGGCATCGCCGATCCCGGAGGGATGCTTCACCGAAGAAACACAACTCGATAGTTTTAGACTAAAATTCCGAACTCCCTAAACCTAATGCACCCCAGCTCCTTATATGGAGGGGTGAGGCGCCCAGCCTAATGGGCCTCGACCTGACTTGGTTGGACATGCCCAAAATCAAGCAAAAACTCATAATTATTAAAAATCTAATTATTAAAAATAACAATGACACGCCTAGCTTGGTGGAGTCCTGAAATTGGGCTTCACCTCCTCCGTCGTGCCCGTATCAGACCCCGAACTATTTTGTCTCTATTTTTTCGTGGTGGCTGGGTGGCTGGTGTTCGGCTTGAGTTGCCGCTCTATGCCGACCACGAAGTGGTCGGTCCGCCGCACTGTCTCGATCGCGTAGTGTCCGGTCGGCCGCATTACGCGAGGGAAGTATGGGCTCCGGCGCCTCTTCGTCGAACTGAGGTAGCAATCTTCGTTTTGGGCAACTCTTGGCTGGGCGTCTGAGGCCGTATTCTTCGGCTGCCAGAACGTCAGTCCACCTGTCGACAAGCAGATCTTGGTCAGCTTGAAGCTGCTGCTGCTTCTTTTTCAGGCTCCTTGTGGTGGCTATTAGCTGGCGCCTAAAGCGCTCCTGCTCGAGAGGTTTCGTAGGGACGATGAAATCTTTGTTGCCGAGGCTTTCCTCATCCTCAGAGAGCGGATGATAACTGCCGTCCTCCAAGTCGTTGGGCCTGGCCTATCCGTCGGGGCTGGCTCGCCCGTTTTCTTGCTCCTCCTGTTCGGATGATACCTCAGCAAGGTCTTCATTGTTTTTGGCATCTGATACGTCTCCGGTCGTATCTATAATTTTTGATTGTTCCATGCAAATATTATACAACTTTCATATACTTTTCGCAACTTTTTATACTATTTTTGGGACTAACATATTGATCCAGTGTCAGTTCCTGCTTGTTGCATGTTTTTTCTTTCGCAGAAAATCCATATCAAACGGAGTCCAAACGGAATAAAAACGGACGGAGAATATTTTTGGAATATTTTTGAGATACGGGAAGAAAATCAACGCGAGACGGTGCCCGAGGGGGCCACGAGGCAGGGGGACGCCCCCCTGGCGCGCCCCTGACCCTCATGGGCCCCCCTTAAGGCGGTTACTACTCTTCTTTGGCCGCAAGAAAGCTAATTTTTGGAAAAAAATCTGGGCGAAGGTTTCAATCCAATCTGAGTTACGGGTCTCCAGATATATAAGAAACGGTGAAAGGGCAGAATCCCAGAACCCAGAAACAAAGAGACACAGATCCAATCTCGGAGGGGCTCTCACCCCTCCCACGCCATGGAGACCATGGACCAGAGGGGAAACCCTTCTCCCACCTAGGGAGAAGGTCAAGGAAGAAGAAGAAGAAGGGGGGCTCTCTCCCCCTTGCTTCTGGTGGCGCCGGAGTGCCACCGGGGGCAATCATCATCACCGCAATCTACACCAACACCTCCGCCATCTTCACCAACATCTCCATCACCTTCCCCCCTCTATCTACAGTGGTCCACTGATAACCCACAAGTATAGGGGATCGCAACAGTTTTCGAGGGTAGAGTATTCAACCCAAATTTATTGATTCGACACAAGGGGAGCCAAAGAATATTCTCAAGTATTAGGAGTTGAATTGTCAATTCAACCACACCTGGAAACTTAATATCTGCAGCAAAGTGTTTAGTAGCAAAGTAATATGATAGTAGTGATAACGGTAACAAAAGGTAACAGTAGTAAAAGCAATATTTTTGGTATTTTGTAGTGATGATAGCAATAGCAACGGAAAAGTAAATAAGCGAAGAACAATATATGGAAAGCTCGTAGGCAATGGATCAGTGATGGAGAATTATGCCAGATGCGGTTCAGCATGTAACAGTCATAACCTAGGGTAACACAGAACTAGCTCCAGTTCATTGATATAATGTAGGCAGATATTCCGAATATAGTCATACATGCTTGTGGAAAAGAACTTGCGTGACATCTTTTTTCCTACCCTCCTGTGGCAGTGGGGTCCTTATGGAAACTAAGGGATATCAAGGCCTCCTTTTAATAGAGAACCCGAACAAAGCATTAACACATAGTGAATACATGAACTCCTCAAACTACGATCATCACCGGTAAGTATCCCGATTATTGTCACTTCGGGGTTAACGGATCATAACACATAATAGGTGACTATAGACTTGCAAGATAGGTTCAGATCTGAAATCATGGCACTCGGGCCCTAGTGACAAGCATTAAGCATAGCAAAGTCATAGCAACATCAATCTCAGAACATAGTGGACACTAGGGATCAAGTCCTAACAAAACTAACTTGATTACATGATAGATCCCATCCAACCCATCACCGTCCAGCGAGCCTACGGTGGAATTACTCACGCACGGCGGTGAGCATCATGAAATTGGTCATGGAGGATGGTTGATGATGACGATGGCGACGGATTCCCCTCTCCGGAGCCCCGAACGGACTCCAGATCAACCCTCCCGAGAGGTTTTAGGTCTTGGCGGCGGCTTCGTATCGTAAAACGCAATGATTTCTTCTCTCTGATTTTTTTCTCATCGAAACTCAATACATGGAGGTGGAGTTGGAGTCGGAGACGGAACAGGGGGCCCACGAGGTATGTGGCGCGCCCTAGGGGGGCAGGCGCGCCCCCCACCCTCGTGGCAAGATGGTGGGCCCCTTGGCCTTCATCTTTGGCAGGTATTTTTCTTATTTTCTGAAAAGTGTCTCCGTGAAGTTTCAGGTCATTCCGAGAACGTTTGATCCTGCACATAAATAACACCATGGTAGTTCTGCTGAAAACAGCGTTAGTCCGGGTTAGTTCCATTCAAATCATGCTAGTTAGAGTCCAAAACAAGGGCAAAAGTGTTTGGAAAGGTAGATATGTTGGAGACGTATCAACTCCCCCAAGCTTAAACCTTTGCTTGTCCTCAAGCAATTCAGTTGACAAACTGAAAGTGATAAAGAAAAACTTTTACAAACTCTGTTTGCTCTTGTTGTTGTAAATATGTAAAGCCATCATTCAAGTTTTTAGCACAGATTATAACTAACCACATTGACAATAATGCATAGGTCTCAAGTTTACTCATATCAATAGCATAATCAACTAGCAAGCCATAATAATAAATCTCGGATGACACCACTTTCTCAAAACAGTCATAATATGATATAATAAGGTGGTATCTCGCTAGCCCTTTCTGAAACCGTAAAACATAAATGCAGAGAACCTTTAAAGACCAAGGACTAACTAGACATTGTAATTCATGGTAAAAGAGATCCAGTCAAGTCATACTCAATGTAAACTAACAGTAATGAATGCAAACGACAGCGGTGCTCTCCAACTGGTGCTTTTTAATAAGAGGATGATGACTCAGCATAAAAGTAAATAGATAGGCCCTTCCCAGAGGGAAGCAGGGATTTGAAGAGGTGCCAGAGCACGGTTTTGAAACTGAGGTGAATAATATTTTGAGTAGTATACTTTGATTGTCAACATAACAACCAAGAGATGGTGATATCTTCCATGCACACACATTATAGGCGGTTCCCAAACAGAATGGTAAAGTTTATGCTCCCCCTTCCACCACAAGCATCAATCCATGGCTTGCTCGAAACAACAAGTGCCTCCAACTAACAAGAGTCCCAGGGGGAGTTTTGTTTGCAATTATTTTGATTTAGTTTGCATAAAGCATGGTACTGGGCATCTCGGTGACCAGCCATTTATCTCGTGAGTGAGGAGCGAAGTCCACTCCTCTTGAGAATAACCCGCCTAACATGGAAGATACAGACAGCCCTAGTTGATACATGAGCTATTCGAGCATACAAAACAAGATATTTATTGGAAGGTTTAGAATTTGGCACATACAAATTTACTTGGAATGGCAGGTAGATACCGTATATAGGTAGGTATAGTGGACTCATTTGGAATAACTTTGGGGTTTAAGGAGTTTGGATGCACAAGCAGTATTCCCGCTTAGTACAGGTGAAGGCTAGCAAAAGACTGGGAAGCGACCAGCTGGAGAGAGACAACAGTCATGAACATGCATTAAAATTAATCAACACCGAATGCAAGCATGAGTAGGATATAATCCACCATTAACATAAATATCGTGAAGTCTACGTTGATTTTGTTTCAACTACATGCGTGAACATGTGCCAAGTCAACTCACTTAAATCATTCAGAGTAGGATACCACCCTATCATACCACATCATAACCATCTCAATAGCATGTTGGCATGCAAGGTAAACCATTATAACTCATAGCTAATCAAGCATGGCACAAGAAACTATGATCTCTAGCTGTCATTGCAAACATGTTTATTCATAATAGGCTGAATCAGGAACGATGAACTAATCATATTTACAAAAACAAAAGAGGTCGAGTTCATACCAGCTTTTCTCATCTCAGCCAGTCCATCATATATCATCATAATTGCCTTTCACTTGCATGACCGAACGATATGAATAATTATAATAGTGCACGTGCATTAGAGTAAGCTGGAATCTGCAGGCATTCAATAAATAGGAGAAGACAAGGCAATATGGGCTCTTTTGTCAGATCAATAATAATGCATATAAGAGCCACTTCAACAATTTAATCATGGTCTTCTCCTATCGACCCCCAAAGAAAAGAAAAGAAGTAAAACTATTTACACGGGAAAGCTCCCAACAAGCAAAAGAAGAACAGGAAATCTTTTTGGGTTTTCTTTTTAATTACTACTACAAGCATGGAAATTAAACTAACTAAAAGTTACAACTAATTTTTTTTGTTTTTTCTTAAGGTTTATTAAACACACAAGAAGAAAGCATAAAAAGGAAATTAGACTAGTATGGATGATACAATGAAAAAGTATGAGCACCGACATCTAGCAATGAGTGTGTGAGCATAAATGTAATGTCGGTGGGAAATACGTACTCCCCCAAGCTTAGGCTTTTGGCCTAAGTTGGTCTTTGGCCACGGCTGGCCTGGCGGATATCCATAATAATAGTTGTTGGGGTCGTACTGTGATGCAGCAGCTATCGCCTGCTGAGCTGCAGCGTGGCGACGAGCAGCCTCCTCTCTCCTCTCGTACTCATCTGCCTCCTCTCTGGTAATAGTATATCTTCTTCTTTCCTGATAATCAAAGAAGGCAGGAGCAGGGAGAGTAATACGGACAACATGGCGTCTGTCAAAGATTAGTCGATACTGGAGAGGTGATTCGTTCCTCTCAACAAACTGGTGGTGAACCATAGCATTAAAATCTAGATAGGCAGGAGGTAATTCAATATCATCTTCGTGCACATCTATACCAAGAAAATTAGCTACGCGGGTTGCATAAATTCCACCAAAGAAATCTCCATTACGTCTATTAAGATGCAACCTACGTGCAACAATGGCTCCCAAATTATATGATTTGTCTCCAAACACAGCACTCCTAAGAATACTGAGGTTAGGGACACACACGTGACATGCTTCATCTTTACCATTTATGCATCTGCCTATAAAGAGAGAAAAATAATGTATGGCAGGAAAGTCAATGCTCCCCATGGTAGCTTGTGTAATATCTCTAGATTCTCCCACAGTTATATCAGCAAGGAAATCTCTAAATTCAGATTTGCAAGGATCCCTTATACTACCCCATTGTGGAAGTTTGCATGCAGTGGTAAAATCCTCTTAGTCGATGGTATAAGATTTATCATAAAGATCAAACAGGACAGTTGGAGAATTACGTGAAGTGGAAAATTCAAACCTCCTCACAAAGAAGCTAGTGATCTCATGATACTGACTGCACTTCTCTTCCTAGAAGCTCACGAGATCAGTGTTACGCAAATATGCATTGAATTCTTCTTTTATTCCCGCTTGATCCATAAAATTTTCAGAAGGCCACTCACAAGGACGCACTGGAGCATCTCTTGGTGGCTCTTCGTCAGCATCACGCATTGCAAGCTTGGGTCCTTGCTTCTTTGAAGAACCACCTTGGAACATTTTCCTAAGCATTTTTTTCTCTGAAAAATTCTGAAATTTTTTTAGTAACTTCAAAATAAAAGTAAACCAAACTCAATAATATTGATAGCAACTACTCCTACAAGTGCTTAGGGCCTATATCATGCATCAAAACTACTTTTGACCATATAAATTTGACATGCAAGCTCAAGAATAGGGTCACCTAAGTAGCAAAAATTTGCAATGAATAAAGCACTAGAACAAAAACTAATTGGACCAATGGGGGAGTCACATACCAAGGAACAATCTCCCCAAGCAGTTTTGCGAGAGGTGCTTTGAGCAAGGAGATCGAAAATGGCAGCAAAACGAGCTTGGACTCGGGTTCGAGCTGGTTATTCGTGTTTGGGGGAGGAAGATGAAGTGTGTGGGTGCAAGAATAAATGGAGGAGGGCCACTGTGGGCCCACGAGGCAGGGGAGCGCACCCTCCACCCTCGTGGCAAGATGGTTGGCCCCCCTGTTATGTTCTTTGTGTTGGGGAACGTAGTAATTTCAAAAAAAATTCCTACGCACACGCAAGATCATGGTGATGCATAGCAACGAGGGGGAGAGTCTGATCTACGTACCCTTGTAGATCGCAACGGAAGCGTTGACACAACGTAGAGGAAGTAGTCCTACGTCTTCTGCCCGATCCGACCGATCCAAGCACCGTTACTCCGGCACCTCCGAGTTCTTAGCACACCTTCAGCTCGATGACGATCCCCAGGCTCCGATCCAGCAAAGCTTCGGGGAGGAGTTCCGTCAGCACGACGGCGTGGTGACGATCTTGATGTACTACCGACGTAGGACTTCGCCTAAGCACTACAACGATATGATCGAGGTGGAATTTGGTGGCAGGGGGCACCGCACACGGCTAAGGAACGATCTCAAGGATCAACTTGTGTGTCTAGAGGTGCCCCCTGCCCTCGTATATAAAGGATCCAAGGGGGAGGGGCTGGCCGGCCAAGGAGGAGGCGCAGGAGAGTCCTACTCCCACTGGGAGTAGGATTCCCCCTCCAATCCTAGTCCAACTAGGATTCCTCGGAGGGGAAAAGAGGAGGATGTGGCCGGCCACCCTTTCCTAGTCTTAATAGGACTAGGGGAAGGGGGAGGCGCGCAGCCCATCTAGGGCAGCCCCTTCTCTTTTCCACTAAGGCCCATTATGGCCCATTTAGCTCCCGGGGGGTTCCGGTCACCCTCCCGGTATTCCGGTAAAATCCCGATTTCACCCGGAACACTTCCGATGTCCAAACATAGGCTTCCAATATATCAATCTTTATGTCTCGGCCATTTCGAGACTCCTCGTGATGTCTGTGATCACATTCGGGACTCCGAACAACCTTCGGTACATCAAAATATGTAAACTCATAATAACTGTCATCGTAACGTTAAGCGTGCGGACCCTATGGTTCGAGAACAATGTAGACATGACCGAGACACATCTCTGGTCAATAACCAATAGCGGGACCTGGATGCCCATATTGGCTCCTACATATTCTACGAAGATCTTTATCGGTCAGACCGCATAACAACATACGTTGTTCCCTTTGTCATCGGTATGTTACTTGCCCGAGATTCGATCGTCGGTATCCAATACCTAGTTCAATCTCGTTACCGGCAAGTCTCTTTACTCGTTCCGTAATACATCATCCCGCAACTAACTCATTAGTTGCAATGCTTGCAAGGCTTGTATAATGTGTATTACCGAGAGGGCCCAGAGATACCTCTCCGACAATCGGAGTGACAAATTCTAATCTCGAAATACGCCAACCCAACATCTACCATTGGAGACACCTGTAGTACTCCTTTATAATCACCCAGTTACGTTGTGACGTTGGTAGCACCCAAAGCGTTCCTCCGGCAAACGGGAGTTGCATAATCTCATAGTCATAGGAACATGTATAAGTCATGAAGAAAGCAATAGCAACATACTAAACGATCGTGTGCTAAGCTAATGAAATGGGTCATGTCAATCAGATCATTCAACTAATGATGTGACCTCGTTAATCAAATAACAACACATTGTTCATGGTTAGGAAACTTAACCATCTTTGATTAACGAGCTAGTCTAGTAGAGGCATACTAGTGACACTCTGTTTGTCTATATATTCACACATGTATTATGTTTCCGGTTAATACAATTCTAGCATGAATAATAAACATTTATCATGATATAAGGAAATAAATAATAACTTTATTATTGCCTCTAGGGCATATTTCCTTCAGTCTCCCACTTGCAATAGAGTCAATAATCTAGATTACACAGTAATGATTCTAACACCCATGGAGCCTTGGTGTTGATCATGTTTTGCTCGTGGAAGAGGCTTAGTCAACGGGTCTGCAACATTCAGATCCGTATGTATCTTGCAAATCTCTATGTCTCCCACCTGGACTAGATCCCGGATGGAATTGAAGCGTCTCTTGATGTGTTTGGTCCTTTTGTGAAATCTGGATTCCTTTGCCAAAGCAATTGCACCAGTATTGCAACAAAAGATTTTCATTGGACCCGATGCACTAGGTATGACACCTAGATCGGATATGAACTCCTTCATCCAGACTCCTTCGTTCGCTGCTTCCGAAGCAGCTATGTATTCCGCTTCACATGTAGATCCCGCTACGACGCTTTGTATAGAACTGCACCAACTGACAGCTCCACCGTTTAAAGTAAACACGTATCCGGTTTGCGATTTAGAATTGTCCGGATCAGTGTCAAAGCTTGCATCAACGTAACCTCTTACTGTGAGCTCTTTGTCACCTCCATATACGAGAAACATATCCTTAGTCCTTTTCAGGTATTTCAGGATGTTCTTGACCGCTGTCCAGTGATCCACTCCTGGATTACTTTGGTACCTCCCTGCTAAACTTATAGCACGGCACACATCAGGTCTGGTACACAGCATTGCATACATGATAGAGCCTATGGCTGAAGCATAGGGAACATCTTTCATTTTCTCTCTATCTTCTGCAGTGGTCGGGCATTGAGTCTGACTCAACTTCACACCTTGTAACACAGGCAAGAACCCTTTCTTTGCCCGATCCATTTTGAACTTCTTCAAAATCTTGTCAAGGTATGTGCTTTGTGAAAGTCCAATTAAGCGTCTTGATCTATCTCTATAGATCTTAATGCCCAATATGTAAGCAGCTTCACCGAGGTATTTCATTGAAAAACTCTTATTCAAGTATCCCTTTATGCTATCCAGAAATTCTATATCATTTCCAATCAACAATATGTCATCCACATATAATATCAGAAATGCTACAGAGCTCCCACTCACTTTCTTGTAAATACAGGATTCTCCAAAAGTCTGTATAAAGCCAAATGCTTTGATCACACTATCAAAGCGTTTATTCCAACTCCGAGATGCTTGCACCAGTCCATAAATGGATCGCTGGAGTTTGCACACTTTGTTAGCTCCCTTTGGATCGACAAAACCTTCTGGTTGCATCATATACAACTCTTCTTCCAGAAATCCATTCAGGAATGCAGTTTTGACATCCATCTGCCATATTTCATAATCATGAAACGCGGCAATTGCTAACATGATTCGGACAGACTTAAGCATCGCTACGGGTGAGAAGGTCTCATCGTATTCAACCCCTTGAACTTGTCGAAAACCTTTTGCAACAAGTCGAGCTTTATAGACAGTAACATTACCGTTAGCGTCAGTCTTTTTCTTGAAGATCCATTTATTCTCAATTGCTTGCCGATCATCGGGCAAGTCAACCAAAGTCCATACTTTGTTCTCATACATGGATCCCATCTCAGATTTCATGGCTTCAAGCCACTTTGCGGAATCTGGGCTCACCATCGCTTCTTCATAGTTCGTAGGTTCATCATGATCTAGCAGCATGATTTCCAGAACTGGATTACCGTACCACTCTGGCGCGGATCTTTCTCTGGTTGATCTACGAGGTTCAGTAGTATCTTGTTCTGAAGTTTCATGATCATTATCATTAACTTCCTCACTTATTGGTGTAGGTGTCGCAGAAACAGTTTTCTGTGATGTACTACTTTCTAATAAGGGAGCGGGTATAGTTACCTCGTCAAGTTCTACTTTCCTCCCACTCACTTCTTTCGAGAGAAACTCCTTCTCAAGAAAGTTTCCGAATTTAGCAACAAAAGTCTTGCCTTCGGATCTGTGATAGAAGGTGTATCCAATAGTTTCCTTTGGATATCCTATGAAGACACATTTCTCCGATTTGGGTTCGAGCTTATCAGGTTGAAGCTTTTTCACATAAGAATCGCAACCCCAAACTTTAAGAAACGACAACTTTGGTTTCTTGCCAAACCACAGTTCATAAGGCGTCGTCTCAACGGATTTTGATGGTGCCCTATTTAACGTTAATGCGGCCATCTCTAAAGCGTATCCCCAAAACGATAGCGGTAAATCAGTAAGAGACATCATAGATCGTACCATATCTAGTAAAGTACGATTACGACGTTCGGACACACCATTACGCTGTGGTGTTCCGGGTGGCGTGAGTTGCAAAACTATTCCACAATTTTTCAAATGTACACCAAACTCGTAACTGAAATATTCTCCTCCACGATCAGATCGTAGAAACTTTATTTTCTTGTTACGATGATTTTCAACTTCACTCTGAAATTCCTTGAACTTTTCAAATGTTTCAGACTTGTGTTTCATTAACTAGATATACCCATATCTGCTTAAATCATCTGTGAAGGTGAGAAAATAACGATATCCGCCATGAGCCTCAACATTCATCGGACCACATACATCGGTATGTATGATTTCCAATAAATCTGTTGCTCTCTCCATAGTTCCGGAGAACGGTGTTTTGGTCATCTTGCCCATGAGGCACGGTTCGCAAGTACCAAGTGATTCATAATCAAGTGGTTCCAAAAGTCCATCAGTATGGAGTTTCTTCATGCGCTTTACACCGATATGACCTAAACGGCAGTGCCACAAATAAGTTGCACTATCATTATCAACTCTGCATCTTTTGGCTTCTACATTATGAATATGTGTATCACTACTATCGAGATTTAACAAGAATAGACCACTCTTCAGGGGTGCATGACCCTAAAAGATATTACTCATATAAATGGAACAACCATTATTCTCCGATTTAAATGAATAACTGTCTCGCATTAAACAAGATCCAGATATAATGTTCATGCTCAACGCTGGCACCAAATAACAATTATTTAGGTCTAATATTAATCCCGAAGGTAGATGTAGAGGTAGCGTGCCGACCGCGATCACATCAACTTTGGAACCATTTCCCACGCGCATCGTCACCTCGTCCTTAGCTAATCTTCGCTTAATCCGTAGTCCCTGTTTTGATTTGCAAATATTAGCAACAGAACCAGTATCAAATACCCAGGTGCTACTGCGAGCATTAGTAAGGTACACATCAATAACATGTATATCACATATACCTTTGTTCACCTTGCCATCCTTCTTATCCGTCAAATACATGGGGCAGTTCCGCTTCCAGTGACCAGTCTGCTTGCAGTAGAAGCACTCAGTTTCAGGCTTAGGTCCAGACTTGGGTTTCTTCTCCTGAACAGCAACTTGCTTGCCGTTCTTCTTGAAGTTCCCCTTCTTCTTCCCTTTGCCCTTTTTCTTGAAACTAGTGGTTTTGTTAACCATCAACACTTGATGCTCCTTCTTGATTTCTACCTCCGCAGCTTTCAGCATTGCGAAGAGCTCGGGAATAGTCTTGTCCATCCCTTGCATATTATAGTTCATCACGAAGCTCTTGTAGCTTGGTGGCAGTGATTGGAGAATTCTGTCAATGACGCAATCATCTGGAAGATTAACTCCCATCTGAATCAAGTGATTGTTATACCCAGACATTTCGAGTATATGCTCACTCACAGAACTGTTCTCCTCCATCTTGCAGGTATAGAACTTATTGGAGACTTCATATCTCTCGATCCGGGCATTTGCTTGAAATATTAACTTCAACTCCTGGAACATCTCATATGCTCCATGACGTTCAAAACGTCGTTGAAGTCCCGATTCTAAGCCGTAAAGCATGGCACACTGAACTATCGAGTAGTCATCAGCTTTGCTCTGCCAGACGTTCATAACATCTGGTGTTGCTCCAGCAGCAGGCCTGGCACCCAGCGGTGCTTCCAGGACGTAATTCTTCTATGCAGCAATGAGGATAATCCTCAAGTTACGGAACCAGTCCGTGTAATTGCTACCATCATCTTTCAACTTTGCTTTCTCAAGGAACGCATTAAAATTCAACGGAACAACAGCACGAGCCATCTATCTACAATCAACATAAACAAGCAAGATACTATCAGGTACTAAGTTCATGATAAATTTAAGTTCAATTAATCATATTACTTAAGAACTCCCACTTAGATAGACATCCCTCTATTCCTCTAAGTGATCACATGATCCAAATCAACTAAACCATGTACGATCATCACGTGAGATGGAGTAGTTTCATTGGTGAACATCATTATGTTGATCATATCTACTATATGATTCACGCTCGACCTTTCGGTCTCCGTGTTCCGAGGCCATATCTGTATATGCTTGGCTCGTCAAGTATAACCTGAGTATTCCCCGTGTGCAACTGTTTTGCACCCGTTGTATTTGAACGTAGAGCCTATCACACCCGATCATCACGTGGTGTCTCAGCACGAAGAACTTTCGCAACGGTGCATACTCAGGGAGAACACTTCTTGATAATTTAGTGAGAGATCATCTTATAATGCTACCGTCAATCAAAGCAAGATAAGATGCATAAAAGATAAACATCACATTCAATCAATATAAGTGCTATGATATGGCCATCATCATCTTGTGCTTGTGATCTCCATCTCCGAAGCACCGTCATGATCACCATCGTCACTGGCGCGACACCTTGATCTCCATCGTAGCATCGTTGTCGTCTCGCCAATCTTATGCTTCCACGACTATCACTACCGCTTAGCAATAAAGTAAAGCATTACATCGCGATTGCATTGCATACAAATAAAGCGACAACCATATGGCTCCTGCCAGTTGCCGATAACTTGGTTACAAAACATGATCATCTCATACAATAAAATCAGCATCATGCCTTGACCATATCACATCACAACATTCCCTGCAAAAACAGGTTAGACGTCCTCTACTTTGTTGTTGCAAGTTTTACGTGGCTGCTACGGGCTTAAGCAAGAACTCATCTCACTTACGCATCAAAACCACAACGATAGTTTGTCAAATAGACTCCATTTTAACCTTCTCAAGGACCGGGCGTAGCCACACTCGGTTCAACTAAAGTTGGAGAGACAGTCGCCCGCAAGCCATCTATGTGCAAAGCACGTCGAGGGAACCGGTCTCGCGTAAGCGTACGCGTAAGGTTGGTCTGGGTCGTCTCGTCCAACAATACCGCCGAACCAAAGTATGACATGCTGGTAGGTAGTATGACTTGTATCGCCCACAACTCACTCGTGTTCTACTCGTGCAAATAACATCAAACCATAAAACCTAGGCTCGGATGCCATTGTTGGGGAACGTAGTAATTTCAAAAAAATTTCCTACGCACATGCAAGATCATGGTGATGCATAGCAACGAGGGGGAGAGTCTGATCTACGTACCCTTGTAGATCGCAACGGAAGCGTTGACACAACGTAGAGGAAGTAGTCGTACGTCTTCTTCCCGATCCGACCGATCCAAGCACCGTTACTCCGGCACCTCCGAGTTCTTAGCACACGTTCAGCTCGATGACGATCCCCGGGCTCCGATCCAGCAAAGCTTCGGGGAGGAGTTCCATCAGCACGACGGCGTGGTGACGATCTTGATGTACTACCGACGTAGGGCTTCGCCTAAGCACTACAACGATATGATCGAGGTGGAATTTGGTGGCAGGGGGCACCGCACACGGCTAAGGAACGATCTCAAGGATCAACTTGTGTGTCTAGAGGTGCCCCCTGCCCCCGTATATAAAGGATCCAAGGGGCAGGGGCTGGCCGGCCAAGGAGGAGGCGCAAGAGAGTCCTACTCCCACTGGGAGTAGGATTCCCCCTCCAATCCTAGTCCAACTATGATTCCTCGGAGGGGAAAAGAGGAGGAGGTGGCCGGCCACCCTTTCCTAGTCTTAATAGGACTAGGGGAAGGGGGAGGCGCGCAGCCCATCTAGGGCAGCCCCTTCTCTTTTCCACTAAGGCCCATTATGGCCCATTTAACTCCCGGGGGGTTCCGGTAACCCTCCCGGTATTCCGGTAAAATCCCGATTTCACCCGGAACACTTCCGATGTCCAAACATAGGCTTCCAATATATCAATGTTTATGTCTCGACCATTTCGAGACTCCTCGTCATGTCCGTGATCACATCCGGGACTCCGAACAACCTTCGGTACATCAAAATGCAGAAACTCATAATAACTATCATCGTAACGTTAAGCGTGCGGACCCTACGGTTCGAGAACAATGTAGACATGACCGAGACACGTCTCTGGTCAATAACCAATAGCGGGACCTGGATGCCCATATTGGCTCCTACATATTCTACGAAGATCTTTATCGGTCAGACCGCATAACAACATACGTTGTTCCCTTTGTCATCGGTATGTTACTTGCCCGAGATTCGATCGTCGGTATCCAATACCTAGTTCAATCTCGTTACTGGCAAGTCTCTTTACTCATTCCGTAATGCATCATCCCGCAACTAACTCATTAGTTGCAATGCTTGCAAGGCTTGTATAATGTGTATTACCGAGAGGGCCCAGAGATACCTCTCCGACAATCGGAGTGACAAATTCTAATCTCGAAATACGCCAACCCAACATCTACCATTGGAGACACCTGTAGTACTCCTTTATGTTCACCCAGTTACGTTGTGACGTTTGGTAGCACCCAAAGTGTTCCTCCGGCAAACGGGAGTTGCATAATCTCATAGTCATAGGAACATGTATAAGTCATGAAGAAAGCAACAGCAACATACTAAACGATCGTGTGCTAAGCTAATGAAATGGGTCATGTCAATCAGATCATTCAACTAATGATGTGACCTCGTTAATCAAATAACAACACATTGTTCATGGTTAGGAAACTTAACCATCTTTGATTAACGAGCTAGTCTAGTAGAGGCATACTAGTGACACTCTGTTTGTCTATATATTCACACATGTATTATGTTTCCGGTTAATACAATTCTAGCATGAATAATAAACATTTATCATGATATAAGGAAATAAATAATAACTTTATTATTGCCTCTAGGGCATATTTCCTTCACTTTGTTCCATAAATCCTCAAGTATTCTAGAAAAAATCATATTTAATTTTCAGGGCATTTGGAGAACTTTTATTTTCGAGGTATTTTTATATTGCACGGATAATTGGATAACAGACAGACAAATATTTATTTTAATTTTATTTAATATAAATAATAGAAAGTAAAATAGGGGTATAGAAGGTTGTGCCTTCTAGTTTCATCCATCTCATGATCATCAAAAGGAATCCACTAACAAGGTTGATCAAGTCTTGTTAACGGACTCACTCCGAATGACATGGAACCGGAGAAATTTCGAATAACACTATGTTACCTCAACGGGGATATGCACCTCCCCAATAATAAGAATATCATATTTCTTCTTGACAGTAGGAAGAGGAAATTCAAAACCTCCAAATATAATCGATGGAATTTTTCCAATAGGGTTGATACTATGAACTTGAGGTTGTTTCCTCGGAAAGTGTACTGTATGCTCATTACCATTAACATGAAAAGTGGCATTACCTTTAGTGCAATCAATAACAGCCCCTACAGTATTCAAAAAGGCTCTTCCAAGAATAATAGACATACTATCATCCTCGGGAATATCAAGAATAACAAAGTCCGTTAAAATAGTAAAATTTGCAACTACAACAGGCACATCCTCACAAATACCGACAGGTATAGCAGTTGATTGATCAGCCATTTGCAAAGATATTTCAGTAGGTGTCAACTTATTCAAATCAAGGCTATGATATAGAGAGAGATGCATAACACTAACAATGGCTCCAAGATCACATAAAGCAGTTTTAACATAATTTCTTTTAATGGAGCATGGTATAGTGGGTACTCCTGGATCTCCAAGTTTCTTTGGTATTCCACCCTTAAAAGTATAATTAGAAAGCATGGTGGATATTTCAGCTTCCGGTATCTTTCTTTTATTTGTAATGATATCTTTCATGTACTTAGCATAAGGATTGGTTTTGAGCATATTAGTTAATCGCATACACAAAAAGATAGGTCTAATCATTTCAGCAAAGCGCTCAAAATCCTCATCATCCTTTTTCTTGGATGGTTTGGGAGGAAAAGGCATGGGTTTCTGAACCCATGGTTCTCTTTCTTTACCATGTTTCCTAGAAGCAAAGTCTTTCTTATCATAACGTTGATTCTTCGATTGTGGGTTATCAAGATCAACAACAGGTTCAATTTCTATATCATTATCATTACTAGGTTGAGCATCATCATGGACATTATTATTAACATTATCGCTAGTTTCAGGTTCATTACGAGATTGTGTTTCAACATCAGAAATAGAAATATCATTTGGATTCTCAGGTGTTTCAACAATAGGATCACTAGAAGCATGCAAAGTCCTATCATTTTTCTTTTTCTTCTTTTTAGAAGAGCTAGGTGCATCTATATTATTTCTCTGAGAATGTTGCTCAATTTTCTTAGGATGGCCTTCATGATACAAAGGTTCCTGAGTCATTCTACCAATTCTAGTAGCCACTCTAATAGCATAATCATTATCTTTACTATTCAATTCATTGAGCAAATCATTGTCAGCTTTAAGTACTTGTTCTACTTGAGTGGTGACCATAGAAGCATGTGTACTAATAAGTTGAAGTTCACCGTTAACATTGGCCATATAATCACCCAAGTGTCCAAGCATATTTGAATTGTATTTCAATTGTCTACCAAAATAAGCATTAAAATCTTCTTGCTTAGCCATAAATTTATCAAACTCATCTAAGCATGGGCTAGCAATTTTAGTAAATGGGATTATAGCTTTATCATATCTATAGAGAGAATTTACCTTTACTACCTGTGTCGGGTTATCAAGACCATGAGTTTCTTCGATAGGTAAAGGATTAAGATTATATGTTTCTTCAACAGGCGGTAAATTAAGACCATGTATTTATTCAATAGGAGGTAAATTCTTAACATCTTTAGCTTTAATACCCTTTTATTTCATAGATTTCTTTGCCTCTTGCATATCTTCAGGACTGAGAAATAGAATACCCTATTCTTCGGTGTTGGTTTAGGAATAGGCTCAGGAATTGGCTCCGGAGGTGTCCAATTATTTTCATTTGTCAACATATTATTCAATAGAATTTCAGCTTCATCCAGTGTTCTTTCCCTGAAAATAGAACCAGCACAACTATCCAAGTAATCTCTAGAGGCATCGGTTAGTCCATTATAAAAGATATCAAGTATTTCATTTTTCTTAAGAGGATGATCAGGCAAAGCATTAAGTAATTGGAGAAGCCTCCCCCAAGCTTGTGGGATCCTCTCTTCTTCAATTTGCACAAAATTATATATATCCCTTAAAGCAGCTTGTTTCTTATGAGCAGGGAAATATTTAGCAGAGAAGTAATAAATCATATCCTGGGGACTACGCACACAACCAGGATCAAGAGAATTAAACCATATCTTAGCATCACCCTTTAATGAGAACGAAAATATTTCAAGGATATAAAAATACCGAGTTCTCTCATCTTTAGTAAACATGGTAGCTATATCATTTAATTTAGTAAGATGTGCCACAACAGTTTCAGATTCATAACCATGAAAAGGATCAGATTCAACCAAAGTAATTATATCTGGATCAACAGAGAATTCATAATCCTTATCAGTAACAAAGATAGGTGAAGTAGCAAAAGCAGGGTCAGGTTTCATTCTAGCATTTAGTGATTGCATACTCCATTTAGCTAATAATCTTTTAAGTTCAGTTCTATTTCTGCAAGCTAAAATGGATGAAGAAGCATCTTGATCAAAAACATAACCCTTAGGAATAGCAAGTGGTTCTTCATCACCACTTTCATCAGTATCATCAGATTCAATATTTTCAATTTCTCTAGCCCTAGCAAGTTGTTCATCAAGAAAAGCACTAAGTGACATAGTAGTATCAGGCATAGAGGTAGTTTCATCATAAGTATCATGCATAGCAGAAGTGGCATCATCAATAACATGTGACATATCAGAACGAATAGCAGAAGCAGGTGTAGGTGTCGCACACTTACTCATAACAGAAGGTGAATCAAGTGGAGAGCTAGATGGCAGTTCCTTACCTCCCCTCGTAGTTAAGGGATATATATTGGTTTTTGGATCTCTCAAGTTCTTCATAATGATAAGAAGATATATATCCCAAGTGACTCAAAGAATAAAGCTATGCTACCCGGCAATGGCGCCAAAAAATACTCTTGATAACCCACAAGTATAGGGGATCGCAACATTTTCGAGGGTAGATTATTCAACCCAAATTTATTGATTCCACACAAGGGGGGCCAAAGAATATTCTCAAGTATTAGCAGCTGAGTTGTCAATTCAACCGCACCTGGAAACTTAATATCTGCAGCAAAGTGTTTAGTAGCAAAGTAATATGATAGTAGTGATAACGGTAACAAAAGGTAATGGTAGTAAAAGCAATGTTTTTGGTATTTTGTAGTGATGATAGCAATAGCAACGGAAAAGTAAATAAGTAACGAACAATATATGGAAAGCTCGTAGGCAATGGATCAGTGATGGAGAATTATGCCGGATGCGGTTCATCATGTAACAGTCATAACCTAGGGTGACACAGAACTAGCTCCAGTTCATTGATATAATGTAGGCATGTATTCCGAATATAGTCATACGTGCTTATGGAAAAGAACTTGCATGACATCTTTTGTCCTACCCTCACGTGGCAGCGGGGTCCTTACGGAAACTAAGGGATATTAAGGCCTCCTTTTAATAGAGAACCGGAACAAAGCATTAACACATAGTGAATACATGAACTCCTCAAACTACGGTCATCACTGGTAAGTATCTCGATTATTGTCACTTCGGGGTTAACGGATCATAACACATGATAGGTGACTATAGACTTGCAAGATAGGATCAAGAACACTCATATATTGATGAAAATGTAATAGGTTCAGATCTGAAATCATGGCACTCGGGCCCTAGTGACAAGCATTAAGCATAGCAAAGTCATAGCAACATCAATCTCAGAACATAGTGGACACTAGGGATGAAACCCTAACAAAACTAACTCGATTACATGATAGATCCCATCCAAACCATCACCGTCCAGCAAGCCTATGATCGAATTACTCACGCATGGCATTGAGCATCATGAAATTGGTGATGGAGGATGGTTGATGATGACGATGGCGACAGATTCCCCTCTTCGGAGCCCCGAACGGACTCCAGATCAGCCCTCCCGAGAGGTTTCAGGGCTTGGCGGCGGCTCCGTATCGTAAAACGCAATGATTTCTTCTCTCTGATTTTTTTCTCATCGAAACTCAATATATGGAGGTGGAGTCAGAGTCGGAGACGCAACAGGGGGACCACGAGGTAGGGGGCGCGCCCCCCACCCTCGTGGCAAGGCGGTGGGCCCCCCGACCTTCATCTTTGGTAGGTATTTTTTTATTTTCTAAAATGTGTCTCCGTGAAGTTTCAGGTCATTCCGAGTACGTTTGATCCTGCACGACATAAATAACACCATGGTAGTTCTGCTGAAAACAACGTCTGTCCGGGTTAGTTCCATTCAAATCATGCAAGTTAGAGTCCAAAACAAGGGCAAAAGTGTTTGGAAAAGTAGATGCGTTGGAGACGTATCATCCACTCTCCCGCAACCCAATGTACCCTCTACTTGAACATGGTACTTTATGCTTCATATTATTATCCATTGATGTGTTGCCATCCTATGATGTCTGAGTAGATTTTCGTTGTCCTATCGGTGGTTGGTGAATTACTATGATTGATTTAATTTGCTTGTGGTTATGTTGCTGTCCTTTGGTGCCCATCATATGAGCGCGCGCGTGGATCACACCATAGGGTTAGTTGTATGTTGATAGGACTATGTATTGGCGGGCAAGAGTGACAGAAGCTTCAACCCAGCATAGAAATTGATGCATCACTACAGGAATCCAGTACTTTGCCGTTTGCCACGGCGGACGGCAAAGGCACGGATGGCTGACGGCGAAGAGCTTTGCCGTCAGCGGCGGACGACAAACAGTGACGGCAAAAATAGGGTCGGCAAACAGGCCCTTTGCCGTCTGCTTTTTATGGCGGACGGCAAAGAGCCCTTTGCCTACAGCGGCGGACGGCAAAGAGGAGGGACCACAAAATACTGGACGTTAGTCCGTTAGGCGGCTAACGGCGGCCTTTGCCGTCCGCCAGCGGACGGCAAATTTGAACGCCTCTTTGCCGTCCGCCAGTTGACGTCAGCAATACGTCAGTGCCCGCTGTGTTTTGCCATCTGCCCGGCGGACGGCAAAGCCGAAGTCTTTGCCATCAGCTTAGCTTTGCCGTCCGCCACGGTAGGCAAATTTGCCAAATGGCCCATCCCTCAGGAAGCACAGGTGGGCACCACGTGCCCCCTTTGCCGTCTGCCACCGACGGCAAAGGAGTCTTTACCGTCTACCGCGGACGGCAAAGAGCCTTCACTGCCTCTTTTTTATTCTATTTTTCTTATATCCAACAATTATCACAGCAAATATATCATAGGACATATATATCCATCACACAAATATCCAACACATATATATCCAACATAATAAATATCCATCCATACATACATAGTAGGTTGCACATAGTTCCATCGATCCATACATATTAAAATATGCAAAGTTTCATCATAGCAATCTAGTTTCATCATAGCAAGCGAGCAGAATACAAGAAGTGCATCAAAGGAAAAAACAAGCAATCCATCATAGGAAGCTGACTTCCGTGAAGTGAATGAAACCTGCAAAATGACAAATAAGAAAGTTAGAAAAAGAAGACTAGAAGAAGAATTAGACTAGAAGAAAAAGAATAGAAGAAGAAGAATAGAAGAAGAAGAAGACTAGAAGAAGAAGTATATGCCATTTATTAGCTAACTTAGGTGAAATGTATCGTTTATGAGCTAACCTAGGTGAAATGGGCAGTTTATGAGCTATCCTAGGTGAAATGGATCATTTTGGAGCTAAGTTAGGTGAAATGGGTCATTTATGAGCTAACCTAGGCGAAATTGATCATTTTGGAGCTAACCTAGGTGAAATTGATCATTTTGGAGCTAACTTAGTTGAAATGGGTCGTTTATGAGCTAACTAAGGTGAAATGCCACGTTTTTTTAGCTAACTAAGGTAAAATGGATCGTTTTTGAGCTAACCTAGGTGAAATAGGTAGTTTATGAGCTATCCTAGGTGAAATGGATCATTTTGGAGCTAAGTTAGGTGAAATGGGTCGTTTATGAGCTAACCTAGGTGAAATTGATCATTTTGGAGCTAACTTAGTTCAAATGGGTCGTTTATGAGCTAACTAAGGTGAAATGCCACGTTTTTGAGCTAACTAAGGTAAAATGGATCGTTTTTGAGCTAACTTAGGTGAAATGGGTCATTTTGGAGCTAACCTAGGTGAAATGGGTCATTTTGGAGCTAACCTAGGTGAAATGGGTCATTTTAAAGCTAACGTAGGTAAAATGGATCATTTAGGAGCTAATCTACGTAAAATGGGTCATTTTAGAGCTAACTCGGATAAATTGGATCACTTGTAAGCTAACTAAGGTAAAATGAGTTATTTTAGAGCTAACTTAGGTAAAATGGATCGTTTATGAGCTAACTAAGCTAATTATGCGATTTTTGACATAAGTAAGCTAAGTACATATCATTTTAGAGCTAACTTAGGTAAAATGGATGGTTTATGAGGTCAGTAAGCTTATTAAGTCATTTTGGAGGAAAAGAAGCTAACTCTAGGTCATTATGGTAATCATATTGGAGGAAATAAAGCTAAGTCTAGGTCTTTATGCATTTGTTAAGCGAAACACTAGAGAAACTTACCGTGATCACGGAGGTGTAGGAGCGGGCTGGCTCGCGCCGGTAGCTGGAGAAGGATCGTGTGATGCGTTTCTGGAGTTTAGCTGCACCAAAGATCATTTCCAATGTCTCGTTAGCATTATGACACTCAAATGTTAAGACTAGCAAGTAATGTCCATTCAAATTAAACTCACCGTGCTCCCAGGAGCAATCACTGGCATCGGCGGAGCGGTTTGACCGGACTTCTCGCACACAGACTGCACATTTGGTTTTCACAACAGAGTCATACTAGTTAGTAATGAGACTCAAATGTTAAGACTAGCAAGTAATCTGCAAAAGAAACTTACCACAAAGAGCTCGTACATGGCCCTTGCCTGCATGTCATTCCGTGCCCTCTCCTCCTCCAACATCTTTGTTGTCCTCTCCTCCAACTCCCGCTGCCTCTCCGTCGCCTCCGCCAGAAGGTTCTCCGTTCTATCTCCCTCACTCTGTATAGCAGCCTGCAACACCACTCACATGACCATTTGTAATCATTGATGGAAGCGCACACAATGTAATGGACAAAGATAGCTGAGTACGTATAACTAGATGGTTGGTGCGGATATGATTATTGTTGTATTTGTCGTCCGTTGTTTTGATCACCTTGGTTTTTTCTCTCTCGAGTAGGCATAGCTTGGGTCTCGTTTCACATAATTAAGTAAATCAAAACATAGTCTTTCCATCACCTGTTTCACATAATTAAGTAAATCAATTGAATTAATCACCACTATATTGTTCTGTGCAAGGAGGTTAAATCAATGAAATCAATTTACTTTAACTGTTGGACAAACATATCCGATATAAACCTTTTTGAAATCAAAACATACAAGGAACCGACTGAACTCATAGTTGAACTTAAATAGACCCCAAAAATAGCTTTACCGACAGAAATACCTCAAACCAAAATAAGCGTTTTGGAAGCGAAAGAACAAATCAAATCATGCAAACACCACCACCCGCCCTTGCAGCTTAAAGTATCTTGGTGTCCTGATCTCCTCCTCCGTGGCCACCTTCTCCTCGTCGCTCCACATGCTCTCCGGCGATGCCACCACATCCCAGCCGCGGCAGAGCCCCCTGACGTCGACGCGGCCGCCCTTCACTAGCACGACGCGCTGCAGTGCCGTGCACACCCTCATGGCAAACCTGACCAGGCAGGCCTACCTCATCGTCTGCTGGAACCCGACTATCACCAGCTCCTCCATCTGAGCGTGCCGGAAGTTGCTCGGAACCCAGCCGTTGTAGGCGTTGGGTGCCTGCCGCCCCCACGAGTCCTTGCAGTCGACGATGCTGACGTGGAGGGCTTCGAGCGAGGGCGCTGCTTGGAGGAGGAGGAGGAGGCACGGCCAAGACAGGTCCCAGTTGAAAGGTACGTCCGCCACCAGCAGCCTCCGCAGACCGAGGAACGGCGTCACCCTGGCGAGACACTGGTTGGCCCTCCTGTAGGTGCCAGTGAACCGGAGGACGAGCTCTGTCGCGGCCGCTGGGACAACCGCCGCCACGTACTTGTTCAGCGTGTAGTCGTACTGGTACCTGTCCCAGGGCTCACCCTCGACGATGAAGAAGCCAACGTCCAGGTTTACGTGCGCGAGGCGCGGGACGTTGCCGAATGCCAGAATGAGGAAGCTGCCGCTGCACTCCATGCGCTCCAGCGCCGGGAGAGAGAGCAGCCGGATTACAAAGAACGAGCAGCTGTCGACGACGAGCTCCCTGAGCCCCGATGCCGGCGCGTCCACCTCCATCACTCTGGGTCTAGGTATGGTACTGTGGGTTTTGGCGCGGCAACACCTGAGGTGCACGGGCTGCAGCTGCGGGCACATGGAGACCACTCATCTGTAGGCCATCATCGGCTGGCTGATGTCTTGAAGGACGAGAGCAGCGAGCCCGCCATACTCGTGCAGCGGTGGGAGGAGGTCGAAACCTCCGAGCGTGAGGCTGCTGATGCGTTGCACCGACTCGTTGTTGAGGAGCTCGTGGGGGAAGAGGTAGGCGGCACGCCAGGCGCTGGATGGTCGCTTCACGCAGACCTCCAGGTCCTCCACGCCCTAGTTGCTGACCGCCTTGGCGATCAGGCGGTCAACGGACAAGGGCTCATCCGGGTCGAAGAACTCGAGCCGGAGCCTCCGGAGGCGCCGGGGAATATAGTCTCCGTTACCATCCTCGTCAGCGTCCGCTTCAATGAAGCTGTCGAGGCCATCATTGTAGCCAGCCATGGTGCGGCGCATGTGATCCTCGAGCAAGTTGACGGACTCGTGGTACGCTGGCGGGAACATGTCTGGATTTTTACTAACTCTATGCGCGCACAACTGAAATCGCTGCCACTCATCAAGCGTGATGTCCAATCGACATGGGCCACCACCGTGTCAGCCATGCAAGTCCTTTATATTCTTTGTCAGAAGTGGCTACATTCATCACGTTTTGAGGTGGCAATACTAGACTGCAATACTTTTTAGTTGGGCGCCTAACCTACGTGGATGCTAATTAAGATCTCAGATTCAGAATTAATATTTTGCGATTCCTTTCTTTCACACACCACGAACTAACAATCACACCGTGTATATAAAGTTCTTCTATTTTTTATGGCAAAGTTGAGAAACCGTGTTAACAAAGTTCTTCGGCTTCAGATAAAATTTCTAGCAAAGTTCCTTAATATTTCTAACAAAGTGCAGACCTACAATCTATAAAGTTCTTCACTGTTTCAAACAAAAATATTTTTCAAATGTATCCAAACCTGATCTTGTTCTAAAGGGCTTGGCACCACGAGTTCAAATATGTAAAAAGTTTAAAAACGCAATTTTGGTTTGAAAGATATGAACCATCTAAATTTTCAGAGCAAAATAAAAGGTGACTTAATTAGAAGGGAGAGGGAAGATAAAGTAGGCATGTATGTGTCAGTATGTGCACCGTGTGTGCAGGGAGAGAGAGGAAAGAAACATGCACATGCAAGGGGCACACATCCACATGAATAAGCAACGCCAGGGATTCACGCTGTGCGCGCAAAGCATTAGGATTCACCGTATTCGTCCGTGACCCTAAAGTCGATGGAGCGGAGCTGGCGGGGGAGGCGCGCACAGCGCTTGGCTAGGACGGCGGTGGCTAGCGCGGCGCGGGTGTTAAGGCCATGCAGGATGGTGACGAGGAGTTCGTTGGGCAGCGCACTGAGGAGGTCCATGCGCGGGGCGGGCGCTGCGACTGAGGAGGTCCATGCACTGACGAGGAGTTCGTCTTGGAGCTCGATGAGGAGGTCCATAGACGGCTGCTGCGACTGCCCAGGCGAGAGAGCGTGGCCAAGTGAAAAAGTGAAAAGCTTGATGCAGCGCTGCAATGCAATGTGGGATTGGTTTTGACAGTAGGCAATGTAGGATTCATATATATGTGCATAGCATTCCGATCGATAGCGATACCGAGACAATTTTTATTCTCTTTGAGTTACCGAGACAGTTGTTGGATACCGGTAAAAATGTCAGGAAACGCATGTACACGCAGGTAAAAATGTAAGGAATCACAATTAATTAGTGTGAACATATGAGAAGAGTCCACACTCGGGTTGATTTTATATTTGGGCAGCATATGAGACACGTGTTAATTACATCGTGGCAAAAATGTTAGGAATTGCAGTTTGAGACAAATCAGAATTACAAGAGTTCACACTTGGATCTTTTTTTTTGCGGGTAACTTGAATCGATTTTCATATGGGGAAAACATACAAGACAATTGTTTTCCGTGAGCAAAAATGTTGAGAATCACACAATAGTGTTAAAGAAATACAATGGGTTATAATTAACTACTAGTATATGCATACCTTATGAAAGTTGGCATTATACGTATGGACAAAATAGCTACTATTTAGCCTTTGCCAAGCAAAGTGTACCCAAACACGCTTTTCATACTTAAACGATGGATGAACCTATATGATGCACAAACTCAGTTGAGATGTGTTCAGATATTAAGGGAAGAGCCTTTTTATGGTACTGAAGAAACAAAACAATATGAAGAAACCCACCAAATAGTTAGCTCTCGATAACATCTCCTAAAACTCTATGCCTCCTTGAAAGGGAGGCTTGTGGTGATTCCAGGCTGTGGTCTGTGTCATGGTCCCACATGTTTGTGCCTGGAGTTTTTTTTTAGCTTTTGTTGTAGTAATCCCTCTCATGTTTGTGCCATACGAAGAAAGCGGAAGCGTTTAGTAACGCGGTTGATGTAGTCGAACGTCTTTGCGATCCAACTGATCCAAGCACCGAACGTACGGCACCTCCGTGTTCAGCACACGTTCAGTTTGATGACGTCCCTCAATCTCTTGATCCAGTTGAGGACGAGGGAGAGTTCCGTCAGCACGACAGCGTGATGACGGTGATGATGAAGTTACCGACGCAGGTGAGGGAGTCCTTGACTAAGGGGTCCTCGGGCGTCCGGCCTGTTCTCCATGGGCCGGACTGATGGGCCGTGAAGACAAGGCCGAAGACTATACCTGAGTCCGGATTGGACTCTCCTTGGCGTGAAAGGCAAGCTTGGCGACCGACGATGAAGATTCCTTCTTATGTAACCGACTCTATGTAAACCCTAGATCCCCTCGGTGTCTATATAAACCGGAGGGGATAGTCCGGAAAGGACACATTCATTACCATAGTCATATAGGCTAGGCTTTTAGGGTTTAGCCATCACGATCTCGTGGCAGATCAACTCTTGTAACACCCATACTCATCAATATCAATCAAGCAGGACGTAGGGTATTACCTCCATAGAGAGGGCCCGAACCTGGGTAAACATTGTGTCTCCCGTCTCCTATTACCATCGATCCTAGACGCACAGTTCGGGACCCCCTACCCGAGATCCGCCAGTTTTGACACCGACAGCAGGGCTTCACCTAAGCACTACGTGTTGGGGAACGCAGTATTTCAAAAAATTTCCTACGATCACGCGAGATCTATCTAGGAGATGCATATCAACGAGAGGGGAGAGTGCGTCTACGTACCCTCGTAGACCGAAGTGGAAGCGTTTAGTAACGCGGTTGATGCTGTTAAACGTCTTCGCGATCCAACCGATCAAGTACCGAACGCACGGCACCTTCGCGATCTGCACACGTTCAGCTCGGTGACGTCCCTCGAACTCTAGATCCAGCTGAGGCCGAGGGAGAGTTTCGTCAGCACGATGGCATGGTGACTGTGATGATGAAGTTACCGACGCAGGGCTTCGCCTAAGTACTACGACAATATGACCGAGGTGGAAAACTGTGGAGGGGTGCACCGCACACGGCTAAGAAATCAACTTGTGTGTCTACGGGGTGCCCCCTCTCCCCCGTATATAAAGGAGGGGAGGGGGGCCGGCCGGCCTCAAGAGGTGCGCCCAAGGGGGGGATCCTACTCCTACTAGGAGTAGGTTCCCCCCTTTCCTAGTCCAACAAGGAGGGGAAGGAAGGAGGAAGGGGAGAGAAGGAAGGAGGGGGGCGCTGCCCCCACCCCTTGTCTAATTTGGACTGGGGGGAGGGGCGCCACCTCCTGGCCGGCCCTCTCTCCTCTAAGGCCCATGGAGGACCATTAACTTCCCGGGGGGTTTCCGGTAACCCTCCGGCACTCCGGTTTTATCCGATACTACCCAGAACACTTCTGGTGTCCGAATAACATTGTGCAATATATCAATCTTTATGTCTCAACCATTTTGAGACTCCTCGTCATATTCGTGATCACATACGGGACTCCGAACAACCTTCGGTACATCAAATCACATAACTCATAAATACATATCATCATCAAACGTTAAGCGTGCGGACCCTACGGGTTCGAGAACTATGTAGACATGACTGAGACACATCTCCGGTCAACAAGCAATAGCGGAACCTGGATGCTCATATTGGTTCCTACATATTCTATGAAGATCTTTATCAGTCAAACCACATAACAACATACGTTTGTTCCCCTTGTCATCGGTTTGTTACTTGCCCGAGATTCGATCGTCCGTATCATCATACCTAGTTCAATCTCATTACCGGCAAGTCTCTTTACTCGTCCCGTGATGCATCATCCCATAACTAACTCATTAGTCACATTGCTTGCAAGGCTTATAGTGATGTGCATTACCGAGAGGGCCCAGAGATACCTCTCCGACAATCGGAGTGACAAATCCTAATCTCGATCTACGCCAACTCAAGAAACACCATCGGAGACACCTGTAGAGCATCTTTATAATCTAATAGTCATAGGAACATGTATAAGTCATGAAGAAAGCAATAGCAATAAACTAAAAAATTATAGTGCTAAGCTAACGGATGGGTCTTGTCCATCACATCATTCTCTAATGATGTGATCCCATTCATCAAATGACAACACATGTCTATGGCTAGGAAACTTAACCATCTTTGATCAACGAGCTAGTCTAGTAGAGGCATACTAGGGACACTCTATTTGTCTATGTATTCACACATGTACTAAGTTTTCGGTTAATATAATTCTAGCATGAATAATAAACATTTATCATGATATAAGGAAATACAAATTACAACTTTATTATTTCCTCTAGGGCATATTTCCTTCACTATGGCGATATGACCGAGGTGTGTAACTGTGGAGGGGGACACCGCACACGGCTAAGAGGAGACTTGGTGTGCCCCCTCCCATGTATATAAAGGGGGGAGGAGAGGTGGCCGGCCCTAGGGGGCGTGCCATGGGGGGAGTCCTACTTGGACTCCCGGTCCAAGTAGGATTCTATCCCCCCTTTCCTAGTCCAAGTAGGAGAAGAAGGGAAGGAGGAAGAGAAGAGAAGGAAGGAGGGGGACGCCGCCCCCTCCCTTGTCCAATTCAGACTGGGCTAGGGGGCGTGCTCCACCTCTGGCTGGCCCTCTCTCTTCTCCACTAAGGCCCATGGTGGCCCGTTAACCTCCCAGGGGGGTTCCGGTAACCCCCGGTACTCCGAAACAACCCGAACCAGTCCGGTGTCTGAATGTAGCCTTCCAATATATGAATATTTATGTCTCGACCATTTCGAGGCTCCTAGTCATGTCCGTGATCTCATCCGAGACTCCGAACAAACTTCGGTTCATCAAAACACGAAACTCATAATACAAATCATCATCGAACGTTAAGCGTGCGGACCCTACGAGTTTGAGAACTATGTCGACATGACCGAGACATATCTCTGATCAATAACCAACAGCGGAACCTGGATGCTCATATTGGCTCCTACATATTCTACAAAGATCTTTATCGGTCAAAGCACAACAAAATACGTTGTTCCCTTTGTCATCGGTATGTTACTTGCCCGAGATTCGATCGTCGGTATCATTATACCTAGTTCAATCTCGTCACCGACAAGTCTCTTTTACTCGTTCCATAATGCATCATCCCGTGGCTAACTCATTAAACACATTTCTTGCAAGGCTCATAGTGATGAGCATTACCGAGAGGGCCCAGAGATACCTCTCCAATACACGGAGTGACAAATCCGAATCTTGATCTATGCCAACTCAACAAACACCATCGGAGACACCTGTAGAGCATCTTTATAATCACCTAGTTATGTTGTGACGTTTGATAGCACACAAGGTGTTCCTCCGGTATTCGGGAGTTGCATAATCTCATAGTCTGAGGAACATGTATAAGTCATGAAGAAAGCAGTAGCAGAAAAACTAAACGATCATTATGCTAAGCTAACGGATGGGTCTTGTCCATCACATCATTCTCTAATGATGTGATCCCGTTCATCAAATGACAACTGATGTCTACTACACAACCTTCTTCTTGTAGACGTTGTTGGGCCTCCAAGTGCAAAGGTTTGTCAATCCGTAGCAAATTTCCCTCAAGTGGATGACCTAAGGTTTATCAATCCGTAGGAGGCATAGGATGAAGATGGTCTCTCTCAAGCAACCCTGCAACCAAATAACAAAGAGTCTCTTGTGTCCCCAACACACCCAATACAATGGTAAATTGTATAGGTGCACTGGTTCGGCGAAGAGATGGTGATACAAGTGCAATATGGATAGTAAATAATGGTTTTTGTAATCTGAAAATATAAAAACAGCAAGGTAACTAATGGTAAAAGTGAGCGTAAACGGTATTGCAATGCTAGGAAACAAGGCCTAGGGTTCATACTTTCACTAGTGTTGGATCACATAACTATCCCTCGACATGCAACAAAGAGTCACTCCAAAGTTACTAATAGCGGAGAACAAACGAAGAGATTATGGTAGGGTACGAAACCACCTCAAAGTTATTCTTTCCAATCAATCCGTTGGCCTATTCCTATAAGTATCACAAACAGCCCTAGAGTTCATACTAGAATAACACCTTAAGACAGAAATCAACCAAAACCCTAATGTCACCTAGATACTCCAATGTCACCTCAAGTATCCGTGGGTGTGATTATACGATATGCGTCACACAATCTCAGATTCATCTATTCAACCAACACAAAGGACCTCAAAGAGTGCCCCAAAGTTCTACCGGAGAATCGCGACGAAAACATGTGCCAACCCCTATGAATAGGTTCATGGGCGGAACCCGCAAGTTGATCACCAAAACATACATCAAGTGAATCACGTGATATCCCATTATCACCACAGATATCCACGGCAAGACATACATCAAGTGTTCTCAAATCTTTAAAGACTCAATCCGATAATATAACTTCAAAGGGGAAAATCAATCCATTACAAGAGAGTAGAGGGGGGAAGAAACATCATAGGATCCAAATATAATAGCAAAGCTCGCGATACATCAAGAACGTATCATCTCAAGAACACGAGAGAGAGAGAGAGAGAGAGAGAGAGAGAGAGAGATCAAACACATAGCTACTGGTACATACCCTCAGCCCCGAGGGAGAACTACTCCCTCCTCGTCATGGAGAGCACCGGGATGATGAAGATGGCCACCGGAGAAGGATTGCCCCTCCGGCAGGGTGCCAGAACGGGTCTAGATTGGCTCTCGGTGGCTACGGAGGCTTCTGGCGGCGAAACTCCTGATCTAATCTGCTCCCGGATGTTTTTAGGGTATATGTAGATATATAGGCGGAAGAAGTACGTCAGGGGGCCACGAGGGGCTCACGAGGGTGGAGGGCGCCCAGGGGGTGGGCGCGCTCCCCTGCCTCGTGACCTCCTAGCAGATCCCCTGACGTGCACTCCAAGTCTTCTGGGCTTCTTTCCTTCCAAAAAATGAGTTCCATGAAGTTTCAGGTCAATTGGACTCCATTTGGTTTTCGTTTTCTTCGAAACCCTAAAACAGGGTAAAAACAGAAACTGGCACTGCGCTCTGGGTAAATAGGTTAGTCCCAAAAATGATATAAAAGTGTATAATAAAGCCCATAAACATTCAAAACAGTAAATAATATAGCATGGAGCAATCAAAAATTATAGATACGTTGGAGACGTATCAACAACACATGTCTATGGCTAGGAAACTTAACCATCTTTGATTAACGAGCTAGTGAAGTAGAGGCATACTAGGGACACTCTGTTTGTCTATGTATCCACACATGTACTAAGTTTCCGGTTAATACAATTCTAGCATCAATAATAAACATTTATCATGATATAAGGAAATATAAATAACAACTTTATTATTGTCTCTAGGGCATATTTCCTTCAGTCTCCCACCTACACTAGAGTCAATAATCTAGATTACACTGTAATGATTCTAACACCCATGGAGTCTTGGTGCTGATCATGTTTTGCTCATGAGAGAGGCTTAGTCAACGGGTCTGCAACATATACATCTGTATGTATCTTGCAAATCTCTATGTCTCCCTCCTTGACTTGATTGCGAATGAATTGAAGCGTCTCTTGATGTGCTTAGTTCTCTTGTGAAATCTGGATTCCTTTGCCAAGGCAATTGCACCAGTATTATCACAAAATATTTTATTTGGACCCGATGTACTAGGTATTACACCTAGATCGGATATGAACTCATTCATCCAGACTCCTTCATTTGCTGCTTCCGAAGTAGCTATGTACTCCGCTTCACACATAGATCCCGCCACAACGCTCTGCTTAGAACTGCACCAACTGACAGCTCCACCATTCAATAAAAATACGTATCCGGTTTGTGACTTAGAGTCATCTGGATCAGTGTCAAAGAATGCATCGACATAACCGTTTACAACGAGCTCTTTGTCACCTCCATAAATGAGAAACATATCCTTAGTCCTTTTTAGGTATTTCAGGATGTTCTTGACCGCTGTCCAATGATCCACTCCTGGATTACTTTGGTACCTCCCTGCTAAACTAATAGCAAGGCACACATCAAGAATCATACACATCATTGCATACATGATAGAACCTATGGCTGAGGCATAGGGAATGACTTTCATTTTCTCTCTATCTTCTGCAGTGCTCGGGCATTGAGTCTGACTCAACTTCACACCTTGCAACATAGGGAAGAACCCTTTCTTTGACTGATCCATTTTGAACTTATTCAAAACTTTATCAAGGTATGTGCTTTGTGAAAGTCCAATTAAACATCTTGATCTATCTTTATAGATCTTGATGCCCAATATATAAGCAGCTTCACCGAGGTCTGTCATTGAAAAATTCTTATTCAAGTGTCCTTTTATGCTATTCAGAAATTCGCTATCATTTCTGATGAACAATATGTCATCCACATATAATATCAAAAATGCTACAGAGCTCCCACTCACTCTCTTGTAAATACATGCTTCTCCAAAAGTCTTTATAAAACCATATGCTTTGATCAGACTATCAAAGCGTATATTCCAACTCCGAGAGGCTTGCACCAGTCCATAAATGGATCGCTGGAGCTTGCACACTTTGTTAGCACCTTTAGGATCGACAAAACCTTCTGGTTGCATCATATACAACTCTTCTTTGAGATATCCACTAAGGAATGCAATTTTGACATCCATTTGCCAAATTTCATAATCATAAAATGCGGTAATTGCTAACATGATTCGGACAGACTTAACCATCGCTACGGGTTAGAAGGTCTCATCGTAGTCAACTCCTTAAACTTGCCAAAAACCTTTCGTAACAAGTCGACCTTTGTACACAGTAATATTACCGTCAGCGTCAGTCTTCTTCTTGAAGATCCATTCATTCTCTATTGCTTGCCGATCATCGGGCAAGTCGATCAACAAAAGTCCATACTTTGTTCTCATACATGGATCCCATCTCAGATTTCATGGCCTCAAGCCATTTTGCGGAATCTGGACTCATCATCGCTTCCTCATAGTTCGTAGGTTCGTCATGGCCAAGTAACATGACCTCCAGAACAGGATTACCGCACCACTCTGGTGCGGATCTTGCTCTGGTTGACCTACGAGGTTCGGTAGTGACTTGATCAGAAGTTTCATGATCATCATCATTAGCTTCCTCACTAATTGGTGTAGGAATCACTGGAACTGATTTATGTGATGAACTAGTTTCCAATAAGGGAGAAGGTACAGTTACCTCATCAAGTTCTACTTTCCTCCCACTCACTTCTTTCGAGAGAAACTCCTTCTCTAGAAAGGATCCATTCTTAGCAACGAATGTCTTGTCCTCGGATCTGTGATAGAAGGTGTACCCAACTGTTTCTTTTGGGTATCCTATGAAGACACATTTCTCTGATTTGGGTTCGAGCTTATCAGGTTGAAGCTTTTTCACATAAGCATTGCAGCCCCAAACTTTAAGAAACGACAACTTTGGTTTTTTGCCGAACCATAGTTCATAAGGTGTCCTCTCAATGGATTTTGATGGTGCCCTATTTAACGTGAATGCGGCCGTCTCTAAAGCATAACCCCAAAATGATAGCAGTAAATCAGTAAGAGACATCATAGATCGCACCATATCTAGTAAAGTATGATTACGACGTTCGGACACACCATTACGCTGTGGTGTTCCGGGTGGCGTGAGTTGCGAAACTATTCTGCATTGTTTCAAATGTAGACCAAACTCGTAACTCAAATATTCTCCTCCATGATCAGATCGTAGAAACTTTATTTTCTTGTTACGATGATTTTCAACTTCACTATGAAATTCTTTGAACTTTTCAAATGTTTCAGACTTATGTTTCATTAAGTAGATATACCCATATCTGCTTAAATCATTTGTGAAGGTGAGAAAATAACGATACCCGCCACGAGCCTCAACATTCATTGGACAACATACATCAATGTGTATGATCTCCAATAAATCAGTTCCTCGCTCCATAGTTCCGAAGAACGGCATTTTAGTCATCTTGCCCACGAGGCATGGTTCGCAAGTACCAAGTGATTCATAATCACACTACTAGGGAAAAGCCTAGCAGCAGCGCGGGTTTTGGGCCTATTAGCAGCGCGGGGGCCGGCGCTACTAATAAGGCGCTACAGCTAACGTATAGCAGCAGCGCGGGTGCCACCTGCGCTACTACTACGTCCGTTAGTAGTAGCGTGGGTAAAAACCCGCGCTACTACTAACCCGCGGATTTTTTTTTTGAATTATTTGCGCGAATTTTCAAAATTTTGAATTATTTTAACCTCTAATCTCTAAGCACCCTCATTGCTGCTCAATTTAATCTCTAATCACGCCTCATCATTCCAAATCATCTAACTTCCCGGACGGTCACCCATCCTCTCACTACTCCAGCCTGAGCACGCTTAACTTCCGGGTTCTATTCTCCCTTGATTCCAAGTCTGCACTTGTTGTTTTCCTGACAATAGTAAGATGGCAATCCTATTAACCCTCTAGAGTTTAGCTTGAGCATGAAGTCACACATTTCACTATTTGAGTTTAAAACTATTGTTCTAAAAACAATAATTATTTAGTAACACTAATATTTCTTGAATAAGGAGTTTGACCACATTTTGACCACAGTTTGACCAGATTTGACCAAAATTCCAAAAAACTGAAATAATTATTTAGTAACACTAATATTCTTGAATAATTATTTAGTAACACTAATACTTCTTGAATAAGTAGTTTGACCAGATTTGACCAAAATTAAAAAAAACTGAAATTTGAGCATAACTTTTTTCCTTTTAGAATGTGAGGATTCTAAAAATTTTCAAACATGCCATAGGCGGTCTCCATCGTATGCGGATTTTCGTGCTGAACATTTTGATATATTATACGTTTTTTTCTGACATCGTATGCAAAAGTTATAGCCGTTTTACATTTTCCCTACACTTTTTGCAAAACATATCCAAATATAAGTTTTTAAATTTTCCTAACTAGTAGATGTAGTAACATAACTACATCTCGAAGTATTTTTATTTTTGAAACATTTTGATATATTATACGTTTTTTCTAACATCGTAAGCAAAAGTTATAGCCGTTTTACATTTTCCCTACACTTTTTGCAAAACATGTCCAAATTTAAGTTTTTAAATTTTCCTAACTAGTAGATGTAGTAACATAACTACGTCTCGAAGGATTTTAATTTTTGAAGTTTTTATCATTTTCTTTTGCTTTTTACAAAACCGAAAAGGCGATCCACAGGGGGGGTAGAGTTTCAAAATGGGACCTTTAGTAGTAGCGAGGGATTTGTCCCCTCGCTACTACTATGGCATGTCCCGGAGGGGCACGGTTGAGACCTCTTAGTAGTAGCGAGGGGTAAAACCTTAGTAGTAGCGCGGGTTTGCAGTAGAAGCACTCAGTCTCAGGCTTAGGTTTCTTCTCCTGAGAGCTACTTGTTTGCTGTTCTCCTTGAAGTTCCCCTTCTTCTTCCCTTTGCCCTTTTTATTGAAACTGGCGGCCTTATTGACCATCAAAACTTGATGCTCCTTTTTGATTTCTACCTCCGCAGCCTTTAGCATTGCGGAGAGCTCGGGAATTGTCTTATTCATCCCTTGCATATTATAGTTCATCACGAAGCTCTTGTAGCTTGGTGGCAGTGATTGAAGAACTCTGTCAATGACACTATCAACAGGAAGATTAACTCCCAGTTGAGTCAAGTGATTATGATACCCAGACATTTTGAGTGTATGCTCACTGACAGAACTATTCTTCTCCATCTTGCAGCTATAGAACTTATTGGAGACTTCATATCTCTCAATCCGGGCATTTGCTTGAAATATTAACTTCAACTCGAGAAACATCTCATATGCTCCATGACGTTCAAAATGTCGTTGAAGTCCAGGTTCTAAGCCATAAAGCATGGCACACTGAACTATTGAGTAGTCATCAGCTTTGTTCTGCCAGGTGTTCATAACATCTGGTGTTGCTCATGCAGCAGGTTTGGCACTAAGCGGTGCTTCCAGGACGTAATTCTTCTATGCAGTAATGAGGATAATCCTCAAGTTACGGACCCTAATTGCTACCATCATCTTTCAACTTTGCTTTCTCAAGGAACGCATTAAAATTCAATGGAACAACTGCATGAGCCATCTATCTACAACAAACATAGACATGCAAAATACTATCAGGTACTAAGTTCATGATAAATTTAAGTTCAATTAATCATATTACTCAAGAACTCCCACTTAGATAGATGATATGTCTCCGTCGTATCTATAATTTTTGATTGTTCCATGCCAATATTATTCAACTTTCATATACTTTCGGAAACTTTTTATACTATTTTTGGGACTAAATATATTGATCCGGTGCCCAGTGCCAGTTCCTGTTTGTTGCATGTTTTTTGTTTCGCAGAATATCCATATCGAACGGAGTCTAAACGGAATAAAAACTAACGAAGATTTTTTTGGAATATATATGATTTTTGGGAATAAGAATCCATGCGAGACAATGTTCGAGGGGCCCACGAGGTAGGGGGCGCACCCTGGGGAAGAATCTGAGAACGCAGAAACAGAGAGAGATAGAGAGACAGATCCAATCTCGGAGGGCTCTCGCCCCTCCCGTGCCATGGAGGCCATGGACCAGAGGGGAAACCCTTCTCCCATCTAGGGAGGAGGTCAAGGAATAAGAAGAAGGAGGGGGCTCTCTCCCCCTAGCTTCCGTTGGCACCAGAGTGCCACCGGGGTCCGTCATCATCACCGCGATCTACACCAACACCTCCGCCATCTTCACCAACATCTCCATCACCTTCCCCCCCTCTATCTGCAGCGGTCCACTCTCCCGCAACCCGCTGTACCCTCTAGTTGAACATGGTGCTTTATGCTTCATATTAATATCCAATGATGTGTTGCCATCCTATGATGTCTGAGTAGATTTTCGTTGTCCTATCGGTGGTTGATGAATTGCTATGATTGATTTAATTTGCTTGTGGTTATGTTGCTGTCCTTTGGTGCCCCATCATATGATTGCGTGCATGGATCACACCATAGGGTTAGTTGTATGTTGATAGGACTATGTATTGGAGGGCAAGAGTGATAGAAGCTTCAACCTAGTGTAGAAATTGATCCATACGGGATTGAAGGGGGACCAATATATCTCAATGCTATGGTTGGGTTTTACCTTAATGAACATTAGTAGTTGCGGATGCTTGCTAATAGTTCCAATCATAAGTGCATAGAATTCCAAGTTAGGGATGACATGCTAGCAGTGGCCTCTCCCACATAGTACTTGCTATTGGTCTAGTAAAGTAGTCAATTGCTTAGGGGCAATTTTGCAACTCCTACCACCACTTTTCCACACTTGCTATATTTACTTTATTGTTTCTTTATGTAAACAGCCCCTACTTTTTATTTACATACCCTTTATTATCCTGCAAACCTATCCAACAACACCTACGAAGTACTTCTAGTTTCATACTTGTTCTAGGTAAAGCGAACATCAAGTGTGCATAGAGTTGTATCGGTGGTCGATAGAACTTGAGGGAATATTTGTTCTACCTTTAGCTCCTCGTTGGGTTCGACACTCTTACTTATCGAAAACTGTTGTGATCCCCTATACTTGTGGGGTATCAAGACCTTTTTCTGGCGCCGTTGCCGGGGAGCAATAGCGTGGGGTGAATATTCTCGTTCGTGCTTGTTTGCTTTATCACTAAGTTATTTTTATTTGCTGTTCTTAGTTGTTCTCTATCTTTAGTTATGGATATGGAACTCGAAATACCAAAAAAATAGGTGTAGTTGCTACTCATGGAGACGGGGAACGTCCTAAAACCCTCGATGCTGGTTATGTGAAAATATTATGTACTACTTTAATAATCCTGAAAAAGCCATTCAATTATGTAATGGGGGTAACATTGGATCAACATGAATACTTTAGGGATTACCGCTTGACACAAAAAGGGAAACTATTATGGGATCAAATTCATATATTGAAGTGGTATGCTAGGCAACTATGCTTGAGATATGATTATACTTGTTGCTCTAAGGTGAAGGCTCCACACCTTCCCTTTTCATGTGAATTTAATGATAATGAAACCTTAGCTTCTTATGCTAATGGTATATATGATTACTATGATGTGGAACAAATAGAAGAATTTATTGCTTTTAAGGGTGCTTATGAAATTGAATCTATGTTTAAAGAGGTTGAAGATTTTGATGATGCTGTTTATAGACCTAAAAATTTAGCTATCCTGAAATATTGTTATGAGAATTATGAATACAATTACGATATTAATGCGCTTATTGAGAAAGTCTCCGCTGTCCAAGAAGAGACTAATATTTTGCAGGAATCTATTGAAGAAGAATTTGATGAAACTGTGAGCTCATTGGATGAAAAAAGATGAGGAGGAGAGCAAAGAACAAAAGGAGGATGAGCGGATTGATCACCCGTGCCCACCTTCTAATGAGAGTAACTCTTCAACTCATACATTGTTTAATTCCCCTTCATGCTTACCGAAGGATGAATATTATGATAATTGCTATGATCCCGTCAATTCTTTTGAAATATACCTTTTTGATGATGCTTGCTATGCTTGTGGCCAAGATGCCAATATGAATTATGCTTATGGAGATGAACTTGCTATAGTTCCTTATGTTAAACATGAAATTGTTGCTATTGCACCCACAAATGATAGTCCTATTATCTTTTTGAATTCTCCAAACTACACTATATCGGAGAAGTTTGCTCTTATTAAGGAATATATTGATGGGTTGCCTTTTACCGTTGCACATGATGATTTTGATGAATATAATATGCGTGTGCTTGCTGCTCCTACTTGCAGTTATTATGAGAGAGGAACTATATCTCCACCTCTCTATGTTTCCAATATGATAAAATTGCAAGAAACTGTTTATACTATGCATTGTCCTTTACTTTGTATGAATGAATTGTTCTTTTATGACATGCCGATGCATAGGAAGAGAGTTATACTTCGTCATTACATGATATATGTTACCATGTGCTCACCACTAAATTACAAATCATTGTTAGTTAAAATTGGCTTTGATATATCTTGGGATCCGGGTGGATCCATTACTTGAGCACTATATGCCTAGCTTAATGGCTTTAAAGAAAGCGCTGCCAGGGAGACAACCCGGAAGTTTTAGAGATTCATTTATTTCTGTTGAGTGCTTTTATATAGTTTAAAAACAACAAAAATAAAGAGGGGAACCCAAAACTTTTTCAAAAAGGAAAGCGAAAGTGAGAAAGACAAGCATTGTTGAAGTGGGAGCTAGCCTTGAACTTTGTTCATGCTCATGAAAACTTTGTGAATCTTGATTACAGAAACTTTTCAATAAAAATAATTATCCCCTTGTACAATTCCTTGTATTATAAAAATAATGTGCCAAGGTTTGCCTTTAGGATGTTTACATTTGCTTGATGGTTTGTACGGTGCAGGACAGAAACTTTGGCTGTAGTGCGCGATTTTACATTTTTAGTTGGAACGTCAACTGGTTCTGATTATTTTTGCACTGTCTTCCTATACAAATTTTTTATTTTTCCTAATTTTGGTAGAAATTTTCAAGTATCAGAAGTATGGTGAATGTTCAGATTATTACAGATTGTTCTGTTTTATACAGATTCTGTTTTTGATGCATAGTTTGCTTGTTTTGATGAAACTATCGATTCATATCAGTGGATTAAGCCATGGAAAAGCTATATTACAGTAGACACAATGCAAAAACAAAATATGAATTGGTTTGCAACAGTACTTAGAGTAGTGATCTGCTTTATTATACTAACGGATTTTACCGAGTTTTCTGTTGAAGTTTCATGAGTGTTCGATGATCGAGAAGGTCTCGATGTGAGAAGAAGGAAGAGAAGCAAGAGCTCAAGCTTGGGGATGCCCGAGGCACCCCAAGTACATATTCAAGTAGACTCAAGCATCTAAGCTTGGGGATGCCCCGGAAGGCATCCCCTCTTTCTTCAACAAGTATCGGTATGTTTTCGGATTCGTTTCGTTCATGCGATATGTGCAATCTTGGAGCGTCTTTTGCATTTAGTTTTCATTTTCCTTTTATGCACCATGCTGGTATGAGATGGTTCTTGGTTGATTTATAGAATGCTCTGTGTACTTCACTTATATCTTTTGAGTATGGCCTTTATAGAATGCTTCATGTACTTCACTTATATCATTTGAAGTTTGGATTGCCTGTTTCTCTTTACATAGAAAACCACCATTTGTAGAATGCTCTTTTGCTTCACTTATATTTTTTAGAGCGTGGGCATATCTTTTGTAGAAAAGAATTAAACTCTCTTGCTTCACTTATATCTATTTAGAGAGATGTCAAGAACTGGTCATTCACATGGTTAGTCATAAAATCCTACATAAAACTTGTAGATCACTGAATATGACATGTTTGATTCCTTGCAATAGTTTTGCGATATAAAGATGGTGATATTAGAGTCATGCTAGTGGGTAGTTGTGGATTAGTATAAATACTTGTGTTGAGGTTGGTGATTCCCGTAGCATGCACGTATGGTGAACCGTTATGTAATGAAGTCAGAGCATGATTTATTTATTGATTGTCTTCCTTATGAGTGGTGGTCGGGGACGAGCGATGGTATTTTCCTACCAATCTATCCCCCTAGGAGCATGCATGTAGTACTTTGTTTCGATGACTAATAGATTTTTGCAATAAGTATGCGAGTTCTTTATGACTAATGTTGAGTCCATGGATTATACGCACTCTCACCCTTCCACCATTGCTAGCCTCTCTAGTACTGCACAACTTTCGCCGGTACCATAAACCCACCATATACCTTCCTCAAAACAGCCACCATACCTACCTATCATGGCATTTCCATAGCCATTCCGAGATATATTGCCATGCAACTTCCATCATCATCATATACATGACTTGAGCATCATTGTCATATTGCTTTGCATGATCGTAAGATAGCTAGCATGATGTTTTCATGGCTTGTATGTTTTTTGATGTCATTGCTATGCTAGATCATTGCACATCCTGGTACACCGCCGGAGTCATTCATATAGAGTCATATCTTTGTTCTAGACATTGAGTTGTAAGTAAATAAAAGTGTGATGATCATCATTATTAGAGCATTGTCCCAGTGAGGAAAGGATGATGGAGACTATGATTCCCCCATAAGTCGGGATGAGACTCTGGACTTTAGAAAAAAATAAAAGAGGCCAAAGAAGCCCAAATAAAAAAAGAGGCCAAAGAAACCCACCAAAAAATAAAAAAGAAAAAAAGAAAAAATTGAGAGAAAAAGAGAGAAGGGGCAGTGCTACTATCCTTTTTCCATACTTGTGCTTCAAAGCAACACCATGTTCTTCATATAGAGAGTCTCTTGAGTTATCATTTTCATATACTAGTGGGAATTTTCATTATAGAGCTTGGCTTGTATATTCCGATGATGGGCTTCCTCAAATGCCTGAGGTCTTCATGAGCAAGCATGTTGGATGCACACCCACTTAGTTTCAGTTGGAGCTTTCATACACTTATAGCTCTAGTGCATCCATTGCATGGAAATCCCTACTCACTCACATTGATATCTATTGATGGGCATCTCCATAGCCTGTTGATACGCCTAGTTGATGTGAGACTATCTTCTCCTTTTTGTCTTCTCCCCCATCATATTCTATTCCACCTATAGTGCTATGTCCATGGCTCACGCTCATGTATTGCGTGAAAATTGAAAAGCTTTGAGAACATCAAAAGTATGAAACAATTTCTTGGCTTGTCATCGGGGTTGTGCATGATGTGAATATTTTGTGTGGTGAAGATGGAGCATAGCCAGACTATATGATTTTTTAGGGATAACTTTCTTTGGCCATGTTATTTTGAAAAGACATGATTGCTTTATTAGTGGGCTTGAAGTATTATTCTTTTTATGTCAAATGATAGACTATTGCTTTGAATGACTCATGTCTTAATATTCATGCCATGATTAGGTATGTGATCAAGATTATGCTAGGTAGCATTCCACATCAAAAATTATCCTTTTTATCATTTACCTACTCGAGGACGAGCAGGAATTAAGCTTGGGGATGTTGATACGTCTCCGTCGTATCTATAATTTTTAATTGTTCCATGCCAATATTATTCAACTTTCATATACTTTTTGGCAACTTTTTATACTATTTTAGGGAGTAACATATTGATCCAGTGCCCAGTGCCAGTTCCTGTTTGTTGCATGTTTTTTCTTTCGCAGAACATCCATATCAAACGGAGTCCAAACAGAATAAAAATTGACGGAGATTTTTTTTGGAATATATATGATTTTTGGGAAGAAGAATCCACGCGAGACGATGCTTGAGGGGCCCACGAGGTAGAGGGCGCGCCTTGGGGAGGCAGGCGCGCCCCTGACCCTCGTGGCCACCCCATAACACGATTGATGCCCTTCTTTCGCCACAAGAAAGCTAATATCCACATAGAGATCGTGTTAAAATTTCAGCCCAATCGGAGTTACGGATCTCCGGGAATATAAGAGACGGTGAAAGGGAAGAATCTGAGAACGCAGAAACAAAGAGAGACAGAGAGACAGATCCTATCTCGGAGGGGCTCTCGCCCCTCCCGTGCCATGGAGGCCATGGACCAGAGGAGAAGTAAATCTATACAATTCTGAGAGCGTAACCCATTTTGGTTGCAAAAATTGGGAAGCATTTTGCAAGATGTATGTTTTTGATGAGGGTATGCTTATCACCATGGATCTTGGTAATCCTGACATCAACCAAGACAATATGGACATTTGGGTCCTTGTTGATACGCCTCCAGTTCTACCGCTATGTGAGTTTTTCAAACATAGTTATTAGCTAATTTATATTGTTTATTTCAAAATAGTTGACAGCTTATTTTTATTGTTCAAATAATGTGTGGGAGATTGTAAACAAAACCCACTACACCGATGGCTCTGAATCAACAACTTACAAGGAGAAAAATCATCTGCTCGGATTTTGTACTGACATTGAGAATTACATTATCCACAAACAAACTCCTCAACATTATGGTAAATACGTGCCACTAGTGCATGTGTTCAACTATGGTAACTACCATGGAGATACCCTGGTAAGATTTTTACTATTACGACATCCGTGCATCTTTTGCATACTTCTAAAACTAGTACATCATTGCTAACTATGAAGTTATTACTATGTTTTTCAACAGATAATCCCAGAGAATTGTGTGCCTCATATGATGTATCAGAAAGGTAGTGTTAATGTTTTGAACATACAGCCAGGTCGTCTAACGAATCTCAACTGTCCATACGAGATTTCTAAAAGAAGTGGAGACATGAAAATCAAAGGATGGAAAAAGTGTATGGATAGTCGTAAGGAGCTTCTTGGAAGCAAAAGGAAGCAAAGCGCAAGAATTGGAGACACGATGTTCTCCATTCTCCATAATGGAGATTCAGGGTCTATATTGTATTATGCTATTTTAGCTTAAATAGGGTATTTAGGTCCTGCCTAATACTGATGATCATGTGCTAAGAACAATTAAGTAGGGTTGGTTCGATGACTATCAAGATGATGATCATATGAATTGTTATGAATAACGAGTAGAAGTTGTATGATGATGATTAGTAGGACTTGTTAGGATTGGTATTACTTTCGACAAACTCGATACTCGCGGTCTCGAGACTTGTAATGTTTTATCTTTGTTCGATCTTTTGAATTCGGAGACTAATATGATGAATTGTATTCGGAGACTAATCTTCTATTGTATTCGATGAATCTATTGTTGCTGTGTGCTACTGTCTATATTCTGTCAAATAATATATTTTGTAACCTGTGCAAAAATCAGAAAAGTAAAAAAAACCCTAATATTCATACTAATGGCGCATCACTACAGAGTGCGCCATTAGTATGCCAAGTATACTAATGGCGCATCCATCCGCAGTGCGCCATTAGTGTGCCAAAGCACATGGTTAAATATGGCCCTGGGAGGCATACTAATGGCGCATGGTGTCATATACTAATGGCGCACTGGGTGGTGCGCCATTAGTATACCAGATACTAATGGCGCACCACTGGTGCGCCATTAGTAATAAATACTAGTGGCGTGATACTAATGGCGCACCAGTGATGCGCCATTAGTAGGCAAAACTAATGCGCCATTAGTAGGCCTTTTCCTAGTAGTGCCCCTGCCTCCTGTTACCATCCGCCTTAGACGCACAGTTTGGGGCCCCCTACCCGAGATCCACCGGTTTTGACACCGACATTGGTGCTTTCATCGAGAGTTCCGCTGTGTGTTCGGCAAAAGGTTGATGGCTCGCCTGCAGATCAACTGCGACTTCGGCATCTTCGTCACCAGCTCGACTAGTCACCTTGGTTCGACCAAGGACTGCGCCCTACCTCCGATCGTCATGTTCGGATGAGGGCCTTTATAAACATCAACTCCGATCTCTATCAATACCATGGAGGAATCATCCAGGGAGCCCGGGGGCTCAACGTCAACATTGCCCTCGGGCAACCGTGCTGTTTTTCTGGAAAACAAACTTGTGTCCGCCGCCACCTCCTCCTCAAGTGTCGTTTTAACGATTGCTTCAGTGGAATTGTGCGGAATTGAGTCTACAACAACCCTGGAACATTTCGTCGAGTTCCGATGGAGGAATCTCTGGCAATCCATGATATACCGGAGCCCTGTCAAATCTGGATGAGAATCTGGATGAGTTTAGGGCGTGGTGTCTAGCTTCTAGCTCGGACATCCTTTGGAAGATCCAATCATTGATCGGCTGCGGAATTCCTATATCTGCCACCTCTCAAAATTTCAGCTCGATCCGACCGTCCAAACTCCGGAAACCTTCCGATTAGTGCATCACTTTTCGGATGTGTTTTCTGCGCGAAAACGAATCCGACCTGAGTTCGTCTTTTTTATGAACGGGATTTCGGACATCCCTTTTGAAGGAAGTTTTGTATGGGGTATTTTGTTTTGTTCCCGATCACATCCCACTAACTTTAAAATCTTTTGAACATGACCTTCAACATCATGCTGGTGTCAAACCAGTCTGGCAATATTGCTCCACGGCTGCCGACCTATGCTATACACGTCGTCACTTTGCTGAGCCGAGCTCAACTTCTTTGGATCATCATCTCGGCAAGCCGAACAAGAGTTCGACATCGCAAAGGATAAATCATCACCAACATTGCCGCCCCACGGATTACCCGGAGCGGGCACACCGGCATCGCTGCACGGTCACTTCATCATGCCGACATTGACCACGCCACGACCTGCATCGGCAGGGCCGCACTATTGCTCCTTCAAGCCGATGTCCATCACGCCGACCGACTTCGACTCATCGGCTGACATCGAGGCTTCGACATCTCGGCTGGACCGGGGGCTTCGCCATATCTTCATCAACCTACTCCGGAGACTTCGGCGTCACTAGCCGACCAGCTCCGTCACATTAGCTGGACCGAGGGCTTTATCTCGGCGAGCCAGCCTTTGCCAGCATCGCCATGCCGTCGCTTTATCGCCCATCAGGGAATGGGTGTGCGGATCGAGTCCCAATTTTGGGAATCACCTTTCTTCGGATTGCTACAACAAATAAACCAGGTGCTATTAATCCTAGTATTTTTTGCTTGCTTGGGTTTATTTTTCCCAAGGAACTATTACTATGGTTTGTCCATCATTTGTACACAGGCTTATCAAATGATGGTCGCATTAACGACGGTCGCGTGGTGGTTCGGCCAGTTTCCGTACATAGTCTGGCGAATGCCGCATCCGGAACTCAGACCGACCTGTGAATTCAGGCTTTGCCACGCCCTTACCGCATCACGCCGACGCCCTGCATCGACATTGACTTTGGCGCCATGCCATATTTCTTTTATTACTCATTTTTCATAAATTATTTATTATGCAACATTTTTTTACTATTATCTCCGGTTTGCACAATTTTTTGTGCATAGGAAAATGATCCGTGTTGGGCAATATCGTCAACTCGGCATACTGACATACCACGTCACCTCAGCTAGACGGGGGGCTTCGTCAACACTTCATTACCCCATGCCAGGGACTTCGGCATCACTCTGCCGGCTTGCATTGACCGTGCTATGTCACCACTTCGGAGTGTCGAGCTCTTTGTTCCGGCACTTCGGGACCGGCTTGGGGGATGGAACCTTGTCCCGCATCAAGCTCGGAGCGCGTCGTCAATACCGAACACATTAGCCAGCTAAGTTGTCTTCATGCTCAAAGTTTTAAATTTTTAACTTGTGTTCGGTTCGACCAAGCATTGTACTTTTTTGGAAAAAAGTTGCTTGTAAAAAATCTCCTTGTCAAAACTTTGTCTGTGACACACAAATTTAAATACCCCGTTTACTTGGGGGCTTCCTTTATGAAATACGCCACAACTAACTCATTAGTTGAAATGCTTGCAAGGCTTAAGTGATGTATATTACCGAGTGGGCCCAGAGATACCTCTCCGACAATTGGAGTGACAAATCCTAATCTCGAAATACGCCAGCCCAACAAGTACCTTCGGAGACACCTGTAGAACACCTTTATAATCACCTAGTTACGTTGTGACGTTTGGTAGCACACAAAGTGTTCCTCTGGTAAACGGGAGTTGCATAATCTCATAGTCATAGGAACATGTATAAGTCATGAAGAAAGCAATAGCAACAAACTAAACGATCAAGTGCTAAGCTAACAGAATGGGTCAAGTCAATCACATCATTCTCCTAATGATGTGATCCCGTTAATCAAATGACAACTCTTTGTCTATGGCTAGGAAACATAACCAACTTTTATCAACGAGCTAGTCAAGTAGAGGCATACTAGTGACACTCTGTTTGTCTATGTATTCACACATGTATTATATTTCCAGTTAATACAATTCTAGCATGAATAATAAACATTTATCATGATATAAGTAAATAAATAATAACTTTATTATTGCCTCTAGGGCATATTTCCTTAAAGAACTACTCCCTCCTCATCATGGAGTGCGCCGAGATGATGAAGATGGCCCCCGGAGAGGGATTCCCCCCTCCGGCAGGGTGCCGAAACGGGTCTAGATTGGTTTTTGGTGGCTACGGAGGCTTCTGGCGGCGGAACTCTGGATCTATTCTGCTCTCTAGTTTTTTAGGGTATATGGACATATATAGGCAAAAGAAGTCGGTCAGGGGAACCATGAGGGGCCCATGAGGGTGGGGCGAGCGCCCAGGGGGGTAGGTGCGCCTCCCTGCCTCGTGGCCACGTCAAAGCTTCCTTGACGTCTACTCCAAGTCTCCTGGATAGCTTCCATTCCAAAAAGAATTCTCCCGAAGGTTTCATTCTGCTTGGACTCCGTTTGATATTCCTTTTCTTCGAAACACTGAAATAGGCAAGAAAACAACAATTTGGGCTGGGCCTCCAGTTAATAGGTTAGTCCCAAAAATAATATAAAAGTGTATAATAGAGCCCATAAACATCCAAAACAGGTAATATAATAGCATGGAACAATAAAAAAATTTAGATACGTTGGAGACGTATCAAGCATCCCCAAGCTTAATTCCTGCTCGTCCTCGAGTAGGTAAATGATAAAAACAGAATTTTTGATGTGGAGTGCTACCTAACATATTTATCAATGTAATATTCTTTATTGTGGCAAGAATATTCAGATCCGTAAGACTCAAGACAAAAGTTTAATATTGACATAAAAATAATAATACTTCAAGCATACTAAGAAAGTAATTGCTACCTCTTGAGCACTTGCGTTGGTTTTCCCTTGAAGAGGAAAGGGTGGTGCAGCAAAGTAGCGTAAGTATTTCCCTCAGTTTTTGAGAACCAAGGTATCAATCCAGTAGGAGGCTACGCGCGAGTCCCTCGCACCTACACAAAACAAATAAATCCTCGCAACCAACGTGATAAGGTATTGTCAATCCCTACATGGTCACTTACGAGAGTGAGATCTGATAGATATGATAAGATAATATTTTTGGTATTTTTATGATAAATATGCAAATTAAAATAAAAGCAAAGTAAAAAGCAAAGGAAATAACTAAGTGTTGGAAGATTAATATTCACTAGTGGCTTCTCTCAAGAGCATAAGTATTTTATGGTGGGTGAACAAATTACTGTTGAGCAATTGACAGAATTGAGCATAGTTATGAGAATATTTAGGTATGATCATGTATATAGGCATCACGTCCGAGACAAGTAGACCGACTCCTGCCTGCATCTACTACTATTACTCCACACATCGACCACTATCCACCATGCATCTAGAGTATTAAGTTCAAAAGAACAGAGCAACGCTTTAAGCAAGATGACATGATGTAGAGGGATAAATTCATGCAATATGATAAAAAAAAACCCATCTTGTTATCCTCGATGGCAACAATACAATATGTGCCTTGCTGCCCCTACTATCACTGGGAAAGGACACAGCAAAATTGAACCCAAAGCTAAGCACTTCTCCCATTCCAAGAAAGATCAATCTAGTAGGCCAAACCAAACTGATAATTCGAAGAGACTTGCAAAGATAACCAATCATACATAAAAGAAGTCAGAGAATATTCAAATATTGTTCATAGATAAACTTGATCATAAACCCACAATTCATCGGTCTCAACAAACACACCGCAAAAGAAGATTACATCGAATAGATCTCCACAAGAGAGGGGGAGAACTTTGTATTGAGATCCAAAAAGAGATAAGAAGCCATCTACCTAATAACTATGGACCCGAAGGTCTGAGGTAAACTACTCACACTTCATCGGAGAGGCTATGGTGTTGATGTAGAAGCCCTCCGTGATCGATGCCCCCTCTAGCGGAGCTCCGGAATAGGCCCCAAGATGGGATCTCGTGGATACAGAAAGTTACAGCGGTGGAATTAGGGTTTTGGCTTCATATCTGATCGTTTGGGGGTACGTAGGTATATATAGGAGGAAGAAGTACGTCGGTGGAGCAACAGGGGGCCCACGAGGGTGGAGGGCGCGCCTGGGGGTAGGCGCGCCCCCTACCTTGTGGCTTCCCTATTGGTTGCTTGACGTAGGGTCCAAGTCTCTTGGATCTTTTTCGTTCCAAAAATCATGTTCCTGAAGGTTTCATTCCGTTTGGACTCCGTTTGATATTCTTTTTCTTTGAAACCCTAAAATAGGCAAAACACAACAATTCTGGGCTGGGCCTCTGGTTAATAGGTTAGTCCCAAAAATAATATAAAAGTGAATAATAAAGCCCAATAATGTCCAAAACAGAAGATAATATAGCATGGAGCAATCAAAAATTATAGATACGTTGAAGATGTATCAAGCATGCTCAAGCTTAATTCCTGCTCATCCTCAAGTAGGTAAATGATAAAAACAAAATTTTTGATGTGGAATGCTACTTGGCATATTTTCAATGTAATTCTTCTTAATTGTGGCATGAATATTCAGATCCGAAAGATTCAAGACAAAAGTTTAATATTGTCATAGAAATAATAATACATCAAGCATACTAACTAAGCAATTATGTCTTCTCAAAATAACATGGCCAAAGAAAGTTATCCCTACAAAATCATATTGTCTGGCTATGCTCTTTCTTCACCACACAAAGTATTTAAATCATGCACAACCCCGATGACAAGCCAAGCAATTGTTTCATACTTTTAATGTTCTCAAACTTTTTCAATTTACAAGCAATACATGCGCGTGAGCCATGGACATAGCACTATAGGTGGAATAGAATGGTGGTTGTGGAGAAGACAAAAGGGAGAAGATAGTCTCACATCAACTAGGCGTATCGACGGGCTATGGAGATGCCCATCAATAGATATCAATGTGAGTGAGTAGGGATTACCATGCAACGGATGCACCAGAGCTATAAGTATATAAAAGCTCAAAAAGAAACTAAGTGGGTGTGCATCCAACTTGCTTGCTCACGAAGACCTAGGGCATTTTGAGGAAGCCCATCATTGGAATATACAAGCCAAGTTCTATAATGAAAAATTCCCACTAGTATATGAAAGTGATATCATACGAGACTCTCTATCATGAAGATCATGGTGCTACTTTGAAGCACAAGTGTTGTAAAAGGATAGTGGCATTGTCCCTTCTCTCTTTTTCTCTCATTTTTTATTTGGGCCTTTCCTCTTTTTTTATGGCCTCTTTATTATTATTATTATTATTATTCGTTCGGAGTCTCATCCCAGCTTGTGGGGGAATCATAGTCTCCATCATCCTTTCCTCACTTGGGACAATGCTCTAAAAATGATGATCATCACACTTTTATTTACTTACAACTCAACAATTACAACTCGATACTTAGAACAAAATATGACTCTATGTGAATGCGTCCGGCGGTGTACCGGGATATGCAATGATTCAAGAGTAACCTGTACGAAAGAATTGTGAACGGTGGCTTTGCCACAAATACAATGCCAAGTACATGATCATGCAAAGCAATATGACAATAATGGAGTGTGTCATAGTAAACGGAATGGTGGAAAGTTGCATGGCAATATATCTCGGAATGGCTATGGAAATGCCATGATAGGTAGGTATGGTGGCGATTTTGAGGAAGGTATATGGTGGGTGTATGATACCGGTGAAAGGTGCGCGGTATTAGAGAGGCTAGCAATGGTGGAAGGGTGAGAAAAGTGCGTATGATCCATGGACTCAACATTAGTCATAAAGAACTCATATACTTATTGCAAAAATCTACAAGTTATCAAAGCAAAGTATTACATGCATGCTCCTAGGGGGATAGATTGGTAGGAAAAGACCATCGCCCGTCCCCGACCGCCACTCATAAGGAAGACAATCAATAAATAAATCATGCTCCGACTTCATCACATAATGGTTCACCATACGTTCATGCTACGGGAATCACAAACTTTAACACAAGTATTTCTCAAATTCACAACTACTCAACTAGCATGACTCTAATATCACCATCTCCATATCTCAAAACAATTATCAAGTATCAAACTTCTCATAGTATTCAACACACTCATAAGAGAATTTTATTATTAATCTTGTATACCTAGCATATTAGGATTATTTAGGAAAATTACCATGCTATTTAAGGCTCTCAAAATAATCTAAGTGTAGCATGAGAGATCAATAGTTTCTATAAAACAAATCCACCACCTTGCTCTAAAAGATATAAGTGAAGTACTAGAGCAAAACTATATAACTCAAAAGATATAAGTGAAGCACATAGAGTATTCTAACAATTTCCGAATCATGTGTGTCTCTCTCAAAAGGTGTTTACAGCAAAGATGATTGTGGTAAACTAAAAAGCAAAGACTTAAATCATATAAGACGCTCCAAGAAAAACACATATCATGTGGTGAATAAAAATATAGCTCCAAGTAAAGTTACCGATAGAAGTAGACGAAAGAGGGGATGCCTTCCGGGGGATCCCCAAGATTTGGCTTTTAGGTGTCCTTAGATTATCTTGGGGGTGCCATGGGCATCCCCAAGATTAGGATCTTGCCACTCCTTGTTCCATAATCCATCAAATCCTTACCCAAAACTTGAAAACTTCACAACGCAAAACTTAAAGTAGAAAATCTCGTGAGCTCCGTTAGCGAAAGAAAACAAAAGACCATTTCAAGGTACTGTATTGAACACAAAAAACACAACCAAAACAGAGGCTAGATAAATTATTTATTACTAAACAGGAGCAAAAAGCAAGGAATAAAAATAAAACAGGGTTTCCTCCCAACAAGCGCTATCGTTTAATGCCCCTAGCTAGCCATAAAAAGCAAGGATAGATCTAGGTATTGCCATCTTTGGTAGGAAATCCGTAAGTGGCTCTCATAATAGATTCATAAGGTAATTTGATTTTCTTTCTAGGAAAGCGTTCCATGCTTTTCCTTAATGGAAATTGGAATCTAATATTTCCTTCCTTCATATCAATAATTGCACCAATCATTCTAAGGTAAGATCTACCAAGAATAATAGGACATGAAGGATTGCAATCTATGTCAAGCACAATAAAATCTACGGGCACATAGTTCCTATTTGCAACAATAAGAGCATCACTAATTCTTCCCATAGGTTTCTTAATAGTGGAATCCGCAAGGTGCAAATTTAAAGAGAAATCATCAAAATCACGGAAACCTAACAAATCAGACAAAGTCTTTGGAATCATGGAAACACTAGCACCCAAATCACACAAAGCATAGCATTCATGATCTTTAATTTTAATTTTAATAGTAGGTTCCCACTCATCATAAAGTTTTCTAGGGATAGAAACTTCGAACTCAAGTTTTTCTTCATAAGATTGCATCAAAGCATCAACGATATGTTTGGTAAAAGCTTAATTTTGACTATAAGCATGAGGAGAATTTAGCAAGGATTGCAACAAGGAAATATAATCTATCAAAGAGAAATTATCATAATTAAATTCCTTGAAATCCAAAATAGTAGGTTCATTAACATCTAGAGTTTTGATCTCTTCAATCCCACTTTTATCAAATTTAGCATCAAGATCTAAAACTCCGAAATTTTGGAACACCTTCTAGGTAAAGGTGGATCATATTCAGTCCCATCATTATCAAGATTCATATTGCAAAACAAAGATTTAATAGGGGACACATCAATAACTTTTAGATCTTCATCTTTATTTTCAAAGTTCTCCGGTTTAGCGGCCATCATATTAACTAAGGTAGCCTGCTTATCCAATATTTCAGCTCTCAACTTCTCAAGACGAGCAATTTGGGATCTTAAACCATCAAATTCTTTAGACATATCATCGAGCTCTTTATTCATATAACTCATAAAACTTTTTTGTTCCTTAAGCTCGTTTCTAAAGAAACTATTATGCTCAAATTGTAAAACCATAAAACTCCTGACGTTGCTTTTGATCTTTTCAAACCTTTTAAGGTGAGGATCACCAAATCTAGGTAAAGCCATCGTGACAAACAAGCAATCCAACACACAAGCAAACGAGGAACGTGCAAAAAGAGGAAAATAGAGAAAGAGAGGGAGGATAGAGAGAGAGGACGAATAAAACGGCAAGGGTGAAGTGGGGGAGAGGAAAACGAGAGGCAAATGGCAAATAATGTAATGCGGGAGATAAGGGTTTGTGATGGGTAATTGGTATGTTGACTTTTGCGTAGACCTCCCCGGCAACAGCGCCAGAAATCCTTCTTGCTACCTCTTGAGCACTTGCGTTGGTTTTCCTTTGAAGAGGAAAGGGTGGTGCAGCAAAGTAGCGTAAGTATTTCCCTCAGTTTTTGAGAACCAAGGTATCAATCCAGTAGGAGGCTACGGAAGAGTCCCTCGCACCTACACAAAACAAATAAATCCTCGCAACCAACGCACTATGGGGTTGTCAATCCCTACACGGTCACTTACAAGAGTGAGATCTGATAGATATGACAAGATAATAATTTTGGTATTTTTATGATAAAGATGTAAAGTAAAATAAAAGCAAAGTAAAAAGCAAAGGAAATAAGTATGTGTTGGAAGATTAATATGATGAAGATAGACCTGAGGGCCATAGGTTTCACTAGTGGCGTCTCTTAAGAGCATAAGTATTTTACGGTGGGTGAGCAAATTACTATTGAGCAATTGACAAAATTGAGCATAGTTATGAGAATATCTAGGTATGATCATGTATATAGGCATCACTTCCGAGACAAGTAGACCGACTCCTGCCTGCATCTACCGCTACTAGAATCAGGGATTTTGCCGTCTGCCAGTTCTTTGTCGTCTGCTAGCAGACGGCAAAGAAGGTCTTTGCCATCAGCTACCAAAAAGGAGACGGCAAACAACTGGCAGATGACAAAGAAGGTCTCTGCCATATGCCTCTTCTTTGCCGTTAGCTGGCTGACGGCAAAGAGAGAGGTGGCCCCCAGTAATGAGCCGATTAGAAAAACTTAACGCCCCCCTCTTTGCCGTCTGCTAGCAGACGACAAAGATAAAAAAGCAGACGGCAAAGGCTTGGCGGACGGGAAAGGCTTGGCGGACGGCAAAAGCTAACTAACCTAACCTAACTAATGGCCGATCGAGCCCCCACCCCCGCCCGTTACTCTCTTTGTTTCTCTCCCTCTCCTCCCCGACGGCCCGCCACCAGATCCACCCACCACCGTCCCCGCCGCCCGGCGCCGCCCCCGCCATCGCCCCCGCCCCTCTTGCCTAGTCGTCCCACCACCCTGCCCCCCACCCCACCCGCCGACGCCCTGTCGCCCCACCATCCCGTCGCCCGGCACCGCCTCTGCCACCGCCCCCGCCCCCGCTTGCTCCATCTTCTGTTTTTTCATTTTTTTGCTGTTTAATTGTTAGTGCTAGATTTAGTGCTAGATATGTGTTAGTGTTAGATTTAGTGGTACATATGTGTTAGTGTTAGACTTAGTGCATGGGTTTTAGATGAAAAAAGATGAAAGAAGAAGAAGAGGAAAAGAAGTAGAAGAAAAAAAATATGTAGAAGAAAAGAAGAAGAAGAAGAAGAAAAGAAGTAGAAGAAGTAGAAGAAGGAGAAAAGAAGAAAAGAAAAGAAGTAGGAAAAGAAGACAAAAGAAGAAGAAGAAAAGAAGTAGAAGAAGAAGAAAGGAAGAAAAGAAAGAAGTAGAAAAAAGATGAAAAAGAAGCAGAAGAAAAGAAGTAGAAGAAGAAGAAGAAAAGAAGAAATGAAAATAAGTAAAAGAAGTAGAAAAAAGATGAAAGAAGAAGAAGAAGAAAGGAAAGAAGACGAAGAGAAAGAAAGAAAGAAGAAGAAAGATAGAAGAAAACACCCCGACCCCCTAATCCCGACACCCCGACCCCGACACCCCGACCCCGACACCACACCCCGACACCCCGACCCCCTGACCCCCTGACACCGACTCCGACACCACACCCCGACACGACACCCCGACACCCCGACCCCCCGACACCGACACCCCGACCCCAACACCACACCCCGACCCCCCGACCCCGACACGGCACCCCGACGCGACACCCGACCCCCGACACCTCCCGAAAAGGTGCTCTTTGGCCTTCCAGAGGCCGATGGGGTCATATATTTGTGAATTATGAGTTAGGTCATATATTTTTCGATTTTGTTATGAAAAACATCATATATATCATTGTGTTCATCGCTGCGAGGTTTGGTGTTCGACGACCTCGCTGTGCGTTTGACGAGCTCTGCCCCTTCATTCGTGGGTGAGCACAAATGACATGTCCTCCTCCCCCATTAATTATTTGCTCTGTTCCGGTGTTCATGCCGATGAAACTTGATAGCTATATATATATATGTGTGTGTGTGTGTGTGTGTGTTTGTGTGTGTGTGTGTGTCTTAAATCATTAGTATGCGTAACCAATATGTGTCTCCCATTCGAAAGCGTTATAGTTATAAATATGCATGCATTTGCATATTTATACCCTTGATTCTTTCGAATTGTCCAACGCTATCCATGGACATCCCAATTATGTGTAGATTGGGTTCGTTTTCCCATATGCTTTGCTCCGGATCCGACACATAAATTTTCTTAGGGCCTCCCCTGTTGTTCTCCGGGTACACATCCTCTCTGTTTATTGCATAAACGTGTATCAGGAGAACAGCGAGGAGGTGCTGTCGAAATTTTGTGTCGGATCCGTAGCATAGCGTGGGAAAATGAACCCAATCTACACATACTCGGGTGGAATTAGGACCTATCATTACCTATTAGAGTGTAGGTTGCATGGACGTAATAAAATTGACAAAGTAGATGAACTGATGAATATATATACATGGTGAATTATATATATATTTGTTGTGTGTCCAGTAGCTTTGAAAGTCAAGATGAGTGATCGTGCGTGGATGTATACCAGTCACACTGGTTAGAACAAATGGAGCGCTAAATGGTTCACAAAAATCAAGGGGTTTGTGCAAGCCGCATTTGCAAATGGCCAGAGGAAAACCTGGTGCCCTTGTTTCCGTTGCGGCAATTGGGAAAAGAGGACAAAGGCTGAAATGGCCAAACACCTGCAGAAGAGTGGTTTTACGCCTGATTATACGGTGTCGACATATCATGGTGAGTCTGCCCAACGTGACCAAGCCGAGGTGGATCGTCGTTGCACTGACGAGCATGGTACCGGGATGGAAAACATGGTGCAAGACTATGATGATGCTCGGGATTCGGACGAGGAGATGGAGGAATCTGCAAAGGCCTTCAATGAAATGGTGGAGTCTTCAAAACGTCCGCTCCACGAGCACACTGAGCTTTGTCAGTTGGATGCCATCTCACAAGTAATGGCTCTGAAGGCTCAGTTCAACTTGGGCAGAGAATGCTACGATGCAATGATGACAATATTTGGACGCTTTCTACCCAAAGGCCATGTAATGCCTGCAAACCTATACCAGTTGGACAAAACCCTCCGTGCACTGAAGATGCCTATGAGAAGATACATGCCTGTGAGAAAGGATGTGCCTTATTTAGGCTTGACTATGCGGACTTGAACTATTGTCCCATTTGCAAGTCTTCCAGCTATGTTGTGGTAGATAACGGTATGGGTGAGAAGATACATACCAAAATCCCTGTTAGTGTTCATGGTCGAAGAGACGACTAGACAGATGACATAGCAAAAAACAGGCAATAGAACCGAACTAGATGCAGATGGCAATCTGTTGATGGTACACACATCGGATGGTGTTGCATGGAAAAAGTTTGTTGAATTACATGCTGACAAAGCGGCAGATCCGAGGCATCCTCGAGTCGGCATCAGGACGGATGGGTTCTGTTTTTTTGGTATGACGGCTGCCCAATAGAGTTGTTGGCCCGTATTTGTCTTTCCACTCAATCTCCCCCCGGACAGATTATGCAAAGAAAGAACATTTTCCTGACGTTGATAAATCCAGGGCCCAACTATCCGGGGAAAGATATGAATGTGTACATGCAGCCGCTTAAGGACGAATTGCAAGAAGCCCGGGATAATGGGTTCAAGACATACGACGCCTATAGCAAACGAAACTTCATAATGCGTGCCTGGTACATGTACTCGAACAGATCAAGCAGGAATGGTGAGTCACTCACAAAAGGTATTCACACCGAGCCTGACCCACCAACCTATGCACAATCTGATACCCCTCCTCTCGAAACGGAAGAACCAAGGGAAGCTTAGACCAAGCCATTGATCTATTTGAATTGGAGAGCCTGGAATGGTGTTACCAATAGCCCAGCCCCATCTTCATCCGCATCTTCATCTTAGGAATGCCTTTACCCATCCACCTAGGAACACAGAAAGCTACCATTTTTTGTTGCATCATTCTGGAATCCGTGGGTGAAGCTCACTTTCCGGGCATGACTTGCCGGCGCATGCGGTATTCGTTGGCTGGTGTGTGCATGGAAGATTCCCGTGCCCCACATGCAAGGGAGCTCTTGAGTTTCGTTAGCTTCAGGCCGGTCGCAAGTTTTCTTGCTTCGACATGCATAGACAGTTCCTGGATCCTCGCCATAAGTTTAGGAAAGACAAGAAGAACTTCATTAGAGGTAGAGTTGTCAAAAACTCTGCACCACCTGCGTTGACAGGCCAACAGACCCTGGATCAGTTAAACGATCTCGAGCCAGATCCAGAGCGTCCAGGGTACTTCAAGGGGTATAATTCTAAGTACGCCTGGACACACAAGACATGCTTATGGGATCTGCCTTACTTCAAAGACCTCCTTTGCCCACACAACATCGACGTGATGCACACTGAGAATAATATCGCCGAGGCACTTTTAGGTACATTGTTCGGCATAGATGGGAAGTCAAAGGATAATACTAAGGATAGAGTCGATCTAGAGGCGATATGTGATAGGTCATTACAAAACATGAAAGAACTAAAAGGAAAGCAGAACTGGACGAAGCCAAAGGGATGGTTCAATCTTGGAAGGCCAGCTATATGAGGGAAATTATCTTATGGGTGAAAATGCAGTTGATGTTCCCCGATGGGTATGCAGCAAATCTAAAGAGGGGAGTGAGTCTTGATAAATTGAAGATATTTTGTCTCAAGAGTCATGATTGTCACATATGGATTGAGCGGGTAATGCCGGTGATGTTGCGTGGCTTCATCCCAGAGGATGAATGGCTAGTACTGGCAGAACTGAGCTATTTCTTCCGTGTTCTTTTTGTGAAAGAACTATCGCCTGGCGTGCTAGAAGAAATGGAAGAGTTGGTGACGGAGTTGATCTGCAAGTTAGAGAAGATCTTTCCACCGGGCTTCTTTAATACAATGTAGCATTTGATTTTGCATCTCCCGACCGAGGCAAGATTGGGGGGAGGGGGGGCGTGCAAAATCGTTGGTGCTACCCAACTGAGAGGATGCAGAAGACGCTTCGAGAAAAATGTAAAAATAAACGTAGAATTGAAGCATCGATGGATGAGGCATTCATCACTGAAGAGGCGACAAACTTCATGATAGCACACTACGAAGCCAAAAATCATCATTTGCATAATCCGAAGCCTTGGTACAATGCTGACGACCCTAAAAAGGGTGGATCCAACCTTAGCCTATTCAACGGGAATCTCGCACCAGCCAGTGTTTCAAATCTTGTATCTTTGGATAACGAAGAATGGCGGACCATTTTGTTTTATATCTTCAACAACCTGATAGAAGTGCGGCCATACATTGAGTAAGTTCTTGGTACATTGTTTCGCAACTTCTATTTCCTTTGAAATGCTCTTATTCCTGGATATTTCATACAGTCGATACGTTGCCATATTCTTGTATGGAGCGGTGATCCAAAAGGATTCCGTCGAAGAGTATGAGTGAGGGAGTCCTGGATTAGGGGGTGTCCTGATGGCCGGACTATACCTTCAGCCGGACTCCAGGACTATGAAGATATAAGATTGAAGACTTCGTCCCGTGTCCGGAAGGGACTTTCCTTGGCGTGGAAGGCAAGCTTGGCGATACGGATATACAGATCTCCTACCATTGTAACCGACTCTATGTAACCCTAACCCTATTCAGTGTCTATATAAACCAGAGGGTTTTAGTCCGTAGGACAACATACACATCAACAATCATACCATAGGCTAGCTTCTAGGGCTTAGCCTCTCTGATCTCGTGGTAGATCAACTCTTGTAATACCCATACCATCAATATTAATCAAGCAGGACATAGGGTTTTACCTCCATCGAGAGGGCCCGAACCTGGGTAAAACTTCGTGTCCCCTGCCTCCTGTTACCGTCCGGCCTAGACGCACAGTTCGGGACCCCATATCCGAGATCCGTCGGTTTTGACACCGACATTGGTGCTTTCATTGAGAGTTCCTCTCTGCCGTCGCCGTGAGGCCCGATGGCTCCTACAATCTTCAACAGCGATGTAGTCCAGGGTGAGACCTTCCTCCCCGGACAGATCTTCGTCTTCGGCGGCTTCGCACTGCGGGCCAATTCACTTGGCCATCTGGAGCAGATCGAAAGCTACGCCCCTGGCCGTCATGTCAGATTCAGAAGTTTTAACTACACGGCTGACATCCGCGGGGACTTGATCTTCGACGGATTCGAGCCACTGCCGAGCGCGCCGCACTGTCCCGACGAGCATGATCTAGCTCTACCGCCGAACAGTGCCCTGAAGGCCGCACCCGCATCGGCTCCGGTCCATAATTCGAAGCCAACTACGCTGATCGAGGATGGGCGGTTGGACGCCACCTCGGGGGCTGCGATCCCAACGACGATTGAGCCGACCACCAGCCCCGCACTCCACGAGACTCATGACTCCAAGGAGCCGGACTCCTTTCCGGACTCCGAACCGTCCGCGCCCCGGCCTATCGAATCCGATTGGGTGCCAATCATGGAGTTCACTGCCGCAGACATCTTTCAGCAATCGCCTTTTGGCGATATTCTGAAGTCACTAAAGTCTCTCTCTTTATCAGGAGAGCCATGGCCGGACTGCGGCTAGCGAGGTTGGGATTCGGACGATGAAGAAATTCAAAGCCCACCCACCACCCACTTTGTAGCCACTGTCGACGACTTAACCGACATGCTCGACTTCGACTACGAAGACATCGATGGTATGGACACCGATGAAGGAGATAATGAAGAACCAGCGCCTACTAGGCCCTGGAAAGCCACCTCATCGTATGACATATACATGGTGGACACCCCAAAAGAGGGAGATGGTGATGGAACAGCGGAGGATGACCCCTCCAAGAAACAGCCTAAGCGCCGACGTCAGCGGCACCGCTCAAAATCCAGCCAAAACAAACACGGTGATTCCAGTGCGGGAGATAATAACACTCTGGAAAGCGCCGAAGAAAACCCCCTCCAGCAAGATTTAACACAGGAGGAGGAAGAAACCAGCCCTCATGAGAGAGCGGCAGACAGAGAGGTCGACGACGATAATTATATGCCTCCCTCCGAAGACGAGGGATGCCTCGACGACGACAAATTCGTCGTGCTAGAGGATCCCGTCGAGCAAGAGCATTTTCAGCGCAGGCTTATGGCCACGACAAGAAACCTCAAGAAAAACAGCAACAACTCAGAGCTGACCAAGATTTGCTAGTTGACAGATGGACTGAAGTCCTTGCGGCCGAAGAGCATAAACTCGAACGCCCCTCCAAGAGCTACCCAAAGCGCAGGTTGCTACCCCAATTAGAGGAGGAAGCACTCGATGCGGCCGACCAGCCACCTCGTGGCCGCGACAGAGAGGCCTCTCGGCCCTCCACTCAAGCCACACCCTGTACCAAGGCACGGGACTATGCGCCGGACTTATGAGATATGTGGGAGGACAAGGCTAAACAAACAAGATCAATATACGGATCGCGTGGGCGCCCCACGGCTCGAGACGTCATTCGTCACGCCGGCCACAAATTCGGCACGGCCGAACACAGTAGACAAGGCTCACTGGAGCTACGTCATGATATAGCCTAGTATAGAGGCCCTGCATACCCACTCTACTTCACAGACGAAATAATGGATCATCAAATCCCCGAGGGATTCAAACACATAAACATCGAATCATATGATGGCACAACAGATCCTGCAGTATGGATTGAGGATTATCTCCTTCATATCCATATGGCCCGCGGCGACGATTTCCACGCCATCAAATACCTCCCACTCAAACATAAAGGACCAGCTCGGCATTGGCTTAACAGCTTGCCAACAGGATCAATCAGTTGTTGGGAGGACCTGGAAGCTGCATTCCTCGACAATTTCCAGGGCACTTATGTGCGACCCACAGACGCCGATGACCTAAGCCACGTAATTCAGCAGCCAGATGAATTGGCCGGGCAATTCTGGACACGATTCTTAACAAAGAAAAATTAAATAGTCGACTGTCCGGACGCTGAGGCCCTAACAGCCTTCAAGCACAATATCCACGACGAGTGGCTAGCCCGGCACCTTGGACAGGAAAAGCCGAAATCTATGGCAGCACTCACGACACTCATGACCCGCTTTTGGACGGGAGAAGACAGCTGGCTTGCTCGTAGTAACATTATAACCAAAAACCCTGATAATTCGGACACCAGGGACAGTGGTGGCAGGTCGCATTGAACCAAGCAGAAGCGCCGCATTAATGGCGACAATCCTGAGGATACGGCAGTTAATGCCAGATTTAGAGGCTCTGCATCCGGGCAGCGGAAGAAGCCATTCAAAAGGAATCCTAGGGGCCTGTCCAGTTTGGACCGAATACTCGACCGCTTATGCCAGATACATGGCAACCCCGAAAAGCCGGCCAATCACACCAACAGGGATTGTTGGGTGTTCAAGCAGGCAGGCAAGCTAAACACCGAAAACGAAGACAAGGGGCTGCATAGCGATGACGACGAGGAGCCCCGGCCGCCGAACAACAGGGGACATAAGGGTTTTCCCCCACAAGTGCGGACGGTGAACATGATATACGCAACCCACTTCCCCAAGAGGGAGCGGAAGCGCGCGTTAAGGGACGTATACACGATAGAGCCAGTCGCCCCAAAGTTGAACCCATGGTCCTCCTGCCCGATCACCTTTGATCGAAGGGACCACCCCACTAGCACCCATCACGGCGGCTTCGCCGCATTGGTTCTAGACCCGATTATTGACGGATTTCATCTCACTAGAGTCCTTATGGACGGCGGCAGCAGCCTGAACCTGCTTTACCAGGATATAGTGCGGAAAATGGGCATAGATCCCTCGAGGATTAAGCCCACCAAAACGACCTTTAAAGGCGTAATACCAGGTGTAGAGGCCAACTGTACAGGCTCAGTCTCACTTGAAGTGGTCTTCGGATCTCCGGATAATTTCCGAAGCAAGGAGTTAATCTTCGACATAGTCCCGTTTCGCAGTGGTTATCACGCACTGCTTGGGCGAACCGCATTCGCTAAGTTCAATGCGGTACCGCATTACGCATACCTTAAGCTCAAGATGCCAGGCCCTCGAGGAGTAATTACGGTCAATGGAAACACCGAACGCTCCCTCCGAACGGAGGAGCACACGGCGGCCCTTGCAGCGGAAGTTCAAAGCAGCCTCTTTAGGCAGTTCTCCAGTCCGGCCACTAAACGACCGGACACCGTCAAGCACGCCCGGAGTAACCTACAACAAGACTGCCTGGCACGTTCCGAGCAGGCGTAGCAATGCGGCCCCACCCCAACCCTCGCAAAAAGGCGACGCCAGTACTTCGCGTACATAACTACGCTCTAGAGATACCATGGGCACAGGGGGAGGGGCACCATCACAGCACGCCCAAAACACGGCTTCAACCGTACCAGGGGCTACCGATTTTTTAATTTTCTCTTAGTTTCAAGACGCCATTCTTCGGACGGCCTGTTCGGCAGTTCAATTGCCGCACAAATGATGCAAGAACCAAGGAAGCATTACGGAACTCCCAGGTGGTCTCTATCACGAGCAGTATACCTGTTTCGCACATTATTCCGCAGCTTGCCCCTGGAGCGGATATGTTACATAGTCCAACCTTTTGCTTATCACTTTATTTGTATCGTTCTGCTTTGATCGCAGATCTTTTTAATAAACAATGCATAGCTTTTGTCTATTTTTGCATTACTCTTTTTTTATTTATATATGTTCCTTAACGACATGTTGCACCCGTACACTTTGGTACTGCCAAAATACGCCAGGGGCTTAAGTACCCCTCAACATGGTGTGAGAAGTCCGAACACTTCAACAAGTGAGGCACCCCGAACTTATAGCATTATATGCATCGGCTCCGAATCATGTCTTGGGTCAATAGTTGGGTTTGCCCGGCTCCTATGTTTTGGTGCCTTACGTTCTGCTATATCGGCTAAGGTAGCACTAGGAGAACCACTGTGATTGTGCCCCGGTTGAGCTGGGTCGAGCACCTTAGTGGAGAAAGCTAAAACTGACCATCATGATTAGGCGAGAGCTGGTCGCTGTTCGAGAGGTCTTTTCGAGTCCTTAAAGACTTATGCCGCTTAGGGCGAGGAGCCGGCTCTATCCGGCCAAGGCGTGGATAGCGCCCCGAACTCGATCTTTCGAATACCAGGGGCTTCGCCGAAATTTAAAATTATAGAATTCTATGGCTAAGTGAGAGTGTTCACGCATTATAGTCCGATTGCCTTGTTCGTTGGGCTGAGCGCCTCCCTCGAAGGACCCAAACATGGGAAAAAGAGCCCTCAAGTTTATCCCCGAACACCCCAGCACTAGCGGCACGGGGGCAGAAGCCGACGACTCGCCATCTCTCAAAATTGATAAACAGCCGCACAGAAGGTAATATTTTAAATTCAAACAGCATTGCTTAAGCGCATATGAACAAGTTTTCAGCGCACAGGATAAAACGAGCGAGTTTTACTCAAAAATTACATCCATCGAACATTCCTCCGCCACAAGGCGGGCACCGTTCAGAACATCCTTATAATAATTTTCAGGCTTGCGATGCTCTTTCCCCGGTGGTGGCCAGTCCTTCACAAGCTTCTCAGCATCCATCTTGCCCCAGTGCACCTTTGCACGGGCAAGGGCCCTACGGGCACCTTCAATGCAGACGGAGCGCTTGATGACTTCAAGCCTTGGACAGGCCTCCACTAGCCGCCGCACCAGCCCGAAATAGCTCCCGGGCTGAGCCTCTCCAGGCCACAGCCGAACAAGGAGGCCCTTCATGGCCTGTTCGGCTGCCTTGTGGAGCTCGACCAGTTGCTTCAACTGGTCGCTCAGGGGCATGGGATGTCCGACCTCAGCGTACTGAGACCAGAACATCTTCTCCGTCGAGCTGCCCTCCTCGGCTCGATCGAATGCGGCGGCATCAGATACACTCCGGGAAAGATCTGCGAACGCGCTTGGAGAACTCCGGACTCGGGTAAGTAACAAGTAACTCATGCTTATGTGTTTACTTTGCATAAAGAATGCCTTACCCACTACTATCTTCTTCACCTCATCCAACTCCTGGAGGTTCTTCTGGGATTCGGCCTTGGCAGACTTGGCACTTTCAGTAGCCACCACGAGCTCGGACGCTCGCGACCTTGAGTCACGCTCCAAACCCTCATATTTTTCCATGAGAGCTTGGAGCTCTTGCCGCACCTTGCCAACCTCGGCCTCATACTTTTCTCGTTCAGTGCGCTCCGCGGCCGATCTCTTCTCGGCCTCGAGCAGCGCTTGCTTCAGGGTCGCCACCTCAGACGTGGCCCCTACGATAGCCACGATAATCCTGTCATTTTTTGCAATTGCAACTTTTTATATATACATATATTTTATTTAAATAAGGTATTTCTTACCTACATTCTCCTCGAGCTGCTTCCTGGCACGTCCGAGCTCTTGCTCGGACCGCTCGAGGTTCTGCTTTAGCATGTCCACTTCCGCCGTCAGTGTGGCGGACGCCAGCAGGGAAGCCTGCACACGCATATTGAATCTTTTTAGACTCCTGTGATTTTTTATTTGATACTCTATTCGGCTTTTCTTTCCGAACGCCAAACAGAGCATCAGGGCTACTGTCTATGAGGTAATGTTATTTACACATTCTTTACTTACCTCAAAGCCTGTTAAAAGGCTTGTACAAGCTTCAGTCAGTCCGCTCTTGGCGGACTGAACCTTCTGGATCACCGCACTCATAATAGTGCGGTGCCCCTCGTCGATGGAGGCGCCTTGGAGCGCCTCCAACATATTGTCCGGCGCCTCCAGTTGGACGGAGGTCGCCGCTGTGGTGGGCTTGCTCCTCTTGGAAGGAGGTTCCCCGCCGTACTCTGGAACCTTTGAAGGTCCCGGAGCGGTGTCCGGCCTATGGCCGGACTTGGAGCCCTGGGGGGTTTCGTCCCCTTTACTCCTAGGGTCCGGGTGGTCACCTTGCGGCGCCTCCAGTACCACCTCCTCCCGGATTGGACCCTGTTGGGACAACACTTCAGTGTCGTTCGTAGGGCGGGGGGAGGAAGCTGTCGGCAACGAGTTCACGTCCGACGAGTCCAGAGGGCCGCTCGACGACGCGTCAAGCCGGTCTTTATGTGGGCTGCATAAACATATTCGACATAAGGGAAAGCTGTGCAATAAACGAATACTATGAAATCACTCTGGTATCTGGATACTTACGATTTCGCTAGGGGCTTGGCCCTGGGTGGCGACTCCTCTTCACCGTCGTCAAAGTTGGTGAAGTAGTCCGGAGGAGGGATTCTCCCCTTCTTGGACCCTTCGGCCTCCCTAGTTGGGGCGGCCTTCCTTTTCTTCCCTTCCCCCGCTGGAGGGGGAGGGGTCTCTTCTTCCTCCTCCTCATCTTCGTGGGAGGAGTGCGTCTCGGAACCGTCGGATGATGGATCCGACGCCTCCTGGCGCCATGCACTCTTTCGAGTCCTCGCCGCCTTTTTCGCGGCCTTCTTCTCCGGCACCACATAGGGTGCCGGAACCAGCAGCTTCGCCAATTGAGCGTCCGCTGGGCCTTCGGGCAGAGGAGCCGGATAGTTGACCATCCCGGACTTCTCCTGCCAATCCTGTCAAAGGTAGGGGAGCTTGGATCCCGTACAGAGTTGAACTATGAAAAACTAGTGCCCTGTAAAAGGTAGAAAAAACATACCGCGCTAGCGTGACGCTGCACGCCGTATCCGCGATCCTCGGCGGCAGATGCGGGAGCCTCGGCGCCTTTCAAGAGCGCCTTCCAGGCATCTTCGTACGTCGTGTCGAAGAGCCTGCTCAGAGTTTGGTGCCGCGCCGGATCAAACTCCCACAGGTTAAAAGCCCGTTGTTGGCACGGGAGGATCAAGCGGATGAGCATAACCTGGACTACATTGACAAGCCTGAGCTGCTTGTTCACCAAGGATTGGATGCATGTTTGTAGTGCAGTCACCTCCTTTTTGCTACCCCATGACAGGCCCGTCTCTTTCCATGACATGAGCCGCGTTGGGGGTCCGGACCGGAACTCAGGGGGTGCGACCCATTCAACGTCATGCGGCTCGGTGATGTAGAGCCACCCCGATTGCCACCCCTTCAGGGTCTCCACAAAGGAGCCCTCGAGCCACACTACGTTGGCCATCTTGCCAACCATGGGACCTCCGCACTCTGCCTGGTTGCCGCTCACCACCTTTGGCTTGACGTTGAAGGTCTTGAGCCATAGGCCGAAATGGGGGCGGATGCGGAGGAAAGCCTCGCACACGACGATGAACGCCGAGATGTTGAGGACACAATTCGGGGCCAGATCATGGAAATCCAGGCCGTAGTAGAACATGAGCCCTCGGACAAATGGGTGGAGAGGGAAGCCTAGTCCGCAGAGGAAATGGGGGAGGAAGACCACCCGCTCATGGGGCCTAGGGTGGGGATGAGCTGCCCCTTTTCGGGGAGCAGGTACGCGATGCCGTTAGACAGGTATCTAGCTTTCCTCAGCTTTTTGATATGTCCCTCCGTGACGGAGGAGACCATCCACTTGCCTCCCGCTCCGGACATGGCTGGAGAAGGTTAAGGTGAGGAGTGCGGACTTGGGCGCTAGAGCTCGAGTGCGCAAGAATGGATAGGCGTAGGAGGAAGAGGGCGTAGGTGAAAAGGTGGATCCTTATCCCCTTATATGGGTGGACGCAAGTACATGTCCCCACCAGCCTGGTAAAACTCGCTTATCTCCCAAGCGCCGTAATCGAAGGCACGGGTGGGTTTCCCACGCCCGTATTGATGAGAATCCCAGAATAAGGGGACACGATCTCTACTTTAACAAGACGTGCCAAGGAAACCGCCTCGCATAACGCGCTGAGATGGGACAGTAAAACGGTTTGAATAAAAGCTTGGCCATGGTGTGATGTCACACTACGGAGTGCGTCAGCAGATTAGATTTGTGTAAATATTATTCTCTCTATGGCAATATGTGGAAACTTATTTTGCAGAGCCGGACACTACCTTTGTGTTCAAAATCTTCTATGAAGTACTTGGAGGAGGACAATTTGCGCGCCAGACTCGTCGTCATTGAAGCCTGGTTCAGGGGCTACTGAGGGACTCCTAGATTAGGGGGTGTCCGGATGGCCGGACTATACCTTCAGCCGGACTCCAGGACTATGAAGATACAAGATGGAAGACTTCGTCTCGTGTCCGGAAGGGACTTTCCTTGTTGTGGAAGGCAAGCTTGGCGATACGGATATACAGATCTCCTACCATTGTAACCTACTCTATGTAACCCTAACCCTATTCGGTGTCTATATAAACCGGAGGGTTTTAGTCCGTAGGACAACATACACATCAACAATCATACCATAGGCTAGCTTCTAGGGCTTAGCCTCTCTAATCTCGTGGTAGATCAACTCTTGTAATACCCATACCATCAATATTAATCAAGCAGGACGTAGGGTTTTACCTCCATCAAGAGGGCCCGAACCTGGGTAAAACTTCATGTCCCATGCCTCCTACTACCATCCGGCCTAGACGCGTAGTTCGGGACCCCCTACCCGAGATCCCCCGGTTTTGACACCGACAATGAGCTTCTCGCAAAGCAAGGAGGCGGCTATCCCGGTTTCATCTCTTGGTTCAAACAAACGTTAATTTCTATTAGATAATTTCATTTCATTCGCTAATTTGTGTGTAATGCAACAATCCTTTCGTATTAAACTTGTAGGCTAATTCAGAGTCTATGGACGCTAAGTTGAGACAATTCGCTAATGGTTTTGATTATAAGGTCCGTTCATTTGACAAATACGACATCAACGGGTATTGCTTTCGCACCTATGGCAAAGAGCTATCTATGGCCAACCGAAAGTCTACAAATTTTTGTGTATCTGCTATCGACGAAGGAGGTACCGAGTATTATGGGAGAGTGGAAGCAATTTATGAACTTCTATTCTATGGTGAAAACCCACCGAATGTCGTAGTCTTAAAATGTGATTGTTTTCAGTCGAAGGAGACTAGAAGGACTCATGAACATATAGGGCTAGTTGAAATCAACCAAAGCACCCATTTAGATGTTCCTGATGTCTATATTACAGCTCAACAGGCGACCCAAGTATTCTATCTACCGTGCGCCTGCCAAATTAATCCAAATCTGAAAGGTTGGGATGTCGTTTGTGAAGTGCCGCCACGTGCTATACTATCTCCCCCAAAGGAAGAGGATTATGAACCTCACATTAACGCAGACACATATGACGGAGAATTCTTCCAAGAGACACGTCTTTCCAAAAAGCGTTTCAAGAACCGCTATACTTCACCCAAAACATTGAAGTAGACATCGACGGTGAATCCGACATCACCCCAGAGGAGGAACAAGAAGAGCCGGAACAAGAAGAGGTTACTGCCGCGGATGACTTGTCAATGCTTGACCAATTACGTCAAGGTGGCCTTCCACATGTTGATGCCACTGAACCCTATGAGCCTGTCATTGATTATAGTGATGATGATGATTATGCATTTATTGATGATACTGATCGAGATGATTAGAGTGAGGGAGATAGAACGGAGAAACTTCTGGTGGAGGCGGTGGAGAGGCAGCGGGAGTTGGAGGAGAGGACGACAAAGATGGAGGAGGAGAGGGCACGGAATGACATGCATGCAAGGGCCATGAATGAGCTCCTTGTGGTAAGTTTCTTCTACGGATTAGCCAAAACATTCATGTAGTGTTTGTCTCATTACTAACTAGTATGACTGAGTTGTCAAAACCAAATGTGCAGTTTGTGTGCGAGAAGTCCGGTCAGACCGCTTCGCCGATGCCAGTGATTGCTCCTAGGACCACGATGAGTTTAATTTGAATGGACATTACTTGCTAGTCTTAACATTTGAGTGTCATCATGCTAACGAGACATTGGAAATGATCTTTGGTGCAGCGTAACTCCAAACAAGCATCGCATGATCCTTCTCCAGCTACCGGCACGAGCCAGCCCGCTCCTACACCTCCATGACCACGGTAAAGTTTCTCTAGTGTTTTGCTTAACAAATGCATAAAGACCTAGACTTAGCTTTATTTCCTCCAATATGCTTACCATAATGACCTAGAGTTAGCTTCTTTTCCTCCAAAATGACTTAATAAGCTTACTGACCTCCAAAACCATCCATTTTACCTAAGTTAGCTCTAAAACGATCTGTACTTAGCTTACTTATGTCAAAAATTGCATAATTAGCTCATAAACGATCCATTTTACCTAAGTTAGCACTAAAATGACCCATTTTACATTAGTTAGCTTATAAATGATCCATTTTATCCAAGTTAGCTCTAAAATGACCCATTTTACCTAGATTAGCTCCTAAATGATCCATTTTACCAACGTTAGCTTTAAAATGACCCATTTCACCTAGGTTATCTCCAAAATGACAAATCTTACCTAGGTTAGCTCCAAAATGACCCATCACACCTAGGTTAGCTCTAAAATGATGCTTTTTACTAAGTTAGCTCATAAACGATCCATTTCAACTAAGTTAGCTCATAAACGATCAATTTCACCTAAGTTCGCTCTTAAATGATCCATTTCACCTAAGTTAGCTCATAAACGATCCATTTCAACTAAGTTAGCTCATAAATGATCCATTTCACCTAAAATAGCTCAAAAACGATCCATTTCACCTTAGTTAGCTCGTAAACGATCCATTTCACCTTAGTTAGCTCGTAAACGATCCATTTCACCTTAGTTAGCTCATAAATGATCCATTTGAACTAAGTTAGCTCACAAACGGTCCATTTCAACTAAGTTAGCTCATAAATGATTCATTTCAACTAAGTTAGCTCATAAAAGATCCATTTCAACTAAGTTAGCTCATAAAGGATCCATTTCACCTTAGTTAGCTCATAAACGATCCATTTCACCTAAGTTAGCTCATAAATGATCCATTTCACCTTAGTTAGCTCATAAATGATCCATTTCAACTAAGTTAGCTCATAAACGATCCATTTCACCTAAGTTTGCTCATAAAAGGTCCATTTCACCTTAGTTAGCTCATAAACGACCCATTTCAACTTAGTTAGCTCATATATGATCCATTTCACCTAAGTTAGCTCATAAATGACATATACTTCTTGTTCTAGTCTTCTCGTTCTAGTCTTCTTCTTCTAGTCACCTTTTTCGAACTTTCTTATTTGCCATTTTGCAGATTTCATTCACTTCACGGAAGCTAGCTTGCTATGATGGAGTGCTTGTTTTTTCTTTCATTCTCTTCAAGTATTCTTCTAGCTTGCTATGATGGAACTTGCTATCTTGATGAAACTTTGCGTTGTAATATGTATGGATGGAGCAATGTGTATGTGCAACTTGATGGAACTTGCTATGTACAAAGGGATGAAACTATATATGTATGTACGATGAAACTTATGTGCTGAATATGTCATATGTTTTCTGTTAAATAGCCATGTGAAATATATATATATATATATCATATATATTTGTTGTCAAAATTGTTGCATTAAAAAATAGGAAAAAAATGAGGCAAAGCAGGATCTTTGCCGTCAGCCACTGATGGCAAAGCCACCTTTGCCGACAGCCGCGGACGGCAAAGGCACCTTTGCCCATAGCCGCGGACGGCAAAGCAGCCACGCGGTGACCACCTATGCCTCCTGGGAACTGACCCATTTGGCCAGTTTTCCTACAGCGGCGGACGGCGAAGGTTTTGCCTACAGTGGTTGACGACAAAGAGTAAACAACTTTGCCTACAGCCGCGGACGGCAAAGGCCTGTCGTGTAGTGACGTCCAGCTGACATCATTCGGCGGACGGCAAAGGCCGGACAAATTTTGCCGTCAGCGGCGGACGACAAAGGCTGCCGTTAGCCACCTAACGGACTAACAGCGTAATTATTGCCATCTGCTTTCTTTGCCGTCAGCTGCTGATGGCAAAGGCCCCTTTGTCGTCAGCCACTGAAAGCAAATGACAAAGTAGCTCTTTGCCGATCCTTCCTTTGTCGGAGCCTTTTGCCGTCCGCGGCAGACGGCAAAGACCTTTGCCGTCCGCCGTTCCTACCTTTGTCGTCTGCCATGGCAGATGGCAAAGTAGCTGATTCCTGTAGTGTACTACTATTACTCCACACATCGACCGCTATCCAGCATGCATCTAGAGTATTAAGTTCAAGAGAACAGAGTAACGCTTTAAGCAAGATGACATGATGTAGAGGGATAAATTCATGCAATGTGATAAAAAACCCATCTTGTTATCCTCGATGGCAACAATACAATACATGCCTTGCTGCCCCTACCGTCACTGGGAAAGGACACCGCAAGATTGAACCCAAAGCTAAGCACTTCTCCCATTACAAGAAAGATCAATCTAGTAGGCGAAACCAAATTGATAATTCGCAGAGACTTCTAAAGATAACCAATCATGCATAAAAGAATTCAGAGAAGATTCAAATATTGTTCATAGATAAACTTGATGATAAACCCACAATTCATCAGTCTCAACAAACACACCGCAAAAGAAGATTACATCGAATAGATCTCCACAAGAGAGGGGGAGAACTTAGTATTGAGATCCAAAAAGAGCGAAGAAGCCATCTAGCTAATAACTATGGACTCGAAAGTCTGAGGTAAACTACTCACACTTCATCAGAGAGGCTATGGTGTTGATGTAGAAGCCCTCTATGATCGATGCCCCCTCCGGCGGAGCTCCGGAACAGGCCCCAAGCACTACAAAAAAGGACACATCCGTAACATTTTGGGCCAAACGAAATTTTTTTCTATCATACATATGACACTTCTATGACGATAATTGTGACAAAACCCGGTATCATCATAGATGTGGTGGGCTCCTACTTCCATGAAAAAAAATCATGACAGAAAATGGGCTTTTCTTCCTAGGCGGGCCGGACACGCAGCTGCATGACATTCTTTGGGCCATCCATGACAGAAAAAACCGTTGTAGAAGCGAGGGCGAGGAAAATTTTCGGGAGTTCCCGGTTACGATGGGAGGTCGAGGGCCGAGCGATGCGCGTTTCTCTCGTACACGTACGCGCATGTGTGCGAGGCGTTGGCTCTAACTGAACCCGAGCGAGGCGTTGGGCTCTAACTAAACCCGAGCGATTGCACTGCAGGCTAAGCATTACTGAACCTGAGCGATCGATCGATGCCTGTTAACTGAACCCGATCGAGCGATTCCTTCGCTACTGCTGCTAACTGAAGCCGATCGATGAAGGAAATATGCCCTAGAGGTAATAATAAAGTTATTGTTTATTTCCTTATATCATGATAAATGATTATTATTCATGCTAGAATTGTATTAACCGGAAACATGATACATGTGTGAATACATAGACAAACAGAGTGTCACTAGTATGCCTCTACTTGACTAGCTCGTTGATCAAAGATGGTTATGTTTCCTAAACATAGACAAAGAGTTGTCATTTGATTAACGGGATCACATCATTAGGAGAATGATGTGATTGACTTGACCCATTCCATTAGCATAGCACTTGATCGTTTAGTTTATTGCTATTGCTGTTTTCATGACTTATACATGTTCCTATGACTATGAGATTATGCAACTCCCGTTTACCGGAGGAACACTTTGTGTGCTACCAAACGTCACAACGTAACTGGGTGATTATAAAGGTGCTCTACAGGTGTCTCCGAAGGTACTTGTTGGGTTGGCATATTTCGAGATTAGGATTTGTCACTCCGATTGTCGGAGAGGTATCTCTGGGCCCACTCGGTAATGCACATCACTATAAGCCTTGCAAGCAGTGCAACTAATGAGTTAGTTGCGGGATGATGTATTACAGAACGAGTAAAGAGACTTGCCGGTAACGAGATTGAACTAGGTATTGAGATACCGACAATCCAATCTCGGGCAAGTAACATACCGGTGACAAAGGGAACAACGTATGTAGTCATGCAGTCTGACCGATAAAGATCTTCGTAGAATATGTGGGAGCCAATATGAGCATCCAGGTTCCGCTATTGGTTATTGACCAGAGACGTGTCTCGGTCATGTCTACATAGTTCTCGAACCCGTAGGGTCCGCACGCTTAAAGTTCGATGACGGTTATATTATGAGTTTACGTGTTTTGATGTACCAAAGGAGTTCGGAGACCCGGATAAGATCGGGTACATGACGAGGAGTCTCGAAATGGTCAAGACGTAAAGATCGATATATTGGACGACTATATTCGGACATCGGAAAGGTTCCGAGTGATTCGGGTATTTTCGGGAGTACCGAGGAGTTACGGGAATTCGTGTTGCGCCTTAATGGGCCATACGGGAAATGGGAGAAAGGCCTCAAAGGGTGGCCGCACCCCTCCCAATGGGCTGGTCCGAATTGGACTAGGGAGGGGGGCGCCCCCTTCCTTCCTTCTCCTTTTCCATTCCCTTTCCTTCCCTCCTACTCCAACTACTTGCAAGGGCTCCTAGTTCTACTAGGAAAGGGGGAATCCTACTCCCGGTGGCAGTAGGACTCCCCTAGGGCGCGCCATAGAGAGGGCCGACCCTCCCCCTCCTCCACTACTTTATATACGGTGGCAGGGGCACCCCAAACACACAAGTTGATCAGTTGATCTCTCCCAGCTGTGTGCGGTGCCCCCCTCCACCATATCCCACCTCGGTCATATCATAGTGGTGCTTAGGCAAAGCCCTGCGTTGGTAGAAACATCATCACCGTCACCACGCCGTCGTGCTAACGGAACTCTCTCGTGAAGCTCTGCTGGATAGGAGTTCGCGGGACATCATCGAGCTGAACGTGTGCTGAACTCGGAGGTGCCGTGCGTTCGGTACTTGGATCGGTCGGATCGTGAAGACGTATGACTACATCAACCACGTTGTGCTAACGCTTCCGATTTCGGTCTACGAGGGTATGTGGACAACACTCTCCCCTCTCGTTGCTATGCATCACCATGATCTTGCGTGTGCGTAGGAATATTTTGAAATTACTACATTCCCCAACAGTGGTATCAGAGCCAGGTTTTATGCGTAGATGTCATATGAACTATTAGAACACAAGTGAGTTGTGGGCGATATAAGTCATACTGCTTACTAGCATGTCACACTTTGGTTCGGCAGTATTGTTGGATGAAGCGGCCCGGACCGACATTACGCGTACACTTACGTGAGACTGGTTTTACCGCCGTGCTATGCACACAGGTGACTAGCGGGTGTCAGTTTCTCCAACTTTAGTTGAACCGAGTGTGGCTACGCCCGGTCCTTGAGAAGGTTAAAAGAGGACTAACTTGACAAACTATCGTTGTGATTTTCGATGCGTAGGTAAGAACGGTTCTTGCTCATCCCGTAGCAGCCACGTAAAACTTGCAACAACAAAGTAGAGGACGTCTAACTTGTTTTTGCAGGGCATGTTGTGATGTGATATGGTCAAGACGTGATGAGATATAAGTTGTTGTATTAGATGATCATGTTTTGTTGAAGTTATCGGCAACTGGCAGAAGCCTTATGGTTGTCTCTTTATTGCATAAGATGCAAGCGGCAAATAATTGCTTTAGAATTATCGCTATGCGATAGCAATAGTTGCAAGAGCAATAGTTGGCGAGACGACCATGTGACGACACATTGATATAGATCAAGATGATGGAGATCATGGTGTCATGCCGGTAACGATGGAAATCATGAAGATGTTTTGGAGACGGAGATCAAAGGCACAAGATGATGATGGCCATATCATGTCACATATTTTGATTGCATGTGATGTTTATCTTTTATGCATCTTATCTTGCTTTAATTGACGGTAGCATTGTAAGATGATCTCTCACTAAATTTCAAGATAAAAGTGTTCTCCCTGAGTATGCACCGTTGCCAAAGTTCGTCGTGCCCAGACACCACGTGATGATCGGGTGTGATAAGCTCTACGTCCATCTACAACGGGTGCAAGCCAGTTTTGCACACGCAGAATACTCAGGTTAAACTTGAAGAGCCTAGCATATGCAGATATGGCCTCAGAACACTGAGACTGAAAGGTCGAGCGTGAATAAAATAGTAGATATGATCAACATAGTGATGTTCACCATTGAAAACTACTCCATTTCACGTGATGATCGTTTATGGTTTAGTTGATTTGGATCACGTGATCACTTAGAAGATTAGAGGGATGTCTTTCTAAGTGGGAGTTCTTAAGTAATATGATTAATTGAACTTAAATTTATCATGAACTTAGTCCTGCTAGTATTAGCATATCTATGTTGTAGATTAATAGCTCGCGTTTAGCTCCCCTGTTTTATTTTTGATATGTTCCTAGAGAAAACTAAGTTGAAAGATGTCAGTAGAAATTATGCGGATTGGATCCGTGATCTGAGGTTTATCCTCATTGCTGCACAGAAAAATTATGTCCTTGATGCACCGCTAGGTGACAGACCTATTGCAGGAGCAGATGCAGACGTGATGAACGTTTGGCTAGCTCAATATGATGACTACTTGATAGTTTAGTGCACCATGCTAAACAGCTTAGAATCAGGACTTCAAAGACGTTTTGAACGTCATGGATCATATGGATGTTCCAGGAGTTGAATTTAATATTTCAAGCAAATACCCGAATTGAGATATATGAAGTCTCCAACAAGTTCTATAGCTAAAAGATGGAGGAGAATAGCTCAAGTAGTGAGCATGTGTTCGAATTGTCTGGGTACTACAATCGCTTGAATCAAGTGGGAGTTAATCTTCCAGATAAAATAGTGATGGACATAATTCTCTAGTCACCATCACCAAGTTAGTATAACTTCGTGATGAACTATAGTATGCAAGGGATGACGAAAATGATTCCCGAGCTTTTCATGATAATGAAATCGATGAAGGTAGAAATCAAGAAAGAGAATCAAGTGTTGATGATTAACAAGACCACTAGTTTCAAAAAAAAGGGCAAAGGGAAAGAAAGGGAACTTCAAGAAGAACGGAAAACAAGTTGCTGCTCAAGTGAAAAAACGTAAGTCTGGACCTAACCCTGAAACTGAGTGCTTCTACTGCAAAGGGACTGGTCATTGGAAGCGGAACTACCCCAAGTAATTGGCCGATAAGAAGGATGGCAAAGTGAACATAGGTATATTTGATATACATGTTATTGATGTGTACTTTACTAGTTTTTATAGCAAACCCTTAGTATTTGATTCTAGTTCAGTTGCTAAGATTAGTAACTCGAAACGGGAGTTGCAAAATAAACAGAGGCTAGTTAAGGGTGAAGTGACGATGTCTATTGGAAGTGGTTCCAAGATTGATATGATCATCATCACACACTCCCTATACTTTCGGGATTAGTGTTGAACCTGAAATAAATGTTATTTAGTGTTTGCGTTGAGCATAAATATGATTGGATCATGTTTATTGCAATACGGTTATTCATGTAAGTTAGAGAATAATTGTTGTTCTGTTTACATGGATAAAACCTTCTATGGTCATACACCTAGTGAAAATGGTTTGCTGGATCTCGATTCTGGTGATACACATTCTCATAATATTGAAGCCAAAAGATGCAAAGTTAACAATGATAGTGCAACTTATTTGTGGCACTGCCGTTTAGGTCATATTGGTGTAAAGCGCGTGAAGAAACTCCATGCTGATGGGCTTTTGGAATCACTTGATTATGAATCATTTTGATACTTGTGAATCATGCCTCATGGGCAAGATGACTAAGACTCCATTCTCCGGAACAATGGAGCGAGTAACAGATTTGTTGGAAATCATACATACTGATGTATGTGGTCCGATAAATATTGAGGCTCGCGGCAGGTATCATTATTTTCTGATCTTCACAGATGATTTGAGCAGATATGAGTATATCTACTTAATGAAACACAAGTCTGAAATATTTGAAAAGTTCAAAGAATTTCAGAGTGAAGTGGAGAATCATCGTAACAAAAATAAAAGTTTCTACGATATGATCGTAGAAGTAAAATATTTGAGTTACGAGTTTGGCCTTCAGTTAAAACAATGTGAAATAGTTTCACTACTCACGCCACCTGGAACACCATAGTGTAATGGTGTGTCCGAACGTCGTAACCGTGCTTTATTAGATATGGTGCGATCTATGATGTTTCTTACCGATTACCACTATCGTTTTGGGGTTATGCATTAGAGACAGCTACATTCACATTAAATAGGGCACCATCTAAATCCGTTGAGATGACACCGTATGAACCGTGGTTTGGCGATAAACCTAAGCTGTCATTTCTTAAAGTTTGGGATTGCGATGCTTATGTCAAAAAGTTTCAACATGATAAGCTCGAACGCAAATCGGAGAAGTAAATCTTCATAGGATACCCAAAAGAAAATGTTGGGTACACCTTCTATCATAGATCCGAAGGCAAGTTATTCATTGCTGATAATGGATCCTTTCTAGAGAAGGAGTTTCTCTCGAAAGAAGTGAGTGGGATGAAAGTAGAACTTGATGAGGTAACTGTACCTGCTCCCTTATTGGAAAGTAGTTCATCACAGAAATCTGTTCCTATGACTACTACACCAATTAGTGAGGAAGCTAATGATGATGATCATGTCACTTCAGATCAAGTTACTACCGAACCTCGTAGGTAAACCAGAGTGAGATCCGCACCACAGTGGTACGGTAATCCTGTTCTGGAGGTCATGTTACTTGACCATGATGAACCTACGAACTATGAGGAAGCGATGATGAACCCAGATTCCACGAAATGGCTTGAGGCCATGAAATCTGAGATGAGATCCATGTATAAGAACAAATCATGGACTTTGATTGACTTGCCCAAAGATCGGCAAGCCATTGAGAATAAATGGATCTTCAAGAGGAAGACGGACGCTGATAGTAGTGTTACTGTCTACAAATCTAGAATTGTCGCAAAAAGGTTTTCGACAAGTTCAAGGTGTTGACCACGATGAGAATTTCTCACTCGTATCTATGCTTAAGTTTGTCCGAATCATGTTAGATATTGCCTCATTTTATGAAATCTGGCAAATGGATAAAAAAAACTACATTCCTTAATAGGATTTATTAAAGAAGAGTTGTATATGATGCAACCAGAAGGTTTTGTCGATCCTAAAGGTACTAACAAAATATGCAAGCTCCAACGATCCATCTATGGACTGGTGCAAGCATCTCGGAGTTGGAATATACGCTTTGATAAGTTGATCAAAGCATATTGTTTTATACAGACTTGCGGTGAAGCCCGTATTTACAAAAAGTGAGTGGGAGCACTACAGCATTTTTGATAAGTATATGTGAATGACATATTATTGATCGGAGATAATGTAGAATTATTCTGCAAAGCATAAAGGAGTGTTTGAAAGGTGTTTTTCAAAGAAAGACCTCGGTGAAGCTGGTTACATATTGAGCATCAAGATTTATAGAGATAGATCAAGACACTTGATAAGTTTTTCAATGAGTACATACCATGACAAGATTTTGAAGTAGTTTAAAATGGAACAGTCAAAGAAAGAGTTCTTGCCTGTGTTAAAAGGTGTGAAGTTGAGTAAGACTCAAAACCCGACCACGGCAGAAGATAGAGAGAATGAAAGTCATTCCCTATGCCTTGGCCATAGGTTTTATAAAATATGCCATGCTGTGTACTAGATCTATTGTATACCCTACACTATTTATGGCAAGGGAGTACAATAGTGATCTAGGAGTAGATCACTGGACAGCGGTCAAATTATCCTTAGTGGAATAAGGATATGTTTCTCGATTATGGAGGTGACAAAAGGTTCATCGTAAAAGGTTACGTCGATGCAAGTTTTGGCACTGATCCAGATGAATCAAAATCTCAATCTGGATACATATTGAAAGTGGGAGCAATTAGCTAGAATAGCTCGGTGCAGAGCATTGTTGACGTAGAAATTTGCAAAATACTTACGGATCTGAATGTGATAGACCCGTTGACTAAACTTCTCTCACAAGCAAAACATGATCACACCTTAGTACTCTTTCGGTGTTAATCACATAGCGATGTGAACTAGATTATTGAATCTAGTAAAACCTTTTGGGTGTTGGTCACATGATGATGTGAACTATGGGTGTTAATCACATGATGATGTGAACTATTGGTGTTAAATCATATGGCGATGTGAACTAGATTATTGACTCTAGTGCAAGTGGGAGACTGAAGGAAATATGCCCTAGAGGCAATAATAAAGTTATGATTTATTTCCTTATATCGTGATAAATTTTTATTATTCATGCTAGAATTGTATTAACCGGAAACATGATACATGTGTGAATGCATAGACAAACAGACTGTCACTAGTATGCCTCTACTTGACTAGCTTGTTGATCAAAAATGGTTATGTTTCCTAGCCATAGACAAAGAGTTGTCATTTGATTAACGGGATCACATCATTAGGAGAATGATGTGATTGACTTGACCCATTCCGTTAGCATAGCACTTGATCGTTTAGTTTATTGCTATTGCTTTCTTCATGACCTATACATGTTCCTATGACTGTGAGATTATGCAACTCCCGTTTACCGGAGGAACACTTTGCGTGCTACCAAATGTCACAACGTAACTGGGTGATTATAAAGGTGCTCTACAGGTGTCTCCGAAGGTACTTGTTGGGTTGGCATATTTCGAGATTAGGATTTGTCACTCCGATTGTCTGAGAGGTATCTCTGGGCCCACTCGCTAATGCACATCACTATAAGCCTTGCAAGCATTGCAACTAATGAGTTAGTTGCGGGATGATGTATTACGGAACGAGTAAAGAGACTTGCCGGTAACGAGATTGAACTAGGTATTGAGATACCGACGATCGAATCTCGGGCAAGTAACATACCAATGACAAAGGGAACAACGTATGTAGTTATGCGGTCTGACCGATCAAGATCTTCGTAGAATATGTGGGAGCCAATATGAGCATCCAGGTCCCGCTATTGGTTATTGACCGGAGACGTGTCTCGGTCATGTCTACATAGTTCTCGAACCCGTAGGGTCCGCACGCTTAAAGTTCGATGACGGTTATATTATGAGTTTATGTGTTTTGATGTACCAAAGAAGTTCGGAGTCTCGGATGAGATCGGGGACATGACGAGCAGTCTCGAAATGGTTGAGACATAAAGATCGATATATTGGATGACTATATTCGGACATCGGAAAGGTTCCGAGTGATTCGGGTATTTTCGGGAGTACCGGGGAGTTACGGGAATTCGTATTGGGCCTTAATGGGCCATACGGGAAAGGAGAGAAAGGCCTCAAAGGGTGGCCGCACCCCTCCCCATGGGATGGTCCGAATTGGACTAGGGAGGGGGGCGCCCCCTTCCTTCCTTCTCCTTTTCCCTTCCCTTTCCTTCCCTCCTACTCCTACTACTTGGAAGGGCTCCTAGTTCTACTAGGAAAGGGGGAATCCTACTCCCGGTGGGAGTAGGACTCCCCTAGGGCGCGCCATAGAGAGGGACGGCCCTCCCCCTCCTCCACTCCTTTATATACGGGGGCAGGGGGCACCCCAAACACACAAGTTGATCAGTTGATCTCTCCCAGCCATGTGTGGTGCCCCCCTCTACCATATTCCACCTCGGTCATATCGTAGCGGTGCTTAGGCGAAGGCCTGCATGGGTAGAAACATCATCACTATCACCACGTCGTCGTGCTGACGGAACTCTCCCGTGAAGCTTTGCTGGATCGGAGTTCGTGGGACGTCATCGAGCTGAACGTGTGCTGAACTCGGAGGTGCCGTGCGTTCGGTACTTGGATCGGTCGGATTGTGAAGACATACGACTACATCAACCGCGTTGTGCTAACGCTTCCGCTTTCAGTCTACGAGGGCACGTGGACAACACTCTCCCCTCTCGTTGCTATGCATCACCATGATCTTGCGTGTGCGTAGGAAAATTTTGAAATTACTACGTTCCCCAACAATCGATGATGCCTCTGGGATGAACAGTAAGCGTTGCGGGGGGGGGGGGGGGGTTGGATGAACAGTGAGCGGTGGCGCTGCCTCTGGATGAACAGGGCCCCGTGGTGCAGTGGAAGGCTGGATGAATAGTAGACGGTGGAGGGGTGCCCATGGAGGGGTGGTTGAATAGGCCCCCATGGTGTGGAGGGCTGGATGAATAGTAGATGGTGGATGGGTGGTTGAACAGTAGCCGGTGGAGTAGCGCGCGGTGGAGGCTAGATGAACAGGAGCCCGTGGAGGCTGGAGGAGGTCGATGGTAGCCCGTGGAGGCTGGAGGAGGTCGATGGTGGAGATGAACAGTATCCCCTGGAGTCCTGTTTTGCGGTACACCACACCCCTCCCGATGAACAGGACCCCCGTTTCGACCGTCGTGCTCCAACACAAGTCCGTTTCGTCCGTTTTGCGATACGCCACACCCCTCCTCATCAACAGGACCCACGTTTCGACCGTAGGAGGTCCGTTTTGTTCGTTTTGCGGTACGCCAGACCCCTCCCGATGAACAGGATCTCGTTTCGAACATGGCCGGTCGAACACAAGGCTATTTCCTCCGTTCTGCGGTACGCTAGGCCTCGTTTCCATCGCCTGTTCCGTCCAAGCCCTCCCAATGAACACGACCACACATTCCGTTCAGACCCAGCCGGTTGGCTCCCATGCGTTCCGTTGCCTCCCGATGAACACGACGCATTCCCTTGCCTCCCCATGAAAACGACGCATTCTGTTGTCTCTCCCCATGAACATGACGACGACACTGTTTCTCCGTTCCGACCCAGCCATGTACACGAGCCCTGGCCATACGTATGCGCGAGTAGGCGTTCGAGACCTCGCCTGTGTGTACACATACGTGGCCGTTTTTTTTGCAGAGCCGTATTTTCTTTCTTGCACCCTGGCCGCTGTACGTACGTGTACATGCTACGTGCGCGCCTCTACTACGACACGTGCGTGCCTCTACATCCACCAGTATATATGTACATACACGTTCGCGACCAGAATGACAATGCTGCGTATGCTTCGACCACGTGGGTCCCAACCGTCAGGCACTTCCTTGCCTGTGAAGATGTAGCTGGTGGGTCCTAGCAGTCAGGGAGGTGAATCGTTTTTTTGCCCGGACGCACTTCCTTGAGTGCGAAGATGTAGCTGGTGGATCCCAGCAGTCAGGGGCAAACGTTTTTTTCGCAAAATACGGTGGCCTGTCCGATGGGTCCCTGCTGTTAGGTGGAGGAATAATTATTTTGCACGTAATAAGGAGGCACTTCCTTGCTGCGGCCATGGACCCAGCTGTCAGCCTCTCCACGTACAGTCCACGTCCGATGGAAGCCGTTCCTTGACCATGTTGACCACGCCGCGCCGAGAGCACCAGGGCGGTGGACGACGGCGAGGCCTAGGAAGGGGACGACGCGAAGCCGGGGAAGACGCGGCAGCGGATGCCCACGCGTAGAGGAGTACGAGGGTTCACTGGTTCGCTCCGGTGTGAGGCTGCCGTCGCCGCAGAATAACAGGGGGTGTGGGTGAGTAGAGGGATGGCCTGGCCAGCGGTGGGAGTAGTAGGGGCGGTAGGCCTCCGCCGCATCGCAACCGGCCACGGGAGGCAGGAGCACGAGGCACGACCGGCGCTGGTTTGGGCGGCTGGAGCAAGAAGACTAGAGGTTGAAGAAGCACTACGACCGTTGGATGGACATCGTACGGTCACTGGAGCTAGAATCGTGCATATTGACTAAGTTGACAAAGCCCTCCGTCCCCGTTAACTTAGTAAGCCCACAAGTCAGCCTACCACTATACTGGGTCCCAGCTAACAGGGGGAGTATTCATTTTTTTGTGCGTAATAAGGAGGCACTTCCTTGCATGCGACGATATAGCTGGTGGGTCCGAGCTGTGAGCGGCGATATCGGTTTTTTTCACGAAATACAGAGGCCCTTTCGGTGGGTCCCTGATGTCAGGTTGAGGAATCATTATTTTGCGCGTAATAGGGAGGCATTTCCTTGCTTGCGGCCATGGACCCAGCTGTCGGCCTCTCCACGTACAGTCCACCTCAGATGAATGTCGGTCGTTGACCATGTTGACCAGGTCGCGCCGAGAGCACCAGGGAGGTGGAAGACAGCAAGGCCCAGGAAGGGAATGACACAGAGGCAGGGAAGACTCGGTAGTTGTTACCCACGCGGAGGGGAGTACGACTGTACGAGGGTTTACTGGTTCGTCTGCCGTCACCGGAGAATAACAGCAGGTGTGGCTGAGTAGAGGGATTGCTAGGCCAGCGATGGGAGTACGGTGGAGCGCTGAGGCCTGCGCGGCAGCAGAGCCGGTCGCGGGGAGGAGGGAGCAGGCAGTCCCGCCGGCGCTTGTTTGAGCGGCTGGAATAGGAATAGCAGAGATTGAAGAAGCACGACGGCCGATGGATGGCCATCCAACAGTCACTGCTTGTGTGTCAACCTTTTTTTAGGAAAGCCTCAAATCTGAGGAAAACAACATACAACTCATCTGCCATTATTTCTAATAATTTATAGCCCATTTGCTAATTAGTAAGGTTTTTGGAGCCCATATTCTTTTTGTTAGCATTACATCCCATATTGTGGCCACGGTTAAAAAATTATATGAAATTTTGCATATTTCGGTGCGGTCCGAACTATTTTTAATTGTAACATCCCAAAATTCTAAATTTTGGAATGTTATATTAAATAAATAATTGTGATTGTTGTGTGGTTAATTGTGTGAAATTGAGTGGAAATAGAAACTTTTTTTGAAAGTTGAATGAGAGGGAATGAAAGGACTTTCCCAAAACTTTTCATTTTGAATTTTGATCTCCATGAATTGAAATTCATTTCATCTCAAAACCCTAGAGTGGAGATAGTATGACTTCTTCCATTTAAAGAAATGAAAAAAGGGGTTTTGAAGTAGATTTGAATTCCATTTGAACAATAGTCCAACTCAGAGACTTTATGCCACTCAAGGATTTTCATGCGAGAAGATAATAGGACTTCTTTAAAATATATGAAATAGAGTGGGAAGTGATGAGGAGCACTTTTCAATTTCATTTGGTTCACTTTTGGAAAGTTTTTCGTTTTGAGTCTCAAAAACATTTCCATTCATTCAAATAAAATAAAGAGAGAAGAAATAGGACTCCTTCAAATATCAAAAAGAAAATATGGAAATGGATTATGAAACCAATAGAAGTTATTTAAAAAAATATTTGAAAATCATTTGCATCTCATGATTTATTGCATTTTGGAGTTTTCTGGGATATTCAAATATTATTTTCCCCTCAAGAGAAATAAAGGAGAGAGGATAGAATGACTTCCTCAAACAAAAAGGAGCTGGAGAATTCTTTATAATATTATTTGGTTTTTTGGAATTTATTTGGTATTTATTTTCTTGGCAAAAAGTGCATTTACTGCATTAGATAAAAAAATTCAAAATTATATGTGCTGGGATTAATGTTCATTATTCTATATATTATCAATAGTGATTTTAGGAATTACTATGGAATTTTTATGAATTCGTTGGAGTTGTTTTTGACCTCACCACGTTTTCTGTAACAAAAAAAACAAAAAAATACACGCACGCACACCGCACTACCTGGATCGAGGCCACTTCGGCCCAGGGGCGCACCGACCGGCCCAGCCACAGGCCAGCTAGGCCAAGGCCCAGCTGTAGCGCTAGGGCGGCCAGCGGCAAGCGCCCTAGGGCCGCACGCACGAGCCGCCAGCTCCTCCCTTCGCTCGCTACCTGCCGCTGCCATTGACGCATGGGGCCCACCCATCGTCCCTAACCTCCCGCAGACCCTGCTGGATGAGCACACACACGCTCGAACCTGCCGGCCGAAGCTCTAGGGATAGAGCTTATCCCTCGCTCCCCGAGCTCCTAACCGCGCCTATAAAACCCCCAAGACCCCCTCTCTCCGTTCTGCCAATTCACTCATCCTCTCGCACATCACAGGCGCCGCCTTCGTCAGTTGGATCTCGCCGGCTGGAGCTCCGTTCGCCGGAGGCGCTTGACGACTGTAAGCCACCCTAAGGCCTCAAACTCCGTCAAACTACTCCCCAAGGTCTTCCGCACCTAGTTGACATCTCATTTTGCCCCTAGGTTCGCCAGAGACGCTGTCCCCACGACCTGCGTCCTCGCCGGAGCACGGAGACGCCGCACTTCACTCCGCCCGTCCAGGTCACCCCGATGCGCGCCGTCGCCACCACCGGACTGCCCATGTCGTTCCCGTCCCGGTCGTCTCCTCCCCCGCCGCCGAGGAGCACAGCCGCCACCGCCCGTCCGCCGCCTGACGCCAGCGCCGCCGCCCCTGTTCGCCGTCCTCGCTCGCTGTAAGCCGCCCGCTTCTTCCCGTTCTTTTAGTTTTTTTATTAGCTCGGTTTTGTTTTAGTTCGGTTAACCACGGTTTAAATAAACTGTGCGGTTTAGTTAAAAAAAACCCGGTCTCCGGTTTTAATTTTTTTTGCCGTGGTAGCTGTTTTGCTTAGGTAGCGGCCGTTCGCCGAATAGCTTCCGCAGCGAATGCTACTCGGCCAGTAGGAAGCCGCCATGTGGCCAGGGACCTGGCCGCGAATAAAATTTTCACAGTCAAGTCCCTGTAAATTTCAGTTTAGCCCCTAAACTTCAAATGGTTGTATCTTTTCAACTGTAACTCCAAATTCGACGAAACTAGCGGCAAAATGTCCGTCTCGAATAGCTTTATCCAGAAAACCAACTTTGAAAACTTTTGGCCAAATTCAAATTTGAACTTTATTCAGATTTGAATTCAAACTTCAATTGGCCATATCTCCTAAACCGTAGCTCCGATTGACGTGATTCTTTTTGCACCGTGTCACCATTGCAAAACCCTATCACTAGGACCTATCTCACAATATTTTTCACACATTAGGATCTGTCCATAGTAGTTTTACTCGTATGCCTAGTAGGCACTGTGGTCCACGTCACAATCTTTGGCACCCATGCCCTATGTTGTTTTGCACTTAGTATTTACTTTTGATAGTTAAGTGTGTTGTGTGTTCATTTGGATTTTCCGAGTCTTTTCATGTTGCATGTTATTTGGTTCTCTGAAATGATTGCTTATGTGAATGCAATGCTTGACTTTATAGATTTTCATCGGAGAGTGACGAATAGTTCTATTAAGTAAATTTCTGAGAGTGATATAATCTTCATCAACTATTACCAAGGCATGTTGCATCTTGATCATATTTCATTACCTATGTTTTTATTATGTACTTAGTCCTTTGCGGTAGGACTGCATGGTAGGAATTGATGCCGCATGACTATGCTTTTCACCCAGTAGTTCATTGAGGTAGGTCTGAACCATATAATATTGTCGCCATCGTTTTACATTATTGATGCTTCGCTAAGTAGACGTGGATTGGGGAGTGATCATCGTAAAGTATGAGTGACAATGTAGTAAACAGGACCTAAGATAATTAATGAACTACCTGGGTGAAAACTTGATGGAATGGTGGCGAAGTACAGTGGGGCACGCATGGGAAATCCATGGTGGTGCACCACTAGTGGACCGTCCGCTCAGGCTCAAAGAGATCAATCGTATTCTCATGTCTAGAAGCTTACGTGTGCAGCCACAAGCCAATATGGGCTCTGGCTTAGTTGAGTAGTTAGTGTGACCCCTTCCGGGATGGGCTAGCAGATGTAGAATGATGTAGGTGTACCGGCCTATCCGTGGGTTAAGGGGGAACATTTTCGAAAGACTATGTCTCGGTCATCCTGTTCTTAAACGCCAGGAAGTGCGAGAACTTCAAGGGAGGCGATCGAGTCTTGTGGGGAAAAGTGCGCAAACCTCTGCAGAGTGTTAAAACCTAATCGATTAGCCGTGTCCCCGATTACGGACAACTTGAGCATCTAGTAGTGGAAATGCTGGGAGATCTCATCACTCTTAATTTAAACAGCTGGGTTTAAATGAAACTTTGGGAATGGATTGAGTTGGGTTTACCAACTCATCCTATGCTATACAGTAGTGGTAGAATGATATCTTTTATTCTAGGAAAAACTAGCTTTATGCAAAAACTAAACTTAGAGCTTTCCACCGGCCAAATTGCATGTACAAATAGGTTCATTATTCTTATGATGTGACTTGCCAGTACATTCAATGTACTAACCTACAGGGCTGCAACGTCTTATGTTGCAGGAATTTTCTACGATGAGTAAGAGTTACGTTGTAGGGTTGCGGTCTACACTCAACTTGCCATTGGCGTTGATGGGACTCCACACCCGTTCGATTGTTTTTGCTAAGACTTATGAGGTATATGTCAGTTTTACGTTATTTATACATGTGATTGCACTTTGATATATACATTGATGTACTGTGTGTGCCAGCATACCGATCCAGGGATGGCACGGATACACAGAGGCTTGACCGTTTGAGGTCGGGTCGCTACAGAGATGGTATCAGAGCACATGTTGACTGTAGGACGTAACCCTAGAAACTGGAAAGCTCTTAGGAAAGGATTTCTCTAAAACTTTATTTTTTTTAAAAAAGATCCTTTACCTCTCTTCTTTTCCGAGCTTTATCAAATCTTTTCTTTTACCTCAAATAGTTAGACAAACCCCGCTCCCTTTGGACCACACGGAGGATGAACTGAAGCCGCTCCGAGAATGACAAGATATCAGACTTCACCATACACTGGAAGAATTGAAGCTACAACAGTCGAAGCCATTAAAGAATCGAAGAATTTGAAGACACCGATAAATTCCAAGATTTATATGACCTTTAGAAGACCAAATCCCTGTTGTATACTCACGATAGATGTGTTTTTTGTGAGCTGTCATTGTTTGATGTTTTTCCTGACAGCCTCAAATAAAACTTATTTTCAAAACTATATTTGTGTGTATGTCTATATCCCTCTCTCGTATATCATTCCAAAACCCTTGGACCAATAGATGATGAATGAAGATGGACTTGTATTCTCTGAACCGATCACTCAGTTGGAGGCAGAGCTATGGATTCAAAACATGGAGAATCACTTCAGGAGCAAATTGGTTGCAAGAAAGTATGAGGTTCAATACGTTCTTCAGTACTTTACAAAAAGTGCTGCAACCTGGTGGAAAATGCATCAGGCCATACAAGGATGTAAGGGAGCAAAAACTTGGGAGGAATTCAAGATGACTCTACTGAGGTCTCGTCTTATTCAGAAGCCCTATGGCAATAAAATGAAGAAACCTTGTGCATGCAAGATTTGTGGTGAGATAGGACATACCCATGAAGAACACAAGGATGGATGCCCTCATTGTGAAGGAAATCACCAAGCTGAAGAATGTCCAACCATAAAGGTTACTTGTTTCTTGTGTGAAGGAACTACACACTACCCTGCCCAATGTCATATTTATCCCAAGGTACACGAAATTAGCAAGCAGCAGAAGGGAGCAATGAAAGAAGCCCTCAGGGAAAGCTTAAAAGAACCGGTGATGAAGGAAGATATTGACGACCCTAATGGAGAAGGCCTAAACAGATTTTACTCCAATGCCTGCTATTCATGTGGAGAAGAAGGACACTTTTCTCAGTATTGCACGAAGGAAAGCCAAGAGTATCTGGGAGACGTCTCGACGGAAGAGGTGGAGTTTGATCGACAAGAGATAGAAGAATTGATCGGAACAAAGAAGTCCAGGAAGAGAAAGCGCATGTGTCCCCAGAATAACCCAGTTTCTGCAGAAAAGGAACTGAGTCAAATCAGTTGTTACAGGTGCAAGGATTTAGGTCATTACGCTAGCAAATGCCCAGCAAGGAAGCCAAGAACCCAAGGAGCCAAGATAACCACCAGGAAGCCCCTAGATATGTCTCACGCCATTTGATTACGCTGCAAAGGAGTAGGACATTTTGTCAGAGAATGTTCAGATCCAAGGAAAGCTTGAGCTGAGTAGTTGAGATCTTGAGATTGGAATAAAGCATGTAATAAATGTGGAATACACTTTTATTTTTGGGGATATTGAGTTGAGTTATGAAATGGAAATTGTAATAGCTCATGAAGCAATAAAAGTTGATGTGGTTGGAATCTCATGTGAAATGTTATGAGTTGTTGTTGAGTGTGAGTGCCTGTCTCACTATGTCACCCAGACTTAAACCTTGAACCCATGGCCAAGTTGACCCCAAACCTTTCCCCGAAAAATAACCACATTTCACCCAAGGAAATACATACAGTATCCTGAGTACCCCTTCTATCTTATACCTGCACCCTTTACGAGTCTTTTCTCAAGGGCCCGGAAACGATCATGACCCTGACTAGTGATCAGGATTACCCAAAAAAATCCTGAAGGACATGATGAAGCATATTCATCTTGAAGGAGATGCAGTCTACAAGGGTTATCCTTTCATGGAGAATGGAGTTGAACTTTGGTACGTGGAGGTACACATCCACCGTGTGAAGGGAGTTTGCCCAAAGACTATGGGGCAATACCTTTTCATTTCTCGAGTACCACGAGCAACATTCTTCGACTCTGTTCATGAAGCTGCTATGGAAGCCATATGTTAGATTGGAGAAATACTAGAAGCAAGACTCCATCACACTCAGGAATACCTGAGAGAGGTCCATGCAGAGATGATGGAGATGAAGCTCATGGCCACCATGATGAAGCAAAAGGTCGATGATTTCAAGGATCACATCGCACAATTCCGGTGGGACTAAAACATCTTCAAGAAGGGCAAATGAATAAAGATGGAAGTAATGCTTGACCATACCAAAGTATGTGGATGGCAGGTTTTGTAATAGAGTACTTTTGAAATTTGAGTTTTGAGTAGTGGTTAAGGATGTAATAAGGGATTTGATATGAAGAGAATATGAATTATGGATGAACCAGTGCATTTTTTTGGCGATACTTGTCTATGTGAACAATTGACCGATGGAAAGGAAAATGTTGTTCCATATAAAGTAGGAGTTTGGACAAATGAGTTGGAGTTTTGTTTTAGTTATGATGGTTACCCCAAGAGTATGAAGTAATGAAGTACTATTGGATTTAAAGGAGATGTAATGTTGGAATATGGAGCAATAGTAACTCCAAGGATGAGTTAAAGATATACAAGTGTTGAAGTGGGCCAGATCCCATAGGACCCAGGATTTGATAAGGAAACAAGCACAATCTTGTTGAAGAAAATAATTCTGAAAGAGGCTATGATTTCATCATCATAGGTTTCATAGGAGGTTACGTAAAACCTGAGAGTTGTGAAGAAGCGATAGAGATTTTGTTTGGCTTGCAGAGCAAATGGATTTATCCGAACCCAGATCATGGAGAAGAGAAATTCTGCAATGCTTGTGAGGATGCCCAAGTGTTAGAATACGTGATTCACTATCTGCTTATGTGGTAACAATTCAAGTACGGGGTGGATTGGCCCCCATACCGGAGACTTCTATGATGAACTATCATATGTTGATGGAAAATCAGAGAGCTTGAAAACCCTAGAAGAGTGTCAACACGACAAATCAAAAGCCTTAGAATGGCAGGACGATGGAAACCCTGTACAGGCACCTTTTGCCAATCGTAGGTTATGCAGTGAGGTTCAACCCAGACCCATTTCCTGCAGGAGAAACCAAAAATTGTTGACCACCATGAGATTTTGGATAGTTGTTTAGCATTGGCGACAGACCTATCACCTAAGAAGACTCAGTCTCGGGAGGATCTTATTTGTATGAAAAGACTCAAGTTTTTGGGAAAAAAATGGTTATGCCCTTACCGGAAGAACACCAATGAAGGAGCGATCCCGGAGAATATGAGAAGACCGACACTGTTAATGCAAAGGATGGAGTACATGAGTTTTGTTGGAACCGTAACCACGCTTCTAAGGGTGGTAGCACCCCATACCTTGTGTTGATGAATGGATTTTCAAGGAGACCCCCCCCCCCCAAATCTAACCTTCTTTCTAGCCTCTCCGAATCTCGAGGACGAGATTCATTTTAAGGGTGGTAGTTTGTAACATCCCAAAATTCTAAATTTTGGAATGTTATATTAAATAAATAATTGTGATTGTTGTGTGGTTGATTGTGTGAAATTGAGTGGAAATAGAAACTTTTTTTGAAAGTTGAATGAGAGGGAATAAAAGGACTTTCCCAAAACTTTTCATTTTGAATTTTGATCTCCATGAATTCAAATTCATTTCATCTCAAAACCCTAGAGTGGAGATAGTATGACTTCTTCCATTTAAAGAAATGAAAAAAAGGGGTTTTGAAGTAGATTTGAATTCCATTTGAACAATAGTCCAACTCAGAGACTTTATGCCACTCAAGGATTTTCATGAGAGAAGATAATAGGACTTCTTTAAAATATATGAAATAGAGTGGGAAGTGATGAGGAGCACTTTTCAATTACATTTGGTTCACTTTTGGAAAGTTTTTCGTTTTGAGTCTCAAAAACATTTCCATTCATTCAAATAAAATAAAGAGAGAAGGAAATAGGACTCCTTCAAATATCAAAAAGAAAATATGGAAATGGATTATGAAACCAATAGAAGTTATTTAAAAAAATATTTGAAAATCATTTGCATCTCATGATTTATTGCATTTTGGAGTTTTCTGGGATATTCAAATATTATTTTCCACTCAAGAGAAATAAAGGAGAGAGGATAGAATGACTTCCTCAAACTAAAAGGAGCTGGAGAATTCATTATAATATTATTTGGTTTTTTGGAATTTATTTGGTATTTATTTTCTTGGCAAAAAGTGCATTTACTGCATTAGATAAAAAAAATTCAAAATTATATGTGCTGGGATTAATGTTCATTATTCTATATATTATCAATAGTGATTTTAGGAATTACTATGGAGTTTTTATGAATTCGTTGGAGTTGTTTTTGACCTCACCACGTTTTCTATAACAAAAAAAACAAAAAATACACGCACGCACACCGCACTACCTGGATCGAGACCACTTCGGCCCAGGGGTGCACCGACCGGCCCAGCCACAGGCCAGCTAGGCCAAGGCCCAGCTGTAGCGCTAGGGCAGCCAGCGGCAAGCGCCCTAGGGCCGCACGCACGAGCCGCCAGCTCCTCCCTTCGCTCACTACCTGCTGCTGCCACTGACGCATGGGGCCCACCCATCGTCCCTAACCTCCCGCAGACCCTGCTGGATGAGCACACACACGCCCGAACCTGCCGGCCGAAGCTCTAGGGATAGAGCTTATCCCTCGCTCCCCGAGCTCCTAACCGCGCCTATAAAACCCCCAAGACCCCCTCTCTCCGTTCTGCCAATTCACTCATCCTCTCGCACATCACAGGCGCCGCCTTCGTCAGTTGGATCTCGCCGGCCGGAGCTCCGTTCCCCGGAGGCGCTCGACGACCGTAAGCCACCCCGAGGCCTCAAACTCCGTCAAACTACTCCCCAAGGTCTTCCGCACCTAGTTGACATCTCATTTTGCCCCTAGGTTCGCCAGAGACGCTGTCCCCACGACCTGCGTCCTCGCCGGAGCACGGAGACGCCGCACTTCGCTCCGCCCTTCCGGGTCACCCAGATGCGCGCCGTCGCCACCATCGGACTGCCCACGTCGTTCCCGTCCCGGTCGTCTCCTCCCCCGCCGCCGAGGAGCACAGCCGCCACCGCCCGTCCGCCGCCTGACGCCAGCGCCGCCGCCCCTGTTCGCCGTCCTTGCTCGCTGTAAGCCCCCTGCTTCTTCCCGTTCGTTTATTTTTTTATTAGCTCGGTTTTGTTTTAGTTCGGTTAACCACGGTTTAAATAAACCGTGCGGTTTAGTTAAAAAAAACCCGGTCTCCGGTTTTCATTTTTTTTGCCGTGGTAGCTGTTTTGCTTAGGTAGCGGCCGTTCGCCAAATAGCTTCCGCAGCGAATGCTACTCGGCCAGTAGGAAGCCGCCATGTGGCTAGGGACCTGGTCGCGGATAAAATTTTCACAGTCAAGTCCCTGTAAATTTCAGTTTAGCCCCTAAACTTCAAATGGTTGTATCTTTTTAACTGTAACTCCAAATTCGACGAAACTAGCGGCAAAATGTTCGTCTCGAATAGCTTTATCCAGAAAACCAACTTTGAAAACTTTTGGCCAAATTCAAATTTGAACTTTATTCAGATTTGAATTCAAACTTCAATTGGCCATATCTCCTAAACCATAGCTCCGATTGACGTGATTCTTTTTGCACCGTGTCACCATTGCAAAACCCTATCACTAGGACCTATCTCACAATATTTTTCACAGATTAGGATCTGTCCATAGTAGTTTTACTCATATGCCTAGTAGGCACTGTGGTCCACGTCACAATCTTTGGCACCCATGCCCTATGTTGTTTTGCACTTAGTATTTACTTTTGATAGTTAAGTGTGTTGTGTGTTCATTTGGATTTTCTGAGTCTTTTCATGTTGCATGTTATTTGGTTCTCTGAAATGATTGCTTATGTGAATGCAATGCTTGACATTATAGATTTTCATCGGAGAGTGACGAATAGTTCTATTAAGTAAATTTCTGAGAGTGATATAATCTTCATCAACTATTACCAAGGCAAGTTGCATCTTGATCATATTTCATTACCTATGTTTTTATTATGCACTTAGTTCTTTGCGGTAGGACTGCGTGGTAGGAATTGATGCCGCATGACTATGCTTTTCACCCAGTAGTTCATTGAGGTAGGTTTGAACCATATAATATTGTCGCCATCATTTTGCATTATTGATGCTTCGCTAAGTAGACGTGGATTGGGGAGTGATCATCGTAAAGTATGAGTGACAATGTAGTAAACAGGACCTAAGATAATTAATGAACTACCTGGGCGGAAACTTGATGGAATGGTGGCGAAGTACAGTGGGGCACGCATGGGAAATCCATGGTGGTGCACCACTAGAGGGCAGCGCTCGCGCGGCTGGTGGTGCTCAGGATTCCTCAAGCTTCTCCAGTTCTTCTTCAGGCGGCAACTCTTCTAGCGGTGGCCGCGGTCAGCCTCCACGCCGTCGTATCTGCTTGGGAGGTGGTAGCGTGTCCGCCCGCCGTTGTGCCCTGGTGAAGCGCGAGAGGGAGTCCGCCTGAGCTCCGGAGGTAGCTCGGGCTTTCCCTGCAGGCCGGTGTGAGGCGAGCTGCACCAGATTTGTTCTTTCTTTTCCTTTTTCTTGCGTAAAAAAGACAGTAGTGTGGAGCCCCGCGGGGGCGTGTATGGGTTATTGCTGTTAATCATCGTTTGCTTTCTTTATCGTACCTCCCGGCTATGTGCCCGTGCGTGGATAGTTCCCGGCCCTGGCCGTGGGGGCGACCGACCCAGGCCCTGTGTTTGTGTCGCGGTGCCCGAGGGGCACGAACTGGAGGGGTGCTCCTGCAAGGGGCCCAGGTCGCGAACCCTTTGAATGGCTAGGATAGGAACACTCGCGAGGGCGCTCGGCTGCCCCCCCCCCCTCGCGAGGCCTTGCACAAGAGAAATCGAGGCAGGAGAATGAAAAGCCGAAGAACCACAAGCCAAAGATGGCAACAACTTCAATAAAACTTCGAATGAGAAGGAACAAGCCAACTGCGGAAAGCAAATGAAAAGCCGCGTCCGGCACCTAATCTAGTCTTCGACGTCTTCTCACCAGCGCGGAGCTAAGTGCTACCACTGGGCGTGGGACGGAGCCCCAGGGCCTGAGGCCAGCGCTCCCGAGACTCCGGGGCGTGTACAGCCCCAACTCATTATTACGTGAGAGTGTCATGGGCGGCGAGCTTCACAGGCGTTGGCCTTCTTCACAGGCTCCGGGCCTTTTCCAAAATGCGATAGCTTCACAGGCTCTGGGCCTTTTCCAAAACGCGATAGCTTCACAGGCATTCGCCTTCTTCACAGGCTCTGGGACTTTTCCAAAACGTGATAGCTTCACAGGCTCTGGGCCTTTTTTAGGGGTAGAACCTCCGGAGGTGCTGGATGTTCCATGCGTTCTGTACTGGCACCGCCTCCTGAGTCTCCAAGCGCGCGGAGCTGGGCCTGGAAACATGAACAACTTTGAACGGGCCCTCCCACATGGGAGAGAGCTTGTGCAGCCCCTCCTTGGAGAGGACCCGCCTGAGCACGAGGTCTCCTACCTCGAGGGTTCTGGGGCGGATGTTGCGGCAGTGATATCGCCGCAGTGCTTGTTGGTACCTCGCCGCTCGTAGCGTGGCTTCTCGGTGACGTTCCTCCCCCAGCACGAGGTCCATCCCCCGCATGGCGTCCTGTTGCGCCTCGTCGAACGCCAGGACCCGCGCGGAGTGACGTCTGACCTCGTGAGGGAGGACCGCTTCGGCTCCGTAGACCAGGAAGAACGGGGTCTCCCCGGTCGGCTTGGTCGCGGTTGTGCGGATGGACCACAACACGGACTGAAGCTCGTCGTACCAACCTCTGCCGCAGGCCTCCAGCTTCTTCTTGAACGTCCTGGTCTTGAGGCCCCTCAGGACCTCCGTGTTGGCTCGCTCGGCCTTGCCGTTGCTTCGGGGGTGCGCCACTGAAGCGTAGCATATCTGCGTTCCAAGGTTAGCACAGTATGTTTTGAAGAGGTTACTGGTGAACTGCGAACCATTGTCCATGATGATGCGATTCGGCACCCCGAACCGGCTCACGATGCCCTTGATGAACTTGACCGCGGAACCTGCCGGAATGGTGCGGACAACCTCTACTTTAGCCCACTTGGTGAACTTGTCCACGGCAACATAAAGGTAGCGGTAGCCCCCTGGCGCCCGAGGAAACGGGCCCAAGATGTCCAGCCCCCAGACTGCGAATGGCCACGAAAGGGGGATAGTCTGCAAGCCTCCTGCTGGCTGATGGATCTGCTTGGCGTGGAACTGGCAGGCCTCACAAGCTTTCACTAGTTCGACGGCGTCATTGAGCGTGGTGGGCCAATAAAACTCACTGCGGAACGCCTTGCTGACGAGGGTCCGTGATGATGAATGATGTCTGCAGTCTCCACCGTGTATATCTTCTAGTAGTTCCTTCCCTTGCTCCCTTGAGATGGAGCGCGGGGACACATTGTTCGGTCGCTTCCGGTAGAGCTCTCCATCCTTGATGCAGTATGCCATGGCTTGGCGTGCCACTCGCTCCGCTTCCTCCTCCTTCTCTGGCAGGGTCCATTGCGTTAAGTAACTCCGGAGCTCCATGATCCAGCATCCCTCCTGAGGTTCCATCGTCGGGAGCAGGCGTGCTCCTGAGGCCGGGCCGCAGGTCGGAGCTCCTGAGGCAGGTGGCTGGGGGAGCTCCTCCCAAGGCTGAGCTGTGTTTGACATTGAAGGCAGGGCCGAGGGCTTGAAGAGCCGCTCCTCGAAAAAACCAGGCTCCTGAGGTAACCGCCTGGACGCCCGTTTGGCGATGTCGTCGGCCTCCTGATTGGTGCCACGGGGCACATGCTGCAACTCCAACCCCCAAAACTGCTTCTCCATCCTGCGGACCTCCGCAAGGTAGGTTTCCATGTGCTCATCTTTCAGCTCATACACCTTGTTGGGGAAATTGACAAGGAGCTGCGAATCGCCCTTGATGGTGAGGTGTTTCACTCCCAAGGCAGCTGCGGCCTTCAAGCCCGCTATTAAACCATCATACTCCGCTATGTTGTTGGAGACCTTTTCACCTTGCTGGAAACAGAGCTGCACAGCGTAGTAGAGCTTGTCCTGAGTGGGTGATATAAGCACCGCCCCAGCCCAGCGCCATGCCTGGAGAACGCCCCATCGAAGTGCATGACCCAGCCTTCTGGCGGCTCGCTTCCCGGGGATAGGGACCGATCCTCGTCGGCCTTGAGGCCTGGCGCCTCCGTCCATTCTGCCACAAAATCCGCCAATGCTGCTCCCTTGATGACTTTGGTCGTGCTGAATTCGAGCTGAAATGCTTGCAGTTCTATGTTCCACTCAGCGACCCTTCCAGCTGAATTAGGGATCCTGAGCACTCTCTCCAGGGGGTATGATGAGACGACCTTGATGGGGTGACCCTCAAAATAATGATGCAGCTTGCACGAGGCCAGCAGTAGCGCGAGGAGGAGTTTCTGAGGCATGGGGTACCGTGCCCTTGCATCCCGCAACACCGTGCTGACGAAGTACACTGGGTGCTCGACGAGGTGGAGTGCGTTAGTGCTGGTGGCTCCCTTCGGAGACCATGGCGCCTCTTGAGGCAATGAGGCTTCCTGAGACTGGCCATTTGGGAGAGGGGCCTCTTCCGCCTCCGGTGCACCCCTCTGCGGCGGCTGATCCTCCTCTGCCGCGGTGGCAGTTTCTGTGGGCCTTCCTTCTCCCTGTTCTGCCTTGTCCCGGGCTGCTGCCGCGGTTTTGATTCTGTGCTCCTCTCTGACTGCCACCAAGGCTGCGCTGGCGGAGTAGGGAGTGGCAGCGAGGTAAAGCACCAGGGGCTCTTGAGGGCGCAGAGCCACCATGACCGCTGGGCTGGTCAGGTATCTCTTGAGATCCTGGAACGCCTTGTCGGCCTCTTCAGTCCACTCGAAGGGCCCCTTTTTCTTCATTAGCTGGAAGAAGGGTAGCGCTCGCTCCCCCAATTTGGAGATGAAGCGCCCTTCTGCGGTCACGCGCCCCGTGAGCTTCTGCATTTCTCTGAGGGTGTTTGGGAGGCTCATGTCTTCCACCGCCTTGACCTTCTCCGGGTTAGCCTCGATGCATCGGTGGGACACGAGGAAACCCAAGAGCTTGCCCGAGGGGACTCCGAACACACACTTCTCTGGGTTGAGCCGTAGGTTCACTACGTTGAGGCTCGTGAAGGTTTCCTCCAGGTCTTGTATCAAGGTCCTGGCCTCCCGAGACTTTACGACAATGTCATCAACGTAAGCTTCAACATTCTTCCCGAGCTGCGGGCCCAAGGTGATGTGCATCAGCCGCTGAAAGGTCGCCCCTGCGTTACGCAGCCCGAATGGCATGCATGTGTAGCAGTACACCCCACACGGGGTTAGGAAGGCTGTCTTCTCGACGTCTTCTACCGCCATCTTGATCTGATGATACCCAGAGAAGGCATCCAGGAAGCATAACAGGTCGCATTCCGCAGTGGAATCGACGATCTGGTCGATGCGGGGGAGCGGGAATCGATCTTGCGGACACGCTTTTTTGAGGTTGGTGAAGTTGACACACATGCGTTCCTTCCCTCCCTTCTTTGGCACAAGGACAGGGTTGGCCAACCAATCTGGGTATCGGACCTCACGAATGACCCCAGCGGCCTCTAATTTGCGGGTCTCTTGGACGATGAAGGCCTGCTTTTCTGTGGACTGCCGCCTGGCCTTCTGCTTCACAGGGCCCACATTGGGGCACACGTTGAGGTGATGCTTGATTACACTCCTGGGGATCCCTGCCAACTGGTCTGGCTCCCAATCGAATACCTTCTTGTTTGTGTGCAGGAACCCGACCAGGGCCTCCTCCTGCTCGGGTTTGAGGTGGGCGCCTATGGTGAAAGTGGCGTTGGTGGACCCATCCTCATCGATGGGTATCTACTTGGTTTCTGCCTTGTCTTGGGCGAACAACTGTTTCTTCTTGGCGGGTGCAGCCCCCTTGGGTCCGGGGGTCTCCAAGTCAGCGGGCTGTGCCGGCGCCCCCGTCTTGAAGGCGAGCTTGAGCACCCGCAGCGCGTCCCCAATGTCCCCATGCACAGTGAGGACACCGCTGCTCCCGGGCATCTTCATGAGGTTGTACGCCGGGTGCGTCGCGGCCATGAACTGGGCCAGCGCTGGGTAGCCGAGGATGGCGTTATAGGGGAGGCCGATGGGGGTGATGTCGAAGTCGACCAGCTCTGTGCGGAAATTGTTGTAGGTGCCGAAGGTTACTGGGAGCCGGATCTTGAAGGAAATATGCCCTAGAGGGAATAATAAAGTTATTATTTATTTCCTTATATCATGATAAATGTTTATTCATGCTAGAATTGTATTAACCGGAAACATAATACATGTGTGAATACATAGACAAATAGAGTGTCACTAGTATGCCTCTACTTGACTAGCTCGTTAATCAAAGATGGTTATGTTTCCTAACCATAGACAAAGAGTTGTTATTTGATTAACGGGATCACATCATTAGTTGAAAGATCTGATTGACATGACCCATTCCATTAGCTTAGCACCCTATCATTTAGTTTGTTGCTATTGCTTTCTTCATGACTTATACATGTTCCTATGACTATGAGATTATGCAACTCCCGTTTACCGGAGGAGCACTTTGTGTGCTCTACAGGTGTCTCCAAAGGTACATGTTGGGTTGACGTATTTCGAGATTAGGATTTGTCACTCCGATCATCGGAGAGGTATCTCTGGGCCCTCTCGGTAATGCACATCACTTAAGCCTTGCAAGCATTGCAACTAATGAGTTAGTTGCGGGATGATGTATTATGGAACGAGTAAAGAGACTTGCCGGTAACGAGATTGAACTAGGTATTGGATACCGACGATCGAATCTCGGGCAAGTAACATACCGATGACAAAGGGAACAACGTATGTTGTTATGCAGTCTGACCGATAAAGATCTTCGTAGAATATGTAGGAGCCAATATGGGCATCCAGGTACCGCTATTGGTTATTGACCGGAGACATGTCTCAGTCATGTCTACATTGTTCTCGAACCCATAGGGTCCGCACGCTTAAGGTTTCGATGATAGTTATATTATGAGTTTATAAGTTTTGATGTACCGAAGGTTGTTCGGAGTCCCGGATGTGATCACGGAATTGACGAGGAGTCTCAAAATGGCCAAGACATAAAGATTGATATATTGGAAGCATATGTTTGGATATCGGAAGTGTTCCAGGTGAAATCAGGATTTTACCGGAGTACCGGGAGGTTACCGGAACCCCCTGGGAGATATATTGGCCTTAGTGGGCCTTAGTGGAAAAGAGAAGAGGCAGCCAGAGATGGGCCGCGCGCCCCTCCCCTCCCTTGGTCTGAATAGGACAAGGAGAGGGGGCCGGCCCCCCTTCCTCTTTTCCCCCCTCCGCGAATCCTATTCCAACTAGGACTGGGGGGGGGGAATCCTACTCCCGGAGGGAGTAGGACTCCTCCTGGCGCGCCTCTCCTAGGCCGGCCGCACCCCCCCTTGAGCCTTTATATACGGAGGCAGGGGCACCCCAGAGGAACACAAGTTGATCCACGTGATCATATTCTTAGCCGTGTGCGGCACCCCCTGCCACCATAGTCCTCGATAATATTGTAGCGGTGCTTAGGCGAAGCCCTGCGACAGTAGTACATCAAGATCGTCACCACACCGTCATGCTAACGGAACTCTTCCCCGACACTTTGCTGGATCGGAGTCCGGGGATCGTCATCGAGCTGAACGTGTGCTAGAACTCGGAGGTGTCGTAGTTTCGGTGCTTGATCAGTCAGGCCGTGGAGACGTACGACTACATCAACCAAACGCTTCCGTTGTCGATCTACAAGGGTACGTAGATCACACTCGCCCCTCTAGTTGCTATGCATGACCATGATCTTGCGTGTGCGTAGGACATTTTTTGAAATTACTACGTTCCCCAACAGATCTGCCCCAAGGAGCTGGATGACCTGCCTCCAATGCCTGAGAAGGGCCGGCTGGGCTGCAGCCGTTCCAGGGGTATGCAGAGGAGGTTGAAGGCCTCGACCGAGAGCATGCTGAGGCCCGCACCGCCATCAATGAGGGTTCTAGTGACGGCCACCTGGCAGATGGTGGGGGTGCACAGCATGGGGAGCGCACCCGAGCAGGCCGAGTTTGAGGGGTGGTCCTCCGAGCTGAAGGTCAGGCCGGTGTCGGGCGCCGCCCAGTCCAGGGGAGCCCCCTGCCGCATGGAGGCGGCGCTGACCCGGCGGATGAACGGCTTGACGTGGTGACTTGTAGGCAGCGCCTGCAAGCCGCCCAAGAGGGCCGCGACGACCGGGGGTGTTGGTGCAGCGCGATAGGCGGGGGAGAGGTTGTGGGGCTCCATGGGCACGCGGAGCGCGCGGGACGAAGAACCAGCTGGGGTGAGCGAGGGAGTTGCGGTGCGGCCATCTTGCCGCATGGACAGATGCTGGGACGATGCTTGCTGCTTCTCCCCCGCCGGGCCGGTGGCGGTGTTGACGGTAGGTGACGGGGAACAGCGAGGACGCCCGCCGACAGGGGCCGTCTGGGCGACGCGGGAAGCAAGGGCGGCCAGGCGCTCCACGCGGGCCCAACGAGCGTCAGACATGGCCGCGATGGTCGGAGGAGAACGGGGTGGGGGAAGACGAATTCCGGCGCACCCCTACCTGGCACGCCAAATGTCGGATTTCGGGTTCCGGCAGACCCTTGAGGTTCGAACACTGGGATGCGCGCGGAGATTTCGCCTCCTACCTACCTACACCCCTCCGCCTTGCTGGGATCTAAACTATGGAAGGAACAACACAAGAGACACAGGGTTTATACTCGTTAGGGCCACCGTTGTGGTGTAATACCATACTCCAGTGTGTGGTGTGGTGGATTGCCTCTTGGGCTGATGATGATGAACAATACAAGGAAGAACAGCCTCGCGAGGGTCTGTTCTTGGCTGGGGTGATGAACTGCTGGGAGGAGTTCAGTCACCTTCCTCTCTCTCTCTATGGCTGCTTCTCGGCCAAACTCCCCCCTTGACCCCTTGCTATATGGGTGGCTGGTCCTATTTATAGAGGCCCTGGTCCTCTTCCCAAATATCGAGCGGGAAAGGAGAGAACAATGGCGGGCTAATTTGAAGGGGGACAACAAGTATCAGCTATCTTGACAAAAGTAGTCTACGCCTGCACAAAGCTGTGGTGATAACGCCGTCTCGGGCTCCACAATGACCTCCATCTTGTAGTCATCATGGTCTTGGTCTCGTTGCACCAAAATGGCAACCTTTGCCTGATGCCTCGGTACTCCGCGGCTGCGCTTGCCCCCTTTGCACCAAAGAGGAAAGGAGGACACTGTGCGGGCTGGCACCCGCCCGGCGCCTTTGGTCATCACGGCTTTCGTCACGGGCACCTCGTGAGGTATCCTGCCTTGGTCTCTCCGCCTCCTTGTGAGCCAGCCTGATGAGGCCATGCCTGATGAAGCTCCGCATCGTACGCCCCGCGAGGCTTGGCCCCTCGCGAGGGTCTTGGGTTTGCATTGGTGAAGATGGGCCATGCTGGGCCCCCTTTTGAGCCATGCCGCAGGCCGCAGGCAGGCAAGTCTGGGGACCCCCGTTCCCAGAATGCTGACATAAGCAAATAGCCACTAAAAAAGCAATCAGGTTAATGGGTTCTTAAAAGAAATATTTTGGACAAAACAGATAATTACGACACATAGGCTAATGCATGAAACACTCAGATGATAAAGGTGCTTATAAACAGATAAATTACAACATCTAGACCTTCCGGGCACGCTTGATCATGACGCTGCGGCTGTTCGTGTACTCGTCGATTACGAGAAGCAGACACGTCCTCATGTCAAGATCTACCTATACATGTCATAGAATGCGTATGCGTCCTTGGCCGCGTAGGTTATGTAGGCTAGATTCAAAGGTACCTCCCACGTGTTCAGGTCATCTTCTTTCATGTTGGTGTATCAGGGGTCGATGATGGTCTCAGCAAGGTCAACCACGAAGCCCTTCTTCTGCCCGTTGCTGATGATCTTGTATTTCTTCTGGATGTCGACAAGCTTGTTGCACCAGATGGCCGAATCGTCGCGTCCTTCCTTCTCTCCACTGTAGCGAAGGTGCAGTCGGCGCTGCCGATGAAACGGGCGAATGCTCCAGAACCTGGTACAGCCATAGGACTGAGGCGAGGCAGAGCTTCACCAAGTCCGTATCGTTGGTGTACATCACATTCAACTTGGTGCAGCTATAGGATTGAACGGCGAACTCAAAGGGGAACTCCTTACTGAAGTCCATATCCAGCATGCTCACCCCTCGGATCGCCATTGCAGTCTCTTCGAGTGAACGAGTGTGTTGGTGGTGGCAGCAGTTCGTTTTTCAGCTCTTGGGAAACTGGATTCAACAGTAAGTTGAGTGTGTACATGTGACAACAGTTACTACCCCTCCCTCATCCGCTGCACGCCCGGCAGAAAATGCACCCTTGGCCACATGTCGGTTGACGATCGGGTCTGTATTGGTACTATAATAACTGGAGTTAGTGGTCACTTTACTTAAATTTAATTAGCTTTAATAGAAATTTGTACTTAAAACAAGCAATGCATCCACTCGTTCTATTAGTGACACAGGATCAACATGCACAACAATTAGAATTATTATTCTCAGGACGCACACAATCAACACATTTGTCGCACTTTCACAAAGATAATACTACCAAGTTTGAACTGTTTGTTATGGTTGTTGTCCTCTGCATCATGATGCCGTGTTTCCCTGCTTGCAGGATTCAGAACCAACAAATAAGATCCAAATAATAAGTACAACAAAGATGCCTACACATCTCAATGATTCCCAGCTTGCAAGATTCAGAACCAACAAATAAGATCCAAATAATAAGTACAACAAAGATGCCTACACATCTCATTGATTCCCAGCTTGCAAGATTCAGAACCAACAAATAAGATTCAAATAAAAAGTACAACAAAGATGCCTACACATCTCACTGATTCCCAGCTTGCAAGATTCAGAACCAACCCATTAGAGGCTTTTGATAAAGTGAATATTGGGATTAAATCCATCTTGGCTAGCCATGTCATACAATCGAAGAACTTGGCGAATGCTCTTGACCGTCACAACTTATGTAGTTGAGTATTCCTATTAGCACAGCATGTTTGCACAGCACAAACAAGGAGACATGAGAGCATGATTTCGCTTTATTAGCGGCCTCCTTGAACTCAACCTCTAGCTCTACTTGGATGAGGTCTGCCTGGAGTTCCATGGTTCAATTCATGTGCCTTTTTCTGCAGTTCACCTGAAATGAAGCAAAGATTGCATCATTCAGCTAGCAAGATGTACTTGCTCTTGTGAGCTGGCAGGTTCTTCTTTAGTAGTTGCACTAAAATTGAGGAACATTAAGGTTGGCTGTCCGGCTCATGTAAGGTGCAACTATAATTTTCTTATCCTTTTGTGCAGTTCCACTAAAATAAAGTGCCATTGTGGTGGTAGTGACGGCTCCATCTTGCAAAGGCTAATAAAATGTTGCCCACGTGACGGAGATTTTGGAAACTCCAATCACCATTTTGTGCAGTTCCACCAAAATTGAGAGATGTTGCCCACGTGACATTTTAGTTGAACTTCACAAGACACTCATTCCAAAAAAAAGTGTTTTGTGCAGTTCAGCAAAAGGTCACAATAGCAACAAGCTGAAATGGATATACCTATCTGCACAAAAAGATAGAAAGTAAACATTTGCTAGTCAATAAGAATATACGAAACATATACAAAATGAAAAGAAGCATCTTAATTATGTTCATGGCAATCACGCAAGGACAGTAGAAATTTTAAAACATCAGCAATGCTTCATGTTACCAGAAGCATTACGATCAACAATGAGATTCCTCAAATATGGACTTTAATGGTGGCATTGCTTGTTTACCAAACACAGTAAATCAACAACAACTAAAGACTTGGTTTAAGGGCATGGGACCGTGGGGACACCAGGACACTCAGCAGGATAAAGGAGCAACTTACTTATCATATTGGGGAAAACAGCAGGAGTGCCATTGTACTATGTGGGGGCAGCAAATCTAATCCTGGAGACCTTTTACTATGTGAGGGTAGCAAATCTAATCCTGGAGACCTTTACTATGTGAGGGCAGCAAATCTAATCCTGGAGACCTTTTACTATGCGAGGGCAGCAATTCTAATCCTGAGACCTTTTACTATGTTAGGGCAGCAAATCTAATCCTGGAGACTTTTTACTATGTGATGGAAGCAAATCTAATCCTGGACATACATTGTTCACATGTCCACCAGCCGCCACTTTCTATCCTTTTTGCAACCAATAATAGATCTGTTCCTTATCTAGTTTGTACTGCGTTTTCCCATTATTTCCCTTTTCAACCAAGAGACCAGTTAGGTATCCGGTCTCTACTACCACTAGTAGAAAACCGGGCAATAGCACCGGTTCATAACGGCCTTTAGTGCCGGTTATGGAACCGGCACTATTATTTCGGCACTAAAGGCCCCCTCCTTTAGTACCGGTTCAGCACGAACTGGCGCTAAAGTGCCACCACGTGGCGTGAGCTCGCGCCCTGGTAAGGGGGACCTTTAGTACCGGTTGGTGTTACCAACCGGTACTAAAGGTTTTTTTTGAAAATTTTGGAAAAAAAATTTGTTCTTTTTTATTTTTTATTTTTCTGAATTATTTGAAGATTTAGTCTCTAATCACCTCTCTTAACTGCTCAAGTGTGGATCACTCATTCCAAATCATCTAACTTCCCGACCGGTCACCCATCCCTCTCACTACTCCAGCCCGAGCACGCTTAACATCCGGGTTCTATTCTCCCTCGCTCCAAGTCTGCACTTGTTGTTTTCCTGACAATAGTAAGATGTCAATCCTATTAACCTTGAGGAATTTTGCTTGAGCATGAAGTGACACATTTCACTGTTTGAGTTTGAAACTATTGTTTTAAAAAACAATAATTATTTAGTAACACTAATATTTCTTGAATAATTAGTTTGACCATTGTTTGACCACAGTTTGACCATAGTTTGACCAAAGTTTGACCATAATTGACCAAAATTGAAATAACTAAAATAATTATTTAGTAACACTAATATTCTAGAATAATTATTGACCATTGTTTGACCACAGTTTGCCCACTGTTTGAATATTTTTCAATTTTTCCCACTCTAGATCTTAAAAGCCCCGTAACATTTTCTATTAGGTTTTTGAGGATTTTAAAAATGTTTAACGGGGTTCCCCCGGTTAAATTTTGATGTAACTTTTCGAGTAGATGATTTTTCATATAAAAAACTTTTTCATCCGAGTTAGTATGCAAAAGTTATGCCCATTTTTACAAATTTCAGAGAGATTTTGCAAATAAAGTCAAAATTCACATTTGCAAATTTTCCCAACAATTAGACCACATATCACATGGGAAACTTATTTTCTTTTATTTTTTTGACATTTCCATCATTTTCATTTATTTTTTTAAACTGAAAAGGCGATCCACCGGGGGGGGTAGAGTTTGAAAATTGCCCTATAGTGCCGGTTTGTGTCACAAACCGATACTATAGGTCAGACCCCTTTAGTACCGGTTCGTGCCACGAACCGGTACTAAAGGTGATCGTGGGGCCCCGGCCTGACGCCAGCCTGCCACCACCCCTTTAGTACCGGTTCGTGCCACGAACCGGTACTAAAGGTTCAACACGAACCGGCATTAATGCAAATCCGTTCGAACCGGCACTAATGGTACCATTAGTACCGGCTCAAATACAAACCGGCAATAATGTGCTTCACGTTTGACCCTTTTTCTACTAGTGTACTTTCACCATATTATTTCCTCTTTGAATCCAGTCCTAGATTCATGCTACAACTTTCCCCCTTTCTTCATTGTTTGAACAAAGCCCTAGATTCGAATGCATGAAGTAGCATTACCTCTAATAATACTAAAAATTTAGGTGGCTTTGGAACAGCTGATGGGAGTAGAAAAAGATGCACATGCAGACACATGGGGAGCCGGGGCAGTAGAGCAAGGCCGCTTTCGAAGAACTTATACCCGAGGGTCGGCGGCGGTAGGTCGGATCCGCGGACAATACGATAGAGAGGAAGAAGGGTCGGAGGACCTCCTGAGCCGGCCATGTGTCGGAGAGAATGGCACGTGCAGAGGATCGGGCCCCTTTGGCAGCTGTGGGTTTCCTCCCTCGGCGGCGATGACCGCGTGAATGATGCACCTTTTAGTCCTCTACACACACACCGGCCGAAGGGATCCAGCCGGATCTGTGACCAGCGGTGAGCAGAGCGAAAATGTCGCTACCGCCGTCTTGTTTATATCTGGAGAGGATGAGAGAATTAAGAGAGCAACCCTAGTAAAGCACGTGCTCAAGCCCCTGCTTCCATATATAGTGGAGTGAATATCTTCTTTCTCTCCACAACAAGCGTTTCAATTTGTGTACATGGCATTAAAGAAAAGAAACTCTCTATTTAAGGTGACTACTGTACGACTCCTACTTACTACTAGTAGTACTATAGTATTGATCACTTGTGCTCCCCGCCCCTCCATTCATTGAACAACCCCACGGGTGAATAAACATACAGTAAGTATTTTATTTATATAGAACGAACAAGCTCGAACTATTTTCGTGTAGTTAAAAGTTGAGGGCGGAGCTTTTCTCGGGCAGTACGCGCGGCAGTTTTTGGGTAGGGCCAGAAGACTATTTTAATTTAAAAAAAACTTTGAGATGGCCACATAGCATGGAGCCGACCCTAATGATTTTAAGCTTACATGCACGGTACACGCTATCCTAGACTACTATACACATGAAACTTCCACACGAGCGTCCGGGCTGCACTTGGCTCTTCGCCTCTTTGGGAAGTCGAACAATGATGGAATACTACTGCACTTGAGGAGTACTACAGTACACTTCTGGCCATCTGACACCGATTGAGCTGCTGCATGTCCATCGCGTGCGAGAGGGAGAGCGTGTAGCGAAAGCTTCTCCTAGTCTTGCTAGCCACCATGCTCATGGGTGAGGGAGGGACGCTCCTGCCTTTGCGTGTATGACAGGTGGGCCCTACAGCTGTGTGGCCAACCGGTCATACAGCCAAAGGCAGGTGCAGTTAAGTCCACGAGGGAGAGGATAATCAAACTCCTTGTTGATGTACGAGTTGACACGACACATCAAAGCATTGCACTCGATATATTTCAATAATTTGCATGTGTGACTCCCAGATGCAGAGGCCGGGGGTCATCATCCTCCTTTTCGATAAAAAACAGACGCGTGTGTGAGAGGATGAGTGCGTGCGTGCACCCCTTCTCTTCCTATATAACGTACTACTAAACTCAGAGTACAAATTTTTATGTGTGGCACGATGGTGCGTGCGAAAAGTGACGAGAGATAGGTTTAATGCATTAATTGCAATGCATGCATGCATAAAGTACATGCATTGGTCAATTTTCTCTTAATACTTGCATGCAATGATTTAATGCACCTTGGAATCTGAACATGTGTTGGGGAACAACCAAATTGAGCCTTATAAAATGGAAAAACTAAAATTTTGAGATAAGCCCTATAAAACCAGAAAGGAGGGAGTAGAAAAAGAAGTAATCCATCCGGGAATAGTGCCGCACTTCGAAACTAGAACCGTCAATAAATTTTGAGCTTGCGTCTCGTCACATTCCAAATTACTCCATGCTATATTGAATTGCAAACCTGTTCACACCGGTCACAACCTAAACAGTTTCCCACTTAGGAGCGTATTAGTACTCGGTTATAAATACTAGTATGCTAAGATGATTGCACATTCCTCCTCAACTCCTCATCCACAAAAACAAAAAAGTCATTCAGCATCCTTCCCTTGTATTTGCCATGGACAGCGTGAGTTCTAGGTCGAGAGATTGCCACCAGGGAGAGGCGAGCATGGAAGTGGAAGCACGACAGATGTCCCGCCTCGCTGCGAGAGCAGCCGACATGTCCCGCCGCGCGTTACTGGCAGCACAGAGGTCCCGCCGCGCCGCTGAAGCAGCACGGAGGTCCCGCCATGCCGTTGATGCAGCAGACTGGTCTGGCCGTGCCACGGAAGCAGCAGAGATGTCTCGCCGCACCACGAATGCAGCAGAGATGTCCCGCCGCGCCGCGATGGCCTGGGAAAATTTCTCGCGGGCAGGCGACGACTGTCACAGGCGCACGCATGCGATCGTCCATAGCCAGATGGATCAAATCTCCGGCTCAGCGAGGTTGCAGGACGAGTTGATAGCCTCCTTTGAATAGGATACCGGCGTCATCCGGCAACTAAGGGAGGGCAACGAGAGTTTCAGGCCGAGCGCGACCTGCTGAGGGAGAAGATCGTCCGAAGTGCAGACCTGCAGGAGGAGACCAGTGCCTTGTTGAAGAAACTTATGGACGAGAATGACATGCTCCGCAACGATCGCCAAAGGCTGGTGGAGGAATCCGTGGATGTTCTCAAGCAGCATCTTGAGGACACGAAAGAGCTCATCGCCGCTCGCCGCGGAGACTAGTTTCCTGGTTTCTTTTGATGCAATAATCAGTTTAGGATGTGGATTGTGTTGTCGGTTGTGAAATGTTGGGTTCTAGCACGGTTTGTTGGCCTCTTGGGATGTTGCGATTTCAATCTGGTAGCTTTTAGTCCTTCGTGTTATGCTGGAGTTGTGCTGAACTTCTTGTGAATTGTGGTGGTTTTCAGTAATGAAAATCGGAAGGGGCAAGCCCTTCTTTGATCAATTTTTTAATCATCCTTATATATTCATCAGTCTTGCTATAAGTCACAGTAGATGCTATATAGGTCCGTCGGATCTTACATCAAGATCCGTGCTTTCAGATTTTCTTTTCTCTCTCTTAAATCTCAATTGAGTGAGACATAGCCACGCCATTAAACAGAGGCTCGGGCGCCATTAATGGAGACCTTGGGAGAGAGGTGGATGGCAGATGGAGGTCAAAGGGCTCTCCTCCCGATAAGCACACGCAGGGGTCTAATCGCACGCCTCTCGTACTCAAATAGCTACCCTGCATGGTGCCTCCTAGCTAACAAAAAATGGGGACGCGTGGTGGCACGTAAATGGTACTAGTAAGTAGAACGCCCACTGTTTCAATAATACTTGTGTTTCTGATTGTAACGTAACAGCACTTGTTCCAAAATGACTTTGTTGATTGTTAATGTGTGCGCCTTCTTAAATCGGACTACAAATTTACCATAGCATGTTGGTGCCATGTCATGGCAGCAAGCCAAGTTTCATTATTTTCATGCGTGTTTTGGATTTACAGGAATTAAAAAACTAAGTTTCTCAATGTTTCGAACACAGCCACGATGCCCAGAATTTTGAATTTCATTCCCATTTCTTGCATGGAACCTAGAAATTTACCCGAGGACACACATGTGATTTTTCAACCAACTTTGGTGCACTGGAACATGTTCTTGTATTTCAAATTTGAATTATGCACACAAAGGTGACACGTTCCCTCCCAGAACCACGAGCCTTCTTGAGAGAAGCTCCGATTTGCAAGAAGCTTATACCAAAATTTGTTCCTATTCGGCCAATTTTTTTTACCACGACATGGTACTACCATGACATTACACCATGCCAAGTTTCATGATTTTAAAACCAAGTTTCTCAATGTTCTCGACTGAGCCATAATGCCTAGATGTTTGAATTTTATTCTCATTTTTTGCATGGGACCTACTCCCTCCTTCCATCTATATAGGGCCTAATGTGTTTTTCAAGACAGCCTTTGACTATTGACAAGATTAATAGCACATGAGATGTATACTATGAAAATTATATTATTGGAAGCTCCTTTGACATACAAAATTGAAGGTATGCTTTGTGTAAGGTGCATGTCATATATTATTGCTCTAACGTTTGGTCAAATTGAGCCTCGAATAACGCATTAGGACCTATATAGATGGAAGGAGGGAGTAGAAATTCACCCGAGGACACAAATGTGATTTTTCAACCAACTTTGGTGCACGGGAGCATGTGCTTGTAGTTCAAATTTGAATTATGCACATTAAATGACCAAAAACTCAATTGATGCGTAAATAAGGCCAAACGAAGCCGGAATAATTTCTAAATTTAACACGGCACTCATGTAGTTCTATGTTGCCTTTGTAAATAAACTCAACAGGGACAACGTATATCGTTTCGCACTCAAAGGTGGCACGTTCCCTGTCAGAACCATGAGCCTTCTTGAGAGAGGCTTCGGTTTGCAAATGTTTATACCAAAATATGTTCCTATTAGGCCAATTTTTTTACCACAACATGGTAGTACCATGACATGACATCCACGCCAAGTTTAATGATTTTCAGACGTGTTCTGGATTTACAAGAATTTTAGAACCAAGTTTCTCAATGTTCTCGGCCGAGCCACGATGCCCAGATGTTTTAATTTTATTCTCATTTCTTGCATGGGACCTAGAAATTCACCCGAGGACACAAATGTGATTTTTCGACCAACTTTGGTGCACGAGAGCATGTGCTTTTAGTTCAAATTTCACTTATGCACATTAAATGACTAGAAACTCAATTAATGTATAAAAAACGACAAACGAACCCGGAATAATTCCAAAATTTAACAGGGCACTAATGTAGTTCTATGTCGCCTTTGTTAAGAAACTCAACGGGGGGGGGGGGGGGGGGGCAGCGTATATCATCTCACACTCAAAGGTGGCATGTTCTCTCTTAGAACCATGAGCTTCCAAATCGGCCCATTTTTTTACCACAACATGGTAGTGCCATGGCATGACACCATGCCAAGTTTCATGATTTCCAGGTGAGTTTTGGATTTACATGAATTAAAATCAAAGTTTCTCGATGTTCTCGGCCGAGTCATGACGTCCAGATGTTTGAATTTCATTCTCATTTCTTCCATGGGACCTAAAAATTCAACCAAGGACACACATGAGATTTTTCAACCCACTTTGGTGCACCGGAGCATGTGCATGCAATTCATATTTAGATTATGCACACTAAAAGTCCAGAAACTCAATTAATGCATAAAAAGGCCAAATGAACCCAAAATAATTCCAAAATTTAACAGGACACTCATATAGTTCTATGTTGCCTTTGTAAATAAAATCAGGGGGAGGCAGCGTATATTGTTTCGCACACAAAGGTGACACGTTCCCTCTCGGTTTTGCAAGAGGCTTATACCAAAACTTGTCCCAATTCAGCCAAAAATTATATGTATGAAAACAGGGTTTAGATTATCCCAAACATCTCGCTACCTAGACCAATAATGTACTATGATTTGAATTCAACATAAAATGGATACAAATATTTGAATTGGAGAGCGCATGGTACATGTAGTTCATAGTGAAATATGATTACTACTATATGTATGTTTTTTGTTATCAAGATAATATTTAAATTATTGTATAACTTGACAACAATCGTATTCAAATAAGGAAAATTGATTCAAATTTAGTCCATATGGTAGACGACAATATATATGTTCACATGCTGGAGTAAAATGTTCATATATGATGGAAGATTGAAATGTATGACTAAATCAATTATAAATCGCAAGGTCACCTAATGATATATTCGAATTCAACATAACATGGATTCAAAAATTGAAATTCGAGATCATGGCATCTGTAATCATATAAAAAGGGACATTACTCTTTCTTTGGTGGGAATTGATTTGTTTTTTGTTGGTGGTGAGGGAAGTGCGAATCGATTTGGTACTGTGTAGGGTAATCTTGTTCTCCCGATTTTTTTTTACATTTTTCTTGTAGTTTTTTCAATGGCATCTATAGCAATATAGTAAAATGGGACATGACTCTCTTGTGTCTTGTATGAATTGTTTTTTTTACACATTAAGTTTGTTCTGCCAAACAAGGAATCCGCACCTTGTTATCCCGAAATTTTCAAGCTCGAGTATCTTTTGTCTCACCTGCTTTGAAACCCCCGCTTCTTCAACCCGCGCCGCGCCTTGTTATCCCGAAATTTGGATGCGCGCGAGAACTCCCTCCTCACCGAAATCGCTCCCGCAGCCCAGACACGCGAAATCCCCCTTCTACCCCTCAGCCAGAAGTGAAGCTCCATGTCATGGTGTCAAAACCGGTGGGGGTATCCTAGTAACTTACCCTACATTTCAGACAAGCACGTCCCTAAGCTTGGCTCCCCCCTCCCCCTTTGCCCCCCCATTCGTACACCGAGGCCGCAAACCCGCGAAACCCCACGCTCCTCCGTCGGCCTCCCAACCGCCGCCCAGCAGAAGACTCTTCCCCGACTACGTCGTCCACAACAACAGCTCGTTGTCCCTCATCTACCGCACCAGATGAGGATCCCTTGTCGATCTCGTCGCCCCGCCGAATCAGTCGCCCCGTCCTCCACCTCCAAGGAGCTGCCCCGATGTTTGCCTCGTCTATTGCACCACCTCAATCCCCACACCACCGTCTTGACCTGCCCCCCCGAAACCGCAGCACCCTCTCCAATTCCTCCGATGAAGCGGAGGCCAACTCGGCACCACCAAGGAGGTTCTGCACTCACCGCTGCATTTTATCTTTTATTCGATCTCACAGGGCTGCCGGTGCTCGATACCGAGCAGACATGGCGTGTCTCCATCAACTGCGCCGTCGCAGGCCACATCATCCATGTCGTCTCTCCCCGTCGTTGCTTCCTCGGTGGCGACTTCCACAACGGCACTAGGTGCAGCTGCTCCGGCTCTTGCTCGCCTTGCGGCTCTGTTCTTGCTATCGGTCATGCTGCTGCACTACTCCTGCTTTCGTTCGTGCTGTTGCTCTGCTCTTGCTCTCGCTTGCGCTGCTGCTACTGCTGCTGCATGACCTCCGGCAGCTATAGGAGTTGCTGCTTTAGCACTCGCTCACGGTGCTACTGCACGACTTGCTCTCTGCTAGTGCGTTTCCTGCTCGAGTATCTGCTGATTTAGATCACTGCTTCTCTGCTACTAGTGCTCGAACGCCCTAAACATCTATTGCAATGCTCTATTACTAGTTCAATCAGTTTCGACAGTAAAATTCAGTTTCGACTGTGAAGTTCATTTTCTTCAGTAAAGTTCAGAGTGAACAGTACTTACAGCATCTGTCGGAGCGGCTGTGGCGCGGCTGATGTGTTTTACATCTAGCACTTTTCTGTGATGTATTTTACATCATCTATTGCAGATGATATTAGGGTCCCACTTCAGATTAACATTGTCTGTCTTGTCATGCTTCAACCTCGTTGCCGTACACCTTAACGGAGCTGCTCCAATGACGGAACTGTCCATCACAGCAGAGCAGTACCATTGGCGCCATTTCCAGAGGCCTCGGATCTTCTTCCCCGCCTCCGACAGTCACACCAGCATCATCACCATCCTCCACCTCCAACCCAATGATGCTGAGGTCCACAAGGCTATGCCAAAGAGGTTGTACACTCGTCCCATCACTTTGTTTCTCCATTGCTCTGTTCTTCCAATTCATGTGAGCCAAACACCCAGGTTGACTGAAATCCTATGTTTCCAAATGCTCTGTTGTGCACGTGCATTCCTATCCTATTCCTGTGTTTTTCCTGTCCCTGCGTTTATAGAATCCTCCAATTCTAAGGAGCCCTTACAGATTTACTTCATTTTCGGATACGCGTCAAAGAAAACTCTATGTGTTATGTCCTGCTCCTGTCGTGCTGTCATCCACCCCACCTGAGGTGCACCATCGACAGAAGCGTTCACTGCAGTAGAGATCCGCCCTGAAGACTTCCTTTCACCGCCTCAGATCATCTTCCCCGTTATCCGCAGCCACGCCAACTGCATTACCATCATCGACTGAGCAGATGAACCTGAGGACTACACAGTTCCGGAAGAGAGGTCGCAGTCTTTCGTGTTTGGTTACGTTATACATCAGTTATTATTACCTGCTACTTTATCGTTCAATCTTGAGTGTTGAATTGCCCATGAGTCTCATATCAAGCCAGGAACGAATATTATCTGTCTACTATCTGGTTCATCTAGGGTATTCTATGTGGTTCATGTTGGGTGGGCAACAAACAATAGATGATCCATTGTCTATCTTTTTAAACTCAAGCTATAATCTACCTGCTATCATTAGTTTTGGATCCATCCACTCATTTTCTACCATCAGTCCTGATTTTTGCATGCACCCCTTAGGCCTTACAAAATCTAACTATTTTTTATTATGCATGTCAGATATTGTACACAACCGTACTGAACATGTAGAGAAAAAGAGAAGACCATTGCGTGTGAAGATAATGTCATGCAGACACCGCTCCATGGTGGGCGAAGTGCCCCCCTCCTGCATTTCCAGATTGTATTCCATAGGAAGATAATTGTTCAGATGGAGATTCAGAAGGAGCCGACCACGTATGTTTACCACCTGAGGTGTTTGCTCTAACCTGGCATGCTGATGTTGGTCATATCATGCATATGGCGCCTTGCATTGCTTACAGTATACATCTTATATGTCATCAGCTTAGTTTAGATTTGCTTTGTGTGAATGTCACTTGTTTGGTTTCTATATCATACTCCCACCATTCCTAAATATTTGTCTTTTTAGAGATTTCAACAAGTGACTACATACGGAACAAAATGAGTGAATCTGCACTCTAAAATATGTCTATATACATCTGTATGTGGTAGTCCATTTGAAATATCTAAAAAGACAAATATTTAGGAACGGGGGGAGTATATGGGAATTATGCAATGCCATCTTCTTTAGCCAGGCATCATATACGTAAATAATGCAATGCCATCCTGTTTTGCCAGTCATCGTATATGTGAATTGTATCGTGCCATATTTTTTTCCATAATGTATTCCATTTGTCAACAATGTTTATACATTCATCTACTCTTCCTATGCATAAGCAATTTGAGTCGGTCATGGGAAAATCTGGAGTGAAAACAAGGTCTTCTGGGCAGTCAGTGCTACCTGCTGATGAACCGGCCAACCAAACTAACAGAGATTGCCCGGTCTTTAAGCAAGCTAGCAAGGTAAATAGTGGAAACAAGGAAGGTGAATCGCAGAGCGAGGACGAAGACGAGGACCCCCGGCAGCCAAACACTCGGGGCAAGATGAAATTCCCACCTCAAGTCAAAACGGTGAACATGATATATGCTACACACAACCCCAAAAGGGAGCGCAAGCGCGCACTCTGGGACATTTATGCGGTAGAGCTAGTCGCCCCAAAATTCAACCCATGGTCGTCATTCCCGATCACCTTTGATCGTCGTGATCAACCAACTAGCATCCGTCATGGAAATTCGGCCGCATTGTTACTCGACCCAATCATCGAAGAATTTCACATGACACGAGTCCTAATGGACGGTGGTAGTAGCCTCAACCTGCTCTATCAGGATACAGTATGCAAAATGGGCATTAATCCCTCACGAATCAAGCCCACGATAACTACCTTTAAAGGAGTTATACCAGTCGTAGAGGCCCGTTGTACGGGCTCGATCACGTTGGAGATGGTCTTCGGTTCCCCGGATAACTTCCGAAGCGAAGAGCTAATCTTTGATATCGTCTCCTTCCGCTGTGGCTACCACGCACTGCTCAGACGAACTGCGTTTGCTAGATTTAACGCGGTGCCACATTATGCTTATCTCAAGCTCAAGATGCCCGGTCCACGCGGCGTCATTACAGTAAATGGAAACACGGAACGTTCCTGAAACACCCACGATGCGGCTATATCTCCCACTTGTCGAAGCACGACTTAGAGGCATAACCGCATAGTAGGCATGTTGCAAGAGGGGTAATCTTTACACATCCCATGTACTAAATAAGAGAGGGATAAAGAGTTGGCTTACAATTGCCACTTCACACAAAACATAAATATAGCATTACATCATCTAGAATACAATCAAGGTCCGACTACGGAACCAAAAGTAAAGAAAGACCACCCCTAATGCTAGATCCCCGATCGCCCCTACTAGGCTCCACTACTGATCATCTGGAAAACGAAACAACACAACAAACACGATCTTCATCGAGCTCCCACTTGAGCTGGGTTGCGTCACCTGCACTGGTATCATCGGCACCTGCAACTGTTTGGAAGAATTTGTGAGCCACGGAGACTCAGCAATCTCACACCCGCGAGATCAAGACTATTTAAGCTTATGGGTAGGAAAGGGTAGTGAGGTGGAGGTGCAGCAAGCACTAGCATATATGGTGGCTAACTTACGCAAATGAGAGCGAGAAGAGTAGCAAAGCACGGTCGTGAACTAGAAGTGATCAAGAAGTGATCCTGAAACTACTTACGTTCAAGCATAACACCAAAGCCGTGTTCACTTCCCGGACTCCGTCGAAAAGAGACCATCACAGCTACACACGCAGTTGATGCATTTTAATTAAGTTTAGTGTCAAGTTCTCTACAACCGGACATTAACAAATTCCCATCTGCCCATAACCGCGGGCACGGTTTTTGAAAGTTCAAAACCCTGCAGGGGTGTCCCAACTTAGCCCATCACAAGCTCTCATGGTCAATGAAGCATATTCCTTCTAGCGGGAAGACCCGATCTGTCTCGGAATCCCGGTTACAAGACATTTCGACAATGGTAAAACAAGACGAGCAAAGCCGCCCGATGTGCCGACAAATCCCGATAGGAGTCGCATGTATCTCGTTCTCAGGGCACACCGGATGAGCGCTCTGTACAACTAAAACCAAACCTCGAGTTTCCCCGAGGTGGCGCTGCAAAGGACTCAAGTGCAGACCAACACTCAGAGGAGCACTAGCCCGGGGGTTTAAAATAAGATGACCCTTGAGTCTGCAGAACCCAGGGGAAAAAAGGCTTAGGTGAAAAATGGTAAAACCAAGGTTGGGCCTTGCTAGAGGAGTTTTATTCAAGGCGAACTGTCAAGGGGGTTCCCATTATAACCCAACCGCGTAAGGAACGCAAAATCAAGGAACATAACACCGGTATGACGGAAACTAGCGCGGCAAGAGTGGAACAAAACACCAGGCATAAGGCCGAGCCTTCCACCCTTTACCAAGTATATAGATGCATTAAAGTAAACAAGATATAATAATAATGATATCCCAACAATAATTATGTTCGAACAAGGAACAAACTTCAGCTTCACCTGCAACTAGCAACGCTATAAGAGCGGCTGAGCAAAGCGTTGACATAGCCAAACAACGGTTTTCTAGGAAAGGTGGGTTAGAGGCTTGACATGGCAATATGGGAGGCATGATATAGCAAGTGGTAGGTATCGCGGCATAGCAATAGAGCGAACAACTAGCAAGCAAAGATAGAAGTGATTTCGAGGGTATGGTCATCTTGCCTGCAAAGTTCTCCGAGAAGACGAAACCTTGATCCTCGTAAACGTACTCAACAGGTTCCTCGATCACGAACTCGTCTCCTGGCTCTACCCAAAGCAAGAACACAAGCAAAAGAACACACAATCAACCATGGTGCAATGCGCAATCAACATGATGCAAAACATGGCATGACATGCAGGATGTGATATGCAATGCATATGCGTGCTCCGGAAAGGAAAGATTGACCAAGGCATCAACTTGGCAAACCAAGTGTGCTGCTGGAAAGATGAGTTGATTTCTGTCGAAATCGATATAAATATCACCGGAATCGGATGCACGGTTTGCAAATGGCAAGAAAACAATAATGGCACAATTCCGTGATTAACAACACGATGCCTTTTAGAATGCAACAAGAAAACTAAGCTACTGTACTCCAACATAACAACAAAGCACATGGCGGTGAACTACTCAAGATGCTTGACAAAAGATGAACACTGAGATACGGCTAAATCACACTAGAACAAGTTCAAACAAGCATGGCAAAAGTGCAAAAGATATCAGCATCACAGACTTTGTGAATGTACTAACATGTGAGGAAGCAATGTTTAGAGCAAGATTACAACATGCTACAGGATCAGATCATAGCAATACAAGGCATGGCATGAATCTACTCAAAGCATATAACAAAAGTTCCTTACTGACCATAAGCCAAAAAGGATTATAAGGTATGATGGCACCCATGTGAACATAGCAAGTTTCGTTAACAGATTCAAACATAGCAGAAAAACTGGACATGGCATAAACAGAATTATGAAGGCATGTTTGCGAGCTCGATGCACTCAACACAAGGCATTGCATGACAAACTAAGCATACTACCAGCAAGAAGACATGATCAAGAAGCTAACCATGGCAAGAACAATCTCATAGCATGCATGGATCAACTACAACAACCTTAGCAAAATTGATTAACACATAAACAATCTGCCAGGAACATTTTATAGCAAAAGTAGAGCAAGATTGAGTCATGCTAGGGCACCCCATAAATGCAAACAGGGGCATGGATGGATAGAGCATAACCATATGCCCTCAACATCCTTACTAAACTAACTCAAATAAAGCATGGATCTCACTATAGCCACATGAATACATGGCATAAAAATAATAGCAGACAAAGACTTAGTAAAGTTCTAAGTCTCTGAAATCAGCAATATCACGAGAGCTACTTTTCATGCTTGTGCTAGTCACCACATTGATCACAAAAATACGTGGCATACACCCCTGTAAAGATGGCATGGCATAGCCCAGAACACATGTAGAGCTCATCCCCATATGCAGGACACAATAATCATGGCAAAAATGACAAATGCTCAAACTCTGCTAAGAATCAGGAACAAACATTTTATAGCACTATTGCATCAACAATTTGGGCATCAATATGGACTCAAACAAGCATGGTGCAATGGGACAAAATGAAGAGCATATCACAATGAACATTTTGATATATCACACGCCCAAAACGGAGCTACGATGACGGAGTTATGCCATCCCAAACATTAGCATATAATAATAGAATCTAGGGACTTAGTCGTTTTTAGAAAAAACAAACTGAGATGAGCGCAAGATACTATGTGACGCTCAGGGCGCGGGATAGCGAGCGGGGCTCACCTTGCGGGCTTGGCCCAAGTCGGTGGTGGAGCAGGCCGGCTGGAGATGGGCTGGGCCGAGGAGGAGGTTGGCCACGCATGCACTCATCGTCCTCCTCGACAGGATCCGAGCGAGGCCATGGCGGCACTGGCGACGGGAGGCAAGGCGGGAGCATGGCAGAGGGTTCGGCCGGCCGGCGGTGGGAACGGGCGGATCCGGCCGGCCACTTGTCGGATCCGGTGATGGCAGGGTCGACGGAGCTCTGACGATGCGGGGAAGATGGACGACGAGGAGCTCCGTGCTCAAGCGGCAGGAATCCAGCGACCCAGACAGCGGCAAGGGTGTAGGGAGGTCGGGGCGACAGGGAGGAACCAGGGAGCAGCGATGCGGGTAGGCTGGGCGGCGATGCTGGCACAGGGGCACAGATGCCGAGGCGGAGCGGCGGCGAACTCCGGCCGGCGAGGTGCACGGCCTATGGCGAGGTCCAGCACGGCGGCGGACGAGGGCCCTCGAGGACGGTGGTTGTGGGCGAGGCGCGGGTGGATCCGGGCCCGGCGCGGTCCGGAGCGGGTTGGAGATGGGCTTGGCGGGCCCGCGCGGCGATGTGGGCTCCCCCGATGATGAGGCGGCATGGGACTGGTTGCAGGCGGCGGTGGCGATGATGTGGCGGCTTGAGATTGGTTGGGGCGAGGTGGCCGGCGGCGGTGAACATGTCCGACGACGGACGGACATGTCCGGTGGCGCAGTGGAGGAGAGACCTAGGGTTTGGACTGCGCAAAAAATTCGGAGGGGATCACATATATATATATATATATATATATATATATATATATATATATATATATATATATATATATATATAGAGGGAGCTAGGAGAGTCCAAATGAGGTGCAGTTTTCGGCCACGTGATCTTGATCGAACGGCTGAGAGGATGGAAGGGGTTTGGATGGGTTATTGGCGCACTTTGGAGGGGTGTTGGGCTGCAACACACACGAGGCCTTTACGGTTCCCCGGTTAACCATTGGAGTATCAAACAGACTCCAAATGGCACGAAACATGACAGGCGGTCTACCGGTGGTGTACCAAGGCCCCTTGGGAAATCTCGGTCCATTCCAAGAAAGTTTAACACCCGCTCACGAAAAGAGGCAAAAGGGGATGCCGGAAGACATAGGAGTGTTAGATTGCAAAACGGACAACGGGGAAAATGCTCAGATGCATGAGACGAACACGTATGCAAATGCAATGCACATGATGACATGATATGAAATGCATGACACGCAAACAAATGACAAGGCAACAACAGAGAATAACTGGAAGACACCTGGCGCAACGTTCTCGGGGTGTTACAGTTCCCTCCGCACAGAGGAGCATACCGCAGCCCTAGCAGCAGAAGTACAGAGCGGCCTTCTCAAGCGGCACCATAATCTGGCCGCCGAGCCCCTGGACATCGTTAATAAGGTCCGGACTACACTGCAACAGGGCATCTCGGTTCGTCAAGAGCTGAATTACTAAATTCGGCCTCCGTCCCAGCCCCGCTGAGGAAATGGCATCCATACCGCACGTACATAACTACGCACTCAAAACCCCATGGGCACTGATGGAGGCATAACTCGCTCGCGATCCATAGTGCGGCTTGACCGACCATGGGATTCGAACACCTTTATTTTTCTTATTTTTAACAGTTTTTTCTCTTTTCGAGGTCTATGCTGATGACCGGTTTGAAGAACACACCAAGGAGGCAAGGAGCTCTAGCATACAAGGGAATCCCCAGGTCTATGCGGACGACCCGTTTGCAGAACACACCAAGGAGGCAAGGATCTCTGGCATACAAGGGAATCCCTAGATGGTCTCTACTAAATGATTGCCATACTTTTTTTAAATACCCGCACGCAGCTCGCCCTTGGTTGCGGCATGTTAAAAAGCTTTACTTGCTTATCGCATTACTTGCACAAAGAACGCCTCGGCGTACTAATTACATCACAATGGTGAATAAATGGTGGCGTCAGCTTATTACTTAATTTTCCTATTTCCTCACCTTTGTATATATTACTTAGTGAACACATACACCTTGATATGTATTACTACGCCAGGGGCTTCATTACACCCCGCATTAGGTCAATAGAAGTCCGAACACTTTTCCAGTATAGTTCGGCACCCCGAACTTATAGCATTATATGCATCAGTTCTGAATCATGTCTTTGGTCAATAATTGGGTTGCCCGGCTCCTGTGCTTACTACCTTACGTTCTGCTATATCGGCTAGGGTAGTAAAGGGAGAACTACTGCGATTGTGTCCCGGTTCTTCCGGACGAGCACCTTAGTAGAGAAAGCCAAAAACTGACTGCCATGATGCAGCAAGAGTTGGTCAGCTGTTCGAGATGTTCCAAATCGTTAGAGATTATTTCCGCTTCTTACGTAGAATCGGTTCCTCCAATTAGGCATGTATAACACCCCTAGTTCGGCCTTCCGAATACTAGGGGCTTCGCCAACTTTCTTAACTGTCAAACTCCTATGGCTAAGTGAGGGCGGTAAAGGCCGCATAGTCTGATTGCCTTGTTCGTTGCGCTAAACACCTCCTTTAAGGACCAGAATGTGGATTAAAGAGTGTTTAGAGTTATCCCAAACACCCCCGTACTATCTATGTGTGGCAGCAGAAGCCGACAACCGGTCAACTCTTAGATTTCATAAACGGCGACTGATACGTCTCCGTCGTATCTACTTTTCCAAACACTTTTGCCCTTGTTTTGGACTCTAACTTGTATGATTGGAAGGGAACTAACCCGTACGGACGTTGTTTTCAGCAGAATTGCCATGATGTTGTTCTATGTGCAGAAAACAAAAGTTCTCGGAATGACCTGAAACTCCATGGACTATCTTACAATAAATAATAAAAAATCCTCGCCAAAGATGAAGACCAGGAGGCCCACACCCTTGCCACGAGCGTGGGGGGCAGCCCCCTACCTCATGGGCCCCCTGGAGACCTCCTGACTCCAACTCCAACTCTATATAACTCCTTTCGGGGAGAAAAAAATAGGAGAGAATAAATCATCGCGTTTTACGATACGGAGCCACCGCCAAGCCCTAAAACCTCTCGGGAGGGCTGATCTGGAGTCCATTCGGGGCTCCGGAGAGGGGGATTCATCACCGTCGTCTTCATCAACCATCCTCCATCACCAATTTCATGATGCTCACCGCCGTGCGTGAGAATTTCCATCATAGGCTTGCTGGACGGTGATGGGTTGGATGAGATTCACCATGTAATCAAGTTACTTTTGTTAGGGTTTGATCCCTAGTGTCCACTATGTTCTGAGATTGATGTTGCTATGACTTTGCTATGCTTAATGCTTGTCACTAGGGCCCGAGTGCCATGATTTCAGATCTGAACCTATTATGTTTTCATCAATATATGAGTGTTCTTGATCCTATCTTGCAAGTCTATAGTCACCTATTATGTGTTATGATCCGTTAACCCCGAAGTGACAATAATCGGGATACTTACCGGTGATGACCGTAGTTTGAGGAGTTCATGTATTCACTATGTGCTAATGCATTGTTTCAGTTCTCTATTAAAAGGAGGCCTTAATATCCCTTAGTTTCCATTAGGACCCTGCTGCCACGGGAGGGTAGGACAAAAGATGTCATGCATGTTCTTTTCCATAAGCACGTATGACTATATTCGGAATACATGCCTACATTACATTGATGAATTGGAGCTAGTTCTGTGTCACCATATGTTATGACTGTTACATGATGAACCGCATCCGGCATAATTATACATCATTGATCCAATGCCTACGAGCTTTCCATATACTGGTTTACGTTTATTTACTTTCCCGTTGTTATTATTACAATCACTACATAATACCAAAAATAGTACTTTTATTTCATTACTCTTTTGTTACCATTACCATCACTATCATATTACTTTGCTACTAAACACTTTGCTGCAGATACTAAGTTTCCAGGTGTGGTTGAATTGACAACTCAACTGCTATTACTTGAGAATAGTCTTTGCCTCCCCTTGTGTCGAATTAATAAATATTGGTTGAATACTCTACCCTCGAAAGTTGTTGCGATCCCCTATACTTGTGGGTTATCAAGACTAATTTCTGGCGCCGTTGCCGGGGAGCATACCTCTATTCTTTGAGTCACTTGGGATTTATATCTACTGGACACTATGAAGAATTTGAAAGACGCTAAGACAACAATTTATCCCTCAACTACGAGGGGAGGTAAGGAACTGCCATCTAGCTCTGCACTTGATTCACCTTCTGTTATGAGTCATCTTGCAACACCTAAACCTGCTTCTGCCATTCGTTCTGATATGTCACATGTTATTGATGATGCCACTTCTGCTATACATGATACTTATGATGAAGCTACTTCTATGCTTGATACTATAGTGCCACTTAGTGATTTTCTCGAGGAACGACTTGCTAGGGCTAGAGAGATTGAAAATATTGAATCTGATTATGAAGATGAACGTGAAGATGAAGAATCACTTGTTATTCCTGAAGGTTATTTGTTTGATCAAGAAGCTTCTTTAGCTATTTTAGCTTGCCAAGATAGATATGAACTCAAAAGGTTATTAGCTAAATGGAATAAGAAATCTCTAAATGCTAGGATGAGACCTAACCTTGCTTTTGCTACTTCTCCTATCTGTGTTACTGATAAGGATTATGAATTCTTTGTTGATCTTGATATAATTACTTTAGTTGAATCTGATCCTTTTCATGGCTATGAATCTGAAACTGTTGTGGCACATCATACTAAATTAAATGATAGAGCTACCCTGTTCACTAACGATGAGAGATCCCGCTACTTTTATATCCTCAAAATATTTCCGTTCTCATTAAAGGGTGATGCTAAAATATGGTTTAATTCTCTTGATCTTGGTTGTGTGCGTAGTCCCCAGGATATGATTTACTACTTCTCTGCTAAATATTTCCCAGCTCATAAGAAACAAGCTACTTTAAAGGAAATATACAACTTTGTGCAAATTAAAGAAGAGAGTCTCCCACAAGCTTGGGGGAGGCTTCTCAAGTTACTTAATGCTTTGCCTGATCATCCTCTTAAGAAAAATGAAATACTTGATATCTTTTATAATGGACTAACCGATGCTTCCATAGATTACCTGGATAGTTGTGCTGGTTCTCTTTTCAGGGAAAGAACACCGGATGAAGCTGAAATCTTATTCAATAATATGTTGACAAATGAAATTAATTGGGCACCTCCTCAGCCAGCTCCTGCTCCAATTAATGATCCTATTCCTAAACCAACTCTGAAGAAGAGAGGTGTTCTATTTCTCAGCCCCGAAGATATGCAAGAGGCAAAGAAATCTATGAAAGAAAAGGGTATTAAAGCTGAAGATGTTAAGAATTTACCTCCTATTGAAGAAATACATGGTCTTAATTTACCGCCTATTGAAGAAACATATGATCTTAATCCTTTATTTATTGAAGAACCTCCAGACCTCGATAACCTGACACAGGTAGTAAAGGTAAATTCTCTCTATAGATATGATAAAGCTGAAATCCCTCCTACTAAAATTGCTGGTCAATGCTTGGATGAGTTTGATAATTTTATGTTTAAGCAAGAAGACTTCAATGCTTATTTTGGTAGGCAATTAAAACAAGATGCTGATATGATTAAATACTTGGGTGATTATATGGCTAATGTCGGGGATTGGGTGCGACATATGCCAATGGATGGCTTATCATGGTGGGGGCGAGTAGAATATCGCCGGTGCCTGGAAACGGGATGAGGCGTAAACACAAACGCTGGCGTACTTTACCCAGGTTCGGGGCTCTCCTAGGAGATAACACCCCTAGTCCTACTCTGCGGGCTCTCCGCATGATCACTAAGGTAAAGTGAGTACAAAGGTGCTCCTCGAGCTGTATCTGTGGGTAGGAGAAGGCAGGGCTAGCCCTCTCCTTCCTCTAAGCTCTGGTCTAGTTCTAATGGATCGGAACCCTTGCATGGGTGCCTTGGGGGGTTTATATAGGACTACCCCAGGGGTACAATGGTAAACTATCTGGGCTCAGGGCCTAGCTGTCAGTCTCTTCGCCTACGTGTCCTCCTACCGACTGCTGGGGCCCGCCGATTGGTGGGCCCAGCCGACTGGTCTGGTATGGAGCCGACAGGCCGCTCGCGCCGCTAGCGGGTCCTGCCGGCTGCTGATTACTGTAGTCGTGCTTCTAATGACGCAGGCTTGGTCATGGAGTCGTGGCTACAGTCCTGCCGCCTGGCGGGCGATTACTGTAGCCACTTCCCGTCTCGTCTGGTTAATGGCGCGTGGGACCTATGGGGGGGGCAGGTCGACTCCCGCGGGCCGGCTCCCTACGGGTCCGACTGGTGGCGCCCTTGCCGTCTTCCGGACTCTCACTCACTGGTAGGCCCCGTCTTCCGTGGACCGTACCGTCAGGCCGTCATGGGTACATGACTCCGCCCACTGTTGCTGACATTAGGGATGGCATGGCAATAGCGCTGCGCTAGCCGGTGATCTCCGCAAGTACAGCGCACTGTGTCCTGGCCATCCCCTGGAAAAGGGGAGGGAGTCAGCTTTACTGTCGCCACTCCCTGTCCCATCCCCTCCGATGAGGGCATGGGCTTTGCCGGTGTCGTGGGCCGACTCCCCATGGCCAGCTTCTCCAGAAGCCGCCAGTCAGAGTCGGCCGGTCTTGATCTCATCTCTAGGACTTGGATAGATATGGGCAGCCGACTGTTCCTCCAGCCGCTCTCCTGAAGTCGGCTCCTCGTCTGCTGTCTCGAGGGGCGCAGTCAGCCCCGATGTCTTGAAAGATTATGGGCCTCGGGTTAGCCTACCCGTGGCCCATTACTCTAACAGTAGTCCCCGAAGCTGATGAGGCGTCGTGGGCAACCAGCCGAGGAGCCTCAGCAGTTTCATTCTCGGAGTACCTGAGGTGGTGACTCCGCTTGACTCTACCGGGCCGACTAGTAGGAGTCGAATTCGCCTGATTTTGACTCGTCCAAAAAAACTTTCGAATGCCCTGGCGGGAACTTAGCGGCGTACTACCTAAGCTTCCTGACCTCCACATGCTTCGGGGCCACCACGTGGCACCTTAGTGGCTTACTACCCATCCGAGAGATGGGACATGCCTGCAGGTGGGGCCTGCCACTACCGCACCTTGGCACGCGAGCGGATCCGCTGCGGCCGTGGGGGACGGTTGAGGATCCCACGGAGTTACTGCGTGCAGTAACTTTGCGCGATAAACATGGGGGGTGTGGGGTAGTGGGCGCATCAAATCCCACAACCGCCCCACGGCTTCGCAGCCCACGGGGATATAAGTAGGTGGAGGGGGGAAGCGGCGGTGCACGCGCGTCCCGCCTCCCACTGCTTCCTCTCCTTCTTCTCTCTCTCTCTCTCTCTGCACCTCGAGCCTCGTCGAACATTGCGGCGGTCCGCTCACGATGAGCTCTTCCTCCGCCGCCGCGCCCCCGATGGCGCACTCCGATACCTGGGATGGTTCGGAGGTGCACGGCGACCACATCGATTGCCCGGCGAGGACGTCATGAGGGTCCGCCTCGCGCGGAGGGGAGAAATTTCGCCGGCCCCGCAGGAGGGCGAGCGGGTCGTCTTCCGCTTGCACTGCCTATGCAGCCTGGGCCTGCCGGCAAGCAACTTCTTCCGCTCCTTCCTTGAGTTCTACGGACTCCAGCCGCACCACCACACCCCCAACATGGTGGTGCTAGTGTCCGCCTTCGTCACCCTGTGTGAAGGCTTCATCGGCATTCTCCCCACCATCAAGCTCTGGGGGGAGTTCTTCTACTCCAAGGTCGGCACCCAAGCCGCGGGCATGCCGGCTCAGTGCGGCGCGTTCATCGCCGTGCGGAGGTAGGGGGCCGATAACCCATTTCCCTCCATCAGGCTGATCAAGTCGGTGAAGATGTGGCAGCGGTCATACTTCTACGTGAAGAACGTCTCTGCGGAGGGCGATTGGGTCAATCTGCCGGCCTACGTAACCGGCCTGCCGGCTGGGAGGCAGCCCAACTGGTCGCATCGGGCCCGGACATTGACGCATGCAGGAGCCGGCCCTTTGCGCGGCTTCGAGTGCTCACGCAGTCGGAGGGCCTGACCGGGCTAGACTTGCTGGCCGCCTTCGTGGCGCGCCGAGTGCTTCCCCTCCAAAGTCGCCCCACATGATCTGTCAGATGAGCGGGCACCGGGACCCGAGTCGGATGTGCACCAAGGCGATGCGTCACGAGGAGGTAGCCTACATGGTGAACTATCTTGCGAGCTGCGACCTCAACGAAGAGTGGCAGTTCGGCAAAGAGCCGTATTCACGTGCTGCCCCTCTACCTCTGGTGAGTGGTTTTCCTTCTCTCTTTTTCTTCGATTCTCCTGACATCTTTACTGCCGAGTCCGTTTTGTCCGTTCTGACCAGTCAGCTTTCATCAGAACCCCCTCCTCCAGCTAGCAGCCGTCACCGTGGGGCCAGACCACGAGTTCCTCCCCGACCGAGCGGAGAGCGATGTGGAGGACCCCGACTTGGGGGCGGCGGCCCTGGAGGACGACACCGAGGAAGGAGGCGGCGCAGCAGGTGGCCCGAGACTTGGGGCTAGTCTCGAGGACGGGCCTCATGATGACGAGGAGGTCGCCCCGCACCACCAGCCAGGAGCCGGCCAGCCGGGCGCGGGCTCGTCAGCCCTCCGGACGCTCAAGGCGGCGGCAAGAAGCACACGGCCGGGATGAGCCTGTTCGGCAGCCGGCCGAAGAAGCCCAAGGGCTCAGCCGCGGCGACCAAGCGGGACGAAGCGGCCACAAAGGCCAACCGCTTCCACAAGGTGGTGAAGACGCCACAGCTGATTTCGGCGTAAGTACTACCTCCCTTTGTACCTTCACATTTCTTTATTGAGTCTGTCTAAAATCCCTTTACTTTATTTTCCCGAATTAGGGCCCCGCTCTCTCTTGAGAAGTCGGCCGCCAGCTCCGTCGTAAAGTCGGCGGAGACCTCCTCCACCACCCGGCGGATTGATCCCGCCGCCGACCTTCGGGAGGCGACGGAGCGGAACACGCGGGAGGCGTGTGAGGAGCGGGAAGCCGCCCGCCTAAAGAAGGCGGAAGCCAACAAGGCGGAGGCCGCCGCCCTGAAGAAGCTGGCAGAAGCCGAGGCCGCCGATGTGGAGAAGAAGCGCGCTGAGGAAGCCGCACACCGCCATTCGGCGGTGTTTGTCATCCCCTTGAACTCCATGCCGCCGCCACCGGAATTCACGGCGCAGACTGGGGAAGTCGGTGATGAGAACCCGGTCATGGAGAGGGATGCCGACGTCACCGCCATGCCGGAAGTCATTGTGCCGCCACCGCCGCCCTCCGGAAGCGCGCCAGGCGGGCAACCGGCAGAACCGCCAGTGCCGCCAACCGGAGGCGTGGCGGCGACGGGCCTGGCCCTCGAGGACAACACGCCTCAGCGTCGCCGTCTCGCGAAGGCGGCCTCAGCGCCGCACACTCTGGAGACCGGCGCTGCGAGCTCCACGATCCCGGGCACCGAGGTGTCGAGCGCCACGCCCACCGGGTGGGTGCGGGGAGGCGGGACGGGCCCGTTGAACCGAGCGCTCTTGGACGTCCAAGCCAAGCTCCGGGTCGAGGGCGACGCCATCAACGAGTGCACCAAGGCATATCTGGCGTCGCGAACAGCCATCCTGGTATGCATCCATACTTTTGTTTTTTCTTTCCTTGTGTTTCATTTGTGGGGGCGTGCCAGCACACCCATTGGGTGTAGTCCCCGAGTTTCGGGCCGGCTACTGAGCAGGCGGCTCGGAACTCTAATCGGCGAGCTCCAAGTACCAACACTTTGTTTGAAATTTTGATGAAGGATTACCACAATCTTCGTGTGACCTCCTTCAACGCCAATGTTGAGGAGCTGGCCAAGCGGACCACCAACTTGTCGGACAGCCGGGGTGAGTCTTCTTCTTTTTCTGCGGGGCGCACTTGCACACCCGCGGGCTGTAGTCCCCGAGATTCGGGCCGACTGCTGAGCAGTCGGGCCGGATCTCCCCGGCGACCTTTCTTCTTTGTTGACGACTGACACCCCTCCCTTTCCTTCTTCAGAAGCCAACGCCGCCCTTCGGTAGCAGTCGGGGGAAGTCAACACCGCGCTGCACATCAAGGAGGAGGAGTGCGGCCGGCTGACGGAGGAGCGCGACCGACTGGCTATGCAGCTGGCGGAGCAGAAGGAGCTGCTCCAGAGGGCCTAGAAGGAGGCGGGGGACAAGGAGACCGCCCTTCTTGCCTAATTTGCGTCCGAGCGCTCCTCCTGGACCGACAAGAAGGCGACGCTGGTCTCCGGCTTCCAAGCAATCAAAGATCTTGTCGATGGTGAGCTTCCCCATGTTTCCTTTTCTAGGTTGCCGACTGCTGGCGGAGTCGGCCTTAAATTTTTAACCTTGTTTCTTCGCTCTTCTTCCTTAGCAGACTTCTTCCCTGGCCATTCGGATGCCACCTATCAAGCCATCGAGGCTGATCATGAAGCACGGAGGGCGGACGGTGCACAGATCGCCGCCAACGCCCCCCGAACTCTTGGCGAGCAGATTCTTAGCATCGAGGCCTGCTGAGTTAGTCCTGGATTAGGGGGTACCCGGACAGCCGGACTATATCCTTTGGCCGGACTCCTGGACTATGAAGATACAAGATTGAAGACTCTGTCCCGTGTCCAGAAGGGACTTTCCTTGGCGTGGAAGGCAAGCTTGGTGATACAGATATTTAGATCTCCTACCATTGTAACCGACTCTATGTAACCCTAACCCTATCCGGTGTCTATATAAACCGGAGGGTTTTAGTCTGTAGGACAACATACACATCAACAACCATACCATAGGCTAGCTTCTAGGGTTTAGCCTCCTTGATCTCGTGGTAGATCTACTCTTGTACTACCCATATCATCAATATTAATCAAGCAGGACGTAGGGTTTTACCTCCATCGAGAGGGCCCGAACCTGGTTTAAACTTCGTGCCCCTTGCCTCCTGTTACCATCCGGCCCAGACACACAGTTCGGGACCCCCTACCCGAGATCCGCCGGTTTTGACACCAACATTGGTGCTTTCATTGAGAGTTCCTCTATGTCGTCACCGTCAGGCTTGATGGCTCCTACGATCATCAATGGCGATGCAGTCCAGGGTGAGACCTTCCTCCCCGGACAGGTCTTCGTCTTCGGCGGCTTCGCACAGCGGGCCAATTCACTTGGCCATCTGGAGCAGATCGAAAGCTACGCCCCTGGCCGTCAGGTCAGATTTGGAAGGTTAAACTACACGGCTGATATCCGTGGGGACTTGATCTTCGATGGATTCGAGCCACTACCGAGCGCGCCGGACTATCACGACGAGCATGATCTAGCTCTGCTGCCGAACAGTGCCCTGGAGGCCGCACCCGCATCGGTTTCGACCCTTAATTCGGAGCCAATTGCGCCGATCGAGGATGGGCGGTTGGACGCCGCCTCGGGGGCTGTGATCCCCATGGTGATTGAGCCGAACACCAGCCCGCACTCCGCGAGACTCGTGACTCCAAGGAGCCGGACTCCTCTACGGACTCCGAACGCTCCGCGCCCCTACCGATCGAATCCGATTGGGCGCCGATCATGGAGTTTACTGCCGCGAACATCTTTCAGCACTCGCCTTTCGGCGATATTCTGAAGACACTAAAGTCTCTCTCTTTATCAGGAGAGCCCTGGCCGGACTACGGCTAGCAAGGTTGGGATTCGGACGATGAAGCAATTCAAAGCCCACCCACCACCCACTTTGTAGCCACTGTCGACGAGCTAACCGACATGCTCGACTTCGACTCCGAAGACATCGACGGTATGGATGCCGATGAAGGAGACAATGAAGAACCAGCACCTATCAGGCCCTGGAAAGCCACCTTGTCATACGACATATACATGGTGGATACCCCAAAAGAAGGAGATGGCAATGGAACAGCGGAGGATGACCCCTCCAAGAAATAGCCTAAGCGCCGGCGTCAGCGGCGCCGATCAAAATCCCGCCAAAACAAATACGGTGTTTCAAGCATGGGAAATAATAATACTCCGGAAAGTGCCAAAGAAAACCCCCTCCAGCAAGATTTAGCACAGGAGGATGGAGAAACCAGCCCTCATGAGAGAGCGGCAGACAGAGAGGTCGAGGACGATAATTATATGCCTCCCTCCGAAGATGAGGCAAGCCTCGACGAAGGCGAATTCGTCGTGCCGGAGGATCCCGTCGAGCAAGAGCGTTTTCGACGCAAGCTTATAGCCACGGCAAGAAGCCGCAAGAAAAAACAGCAACAGCTTAAAGCTGATCAAGATTTGCTAGTCGACAGCTGGACTGAAGTCCTCGCGGCCGAAGAGCATAAACTCGAACGCCCCTCCAAGAGCTACCCAAAGCGCAGGTTGCTACCCCAATTAGAGGAGGAAGCACTTGATGCGGCCGACCGGCTAGCTCGTGGCCGCGACAGAGAGGCCTCTCGGCCCTCCACTCAAGCCGCACCCCGTACCAAGGCACGGGAATATGCGCTGAACTTACGAGATATGTTGGAGGACAAGGCAAGGCAAACAAGACCGATCTACGGATCGCGTGGGCGCCCCACGGCTCAAGACGGTAACCGTCACGCCGGCCACAAATTCGGCAGGGCCGAACGCAGTAGACAAGGCTCATTTGAGCTACGTCATGATATAGCCTAGTCCAGAGGCGCCGCACACCCAGTCTGCATTACCGACGAAATAATGGATCATAAAATCCCCGAGGGTTTCAAACCTGTAAACATCAAATCATATGATGGCACAATAGATCCTGCGGTATGCATCGAGGATTATCTCCTTCATATCCACATGGCCCGCGGCGATGATTTCCACGCCATCAAATATCTCCCACTCAAGCTTAAAGGACCAGCTTGGCATTGGCTTAACAGCTTGCCAACAGGATCAATCAGTTGTTGGGAGGACCTGGAAGCCGCATTCCTTGATAATTTCCAGGGCACATATGTGCGACCCCCAGACGCCGATGTCCTAAGTCACGTAATTCAGCAGCCAGGTGAATCGGCCAGGCAATTCTAGACACAGTTCGTAACAAAGAAAAATCAAATAGTCGACTGTACGGACGCTGAGGCCCTAGCAGCCTTCAAGCACAATATCCGTGGTGAGTGGCTCTCCCGGTACCTTGGACAGGAAAAGCCAAAATCTATGGTAGCACTCACGACACTCATGACCCGCTTTTGCGCGGGAGAAGACAGCTGGCTTGCTCGTAGCAACAATATGAACAAGAAACCTGGTAATTCAGATACCAGGGACAGTAGCGGCAGGTCGCGTCGCAACAAGTAGAAGCGCCGCATTAACGGCGACAATACTGAGGATACGGCAGTCAATGCCGGATTCAGAGGCTCTAAATCCGGACAGCGGAAAAACCCATTCAAAAGGAATCCTAGGGGCCCGTCCAGTTTGGACCGAATACTTGACCGCTTATGCCAGATACATGGCACCCCCGAAAAGCCGGCCAATCACACCAACAGGGATTGTTGGGTGTTCAAGCAGGCAGGAAAGTTAAATGCCGAAAATGAAGACAAAGGCTGCATAGCGATGATGACGAGGAGCCCCGGCCGCCGAACAACAGTGGACAGAAGGGTTTTCCCCCACAAGTGCGGACGGTGAACATGATATATGCAGCCCACATCCCCAAGAGGGAGTGGAAGCGCGCGTTAAGGGACGTATACGCGATAGAGCCAGTCGCCCCAAAGTTCAACCCATGGTCCTCCTGCCCGATCACCTTTGATCGAAGGGACCATCCCACTAGCACCCGTCATGGCGGATTTGCCGCATTGGTTCTAGACCCAATTATTGACGGAGTTCATCTCACTAGAGTCCTTATGGATGGCGGCAGCAGCCTGAACCTGCTTTACCAGGATACAGTGCGGAAAATGGGCATCGATCCCTCGAGGATTAAGCCCAGCAAAACGGCCTTTAAAGGCATAATACCAGGTGTAGAGGCCAACTATATAGGCTCAGTCACACTTGAAGTGGTCTTCGGATCTCCGGATAATTTCCAAAGCGAGGAGTTAATCTTCGACATAGTCCCATTCCGCAGTGGCTATCACGCACTGCTCGGGCGAACCGCATTTGCCAAGTTCAATGCGGTACCGCACTACACATACCTTAAGCTCAAGATGCCAGGGCCTCGAGGAATAATTACGGTCAATGGAAACACCGAACACTCCCTCCGAATGAAGGAGCACACGGCGACCCTTGCAGCGGAAGTACAAAGCAGCCTCTCTAGGCAGTTCTCCAGTCCAGCCATTAAATGACCAGACCCCGTCAAGCGGCCCAGAGTAACCTACAACAAGACCACCTGGCACGACCCGAGCAGGCGTAGCAATGTGTCCCCAACCCCAGCCCTCGCAAAAATGTGATACCAGTACTTCGCGCACATAGCTACGCTCTAGAAATACCATGGGTACAGGGGGAGGGGCACCATCACGGCTTGCCCGAAGTACGGCTTAAACCGCACCAGGGGCTGCCGATTTTTTAATTTTCTCTTACTTTCAGGACTCCACTCTTCGGAAGGCCTGTGCAGCAGTTCAATTGCCGCACAAACGATGCAAGAACCAGGGAAGCAGACAAGCCACGCCGCATTACAAAACTCCAAGGTAGTCTCTATCATGAGCAGTATACCTGTTTCGCATATTATTCCGCAGCTTGCCCCTGGAGCGGACATGTTAAATAGTCCAACCTTTTGCTTATCGCATTATTTGTATCGTTCTGCTTTGATCGCATCCCTCTTTAATAAACAATGCATAGCTTTTGTCTATTTTTGCATTACTCTTTTTTTATTTCATTATATATGTTCCTTAACGACATGTTGCACCTGTACACTTTGGTATGGCCAAAATACGCCGGGGGCTTCAGTAACCCTCAACATGGTGTGAGAAGTCCGAACACTTTAACAAGTGCGGCACCCCGAACTTATAGCATTATATGCATCGGCTCCAAATCATGTCTTGGGTCAATAGTTGGGTTTGCCCGGCTCCTATGTTTTGGTGCCTTACATTCCGCTATATCGGCTAAGGTAGCACTAGGAGAACCACTGCGATTGTGCCCCAGTTGAGCTGGGCCGAGCACCTAAGTGGAGAAAGCTAAAAATGACCGTCATGATGAAGCGAGAGCTGGTCACTATTCGAGAGGTTTTTTCGAGTCCCTAAAGACTTATGCCGCTTAGGGCGAGGAGCCGGCTCTGTCCGTCCAAGGCGTGGATAGCGCCCCACACTTGGTCTTCCGAATACCAGGGGCTTCACCGAAATTTAAAATTATAGAATTCTATGGCTAAGTGAGAGTGTTCACGCATTATAGTCCGATTGCCTTGTTCGTTGGGCGGAGCGCCTCCCTCGAAGGACCCAAACATGGGAAAAAGAGCGCTCAGGTTTATCCCCGAACACCCCAGCACTAGCGGCACGGGGGCAGAAGCCGACGACTCGCCATCTCTCAGAATTGATAAACAACCGCACAAAAGGTAATATTTTAAATTCAAACAGCATTGCTTAGCGCATATGAACAAGTTTTCAGCGCATAGGACAAAATGAGCAAGTTTTACTCAATAATTACATCCATAGAACACTCATCCGCCATAAGGCGGGCACCTTTTAGAACATCCTTATAACAATTCTCGGGCTTGCGATGCTCTTTCCCCGGTGGTGGCCCGTCCTTAACAAGCTTCTCAGCGTCCAACTTACCCCAGTGCACCTTAGCACGGGCAAGGGCCCTACGGGCACCTTCAATGCAGACGGAGTGCTTGATGACTTCGAGCCTTGGACATGCCTCCACCAGCCGCCGCACCAGCCCGAAATAGCTCCCAGGCAGAGCCTCTCCAGGCCATAGCCGAACTATGAGGCCCCTCATGGCCTGTTCGGCCGCCTTGTTGCTTCAGCTGGTCGCTCAGGGGCACGGGGTGTACGGCCTCAGCATACTGAGACCAGAACACCTTCTCCGTCGAGCTGCCCCCTCGGCTTGATAGAACGCGGCGGCATCAGACACACTCCAGGGTAGATCTGCGAACGCTCCTGGAGAGCTCCGGATTCGGGTAAGTAACAAGTAACTCACGTTTATGTGTTTGCTTTGCATAAAGAATGCCTTACCCGCCGCTATCTTCTTCACCTCATCCAACTCCTGGAGGGTCTTCTGGTATTCGGCCTTGGCAGACTTGGCATTTTCAATAGCCACCGCGAGCTCGGACGCTCGTGTCTTTGAGTCAAGCTCCAAACTCTCATGTTTTTCCATGAGAGCCTGGAGCTCTTGCCGCACCTTGCCAACCTCGGCCTCATACTTCTCCCGCTCGGTGCGCTCAGAGGCCGCCCTCTTCTCGACCTCGACCAGCGCTTGCTTAAGGGTCGCCACCTCAGACGTGGCCCCTACAATAGCCACTATAATCCTGTCATTTTTTGCAATTGCACCTTTTTATATATATTTAAACAAGGTATTTCTTACCTTCGTTGTCCTCGAGCTGCTTCTTGGCACGCCCGAGCTCTTGCTCGGACCGCTCGAGGTTCTGCTTTAGCGTGTCCACTTCCGCAGTCAGTGCGGCGGACACCAGCAGGGAAGCCTGCACACGCATATTGATTCCTTTTTGTTAGACTCCTGCGAATTTTATTTGATCCTCTATTCGGCTTTTCTTCCCGAACGCCAAACAGAGCATCAGGGGCTACTGTCTATGTGGTAATATTATTTACACATTCCTTACTTACCTCAAAGCCTGTTAAAAGGCTAGTAAAAGCTTCTGTAAGTCCGCACTTGGCGGACTAAACCTTCTGGACCACCGCACTCAATGGTGCGGTGCCCCTCGTCGATGGAGGCGCCTTGGAGCGCCTTCAACAGATTGTCCGGCGCTTCCAGTTGGACGGAGGTCACCGGCACGGTGGGCTTGCTCCTCTTGGAAGGAGGTCCCCCGCCGGACTCTGGAACCTTTTAAGGTTCCGAAGCGGTGTCCGGCCTAGGGCCGGACTTGAAGACCTGGGGGGTTTCATCCCCTTTACTCCTAGAGTTCGGGAGGTCGCCTCGCGGCACTTCCAGGACCACCTCCTCATGGATTGGAACCTGTTGGGACAACACTTCGGTGTCGTCCATAGGGCGGGGAGAGGAAGCCGTCGGAAGCGAGTTCACCTCCGACGAGTCCAGTGAGCCGCTCGATGAAGCGTCAAGCTGGTCTTTGGGGGGCTGCATAAACGTATTAGACATAAGGGAAAGCTGTGCAATAAATGAATACTATGAATTACTCTGGTATCTGGATACCTACGATTTCGCTAGGGGCTTGGCCCTGGGCGGCCACTCCTCTTCGCCATCGTCGGCGTCGATGGAGTAGTCCGGAGGAAGGGTTCTCCCCTTCTTGGACCCTTCGGCCTCCCCAATTGGGGCGACCTTCCTTTTCTTCCCTTCCCCCGGTAGAGGGGGAGAGGACTCTTCTTCCTCCTCCTCGTCTTCATGGGAGGAGTGCGTCTTGGATTCGTCGGATGATGAATCCGACACCTCCGGGCGTCGGGCACTCTTTCGAGTCCCCGTGGCCTTCTTCTTGGCCTTCTTCTCCGGCACCACATAGGGTGCCGAAACCAGCAGCTTCGCCAAGTGCGCATCGGCTAGGTCTTCAGGCAAAGGTGCCGGACAGTTGATCCGTCCGGACTTCGCCTGCCAATCCTGTGAAAGGTAAGGGAGCTTAAATCCCGCACAGAGTTAAACTATGAATAACTAGTGCCTTGTAAAAAGTACAAAAAACTTACCACGCTAGCGTGACGCTGCGCGCTGAATCCGCGATCCTCGGTAGCGGATGCGGGAGCCTCGGCGCTCTTGAAAAGCACCTTCCAGGCATCTTCGTACATTGTGTCGAAGAGCCTGCTCAGAGTTCACCATAGATTGAACTCCCACAGATTGAAGGCCCGTTGTTGACACGGGAGGCTCAGCCGGATGAGCATAACCTGGACTACATTGACGATCCTGAGCTGCTTGTTCACTAGGGATTGGATGCATGTTTGCAGTCCGGTCACCTCCTTTTTGCTGCCCCACGACAGGCCCGTCTCTTTCCAGGACGTGAGCCGCGTTGGGGGTCCAGACTGGAACTCGGGGGCTGCGACCCACTTAGGGTCGTGCGGCTCAGTGATGTAAAACCACCCCGATTGCCACCCCTTCAGGGTCTCCACAAAGGAGCCCTCGAGCCATATGACGTTGGGCATCTTGCCCACCATGGCGCCTCCGCACTCCGCCTAGTTGCCGCGCACCACCTTCGGCTTGACGTTGAAAGTCTTGAGCCATAGGCTGAAATGGGGGCGGATGCGGAGGAAAGCCTCGCACACGACGATAAACGCCGAGATGTTGAGGACAAAATTCGGGGCCAGATCGTGGAAATCTAGTCCATAGTAGAACATGAGCCCCCGGACAAATGGATGGAGAGGGAAACCCAGTCCGCGGAGGAAATGGGGGAGGAACACCACCCTCTCATGGGGCCTAGGGGTGGGGATGAGCTGCCCCTCTTCGGGAAGCCGGTGCGCAATGTCGGTAGACAGGTATCCGGTCTTCCTTAGTTTTTTTATGTGCTCCTCCATAACGGAGGAGACCATCCACTTGCCTCCCACTCCGGACATGGCTGGAGAAGGTTGAGGTGGGAAGTGCGGACTTGGGCGCTGGAGCTCGAGTGCGCGAGAATGGATAAGTAAGGGAGGAAGAAGGCATAGGTGAAAAGGTGGATCCTTATCCCCTTATATGGGCGGACGCAATTACGTGTCCCCAACAGCCTGGTAAAACTCGCTTATCTCCCAAGCGCCGTAATCAATGGCGCGGTTTGGTTACCCATGCCCGTGTTGATGAGAATCCCGGAATAAGGGGACACGATCTTTGCTTTAACAAGACGTGGCAAGGAAACTGCCTCGCAGGACGTGCTGAGGTGGGATAACGAAACGACTCGGATAAAGAAATGGCCGTGGTGTGTCACACTATGGAATACGTCAGCGGATTAGATTTGTGTAAATATTATTCTCTCTATGGCAATATGTGGAAACTTATTTTGCAGAGCCAGACACTATCTTTGTGTTCAAGTACTTGGAGGAGGAACCCGCCTTGCAATGCCGAAGACAATCTACGCGCCGGACTCGTCGTCATTGAAGCCTGGTTCAAGGGATACTGAGGGAGTCCTGGATTAGGGGGTGTTCGGACAGCTGGACTATATCCTTTGGCCGGACTCCTGGACTATGAAGATACAAGATTGAAGACTCCCTCCCGTGTCCGGAAGGTACTTTCCTTGGCGTGGAAGGCAAGCTTGGTGATACGGATATTTAGATCTCCTACCATTGTAACCGACTCTATGTAACCCTAACCCTATCCGGTGCCTATATAAACCGGAGGGTTTTAGTCCGTAGGACAACATACACATCAACAACCATACCATAGGCTAGCTTCTAGGGTTTAGCCTCCTCGATCTCGTGGTAGATCTACTCTTGTACTACCCATATCATCAATATTAATCAAGCAAGACGTAGGGTTTTACCTCCATCGAGAGGGCCCGAACCTGGGTAAAACTTCGTGTCCCTTGCCTCCTGTTACCATCTGGCATAGACGCATAGTTCGGGACCCCCTACCCGAGATCCGCCGGTTTTGACACCGACACCTGCCTTCGGCTGGCCCACCGGATGTTGTGCCGGCTTCAACGTATCGGCGCCCAGGCGATTGCCGCCCTGTGGCCGGATATGCAGGCACCGCGCACCCCCAGTCGGACTGCCGACTGGATGGAGGTAGCAGCCGACCGTCTTGAGGCCTGGAAGGGTTCTTTGGCCCGGGCTGGAGCACGCCGGGCTTTAGAATTTGCCAAGGCGTGGTATCCTGGGCTGAGTTTAGCACAGTTAGCCACGTTCCGGATGGACGCTCAGGCGGAGCTGGCAGCGGTGGAAGACGATCTTGTCAAGCACGCTGCGTCGATCGCCGAGTACACCAACACCAGCGTCTTCGTCCCAGAGCGGGCGGAGAACAGCGAGGAGGTGCCGCCGGAGTGGTTCGGGCTAAACCCGGACGACGGCGAGGACTCGGTAGAGGTGAACGACTCCAGTGGCGAAGAGGATGGCGAGGAGGAGGAAGGAGACGAGGAGGAGGCGCTAGAGGTCGAGGCAGACAGCCAGCCCCAACTCGACCGCGCCTCTAGCAACGAGCCCGCCCAACTGAGCCAGCTGTCGCCAGAGGTGATCAAGCAAAGACCAACCAACCGGCTGCCCCGGCAACTGGCACCGCCGACCCCTCCGGTCCTCCGAGTCCGTCCGCGGCTTCCTAGGCTGCCACTTTATCCTTGTTTTACCTGCTTAGCAGTCTCGATGAACTTGTTATTTTGCACAATTACACCCACTGGGTGTATCTTGAACTTCTGTTTGATGATTCGGCCAAGGGCCCTTCTATGTAAATATTTATCCGCATCCTATCTCTTCTTGCTTATTGCTCTTTGACTTTTTCCTTTGCCGCCTTCCCTTGGTTGCCGTCTTGCCAGTCAGACAGCCGCTCTGCGGACTGCCGCTAGATCAAATACTTGGCTTCTTTGGGAAGGCAAGTATTTAGCCTTTTAGAGTTTTTAGCAAGTTAATTTAGAAAACGGCAAGCCGGGTGCGAAAGAGTCGGTTATAAAAGGCAGAAAGTCGGCTTTAAACTATGAGCAAGCTATGAGTCCTTAGCCATTTTTCATATGGACACCCATTCTACCTTACTCCTGCTCGCCAGACAGTCGCTCTGCGATCTGCGGCTTCTAACAGGAGACGGCTTAAGTGCCACACATTACTTGTCCGGCTGCATGAAGTCGTTTCATAGCTAAAGTCGGCAAGTCCCCGGGACGACTAGTCGAACCCGGTGTCAAGTGGCATAACAAATAATAACATACTCATAGGCATAACTCTTTATCATATAGATAAAAGAAGGCAGTCCCCGAGCTATTCTCGAGGGGCCCTAAGTCTTTGTACTTTAATACAAAAGGTAGCGTGATACATACTGCATTAACTATAAAATCTTCGGAGGAGGTTTGCATTTCATGGCCGCTCTGTCTCTTTGCCGGAGTCGTCCCTTTTGCGTGCTCGGGGCTTCTGAGCATCGATCAGGTAGTAGGAGTCGTTGCCCAACACTTTGCTGATGATGAAAGGGCCTTCCCAGGGTGCTGAGAGCTTGTGCTGGCTAGCTGTTCGCTGAATCAGCCGAAGCACAAGGTCTCCTTCTTGGAAAGATCGTGGCTTGACCTTCCGATTATAGTATCGGCGTAGCCTATGCTGGTAGATGCTGGACCGGCTGAGTGCCAACAGCCAGCCCTCTTCCAGCAGATCGACGCCGTCTTGACGTGCTTCCTCCGCTTCCTCCTCGGTGTACATGGTGATTCGGGGGGGGGAGTCGAAATCTATGTTCATTGGGATGACGGCTTCGGCACCGTATACGAGGAAGAAGGGTGTAAAGCCGGTTGACTTGTTTGGAGTCGTGCGCAGGCTCCAAAGGATGGCTGGCAACTCGTTAAGCCAGCAGCCTGCCGAGCGCTCCAGTGGCTCGACCAGCCGAGGCTTGATGTCGGACAGGATTAGGCCGTTTGCTCGCTCTACCTGGCCGTTGGACTGCGGATGGGCAACAGACGCTAATTCCAGTCGGATGCCCTGCGTCGCGCAGAAACGGACCAAGGCACCTTTGGCAAAGTTTGTGCCGTTGTCGGTGATGATGTTGTGCGGTATGTCGTACCGAGTTGTGATGTCGGAGATGAAGGTCACAGCAGTCGGACCATTCAAACTCTTGATTGGTTTTGCTTCTATCCACTTGGTGAACTTGTCCACTTCGACAAGTAAGTGAGTCAAACCGCCTCGTGCCGTCTTGAATGGTCCGACCATGTCTAGACCCCAAACAGCAAAGGGCCAGGCAATGGGAATAGTTTTGAGTGCAGAAGCTGGCTGATGAGGCTTAGAGCGGAACTTCTGGCACCCCTTGCATTTTTGGACCAAAGACTTGGCGTCTTCAAGAGCAGTCGGCCAGAAGAAGCCATGGCGGAAAGCTTTGGCGACGAGTGCTCTCGAAGCCGCATGGTGTCCACACTCGCCTTGATGGATGTCCTTGAGAATTGATTGGCCTTGCTCTGGCTCCATACAACGCTGGTAAACACGAGTGATACTGCGCCTTACGAGCTCTCTATTGACTATGTGTACGCTGTTGCCCGGCGTTGTACTTGTTGAGCCGAGATCTCATCAGTGGGCAGCTCTTTGTTCATCATGAATTTGAGGATGGGCTGGGCCCATGAAGGTGCTGCAATTTCTGCAACAGCCAAGACTGCGACTTGGACGAGGGCGGCTGGGCCGGGAGGTGGCGGGTTGGAGTCGGCAGCCACTTCCTGTGTCGATAAAGTCCCCGGGCGGATTGGCGCAGTCCTCGGGCCGGGCTCTGAAGTCTCCGGGCCGACTGCTGCAGTCCCCGAGCTGGGTGGGACTGCCACGATTCCCATGCCGCCTGCCGGAATACTCGTGCCGTCTGCCGGGGCTCTTGAGTCGGATCCAACTACTTCAGGAGGAGCCGGCACGAAGATAGAGTCTGACTCCGGTGATGGCTTGACAGACGGCTTGAGGAGGCGCTGGAGGGCGACGCCGGATGGTATCGCCTGATGGGTGGAGCCGATTCGCGCCAGGGCATCTGCTTGATAGTTGTCATTTCTTGGTACATGGAGAAACTCGCACCCCTCAAAATATCCGCTGAGTTGCTGTACGAGGAAGCGGTGGCTCGCCATGTTCGCGTCCTTGGCGTCCCAATCGCCTGATGACTGCTGGACCACCAAGTTGGAGTCACCATAGCATAGGATCCGGCGAATACCGAGCTCTTTTACTTGCGGGAGCCCGTGAACGAGTGCCTCGTATTCGGCGACATTGTTGGAGGTGGCAAAATGGATTTGCAGCACATATTTGAGCTTGTCGCCCTTTGGAGAGGTGAGGACGATGCCGGCTCCCAAGTCGGTGCGCATCTTGGAACCGTCGAAATGCATTCGCCAATGGGTGGAGTTGGGCGCTGGCGGTAGATACTAGGTTTCGGCCCTTTCGATGAGGAAGTCGGCCAGCGCTTGTGATTTGATGGCAGTGCGAGGTTTGTAGTAGATGGTGTAGGGGGCCAAATCAATGGCCCACTTGGCCACTCGGCCCGAGGCGTCTCGGCTGCCGATGATCAAGGCTAGAGGAGCTGTGCAGACCACAGTGATTGGATGTTCTTGGAAGTAAGGCTTCAATTTCTTGGCGGCAAAGTGCACACCATAGCACATCTTCTGGTAGTGGGGGTAGTTTTGCTTGGAGGTCGATAGTACTTCACTCAAATAATATACCGGTCTTTGGACTGGTAGCGCCTTGCCTTCCTCCTTGCGTTCTACCGTGATGATTGTGCTGACTACTCGGCTGGTGGCAGCGATGTAGAGGAGCATGGGCTCCTTAGGAGTCGGTGCTGCCAGGACAGGTGGAGTAGTCATCATCTTCTTTAGTTGGAAAAAAGCTTCGTCCACCTTGTGGTTCCACTTGAAAAAAGTGGTCTTCTTCATGAGTTGGTACAGGGGAAGAGCCTTCTCGCCCAGCCGACTAATGAATCAGCTGATGGAGGCCAAACAGCCGGTGAACTTTTGTACGTCCAGCAGTCGGCTGGGTACCTCCATCCTTTCAATTGCCTTGATCTTCATGGGGTTGCATCCTATGTCGCGTTTGGAGATCAGGAAGCCAAGGTACTGGCCGGCTGGTACTCCGAAGACGCACTTCTCCGGGTTGAGGATGATCTGAAATCGGCGCAAGTTCTCAAAGGCCTCCTTCAGGTCTTCCAGCAGTGTTCCATGCTTCTCCGTCTTTACCACCACATCGTCCACGTAAACATGAGCATTTCTGCCGAGCTGCTTGAGGAGGCACTTATGCATGCATCGTTGGAAGGTGGCGCCGGCGTTCCTCAAGCCGAACGTCATGGTCAAGTAGCAGAAAGCTCCAAACGACGTGATGAAGGCAGTCTTCAGCCTATCGGCTGGGTTCAACTTGATCTGGTGATACCCTGAGTATGCATCCAAGAAACTCAACAGCTCGCATCCGGCTGTGGAGTCTATCACTTGGTCGATCCTTGGCAAAGCTAACGGGTCCTTGGGGCATGCTTTGTTGAGGCTAGTGTAGTCAATACACATTCGCCATTGCTTGTTCTTCTTCAATACTAGGACCAGGTTGGCCAGCCATTCTGGAAAGAATAGTTCCATGATGAAGCCGGCCGCAAGCAGCCGGGCTATTTCTTCTCCAACAACTCTTCTCTTCTCTTCTAACAAGCGGCTCAAAGGTTGCCTGACTGGCTTGGCATTAGACCGGACGTGTAGTTTTTGCTCGGCGAACTCCGTCAGGACACCTGGCATGTCTTTGGGGGACCATGCAAAGATGTCTCGATTCTCACAGAGGAAGTCGACAAGCTCGCCTTCCTATTTGCTGTCGAGGTTGGCGCCTACGACACCGCACCTCTCTAGGTGCTCTGGGTCCAAAGGTATCTTCTTTGCTTCCGACTCCTTGGGATCAGGCGACATCTCTGGCTGTTTTCATGCCATCGCCACAACCCGGTCAAGCAGTCGCTTCTCAGCTGTGATCACGAGGGACTCAGCCAACCGACTGCTCTCTGATGCGCACGCGGACGACTTCTTGTAGTCACCAGGTATGGTCAGGATCCCCTTGGAACTCGGCATCTTCATCTTAAGGTAGGCATAGTGGGGGACGGCCATGAACTTGGCCAGGGCAGGCCGGCCAAGTAGCTCATGGTATGGGCTCTCTAGGTCCACCACCTCGAACCAAATTGACTCTCGGCGGAAATGATCTTTGTCTCCGAAGAGGACGTCCATCAAGATCTTGCCGATTGGTGAGCAGGAAAGGCCAGGAACTATGCCGTGGAACACCGTCCGGCTGGACGGTAGTTGCCTCTGCCTGATTCCAAACTTCTCCATGGTGTCTTTGTACACGATGTTGATGCTGCTGCCGCCGTCTATCAGGACTCTGGAGAAGCGAGCAGCTCGTTTGTCCGTGGCAAAGCTGGCGTCCAAAAAAAAGGTGTAGGAGCTGGGTTTGGGCATTACTTCTGGGTGGTCAGCTCTGCTCCAGCTGATGGGCTTCTCAGACCAATGCATGAACTCTGGGGTGTCAGATGCTACTGCATTCACCTCCTGCTACTGCTGCCGCCTGCTGCATCGATCGTCGGCCACATTGGTGAACACAACATAAGCTCCCTCCTCTTCTGGGTACTCGTCTTGTACTGCGCCGACTGGTCTGACCACCGGCTACTGGGGCGCAGTAGGAGACGGCCGCCCTGCAGATGGGGGAGGAAAAAGTCCGTCTCCCTTGGCTATCCTGGTGAGCCAGTGGCATTTCCGAGTGTTGTGGTTGGACGGCTTTGCGCCACTGTGGAACTTCTAGGGTCCATCCAAAGTCTTCTCATATGAGAAAGCCGGCTGCCAGTTGGGCTTGCCACCCTTCTGGCGTTTGGGCGGGGGCTACCCTTCCGGCTGCTAGTTTTCGACTGTCGCCTCCTGCCGACTGGTGGAAGTCGGTGGTGGGGCTTTGCGCTTGTGTTCATTCTGCGGTTGACGCCAACTGGTGTCTCCGGCCGGGGTTCGAGGAGCCCGAGGAGCCACCTTGCCGGTCGCGCTAACTTGAATCTCCATCTTATTGGAGGAGTCGGCCGTCGCGTACTTGTCCGCTATGATCAGCAGCTCGTCAAGGGTTTCCGGCTCGTCGCAGAGAAGCTTGTGCTTGAGGAGGGTGCCCTCTCAGCATCCAGCAGTGAAGTACTCAATGGCCTGCACCTCGTGCACGCCTTCGCAGGAGTTGCGAAGCTCGGCCCGGCGCGTGAGGTAGTCGCGGGTTGACTCGCTGGGGCCCCGTACACATAAGGAGAGCTGGCGAGGCTTGGGAGGCCGCTTGTATGTGCTGGTGAAGTTGCGGACAAAGGCGTCAGTGAAGTCGACCCAACTGTTGATGCTGCGGGGCCTTAAGCTATTCAGCCAAGTCTGGGCCATGCCTTGGAGCATGAGCGGAACGTAGTTCACGGCAACACGTTTGTTGCCGTTCGCTATGCTGACGGCCGTGGAATAGTCGACCAGCCAGTCTTCCGGCTTCACGGAGCCGGTGTATTTGGGTGTATCTTTGGGGAGCGTGAACCCTTTGGGGAAGGGCTCGTCTCGAATGCGGGGGCCGAAACACGGCGGACCCAACTCATCTTCTTCTTCAAGCGCCAGGGATCGGTGGAGACGGTCGATCCAGTGGCGGGCGTCATTCTCTCCGACTCCCTCTCGGTGGCCAAGGCGGTCGCCGAGCGTCAGGTGATCAATAGGCGGCTAGGAGACTCGCCTTTCCCTTCGAGGGGGAGGAGGCGGGCAGTCGTCCCATTGTTCCACTGTTCTTGGGCGACTGTCTTGGTCGCGCTCTATGGTGATGCGAGTCCGACTGCAGCTGGCAGCCGGCTCCTTGTCTTTTCTTCTGCGGACGCCGCCAGTTGGCATCCGAGACTCCGCGCCTTGGTCTCGGCGTGGAAGTAGGTTGTCATTCTGTCGGCGCAGCGCATCAGTGTGGCAGCCGGCCTCGTCCTGCTCAGCAGTCGCGTCAAGGAGTCGCTGGACGTGCTCCGTCATCAGGCGAGGTTCTTCACCCTTGAACTTGTCCAACTCGTCCGCCGCCGCCTGGGCGGCTCGAATGTTCTCCGCAGGCGTGGCGTAGACGGGGCGATTCGCCCCGAACAGATCGGCGATAGCAGCGCCACGCTGCTGGACCGTGCCAAGGCGGCTAGGCCCAGCCGCAGCCGGCGTGCCGCCCACAGATCGGTCCATCTCACGCTGGTAGGCCTCTGACAAGCGTCTCATGCTGGCCAGCTTTTTGGCGCCTTTGACTAGCTGAAGGCGGCGTGCCTCCAGCGTCTCGGCGTCGGCTTCTTCGGGGATGGGCGCCGCCAGGTCTTGTAGCGCCATGTTGAGCGGGTCGTAATGACCACTGCCAGAGTGCTCACCATGATCAATGGCAAGCACTTCCGTGACGGTGCTTCCACTGCTCTCCGTGGGAGGAAGCGGCTCGTCGTAGACCACCACATTGGTGGGGAACGTGTCAAGCGACGCGGTGTCGGAGTCGACCAACATCGGATCGGTGGAACCTACGGACTCCAAGTCCCCAGCTGGCTCGCTGGTGACGTGGAGTTGATCGAGGAGGCCCGCAAGGAGGCTCTCGGGGCCACTTGTGCCTGCGTCGGTTGCGGGCTCGTCGAAGAGGCGGACCTCGCCGACAAGATCGACGAGGCAACTGGCCGCGCAGGCGATTTCAGCGCCATGCAGCGCGTCGGCGCAGACTCCGTCTGACGTGTCGGGCTGGCTGCGCTTGCCAGGGAGAAAAAGGGTTCCCGTCCAGAATAGGTCTTCGGACGATGGTGCACTAGGCCCCACGGTGGGCGCCAAATGTCGGGGGTTGGGTGCGACATATGCCAATGGATGGCTTATCATGGTGGGGCCGAGTAGAACATCGCCGGTGCCTGGAAACGGGATGAGGCGTAGACACAAACGCCGACGTACATCACCCAGGTTCAGGGCTCTCCTCGGAGATAACACCCCTGGTCCTGCTCTGCGGGGTCTCCGCATGATCAGTAAGGCAAAGTGAGTACAAAGGTGCTTCTCGAGCTGTATCTGTGGGTAGGAGAAGGCAGGGCTAGCCCTCTCCTTCCTCTAAGGTCTGGTCTACAGGTTCAGGGCTCTCCTCGGAGATAACACCCCTGGTCCTGCTCTGCGGGGTCTCTGCATGATCAGTAAGGCAAAGTGAGTACAAAGGTGCTTCTCGAGCTGTATCTGTGGGTAGGAGAAGGCAGGGCTAGCCCTCTCCTTCCTCTAAGGTCTGGTCTAGTTCTAATGTATCGGACCCCTTGCATGGGTGCCCTGGGGGGTTTATATAGGCCTACCCACAGGGGTACAATGGTAAACCGTTTGGGCGCAGGGCCCAGCTGTCAATCTCTTCGCCTGCGGGCCCTCCTGCCGACTGCTGGGGCCCGCCGATTGGTTGGCCCAGCCGACTGGTCTAGTACGGAGCCGACAGGCCGCTCCCGCCGCTAGCGGGTCCTGCCGGCTGCTGATTACTGTAGTCGTGCTTCTAACAACGCAGGCTTGGTCATGGAGTCGTGGCTACAGTCCTGCCGCCTGGCGGGCGATTACTGTAGCCACTTCCCATCTCGTCTAGTTAATCGCGCGTGGGACCCGTGGGGGCAGGCCGGCTCCCTACGGGTCCGACTGGTGGCACCCTTGCCGTCTTCTGGACTCTCACTGACTGGTAGGGCCCTTCTTCCGTGGACCGTACCGTCAGGCCGTCGTGGGTACAGGACTCCGCCCACTGTTGCTGACCTCAGGGATGGCATGGCAACAGTGCTGCGCCAGACGGAGATCTCCGTTGGTATAGCACACTGTATCCTGGCCATCCCCTGGAAAAGGGGAGGGAGTGGGCTTTACTGTCGCCACTCCCTGTCCCATCCCCCTGATGAGGGCATGGGCTTTGCCGGTGTCGTGGGCCGACTCCCCGTGGCCGGCTTCACTGGAAGCCGCCAGTCGGAGTCGGCCAGTCTTGATCTCATCTCTAGGACTCGGACGTATATGGGCAGCCGGCTGTTCCTCCAGCCGCTCTCCTGAAGTCGGCTCCCCGTCTGTTGTCTCGAGGGGCGCAGTCAGCCCCAATGTCTTGAATGGTTATGGGCCTTGGGTTAGCCTACCCGTGGCCCGTTACTCCGACAGCTAATATTAGAGGTGAACTTAAACTTGTTAGCAAACATTCTTCTATGGTTACCACTCAAGTAGAACAAGTACTTAAAGCTCAAAAAGAATTGCTCAATGAGATGAATAGTAAGAAAAATAATTATGCTGTTAAAGTGGCTACTAGAACTGGTAGAATGACTTAGGAACCTTTATATCCTGAAGGCCATCCTCAGGAATTGAGCAAGATTCTCAGAGAAATAATATTGATGCACCTAGTTCTTCTAAAAGGAAGAAAAAGAAAAATGATAGAACTGTGCAAACTTCTAGTGAACCTATTGCTGAAACACCTGATAATCCAAATGATTTCTCTTTGTGTGATGCTGAAACACAATCTGGCAATGAACATGAACCTAATGAAAATGTTAATGATGATGTTCATAATAATTCTCAACCTAGTAATGATAATGATGTAGAAATTGAACCTGCTGTTGATCTTGATAACCCACAATCAAAGAATCAACATTACGATAAGAAAGACTTTGTTGCTAGGAAACATGGTAAAGAAAGAGAGCCTTGGGTTCAGAAACCCATGCCTTTTCCTCCCAAACCACCCAAGAAAAAGGATGATGAGGATTTTGAGCGCTTTTCTGAAATGATTAGACCTATCTTTTTACGTATGCGATTAACTGATATGCTCAAAATGAATCCTTATGCTAAGTACATGAAAGATATTGTTACAAATAAAAGAAAGATATCGAAAGCTGAAATTTCCACCATGCTTGCTAATTATACTTTTAAGGGTGGAATACCAAAGAAACTTGGAGATCCAGGAGTACCTACTATACCATGCTCCATTAAAAGAAACTATGTTAAAACTGCTTTATGTGATCTTGGAGCCGGTGTTAGTGTTATGCCTCTCTCTTTATATAGTAGACTTGACTTGAATAAGTTGACACCTACTGAAATATCTTTGCAAATGGATGATAAATAAACTTCTATACCTGTCGGTATTTGTGAGGACGTGCCTGTTGTGGTTGCAAACATTACTATTTTAACGGACATTGTTATTCTTGATATTCCCGAGGACGATAGTATGTCTATTATTCTTGGAAGACCTTTTCTTAATACTGCAGGGGCTGTTATTGATTGCAACAAAGGCAATGTAACTTTTCATGTTAATGGTAAAGAGCATACGGTACATTTTCCGAGGAAACAACCTCAAGTTCATAGTATCAATTCTATCAGAAAAATTCCATCGATTATATTTGGAGGTTTTGAATTTCCTCTTCCTCCTGTTAGGAAGAAATATGATATACTTATTATTGCGGATGTGCATATCCCCGTTGAGGTAACCTAGTGTTATTCAAAATTTGTCTGTTTTCATGTTAATCGGAATGAGTTTGTTAACAAGACTTGATCAACCTTGTTAGTGGATTCCTTTTGAAGAGCATGAGATGGATGAAACTAGAAGCACAACTTTTTGTATCCCACTTTTACTTTCTGTTATTTATATTCAATAAAATAAAAATAAATATTTGTCTGTCTGTTATCTGATTATTCGTGCAATATAAAAATACCTTGAAAATAAAAGTTCTCCAAATGCCCTAAAATTTAAATATGATTTTTTCTAGATAATTTGAGGATTTATGGAACAAATAACACACCAGGGGGGCCAGCCACCTTGCCACGAGGGTGGAGGGTGCGCCCACCCCCCTAGGGCGCCCCCCCTGCCTCGTGGGCCCACGGTGGCCCTCCTCCACTTATTCCTGCACCCATCCTCTTCTTCTTCCTCCTACAAACACGAAAAACCAACTCAAACCCAAGTCCAAGCTTGTTTTGCTGCCATTTTCAATCTCCTTGCTCAAAGCACCTCTCACAAAACTGCTTGGGGAGATTGTTCCTTGGTATGTGACTCCTCCATTGGTCCAATTAGTTTTTGTTCTAGTGCTTTATTCATTGCAAATTTTTGCTGCTTAGGTGACCCTATTCTTGAGCTTGCATGTCAAATTTATATGGTCAAAAGTAGTTTTGATGCATGACATAGGCTCTAGGAACTCGTAGGAGTAGTTGCTATCAATATTATTGAGTTTGGTTTACTTTTATTTTGAAGTTACTAAAAATTTCAGAATTTTTCAGAAAATGATGAGGAGATTATTGAGGGGCTCATCGAGCCAAAGCTCGAAGGAAAAGGCACCGAAGCCTAAGTATAATTTGCCGCGCACCGCGGAGGTTCGGGCATGTGAATGGCCTTTCGAGGATTTCTTGAGAGCAGCCGGGATTTATGTAGATTTTCATGAGTTGGCTCATAATGCAGTCCTCACCGCTTTCCTCCACGACCAATGCGATCAGTATCTCTTGCTCACAAATACCTTTGTGCAAAAGTTTCATTTTCATTCTAGGAACTCACCACCTATGGTGGAGTTTCATTTGTATGATGAGCATAACGAGATGTCACTTTATGATTTTTGTCGGATTTGTTTAGTACCTTTTGAGGGCAAGACAGAAGAACCACATCATGATGATGTGGAGGGATTTATTAATATTATCACTGTAGGGGAAAGTAGGAAGGATTCCGATGCATGAATCGCTAGAATACATTTTCCTGTCTTACGTTACTTTGCATTATTTGCTAGTCGTTGCTTAATTGGTCGCGGAAACTGTGGAAACCTTAGTATCCCTGATATTATTATTTTTCTCCAAGGTTTATAAAGTGATAACACTTTTAGTATGGGCGGCATTATTGCTAGACGGTTAAGTATAAACCGTACGAAGGGTCCCATCTTTGGAGGCATCTATGCTACACGCCTAGCTGCACATTTTAACATTCCTATTAGTCATGCTGAGAAGGAAGAAAAGGTGCTGCCTCGTGTTTATTTAGATTATAAAAGTATGGTGGCACATGATTTTATTGTTAAGAATAGGGCAGGAGAGCTTAAATATCAATTGTTCTTTAATAAACATCATCCTGAGACTATTACCATGTTCCGTTGACGGCTATTTATGCCTACCGGAACCCTGCACCAGCCGAGGAGCCAGAACCGGAACCACAATTTGATCCTTCACGACAGTCTAACTATCAGTGGGATCCGGAGATGATTGCCAGCCAGTGGCAATCAGAGCCTTCTTCTTCCTCATCGCAGTACGACCCCAACTATTATTATGGATATCCGCCAGGCCAGCCATGGCCATAGACCAACTTAGGCCAAAAGACTAAGCTTGGGGGAGTACATATCCCAACAACATTACATTTATGTTCACACAGAGTCATTGCTAGATGTTGGTGCTCATACTTTTTCATTGTATCATCCATGCTAGTTTATTTTCCTTTTTATGCTTTCTTCTTGTGTGTTTAATAAACCTTAAGAAAAAACCCAAAAAATTAGTTGTAGCTTATAATTAATTTACTTTCCATGCTTGTAGTAGTAATTAAAAAGAAAACCCAAAAATATTTCCGGTTCTTCTGTTGCTTGTTGGGAGCTTTCCCGTGTAAATATTTTTATTTCTTTTCTTTTCTTTGGGGGTTAGTAGGAGAAGACCATGATTAAATTGTTGAAGTGGCTCTTATATGATTTATTGTTAATTTAACCAAGAGCCCATATTGCTTTGTCTTCTCCTATTTATTGAATGCTCGCAGATTCCAGCTTAGTCCAATGCACGTGCACTTTTATTATTATTCACATCGTTCGGTCGTGCAAGTGAATGGCAATTATGATGATATATGATGGAATGACTGAGATGAGAAAAGTTGGTAAGAACTCGACCTCTTTTGTTTTTGTAAATATGATGAGTTCATCGTTCTTGATTTAGCTTGTTATGAATAAACATGTTTGCAATGACAATTAGAGATCATAGTTGCTTATTAGCTATGAGTTATAATGGTTTACCTTGCGTGCCAACATGCTATTAAAATGGTTATGATGTGGTATGATAGGGTGGTATCCTCCTCTGAATGATTTAAGTGACTTGACTTCGCACTTGTTCACGCATGTAGTTGAAACAAATCAACATGGCCTTCACGATATTTATGTTCATGGTGGATTATATCCTACTCATGTTTGCAACCAATGTTTATTACTTTTAGTGCATGTACATGGTTGTTATCACTCTCTAGTTGGTCGCTTCCCAGTGTTTTGCTAGCCTTCACCTGTACTAAGCGGGAATACTGCTTGTGCATCCAAACTCCTTAAACCCCAAAGTTATTCCACATGAGTCCAGTATACCTTCCTATATGCGGTATCTACCTGCCGTTCCAAGTAAATTTGTATGTGCCAAACTCTAAACCTTCAAATAATCATCCTGTTTTGTATGCTCGAATAGCTCATGTATCAACTAGGGATGTCTGTATCTTCCATGTTAGGCGGGTTATTCTCAAGAGGAGTGGACTCCGCTCCTCACTCACAAGATAAATGGCTGGTCACAGAGATGCCCAGTCCCATGCTTTATGCAAACTAAATCAAAATAATTGCAAACAAAACTCCCACTGGGACCTGATGTATGTTGGAGGCACTCGTTGTTTCGAGCAAGCCATGGATTGATGTTTGTTGGTGGAGGGGGAGTATAAACTTTTCCATTCTGTTTGGGAACTGCCTATAATGTGTGTAGCATGGAAGATATCGCCATCTCTTGGTTGTTATGTTGACAATGAAAGTATACCGCTCAAAATGTTATTCACCTCTATTTCAAAACTGAGCTCTGGCACCTCTATAAATCCCTACTTCCCTCTGCGAAGGGCCTATCCATTTACTTTTATGTTGAGTCATCACCCTCTTATCAAAAGCACTAGCCGGAGAGCGCAGCTATCATTTGCATTCATTATTGTTAATTTATATTGGGTGTGACTATGATTGGATATCTTTTACCATGAATTACAATGTCTAGTCAGTCCTTGATCTTTAAAGGTGCTCTGCATTTATGTTTTGCGGTCTTAGAAAGGGCTAGCGAGATACCATCTTGTTATATCATATTATGATTGTTTTGAGAAAGTGTTGTCATCCGAGATTTATTATTATGGCCTGCTAGTTGATTATGCTATTGATATGGGTAATCATGAGACCTGAGAATTATTGCAAATATGGTTAGTTACAATCTTTGCTGAAAACTTGAATGCTAGCTTGACATATTTATAACAACAAGAGCAAACAGAGTTTGTAAAAGTTTTTCTTTATTTCTTTCAGTTTGTCAACTGAATTGCTTGAGGACAAGCAAGGGTTTACGCTTGGGGGAGTTGATACGTCTCCGTCGTATCTACTTTTCCAAACACTTTTGCCCTTGGTTTGGACTCTAACTTGTATGATTTGAATGGAACTAACCCGGACTTACGCTATTTTCAGCAGGATTGCCATGATGTTGTTTTATGTGCAGAAAACAAAAGTTCTCGGAATGACCTGAAACTCCACGGAATATCTTACAATAAATAATAAAATATCCTGACCAAACATGCAGACCAGGGGGCCCACACCCTTGCCACGAGGGTGGGAGGCGCCCCCCCTAGGGCGTGCCCCCCTACCTCGTGGGCCCCCTGGAGACCTCCCGACTCCAACTCCAACTCTATATAACTGCTTTCGGGGAGAAAAAAAATAGGAGAGACGAAATCATCGCGTTTTACGATACGGAGCCGCCGCCAAGCCGTAAAACCTCTCGGGAGGGCTGATCTAGAGTCCGTTCAGGGCTCCGAAGAGGGGGATTCGTCGCTGTCGTCATCATCAACCATCCTCCATCACCAATTTCATGATGCTCACCGCGGTGCATGAGCAATTCCATCGTAGGCTTGCTGGACAGTGATGGGTTGGATGAGATTCACCATGTAATCGAGTTAGTTTTGTTAGGGTTTGATCCCTAGTGTCCACTATGTTCTGAGATTGATGTCGCTATGACTTTGCTATGCTTAATGCTTGTCACTAGGGCCCGAGTGCCATGATTTCAGATCTGAACCTATTATGTTTTCATCAATATATGAGAGTTCTTGATCCTATCTTGCAAGTCTATAGTCACATATTATGTGTTATGATCCGTTAACCCCGAAGTAACAATAATCGGGATACTTACCGGTGATGACCGTAGTTTGAGGAGTTCATGTATTCACTATGTGCTAATGCTTTGTTCCGGTTCTCTATTAAAAGGAGGCCTTAATATCCCTTAGTTTCTATTAGGACCCCGCTGCCACGGGAGGTTAGGACAAAAGATGCCATGCAAGTTCTTTTCCATAAGCACGTATGACTATATTTGGAATACATGCCTAAATTACATTGATGAATTGGAGCTAGTTCTGTGTCACCCTATGTTATGACTGTTACATGATGAACCGCATCCGGCATAATTATCCATCATTGATCCAATGCCTACGAGCTTTCCATATACTGGCTTTCGCTTATTTACTTTCCCGTTGTTATTATTACAATCACTACATAATACCAAAAATATTACTTTGCTTTCGTTACTCTTTTGTTAACATTACCATCACTATCATATTACTTTGCTACTAAACACTTTGCTGCAGATACTAAGTTTCCAGGTGTGGTTGTATTGACAACTCAGCTCCTAATACTTGAGAATATTCTTTGGCTCCCCTTGTGTCGAATGAATAAATTTGGGTTGAATACTCTACCCTCGAAAGCTGTTGCGATCCCCTATACTTGTGGGTTATCAGCCACACAGGAGGTAAAATGTAAATCACAAGCATTATAATACATAACATCATTGTTCCATATTACATGATAGGATAATACAAATGTTCTCATGGGAATATGACATCCTTCGAACATTGCTCCGCCACAAGGCAGGACCCCTCCAGGACGCCATCAAATTAGAGCTCGGGTTGATGATGCTCCTTTCCCTCCGGCGGCCCCTCGATCATCAGCTTCTTGGCATCCAGCTTTGCCCAATGTGTCTTGACGCAGGCAAAGGCCATACGCGCACCTTCAATATAGACCGACCGCTTCACGGCTTTGAGCCGTGGATAGGCACTTACAAGCCGCTTAACAAGTCCGAAGTAGCTGCTAGGTATAGGCTCGGCAGGCCACAACTAGAATATCATGTCCTTCATGGCTAGCTCTGCCGACTTGTGCAGCTCGACCAACTGCTTTAGCTAGTTGCTGAAGGGCAACGGATGTTCGGGTCCAAGATATTGGGACCAGACTAGCTTCTTCATAGACAACCCTTCTTCGGCTCTATAATGCTCGGCAACATCTGATATACTGCATGGCAGATCCATAAACGCCCCTGGAAAACCCAAATTCAGATAAGTACAAGGAACGTTTCTTCTACATACTTGCTTTGCATGGTGAAAGAATTACTCGCCGCAATCTCCTTGGCCGCCTGAATTTCCTGGAGGGCATTCTGGGCTTTGGCTCGTGCATCCTGTGCGCTTGGGCGTGCCTTCACCAGTTCAGACTCTTGCGCCTTACAATCGCGCTCCAACTTCTCAAATCTCTCGATCGCGCCCTAGAGTTGTTGTTGTGCCTCGCCAACCTGGGCCTCATGCTTCTCGCGTGCGGTGTGTTCCTTGGCCGCTTTGTCCTCGGCATCGGATACCGCCTTCTTGAGGGCTGCCACCTCAGTCGTGGCGCCTAATAAAGTTTACGACACCTCAATCCGGACGGACTATTCATTTTTTTCTTAACACATACCCACAGGTTACTGCATACCTTGGCTATCCTCGAACTGCTTCTTCATGTGATCGAGCTCTTCCTTGGCCTGCTCTAGTTTCCGCTTCAGTCCGGAGACCTCCGCAACATGAGCGGTGGCAGCCTGCAGCGATACGTGCTTATTCACACAGACAACTTATGATAGACTCCTGCGATATTTCTTCTAGATCCTCTGTTCGTCTTTTTCTTTCCAAACACCAAATAGAGCATCAGGGGCTACTGTTTATACTGTGATATTCTTCCTACAAATGCATTACTTACCTCAAAGCCTGATAGAAGGCTAGTGCAGGCTTCGGTGAGTCCGCTTTTTACGAACTGGACCTTCTCTATTACCGTGCCCATAAGGGAGAGGTGTTCATCCACAATAGAGGCGCCTCGTAGCGCCTCCCGCTGATTATCCGGTGCCTCTGGTTGGATAGAGGTCACCGGCGGAACAGGCACATTCCCTCCTTTTGGGGAATGCCGTCCACTTGACTCCGGAGCCGCATAGATCTCCGGAATGGTATCCGGCTCAGGTCCGATGGGAAGTCGGCCCCCGTCACCAGTCCCCATAGGGGCTTTTTTCCCCATGTGTTCGGCGACTGAGGAATCGTCTTGGGGAACCACCCCGACGATCTCCGGAAGCCCCCCTGGTCGGGGAAGGACTTTTACGACACCACCTCGTCGTCACCCTTGGGAGAGACGAAATGAGCAGGTGGTGGAGACATGCTAGCCATATCCTTTGAGTCTAGCGACCCTTCTGTCGAGGATCGCGGTGAGCCATCACGCGCTGGACTGCAATAACAAGGTTTAAGGTATATCAATATTACAAACAGGGAAGGCCAGACATTTGCGGATTCTGGTACTTACGAGGCGGCCCGAGGCTTGGTCCAGGGAGGTCGCTCTGGACTGCTATCAACATCCCACACGGAGTTATTCGCGAGGGAGCCTCTAACCCTCTTAGGCGCTTTCGCCTCTAGATTTGTGGAGGCCTCTCTCTTCTCCCTCCCCACTTCAGGTGGGGAGTCGCTTTCTTCTTCCTCTTCGTCGTCATCGTCAGCGGATGAAGTGGAAGTCTCGTCTTCGGGCATCACGTCCAGAGCGTGTTTTTGCCGAGGGCCCTTCTTGGCCCCTTTGGCCGCTTTCTTGGCCGTCTTCTCTGGCACCTCATAAGGTGCTGGAAAAAGCATTTTTGTTGGTAATGGGAATTCTTGGTCTTCGGGTAGCGGAGCCGGGCAGTTAATGCCCTCAGCTATCTTGATCCAGGCTTGAAAATATGGGTAGGAAAGCTTAGGCTTTTTCTCAAAATATGCTAGTAAAGGGTACGCCTTGAAAACATTAAAAGAACTTACCGGGTTAGCCTAGCGTCTTAAGTTGTGCCCGCGATCTTCGGTCGTGGGCGGTGGCGTCTCACCGGCCCTGAAGAGCACTTTCCAGATTTCTTCGTGCGTCGTGCCAAAGAGCTCTAGTAGCGTCCGGTGCTTGGCCAGATCATACTCCCACAAATAGCAAGTCCGGCATTGGCACGGAAGGACCCGACGAATGAGCATGAGCTGGACCATGTTGACGAGCTTGATCTTCCTATCTATCATGTTCTGGATGCACGTCTGCAGCCCAGTCAGCTCGTCCGAGGGACCCCAGGTTAGGCCACTCTCTTGCTAGGAGGTGAGCCGCATCAGGATTCCTTATCGGAATTCGGGGGCCGCCACCCAGTTGGCGTCACGCGGCTCGGTGATATAGAACCACCCCGATTGCCACCCTTTCACCGTCTCAGCGAATGAGCCTTCGGGCCAGGTAACGTTGGGCATCTTTCCCACCATGGAGCCTCCGCACTCTGCTTGTTGGCCGCTCACCACCTTCGGCTTCACATTGAATATATTCAGCCATATGCCGAAATGAGGCGGGATGCAAAGAAAGGCCTCGCACACGACAATGAATGCCGTGATGTTGAGGATGAAGTTGGGGGCTAGGTCATGGACGTCTAGACCGTAGTAAAACATCAGTCCACGGACGAAGGGGTGAAGAGAGAAGCACAGCCCGCAGACGAAATGTGTGAGAAACACAACCCTCTCGTGGGGCTCCGGAGTAGGGACGATCTGTCCCTTGGCCGAGAGTTGGTGAGCGATGTCCTTGGACAGATATCCGGCCTCCCGGAGCGCCCTTATATCCCTCTTCTTGATGGAGGAGGCCATCCACTTACCCCCAGTTCCGGATCCGGACATTTTTGGAGTGCTTTCTCGGACGAGGGAAAAGCTAAAGGCTTGGGTGCTGGAGCTCAGGGACGGAAGGACTGAGGAGGAGCCAAGGTGTGGGTGAAGAAAGGGAATCATTATCCCCTGATAAAGGCCATCAATATCAAGCATCTCACCACTCACCTTAAACTCGCCTATTCCCAAGGGTCGTGCAAACAGCTCGGTTGGATCGCCCACGCCCGTATTGATGAGAATCCCGTAATAAGGGGACACGATCTCTTCTTTGACAAGATGTGCCAATGGCAACCGCGTTTCGAAACATGGAGCGGCAGACGAAAAACGGTTCGAAATTATGACCGGACAGACGTGATGTCATATTATAAAAAGCTCTGAGGAGATTAGACTCATGTAAAAATATGTTCTCTCTACGGTTATGTATGGTGTGTGTGACAGGTCTGGATACTATAATAGAATCCGAAGACTATCTTCAAGTTTTGATAAAAGGGAACCCGCCTTGCAGTGTCGAAGAGAATCTGCCCGCCGGACTCCTCGTCATTGAAGCCAGGTTCAGGGGATACTGAGGGAGTCCTGGACTAAGGGGTCCTCGGGTGTCTGGCCTGTTATCCGTGGGCCGGACTGATGGGCTGTGAAGACATGAAGGCCGAAGAATGTACCTATGTCCGGATTGGACTCTCCTTGCCGTGGAAGGCAAGCTTGGCGACCGACTTTGAATATTCCTTCTTATGTAACCGACTCTATGTAACCCTAGATCCCCCCCCGGGTGTCTATATAAACTGGAGGGGTTAGTCCGTAAAGGGGAGACACTCATTACCATAGTCATACATGCTAGGCTTCTAGGGTTTAGCCATTATGATCTCGTGGTAGATCACCTCTTGTAACACTCATATTCATCAAGATCAATCAAGTAGTACGTAGAGTATTACCTCCATAGAGAGGGCCTGAACCTGGGTAAACATCGTGTCCCCCGTATCCTGTTATCATCGATCCTAGACGCATAGTTCGGTACCCCCTACCCGAGATCCGCCTGTTTTGACACCGATAGTGTGCATCCAACTCGCTTGCTCATGAAGACCTAGGGCATTTTGAGGAAGCCCATCATTGGAATATACAAGCAAAGTTCTATAATGAAAGATTCCCACTAGTAAATGAAAGTGACAACATAGGAGACTCTCTATCATGAAGATCTTGGTGCTACTTTGAAGCACAAGTCTGGTAAAAGGGTAGTAACATTGTCCGTTCTCTCTTTTTCTCTCATTTTTTTTATTTCGGCCTTTTCTCTTTTTTATGCCCGCTCTTTTTTTCCGTCCAGAGTCTCATCCCGACTTGTGGGGGAATCATAGTCTCCATCATCCTTTCCTCACTGGGACAATGCTCTAATAATGACGATCACCACACTTTTATTTACTTACAACTCAAGAATTACAACTCGATACTTAGAACAAAATATGACTCTATATGAATGCCTCTGGCGGTGTACCGGGATGTGCAATGACTCATGAGTGACATTTATGAAAGAATTATGAAAGGTGGCTTTGCCACAAATACGATGTCAACTACATGATCCTGCAAAGCAATATGACAATGATGGAGCGTGTCATAATAAATGGAAAGGTGGAAAGTTGCATGACAATATATCTCAGAATTGCTATGGAATTGCCATAATAGGTAGGTATGGTGGCTTTTTTGAGGAAGATATATGGTGGGTTTATGGTACCGACAAAATTTGCGCGGTAGTAGAGAGGCTAGCAATGGTGGAAGGGTGAGAGTGTGTATAATCCATGGACTCAACATTAGTCATAAAGAACTCACATACTTATTGCAAAAATATATTAGTTATCAAAAAAGTACTACGCCCATGCTCCTAGGGGGGTAGATTGGTAGGAAAAGACCATCGCTCATCCCCAACCGCCACTCATAAGGAAGACAATCAATAAATAAACCATGCTCCGACTTCATCACATAATAGTTCACCATACGTGCATGCTACGGGAATCACAAACTTTAACACAAGTATCTATCAAATGCACAACTACTCAACTATCATGAGTCTAATATTATCATCTTCATGTCTCAAAACAATCATCAAGTATCAAACTTCTCATACTATTCAATGCACTCTATATGAAAATTTTTATTATACCCATCTTGGATGCCCATCATATTAGGACTAGTTTCATAACCAAAGCAAATTACCATGATGTTCTAAAGACTCTCAAAATAATATAAGTGAAGCATGCGAGTTCATCTATTTCTCCAAAATAAAAACACCACCGTGCTCTAAAACGATACAAGTGAAGCACTAGAGCAAATGACAAACTACTGCAAAAGATATAAGTGAAGCTCAATGAGTGGTCGAATAATTATGTAACTACATGAAGACTCTCTAACATTTAAGAATTTCATATCTTCGTATTTTATTCAAACAGCAAGCAAAACAAAAAATGACGCTCCAAGCAAAACACATATCATGTGGTGAATAAAAATATAGCTCGAAGTAAAGTTACCGATGAACGAACAAGAAAGAGGGGATGCCATCCGGGGCATCCCCAAGCTTAGGCTCTTGGTTGTCCTTGAATGTTACCTTGGGCTTCCTTGGGCATCCCCAAGCTTAGGCTCTTGCCACTCCTTATTCCATAGTCCATCGAATCTTTACCCAAAACTTGAACACTTCACAACACAAAACTTAACAGAAAAATCGTAAGCTCCGTTAGTATAAGAAAATAAATCACCACTTAGGTAGTGTTGTGAATGTTGGGGAACATAGTAGTTTCAAAAAAAATCCTACGCACACGCAAGATCATGGTGATGCATAGCAACGATAGGGGAAAGTGTTGTCTACGTACCCTCGTAGACCGGCAACGGAAGTGTTGACACAACACAGAGGAAGTAGTCGTACGTCTTCCCGATCCGACCGATCCAAGTACCGAACGTACAGCACCTCCGAGTTCTGCACACGTTCAGCTCGATGATGATCCCTGGACTCTGATCCAGCAAAGTGTCGGGGAAGAGTTCTGTCAGCACGACGGCGTGGTGACGATCTTCATGTTCTACCATCGCAGGGCTTCCCCTAAGCACCGCTACAATATTATCGAGGAGTATGGTGGAAGGGGGCACCGCACACGGCTAAGGAAACGATCACGAGGATCAACTTGTGTGTCTAGAGGTGCCCCCTGCCCCTGTATATAAAGGAGCAAGGGGGGTGCGGCCGGCCCTAGGAGGAGGCGCGCAGGAGGAGTCCTACTCCTACCAGGAGTAGGACTCCCCCCCTTTCCCTAGTTGGATTAGGACATGGGGGAAAGGAAGAGAGGGGGGAAAGGAAAGGGGGGGGCGCCGCCCCCCCCCCTCCTTGTCCAATTCGGACTTGGGGGGGAGGGACGCACGGCAGCCCCTAGGACTCCTCTCCTCTTTCTCCACTAGGCCCACTAAGGCCCATTAGGTTACTGGGGGGTTCCGGTAACCTCCCGGTACTCCGGTAAAATGCCGTTTTCACTCGGAACACTTCCGATGTCCAAACATATGCTTCCCATATATCAATCTTTATGTCTTGACCATTTCGAGACTCTTCGTCATGTTCGTGATCACATCCGGGACTCCGAACGAACTTCGGTACATCAAAATATATAAACTCATAATGAAACTGTCATCGTAACATTAAGCGTGCGGACCCTACGGGTTCGAGAACAATGTAGACATGACCGAGACATGTCTCCGGTCAATAAACAATAGCGGAACCTGGATGCTCATATTGGCTCCTACATATTCTACGAAGATGTTTATCGGTTAGACCGCATAACAACATTCATTGTTCCCTTTGTCATCGGTATGTTACTTGGCCGAGATTCGATCGTCAGTATCTCAATACCTAGTTCAATCTTGTTACCGGCAAGTCTCTTTACTCGTTTCGTAATACATCATCTCGCAACTAACTCATTAGTTGCAATGCTTGCAAGGCTTATGTGATGTGCATTACCGAGAGGGCCCAGAGATACCTCTCCGACAATCGGAGTGACAAATCCTAATCTCAAAATATGCCAACCCAACATGTACCTTTGGAGACACCTGTAGAGCTCCTTTATAATCACCAAGTTACGTTGTGACGTTTGGTAGCACCCAAAGTGTTCCTCCGACAAATGGGAGTTGCATAATCTCATAGTCATAGGAACATGTAGCACACAAAACGTCATTGAAGTCCCGATTCTAAGCCGTAAAGCATGGCACACTGAACTATCGAGTAGTCATCAGCTTTGCTCTGCCAGACGTTCATAACAACTGGTGTTGCTCCAGCAGCAGGCCTGGCACCCAGCGGTGCTTCCAGGACGTAATTCTTCTGTGCAGCAATGAGGATAATCCTCAAGTTACGGACCCAGTCCTTCTAATTGCTACCATCATTTTTCAACTTTGCTTTCTCAAGGAACGCATTAAAATTCAACGGAACAACAGCACGGGCCATCTATCCACAATCAAACATAAACAAGCAAGATACTATCACGTACTAAGTTCATGATAAATTTAAGTTCAATTAATCATATTACTAAAGAACTCCCACTTAGATAGACATCACTCTAATCCTCTAAGTGATCACGTGATCCAAATCAACTAAACCATGTCCGATCATCACGTGAGATGGAGTAGTTTCATTGGTGGACATCACTATGTTGATCATATCTACTATATGATTCACGCTCGACCTTTCGGTCTCCGTGTTTCGAGGCCATATCTGTATATGCTTGGATCTTCAAGTATAACCTGAGTATTCCGCGTGTGCAACTGTTTTGCACCCGTTGTATTTGAACGTAGAGCCTATCACACCCGATCATCACGTGGTGTCTCAGCACGAAGAACTTTTGCAACGGTGCATACTTAGGGAGAACACTTCTTGATAATTAGTGAGCGATCATCTTAAAATGCTACCGTCAAACAAAGCATGATAAGATGCATAAAAGATAAACATCACACGCAATCAATATAAGTGATATGATATGGCCATCAGCATCTTGTACTTGTGATCTCCATCTCCGAAGTACCGTCATGATCACCATCGTCACTGGCGCGACACCTTGATCTCCATCATAGCACCGTTGTCGTCTCGCCAATCTTATGATTCCATGACTATCGCTACCGCTTAGTGATAAAGTAAAGCATTACAGCGTGATTGCATTGCATACCATAAAGCGACAACCATATGGCTCCTGCCAGTTGCCGATAACTTGGTTACAAAACATGATCATCTCATACAATAAAATTTAGCATCATGTCTTGACCATATCACATCACAACATGCCCTGCAAAAACAAGTTAGACGTCCTCTACTTTGTTGTTGCAAGTTTTACGTGGCTTCTACGGGCTTAAGCAAGAACCAATCTTACCTACGCATCAAAACCACAACGATAGTTTGTCAAGTTGGTGCTATTTTAACCTTCGCAAGGACCGGGCGTAGCCACACTTGGTTCAACTAAAGTTGGAGAAACTGACACCCGCTAGCCACCTGTGTGCAAAGCACGTCGGTAGAACCAGTCTCGCGTAAGCGTACGCGTAATGTCGGTCCGGGACGCTTCATCCAACAATACCGCCGAACCAAAGTATGACATGCTGGTAAGTAGTATGACTTATATTGCCCACAACTCACTTGTATTCTACTCGTGCATATAACATCAACACATAAAACCTAGGCTCTGATACCACTGTTGGGGAACGTAGTAATTTCAAAAAATTTCCTACGCACACGCAATATCATGGTGATGCATAGCAACGAGAGGGGAGAGTGTTGTCTACGTACCCTCGTAGACCGGCAACGGAAGTGTTGACACAACGTAGAGGAAGTAGTCATACGTCTTCCCGATCCGACCGATCCAAGTACCGAACGTACGGCACCTCCGAGTTCTGCAGACGTTTAGCTCGTCGACGATCCCCGGACTCTGATCCAGCAAAGTGTCAGGGAATAGTTCTGTCAGCACGACGGCAAGGTGACGATCTTGATGTTGTACCGTCGCAGGGCTTCGCCTAAGCACCGCTACAATATTATCAAGGAGTATGGTGGAAGGGGGCACCGCACACGGCTAAGGAAATGATCACGAGGTTCAACTTGTGTATCTAGAGGTCCCCCTGCCCCCGTATATAAAGGAGCAAGTGGGGGTGTGGCCGGCCCTAGGTGAGGCGCGCAGGAGGAGTCCTACTCCTACCAGGAGTAGGACTCCCCCCCTTTCCCTAGTTGGATTAGGACATGGGGGGAAGGAAGAGAGGGGGGAAAGGAAAGGGGGGGCGCTGCCCCCCTCCTTGTCTGTCGGCGTTCTGGAAACGGGGATCCCCAGACTTGCTTGCCTGCGGCCTGTGGCGTGGCTCAAAGGGGGGCCCAGCGTGGCCCATCTTCACCAACACAAATCCAAGACCCTCGCGAGGGGCCAAGCCTCGCGGGGCGGACAACGCGGAGCTTCCTCAAGCACGGCCTCGTCAGGGTGGCTCACGAGGAGGCAGAGAGATCAAGGCGGGGTACCTCACGAGGTGCCCGTGAGGCAAGCCATGACGACCGAGGGCGCCAGGCGGGTGCCAGCCCGCGCAGTGTCCTCCTTTCCTATTTGGTGCAAAGGGGGCAAGCGCAGCCACGGAGAACCGAGGCATCAGGCAAAGGTTGCCATTTCGGTGCAATGAGACCAAGACCATGAGGACTACAAGAAGGAGGTCATCGTGGAGCCCGAGACGGCACCAGCACCAGAGCTTTGTGCAGGCGAAGACTACTTTTGTCAGGGTAGCTAGTAGTAGCTGTCCCCCTTCAAATTAGCCTGCCATTGTTGGCTCCCTTCCCGCTCGATATTTGGGAAGAGGACCAGGGCCACTATAAATAGGACCAACCAACCACAGAGTAGGGGAGGTTGGAATAAAAGGTAGGGATCGAATGATAATGAAGATCAGGTAGAGAGAGAGAAGGGCGACTGAGCTCCTCCCAGCAGCTCATCGCCCCAGCCAAGAACAGACCCTCGCGAGGCTGTTCTTCCTTGTATTTTTCATCATCATAACCCAAGAGGCAATCCACCACACCATACACTGGAGTAGGGTATTACACCACAACGGTGGCCCGAACCAGTATAAACCCTGTGTCTCTTGTGTTGTTCCTTCCATAGTTTAGATCCTAGCAAGGCGGAGGGGTGCAGGTAGGTAGGAGGCGAAATCTCCGCGCGCACCCCAGTGTTCGAACCTCAAGGGTCTGCCGGAACCCGAAATCCGACATTTGGCACGCCAGGTAGGGCTGCGTCGGGATTCGTTTTCCAGCACCCCGTTTTCCTCCGACCATCACGCACATGTCTAACACTCGTCGGGCCCACGCCAAGCGCCAGGCCGCACTCGCTTCCCGCGCCGCCCAGACGGCCCCTGTCGGCAGGTGTCCTCGCCGTTCCCCGTCACCTGCCGTCAACGCCGCCACTGGCCCGGCGGGGGACGAGCAGCAAGCATCGTCCCAGCATCCGTCCGTGCGGCAAGCCGGCCGCACCGCAACTCCCTCGCTCACCCCAGCTGGTTCTTCGTCCCGCGCGCTCCGCGCACCCATGGAGCCCCGCAACCTCTCCCCCACCCATCGCACTGCACCAACACCCCCGGTCGTCGCGGCCCTCTTGGGCGGCTCGCAGGCGCTGCCTACAAGTCACCACGTCAAGCCGTTCATCCGCCAGGTCAGTGCCGCCTCCACGCGGCCGGGGGCTCCTCTGGACCGGGCGGCACCCGAGACCGGCCTGACCTTCAGCTCGGAGGACCACCCCTCCAACTCGGCCTACTCAGGTGCGCTCCCCATGCTGTGCACCCCCACCATCTACCAGGTGGCCGTCACCAGAACCCTCATTGATGGCGGCGCGGGCCTCAGCATGCTCTCGGTCGAGGCCTTCAACCTCCTCTTCATACCCCTGGAACGGCTGCAACCCAGCCGGCCCTTCTCAGGCGTTGGGGGCGAGTCGTCCAGCTCCTTAGGACAGATCCGGCTCCCAGTAACCTTCGGCACCTATGACAACTTCCGCACAGAGCTGGTCGACTTTGACATCGCTCCCATCGGCCTCCCCTACAACGCCATCCTCGGCTACCCAGCGCTGGCCCAGTTCATGGCTGCGACGCACCCGGCGTACAACCTCATGAAGATGCCCGGGAGCAGCGGTGTCCTCACTGTGCATGGGGACACCAGGGACGCACTGCTGGTGCTCAAGCTCGCCTTCAAGACGCTGGCGTAGGCACAGCCCGCCGGCTTGGAGACCCCCGGGCCCAAGGGGGCTGCACCCGCCAAGAAGAAACAGTTGTTCACCCAAGACAAGGTAGAAAGCAAGAAGATACCCGTCGATGAGGATGGGTCCACCAACGCCACTTTCACTATAGGCGCCCACCTCAAATCCGAGCAGGAGAAGGCCCTGGTCGGGTTCCTGTACGCAAACAAGAAGGTATTCGCTTGGGAGCCTGACCAGTTGGCAGGGATCCCTAGGAGTGTAATCGAGCATCACCTCAACGTGTGCCCCAACATGCGCCCTGTGAAGCAGAAGGCCAGGCGGCAGTCCACAGAAAAGCAGGCCTTCATCGTCCAAGAGACCCGCAAACTAGAAGCCGCTGGGGTCATTCGCGAGGTCCGATACCCGGATTGGTTGGCCAACCCTGTCGTTGTGCCAAAGAAGGGAGGGAAGGCGCGCATGTGTGTCGACTTCACCAACCTCAACAAAGCATGCCCGCAAGATCCGTTCCCGCTCCCCCGCATCGACCAGATCGTCGATTCCACTGCGGAATGCGACCTGTTATGCTTCTTGGATACCTTATCTGGGTATCACCAGATCAAGATGGCGGTAGAAGACGTCGAGAAGACAGCCTTCCTAACCCCGTGTGGAGTGTACTGCTACACATGCATGCCATCGGGCTGCGTAACACAGGGGCGACCTTCCAGAGGCTGATGCACATCACCTTGGGCCCGCAGCTCGAGAAGAATGTTGAAGCTTACGTCGATGACATTGTGGTAAAGTCTCGGGAGGCCAGGACCTTGATACAAGACTTGGAGGAAACCTTTGCGAGCCTCAACGCTGTGAACCTACGGCTCAACCCAAAGAAGTGTGTGTTCGGAGTCCCCTCGGGCAAGCTCTTGGGTTTCCTCGTGTCCCACCAAGGCATTGAGGCTAACCCAGAGAAGGTCAAGGCGGTGGAAGACATGAGCCCGCCAAAGACCCTCAGAGAAATGCAGAAGCTCACGGGGCGCGTGACCGTGCTAGGGCGCTTCATCTCCAAGTTGGGGGAACAAGCACTGCCCTTCTTCCAGCTAATGAATAAAAAGGGGCCCTTCGAGTGGACTGAATAGGCTGACAAGGCGTTCTAGGATCTCAAGAGATACCTATCCAGCCCACCGGTCATGGTGGCTCCACGCCCTCAAGAGCCCCTGGTGCTTTACCTCGCCGCCACTCCCTACTCCGCCAGCGCAGCCTTGGTGGCAGTCAGAGAGGAGCGCCGAATCAAAACCGCAGCAGCAGCCCGGGACAAGGCAGAACAGGGACAAGTAAGTCCCTCAGAAACTGCCACCCCGGCTGAGGAGGATCAGCCGCCGGAGAGGGGCGCACCAGAGGCGGAAGAGGCCCCTCTTGCAGATGGCCAGTCTCAGGAGGCCTCATTGCCTCAAGAGGCGCCATGGTCTCCGAAGGGAGCCACCTGCACTAACGCACTCCACCTCGTTGAGCACCCAGTGTACTTCGTCAGCACGGTGTTGCGGGATGCAAGGGCACAGTACCCCATGCCTCAAAAACTCCTCCTCGCGCTACTGGTGGCCTCGCGCAAGCTGCGGCACTATTTTCAGGGTCACCCCATCAAGGTCGTCTCGTCATACCCCCTGGAGAGAGTGCTCACGAGCCCTAATTCAGCTAGAAGGGTCGCTGAGTGGAACATAGAACTGCAAGCATTTCAGCTCCAATTCAGCACAACCAGAGTCATCAAGGGAGCAGTGTTGGCGGATTTTGTGGCAGAATGGACGGAGGCGCCGGGCCTCAAGGCCAACAACGATCGGTCCCTGTCCCCGGGAAGCGAGGCGCCAGAAGGCTGGGTCATGTACTTCGATGGGGCGTTCTCCAGGCATGGCGCTGGGACTGGGGCGATGCTTATATTGCCCACTTAGGACAAGCTCTATTACGCCGTGCAACTCTGTTTCCAGCAAGGTGAAAAGGTCTCCAACAACATAGCGGAGTATGAAGGTTTAATAGCGGGCTTGAAGGCCGCGGCTGCCCTGGGGGTGAAACGCCTCACCATCAAAGGCGATTCGCACCTCCTTGTCAATTTCTCCAGCAAGGTGCACGAGCCGAAGGATGAGCACATGGAAGCCTACCTAGCGGAGGTCCGCAGGATGGAGAAGCGGTTCTGGGGGTTGGAGTTGCAGCATGTGCCCCGTGGCACCAATCAAGAGGCCGACGACATCGCCAAACGGGCGTCCAGGCGGTTACCTCAGGAGCCTGGCATTTTCGAGGAGCGGCTCTTCAAGCCATCAGCCCTGTCGTCATTATCAAACACGGCTCAGCCCCGGGAGGAGCTCCCCCAGCCACCTGCCTTAGGGGCTCCGGCCTGTGGCCCAGCCTCAGGAGCACGCCTGCTCCTGACGATGGAACCTTAGGAGGGATGTTGGATCGCGGAGCTCCGGAGTTACCTAACGCAAGGGACCCTGCCGGAGAAGGAGGAGGAAGCGGAGCGAGTGGCACGCCAGGCCACGGCGTACTGCATCAAGCATGGAGAGCTCTACCGGAAGCGGCCAAACGATGTATCCCTGCGCTGCATCTCCAGGGAGCAAGGGAAGGAACTGCTGGAAGATATACACGGCGGAGACTGTGGACATCATTCATCATCACGGACCCTCGTCGGCAAGGCGTTCCGCAATGGGTTTTATTGGCCCACCGCGCTCAATGACGCCGTCGAACTAGTGAAAGCTTGTGAGGCTTGCCAGTTCCACGCCACGCAGATCCATCAGCCAGCAGCAGGCTTTCAGACTATACCCCTTTCGTGGCCATTCTTAGTCTGGGGGCTGGACATCTTGGGCCCGTTTCCTCGGGCGTCCGGGGGCTACCGCTACCTCTACATCGTCGTGGACAAGTTCACCAAGTGGGCTGAAGTAGAGGCTGTCCGCACCATTCCCGCAGGTTTCGCGGTCAAGTTCATCAAGGGCATCGTGAGCCGGTTCAGGGTGCCAAATTGCATCATCACGGACAACGGTTCGTAGTTCACCAGTAACCTCTTCAAAACATACTGTGCTAACCTTGGAACGCAGATATGCTACGCTTCTGTGGCGCACCCCCGAAGCAACGGCCAGGCCGAGCGAGCCAACGCGGAGGTCCTGAGGGGCCTCAAGACCAGGACGTTCAAGAAGAAGCTGGAGGCCTGTGGCAGAGGTTGGTACGATGAGCTTCAGTCCGTGTTGTGGTCCATCCGCACAACTGCGACCAAGCCGACTGGAGAGACCCCGTTCTTCCTGGTCTACGGAGGCGAAGCGGTCCTCCCTCACGAGGTCAGACGTCGCTCCGCGCAGGTCCTGGTGTTCGACGAGGCGCAGCAGGACGCCATGCGGGGGATGGACCTCGTGCTGGGGGAGGAACGTCGCAGAGAAGCCGCGCTACGAGCGGCGAGGTACCAACAAGCACTGCGGCAATATCACTGCTGCCACATCCGCCCCAGAACTCTCGAGGTAGGAGACCTCGTTCTTAGGCGAGTTCTCTCCAGGGAGGGGCTGCACAAGCTCTCTCCCATGTGGGAGGGCCCGTTCAAAGTTGTTCATGTTTCCAGGCCCGGCTCCGCGCGCTTGGAGACTCAGGAGGGGGTGCCAGTCCAGAATGCATGGAACATCCAGCACCTCCGGAGGTTCTACCCCTAAAAAGGCCCAGAGCATGTGAAGAAGGCGAATGACTGTGAAGCTATCGCATTTTGGAAAAGGCCCGGAGCCTGTGAAGAAGGCGAACGCCTGTGAAGCTATTGCGTTTTGGAAAAGGCCCAAAGCCTGTGAAGAAGGCGAATGCCTGTGAAGCTATCGCATTTTGGAAAAGGCCCGGAGCCTGTGAAGAAGGCGAATGCCTGTGAAGCTATCGCGTTTTGGAAAAGGCTCGGAGCCTGTGAAGAAGGCGAACGCCTGTGAAGCTATCGCATTTTGGAAAAGGCCCAGAGCCTGTGAAGAAGGCGAATGCCTATGAAACTATCGTGTTTTGGAAAAGGCCCGGAGCCTGTGAAGAAGGCCAACGCCTGTGAAGCTCGCCGCCCGTGACACTCTCACATAATAATGAGTTGGGGCTGTACACGCCCCGGAGTCTCAGGAGCGCCGGCCTCAGGCCCTGGGGCTCCCTCCCACGCCCAGTGGCAGCACTTAGCTCCGCGCTGGTGAGAAGACGTCGAAGACTAGATTAGCTGCCGGACGCGGCTTTTCATTTGCTTTCCGCAGTTGGCTTGTTCCCTCTCATTCGAAGTTTTATTGAAGTTGTTGCCGTCTTTGGCTTGTGGTTCTTCGACTTTTCACTCTCCTGCCTCGATTTCTCTTGTGCAAGGCCTCGCGAGGGGGGCAGCTGAGCTTACTCGCGAGTGTTCCTATCCTAGTCATCCAAAGAGTTCGCGACCTGGGCCCATTACAGGAGCACCCCTCCAGTCCGTGCCCCACAGGCACCGCGACACAAACAAAGGGCCTAGGTCGGTCGCCCCCCATGGCCGGGGCCAGAAACTATCCATGCTCGGGCACGTAGCCGGAAGGTACGATAACGAAAGCAAAACGATGATTAACAGCAATAACCCAAACACGCCCCCGCGGGGCTCCACACTACTGTCTTTGTTATGCAGGAAAAAGGAAAAGAAAGAACAAATCTAGTGCAGCTCGCCTCACACCGGCCCGCAAGGAAGGCCCGAGCTACCTCCGGAGCTCAGGCGGACTCCCTCTCGCGCTTCACCAGGGCGCAATGGCGGGCGGACACGTTGCCACCTCCCAAGCAGATACGACGGCGTGGAGGCTGACCGCAGCCACCGCTAGAAGAGTCGCCGCCTGAAGAAGAACCGAAGAAGCTTGAGGAACCCTGAGCGCTGCCAGCCGTGCGAGCGCTGCCCTCTCCATCATCGCCGGAGCTGGGTTCCCAGCCGCGGTCGTCACCCTCGGGGCAACACCCTGCGTGGCGACCATCTCCCCCAAACACCCTCACGTAGAGGGTGGCATCACCGTCGAACTTGAAGTGTAGGGTGCACCGATGGCTCAGGCAACGCGCGCGGGCGAACGTCTGCTAGCCGCGGGCCAGGGATAGGCTCCCGGCTGCGGAAACCTCCAGTGAGACCCATGAGGCCCGGCTGCAGCAGCCACCGGCCTGGAGCCAGAGGCCGCCCGGGGCGCCGGCCGGGAGCTCGCCAAGGAGGAAGCGAGGGAGTGGAAGCCAGGTGCTAGTCGGCTCCGCCGACCACACGACGAACTCCGGCAGCACTTCAGCAGCGCGAAAGAGCGGCCTAGGGGACGCGCAGCCGGAGCGCGCCCCCCGGCAGCATCAATCCGCCCGTCGCTGTGCTGAAGATCGCCTCCACGGCAGCGGGGAGCCACCGTGGTGGCCACAGGATGTTTGCGAGGGCGCCCTCGGCCGCGCTTGGGCGGGGGAGCGGCGGGCTCAACCTGGCGAGCCTTCCCCTTCTCTGCGGCCGAGAACCTCCTCGACGGGGCCATGAAGAAAAAGGAGAAGCAAGGAGGGATGAACTGGAAGGGCGCGCGCCGGACCATACTTATAGCTGGCGATGGCCAACCAACGGCCCCCACGATCGCAGGTAATTATGACCCGCTTTGCATGCAGGGACTTGTCCAATCCGTGCAGTTGCCGAGGCACCATGGGGAAGTGGAGACGCCCACGTCCCATCAACCACAATGCGGTGCCCAAGGTCGCAGGCTGTTAGGGCCCGTGGCGCTTCGCTCTTGCCCTTCCGCATCCCTGCACGGCCAAGTGCTGGCGCGCCTTGGGCCCGGGCGCTACTGTCGGTGTTCTGGGAATGGGGGTCCCCAGACTTGCCTGCCTGCAGCCTGCGGCATGGCTCAAAGGGGGGCCCAGTGCAGCCCATCTTCACCGTCCCAAACCCAAGACCCTTGCGAGGGGCCAAGCCTCGCGGGGCGGACGACGCGGAGCTTCCTCAGGCACGGCCTCGTTAGGCTAGCTCACGAGGAGGCGGAGAGATCAAGGTGGGGTACCTCACGAGGTGCCCGTGATGCAAGCCATGACGACCGAGAGCGCCAGGCGGGTGCCAGCCCGCGCAGTGTCCTCCTTTCCTCTTTGGTGCAAAGGGGGCAAGTGCAGCCACGGAGTACCGAGGCATCAGGCAAAGGTTTCCATTTCGGTGCAACGAGACCAAGACCATGAGGACTACAAGACAGAGGTCATCATGGAGCCCGAGACGGTGTCATCACTAGAGCTTTGTGTAGGCGAAGACTACTTTTGTCAGGGTAGCTAGTACTAGCTGTCCCCCTTCAAATTAGCCTGCCATTGTTGGCTCCCTTCCCGCTCGATATTTGGGAAGAGGACCAGGGCCACTATAAATAGGACCAACCACCCACAGAGCACGGGAGGTTGGAGGAAAAGAGAGGGATCGACGGATAAAGAAGATCAGGTAGAGAGAGAAAGAAGGGTGACTGAGCTCCTCCCAGCAGTTCATCGCCCCTGCCAAGAATAGACCCTCGCGAGGCTGTTCTTCCTTGTATTGTTCATCATCATCAGCCCAAGAGGAAATCCACCACACCACACACTGGAGTAGGGTATTACACCACAACGGTGGCCTAAACCAGTATAAACCCTGTGTCTCTTATATTCTTCCTTCCATAGTTTAGATCCTAGCGGAGGGGTGCAGGTAGGTAGGAGGCGAAATCTCCGCGCGCACCCAAGTGTTCGAACCTCAAGGGTCTGCCGGAACCCGAAGTCCGACATTGTCCAATTCGGACTTGGGGGGGGGGGGGGGAGGGACGCGCGGCAGCCCCTAGGCCTCCTCTCCTCTTTCTCCACTAGGCCCATTAAGGCCCATTAGGTTACCGGCGGGGTCCGGTAACCTCCCGGTACTCCGGTAAAATGCCGTTTTCACTCGGAACACTTCCGATGTCCAAACATAGGCTTCCAATATATCAATCTTTATGTCTCGACCATTTCGAGACTCCTCGTTATGTCCGTGATCACATCCGGGACTCCGAACGAACTTCGGTACATCAAAACATATAAGCTCATAATGAAACTGTCATCGTAACGTTAAGCGTGCGGACCCTACGGGTTCGAAAACAATGTAGACATGACCGAGAAATGTCTCCAGTCAATAAACAATAGCGGAACCTGGATGCTCATATTGGCTCCTACATATTCTATGAAGATATTTATCGGTCAGACCGCATAACAACATACGTTGTTCCCTTTGTCATCGGTATGTTACTTGCCCGAGATTTGATCGTCGGTATCTCAATACCTAGTTCAATCTCGTTACCGGCAAGTCTCTTTACTAGTTTCATAATACATCATCTCGCAACTAACTCATTAGTTGCAAGGCTTGCAAGGCTTATGTGATGTGCATTACCGAGAGGGCCCAGAGATACCTCTCCGACAATCGGAGTGACAAATCCTAATCTTGAAATACGCCAACCCAACATGTACCTTTGGAGACACCTGTAGAGCTCCTTTATAATCACCCAGTTACGTTGTGACGTTTGGTACCACACAAAGTGTTCCTCCGGCAAACGGGAGTTGCATAATCTCACAGTCATAGGAACATGTATAAGTCATGAAGAAAGCAATAGCAACATACTAAACGATTGGCTGCTAAGCTAATGGAATGGGTCATGTCAATCACATCATTCACTAATGATGTGATCCCGTTAATAAAATGAAAACACATGTCTATGGTTAGGAAACATAACCATCTTTGATTAACGAGCTAGTCAAGTAGAGGCATACTAGTGACATTTAGTTTGTCTATGTATTCACACAAGTATTATGTTTCCGGTTAATACAATTCTAGCATGAATAATAAACATTTATCATGATATAAGGAAATAAATAATAACTTTATTATTGCCTATAGGGCATATTTCCTTCAGTGAACTCATTCTAAATTCATATTGGTGTAATATCTACTGTATTCCAACTCATCTATGGTTCATACCATCCGATACTACTCATAGATTCATCAAAATAAGCAAACAACACATAGAAAACAAAATCTGTCAAATACAGAACAGTCTTTAGTAATCTGTAGGTTTCGACTACTTCTGGAACCGCAAAAATTCTAAAATAAATTTCTGGAAGTGAGTAATTTATCTATTAATAATCTTCAAAAATAATTAACTAAATAGCACTCTTCAATAAAAAATGGCAGCAATTCTTGTGAGCGCTAAAGTTTCTGTTTTTTACAGCAAGATCACAAAGACTTCACCCAAGTCTTCCCAAAGGTTCTACTTGGCACAAACACTAATTAAAACATAAAACCACATCTAAAAAGAGGCTAGATGAATTATTTATTACTAAATAGGAAACAAAAGTAAAGAACAAAAATAAAATTGGGTTGCCTCCCAACAAGTGCTATCGTTTAACGTCCCTAGCTAGGCATGATAATTTCAATGACGATCACATAAAAGATAATAATTGTAACATAAAGAGAGCGTCATGAAGAATATGACTAGCACATTTAAGTCTAACCCACTTCCTATGCATAGGGATTTTGTGAGCAAACAACTTGTGGGAACCATAATCAACTAGCATAGGGGGGCAAAACAAGCATAACTTCAAAACTTTAAGCACATAGAGAGGAAACTTGATATTATTGCAATTCCTACAAGCATATGTTCCTCCCTCGTAGTAATTTTAAGTAGAGACATGAATAAATTCAACAATATAACTATCACATAAAGCATTCTTTTCATGATCTAAAAGCATAGAAATTTTATTACTCTCCACAGAAGCAAAATTCTTCTCATTCAGAATAGTGGGAGTATCAGAAGAGACTAGAATACTATAAATTGTTTCCACATTAAAAGTGTAATGTTCAGAAAAAGGGTAATCATAATCATGACAAGTTTTATAAATATAATCATCACTACTTTTTACAGCATAAGTATCATCAGAATAATCATCATAAGTAGCAACTTTGTTCTCATCATAATCAATTGAAACCTCTTCCAAGATAGTGGAATCATTACTAAATAAAGTCATGACCTCTCCAAATCCACTTTCATAATTATCACAATAAGATTCAACATCCTCCAAAATAGTGGGATCATTACTTCCTAAAGTTGACACTCTTCCAAACCCACTTTCATCAATATAATCATCATAAGTAGGAGGCATGCTATCATCATAACAAATTTGCTTATCAAAACTTGGGAGGCTAGAAATATCATGTTCATTAAACATAGCATCCCCAAGCTTTGGACAAACATTAATTGCAGCAAATATATTCTCAAACATGTCATTCTCATCAAACATAGCATCCCCAAGCTTGGGCCTTTTCATATCATAAGCATAATCACTCTTGTCATTAATAGTATGGATAGCACCAATAGTATCGCAATTACCATCATCACAATGAGTGATAGGAGCAACATGATTTGGGAGGGATACCTTTCTACCTTTGCTTCTCTGTCTTTTCTTTTTCTTCTTCACATCATGTGTGGGTTTAACCCTCTTTTTGGAGCTCCTTATTAATGAGATTGGTTGAATAGGAGGCTCCTCCTCGTTACCTGATTCATCATAAGAAATAATAGGAGGATATTGGGAAGCCTCTCCCCTACCATTAGTATTCTCTTCATCCTCTATTTGTTTTATTTTCTTTATGTAATTGGCAATATAAGGATTTTCAATGCAATTCACCGCATAATACATAAAAATTTCTTCTAGATCAATATCGAGGAAATTCTCAAGGTTATATTCTGGAATATGCTTAGTTATACATTTCATTTCTTCATAACCCAAAAGCAAAGTAAGTTCATTATGATGTGCAAGGAAAATCAAATCATCACAATTTTTGGACATGATACGATCATGAAACAATTTGCATTGGAGATTTAAATGACCATTGAGGGAGTCCTGGATTAGGGGGTGTCCGGATGGCCGGACTATACCTTCAGCCAGACTCATGGACTATGAAGATACAAGATTGAAGACTTCGTCCCGTGTCCGAAAGGGACTTTCCTTGGCGTGGAAGGCAAGCTTGGCGATACGGATATGTAGATCTCCTACCATTGCAACCGACTTTGTGGAACCCTAACTGTCGGTGTCAAAACCGGTGGATCTCGGGTAGGGGGTCCCGAACTATGCGTCTAGGCCGGATGGTAATAGGAGGCAGGGGACACGAAGTTTTATCCAGGTTCGGGCCCTCTTGATGGAGGTAAAACCCTACGTCCTGCTTGATTAATATTGATGGTATGGGTATTACAAGAGTTGATCTACCACGAGATCAGAGAGGCTAAACCCTAGAAGCTAGCCTATGGTATGATTTTTGATGTGTATGTTGTCCTACGGACTAAAACCCTCCGTTTTATATAGACACCGGATAGGGTTAGGGTTACATAGAGTCGGTTACAATGGTAGGAGATCTGAATATCCATATTGCCAAGCTTGCCTTCCACGCGAAGGAAAGTCCCTTCCGGACACGGGACGAAGTCTTCAATCTTGTATCTTCATAGTCCTGGACTCCGGCTGAAGGTATAGTCCGGCCATCTAGACACCCCCTAAACCAGGACTCCCTCAGTAGCCCCCGAACCAGTCTTCAATGACGATGAGTCCGACGCCCAGATTGTTTTCGGCATTGCAAGGCGGGTTCTCCTCCAAATTCCATGTACCTGTCGAATAAAGTCCGGTTTCATGTAGATGTTGCGCTCCTTGGCTTCTACGCCCAATAATGGCCGCTCCCCACGTGTCAAACGAATATGAAAGGTCTGAGTGTTTTTACATTCACACCCCCAGCCGCGTAAACAAGCTGACCTATTTAAGGAGACGAGGATTTAGATTCAAACCACAACTTCCCCCTTCGCGAGTGTTCATCAGAGCGCATTCGACAAAGATCCATTCCACCATGGCCAGCCGTCGCGACTCCTCCTCCCGCCCTTCCAGGCCCAAGCCTGGATATTGGGAAAGATGCTCCATCCCGCATAGCGACTTGGTGATGCTCCAGACCAAGGGATTTCTACCACCAGCCTATATGATCCCGGTTCGAGCCGGTCATGCCGTCTATAATGGTGGAGAGCAAACGGAGAGCGCCCCTAATCCCTCTAAGGGAGAGCGGGTGTGCCTCGTCCCTTATTTAATAAGGGGGCTCGGATTTCCAATCCATCCATTTCTCCGGGGGCTGCTGGAGTTCTACGGCCTCCAGCTACATCATCTCACGCCTCCCTCAGTATTGCATATCGCGGGCTTTGTAGCCCTCTGTGAGCTGTTCTTGGGTGTTGAAGCTCATTTCGGACTGTGGAGGGAGCTATTTTGCCTCGTGCCCCGTTCCAAGAAGGGGTCTATGTATCAAGTGGGCGGAGCCGAAGTATGGCGCATCGCCGGGACCGGCTATCTATCCGGAACGCCAAAGAAGGCATCCGAAGACTGGCCCTCGGAATGGTTTTACATAGAAGACGTCCTTCTGCCGGATCCTGTCCAGATCAGCCTCCCTGAATTCAACAATGCTCCCCTAAAGAAGCGCCTAAGCTGGCGCCCACGGAGCCCTCAGAGGGAATGTGACAGGGACGTCGTTTACCTGATGGGCCGGATAATATTGTTAGCTCATTCCGGATTAACCATGATCGGGGTCATGGCCGCATGCATCATGCGAGGGGTGCAGCCGCTACAGTATAGAGGCCACTCCATGTGGGATTTCAACGGGGAGGACGACACCACCCATTACGGCCGTAAGCGGCCGGATTCAGCTGCGGCTCTAATAAATACCGTGTCCGCTTTGTACAAGGGAGAAGAGGAGGATTTTCTCCGCGTTGTCCCAAAGGGTGGATTTTCCATGTACAATCCTCCAAGCTGGGTGAGTGATCACATCTTGCCCATTCGTTTCATATCCCCATTGTTTAAATGTTTAGTCTTAGTGATTTCTACGCAGGAACTGCGCCAGGCTGTTAAAGAAATAAACAGCCCTCCTCCACAACCCGAGGACCCAGGACGGTCCCTCGACCCGGACTCGCGAGAGGATCCGGAGCTTTCAGTGGATCTGATTGATGGAGTGTTCCATCAATTGAGTAAGGACAACGTCCTGGTGGCCATTACGGCCGATTATCCAGGGCTAATTCCAGCCTCCGAGAAACGGGAGGCCGAACCTGCGGCGACAAGCCAGCGAGGGGCCGCAGGGTCCCGTGGGCAGAAAAGAGGTGCAGTCTGAACTGGGGCGTCAGCGCAAAGGTATGGCACACCCCCTTATCCCAGGTGTCGTACCTTCAGGGCATATTACCACTTTTGCTCTCTTCAGGATAAAGAGACCTCGCCGAACTATATTCGGAGAGACCGCCAATCGCGCCTCCACCAGCCAGGCTCCAAAGCCTGGCCCGGAAGCGGGGCCGAACGCAAGGTGTGCACCAGACGCTCCTCCGATGGAGGATGTGGACAGGTTGTCTGCCACCAACTCTGAGGTGGAGAGTGCCACGAAGCACATGCGCCGTCGGATAGTTCTTCACGACGCGTGTTTCTCCCAAGAGGTGTTAGATGCCTTTAAGTCTGGAGATGCGCACCTCCATGCCGCTCAAAATGGTCTAACTAGAGCCACGGAGCAATATGTAAAAGACATACGGGTAAGAAAAATTTGGTAATTAGATATACCAGTAGCCCCCGAGACTTGAAACAGTTAAGATAACTGATTTAAGGATCATTTTATGAAGGTTCTTACAGAAAAAGAATTCCCTACTGTCCAAGGAGCTGGAAGAGTGCAAAACCCAACTTGAGGCCACACTAGCCGCGGCAGGGGAGCTTAAGGAGGCCCCCTTTGGTAATATACACTTTGAAAGATAAGTATTTTGCGAAGCACGGCTTTGGTGCGAATCTGACAAATGAAATTGCAGATGGTGCCGGATTAGATCCGGAAAGGCAACACCTCCTACGCCAGCTAAAGGCTGGAGAGAGGGTGCTATTAAAGGTGATGGGGGAGAAGAACGATCTCCGAGATGCCAACACCAAGCTGGGCGTCGAGCTGAAAGATGTTCGTGCATAGCTGTCAGACTCCGTGAAGGAGAATCAGCGGCTTCGCCGCGGCATATTTAGTAAGTGCTTGAACGAACCTTTTGAAAGAAAGTTCGGCGAGGAAGTCGACTAACAGAGCAATGTCTATAGGTGTGCTGACAGGTCGTCCTGCAGAGGAGACGCCCGGTTCTACGCGTGACCTTCTTCCTGAGCTCTCGCAACTGCTAGATCGAGTTCGGCAGGCGATGCGAGGCGTCGCCCAAGCCCTGTGGCCATCCGTCTCCATGCCCGAAGGTCTTGGAGAGCTTGCGGAGAAGCTAAAAGGAGCACGGCGGCGCTTCCGATTGTGGAAGATATCAGCCTGCCGTCAAGGCGCTAGGGAGGCCTGGGCCATGGTGAAGACGCGGTATGCAAAGGCTGACCCGAACCACATGGCCGAGGTCAGTCCTATAGGGCCTGATGGGAAGGAGATCCCTGTAAGCTTAGTATACGGCCAAGTAGAGTTGGCCGCAAAGTATTCCTAGCAGGACTGTAAATTAGACAGCCTGTTAGATGGTATTGAAGAGGAATACGATCAGTCAAAATGACTATGTAATGTAATTGACATTTATGATGCCTTCTAGCCGGATTGTAGATCGTTTGTCATGGCCGAGCTTTTCGCTTCAGCCTCGGGACCAGACGGTCCAGAGTGTGTCCGAATTCCCATGCGTTTATATAAGAACCGGGGAATGCATGGAGACCAGGCGTAGGGGTCATTAGTGCGTGAACAGACAAGTGCCCGACTAGTTATGTTATATTACATGGTTAGTAAGAAACATCTTCCAGGGAGAATAGTTCCGTTAGGGGTTCCTTTCCTTGGGAGGCATGCCCTAAAGTGCATGTCCATGATGCGAAAATAAACGCAGGAAAAACATCTAGGGGCATATAGATGAAAATAAAAAAGATCATCTTTAATTCACCGACCGAATATTCCCTTAAGAACGCTAGCTTTTGGCTTCACCCTGTCTGAGATACACATCCGGCTGACCCGGCAGTAACAATCGCAGAGGTGCTCCCTTTACCACCTAGCCGAACAATCGGGAACATAGGGGTAAGCACAGGAGTCAGGCAACCGAGCTTGGCCAAAACGTAAGTCATATTGATGCATATAATGGTGAATAAAAGGTACATGCAGAAGTGTGACACGTGTTGGGCATGAATCCCGTATGAATAAGCTTCTGTTTAAGGAAGCCCCCAGGTTTAATGAGCGCGGATGACGCGTCACTTTATGAGCCTTTAAGGGCTATAAGAGGGAGGGAGAAGAAGAAGGAGAGAAATGCAAGACAGAAAATATATAAAAATGGATAGAGGAAGGAGACGAAAATAGAGTCCGGCGCTAGGCATAGAATCTTCGGAGACGGGCTGCGTTCCATGGGTTCGGCTCGAGTCGGTTATCCGATGCATCTCGCAGGCGGTACGCTCCACCAGTCAGGACTTGGTCAATTATGAAGGGACCTTCCCACTTGGTCTTGAGTTTGTCCTTTTTCTTGTCCGGTAGCCGTAGAACTAATTCGCCAATGTTGTAAGTTTTGGCCCGTACTTCTCTGCTTTGCTATCTTCAAGCCTGCTGTTGATAGAATGCGGAACGGGCTTTTGCCACATCACGCTCCTCCTCCAATGCGTGTAAGAAGTCCTGCCGATCGAGCTCAGCTTCTCTTTCTTCGTACATGCGCACTCGAGGTGAGTCATGGATTATGTCGCAGGGCAAAGCTGCCTCTGCACCGTACACCATAAAGAATGGTGTGTATCCGGTGGTGCGATTCGGCGTGGTCCGCAGCCCCTAGAGTATGGAGTCGAGCTCCTCTACCCAGTGCGTGTTAGATTCCTTGAGGGACCGCACTAATCTGGGTTTAATGCCACTCATGATAAGACCATTTGCACATTCGACCCAGCCGTTAGTTTGTGGGTGATAGACGGAAGCATAGTCGAGCTTGATACCCATGTTTTTGCACCGGAGTTTTACCTCGTCGGCCGTGAAGTTCGTGCCGTTGTTATTGATAATGCTGTGACGAACGCCGTAACGGTGTACAACCCCGGATATAAAGTCTATCACAGGTCCGGATTCAGCCGTCTTAACAGGCTTGGCTACTATCCATTTGGTGAACTTATCCACCATGACCAGTAAGTATTTGTGCTTGTGGGTTCCGACTTTAAGGGGTCCAACCATGTCAAGCCCCTAGACCGCGAAGGGCCAAGTAATGGGGATAGTTTGGAGGGTGGTGGGTGGCATTTGGCTTTGGTTTGCAAAGAGCTGGCAACCGGTGCATCGTTGGACTAAGTCCTAAGCGTCTGCCCAGGCTATCGGCCAATAAAAGCCTGTACGGAAGGCCTTGCTTACAAGGGACCGAGCTGCAGCATAATGACCGCCTAGCCCGGCATGAATTTCAGCCAGGAGGTTCCGCCCCTCCTCTTCAGAGATGCACCTTTGAAGGACTCCGGTAGTGCTTTTCTTATAAAGCCCTCCCTCGTGGACTCTGTAGGCTTTGGATCGCCGCACTATGCAGCATGCCTCATTTTGGTCCTCGGGGAGTTCCTGCCTAGTGAGGTAGGAGAGGAATGGTTCTATCCATGGGGCGATGATGGCCATTATTACGTGGGCTCAAGGTGTTATTTCATTGGCAGAGCCTCCGATTGTGTCAGGATTTTCGGTGTCGGGCAGTGCGGTTGGGTTCGGGGTGTTATTGTTCGGCTCCCCTTCCCATACTACGGATGGCTTGAACAGCCTTTCCAAGAAGATGTTGGGGGGACTGCATCGCGTTTTGCGTCGATGTGTGCCAGGACATCTGCCGCCTGATTGTTTTCCCGAGCTATATGGTGAAATTCAAGCCCCTCGAACCGAGCTGACATTTTTAGGACGGCGTTGCGGTAGGCTGCCATTTTTGGATCCTTGGCATCGAAGTCTCCATTTATTTGGGATATTGCGAGGTTTGAGTCCCCGCGCACCTCTAGGCGTTGAATACCCATGGATACTGCCATCTGGAGACCATGTAAAAGGGCCTCATATTCGGCTACGTTGTTGGAGTCCATGTACATAATCTGGAGTACCTATTGAACTGTGTCTCCTGTGGGGGACGTCAAAACGACGCCAGCCCCCAGTCCGGCCAACATCTTGGAGCCGTCGAAGTGCATGATCCAATTTGAATATATGCCGTACTCTTTAGGGAGTTTGGCCTCCGTCCATTCTGCGATGAAGTTGGCCAAGACTTGCGACTTGATGGCTCGCCGTGGCTTATAAGTTATGTCGAACGGGAGGAGCTCAATGGCCCATTTTGCAATCCGGCCCATTGCGTCACGGTTGTTTATAATATCGTTAAGTGGTACTTTTGAGGCTACTGTTATTGAACACTCTTGAAAGTAGTGTCGTAGCTTCCGGGATGCCATGAATACCGCGTACGCCATCTTTTGATAATGCGGGTACCGTGATTTGAGAGGGGTGAGGACAGTGGACACATAATAGACCGGCTTTTCAAGGGGGAATCTGTGTCCGTCCGCATCTCGTTTGGCGACGAGCACTACGCTTACAACCTGATGTGTTGCTGCAATGTATAATAGCATTGCTTCGCCCATATTTGGCGCGGCCAGGACTGGGTTTGTTGCGAGTATGGCTTTTATCTCCTCGAGTCCGGCCGTGGCTGCATCCATCCATTCGAAGTGTTCGGTGCACCGAAGGAGGCGGTAAAGGGGTAGGGCCTTTTCTCCCAAGCGGGAGATAAAGCGGCCTAGAGCCGCCATGCATCCGGTTAACTTTTGTATCTGTTTGAGGTCCTTTGGGATATCCAGTTGTGACAGAGCTCGGATCTTGGCCGGATTTGCTTCGATTCCTCTACCGGATACAATGAAGCCCAAGAGCTTTCCGGCTGGAACGCCGAAAACGCATTTTTCCGGGTTGAGCTTGATGTCGTATGTTCGGAGGTTATCAAATGTGATCCTCAAGTCGTCTACTAGAGATTCGACATGTCTTGTTTTGACGACCACATCATCTACATATGCCTCCACTGTTTTGCCGATCTGGCTTGCCAGACATGTCTGAATCATGTGCTGATATGTTGCACCGGCGTTTTTGAGCCCAAAGGGCATTGTGTTGAAGCAGAATGGGCCGTATGGTGTGATGACTGTCGTTGCGCATTGGTTTGATTCTGCCATCTTGATTTGATGGTAGCCGGAATATGCGCCGAGGAAACACAACGAATCATGTCCTGCGGTACCATCGATAATTTGATCGATGCGGGGGAGGGGGAAGGGATCCTTTAGGCAAGCCTTGTTAAGGTCTTTAAAATCAACGCACAGGCGCCAGGATTTGTCCTTCTTTGGTACCATCACCAGGTTTGCTAGCTAGTCCGGATGTTTTATATCTTTGATGAATCCGGCATCCAATAGCTATGCTAGCTCCTCTCCCATAGCCTGTCTCTTAGGTTCGGAAAAACGCCGAAGAGCCTGTTTGACAGGTTTGAATCCTGTTTGGATATTTAAGCTGTGCTCGGCCAGCCTCCGTGGGATTCCTGGAATGTCTGAAGGGTGCCAGGTGAAAATGTCCCAGTTTTCTCGCAGGAACTCTCGCAGTGCGGCGTCTTCATCAGGGTTTAGCTGTGCCCCGATGGAAGCTGTTTTATTTGGGTCCGTTGGATGGACTTGCAATTTGACTATTTCGTCCGCCGGTTTAAAGGAGGTGGACTTTGATCTTTTGTCGAGTACCACATCGTCCCTATTCACCGTAGAGCGCAGCGCAGTCAGTTGCTCAGCCGCTAGGGCTTCAGACAGTGCCTCGAGGGCCAGTGCGGCTGTCTTGTTTTCGGCGCGGAGTGCTATGTCCGGATCACTAGCGAGAGTGATGATCCCGTTAGGCCCGGGCATTTTGAGCGTCATGTACCCGTAATGGGGTATTGCTTGGAAGATTGTAAACGCTTCCCGCCCTAGCAGAGCGTGATAACCGCTGCTGAACGGAGCCACATGGAACGTGATCTCTTTGGACCTGTAATTATCCGGCGTGCCGAACACAACATCTAGTGTGATTTTTCCTGTACAGCGCGCTTCCCGACTGGGGATTATTCCTCTAAAGGTTGTGCTGCTTCGCTCAATGCGGTTCCAGTCTATTTCCATTTTTTGAAGCGTTTCCTCGTAAATGAGGTTCAGTCCGCTGCCGCCGTCCATGAGTACCTGGTAAGACGAAAGTCGTCCACTATTGGGCTGAGGACCAATGCGGCTGGTGCTCGGGCTGTTCGGAATCTAGGTTCATCACTGGCGTTAAAGGTAATAGCTGTGTCAGTCCATGGGTTTATTGTTGCTACTTGATAGACTTCGGCAAGGCTGCGGAGTGTCCTTTTTCGCATATTATTTGATGCGAAAGTCTCGAAGACTGTTAATACCGTATGGGTGTATCTGGGGTAGCTTTCTATGGCCTCCGGAATTAGGAGGTTTTCGCCAATTTTGGCCACCTGCCAGAGTATCCAACATGCTCTAAGGCTGTGAGTTGGTGTGGCGTCCTCTGTACTATGAATTTTACAGGGTCCGTTAAGCGATCCTTCCAGTACGGTTCCATGCCCAATAGAGGGTTTTTGCTTTTTGGTATCTGACCTGGTTGTCTGGTTATGTTGCACCCTTTTATTTCGGACTGGGTTTGTATTTAGGGCCGGATTGTCCTAAAATTTTATTTAGGTTTTCCAGGCGCTTTCCATCGCACAATACTTTCGTACAATGGATGCCAAGTCAGCGAAGCGTGTGATATCACTGCGACTTATGGGATTGAGTATTCCCTTGTCCGTGCAATTATTGCAGAAGATTAAGATTGCGTCTTCCTCGCGGCAGTCCCTTAGCCTGTTCTTAACCAGGAGGAATCTAGCCCAGTAATGATGTACTGTTTCGTCGGGCTCTTGCCTGATTTTGGATAGATCGCATATGTTGGGGTGGGTCGATGAAGTTAAATCCGAAGCCTCACCCCGTCTGTGGCTTAGAGGCCGAGGAATTTCTAAACTCGAAAATTTGGATCCCTGGGTGTTGTCCAATGAATCCAGCCCGTCGCCTGACTCTAAGTTCAGGTCTTGAGTGATATCCTCCCCTCCGCGGGTATCTGGCTTGGAGGGATCGGGAATCCGGACATAGCAATCCTTAAGATAGACGAAGGGTCACCGCACTGTCCCTCTACCATGGAAACATGATGGGTGACTTGGGGAGAGTTAATCTCTCTTAGATAGGTTTTAGGCCCAATCTGGTCGTAATCCGTAGCGACTCCCAGGGCGGCGAAGCGATCCAAGAGCTCGTTTATGGAGGAAAGCTCCATTCGATCTAACTGCTCGGCGAGTTCCGAACTGACATGAAGATTGTTTTCGATGGCTCGAGAGGTCATCGTCGGCGTAGAAGCCGAACAGGCAGTCATAAGAAAACCACCTAGCCGGAGGGTTTGGCCGACAACCAAAGCTCCCTTAGCAACGGTGCCGTCTTTAAAGACGGGGCGAGGCATCCTTCCTGATGGCGACGACACAGAGGAACTCTCAATGAAACCACCAATGTCGGTGTCCAAACCGGCGGACCTCGGGTAGGGGGTCCCGAACTGTGCGTCTAGGCCGGATGGTAACAGGAGGCAGGGGACACAAAGTTTTATCCAGGTTCGGGCCCTCTCGATGGAGGTAAAACCCTACGTCCTGCTTGATTAATATTGATGGTATGGGTATTACAAGAGTTGATCTACCACGAGATCAGAGAGGCTCAACCCTAGAAGCTAGCCTATGGTATGATTGTTGATGTGTATGTTGTCCTACGGACTAAAACCCCCCGGTTTATATAGACACCGTGTAACGCCCCAGATATTACTTTCCCAATTTGTACTGCAACTCTTGCCGTTTCCGGCATTAAGTTATATTTATCTCTCGGGTTCGGGTCTTTGTCTCCATGTGTTGTTTTCGTTTTCATGCATCTCATATCATGTCATCACGTGCATTGTATTTGCATACATGTTCATCTCATGCATTCGAGCATTTTCCCCGTTGTCCGTTTTGCATTCCGGCGCTTCGTTCTCCTCCGGTGGCCATTTCTAGCTTTCTTTCGTATGTGGGGATTAAACATTTCCGGATTGGACCGAGACTTGCCATGCGGCCTTGGTTTACTACCGGTAGACCGCCTATCAAGTTTCGGGTCATTTGAACTTCGTTTGATACTCCAATGGTTAACCGAGGGACCGAAAAGGCCTCGTGTGTGTTGCAGCCCAACATCCCTCCAATTTGGCGCAAAAACCCACCAAACTCTGCTCCATCGTCTCGATCGTTCGATCACGATCGCGTGGGTGAAAACCGCACCTCATTTGGACTCTCCTAGCTCCACTTATGCCTATAAATACCCCCTCCATTCGGATCTCTTCCTCTCCCCATCCAACCCTAGTCCAAACAAAACATCTCCGCGCGCCGGACGCGTCCGTCCGCGCGCCGGACGCATCCGCCGGTGACCGCAGCCAACCGGGAGCCGCCACGTGGTCGGGTGGACCACTTCGCCGCCATCGGCCCGCCGGGGCCCAGGAGGGGCCCTCCCGGCCCGCGTCTCTCCGCCGCCCGAGCCGCACGACCCCGCCAACTCCTTCCACGACGCCGGCGGCCGACCTCGCCGGGCCGCCGCGCCGCCATCGCCGCACGCCGCCTCGGGCGCCTCTCCGCCGCACCGCGCCTCTTCTCCGCCTCGGCCCCGCCGCCGCACCGCCGAACCTCGCCGCCCGGAGCCGCTCAACGCCGGCGCCGCATCGGCCCCGCCTCCCCTCGCCACCGGCCGGCCTCGCCGGAGTCGCCGACTTCACCAGAGGCCTAGGTGAACATTGCCCCGCCGGATCCGCGCTACAGTGCCAAACCCTAGATCTGGGTTGACCCCTTTTCCCTTCTCCCCCCTGATTTTTGTGCTAAGTTTGACCTGTCATAACTTTGCATCCGTGGCTCTGTTTTGGACATATGATATATCAAAATCTTTGCCTCAACGAGTAAATCATTTCATTCCATTGCGTCATTTGCATTTGAGTTCATCTTGATGCCCAAAATGCTGTTAGAAGGAGGCATCGTGAGTTAAATTGCAGATCCGTTAGCTCATCATAGACTTTTGTCATTTTTGCCATGATTATTGTGTGCATGATATGCCTGTGCCCCTTTGGGATGAATTGTTAAGCATTTTGTCTTCTTTCCAGAGGTGCCACCCATGCATTTTTAGGATGTGTGTGGTGTCTTGTGCAAGCTTGCAAAGAGGGGCACCTGAGTAATCTGTTTTTAGAGACTTAGTGATTTTCACTAAGTCTGGGATATTTTAGTTCATGATGCCATATGTTCAGCTTGTTTCCTAGTGATCCGTGCCCCTTTTGAGTATGATCAGTAAGGGACATTTGTTAATCTTGTTGTTCTCTATCCATCGATATCTTTACTTGTTATGTTGGGGCAACCTAGGTTGAGTCAATCGAGCTCAACCTTTGCATTGTTGTTAATTTGGGCAGATCGTGAACTCTTTTGTGATTTTGCCGGTGCTATTGCTAGTGATCCATGCATGCTATGTCATTATTCTTGCCATGTCTAGCTAGAATTTTGTGCCTTCTTTATGAATATATGCTTGCCTTGCCATGACTTGCACCGTAGTGAGTGCATCGAGCTCGTTTACATGCCTTCGTGAGTTATAATTTCAGCATTGTTAACCCTTTTCGTGTGCTCGTTAGAGTATTTTGTGAACCCTTTTGGCCCCAGGTCACTTTGTCTGTTTTGTTAAGATTGTTGAGTAGCTCCATGCCATGCTCTTACTTGCCATGGTCAGGTTATGTTTCAAGTTGTTTTGCTGCTCCGAAGAGGGCATCGTGGTCTGAAATTTCAGACTAGTGTTAATTTCACTAAGTCTGAAATCTGTTTTGCTTATTCAGTTTTGCCATACTTGTTTGAACCCCTTAATGGATGAATTTTCCTATGGCTCAGTCCTAGTGATTTGTTAAGCATCATGTGTACATCCCTGCCATGTTTTTTGTTTTCATGTTTGATGGCTGTAGCATGTTCACTCCGTTGCATTTAGGAGCCTACTTGCTGTAAATCGCAGATCGGTTCGTTTCGTAAAACGCTTGCCATTTCCAAACCGTAGCTCCGATTCCTATGATCTTTATATCGTTTTCAGGGGATTTCTTCCCCTCTATTCAGTGGCACACTTGGTTTTCCAAGTTGAGGCCAGGTTCATGCATTTCCTGTCACGTCTTGCATTTTGCATCCCGCATCGCATCCCGCATAGCATACCATCTTTGCATATTATTGGTTGCCCCTGCACGTGGTTGATTGTATCCTTGTTGCTTGTTTGTGTTGTTGGGTAGAGCCAGGAGACGAGTTCGCTAATGAGGAGCCCGTTGAGTTTGCTTTTGAGGATCCAGTCAACTCTGACAACTGTGCAGGCAAGATGATCATACCTTCGAAATCACTACTATCTTTGCTATGCTAGTTTGCTCGCTCTTTTGCTTTGCCAATGCTACGATGCCTACCACTTGCTTGTCAGCCTCCCAATTGGCATGATTCAGCCTCTAACCCACCTTTGTCCTAGCAAACCATTGATTGGCTATGTTACCGCTTTGCTCAGCCCCCTTCTTGCTAGTTGCAGGTGAAGATTGGAGCCGCTCCTTGTTGGAACATTTATTTACTTGTTGGGATATCATTATATTGCCATGTTATCTTAATGCATCTATATACTTGGTGAAGGGTGGAAGGCTCGGCCTCTCGCCTAGTGTTTTGTTCCACTCTTGCCACCCTAGTTTCCGTCATATCGGTGTTATGTTCCCGGATTGTTGCGCCCCTTACGCGGTTGGGCTATAATGGGAACCCCTTGATAGTTCGCCTTGATTAAAGCTTTTCCAGCAAAGCCCAACATTGGTTTTACCATTTGCCACCTAGCCTCTTTTTCCCTTGGGTTTCCGGAGCCCGAGGGTCATCTTATTTTAAACCCCCCCCCCCCCCCGGGGCCAGTGCTCCTCTGAGTGTTGGTCCAAACCGTCAGCCGCCGGTGGTTACCAGGGGCAACTCTAGGCTGGCCTACCGGAAGTTTAGACAATCTGAGTGTGCCCTGAGAAAGAGATATGTGCAGCTCCTATCGGGATTTGTCGGCACGTTCGGGTGGTGTTGCTGGACTTGTTTTAACCTGTCGAATCATCTTGTTGTAACGAGATACCGAGTCTGATCGGTGTGTCTTGGGTGGAGGTCTATTCCTTCGTTGACCATGAGAGCTTGTTATGGGCTAAGTTGGGACCCCCCTGCAGGGATTGATCTTTCGAAAGCCGTGCCCGCGGTTATGGGAAGATGGGAATTTGTTAATGTCTGGTTGTAGATAACTTGAATCTTAATTAATTAAAATGAATCAATAGAGTGTGTTGCCGTGATGGCCTCTTCTCGGCGGGGTCCGAGAAGTGGACACGGTGTTGGAGTTATGTTTGCACAGGTTGCTCTCTAGTTTCTCGCTCGTGCTTTGCCTCCTCTTCTCAATCTATTTTGCGAATAAGTTAGCCACCATATATGCTAGTCGCTTGCTGGAGCTCCACTTACATTACCCCTTTCCTACCTATTAAGCTTAAATAGTCTTGATCGCGAGGGTGCGAGATTGCTGAGTCCATGTGGCTCACAGATTACTATTACACCAGATGCAGGGACAGATGATACAGCTCTAGATGGCGCGCTTGAGCTCAAGTGGGAGTACGACGAGGACTCTCAGCGTTACTATGTGTCTTTTCCTGATGATCAGTAGTGGTGCCTATTCGGGGTTAGATTCAGGACCTTGTCGCCTGTTGGGGGTCTTTTCTATTTTGGCACCGTAGTCGGGCCATGAGTGATTTGTATGATGGATGTTATTTAAGTACTTTGATGTGACGTGGCGAGTGTAAGCCAACTATGTTATTCCCCTTTATATTATTTATGTACATGGGATGTGTGATGATTTCCCGACTTGCGACATTGCTTTCAATGCGGCTATACCTCTAAGTCGTGCCTCGACACGTGGGAGCTATAGCCGCATCGAGGGCGTTAAAAGTTGGTATTAGAGCCTTCCCCGACCATAGGAGCCCCCATTGCTTGATCGTTTTTAGCAGCCGAGTTGTTTCTAGAAAAATGTTTTGAGTCCTTAGGAATTATATATCGGAGAGCTTAGGAATTCTTTTTACTTCCCAGTCTCCTCATCGCTCTGGTAAGGCATCCTGACGTACAATTTTGACTCTTCTCTTCTCAAATTTCACTAAAAAAAATTTAGGATCACACGAGTATCTTGGATTTGTTTCGATGGCTTATGATGAGAATACTGTCTTGGTGCCTCCTGTCAGGGGTTTAGTGGAAGTGTCCCGGGGAGTTGAGCTCTGAGGTGTTGTCATCATAATTCTATCGTTGCAATTCTGGTATACTTGAGATATGTTCGCGACATCGAAAATCTCCTTTATGCAGTTCGTTGGTGAGATAACCTCGACGCCATCCAGTACTGGGGCGGGAGTTCGGGAGTATCGCCATAACTTGTATAACAGATGCTTTTCGAAGGTTGAGGTAGATGGTTTCCGAAGGTTTCTTGGTTATGTGTTGAAGGATGGATACAGCTGGATGTAGGATTTGCTAGCTTGGGTGAGATATTATGCTTCCCCTGTATCCCCAACACCTGATTGCATAACCGGAAAGTTTCGGGAGTTTCATAGGTGGGAATTCAAGTAGCTCTTAGGATATCCTTCCCACAGATGTATGATATGAAATTGGGGTTTGACGTCTAGTGGTTCGCCTATTCACGGTTGACTTTACAGTGGTCTCGTTGTGTCTTAAAGAGTCCTTGGCTATGCTGACTCGGGGACGCTTCGTATGTTATGTGCACTGCCTTGTACATGATGGTGCTGTACGATCGAGCCCGTGTAGGTCCCACCACGAAAACTTCGGACGAAATTTCTATCCTATGTTTGTTCCGGCTTATTCCGCAAGCCAAACCTTGGTTTTATTTTCAGTTGTGGTATTCGAGTTGCTTCGACATCATATGTTGATTCCATCCCTCGTTGATGTATCCCTTCTACCTGATTCTTTGTGGCTTCGCAATTTAGGAATATGTGACCACTTCAAGAGAAGTGCATTCGTTCATTTTGTTCGGATGTGAAGACTTTATGTTGCAATTTTCATTCCATTGGATTCAGCTTCAATATTTGTCTATTTGTGTGCTAATGGTGGTCAACCTCTTCAGGATGGCTCGTCCAACGCGCACGACTCCGAACCCTGATCCGCCACCACCTCCACCGCCTCCGGAGGCTTGGCAAGCTGTGATGGCCGCAACCAATGCAAATACACAGTTGATCATGCAAATCCTCCAAGAGCGGAATCAAGGTAGTCAAGGGAATCAAGGCAACAATCAGAACCATTTTGCTACTCTGAACCAGTTCCTCGCAAATGGTCCAAAGACGTTCAGCAATTGTGTTGAGGCTACCGATGCTGACGATTGGCTAGTGGATCTGGGCAAGCATTTTGAATGCAGCAACGTCAGGCCTGAAGATTTCGTCAAGTTCGCTTCTTTCCAGCTCAAAGATCAGGATGCAGAGTGGTTCCAGCAGTACAAGGATTCCAGAGGTGGACGTTTGATCACTTGGGATGATTTCCGTCGTGATTTCCGAGCTCATCACATCCCTCAATGTGTGACTGAAAGCAAACGTGAGGAATTCCGCAATCTGAAGCAAGGCTCTTTGTCTGTCTATGACTACAACAAGTTGTTCCAGAAGCTCGCCCGTTTTGCCAAGCAGGATGTTCCTGATGAGAAGAGCATGATCTATCAGTTCAGGGGTGGTCTCCGTGAATAAATTCAGCTCCCTCTTGTCCTCTTTGAGCTGCTGAGATACGATGAGTTCTACAACATGGCACTGAAGCAAGAGGCTGCTCAGTTGAGGTGTGATGCTTCCAGGAAGCGAGTCAGAGACACTACACCTTCTTCCTCTACTTAATTGGCCAAGCAGCAGAAGTATTGGCTTCCTCCTCCTCCGTTCCGTCAGCCGTATCAGCAGAAGAGCAAAGGTGGCAGTGGTTCTTCCCACCCACCCAACCCAGGCTTTCAGAACAAGACTTCGTCTCAAGCTCCAAGATTGAGTGCTCCGTACCACCGTCCGCTTTCAGAGGTCACGTGCAACAAGTGCAAACAGAAGGGCCACTACGCCAAAAAGTGTTTCAACCAGAGGCGTCTTCCTCCTCCTCCTCCTGTCAGATCGGCAAGTACAGCTGTGGTCAAGCATAATCCCAAGCACGCCAAGGTCATTATGGTGAATGCAGCTCAGGCAGAGGATTCGTCAGATGTGATCATGGGTAACCTTCCTGTTAACGATGTTCCCGCAAAAGTACTTTTTGATACTGGTGCATCACATTGTTTTATCTCGAGACCTTTCGCATCCAAGCACGGGTGGTTTTCTCAAGTTATGCATAAACCATTAGCAGTTGTCTCTCCGAGTAAATGCTTGCTTGCTAACTATGAAGTTCCGGATATTTCTATCTCGCTTGGTGACTTCAAGTTTCTGGCTTCCCCGATGATTCTTGGTAATTCCGATATCGATCTTATTCTTGGGATGGACTGGCTCTCTAAACACAAGGCTCAGCTCGATTGTGCAGCCAAGCAGATTCAACTGACTCATTCGTCTGAGGATGTCATTGTCTTTGCTGCTCGGGATAATACAATCCGGTTGTTTTCTCTCAATGAGAAGGGTGAATTGGATGCTATTTCACAGATCCCAGTCGTTTGTGAGTATCAAGACATCTTCCCAGAAGAACTCCCAGGCATGCCTCCACACCAGCCGGTTCAATTTGTTATTGAACTTGAGCCCCGTACGGAACCTGTGTGCAAACGTCCTTACAATCTCGGCCCCGAAGAGTTGAAGGAGTTGAAGAAACAACTCGATGTTCAAGAAAGAATGGGTCTCATTCGGCCTAGTACTTCTCCGTGGGGTTGTGGTGTTCTTTTTGTGAATAAGAAGGATGGAACGGACCGACTTTGTGTTGATTATCGTCCATTGAACAAGAAGACCATCAAGAACAAATACCCACTTCCCAACATCAATGAGCTGTTTGTACAACTCAAGGGTGCCCAAGTATTCTCCAAGCTTGATCTTCGTATGGGTTATCATCAGATTCGCATTCGTGAGCAAGATATTCCCAAGATGGCGTTCAGGACAAGCTATGGGTCATATGAATACACTGTCATGTCTTTTGGCCTCGCCAACGCTCCTCCAACATTCTCTCGCATGATGAACTTCATATTCAACCCCTACAGAAATGACTTCGTTTTGGTCTATCTCGACGACATTCTAGTTTTCTCGAAGAACAAGGAAGATCATGCCAAGCACTTGCGTTTGGTTCTTGACAAGCTCAGGGAACATTAGTTCTACGCCAAGTTCTCCAAGTGTGAATTTTGGCTCGATGATGTGCTATATCTTGGTCATATCATCTCTGTCAAGGGCATTTCCGTGGATCCTGAGAAGGTGTCTGCAATTGTTAATTGGGAACCTCCTCAGAACGTGAAGCAACTCCGTAGCTTCCTCGGTCTTGCAAGCTACTGCCGAAGATTCGTTGAAATTTTTTCCAAGATCGCGAAGCCTCTCTCAAATCTTCTTCAGAAGCACGTCAAGTACGTTTGGTCTCCGGAGTGTGATATTGCTTTCAACACTTTGAAAGAGAAGTTGATCACTACTCCAGTTCTGACTCCGCCTGATGAAACCAAGCCGTACGAGGTCTTTTGTGATGCCTCTCTCCAAGGTCTAGGTGCCGTACTGATGCAAGAGAAGAAAGTTGTTGCTTATACTTCTCGCCAGTTGAAGCCTAATGAGAAGAACTACCCCACTCATGATCTCAAGTTGGCGGCAGTTGTGCATGCTTTGTTGACTTGGAGACATCTTCTATTGGGAAGGAAAGTGGACATTTTCACTGATCACAAGAGTCTCAAGTACATCTTCACTCAGCCTAATCTCAACCTCAGGCAGACTCGATGGGTCGAAATGATTCACGAGTACAATCCGAGTATTGAGTATACTCCAGGAAAGGCCAATGTGATTGCTGACGCTTTGAGCAGAAAAGCATATTGCAATAGTCTGATTCTCAAGCCTTATCAACCCGAGCTTTGTGAAGCTTTCCGCAAACTTAATCTGCAAATTGTTCCTCAAGGTTTCCTCGCCAACCTTCAAGTCTCTCCTACCTTGGAAGACCAGATTCGCCAAGCCCAGCTTCTTGATGCTATGGTGAAAAAGGTGAAGATTGGTGTTGCAAAGAGTCAGTCCAAGTACAAGTGCTACCGACTTGATGACAAGGACACTCTCTTCTTCGAGGATCGAATTGTTGTGCCCAAAGGCAAACTTTGTAAAGTGATCATGAACGAGGCTCACAACTCTCTCCTCTCCATCCACCCTGGTAGCACGAAGATGTATCAAGATCTGAAGCAAACTTATTGGTGGACTCGAATGAAGCGCGAGATCGCTCAATTTGTGAATGAATGTGATGTCTGCAGAAGAGTGAAGGCAGAACACCAAAGGCCAGCAGGTCTCCTCCAACCTCTTGTCATTCCAGAATGGAAGTTTGACCACATTGAAATGGACTTCATCACTGGATTTCCAAAGTCTAAGCGTGGCAATGATGCTATATTCGTTGTCATCGACAAGCTCACCAAAGTGGCTCACTTTCTGCCTATCAAAGAGTCGATCACTGCAGCTCAATTGGCGGAACTCTATACCTCTCGAATTGTCTCTCTGCACGGTATTCCTCAAGTGATATCTTCAGACCGTGGCAGCATCTTTACCTCCAAGTTTTGGGATTTTTTTTCAGAAGGCCATGGGCACCAACATCCGCTTCAGCACTGCTTTCCATCCCCAAACAAGCGGTCAAGTCGAGCGTGTCAACCAGATTCTTGAAGATATGCTCAGGGCTTGTGTTATCTCCTTCGGCATGAAGTGGGAGGATTGTCTTCCTTATGCTAAATTCTCGTACAACAACAGTTTTCAAGCAAGTTCGGGCAAGGCCCCATTTGAAATTATGTATGGTAGGAAGTGCCGTACACCTCTCAACTGGTCTGAAACCGGTGAACGTCAGCTGCTGGGTAATGACCTAATCACAGAGGCAGAAAAAATGTGCAAGGTCATTCGTGATAACCTCAAAGCAGCCCAATCCCGCCAGAAGAGCTACAATGACAGTAAGCACCGTGATTTGGCTTTCGAGATCGGAGATGATGTCTACCTCCGTGTCTCTCCTATGAAAGGGACTCGTCGCTTCGGTATCAAAGGGAAGCTTGCCCCCAGATACGTCGGGCCTTTCAAGATTGTCAGCAAGAGAGGCGACCTCGCCTATCAACTCGAGCTTCCTTCAAACTTTGCTAATGTTCATGATGTGTTCCATGTCTCCCAACTCCGAAAGTGCTTCAAGACGCCTGAGCGCACCGTCAACTTCGAGGACATTGAGCTCCAAGAAGATCTCTCCTATCGTGAGCACCCAGTTGCAATCCTTGAAGAGACTGAACGCAGGACTCGCAACAAGTCAATCAAATTTCTCAAAGTCAAGTGGTCACACCATTCCTACCGTGAAGCTACCTGGGAACACGAGGATCACCTCCGTTCTGAGTACCCGGAGTTCTTTCAGTCCTAGATCTCGGGACGAGATCTTTTCGTAGTGGTGGAGTGTTGTAACGCCCCAGATATTACTTTCCCAATTTGTACTCCAACTCTTGTCGTTTCCGGCATTAAGTTATATTTATCTCTCGGGTTCGGGTCTTTTCTCCGTGTGTTGTTTTCGTTTTCGTGCATCTCATATCATGTCATCACGTGCATTGCATTTGCATACATGTTCATCTCATGCATTCGAGCATTTTCCCCGTTGCCGTTTTGCATTCCGGCGCTTCGTTCTCCTCCGGTGGCAATTTCTAGCTTTCTTTCGTGTGTGGGGATTAAACATTTCCGGATTGGACCGAGACTTGCCATGCGGCCTTGGTTTACTACAGGTAGACCGCCTGTCAAGTTTCGGGTCATTTGAACTTCGTTTGATACTCCAACGGTTAACCGAGGGACCGAAAAGGCCTCGTGTGTGTTGCAGCCCAACACCCCTCCAATTTGGCCCAAAAACCCACCAAACTCTGCTCCATCATCTCGGTCGTTCGATCACGATGGCGTGGGCGAAAACCGCACCTCATTTGGACTCTCCTAGCTCCACTTATACCTATAAATACCCCCTCCATTTGGATCTCTTCCTCTCCCCGTCCAACCCTAGTCCAAACAAAACATCTCCGCGCGCCGGACACGTCCGTCCGCGCGCCGGACGCGTCCGCCGATGACCGCAGCCAACCGGGAGCCGCCACGTGGTCGGGTGGACCACTTCGCCGCCATCGGCCCGCCGGGGCCCAGGAGGGGCCCTCCCGGCCCGCGTCTCTCCGCCGCCCAAGCCGCACGACCCCGCCGCCTCCTTCCACGACGCCGGCGGCCGACCTCGCCGGGCCGCCGCGCCGCCATCGGCGCACGCCGCCTCGGGCGCCTCTCCGCCGCACCGCGCCTCTCCTCCGCCTCGGCCCCGCCGCCGCACCGCCGAACCTCGCCGCCCGGAGCCGCTCAACGCTGGCGCCGCACCGGCCCCGCCTCCCCTCGCCACCGGCTGGCCTCGCCGGAGTCGCCGACTTCACCGGAGGCCTCGGTGAACAGTGCCCCGCCGGATCCGCGCTACAGTGCCAAACCCTAGATCTGGGTTGACCCCTTTTCCCTTCTCCCCCCTGATTTTTGTGCTAAGTTTGACCTGTCATAACTTTGCATCCGTGGCTCCGTTTTGGACATATGATATATCAAAATCTTCGTCTCGACGAGTACATCATTGCATTCCATTGCATCATTTGCATTTGAGATCATCTTGATGCCCAAAATGCTATTAGAAGGAGGCATCGTGAGTTAAATTGCAGATCCGTTTACTCATCATAGACTTTTGTCATTTTTGCCATGATTTGTGTGCATGATATGCCTGTGCCCCTTTGGGATGAATTGTTAAGCATTTTGTCTTCTTTCCAGAGGTGCCACCCATGCATTTTTAGGATGTGTGTGGTGTCTTGTGCAAGCTTGCAAAGAGGGGCACCTGAGTAATCTGTTTTTAGAGACTTAGTGATTTTCACTAAGTCTGGGATATTTTAGTTCATGATGCCATATGTTCAGCTTGTTTCCTAGTGATCCGTGCCCCTTTTGAGTATGATCAGTAAGGGACATTTGTTAATCTTGTTGTGCTCTATCCATCCATGTCTTTACTTGTTATCTTGGAGCTCCCTAGGTTGAGTCAATCGAGCTCCACTTTTGCATCGTTGTTAATTTGGGCAGATCGTGAACTCTTTTGCGATTTTGCCGGTGCTATTGCTCGTGATCCATGCATGCTATGCCATTGTTCTTGCCATGTCTAGCTAGCATTTTGTGCCTTCTTTATGAATATATGCTTGCCTTGCCATGACTTGCACCGTAGTTAGTGGATCGAGCTCGTTTACATGCCTTCGTGAGTTATAATTTCAGCATTTCTCAGTTTTCACTCTCTGAAAGCTGATTGTGTTTCATCCATGTTCGTGTGCTCGTTAGAGTATTTTGTGAACCCTTTTGGCCCCAGGTCACTTTGGCTGTTTTGTTAAGCTTGTTGAGTAGCTCCATGCCATGCTCTTACTTGCCATGTTCAGCTTATGTTTCAAGTTGTTTTGCTGCTCTGAAGAGGGCATCGTGGTCTGAAATTTCAGACTAGCGTTAATTTCACTAAGTCTGAAATCTGTTTTGCTTATTCAGTTTTGCCATGCATATATGGATGAATTTGCCTATGGCTCAGTCCTAGTGATTTGTTAAGCATCATGTGTACATCCCTTCCATGTTTTTTGCTTTGATGTATGGTGGCTGTAGCATGTTTATTCTGTTGCATTTAGGAGCCTACTTGCTGTAAATCGCAGATCGGTTCGTTTCGTAAAACGCTTGCCATTTCCAAACCGTAGCTCCGATTCCTATGATCTTTATATCGTTTTCAGGGGATTTCTTCCCCTCTATCCAGTGGCATACTTGGTTTTCCAAGTTGAGGCCAGGTTCATGCATTTCCTGTCACGTCTTGCATTTTGCATCCCGCATAGCATACCATCTTTGCATATTATTGGTTGCCCCTGCACGTGGTTGATTGTATCCTTGTTGCTTGTTTGTGTTGTTCGGTAGAGCCGGGAGACGAGTTCGCTAACGAGGAGCCCGTTGAGTTTGCTTTTGAGGATCCAGTCAACTCTGACAACTGTGCAGGCAAGATGATCATACCCTCGAAATCACTACTATCTTTGCTATGCTAGTTTGCTCGCTCTTTTGCTTTGCCAATGCTACGATGCCTACCACTTGCATGTCAGCCTCCCAATTGCCATGATTGAGCCTCTAACCCACCTTTGTCCTAGCAAACCGTTGATTGGCTATGTTACCGCTTTGCTCAGCCCCCTTCTTGTAGCGTTGCTAGTTGCAGGTGAAGATTGGAGCCGCTCCTTGTTGGAACATTTATTTACTTGTTGGGATATCATTATATTGCCATGTTATCTTAATGCATCTATATACTTGGTTAAGGGTGGAAGGCTCGGCCTCTCGCCTAGTGTTTTGTTCCACTCTTGCCGCCCTAGTTTCCGTCATATCGGTGTTATGTTGCCGGATTGTTGCGTCCCTTACGCGGTTGGGCTATAATGGGAACCCCTTGATAGTTCGCCTTGATTAAAGCTTTTCCAGCAATGCCCAACATTGGTTTTACCATTTGCCACCTAGCCTCCTTTTCCCTTGGGTTTCCGGAGCCCGAGGGTCATCTTATTTTAAACCCCCCCGGGCCAGTGCTCCTCTGATTGTTGGTCCAAACCGTCAGCCGCCGGTGGCTACCAGGGGCATCTCTGGGCTGGCCTACCGGAAGTTTAGACAATCTGAGTGTGCCCTGAGAAAGAGATATGTGCAGCTCCTATCGGGACTTGTCGGCACGTTCGGGCGGTGTTGCCGGACTTGTTTTAACCTGTCCAATCATCTTGTTGTACCGAGATACCGAGTCTGATCGGTGTGTCTTGGGTGGAGGTCTATTCCTTCGTTGACCGTGAGAGCTTGCTATGGGCTAAGTTGGGACCCCCCTGCAGGGATTGATCTTTCGAAAGCCGTGCCCGTGGTTATGGGCAGATGGGAATTTGTTAATGTCCGGTTGTAGATAACTTGAATCTTAATTAATTAAAATGAATCAACTGAGTGTGTTGCCGTGATGGCCTCTTCTCGGCGGGGTCCGGGAAGTGGACACAGTGTTGGAGTTATGTTTGCGCAGGTTGCTCTCTAGTTTCTCGCTCGTGCTTTGCCTCCTCTTCTTGCTCTCTTTTGCGAATAAGTTAGCCACCATATATGCTAGTCACTTGCTGCAGCTCCACTTACATTACCCCTTTCCTACCTATTAAGCTTAAATAGTCTTGATCGCGAGGGTGCGACATTGCTGAGTCCCTATGGCTCACAGATTACTATTATACCAGATGCAGGGACAGATGATACAGCTCCAGATGGCGCGCTTGAGCTCAAGTGGGAGTACGACGAGGACTCTTAGCGTTACTATGTGTCTTTTCCTGATGATCAGTAGTGGTGCCTATTCGGGGTTAGATTCAGGGCCTTGTCGCATGTTGGGGGTCTTTTCTATTTTGGCGCCGTAGTCGGGCCATGAGTGATTTGTAGGATGGATGTTATTTATGTACTTTGATGTGACGTGGCGAGTGTAAGCCAACTATGTTATTCCCCTTTATATTATTTATGTACATGGGATGTGTGATGATTTCCCGACTTGCGACATTGCTTTCAATGAGGCTACGCCTCCAAGTCGTGCCTCGACACGTGGGAGATATAGCCGCATCGAGGGCGTTACAAGTTGGTATCAGAGCCTTCCCCGACCTTAGGAGCCGCCATTGCTTGATCGTTTTCAGCAGCTGAGTTGTGTCTAGAAAAATGTTTTGAGTCCTTAGGAATTATATATTGGAGAGCTTAGGAATTCTTTTTACTTCCCAGTCTCCTCATCGCTCTGGCAAGGCATCCTGACGTAGAGTTTTGACTCTTCTCTTCTTAAATTTCACTAAAAAAAATTTTAGGATCACGCGAGTATCTTGGATTTGTTCCGATGGCTTATGATGAGAATACTGTCTTGGTGCCTCCTGTCAGGGGTTTAGTGGAAGTCTCCCGGGGAGCTGAGCTCTGAGGTGTTGTCATCATAATTCTATCGTTGCAATTCTGGTATACTTGGGATATGTTCGCGACATCGAAAATCTCCTTTATGCAGTTCGTTGGTGAGATAACCTCGACGCCACCCAGTACTGGGGCGGGAGTTCGGGAGTATCGCCATAACTTGTATAACGGATGCTTTTCGAAGGTTGAGGTAGATGGTTTCCGAAGGTTTCTTGGTTATGTGTTGAAGGATGGATACAGCTGGATGTAGGATTTGCTACCGTTGGTGAGATATTATGCTTCCCCTGTATCCCCAACACCTGATTGCATAACCGGAAAGTTTCAGGAGTTTCATAGGTGGGAATTCAAGTAGCTCTTAGGATATCCTTCCCACAGATGTATGATATGAAATTGGGGTTCGACGTCTAGTGGTTCGCCTATTCACGGTCGACTTTACAGTGGTCTCGTTGTGTCTTAAAGAGTCCTTGGCTATGCTGACTCGGGGACGCTTTGTATGTCATGTGCACTGCCTTGTACATGATGGTGCTGTACGATCGAGCCCGTGTAGGTCCCACCACGAAAACTTCGGACGAAATTTCTATCATATGTTTGTTCCAGCTTATTCCGCAAGCCAACCCTTGGTTTTATTTTCAGTTGTGGTATTCGAGTTGCTTCGACGTCATATGTTGATTCCATCCCTCGTTGATGTACCCCTTCTACCTGATTCTTCGTGGCTTCACAATTTAGGAATATGTGACCACTTCAAGAGAAGTGCATTCGTTCATTTTGTTCGGATGTGAAGACTTTATGTTGCAATTTTCATTCCGTTGGATTCAGCTTCAATATTTGTCTATTTGTGTGCTAATGGTGGTCAACCTCTTAAGGATGGCTCCTCCAACGCGCACGACTCCGAACCCTGATCCGCCACCACCTCCACCGCCTCCGAAGGCTTGGCAAGCTGTGATGGCCGCAACCAATGCAAATACACAGTTGATCATGCAAATCCTCCAAGAGCGGAATCAAGGCAGTCAAGGGAATCAAAGCAACAATCAGAACCATTTTGCTACTCTGAACCAGTTCCTCGCAAATGGTCCAAAGACGTTCAGCAATTGTGTTGAGGCTACCGATGCTGACGATTGGCTAGTGGATCTGGGCAAGCATTTTGAATGCAGCAACGTCAGGCCTGAAGATTTCGTCAAGTTCGCTTCTTTCCAGCTCAAAGATCAGGCTGCAGAGTGGTTCCAGCAGTACAAGGATTCCAGAGGTGGACGTTTGATCACTTGGGATGATTTCCGTCGTGATTTCCGAGCTCATCACATCCCTCAAAGTGTGACTGAAAACAAACATGAGGAATTCCGCAATCTGAAGCAAGGCTCTTTGTCTGTCTATGACTACAACAAGTTGTTCCAGAAGCTCGCCCGTTTTGCCAAGCAGGATGTTCCTGATGAGAAGAGCAAGATCTATCAGTTCAGGGGTGGTCTCCGGGAAGAAATTCAGCTCGCTCTTGTCCTCTTTGAGCCGCTGACATACGATGAGTTCTACAACATGGCACTGAAGCAAGAGGCTGCTCAGTTGAGGTGTGATGCTTCCAGGAAGCGAGTCAGAGACACTACACCTTCTTCCTCTACTCAAGTGGCCAAGCAGCAGAAGTATTAGCCTCCTCCTCCTCCGTTCCGTCAGCTGTATCAGCAAAAGAGCAAAGGTGGCAGTGGTTCTTCCCACCCACCCAACCCAGGCTTTCAGAACAAGACTTCGTCTCAAGCTCCAAGATCGAGTGCTCCGTACCACCGTCCGCTCTCAGGGGTCACGTGCAACAAGTGCCAACAGAAGGGCCACTACGCCAACAAGTGTTTCAACCAGAGGCGTCTTCCTCCTCCTCCTCCTGTCAGATCGGCAAGTACAGCTTTCATTGAGAGTTCCCCTGTGTCGTCGCCGTTAGGCTTGATGGCTCCTACGATCATCAATGGCGATGCAGTCCAGGGTGAGACCTTCCTCCCCGGACAGATCTTCGTCTACGGCGGCTTTACACTGCGGGCCAATTCACTTGGCCATCTAGAGCAGATCGAAAGCTATGCCCCTGGCCGTCAGGTCAGATTTGGAATTTTAAACTATACGGCTGACATCTGCGGGGACTTGATCCTCGACGGTTTCGTGCCACTGCCGAGCACGCCGCACTGTCACGATGAGCATGATCTAGCTCTGCCACTGAACAGTGCCCTTGAGGCCGCACCCGCATCGGCTTCGACCCTTAATTCGAAGCCAACTGCGCCGATCGAGGATGGGTGGTTGGACGCCGCCTCGGGGACTGCGATCCCAACGGCGATCGAGCCGAACACCAGCCCCGCACTCCGCGAGACTCGTGACTCCAAGGAGCCGGACTCCGAACCCTCTGCGCCCCTGCGGATCGAATCCGATTGGGCGCCGATCATGGATTTTACTGCTACGGACATCTTTCAGCACTCACCTTTTGGCGATATTCTGAAGACACTAAAGTCTCTCTCTTTATCAGGAGAGCCCTGGCCGGACTACGGTCAGCAAGGTTGGGATACGAACAATGAAGAAATTCAAAGCCCACCCACCACCCACTTTGTAGCCACTGTCGACGATTTAACCGACATGCTCGACTTCGACTTCGAAGACATCGACGGTATGGACGCCGATGCAGGAGACGATGAAGAACCAGCGCCTATTGGGCCCTGGAAAGCCACCTCGTCATATGACATATACATGGTGGACACCCCAACTAAAGGAGATGGCGATGGAACAACGGAGGATGACCCCTCCAAGAAACAGCCTAAGCGCCGGCGTCAGCGGCGCCGCTCAAAATCCCGCCAAAGCAAATAGAGTGATTCCAGCATGGGAGATAATAATACTCCGGAGAGTGCCGAAGAAAACCCCTCCAGCAAGATTCAGCATAGGAGGATGGAGAAGCCAACCCTCATGAGAGAGCGACAGACAGAGAGGTCGAGGACGATAATTACATGCCTCCCTCCGAAGACAAGGCAAGCCTCGACGACGACGAATTCGTCGTGCCAGAGGATCCCATCGAGCAAGAGCGTTTTCAACGCAGGCTTATGGCCACGACAAGAAGCCTCAAGAAAAAACAGCAACAGCTTAGAGCTGATCAAGATTTGCTAGTCGATAGATGGACCGAAGTCCTTGCGGCCGAAGAGCATAAACTCGAACGCCCCTCCAAGAGCTACCCAAAGCACTTAAACCTACATCCCCAGCACTTGATACGGCCGACCGGCCACCTCGTGGCCGCGACAGAGAGGCCTTTCGGCCCTCCACTCAAGCCGCACCTCGTACCAAGGCACGGGAAAATGCGCCAGACCCGCGAGACATGTTGGAGGACAAGGCAAGGCAAACAAGATCGATGTACGAATCGCGTGGGCGCCCCACGACTCGAGACGATAACCGTCACGCTAGACACAAATCCGTAGGGCCGAACACAATCGACAAAGCTCATTGGAGCTACATCGTGATATAGCCCAGTACAGAGGCGCTGCACACCCACTATGCTTCACAGACGAAGTAATGGATCATCAAATCCCTGAGGGTTTCAAACCCGTAAACATCGAATCGTATGATGGCACAACAGATCCTGTGATATGGATCGAGGATTATCTCCTTCGTATCCACATGGCCCGCGGCGATGATCTCCACGCCATCAAATACCTCCCACTCTAGCTCAAAGGACCAGCTCGGCATTGGCTTAACAGCTTGCCAGCAGGATTAATCAGTTGTTGGGAGGACCTAGAAGCCGCATTCCTCGACAATTTCCAGGGCACTTATGTGCAACCACCAGACGCCGATGACCTAAGCCACGTAATTCAGCTGCCGGAGGAATCGGCCAGGCAATTCTGGACACGGTTCCTAACAAAGAAAAATCAAATAGTCGACTGTCCGGACGCAGAGGCCCTAGCAGCCTTCAAGCACAATATCTATGACGAGTGGCTTGCCCGGCACCTTGGACAGGAAAAGCCAAAATCTATGGCAGCACTCACAACACTCATTACCCGCTTTTGCACGGGAGAAGACAGCTGGCTTGCTCGTAGCAACAATATGACCAAGAACCCTGGTAAGTCGGATACCAGGGACAGTAGTGGCAGGTCGTGTCGCAACAAGCAAAAGCGTCGCGTTAACGGTGACAATGTTGTGGATACGGCAGTTAATGCCGGATTCAGTGGCTATAAATCCGGTCAGCGGAAAAAGCCATTCAAAAGAAATCCTAGGGGCCCGTCCAGTTTGGACCAAATACTCGACCGCTCGTGCCAGATACATGGCACCCCCGAAAAGCTGGCCAATCACACCAACAGGGATTGTTGGGTGTTCAAGCAGGCAGGCAAGTTAAATGCCGAAAATACAGACAAGGGGCTGCATAGCGATGACGACGAAAAGCCCCGGCCGTTGAACAACAGTGGACAGAAGGGTTTTCCCCCACAAGTGCGGATGGTGAACATGATATACGCAACCCACATCCCTAGGAGGGAGCGGAAGCGCGCGCTAAGGGACGTATACGCGGTAGAGCCATTCGCCCCAAACTTCAACCCATGGTCCTCCCGCCCAATCACCTTTGATCGAAGGGACCATCCCACTAGCACCCGTCATGGCGGATTCACCGCATTGGTTCTAGACCCAATTATTGATGGATTTCATCTCACTAGACTCCTTATGGACGGCGGCAGCAGCCTAAACTTGCTTTACCAGGATACAGTGCGGAAAATGGGCATAGATCCCTCGAGGATTAAGCCCACCAAAACGACCTTTAAAGGCGTAATACCAGGTGTAGAGGAGAACTGTACAGGCTCAGTCAAACTTGAAGTGATCTTCGGATCTCCGGATAATTTCCGAAGCAAGGAGTTAATCTTCGACATAGTCCCATTCCGCAGTGGCTATCACGCACTGCTCGGACGAACCGCATTCGCCAAGTTCAATGCGGTACCGCACTACGCATACCTTAAGCTCAAGATCCCAGGCCCTCGAGGAGTAATTACGGTCAATGGAAACACTGAACGCTCCCTCCGAACAGAGGAGCACACGGCGACCCTTGCAGCGGAAGTACAAAGCAGCCTCTCCAGGCAGTTCTCCAGTCCAGCCATTAAACGTCCGGACATCGTAGAGCGTGCCCGGAGTAACCTACAACAAGACCGCCTGGCACGTTCCGAGCAGGCGTAGCAATGCGGCCCCAACCCCAGCCCTCACAAAAATGCGACACCAGTGCTTCGCGTACATAACTACGCTCTGGAAATACCATGGGTACAGGTGGAGGGGCACCATCACGGCATGCCCGAAGGGGCTGCTGATTTTTTTAATTTTCTCTTACTTTCAGGACTCCATTCTTCGGAAGGCCTGTTCGGCAGTTCAATTGCCGCACAAACGATGCAAGAACCAGGGAAGCAGACAAGCCATGCCACATTACGAAACTCCCAGGTGGTCTCTATCACGAGCAGTATACCTATTTCACATACCATTCTGCAGCCTGCCCCTAGAAAGGACAAGTTAAATAGTCCAACCTTTTGCTTATCGCATTATTTGTATCGTTCTACTTTGATCGCAGCCCTTTTTAATAAACAAGGCATAGCTTTTGTCTATTTTTGCATTACTTTTTTTTACAAATATATGTTCCTTAACAACATGCTGCACCCGTACACTTTGGTACGGCCAAAATACGCCAGGGGCTTTAGTACCCCTTAATATGGTGTGAGAAGTCCGAACACTTTAACAAGTGCGGCACCCCGAACTTATAGCATTATATTCACCGGCTCCGAATCATGTCTTGGGTCAATAGTTGGGTTTGCCCGGCTCCTATGTTTTGGTGCCTTACGTTCCGCTATATCGGCTAAGGTAGCACTAGGGGAACTACTGCGATTGTGCCCCAGTTGAGCTGGGTCGAGCACCTTAGTAGAGAAAGCTAAAACTGACTGTCACGATGAAGCGAGAGCTGGTCGCTGTTCGAGAGGTTTTTCGAGTCCCTAAAGACTTGTGCCGCTTAGAGCGACGAGTCGGCTCTGTCCGGCCAAGGCGTGGATAGTGCCCCGAACTCGGTCTTCCGAATACCAGGGGCTTCGCCGAAATTTAAAATTATAGAATTCTATGGCTAAGTGAGAGTGTTCAAGCATTATAGTCCGATTGCCTTGTTCGTTGTGTTGAGCGCCTCCCTCGAAGGACCCAAACATGGGAAAAAGAGCGCTCAGGTTTAGCCCCGAACACCCCAGCACTAGTGGCACGGGGCAGAAGCTGACGACTCGCCATCTCTCAGAATTGATAAACAGCCGCACAGAAGGTAATATTTTAAATTCCAACAGCATTGCTTAGCGCATATGAACAAGTTTTCAGCGCACAGGACAAAAGGAGCGAGTTTTACTCAAAAATTACATCCCTGGAACATTCATCTACCAATAAGGCAGGCACCCTTCAAAATATCCTTAAAATAATTCTCGGGCTTGCGATGCTCCTTCCCCGGTGGTGGCCTGTCCTTCACAAGCTTCTCAGCATCCAGCTTGCCCCAGTGCACCTTAGCACGGGCAAGGGCCCTACGGGCACCTTCAATGCAGACGGAGCGCTTGATGACTTTGAGCCTTGGACAGGCCCCCACCACACTACAAGGATACCCCCTATAAAGCAACACATGTTCTACAACGCTTTAACTATATGGTGCAAAAATCTTGATAGATACGGATATAAACGATGCAGCATATGTGTTGTAGACTTACACCTCATGAGACCCTATTGCGTGCAACAGATCATATATGTTGCCATTTATTGTTGCAAATTATATGTGTTATAAAACTACAAATATACATAATTAAAAGTAAAATTAATTCAGCGAAAAAAGGACACGCCGGTACACATGGTTAATAATGTGGCGCGAAAATCTGTGCTAACCGTCCTAGAGAAACCAAATCGCGCGAAGAAAACAACCTTCCTCTTCTATTCTTCGATCCAGATTTGATATTGCCCTTTATATCCGGATCGATATAGGTCTCTCCCTCCGACTGTGACACGAATCAGTTATCCAATCTCCTCTCGTTAGGCTTGAAGGCGGACGGAAAGGGGATCGGCAAAAAGGCGGCGACGGATTGGCGAGCGGCGGAAGGCGGCGACGGACAGGGCGGCGGCGGCTTTGCGGACATCACAGAAAGGAGAAGCAGCAAGGCCGCGAAGGAGAAGCAGCAAGGTCGCGCTAGGACGGCTGGAAGTCGTCTGCTAGCGTCCACTGCTCTTCCGGCCGCCACTTCGACCTCCCCGCCGTCGGTGCGCTGCTCCTCCGGCCGGCCATCTTCTCCCTCGCCGTGTAGGATGGCAAGACTGACCACCGAGGTAACCCTCCCTCCTTCCCTTCTCCTCTCGTCTAGTCAACTTATTTGTGCGCACCTGGAGACATGGCCGTGGGATGTAGGGGGATTTGGTAGATGACGAAGGGGATGGATTTCAGAGCTGTACAATACCACATGGGCTATGTTCAGTTGTTTGGACTACCCTCGCTGTTCAGACCAATTCCAATAGTCCATGAAGGGACTACCAACATAAGTTCTAGTTGTTTGGACTACTCCGTCAGCTCCCGTGACTGCCAGAATAAGTGCCATAACATTTTTGAAGCTAACCAGACTACCATGGTAGTGTTGTTTTGTTCTATAGTTGCTTTTTGTGTGTAGATTACTACTGGAGGTAGTATTGTAACTAAACGTGTTACCGTCTGAGTATTTCACTGATGTTATTTGGGTACTTCTGACTAGATTATAGATTATTTAGAAACATCTCTATTGCTCTGCTCTTTCTAGGACTTCAACTTTGACGTAACTGAATTATAGCTGTAGCTATGTAACTAAATCTGTTATTTTAGAACACCATTGGTGTTAATTGGGTACTATCTTCCTGAAAGTGCAGTCGACTTCAGATTTCGGTTGTACTGATTTTTCTAAAAAATTGGGGAAACGACTCATATGATTTTTCGAGAAACATGTCGAGCATAGATGCCAATGATATACTTTGTGTATAGTTTCCGTTATAATTTCTCTCCACATTTTAAGCTTGCTGTCCAGTTCACAACTGCAGTCTGCCGGGCAATGGAAACTTGTGTTTGTTTCATAAACAGATACCACAAATGATGAATGTGCCACTTTTTTTTCTAGTTGCGCTTTGAGTACAGATTACTATTGGAGTAGTGCTCTAATTTGGTGTGCTGCTGTCTAAGTATTTCGTTGATTTTATTTGGGTACTTCTGACTAGAAAGTGTGCCCAGGAGATGTTCTACTGCTTTGTTTCTGGACAATTGGAGTGCAGATTATTGAAGAACGTGTCCACTCTGTTTTTTCTAATCTCTTGTGTTTTTTAGGGATTTTCTAGCCTATATTGATCTGCTCTCACCAGAACTTCAAACCTTGATGTTCCAACTCCCAAACGCATTCTATTAGACTAGCACCGAAAAGGATGTTGGCTGACGATTTATCCGCGCTTTATCGATGTTAGAAAAACATTGACTTAGATCATGTTATTATTTCATTGACAGTAGTGACTTATGCCTGATGGATGAATAAGTGTTACTCTGAATTGGCTAATATAGGCATCAGCTACATGATCATGTCAGTTTCTTAGCGTCTTTTGAGATGGAATTGCTGCTGTAACTAAATATGTTCTGTGTGCATCATTGACGTTATTTTGGCACTTGTTTGTCATATGTTTAGAATATAACTTTTTCTTCTAGTGAATTGTTAGATCAAAGGATTCAGATTGTACAATATGGTTCCAAGTGTTTGGGACTAGCTGAACTTTGGCAGCTGCTGCTGGTGTTGCATCATGATGAAAATTCAGTTGGTCAACAATTGAATTGGACTATATTTGAACTTGCTAGCTGCTGTCGTACGTACATGTGAAGGCTATTTATACCATTTACTGCTTGTGATGTACTATTTGTTTGCAGATTCTACGTAGCTATACTATGTGTTCACAAATTTACTATCATTTTGAGTTGTTGGATGTCAAGTTCACCAATGTTAGGAAATAGTGTACAATCTGGTTGTCTGTAGCATGAACCAAAGATATATTCAGATGATTTCACTAGATTTGTGGCCTAAATAACTTGCAATCATGTTTGCCTATAGCCTGCAGTTTATGAACAAGAAACAAGTACACATTTCTTATATATATTGTTGAAAAATGATATAATTGTGAATTTCTGTTGTACAACGTTAGGAACTTAAATCGCAAATCAGATATTTACAAGCTAAGCTTTTGCAATTCTTTCATGGTTACAACTGCAATAATATTTGTTATTTTTATGCAGTGTGCAATGGATTTAGAATCCACCAAATTACTATTGCGATTTCCAAGAGAAAGTACACAATATTCAGCTGGTGTAGATGAATTTCTGGAGTTTGCATATAAAGATATACCAGCGGATACAATGATCCGATGTCCATTTGAAGATTGTGTTCACACTGAAGTACTATCAAGGGATGAAGTCCGTGGACATTTGATGTGGAATGGAATGCTTCAGAGCTATGACAAATGGGTTTTTCATGGTGAGTATTCATCCGAACACAATGATGATCAACAACCACAGCCTGAAACTGAAGGAAATGCTAATATGCATGAAATGATTATGGATTCAATTAGGAAAATATATGATGGTGATGTGCCTATGAGTGATAGTACAGATTTTTCAAATCCACTTCCAGATGGAGCAACTAAAGAAGCAGAGGCATTGTACAAATTAATTCAAGATTCAGAGAAGCCTTTGTGGCCAGGATGTGAATTGTCTCAGCTTTCCTTACTTGCGCTTTTGTTCAATACAAAATCCATGAACAAATGGTCTGATAAGTCATTTGGAGATCTACTTAATATTCTGCACATGGCTATTCCAAATGGAAAAGCTCTTCCCCAAAATTTTTACGAGGCCAAGAAGATCATATCGAAGTTTGGATTAGGATATCAAAAAATTCATGTGTGCCCAAATAACTGTCAGTTGTTCTGGAAAGAGACAGAAAATGATGATTTTTGCTCTAAATGCAAGGCTTCTAGGTGGAAAGATAAAATGCCCGAAACCAAGTTAACTAAAAAGGAAAGAAAGAGAGCTACGCCAATGAAAGTTCTGAGATACTTTCCAATCAAAGAGTGGCTAAAAAGGATATTCATGTGCAAAGAAACAACAACTCTAGCTCGATGGCACAATGAAGGGCGCACCAAGGAGCATGGAGTGATACGGCATCCAGCAGATTCCGAGGCATGGAAGAAATTTGATGAGAAGCATGGATTTGCAGATGATTGTCGTAATATTCGGTTTGCCATAGCAACAGATGGATTTAATCCATATGGGATGCTGAGCAATAAATATAGTTGTTGGCCAGTTGTGCTAGTCATGTATAACCTGCCTCCATGGCTATGCATGAAGAAATCTTATCTGTCATTGTCTTTGATTATTCCTGGACCTAAGAGCCCTAGAGATAAGATTCATGTTTTTATGCAACCTCTTTTAGAAGATCTGAGAGATCTTTTTGTGAATGGGATGACAACCTATGATGCATCCGAACAGAAAACATTTAAACTCAGAGCGGCTGTCTTGTGGACCATAAATGACTTCCCAGCATTAGGAATGATTGCTTCATATCTGGTGCATGGAGATTATGCATGTCCACCTTGTGGTGCAAATGTATGGACCAAGCGCTTGAAGTATGGCAAGAAAGCTTGTTTTATGGGTCACCGGCGATTTCTGCCACCTGATCATGAATTTCGTAATGATGCTTCTGCTTTTGATGGAACAACTGAGAATAGAACAGAGCCTATAACCTATTACGGTCGTTCTGTATTAGATGACATAGCTGCATGTGGAGATTTTAGTACCTCAAAAACTTACAAAGGAAAAAGTAGTCTATTCACATTACCATATTGGGACAGTAATCTACTTCGACATAATCTAGATGTGATGCATATAGAGAAGAATGTGTGTGATAATATTATTGGCACACTTCTCAATTTGGATGGGAAGTCAAAAGATAATGTACAGGCTCGTCAAGATCTTGAAGATATGAATATTAGAGGGGACCTCCATCCACAAAAAAAACATTCAGGCAAGTATTACTTGCCACCAGCTATCTTTACCATGTCTAAGAATGAAAAGCAATTATTCTGCAAAGTTATTCATGGTATAAAAGTTCCTGATGGATATTGTGGAAATATATCGAAGTGTGTGAATTTTACTGAAGGAAAAATTAGTGGCCTCAAAACACATGATTGTCATGTCCTATTGCATCAATTTCTGCCAATTGCTGCAAGAGGTATTCTTCCTGATGATGTTACAGCAGTACTATTTGAACTGTCATCATATTTTCGAGGCATATGTTCAAAAGTTCTTCATGTTGATGAGCTTGACCGTTTGGAAGAAAGAATCAAGCTTACACTCTGCAAAATGGAGATGATATTTCCTCCTGGTTTTTTCACTGTTATGGTGCACTTAGTTGTCCATTTAGCAAGTGAATGTAAAATAGCAGGACCAGTTGTATATCGGTGGATGTACTTCATTGAAAGGTAATTTATTGAATATACATTGTTAACTTATTACAATATTTCTCTCCTAAATTTATTACAATCTTTTTTGCATATACATTTATAACTTATTGGATATATATATATATATGTGCTATAGGTATCTTGGTGAGCTAAAGTCCTTTGTTCGCAACAAAGCTCGTCCAGAGGGTTTAATTGCAGAATCATTTTTATCGGATGAGTGCATGACATTTTGTTCAAGATATTTACAGGGTTTCTCCACCAAGCATAACCAACCATCAAGGAATGATGACAACCCAGAGGACTCTGAATCTTCAATATTTTCACAACAATCTGTGTTGTTTCCTCCAGTAGGTAAACCATTGGGAAGACCAATGGCATACACTTTAACGGATAAGGAGGCAACACAAGCCCACAGATATGTGTTGTTCAACTGTGATGCTGTGAAGCCATATTTGGAGTAAATATCATGCCACTACCTCTTCATTTCTTAATTAATAAGTATTAAACTGAAATAGTGGTCTTTGTATTTTGTAGAGAACATGGGGCTTATTTGAGAAGGAAGAATCGCAAGAAGCGCATAGATCCAAGGACCTTTGAGAAGATGCAGCATGAACAATTTCCTGAATGGTTCAAGGATCATGTAAGTACAATGATTCAATTTATTTAGAACTAGAATGTAGCTTATGCACTCTATTATTTGTGTTCCTATAGGTGATGCAGTTGGAGAGGGAGAAAGGTAGTGACAACATCAGTGAAGAAATTAGATGGTTGGCCCGTGGTCCACTTGAGGTTGCAACAAAACATCGAGCATTCAATATTCAAGGATACAGATTTACGCCGAAGCGATATGACAAAGTAAGTCAAAATAGTGGAGTTGTTGTGACAGCAAAAACGTCAAGCTACTCTTCTGCACGTGATAAAAATCCTATTCTTGGAAATGTCATGTACTTTGGAAGGATTGTGGACATAATTGAGTTAGACTATTTCCGAAAAATTTCTGTGGTGCTATTTAAATGTGAATGGGTTGATGTTACTGAAGGAAAAGGTATGCAAATAGATAAGTATGGGTGTAGACTTGTAAATTTCTCTAGTCTAACTCACACTGGTAAAAAGGCAGAGGATGAACCTTTTGTATTTGCCAATCAAGTTGACCAAGTATTCTACGTGGATGACCATCTTTATCCAGGATGGTCAATTGTTTTGAAGATGATGCCTTGAGATAATTTTGATATGGGTGAAGAATGGAATGATGTGGAAACAGAGCCTTATCATGTCAGTACATTCCTTCAGCTTTTTGATACTGCCCATCAGAAACAAAATTGGATGAGAAGAGATATAGAGGGAGAAACTATAGATGCTCCTATAGTGTCAAGTGATGACACAGTACCTGAATAAAGGTCAGGTTCCAATGTGATTCTGTTATTTACATTCTTAGTATCATCTTGTGTCATTCTGGACATGAAACTTACCACTATTGCTTCTGAATGCAGGTTCGATTGATAATAAAAAAGTCACCTATCTGAATATGTGGAGCTTAGTTGAAGTGACAAATTCATTAGTGTTATTGCTATTTTTTCTTTAATGTTTATGTACTTTATAATTCAGACAAGAAGATTTGTAGGTGTGACAGGCCTAAAGTGTCAATACTTGATCCCAAATATGTTGGTTGCACAAATACCATAGAAGTGTCTAATAGGCTGGTTCCACGAACTCGATCAATACATTGGTGTTGGTTGTCTTCTTTCCAGTATATCATGGGTTGCAGTATCTATAAAGTGTGAGTTGCATAATGTTTTTGGTTCACAAAACAGAGTGAGAAAGAGAAAAAGAGAGAAACGGAGAGTGGCGAAGGCAGAAATAATTTTCAGATGTATATTACTCCCTCATATATACATACATCGATTTCATGTCAAGTAATTCCGGACGGAGGTTCATATTTAGAAAATATATAACACAAATTTGACAAGCTAAATATTAACACTCAAAATACCACTACATGAAAATTATATGGATGGCTGTTCACCAAGTTACTGGACGAAACTAATCAATTCATCTTTTATCAACGGGAAGGCACAAGAATAAATGTACAGCATGATTATAACTAGAAAAACGAAGAAACTCATACTCCCTCTGTAAAGTATTTGCACCAGAATTTAGGTATGCCATGCGCCAAATCTGGCCAGATAGCTGGCTTCGGCACTGCTCCTTGTCTGGTACAGCGCGCCATCAGGAGGGAGGGGTCTCGCGGTGCATCAGACACCGCGTCTGGTGTAGCGCGCAACCAGTAATTCTGATGCAGGTTTGGCGTGAGGCGTAGGGCCAGGTTGGAATTTCAGCAGCGCTGTTTTTTTAACAAAATTCCATACCTTCTTATTATAATGTATTAATGATATTAGAACACACATATACAATTAAGTAGGCGCGCCCAAATTCCCTTGAACCGGCATCAAACTTGGGGGAGGTTTGTGGGCGTCCGAACTCGTGCTAATATATGTGGTCCCTGCCATGGCGCGTACAGCGCCGTCGCCGGTCTGATGAACAAATCGCGCGCCTGTTTTCACCAAGCACGCCCATAAGCATGCGCCTACAGCAGATCGAGCCACAGGTTGTCGTCACATCGTCCCTTCGTACCGTTGCGTCGCCGCCCCAAGGTCCTCCCACCGGCTGCCCCGACACGCTACTTCGACATCGACCACCCCGACTCGACATCGACCACGGTGTTCTTCGCACCACTACTTTGACGCAACTACGCCCATGACTAACCCGGCGCCTTCCTGCGCTGGCGGCTTCATGGCGACTTCCTCGACATCGGCCACCCCGACTCGACATCCACCACGGCGTTCTTCGCATGGTTACCTCGACCACGGCTACACCACCCTACGCTCACGGCTATCTCGACAACGGCACGAAGGGCTACCACCTTGCTTGAGCAATCTCCTCACTTTCCACTCCAGCCACGACTTCCGCGATATATCGACTGTTACGACTGTGGGGTGGATGTCCGTCGGTTTACCTTTGGATTCTTCTCCAATGTCACCATATATACGCCCACGAGGCTCAAGCAATAAACACCGATTCCACCAATCTCCCTCTACCCTTCTAACAGTAGGATCTGATCCGATCCGGTCCGCTCCTCGACAAGCAAGATGGGCAAGTCAGGCTCTCCAGGATGGTTCTCGGTGCCAACTGAGGGATCTTTCTCTGGATCATGGCGCCTTCGCTCGTGGTCTTTTGGCCGATCCTCCTCTGCGCCATTGAAGGAGGAAGGTCTTGCTCTCCTAGGATGATGGAGAGCATCATCAGCCGCCCCTCCTCGACGAGGCTACCGCAACAGACGAGGAGTTCCAGCGGCCCCACTACCACCATCGTCGCCTTGTCGGTGCCTGCTCGCCCTGAAGTAGGAGCCATACCTGGCGCTCACGAACGCACGCGGGCGAATTGTGCATTACCTTCAACACGACGGCTGGAGAACCAAGAACGTCGCCGCAGTGTCCTGGCGGCGGGAAAGTCAGTTGACAGGGGCAACGCGCAACACCGTGTCGTGTTCGAGATGTCAGATGTCTCGCCGGACTAGGTCCTCGCAAATGCCTTGCCGACGGAGGCCTATGCGCCGGCTCAAAGGGAGGGGCGGGAAGAACGGGGTGACGTTTGCGGTCGACGCTGGCCTGTGGGCGACGGGGGATGAAGCTGAGCGGCTACATCGATACGGGAGGTCGGCCAATCATCCTGTTTTGACTAATAGAAAACTTTATTAGTTCATCCATTTTGCATTGAATTTGTACAAACATAGAAGAAGCACGTTGTGTTTGGTACAAATATATGTGCAAGTGCCTGTCAAGGACCAGATTATAATAAAAAATATTATAGTTTTTTTCGCTTCAAATCTGTAGTCGCTTGTTTTTTTTTATTTCGCACCAATTTTTTCCTTTCCCTCTATTCTCTCCCGCCAAGAGCCACTAATTCTAGTCAAAAGAAAATAAGTACGCGCGCTTTGTTAACATAAGCTCTCGCGAGGAGGTAACTACGCCACCAAAATCGGAAACCTCCTCCCCCCTCCCCCATATCAACGCAGTTCCCTTCCTCCTCTTGTACGAAGGATCCTAGCAGATCGATTGTGGCCAGCCCTCCCTCCTGAGTCTCATAGCTCACCCCGCCGATTCCACCATTGGGGCAGAGGGCACCAGAGGCGTGTCTTGTTCAGCAACTGGGCGGTAAGCAGATCAATCTCCACACCTGATTCATAGAAACAGAAGGTAAATTCTAGTACGACTTGAAGATTTTGCCTCCTCCCCCCCTTCTTGGTTCAGATCTGTCCCTTCTATGCTTTCTAATTACTCTTCTCTTCAGTGAATTCGATAGTGCACACCAAGTGTTTGATAGTTGTCCTCTGTTATTGGTTTAGAATTTTGGGGAGCCTTTAGATAGAGTTGGTTGCTTCTGGTAACTATTGGGGTGTAGGTGCGGACGCGTGCAGTATTTCAATCTAGTTATGCACCATTACTACCTTGGTGACTTCAATCTCTTCATAGACTTTCTTTATGGAACTCCAATTCTGAATATCATGTTCTTGTTGGGTAGTATAGTTGGGTTAGTTCTTATGAGTATAAGACCATGATCTGCGGCCCCCAATAATTTGAATGTTAATTTTTTGTGAATAACAGAACATGATGTGCAGCAGCACAACTAAAAGTCCAGTCTGCAAATGACACACTTGTTCTAACATATCATCAGTCTAGCTATATTGGTTGTGCATGAACCAAACCTCCTTAACAGAAAAGAGAATGAACGTGGGTGTCCCCTCCCCCTAGCAAACACCAAGTTAAGCACCATACCACATCAAGTACAATGTGGTCTGACTTATTTTGTTGATTGCAGGGGTAGTAATTACTTGAAAATATGATTGTTTGAGCTGAAATCTGAATTAATCGTCTTCACATATGTTGGGATGACTGTCATAAGGTCGAGTAGGACCACAAAATATTGTCTTTTGCAAAACTTATTTAAACTTTTGGTCATTTAAATGTTGCAGCACATATGTCACGGACAAGAATTAACATTGTTGAATCTAGTGAAGAATATATGATGGAAGAACCGATCGAACATCATAATTCTGCTGAAAAAAATGTTGAATCATCTGATGTCCATGAAAGAACTACTAATGATGAAGAAGGCTTCACAGGTTGTGATAACGATGATGCGGATGAAAACGAAGATGGTAAGTTGTTGCTCATTACTTACCGTTCAAATATATGATTATTCTTCATTCTAACATATAATTCATGGTTCTATATGTTCAGCTGAAAATGCAGAAACAAAAGAGCGCAAGAAGAGGAAGCTGAAATATATTTGGAACCTTCCAAAAGGGAAAAGGATAATGGTTCGCTGCAATGACATAGATCAGCCAATTGGAAAAGAGGCTAAACTTCTTGGGGATTTTCTTGGCTCAGTTGCAAGGAATGGATCATTGTGTTGCTTGAGCTACAAGGATTGGAGATTGCTCAAAACTAAAACAAATGTATAGTCTATACTAGATCAAGTGAAGGTAAAATTTAATCCGTTGAATATCTTTTACTAGCTTGTTCTATGTTGCCTTACATTACACTCACCCTATTTATGTTGTAATTGTTTTGTAGATGAGGTTCCTTTACCCTCCTCGCATGGAAAAATATATATTGAAGATAATAGGAGACAGATGGAGGCAACACAAGTCTGATCTGAAAGCAATGTATTTTGATGAGAAAAAAAGCACTGAAGCCAATTACAGCAATAAACCAAAATCCGTGACTCCGGATCAGTGGAGATCTCTAGTTAATCATTGGACAACCCAGAAAGCGAAGGTACTTAAAAGAATTCCATTTTCAACTTTCCTTGTTGGACTTTATATATTGCTGTGTAGATACGATGAAAGATATGCACATAATTGCTTTGATTTATTCTTTGGTAGGGGATTAGTGCTACAAATAGAAATAATTGTTCAATGAGGAAGTCTACACATACTAGTGGGACAAAAAGTTTCCCTCGTCAGAGGGAAGAAATGGTAAATTATACTAACTTCATGCATCGCTCTTCCATTCATGTTTTCTAATGTAATTCATGTTTACATTACATATAAACAGAAAGATGCAGATCCTGAAAAGAAGTACCCTCATAGGGCTCACTTGTTCATGCACACGCACAAGCCGAAAACTTGCAAGAACAAAATCATTAATGCTCATGTGGTACATTTACAACTCTCAACCATTCGTATTTGAATTTGATATTATATATATTCTTATTATTCACATTGTTCCTATATTTAGGAAGAGTTGAAAGATATTTTGGACAAGAACCCTGAATTAGCAGATAACAGTGATGGAAAGACTGCATGGAAAGGAGATGCGTTAAACAAAGTATTAGGGGATGACAAGCCTGGCCATGTACATGGTTTGGGACTAGTTCCAAACCCAAAAAACGTTTTGATGTTTCCACTTCACGTGTATTCCAGAATACACATTTTACTTCGGTGGAGGATACACCAAATGAATATATGCTAGCTTTTAGAGTTGAAATGGAAAAATTATATCAAGTAAATAAAAATCAGGATGCTAAAATTATGGAACTAGAGGAGAAGATGAGAAGAATGGAAAGACAACCAAATCAGGTAAAATCCTAACAAATGTAAGCTTCATTTATTTTGTGGACTAACCTTTCTGTATTCCTATCATAGGAAATTTCAGATCCAATGGCTACAATTGGGTTTGAACATTCAGTTGATGGGCACAACTCAAACAGAAAAGTTTGTATCTTGTCAAAGTACACAATAAAATTCCTCAAATTTCACCCCAGAAATTATTTATCAATTAATATTTATGTTATGCTATCTGTAGAGAGTTCTTGCTCCTCCGGTTGATGGACTCCAACTTGTTAAAAAACGATCAAACAATTTACAGAACAAGCCAAGTGGATCAAACGATGCAGATTTGCAAGCATCAAACAAGAATTCTGTTTCAGATAAGGTTTGTCTACTTAAATACTCTTTACGACCTGCCATCGCTGAGTTTTAAGTTGTTGTGCTTGCACTTTTTGCAATTGCATATACAGTACCCAAAACTTGATGTGTATCATTTTATCCTAGAACAAAGAAACTATGGTTCATAATGGTGGCAGTGCACGACAACTAGAAAAATGCTCTGCTGCACACAAGGTATCATCATAGTCCCATATACAAAGTTATGATCAAACTATAATGCTCCCATGTTTGTCTTTACTTGTTGCTATCAGAATGTTGTCCACAACCAAGAAACTCCTGATCATAATTTTAGTGCTCAGCAAGGGGAAATAAATTCTGCTGCACATAAGGTAAATTTCCGTTACCATATACAATATGTTCAAAATATATGGCTCCAATGGTTATGTATCTACTAGTCGTCTTGCTATCAGAATGTTGTTCAGAACAAAGCAACTTTGCTTGTGAATGTTAGTGCTTGTCAGGGAGAAAAAGCTTCTGCTACAAAGAAACTGGTATCTTTTCATACCTGCCATCGCTTGTGAATGTTAGTGCTTGTTTATTTCTTTATGAATTCTTTGCTATCATACTGTTGCCCAGACCAAAAAAACAACAAAAGGTGCAAATGGAAGGAGTAAGAGTGATCAAAATGGTTCGCTGAGCTGGTTGGGTGCCAGTGAATTACCTGTAAGAGTGCTCATTCATTTCAGATGTTCCTCTCTTTTCTTTCTGTTTTTCTCATATGATTACTTTGATTTTCTCTAACAGGCAGGAACTAAAGTATTCTTGAAGAGCCTGAAAAACCATAACAGGGATGTAGCTCTTGCTACAATTGTAAGTTGTGATCCTAACTTTAAACTTGATGGTGCTGAAATTAGGAATGAATTCTGGGCGGTGCATGTTGATATGGCACTTGTGAAAACTGAAAATTTGGTACGGAGTCGCAAAAACTGCACTACTCTCGGTAATGCAGAAAAAACAAAGATTGCATGGCCCTCAACCTTTGTACGTGACTAATATCTTGCCTCTATTACTACTTGCATCATGTCAATGCATTGTGTGTTAATAGTTCATTTTGTTTTCTTGTTTGTAGATTCAAAAGATCAATGGATGAGTATATGGGTGGGTGGCAAGTGTACTGCAATGATGATGTTGATATTCTGCTTCATGATGGGGACGATGATGGATGCTTTCAGTTTTAGTTATGTTGAGGGGATGATGTTCCTGTTGGATGTTATTCCTCGATTAAGTTTTAGTTAAGTTGTTGGGAAGTTGAATGCTTCAGTTTAAGTTTCACTGTCAAGAAAATAGTTGGATTATGCATCACGTTTGGATGATGATCCTCTTGTAATATCCACTATTGTAATCCAACAATTTTATCTCATATATGATATATGATTTCTTCCTGTTGTCAGTATATTCTCTTGTTTTTCCTTTACTTGAAATACACAATTACATGGAGCATTGATGACATATAATAATAATAATAATAAATCTGTGCCAACACTTGAAGCGTTGGAAATTCTCCGGTGCAAGCAATAGGATTTTGATTCTTGTACATTAACCACCAACATATAAAACTGTTGTAGAAGTCCCCTTTATCTGTTGTAGTCTTGCAACGGTTCCTTTTACCAACGACAATATAAGTGTTGCATTATGCACTAGCAACACTGGATAAGGCTACGCATTTCAAACCGTTGGTAAAGACACTAACAACGCATATATGGGCTTTTAGATACGGAACAATGCATTGCTATAGCGGGGGTCTTGTTGTAGTGCCAGCCGCCGCACCAGCCCGAAATAGCTCCCAGGCAGAGCCTCTCCAGGCCACAGCCGAACTATGAGGCCCTTCATAGCCTGTTCGGCCGCCTTATGGAGCTCGACCAGTTGCTTCAGCTGGTCGCTCAGGGGCACGGGATGCCCGGCCTCAGCATACTGAGACCAGAACACCTTCTCTGTCGAGCTGCCCTCCTCGGCTCAATAGAATCCGGCGGCATCGGACACGCTATGGCGAAGATCTACGAACGCTCCTGAGAGCTCCAGATTCGGGTAAGTAACAAGTAACACACGTTTATGTGTTTGCTTTGCATAAAGAATGCCTTACCCGCCGCTATCTTTTTCACCTCGTCCAACTCCTAGAGCGTCTTCTAGGATTCGGCCTTGGCATACTTGGCATTTTCAATAGCCACCGCGAGCTCGGACGCTCGCGTCTTTGGGTCAAGCTCCAAACTCTCATGTTTTTCCATGAGAGCCTGGAGCTCTTGCCGCACATTGCCAACCTCGGCCTCATACTTCTCCCGCTCGGTGCGCTCCGTGGCCGCTCTCTTCTCGGCATCGAGCAACGCTTGCTCAAGGGTCGCCACCTCAAACGTGGCCCCTACAATAGCCACAATAATCCGATCATTTTTTGCAATTGCACGTTATATATATATATATATATATATATATATATATATTTAAATAGGGTATTTCTTACCTTCCTTGTCCTCGAGCTGCTTTTTGGCATGTCCGAGCTCTTGCTCGGACTGCTCGAGGTTCTGCTTTAGCGTGTCCACTTCCGCAGTTAGTGCGGCGGACGCCAGCAGAGAAGGCTACATACGCATATTGACTCCTTTTTGTTAGACTCCCGTGAATTTTATTTGATCCTTTATTTGGCTTTTCTTCCTGAACGCCAAACAGAGCATCAGGGGCAACTGTCTATGCGGTAATATTATTTACACATTCTTTACTTACCTCAAAGCCTGTTAAAAGGCTAGCACAAGCTTCAGTCAGTCTGTTCTTGGCGGATTGAACCTTCTGGACCACCGCACTCATAATGGTGCGGTGCTCCTCGTCGATGGAGGCGCCTTTGAGCGCCTCCAACAGATTGTCCGACGCCTCCGGGTGGACGGGGGTCACCGGCACGGAGGGCCTGCTCCTCTTGGAAGGAGGTCGCCCGCCGGACTCTGGAACCTTTGAAGGTTCCGGAGCGGTGTCCGGCCTAGAGCCGGACTTGGAGCCCTGGGGGTTTTTTCCCCTTCACTCCTAGAGTCCGGGAGGTCGCCTTGCGGCGCCTCCAGGACCACCTCCTCCTGGTTTGGAACCTGTTGGGACAACACTTCGGCGTCGTCCGTAGGGCGGGGGGAGCAAGCCGTCGGAAGCGAATTCACATCCGACGTGTCCAGTGAACCGCTCGATGACGCGTCAAGCCGGTCTTTGGGTGGGCTGCATAATCATATTCAACATAGGGGAAAGTTTTGCAATAAAGGAATACTAAGAATTACTCTGGTATCTGGATACTTACGATTTCGCCAGGGGCTTGGCCCTGAGCGGCCACTCCTCTTCGCCGTCGTTGGCGTTGGTAGAGTAGTCCGGAGGAAGGGTTTTCCCCTTCTTGGATCCTTCGGCCTCCCCAGTTGGGGCGGCCTTCCTTTTCTTCCCTTCCCCTGCTGGAGGGGGAGAGGTCTCTTCTTCCTCCTCGTCGTCTTCATGGGAGGAGTGCGTCTTGGAGTCGTCGGATGATGGATCCGACACCTCCTGGTGCCGGGCACTCTTTCGAGTCCCCGTGGCCTTCTTCTTGGCCTTCTTCTCCGGAACCAGCAGCTTCGCCAAACGAGCATCCGCTGGGCCTTCGGGCAAAGGAGCTAGACAGTTGATCTGTTCGGACGTCTCCTGCCAATCTTGTCAAAGGTAAGGGAGCTTAGATCCCGCATGGAGTCAAACTATGAAAAACTGATACCCTGTAAAAGGTAAAAATAGCTTACGGCATGAGCGTGACGCTGCGCGCTGAATCCGCGATCCTCGGTAGCGGATGCGGGGGCCTCGGCGCCCTTGAAAAGCACCTTCCAGGCATCTTCGTACGTCATGTCGAAGAGCCTGATCAGAGTTCGGTGCCGCGCCGGGTCGAACTCCCACAGGTTGAAAGCCCGTTGTTGACACGGGAGGATCCGGCGGATGAGCATAACCTGGACTACATTGACAAGTTTGAGCTTCTTGTCCACTAGGGTTTGGACGCATGTTTGGAGTCGGGTCAGCTCTCCTTTTTTACCCCACGACAGGCCCGTCTCTTTCCAGGAGGTGAGCCGCGTAGGGGGTCTAGATCGGAACTCGGGGGCTGCGACCCATTCAGGGTCGCGCAGCTCGGTCATGTAAAACCACCCCGATTGCCACCCCTTCAGGGTCTCCACAAAGGAGCCCTCGAGCCATAAGACGTTGGGAATATTGCCCACCATGGCGCCTCCGCACTACCGCCTGGTTGCCGTGCACCACCTTCGGCTTGACATCGAAAGTCTTGAGCCATAGGCCGAACTGGGGGCCAATGCGGAGGAAAGCCTCGCACACAACGATAAACGTCGCGATGTTGAGGATGAAATTCGGGGCCAGATCATGGAAATCCAGGCCGTAGTAGAACATGAGCCCCTGGATAAATGGGTGGAGAGGGAAGCCCAGTCCGTGGAGGAAATGGGGGAGGAACACCACCCTCTCATGGGACCTAGGGGTGGGGATGAGCTGCCCATCTTCGGGAAGCCGGTGCGCAATGTCGTTAGACAAGTATCCGGCCTTCCTTAGTTTTTTGATGTGTCCCTCCGTAACGGAGGAGACCATCCACTTGCCTCCTGCTCCGGACATGGCTGGAGAAGGTTGAGGTGGGGAGTGCGGACTTGGGCGCTGGAGCTCGAGTGCGCGAAAATGGATAGGCAAAGGAGGAAGTAGGCGTAGGTGAAAAGGTGGATCCTTATCCCCTTATATGGGTGGATGCAACTACGTGTCCCCACCAGCCTAGTAAAACTCGCTTATCTCCAAGCGCCGTAATCAATGGCGCGGTTGGGTTACCCATGCCTGTATTGATGTGAATCCCGGAATAAGGGGGCACGATCTCTGCTTTAACAAGACGTGCCAAGGAAACCGCCTCGCATGACACGCCGAGGTGGGACAATAAAAACAATTCAAATAAAGGCTTGGCCGTGGTGTGATGTTACACTATAGAATACGTCAGTAGATTAGATTTGTGTAAATATTATTCTCTCTATGGCAATATGTGGAAACTTATTTTGCAAAGCCGGACACTATCTTTGTGTTCGAAATCTTCTATGAAGTACTTGGAGGAGGAACCCGCCTTGCAATGCCGAAGACAAACTGCGCGCTGGACTCGTCGTCATTGAAGCCTGGTTCAGGGGCTATTGAGGGAGTCCTGGATTAGGGGGTGTCCGGATGGCCGGACTATACCTTCAGCCGGACTCCTGGACTATGAAGATACAAGATCGAAGGCTTCGTCCCGTGTCTGAAAGGGACTTTCCTTGGCGTGGAAGGCAAGCTTGGCGATACAGATATGTGGATCTCCTACCATTGTAACCGACTTTGTGTAACCCTAACCCTATTCGGTGTCTATATAAACTGGAGGGTTTTAGTCCGTAGGACAACATACAGAACAGCAATCATACCATAGGCTAGCTTCTAGGGTTTAGCCTCTCTGATCTCGTGGTAGATCTACTCTTGTACTACCCATATCATCAATATTAATCAAGTAGGACATAGGGTTTTACCTCCATCAAGAGGGCCCGAACGTGGGTAAAACTTCGTGTCCCTTGCCTCCTGTTACCATCCGGCCTAGACGCACAGTTCGGGACCCCCTACCCAAGATCCGCCGGTTTTGACACCGACAACCATGTTCATTGCAAAGTTCACAAGTATGGCGAAGAAATTTTAAATTTTTAGCACAAACATCTAGCCTCTCTTGCAACCATTTAGTTTCCAAATACTTATGCCTCTTGCAAAATCTATCTTCCCTATTTGGTGTGTACTTGCAAACTCTATGCACTCCACAAAAATTGACATGCTTATAAGAGATATTTTCATCATGACTGGTGCAATCATCATAAGTACTATCGATATTCCAGGAGTTCATACTAACAACATTGCAATCATGCTCATCATTCAAAGATTTTGTGCCAAATATTTTATAGACTTCTTCTTCTAGCACTTGAGCACAATTTTCCTTTCCATCATTCTCAAGAAAGATATTAAAAAGGTGAAGCGTATGAGACAAACTCAATTCCATTTTTTATAGTTTTCTTTTATAAACTAAACTAGTGATAAAACAAGAAACTAAAAGACTCGATTGCAAGATCTAAAGATATACATTTAAGCGCTAACCTCCCCGGCAACCGCGCCAGAAAAGAGCTTGATGTCTACTACACAACCTTCTTCTTGTAGACGTTGTTGGGCCTCCAAGTGCAGAGGTTTGTAGGACAGTAGAAAATTTCCCTCAAGTGGATGACCTAAGGTTTATCATACCGCGGGAGGCGTAGGATGAAGATGGTCTCTCTCAAACAACCCTGCAACCAAATAACAAAGAGTCTCTTGTGTCCCCAACACACCTAATACAATGGTAAATTGTATAGGTGCAGTAGTTCAGCGAAGAGATGGTGATACAAGTGCAATATGGATGGTAGATATAGGTTTTTGTAATCTGAAAATATAAAAACAGTAAGGTAACTAATGATAAAAATGAGCGAAAATGGTATTGCAATGCGTTGAAACAAGGCCTAGGGTTCATACTTTCACTAGTGCAAGTTCTCTCAACAATAATAACATAATGGGATCATATAACTATCCCTCAACATGCAACAAAGAGTCACTCCAAAGTCACTAATAGCGTAGAACAAACAAAGAGATTATTGTGGGGTATGAAACCACCTCAAAGTTATCCTTTCTGATCGATCTATTCAAGAGTCCGTAGTAAAATAACACGAAGCTATTCTTTCCGTTCAATCTATCCTAGAGTTCGCACTAGAATAACACCTTAAGACACAAATCAACCAAAACCATAATGTCACCTAGATACTCCAATGTTACCTCAAGTATCCATGGGTATGATTATACGATATGCATCACACAATCTTAGATTCATCTATACAACCAACACAAAGAACTTCAAAGAGTGCCCCAAAGTTTCTACCGAAGAGTCAAGACGAAAACGTGTGCCAACCCCTATGCATAAGTTCACAAGGTCACGGAACTCGCAAGTTGATCACCGAAACATACATCAAGTGGATCACGTAATATCCCATTGTCACCACAAATAAGCACATGCAAGACATACATCAAGTGTTTTTAGGGTCGTGATACATCAAGATCATGCCGACTACAATAGCAAAGCTCGTGATACATCAAGATCGTGCTGACTCAAGAACACGAGAGAGAGAGAGAGAGAGGGAGAGAGAGATCAAACACATAGCTACTAGTACATACCCTTAGCCCCGATTGAGAACTACTCCCTCCTCGTCATGGAGAGCGTCGGGATGATGAAGATGGCCATCGGAGAGGGATTCCCCCCTCTGGCAGGGTGCCGGAACGGGTCTAGATTGGTTTTTGTTGGCTATGGAGGCTTTTAGCGGCGGAAGTCCCGATCTATTCTGCTCTCTGGTGTTTTTAGGGTATATGGACATATATAGGCGAAAGAAGTTGGTCAGGGGAGCCACAAGGGTGGCGGCGCGCCTCACTGGCTCATGTTCACCTTGAAGCTTCCTTGACGTCTACTCCATGTCTCCTGGATTGCTTCCATTCCAAAAATAACTCTCCCGAAGGTTTCGTTCCGTTTGGACTCCGTTTGATATTCCTTTTCTTTGAAACACTGAAATAGGCAAGAAAACAGCAATTTGGGCTGGGCCTCCGGTTAATAGGTTAGTGCCAAAAATAATATAGAAGTGTATAATAAAGCCCATAAACATCCAAAAGAGGTAATATAATAGCATGGAACAATAAAAATTTATAGATACATTGGAGACGTATCATTGATCTTCATGAATATGAGTATTACAAGAGTTGATCTACCACGAGATTGTAATGGCTAAACCCTAAGAGTCTAGCCTATCTAACTACGATTATGAGGATATCTGTCTACAGACCTGGCCCTCCGGTTTATATAGACACTGGAGGGATCTAGGGTTACATAAGGTCGGTTACAGAGAAAGGAATCTTCATATTCGGATGCCAACCTTGCCTTCCACGTCAAGGAGAGTCCGATCAGGACACGAGTAGAGTCTTCGGTCTTTATATCTTCAGAGCCCATCAGTCCGACCAATGTCTAATAGGTCGGACGCCCGAGGACCCCTTAATCCAGGACTCCCTCAGTAGCCCCTGAACCAGGCTTCAATGACGAGGTGTCCGTCGCGCAGATTGTCTTCGGCATTGCTAGGCAGGTTCCCCTGTCTGAATACTCCAAGATAGTCTTCGGACGCAATGAACGTGTCCGGATCTGCAACACAAGTACCACGCACAACCGCAAAGAATATAATATACTTTTTGTAATGTGACATCACATCTACTTGGTCATCATTTCGAACCGTTTTCCGTCTTTCGTTCCATGTTTCGAGACGCGGTTTTCATAGGCACGTCTTGTCGAAGCAGAGATCGTGTCCTCTTATTGCGGTATTCTCATCAATACGAGCGTGGGTAATCTAATCGTGCCGTTTACACAGCCCTCGGGAATAGGCGCGTTTTAAGGCGAGTGGGGAGGCACTTGATATTCACTGCCTTGATAAGGATATAAGGACTCCCTTTTCTTCACCCACGCCTTCTCTCTTTCTTTGCTCTTCCATTCTCGAGCTCCACTGCCCAAGTCCTCATTCTTTCCGCCCCAAGGAAGCACTCCACCATGTCCGGATCTGGAGGGCAAGGCAAGTGGATGGCCACCTCCGTTAGGGAGAAGGACATCACCAGGCTTCGGGAGGCTGGGTATGTGGCGAAATAAATCGCCCACCGGCTTCCAGCCAAGGGGCAAATCGTCCCCACCCCGAAGCCCAACGAGAGGATGGTGTTCATCCCTCATTTCGTCTGCGGGTTAGGGTTTCCTATCCACCCTTTCGTCCGTGGGCTTATGTTCTATTACAGGCTAGACTTCCATGAGCCTGCCCTGAATTCTTTCCTCGGCATCTCGGACATTCATTGTCATGTGTGAGGCCTTCCTCCGCATCCAACCCCACTTCAGACTATGGCTCAAGATTTTCAACGTGAAGCCGAAGGTGGTGGATGGCCAACATGCAGAGTGCGGAGGCGCCATGGTGAGCAAGCTGCCCAATGTCACATAGCCCAAGGGTACTTTTGTGGAGACCGTCAAGGAGTGGCAGAAATGGTTGTTCTATATCACAGAGCCCCGCGACGCCACCTGGGCCGCGGCTTCCGAATTCAAGTCCAGAGCTCCAACGCGGCTCACCTCCTGGATAGAGAAGGGCCCAAATTGGTCTTTGTCGGACGAGATAATAGCACTGCAAACGCACATTCAAAGCATGGTGGATAAAAACATCAAGCTCATCGACGTAATCCAGGTGATGCTGGTTCGCCGGATCCTCCCATGCCAAGGCCGAAGCTGCCCCTTATGGGAATTCGACCCGAAGAAGCACCAAACCTTGGAAAGGCTCTTCGGAACCACTCACGAAGATGCCTGGAAGTTGCTCTTTAAGGGCAACGAGACGCCGCCAGCCATAGACTCGGACTGCGAGCAAGATATTACCCATTCTACCAATGTGGTAAGCCTTTGACATCTCGAGGCGCATCCTCTACTTGCTTATTTCAAGGAGGATATCTAAACTTTATTATTTTTTAAGGTATGGACGGAGAGGGCGGAGCGGATTCAATGTTCAGCTCCGCTGCCCGAGGAACCAGTCATCCCGCTCCTGGCGAAGATGTTGGTGCCGATGCCCTATAAGGTGCCAGAGAAGAAGGCCTAGGGGGTCCGGGGTGGCCCAGCCACAAGGGAGCTTCGGACGTGTCGTCTGAAGACAAGACTCACTCCTTTGTCGCCGAAGACGATGGCGAGGAGGAGGAAGAAAGCACCTCTCCCCCTGATGGGGGGGGGGTGGAAGAAGAGGGAGGCCTCCACAAATCTGGAGGCGGAGGCGCCCAAGAGGGGGAAGGGTCCCCCTGCGGATAACTCCGCGTGGGACGTCGACAGCAGCCCGGAGCGACGCCCCCAAAATAAACCTCTATCGCATTGTAAGTACAAAAATCCCGCATATGTCCATGCATCCGGCCTCTCTTGCTTCATAATATAATATGTTAATTTATGCCATTGCAGTCCGGCCCACGAAAGCTCCCTGCGATCCTCATCAAGAGGTTCGTTGGATTCGAAGGCGATGAACAACGAGTCACCGCCGGCCGCTCACTCTCCCACGGCCAAGGGTGATGATGAGGTGTTGTCCCAAAGGACCTTCCCCGGCCAGGGAGAGGTTCAGGAGGCTGCCAGGGTAACGCCAGAGGGCGAAACCTCGGCTGTCGGACACATGGGGGAGCAGACCCCCATGGCAACTTGGGATGGGGGCTTTGCTCAGTTCGGCCCTAGTCGAATACAAGTCCAGAGACCTATACGGCTCTGGAATCCGGTGAGCAACCTCCTTCGAAAGAAGGGGGTGTGCCTATTCCGCCAGTGACCTTTGTCCAACCGAAGGCACCGGATAATCTTCTGGAAGCGCTACGAGGCGCTTCCATTGTGGATGAACACCGTATACTTATGGGTACAGTGATTGAGAGGGTTCAGCCCTTCAAGCGGACTAACCGAAGCCTGCAGCAGCTTGCTGACAGGTTTTGAGGTAAGCAACACAAAATAGAAAATCCCAATATAGACAGTAGCCCCTGAGACACTGTCCGGTGTTCGGAAAGAAGAGCCGGACAGAGGATCAATTTATTTTCGCAGGAAACTAACTAAATATGTCTTATATGAATAAGCAGGCGTCGTTGTTGGCCGCAACCTCACACACTGCCGAAGTCTCCGGACTGAAGCAAAGACTGGAGTGGGCCAAGGAGGACCTCGGCCAAGCGAGGAAGCCGCTAGAAGACAAGCAAGGTATGTACTGACTGCTGTATATTCGGAAAGAATAAATAATGCGTATTGGCCGTAGTTCCATGATATGTGTAGGAGCGGCGACCGAGGTCGAGGTCCTTAAATAGGCCATGGCTCAGGCCAAGGAGAAAGCTGCCAAGGAAAAAGCCGCCCGTGAGAAGCACGAGGCCCGGCTTGATGAGGTCCAGCAAAAGCTCCAGGATGCGGTGAAGAAATGTGAATCCTTGGAGTGCGACATTTCGGCTCGAGAGACCGAACTCGCTACGGCCCGCCAAAGCATGGAAGATGCCCGGATTGAGGCCCAGGGCACCCTCCAATTGATCCAGGAGGCCAAGAAAATTACGGCGGGTAAGGCGTTTAGTATGCAAAGCAAATATGCGAAGAAGAAGTATCTCTTACTAACCCGAATTCAGAGTTCTCCAGGGGCGTTTGCGGATCAGCCGCGCAGTGTGTCTAACACTGCGGAGTTCTTCCGAGCCGAATAAGGGAGCTCTACGGATAATATGTTCTGGTCACAATATCTTGCGCCTGAACATCCAGTGCCCTTTAGCGATCAACTAAAACAGCTGGTCGAGCTGCATAGGGTGGCCGAACTGGCCATGAAGGATATAATAATCTGGCTGTGGCCTGCCGAAGCTATACCCAGCAGCTACTTCGGGCTCGTGAAGCGGCTGACGAATGCATGCCCTCGGCTGGAAGTCGTCAAGTGGTCATTCTGCATCGAGGGCGCGCGCATGGCCTTCCCCCGCGTCAAGGTGTGGTGGGCGAAGATGGACGCCGTCAAGCTTATGAGTGGGGTACCGCCAGGGGACAAGGAGAACCGCACGCCCAAGCGGTATTTTGAAGACGTCCTGGAGGGGTCTCGTATTATGGTGACGCAATGTGCACAAGACATTATTTTTTGAATGAATACATCCATGTTGTCTCTGCCTTGTATGATGAAACAAAGTCGTTGTCGGATTCACGGGTTCCGGCAGACCCTTAAGGTTCGAAAACTGGGGTGCGCATGGAGATCACACATTCTACCTCCCCGTCTCACAAAGATCTAAACTACTAAAAGAACTGCACGAGAGACACAAGGTTTATACTGGTTCGGGCCACCGTTGTGGTGTAATGCCCTACTCTAGTGTGTGGTTGGTGGATTGCCTCCTGGGGCTGGTGATGATGAACAATACAAGGAAGAACAGCCTCGCGAGGGTCTATTCTTGGCTGGGGTGATGAACTGCTAGGAGGAGTTCAGTCACCCTTCTCTCTCTCTCACTCACTCTCTCTGCTTGCTAGCCGGACTTACCCAACCGACCGATCCAACCGAACCAAAGCCCCTCTCTATGTGAGTGGCTGGTCCTATTTATAGAGGCCCTGGTCCTCTCCCCAAATATTGAGTGGGAACGGCGCCAACATTGGTGGGCTAATTTGAAGGGGAACATCTAGTATACTTATCCTGACTAAAGTTGGTCTTCGCCTGCGAAAGGCTCTGCGGTGATGCCATGCTGGGCTCCATGGTGACCTCCGTCTCGTAGTCCGCCTGGTATTGGTCTCGTTTCACCGAAATGGCAACCTTTGCCTGATGCCTCAGTACTCCGCGGCTGCGCCTGTCCCCTTTGCACCAAATAGGAAAGAAGGACGCTGAGCGCGCTGGCGCCCGCCTGGCGCCCTGAGTCGTCATGGCTTGCGTCATGGGCACCTCGCGAGGTACCCTGCCTTGATTTCTTTGCCTCCTCACGAGCCAGCCTGAGGAGGCTGCGCCTGACGATGCGCCGTGTCGTCTGCCCCGCGAGGCTTGGCCCCTCGCGAGGGTTTTGAGCCTTGTGTTGATGAAGATGGGCCATGCTGGGCCTCCTTTGAGCCACGCCGCAGGCAGGCAAGTCTGGGGACCCCCATTCCCAGAACGTCGACAGTAGCCCCTGGGCCCAAGGCGCGCATGGACTTGGCCGTGCTGAGAGGCGAAAGGGCAAGGGCGTAGTGCCGCGGGCCCTAACACCTTGCGGCCTTGGGCGCCGCATGGCGGTTGATGGGATGCGAGTGCTTCAGCAACCGCGCAGGATGGTAAAGGAGCGGCATCTGCCCAGACTTCGCCTTTTGCTTTCTCCGGTCTCTGCTCAGATCCCCTTTCTTGCGCCTTCCCTTTCTTCCTCCAAACTTCCAGATCTACTCCAGCTGCGTGACCTAGGAAGCCATGGCGCCTCGCCAGCCTTCGGCCGAAGCTTGGTATTCTCCTGCTCTGGACTTGCCGAATGTGCCCAAGGCGGGCCTTGCCCGGCAGCGCAGGGCATCAACGGGACGAAGGTGTTCAAGGCCGGCTCCGCCACCCCTGAGTGCCAAGGGAGCACCTTTTATCCTCTCTTTGTAAGCTCCATTGCTGTGGGCCTGGTGCCTCCCTTCTCCGAGTTCTTCTTCTTTGTCCTCCGCCATTACAACTTGCAGGCTCTGCATCTCCACCCCAACTCTATCATTCTTCTGGCGATCTTCGCTTACTACTGCGAGGCCCACGTAGGGGTGCAGCCTTCGGTGGCCTTGCTGCGCCACTACTTCTCCCTCCGGGTCTCCGGCAGCTCTCTTTCTGCGTGCGCGGGCTTCGTCGCGTATGGCGGCACCATTGCTATCTCGAATCCCGGGAAGAGGATTGAGGGCTTCAGGAGCAAGTGGGTCTTGGTAGATGCCGGGCGCATCCACCCTCAGCTGATCTTGCCTGCGGAGTAGCCCGTGAGCTCCAGCGACTGGTGCCGAGCGGAGCTCACGGACCCCCGCATGAAACTGGTGTTGGAGAAGATGGACGCGGACCTGAGGCCGGCCAACATGGCGGTGGCGAAGTTGACCGGTGCGTCGCTGCTGAAGGAGTTCCTGGAGCACCAGCTGGCTCCACTCCGGCGGTACTCTCCTCCAATGTGGAGGCCTCATCCGAGCCCCGAGGCTGTGGACAAAGAGGATGTGACCGTGGCTCTCCAATCTCTGGTCGGGGGCGAAGTGGCAAGGTTGAAGGGCGCTCCCAAGCCCTTGTTCCTTCGCGACGACTGGGAGCAGGTGGTGAAGTCCATGCCTGTTCTTAATAGGGACGGGCTCATGCCCGTGGCGGCTTCCGAAGGACCGGTGGATGTGCCCTCCGGCGACTCCAGCAATGAGGAGGAGGAAGAGGAGCGGGGAGAGGGGCCCGACTCTGGGGCGACTGATGGAGAGTCGAGGGCTCCCCTCTCCCGGCGTGGGTCCCGCACTCTCCTCCTTCCATTGAGCGATGATGATGATGATGACGATGACGTACTGGGTAGTGGGAGCTTGCCCACGATCCTGGAGAGGGGCAGGACCGGGTCGATCCCCCGCAGGTCTGTCCTGACTCCGGGGCGAACCGTGGACGCGCCTTCTGCTTCTGAGGTCGACCCTTCCAGCCGGCTGTCAGGCTTCAAGTTGGGCCGGAGGCTGCCCGAGCTCACCAGCGATGACCCGTAAGTGCCTGATCCTTGATCTTTTGCTTCTCGTTTCGCCGACGAGGCTTGATGATTGCTTCTCTTGAATAGGCTGGCACCAGCGGCGAAGAAGCCGAAGGGAGCCCCCGAGTCCCCATCTGCGGCGACGCCTTCGCCTGCAGGGGAGGGAGATCATGACACGCGGGCCTCTCCTGCCCGCTCATCCTTGCGAGGCTTGGCTGAGCTGGCTGGGGCGAGCCCAGCCCCCATGGCTCGAACGACTCCCGAGGCGCCCTCGTCTGGCGCCGCTGCTATGGCTGTGGAGGCGCAGCGGACTCCGCCTCGGGACACTGCAGCCTCGCCGCCGCTAGTTTCTCCTCCCGTTCCATTGACCGTTGCTTCCCCAACTCCTCCTGTTGTCTTGGGGCGCACCGATGTTTCTCTGGCTCCTTCTTCCATCTTGGAGCGTGCCATTGCTGAACTGGACCGGCTGCAGCAGGATCTTCTCGGCGCCGACCCTCGCCTGGTGGCCGGGCACCTGGAACTGGCTTCGGGGTGGATTTGTTCTGATGCTTCGATTCGGGCGGCGTTGGTTCAGGCCTCAACGGCCTGTGACGGAGAGAGGGAGGCCACCCTCGAGGCGAAGGCTGCCCGAGACGCGGCCCTGGGAGAGGTGGTTAAAGTCCGCGCTCGTTGCAAGGCGCTGGAGGACGAGCTGCAGAGCCTGCGGGACCAGCTCGCGAAGGAGGTTCGTCTTTGCCAGGAACAAGAAGAAGGCATGAAGGCTCGCGAGGCGGCCATCGAGGGCCGGGGGGGCCAAGCTCAAGAAGCGTCGCGACCACCTAAGTGCGCTGGGGGAGGAGCTGGAGGCAACGAGGGTCGATCTGGACAGCAAGGCCAAGGTTCTTGCCGAGGATCGCGTGGCCTTCACGGACATGGAGAAAGACGCCCGTGCTTCGCTGAAGACGCTTTACGAGAGCGGCTGGACAGCCCGCTAGCTAGTGATGGTGACGGCCCCGCCAAGCTGCTTCCTTTCCTGGTTAAGGCCCTTGAGGACGTCGCCCTTGGCATCGGCCCCACGGCCGAGGCTGAGGCGCGCGTCCTGTCTTTTGCTGCGCTGACGCGGGTCTTCGCTCACATCTACCTTCGTGATCCCAACGCCGACCTCGACGGCCTGCTAGAACTGGTGAGCGGCGAGGGTGCTGCCGCCGCTGTCGAGGCCATGAAGGGGCGCGCGGAGGCGCTGCTGGGGAAGTTCCGGGCCTTCAGCACCAAGCCAAAGCAAGGCGCTGCCGGCCCTGCTGCTCCATGAGGCAAAGCCACTCCGCACAGCTTCACCGCCGACAAGTGACTCCGTTCCATCCCTGTTCTTCTTTCAATTCCTGCACATGCATCACGCCTCGGGGAGGCATTTAAACTTGCATTTGGTACTGAGACGACATTATGGGTTGTAATATTTGCTTTTAAGTTTCTTTAATTTTATGCTTTTCTTCCCTACTTGCTTGTGTTCTACGCCGGCAGAGCCCGGCCCCGCGCGTGCCTCACCCAGCATTAGCCCCGACCGGAAACCAGGACGGGACCAAAGGAGTGAGGGGCTACGTGACAAGTTAGGCTCCCGAGTCGCTATGCTCCGGAGTCCCCCTTGGCGCGCGAACAACAAGTAGGGAGGTGTGATGTAGGTGTATCTTCCATTCTATGTCTGCAGAGCCCGACTCCGCGCGTACCTCACCCAGCGTAGCCTTTCGGAACTAAGGAGTGAGGAGCTACGGAGCCAGTTAGGCTCCTGAGTCGCAATGCTCAGGAGCCCCCCTTGACGCGCAAACAGCGGGTGATGAGGTGCAATCTAAGCGGGGCTACCGTTCTACGTCTGCAGAGCCCGGCCCCGCGCGTACCTCACCCAGCATAGCCTTTTGGAACTAAGGAGTGAGGGGCTACGGGACCAGTTAGGCCCCCGAGTCGCGATGCTCAGGGGTCCCCCTTGACGCGCAAACGACTTTCATGCCTTGGCTCCGCTTAGGGAGAGACGCGCGGCGAACCAGGCCCGAGGGGCCTGGCTGGGCGGCGTACGTCTGGGCGTGACCCAGTCATAGCCCCCGTGCCTAGCCCCCTCGCGCGGCACCCCCGAGGGGAGGCGTTGCAATGAGGCCAGCCACTGAGCTCTGGGCTCCATGAGGTTAATGCAGCCCGGAGGCCACCCCCAGTTGTTTATCACCAGCGCGGAGCATAGCGCTTCCGTATGTGTACGGGCATAGCCGCTCCTCGGCAGTGTCGTCAGCCAGCGCGGAGCATGGTGCTTCCACTGGTATGTGGGAGGGGATCCCCTCCGGGAGGAGCCCTCAGGGCGTGTACAACCCCGCCCTGACACGTGGCCGGCATGGTAGGGCCAGGTGAGGTGTATCTGGGCACCCGTGAGCCAGCGCGGGACTCACGAGGCCCTACCTCTAGGCGGGTTGCGCCTGGCACTGGGTCGTATCTTGAGATGTGTCCCTGCAAAATTTGGTTAGATGCCGGTACTCTACGTCCTCGGGTCCCGGCCCTCGAGCTTGTCTCAGCCGTCGCTGGTATGCCAGGTCACGATGCCGTGGACAAGGCCAGAGGGTGAGGGCTGGAGAGCCAGTAAGTGCCCTGAGTCGCGATGCTCAGGCACCCCCCCTTTAACGTGCAAGTGGCCGACACGGGGAAGAAGGGATGCCGCAGACAGGAATCAAGCAATCAAGCGTGATAGGCAATGCATAGTTGAAAATAAACGCGAGGGAGATACATGCCGCTGGGCCTAGCCCGAGCGGCTTGGGGATGATGCAGCCCGAGGGGCACCCCCAACAAGGCAAACTAACGACCGAAAAATAAAAGGGGATACGTGCCGCAGGGACGGACCCACGCGGCCTGGGAGTGATGCAGCCCTGGGAGGGTGCTCCCAGCTAGGAATGAAGCTTGAAAGATGTCACCTGAGGATGTCGTCGGCGAAGTGGCGTTGGTGCGGCAGACTCGGTGGGCTGCGGAAGCTGATCCTCACGAGCCCCCAGGCCCCGGGGCCTCGGGAGGCTCCGGAGGCACTGGCGACTCCTCGCGAGCTGTCTTCATCTCCGCCAAGGCCGCGGAACGCCTGTCTTCCTGAGCCTCCATGATGCCCCTCATGAGGTGCTGGTATGCCACAGCCATGCTCGGCAGGCCGTAAGGCATGCGAACATAGCTGTGGGGTGGACCCCCGCAGCGCCCCACTTGCGAGGGCCAGAGATGCTCCGTCGTGGCGATCTGATTAAGCCATGGTACGTCGACATAGACGCGCAAACCACCATCCTTGCCTGGATGTGGGGCCACAGCTGGAAGGCGGCGGCAACCTCTCATGATCCTTGACTCCTGTAGTTCTTGAATGACCTCGTTAACGAACTCCTGCTGGCCTGACCTTCCTTGCCTGGCTCCTTCTTGAGGGAAACGTGCTTCGAAGCACGCCTCCACATGGTGCCCAAGCGCCTCCCTCGTGACCCTGGCTAGGTCGGTGGCCCTCCATGTGAGAGCCCCCGAGCCCTGTCTGAGGAGGGCGCTGGGCGCGCTTTCCTATGCGATGGTTGGGGGGTCCCCCTGGGCAGACCCGGGCCTTGAGGGGCCTGCCTCCTGAGGGGCTGAGCCTGACGATGTCTTCTTCTTCTTGGGGGTGGTCTCAGGAAGCCTCCTGCTTCTGCGATCTGGGTCTTCTAGCAACGCGGCCTGATAGGCTCGCTCCAGGGAACACATTGCATCCTTCTCTTCACAAGGCACCGTGATGACGCCGCCACTTCCTGGCATCTTGAGGACATTGTAGCCGTGGTGAGTCACGGCCATGAACTTGGCCAGCACTGGGTACCCGAGGATGCCGTTGTATGGCAGGCGGATGTGGGCGATGTCGAAGTCGATGAGCTTGGTGCGGTAGTTGCTGCGGGCCCCGAAGGTGACAGGGAGGCGGACCTGCCCAATCCGGACCGTGGAACCATCGGTGATTCCGGAGAAAGGCTTGGTTGGCTGAAGCTGGTCGTAGGGCACTTGGAGATTGTTGAATGTTTCCACGGACAGGACGTTGAGCCCTGCCCCACCATCAATGAGGGTCTTGGTGACCAGCACGTTGCTGATGACTGGGGAGCAAAGCATCGGGAGGACTCCTGCCGTTGCCGCGCACTTGAGCTGGTCTGCAGAGCTGAACGTGATGGCGCACGCCGACCACCTGAGGGGGCGCGTTGCATCGAGCTTGGGGAGAACTGCATTCACTTTGTGGGCAAACTGCTTGAAGATACGTTGAGAGGCTGGGGCTTGATCTCCGCCCAGGATGCAGGCGATTGCGCGCGGCTCTTGGAAGCCCCCAGCCCCCTCGTCTTGATGGCGGTCATCGTTCCTCCTTGGCTGAGGCGGCAGCAGAGGTAGGCCTGCGTTGCCATGAGGGCGATCCTCACAAGGCTGATCCCTCTAGTCTCCCTCACGAGGCAGGTCCCGCCAGCGGTCCTCGCGAGGTTGGTCATGCCACCCCTGGCGCGGGCCGCGATCTTCCCAGCGTCCTGGGTTTCTTCCTCCTCCTTGGCCGTAGCCCCGGTCAGCACGGTCAGGGCGACGGCCGATCCTTCCTTCTCGCACGGCGCGGAGTTCTTGACATTCGTTGGTGTTGTGGGTGTGGAGGTCATGGTACACACAGTACCGGCTGCCCCTGGAGGGTTCGGGCAGATCCTTGCCCCGCTTGGTGTCTGGTTCTGCTGCGAGTATGACAGCCCCCTTGCGCTTCACGTCCTTGGCCTTGGGCTTCTTCTCTTCTGGGTCCGCTGCAGGCAGCTCGAGGAGGGAGAGACGTCCCTCCTCAGCCCTGGCGCACTTGTTCGCCAAGTTGAACCGCTCCAGGGAGGTGCAGAGGTCTTCATGCATCGCCAGCTCCTCCTTCATCTTGACGTCGCGCACGCCATCAGAGAAGGCCGAGATGATGGCTTCCTCGGACATGAGGCGCGCACTATTGAAGCGCTGGATGTACTTTTGCAGGTTTTCTCCGGGTTGTTGCTTGATGCGGCGCATGTCGCTCACGGCGGGTGACCGGTCGCGAGTACCTTGGAAGTTGGCGATGAAGCGGGTGTGCATCTAGTCCCAGGAGGAGATCGTGCCCGGAGCCAGATTCAGGAGCTAGGTTCGAGCTCCTTCCTTGAGCTCCATGGGGAACCAGTTCGCCATGACCTGTTCATCCCCGCTGGCAGCCTCGTGCCCAGCTCATAGAGCTGGAGGAACTGTGCGGGATCAGTTGTGCCATCGTAGCGAGGAGGCAGATCTGGCTTGAACTTGCCGGGCCACGCGACGCTGCGCAGCTCGGTGGAGTAGGCACGGCAGCCTGCGGTGGCCATGAAAGGCTTCGGCTGGTGGAGAGCTTGGTCTTGAGGGTCCCCACGCGCTGCAGCTAGGAGCAGAGCGGGGTCTTGGCGTGCCGGAGCTGGAGCAGGGTCGCGGCGTGCCGGAGCAGGGAGCACCCGGGCAGCTCCTTGCGGGCGAGGGACTTCTTGGCAGCTCCGTTCTTGTTGCGCTGGCACCTGACGGAGCGGGTTCCACCCAGGGGCCACGCGCCTTGGATCCATGGCATCTTCTTGGAGAGGAGGCGGCTGGTGCGCCTCTGGAGCTTCGTTGCCCGCGCGAGGCGGGGTGTGGCGCAGAGGAACGTATGGCGGGGAAGAGCCCCTTGCAGCGCAGACAAGCTCGGCAACGCGGTCGATCCACTCTTCGTAGACGTCGTTGACGGAGCGGTAGTGCAGGAGCTTGTTTGCCGCGAGGAGCGCAGCTCAAGCCTCCAAGGGTGCGCGGAGCGCACGGGACGAAGAGCCATCTGGTGCGAGCGATGGGGTAGCGGTGCGGCCGTCTTGGCGCACAGATGGATGCTGAGATGACGCTTGCTGCTCGGCCCCTCGCCGGGCCGGTGGCGGCGTTGACAGTGGGCGACGGGGAACAACGAGGACGCCCACTGACGGGGGCCGTCTGGGCGACGCGAGAGGCGATGGTGGCCCGGCGCTCGGCGCGGGCCTGACGAGCGTCGGACATGGACGCGATGGTCGGAGGAGAACGGAGTGGTGGAGGAAAGATTCCGGCGCACCCCTACCTGGCGCGCCAAATGTCGGATTCACGGGTTCCGGCAGACCCTTAAGGTTCGAACACTGGGGTGCGCACGGAGATCACGCCTTCTACCTCCCCGTCTCACAAAGATCTAAACTACTAAAAGAACTGCACGAGAGACAGAAGGTTTATACTGGTTCGGGCCACCGTTGTGGTGTAATACCCTACTCCAGTGTGTGGTTGGTGGATTGCCTCCTGGGGCTGGTGATGATGAACAATACAAGGAAGAACAGCCTCGCGAGGGTCTGTTCTTGGCTGGGGCGATGAACTGCTAGGAGGAGTTCAGTCACCCTTCTCTCTCTCTCACTCACTCTCTCTGCTTGCTAGCCGGACTTACCCAACCGACCGATCCAACCGAACCGAAGCCCCTCTCTATGTGAGTGGCTGGTCCTATTTATGGAGGCCCTGGTCCTCTCCCCAAATATTGAGCGGGAAGGGCGCCAACATTGGTGAGCTAATTTGAAGGGGAACATCTAGTACACTTATCCTGACTAAAGTTGGTCTTCGCCTGCGAAAGGCTCTGCGGTGACGCCGTGCTGGGCTCCATGGTGACCTCCGTCTCGTAGTCCGCCTGGTCTTGGCCTCGTTGCACTGAAATGGCAACCTTTGCCTTATGCCTCGGTACTCCGCGGCTGCGCCTGCCCCCTTTGCACCAAAGAGGAAAGAAGGACGCTGCGCGCGCTGGCGCCCGCCTGGCGCCCTGAGTCGTCATGGCTTGCATCATGGGCACCTCGCGAGGTACCCTGCCTTGATTTCTCTGCCTCCTCGCGAGCCAGCCTGAGGAGGCTGCACCTGAGGATGCACCGTGTCGTCCGCCCCGCGAGGCTTGGCCCCTCGCGAGGGTCTTGAGCCTTGTGCTGATGAAGATGGGCCATGCTGGGCCTCCTTTGAGCCACGCCGCAGGCCGCAGGCAGGCAAGTCTGGGGACCCCCGTTCCCAGAACGCTGATAGTCGTTATGTAATATAATTTGTTTATTTAAAAAAATCACCTCCTGTGCGGCCGTGTTGTGTGAAATCTGAGAGTTGGCCAGTCGTCGGCTTCTGCCCCCACGTAGGTAGTACGGGGGTGTTCGGGATGTAATCAAAACACTCTTGATCCAATTGTTTGGTCCTTGAAGGAGGTGTTTAGTGCGATGAACCAGGCAATCGGACTATGCGGCTTTAGCACCCTCACTTAGCCATAGGAGTTTGACAATAAAAATATAGGCGCAGCCCCTAGTATCCGCACTAGGATGCTCTAAACACCTGATTGGGTAAGTACCGATCCCTCGCTTACTGCGGAAAAAATCTCTAAAGATTTGAGACCTCCGAAGAGCTAACTGGCCCTCGCCGCATCATGACAGCCAGTTTTCGACTTTCTCTACTGAGGTGCTCCTCCGGGTTTGTCGGATTCACGGGTTCCGGCAGACCCTTAAGGTTCGAACACTGGGGTGCGCGCGGAGATCACGCCTCCTACCTCACCGTCTCGCAAAGATCTAAACTACTAAAAGAACTGCAAAAGGGACACAAGATTTATACTAGTTCGGGCCACCGTTGTGGTGTAATACCCTACTCTAGTGTGTGGTTGGTGGATTGCCTCTTGGGGCTGGTGATGATGAGCGGTACAAGGAAGAACAGCCTCGCGAGGGTCTGTTCTTGGCTGGGGCGATGAACTGCTAGGAGGAGTTCAGTCACCCTTCTCTCTCCCTTTTTTCTGATTTCGATCCCCCCCGGTACCATGTGGGTGGCTGGTCCTATTTATAGGGGCCCTGGTCCTCTTCCCAAATATCGAGCGGGAAGGGAGCCAACAATGGCGGGCTAATTTGAAGGAGGACAACAAGTATCAACTATCCTGACAAAAGCAGTCTTCGCCTGCGCAAAGCTTTGGTGATGACGCCGTCTTGGGCTCCATGGTGACCTCCGCCTCGCAGTCCTCCTGGTCTTGGCCTCGTTGCACCGAAATGGCAACCTTTATCCGATGCCTCGGTACCCCGCGGCTGCGCTTGTCCCCTTTGCACCAAAGAGGAAAGAAGGACGCTGCGCGCGCTGGCACCCGCCTGGCGCCCTGAGTCGTCATGGCTTGCGTCACAGGCACCTCGCGAGGTACCCCTCCTTGATCTCTCCGCCTCCTCGCGAGCCAACCTGACGAGGCCATGCCTAAGGAAGCTCCGTGTAGTCCGCCTCGCGAGGCTTGGCCCCTTGCGAGGGTCGTGGGCCTTGTGTTGACGAAGATGGGCCATGCTGGGCCTCCTTCGACCAGAACACCGACAGTAGCCCCCGGGCCCAAGGCGCGCATGGACTTGGCCGTGCCGAGAGGCGATAGGGCAAGGGCGAAGCGCCGCGGGCCCTAATAGCCTGCGGCCTTAGGCGCCGCGTGGCGGTTGATGGGACATGGGCGTCTCCACTTCCCCACGACGCCTCGGTGATAGCGCGAGTTGGACAAGTCCCTGCATGCAGATCGTGTCATGATTACCTGTGATCGTGGAGGCCGGCGGTTGGTCTTCGCCGGCTATAAGTACGAAGTTGTGCGTGCCCTTCCAGTCCATTCCTCATGGCTTCTCTTTCTTCTCGATCCTTGCTCCGTCTTGCTGCGATGGCTCCATCGAGGAGGTACTCAGCTGCGGAGAAGGGGAAGGCCCTCCGTGTCGATCCTGCCTCTCCCCCGCCCAAGCGCGGTCGTGGGCGCCCTCGGAAGCATCCGGTGGCCGCCCCGGTAGCGTCTGGTTTTCAAGGTGGCGGCTCCCAGCATGGCGGCGGGTGAGCCACTGTGGCTGAGGGATGCGCGTGGCTTGCACGCTCCCCTAGGTTGCGCTTTTGCGCTGCGCAGGTGCTGCCGGAGTTTGTCGTCTGGTCGGCGGAGCCGACTAGCGCCCGGCTCCAACTCCCTCGCTTCCTCCTTGGTGAACTCCCGGCCGGTGCTCCTGGTGGCCTCTGGCTCCAGGCGGAGAGCTGCTACAGCAGGAAATCATGGGCCACGCTGGAGGTCTCCGCCAACGGGGGCCTGGCCTTAATTCGTGGCTGGCAGGCATTCGCCCGCGCTCGCGGCCCGGGGCGCCGGTGCACCCTGCACTTCAGGTTTGACGGCGACGCCACCCTCTATGTGAGGGTGTTTGGGGAAGATGGTCGCCGCGCGGGGTGTTGCCCTAAGGACGACGACCGCGGCCGGGGGCCCCGCCCCGACGGTGATGGAGGAGATAGCGCCCGTGCGGATGGCGGCGCTCGAGACTCCCCGAGCTTCGTCAGCTCTTCCTCAAGCGATTCCTCCAGCAGTGGCCGTAGTCAACCCCCGCGCCGTCGAGCTTGCTTGCGAGGTGATGGCTCGTCCACCCACCGTCGTGCCCTGGTGAAGCGCGAGAGGGAGTCTTCTTGAGGCCCGGAGGCAGCCTGGGTCGCCTCCGCAGGCTGATGTGAGAAGGGCTGCGCCGGGCTCGTCCCTTCCTTTCCCTTTTGTTTCCTGTGTAAGATAAAACAGCTGCATGGATCCCCGCTGGGGCGTGTTGGGAATTATTGCCGTTTTAGCCATTACCTTGATCTTATTTTTACGCCTCTTAACTACACGCCTGTGCGTAGATAGTCTTTGACCCCTGTCGGGGGGCGACCGACCCAGGCCCTGTGCGCGTGTCGCGGTGCCCGAGGGGCACGGACTAGAGGGTTTCTCCTGTAACGTGCCCGGGCCATGAAACCTTCCAGCGGCTAGAGCAGAAACGCTCGCGAGGATGTTTGAGTACCGCCCCTCGCGAGGTCGTTTATGAGAGAAACCAAAGCGAGGAGCGAAAATCAGCGAACTGCAAATCAGCAACAGCGAGAACTTCAATAAGACTTCAAGTGCAAGTAAACACGTCAACTGCGGAAAGCAAATGAAAAAGCCGCGTTCGGCACCTAATCTAGTCTTCGACGTCTTCTCACCAGCGCGGAGCTAAGTGCTGCCACTGGGCGTGGGAGGGAGCCCCAGGGCTTGAGGCCGGCGCTCCTGAGACTCCGGGGCATGTACAGCCCCACTCATTATTACGTGAGAGTGTCACGGGGCGGCGAGCTTCACAGGCATTGGCCTTGCTTCACAGGCTCCGGGCCTTTTCCAAACCGCGATAGCTTCACAAGCACTCGCCTTGCTTCACAGGCTCTGGGCCTTTTCCAAAATGCGATAGCTTCACAGGCACTCGCCTTGCTTCACAGGCTCTGGGCCTTTTCCAAAAGAGGGGAGGTCTTCACAGGCACTCGCCTTGCTTCACAGGCTCTGGGCCGTTTCCAAAAGAGGCGAGGTCTTCACAGGCACTCGCCTTGCTTCACAGGCTCTGGGCCTTTTCCAAAAGAGGGGAGGTATTCACAGGCACTCGCCTTGCTTCACAGGCTCTGGACCTTTTAGGGGTAGAACCTCCGGAGGTGCTGGATGTTCCACGCGTTCTGGATCGGCTCCCCCTCTTGAGTCTCCAAGCGCACGGACCCAGGCCTAGAAACATGAACAACCTTGAACAGGCCCTCCCACATGGTAGAGAGCTTGTGTAGCCCTTCCCTGGAGAGAACCCGCCTGAGTATGAGGTTTCCTACCTCGAGGGTCCTGGGGCGGATGTTGCGGCAGTGATATCATTGTAGCACCTGTTGGTACCTTGCCGCTCGTAGCGCGGCATCCCTCCCCTAGTACGAGGTCCATCGCCCGCATGGCGTCCTGCTGCGCCTCGTCAAACACCAGGACCCCGTGGAGCGATGCCTGACCTCGTGAGGAAGGACTGCTTCGGCTCCATACACCAGGAAGAACGGGGTCTCCCCAGTTGGTTTGGTTGCGGTTGTGCGGATGGACCACAACACGGACTGGAGCTCATCGTACCAGCCTCTGCCGCTGGCCTCCAGCTTCTTCTTGAATGTCCTGGTCCTGAGGCCTCTCAGGACCTCCGCGTTGGCTCGTTCGGCCTGCCCATTGCTTCGCGGGCGTGCCACCGAAGCGTAGCATATCTGCGTCCCAAGGTTAGCACAAGATGTTTTGAAGAGATTACTGGTGAACTACGAACCGTTGTTTGTGATGATGTGATTCGACACCCCGAACCGGCTCACAATACCCCTGATGAACTTGACCGCGGAGCCAGCGGGGATGGTGCGGACAGCCTCCACTTTTGCCCACTTGGTGAACTTGTCAATGGCGTCGTAGAGGTAACGGTAGCCCCCTGGCGCCCGAGGGAACGGGCCCAGAATATCCAGCCCCCAAACTGCGAATGGCCACGAGATGGGTATTGTCTGTCGGCCCCCCGCCGGTTGATGGATCTGCTTGGAATGAAACTGGCAGGCCTCACAAGCCTTTACCAATTCGATTGCGTCGTTGAGCGCGGTGGGCCAATAGAACCCACTACGGAATGCCTTGCCGACGAGGGTCCGTGATGATGAGTGGTGTCCGCAGTCTCCGCCGTGTATGTCCTCCAGTAGTTCCTTTCCTTGCTCCCTGGAGACGCAGCGCAGAGATACACCGTTTGGTCACTTCCGGTAAAGTTCTCCATCTCTGATGCAGTATGGCGTGGCCTGCCGCGCCACACGCTCCGCTTCCTCTTCCTTTTCCGGTAGGGCCCCTTGCGTTAAATAACTCCATAGTTCTGCGATCCAGCACTCCTCCTGAGGTTCCATTGCCAGGAGCAGGCGTGCTCCTGAGGTCGGCCCATAGACCGGGGCTCCCAAGGCTGGCGGCTGGGGGAGCTCCTCTCGAGACTGAGCGGTGTTCGATAACGTCGGCTGTGCCGAGGGTTTGAAGAGCCGCTCTCCGATGACGCCGGGTTCCTGCGGCAACCGCCTGGATGCCCGTCCGGCTATGTCGTCAGCTTCCTGATTGGTGCCACGGGGCACGTGCTTCAGCTCCAGCCCCCAGAACTGCTTTTCCATCCTGCGGACCTCCGCTAGGTAGGCCTCCATATGCTCGTCCTTCGGCTTGTACACATTATTGCAGAAGTTGACTAGGAGCTGCGAGTCGCCCTTGACGGTGAGGCGCTTCACTCCCAGGGCTACTGCGGCCTTCAACCCGGCTATCAGTCCCTCATATTCTGCAATGTTGTTGGAGACCTTTTCACCTTGCTGGAAACAGAGCTGCATGGCATAGTAGAGCTTATCCTGAGTGGGCAATATCAGCATCGCACCAGCCCCCGCGCCGTGTCTGGAGAATGCCCCATCGAAGTACATGACCTAGCCTTCTGGCGCCTCACTCCCTGGAGATAGGGACCGATCCTCGTTGTCCCTGAGGCCTGGTGCCTCCGCCCATTCCGCTATGTAATCCGCCAATGCTGCTCCTTTGATGACCCTGGTCGTGCTGAACTCGAGCTGAAACGCCTGCAGCTCCATGTTCCACTCGGTGACCCTTTCGGCTGAGTTAGGGCTCCTCAGCACTCTCTCCAGGGGGTACGATGAGACGACCTTGATGGGATGAGCCTGGAAGTAGTGACGCAGCTTGCGCGAGGCTACCAATAGCGTGAGGAGGAGCTTCTGAAGCATTGGGTACCATGCCCTCGCGTCCCGCAGCACCGTGCTAACAAAGTAGACGGGATGCTCAACAAGGCTGAGAGTATCTAAGGTCACGGCACCCTCGGGAGGCAAGGGTGCCTCGCGAGATGACGTGGCCTCAGGAGGTGAACCATCCGGGCGTGCGGCCTCGCCTGCCTCTGGGGCATTCTTCGGCAGCTGACCCTCCTCAACTGCGGTTGCGGCTTCTGCAGGCTTTCCTTGTTCCCGTTTTGTCTTGCCTCGGGCCGCTGCTGTGGTCTTGACTTGGCGTTCCTCCATAACCGCCACCAGGGCTGCGCTGGCGGAGTAGGGAGTGGCGGCGAGGTAAAGCAGCAGCGGCTCTTGAGGGTGCGGAGCCACCATGACTGGGGGACTGGTCAAGTACCTCTTGAGATCTTGAAATGCCTTATCTGCCTCTTCAGCCCATTCAAAGGACCCTTTTTTCTTCATCAGCTGAAAGAAAGGCAGCGCTCGCTCCCCTAATTTGGTGATGAAGTGCCCTAGCGCGGTCACACGCCCAGTGAGCTTCTGCATTTCCCTGAGGGTCTTTGGCGGACTCATGTCCTCGACCGCCTTGACCTTCTCGGGGTTTGCCTCGATGCCACGATGGGACACCAGGAATCCCAAAAGCTTGCCCGAGGGGACGCCAAACACACATTTCTCCGGGTTGAGCCGCAGGTTTACTCCGTCGAGGCTCGCGAAGGTCTCCTCCAGTTCTTGTATCAGGGTCTTGGCCTCCCAAGATTTTACTACAATGTCATCAACGTAGGCTTCGACATTCTTTCCGAGTTGCGGGCCCAAGGTGATGTGCATCAGCCGCTGAAAGGTTGCCCCTGTGTTACGCAGTCCGAACGGCATGCATGTATAGCAGTGTACCCCGCACGGGGTTAAGAAGGCGGTCTTCTCAACGTCTTCTACCGCCATCTTGATCTGGTGATACCCGGAGAAGGCGTCCAGGAAGCATAGCAGGTCACACTCCACAGTGGAATCGACAATCTGGTCGATGCCGAGGAGCGGAAACGGATCTTGCGAGCATGCTTTGTTGAGGTTGGTGAGGTCGACACACATGCGTTCCTTCCCCCCTTTCTTGGGCACAACGACAGGGTTGGCCAACCAATTCGAGTATCGGACCTCGCGAATGACCCCAGCGGCTTCTAGCTTGCAAGTCTCTTGGACAATGAAGGCCTGCTTCTCCACGGACTGCTGCCTGGCCTTCTCCTTCATGGGGCGCAGATTTGGGCACATGTTGAGGTGATGCTCGATGACACTCTTGGGGATCCCCACCAGCTGATCGGGCTCCCAAGCAAATACCTTCTTATTCGCGCGCAAGAACTTGACCAAGGCCTCCTCCTGCTCAGGCTCAAGGTTGGCGCCTATGGTGAAAGTGGCACTGGAGGACCCGTCCTCGTCGACGGGTATCTGCTTGGTTTCTGCCTTGTCCTGGGTGAACAACTGCTTCTTCTTGGCGGGCGCAGCCCCCTTGGGCTCAGGGTTCTCCGCGCTGACGGGCCGTGCCGATGCCGCCGTCTTGAAGGCGAGCTTGAGTATCCGCAGGGCGTCCTCGGTGTCCTCGTGCACGGCAAGGGTGCCGCCGCTCCCGGGCATCTTCATGACGTTATACGTCGGGTGCGTGGCGGCCATGAACTGAGCCAGCGCCGGGTAGCCAAGGATGGCGTTGTAAGGGAGGCCGATGGGGGCGATGTTGAAGTCGACCATCTCCGTGCGGAAGTTGTCATATGTGCCGAAGCTTACCGGGAGCCGGATCTATCCCAGGGAGTCGGATGATCCGCCCCCGACGCCCGAGAAAGATCGGCTGGGTCGCAACCGCTCCCGGGGTATGCAGAGGAGGTTGAAAGTCTCGACCGAAAGCACGCCGAGGCCCGTGCCGCCGTCAACGAGAGTTCTGGTGATGGCCACCTGGCAGATGGTGGGGGTGCACAACAGGGGGAGCGCGCCCGAGCCGACCAGGTTGGTGGGGTGGTCCTCCGAGCTGAAGGTCAGATCGGCCTCGCGCGCCGCCCGGTCCGGGGGAGCCCCTTGCCGTGCGGAAACGGCGCTAACCCGGCGGGCAAAAGGCTTGACGTGGCGACTCGTGGGCGGCGCCTGCGAGCCGCCCAGGAGGGCCGCAACGACCGGAGGCGTCGATGTTGCGGTGCAGCCACTCCGCCGCATAGGCAGATGCTGGGGGGGGGTGCTTGCCGCTCGTTCCCCGCCGGGTCGGTGGCGGTGTTGACGGCAGGCGACGGGGAACGACGAGGACGCCCACCGACGGGGGCCGTCTGGGCGACGCGAGACGCGATGGCGGCCCGACGCTCGGCGCGAGACCGACGAGCGTCGGACATGGATCCGACAGTCGAAGGAGAACGGAGTGGTGGAGGAAAGATTCCGGCGCACCCCAACCTGGCGCGCCAAATGTCGGATTCACGGGTTCCGGCAGACCATTAAGGTTCGAACACTGGGGTGCACGCGGAGATCACGCCTCCTACCTCACCGTCTCGCAAAGATCTAAACTACTAAAAGAACTGCACAAGGGACACAAGATTTATACTGGTTCGGGCCACCGTTGTGGTGTAATACCCTACTCCAGTGTGTGGTTGGTGGATTGCCTCTTGGGGCTGGTGATGAGGAGCGGTACAAGGAAGAACAGCCTCGTGAGGGTCTGTTCTTGGCTGGGGCGATGAACTGCTAGGAGGATTTCAGTCACCCTTCTCTCTCCCTTTTTTCTGATTTCGATCCCCCCCGGTACCATGTGGGTGGCTGGTCCTATTTATAGGGGCCCTGGTCCTCTTCCCAAATATCGAGCGGGAAGGGAGCCAACAATGGCGGGCTAATTTGATGGGGGACAACAAGTATCAACTATCCTAACAAAAGCAGTCTTCACCTGTGCAAAGCTCTGGTGATGACGTCGTCTTGGGCTCCACGGTGACCTCCGCCTCGCAGTCCTCCTGGTCTTGGCCTCATTGCACCGAAATGGCAACCTTTTCCTGATGCCTCGGTATCCCGCGGCTGCGCTTGTCCCCTTTGCACCAAAGAGGAAAGAAGGACGCTGCGCGCGCTGGCACCCGCCTGGCGCCCTGAGTCGTCATGGCTTGCGTCATGGGCACCTTGCGAGGTACCCCGCCTTGATCTCTCCGCCTCCTTGCGAGCCAACCTGACGAGGCCGTGCCTAAGGAAGCTCCGTGTAGTCCGCCTCGCGAGGCTTGGCCCCTCGCGAGGGTCTTGGGCCTCATGTTGATGAAGATGGGCCATGCTGGGCCTCCTTCGAGCCACGCCGCAGGCCGCAGGCAGGAAAGTCTGGGGACCCCCGTTCCCAGAACGCCGACAGGGTAAACCAGGGCACAATCGCAGTAGTTCTCCCTTTACTACCCTAGCCGATATAACAGAACGTAAGGTAACAAGCACAGGAGCCGGGCAACCCAACTATTGACCAAAGACATGACTCGGAGCCAATGCATATAGTGCTGAATTCAGGGTGCCGAATTATACTGTAAAAAGTGTTCGGTCTTTGTTGCCGTGTTGTGGGGCGCTATGAAGCCCCTGGAAAATTGAAATGTACCAAAGTGTACGGGTGCTATTTGATAAAGTTATCAAAAAAAGGAAGGGTAGTAAGCTAGAGCCATAAAATTTGGGCCGCAAACTGTTTCCATTATAATTTCATTGGTGCGTGAAAGTGCATTTATACCAGTAGTGCAATAAGCAGAAGGCTATTTAATATGCATTAACCAAGGGAGAACTTCATGTGGGTCCTGAGAAGAGGTAAATGAGTCGTTAAAGAAACCACCTAAAAATTCCCAGGTACGTCCATGCTTCTTCTCGTCTTGGTGTTTTTATCCTTCAAAATGGACCGATGGTCAAGCCGTCAGGGAAGGCCTGTGGAAAAGAAACCTGAAAAGGAGAAAGAAGATAAAGTGAAAGTAGGTGTGTCTGGGGGCGGTCGAGCCGTATTGTGGATCACAAGCTAGTTATGCCTCCATCCATGCCCATGGTATTTTGAGTGCGTAGTTATGTACACGCAGTACAATTGCCGCCACTTGGTCGAGACTAGGATGGAGGCCGAATTGCTAGTCGAGCTCTTGACGAGCCGAGTTGTCTTGCTGTAGAATAGTCTGGACTTTCTTGACAGTGTCCGGGTGCTCGGCCGCCGAATTAAGGTTCTGCTTGAAAAGGCCGCTCTGTACTTCTGCTGCTAAGGTAGCGGTGTGCTCCTCGGTGCGGAGGGAGCGTTCTGTGTTTCCATTAACTGTTATGACGCCGCGTGGTCCGGGCATCTTGAGCTTGAGATAAGCATAGTGTGGCACTGTGTTGAATCGAGCAAATGCGGTTCGTCCAAGCAGTGTGTTATAGCTGCTGCGAAAGGGGACGATATCGAAGATTAACTCCTCGCTTAGGAAGTTGTCCGGAGATCCGAAGACAACCTCTAGTGTGATTGAGTCCGTACAGCGGGCCTCTACACCTGGTATGACTCCTTTAAAGGTGGTCTTTGTGGGCTTGATCCGTGATGTATTAATGCCCATTTTGTGCACTGTATCCTGATAGAGCAGGTTGAGGCTGCTGCCACTGTCCATCAGGACTTGCGTCAGGTGGAACCCATCAATTATTGGGTCCAGAACCAGTGTGGCTGAACCGCCGTGACGGATACTGGTCGGATGATCCCGATGATCGAAAGTGATCGGGCATCACGACCATGGATTAAATTTTGGGGCAACTGGCTCTATCGCATAGACGTCCCTGAGCGTGCGCTTGCGCTCCCTCTTGGGGATGTGGGTAGCGTATATCATGTTCACAGTTTTGACCTGAGGGGGAAACCTCTTCTGTCCCCCTTTGTTCGGTGGCCGGGGATCCTCGTCGTTGTCCTTGCTTTGCGATCCCTTCTCCTTGCTTTTGGCATTTAACTTGCTGGTCTGTTTAAAAACCCAACAATCTATGTTGGTATGATTGGGTGGTTTGTCTGGGGTGCCATGGATCTGGCACGGACGATCGAGTATGCAGTCCAGGCTGGATGAGCCCGAATTGTTCTTTTTCAACGGCTTCTTCCGCTGACCGGACTTAGAGCCACTGAATCTGGCATTGACCGCCGTATCATCGGTGTTCTCATTGTTGTTTCGACGCTTGTGTCTGTTGCGTCGGGATTTGTCGTTGCTATTTCTGGCTTTAGAGGTGCCGGCATTGCTTGCATTGTTTTTGCTACGGGCCAGCCAACTATCTTCACCCGCACAAAAGTAGGTCATGCGTGCTCTGAGGGCTGCCATGGAGTTCGGCTTTTCTTGGCCGAGGTGGCGGGCGAGCCATTCGTCGCAGATGCTATGTTTAAAGGCCACTAGGGATTCGGCATCCGGATGATCGATGATCTGGTTCTTCTTGGTTAGGAACCTATTCCAGAATTTCCCGGATGACTCTCCCGGCTGTTGAACTATATGGCTTAAGTCATCGGCATCTGGTGGCCAGACATATGTACCTTGGAAGTTGTCACGGAAGGCGTCTTCCAAATCCTCCCAGCTACCAATAGTCTTTCTGGCAGACTGTTTAACCAGTGCCGAGCTGGACCTTTGAGTTTTAACGAGAGGTATTTGATGGCGTGGAGGTCGTCTTCGCGGGCCATATGGATATGGAGAAGAAAATCCTCAATCCACACCGCGGGATTAGTTGTTCCATCGTATGATTCAATATTCACGGGTTTAAACCCTTCTAGGAATTCATGCTCCATTACTTCGTCAGTGAAGCAAAGAGGGTGTGCGGCGCCTCTATATCGGGCCACATCACAACGTAGCTCCGATGGAGTCCGTCTGCGGTTTTCGTCCCGCACATGACTAGGCTTGTCACGTCCGAATATATAGCCATCATCACGTGTTAGGGCATGTCCTCGCAATCCGTAGATCGATCTGGTATGTCCTGGTCTATTATCCAGGTCCTGCCAAAGGTCATATGTATAACCACCACCTGTTTTATCTCTGCCTTTACGATGAGGCGGGGCGGGCTAGTGTTTGGCTTGAGTTGCCGTTTTATCCCGACCACGTGGCGGTTGGTCAGCCGCATTGCGCAATGATTGTACGGGCTCCGGTGCCTCGCGGTAGCAATTTGCGCTTCGGGTAGCTTTTGGCTGGGCGCTTGAGGTCGTATTCTTCGACTGCTAGGACATCGGTCCATCTATCATTGTGCAGATCTTTGTCGGCTTGAAGCTGCTGTTGCTTCTTTTTTAGGCTCCTTGCAGTGGCCGTTAGATAGCGTTTAAAGCGCTCCTTCTCGAGAGTTTCCTCATGTACGATAAAATCCTCGTTGCCAAGGCTCGCTGAGGGAGTCCTGCAATAATGGGTCCTTGGGCGTCCGGCCTATTGGCCATTGGCCGGATTGATGGGCTATGAAGATACGAAGACTGCACCCGTGTCTAGATAGGACTCTCCTTGGCATGGATGGAAAGCTTGGCGACCGGATATGTAGATTCCTTCCTTTGTAACCGACCTTGTATAACCGTAGATCCTCCCAGTGTCTATATAAACCGAAGGACTTAGTCCGGATAGGAGAGGCTCATTATCATAGCCATACAATCTAGACCCCTAGGGTTTAGCCATTACGATCTCGAGGTAGATTAACTCTTGTAATACTCCTACTCATCAATATCAATCAAGCAGGACGGGTATTACCTCCATAGAGAGGGCCCGAACCTGGGTAAACATCATGTCCCTTGTCTCCTGTTACCATCGACCTTAGACGCATAGTTTGGGACCCCCTACCCGAGATCCGCCGATTTTGACACCGACATTGGTGCCTTCATTGAGAGTTCCTCTGTGTTTTAGCTAAAAGGTTTGATGGCCCCTTTAATCATCAATAATGACGCTGTCCAAGGAGAAACTTTCCTCCCCGGACAGATCTTCATCTTCGGCGGCTTCGTACTGCGGGCCAACTTGTTTGGCCATCTGGAGTAGATCAGAAGCTAAGCCCTTGGCCATCAGGTCGGATTTGGGAGCTTGAACTACGTTGCGGACATCCATGGAGACTTGATCTTTGCCAGATTTGATACCGCGGTAGCCGCTCCCGGTCACCCCCGATGATGATGACCTATATCTATCATCAGGCCGCATCCAGGAGATTCCTACTGTAACCGCTCTAGCCCTAGATCTAGAGCAAGCTGCGCCATCCAAGGACGGGAAGATCAACCCCACGACGGAGGTCGCGGATTCCACGGCGTTGGAGCCGCACACAGACTTACCCTCTCACGACATCTTTGTCACCGGAACTCCGGACTCGTCTCCGGCCGTAAGTTCCGAACCACATGAGCCAGCGGACGCCAAACTTGATCGTTTATCGATCTTCAAGTTCAACACTGGAGACATCTTCCAGCACTCGTGTTTGGGCGATGTGCTAAACTCATTAAAAAACCTGTCCTTGGCGGAGGACTCACGGCCGAACTATATCCGGCTCGGACCAGGGGCTGGCGGTGGAGAATTTTTCTTCCCACACACCACCCACTTCATAGCCACGGTCGAGGATTCGACCGATACACTTGATTAAGACTCCGAGAACATTGACGATATGGACGACGATGCCGAAGACAACGACGATCCCGTTGATACAGCTAATGAACAAGATGAACGGGAAGATGGGTAGGTTAGCCCTGGTAAACAGGCCACGCACGAAGATTCGGAGGAAGACAATTACCTTCCGCTCTTTGAGGATGAGGTGAGCCTCGGCGCCAAGGATTTCATCGTGCCTGGGGAACCTCTTGAGCAGGAGCGCTTCAAGCGCCAACTAATAGCCACTGCAAGGAGCCTGAAAAAGAAGCAGCAGCAGCTTCAAGCTGACCAAGATCTGCTCAGTGATAGATGGACTGAAGTCCTGGCCGCCGAAGAATACGGCCTTAGTGGCCTAGCCAAAAGCTACTCCAAGAGTAGATTGCTACCCCAGGGCGACGACAAGGCACTCGAGCCCGTGCCATTATCGCACAAGGCGTCAGGTCGACCACAACTTGGTCCGGGTAAAGCGGAAAATCAAGCCGAACAACAGACCGCCCCATATCCACATGGCCTGCAGAGACGACCTTCATGCCATCAAATACCTACCACTAAACCTCAAAGGACCAGCTTGGTACTAGTTAAACAGTCTGCCGGAAAATTCTATTGGCAGCTGGGAAGATTTGGACGATCCCTTTCGCGACAACTTCCAAGGAACATATGTTCGGCCACCGGACGCCGATGACTTAAGTCACATTGTCCAGCTGCCCGAAGAGTCAGCCAGGAAGCTCTGGACAAGGTTCTTAGTTAACAAGAACCAAATCGTCGACTATATGGACGCGGAAGCCCTTGCAGCCTTTAAACACAGCGTCCGGGATGAATGGCTTGCACGCCACCTCGACCAAGAAGGACCTAGATCCATGACAGCCATTACCGCTCTAATGACCCACTTTTGCGCCGGAGAAGACAGCTGGCTCGCTCGTAGAAGCAATAGCGCCAGCGACTCGGGCACTCACCTACAGGGCTACTTCCTTCAAGGATTCCCCTCGCCGAGGACAGGTGGCGCAGACGTGCGACAGGAGGTCGAAAATAACTTTTTGTGGACCACACTCTTTTTCGAGCCTGTAACATGCCTTTTTCCTCTGCCTTCGACCGAGGGCATATCAAATCGCCGACGTTGTGACCCTTATATATATCAAGTAATCATTGGCATATCGCTCAGGTCCCAGCTCGCATTATCCGAATTAATCATCCGCGTCTTTCCACAAATGAATATGCCTCCTATGGTCGTTTCACAGATATACCCCGGCTTAAACTTGGCAGGGGCTCGGTACAGGAACAAATGAGCTGCCAACAAAGTCCGAACAGCTTTTATAGTGTTCTTCGGTGTCGCGAGTTTGGCCTTATATGCATCGGCTCCGAATCATGTCTTTGGTCAATAGTTGGGTTGCCCGGCTCCTGTGCTTGCTATCCCACATTCCGCTCTATCGGCTAGGGTAGTAAAGGGAGAACTGCCGCGATTGTGCTTCCGGTTCACCTGGCTCAACACCTCAGAAGAGAAAGCCGAAAACTGACTGTCATGATCCGGCGAGTGCTGGTCAACCACTCAATGACTTATCGAAATCTTTAGTGATTCCTCCGTGTCACACGAAAGACCTCTTTTCGGTCAAATATGTACATGCATCATATGAATAAGCCGTATACATACAAGGGGCTATGTCGTAGACCCACCATAAAAGTCCCATGGTTAAGTGAATGTGTTAACGCCCTATAGTTTGGTTGCTTGGTTCGCCGCATTGACACCTCCTTCACGGACCAAGACGTTGGGTCAAGAGTGATCAAATGCTTTTCTAAACACCCCCGTACTTGAAGGAAATATGCCCTAGAGCCAATAATAAAGTTATTATTTATTTCCTTATATCGTGATAAATGTTTATTATTCATGCTAGAATTGTATTAACCGGAAACATAATACATGTGTGAATACATAGACAAACTTAGTGTTAGTAGTATGCCTCTACTTGACTAGCTCGTTAATCAAAGATAGTTAAGTTTCCTAACCATGAACAAGGTGTTGTTATTTGATTAACGAGGTCACATCATTGGTTGAGTGATCTGATTGACATGATCCATTCCATTAGCTTAGCACCCGATCGTTTAGTATGTTGTTATTGCTTTCTTCATGACTTATACATGTTGCTATGACTATGAGATTATGCAACTCCCGTTTGCCGGAGGAACACTTTGGGTGCTACCAAACGTCACAACGTAACTGGGTGATTATAAAGGAGCATTACAGGTGTCTCCAAAGGTAGATGTTGGGTTGGCGTATTTCGAGATTAGGATTTGTCACTCCGATTGTCGGAGAGGTATCTCTGGGCCCTCTCGGTAATGCACATCACATAAGCCTTGCAAGCATTACAACTAATGAGTTAGCTGCGAGATGATGTATTACGGAATGAGTAAGGAGACTTGCCGGTAACGAGATTGAACTAGGTATTGGATACCGACGATCGAATCTCGGGCAAGTAACATACCGATGACAAAGGGAACAACGTATGTTGTTATGCGGTCTGACCGATAAAGATCTTTGTAGAATATGTAGGAGCCAATATGGGCATCCAGGTCCCGCTATTGGTTATTGACCAGAGAGGTGTCTCGGTCATGTCTACATAGTTCTCGAACCCGTAGGGTCCGCATGCTTAACGTTCGTTGACGATATAGTACTATGTGAGTTATGAATGTTGGTGACCGAATGTTGTTCGGAGTCCGGGATGAGATCACGGATATGACGAGGAACTCCGGAATGGTCCGGAGACAAAGTTTGATATATGGGATAATAGTGTTTGGTCACCGGAAGGGTTCCGGAAATCACCGGAAGGGGTTCCGGATGTTTCCCGAAATGTTTCGGTACGAGAACGCTTTATTTGGGCCAAAGGGGAAAGCCCACAAGGTTTTTGGAAAGCGCAAAAGGAAGTTTTGCGGAGTCCAGGGGCCAGACGCCAGGGTACCTGGCATCTGGGTCCAGACGCCGGGAACCCTGGCGTCTGGCCCTGGAGTCCGAGAAGGACTCTTGCCTTTCGGGTGAAACCGACTTTGTGGAGGCTTTTACTCCAAGTTTCGACCTCAGGGCTCAACATATAAATAGAGGGGCAGGGCTAGCACCAAAGACACATCAAGAAACACCAAGCCGTGTGCCGGCAACCCTGTTCCCTCTAGTTTATCCTCTGTCATAGTTTTCGTAGTGCTTAGGCGAAGCCCTGCGGAGATTGTTCTTCACCAACACCGTTACCATGCCGTCGTGCTGACGGAACTCATCTACTACTTCGCCCCTCTTGCTGGATCGAGAAGGCGAGGACGTCACTGAGCCGTACGTGTGCAGAACTCAGAGGTGCCGTGCTTTCGGTACTTGGATCGGTCGGATCGTGAAGACGTTCGACTACATCAACCGTGTTGATATAACGCTTCCGCTTGCGATCTACAAGGGTACATAGATCAGACTCTCCCCCTTGTTGCTATGCATCACCATGATCTTGCGTGTGCGTAGGAAAATTTTGAAATTACTATGTTCCCAAACAGTGGTATCAGAGCCAGGTTTTATGGTTTGATGTTATATGCACGAGTAGAACACAAGTGAGTTGTGGGCGATATAAGTCATACTGCCTACCAGCATGTCATACTTTGGTTTGGTGGTATTGTTGGATGAAGCGGCCCGGACCGACATTACGCGTACGCTTACGCGAGACCAGTTCTCCCGACGTGCTTTGCACACAGGTGGCTTGCGGGTGAATGTTTCTCCAACTTTAGTTGAACCGAGTCTGGCTACGCCCGGTCCTTGCGAAGGTTAAAACGGAGTCTATTTGACAAAATATCATTGTGGTTTTGATGCGTAGGTGAGATTGGTTCTTGCTTAAGCCCGTAGCAGCCACGTAAAACTTGCAACAACAAAGTAGAGGACGTCTAACTTGTTTTTGCAGGGCATGTTGTGATGTGATATGGTCAAGACATGATGCTAAATTTTATTGTATGAGATGATCATGTTTTGTAACCGAGTTATCGGCAACTGGCAGGAGCCATATGGTTGTCGCTTTATTGTATGCAATACAATCGTGATGTAATGCTTTACTTTATCACTAAACGGTAGCGATAGTCGTGGAAGCATAAGATTGGCGATACGACAATGATGCTACGATGGAGATCAAGGTGTCGCGCCAGTGATGATGGTGATCATGACGGTGCTTCAGAGATGGAGATCACAAGCACAAGATGATGATGGCCATATCATATCACTTATATTGATTGCATGTGATGTTTATCTTTTTATGCATCTTATCTTGCTTTGATTGACGATAGCATTATAAGATGATCTCTCACTAAATTATCAAGAAGTGTTCTCCCTGAGTATGCACCGTTGCCAAAGTTCGTCGTGCCCAGACACCACGTGATGATCGGGTGTGATAAGCTCTACGTCCATCTACAATGGGTGCAAGCCAGTTTTGCACTCGCAGAATACTCAAGTTATACTTGACGAGCCTAGCATATGCAGATATGGCCTCGGAACACGGAGACCGAAAGGTCGAGCGTGAATCATATAGTAGATATGATCAACATAATGATGTTCTCCATTGAAGACTAATCCATTTCACGTGATGATCGGTTATTGTTTAGTTGATTTGGATCACCTGATCACTTAGAAGATTAGAGGGATGTCTATCTAAGTGGGAGTTCTTAAGTAATATGATTAAATTGAACTTAAATTTATCATGAACTTAGTCCTGGTAGTATCTTGCAAATCATGTTGTAGATCAATAGCTTGCGTTGTTGCTTCACTGTGTTTATTTTGATATGTTCCTAGAGAAAATTGTGTTGAAAGATGTTAGTAGCAATGATGCGGATTGGATCCGTGATCTGAGGTTTATCCTCATTGCTGCACAGAAGAATTATGTCCTTGATGCACCACTAGGTGACAGACCTATTGCAGGAGCAGATGAAGACGTTATGAACGTTTGGCTAGCTCAATATGATGACTACTTGATAGTTTAGTGCACCATGCTTAATGGCTTAGAATCAGGACTGCAAAGACGTTTTGAACGTCATGGACCATATGAGATGTTCCAGGAGTTGAAGTTAATATTTCAAGCAAATACCCGAGTTGAGAGATATGAAGTCTCCAACAAGTTCTATAGCTAAAAGATGGAGGAGAATCGCTCAACTAGTGAGCATGTGCTCAGATTGTCTGGGTACTACAATCGCTTGCATCAAGTGGGAGTTAATCTTCCAGATAAGATAGTGATTGACAGAATTCTCTAGTCACCATCACCAAGTTAGTAGAACTTCGTGATGAACTATAATATGCAAGGGATAACGGAAACAACTCCCAAGCTCTTCGTGATGCTGAAATCAACGAAGGTAGAAATCAAGAAAAACATCAAGTGTTGATGGTTGACAAGACCACTAGTTTCAAGAAAAGGGCAAAGGGAAGAAGGGGAACTTCAAGAAGAACAGCAAGCAAGTTGCTGCTCAAGTGAAGAAGCCCAAGTCTGATCCTAAGCCTGAGACTAAGTGCTTCTACTACAAAGTAACTGGTCACTGGAAGCGGAACTACCCCAAGTGATTGGCGCATAAGAAGGGTGAACATAAGTATATTTGATATACATGTTATTGATGTGTACTTTACTAGTGTTTTTAGCAACCCCTCAGTATTTGATACTAGTTCAGTTGCTAAGAGTAGTAACTCGAAACGGGAGTTGCAGAATGAACAGAGACTAGTTAACGGTGAAGTGACGATGTGTGTTGGAAGTGGTTCCAAGATTGATATGATCATCATCGCACACTCTCTATACTTTCGGGATTAGTGTTGAACCTAAATAAGTGTTATTTGGTGTTTGCGTTGAGCATGAATATGATTTGATCATGTTTATTGTAATACGGTTATTCATTTAAGTAAAAGAATAAATTGTTGTTCTGTTTACATGAATAAAACCTTATATGGTTACACACCCATTGAAAATAGTTCATTGGATCTCGATCTTAGTGATACACATATTCATAATATTGAAACCAAAAGATGCGAAGTTAATAAGATAGTGCAACTTATTTGTGGCAATTCCGTTTAGGTCATATTGGTGTAAAGCGCATGAAGAAACTCCATGCTGATGGGATTTTGGAATCACTTGATTATGAATCACTTGATGCTTGCGAACCATGCCTTATGGGCAAGATGACTAAAACGCCGTTCTCCGGAACAATGAAGCAAGCAACAGACTTGTTAGAAATCATACATACTGATGTATGTGGTCCGATGAATATTAAGGCTTACAGCAGGTATCATTATTTTCTGACCTTCACAAGATGATTTGAGCAGATATGGGGATATCTACTTGATGAAACATAAGTCTGAAACATTTGAACAGTTCAAACAATTTCAGAGTGAAGTGAAAAATCATTGTGACAAGAAAATAAAAGTTTCTACGATATGATCGCAGAGGTAAAATATTTGAGTTACGAGTTTGGTCTTCAGTTAAAACAATGCGAAATAGTTTCACTACGCACGCCACCTGGAACACCACAGCATAATGGTGTGTCCGAATGTCATAACCGTACTTTATTGGATATAGTGCAATCTATGATGGATCTTACCGATCTACCACTATCGTTTTGGGGTTATGCATTAGAGATAGCTGCATTCACATTAAATAGGGCACCATCTAAATCCGTTGAGACGACACCGTGTGAACTATGGTTTGGCAAGAAACCTAAGCTGTCGTGTCTTAAAGTTTGGAGTTGCGATGCTTATGTGAAAAAGTTTCATCTCGATAAGCTCAAACTCAAATCGGATAAATATGTCTTCATAGGATACCCAAAGGAGACAGTTTGGTACACCTTCTATCACAGATCCGAAGGCAAGACATTCGTTGCTAAGAATGGATCCTTTCTAGAGAAGGAGTTTCTCTCGAAAGAAGTGAGTGGGAGGAAAGTAGAAAACTTGATAAGGTAATTGTACCTTCTCCCTTATTGGAAAATAGTTCATCACAGAAATATGTTCCTGTGACTACTACACCAATTAGTGAGGAAGCTAATGATGATGATCATGTAACTTTAGATCAAGTTACTACCGAATCTCGTAGGTAAACCAGAGTGAGATCTGCACCAGAGTGGTACGGTAATCCTGTTCTAGAGGTCATGTTACTTGACCATGACGAACCTACGAACTATGAGGAAGCAATGATGAGCCCAAATTCCGAGAAATGGCTGGAGGCCATGAAATCTGAGATGGGATCCATGTATGAGAACAAAGTGTGGACTTTGGTTGACTTGCCCGATGATCGGCAAGACATAGAAAATAAATGGATCTTCAAGAGGACGACGGACGCTGATACTAGAGTTACTATCTACAAAGCTAGAATTGTCGCAAAGGTTTTCGACAAGTTCAAGGTGTTGACTACGATGAGAGTTTCTCACTCGTATCTATGCTTAAGTCTGTCCGAATCATGTTAGCAATTGTCGCATTTTATGAAATCTGGCAAATGGATAAACAAAACTGCATTCCTTAATGGATTTATTAAAGAAGAGTTGTATATGATGCAACCAGAAGGTTTTGTCAATCCTAAAGGTGCTAACAAAATATGCAAGCTCCAGCGATCCATCTATGGACTGGTGCAAGCATCTCGGAGTCGGAATATACGCTTTGATAAGTTGATCAAATGATATAGTTTTATACAGACTTGTGGTGAAGCCTGTATTTACAAGAAAGTGAGTGGGAGCACTACAGCATTTCTGATAAAGTATATGTGAATGACATATTGTTGATCGGAAATAATGTAGAATTATTCTATAAAGCATAAAGGAGTGTTTGAAAGGAGTTTTTCAAAGAAAGACTTCGGTGAAGCTGCTTACATATTGAGCTCCAAGATCTATAGAGATAGATCAAGACGCTTGATAATTTTTTTCAATGAGTACATACCTTGACAAGATTTTGAAGTAGTTCAAAATGGAGCAGTCAAAGAAAGAGTTCTTGCCTGTATTACAAGGTGTGAAGTTGAGTAAGACTCAAAGCCTGACCACGGCATAAGATAGAAAGAGAATGGAAGTCATTCCCTATGCCTTGGCCATAGGTTCTATAAAGTATGTCATGCTGTATACCAGATCTATTGTGTACCCTGCACTGATTTGGCAAGGGAGTACAATAGTGATCTAGGAGTAGATCACTGGACAGCGTTCAGAATTATCCTTAGTGAAATAAGGATATGTTTCTCGATTATGGACGTGACAAAAGGTTCGTCGTAAAGGGTTACGCCGATGCAAGTTTTGACACTAATCTAGATGACTCTAAGTCTCGGTCTAGATACATATTGAAAGTGGGAGCAATTAGCTAGAGTAGCTCCATGCAGAGCATTGTTGACATAGAAATTTGCAAAATACATGTGGATCTGAATGTGGCAGACCCGTTGACTAAGATTCTCTCACAAGCAAAACATGATCACACCTTAGTACTCTTTGGGTGTTAATCACATAGCGATGTGAACTAGATTACTGAATCTAGTAAACCCTTTGGGTATTGGTCAGAAGGCGATGTGAACTATGGGTGTTAATCACATGATGATGTGAACTATCGATGTTAATCACATGGTGATGTCATCTAGATTACTGACTCTAGTGCAAGTGGGAGACTGAAGGAAATATGCCCTAGAGGCAATAATAAAGTTATTATTTATTTCCTTATATCATGATAAATGTTTATTATTCATGCTAGAATTGTATTAACCGGAAACATAATACATGTGTGAATACATAGACAAACTTAGTGTCACTAGTATGCCTCTACTTGACTAGCTCGTTAATCAAAGATGGTTAAGTTTCCTAACCATGAACAAGGTGTTGTTATTTGATTAACGAGGTCACATCATTGGTTGAATGATCTGATTGACATGACACATTCCATTAGCTTAGCACCCGATCGTTTAGTATGTTGCTATTGCTTTCTTCATGACTTATACATGTTCCTATGACTATGAGATTATGCAACTCCCGTTTGCCGGAGGAACACTTTGGGTGCTACCAAACGTCACAACGTAACTGGGTGATTATAAAGGAGCATTATAGGTGTCTCCAAAGGTAGATGTTGGGTTGGCGTATTTCGAGATTAGGATTTGTCACTCCGATTGTCGGAGAGGTATCTCTGGGCCCTCTCGGTAATGCACATCACATAAGCCTTGCAAGCATTACAACTAATGAGTTAGTTGCGAGATGATGTATTACGGAATGAGTAAAGAGACTTGCTGGTAACGAGATTAAACTAGGTATTGGATACCGACGATCGAATCTCGGGCAAGTAACATACCGATGACAAAGGGAACAACGTATGTTGTTATGCGGTCTGACCGATAAAGATCTTCATAGAATATGTAGGAGCCAATATGGGCATCCAGGTCCCGCTATTGGTTATTGACCAGAGAGGTGTCTCGGTCATGTCTACATAGTTCTCGAACCCGTAGGGTCCGCACGCTTAACGTTCGTCTACGATATAGTACTATGTGAGTTATGAATGTTGGTGACCGAATGTTGTTCGGAGTCCGGGATGAGATCACGGATATGACGAGGAACTCTGGAATCGTCCGGAGACAAAGTTTGATATATGGGATAACAGTGTTTGGTCATCGGAAGGGTTCCGGAAATCACCGGAAGGGGTTCCGGATGTTTCCCGAAATGTTTGGATACAAGAACACTTTATTTGGGCCAAAGGGGAAAGCCCACAAGGTTTTTGGAAAGCGCAAAAGGAAGTTTTGTGGAGTCTAGGGGCCAGACACCAGGGTCCTTGGCGTCTGGGTCCAGACACCGGGAACCCTGGCGTCTGGCCCTGGAGTCCGAGAAGGACTCTTGCCTTTCGGGTGAAACCGACTTTGTGGAGGCTTTTACTCCAAGTTTCGACCTCAGGGCTCAACACATAAATAGAGGGGCAGGGCTAGCACCAAAGACACATCAAGAAACACCAAGCCGTGTGCCGGCAACCCTGTTCCCTCTAGTTTATCCTCCATCATAGTTTTTGTAGTGCTTAGGCGAAGCCCTTCGGAGATTGTTCTTCACCAACACTGTCACCATGCCGTCATGCTGCCGGAACTCATCTACTACTTCGCCCCTCTTGCTGGATCGAGAAGGCGAGGACGTCACCGAGCCGTACGTGTGCAGAACTCGGAGGTGCCGTGCTTTCGGTACTTGGATCGGTCGGATCGTGAAGACGTTCGACTACATCAACCGCATTGATATAACGCTTCCGCTTGCGATCTACAAGGGTACGTAGATCAGACTATCCCCCTCGTTGTTATGCATCACCATGATCTTGCGTGTGCGTAGGAAAATTTTGAAATTACTATGTTCCCCAACAGTACTTCCTACGAGGGGGCTGAAGTCGAAGACTCGAAAACTTTCAGATTATATTAAAACGGCCGCACAGGAGGAACACAAACTTTCGAGTAATATATAAAAACAGATTAACTATAAAATTGTCTCGTACAATTCCCATACACCTCATTCGAACATTATGTCTTTCGAGCACTGACCCTCTATCAAGTGGGCGCCCACTAGGACCTCTTCAAAATAATGCTCCGTTTTGTGGCGGTCCTTGCCCTTGGGTGGACTCTTCACCACAACATCAATGACCTTCATCTTCCCCCAGAACGTTTTGACTCGCGGCAAAGGCCATCCATGCACCCTCGATGCACACCGACCGCTTCATAGCGTCGATATGTGGCACCGCGTCAACAAGCCACTGCACCAAGCCAAAGTAACTATTCGGAACATGCTCAGTTGGCCACAACCGGATTATGACATTCTTCATGGCAACGCCGGATATCCTATGAAGCTCGGCCCACTGGGACATCTGCTCATTTAGCAACAGGGGGCGCTTCGACGTGCCGAATTGTGACCAGAAAAGCTTCTCCGTTGCATACCCCTCTTGTGCCTGGTAAAACTGCGCCGCATTGGAAGAACTCTTCGGAAAGTCTAAAAATTCGTTTGAAGAACTCCACATTTGGTTAAGCTGAGCACAGTTCGGATCGCCGAACTTAGTCTGTAGCCAAAATAGCTCACCAGCCGCAATCTCCCTAGCTTGCCGGATCTCCTCACGGATGGCTCTGGATTCAGACCGCGCTTCTCTCGCTTCTCGTAAGGCCCTATCAATTTCAGCAGTTTTGGCTTCATTCTCCTTCTCAAGGAGTTCATAGTGGCTAGCAGCATTTTTTAGTTCGAGCGCCATCGTGGATATCTTCTCCTTGTCTTGATGCCAAGCAGCTCGTTCGGCTTTTAACTCAGTCGATGCCTTTTTGGCAGCCACATTACTACACCGGGCCTGCTCCTTAGCTCGGGCCAGCTCCGCCCGAAGAATATCAACGGCGGCAGCACCATCTGCAGCCATGCATATTACAGTATATAAATTTCAGCATCATGCTTATATCACAACAATGTATGTGAAGGGAATACTTTGAATACATACCTTGCGATTCATCAAGACGCATATTGATTAACGCAATGTCATCCCCGGCCATATCCAGCTTCTGTTGCAGCTCGGCAATATCTGTAGTATGGGAAGTAGCCAGGGGGGAAGCAGCCAGTGTTCAAGTTAATCAGATTAGTCCTTGAAATTTTTTCTTGATCCTCCGTTCGCCTCCCATGGGAATCCAACCCAAGTCTCAGGGGCTACTATCTATACACAGGTGTATTTTGCGAATAAAACACAATTGCACATATTACAGTACAAACCTTGATGCCTCTTAGTAGGCTCGCAAAGGCCTTATCCAATCCCACTCTTCGCGGACTGGACCTTTTCAACCACCGTGCCCATCAAGGTACGATGTTCCTCTTAGACGGACACCTGCTGCAGCATGTTCGTCAAGATATCCGGCTCCTCTGGGTCTCCGGAGGCTGTCGTAGGAGTACAACCACCCTTTCAAGGGATTCGTTCATTCGTATCTGGCTATATATCGGATTGTTTGGGGCCCTCATTGTTGTTCCCCGGACCCTGGGCCACTGAAGTATCACCTTCGGGTAATGTCTTCATCGTCCCTTGCATCACTTGTTGGTCGGGGGAGACCTTCCGCGACGACACCTTGAAGTCGTCCGCCCCATTGGATGGAGAGCCCGGTGGGCGCGTCTCGCTTCCCATCATCTGTGGGAGAAGGTCCCCCAAGGAAGAGGATTGTTGAGGAAGACTGCGTGCTGAGCTGCAAAAACAAAAAAAATATTCCAGGCATTATAAGAAAGGAACGGGACATGTTTAAAATAGTCTTGTTCACTTACGATTTGGCCTGAGGCTTGTCCTCGACATGAGACCATGCTTCGATGTCCTCCAAGCCCGAGCAACCCACCTGAGGCATCATGCCTCTCTTAGGAGCCTACTTCTCCCAATCATCGAAGGCGGCCCTTTTCTTCCTAGGAGGAAAGGAGGCAATGCCTCCCCTTCACTTTTTTCTTCGGATGAGGGGATTTTGATTCCTCCGGACACAATGTCCGATGCACCCTTGGAATAGGGGCCGTCTTTGGTCCTCTCACTCTCCGCCTCGCCCTCCTTCACGGGCATCTGGCATGGTGCCAGGGCCAACATCCTTGTTAGAACAGGATTCGCTGGGCCCTCGGGCAGAGGGGCCGAACACATAATTAGTTCCGCCTTCTTTGTCGAGCCCTGGAAGAAGATAGCTTGCTTAGTACTATATTACGGTATGCACATTTACAAAGTGTTCGGGAGTCAAGTGCTTACCGGGGTATCCGGACGGTTGCAGTTAAGGCCATCGTCCTCGGTAGTGTCCGGCCGATGTTTCCACTTCCCGACAAATAACTTCCACATCCCTTTGTGTTTGGTGCCGTTTGTGGTCCTTCTGGATTAAGCTCCCACATGCGGCGAGACCTGCGCTGGCATGGCAGGATTCGGCAAACTAACATCACTTGGATCACGTTGACAAGATCGATGCCTCTCTCGAGGAGGGTTCGAATGCGGCTCTGTAAAGTCTACACTTCATCAACTAATCCCCAGTCCAGCCGCTTGTTGACCCATGATGCAAGTTGTAACGGTGGGCCAGGACGGAATGTGCGTGCAGCTACCCACTTGGTGTTGCGGGGCTCCGTAACGTAAAACCACTCCCGCTGCGAGTGACTGGATGTTTCGGTAAAAGAACCTTTTGGCCAAGGAGTGCTGGTGAGTTGGCTGATCATAGCACCGCCGCACTCCACCTGTTCCCCGTCGACTACCTTCGGCTTCACACTGAAGGTCTTGAGCCATAAGCCGAAGTGTGGGGGGTTTTAGTGGAAGGCCTCGCATGTAATGGTAAACGCCGAGACGTGGAGGATAGAGTCCGGGGCTAGGTCATGAAAATCTAGTCTGTAATAAAACATTAGCCCCCGGACGAAGGGGTGAAGAGCGAACCCTAGCCCCCAGAGTAAGTGGGGGATGAATACGACCCTCTCGCCGGATCTGGGGGTTGGAATAACCTATCCTTGAGTAGGAAGCCTGTGGTGGACCTCCGCGGTCAAATACCTGGCTGCCCGAAGCTTTGCAATATCCTCCTCTGTAACGGAGGAAGCCACCCATCGGCCTTGAAATTTGGGTCCGGACATGATGGGGAGGCTTGAAACAGTGAAGTCAAACCTTGGGTGCTAGAGCTCGAGGTTGGGGAGGCTGAGGAGAGGTTTGGCATAAAAGGACGGCCCTTGGTTCCTTTATAAAGGTCGCGGGTATTGCACGCCTCCTCCTAAGCCTAAGAACCTGCCTATTCCTAACGAATCTTTCCCGCAGGACGGTTGGGTTACCTACGCTCGTATTGATGAAAATTCCGTAATTAAGGGGCATGATCTCTGCTTCGACAAGACGTGCCAATGACAACCGCATCTCGAAACATGGAGTGGCAGGCAGAAAACAGTTCGAAATTATGACCGGATGGACGTGATGTCATGTTTTAAAAGTTGTCAGCGGATTGGACTCGTGTATTATTATATTCTCTCTACGGTTGTGTGTGGTGTGAGTTATAGGTCCAGACATGATCAATTTGTCTGAAGACTATTTTGGAGTTCGGAAGGAGGAACCCGCCTTGCAATGCCGGAGATAGATCTATGTGCCGGATACCTTGTCATTGAAGCCAGGTTCAGGGGCTACTGAGGGAGTCCTGGACTAAGGGGTCCTCGGGCGTTCGGCCTGTTGGCCATGGGCCGGACTGATGGGCTATGAAGATATGAATACCGAAGACTGCACCCGTGTCCGGATAGGACACTCCTTGGCGGGGAAGGCAAGCTTGGCGACCGGATATGTAGATTCCTTCCTTTGTAACCGACCTTGTGTAACCCTAGATCCTCCCGTTGTATATATAAACCGGAGGACTTAGTCTGGATAGGAGAGACTCATTATCATAGCCATACAAGCTAGACCTCTAGGGTTTAGCCATTACGATCTCGAGGTAGATCAACTCTTGTAATACTCCTATTCATCAATATCAATCAAGCAGGACGTAGGGTATTACCTCCATAGAGAGGGCCCGAACCTGGGTAAACATTGTGTCCCTTGTCTCCTATTACCATCGACCTTAGACGCACAGTTCGGGACCCCCTACCCGAGATCCGCCGGTTTTGACACCGACACTCACCTCCTCCTCAGAGGGCAGGAGATAACTACTATCCTTCGACTCTTCATTTATGGCATGTTCATTAGGGCTAACTTGCCCATCTTCCCGATCGTCCTGTTCGACAGTTCGTTCGTTGGGATCTTCTCAGTCTTCGGCACCGTCCGGAGTGTTATCGTCTCCCGTGCCGGTGTTGCTGTCTTTTTCACGATGCGACTTAGAGCTGTGCCGCTGATGTCAGTGTTTTGGTTGTATCACAGGAGGTTCGTCCTCAAATGGATCTTCTTTTTCTTCATTGTTAGTTCTTTTAGGTGTATCCACCATGTACACGTCGTAAGAAGAGGTGGCCGTCCAACGTCCGATAAACGGCGGGTCATGGCCCTGCTCCTCATGGGCATCGTCATCCATACCGTCGATGTCTTCAAAGCCGTAATCGTGCCTGTCGGTTAAGTCTTTGACAGTGGCTATGAAGTGGACGGTGGGAGGGAAGCGAAATTCTCCATCATCAGCCTCCAGTTCGAACCGGATACAATTCAGTTGTGAGCCCCCCGCTAAGGATAGTACTCTTAACGAGTTTAACACGTCGTCCAAAGGCGAGTGCCGGAAGATGTCCGCGGAGCTAAATTCGATGATCGATGACCGATCAAGCTCGACGTACGCGAATGCACAAGGTTCGGAACCTGTAGCCGGACACGAGTCCATGGTTCCAGTGATAGAGATGTCATTTGAAGTTAGGTCTGTGTGTGGCTCCAATGCCGCTGAGTCCGCGGCTTCCGCGGTGGGGTTGAGCTTCCCATCCTCAGATGGCGTGATCTACTCTGGATCTGAGGCAGAGCAACTACAGGTACTATCTCCCGGGTATGGTCCGATGACAGATTTACGTCATGTTCATCGTGGTGGTAGGGAGCTGTAACGCCCCGAGACCGATGTGTCAGGTGTCCTCCACTTATTTGCTATTGTTGGCTTGTCATTTGCTTGCGTGTTGCATCTTATCATGTCATCATGTGCATTGCATCATCATGTTTTCAAAACTTGCATCCGTCCCGGCCTCCTCATTCTCTCCCTTGTCCGTTTTGATCCCAGACACACTTGCACGCGCCCGCGGCATGTCCGAAATAGTATTTTATAAGTGGCCGGAAAATTTTCTCGGAATGGGATGAGAGTTGACGTGTGGTCTTATTATAGTGTAGATAGACCGCCTATCAAGTTTCATCGCATTCGGAGATCGTTTGATGCCCCAACGGATAACTATAGCGGCATTATAGCCGGTCTAACGTCGGACGTCTTCGGTCTCCGGAAATAGATGTCGGGCCCTCTCTCTCTTCTCCCCCTTGCAGTCTCACCACAGCCCACCTAGTCCATCCTCCTTCCCCTCTTCGCTTCTGGAGTTGTCTGATGTGACTGCACGGTCCGAAACCCTCTCTGCTCAGTGCATCGAACCCCTCGCGCGCGTCCGGAAGTTGTCCCGAACCCGACCCGAGCAGTCGTCACCGTTGTGTCCGGATCATCCCCAAACGTCTACAAAACATCACCGTTTTCTTATTTGGACTTCCTAGTGTTTTTTCTATACTGCTCGAGTTTAATTGTAGGGACGGATTAGCCCCTAAACTTCCCTCTTTTCCTTATATATAGTCCACTCCTAGACTATTTTTGGACAAACCCTAAAACCTAGGGCACTTGTCCCATCCATCCCCTCACCCGCCGCCGCCACTTTTCCGACCATCTACATCGGGATCCTTCCTAATCCAGCCAACCACCAGCTCCCCTCCCGATCCACCTACCAGGCATCGCCATTTTTCCCCTTGCTCTCCATGCCCAACCAACCAGCGCCATGCCCCGCGTCCTTTTCTCCTCCTCCCTGTCTCACCCGGTGCTCGATCTGCATCAAGCCCATGCCTTCGTTCCCCGCTACAGCTAGCCTCCCCGAGCTCCTAGCACCACCAACGCCTCTGGTTGCCTCGCCGGAGCAAGCTCCACAGAAGAAAAGAGCCACCTCGTGTTGCTGGCCTCCTCTGTTTCTCCTCGTGCCCGCAGCAATAGCAGAACCCGAGAACCCCATCGCTGGACGTGGAGCCGCGACCCCGGCCAGAGCTCCTCCCTGCCCTGGGCTGCTGCCTCCTCGTCATCTGCCTCGAGCTCGAGCTCACACCTGAGCACTTCGCCTTCCAGCTTGCTCGCAATCCGCGTCAAGTGCCCCTTCCCTGCGCCTGAAGTCAGCCGGCGCCACCATCTTCAGAGATGGGCTCCCTCCGACCGGATCTGACGCAGTCCCCGCATCCCCGGGCATCTCCGGTGTTCCCGTGCCTGCAGAACCCCTCGCCAATTTCTCCTCCTGGGACCGCTAATGTCCGCTGCTTCTCTTCTTCGTCAAGCCCACAGCCACCGGGAACGGGCTTCCCATGCCCTGGATCTATTCGTTCTGAGTTTCCCCATGCCTGAGAGCCCGCACCGGCCATCTTCCTCATCGGAGTGCCTCGTTTCCTGCCTCCTCTGCAACCGAGGCATCCTCTGCTCGTCGTGGTCGAGGTCACATTGACTGGACCCTGCCTTCTCCAAGCCTCGACTGGCGCCTATTGACCCGGCCTCGTTCAGCCTCCCGTGCCAGATCGCTCGGCCTGCATACATCCGGGTGGGCCTCAGCCTGCTGCATCCTGCCTTGGCCTCTTCCACCGACCTGGGCCATAGCCCATGGTGAGAAATCCCCCTCCCAGCGCCTGTTCCTGTTAGGCCCGCGACTGGATTCGGCCTAGTGTGTTCTTATTTCCCTATTGCGATTTTAGCTTTTTATCCTAAGACTGCAGTTTTCACAGAAAGGTCCCTAAACTTCATGCATATAATAACTTAATAACGGAGCATCGGACTAAAACAAACTTAATATGAAAGTTGCTTAGAATTGTGTGTAGCTTCATATTATGTCATTTTCATCTATGTTTAAAATATTTAAAATGATGTTTGGTTAAATTTACTCCTATGCCATGTTTAAATGCTTTAATTCGTAACTAAATAACCGTAGCTCCGATTCTAATAATATTTATATGTAAATGCGGTAGAATTTTGCCTAGTTTATCATGGTGACATTGCTTTGCATGTTAAACAACTCTAAAATATGGTTTAGGGAAGAACAAGACCTAACCTAATATATGCACATGAGGAGTTTCCGGATTTGTTGTTTGTTGTTCCCGGCTCATTTAAACTTGACTAGATAGGTAGTTTTGCTTTGCTTCACCCTCTTGCCATGTTTAACAACATTTAATATTGTTGGGTACATAAACGAGAAAGAACTAAATAAGTCACGTGGTGTTTCGTCAATATGCAACGTAGTTGCATGTTGAAATGCACTTAATTTGTAGGATTGTTTGTGCATTTTGCTATGCCATGCTTCATTAAACCGGACATACATCATACTTGGTTGTGCATCATGCCATATTTATGTGGTGGTTGTTTACTATGTTGTTTGCTATCTTTCCGGTGTACTTATTCTCGGTAATCCGGTAACGTTGCGTTTGTGAGGATTCGTTTGTCTACGTCCGTTTGTCTTCCTCATGGACTCGTTCTTCTTCCTTGCGGGATTTCAGGCAAGATGACCATACCCTCGAAATCACTTCTATCGTTGCTTGCTAGTTGCTCGCTCTTTTGCTATGCCTATGCTACGATGCCTACCAAGTGCTTATCATGCCTCCCAAATTGCTATGTCAAGCCTCTAACCCACCTTGTCCTAGAAAACCGTTGTTTGGCTATGTTACCGCTTTGCTCAGCCCCTCTTATAGCATTGTTAGTTGCAGGTGAAGATTGGAGCTTGTTCCTTGTTGGAACATGGTTATTTTGTTGGGATATCACAATATCTCTTATTTAATTAATGCATCTATATACTTGGTAAAGGGTAGATGGCTCGGCCTTATGCCTGGTGTTTTGTTCCAGTCTTGCCGCCCTAGTTTCCGTCATATGGGTGTTATGTTCCCGGATTTTGCGTTCCTGACGCGGTTGGGTTATAATGGGAACCCCTTGATAGTTCGCCTTGAATAAAACTCCTCCAGCAATGCCCAGCATTGGTTTTACCATTCACCACCTAGCCTTTTCTTTTCCCTTGGGAGTCGCGCTCCTGAGGGTCATCATTATTTTACACCCCCCGGGCCAGTGCTCCTCTGAGTGTTGGTCCAAACTAGAGCTCTGTGCAGCGCCCCCTCAGGGAAACTCGAGGTTTGGTTTTACTTGTATGGAGAGCTCATCTGAGTGTGCCCTGAGAACGAGATATGTGCAGCTCCTATCGGGATTTGTCGGCACATTCGGGCGGTGTTGCTGGACTTGTTTTACCATTGTCGAAATGTCTTGTAACCTGGATGCCGAGCCTGATCGGATTGTCTTGGGAGAAGGAATATCCTTCATTGACCGTGAGAGCTTGTGATGGGCTAAGTTGGGACACCCCTGCAGGGATTTGAACTTTCGAAAGTCGTGCCCGCGGTTATGGGCAAATGGGAATTTGTTAATGTCCTGTTGTAGAAAACCTAAAGTTGATTTTAATTAAAATACATCAACCGCGTGTGTAACCGTGATGGTCTCTTCTCGCGGAGTCCGGGAAGTGAACACGGTGTTGGAGTTATGCTTGACGTAGGTTGTTCTAGGATCACTTCTTGATCATAGTTGTTCGATCGTGCTTTTGCCTTCTCTTCTCGCTCTCTTTTCCGAACAGGTTAGCCACCATATTTGTTAGTCGCTTGATGCAGCTCCACATCATACCTTGCCTTACCTATAAGCTTAAATAGTCTTGATAGCGAGGGTGTGAGATTGCTGAGTCCCCGTGACTCACAGATACTTCCAGAACCAGTTTGCAGGTGCCGATGTTACCGAGAAGGTGACGCAACCAAGCTCAAGGAGGAGCTCGTTGAAGATCTTGTCCTTTGTGTTGTTTCATTCTAGTTGATCAGTAGCGGAGCCCAGTCGAGATGATCGGGGATCTGTGTAGCATTTGGGGTAGTCTTCTTTCATTTTGGTCCCGTAGGCGGACCCTGGTTGTATCTGTATGATGTAATGCTTTTATTCATTTAATTCTATGAAGTGGCGATTGTAAACCAACTATGTATCTCTCTTTCCCTTATTTATTACATGGGTTGTGTGAAGATTACCTCACTTTCGACATTGCTTTCAATGTGGTTATGCCTCTAAGTCGTGCTTCGACACGTGGGAGATATAGCCGCATCAAGGGTGTTACAAGTTGGTAATCAGAGCCTTCCCCGACCTTTGGAGCCCCCTGCTTGATCGAATAGCTGGCGTTGTTGAGTCTAGAAAAAAATTGTTTTGAGTCATTTAGGATTATATATACCAGAGAGTAGGATTCTTTTTACTCCTCAGTCCCTTCGTCGCTCTGGTGAGGCATCGTGACGTAGAGTTTTGACTCTTCTCTTCTCAAATTTCACTAAAAAAATTCAGGATCACGCGGGTATCTTGGAATCGTTCTGATGGTTTTGTGACGAGAACATTGTTCTTGGTGCCTCCTGACATTTAGGGGTTGTGGCAGTGTCCCGGGGAGTTGAGCTCCGAGGTGTTGTCATCACAATTTTATCGTTGCAGTTCTGGAATACCTGAGTTTAGTTTCACCGACATCGAGAATCTCTTTTATGCAGTTGTTGGTGAGCTAACCTCGACGCCACCCAGTACTGGGGCGGGAGTTCGGGAGTATTGCCATAACTTGTATAACGGATGCTTTTCGAAGGTTGAGGTAGACGATTTCCGAAGGTTTCTTGGTTATGTGTTGAAGGATGGATACAGCTGGATGTAGGATTTGCTAGTTTTGGGTGAGATATTATGCTTCCCCTGTATCCCCAACACCTGATTGCATAACCAGAAAATTTCGGGAGTTTATAAGTGGGAATTCAAGTAGCTCTTAGGATATCTTTCCGACAGATGTATGATATGAAATTGGGGTTCGACGTCTAGTGGTCCGCCTATCCACGGTTGGTTTTACAGTGGTCTCATTGTGTCTTAAAGAGTCCTTGGCTATGCCGACTCAGGGACGCTTCGTATGTCATGTGCACTGCCTTGTACATGATGGTGTTGTACGATCGAGCCCGTGTAGGCCCCACCACGAAAACTTCGGACAAAATCTCTATCATATGCTTGTTCCGGCTTATTCTGGAAGCCAACCCTTTGTTTTTGTTTCGAGTAGTGGTATTCGAGTTGCTTCGAAGTCAAATGTTGATTCCATACCTTTCCTAAATGGTGTTCTCATACTCCTATGTGAATACTAATCCCTCATGATAATCGAGATTGTCATGTAAATCCTTTTTCACCGGCGTGTTTCTTTTCAAGTGGATCCGATCATTTTCAACATCCGCTTGATCAAGTATCAGTTCTTCTCAAGGTGTTTGTTTCATCCGTCTCCAAGTTCCCTTTGTTTTTTCCCACCCACCCACCCTTTTTTATTCAAGGACTCGGATTTCTTAGTTCTTATCCGGTGATTCTCAGGAAGATTCTAACGGAGCTTCAAATTCATCACTCTTCACTCATTCTCTTCTCCGATGGATTCAAATCAAGCTTTCGGTGTTTGATCATATTCTTTTCCTTATTTCAAATGTCTTCTCTTGCCGGTGCACCTCTCAATCATTAACTGTTCGTTATTCATTTGTTCCGGAGTGCTCAAGATATCTCGAAGATTCGTGTTTTCCACTCTTAATCCGTTCAAGCTATTTTGAGGATGTTATATCATTCAAGTCATTTTAATTCAACTGGTGCATTCTCTCTTTTAAGTCATTTCAACGGTGTTTCTCTTGAGTGGGCCCTAACCCACAGGTCTTTTCTCCAGGATCTTACGTGACTCTTCTTATTTCCAAAGTTATAATCAAATTCTTTTTGAAGTTTGACGTAAGAATGATTTATCGTCAGTCATTTGTATTTCTCCAAGATCTTCCAAATTCTTTTCATCGTTGGCTCAACTTTTCCATTCTTCATTCCGGTGTGCCTCAATAATTCTTGGTGGTGTTTCTCGTCGTCATTTGAAGACCAAAGAAGAGTTTTAACTCCATATCTTATCCGTTCTCTCAAAGATTCGTGGTTCTAATTCGAGGCCACCCTCCCATGATTGTTTGATTGTGAGAATTCTTTTCATCCATCCGGTGCAATTCAGGAGCCTTTTCAGTTTGTTCATCCGGAGCCCATCATCTAAGACTTATTGATTCTCAACCTTCAGCTATCATTCTCCAAATCTTACGGGTGCATCATTCAAATATCCTATAGTCAGCTCATGATATTTTCATTCACTTGCATCTAAATTCTCTCAAGTTTCTTCATTCATTTCATAATTCTTCCCGGTGTTTCTTTACCTTTTCTTCAACCGTTTTTCAATTCTTATGGTGGTTCGTTCAACATCTCTATTCCTTCATTATCATATCAATTTATTCATTGGTTAAATCCTACCCGTGGTCCATTGAGTTTATGCTATATCTTTCTTAATCCATTGCAACTGGAATAAGTAGTATGCCAAATCCGTTGTTTGTCATCAATTTGAATTGGTGGAGGATACACATAACATAATTCTTATTCTTGCTTCACCCAAATGATGGATTCGTTCCTCCGGAGTTTGTTCACAATAACTAATTCTCGTTGTCAATTGTTCATCTTATCTTTTTCCCGGAGTTCCAACCTCTTTCAATTATATCGCCACGGAGATCCATCTAATCATTGCAAGGATTCACCTTGTGTTTTAAATTTCTCTTTCTTTTCACTCCTTTGTTTACCGGAGTTCTTCATGGAGGTTCTACATGATGGTTCATCAAGGATTTAATTCCTTCTCGAAGTGTTCATCGAGATTCTTTTCAGAGGAGCTCAAGCATTCTTCATCTTGAAATCCAGAGTACAATTCTTTCTACCATATTATTGGAGGTAGTATTATGTCATTCTTGATAATTTGGGTTCATGTTTATGATTCACATGTTGTTAGGAATGAGGTATTTTAAATCCATCAATCTCTTCTTTGGAGTTATCTTGGGTTATATTTCACCTAAAGCCTTCCCTAAGGTTTGTTGCTATCTATGGTGCTTATAAAAGACCCAAGTTCTTCGTTATCCTCCAGGTGAAATAGCTTTCTCGTCTCCTTGTTTCATACCAATCCATTTCTGTTTTCCGTGAGTGGCAGGTTGTCACCGCATAATTTGAGATGTATTCCATAAGACCATACCAAGCTTATTCTTTTCGTCGTTGGTTTTCCAACAACTCTGTTCTAGCATTTGTTGTAAGCGTGCTCCTTCAATACCTTGTTTCCCTTTGTTCATTCCATTCCATTCTTAATTTTGGAGTTAAAAGCACCAGGAGTCCTACAACTTGCTCTGAATGTGATAGTTTAGTCCTACAACTTGAAAAATGACCCAACCCAGTCCTTGAACTTGCTCAAGATGTGCAAAACTAGTCCTGGCGAATCAGAGAGCGCCATGTGGACTCGTGGGTGCGCACCCGGTCAGCCCCTGCTGTTTTGCAAATAACCCCCTGGAGTTGCTTGGAATCAACCCACACTATCAGCACCAGAGCACCTGAATTTATTAACCGCATTTAATCTATCGAGGGGGGGAACTCCTGTGGCCTATCGCAACTTCTCCATCCTTGTCTCTGTCGGCGCTGGAGCGGCCGTTGCTGACATCAGCAACAATGGCTGCCTCGCCGGAGCAGTTCCGTGGAGATGTGCCGCCTCCGTCGGCTCATCTGGTCCGGCCGCCTGCAGTCATTCCTCCAGACTATGGTGAGCTCCTCCGAATTGCATCTTCTCTCCCTGTTCTGTTTCTTGATTGTGCCGGCAACAATACGGCCTCGTACGGCGGATCCGTGCGCTTGGGGAAGCTGATACGGTGCTTGTTAGTTGCTTCGATCTAGCCAGGTGGCAATCCTATCAAGTGCGCTTGGGGTTATGAGCAATGCATTTAGTCTAGGGTTTACTCTTCGTCGTTATGGGTTTGGTGAAGAAGGTGTGGTTTTGGCATGAAGCTAGGGTTATGAGCTATGTTCTACTTCTTGTGTGAGATTGACATGTTGTGTTCTATACTGTACATTGGTTTACCATGCTATGGTTTTGGTGAAGTAGATATAATAAATCTGAATGTCTAATTTATCTAAATTTGTTTTGCATGCAGTACATGTTCAGTTAAGTATTACTGAATTTTTAACTGACTTTGTGCAGTTTATTTAAAGTTAACTGAATTTTGCACTGAATGTATCTACTTTTTGTATGCAGTACATGTTCAGTTAAGTTAACTATATTTTTAACTGAACTTGGGCAGTTCATGTTCAGTTAACTGAATTTTAACTGAATATCTCTCTTTTTGGTATGCAGTGTGTGACTCAGCAATGGGAAAGAGTGTTCACACTCCTTTCTTTACACTTGAGCTGGAACATGGTGGTCTTTTTTGTGGTTCTATCACTGCCCCAGAGTATTATAACTCTTCTTTGGAGGTCCTTGACTATGTTGATGCTTGCACATTTTCATATGCAGTCTTAGAAGAACACCTAAAATTGTTGGGATATCCTGCCAATGAGCACATTATTTACTGGTGTTTACCTGAGAAAACACTTTCAGATGGCTTGGTGAGAATTAAGGGTGATGAGGATTTGCAGCATCTTATCACAGCTAGTGCTCAGCACAAAGTTCTTGCAATTATGGTTGACCATGCAGACTTCATCTGCAATTTCAGAGTAGATTGGATAATAAAGCTGCCATCTACTGTAAACCCTGTCAGAATGGGCAACTCAATTGTTGGTGCAAGCAGTGCATCATGTGGTCAGAGCATTATTTCAGTGAATGTTGAAGATCCAATTTCAGATGTTGTAGTTGATGGGACAGCAGAAGATGATGTTCTGTCAGTTTTGCTTAATTCTGTTGCTGACCCAAATTTGTTGACATAATGTGCAGAGCCTGACCTGTTTATAGGTGCAGAGCAAGACCTCCTTAATTGTGCACAGCCAGACCAGGTTAATGCTGCAGAGACAAATGTGATTGTTGCTGCTGCAGATCCAAATTTGCAACCTGAAAATGATGTGCTATCAGATTCAGATTTCAGTGACAGTGATTATGAAATAGATGATGGAGATGATGATCTTTATGAAGAAAACATTGACTTTGATGTTGATGAAGAGGCTGAGCAAGGGGAGGTAGAGGTTGAGCCTGACTATGTCCTTGAAGATGAAGATCTCAACCTCGCCACACAAGCACAAGATCAAGTGAAGTACAAATTCAGAGCTTTCAATTCGAAGGTGGACATGAAATCCCCTATTTTTAAACTAGGTATGGTATTTGCTGAAGTGGTTGAGTTGAGGAAAGCTCTCAAGGCCTATTCAATAAGGAACAGAGTGCAGATCAAGAAGCTTAAGAATGACAAGATCAGATTGGAGGCAGTTTGTCAGGGTGGTGATTGCCCATGGGTGCTTAGGGCTGGAAATGACAACAGGACTGGAGGTTTTGTCATCAAGGCATATAATGGATTGCATAAGTGCCAGAAGAAGTAAAAGTTAAAGGATATGACAGCAAAATGCCTTTGCACCTTTTTCATTGATGAGTTCAGAGATGACCAGAAGATGTCCATTGGAACATTTTCAAGAAAAATAACAAAGGAATTCAATGTTACTCCTAATAGATGGAAGCTTGCTAGGGCTAGGAAGCAAGCACTTAAGGAGATACATGGTGATGAGGAAGAGCAGTTCAGCAGGCTATGGGATTATGGGCATGAGCTAAGGAGCAAAAACCCTGGGTCTACATTTCTGCTAACAACAACACTTGTCAAAGATACAAAATTTCCAATGGCAGAAAATGTTTGAAAACATTATATTAGTCATATGATGCCTGTAAGAGAGGCTGGCTAAAGGGCTGCAGGCCTATTCTCTTTATTGATGGTTGTCTTATGAAAACAAGGTTTAAAGGAGTGCTCCTTAGTGCTGTTGGAATTGATCCTAATGACTGCATATTTCCCATTGCAATGGGCTGGGTGGAAGTAGAATGCAAAGGTTCATGGGAGTGGTTTTTGACCACTCTAAAAGATGATCTAAATATTACAAACACAGCTCCTTTCACAGTTATGAGTGACAAGCAGAAAAAGGGTTAATAATTGCAGTGCAGAAGGTTTGGCCAGATGCAGAACACAGGTTTTGTGTGAGGCATATTTACCAAAATTTTAATGAGAAGCACAAAGGAGAGGTACTGAAGCAAGATCTGTGGGCTATTGCAAGATCACCAAACAAGGTAAAATGGAGAGAGAACTGTCAGAAAATGGATGATCACTGCCAAGCTGCCTTCCACTGGACTGAGAGGCTTGAGCCAAACACATGGTGCAAGGCATTCTTCAGGGATTTTCCCAAATGTGACATCCTGCTTAACAACAACTCTGAAGTGTTTAACAACTACATTCTTGATGGCAGAGAGATGGCAGTGCTTAGTATACTTGAATATATCTTCTACAAGATAATGCACAGGCTAGTGAGTAAACAAAGGGAAGCTATAGAAAAGTGGGTAGGCCAGAGAATATGCCCAAAGATTCAGAAGAAATTGGATAAGAATATAGAGTTTGCTGCAAACTGCCATGTATCTGAAGCTGGACAACAATTGTTCAAAGTACAGTCTGGTAACAATTGTTACACAGTGGATCTTGCTTTGCACACATGTGATTGCAGAAGATGGCAGTTGTCAGGAGTACCATGTGGTCATTGTATAGCATGTTGCAGGGAGGAGAGGATTGACCCAGAGACAATGGTTCATGACTGCTACACAGTTCAGACATATCTCAAGGCATATGGGTACACTCTTGTTCCTCTTGCCGACCCAAAGCATTGGGGGAAACAGAATGGGTACAAGGTGCATCCACTAGTGTTTACTAAACAGTTGGGAAGACCCAAGAAGAATAGGAAGAAAGCACTAGAGGAGAAGGTCAAGAATGGTGTTAGGGTTCTGAACAGAAAAGGTGTGACAATGCACTGCTCAATCTGTGGTAGAGCTGATCACAATAGGAAGGGGCACTACAAATGGCAGGAAAGTCTCATTCAAGATGGGACAGAGGTGGTTGATGAAAGCTATGATGATCCTACCTTTCTTCAGGTATAGCAAGCACTTAACTACATATGTCATTGTACTGCATTTGTACTGTACTTATGTCATTGTAGAACTTAATGTGCTTAAATGAATCTATGCAGAACATTTTCCCAAACAATGTAGACCCTCTGTTGGATCCAATTGATTCACCAACAAGTATGGTTTTCACCATGGCTCAAAGGGAAATTTCTACAAGAGCTCCTCAAAGGGCATATGGCCCATTACCGCAGCAGTCTGCCTTTGTTGCTGCTGCTGGTGCTGCAATACCTCAGCCAGTGATCACCACAGAGATGCTCATTGGTAGACAGACAAGGGCAAACACAATAGCTCAGAGATAAGAACGAAGAGAAAATAAAAGACAAAGAAATGCACCTCCAGGCAGAGGAATAGGAGCAGATTCAGCTGCACGTAGAGGCAGAGGTGCAGCTCCAGCTGCAGGCAGAGGCCGAGGTGCAGCTCTAGCTTTAGGCAGAGGAAGAGGTGCAACTCCAGCTGCAGGCAGAGGAAGAGGTGCAACTCCAGCTCCAGGCAGAGGAAGAGGTGCAGCTCCAAATGCAGGTAGAGGAAGAGGTGCAGCTCCAGCTGCAGGCAGAGGAAGAGGTGCTGCTCCAGTTGCAGGAAGAGGAAGTGTTTCAGGTGAGAGGGCATGGTGGCTATTGTTTGGAGATCAGATTCAGAGTCAAATACCTGATCTCAATGCACCTGCTGAAGATCTGAATGCACCTGCTCCCTGGTTAGCTGGCTGTTGCAATTGCCATTTTTTTGTAAAGGCCTAGACTGATGTAACTTTAAGACTGGCCTATTAAGTATGCCAAACAGTGGCATGAAGTGGCAAGATTTGCCTTCTTTTCGTGGCAAAACTAGTTAATGCCTGAATATGCTCAATGACCTAGTTAACTAAATTTGCCCTCAGTGTGCTGTTCTAGGTAACTGAATTTTAATGCATGTTGTTCTAGCTATCTGAATTTTCTGCCTGCTCTTCTAGTTAACTGAATGTGCATAATGATGTTGTTCAATAAAATAAAATAAAAATATTCTTCTACTTATGTGAATGTGCACACTGAGCTAGCTAACTCAATGTGCACAATGATGTAGTTTCAAAAAAAAATTTGCCCGGGGCTCGAACCCAGGACCTGGGGTTTATATCGCTGCGTGCAATGCCAGTGGGATAGAACTAGTGATTTGTTCTAATAGCACCTCTGGATATACATATTGTAACTTTTGTGGTCCTGCAGTTAAGCATGCGTTACGGCCTCTATCTGACGATCAAGCACACCGTAGCGTAGTCATTTTGATTTCCTCATTTTAAGACGTGGCGACCTGCCGTTCTCCCTCTCCACTCAGCGCTCGCACACCCCACTCCTCCACCACTCCGCCAACCACCAAAAAAACCACGGCACTCACTGTCTCGACGACCATGCCACCGCTGCCGCCATGGATCAGAGTCTCGGATGGCAGAAAGCCGTCGAAGAGCTGGCCGGCGACAACCCCGAGCTTCGCGCGCAATACAGAGAGATCGCGCGGTGGTTCTCAAGTGTTCAGATGATGAAGATCCACGCATGCGGTCTCGTCAAGGTGATGACGGATGCTGAGAAGCGTCGTGCCTTCCCCGACGGCATCAACGTTCCTCCGGCGACCATCCTCCTCTGGGCAATGCGCGAGGTTCAGCGCTCCCCTGACCCCAGGCAGCGGGCCCGCTGGTGGATGTACTGCTCATCCACCGCGGCACCGGCCCAGCCGGATGCATAGCGCGTTGCGTCCAGGACCGAGCACGTCCACGAATTTGTGCTTGCCCTGCCGGCACCCGTCAACGCCACCTACTGGGACCGTCAAGGTCCGTCTGTCCTCTTCGGGCCTGACGACGACTCCGACGATGAGTCATCTGACGAGGAGGTGCCGGAGGTCGTCCTGTTGGCAGACGATGAGCCGGAGGTGCAGATCGTTGCGCCGGTCGGAGCCGCCGTGGATGGTGGCCGCAACGTTCCCATTGAGGTGGACGACCTGCCAGATCTGCCTGAATCCGCTATCATCAAGCAGGAGGTTGAGGAGGAGGTGGTGGCGCCGGCTGTTCAGGAGGTTAGCAAGAAGAAGAAAGCAACAATGAAGAGGGCAGCTGTTCTGGAGGTGCACCGCCCCGAGTGCCTGAAGCTGCTCAAGGATTGAAGAATGCTGCGTTTGCAAGAGGTGCTGCTTAGGTATGCTGTTATACCATAGCATATAAGTTAGAGATATGATGTTGATAGGTAGGTATGCTGATATATATGACAGCATATAAGTTAGTAAGATGGGGCTGTTAGCTAGGTATGCTGCTATATCATCACAGCATATAAGTTAGAACTCTTTTGGACATTCTATGGTTAGGTGTGCTACTATATACAACACATAAGTTATCTGTAATTATCTGAACATGCATGATGTTGCTATGCAACTGGACTACTTCCAATCTTGCAAATGTGGTGTGCTGCACTGCTGTGATGCAAATGTTGCATACAGTACTGCTTTACTTGTTTCGTTCTCTTCTTTCTGCATGTGGAGCACTTACTATAAATAGCAATCGGTACATATGGCACCTCATACAGAAATTCAGGTTTCAGACTCATTTTTAGTCAAATTCAGTCTAGTTCAGACTGTTAAGTTAAAATTCAATTAAGTTCAGACTGTTAAGTTAAAATTCAGTTAAGTTATAATCCCCTTTAGTAAGAATTCAGTTTGGTAAAACTTCAGTCTAGTTCAGACTGTTAAGTTAAAATTCAGTTAAGTTATAATTCCCTTTAGTAAGAATTCAGTTAACTTAAATTCAGAGTGTTAGTTATAATATAGTTAAGTTCAAATTCCATTTAGTTAGAATTCAGGGTGTTAGTTATAATTCAGTTAAGTTCAAATTCAGAGTGTTTATTACTTTGGAAACCAACAGTTGACTCTAACATCAGGCCTACCTACCACCATAAATCTAATGCCTACCTACCAACCACCATTTCTACTATATAAAGCACCCACATTTGCCACAAAAAACAGCCACAACCCCTTCTCCTCCCCCTAGCCGCCAGAGAAAACCCTAGGACAGAGAGAGATGGATCTTGGAGAGGTCATCGATGAAGAAGAACAGGTGCCAAGGGTAGCTAGGCGCAGAGAGGCAAGAAGGAGGGAGAGAAGGAACCTAGCTCAGCGGATACTTGCAGCACGCAACCACAAAGACATGGAGCAGTTCCAGGAGGCATTCCCCCTTGGCTCCAACCCTAGTGATGATGATGTCATCCACTGGGCAAGGAGGAGGGCAAACTTCCATCCCTTTTAGGTGACTAGGATGAGGTGGAGTAGAATTCTGTATCCAGATGAATAAGTCTTTATGTGATGCAGTATCTAGATCCTCCTAGCTATTTGTAGTTAACTGAAGTTATTATGTGATGCAGTATCTGGTGTTTATTTGTAATAAATCCTAGTTCCTCCTTCTTCGATGATATGTGATGTAGTGTATGGAATGCATGAAGTAACTTAATGAAATCCTGCATCTACCATTCTGTGATCCAAAATACCAGTGTATACAACTTTCAGATAACTCAACAAATAACAGTTAACTGAACCATATTCAGTTAACATTGTATAGCAAACTTCAGTTAACTCTAAAAACAATCTTATACAAAAAAAATGTGATAAATTTTCATTGTATATATAAAAAACACAATGAACTGACATAACAAATCAGTAAACTGAAACAATGTTCAGTTAACCAAAGAAATACTCACTTCACTGAATCTACATTCAGATAACTGAATAATAGTTAAGTTCAACAGAAAAGCAGTTCAGTTAACTGGCAGAGCATTGGTAATCCAAATTCACTTAACCAAATTCAGATAACATAGTGCATGCTTGTTGATTGCAGCAAATAGTACAGTGCATCTGGATACAGGGCATCAAAGATAACCCAAATTAACTAAACAAGTCCACTGATAATCATTAACTAAACAAGTCCAGATGATCACTCAAATTCATCTAGCAGCTCCCTGACCTTCCTTATCTTGCACTTGGTGTCCTCTTTATGCTTGAACAGGTCACCAATCATATACTCTATCTTCTTAATCTCTTTCTTCAACACATCCCTTTCTTCCTTCAATTTGTCCCTCTCTTGCTTCATCTCATCCCTCTCTTTCTCTGCCTTAGCCCTCACCACCTGATGAATGTTGGTCACTGATTTGTCCGCCATTCTCTTATTCTCAAGTTCTAGCTTTAGGTCAGACAGAGCTAGCCTTGTGTTGCCCAATTCAGTAATTGTCTGCTCTTTGTCAGCCACCATCTTAGCAAAATCAAGTTTAAAAACCTCAGGTCTTTTTCCATGGCTTCCTTCTCTTTCACAACCCTAACATTTTCTTCAGCCTGAACAACAGCTTGCCTAATCCTGGGTGTGACCTCATCTTCATACATGTCCCAAATCCTAGCTAGACTGGTCCTCAACTGTGGAGGCCACTCTGGGTCAACCCAATGCACATAGGGGCATTTAGGCCCATCCTAAAATTGGTGAGGAAATGCATAATTCAGTTAACTGAAGAAAGTACAGTAACACTAAATCAAAATGCAGTTAACTGGACAAAACTAAGTTAACTGAATCAAAATTCAGTTAACTCACTGAATCAAGTTTCAGTACAACATGTCAGTTTGCAAAAAAAATACATATTTGAATAACTAAAATAAACTAAATGGGCACAAAATGGCACAACAGATCAAGTTCAATATCAAATGAACTAGTACTACAGCACTACCATCTCAATCTACAACAACCAACATGTACTAACCTTTTGTGCACAACCTAGAAATCTTCTTCCACTGTCAACAGACTCAAATGCAACAAACTTCTCACACACTTCTTGGTGCTCACACCTATTAGGTAGATCTGCAGCAAGGCCTGCCCAATCGGTGCTCTCAATGGTGCGAGGACCCTAAAACAAAATCTGGTAAGAAATCGCATTTTTCAGAAACCCTAGATGCTCATTTGAACCTGGACAGGATCTCACCCGACTGGTGACTTCGTCGCCACTTGACGCGTACGAGCTCGATCCGGAATCACTCCATGAAACCATGGCCGCTAGCTTGCTTGGCGGCTGCGGCGGGCTGGACGGCGGCGAAGAGCTGCAGCGTCGAGCAGAGGAGCAAAGCAAGAAAACAGAGAGGGGAGTGAGCTGCGGGTTGTCTGGATCGGGGGGGCCAGACCGTGGTCTCCTTTAATTAATTCAGGTGAAATGGTGGTAGTGCGGGTTGATTCCAAGCAACGGCAGGGGGGTCTTTGCAAAATGCGACGCGCTGACCGGGTGCGCACCCATGAGTCCACATGGCGCTCTCTGATGCGCCAGGACTAGTTTTGCACATCTTGAGTAAGTTCAAGGACTGGGTAGGGTCATTTTTCAAGTTGTAGGACTAAACTATCACATTCAGAGCAAGTTGTAGGACTCCTGGTGCTTTTAACTCTTAGTTTTGTTCTGGAGGCTTTGTGATGCTGCTCTCTTCAACCCATCTTCTTGTTTTTTCAGGATCTTTTTCTTTTCTTGGCTTATCCATTTAACCGGAGTGTTGTGTCCCTTTTTCTCAAGTTCTCTCAATTTATCAAGTCTTCAATTCTTTTCAACCGAAGTGCTACCCGAATCGGTTCTTTCTTATTCCTCTTTCTTAACGGAGTGCTTTCAACTTTGTTCTTCTCCGTTGCTTTCTTTCTTTCATTTTGCCCAACCTTTTCAAGGTTCTTTGGTCTCACTCGTTTGTCAAAGAAGCAACTTAGTTTTTACCTCTCCTCTTTCTCTTCCATTGTCCCTCTGGTGCCATTCTAGATCTCGGGACGAGATCCTCTCGTAGTGGTGGAGTGTTGTAACGCACCGAGACCGATGTGCCAGGTGTCCTCCGCTTATTTTCTGTTGTTGGCTTGTCATTTGCTTGCGTGTTGCATCTTATCATGTCATCATGTGCATTGCATCATCATGTTTTCAAAACTTGCATCCGTCCCGGCCTCCTCGTTCTCTCCGTTGTCTGTTCTGAGCCCAGACACACTTGCACGCGCCCGCGGCATGTCCGAAACAGTATTTTTTAAGTGGCCGGAAAATTTTCTCGGAATGGGATGAGAGTTGATGTGTGGTCTTATTATAGTGTAGATAGACCGCGTGTCAAGTTTCATCGCATTCGGAGATCGTTTGATGCCCCAACGGATAACTATAGCGGCATTATAGCCGGTCTAACGTCGGACGTTTTTGGTTTCCGGAAACAGATGTCGGGCCCTCTCTCTCTCTCCTCCCCCTCGCAGTCTCGCCACAGCCCACCTAGTCCATCCTCCTTCCCCTCTTTGCTTCTGGAGTTGTCCGATGCGACCGCACGGTCCAAAACCCTCTCTGCTCAGTGCATCGAACCCCTCGCGCGTGTCCGGAAGTTGTCCCGAACCCGACCCGAGCAGTCGTCACCGTTGTGTCTGTATCATCCCCAAACGTCTACAAAACATCACCGTTTTCTTATTTGGATTTCCTAGTGTTTTTTTCTCGACCGCTCGATTTTAATTGGCGGGACGGATTAGCCCCTAAACTTCCCTCTTTTCCATATATATAGTCCACTCCTAGACTATTTTTGGACAAACCCTAAAACCTAGGGCACTTGTCCCATCCATCCCCTCACCCGCCGCCACCACTTTTCCCACCATCTACATCGGGATCCTTCCTGATCCAGCCAACCACCAGCTCCCCTCCCGATCCACCTACCAGGCATCACCATTTTTCCCCTTGCTCTCCGTGCCCAACCAACCAGCACCATGCCCCGCATACTTTTCTCCTCCTCCCTGTCTCGCCCGGTGCCCGATCTACATCACACCCATGCCTTCGTTCCCCGCTACAACCAGCCTCCCCGAGCTCCTAGAACCAACAACGCCTCTGGTTGCCTCGCCGGAGCAAGCTCCACAGAAGAATAGAGCCACCTCGTGTCGCTGGCCTCCTCTGTTTCTCCTCGTGCCCGCAGCAACACCAAAACCCGAGCACCTCATCGCTGGACGTGGAGCCGCGACCCCCGCCAGAGCTCCTCCCTGCCCGAGGTTGCTGCCTCCTCGTCGTCTGCCTCGAGCACTTCGCCCTCCAGCTTCCTCGCAATCCGCGCCAGGTGCCCCCTCCCTGCGCCTGAAGTCAGCCGGCGCCACCATCTTCAGAGATGGGCTCCCTCCGGCCGGATCTGGCGCAGTCCCCGCGTCCCCGGCCATCTCCGGTGTTTCCGCGCCTGCAGAACCCCTCGCCAATTTCCCCTCCTGGGACCGCTAATGTCCGCTGCTGCTCTTCTTCGTCAAGCCCACCGCCACCAGGAACGGGCTTCCCACGCCCTGGATCTATTCGTTCCGAGTTTCCCCATGCCTGAGAGCCCGCGCCAGCCATCTTCCTCGTCGGAGTGCCCCGTTTCCTGCCTCCTCTGCAACCGAGGCATCCTCTGCTCGTCGTGGTCGAGGTCACGTTGACTGCGCCCTGCCTTCTCCAAGCCTCGACTGGCGCCTATTGACCCGGCCTCGTTCGTCCTCCCGTGCCAGATCGCTTGGCCTGCATACATCCGGGTGGCCCTCAGCCTGCTGCGTCCTGCCTTGGCCTCTTCCACCGACCTGGGCCATAGCCCATGGTGAGAAATCCCCCTCCCAGCGCCTGTTCCTGTTAGGCCCGCAACTGGATTCGGCCCAGTGTGTTTTTATTTCCCTATTGCGATTTTAGCTTTTTATCCTTAGAGTACAGTTTTCACAGAAACGTCCCTAAACTTCATGCATATAATAACTTAATAACCGAGCATCGGACTAAAACAAACTTAATATGAAAGTTGCTTAGAATTGTGTGTAGTTTCATATTATGTCATTTTCATCTATGTTTAAAATATTTAAAATGATGTTTGGTTAAATTTACTCCTATGCCATGTTAAAATGCTTTAATTCGTAACTAAATAACCGTAGCTCCGATTTTAATAATCTTTATATGTAAATGAGGTAGAATTTTGCCTAGTTTATCATGGTGAAATTTCTATGCATGTTAAACAACTCTAAAATATGGTTTAGGGCAGAACAGGACCTAACCTAATATATGCACATGAGGAGTTTCTGGATTTGTTGTTTTTTGTTCCCGGCCTCATTTAAACTTGACTAGATAGGTAGTTTTGCTTTGCTTCACCCTCTTGCCATGTTTAACAACATTTAATATTGTTGGCTACATAAACGAGGGAGAACTAAATAAGTCACGTGGTGTTTCGTCAATATGCAACGGAGTTGCATGTTGAGCTCCACTTAATTTGTAGGATTGTTTGTCCATTTTGCCATGCCATGCTTCATTAAACTGGACATGCATCATACTTGGTTGTGCATCATGCCATATTTATGTGGTGGTTGTTTACTATGTTGTTTGCTTTCTTTCCGATGTACTTCTTCTCGGTAATCCGGTAACGTCGCGTTTGTAAGGGTTCGTTCGTCTACGTCTGTTTGTCTTCCTCATGGACTCGTTCTTCTTCCTTGCAGGATTTCAGGCAAGATGACCATACCCTTGAAATCACTTCTATCTTTGCTTGCTAGTCGCTTGCTCTTTTGCTATGCATATGCTATGATGCCTACCACTTGCTTATCATGCCTCCCAAATTGCCATGTCCAGCCTCTAACCCACCTTGTCCTAGCAAACCGTTGTTTGGCTATGTTACCGCTTTGCTCAGCCCCTCTTATAGCGTTGTTAGTTGCAGGTGAAGATTGGAGCTTGTTCCTTGTTGGAACACGGTTATTTTGTTGGGATATCACAATATCTCTTGTTTAATTAATGCATCTATATACTTGGTAAAGGGTGGAAGGCTCGGCCTTATGCCTGGTGTTTTGTTCCAGTCTTGCCGCCCTAGTTTCCGTCATATGGGTGTTATGTTCCCGGATTTTGCGTTCCTTACGCGGTTGGGTTATAATGGGAACCCCTTGATAGTTCGCCTTGAATAAAACTCCTCCAGCAATGCCCAACATTGGTTTTACTATTCACCACCTAGCCTTTTCTTTTCCCTTGGGAGTCGCGCTCCTGAGGGTCATGATTATTTTACACCCCCCCGGGCCAGTGCTCCTCTGAGTGTTGGTCCAAACTAGAGCCCTGTGCAGCGCCCCCTCGGGGAAACTCGAGGTTTGGTTTTAGTTGTATGGAGAGCTCATCTGAGTGTGCCCTGAGAACGAGATATGTGCAGCTCCTATCGGGATTTGTCGGCACATTCGGGCGGTGTTGCTGGACTTGTTTTACCATTGTCGAAATGTCTTGTAACCTGGATGCCGAGCCTGATCGGATTGCCTTGGGAGAAGGAATATCCTTCGTTGACCGTGAGAGCTTGTGATGGGCTAAGTTGGGACACCCCTGCAGGGATTTGAACTTTCGAAAGTCGTGCCCGCGGTTATGGGCAGATGGGAATTTGTTAATATCCGGTCGTAGAAAACCTGAAGTTGATCTTTATTAAAATACATCAACGGTGTGTGTAACCGTGGTTGTTCTAGGATCACTTCTTGATCATAGTTGTTCGATCGTGCTTTTGCCTTCTCTTCTCGCTCTCTTTTGCGAATAGGTTAGCCACCATATTTGCTAGTCGCTTGCTGCAGCTCCACATCATACCTTGCCTTACCTATAAGCTTAAATAGTCTTGATAGCGAGGGTGCGAGATTGCTGAGTCCCCGTGACTCACAGATACTTCCAAAACCAGTTTGCAGGTGCCGATGTTACCGAGCAGGTGACGCAACCAAGCTCAAGGAGGAGCTCGTTGAAGATCTTGTCCTTTATGTTGTTTCATTCTATTTGATCAGTAGCGGAGCCCAGTCGGGACGATCGGGGATCTGTGTAGCATTTAGGGTAGTCTTCTTTCATTTTGGTTCCGTAGTCAGACCTTGATTGTATCTGTATGATGTAATGCTTTTATTCATGTAATTGTGTGAACTGGCGATTGTAAGCCAACTATGTATATCTCTTTCCCTTATGTATTGCATGGGTTGTGTGAAGATTACCTAACTTGCTACATTGCTTTCAATGCGGTTATGCCTCTAAGTTGTGCTTCGACACATGGGAGATATAGCCGCATCGAGGGCATTACAGGAGCAGCTGTCGTGGTCTCGAATCCGTCGAAGATCAAGTCTCCACAGATATCCGCGGTGTAGTTGAAGCTTCTAGATCTAACCTGATGGCCAGGGGCGAAGCTCTTGATCTGCTCCAGATGGCCAAGCGAGTTGGCCCGCAGTGCGAAGCCACCGAATACAAAGATCTGTCCGGGGAGGAAGATTTCCCACTAGTAGAAAACAGGGCTTTGATCCAGGCCGGGTCAGCCCATTAGTCCCGGTTCTGTCTAGAACCGGGACCAATGTGGCCATTGGTCCCGGTTCGTGAGCCCAGGGGGCCGTCCGGGCCACGTGGGCCATTGGTCCTGGTTCATCTGGACCTTTTGGTCCCGGTTTGTGGGATGAACCGGGACCAATGGGCCTCGCTCCTGGCCCACCACCATTGGTCCCAGTTGGTGGCTTGAACCGAGACCAAAGCCTCCCATTTAGTCCCGGTTCATGTCACCAACCGGGACCAATGAGGTGCCTATATATACCCCTCGCTCGCAAGCAGAGCACCCCAGTGCTTTGTTTTTCTCTGGCCGAGGGGGAGAGGGCTTGGTGGTGCTCTAGCTCACCTCCTATGCACACACGGTGTTCGATGGAATGCCCGAGACACACTACTTAAGCTTTCTCCTCTCCAAGCTCGACCTCCAAGCTCCATTTTCCATAATATTTTTCTAGGTTTAGCGGTCTGTCACGCCCCGTCCCCGTCTTCACCGCCGTCGATCACCCGCGCCGAGCTCATCGCCGGCACCACCGTGGTGAGCCTCTTGTTCTTATCTTCTTTCTGAAAGGAAAAATATTCTTACTTGTATGTTTACATAGATACTTGTATTATTTTCTTACTTTTATTATTGCATCTTATATAGTGCGATGGTTTTGGTATCCGCCCCCGTCGGCCCTCGTCCTGTCTATGATTCGGATGTGGTATATATATTATCTTTATAACTATTGGTTCATTTATTGTTTATGAAAATTATGCCAACCAACGTGACATAGATTTTATTTATGTAGGATGTATGTGAATCGGAAATGCCAACCGACCCTATTGTCGAGAGGTTAAATTTAGTTGAAGAAGAAAACAATTTGTTGAAGGAAAAAATAAAAAAATTTGAGGAGGTGAAGATGATATTGGAGTTGCATGTTGCGGATGTCGTTGATGATCACAAGATCAAGATGGATGCAATGCGCTTGAAGATTAGAAAGATTAGAAAATATGCCATTCATACCGAGGCTTGGTATCATTATGCCGTTGGATCAATTGTTACCTTGGTTGCGATTATGATCGCATTTGTTTTCGCATTGAAATGTTTTACATAGTTTCAATGTATGGTTTAATTAATTAGATGCTCTGTTGAGCTATATGTTGTTAGATGAGAACTATGTATGCACTTTGGTTTTAATGTGATGATGAACTTCTATTAATTTGGACACTTAATTATATATAATGCATGCAGATGAACCCGCAATGGATGTACGGTGACAGACACACCTGTGAGTACATGAAGGGCGTGCATGAGTTTCTCAATGCGGCTGAGGCAAACAAGCAGAATGGTTTTATGTGTTGTCCATGCACTGAATGTGGGAATATGAGGTCTTACTCTAACCGGAAAATCCTTCACTCCCACCTGCTTTACAAGGGTTTCATGCCACACTATAATGTTTGGACGAGGCACGGAGAAATAGGGGTTATGATGGAAGACGGCGAAGAAGAAGAGTACGATGACAACTATGTGCCCCCTGAATACGGTGATGCTGCAACGGGGGGAGCTGGTGAAGATCAAGAGGAACCAGCCGATGTGCCCAATGATGCTGCAACGGGTGAAGCTGCTGAAGATCAAGAGGAACCAGACGATGTGCCCGATGATGATGTTCTCCGCCGGGTCATTGTCGATGCAAGGACGCAATGCGAAAGTCAAAAGGAGAAGCTGACGTTCGCTCGCATGTTAGAGGATCACAAAAAAGGGTTATACCCCAGTTGCAAAGATGGCAACACAAAGCTCGGTACCGTACTGGAATTGCTGAAGTGGAAGGCAGAGAATGCGGTGGCTGACAAAGGATTTGAGAAGCTACTGAAAATATTGAAGAAGAAGAAGATTCCAAAGGATAACGAATTTCCCGACAGTACATACGCAGCAAAGAAGGCCGTATGCCCTCTAGGATTGGAGGTGGAGAAGATACATGCATTCCCTAATGACTGCATCCTCTATTCCGGTGCATACAAGGATCTGAATGCATGCTCGGTATGCGGTGCATTGCGGTATAAGATCAGACGAGATGACCCTGGTGATGTTGACGGCGAGCCCCCCAGGAAGAGGGTTCCTGCGAAGGTGATGTGGTATGCTCCTATAATACCACGGTTGAAATGTCTGTTCAGAAATGAAGAGCATGCCAAGTTGATCTGATGGCACAGTGAGAACCGAAAGAAAGATGGGAAGTTGAGAGCACCCGCTGACGGGTCACAGTGGAGAAAAATTGAGAGAAAGTACTGGGATGAGTTTGCAAAGGACCCAAGGAATGTATGGTTTGCTTTAAGCGCGGATGGCATTAATCCTTTCGGGGAGCAGAGCAGCAATCACAGCACCTGGCCCGTGACTCTATGTATGTATAACCTTCCTCCTTGGATGTGCATGAAGCGGAAGTTCATTATGATGCCAGTTCTCATCCAAGGCCCTAAGAAACCCAGCAACGACATTGATGTGTACCTAAGGCCATTAGTTGAAGAACTTTTACAGCTATGGAATGGAAGCGGTGTACGTACGTGGGATGAGCATAGACAGGAGGAATTTAACCTTAAGGCGTTGCTGTTCGTGACCATCAACGATTGGCCCACTCTTAGTAACCTTTCAGGACAGACAAACAATGGATACCACGCATGCATGCACTATTTAGATGACACTCAAAGTACATACCTGGTGTTGGAAATATGCCCTAGAGGCAATAATAAAAGCATTATTATTATATTTCCTTGTTCATGATAATTGTCTTTATTCATGCTATAATTGTGTTATCCGGAAATCGTAATACATGTGTGAATAATAGACACCAACATGTCCCTAGTAAGCCTCTAGTTGACTAGCTCGTTGATCAACAGATAGTCATGGTTTCCTGACTATGGACATTGGATGTCATTGATAACGAGATCACATAATTAGGAGAATGATGTGATGGACAAGACCCAATCCTAAACGTAGCATAAAGATCGTATAGTTCGTTTGCTAGAGTTTTTCCAATGTCAAGTATCCTTTCCTTAGACCATGAGATCGTGTAACTCCCGGATGCCGTAGGGGTGCTTTGGGTGTACCAAACGTCACAACATAACTGGGTGACCATAAAGGTATACTACGGGTATCTTCGAAAGTGTTTGTTGGGTTGACACGGATCAAGACTGGGATTTGTCACTCCGTATGACGGAGAGGTATCACCGGGCCCACTCGGTAATGCATCATCATTATGAGCTCAAAGTGACCACGTGTCTGGTCACGGGATCATGCATTACGGTACGAGTAAAGTGACTTGCCGGTAATGAGATTGAACAAGGTATTGGTATACCGACGATCGAATCTCGGGCAAGTAACATATCGATTGGCAAAGGGAATTGTATACGGGGTTGCTTGAATCCTCGACATCGTGGTTCATCCAATGAGATCATCGAGGAGCATATGGGAGCCAACATGGGTATCCAGATCCCGCTGTTGGTTATTGACCGGAGAGTCGTCTCGGTCATGTTTGCATGTCTCCCGAACCCGTAGGCTCTACACACTTAAGGTTCGGTGACGCTAGGGTTGTAGGGATATGTATATGCAGTAACCCGAATGTTGTTCGGAGTCCCGGATGAGATCCCGGACGTCACGAGGAGTTCCGGAATGGTCCGGAGGTAAAGAATTATATATAGGAAGTGCTATTTCGGCCATCGGAACAAGTTTCGGGGTCACCGGTATTGTACCGGAACCACAGGAAGGGTCCCGGTGGTCCACCGGGTGGGGCCACCTGCCCCGGGGGGGGCACATGGGCTGTAGGGGGTGCGCCTTGGCCTACATGGGCCAAGGGCACCAGCCCCAAGAGGCCCATGCGCCTAGGGTTCAAGAAGGGAAGAGTCCCAAAAGGGGAAGGTGCCTTGGGGGGGAGGGATTCCTCCCTTGGCCGCCGCCCCCCTAGGAGATTGGATCTCCTAGGGCCGGCGCCCCCCCCTTGGCTCCATATATATAGTGAGGGAAGGAGGGCCTCTCAAATCACGCCTTTGGTGCCTCCCTCTCCCTCTCCAACACCTCCTCATCCTCCATAGAGCTTGGCAAAGCCCTGCCGGAGTACTGCAGCTCCATCACCACCACGCCGTCGTGCTGCTGCTGGAGCCATCTTCCTCAACCTCTCCTTCCCCCTTGCTGGATCAAGAAGTAGGAGACGTCATGCTGACCGTACGTGTGTTGAACGCGGAGGTGCCGTCTGTTCGGCGCTAGGATCTCCGGTGATTTGGATCACGTCGTGTACGACTACCTCATCCCCGTTCTTTGAACGCTTCCGCTCGCGATCTACAAAGGTATGTAGATGCATCCGATCACTCGTTGCTAGATGAACTCATAGATGGATCTTGGTGAAACCGTAGGAAATTTTTTGTTTTCTGCAACGTTCCCCAACAGTGGCATCATGAGCTAGGTCTATGCGTAGTTCTTCTTGCGCGAGTAGAACACAATTTGTTGTGGGCGTAGATGTTGTCAACTTTCTTGCCGCTACTAGTCTTATCTTGCTTCAGCGGTATTGTGGGATGAAGCGGCCCGAACCAACCTTACACGTACACTTACGTGAGACCGGTTCCACCGACTGACATGCACTAGTTGCATAAGGTGGCTGGCGGGTGTCTGTCTCTCCCACTTTAGTTGGAGCGGATTCGATGAAAAGGGTCCTTATGAAGGGTAAATAGAAGTTGACAAATCACGTTGTGGCTTTCACGTAGGTAAGAAAATGTTCTTGCTAGAATCCTATTTCAGCCACATAAAAACTTGCAAGAACAATTAGAGGACGTCTAACTTGTTCTTGCAGCAAGTGCTTTGTGATATGATATGGCCAAAGTTGTGATGAATGATGAATGATATATATGTGATGTATGAAATGTTCATGCTATTGTAATAGGAATCACGACTTGCATGTCGATGAGTATGACAACCGGCAGGAGCCATAGGAGTTTTCTTTATTTTTTGTATGACATGCGTGTCATTGAGAAACGCCATGTAAATTACTTTACTTTATTGCTAAACGCGCTAGCCATAGTAGTAGAAGTAATAATTGGCGAGCAACTTCAGGGAGACACGATGATGGAGATCATGATGATGGAGATCATGGTGTCAAGCCGGTGACAAGATGATCATGGAGCCCCAAGATGGAGATCAAAGGAGCTATGTGATATTGGCCATATCATGTCACTATTATTATTTGATTGCATTTGATGTTTATCATGTTTTGCATCTTGTTTACTTAAAACGACGGTAGTAAATAAGATGATCCCTCATAATAATTTCTAGAAAGTGTTCCCCCTAACTGTGCACCGTTGCGACAGTTCATTGTTTCAAAGCACCATGTGATGATCGGGTGTTAGATTCCGACGTTCACATACAACGGGTGTAAGACAGATTTACACATGCAAAACACTTAGGTTGACTTGACGAGCCTAGCATGTACAGACATGGCCTCGGAACACAGAAGACCGAAAGGTCGAGCATGAGTCGTATAGAAGATACGATCAACATGAAGATGTTCACCGACGTTGACTAGTTCGTCTCACGTGATGATCGGACACGACCTAGTTAACTCGGATCATGTTATACTTAGATGACTGGAGGGATGTCTATCTGAGTCGGAGTTCATTGTATAATTTGATTAGATGAACTTAATTATCATGAACTTAGTCTAAAATATTTACAATATGTCTTGTAGATCAAATGGCCAATGTAGTCCTCAACTTCAACGCGTTCCTAGAGAAAACCAAGCTGAAAGACGATGGCAGCAACTACACGGACTGGGTTCGGAACCTGAGGATCCTCCTCATAGCTGCCAAGAAAGATTATGTCCTACAAGCACCGCTAGGTGAAGCTCCCATCCCACAGAACCAAGACGTTATGAACGCTTGGCAGACACGTGTTGATGATTACTCCCTCGTTCAGTGCGGCATGCTTTATAGCTTAGAGCCGGGGCTCCAAAAGCTTTTTGAGAGACATGGAGCATATGAGATGTTCGAAGAGCTGAAAATGGTTTTCCAAGCTCATGCCCGGGTCGAGATATATGAGGTCTCCAACAAGTTCTTCAGCTGTAAGATGGAGGAAAATAGTTCTGTCAGTGAGCACATACTCACTATGTTTGGGTTGCATAACCGCTTGACTCAGCTGGGAGTTAATCTCCTGGATGATGCGGTCATTGACAGAATCCTCCAGTCGCTTCCACCAAGCTACAAGAGCTTTGTGATGAACTTCAATATGCAGGGGATGGAAAAGACCATTCCTGAGGTATTTGCAATGCTGAAATCAGCAGAGGTAGAAGTCAAGAAGGAACATCAAGTGTTGATGGTCAATAAAACCACTAAGTTCAAGAAGGGCAAGGGTAGAAAGAACTTCAAGAAGGACGGCAAGGGAGTTGCCGTGCCCGGTAAGCAAGTTGCCGGGAAGAAGCCAAAGAATGGACCCAAGCCCGAGACTGAGTGCTTTTGTTGCAAGGGAAGTGGTCACTGGAAGCGGAACTGCCCCAAATACTTAGCGGACAAGAAGGCCGGCAAAAAAAAGGTATATGTGATCTACATGTAATAGATGTGTACCTTACCAGTATACGTAGTAGCTCCTGGGTATTCGATACCGGTGCAGTTGCTCACATTTGTAACTCAAAGCAGGAGCTGCGGAATAAGCGGAGACTGGCAAAGGACGAGGTGACGATGCCCGTCAGGAATGGTTCCAAGGTCAATGTGATCGCCGTCGGCACGCTACCTCTACATTTACCTTCGGGATTAGTTTTAAACCTTAATAATTGTTATTTAGTGCCAGCTTTGAGCATGAACATTGTATCGGGATCTCGTCTAATTCGAGATGGCTACTCATTTAAATCCGAGAATAATGGTTGTTCTATTTATATGAGAGATATATTTTATGGTCATGCTCCAATGGTGAATGGTTTATTCTTAATGAATCTCGAGCGTAATGCTCGACATGTTCATAGTGTGAATACCAAAAGATGTAAGGTTGATAATGATAGTCCCACATACTTGTGGCACTACCGCCTTGGTCACATAGGTGTCAAACGCATGAAGAAGCTCCATGCAGATGGACTTTTAGAGTCTCTTGATTACGAATCATTTGACACGTGCGAACCATGCCTCATGGGTAAAATGACCAAGACTCCGTTCTCAGGAACAATGGAGCGAGCAACCAACTTATTGGAAATCATACATACTGATGTGTGCGGTCCAATGAGCGTTGAGGCTCGCGGTGGCTATCGTTATGTTCTCACCCTCACTGGTGACTTGAGTAGATATGGGTATGTCTACTTAATGAAACACAAGTCTGAAACCTTTGAAAAGTTCAAGGAATTTCAGAGTGAGGTTGAGAATCAACGTGATAGAAAAATCAAGTTTTTGCGATCAGATCATGGAGGAGAATACTTGAGTCATGAATTTGGCACACACTTAAGGAAATGTGGAATAGTTTCACAACTCACGCCGCCTAGAACACCTCAGCGTAACGGTGTGTCCGAATGTCGTAATCGCACTCTATTAGATATGGTGCGATCTATGATGTCTCTTACCGATTTACCGCTATCTTTTTGGGGCTATGCTTTAGAGACTGCCGCATTCACTTTAAATAGGGCTCCGTCGAAATCCGTTGAGATGACAGTGTATGAATTATGGTTTGGGAAGAAACCTAAGCTATCGTTTCTAAAAGTTTGGGGATGAGATGCTTATGTCAAGAAACTTCAACCTGAAAAGCTCAAACCCAAGTCGGAAAAATGCGTCTTCATAGGATACCCTAAAGAAACTATTGGGTATACCTTCTACCTCAGATCCGAAGGCAAGATCTTTGGTGCCAAGAATGGATCCTTTCTAGAGAAGGAGTTTCTCTCGAAAGAAGTAAGTGGGAGGAAAGTAGAACTTGATGAAGTGTTACCTCTTGAACCGGAAAATGGCGCAACTCAAGAAAATGTTCCTGAGGTGCCTGCACCGACTAGAGAGGAAGTTAATGATGATGATCATGAAACTTCAGATCAAGTTTCTACTGAACTTCGAAGGTCCACAAGGACTCGTTCCGCACCAGAATGGTACGGCAACCCTGTCTTGGAAATCATGTTGCTAGACAACGGTGAACCTTCGAACTATGAAGAAGCGATGGCGGGCCCGGATTCCGACAAATGGCTAGAAGCCATGAAATCCGAGATAGGATCCATGTATGAAAACGAAGTATGGACTTTGACTGACTTGCCCGATGATCGGCGAGCCATAGAAAATAAATGGATCTTTAAGAAGAAGACAGACGTGGATGGTAATGTGACCATCCATAAAGCTTGGCTTGTTGCTAAGGGTTATCGACAAGTTCAAGGGGTTGACTACGATGAGACTTTCTCACCCGTAGCAAAGCTAAAGTCCCTCCGAATCATGTTAGCAATTGCCGCATACTATGATTATGAGATATGGCAAATGGACGTCAAAACTGCATTCCTTAATGGTTTCCTTAAGGAAGAATTGTATATGATGCAGCCGGAAGGTTTTGTCGATCCTAAGAATGCTGACAAGGTGTGCAAGCTCCAACGCTCGATTTATGGGCTGGTGCAAGCATCTCGGAGTTGGAACATTCGCTTTGATGAGATGATCAAAGCGTTTGGGTTTACGCAGACTTATGGAGAAGCCTGCGTTTACAAGAAAGTGAGTGGGAGCTCTGTAGCATTCCTCATACTATATGTAGATGACATACTTTTGACGGGAAATGATATAGAACTCTTGGACAGCATTAAGGCCAACTTGAATAAGAGTTTTTCAATGAAGGACCTTGGAGAAGCTGCTTATATAGGGATAGATCAAGACGCCTCATAGGTCTTTAACAAAGCACATACCTTGATAAGATATTGAAGAAGTTCAATATGGATCAGTCTAAGAAGGGGTTCTTGCCTGTGCTACAAGGTGTGAAATTGAGCTCAGCTCAATGTCCGACCACGGCAGAAGATATAGAAGAGATGAGTGTCATCCCCTATGCCTCAGCCATAGGTTCTATTATGTATGCCATGCTGTGTACCAGACCTGATGTAAACCTTGCCGTAAGTTTGGTAGGAAGGTACCAAAGTAATCCCAGCAAGGAACACTGGACAACGGTCAAGAATATCCTGAAGTACCTGAAAAGGATTAAGGAAATGTTTCTCGTTTATGGAGGTGACGAAGAGCTCGTCGTAAAGGGTTACATCGACGCTAGCTTCGACACAGATCTGGATGACTCTAAGTCACAAACCGGATACGTGTATATTTTGAATGGTGGGGCAGTAAGCTGGTGCAGTTGCAAGCAGAGCGTCGTGGCAGGATCTACATGTGAAGCGGAGTACATGGCAGCCTCGGAGGCAGCACATGAAGCAATTTGGGTGAAGGAGTTCATCACCGACCTAGGAGTCATACCCAATGCATCAGGGCCAATCAAACTCTTCTGTGACAACACTGGAGCTATTGCACTTGCCAAGGAGCCCAGGTTTCACAAGAAGACCAGGCACATCAAGCGTCGCTTCAACTCCATTCGTGAAAATGTTCAAGATGGAGACATATATATTTGTAAAGTACATATGGACCTGAATGTAGCAGATCCGTTGACTAAACCTCTCCCTAGAGCAAAACATGATCAACACCAGAATTCCATGGGTGTTCGATTCATCACAATGTAACTAGATTATTGACTCTAGTGCAAATGGGAGACTATTGGAAATATGCCCTAGAGGCAATAATAAAAGCATTATTATTATATTTCCTTGTTCATGATAATTTTATTTATTCATGCAATAATTGTGTTATCCGTAAATCGTAATACATGTGTGAATAATAGACACCAACATGTCCCTAGTAAGCCTCTAGTTGACTAGCTCGTTGATCAACAGATAGTCATGGTTTCCCGACTATGGACATTGGATGTCATTGATAACGAGATCACATCATTAAGAGAATGATGTGATGGACAAGACCCAATCCTAAACATGGCATAAAGATCGTATAGTTCGTTTGCTAGAGTTTTTCCAATGTCAAGTATCCTTTCCTTAGACCATGAGATCGTGTAACTCCCGGATACCGTAGGGGTGCTTTGGGTGTACCAAATGTCACAACGTAACTGGGTGACCATAAAGGTATACTACGGGTATCTCCGAAAGTGTCTGTTGGGTTGACATGGATCAAGACTGAGATTTGTCACTCCGTATGACGGAGAGCTATCACTGGGCCCACTCGGTAATGCATCATCATTATGAGCTCAAAGTGACCAAGTGTCTGGTCATGGGATCATGCATTAAGGTACGAGTAAAGTGACTTTCCGGTAACGAGATTGAACAAGGTATTGGGATACCGACGATCGAATCTCGGGCAAGTATCATATCGATTGGCAAAGGGAATTGTATACGGGGTTGCTTGAATCCTCGACATCGTGGTTCATCCGATGAGATCATCGAGGAGCATGTGGGAGCCAACATGGGTATCTAGATCCCGCTGTTGGTTATTGACCGGAGAGTCGTCTCGGTCATGTCTGCATGTCTCCCGAACCCGTAGGGTCTACACACTTAAGGTTCGGTAATGCTAGGGTTGTAGGGATATGTATATGCAGTAACCCGAATGTTGTTCGGAGTCCCGAATGAGATCCCGGACGTCACAAGGAGTTCCGGAATGGTCCGGAGGTAAAGAATTATATATAGGAAGTGCTATTTCGGACATCGGGACAAGTTTCGGGGTCACCGGTATTGTACCGGGACCACCGGAAGGGTCCCGGGGGTCCACCGGGTGGGGCCACCTGCCCCGGGGGGCACATGGGCTGTAGGGGGTGCTCCTTGTCCTACGTGGGCCAAGGGCACCAGCCCCAAGAGGCCCATGCGCCTAGGGTTCAAGAAGGGAAGATTCCCAAAAGGGGAAGGCACACCTAGGTGCCTTGGGGGGGAGGGATTCCTCCCTTGGCCGCCGCCCCCCTAGGAGATTGGATCTCGTAGGGCCGGCGCCCCCCCCCCCTTGGCTCCATATATATAGTGAGGGAAGGAGGGCCTCTCAAATCACGCCTTTGGTGCCTCCCTCTCCCTCTCCAACACCTCCTCCTCCTCCATAGAGCTTGGCAAAGCCCTGCCGGAGTACTGCAGCTCCATCACCACCACGCCGTCGTGCTGCTGCTGGAGCCATCTTCCTCAACCTCTCCTTCCCCCTTGCTGGATCAAGAAGTAGGATACGTCATGCTGACCGTACGTGTGTTGAACGCGGAGGTGCCGTCCGTTCGGCGCTAGGATCTCCGGTGATTTGGATCACGTCATGTACGACTACCTCATCCCCGTTCTTTGAACGCTTCCGCTCGCGATCTACAAAGGTATGTAAATGCATCCGATCACTCGTTGCTAGATGAACTCATAGATGGATCTTGGTGAAACCGTAGGAAATTTTTTGTGTTCTGCAACGTTCCCCAACACCTGGACAAATGCAGGAAGAATGTGTACCTGGGCCATCGTTGATTTCTTCCGACCAACCATCAATGTCGAAAGAAAGGCAAGCATTTCAAAGGCGAGGTAGATCACCGGAAGAAGCCCGCCATGCGTACCATTGATCACGTACTTGCTATGGTCAATGATTTACACTACATAATCTTTGGAAAGGGTCCCGGTGGACTAGCTGTTTCGAATGACGCTGAGGGACACGCACCCATGTCGAAGAAGAAATCTATATTTTGGGACCTACCCTACTGGAAAGACCTAGAGGCCGCTCTTCAATCGACGTGATGCACGTGACGAAGAACCTTTGCGTGAACCTTCTAGGCTTCTTGGGCGTGTATGGGAAGAAAAAAGATACACCTGGGGCATGGGAGGACCTGCAACGTTTGCACGAAAAAGACGGCATGCCTCCGAAGTAGTATAAAGGTCCTACCTGCTACGCTCTTATGAAAGAAGAGAAAGAAATCTTCTTTGAATGCCTGCTCAGTATGAAGGTCACGACTGGCTTCTCGTCAAATATAAAGGGAATAATAAATATGCCAGAGAAAAGGTTTCAGAACCTAAAGTCTCATGACTGCCATGTGATTATGACGCAACTTCTTCCGGTTGCATTGAGGGGGCTGGTACCGGAAAATGTCCGATTAGCCATTGTGAAGCTATGTGCATTCCTCAATGCAAGCTCTCAGAAGGTGATCGATCCAGAAATCGTACCAAGGCTAAGGAGTGATGTGGCGCAATGTCTTGTCAGTTTCGAGCTGGTGTTCCCACCATCCTTCTTCAATATCATGACGCACGTCCTAGTTCATCTAGTCGACGAGATTGTCATCCTGGGGCCCGTATTTCTACACAATATGTTCCCCTTTGAGAGGTTCATGGGAGTCCTAAATAAATATGTCCGTAACCGCGCTAGGCCAGAAGGAAGCATCTCCATGGGCCATCAAACAGAGGATGTTATCGGGTTTTGTGTTGACTTCATTCCTGGCCTTAAGAAGATAGGTCTCCCTAAATCGTGGTATGAGGGGAGACTGACTGGAAAATGCACTCTTGGCAGAGACTCAATAATATGCAGGGACGGATATTCTTGGTCTCAAGCACACTACACAGTTCTACAGAACTCTACCTTGGTGACCCCGTATATCAATGAACACAAGAACAGTCTGCGCTCCAAACACCCGGAGCAGTGCGACGACTGGATTACATGTGAACACATCAGGACTTTCAGCAGTTGGTTGGAAACACGTCTCAGAGGTGACAACACTGTTTGTGATGAGTTGTACTTGTTGTCCAGGGGACCATCTTTGACTGTATTGACTTACAAAGGATACGAGATAAATGGGAATACATTTTACACGATCGCCCAAGATCAAAAGAGCACCAACAAAAACAGCGGTGTCCGCTTTGATGCAGCAACCGAGAGCGGAAAGGACACATATTATGGTTACATAGTGGGCATATGGGAACTTGACTACGGACCTGATTTTAAGGTCCCTTTGTTTAAGTGCAAATGGGTCAATCTGTCAGGCGGCGGGTTACAGGTAGACCCATAGTACGGAATGACAACAGTGGATCTGAAAAATCTTGGGTACACTGACGAACCGTTCGTCCTAGCCAATGATGTGGCATAGGTTATCTATGTGAAGGACATGTCTACCAAACCGAGAAAAAGAAAAGATAAGGGAGCGAATACATCATACGATGAGCCAAAGCGCCACATAGTTCTTTCAGGAAAAAGGGACGTCCTGGGAGTGGACGACAAGATAGACATGTCTAAAGATTATGAAAACTTTCATGAAATTCCACCCTTCAATGTCAAGGCTGACCCAAGCATCCTGATAAACAATGAAGCTTATCCATGGTTACGGCACAATAAGAAAATGACACAAGCGAAGAAAAAGTGAAGACTTTCTCCCGCAACTATTATGATGATACCATGCCAACTTTGTAACACACGAACTTACTACCATTGTCCGTTTTGTACATGCACATGCTATGTGGGTGAAATTATGATATCATGCCAACTTTCAACTTTTTCAGAGTTCATTTGAAATGCTTTCATGTCTTATGGTTCGGCCCTCGTAATACCATGACCATTAGTCCCAGGCCCATGCCAACTTTCAACTTTCTAAAACTAATGGCACTAACAGAAAGTTTATAATTTTGCTCCTCGCCCCTGGCCCATGACCATTAGTCCCGGTTTGTGCCATAAACCGGGACTAAAGGGTTGGTCCTCATTGTGGGCAGAGTTTAGTCCCACCTCGCCAACCGAAGGGGCTCACACCGTTTTATAAGCCCTTCCCTCTCTACCTTGTTTAGCTCCTCTCAAAGTGAAAATAGATGCCCTAATAGAGAAAAGTTCAACCTAAATTCATAGTGAATTTCTCTGAAATTCATAGAAATTTACTATGAATTTAGGTTGAATTTTCTCTATAAGCGCATCCATTCTCATTTTTTAGTAAGTTAATCACAAACTTGTGATTCAAACAATTTTTGAAGAATTCAAATTTTAACTATTCAAATTTGAAAACTAGTGGCACTAACAGAAAGTTTATAATTTTTCTAAAAGTAATGGCACTAACAGAAAGTTTATAATTTTGCTAATCTACAAGCAAACAAATTAAAAATGAGAGCAAAAACAAAAGAAAATAAATAATGCAAAAAACAAATCAACAAAATAGGAAAAAAACTATTTTCATGGTATAGTTAATCACAAAATAAAATGGCACTAACAGAAAGTTTAAAATAAAGCAAAAAACAAAATAAAATAAATAATGCAGAAAACAAAACAAAAAAACTTGAAAAAATAGCAACATTAAGTATTTTGTTGTAATTAGAAACAAAATAAAATAAATAAAGCAACAAAGAAAACAAAAAAACAAAAATTTCAAATTTGAAAACTAATGGCATTAACAAAAAGTTTATAATTTTTATAAAACTAAAAACATGAAGAATTAAAAAATTAAGCAAAAAACAATAGAAAATAAAATAAATAAAGCAACAAAAAACAAAAAACTGCCACCTACTGGGCCCCCACGACCTGAATACGACTAGAAACCCATCAAAGGGCCAGATTCAGGCCCGCAGGAGGCCCAGTAGGCCCATAGGCATAGCAGTGACAATTAGGCCCGTAAGCCTGCAATGGAGAGAAGCTCGAGAGGGGTGCGGCAGTGGGGCTTATAAACCACTGCGCAGCCCTCTCAACTAGCGAGGTGGGACTAAACTTTCGACGCCGCAGCCGCACAAGGCCTTTGGTCCCGGTTGGTGGCACCAACCGGGACTAAAGGGGGGCATTGGTCATGGTTGGTGCCACGAACCGTGACTAATGCTCCTTCTATATATACAGCACTTGTGAAAATTTTGGTTCAGTTCTTCAATCCCGCCACGACGACGCCGCCAGGCTGCCCCTCTCCTTGCCTCGCTGTCGCCGTCGTTGCCCCTGCCCCGCCCCCGAGCACGCCCTGCCTCGCCGTCGTCGCCGGCCGCCCGTCTGCCGCCCCCGAGCACCCCCAGCGCCGCCGAGCCCGTCCGCCAGCCCCGAGCACCCTTTGCTCCTCGCCGTCGCCGCCGTTGCCCTTGCCCCGCCCCCGAGCGCGCCCTACCTCGCCGTCGTCGCCGGCCGCCCGTCCGCCACCCCCGAGCACCCCCTGCGCCCCTGAGCCCGTCCGCCGCCCCCGAGCGCGCCCCGCGGTCACCCTCGCCCTCGCCGACCCCGAGCCCGTCCTCGTCGCCCTCGCCCCCGACGCCGGCCGCCCGTGTCTCCTCCCCGATCCCTCCGGGAGAGGTAGCTACCGCCCCATCCTCCCCCCTTCCTTCCTTCCCTGCTCCTTAATTTGCAAAATATTGATATGATGTAGATGTATGTATGTATGTATGAGTTGGGGAGAAAGTTTATAATTTTTGTTCATATATACTGTATATGTATGTATGATGAATTTTGATATTTTTTGTTCATATATAATGTAGATGTCTATGTACGTATGGAATGATATCGATGGATGGATGTATATATAATGTAGATGTCTATGTATGTATGGAATGATATCGAGGGTCGCCGAGGGGTCAAGGGTCGAGAGGGGGTCGACGGTCGCCTAGGGGACGAGGGTCGAGAGAGGGTCTAGGGTCGCCGAGAGGGGAGAGGAAGACGAGGAGAAATAAATAAGAAGAAGAAAAAAGAAGAAAAAGAAGAGGAGAAGAAGAGACATTCATGAGAGAGGCGAGGAAGAAGGGGAAGAAGAGGAAGTCTTCTCCTCTATTCTTTCTTCTCTTCTTTTTTCTTCTTGTTCCTATATGTATTAGTTTTTTTATTTAGGTTGTTAATTAGTAGATATTAATTTTGTTCATATATGTATGGATGCATGTGATATGTATATATGTATGTATGTATGTATGTATGTATCGGGTATGTCGTTGTCGATATATCCCCTACCCGATAACTTCGACATGAGGGGGTCGAGAGGGGGTCTAGGGTCGCCGAGGGGTCGAGGGTCGTCGAACATGAGAGGAAGAAGAGGATAAAAAAAGAAGAGGAAGAAGAAAAAAAAGAGGAGAAGAAAGAATAGAGGAGAAGAACTCCTCTATTCTTTCTTCTCCTCTTTTTTTCTTCTTCTTCCTCTTTATTTTATCAGGAATGAGGGTCGTCGAGGGTCGCCGAGCGGTAGAGGAGAAACCCTAAATAGAAAGTATCGTTGGTGTGAGATACATGTACCATCGGTGTCGGACACTACATCCACGTCCCACAAGTGGCGCGGCTTCGACGCCCACGTCACTTGTGGGACATGGATGTAGTGTCCGACAACGACGACCACATGTATCTCACACCCACGATACTTGCTATTTAGGGTTTCCTCTACCGCTCGGTGACCATCGACGACCCTCGTTACCGATAAAAAAAGATGAAGAAGAAAAAAAGAGGAGAAGAAAGAATAGAGGAGTTCTTACTCCTCTCTTCTTTCTTATCCTCTCTTTTTTTCTTCTTCCTCTTCTTTTTTTATCCTTGAAGCATTGTCGAGGCCACCCCAAACCCTAGAGAAGCAGCGTCGAGGCCACCCCAAACCCTAGAGAAGCAGCATCGAGGCCACTAATTAATATTAGTTCTATGTTTGCCACTAATATATCCATCTGTCATGTTTGAATAATAATTGCCATGTTGTCATTATTTGTAGAAACTATGGACACCGCCCGAGACGAAGTACAAGAAGAGTTGTTGCGGGACATAATCGCACGAGGAAGTGATGCCGTCGTCTCATTGTTTCTCAACGACACCGATGGTCTGGAAGCAGCTGGCTATGATTATGATGGCTCTGGTGACCTAATGCCAGTGCAAGAAGGAGACCGTGAGGACGGCTTCGGTGACCCAATGTCGGTGCAAGAAGGAGACCGTGATGACGTCTCCGGTGACCGAACCGAGTCCGGCCAGGTTTATATGTTAGTTAAGCTTCTGCTGACTAGCTAATTGATGCATTCATTGTTTTGGTATGTACACATATTAATTAAGTCTTTGTTCTTTTTTCTAGCCCTCTGTATCAAGCACAACTTCGGTAAAGAGACGAGGCCCGAAGAAAAAGTTGAGCTCAGATGAAAAGTTTGAGATCATAGCAATCGCGCCCGACGGCCAACTGATTGAACCCCTCCGGACAAAGAGCGCATTTGTTGCTTAGTGCGGGGTTTTGGTTAGGGACAAGATCCCGATCAGCATCCAGCAATGGTTAAAGCCGGCTACAGAAGACCCTGAGGTGTCTTATGTCAATGATATGCAGAAAAATGATCTTTGGACTGATCTGAAGTCAAATTTAACCCTACCGCCAAAGGATGATCTAGAGAAGCCAATTAAAGAGCAATTAATCAAGTCTTTTGCTCTTAAGAGCATGGCAGAACTATTCAGGAGGTGGAAGAAAAAGCTGAATAAGTTTGTCGAAAATAAAGAGACACCAGAACTCAAGGGCAGATATGAGAAGATCAGAGATCACTGGCCCGCATTTGTGGCCCAGTAGACATCGGAAAAGAGTAAGAAGATGTCGGCGACAAACAAGCAAAATGCTGTGAAGAAGAAGCACATCACCATCGCACGGGGTCGGGTGGCTACCTCGTAGCCCGACCTAAGTCGGCCAAGACTGAGAATGATCTGGTTGATAAAGGGATCGAACCAGAGACAATTAACTGGCTAGACCGTTGCCGGACTTGGTTCTTCGGGGCTGGCGGACCCTTGGACCCTGTAACAGGGAAGTGCATTTGGACGAACGATCAAATGGACATACCAGTCAGGAAGCTTCAGCAGTATATTGAAGCAGCGCAGCAAGGGACGTTCTTTCAAGATAGAGAGAACGACGAGCTCACAATGGCCCTCGGGAATCCTGAGCACCCTGGACGGACACGAGGCACGCCAGGCTCCATTCCGTGGAAGGTTGGGTTTCCAGACGCAGGCTCTTACAAATCCCAGGAGAGGAGGAAAAAATTGCAGCAGACCCAAATGCAGGCGCTGCAAGCAAGGGTACAAGCGATAGAGGAATGAGAAGCAAATCGCAGCAAACGTACTGCCGGAGCTTCCCCCGAAGCTACCCCTGCCATTTCAGCGGAGAAGTAGCGTGGCTTCCACCGAGCTGCTTCAGCCGGAGCATGCCTTCACGGCTCCTGCCAGCTATCCCATGGATGCTATCTCGGAGTCTCAAAATTGCCACCTTATGACGCAATGGATGAATTTGAAGGTCAAGGCTGCTGTTGGCTCTGTTTATCCTACTGAACCCGGCACAACTTTTCACTGCCGGCCGATTCCAGAAGTATATGCTAGGGTGATGGTGGATGAAATAACGGAGGGATTTGAGGACCTCCAGCTTGACCACCCTACCGGTGAAGGGGAGACTAGGCTGGGGTCTGCTCTGAAGACTCCATGCCTATGGCGGAAAGAGCTCATCAACCTTCCGAACTGGACGCCTGCGCCTCCTCCTCCTTCTCCGGCAAGTCAGGGCACTCCGCCTCCTCCACCGCCTCCTCCTCCGGTGAGTCAGGGCACTCCGCCTCCTCCTCCGGCGAGTGACGATCAGGGCACTCGACCGGCTCCTTCTTCGGCGCGTGGCGGCACTCTGCCTCCTTCTCCGACTGCGCCGACGCGCCCGAGAAGCTAGCCTCCTCCTTCTCCTCCGCCTCGTAAGCAAGTAAAGAAGACAACTGCTCCGTCTACTTTGCCGGTGTCTAGCAGTACAGCTAGAGGCGGGAGGACATACAGATTCGGTCCTTCTCTGAAGACTCCAGAGAAGTTACCATATGAGAGGACCCCGGAGGAGAACGCCGAGATCGCGCGAGAAGAATTGAGGAACTTCTTTGAAGGGGTGAAAGCGAAGCGCACTCTGGCTGCCCTGACAAAACCACCCAAGTCTCGGTCGAAAGGAAACTATGAGCGCATTATTGGAAAGGAATTTGCCAAAGCGGAGCGGTCGGGAAGTACTGTCAGTGATCAAAGTCTGAAAGAACGACGAGCTGGGAAACAAATTGCCCAGCTCAGCGAACAAGCGAAGCAATCGTGCCCCCCGCTCAAGGTGCCTAGCGACAACGTCGCTAATGATCCGACGATGGTGCCCGGTTATAGCAATCTTGGCGATTACCTGCCCGACGATGTACATTATGAACCCATGGAGGTGAAGATACAAAGATACGAGTATGGGAAGCCTCTCGTCAAAGATGAAAGATCTCTATCAACGATGATGCGAAGATTGCATGGTTGGTACTTGAAAATCTGCAGAGACTCTGGGGGGAGGAGTACTTTGTATGTGAAAGTTAAAAAGGAGCATGACCTCATTGGAATTGAACTATTGCCTGTTCCATTTGAGGAGTTCTTTCAGTTTTTCAATCAATTGGCCCTCGATAAAACAACGGTCACCTGCTACTGTCTGTAAGTAGTACTACTTCTGTCATTAAGTCTCTCTATATAGCTCAGCTCTTTCATTGCATGTATTTATAATCATACTCACTATATTATGCAGATTGAAGATCGCCGAATTGAAGAAAAGACAAGTCGGTGATATTGGGTTCATTAACACATATCTCATAGATGCAACTCAGGTTAAATTTCATGTCGCAGCTACCAAGGCCAACTTGCTATGATCGTTGGTAATAAATGAAAACAAAGATATAATACTCTTTCCTTACAACTTCAAGTGAGTGTTACTGTCTTGTGCGTATTCGGTTTCCCTTATATATTAGTCAAGGTTATAGTAATGTAATTGATGAGTTATGCATGTGTGTGCAGTTACCACTATATTCTCCTAGAGATTAAGCTTGAGCAGGGACTAGTAACCGTCTTAGACTCAAGACGAAAAGATCCCCAGGACTATGCGGACATGACTCAAATGCTCGAGAAGTAAGTTAAATCGATCATTATCCACCATATCAACAACTTTGTTCATTTCCTGATATATCAAGTAATTGTTTTCTTTGTCTACCAGGGTTTGGAAAACATTCTCCAAAAAAGCTCCAGGACTCCCGAAGAAGCTGCAATTTAGACACCGAAAAGTAAGTACTATAGTAGTAGCATGTTCCGCGCATCTCCTATTGATTTGGCATTCTTGCTTATCAGTTTGATTGACATCTATTTCTTGTAAAGTGGTTGTGGCAGGAATAAGGGAATGATTTCTGTGGATACTACATTTGCGAGTCCATCCGCCACACAACCTGTGAGCGGGGCTACACTGACGAACAATATGAAGTACGTAAATAACAACTTTCACAATTTTATTTTATTACCATCATTTGTGTTGAGTTTCATTCATTCATATATATATATATATATATATATATATACATATATATATATATATTGACCCCCTTCTTCAAATTAGATGTTTCGGAAGCGGGATGAACTCCTAGCACCAGCTCGCATGCGAGCAATTCAAGAGGAATTGGCGGCATTCTTTCTTGACCACGTGATCGCTGAAGACGGAGAATACTATGTGTACCATGAGTCCGTGTGATTATATTTGTAAGAGATAATTGTTGTACATATGTAGCCGGTAGTGTCAGATAGATATACGAGAACTTGTTGTTCGACTAATCTCTCGGAGAAGGAGAGGTGGTCGATATCACTTCTCTCTGTATGCATATATGTTAATGACGATCTTCTGTTTCCTTCGTTTGCTTACTAGTTAGCTAGCGTGTCTAGTCCTCTCTATACGTATGTATAGTACGTAGCGTCGACCAAGCACGGACATAAGAGAGGACACTTCTCTCTATTAATTATAGCTAGCTAACACAATATATGAAACACCTAAATTAACCCCCCAAAACCCCCAACCCCCCCCCCCCTTCAAAAAAAACAAAAACCCCAGCCACAGAAATGCTGACGCGTGGATGCCTATTGGTCCCGGTTGGTGCCACCAACCGGGACCAAAGGGTCTCCTGCCTGGGCTCCGCGCACAGGCCACGTGGAGGCCCATCAGTCCCGTTTCTGGATTGAACCGGGACTAAAGGGACAGGGCATTAGTACCAAACCTTTAGTCCCGGTTCAGGAACCGGGACAAAAGGCCCTTACGAACCGGGACAACAGGCCCTTTTTCTACCAGTGTTTGGGCAGCATTGTTGTAGATGATTGAAGGAGCCATCAAACCTTTTGATGATGGCACAGTGGAACACTCAATGAAAGCACCAATGTCAGTGTCAAAACCGACAGATCTCAGGTAGGGGGTACCAAACCATGCGTCTAAGGTCGATGGTAACAGGAGACACGGGACACAATGTTTACCCAGGTTCGGGCCCTCTCTATGGAGGTAATACCCTACTTCCTGCTTGATTGATATTGATGAATATGAGTATTACAAGAGTTGATCTACCACGAGATCATCATGGCTAAACCCTAAGAGTCTAGCCTGTCTGACTACGACTATGAGGATATCTGTCTACGGACCTAGCCCTCCGGTTTATATAGACACCGGAGGGATCTAGGGTTACATAAGGTCGGTTACAGAGAAAGGAATCTTCATATTCGGACGCCAAGCTTTCCTTCCACGTCAAGGAGAGTCCCATCCGGACACGGGTAGAGTCTTCAGTCTTTGTATCTTCACAGCCCATCAGTCCGGCCAATGTCTAATAGGTCGGACGCCCGAGGACCCCTTAGTCCAGGACTCCCTAACCCGCCGCAAGCATCAACACTCATCGGACCACATACATCAGTATGTATTATTTCCAATAATTTGGATGCTTGCTCCATTGTTCCGGAGAACGGAGTCTTAGTCATCTTGCCCATCAGCATGGAGTTTCTTCATGCGCTTTACACCAATATGACCTAAATGGCAGTGCCACAAATAAGTTGCACTATCATTAGTAATGTAAGTGCATCTAGTGCCACCCCTAGTTGGTTTTGGAGTATTGACAACAAACCTGGTTGAGGGACTAATGTGTTTGTGAGAATTGCAGGATAACACAGGTAGTAGTCCCTCACTGATTCGGTTTACCTACCGGAGATGACCCCTAAAAATGTATGAAGACATTGAAGACAAAGGTGGTATGTGCAGATATTCACATTGAAGTCTATGACAAGAGAAGACATTGTGTGAAGACTATGGAGCACGAAGACTTAGTTGTTTCATTTTCTTCTTTGTTGAGTCATAGGAACCGCCGTACTGTTAAGTGGGGTCCAAGTAAACCAGTCAGACTGACTGAAGTGATGCTTAACCAAAAATCCTATGTCTTCGAGAGAAGACAATGAGAGCAAATCTTATCTAGAGCTGGATAAGTCAGCTTTGCTTGTAGCTCAAGTAAAGTTGCCGTGTGTGTTTGAAATTTGACCGTTGGAACACGTGTCAGTTCCTTAGTGACCCAGGGTCATTTCGGACAAATCAGGTCAGGTTGCCTAGTGGCTATAAATAGCCCACCCCCTACATCATAAATTGGTTGGCTGCTCAGAGTTAGTGCAGGGCTTTTGTCGTTTGAGAGAAACCCACCTCGAAGCCTTTGAGAGAGAAATCCTTGCGAGGACAAAGCCCTAAATACCTAGAGCCAAAGAGTGTTAGGCATCACCGAAGTCTTCCTGTTTGTGTGATCTAAAGACTTATTACACTTGAGGACTGTGAATCCTCCAGCCGGTTATGCGTCGCGTTCTGAGCTTCCAAGAGTCATTGTGGATCGCCGGTGAACGAAGTCTGTGAAGGTTTGGAAGTCTACCTTGAAGACTTACCAGAGTAATTGGGCGAGGACTGGGTGTCCTTAGCTCAAGGGGAATAAGGTGAAGACGCGGTCTTCTGAGTTTAATCTCAGCCTCCCTAAGTAGACGTACAGTTGTCACAGCAACTGGAACTGGTCCAACAAATCATTGTCTTCAACGAGCCACTGGTTCTATCCTTCCCATCTCTTTATTTACAGTTTGGTCCTTGTGAAGTCATTGCCTGTTTGCATTATCTATTTGTCTTCGCTGTGTGACTGCTTGTTCTGATTGGCTTCATACTATCTTCCATCCTGATATATACTGCCTAGCTGCTATTAGTCTTTGTGCTTTCATTTCATTGAATACTTGACTATGGCTTGCTGTAGTCTACCTTCCGCTGCATGGTAATAGGTTTATTTCTATCGTTTGTCTTTGAAACTTCCATGTTTTGAAGACTTTCATAAAAATCGCCTATTCACCCCCCCTCTAGTTGATCACTAGCACTTTCAAGTAAACATATATCTTTTGGCTTCAATACAATCAATATGTGTATCACTACTATCGAGATTCAATAAAAATATACAACTCATCAAGGGTGCATGACCATAAAAGATATTACTCATATAAATAGAACAACCAATATTCTCTGATTTAAGTGAATAACCATCTTGCATCAAACAAGATCAAGATATAATGTTTATGCTTAACGCTAGCACCAAATAACAATTATTCTGGTCTAATACTAATCCCGAAGGTAGATGTAGAGGTAGCGTGCCGATGGCGATCACATCAACTTTGGAACCATTTCCCACGCGCATCGTCACCTCGTCCTTAGCCAATCTTTGTTTAATTCGTAGCCCCTATTTCGACTTGCAAATATGAGCAACAGAACCAATATCTAATACCCATGCGCTACTACGAGCATTAGTAAGGTACATATCAATAACATGTATATCAAATATACCTGTCACTTTTCCATCCTTCTTATCCATCAAATACTTGGGGCAGTTCCGCTTCCAGTGACCATTCCCTTTGCAGTAGAAGCACTCAGTCTCAGGCTTAGGTCCGGACTTGGGCTTCTTCACTTGAGAAGCAACTTACTTGCCGTTCTTCTTGTAGTTCCCCTTCTTCCCTTTGCCCTTCTTCCTGAAACTAGTGGTCTTGTTAACCATCAACACTTGATGCTCCTTCTTGATTTCTACCTCCGCAGCCTTTAGCATTGTGAAGAGCTCGGGAATTGTCTTATCCATCCCTTGCATATTATAGTTCATCACGAAGCTTTTGTAGCTTGGTGGCAGTGACTTAGGAACTTTATCAATGACACTATCATCAGGAAGATTACCTCCTAGTTAAGTCAAGTGGTTGCGGTACCTAGACATTCTGAGTATATGTTCACTGACATAACTATTCTCCTCCATCTTGCAGTTATAGAACTTATTGGAGACTTCATATATCTCAATTTGGGCATTTGTTTGAAATATTAACTTCAGCTCCTGGAACATCTCATATGCTCCATGACGTTCAAAACATCGTTAAAGTTCCGATTCTAAGCCGTAAAGCAGGGCACACTAAACTATCGAGTAGTCATCAGCTTTGCTCTGCCAGACGTTCATAACATCTGGTGTTGCTCCTGCAGCGGGCTTTGCACCTAGCGGTGCTTCCAGGACGTAATTCGTCTGTGCAGCAATGAGGATAATCCTCAAGGTACGGACCCGGTCCATGTAGTTGCAACCATCATCTTTCAACTTAGCTTTCTCTAGGAACGCATTAAAATTCAAAGGAACAGTAGCACCTGCAATTTATCTACAACAACATAGACATGCAAAATACTATCAGGTACTAAGTTCATGATAAATTCAAGTTCAATTAATCATATTACTTAAGAACTCCCACTTAGATAGACATCCCTCTAGTCATCTAAATGATCACGTGATCCATGTCAACTAAACCATGTCTAATCATCACGTGAGATGCAGAAGTTTTCAATGGTGAACATCACTATGTTGATCATATCTACTATATGATTCACGCTCTACCTTTCGGTCTTAGTGTTCCGAGGCCGTATCTCCATATGCTAGGTTCGTCAAGTTTAACCTGTGAATTCTTGGTGTGCAAACTGGCTTGCACCCGTTGTATGTGAATGTAGAGCTTATCACACCCAATCATCACGTGGTGTCTCGGCACGATGAACTATAGCAACGGTGCATACTCAGGACGGACACTTGTACCTGATAACCCACAAGTATAGGGGATCGCAACAATTTTCGAGGGTAGAGTATTCAACCCAAATTTATTGATTCGACACAAGGGGAGCCAAAGAATATTCTCAAGTATTAGCAGCTGAGTTGTCAATTCAACTACACCTGGAAACTTTAATATCTGCAGCAAGGTATTTAGTAGCAAAGTAATATGATAGTAGTGGTAAGAGTGGCAAAAGTAATGGTAGCAGTTTTGGTTTTATAGTGATTGTAATAGTAGCAACGAGAAAGTAAATAAGCGAAGATAAATATATGAAAAGCTCGTAGGCAATGGATCAGTGATGGATAATTATGTCGGATGCAATTCCTCATGCAATAGTTATAACATAGGGTGACACAAAACTAGCTCCAGTTCATCAATGTAACGTAGGCATGTATTCTGAATATAGTCATCGTGCTTATGGAAAAGAACTTGCATGACATCTTTTGTCCTACCCTCCCGTGGCAGCGGGGTCCTATTGGAAACTAAGGGATATTAGGGTCTCCTTTTAATAGAGTACCGGACCAAAGCATTAACACTTAGTGAATACATGAACTCCTCAAACTACGGTCATCACCGGTAAGTATCCCGATTATTGTCACTTCGGGGTTAACGGATCATAACACATAAATAGGTGACTATAGACTTGCAAGATAGGATCAAGAACTCACATATATTCATGAAAACATAATAGGTTCAGATCTGAAATCACAGCCCTCGGGCCCTAGTGACAAGCATTAAGCATAGCAAAGTCATAGCAACATCAATCTCAGAACATAGTGGATACTAGGGATCAAACCCTAACAAAAATAACTCGATTACATGATAAATCTCATCCAACCCATCACCGTCCAGCAGGCCTACGATGGAATTACTCACGCACGGAGGTGAGCATCATGAAATTGGTGATGGAGGAAGGTTGATGATGACGATGGTGATGGATTCCCCTCTCCGAAGCCCCGAGCGGACTCCAGGTCAGCCCTCCCAAGAGAGATTAGGGCTTGGAGGCGGCTCCGTATCGTAAAATGCGATGAATCCTTCTCTTTGGTTTTTTCTCCCCGAACATGAATATATAGACTTGGAGTTGAGGTCGGAGGAGCACCGAGGGGCCCACGAGGCAGGGGGCGCGCCCCCCACCCTCGTGGGCATGGTGTGGGCCCCTGGCCTTGATTCTTTCGCCAGTATTTTACATATATTCCAGAAATAATCTACGTTGATTTTCAGGTCATTCCAAGAACTTTTATTTCTGCACAAAAATAACACCATGGCAATTCTGCCGAAAACAGCATCAGTCCGGGTTAGTTTCATTCAAATCATGCAAGTTAGAGTCCAAAACAAGGGGAAAAGTGTTTGGAAAAGTAGATACATTGGAGACGTGTCAACTCCCCCAAGCTTAAACCTTTGCTTGTCCTCAAGCAATTCAGTTGACAAACTGAAAGTGATAAAGAAAAACTTTTACACACTTTGTTTTTTCTTGTTTTTGTAAATATGTAAAGCCAGCATTCAAGTTTTCAGCAAAGATTATGAACTAACCATATTCACAATAACATTTAGGGCTCATCTTTACTCATCAATGGCATAGTCAACTAGCGAGCAATAATAATAAATTTTGGATGACAACACTTTCTCAAAACAATCATAATATGATATAGCAAGATGGTGCCTCGCTAGCCTTTTCTGAGACCGCAAAACATAAATGCAGAGCACCCCTGAAGATCAAGGACTAACTGGAAATTGTAATTCATGGTAAAAGAGATCCAGTCAAGTCATACTCAATGTAAACTAAAAATAATACATGCAAATGACAGCGGTGCTCTCCAACTGGTGCTTTTTAATAAGAGGATGATGACTCAACATAAAAGTACATAGATAGGCCCTTCGCAGAGGGAAGCAGGGAATTGTAGAGGTGTCAGAGCTCGGTTTTGAAATAGGGATGAAAAATATTTTGAGCAATATACTTTCATTGTCAACATAACAACCGAGAGATCTCAATATCTTCCATGCTACACACATTATAGGCGGTTCCCAAGCAGAATGGTAAAGTTTATACTCCCCCACCACCAAGAAGCATCAATCCATGGCTTGCCCGAAACAACGGGTGCCTCCAACTAACAACAATCCTAGGGGAGTTTAGTTTGCAATTATTTTGATTTGATTTGAGCATGGGACTGGGCATCCCAGTGACCAGCCATTTTCTCGTGAGTGAGGAGCGGAGTCCACTCCTCTTGAGAATAACCCGCCTAGCATGGAACATACAGACAGCCCTAGTTGATACATGAGCTATTCGAGCATAGAAAACAGAATTTTTATTTGAAGGTTTAGAGTTTGGCACATACAAATTTACTTGGAACGACAGGTAGATACCGCATATAGGAAGGTATGGTGGACTCATATGCAATAACTTTGGGGTTTATGGAGTTGGATGCACAAGCAGTATTCCCGCTTAGTACAAGTGAAGGCTAGAAAGAGACTGGGAAGCGACCAGCTAGAGACCGACAACAGTCATGAACATGCATTAAAATTAATCAACACCGAATGCAAGCATGAGTAGGATATAATTCACCATGAACATAAATATCATGGAGGCTATGTTGATTTTGTTTCAACTACATGCGTGAACATGTGCCAAGTCAAGCCACTCGAATCATTCAAAGGAGGATACCACCGTATCATACCACATCACAACCATTTTAATAGCATGTTGGCACGCAAGGTAAACCATTATAAACTCCTAGCTACTTAAGCATGGCATGAGCAACTATAATCTCTAATTGTCATTACAAACATGTTTTGTTCATAATAGGCTGAATCAGGAACGATGAACTAATCATATTTACAAAAACAAGAGAGGTCGAGTTCATACCAGCTTTCCTCATCGCAATCAGTTCATCATATATCGTCATTATTGCCTTTCACTTGCACGACTGAATAGTGCGGATAATAATAATAGTGCATGTGCATTGGACTAAGCTGGAATCTGCAAGCATTCAATTCAAGAGACAAGACAAGGTAATATGGGCTCTTTGTTAGATCAACAATAATGCATATGGGAGCCACTCAACATTTTCATCATGGTCTTCTCCTCTCGACCCCCAAAGAAAAAGAAAAGAAGCAAAACTATTTACACGGGAAAGCTCCCAACAAGCAAAAGAAGAACAAGAAATCTTTTTGGATTTTCTTTTTAATTACTACTACAGGCATGGAAAGTAAACTAGCTAAAAGCTACAACTAAAATTTTTTGGGGTTTTTCTTAAGGTTTTTCAAACACACAAGAAGAAAGCTTAAAAAAAGAAAATAAACTAGCATGTATGAGACAATGAAAAAGTATGAGCACCGACAACTGGCATGAGTGTGTGAACATGAATGTAATGTCGGTGAGGAATACGTACTCCCCCAAGCTTAGGCTTTTGATGGATCAAAGTTGTAGCTGGGGTCGTACTGAGATGCAGCGGCAATTGCCTCATGAGCTGCAGCTTGGAGGAGAGCTGCCTCCGTCCACCTCTTGTACTCGCTAGCCTCCTCCCTGGTTATAACATATCTCCCTTTTGTCTGAAAATCAAAGAAAGCAGGAGTAGGAAGAGCAACATGGACGGTGGGTCGTTTGTCAAAGATTAGTCGGTACTGGAGGAAATGATCATTCCTCTCAACAAACTGATGATGAATCATAGCATTATAATCTAGATAAGCAGGAGGTAACTCAATATCATCCCCACGTATGGGTATACCAAGAAAGTTAGCTACACGATTTGCATAAATTCCACTAAACAAATCTCCAGTTAAACCATTAAGATGCAACCTACATGCAACAATAGCCCCCAAGTTGTATTGTTTATCTCCTAATACAGCACGCTTGAGAACACTAAGATCAGGAACACACATATGACATGCCTCATCCTTACCGTTAATGCATCTACCCACAAAGAGAGCAAAATAATGTATAGCAGGAAAATGTATGCTCCCTATGGTAGCTTGTGTTATTTCTCTAGATTCCCCCATAGTGATACTAGCAAGAAAGTCTTTAAATTCAGATTTGCGAGGTTCACTAGCACTACCCACTGTGGGAGTTAACAAGCAGTATCAAAGTCTTCTAAGTCCATGGTATAAGATTTATCATAAAGATCAAATAGGACAGTGTGAGAATTGCGCGAGGATGTAAATTTAAACCTTCTCACAAATGAATCAGTTAAGTAGAGGTATTGCCGGCACTTATCTGCCTCAAAACTCTCCAGATCATCATTACACACATATGCATCAAATTCTTCCTTTATGCCTGCCCGAACCATGAAATCCTCTGACGGCCATTCACAAGGCCGCACTTGAGCCTCCCTTGGTAGTTCATTGTCCGGCTCGCATATTGCGGGCCTTGGGCCTTGCTTCCTTGTGGAACCACCTTGGTACATTTTCCTAAACATATTTCTTCCTCTGAAAAATTTCTGAAATTTTTAGTGACTCAAAGTAAAAGTGAACCAAACTCAACAAAATTGATAGCAACTACTCCTACAAGTGTCTAGAGGCTATATCATGCATTAAACCTACTTTTGACCACATAAATTTGACATGCAAGCTCAAGAACATGGTCACCTAAGAAGCAAAAATTTGCAATAAATAAAGCACTAGAACGAAAACTAATTGGACCATTGGAGGAGTCACATACCAAAGAACAATCCCCCGAAGCAGTTTTGCGAATGGAGCTTTGAGCAAGGAGATCAAAAATGGCAGGAAGATGAGTAAGAACTCGGATTTGAGCTGGTGGGTGATTTTTTCTGGAGCAAGACGAAGTGTGTGGATGCAAGGATAAGTGGAGGGGACCCATGTGGGGTCCACGAGGCAGGGGGCGCGCCCAGGGGAGTGGGCGTGCCCTCCACCCTCGTGGGCACATGGTGGGTCCCCCTGGTGTGTTCCCGGTGCCAATAATTCTTAAATATTCTAGAAAAAATCATATTTCATTTTCAGGGCATTTGGAGAACTTTTATTTTGGGGGTATTTTTTATTGCAACGATAATTTAGAAAACAGACATAAAATACTATTTTTACTTTATTTTATATAAATAACAGAAAGTAAAAAGAGGGTACAGAAAGTTGTGATTTCTAACTTCATCCATCTCATGCTCATCAAAAGGAATCCACTAACAAGGTTGATCAGGTCTTGTTAACAAACTCATTTCGAATAACATGAAACCGGAGAAATTTCGAATAACACTATATTACCTCAATGGGGATATGCACATCCCCAACAATAAGAATATCATATTTCTTCTTGATAGTAGGAAGAGGAAATTCAAAACCTCCAATAGTGATTGTTAAATTTTTTCCAATAGAATTGATACTGTGGACTTGAGGTTGTTTCCTCGGAAAGTGTACTGTATGCTCATTACCATTAACATGAAAAGTGACATTGCCCTTGTTGCAATCAATAACAGCCCCTGCAGTATTCAAAAAGGGTCTACCAAGGATAATCGACGTACTATTGTCCTCGGGAATATCAAGAATAACAAAGTCCGTTAAAATAGTAACAGTTGCAACCACAACAGGCACATCCTCACAAATACCGACATGTATAGCAGTTGATTTATCGGCCATTTGCAAATACATTTTAGTAGGTGTCAACTTATTCAAATCGAGTCTACGATATAAAGAGAGAGGCATAATACTAACACTGGCTCCAAGATAACATAAAGCAGTTTTAACATAGTTTCTTTTAATGGAGCATGGTATAGTTGGTACTCCTGGATCTCCAAGTTTCTTTGGTATTCCACCATTAAAAGTGTAATTAGCAAGCATGGTGGAAATTTCAGCTTCCGGTATCTTTATTTTATTAGTAACAATATCTTTCATGTATTTAGTAGAGGGTTCATTTTAAGCATATCAGTCAAACACATACGCAAAAAGATAGGTCTAATCATTTCAGCAAAGTGCTCAAAATCCTCATCATCCTTTTTCTTGGATGGTTTAGGAGGAAAATGCATTGGTTTCTAAACCCATGGTTCTCTTTCCTTACCGTGCTTCCTAGCAACAAAGTCTCTCTTATCATAACGTTGATTCTTTGATTGTGGGTTATCAAGATCAACAACATGTTCAATCTCTACATCATTATCATTGCTAGGTTGAGCATCAACATGAACATCATCATTAACATTATCACTTGGTTCATGTTCATTCCCAGATTGTGTTTCAGCATCAGAAATAGAAATATCATTTGGATTCTCAGGTGTGTCAACAATAGGTTCACTAGGAGCATGCAAAGTCCTATCATTTTTCTTTTTCTTCTTCTTAGAAGAACTAGGTGCATCAACATTAGTTCTCTGAGAATGTTGCTCAATTCTCTTAGGGTGGCCCTCAGGATACAAAGGTTCCTAAGTCATTTTACCCCCTCTAGTCATAACTCTAACACCATTATCATTTTTCTTATTATTTAATTCATTGAGCAAATCATTCTGAGCCTAAAGTACTTGTTCTACTTGAGTGGTAACCATAGAAGCATGTTTACTAATAAGTTTAAGTTCACCTTTAACTCTAGACATTTAATTGCTCAAGTGTTCAAGCATATCAGCATTGCATTTCAATTGTCTACCAACATAAGCATTGAAGTTTTGTTGTTTAACAATAAAATTATCAAACTCATCTGAGCATTGGCTAGCAGACTTATTACAAGGAATATCACCTTCATCAAATCTATAGGGAGAATTTACCTTTACTACTTGTGTCGGGTTATCAAGACCATGTATTTCTTCAATAGGTGGTAAATTCTTAACATCTTCAGCTTTAATACCTTTTTTCATAGATTTCTTTGTCTATTGCATATCTTCGGGATTGAGAAATAGAATACCCCTTTTCTTCGGAGTTGGTTCAGGAAGTGTCCAATCATTTTCATTACTCAACATATTATTCAATAGCAATTAAGCTTGATCAACAGTTCTTTCCCTGAAAATACAACCAGCACAACTATCCAGGTAGTCTCTGGAAGCATCGGTTAGTCCATTATAAAAGATATCAAGTATTTCATTTTTCTTGAGAGGATGATCAGGCAAAGCATTAAGTAATTGGAGAAGCCTCTCCAAGCTTGTGGGAGACTCTCTTCTTCAATTTGTGCAAAATTATATATTTCCCTTAAGGCAGCTTGTTTCTTATGAGCAGGGAAATATCTAGCAAAGAAGTAATAAATCATATCCTAGGGACTACGCACACAACTAGGATCAAGATAATTAAACCATGTTTTAGCATCACCCTTTGATTAGAACGGAAACAACTTAAGGATAAAGTAATAGCGAGTTTTCTCATCATCAGTAAACAGGGTGGCTATATCATTTAATTTAGTAAGATGTGCCACAACAATTTCAGTTTCATAGCCATAAAAAGGATCAGATTCAACCAAAGTAATTAACTCAGGATCGACAGAGAAATCATAATACTTATCAGTAATAAAGATAGGTGAAGTAGCAAAAGCAGGGTCATATTTCATTCTAGCATTCGAAGACTTTTCATAAAGCTTAGCTAATAATTTCTTGAGATCAGATCTATCATTGCAAGCTAAGAAGTCTCTAGCAGTTTCTTCATCCATAACATAACCCTCAGGCACAACAGGCAATTCATATCTAGGGGGAGAATCTTCATCAATATTATCAGTTTCAATAATTTCATTCTCTCTAATCCTAGCAAGTTGTTCATCAAGAAATTCTCCTAGTGGCACACTATTATTAATCATAGAATTAGTTTCATCATAAGTATCATGCAATGTAGATGTGGCATCATTAATAACATGCGACATATCAGAATGAATAGCACGAGTAGATGTCGCAAGTTTACTCAAAATAGAAGGTGAATCAAGTGTAAAGCTAGATGCTAGTTCCTTACCTCCCCTCATAGTTGAGGGAAAATCTTGGTTCTTTGATCTTTCAAGTTCTTCATAGTGACCAGCAGATATAAATCCCAAGTGACTCAAAGAACAGAGCTATGCTCCCCGGCAACGGCGCAAGAAAATAGTCTAGATAACCCACAAGTATAGGGGATCGCAACAGTTTTCGAGGGTAGAGTATTCAACCCAAATTTATTGATTCGGCACAAGGGGAGCCAAAGAATATTCTCAACTATTAGCAGCTGAGTTGTCAATTCAACCACACCTAGAAACTTAATATCTGCAACAAGGTATTTAGTAGCAAAGTAATATGATAGTAGTGGTAACAGTGGCAAAAGTAATGGTAGCAGTTTTGGTTTTGTAGTGATTGTAACAGTAGCAATGAAAAGCTCGTAGGCAATGGATCAGTGATGGATAATTATGTCGGATGCGATTCCTCATGCAATAGTTATAACATAGGGTGACACAAAACTAGCTCTAGTTCATCAATGTATTGTAGGCATGTATTCCGAATATGGTCATACGTGCTTATGGAAAAGAACTTGCATGGCATCTTTTGTCCTACCCTCCCGTGGCAGCGGGGTCCTATTGGAAACTAAGGGATATTAAGGCCTCCTTTTAATAGAGCACCGGAATAAAGAATTAACACTTAGTGAATACATGAACTCCTCAAACTACGGTCATCACCGGTAAGTTTACCGATTATTGTCACCTCGGGGTTGACGGATCATAACACATAATAGGTGACTATAGACTTGCAAGATAGGATCAATAACTCACATATATTCATGAAAACATAATAGGTTCATATCTGAAATCATGGCACTCGAGCCCTACTTACAAGCATTAAGCATAGCAAAGTCATAGCAACAATAATCTGAGAACATAGTGGATACTAGGGATCAAACCCTAACAAAACTAACTCGATTACATGATAAATCTCATCCAACCCATCACCGTCCAGCAAGCCTACGATGGAATTACTCACACACGGCGGTGAGCATCATGAGATTGGTGATGAAGGTTGATGATGACGATGGCGTCGGATTCCCCGAACCTGCCAGATTAGGGCTTGGCAGTGACTCCGTATCATTAAACGCAATGAATCCTTCTCTCTGGTTTTTGTCGCACCGAACACGAATATATAGAGTTGGAGTTGAGGTCGAAGGAGCACCAGGGGCCCACGAGGCAGGGGGCGCGCCCAGGGGGAAGGGGGTCCTGGACTAAGGGGTCCTCGGGCGTCCGGCCTGTTATCCAAGGGCCAGACTGATGGGTTGTGAAGACATGAAGGCCGAAGACTGTACCGATGTTCGGGTTGGACTCTCCTTGGTGTGAAAGGCAATCTTGGCGATTGAAGATGAAGATCCCTTTTTATGTAACCGACTCTATGTAAACCCTAGATGCCCCCGGTGCCTATATAAACCGGAGGGGTTAGTCCGGAAATGATATACTCATTACCATAGTCAAGCATGTCGGATTTTGGGTTCCGGCAGACCCTTGAGGTTCGAACACTGGGGTGCGCGCGGCGATCTCTCCCCTACCGATCTACGTTCGATCCTCTCATGCGAACTAAGATGAAAATGATGAGCAACACAGGAGACACGAGGTTTATACTGGTTCGGGCCACCCTTGTGGTGTAATACCCTACTCCAGTGTGTGGTGTGGTGGATTGCCTCAGGGGCTGATGATGAATAGTACAAGGAAAGAACAGCCTCGCGAGAGGTGTTCTTGAGCTGGTGCGATGAACTGCTAGGGTGAGTTCCGTCGCCTCTCTCTCTCTGCTAGGGTTCTACTAGATTTCTCGATGTCCGATGCTGCTACCCGTCCCCCTTTCTCCTTGTGGAGGCTAGCTCTATATATAGAGGCCCTGGGCCTCTCCCCGAATAATTGAGCGAGAAGGGCGCCAACAATTGGCCATTTTGAAGGGGAACATCTAGTACAAGTTATCCTGACCAAAGGTGGTCTTCGGCTCCCAAAAGCACTGGTGATGACGCCGTCTTGGGCTCCACGGTGACCTCCGTCCAGCCGTCCGGTTGGTCTTGGTCTCGTTGCACCGGAATGGTAACCTTTGCCCGCTGCCTTGGCCTGTGCTTGCCCCCTTTGCACCGAAGGGGAAACAAGGACCCTGCGCAGGCCGGCGCCCGCCTGGCCTCGATCGTCATGGCTTGCGTCACGGGTTCCTCACGAGGTACCCCTGCCTTGATCTCTCCGCCTCCTCGCGAGAATGCCTGATGAGGCTACCTCTTAGGAAGCTTCCTGTCGTCCGCCCCATGAGGCTTGGCCCCTACGAGGGTCTTGAGCTTGCGTTTATGAAGATGGGCCGCGCTGGGCCCCCACTTGAGCCATGTCACAGGCCGCAGGCAGGCACGTCTGGGGACCCCCGTTCCCAGAATGCCGGCGGTAGCCCCCGGGCCCAAGGCGCGCGCGGGCTTGGCTTAGTAGAGAAGCAAAGGGGCAAGCGCGAAGCGCCGCGGGCCCTAACAGCCTGCGGCCTTGGGCGCCGCGTGGCGGTTGATTGGACGTGGGCGTCTGCACTTCGCACGACGCCTCGGCAACTACCCGACTAACAAAACGGGGTGCCTGGGCCAGGCTTACTTGCCCTGCTCTCACTGACTTGCCCTAAATCCCCTTTCTTGCTTTCCTCCCTCTTGCTCCCGAAATCCTCCAGATCCGTCTCAATCCTTCGCATCCGGCACGCCATGGCGACTCGCAAGTCCCCGGCTGATGCTTGGTACTCGCCGGCCCAGGATTCCCAAATTTGTCAGAGAAGAACCTCGCTCTCGCGCGCCTGATGACGGTGGCGCAGGGCAGCGAGGGGGCGACTGTGCTCAATGTTCGCTCTGACTAGCCTGAGGGCAAGGGGAGCACCTTCTACCCATTCTTCGTGAGCGCCATTGTCGCCGGTCTGGTGCCTCCTTTATTTGAGTTCTTTTATGTCGTTCTCCGCCAATACAACTTGCAGGCCCTGCATCTTCACCCCAACTCTGTCCTTCTCCTGGCGATTTTCACCTACTATTGCGAGGCTCATGTTGGTGTGAAGCCCTCGGTGGCCTTGCTACGCCACTTTTTCTCCCTCCGGATTTCTGGCGCTCAGGTCTCCGCATGCGGGAGCTTCATTGCATACTCCAGCTCCAATGCCATCTCGAAGCCTGGGAAGAGGATCGAAGGCTACTGGAGCAAGTGGGTCATGATGGATGTCGGGCGCCTCCACCCTTATCTGGTATTGCCCACGGGGCAACCTAAGTCCGTTTACGCATGGTCCCGTGCGAAGCTCGTCGACCCTCGCTCGAAGGCGGTGTTGAGGAGGATGAACACAGACCTGAGGCCAAGCAATTTGGGGGCGGCGAAGCTGACCAGGGCCACGCTCCTGAGGGAGTTCTTGGAGCACCGGGTGGCTCCGCTCCAGGAGCAATCGCTCCCACTGTGGAGGCTCGGAGGAGCAGATGCCGCCCTGCGACTGAGCTTCGAGGCCCTAACCGACGAAGATCTGACTGCGGCCCTCCATTCCTTGGTTGGGGGGGGGACGTGGCGAGCCCGATGGGTGCCCCGTCCCCATGTTCATTCGTGACGACTGGGAGCAGGTGGTGAACGCCATACCCACCTTCAACGGTGAGGGGATGGTGCCCGCGGCAGCTCCCAAAGATCTGGCGGTGTTGGCGACGGTGAACTTGTCCTCCGGCAGCTCTAGCAGGGAGAAGGGGAAAGAAGAGGCGGAGGAGGAAGCGTCCGACTCGGAGGAGACTGGCGAGGATTGGGGGGAGTCCTTCCCTCGGCACAGGTCCCAGGCCCTCCGCTCCATGCCGGACGATGACGAGGCCAGCGCCAGGCGAGGAAGGGAGGGCTCTTCCTTGGTCACGAGGAAGGGCAGGTCAAGCCTGGTTCCCCTAGGGTATACTCTGGTCCCTGGGGGGTCCAAGGCCAGCTCCATCCCTCCTGACGCGCCCTCTGCTTCCGGGCCCTCCAAGGCTGACCCACGCTGCAGGCTCTCGGGCTTCAAGTTTGGCCGGAGGTTGCTTGAGTCCACGGACGACATCTAGTAAGTGCTCGATTCGTGCTCTGCTTGGTTTCTTCCGCTGAAGCTTGATGTTTGTGCTCTTTTACCAGGCTGGCACCTGCTGCCCAGAGGTTGAAGGAGGCTTCTGCGGCCCCGCTTGGGGCGAATCCGTCTGCCAGGGCGACGCCTGCGGCTATTGGGGGAGAGGACGGCGAGGCCCGCGCCTCTCTGACCCAACCGCCCTCGCGAGGCCAACTGGGGCACCCCGGTGAGGAGTCAGCCCCCGTGGCCCCGCTGGACCTAGAGTCGACTGTGCCCGACGCTGCGGCCATGGCGGCCAAGGCTTAGGAGGTCCCTTCCAGCCAAGCCGTGGTCACGCTGCCATCTTCTCCGCCTGCTCCACATGTTCTTGTCTCTTCTACTCCCCCCGCCACTATCCTGGACCAGGTTGCCAATGAGCTGAGCCAACTGCGGGAGGATCTCCTGAGCGCGGACCCTCGTCTGGTGGCCGGGTGTCTGGAGTTGGCCTTTGGCTGGGCCCATTCTGCTGCTTCCGTCCGAGCGGTGCTGAGCCAGGCTGTGTCATCCTCCGACGAGGAGAAGCGGGCCCCTAACCAAGCCAAGGCCGCTCGCGACGCTGCCCTGGGCGATGCTGCAGCTGCCCAGGGCCGCTGCAAGACGCTTGAGGCCGAGCTGCAAGGCATGCGCGACGAGCTCGCCAAGGAGGTGCACAGCCGCCGGGAGATGGAGAAGGAGATGAAGGCTAGGGAGGCCGCCGCCAAGGACCGAGACGCCAAGCTTGATGACCGCCACATCCGACTGGAGACGCTGGAGCAGTCGCTGAAGGCGGAGAGGACCGAGCTGGATGCCAAGGCGAAGGTCCTGACGGAGGACCGGGTGGCCTTCGCGAAGCTGGAGAAGAAGGCTCATGGCATACTGAAGACGATGTATGAGAGCGGCCAGGAGGAGCCGTTGGCTGGTGTGGAGGACGGCCCCGCCAAGCAGCTCCCCTTCCTGGTTGATGCGCTTGAGGACGTCGCAGACGGCCTTGGCCCCACGGTCGAGGCCGAGGCGTGTGCCCTGTCTTCTGCGGCGCTTCCGCGTGTCCTCAGCCATGTCTACCTGCGCGACCCCAACGTCGACTTCGACAGCCTGCTGGAGTCCGTTAATGCCCACCGTGCCGCTGCCGCCGCCGAGGCCATGAGAGGCCGAGCCGAGGTTTTGCTGGGGAAGTTCCGCTCCCCCAGCGTCCTGCCCGGGCGCGGTGCCGCCGGCCTTGCAACCTCGAGAGGCGAAGCCGTCCAGCATGACTCCACCACCGTTGAAGGCGTTACTGGGGAGTGATCCCTTCGCGACTTCCATCCTGTTTTATTCATGCACATGCACCATGCCTCGCGGAGGCGTTTAAACTTGTGTCTGGCGTTGTGGAACAATCTTATGGCCTGTAATATTTCCTTTGAATTTCCTGGAATTTGCATTTTCCTCTCCTACTTGCTTACGCTCTACGTCGGCAAGGCCCGGCCCCACGCGTACCTCACCCAGCGTTAGCCCCGACCAGAAACCATGGACGGGACTAAGGAGTGAGGGGCTACGTGGCAAGTTAGGCTCCAGAGTCGCGATGCTTAGGAGTCCGCCTTGACGCGTGAGCAACAAGTAGGGAAGGGGGGAGCGACGAGTGGATTGATCGTTCTATGTCGGCAGGGCCCGGCCCTGCGCGTACCTCACCCAGCGTTAGCCCCGACCGGAAACCATGGACGGGACTAAGGAGTGAGGGGCTACGTGGCAAGTTAGGCTCCTTAGTCGCGATGCTTAGGAGTCCCCATTGACACTCAAACGGGTTTCGTACCTTGGCTCCGCTCAGGGAGTGGCGCGCGACGACTAGGTCCAAGGGACCTGGTGAAGGAAATATGCCCTAGAGGCAATAATAAAGTTATTATTTATTTCCTTATATCATGATAAATGTTTATTATTCATGCTAGAATTGTATTAACCGGAAACATAATACATGTGTGAATACATAGACCAACAGAGTGTCACTAGTATGCCTCTACTTGACTAGCTCGTTAATCAAAGATGGTTATGTTTCCTAACCATGAACAAAGAGTTGTTATTTGATTAACGAGGTCACATCATTAGTTGAATGATCTGATTGACATGACCCATTCCATTAGCTTAGCACCCGATCGTTTAGTATGTTGCTATTGCTTTCTTCATGACTTATACATGTTCCTATAACTATGAGATTATGCAACTCCCGTTTACCGGAGGAACACTTTGGGTACTACCAAACGTCACAACGTAACTGGGTGATTATAAAGGAGTACTACAGGTGTCTCCAATGGTGGATGTTGGGTTGGCGTATTTCGAGATTAGGGTTTGTCACTCCGATTGTCGGAGAGGTATCTCTGGGCCCTCTCGGTAATACACATCACATAAGCCTTGCAAGCATAATAACTAAGATGTTAGTTATGAGATGATGTATTACGGAACGAGTAAAGAGACTTGCCAGTAACGAGATTGAACTAGGTATTGGATACCGACGATCGAATCTCGGGCAAGTAACATACCGATGACAAAGGGAACAACGTATGTTGTTATGCGGTCTGACCGATAAAGATCTTCGTAGAATATGTAGGAGCCAATATGGGCATCCAGGTCCCGCTATTGGTTATTGACCGGAGACATGTCTCGGTCATGTCTACATTGTTCTCGAACCGTAGGGTCCGCACGCTTAACGTTACGATGACAGTTATTATGAGTTTATGCATTTTGATGTACCGAAGGTTGTTCGGAGTCCCGGATGTGATCACGGACATGAAGAGGAGTCTCGAAATGGTCGAGACGTAAAGATTGATATATTGGAAGCCTTTGTTTGGACACCGGAAGTTTTCCGGGTGAAATCGGGATTTTACCGGAATACCGGGAGGGTTACCAGAACCCCCCGGGAGGCAAATGGGCCTATTGGGCCTTAGTGGAAAAGTGAAAAGGGGCTGCCCCCAAGGGCTGCGCGCCTCCCCCCCTTCCCTAGTCCTATTAGCACTAGGAGAAGGGGCCGGCCCCCCTCTCTTCTCTCTTCTCTTTGGAGAGTCCTATTAGGAATAGGATTGGGGGGAGTCCTACTCCCGGTAGGAGTAGGACTCCTCCTGCGCCTCTCTCCCTAGCCGGCCGAACCCCTCCCCCTGCTCCTTTATATACGGGGGCAGGGGGCACCCCATAGACACACAAGTTGATCATTGTTGATCGTTCCTTAGCCGTGTGCGGTGCCCCCTGCCACCAAATTCCACCTCGGTCATATCGTTGTAGAGCTTAGGCGAAGCCCTGCGTTGGTAGTACATCAAGATCGTCACCACGCCGTTGTGCTGACGGAACTCTTCCTCGACGCTTTGCTGGATCGGAGCCCGAGGATCATGATCGAGCTGAACGTGTGCTAAGAACTCGGAGGTGCCAGAGTAACGGTGCTTGGATCGGTCGGATCGGGAAGAAGACGTATGACTACTTCCTCTACGTTGTGAGATCGCTTCCGCAGTCGGTCTGCGTTGGTACGTAGACAATACTCTCCCCCTCGTTGCTATGCATCACCATGATCTTGCGTGTGCGTAGGAAAATTTTGAAATTACTATGTTCCCCAACAGTGGCATCCGAGCCTAGGTTTTTATGGTTTGATGTTATTTGCACGAGTAGAACACAAGTGAGTTGTGGGCGATACAGGTCATACTGCCTACCAGCATGTCATACTTTGGTTCGGCGGTATTGTTGGACGAGACGATCCGGACCAACCTTGCGCGTACTCTTATGCGAGACCGGTTCCCTCGACGTGCTTTGCACATAGATGGCTTGCGGAAGACTGTCTCTCCAACTTTAGTTGAACCAAGTGTGGCTACGCCCGGTCCTTGAGAAGGTTAAAACGGAGTCTATTTGACGAACTATCGTTGTGGTTTTGATGCGTAGGTGAGATGAGTTCTTACTTAAGCCTGTAGCAGCCACGTAAAACTTGCAACAACAAAGTAGAGGACGTCTAACTTGTTTTTGCAGGGCATGTTGTGATGTGATATGGTCAAGGCATGATGCTGATTTTATTGTATGAGATGATCATGTTTGGTAACCGAGTTATCGGCAACTGGCAGGAGCCATATGGTTGTCGCTTTATTGTATGCAATGCAATCGCGATGTAATGCTTTACTTTATTACTAAGCGGTAGTGATAGTCGTGGAAGCATAAGATTGGCGAGACGACAACGATGCTACGATGGAGATCAAGGTGTCGCGCCGGTGACGATGGTGATCATGACGGTGTTCGGAGATGGAGATCGCAAGCACAAGATAGTGATGGCCATATCATATCACTTATATTGATTGCATGTGATGTTTATCCTTTTATGCATCTTATCTTGCTTTGATTGACGGTAGCATTATAAGATGATCTCTCACTAAATTATCAAGAAGTGTTCTCCCTGAGTATGCACCGTTGCCAAAGTTCGTCGTGCCCAGACACCACATGATGATCGGGTGTGATAAGCTCTACGTCCATCTACAACGGGTGCAAGCCAGTTTTGCACACGCAGAATACTCAGGTTAAACTTGACGAGCCTAGCATATGCAGATATGGCCTCGGAACACAGAGACCGAAAGGTCGAGCGTGAATGATATAGTAGATATGATCAACATGACGATGTTCACCATTGAAAACTACTCCATCGCACGTGATGATCGGTTATGGTTTAGTTGATTTGGATCACGTGATCACTTAGAGGATTAGAGGGATGTCTATCTAAGTGGGAGTTCCTAAGTAATTTGATTAAATGAACTTAAACTTATCATGAACTTAGTACCTGATAGTATCTTGCTTGTTTATGTTGATTGTAGATAGATGGCTCGTGCTATTGTTCCATTGAATTTTAATGCGTTCCTTGAGAAAGCAAAGTTGAAAGATGATGGTAGCAATTACACGGACTGGGTCCGTAACCTGAGGATTATCCTCATTGCTGCACAGAAGAATTACGTCCTGGAAGCACCGCTGGGTGCCAGGCCTGCTGCTGGAGCAACGCCAGATGTTATGAACGTCTGGCAGAGCAAAGCTGATGACTACTTGATAGTTCAGTGTGCCATGCTTTACGGCTTAGAATCGGGACTTCAACGACGTTTTGAACGTCATGGAGCATATGAGATGTTCCAGGAGTTGAAGTTAATATTTCAAGTAAATGCCCAAACTGAGAGATATGAAGTCTCCAATAAGTTCTATAGCTGCAAGATGGAGGAGAACAGTTCTGTCAGTGAGCATATACTCAAAATGTCTGGGTATAATAATCACTTGATTCAGATGGGAGTTAATCTTCTAGATGATTGCGTCATTGACAGAATTCTCCAATCACTGCCACCAAGCTACAAGAGCTTCGTGATGAACTATAATATGCAAGGGATGAACAAGACTATTCCCGATCTCTTCGCAATGTTGAAAGTTGCGGAGGTAGAAATCAAGAAGGAGCATCAAGTGTTGATGGTTAGCAAAACCACTAGTTTCAAGAAAAAGGGCAAAGGGAAGAAGAAGGGAAACTTCAAGAAGAACAGCAAGCAAGTTGCTGCTCAGGAGAAGAAACCCAAGTCTGGACCTAAGCCTGAAACTGAGTGCTTCTACTGCAAGCAGACTGGTCACTGGAAGCGGAACTGCCCCAAGTATTTGGCGGATAAGAAGGATGGCACGGTGAACAAAGGTATATGTGATATACATGTTATTGATGTGTACCTTACTAGAGCTCGCAGTAGCACCTGGGTATTTGATACTGGTTCTGTTGCTAATATTTGCAACTCGAAACAGGGACTACGGAATAAGCGGACGCTAGCAAAGGACGAGGTGATGATGCGCGTGGGAAACGGTTCCAAAGTCGATGTGATCGCGGTCGGCACGCTACCTCTACATCTACCTTCGGGATTAATATTAGACCTAAATGATTGTTATTTGGTGCCAGCGTTGAGCATGAACATTATATCTGGATCTTGTTTGATGCGAGACGGTTATTCATATAAATCAGAGAATAATGGTTGTTCTATTTATATGAGTAATATCTTTTATGGTCATGCACCTTTGAAGAGTGGTCTATTCTTATTGAATCTCGACAGTAGTGATACACATATTCATAATGTAGAAGCCAAAAGATGCAGAGTTGATAATGATAGTGCAACTTATTTGTGGCACTGCCGTTTAGGTCATATCGGTGTAAAGCGCATGAAGAAACTCCATACTGATGGGCTTTTGGAACCACTTGATTATGAATCACTTGGTACTTGCGAACCGTGCCTCATAGGCAAGATGACTAAAACACCGTTCTCCGGTACTATGGAGAGAGCAACAGATTTATTGGAAATCATACATATCGATGTATGTGGTCCGATGAATATTGAGGCTCGTGGCGGATATCGTTATTTTCTCACCTTCACAGATGATTTAAGCAGATATGGGTATATCTACTTAATGAAACATAAGTCTGAAACATTTGAAAAGTTCAAGGAATTTCAGAGTGAAGTTGAAAATCATCGTAACAAGAAAATAAAATTTCTACGATCTGATCGTGGAGGAGAATATTTGAGTTACGAGTTTGGTATACATTTGAAAAATTGTGGAATAGTTTCGCAACTCACGCCACCCGGAACACCACAGCGTAATGGTGTGTCCGAACGTCGTAATCGTACTTTACTAGATATGGTGCGATCTATGATGTCTCTTACTGATTTACCGCTATCGTTTTGGGGTTATGCTTTAGAGACGGCCGCATTCACGTTAAATAGGGCACCATCAAAATCCGTTGAGACGACGCCTTATGAACTATGGTTTGGCAAGAAACCAAAGTTGTCGTTTCTTAAAGTTTGGGGCTGCGATGCTTATGTGAAAAAGCTTCAACCTGATAAGCTCGAACCCAAAGCGGAGAAATGTGTCTTCATAGGATACCCAAAGGAAACTGTTGGGTATACCTTCTATCACAGATCCGAAGGCAAGACATTCGTTGCTAAGAATGGATCATTTCTAGAGAAGGAGTTTCTCTCGAAAGAAGTGAGTGGGAGGAAAGTAGAACTTGACGAGGTAACTGTACCTGCTCCCTTATTGGAAAATAGTACATCACAGAAAACTGTTTCTGCGACACCTATACCAATTAGTGAGGAAGCTAATGATGATGATCATGAAGCTTCAGGACAAGATACTACTGAACCACGTAGATCAACCAGAGTGAGATCCGCACCAGAGTGGTACGGTAATCCAGTTCTGGAAGTCATGCTACTAGATCATGATGAACCTACGAACTATGAAGAAGCGATGGTGAGCCCAGATTCCGCAAAGTGGCTTGAGGCCATGAAATCTGAGATGGGATCCATGTATGAGAACAAAGTATGGACTTTGGTTGACTTGCCCGATGATCGGCAAGCAATTGAGAATAAATGGATCTTCAAGAAAAAGACTGACGCTGACGGTAATATTATTGTTTATAAAGCTCGACTTGTCGCAAAAGGTTTTCGACAAGTTCAAGGGGTTGACTACGATGAGACCTTCTCACCCGTAGCGATGCTTAAATCCGTCAGAATCATGTTAGCAATTGCCGCATTTTATGATTATGAAATATGGCAAATGGATGTCAAAAGTGCATTCCTGAATGGATTTCTGGAAGAAGAGTTGTATATGATGCAACCAGAAGGTTTTGTCGATCCAAAGGGAGCTAACAAAGTATGCAAACTCCAGCGATCCATTTATGGACTAGTGCAAGCATCTCGGAGTTGGAATAAACGCTTTGATAGTGTGATCAAAGCATTTGGCTTTATACAGACTTTTGGAGAAGCCTGTATTTACAAGAAAGTGAGTGGGAGCTCTGTAGCATTTCTGATATTATATGTGGATGACATATTGCTGATTGGAAATGATATAGAATTTCTGGATAGCATAAAGGGATACTTGAATAAAAGTTTTTCAATGAAAGACCTCGGGGAAGCTGCTTACATATTAGGCATAAAGATCTATAGAGATAGATCAAGACGCTTAATTGGACTTTCACAAAGCACATACCTTGACAAGATTTTGAAGAAGTTCAAAATGGATCAAGCAAAGAAAGGGTTCTTGCCTGTGTTACAAGGTGTGAAGTTGAGTCAGACTCAATGCCCGACCACTGCAGAAGATAGAGAGAAAATGAAAGATGTTCCCTATGCTTCAGCCATAGGCTCTATCATGTATGCAATGCTGTGTACCAGACCTGATGTGTGCCTTGCTATAAGTTTAGCAGGGAGGTACCAAAGTAATCCAGGAGTGGATCACTGGACAGCGGTCAAGAACATCCTGAAATACCTGAAAAGGACTAGGGATATGTTTCTCGTATATGGAGGTGACAAAGAGCTCACCGTAAGAGGTTACGTTGATGCAAGCTTTGACACTGATCCGGACGATTCTAAATCGCAAACCGGATACGTGTTTACTTTAAACGGTGGAGCTGTCAGTTGGTGCAGTTCTAAACAAAGCGTCGTAGCAGGATCTACATGTGAAGCGGAGTACATAGCTGCTTCGGAAGCAGCGAACGAAGGAGTCTGGATGAAGGAGTTCATATCCGATCTAGGTGTCATACCTAGTGCATCGGGTCCAATGAAAATCTTCTGTGACAATACTGGTGCAATTGCCTTGGCAAAGGAATCCAGATTTCACAAAAGAACCAAACACATCAAGAGATGCTTCAACTCCATCCGGGATTTAGTCCAGGTGGGAGACATAGAGATTTGCAAGATACATACGGATCTGAATGTTGCAGACCCGTTGACTAAGCCTCTTCCACGAGCAAAACATGATCAGCACCAAGGCTCCATGGGTGTTAGAATCATTACTGTGTAATCTAGATTATTGACTCTAGTGCAAGTGGGAGACTGAAGGAAATATGCCCTAGAGGTAATAATAAAGTTATTATTTATTTCCTTATATCATGATAAATGTTTATTATTCATGCTAGAATTGTATTAACCGGAAACATAATACATGTGTGAATACATAGACCAACAGAGTGTCACTAGTATGCCTCTACTTGACTAGCTCGTTAATCAAAGATGGTTATGTTTCCTAACCATGAACAAAGAGTTGTTATTTGATTAACGAGGTCACATCATTAGTTGAATGATCTGATTGACATGACCCATTCCATTAGCTTAGCACCCGATCGTTTAGTATGTTGCTATTGCTTTCTTCATGACTTATACATGTTCCTATAACTATGAGATTATGCAACTCCCGTTTACCGGAGGAACACTTTGGGTACTACCAAACGTCACAACGTAACTGGGTGATTATAAAGGAGTACTACAGGTGTCTCCAATGGTGGATGTTGGGTTGGCGTATTTCGAGATTAGGGTTTGTCACTCCGATTGTCGGAGAGGTATCTCTGGGCCCTCTCGGTAATACACATCACATAAGCCTTGCAAGCATAATAACTAAGATGTTAGTTATGAGATGATGTATTACGGAACGAGTAAAGAGACTTGCCAGTAACGAGATTGAACTAGGTATTGGATACCGACGATCGAATCTCGGGCAAGTAACATACCGATGACAAAGGGAACAACGTATGTTTATTATGCGGTCTGACCGATAAAGATCTTCGTAGAATATGTAGGAGACAATATGGGCATCTAGGTCCCGCTATTGGTTATTGACCGGAGACATGTCTCGGTCATGTCTACATTGTTCTCGAACCGTAGGGTCCGCACGCTTAACGTTACGATGACAGTTATTATGAGTTTATGCATTTTGATGTACCGAAGGTTGTTCGGAGTCCCGGATGTGATCACGGACATGACGAGGAGTCTCGAAATGGTCGAGACGTAAAGATTGATATATTGGAAGCCTTTGTTTGGACACCGGAAGTGTTCCGGGTGAAATCGGGATTTTACCGGAATACCGGGAGGGTTACCAGAACCCCCCGGGAGGCAAATGGGCCTATTGGGCCTTAGTGGAAAAGTGAAAAGGGGCTGCCCACAAGGGCTGCGCGCCTCCCCCCTTCCCTAGTCCTACTAGGACTAGGAGAAGGGGCCGGCCCCCCTCTCTTCTCTCTTCTCTTTGGAGAGTCCTATTAGGAATAGGATTGGGGGGGGAGTCCTACTCTCGGTAGGAGTAGGACTCCTCCTGCGCCTCTCTCCCTAGCCGGCCGAACCCCTCCCCCTGCTCCTTTATATACGGGGGCAGGGGGCACCCCATAGACACACAAGTTGATCATTGTTGATCGTTCCTTAGCCGTGTGCGGTGCCCCCTGCCACCAAATTCCACCTCGGTCATATCGTTGTAGAGCTTAGGCGAAGCCATGCGTCGGTAGTACATCAAGATCATCACCATGCCGTTGTGCTGACGGAACTCTTCCTCGACGCTTTGCTGGATCGGAGCCCGAGGATCGTCATCAAGCTGAACGTGTGCTAAGAACTCGGAGGTGCCGGAGTAACGGTGCTTGGATCGGTCGGATCGGGAAGAAGACGTACGACTACTTCCTCTATGTTGTGAGATCGCTTCCGCAGTCGGTCTGCGTTGGTACATAGACAATACTCTCCCCCTCGTTGCTATGCATCACCATGATCTTGCGTGTGCGTAGGAAAATTTTGAAATTACTACGTTCCCCAACACCTGGCTGGGTGGTGTGCGCTCGGGCGACGCCCGGGTGTAGCCCCCTTGTCCAGCCCCCTCGTGCGGCACTCCCGAGGGGAGGCATTGCGATGGTGCTGGACACTGAGCTCTGGGCTCCCTGAGGTTGGTACGGCCGTGGGCCGCCCTCAGTTGTTTATCACCAGCGCGGAGCATAGCGCTTCTGTATGTGTACGGGCATAGCCGCTCCTCGGCAGTGTCGTCAGCCAGTGCGGAGCATGGTGCTTCCACTGGTGCGTGGGAGGGGGCTCCCCTCCGGGAGGAGCCCCCGAGGCGTGTACAGCCCCGCCCTGACACGTGGCCGGCACGGTAGGGCTAGGAGAGGTGTATCTGGGCACTCGTGAGCCAGCACGGGACTCACGAGGCCCTACCTCGAGGCAGGTTGCACCTGGCTCTGGGCCTTTATCAATTGGTGCATTCCTACAGGGTTGTTAGAATGCAAATGCTCTACGTCCTCAGGTCCCGGCCCTCGAGCGAGCTCAGCCGCCGCTGGTATGACAGGTTGCGATGCCGTGGGTCAAGGCCAGGGGTGAGGGCTGGAGAGCCAGTGGGAGCCCATGAGTCGCGATGCTCAGGCGCCCCCCTTTTAACGTGCAAGCGCTTTGCATGACGACAAGTAGTAGGTGATAATTATGGGAATCAGATTAAGCGTGAAAGAACAACTTCATCCTAAGGTAAACGCTGGAAAAGCAACTGCCGCTGGGTCGGGCCCGAGCGGCGTGGGGATGATGCAGCCCGAGGGGCGCCCCCAACAAGGTAAATAAAGAGCATAAGCAAAATGGATACATGCCGCGGGGACGGACTCACGTGGCCTGGGAATGGTGCAGCCCTGTGGGCACTCCCAGCTGAAAGTAGAACTCTGAAAGATGTCACCTGGTGCTGTTGAAGATGAAGTGATGCTGAGGAAGTGAGCGATGCGCGCTGAAGACGTCAGCCCTCATGAGCCCCCAGGCCCAGGGGCCTCGGGAGGCTCCGGTGGCACGTGCAGGTCTTCGGGGACCATCGCCACCTCCGCCAGGACCGCGCGATGCCTGGCTTCCTGAGCCTCCAGAATGCTCCTCAACAGGCGCTGATGTGCGGCGACCGCGCTCGGCAGGCCGAAGGGCATGCGAACGTAGCTGTGAGGTGGTCCCTCGCAGCGCCCTACGACCGAAGGCCATAGGCGCTCCTGGGACGCAGCTCGGTTGAGCCTTGGTACGTCGACATAGACGCGTAGTCCTCCATCCTCGCCTGGATGTGGGGCCTCGGCAGGTAAGCGGCGGCTGACGCGCATGACTCTGGACTCTTGTAGCTCATGGGTGTTCCTTACGATGAACTCCTAGGGGTTTGGTCTCCTTTGACTTGTACCTTTCTGAGGGAAGCATGCTTGAAAGCACCCCTCCAAGTAGTGCCTGAGCGCCTCCCCTGCGACCTTGGCAAGGTCGGCGGCTCTCCAAGAGAGAGCCCCCAAGCCCTGCCCGAGGAGGGTGCCGGGCGCGCCTTCCTATGCGTGAGAGGGCGGCGCTCCCTGATCGGGCGCGAATCCTGACGCGATACGTCCGGACGTGCCTGCCTCCTTGTGGCTCGGGCTAGGTGAGGTCTTCTTCTTCTTGAGGGTCACCTCGGGAGGCCTCCCGCTCCCGTGATCTGGGTCTTCGATTGCTGCGGCTTGGAACACACGCTCAAGCGAGCACACGGTATCCCTTTCTTCACAAGGTACGGTGATGACTCCACCGCTTCCTGGCATCTTGAGGACATTGTAACCATGGTGAGTCACTGCCATCATCTTGGCTAGGGCTGGGTACCCAAGGATGGCGTTGTACGGCAGGCGGATGTGAGCGATGTCGAAGTCGATGAGCTCGCTACGGTAGTTGTTGCGTTGCCCGAAGGTGACCGGAAGGCGAACCTGCCCAATTGGAATAGTGGAACCATCGGTGACTCCTGAGAAAGGCTTGGTCGGCTGAAGCTGGTCATATGGCACTTGGAGATTGTCGAACGTCTCGACGGACAGGATGTTGAGTCCTTCCCGCCATCGATGAGGGTCCTGGTGACCTGCACGTTGCTGATGACTAGGGAGCAAAGCATCAGGAGGACTCCGGCTGTTCACGCACACTTGAGCTGGTCTGCGGAACTGAATGTGATCGCGCACGAAGACCACCTAAGAGGGCGCCTGGCCTCAAGCTTGGGAAGGATTGCATTCACCTCGCGAGCAAACTGCTTGAAGATGCGCTATGAGGTTGGCGCCTGGGCGCCACCCAAGATGCAAGCGATTGCACGCGGCTCTTGGAAGCCCCCAGCCCCATTGTCTTGGCGTTGGTCTTCGTTCCTCCTTGGTGGAGGCGGCAGAGGAGGGAGGCCTGCGTTGCCGTGCGGGTGGCCCTCACGAGGCTGGTCCCTCAAGCCTCCCTCGCGAGGCTGGTCCTGCCAACGGTCCTTGCGAGGGCAGTCACGCCATCTCTGGCGAAGGCCACGGTCTTCCCATCGTCCGTCGCTTCTTCCTCCTCGTCGGCCATAGCCCCTGTCATTGCGCTCTAGGCGTCGGCCGATCCGCCCATCTCGCACGGCTCTAAGCTCTTGACATTCGTTGGGGTTGTGGGTGTGGAGGTCGTGGTACACGCAGTACCGTCCGCCCTTGGATGACTCGGGCTGGTCCCTGCCTCGCTTGGTGTCCGGTTCTGCTGGTAGCACGGCAGCCCCGTTGCGCTTCACGTCTTTGGCCTTGAGCTTCTTTTCTTCCTGGTCGGCTGCCGGGAGCTCGAGGAGGGAGAGACGCCCTTCCTCAGCCCTGGCGCACTTGGTCGCCAAATTGAACAGCTCCAGGGATGTGCACAGGTCTTCATGGATTGCTAGCTCTTCCTTCATCTTGACGTCGCGCACGCCGTCGGAGAAGGCTGAGATGATAGCTTCTTCAGTCACCTCGGGGATCTTGAGGCGAGCGTAGTTGAAGCGCTGGATGTACTTATGCAGGGTTTGTCCCGGCTGTTGCTTGATGTGGCGCAGGTCGCTCATGGCCGGGGGCCGATCGCGAGTGCCCTAGAAGTTGGCGATGAAGCAAGTGCGCATCCCGCTCCAAGAGGAGATCGTACCGGGAGCCGGGTTCAGCAGCCAGGTGCGGGTGCCGTCCTTGAGCGCTATGGGGAACCAATTAACCATGACCTTTTCATCTCCATTGGCGGCTACGATGCCCAGCTCGTAGAGCTGCAGGAATTCCGTGGGGTCCGCTGTGCCATCATAGTGGGGAGGGAGGTCAGGCTTGAACTTGCCTGGCCATGTGACGCCGTGCAGCTCGGGGGTGAAGGCGAGGCAGCCCGCCGTGGCCACCGGTGCCCTTTGCTAGTGCTGGACTTGTTCTTGCGGGTCACCACGCGCCACTGCTGGGAGCAACGCAGGGCCTCATTGTGGGGGCGCTGGGGCGCGATCTTGGCGTGTCGGCGCTGGGAGCGTGCGAGCACCTTCCCGGGGACGTGGGATCTCTTGGAAGCTCCCTTCTTGTTGCATAGGCACCGGACGTGGAGGGTCCCGCCCTGGGGCTGCGCGCCTTGGAGCCAAGGCACCTTCTTGGGAAGGAGGCAGCGGAGGCACCTCCTAATCCTCGCCCCCTGCACGGGATGGAGGGCGAAGCAGCGAGAGGAACCGCAAGGGGGAGCCCCCGGCGGCACTAACGAGCTCGGTGATGCGGGCGAGCCAGTCCTCCTAGAGGTCGTCGACGGGGTGATAGTGCAGGAGCTCCCGCGCCAAGAGCAATGAGGCATGCGCATCCATGGGTGCACGACGGGCGTGGGACGACGAGCCAGCTGGAGTCAGCAACGGGGTGGTGGTGCGGCCACCCCGTCGCACCGAAGGACGCTAGGACGAGGCCTGCTGCTCGTTCCCCGCCGGCCCGGTGGCGGCGTTGGTGGCAGGCGACAGGGAACAATGTGGGGGGCCACCGACGGGCGCCGTCTGGGCAACGCGAGTGTCGCGAGCAGCCCGGTGCTCGGCGCGAGCCCGGCGAGCGTCAGCCATGGATATGACGAAAGGTCACACGCGAACAGCGGACGAAAGATTCCGGCTCACCCCCTACCTGGCGGCCCAAATGTCGGATTTCGGGTTCCGGCAGACCCTTGAGGTTCGAACACTGGGGTGCGCGCGGAGATCTCTCCCCTACCGATCTACATCTGATCCCTCTCCTGCGAACTAAGATGAAAATGATGAGCAACACAAGAGACACGAGGTTTATACTGGTTCGGGCCACCGTTGTGGTGTAATACCCTACTCTAGTGTGTGGTGTGGTGGATTACCTCAGGGGCTGATGATGAATAGTACAAGGGAAGAACAGCCTCGCGATAGGTGTTCTTGAGCTGGTGGGATAAACTGCTAGGGTGAGTTCCGTCGCCTCTCTCTCTCTCTGCTAGGGTTCTACCAGATTTCTCGATGTCCGCTCCTGCTGCCCGTCCCCCTTTCTCCTTGTGGAGGCTAGCTCTATTGATAGAGGCCCTGGGCCTCTCCCTGAATAATTTAGTGGGAAGGGCGCCAACAATTGGCCATTTTGAAGGGGAACATCTAGTACAAGTTATCCTGACCAAAGGTGGTCTTCGGCTGCCAAAAGCACTGGTGATGACGCCATCTTGGGCTCCACGGTAACCTCCGTCCGGCCGTCCGGCTGGTCTTGGTCTCGTTGGACCGGATTGGTAACCTTTGCCCGATGCCTTGGCCTGTGCTTGCCCCGTTTGCACCAAAGGGGAAGCAAGGACCCTGCGCAGGCTGGCACCCGCCTGGCCTCGATCGTCATGGCTTGCGTCACGGGTTCTTCGCGAGGTACCCTTGCCTTGATCTCTCCGCCTCCTCGCGAGCCTGCCTGATGAGGCTGCCTCTGAGGAAGCTTCCTGTCGTCCGCCCCGCGAGGCTTGGCCCCTCGCGAGGGTCTTGAGCTTGCGTTGATGAAGATAGGCCGTGCTGGGCCCCCGCTTGAGCCACGCCGTAGGCCGCAGGCAGGCAAGTCTAGGGACCCCCTTTCCCAGAACACCGACAATACAGGCTAGGCTTCTAGGGTCTAGCCATTATGATCTCGTGGTAGATCAACTCTTGTAGCACTCATATTCATCAAGATCAATCAAGCAGGACGTAGGGTATTACCTCCATAGAGAGGGCCTTAACCTGGGTAAACATCGTGTCACCCGTCTCCTGTTACCATCGATCCTAGATGCACAGTTCAGGACCCCCTACCCGAGATCCGCCGGTTTTGACACCGACATTGGTGCTTTCATTGAGAGTTCCACTGTGCCATCAATGAAAGGTTCGATGGCCCCTCCAATCGTCTATAGAAACCTTCCTCCCTGGACAGATTTTCGTGTTCGGCGGCTTCGTACTGCTGGCCAACTCGCTTGGCCATCTGGAGCAGATCAATAGCTACGCCCCTGGCCACCAAGTCAGATTTGGAAGCTTGAACTATGTCACGGATATCCATGGATACTTGATCTTAAATGTATTTGAGACCGCAGCGATCGCTCCCCCTCGCCCCGATGAACATGACTTAACTCAGTCATCGGAGAACATCCAGGAGCTTGTCCCTATTGCTGCAACCGCCTTAGAACCGGAGCAGATCGTGCCATCCGAGGCCACATAGTCCATAGCGTTGGAGCTGCACACGGACTCGGCACCCCGCAATATCTGTGTCAATGGAACTCCGGACTCATCTCCAGCTATAAGTTCCGGACCGGGTACGCCTGCGGACACCGAGCTGGATCGGTTGTCGATTTTCGAATTTAGCGCCGCAGACATCTTCCAGCACTCACCTTTGGGTGATGTGCTAAACTCTTTAAAGAACTTGTCCTTGGAGAAGGACTCACGGCCGAACTATGTTAGGTTCGAGCCAGAGGCTGATGATGGGGAATTTCGCTTCCAACCCGCCACCTACTTCATAACCACTGTCGATGACTTGACCAACGTGCTTGATTACGGCTCCGAAGACATCGACGGTATGGACGACGATGCTGACAAGGAGCAAGGCCAAGACCCGCCATTTATTTGACGTTGGACGACCACCTCTTCGTACGATGTGTACATGGTCGACACACCTAAAAAATCTAACGACGATGACAAAGAAGTGCCAGATATGAATAAACCCTCTGAGACGCAGTCCAGGCGCCGGCGCCCTAAATGCCACTCTAAGAAAATCTTTGATCCACACTGCAGAATAGGTTGTTCCGTCATATCTTTCAATATCGACCTGCTTGAACCCCTCGGGGAATTCATGATCCAGCACCTCATCTATGAAGCAGAGAGGGTGTGCGGGACCTCTATATCGGGCCGCGTCACGGCACACCTCCACTGCAGTCCGTGTGTGGTTATCGACCCTGGCATGACTAGGTTTTATCACGTCCGAATAGGTAGCCGTCCTCCCTTGGCGGGAAGCATCCTCGCGATCCGTAGATTGATCTGGTGTGTCCTGCTCTACTGTCCAGATCCTGCCGAAGGTCATATGTATGGTCCCGGGTTGTTCTGTCCCTATTTTTACGAGGCGGTGGGGCAGTTTGTTGTTCGGCCTGAGTTGCCGTTTTATCCCGACCGCGGGGTGGTCGGTCCGCCGCACTATCCCGACCACGTGGGGGTCGGTCTGCATTGCGTGAGGGATGTATGAGATTTGGTGCCTCCTCATCGAACTGAGGTAGCAGTGTGCGCTTTGGGTAACTCTTGGTTGGGCGCTTGAGGCCGTTTTCTCCGGCTGCGAGGACATCAGTCCATCTGTCAATGAGTAGGTCTTGATCGACTTGGAGCTGTTGCTGCTTCTTCTTCAGGCTTCTTGCAGTAGCTATTAGCTGGCGCTTGAAGCGCTGCTGCTCGAGGTGTGCCTCAGGCACGATGAAGTCCTCATTGCCGAGGCTCTCATCATCCTCAAAGACTGGACGATAACTATCGTCATCTGGATCATTGGGCATGGCCTGTTTATCAGGGTTATCTTGCCCGTTGTCTTGTTCCTCCTGTTCGGATGCAGCCCCGACAGGGTCTTCATTATTTTCGGTGTCGCCCGGAGTACTATTTTCTCCGGTGCCAATGTTGCTGTCTTTTGAGCGACGTGACTTAGAGCGGTGTTTAGGGCGCCGGCGCCTGGACTGCGTCTCAGAGGGTTTATTCATATCTGGCTCTTCTTTGTCATTGTCGCTAGGTTTTTTAGGTGTGTCGACCATGTACACATCGTACAAAGAGGTGGCCGTCCAGCGTCCAGTAAATGGTGGATCTTGGCCTTGCTCCTTGTTGGCATCGTTGTCCATACTATTGATGTCTTATGAGCCATAATCAAGCTTGTCGGTTAAGTCATCAACACTGGCTATGAAGTGGGTGGCGGGTGGGAAGCGAAATTCCCCATCATCAGCCTCTGGCTCGAACTGAACATAGTTCAGCTGTGAGTCCTTCTCCAAGGACAAGTTCTTTAAAGAGTTTAGCACATCACCCAAAGGTGAGTGCTGGAAGATGTCTGCCGCGCTAAATTCGAAAATCGAACCGATCCAGCTCGGTGTCCCCAGGCATACCCGTTCTGGAACTTATAGCCGGAGACGAGTCCGGAGTTCCATTGAGGCAGATATTGCGGGGTGCCGATTCCGTGTGTGGCTCCAACGCCACGGACTCCGTGGCTTCGGATGGCATGATCTGCTCCGGTTCTAAGGCCATTGCAGCAACAGGGACCATCTCCTGGATGTGATTCAATGACAGATTTAAGTCATGTTCATCAGGGCGAGGGGGAGCGATCGCTGCGGTCTCAAATCCATTGAAGATCATGTCTCCACGGATATCCGCGACGTAGTTCAAGCTTCCAAATCTGACCTGGTGGCCAGGGGCGTAGCTATCGATCTGCTCCAGATGGCCAAGCGAGTTGGCCCGTGGTACGAAACTTCCGAACATGAAAATCTATCCGGGGAGGAAGGTTTCTCCTTGGACAGCATCACTATAGACGATTGGAGGGGCCATCGAACCTTTCATTGACGACATAGTGGAACTCTCAATGATAGCACCAATGTTGGTCTCAAAACCGGCGGATCTCGGGTAGGGGGTCTCGAACTATGCGTCTAGGATTGATGGTAACAGGAGACGGTGGACACGGTGTTTATCCAGGTTCGGGCCCTCTCTATGGAGGTAATACCCTACGTCCTGCTTGATTGATATTGATGAATATGAGTGTTACAAGAGTTGATCTACCACGAGATCGTAATGGCTAAACCCTAGAATCCTAGCATGTATGACTATGGTAATGAGTATATCATTTCCGGACTAACCCCTCCGGTTTATATAGACATCGGGGGGATCTAGGGTTTACATAGAGTCGGTTACATAAGAAGGGATCTTCATGTTCGATCGCCAAGCTTGCCTTTCATGCCAAGGAGAGTCCAACCCGAACACGGGTACAGTCTTCGGCCTTCATGTCTTCACAACCCATCAGTCTGGCCCATGGATAACAGGCCGGACGCCCGAGGACCCCTTAGTCCAAGACTCCTTCAGTAGCCCCTGAACCTGGCTTCAATGACGAGGAGTCCAGCATGCAGATTGTCTTCGGCATTGCAAGGAGGGTTCCCTTCTATCTGAACTTCAAGATAGTTTTCGGATGCGATGATAGTATCCGGACCTGTCACACACACCATACAGAACCGCAGAGAGAATATATTCTTACACGAGTTCCATCCGCTACCAACTTTTTCGTAGCACGATATTACGTCTCACCAGCCATAATTTCAAACCGCTTTCATGTTTCTACGCCCCACGTCCCGAGACGCGGTTGCCATCGGCACGTCCTGTCAAAGCAGAGATCGTATCCCCTTATCGCGGGATTCTCATCAATGCGGGCATGGGTAACCCAACTGTGTTGTTTATACAACCCTTGGGAATAGGCGAATCTTAAGGCGAGTGAGGAGGCGTTTAATATTCGTTGCCTTTATAAGGGGATAAGGATTCCCTCTTCCTTTCTCACGCCCTCTCTCTGTCTCTGCCTTTCCAATCTCGAGCTCCAGCGCCCAAGTTCTCATCTCCTTTCCACTCAAGCAACCACGTCCAGATCCGGAGGTCAAGGCAAGTGGATGGTCTCCTCCGTCAAGGAGGAGGACATTACTGAGCTTCCGGTGGCCGGATACTTGGCGAAGGAGATCACTCACCGCCTGCCGACCGAGGGCCAAGTCATCCCTATGCCGAAGCCCACCGAGAGGGTAGTGTTCATCCCCCATTTCTTCTGCGGGCTAGGGTTTCCACTCCACCCTTTCGTCCGCGGGCTGATGTATTATTACGGGATATATTTCCGTGATCTGTCCCTGTCACAGCCCTAGCTTTACTCTGGCCTTGGACTAGTTTGGTTGCTGCATCATGTTTAAATTCAATTGAAATTTGAATTCAGGAATTTTCCAAGCCTCACAAAACCTCTAAAAATAACCAACATTCAAATCTCATGAAATGAGTCCAAGAAAATGTTCCTGTTATTCTGTGAAAATATTGGCATGAGGTGAAATTCAAACCAATATTTTCGGAGTCACAGAAATAATTTATTTGGGCCTTTCATTTAAATCAATAATATATTTGGGTTGGAATTATTTCTGTTATATAAAAATAATGTCCAAATAATCCCAAACTGAAATGTTTCATGTTGGGTTTATTCCATACAGTGAGCATGAGCAGTTTGGTGATTTTTGGAAGTATCTAAGTATTTTTAATAAAGCCACAAAGTTGCAGAATAATAGAAAACAGGAAATATAAAAAAAAGAGGAACCTTACCATGCAGCCCACCACTGTAGTGGCCTACTGGCCAAAGCCAGCCCGGCCCACCAGGGGCAGCACTGTCTTCTTCCTCCTGCCAGGAGGAGAAGCAGCTGTGTGGCCGATGGCCGGCGAGCCGCGCTGGCTCCTCCCTGCCAGCGTGCCCCCCCCCCCCTCGACTGCCTGGTCGCCGCCACGACAACCCTGACCCCCTCTCACTCCCCCTCTCTCGCTCTGGACTCCCTCCCCCTCCTCTGCTCCCTCTCCCGCGTTCGACCACGGGCACCCGAGAGCGCCGACGAGCACCACCAGGACCATCGTCCACCCCGCACCTCGTTGTTGCTTCCAGAGGAACCGCCATCGCCTTCTGCGTCATCTACACCAACCCATTCGACCGCGGGAGCCCTGTAGCGTCTTCCCCGAGCTCGTCTTCTACCATCGGCCGCCGGCAACCTCACCTTCGATTCGCCGCCGTCTCCGAGCCCCCGAGCCTGCTAACCATCCCTGCAGCTCCGCGGTTAGCCGTTGACCCGATTCCCCCTTGCACCGTCGTCCCTCGCGTGATCTAGCCCCGATCCCCAACCATGACCGAAGCCTCTCGCTGCCGGCCATGGCGTAGCCATGGCTACGGCCGCGCAAGCCCGTATCCGAGCTCACGGCTGCACTCACCGCACTCCAGCGAGTCTAATACGACCACCCATGGTTCCTTCCGTGCCCCGCATCGCCGAACCCGAGCTCGCCCGAGCTCCGGCGGCCACTAAAGCTCGTTGCCGGCCACTCTCCTGCCACTCCAGCACCATCCGCCACCACCAATAGAAGCGTCGCAACGCCAGGAACCCGTAGACCCCTCCCGCGCATCAAACCGTCGCCGGAGTAGTGATTCCGGCGTGCCTCCGCCGTCTGTCGAGGTCGTCGGCGGCTAATCCCCAGCCGTGCGGACGTGGCCACTTAGTTAAAGGCTAATCACCCGCTAATTAACCTCCCAAGACACTGACAGCGGGCCCCGTCCCTTAATTAACCACAGGACTTAGATTTAACTTAATCTCGGTGGCCCCACGTGTCATCTTTGACCGTGCTGACATGGCCATTGACTGGGAACACACGTCAGCGACCCTAACCAGCACTCAGACACTGAACAGTTGGACCCACTGGTCAGGTTTGACCCGGGGCAACTCAGCTGACCTGCTGACATCACAGTGACGTAGTGCTGATGCCATAACTCATTTTCTGGATTAATTTTAATTCAGGAAATTCCAGAAATTGTCCAAAACTTCTAAAAATCATAGAAATTCAACCGTAACTCCAAATGAAATAATTTATATATGAAAAATTATCAGAAAAATTCAAGGAATCCATCTGTACCATTTTCGTGCATGTTTGAGCAAGTTAACCTCACTGTTTAGGATGAAACATGATTAGGGCAAATTTCATAATAGGTTTGGAGTTGGAATTTGATATAGTTTTGAATTCCACTTCAATTAAAATGACTTTCTGTTGCATTAGCCCAAATCACAACATATTGACATGTCATGATCATGCATCATATTGTTGCATTGCATTGATTGTGTCCTTCCCAGTTTGCCGGTAACCGTCCCCTCTTAGACGATGATGTTTCCGACGACGTGATCGATGACACTAATGAAGAGATATACTATCTTCGGAAGTGCCAGGCAAGCAAAACCCCCTTGTCCATTCCAATACAATCCCGCTCTCTCGCTCTTGCTCTCTTTACTGCATTAGGACAACAATGATTCATCTGTTACTTGTTGCGGTAGTTGAACCCCTTATCCTCTGCATGACTTGTCATTGCCACAGTAAATAGATGAAACCCACTAGCATGAGTAGGAGTTGTTTGAGCCCTGACGTGCCTACTCATTCATGCTTGTTTTTCATGCCTGCTATTGCATAGAGTTGTGTCAGGTCTGATTCATCGGGAATGAATCGGAGGTGTGTGAACATGTCCTACTGTGTGTGAGCTAAGTGTGTGAACACGTCTTGGTAAAGGTAGCGGTGAGAGGCCATGTAGGAGTACATGGTGGGTTGTCTCATTGAAACCGTCCTCAGGAACTGATTTCTGTGTTTGTGATCCATGAAACAGTTACTACCATGCATTGGGCCCAAAACCAATGGACCCTCTCGGCTTCTTGATCACCCTTGTCCTCTGTCCAGGAGTTGCAACTAGTTTCTAGTGGTTATAGGATATGTGTTGGCGGCCGTGCCTAGCACTGACCCTAGGGGTGGGCTATGATGCGGTAGATACACCGTGGCAGGGTGTACCGGGCGCTTGTTTGGTGTCTCGGGAACCCTGTTCACATCGTTCGGGGCCGTATGTGGAAACCTCGGCCGGACTCCCTGAGGATGGAACCTGGATAGGCGATAAACCTAGACTAGAGACTTGAGTGTTTAGGTAGGCCGTGGCCGACACCCTCGTTGGGCTTCCGTTTGAAGGATGCCGAGTACATGTCGTGTAAACGGTGGTAAGTGGTGAGAGCGTGTGCGAAGAAGTACACCCCTGCAGGGTTAACATCATCTATTCGAATAGCCGTGTCCGCGGTAATGGACTTCTGGGTTGCCTATAACAGTTCATAGACAAGTGAAAGTGGATAGTCTAAAACTCGCAAGATAAGTGTGAGTGCTATGGATGGCCTTCTCGTAGGGAGACGGGAGCGGATCCATAGTGGTGTATTGAATGGTGAATATGTGGAATCGTGTGCGCCACCTCAAAAGAGTTGCTTGCAGTCGTAGTTCAGGTTAGCCACTAAGTCAAAGCTGGCTTGCTGCAGTTAAACTCCACCCCCCCCCCCTTGTGGATACCGATGCATATGTAGCTAGTTCTGATGTAAGTCTTGCTGAGTACCTTTGTACTCACGTTTGCCTAATTTATGTTTTGCAGAGAGATTTCAGTCTCGCTGGTAGTTCCGCGTGGACTTCGACGTTTAGCTTGATACCTCAGCTATGATCTTGTGCCCTCGGTAGGATCTGGTAGTTAGTCAGGCTTCTTAGCCTTTTTCATTTGTAGATGTCTGTACTCAGACATGTTAAGCTTCCGCATGTGCTTTGACTTGTATGCTCTGAATGTTGGGTCATGAGACCCATGTTTGTAATATCTCGCTCCTCGGAGCCTAATGAATAAATACTTGAGTTGTAGAGTTATGTTGTGATGCCATGTTGTATTTACACATATCGAGCATATTGTGTGTATGATTGAAATGCTTGGTATGTGTGGGATCCGACAATCTAGTTGTTTCGTCGTGGCAGCCTCTCTTATGGGGAAATGTAGTCTAAGTGCTTCCATGAGCCATAGTAGTCCGCTACAGCCCGGTTCACCGGAGTCCTGTTAGCCCAGCACTACTTCTCAGGATACTTGACTGGCCGGCATGTGTTTCACTTCGTTCCTGTGTCTATCCCTTCGGGGAAATGTCACGGGGTGACATCCAGAGTCCTGCCTAGCCTGCTATAGCCCGGGTTCCCGGAGTCCTGTTAGCCAAGTGCTACAGTCTGGATTCACATGCTCCTGACCGACATGCTCGATGTGATTCAGGTATGCCTGTCCCCATAGGTTAGTGCCGCTTTGGGTTCACGACTAGCCATGTCGGCCTGGGTTCTCTGTCATATGGATGCTAGCGACACTATCATATACGTGAGCCAAAAGACGCAAACGGTCCCGGGCCATGGTAAGGCGACACCCATGGGAATACCGTGCGTGAGGCCGCAAAGTGATATGAGGTGTTATCGGCTAGATCGATGTGACTTGGAATCGGGGTCCTGACAGTCCCCGAATTCCTTCCTCAACATCTCGGTGTTTATCATCGTGTGTGAGGCCTTCCTCCGCATCCAACCCCAGTTCAGCCTATGGCTCAAAGTCTTTAACGTGAAGCCGAAGGTGGTGGATGGCCAGCACGTGGAGTGCGGAGGAGCCATGGTGAGCGAGCTGTCCAACGTCTCCTGTCCCAAAGGTAATTTTGTGGACACGGTAAAGGAGTGGTAGAAGAAGTGGTTCTACATCAAAGAACCTCGCGGCACCACCTGGGTCACAGCTGCTGAATTCCGCTCCGGCGCTCCCATGCGACTCACCTCCTGGGTCGAGAAGAGTCCGGACTAGTGTTCACCTAACGAGCTGATAGCGCTGCAGACGCGCGTTCAAAGCATGGTAACCAAGAATGTCAAGCTCATTGATGTGATCCAGGTGATGCTAGTTCGTCGGATCCTTTCGTGCCAGCGTCGGAGCCACCCTCTATGGGAGTTGAACCCGAAGAAGCACCAGACCCTGGTGAGGCTCTTCGAGACTATTCATGAAGGTGCATGGAAGTTGCTCTTTAAGGGCAACGAGAAACCGCCGGCCACAGATTCAGATCGCGGGCACAACGCTAAACACCTCGCTAGCGAGGTATGTTTTTTCGATGCATTCACCACTTGTTTGTATCAAGGATGATGCCTGAGCTTTTATTGTTGCTTTTTCAGGACTGGCTGGAGAGGGCGAAGTGGATCCAGTGTCCGGCTCTGCTGCCTGAAGAACCGGTCATCCCGCGTCTAGCGAAGATGCTTGTGTCGGCACCTTATAAGGCGCCAGAGAAGAAGGCCAAGGGGGCCAAGAGTGGCCCCCGTCGCAAGGGAACTTCAGACGTGACGTTCGAAGACGACGAAGCTCATTCCTCTGTCCCTGAGGACAATGGAGAGGAAGAGGAGGAGGAGGAAAACAACCCTCCCCTTGAGGAGAGGAAGAAGACGAGGGCGGTTTCGGCGCATCCGGAGGCAGAAACGCCCAAGAAGGGGAAGGGTGTCCCAGCGGTCAACACCGCATGGGACGTTGACAGCAGTCCAGAATGACACCCCCGCACTAAGCCCCACACCGCATCGTAAGTGACATGGCTCACTCATGCGCGCATCCGACCCTTTCTCTTCATTATCTTGACATAGTTAATTGTACTATTGCAGTCCGGCCTGCGACCTTATCCAGCGATCCTCATCTGGGGGTTCGTTGGCTCCGTCGAAGATGGCGAGCATGTCACCACCGCCTGCTTATTTCCCCGGGGCTAGGGATGACACCGAAGTGTTATCTCGAAGAACCGCTCCGAACCGGGGAGGAGCCCAGGACGCTGTCCGGGAGACGCCACAAGGCGATCCCCTTGGAGACTGGCGAAGAGGGCCGCATCTAGTTCAGCCCTTAGCCGAATATGATTCCGGAGACTCATATGGCTCCAGAGTCGGGCGAGCAGCCCCCTTTGAAGGAGAGGGGTGCGCCGCTTCCACCGGTGGCCCCTGTTCATCTAGGGGTGTCGGATAACCTGATGGAGGCACTATGAGGCGCCTCCATCATGGACGAGCATCATGTCCTTATGGGTGCGGTGATCGAGAAGGTTTAGTCCACCAAGAGTGGACTGAATGAAGCCTGCAACAGCCTGTTGACGGGTTTTGAGGTAAGAAAGAGAAAAAAACGCATGTAGACAGTAGCCCCTGAGACATTGTCCGGTGTTCGACAAGAAGAACCAGACAGAGGATCAATATTTTGTTATAGGAGACTAACGTAATATGTATGAATAAGTAGTTGTCACTGTTGGCCGCAACCTCGCATGCTGCCGAAGTCTCTGAACTGAGGTAGAGGCTGGAGCGAACCGAGAACGAGCTCGGCGAGGATAAGGTTCGGCTCCAGGAGAAGCAAGGAGAGTGACGACTTGCTGTGTGTTCAGAAAGGATAGCGTTGCATATTGACCGCAATGTCGTGATATGTGCAGGAGCCACGACCGAGGTCGAGGCCCTAAGGAAGGCCCTGGGCGAGGCCGAGGAGAAGGCTGTCCAGCAGCAAGCTGCCCATAAGAAGCTCAAGGCCCAAGTCAAAGAAGTCCAGCAGGAGCTCCAGGATGCGGTCAAGAAATGCGAAGCCTTGGAGCATGATGCGTCGGTTCAAGGGACTGAACTCGCCAAGGCTCATCAGAGCGCGGAGACCGCATGGAATGAGGCCCAGGCCGCCCTCCAGGAGATCCAGGAGGCCAGGAAGATCACCGTGGGTAAGGCATTAAAGATGCAACGCAAGTATGCGGAGAAGCAGTACCTTTTACTAACCCGAGTTCGGAGTTCCCCAGGGGATTTTGCGGATTTACCACACAGTGTATCATACGTCGCGGAGTTCTATCGAGCCGTAGGAGGGAGTTCTAGGGAGAAGCTATTCTGGTCACAGTATGCGGCGCCAGAGCATCCCGTGTCCTTCACCGATCAACTGAAACAGCTGGTGGAGCTGCATAGGGTGGCCGAACTAGCCATTAAGGATTTGATAATCCAGCTATGGCCAGCTGAAGCTATGCCCGGCATCTACTTTGGACTCGTGAGGCGGATGGTGAATGCCTGTCCTCAGCTGGACGACGTCAAGCGCTCAGCGTGCATTGAAGGTGCGCGCATGGCCTTCGCCCGTCGCAAGATGTGGTGGGCGGAGATGGACGCCGTCGAGGTGACCCGAGGGCCACCAGAGGGCAAGGAGCACCGCACACCCGAATGGTATTTTGTGGATGTCTTGGACGGGGCTCGCCTTGCGGCAGCACAATGTTTGCAAGACATTGTTTTTGAATAAATGTATTCATGTTGCCTTTTGCCTTGTATTAGGAAAACAAAGCATCTTTTGTAATGTAATTTTGTTATGCTTTTAATTGTTTCCTCCTGTGTGGCTGTGTTGTATTTAATCTGAGGGTTGGCCAGTCGTCGGCTTCTGCCCTCACGTAGGTAGTACGGAGGTGTTCGGGATGGAATCTAAACAATCTTGATCCAATTATATGGTCCTTGAAGGAGTTGTTTAGCGCAACGAACAAGGCAATCAGACTGTACGGCTTAAATGCCCTCACTTAGCCATAGGAGTTTTATAATAAAGCATCGGCGCAGCCCCTGGTTCGAACTAGAGTGATGTCAGCATCTGATCGGGAAGTGCCGACCTTTCACATAATGCGGAAAAAATCTCCAACGATTTGTAACCCTCGAACAGCTGACCGGCTCTCGCAGTATCATGACAGTCAGTTTTTGGCTTTCTCTACTGAGGCACTCGTCTGGTCAAGGCTAGGGCACAATCGCAGTAGTTCTCCCTTTACTACCCTAGGCGATTTAGCAGAACGTAGGGTAGCAAGCACAGGAGCCGGGCAACCCAACTATTGACCAAGGACATGATTCACAACCAATGCATACACTACAAAAAAAGAAACATCCATGACATTTTGGGCTGAACGAAAAAAAATTCTGTCATACATATGACACTTCTATGACGATAATTGTGACAAAACCTAGTATCATCATAGATGTGGTGGGATCCTACTTCTATGACAAAAAATCATGACAGAAAATGGGATTTTCGTCTTGGGCGGGCCGGAGACGCAGCTGCATGACATTCTTTGGGCCATCCATGACAGAAAAAACCGTGGTAGAAGCGAGGGGGAGGAAAATTTCGGGGAGTTCCCGGTTACGGTGGGAGGCCGGGGGCCGAGCGATGCGCGTTTCTCTTGTACAGGTATGCGCGTGTGTGCGAGGCGTTGGCTCTAACTGAACCCGAGCGAGGCGTTGGGCTCTACCTGAACCCGAGCGATTGCATTGCAGGCTATGCGTTACTGAACCCGAGCGATCAATCGATGGCTGTTAACTGAACCTGATCGAGCGATTCCTTCGCTACTGCTGCTAACTTAAGCCGATCGATGGGATGAACAGTGAGCGTTGCGGGGGGTTTGGATGAACAGTGAGCGGTGGCGTTGCCTCTGGATGAACAAAACCCCGTGGTGTGGTGGAGGGCTGGATGAACAGTAGACGGTGGAGGGGTGCCAGTGGAGGGGTGGATGAACAGGACCCCGTGGTGTGGAGGGCTGGATGAACAGTAGACGGTGGAGGGGTGGTTGAACAGGACCCCATGGTGTGGAGGGCTGGATGAACAGTAGACGATGGAGGGGTGCCCGTGGAGGGGTGGTTGAACAGGACTCCGTGGTGTGGAGGGCTGGATGAATAGTAGACGGTGGAGGGGTGGTTGAACAGTAGCCGGTGGAGTAGCGCGCGGTGGAGGCTGGATGAACAGGAGCCTGTGGATGAATAGTCGCAGGTGGAGGCTGGAGGAGGTCGACGGTGGATGAACAGTAGCTCTTGGAGGCTGGAGGGGGTCGATGGTGGAGATGAACAGTATCATGTGTAGTCCCGTTTTGTGGTACGCCACACCCCTCCCGATGAATAGGACCCCTATTTCGACCGTAGCACTCCAACACAAGTCTGTTTCGTCCGTTTTGCGGTACGCCACACCCCTCCCGATCAAGAGGACCCCCGTTTCGACCGTAGGAGGTCCGTTTCCTCCGTTTTGCGGTACGCCAGACCCCTCCCGATGAACAGGATCCCGTTTCGAACGTGGCCGGTCGAACACAAGGCCGTTTCCTCCGTTCTGCGGCACGCCAGGCCTCGTTTCCATCATCTGTTCCGTCCAAGCCCTCCCGATGAACATGACGCATTTCGTTGCCTCACCATGAACATGACGCATTCTGTTGCCTCCCGATGAACACGACGACGATGCTGTTTCTCCGTTCCAACCCAGCAATGTACACGAGCCTGGCCGTACGTATGCGCGAGTAGGCGTTCGAGACCCTGCCCGTATGTACACATACGTGGCTGTATTTTCTTTCTTGCATCCAGGCCGATGTACGTACGTGTACATGCTACGTGCGCGCCTCTACTATGACACGTGTTCGCCTCTACTACAACACGTGCGCGCCTCTACATCGACCAGTATGTACGTACACATTCGTGACCAGAATGACAACACTACGTACGCTTCGACCAGGTGGGTCCCGACTGTCAGGCACTTCCTTGCCTGCGAAGATGTAGCTGGTGGGTCCCAGTAGTCACGGGGCGAAATACGGTGGCCCGTCCGGTGGGTCCGGCTGTCAGGTGGAGGAATAATTATTTTGCACGTCATAAGGAGGCACTTCCTTGATGCGGCCGTGGACCCAGCTGTCAGCCTCTCCACGTACAGTCCACGTCCGATGCAAGCCGTTCCTTGACCATGTTGACCACGCCGCACCGAGAGCACTAGGGCAGTGGACGACGGCGATGCCTAGGAAGGGGACGACGCGGAGCCGGGGAAGACGCGGCAGTGGATGCCCACGCGTAGAGGAGTACGAGGGTTCACTGGTTCGCTGCGGTGTGAGGCTGTCGTCGCCGCAGAACAACAGGGGGTGTCGGTGAGTAGAGGGATGGCCTGGCCAGCGGTGGGAGTAGTAGGGGGCGGTGAGGCCTCCGCCACATCGCAACCGGCCACGGGGGGCAGGAGCACGAGGCATGACCGGTGCTGGTTTGGGCGGCTGGAGCAAGAAGACCAGAGGTTGAAGAAGCACTACGGCTATTGGATGGACATCGTACGGTCACTTGAGATAGAATCGTGCATATTGACTAAGTTGACAAAGCCCTCCGTCCCCGTCAACTTAGTAGGCCCACAAGTCAGCCTGCCATTATACTGGGTCCCAACTAACATGGGGAGTATTCTTTTTTTGTGCGTAATAAGGAGGCACTTCCTTGCGTGCGAAGATATAGCTGGTGGGTCCGAGCTGTCAGCGGAGGTAACATTTTTTCGTGAAATACAGAGGCCCTTTCGGTGGGTCCCCGATGTCAGGTGGAGGAATCATTATTTTGCGCGTAATAAGGAGGCATTTCCTTGCGTGCGGCCGTGGACCCAGCTGTCGGCCTCTCCACGTAAAGTCCACTTCAGATGCATGTCAGTCATTGACCACATTGACCAGGTCTTGCCGAGAGCACCAGGGTGGTGGACGACGGCAAGGCCTAGGAAGGGGACGACAAGGAGGCAGGGAAGAATCAGTAGTTGTTTCCCACGTGGAGGGGAGTACGACTGTACGAGGTTTTACTGGTCGTCTGCCGTCGTCGGAGAATAATAGCAGGTGTGGGTGAGTAGAGGGATGGCTAGGCCAGCGATGGGAGTACGGTCGGGCGGTGAGGCCTGCGCGGCAGCACAGCCGGCCGCGAGGAGGAGGGAGCAGGCAGTCTCGCCGGTGCTTATTTGAGCGGCTGGAGCAGGAACAGCAACGATTGAAGAAGCACGAAGGCCGTTGGATGGACATCCAACAGTCAGTGCTTGTGTGTCATCCTTTTTTTAGGAAAGCCTGAAATCCTGTGGAAAACAACATACAGCCCATCTACCATTATTTCTAATAATTTACAGCCCATTTGCTAATTCTTAAGGGTTTTTTGGAGTCCGTATTCTTTTTGTTAGCATTACAACCCATATTGTGGCAACTGTTAAAAAATTATACGAAATTTTGCATATTTCGGTGCGGTCCGAACTGTTTTTAATCCCGAAATTTCGACTCACATTCAAACTGATTTTAAAAATAAATGTATATCAATATAAAATCCAACAAATTCTCTACGCATAAAAATTAATGTAATTTAAAATCTTGAAATGAAAAAAAAAGATATTTGAAACTTTTTGCCCACCTGAAACTCCTTTTTTTGCTCTTCGACATACCCATCCGTCAAAACCATGCTGCTGATAAACTTAAGCCTGATGGACAATAGTAACCTCGCATTCAGCAGTAAGAATGTGACAAATCTTGTGTTTGCACGGTTGGCTACATATCGTTCTAGCGTTATTGTCTTCAATCGAATCTCATGAGAAGTGAGAAAATCCTGATGCTTACGAATCCACCGGTTGGTTATAACTTTCTTACCCCGTCATGTTGCCTAAATAGACATGAAGATTGAAAACAGTTAAGTTCTAAAGGAAGAGTGTCGAAAGAGCAACAGCTGAATGGTTAATTCTAGTACACTATATGCGGGCTTCCAATGTGCGTGAAATTATCACCTTTATATACAACTTCTCCAGACATGGAAAGCATTGCAACAAGCCAATAATCTTGTTCAGATCAAAACTATTCATTTGGATAGAACATAATATTAGTACAAAATGTGTACTCCAAGATGATACATAAATTATGCGCAGAAATTTAAAATGCAGCTTATGGTTACAAGTGTAGATGATAATATAAAGTACCTGAAGAACTGTGGAGACATACACCATATTGAAATGAGCACAGAGATCATGTATTACACCCAAGGTCTCTAGTTTATGCGCAGAGAGGACGGTTATTTGCAACGGTGAACAACTAGAATCAAGGATCAACCTTTGAAGTGAAGGGGCATCTTGGATGATGAGCTGCCTTCCGTCAAAATAAATTCCAATTCTTACAAGGTTAGGCGACTTTATTTGGAGACAACCAATTCTAACTGTGAAAACAAGCACCAAGCACTCCAGCGCAGGGCAACTGGAGTGGATGATGATGTGCAATGAGGCCTCCGATATACGAAATCGCACAAATGAAAGTTTCTTGAGAAATGGGAGTCGAAGGTTTAGTACCAGATTGTCTGGTAGGTAGCACTGCGCAAAGGTGGCGGTGTGGAGAGAGGACGAAAACCCTGAGATGGACATCGGTGCTGAGGGCACAAGTTCATGGCGTTCGGTATGTGGTATGTGATTTCCAGGGGAATACTAGAACTCAAGCAGCTGTAGTTCTGTGAATTCAGGGGATTCCAGCTAGGCGTCCACCATGCAGGGCATGGTATGCTTGTTCAGGTAGCATGACGGGATGCAGAGGCTTTGAACGGAGCCCTGGTGGGAGGAGATTATGGCTCTCGGATTTCAAAATCATTGAAGAGAGATAGCTGACGACAGTTGAGATTAAGGGGAATAGCGCGCCATAGAGGGCGCCACCGAATTGAGAGGACTTGGGTGCGGCAGCAATCCTTGGTGGGGAGAAGCGAGATGATCTCCCCAAGGATGGCGTCCGGGAGATCGTTGATGCGGTCCACCCGAGATTCTACGGGTTCCTGGGATCCGGTGGGGGCGGGGTCGCCGCTTCTCCCCGCACTATCGGGTGCGGGATCTACAACAGGCGTCGCCGCTGGTGGGAGCCTCATCTTCTTGGCGTTGGGGTCAGCCGACTCCATTTTGCTCGAGGGCGTCACGTCGCACTCATGGATTTGAGCAGAGTAATGAATGACGAGCCTAGTTGTAGTGCGAGCGAAGAAGAAGGGGAGCTGGGGGTTTTCTGTAGGAGTGAGGAAGAAGGGGAGCTGGGGTTTTCTGTAGGAGTGAGGTGAGGAATTTGGGGGTACGAGTGGAGCGAGCTGATGTGAGGTGGGTGGGAGCGAGGAGGAAGAAGAGCACCCAGGTTTTTGAATTGATTTTACTATTTACTAGTGTGGATGGGCTGTTTTGTCTTGGGACCCGAGAAACAATTACTACTAGTATAGTGGAGACACTCTACAGCTACCCAGAAAAACAATTACTACTAGTACAGTGGAGACACTCTACCGCTTCTGGCTCCTCCTAGGTCACTGAAACGTCTCCCTCTGGTGAATGCCGTTATACTTTTGTTCCCCGACATGCGGGCCATGCAACGCACGGGCCCAAATGCCATCCACCAAATTAGAAGGCAGTATGCAGGCGGAGAGTCACCCCGGTCGTAGCGCGGCAGTAACGAGCCGTTGCATCACAAAACCCCACCTCCCCGCAGTCTAAGTTTGACGGACGAAGCAACCATCATTTCACTCTTCGCTGAATCCCCTTCTCCCTCACCGTCTTCAAGAAAGGCAACACTTGCATCTGCCACTGTTCTTCTCTCCGAACGAAGGGAAGGTAAGCGGATCCATGATGTTGGTATATTTTTGTTCAGAGGAAAAAAAAGAACTTCTGCAAAGCAGTAACCGATCCTCACTCTCTTTTTTGTTTCATTGTCATTGCGATTATGTTTTCCTTTCAGTGGACTCCTAGTATTCGTCAGTTTCATGATGGACCAAGGAGAACCAGGCAAAGATCTGCCGATATTGGAGCAGACGCGGGAGGCTGATCCCCACGAGACAGAGAGCTCCAAGAAGATGGAGGCAACCACCGAGGTGACCCCAGATACTGAGATGGTCAACGCCCCGTTTGTGGTTACAGTCCCCGTGGCACTGCAGGAGCAGTTTCCCCTTTCGAGGATGTGTCCCCCCCCTGCTCAGCTACCGAAGGTGATTTCCTTCTTTGCCGATCTCGATTGTGGTTTTTCATATAAGTATGTGGTGATTTTTTTAGAAAAGGAAGTATGTGGTGATTAATAATGCACAGTTTTATTAGCTTCGATGCCATGGTATACGTAGTGGTTTAAATAACTTGTGTTTCTTATACTGAAAAGTAATTCAAAATTTGTTCATGTTTCAATTAGAGCCCTGATGCAGACAAGGATTGTGTGGTTGTACATGTCACTCGCTATGAGGCGGACGACCTGAATATACGCACTTGGAAAACAGAGTTCTTAGGCTATTGGATCCTGGAAGCCATTTGCGGTTATACCAATGAAGAGTTATATTCCAGCCTCACTGTTGTCAGGCATGTTGTCTAGGGTGTACTAAAGCACAAGAAGTTCAAAGCTACTCCTTCGTTTGTGAGGAATACTGTTCTTGTCAAGCTTACACAGGAAGATGACGTGGCATGCCTCCACAAACAAGTTTATCAGTGGCAAGGCCACAAGGTTGTCTTCATGAAGGTTCACAGGATTGAGCTGCTGCAGGACATCCTCGATGATGTTCATGGCAATGTCCGTCTTGTGTCCAGCCCAAATTAGATCGAGGCATGAAATAGTTGCCCCAGCTAGTGTTTAATAGTAGTTTGGATTGTGTCTAATTATCCAAACCTTGCCTGTTATCGACCCCTCTGGGGCTAGTACTCTGTTTGAATCTGTCTATGGGAACTACTGCTACTTTTGTGTGCCCGTGAATCATGTGAGAACCATCGCAATTGTTGCCAAAACAGATGCGTCCTCACTAGTTTTTTCATGAATATGGCATGGTAAGACATAAGTTGTCCCGGTTTATCATACGAGCAGTGTGTGTTTTGACGAAATAGAGCACTCGTTCGTGAACCGTGCACTAACGTATATATAAGTACTTGTAAACACTGTTGGTGCTACCCCACTTGTAAGCAGTTGTGCAAAACACGGCACATTGGCTCAGCTCGCTTCAACACTAGGCTATCGACCAACTAACAATCAACAATCTGCTGGCTGACATATAAGCAACTATGTATCTTGTTACAGTGTTTCATGCAGTTAATTGAGGCCACAATGCAATAAATTCCAAACGTTCACACGCTAGTACAGCGCTCATGTGGAACACTCACATTAAACTCGTCTTCATAAAAAACTTCAAAAGCATAAGTTAAGCAATTTTATACATCTCAATGATTCATAGAACATAACAAACATATACTAGTTCACAGCAAAAGACAAAGTTGTGAGAAGGTTTACAAATAAGGAAAAACAAGCAAGGCTTCTCACTGAGCAAAGGGCCTCCCGGCAGGCTTAAATTTCCTGGAGTTCACTCTAGTTTTTTCTTGTTGCCACCATTGAGTGTTAGGTTCTCTCATTCTAGAATAACCAACTATAATTGTGGTATCAGCTGGAATGCTGAACTGAACCATGCAGTGTACTAACCAGCTGAAATGCTTGTGCATTCCACTAAATTTAAGCACCGCTATTTGCAGAAATAAGCAGACCACAATGCCTCTTGTCTCCGCACCTGTCCAAAAAACCGTCGTGCAGTCGTGCCAGCTAGTCCTTGGTCCATGGATGAACTGGTAGAAAGTGCATTACGGACTAGGATGCAGTTGTTTTCGCTTGTCCCTGCATTGCAATCAGGAATTAAAACATACGAATCAGCTTCTTTTAGATTGTGTTGGTCATTCTACCTTAGTTACTACCAATGTAGGGATACCTGGAAGACGGGAGGTTAGACGACGGCAGCAAGGGATAGCCATCCCATTTTGCGAAGTTGTACTAAAACTGAGGTGTGTGCTTTTGATTGCGCGGATAGAAATGATACGGAGATAGACATCCCGAAACGATATGGAGACAGACATCCCTGTTTGCGCAAATAAGATATACGGTTATTTAAACAGTGACATATATTACTACTTTCCCCAGTTTCCTCTTAGAACCAAGTCCTAGATTCATGCTACAGCTTTCCCACTTTTTTCCCTATTTGAACCAACGATTTGAGTCGACTGTATGAAATAGCTTTACTTCTAATCTACTACTATAATGCGGCAGTTTTGAAATTGGATTTACCACTCCATCTTCGGTTCTCCCGCCTAAACAAGCATCGGCTCAAAATCCACCATTAATTTCTCCTCTCATGCATATCACTGTCGTCCATCAAACAAAGGATGACATGATCTGACGGCTAAGAGCTGTCGGATTCGCTCCTGCTCCTTGTGCACATGGCGGACTGTCGGTGTCAAAACCGGCAGATCTCGGGTAGGGGGTCCCGAACTGTGCGTCTAGGCCGGATGGTAACAGGAGGCAGGGGACGCGATGTTTTACCCAGGTTCGGGCCCTCTTGATGGAGGTAAAACCCTACGTCCTTCTTGATTAATATTGATGATATGGGTAGTACAAGAGTAGATCTACCACGAGATTAAAGAGGCTAAACCCTAGAAGCTAGCTTATGGTATGATTGTTGTTCTTCCTATGGACTAAAACTCTCCGGTTTATATAGACACCGGAGAGGGCTAGGGTTACACAGAGTCGGTTACAATGGTAGGAGATCTACATATCCGTATCGGCAAGCTTGCCTTTCACGCCAAGGAAAGTCCCTTCCAGACACGGGACGAAGTCTTCAATCTTGTATCTTCATAGTCCAGGAGTCCGGCCGAAGGTATAGTCCGGCTATCCGGACACCCCCTAATCCAGGACTCCCTCAGTAGCCCCTGAACTAGGATTCAATGACGACGAGTCCGGCACGCAGATTGTCTTCGGCATTGCAAGGCGGGTTCCTCCTCCAAGTACTTCATAGAATATTTTGAACACAAAGGTAGTGTCCGGCTCTGCAAAATAAGTTTCCACATATTGCCATAGAGAGAATAATATTTACACAAATCTAATCTGCTGACGTATTCCGTAGCATGAGATCACACCATGGCCAAGTCTTTATTTGAATCGTTTTACTATCCCACCTCAGCGCGTTTAGCTAGGCAGTTTCCTTGGCACGTCTTGTTAAAGCAGAGATCGTGTCCCCTTATTCCGGGATTCTCATCATTACGGGTGTGGGTCACCCAACCGTACCCGTTGGTATATTTTCTCGATCAAAGGCGAGTCCCAAATGGTCACGGGGAAGGCCCTTGGTATTCAACCTCTTATAAAGAGACCAAGGCCTTACTCCTTTCTTTCAATCTCAAACGAGTTCGCCCTTCGCCTCGATTTCCAACACACAAGGCTCCAGATTTCAGGCGCTTCGGACCTTCAACAATGTTCGGTTCCGACCTTCGAGGCCGATGGATGCCCTCCTCCGTCACGGAGGAGGACGTGCTGAAGTTGAGAGAGGCCAGGTTCTTGACCGGCAAAATCTCGCATAGGCTGCCTGCTCAAGGGCAGGTCATTCCCACTCCCAAGCCCGGTGAGAGTGTGGTGTTCATGTCTCACTTCCTTCGGGGGCTAGGCTTCCCGACGGATCCCTTCGTGAGGGGGCTCATGTATTATTATGGGCTGGAATTTCACGACTTAGCCCCGGAGTCCATCCTCCATATTTCCTCATTCATCATTGTGTGTGAAGCCTTCCTCCGTATCACTCCTCACTTCGGACTATGGCTCAAGACCTTCAAATTAGAGCCGAAGATGATCGAGGGACGGCACGCGGAGTGCGGAGGTGCTTTTATAAGCAAGAATGCTGGTACTCCATGGCCCGAGGGCTCTTTTCAAGAGGAGTCCAGCTTATGGCAACGAGAGTGGTTTTATATTACCGCTCCCAGGGCCCCTAAGTGGGTGGCGCTACCTGCCTTTCGCTCGGGTCCCCCGCCACGACTGGCGTCATGGGTCAATACGGGGCTGGACTGGGGGCCAGCAAAGGACGTGCCCCTACTGCAGGGCCGCATCCGAGATCTCCTAGAAAGAGACATCAGTCTGGTCATGGTGACACAGGTTATGTTAATTCGCCGAGTTCTGCCCTACAAACATCGCCCCCTCTGCCTGTGGGAGTTCAACCCGGAGGGACCATGAGTTCTCCAACATTTTCTTGGCAGGACGCTCGTGGAGATGTACAAATTGCTCTTCGGACCACAAGTAGTGTGTCCGGATTCTATGGAGGACGCAGGTCTGAGCTGCAATCGTCCGGATACTCAAGTAAGTAGCCTTGTGCCCGGACTCGCTATCCGTATATTTGTCATAAAATTGCCCCTAAAAGAGTTCTCCTTGCCGGAGTAATTGGACACGGATACCCCGAAGACGGCAAGATGATATTTCAAGACATCGGGGCTAGCAAAGCCCCTCAGTCCGACTGCCGGCTACCGACTACACCAACCTTCCGGCTGCCGACTGCGCCAACCTGCCGGCTGCCGACTGCAGTCCGACTGCCGGCTACCGACTACACCAACCTGCCGGCTGCCGACTGCGCCAACTAGCCGGCTGCCGACTGCAGCCCGACCCGACTCCGACAAGACACCGACGAGACGGATGTACCCGAGCACTATTCACACGTCATCTCAGTCATCATGTATAGTGTCACTTGTCCCCTGGCACTATTTATGAAGTGACCCAGGGGACAAGGATGACACCCACCATGCCTTTGCCCATGCCACTAGTTAGCTAGCTACCATACCTACATAGCTTACATACTAAGCTATCTCACTCTACAAAAAGGAGGCCTCATCCATCCATCCAGGAGGATGGACACTCTCACGCACAGACCCACGGCCAAGTGCCATTCGGCCACTAGAGCTTGCATGCTCATGCGGCCACCCACATATATACGAGGCCAGATGCCTATGGCAGTGACCCCAGAGACAGCTCTAGGAGCAACTCTGTACCAGATATACCAGATACACTCAGACATGCAGCAGTAGGAGTATTATCTCTCTGGAGAGCTCCGAAGCTGGGTAAACCACCGCGTGCTACTCGCATACCCGCTCCCGGGCCTATCAGTAGCAGTCTTACCCACACACTAAGCCCTTGTGGCATCTGTCGACTCGCAAGCCCCCCGTGAGAAATACCATGATAGTCCTTTAAACAGGAGTGGATAGCGAAAGCAAAGCTAATCAGGTGTCCGGCCCCCCTCCCCGAGACCACGCCGGGTCTCGTGCTAGTCAGGATGTTGGAGGTTGTGCCTTCAAAGGGAAGCGATGGAGGGGACAAGGAAGTTACAGCCTCCTCGAAGGAGGTTGTCCGGAAGGGAGGAATCAAAAATTCCTCTCCTCAGTGGAAGAAGAGGACCGCCTCTGAAGACCCAAAGACCATGGCCTTAAAGCGGGGGAAGAAATCTTCGCTAGAGGGTCCTGTGCTGGGGGATACTTCGGCCGAATTATGCCCTCAAGGGGATCGGCCCTCCACCGAGCCGTAAGTAGAGAGGAGTTTTCTTTTTAAGAAACAAGAGAAATCCCTGCTTTACATCTGAGAAAAGTAATCAAAAATTTACCTTGTAACTCGGACCTTAGCCCTTCTTAGCAGATCTCGTCTTCGAGGGATCTTCTTCCGGAGATGATGGAGAGCGGAACGCCTCCCCCTGCCGTACCGCCTTGCAAGGCGGGCGACCCTGAGGTATCGTCATGGAGGGATTCTCCGAATCCGGCGGGGCCAGAAGGTAGTCATATGGCCCCCCAAAGCCCTCCGCGTCCGGCCTCCGAAAAGGGCCATCGGACGAGTCCGATGCCGTATGGTGCGCGGTCGGAGGAGCTGAAGGATCTGCTAGGGAAAGCATCTATCTCAGAGGAGCACCATGCATTGATGGGTACGGTGATTGAGAGGATTTCATCCGCGGAGAGCGGATTGCACGAGGCCGTCAGGAGTTTACCGACAGGTTTTGAGGTACGCGAAATAATGTACCCTTTTTGGACAGTTGCGCATAAATAAGATGCGCCCTGTGTAGATAGTAGCCCCTGAGACTCTGTGGGTTGTTAAAAGTGACGGCGCACAGAGGATCATAATCCTAGGTCTAATATGCCGCCTTTATACATAGGTGGCGAAGTGTCTGGTGGCCAGCCGGACTGATGGATTTGCCGAGCTAAAGCGGCAACTTGACGTGGCATATGCTGACTTCGCGCTTGTCAACAAGCGGCTTGACGAGGCACAAGGTATGTAATTCCGTCGGCAACGCCTGGTAAGAGGAGCTTTATGCCAGTATCTTACAATGTGTGCGCTTGATGCAGATGGTGCTGCTGCCATGGAGAATCTTCGGGCGGTACTTGCCCGAGCCAATGAGCAAGCCAGGAAAAGTGATGCGGCTACCGGAAAGGAAATTGAAGAGCTGAAAGCCGAACAGGTTGCTCACTACCGGAGCAAGAAGGAAATGGCCGAGATGGCCGTGAAGCTGAAGAACGCTGCTGACCGTTGCAAGCTTCTTGAAAAAGAAGATCGGGCAGAACAGACGGGCCTGAAGAAGGCCATTGCCGATGCCAAGGATGCTCGCTCTGCGATGAGAGCTATGAAGGAGGAGCTGCGTCAGGCCGGAGAGATCGCGGCTGGAAAGCCCTTTATGCTGTGGAGGAAGTTCTGTGATCCTAAACATGCTCCGTTAGACCAGATGTGGAGTATGGCGGACACCTATCTGGATTTAGCAGCGAGTGCCGCAGATGCGGCCGAGCACTTCCGAGATCAAGAAGATCGCAAAGTGGAAAAGCTCTTCTGGTCGCAGTTCCACAATCCAAAGCATCCACTGTCATTAGCCGATTGTTTTGCCGAATGGGCCGAGCTAAATAGGTTGTCCGGGCTCGCCATGAAGTATGTCGTGAGTCATCTGTGGCCAGAGAAGCCAGAGCCGAAAAGTTATTTCAACTTGGTGCAGCAGTTCCTTGGTGCGGCGCGGCATATCAATGCGATGAAGAGGTCAGTATGCATAGAGGGTGCGCGGATGGCTCTTGCCCGTGTCAAGACATACTGGGCGAAAATGGAAGCCACCGCTGTTGCATCCCCAGACTCGGATGGAAGCCGAGTACCTGTCGAGCGCTATTTTCAGGAAGTTCTGCAAGGCGCTCATTTAATAGAGACGCATACTATATTCGAATAGCATGTATTATTGTAAAACAATATTTTGATAAATTGTAGAAGCTTTTTATACTTGTGCCTGCAAGTAATATGATACCTCCTGTGCGGCCGTTTAACATATATGTATATATAATCTGAAAGATGGCAGTCATCGGCTTCAGCCCCCACGCACATAATGCCGGGGTGTTCGCAGAAGGCGCATTTTCACACTTGATCCAACGTCTTGGTCCTACAAAGGAGGTGATAGCACAGCGAACTAGGCAATTGGACTATGATGCTTTATCACTTTCACTTAGCCATAGGAGTTTGACAGTGAGGATACTTATATAGCCCCTGGTGGCGCCTGCGCTCGCCCGAACTCGGGGCGCGTATGTGCCTGGCCGGGAAACGACCCTTCGTTAATGCGGAGGAATCCTAAAGATTCCGGTAAGTCATCAAGTGGTTGACCAGTCTCACGCTATATCATGACAGTCAGTTTTCGGCTTTCTCTACTAAGGTGCTCGCCTGGCCGAACTGGGGCACAATCGCAATAGTTCTCCTAGTGCTGCCTTAGCCGATAGAGCGGAACGTAAGGCAGCAAAAACCAGGAGCCGGGCAAACCCAACATTTGACCAAAGACATGATTCGGAGCTGATGCATATAAGGCCAAACTCGCGACGCCGAACACTCCCTAAGGTATTCGGTCTTTATGAGGGCGGGCGGGATAACGCACTTAGTATTAAGCCCCTAGTGTCTAGGTACGCGTAAAATTCTGACGTGGCCACATGCCAAAACGCCAGACTCCTCCTTGGTTATATCAAGAAACCAGTGGATGTGTATCAACAAGAGACAGTAAAAAAGGTTTACACAGGGTCTTAATCTGAAAAGAATCCTTGGAACGGGTCCCTGCTGCACGTCTGCGCCTGTGTCTCTGTTGTGCCGTATCCTGGACGGACGTACCACGGTGTTCATCTGTAAAAGAGAGGAACTTAGTTAAATAAAGATCGTGCCGAACATAAGTTATGCTAAATAAACGAAGTATAGATCGAAATGGGTAAAATTGAGCTTTATTGTCTCTTGTTTTATATGCGCGGAGCCCCTAGCACAGGGGTATACGGTTATTAAGCCTTTATCAATTGTATGTTTATGCCAGACTCGTCTAGCCATGTCCGTGGTCTTGACGACCTGTTTAGATGCTTTGGCTGGTGAAGCCACTTTATTGTGGGGCTGTCAAGGCAGCCGCACTGTTTTCCGCGCGGGTGGAACACTCAATGTTTTCCCTTTAATGAGATGATGCCTTGTGGACCGGGCATCTTAAGCGTAAGAGATGCATAATGTTCTTTTGCATTAAAGCGGGTGAAAGCTTCGCGTCCCAGCAGTGCTTGATAGCTACTTGAGAATGGGGCGATGTGGAAAGTTAGCTGTTCGTGACGGAAGTTATCGGGGGAGCCGAACATAACTTCCAGCCGGAGAGAACCCATACCGCGGGCATCCGGGCATCGCATTACCCCTTGAAAGGAGGTTTTGCTATGGCGAATTTTTGTTGGGTCTATCCCCATGTTGCGGATTGTGTCCTGGTATAACAGGTTTAGACCACTACCGCCGTCCATCAGGACATTTGTAAAGTGGACTCCGCCGATTATTGGATCTAATACCAAGGCAGTCCAGCCTGCGTTCCGGATACTTCTAGAGTAATCCTGATGGTCGAAGGTGATTGGTTTTAACAACCATTGGGGAGACTCCTTTGGGATAGGCCGTATGGCGCGTATCTCTGGTGGCGCCGTTCTGTTCGTCACGTGAAGTAAGTTTACTGTTTTGATTTCTTCTGGGAAATCCTTTTGTTTCCTGGTGCTCTGCTTGTGGGGTTCGTCGTCGTCCTCACTTGGTGTGTAGAGCCCCTTGTGTTCGGCGTTGAGCTTGTCGGCTTGCTTGAAAAGCCAACAATATCTGTGGGTATGGTTCGCAGGCTTCCCGGGAGTACTGTGTATTTGACATATCTTGTCCATGATTTTGTTTAAGTTGGATAGCTCATCCCTGTTATCCTTGAGGGGCGGCTTTCTCTGATCCTGCCGCGAGCTTTTGAATCCGGCGTTGACCGTCATGCTCTTTGGGCTGTTTCCCTTATTCCGGTGTTGGTCCTTGCTGCATCGGAGTTTTCCATTTTTCATCCCTAACTTCGGATGTACTTGGGTCGCTGGTGCTACATCTTACCAACCAGCTGTCCTCTCTTGCGCAAAAGCGGGTCATGAGGCTTGTTAATGCGGCCATTGTTCTTGTCTTTTCTAGGCTGAGGTGTCTGGCGAGCCATTCATCTCGAACATTGTGCTTAAAAGTTGCTAGGGCTTCGGTGTCCGGACAGTCAATTATCTGATTCTTTTCAGTAAGAAATCTGTTCCAAAATTTCTGGGCTGACTCTCCGGGCTATTGAGTTATGTGACTGAGATCGTCTGCATCCGGAGGGCAGACATAGGTCCCATGAAAATTTGCCTGGAAAGCATCCTCAAGCTCTTCCCAACTTCCAATGGTGTTTTCGGGAAGGCGTTTGAGCCAATGCCGGGCTGGCCCTTTAAGCTTGAGGGGTAAGTATTTTATGGCGTGGAGGTCATCTCCTCTGGCCATGTGTATGTGGAGGATATAATCCTCGATCCAGAACCCAGGGTCTGTTGTTCCGTCGTACGCCTCTATGTTTATGGGGTTGAATCCTGCTGGAAATTCATGGTCCAGCACCTCATAGGTGAAACATAGGGGGTGTGCGGCACCCCTGTATTTGGGTGTGCCATGATGTTCGGATATTTGTTGTGTTGCATTGCTTAGTTGAGCTTGATTTCTTAGCCCGTATATAGATCTGGCTGGGCCGTCTTTTTGATGTGGATCCTTTGGTGGATCGCGTGCCCGCTTGTGTGCGGTGCCGCTTGCCACTCCATGCTGGCCATGCGGTCGTCCACCCGACCGGGTGGCTTTCCTATTTTTTGAGTGCGGGGGCTCTAAGGCCTCCTCGTCAAATTCAGGCAGTAGCTTTCGCTTTGGATAGCTTTTTGTGCGGCGACTGCCGGCATATTTGTCTGTGGTGTTGCGTACTTTGCTCATCTGATTCTAAGTACATCTTCTGCAGTTTTGAGCTTCCGCTTCAGGCTATGCGCAGTGGCGACGAGCCTTTCGTGGAGGTTCTTCTGCTCCATGATTTTATCTGGCGTAAGGTCATCTGGACTGTTGTTTTCGCCGGGGATGGGGTTTTTGGTTTGTTTATCCAAGTTACCCTATTCGGACGCTTGATCGAAGGCATGTTCGTCGTCCGCTGGCTCGTCCTGCTCTATGGCTGGGTCTGTATGGCTGTTGTTGCTGTCGAGGCGGGGCTTGGAGCGGTGCTTACATCGCTGCTTTGATTGCTTTTCGAGTGAACGATCCCTCGTTGCATCCCTGTGTTCCTCGTCGTCGCTTCCTTTGGGTGTGTCCACCATATATACATCATGAGATGAGGTGGCTGTCCAGTGCCTTATAGGCGTTTGTTCATGTTCATCTCCTACATCGTCGTCCATACCATTGATGTATTCAGAATCGAAGTCGAGCACATCGTTTAAATTATCGAAAGTGGCTACGAAGTGGGTGGTGGGTGGGCTTTGAATTTCTTCATAATCTGCATCCCAACCTTGTTGACCATAGTCCGGCCAGGGCTCTCCTGATAAAGAGAGAGACTTTAGTGAGTTCAGAATATCGCCGAAGGGCGAGTGCTGAAAGATGTCCACGACGGTGAACTCCATGATCGGCGCCCAATCGGGTTCGATCGGTCGGGGCGCGGAGGGCTCGGAGTCTGGAGAGGAGTCCGGCTCCTTGGAGTCACAGGCTTCGCAGAGAGTAGGGCTGGTGTTCGGCTCGATCGCCATAGAGATTGCAGCCCCCGAGGCGGTGTCTAACCACCCATCCTCGATTGGTGTGATCGGCTCCGAGCTAGGGGTCGGAGCAGACACAGGTGCGGCCTCTAGGGCACTGTTCGGCGGCAGAGTTAAATCATGCCCATCGTGACAGTGCGGCACGCTCGGCTGTGGCTCGAATCCGTCGAAGATCAAGTCTCCGCGGATGTCGGTCGTGTAGTTCAAACTTCCAAATCTGAACTGATGGCCAGGGGCGTAGCTTTCGATCTGCTCCAAATGACCAAGCGAATTGGCCCGCAGTGCAAAGCCGCCGAATACGAAGATCCGTCTGGGGAGAAAAGTCTCACCCTGGATCGCATCACTGTTGATGATCAGAGAAGCCATCAGGCCTAAAAGTGACGACATAGAGGAACTCTCAATGAAAGCACCAATGTCGGTGTCAAAACCGGCGGATCTCGGGCAGGGGGTCCCGAACTGTGCGTCTAGGCCGGATGGTAACAGGAGGCAGGGGACACGATCTTTTACCCAGGTTCGAGCCCTCTTGATGGAGGTAAAACCCTACGTCCTGCTTGATTAATATTGATGATATGGGTAGTACAAGAGTAGATCTACCAAGAGATCAGAGAGGCTAAACCCTAGAAGCTAGCCTATGGTATGATTGATGTTCGTCCTACAGACTAAAACTCTCCGGTTTATATAGACACCGGAGAGGGCTAGGGTTACACAGAGTCGGTTACAATGGTAGGAGATCTACATATCCATATCGCCAAGCTTGCCTTCCACGCCAAGGAAAGTCCCTTCCGGACACGGGACGAAGTCTTCAATCTTGTATCTTCATAGTCCAAGAGTCCGGCCGAAGGTATAGTCTGGCTATCCGGACACCCCCTAATCCAGGACTCCCTCACCGACTCTGCTCTCCAAGTAAACAAATAAAGAAGTCCCCGTTGAATCTGGATTGCACCTACTGAAGTTCAGAAATGTCTAGAAACTGCTGCCACCTCCTCACATGCAAGTACGACAAGTTGGCAAATAGCTAGCACATTTTGGTTCCCCGTTGTCACCTGGGAAATAAACAATCTACTACTAACTAATTTTTTAAGATTACTGTAAAAATGTATTTTTTAGATACGGCTATACTGCAAAGTTTACACTGTTCACATAACATAACATTGCATGGCTGATGCTAGCTAAAGTTTTATTCTGCTTCATCGAGAAATGTAATATTTTTATTATTCGTAGAAAAAGTGTAATATTTTATTTCAGTCATACATAAGTTATACCTCAAGATAATACAGGACATGAGTGTCTGTCAGACCTAAATGACTTATTTAGTTGCACAAAATAGTCCATAGACATGCATGTAAACTATCAAACAACTCTGGAACTATACATCAGTGGATCCCAGGAAACAACGTATAATAAAACTACAACTTTTATCTTGTAATCAAATTCTTACTTGGAACTCAGTTTGATTTGTGCAAGTGATTTGCTTCTTATTTCAGACCCTGTTCAAGAATTCATCTGATTAACCAGTTAACTTGCCGATTAATCCCTACTCATAGGGTCCCCGAGTAGCCGATTACCTGATAAATCATCCGATTAATTGATTAAATGGCTGATTAACTTGCTGATTAGCCTATTAATCCCCCTACTCACCAGCCGACCGAGCAGCTACCAGTTAACGATTTCCTCAACAATGATTTCAGAATAGTCCTTAGATCATGCAAACAAACAAACTATGATATCTACTCAAGATATGAGTACCCATTTCTCTCTCTAAAAAGAAGGTATATGAGTATCTATCATGCAGAACATACGTGCAAATCACGTGCCTTAGTAGAAGTCTAGGTGGCTTTGGAACAGTGGACGGAAGTAGAAAAGGATCCACACGAAGGGAGCTGGGGCAGTAGAGCAAGGCAGGTTTCGAAGGAATATATACCTGAGGGTCGTCGGCATGTTGCAAAGATGGCGTCGGGAGGCCCCATCTTGGCCACAATACCGCGGGGAGGAAGAAGGGGTCGAAGGCCCTCCCAAGCAGGCGCTCTCTCGGAGAGAACGGCATGGCCACCGATCGGGACACACGGGCAGCCGTTGGTCTCCTCCCTTGCCGCCGACGACAGCGTGAATGATGCACCTACACCCCTGCCCCGGTCGAGGTTGTCCGGCCGGATTTGTGACCAGCCGTGAGCTGAGAGAGAGTGTGGCCACCTATGTGTTGCTTAGATCTGGAGAGCATGAGAGAGTGAACGAGAGGAACCCTAGTAAAGCAAGCTCTAAGGCTCCTGCTTTTATATATAGTGGAGTGATTTTGTTGTACCAGCTTCAAAAAAATGCGCTCCTGCGTGTACCCGTGAGTGGGTGTGAGAGAACTAGTGCGTGCGTGCACCGCTTCTCTTCGTGAGAGTACAATATACTATGCCCAAAGAACGTTCGCCTCAAGAGTAATAGTACAAGTGTGTGACGTGTGAGCTAAAATAAAATGTGCGCGTCGTCTTTTGTTTCTTAGAAGTTCTGAGGGTAGGGTGTGACGAGCACATATGTGCGTGACATCTACCTGCAGATAGACGGTGGGTGCGACGTGCGAGTCTGCGAGAGGACTCGCGAGAGTCATGACTCGTGAGGGTGTGTGTGCGTGAGAGAGGGGGGCACATATCAATGCAATGCATGTGTCCATAAATCATTATCCGACAAACGTTCGCCACAAGCCTTTTCCTGACCAACGCCGTAAGGACCGTTAGATCGGCATCCGACAGTGTCAGTTTTGCCATGTCATTTAACAGAACAACCACTCCTCCTACAGACAAATCTTCCACGTGAGTGTTAGAAACTGTCGCATGCTCCCTCCGTTCCGAAATGCAGTGCATATAGCTTTATTGAAAATTCGAACCTCGCAAACTTTTACCGAGTTTTCGTGTACCAAATTGCACATGTAGAATACCATGTATATATCATTTCATTCATCTTCGAGAGGTAACTATAAAGTTGGGTGAGGAGTCTACAAAGAAAGACCATCATATCACCCGGAGCAATTTCAAGCATCCTGTAGTGTCGAGGAATATCATAGGAACTCTATATGATATGATTTTTATAGGATTTTTTCCTTTAGAGCGAATTGGTTCATAGGAATAGATTCATATACTCCAAATTTCAAAGGAAATAAACATGATACCATTTCTATAGCTTTAGAGCCACTTGGTTCATATGAATGGATTCCTATACTCCCTTCATTTCAAAGGAAAATAAACATTAGCGTATATTCAATAGAAAAGTTCCTATGATATGAACCAAATTACATCTCTTTTCTAATCCCTCCTCATAGGAATTGAGAAACATGTCATCTCTATATTCAATAGAAAAGTTCCTATGATGTGAAGCAAATTACATCTCTTTTCCAATCCCTACTCATAGGAATTGAGATGCTCCATGTCATCTCTTTCCCTACAACTTCCATGTATACATATTCTATTCCTAAATAGATAGTACAACCCACTAGTAGCTTTTTTCCAAAACATGCAACTATGGCACAAGAACTATATAGTGTGCCAATAACTTTGAAAGATGGTTGCTGGATGAAGCTAACCCGACAGTGCAGAGATAGGGAAATCCGAGCACTACTGGTCGTTGGATATCATCAACATTCCACCAGATCTGCCACATGTACAATTTAGAAGACTCCATGGTTGAACTTAAGCATAATGCACAAACCTCAAAACACAAGCACTTCTCCTTTGTTCTAGAATCTTCTGTATCATAACTGATTATTTTTTTCTAAATGAATTGCCATTATTTGTTTTTTACTTTATGATTTACTCCCTCCGTTCCAAAATAGATGACCCAACTTTGCACTAACTTTGTACAAAGTTAGTGCAAAGTTGGGTCATCTATTTTGGAACGGAGGGAGTACAATGCACAACCCCATGAATCTTAACATTTTTATAAAACTTATTGATTTTGAATGAGATGAACTATAAGAACTAAGCGAACATCTACATCATGCATATATGCCTCAAAGTTTTTACATCCTATAGTGTGTATTTATTCATAATTTGGTTTGGAAATCTCATGCGTTCAATACATGTGTACCTTACTAGTTTTGAGTAGAGTAGCAAATTTCACGCGGCCCCAGGTATTTCAAAATGCAGGGCCCATGCATCATTGCCTTCCGGTCGAACCTACGTCCACAATTTTTTGTACGTACTATATCTCCACTGGTCCCCGAACCCAAAATGCTGCCTCGTTCCTATAAAACCAAGCGGCCCACACGTATTTAAGGTGTCGGCTCGAACCCGTTTACTACGACATGGCCCCGCACATCGTAGTACTCCTACAAACCCTACCGTCGCACTCATCATCGGTTTTCTTCAAGTGGACGAGGGAGAAGCCGATTTGTAGTGGAGGCGCTTTTAAAAAAAGGATCTGTAGTGGAGACCCCTACCCTAGGGTACCCTAGGTAGCTGCCGCACGCATCATTGTTTTCTGTTTTCTGTGACACCCCAAAATTTTGACCTTGTTTTAATGAATTAAAATTTTGCCAGGAATTAAAACCTTGAATTTCTGAGCTCCCTTTTGATTTTTGTTTACTCATTTTTTTCCATGTCGTGATGAGTTTTTCCCAAAGTGTAAATCTTTCAAATATGTTATTGGACTTATTTAATCTCTCAAAAAAAAACTTTTCCTTATTTAATATAACTAATTAAAGAATTAAGTTGCTTGATCTTTACTTTCTTGAAAATGGTTTTTCAAGGTTAAGCGGCCATATTTGAACTACAACCATTTGATAAATTCACTTAAAATTTCCACAAAAATTTGGAGATGTCATGTGATGTTTTTAAATCACCTTTGTATAAAAACATCCTTTTGTCATAAAATATTTTTAGCTCTACACCCATTTTTCTTCTCTGGTCCAGTGGGTAATTTTGCACTACAACTCATTTAAATATTTTCTTCTAGCCTCCACCAAAATTTTTGGATGTTAGTAGTAACATATGATTCAACATTTTGCAAAAAACCTAGTGCTGTTCTTTGAAAAAATTTGAGTGAATCAACCTCATTTTTATTCTGGTCCAACTTGAGGATTTGTACAGCAACTACATCTTAAGTTGCTCCTTTACCCATGATTCCTTTTCCTGCTTGTAGACCACCCAACCAAACCCCTAAATCCAGGAGCATGCACCCATTGGTTCATTTTTGGTTCATGAAATAATGCCATTTATTTCCTGTCCAGAATCGTAGTTTTGTAAAACTTGCACTAACAAGTTGCTGCATTTGACCAACTAACCTCACCACCCTCTTGTCCATCTAAAGAAACCCCAATCTGGAAGTTTTGGCCACCCCAAGAGTTGCCTAGGTGCATGTGGCATTCTATCGAGCACCCTGTAGGCATGACCAGTTTTGACATGAGTTTTGGCATTGCACTGTGAGCTTGCACCTTGGATCAAACTAACCTGTCCACTAGACTCCCAGTTGCTCTTAACCTAGATCTGCTAAGTGCCAGCCTCACCCAAGCTCTGTAGCAGGCTCTGGCTTTGTGTCGAGCACATCCCGTGCGTGCCCAGAGCGCGAGTAGAGCGTGCGTTTGGCACGCGTTTTGCACATGCCGCGCCCGAGCCGACACGCTGCCCCCCTGGCTTTGGCCCACTCGGCAGCACCTCGCCACGCACGTCCCTCCTCACTGCTACGCGCCAAGCCGCCCCTCGCCACGCCCGACAGGCCAGGAGCTAGCCGCCACGGCCGCCGACAGCCCCTGCTCCGTTCAGCGCCGCCGAGCCTGCCCCACTCGCCACCTGCCCCCTGGAGCAGTGCGTGCTCATCCGCAAGCTTGTCCCCTAGCGCTCGTCGGCGCCACGTCGCCCTGCCGCTACAGAGAGGCGGTTCGCCGGCATCCTCATCCGCCGCCGCGGAACCGACCTCGACGAGCTATAAAAGGAGGTCCCTGAGCTTCCCCGAGCACGCAGGCGACCTCATGCCACCCCATTGGCGCTCCCCTAGCTCGCATTCGACCCGGGGAGGCCTCCTTCCTCATCTCCGGCAACTCCTGCCGCCGCCACCGCCTCGGCCAATCCGGCACCTCCAGTGCCTCCCCCTCTCCATTCTCATGTCAAACTTCCTCATCCTCCCGTGAACCCATCCCCCTACTCAATCTTGATCGGGAACCACCGTAGCCCCAAATCCACCTTGCTCCCAAAGCTTCCCTCCGCCGCGGAGCTCGCTGCCGGCGATTTCCTCCGCCTCCGACGACCCTACGACTACCGGAGTGACCACCTCGGCCCCCTGAACCCGCTGGTGGGCTCAGCTTTCCAAACGGAGCCACCGTTCGCCGGCGATGATCGCCGGAGCCCCGCTCCACTTGGGCAGAGGAGGGAGACGACGCGGGCGACTGTTCAAACCTGACCAGTGGGCCAGGCGGGCCCACTGTCAGTGACACACGCGCCGCCCACGCTGGGTAAGTGGAGGCGTAAAGGGCGCAAATGCGTTTTCTCTGCACCGAAAGCGTAATCTCGTTTGAACCGTTTTCTTTTCCTGATTTTATTCAAAACAGATTTTGACCAAATCTTTGACTGGCTATAACTTTTTAAATATAACTCCAAATGAATTGATTCTTTTTCCTACCTTCCTCAAATTTGGTCTAGTTTATTCTAAGATTTATTTCAAAATTTTCCAAACAACTTTTTTGTACTGTTTTTGAAATGTGTGTTAATTCAAATATATTTTAAAATAGGATTTTGGAGAGAGTGAAGAAACTTTCAAAAGTTTTGGAGAGCACCTCACCCCTCCACAACTTGAAGGCAAGCATTCTGAACCCTGGTATTATGTTTTTGGTGTGTTACTTGACACGTTTATAACACCACCTTATTTCGGATGACTTGTTATTTTATGTGATATGATCATATGCATGGAAGCATATCAGTGATTTCCTTGCTATTGGAAATGAATATTTTTGTGATGGTGATCATCCTCATGTGCCTTACATGCATGCCAGAAAGGAATCCGGGAAAGCCTCGACCTTGGGTAGGCGTGAGCTTGTCACCGGTCCCCGTCAGGACGGTTATGTCCGGTATGGCATGGTAAGGTATATTGAGTGGTGATTTCGTCGGTTGTAATATGTTTGATATACATGTCATGCAGGGAACTTATAAACCTCCTGAGTCGACCACAGATCGAGTCTTGTTCCAGTAACCCGCATACTTGCCTCGTACTACCACTCGTCCCTGTCGCAGGTAGGGTATGGTTCAGTAAGTCGTCAACCCCTTTCAAGCACACACCGTATAGAGAGGCCATGGTGGAAGACATCGGTTGTAGCTGGTAGGCAGGCCACCTGGTCCGGGGGCATGGGTATTTCCGGTTGGGACCGAGAGGGGAGGCCACCCCTTAGAGCGCGCGATATAAATTTGATCCCAGGCTACGCGAGGTTGTAGCCTCCCCACTTAGAGTTTTGCTTAACAAGTGTCATGGGTGATTCCTGACACCGATGAGTTAAGCTTGTGTGTGCAAGTTAGGCGTGTTTTCAACTAAAAGGCCGTAGATGGAATTAGTCCCGATGGACTAAAGGAATCCGTTACTCGTGGGTAAAGAGTACACCCTCTGCAGAGATTAAACCTATTCGAATAGCCGTGTCCATGTTTAAGGATTACAGTCTGGGATGGGTCAAGTACTGGTCTTTGTGTCGGTCTTCGGAGGTGAAAATGGTTAAACCAAAACTTGGACACTGATCGGTGACTTGTGAGGACCATGTTTATTATTTTGTGATGGACTAACCTGTTATATTATTTGTATTATCAAGTATCCCTGGGATGGTTCTACCCCTGGATATTCATGGTGATTAATTATTTCTAAGCCCGGCTAAATGTTTATTCCTGTGGATGGCTAACCCGTTCATTATCATGAATTGAATATTTCTTATGAGTATTAATTTACTTGTGAATAAAAGCCCTTTCTGTGATGTCGCTCAGACGTCTGACTTTGGCATTTCTTTTAAAGCCCTTTTTGTGATGTCGCTCAGACGTCCGACTGTGGCATTTCTTTTAAAGCCCTTTCTATGATGTCGCTCAGACGTCCGACTGTGACATTTCTTTTAAAAGCCATTTCTGTGATGTCGCTCAGACGTCCGACTGTGGCATTTCTTTTAAAGCCCTTTCTGTGATGTCGCTCAGACGTCCGACTGTGGCATTTCTTTTAAAGCCCTTTCTGTGGTGTCGCTTAGACGCCCAACTGTGGCATTTGTTTTAAAGCCCTTTCTGTGGTGTCGCTTAGATGCCCGACTGTGGCATTTCTTTTAAGCCCTTTATGTGGTGTCGCTTAGACGCCCGACTGTGGCATTTCTTTTAAGCCCTTTATGTGGTGTCACTTAGACGCCCGACTGTGGCATTTCTTTTAAGCCCTTTATGTGGTGTCGCACAGACGTCCGACTGCGGCATTTTATTTCCACTCCCTTATTGCTTATTCATGTTGCATATAAATAACCGCTTGCATGCATAAAAGATATGTTATTTGTGACTGACGATGTGATCATAGAATATTTCAGTGCATAGATATCAATTATATTATTCCAGTGTTCTTGATGTTTGCGAGTACATTCAAAGTACTCACTGGCTTGTCCCTGGCTATTGTCTTGGCCAGATATTCGCATGGAAAGGAGCGCTGCGATGACAGCCGCGGAAATTAAGCAACGGTGATAGAAGCCTCGCGAAGATAGGAGTTAACCTGGTCAGCTGTTCCCGTGGGAAGTGGAGTCCCACACACTGATGACTCACAAACCGCTTCCGCCATCAACCACTAGAAAACCATTTGGTGTACTCACAGGCCACAATGGTCTTGTACTACACATTTTGTGCTTTTGCTTGGAATTTCTGTAACAAGTTGGTGCCTCATCAGCTAACAGGAATCCTGGGGCTGGTGAGCACAACGGCCATTTTCTGGAAATTTATGTCCGGAAAACCGGTCGTGACAGACTTGGTATCAGAGCCAGGCTGACCATTGGCTAATCCTATCTTAGCCGGGTCAATAAACCTAAGTAAACCAGCCCACCAGACTTTGACCAAACCCAGTCAAGCTTCCCTAGCAAGATAGCCACACCGTGGCCCGACACCTTTTGGGCAGTCGGTGCCCAACCTATCAACCCAACCTGTCAACCTTGCACCAGTAACCAAGTCCTAAATAGTCCTTTTTCGCAAGCGTGTGGAGGAAGACTCCGTCCCCTTTTTCCTATAAAAAGGGCATGCTAGCCCCAACCCAGCACAGTATAGCCGCTACCCCAAACCAAGCCACAATGCCCGGCCCCGTCGTGCACAATGAGACCACAGCAACCAACCTTGGAGGCTTTGTGACCATACTCGCAAACCTCACCCGTCGTGCCTATGCGTTAGAAGAGCCCCCAGAATATGTTGTGTACCAAGGACCCATGAGCGGCGAGAGCCGTCAATTCTGGGCCACTGTGCACATTTATGGTAGGGGACTAGAGCACGAGCGCCCCTACAGGTTCACCGGAAGAACAACTTCCTTTGAGCCACAAGCCATCCAACTAGCTGCTCGAGAAGCTATAGTTCATCTCCGACACTTGTCGCCCAGAGTTAACTGTCGCTCGTTCCACTACTACCCCAGACGTGAAGGGTATGGTAGACCACCCCAAGTTGTCAACGGAGATCACGAGACAGATCCTGCATTGTTGCACCTAGTGCGCTATGTAAGTGCACTAGAGGAGCTATGCGATCAAATCACGATTGATCTAATCGCAGCTCCTGGAGAGCTGGTTCGTCGAACCCCGGCGAGAGGAGAGAACGAGCCCAACATCAACAACCCAGTCGTGCTGTTTGGACACCCGATCGAGCCCCGGAGATCTACCCCAGCCATCGGCCAAGTTGCCGCGATAACCCTAGAAGTGCTTCGCCGCATACTGGAAGCACACTCCAACGGGGTTGTGGCCAACAATCCTCAAGATGGTCATCATCGCTACCCCGAGCCTGCAGCCCCTCAGACCACTCCAGTTAATTCAGACGACGAGACCCGAAGAGAAGCCTCGACATCCACAAGGCACACCCGCTTGGATATAAACGAGGTAGACTAAGTCACCCGAATCGTATCGAGTCCCAGTGTACCCTTGCTTTGTAATCGTGTGGCCTTGTTTTTAGACGCCGCCTGTTGTCGTGCCTCTGTTTTAAATAGTATCTCTTGCATGGGTATGTCAGCACCCAGTGGCATATTTTTCCGGACACAACTACCCAAAAACCTTCCCCGACAACCCCCACAGTAACACATCACTATAGTGAAATGTGTGAATCTGTGACTTGACCTCGACCCTTGGAACAGAGCTGAAAATTTTCTTTACCATTCACCACGGTAAAAATGACCCAGCTCCAGTGCTATAAAAGGCCACCGCGAGACCTTGCCAAGCACCCCTCATCTTGTGAACCATCCTCACAATCAATTCTTGCCATGCCGAGCCCCAGCATTTACCAGAGAACCCCAGATGCAAGCCAGGGTAGTTTTGTCAAGTTATTGTGGGATTTTACCTGCAGTACCATGGGCGCTACCCAGCCACCCCAGTACGAGTTGTTCAAATCGAGGATCACCTCTTCCACCTCAAGATATTGGGCAGCAGTGCACATCCCTCCCGTAAACTCAAACCAAGACCCCACAGAGATCTCCTTCGTCGGGAAATCTATGCCAACCCCACAGATGGCCGTAGAAGCTGCTGCATACGAAGCGCTTGCTCGCCTTCGATTCGCAGTGCCTTATGCCAGCGAACGAGGATACTATTACTTTCCGAGCCGTGCAGAACCCGGAGGAGTGACATCTTTTCCTAGTGGACGAATTGAGAGAGACCCAGTCCTGGCCAACCTTGTCCACTACGTCATCGCTCAAGAGCGTTTAACCCAACATGTGATGGGTTATCTCCAGAGCCTCGCAGATTTAAATCCTCAAATCGCCATAGGTAGAGCACTGAGGCCCGACCGGGAGAGACACGTGCATCGACTGGTCAATCCACTTTCTCCGATAGAAGGGGAGTGTATCCCAGTACCAAAGACGTTTTCTAGGGACCCTGTCCAATTACCGTTTCCATTTTAGACGTTGTTGCGGTGTTCATTATTGCAACATTTATTTATGTGCTTGACTTATGCGTGACGCCCTGAATTTGTACGACAAGTTAATTAATTGGCTTCTACTAATGGATGTAGTTTTTGTTGTGGTTTGTGCCCTTTTACATTAACTGCTTTTCTCGCAAAATCCTATAGTGAGATTTCTTTTCCCGAAGTTGCTACATCTGCACCTTCTCACGACATGGATTAAATAATTTCGCACAGCACCACGGCAGCAGACTCACAACCATAATCATTCGAGCACATACACTGTTTGCAACGGTGGTACCTCCGGCTAATCACCCCCTAACAACAGTTAGCACCCGGCACACCCTATCTACTCCTCATGATCACTACCACCGCGGAGAGCCAACACCCGAGCCGCAGCATCACGATGATCGTCGAGGATCATCGCGCACAGGAGCATAGAGAGCCCCAGTAGTGTCGCCAGTCCCGCGAATATCAGGATCGCAAACCTGTCCGGCATCGCCTCCGCCACTAGAGCCTCACCCGAGCTTCTGTAAGCAGTAATGGGGAAAGGAGGAGGAGAAGTGAGGCCAGGTGTGAGGAAGGAGAGAGGAGAACACCCCGGCCGTTTTATAGCTCGAGCTCGGTGTACGGTGGGCGAAGTCCACCAACGCCACTCGTCGCCGATCGCCGGTGTTTGGAGACGAATCCGCAAGCAGTGCCGACAGCATGCTGGCCCGCGAGGTGAGTGCACGCTGCACCGGCAGCTAGCACGCCGCGCCCTACCTCGGTACGGCCTAGATGCCCTACGCGCTAGACGTCGCCGGTGGAGAAAGCGCGGGGAAGCGCACGAGAGAGGAAGAAGAGAGAGCCAGAGGGAGAAGAAGAGGCTGACTGTGGGCCCCGGGTCCACCCGTCAGCCAGAGAGAGCATTGTGCTCTCGGGTGCGACCAGCGTATATTTAAATTTAGAAACTATTCTAAATTTTTATCCAGCTAGGGATCCTACTTTCTTTTGTCCCGAACCATAGATTTCTCACGCAGCACCAGTATTCACACTGTGGTTTTACACCACTTATTGCCCTCTCACTGTAGCCACATTGTTGTTGCAAAAAAATTTCTTGAAACAGCCTTTGGCAAATCTCGGGGACGAGATTTTTTTTCTTAAGGGGGGTAGTGTTGTGACACCCCAAAATTTTGACCTTGTTTTAATGAATTAAAATTTTGCCAGGAATTAAAACCTTGAATTTCTGAGCTCCCTTTTGATTTTTGTTTACTCATTTTTTTCCCTGTCGTCATGAGTTTTTCCCAAAGTGTAAATCTTTCAAATATGTTATTGGACTTATTTAATCTCTCAAAAAAAACTTTTCCTTATTTAATATAACTAATTAAACAATTAAGTTGCTTGATCTTTACTTTCTTGAAAATGGTTTTTCAAGGTTAAGTGGCCATATTTGAACTACAACCATTTGATAAATTCACTTAAAATTTCCACAAAAATTTGGAGATGTCATGTGATGTTTTTAAATCACCTTTGTATAAAAACATCCTTTTGTCATAAAATATTTTTAGCTCTACACCCATTTTTCTTCTCTGGTCCAGTGGGTAATTTTGCACTACAACTCATTTAAATATTTTCTTCTAGCCTCCACCAAAATTTTTGGATGTTAGTAGTAACATATGATTCAACATTTTGCAAAAAACCTAGTGCTGTTCTTTGAAAAAATTTGAGTGAATCAACCTCATTTTTATTCTGGTCCAACTTGAGGATTTGTACAGCAACTACATCTTAAGTTGCTCCTTTACCCATGATTCCTTTTCCTGCTTGTAGACCACCCTACCAAACCCCTAAATCCAGGAGCATGCACCCATTGGTTCACTTTTGGTTCATGAAATAATGCCATTTATTTCCTGTCCAGAATCGTAGTTTTGTAAAACTTGCACTAACAAGTTGCTGCATTTGACCAACTAACCTCACCACCCTCTTGTCCATCTAAAGAGACCCCAATCTGGAAGTTTTGGCCACCCCAAGAGTTGCCTAGGTGCATGTGGCATTCTATCGAGCACCCTGTAGGCATGACCAGTTTTGACATGAGTTTTGGCATTGCACTGTGAGCTTGCACCTTGGATCAAACTAACCTGTCCACTAGACTCCCAGTTGCTCTTAACCTAGATCTGGTAAGTGCCAGCCTCACCCAAGCTCTGTAGCACGCTATGGCTTTGTGTCGAGCACATCCCGTGCGTGCCCAGAGCGCGAGCAGTGCGTGCGTTTGGCACGCGTTTTGCACATGCCGCGCCCGAGCCGACACGCTGGCCCCCCTAGCTTTGGCCCACTCGGCAGCACCTCGCCACGCACGTCCCTCCTCACCGCTACGCGCCAAGCCACCGCTCGCCACGCCGGACAGGCCAGGAGCTAGCCGCCATGGCTACCGACAGCCCCTGCTCCGTTCAGCGCCGCCGAGCCTCCCCCACTAGACACCTGCCCCCTGGAGCAGTGCGTGCTCATCCGCAAGCTTGTCCCCTAGCGCTCGTCGCCGCCACGTCGCCCTGCCGCTACAGAGAGGCGGTTCGCCGGCATCCTCATCCGCCGCCGCGGAACCGACCTCGAAGAGCTATAAAAGGAGGTCCCCGAGCTTCCCCGAGCACGCAGGCGACCTCATGCCACCCCATTGGCGCTCCCCTAGCTCGCATTCGACCCGGGGAGGCCTCCTTCCTCATCTCCGGCAACTCCTGCCGCCACCACCGCCTCGGCCAATCCGGCACCTCTAGTGCCTCCCCCTCTCCATTCTCTTCGCCAGAAACTTCCTCATCCTCTCGTGAACCCATCCCCCTACTCAATCTTGATCGGGAACCACCGTAGCCCCAAATCCACCTTGCTCCCAAAGCTTCCCTCCGCCGCGGAGCTCGCCGCCGGCGATTTCCTCCGCCTCCGACAACCCTACGACTACCGGAGTGACAACCTCGGCCCCCTGAACCCGCTGGTGGCCTCAGCTTTCCAAACGGAGCCACCGTTCGCCGGCGATGATCGCCGGAGCCCCGCTCCACTCGGGCAGAGGAGGGAGACGACGCGGGCGACTAGTCAAACCTGACCAGTGGGCCAGGCGGGCCCACTGTCAGTGACACACGCGCCGCCCATGCTGCATAAGTGGAGGCGTAAAGGGCGCAAATGCGTTTTCTCTGCACCGAAAGCGTAATCTCGTTTGAACCGTTTTCTTTTCCTGATTTTATTCAAAACAGATTTTGACCAAATCTTTTACTGGCTATAACTTTTTAAATATAACTCCAAATGAATTGATTCTTTTTCCTACCTTCCTCAAATTCGTTCTAGTTTATTCTAAGATTTATTTCAAAATTTTCCAAACAACTTTTTTGTACTGTTTTTGAAATGTGTGTTAATTCAAATATATTTTAAAATAGGATTTTGGAGAGAGAGAAGAAACTTTCAAAAGTTTTGGAGAGCACCTCACCCCTCCACAACTTGAAGGCAAGCATTCTGAACCCTGGTATAATGTTTTTGGTGTGTTACTTGACACGTTTATAACACCACCTTATTTCGGAGGACTTGTTATTTTATGTGATATGATCATATGCATGGAAGCATATCAGTGATTTCCTTGCTGTTGGAAATGAATATTTTTGTGATGGTAATCATCCTCATGTGCCTTACATGCATGCCGGAAAGGAATCCGGGAAAGCCTCGCCCTTGGGTAGGCGTGAGCTTCTCACCGGTCCCCGTCAGGACGGTTATGTCCGGTATGGCATGGTAAGGTATATTGAGTGGTGATTTCGTCGGTTGTAATATGTTTGATATACATGTCATGCAGGGAACTTATAAACCTCCTGAGTCGACCACAGATCGAGTCTTGTTCCAGTAACCCCCATACTTGCCTCGTACTACCACTCGTCCCTGCCGCAGGTAGGGTATGGTTCAGTAAGTCGTCAACCCCTTTCAAGCACACACCGTATAGAGAGGCCATGGTGGAAGACATCGGTTGTAGCTGGTAGGCAGGCCACCTGGTCCGGGGCATGGGTGTTTCCGGTTGGGACCGAGAGGGGAGGCCACCCCTTAGAGCGCGCGATATAAATTTGATCCCAGGCTACGCGAGGTTGTAGCCTCCCCACTTAGAGTTTTGCTTAACAAGTGTCGTGGGTGATTCCAGACACCGATGAGTTAAGCTTGTGTGTGCAAGTTAGGCGTGTTTTCAACTAAAAGGCTGTAGATGGAATTAGTCCCGATGGACTAAAGGAATCCGTTACTCGTGGGTAAAGAGTACACCCTCTGCAGAGATTAAACCTATTCGAATAGCCGTGTCCATGGTTAAGGATTACAGTCTGGGATGGGTCAAGTATTGGTCTTTGTGTCGGTCTTCGGAGGTGAAAATGGTTAAAAAAAAACTTGGACACTGATCGGTGACTTGTGAGGACCATGTTTATTATTTCGTGACGGACTAACCTGTTATATTATTCTGGGATGGTTCTACCCTTGGATATTCATGGTGATTAATTATTTCTAAGACCGGCTAAATGTTTATTCCTGTGGATGGCTAACCCGTTCATTATCATGAATTGAATATTTATTATGAGTATTAATTTACTTGTGAATAAAAGCCCTTTCTGTGATGTCGGTCAGACATCCGACTGTGGCATTTCTTTTAAAGCCCTTTTTGTGATGTCGCTCAAACGTCCGACTGTGGCATTTCTTTTAAAGCCCTTTCTGTGATGTCGCTCAGACGTCCGACTGTGACATTTCTTTTAAAATCCCTTTATGTGATGTCGCTCAGACGTCCGACTGTGGCATTTCTTTTAAAGCCCTTTCTGTGATGTCGCTCAGACATCCGACTGTGGCATTTCTTTTAAAGCCCTTTCTGTGGTGTCGCTTAGACGCCCGACTGTGGCATTTCTTTTAAAGCCCTTTCTGTGGTGTCGCTTAGACGCCCGACTGTGGCATTTCTTTTAAGCCCTTTATGTGGTGTCGCTTAGACGCCCGACTGTGGCATTTCTTTTAAGCCCTTTATGTGGTGTCGCTTAGACGCCCGACTGTGGCATTTCTTTTAAGCCCTTTATGTGGTGTCACACAGATGCCCGACTGCGGCATTTTATTTCCACTCCCTTATTGCTTATTCATGTTGCATATAAATAACCTCTTGCATGCATAAAAGATATGTTATTTGTGACTGACGATGTGATCATAGAATATTTCAGTGCATAGATATCAATTATATTATTCCAGTGTTCTTGATGTTTGCGAGTACATTCAAAGTACTCACTGGCTTGTCCCTGGCTATTGTCTTGGCTAGATATTCGCATGGAAAGGAGCGCTGCGATGACAGCCGCGGAAATTAAGCAACGGTGATAGCAGCCTCGCGAAGATAGGAGTTAACCTGGTCAGCTGTTCCCGTGGGAAGTGGAGTCCCACACACTGATGACTCACAAACCGCTTCCGCCATCAACCACTAGAAAACCATTTGGTGTACTCACAGGCCACAATGGTCTTGTACTACACATTTTGTGCTTTTGCTTGGAATTTCTGTAACAAGTTGGTGCCTCATCAGCTAACAGTAATCCTGGGGCTGGTGAGCACAACGGCCATTTTCTGGAAATTTATGTCCGGAAAACCGGTCATGACATTTTCTTTATACTCTTGTGCCCTAGAGTGAAATGATGGTTGCTTCGTCCATCCAGCTTAATGCGGGAAAGGTGGGGCTTTGTGATTTGACCACTCGTCGCTCATTTTTACTACTGCGGCGCTACGACCGGGGTGCCTCCAATTCCAACCGTTGCTCCGAACTGTAATTTGGTGCACCGCACGTGGAACAAGACGGTGGATGAGCCACATGTCGGCCAAAGGGGTCCTGTTAAGTGTGTCGCCATTTCTTGTGCGGACTGGCCCTGCTTGAGTTGCTATGCCAACACGACAGGGGCAGCCTACCACTTGGTTTTGCTCCGTGGTGAATCCCGACTATATTGATCTAAAAAGATACATGCTGAACTACCCTCTCCGTCTCGGTTTTTTTATTTTTAGGCGTCTCGGTTTATAGGGCCTGCACGTAGTTCTAGGTCTTCCATTTGACTAACTAAATATGAGTTACTATGTCACAAAAAGTATATCATTGGATTCTTAAGCGGATGTAGATGTATTTAAAAGTCGAGGGCGGGGCTTTTCCTGCGCGGTAGGCGGTGGGGCAGTTATGCCTAGTCGGTTCGACAGAGACGGGAGAAGATGAGGGAGTAGGCTGCTGCAAACGTAGGGCTGTGTGATTTGACAGCGAGTTACTGCTGGACAGGTGGGGCCCCGTGATTTGACTTGCCATTATCATTTTACCTGCGGCGCTACGACCGGCGTGAGTCTCCCAAATTCCTAACCACCTCCATACAGGTGCCTCTCCCAATGCTCCACCATGTAGTAGAGGCTGGCTCTTTCATGAGAGCCCACTTCTCCACTTTTTCCTTGCCTCTCTTTCCTCCACATATGCAAAAATGCCATGTATAGCGCACTATTGTACTTACTTTTACTTGCTCCTACAGGTTCTTAAGCTTGCCACATAAGCATAAAGTCTGATTTGGCAAGTGACCCAAGAAGAAACGGTGCTAAGCGTGTGTACCTAGGTGAAAAGACAATTTTGAGTCTATAGCTAATTAAATGAAGCAAACTTAGCAACACCATTTCATTGGAAGAGGTCACTCCTTAGCAAATGCAATAAATACATGCGCTTAGCACTGTTTCTTCCTTGAGTACGAAGAAAGAGATAGAGAGGAGTAAAAAAATACACTTATAGCCAACCTTGTTGCAGTATGAGTGACTAAGTGATGACTATGTATGACATGCCAACATCAGATAGCCTAACGCACCGTGTTAAATCTCCAAGGGCGCGACCGCGCGAACGATGCGACGGTCGTGGTAGGCGCGACCATGATACGGGCTACTGGCAGCCCTTGGATCTGAGATCAAATGGTCGCATGCTAAGTTGCTAAAAATTTGCAGAATAACCCTCCAGGATAAGATATTCACCCATAGGTCTAGAATCACGCCATGCAACCGTTTGATCTCAGATCCAAGGGCTCTCGGAAGCCCGTATCATGGGAGAATGGAAAGCCACTACCCTATCGTTCGCACGCTGGCAGTTCGCTCCTACTCGTCCCCGCACGTCCTTCAATACTACGGCGGTTCGCTCTTAGTCGTCCCGTCCATTCACATTACGGTAGTTCCACTAATCCTAACCCTCCTCCCAAATCCATGGCGTCCCAAATCTCCACGATCGGCGGTGAGTACAAGGTTAGAACCATCACCGGCGATGAGTTCGATGTCATCTACACCCGTTCTTCCGCGACGGTGAAAGGACGCCTTTCTCGCTTCAGACGCATGTTCGAAAACTTAGATGATGAGTGGGTTGCTAGGCTAGATGTTGAGTACACCACAGTCCTGGGACCAGAGAAGGATCTAAAGGATGAAGATAGGAAGAAGCCCGTCGTGATCCAGGTTTGCGTACATAACGTTTGCTTGGTCTACCACATATGCCATGCCGACGTTGAGTGTCAGGATTTTAAGAACTTCCTCAAGGACGAAATAGTGAAATTCGTTACTGTAGACTTTAAGAACGACAGGGATGTCCTGCATCGGATAGGTCTTGTTGTAGGCAACCCCTTCGACCTCCAGAAGAATCGGCTGGTGTCCTCTTGTTAGCCTTCAATGTTGACCCTGGCAGGATCCATGGTTCATCCTTCGTACGGTAAACTGGAGAAACCTCCATACACGTTTCATTGTCATGCATGGCAGCGGAATGTACTAGATATAGACCACATCCACTACACTGCAATGGATGGCTAGCTTTGATTCAATATATACAAGGGTTGGATGAAGAGAAACAGCCAAGTGTGCGGTTCAAGCAAAGAAGTATCGGCCAAGAGGAAGAGGGACAAGGACGAAGTCGAGGACGTGGACGAGGACTCCGAGTAAGGTGGCAGTGTCGTTGCTCATGGTGGTTCTAATGCAGTGTCTACCGGAATAGTTGCAAAGTTTAATTTCAGGTGTGCTAAATTGAATTTGAGGGGTGTGTTGTGCTGAGCCCCCAGCAGAAGTATGTTATGTTTCTTCTCGTTACTTCAACTCTTCAGTACGTACATACTAGTATTTCTTACATTTCATCTTTCAGTTGGTATAGTACTACCACTCGTTTCTTCACATTATATACGTACAATATATATGGCCAGCATCATATAGCTAGCAGTTTAGTTGTCAAAGAATTTCAGGGTGCTTAGTTTTGTCAAAGAATTCCAGGATGCTGAGGGTGCTTGGATCCAAGGGACTTATTTTAGTCTAACTAAAAATAGTCTCTTTAAGAGGCTAAAGTTCCAAGCACCCCTGACTAAAGAGGGGCTAAAACTAGTCTTGAGACTAAAAAAATTTAGTCAGGGGTACCCCTACTAATATGTGGATTAGTCCTCTCTCTACTCATTTAACTCCTCTCCTTTAACACAGGCGAGTTCTGGATTGGAGGGTTTGGAGGATAATAAATGCTCATTAACTTGATTTTAGCCTTTTTAGTATTTGGATCCAAGCATGGGTGAGGCTAGCATGTTTTAGTCCCACTACTTTTAGTCATGGGACTAAAACGTATCCAAGCACCCTCTTAGTTTTATTTGAGGGGTGGGTTGTGCTGGACACCATTATTGTGACTAGCCTTTTTAATAGTACTATATGCATAATTTGGCGATGAGCGCTCTCTATATGTACCACCTTTTTTAATTTCAAGTTTTGCTCCATGGCGCAATCCATCGATAGTACTGCTGTACAAAAGTATACATTTTTAAAAGGCTAGAGTACTGTTCATCACATATATAGCCAGTTAAATTCTCAACCTAGAACGACGTGCATGCCATGTAGTAAATCGATATGGAGGAAGTATAGTAAAAATGAGGTGATTTTACCGAGCGATCGGCGGGGGAGCATGGCCTGTGATGCGGTCCCACGTGTCATGATGTACCAAGGCGATGCGCGTGTCCCTCTTGAGGCAGAAGCAATACTAGTATGTGGTTTGAGGTGATGGCGAACCGAGGTGTGAAATAATGGTTGCTTCGTCCGTCTGGGAAAGTGCGGCATTGTGATTTGACGTCACATTGCTCATTACTACTACTAGGCCGGTACGAGTGGGGTGCGTCCCCCCTGCTGTTCTGCACTGTTATTTGGTTCTTGACACGTCGACCCGGTTTCTATATGTCCCACATGTTGGCGACAGGAAGTACAGAATTCATGAAAGTGAGCATCGATGGAGGAGTATACTACAGAATTCATGAAAGGGAGCGACTTAGTTTTGGAAAAATCTGTTTTTACGGAGTACGTACCCACTAGGGTTTATAGGGCTCATCTAAAAAACATTCGTTTTTCCGTTTGATAAGTCTCAATTCTACTATACTAGTAGTAGTACCGTTACATGTTGGATTTCGAGGTGCGTTAGATCACCCGACCCAAGCAGTGTCAAGAGGAAACTAACCAATGCATGTACAAGTTCATGGAAATTTAGTGGTCATTCATGCATTCGTTCTAATTAATGCCTCGGTAAACATAACTTCTTGAGAAAAATGAGCGTACTAATTACTTGTGCAAAATACGAAATTAATTCAACCACTCACCGTCTACCTTGGTTGGAGAGATTTTGAAATTGAGACATAAACTGGAAAGGAGGGAGTAGTAAGTTTTGTCTCGATTACTATTTGTGGCCTTGTATAGATGCAAAATGTATTTTTTTTTATAGTGGCCTTGTATAAGTAAATGGAGGGAGTACTAACCAAAGTACGTACTAGGGACGAGGAGTAAACGGAGGGAGTAGTAAAATTTTCTCATGGTGCTGCGAGCCACCGCGCGCGTGGGCGAGGAAGCGGGCGTAAGGCGTACTAGTAAGCAAGCTTCACCTCATCCTGCGAGCCACCACGCCCATGGGCGGGGCAGACGGTGTACTAAGCAAGCTTCTCCTCGTTCTGCGAGTTGACGAGACACATCAAAAGTACTCCAGTGTATAGAGCCTTGCATCTAAGGTAGGCCCCACATGGTTTGCCTCTTTTTTTAATTTAACATAACGCGTCAAGTCGCAATTTGTTTGTTCACCCGTGGTAGACGATCCTCCCTCCACCAAGTGGACAACCAGTACACCTGCCAAATTACCACGTGGGCTGCCTTTTTCGTACAGAAATGAGCTCCACCGTGTACCCGCGCGGGTGTGGTTGGGAAAGAGACAGGAGTATGTGCACCGTGCGTGCACCTCTTCTCTTCATGCACATCCCCCACCTACGTGGATGTGTGTGAGAGAGATACAACCCTATACATAATGCGCCGTCCATCCCCATGCCTCCGCCCAGTCCGACCACCATTCACCACCACGCCCCACTCCTCCTCACCTTATCTCGCATCTTTCTCCCTCCATTTTTATATACAAGGGGCCACTATCAAAATTACAATTTGCAGATATACAAGGCCACTAACACTAATCGATGCAATATTAATGGTGTTTGCCTCGTGGTACTAGCAAAGGAGGACATTAATTATCCCTTGCATGCATGCGGGAGTTTGTAAAAAAATGCATCTTGATGTTCCGTGCAATGCACGGGCATCTTGCTAGTCCATGAAAACAACACATGGAAAAATTCCACGGCTTGGGGCGGCAACTGGCTCCGTCGAGCGAGGGGACGGAGGTGGATCAGCGAGCTGCATAGCTCGTATCCGGCGGGCTACCCAGTCGACTTGGATGTGGAATAACTACTCTTCGTAAGCCATTGTAAGAGTGTAAAAAATGGTGGAGGAGATAGGGGAACGGCCCGGTCATGAACGGACGTGTGTCCAGAGTGGGTTTCTCGGCTTCCACACATGCGGGTTTCATGGAGGCGTTTGAATGCGGCACGGAGGCGTGTTCAGCCGGGCGTGCCGTGAGTGGTGCCCTCGACTCTGACCTAGGACACCGCACCATTCTTCCACTGACATGTGGGCTCTTTGGGTGCGTGGCATGCATGTCAGTGACCCAACGCAGGCAGCGCATAGCAGAGGAACCTTTGGTGGGCCAGGGCGGTCAGAAGCGGGCATTTCATAAACCGATGATTGTTCATTGAGTGTGACGTCATCTTTTTCATGTAGATAAGCCTACTATGTTGATAGCCCGTTCGATACGTTGTGATTCATAAAGACCGCTGCAAACATCAATGTTCTGCTTATCACAGTAACAATCCATGTCCTTAACAAAGGGTGCATGCACGTATAGGTTGAACGTGTGTCTTGCGTCCTGTGTTGTGTGCATGCAGGCGTGCGAGTGTTGCATGCGTGCAAGGGTACGTTTTAGTGTTGCAAGCATGGGTGCTTACGTGCGTGTGTTCGTGAGTGCATGTGTACGTGTCAGTGTTGCACGCCAGCATGCGTGTGTGTGTGTGTATGTGTTAGTGTTGCACGCCTACATGCGTGCGTGTCTTGCGTGCGTGCATGTGTACGTGCGGGGTGAGGCTACACGTCAGTCGACTGACTTTTTCATCTCTGGTCATTAGATTTTCCAGCCATTGGATACGAAATCAAGGGCCTCCGGTTTATCATCAAACTCCACCCCCCTTGAGCCGCCAACCACCACCGGCCGAACCACCAGCCCACGCCGCCCGCGGCCGGCCCGCCCTCCCCGAAACCACTCATTTATTACCATTTTTGTCCTTCATATACGCGCTAACGGGTGGGCCCTATGGTAATGTGCGCTGCTGAATGTGGACAGTTTGACTGGTCAATTGATCGTGTTATCAAACAATTACGGAGCTATATGGTGAGCCACTGACCGTATGATCACCCTAAAATGTACTTCTATTTTATTAACACAGTACAAACTCAAACTACCATTTCTTTCTTTCTTATACGGGCTCACAGGTGGGCCCCACGGTTACGCGCCCCGATGGTGCAACACTAGTTGCGTCGCGTGGAACGCTTGACTGGTCAATTGATTGTGTCATCAACAAAATACGGAGTTGTACGGGTGAGCCAGTGACCGTATAATCATGGTATGTATTTGTTTAACACGGTACAGACGCAAAGGGCTCATATATACGCGCAACCACTCACCGCTATAAGCGCACACACGCGAACCCTACCCCTATGAGCACCTTCAAGAGAGTGGACCAGCATATATGATCTTGCGATTTTACGAAGTCACCATAGGTGCCTCGTAGTCGGGTGGAACGTCTCCTACCACTGAACGTACATCGCCGGAAAATAGTGAAATTAACACAAGATAAATGCGAGCACCGGGACTTTAACCTTGGTGGGCTCGAGAAACCACTGTCCTCTAACCATCAAACCACATGTTGGTTAGCATGACAAAGTATATGTGGTGACCGTGATGACCTTATTCTGAAGTCCAGTGACCATATCGTGCTTTCACTGCAAATACAATGACCATAAGTGTCGTCAACAAAATACGGAGCATGCATCAAATCCAAAGTCCGTTAGTGTCATCAACAAAATATGGATACGTATCATGAGCTAGGTACCGTTGTACTATTGTATATGCTTATTTTCTTAGTGGCCGATTGCGTGTGTGGTGTGGTGGGCACATCATTTCTAGTTGTGGTGGGTCAACATGAAGACTCATGGGTCAGTTCCATCCTACGCCACATATAGGTTGGACCGAGACGTGTTATACGAAGACCCATGTGGAGGACTCGGCGTACAACACGAAGCTACCAGAGTCGCGGAGGACTCTATCCCCACTGGTGATAAGCCGACTATATATGATTTGTAACCCTAGGCCCTTAGTATGTTATACAAGCTTTGGGGCTAGTTCGTCGATAGTATACACACACGCACAATGCCTGGTATTCACGTGTACTTTGTACACACCCCTATCACTAATATACAGTACCAGGAGTAGGCTCTTTCTTCAACTACAATTGAATTCTAGCATGTGCATGTGTTTATTTCATATTATCGATCCATAGAGTGAGAGCGGTTTGAAATACAGGCAATGGATGCTTTTGCAATTCATATATAAACATTAATTAGTGCACTCCATGTTGTTAGTGTGAAGCACTTTATACATTTGTCACTTGCATGGATACATTCCAAATTGCTAGCTACGAAATAGAATACATGTCGAATTAAACATAAAGGGGGTTTCGAATATTCGAATTAATAGGAAGTGCATTCATCTATTTGAACCCAAGATAATGGCATTTGTAAATCAGATGTAAAAGGGGGCATTAATCTTTGTTGTGAGTTTGAGCATGCATCATACGCGTATCTAACTTTTTTGCATCCAAGGAGATTATATCTGGAACCATGCATGAACTGAGGTAAGTTGCATATTTTTTAATATATACTCGTGTACAATGTATATTCAAATGTACCCCCTCCATTCCAAAATAATCGTAGCTTTAGGATTTTCAAGAGTAAAGATTTGTGAAGTTTGACAAATCCTGAAAGTTCAATTCAAGAGAACCGAAAACGTTAAATCCTTCTGCTCCCAAATATTGAGGGCTCCTTTGATTCAAAGGAATTGCATAGGATTTTTGGAGGATTTAAACCCTTAGGAAATTTTCCTGTGATGCTCATTTCATATGTAGGATTGGCATCCTTAGGAATTTTTGAATATGATCCATTTGTACTACATTTTGGACGAAAATTTCCATCCACTCAAGCCTCTTTGTAGAATTCCTTTGTTTTTCCTATGCTATCAAACATTCTTTCAAATCCTGTAGGATACTATGGGACATGTCACCCTATTCCTGCATTTTTCCTATTCCTTCATTTTGACAATCCTGTGAATCAAAGAGGCCCTGAACGAAGCGCCAAATAGGCCTCTGATCACCCGAAACCGCGCGAGACTAATGTTTTGGTGGTAGGAAATTACTGTCTTGACTCTGACCCGTCTAGCCTATCGGCCCGATGTCCAAAGGTCTAAACCGGGGTAGGTTTGTAACTTCAGTAAGACGCCAGAGAAGCATTCATACGCCGTGGGCGCCTACCCATGCGCTCGGCCGAAATCTATCCCGCCCACATTTGGGACACCTGACATGACTGTCCTACCCCCAACCCGCAATATGTCCGAAATTTTAGATGGGAGGAAAGTTTGTAACTTTCCCCAAATTTCAAACAAGCGCGTCTCAAACCGAAACATTATTCCCCCTTAGTTCCCCGCCTCCCTCCGTTTCCCCATTCATACTCCGTGGGCGCGAAAACGCCCTCTCCACCAGCCGCGAAACCCCAGCCTCGTCCGTCCTCCACCCCATAGCGGCCAATCCACCGCCGCCCTCCTCCATCACGCCGGAGCCGGTACCCCAACGTCGTCGTCCAACACAACCGCAACCGCAACACCCTCAAGGACTTAGCAGCTGAAGCCGAGGCAGAGCTGCCTCCACGATGCCGATGCCGACGTGCGCCGTACCAGAACCACTCCGACGATGTCGTCCTGCGCCTCACTGCTGCAGCTCCACTGTCGCAACCGTCCACCGCACCGGAGCTGTTCCTGCTTCGTCATCGTTCGTCGCCTCAGATCTGCTTCCCCGCCGCCGACAGACGGCCGCCGCACCACACTCAACAACTTGGCCATGGGTTCATCCAAGGCTACACCGTCCTCCACAACTTCTGGTTTTCGGCGAACAACAAGAAGATTGTCGGAAAAACAGAAGGAGGACACAGCACTGCCAGCAGAAAGAGGTACTCCTCTTCCCTTATTCATGCAAATCTTACGTCTCCGCTCACACCGTATTCATCCCACGAAAGAAACTAGTTGAGCGCTTCTTACTGCATCTTCTTCGTGATACTAAATGCACAAGGTTTCCTCCCTTTTACTATTTCACCTTTGCTAGAGGTCAGTAGCCCGCCTGGATTTCAATTCAGGGTCATTCGAACCACAATTAAAAGAAGCAGCACCCTCTTAGGCGCGCAGAGCACCTAGTCCGCCTGTTCCCTGGGGAAGCGGCGCATCGGTGTCTATCATAGGGGTGTGGGGCGCAGGAGCTGCTTGCGCCCGATCTGGAGGTCGGCGGGGCTTGAATGGATGGCCGAGGGGCGATGCCAAGCACGGCGGTGCGGTGAGGTCGAGGGAAGGGCGCAGACTGGGGAGGAATACTGGGCCGGTGGTCGCTGGGGTTTCGAGGAAGATCGTCAACACCGACTCGCTGGAGGTAGATGAAGGTGATCTTCCCGTTCTTTGTACATCGGACGGTGCAGAAAAAATGGACTGACCTATTTGCTTTCAGTCGACTGTTATTTTCATAGAATCCTGTAGTAATTTAGTGTGCCATGCATGTTGTAGAGCTATCATATGTCTCCCGTCATTTATTTCTCACCGACCTGCTATCTGCTACCTTTACACTATACTAATTGTGCACACACTTCACCCATACTCACACTATTGTTTTTGTATGCATGGGTATTTCAGACTCTGACGCAGTGTTGATGAATGCAGAAAAGAAAAGACAGAAGTCGCTCCAGTGTAATTTGAAGATAAGCACTAAGCGTTCCAGCGCTCTAACGGGTGCAGTGCTAGCAGTTGGAGACAGTAAACTTAGCTCTGCAGTTGATGATCTCAATTGCCACACACAACCATCCCAGGTGCTTGCTTTAACTTCGCGCTGTCAAATGTGGTTGCATGTTGCATATGGTGTCTAGCTTGTATTGCTTCCAATTTGGTGAAATTGCATCTGCTTACTTTACACATTATACCTTTGATAATGACATGCCTTCCTGTTTTTGATACATACTACATATGTCTATTAACCATGTTCGTACATCAAACTAACTCTCTTTTGTATCCCTCGTCAATCACTTATGATGAGACAGTCACCCAGGTGGGTTTCCGTGAGACGCCATACTCGTATAAAGAGTGCAGTGTCATCCTCCCGACATGATTCTCAAGAAACAGTAAGGCTAAATGAAGATAGTCAACGTAGCTCTCTAGTTGATCACCGCAATTCCCCCACACCACCATCGCGGGTGCTTGCTCTTACTTGGCAGTTTGATATGTAGTGTTCGTCTTACATGAAAGTAGTGTTCGTCAGTATCATGCATCAATGAGTTCTGAAGAGCAAATTTTATTCCTTTTTCTTGTGGGTTTGACTTGACAAGGCAAAATCAAGAAAGAGGAAGGAAAAGAGTAAGGAAGGCGATGATGGTGGTCCTCTGCAGCAACGTAAACGGAGCATCTGTACCGATTCTCCTTGTACTGATAGTGCATTACAAGGTCCAAGTCTCCACTCCCCTACTCCACCATCCAACGTGCTTGCTCTAACTTGGCAGTGTGATATCTGGTTGCATGTTGCATATGGTTTCTAGCTCGTATTGCTCCTAATTAGTGTAAACTGCATCTGCTTAGCTTACACATGATACATGTGAATATGACACGCTTTCCTGTTTTTGGTACATACTATATCTTATGATAAGGCACTTTTCTTGTGTATCCCCCATCAATGCTCCTAATTTGTTAAATTGCATCTCCTTAGCTTACACATTATACATGTGAATATGACACACCTTCCTGTTTTTGGTACATACTACATCTGCCTATCACACCATGTTCTTACATCAAACTACTATTCTTGTGTATCCTGCGTCTATAGCTTATGATGAGACAGTCATGTGCGTGGGTTAATATGAGATGCAATACTATTATAAAGAATGTGATTTCATCCTCTCCACGTGATTCTCAAGAAACAGCAAGCCTAAATGAAGATATTGAACGTAGCTCTGTACCTGAAGACCGCACTTCCCCTACACCACCATCACAGGTGCTTGCTCTACCTTCGCAATGTGATATGTGGTTGCATGTTGCATATGGTGTCTAGCTTGTAATGCTTCTAATTAGGGTAAATTGCATCTGCTTAGTTTACACACTATACCTGTGAATATGACATGCCTTCCTATTTTTGGTACACACTACATCTATGTGTTAACCTTGTTCTTACATGAAACTACCTCTCTTCTGTATCCTACATCAATCACTTACGATGAGTCACCTTTATTCATTGCATATTGCATATTATTTCTAGCCTGTTGCCATGTATTGCTTCTAATTTGGTGAAATACATTTGTTAGGGCACCTGTCGGTGTCAAAACCGGCGGATCTCGGGTAGGGGGTCCCGAACTATGCGTCTAGGCGGATGGTAACAAGAGGCAGGGGACACGATGTTTTACCCATGTTAGGGCCCTCTTGATGGAGGTAAAACCCTACGTCCTACTTGATTTATTCTTGATGATATGAGTATTACAAGAGTTGATCTACCACGAGATCGGAGAGGCAAAACCCTAGAAGCTAGCCTATGGTATGATTGTATGTTGTCCTATGGACTAAAACCCCCCGGTTTATATAGACACCGGAGAGGGTTAGGGTTACACAAGGTCGGTTACAAAGGAGGAGATATCCATATCCGTACTGCCTACCTTGCCTTCCACGCCAAGTAGAGTCCTATCCGGACACGGGACGAAGTCTTCAATCTTGTATCTTCATAGTCCAACAGTCCGGCCAAAGGATATAGTCCGGCTGTCCGGAGACCCCCTAATCCAGGACTCCCTCAGTAGCCCTTGAACCAGGCTTCAATGATGATGAGTCTGACGCGTAGTGTTGTCTTCGGCATTGCAAGGCGGGTTCTTCCTCCGAATACACCACGGAAGAATTTTAATAGAAGGATAGTGTCCGACCCTGCAAAATAAGTTCCATATACCACCGTAGAGAGAATAATATTTCCACAAATCCAATCTGCTGACTTGTTTTGGCAACATGACATTAAGCCGTGGTCCGGTGATTATTCGAACCATTTCCTTTAACTAGCCCCGCACATAACGTGAGGCAGTTTTTTGACACGTCTTGTCAAAGCAGAGATCATGTCCCCCTCATTATGGGATTCTCATCAATACGGGCGTGGGTAACCCAGCCGCGCCATTGATTACGGCACTTGGGGGATAAGCGAGTTTTACCAGGCTAGTGGGGACGCATAGTTTCGTCCGCCCATATAAAGGGACAAGGATTCGCCTTTTCATCCATGCCTTCTTCCTCCTTTGCTCATCCATTTTTGCACACTTGAGCTCCAGCGCCCAAGTCCACATTTCCCACCTCAACATTCTCCAACCATGTCCGGAGCGGGAGGCAGGTGGATGGTCTCCTCCGTCACGGGGGGACACATCAAGAAGCTGAGGAGAGCCGGATACCTGCCCGACGACATCGCGCACCGGCTCCCAGATGAGGGGTAGCTCATCCCCACCCGCAGGCCCCACAAGAGGGTAGTGTTCCTTACCCATTTCCTCCGCGGACTGGGATTCCCTCTCCACCCATTCGTCTGGGGGCTCATGTTCTACTACAGCCTGGATTTCCACGATCTGGCCCCAAACTTCATCCTCAACATCTCGTTGTTTATCGTCGTGTGCGAGGCCTTCCTCCGCATCAAGCCCCACTTCGGCTTATGGCTGAAGACCTTCAATGTCAAGCCGAAGGTAGTGAGCGGCCGCCAGGCAGAGTGCGGAGGCGCCGTGGTGGGCAAGATGCCCAACGTCACATGGCTCGAGGGCTCCTTCGTGGAGACCATAAAGGGGTGGCAATCGAGGTGGCTCCACATCACCGAGCCGCGTGACCCTGCATGGGCAGTGGCCCCCGAGTTCCGATCTGGCATCCCCATGCGGCTCACCTCCTGGCAAGAGAAGGGCCTGTCCTGGGGTAGTTCGGGAGAGCTGACCGGACTCCAAACATGTATCCAAAACATGGTGAGCAAGAAGCTCAAACTTGTCAACATAGTCCAGGTCATGCTCACCCGCCGGATCCTCCCGTGTCAACAACGGGCTTTCAACTTGTGGGACTTCGACCTGGCCTAGCACCAAACTCTGAACAGGCTCTTCGACACAACACAAGAGGATACCTGGAAGGTGCTATTCAAGGGCGCCGAGGTTCCCCCTCCCACTACCGAGGATCTCGGATTCTGCGCGAAGTGCCAAGCCAGCGCGGTAAGCTGTTTTACCTCTTACAGGATACTCGTTTTTCATAGTTTGACTCTATGTGGGTTCTATGCTCCTGTACCTTTGACAGGACTGGCAGGAGATGGCCGAACAGATCGATTGTCCGGCTCCTTTGCCCGAAGGCCCAGCCAACGCTCTCCTGATGGAGATGCTGACTCCGGCTCCTTACAAGGTGCCGGAGAAGACCAAGAGGGCCAAGGGAACCCGAAAGAGTTCCCGGCGCCAGGTGATATCGGACTCATCGTCCGAGGACTCCTCGGCGCACTCCTCCCACGAAGACGAGGAGGAAGATGAAGACGCTCCCCCTCCAGTCGGGGGTGACAAGAAAAGGAAGGCCGCCCCAACTAGGGGGCCGAAGGGTCCAAGAAGGGAAGGACTCTCCTTTCGGATAGTTCCACCACCGCCGTCGAAGGCGAAGACGAGTGGCCGCCCAGGGCCAAGCCCCTGGCGAAGTCGTAAGTATTCGGATACGAGAGTAACTCATAGCATTCCTTTGTCGCACTGCTTCTCCTAATGCCGAATTGTGATTATGCAGACCGTCCCGAGCCCATATCGACGTATCCTCGTCGGACGGCTCCCTAGACTCGTCGGATATGGATAGCGATCCACTTCCGACCGCCACCTCCCCTTGCCCTACGGACAATGCCGAGGTGTTGTCTCAAGAGGCACTGGGTCGAGGGGAGACAGTCCCGGAGGCGCCTCAAGGCGACCTTCCGGACTCCGGGAGTAGAGGGAACAAGGCCCCCGAGGGCTCCGAGTTCGGCCCTCAACCGAACACCGCGCCGGAACCTCCAGTGGTTCCGGATTCGGGCAGGCGGCCTCCTTCCAAGAGGGGCAAGACGCCTGTGCCGGTGACCTCTGTCCATCCAGAGGCATCGGACAATTTGCTGGGAGCGCTTCGCAGCGCTTCCATCGACGAGGAGCACCGCACTATTATGAGTGCGGTGGTCCAGAAGGTTCAGTCCGCCAAGAGCCGACTGACTGAAGCCTGTGCCAGCCTTCTAACAGGCTTTGAGGTAAGTTTTTGAAATATGGGAAAGATATTACCACATAGACAGTAGCCCCTGATGCTCTGTTCGATGTTCACAAAGAAAAGCCGAACAGAGGATCAAACAATATCGCAGGAGTCTAATATAAGTATGTCTATATGCTTATGTAGGCTTCGCTGCTGGCCTTTGCCACACTGACTGCGGAGGTCGCCGCACTGAAGCAGGACCTTAAGGGGTCCAAGGACGAGCTCGTCCTTGCCAAGAGGCAACTCGAGGAGAACAAAGGTAAGTAGTACCTAGTCTATGGATATGTATAAAAAGAAAGCGATTGCAAAATGATAGGATCATCGTAAATTTGCCAGGGTCCATGACCGAGGCGGCGACCCTGAAGCAAGCGCTATCCGAGGCCGAAAACAAAGCGGCCAAGGAGCGCACCGAGCGGGAGAGGCATGAGGCACGGGTGGGTGAGGTGCAGCAAGAGCTCCATGCTCTTGTGACGAAGCACGAGGCGCTGGAGCTTGACTTGAAGACACGAGAGTCCGAGCTTGCCAAGGCCCTCGGGAGCACAAAGTACGCCAAGGCCGAAGCCCAAAAGGCCCTCCAGGAGATTGATGCAATGAAGAAAATAGCGGCGGGTAAGGCATTCTATATGCAAAGCAAGCATGTGAAAGTAAATTACTTGTTACTTACCCGAATCCGGAGCTCTCCAGGAGCATTTGCAGATTTGCCCCGGGCATGTCGGATGCCGCAACGTTTTACCAAGCCGAGGAGGGGAGCTCAACAGAGAAGTTGTTCTGGGCCCAATATACTGGGACCGAACACCTGGTGTCTATGAGCGCCAGCTAAAGCAGTTGGTCGAGCTACACAAGGCGGCCGAACAGGCCATGAAGGGCTTTATAGTCTGGTTGTGGCCTGGCGATGCCCTTCCGAACAGCTACTTCGGCCTGGTGAGGCGGCTTGTGGATGCCTGCCCACGGCTGGAAGTCGTCAAGCGGTCCGTCTGCATCGAAGGTGCACGCCGGGCTTTCGCCCGTGTGAAGGTGCAATGGGCCAAGCTAGACGTCGTGAAGCTGATCAAGGAAGGGCTGCCGGAGGGCAAGGAGCATCGCCACCCCGAGATGTACTATGAGGGTGTCCTGAAGGGTGCTTGTCTCATAGCGGACGAGTGTACGAAAGATATAATATTTGAGTAAACTTGCTCATGTAATCCTGTAGTTATGAAAAACTTATTCATATGCGCTATGCAATGCTTGTTTGAATTTAAAATATTACCTTCTGTTTGGCTATATACCAAATCTGAGAGATGGCTAGTCGTCGGCTTCTGTCCCCATGCCACGAGTGCTGGGGTGTTCGGGATAAACCTGAGCACTATTGTTCCCATTGTTGGGTCCTTCGAGGGAGGTGCTCAGCACAACGAACAAGGCAATCGGACTATAATGCGTTATCACTCTCACTTAGCCATAGAATTCTATAATTTTAAATTTTGGAGAAGCCCCTAGTATTCGGAAGGCCGAATTCGGGGCGCGATACACGTCTTAAGCCGGACAGGGCCGACTCCTCGCTCTAAGCGGCATAAGTCTTTAGGGACTCGAAAACCTCTCGAACAGCGACTAGTCTCTCGCCTTATCATGACAGTCAGTTTTAGCTTTCTCTACTGAGGTGCTTAGCCCAGCTGAACCGTGGCACAATCGCAGTAGTTCTCCCAGTGCTACCTTAGCCGATATAGCGGAACGTAAGGTACCAACACATGGGAGCCGGGAAAACCCAACTATTGGCCAAAGACATGATTCGGAGCTGATGCATATAATGCTATAAGTTCAGGGTGCCGCACTTGTGAAAGTGTTCGGACTACTCACACCATATTGTGGGGTACTTGAGCCCCTGGTGTATTGGTCGTACCAAAGTGTACGGTTGCAAGGTGTCATTAATGAACACATATATATAAAAAAGAAGAATGCAATAATAGTCTTAATGCTACGCATTGTTTATTAAAAAAACATGCTTTTGAGCAGAATGATACAGGTAGTGTGATAAGCAAAAAGTAGGACTATGTCCCCTCCAAGGGCAAGCTGAGGAATAATATTAAAGCAAGTATTTCACTCGTTCTCGTAATCCACCTAGGAGTTCCGTGGTGTGATGTAGCTTTATGCCTCCTTGGTTACTGCATCATGTGTTCGGCAATCATGCTACCGGACAGGGTTTCCAGAGATTAATGTCCTGAAAGAGAGAAAAATAACAAAGAGGGAAGCCCCTAGTGCGGTTTAAGCCGCGTCTTGGGGCGTGCCGTAGTCATGCCCCCTCCCTACCTGTGCCCATGTTATTTTCAATGCGTAATTATGTATGCGTGGCATGAGTTTCGCCGTTTGGCTTGGGCCGGGCTGGGGGCCGCATTGCTATGTGATCTCGGAACGTGCCAGGCGGTCCTGTTGCCGATTACTCCGGGCGCGCTTGAAGGTGTTCGGGTCCTTAAACGCCGAACTAGTGGATTGCCTTAAGAGGCTGCTTTGCGCTTCCGCTGCGAGGGCCGCAGTGTGCTCCTCCGTTCGGAGAGAGCGCTCTGTGTTTCCATTAACTATAATGACCCCCTGAGGTCCTGGCATATTGAGCTTGAGGTATGCATAATGCGGTACCGCATTGAATCTCGCAAATGTGGTTCGCTCGAGCAGTGCATGGTAACCACTGCGGAACGGGACTATATCAAAGATTAACTCTTTGCTTCGGAAGTTATCCGGGGATCCGAAGACCACTTCCAGTGTGACTCAGCTTGTGCAATGGGCCTCTACACCTGGTATGACGCCTTTAAAGGTCATTTTTCTGGGTTTGATTCTTGAGGGGTCTATACCCATTTTGCGCACCGTGTCCTGGTAAAGCAGGTTCAGGCTGCTGCCGCCATCCAGAAGGACTTGAGTGAGGTGAAATCCGTCAATAATTGGGTCTAAGACTAGTGCGGCGAATCCGCCATGACGGATACTAGTGGGGTGGTCCCTGTGATCGAAGGTGATCGGACAGGAGGACCATGGGTTGAACTTTGGGGCGACTGGCTCCAACGCATATACGTCCCTGAGCGCACGCTTCCGCTCCCTCTTGGGGATGTGGGTTGCGTATATCATGTTCACCGTCCGCACTTGTGGGGGGAACCTCTTCTGTCCTCCGGTGTTCAGCTGCCGGGGCTCCTCCTCGTCATCGCTATGTGGCCCCTTATCTTTGTTTTCGGCAATTAACTTGCCGGCCCGCTTGAACACCCAACAATCCCTATTGGTGTGGTTGGCTGGCTTGTCGGGGGTGCCGTGTATTTGACACGAGCGATCGAGTATACGGTCCAAACTGGATGGGCCCTGAGTGCTTCTTTTGAATGGCTTTTTCCGCTGACTGGGTTTAGAGCCTTTGAATCCGGCATTGGCTGCCGTATCCTCGGTATTGTCGCTGTTAATGCGGCGCTTATGTTTGTTGAGACGTGACCTGCTACTGTTGTCCTTGGTATCCTAAGTACCATGGTTCTTTGATATGTTGTTACTGTGAGCCAGCCAGCTGTCTTCTCCCACACAAAAGCGGTTCATGAGTGTCGTGAGGGCTGCCATAGATTTCGGCTTTTTCCTGACCAAGGTGTCGGGCTAGCCACTCGTCGCGGATGTTGTGCTTCAAAGCTGCTAGAGCCTCTGCATCCGCACAGTCGACGATTTGATTTTTCTTTGTTAGGAACTGTGTCCCGAATTTCCTGGCCGATTCCTCTGGCTGCTGAATTATGTGGCTCAAGTCATCGGTATCTGGTGGTCGCACAGAAGTGCCCTGAAAGGTGTCGAGGAATGCGGCTTCCAGATCCTCCCAATAGCCAATGGACTCTACTGCAAGCTATTGAGCCAATGCCGAGTTGGTCCTTTGAGTTTGAGTGGGAGGTATTTAATGGCGTGTAGATCATCACCGCGTGCCATGTGGATATGCAGGAGGAAATCCTCGATCCATACCGCAGGATCTGTTGTGCCGTTGTATGATTCTATATTTACAGGTTTGAAACCCTCTGGGATTTGATGATCCATTACTTCGTTTGTGAAGCATAAGGGGTGTGCGGCACCTCTATACTGGGCTATATCGCGACGCAGCTCCAATGAGTCTTGCCCGCTGTGTTCGTCCCGGCCGGATTTACTTTTACTGTATCCGGCATGACGTTTATCGTCTCGCATAGTGGCGCGCCCTCGTGATCCGTAGATCGATCTTGCATGTTTTGCTTTGTCCTCCAATACGCCTCGCAGGTCTGGCGTATTTCTCCATGCCTTTTTATTTGAATGGCCTCGGGGTGCAGGCTGAGCTTTTGGCTGGAATGCCTCTCTATCGCGGCCACGAGGTGGCCGATCAGCCGCGTCATACGCTTCTTCCTTCAATCGGGGTAGGAACCTGCATTTTGGGTAACTCTTGGAGGGGTGTTCGATTTTATATTCCTCGGCCGCGAGGACTTCAGTCCATCTATCAACTAGCAGATCTTGATGAGCTTGAAGCTGATGCTGCTTTTTCTTAAGGCTATTTGCCGTGGCTATAAGCCAGCGCTTGAAGCGCTCTTGTTCGACGGGATCCTCTGGCACGACGAATTCGTCATCGTCGAGGCTTGCCTCGTCTTCGGAGGGGGGCATGTAATTATCATCCTCCGCCTCTCCATCTGCCACTCTCTCTGGAGGGCTGGCCTCTCCATCCTCCTGTGCTAGATCGTGCTGGAGGGGATTGTTGCTGTCTTTGGCACTATCCGGAGTGTTATTTATCTCATGTGCCGGTATCACCACTTTGCTTTGGCAGGACTTGGAGCGGCGCCGCTGACGTCGACGCATGGGTTGCTTCTTGGAGGGGTCATCCTCCACTGTCTCGTCATCATTGCCTTCTTTGGGTGTGCCCACCATGTATATATCGTATGATGAGGTGGCTGTCCACAGGGGCAATGGTTCCTCTTCGTCTCTCGCATCGTCATCCATACTGTCGATGTCTTCGGAGTCGAAGTCGAGCATATCGGTTAAGTCGTCGACAGTGGCTACTAAGTGGGTGGTGGGTGGGCAGCGAATTTCTTTGTCATCCGCATCCCAATCCTGCCGGGCATAGTTCGGCCAGGATCCTCCTGACAAGGAGAGAGACCTTAATGAGTTCAGTATGTCGCCAAGGGGCGAGTGCTGAAAAATATGCGCGGAGTTAAACTCCATGATCGGCACCCAATTGGATTTGCTAGGAACGGGCGCAGGCGGTTCGGGGTTCGTGGCCGGAGAAGGATCCGGCAGTCTGACAACATGGCTCTCGTGCAGGGTAAGGTCGAGGTTCGGCTCGATCGCCACTAAGGGTAAGGCCTTCGTGGTCAGGTCCATCCACCCGTCCATGGACGGCGCAACTGGCTCCAAATTGAGGGTCGGAGCGGCTACCGGTGCGATCTCCTGAACACTGTCTGATGGTAGAGCTAAATCGTACTCATCGTGACCGCATGACGCACAAGGCAGATGCTCGAATCCGTCGAAGATCAAGTCTCCGTGGATATCGGCTGTGTAGTTTAAGCTTCCAAACCTGACCTGATGGCCAGGGGGCATAGCTTTCAATCTGCTCTAGATGGCCAAGCGAATTGGCCCGTAGTGCAAAGCCGCCGAATACAAAAATCTGTCCGGGGAGAACAGTCTCACCCTGGACTGCATCGCTAACGATGATCGAAGGAGCCATCAAGCCTAATGATGATGACACAGAGGAACTCTCAATGAAAGCACCAATGTCAGTGTCAAAACCGGCGGATCCCGGGTAGCGGGTCCCGAACTGTGCGTCTAGGCGGATGGTAACACGAGGCAGGGGACACGATGTTTTACCCAGGTTCGGGCTCTCTTGATGGAGGTAAAACCCTACGTACTGCTTGATTTTATTCTTGATGATATGAGTATTACAAGAGTTGATCTACCATGAGATCGGAGAGGCTAAGCCCTAGAAGCTAGCCTATGGTATGATTGTATGTTATCCTACGGACTAAAACCCTCCGGTTTATATAGACACCAGAGAGGGTTAGGGTTACACAAGCTCGGTTACAAAGGAGGAGATATCCATATCCGTACTGCCTAGCTTGCCTTCCGTGCCAAGTAGAGTCCTATCCGGACATGGGACGAAGTCTTCAATCTTGTACCTTCACAGTCCAACAGTCCGGCCAAAGGATATAGTCCGGCGTCCAGCTGTCCGGAGACCCCCTAATCCAGGACTCCGTCAACACCCTTTTAATTTGGAAGAGTGATATTGGTTTCATCCATCATATGGTTTCTAGCTTGCATCAATTCGAACAAGTTCAAGCCCCTTGTGCTTAGTTTACACTTTATACATCATACATGTCAATATGTCACGCCGTCCTGTTTTTCATATATATTCCATCCTCCTATCATGCGGCTGCCTTACATGAAAGTAGTGTTCGTCAGTATCATGCATCAATGAGTTCTGAAGAGCAAATTTTATTCTTTTTTCTTGTGGGTTTGACTTGATGAGGCAAAATCAAGAAAGAGGGAGGAAAAGAGTAAGGAAGGCGATGATGGTGGTCCTCTACAGCAATGTAAACGGAGCATCTGTACCGATTCTCCTTGTACTGATAGTGCATTACAAGGTCCAAGTCTCCGCTCCCCTACTCCACCATCCAAGGTGCTTGCTCTAACTTGGCAGTGTGATATCTGGTTGCATGTTGCATATGGTGTCTAGCTCGTATTGCTCCTAATTAGTGTAAACTGCATCTGCTTAGCTTACACATAATACATGTGAATATGACACGCTTTCCTGTTTTTGGTACATACTATATCTGTCTATCACACCATGTTCTTACATGAAACTACTCTTCTTGTGTATCCTGTATCAGTCACTTATGATGGGACGCCTTTAAGTTGGCAGTGTGATATTTGTTTGCATCTTGAATATGATTTCTAGCATGGATTGCTTCTAGTTTGATGAACGCCACCTATGACGAGACCGTTTTAACTTGGCAGAGTGATATTGACTGCACCTTCCATATGGTGTCTTGCAGTGTTTCTAATTTGTTGAAGTGCCTTCTGCTTAGTTACCACATCATAGGTGTGAATATGTCAAGCCGTCCATTTTTTCGTACATATTCCATCCTCGTATCATGACTTTGCCTTTCATCAGATTAGTGTTCGTCAGTATCATGCATGAATGAGTTCTGAAGAGCGAATGATATTCCTTTCTCTTGTCGGTATGACCTCACAATGCAAAATCAATAAAGCTGAAGGAAATTGGCAAGGCATTGGATGATGGTGGTCCTTCCAAGCAACTGAAACGGAGGTTCTCTACAGATTCTACTCCGCCATCCTCCCAACAAGATTCGCAAGACAACGCAAGCTAGACAGTCAACGTAGCTGTGTAGATGATGAGCACATCTCCCCTACTCCACCATCACAGGTGCTTGATCTAACTTGGCACTATTATATGTGGTCGCATGTTGTGTATGATGTCTAGCTTGTATTGCTTCTAAATTTGTTGAATTGCATCTACTTACTTTACACATAATGCATGTGAATATGACATGTGTTGCTGTTTCTACATCAAACTACTATTCTTGCATATCCCGCATCAGTCACTTATGATAAGGCACCTTTAAGTCGTCATTGTGATATTGGTTGTGTCTTGCATATGATTTCTAGCATGTACTGCTTCTAATTTGTTGAAACGCCATATAGTTTGAACTTGGTAGAGTGATATTGGTTGCATCTTTCATATGGTGTCTAGCTTGGAGTGCTTCTAATTTGTTGAAATGCCTTCTGCTTAGTTACCACATCATAGGTGTGAATATGTCACACCATCCTGTTTTTCATACATATTCCATCCTCGCATCATGTGTTTTCCTTTCATCCAAGTAGTGTTTGTCAGTATCATGCATGAATGAGTTCTGAAGAGCAAAATCATTACAGCTGAAGGAAATTAGTCCGGCAGTGGATGATGGTGGTCCTTCGGAGCAACTCAAACAGTGGGTCTCTACAGATTCTACTCCGCCATCCTCCCAACAAGATTCGCAAGACAACAGAAGGCTGGATAGTCAACGTAGCTGTGTAGATGATGAGCACATCTCCCCTACTCCACCATCACAGGTGCTTGCTCTAACTTGACACTATTATATGTGGTTGCATGTTGCGTATGATGTCTAGCTTGTATTGCTTCTATCTTGAATTGCATCTACTTACTTTACACATAATGACTGTGAATATGACATGTGTTCCTGTTTCTAGAACATACGTCTACATGATGAACACATCTCCCCTACTCCACCATCACAGGTGCTTGCTCTTACTTGGAACTATTATGCGTGGTTCCGTTTTCCGTATGATGTCTAGTTTGTATTGCTTCTGATTATGTTGAATTGCATCTACGTAGCTTACAACTTATACCTACAACAATCACTTACCCATAAGACACATTTAACTTGGGACTGTGATGTAGGTTGCATCTTGCATTGTCTTCTAGCTTGTGCTGCTTTGAATTTCTTGAAATGGCTCTTACAATGAGACACTTTTTACCTGATAGAGTGATATTGGTTGCATGTTCATATGGTGCCTAGCTTTCATTTCTTCTAATTTTGTTGAAATGCCTTCCGCGTACTGTTTTTTCATACATATTCCATCCTCCTATCGTACGTGTGAATATGAAATGCTGCCTTTTTTGTGTATATTCCATCCTCCTATCCTGCGCTTGCCTTACATCAAAGTAGTGTTCGTCTGTATCATGCATCAACCAGTTATGCAGAGCTAATTTTATTCATCTTCTTGTGGTTTTGACTTCATAAGGCAATATCAGAAAATAGGAAGGAAAAGAGTAAGTTAGGGGATGTTGGTGGTCCTCCGCATCGACCCAAACAGAGACTCTCTAGATTTGCCACTGCTACTGCTAATGAAGTTGAAGTCCCAAGTCTACATGATGAGTTCATCTCCCGTACTCCACCATCCCAGGCGCTTGCTCTAAGTTGACAGTGTGATAATTGGTTTCATGTTGCATATGTTGTCTAGCCTATATTTCTTCTATTTTGACTAAATTGCACCTGCTGAGTTTATACGTTATACATGTGCATATGACATGGCTTTCTGTGTCTAGAATACACTGCATCTATCTATCATACCATGTTCTTACATCAAAGTACTACTGTTGTGTATCCTGCATCAATCACTCATGATTGGACGCTTCTAACATGGCAGTTTGATAGTGGTTGCATCTTGCATTGATTTCTACGTTGTACTACTTCTAATTTTTCGAATTGCCACTTATGACAAGACACTTTTAACTTGGCAGAGTAATATTGGTTGCATCTTTCATATGGTGTCTAGCTTGCATTACTTCTATTTTCTTGAAAATCCTTCTGTTTAGTTTGCACATCGTAGTTGTGAATATGTCATGCCATCCTGTTTTTCTTACATATTCCATCCTCATACGGTTGTCTTACATCAAAGTATTGCTTGTCTGTATCATGCATCAATGAGTTCTAAAGAGTGATTTTATTCTTTTGTGTTGTGGGTACAGCTTGACATGGCAAAGTCCAAAAAGAGCAAGGAAAATAATATCGTAGGGAGTGCTATTACTCGTCGGGTGAAACGGAAAAGGTTCTGCCGTCGAGATTCTGCTGGTACTTATAGTGCAGTAGAAGGTCCAAGTCCACCGGCTAAATCTACAAACACAGTATCACCTGCTCCACCAGCTGCAGGATCCGCTTCAACTGTAGCAGCACCTCAACCAGTTACTCGTTCGTTTGCTCCAGAACTGGCCAGTTCCCAAGCTGCCTTCACAGCTAACACTACTTCCGAAGCACTGCTGACACAACAGGACTTGGCAAGATCAGATGAACCTCATGAGCATCAACACCAAGACGGTACCTGACCGAGTCAAGTTGCACTTGCATTCTCCTTTATATGTACTCTCACAGTTTGATGTACACTAACACTTTCCATATTCGTAGTTGAACTAGCACCACGGCGCAAGCAGAAACAGACATCAGGGATAGTGCTTGACAGATTAACAACATCTAAAGGAGGAAGAATAGAGATCCATTTTGAGGCGGGTTTAAAAAGGCCACGTGATGCTACAGAGTCAGCCAAGTTAGTATCAGAGGCAGCCATTGCCATTAGGTGTCATGCACGTATCCTCCCAACGTGGATCCAGTACAGGAATGAGAAAGACAATACCCAGTTTAACACCTTCCTTGACCATTTATCCATAAGTAATGTTATTCATCGCAATTAGTAATATTGTCTTGCTCTGTCCCATACTTTCTAGCTTCCAATTAATTAGACTTACATTCTTTTTTCAACAGATGAGGTTCAAGTTGCATCCGAAAGATGATGCAACTAGACAAGCATGCACTCATGTTTTTTAGTCTGCTCTGCGACAGTATCGGTACCACCTTAGAAAATCTCACTTTGAAGGCAAGGCTAACAATGAAATCACCCAAACATCTCAAGTGGAATATATTACAGATGAAGACTGGACAGCCTCGCTAAACACTGGTCTGATCCAAAGTATCAGGTAGGCTATATGTATTTGATCAGACCACATATTGAACTTGCATTTATGTATGTGCCTTACAAGTGTATCTTCTTCTAGGCTAACTATTTGAAGAACAAAACCAACCGTTCTAAAGTGAAACTCCAACAGACCACAGGATCTCGTAGCTATATTGCACACTACGAGGCTCTTGTAAATAGCTGCTACTTCCTTCTTTTTTTGTGCCATATTATCGTATCTATATTGACTTGTTCCAAATACAGAGGAAATCCCGTGCGGACCAAAAAGAACCTGAACCGAATGCAGTGCAAATCTTCAAGGATTGCCACACCAGCAAGATGAAGGGCATGAGCACACCAGTTCAAGCCGCTGTTGTAAGTCCTCACTCCTCCTGCCTTGAACTGATTGGTAATGTGATGTGTTCATTTAACTACTTGGTTTGCAGCCAATGTCAGTTACTCTGTTCACTTTTATTCACAGTTGTCTTAATGTATCATTTCACCTTACATGGTTTAAAAGAGACGAAGGATATTCTGTTGGTCTTGATCTGTAATCTAGTTGTTATGTTCACGTGCGCACACAATGATAAAATAGCCTGTTTGTTTTATATCTATTTGCCCATGATATGAATGATGTCATACTATGTTCATCCTACTTTAAACCATGTCTCTTTATCCTTAGATGTCAACGAATGTGAGGAAATAGACAATACAGTAGGCATGCTACATGGACATATGTTCTGAAAGTGATTTTATTATGTAGTTGGCACTACAATACATGCTAATGTATTGCAGTAGTTCACCAAAATAAGTTATGTATAAATGTTTAACCTACTTTGTTTGTTTTTGTGTCATTAGTAACTTATCTGGTACACTAATCTACAAGTTCAAACTTTCAGGAAGCTATGAAACAAATGATTGAACAGCCACAACCACCTGAAGGTGACGAGGCTACTACAGGCACAATGTCACCTCTTGCTGCAATGCGTCAGTATCTCTCCACTAACAGTGCAAAAAGCACCTTCCTGCGTAATTCTGGGTTGGTTGTCAAGGTAACCTCGTCCAAATCGCCTACTGAACAAAATCTTCCTGCTAGACAGAGTGATATATCTATGCTCCAGACACAAGTCCAATCCCTAGTGGACATTGTTTCGGATACAAGAATAGTGGTTGAGAAATGTCGTCAAGATATGAATGGTTTTGAAACGAGACTATCAGACATTCGCTTCGTTGTTCAAGAGCAATGGCGGAAAAAAGGTGGAGATCATGCTGCTCCATCAGATTCTACAGCCTGAAACATTAGCACTTAGGTCAAATGATCTGTGCTTCTATACATCTGATGGTGCTTTTATCTGGAAGGACTATAAACTTTATGCCAACAGGCCTTTTGTTGTATGGTTGGAATTTATTTTGTTGTGATACAACATTTATGATGCTGCCTCGGGCTGCAGTAATTACGACGCTATTTTTGTATAGTGTAGGTTTATCTTAGTAATGTATTCGGCCTAAAGCTTCGTAGGAGCCCAACATGCCAACATTCGTCGGGCCCATTCCAATTGGGCTAAAAACGATTATGGGCCGAAATTGGCATGTAGCCCACTAAAAATACCTGGGCCTAAATCAGCATAAGCTTTCATATTTTTCTGGTAGGCCTGTGCCCATAGTGGGCCTTTAACAGGCCTAAACATAATTTGGGCCCTTAGTAAAAATAGGCCGTTTACAGGTGTAAATATCTCGAGCCCATAAAATACATGGGCCTTTAATAGACCGAAAGTGAGATTGGGCCCTGATTGTGCCAAATAACCCACTGGACTTTAACAAGCCAAAATTCGGACAGGCCGTAAATGCGCTGACCTAATACACGGGCCTTTAACAGGCCGGAACTTCGGTCGGGCTAGATTATCGTCATTTTTATATGGGCCATTAATGGGACCGATATGACGTTGGGCCACATATGGCTCATCGTTTACGTCCGGCGTTAACAGGCCGAAAATGACAACATGCCGAAAGTGGCCCAAAGCTATAGTGGGCCTCTAACAGGCCGAAATCAGACATGGCCGAATATGACCCAAATCCTTCACGGTCGTTTATGGGCCGAAAGTTTTGACGGCCTGTAAATGGGCCCAAATGAAGCCGGACCTTTAACAGGCCGGAAATACATCGGGTCGTAATTCGGCCCAATTACTTAGCGGACTGTTAACGGGCCAGAAGTGACCATGGGCCGCGTTGATGACAAGTTTAGTACAGGCCGTTAACGGGCCGATTTGACAGAGAATGTTGGGCCTTTAGCTGGGCCGGCCCATTATGGTCGGCAGAATCTAGTGGGCCTTTAGCTGGGCCAGCCATTGTGGTCCGCAAAATCTTGTGGGCCTTTAGTTGGGCCAACCCATTATGGTCTGCAAAATCGCGTGGGTCTTTAGCTGGGCCGGCCCATTATGGTCCGCTAAATTTTGTGGGCCTTTAGCTGGGTCGGCCCATTATGGTCTACTAAATCTTATGGGCCTTCGGTTGGGCCGGCCCATTTACTCTTTGTGGGCCACTTTTGGGCCGGTCCACGTGTCAACATATCATAGGCCCATCTCGACCATTGGAGGAGTGACACATGTGCCAACGCGGAGCTGACGCGTGGATCTGTCAGCCAATGAGAATTTTACACGTGGAAAATCGGCATTGGTCGTGGCTGTTAATGGGTTATCGGATCCAAAATCCGACCCGATAGCTTAACGGCGTTTCGTTATGGTGGATGCCACGTGTCGGTCACCCTTGACGAAAGCACTTCTATGACGCGCGATTTATCGTCATGGAAGTGGACACTTCCGTGATGATAATTTGGCAATGTCATGGAACACTTCTATGACCGCACAGGTATGACTATCTTGATTCTGTCATAAATTTGTCATGGATGTACATGCATGACAGAAAACGCGACCTACTGTGACAAACATGTATCATCACGGATGTGTATTTTTTTGTAGTGATATAATGCTAAATTCGGGGTGCCGAACTTATCTTTAAGGATTTTTCGGACTTTGTTGCCGTGTCGTGGGGCGATGGGGAGGCCCTGGCAAATATGAAACGTACCAGAGTGTATAGTTGCTAGGAAATAAGTAATTTAGAGGAAAATAGAAGGAGAACAGAGATAGGATCTGGGGCCCTTGAACTTGGATCATGAACTATTTCCATTATAGTTGGGTTAATGTGTCCAAGAACATTGGTACAAAATAATGCAATAAGCAACCGGCTATTTGACATGCCATAACCGAAGGCGAGCTGCGTGTGGGTCCTAAAAACGGTTAGCCTCTAGGGCTTCCCATGTATGCATGTGCTCTGTGTCAATCCGGTGTGTTTATCCTTCCTCATTGCAGTAGACCCCTTGATCTTTGTTGAGAAGGCCCTTATTGGCCTAGGGCGCCTTGCTTTCCGGAAACCTTTTGCCCCCCGGGGTCCACCGATTGGCGTGAGTTACTGGATTGTGGCCCAGACCAGGTGAGATGGCGGCTCGAACCATCGGGCCAATTCTCCACCAAATCTCTGTACCAGGCCATCGCTCCCTCCTCCGCCCCTCCCCCCTTTCAACGGTGTGGTCCATCCGCCTGCCCCTGAAAATCCGGATCTTCATGTGGTAGTGGATTCACGGCCGGCTCCCATCTGGCGTCGAGGTTCGCAAGCGCGATGGTCCAGGCTCCGGCCTCTGCTCGCTTTGCAGCATCCCCGAAGACTCGAATCACATCTTCTTCTCCTGCGTGTCCGCACAATTCGTGTGGATCTGCTTCCGTGACGTGGTGGGTGGAACTTGGTGTCACACCAACTTCCCCGACCTATATGACGAGCTCCAGTCCTCCCCCTTGACTTCTCGCCACATTAGGTGGCTTGATATTGGAGTCATCGCTTCGACCCTCTAGACAATCCGCAATAAGCTTTGTGATCCAGTGTGCTCCTCTCCGACGGGCTACTGATGCCAAACGTATCTAGAGGGTCGAAGCGATGACTCCAATATCAAGCCACCACGTCCCACCCACCACGTCATATAGAGGGTCGATGCTCGTCATATAGGTCGGGGAAGTTGGTGTGACACCAAGTTCCACCCACCACGTCACGGAAGCAGATCCACACGAATTGTGCGGACACGCAGGAGAAGAAGATGTGATTCGAGTCTTCGGGAATGCTGCAAAGCGAGCAGAGGCCGGAGCCTGGACCATCGCGCTTGCGAACCTCGACGCCAGACGGGAGCCGGCCGTGAATCCACTACCACATGAAGATCCGGATTTTCAGGGGCAGGCGAATGGACCACACCGTTGAAAGGGGGGAGGGGCGGAGGAGGGAGCGATGGCCTGGTACAGAGATTTGGTGGAGAATTGGCCCGATGGTTCGAGCCGCCATCTCACCTGGTCTGGGCCACAATCCAGTAACTCACGCCAATCGGTGGACCCCGGGGGGCAAAAGGTTTCCGAAAAGCAAGGCGCCCTAGGCCAATAAGGGCCTTCTCAACAGAGATCAAGGGGTCAAACCAGAACAGCGTCACCTATCCGGACCCCACTGAGATGGATGTTCCGACGCGAAGGACAAGGAGCAGCTGGATGACTGACTGCCATAACTGCGAGCCACCAGATCTCTGACAAAAGGCAAGTGGCTGACCACACAGGTACTTGTTCCGGATGATGTCAAGCCAGATGCCACCATGGCCTTGCAAGATGCGACAGAGCCAGCGGGATAGAAGGGCGATATTCATGCGCTTGGAGCACATGATCCCGAGGACTCCTTGATCCCTAGGCTTGCAGATGTCTAGCCAGCTAACCATATGGTATTTTTGCTTATTGTTGTCGCCTGCCCAATAAAAGCGAGACTGAACTTTGGCGATCTCATGGTGCAGAGTCTCGTGATGGCTGTAGAAGCAAATGAGGAACAGGAGGAGACTGGAGAGGGATGAGTTAATGAGAATGGTCCGAGCCGCCTTTGACTGCAAAGGCTCGATGCGCCTTTGAAGCTTGGTCACGGTCGGGTGCAAGTCCACGACGGTGAGTCGAGAGTCGCTTATGAGCGTTCCCAGGTAGGTCGTGGGAAAGGAGCCGAGGTGACAGTTAAGTCGGTTGGCAATGGCAAGGGACTCGGCCGGGGAGTAGCCCATCACCATCACATCACTCTTGTCAAAGTTTATCTTATGGTCAGACATTTGTTGGAAGCAGAGGAGAAGGAACTTAAGGTTGGAGATATCCGACTCCGAGCCTTCGACCATGATTATGGTGTCATCAGCATACTGGAGGAGGGAGATCCCGGAGCCGCCAGCTAGGTGGGGAGTGATCCCATAAATATGGCCAGCAGCCTTAGCCTTATCCATGATGGCGGCAAGCGCGTCCACCACCATGTTGAACAGGAAAGGGGAGAAGGGGTCGCCTTGCCTTACCCCACAGAAGGTGGGGAAGTAAGGACCGATCTCCCCAGTGATGTTCACAGCAGTGCGACCGCAAGAAACCATCTGCATTACCCTAGAGATCCAACGGTTGTCAAAGCCCTTTCGGAGCAATACTTCCCGAAGGAATGGCCAACTAACAGTGTCGTAGGCCTTATGGAATCAATCTTCAAGAAGACCTCCTTGAGGTGTTTAGATCGCACATCATGGAGGACTTCATGAAGAACTAGCACCACATCCAGGATATACCGCCTTTGAATGAAGGCGGACTGGTTGGGGTGGGTAATCTGGTCAGCGAGGAGGGTCACCCTATTGGCATACCCTTTTGCCAGAATCCGAAAAATCATGTTGATGACCGTGATTGGACAAAACTGACGGATGTCGGAGGCACCAGGAACCTTCGGGATGAGCTAATGATCACATAGTTGAGGCGTCCGAGATTGATGGACCCGACATAGAACTCGTCAAAAATGGCCATGATCTCCAGTTGGATCACATTCCAGAAAGTCTGGAAGAATTTCACCGGGAGGCCAACCGGGGCCGGGGCTGAGGTGGGATTCATGCCGTGAATGGCATCCCAGACCTCGCCCTCTGAGAAGGGGGCCATAAGGGTCGCGTTCTCCTCATCAGAGACAAGCTGGCGACCGGACCAGCAGTCACGGGCCAAAGATAAGCCTCGCCGAGGGGGGCAGAGAAAAGGGCCCTATAGAATCCATCGACATGAGCCCTGATGTCCCGGGGGGACTGCAGCAAAGAATCACCATCCCAAAGGAGGGGAATGGTATTGCGTCTATGTCGACCATTTGCTATGGCCTAGAAGTAGGCTGTGTTCGCGTCACCTTTCAAACCCATTTTTGGGCGCCGCGCAAGCGCCAGTAGGCCTCCTCGTTAGTGTAAATGACCGAGAGCTGGTCCTCCAAGTCGTACCTAGAGAGCCACTCCTCAGGCGAGAGGCCAACCGCGTCAGCGCGCAGGTCAAGGGCCTGGATGGCGGACAACAGGGTCTTCTTGCGCTCGCGAAAGTCACGCCCCAGGTTGGCTCCCCACCCCTTCATAAATTGTCGGCCCTGCTTGGCACAGAATTTCCAAGAGTCAATGGCCGAGGGGGGACGAGGCTGAGGGTGGGCGCGAGCCTCGACCCAACGAGCGCCAACACCCTCCATGAAGCCAGTCTGGGACAGGCAAAAATTCTCAAGCCGGAATCGTGGGGGGATCGAGGGGCGCTCGTTGGCGGAGGAAAGGAGGGGGACGTGGTCGGAGCCAATACTAGTGATTGCTCGGAGGGAGGCGAAGGAGCAGCGGAGGTCCCATTCCGGGGAGACTAGGAACCGGTCCAGAATGGACTGGGTTGGAGAAGCCTAGCGGTTGGTCCAGGTAAACCTGGCACCCACCCTATCTATCTCGCGGTGACCAAGATCGGCAATGCAGTCATTGAACATTTGCATGCGGGCAAAGTTGACGCGCGAGTTGCTCTTGTCCTCCACGAATCTGAGGAGGTTAAAATCGCCCCCGACCACCATCGGAAGAGTAGCGGCCGAAACCTTCCAGTGGATCTCCTCGAGGAAGGAGGCAGACCTACTATGGTCAGCGGGGCCGTAGACGATAATAACCTCCCACTTGAAGTTGAGGGCCCGTTCAAAGAGTTCCATAGTAACAAAGAACTGGCCCTGGTCCATGCCTCCAACCTCGAAGGTGGCATCCTTGACGCCTAACAGGATGCCATCGGAGTGGCCAGTGCTCCCACTAGAAGGGAGCCAATGCCACGCAAAGAGGTGGGAACTAAGCCGATCGAGTTCAGGGGGGAGAATTCCATGCGCATGGTTTCTTGGATGGCAATAATGTCAAGGTGCTCCTCTCTCATGTACTCAATGAGTTGGCGGCGGCGACCATCATGGCCGAAACCGCGGATGTTCCAGAAGAGAGCGCGCATTAAGCGTCCATCAAGGGGCTGCTTGAACCCAAGACATGGGATGCACTCTGAGCGTGAAGAGCTGCGGTCCGGGAGCGAGTGCGTCCACGGAGGTCAGCCTCAGCCAACGGAAGCAGGCTACTCGGCCACCGGAGGGGCACCGGAGTGACCTCCACCATCTCCGGAGATGAGACGGAAGAGGAGAGCGTCGGACGGGCTTCCGCTAGTCTACCATCGAGAATCTCACGAGCCCTAATGGCCTCGATCTGCACTAAGGGGGGAGCCACCTCCCCCCTGAAGATGATCGCAGAATCGGTCGCGACCTTTACTAGCTGGCCAAGCGGGATCGACTCAAGAGCAGAGAACGAGCAGGAAGTAACAGACGGGGGAACTACAGGCGTACCTAGCTCCAGGTTCTGGGCCGCAGCCCGGAGCTCTACCCGCTCGTGGATGAGCAGAGCCGGGGTGCCCTCGGGATGAGCCGTGTCAAGTCGAGCACTCCAGCGGGAGGCAGTCACCAGGGAGGAAGTGGATCGGCCACATCGAGAGGAGGGAGTGGAACCCCTCCTGGAGTAGGCCGTGGTCCGAGGTGGAGGTGGGGGCGCCAGCCGGGGAGGCCACCACAATCGACGCCCCACCGAGGACGAGGTAGTGGGACCTCGGAGGCGGAGATGGTGGAGACGCCTGCCTGACGATGACTGCGACCTGGGGCGTCAGGGACGGAGACCCAGTAGACCTAGGAGGGGGGATCGCCACCTCGGGGTCTGTCGGGGCCGGAGCGACGAGAGGAGGTGCGAGGGGTGAGTCTCGGGCCCACCCATCCTCCACGCCGCGAGCAGGGGCCGATGGCAGGCGCGGGTCCGGAGGTGGAAGGTCGGACGCCCCAGGAGGGGATCAGAGCCCTCCCGGTCCGGTAGGTCCGAAGCGATGCGAGGGGACGAGGGAGGAGGGTCAAGGCCGAGACCCCCCTCGAGGAGAGCCAAATTGGCACGGGATGGCGAGCCGGTCACAGAGGGGAGTGGCGTGGAGATGGGGGCATCCAGGGAGCGCCGAGACGAGGCGGGGAAGACGTGAAGGCTCAAGCCCGACACGTCACTGCCGTCGGACGGGAACGAGGGAGCCGCCAAGGAGAGGCCGGCCCCCGCACCACCCCTGGAGGAAGAGGGGGTGGGTGCTACCTCTTTTAGCACTGCGTTCGTTTTCCCCGAAGATGAAGGGATGATGCAGCAAAGTAGCGTAAGTATTTCCCTCGGTTTTTGAGAACCAAGGTATCAATCTAGTAGGAGGCTACACGCAAGTCCCTCGTACCTACACAAACAAATAAATCCTTGCAACCAACGCAAATAGGGGTTGTTAATCCCTATAGGGCCACTTACGAGAGTGAGATCTGATAGATATGATAAAGATAATATTTTTGGTATTTTTATGATAAAGATGCAAAGCAAAATAAAGGCAAAGTAAATAGCAAAGTAAATAACTAGGTAGTAGGAGATTTATATGATAAAGATAGACCCGGGGGCCATAGGTTTCACTAGTGGCTTCCCTCGAGAGCATAGGTATTCTATGGTGGGTGAACAAATTACTGTTGAGCAATTGACAACATTGAGCATAGTTATGAGAATATCTAGGTATGATCATGTATATAAGCATCACGTCCGAGACAAGTAGACCGAATCCTGCCTACATCTACTACTATTACTCCACTCATCGACCGCTATCCAGCATGCATCTAGAGTATTAAGTTAAAAACAAAGTAACGCCTTAAGCAAGATGACATGATGTAGAGGGATAGACTCATGCAATATGAAGAAAACCCCATCTTGTTATCCTCGATGGCAACAATACAATATGTGCCTTGCTGCCCCTACTGTCACTGGGAAAGGACACCGCAAGATTGAACCCAAAGCTAAGCACTTCTCCCATTGCAAGAAAGATCAATCTAGTAGGCAAACCAAACTGATAATTCGAAGAGCCTTGCAAACATAACCAATCATACATAAAAGAATTCAGAGAAGATTCAAATATTATTCAGAGATAGACTTGATCATAAACCCACAATTCATCGGTCTCAACAAACACACCACAAAAAGAAGATTACATCGAATAGATCTCCACAAGAGAGGGGGAGAACATTGTATTGTGATCCAAAAAGAGAGAAGAAGACATCTAGCTACTAACTATGGACCCATAGGTCTGAAGTAAACTACTCACACTTCATCGGAGAGGCTATGGTGTTGATGTAGAAGCCCTCCGTGATCGATGCCCCCTCCGGTGGAGCTCCGGAACAGGCCCCAAGATGGGATCTTGTGGATAAAGAAAGTTACGGCGGTGGAATTAGGGTTTTGGCTCCGTCTATGATCGTTTGGTGGTACGTGGGTATGTATAGGAGGAAGAAGTACGTCGGTGGAGCAACAGGGGGCCCACGAGGGTGGAGGGCGCGCCTGGGGGGGCAGGCGCACCCCCCTACCTCGTGGCCTCCTGTTAGTTGGCTTGACATAGGGTCCAATTCTCCTGAGTTGTATTCGGTGAGAAAATCATGTTCCCGAAGGTTTCATTCCGTTTGGACTCCGTTTGATATTCCTTTTCTTCGAAACCCTAAAACAGGCAAAAAATAACAATTCTGGGCTGGGCCTCCGGTTAATAGGTTAGTCCCAAAAAATATAGAAGTGGATAATAAAGCCCAATAATGTCCAAAACAGTAGATAATATAGCATGGAGCAATCAAAAATTATAGATACATTGGAGACGTATCAAGCATCCCCAAGCTTAATTCCTACTCGTCCTCGAGTAGGTAAGTGATAAAACAGAATTTTTGATGCGGAGTGCTACTTGCCATAATTTTAATGTAATTCTTCTTAATTGTGGTATGAATATTAAGATCCGAAAGATTCAGGACAAAAGTTTATATTGACATAGAAAATAATAATACTTCAAGCATACTAACAAAGCAATTATATCTTCTCAAAATAACATGGCTAAAGAAAGTTATCCCTACAAAACCATATAGTGTGGCTATGCTCTATCTTCACCACACAAAATATTTAAATCATGCACAACCCCGATGACAAGCCAAGCAATTGTTTCATACTTTTGACATTCTCAAAACTTTTTCAATGTTCACGCAATACATGAGCGTGAGCCATGGATATAGCACTATAGGTGGAATAGAGTGGTGGTTGTGGAGAAGACAAAAAGGGAGAAGATAGTCTCACATCAACTAGGCTTATCAACGGGATATGGAGATGCCCATCAATAGATATTAATGTGAGTGAGTAGGGATTGCCATGCAACGGATGCACGAGAGGTATAAGTATATGAAAGCTCAAAAAGAAACTAAGTGGGTGTGAATCCAACTTGCTTGCTCATGAAGACCTAGGGCATTTTTGAGGAAGCCCATCATTGGAATATACAAGCCAAGTTCTATAATGAAAATATTCCCACTAGTATATGAAAGTGATAACATGAGAGACTCTCTACTATGAAGATTATGGTGCTACTTTGAAGCACAGGTGTGGTAAAAGGATAGTAACATTGTCCCTTCTCTCTTTTTCTCTCATTTTTTTCATTTGGGCCTTTTCTCCTTTTTTATGGCCTCTTTTCTTTCTCTTTTTTTTAATTTTTCGTCGGGAGTCTCATCCCGACTTGTGGGGGAATCATAGTCTCCATCATCCTTTCCTCACTTGGGACAATGCTCTAATAATGATGATCATCACACTTTTATTTTTCTTACAACTCAATAATTACAACTCGATACTTAGAACAAGATATGACTCTATATGAATGCCTCCGGCGGTGTACCGGGATATGCAATGATGCATGAGTGACAAGTATGAAAGAATTATGAACGGTGGCTTTGCCATGAATACTATGTCTACTACATGATCATGCTAAGCAATATGACAATGATGGAGTGTGTCATAAACGGAATGGTGGCAATATATCTCGGAATGGCTATGGAAATGCCATAATAGGTAGGTATGGTGGCTGTTTTGAGGAAGGTATATGGTAGGTGTATGATACCGGCAAAAGGTGTGTGGTATTAGAGAGGCTAGCAAAGGTGGAAGGGTGAGAGTGCGTATAATCCATGGACTCAACATTAGTCATAAAGAAATCATATACTTATTGCAAAAATCTACAAGTTATCAAAGCAAAGTATTACGCGCATGCTCCTAGGGGGATAGATTTGTAGGAAAAGACCATCGCTCGTCCCCGACCGCCACTCATAAGGAAGACAATCAATAAATAAATCATGCTCCGACTTCATCACATAACGGTTCACCTTACGTGCATGCTACGGGAATAACAAGCTTCAACACAAGTATTTCTCAGATTCATAACTGCTCAACTAGCATGACTTTAATATCACTATCTCCATGTCTCAAAACAATTATCAAGCATCTAACTTATCATAGTATTCAACACACTAATAAGAGAATTTTTATTATTAATCTTGCATACCAAGCATATTAGGATTTTAAGCAAATTACCACGCTATTTAAGACTCTCAAAATAATCTAAGTGAAGCATGAGAGATCAATAGTTTCGATAAAAAAAATCCACCACCGTGCTCTAAAAGATATAAGTGAAGCACTAGAGAAAAATTATATAACTCAAAAGATATAAGCGAAGCACATAGAGTATTCTAACAAATTCCAAATCATATATGGCTCTCTCAAAAGGTGTGTACAGCAAGGATGATTGTGGTAAACTAATAAGCAAAGACTCAAATAATACAATACGCTCCAAGCAAAACACATATCATGTGGTAAATAAAAATATTGCTCCAAGTAATGTTACCGATAGAAGTAGACGAAAGAGGGGATGCCTTCCGGGGCATCCCCAAGCTTTGGCTTTTAGGCGTCCTTAGATTATGTTGGGGGTGCCATGGGCATCCCCAACCTTAGGCTCTTGCCAATCCTTGTTCCATAATCCATCAAATCTTTACCCAAAACTTGAAAACTTCACAACACAAAACATAAAGAAGAAAATCTCGTGAGCTCCGTTAGCGAAAGAAAACAAAAGACCACTTCAAGGTACTGTAATGAACTCATTATTTATTTATATGTGTTCTATACCTACTGTATTCCAACTTCTCTATGGTTTATAAACTAATTTACTAGCCATAGATTCATCAAAATAAGCAAACAACACACGAAAAGCAGAATCTGTCAAAAACAGAACAGTCTGTAGTAATCTGTAGCTAGCACAAGATCTGGAACCCCAACAATTCTAAAATAAATTTCTGGACATGAGGAATTTATCTATTAATCATATTCAAAAATAATTAACTAAATACCACTTTCCAAATAAAAATGACAGTAGTTCTCATGAGCGCTAAAGTTTCTGTTTTTTACAGCAAGTTCAACAAGACTTTCCCCAAGTCTTCCCAATGGTTCCACTTGGCACAAACACTAATTAAACACAAAAAACACAACCAAAACATAATCTAAATAATTTATTTATAACTAATCAGGATCAAAAATCAAGGAATAAAAATAAAATTGGTTTGCCTCCCAACAAGCGCTATCGTTTAATGCCCCTAGCTAGGCATAACATGCAAGAATAGATCTAGGTATTGCCATCTTTGGTAGGCAATCCATAAGTGGATCTCATAATAGATTCATAAGGTAATTTAATTTTCTTTCTAGGAAAGTGTTCCATACCTTTCCTTAACGGAAATTGGAATCTAATATTTCCTTCCTTCATATCAATAATTGCACCAATCGTTCTAAGGAAAGGTCTACCAAGAATAATAGGACATGAAGGATTGCAATCTATGTCAAGAACAATAAAATCTATGGGCACATAATTAATATTTGCAAAAATAATAACATCATTAATTCTTCCCATAGGTTTCTTAATAGTGGAATCCGCAAGGAGCAAGTTTAGAGAGCAATCATCAAAATCACGGAAACCTAACAAATCACACAAAGTCTTTGGAATCGTGGAAACACTAGCACCCAAATCACATAAAGCATAGCATTCATGATCTTTAATTTTAATTTTAATAGTTGGTTCCCACTCATCATAAAGTTTTCTAGGGATAGAAACTTCCTATTCAATTTTTTCTTCATAAGATTGCATCAAGGCATCAACGATATGTTTAGTAAACGCTTTATTTTGACTATAAGCATGAGGAGAATTTAGCACGGATTGCAACAAGGAAATACAATCAATCAAAGAGCAAATTTCATAGTTAAATTCCTTGAAATCCATAATGGTGGGTTTAGCAACATCTAGGGTTTTAATTTCTTCAATCCCACTTTTATCAAATTTAGCATCAAGATCAAAAGATTCAGAATTCTTGGAACGCCTTCTAGGTAAAGGTGGATCATATTCAGTCCCATAATTATCAAGATTGATATTGAAAAACAATGATTTAATAGGGTACACATCAATAACTTTTAGATCTTCATCATTATTTTCATAGGAACTAGAAGAACAAGCTTTTATAAAGGCATCTTTCTTAGCACGCATCCTAGCGGTTCTTTCTTTGCACTTGTCAATGGAAATTCTCATGACTTTGAAAGACTCATTGATATCATGCTTAGGTGGAATAGATCTAAGTTTCAAAGAATCAACATCAAGAGCAATTCTATCAACGTTCCTAGCCAAATCATCAATCTTAATCAATTTTTCTTCAATCATAGCATTAAAATTCTTTTGCGAAGTAATAAATTCTTTAATATTAGAATCAAAATCAGAGGGCATCTTATTATAATTTCCATAGGAATTTTTGTAGGAATTACCATAATTATTAGAGGGATTACTAGGATAAGGCCTAGGATTGAAATTTCCTCTATACGCGTTGTTACCAAAATTGTTCCTACCAACAAAATTCACATCCATAGATTCATTATTATTCACAATCAAGGTAGACAAGGGCATATCATTAGGATTAGAAGAAACACTCTTATTAGCAAATAATTTCATAAGTTCATCCATCTTTCCACTCAAAACATTAATTTCTTCTATCGCATGAACCTTTTTATTAATAGATCTTTCAGTGTGCCATTGAGAATAATTAACCATAATATTATCTAGGATTTTAGTAGCTTCTCCTAAAGTGATTTCCATAAAAGTGCCTCCCGCGGCCGAATCCAAAAGATTTCTAGAAGCAAAATTCAATCCGGCATAAAAAATTTGTATAATCATCCACAAATTTAAACCATGAGTAGAGCAATTACGTATCATTAATTTCATTCTCTCCCAAGCTTGTGCAACATGTTCATGATCAAGTTGCTTAAAGTTCATAATATCATTTCTAAGAGAGATGATTTTAGCGGGAGCAAAATACTTAGAGATAAAATCATCTTTGCACTTGTTCCATGAATCAATACTATTTTTAGGCAAAGACGAAAACCAAGCTTTAGCACGATCTCTAAGCGAAAAAGGAAATAGCTTCAATTTAACAATATCATTATCCACATCTTTCTTCTTTTGCATGTCACACAAATGAATGAAGCTATTTAGATGGGTAGCGGCATCTTCACTAGGAAGGCCGGAGAAGGGAACTTTCATGACAAGATTCAGCAAAGTAGTATTAATTTCACAAGATTCGGCATCGGTAAGAAGAGCAATTAGAGTGATAATAAAATCATTGTTGTTGGTATTAGTGAAGTCACACAATTTATTATTATCCCGAGCCATCGTGACAAACAAGCAAACTAACACACAATCAACCAAAAAGCAAGCGGACAAAAAGGGCAAATAGAGAGGGAGGATAGAGAGAGAGAGGGCGAATAAAACGGCAAGGGTGAATTGGGGGGAGAGGAAAACGAGAGGCAAATGGCAAATAATGTAATGCGGGAGATGAGGGTATGTGATGGGTACCTGGTATGTTGACTTTTGCATAGACCTCCCCGGCAACGGCGCCAGAAATCCTTCTTTCTACCTCTTTTAGCACTGCGTTGGTTTTCCCCGAAGAGGAAGGGATGATGTAGCAAAGTAGCGTAAGTATTTCCCTCGGTTTTTGAGAACCAAGGTATCAATCCAGTAGGAGGCTACACGCAAGTCCCTCGTACCTGCACAACCAAATAAATCCTCGCAACCAACGCAAATAGGGGTTGTCAATCCGTATAGGGCCACTTACGAGAGTGAGATCTGATAGATATGATAAAGATAATATTTTTGGTATTTTTATGATAAAGATGAAAAGTAAAATAAAGGCAAAGTAAATAACTAGGTAGTAGGAGATTGATATGATAAAGATAGACCCGGGGGCCATAGGTTTCACAAGTGGCTTCTCTCGAGAGCATAAGTATTCTACGGTGGGTGAACAAATTACTGTTGAGCAATTGACAGAATTGAGCATAGTTATGAGAATATCTAAGTATGATCATGTATATAGGCATCAAGTCCGAGACAAGTAGACCGACTCCTGCCTACATCTACTACTATTACTCCACTCATCCACCGCTATCCAGCATGCATCTAGAGTATTAAGTGAAAAACAGAGTAACGCCTTAAGCAAGATGACATGATGTAGAGGGATAGACTCATGCAATATGAAGAAAACCCCATCTTGTTATCCTCGATGGCAACAATACAATACGTGCCTTGTTGCCCCTACTGTCACTAGGAAAGGACACCGCAAGATTGAACCCAAAGCTAAGCACTTCTCCCATTGCAAGAAAGATCAATCTAGTAGGCCAAACCAAACTGATAATTCGAAGAGACTTGAAAAGATAACCAATCATACATAAAAGAATTCAGAGAAGATTCAAATATTATTCACAGATAGACTTGATCATAAACCCACAATTCAACGGTCTCAACAAACACACCGCAAAAAGAAGATTACATCGAATAGATCTCCACAAGAGAGGGGGAGAACATTGTATTGAGATCCAAAAAGAGAGAATAAGCCATCTAGCTACTAACTATGGACTCGTAGGTCTGAAGTAAACTACTAACACTTCATCGGAGAGGCCATGGTGTTGATGTAGAAGCCCTCCGTGATCGATGCCCCCTCCGGCGGAGCTCCGGAACAGGCCCCAAGATGGGATCTCGTGGATACATAAAGTTACGGGGGTGGAATTAGGGTTTTGGCTCCGTCCCTGGTCGTTTGGAGGTACGTGGGTATATATAGGAGGAGGAAGTACGTCGGTGGAGCAACAGGGGGCCCACGAGGGTGGAGGGCGCGCCCCCCTATCTCGTGGCCTCCTATTAGTTGGCTTGACGTAGGGTCCAAGTCTCCTGAGTTGTATTCGGTGAGAAAATCATGTTCCCGAAGGTTTCATTCCGTTTGGACTCCGTTTGATATTCCTTTTCTTCGAAACCCTAAAACAGGCAAAAAACAGCTATTCTGGGCTGGGCCTCTGGTTAATAGGTTAGTCCCAAAAATAATATAAAAGTGGATAATAAAGCCCAATAATGTCCAAAACAGTAGATAATATAGCATGGAGCAATCAAAAATTATAGATACGTTGGAGACGTATCAGTGGATCATTGTCGGTGTCAAAACCGGCGGATCTCGGGTAGGGGGTCCCGAACCATGCGTCTAAGGAGGATGGTGACATGACGCGGGGGACATGATGTTTACCCAGGTTCGGGCCCTCTCGATGGAGGTAATACCCAACTTCCTTCTTGATTGATCTTGATGATATGAGTATTACAAGAGTTGATCTAACACGAGATCATAAAGGCTAAACCCTAGAAGCTAGCCTATGGTATGATTGTTGTTGTCCTACGGACTAAACCCTCCGGTTTATATAGACACCGGAGGGGGCTAGGGTTACACAGTCGGTTACGAGGAAGGAGATCTACATATCCATATTGCCAAGCTTGCCTTCCACACCAAGGAGAGTCCCATCCAGACACGGGACGAAGTCTTCAATCTTGTATCTTCATAGTCCAATAGTCCGGCCAAAGGATATAGTCTGGCTGTCGGGAGACCCCCTAATCCAGGACTCCCTCAGTAGCCCCTAAACCAGGCTTCAATGATGATGAGTCCGGCGTAGATTTTTCTTCGGCATTGCAAGGCGGGTTCTTCCTCCGAATACTCCATAGAAGATTTTGAACACAAGGATAGTGTCCGGCTCTGCAAAACAAGTTCCACATGCCACCGTAGAGAGAATAATATCTCCACAAATCTAATTTGCTGACACGTTTAGCAACATGACATCATGCCATGGCCCGGTCATTATTTGAACCGTTTTTCTTAACCATCACTGCACACATCGCGAGGCGGTTTTCTTGACACATCTTGTCGAAGCAGAGATCGTGTCCCCTTATTACGGGATTCTCATCAATATGGACGTGGGTAACCCAATCATGCCTGTTGGTATGACTCCTCGATTTTAGGCAAGTCCCAAATGGCCACAAGGAGGACGCTTGATATTCACCCTCTTTATAAAGAGGCCAAGGCATGTCCTTTTTTCCCTCTCGTACTCAATCGAATCCTTCCCCTGCCTCGAGTTCCAACACCCAAGGCTCAGGACAGGCGCTTCAGACCTTCAACCATGTCTGGATCCAACCTTGAAGGTCGGTGGATGCCTTCCTTTGTCACAGAGGAAGACATCAAGAAGCTAAGAGAGGCCAGGTATTTGACCGGCAAAATCTCGCATAGGCTGCCTGCTCGAGGGCAGGTCATTCCCACTCCCGAACCCGGCGAGAGCGTTGTATTCATATCTCACTTCCTCCGAGGGCTAGGCCTCGCTCTGGGTCCCTTTGTTAGGGGGCTCATGTTCTATTATGGGCTGGATTTCCATGGACTGGCCCTGGATTCCCTCCTTCACGTCTCGTCGTTCATCGTCGTGTGTGAGGCCTTCCTCCACATTACCCCACACTTCGGCCTGTGGCTCAAGACTTTCAATGTGAAGCCGGAGATGATCAAGGGGCAACACGCAGAATGCGGAGGTGCAGCAATAAGCAAAAGCGTTGATGTTCCATGACCAGAGGGTTCCTTCCCAGAGGTGTCTAGTTTATGGCAACGGGAGTGGTTTTATATCACAGCTCCCCGGGGTACCAAGTGGGTAGCCGCCCCTGCTTTTCGCTCAGGTCCCCCACCACAACGGACGTCATGGAACAACAAGGGGTTGGACTGGGGGCCAGTAAATGATGTGCCGATATTGCAGAGTCGCATCCGAGATCTCTTAGAGAGAGATGTCAGCCTGGCCATGGTAATGCAAGTCATGCTAGTTCATCAAGTCCCGCCTTGCAAACGTCGACCCCTCCGTATGTGGGAGTTCAACCCGAAAGGACCGCAAACTATTCAGCACTTCCTCAGCATGACGCTCGAAGAGATGTACAAACTATTCTTCGGACCACAAATAAGGTGTCCACACACCACCGAGGATGCGGGTCTGAGCTGCAAACGTCTAGATACCCAAGTAAGTAATCCTGTGGCCGAACGCGTTGTTTTTTTATTTATCACAACATCATTCTGAAAGGTCACTCTTTGACAAGGACTGGGTAACAAAGGCGAAGATGATCAGGTGTTCGGCCCCCCTTCCCGAAGGCTCAGCAGATCCAGTACTGGCCAGAATGCTCGAGCCGGCGCCTTATCAGGCGCCCTCAGGGGAAGATAAAGGGGGGAATAAAGAGGCTGAAAGCCGGCCTCACTCATTATTCATCCAAACCAGGGGAATTAGCGCCTCCGCGAAGGAGGATAACCAGGGAGAATAATCTGAAATTCCCTCTCCCCAAGGAAGGAAGAGGAACACCTCTGAAGACCCGGAAATGAAGGTTTCCAAATAGGGGAAGAAATCTTCGCCAGAGGGTCCTGCCTCGAAGGGTACTCTTGCCGCACAGTGCCTGCAAGGGGATCAGCCCTCTACTGAGTTGTAAGTAAACAAAAGGTACTTAATAGTAAAAATATCCAACATTACTTCCGAAGACAATAACCGAAGCATGTATCTTGTAGTTTGGATCGTAGCCCTTCTCGACAGAGTTCGTCTTTGGGGGATCTTCTTCCGGAGATGATGTAGAGAGAAACACCTCCCCATGCCACCCCGCCTCATGAGGCGGGCGACCTTGAAGTGTCGTCGCAGAGGGTTTCTCCTGATCCACCAAGGCCAGAGGGTAATCCTTCAGCCACCTGAAGTCCTTGGTATTCGGCTCCTAAAGAGAGCAACAGAAAGAGTCTGGAACCGTCCGGTGTGTGATCGGACACACTGAAGGATCTTCTGGAGCAAGCGGCCATCGCAGAAGTGCATCGTACGCCAATGGGTATGGTGATTGAGAGGATTTCATCCGCCGAAAGCGGGTTGCATGAAGCTTTTATGAGTCTGCTGAAAGGCTTTGAGGTATGTGAAATAGTGTATGTTTTAACAGTACTGCACACGTTAGGTGTGCCCTATGCAGATAGTAGCCCCTGAGACTCTGGTTGCCATCGAGAATGGCGGCAAACAGAGGATCATAGTCCCAGGTAATAATCAGGCTGCCTTCATGTGCAGGTGGCTGAAGGTCCGGTAGCTAGTCGAACTGTTGAGTTTGCCGAGCTGATGCGGCAGATGCCAACAACGTGCTTGTCAACAAGCGGCTCGACGAGGCACAGGGTATGTGATTTCTCCGGTGATCAACACATAGTAAGAGGAGCATGATGCTAGTATCTTAAATATGTTTGTGACTGTAGATGGACCTGCCGCCGTGGAGACCCTTCGGGCGGAACTTTCCCGAGCCAAGGAACAAGCCGGGAATAGTGATGCGGCCGCTCTAAAGGCGGTCGAAGAGCTGAGGGCCGAACAGGCTGCGCATTGCCAAATCAAGGAAAAAATAGCCAAGATGGCCGTTGAGTTGAAAGATGTCGCCGACCGTTACCAGCTTCTTGAAAAAGAAAGCCGGGCGAAGGCGGCGGACCTGGAGAAGGCCATGGTAGCAGCCAAGGAAGCCCGTTCTAAAATCAGGGTGGCGAAGGAGGAGCTGCATCAAGCTAGAGATATCGCGGCTGGGAAGCCCTTTTTGTTGCGGACGAAGTTTGGAGATCTGAAGTATGACCCTCTTGATCAACTACGGAGTTCTGCAGACGCATACGTGGATTTGGCAGCCAGTGCTGCTGATGCGGCCGAGTACTTCAAGGATCAAAAAGATCATGAAGTGGAAAGGCTATTCTGGTCACAGTTCCATGTTCCAGTGCGTCCGCTGCTGTTGAATGAGCGAATGGCCGAGTGGGCCGAGCTCCATAGGTTGTCCGAGCTTGCCATGAGGTCTGTTGTGGATCATCTATGGCCGGAAGGGCCAAGGCCGAATAGTTATTTTAGTTTAGTGCAACAGTTCCTTGGTGTTGTGCCGCACATAGACGCTATGAAGAGGTCGGCGTGCATAGAGGGTGCGCGTATGGCACTTGCCCGTGTCAAGACATACTGGGCAGAGATGGAGGCCACCACTATTGCAACCCAGAGTTCGGCCGTAGGCCGAGTATCTGCCGAGCACTACTTTGAAGAAGTCCTTGAAGGCGCTCATTCAATAGAGGCTCAGTGCTCGAACAATATTATGTTCTAGTGACATGTATTCCCATTGTAAAAACAATGTTTTATTGAATTATAAAGGTTGTGTTTATACTTTTGCATGAAAGTATTATGATGCCTTGTGTGCGGCCGTTTATGTATATATGTATATAACCTGAAAGTTTGCAGTCGTCGGCTTCAGCCCCCACGCATATAATTCGGGGGTGTTTGCAAAAAATGCGTGTTCACACTTGATCCAACGTCTTGGTCCATTAAGGAGGTGGTAGCGCGGCGAACAAGGCAATCAGTCTATATTGCTTTAACACTTTCACTTAGCCATAGGAGTTTGATGGTGGGACTACTATATAGCCCCTGGTACCTCCGCGCTCGTCCGAATACGGTGCGCGTACGTACATGACCGGGAAACGGCCCTTCGTTAATGCGGAGGAATCCCAAAGATTCCGCTAAGTCATTGAGTGGTTGACCAGTCTCGCGCTTTATCATGACAATCAGTTTTCGGCTTTCTCTACTCAGGTGCTCATCCGGATGAACCAGGGCACAATCGCGGTAGTTCTCCCGGTGCCGCCTTAGCCGATAGAGCGGAACATAAGGTAGCAAAACATGGGAGCCGGGCAAACCCAACATTTGACCGAAGACATGATTCGGAGCTGATGCATATAAGGCCAAACTCGCGACGCCGAACACTCCCTAAGGTATTCGGTCTTTATAACATATTCCGGGCTGAACAATGCCCTTAATAACAAACCCCTAGTGTCTAGGTACGTGCAATATTCTGATGTGGCAAAATGCCAATAATGCCAGCATCCTTCTCGGTTGTATTGAGTATCCGGAGGATGTGAACAACAAGAGACAGTAAAAAAGGTTTATGCAGGGTCTTAGTCTGAAAAGAAACCTTTGAGAGGGTCCCTGCTGCATGTATGCGCATGTGTCTCCGTTGTGCCGTGTCCTGGACGGGTGTAGCACGATTTTCATCTGTAAAAGAGAAGAACTTAGGTGAAAGTTGTCGTGCCAAAAAAATTGGTTATTCTCGATAAACCATTAAAATTCAAGATAAGTCAAGTTGAGCCGAACTAGCCCTGATTACACGCGGGAAGCCCCTGGTACCGTCTATGAGGGTTTAACCATCAAACCAATCTCAGGTATATCTAGTGATGCGCCGGACTCATCTAACCATGTCCACGGTCTTGACGACCTGTCATTTATTCTGGTTGGTGAGGTCGTCTAGTGCTCGGCTGTTAAAGCCGCCGCACGTTCTTTCGCGCATAGAGAACGTTCAATAGTTCCACTAACTGTGATGGTGCCACATGGACCAGGCATCTTAAGCTTAAGAGAAGCGTAATGTGGTACCGCATTAAAACAAGCGAAAGTTGTACTTCCGAGTAGTGCTTGATAGCTGCTTCGGAATGGAGCAATGTCGAAGTCTAACTTCTCACTTTGGTAGTTGTCGGATGAATCGAATACAAGCTCTAGTATTAGAGAGCCCATGGAGAGGGCCTCTGGTCCTGGTATTACTCCCTTGAAGGTAGTATTACTGTGGCTGATTTTTGTCAGGTCTATCCCCATTTTGCGGACTGTGTCCTGATATATCAGATTTAGACCACTCCTGCCGTCACTAAGGACTCGTGTGAGATGGTATCCGTTTATTATTGGGTCTAACACCAAGGGAGCCAATCCTTCATGCCGGATGCTTGTCGGGTGATCCCTGCGATCAAAAGTGATCGGGCAGGCCAACCAGGGGTTGAACATAGGGGTGACGGGCTCTACGGCTCAGAGTGCATGTTTGCTTCTCCTCTTCATCGCGTGGATCATGTTTACTGTTTTAACCTCTGGTGGGAATTTTTTTCTGTCCTCCAGGGCTTTGCTGGCGAGGTTCGTACTCGTCTTCGCTTGGTGTCTCCCTCCCCTTGTGTTCGCCGTTTAGCTTACCGGCCTGCTTGAAGACCCAGCATTCTCTGTGGGTGTGATTTGCAGGTTTATCGAGGATGCCATGAATCTAACATAGTTTGTCTAGAATCTTGTTTAGGCTGGACGGTCCATCTCTGCTGCCTTTGAAAGGCTTTTTCCGCTGACCTGTTCGAGAGCCCCTGAATCCGGCGTTTACCGTCGTATTATCTGGGCTATCTTATTTATTTCGATGCTTGCTTTTACTGCGTCGTGGTTTTCCATTGCCATCCCTGACTTCAGATGTGCTTGGGTCGTTGGTGCTACTGGAGGCTAACCAGCTATCTTCGCCCGCGCACAAGTGGGTCATGAGGCTTGTCAGGGCTGCCATTGTTCTCGGTTTTTCTTGGCCGAGGTGTCTGGCGAGCCATTCGTCTCGGATGTTGTGCTTGAAAGCTGCTAAGGCTTCGACGTCCGGGTAGTCGACGACTTGGTTCTTCTTAGTGAGAAACCTATTCCGGAGCTTTCGGGCTGACTCTCCAGGCTGTTGAATTATATGACTTATATCGTCTGCATCCGGAGGTCGGACATAGGTCCCATGAAAATTAGCCAAAAAAGCATCATCGAGCTCCTCCCAGCTTCCAATTGAGTTTTCGGGGAGGCTTTTCAGGCAGTGTCGAGCTGGTCCTTTAAGCTTGAGGGGCAAGTACTTGATGGCGTGGAGATCGTCTCCGCGAGCCATATGGATATGGAGGATAAAGTCCTCAATCCAGACCCCAGGGTCTGTGGTCCCGTCGTACGCCTCTATGTTCACTGGTTTGAATCCTTCTGGAAATTCGTGGTCCAACACCTCATCAGTGAAAGATAGGGGGTGTGCGGTACCCCTGTATTTGGATGTATCATGGCGTTTGGACTGTTGTAGTATTCGGTTTGGATTTTGTGCCGGAGCGCGCTTCCTAGATCCATAGATGGATCTGGTCATACTGGATTCTTGGCGCAAGTCCTCACGTAGATCGTATGTTGACTTATGTGCAGCCTTGTTAGCCGCTCTATCGCGGCCACAAGGTGGTTGATCCGGCCGGTTGGTCGTTTTATTTTTCGGCTGTGTGGGTGTCGGTGTCAAAACCGGCGGATCTCGAGTAGGGGGTCCCGAACTGTGCGTCAAGGCCGGATGGTAACAGGAGACAAGGGACACGATGTTTTTACCCAGGTTCGGGCCCTCTCGATGGAGGTAATACCCTACTCCTGCTTGATTAATATTGATGATATGGGTAGTACACGAGTAGATCTACCACGAGATCAAGGAGGCTAAACCCTAGAAGCTAGCCTATGGTATGATTGTTGTATATGGAGTTGATATCCTACGGACTACAACCCTCCGGTTTATATAGACACCGGATAGGGCTAGGGTTACACAGAGTCGGTTACAATGGTAGGAGATCTTGAATATCCGCATCACCAAGCTTGCCTTCCACGCCAAGGAAAGTCCCATCCGGACACGGGATGAAGTCTTCAATCTTGTATCTTCATAGTCCTGGAGTCCGGCTGAAGGTATAGTCTGGCTACCCGAACACCCCCTAATCCAGGACTCCCTCAGTAGCCCCTGAACCAGGCTTCAATGACGATGAGTCCGGCGCGCAGATTGTCTTCGGCATTGCAAGGCGGGTTCCTCCCCCAAGTCCTTCATAGAAGATTGTAAACACCAAGAGTAGTGTCCAGCTCTGCAAAATAAGTTTCCACATATTGCCATAGAGAGAATAATATTAACACAAATCAAATCTGCTGACGTATTCCGTAGTGCGTCATCACACTATGGCCAAGTCCTTTACTCGAATCGTTTTTACTTTTCCACCTTAGCACGTTTTGCGAGGCGGTTTCCTTGGCACGTCTTGTCAATGCAGAGATCGTGTACCCCCTTTTACGGGATTCTCATCAATACAGACGTGGGTAACCCAACCGCGCCATTTATCACGGCGCTTGGGAGGCAAGCGAGTTTTACTAGGCTGGTGGGGGCGCACAACCGCATCCGCCCATATAAGGGGATAAGGATCCACCTTTTTACCTACGCCTTCTTCCTCCTTTGCCTATCCATCTCCTGCGCACTCGAGCTCCAGCGCCCAAGCCCGCACTTCCCACCTCAACCTTCTCCAGCAATGTCCGGAGCGGGAGGCAAGTGGATGGTCTCCTCCGCCACGGAGGGCCAAGTCAAGAAGCTAAGGAAGGCCGGATACCTGTCTAAGGACATCGCGCACCGGCTTCCCGAAAAGGGGCAGCTTCTCCCCACCCCAAGGCCCCATGAGAGGGTAGTATTTCTTCCCCACTTCCTCCGCGGACTGGGTTTTCCACTCCACCCATTTGTCCGGGGGCTCATGTTCTACTATGGCCTGGATTTCCACGATCTGTCCCCGAACTTCATCCTCAACATCTCGGCGTTTATCCTCATGTGCGAGGCTTTCCTCCGCGTCCGCCCTCATTTCGGCCTCTGGCTCAAGACCTTCAACGTCAAGCCCAAGGTGGTGCGCGGCAGCCAGGCGGAGTGCGGAGGCGCCATGGCGGGCAAGATGGCCAACGTCCTATGGTTCGAGGGCTCTTTTGTGGAGACCCTAAAGGGGTGGCAATCCGGGTGGTTTTACATCACCGAGCCATGCCATCCGAAATGGACCGCAGCCCCCGAGTTCCGATCCGGACCCCCCACGCGGCTTATGTCCTGGAAAGAGACGGGCCTGTCGTGGGGTGACGAAAAAGAGGTGACCGGATTGCAAACATGCATCCAGTCCCTGGTGAACTAGCCAATCTGGCTGGTTAATGTAATCCAGGTTATGCTCGTCCGCCGGATCCTCCCGTGCCAACAACGGGATTTTAATCTGTGGGAGTTCGACCCAGCGCAGCACCAAACCCTTAGCAGGCTCTTCAACACGACATACGAAGATGCCTGGAAGGTGCTATTCAAGGGCGCCGAGGCTCCCGCATCCGCTTCCGAGGACCGCGGATACAGCTCGCAGCGTCACGCTAGCGAGGTAAGCTATCTTCACCTTTTACAGGATGTTAAGCTTTTTTCATAGTTTGACTCTATGCGGGATCTAAACTCCCTTACCTTTGACAAGCTTGGCGGGTGATATCCGGACCGATTAACTGTCCGGCTCCGCTGCCCGAAGACCCAGCCCCAGCTCTACTAGTGAAGCTGCTGGTTCCAGCGCCTTATGTGGTGCCGGAGAAGAAGGCCAAGAAGAAGAAGACCACGGGGACTCAAAAGAGTGCCCGTAACATGGTGGTGTCGGACTCGTCATCCGACGAGTCCGAGACGCCTTCTTCCCGTGAAAACGAGGAGGAGGAAGAAGAAAACTCTCCCCCCCCCCCAGCGGAGGGAGGAGAGAAGAGGAAGGTCGCCCCAACGGGGGAGGCCGAGGGGTCTAGGAAAAGGAAGATCCCTCCGCCGGACTACTCCCCCGACGCCGAAGAGGGCGAAGAGGAGTGGCCAAACAGGGCCAGCGTCCGGCGAAATCGTAAGTTCGGATATCAGAGTAACTCATGATGTTCCTTTGTTGCACAGCTTGCCCTAATGTCGAACGTAATTATGCAGCCCGCCCCGGGCCGAATTCAACAAATCGTCACGCGGCTCCCTGGACTCATTGGACGTGAACTCAGTTCCGCCTGCTGTCTCCCCCCGCACTGCAGACGACGCCGAAGTGGCATCGCGACAAGCTCCGGGGCAGGAGGAGGTGGTCCCGGAGGAGCTGCAGGGTAACCTCCCGGACTCCAGGAGTGAAGGGGGTAAGGCCTCCCGGACACCGCGCCGGAATCTTCCACAGTTTCGGACCACTGTAGGCGAACTCTTTCCAAGAGGAGCAAGCCTTCTGAGCCGGCGGCCTCATCCAGCCGGTGGTGCCGGACAATCTGCTGGAGGTGCTTGACGGCACCTCCATCGACGAGGGGCACCGTACTATTATGAGTACGGTGATCCAGAAGGTTCGGTCCGCCAAGAGCGTACTGACTGAAGCTTGCGCTAGCCTTCTAACAGGCTTCGAGGTAAGTAAAAATATGTACAAATATTACCGCATAGATAGTAGCCCCTGATGCTCTGTTTGGCGTTCGGAAAGAAAAGCCTAATAGAGGATCTATTAAATTTCACAGGAGTCTAACAAAAAAGAGTCAATATGCGTATGCAGGCTTCGCTGCTATCCACCGCCGCACTGACTGCGGAGGTGGGTGTCCTGAAGCAGGACCTCGAGCGGACCGAGCAAGAGCTCGGCCTGCCAAGCAGCGGCTCGAGGAGAAAGAAGGTAAGAAATACCTTATAGAAAAAGTGCCTATAAAAAGGCGTGATTGCAAAAAAAACATGATTGTACTGCTTATTGTAGGGGCCACGACTGAGGTGGCGATCCTTAAGCAGGCGCTGTCTGAGGCCGAAAAGAAAACGGTCGTGGAGCGCACTGAGCGAGACAGACTTGGGGCTCAGGTCGGCGAGGTGCAGCAAGAGCTTCAGGCTCTCATGAAAAAACATGAGAGTTTGGAGGTTGAGTCAAAGGCGCAAGCATCCGAGCTCGCGACAGCCCATGAGACTGCCAAGTCTGCAAAGGCCGAAGCCCAAAAGGCCCTCCAAAAGTTGGAGGAGATGAGGAAGATAGCAGCGGGTAAGGCATTCTTTATGCAAAGCAGAAATATAAAAGTAAACTACTTGTTACTTACCCGAATCCGGAGCTCTCCAGGGGCATTCGCAGATCTTCCCCGCAGCGTATCCGACGCCTCCGCATTCTACCGAGCTGAAGAGGGCAGCTCGATGGAGAAGGTGTTCTAGTCTCAGTATTCTGAGGCCGGACACCATGTGCCCTTGAGCGACCAGCTGAAACAGCTAGTCGAGCTCCACAAGGCGGCCGAACAGGCCATGAAGGGCTTCATAGTTTGAATGTGGCCCGGAGAGGCCCTGCCTGGGAGCTATTTCGGGCAGGTGCGGCGGCTGGTGGAGGCCTATCCGAGGCTCGAGGTCATCAAGCGCTCCGTCTGCATCGAAGGTGCACGTCAGACCCTTGCCCGTGCAAAGGTGCACTGGGGTAAGCTGGACGGTGAGAAGCTTGTGAAGGACGGGCCGCCGCCAGAGAAGGAGCATCGCAAGCCCAAGAACTACTACAAGGATGTTCTTGCAGGTGCCCGCCTTGTGGCGGATGAATGTACCAAGGATGTGATTTTTGAATGAACTCGCTCGTGTTTATCCTGTGCGCTCAAAACTTGTTCATATGCGCTAAGCAATGCTTATTGAATTTAAAATATTACTTTCTGTGCGGCCGTTTATCAAAAAATTGAGAGATGGCCAGCCGTCGGCTTCTGCCCCCATGCCACTAGTGCTGGGGTGGTCGGGATTAACCTGAGCACTCTTTTTCCCATAGTTGGGTCCTTCGAGGGAGGCGCTCAGCACAACGAACCAGGCAATCGGACTATAATGCTTGAACAATCTCTCTTAGCCATAGAACTCTAAAATTTTAAATTTCGGCGAAGCCCCTAGTAGGGAAGACCGAGTTCGGGGCGCTATCCATGCCTTGGCCGGACAAAGCCAGCTCCTCGCTCGAAGCGGCATAAGTCTTTAGGGACTCGAAAAACCTCTCGAACAGCGATCGGTCTCTCGCCTCATCATGACAGTCAGTTTTAGCTTTCTCCACTGAGGTGCTTAACCCAGCTGAACCGGGGCACAATCGCAGTGGTTCTCCTAGTGCTACCTTAGCCGATATAGCGGAACGTAAGGCACCAAAACATAGGAGCCGGGCAAACCCAACTATTGACCCAAATCATGATTCGGAGCCGATGCATATAGTGCTATAAGTTCGGGGTGCCGCACTTGTGAAAGTGTACGGACTTCTCACACCATAATGAGGGGTATTGAAGCCCCTGGCGTGTTTGCCGTACCATGGTGTACGGGTGCAATCGTGTCATTTAATAAACATATATGTGAAAAGAGGATAATGCAAAAAATAGACAAAAAGCTATGCATTGTTCATAGAGAGGCTATTTTCAAAGCCGAACGATACAAATAGTGCGATAAGCAAAAAGATATTGGACTATTTAACATGTCCTGACCAGGGGCAGGCCGCGGAATTGTATTCAAAACAGGTATACTGCTCGTAACAGAGACCACCTGGGAGTTCCATAATGTGGCATGGCTTGTGTGCCTCCCTGGATCTTGCATCGTTTGTGCGGCAGTCGAATTGCCGAACAGGTCGTCCGAAGTATGGAGTCCTGAAAGTAAGAAAAAATTAAAAAAAGAATCCGGCAGCCCCTAGTACGTTTTAAGCCGTATTTTGGGCGTGCCGTTATTGTGCCCCTTCCCCTGTGCCCATGGTATTTCAAGGGCGTAGTTATGTACGTGAGGCACTGGTTTCGCTATGTCGCGAGAGCTGGGGTTGGGGCCGCATTGCTACGCTTGCTTAGAGCGTGCCAGGCGGTCCTGCTGTGGGTTACTCCAGGCGCGCTTGGCAGTGTCTGGCTTTTTAACGGCCGGACTGGAGAATTGCCTAAGAAGGCTACTTTGTACTTCCGCTGCGAGAGCCGCCGTGTGCTCCTCCATATGGAGGGAGCGTTCAGTGTTTCCGTTGACCGTGATTACTCCTCGAGGGCCTGGCATCTTGAGGTTCAGATATGCATAGTGCGGCACCTCATTGAACTTTGTGAATGTTGTTCGTCCGAGCAGGGCGTGATAGCCACTGCGAAACGGGACTATATCGAAGATTAACTCTTCGCTTCGGAAATTGTCCGGGGATCCGAAGACCACGTCAAGTGTTACTGAGCCTGTACAGTTGGCTTCTACACCTAGTATAACGCCTTTAAAGGTCGTTTTTGTGGGCTTAATCCTTGAGGGATCTATGCCCATTTTCCGCACTGTATCTTGGTAAAGCAGGTTCAGGCTACTGCCGCCATCCATGAGGACTCTTGTGAGATGAAATCCGTCGATGATTGGGTCGAGAACCAATGCGGCGAAGCCGCCATGACGGATGCTAGTGGGATGGTCCCTTCGATCAAAAGTGATCGGGCAGGAGGACCATGGGTTGAACTTTGGGGCGACTGGCTCCATCGCGTATACGTCCCATAGCGCATGCTTCCGCTCCCTCTTGGGAATGTGGGTTGCGTATATCATGTTCACCGTCCGCACATGTGGGGGAAAGCCCTTCTGTCCATTGTTGTTCGGCGGCCTGGGCTCCTCCTCGTTGTCGCTGTGCAGCCCCTTGTCTTTGTTTCCGGCTCTTAATTTGCCTGCCTGCTTGAACACCCAACAATCCCTGTTAGTGTGATTGGCTGGCCTTTCGGGGGTGCCATGTATCTGGCACAAGCGGTCGAGTATTCGGTCCAAACTGGACGGGCCATGAGTATTCTTTTTGAATGGCTTTTTCCGCTGACCGGATTTATAGCCTCTGAATCCGGCATTGACTGCCGTGTCTTCATTGTTGTCGCTGCTAAAGCGGCATTTTTTCTTATTCCAACGTGTCCTGCCACTTTTGTCCTTGGTATCTGAATTACCAGGGTTCTTTGATAAGTTGTTACTGCGAGCTAGCCAGCTGTCTTCTCCAGCGCAAAAGCGGATCATGAGTGTCGTGAGGGCTGCCATAGATTTCGGCTTTTCCTGTCCCAGGTGCCGGGCGAGCCACTCGTCGCGGATGTTATGCTTGATGGCTGCTAGGGCCTCTGCGTCCGGACAGTCAACTATCTGGTTTTTCTTTGTTAGGAACCGTGTCCAGAATTGCCTGGCCGATTCCTCTGGCTGCTGAATTATGTGGCTTAAGTCGTCGGCATCCGGTGGTCGCACGTAAGTGCCCTGGAAGTTGTCGAGGAATGTGGCTTCCAGGTCCTCCCAAGAACCGATTGAGTCTGCTCGCAAGCTGTTAAGCCAATGCCGGGCCGGTCCTTTAAGTTTGAGCGGGAGGTATTTGATGGCGTGTAGATCATCGCCGCGTGCCATGTGGATGTCAAGGAGATAATCTTCGATCCATACCTCCGGATCTGTTGTGCCATTGTATGATTCGATGTTTACGGGTTTGAAACCCTCTGGGATTTTATGATCCATTACTTCTGTCGGGACCCCGATTCTAAGTCACACCAATCTAGCATGTAACACCTCATATCACTTTGCGGCCTCACGCACGGTATCCCCACGGGTGTCGCCTTACCATGGCCCGGGACCGTTTGCGTCTTTTGGCTCGCGTATATGATTGTGTCGCTAGCATCCATATGACGGAGAACCCAGGCCGACATGGCTAGTCGTGAACCCAAAGCGGCCCTAACCTATGGGAACAGGCATACATGATTCACATCGAGCGTGTCGGTCAGCAGCGTGTGAATCCGGGCTGTAGCGGCTAGGCAGGACTCCGGTCGTCACCGCGTGACATTTCCCCGAAGGGACAGACATAGGGACGAAGTGAAACACATGCCGGCCAGTCAAGTGTCCTGAGCAGTAGTGCTGGGCTAGCAGGACTCCGATGAACCGGGCTGTAGCGGACTACTATGGCTCAAGGAAGCAGTAGACTACATTTCCCCATAAGAGAGACTGCCAAGGATAAACAACTAGATTGTCGGATCCCACACATAGCAATACACGTCACACGTACGCATAACATGCAAGTATGTGTTGTACAACATGGCATCACAACAAAACGCAAACTCATATAAATAAAGGCTCAACAGAGCCACATAGCATAAATACAAACAGGGGTCACATGACCCATCATTCAGAGCATACAAGCAATGGAAGCATTACATGTCTGGGTATAGACAACTACAAAAGAAAAGAGCTGGAAAGCCTGACTATCTACAAGACCCTCCCAAGGGTACAAGATTGTAGCTGAGGTAACAAGCTACCCGTCGAAGTCCAAGCGGAACTACTAGTAAGACAGATGTCTCGTCTGCAAAACATAAATAAAGCAAACGTGAGTACAAAGGTACTCAGCAAGACTTACATCAGATCCTATCATATATGCATTAGTATCAAGAAGGTAATGTGGGGTTTAGTTGCAGCAAGCCAGCTTTGACTCAGTGGCTATCCTGTTCTATGACAACGAGAAACTTCTTTGAGATGAGGCAGCGCACGCGAGTCCACTAATCACCACATCAATACACCACTAAGGATTCATCCTCGTCTCCCTACGAGAAGGCCATCCATAGCACTCACACTTGTCTTGAGCATTTTAGAGTATACACTTTAAGTTGTCTATGTACCACGTAAGCATCCAAGAAGTCCATAACCGAGGACACGGCTATTCGAATAGATCATGATAACCCTGCAGGGGTGTACTTCATCACACACGCTCCCGCCACTTACCGCCATGTACACGTCATGTATCTCGGCAACCTTCAAGCGGAAGCCTGGCGAGCATGTCGGCCACGACCTGACTAACCACGCAGGACTCTAGTCCAGATTTATCGCCTATTCGGGTTCCATCCGCAAGGAGATCCGGCTGAGGTTTCGCTCACGGCCCCAAATGATGTGTACAAGGTTCCCGAGCCCACCATCCGGGTGCCACTCGGTACACCAGGCCACGTGTGCCTAGTCTGTCCCAAGTCCACCCTGCCGGGTGCCACTCGGTAGAAAAATAGCACTACCTACAAACACCAGAAACTATTTGCAACTCCTGGACAGAGCTCAAGGCGGTTAATAAGTCGAGAGAGCTTGGAGCGCCCGGAGCCCAATGTGTGGTAGTAGCTAGTCATTGGACAACTTACACAAAACTCAGTTCTTAAGGACGGTCCCAATGAGACAACCCACCATGTACTCCTACATGGCCTCTCACCGCTACCTTTAACAAATCGTGTTCACATGTTTAACTCTCAGCACCAGAACATATCATAACACTCCAATTCATTCCCGATGAATCAGACCTGACACAACTCTAAGCAATAGCAGGCATGGCATGGTAGGAACACAACATGGCTCAATCAATTCCTACACATGCTAGTGGGTTTTAACTATTTACTATGGCAATGACAGGTCATGCAGAGGAATGGGTTCAACTACCGTAGCATAAAGTAGCAGTTGAATCGTTGTTGTCCTAATGCAATAAATGAGAGCAGGGGCGAGAGAGTGGGATTGTATCGGAATGAACAAGGGGGTTGCTTGCCTGGTAGAACAACAAGGAAGGCACTGCTCCTCAGACAGGTACTCTGGAACGGTCTCCGGAGCAGGACCTATCGAGAAGGAATGGTGTCGGCAATCAAACACAAGCATATGCAACATTATGATGCATGAACATGGCATGAAGATGTAATGTTATTGGAGCTAATGCAACTAGCATTCATTTGGTTAAAGTCCATTTGAACTAAAGATTCAAATGTAACTCCAAAATAAGCTCTTAAATATGCCATAAGTGTGTTTTCACATATACAGCATATATAGGTTGGTTTGTCATGCATGAAAATGGTACAGATGGATAGATTGAATTTTTCTGATAATTTTACATATATAAATTATTTCAATCTGAGTTACGGTTGAATTTCTATGAATTTTTGAAGTTTTGAATATATTCTGGAATTTCCTGATTTATTTTAATACCAGAAAAGGATATATTGCGTCAGCCTGACGTCATCACTACATCAGCGGGTCAACGCGGCTGTCCAGGTCAAACCTAACACGCGGGGTCCACCCGTCAGTGTCATGGTTAACTAACAGAGGTTAATTAATTTTTAAACTAATCCTAAACTAAAAATTAGCCGAGCCGGGCCCCACCTGTCATTGAGCCAGGGGAGGTCAAACCCCCTGGTCAACTGGGGCTAACGCGCCGGCGTTTAGCCGCCGGCGACAGCAGACGCGGCGGAGGGTGCGGGATTCGCCCTCCGGTGACCATTCGGGCGGCGGAGACCACGGGCGAGGAGCTGAGGCTCGCCCGCATACAGGGCGGCATGTGGCAGCAGCGGGGACGGCCGGAGCTCGCCGGAGCGAATCTCGGGGCGGCGGCCGGAGTTCGGCTCCGGGTGAAAACGGGCTGCTGGGCACGGTAGGGCGAACCCGTGAGTGCTACGGGTTCCTGGGAACGCGCTGAGTGCGTTTATAGGTTCAGACACGAGCGGCGGTGGCTAGAACGACGGCGGTGACATGCGCGGCGGAGCTGAGCTCTCGGCCATGGCGGAGGTGCGTCCTGGAGGCTCTGCCAATGAAATCACAACCTCAGCCCACGTACTAATGACCGTTATCGCCTCGTGGACGGAACCATTCCTAGCCTACCTTACTAGGCAGGAACTCCCAAAGGACCAAAACGAGGCACACTGCATAGTGCGGCGATCTAAAGTCTATAAAGTCCATGAGGGAGAACTTTATAAGAAAAGCACTACCAGAGTCCTTCAAAGGTGCATCTCCGAAGAGGAAGGGCGGAACTTGCTGGCTGAAATTCATGCCGGACTCGGTGGCCATCATGCCGCAGCCCGGTCCCTTGTAAGCAAGGCTTTCCGTACAGGCTTTTATTGGCCGATGGCCCGGGCGGACGCTCAGGACTTGGTCCAACGATGCGTCGGTTGCCAGCTTTTTGCAAACCAAAGCCATATGCCACCCACCGCCCTCCAAACTATCCCCATCACTTGGCCTTTCGCGGTCTGGGGGCTTGACATGGTGGGACCCCTAAAAGGAGGAACCCACAAGAAAAAATACTTACTGGTCATGGTGGATAAGTTCACCAAATGGATAGAAGCCAAGCCTGTTAAGACGGCCGAATCCGGACCTGTGATAGATTTTATATCCGGGGTCGTACACCGTTATGGCATCCCCCACAGCATCATCACCGATAACGGCACGAACTTTACGGCCGATGAGGTAAAACTCTGGTGCAAAAACATGGGCATCAAGCTCGATTATGCTTCCGTCTATCACCCACAAACTAACGGTCAGGTCGAACGTGCAAATGGTCTCATTATGAGCGGCATCAAACCCAGATTAGTGCGGTCCCTCAAGGAATCTAACGCGCACTGGGTAGAGGAGCTAGACTCCGTACTCTGGGGGCTGCGGACCACGCCAAATCGCACCACCGGATACACGCCATTTTTATGGTGTACGGCGCAGAGGCAGTCTTGCCCTGCGACATAATTCATGACTCACCTCGAGTGCGCATGTACGAAGAAAGGGAAGCCGAGCTCGATCGGCAGGACAGTTTGGACACTTTAGAGGAGGAGCGCGACGTGGCAAAAGCCCGTTCCGCATTCTATCAACAGCAGGCTCGAAGATATCAAAGCAGAGAAGTGCGGGCCAAAAACTACAACATTGGCGAATTAGTTCTACGCTTGCCGGACAAGAAAAAGGACAAACTGAAGCCCAAGTGGGAAGGTCCCTTCATAATCGACCAAGTCCTGACTGGTGGAGCATACCGCCTACGAGATGCATCGGATAACCGACTCGAGCCGAACCCATGGAACGCAGCCCGTCTCCGAAGATTCTACGCCTAGCGCCGGACTCTGTGTTTGTCTCCTTCCTTTGTCCATTTTTTACATTTTCTGTCTCACATTTCTCTCCTTCCCCTCTTTTCTTTTATAACCCTTAAAGGCTTCTCAAGTGACGTGCTACTCGCGCTCATTAAACCTGGGGGCTTCTTTAACAGAAGCTTATTTATACGGGCTTCACGCCCACCACATGTGTCAAACTTCTGCATGTACCTTTTCTTCACCATTATATGCATCGATATGACTTAAGTTTTGGCCAAGCTAGGTTGCCTGGCTCCTGTGCTTACCCCTACGTTCCCGATTGTTCGGCTAGGTGGTAAAGGGAGCACCTCTGCGATTGTTACTGCCGGATCAGCCGGATGTGTACCTCAGACTGGGTGAAGCCGAAAGCTAGCGTTCTTAAGGGAATATTCGGTCGGTGAATCAAAAGATGACCTTTTTTACTCACATATATATGCCCCCAGATGATTTTCCTGTGTTTGCAGTCCGGACATGCACTTTAGGGCATGCCTCCCAGAGAAAGGAACCCCTAACGGAATTATTCTCTCTGGAAGATGTTTCTTACTAACCATGTAATATAACATAACTAGTTGGGCACTTGTCTGATAAAGCACTAATGACCCCTACACCTGGTCTCCATGCATACCCTGGTTCTTACATAACCGGTAGGGTATTCGGAAACACTCCGGACAGTCAGGTCCTGAGGTCAAAGCGAAAAGGTCGGCAACGACAAACAATCTACAATCCGGCTAGAAGGCATTACACATGTCAATTAAAAATTACATAGTCACTATGACTGATTGTATTCCTCTTCGATACCATCTAACAGGTTGTCTAACTTACAGTCCTGCTGGGAATACTTTGCGGCCAATGCTACTTGGCCGTACACTAAGCTTACGGGGATCTCCTTCCCGTCAGGCCCCACAGGTCCGACCTCGGCCATGTGGTTTGGGTCAGACTTCGTGTACCGCGTGTTCACCATGGCCCAGGCCTCCCTAGCGCCTTGTCGGCAGGCCGATATCTTCCACAACCGGAAGCGCCACCAAGCTCGCCTAAGCTTCTCCGAAAGATCTCCAAGGCCCTCGGGCATGGAGTGGGAAGGCCATAAGGCTTGGGCAACGCCTCGCATCGCCTGCCGAACTAGTTTGTGCAGTTGCGAGAGCTCGGGAAGAAGGTCACCCGTAGAACCGGGCATCTCCTCTGCAGGACGACCCGTTAGCATACCTACAGACACTACTGTGTTAGTCGACTTCCTCGCCGAACTCTTTTCTTTCAAAGATTCGCTTAAGCACTTACTAAATATGTCGCGTCGAAGCCGCTGATTCTCCTTAGTAGAGTCCAACAGCTGGCCATGAACATTTTTAAGCTCAACGACCGGCTTGGTGTTGGCATCCTGAAGATCATTCTTCTCCCGCCTCACCCTTGTCAGCATACTCTCACCGGCCTTTAGCTGGCATACGAGTTGTTGTCTCTCCGGATCTAGTCCGGCGCCATCTGCAACATGATTTGTCATATTTACACCCACGCCGCACTTCGCAAAATACTAATCTTTCGAAGTATATTTTACCAGATGGGGTCCCTTTGGGCTCCCCTGCCGCGACTAGTGCGACCTCCAGTTGGGCTTTGCACTCTTCCAGCTCCTAGGACAGTACGGTATTCTTCTCTGTAAGAACCTGCATAACAAATGATCCTTAAATCAGTTACTCTAACTGTTTCAAGTCTCGGGGGCTACTGGTATATATATATATATATATTTACCAAAATTTTCTTACCCATATGTCTTTTACATATTGCTCCGTGGCTCTGGCTAAACCATTTTGAGCGGCACGGAGGTACGCATCTCCCAAATTGAAAGCATTTAATGCCTCTTGGGAGAAACAAGCGTCGCGAAGAATTGTCCAGCGACGCCTGTGGTTCATGGCACTCTCCACCTCAGAATTGGTGGCAGACAGCCTGTCCGCATCCTCTGTCGGAGGGGTGTCTGGTGCGTGCCTTGTGTTCGTTTCCGCTTCCGGGCCAGGCGTTGGAGCCTCGCTGGTGGAGGCACGATTGGCAACCTCTCCGGATATAGTCCGGCGAGGTCTCTTCGTCCTGAAGATAGCGCGAACGTTAAATACGCCCTGAAGGAATAACACCAGGGAAAAAGAGGGTGCGCTATACCTTTGCGCCGGCGTCTCAGTTCGGACTACATTCCTTTTTACCCCACGGGGCCCTGCGGCCCCTCGTTGGCTAGCCGCCACAGGTTCGGCCTCCCGCCTCGGAAACCTCCCCTGCAAAACACGGTCGTTGTCAGAAAAACTGAAATGCGTGAGAATGGATTCCTTCTCAAGGGGATGAGACTCCGCTCTCTGTTACCTGGGAGGCCGGGATTAACCCTGGGTAATCAGCCATAATGGCCACCAAGGTATTGTCCTTGCTTAGCTGATGAAACACCCCGTCAATCAGCTCCACCGATATGTCCGGATCCTCTTCGGAGTCCGGATCGAGGGACCATTCTGGATCCTCGGGCTGTGGGGGACGACTGTTTATATCCTTTACTTCCTGACGCAGTTCCTGCGTTGAAGTCGTTAGACTACATATTTAATCATGGGAATATAAAACGGATGGGTAAGCACAATTGTCCACTTACCCAACTCGGAGGGTTGTACATAGTAAATCCGCCCTGCGGGTTGACGCGGAGGAATTCCTCCTCTTCTCCCTTGTACGAAGTGGATAAGATCTTTACTAGAGCGGCAGCTGAGGCTGGCCCCTTACGACCGTAACGGGTGGCGTCATCCTCCCTGTTAAAATCCCACATGGGGTGGCCTCTATATTGAAGCGGTTGCAACCCCCCGCATAATGCATGCGGCCATGACTCCGATCATGGTTAGTCCGGAATGAGCCAATAGTCTTATCCGACCCATCAAGTGAAGGACGTCCCTGTCGCCTTCTCTCTGAGAACTCCGCGGACGCCAGCTTAGGCGTTTCTTTAAGGGAGCACTGTTGAATTCAGGGAGACCGACCCGGATAGGATTCGGCAGCGGGACATCATCTATATAAAACCATTCCGAAGGCCAGTCCTCGGACGCCTTCTTTGGGGTTCCGGATAGATATCCGGTCCCGGCGATACGCCACACTTCGGCTCCGCCCACTTGATATATAGACCCCTCTTGAGAGCGGGGCACCAAGCAGAATAACCTCTTCCACAGCGTGAAATGAGCCTCAACACCCAAGAATAGCTCGCAAAGGGCGACGAAGCCCGCGATATGCAATATAGAGGCGGGCGTGAGATCGTGCAATTGGAGGCCATAGAACTCCAGAAGCCCACGAAGAAATGGATGAATTGGAAATCCAAGTCCTCTTATTAGATAAGGGACGAGGCACACCCGCTCTCCTTTGGAGGGATTGGGGGTGCTCTCCGCTTGCTCTCCACCATTATAGGTGGCGAGTCCGGCTCGAACCGGGACCATATAGGCTTGAGGGAGGAATCCCTTGACCTGAAGCGACACTAGCTCGCTGTGCGGGATGGAGCACCTCTCCCAGTCTCCAGGTTTAGAACTGGAAGGGCGAGGGGAGGAGCTGCGACGGCTGGCCATGTTGGAATGGACCTTTGCTAGAGGCGCTTTGATGATTACTCGCGGGGAGAAGAAGGTGCGGTTTGGATCTGAATCCCCATCCCATTAAATAGGCGGCTCGTTTATGCGGCTAGGGGTGTGAATGTAAAAGCACCCCGACTTTTCGCATTCGTTTGACACGTGGAAGACGGTCATTATTGGGCGTGGAAGCCAAGGTGCGCTACATTACGAAAATCGGACATTATTCAGCAGGTACACGGAATTTGGAGAAGAACCCGCCTTGCAATGCCGAAGGCAATCTGCGCGCCGGACTCGTCGTCATTGAAGCCTGGTTCGGGGGCTACTGAGGGAGTCCTGGATTAGGGGGTGTCCGGGTAGCCGGACTATACCTTCAGCCGGACTCCAGGACTATGAAGATACAAGATTGAAGACTTCGTCCCGTGTCCGGATGGGACTTTCCTTGGCGTGGAAGGCAAGCTTAGCGATGCGGATGTTCAAGATCTCCTACGATTGTAACCGACTTTGTGTAACCCTAACCCTCTCCGGTGTCTATATAAACCGAAGGGTTTTAGTCCGTAGGACAACCTCATACACAACAATCATACCATAGGCTAGCTTCTAGGGTTTAGCCTCCTTGATCTCGTGGTAGATCTACTCTTGTACTACCCATATCATCAATATTAATCAAGCAGGACGTAGGGTTTTACCTCCATCAAGAGGGCCCGAACCTGGGTAAAACATCGTGTTCCTTGCCTCCTGTTACCATCCGGCCTAGACACACAGTTCGGGACCCCCTACCCGAGATCCACCGGTTTTGACACCGACAGATGCTATGAAGGGCCTGAAAGGGGAAGTGCGGCGGAAGATCGGAGAGCTCACCAGAGGGAACGCCGCCCGGCGCGGAGAAGCCCAAGAAACGACGGGCAGGGGAGCGGCCGCCGCGAGGCGCCAGGACGTGCCAGCCAGCCCCTGGTCGGACCGCCCCGCGACACCCCATGCCGAGGCGCGACGGCGGCGAGCGGTCCGGAGACCCAAGGCGGCGGCTTTCCCAGGCGTCCTCGACGAGGGCACGGCGGAGCGGCGCGAGCGTGCGGGAGCACCGGAGCAGCCGAACTGGAGCGGGGGTGAGGGGGCCAGCCGGGGCCCGACCGGCCGAGGCGGGGGATCCCGGCGAACCACCGGGCGGCCGGCGGCCACATCGTCCAACTCCGCCACATCCGCCCATCGGAGCGCCGGAGACGGCGAGGAGGGCGGAGGGGGTGGAGGGGACAGCAGCGGACGGGGAGGCCAGAGATGCGGGGGGAGCGGGGGAGACCGCCGGCGACGGGGAGGGCGGCAGCGTGGCCGCGGGCGCCGGGTCGCCAGGAGCGTCGCAGGAGCTCATCAGTGCCTCGCATGTGGGCCCATTCTACGCACCGACAGCCCACCGGAGAAGCCACTTTCTTACCGGAACATCAAACTATATGACAGTTTCTCAAAAAAAACATTCTATACTGCATTTAGCTTTAAAAAAAAGCAGTTTAGGCCCCGTTTGGCAGCAGAGTATTGCAAAAACTACAGTATTGAAAAACTAGAGTATTTTAGCCTATAGGTACTAGATACCACAGTTTTGTCATATCAAAGTATTTCGTAGTATTAAGAATACTGTGACGTGTTTGGTTGGCGCTTGACGCTTGACGCTTGTTTACAACCACGTAAATTAGCTAGCTGTCTCATAGCAGTTACAAACATGCGCGTTCTTAGCTGGCTAGTGATTGACTGAACGGCCATGCACTCACAAACAAACCCCGTGGCATGCTAGGTATCAGCGTTGGCGGGAGCACAGCGAAGCGGCATATGGCAGCTCGCGCCGTCGCTCAGGCTTGGCTGCGGCTTGGCCAACAGCGGTGCATAGCGGCGAGCGTGAGCGATCGAGGCAGTGCATTCGCCGCTAGCAGCGGCGAGCAAGGCCGCGACATGGCAGCAGGACACACGTACGACACGGCTATGACCGCACGCAAAGAGACATGTGCAGGCTTGGCCAGCAACGTTGGGGGCTCGCGTTGCAGTCATCAGCGTGACCATGGTTTGAGGTGGCCAGCGGGCTGACTAGATGCACGACCCATAGGAGGAGAGAAGGAGGAGCGCAAGCGGAAGTACGATGGACACCATTTTTTCCATTGCCGTAGTATGATTTGTCCAAGACCGACAATCCTCCACAATAGGGCAGCGGCGACGACTTGGGAGCGAGGAAGGCGATAAACGAACACACTCGTTTTCTTAAAAGAGGTTTGGGGTTCTTTTTTTAATACAGAGAAAATACCACCGTTTTGATAATACTACAATATTAAATACCACAGTTTTGGGGGTAGCCAAACAGCTCATAGTAATTAAAACTGTAGTAATTTAGAAAACTGCAGTTTTCTCATAATACTTAGAAAAAAAACTAAGCTATCAAACAGGGCCTTATACGTCATATAAAATCTAGAAAAAAGCAGTCTATACGACATTGCAGTTCCTCTACTTTGACTCGGGCTACAGCCAACAAATGTGGTCTGGGAACATATTTTAATTCCTCTGGAATGGGGGCATGGATGCATCTTCCCTAGGTCAGAACGCTTCGATCTCCTTTGGTTCAATAAGAATATTAGGAAAATAAGAAAAACATAACAAATGAGATGACATGTAGCTTAATTCTTATGGGAAATAAGATGACATTTAATTAATAGGATAAACTCTTTTTCATTTGGTCTAGACTAATATTTTTCTTTAAAACATGAAGGTTTGATTCCTGTTCTATATAGGAATGAGAATCCATTTCTATAAACCAAAGGGTTTGAAATGAATTTTCTATATAAAATTCCCATGAAAATTCTGCAAAATTCCTGTAGAACGAATGAGCCCTATTTTTTTTATAGATGTGCAATCAACAATCTGGCTAATATGCATGCTCATTAATTTTTCATGCAGGTGGACGTTCACTCTTGTCACGGTGTACTTCGGGGTAAGCGAAATAATTTGTGTTTTCACCAACATCCCTCAACATGACTCTTGTCCTCCGCAAAAAAAATGACTCTCGTCGCGTTGCCATGTGAATTTCAGCTTGCTACAGTGTTATCCCTGTGTGGGTGCATCACGTACGATTGGCACAACAACTGATGTTTTTTTTTTGAGAGAGAGCACAACAACTGATGTTGAGAACGGAAACAACGGACATAGAGAGCTCGCTGGATTCTGGACCTACCTGCTTCAGATTCTTTACCAGGTGCTCCCTCCGTTCACTATTATAGGATCTCTTAACTTTTTCTTAAATTGAATGTATGTAAACATGTTTTAGTGTGTTTATTCATTTATTTTAGTTTGTTTGTAATCCATATTGAAATATTCAAAATACCTTATAATTCAGTGAACGGGGAGAGTAATTAACTATACAATTAGATATAGTGGCAAGCTGCCAGTGTGTCAAGACGGAATATATTCGTCGTAATTTCTAAAGAAATAATAAAGAAGCAAGGTGTGATCGGTACTAAGAATTACACTAAAAAGCCAATATATCTAAAATGCAGAAATTATGTGTTATTCTATGATTGACATGCGTGTTTCAATGGACTTAGTAATTAACTTAGCAATTTTTCCATTTTTGTAATTGACCTATGCATTTTATCCCGACACTGCATGTTTCCAATGATCTATTTCATTTTTCCGTTGGCTAAATGTTTCCAATGATCTATTTCAAACTTTATATTAACTGTTGGAAGAAACAAAGAGTTGCTACTATAAAAATTCATCACAAATTGTTCGCCCACAAACTGAACCATCCCTGCTTGTCTCTAATCGTACTGGTGTAGGATGAAAATTCGTTGCACCATATAGCATTGTTCAATTTTGAATGACCTCTTGCAATGCCTATTTTTTTCTCGAATACGCTACTATGAGCTTATCATTACATTGATAGAAGGGATTAAAACATACAGAGTGGCATCGTGGTCACGTACACAATAAGGCATGCCCACGATACAAAGGGAGCATGAGATGGGTTGCTCAGCCCAGACAACCTAGGCTACGTTGCGGGGATGATGTTGCTGAGTCCTTTGACTCCTGCGAGGGACCAGGAGCGGGCATCGTCCATGATCAACGTCAGGAGGGAGGCGGAGGAGGGCGCAATCTTGTCGAAAATGGCCGCATTGCGATGGCGCCAGATGGACCATGCCGTAAGGGCGGCGATAGTGGAGAGCCCACGCCGTTTCTCCGGTGAAACAGCGTCAGTAGCGCTACTGAGCCAGCTCAGGAAGTCGGTGGAGCCGTCCGGCACGGGGATCGCCGGGCAACACCAGGAGAGGATGCCGTGCCAAACGATGCGGGAGAAGACACACCCAACTAGGAGGTGGTGAAGGGTCTCATCATGCTGGGAGCATAGGACGCAAGTGGGCTCATGCTGAAGACCACGTCGTGCAAGCCGATCCGCCGTCCAGCATCGTTTTACCGAGGCAAGGTAGAGGAAGAATTTGACGGAGAGAGGGGCCGCTGATTTCCAGATGAGCCGCCAGTGATTGGAGAAAGTGGAGCCAGTGAACAAGGCGTTATAACAGGAGGATGCGGAGTAAATACCACTCTCCGTCCAGCGCCAGGAGATAGTATCAGGCTCCTGGGAGAGGACGATGGTCTGCAGTTGGCGCCATAGGTCAAAGTACTCAAGGGCGGCAGCCGGGCTGAGATGACCATGAATGTCGCTGATCCACGAGCGATCCTGAAGGCCCGAGGCAACAGTGTGCGAGCGACGGCGCCGGCTCGGAACCAGGGTAGTGAGGCTTGGGACGAGCTCAGAGATGGAGTGTCCCTGGAGCCACTTGTCAGTCCAGAAGCGGCAAGTGAGGCCGTTGCCTAGGGCCCAAGTCGTCAAAGCGCGGAATAACTGGAGGGCCTCCGGATCCGAGGGCGGCTGAAGATGAGACCACGGCCGAGAAGGGTCAGATGCATGGAGCCAAAGCCAGCGCACACGAAGAGAGATGCCGGTGCGGTGTAGATCGCGAATTCCAAGCCCACCAAGTTCGATCGGACGGCAAGCGTGTGCCCAGCTAACAAGGCAGGAGCCAGAGCAGGCGTCTTTTCGCCCATGCCAAAGGAAGTCTCGGATGATCCGATTTGCTTTCTTGAGGATTGGTGGAGACAGAGACATGGCCAGCAAGACATGGACTGGCATGGCCGTGAGGACTTGCCGGACCAGGGCAAGCCGTTCGCCGCGCGAGAGGAGGGCAGCTTTCCAGGTGGCCAGCTTGCGCTGCAGTTTGTCAATGAGGGGTAACAAGCTGGTGACTGGCGCCTTGCAGAGTGAAAGGGGGAGGCCAAGGTACTGGATGGGGAAGGCCACCACCGGGAAGGACAGGGAGGAGCCCACGGTCTGGGAGACTTCCGGGGTGCACTGAATTGGAGCCGCCGCGCACTTGGCGAAATTGGTGCGCAGCCCGGACACCGCCCCGAAGAAATCCAGGAGTGAACTAACAGTAGCCAGCTCGGAAGGATCTGGGTGGCAAAAAATGACCACATCGTCCGCAAAGAGAGAAATGCTCGATGCAGCCATCCTGTCAGTGAGGCGCCGAATGATGCCCGTGGTCACCGCATGCTGCAAGAGCGAGTTGAGGGCATCGATTACAAGGACGAAGAGCATAGGTGAAACGGGGTCGCCTTGTCGAAGGCCTTGGCAGTGGACAATGGGGGGGCCGGGCACACCATTAATCATCACTCGAGTAGAGGCCGTGGATATGAGGATGGAAATCCACTCACACCAACATGGCCCGAAGCCAAGGTGCTGAAGGATCTGAAGAAGAAACAGCCATGAAACGGAGTCGAAGGCACGGGCGATATCCAGCTTGAGGAGAACTCGGGGGAGCCGGAGTCGATGAAGTTGCCGCGCTGTTTGCTGGACAAGGAGGACTCGGGGGATATGCCTTTTTGAATCACAATGCCTTTTTAGATACTGAATGTCTATTCTTCCACTTGAAGCGGAAAAAATTAGTATCTAAAAAATGGGGAACATAGACTGGGTACCAGCGTATGTGGAGCATCTTATGTTTCGGCAGCGCACCGAAGGGAAAATCGATTATCGAAGGACAATCATAGAGTTGCAAAGGTACAAGAGAGAGAAAGAGAGAGAGGAGTTCTTTAGGTTGTGGTCTTTCTCATCCCCCATCCTCACGCGCACTCGACCCTTGAAAGGGAAATAGGCACACCCAGCTGGGCTCACTTCCATCACATTGCCTCGGGCCCAACGCACCTGCCCACTGCCGTTTACTCTTTCTTTGACCACGCTCGCTCCACCTTGGCCCATCAGCAGTAGCCGGTTCAGGACCGTGTGATCTTACTGCGTGAGCGAGGATTCCCGTTGTGTTGTGGTCCTCTCGACTGATCTCAAATCGAGGAGACGACAATGGCTGTGTCCAGCTCAAAGGAGGGGCGAGGCAGAGGAGGATCGAGGAAAGGCAACGGCATCGTGGAGACTGGAGTCGCAACGACACAGGCGCGTCCCAAGCTGGGCGTCGGCAGCGCGCGCCGCGTCGGTGTCGAGACCCTTGCCTATCCGGGAGACGAAGCTGGGCCTGGATTAGCCATGGGTAGGCGGGTGGTGGTGGAACTGGCAGGGTAGGAAAGGTGTGTCGCGAGCGTTCTATTCATGCGGGTGCAGTTCGTGGGACTGAGTGTTACTCAAAAAAGAGTTCGTCGGACTGAGATTCTGTACGCGCCGAGCGAGGTTCCGATCGTGCATGCGTCAGTTACACAACCGTTCAGGGTTTCTTCCCTGTTTGCTTGGTGTGTACGTTGTTTTTCTGTTCGAGAGAAAGATTAGTTTGCGTGGAGCATTGGCTTTGGATTTTTCCGTGTTTTTTTCATGCAGGGGGATACATTGCTATAAAGACGGGAGATCAACACTGTTTACAGGAGCGGAGATATTGTTACTGAAAATAATAAAATACTAGATGACACCCCACACGTTGTTGCGGGAATATTTATAACATATCTCAATGTGATTCATTGTATGAAACATATAGAAGGATAAAACAAAAACTACTACATTTACTTTATTATGTTTGATCACTATATAGTTGTAAAATGTTTAATAATAGAATAGAAATTCGCATGTTGAGGTAGGTCTTTTTTCATGCAGGTTTCCTGATGAACTGGGCTTTTCTCGTGCATGTTGTGCGATGATGTGGCATGCTTGCATGTTGAGAGAAATAGTTAATGAGGACTAGCTATTTAGATATAAAAGATATGAGCGTTTCGGAACTATCCATTTCAATTTGTGCACTAAATAATGTGGAACTCCTTTCACAGTGGAGGATGATAATGCACTACCTCAATGCTGTTTTTCTGCTTGGCGGCGCGGCACTCAACAGCTTGGTAAGGGGTTAACTTAACATACTTGATCACTCGCAACTTATAGAAATTTTTACTGTCCTATCTATTACTCTCGTCAAAATTTAATTCCTAAAACAAATTTACAGCCGTTCCCTTGGTTCCGTGTCGCATACTTTTTCCTGTGAACCGCCGTGTACGTGGTTTTCCAGTGGGTTGTCCACGCCAAGCATAACACCTCGTAAGATTTCTACTAGAGTCTAATCTTTTGGGGTAAAACCACTGCCTGCAGTTTTTTTTCAGCGACTTAAATATACGCCATGTGAATTTTGCAGGTGGCCCTACGCATGCCTTGATCTATCCTCGAAGTTAGCTCCTAGTGGTGGAGCTAGGCAAAAATCCATTGGCTGGGGGGGGGGGGGGGGGGGGGGCAGCGCCCCCCGGCCCCTGGCCTCAACATAGCTACGCCACTGTTACCTCCATTGTGGTAAGTGACTTTGTTTGGAGTAGGCCCTGTTTCTCAAAAAAAAAAAGGTAGAATAAGCCCCGTTTGGATTAATCTACAACAAGTAAACAGATCGGTAAAAAAGATGCAGTTATGCCGTGGTCGGACTTCTGCAGGTTCCGTGTTACTTGCTCTTCTTCTACCTGGTGGTCTGGTTGAAGCCCCGGATGCAATCCAAGTGGTTCCCGGGCAGATACGTGGGAGGCTGAGGAGTCGTAGCCTGGTGATGGTTGAAATACCTATTAACGTTGTGTGGCATTGATCCTGGTTGGATATACGTGTCACTAGTATGTGTTATTGTTGACTGAATAGAACACTCGATCCGAATAGACCTTATCCAAGCAGTGTGTGTTAAGTAGAAGTACTATTTGAGTCCTATGTGACTAATGTGTGTGACAAATACATGGGCGACGGATCTTCTAGATGCTATAGCTTTGACAGGCCTGCAACGATCAATGCGTGGAATTTCGTATGAGATTGTTGTGGTTCTAGCGATTTGGGGATCTGGATATGGAGGAAGAGAGACATAAACCCTAGCTACAGTACGCTAGAAAATGGTTCCCCATTCTTAGCCTTACTCATTAAAGCCACTTGGCTTATATGCTCGTTCGGAATTAGAGACAAACTGAGAAGATAGACAGTACGTGGTAAACAGTGATAAGCCGTTGCCCTTGCAGATCCTGGTTGTCCGTTGTCTCTTGTCCTGGTCAATTGGCACCATCCGTTAACTAAAGAAGTGTCTTGAATATAACAATAGTTGGTTCAGGCGTAGTCCTGACAAGTATATCCCGAAGGATGATGCGGCAATTTGGGACGGGCGTTTTGGCTCCCGGGTCCAAGTGATCCTGATATCCTGGTCGTCCAGTAAGCTTCGGGATCTATACCAAGCCACATTGATTGCAATATACGACGGTGGCGAAAATCTAAATTACATGATGGTAGACAGTACACACATAGTGGAAGCTGACCGTCAAACCCTGAAATGAGTCAGGGTGTGCAAAACCAAACCAAAAACCGTACCCAGAAAAAACAAAGGGACAAGTATATTTTTCGTCCCTCAGTTTTTTCAAAAGTATAAAAATAGTCCCACAACTTCAAAACCAGCAAAACCTAGTCCCTCAACTTCTCAAACCGGATAAGTTTAGTCCCTTGTATTACTTCGAGTGGTTTCAGATTTAGTTTTGACCAAAACTTGACATGTCATCTGGGTTTGACCACCATGTCACCATCCAAGTCACAAAAGCGACTCCTAATCCCACCTCACTTCCTCTCTCGCGCACTCTCTCGTCCCCCTTCTCAGAGCAATCATAGAGAGAAGAGAAGTGCAGAGAAGAGAAGTGCAGAGAAGTGCAGAGAAGAGAAGTACCCAACACACCATACACTCAGGCATTTAGTCATCGGAGAGCAGAGAAGCAGCACTTCGGCCTCACGATTCCATAACCGTCATCCTCGTTCATGCGGCAGACGTCCCAGACATACACATGGCGCCGTACGCACGAACACAACAAGCACGCCGGCAACACATCTAGCTAGGTGCACAAACAAGAAAGCATGTTGCCAGCCTAGCTAGTCAGCCACACGCAAATGTTGGGCGCCTCGGCCAACCTTAGCAAGCCGGCGCACTGGCCCGAGCGAGCGCGCATGCAGCACCAGGCACCCTGGTCGGCGTCGCCGCCGCGCGCTTTGGCCTGCCCCACCGGCGCCCGACGCAGCTCACGCTGGGCGCCATGGTGTGCTCTCGCTCACTCAATGATTTGTGCCACCGCCATCACGCATGATTTGTGCGGCCGCACCAGGTCACGCCGGGCGCCCTAGGTTTGACCGACGTCATGTACGATTTGAGCCGCCGCTCCAGGCCAGGAGAAGGCAGCCGTTGGGTAGGGCGAGGACGCACTGGTCGGCGTCGACATCCATTGGCGTGCTGACCGCTTCCTCGCCTCGTAGCGTCAGCGAGGTTGAGTTCGAGTGGGAGAGCTCCATGGCCACGGACCACGGGAGCTTCTCGGCCTGCTGTGGGAGTTCAGAGGGTGGGAGAGAGAGAGAAGATGAAGTTGAGACGGACGATGATGTGGCAGGTCAACATCAAAACCATGCCATGTCAGCTCAAAACCACCCAAAGCAACTCGGAGGATTAAAAATATCTTGTTTCAACAATTGAGGAACTATGTTTTCCTGGTTTTAAAGTTGAGGAATCATTTCTATACTTTTGAAAAAATTGAGGGATGAAAAATATACATTTTCCAAAAACAAACTAAATTAAATTTCGGCTTTTTAGGTTATAGTTTCAGTTTCCAATTCTAAAAACCATTTAGGAAGCGACAAACCACCAGTCGATTGGTCGCTAATCATCAGATCCGCACGATACTTTCGATGGCTGAAACAACGCTTCACATCTAGGTGCAATCTCGCATGCAGCATTGCGGTGCAATCTCCCATACACATATTTTGGTTTGTATGGAGTGCATGTCCTATTGAACCCAATTAACAATGCATGCATGTAGATAAGAAAAGAAGATGATGTCAGCAAAGATTCCATTAGAAATTAAACTTCAAAATGTTTTGTAGCTCAAACCGTTGGTCCGATTGAAAAACCGTTTTCACATAAAAGATTCGTCGTGACGAAACCTTCAAAACTAGATCCCATGTTGGTATGTTTCGATGATTTTTTTCGGGTGAAAAGTTACCAGACCTAGGCTAAGTAAGTTATCACCTGTGTGGTACATCAGTTACCATCATGTTTACATGGAAATTACCGGGGCGTAAAAATTGCTCCTCCAACATTCTCTCCTCATGCAAAAACAGTAGAGCACAGAAAACCTGATGTAATTGTAAATCCTCACTATTTCGAAAATGTTTTATAGCTCAAACCGTCAATTTTGATTGAAAAATCGTTTTCACATAAAAAATCCACCACGATGAGAACTTCAAAACTAGATCTCGTGTTGACATGTTTAGATCACTTTTTTGGTCAAAAGTTACTGTAAAGTTATCAGTTATGTTATATGTATATTAACATGTTATTTATACAGAAGTGACCGGAGATGTGTTTTAAACAACTTCTTCCCCTGGGTCAAATTTACTGTGGTATTTATATCTAAGTTATCAGCTCCTGGATGCATACATTACCGTTCTATTTGCACATTATGAACCGGGGTATGATTCAATAAATTTTTATTCGGGTATAAAGTTATCGCATTGTTTATACCTAAGTTATCAGGTCTATGATGTGTGAGTTACCATGATATTGACAAAAGTTAACGAGGTATATTTCATCAACAACCCTCCAGCACTCCTCACCACCGTCGCCAAACTTACCAGGACTGGGGCACATAAATTATATAATCTGTGATGTGTGAGTTATCATGTTATTTACACACAAAATTACCATATATTTCATCAACCACCCTTCGCCCACCCAGTCACCGAATTTACCAACGAGTGGGGTACATTAATTATCAGGTCTACAAGGTGTGAGTTACCGTGCTATTCACATAAAAGTTATCGGGGATATATTTCATCACCCCTTCCTCGCAAAAAGTACCAAGACCGGGATGCATAAGTTTCGGGTCTTTGATGTGTGAGTTACCATGCTATTCACACGAAAGTTACCAGGGGATACTTGATCACCACCCCTCACCCCCCCCCCCCCACACACACACACACACACCAAAGTTATCAGGTCTATGATGTGTGAGTTACCATGATATTGACAAAAAAATTATTGGAGGTGTATTTCGTCAACAACCCTCCCCCACCACTCACCACCGTCGCCAAAGTTATTAGGACTAGGGCACATAAGTTATCAGACTGTGATGTGTGAGTTACCATGTTATTCACACGAAAAGTTACCAAGGGTATATTTCATCAACCACCCTCTCCCCACATGGTCACCAAATTTACCAAAAAGACTTGGGCACATAAGTTATCAGAGCTGAGATGTGTGAGTTATGATGTTATTCGCACAAAAAGTTATCAAGGATATATTTCATCACCCCCCCCCCCCCCCAAACAAAGTTATCAGGTCTATGATGTGTAGGTTACCATGATATTGATAAAAAAGTTACCGGAGGTATATTTCATCAACAACCCTTCCCCACCCCTCACTATCGTCGCCAAAGTTATCAGGACTGGGGCACATAAGTTCTCAGGTCTGCAATGTGTGAATTATCATGTTATTCACACAAAAATTTACCAAAATGTATATTTCATCAACTACCGTCCCCCCACCGAGTCACCAAATTTACCAAAAGACTGGGATGCATTAGTTACCAGGTCTACGAGGTGTGAGTTACCGAGCAATTCACATAAAAGTTATCGAGGGTATATTTCTTCACCCCTCCCCCACGAAAAGTACCAGGACCGGGGGGCATAAGTTATCGGGTCTCCGATGTGTGAGTTACCATGCTATTCACACGAAAGTTGTCGAGGGATACTTGATCACCCCTCCCCCCTCCCCCCAACAAATTTATCAAGACTAGGATACATAAAATTATCAGGTCTGTGATGTGTGAGTTATCGGGGTGTTTGTATGTAAGTTATCAGGTTCGCGGTGCGTTAGTGACCACGTTATTCGCACAACATTAGTGCGGGATGTTTCAACAAAAAATGAGATCAAAAGAATCACGTTAGTGGGGAAATCATTGACCGGACCACTATTTTTTAATGTTTAAATTCATATTAACCAAGAACAAATATCATGTAAACTTGTTTCAAAAATAGCAAGTCTGAAGCCGGGCTAGTGGTTTGTGTCGTAGAAATTACTACTTGAGGAACAGGGTTCGGTTCTTATCCAGCACGGGAAGCTATCAATTTTTTTTTTGAAACATGGGCAAGGATGCTATAGGTAAATGGTCTTCTTAATTTAGGAACATGGGCCGATGGGATGTGAAGATGCGAGGAAAAAAAGTAGTGGGAACGGGCCTGCATCGGGGAAAAAGGAAGAGGGAACGGGCCAGCGTCGGGATATACGTGGGTTGTGCGGGCGATCCGGATGGGCTGCTTGGGGTCGTGTGATCCACAACGAGCAACGATCAGGTCATACAAATCTATCGCTAACTTCCAGTCGAGCTTTAGGAATTGGCGCAAGTACTACACCACGCAACAATTCTTCAAAAAAAATTCATGTCCCTCGTCACAAATCTTGAGTTTGGAGTTTGACTCCAGCTCCCAGCAAAAAAAAAATCTGGAATTAGCACAACTCTTATTTTGATGCTATGAGATACTAGTCGAATGCCCGTGCGTTGCCACGGGACATAAAATATGATGTGAAACGATAACTCCACAGAGTGATAGCATGGACTTGGGTATTTAGACAAGTGCTTCTTATGGACTACAACCCAACACCGGAACAATGTCAAAGATGATCCAACTGTGTAGGTACATTATTTTTGTTCTTCTATTTGTGTTACCCGCCATTTAATTCAACAGAACAAACTCTCCAACTAATTCAAACAAAAAAAATAAAATCTATAATAAAATGGTATTTTCATTTCACAATGCATGGACACACCAGTTCAAATCAAGGCGTGTTATCTCCTGCCGCACACATCTTCATCTCGTCTTCATACCTCCCACCTCTGTCCATCAGCCGGCCCATTTTCACTCCAAATCTCCACCATCATCACTTTCTAGATATTCCCATCCTATCACTGTGTGCACATCCTACTTCTTTCCGGTTGTCTTCTATGGGTTCACTTTATTTGATTCGCTTCTCAAACTTTAAGAATTTCTTGCGGTCGTGGATGTTACTTGACAAATAATGGCAACATCTATATATAATGAATATATATATACTAAATGAGGTGAGGGCTACGCGATAATGATGAAATACATCGGCACACCATTGACATTTCGTGACGATGAGCGGCAACACCATCCCCTGGGCTTGACCTTTTAGCTATAACAGTTACACTCCACTATCCTCGCCGGCTCACACTCTCAATGCTACAGTCCACCTCCAGGCGTACGTCTAAATAAAGTTAACATTTTGTTTATCCACAAACTTGTAAATCTAGATTAATTTTTTCTTAAACTGGAGGGATGAACTACCGCTAGCATAATATACCAATTAGGAACATACAAATATTTTTATAAACAAATAAAATATTTTGATGCCGGTAAAAAAATCAGTGAAAAAAATAGCATGCTACATAACAGTTTGTTGAAGAGGCACCCCTTAAAGTATGATCTATTAGGTTGACGAGATATATAAAAAAAATTCAGACTAATGGTAGCAAAAGAAACATCAGCTTTGACTTCACGTAGCACCTTCAAATGACAGTCTTATCTATAGATGGCTGCTATCGGAAAAAAGGCACAAAATATGATCGAGGCAAAGAGCGAGAACACATCTTCAGGTTACTGTCTTACATTCAGATAATTGCTAGCTAGATACATGGTCAGATCATAATTAATTATCAACACTCTTACTCTTCTTATCCATGTACAACATATATAAACTCTCCCAGAATCATTTATAAATTCTAAAATGAATAAACTGAAGCACAGTCATAACTCTTGACCAGATTCATTGCCGCTGCCGTAGGGATAAAGATCCTGCATGCCATCTGACTGGCTTTAGTCACGCCACTTTATTCCGTTCATGGTGCGGTTACTCTCACAATCGTAGATCCATCATTTTTCTTTTTCTTTTTAAATATCGGGATGGTGGTGCAATTACCCATGTCAAGAGAAAACAGATCAGATGACATAATCATATACAATGCATTGTATTGGAAGAGGCCTTTGTGATCACTATAAATATTGTGATACCTCAATTATACATCCATCCTCTATGTCATTAAGAAACAAATAACATGACACATTGTGCAATGGATTAAGATACTAATCTCTGCTATTAAAGCTACGACTACCTAGCCTTCTCCCACACAAAAGAAAAATACTACCTAGCCTTATCTTGGAGTTATCGTCCACCGAAGCGCTATGCTATCTGAGTATAGGGCTATGGCCAGTTTCCCTATAAATCATTATTAAAGTTATTCTACCTCTGAAGTGCTATGTTATCTGAAAATAGGGCACCAAGCATCTCAAAGTAACCAGACAAAACTTTAATTCGTTCATGTTTACATTCAGTGGCCTTGAGCAACATATCTTGGAAAAACTCATAGAAAATCTACAGGGAACATGCACACACTTTGTGAGATCCCTATACCCCCATGGAGTACACGTTATGCTTACCCACTCCTTTCTCTCATGAGTGCAAGGAGTCACGAAATCTTGACCACACAATATGATTACCCACTCCGTTATCTCATGATCACATATTTCTCTACTATTGGCATCTATCAGAATTGGTCCGACGGTGAAGATAAAAATACTGGTAAATGTGTGTGCTCACCTGAAGGTGGTGTCACCCTTATAGAGAAATCCATGCTGCCTCCCATGCTCAAGCATGTACAAGATAACATTTCAATCTGTAGAATTACACATAAGCAATTATGTTAAGCCCTAAGACCATAATTCCCTCTAGGAGGAAAAATACTTCCTCTACATAAATAAATTGCATTATTTACGACTAGGTTCAATGTCAAGAAAATGTCTTTTTTTTCTGAAACCTTAACCCTAGCTAAATGATTTTGATGCATAGCGATCACGGCATATACTTGGCTCTAAGAGTTTGATGACCATTATATGCTACGAAGGTAAATGCTCTGCAAGGCCTGAACAAAAAGGTATAAATTAGGGTAAAGCATAAACTGTTAACAAAACAAAATTTTAGTTCTAACATGCTTCCATGGCAGACATTTTAGTAAAATAAAAACAGTGTATGTCTATTACTGTCCTTCTTTTGTTAGATAGTAACTGGCTAGTTTGATAAAGAACAGAGAAAAAATATAACACATGACATTTTAATGATCGAAATACACGCTCATCCTTTAGGGCAGCCTTATTTCCTGTATCACCATACGTAATCAACAGCTTGATGAGAAATTAAGAAACAAATGTTATAAGTGTGCTCACAAGTTAATTTTGTACATAAGGGATATTTTTCCACAACAGAACCATGCTCTGTTCAGTATTACCATTAACAAATAACAACAAATGCCCGCTATTACTTCACTGTCGCATTTAATATTTCGCATGCAAAATTGAAATGCTAACAAGCATGATAAAGAAAACCAGCTAACGAAATCAATGTAGAAAGATAAGAATACTTGGTGGATAGCAAAATCAATGTAGTTCTTCAGCTCTTGGATTACAGCTGCAGATTAGATATCAAATTCAAGAGTAGCTTCATAGAAGAAAATACCCAACATCTTTAAGTCAGCCGAAAAGAAATAGAGTTTAAGCAGTAGGTAGTGCCTAATTATTAATTAAGCTAGTCCAGTAGTTGCCCTGAACACCACATCAAAATCCGATTCCGTCAGCAAGTTGATCGATGTCAAACTCCAAGGAAATAGCGAGATCATGCCAGTTATCTACCTTTGTACATGTCGCCGAAGCTGTCGCCGGTCGCCGAGCTCTCAGCTGTCGCTGAAGTCACCGATGGCCACCTCCAGCTCCTCGTAGGTGAATTGGTGTGTCTGCAACTTATGGACGCTGCCGGACTGCAGGTTGCTGCTGCCTGTGGAGTAGGGTGTCCCGCCAGAGTTACTGTACTTGAGGAGCCTAGACAAGGAGGTCATATGTACTGCCTCCTCTTGCGTATTTACTTGAACGGCACCACGACGAGAAGCACAAATAGAACCTGAGAAACTATAGAGCTTTCTAGAGTGGCAAATGGCGATTAACTAGGTGAATAATGAATCATGCACATTGATGCTTGAATTCGTAAGAGAAGAAAAATAAAACACAAATGCTTGAATTGGTCCATGTACACTATGGATTTTGGTAAGAAAAGCACTGGTAAATAAGGCATCAGTATTTCATGTGCCTGCCATTGCTATTGCCTTTTTGTTTGCTTTCTTTGGTCCCGAAAAGATCAAAAACCAATGTGAAAATAAATAAATCTGTATAAAAAAAAGGAAAGATAGCTAGGAATAGACAAGTTCTATCTCTAGTCAGACACGGCTTCTATTCAAACATAGTATGGAGTAGAGAATGTGATAAATGTGGAGCATTTCAGGGAATTGTCCAGTTTACACTTCACAGTACTACCTTGTTTGTATTTATGCCATTATCATACTTAATTCGTTCTGATTTCCTATAGACAAAAAGAGTCAGACGTACTTGTAGATGAAGTGTCAGCATCAAAGTAGAGAAGTCTTCCATCACCTGTAAATAGACTGGTCGGGAATTATCAACTATTGGGTACCCGAACCTGATGAGCGAGTAGGAAACAACCTGCTAGCCTGACCGCCGGGTAGAAGAACATGTGTTATTCTGGCGCCCCGCTGGTCATGCCCGCAGCGCCCTTCGGAGGCCTCACACTCGCCGCAACATCCGTCGCCGGCCTTCTGCGGCACCGAGAACCCCGCCCCGACGGCGTCCCTGAGTGTGGTGTTCCCGGCAGCCAACACGTCCTCCGGCGCCGACGTGCCATTGGATAGCCTGTAGTATGAGTACGACCACCCCCGGCGTTGTAGGCAAAGGTGTTGTACACCAATGGAGAATTTCTTGATGGGACTCCTATCGCCGACGGCCAGCACCACGACGGTGGGGCGGAAGCCGGAGAAAAAAATTCTGGGGAGCGGAGAGAGAGACGGGATCGGGAGCGACGGGGTGCGGGAGATGAGGAAGTCACGTGCGCGTGGGACGTACGTTCGTGGATCATGGGTTTTGTTTTTTGCTTTTTTCTCGGGCGGGGAGGGGGAGAAGCGATGGGTGGGACTGTGGAAGGAGAGATCGTACGTAGGGTGGGAGGAGGTATCGATAGGAGGGGGATAAAACGAGGTGGGGGTATTGAAGGAGGTCGAAGCATCACGACGTTCGATCCTTTTTTAATAGTAGAGATAAAAGGTTAAGTTCTCATGTTTTCCACTTTCAACAACTAAAAGGCTGTAGCTTGTAGGTCGAAGGGAGCATGCGGAGCCTGTGCGGAAGGGAGCATGCGGAGCCTGTGCGTCCTGGGTTTGATTCCCATCGTAAAAAAACAGCTAGCGATATACCCAATACCCAGTCTGGGAGGTCGAACGTGGATCATGCCTGTCGCTAATGACCAATGGGCAGATATTTAGCTTTGTTGAACCATTTAACATTTGGTTTCGGTCAGAACCCAAAAACCGTTCGGTTAAACCAAAAGACCGAAGTTCGCTTTAGTGTGCGATAATATGAGTTGATCCCTTCGCCACCCGTTCTTTTATAGCCATCCACTCACCTGGTTGAAGCTCGATAGGCAAGGTGGTACTAAATCGCTGCAGCTCAAAGTATCCAGCCCATATGGCCGCTTTGTCTAGTGATCCATGCGCAGAGCGCTAGTTGTCGCTGGTTCCTATTCGGCGCCTTATGCGTTCGATTCTTCGTATTCCGCTAACCGGCGCACACCCGCCGTCCGCGCTGGGCCGGCCCATTTAGTTGGTTTTTTCTGGGAAAAACTGCAACAAAAATTGCGCGGCGAGGTGATTCGATCCTGCGATTGACTTGTCCTACATGGAGCGCAGTAATCACCACGCTAACATCATCTTTTGTGAATACTAATCCTCGTCCTCACCCTTTTGTTCTTTACTTACTTTTTCTTTTTGTCGTTTACTTTCTCTTTTTTTTCTTTCTATAAAATCTGTGAAATGTTTCTTAAAATCCGTTAACTTTTTCAAAGTTACGATTTTTTTCAAAATGTTTCTCAAATTTGGTGACCTTTTTTCAAATTCGTTAAACTTTTTTCAAATTCAGTGAACTTTTTTGAACTTTGATGAACTTTTTTCAAATTCGATGAACTTTCTTCCAAAATCATGATTTGTTTTTCAAATTCGATGAACTTTTTCCAAAATCATGATTTTTTTCATATTCGATAAACTTTTTTTCGAATTTGATGAACTTTTTTCAAATTTAGTGAACTTCGATGAACTTTTTTCAAATTCGATGAACTTTTTTCCAAAATCATGATTTGTTTTTCAAATTCGATGATCTTTTTTCCAAAATCATGATTTGTTTTTCATATTCGATGAACTTTTTTTCGAATTTGATGAACTTTTTTCAACTTTGTTGAACTTTTTTCAAATTTGATGAACTTCTTTTCAAATGCGATGAACTTTTTTTCGAAAACGATGAACTTTTTTCACTTTTCCATAAACGTTTTTCAAAATCGATGAACTTTTCTTAAAAATGATTAACTTTTTCTCAAAATCATTGAGTTTTCTAAGTTTATGTACTTTTTCTTCAAAAATGATGAACTTTTGTCTCAAAATCGATGATTGTTTTTGTAGTTTGTGAGATTTTTTCCTCAAATGTTGAACTTTGGCTCAAAATCGATGAACATTTTTCAAATTCATGTTTTAAAAAAACTAAGGGATAATAAATAGCACAGCCACACATGTTCTTATTCTATAAGCGCTATTATCGGCTACAAGTGTTCAATGGGTGTAGTGGTTAGCTAAGCAGGAAGCCAGGAAATATATGGGTGGCTTTGTGAGTTCGAATCTGGTTGGAAGCAGTTTTGTGCTTTTTTTGTGTAGTTTTTGTTCTTTGCGCTTTGCCTTATCGGGCCGGCCCAACAAGGCACTGCGTGGGCGCCAGAAACCTGTTCGGGCGCATAAGGCGCCGAACAGGAGGTCTCCTAGTTGTCGTCCCAGGCAGCTGATCGCTCAGAAAAACACTACAACTGTTCGTCACATTAAGCGATTCTGTGGGGATGTCACGCGTCGAGGAAACAGTGTCGGGCCGGCCCATTTTAGCGCGCAAAGGTTGAAAAATGTGGAATAAAAAAGAGCACCCAAGGATCAAACCCTGGTCTCTAGGGTGACCACCGACGGGACTAACCACTCCGCCCACATGAAGTACCCGTCGGCGCGTGAGGCCAGTCGTACGCGGCGACTCGGGTTGCTAGTGGTGATCGACAGGCATTGTCGTCGAGGCTGACACGCGCCACACAGAGAAGGAGGTTGGACAGGGGCACGCGTAGGATGGCACTTGGGCGAACAGGGGCGAGCAGAGGAGCGGTGAAGAAGTTGGCCCGGGGGTGGGGAGGGCAGGGCGCGGTCGTAGCCGACGGCAGAAGAGCAGCTCGCCTAGCAGATCATGTGTGTGTGTGGATGTCAGATCCTAGTTTCTACTGATCGAGCGAGCGAATAGATCAGGAATGGAGGAAATTATTCATACTTCCTCCTATCCTTATTACTTGTTTTATATGGTTCGATATCCTTATTACTTGTTTTATACGGTTCGCCGGAAATTGTTCATACATATTGATCTAGACCCATTTTTTCTAATAAAAAGATTATACGTGTTTGATTTTTTTCGACGGAACTATATCTGACTATATGACTATGACTATATGTTCCAAAATTCTGGAGTACTCCCTTCATTTCTTTGTGTAAGGTGTATTATTTTTGGCACGGTAACCAAGACATATAATTATACACATATTAGGACGAAATTAACCTTGGAAAAATCATTGATTAGCAGCAACTAAATCATTAGGCAAGGAAAGTAAGAGATAAACACAATCAGGCGGAGAGAGATACTTTTCTTTTTTCTCTTTACAAGAACAGATGCATGCAATCAGGGGAGAGATACTCTCCTTTGTTTTAAGGGCTAACGATGTATTTACGAGGAATTAGAATAAATGCACCTTACACCTTATATAAAGAAATGGAAGGAGTATATAACAAAAAAACTACCATATTACATGCTAGAGCTAAAAAACTACCACTTTTCTTAATTATTTTAAAATCTACCACAAAATTGGTTCGCTTTCCAAAAAACCCTAATTGCTGAAGCGCTAAATTTTAAACTGGGGGGGTCCACTCATTGGGTCATCGTTATATTGGACCGTTAGTTGGCCGTTATGATATGTGGAGCCCACGTGTCGGTCCCTACGAAAATAAAAAGCAAACCGGTCCCTGTAAGTTTTTTTAAAAAGCAATCGGGTCCTTGTTAGTTTTCGAAAAATGCAATCGGGTCCGTCAGCTGTCGCCATGGCCGGAAGCTGCTGCTACTCGCCGGTGTAGCTCCCCATCGCCACTGCTGCTCCCCCTCGCTGTGTGCTACTCGCCGGCGCTGCTCACATCTAGTTCATGTGTGCCGCCGCTGCTTCCCACCATTGCGTGCTGCTCGCGACTGCTACTACTCACCAGCGCTGCTCCCCGCCGCCGCTGCTATGTGCCACCCGCCGGCGTTGCTCCCCGCCATTGTGGTTGTTATTGCTCGTTGACGCTGCTCCCTGCTGCCGCTGATGTGTGCCACTCGCTGGCGTTGCTGCTGCTTGCCGCCATTGCGGCTGGCATTGCTGCTGCTCGCCGCCTTTGCGGCTGGCGCTGCCCGTCGTGGCTGTGGCTGCGACTGCTGCTCCTCACCCGTGCTGCTCCTAGCCGCCCTTGCTTTCCACCACTGCGGCTGCACGTGGCTGCTGCTTCTCTCCTTCGCTGCGGCTGCTTCATCTCGCCGCTGCTGCCCGCCGGTGCAGCAGCCACCTTCTTATTGTCGGCCCTTACTGCTGCTCTCGGGAGAGAAGACAAAAGAAGAAGGAAGAAATAGTTGACATGTGGGTGCCACATGTTAGTTAACATTCAAATAAACAGTCAACAGACGGTTTAGTTAGGAGCGGGTGCGACCTGTCATAATACGGATCAATTCTAAACAACATGGTCATTTGAGTTTTTTTGGAAAAGCCAACCAAATTTGTGGTAGTGTTTTGAAAAATTAAAAAAATGGTAGTTTTTTGTAGCACTAGCCCGTAATGTGGTAATTTTTTGCTATAAACTCCAAATTCTGATTAAACTTGTGGTCGTTGCACCACCCCATCTCACGCCAATAATGAACAACATTAAGGAATCCAACCACAAAAGTATATGCAAAGTTCCTGGACTGTTTGGCCAGGGGTTAAAACACTCCAACCACTCCACATATCGGAACGACATAGACCTAAGTTTGGGCCGCCGGCAACCTTGTAACACCCTACTCCTGCTATGTGTTTCTTTGCTTGTGTATCGAGAGAGAAATAGCCCGCTCCTTACAACCAGCACAGTGAGCCTCTAGTGTTCTAGTTTTTCTGGATCCATTTGGACAACAAATGCCATTTCTTGTATATTGCCGGAAAGGCTGATGGTGTAGATTTCGGTCAGTACCTTCGACAAGGTGCCTTGCGTAGCTGGAAGTCACTGATCGAAGGTCGCATAGCACAGAAAATTTCCTATTAGGCATCCATGGTCACTACTGCAGGATGCTACTAACGCGACACTACGATTAGAGACCCTTCGACGAAACTGTATGCGATGCAATAATCGCAAGCGTTGGTGTAAAAAACCCGTCAAAATGTGCAAAACGTTTGTGATGATGGATGCATCAAACACGGTTCAGATTTTAGTTGCATGTGTGATGCGGGGCATATGGTTCAGTTCAATTAACTGTTTGCGATGAGGACGAACAAAAGAAACGGGCAACCAGATGAAGGTGTGTGCGATATATAGCATACAATTCACTCGGATGAACTATTTGTGATTAGGCAACACAAAAGAAACGGTCGGCCAGATCAAGGTGTGTGCGATATACAGCATCCGGTTCACTCGGATGAACTGTTTGTGTTAAGACAAGAGAACATAAATGGTTCAATATAATAAGATGTGTGTGATACGCGGCAAACAGGTCTGTAATCAAAAATGCGTGTGAAGACCGATAATAACACAGACGATTGCTTCTAATAAGACGTATGTGATATGCTCTGTCTACACAACATCTATTGGTCATAAGGATGCGAAGAGGCATCCTATATCAGCAACGACTAGCTGTTCCACCAATAGTTCATCTAAGAGAACTCTCAAGTTAACTGTGCTCAGGCTGGAGCAGCCATCAGATGGGTGACTGGATGGAAAGTTGTCTTGATGTTAAATTAACTGATAGGATGGGTCCTAAAGGTCAAATTAAATGACCTCTATGATCCATCCCATCAGTTAAATTAACCTCGAGGTCCTTGTTTTTTTACACATGTTAAAGATGGTCTACCGCATTACTTTTTGACAATGTGCGATACGTGGCATTGCTACCTCTTGAGCAGGCATACCCTTTCCTTGAAGAGGAAAGGGTGATGCAGCAAAGTAACGTAAGTATTTCCCTCAGTTTTTGAGAAGCAAGGTATCGATCCAGTAGGAGACTACACGCAAGTCACCTAGTACCTGCACAAACAAACAAGAACCTCACAACCAATGCGATAAAGGGGTTGTCAATCCCTTCACGGTCACTTACGAAAGTGAGATCTGGTAGAGATAATAAGATAAATATTTTTGATATTTTTGTTGTATAGATTGAAAAGTAAAGATTGCAAAATAAATAGTAAACTAGAATTGCAGATCGGAAACTTATATGATGTAAAGTAGACCCGGGGGCCATAGGTTTCACTAGTGGCTTCTCTCAAGATAGCATAAATTACGGTGGGTGAACAAATTACTGCCGAGCAATTGATAGAAAAGAGCATAGTTATGATGATATCTAGGCATGATCATCAACATAGGCATCACGTCTGTGTCAAGTAGACCGAAACGATTTTTCATCTACTACTATTACTCCACACATCGACCGCTATCCAGCATGCATCTAGAGTATTAAGTTCAAAAGAACAGAGTAACGCACTAGGCAAGATCATGACATGATGGAGAGGGATAAACTCAAGCAATATGATATAAACCCCATCTTTTTATCCTTGATGGCAACAATACAATACGTGCCTTGCTGCCCCTGCTGTCACTGGGAAAGGACACCGCAAGATTGAACCCAAAGCTAAGCACTTCTCCCATTGCAAGAAAGATCAATCTAGTAGGCCAAACCAAGCTGATAATTCGAAGAGACTTGCAAAGATATCAAATCATGCATATAAGAATTCAGAGAAGAATAAAATATTGTTCATAGATAATCTTAATCATAAACCCACAATTCATCGGATCTCGGTAAACACACGACAAAATGAATTGCATCAAATAGATCTCCAAGAACATCGAGGAGAACTTTGTATTGAGATCCAAAGAGAGAGAAGAAGCCATCTAGCTAATAACTATGGACACGAAGGTCTGTGGTAAACTACTCACACATCATCGGAGAGGCTATGGTGTTGATGTTGAAGCCCTCCGTGATCGAATCCCCCTCCGGCAGATCACCGAAAAAGGTCCCCAGATGGGATCTCACGGGTACAGAAGGTTGCGGTGGTGAAAAGTGGTTTTGTGGCTCCCCTGGATGTTTTCAGGGTATGAGAGTATATATAGGCGAAAGAAGTAGGTCGGTGGAGCTATGAGGGGCCCACGAGGGTGGGGGGCCGCCCTACCTCGTGACCGCCTCGCAGCTTCCTTGACGTCCACTCCAAGTCTCCTGGATTGCGTTTGTTCCAAAAAAGATCCTCGCGAAGGTTTCATTTTGTTTGGATTTCATTTGATATTCCTTTTCGGCGAAACACTGAAATATGCAAAAAACAACAATTTGCACTGGGCCTTCGGCCAATAGGTTAGTCCCAAAAATTATAGATACGTTAGAGACGTATCAAGCATCCCCAAGCTTAATTCCTGCTCGTCCTTGAGTAGGTAAATGATAAAAATAGAATATTTGATGTGGAATGCTACCTAACATAATTTTCAATGCATTTTTCTTTATTGCGGCATGAATGTTTAGATCCGAAAGATTCTAGACATTAGTGCGGGATATTTCAACAAAAAATGAGATCAAAAGAATCACGTTAGTGGGGAAATCATTGACCGGACCACTATTTTTTAATGTTTAAATTCATATTAACCAAGAACAAATATAATGTAAACTTGTTTCAAAAATGGCAAGTCTGAAGCCGGGCTAGTGGTTTGTGTCGTAGAAATTACTACTTGAGGAACAGGGTTCGGTTCTTATCCAGCACGGGAAGCTATCAAATTTTTTTTTGAAACATGGGCAAGGATGCTATAGGTAAATGGTCCTCTTAATTTAGGAACATGGGCCGATGGGATGTGAAGATGCGAGGAAAAAAAGTAGTGGGAACGGGCCTGCATCGGGGAAAAAGGAAGAGGGAACGGGCCAGCGTCGGGATATACGTGGGTTGTGCGGGCGATCCGGACGGGCTGCTTGGGGTCGTGTGATCCACAACGAGCAACGATCAGGTCATACAAATCTATCGCTAACTTCCAGTCGAGCTTTAGGAATTGGCGCAAGTACTACACCACGCAACAATTCTTCAAAAAAAATTCATGTCCCTCGTCACAAATCTGGAGTTTGGAGTTTGACTCCAGCTCCCAGCAAAAAAAAATCTGGAATTAGCACAACTTTTATTTTGATGCTATGAGATACTAGTCGAATGCCCGTGCGTTGCCACGGGACATAAAATATGATGTGAAACGATAACTCCACAGAGTGATAGCATGGACTTGGGTATTTAGACAAGTGCTTCTTATGGACTACAACCCAACACCGGAACAATGTCAAAGATGATCCAACTGTGTAGGTACATTATTTTTGTTCTTCTATTTGTGTTACCCGCCATTTAATTCAACAGAACAAACTCTCCAACTAATTCAAACAAAAAAATAAAATCTATAATAAAATGGTATTTTCATTTCACAATGCATGGACACACCAGTTCAAATCAAGGCGTGTTATCTCCTGCCGCACACATCTTCATCTCGTCTTCATACCTCCCACCTCTGTCCATCAGCCGGCCCATCTCCACTCCAAATCTCCACCATCATCACTTTCTAGATATTCACATCCTATCACTGTGTGCACATCCTACTTCCTTCCGGTTGTCTTCTATGGGTTCACTTTATTTGATTCGCTTCTCAAACTTTAAGAATTTCTTGCCGTCGTGGATGTTACTTGACAAATAATGGCAACATCTATATATAATGAATATATATATACTAAATGAGGTGAGGGCTACGCGATAATGATGAAATACATCGGCACACCATTGACATTTCGTGACGATGAGCGGCAACACCATCCCCTAGGCTTGACCTTTTAGCTATAACAGTTACACTCTACTATCCTCGCCGGCTCACACTCTCAACGCTACAGTCCACCTCCAGGCGTACATCTAAATAAAGTTAACATTTTGTTTATCCACAAACTTGTAAATCTAGATTAATTTTTTCTTAAACTGGAAGGATGAACTACCGCTAGCATAATATACCAATTAGGAACATACACATGTTTTTATAAACAATCAAGCGAGGGAAAGGGAGATTGTACAACTTGTTGATATAATTTGGTCCGATTAGGAAGAGGATCACAAATCACAAATAAAATATTTTGATGCCAGTAAAAAATTCAGTGAAAAAAATAGCATGCTACATAACAGTTTGTTGAAGAGGCACCCCTTAAAGTATGATCTATTAGGTTGACGAGATATATAAAAAAATTCAGACTAATGGTAGCAAAAGAAACATCAGCTTTGACTTCACGTAGCACCTTCAAATGACAGTCTTATCTATAGATGGCTGCTATCGGAAAAAAAGGCACAAAATATGATCGAGGCAAAGAGCGAGAACACATCTTCAGGTTACTGTCTTACATTCAGATAATTGCTAGCTAGATACATGGTCAGATCATAATTAATTATCAACACTCTTACTCTTCTTATCCATGTACAACATATATAAACTCTCCCAGAATCATTTATAAATTCTAAAATGAATAAACTGAAGCACAATCATAACTCTTGACCAGATTCATTGCCGCTGCCGTAGGGATAAAGATCCTGCATGCCATCTGACTGGCTTTAGTCACGCCACTTTATTCCGTTCATGGTGCGCTTACTCTCACAATCGTAGATCCATCATTTTTCTTTTTCTTTTTAAATATCAGGATGGTGGTGCAATTACCCATGTCAAGAGAAAACAGATCAGATGACATAATCATATACAATGCATTGTATTGGAAGAGGCCTTTGTGATCACTATAAATATTGTGATACCTCAATTATACATCCATCCTCTATGTCATTAAGAAACAAATAAAATGACACATTGTGCAATGGATTAAGATACTAATCTCTGCTATTAAAGCTACGACTACCTAGCCTTCTCCCACACAAAAGAAAAATACTACCTAGCCTTATCTTGGAGTTATCGTCCACCGAAGCGCTATGCTATCTGAGTATAGGGCTATGGCCAGTTTCCCTATAAATCATTATTAAAGTTATTCTACCTCTGAAGTGCTATGTTATCTGAAAACAGGGCACCAAGCATCTCAAAGTAACCAGACAAAACTTTAATTCGTTCATGTTTACATTCAGTGGCCTTGAGCAACATATCTTGGAAAAACTCATAGAAAATCTACAGGGAACATGCACACACTTTGTGAGATCCCTATACCCCCATGGAGTACACGTTATGCTTACCCACTCCTTTCTCTCATGAGTGCAAGGAGTCACGAAATCTTGACCACACAATATGATTACCCACTCCGTTATCTCATGATCACATATTTCTCTACTATTGGCATCTATCAGAATTGGTCCGACAGTGAAGATAAGAATACTGGTAAATGTGTGTGCTCACCTGAAGGTGGTGTCACCCTTATAGAGAAATCCATGCTGCCTCCCATGCTCAAGCATGTACAAGATAACATTTCAATCTGTAGAATTACACATAAGCAATTATGTTAAGCCCTAAGACCATAATTCCCTCTAGGAGGAAAAATACTTCCTCTACATAAATAAATTGCATTATTTATGACCAGGTTCAATGTCAAGAAAATGTCCTTTTTTTCTGAAACCTTAACCCTAGCTAAATGATTTTGATGCATAGCGATCACGGCATATACTTGGCTCTAAGAGTTTGATGACCATTATATGCTACGAAGGTAAATGCTCTGCAAGGCCTGAACAAAAAGGTACAAATTAGGGTAAAGCATAAACTGTTAACAAAACAAAATTTTAGTTCTAACATGCTTCCATGGCGGACATTTTAGTAAAATAAAAATAGTGTATGTCTATTACTGTCCTTCTTTTGTTAGATAGTAACTGGTTAGTTTGATAAAGAAAAGAGAAAAAATATAACACATGACATTTTAATGATCGAAATACACGCTCATCCTTTAGGGCAGCCTTATTTCCTGTATCACCATACGTAATCAACAGCTTGATGAGAAATTAAGAAACAAACGTTATAAGTGTGCTCACAAGTTAATTTTGTACATAAGGGATATTTTTCCACAACAAAACCATGCCCTGTTCAGTATTACCATTAACAAATAACAACAAATGCCCGCTATTACTTCACTGTCGCATTTAATATTTTGCATGCAAAATTGAAATGCTAACAAGCATGATAAAGAAAACCAGCTAACGAAATCAATGTAGAAAGATAAGAATACTTGGTGGATAGCAAAATCAATGTAGTTCTTCAGCTCTTGGATTACAGCTGCAGATTAGATATCAAATTCAAGAGTAGCTTCATAGAAGAAAATACCCAACATCTTTAAGTCAGCTAAAAAGAAATAGAGTTTAAGCAGTAGGTAGTGCCTAATTATTAATTAAGCTAGTCCAGTAGTTGCCCTGAACACCACATCAAAATCCGATTCCGTCAGCAAGTTGATCGATGTCAAACTCCAAGGAAATAGCGAGATCATGCCAGTTATCTACCTTTGTACATGTCGCCGAAGCTGTCGCCGGTCGCCGAGCTCTCAGCTGTCGCTGAAGTCACCGATGGCCACCTCCAGCTCCTCGTAGGTGAATTGGTGTGTCTGCAACTTATGGACGCTGCCGGACTGCAGGTTGCTGCTGCCTGTGGAGCAGGGTGTCCCGCCAGAGTTACTGTACTTGAGGAGCCTAGACAAAGAGGTCATATGTACTGCCTCCTCTTGCGTATTTACTTGAACGGCACCACGACGAGAAGCACAAATAGAACCTGAGAAACTGTAGAGCTTTCTAGAGTGGCAAATGACGATTAACTAGGTGAATAATGAACCATGCACATTGATGCTTGAATTCGTAAGAGAAGAAAAATAAAACACAAATGCTTGAATTGGTCCATGTACACGATGGATTTTGGTAAGAAAAGCACTGGTAAATAAGGCATCAGTATTTCATGTGCCTGCCATTGCTATTGCCTTTTTGTTTGCTTTCTTTGGTCCCGAAAAGATCAAAAACCAATGTGAAAATAAATAAATCTGTATGAAAAAAAGGAAAGATAGCTAGGAATAGACAAGTTCTATCTGTAGTCAGACACGGCTTCTATTCAAACATAGTATGGAGTAGAGAATGTGATAAATGTGGAGCATTTCAGGGAATTGTCCAGTTTACACTTCACAGTAATACCTTGTTTGTGTTTATGCCACTATCATACTTAATTCGTTCTGATTTCCTATAGACAAAAAGAGTCAGACGTACTTGTAGATGAAGTGTCAGCATCAAAGAAGAGAAGTCTTCCATCACCTGTAAATAGACTGGTCGGGAATTATCAACTATTGGGTACCCGAACCTGACGAGCGAGTAGGAAACAAACTGCTAGCCTGAACGCCGGGTAGAAGAACATGTGTTATTCTGGCGCCCCGCTGGTCATGCCTGCAGCGCCCTTCGGAGGCCTCACACTCGGCGCAACATCCGTCGCCGGCCTTCTGCGGCACCGAGAACCCCGCCCCGACGGCGTCCCTGAGTGTGGCGTTCCCGGCAGCCAACACGTCCTCCGGCGCCGACGTGCCATTGGATAGCCTGCAGTATGACTACGACCACCCCCGGCGATGTAGGCAAAGGTGTTGTACATCAATGGAGAATTTCTTGATGGGACTCCTATCGCCGACGGCCAGCACCACGACGGTGGGGCAGAAGCTGGAGAAAAAAATTCTGGGGAGCGGAGAGTGAGACGGGATCGGGAGCGACGGGGTGCGGGAGATGAGGAAGTCACGTGCGCGTGGGACGTGCGTTCGTGGATCATGGGTTTTGTTTTTTGCTTTTTTCTCGGGCGGGGAGGGGGAGAAGCGATGGGTGGGACTGTGGAAGGAGAGATCGTACGTGGGGTGGGAGGAGGTATCGATAGGAGGGGGATAGAACGAGATGGGGGTATTGAAGGAGGTCGAACCATCACGACGTTCGATCCTCCTTTAATAATAGAGATAAAAGGTTAAGTTCTCATGTTTTCCACTTTTAACAACTAAAAGGCTGTAGCTTGTTGGTCGAAGGGAGCATGCAGAGCCTGTGCGTCCTGGGTTCGATTCCCATCGTAAAAAAACAGCTAGCGATATATCCAGTCTAGGAGGTCGAACGTGGATCGTGCCTGTCGCTAATAACCAGTGGGCAGGTATTTAGCTTTGTTGAACCATTTAACATTTGGTTTCGGTCAGAAACCAAAAACCGCTCGGTTAAACCAAAAGACCGAAGTTCGCTTTAGTGTGCGATAATATGAGTTGATCCCTTCGCCATCCGTTCTTTTATAGCCATCCACTCACCTGGTTGAAGCTCGATAGGCAAGGTGGTACTAAATCGCTGCAGCTCAAAGTATCCAGCCCATATGGCCGCTTTGTCTAGTGATCCATGCGCAGAGCGCTAGTTGTCGCTGGTTCCTATTCGGCGCCTTATGTGTTCGATTCTTCGTATTCCGCAAACCGGCGCACACCCGCCGTCCGCGCTGGGCCGGCCCATTTAGTTGGTTTTTTCTGTGAAAATTTCAACAAAAATTGCACGGCGAGGTGATTCGATCCTGCGATTGACTTGTCCTAAATGGAGCGCAGTAATCACCACGCTAACATCATTTTTTGTGAATACTAACCCTCGTCCTCACCCTTTTGTTCTTTACTTACTTTTTCTTTTTGTCGTTTACTTTCTTTTTTTTTCTTTCTATAAAATCCGCGAAATGTTTCTTAAAATCTGTTAACTTTTTCAAAGTTACGATTTTTTTCAAAATGTTTCACAAATTTGGTGACCTTTTTTCAAATTCGTTGAACTTTTTTCAAATTCAGTGAACTTTTTTGAACTTTGATGAACTTTTTTAAAATTCGATGAACTTTCTTCCAAAATCATGATTTGTTTTTCAAATTCGATGAACTTTTTCTAAAATCATGATTTTTTTCATATTCGATGAACTTTTTTTCGAATTTGATGAACTTTTTTCAAATTCAGTGAACTTTTTTTGAACTTCGATGAACTTTTTTCAAATTCGATGAACTTTTTTCCAAAATCATGATTTGTTTTTCAAATTCGATGATCTTTTTTCCAAAATCATGATTTGTTTTTCATATTCGATGAACTTTTTTTCGAATTTGATGATTTGATGAACTTTTTTTCGAATTTGATGAACTTTTTTCAACTTTGTTGAACTTTTTTCAAATTTGATGAACTTCTTTTCAAATGCGATGAACTTTTTTTCGAAAACGATGAACTTTTTTCACTTTTCCATAAACGTTTTTCAAAATCAATGAACTTTTCTTAAAAATGATTAACTTTTTCTCAAAATCATTGAGTTTTTTAAGTTTATGTACTTTTTCTTCAAAAATGATGAACTTTTGTCTCAAAATCGACGATTTTTTTTGTAGTTTGTGAGATTTTTTCCTCAAATGTTGAACTTTGGCTCAAAATCAATGAACATTTTTCAAATTCATGTTTTAAAAAAACTAAGGGATAATAAATAGCACAGCCACACATGTTCTTATTCTATAAGCGCTATTATCGGCTACAAGTGTTCAATGGGTGTAGTGGTTAACTAAGCAGGAAGCCAGGAAATATATGGGTGGCTTTGTGAGTTCGAATCTGGTTGGAAGCAGTTTTTGTGCCTTTTTGTGTAGTTGTTGTTCTTTGCGCTTTGCCTTATCGGGCCGGCCCAACAAGGCACTGCGTGGGCGCCAGAAACCTGTTCGGGCGCATAAGGCGCCGAACAGGAGGTCTCCTAGTTGTCGTCCCAGGCAGCTGATCGCTCAGAAAAACACTACAACTGTTTGTCACATTAAGCGATTCTGTGGGGATGTCACGCGTCGAGGAAACAGTGCCGGGCCGGCCCATTTTAGCGCGCAAAGGTTGAAAAATGTGGAATAAAAAAGAGCACCCAAGGATCAAACCCTGGTCTCTAGGGTGACCACCGACGGGACTAACCACTCCGCCCACATGAAGTACCCGTCGGCGCGTGAGGCCAGTCGTACGCGGCGACTCGGGTTGCTAGTGGTGATCGATAGGCATTGTCGTCAAGGTTGACACGCGCCACACAGAGAAGGAGGTTGGATAGGGGCATGCGTAGGATGGCACTTGGGCGAACAGGGGCGAGCAGAGGAGCGGTGAAGAAGTTGGCCCGGGGGTGGGGAGGGCAGGGCGCGGTCGTAGCCGACGGCAGAAGAGCAGCTCGCCTAGCAGATCATGTGTGTGTGTGTGTGTGTGGATGTCAGATCCTAGTTTCTACTGATCGAGCGGAGCGAATAGATCAGGAATGGAGGAAATTATTCATGCTTCCTCCTATCCTTATTACTTGTTTTATACGGTTCGATATCCTTATTACTTGTTTTATACGGTTCGACGGAAATTGTTCATACATATTGATCTAGACCCATTTTTTCTAATAAAAAGATTATACGTGTTTGATTTTTTTTGACGGAACCATATCTGACTATATGACTATGACTGTATGTTCCAAAATTCTGGAATACTCCCTTCATTTCTTTATGTAAGGTGTATTATTTTCGGCACGGTAACCAAGACATATAATTATACACATATTAGGACAAAATTAACCTTGGAAAAATCATTGATTAGCAGCAACTAAATCATTAGGCAAGGAAAGTAAGAGATAAACACAATCAGGCGGAGAGAGATACTTTTCTTTTTTCTCTTTACAAGAACAGATGCATGCAATCAGAGGAGAGATACTCTCCTTTGTTTTAAGGGCTAACGATGTATTTACGAGGAATTAGAATAAATGCACCTTACACCTTATATAAAGAAATGGAAGGAGTATATAACAAAAAACTACCATATTACATGCTAGAGCTAAAAAACTACCACTTTTCTTAATTATTTTAAAATCTACCACAAAATTGGTTCGCTTTCCAAAAAACCTTAATTGCTGAAGTGCTAAATTTTAAACTGGGGGGTCCACTCATTGGGTCATCGTTATATTGGACCGTTAGTTGGCCGTTATGACATGTGGAGCCCACGTGTCGGTCCCTATGAAAATAAAAAGCAAACCGGTCCCTGTAAGTTTTTTTAAAAAGTAGTCGGGTCCTTGTTAGTTTTCGAAAAATGCAATCGGGTCCGTCAGCTGTCGCCATGGCCGGAAGCTGCTGCTACTCGCCGGTGTAGCTCCCCATCGCCACTGCTGCTCCCCCTCGCTGTGTGCTACTCGTCGGCGCTGCTCACATCTAGTTCATGTGTGCCGCCGCTGCTTCCCGCCATTGCGTGCTGCTCGCGACTGCTAATACTCACCAGCGCGGCTCCCCGCCGCCGCTGCTATGTGCCGCCCGCCGGCGTTGCTCCCCGCCATTGTGGTTGTTATTGCTCGTTGACGCTGCTCCCTGCCGCCGCTGATGTGTGCCACTCGCTGGCGTTGCTGCTGCTCGCCGCCTTTGCGGCTGGCGCTGCCCGTCGTGGCTACGACTGCTGCTCCTCACCCGTGCTGCTCCTAGCCGCCCTTGCTTTCCACCACTGCGGCTGCACGTGGCTGCTGCTTCTCTCCTTCGCTGCGGCTGCTTCATCTCGCCGGTGCAGCAGCCACCTTCTTATTGTCGGCCCTTACTGCTGCTCTCGGGAGAGAAGACAAAAGAAGAAGGAAGAAATAGTTGACATGTGGGTGCCACATGTTAGTTAACATTCAAATAAACAATCAACAGACGGTTTTGTTAGGAGCGGGTGCGACCTGTCATAATACGGATCAATTCTAAACAACATGGTCATTTGAGTTTTTTGGAAAAGCCAACCAAATTTGTGGTAGTGTTTTGAAAAATTAAAAAATGGTAGTTTTTTGTAGCACTAGCCCGTAATGTGGTAATTTTTTACTATAAACTCCAAATTCTGATTAAACTTGTGGTCGTTGCACCACCCCATCTCACGCCAATAATGAACAACATTAAGGAATCCAACCACAAAATTTTATGCAAAGTTCCTGGACTGTTTGGCCAGGGGTTAAAACACTCCAACCACTCCACATATCGGAACGACACAGACCTAAGTTTGGGCCGCCGGCAACCTTGTAACACCCTACTCCTGCTATGTGTTTCTTTGCTTGTGTATCGAGAGAGAAATAGCCCGCTCCTTACAACCAGCACAGTGAGCCTCTAGTGTTCTAGTTTTTCTGGATCCATTTGGACAACAAATGCCATTTCTTGTATATTGCCGGAAAGGCTGATGGTGTAGATTTCCGTCAGTACCTTCGACAAGGTGCCTTGCGTAGCTGGAAGTCACTGATCGAAGGTCGCATAGCACAGAAAATTTCCTATTAGGCATCCATGGTCACTACTGCAGGATGCTACTAACACGACACTACGATTAGAGACCCTTCGACGAAACTGTATGCGATGCAATAATCGCAAGCGTTGGTGTAGAAAACCCGTCAAAAGGTGCAAAACGTTTGGGATGATGGATGCATCAAACACGGTTCAGATTTTAGTTGCATGTGCGATGCGGGGCATATGGTTCAGTTCAATTAACTGTTTGCGATGAGGACGAACAAAAGAAACGGGCAGCCAGATGAAGGTGTGTGCGATATATAGCATACAGTTCACTCGGATGAACTATTTGTGATTAGGCAACACAAAAGAAACGGTCGGCCAGATCAAGGTGTGTGCGATATACGGCATCCGGTTCACTCGGATGAACTGTTTGTGTTAAGACAAGAGAACATAAATGGTACAATATAACAAGATGTGTGTGATACGCGGCAAACAGGTCTGTAATCAAAAATGTGTGTGAAGACCGATAATAACACAGACGATTGCTTCTAATAAGACGTATGTGATATGCTCTGTCTACACAACATCTATTGGTCATAAGGATGCGAAGAGGCATCCTATATCAGCAAGGACTAGCTGTTCCACCAATAGTTCATCTAAGAGAACTCTCAAGTTAACTGTGCTCAGGCTGGAGCAGCCATTAGATGGGTGACTGGATGGGAAGTTGTCTTGATGTTAAATTAACTGATAGGATGGGTCCTAAAGGTCAAATTAAATGACCTCTATGATCCATCCCATCAGTTAAATTAACCTCGAGGTCCTTGTTTTTTTACACATGTTAAAGATGGTCTACCGCATTACTTTTTGACAATGTGCGATACGTGGCATTGCTACCTCTTGAGCAGGCATACCCTTTCCTTGAAGAGGAAAGGGTGATGTAGCAAAGTAACGTAAGTATTTCCCTCAGTTTTTGAGAAGCAAGGTATCGATCCAGTAGGAGACTACACGCAAGTCACCTAGTACCTGCACAAACAAACAAGAACCTCACAACCAATGCGATAAAGGGGTTGTCAATCCCTTCACGGTCACTTACGAAAGTGAGATCTGGTAGAGATAATAAGATACATATTTTTGATATTTTTGTTGTATAGATTGAAAAGTAAAGATTGCAAAATAAATAGTAAACTAGAATTGCAGATCGGAAACTTATATGATGTAAAGTAGACCCGGGGGCCATAGGTTTCACTAGTGGCTTCTCTCAAGATAGCAAAGAGCATAGTTATGATGATATCTAGGCATGATCATCAACATAGGCATCACGTCTGTGTCAAGTAGACCGAAACGATTTTTCATCTACTACTATTACTCCACACATCGACCGCTATCCAGCATGCATCTAGAGTATTAAGTTCAAAAGAACAGAGTAACGCACCAGGCAAGATCATGACATGATGGAGAGGGATAAACTCAAGCAATATGATATAAACCCCATCTTTTTATCCTTGATGGCAACAATACAATACGTACCTTGCTGCCCCTGCTGTCACTGAGAAAGGACACCGCAAGATTGAACCCAAAGCTAAGCACTTCTCCCATTGCAAGAAAGATCAATCTAGTAGGCCAAACCAAGCTGATAATTCGAAGAGACTTGCAAAGATATCAAATCATGCATATAAGAATTCAGAGAAGAATAAAATATTGTTCATAGATAATCTTAACCATAAACCCACAATTCATCGGATCTCGGTAAACACACGGCAAAAGGAATTACATCAAATAGATCTCCAAGAACATCGAGGAGAACTTTGTATTGAGATCCAAAGAGAGAGAAGAAGCCATCTAGCTAATAACTATGGACACGAAGGTCTGTGGTAAACTACTCACACATCATCGGAGAGGCTATGGTGTTGATGTTGAAGCCCTCCGTGATCGAATCCCCCTCCGGCAGATCACCGGAAAAGGTCCCCAGATGGGATCTCACGGGTACAGAAGGTTGCGGTGGTGAAAAGTGGTTTTGTGGCTCCCCTGGATGTTTTCAGGGTATGAGAGTATATATAGGCGAAAGAAGTAGGTCGGTGGAGCTATGAGGGGCCCATGAGGGTGGGGGGCCGCCCTACCTCGTGACCGCCTCGCAGCTTCCTTGACGTCCACTCCAAGTCTCCTGGATTGCGTTTGTTCCAAAAAAGATCCCCGCGAAGGTTTCATTTTGTTTGGATTTCATTTGATATTCCTTTTCGGCGAAACACTGAAATATGCAAAAAACAACAATTTGCACTGGGCCTTCGGCCAATAGGTTAGTCCCAAAAATAATATAAAAGTGCATAATAAAGCACATAAACATCCAAAACTGATAATATAATAGCATGGAATAATAAAAAATTATAGATACGTTAGAGACGTATCAAGCATCCCCAAGCTTAATTCCTGCTCGTCCTTGAGTAGGTAAATGATAAAAATAGAATATTTGATGTGGAATGCTACCTAACATAATTTTCAATGTATTTCTCTTTATTGCGGCATGAATGTTTAGATCCGAAAGATTCTAGACAGAAGTTTAATATTGACATAAAAATAATAATACTTCAAGCAATGCTAACCAAGCAATCATGTCTTATCAAAATAACATAGCCAAAGAAAGCTTATCCCTACAAAGTCATATAGTTTGGCCATGCTTCATTTTCGTCACACAAAATGCTCCCATCATGCACAACCCCAAGGACAAGCCAAGCAATTGTTTCATACTTTAGTCTTTTCAAACTCTTTCAACTTTCACGCAATATATGAGCGCGAGCCATGGATATAGCACTATGTGTGGAATAGAATATGATGATGGAGGTTGTGTGAGAAGACAAAAGGGGAAAAACTCACACATTGACGCAGCTAATCAACGGGCTATGGAGATGCCCGTCAATTAATGTCAATGCAAGGAGTAGGGATTGCCATGCAACGGATGCACTAAAGCTATAATTATATGAAAGCTCAACAAAAGTAACTAACTGGGTGTGCATCCAACTTGCTTGCTCACGAAGACCTAGGGCATTTTGAGGAAGCCCATTGTTGGAATATACAAGCCAAGTTCTATAATGAAAAATTCCCACTAGTATATGAAAGTGACAACATAAGATACTCTCTATCATGAAGATCATGGTGCTACTTTGAAGCACATGAGTGGAAAAAGGATAGTAACATTGCCCCTTCTCTCTTTTTCTCTCATTTTTTGGGCCTCTCTTTTTTATGGCCTTTCTCTTTTTTTAAGAACTTTCCTCACATGGGACAATGCTCTAATAATGAAAATCATCACACTTTTATTTACTTTACCACTCAAGAATTACAACTCGATACTTAGAACAAAATTTGACTTTATATGAATGCCTCCGGTGGTGTACTGGGATATGCAATGAATCCAGAGTGACGTGTATGAAAGAATTATGAAGGTGGCTTTGCCACAAATACGATGTCAACTATATGATCATGCAAGGAAATATGACAATGATGTAGCGTGTCATAATAAACGGAACGGTGGAAAGTTGCATGTCAATATATCTCGGAATGGCTATGGAAATGCCATAATATATAGGTATGGTGGCTGTTTTGAGGAAGATATAAGGAGGCTTATGTGTGACAGAGTGTATCATATCACGGGGTTTGGATGCACTAGTGAAGTTTGCACCAACTCTCGAGGTGAGAAAGGGCAATGCACGGTACCGAAGAGGCGAGCAATGATGGAAGGGTGAGAGTGTGTATAATCCATGGACTCAACATTAGTCATAAAGATCTCACATACTTATTGCAAAAATTTACAAGTCATCAAAACCAAGCATTACGTGCATGCTCCTAGGGGGATAGATTGGTAGGAAAAGACCATTGCTCGTCCCCGACCGCCGCTCATAAGGAAAGCAATCAAAGAACACCCCATGCTTCAAATTTATCACACAACTTTTACCATACGTGCATGCTACAGGACTTGCCAACTTCAACACAAGTATTTCTCAATTCAATAATTACTCAACTAGCACAACTATAATATTACCACCTTTATATCTCAAAACAACTATCAAGAATCAAACTTCTCATAACATTTAATGCACTCTATATAAAAGTTTTTATTATACCCATCCCAGATGCATATCATATTAGGACTAATTTCATAACCAAAGCAAATTACCATGCTATTCTAAAAGACTCTAAAAATAATATAAATGAAGCATGAGAGATCAATAATTTCTATAAAATAAAACCACCACCGTGCTCTAAAAAGATATAAGTGAAGCACTAGAGCAAAATTATCTAGCTCAAAAAATATAAGTGAAGCACATAGAGTATTCTAATGAATTCTGATTCATGTGTGTCTCTCCCAAAAGGTGTGTACAACAAGGATGATTGTGGTAAACTAAAAAGCAAAGACTCAAATCATACAAGACGCTCCAAGCAAAACACATATCATGTGGTGAATAAAAATATAGCCTCAAGTAAAGTTACCGATAGATGAAGACGAAAGAGGGGATGCCTTCCGGGGCATCCCCAAGCTTAGGCTTTTGGTTGTCCTTGAATTTTACCTTGGGCTGCCTTGGGCATCCCCAAGCTTAGGCTTTTGCCACTCCTTGTTCCAAAATCCATCAAATCTTTACCCAAAAACTTGAAAACTTCACAACACAAAACTCAACAGAAAATCTCATGAGCTCCGTTAGTATAAGAAAACAAACCACCACTTTAAGGTACTGTAATAAACTCATTATTTATTTATATTGGTGTTAAACCTACTGTATTCCAACTTCTCTATGGTTCATACCCCCCGATACTAGCCATAGATTCATCAAAATAAGCAAACAACACACGGAAAACAAAATCTGTCAAAAACATAACAGTCCGTAGTAATCTGTAGGTTTCGAATACTTCTGTAAATCCAAAAATCCTTCGAAATTAGGAAATCCTAAATAATTTTTATATTGATCTACTGCAGTTGGAATCGGTATTTTATCGCTCTCTGGTTAAAAATGAAAATTATTCTCGTGAGCGCATACTTTCTATTTTTTCAGCAAGATCAAATAACAATCGTCCAAGAAGATCCTAAAGGCTTTACTTGGCACAAACACTAATTAAAACATAAAAAACACAATCATAACAGAGGATAGATGATTTATTTATTACCAAACATGAACAAAAATCAAGGAACAAAAATTAAAATTGGGTTGCCTCCCAACAAGCACTATCGTTTAATGCCCCTAACTAGGCATAAAAGCAAGAATAGATCTAGGTATTATCATCTTTGGTATGCAATCCATATGTGGCTCTCATAATAGATTCATAAGGTAATTTAATTCTCTTTCTAGGAAAGCGTTCCATGTCTTTCCTTAACGAAAATTGGAATCTAATATTTCCTTCTTTCATGTCAATAATTGCACCAATCGTTTTAAGGAAAGATCTACCAAGAATAATAGGACATGTAGGATTGCAATCTATATCAAGAACAATGAAATCTACGGGCACATAATTCCTATTTGCAACAATAACAACATCATTAATCCTTCCCATAGGTTTCTTAATAGTGGAATCCGCGAGATGAAAATTTAAAGAATAATCATCAAATTCACGGAAACCTAACACATCAACAAAGATTTTGGAATCGTGGAAACACTGGCACCCAAATCACATAATGCATAGCATTCATAATCTTTAGTATTAATTTTAATAGTAGGTTCCCACTCATCATAAAGTTTCATAGGAATAGAAACTTCTAGTTCAAGCTTTTCTTTATGGGATTGCATCAAAGCGTCGACGATGTGTTTAGTAAAAGCTTTGTTTTGATCATAAGCATGAGGAGAATTTAACACAGATTGTAACAAGGAAATACAATCAATCAAAGAGCAATTATCATAATTAATTCCTTGAAATCCAAAATAGTGGGTTCATTGCTATGTATAATTTTGACCTCTTCAATCCCATTTTAACCAATTTTTGCATCAAGATCTAAAAACTCTGAATCATTGGGACACCTTCTAACTAAAGTTGACTCATTTCCAGTCCCATCTTTATTAAGATTCATATTGGCAAACAAAGATTTAATAGGAGACACACCAATCACTTTTAGATCTTCATCATTATTATCATGAAAGCTAGAAGTACACGCCTTCACAAAGCAATCCTTTTTAGTACGCATCCTAGCGGTTATTTCTTTGCACTCATCAATGGAAATTCTCATGGCTTTGAGAGACTCATTGGTATCATGCTTAGGTGGGATAGATCTAAGTTTCAAAGAATCAACATCAAGAGAAATTCTATCCACGTTCCTGGCCAACTCATCAATCTTAAGAAATTTTTCTTCAAGCAAAGCATTGAAATTCTTTTGCGAATTCATAAATTCTTTAACACTAGTCTCAAAATTAGATGGCATCTTACTAAAATTTCCATAAGAGTTGATGTAGGAATTACCGTAATTATTAGAGGAATTACTAGGAAACGGCCTAGAATTGAAATTTCCTTTATACACATTGTTACCAAAATTGTTCCTACCAACAAAATTCACATCCATAGATTCATTATTGTTCTCTATCAAAGTGGAAAAGGCATATCATTAGGATCATAAGAAGCACTCTTATTAGCAAACAATTTCATAAGTTCATCCATCTTCCCACTCAAAACATTAATCTCTTCTATCGCATGAATTTTTTTATTAGTAGATCTTTCTGTGTGCCATTGAGAATAATTAACCATAATATTATCTAGGAGTTTAGTAGCTTCTCCTAAAGTGATTTCCATAAAAGTGCCTCACGCGGTCGAATCTAAAAGATTTCTAGAAGCAAAATTCAATCCAGCATAAAATTTTGTATAATCATCCATAAATTCAAACCATGACTAGGGCAATTACGTATCATTAATTTCATCCTCTCCCAAGCTTGTGCAACATGCTCATGATCAAGTTGCTTAAAGTTCATAATATCGTTTCTAAGAGAGATGATCTTAGCGGGAGGAAAATACTTAGAGATAAAAGCATCTTTGCACTTATTCCATGAATCAATACTATTTTTTGGCAAAGAAGAGAACCAAGCTTTAGCACGATCTCTAAGCGAAAACGGAAATAGCTTCAATTTAACAATATCATTGTCGGTGTACTAAAGTAGGGGTACCTTAGTATCCCGAACTTGTGCACGGGCAGTCGTAGCATGCCGCAGCAAGGCTTGCCGGGCGACCGCCAAGATCCTCCGTGGTTCCTTTGGAGCCATTCAAGAACAAAGTATCCAAACCAAAGAGACAAGGCCCCGGCAAGAGGAGCTTGCCGGGAAGGAGACAAGACCCCGGCAAGAGGAGCTTGCCGGGGAGGCCAACCAAGGCATCTCAAGGAACTTGCCGCAACACACCATGCGTCCCGGCAAGACCCAGTGAGCGACAAGCTCCTGGACGCGACAAGTTAATAACCGCGGCAAGGCACTTGCCGCGGCAAGCCTCCACTATGTGCCTGCGCTCCAGCACATCCACCAACGTGTCACTCTGGGACCCTTCCAGGCGTACGTGGCGGAAGGCTGTGCAGCCAGAGGTACACAGTGGCAAGCGGCGCTGACAAGATAGCCATCGTGGCAAGCAGTGGCGTCCCTAGTGGTCCCTTTCTGCACCGTCGAGGCGACACAGACAGGCATTTAATGCCTTTGTCCCCTGCCATCAGGGTTAGGTATGATAGCACTGTTGTAGGCGGCGGTGCCAGTTGCATGCCTTTTTACATTTTTACCCTCATCTATGTTGCCACCTGTCGGTGACCCCTTTAACATATAAAAGGAGGCCCATGTGCAACGTAGAGGGGGTCGGACGATCATTCTCACGCTCGGTCTCGCTAGCCACCCAAGTGTACTGTAGCATTCATCGCTCCCGAGCAAGAACACAATACAAACCACAAGCAGCAGTAGGGTTTTACGCATCCGTGAGGCCCGAACCTGGGTAAACTGATCGCGTGCTCGTGCGTTTCGCCTCGATCTGCTCTTCGTGCTCTCTCTGCCCCCTGCCGAACCGAAAGGGGCCTCGCTCCGCCTTGGTCCCATACGTGTCCGAGGGATCAGTCACCCCCGACATCTTTGGCGCGCCAGGTAGGGGGTGCGTCGAGGCTGTGTGAATCTGATCCGGCGTTCGCACGAGCCGAATCTTCATCATCTTCATCAACATGCCACCGAAGAAGAAGGCTTCGGAGGCAGCTGCTCCGTCTGCGCCGAGCCCACCATCGCCGAAGCGAACGGCTGGTAGAGTAGACGCCGGCGGAAGAACGGGCGCCGACGAGGGGGCTCATGGTGCTGCCAGGTCCAAGGACAAGGCTGCGCTGCACGTCGGCGGCACAGTCGGCTCCCACAACGACCGGGCGCACTCCAAGACCTCGGCGTCCGTACACGCACCGCGCCCATCGCAGGAGGCGCGGGACCAGCAGCGTTATGGTACTCACGGTACCATACGTTTGCTGGGCCAAGATCAAGCTGGTGGATCCCGGAGTGCTCAAGACTAGCATGCACGCCAACATGCTGGCGCGAGCGTGGCACGGTCGCTTGGACGAGATATTGCTCCTTCTAACGTAGTTAGAAGTCCGAGCATATCCCGTTCCTCGCACCGTTCGCCGCCGCCGCCCGCCGCTCCGGCAGAAGCTTTGGCACGAGCTCAACTGCTCTTAGATTACCCTCCAGCGGCGGACAAGATCGATGACCGGAGGGCTACTATCCAGAGTCTCATCGGCTTCGCCAATGGCGACAACCCACGGCAGCCTAGCACATCGCAGCCGCGGCAAGCCAGTCAGGTGCGAGCCGGTGGCGACAAGACCGGGGAGGGTGCAACCATTGTGCACTCTCCGCCTCGAAGGCCAAGATCGCTGACTCGCCGGATCCACCATGACAGCGACTCCACCGCGTCATCAGATCCGCAAGCTCGTCGCGATCAGCGCCAAGTTCTTCACGAACGACAACAAGAAGACGCTCGTACCCGCATTGAGCGCCGAAGAGAAGCGCGGCGTCAATCAGACCTGCGCGCTGGGCCCTCTGTTGACAGGCATGCGCCCGGAGAACCAGGCGACTTGCCGTACGCGGTAGGTTGCCCTGCGTTTACCCGTGAGCTGCGGCAAGTCCAGTGGCCCAGCGAGAAGCATTTCAAGCCAGACGTACCGGCGAAGTACGACGGCAAGTCGCACCCGTCGGAGTTCCTCAGTATCTACATCATTGCGGTGCAAGCTGCCGGGGGGCGAGACGACAAGGTCCTTGCCAACTACTTCCTGCTGGTGCTCAAGCCCGAAGTCAGGTCCTGGCTCATGCACTTGCCGGACAACTCCATATCCTCTTGGGCGGACTTGTGCCATCAGTTTGTCGGTGCCTTTACGGGCGGCCACAAGCCCCATGGCTAAGAGAGTGACCTCCATCTGCTTGCCCAAAAGGAAGGAGAGCCCCTGCGCAAGTATATTCAGAGATTCAGCCGTGTACAGCGCAACATCCCAGACATCCACCCTGCCGCGGTTATCAGCGCGTTCCATCAGAATGTGCGTAATCGCAGGACGCGGGAGGAGATGGCGATGAGCAGGATCAGAGATGTCAGCGAGCTGTACGCCCTGGCTGACAAGTGTGCACGCGCTGAAGAAGGGAGGAAACTCCCCGGAGAGAATACTGGAGCAGGAGGATCTGACAGCGAAGATGCTGCCCCGGGAAAGAAAAACCGGAGGCGCAACAGGAGAACTTCCCGAAGAGCAGGAAGAAGCGGAAAGAGTAGCCCGGCAGTCAAGTATATACCAGTTTGTCGACAGCACACTGTACAGAAGAAGACTCAACGGTGTGAAATTGAAGTGCATTCACTGGGAAGATGGACAAAAGCTGTTGGCAGAGATACATGGAGGCATATGTGGTCACCACATTGGCGCAAGAGCACTTGTCGGCAAAGCATTTCGGCAAGGTTTCTTTTGGCCGACAGCCCTCCAGGATGCAACTGCACAAGTAACCAAGTGTGAAGCGTGCCAGTTCCATTCCAAGCAGATACACCAGCCAACTCAAGCTCTCCAGACGATCCCTTTATCCTGGCCATTTTCGGTCTGGGGGCTCGACATCCTCGGCCCCTTTCCCCGAGCCGTCGGGGGCTTTGAGTACTTGTACGTTGCGATCGACAAGGTCACAAAGTGGCCGGAAGTGGAACCAGTGAGGAAGGTGACAGCACAGTCAGCAGTCAAGTTCTTCAGGTCGATTGTTTGCCGTTTCGGGATCCCTAACAGGATAATCACCGACAACGGTACGCAATTTACGAGCCACACCTTCATGCAGTACGTCCAAGATCTTGGCGCCAAGGTCTGCTTCGCTTCTATTGCTCACCCGAGAAGCAACGGTCAAGCGGAGAGGGCAAATGCTGAAGTGCTGCGCGGGCTCAAGACCAGAACTTTCGACAGGCTGCACAAGTGCGGAAGAAACTGGATCGAGGAGCTGCCGGTGGTTCTTTGGTCGATCAGGACGACGCCAAATCGAGCCACTGGCCAGACACCTTTTGCTCTAGTCTATGGAGCAGAGGCAGTTCTCCCCACATAACTCGTATACGGGTCGCCTCGAGTGCTCGCTTACGATGAGCTTGAGCAAGAGCAGCTGCGACAAGACGACGTGCTGCTCCTTGAGGAAGACCGTCTTCAGGCTGCTGTGCGAGCTGCTCGCTACCAGCGAGCTTTGCGCCGCTACCATAGCCGCAAAGTTAACGCCAGAAGTTTCGAGGAAGGCGACCTTGTTCTTCGGCGCGTTCAGGCCGCCAAGAATTCAAACAAGTTGACGCCGAAGTGGGAAGGCCCTTACCGGGTGAAAAGAGTCACTAGGCCTGGCGCTGTCCGCCTTGAGACCGAAGATGGCGTACCAGTGAGCAACTCCTGGAATATTGAGCATCTTCGCAAGTTTCACCCGTAGGGCGCGGTTGCCGGAACCCGTTCCGGCAACCACCTTTTGTACAAGTCTTGCCGCTGTTGCATGTAATCCTTTGTACAAAGCCGGGCGCAGATCCCGTGCATAAAGATTATGTGCTCAGCACACCTTGTCGATTTCATGCTTTTTAAATTTTGCATGTATTATCTGACATTTTGTGCAGCACTTACCCCCGGTAAGCAATAACGAGCCTTAAAGCTCCATATTGTTATTTCGTCCTCTTTCTTTTTCGCAAGAAAAAGGAGGTTCCCTCGCGCACAAGTTTGCCGGGGGGGGGGGGGGGGCGGGGGGGGGGGGGAAGGGAGAAGATACAGTATGGACCAGGCATCGTTCAAGAAGGTTTCGCCTTGCCGAGAAGCAAGTAACAAAAAAGATAAGTTGCTAAAGTCTGAGCAATCAGATTTCCTTTAAAATTTTAAGTTATTTTCCTTGAACGACCGTGCTTTGTATGGAAAACCTGTGCGCGGAGGAACCAACTCGTAGCTAGTTGCGCCCTTACTATTGTTTCGAGTCCGCTCAACAACTTAAGTGAGCTGCGACTAGCCGCGACAAGGTTTCTTGTCGGCTGCGGCACCGCCAGCAGGCTGCTGACGTTCCGCACTCAGCGCTCGCGGCAAAGGTGCCTGCGCCGGCAAGTTCCCTAAAAGCGTAGGGTAAAAACATACAAAGGAAGGAATCAAGTAAAGGAAATAACATAACAATTACTACCCAGGGTAGAGTATATTACAAAATAACTTGTCGCAGCTCTAACAGACTGTTTTTCATAACATGATTAACAGCGACAAGGAAAGAAGAAGATGGATGGCCTAGTCTACGCGGTCACCTTCGACCCTCCTGATTCCGCTCACCCTGTCCACAATAGGTGCGACAAGGGCCTTGAGCTCCTCCAGATCAGCATCTGGCGGCAGGCTTTGGAGGACGTTGGTGAGGCGGAGGCCTGGGTTGCGGAAGGCCACCTTCATCAGCACCTTCTGGAGAGCTCCCGCGCAAATCTTGCGCGACTCGTCGGCAAGCTGCTTTGGGATCTGCTCCCGGAGTCGCTGAAGCGCCTTCGCCACGCCTTTGAAGAACAGAGTAAGCTTGGCGCTGGGTTGGAGGTTCTCGTCGGAGGAGTACCCGAGATCCACCATCCCCAATTGCGCCAGCTCCTTGTCGACATCTGCGGCGACGTTCACCAGACCCTCCGTCCAGTGCTCCACGTTCTCCGACAAGGTCTTCTGGGCGGCAGCAGCACTCGCCAGCAGCACCTTGCCGGCCTCGACTTCTTCCTTCAAGACCGTCTCCTGCTCCTTAGCGCCGTCCAGAGATTTCGTCAGAGCTGCCAGCTTCACTCCGAGATCAGCGTTGGACTTCTTGGCGGCGTCAAGTTCCTTGTCCTTCTAGGCGAGATGGGCCTGCAGCTCCGAGTAGCTGTTGGCGTCCTTCTCCCGCTCAAGCTTGAGCGCGGCAAGCTCGTCGCCGCTCGCCTTGAGGCCCGCCTCCAGCTGCACCACCTTCAGCTCCAGCTCAGTCTTGGCGGCCTCGGCAGGTGCGGCGGCGTCCTCGGCTTGCTTGAGGGCTCCGCCAACTACTCGCTCGCGTGCGGCAAGCTCCTCCTCGTGGCTGTCGAGGTGGACCTTCCGCTGCGCCAAGTCACCCTCCTGCGAAGACAACTTCTCCGCGGCAAGACGTTGGCGCTCTTCGACGTCGGCCTTCTCGAGGAGGAAGGCCTGCTGCGCTTCGGCAAGATCTTCCCGCTCCTTTGCCAGGGAGCGGAGAGCTTCCTGATTGGCACCCCGGAGCTCCTCCGCGCGCTTCTCGATATCAGCCCCGGCCTTCACGACGAGCGCTTCGCGGGACTCCAGTTTGGCTTGCCGGGCGCGGTAGAGCGCCACCAGCTTCCGCAGCAGATGCTCCTCTTCGGGTTCACTGCTGCTGCTGCTTGGCGCGTCGACCAGCTTCAGCCCGGCGGAGGCAAGCACCTCTCCGTCAAGCATCTCCCCCTCGACCGGAGCCCTGGAGCTTGACGCCCAGGGGAGGTTGATGAAGATGTCGTCGCCGGCCTTCAGGTAGACGCCAGGCTGGGGCTCATCGGAGCCTAGTGCGGCGGCAGCGGCAGAGGAGTCGGTGGTCGGAGCAGCGCCTGGCGCTCCTGCGGCCTCCGGGTCGTCAGTACGACCGCCAGACTCCCCGCCCGCTTCCGTGGCGGCAGCCCTGGCGGCCTCCTCGCCGGCGCCGGCTGCTTCCTCGGCGGCGACTTCAGTCTCCATCGGCTCTGCAGTAGATGGATCTGACGGCCGGAAGAGGGGAGAAAATTCAAGCAAAATTCGAGCAAAATCCAAGAGAAAGGTCAAGAAGATAAAGAGCCCAAGGGGAGTTTGAAGCAAGGAAAGTACCTGTACCAGGCTCGGCGGTAGTGGTCTTTGTCGCCGGGGGATCACTGACGCAGTCCCTTGCCAAAGGTCCCTCCCTTGCCGGAGAGCTCCCCCTTGCCGGGGGCTCCTCCCTTGTCGGAGCCTCCTCCCTTGCCGGAGAGCTCCCCCTTGCCGGAGACCTCTCCCTCGCCGGAGGACTCTCCCTTGGCGCTTCGGGAGTAGCCTCCAGGCTCTCCTGGTGAGGCTGCTCTGCTCCTGCACAAGTCAACAAACAAGTATCAGCAAAGCAAGGATCTTCGTGCGCGCCCGACAGCAGAAAACGAACAAGACACTTACGCTGGGGGCTGCTCTGAAGATCAGCCGCCGGGTCCGGCAAGTTTGTCTCAGGCGCGTCCACTGCTGACGCGGTGGGTTCGTCCTCAATGACAATCACCGGAGCCTTGGCCCTCTTTGCCGCTCTCTGATCCAGAGTCCTGAAAAGGAACAGATTCAGAGAAAGGCAATTGAGAAACAAGACAAGACAAGAAACAACAAAGATTGAAGAACTGCAAGTACAATAAGAAGAACTTACTCTTCTTCTTCTTCCTCGTCGGAGCTGAACGCAGAGAAGTCAAAATCCGGCTCGCCTCCGGCGCGGGAAGGTGGAGGAGTAGGCTCCCTTGGTTGCTTGGCGAGAGCAGAAGCGGCAGTCCGGGAAGAGCCCGCTCCAGTTGAAGCAGCAGCATGGAGCGCTCCCGCGGCAACGGTGCTTGCCGCGGTGGAGCGCGTCATGCGGCGCGGCGACTGTCGGCCCGCCTGCCGCCTCGCCGCATCCCCGGCCCTGCGGAGACGCCTTCTTGGTGGAGATGGAGACGCTGCTGGCGGCGTGCTATCTGAGGACAAAGTGGAAGAGGAGCCGATCTCCAACGAGCCGCTCGCATCCTCGGCGGGCTCGCTCGGCTCGGCGTCATGCCCGGCAAGATCTTCCTTGCCTGCAAGCTCCTCTTGCCGGGCAAGCTCTTTCTTGCCGGTGAACTCTTCTAGCTCGGCGCAGTTTTCCGCCTCTGCTGTCGCTGCCTCCTCCAAAGTAAACCTGAACTCGCCTGCCGCTGCGGCTGCCGCCGCCTCTTCCAACCTGGTGGCTATGTACGCCAACTCTGCCTCGGTGGTGTCACGGATGAGGCCGTCCTTCTCGTCGGCGCGGATTGGCACCTCTACCAGGTTGTCGAAGAACTGCTGCACGACCTCGTCCTCGGGCTCTTGCCAAGTGGGCACGAGTCCGTGCGAGTCGCACAGCGGCATCATTGCCCTGATGCGGTCGAGCGCAGAATTGTTGCACAACAGGACGACACCCTGCGGCAACCTAAAGACTTCCGGGTGTTCTGAATCATACTTGAAGAGATCCTGCAGTATTCCGTTAAACTCAAGGACAGTGAAATTGTAGTTGAGGCCCGGGCGCAGCCTCATGATATCTGCCGCGTTCTTGAACTCCCAGGCAGGCCTCCTCCGTTCCTGCAGGGGGGCGATGCGGTGACGAAGAAAGTCTACGCCAACGGCGCCTACAGTGAGTCCGGCAAGCCTGAGGCGCTGGATCCCGGTGACGGCAATCTTCAGCCTGCTGTCTTCCGGGGCCACATCGCTCCAGTCACTGCCGCGTACTGCTGCTGCTTGGCGCCGGGCGGTGAATGGCTGCAGGCTCTCCTTGACAATCCAACACCAATCTGCCCTCCACTCCTCCCACTTGCCGCGGAATTCGCCCTCCAAATAAGAGTCCTTCTTGCCGGTCCTTGACACCCAGGCGATTCCGCCGGATAAGGGCTCTCCTCTCTCTACCTGGGGAATGAAAAAGTGGCGGAAAAGGGCTACGCTAGGGTGGACTCCGACAAAGTTTTCGCAAAGGTGTGCGAAAACTGCCATGGTGAGGACGGCGTTGGGGGTGAAATCAAGGAGGCAGAGGCCATATGTATTCATGATATCATAGAAGAATTCGGAAAAGGGCGGGCAGAGCCCGCAGTAGAAGAATACGGCAAAGAAGGGATACCCGTCCGGAGCCGTCGCGTGAGCAGTGGCCGGGAGCACCTTGGTCCGCGGGTGAGCTCGCCTCTCCGTCGACCAGAAGAGGTAATAGTACTCCCACAGCTCCTTCGCGCCGAGCTTGGGGGGGGGGGAGATGGCTCGCTCCTTCCGCAGCGCCGCAAGCCGCTGCGCCTCGATCGACTTCACGACCTTCCCCTTGTCGGCTTTCGGAGCCATGGCGAATGTGGTGGAGGAGGCCGACGGTGTTGGTGGTGCTGGTGGCGGTGGGAGGGGCAGGACGCTGCTCTCTTGCTGCTTTGAGAAGACGAAGGCGAGGCGGAGTTTTCTGAGATTGGAATAGGGCGAGTGGGCGCACTACCCCCGCTTCCCCTTGCTTATAAAGGGGGAGATGGCGGACGTTCCGCCTTTCCTAATAAAGAAACCACCCACGATCTCTCCCATGATGCCGCGTTCGACACGTGCCGTGCGAGGAGGGTGCGGTGGATGCGGAGTGAGATACGGCGTAACCTAGGCCACGCGTGCCCGTGCCCTGTTTTGGGCCTGGCCCAACAGCGCTCGGCACCGTGTATGGCCCAGGCCCGGGGGCTCCTGTCAGTGTACTAAAGTAGGGGTACCTTAGTATCCCGAACTTGTGCACGGGCAGTCGCCGCATCCCGCGGCAAGGCTTGCCGGACGACCGCCAAGATCCTCCGTGGTTCCTTTGGAGCCATTCAAGAACAAAGTATCCAAACCAAAGAGACAAGGCCCTGGCAAGAGGAGCTTGCCGGGAAGGAGACAAGACCCCGGCAAGAGGAGCTTGCCGGGGAGGCCAACCAAGGCATCTCAAGGAACTTGCCGCAACGCACCATGCGTCCCAGCAAGACCCAGTGAGCGACAAGCTCCTGGACGCGACAAGATAATAACCACGGCAAGGCACTTGCCGCGGCAAGCTTCCACTATGTGCCTGCGCTCCAGTACATCCACCAACGTGTCGCTTTGGGACCCTTCCAGGCGTACATGGCGGAAGGCTGTGCAGCCAGAGGTACACGGTGGTAAGCGGCGCTGACAAGATAGCCATTGTGGCAAGCAGTGGCGTCCCTAGCAGTCCCTTTCTGCACCGTCTAGGCGACACTGACAGGCATTTAATGCCTTTGTCCCCTGCCGTCAGGGTTAGGTATGATAGCACTGTTGTAGGCGGCGGTGCCAGCCGCATGCCTTTTTACATTTTTACCCTCATCTATGTTGCCACCTGTCGGTGACCCCTTTAACATATAAAAGGAGGCCCATGTGCAACGTAGAGGGGGTCGGACGATTATTCTCATGCTCGGTCTCGCTAGCCACCCAAGTGTACTGTAGCATTCATCGCTCCCGAGCAAGAACACAATACAAACCACAAGCAAGAGTAGGGTTTTACGCATCCGTGCGGCCCGAACCTGGGTAAACTGATCGCGTGCTCGTGCGTTTCGCCTCGATCTGCTCTTCGTCCTCTCTCCGACCCCTGCCGAACCGAAAGGGGCCTCGCTCCGCCGTGGTCCCATAGGTGTCCGAGGGATCAGTCACCCCCGCCAATCATTATCCACATCTTTCTTCTTTTGCATATCATATAAATCAACGAAGCTGTTTAGATGGGTAGCAACATCTTCACTAGGAAGGCCAGCAAATTGATCTTTCATGACAAGATTCAGTAAAGCGGTATTAATTTCACAAGATTCAACATTGGTAAGAGGAGCAATCGGAGTGAAAATAAAATCATTATTGTTGGTATTGGAAAAGTCACATAATTTAGTATTATCTTGAGCCATCGTGACAAACAATCAATCCAACAAACAATCACACAAGAGGCAAGCGAAAAGAGATGGACGGAGAAAGGGCGAACAGAAAAGAGGCGAATAAAACGGCAAGGATGAAGTGGGGGAGAGGAAAACGAGAGGCAAATGGCAAATAATGTAATGCGGGGGATAAGGGTTTGTGATGGGTACTTGGTATTCTTGACTTGGCGTAGATCTCCCCGACAACGGCGCCAGAAATCCTTCTTGCTACCTCTTGAGCGTGCGTGGTTTTCCCTTGAAGAGGAAAGGGTGATGCAGCAAAGTTGCGTAGGTATTTCCCTCAGTTTTTTAGAACCAAGGTATCAATCCAGTAGGAGACTACACTCAAGTCACCTAGTACCTGCACAAACAAACAAGAACCTCGCAACCAACGCGATAAAGGGGTTGTCAATCCTTTCACGGTCACTTATGAAAGTGAGATCTGATAGAGATAATAAGATAAATATTTTTGGTATTTTTTTTATAGATTGAAAAGTAACGATTGAAAAATAAATAGTAAACTAGAATTGTAGATCGGAAACTTATATGATGTAAAGTAGACCCGGGGGCCATAGGTTTCACTAGTGGCTTCTCTCAAGATAGCATAAATTACGGTGGGTGAACAAATTACTACCGAGCAATTGATAGAAAAGTGCATAGTTATGATGATATCTAGGCATGATCATGAACATAGGCATCACGTACGTGTCAACTAGAGCGAAATGATTCTGCAACTACTACTATTACTCCACACATCGACCGCTATCCAGCATGCATCTAGAGTATTAAGTTCAAAAGAACAGAGTAACACATTATGCAAGATGACATGATGTAGAGGGATAAACTCAAGAAATATGATATAAACCCCATCTTTTTATCCTCAATGGCAACAATACAATACGTGCCTTGCTGCCCCTGCTGTCACTGGGAAAGGACACCGCAAGATTGAACCCAAAGCTAAGCACTTCTCCCATTGCAAGAAAGATCAATCTACTAGGCCATACCAAACTAATAATTCTAAGAAACCTGCAAAGATATCAAATCATGCATATGAATTCAGAGAAGAATCAAATATTTTTCATAGATAATCTTAATCATAAACCCACAATTCATCGGATCTCGGCAAACACACAGCAAAAAGAATTACATCGAATAGATCTCCAAGAACATCGAGGAGAACTTTGTATTGAGATCCAAAGAGAGAGAAAAAGCCATCTAGCTAATTCCTATGGGCGCAAGGTCTGTGGTGAACTACTCACACATCATTGGAGAGGCTATGGTGTTGATGTAGAAGCCCTCCATGATCGAATCCCCCTCTGGCAGATCGCGGAAAAGGTCCTTAGATGGGATCTCACGGGTACAGAAGGTTGCGGCGGTGGAAAAGTGGTTTTGTGGCTCCCCTGGATGTCTTCAGGGTATGAGAGTATATATAGGCGAAAGAAGTAGGTCGGTGGAGCTGCGAGGGGCCCACGAGGGTGGGGGGGTGCCTGGCCCCCTGGGCTCGCCGCCCTACCTCGTGGCCGCCTCGCTGCTTCCTTGACGTCCACTCCAAGTCTACTGGATTGCGTTTGTTCCAAAAAAGATCCTCGCAAAGGTTTCATTCTGTTTGGATTCCGTTTTATATTCCTTTTCTGCGAAAGACTGAAATAGGCAAAAAAACAGCAATTTGCACTAGGCCTTCGGTCAATAGCTTAGTCCCCAAAAAAATATAAAAGTGCATAATAAAGCCAATAAATATCCAAAACATATAATATAATAGCATGGAACAATAAAAAATTATAGATATGTTGGAGACGTATCAGGCATACAGTTGATCCATCCAACCTGTTTGTGATGGAATAAACCATGTGTGTTATGGGCAAACGCTTGCTAGTATACAACCGTTTGCGATTGATGAATTCGTCATCGACAGGTTCCCTAGTGTGGTCCGTGTTCATCTGATCATCATCTATTTCTTGTGCTAGCTCGATGTTTCTTCTATGCTAAGTTTCCATTAATTGATGGCGTTTTATGAACACGCCACCGTTTCCTGCCATTTCCTCACCTGTTTCCCGCCACCCAGCGATATTGCGCATAAACCTAGGTGGCGGGTGACGCACGGAGGCGACAAGTGCAGCCTGTAGCACGTCCACCTTTTCCAAGCATGCCAACCCACCAAAGCACCGCATTTGCTATCAACCTCGTCGACGAGGAAAACGAGCAGGTGCCACAGTCCGTCGAGGCCGAGGTGCTCCCCGGCAACGTGATGGACGACGCCGTGATGCGCATCATTTCCAGGGTTGAGCACACCCTTGGCGCATGGCGCTTGAGCGCTCGCGGATCAACATAGGCATGTCAACGCCGACAGGCTGCAGCTCGCCGCACAACATGATCGATGGCGTGCCACAGAGCAAGCTAGGCGCGTCCGCGCCGATAGTATGCGGCTCGCCACGCGGCGAGACCGTTGGAGCGCCGCAGAGCGAGAGGCGCGGCACGCCGCATAGCAAGAGTGAAAGTGCGTTATATCGACTAGAGGGGGGGGGGGTGAATAGGCGATTTTTATGAAAGTCTTCAAAACGTGAAAGTTATGAAGACAAACAGAGTGGACAAGCCTATCACTATGCAGCGGAAGTTAGATTACACAATGCAAGCCATAGTCAAGTATACAATATAGTGAAAGCACAGTGACAAACAGCTTCAGTGTAATGAGGATCAGGTAGGAAGAAGTTATGAAGCCAAACAGATCATACAGTCAAGTTGTGAAGACAGAAGACAAAGCAAGCATGCAATAGCTTCACAATGTGTACTGGTAAGTAAAGGGAGGTGAAGATGAAACCAGTGACACGTTGAAGACAATGATATGTTGGACCAGTTCCAGTTGCTGTGACAACTGTACGTCTGGTTGGAGCGGCTAGGTATTTAAACCAAAGGACACACAGTCCCGGACACCCAGTCCTGAACACGCAGCTCAGGACACCCAGTCCTCACCGTTTTCTCCTTGAGCTAAGGTCACACAGACCCCGCCCAATAACTCTGGTAAGTCTTCAAGGTAGACTCCCAAACCTTCACAGACTTCGTTCACCGGCAATCCACAATTCCTCTTGGATGCTCAGAACGCGACGCCTAACCGTCTGGAGGATGCACAGTCCTCAAGTGTAATAAGTCTTCGGATCACTCAGACAAGAAGACTTAAGTGATGCCCAATTACTCTGGCTCTGGGTGGTTAGGGCTTTTCTCCTCATTAAGGATTTTCTCTCAAAGGCTTCGAGGTGGGTTGCTCTCAAACGACAAAAGCCGTGCACTGAAATCTGAGCAGCCAACCATTTATGGTTGTAGGGGTGGACTATTTATAGCCGCTTGGCAACCCTGACCTGATTTATCTGAAATGACCCTGGGTCACTAAGGAACTGACACGTGTACTAACGGTCGGGTTTTGAACTCTCATGGCAACTTTACTTGGGCTGCAAGTAAAGCTGACTTGTCTGACTCTGGACAAGATTTTCTCTCATTGTCTTCATTCGAAGACATAGGATTTGGATTAGGCATCACTTCAGTCATCCTGACTGGTTCTCTTGGACCCCACTTAACAGTACGGTGGTTCCTATGACACAACATGAATAAAATAAAACTACGAAGGATCTAAGTCTTCGAGTTCCAAAGGCTTCATGGGGAGTCTTCTTATGTCATTGTCTTCGACATGAATGTCTTCATGAACCACCATTATCTTCAATGTCTTCGTACATTTTTAGGGGTCATCTCTGGTAACTAAACCGAATCAATGAGGGACTTCTACCTGTGTTATCCTGCAATTCTCACAAACACATTAGTCCCTCAACTAGGTTTGTCGTCAATACTCCAAAACCAACTAGGGGTGGCACTAGATGCACTTACAATCTCCCCCTTTTTGGTGATTGATGACAAACTAGTTGAAGTTTTCAACGGGGAATATAATTTGTGAAATTGTAAAGGAATTGTCTTCACAAGTTGCAAGGGCTCCCCCTGAGGATGTGCATATAAGTGATTTGCTTCTGGAGCGAGAATGCACATAGCAGGTTGTATTTGTGGGAATCCACTTCAACTCATGACGACAATCCATCATGCATGTAAAGATATAAGAAGATAATGGTATGCATAATGGAAAATGGACGTCTGTGAAATGATATAAGTGCGGAAATTATCGTCGTACATGCGGAATTTATCTTCGCAAAAACACAGTGGCAAACATAGTAGCAGACGATCATCAAGTTTAAGTGTTACAACTCAAAGAACCAAATGTAGCAAAATGAGAGTTGTAAGCACGAAGCAAAATATAATAAAGCACCCGCCCTTATTATTGACCCGCTTGAAGACTATAAACATCATATGCTTCTCCCCCTTTTGTCAGTGATGACCAAAAAGGTTTGAAGACATAGAGTTTTCTACGCGTTCCCAGGCGTAGCAGGGTCGGTGGAGGCATTTGGTGGAGCTGGCGAGCTTGGTGCAGTGACGACGCGCGCTGAAGAAGGTGGTGGTGATGTAGCGTCGTCTTCTTCCTCAATGATTTTTCCCGTCACTGTGGCAGCAGAGGAAGAGAACTCTGATTCTTCAAGCGACGGAGTTCCACGCAACATAGCTCTTCTGGGGGGTGTGGAGTCAAACTTGAATAGCTCTTTGAAGCCATCCTCTTGCAGTTCGGCTTCAGTGCACATCATTGTGAGGCCTTTCCAAGTGCGTCGGCAGGTTTCATGTGCGACAAAGGCATTCTTGGTGGCCAGATTCCTGATGCGATTGACATCTTGCATGATACTGCGCATCTGCCTTTTGAGCCAGTCGTGATGCCTATCTTGCTTTTGGTGTAGAGCCACAAGAAGTTCACGGTCAGTGAGTGTACGAGCGCGTTTCTTGGGTCTCTGTGCAGCTGTGCTGTCGGTGGCTTCAGTTGATGCAGGGGCACGTGTGGTGCCAGCCATTGGATAGACTCTGGAAATGGCTTCAACACCTTCATCATGCTGAGTGAAGCTTTGGTGTTCTGCATTTTGAAGACTTAATGGCTGTTTGGCAGGCTCAGGATAAATTTCTTCAGCAGAGGTGTCCACATCAGGTAAGAAGATTATGTGGTTGCGGGCTGAGGGTTGATAGGATATTGCAGAGTGGAGCTTGATGAGCCTCATAACCCATGGAGCATAAATCTTCAGACCAAAGAGATCTGAGCCAGACGCTGCAAGTTGACGTATGAAGAGATCATGGGCATTGAAGCATTTGCCATGCAGGATGCAGAAGATGAGAGTATTCGTGGCACCTTCAACCTTGGCATATCGAGAGTGCCCCTTAATGGACCATAGAGTCCGCCTGATGATGTGATAGATAGTTCTAGGCAGGTACTCTAAGTCTTCAACGAAGAACTCCGTTGGGTAAGGTGCGTCAGAAGGCAATGGCTTCATCATTGAGAGCATCTGACTCATATTTGGCTCAGGTCGCTGAAATATGCTCTCAACTGCGTCAGCATGGAGTTGGCAGCCTTCTTCGAAGAGTTCGCCTGGAGTGGGTAGGCCGGTGAGCTCAATGATATCAAATGCATTGGCTTCATGATGGACGTTGCCGGTCATCCACTCTAGGACCCAAGTCTTCGGATCTCTGTTGTAGCCCTTGATGTGCAATGTGGCATAGAACTGGAGCAGAAGCTCTTCATTCCAGTGCTCTTCATCCGTGACAAACGGCAGCAGGCCAACTTTCTTGAAGCAGTCCAGGGCTTCTTCCAGACCAGGCAGACCAGCAAAAGCTTCAACTTCAAGGTGCTGATGTGGAAAGATACGGCCTTAGTTGTAGAGGACGCAGGAGTAGTAGCTGCACTGTGGGTAGCTCCAGAACCTATCTGACACAATCCTTTCCCTTGAGTAAGGGTTCTTGGAGCGGTTGAAAAAGGTGTTATCTGCCCTGAAGCTATTGACATTGAAGGAGCCAGGAGCGGTGGAAGGACCTGGGAACCTTGGCAGTCGTGGGATTGGCTTCTGTACCTGGGGCCTGTGCGCAACATGATAGTTGAACTGTGGACCGGCAGCAGACTCAGGCACAGAAGGGTCAGAGGTAGTAGCTTCAGTATCTCTTGAAGCTGTAGGTTGGTCGGGCTCCACAAATGCTTTAGTATTGGGTGTGGCAGCCGCAGTGGTGTCAGCCTCCTTGAGAACTTCTTCTTGTTGGTGTGGGGAAGATTGAGCTTGAGGTTCTTCGTGCTCTTCTTCATGTTCTTCGGCTGATGCAGCCGGAATGTCGTCAGCAGTCTGAGCCCTTGGCCCTTTGCGAAGCCTACGGTATGCAGGCGACGCCGGTGGAGTTGCAGTGGGCTGGGGCTCATCCTCTTCCTCCTGCGGGCGATCTGCCCATGATGCCTCTTGGGTGATTGGCGTCAAGGGACGACCAATGCTGATCATTTCACTCGTTTCGAGCTGAGGAAGGACTGCATCACCTTGCACATTGTCTTGGAGACCAATGTCTTCAGCAGCGTTGGGGTCGGCTGCTGGAATGTCTTCAGCATGCAGAGCCTCTGTGAGAGCAGGCTCATGCACGGTCAGCTGATGATCTTCATGAGGAAAGCGAACGGAGAGGGGTTCGACTATCAAGGGCTCTGTGGGAGCAGCCCGAGACTTCTTGGTCTTGCGCTTCTTGATGGTAGGGTCTGAAGGAGAGGCTTCAGGGTGTTTCCTCTTCCTTGCTTCGGCTTCGGCTGTCCTTGTCTTCTTAAGCTCTGAAGCGGTGGAGCGGTGCTTTGGCTTCGAGCCAGGCTTGGCAGTGGGGAAGACAATCGGAACAGCTTCTTGTCGTGGGGCCTCTTGTTCAGCCACAGTGGGCTTCTTCTTTTTCTTAGCGGCCATCCTGGGATCGATGCCGGGCCATCCTTCTCGGCCTCATTGTAGGCCTGCACACAGAGATCAGCCAAATTCTTCATGCGCTCGCGTGAACCCTGAGCCTCTGCACGTTTCTGCATAAAGTTTTCCTTCAACTCGTGCAGCATGACTTTGAAGTCTTTGACTTCTTGGACGCTGAGCGTGGCCATGTTCTACTTGAACTGAGCCTTTTCAAAGTCTATCTTCTGCTTCAGTTCCACTATGCGCTGGGCAATTGCGAGTTCTGAAGCAATAGCTCCTTGAAAGGCTACGCTGAGGCCAATGGGCAGCTGCAGATCATCGAAGCTGATGTTGGGTGTATCAAATCACTCATCAATGAAGTTGTGGATGATTGCTGCATCGAACAGAGGCAGATTGTTGAAGATTTCAGCCTCCTCCTTGCTCTTGATTAGCTGCTCAAGAGCGTCATCGGCAAGATCGTCGTCACTAGACAGATCAATGGCCTCGCAGCGAAGAACGGCAGCGGCAGTGAGCTCTTTGCTAGTGTGTGGCTGTGGCTTCTTGGCTTCTTGAGGTGTGGAGACTCGTGATAAGTCTTCAGACTGCACACTTGCTTCAGGAGGTGCAGTGGCCAATGGCTTCGCTCTGGAGATCTTGGGAGAAGCGGCTGGCTTGGAAGCTTTTGGCTTCTTCTTCATCTGCTTCGGCTCCGGGGCAGCAGGAGCGTCCTCAGACTCAGTGTCTGCTGGAGGGTCGTTCACTTCAGTCCCTTGGACTAGAATGCGAGTGATGAGGCCTTCGAGATTGGCATACGGCCCGATGACATTGGGATTGGCGTCGCGTGTGCCATCTGCCCTTGGTTTGGAGGGACCAGGGTTGAAGTCCAACCCAAACTCCTTCTTGTTTTGCTTCGCAGAGTTTTGAGCAAATTGGAAGTTGCGCTTGAACAGAGTGTCATCGCGACACCAGAGAAGGGATGACGGATGTGCGTCAGCTGGCTGTTGTCCCCTGACCATGCATGGAAAGAAGCCTTGAGCAATGGCTTCGTCTCTGGTTCGGGGTACGAGATTTTTGTACAAGGCATCTCCCCATGGCCTCTTGAGGGCGTACTTCTCTGCATATTCCTTGGTGACGAAGCGGTAATGGAACCACTGCTCTGCCCAATATCTTCGAATCCATTGGATTCGTGTCTTGCGCTGACCATAGCTCTCTTCAGGATCAGTTTGGTACATTTCTGCCAAATCTTCAGGCAGATCTTTAGATGTGTCACCACGTCTCTGTCTGCCTCCCTTCCTTGATTGTTTTTCGGTTGCCATGAAGCTTAACTTGGAAGGCTTCAAGAGATTCAAAGGCTTCAAAGGCTTCCTTTTGCTTGACCAACAGGAACTTTCTTCGGGTGAATTGATGTGACGCTGTAGGAACTCTGCAAATGAATGCAGACTATGAGAACCAAAAGATTCTCCCATGGACATGTACCTGTGACAGCATTAAGGTGCGAGGGAAGGGGAAGAGGTCATATGCATTCTCAGAAGATTTTGAAGATAAATCAGTTTAGAAGATATTGACCTCATCATGCGAAGACATTCACTTTATAGAAAAGAAGTTGGTTCCAGATTTGTACGAACCCATAGATCAGTACAAGTGAGGAATCTAACTAATTCATGAAGAACAAGTGAATATACTAGGCAAGTTATGAGATACAGATGAGAGGGATGAAACTTGTGTGAATGGAAACCTCTTTTGGCAGAAGGTGATGGAGCTATAGGATCAAAAGAGGCTGTAAAAAGGCTTGTTATTTACCAGACTTGGAACTGCTAGACGAGGTGAGAGTTGAGGCCGAGCAGTTTGATCCTCCGTGCCCTAACTTGGCGACGGAAGACACCTAGGGCGACGGCGGAGAGACTGATGTCCGCTGTCGGCGTGAGAACGGCGTCGGAGAGGTCGTGGCAGTGAAGCACTTCGTCACCGGCGTCGTTGAGAGTTAGCGGTGGTGCTAGGGTTTGTGCGAGGGTGGAAGAAGAGATAATGACCGCAGTGAAACATGTATTTATAGGGATATGGGCGGCACTGCGCTATTACTCAGGTGCCCCTGGCGATTCGCATCTGATCAGTACGTGGCCAGCATGCGGAATTGTGGGGGCAGTTTCACCCCACGCACGCCTGGTTTGTCGGGAGTCGTTCCTACTTCTCCGGAATTCTTGTTGATGGAAAAACATTGAAAGCTGTTTTAAAGTTTGTCTCTGTGTCTTCTTCTGACAAGGATGCAGTGAAGACATTCGACAGTTTCAATAGAGTGCATATGACTTGGAGACATAGAGTTTGAGGTAGGAAGCATGGAGAGGTTAGGGTCCGATCACATTCACTTAGTTCAAAAGATTCAAACAAGAAGACATAGCTATAAGTGAATGCTGTAGAGGACAGAACACCAGTACATATATAATCAACATAGTGAAGATAATCATGAAGACATGTTGAGATTGAAGCCAAACCAAATGTGAAGACATAGCAAATGTAATGCCATGAGTGGAACACTTCAAGCAGAAAAATTTGGTGGTGGCGCTACCCACCGTATAGGAAGTATTGGACCCAGACACGGCGCACAATTATCGTGGCGCTCCGAGGTCAAATTCCTCGTTAATGTATTCACACTTAGAATGTATGTCTTCATTGATTGAAGATATACGTTACTTTGTGTGTTGCACATCTAAGTCATCATCATGCATAAGTGTTAGGATGTGTGCCTGATCACAGGACATTTGAGGATTCCAAGATATTTAGCTCACACCGTAACTTGCAAAATCTCTTCTCATCCAAGGGCTTGGTGAAGATATCTGCCAATTGCTCTTCAGTGTTGACGTGTATGATATCAATGTCTTCCTTTGCAACATGATCTCTAAGAAAATGATGACGAATTTCAATGTGCTTTGTCTTCGAGTGCTGAACTAGGTTGTTGGCGATCTTGATGGCGCTTTTGTTGTCGCAGTAAAGTGGCACTTGCTTCAGATGAATGCCATAATCCTTGAGGGTTTGCTTCATCCATAGAAGCTGAGCGCAGCAGGATCCAGCAGCAATGTATTCAGATTCAGCAGTGGAGAGAGATACACAGTTCTGCTTCTTTGAAGACCAACAGACAAGTGATCGGCCCAGAAAGTGACATGTGCCTGATGTGGACTTCCGATCAACCTTGTCACCAGCGTAATCAGCGTCCGAAAATCCAACCAGATCAAACTTTGAGCCCTTTGGATACCATAACCCTAGAGTTGGGGTGTGAGCCAAATATCGAAGAATTCGCTTCACAACTAAGTGATGCGACTCCTTTGGTGCCGCTTGAAACCGAGCACACATGCAAACACTAAGCATAATATCTGGCCTAGATGCACATAAATAAAGCAAAGAAGCAATCATGGAGCGGTATACCTTTTGATCGAACTCTTTACCATTGTCGCCAGGACCCAGATGATGTTTGGCTGGCATTGGTGTTGTGAAGCCTTTGCAGTCTTGCATACCGAACTTCTTCAGACAGTCTTTGAGATATTTCTCTTGAGATATGAAGATGCCATTGCGTTGTTGCCATATCTGAAGACCGAGGAAGAATTTCAGCTCCCCCATCATAGACATCTGATATTGCTCTTGCATCATATATCCGAACTCCTCACTGTACTTCTGATTGGTGCAGCCGAAGATAATGTCATCCACGTATATTTGGCACACAAACAGTTCACCATCATATGTCTTTGTGAAGAGAGTGGGATCCAGGGAACCAGGTATGAAGCCTTTGCTCTTCAGGAAGTATTTGAGTGTATCATACCAGGCCCGAGGGGCTTGTTTGAGGCCATATAGTGCCTTTTTGAGCTTGTACACCATGTCAGGATGTTTTGGATCTTCAAACCCAGGTGGTTGTGCAACATACACTTCTTCTTCAATTTTGCCATTGAGGAAGGCGCTTTTTACATCCATTTGATACAGGATTATGTTGTGATGATTTGCATAGGCCAGCAGTATACGGATGGCTTCTAGTCTGGCAACAGGAGCAAATGTTTCATCGAAGTCAATGCCTTCCACTTGAGTATATCCTTGAGCAACGAGACGAGCCTTGTTTCTGACGACTTGGCCATGCTCATCTTACTTGTTGCGGTATATCCATTTGGTGCCTATTATGTTATGCTTCCGTGGATCAGGACGCTTAACCAACTCCCATACATTGTTCAGCTCAAATTGTTGAAGCTCTTCTTGCATAGCTTGAATCCATTCAGGTTCCATAAAGGCTTCATCAATTTTCTTGGGTTCTGTGATTGAAACGAATGTGAAGTGTCCACAGAAGTTTGCCAGTTGAGTTGCCCTTGAACGAGTCAGTGGACCAGGTGCATTGATGCTATCAATTATTCTGTCAATCTGCACTTCATTGGAAACACGAGGATGTAGGGGTCGAAGACTTTGCTCTTGCTGATTTACGTTGTCATGGGGAGGAATGTCTTCAGGCTGAGCATTGTCTTCATGTGGATCAGGTGCTGAGATGATAAGTTCTTCATCAGGACGAGCTTCAGAAGGTATAATTTCTCCAGTTCCCATTAGCTTGATTGATTCACTGGCTGGAACTTCATCTAGCACATCTGGTAGTTGCTCTCTTTGTGACCCATTGGTCTCATCGAACCGCACATCCACTGTTTCAACTACTTTGTAGTGAAAGAGATTGAAGACTCTGTAGGAGTGCGAATCCTTTCCATATCCAAGCATGAAGCCCTCATGTGCTTTTGGAGCAAATTTTGAGGTGTGGTGAGGGTCCTTGATCCAGCATCTTGATCCAAATACTCTGAAGTAACTTACATTTGGCTTCTTGCCAGTCAGAAGTTCATAAGATGTCTTGTTCAGCAGCTTGTGAAGATATACACGGTTGATAGTATGGCATGCAGTGTCAATGGCTTCAGTCCAGAATTTTCTTGGTGTCTTGTACTCATCTAACATTGTTCTGGCCATCTCAATGAGTGTTCTGTTCTTGCGTTCGACGATGCCATTCTGTTGTGGCATGTATGGAGCTGAGAATTCATGAGTGATGCCCAATGTATCAAGATATGTGTCAAGGCCAGTGTTCTTGAATTTTGTGCCATTGTCACTTCTGATGTGCTTTATCTTGGCGCCATAATTGTTCATTTCCCGATTTGCGAAGCGTCTGAAGACATCCTGCACTTCAGTCTTGTAAAGGATTATGTGCACCCAAGTATATCTAGAGTAATCATCAACAATGACGAAGCCATAGAGGCAAGCAGTAGTGGAGAAAGTTGAGTAGTGAGTGGGACCGAAGAGATCCATGTGAAGCAGTTCGAAGGGTTGAGTAGTGGTCATGATTGTCTTCGAAGGATGTTTTGCCCTTGTCATCTTCCCAGCTTCACAGGCACCGCATAAGTGATCTTTCTTGAACTTGACGCCCTCGATGCCTATGACATGCTTCTTCTTCGCAAGGGTGTGGAGGTTCCTCATGCCAGCATGCCCAAGTCTTCAATGCCAAAGCCAGCATTCTGAAGCCTTTGCGAGAAGACAAACTGCAAGCTGTGGCCCTGCTGAGAAATCTACCACGTACAGATCATCTTTTCGATACCCTTCAAACACTAGAGACTTGTCAGATTCCATTAGTACCAGACAACGATATTTTCCAAAGATTACAATCATGTTTAAATCGCAAAGCATTGAGACAGACATTAAGTTGAAGCCAAGGGATTCAACAAACATGACTTTATCCATGTGTTGATCCTTTGAGATTGCAACTCTACCTAGACCCAGTACCTTACTTTTACCAGTGTCAGCGAATGTGATGTGGCTCTTGTCAGATGGACGTAAGGTTGAGTCCATAAAGAGACTTCTCTTGCCAGTCATGTGATTTGTACACCCACTGTCAATAATCCATTCTGAAGACTCTGAAGTCACTGGTGTCGTACCCTACAGTGCAGTTAGGGGGATAGGCTTCACGAAGAGTGTTGTGAAGCAAAAACATTTGACGAACTAGTGGATTATGAAAACTTAGATCCAGGTTAGGACAAGTAGGGAGAGTAGCATGCGATTCAGGTATGAAATACATAGTGATGCCATTCGGGCATTTGATCTTGTGCCCCACAAGATTTTTGAGGTCCCCAGCAATAGCATCAGAAGATTTTGGTTTTGTGCTAGAGACCTTCCCCTTGGCACCACGTGCCATGAAGCAGTAGGTAGGAGTAGAGTCGTCCTTGTCATTTGCATCGGTGATGGTGATGGAGTCATTGTCTTCAGTGTTGAAGATGGACTTGGCGACGTAGGCTGTAGCCAGACTCGCAATGCCTGAATCAGACTCCTCCTCAGACTCCACCTCTGCCTCCTCAGAAGCGGACTCCTCCTCTGAATCCATTTCCTTGCCAACAAACGCACGAGCCTTGCCAGATGAACTCTTCTTGTGTGATGAAGACTTTGAGGAAGACTTGGACGAAGACTTTGAGTATTTCTTTGTCTTCTTATTGTCAGAGTCATATTCCTTGCTCTTCTTCTTCTTTCTGTTCTCATTGTCCCACTATGGACACTCAGAGATGAAGTGTCCATTTTTCTTGCACTTGTGACATGTTTTCTTCTTGTAGTCATGCGCAGAAGCTTCATCATTCCTTGAGCTTGATCGTGAAGACTTTCTGAAGCCTTTCTTCTTGGTGAATTTCTGGAACTTCTTCACTAGCATTGCAAGTTCCCTTCCAATGTCTTCAGGATCATCAGAACTGCTGTCAGATTCTTCTTCAGATGAGGACACAGCTTTTGCCTTCAAGGCACGAGTTCGCCCATAGTTTGGACCGTAGATATCTCTTTTCTCAGAAAGCTGAAACTCATGTGTGTTGAGCCTCTCAAGTATGTCAGACGGATCGAGTGTCTTGAAATCTGGACGTTCTTGAATCATCAGGGCTAGGATGTCAAATGAGCTTTCAAGTGATCTTAGCAGCGTCTTGACGATTTCATGTTTGGTGATCTCAGTGGCGCCGAGGGCTTGAAGCTCATTTGTGATGTCAGTGAGCCAGTCAAATGTGTGCTGGACATTCTCATTGTCATTTTGCTTGAAGCGGTTGAAGAGATTGCGAAGAACACTGATTCTCTGATCTCTCTGGGTTGAGATGCCTTCATTGACCTTGGAGAGCCAGTCCCAAACCAGCTTGGATGTCTTCAAGGCACTCACACGGCCGTACTGTCCCTTGGTCAGATGACCACAGATAATATTCTTGGCAGTGGAGTCCAGTTGAGTGAACTTCTTGACATCAGCCGCAGTGACACCTTCTCCAGCCTTGGGAACGCCGTTTTCGACGACATACCATAGGTCGACGTCAATGGCTTCAAGATGCATACGCATCTTATTCTTCCAGTAGGGATATTCAGTTCCATCGAAGACGGGGCACGCAGCGGAGACTTTAATTATCCCTGCAGTCGACATAGCTAAAACTCCAGGTGGTTAAACCGAATCACACAGAACAAGGGAGCACCTTGCTCTGATACCAATTGAAAGTGCGTTATATCTACTAGAGGGGGGGTGAATAGGCGATTTTTATGAAAGTCTTCAAAACATGAAAGTTATGAAGACAAACAGAGTGGACAAGCCTATCACTATGCAGCGGAAGTTAGATTACACAATGCAAGCCATAGTCAAGTATACAATATAGTGAAAGCACAGTGACAAACAGCTTCAGTGTAATGAGGATCAGGTAGGAAGAAGTTATGAAGCCAAACAGATCATACAGTCAAGTTGTGAAGACAGAAGACAAAGCAAGCATGCAATAGCTTCACAATGTGTACTGGTAAGTAAAGGGAGGTGAAGATGAAACCAGTGACACATTGAAGACAATGATATGTTGGACCAGTTCCAGTTGCTGTGACAACTGTACGTCTGGTTGGAGCGGCTAGGTATTTAAACCAAAGGACACACAGTCCCGGACACCCAGTCCTGAACACGCAGCTCAGGACACCCAGTCCTCACCGTTTTCTCCTTGAGCTAAGGTCACACAGACCCCGCCCAATCACTCTGGTAAGTCTTCAAGGTAGACTCCCAAACCTTCACAGACTTCGTTCACCGGCAATCCACAATTCCTCTTGGATGCTCAGAACGCGACGCCTAACCGTCTGGAGGATGCACAGTCCTCAAGTGTAATAAGTCTTCAGATCACTCAGACAAGAAGACTTAAGTGATGCCCAATTACTCTGGCTCTGGGTGGTTAGGGCTTTTCTCCTCACTAAGGATTTTCTCTCAAAGGCTTCGAGGTGGGTTGCTCTCAAACGACAAAAGCCGTGCACTGAAATCTAAGTAGCCAACCGTTTATGGTTGTAGGGGTGGACTATTTATAGCCGCTTGGCAACCCTGACCTGATTTGTCCGAAATGACCCTGGGTCACTAAGGAACTGACACGTGTACTAACGGTCGGGTTTTGAACTCTCACGGCAACTTTACTTGGGCTACAAGTAAAGCTGACTTGTCTGACTCTGGACAAGATTTTCTCTCATTGTCTTCACTCGAAGACATAGGATTTGGATTAGGCATCACTTCAGTCATCCTGACTGGTTCTCTTGGACCCCACTTAACAGTACAGTGGTTCCTATGACACAACATGAATAAAATAAAACTACGAAGGATCTAAGTCTTCGAGTTCCAAAGGCTTCATGGGGAGTCTTCATATGTCATTGTCTTCGACATGAATGTCTTCATGAACCACCATTATCTTCAATGTCTTCGTACATTTTTAGGGGTCATCTCTGGTAACTAAACCGAATCAATGAGGGACTTCTACCTGTGTTATCCTGCAATTCTCACAAACACATTAGTCCCTCAACTAGGTTTGTCGTCAATACTCCAAAACCAACTAGGGGTGGCACTAGATGCACTTACAGAGAGCGGATCCATCGGCACTTGTCTGCTGTCGACACGGCGTGGCAGCTGGGTACACGTCCCCTCAGTACCCCCGTTCCTCGCCAGGAGTGGGCAGAGGCCCTCTGTGCCATACTTGCACCGGACGCCCGCCGCGTCGTCCGCATAGGTCGTGTCGTTCGCCTTGTCCGTGGCCTGCTCGATGCCAACGCACTGGTCGGTAGGCTCGATAGCCTCTTTGGTCCAGGTGTCCACCTGGGCGCAGTAGAGGAACATGGCCGTCGCATCCTCGAGCTAGTGATCTCCGATGAAATAGCCAACTTGGAGCTCGAGATCGCGCTCCAGATGTACCGCGAGCGTGTCGACCGCTTGGACGAATGCCTGCACGAGTTCAGGCAGAGCCAAGAGCTACCGTACGCAAGGGCTGCTAGTCATGCTCCCATGGACGCATTCTATTTTGTTGTGGATAGCTATGTATTTATAGCAATCATAGTATTGCTCTGTTTCAATGTGTGTACTCTGTTTTCCGTTCTTATATGTTCTGCTTCAATGTGTGTATATACGCTTTCCATTCTGTATATGTGGATGATAACGGTTAGATTCAAATTAGTATACAAAAACAGATAGAAAATGGAATTCATAATATATATATATTGTTGATTAGTCCATCACAGAATATATATATATATATATATAATGTCATCACATGTACATGATGATACTTAACTACTAGGTACAATGCGTAAAGTTGAAATGAACAAGCAAGGTTTCATTTTTTAACCACGTCATCTTGGTGGCATGATATTACATCAAGCAAGGTTTCATGTTTTTCTGATCATTTGTTAATTTTTTTGGAATGAAAATGCCATCGCACTCCATGCATGTGTCCATGCCGTGAGACCAATATGTTTGAAAATTCCTTCTAATTTACTGCACATGCAATTAACTCACACACAAGTACACAAATATGATTTTTAAAACCGTTATGGTTAGGCGTTGCATGTAGATTTAGTTGAAATTTAAATTATGGTCATCCAATGGCTAGAAAATCACTTAAATGTATTTAAAAGATCAAATGACCCTTAGAATTTTCTAAATTTTCATATTACAGTTGTAGTAGTGCACGTTAAACATAGAAAAAATGTAAAGGCCGTAAGAGGAAGCTATCTCATATTCGTCATCAAACATGCATTGTTCCCTCTTGAGACCACGAGCCTTCTAGTGAGTTGCTCCGGTTTGTGAGGGGCGTGTGTCCAAACTTTCTTCAAACATGTCAATTTTTTACCACATCATCTTGGTGGCATGACATTACATCAAGCAAGTTTTCATGTTATTCTGATTATTTTTTATTTTTTGGGAATTAAAATGCCATGGCACTCCATGCATGTGCCCATACTGTGAGACCAATATGTTTGAAAATTCCTTCTAATTTACTGCACATGGAATTAACTCGCACACAAGTACACAAATATGATGTTTCAAACCGTTATGGTTAGCCGTTGCATGTAGATGTAGTTCAAATTTGAATTACGATCATTAAATGGCTTGAAAATCACTTAAATATCTTTAAAAGGTCAAATGACCCGTGAAATTTTCCAAATTTTCACATGACAGTAGTATTAGTGCACGTTAAATGTAGAAAAAAATTGAAGCCCGTAACGGGAAGCTATCTCCCGTTCGTCATCAAACATGCATTGTTCCCTCTCGGAACCACGAGCCTTATAGTGAGTTCTCCGGTTTGTGAGGGGTGTGTGTCCAAACTTTCATCAAACAAGCCAATTTTTTTACCACTTCATCTTGGTGGCATGACATTACATCAAACAAGGTTTCATGTTTTTCTGATCATTTTTTTATTTTTTGAAATTAAAATGCCATGGCACTCCATACTTGCGCCCATGTCGTGAGACCAGTATGTTTGAAAATTCCTTCTAATTTACTACACATGGAACTAACTCGCACACAAGTACCCAAATATGATTTTTCAAACCGTTATGGTTAGCCGTTGCATGTATATGTAGTTAGAGTTTGAATCACAGTCATTAAATGGCTAGAAAATCACTTAAATATCTTTAAAAGTTCAAATGACCCCTAGATTTTTCCAAAATTTCGCATGAAAATTGTATTAGTGCATGTTAAACGTAGGAAAAAAATTGAAGGCGCTATCTCTCGTTCGTCATCAAGCATGCATTGTTCCCTCTCGGAACCACGAGCCTTCTAGTGAGTTGGTCCGGTTTCTGAGGGGGGGGTGTCCAAACTTTCATCAAACAGGCCAAATTTTTTTACCACATCATCTTGGTGGCATGAGATTACATCAAGCAAGGTTTCATGTATTTTTGATCATTTTTTAATTTTTTGGAATTAAAATGCCATGTCACTCCATGCATGTGTCCATGCCGTGAGACCAATATGTTCGAAAATTCCTTCTAATTTACTGCGCATGGAATTAACTCGCACACAAGTACACAAATATGATTTTTAAAAATGTTATGGTTAGCATAGCATGTAGATGTAGTTCAAATTTGAATTACGGTCATTAAATGGCTAGAAAATCACTTAAATGTCTTTTAAAGGTCAAATGACCCCTGAAATTTTCCAATTTTTCACATGACATTAGTATTAGTGCATGTTAAATGTAGAAAAAAATAGAAGGCCGTAAGAGGAAGCTATCTCCCGTTCGTCATCAAACATGCATTGTTCCCTGTCGGAACCACGCGCCTTCTAGTGAGTTGCTCCGGTTTGTGAGGGGGGGTGTCCAAACTTTCGTCAAACATGCAAAAATTTTAACCACATCATCTTGGTGGCATGACATTATGTCAAGCAAGGTTTCATGTTTTTCTGATCATTTTTTTATTTTTTGGAATTAAAATGCCATCGCACTCCATGCATGTGTCCATGCCGTGAGACCAATATGTTTGAAAATTCCTTCTAATTCACTACACATGGAATTAATCGCACACAAGTACACAAATATGATCTTTCAAACCGTTATGGTTAGGCGTTGCATGTAGATGTAGTTCGAATTTGAATTACAGTCATTAAATGGCTAGAAAATCACTTAAATATCTTTAAAAGTTGTAGTAGTGCATGTTAAACGTAGAAAAAGTTGACGGCCGTAAAAGGAAGCTATCTCTTGTTTGTCATCAAACATGCATTATTCCCTCTCGGGACCACAAGCCTTCTAGTGAGTTGCTCCGGTTTGTGAGATGGTGTGTCCAAACTTTCATCAAAGATTCCAATTTTTTAACCACATCATCTTGGTGGCATGACATTACATAAAGCAAGGTTTCATGTTTTTCTGATCATTTGTTAATTTTTTTGGAACTAAAATGCCATGGCACTCCATGCATGTGTTCATGCCGTGAGACCAATATGTTTGAAAATTCCTTCTAATTTACCGCACATGGAATTAACTCGCACACAAGTACACAAATATGATTTTTCAAACCGTTATGGTTAGGTGTTGTGTCGTGGACTTAACACGACAGATGCCCTAGCAAAAGGACTTAGGTGTGGAGCCATCGCGACGTAGTTAGCTTGAAGGGGCTAAAATAGGACAAATGACACAAAGAGTTTACCCAGGTTCGGCCCCTCTCAACGAGGTAAAAGCCTACTCCTGCTTTAGGTTGTATTGCTTGGTTTTCGATTACTAGGGAGCGAATACGCTTGACCTATTTCTCGACTTTTTGTTTCTTGAGTTGACCCGCCACTGGGCCACCCCTTTATATACATAGGTTCATGACCGGCGGCTTACAGAATCTCGGCAGACCCATACACAACGTTTCCGGCCCGATGACTTACTAAGCTTGCCTTACAATACAAGTTACACACATGGCGGTTCATCCTATTGGGCCTCAAGTTGCCTCGGGGTCTTGGGCCTTCAATAGGCTTCCTTCACGACCCGCCATCTTCATCTTTAAGTTGCCCGTGGTATGACCCAGCCCCTCCTGGGCGGGTTATACCCAATAGTTATATCCCCAACATTAGGCCCTAGGTTGATTTGAACTTGTTCACATCAATCTTCAGTGCTTGAGTTGTCTAAATCTTGCATCTCCCATTTCATGAACTTGCTATAACCCGCCATGAAGTCAGCTCACAGAATCATATTAACCTGCCATGACGTCATATCGCATTAATTTCGCACAAGGCCCAGAATATCCTAACAGATCCTTTATTTTAATGAACATCCCGAAAATCGAGGCGCCCACATAGCCACATGATGATTTTGGCCTCCTCGATTCCCGCGCATGCCTTTTATCCATCTCCTTATAAATAGGGACATGGGTCCTTTTCATTTCCCCCCTTGCCTCCTCATCTTCATCTTCCTCGCAACGCGACGCACACCTGAGCTGCGCTGCCGTCGACTTCGCCAATTGCCACAACTCTGGCCGCTGCATCAACCTGAACGAACCAGAACTCCGTGGCGCACCTCTGCTGTCCAGCAGCCCCAGCAGGTACTCCTCCTTTCTCAAACCAAATCCCCATTAGGGTTTGCTCCAGTTCATCGGAGTTCATCTCTGTTCCTTCTTGTTCTTCTTTAGACCGCATGATTGAATCTGAAGATGTTACTGGAAACATGCGGTAGCATCATAGCATCCCTTTTTCCAACTGCAGTAGGCACTTTTCCTGTATAAGATCCATCAGAATACATGTGTTCTTCACTGCCTTCACTTTAGGTCTAGAATTTATTTTATTTTCCAAACCGTGGTAGATCCAAAATTGTAACGTCGATCTGTAAAATATGTTTGTCCATCACTTAGCAGTTCCTCAATTATAGATTTGAATCATAACTGTTTGGGCGGCTTAACTGACAAACCATAACCCGCCATATACCATTAGTCCTCGTTTAAGCCGCCATGCTATGTATTTGTATAGCTCAGTTCTATTCTCCGGTTCAACATACTGGCTTTTTATAGTAATTTCTTTGAATCAATGGCCGGCTTAATATCATGATATTAAATTGGGAATCTTTTTGTAGTCTCCTAGCTCACCGAGGAAACACTGAACGAATTTGTTCAAACGGGTGTTTTAGCCAAGAAAGAGGTCATCCATTGGAGGGTGCTAGGCACAGAAGTTCCTCCTCAACCCAAAGACGGCGAGGTTATAGTTTTCACTGACCATTTGCTCCAGGGGTTCAGCCGAGCCGGCTCGAAGTTTTTCCGTGACGTACTGAGCTTTTTTCAACTTCATCCACAAGACATGGGACCCAACTCTGTTTCAAACATCTGCAGTTTCCAAGTATTCTGTGAAGTTTACCTTTAGCAAGAGCCCAACATAGAACTGTTCAGAGAGTTCTACTATCTAAACCGCCAGACTAAATTTACTGACGGTCCCAGTTTAGAATTGGGCGGTATTTCAATTCAGAGGCGCAAAGAAGCCACTTTCCCATCTGCCAAGCGATACGTCCATTTGACATCATGCTTTTATATTGATATTTATTGCATTATGGGCTGTTATTACACAATAAGAGAAAGAATAAAAAAATAAAAAGATCATACTGATCTTATGGAGAGTAATGACTTCACATATAAAGAGTATGATGAATAAAAGTTGTTGAGAGTTGACAAACATAGTTTTGGTCATCATTGCAATTAATAGGAAGTAATAAATAAAGAGAGGTTTTCACATATAAATATACTATCTTGGACAACTTTTATGATTGTGAGCACTCATTATAATATGACATGCCAAAAAGTTGACGTTGGACAAGGAAGACAACGTAATGGGTTATGTTTTCTTACATCCGAAATAAATTATATTGTCATGGATCATGCAACATGTTGAGCTTGCCTTTCCCCCTCATGCTAGCCAAATTCTATGCACCAAGTAGAGATACTACTTGTGCTTCCAAATATCCTTAAACCCAATTTTGTCATGAGAGTCCACCATATCTACCTATGGATTGAGTAAGATCCTTCAAGTAAGTTGTCAGTTCCAAGCAATAAAAATTGCTCCCTAAATATATATGATTTATTAGTGTTTAGAAAATAAGCTTTATACGATCTTGTGATGTGGAAAAAATAAAAGCGGCGGACTGCATAATAAAGGTCCATATCACAAGTGGCAATATAAAGTGACGTTCTTTCACATTAAGATTTCATGCATCCAACCATAAAAACACATGACAACCTCTTCTTTCCTCTGCGAAGGGCCTATCTTTTATTTTTGTCCTATACTTCATACAAGAGTCTTGTTGATCTCCACCTTTCCTTTTTACATTTTATCCTTTGGCAAGCACTGTGTGTTGGAAAGATCCTGATATATATAGCCAACTAGCAGGGTGGCCCGCCCATTTGCGTGGCTAGATTTCCTATAAATTATTATTTATATCTATGTTGCCAATTGTTATTATAAAAATTAAGTACCTGCACATGCATTATTGGCCGTCCAGATGATTATATGCACATATATATACCTGATTTTTCTCGCCTCCATGTATATCCATTATCATGCATTTATTGAAATGTCGTGAACATTATCTCAAACTTCCATAAGCTTGTAACTTCCTTTGATCGTGACTGTTGGTTGCGTCAAGTTCTACTATTTAGGATTGTAACGCCCCAGATATACCTTTCCCAATTTGTACTCCAACTCTTGCCATTTCCGGCATCAAGTTATATTTATTTCTCGGGTTCGGGTCTTTGTCTCCGTGTGTTGTTTAGTTTTTCATGCATCTCATATCATGTCATCGCGTGCATTGCATTGGCATACATGTTCATCTCATGCATTCAAGCTTTTTCCCCGTTGTTCGTTTTGCATTCCGGCGCTTCGTTCTCCTCCGGTGGCCATTTCTAGCTTTCTTTCGTGTGTGGGGATTAAACATTTCCGGATTGGACCGAGACTTGCCATGCGGCCTTGGTTTACTACCGGTAGACCGCCTGTCAAGTTTCGGGTCATTTGGACTTCGTTTGATACTCCAACGGTTAACTGAGGGACCGAAAAGGCCTCGTGTGTGTTGCAGCCCAACACCCCTCCAATTTGGCCCAAAACCCACCAAACTCTGCTCCATCATCTCGGTCGTTCGATCACGATCGCGTGGGCGAAAACCGCACCTCATTTGGACTCTCCTAGCTCCACTTATGCCTATAAATACCCCCTCCATTCGGATCTCTTCTTCCCCCGTCCAAAACCCTAAAAAAACGCAGATCCATCTCTCCCCGCCGCACCGGACGTGTCCGGCCCGCGCCGGACAACGTCCGCCGCCGCTCGCGCCAACCGTTCGCTGCCAAGTGGCAGCCGCCACCGACCACTGCCGCCGGCCCACCCGACCCAGGCGCGGCCCTTCTCGGCCCGTGCGGAGCCGCCGCCGTCTCGCGGGTTCACCGGGCGTCTTCCCCAGCCCCGGCGCCTGAGCCGCCGCTCCCCGGCCGCCGTGCGCCACCTCGCCGCCCCAGCGACCGCGGCCGAACTCCGGCGCCTCTTCCTCGCCGCCTCACCGCACCGTCCGCCGCCGCCCGGAGCACGCCGGCGCCACCCCGGCCTCTCCTCCCCTCGGAAGCCGCGAGCTCCGGCCACCGCCACCGATTCTGGCGCCGGCCATCATCGATTTTCGCGCGCATGAACAGTACCTGCTACAGTGATGAACAGTGCCAGATCTGAGATCTAGATCCATCTCGGTTGACTTCTCTCCCCCTAACCCTAATTTTTCGTGCTATGTTTGACTGCTCATATCTCCGCATCTGTAGCTCTATTTTGGACATATGATATATCAAAATCTTCGCCTCGACGAGTACATCATTTCATTCCATTGCATCATTTGCATTTGAGTTCATCTTGATGCCCAAAATGCTGTTAGAAGGAGGCATCGTGAGTTAAATTGCAGATCCGTTAGCTCATCATTGACTTTTGTCATTTTTGCCATGATTGTTGTGTGCATGATATGCCTGTGACCCTTTGGGATGAATTGTTAAGCTTTTGTCTTCTTTCCAGAGGTGCCACCCATGCATTTTTAGGATGTGTGTGGTGTCTTGTGCAAGCTTGCAAAGAGGGGCACCTGAGTAATCTGTTTTTAGGGACTTAGTGATTTTCACCAAGTCTGGGATGTTTTAGTTCATGATGCCATATGTTCGGCTTGTTTCCTAGTGATCCGTGCCCCTTTTGAGTATGATCAGTAAGGGACATTTGTTAATCTTGTTATGCTCTATCCATCCATGTCTTTACTTGTTATGTTGGAGCAACCTAGGTTGAGTCAATCGAGCTCAACTTTTGCATAGTTGTGTATTTGGGCAGATCGTCAACTCTTTTGCGATTTTGCCGGTGCTATTGCTAGTGACTCGTGCATGCTATGCCATTGTTCTTGCCATGTCTAGCTAGAATTTTGTGCCTTCTTTATGGATATATGCTTTCCTTGCCATGACTTGCACCATAGTGAGTGCATCGAGCTCGTTTACATGCCTCCGTGAGTTAAAATTTCAGCATGTCTCAGTTTTCACTGTCTGAAAACTGATTGTGTTTCATCTATGTTCGTGTGCTCGGTAGAGTATTTTGTCAACCCTTTTGGCCCCAGGTCACTTTGGGTGTTTTGTTAAGCTTGTTGAGTAGCTCCATGCCATGTTCTTACTTGCCATGTTCAGGTTATGTTTCATGTTGTTTTGCTGCTCCGAAGAGAGCATCGTGGTCTGAAATTTCAGACTAGTGTTAATTTCACTAAGTCTGAAATCTGTTTTGCTTATTCAGTTTCGCCATGCTTGTTTGAACCCCTTAATGAATGAATTTGCCTATGGCTCAGTCCTAGTGATTTGTTAAGCATCTTGTGTACATCCCTGCCATGTATTTTGTTTTCATGTTTGGTGGCTGTAGCATGTTCATTTCGTTGCATTTAGGAGCCTACTTGCTGTAAATCGCAGATCGGTTCGTTTCGTAAAACGCTTGCCATTTCCAAACCGTAGCTCCGATTCCTATAATCTTTATATCGTTTTCAGGGGATTTGTTCCCCTCTATCCAGTGGCACACTTGGTTTTCCAAGTTGAGGCCAGGTTCATGCATTTCCTGTCACGTCTTGCATTTTGCATCCCGCATCGCATCCCGCATAGCATACCATCATTTGCATCTTATTGCTTGAGTTTGCACGTGGTTGATTGTATCCTTGTTGCTTGTTTTGTGTTGTTGGGTAGAGCCGGGAGACGAGTTCGCTAACGAGGAGCCCGTTGAGTTTGCTTTTGAGGATCCAGTCAACTCTGACAACTGTGCAGGCAAGATGATCATACCCTCGAAATCACTACTATCTTTGCTATGCTAGTTTGCTCGCTCTTTTGCTTTGCCAATGCTACGATGCCTACCACTTGTGTCGGGGTAAATAGCCATGGGTAGCCCAGCTGGCTTCCCCTGGCCCCTCAGAAAAAATTATGAGCCCGTCCGGCTCATAAGAAGACTCAAGATCTGGGCCGCCTCCCCCCTAGCCGACTACCTTCCTAGCCAGCTTCGGGGGCGGCCCACCCTTTACCCTCATGAAGAAAGCTGTGGAGGGCCGGCTACGGCAAGGCCGGCTATGAGAGGCCGGCTACAGCAAGGCCGGTTACAGCCAGGCCGGCTCCCATAAAGCAGTCAAAGCCGTACCCGCAATGTACGCGTCCACTCTGCGATGATGAAGCGGGGCGTGGCTACAGTGGAGCCTGCCACCCCCAAAACTCGGAGCACGCCTGGTACAGCGCGCCGTGCGGGCAGCCACGGCCCGCCCGGCGCGGCACTGTAGCCACGGCGGCTCTGACGCCATCCACGACGGGCCGCCAGCGTGGCCCCCGAGGCGGTGGGCCCCTTCGGGCAGAGAGATGCCGAAGGCGGCCGCACCTCCTCTCAAGCCGGCAAGATAGAGGGCCGACTTCTCATAGCCGGCCTGCCACCCTCCTCGAAGGAGACGCCCATTAAGGAGACAGGATGCGGCGGGGCTACAGTAATCGCCCGCCAAGGCGGCGTTACTGTAGCCACGCTTACCCCGACCAAGCCTGCGTCAACAACACGGAGTAACAGTAACCAGCCGCCCACCGGCCTGTCGACCCAGGAGCCGGCAGCCGGCGGGACCCACCAGCCGGCGGGCCCCAGAAGCCGGCGCAGAAGCCGGCAAGCATAGTCACAGACAGCTGGGCCCCGCGCCCAGTCGGATTACCATTGTACCCCTGGTGGGTAGGCCTATATAAACCCCCCGGTGCACCCATGCAAAGGGTTGGACTCTCATTCTAGACCTAGACACCATACAAGGAGAGGAAGCAAGCTGAGCTGAGCCCTTCTTCCTCCTTCCACCCAAAACAGCTCAAGGAGCATTGTAGCTACTTGTTCACTTAGTAACCATGCGGAGACCCCGCAGAGCAGCAGTAGGGGTGTTATCTCCCCGGAGAGCCCTGAAGCTGGGTAAGATTCGCCGGCGTGCATGTCTTCGCCTCATCCCGTTTCCAGGCACCGGCGATGTTTTATTGGCCCCCGCAATGATAAGCCACTCGTTGGCATATGTCGCTCCTACCACCCGACATTTGGCGCCCACCGTGGGGCCAGGTGCACCGTTGTCCGGAGACCTGTTCTGGACGGGAACCCTTTTCCTTCCCCGCGAGCGTAGCCAGCCCGGCTCGCCCGATGGCGCTTGCCGCGACGCGCTGCATGGCGTCACCAACATCTGCGCGGCTAGCGGCCTCGCCGACCTCTTCGACAAAGCCCGCATCTCCGGCGAGCTTGCCTCCGATGTGGGCACTGATCACCTCGCCAACCTCCTCGGCCAGCTCCACGTCTCTAGCGAGCCCGCAACTGATTTGGAGTCGGTTGGCTCCACCGACCCGATGCCAGTCGACTCCGACACGGCATCCCACGATACCTTCCCCACCAACGTCACGGTCTACAACGACCCACTCCCTCCGGCTGGCGATCGCAATTCTGACGCCCCCGAGGTGATGGTTATCGGCCTCGACAGCCCGACTGACGAGGGTGCCCGCGACGCCCCACGCGCGGCTGCCCACGACTTGACCGCCCCCCTTCCGGCTGACGCCAGCGATGAAGTTCTGGAGGCACGCCGCCTCACCCTCCTCGCGGAGGGCCGGCGGCTAGCCTCTGTAAAACGCCTCACCGAGGCCTACCAGCGTGAAGCTGACCGCGCCGCCTTCGGCACGCCGGCTCCGGCTGGCCCAAGCCGAGCTGGTGTTGTCAGGCAACGCGGCGCCGTCATCGCCGACACACTTGGAGTGGATCGCCCGGTCTACGCCACCCCGCTCGAGAACCTGTGCGCCGCCCAGGCGGCCGTAGACGAGCTGGATGGCTTGGAAGCCGAAGACCTCCCCCACATGACGCGGCGCATCCAGCAACTAATCGATGCGGCCGCACGACGGCACGAAGCCGACGCCTGCGCGGGGAGCCCTCCCCGCGCCGCGACCACGACGCGACTTCCCGGTCGCCGACTACAAGCAACACCCGCGCGTGGCGCGAGAAAGAGCCGGCTTCCAGCCGAAGCCGGACCCAAATCTCCATCGAGCGAGACGCGGACGGCCGCCCCCGAGCCATGGAATGGCCGGGCACCCCGCCTCCGCCTCGAGCTCGCAGAGAGAGATATCCCACCCCGCCTCTAGTAGCTCACCCGACTCTCAGCGGCCGGCTTGGTCGCCGCGAGGGAATCGGCGAAAACGACGCCCGCCACCGGATCGACCGCCTGGCCCGATCCCTGGCGCTAGAAGAAGAAGACGATGTCGGCCCGCCTTGCTTTGGCCCCCGCATCTGCGACGAGCCCTTCCTCAAAGGGTTCTCGCTCCCAAGAGACACACCCAAGTACAACGGCTCGGTGAAGCCGGAAGACTGGCTGACCGACTACTCCACAGCCGTCAGCATCGCCAATGGCAACCGACGCGTTGCCGTAAAGTACGTGCCCCTCATGCTGCAAGGCACGACACGGACTTGGCTTAACAGCCTCAAGCCCCTCAGCATCAATAGCTGGGTGGATTTCACTGAAGCCTTCGTTCGCAACTTCACCAGCACCTACAAGCAGGCTCCCAAGCCCAGACAGCTCTCCCTGTGCGTACAGGGCCAAGCCGAGTCCACTCGCGACTACCTCACGCGTTGGGCCGAGCTCCGCAATTCCTGCGAAGGGGTGCACGAGGTGCAGGCCATCGAATACTTCACTGCCGGGTGCCGAGAGGGCACCCTCCTCAAGCACCAGCTTCTCTGCGATGAGCCGACTACCCTCGACGAGCTCCTGAACATCGCCGACAAGTACGCCACCGCCGACTCCTCAATGAAGACCGAGCTCTGGGTGGACGCGTCCGGAAAAGTGCTCAATCCGGCGCCCCAAGCGCCGGCTGGAGACGGCGGCCGACGCCAACACCAGAACGATCATAAGCGCAAGGGCCCTGCGCCGCCTCCCGCTAGCCGGCAGGTGGCCACGGTCGAAGATGCGCCGCCTGAGGGGCGGCCCGCGCCCAAGAAGCCCAAGGGCGGCCGGCCGGCTTGGCAACCGGCCTTCTCATACGAGCAAACCCTTGATGCCCCGTGCAAGTTCCACAGCGGCGCGAAGCCGTCCAACCACACGACCCGCAAATGCAACTGGCTCGCCCGAATCTCCAAGGGCGAAGGGCTCACACCGACTCTGCCTGCCGGCCCGCCGCCGCCGGCTCCGCCGCCCAAGGCCGCCCGGCCCGCGGTCGACGTCGTGCAGGACGAGTTCCCCGATGAGCAAGCATCTTATGTTGTCTTCACGAGCCAGCCCGAAGACCGGTGCAGCAAGCGCCGAGAGCAACAAGAAGTCAATGTGGCCGCCGCCAGCCCAGTCGGCCACATGCACTGGTCAGAGAAACCCATCAGTTGGAGCCGGGCCGACCACCCAGAGGTGATGCCGTTCCCCGGCTCCTACACATTGGTCCTGGAGGCCACCCTTGCAACGGATACGCGTGCCGCACGCTTCTCCCGCGTGCTGATCGACGGTGGGAGCAGCATCAACATCCTGTACCGCGACACCATGGAGAAGTTGGGTGTCAAGGCAAAGCAGCTTGCGCCGACTCGAACGGTGTTCGACAGCATCGTACCCGGTTTGTCCTGTGCCCCCATCGGCAAGATCAAGATCGATGTACTCTTTGGGGGCAAGGATCATTTCCGCCGGGAAGCAATCTGGTTCGAGGTGGTGGACCTGGAGAGCCCTTACCATGCCTTGCTTGGCCGACCCGCCTTGGCCAAGTTCATGGCGGTCCCCCACTATGATTACCTCAAGATGAAGATACCAAGCTCCAAGGGTGTCATCACCATCGCCGGCGACTACAAGAAGTCCGTCGACTGCGCCGCGGCCAGCAACCGGCTGGCCGAATCCCTCGTGATCGCCGCAGAGAAGAAGACGCTGGACAGGGTCGTGGCCCTGGCCAGCAAGCAGCTAAACCAACCCGCCGACTCCAAGGAGTATGATGCCCAAGGATCTTTCCAGCCGGCCAAGGAGACCAAGAAGATACAGCTCGACCCCGAGCACCCCGAGAGGTTTGCCGTCATTGGGGCGAGCCTGGATAGCAAATAGGAAGGCGAGCTTGTCGATTTCCTCCGTGAGAATCGGGATATCTTTGCATGGTCCCCCAAGGACATGCCGGGTGTTCTGAAGGATTTCGCCGAGCACAAATTGCACGTACGGGAGGATGCTAAACCAGTCAAGCAGCCCCTCCGCCGACTGTCATAGGAGAAGAGAAGGATCGTAGGGGAGGAGATAGCCCGGCTTCTCGCAGCCGGCTTCATCATGGAAGTTTTCTTCCCCGAGTGGCTCGCGAACCCGGTTCTCGTGCTGAAAAAGAATAACAAATGGCGCATGTGTATAGATTACACAAGCCTCAACAAAGCCTGCCCAAAAGATCCCTTCGCTCTGCCCAGGATTGATCAAGTGATAGACTCCACAGCCGGATGCGAGCTGTTGAGCTTTTTGGATGCCTACTCGGGATACCACCAGATAAAGCTGAACCCGGATGACCAACTGAAGACCGCCTTCATCACGCCGTTTGGAGCCTTCTGCTACCTGACTATGACGTTCGGCTTGAGGAATGCCGACACCACTTTTCAGCGTTGCATGCAGAAGTGCCTCCTCACGCAGCTCGGCAAGAACGCCCACGTTTACGTGGATGATGTTGTGGTGAAGACGGAGAAGCATGGCACTCTGCTGGAAGACTTGAAGGAGACATTCGAGAACCTGTGCCGGTTCCGGATCAAGCTCAACCCGGAGAAATGCGTGTTCGGAGTACCAGCCGGCCAGCTCCTAGGCTTTCTGGTCTCCGAACACGGCATAGAGTGCAACCCTGTGAAGATCAAGGCCATCGAGAGGATGGCGGTCCCAACCAAGCTCGGAGAGATTCAGAAGTTCACCGGGTGCCTGGCCTCTCTGAACCGCTTCATCAGCCGGCTTGGAGAAAAAGCTCTCCCCCTCTACCGCCTCATGAAGAAGAGCACTCACTTTGAGTGGAATGACCAGGCCGACCAAGCTTTCCACGAGCTGAAGAAAATGCTGTCCACGCCGCCTGTCTTGGCTGCACCGACTGAGATGGAGCCCATGCTCCTATATATTGCCGCCACTAGCCGGGTGGTCAGCACCGTCATTGTGGTCGAGCGCCCCAAAGAAGGCCGAGCCCAGCTGGTCCAGAGGCCGGTTTATTACCTAAGCGAGGTGTTGTCCACCTCGAAACAAAATTACCCGCACTATCAGAAGATGTGCTATGGCGTGTACTTCGCCGCCAAGAAGCTGAAGCCGTACTTTCAAGAGCATCCCATCACGGTCGTGTGCACTGCCCCGCTGGCCGAGATCATAGGCAGACAGGATGCATCCGGCCGGGTGGCTAAATGGGCCATCAAGCTGGCCCCCTACACGATCTTCTACCAACCCCGCACCGCCATCAAGACGCAAGCGCTGGCCGACTTCCTCGTCGACTGGGCCGAGACCCAGTACTTACCACCAGCGCCCGACTCCACCCATTGGCGCATGCACTTTGACGGATCAAAGATGCGCACCGGCTTGGGAGCCGGCGTCGTCCTTACCTCTCCAAAGGGCGACAAGCTCAGATACACGCTGCAGATCCACTTCGCCGCCTCCAACAACATAGCCGAGTACGAAGCGCTCATACACGGGCTCCGGCTTGCCAAGGAACTTGGCATCCGCCGGATCCTGTGCTATGGCGACTCGGATTTGGTGGTGCATCAATCTTCTGGCGACTGGGACGCCAAGGACGCAAACATGGCGAGCTACCGCTTCCTAGTGCAGCAAATCAGCGGATACTTCGACGGATGTGAATTCCTTCATCTGCCGCGAGCCGACAACGAGCCAGCAGATGCTTTGGCCCGAATAGGCTCCACGCGGCAAGCAATACCAACCGGTGTCGCCCTGCAGCGTCTCCTCAAGCCATCAATCAAGCCGTCTCCATCTTCGTGCCGCCTAACCCCGAGGAGGCCGGGTCCGGCTCGAAGAATCAAGCAGCCGGCCCGGGGACTTCAATATTTGGCTCGGGGACTGCAGTGCCCGGCTCGAGGACTGCCGCACTCGGCTCGGGGACTGCGGTAGCCAGCCCGGGGACTGCGGTAGCCGGCCCGGGGACTGCGGTAGCCGGCCCGGGGACTGCGGTAGCCGGCCCGAGGACTTCTTCAGCACAGCAAGCGGCGGCCGACTCCAGCACTGCATTACCCAGCCCGCCCACCCTGGTGGCTGTAGCCACATTGGTAGTAGAGGAAGTCGCCGCTCCATCATGGGCCCAAACCATCCGCAACTTTTTGGTGAACCAAGATCTGCCGGCTGACAAAAACGAAGCAAGACAAGTCCAGCGCCGGGCTGGAGCATACACAATTGTCAACAGAGAACTTGTCAAGCGCAGCGCCACCGGAGTCTTGCAGCGATGCGTCGAGCAGGAGAAAGGCATCGTGATCCTCGGGGATATACACCAAGGAGAGTGCGGCCACCACGCCGCATCAAGATCACTTGTCGCCAAAGCCTTCCGCCACGGCTTCTTCTGGCCGACTGCTTTGGACGACGCCAAAGAGCTAGTCAAACACTGCAAAGGCTGCCAGCTTTTTAGCTCACAGCAACACATGCCGGCTTCGGCACTCAAGACCATTCCCATCACCTGGCCCTTTGTCGTCTGGGGATTGGATATGGTGGGCCCATTCAAGACGGCGCGCGGCGGCATGACACATTTGCTCGTCGCCGTTGACAAATTCACCAAGTGGATCGAGGCGAAGCCGATCAAGAAGCTGAATGGGCCGACTGCAGTGACTTTCATTGCAGATATAACAACCCGGTACGGCATACCGCATAGCATCATCACCGACAACGGCACGAACTTTGCCAAAGGTGCCTTGGCACGGTTCTGCGCCACGCAAGGTATTCGGCTGGACCTTGCGTCGGTCACCCACCCGCAGTCAAACGGCCAAGTGGAGCGGGCAAATGGCCTCATTTTGTCCGGCATCAAGCCCCGATTGGTCGTACCTCTGGAGCGTTCAGCCGGCTGTTGGCTCGATGAGCTGCCGGCTGTCCTATGGAGTCTGCGTACTACCCCCAACAGATCAACCGGCTTCACTCCCTTCTTCCTTGTATATGGTGCTGAGGTAGTCATCCCAACAGATATCGAGTTCGACTCGCCTCGGGTAACCATGTACACGGAAGCGGAAGCCAAAGAAGAAAGAGAAGCCGGCTGTTAGCCCTCAGCCGGTCTGCCATCTACCAGTAGGGTTTGCGCCGCTACCACAGCCGGAGGGTCCGACCAAGATCCTTCCAGGAGGGCGACCTTGTGCTCCGGCTGATCCAGCAAACAGCCGGCCAGCACAAGCTCGCAGCCCCCTGGGAAGGCCCCTTCATCGTCAGCAGAGCCTTAGGCAACGATGCCTACTACCTCATCGACGTGCAGAAGCCGAAGGCACGCAAGAGAGACGCCTCCGGAAAGGAGTTGTAGCGACCATGGAATGCAAATCTTCTTCGGAAGTTTTACAGTTAAAATGCAGTATGTATTATGCCCACTTTTGTATTAAGTACGAAATAGTAGGCTCCCCGAGAAAGACTCGGGGACTGCCATCCTTTATTTTATGAATGAAAGTTATCATGCGTATGATATCACCTGTTCATTTATTTTGTCCGGTACCGGGTTCGACGAGTCGGCCCGGGGACTAGCCAACTGGAGTTATATTAGGAGCCCTACCCGCAGTCAGACAAGTAATGTGCCGACACCCAGGCTTGGCTCTTGCCAAAATCGCAGCTCGAAGAACCGACTGCCCGGCTGGCAAGAGTCACAAGCCGGAAAGGGTGCGCACACGAAAAACGGCTAGGGGCTAACAGGCTTATATATAACAAAAGCCGGCTTGCTGCCGCCCGCCGACCGACTACCAGAGTAGCCGGCCGGCCGACTTACATTCAGTCTGCTTCAAATCCAAGAAAGCTCAAGTACTTGCCTTCCCAAAGAGGGAAGGCGGCAAAGGAAAGAGCCTAAGGACAAAAAAGTGCACTTGAATGAAAGCCAACACATGCATATATTAATATTTACACAAAGGACCTCCAGAGAGGTCGACATCCAACATTGTTCGATACACCCCAGTGGGTGGAATTGCGGAAACTTAAAATTGTTCGAAAAAGTAAAACAGGGACAATAGGAATGGCAGATCAAGCCGGCGGGGCCGCTGACGAGCCGGGCTGGGCGGTGGAAGCGGTCGTGCCGGCTGGAGGAGTGGCCGGCTGGCCAACCTCGGCTTGATCATCGCCTCTGGCAGAGGGTGCGCTCCCGCGTGGCTCGTTGCTGGAGGCACGATCGGCTTGAGGGCGGTCGGCCGTCTCACTAGTCGGCTCGGCGTCTTCGCCGTCTTCCTCCTCGTCGTCCTCGCCCTCGTCGCTAGTGGCGATCTCCTCGGCCGAGTCCTCGCCGTCCGCCCGGTTCAGCTCGAACCATTCCTCCGGCTGGGCGGCGCCATCATCATTGAGCTCCGGCGCGAAGACGCTGGTGTCGGTGCACTCGGCGATCGTCGAGGCGCGTTGCGCGATCGCCGGCCGCACCTCCTCCAGCTCCGCGTCGGCTTCCGACCGCCAAGTCCGCAGCTGGTCCAGGCTTAGCCCTGGGTACCACGCGCGGACAAACTCCAGCGCACGCCCGGCTCCAAGACGGCTGCGGACGCCTTCCAAGCCTCGAGGCGGCCGACTGCGACTTCTAGCCAGTCGGCCGTCCGGCTTGGGGTGCGGGGAATCGTCTGGCCGGGCCAGAGCGCGGCCAGCACCGTCGCCCCGGCATGTTGGAGCCGGTGGAGCAGCCGATGGGCTGGCTGCAGTCGCGCTTGGATGGCGATGAGCTGCTCCGACAACGTCCGATTCGCATCCGGCGGAATCACAACTCCGGCCTGACGGCGCGCCTCGCGGTGAGCCTCGATGGCTTGGGCGGCGAGGACGGATTGGCCGGGAAAGTACTCTGCGCAAGACAGCAAACACGAGTCAAAACAAAACCGCAGGCGGCCGGCAGATGGAAGAAGGGCAAGAAAGACGGCCTACCATCGATAAGATCCTCGATCCGGCCGAAGCCTTCTTCTAGCGCCTGGCGCGTCTCGGACCAGCTCGCCTCCCTGGTCTCGAACTCCGCCTTCAGGGCAGCCTTGCCGTCCTGCGCCTTTTGCACGGCTGCCTTATGGCTCTCCTCCTGGTCGGCCAGTTTCTTGGCCAGGCGGTCGCGCTCCTGAACCAAGTCAGCGTACTCGGCGTCCCTGGCACGAAGAGCGGCCTGCGCTTCGCCGAGTTCCCTCCGCAAGTCGGTGTTGGCCTCTGCACGAGCGAAAGACAAAGAGAAAAAGTCAGCAAGGGAAAAGTCGTCAAGGAAGATCCGACCCGACTGCGCTGCAGTCGGCCCGAATCTCGGGGACTACACCCAGTGGGTGCGCTGTCGCGCCCCCACGAGAAACAAATAAAGACAATACACTTACGCCGGCTGCTGGACAGGTCTTCGGTCATCCGGCTCAGCTCCCGAGCCTGGGAGTTGAAGGCGGCGGCACGAGAATTGTGATAATCCTAAAGATCAGAAAAAACAGTCAAGATAGTCGTCGAGTAAGATCCGACCCGACTGCGCTGCAGTCGGCCCGGAACTCGGGGACTACACCCAGTGGGTGCGCTAGCGCGCCCCCACGGAAAAAATTCAGAGGACCAGAACGGTCAACCAGTAAAGACTTACCCGGATTGCAGACCGCGTCGACAGAAACTCCTGAGTGAATTGCCTCAGGAGGCCGGCCTGTGCCGGCAGCCGGCTCCGAACCCCTTGGCCGCGACGTTCAGCTCGCCGCTTCCTCCGCTGGGAGTCCACCCGGACATGGCAGAGCTGGCCGCCTCCAAGGCATCTGCCGTCTGGTCGGCACCCGCGGCTCGGCGCATGTCCGGCGGGGCCGTGCTCCCTCCGGCATTCCGGCCCGCCGCCAGCTCGATCTCAAGACCGGCTCCGGCCTCGGGCGCGGCCCGGGCCGGCTCCTCCGGCACCGCCGACGACTGGCCGCCTTCGCCCGCTCCGGCTGGCGCTGCCGGCGGCGTCCTCTCCGCGAAGATCTCGAAGAGTTCGTCCCTCTGCACCGGCGGCTGATCGGGGGTGATCTCCTCCGCCGTGGGCAGAGGGATGTCCGGATCCAAGGTGTGGAGGGGGATGGCGAGCAGCGGAGGCCGGCTACGTGCGCCCTCCGCCTCCGTCTCCGCAGCCGCCCGCTCCGACGGAGTCTCGGCCGCCGCGCTCGCTCGCCCCGTCGCCGTCCGGGCGGCCTCCCGCTCCGCCGCCTCCCGCTCCACCGCCTCCCTCTCTCGACGCGCTTCGCGAGCGTTCCGCTCCGTGGCTTCTGCAAGATCGGCGCGGGGGTCCACGCGGCGGGACCCTGAAGATCCGGCACCCGGCCCGACCACGGAGCCGCCTGGGCCTTGCTCGAGGGAGAGCGGCGCCCTACTCAAGAAATCAGAGAAGAATTCAAACAAGGGAAGACCACAAAATAACAAGCACGTAAGCGGCTAGAGGGCTTACGCGGAAACTGATGGAGGTTTCTTCACCGCCTTCCGGAAGCGGGCCGCCTTCGCCGCCGCTTCGTCTCGCTTCGTGGCCGCGGCGGAGGCCCTCGTCTTTTTCGGCCAGCTTCCGAAGAGTGGAAGCGCGGCCCGGCGTTTCCCCTTTCCACCACCGGCAGCCGGCGCGGCGGACGAGCCCGCGCTGTGGCGGTCGGTTGCCGGCTGGTGGCGCGGGATTTCTTCGGCGTCGAAATCGTCCGGCCAGTCGTCGAAACTGGCCGAGAGCCCCGTGCCTCCGGCCTCGGCGACGTCCCCCGTGGCGGCGTCCTCCATGGCGACTGCGGTCAGGTCCGGGTCGTTGAGGTCATCCACCGTGCGGTCCGGGGCATACTCGCGTTCGACTCCTGCCGCCCCGGCTGGCGGCGGGAGGAGAGGGTTCTGATAAAAGAAAAAAGAGAAGAGCCGCCTGGTCAGAAGCCGGCTGACTCAAGCCGGCCGACGACAAGAAGAAGGACTTACCACAGGCGGAGGATGGGCGCGGGAGTACGGCGCCTTGCCGAATTGCCAGTCGTCGGTGAGCTTCAGGTTGGCGATGTAGTTCACCATAAGTGCCACCTCGGCATGGGGCATCTCCCATGTGCTCAGCCGGCAAGGGTCGAACCGGCCGCTCATCTGGCACATCATGTGGGGCCGGCTTTGAAGGGGGAGAATCCGGCGCTCGATGAAGGCGGCTACCAGGTCGGCTGCGCGCAGGCCTTCCGACTGGATCATCACCCGAAGCCGGGCGATGGAGGCGTTCCCGGCCGGAGACAAGGACTTAGACCGGAAGCCCCAAGACGGCCGCCTCCCAGCCGGCGGGCCGGCTACGTAAGCCGGCAGATTGACGTAGTCGCCGTGCGGGGCGACGTTCTTGACGTAGAAGTAGGATTTCTGCCAGAGTTTGACAGACTGGATTAGAGGGATGTGAGGGAAGGGGTTGTCGTTGCTTGCCCTCTTCATCACGATGAAGGCCCCGCAGGGAGCTGGCACGCCGACGGAGACAGTGCCGACCTTGTTCTGGAAGAGCTCCGCCCAGAGCTCCAGCGTCAGCAGCACCCCCAAGAAACCTTCGCAGAGGGAAACGAAGGCCAACAGCTGCATCACCGCATTGGGCGTGACGTGATGCGGCTGGAGGTTGTAGAATTCGAGGAAGGATCGCATGAAGCCGCTCGCCGGGAAGCCGAAGCCACGCAAGAAGTGCATGCGGAAGACGATGCGCTCGCCTTCCTCCGGCGCCGGCGAGACCTCCGTCTCCGGCGCCAGACGAACCTGCACGAGGTTGGCGGCGGGCAGGCGCCGGGTCTGGCGGAGGAATTCGATGTGGTCCTCGTGGACGTTGGACCCGTCCCATGAGCTTGATAGCACCAGGGACATGGCGGCGTGGGCGGGCTGCGGCGCGAGACTGCGTCGGGCGCGAGGAAGAAGAAAGGGAAGAAGAAGAGCAAGGAGGGACGAGGAGCGGGGGAGCGAACCAGCCTTTGTCTCTCCCCTCCCCCCCTACTTGTAGGCTCGTGCGCCAGAGCCGAGGAGGCGTGGGGTGGGGGATCATGGGGATCGATCGTGCCCATCTCCCCCATGCCCGCGTTAATTACCCGCCTTGATGACGCGAAGGAACGGCCGCGGGGAGGCGAGTAGTCCCCTCGGGCCACAGAAGATCTGCGCCCGGGCCGAGGCCAGGGAGTGGCGGGCCCGGGCCTGCGGCGGCATCCCGTCGCGCGCGTGCGACGATAGGACTTCTCCGCCACGTGGCTCGTCGTGGGGCCCGCGGCCAGCCCGCGGGTCAATCACGGTCACCTTAATAAACAAAAGTGCTCCGAAGTCGGCTGCGACGGCGTGGTCGGCCCCTCAGGGTATGAAGCCGGCCAAGCTTCCCGTCCTTCCGTCCGCCGTGAAGCTCGCCCGGCTTCGGGGACTACTGTCGGGGTAAATAGCCATGGGTAGCCCAGCCGGCTTCCCCTGGCCCCTCAGAAAAAATTATGAGCCTGTCCGGCTCATAAGAAGACTCAAGATCTGGGCCGCCTCCCCCCTAGCCGACTACCTTCCTAGCCGGCTTCGGGGGCGGCCCACCCTTTACCCTCATGAAGAAAGCTGTGGAGGGCCGGCTACGGCAGGGCCGGCTACGACAAGGCCGGCTACGAGAGGCCGGCTACAGCAAGGCCGGTTACAGCCAGGCCGGCTCCCATAAAGCAGTCAAAGCCGTACCCATAATGTATGCGTCCACTCTGCGATGATGAAGCGGGGCGTGGCTACAGTGGAGCCTGCCACCCCCAAAACCCGGAGCACGCCTGGTACAGCGCGCCGTGCGGGCAGCCACGGCCCGGCGCGGCACTGTAGCCACGGCGGCTCTGACGCCATCCACGACGGGCCGCCAGCGTGGCCCCCGAGGCGGTGGGCCCCTTCAGGCAGAGATATGCCGAAGGCGGCCGCACCTCCTCTCAAGCCGGCAAGATAGAGGGCCGGCTTCTCATAGCCGGCCTGCCACCCTCCTCGAAGGAGACGCCCATTAAGGAGACAGGATGCGGCGGGGCTACAGTAATCGCCCGCCAAGGCGGCGTTACTGTAGCCACGCTTACCCCGACCAAGCCTACGTCAACAACACGGAGTAATAGTAACCAGCCGCCGACCAGGCCCTGCCCAGTGGGGCCGTCCTGTCGACCCAGGAGCCGGCAGCTGGCGGGACCCACCAGCCGGCGGGCCCCAGAAGCCGGCGCAGAAGCCGGCAAGCATAGTCACAGACAGCTAGGCCCCGCGCCCAGACGGATTACCATTGTACCCCCGGGGGTAGGCCTATATAAACCCCCCGGTGCACCCATGCAAAGGGTTGGACTCTCATTCTAGACCTAGACACCATACAAGGAGAGGAAGCAAGCTGAGCTGAGCCCTTCTTCCTCCTTCCACCCAAAACAGCTCAAGGAGCATTGTAGCTACTTGTTCACTTAGTAACCATGCGGAGACCCCGCAGAGCAGCAGTAGGGGTGTTATCTCCCCGGAGAGCCTTGAAGCTGGGTAAGATTCGCCGGCGTGCATGTCTTCGCCTCATCCCGTTTCCAGGCACCGGCGATGTTTTATTGGCCACCCGTTGGCATATGTCGCTCCTACCACCCGACAACTGGCTTGTCAGCCTCCCAATTGCCATGATTGAGCCTCTAACCCACCTTTGTCCTAGCAAACCATTGATTGGCTATGTTACCGCTTTGCTCAGCCCCTTCTTATAGCATTGCTAGTTGCAGGTGTGGATTGGAGCCGTTCCTTGTTGGGCCATTTATTTACTTGTTGGGATATCATTATATTGCTATGTTATCTTAATTCATCTATATACTTGGTAAAGGGTGGAAGGCTCGGCCTCTCGCCTAGTGTTTTGTTCCACTCTTGCCGCCCTAGTTTCCGTCATATCGGTGTTATGTTCCCGGATTCTTGCGTCCCTTACGCAGTTGGGCTATAATGGGAACCCCTTGATAGTTCGCCTTGATTAAAGCTTTTCCAGCAATGCCCAACATTGGTTTTACCATTTGCCACCTAGCCTCTTTTTCCCTTGGGTTTCCGGAGCCCAAGGGTCATCTTATTTTAACCCCCCCGGGCCAGTGCTCCTCTGAGTGTTGGTCCAATTGTCAGCTGCCGGTGGCCACCAGGGGCAACTATGGGCTGGCCTACCCGTACCTAGGACAATCTGAGTGTGCCCTGAGAAAGAGATATGTGCAGCTCCTATCGGGATTTGTCGGCACATTCGGGCGGTGTTGCTGGACTTGTTTTGACCTGTCGAATCATCTTGTTGTACCGAGATACCGAGTCTGATCGGTGTGTCTTGGTGGAGGTCTATTCCTTCGTTGACCGTGAGAGCTTGTTATGGGCTAAGTTGGGACCCCCCCTGCAGGGATTGATCTTTCGAAAGCCATGCCCGCGGTTATGGGTAGATGGGAATTTGTTAATGTCCGGTTGTAGATAACTTGAACCTTAATTTATTAAAATGAATCAACTGAGTGTGTTGCCGTGATGGCCTCTTCTCGGCGGAGTCCGGGAAGTGGACACGGTGTTGGAGTTATGTTTGCGCAGGTTGCTCTCTAGTTTCTCGCTCGTGCTTTGCCTCCTCTTCTCGCTCTCTTTTGCGTATAAGTTAGCCACCATACATGCTAGTCGCTTGCTGCAGCTCCACTTATACATTACCCCTTTCCTACCTATTAAGCTTAAATAGTGTTGATCGCGAGGGTGCGAGATTGCTGAGTCCCTGTGGCTCACAGATTACTATTACACCAGTTGCAGGGACAGATGATACAGCTCCAGATGGCGCGCTCGAGCTCAAGTGGGAGTACGACGAGGACTCTCAGTGTTACTATGTGTCTTTTCCTGATGATCAGTAGTGGTGCCCAATCGGGGTTAGATTCGGGGCCTTGTCGCATGTTGGGGGTCTTTTCTATTTTGGCGCCATAGTCGGGCCATGAGTGATTTGTATGATGGATGTTATTTATGTACTTTGATGTGACGTGGCGAGTGTAAGCCAACTATGTTATCCCTCTTTATTATTCTATTACATGGGATGTTGTGATGATTACCCGACTTGCGACATATGCCTTCAATGCGATTATGCCTCTAAGTCGTGCCTCGACACGTGAGAGATATAGTCGCACCGAGGGCGTTACAAGGATGCCGGAAATGACTTATCATTACCTCCTTACCAAAATAAGACATTTTTGCAGCTCAATTTGAACTTTAGAAATGTCTTATATTTTGGTTCGAAGGGAGTACTTCACATGATTGCCAGCTATTTAAAATGCGAGCATGGCTCAAATACTCCCTGATGAACCCTAAACTTGATAATAGTAAAAAAATAAACAGAAAATAAAATCATGTTTTTACAACAAACATGTTGATATCCTTATATGTGTGCGTAAAGTTTTGTTTTGCAGGGCACGCAAAGTTTTCTGACAAACTAACATATTGGTGTTCAAGGCCAACACAGTTGTCTTGTTAAAAGGATATCGTGAAGCTTTCTAGACCACATATTTTGCTTTATGTCTTCCAGAATCAGAATAGATGTCATTTTTAATGAAAAATTACCTGGAGTTAGAAAATACTAACATATTTAATGTCATGAACTTATAGATTCTTTATTTGAAATTTTTGACTAATTTGTCCAATTTTAGCCTTGACCCAAGAGTTGTGTATTTTGCTTGATGGAGGGCATGTGTAATCCCACCATCTAGATTCAATCACTGTGTGCTTCAAGAATATTTTTAAACCTAGAACTTATCAAAGTTTCAGTATTTTTGTATTTGTTTCAAAGAATATTAAATTACGCCTGTGTATCTTGCTTCAAGTGTTAATATGCTCATGTACGTTGGACTAATTCGCACATTTAAATAACGTACGTTCGATGCTTACATACGTGTCTAAGGGACCACTTCTCATATCATACTAATATCATTGAATAAATGTATTGTTTGACAAAAAATAAATCAGTAAATGAACATAGGAGATATGTTGCATGTACCTCAACAGATGAGAGAGGAGCGAGGAAGAGCATCCCACGGCATGCTCTCCTGCGCGCAAGGCGCTCCACCGCTCGGCTCAGCGGATGTGCGCACATAGCAGTGCAACTCCATTAGATGGCATGTCTTTCACCCCATTATCCTCTTATCCACCCCCGCAAAGAAAAGCGAGCTAACTCTGCGCTTACCTTAATTAGTGTTGTGCATGCAGATCTCATGGTCAAATTATTCCACTGTCGTCCATTGTCGTGATCAACCTGGTGCTCACCCTTGACCTCCTTGCCTTCATCCTCATCATCTAGCGCCGCATCACTGGACAACGATCAGTTTGATTTTCTTCACATCAATTGTTCAAATAATTATTAAGCCCTATCAGAAGGAGCTGATCAATTGAGTGCAGGCATATGTGAATGTGGACAGTGCCGATGCGCCTCCCAGCCGACGCATCACAACGTCGTGCCCCCACCATGGCTTCTCTGCGTCTGACGCTGCTGAGCCTAGTGGCTGGGTACGTGTAGCCACCGCTCCTCAGTGCATGACCGATAAGTAGTGTTGCTCATCAAATACCTGTACTCCTAAACGTACCGCTCGCCATCGCGGTGATACGTCTCCAACGTATCGATAATTTTTGATTGCTCCATGCTATATTATCTACTGTTTTGGGCAATATTGGGCTTTATTTTCCACTTTTATATTATTTTTGGGACTAACCTATTAACCGGAGGCCCAGCCCAGAATTGTTGTTTTATGCCTATTTCAGTGTTTCGAAGAAAAGGAATATCAAACGGAGTCGAAACGGAACGAAATCAACTGGAGAAGTTATTTTTGGAAGGAAACCTACCGGATAGACTTGGACCATACGTCAGAAGATGAAGGAGGTACTCACGAGGGTAGGGGGTGCGCCCACCCCCCTGGGGCGCGCCCCCCTGCCTCGTGGCCCCTCCTTCAGTCCACCGACGTACCCCTTGTACCCATATATACCTATGTATCATAAAACTTTCAGAACAGAGATTAGATTGGGAGTTCTGCCGCCAGAAGCCTCCGTAGCCACTGAAAGCCAATCTAGACCCGTTCCGGCACCCTACCGGAGGGGGCAATCCTTCGCTGGTGGCCATCTTCATCATCCCGGTGCTCTCCATGAGGAGGAGGGAGTAGTTCTCCCTCGGGGCTGAGGGTATGTACCAGTAGCTATGTGTTTGATCTCTCTCTCTCTCGTGTTCTTGATTTGGCACGATCTTGATGTATCGCGAGCTTTGCTATTATAGTTGGATCTTATGTTTCTCCTCCCCCTCTTCTCTCTTGTAATGAATCGAGTTTCCCCTTTGAAGTAATCTTATCGGATTGACTCTTTAAAGATTTGAGAACACTTGATGTATGCCTTGCCGTGCGTATCTGTGGTGACAATGGGATACCACATGATTCACTTGATGTATGTTTTGGTGATCAACTTGCGGGTTCCGCCCATGAACCTATGCATAGGGGTTGGCACACGTTTTCGTCGTGATTCTCCGGTAGAACTTTGGGGCATTCTTTGAAGTCCTTTGTGTTGGTTGAATAGATGAATCTGAGATTGTGTGATGCATATCGTATAATCATACCCACGGATACTTGAGGTGACATTGGAGTATCTAGGTGACATTAGGGTTTTGATTGATTTGTGTCTTAAGGTGTTATTCTAGTACGAACTCTAGGGCTGTTTGTGACACTTATAGGAATAGCCCAACGGATTGATTGGAAAGAATAACTTTGAGGTGGTTTCGTACCCTACCATAATCTCTTCGTTCATTCTCTGCTATTAGTGACTTTGGAGTGACTCTTTGTTGCATTTTTAGGGATAGTTATGTGATCCAATTATGCTATTATTGTTGAGGGAATTTGCACTAGTGAAAGTGTGAACCCTAGGCCTTGTTTCAACGCATTGCAACACCGTTTGTGCTCACTTTTATCATTAGTTACCTTGCTATTTTTATATTTTCAGATTACAAAAGCTATTATCTACTATCCATATACCACTTGTATCACCATCTCTACGCCGAACTAGTGCACCTATACAATTTACCATTGTATTGGGTGTGTTGGGGACACAAGAGACTCTTTGTTATTTGGTTGCAGGGTTGCTTGAGAGAGACCATTTTCATCCTACGCCTCCTACGGATTGATAAACCTTAGGTCATCCACTTGAGGGAAATATGCTACTGTCCTACAAACCTCTGCACTTGGAGGCCCAACAACGTCTACAAGAAGAAGGTTGTGTAGTAGACATCACGCGGCCATACACCTGAAGTCCAGAGAACGTGGTTGGTCCTATTGTGGCTTCTGCTCCACTTGGTGCACTTTGGGTATCTCCTTCTCCACCAAGATCTTGACAAAATGACCATCTCCATGGCCGCCACTGCAGGTCTTCATCTTCCTTTTGCTATGGCCCTTGCATAACATGTGTAGGCACTTCTGTCCGTTGTCTCCGACAATGTCAAGCAGGGCCAAGTGACAACACCGTGATTGCCGAGCACTCTGGAGCCTATCACTTACTGCGTCATATTTCAACGGACCGTAATGGGTACCATGCTCCTTTCTCCCGCGGGATTGAGCACCCGAGGCTCGCGTACCAGCTTGGCGACGGGAGGCGAGAAAGGGGCAGCAGCGGAAGAATCGAGCAAAGCAGCTGCGCGCGTGCAGCCGCCGAGCCCGGCTGACATAACCTATGTTGCTAGTCTAGGAAACTCACGTATAGGGAAAGGTACATGACTCCTCTTATTTATTTGAAGCGGGAGACTTGCTATATATAGTTCAATCTGCCTCTAATTGAGTCCATCTCTAACACGTCTACTCTTTTACTATCGTATCACGCATATCATTGCATGGACGTGTAGTGCCTCATGGACTCTAGTATGCACCATGGTCATCATGGTTCGGCTTCTAGTTGAACCGTATTGTATTATCAACATGACAACGTGGGGTGCAATATGCTGTTATTTACATGTTACGGCGTTACGTAAGAACTTTAAATCTCAAGCATTATTATTTTAATTGGATGGTGAAAATAATATTAGCATATGTGGACGAACGTAATGGCTTGTTTGCCTATTGTTTTAAGTATATAATAGATTGGATGTGGGTTTTCATAAACTAGTATTGTTGACATTACCCTTGAGGTAAAAGGTTGGGAGGCAAAACTATAAGCCCCTATCTTTCTCTGTGTCCGATTAAAACTTCATACCCATAAGTATTGCGTGAGTGTTAGCAATTGTGGAAGACTAAATGATAGTTGAGTATGTGGACTTGCTGAAAAGCTCTTATATTGACTCTTTCCGATGTTATGATAAATTGCAATTGCTTCGATGACTGAGATTATAGTTTCTTAGTTTTCAATGAAGTTTCTGATTCATACTTGAAATTGTGAATGAATTGTTACTTTAGCATAAGAAATCATATGACAATCTTTATATATGTTGCTGTTCTAAGAATGATCATGATGCCCTCATGTCCGTATTTTATTTTATCGACACCTCTATCTCTAAACATGTGGACATATTTTTCGTTATCGGCTTCTGCTTGAGGACAGGTGAGGTCAAAGCTTGGGGGAGTTGATACGTCCATTTTGCATCATGCTTTTATATCAATATTTATTGCATTATGGGCTGTTATTACACACTATGTCACAATACTTATGCCTATTCTCCCTTATTTTACAAGGTTTGCATGAAGAGGGAGAATGCCGGCAGCTAGAATTCTGGGCTGGAAAAGGAGCAAATATTAGAGACATATTCTGCACAACTCCAAAAGTCCTGAAACTCCACGGAAGTCAGTTTTGGATTATATAAAAAATATTGGGCGAAGAAAGCACTGGATGGGGGCCACCCAGCATCCACGAGGGTGGGGGCACGCCCCCTGTCTCGTGGGCCCCCTCGCAGGCCTCCGGTGCCCATCTTTGGCTATATGAAGTCTTTTGCCCTGGAAAAAAATCATAAGCAAGCTTTCAGGACGAAACACCGCCGCCACGAGGCAGAACCAATCTAGGGCTCCGGCGGAGCTGTTCTGCCAGGTAAACATCCCTCCGGGAGGGGGAAATCATCACCATCGTTCCTCTCATCGGGAGGGGGTCAATCTCCATCAACATATTCACCAGCAACATCTCATCTCAAACCCTAGTTCATCTCTTGTATCCAATCTTTGTCTCAAAACCTCAGATTGGTACCTATGGGTTGCTACTAGTGTTGATTAATCCTTGTAGTTGATGCTAGTTGGTTTACTTAGTGGAAGATCATATGTTCAGATCCTTTATGCATATTTATACCCCTCTGATTATGAACATGAATATGATTTGTGAGTAGTTACATTTGTTCCTGGGGACATGGGAGAAGTCTTGCTATAAGTAGTTATGTGAATTTGGTATTCGTTCAATATTTTGATGAGATGTATGTTGTCTTTCCTCTAGTGTTGTCATGTGAACGTCGACTACATGACACTTCACCATTGTTTGGGCCTATGGGAAGGCATTGGGAAGTAATAAGTATATGATGGGTTGCTAGAGTAATAGAAGCTTAAACCCTAGTTTATGTGTTGCTTCCTAAGGGGCTGATTTGGATCCATATGTTTCATGCTATGGTTAGGTTTACCTTAATACTTCTTTTGTAGTTGAGGATGCTTGCAAGAGGGGTTAATCATAAGTGGGATGCTTGTCCAAGTAAGGGAAGTACCCAAGCACCGGTCCACCCACATATCAAATTATCAAAGTACCGAACGCGAATCATATGAGCGTGATGAAAACTAGCTTGACGATAATTCCCATGTGTCCTCGAGAGCGCTTTCCTTTATATAAGAATTTGTCCAGGCTTGTCCTTTGCTACAAAAAGTATTGTGCCATCTTGCTGCACCTTATTTAGTTTTATTACTTGTTACCCGTTACCAATTACCTTATCACAAAACTACCTGTTACCGATAATTTCAGTGCTTGTAGAGAATACCTTACTAAAAACTGCTTATCATTTCCTTCTGCTCCTCGTTGGGTTCGACATTTTTACTTATCGAGAGGACTACGATAGATCCCCTATACTTGTGGGTCATCAAGACTCTTTTCTGGCGCCGTTGCCGGGGAGTGAAGTGCCTTTGGTAGGTGGAATTTGGTAAGGAAAAATTTATATAGTGTGCTGAAATTTACTGTCACTTGTTACTATGGAAAATAATCCTTTGAGGGGCTTGTTTGGGGTATCTTCACCCCGACTAGTAGAGCAAAGAGTTTCTCCTCAACTTACTGAACCTACTGAAAATGTTTACTTTGAAATTCTTTCGGGTATGATAGAGAAACTGCTAGCTAATCCCTTTATAGGAGATGGAACATTGCATCCCGATTTGCACTTAATCTATGTGGATGAAGTTTGTGGATTATTTAAGCTTGCAGCTATGCCCGAGGATGTTATCAAGAATAAGGTCTTCCCTTTATCTTTGAAGGGAATGGAATTGACACGGTTTAGGCTATGTGATGATATTGGATCATGGAACTACAACCGACTGAAATTAGAATTTCATCAGAAGTTTTATCCTATGCATCTGGTTCATCGTGATCGTAATTATATATATAATTTCTGGCCTCGCGAAGGAGAAAGCATCACTCAAGCTTGGGGGAGGCTTAAGTTAATGTTATATTCATGCCCCAATCTTGAGCTCTCAAGATAAATTATTATTCAAAAAATTTATGCTCAACTTTCTCTCAATAATCGCTCCATGCTCGATACTTCTTGTACTGGATCTTTTATGAAGAAGACTATTGAATTCAAATGGGATTTATTGGAAAGAATTAAATGCAACTCTGAATATTGGGAACTCAGCGAAGGTAAGGAGTTAGGTATAACACCTAAGTTTGATTGTGTTAATCTTTTATGGATACCAATGATTTTCGTTAATTTAGCACTAAATATGGACTTGACTCTGAGATAGTAGCTTCTTTTTGTGAATCCTTTGCTACTCATGTTGATCTCCCTAAGGAGAAGTGGCTTAAATATCATCCTCCCATTGAAGTAAAAGTAGTTGAACCTATTAAAGTTGAAGAAAAGACCATCACTTATAATGTTGATACCGTTGTTCCTACCGCTTATATTGAGAAACCACCTTTCCCTGTTAGAATAAAAGATCATGCTAAAGCTTCAAGTGTGGTTCGTAAGAGTAATACTAGAACACCTACACCCTCTAAGCAAATTAAAGTTGAGCCTAGCATTGCTATGGTTAAGGATATCTTGTCCGATAATATTGATGGGCATGTTATTTACTGTTGTGATGAAGCTGCTAGAATTGCTAGACCAGATACTAACAATAAACATAGACCTATTGCAGGCATGCCTGTTATTTTTGTTAAAATAGGAAATCATTGCTATCATGGCTTATGTGATATGGGTGCTAGTGCGAGTGCAATACCTCATTCTTTATATGAAGAAATTATGCATGATATTGCACCTGCTGAGTTAGAAGGTATTGATGTTACAATTAAGCTTGCCAATAGAGATACTATTTCACCGGTTGGGATTGTTAGAGATGTTGAAGTCTTGTGTGGGAAAATTAAATATCCTGCTGATTTTCTTATTCTTGGTTCCACACAAGATGACTTATGTCCCATTATATTTGGTAGACCCTTCTTGAATACTGTTAATGCTAAGATAGACTGCAAAAAAGGATACCGTTTCTGTTGGTTTAGGGGATATGTCTCATGATTTTAATTTTGCTAAATTTTGTAGACAACCCCATGATAAAGAATTGCATAGTAAAGATGAAATTATTGGTCTTGCTTCTATTCTTGTGCCTACTAATGATCCTTTGGAACAATATTTGCTAGACCATGAAAATGATATGTTTATGAATGAAAGAAGGGAAATAGATGAAGTATTCTTTAAATAGGGACCTATTTTGAAACACAACTTGCCTATCGAAATTCTAGGGGATCCTCCTCAACCCAAGGGTGATCCCGTGTTTGAGCTTAAACCATTGCCTGAAACTCTTAAATATGCTTATCTTGATGAAAAGAAGATATATCATGTTATTATTAGTGCTAACCTTTCAGAGCAAGAAGAAGAGAAATTATTGACAACTCTAAAGAAGCACTGTGCTTCTATTGGATATACTCTTGATGATCTTAAGGGCATTAGTCCCACTCTATGCTAGCACAAAATAAAATTTGATAAAGACGCTAAACCAGTTGTTGATCACCAACGACGGTTAAATCCTAAAATGAAAGAAGTGGTAATAAAAGAAATACTAAAGCTTCTGGAGGCAGGTATAATTTATCCTGTTGCTGATAGTCCGTGGGTAAGTCCTATCCATTGTGTCCCTAAGAAGGGAGGTATTACTGTTGTTCCAAATGATAAAGATAAATTGATCCCACAAAGAATTGTTACAGGTTATAGAATGGTAATTGATTTCCACAAACTAAATAAAGCTACTAAAAAGGATCATCACCCTTTACCTTTTATTGATCAAATGCTAGAAAGATTATCCAAACATACACATTTTTGCTTTCTAGACGGTTATTCTGGTTTCTCTCAAATACCTGTGTCAAAAGAGAAACAGGAAAATACTACTTTTACTTGCCCTTTCGGTACCTTTGCTTATAGATGTATGCCTTTTGGTTTATGTAATGCACCTGCTACCTTTAAAAGATGCATGACTGCTATATTCTCTAACTTTTATGAAAAGATTGTTGAGGTTTTCATGGATGATTCTTTTGTATATGGAACTTCTTTTGATGATTTCTTAAGCAACCTTGATCGAGCTTTGCAAAGATGTGAAGAAACTAATCTTGTCTTGAATTGGGAGAAGTGCCACTTTACGGTTAATGAAGGTATTGTCTTGGGGCATAAAATTTCTGAAAGAGGTATTGAAGTTGATAAAGCTAAAGTTGATGCTATTGAAAAGATGTCGTGTCCTAAGGACATTAAAGGTACAAGAAGTTTCCTTGGTCATCCGGTTTTTATAGGAGATTCATTAAAGACTACTCAAAAATTTCCAGGCCTCTGACTAATCTCTTACAAAAATATGTTCCTTTTGTCTTTGATGATGATTGTGTAGAAGCATTTGAAATACTTGAGGAAGCCTTAATTTCGGCACCTATTGTTCACCCTCCTGATTGGAATTTACCCTTTGAAATTATGTGTGATGCTAGTGATTATGCTGTAGGTGTTGTTCTAGGACAAAGAGTTCATAAGAAATTAAATGTTACCCAATATGCTAGTAAAACTCTAGACAGTGCCTGGACAAATTATGCTACTACTGAAAAGGAATTTTTAGCAGTTGTGTTTGCTTGTGATAAGTTCACACCTTATATTGTTGATTCTAAAGTAACTGTTCACACTGATCATGCTGCTATTAAATATCTTATGGAAAAGAAAGATGCTAAACCTAGACTTATTAGATGGGTTCTCCTACTACAAGAATTTGATTTGCATATTATTGATAGAAAGGGAGCTGAGAACCCCGTTGCAGACAACTTATCTAGGTTAGAGAATGTTCTTGATGACCCACTACCTATAGATGCTAGCTTTCCTGATGAACAATTAGCTGTCATAAATGCTTCTCGTACTGCTCCATGGTATGCTGATTATGCTAATTACATTGTTGCTAAATTTATACCACCTAGTTTCACATACCAACAAAATAAAAAGATTTTCTATGATTTAATACATTACTTCTGGGATGACCCATAACTTTATAAAGAAGGAGTAGATGGTGTTATTAGACGTTGTGTACCTGAGCATGAACAAGAACAGATCTTACGCAAGTGTCACTCCGAGGCTTATAGAGGACACCATGCTACAGATAGAACTGCACATAAGGTACTGCAATCCAGTTTTCATTGGCCTACTCTCTTCAAGGATGCCCGTAAGTTTGTATTGTCTTGTGATGAATGTCAAAGAATTGGTAATATTAGTAGACGTCAAGAAATTCCTATGAATTATTCACTTGTTATTGAACCATTCGATGTTTGGGGCTTTGATTATATGGGACCGTTTGCTTCCTCTAATGGGTATACACATATTTTAGTTGTTGTTGATTACGTTACTAAATGGGTAGAAGCTATTCCAACTAGTAGTGCTGATCATAACACCTCTATTAAGATGCTTAAAGAAGTTATTTTTCGGAGGTTTGGAGGCCCTAGATACTTAATGACTGACGGTGTTTCACACTTTATTCATGGTTCTTTTCGTAAGATGCTTGCTAAGTATGATGTTAATCATAGAATTGCATCCCCATATCACCCACAGTCTAGTGGTCAAGTAGAACTAAGTAATAGAGAGCTTAAACTAATTTTGCAAAAGACTGTTAATAGATCTAGAAAGAATTGGTCCAAGAAACTTGATGATGCATTATGGGCCTATAGAACTGCATATAAAAATCCTATGGGTATGTCTCCATATAAAATGGTTTATGGAAAAGCATGTCACTTACCTCTCGAACTAGAACATAAGGCATATTGGGCCATTAAAGAGCTCAATTATGATTTCAAACTTGCCAGTGAGAAGAGACTATTTGACATTAGCTCACTTGATGAATGGAGAACTTAGGCCTATGAGAATGCCAAACTGTTTAAAGAAAAGGTTAAAAGATGGCATGACAAAAGGATACAAAAACTTGAGTTTAATGTAGGTGATTATGTATTGTTATACAACTCTCGTTTAAGATTTTTTGCAGGAAAACTCCTCTCTAAATGGGAAGGTCCTTACGTTATCGAGGAGGTCTATCGTTCCGGTGCCATAAAAATCAACAACTTTGGAGGCACAAATCTGAGGGTGGTCAACGGTCAAAGAATCAAACATTATATCTTAGGTAATCCTATAAATGTTGAAACTAATGTTATTGAAACCGTAACCCCGGAGGAGTATATAAGGGACACCTTCCAGAACGTTTCAGCCTTCGAAATGGAAGAGGTATGTGGAATGGTAAGTAAACCGACTCCAAAATAGTTCTAATAGCAATTTTTCTCCATTTTGGAATATTTAAGAAAATAGGAAAATAAGAAGCAGTCCGGAATGGACACGATGCATCCATGAGGGTGGGGGGCACGCCCTACCCCTGGGCGCGCTCCCCTGCCTCGTAGGCACCTCGTGTGCCCTCCGGACTCTGTTTTCTTGCACGATACTTCTTTTGGTCGGTAAAAAATCATTATATAATCCCCCAAAGGTTTTGACCACCGTACCATCCAAATATCCTCTATTTTTGTTTCGAGTTGTTTTTGCTATAGATTTAGATCGGATGTCTTCTCAAGAGTCAGTTGGGGAGAGCCAGGTATCCCACCCGACACCGGGACCAGGAGCAAACAGTGATACTAACCACTTTGGGCCATCAACGGAGGAAGAGATGGAGGCCGACTTGAAAAGGATAGATGCCATGGAAGAGGATCAAGAAGTTACTTCTTGTTTCCGAGCCGGATTCATGATGGGGGAACTATAGAGCTCGGCTATTCCAAACTCGGTCATCCCTTCCAATGTTAGATTTCTTTCTTATGAAAATATGAAAAAGAGTGCTACTTGTTCCCCCGCAGCTATGCAACATCCATGGGTGAAAGGAGCTTTATCCATCATGGGCAAGCTCCGTAAGGAAATAATGGACCTCAAGAATTAAGTCAATAAGCTCGAGGAAGAGAATCGTATCCTGGGGGGCATCATCGCCAAGAATATCACATCACCACCTCCGAAGAAAGAGACATAAATACATGGGTATGGGCACTCCCCTTGGCAACTGCCAAGCTTGGGGTAGTGCCCGGGTATTGTATCACCATCACACTTTTATCTTTACAGTTTTTCTTAGTTCGATCCTTTTGGTAATAACTTGATCTAGTAGAATAAAGTTTTAGTATGATCTAGTTTTGAGTTTTGCTTTATGATCCTTCTTTGTAATCGAGTCTGTGAGCTATATATATATATACATACAGATTAGTTTTGAGTCGAGGGCTTGATTACCTTGCTTTGATCTTGAGGGAATAAGAGAAAGAATAAAAAGAAATAAAAATATCATATTGATCTTATGGAGAGTAATGACTTCACATATAAAGAGTATGATGAATAAAAGTTGTTGAGAGTTGACAAACATAGTTTTGGTCATCGTTGCAATTAATAGGAAGAAATAAATAAAGAGAGGTTTTCACATATAAATATACTATCTTGGACATCTTCTATGATTTTGAGCACTCATTAAAATATGAGATGCTAAAAAGTTGACGTTGGACAAGGAAGACAACGTAATGGGTTACGTTTTCTTACATGCGAAATAAATTATATTGTCATGGATCATCCAACATGTCGAGCTTGCCTTTCCCCCTCATGCTAGCCAAATTCTATGCACCAAGTAGAGATACTGCTTGTGCTTCCAAATATCCTTAAACCCAGTTTAGCCATGAGAGTCCATCATATCTACCTATGGATTGAGTAAGATCCTTCAAGTAAGTTTTCATTGTTGCAGGAAATAACAATTGCTCTCTAAATATGTATGATTTATTAGTGTGGAGAAAATAAGCTTTATACGGTCTTGTTATGTGGAAGAAATAAAAGCGACGGACTGCATAATAAAGGTCCATATCACAAGTGGCAATATAAAGTGACGTTCTTTCGCATTAAGATTTCATGCATCCAACCATAAAAACACATGACAACCTTTGCTTCCCTCTGCTAAGGGCCTATCTTTTACTTTTGTCCTATACTTCATACAAGAGTCATGGTGATCTTCATCTTTCCTTTTTACATTTTATCCTTTGGCAACCACTGTGTGTTGGAAAAATCCTGATATATATAGCTAATTGTATGTGGGTTTTCATAAACTATTACTGTTGACATTACCCTTGAGGTAAAAGGTTGGGAGGCAAAACTATAAGCCCCTATCTTTCTCTGTGTCCAATTAAAACTTCATACCCATAAGTATTGCGTGAGTGTTAGCAATTGTGAAAGACTAAATGATAGTTGAGTATGTGGACTTGCTGAAAAGCTCTTATATTGACTCTTTCCAATGTTATGATAAATTGCAATTGCTTCAATGACTGAGATTATAGTTTGTTAGTTTTCGATGAAGTTTATGATTCATACTTGAAATTGCGAATGAATTGTTACTTTAGCATAAGAAATCAGACAATATTTATATATGTTGCTGTTATAGGAATCATCATGATGCCCTCATGTCCGTATTTTATTTTATCGACACCTCTATCTCTAAACATGTGGACATATTTTTTGTTATCGGCTTCCGCTTGAGGACAAGCGAGGTCTAAGCTTGGGGGAGTTGATACGTCCATTTTGTATCATGCTTTTATATCAATATTTATTGCATTATGGGCTTTTATTACACATTATGTCACAATACTTATGCCTATTCTATCTTATTTTACAAGGTTTGCATGAGGAGGGAGAATGCCGACAGCTGGAATTCTGGGCTGGAAAAGGAAAAAATATTAGAGACCTATTCTGCACAACTCCAAAAGTCCTGGAACTCCATGGAAGTCAGTTTTGGATTATATAAAAATATTGGGCGAAGAAAGCACTGGAGGGGGGCCACCCACCATCCATGAGGGTGGGGGCGCGCCCTACCCCCCTGGGCGCGCGCCCTGTCCATGGGCCCCCTGGCAGGCCTCCGGTGGCCATCTTTGGCTATATGAAGTCTTTTGCCCTGGAAAAAGTCATAAGCAAGCTTTCAGGACGAAACACAGGTAGAACCAATCTAGGGCTCCGGCGGAGCTGTTTTCCTGGGGAAACATCCCTCCGGGAGGGGGAAATCATTACCATCGATCCTCTCATCGGGAGGGGGTCAATCTCCATCAACATCTTCACCAACACCATCTCATCTCAAACTCTAGTTCATCTCTTGTATCCAATCTTCGTCTCAAAACCTCAAATTGGTACCTGTGGGTTACTAGTAGTGTTGATTACTCCTTGTAGTTGATGCTAGTTGGTTTACTTGGTGGAACATCATATGTTCAGATCCTTTATGCATATTAATACCCCTCTGATTATGAACATGAATATGATTTGTGAGTAGTTATGTTTGTTCCTGAGGACATGGGAGAAGTCTTGCTATAAGTAGTCATGTGAATTTGGTATTCGTTCGATATTTTGATGAGATGTATGTTGTGTTTCCTCTAGTGGTGTCATGTGAACATCGACTACATGACACTTCACCATTGTTTGGGCCTAGGGGAAGGCATTGGGAAGTAATAAGTAGATGATGGGTTGCTAGAGTGACAGAAGTTTAAACCCTAGTTTATGTGTTGCTTCGTAAGGGGCTGATGTGGATCCAAATGTTTCATGCTATGGTTAGGTTTACCTTAATACTTCTTTTGTAGTTGTGGATGCTTGCATGAGGGGTTAATCATAAGTGGGATGCTTTTCCAAGTAAGGGCAGTGCCCAAGCACCGGTCCACCCACATATCAAATTATCAATGTACCGAACGCGAATCATATGAGCGTGACGAAAACTAGCTTGACGATAATTCCCATGTGTCCTCGGGAGCGCTTTACTTTATATAAGAGTTTGTCCAGGCTTGTCCTTTGCTACAAAAAGGATTGGGCCATCTTGCTACACCTTATTTACTTTTATTACTTGTTACCCATTACCAATTACCTTATCACAAAACTACCTATTACTGATAATTTCAGTGCTTGTAGAGAATACCTTACTGAAAATTGCTTATCATTTACTTCTGCTCCTCGTTGGGTTCGACACTCTTACTTATCGAAAGGACTACGATAGATACCCTATACTTGTGGGTCATCACCAAGCTGTCCAGTCATCATATGGACTGGAACCAAACTTTGTTTTACTGCCAAGACACATCTCCGGAGGGTGAGAATCCTCTGCCAGGTTATCGTGTCAGCCGGCTTAGCAACAGGCACCCTCTTCCAGACCGTATTAATACAACAAACCAGAAGAAATATATGCTTGTCTTTTCAAAGATCCGAGCCTTAAGGGCCAACGGCTTGACTAGAATCGATCCGGTTCGATGTTGGGTCGCCTGGAGAGTTCTGCCCTTAATCCGCCGCCCCGGCTTAATGTGCGAGTACACCGGCGACTTAAAAGATCCTCAACGCCACTGCCAGATCCAATTGACTCATGAGGATATCAATAATATGACCAAGAATCTACTGAACCAGAGGTTGGCAGATTGCAGCAAAGCCGGATTGAATCCTTTCTACACTCTCAACCAGCCACCAGCTATGAGCTTATTAACATTTTTTAGTTGAATCATATTTTCACTTAAACTGTCTTCTTATAACCGTTTGACTTCCACAAGCTGATTCTCCTTTTTGGAATAAGAAGTTGTAGGACAAGCTGGCCAAGACGACCCGGGCAAAGAACAAGGCACAAAATAAATCTCCCAAGAAGAAGACCAACACCTTCGAGCTATTTGATTTGGAGGATGTTGAGTCGGAGGTAGAACTTGACTCCCTTGGCTCATTTTTTATACATCTTATTGACAATGATCACTATCAGGATGACGCGGAAGGTAGCCACACAGATGGCGAAGAGGTAATTATCCTTTCCTCTGACTCAGAACCTCTGCCAAGACAGAAAGTCCGTCAAGCAAGCCGGAAAGTATGGTTTTCTCATCCTTTAGATTATTTGGATCCCGATTTTATTTTGAAGAAGCAGCAACATGAAGCTTGCCGTATGACCCAGAATAGCGGAGGTGGTTACCTTTCCTCTGGCTTACCAAACACGTCGGCTCCTCGCAAGCGCCGACCAAAGGTTTCAAATATTTCCAACTTAGCTTATCCCAAGGCAAGTCTTTTTCGGCAACCCCTTAACCCGTCTAATTCAAACTATTAGGGGACCTCTCACTCTTCCTCTGGCGATTCAACTGGGTTTCAGGTCCCTCTTTTCAAGACTATGCCTGGGTAAGAAACATTTAAGCCTATTTGCTCTCATTCATATATCCAACTGTCATATCAATCCTATCTTATGCTTTATTTTCGGTGCTATAGCCAAGCCCGGCAAAACACAAAAAGTTGACAAACCAGTTGAAGAACTCAAGATTGTTGAATCAGAGAAACACACCACCTCTGAGTCTTCACATCAAGTTTCAGGAGCAGCCATGGATGACCCGCCACCAGAAGAGCGCAATGTCACCATGGACCATATTGATGCTGACCCGGCCACTACCAAGCCGCCAAGTCCCATCAAGCCTACTGAAGAAAAGGCTGATGACGTTGTCATTACTGGTCTTGGCTACACGGTGCCGGGTAACCCCACTGTCTTGTCAAAGCACAGTGCCAAGGAAGAGCTATCCTTTGCTAACAAAGGCAAATGGTCAACAGAATTGGAAAGCTACGCTCAATATAGCGCTGAAGAGATCCACTCTGGGTATCTGAACCGCCTTCATACCAGCCGGGACTTTGAAGCCGGCTTGGTCAACCTCATGAAGGAGCATTTTGAGGTAAGCACCATAGTCTTCCATATAAACATATCTATATCAGCCGCCAAGTCTACAGGATATGAGAATCGAATATGCCACAGACTTTAAATAACCTTTAGAGTCTTTTGTCCATATCATGACATCTCATTATAGAATCAAACAAGTAGCCCCCAAGGGCCGGCTTAAGCTGAGAAGCTAAACTGGGACTTCTCATCATAATCATGAAGAAAATCCAAATATGTATAGCCCCCATGAGCACTACAAGAAATATGTCAACTTGCGACCTTCTCTCAGTGACCTTGGAAGAATTGGTCGTAAATCTATGATCATTTGAGACCAATTGGTCAAAAGCTATTTGGGGGGCTCCAAACCGTAAACCATAACGACCATTTTGGTCAGAAAGGTCTTCATTTCCTTACACGAAATAGTTGTAAAGCAAACAACACTGGTCCACTGCATTATTTCTAGCTGATCACGACCAATATAGATGGTCATAGCCTTGTAAATTGTGATGCATTGCTATGACTAGGTGCCACCTCATCAGTTTTGCCTATGTATCATGTCCATGTGTCAATTTTTTTCCTATATGTCATGCACATATCACTGGTTTGAATCTACCACTTATAAATGGGACCCGCACATTGACCTATTAAACTACATGTCGGGTGGTAGGAGCGACATATGCCAACGGGTGGCTTATCGTTGCGGGGGCCAATAGAACGTCGCCGGTGCCTGGAAACGGGATGAGGCGAAGACATGCACGCCGGCGAATCTTACCCAGCTTCAGGGCTCTCCGGGGAGATAATACCCCTACTGCTGCTCTGCGGGGTCTCCGCATGGTTACTAAGTGGACAAGTAGCTACAATGCTCCTTGAGCGGCTTTTGGTGGAAGGAGGAAGAAGGGCTCGGCTCAGCTTGCTTCCTCTCCTTGTATGGTGTCTAGGTCTAGAAAGAGAGTCCAACCCTTTGCATGGGTGCACCGGGGGGCTTATATAGGCCTACCCCCCGGGGGTACAATGGTAATCCGACTGGGCGCTGGGCCCAGCTGTCTGTGACTATGCTCGCCGGCTTCTCTGCTGGCTTCTGGGGCCCGCCGGCTAGTGGGTCCCGCCGGCTGCCGGCTCCTGGGTCGACAGGCCGGCCCCACTGGCCAAGGCCTGGTCGGCAGCTGGTTACTGTTACTTCATGTAGTTGACGCAGGCTTGGTCGGGGTAAGCGTGGCTACAGTAACGCCGCCCTGGCGGGCGATTACTGTAGCCCCGCCACATCTTGTCTCCTTAATGGGCGTCTCCTTCGAGGAGGGCGGCAGGCCGGCTTCGTGAAGCCGGCCCTCTGTCTTGCCGGCTTGAGAGGAGGTGCGGCCGCCTTCGGCATCTCTCTGCCCGAAGGGGCCCACCGCCTCGGGGGCCACGCTGGTGGCCCGTCGTGGACGGCGTCAGAGCCGCCGTAGCTACAGCGCCACGCCGGGCGGGCCGCAGCTACCCGCACGATGCGTTGCACCAGGCGTGCTTCGGGTTTTGGGGGTTGCAGGCTCTACTGTAGCCACGCCCCGCTTCATCATCGCAGAGTGGAGGCGTACATCACGGGTACGACGTTGACTGCTTTATGGGAGCCGGCCCTCCGCAGCCGGCCAGGGTAGCCGGCCCAAGTCTTGAGTCTTCTTATGAGCCGGATGGGCTCATAATTTTTTCTGAGGGGCCAGGGGAAGCCGGCTGGGCTACCCATGGCTATTTACCCCGACACTACACCAACTATCCAATGACAGTTCATACCCACCACTAGTTTACATGCCGGACCCACCACCTACATGACACGTGGGCCCCACCAAACTAACACGGAGGATCCACCAACAAACTGACTCCAGATCCCACCACTGAACTGACCCGTTGGCCGCACTGACCCGACATGCGGGTCCCATCACCGACCTGACGGGTAGGATGACCTGACACACAGACCCACCAACTAACATGTGGTCCCACCACTTACCTGACAAGTAGCACCCATCAAGTGCCATCAGGCATCACCACTGCCAATGGAGAAAAGTAGAAAAGAAATATGGGCAACAGGGTATTCGAACCCACGCCGCAACACACAAAGCCGCAGAGCGGCACCACCACGCCACCATCTCGGTTGTGATATGCTACCACAATCCTTTCTTTTATAGATAAGACGATTCCTGGGCTTGGGCCTAAATCATGATAGGCCTCCCCTTCTCTCCTTCTTTTTTACATTAACACAACGGTCCGCTGAGTGGGCTCACGGCCCATAGCCTATTAGTAGGCGTTTTTAGGTCTGAAATGTATGCTTATTATTAAAAAAATTGTTTAATTTCTTCTTCTTTTAAATAATTCGGGTTTTCAAAAAAGTTTCAAACATAAAAAATGAATTTGTTAGAAAAATGTACGTGAAATCATAGAATGTACGCAGAATAAAAGAAGTTCATGATTTTGAAGAAATGTTCTCGTATTGAAATAATGATTGTGAATTTGACCCAAAATTTTTGAATTCAAAAAATGTTCATGATTTTTTCATAAAAAGTTCACAAAAATGATCAGAAATTTCAAAAAAAAATCATAATTTCCAAGTTGGTAATTTTTTTAGTAACTATGTGACAAATGTGACACAACACTAAGGTTTTTAATTTTGATGGTTTTTTGAACTTCTCATGTATACGAAAATTTTTATACAAAAATATATAATGTATACTAAATGGTTTATCATGTATTTTAAAAATGTTAATCGAAGCATTGAAAAAAACGTTAAACACTTTTTTTTATTAAATATTGACCAAGTTTTCAAAAATTGTTAAACTTGCACTCCAAAATGTTAAATATGTATTGAAAATGTGTTGTTCCACATTGCAACAAATATTTTCTAGGTTTTTCAAAAAAAATATTAAGCTTTGTTTGAAATTGAGGAACTAGTGATTTTGTTTGTCAATTTCACGAGAGGTGTATGGAAACTTTTTTACATGAAACCATTTGGTGATTTTTCGTCCAAAGAAAATGAAAACTCCCTTAGGCAACATTGTTTGCCATTCCAAGATGCATCCTTGTGCACAATATGGGATCATTTGAACAAACTATGCCATGAATGTGGCCATAAGATTGAACATCTCGCTTGAAAGCATGAATCTTCACACATGATAGCTCATTTCTGAGAGCATTTTTTAAAACAATTGTCGTATTACAAGTTTATTATTTTTCTAGTGATTTGGTCACATATAATGACACAATGTGAAGGTTTTCCAATTTTTTGATATTTTTTTATTTTTTATGCCCGTTTCAAAATGCGTTCAAAACGGCGGGAATGACCGTTCCTAGCTAGTGGTTGGATCTTGGAATACTTTTGGTGTTTATGTGATTAAATAGATACTTATGTACCTAAAATGATTTTTGGTAAAAATAAAGATCAAACTATGAGGCAGTTGCAGTTCAAATTTGACCCATTTCCTATTGAATCGGCGGAAATTTGTCATTTTCATGAGAGGTGGATCAAAACTTTTTACACCCAACGATTTTGTCAATTGTGCATTAAGTATGACCTAATATTTTAGAAAATTTATTTGGTACAATTTTGCAACAAATATATGGTAGGTCCTTCACAAAAAAACTCATTTTGGGCACTCAGAAAATAGAAAATTGATTTTTCGTCCAAAGAAAATGAAAACTTCCTTAGGCAACATTGTTTGTCATTCCGACATGCACCCTTATGCACAGTATAAGATCATTTGAACAAACTATGCCATGAATGTGGCGATAAGATTGAGCATTTGGGTTGAAAGCGATGCATCTTCACACTTGATAGCTCATTTCTGAGACCACTTATTTAAAATAATTGCCGTATTACAAGTTTATTATTTTTCCTGGAAACTGGGTCACATGTAATGACATAATGCAAAACTTTTCCAATTTTTTGATTTTTTTTCAATTTTTTATGCCCGTTTCAAAATGTTGTCAAAATGGCGGGAATGATCGTTCCTAGCTAGATGTTGAATCTTAGAAAACTTTTGATGTTTCTCTAATTAAATAGATACTTATGTAGCTAGAAATGATTTTTGAAAAAATAAACAAACTACGAGGTAGCTACAGTTCAAATTTGACCCGCTTCCAACTGAATTGGTGGAAATTTGTCTTTTTCACGAGAGGTGGATCAAAACTTTTGACACCCAACCATTTGAGAAATTGTGCATTAAATATGTCCTAGTATTTTAGAAAATTGAGTTGGTACAATTTTGCAGCAAATATATGGTAGGCCCTTCACAAAAACTCATTTCGGACACTCAAAAAATAGAAAACGGCTTTTTTGTGCAATGAAATGAAAACTCTCCAGATCAATATTGTTTGTCATCACGAGATACACACATGTGCACAATATTATTTCATTTTAACAAACCATAAGTGGTTAATATGTTGAATTTTTGCCCTAAATAAGAGGATACAAACTATAAGAGTAACATAGGCTGAATTTTGATTGGTGGAATCCATTGTGACATGGATCGATGACGTGGCAAACATCCATCCATCCGTCCATCCATACATCAATCCATCCATTGATCCTACCCAGTGCAGCCTCTCTCTCTCTCTCACACACACACACACACGCGCGCGCGCGCGTGTGAACCCTAGCCGATCCAGATCCCTCCCCGCCCCCACTCCTCTCCCCGATCCAGATCCCTCCGCCGCCGCCCCGTCCTCCCCTTCCTTCTTTCGCCCACCTCTTCCCTCGCCTCCGCCACCCACCTCTCCCCTCGCCACTGGTCTGCATCCTCCCCTTCCCTTCCCTATGGCTAGAATCATCGCTCCCGCCTTCCACCACCCCCTGTGGCTAGCTAGGGTATCGGCCGCCACCCCTAACTTCGCTGGGATCCACCACTTCCGATGACGGCGAGGCAAGATCACTGCCGCCAACTCCATCGGGCAGAGCTTGCCGCCATCCTCACCCGCGCCCTTCATCACCGCATCGCCACTCCATCCCCACTCCTCTCGATTCCTTCCCCTTCCTCTCCACCGTCGTCTCCTTGTGACGCCCCACCCTCCACGTGCTCACCCGCCTCTACGGCCCCGTCGATGCCGAGATCTCCCAGTGCGTCGAGGTACCCTACTTTCCGCCCCTACCCCCGATGCCCTGGTCTGAATCTGATCGGTTTGGTTGAAGAAAGTGGAGGCGACGAAGCAGGAGTAGAACCAGGCCACGGTCATCACGCTCAACGCCGAGATCTGCCGCGCCAAGGTCAAACTCCTTGAGGAGGACCTGCCCAAGTTGCAGCACCTCGCGCTCAAGAAGGTTCCATCGTCTCTGCACATCTCACTGCCCCGCTAGATTTGTTGGGTCACTTCCTGGAGTTTAGGATCGGTGGGACTAGTATGTTTTCTGCAAAGTTTACTTTGGTCATTATATATATAATCATGTCTGAACCTGAATTGTACATGGAGGGTTGGTTGCATTCGAGGGATGCTGAGTATTGGGGAATATTCAACTTTTCAAGTTTCAACTTATTCTGTCATCTTTATTTTGGTTCTCTGCCAGTTGTCGGAATGACCTGCAAATTGGATCCATGCAGATGTTATGCAGTGTATCTACACTTAGGTGACTCAATTTGCATATATTCTTTTCACTGGAACTATCAGATGTGCATGGTTATTTGACCATAGTTTTGAAAGCATATGCCACACATATAATGTGTGACAACAGTACATTGTCAGTATCAGTATTGTTGTGCGGAATTTTGTCTGCCACCCTGTTATGCCTGGAGGTTTCCCTTCATAATTCTAAGTTTGTGATTCTCCGCCCTGTTGTCTAGCTGTGGACACCAGGTGGTGGCCTTTCTGGTCAAGGTGGTCACAACATCAGTATTTATTTTCTCTGTTTGTAATGCTTGATGTTTAGCGTGTGAAACTGGGTTGTGCATGATAAATCAGTCACCTTTGGCTATTGCTACAGTAGAAATGTGACTTCCTTTGTTAATTAGCTTTGGAAATCAGTTGTGATCTAAGTATCATGTGTGTAATTGTGTATGCTTATATGATGTCTGGCACATTTCCTGTACCAACAACATAAATTTGTGAGCATAGCTTCTGTTGTCAGTGCAGACAACTGTTCCTTGTAATGTACATACTCTTCCTTTTTTGAGTGTCATTTATGTTTATCTTGTGCTGATGCTACTTAGTATGTACTCACATGTTCATGCTAGAAGGATAATATTGTAGGTAGACCATTTACTATTTTTTTCATTTTTGAATATGGCCAACTCTTCTTCCCCCCATCTGCATATCCTCTGTTCTGAGGGAGTGCTGCTTAGTTTTAATACTTATGAGCATAATTATGAAATAGTATCGCTCATCGCCCCCCGCAGGCCTTTTAAGTTCCAATCAATCGAATCTGCTAGTTTAGTTTGCCACAGTTAGGGGCTACTCCAATCTGAACACGTCCCAGTAGCTTGGAGTGCCTTGGGTTTCACTTAACATGTGAGTACATGTATGGAACATAGGAAAAAAGAAAGAGGGCAATTCAATTTCAGAGAGAAAGAGAGAGATACGTACATGTATGGTTCAGGCAATGATTTATACATGTATTTTTGGAATGCACCATGGATGAGCATGTCTTGTTCAACTAACAGAATTTATTAATTGAAAAGAACTAACTCCAACAAGTGATACATGCAGGTACTTGTGTGGTGAGAAGCAACCTCCGGCTGATCATCAGGGTCATGGCGCCCCCTCACCCTGTGCATTTGGCGGCTCACAACGGGGACTTGGATTTCATCCGGAAGCTGCTTGCGTGGGGAGCTGATCGGGTCCAAAGGGACTCTACTATGGGAGAAGTAGATCCCCGCCATGGTCTTGCCTTACACATTGTTGGTCTGCTGAACTAGATCCCTACACATTTGGGTATGTTTTCAGCATCTCTGTATTGCACTAGTAATTCACCAATGATTCTTAAGTTCTAACTGTGAGCACCAAATGTTTGGGAACTCATTTGTAATTTGGCTAATCAGCATTTGTATTGTACCACTTCCTGGTTGTTGTATCAAATATTATACCATTGCACTATTTAGTTACTTTTCAAAGTTGTAATAAATATAGTTCTTTTTTACTTTCAAGATAGCATCAAATTCATGTCTTCCATTTTTCTCATCTACGCTGCGTGTCTATATATAGCGGCACAGTTTTAGTTGCTCTATAGGTTATCAATAGAACTCAACTAGCCAATTAACAAGTGAACTCACTATGCATTTGCTGAATCCATTTTTGGAAAGTTCACTGACCCTGCTACTATAACAACCTGCTGGTGGTGTCTCTTTCCCAGGTAGTACATGCATCATCAGTCCTATATAGCTGCTGCTCATGTACTCATTTAGTTCTCGGAAAGTGGGAGCGCAGGGGCCCTTAATTTTCTTGCATAATTTGAGCAAATTTGAGCAAATGTGATTTTAATTCTCTGAAGTTGATTCTCATGTGTGGTCATACCAACAACACATGCTTAAGACATCAGTGGCTGGACTATAGATGTTTGAAGCAGGAAAAAAATTGTGGGTAAATGGTCCAATTATCCTTTATTGCTTTGTGTTTTCTCTTCCAGAATTAGTGTACTTTACTTATATATATGTTTATATGTTGAATGACAGAAGCTCAAGGTGAAGAAGGCCATTGAGAAGGCCAACGCCGACGGCGCCCAGATCCATGCCGAGAACGCCATCCGCAAGCACACCGAGCACATGAACTACCTCCTCCTCACCTCTGCCTCGCCCCTGATACGCCTTCAACGTATATATAATTTTTGATTGCTCCATGATATATTATCTACTGTTTTGGATGTTTATGGGCTTTATTATACACTTTTATATCATTTTTGGGACTAACCTATTAACCCAGAGCCCAGTGCCAGTTTCTGTTTTTACCTTGTTTTAGGGTTTTGAAGAAAAGGAAAACCAAACGGAGTCCAATTGACCTGAAACTTCACGGAACCCATTTTTGGAAGGAAAGAAGCCCAGAAGACTTGAAGTGCACGTAAGGGAAGCTTCGAGGAGGCCACGAGGTAGGGGGCGCGCCCACCCCCCTGGGCACGCCCTCCACCCTCGTGGGCCCTTCATGGCCCCCCTGACATACTTCTTCCGCCTATATATCTCCATATACCCTAAAACTTCCGAAGAACACAATAGATCGGGAGTTCCGCCGTAAGAAGCCTCCGTAGCCACCGAAAGCCAATCTAGACCCGTTCCGGCACCCTGCCGGAGGGGGAATCCTTCTCCGGCGACCATCTTCATCATCCCGGTGCTCTCCGTGAGGAGGAGGGAGTAGTTCTCCCTCGGGGCTGAGGGTATGTACCAGTAGCTATGTGTTTGATCTCTCTCTCTCTCTTGTGTTCTTGAGATGGTACGATCTTGATGTATCGCGAGCTTTGCTATTATATTTGGATCCTATGATGTTTCTTCCCCCCTCTACTCTTTTGTAATGAATTGAGTTTTCCCCTTGAAGTAATCTTATCGGATTGAGTCTTTAAAGATTAGAGAGCACTTGATCTATGTCTTGCCATGCGTATCTGTGGTGACAATGGGATACCACGTGATTCACTTGATGTATGTTTTGGTGATCAACTTGCGGGTTCCGCCCATGAACCTATGCATAGGGGTTGGCACACGTTTTCATTGTGATTCTCCGGTAGAACTTTGGGGCACCCTTTGAGGTCCTTTGTGTTGGTTGAATAGATGAATCTGAGATTGTGTGATGCATATCATATAATCATACCCACGGATACTTGATGTGTCATTGGAGTATGTAGGTGACATTAGGGTTTTGGTTGATGTGTGTCTTAAGGTGTTATTCTAGTACGAACTCTAGGGCTGTTTGTGACACCTATAGGAATAGCCCAACGGATTGATTGGAAAGAATAACTTTGAGGTGGTTTCGTACCCTACCATAATCTCTTCGTTCGTTCTCCGCTATTAGTGACTTTGGAGTGACTCTTTGTTGCATGTTGAGGGATAGTTATGTGATCCAATTATGTTATCACTGTTGAGGGAATTTGCACTAGTGAAAGTGTGAACCCTAGGCCTTGTTTCAACGCATTGCAATACCGTTTGTGCTCACTTTTATCATTAGTACCTTGCTGTTTTTATATTTTCAGATTACAAAAGCTATTATCTACTATCCATATACCACTTGTATCACCATCTCTACGCCGAACTAGTGCACCTATACAATTTACCATTGTATTGGGTGTGTTGGGGACACAAGAGACTCTTTGTTATTTGGTTGCAGGGTTGCTTGAGAGAGACCATCTTCATCCTACGCCTCCTACGGATTGATAAACCTTAGGTCATCCACTTGAGGGAAATTTGCTACTGTCCTACAAACCTCTGCACTTGGAGGCCCAACAACGTCTACAAGAAGAAGGTTGTGTAGTAGACATCAAGCTCTTTTCTGGCGCCGTTGCCGGGGAGGTGAGTGCTTAAAGGTATATCTTTAGATCTTGCAATCGAGTCTTTTAGTTTCTTGTTTTATCACTAGTTTAGTTTATAAAAAAATGGAATTGAGTTTGTCTCATATGCTTCACCTTTTTAATATCTTTTGTAAGTATGATGGAAAGGATAATTGTGCTCAAGTGCTAGAAGAAGAAATCTATAAAATGTTTGGCACTAAATATTTGAATGATGAGCGTGATTGCAATGTTGTTAGTATGAATTCCTTGAATATCCATGATGCTAACGATATGCAAAGCCACAAGCTTGGGGAAGCTATGTTTGATGAAGATGATATTTTTTGTCCCCTAGCTTTGATGAGCAAATTTATTATGATGAAAGTATGCCTCCAATCTATGATGATTATTGTGATGACACGTATGCTTTAAAGAATAATGATAACCATGAAACTTGTCATCTTGATCTTAATTTTCAATCACATGATAGTTATTTTGTTGAGTTTGCTCCCACTATTATTCATGAGAAGAATTTTGCTTATGTGGAGAGTAGTAAATTATCTTTGCTTGTAGATCATGAAAAGAATGCTTTAAGTGCTGGTTATATTGTTGAATTCATTCATGATGCTACTGAAAATTATTATTATGGAGGAATATATGCTTGTAGGAATTGCAATAATATTAAGTTTCCTCTCTATGTGCTTAAAGTTTCGAAGTTATGCTTGTTTTGCCCTCCTATGCAAGTTGATTATTGTTCCCATAAGTTGTTTGCTCACAAAATCCCTATGCATAGGAAGTATGTTAGACTTAAATGTGCTATTCATATTCTTCATGATGCTCTCTTTATGTTTCAATTCTTATCTTTTATGTGAGCATCGTCGAAATCATCAGGCCTAGCTAGGGGCGTTAAACGATAGCGCTTGTTGGGAGGAAACCCAATCTTATTTTAGTTCCTTGCTTTTAGTTCCTGTTTAGTAATAAATAATTCATATAGCCTCTGTTTAGATGTGGTTTTATGCTTTTAATTAGTGTTTGTGCCAAGTAGAACCTTTGGGAAGACTTGGGGAAAGTCTTGTTGATCATGCTGTCAAAAACAGAAACTTTAGTGCTCACGAGAATTGCTGACATTTTTTGTTGGAGAGTGATATTTAGTTAATTATTTTTGAAGATGATTAATAGATAAATTCCTCACGTCCATAAATTTATTTTAGATTTTTTGGGGTTCCAGAACTTTGCGTTAGTTACAGATTACTACAGACTGTTCTGTTTTTGACAGATTCTGTTTTTCTTGTGTTGTTTGCTTATTTTGATGAATCTATGGCTATTAAAATAGTTTATAAACCATAGAGAAGTTGGAATACAGTAGGTTTAACACCAATATAAATAAATAATGAGTTCATTACAGTACCTTGAAGTGGTGATTTATTTTCTTATACTAATGGAGCTTACGAGTTTTCTGTTAAGTTTTGTGTTGTGAAGTTTTCAAGTTTTGGGTAAGGATTCGATGGACTATGGAATAAGGAGTGGCAAGATCCCAAGCTTGGGGATGCCCAAGGCACCCCAAGGTAATATTTAAGGATAGCCAAGAGCCTAAGCTTGGGTATACCCCGGAAGGCATCCCCTCTTTCGTCCTCGTTCATTGGTAACTTTACTTGGAGCTATATTTTTATTTACCACATGATATGTGTTTTGCTTGGAGCGTCAATTTATTTTGTTAGGATTTGCTTGCTGTTTATTAAAATGTTTTGCATATTTTATTTCAATAAAATTGTCATTAATAGCCTTTACTATGCCTATGTTAGAAGTCCACATGTTGCTGTTTGAAAACAGAAAGTTTACCGATGTTGCAATAATTCCCTAGAAAAGTCAGAATGTGATAAAGTGTTGAAACCTTTTGCATATTAAGATATGATAAATTTAATACAGTGTGAATTTTCTTTCATAATTTTTGGAGCTAGGGAATTATGGATGTTGCTGCATTCTTTACAGACTATCCTGTTTAGGCAGATTGCTGTTATGTTTGCATTGTTTGCATATGTTTGCTTATTTAATGATTCTATTTGAGGATAGGAAAATTAAATATGCAGAGGCATTTAGTATGCAATGTTTAATAATAATTTTAGTGATTTGCTACAGTAGAGTATGATAAGGTTTTGGCAATGGTTTATACTAACTTATCTCACGAGTCCTTGTTGAGTTTTGTGTGGATGAAGCTTTTGAGATTTAGGGAGACCATGATATGAGAGGAATTAAGGAGACACAAAAGCTCAAGCTTTGGGATGCCCAAGGCATCCCAAGATAATATTTCAAGAAGTTTCAAGCATCTAAGCTTGGGGATGCCCCGGTTGGCATCCCACCTTTCTTCTTCAACAACTACCGGTTAGTTTCGGTTGATCCTAAGTTTTTCTTCTTCACATGATGTTTGCCATTCTTAGAATGTCATTTTATTTTGCTTTGCTTTCTGTTTGAATAAAGTATCAAGATCTTAAATTCTTAAATGTTAGAGAGTCTTCACATAGTTGCATAATTATTCGACTACTCATTGATCTTCACTTATATCTTTCGGAGTAGTTTGTATTTTTTGCTCTAGTGCTTCACTTATACCTTTTAGAGCATGGTGGTAGTTTTATTTTGAAGAAATATATTAACTCTCATGCTTCACTTATATTATTTTGAGAGTCTTAAATAGCATGGTAATTTGCTTAAAATCCTAATATGCTAGGTATATAAGATTAATAATAAAATTCTCTTATGAGTGTGTTGAATACTAAGAAAAGTTTGATGCTTGATGATTGTTTTGAGATATGGAGGTAACAATATCAAAGTCGTGCTAGTTGAGTAGTTGTGAAATTGAGAAATTCTTGTGTTGAAGTTTGCAAGTCCCGTAGCATGCACGTATGGTAAACGTTGTGTAACAAATTTGAAACATGAGGTGTTATTTGATTGTCCTCCTTATGAGTGGCGGTCGGGGACGAGCGATGGTCTTTTCCTACCAATCTATCCCCCTAGGAGCATGCGCGTAGTGCCGAGGTTTTTGATGACTTGTAGATTTTTGCAATAAGTATGTGAGTTCTTTATGACTAATTTTGAGTCCATGGATTATACGCACTCTCACCCTTCCATCCTTGCTAGCCTGCCCTTTCTCACATTGAGAGTTGGCGCAAACTTCGCCGGTGCATCCAAACCCCGTGATATGATACGCTCTGTCACACATAAACTTCCTTATATCTTCCTCAAAACTGCCACCATAACTACCTATTATAGCATTTCCATAGCCATTCCGAGATATATTGCCATGCAATTTTCCACCATTCCGTTTATTATGACACGCATCATCATTGTCATATTGCTTTGCATGATCATGTAGTTGACACCGTATTTGTGGCAAAACCACCCTTCATAATTTTTCATACATGTCGCTCTTGATTCATCGCAATCCCAGTACACCGCTGGAGGCATTCATATAGAGTAATATTTGTTCTAGTATCGAGTTGTAATCATTGAGTTGTAAATAAATAGAAGTGTGATGATCATCATTTTCTAGAGCATTGTCCCAAGTGAGGAATAAAAAATGTAGCGACCAGAACTCAAACAGTCTGATCTCTACGCTTCAGTGTCATCCCTGGATCAGTAATGCTGACACGCACAGTACTTGAATGGATTTATAACAGAGTAGCAATCACACACTTATCGAATGTCTCAAAAGAAAACTTATTACAATAACTATGGCTTAAGGCCATCTAATGACGATAACAGCGGAAGGCTTGGAAGATAAGTTAGTCCATCAACTCCAACGGCATCACTGAGTATAGAACCACGACCTAAAGGCACCTTACTTGTCGTCTCAAAAGTCTGCAACATGAATGTTGCAGCCCGAAATGGGTCAGCACATGGAATATGCTGGCAAAGTAACACATAGAGAGTAATGGAAGAATAAGACTACACTACATGCATATTTGGCTGGTGGAAAGCTCTATGGTTACAGTTTTGCGTAAAGCCAATTTTTCCCTACTACAAAGGAATAAATTTTATTTAACTATCATGGTAGTTGTTAAACATGAGAGTGTAGACACCCTCTCAATCCCAATTAAGCATAATATATATATATATATATATATATATATATATATATATATATATATATATAACCCAACAATATTAATTAGAGTAACATGATGAGATTCACATGATAATCCAAGTACTAGATACTCAAGCTGTCCATAACCGGGGACACGGCTAACCATGATTAGTTTATACACTCTGCAGAGGTTTGCGCACTTTTCCCCACAAGACTCGATCCCTCCATTGGGATTCTCGCACTACATGGTGTTTGAGAAACGGATGACCGAGACATAGTCTTCAGAAGTACTAGCACCTTATGAACGGGTAGACTGTTATACCTACTTTCCCCTACATTTGCTAGTCTACCACTGTAAGAGTTCGCACGACTTAATCAACTATGCTAGAGCCCATACTAGCTTGTGGCTGCACACGGAAGTTTCTAGTATGAATGATCTCATGATCCCTTTGAGCCTGGGTGGCGGTCCATAAAGAAAAACAGGCAATCACTGGAATACCCAGGTGCCTTAATCCACCCAGATGTGTGTTTAAGTTGCCACCTTAAATAAACCATTAATTTAACAATCTCACATCTGTCATGGATACACTCACCCAATCCACGTCTACTAGCATAGCATGGCAATATAAGCAATGTAGCAGTAACTCCCAAGGGTTTGATAATAAAACAGGTAATATGTACTACCTCATCTACTTCCCAACCCACAATTTAATTAGATCCTAATCATGCAATGTTTGAGGATTGATCTAATGCAATAAAAACTGGGTAGTAGGAGGTATGATCAAAGTGTTACTTGCCTTGTTGATGATCCGCAAAACCTAGCGATTCAAAATAGCAAGCGGCGCACTCCGGGTACTCTATCGCAAACAAACAAGTATACAATATGTACTCATCTAATGCATGGGTAAAACTCAAATAAGAGATCTAACCAGAAAGTTCAACTTAAGAATTCCGGTTTGCAAAAAGAATCAAATTGAACGAAGCAACGAAAGTCAAACGGCGAAAGAAACAAGCTTCATTTACTAATCTGGATCTAAGTCAAATTTTACAGAGGCAAAAACTTGTTTGAGTTGGTTAAACAGAAAGAGGTTTTCGAGATGAAACTCCAGGCGCTTGAATCGCCTCATTCCGATAAACGAGTGAAAAGTTATACTAGAACAAAAATTGGATCAGAAATAATCGCGGAAAAAAATCTGAGAAAGAGAAAAACGACGAACAGATTAATGAATGAACGTTCGTTATCTGGAAATAAACGATGAACGCGTTCATTAAAACGAACGAACGAGCAAACGCTCGCTAAATAAGCTAAACCAGAAAAAACCTGATCTATCTAAAAAACGGATCGAAAAACACCGATCGAAAACCAGCGAAAACCGAACGGTTTTCTAGGAAAAACCGGCGGTGGCGGCGGGTCAACCTCGGCGGCGGCGCGGCAGGGTGGCGGCAGCGACTAGCGGCGTGGGCGGTGGGGCTGGGGCGCTAGGGCTTGGGAGGTTCCGGGCTGGGCTCCCTGGCTTATAAAGGCCGACCGGACGGAGTCCTGGCCGAACACGGCCCAAAGTCAATTTCGTTTTTTTAAATAATTACGTGCATAAAAACAAATAAAAGAAATACTAAATGGACTCGAAAAATCCCGAAATAAATTTTCCCCGGCTTCTAAAATCAAGCCAAACAGGATGAACATTTATTTGGGGCCTAAATACAATTTTGAAAAACGCGCATTTTTCCTAAATTCAAATAAAATAGCAAATAACTTCAAAATAAAATCTTAGTTGATTTTATTATTAAATCCTCAATATTTCTTTATTTTGGGAAAGTCATTTTATTCCCCCTCTCATATTTTTGTAATAGAAATAAGTGAAGATAAAATAAATAAAATCAAATGATCCTATTTTCAAAATTTGAGGAAACTCAAATATGAAAAATCATGAAATCCCCAACTCTCTCCGAGGGTCCTTGAGTTGCGTAGAATTTCTAGGATCAAGCCAGAAGCAAATAAAAATATGATATGCATTGATGATCTATTGTATAACATTCCAAATTGAAAATTTGGGATGTTACAAACCTACCCCCTTAAGATGAATCTTGCCCTCGAGATTCGGGTTGGCTAGAAAATAGGTGAGTGTGGTCCTTCAGCAAATCTTCCTCTTGTTCCTAGGTGGCTTCATCCTCGGTGTGGTGGCTCCATTGAACTTTGCAAAAACTTGATAACCTTGCTACGGGTGACTCGGCTGGCATACTCAAGAATCTTGACTGGTTTCTCCTCATAGGTCAAATCACTGTCCAACTGAATCGCTTCCAGCGGCACTGTATCTCTCAGCGGTATATCTGCCATCTCTGCGTGGCACTTCTTCAACTGGGAAACGTGGAATACATCGTGAACTCCTGACAATCCTTTGGGCAATTCCAACTTGTAGGCTACTTCTCCTATTCGCTCCAAAACCTTGAATAGTCCTACAAAATGTGGCGCTAACTTTCCCTTAACTCCAAAGCGCTTAACTCCTCGAAGTGGAGATACTCGAAGATAAACCCGGTCTCCGACTTCGTAAAATGTCCGCTTGCCTTTAGAATCTGCGTAGCTCTTCTGCCTGGACTGGGCTACCTTGAGCCTATCACGAATCAATCTCACCTTCTGTTCAGACTCCTTAATCTAATCTGGTCCAAACAACTTGCGGTCTCCAACTTCATCTCACGACAATGGGGTCCTGCACCTCCTTCCGTACAAGGCTTCGAAAGGGGCCATCTTCAAACTGGATTGATAACTGTTGTTGAAAGAAAACTCTGCATATGGCAAATTGTCGTCCCAACTAGATCTGTAATCTAGCGCGCAAGCTCTCAACATATCCTCCAAAATCTGATTGACTCTCTCGGTCTGTCCATCTGTCTGCAGATGAAAAGCTGTACTGAACTCTAGCCTGGTACCCAAAGTTTTGTGCAACTGATTCTAGAACTTTGAGGTAAACTGGGTTCCTCTATCTGATACAATACTCCTTGGAACTCCATGCAGACATACTATCCTGGTCATGTATATCTTTGCCAACTTAGCACTGGTGTAGGTAGTCTTCACTGGGATGAAATGAGCTACCTTTGTCAAACGATCGACTACAACCCAAATCGAGTCATAGCCTGAACGAGTTTTGGGCAATCCCGTAATAAAATCCATGCCTAGCTTATCCCACTTCCATTCGGGTATTGGCAAGGTTGTAACAATCCTGCTGGCTTCTGATGCTCAGCCTTTACTCTCTGACATACATCACAAATTGCTACATACTCCGCAATATCCTTCTTCATTCCGGTCCACTAGAAAGTATCCTTCAAATCCAAATACATCTTGGTATTTCCTAGGTGAATTGAATATGGTGATTCATGGGCCTCTTGCAGAATTAACTTCCTGATCTCCGGGTCACTGGGCACATAAACACGGTCTTCAAACCATAGGGTATCGTGCTCATCCTCACAAAATCCTTTAACTTTTCCTTTGCCCATCTTCTCCTTTATAGAGGCAACCTCCTTGTCAGTCTTCTGAGCTTCTCTGATCTTATCCATTAAAGTAGACTGAATCTCCAATGCTGCTACATAGCCTCTCGGAACTATCTCCAAACATAGCTCACGAAGATCCTCGGCTAACTCCTTCGATAATTCCCCCAACATTAGTGTGTTGACATGGCTCTTACGGCTCAATGCGTCAGCTACTATGTTAGCCTTTTCGGGATGATAATGTAATCTCATATCATAATCCTTGATGAGCTCCAACCATCTCCTTTGCATGAGATCTAGCTCCTTCTGCATGAAAATGTACTTCAAACTCTTGTGATTCGTGTACACTTCACAATGGTTTCCAATGAGAAAATGTCTCCAAGTCTTTAATGCATGCACTACGGCTGCTAACTCCAGATCATGCGTGGCATAATTTAACTCATGACGCTTAAGCTGTTGTGAGGCATATGAAACAACTCTTCCCTCCTGCATAAGCACTGCTCCAAGTCCTCGATGTGACACGTCACAATACACCTCATAATCCTTGTTCTGATCCGGCAAAATCAACACTGGCGATGTAACCAAACGTTTCTTCAACTCCTGGAAACTGGCCTCACATTCCCCAGTCCATATGAACTTGGTATCCTTTTTCAACAACTCCGTCATAGGCTTCGCAATCTTTGAAATTTTCAATGAATCTCCGGTAGTATCATGCAAGTCCCAGAAAACTTCGGATTTCTCCAACTGTTGTTGGGGCTTCCCAATTGGTCACAGTGTCAACCTTGGTGGGATCTACTTCTATACCTTCTTCGGATATAACGTGTCCGAGAAATCCAACTTCCTTCAACCAAAGCTCACATCTGCTAAACTTGGCATATAACTGATGTTCTCTGAGCTTCCCAAGTACCAAACGCAAATGCTCCTTATGCTCCTCTTCATTCTTCGAGTAAACCAGAATATCATCAATGAACACTACGACGAACTTATCCAAAAACTCCATAAAAACTTTGTTCATCATGTTCATAAAATAGGCAGGTGCGTTAGTCAGACCAAATGACATAACGGTATACTCGTACAGCCCATACCTGGTGGTAAAAGACGTCTTTGGTATATCCTGTTCTCGAATCTTCAACTGATGGTATCCTGATCACAGATTGATCTTGGAAAATACCTTGGCTCCCTGCAATCGATCAAACAGATCATTGATCATCGGTAGTGGGTACTTGTTCTTGATTGTTACTTCATTCAATCCTCGATAATCGACAACCATCCTTAACGATCCATCCTTTTTCTCCACTAGAAGTACGGGTGATCCCCAAGGCGAAGAACTTGGGCAAATATAGCCTTTATCCAGTAACTCCTTAATCTGCTTCTTAATCTCCTCCAAATCCTTTGCGGGCTTCCTATATGGTCTCTTAGATATTGGCCCTGTGCCTGGCAAAAGCTCAATCAAAAACTCAATGTCTCTATCTGGTGGCATGCCTGGTAACTCCTCTGGAAATACATCAGGAAAATCCTTTACCATCGGTACTTCCTCCTGTACAACTCCTGTTAGAGAATTTACTTGAGTCCTCTTAGGCACATGTCGCGATACATACTTGATCCTTCTTCCTTCTGGGGTGGTAAGCAAAATCGTCTTACTGGCGCAATCGATGTTTCCTCCATACATCGACAGCCAATCCATACCCAGAATTACATCCAAACCTTGTGATTCCAAAATGATCAAATCCGAGGGAAACACATGCCTACCTATACTCAATGGCACTTTAAAACACCCTCGGCTGGCCATATACTCTGCTCCTGGTGAGCTTACTAGCATAGGTGTTCTAAGAACCTTGGTGGGCAGGTTATACTTATCCACAAATCCCCGTGAGATGTATGAATGCGATGCACCAGTATCAAAAAGAACGATTGTAGTAAAAGACTTAACCAAAAACTTACCGATTATTGCATTCGGCTGTTCTTCAACCTCCTCCATATTTACGTGGTTCACCTGTCCCCTGTTGAAAGGGTTCGGCTTCTTCCCAGAGCTTCCATTGCCATTTCCATTCTGGGATTCAGGACATTCATTGGCATAATGTCCGGTCTTTTGACACTTAAAGCAAGTGACTTGGCTCAGGTCTCTCTTGCCTGGGGTTGATGGGTTGGTACGGTTCTGGCCATTGCTTCCTCCATTCCCATTACCATTCTTGGGGCCATTATAATTATGCAAACTTCCTCCTCCATGAGTATGGTGAAAAGGTCCTCCCGGTTTAGGGGTAAAACGCGGCTTCTGCTGGGCTCCAGAATTGTACTTCCCTTGTCCATACTTCCTCTTACGGTTCTCAATCTGCTACTGCTTCCCTTCAATCATAAGAGCACGATCTACCAACTCCTGGTAGTTGTTGAAGCTTGCTACCATCAACTACATTCTCAACTCATCATTCAGTCCTTCCAGAAACTTCTCCTGCTTAGCTGCATCCGTAGCAACGTCATCTGGGGCATAATGTGCTAGCTTACTAAAGTCATCCACATACTGGCCAACTGTCCGTCCTCCTTGGGCAAGTTGCAAAACTCACACTTCTAGCTCCCGCTGAAACATGGGCAGTACGGAAAAGCCTGCTGAAACTGGTCCCATGTGACAGTGTCGATAGGGTAAGTGGCTGTGAAATTCTCCCACCATTATGCTGCGGGTCCATCCAACTGATGTGCGGCAAATTTAACCTTTTCCGCATCTATGCATCCTATCATGGTCAACTCCCTTGCTGTCTTGCGGAGCCAATCATCTGCTACTATAGGCTCGGTGCTACTGGAGAACACCGGCAGATTCAGCCTAAGAAAATGGGTTAAGTGATCAACAGGTGGTGGTGGTGGTGGGTTGTTGTTGTTGTTCCCCTAATTCTGATTCTGGACTAGCAACTGCATCAACGTATTTTGTTGCTGGATCAACTGAGTGAGCTCCGGTGGGAAGGTAAATCTGGGGTCACGTCTCGGAGACATCTGATGGGTTTAGAAAAGATGAGATTTAAGAATAGAAAGAGGTCTAGAGAGAAAACACTACCCATATGCACATGAGGCAATTGCAAACAATTCACTTCATTCAATCAAACAAGGGCATACAATCGGTCACACTATCACAAAAGTCCTCGGACTACTCTATTTACATGGTGGAATACTACTACTGATGGGGTGGTCTACTAGAAATATTCTTCGGTTGCAGAATCCATGATATCTGCTCCAGCTTCATCAACATAGTCATCATCGCTATCATCTGGGTCCGAGTCAGTGTTTTCGATGATGATGTAGTCTTCCGGGTGAATCGCCTTGGGTTCTTCGTCTTCTTCTACTGGTGTAGGGTCTCCCATGAATATTCCGATCTTCTTGATCAGGTCATCATTCTTCTCCACTAATACTTCGATTTCCTCCATGTAATCTTCACGTGTGGCCTTGAGTTCTTCCTCCAGTTCCGTGATTCTTGTCCTCGCCTTCTTCAGATCTATCATGTCTGTGCACATCTGGTTCTCCTGACGTCGAATGTGCTGATTTAACTCCTGGATGAAAGCTGCGATTGATCTATCCTTCTTGGTGTTGATCATCTCCCAGTGCTCATCTCGGCACCCACAAATCTGGTAGATAGTTTCCTTGAGATCATTGCGGTAAACTTCTCCAATACGTCCCATGGCGATGTGAGCTGCCATGCTCTTTCCTAGACTCCAGGTTGGTGCATCAAAGGAAAACTCTGTGGGCTCAGTGACTGGCATGAACATCCTTCGTGGAACTTGAACTTGAATCATCCAGCGCTCCTCTTCAGGTAAAGTGGCATTGTAGGTTCCGGTGAAGCTTGGTACTCCAATGTTCAGGTATCTAGTGACTTCCTTCAAGTGACATCCAAAGGGTGTATCTTCATTCAGTTGCGTGAACTTGTTCCTCGCATCCGCCATCTTAAAAGAGTAGAAAAGATGAGAAGTCAGAAATGAGAAGAGTGAGTAGTGATCTAGGGCTTTAGCTTAGTGGTCGTGTCCTACAGTCAGCGTGTGCTCTGATACCATCTTGTAGCAACCAAACCTTAAACAGTCTGATCTCTGCGCTTCAGTGTCATCCCTGGATCAGTAATGCTGACACGCACAGTACTTGAATGGATTTATAACAGAGTAGCAATCACACACTTAGTACATCGAATGTCTCAAAAGAGAACTTATTACAATAAATATGGCTTAAGGCCATCTAATGACGATAACAGCGGAAGGCTTGGAAGATAAGTGAGTCCATCAACTCCAACGGCATCACTGAGTATAGAACCACGACCTAAAGGCACCTTACTCGTCGTCTCAAAGGTCTGCAACATGAACGTTGCAGCCCGAAACGGGTCAGCACATGGAATATGCTGGCAAAGTAACACATAAAGAGTAATGGAAGAATAAGACTATACTACATGCATATTTGGCTGGTGGAAAGCTCTATGGTTACAGTTTTGCGTAAAGCCAATTTTCCCTACTGTAAAGGAATAAATTTTATTTAACTATCATGGTAGTTGTTAAACATTGAGCGTGTAGACACCCTCTCAATCCCAATTAAGCATCATATATATGACCCAACAATATTAATTAGAGTAACATGATGAGATTCACATGATAATCCAAGTACTAGATACTCAAGCTGTCCATAACTGGGGACACGGCTAACCATAATTAGTTTATACACTCTGCAGAGGTTTGCGCACTTTTCCCCACAAGACTCGATCTCCTCCGTTGGGATTCTCGTACTACATTGTGTTTGAGAAACGGATGACTGAGACATAGTATTTCAGAAGTGCTAGCACCTTACGAACGGGTAGACCGTTATACCTACTTTCCCCTACATCTGCTAGTCTACCACTGTAAGAGTTCGCATGACTTAATCAACTATGTTAGAGCCCATAGTAGCTTGTGGCTGCACACGGAAGTTTCTAGTATGAATGATCTCATGATCCCTTTGAGCCTGGGTGGCGGTCCATAAAAAAAAATAGGCAATCGCTGGAATACCCAGGTGCCTCAATCCACCCAGATGTGTGTTTAAGTTGCCACCTTAAATAAACCATTAATTTAAGAATCTCACATCTGTCATGGATACACTCACCCAATCCACGTCTACTAGCATAGCATGGCAATATAAGCAACGTAGCAGTAACTCCCAAGGGTTTGATAATAAAACAGGTAATAGGTACTACCTCATCTACTTCCCAACCAACAATTTAATTAGATCCTAATCATGCAATGTTTGAGGATTGATCTAATGCAATAAAAAATTGGTAGTAGGAGGTATGATCAAAGTGTTACTTGCCTTGCGGATGATCCGCGAAACCTAGCGATTCGAAGTAGCAAGCGGCACACTCCGGGTACTCTATCACAAAAAAACAAGCATACAATAAGTACTCATCTAATGCATGGGTAAAACTCAAATAAGAGATCTAACCAGAAAGTTCAACTTAAGAACTCCGGTTTGCAAAAAGAAGCAAATCGAACGAAGCAACGAAAGTCAAACGACGAAAGAAACAAGCTTCATTTACTAATCTGGATCTAAGTCCAATTCTACAGAGGCAAAAACTTGTTTGAGATGGTTAAACGGAAAGAGGGTTTCGAGACGAAACTCCAGGTGCTTGAATCGCCTGATTCCGATAAACGAGCGAAAAGTTATACTAGAACGAAAATTGGATCAGAAATCGCGATCAGAAATAATCACGGAAAAATTTGAGAAAAAGAAAAACGACGAACAAATTAACGAACGAACGTTCGTTATCTGGAACTAAATGATGAACGCATTCGTTAAAATGAAAGAATGAGCGAACGCTCGCTAAATAAGCTAAACCGGAAAAAACTGATATATCTAAAAAACAGATCGAAAACTGACGAAAACCGAATGGTTTTCTAGGAAAAACCGGCGGCGGCGACGCGTTAACCTCGGCGGCGCGGGAGGGCGGCGGCGGCGACTAGCGGCGCGGGCGGCGGCGGCGCTAGGGCGGCGGGGCTGTGGCACTAGGGCGGGGGGGCTGGGGCGCTAGGGTTTGGGAGGTTCTAGGCTGGGCTCCCCGGCTTATAAAGGCCGGCCGGATGGACTCCTGGCCGGACACGGCCCAAAGTCGGTTTCGTTTTTTTAATAATTACATGCAGAAAAACGAATAAAAGAAATACTAAACGGACTCCAAAAATCCCAAAATAATTTTTCCCCGGCTTCTAAAATCAAGCCTAACAGGATGAACATTTATTTGGGGCCTAAATGCAACTTTGCAAAATGCGCATTTTTCCTAAATTCAAATAAAATAGCAAGTAACTCCAAAATAAAATCTTATTTGATTTTATTATTAAATCCTCAATATTTCTTTATTTTGGGAAGTCATTTTATTCCCTCTCTCATATTTTTGTAATAGAAATAAGTGAAGATAAAATAAATAAAATCAAATGATCCTATTTTCAAAATTTGAGGAAACTCAAATATGATAAATCATGAAATCCCCAACTCTCTCCGAGGGTCCTTGAGTTGCGTAGAATTTCTAGGATCAAGCCAGAAGCAAATAAAAATATGATATGCATTGATGATCTAATGTATAACATTCCAAATTGAAAATTTGTGATGTTACAAAAAAGAATAAAAAAAGAAAAAAGGGCATAAAAAAGAGAAGGCCCAAAAAAAGAGAAAGGCCATAAAAAAGAGAAGGCCCAAAAAAAGGAAAATGAGAGAAAAAGAGAGAAGGGACAATGCTACTATCCTTTTACCACACTTGTGCTTCAAAGTAGCACCATGATCTTCATAGTAGAGACTCTTATTTTGTCACTTTCATATACTAGTGGGAATTTTTCATTATAGAACTTGGCTTGTATATTCCAAGAATGGGCCTCCTCAAGTGCCCTAGGTCTTCGTGAGCAAGCAAGTTAGATGCACACCCACTTAGTTTCTTTTGTTGAGCTTTCATACATTTATAGCTCTACTGCATCTGTTGCATGGCAATCCCTACTCCTTGCATTAACATCAATCGGTGGGGATCTCCATAGCCCATTGATTAGCCTCATTGATGTGAGACTTTCTCCTTTTTGTCTTCTCCACATAACCCCCCTCATTATATTCTATTCCACCCATAGTGCTATATCCATGGCTCTTGCTCATGTATTGCATGAAAGTTTATGAGTTTGATATTACTAAAGTATGAAACAATTGATTGGCTTGTCATCGGGGTTGTGCATGATGAGAGCATTGTTGTGTGACGAAAATGAAACATGACTAAACTATATGATTTTGTACGGATGAACTTTCTTTGGCCATGTTATTTTGAGAGGACATAATTGCTTAGTTAGTACGCTTGAAGTATTATTATTTTTATGTCAATAATAAACTTTTGTCTCGAATCATTCGGATCTGAATATTCATACCACAATTAAGAAGAATTACATTGGAATTATGCCAAGTAGCACTCCGCATCAAAATTTCTGTTTTTATCATTTACCTACTCGAGGACGAGCAGGAATTAAGCTTGGGGATGCTGATACGTCTTCAACGTATCTATAATTTTTGATTGCTCCATGCTATATTATCTACTGTTTTGGATGTTTATGGGCTTTATTATACACTTTTATATCATTTTTGGGACTAACCTATTAACCCAGAGCCCAGTGCCAGTTTCTGTTTTTACCTTGTTTTAGGGTTTCGAAGAAAAGAAAAACCAAACGGAGTCCAATTGACCTGAAACTTCATGGAACCCATTTTTGGAAGGAAAGAAGCCCAGAAGACTTGAAGTGCACGCAAGGGAAGCTTCGACGAGGCCACGAGGTAGGGGGAGCGCCCACCCCCCGAGCGCGCCCTCCACCCTCGTTGGCCCCTCGTGGCCCCCCTGACGTACTTCTTGCGCCTATATATCTCCGTATACCCTAAAACTTCCGAAGAACACAATAGATCGGGAGTTCCGCCGCCAGAAGCCTCTGTAGCCACCGAAAGCCAATCTAGACCCGTTCCGGCACCCTGCCAGAGGGGGAATCCTTCTCCGGCGGCCATCTTCATCATCCCGGTGCTCTCCATGACGAGGAGGGAGTAGTTCTCCCTCGGGGCTGAGGGTATGTACCAGTAGCTATGTGTTTGATCTCTCTCTCGTGTTCTTGAGATCATACGATCTTGATGTATCGCGAGCTTTGCTATTATATTTGGATCCTATGATGTTTCTCCCCCCCCCTCTACTCTCTTCTAATGAATTGAGTTTTCCCCTTGAAGTAATCTTATCGGATTGAGTCTTTAAAGATTTGAGAACACTTGATGTATGTCTTGCCGTGCGTATCTGTGGTGACAATGGGATACCACGCGATTCACTTGATGTATGTTTTGGTGATCAACTTGCGGGTTCCACCCATGAACCTATGCATAGGGGTTGGCACACATTTTCGTCATGATTCTTCAGTAGAACTTTGGGGCACTCTTTGAGGTCCTTTGTGTTGGTCGAATAGATGAATCTGAGATTGTGTGATGCATATCATATAATCATACCCACGGATACTTGAGGTGAAATTGGAGTATCTAGGTGACATTAGGGTTTTGGTTGATGTGTGTCTTAAGCTGTTATTCTAGTACAAACTCTAGGGCTGTTTGTGACACCTATAGGTATAGCCCAACGGATTGATTGGAAAGAATAACTTTGAGGTGGTTTTGTACCCTACCATAATCTCTTTGTTCGTTCTCCGCTATTAGTGACTTTGGAGTGACTCTTTGTTGCATGTTGAGGGATAGTTATGTGATCCAATTATGTTATCATTGTTGAGGGAACTTACACTAGCGAAAGTATGAACCCTAGGCCTTGTTTCCTAGCATTGCAATACTGTTTACGCTCACTTTTATCATTAGTTACCTTGCTGTTTTTATAATTTCAGATTACAAATACCTTTATCTACCATCCATATTGCACTTGTTCACCATCTCTTCGCCGAACTAGTGCACCTATATAATTTACCATTATATTGGGTGTGTTGGGGACACAAGAGACTCTTTGTTATTTGGTTGCAGGGTTGCTTGAGAGAGACCATCGTCATCCTACGCCTCCTACAGATTGATAAACCTTAGGTCATCCACTTGAGGGAAATTTTCTACTGTCCTACAAACCTCTGCACTTGGAGGCCCAACAACGTCTACAAGACGAAGGTTGTGTAGTAGACATCAGCCCCATATGCCCATGAGTGATATATACTACTTGCATGTTGTTGTATCATATTGCTTACTTTTTTACATTAGAACAACTATGAAGAGAATTGGTGGTGGTTAGGGTGTTCTGGTGCTTATGTAATCTTCTTTCAGGACTTTCGAGATAGAGTTCTTTAGCTGACATGTTTGGCAAATGCTGCAGTGCTTATGGTTTAGTTTTACACCTACGTAAAAATGAATGGCTGCTACTGTTTCTAGTTTTAGGTTGGGATGAGATGCATGTTTGCATGCTTGTGCTTCTGTCACTACAATCTATACTACTGCTATTGTCATATCCTCGTTATTTTGTTGCTATCAATATTTGTCCCATGTTTTGTTTCCTTGCATGCTTACTACTACAATTTATACTACTACTATTGTGCAAGATGTTCACATGTTAATTTGACTAAAATCTCTTATGCCGTTGACTTAGCTTCACCCAAAATAGTAGCATCCTTGATGCGACTAACCTTCACCTCGTTCTTTCTCTCGCGGACTCGAAGGAGGCCGTATGCAAGGCACCAAGGTGCATGGTGCTCGCAAGCGACGAACGGGGGCTGTTCGACATCGGCTACGCAAACCACCATTGTGAGCTCCTCCCTTTGCTATGCTACAACCATGCTCTGTTTCATGGGTTAGTTAGGATTTTGATGCTTTTTGCGCCGTGGTTGAGTTCTTGCCGACTATTGTGTCGATGATCAAGTGATGGTGCCTCATTTGGCTATTTTATTTGCTGCTGGTAATTAGTAGTATTAGTGTCTCTGGTTTATTAGGATGTGGATGAAACCATTGGATGGCCTTCCTATACATGTTATCCAGCATTAGTACTTGTCCCACTTTTTGTTTCCTTGCTGGACATGCATGTTATGGTTCAAGCGTCGATGATGTCTAGTAGATAGTTTGCTAGCTATATACCCGCTGCTGATTGATGCTCTTGTGGTCTCCTGGAACCATATTATACTATATCTAGTGTTCTTGTGGTTCTGTGAAGATGCATCAAAAACATCTAGGTCTTTGAAGTTGGCTGAATCTGTTGCTTTATCATATATTTGGTCCATAAATCTACATTTCTATGAGATCTCTTTCAATATATAATTTTTCGATAGTCCAAGAATAATATAATAATCTAATGCTGGTAGCCTATGTGTTCACTCTTTTACAGGAGCTCCAGGTCTATGAAATTTGAAGTTTGAAGCCGTATAGCCCTACTCAGCAAAGAGTTGTCTCTTATGTTTGACTATAATAGACTGTAAATATTGTAATATTGTAATAGTAGGCATATTGGGGTTGTAATAGACTATCTACAGATTTTAGTAGACTTAGTGTTATTTGATGAGCTACATTTGTATTGTTCTGTCTGAAATATTGATTATGTATGTGATTTGAAAACATGTGGAATGGAAACCTGACTCATGGGACCCACTTATGAAAATAATCTAAGCAGTTTCAAAATTTTAGTGGGCCCAATGTGTTAGATGATGACAAGTGGGACCCATCTGATTGGTGGGACCAGCTCCAAAATATAATGGCCCAAATAATGTTAAAAGGCCACGGCCAAGATATAAATAAAAGGCCGAACTGTTGGTCTAGGCCCAGGTAGCTAACAAAAATTGGCAGGAAAAATAAATATTAAAAGGCTGAATTAATGGGCTCGGCCCATGTAAAACACCGAATTGGACCGGGCTAATTCTTATCCACGTCAGCTTGCCACGTTGGATCCTACGTGGCCTGGGGAGGCGGCCAGTGACCAAAAATTTGGTTGTGGAACCAACGACCTTTTACATATCACAGAGAAGGTCGTTAATTTCAGTTTACGACCGCCAGCTTTTGACCATCTGTTTTTGGTCACAAAAAGGTTGCAAATGAAAAACAATGACCATTCAGTGACCAATAGTGATGGTCGCAAGTTGACATATTTCTTCTAGTGGAGCCGGATTAAATCATATTATTTTGTCCGGGTCATCATAGAAACTGTCTTTAAAAAGAGAAATAGGCATGAGCCCCCAAGTGCCAAGGAAAATACTTGTATTGTGCTTGGGACTTCAAAAAATAATATGATCATAATACCTTCCACCTTGCTCATGTTGCAGGCTGAACTAAATATGAAGGAATCCCAAGTCAAAGATCTGAGGGCCAATATTCAAACCCAACAATCTGAGACTGCAAAAGCCAAAGCAGAGCTGAAGACTTCATTGGAAAACATTGAAAATCTGAAACAAGACTTCAGTGTTGATAAAACTAGGTGGGAGACCGAAAGGGCAACTCTATTGAAAAGAGCAGAGGATGCCGAAACAGCCCTTAAACCGGTAGCTGACGAGTTGTCCGGATTAAAACATCAAATCAACAGCATGTCATCGGCCATCTTTGGTAAGTAGAAAAAATACTCTCCTTTGCACCAGCAGCACATCATAATCATTTGCCGGTTTACCAATACTTTTACTTGATGTAGGCTCCCGAAGCTCCAAGTTGGGTCCAGATATGCGCATCAAGCTTAATGATGTCTGCACTCTTGTGGAGCAGCTATATACACTGGTTCTCAACGAACAATTTCTGCTGCTATTCATAAGAAATAGCCGCCTTCCCTCATCAAGGAAACATTGGAGAAGCTATCTATGCTACCCCAGAGAATTGAGGAATTAAAGCGATCAGCTGCTAGAGCCGGTGCCATCACTGCCCTAAGCCGGGCAAAGGCATGGCAAGCAGAGCTTGACCCGCAAGAAATAGCGACCAACTATCCCAACTTTAAAGAAGGTGGATCTCCCTTCAGTGCAGATGACTATAATAACATCGTGAGGGAGATGCATCCTTGGGCAAGTAAGTTGGCTGAAGAGACAGATATCTCCAAGTACCACCCGGTTTATGATGCTGAAAACTCAAAGGTGAAGGCACCGGTTCATCAGGAGGTGGATATCATCCCGTCGACTCATAAGCACACCTTCGCTCCTGACATTGATCCATGAAGTCTTATAGATGATGAGGCTGTGTTTAGAGCTTTGACCTCTATCAACTGGGCTACACCCGACTTCCAGCCAATGGATAACCAAGGAGAAGAAGAACCAGAACAAGATGACCCAGAAGCCTCAACCCGCCAAGACCAGGAGGCGTAATCCATGAACCGGTTTATCACCTTCAGCATTGGGATGTCGTGCATCTCAAAACACTGATTCTTTTGTGGCCATATGATGCCTTGTAATAGGCTTTAGTTGAAAAACCATGATCTGTCACGCCATCGCGCGTGTTTATTTGCATAACACTGTTAAGCCGCCGGAGTTGAGTTGAACCTCCATTACTTATGCTCATAACTTGTGTCAACCTTGTTGATCATGTTGTCACTAACCTTGCATACAAACAGATAACAAATGCCCTGGCGGCTTTGTAGCGACCAGACCTCAAACGGTCGAGTCTCTGTGCATCAGTGTCATCCCTGGATTGGTAATGCTGACACGCACAATACTTGAGGATTTATAATAGAGTAGCAATCACACACTTATTACATCGAGTGTCTCAAAAGAGAACTTATTACAATAAATATGTCTTAAGGCCATCTAATACGATAACAGCGGAAGGCTTGGAAGATAAAGTGAGTCCATCAACTCCAACGGCATCACTGAGTGAAAGACCACGACCTAAGGCTCCTTACTCGTTGTCTGAAAAGTTTGCAACATGATACGTTGCAGCCTGAAAATGGGTCAGCACATGGAATATGCTGGCAATGTAACACAAGAGAGTAATGAACAGAATAATGCTATCACCACATGCAAATATGGCTGGTGGAGGCTGTATGGTTAATAGGTTTTGCGAAAAGCTAGTTTTTCCCTACTGCAAAGGAATATATTTTATTTAACTAAAAAGTTGGTGAAAACATTGAGAATGGTAAACCCCATCTCAATCCCAATTAAAATTAATTAATAACCCAACAAAATTAATTTGGAGTGATGAGATCAACATGATAATCCAAGAACCAGATACCCACGATGTCCATAACCGGGGACACGGCTAACCATGATTAGTTTGTACACTCTACAGAGATTTGTGCACTTTTCCCCACAAGACTCGATCTCCTCCGTTGGATTTCTCACACTACATGTTGTTTGAGAAACGGATGACTGAGACATAGTCTTTCAGAAGCGTTAGCACCTTAGGTGATCCCCAAGGTACTGGTGATCCCCAAGGTGAAAAACTTGGGCGAATATAACCTTTATCCAGTAACTCCTTAATCTGCTTCTTAATTTCCTCCAAATCCTGTGCGGGCATCCTGTACGGTCTCTTAGATATTGAGCCTGTGCCTGGCAAAAGCTCAATTCAAAACTCAATGTCTCTATCCGGTGGCATGCCTGGCAACTCTTCTGGGAATACATCCGGAAAATCCCCCACCACTAGTACTTCCTCATGTACAACTCCTGATAAGGAATTTACTTGAGTCCTATTCCGCACATGCCGGGAGACATACTTGATCCTTCTTCCTTCTGGGGTGGTGAAAAAATCGACTTACTGGCGCAGTCAATGTTCCCTCCATACTTCTATAACCAATCCATGCCTAATATCACATCCAATCCTTGTGACTCCAATACTATTAGGTCTGAGGGGAACAAATAGTTACCAATCCTTAATGGTAACCGATCAACCATAGGCTAGCCATATACTCTGCTCCTGGCGAGGTTACTAACATGGGTGACCTAAGGGCTTGGGTTGGTAGTTTAAACTTATCCATGAATCCCCTTGATATGTATGAATGCGCTGCACTAGTATCAGAAAGAACGGTTGCAGTAAATGACTTAACCAAAAACTTACCTATTACTGCATCGGACTAGGCTTCAACCTCCTCCACGTTAACGTGGTTCACTTGTCCCCTGGTGAAAGGGTTGGGCTTCTTCCCAGAGCTTCCATTTCCGTTTTTGGCTTCAGGACATTCATTGGCGTAATGTCTGGTCTTCTGGCACTTGTAGCAAGTAACGTGGCTTAGATCTTTCTTGGCGGGCATTACCGGGTTGGAACGGTTCTGTCCGCTGCTTCCTCCATTACCATTCCCATTCCTGGGGCCACTATGGTTGTGCGAACTTCCTCCATTATGAGTGTGGCCTCCATGGTTATGGACAGGTCCTCCCGAGTTCGGGGTGAAACAAGGTCTCTGCTGAGCTCCGGAATTATACTTCCCTTGTCCATACTTCCTCTTGCAGCTGTCAATCTGCTGCTGCTTCCCTTCAAGCATGAGAGCTCCACCAACTCCTGGTAGTTATTGAAATTTGCCACCATCAACTGCATGCTCAGCTCATCATTCAGTCCTTCCAGGAATTTTTCCTTCTTGGCTGCGTCTATAGCGACGTCATCCGGGGCATAACGTGCTAGCTTACTAAATTCATCCACATACTGGCCTGCAGTGCGCCCTCCTTGGCATAAGTTGCGAATCTCACGCTTCTTCATGGCCATGGCTCCTGCTGAAACATGGGCAGTGTGAAAAGCTTGCTGGAACTGGTCCCATGTAACAGTGGCTATAGGATAGGTGACAGTGTAATTCTCCCACCATGAGGCTGCTGGTCCATCCAATTGGTGTGCGGCAAAACGCACCTTCTCAGCATTTGTACATCCTACAGTGGTTAACTCCCTTCCAATCCCGCGGAGCCAATCATTTGCAACTATCGGCTTGGTGCTACTGGAAAACACCGACGGCTGCAACATCAGAAAACGGGCTAAATTGTCAACTGGGGGTGGTGGTGGTGGGTTGTTGTTGTTATTGCCCTGGTTCTGAAGTAACAATGCATCAGGTTATTTTGCTGCTGGATCAACTGAGTGAGTTCCGGTGGAAAGGTAAATCCGGGGTCACGTCTCGGAGGCATCTGAGGTTTTAGAAAAGATGAGAAAACAGAGCAGAATGAGGTCTAGGGGGAAAACACTACCCATATGCACATGAGACAAACACAATCATATCACTCAATCAAAATCAAGCAAGGGCATACAATCGGTCTAGAATTATCGTTACAAAGTGCTTGGAGTACTATTTACATGGTGGAATACTACTACTGATATGGTGGTCGACTAAAAATATTGTTCGGTCGAAGACTCCATGATATCTGCTCCAGCTTCATCAACATAGTCATCATCACTATCGTCGGGGTCCGAGTCGGTGTCGTCGATGATGATGTAGTCCTCCGGATGAATCTCCTTGGGTTCGTTGTCTTCTCCTCCTGGCGCGGGGTCTCCATGAATAGTCCTAGCTTCCTTTCTAGGTCATCATAATCTTCGTGAGTTGCCTTGAGTTCTTCCTCGAGCTCCGTGATCCTTGTCATCGCCTTCTTCAAATCTATCATGCCAGCGCACATCTGATTCTCCTGGCGGCGAATGTGCTGGTTTAACTCCTGGATGAAAGCGGCAATTGATCTATCCTTCCTGGTGCTGATCATCTCCCACTGCTCATCTCGGCGCCCACAAATCTGGTAGATAGTATCCTTAAGCTCCTTGTGGTAAACTTCTCCCATGGTGATGCGGGATGCCATACTCTTGCCTAGACTCCAGGTTGGTGCATCAAAGGAAAACTCTATGGGCTTAGTGACTAGCATGAATGTCCTTCCTGGAACTTGAACTTGAATCATCCAGCGCTCCTCTTCTGGTAAATTGGCGTTGTAAGTCCCAGTGAAGCTTGGTATTCCAATGTTCAGGTACTTAGTGACTTCCTTCAAGTGGTGTCCAAAAGGGGTGTCTTCATCCGGTTGTGCAAACTTGTTCCTTGCGTCCTCCATCCTAAAGAGTAGAAAATGGAGAGGAGTCAGAAATGAGAAGAGAGTAGTGATCTAAGGCTTTGGCTTAGTGGTCGTGTCCTATAGTCAGTGTGTGCTCTGATACCATCTTGTAGCGACCAGACCTCAAGCGGTCGAGTCTCTGTGCATCAGTGTCATCCCTGGATCAGTAATGCTGACACACACAGTACTTGAGGATTTATAACAGAGTAGCAATCACACACTTATTACATCGAATGTCTCAAAAGAGAACTTATTATAATAAATATGGCTTAAGGCTATCTAATACGATAACAATGGAAGGCTTGGAAGATAAAGTGAGTCCATCAACTCCAACGGCATCACTGAGTGAAAGACCACGACCTAAGGCTCCTTACTCGTCGTCTGAAAAGTCTGCAACATGATACGTTGCAGCCCGAAAATGGGCCAGCACATGGAATATGCTGGCAATGTAACACAAGAGAGTAATGAATAGAATAATGCTATCACCACATGCATATATGGCTGATGGAGGCTGTATGGTTAATAGGTTTTGCAAAAAGCCAATTTTTCCCTACTGCAAAGGAATATATTTTATTTAAGTAAAAAGTTGGTTGAAAACATTGAGAATGGTAAACCCCATATCAATCCCAATTAAAATTAATTAATAACCCAACAAAATTAATTTAGAGTAATGAGATCAACATGATAATCCAAGAACCAGGTACTCAAGATGTCCATAACCGGGGACACGGCTAACCATGATTAGTTTGTACACTCTATAGAGACTTGTGCACTTTTTCCCACAAGACTCGATCTCCTCCATTGGATTTCTCGCACTACATGGTGTTTGAGAAACGGATGACCGAGACACAGTCTTTCAGAAGTGTTAGCACCTTACGATTGGTAGACAGTACCACCTACATCCCCTACATTTTCTAGTCTACCACTGTAAGAGTTCACACTACTTAATCAACTATGCCAGAGCCCATAATGGCATGTGGCTGCACACGGAAGTTTCTAGTATGAATAATCTCATGATCCCTTTGAGCCTGGGTGGCGGTCCATAGGAAAAATCACACGGTACCCCGGGATTTCCAAAAAAATACAGGCAATCACTGGATACTCCAGGTGCCTCAATCCACCCAGATGTGTATTTAAGTTGCCACCTTAAGTTAAACCATTAATTAACAATTCTCACATCTGTCATGGATACACTCAAACCCAATCCACGTCTACGAGCATAGCATGGCAATATAAGCAACGTAGAAGTAACTCCCAAAGATTTGATAATAAAACAGGTGATAGGTTCTACCTAATCATCTACTTCCCAATACCCACATGGTATCAATCCTACTCATGCAATGTGTGAGGGTTGAAACTAATGCATAAAAACTAGGTAATGAAAAGCATGATCAAAGTGTTACTTGCCTTGCTGATGATCCGTGAAACCTAGAGACTCGATGTAGCACGCTTCGCACTCCGGGTACTCTATCGCAAACAAGCAAACATACAATAAGCAATCAAGCAAGAGCACGGGTAAAACTCAAATAAGATATCTAACCAGAAAGTTCAACTTAAGAACTCCGTTTGGCAAAAAAAGAATCAAATCAAACGAAGCAACAAAACTCAAACGGCGAAAGAAAACAAGCTCTGATTACTAATCTGGACTAAAGTCAAATTTTATAGTAGCAAAATCTTGTTCAAGTTGACTAAACAGAAACAGGGTTTCGAGACGAAACTCTAGGCGCTTGAATCGCCTGATTCCGATAAACGAGCAAAAAGTTATACTAAAATGGAAATCGAATCAGAAATCACGATCGAAAATAATCACGGAAAACCCGAGAAAAAGAAAAACTGACGAACAGGCTAACGAACGAACGTTCCCTCTCTGCGATTAAACAGTGAAAACCGTTCGTTAAAACGAACATACGGATGGGTGTTCGCTAAATAACTAAACCGAAAAAAATAAACCGAACGGGGTCTAGGGTTTTCAAAAAAAAATGACGGTTTTCTAATGAAAACCGCGGCGGCGGCGGCTACCTCGACGACTCTGGTGAGGGCGGCGGCGGGCGGCGGTGGTGGTCGGCAGCGGGCGGCGGCGCGAGCTGCGGCTCCGGGCGGCGGCGAGCGCGGCGGCGTCAGCGGGGCGGCAACGGCGGCGGCGGTGGCGGCGACAGTTAGGGTTAGGGTTTGGGGCGGGGCGCGGCTGGTGGGCTCGGGGTGCGGGGCGGCGGCTTATAAGAGGGACGACCCGAGGTCTCCTGGCCGGGTACGGCCCGAAGTTGGTTTGACTTTTTTTTAAATAATTCCGACGTGCACAAAAAGAAAGAAAAGAAATACTAAACGGACTCCAAAAATCCCGAATTTTTTCCCCGTCCTCTAAAATGAGGCCGGACAAGGTGAACATTTATTTGGGCCTAAAATGCAAGTTTGAAAAACGCATTTTTCCTAATTCAAATAAAATAGCAATAAAAATCCAAATAAAAATCTTACTTGATTTTAATATTAAATCTCCAATATTTCTTTATTTTAAGGAAGTCATTTTATCCTCTCTCTTTTATTTTTATAAAAGAAATACTTGAAGATAAAATAATTAAAATCAAATAATCCTCTTTTTTCAAAATTTGAAAAAAAAACTCAAATATGAAAATAACGAAATTCCCAACTCTCTTCGTGGGTCCTTGATTTACGTACAATTTCTAGGATCTAGCCAAAATGCAATAAAATATGATATGCAATGATGATCTAATGTATAACATTCCAAATTGAAAATTTGGGATGTTACATGCTTACTCCAGGGCGGGTCATAATGCCCCATAGAAAAGCCACTGGTAATTAGATCGTCCATAATCAGCGCGTGTTTATCAAAACCTCATTTATTCATAACAAGTAAATAACATACCTGTAATATTTGTTAATACCGCCGGCTTATCATGCCACATGTAGTAAGGGTAATAGCCCAAAGACGTATAGCACATCGACATATCCATAAATTCATACTGCCGGCTTACAATGCCATAGGTAGCAAAAGGTATCATCCCGAAGCTTAGAGCGCAGAACTCCAAGCGCATAATCATGACACACTGGCGACTTAATCGTCCAAAGCCAGTCCAGGTTATCAAAAGTCCGGATAAATTCAAATATGAATCATAAGGATCAAGGCAACATGGCCCGAACCAAATTGTTAAACCATATATCAATAAACAAAGTTCAAAAACAAATAACAAAAATCAAGGCTTTCATAGGCGGCCAAGCATCAACACCGAGTGCTTTTCATGGGCTACACAGCCACGAAGTTAATCCTTTATTCAAACCTCTAAGCCGGGCCTCACATGAACAACCGTCGTTTTAACTTTGACAAGTTCAGGGTCTTAATAAGATTGACTAGCAAGAGTTCGGCGGGTCATTCCAGGATTACCTGGGCGGAGTGGCAGACGTACAAGGCAGGATCAACTGAAATTTTTGGTGTATACACCCGGCGTTTCAAGCCAATCAAAAGGGTTATCAAAGCTATGCTCAATTAACAGGGAGCCCCCAATTGATATATATTGGGCAGTTTAAGGCAGGGTGCCCATGTTTGAGCTGTGCTCTACACTAGACTCTCTTTGGCTCCTTTAACTCGGGCAGCAAGCCCCCAAGTGGGTTGTAGCAACGGAGTTCAAGCCGGATCAATAGGGTAGTCACAACTATGCTCAACGAGCAGGAATCCCCCAAGTATTTTGTAATCAAGGCATACAAGCCGGATCAAGAGGGTAGTCATAGCTATGCTCAACGAGCAGGAAGCCCCAAGTGATCTTATGAAGTGGTAATAAAGACTCATATTTTCAGAAATGAAACGACAGAGGCCCTGAATTATCAAGGATGCCGGCTTTATTATACTAATCATAATATATACATTGATAGAAGTATGTACATCACAAGAACCGTTGGCTCAGGTGTAATAAGGCCGAAGATGAGCAATATTCTACGGTCGGCGGGTCTCCTCCTCCGATGTGCATGAGTCCTTGTAGTCTCGAACGTCAATAAGGTAATATGACCCGTTGTTCAGACTTTTGCTGACCACAAAGGGCCCTTCCCAAGGTGGGGATAGCTTGTGCATGTCAACTTGATCCTGGATGAGCCGGAGCACCAAATCTCCTTCTTGAAAGGTCCTGGTTTTAACCTGACAGCTATGATAACGACGCAGATCTTGCTGGTAAATCGTCAAACGATCCACCGCAAGGTCACACTCCTCATCTAATAGGTCAAGAGCATCCTGACGTGCTTTTTCATTATCAGCTTCAACATAAGCCACCATATGGGACGAGTCGTGACAGATGTCACTAGGGAGAACCACCTCTGCTCCATAAACCACGAAGAAAGTCATGTAACCCGTAGATCTGTTGGGATAGTATTGATACTATTGGGGAACGTAGTAATTTTCAAAATTTTCCTGCGCACACGCAAGATCATGGTGATGCATAGCAACGAGGGGAGAGTGTGATCTACGTACCCTAGTAGATCGACAACGGAAGCGTTTGGTTGATGTAGTCGTACGTCTTCACGGCCCGACCGATCAAGCACCGAAACTACGGCACCTCCGAGTTTTAGCACACGTTCAGCTCGATGACGATCCCCGGACTCCGATCTAGCAAAGTGTCAGGGAAGAGTTCCGTCAGCACGATGGCGTGGTGACGATCTTGATGTACTACTGTCGCAGGGCTTCGCCTAAGCACCGCCACAATATTATCGAGGACTCTGGTGGCAGGGGCGCCGCACACGGCTAAGAATAAGATCACGTGGATCAACTTGTGTCTCTAGGGTGCCCCTTGCCTCAGTATATAAAGGATGGAGGAGGAGGAGGCCGGCCAAGGCAATTGGTGTGGCCAGGATGTGGAGTCCTACTAGGACTCCAAGTCCTAGTAGGAGTCCACCAAGAGGGGAGGAAGGGAGAAGGAAGTAGAGGAGAAGGAAAGGTGGCCAGCCCCCTTTTCCCTAGTCCAATTCGGACCAGAGGGGAGGGGGGCGCAGCAGCCACTTGGCCCTTTCTCCTCTTCCCACTAAAGCCCATCAAGGCCCATTGCTTCTCCCGTCACTACCCGGTACTCCAAAAAATACCCGAATCACTCGGAACCTTTCCGATGTCCGAATATAGTCGTCCAATATATCGATCTTTACGTCTCGACCATTTTGAGACTCCTCGTCATGTCCCCGATCTCATCCGGGACTCCGAACTCCTTCGGTACATCAAAACTCATAAACTCATAATATAACTGTCATCGAAACCTTAAGCGTGCGGACCCTACGGGTTCGAGAACAATGTAGACATGACTGAGACACGTCTCCGGTCAATAACCAATAGCGGGACCTGGATGCCCATATTGGCTCCTACATATTCTACGAAGATCTTTTATCGGTCAGACCGCATAACAACATACGTTGTTCCCTTTGTCATCGGTATGTTACTTGCCCGAGATTCGATCGTCGGTATCCAATACCTAGTTCAATCTCGTTACCGGCAAGTCTCTTTACTCGTTCCGTAATACATCATCCCGCAACTAACTCATTAGTTGCAATGCTTGGAAGGCTTAAGTGATGTGCATTACCGAGACGGCCCAGAGATACCTCTCCGACAATCGGAGTGACAAATCCTAATCTCGAAATACGCCAACCCAACATGTACCTTTGGAGACACCTGTAGAGCTCCTTTATAATCACCCAGTTACGTTGTGACGTTTGGTAGCACACAAAGTGTTCCTCCGGCAAACGGGAGTTGCATAATCTCATAGTCATAGGAATATGTATAAGTCATGAAGAAAGCAATAGCAACATACTAAACGATCGGGTGCTAAGCTAATGGAATGGGTCATGTCAGTCAGATCATTCATCTAATGATGTGATCCCATTAATCAAATAACAACTCTTTGTCCATGGTTGGGAAACATAACCATCTTTGATTAACGAGCTAGTCAAGTAGAGGCATACTAGTGACACTCTGTTTGTCTATGTATTCACACATGTATTATGTTTCCGGTTAATACAATTCTAGCATGAATAATAAACATTTATCATGAAATAAGGAAATAAATAATAACTTTATTATTGCCTCTAGGGCATATTTCCTTCAGTCTCCCACTTGCACTAGAGTCAATAATCTAGTTCACATCGTCATGTTATTTAACAGCAATAGTTCACATCGTCATGTGATTTAACAGCAATAGTTCACATCACCATGTGATTAACACCCATAGTTCACATCGCCATGTGACCAACACCCAAAGGGTTTAATGGATTCAGTAATCTAGTTCACATCGCTATGTGATTAACACCCAAAGAGTACTAAGGTGTGATCATGTTTTGCTGGTGAGAGAATCTTAGTCAACGGGTCTGCCACATTCAGATCCGCATGTATTTTGCAAATTTCTATGTCAACAATGCTCTGCATGGAGCTACTCTAGCTAATTGCTCCCACTTTCAATATGTATCTAGACCGAGATTTAGAGTCATCTAGATTAGTGTCAAAACTTGCATCGGCGTAACCCTTTACGACGAACCTTTGTTCACTTCCATAATCGAGAAACATATCCTTAATCCACTAAGGATAATTTGGACCGCTGTCCAGTGATCTACTCCTAGATCACTATTGTACTCCCTTGCCAAACTCAGTGGTAGGGTATACAATAGATCTGGTACACAGCATGGCATACTTTATAGAACCTATGACCAAGGCATAGGGAATGACATTCATTCTCTTTCTATCTTCTGTCGTGGTCGGGCTTTGAGTCTTACTCAATTTCACACCTTGTAACATAGGCAAGAAACTCTTTCTTTGACTGTTCCATTTTGAACTACTTCAAAATCTTGTCAAGGTATGTATTTATTGAAAAAACTTATCAAGCGTCTTGATCTATCTCTATAGATCTTGATGCTCAATATGTAAGCAGCTTCACCGAAGTATTTCTTTGAAAAACTCCTTTCAAACACTCCTTTATGCTTTACAGAATAATTCTACATTATTTCCGATCAACAATATGTCATTCACATATACTTATCAGAAATGCTATAGTGCTCCCACTCACTTTCTTGTAAATACAGGCTTCATCGCAAGTCTGTATAAAACTATATGCTTTGATCAACTTATCAAAACGTGTATTCCAACTCTGAGATGCTTGCACCAGTCCATAGATGAATCGCTGGAGCTTGCATATTTTGCTAGCACCTTTAGGATTGACAAAACCTACTGGTTGCATCATATACAACTCTTCTTTAAGAAATCCATTAAGAAATGCAGTTTTGTTTATCCATTTGCCAGATTTCATAAAATGCAGCAATTGCTAACATGGTTCGGACAGACTTAAGCATAGATACGAGTGAGAAACTCTCATCGTAGTCAACACTTTGAATTTGTCGAAAACCTTTTGCGACAATTCTAGCTTCGTAGATAGTAACACTACTATCAATGTCCGTCTTCCTCTTGAAGATCCATTTATTTTCTATGGCTTGCCGATCATCGGGCAAGTCAACCAAAGTCCATACTTTGTTTTCATACATGAATCCCATCTCAGATTTCATGGCCTCAAGCCATTTTGCGGAATCTGGGCTCATCATCGCTTCCTCATAGTTCGCAAGTTCGTCATGGTCTAGTAACATGACTTCTAGAACAGGATTACTGTACCACTCTGGTGCGGATCTCACTCTGGTTAACCTACGAGATTCGGTAGTAACTTGATCTGAAGTTTTATGATCATCATCATTAGCTTCCTTACTAATTGGTGTAGTAGTCACAGGAACAGATTTCTGTGATGAACTACTTTCCAATAAGGGAGAAGGTACAATTACCTTATCAAGTTCTACTTTCCTCCCACTCCTTTCGAGAGAAACTCCTTCTCTAGAAAGGATCCATTATAAGCAACGAATGTCTTGCCTTAGGATCTGTGATAGAAGGTGTACCCAACAGTCTCCTTTTGGGTATCCTATGAAGATATATTTGTCCGATTTGGTTTTTGAGCTTATCAGGATGAAACTTTTTCACATAAGCATCACAACCCCAAACTTTAAGAAACGACAACTTTGGTTTCTTGCTAAACCACAGTTCAGATTGTGTCGTCTCAATGGACTTAGATGGTGCCCCTTTTTTTAACGTGAATGCAGCTGTCTTTAATGCATAACCTCAAAAACGATAGTGGTAAATTGGTAAGAAACATCATAGATTTGCACTATATCTAATAAAGTACGGCTATGACATTCGGACACACCATTATGCTGTGGTGTTCCGGGTGGCACGAATTTGTGAAACTATTCCACATTGTTTTAATTGAAGACCAAACTCGTAACTCAAATATTTGTCTCCGCGATCAGATCGTAGAATCCTTATTTTCTTGTTACGATGATTCTCCAGTTCACTCTGAAATTCTTTGAACTTTTCAAATGTTTCAGACTTATGTTTCATCAAGTAGATATACTCATATCTGCTCAAATCATCTGTGAAGATCAGAAAATAATGATACCTATCGCGAGCCTCAATATTCATTGGACCACATACATCAGTATGTATGATTTCCAACAAATCTGTTGCTCGCTCCATTGTTCCGAAGAATAGAGTCTTAGTCATCTTGCCCATGAGGCATGGTTCACAAGCATCAACTGATTCATAATCAAGTGATTCCAAAAGCCCATCAGCATGGAGTTTCTTCATGCGCTTTACACCAATATGACCTAAACGGTAGTGCTACAAATAAGTTGCACTATCATTATTAACTTTGCATCTTTTTGGTTTCAATATTATGATTATGTGTATCACTATGATCGAGATCCAACGAACTATTTTCATTGGGTGTGTAACCATATAAGGTTTTATTCATGTAAACAGAACAACAATTTATTCTCTTACTTAAATGAATAACCGTATTACAATAAACATGATCAAATCATATTCATGCTCAACGTAAACACCAAATAACACTTATTTAGGTTCAACACTAATCCCGAATTTATAGGGAGTGTGCGATGATGATCATATCAATCTTGGAACCACTTCCAACACACATCATCACTTCACCCTTAACTAGTCTCTGTTTATTCTGCAACTCCCGTTTCGAGTTACTAATCTTAGCAACTGAACTAGTATCAAATACTGAGGGGTTGCTATAAACACTAGTAAAGTACACATCAATAACATGTATATCAAATATACTTATGTTCACCTTGCCATCCTTCTTATCTGCCAATCACTTGGGGTAGTTCCGCTTCCAGTGACCAGTCCCTTTGCAGTAGAAGCACTCAGTCTCCGGCTTAGGTCTAGACTTGGGCTTCTTCACTTGAGCAGCAACTTGCTTGCTGTTCTTTTTGAAGTTCCCCTTCTTCCCTTTGCCCTTTTCTTGAAACTAGTGGTCTTGTATACCATCAACACTTGATGTTTTTCTTGATTTCTACCTTCATCGATTTCATCATCATGAAAAGCTCGGGAGTCGTTTTCGTCATCCCTTGCATACTATAGTTCATCACGAAGTTCTACTAACTTGGTCATGGTGACTAGAGAATTCTGTCAATCACTATCTTATCTGGAAGATTAACTCCCACTTGATTCAAGCGATTGTAGTACCCAGACAATTTGAGCACATGCTCACTAGTTGAGTGATTCTCCTCCATCTTTTAGCTATAGAACTTGTTGGAGACTTCATATCACTCAACTCGGGTATTTTCTTGAAATATTAACTTCAACTCCTGGAACATCTCATATGGTCCATGACATTCAAAACGTCTTTGAAGTCCCGATTCTAAGCCGTTAAGCATGGTGCACTAAACTATCAAGTAGTCATCATATTGAGCTAGCCAAACGTTCATAATGTCTGCATCTGCTCCTGCAATAGGTCTGTCACCTAGCGGTGCATCAAGGACATAATTTTTCTGTGCAGCAATGAGGATAAACCTCATATCACGGATCCAATCCGCATCATTGCTACTAACATCTTTCAACATATTTTTTCTCTAGGAACATATCAAAATAAACACAGGGAAGCAACAACGCGAGCTATTGATCTACAACATGATTTGCAAAATACTACCAGGACTAAGTTCATGATAAATTCAAGTTCAATTAATCATATTACTTAAGAACTCCCACTTAGATAGACATCCCTCTAATCCTCTAAGTGATCACGTGATCCAAATCAACTAAACCATAACCGATCATCACGTGAAATGGATTAGTTTTCAATGGTGAACATCATTATGTTGATCATATCTTCTATATGATTCACGCTCGACCTTTCGGTCTCCGTGTTCCGAGGCCATATCTGTATATGCTTGGCTCGTCAAGTATAACCTGAGTATTCCGCGTGTGCAACTGTTTTGCACCCGTTGTATTTGAACGTGGAGCCTATCACACCTGATCATCACGTGGTGTCTCAGCACGAAGAACTTTCGCAACGGTGCATACTCAGGGAGAACACTTCTTGATAATTTAGTGAGAGATCATCTTATAATGCTACCGTCAATCAAAGCAAGATAAGATGCATAAAAGATAAACATCACATGCTGTCGTGGTATTTCTCACGGGGCTCTTGCGAGTCGACAGATGCCACAAGGGCTTAGTGTGTGGGTAGGACTGCTGCTGATAGGACCGGGAGTGGGTATGCGAGTAGCACGCGGTGGTTTACCCAGGTTCGGGGCTCTCCGGAGAGATAATACCCCTACTCCTGCATGTCTGAGTATATCTGGTACATCTGGTACAGAGTCGCTCCTAGAGCTGTATGTAAGCTCAGTGCCATAGGCATCTGGCTTTGTATGTGCCTGTATCAGGCATGCTAGTGGCCGGCCATACTCATGGCCGTGAGCACATATGCTCATGTGCATGGATGGATGGATGGATAGCTAGCTTGCTTGCTAGCTTGTGTGTGGCGTGGGTGGCCATCCCCTGGATGGATGGATGGGTGGTGGTATTTATAGTGCGAGGTAGCTTAGTATGTAAGCTATGTAGGTATGGTAGCTAGCTAACTAGTGGCATGGGCAAAGGCATGGTGGGTGTCATCCTTGTCCCCTGGGTCACTTCATAAATACTGCCAGGGGACAAGTGACACTATACATGATGACTGAGATGACGCGTGAATAGTGCTCGGGTACATCCGTCTCGTCGGTGTCGGGTCGGGCTGCAGTCGGCAGCCGACTGGTTGCCGTAGTCGGCAGCCGGCTGGTTGGCATAGTCGGCAGCCGGCTGGTTGGCGTAGTCGGCAGCCGGCAGCCGGCCGGGTAGTCGGACTGAGGGGCTTCGCTAGCCCCGATGTCTTGAAATATTATCTCGCCGTCTTCGGGGTATCCGTGTCCCATTACACCGACAGTAGCCCCCGAGCCTCCGGGCGACTTGGCAAAGTTGGGCGGAGGTTTTTTGGCAAATGTTCATGAAAATAATCATAAAAAAGGACAAAGTTAGTCCATGCAGATATATCGAATGCTTGCTTTTATCATTGCAAGTTTTATGCGGAGGGTGCCGACTCGGTTTCGTCCGAGCCCCCTTCAACCTTTTTCGTGTTCCCTCCACTCTTTGGCTTGTGCTCTTGCTTGCCGGACAGCCGCTCTGCGGTCTGTGGCTGAGAGTGGGCCGCGAAGTGGAGTGTACAGTACTCAGAGTCTGGGAGCAGATTCAACCGAGTAGATACTTGTAAAAGGAAAACGGTCGGGTCGCCCGAACGTTTTTCTTCCCGGACGTTTTTCGCGTGGGTGGCCTCCAGCGTTCACTCTTGCTAGTCGGCAGCCGCTCTGCGGTCTGTGACTAAGAGTATGCCTTTGGTACCGTGCACGGTACTAAGCCGTCTGCGGGGACTAACGTCTCAGGCCAAGCGGCCAGCCCCCGGGCCAACTCTGGCTGGCGCCGGGGCAAACAGTGATGCTACTGTAATAAAATGCGGAGGCAGCCCCCGAGCAACGCTCGGGGTTATCCGTGCTTGCGTAGTGCAAAAATATGCGGGTGAGGAGCTCACATTGATTTTCGTGTAGTCGCGGTCGTCGAAGATAGCCGGCGCGACGCGGCGCTCGCGGAGTGCGCCGGCGCACCTGCTGGGTGTAGGGCCGACTGCTGAGCAGTCGGGCCGGATCTTCCGGCAGCTATTTTGTCTTCTTTCTCGCGGGGGCGCGTCAGCGCACCCGCTGGGTGTAGCCCCCGAGATTCGGGCCGACTGCTGAGCAGTCGGGCCGGATCTCCCGGCAACTACTTTGTCTTCTTCTCTCGCGGGGGCGCGTCAGCGCACCCGCTGGGTGTAGCCCCCGAGGTTCGGGCCGACTGCTGAGCAGTCGGGCCGGATCTTCCGGCAACTACTTTGTCTTCTCTCGCGGGGGCGCGTCAGCGCACCCGCTGGGTGTAGCCCCCGAGATTCGGGCCGACTGCTGAGCAGTCGGGCCGGATCTTCCGGCAACTACTTTGTCTTCTTTTCTCTCGCGGGGGCGCGTCAGCGCACCCGCTGGGTGTGTCGTCGGAGTAGGAGGCAGTCCAGCCGGCTGGCACAGCCGGCAGCGAGGGTCACGACTGACCGTCCGAGTGGCGAAGCAGGCGGACGGGTCATCCGGACGGGTTTTTCTTTCTTCTCTGGAGCAAGCTGGCCTGATTTTTCTCTAGCCGGCATCTCACAGTCCTCTCTTTTTCTTCTTCTTCTTTTTTTTTAAACAGCCAACACCTTTGACTTTCCTCCGGCCGGCTCTTCTCTACACAACCGGATGGGCACCCGGCCGCTTTTTCTCTTTTTTCTTTTGTTTTTTCTTTGCTCGCTGAAGGCGGCAGTCAGTTAGCAACGGGGGCCGGCTGGCGCGTGCCGGCTGCTGGCAGAGGCGGGGCGGAGGACCCGGAGCCGGCCCGAGCCAGACGCGCGGAAGCGGGGGAGGTCGGCCGCGGGCGAGGCCGGACGCTGAAGGGCGCGGCACAGCCGGCCACGCGGCGAGTCGGCCGTGCGGGAGTCGGCAGCGGCAACCCGGACGAGCGGCGCACGCGGCAAGCGCCAGAGCCGACGGGGGGCGCGCGAGGCGCACGGGGCCGGCCGCGGAGCAACGGGGCGGAGGCAAGCCGGCGAGGGCTCGAAGCCGGCCCGAGCCAGACGCACGGAAGCGGGGGAGGTCGGTCGCGGGCGAGGCCGGACGCTGAAGGGCGCGGCACAGCCGGCCACGCGGCGAGTCGGCCGTGCGGGAGCCGGAGGCGGCCAGGCGAAGCGAGGGCGAGGCGAGGTCGGGGGCGGGAGCACGTGGAGGTGGAGCGGCACAGCGCAGGAGCCAGAGGCGGGGCGAGCCGGAGCAGGACCCGGCGGGCACGCGGACCCGGCCGCGGGGCGGGCGAAGCCGGACCCGGCGCGGGGGGCCGGGCGAGAGGCGGCGCCGGCCGGAGGGCGCGGAGCGGCAGCCGGCCCAGGGCGACGCGGGCTGAGCCGGCGGGGATGCGCGAAGCCGGCGCGGGGGAGGCCGGCAGGCGGCGGGCAAGGGCGGCAAGCGCGGGAAGCCGGCGCGTTGGGGGGAGCTTCGGGCCGCGCGATGCCGCTGTGCAGGCGGAGCAGCGCGGGCGGCCGGTTCGCGTGGAGGCGGCCGGTGGCGGGCGAGCCACGGGCGGAGGCGGCCGGGAATGGCCGGATCCGGCGAGCCGGCGACGGGCGGAGCCGGCCCGGGGCAGCCGGCGCGGGGGAAGCCGGCCAGGCGGAGCCAGCGGAGGCGGAGCAGCGCGGCGCGGGGGAGGCCAGCCCGGGGGCAGCCGGCGACGGGCGGAGCCGGCCCGGGGCAGCCGGCGCGGGGGAAGCCGGCCAGGCGGAGCCAGCGGGAGGCGGAGCAGCGCGGCGCGGGGGAGGCCAGCCCGGGGGCAGCAGGCGACGGGCAGAGCCGGCCCGGGGCAGCCGGCGCGGGGGAGGCCGGCCAGGCGGAGCCAGCGGGAGGCGGAGCAGCGCGGCGTGGGGGAGGCCAGCCCGGGGGCAGCAGGCGACGGGCAGAGCCGGCCCGGGGCAGCCGGCGCCGGGGAGGCCGTCCAGGCGGAGCCGGCGACGGGCAGAAGAGCGGCACAGAGGCGACGCAGGGCCGGACCCGGCCAGTGCGGAAGAAGCCGGCGCGGTGTGGTGGGGGAGTCGGCTAGCGGCGATGGGCGCCCGACCGCGGGTCAGCGCACGGGAGAGGAAGTCGGGCACGGAACTCTCCAGCGGCGCGGGAGGAGCTCGCCGCGGTGGAGGGCCGGGGCCGCCTGGCATGGCGCTGCAGGCGGAGACGACGCAGCGGAGTAGCCGCGACGAGGACGGGGCGGAAGGGAGCAAGACTGGGCGAGCTTGAGGTAGCCGACCGGTGTGCCCACGCACGGAACGGCCATGCGCACACTTGTATCGGACTAGCTAGCTAATGCCAGCATGCATGCATGCAACCGAATCCATCGGGCTAGCTAGCCATGCACGGATGTGTGCCCGCAAAGGAGCGACAGCGAGGCGTGGTAGCGGCTGTAGCTACAGCGACGCGTGACAGCAGCTACAGGTACAGCGAGACGTGCAACTACAGCTACAGCAAGCAGCGGGCGGGCGAATAGTGGAGGCAGGAGAGCAGCATGCAAAGTAACGGCCACCGCGAAGAGGCCAGCGGTGGTGCAGCTGGCCGGAGCAAAGCAGCGCGGTGGTGCAGCTGGCCGGAGCAAAGCATATGAGGTCGGACGCACGTGCGCACGGACAGGAGGAGACGGCGAAGATGCGCCGCCCTGCGCGGGCACGCCGGGAGCGTGTTGAAGTCGAGCTCCCTTGAGCGCGGCCGGAGAGGCGACGACGACGTCACGGCGGGGGTGACGAAGATAGCGGGGCCGACGACGAGGACGCGCCGCCCCTCGCGGCTGCTCCGGGGGCGTGTCGATGTTGGGCCCCCGAGCGTTACCGGAGAGACGACAGCGACGCCGCGGCGGTGCTGGCGAAGATGGTCCCGCCCGGACAGCGAAACCAGCAGCAGCGCGGTAGCATAGTACGGCCCCACGGTGGGCGCCAACTGTCGTGGTATTTCTCACGGGGCTCTTGCGAGTCGACAGATGCCACAAGGGCTTAGTGTGTGGGTAGGACTGCTGCTGATAGGACCGGGAGCGGGTATGCGAGTAGCACGCGGTGGTTTACCCAGGTTCGGGGCTCTCCGGAGAGATAATACCCCTACTCCTGCATGTCTGAGTATATCTGGTACATCTGGTACAGAGTCGCTCCTAGAGCTGTATGTAAGCTCAGTGCCATAGGCATCTGGCTTTGTATGTGCCTGTATCAGGCATGCTAGTGGCCGGCCATACTCATGGCCGTGAGCACATATGCTCATGTGCATGGATGGATGGATGGATAGCTAGCTTGCTTGCTAGCTTGTGTGTGGCGTGGGTGGCCATCCCCTGGATGGATGGATGGGTGGTGGTATTTATAGTGCGAGGTAGCTTAGTATGTAAGCTATGTAGGTATGGTAGCTAGCTAACTAGTGGCATGGGCAAAGGCATGGTGGGTGTCATCCTTGTCCCCTGGGTCACTTCATAAATAGTGCCAGGGGACAAGTGACACTATACATGATGACTGAGATGACGCGTGAATAGTGCTCGGGTACATCCGTCTCGTCGGTGTCGGGTCGGGCTGCAGTCGGCAGCCAACTGGTTGCCGTAGTCGGCAGCCGGCTGGTTGGCGTAGTCGGCAGCCGGCTGGTTGGCGTAGTCGGCAGCCGGCAGCCGGCCGGGTAGTCGGACTGAGGGGCTTCGCTAGCCCCGATGTATTGAAATATTATCTCGCCATCTTCGGGGTATCCGTGTCCCATTACACCGACACATGCAATCAATATAAGTGATATGATATGGCCATCATCATCTTGTGCCTGTGATCTCCATCTCCGAAGCACCGTCATGATCACCATTGTCACCGGCGCAACACCTTGATCTCCATCGCAGCATCGTTGTCGTCTCGCCACTTTTATGCTTCCACGACTATCGCTACTGCTTAGTGATAAAGTAAAGCATTACAGCGCGATTGCATTGCATACAATAAAGCGACAACTATAAGGCTCCTGCCAGTTGCCAATAACTCGGTTACAAAACATGATCATCTCATACAATAAAATTTAGCATCATGTCTTGACCATATCACATCACAACATGCCCTGCAAAAACAAGTTGGACGTCCTCTACTTTGTTTGTTGCAAGTTTTACGTGACTGCTACGGGCTTAAGCAAGAACCAATCTTACCTACGCATCAAAACCACAACGATAGTTTGTCAAGTTGGTGCTGTTTTAACCTTTGCAAGGACCGGGCGTAGCCACACTCGGTTCAACTAAAGTTGGAGAAACTGTCACTCGCAAGCCACCTATGTGCAAAGCACGTCGGGAGAACCGGTCTCGCGTAGGCTTACGCGTAATGTCGGTCCGGGCCGCTTCGTCCAACGATACCGCCGAACCAAAGTATGACATGCTGGTAAGCAGTATGACTTATATCGCCCACAACTCACTTGTGTTCTACTTGTGCACATAACATCAAACCATAAAACCTAGGCTCGGATGCCACTGTTGGGGAACCTAGTAATTTCAAAATTTTCCTACGCACACGCAAGATCATGGTGATGCATAGCAACGAGGGGAGAGTGTGATCTACGTACCCTAGTAGATCGACAACGGAAGTGTTTGGTTGATGTAGTCGTACGTCTTCATGGCCCGACCGATCAAGCACCGAAACTACGGCACCTCCGAGTTTTAGCACACGTTCAGCTCGATGATGATCCCCGGACTCCGATCCAGCAAAGTGTCGGGGAAGATTTCCGTCAGCACGACAGCGTGGTGACGATCTTGATGTACTACTGTCGCAGGGCTTCGCCTAAGCACCGCCACAATATTATCGAGGACTATGGTGGCAGGGGGCGCCGCACACGGCTAAGAATAGGATCACGTGGATCAACTTGTGTCTCTAGGGTGCCCCTTGCCTCAGTATATAAAGGATGGAGGAGGAGGAGGCCGGCCAAGGAAATTGGTGCGGCCAGGATGTGAAGTCCTACTAGGACTCCAAGTCCTAGTAGGAGTCCACCAAGAGGGGAGGAAGGGAGAAGGAAGTAGAGGAGAAGGAAAGGTGGCTGGCCCCCTTTTCCCTAGTCCAATTCGGACCAGAGGGGAGGGGGCGCAGCACCCACTTGGCCCTTTCTCCTCTTCCCACTAAAGCCCATCAAGGCCCATTGCTTCTCCCGTAACTACCTGGTACTCCGAAAAATACCCGAATCACTCGGAACCTTTCCGATGTCCGAATATAGTCGTCCAATATATCGATCTTTACGTCTGACCATTTCGAGACTCCTCGTCATGTCCTCGATCTCATCCGGGACTCCAAAATCCTTCGGTACATCAAAACTCATAAACTCATAATATAACTGTCATCGAAACCTTAAGCGCGTGGACCCTATGGGTTCGAGAACAATGTAGGCATGACTGAGACATGTCCCCGGTCAATAACCAATAGCGGGACCTGGATGCCCATATTGGCTCCTACATATTCTACGAAGATCTTTTATCGGTCAGAACGCATAACCACATACGTTGTTCCCTTTGTCATCGGTATGTTACTTGCCCGAGATTCGATCGTCGGTATCCAATACCTAGTTCAATCTCATTACCGGCAACTCTCTTTACTCGTTCCGTAATACATCATCCCGCAACTAACTCATTAGTTGCAATGCTTGCCAAGCTTAAGTGATGTGCATTACCGAGAGGGCCCAGAGGTACATCTCCGACAATCGGAGTGACAAATCCTAATCTCGAAATACGCCAACCCAACATGTACCTTTGGAGACACCTGTAGAGCTCCTTTATAATCACCCAGTTACGTTGTGACGTTTGGTAGCACACAAAGTGTTCCTCCGGCAAACGGGAGTTGCATAATCTCATAGTCATAGGAACATGTATAAGTCATGAAGAAAGCAATAGCAACATACTAAACGATCGGGTGCTAAGCTAATGGAATGGGTCATGTCAATCAGATCATTCATCTAATGATGTGATCCCGTTAATCAAATAACAACTCTTTGTCCATGGTTGGGAAACATAACCATCTTTGATTAACGAGCTAGTCAAGTAGAGGCATACTAGTGACACTCTGTTTGTCTATGTATTCACACATGTATTATGTTTCCAGTTAATACAATTCTAGCATGAATAATAAACATTTATCATGAAATAAGGAAATAAATAATAACTTTATTATTGCTTCTAGGGCATATTTCCTTCAGATACTCCACAGCACTAAGGGCAATTCCTCCACCCAATAACCCGACGTCCTCTGCAAAGGGACCATAAGCTGGGGTTTATACCTCTCAAGATTTCTTGATTGGCTCTTTCAGCTTGACCATTGGATTGGGGGAAAGCCACAAATGACACATCAAAATGAATATGTTCACGTTGACAAAATTCTTTCATAGCACCTTTAGAAAAATTGGTACCATTATCCATGATGATACTGCGAGGGTAGCGAAAATGGAAAATCACCTTTTTGATGAATTGAACCGATGTTGCCGCGTCACACTTGCTGACCGGCTCTGCCTCAACCCACTTTCTAAATTAGTCAACCGCAGTATCTTTTGTTCACTTTTTGTCTTTGGATCTTTTGAAAGGTCCCTGAAGGAAATATGCCCTAGAGGCAATAATAAAGTTGTTATTTATATTTCCTTGTATCATGGTAAATGTTTATTATTCATGCTAGAATTGTATTAACCAGAAACTTAGTACATGTGTGAATACACAGACAAACAGAGTGTCCATAGTATGCCTCTACTTGACTAGCTCGTTAATCAAAGATGGTTAAGTTTCCTATCCATCGATATGTATTGTCATTTGATGAACGGGATCACATCATTAGAGAATGATGTGATGGACAAGACCCATCCGGTAGCTTAGCATAATGATCGTTTAGTTTTTTGCTATTGCTTTCTTCATAACTTATACATGTTCCTATGACTATGAGATTATGCAACCCCCGAATATCGGAGGAACACATAGTGTGCTATCAAACGTCACAACGTAACTCGGTGATTATAAAGATGCTCTACAGGTGTCTCCGATGGTGTTTGTTGAGTTGGCATAGATCGAGATTAAGATTTGTCACTCTGCTTGTCGGAAAGGTATCTATGGGCCCTCTCGGTAATGCACATCACTATAAGCCTTGCAAGCAATGTGAGTAATGAGCTAGTTGTGGGATGTTGCATTACGGAATGAGAAAAGAGACTTGCCGGTAACGATATTGAACTAGGTATGATGATACCGACGATCGAATCTCGGGCAAGTAACATACCGATGACAAAGGGAACAACGTATGTTGTTATGCAGTTTGACCAATAAAGATCTTCATAGAATATGTGGGAGCCAATATGAGCATCCAGGTTCGGCTGTTGGTTATTGACCGGAGATGAGTCTCACTCATGTCTACATAGTTCTCGAACCCATAGGGTCCGCACGCTTAACGTTCGATGATGATCGGTATTATGAGTTTATGTGTTTTGATGTACCGAAGATAGTTCAGAGTCCCGTATGTGATCATGGACATGACGAGGAGTCTCGAAATGGTCGAGACATAAAGATTGATATATTGGACGATGTTATTCGGACACCAGATGAGTTCTGGGGGTCACCGGATAAATATCGGAGTGCCGGGGGGTTATCGGAACACCCAGGGGAACTAATGGGCCAACATAGGCCTTGTGAGAGAGAGAGGAGAGGGCTCTAGGGCTGGCCGCGCGTCCCCCTTGAGGAGTACGAATTGGACTAGGAGGGGGCGGTGCCCCCCTCTCTTTCCTTCTCCCTCTCTCCCTCTCCTTCCTTCCCCCCCCCCCTTCCCTTGTTGGAAACCTACTAGCACTAGTAGAAAACCGGGCAATAGCACCGGTTCGGAAGGGCCTTTAGTGCCGGTTATGGAACCGGCACTATTATTTCGGCACTAAAGGCCCCCCCCCCTTTAGTATCGGTTCAGCACGAACCGGTGCTAAAGGGGTACCACGTGGTACGAGCCAGCTCCGGGGGCCGGGAGCCCTTTAGTACCGGTTGGTAAAACAAACCGGTACTAAATGGTTGTGGGTTTTTGTTTTATTTTGTATTTTTCAATTTAATTTGTGTTATCAATTTAATTTAGGATTGTTTTACGTTATAATGAGTTGTAGTCGTCATCATCATCATCATCATCGCATATTAATAAATAAATAAACTCTAGCTAGCTAAAAATCATCGTGGTCATCTAATTACCACTATTTAATCATCATAGTCATTACCGCTAGCTATGTAATTCATCATCAACGTTGGCTAGCTTAAAGAGGAAACATTCACTTTTTAACAGAAGCAAAGAGATATCATCAAGTTCAACATAATCATCACCAACATCGAAGTTCAGGACACGGATCCATGAGACAAGTACTAATTAAGAGCATGAAGAGTAGCTACTGATCCTGCTGCTCCCTCTCAGGTAGAATAGCATAGAACATGTATAGCTCTCCTGATTCATCATACTGGAGCATGCAGATGAATCTGTCTCCTAATCTTGGGTTGCGCTTCTCCGTACTGCCCCCTAGTACTTCTCTGCGATTAACAATTTTGCTCCAATCTTTCACTATTAAGCATTCTTCGCTTTTAGAAATCCTGAATGCACTCATGTGCAATGTAGGAAATCTTGGTCATAAGCTAACCATTGACATGCGACCTTTTGTCTCGATCCACTGGGGCACAACTGTCATCTGAAGTCCCTGTTGAACAACATCGTATAGTAATTAATATACTAAGCAATGAAAGTTTAGCTTCAAAAATAATGTATGCAAAAGATGCACTAAATTAAGGACAAATATTTAAAATCTTACCATCTTTTGATTATAGATGTGACCGTAGTTCAATACGATCACCATTGGTCGCACGTTTTGAGTACTAACATTTCTAAGTGTAGGGAAAAAATTTGTCTTGACAGTATTAAGATCCTCAAGCCATGAAACATAATGACTTATCTCCTCGCAGTTTAGTTGAGCCCCGGGGCAGTAGTAGGTCCTGTCTACCAAGCGCCGGACATGTTTGCTTGAACCGAAATAAGCTGACAATACAAAATAGTTGTCAACTATTTTTGAATAAACTGTACGAAAGACATAAACATATGCATGCATGGTTGAGAAAAACTCACCAAATGGTAGAACTGGAGGCGTTTGCACATCGACCCAGATGTCTATATTACCTTCAATATCATCTTCCGGACGAATATCAAAGGTGATAACCATATCAGGCTCAAATGCATAAGCCTTGCAAAGTGCTTGCCAAGTTTTGCATTCAAAATGGGTGTATGTGTCTCCATTATATAATTTGACGTTGAAAGTATACCCATGCTGCATCTTCAAGTAAACTCTCTTTACCTCCATATCATCTATAGCACTGAAACCTATCTTATCCAAGACAAAAATTCTTGCATGGCAGGGGATGCGCTAGTAGAATAGTGAAAATTTAAAATTATAAGTTGAAGCAAATGAAGCATAAGTTTTGCATTCAAATAATAATTGACAAAGTGACTTACTGCATCAACTTCGAATGTCTCATCCAGCTTGATGCTGAAGCGCCTACCATCAACAAGGAAATTTTGGTCGCACAGGCCGCGCTGGTCTTCATAGTGTTCGCACATAATAAAATCTTTTTCGTCGTCAGATGACATTTCCTATGTTCATATAGGTGAAACATTAAACACATATATCTAGCCAAATATATATATATTCATCTAACATTTGACATTAATATATCTAACTATATATTCAATTGACATTACTATATATTTAACTTTTCTATCTAATTCATTAACAAATAATAATTATATACCTAAATTTTCTATATACCTAAATTTTCTTACTAAAAATAAACTAGTTATATTAATTATTCAACTAGTTCTAATCTCATATACCTAAATTTTCTTACTAAAAATAAACTAGTTATATTAATTATTCAACTAGTTCTAATCTCATATACCTAAATTTTCTTACTAAGAATAAACTAGTTATATTAATTATTCAACTAGTTCTAATCTCATATACCTAAATTTTCTTACTAAAAATAAACTAGTTATATTAATTATTCAACTAGTTCTAATCTCATATACCTAAATTTTCTTACTAAAAATAAACTAGTTATATTAATTATTCAACTAGTTCTAATCTCATATACCTAAATTTTCTTACTAAGAATAAACTAGTTATATTAATTATTCAACTAGTTCTAATTAATCTCATATACCTAAATTTCCTTATTAAAAATAAACTAGTTAATTATATTAATTATTCAACTAGTTCTAATCTCATATACCTAAATTTCCTTATTAAAAATAAACTAGTTATATTAATTATTCAACTAGCTAGTTCTAATCTCTAGTTCGACAATTTTTCTATCTAGCTAGCTAATTCATCTAACATTCGACATTAATCTAATATTCGATCATCTAATTAACTTTTCTAAAAAACAGAAAATAAGTAAAAAAAATTGTGTGTGTATGTGTGTGTGTATGCATGTGTGTATATATACGTATATGTGTGTACGTATGTGTGTATGTGTGTATGCGTGTGATGTGTGCATGTGTGGTATATGTGTGTGTGTGTGTGCGGTGCCGCCGCCCCGTACGTACGAGTGGGGGCGCCGGCGTACGGGGCGGGGGCTCCGCCGTTGTGTGTGTGTATGTGTGTGTATGTGTGTGCGGCCGGGAGCGAGAGAGAGACGTACGGCCGCGGCGATGACGACGAACGGCGGCGGCGTTCGGGGCGGCAGCGCGCGAGACGACGACGACGACGACGGGCGGCGGTGGGGACAGCGACGATGACGACGGACGGCGATGATGGGATCGAGCGGCGCGCGCGGCGGAGGTTGGAGACGAAGTGGCGAGTTGAAACTGAAATTTTCATACGTGCTGTATATATAGGATTGGCCTTTAGTACCGGTTCGTGGCACGAACCGGTACTAAAGGCCTATTTTCCCCAGGCCAAGCGGCGGGAAACGACCCCTTTAGTACCGGTTTGTGCCACGAACCGGTACTAAAGACCCCCCCCCCCTTTAGTACCGGTTGGAGCCACGAACCGGTACTAAAGGGGGTGCGCTGCCACCCGCGGTGCACAAAAGTTTAGTCCCACCTCGCTAGCCGAGGGGCACTCGCACCTGCTTATAAGCCCCGCCGCCGCTGCAGTCTCGAGCTCCTCTCTAAAGCAGGCCTTCTGGGCCTACCTCTGCTACTCTGCCCTGTAGGGCCTATTGGGCTTGCGGGCCTGCATCCTGGCCCAACAACAGGTTGGGTTTCTAGTCGTATGCAGGCCGCTGTGGCCCAGTAGGTGGGCTTTTTTCATTTAGTTGTTTTTTGCTGTATTTAGAGTTTGCGCTACCACCCCAAAATTTAGTCCCACCTCGCCCGGCGAAGGGCAGCCGCACTGGTTTATAAGCCAAGCCGCGGCTACCTCTTCAAACTCCTCTATATAGCAGGCTTCTAGGCCTAATTAATTAGGGCGCGCTGCCCTGTGAGTCTGCTGGCCCTTCTGGGCCTGCATTTGCACACCCTAGGTCTGGTAGACCCACAGGGCAGTGCGCCAACAAATTTGCTATATAGTTTTTTCTTTTCTGCATTACTTATTTTTATTTATTTATTTTTGAGTAGTTTTTTATATAGTTTTTTTCTGCATTATTTATTTTCTTCTATTTATTTTTGAGTAATTTTTTTGTATAGTTCTTTTATTTTCTGCATTACTTATTTTTGCATAGTCCGAAACCCTGATACTCGGAAAGAGTTTGTTCAGTTTGTACACGAAGTGCGTCCAGTTTTTGCCGTGACCCTCTCTACTCTTTCGCGCATGCTATGCGGGTGATACGACGATACCATGCCAAGTTTCAACATTTTCAGGATTCATTTTGTAGTGATTTTCAATTTCACGGTCATTTAGCTCTCTAAACAATTAGGTAAATGACCGAAAAACAACAAATGATGTCAGAACATGTTGAAAATTGATGATGTCGCTTTAAATGCTGCATACTGAACACAAAAGAAGTCTGGAGTTCAAATAAGTATAAAAACATTGAAGTGGCCATGTAACAGATGAGTTCTCGTCCGAAACCCTGATACTCGGAAAGAGTAGGTCCAGTTTGTACACGAAGTGCGTCCAGTTTTTGCCGTGACCCTCTCTACTCTTTCGCGCATGCTATGCGGGTGATATGATGATACCATGCCAAGTTTCAACATTTTCAGGATTCATTTTGTACTGATTTTCAGTTTCACGGTCATTTAGCTCTCTAAACAATTAGCTAGGTAAATGACCGAAAAACAACAAATGATGTCAGAACATGTTGGATATTGATGACGTCGCTTTAAATGCTGCATACTGAACACAAAAGAAGTCCGGAGTTCAAATAAGTTTAAAAAACATTGAAGTGTGGCCATGTAACAGAGTTCACATTTGACCATTTTTCTACTAGTCAATAGAGTTTGCCAAACTTGAGTTTTCCAAGTCACTTACACAAAAAGCTATGATTCATGGTTGTCAAATCCATAATTTCCAAACCACAACAACCTTGAGGCATAACAAGCTTTAAATGCTGCATACTGAACACAAAAGAAGTCCGGAGTTTAAATAAGTTATTAAAAATAAAAAAGAGGTGCAATGCTGGTTAATTTGCTTCAAGCCATTCGGAATAGTGTAGACTGCACTGCACATAGCTCAGTGCAATCTATGCTATTCCGCAAGGCTTGAAGCTAATCAACATGTAGAAGATCATCTTGAGCTTGTGTCCCCTTGAAGGAAGTAGGATACTTCTCTTGTTGAGGAACAAACTTTGTCTTTGGGGTATTGATCTTCTTCCCACTCAACTCCATTGGCATTGAACTTTCGTTCAAAACCAACACCTTGATTGTTCACTTCAATAAGCTATTTTCTTGCTCAAGTGTAACTTGGCTAAGAGAATCGTTACTGGAATCAAGAGAACTACTAGAAGCAACAATGTTAGATCTTATGTCACAAAAAAGAAGTTGTATCAAACCTTTTATGTCGGATCTAGAACAAACCAATCGGTATCGCCATCATACAGCCCTACCGTGGCTCGTGATGCATATATATGCATATCGAATGTACGGTTGGGCGTATGATGGCGGATCCGAATGATTTGTCTTCAGTCGATGAACTGGTAGATGTATGCAGTCGATGAACTGGTAGATGTATGTAGTCGATGAACTGAAAGACTTATGCAGGGACGAAGGCGAGAGATGGGCTATATATAGGGTCGTCTGGCTCACAAAGTGATTGTGATAGTTTCAATCCAACGACTCACATGAGCTAGGAAGAAACACACCCTTGATCCAACGACTCGCAAGAGCTAGAAAGAAACACACGATCCGTGTGATTCTTCCTGATTGGTGGGATGCACATTAGTATCGGTTCGTGCCACGAACCGGTGCTAAAGATTGGCAACGAACCGGTACTAATGGTAGCAGCCCGCCTAGCCGTTGGAATCGGCACTAATGGTCACATTCGTGCCGGCTCAAATTCAAACCGGCACTATAATGTGCTTCACATTTGACCGTTTTTCTACTAGTCAATAGAGTTTGCCAAACTTGAGTTTCCCAAGTCACTTACACAAAAAGCTATGATTCATGGTTGTCAAATCCATAATTTCCAAACCACAACAACCTTGAGGCATAACAAGCTTTAAATGCTGCATACTGAACACAAAAGAAGTCCGGAGTTTAAATAAGTTATTAAAAATAAAAAAAGAGGTGCAATGCTGGTTAATTTGCTTCAAGCCATTCAGAATAGTGTAGATTGCACTAAGCCACTGCACATAGCTCAGTGCAATCTATACTATTCCGCAAGGCTTGAAGCAAATCAACATGTAGGTGAGCATTGCAACTCTTCGTCATTGTCTGTGCACTCATGGCTTATAAACCGCTCATATTGCCTCTCTCTTGGTGAGGTGGGACTAAAAACAGCTTGCCGTAAACCGTCACCGCTCATTAGTACCGGTTCGTGGTACGAACCGGCACTAAATGGTGATGGTGGGGCCATAGCCTGACCGCAGGATGACACAGCCTCTTTAGTACCGGGTCGTGGCATGAACCGGTACTAAAGGTTCGCCACGAACCGGTACTATTGATCGCCGCCACGAACCGGCACTAATGTGCACATTAGTGCCGGCTCAAATACAAACCGGCACTAATGTGCTTCACGTTTGACCCTTTTTCTACTAGTGTAGGAATAGGATTCCTATTCCTAGTAGGAATCCTACTTGGGGCGCGCCCCATGAGGGCCGGTCGGCCACCCCCCTTGCTCCTTTATATACGAGGGTAGGGGGCACCCTAGAACACACAAGTTGACAGTTGTCTTAGCCGTGTGCGGTGCCCCCCTCCACAGATTTCCACCTCGGTCATATCGTAGTAGTAGTGCTTAGGCGAAGCCCTGTGTCGGTAACTTCATCATCACCGTCATCACGCCGTCGTGCTGATGAAAATCTCCCTCAGCCTCAACTGGATCAAGAGTATGAGGGTCACCACCGAGCTAAATGTGTGCAGATCGCGGAGGTGCCGTGTGTTCGGTACTTGATCGGTTGGATCGCGAAGATGTTCGACTACATCAACCGCATTACTTAACGCTTCTGCTTTCGGTCTATGAGGGTATGTGGACACACACTCCCCTCTCATTGCTATGCATTTCCTAGATAGAACTTGCATGATCATATGAATTTTTTTTGAAATACTGCGTTCCCGAATAGTGGCATCCGATCCAGGTCTATGGGTAGATGTTATATGCACGAGTAGAACACAAAGAGTTGTGGGCGATAATAGTCATACTTCTTACCAGCATGTCATACTTTGATTCAATGGTATTGTTGGATGAAGCGGCTCAGACCGACATTACGCGTATGCTTACGCGAGACTGGTTCTACCGACGTGCTTCGCACACATGTGGCTAGTGGGTGTCTGTTTCTCCAACTTTAGTTGAATCGAGTGTGAACGTCCGGTCCTTGTTGAAGGTTAAAACAACAAACTTGACGAAAAATCGTTGTGGTTTTGATGCGTAGGTAAGAACGGTTCTTGCTAAACCCATAGCGGCCACGTAAAACTCGCAACAACAAAGTAGAGGACGTCTAACTTGTTTTTGCAGGGCATGTTGTGATGTGATTTGGTCAAGACGTGATTATATAATTTGTTGTATGAGATGATCATATTTTGTAACTCAGTTATCGGCAACTGGCAGGAGCCATATGGTTGTCGCTTTATTGTATGAAATGCAATCGCCATGTAATTGCTTTACTTTATCACTAAGCGGTAGCGATGGTCGTGGAAGCAATAGTTAGCGAGACGACAATGATGCTTCGATGGAGATCAAGGTGTCAAGCTGGTGACGATGGTGATCATGATGGTGCTTTGGAGATGGAGATCAAATGCACGAGATGATGATGGCCATATCATATCACTTATATTGATTGCATGTGATGTTTATCCTTTATGCATCTTATTTTGCTTAGTACGACGGTAGTATTATAAGATGATCTCTCACTAAATTTCAAGGTATAAGTGTTCTCCTTTAGTATGCACCGTTGCTACACTTCGTCGTGCCGAGACACCACGTGATGATCGGGTGTGATAAGCTCTATGTTCACATACAATGGGTGCAAGGCAGTTTTGCACAAGCAGAATACTCGGGTTAAACTTGATGAGCCTAGCATATGCAGATATGGCCTCGGAACACTGAGACCGAAAGTTCGAGCGTGAATCATATAGTAGATATGATCAACATAGTGATGTTCACCATTGAAAACTACTCCATCTCACGTGATGATCGGACATGGTTTAGTTGATATGGATCATGTGATCATTTAGATGACTAGATGGATGTCTATCTAAGTGGGAGTTCCTAAGTAATATGATTAATTGAACTTTAATATATCATGAACTTAGTCCTGATAGTATTTGCATAACTATGTTGTAGATCCATAGCTCACAATGTAGCTCCCCGTTTATTTTTGATATGTTCCTAGATAAAAACTATGTTGAAAGATGATAGTAGCAATGATGCGGACTAGGTCCGTGATCTGAGGATTATCCTCATTGATGCACAAAAGAATTATGTCCTTGATGCACTGCTGGTGACGAACCTATTGCAGGAGCAAATATAGATGTTATGAATGTTTGGCAAGCTCGGTATGATGACTACTTGATAGTTTAGTGCACCATGCTTTACGGCTTAGAACTGGGACTTCAAAAATGTTTTGAAATGTCACGGAGCATATGAGATGTTCCAAGAGCTGAAATTGGTATTTCAGACTCATGCCCGAGTCGAGAGGTATGAGACCTCTGACAAATACTTTGCCTACAAGATGGAGGATAATAGCTCAGCCAGTGAGCATGTGCTTAGATTGTCTCAGTACTACAATCGCTTGAATCAAGTGGGAGTTAATCTTCCAGATAAAATAGTGATTGACAGAGTTCTCTAGTCACTATCACTAAGTTACTGGAACTTCGTGATGAACTATAATATGCAAGGGATGACGAAAACGATTCCCAAGCTCTTCGTGATGCTAAAATCGACGAAGGTAGAAATCAAGAAAAGCATCAAATGTTGATGCTTGACAAGACCACTAGTTTCAAGAAAAAGGGCAATGGAAAGAAAGGGAACTTCAAGAAGAGTGGCAAGGAAGTTACCACTCCCATGAAGAAGCCCAAATCTAGACCCAAGCCTGAAACTGAGTGCTTCTACTGCAAAGGAAATGGTCACTGGAGGTGGAACTACCCTAGATACTTGGCGGATAAGAAGGATGGAAATGTGAACAAAAGTATATATGATATACATGTTATTGATGTGTACTTTACTAGTGTTCATAGTAGCCCCTCGGTATTTGATACTGGTTCATTTGCTATGATTAGTAACTTGAAACAGGAGTTACAAAATGAACAAAGACTAGTTGAGGGCAAGGTGACGATGTGTGTTGGAAGTGATTCCAAGGTTGATAAGATCACCATCGCACACTCCATTTACCTTCGGTATTAGTGTTGAACCTAAAATAAATATTATTTGGTGTTTGCGTTGAGCATAATATAATTGGATCATGTTTATTGCAATACGGTTATTCATTTAAGTCAAAGAATAATTGTTATTCTATTTACATGAATAAAACTTCTGTGGTCATACACCCAAGGTGAATGGTTCATTAAATCTCGTTCGTAGTGATACACATATTCATAATATTGATGCCAAAAGATGCAAAGTTGATAATGATAGTGCAACATATTTGTGGCACTGCCGTTTAGGTCATATTGGTGTAAAGCGCATGAAGAAACTCCATGCGGATGGACTTTTGGAATCACTTGATTACGAATCACTTGATGCTTGCGAACCATGCCTCATGGGCAATATGACTAAGACTCCGTTCTCCGGAACAATGGAACGAGCAACTGACTTATTGGAAATAATACATACTGATGTATGCGATCCGATGAGTGTTGAGCTCGCAGCGGGTATCGTTATTTTCTGACCTTCACAGATGATTTGAGCAAATATGGGTATATCTACTTGATGAAACATAAGTCTGAAACATTTGAAAAGTTCAAAGAATTTCAGAGTTAAGTTGAAAATCATCATAACAAGAAAATAAAGTTTCTATGATATGATCATGGAGGAGAATATTTGAGTTACGAGTTTGGTCTTCATTTGTAACAATGCGGAATAGTTTTGCAACTCACGCCACCCGGAACACCACAGCGTAGTGGTGTGTCCGAACATCGTAATCGTACTTTATTAGATATGGTGCAATCTATGATGTCTCTTACTGATTTACCGCTATCGTTTTGGGGTTATGCTTTAGAGACGGCTGCATTCACGTTAAATAGGGCACCATCTAAATCCGTTGAGACGACTCCATATGAACTGTGATTTGGCAAGAAACCCAAGTTGTCGTTTCTTAAAGTTTGGGGCTGCGATGCTTATGTGAAAAAGCTTCAACCTGATAATCTCAAACCCAAATTGGAGAAATGTGTCTTCATAGGATACCGAAAGGAGACTGTTGGGTACACCTTCTATCCCAGATCCGAAGGCAAGATATTCATTGCTAAGAATGGATCCTTTCTAGAGAAGGAGTTTCTCTCGAAAGAAGTGAGTGGGAGGAAAGTAGAACTTGATGAGGTAACTGTACCTGCTCCCTTATTGGGAAGTAGCTCATCACTGAAATCAGTTCCAGTGATGCCTACACCAATTAGTGAGGAAGTTAATGATGATGATCATGAAACTTCATATCAAGTTACTACCGAACCTCATAGGTCACCAGAATACAATCCGCACCAGAGTGGTACGGTAATTATGTTCTGGAAGTCATGTTACTTGACCATGATGAACCTACGAACTATGAGGAAGAGATGATGAGCCCAGATTCCGCAAAATGGCTTGAGGCCATGAAATCTGAGATGGGATCCATGTATAAGAACAAAGTGTGGACTTTGGTTGACTTGCCCAATGATCGGCAAGCCATAGAGAATAAATGGATCTTCAAGAAGAAGACTGACGCTGACGGTAATATTACTGTCTACAAAGCTCGACTTGTTGCAAAAGGTTTTCGACAAGTTCAAAGAGTTAACTACGATGACCTCACCCGTAGCGATGCTTAAGTACATATGAATCATGTTAGCAATTGCTACATCTAATGATTATGAAATTTGGCAAATGGATGTCAAAACTGCATTCCTTAATGGATATCTTAAAGAAGAGTTGTATATGATGCAACCAGAAGGTTTTGTCGATCCAAAAGGTGCTAACAGAGTGTGTAAGCTCCAGTGATCCATTTATGGACTGGTGCAAGCCTCTCGGAGTTGGAATATACGCTTTGATAGTGTGATCAAAGCATATGGTTTTATACAGACTTTTGGAGAAGCCTGTATTTACAAAAAAGTGAGTGGGAGCACTACATCATTTCTGATAAGTATATGTGAATGACATATTGTTGAATGGAAATAATGTAGAATTTTCTAGAAAGCATAAAGGAGTATTTGAAAGGAGTTTTCAAAGGAAGACCTTGGTGAAGCTGCTTACATATTGAGCATCAAGATCTATAGAGATAGATCAAGATGCTTGATAAAATTTTTCAATGAGTACATACCTTGACAAGTTTTTGAAGTAGTTCAAAATGGAACAGTCAAAGAAGGAGTTCTTGCCTGTGTTGCAAGGTGTGAAGTTGAGTAAAGACTCAAAATCAGACCACGGCAGAAAATAGAAAGAGAATGAAAAGGCATTCCCTATGCGTTAGCCATAGGTTCTATAAAGTATGTCATGCTGTGTACCAGACCTATTGTATACATTAGCATGATTTTGGCAAGGGAGTACAATAGTGATCTAGGAGTAGATCACTGGAATGCGGTCAAAATTATCCTTAGAGGACTAAGGAAATATTTCTCGGTTATGGAGGTGATAAAAGAGTTCGTCGTAAAGAGTTATGTTGATGCAAGTTGTGACACTGATCTGGATGACTCTAAGTATCGAACTAGATACATACTGAAAGTGGGAGAAATTAGCTAGAGTAGCTCCGTGCAGAGCATTGTAGACATAGAAAATTTTCAATATACATACGGCTCTGAATGTGGCAGACCCGTTGACTAAATTTCTCTCACAAGCAAAACATGATCACTCTTTGGGTTTTAATCACATAGCGATGTGAACCAGATTATTAACTCTAGTAAGCCCTTTGGGTATTAGTCACATGGAGATGTGAACTAATCACATAAAGTTGTGAACTATTGGTGTTAAATCGCATGGCGATGTGAACTAGATTATTGACTCTAGTGCAAGTGGGAGACTGAAGGAAATATGCCCTAGAGGCAATAATAAAGTTGTTATTTATATTTCCTTATATCGTGATAAATGTTTATTATTCATGCTAGAATTGTATTAACCGGAAACTTACTACATGTGTGAATACATAGACCAACAGAGTGTCCCTAGTATACCTCTACTTGACTAGCTCGTCAATCAAAGATGGTTAAGTTTCCTAGCCATGGACATGTGTTGTCATTTTATGAATGGGATCACATCATTAGAGAATGATGTGATGGACAAGACCCATCTGTTAGCTTAGCATAATGATCGTTTAGTTCTTTGTTATTGCTTTCTTCATAACTTATACATGTTCCCATGACTATGAGATTATGCAACTCCCGAATACCGGAGGAACACTTAGTGTGCTATCAAACGTCACAATGTAACTGGGTGATTATAAAGATGCTCTACAGGTGTCTCCGATGGTGTTTGTTGAGTTGGCATACATCGTGATTAGGATTTGTCACTTCGATTGTCGGAGAGGTATCTCTGGGCCCTCTTTGTAATGCACATCACTATAAGCCTTGCAAGCAATGTGACTAATGAGTTAGTTGCGGGATGTTGCATTACGGAACGAGTAAAGAGACTTTCCGGTAACGAGATTGAACTAGGTATGATGATACCAATGATCGAATCTCGGGCAAGTAACATACCGATGACAAAGGTAACAACGTATGTTGTTATACAGTTTGACCGATAAAGATCTTCATAGAATATGCGGGAGCCAATATGAGCAACCAGGTTCCGTTGTTGGTTATTAACCGGAGATGAGTCTTGGTCATGTCTACATAGTTCTCAAACCCGTAGGGTCCGCACGCTTAACGTTCGATGACGATCGATATTATGAGTTTATGTGTTTTGATGTACCAAAGATAGTTAGGAGTCCCGGATGTGATCGCGGACATGACGAGGAGTCTCGAAATGGTCGAGACATAAAGATTGACATATTGGACGATGTTATTCAGACACTGGATGAGTTCCGGGGGTCACCGGATAAATATCGGAGTGCCGGGGGTTATCGGAACCCCCGGGGGAACTAATGGGCCAACATGGGCCTTGTGAGAGAGAGAGGAGATGGCCCTAGGGCTAGCCGCCCCCCCTTGAGGAGTCCGAATTGGACTAGGAGGGGGCGGCACCCCCCTCTCTTGCCTTCTCCCTCTCTCCCTCTCCTTCCTTCCCCCTCTCTTCCCTTGTTGGAAACCTACTAGGCATAGGATTCCTATTCCTAGTAGGAATCCTACTTGGGGCGCGCCCCATGAGGGCCAGCTGGCCTCCCCCTTGCTCCTTTATATATGGGGGTAGGAGGCACCCTAGAACACACAAGTTGACAGTTGTCTTAGCCGTGTGCGGTGCCCCCCTCCACAGATTTCCACCTCGGTCATATCGTAGTAGTGCTTAGGCAAAGCCTTGCGTCAGTAACTTCATCATCACCGTCATCACACCGTCGTGATGACAAAACTCTCCCTCATCCTCAACTGGATCAAGAGTACGAGGGACGCCACCGAGCTGAATGTGTGCAGATCGCGGAGGTGTCGTGTGTTCAGTACTTGATCGGTTGGATCGCGAAGACGTTCGACTACATCAACCGGGTTACTTAACGCTTCCGCTTTCGGTCTATGAGGGTACGTGGACACACTCTCCCCTCTCATTGCTATGCATCTCCTAGATAGATCTTGCGTGATCGTAGGAAAAAAATTAAAATACTGTGTTCCCCAACAGTCCCACCATATCCAGTCCCCGGACTGCAAATGGCCAATTCTTGAGCCGGCACATGAGCTCGTCTTGAAATTTTTTGGCAACCATCACATTTACTGACCAAATCCTCTGCATTGGCACGAGCCGTCAGCCAATAAAACCCATGACGAAAAGCCTTAGCCACGAGAGACTTAGAGCCGACATGATGACTGCAATCTCCTTCATGAATCTCTCGTTGAATCTCACGGCCCTCATCAGGAGAAATACAATGTTGAAACACCCCCGTAACACTGCATCGGTGCAACTCTCCATTGACAATGGTCATGGACTTAGACCGCCGGGTTATTTGCCTGGCCAAAACATCATCGTTAGGTAACTCACCCCGGGTCATATAAGCCAAATATGGAACTGTACAATCAGGAATAGCATGAAGAATCGCCACCAGTTGTGCCTCTGGGTCAGGAATAGCTAGATCTTCCTCCGTAGGTAGTTTAACCGAAGGATTATGCAAAATATCAAGGAAAACATTAGGTGGTACCGGCTTATGCTAGCATCCAAGCCGGCTTAAAGCATCAGTCGCCTCATTTTTCCTGCAGTCAACATGTCCCACCTGATAACCTTTAAAATGACCAGCACTAGCATCAACCTCTCGGCGATAAGCTGCCATGAGTGGATCTTTAGAATCCCAAGTGCCTGAAACTTGCTGAGGCACCAAATCTAAGTCACCAAAGCACCTTACCCGGCTCAAATTCATATCTTTAGCCATCCGAAGACCATGGAGCAGGGCTTCATACTCAGCTGCATTGTTAGTACAAGAGAATATCAACCTTAAGACATAACAAAATTTATCACCTCGTGGGGAAGTCAAAATAACTCCAGCCCTCGAGCCTTCCAATTGCATGGATCCGTCAAAGTGAATAGTCCAATATGTGCTATCCGGCTTCTCCTTAGGCATCTGCAACTCTGTCCAGTCATTGATGAAATTCACAAGTGCTTGAGACTTGATGGTTGTCCGAGGCATGTATTTCAACCCATGAGGTCCAAGCTCAGTGGCCCACTTGGCAACCAGACATGTGGCTTCACTGTTTTGAATAATATCCCCTAAAGGAGAAGAACTGACTATAGTGACGGGATGACCAAAGAAATACTGCTTCAGCTTACGACTAGCCATGAACACTCCATACACCAGTTTCTGCCAATGTGGATTCCTCTGCTTGGATTCAATGAGGACCTCACTAATTATAATAAACCGGCCGCTGAACCGGATATTCCTTGTCTGCCTCTTTCCATTCCACCATAATTTCCTAACTGACTGCTCGGCTATTAGCAGCCACATAATACAATAATGGCTCCTTATAAATAGGAGCTGCAAGGATCGGCGGCTCGGCCAACTATTTTTTCAATGCTTCAAACGCTTGATTAGCAGCATCACTCCAGACAAATTGATCTATTTTCTTCATCATTTGGTACAGAGGGATAGCATTCTTGCCCAGCCGACTTATGAATCGGATTAAGGCTGCAATACGACACGCCAGACGCAGGACATCATTTATACACACCGGCTTAGCCAAGGAAGTTATAGCCTTGATTTTCTCCGGGTTAGCTTGAGTGCCCCTTTCAGAAACCAAAAAACCCAAGAGCTTTCCTGCTAGCACACCAAAGAAACACTTGGTCGAGTTAAGCATCATCTTGTAGACCCGGAGAGTGTTAAAGGTTTCTTTCAAATCATCTATCAAGGTCTCCTTTTTCCTAGACTTCACAACAATATCATCCACATAAGCTGTTGGGGAACGTAGTAATTTCGAAAAATTTCCTACGCACACGCAAGATCATGGTGATGCACAGCAACGAGGGGGAGAGTATTGTCTACGTACCAACGCAGACCGACTGCGGAAGCGATCTCACAACATAGAGGAAGTAGTCGTACGTCTTCTTCCCGATCCGACCGATCCAAGCACCGTTACTCCGGCACCTCCGAGTTCTTAGCACACGTTCAGCTCGATGACGATCCTTGGGCTCCGATCCAGCAAAGCGTCGAGGAAGAGTTCCGTCAGCACAACGGCGTGGTGACGATCTTGATGCACTACCGACGCAGGGCTTCGCCTAAGCTCTACAACGATATGACTGAGGTGGAATTTGGTGGCAGGGGGCACCGCAAACGGCTAAGGAACGATCAACAATGATCAACTTGTGTCTCTATGGGGTGCCCCCTGCCCCCGTATATAAAGGAGCAGGGGGAGGGGTTCGGCCGGCCAAGGGAGAGAGGCGCAGGGGGAGTCCCACTCCTACCGGGAGTAGGACTCCCCCCCCCCCAATCCTATTCCTAATAGGACTCTTCAAGGAGAAGAGAGAAGAGAGGGGGGCCGGCCCCTTCTCCTAGTCCTAATAGGACTAGGGAAGGGGGGAGGCGCGCAGCCCTTGTGGGCTGCCCCTTTTCACTTTTCCACTAAGGCCCAATAGGCCCATTTGCCTCCCGGGGGGTTCCGGTAACCCTCCCGGTATTCCGGTAAAATCCCGATTTCACTCGGAACACTTCCAGTGTCCAAACATAGGCTTCCAATATATCAATCTTTACATCTCGACCATTTCGAGACTCCTCGTCATGTCCGTGATCACATCCGGGACTCCGAACAACCTTCGGTACATCAAAATGCATAAACTCATAATAACTGTCATCGTAACGTTAAGCGTGCGGACCCTATGGTTCGAGAACAATGTAGACATGACCGAGATACGTCTCCGGTCAATAACCAATAGCGGGACCTGGATGCCCATATTGGCTCCTACATATTCTACGAAGATCTTTATCAGTCAGACCGCATAACAACATACGTTGTTCCCTTTGTCATCGGTATGTTACTTGCCCGAGATTCGATCGTCGGTATCCAATACCTAGTTCAATCTCGTTACCGGCAAGTCTCTTTACTCGTTCTATAATACATCATCTCACAACTAACATATTAGTTGCAGTGCTTGCAAGGCTTATGTGATGTGCATTACCGAGAGGGCCCAGAGATACCTCTCCGACAATCGGAGTGACAAACCCTAATCTTGAAATACGCCAACCCAACATCTACCATTGGAGACACCTGTAGTACTCCTTTATAATCACCCAGTTACGTTGTGACGTTTGGTAGTACCCAAAGTGTTCCTCCGGTAAACGGGAGTTGCATAATCTCATAGTTATAGGAACATGTATAAGTCATGAAGAAAGCAATAGCTACATACTAAACGATCGGGTGCTAAGCTAATGGAATGGGTCATGTCAATCAGATCATTCAACTAATGATGTGACCTCGTTAATCAAATAACAACTCTTTGTTCATGGTTAGGAAACATAACCATCTTTGATTAACGAGCTAGTCAAGTAGAGGCATACTAGTGACACTCTGTTTGTCTATGTATTCACACATGTATTATGTTTCCGATTAATACAATTCGAGCATGAATAATAAACATTTATCATGATATAAGGAAATAAATAATAACTTTATTATTGCCTCTAGGGCATATTTCCTTCAGTCTCCCACTTGCACTAGAGTCAATAATCTAGTTCACATCGCCATGTGATTTAGCAGCAATGGTTCACATCACCATGTGATTAACACCCATAGTTCACATCGTCATGTGACCAACACTCAAAGGGTTTACTAGAGTCAGTAATCTAGTTCACATATCTATGTGATTAACACCCAAAGAGTACTAAGGTGTGATCATGTTTTGCTTGTGAGATAATTTTAGTCAACGGGTCTGTCACATTCAGATCCGTAAGTATTTTGCAAGTTCTATGTCTACAATGCTCTACACGGAGCTACTCTAGCTAATTGCTCCCACTTTCAATATGTATCCAGATTTAGAATCATCTGGATCAGTGTCAAAAACTTGCATCGACGTAACCCTTTACGATGAACCTTTTTGTCACGTCCATAATCGAGAAACATTTCCTTATTTCACTAAGGATAATTCTGACCGCTGTCCAGTGATCTACTCCTAGATCACTATTGTACTCCCTTGCCAAATCAGTGCAGGGTATACAATAGATCCGGTACACAGCATGGCATACTTTATAGAACCTATGAATGAGGCATAGGGAATGACTTTCATTCTCTTTCTATCTTCTGCCGTGGTCGGGCTTTGAGTCTTTACTCAACTTCACACCTTGTAACACAGGCAAGAAACTTTTTCTTTGACTGTTCCATTTTGAACTACTTCAAAATCTTGTCAAGGTATGTACTTATTGAAAAACTTATCAAGCGTCTTGATCTATCTCTATAGATCTTGAAGCTCAATATGTAAGAAGCTTTACCGAAGTCTTTCTTTGAAAAACTCCTTTCAAACACTCCTTTTATGCTCTACATTATTTCCGATCAACAATATGTCATTCACATATACTTATCAGAAATGTTGTAGTGCTCCCACTCACTTTCTCGTAAATACAGGCTTCACCGCAAGTCTGTATAAAACTATATGCTTTGATCAACTCATCAAAGCGTATATTCCAACTCCGAGATGCTTGCACCAGTCCACAGATGGATCGCTGGTGCTTGCACATTTTGTTAGCACCTTTTGGATTGACAAAACCTTCTGGTTGCATCATATACAACTCTTCTTTAATAAATCCATTAAGGAATGCAGTTTTGTTTATCCGTTTGCCAGATTTCATAAAATGCGGCAATTACTAACATGATTCGGACGGACTTAAGCATAGATACGAGTGAGAAAATCTCATCGTAGTCAACACCTTGAACTTGTCGAAAACCTTTTGCGACAATTCTAGCTTTGTAGATAGTAACACTACTATCAGCGTCCGTCTTCCTCTTGAAGATCCATTTATTTTCTATGGCTTGCCGATCATCGGGCAAGTCAACTAAAGTCCATACTTTGTTCTCATACATGGATCATATCTCAGATTTCATGGCTTCAAGCCACTTTGCGGAATCTGGGCTCACCATCGCTTCTTCATAGTTCGTAGGATCATCATGATCTAGTAGCATGACTTCCAGAACAGGATTACCGTACCACTCTGGCGCGGATCTTACTCTGGTTGATCTACGAGGTTCAGTAGTGTCTTGTTCTGAAGTTTCATGATCATCATCATTAGCTTCCTCACTAACTGGTGTAGGTGTCACAGAAACATTTTTCTGTGATGTACTACTTTCCAATAAGGGAGCAGGTACAGTTACCTCGTCAAGTTCTACTTTCCTCCCACTCACTTCTTTCGAGAGAAACTCCTTCTCCAGAAAGTTTCCGAATTTTAGCAACAAAAGTCTTGCCTTCGGATCTGTGATAGAAGGTGTATCCAATAGTTTCCTTTGGATATCCTATGAAGACGCACTTCTCCGATTTGAGTTTGAGCTTATCAGGATGAAACTTTTTCATATAAGCATCGCAACCCCAAATTTTTAAGAAACGACAGCTTAGGTTTCTTGCCAAACCATAGTTCACACGGTGTCGTCTCAACGGATTTAGATGGTGCCCTATTTAACGTGAATGCAGCTGTCTCTAATGCATAACCCCAAAACGATAGTGGTAGATCGGTAAGATACATCATAGATTGCACTATATACAATAAAGTACGGTTATGACGTTCGGCCACACCATTATGCTGTGGTGTTCCATGTGGCATGATTTTGTGAAACTATTCCACATTGTTTTAATTGAAGACCAAACTCGTAACTCAAATATTTTACCTCTGCGATCATATCGTAGAAACTTTTATTTTCTTGTCACGATGATTTTCCACTTCACTCTGAAATTATATGAACTTTTCAAATGTATCAGACTTCTATTTCATTAAGTAGATATACTCATATCTGCTTAAATCATCTGTGAAGGTCAGAAAATAATGATACCCGCTGCAAGCCTTAAATATTCATCGGACCACATACATCAGTATGTATGATTTCCAACAAATCTGTTGCTTGCTCCATTGTTCCGGAGAACGGCGTTTTAGTCATCTTGCCCAAAAGGTATGGTTCGCAAGCATCAAGTGATTCATAATCAAGTGATTCCAAAATCCCATCAGCATGGAGTTTCTTCATGCACTTTACAACAATATGACCTAAACGGCAGTGCCACAAATAAGTTGCACTATCATTATTAACTTTGCATCTTTTGGTTTCAATATGTGTATCACTACGATCGAGATCCAACGAACTTGTTTCATTGGGTGTATGACCATCGAAGGTTTTATTCATGTAAACAAAACAACAATTATTCTCTGACTTTAATGAATAACCATATTGCAATAAACATGATCAAATCATATTCATGCTCAACGCAAACACCAAATAACACTTATTTAGGTTCAACACTAATCCCGATATTATAGGGAGTGTGCGATGATGATCATATCAATCTTGGAACCACTTCCAACACACATCGTCACTTCACCCTTAACTAGTCTCTGTTTAATCTGCAACTCCCGTTTCGAGTTACTAATCTTAGCAACTGAACTAGTATCAAATACTGAGGGTTTGCTATAAACACTAGTAAAGTACACATCAATAACATGTATATCAAATATACTTATGTTCACTTTGCCATCCTTCTTATCCGCCAATCACTTGGGGTAGTTCCGCTTCTAGTGACCAGTCCCTTTGCAGTAGAAGCACTTAGTCTCAGGCTTAGGATCAGACTTGGGCTTCTTCACTTGAGCAGCAACTTGCTTGCCGTTCTTCTCGAAGTTCCCCTTCTTCCCTTTGCCCTTTTCTTGAAACTAGTGGTCTTGTCAACCATCAACACTTGATGTTTTTCTTGATTTCTACCTTCGTTGATTTCAGCATCACGAAGAGCTTGGGAGTTGTTTCCGTTATCCCTTGCATATTATAGTTCATCACGAAGTTCTACTAACTTAGTGATGATGACTAGAGAATTCTGTCAATCACTATCTTATCTGTAAGATTAACTCCCACTTGATTCAAGCGATTGTAGTACCCAGACAATCTGAGCACATGCCCACTAGTTGAGCGATTCTCCTCCATCTTTTAGCTATAGAACTTGTTGGAGACTTCATATCTCTCAACTCGGGTATTTGCTTGAAATATTAACTTCAACTCCTGGAACATCTCATATGGTCCATGACGTTCAAAACGTCTTTGAAGTCCCGATTCTAAGCCTTTAAGCATGGTGCACTAAACTATCAAGTAGTCATCATATTGAGCTAGCCAAACGTTCATAACGTCTGCATCTGCTCCTGCAATAGGTCTGTCACCTAGCGGTGCATCAAGGACATAATTCTTCTATGCAGCAATGAGGATAAACCTCAGATCACGGATCCAATCCGCATCATTGCTACTAACATCTTTCAACACAATTTTCTCTAGGAACATATCAAAATAAACACAGGGAAGCAACAACGCGAGCTATTGATCTACAACATGATTTGCAAAATACTACCAGGACTAAGTTCATGATAAATTTAAGTTCAATTTAATCATATTACTTAAGAACTCCCACTTAGATAGACATCCCTCTAATCCTCTAAGTGATCACGTGATCCAAATCAACTAAACCATAACCGATCATCACGTGAGATGGAGTAGTTTTCAATGGTGAACATCGTTATGTTGATCATATCTACTATATGATTCACGCTCGACCTTTCGGTCTCCGTGTTCCGAGGCCATATCTGCATATGCTAGGCTCGTCAAGTTTAACCTGAGTATTCTGCGTGTGCAAAACTGGCTTGCACCCGTTGTAGATGGACGTAGAGCTTATCACACCCGATCATCACGTGGTGTCTGGGCACGACGAACTTTGGCAATGGTGCATACTCAGGGAGAACACTTCTTGATAATTTAGTGAGAGATCATCTTATAATGCTACCGTCAATCAAAGCAAGATAAGATGCATAAAAAGGATAAACATCACATGCAATCAATATAAGTGATATGATATGGCCATCATCATCTTGTGCTTGTGATCTCCATCTCCGAAGCACCGTCATGATCACCATCGTCACCGGCGCGACACCTTGATCTCCATCGTAGCATCGTTTTCGTCTCGCCAATCTTATGCTTCCACGACTATCACTACCGCTTAGTAATAAAGTAAAGCATTACATCGCGATTTCATTGCATACAATAAAGCGACAACCATATGGCTCCTGCCAGTTGCAAATAACTCGGTTACAAAACATGATCATCTCATACAATAAAATCAGCATCATGCCTTGACCATATCACATCACAACATGCCCTGCAAAAACAAGTTAGACGCCCTCTACTTTGTTGTTGCAAGTTTTACGTGGCTGCTACGGGTTTAAGTAAGAACTCATCTCACCTACGCATCAAAACCACAACGATAGTTCGTCAAATAGACTCCGTTTTAACCTTCTCAAGGACCGGGCGTAGTCACACTTGGTTCAACTAAAGTTGGAGAGACAGTCTTCCGCAAGCCATCTATGTGCAAAGCACGTCGAGGGAACCGGTCTCGCGTAAGAGTACGCGTAAGGTTGGTCCGGATCGTCTCACCCAACAATACCGCCGAACCAAAGTATGACATGCTGGTAGGCAGTATGACTTGTATCGCCCACAACTCACTTGTGTTCTACTCGTGCAAATAACATCAAACCATAAAACCTAGGCTCTGATACCAATGTTGGGGAATGTAGTAATTTCGAAAAATTTCCTACGCACACGCAAGATCATGGTGATGCACAGCAACGAGGGGGAGAGTATTGTCTACGTACCAACGCAGACCGACTGCGGAAGCGATCTCACAACGTAGAGGAAGTAGTCGTACGTCTTCTTCCCGATCCGACCGATCCAAGCACCGTTACTCCGGCACCTCCGAGTTCTTAGCACACGTTCAGCTCGATGACGATCCTCGGGCTCCGATCCAGCAAAGCGTCGAGGAAGAGTTCCGTCAGCACAACGGCGTGGTGACGATCTTGATGCACTACCGACGCAGGGCTTCGCCTAAGCTCTACAACGATATGGCCGAGGTGGAATTTGGTGGCAGGGGGCACCGCACACGGCTAAGGAACGATCAACAATGATCAACTTGTGTCTCTATGGGGTGCCCCCTGCCCCCGTATATAAAGGAGCAGGGGGAGGGGTTCGGCCGGCCAAGGGAGAGAGGCGCAGGGGGAGTCCCACTCCTACCGGGAGTAGGACTCCCCCCAATCCTATTCCTAATAGGACTCTTCAAGGAGAAGAGAGAAGAGAGGGGGGCCGGCCCCTTCTCCTAGTCCTAATAGGACTAGGGAAGGGGGGAGGCGCGCATCCCTTGTGGGCAGCCCCTTTTCACTTTTCCACTAAGGCCCAATAGGCCCATTTGCCTCCCGGGGGGTTCCGGTAACCCTCCCGGTATTCTGGTAAAATCCCGATTTCACTCGGAACACTTCCGGTGTCCAAACATAGGCTTCCAATATATCAATCTTTACGTCTCGACCATTTCGAGACTCCTCGTCATGTCCGTGATCACATCCGGGACTCCGAACAACCTTCGGTACATCAAAATGCATAAACTCATAATAATTGTCATCGTAACGTTAAGCGTGCGGACCCTATGGTTCGAGAACAATGTAGACATGACCGAGATACGTCTCCGGTCAATAACCAATAGCGGGACCTGGATGCCCATATTGGCTCCTACATATTCTACGAAGATCTTTATCGGTCAGACCGCATAACAACATACGTTGTTCCCTTTGTCATCGGTATGTTACTTGCCCGAGATTCGATCGTCGGTATCCAATACCTAGTTCAATCTCGTTACCGGCAAGTCTCTTTACTCGTTCTGTAATACATCATCTCACAACTAACATATTAGTTGCAGTGCTTGCAAGGCTTATGTGATGTGCATTACCGAGAGGGCCTAGAGATACCTCTCCGACAATCGGAGTGACAAACCCTAATCTTGAAATACGCCAACCCAACATCTACCATTGGAGACACCTGTAGTACTCCTTTATAATCACCCAGTTACGTTGTGACGTTTGGTAGTACCCAAAGTGTTCCTCCGATAAACGGGAGTTGCATAATCTCATAGTTATAGGAACATGTATAAGTCATGAAGAAAGCAATAGCAACATACTAAACGATCGGGTGCTAAGCTAATGGAATGGGTCATGTCAATCAGATCATTCAACTAATGATGTGACCTCGTTAATCAAATAACAACTCTTTGTTCATGGTTAGGAAACATAACCATCTTTGATTAACGAGCTAGTCAAGTAGAGGCATACTAGTGACACTCTGTTTGTCTATGTATTCACACATGTATTATGTTTCCGGTTAATACAATTCGAGCATGAATAATAAACATATATCATGATATAAGGAAATAAATAATAACTTTATTATTGCCTCTAGGGCATATTTCCTTCATAAGCATGAACATTGCGTCCAATCTAGTTATGAAGGCATTTTTGAACACACCACTGATAAGTTGCCTGGGCACTCTTGAGCCCAAAGGGCATAGACACATAGTAGAAGGCTACAATGGGAGTGATGAAAACTATCTTCTCCTAGTCCTTAACTGCCATCTTGATCTGATGATAACCAAAGTAAGCATCCAAAAAGCTCAAACGCTCACAACCCGCCATAGCATCAATAATCTGCAAAAGGATCAGCCAGACAGGCCTTGTTTAAGTCTGTATAATCCACACACATACGCCAAGTACCATTCTTCTTAAGTACCAGCACCGGGTTAGCCAACCATTCAGGATGAAAAACTTCAACAATAAACCCAGCCGCCAAGAGCCTGGCCACTTCTTCACCTATGGCCTTGCACCTCTCTTCATTGAAACGGCGAAGGAATTGCTTGACCACTTTAAACTTTGGATCAATATTGAGAGTGTGCTTAGTGAGTTTCCTCGGTACACCTGGCATGTCAGAAGGTTTCCACGCAAAGATGTCCTGGTTCTCACGGATGAACTCGATGAGCGTGCTTTCCTATTTTGGATCCATGTTAGCACTGATACTGAACTGCTTGGATGAGTCTCCAGGAACAAAGTCAACCAGCTTAGTGTCATCTGCCGACTTAAACTTCAATAGAGGGTCATGCTCTATAGTTGGTTTCTTCAAAGGAGTCATATCTGCCGGGTAAACGTTATGTTTTTAAAACTTCAACTCCTGTGTTGCACAAAGAGACTCAGCATAAGCAGCATTGCCTTCTTCACATTCCCAGGCTATCTTCCTATTCCCATGCACTATGATGGTACCCTTATGGCCCGGCATCTTAAGCTGCAGATAAACATAACAAGGTCTTGCCATAAACTTAGCATAAGTCAGCCGCCCAAACAAAGCATGATAAGGGATCTTGATCTTGACCACCTCGAAATTCAATGCCTCAGCTCTGTAATCATGATCATCACCAAAAGCCACTTCCAAAGCTATCTTACCCACCAGATACGCCAACTTACCAGGCACCACACCATGGAAAACAGTATTAGATGACTTAAGATTTTATCAGTTAAATTCATACGACGGAACATGTCATAGTAAAGGATACTGATGTTGTGCCTCCATCCATGAGCACATTAGTAAACTTGTACCCCCCAACTTGAGGTGCAACCACCAAAGCCAATTGACCCAGATTGTCAACCCGAGGCGGGTGATCCTCACGGATCCAAAGAATAGGATGTTCAGACCATCACACGTAACGAGGGACCGCCGGTTCAACTACATTCACTGCCCTTTTATGAATCTTTTAGTCTCATTTGCATAAACTCGTGGTGAACACATGATACTATCCACTGTTCAACTACTTGGGATTACTCTAATAACCAGATTACTGTTGCTGATTCCCTTGACCAGGTTGCTGATTGAAACCACCTTGGTGACCTTGGCCCTGAAGACCGGAGTTTGATCCACCGCCACCAAAGTCGTGCCCTTGTGAGCCGGATCCTGACCCGCCATGTGGGCCATGATGGCCCTGATAAAAACTACAATTCCGGTACTCCTTCATGATGAAGCAATCTTTCCACATATGGGTAGCCGACTTATCAGGGGTACTATGCTTCGGGCAAGGTTGATTCATCATCGCGTCAATATTAAACTTTGGCCCGCCAAGCTAGGGTGGGAACGTCTTCCCCTTAGGATGCTGATTATTGTTCTAAGTATTGGTATTATACACAAAGTCTAAGCCACCGTCAGCCTTGCACTTGCCATTAATTACTACCCTGACCCGCCGTATGGTGCTGCTGCCCCTTTCCATTGCTATTCTTCTTCCCCTTTCCAGCCTTCTCCTCATCAGACTCTGGATCTTTGGTACTATCCGAGTCGACATATTTAACAAGAGCTGCCATGAGCTCCCCCATATCATTACAGTGGCGCTTCAGCCGCCCAGCTTCTGTTTGAGGGGAAGAAAACGACAATCCTTCTCTAACATGAGGACAGCTGAGCCGACGTTAATACTGTCCGAGGAATGAATAATGGCCGAGATCTGGCGCACCCAATGGGTCGTTGACTCACCTTCGCCCTAGACACAAGTGTCTAAGTCAAGAATTGACATTGGCTGCTTGCATGTATCTTTGAAATTCTGAATGAAACGGGACTTCAATTCAGCCCATGAACCAATGGAGTTAGAGGACAATCCCTTCAACCAGTTACGAGCCGGCCCATCCAACAATATCATGGTGAAATACTTAGCACATGCATCAGCACTAACATCCAACATCTCCATAGCTCTCAATCCAAGCCTCTAGGGGTTGATCTGCTGTATAGTTAGGCACCTTACGAGGGCCTTTGAAATCCTTAGGCAAGCACTCGTTGCGTAGAGTCGGCACTAAACATGGCACACCCAAGGTTCTAGAGGTCACTCCTGCCCCCACAGACATTGATGGATAAACTGGAGATTGTTGTTGAACCGCTAGCTGAGCCGCCAGCTCAGCCTCGCGCCGTGCCCTGTCCTGATCCACAAAAGCCTGAACATCATTGCTAGCACGGGGCAGGTCAGGCCTACGAAGCTGGTTGCAGTGCTGCTCACTACTCAATACCGCTAGTGAGTCAATGTGCCGGCTATAACTTGGGCTCGGACGCGGGGTCGAATGAATTCATTCACGACTGTACGAGTAAGCTGCCAATTGAGCCACTGTTGTCTGAATAAGTTCTCTGTCCCTCCGCATCTCCATCACGGCCGGAGACTCGCCTTCCAACGGGAGAGCCGCCAATTGTGTCGCTGCTGCAATCATGTTATCCAGGGGATTGGAATAATTACCCGACGGTGTCGGAGCATGCTAAGGTGGAGTCAAGCGGGGCGTGTCAGCAGCTCGTGGCTGAACCGGTGCTCCTGTCATTGGTGTTTCACTAGCCCGGTTCGTCACAAGCGGGTCACTAGTCCCTGCCCCACGTGTGTTGAAAAGGTTTCTCGCATCGTACTCCAGAGGTAAGCGACTCTGGTGCCTCCTTCTCATGATAGTGTTTGAAGCGTTCTGATCTAAGGTGAGTCGGAATGATTCTGCCTGAATCTGTTGTGCCTGAGCGTCCAAAGCAGCTCGTAATGTGGCCATCCTAGCATTCTCAGTCGCGAGTTCCTCCTTGGCTTGAGCTATCTCATCTTGTAGCCTTGCCACCTCCACCTTATGCTGCTCCTGAGTCACCGGTGTTACCTCCGCCCCCATCAATGTTGCCAAAGCATCCAACAGCTCGGTCAGAACCTGAGCCGACGGGTGCGCAGACCCGCTTGCCCCAGCTATCGCTGCAGCCATTGAGCTAGAGGTCATAGCTGCGGCGGTCGTCGAATCAACCACCGGTTGTGTACCGGCCATGAAGATCACAACCCTGTTTGGCGGCTCATAGGGGTTTGGAATACTGTCACCATCGGAACAGGCCCCAAGTCGCCCATATTTTAGTTGATACAACGAACCGATCTCACCGGTTGACGACTCACCATTAGAGTAGATGGCCATCTCACCGTCGGACACAGATCCTTCCTCAAATTCCGCCCCAATGGTAAAACCAACAAAGGCATGTTTCACGGCATCTAGAACTTTGGCGGGTCGTGCTCGCTGAGCCGTCTCGATGATATTGGTGCAGGCATCTGGCTTAGGCCCTGGCTCACCGATCTTGCCGATGAACACGTGGATTCCGCTGAAGGGGACCCGGTACCCATACTCAATTGAGCTGGCCTCGGGGCCCCAGCCAGCATCATCGATGTAGAGCTTGCCACGATGACTCTTAGTCATCCAGCCCACACCGTACCCCTTGATCCCTGCAAAGCTGCCCTTCAAGAACTCGAAACCACCATGCGCTAGACCCACGGTGAGCGCCAACTGTCATGGACTTAACACGGTAGATGCCCTAGCAAAAGAACTTAGGTGTGGAGCCATCGCGACATAGTTAGCTTGAAGGGGTTAAAACGGGACAAAGGATACAGAGACTTTACCCGGGTTCAGCCCCTCTCAACGAGGTAAAAGCCTACTCTTGCTTTAGGTTGTATTGCTTGGGTTTCGATTACCAGGGAGCGAATATGCTTGACCTAGTTCTCGAATTGTTGTTCCTTGAGTTAACCCGCCACCGGGTCACCCTTTATATGCATAGGTTGATGCCTGGCGGCTTACAGAGTCCCGGCCGGCCCATACACAGCATGTCTGGCCCGGTGACTAACTAAGCTTGCCTTACAATACAAGTTACACACATGGTGGTTCATCCTCTTAGGCCTCAAGTCACCTCTGGGTCTTGGGCCTTGAATAGGCTTCCTTCATGACCTGCCATCTTCATCTTTCAGTCGCCTGTGGTATGACCCCAGCCCCTCCTGGGTGGGTTATACCCAATAGTTATATCCCCAACACGTTGCATGTAGATGTAGTACAAATTTGAACTACGTTCATTAAATGTATAGAAAATCACTTAAACATCTTCAAAAGGTCAAATGACCCCTAGAATTTTCCAAATTTTCACATTACAGTTGTAGTAGTGCACGTTAAACGTAGAAAAAATTTGAAGGCCGTAAGAGGAAGCTATCTCCTGTTCGTCATCAAACATGCATTGTTCCCTCTTAGAACCACGAGCCTTCTAGTGAGTTGCTCCAGTTTGTGAGGGGTGTGTGTCCAAACTTTTATCAAACATGCCAATTTTTTTACCACGTCATCTTGGTGGCATGCCATTAATTACATCAAGCAAGGTTTCATGTTTTTCTGATAATTTTTTAATTTTTTGGAATTAAAATGCCATGGCACTCCATGCATACATATGCATGTGTCCATGTCGTGAGAACAATACATTTGAAATTTCCTTCTAATTTACTACACATGGAATTAACTCGCACACAACTACACAAATATGATTTTTCAAACCGTTATGGTTAGCCCTTGCATGTAGATGTAGTTCAAATTTGAATTACGGTCATTAAATGGCTAGAAAATCACTTAAATGTCTTCAAAAGGTCAAATGACCCCTGAAAATTTCCAAATTCTAGCCATTTAATGACCGTATGAAATTTGAACTACATGTACATGCAACAGCTAACCATAACGGTTTGAAAAGTCATATTTTGTGTATTTGTGTGTGATTTAATTCCATGTGCAATAAATTGGAAGGAATTTTCAAATATATCGGTCTAACGGCTATGACACAATTAAGCATGGAGTTTCATTGCATTTGAATTCCAAAAAATTAAAAATATATCAGAAACACATGAAACCTTGGTTGATGTAATGGCATGCCACCAAGATGATGTGGTGAAAAAATTGGCATGTGTGACGAAAGTTTGGACACACACCCCTCACAAACTGGAGCAACTCATTAGAAGGCTCGTGGTTCTGAGAGAGAACAATGCATGTTTGATGACGAATGGGAGATAGCTTCCTCTTACACCCTTCAAATTTTTTCTACGTGTAACATGCACTAATACAACTGTCAAAATCACTTAAATGTCTTGAAAGGTTAAATGACCCCTAAAATTTTCCAAAATTTGACATGATAGTTGTATTAGTACTACAGATTTTCTCATACATTTAAAACACCATCCATTGCCACTTCACTCCAAATTCGTCTTTCACAGCTAATAAAAATATCTACAACATCACAGATAGTTGTTTTCTAGGAACCGTTTGCGATGAAAATATCTCGGTCTATTTAAGTCTTCCTCCTTAAGCTTCACCGGCTCGTCTGCTCCAGTGTCGGCAACCCCCAAATCCACAAATCCCGATCCCCGTTCCTGCACCCCTTCTTGCAAAGATGACGTCAAGGAAACGCTTCATGAAGGCCCGTACGATACCCCCCCCCCCCCGAGCGCTGCCGCCTACGCCAAGAGTGTCGCCGCATCCGCATTGAGCGTTGCCGCTTCCACCGAGAGGGCATCTGCGGCAGCCAACAGGGTAGCTACAGCAGCCGAGACAGCTGCAGCAGCTGCTGCGACGGAGGCTGCAAATGCCGAGAGCGCTCGACCTGCCGTCCGTGCAGCCGATTGATACGTCTCCAACGTATCTATAATTTTTGATTGTTCCATGCTATTATATATTCTGTTTTGGATGTTTAATGGGCTTATTTATGTTGCCTATATATATGATCATACCTATATACATGATCATACCTATATACATGATCATGCCTAGATATTCTCATAAGTATGCTCAATTCTATCAATTGCTCGACAGTAATTTGTTAACCCACTGTAATACTTATGCTATCTTGCGAGAAGCCACTAGTGAAACCTATGGCCCCCGGGTCTATTCTCCATCATATAAGTTTCCAATCTATTTTATTTTGCAATCTTTACTTTCAATTTATATCATAAAAATACCAAAAATACTTATCTTATTATTATCATCTCTATCAGATCTCACGATTGCAAGTGGCCTCGAAGGGATTGATAGCCCCTTTATCGCGTTGGTTGCGAGGTTCTTATTTATTTGTGTAGGTACGAGGTGACTCGCGTGTGGTCTCCTACTAGATTGATACCTTGGTTCTCAAAAACTGAGGGAAATACTTACGCTGCTTTGCTGCATCACCCTTTCCTCTTCAAGGGAAAACCAACGCATGCTCAAGAGGTAGCAAGAAGGATTTCTGGCGCCGTTGCCGGGGAGATCTACGCCAAGTAAAGACATACCAAGTACCCATCACAACTCTTACCCTTCGCATTACATTATTTGCCATTTGCCTCTTGTTTTCCTCTCCCCCACTTCACCCTTGCCGTTTTATTTGCCCTCCTTTTCCTTTCGCCCTCTCTTTCCGTTCGCTTTTTCTTCGCTTGTTTGCTTGTGTGTTGGATTGCTTGCTTGTCACGATGGCTCAAGATAATACTAAATTGTGTGACTTTACCAATACCAACAATAATGATTTTATTAGCACTCCAATTGCTCCTCTTGCCGATGCTGAATCTTGTGAAATTAATACTGCTTTGTTGAATCTTGTCTTGAAAGATCCGTTTTCTGGCCTTCCTAGTGAAGATGCCGCTACCCATCTAAACAACTTTGTTGATTTGTGTGATATGCAAAAGAAGAAAGATGTGGATAATGATATTGTTAAACTTAAGCTATTTCCGTTTTCGCTTAGAGATCGTGCTAAAGCTTGGTTTTCGTCTTTGCCTAAAAATAGTATTGATTCATGGAATAAGTGCAAAGATGCTTTTATATCTAAGAATTTTCCTCCCGCTAAGATCATCTCTCTTAGAAACGATATTATGAATTTTAAGCAACTTGATCATGAGCATGTTGCACAATCTTAGGAGAGGATGAAACTGATGATACGTAATTGCCCTACACATGGTTTGAATTTATGGATGATTATACAAAAAATTTATGCCGGATTGAATTTTGCTTCTATAAATCTTTTAGATTCGGCCGCCGGAGGCACTTTTATGGAAATCACTTTAGTATAAGCTACTAAACTCCTAGATAATATTATGGTTAATTATTCTCAATGGCACACCGAAAGATCTACTAGTAAAAAAGTTCATGCGATTGAAGAGATTAATGTTTTGAGTGGAAAGATGGATGAACTTATGAAATTGTTTGCTAATAAGAGTGCTCCTACTGATCATAATGATATGCCTTTGTCTACTTTGATTGATAATAATAATGAATCTATGAATGTGAATTTGTTTGGTAGGAACAATTTTGGTAAGAACGCGTATAGAGGTAATTTTAATCCTAGGTCGTTTCCTAGTAATTCCTCTAATAATTATGGTAATTCCTAAAACAATTCTTATGGAAATTATAATAAGATGCCCTCTCATTTTTAATCTAGTATTAAATAATTTATTAGTTTGCAAAAGAGTTTCAATGCTTTGATTGAAGAAAAATTGCTTAAGATTGATGAGTTGGCTAGGAACGTGGATAGAATTTCTCTTGATGTTGATTCTTTGAAACTTAGATCTATTCCACATAGGCATGATATCAATGAGTCTCTCAAAGCCATGAGTATTTCCATTGATGAGTGCAAGGAAAGAACCGCTTGGATGCGTGCAAAAAAGGCTTGCTTTGTGAAAGCGTGTTCTTCTAGTTTTCATGATAATAAAGATGAAGATCTAAAAGTGATTGATGTGTCCCCTATTAAATACTTGTTTTCAATATGAATCTTTATAATTATGGGACTGGATATGAGTTAACTTTAGTTAGAAGGCGTCCCAAAAATTCGGAGTTTTTAGATCTTGATGCAAAAATTGGTAAAAGTGGGATTGAAGAGGTTAAAACTTTAAATAGCAATGAACCCACTATCTTGGATTTAAAGGAATTTAATTATGATAATTTCTCTTTGATATATTGTATTTCCTTGTTGCAATCCGTGCTAAATTCTCCTCGTGCTTATAGTCAAAATAAAGCTTTTACTAAACATATCGTTGATGCTTTGATGCAATCTTATGAAGAAAAACTTGAGTTGGAAGTTTCTATCCCTAGAAAAATTTATGATGAGTGGGAGCCTACAATTAAAATAAAAATTAAAGATCATGGATTCTATGCTTTGTGTGATTTGGGTGCTAGTGTTGCCACGATCCCAAAAACTTTGTGTGATTTGCTAGGTTTGCGTGAATTTGATGATTGTTCTTTAAACTTGCACCTTGCGGATTCCACTATTAAGAAACCTATGGGAAGATTTAATGATGTTCTTATTGTTGCAAATAGGAATTATGTGCCCGTAGATTTCATTGCTCTTGATATAGATTGCAATCCTTCATGTCCTATTATTCTTGGTAGACCTTTCCTTAGAACAATTGGTGCAATTATTGATATGAAGGAAGGGAATATTAGATTCCAATTTCTGTTAAGGAAAGGCATGGAACACTTCCCTATAAATAAAATTAAATTACCATATGAATCTATTATGATATCCACTTATGTATTGCCTACCAAAGATGGCAATAACTAGATCTATCCTCGCTTTTATGCCTAGCTAGGGGCGTTAAACGATAGCGCTTGTTGTGAGGCAACCCAATTTTATTTTTATTCCTTGCTTTTTGTTCCTGTTTAGTAATAAATAAATAATTTATCTAGCCTCTGTTTTGGTTGTGTTTTTTGTGTTTAATTAGTGTTTGTGCCAAGTAGAACCGTTGGGAAGACTTGGGGAAAGTCTTTTTGATCTTGCTGTAAAAAACAGAAACTTTAGCGCTCACGAGAATTGCTGCCATTTTTTATTGGAAAGTGATATTTAGTTAATTATTTTTGCATATGATTAATATATAAATTCCTCACGTCGATAAAGTTATTTTAGATTTTTTTTGGGTTCCATAAGTATGCGTTTGATACAGATTACTACAGACTGTTCTGTTTTTGACAGATTCTGTTTTTCGTGTGTTGTTTGCTTATTTTGATGAATCTATGGCTAGTAATGGAGTTTATAAACCATAGAAAAGTTGGAATACGGTAGGTTTAACACCAATATAAATAAATAATTAGTTCATTACAATACCTTGAAGTGGTGTTTTGTTTTCTTTTGCTAACGGAGCTCAAGAGATTTTCTGTTAAGTTTTGTGTTGTGAAGTTTTTAAGTTTTGGGTAAAGATTCGATGGATTATGGAACAAGGAGTGGCAAGAGCCTAAGCTTGGGAATGCCCAAGGCACACAAAGGTAAAATCCAAGGACAACAAAAAGCCTAAGCTTGGGGATGCCCCGGAAGGCATCCCCTCTTTTGTCTTCGTTCATCGGTAACTTTACATGGAGCTATATTTTTATTCACCACATGATATGTGTTTTGCTTGGAGCGTCTTGTATGATTTGAGTCTTTGCTTTTTATTTTACCACAATCATCCTTGCTGTACACACCTTTTGAGAGAGACACACATGAATCGGAATTTATTAGAATACTCTATGTGCTTCACTTACATCTTTTGAGCTATACAGTTTTTTGCTCTAGTGCTTCACTTATATCTTTTAGAGCACGGTGGTGGTTTTATTGTATATAAATAATTGATCTCTAATGCTTCACTTATATTATTCTAAGAGTCCTTTAGAACAGAATGGTAATTCTCTTTTAGTAATAATAAAAAATTTCATATAAGTGCATTGAATACTATGAGAAGTTTGATACTTGATAATTGTTTTGACATATGGAGATGGTGATATTAGAGTCATGCTAGTTGAGTAGTTGTGAATTTGAGAAATACTTGTGTTGAAGTTTGTGATTCCAGTAGCATGCACGTATGGTGAACCGTTATGTGATGAAGTCGGAGCATGATTTATTTATTGATTGTCTTCCTTATGAGTGGCGGTCGGGGATGAGCGATGGTCTTTTCCTACCAATCTATCCCCCTAGGAGCATGCGCGTAGTACTTTGTTTCGATAACTAATAAATTTTTGCAATAAGTATGTGAGTTCTTTAAGACTAATGTTGAGTCCATGGATTATACGCACCCTCACCCTTCCACATTTGCTAGCCTCTCTATTACCGCGCGCTTTTCGCCGGTATCATACACCCACCATATACCTTCCTCAAAACAGCCACCATACCTACCTATTATGGCATTTCCATAGCCATTCCGAGATATATTGCCATGCAACTTTCCACCTTTCCGTTTGTTATGACACACTTCATCATTATCATATTGCCATGCATGATCATGTAGTTGACATCGTATTTGTGGCAAAGCCACCGTTCATGATTATTTCATACATGTCACTCTTGATTCATTGCATATCCCGGTACACCGCCGGAGGCATTCACATAGAGTCATATTTTGTTCTAAGTATTGAGTTGTAATTCTTGAGTTGTAAGTAAAAAGAAGTGTGATGATCATCATTATTATAGCATTGTCCCAGTGAGGAAAGGATGATGGAGACTATGATTCCCCCACAAGTCAGGATGAGACTCCGAATGAAAAAAAGAGGCCAAAAGAAAAAGAAAGAAAGAAGGCCCAAATAAAAAATGAGAGAAAAAGAGAGAAGGGACAATGTTACTATACTTTTTCCACACTTGTGCTTCAAAGTAGCACCATGATCTTCATGATAGAGAGTCTCCTATGTTGTCACTTTTATAAACTAGTGGGAATTTTACATTATAGAACTTGGCTTGTATATTCCAATGATGGGATTCCTCAACTTGCCCCAGGTCTTCGTGAGCAAGCAAGTTAGATGCACACCCACTTAGTTTATTTTTGTTGAGCTTTCATACACTTATAGCTCTAGTGCATCTGTTGCATGGCAATCCCTACTCACTCACATTGATATCTATTGATGGGCATCTCCATAGCCCGTTAATACGCCTAGTTGATGTGAGACTATCTTCTCCTTTTTTTGTCTTCTCCACAACCACCATTCTATTCCACATATAGTGTTATGTCCATGGCTCACGCTCATGTATTGCGTGAAAGTTGAAAAGTTTGAGAACATCAAAAGTATAAACAATTGCTTGGCTTGTCATCGGGGTTGTGCAAGATTTAATATTTTGTGTGATGAAGATAGAGCATAGCCAGACTATATGATTTTGCAGGCATAACTTTCTTTGGCCATGTTATTTTGAGAAGACATGATTGCTTAGTTAGTATGCTTGAAGTATTATTATTTTTATGTCAATATTAAACTTTTATCTTGAATCTTCCGGATCTGAACATTCGTGCCACAATAAATAAAATTACATTGAGAAATATGTTAGGAAGCATTCCACATCAAAAATTCTGTTTTTATCATTTACCTACTCGAGGACGAGCAGGAATTAAGCTTGGGGGTGCTTGATACGTCTCCAACGTATCTATAATTTTTTATTGTTCCATGCTATTATATATTATGTTTTGGATGTTTAATGGGCTTATTTATACACTTTTATATTATTTTTGGGACTAACCTATTAACCGGAGGCCCATCCCAAAATGTTGTTTTTGTGCCTATTTCAGTGTTTCGCATAAAAAGAATATCAAACGGAGTCCAAACGGAATGAAACCTTCGGGAGCGTGATTTTTGGAACAAACGTGATCCACAGGACTTGGAGTGGACGTCAAGCAATCAACGAGGAGGCCACGAGGCAGGGGGCGCGCCTACCCCCTAGGTGCGCCCTCCACCCTCGAGGGGCCCTCGTGGCTCCACCAACCTACTTCTTCCTCCTATATATACCTACGTACCCTAAAAACATCAGAGGGCACGACGAAAACCTAATTCCACCGCCGCAACCTTCTGTACCTGTGAGATCCCATCTTGGGGCCTTTTCCGACGCTCCGCCGGAGGGGGCATTGATCACGGAGGGCTTTTACATCGACACCATAGCCTCTCTGATGATGTGTGAGTAGTTTACCTCAGACCTTCTGGTCCATAGTTATTAGCTAGATGGCTTCTTCTCTCTCTTTGGATCTCAATACAAAGTTCTCCTCGATTCTCTTGGAGATCTATTCGATGTAATCTTCTTTTGCGGTGTGTTTGTCGAGATCCAATGAATTGTGGGTTTATGATCAGGATTATCTATGAACAATATTTGAATCTTCTCTTAATTCTTTTATGTATGATTGGTTACCTTTGCAAGTCTCTTTGAATTATCAGTTTGGTTTGGCCTACTAGATTGATCTTTCTTGCAATGGGAGAAGTGCTTAGCTTTGGGTTCAATCTTGCGATGCTCGATCCCAGTGACAGTAGGGGAAACGACACATATTGTATTGTTGCCATTGAGGATAAAAAGATGGGGTTTATATCATATTGCATGAGTTTATCCCTCTACATCATGTCATCTTGCTTAAAGCGTTACTTCGTTCTTATGAACTTAATACTCTAGATGCATGTTGGATAGCGGTCGATGTGTGGAGTAATAGTAGTAGATGCAGGCTGGAGTCGGTCTACTTATCACGGACGTGATGCCTATATACATGATCATACCTAGATATTCTCATAACTATGCTCAATTCTATCAATTGCTCGACAGTAATTTGTTCACCCATCGTAATACTTATGCCATCTTGAGAGAAGCCACTAGTGAAACCTATGGCCCCCGGGTCTATTCTCCATCATATAAGTTTCCAATCTATTTTATTTTGCAATCTTTACTTTCAATGTATATCATAAAAATACCAAAAATATTTATCTTATTATTATCATCTCTATCATATCTCACTCTTGCAAGTGGTCATGAAGGGATTGACAACCCCTTTATCGCGTTGGCTGCGAGGTTCTTATTTGTTTGTGTAGGTAGGAGGTGACTCGCGCGTGGTATCCTACTGGATTGATACCTTGCTTCTCAAAAACTGAGGGAAATACTTGCGCTGCTTTGCTGCATCACCCTTTCCTTTTCAAGGGAAAACCAACACATGCTCAAGAGGTAGCACCGATGTCGCCCAGGCCCAGGTTGAGGCCATCCACGCCAAGATTGAGGATGCGCACGCCAAGATATTCCAGGCCACCTCGGAATCCAGCATGCAACCCATGTCCGTAAAGGAAGCGGTGGCCATGGAGCACCTGCTTCCTCATGAGGTCGCTGAGCAGGAGCTAGAGATGCAGGAGGGGCGGAGATCGAGGAGCACCGGGAGGAGTGGCGCGTGGCCGAGGTAGAGAAAAGTCTTTCCGTCGAGGAATCGGCGATGGAGTACCAATGCGAGCTCTGGTGCAGCCACTACTACGATTACTACAACCTTGAGTGCGGCGCCGAGGATGAGGACACGATCGACTACAGCAGGGGGGTGCGGAGTCCACCAATGGTGGCATGTCGCCAGGACAAGTCATCGACATCTCATCTCACACCGGCGATGCATAGGCCGGCGCGACGGTGGATTTCTTAAAATTATGGTTTTTAATGTTGCTCTTTTGTTAGAGCAATGTTTAGGTCAACTAGTTCTGTTTAATTACTAAAATTGCTCGATTCAGTAAGTGTGGTCTGTCTGCTGTACACTCTTTTGTGTGCCCAAATTAGCAAGCGATGTTAAATTATGCAATGACATACCCGGGGAAATTTCCACCAAAATTTGAATTATCAAACTCATCCCATGCGCGTAAAGTAGAAGAATCTTTTGCAATGCACACATTCGTTCAAAGGGAATGGTCCAGCGGCACCGCGCGCAAAGTTTCCGTCCACATTTCCAAAAATTTTGCCTACCGCCAAAATATCTACCCCCTCCCCCCTTCACCACCCCTTTTCTCCCCGTCCACAAGTCACATTTCCCCCGTTTCCTCATTCCTTCCTTCCTTCCTAAGCTATAGCCGCTTCCTCACTTGCTTCCTCGCTCTCGCCGTCTCGCATCCTACCACGAGGGTCGCCATGGTCTTCTTCAAAGACCTCTCCAGCGGTTCCTCTCCGGCGACGACTCCTTCACCACCCAGGTATGCCTCTCTTCTCTCTCGGGCTATGACCTGGAATGAAGGATTTTTACCCAACGGTCGATTTGAGTCATTTCTTCCTCTTGTAGCTCCCTAGGACCATCAGTGGCAACGAATGGAGCGGGGTGGCTGAAGATCTATCTGCTCGTTGTCACCATCAATCTCCATGTGTGAAGCTAGTTGCGTTTGAATCTGTGGACAGTGGGAGGAAGTTTCTGGCATGTGCAGAAAAGGTTAGACCCTCTTTCATTGTTACAAATCATTTGCTAGATGTGATTCAGACACTGTCACGGTCCCAATCCATTCATACCACACCTTCAACCAAATGCATCCTAAGGCAGTGTCACAGTTTGTACCTAGTATGTAAAACTGTTGCCATCTCATCAGTGGTGCCATTAGAAAATTATTTGGACCGCTTCAGCAGTTTGTGCAGCCAACTTTGGTCCACACATCCGAGCAGCCAAGCAGTAAAATACTAAAGCTTTATGGCATGAAGGAACTGGGCATCGGAGCAACTAGGTGCTCCGGAGTCTGGGTCCCTGATTTTTTTTCTGCTGCATCGGCTCGCCAGTGTAGGGCGCCGGTGCGAGATGTAGCAATAGTTGTCTTTACACCAGTTTTGGCATACATAGTGGACGGCCTTAGTGCTATTAGTTCTATGTTACTAAATTTATGCATGTACACACATGTTAGTATCAATTTGCTGTCATCCAAACACTATCGCTATGCTGTTGCAGTTATATTTACCTTCCTCATAAAATGTTCAATTTGTTATTTATTGTACATGAGTAAGAACTTGTAGCATTGTTGTAGTTAATTGTAGCTTCTGATGTTCCAGAATTTGGTTGTTGTCTTAGTAGCAATTAATTCATTTGCACATTGACCTTTTTGAGAAGATATGTCATAATTAACATGTTTCTTTAGTTTTTCAAAATAAGCATTGGTGATTTTCTATGTTGCTATAAACCCATTTCCCCTACAATTGTTACTGATCTGGTTTTAAATATTATAAGATGAACGGAAGTGTTCTTACTTGGAGTGGGTTGATCAAGAGTGGCCACAGTCTTTGAAGATGTGCCTAGCGAAGCTCTGGGGCATGTATGAGGAAGAGAACAGAGGTAGGCTTAGAGAAAGTATTGTCAACGCTGAAGAATATTTGAAGATGCGGGATAAAAAGAGGAAGGTGGAGAATGAGCTCAGATTTTTTAAATCAGACTTTGCTAAGATGGTGTTGGCAAAGGAGGAGGCACTTTCCTAGTTGCCCAGTGCAAAAAAAGTTTTTACTGAACTGAAAGCAGAGGTGGATAAGACGAGCCTGGATGATCTCGATTAGGGAAATGAATATATTGTTCTAATATTTTTCTTATGAAGTTGAACTAGCTATATGTTGTACTGTGTTGTTTCCATGTAGCTATCGTACTATGATGTTATAATATATTTATGTGCCTGATATGAAATTGGCAAACAGATGTTCGATATGAAATGTGAATTTGCGTAATACTGGAATTATTAATTGTAAACTAATAAACCTGCTAAATGTTTCATGGAACTTTGAAAACGGTCCTAGCAGTAAAAGCGCTTGTGATGGACAGCCCAATGCCACACAGTTTTGTTCATCAAATCATATGTGATGTAGTTGATAAAAGCAAATAGTTAACCAAGGTAGGCCGTGTGTGATAGTTAAACCTTTCACACACGAGCCTACACATAGAACTGTGTGGGATGTACATACGTACGGAAACGTTTCCCCTGGATTGGCTGTGTGGGATGTACATAAGAACGGAAACGTATTCCCTGGATTGACTGTGTGTGATATACATACGAACGGAAACGTTTTCCCTGGATTGACTGTGTGGGATGTACATAAGAACGGAAACTTATTCCTTGGATTGACTGTGTGTGATATACATACAAACGGAAATGTTTTTGGGGGATTCACCATGTGGGATGTACATATGAACGGAAATGATTGGGTTTCGATGCCTCGCGCGATCGCACACGAGCTCATTTTGCCCCAGCCTGTGTCCCAGGAAGGCCTATCCCCGACGATTTTTGGGTCATGTGGGAAGGACCCCCTATCACTCACACTCACTTGGCGACGGCTCCAAATGTCATCACGGAAAGGGGTTGAAAACCGTTTGTATAGCACCGACGCGTACCAGTGGGTGGGGTAATACCCTGCGTCTTTCTTGCTGTTATTTATTGATGGTGGAATACCTTGTGTGAGTGTTTACAATGGGATGAATGGAATACTACCGAGAGTTGTTCTACAAGAGAATAGATGGAATGAGAGCCCCCTAGCCTCCCCTTATATACATGGCGGAGGCTGGGGTTTTACAAGGAGATATGATCTAGGCCGCCACCATCAACTTGGGGGGTGATTAGGGAACGCTTATCCATTTCTCCGCCCCCCCTCAGTCGTCACGTGTGTAATGGGCCTATAAGCCCCCTGGCAGGATTGCTGTTGGGCTCCTTGTTGGCGAGCCATCCTTAGTGTATTACACTGTCAGTAGCCCCCGAGCGCGTCGGAGGTCACAGAAGTTGATCTTCAAGGTCTTCGGTGAGCTCTTTTTCATCTAGTGCTTGGCCTTTAAAAATTTCCCTTGGGGAGCTCGGCTCTCCGGGGATCTCGCTCTAGTCCGACCTCTGATGAGACCCCTGTGATGGGTAACCTATGACGAGGTCTCCGTCAGTAGGCCTCCTGAAGACTGAAGCACTATAGATCCATCTTTCTTAATTAAATCGAGGTTCTTCAGGATGTCGTTGGATGGATCCTGCCAATAGTGCTTCGTCATGATGATAACTTCAGAATTCGTGCGCCCATGCCTTGCCATGTGGGAAACCGCATGAGACGTGGAGCACGTGTCACGCCTTGAGGTCCGTCCGTTCAGTTTTGGGCAGCTATAAGGAGGAAAAAAGGAGAAAGGTTTTCTCTTCCCCCATCTTCTTCATTTCCGCCCTTACGCATCCCGCTCCTTTGGTCGTGCCGCCGTTGCTAATTCCTTGCGTTTCGCCTCTACGGTCCTCAACCCTTAGCACCTCCACTGACATGGCTAAGAACTGGAGCGAGGGGAGAGCTCGTGCCTCGAGCCAAGATCTGCCCACCACCATGACAGAGAAGAAGCGGAAGTGGGCTGCCACTGAACACAAAACAAAAAAACCACGGGAGGCCAATGAGATCATGGGGAAGTGGTTTCCTCTACGGTCTCCTCTGAGGCTACTCATAGTGGGAGTAACTTAAGTAGTAACATAGCGCACTTCGAGAAATGTTTGCTTATGTGGCATATAGTTAATGAGAAGTGGTAACATAATATGTTATTGTAACATAGCACTTCCCAAGACAAGATGAGTCTACAAGCCATTAAATGAAGCCACATATAACACTACTAGTATGTTACTTTACACTATAAAGATGGTAACTTAGACTAGTGTCATATGCATAACAGTAGTATAAATTACTCCCCACTATGACCAGCCTGAGGAGCTTGACCTTCTCGTGATGGAGAAATCGGTGCTGACATATCTGTTGTGATTAATTAGCATATATTAATTAGAGGGAAAATTTCTTCTTGTCTAACAGTGCGTGCGGTTCTCTAGCAACCGACGCGTCTCCTTTTTCTCAACCATCATGACTTCTAGCCTACGACAGTTCCTGTAAAGACGCCTCTTACTTGCGTCTCTTGTACTCATATAAATAGCTACTCTATCAATACAAAGATTAGTGGACCAATTTTCACTCAAACACGTTATCATGCACGCTTTGCCGAGAGCACAGGAAGGCCTCGCCGACGGTGACATGCCTGGACTCATCTCTTTCTTCCTCCGCCTCATCCGTGCGGACGGCCGCTGTCGCCGCTTCACAGCCCGTGGCCATCATGGAGTAGGCGGGTGCCGTCACCGCCGATTCGGACACCGTGGCGCTGGACAAGGCCACCATGCCGCTATACGCGACCCTCGATGTGGCCTCCGCGCCCCCAGACACGACCATTGCGCCGGTGCTCCCGGTGACCATGCCCCAACGGTGGCCAGCCCCAGCGCGCCTCCCGCACACACAGGAGAAGAGATCCCCGGGCCCGTGCTCGTGGCTCCAACGCGGATTCCATCTCCGCCTCCAGTGCCGACTGATGAGCCTGACTTCTTCGTCTTCGTGTCGTTCCAGAGCGGTGCCGGAGGGACGACCCAAGCCGCTGGCCCGACGCCGATCACGCAACCTGGAGACGAGGATGCCGGCCCAAGTCGCAGCGCCACCGAGCCCCCGCACGCCCCCACCTCCGTGCTAGACGAGGCACCACCGTCCCCGCGCACAGTTGCCCGATCGTGCCTCCAGGACTCCGAGAGCATGGAGGGACGCCGCCGCCTGTTTGGTCGCGCCATCGCCGCCATCGAACGCCGCCCAAGCCGCCACTCCGGCCTCGCCTCCGCTGTTGTCTACATCTCCTCGTCGGAGTATGAGGGAGGCACGCCGGCGAGCCCCCTATGAACAGCGGCAAGGGAGTGGGGTGGCGGCGCCGCCAGGCGTCTGGTCGGGAGGGGATTGGGATCCCCCGATCCCTAACCGCTCGCCATGTAAGGCCGGCTGACCGCCCCATCTCCACATGGGCCGTGGGCCTGGCCCAGATCGCCCCTGGCTATAGGCCAAGTCCTTAGAAAGTTTTCTTTCTTCTGGTTTTTCCAGTTTAATTCATGTAACAGTAGTTTTAGCAGTAATGTCTCATTGTTTAGCACTGTTTAGCCTCCGTACATGTAGTTATTTACATTTGTCTCAAAAAAAGTTATTTACATTCTAGTCTAGTATTTAGATTTACTCTATTTTAGGACATGTGTAAATATATGTAGGCGTGTGTTTATTATGTAATGTATTTGATAATGTAAATAAAGGACCAACATTATCTAGAAATGTCATGTTCTATGTGTTTACCACATACCAGTTTTCTAGAACATGTTCCAACGATTGAGATTAATTTCTGTCGTACAACAAAATTGCAAATTTTTGATACACGCCTCCATCATTATATTTGGAATCACGGTCTACATTTTGTACAATTTGACAAACGATTACCTTGAATGTGCACTTCCTTATATTTAAATTGCTAACATACACAAGGTAATAGAAAACAAGCGCATCTACTGACATTGTCAGATTATGTAGCCTATTACCGTGAGATCCATGTGATCTTCGACGTGTTATGTTCAATCAATTGAGGTCTACATTATTCAAGTTCTTTACTTGAGTATCAGATTTTGCACCATTATTACAATACAACCATGATGGTTTTTAATTTACCCTCCGTAGATTAATTATCTCTGGTTCATCCATGTAGGTAAATGATAACCGCAAAAGAATTTGAGGAGCTTGCCCTCAATGGCCACAACTACCCTACATGGGCCATGGATGTCAAGATCAGTCTTGCTTCCCGTGGGATAGAGCGTGCAATCCAGGACCCGGAGACTCCTCTACCGGCCGGAACCACGCCGCTGACAGAACAACAAAACTATGCAACTTTATACATCATAAGGCATCATATTCGCCTAGATCTAAAGTCTGAGTACTTAGAGGAGCAATCTCCCAGTGCTTTGTTTCTAGCCCTCAAAACGAGATATGGACAACAGAAGGCAGTCGTCCTGCCATAAGCACTCCATGATTGGACTCACCTTCGTCTTCAGGATTTCAAGTCCATCGTGAGTACAACCACAAGGTTCATAAGATAAGTTCCAAACTGCATTTTTGCAGGAAGGAACCTACTGATGCGGACAAGATAGAGAAAACTTTATCTACTATGCTCCCTTCAGACAGGATCCTCCAGCAGCAATACCGTGCTCGAAACTATACTGTCTATTCCGAGCTTATTCATATGTTACTTCAGGCTGAAAAGCATGATGACCTACTCGCTAAGAATGGCTCTCAACGCCCAGTTGGGGCACAACCTTTACCTGAAGTTCATATGAATGTCGCGAATAGTCAGAAGTTTGATGGTGCCTTTAGAGTCAATCAATCAAATGTCCAGAACAAGCGAAAGCGCATTAGGAACAGGAGGTCTAGGAACTCAGACAAGGAAAAGGCACTGCAGAGCTGTAACACCCTCGATGCGGCTATATCTCCCACGTGTCGAGGCACGACTTAGAGGCATGACCGCATTGAAAGCAATGTCGCAAGTTAGGCAATCTTCACAACATGCCATGTAATATGAATAATAAAAGGGGAAAACATAGTTGGCTTACACTCGCCACGTCAATCAAAGTACATAAATAGCATTACATCATCCAATCACTCATGGCCCGACTACGGTGCCAAAATAAAAGATCAACCCAACAAGCGACACGGTCCCGATCGCCCCAACTGGGCACCACTACTGATCATCAGGGAAAGACACATAGTAATGGCGTGAGTCCTCGTCGAACTCCCACTTGAGCTCAAGCGCGTCATCTGGAGCGGAGTCATCAGGCCCTGCATCTGGTTTGGAAGTAATCTGTGAGCCACAGGGACTCAGCAATCTCGCACCCTCGCGATCAAGACTATTTAAGCTTATAGGTAAGGCAAGGTAAAATATGTGGAGCTGCAGCAAGAGACTAGCATATATGGTGGCTAACCTGTTCGCAAAAGAGAGCGAGAAAAGAAGGCAAAGCGCGAACGAATAACTAGAGAACAACCTGCGGCAAGCATTACTCCAACACCGTGTTCACTTCCCGGACTCCGCCGAGAAGAGACCATCACGGTAACTCACACAGTTGATTCATTTTAATCAAGTTAAAGTTCAAGTAATCTACAACCGGACATTAACAAATTCCCATCTGCCCATAACCGCGGGCACGGCTTTTGAAAGTTCAAATCCCTACAGGGGAGTCCCAACTTAGCACATGACAAGCTCTCACGGTCAACGAAGGAATAGACCTTCTCCCGAGACATTCCGATCAAACTCGGTATCCCGGTTCTACAAGACACTTCGACAAGTTAAAACAAATCCAGCAACAACGCCCGAATGTGCCGACAAATCCCGATAGGAGCTGCACATATCTCGTTCTCAGGGCACACTCAGATTGTCTAAACTTCCGGTAGGCCAGCCCAGAGTTGCCCCTGGTGGCCACCGGTGGCTAACGAGGTGGACCAACGCTCAGAGGAGCACTGGCCCGGGGGGGTTTAAAATAAGATGACCCTCGGGCTTCGGAAACCCAAGGGAAAAAGAGGCTAGGTGGCAAATGGTAAAACCAAGGTTGGGCATTGCTGGAAAAGCTTTAATCAAGGCGGACTATCAAGGGGTTCCCATTATAACCCAACCGCGTAAGGAACGCAAAATCCGGAAACATAACACCGATATGACGGAAACTAGGGCGGCAAGAGTGGAACAAAACACTAGGCGAGAGGCCGAGCCTTCCATCCTTTACCAAGTATATAGATGCATTAAGATAACAAGGCAATATAATGATATCCCAACAAGTAAATAATGTTCCAACAAGGAACGGTCTCCAATCTTCACCTGCAACTAGCAACGCTATAAGAGCGGCTGAGCAAAGCGGTAACATAGCCAATCAACGGTTTGCTAGGACATGGTGGGTTAGAGGTTTGACATGGCAATTTGGGAGGCATGATAAGCAAGTGGTAGGCATCGTAGCATAGGCATAGCAAAAGAGCGAGCATCTAGCAAAGCAAAGATAGTAGTGATTTCGAGGGTATGATCATCTTGCCTGCAAAGTTGTCAAAGTTGACTGGGTCCTTGAAAGCAAACTCAACGGGCTCCTCGTTAGCGAACTCGTCTCCCGGCTCTACCCAAATAAGAAAAACAAGCAAACGGAACACAATCAACCACGTGCAAAGCTCAAACAACATGATGCAAACATGGTATGCTATGCGGGATGCGATATGTGATGCATATGTAAGATTTGACAAGGAATGAAAAACCTGGCCTCAACATGGAAATCCAAGTGCGCCACTGGAAAGGTGAGATGAAATCGCTTGAAAACGATATAAAGATCACCGGAATCGGAGTCACGGTTTGGAAATGGCAAGCAATTCAAATATGACCACGGTCTACGATTTACAGCAAGTAGCCATCTAAATGCAACAAGATGAACATGCTACAACACCCAAATATGGCAACAAAATACATGGCAGGGATCCATTCATGATGCTTAACAAAAGATGAACACTGAGCTACGGCCAATTCATCCATTAACAGGTTCAAACAAGCATGGCAAAAATGCATTTGGTAAACAGATTTCAGACTTGGTGAAATTAACACTTGTCTGGAATTTCAGAACGGGTAGCACACTTTGAAGCATGAAAACTATATGCTAAAGGGCCTGAACATGGCGAAGTAAAGCATGGCATGGAGCTACTCAAAGAGCTTAACAAAAGTCCCTTAGTGACCTTGAGCCAAAAGGGGGCAGAAAATACATTTGCAAGTATGTGAACATGGCAAAAACATAATCAGTTTACAGACTTGGTGAAAAACTGGAGCATGCAAAAACAGATATCAAGTAGGCATGTTTACGAGCTCGATGCACTCACTACAGAGCATGTCATGACAATCTAAGCATACACCCATCAAGAATACACATTATACAAGCTAGACATGGCAAGAACAATAACATAGCATGCACGGATCAACTACAACATCCTCGGCAAAATCGCTAACAAGTAGACAATCTGCCTAGATTCACGAAATGGCAAAAGTAGAGCTCGATTGACTCAAGTTAGGGTGCTCCATAATTGCAAACAAAGACATGGATGGATAGAGCACTACAAGATTAACAAATCATCCTTACTGATCATCCTCAAAAGAGGCACGGATTACTAGGAAACAACATGAACATATGGCATATTGATAAAAATAGATCAAGGACTTCGTGGAATTGCTAAGTCCCTGAAATCAGCATTAACGAATGCACCACTTTGCAAGCTTGTGCTAGTCACCACACACATCACAAAAATACATGGGTTGCACCTCTGGAAAGATGGCAAAACATATAACAAAACACATGTGGAGCTCAGGGGCATATCATGCACACAATAATCATGGAAAAAATGACAAATATCTAATTGGAGCAGCAGATCTGACAATTATCCCAAATAGCATTCTTCCAACAGCATTTCGGGCATCAAGATGAACTCAAATGAAAATGATGCAATGAGATGAAATGATGTACCCTCTGAGATGAACATTTTGATATGCTATATGCCCAAAACGGAGCTACAGATGCGGAGATACGACATGACGAACATAGCAAAATAGTTAGGGTTTGAGGCAAAAAAGTCAACCGAGCAATCTCAGATCTGAGATCTGCACGCTTCCCGAGGTTCGTCCATGAGCTCGCCGGAGAGGAGTTGACCACCGGAGTTCGTCGGGGGAGGCGGCGTGGAGCTCGCCGGAGTGGTGGCCGAGGTCGCCGGACTTGGGGGAGGAAGGAGCCGGCGACGGAGGAAGCCCGGGGCCGCGGTTGGTGTTGGCCGGAGCCGGTGCGGTGGCCCGGCGATGATGCGGCGGTCCGGCCGCCGGAGTAGAGGCGAGGGCGGCGCCCTGGCGCGGCGGCGCGGAGGGAGGCGGGCGCCGGCGAAGGTGCAGGCGGGCGGCAGGGAACGGGCCGCGCGGGGGCCCTCCTCGGGCCAGGCGGGCCGGCGAAGTGGGGCGGCATGGCGGGCGAATGGCGGAGTGCCACGTGGCGGCGGCGGCGCGGGTCGGACAATGTCCGGCCCGGCGATTTTCGTCCGGCGGTGGAGAGGGGAGCGGGGCTAGGGTTAGGGTAGGAGGAGACCCGGGATTTTGAATGGGAAGGTATTTATAGGCATAGAGGGAGCTAGGAGAGTCCAAATGAGGTGCGGTTTTCGGCCACGCGATCGTGATCGAACGCTCTAGATGATGGAGAGGGTTTTGGTGGGTTTTTGGGCCAAATTGGAGGGGTGTTGGGCTGCAACACACACGAGGCCTTCTCGGTCCCTCGGTTAACCGTTGGAGCATCAAACGAAGTCCAAATGGTACGAAACTTGACAGGCGGTCTACCGGTAGTAAACCAAGGCCGCTTGGCAAGTCTCGGTCCAATCCGGAAATGTTTAATCCCCACACACAAAAGAAAGGTAGAAATGACCACCGGAGGAGAACAGAGCGCCGGAATGCAAAACGAACAACGGGGAAAATGCTCGAATGCATGAGACAAACACGTATGCAAATGCAATGCACATGATGACATGATATGAGATGCATGACAATGACCACAACACACGGAGACAAAAACCCGAACCCGAGAAAATAAAATAACTTAACGCCAGAAACGGCAAGAGTTGGATTACATATTAGGTAAATCATACCCGGGGTGTTACAAGAGCCCAAGCATGATAAATCTCTGCTTTGCAACAAGTTTGGATGTTACACGCACCCCACCGACAAGTGCAAGATCCCAAAGCATCTGGTTATGCTGTACTAGCAATCACACGGACGCAAAGCACCTCAAGGGAAGAGATTTGCAGCCAACTTCAACCTTCATTCAGACAGCGCCAATGGACCTGGTAGTTCGCACAACGTTCCTCCTGGACCAAGCAACACCATTGCGTTCCATCAGCCAGAGGACCTTGCTGACACTGAGGACATGATGATTGAGTATACCTCAAACGACGTGTTTGGAGACTTCGACTAGTCCCACTCCTTAGTGATCTATTTAACTATGTCCATTTGTGATGTTGTAATAAGAACATAAGTATTGTCTTTATATTTTGTCAGCACTTTTGATACAATAAGATTGTAATTGTACCAACATATTTGATATAAATAAGATTGTATTCTATGTATTTACATGGGATTTTCTTATTGAAAGTTCTTTGTCTTATATATAGTTCTCTACGGTGATAATCCGATGGAAGAGGAATTATGCCTTGTGGATAGTGCAACCACAAACTCCATACTGAGGGAGATGAAATATTTCAAACTCTGAAAAAGATGAATGGAGATATTCTAACTATCGCTGGACGCGATACGGTAATCGTTGGCACTGGACGTGCCATATTTACACTCCTAGGCGGTACACAAGTGACAATTGAGGATGCTTTGTTGTATCCTGACTCATCACGTACCCTGGTCAGTTATCGAGATATCCGAAAAAATGGCTTTCACATTGAAACCCATGAAGATAACAAAGAGGAGTATCTACTCTTCACCAAAGATCATGGATATGGCAAGCAGGTACGTGAAAAAAATTCCTTCTCTATCGTCTGGTTTGTACTATACGCACATCAAACCCGTAGAACATGTTGCATACAAAGTAATTTTTCAAAATGTTGACGCATTTCAAACTTGGCATGATTGCCTAGGCCATCTCGGGATCGGGATGATGAGAAAAATTACTAGCAATTCCATTGGTCATAATTTGCTTGAGTCAAATTTTCCTCAATCTTCAAACTTTGTGTGCACTTATTGTGCCATGGGAAAGCTAATTTTGAGACCCTCTCACCTCAAAATACAAGCTGAACCACTTCAGTTTCTTGAACGTATTCAAGGATACATTTGTGGTCTCATCCAACAATTATTTGGACCTTTCTGGTACTTCATGGTTCTAATTGATGCATCTACATGATGGTCACATGTGTGTCTTCTATCCACGCGAAACCATGCATTTGCCAAGATAATGAGGCAAGTCATTAGGTTACAAGCCCATTATCCAGAAAGTCAAATTAAGACAATTCGCATGGACAACGCTGCAGAATTCTCCCCACGTGCTTTCAACGATTATTGCATGGCCCTGGGGATTGAAGTTCAACACTCCGTTCCATATGTTCATACACAAAATGGTTTGGCTGAATCATTGATTAAAAGGATCAAACTCAATGCAAGACCTTTGTTAATGAATTGCAACTTGCCAACCTCTTGTTTGGGTCATGCGGTTCTATATGCTGTTGACTTGATACAATTGAGGCCTACTGCATATCATAGTACTTCCCCTCTGCAATTGGTATGTGGAAATCCTCCTAGCATTTCCCATCTGCATAAGTTTGGATGTGCTGCATACATCCCGATCTCACCACCACAGCGGACATCCATGGGCCCACATAGGAAACTAGGGATCTATGTGGGGTACAAATCACCGTCGATTATTAAGTACCTGGAACCCCTTACTAGGGACCCGTTCACAGCCGGTCATGCTGATTGCATATTTAATGAGGAACACTTTCCGGCATTAGGGGGACTTCAAGTACCAGAAAGAATGCCCGGAAGTTGATTGGAATGCTCAAGCCATTTCGTCCTCTGATACGTACACAAGAGACCGAACTCCAAGTTCGGAAAATCATTAATTTGCAACATCTTGCAACTAACCTGCCAGATTCATTTACTGATCTAAAAGGTGTTACAAAGTCCTTCAATCCGGCCAGAAATGCGCCCGAAAGAGTGGAGGTACCGAAAAAACCACTCAACTCCCTGTTCCTAAAAAGAGGGGGAGTAGTACGGCCTCTGACTTGGAACAAGCTTCCAGCAAGCAACAAAGGAAATCGAGGAGAAAAACCTCGCAGTCAGTAAATACAAGTCAGCTCAACGTTGATAAACACCTTATGGGTAGTATACACCTAGTGGAAGGGCAACCTCCACAACCCAGCTTTAGTTTGCACACACTGGTTGGGCCATCGGAACACCCACACTCACGCGTATTGGGAAATCACGAAGAGTCACTAGGGGTGCAGGAAATTTCCATCAACTATATCCATTCAGGATAATCTTTCGATCATAAGTCTATGACTGTCGACATTTATTTTGCTGAGCAGATATCCTTCTCACTGATCATGATCCAAAGACCATCATTGAGTGCCAAAAGCACTCCGACTGGCCTAAATGGAAGGACGCGATATAAGCAGAAATTGTCTCGCTTAACAAAAGAAAGGTATTCACTGAAGCAATACCGGCACCTCCCAATGTTTTCCCTGTGGGATACAAATGGGTTTTTCTCCGGAAACGGAATGATAACAAGGAGGTGGTGAGATAGAAAGGAAGGCTCGTAGCACAAGGGTTCACGCAGAGACCCGGCATTGATTTCAGTGAGACAAATTCTCCTGTAATGAGTGGAACCACTTTTCGATACCTTATATCTTTCGTAGTGCAAAACCGTCTATCTATGTAGTTGATGGACGTCATGACCACGTATCTTTATGGGTCACTAGATTCGGACATGTATATGAAGGTTCCTGATGGAATCTCTATCCTGAATACAAGCGCAAAACGCAACATGTATTGTGTAAAACTGAATAAGTCATTATATGGCTTAAGGCAGTCGGGATGGATGTGGTACAACCTGTTGGGGAACGTAGTAATTTCAAAAAAATTCCTACGCACACGCAAGATCATGGTGATGCATAGCAACGAGGGGGAGAGTTCATGATAAATTTAAGTTCAATTTAATCATATTACTTAAGAACTCCCACTTAGATAGACATCCCTCTAATCCTCTAAGTGATCACGTGATCCAAATCAACTAAACCATGTCCGATCATCACGTGAGATGGAGTAGTTTCAATGGTGAACATCACTATGTTGATCATATCTACTATATGATTCACGCTCGACCTTTTGGTCTCCGTGTTCCGAGGCCATATCTGTATATGCTTGGCTCGTCAAGTATAACCTGAGTATTCCGCGTGTGCAACTGTTTTGCACCCATTGTATTTGAACGTAGAGCCTATCACACCCGATCATCACGTGGTGTCTCAGCACGAAGAACTTTCGCAACGGTGCATACTCAGGGAGAACACTTCTTGATAATTTAGTGAGAGATCATCTTATAATGCTACCGTCAATCAAAGCAAGATAAGATGCATAAAAGATAAACATCACATGCAATCAATATAAGTGATATGATATGGCCATCATCATCTTGTGCTTGTGATCTCCATCTCCGAAGCACCGTCATGATCACCATCGTCACCGGCGCGACACCTTGATCTCCATCGTAGCATCGTTGTCGTCTCGCCAATCTTATGCTTCCACGACTATCACTACCGCTTAGCAATAAAGTAAAGCATTACATCGCGATTGCATTGCATACAATAAAGCGACAACCATATGGCTCCTGCCAGTTGCCGATAACTTGGTTACAAAACATGATCATCTCATACAAAAAATTAGCATCATGCCTTGACCATATCACATCACAACATACCCTGCAAAAACAAGTTAGACGTCCTCTACTTTGTTGTTGCAAGTTTTACGTGGCTGCTACGGGCTTAAGCAAGAACTCATCTCACCTACGCATCAAAACCACAACGATAGTTTGTCAAATAGACTCCGTTTTAACCTTCTCAAGGACCGGGCGTAGCCATACTCGGTTCAACTAAAGTTGGAGAGACAGTCGCCCGCAAGCCATCTATGTGCAAAGCACGTCGAGGGAACCGGTCTCGCGTAAGCGTACGTGTAAGGTTGGTCCGGGTCGTCTCGTCCAACAATACCGCCGAACCAAAGTATGACATGCTGGTAGGCAGTATGACTTGTATCGCCCACAACTCACTTTTGTTCTACTCGTGCAAATAACATCAAACCATAAAACCTAGGCCCGGATGCCACTGTTGGGGAACGTAGTAATTTCAAAAAAAAATCCTACGCACACGCAAGACCATGGTGATGCATAGCAACGAGGGGGAGAGTCTGATCTACGTACCCTTGTAGATCGCAACGGAAGCGTTGACACAACGTAGAGGAAGTAGTCGTACGTCTTCTTCCCGATCCGGCCGATCCAAGCACCGTTACTCCGGCACCTCCGAGTTCTTAGCACACGTTCAGCTCGATGACGATCCCCGGGCTCCGATCCAGCAAAGCTTCGGGGAGGAGTTCCGTCAGCACGACGGCGTGGTGACGATCTTGATGTACTACCGACGTAGGGCTTCGCCTAAGCACTACAACGATATGATCGAGGTGGAATTTGGTGGCAGGGGCACCGCACACGGCTAAGGAACGATCTCAAGGATCAACTTGTGTGTCTAGAGGTGCCCCCTGCCCCCGTATATAAAGGTTGCCAGGGGGAGGGCTGGCCGACCAACTATGGAGGCGCAGGAGGAGTCCTACTCCTACCGGGAGTAGGACCCCCCCCCCCCCAATCCTATTCCTAATAGGACTCCCAAGGAGAAAGAGAGGGAGAGAGGTGGCCGGCCACCTCTCCTAGTCCTAATAGGACTAGGGGAGGGGGGAGGCACGCAGCCCACCTTGGGCTGCCCCTTTCACCTTTCCACTAAGGCCCAATAAGGCCCATATGGTTCCCGGGGGGTTCCGGTAACCTCCCGGTACTCCGGTAAAATCCCGATTTCACCCGGAACACTTCCGATATCCAAATATAGGCTTCCAATATATCAATCTTTATGTCTCGACCATTTCGAGACTCCTCGTCATGTCCGTGATCACATCCGGGACTCCGAACAACCTTCGGTACATCAAAATGCATAAACTCATAATAATTGTCATAGTAACGTTAAGCGTGCGGACCCTACGGTTCGAGAACAATGTAGACATGACCGAGACATGTCTCCGGTCAATAACCAATAGCGGGACCTGGATGCCCATATTGGCTCCTACATATTCTACGAAGATCTTTATCGGTCAGACCGCATAACAACATACGTTGTTCCCTTTGTCATCGGTATGTTACTTGCCCGAGATTCGATCGTCGGTATCCAATACCTAGTTCAATCTCCTTACCGGCAAGTCTCTTTACTCGTTTTGTAATACATCATCCGCAACTAACTCATTAGTTGCAATGCTTGCAAGGCTTGTGTAATGTGTATTACCGAGAGGGCCCAGAGATACCTCTCCGACAATTGGAGTGACAAATTCTAATCTCGAAATACGCCAACCCAACATCTACCATTGGAGACACCTGTAGTACTTCTTTATAATCACCCAGTTACGTTGTGACGTTTGGTAGCACCCAAAGTGTTCCTCCGGCAAACGGGAGTTGCATAATCTCATAGTCATAGGAACATGTATAAGTCATGAAGAAAGCAATAGCAACATACTAAACGATCGGGTGCTAAGCTAATGAAATGGGTCATGTCAATCAGATCATTCAACTAATGATGTGACCTCGTTAATCAAATAACAACACATTGTTCATGGTTAGGAAACTTAACCATCTTTGATTAACGAGCTAGTCAAGTAGAGGCATACTAGTGACACTCTGTTTGTCTATGTATTCACACATGTATTATGTTTCCGGTTAATACAATTCTAGCATGAATAATAAACATTTATCATGATATAAGGAAATAAATAATAACTTTATTATTGCCTCTAGGGCATATTTCCTTCACAACCGACTTAGTGAGTTCCTTCTTCATAAAGGTTACTCCAATAGTAGTGATTGCCCATGTGTCTTTATCAAAAAATTGCTCTACAGGATTTTGTATCATTTCATTGAAATGAGATGACCTCAACATCATTGGCAACACACAAGACATTGATGAAGCACGCAATCACCTAAAGATGGAATTTGAGATGAAGGATTTGGGTAAAACCAAATTTTGCTTAGGTATTCAACTTGAGCACCTTTCCTCATGAATCATGGTACACCAAGCTGCCTATATCGAGAAAATATTGGAGAAATTCAATATGAATAAATCCTACCCATCTAAAACTCCCATGGTGGTTCGTTCTCTAGATGTAGAGAAAGATCCGTTCAGGCCAAGGGATGATGGAGAAGAAATATTGTGACCCGAGGTTCCATATCTAAGTGTCGTTGGAGAGCTCATGTATCTTGTAAATTGCACGAGACCTAACACCACATTTGCAGTGAATCTACTTGCTAGACATAGCGCAGCTCCCACTAAACGTCATTGGTCTGGAGTCAAGAATACCTTCCGATATCTCCAAGGCACAAAGGATCTTGGCCTATTTTTTCAGTTCCAGAGAAATTGGGACTCTAATATGATTGGATACGAAGATGCTGGCTATTTATCTGATCCCCATAATGCCAGATCACAGTCCGGCTTTGTGTTCCTACATGGTGGAACTGACATATCATGGAAGTCTTCTAAACAGACTCTGGTGGCAACATCTACCAATCATTCTGAAACTATTTCACTATTTGAGGCATCACACGAATGTGTGTGGCTTCGCAGAATGAAAAACCACATGCAATAGCCATGTGGAATTAGTTCTATTGAATCACCTATCATTATCTATGAAGATAATGCGGCTTGTGTTGCACAGATGCAAACAGGATACATCAAGAGTAATATCACTAAACATATTTCTCCTAAGTGGTTTTTCCCCATGAACTTCAGAAAAGTGGGGAAATAAACATCTTGCAAGTTAAATCATGTGAAAACCTTGTTGATTTGTTTACCGAGTCTCTACCAAATTCTACATTTCAAAAATATGTTCATGGAATTGGTATGCCACGATTTCCGGACTTGCAAGAATTAAGGGGAGTGTCTCCCTGAACTGTACCTGTTGGAAGTATCATATTACATTTCTTCTTCTCCGTGAGTTTTATGTTTCAGGTTCTTATCAAGAATATTAATGAAGAATTTCCGGAGAAGAATCCTTTTGAGATGATGATGCAACCTGGACAATCTTTCAAGATGATGATTATACCTGATGATCATATGACGATTCTACATGGACAAGATAGATTAAGGGGAGTGTTGTGATTAATTAGCATATATCAATTAGAGGGAAAATCTCCTGTTGTCTAACAGTGCGTGCGGTTCTCTATAGCAACTGACGCGTCTCCTTTTTCTCAACCGTCGTGACTTCTAGCCTATGACGGTTCCTGTAAAGACGCCTCCTACTTGCGTCTCTTGTACTCATATAAATAGCTACTCTATCAATACAAAGATTAGTGGATCAATTTTCACTCAAACAATATCTGAAGGCTAAAGCACTGCATTCCAGATGATGAGATCGCGCTGACTCCTCCTGATGGCGAGCATGTGATTCACCTGGAATACTTCAGGTGGGGGCTCGGTTTCCCACTGCACAACTTTGTGTGCGGGCTGCTTCGGTTCTATGGTTGCCAGCTGCACCACATCCCTCCGGAGGGCTTTGCTACATCTACATAAAGTTTTCTATGTAACTTACGAATAGGCTGAGCTGGCCAGATTTGGTTGGGAGGGGAAATAGGCCCAGGCCCACCCATTGAAAATCAGAGTGGGATGATTAGTTGAGGAAAGGAAATAACTTAAGTTTACCTAATAGATTTCATAGGTGTAGCATCTTTATCCCTCCTAATGGGGTCCCCCACATAGCCAATTCCATAACTTTATGCGGATGCTTCCTTGGAACGGCTCCTCACTTCGATTTGTTCCTCTACTTTTTCCGTGTTCAAGTCTAGATGAATGGAACGCCGTCTGCGACTTCGAGGGAGAGAGCTTGTAGATCCGCCCCAACACCAAGTTCTTGGTGATGGACCTCCCGAAGTCTGTCCGTGAATGGCACAAGTTTTGGTTCTATGCCTCCGGGCTTGCTGACAACATGCCGGCCCTCATGAACGAGCCCCAGTAGAAGTGCTCTCATGGGTTTCGTTGGATCATCTGTCGCCTGACGCCCGGGCTTTGGCTGATGCCACAGCTCATCTGAAGGTCAACGGGCTGAAAGGAGGGCATATCTTAAAGACGTGTGTGGAGCGCCACACCCTCCCATTGCAAGCTCGGTCGGCCCTGATGTACAAATATGCAGGACCAGATGACCCGACGCCGGTGTCCAAAGATGAGCTCGGGGTCGGAGGAGGTCGGGTGTCGCCTCAGTGTTCTGACCGAGCCCGTGGCGGTCAAGGACGCCAAGGTCGTCGCCGTGGAGCCAGTGCTGCCCGTCCGACGAGCAACGTAAGTGGCCGACCTCCGTGATTTCTTTTCTTGAAGATCGAAGCTTATTCTTTTCTTCTCACATTTCCTTGGTGTGCAGGAGTTTACGGCCTTCGAGGCCTTCTGTTCGGAGCCCCCGTTGCCTGGGCAGGTGGTGGACGTGGCCATGTCCAAATTAATGAAGCCCACCACCCCAAAGCCAGAGAGGGTGAGTGACGGCCCTCCCGAGAGGCGTAAGAAGGTATCCAAGGGGGCCTCCGAAGAAGAGGAGGGTTGGAGCATTCATTTGGGAGTGGTGTGTGTGTGTGTGGATGGTTGGCGGTTGATGCAGTGTGGCTTCCGGAGCCCTCGTAGCCGTGGTGCTGATGGTGTCAATGCCCCTTCAGGGTGTTGTGGGAATCGCGGCGTCTATTTTTTTCCTTTTGTTTGGTTTGTCATTGTTGATGTTTCTAGGCGAAAGCCTTGTTCTTCGACGAGGGTCGTTGCCAGTGATGTTGGCATTGTAAGATTTGATCTGGTGAAAGCGTTCCTACTCCTGATAAGAGCTGCATTGCGTTTATTTATGAGAGACAAGAAAAGCCCCTGCCATGGCGTACAAGTTTACGATGATCGCTAGGATACATCAATGAGGAGACAAAAAAGGATACGAGAGAAGTTCAGATAAAAGGGTTTAGATCACAATAGGTTTAAACAGATATTCTATCACCCTACCTTAATCTAAACTACCCTACATTCTAATTTCTCTTGAACTCCTCAAATGGCCTTGCTGGAAGAGCTTTAGTAAACCCATCTGCCAATTGATCCTTGGATGGAATAAACCGTATCTCCAACTTTTTCTCAGCAACTCTTTCTTGTACAAAGTGAAAATCTATCTCAATATGCTTGGTTCTAGCATGGAAAACTAGATTAGCCAGCAGATAAGTAGCACCCAAATTGTCACACCATAAATAAGATGTACGATGTTGCATCCCTAGCTCATGAAGCAACGATTCCACCCAAATAATTTTAGCAGTTGCATTTGCTAGAGATTTTATACTCAGCCTCTGTAGTTGACCTTGACACTGTGGCTTGTTTTCTGGCACTCCAAGAAATAAGATCTAACCCAAAGAACACTGCAAATCCTCCAGTCGACTTTCTGTCATCACTACATCCTGCCCAGTCAGCATCAGAAAAAGCACTAACAAGTGTAGAATTCGAACGCTTGAACTGAAGTCCCAAACTCACAGTGTGCTTGATATATCTTATAATCCTTTTGACAGATGTCCAATGAGTGGAGGTAGGAGCATGCAAATATTGACAAACCTTGTTTACAACAAATGACATGTCTGGCCATGGCAAGGTTAAATACTGTAAAGCTCCAACAACACTTCTATACTTTGTACTTTCCTATTCATTAAGCGGTTCTCCTTGATATGCCGAAAGTTGTTCTGAAGAAAACAATGGCCTGGGTGAAGGTTTGCAATCCTTCATTTCCATACGAGTTAGAAACTCAGTAGCATATTTTTCCTGATTTAACATTATGCCATCTTGAGCCTTCTTAACTTCAATGCCTAAGAAAAAATGTAAGTCGCCTAGATCCTTCATTGCAAACTCTGAACCCAAATCACGCAAGAGAGCATTAGTACCATTCTATGATGAGCTTGCAACTATAATGTCATCAACATATATAAGCACAAAAACCACTGTATATTATAAATAAAGAGAGATGTATCTGCTTTGGATGGAACAAATCCAAGATGCTTCAATTGTAAACTTAACCTGGAGAACCATGCTCTAGGTGACTGCTTCAAACCATAAAGAGCCTTATCAAGTTTACAAACATAATGAGGTGTTTGTTTATTCTCATACCCTGGTGGTTGCCTCATATAGACCTCATCTTCCAGAACACCATGCAAAAATGCGTTCTGAACATCTAGCTGTCCAAGACTTCATCCTTTTGAAACAGCAATGGCTAGCACAAGACTTATAGTAGCAGCTTTAACAACCGGACTAAATGTATCCTCGTAGTCAATACCATATCGTTGCTTAAGCCCTTTTGCAACTAGACATGCCTTGTAACTATCAATGGAGCCATCTGCTTTTCTTTTTATTCTATAAACCCATTTGCAATCAATAATATTTTTACCTCTCTGATTTGGTACCAAGTCCCATGTCTTGTTCTTCATGAGTTCACCATATTCTTCATACAAAGCTCTTTTCCACCTACGATCTCCAAATGCATCACTCAATTTTGCTGGTTCACCTAAAATACACAACATGCCATATGGTATTGTGCCATCCGTTCTTTTTTTAGGATTTCTAATACCTTTTTGAAGTCGAGTCATGACTCATGTAGCATCAGGTTGTGGTCGTACTGAATTCTGCGCAGAAATATGAACAGATTGGCTAGATACAGAAGATCCCGGAGATCTCTCAGAACTTGCCGCAGGTGATCCAGTGGCCTCCGGTGTGGCGGCCGTTTCTTCTGTGACCGCGGAGTCAGCAGCCGCATCCGGTCCGAACCCTGGCGCGATCGGCTGCATGTGAGAACAGCGCCCCACAGCGATTGGTTGCATGCGCCCATGCTGGCGCTCCTGACTGGCGGGCTCCTGATCTGAGGCAGATACGTGCCCGTGATCCGAGGAGGATTCCTGCACGGGCGTGACAGGCGCCACTAGATCATCCTCGAAGACTGCACATGCTCCCTCTTCTTCTTGCACATGAAATAACAGATCGTTTTGATCATTTTGAACACCATTTTCTGCCCCATTTTCTGCACCGTTTTCTTCAGAGACCTGCACACGTACAGAAGAAGCATTATCATGTTGGTTAGTACAATTGTTATCTCCCCCTTGATCAAAACTAGGAGATATGGATGGAAGGAGAAGTATTTCTTGACGAAGGAGGGCACCAGCATTGGGATGAAGTGATGCAAAAGGAAATACTGACTCGTCAAACACAACATCTCTGGAGATATATACTCGTCCCGTAGATATGTCAAGACACTTGACTCCTTTGTGCATAGGGCTATAGCCTATAAAAGCACTTTTTTGAATGGAACGCAAGTTTGCGTGTGTTATAAGGCCGGAGGTTGGGCCAACAAGCACATCCGAATACTCTAAGATACTTGTAATCTGGTGAAATACCAAAAAGATGAGTGATAGGATTCTCAAAGTTGATGACTTTGCTAGGACGAATGTTTATGAGATATGTGGCAGTAAGAAAAGCTTCATCCCAAAATTTTAGAGGCATGGAAGCGTTTGCAAGCAATGCTAGTCCTACTTCAACAATATGACGGTGTTTGCGTTCAGCAGACCCGTTTTGTTGGTGAGCATGTGGGGACATGAAACATGATGAGAAATTCCAATATTTTGGAAGAAAGAATTTAGTTTCTCATACTCACCACCCCAATCGGTTTGCATGGCGAGAATTTTGGAATTCAATTGACGTTCAACAAGATTTTGGAAATTGCTAAAGACTTGGAAAACATCGGATCATTTCTTTAGCAAATAAATCTAGGTAAATTTACTATAATCATCAATAAAGCTTACATAGTATGAAAATCTTCCAACTGAGGTAGGGGCTGGTCCCCATACATCTGAGGAAACAAGTTGCAATGGAGTAGTGGAAATACTAGTAGAGATAGGATAGGGTAACTGATGACTCTTAGCTTGTTGACAAGCATCACAAACTGACTCAAAACTAGGCTCATAAGAAAGCTTATTTTTACTAAGGACATGCTGAACTATAACTGAAGAAGGATGACTCAAACGACTATGCCACTTTGCCGAGGATGGTTTGGTGAAACTCCAAGCTTGTTTACTCGACCATGATGAAGATGATGATCTGAGTGGATATAAGCCTCCCTCACACTTTCCTCTAAGGATGATTCTCCTCGTTGCCAAGTCCTTGACCACAAAAGAGTAAGGGTAAAAAACTATGAGAACATTATTGTCGAGGGTAAAGCGATGAATAGAGACAAGATTCTTGGATGTATCAGGGACATGTAGAACATTGTTTAGATGCAAGTCCTTTAAGGGTGGTTTTAACAATTGAATTTCCAACATGGGTAATGTCCATACCTGAACCACTTGCCGTGCGCACTTGGTCACCTTCGTGGTATCTTTCCCTCATCGTTAGCTTGTCAAGCTCCCTTATAATGTGCTTCATGGCGCCAGAATCTTCGTACCAGTTTGTATCAATCCCGTAGGAGTTTGTGACAATGTTGGCCTTCTTTTCTTCGTGATCCTCATCATACCGATGCCAGCAGGCCCTTGCGCCGCCGGGGTGATGCTTGTAGCAGATCTGGCATTCAGGATAATCACGTTCTTGCTGTTGTGGCTGTTGTAGTTGTTGTTGTGGGCGTTGCTGATGGCTGCCGTAGCCACCGCCACGAGAAGGAGAAGGGGAGGAGCGGCTACCGCGATCACCATGGCCGCGCCCCCTGTTTCCTCGCCCACGGCCCCCTCTTTGTCCATACTGCCCACGCCCTCTGTAAATAGCATTGGCAGAGGAACGAAAGCCGCCTGGTCCATCTCCTAGCATCTACATCCTCTGGTCGAAGGCAGAGATCTGCGAGAAGAGATCATCGATCGTAATAGAGTTCTTGATGGCGCCAACTGCTGCTAAAATTGGATCATAATCCCGATCGAGTCCAGACAGGATGTAATCCACCATCTCTCCATCGGTTACTGAACGACCCGCTGCAGTGAGTTCATCACCGAGGCTCTTCATCTTGGCGATGAACGCATTACTGGACATGTTGCCCTTCTTGGTGTTGGAGATTGCAATCCTCAGATTTGTTATCCAAGACTGAGACTGCGCTGCGAACAAGGTAGTAAGGGCAATCCAAAGATCATGGGTACTCTCCTTACCGATGACTTGTCCGAGAATCTCCGGGGTCAGCGAATTGAGCAAGTAGCTCAGGACCTGCTGGTCCTTCGACAACCACGGGACATATAGGGGATTAGGCTCTATGGCCGTGGTCTTGTCCACCTTGGTGACTTCCACCGTCTTCGGTGGTGCGGCGTCGATGCCGTCAAGGAGGCCAGGCACTTGCGCTCCACGCAGTGCCGGCATTACTTGCGCCTTCCACGGGAGGTAGTTCCCCCTTGCAAGCTTTTCTGTTGGAGGTGCGTCGAGGTTGAGGACGATGACGCTTGAGCTTGCGGCCATGGCGAAGATAGGGTTTGGTTTTTGTGTTGCTAGATAGAAGGGAAGAGGCTAGCCCTGTATACCATGTAAGATTTGATCTGGTGGAAGCGTTCCTACTTCCGATGGGAGCCGCATTGCGTTTATTTATGAGAGACAGGAAAAGCCCCTGCCGTGGCGTACAAGCTTACGACGATCGCTAGGATACATCGATGAGGAGACAGAGGAGGATACGAGAGAAGTTCAGATAGAGGGGTTTAGATCAATAGATTTAAACAGATATTCTAACAGGCACCTATGGGCGTCCTCCTCCTTTTGGAGGCATTGTTGAAGAGTACTTCTCGACATTAAGACGTGGTCGAGCGAAGTGGAGAGACATTGGAGGTTGTTGGCTGGGGCATACCTTTCCCAATGTTTGGTGGGCCGACCGTGAGCGGGTCTAGGCGAAAGCTTATTGATCGATGGGGGTCGATGCCGGTGATGACGGTGTCTTCGGTCATCATTTTTCCTTCTTGAAGGCGTCTCTGAAGATCTTGCTTACAATCGTTCTGGCTCGAGGTCATGTAGGTGGTGGTGCTCTGTTTTTGTTGGCCTTGATGGGTTTTTTTTCGGGTTGGTTTTTAGCCTAGTTTTTCTTATAAACGGGTCAACTCTATATATTTTTTTCCTCTCTTGATGAAATCGGCAGAGCTCCTGCTTGCTCGTCAAAAACAAAATCTCACCGAAGCCAGGCGCCAACTCCGCCTTAACTACAGAGCCACTGCTTAGATCCGTATGTGGTCGTTACTCACTCATGAGGTCTCCGGGAAGCTTTTGGTTATTGGGTGCAACCGTTGGGAGATGGTAGCACGGTTTATCTTCAACCGATTTGGATGGCGAGCTAATAATAGGCTAGGTGTGTAGGCATCGTAGCATGTTGCTATTTTCACCGGCTGTGGCATCTTCTATTTTTCTTTTTGTTGTGCTCCGTTTGTGAGCCAGATTTGAACATCAGACTTTGTTTCGTACTTTACTTAATAATATGGCTGCATGCATCACTCTGATGCAGAGGCCGGGGGTCATCCTCCTTTTCCAAAAAGAAAACTCTGCCTTAACTCTGCTTGGGTGGTGGCATTATAACTTATGCGTCAACAATCTTCATACACGAGTTTATCTCTGTTTGGTCAAGGGTGACCAACCAGACACGTAGGTGTGAGGTGCATGTGAACTGTGACCATTTTTCTCTTCATCGGATCCTATATCAAATTTATGTAGATTGAGAAGTGCATGTTAATTATGATGATTTTTCTCTTCATGGATCATATATCAAATTTGTTAGATTAACCATACACAACTAGATAGTTTTCTCTGCTTCAGGCTATATTTTTGCTTTAATCTTTAGCAACTAATGTCGGGGTTGTGATGCTGTTATTATATAAATGAACTTACGAAAGGAGTGCCACATGCCACTCTGAACTCAAATTTCCGCATACATCATTAGCCGCATGCCACTAAAACACACAAGAATGCTGAATGTTTGGAAAACGAGTTAACCATCCAAGGTAACTCTGAGCACATGGCGCACAATTGTGACCAAGAAAATTGAAAAGCTATAGAGGCCTGCACAAGAAGACCAAATTCTTGAAAGCAATCGAGGGAATGGCCTGTTAAATAAGTTGTGGCGTCCTCAGCCCTTTGTTCTTAGTATTGTGATGCTGCCTTTCCCCCCTTCTGTTCTGATTCTGGTCTTGCCAATCACTGGCTTGCCAGAAAAAGCTGACATTCCCAGGATTTCTGGAGGCTGCTTCGGAGGAGCATGGATTAGCTGATTTATATCCTTCAGAGTGACGTTTCCTTCTTCCCAATATGGTTTTATAAGGGTAAATGGGCATGTCATAAATGTAGTTAAATTTTGCTTCATCTTGATCATCGAGTTTCCTCCTAATAAGGAAGCAAAACCAAATGGTAAACATACGAACTCGAGATTCAAGTGTGTAAGATAAGCTGTTGAATAATAAGATATTGTGAAAAACTGAAATACCTTTAGATACTTTTAGCATAGAAAGTTTGTTAGTCTCCTGCATTATGAGATTCTCCGTTGCCGGTGCAATCTCACTTGTTCCTGTTGTAGATAGATAGAACAAGTAACAGTTGTTTCATCAAGGCACTATGGTTGCCAAACAACAGCACGTTGCACCAATGGCAAGTACACCACAATGCAATTGCACGGAAGATACAGAATATAATATACTTCTACAAGAATTTCGAGGACAAATACTGACTATATGGTGAAACATGCATAGACTGGAAACTCTGACAGAAACATTGAATGAATTTTTTAGATCTTCAAAGATGATATAGAAAATGTGCTTTGTGCGGACCTGGCATATCAGTTTGGCAATCCATATATGTAACGCTCTCCTGGGTAGGAGTCCTACAAACCAAAGATTGACTCGTCATGATTAATAAAATGTGAACTAACGCAAATTGGTTTTAATGGAACCAGATAGGAACCAACATTTGATCAGGTGTGTAGTAGATAGTAGATCCATCAGAGTAGTTTTCCAACTGATTATCTGATGGCTCGTAGGGTGCCCCATTTGACAAGGAACTTATCATATCTGATACCAAAATATCCAATTAGCAAACAGAAAGGCATGATAGTAGGCAGTTGTTGGACAATAAGACATGTATGGTAAAAGGACAAACCTAAAATATCTGAATCTTGCTGCATATCCCAGTTTAAGCTCTGTGGTTCATCAGTGCAAATCAGTGAAGCCTCTGTTACCTGAGAAGGAAGCAATAGTGTAAGGAATAGCAAAGCATAAAGGATACGAACTTAGAACATGGGCAGCTACTAGTGAACCACCTCAGATGTGACAAAATTAGAACCCATTTCATGATCTCGACCATCTGGCCGATTAACCTCAGAAGGATACTCCAATATGCGTCGCCGCTTCGGTTCCCGATATTCCTCCAGGTCCAGTGTCTCCTCGCAGGTGATATCTGACACAAGTAACCCATTCCTTTAAGAAAATCATTCAGGAGTAATATAGCACACGGACTATAACAATTCTCATAAAAAGAAGCTTCTTACCCCCAATGTCAAGGAAGGCATGGCAGTCTCGCAGAGGAGTTTGATTTCCCAGTAATCTCAGGAGCTCTTCATCATCATCATCATCTCGGTTGAGGCAATCCCACGCCAACCTAGCAACATCCTGAAGAAAAATATGTTCAGATGTAGGAACTCTACTGATTCTGGTACCCATGAGTGTAAGGGAAAACAATTCATGGAGGTGTCTGCCGTGTTACATCTATTAGGTGAGTTCATATGCAAGAAAACAACATCTAATTTGTGGCCTATGGCAATACCACTGCACGCTGTTCTAGCCCCTCTATGCACCACAAATCACACGAGGAATACTCATTTCTACTTCAAGATGGTTCCCCTAACTAATATCTTGGCTCCATAGCAGTGCAAACTAACTGCAAACTTCCCCTATGTCAAATCAGCAATCACCTCAATCTAGATGCACTAAATCAAACGAATTAGTGCCGAATGGAGGCAAAAGGGGGGTCGAGAGCAATTACCAGTCCCTCCATCTGGACGGCGCAGAGCGGAGGTGGCGCCTCCTCGGTGACCGTCGGCACGGACAGCAGGAACGGCTTCCCTCCCGCCGCCGGTGCAGCTGCACATCAGCCAACCAAACACCCGAATGGCATCCAGAGTTAAAAGCGTGCAATAAGATCGACAGGGCGGACAGACGATGCGAGGGTGTGGGCGTCACTTACGATTCTCCGTGGCTGCTGGGTGGTCGGCGGCGCGGGGGCGCGAAGGGGGATCGGAGGGGCGGCGCGACGAGGACGGGACGGGGAGGGGAGGGGAGGATCGGGCACGACTAGCCGTTGCGACGGGGGGCATCCCTCTGCTTTGACCGTGGTGGACCGTAATGGGCTACTCCGCTGTCTGTCTCCTCTGTTCCGCGGCGGCTCGGGGTGGGTAGCGCCCCATTTGTAGTCCGAGAAACCCAAGGGCCCGTTAGCCCCGAGTGCTGGCGCCGCCTGCTCTCGCGCTCTCCCTTGCTTTGCCACCGCGCCGCGGCCAGCAAAACAGTAATGGCCATTTATTATTTCCCTTTGTCTGAATTTTCTTTATATTTCTCTTCTAAGAAGGTTGTCGCCAGCTTGTTTCGTTGTGCGATTCTCACAATCGTTGTATGTATGTTTACTATTTTGTTTGCTAAAAAAACCTCACCTGTTGATGCTAGCGTCCCTCACACATCTATGTAGAAACGGCCATCGGATGTGCTCTGACGATGTGCGGAAGGCAGCTGTGCGGCCAAAAGATGCGCCTTCGCTGCCCCAAGCTCGCCGGCCCTCTGCTCGGCCGTGGCGGTCAGGCGACATGCTATGGTGCTCCGGCGGCCCCTAAGCGGCGGCGGTTGGCCCAGCGGCCATCGCAGGCGGACACCAAATTGGAACGGTGGCGACTAGGCGGGGTGGCGGAGAGGAGCAGCGGGTGGGATGGAATCGGGGGCGGCCGGCGGAGCGGCGGCGGTGGCCTCTAGCGGCGAATCAGCGGTGATGGATTCTAGATCCGACGGTCTTTGGTCGGGCGCGGACTCAAAACGGTCATGCACGGGTGTCTGGATGGAGCCGCACGATTTTGTGGCAGCAGCCAAAGTGTTGTATTTTTGCAACGTGGTGTTTTTAAGGTTGCCAAATTTTTTTCTTTAAAAAATTGTGATTGGGCAACCATTGGAGGATGGTTTTTGCCCTCTCGTGCCCTAAAAATGCCTCATGTCTAAAAATAGAGCTGCTATTGAAGATACTCTTAGCCCCGAGTGTTGGCGTCGCGTGCTCTCGCGCTCTTCCTTTACTTTGTCACTGCACCGCGGCCAGCAAAACAGTAATGGCATTTTCAAAATCCAAAACAGTAATGGCCATTTATTATTTCTCTTTTACAACTCGTTTCGTTGTGCAGTTCTCACAATCGTTGTATGTATGTTTACCATTTGTTTGCTAAAAAAGAAACTCGGCTGTTGATGCTAGCGTACCTCACATCTTCTGTGTAAAAAGGCAAATTATCATCCATCGTCACCTAATAAGAGACCGGCAATGCTACATCAACGGAGTCTTACGGGCCTTTTACATGGTAAATTTAAGATGGCAATATGTGATTGGACCAAAGGGGGAGGGAGGGCCCCACCCCCCTAAAAATCAGAAAAGGGGGAGGGGCAAGGTATTAGTTAGCTGGAAGCTCTGTGATTTTCCCGTAATGAGCCCGTCGATATAGCATTTTTGATAAGAGACTATGGACAACCAATCACTAGACCGTTGGGTCACGTGACTTCATCATGTGTTAAGTTAAGAGAGAATTTTTTATTTGGCCCTTTCGTAAAATTTGCTTCCTTATTTGAGCCAAATAAAATTTCTTTCCTATTTGACACCTAAAATAAATATTGTTCCTTATATGACACTACCGTTCATTTTAGACACTAACCGTGTTAAGTATAAGATGAAAAGACCATTTTGCCCCTAATGAATTGTGTAACTACCTTGGATGTAGTAAAAAAAAGCAATCAATTCATCCATATTTCATCAATGTTCACCCACAAAAAAATATCTTAGCGATGTTCAATGGATGTTGCACGTGTATGTGTATGCTTCAATATCTTTTTCTTAGGTAAACGTGTTTGTGCGTGTAAAAGTTGTACAAAATATCCGTAGAAATTAGAAAAAAGTGCATATTTCAACCCCGGACTCTTGCCCTGGTCTAATTTACAATCCCGAACTCCAATACCGTCTAAACTACAACCCCCAACTCTCAAAACCGGCTAGGATTCAACCATCCCCTCTTTGTTGACTAATTTTGACCAGTCCACAGGTCCAGTCAGCATGCCAAGTTAGGAAAAAGAATTTAAATCCGTAAAATCGGAAAAAATCCAGAAAAGGAAATAAATAAAATCAAATTTCCAGGAAAAAATCAGGGGAAAATAAAAAAATTCAATTTCCGAAAACAACATTATCAATATTTCCATGAAAAACCGAAAAGTACTTAAAATTAAAAAACTACAGGGGAAATAAATCAAATTCCCAAGAAAATTATAAAAAACTGTAAAATAAAAAATTAAAATTTCTAGAAAAAGTAATTTAAAAAACTTACTTTTTTTATTTTTTTTCCCAAAAATTATAGGAAAAAGTTTTCGAATTTTTTCGCAAACTTTTTTCCGGAAATTGTTTTTTATTTTTCCCAATCTTACAGATTTTTATTTATATTTTCTTGAAATTTGAAAAAAATTTGACGTGGCATGCTGATTGGACCCGTTGACTATTCAAAACCGGTCACCCCTAGATAAAACCGGTCAACAAGGAGGGGGGGGGTTGAATCCTGACCGGTTTTGACAGTTGAAATTTAGATGTTATTCAAATTCGGGGTTGTAAATTAGACTAGGGTAAGAGTTCAGGGTTGAAAAATGCACTTCTCTCTATAAATTATACTAGCATACCTATAGTCGGTATTACAGAGTCAACGGCTAATTAGCCAACGACGCTGGAGCAGTCTTGGCCTTGGGCATCCACGCACATGGCACCACAGGCGCGTCTGTTCATACGTGGTGCCATGAGTTGCGGATGGCAAATGCCTGCGATGCGCGGTAGTCAGGATGAAATATGCGCGCCAGCAATAGTCAGACATAGCACGGCGTCTTCCGAAAATGCCGTTTGGAGGACGAGCACCATGCAGCTCGCTATCAGGGTCGTCAGTAATCCCATCAAGACGTTGCAGCGGCGCATTTATGTCATGTATTCGTGCTAGCAGCTTTAACTCCAATCCTGTATTTTGTATTTTCCTACAGTAGCATCCCATGTCGTCCACGGCTCGCTGTCAGGCTGGTTAGACGTGCGACCCTCTCCCCCATCATGGCCCTGCAGTGCCAGCCTCTCTCACGGACGCTCATGAACATGGGCATGCTAACACTCTCATGTTCATCACGGTGACAATGTTTTGTTTTTCATTTTCTTTGTAGCCAATCATGCATTACCTATTAAGATAGTTTTTGGCTGTGGTGCTGCTAGCATTTGGAAAAATTCTGTGAATATCCACTTGAAAGTGTGCACCTTCTCATCGCTCATCAACACGCCCCCATAAATGATGCTATGGAAGTGATTATTGACACCAACAAAAAGCCCAAATGGCATGTCGTACAGATTTGCCTTGTAGGTTGTATCAAATGTCACAACATCATCGAAACACTTGAATTGCTCAATCCCTCTGCCAGCAGCCCACATCAATGTCTTAATCCTACCCTTGGTGTCAACCTAAACACTGTATTTAAATTCAGGGTCCTCTGCCCTCATCTTGTTGAATACATCTATGGTTTTTGTTGCATCATTAAGAGACTGTTCCCGGTTAAGTTTACCACATAGTGTTTTTAAGGAACGTTTCGTGAATGGCACGTCCTTTATCATGCCAAAGAAACTACCTATGCCACTGTAAACCTTGCTGATGCTGATGTTATTTTCTCTCAATTGCTTAACCAGGTCCCTTGTATAGCTATCTATGTATTGGTGCGACTTCCAGTGCAATTTCTCTCCACAATTAAGAGGTAAATCATGGTTGTGGTCAGCCCTGTGCTCGCATACATACCATCCACCATCGTCTGACCTCAGCAGTCGTATTATGGCATTGCAACCACACCTCGTCGACCTACTGTTGGCTTGCAATGGCTTACCCTGCAGAAGACAAGCGCGCATGCAAATCAGAGGATGAAAAAATTGTAAATTAATATCCACATTCTTTTGCATGGCTTTAAAAAAATGATGAAATGAAGCTAAAAAAACCCCCAAAATGTAATAGGAAAATGATGTTATGTTAGTGACTCATCGCACATGCACAAACTATCTCCTGCATGCACTTCTTCTTTCTGTGTACATTCAAACGACTTTTTGCATAGCGCACCCCAAAACCAACCTCCCATGAATAAAGATTGTAAAACTCGTAGCCCTATTTGACGGAATCAAAACTAGTTCCAATCGATGGATTGTCAACATTTTTAAACTTTTTATCAACAAATGCATAGAAGCTTTAAGGGCAGGCATCCTTGAAGGGCTGGGCTCTCTCTCATCTGTAGCTTTTCCAACTCTGACCCTGCGAACAAATGATAGACCAACACATCAGCGGATTAGATCCACCGAAAGCCACAAAATAAAGTGTTGTCCATGGGCACACTGCCCACACAACCTGGTTGTATGCATAGCAGAATCAATTGTTTTTGCTGGGATATAATTTACTAGACATATGTGTGTCGCTATGCTAGTACTAGTACTAGATTCAGAAAATTTTCATTTTTAACAAAACAACAAACGGCAGCTACCATCATCATTTTCGTAGGTGTGCAAGATCAGCATTTTTTTTGTGATCCGAGGGCATCATACATGTCTCGAAAAATGGTCTTATTCCTTATTCCGATCATGGTTTTGCGCCTGCTGTGACTGCTCGCTCATGTGCCACTACAATACAGGTAACCCTCTGATAAACGTTTTCCAATGCTCATGTTTTCCTTACTAATTTTCAACTTCGTGAACCATTCACAAAATTCAAAATCGACCAGACGAACATCGTTTGTGCAACCAAACCACGAGCAAAATGTGATGATGCATATAGCTGAGTAGAAATTTAATCGACAGTATATAAAACGGCTTTAAGGCGAGGGATAACAGAAAGTCACCTCCCGGTCCAAGAAGATTGTTTTGTGTTTGACACTCCCACGCCATCTTCGTCTGCATCCTGGCCCATGGCATCAGGGACTGTATTTGCACCGCCTGTCTTACAGGAATCGCCCACCCCTTTGTCGCCAAGATTATACAATGCGCTGCCCCCGATACTAGCACCTTCGCCGGCTTCACAATCCATGCCGCCTCTAGCTCGACCCATGGGCAGAGAAGAAATCAACTCCTCCTACGCATCCTCTGTTCCACTTGTGCCGCCTTCAGTCAGTTGCTCGCCGGCAACTAGACCACTTAAGAAAACTCCGCCGGACACCTGCGGCACCAACCTGCACAGGCAAACGGAGAGCCAGCCATATCTGATTGTTTGAGGAATAGGTCAAGGGAAACTCCAATCAATAGATTTCTTGCTCAAAAAATCAAATCCCGTAGCGAGAACTTGGGCGAGATTCTAGGAATATTACCCTGATGCAGATTCCTCGAAGAAGAACTCCATGCCATCCATGGCGAGAAGCGGCGCTGCCCCTCGGCCCGGTGCCATCCACTTTCTGGTCGAGTGGCCAAACACGAACAGGCACCGCTTAATGGTCGAGCAGACACAGCAACCACAGCAACCAACCTCGCCAGCCCGCAAGGTGGGCCAAATTCAAAGCCGCACTGACAGAACATCTTGTGCGTGGCAGTAGAAGAATCATAGGCCCATGTACAAAGCGGGAACAGGAGTAGGCAGCACCGCTGTATTTATACCAGATAGAAACGATATAAATAGAAAAAAGAACAAAGGCCACGCATCGCGACGCCAGAACGACCGACGCAGATACCGGCCTCCATGCAGCTCGTCCACCAAAACGCCCCTCTCGTCTTCGATAGTTGGGCGACCAGCTCCATGCTATGTGGGCCTTGGCTTGTTGAGTCACCATGGATAGTTGAGTGCAACTCGTATACATTAGTAGAAAAATTATAGGAAGCTGATAACGTCCACACATGTGATGGGAGTGACACCTGTCCACACGCCCTATAATATACAGACTACGTCATGTCACCGCATGCACAAATGTGAGAATCTTTTTGGGTTTTAATTTTTAAACTGTTTTATTTCTTTGATGAAAAATCCGATTGAATATTCGTTTTCACCATTAAATTCATCGTGATGAGATCTTTGAAACTAGATCTCATATCAATATATTTCGACGACTTTTAAAAGCTGTCATGTCTATTGCATATGAATTCTCATGGTGTTTACACTGAAATTGCCATGATATGTTTCAGCTATTTTCTTCTACATTTAAAAATAAATTTTGACATATTATAAAACGGGGAATTAAGAAGCTAGACTTGCCATGAACCATAAACTAAAATTTCCATGATACATGTACTTAAAATTGCCATGGTTCATACAAAAAATAATTTTCATGGTCAAAGTAGTGGAATTGCCATGGTCAAAATACTAAAATTGCCATGCTCTATAAACTAAAATTGCCACATGGCAACTTTAGTGTAACACTATGGCCACTTTAGTGTAACACTATGGCAACTACAGTGTAAACATCATGGCAACTTTTGGCCAAATTTTTTTTGTCGAAACATATCAACATGGGATGTAGTTTTGAAGATCTCGTCGAGACGGATTTAATGGTGAAACGGATTTTTAATTGGATTTTTTAATTATGAGATAAAACAATTTTTAAACCGAAAACTAAAAAGATCCCCGCTGATGTCCTCTGTTTTGATGTGGCAAAATGAATGGTACTGAAGGCGTTTGGGCCATGTTGCTTCGTGTCACACGTGTGGGTGTTAACATTTGCGAAAATATATACATGGCTGCATGCATGCATGTAAATTACAAACTTGGCTAGTTTTGCATGCACGTATTTCTCCCTTTTGACAATTATTTCTCTTAAATTAAAGTGTAAAACTGCAATCTTTTTGCGACACTCTATTCTACATGATGAACTCTACAAATAGAGCCCAATATTGAATATATTCTTATTTTCATATATTTCTAGCAATACATGGGACCTACACCTCATACAACACTACTTTGATAGATCAAAGTTATATTTTCTCACATAGTCGCGGACCAGATTACGTAGGGAGAAAACTATTGGAGCATACATATACATGTGCATCATCCATTGAACAACCCTAAAACATAGGTGAACTGATTTTTTTACTACATCCACGATAGTTACACAATGTACTAGGGGCAAAATGTTCTTTTTGCTTCACACTTAACACCGTTAGTGCCTAAAATGGACGAAAGTGTCATATAAGAAACAAAATTTATTTTAGGTTTCAAATAGTGTAGAAAATTTTATTGTGGGCCAAATAAAAAAGTAAATTTTAAGAAAGGACCAAATAAGGAATTCTTTCCTCTTTTTACCCCGTGTTTTGGTTCTCCTACGGATACCAATATTGTATGGCTGGCGATTTTTTTTGAAACGTATAGGGTATTAGGAAACATAGATGCGTACTTCTGTGACGCCCCCGATTTAATCGTACACTAATCATACACGCAAACGTGTACGATCAAGATCAGGGACTCACGGGAAGATATCACAACACAACTCTACAAATAAAATAAGTCATACAAGCATCATATTACAAGCCATGGGCCTCGAAGGCTCGAATACAAGAGCTCGATCATAGACGAGTCAGCGGAAGCAACAATATCTGAGTACAGACATAAGTTAAACAAGTTTGCTTTAAGAAGACTAGCACAAACTAGGATACAGATCAAAACAGGCGCATGCCTCCTGCCCGGGATCCTCCTAAACTACTCCTGGTCGTCGCCAGCGGGCTGCACGTAGTAGTAGGCACCTCCAGTGTAGTAGGAGTCGTCGTCGAAGGTGGCGTCTGGATCCTGGACTCCAACATCTGGTTGCGACAACCAGGTAGAAGGGATAGAGGAAAAGAAGGAGAAAGCAACCGTGAGTACTCATCCAAAGTACTCGCAAGCAAGGAGCTACACTACATATGCATGGGTATATGTGTAAAGGGCCATATCGGTGGACTGAACTGCAGAATGCCAGAATAAGAGGGGGATAGCTAATCCTGTCGAAGACTACGCTTCTGGCAGCCTCCGTCTTTCAGCATGTAGAAGAGAGTAGACTGAAGTCCTCAAAGTAGCATCGCATAGCATAACCCTAACTGACGATCCTCCCCTCGTCGCCCTGTGAGAGAGCGATCACCGGTTGTATCTGGCACTTGGAAGGGTGTGTTTTATTAAGTATCCGGTTCTAGTTGTCATAAGGTCAAGGTACAACTCCAAGTCGTCCTGTTACCGAAGATCACAGCTATTCGAATAGATTAACTTCCCTGCAGGGGTGCACCACATAACCCAGCACGCTCGATCCCATTTGGCCGGACACACTTTCCTGGGTCATGCCCGGCCTCGGAAGATCAACACGTCGCAGCCCTACCTAGGCACAACAGAGAGGTCAGCATGCCGGTCTAAATCCTATGGCGCAGGGGTCTGGGCCCATCGCCCTTTGCACACCTGCACGTTGCGAACGCGACCGGTGAGCAGACCTAGCAACCTCCATTACACAGGAAGTTGCGTTACGCGGTCCAACCCGGCGCGCGCCACTCAGTCGCTGACGTCACGAAGGCTTCGGCTGATACCACGACGTCGAGTGCCCATAACTGTCCCCGCGTAGATGGTTAGTGCGTATAAGCCAGTGGCCAGACTCAGATCAAATACCAAGATCTCGTTAAACGTGTTAAGTATCCGCGAACGCCGACCAGGGCCAGGCCCACCTCTCTCCTAGGTGGTCTCAACCTGCCCTGTCGCTCCGCCATAAAGTAACAGTCGGGGGCCGTCGGGAACCCAGGCCCACCTCTACCGGGATGGGGCCACCTGCCCCTTCAGCCCCCATCCCCGAACAATATCATAAGTAATGTAACTGTGTAAAGTATATAGTATATGCCCGTGATCACCTCCCGAAGTGATCACGGCCCAGTAGTATAGCATGGCAGACGGACAAGAGTGTAGGGCCACTGATGGAACACTAGCATCCTATACTAAGCAGTAGGATAGCAGGTAATGGTAACACCAGTAATAGCAAGGACAGGCTATGCATCAGGATAGGAATAACGGAAAGCAGTAACATGCTACACTACTCTAATGCAAGCAGTATAGAGGAGAGTAAGCGATATCTGGTGATCAAGGGAGGGGGCTTGCCTGGTTGCTCAGACAAGAAGGAGGGGTCGTCAACAACGTAGTCGATCGGGGCACCAGCAGCGGCGTCGGTCTCGGTGTCTACCGGGAAGAAGTAACGGAGGGGGAACACAATAAATAACAGAGCAATCAAATGTAACACAAAGCAAGACGCAACAATACGCGGTGCTAGGGGTGACCTATCGCAGGGATAGGTGATACCGGCGAAGGGGGGGGGGACATCCGGGAAAGTATCCCCGGTGTTTCGTGTTGTCGGACAGATGAACCGGAGGGGGAAAGTTGTGTGTTTGCTATGCTAGGGATGTGTGGCGTACTAACGGGCTGCGTAACCGGACTCGTCTCGTCGTTCTGAGCAACTTTCATGTTGAAAATATTTTAATCCGAGTTACGGATTAAAAGATATGATTTTCTAAAGATTTTATTAATTTCTGGAACTTAATTAATTATTGAAATTAATTCGAAAAACAGATTAATGACATCAGCATGATGTCATGCTGACATCAGCAGTCAACAGGGTTGACTTGGTCAATCTGACTAGTGGGTCTAGTGGGACCCACCTGTCATACACTGTTTAGGTTAATTAGAGATTAGTTAATTTAATTACTATATAATTAACCTAACTAGTTAATTAAATTAATTAAACCGGATTAATTAACTTAATTAATTCATTAGATAATTAGATAATTAATTTTATTAAATCAATTTTATCTTTATTTATTATTTTTATTTTTATATATACTTCTTTTTAAAAAAAATCGTTCCGGGGGGGCCGTTTGACATAGGCCCGTATGGCCTTAGCGGGCACCGGGCGGTGCAGTTACGGGCGCCGGGGCATGCGGGCGCTGCTGGCGCCCGATAGGACGCCACAGGGAGGAGCGCACGGCGAGGGGGATTGGGCTCGCGGTGGCCGGCGACGGCGGACGTCCACGGCGAGGCGATGAACGGCGGCACAGGGCAACGCGGGCGAAGGGTGACGGGCGCGGGCGCTCGGCGCCCGGGCATGATTCGGCGTGGCCACCATTGGGCTGCCGCGGTGCGGCAGCGACGGTGCTGGGCTGTGAGCGGGAAAGGGGAGCGGCGGGCGACGGATCTGGCGAGGGGCGGTGGTGGTTGGGCCACTACAGGTGCGAGCGCTTCGGGAAGGAGAATCACCGCGGGTGCGGCTCGGCGCGACGACACGCCGGGCACGAGGCCGCGGTAAGCACGGGCGGCGCGCGTACATGGCGATGGTCAGGGGCGTGCGCTGGGTGCGGTGACCGCGGCGACGGACGAGGAGAGGGGGAGCTCACAGGGGGAGTAGGGCACGGGCAGCGGGCTCGGGGAAGTTTGGGGAGGCCGACGGGGACGAGCAACGGAGTGAAGGTAGGGCGGCGAGGTGGCGGCGTCCTGGCGTGGGGCGGCGAGCTCCGGGCGGCGGCGTGGTCCTGGCGGCGACGGACGGCGACGGGGCGCACCGTCGGGGTCCTCCTCCTCTCGATCCCGATCCAATCGGGGGAGAGAGGGGAGGTGTGAGATATTTTCGGGGGGGAGTGTGGGTGTCGGTGGGTTGGACCGAGGGGGAGTGGGGGGGTTAAGAGGAGTGGGGGGGGGGACCAGGTGGGTGGCCCATTGGCCGGCTGGGCCGGAGCCCAGTGGGGGGGGGTGTGTGTGTTCGCCCCTTTTCTATTTTGTTAATTTTCTTTTGTTTTATTATTTTCTATTTTATTTTAGGTTCCCTTTTATTTCAGTTTTATAAAAATAAACACTAGCACCTAAGATTGTATTTATAAATATACTATTGCCACCTTAATTCTCAACCCAAAATAAAATACTTTAATATTTTATAAAATTCAACATGCATTTATTTAATTGTTTTAACTACTGTTTTAATTATCTTAGAGCCTTTACATTTTATTCAAGTTTGGTTCCTCCACCATTAGGTTCACTTCGAACATTTAAATCTTAATATTTGAAAACTTTTATTGTTTGCTCGATTTTGAATTGAATTTAAATCGGTTTCGAACTAACACGAGATTAGCGATAGTAATCGAAGTGACATGGCATCATTAGCAAAGAATTACTGTAGCTTAATTATTCGAGCGTCACAACTTCTTTCTTTGTCACCCGTTCTTTTAACTCTTTTTCCAATGTTCCATCTGACAGGTTCATTTTCTATCGTTTTAATAATATACTCCCTTCATTACTGTAACGCCCGGATAATTGAGCTACAGTAATCATATGTTAATGGTGCCAAGTCATCGCAATTACTGTTGCTAATCTTACTTTGGTTCAAATACGTATCAAATTCAACTTCCAAAACAAGTCAAATTCTTATTCCTTCAATCGGTAAAACAAAAATATTTGCTGAGTTGCAAATTTTCACTAACAAATCATCATGTAGAAATCAACATCATTTGGTTCACCATTTAGTCCCTAGGGAAATATAAAGTGGTCCAACAACATATTAATTGACCTATTCAATTTCTAAAATTGTTTGAACATTTCCGTTGGTTCTAAAACATCTTATGCAACACCACAATGTTGTTCTGGAATTGTGTGCCAAATTTCAAGTTTGACTAAATTCATTTTTGTCACTCAAATAAATATGAACAGTGGCTGAATGAAATACATAAAAAGAAAGAAAAGAAGCAGGAAACTAGTGTGCACTTGGGCTCTATGTCTACATGGAGGCCCAACCTAACTCCCCCCATCTTATCTCTATCTCCTCCCCCCTGTTCATCCATGGCGCCGTGGCCGTTGCCCGCGCGTCCATGACCGGACCGGCCACGTGCCAACCATCCCAACCCTCCCAGCACTACTTGAGGCTGCACCCCCTCTTGGTCAAACCCTAGCTCCCCCAGTCTCCCCCCCGTCTCGATCTCTCCTCCCTCGCTCGAGGCCGAACCACACGTCGCCATGTATCCGTCGATCCCGCGGCCACCGTGCTCCCCGGCGCTTGGGACGATGTCGAGGAGCTTCCTCGTCGCCGACTCCTTCGTCTACGCGCCTTGAACCAAGCAGGACCACACCATACGCTCGGCATCGAACCGGTTCCCCATTGCGGCCGCCGCCTCCCGTCCACGAGCTCAACGCATCCGGCTACCCCCGCGCTCCCCGACCTCGTCCACGAGCACCGCAGTGAGCCTCTCCGCCGATCCCCCCCTTCCTGTCCTCGATCTATCGTCGTAGACGTTGTAGGCCGCCATCACCGTCGTGCCCGAACCCCTCTGTGTACGCGTACATGCGTGTGTGCGGCTCCTACTCCTGCGTTGTTCCTGCCGTTTGCTGCTGCGGCGTGCGGCTGCTTCCCTCGCTCGCAAGCCCTCTTTCCGCGCCCGCGTACCGCCATCCCTAGCCGTGCTCGGCTGCGCCGGGGTCGCGTCTGCCTCTTCCCGGACGCGTCAGCGCCGCCCCGTGCCATCTGCTGCTGCGCTCGCCGCCTGCGGCCGGGCTTGCCGCCCGTGAGCCCGCGGCCCCTGCTGCTGTGTTGCGTAGCTGCCACTACTACTTCTTGTGCTGCCGCCGCGTCGCTGCCTAACTCTGCTGCCGCCGCATCCTAGCGTTGCCGCTCCTGCGCCGCTGCTTGCCCCGCTCGCCCCCTGCTTCTCGCCCCGCGCCACTACCGCCGGCGACTGCAGCCCCCCACCGCCCCTGCGCTCCAGGCCAAGGCCGCGTGCGCGCGCGTCCGCGCTGGAGGCCGCGCCCCCGCCCTACTGCTCCGGCCGGCCGCGGATGGCCATGGCCTCGCCCTCGCCGCTCCCGTCGTCGTGTGCTGCCGGCTGCAGCCGCCGCTACCGCAGATCACCCGAGCTCCGGCGCCGCGCCCTTGGCCATGCGCCTGCTCGCGCCTGCTGCTGCTCAGCCGCCCGTGCCCGCGCGGCTCCTCCCTCGCACCCGCCCCTGCCGGACCGCGGCCGCTGCCTCCGCCCACCGCTAGCGCCGGCAGCCTCGCCCCAACCACCCCTCCTCGCCGGCTTCGCCTTCCCCCCGCTCGCGGCTGCGCCAGCCGACCGGCCTCGCCGTGCCTCTGGTAGCCGGTGCGCACAGAGCTTCGATTCGGCCTCGGTGTCGATGGCTACCAGGCCCCTGGCCTTTTGATTAGGCGCTAACAAATGGGCCCCCATCATTAATTAAAAGGTTAGGTTAGTTTTACTAAAAGGTCACACTTACAGATGGGCCCCACATGCTAACTAAGTTTTCTAAAAAAATTAAAGACACTGCTAATAGTGGAGTCAATGACAGGTGAGTCCCCCTGGTCAGTGGACCAGTCAACAGTCCACTGTTGACTGGTGACTAGGCAGTCAACGTGGCCCCACCTGTTGTCCTCTGTAGCCACTGCTGGGTACACTTCTCCGTGCGCACTTAGCATTTTCAGTTTATTTTTGAATTAAAATATAATTTCAGAAATTATAGAATATTGTTTAAACTTCGAAAATTAATATTAAATAATTCGTAACTCGGATGAAAAAGTTTTATACATGAAAGTTGCTCAGAACGACGAGACGAATCCAAATACGCGGTCCTTTCATCTGTCACGTGCTCCTAGCATACTGAACATGGAACCGTCCCCTCTCTTTCGTTTGTCCGTAAAAAGCCAGACGCCGGGAAAACCCCTCCGGATGTTTTCTTTCTCCGTCTGCAACATGTAGTACTACGTTAGAGCACTCCTAGCGTAGCTTACTGCCATGTCGTGCTTTCTGTTGCATCTGTTTGCTCTATATTTACTATTTCTTCCCACTCTTCTCTCCGCTAGACCCCGAGACCGATGCGCCCCTATGATCGACTACGTCGACGACACTTCTTTTTCAGCAGAGCTTCCAGGCAAGCAAACCCTCCTTGAGCATTCGGATGTCGCCCATTTCTTTCCCTATCATGCTTGCATTAGAACTGTTACTGCTTTCTGTATGATCCTACTCTGATGCATAGCCTGTTTTTGTTACCTGCTTTCATACCTTACCTGCTTATCCTAAACTGCTTAGTATAGGTTGGTTAAAGATCCATTAGTGACCCCACCTTGTTCTAGTTGCCTCGATTTATGTTTGATGACTCGATCAACGTGATCGACGTCCAGGCCCCGACATCGCACATCACCCCCTAGTTGTACAACTCTGCAAAGTTACCATCGAGTGCCGAGGGTGGAACCTCTTATATCACTCCTGATGAGATCTCTGTAGTGTAGCTATACGGCCGAGGTCATCGAGGGTGATTTCCTCCTTAACCACTTCCGATACGGCTCCATTGTGCAATCCCTCAAGTGTGAACCTCAAGGGTGGATCCTCTTACATTCACCTTGATGATTACATCGAGTGGAATTCACCGGGGGTGATTCCTCGGGTTTCCCCCTTGGTGTTAGACACACAATTACTATGGTTACTATGACTTTACACTGAATCATGTTACTAAAGACGGGTCGGCCCTGAGGGGTACCCGCACGAGCTTAATAGCGAGTGATGTGGAGTCGGGTTGACCTGGAAGGTGCCCGCGAGATACTTACGAGGCGTGGCCGGGCATCCTTAGCCCTTGCTGCAACTACTCGAGACGGGGCGACGGGGTCACATCGATCGTGAGTCTCTGCTCATTACCGCGTGCTCCTAATCCACTACGATTTGGATATTTGATCCGAGGGGCCTCTAGCCTGATAGCACTAACCATCACGTGGGCATTGTATGGGCGTTCTGCGTCGTATGCATCAGCCAAAGCTTAATAGATGTCAGCGACTGAGCGGCGCGCGCCGGGTTGGACTGGTAAGCTCCTGCCTTTTTAAGGAGGTAGCTAGGTCTGCTCACCGGCCGCTCACGCAACGTGTAGGAGTTCCCGGGGCGATGGCCCAAGACCCCTGGGGGCATAGGTTTAGTCCGGCGTGCTTTACCTCTCTATTAAGCCTAAGTCGGGTCGCGGCGTATCATTTGTCCGAGGCCGGGCATGAGCCAGGAAAGTGTGTCCGGCCGGAGTTAATCGAGCGTGGTGGGTAAGTTGGTGCACCCCTGCAGGGAAGAAAACATCTATCGATAGCCTGTCCTACGGTAACGGACACTTGGAGTTGTATCCCGATCGATACAACTAGAACTGGTTACTTGAGATAAGAAATGGTTATGAGAAACGATAGTATGACTCTGGGATTGCTTTCTCGTAGGGAGTCGAGAAAGGATCTCTGGCCGAGGTTGATAACACTACTACTACTTTACATTATGTTGATCCGTACTCTTCTAAATGCTGCAAGATGCTTGAAGATGCTAGTCTTCGATAGGCTAGGCTTTCCCCTTCTCTTCTGGCATTATGCAGTCTAGTCCATAGATACAGCCCATTTCATTGACACCAATGCATATGTAGTGTAGATCCTTGCTTGCGAGTACTTTGGATGAGTACTCACGGTTGCTTTGCTCCCTCTTTTCCCCCTTTCTTCTTTCCGGATGTCGCAACCAGATGACGGATCTCAGGAGCCAGACGACGCCACTGATGACTACTACTACCCCAAGGGTGCCTACTACTACGTGAAGACCGCCGACGACCTGGAGTAGTTAGGCAGCTCCCAGGCAGGAGGCCTTGCCTTTTCGATCGATGTTGCTTTTGTACTATCCTTTTTAAGGCAAACTTGTTTAACTCATGTCTGTACTCAGATATTGTTGCTTCTGCTGACTCTTGTGTATTCGAGCCCTCGAGGCCCCTGGCTTGTAATATAAAGCTTGTATTATTTTAATTTGTGTCTAGAGTTGTGTCGTGATATCTTCCCGTAAGTCCTTGATCTTGATCGTACACATTTACGTGTATAATTAGTGTACAATTGAATCGAGGGCGTCACAATTACACAATGTAGTGAATCTGCGTTTATCAAGATTTAAGTTTGATTGTAAATTTAACCAACGAGACTGACTACGACGGCAGCAAAAATTATATCACTGAATTCATATCGAAAATACAAATTCAGTGGTATGATTTTTGCTCCCGCCGCAATCGGTCTCGTTGGTTAAATTTATGGTCAAACTTGAATCTCGGAAAACACGGACGCACTACATTGTGGAATGGAAGGAGTAATAGATAGATCGATCTTATAGTCAAATTAAGGGCTAATCATCTCGGCATGGGTGAGAATCAAGGTAGATATTCTTGTTGAACTTGTAAAGAATTGTTCCATAGTATGACTTATTTTTTTATAAATACTAGCACATATGTCCGTGCATTGTAACGGGAGAAAAATTATAGGATGACAAGAAAGAAGCTAATCTGATGCTACGATTTGGTGAAGCAGCTGGACACAGACACCACAATTTACCTCTCAATATGTATATTTTTTTAGATTTCCCAATACGACGTATGGGTGAGTTCGATACCCATGCAGATTCATGTTTTTGCTGCACGAAGCTGGAGCTTGAGCAATGAGCTGCACACATGCCATCCATTATTTTGGTGGGGTGACGATGCAACAAATAGAAAGATGCATTGGTTCGTATAGCGAAAGATGTGCATACCAAAGAAATATGGAGGTATGGGATTTAGGGACATCCACTGTTTCAACCTTGCACTTCTAGAAAAACAAGCCTGGGGTCTTATTGATAGCCCAGATTCATTGTGTGCAACTATTCCGAAAGCTAAGTACTATCCAGAAAGAGACCTACTGGAGGCAAGTGTAAAGCCAAAATCATCTTTCACATGGCAGAGCATTATGGACGGGGTAGAGACATTGAGACGTGGGTATATTTGGAGGATTGGAGATGGTCAAAAGGTGAACATATGGGAGGATTCATGGATTCCTCAATCACCAACGAAAAAAGTGCTAACTATCAGGGGTAGTAACTTAGAGCAACTCTAGCAGACCCCGCATCCCGCCGGCCCGCAAAACGCGTTTGCAGTTCGCGCAAAATGGCCTATGCGGGCCGGTGTGGATGGCCACAGATTCGTGGAATATGCTTTTATACGGGTCGGCTTTGCGGTGTCTGCTCTTGCACCGCTGCATCCCGCATCTCATTAGCCCGCAAATATCAAATCCATCATAATACAGCAAATGGAAGCAAACTAAATAATTATTCAAATCCAACATAATACAAAAATCATCCACATTACAAATAATTATTCAAATGACCGAATCAAAATTAAATAATGCAATACAAAATTTGTGATGAATACAAATACAAATGAATACAAAAATGAGTCACTGTCCAGCACTTTGCCAATGGTGCTCAATGAGATCCTCCTGAAGTTGAAAGTGTGTGTTTGCATTTTCAATCTCCTTGTATGTCTGAAGAAAAGCTCTAATGCGGTTATGGTCTCTAGCTGGTTTGACACGGCTACCCACATTGTCGTAGAAGAATTCCATGTTCATCCCTCTCTCATCTTCAAGAATCATATTGTGCAGGATAACACATGTCATTGATATTTTTCAAGGTTTTCTTATCCAAAAAACGAGCAGGACCACGGACAATGGCAAACCTGGATTGCAAAACACCGAATGCTCTTTCAATGTCTTTTCGGGCCGCCTCTTGCACCCTTGCAAATTCACATTGTGTCAGGACCCCGATTCCAAGTCACATCGATCTAGCCGGTAACACCTCATATCACATTGCGGCCTCACGCACGGTATCCCACGGGTGTCGCCTTACCATGGCCCGGGACCGTTTGCGCCTTTAGGCTCACGTATATAATAGTGTCGCTAGCATCCATATGACAGAGAACCCGGGCCAACATGGCTAGTCATGAACCCAAAGCGGCACAGACCTATGGAGACAGGCATACATGAATCACATCGAGCATGTCGGTCATCAGCGAGTGAAACCGGGCTGTAGCACTGGGCTAACAGGGCTCCGGGGAACCCGGGCTGTAGCAGGCTAGGCAGGACTCCGGATGTCACCGCGTGACATTTCCCCGAAGGGACAGACATAGGAACAAAGTGAAACACATGCCGGCCAGTCAAGTGTCCCGAGCAGTAGTGCTGGGCTAGCAGGACTCCGGTGAACCGGGCTGTAGCGGACTACTATGGCTCGAGGAACACTAGACTACATTTCTCCATAAGAAAGGCTGCCAAGGATAAACAACTAGATTGTCGGATCCCACTCATACCAAGCATTTCAATCATACACACAATATGCCCGATATGAGTACATACAACATGGCATCACAACAAAACTCTACAACTCAAGTATTTTATCTAAAGGCTCCAGAGAGCCATACATAACATGTTCATACAGGTAGGGGTCACATGACCCGACACTCAAGTCATACAAGCATACAAGCACAAGCGGAAGTAAATAGTCTGAGTACAGACACTAGAAAGGAAGAAGGCTTCGGAAGCCTGTCTATCTACATAGGGCCCTCCATGGCCAGGATCACCACCTGGGTGGCTAGTCACTCGTCGACATCAAGGTCTACGTAGAACCCATCGGAGGGGGCGGTGTTGTCATCTGAAAATAGTAATTAAGCAAACATGAGTACAAAGGTACTCAGCAAGTCTTACAACAGAACCTACTATACATGCTCATTCTCAAGAAGGTGGCGGGGTTATTGCAGCAAGCCAACTTTGACTCTTGGCTAAGCTATCCTACGGAACTCCACTAGTAAAATAGTTTTCGCACACGAGTCCACTACTCACCAACACAATACTCCACCGGGGATCCTCCCTCGTCATCCTAAGAGAGGGCCATCCTCAGTACTCACACTTATCTTGAGTCTTTTAGTAGTAACCATTAACTTGTCTATGAACTGTATAGGCAACCAAGTAGTCCTTTACTGTGGACGCGGCTATTCGAATAGTTTATACCCTGCAGGGGTGTACTTCGTCACACATGTTTCCACCACTTAGCGTCCGCACACGACATGTGCTCGACAGACTTCAAGCGAAAACCGACGTGGGTGTAGACCACGACCTGACTAACCGCACAAGTCTCTAGTCCAGGTTTATCGCCTATTCAGGTTCCATCCGCAAGGAAATCCGGCCGGGGTGTCCTCAACGGCCCCAACCGATGTGTACAGGGTCTCGAGACGCCAAACGGGCGCCCGGCATACCCGGCCACAATGTATCTACCGCATCATAGCCCACCCCTAGGGTCAACGCTACGCACGACCGCCAACACATAACCTACAAACACTAGAAACTAGTTGCAACTCCTGGACAGAGGGCGAGAGAAGTCAGTAAGTCGAGCAGGGTCATATTTCAGGGCCCAATGTGTGGTAGTAGCTGAATCTTAAATCACGCATATAGATCTCAGTTCTTATGGACGGCCTCAATGAAACAACCCACCATGTACTCCTACATGGCCTCTCATCGATACCTTTACCAACACATGTTCAACACATCCCTCATATTACCGACATAATCATTTCACTCTAGCCCATCACCCAAATGAACCAGACCTGACACAACTCTAAGCATAGCAGGCATAGCAAGGTAGGAATCACATACATGGCTCAATCAACTCCTACACATGCTAGTGGGTTTCATCTAATTGCTGTGGCAATGACAGGTCATGCAGAGGATAAGGGTTCAACTACCGTAGCACATAACAGTTTGAATCGCGTTGTCTTAATGGAGTAAACAAGAGCAGAAGCGAGAACATGGGTTTGTATCGGAATGATCAATGGGTTGCTTGCCTGTTGTAGTGGTAGTAGGGTACTGCCCTTCAGACTGATACTCGGGGTTATCCTCGGAGGCAGAACCTACCACGAAAGACACACCGAACATAATCAACACATGACAATATGCAACAATATGATGCATGCTATGACATGGCAAAATGAATGTGTCTTGGCCTAATGCAAGCTAAAACAGGATGGAATGAACTCATTTGAATCAAAGATTCAAATGTTAGCTCTTTTAACATGGCCTTATTAGTGCATTACCTTATTCTGCTTAAACAACAAGGTTAACTTGTTTTGTCATGCATAAAACCATTACAGATGGATAGATTGAATTTTTCTGATCATTTTTCATATATAAATCTTTGCATTTGGAGCTATGGTTGATTTTCTATGATTTTTAGAAGTTTTGGCTATTTTCTGGAATTTCCTATTAAAGAATAAATCCAGTAATTGAATTAATGCGTCAACATGACATAGGTGTGACATTAGCGGGTCAACTGGGTCGGCCAGGTCAAACCTGACTGGTGGGCCCTGTTTGTCAGTGTCTCAGCTAATTAACAGAATTATGTTAGTGCTAATTAACTATCAGTGGGGCCTGGGCCCACATGTCAGTGACTGAACTAATTAAATTTAGTTAAAACTAATACTAAACTAATTAGCAGGCCGGCCCCACCCGTCATAGACTCAGGAGGGGAGTCAACCTGGGCCCACATGAGAGTCAAACATGGTCAACTCACCGGCGTCTAGCCGTCGGCAAGGCCAGATGCGGCGGAGCAACGCGGGATTTGCACTCCGGCGACCAAAAGGGCGGCGGAGACTATCTACGTGATGCGGGGAGGAAACCGCGTCGAGTGGTGGCAGTGGGTGGAGCTGGGGTGGCCGGAAACATCGGCGGCGACGAGTTTGGCGGAGGTCGGAGCTCGGGTGAGGATGAACTAGTCGCTAGGGGGCACGGGGAGGCGCGAGGTTTGGTGCATTGAGCTCCTGGAGGTGCAGTAGGACTAGTGGACAGGGTGGCGTGGCCATTGGGTGGCCGGAGTCTCGTCGGCGACGAGCTCCGCAGTGGTGCGTGCGAGTGATCTACATGCAGTCGCTACGGGGCTCGAGAGGGAGAACGGAGAGGGTGGGGAGGTGGCTGAGCTCACGGGGGTCTCGTCGAGGCAGTCGGAGAGGTCGGGGATGAGCTGATGCAGCAGGGGCGGCGAAAGGGATCTCCGGTGGCCGGAGTTGAGGACGAGCTCGGTGCAGCGTCTCTGGGGCGAGCGAGCGCTCGGGGCTCGGCCTACTCGATGTAGTCGACGACGGCGGATCTCATGGACACGATGGCACGGCGCGTGGACGACGGAGGGCACGGCTACGACGACAGTGCGGCGACAGGAGCGTCGGCCATGGTGGGGAACAGCAAAGGGAGAGAGACAGGGGGGAATGTCGTGTCCAGGGGCTTCGGGGTGCGACGTGGAGGCGTCCAGGCGTCCAGGGGCGCGGGCGGCAAGCAGGTGACGCCGTGGCGAGCTCGGGCACGCCGGCGTCACCTCCCTGCCTGCCTGGCGGGGAAGAAGCAGCTGGCTGACGCGGGCCAACACAGTGCTGGGCCGCCAGGTGGGCTGGCGGGTGAGTTAGCTGGGCTGCGCCAGGTAAGTTTCTCTCTCTCTCTTTTTCTGATTTGTTTTCTTTTTCTATTTTTCTGCAACTGTTGGGCTTTATTAAAAATACCTAGACATCTTTAAAAATCCTGAAAATAATCAGGGGCTCTGTTTAGATTATTCCCAACAACCCACACTTATTTCCAGAATTATTTGAGCATTTAAATTATTTTATAGCATTTAAATGCCCAACTTCAAATACTTATGATTTAATTCAAAAAAATCCAGAATGTCCTAGAAAAGAGTGCACCATTTTGCGAGGGGTTTTAGCCCAATCTAGAAATGATGAACATTTTGTGAAGGGCATCTTGGGTTCATTGAAAATAATTTTGTAAACCCTAGTTGTTTCCAGGGGGTGCTGGGGGTTGTGTCATCCCCATTTCAAGTTTCTGTAGAAGTAGACATGATGCAACACTCTAATGCATGAACTAGCTAGGATGTGACAATTCACCCCACTCAAAAGAATCTCGTCTCGAGATTTAGGATCCTCCGGGAAGAAGGTGGGGTACTCGAGTTGAAGACGATCCTCCCTTTCCCAAGTGGCTTCTTTCTCGGAATGGTGTGACCATTGAACCTTGAGAAACTTGATGTTATGGTGTCGAGTGGTACGCTCGGCTTGATCAAGGATACGAACGGGATATTCCCGATATGAGAGGTTATCTTATAGATCAAGCGTTTCGTGGTCCACTCCACGGATAGGATCCGCGAAGCAACGCCTGAGTTGAGAAACGTGGAAGACATCGTGAACTCTGGAAAGATGCGAAGGTAGTTCCAATTGGTAGGCAACTTCTCCTCGTTTGGCAAGAATGCGAAAGGGTCCGATGTAACGAGGAGCCAATTTGCCTTTGATATCGAAACGATGGGTTCCCTTTAACAGAGTAACCCATAGGTAAGCCTTCTCGCCGACTTCATAAATCATGAGCTTATGTCTACGATCATATTGGCTCTTTTGACGAGATTGGGCTGTTTTCAATTTCTCACGAATAATGCGAACCTGCTCTTCTGCTTCATGAATCATATCTGGGCCAAAGAGTTGTCTTTCCCCGGTTTCTGACCAGTTACGAGGCGTTCGACATTTTCGTCCATATAGAACTTCGAAAGGAGCCTTGCCCAAGCTAGCTTGATAACTATTGTTATAAGCAAACTCCGCGAATGGAAGGCATTTCTCCCAACCCATTCCGAACGAGATGACAGAAGCTCAGAGCATATCTTCCAGGATTTGATTGACTCGCTCTACTTGACCACTTGATTGAGGATGGAAGGCGGTGCTAAAAGAGAGATGAGTTCCAATATCATTTTGGAAACTTTCCCAAAATCAAGAGGTGAAGAGACTCCCACGGTCTGAGTTAATTTCCAATGGAACTCCATGAAGAGACACTATTCGGGAGATGTATAACTCAGCTAGCTGGCTAGCGGTGATACTCTCATGAACAGGTAGAAAGTGGGATACTTTGGAAAGACGGTCGATTACGATGAAGATGGCATTATTCCCTCTCTTGGTCCTGGGAAACCCAATGATGAAATCCATACTGATTTTATCCCATTTCCATTCAGGAATAGCCAAAGGTTGAAGGGTGCCAGCAGGCCGTTGATGCTCTGCTTTAACACGACGACAGACGTCGCAGCTAGCAATGTATTGAGCAATTTCTCTCTTCATCCTAGTCCACCAGAACCTCTGGCGTAGGTCCTGATACATCTTGGTACTACCGGGATGAATGGTGAGAGGGGAGTCATGAGCTTCCTTGAGAATCAACTGGCGTAGATGTTGTTTCTTGGAACCACCAAGCGGTTCTCGAAGAAGACAACACCTCGCTCATCCATGGAAAAACATTTAGCAACTCCGCTAGCAATGTTTTCCTTAATCCGGAATATGCCCTTATCACGCTTCTGGGTAGCTATGATCTGATCCATAAGATTAGGCTTCGCCACCAGGGTGGATAGGAATCCTTGAGGAACAATGTGAAGATTAAGCTTACAAAATTCCTCATGGATAAATGGTTGACTTTGTTGTAACATCAGGTTGTTACAATAGGACTTACGACTTAGTGCATCAGCCATGACATTGGCTTTGCCCGGGGTGTAAGTTATTCCTAAGTCGTAATCCGAGATCAACTCGACCCAACGTCTTTGCCTGAGATTCAAATCTGGTTGGGTGAAGATATATTTCAAACTTTGGTGATCGGTGAAGATCTCGCAACGATTACCGAGGAGGTAATGTCGCCAAGTTTTAAGTGCATGGACTACAGCTGCAAGCTCTAGATCATGTGTGGGATAATTTTCCTCATTTGGGTGTAATTGCCGTGAAGCATAGGCAAATACCTGATGATCTTGCATGAGTATGGAACCTAGTCCTTGTCGTGAGGCGTCGCAATAGATAATAAAGTCCTTGGAGAAATCTGGTGGTACCAGTACGGGAGCAGATGTCAGGCGTCTTTTCAGTTCCTGAAAGCTGAACTCGCACTGTGGAGTCCACTCGAACTTTTTATCTTTCTTGAGGAGTTCAGTTAGAGGTTTAGCAACCTTGGAGAAATTCTTGACGAAGCGGCGGCAATAGCTCGCTAAGCCAAGGAAGCTCCGAACTTGCTTGACCGTCTCAGGTGGAGTCCAATCAAGGACGGCTTGAACTCGCTCGGGATTGACAGCAATACCCTTACCAGAGATTACATGGCCTAGATAGGTCACTTCTAGCAACCAAAATTCACACTTGGAGAATTTGGCATAAAGGCGATGCTCTCGAAGTTTCATCAATACCAGCCTTAGATGTTCGGCATGTTCCTCTTCATTCTTGGAGTAGATGAGTATGTCATCGAGATAAACTACGACGAATTTATCCAAATACTCCATGAAGACCGAGTTCATTAACCGGGAGAAGGTGGCTGGGGCATTGGTTAAACCGAAGGACATAACGGTGTACTCGTATTGGCCATAACGGGTAACAAAGGACGTTTTGGGAATGTCCCTGTTTCTGATTTTGATTTGATGGTAGCCCAACCTCAAATCCATCTTGGAAAAGACTGAGGATCCAGTGAGCTGATCATATAGATCGTTGATCCTAGAAAGCGGATACTTGTTCTTGATGGTGACCAAGTTGACAGGTTGGTAATCTACAACCATTCGATCCGTTCCATCCTTCTTCTTGACGAAGAGGACGGGGCAAGCCCAAGGAGAGGAACTAGGATGGATGAAACCCTTTTTCAAGGACTCATCGAGTTGGTTCTTAAGCTCGGCTAGTTCTAAGGGTGCCATCTTGTAGGGTCTCCTAGAAATTGGAACGGTTCCTGGAACAAGGTCTATCACAAACCCGACATCCCCGTCAGGTGGAACACCTGGCAGTTCTTCTGGAAAGACATCCGGAAAGTCTCGGACTATCGGAAAATCCTCAAGGTCTGGAAGGGGGTTGGCGTTTAGGGAGTAAAGCTGGCGCTTGGCCACTCGAGTTAAGACATTGACTGTCTTGCCCGATAGGTGGGTAAGTTGAACGGTTCTAGTGGCACAATGAATCTTAGCATAATGAGCTGACATCCCGTCCATACCCAAGATGATGTTTATGTCCGAGGACTTGAGAGCTATTAAGGATGCAAGGAAGATAAGTCTATCGATAAGAATTTCGTTCCCATGGCTTACTCTAGAAGTTTGCCATCTAGAGCCAGGGGTTTGAATTTCCATGGTAGAGGGCATGTCACAGAATGTCATGTTATGTAATCGAGCATAGTTCTCGGATATGAATGAATGAGATGCTCCAGTATCAAAAAGAACAGATGCCGGATGGCAATTAACAAGGAGCGTACCAAGGACGACGTTAGGATCCTCGTGAGCCTCCTCGGCTGAGACATAGTTGACATGGCCACGTGCAGTGGTGACCGGCTTGGCATAGAATGTTTTTCCCGTTGGTTTACCATGGCCAACGGACTTTCCAGACTGATTGGGGTTGTTCTGGGGACACTCTCGACTATAGTGACCCGGCTCTCCACACTTGAAGCATGTCACCACATTGGGGCGTGGAGCAGCATTAGCAGCGGGGCCACCATAGGGCTTCACTACAAGAAATATGTCAACTTATGACCACCACTATTGGTCACTGAATGGTCACAAATTTCCATTTATGACCTTTTTGTGACCAAAAACAGAAGGTCAAAAGCTGGGCGTCGTAAACTGACTATAGCGACCTTTCTTCTGGAATGGTCGCAAACATTTATGACCAAAATACATCTACTGTGGTGTTTTGGTCACTAGCAACCTCTCCAGGCCACATAGGCATCCAGCGTGGCAATCTGACGTGGCACAAGATTCAGCCCGGTCCAATTCGATTTTCTACATGGGCCTAGCCCAACAATTCAGCCTATTTGTGTTTTTTTTTCTGTCTGTCAATTTTTGGTTGGGTTCATGGGCCAAGTCCAATATTGCAGCCTTTTTATTGTTGGGTTGTGGCCTTTTTGTCTAAACGAATTTAGTTTTTCTTTTTTCCCAAAAGAAGGGTCCACTAGTCAGATGGGTCCCAGTTGTCAGGTTCTATTAAAGTGGGACCCTTTTGGTAGCATCATATTATTCAGATTACAATTTGACAGAAATAAATAACCATGTTTAAATAAGAACAGACAGAAAACACAAGTAATATTTCAAATAACAACAGCGAGAATCAATCATAGTCATACAAATATACTGGGCTCCTTCTGTCATGACACAGTTACAACACAGATACAAATACAATCAGTCACACAAATATAGGGACAATCACAATGAGAATTGACAATCAGCACAAACTGGGTTCCTGCTCCTGTCAGATGAAACTATATGCATGACTAACTACGCGACCATAGTCGACTAGGCTACCTTCGCTACACTAGGACAACAATAGAACTATCATCATGCCTTTGGCCCTCGCCCTGTTACATGAATCAGAAGAGAAGAATGAAAACACTGGAGCCAATATATTATGAACAGAACATTAAAAAAAGGACAGGTTCTTTAGAAAGATAACACAAATTCAGCTAATACAATGATTTTTGTCCCCAGATAGTTAAGATGATATACTCATTCATACAAGGATGCTGCTAGTGCATAACCGACTCACTCGCTGCAATAGAAAAGATGAAACTTGCATATTATTCCAAGTCTCATTTTCAACTTGAGTACACACAAATATGTAACCAGGATTCAATGAAAATGATGCTTATAATCTTAATGATGCACTAAGCAGACTAACGGAAATATATATGGGAGGTATTCAGAAACATGTTTAATGGAAATATCCAGCTTGGAGATATTCAGAAGCATGATACTCCTAATCATGTACTTATGCTGAGAATATTTATGCTTTCATGTTCAGAATATATACTCTACTCAGCTTTACTAAGAAATATTGTTAAATCATGACAAGTTAAATCTTGTTCGGTCTTGTTAAATACTCCAAGCAACTAATCCTACTGCGACTGCATCTTGAGTATAGTTACTCCAAGCAACTCTCTCGGACGAGTACTAACTAGAAAGAGCACCATGGGGACGGGGAGGGTTGGATGGAAATCTCACCAGGATGAGGTCGAAGATGAACTAGGAGGTACCGAAGAGGAACACGAATAGGGACAGCAGGAACAACATGAACTCCAGCCCTCTTCGACCAACCTCTGCACAAGCACAACCACACGCATGTCTCATGATTCAGTAGTCAGCGCGTACACCAAACTGTTGACTGTGGATTTCAGAAATGTGTGCGTGCGTACCGTGAAGACGGCGATCCATGAAGCTGATCGTGACGTTGACGCAAGGCACGGCGATGGCGCCAAGCCGCGATGCCGCCGCCGAGCTCGACGAGGGAGAGGACCAGGACCCCCGCTCGCAGTCGGTGGTGGCGACCAGGAACATACAAAGAGTACAAGAACAAACAAAGCTCATGGTTACACTTAATACAAAGAGCACAACAAGCAGTAAATAGGTAGTAGATATTAACACCCATGACATAGGACCAGAATAAAAAAACAGCATTGGTGTAGAACAGGCATATAATCAGTGTAGTCTGCAAAAGATAGGGGGAAGAGAAATTGGAAAACCCAGAAAGAGCATTCATATATGAGGCACTAAGCTGTATGAACCAAAAGACTATTGACATCAGCTAGCAAAGAAATGGCAGTTGGCACCACACATATCGGACGACCACATGAAACAGATAGAACAGACTGGTCGGCCATAGCTAACATGGTAAATAGAATAATGCACATATTGTAGAAGACACCACAACATGGATTCTAAGAAATGGATTGGAAGAGCTCAGGAAACACAATGTTCCTGGTCTGAGAATCAGTAGTACCATCTTCATTTTCAATCAGGATTTTCAAAGCCTTTTTGAGGTCACACGCGACACTGCTACATAAAGCTGGCCATGCGTGAAGTAAAAACAACTTATTACTTGTGACAAACAATCCATTCAGAATGTCAATTTGTCTGGTCGCACTTGTCAGATAAATTACACTGAAACGAACTTAAAAGTCAAGAGTCAACCCCCAGTTCCCCATAGCTGACTACCCTGAATTCATCCCAATTCTCCTAACAAACTAGGAAATTAGCAGGATCTACTAAAACCTAACTTATATACTAAATATTGCTCAGAGCAGGAATTTCCTAAGAAGATGTGCTAAAACCCAACACATTCAAAAGCCGAATGTCAACGGAACTCAATTTCGCAGGCCTGCAGCCGCAAAATCCCCGGGGGCAGGCGCGCACACCGCAGATCCAACAGATCACAGCACGAGACAACAGGAACCAAGTCTAACTAAACCGTGCAAGCAAGAGGGAGATGGGATCGGAGGAGATGCTACTTTAAGATCTATACTCATTACAAAGATTAAGCTGGTAACAATTTCTCACAAAACAGGTCTTTAACAACAACTCCAGAACAAACTTTGGGCGCCTAATTCAACACACCGCAGGCTCAACTGCCGGCACCGCACTATCCCCGCATCATGTAGTTCTCCAGCCTGTGGTGAAATGGAAGGGGCCATCAGCACACTGCTTATATTCACATGAGAACAGGAAGTTCACAAATGAGAAAATAAGCGCGAAAACGAGGTAATGCCATAGGTAAAAAGGGGAAATGGCACAGCCAGCCCATGTTTTTCTGCTCCAAATTAATATGCTATACATTCAAAAGGTTTCAATATGCCATTTATCTAGAACACAATCATGATTCCCAAATAACCATCAAGAAAAAGATCAAGGATGCGCACATCAGCCAAGTACAGAAAACAGTAAGTATATGAAGGAATCAAGTACAGTCATCCGGGATGGATCAGGTTCTTACAAACTAAAGTTGCATCATCTGAATTCACATTATCATAGTCGAGATTTCTGACCAAGAAATTGCAATGATCATTACAGCTAGTTCCTCAAAACAGCTACTGTTTCGAGTTGCCGAGACCAATATTTAGACCAAAGGTGATTGAATTTCAGGATAGTACTATCAAATCAAAACATAACTCATAAAGTAAAAACAACCGATTACTTGTGACAAATAATTCATTAAGAATTCCAATTTGTCTTGGTCGCACTTGTCAAATAAATTACACGGTGAAACGAACTTGAAGTCAACAGTCAACCCCCAATTCCCCACAGCTGATTACCCTTAACTCATCCGAATTCTCCTATCAAACTAGGAAATTGGCAGGTTTATTTGGAGGACAAAAGGATCTACTAAAATCTACTCTAGTAACTTACTAATATTGCTCAGATTGCAGGACTGTCCTACGATGATGTGCTAAAATTCAACATGTTCCAAGTCCCGAAGCCCACAGCACCCAATTCCGCACGGCCGCAGCCGCAAAGTCCACGGTGGCAGGCGCGCGCACAGCAGATCCAACAGATCACACCGCGAAACAGGACCCAAGTCCAACTAAACCGTGCAAGCAGGAGGGAGACGGGATCGGAGGAGACGCGGGCATACCTAGCCGGAGCCGACGATGATGTTGTTGATGGGGATGAAGATGAGCTTGACGAAGAAGTCGACGAACCCCATGACGATGAACCCGATCGCTGTCCGCGCCGCCACCTTGGTGAACTCTGCGCGCCAAATCAGCGTCAGATCTGGACGGAAACAAACCGGATCCGAGACGAGGAGAGCGGGCGAGCTTGTGGCGGTCCTTACCCTTGCGGTCGGGCTTGTGGCAGCGCTTGACGAGGCGGACGCTGCCCTTGGTGAACTCGCGGAGCGGGTCCACCACGGAGTCGACGGCGTCCATGGCTGCTGCCGGCGGGAAGGCGAGATCTCCGAGCCGCCGCCGACGACGAGGTCGCGCGCTTGAGGGGAAGGGAGGGGGGAAGCCAACAGGCGAATGGTGTGCTGTTTGGATTTTTGCTCTGGATCTGCGAGGAGGGGAGGAGGAGGCCCGGCGGTGAGCTATGGTGGGAGGATGTGGTCTGAATCGGGGAGAAGGGGGCGGGGGCAACGGCGGCGGCGGGAATGGATCTCCTCGCCACGGCGGGATGGGGAAGGAGGGGGCAGCGACGGGGGGCCATCGTCGTTGGTCGTTGCAGGTCAAGAGCAGCGGCGCTTGGGGGGAGGCCGGCGGCGGGGTAGGAGTTGGGACGGCGGAGAGGGAGGTCTGGGTCGGGGAGGGAGATCTGGGTCGGGGAGAGGGAGGAGGCGCCGCATGGGTCGGGGAGAGGGAGAGGGAGGGGAGTGTGCTGCACGATGCTAGGGTTTGGTTGGCCAGCGTGCGTTTAGGGCTAGGTGGGTGAGAGGGTGGGGGGCGAGGGCTACCGTTGGATCCAGGAGCATCCAACGGTGCTTGATGCATGATCCGCGTGAGATGGCTATGGCCCAATCAGAACGCAGCATGCGTGTATAACGTTATGACCATTTAGTATTGGACGTTATAACCATTCAAAATTGGTCGTGGTAAAAAAATAAAGTGTAAAATCATGTTAGCATTTTAATTTTTATGTTTTGAGTGTCCAAAATGAATTTTTTTTGTGAAGAAGCTATCAAATATTTGCACGAGGTGCATCTTGGAACTCCAAACAATGTTGAGTTGGGGAGTTTTCACTTTCATTGCACAAAAGAGCCATTTTTCATTTTTCGAGTGCCCGAAATGAGTTTTTTTGTGAAGAACCTACCAAATAATTATTGCAAAATTGGATCAAATTATTTTTCTAAGATACTAGGCCATATTTAATGCACAATTGACCAAATGGTTGGGTGTAAAAAGTTTTGATCCACCTCTGGTGAAAAAGACAAATTTCCGCCGATTCAGCTGGAAGCGGGTCAAATTTGAACTGCAGCTACCTCATAGTTTGCTCTTTATTTTTTCAAAAAAATCATTTCTAGGTACATAAGTATCTATTTAATCAGAGAAACACCAAAAAAATATAAGATTCAACAACTAGCTAGGAACGGTCATTCCCGCCGTTTTGACCGCATTTTGAAACGGGCATAAAAAATTCAAAAAAAATCAAAAATATGGGAAACCTTCGCATTATGTGATTATATGTGGCCAAGTTCCTAGGAAAAATAACAAACTTGTAATACGGCAATTATTATAAAAAAGTGTTCTCGGAAACGAGCTATCATGTGTGGAGATCAATGGCTTTCAAGCCAAATGATCAATCTTATGGCCACATTCATAGCATAGTTTGTTCAAATGATCGCATATTGTGCACAAGGGTGCATATTGGAATGGCAAACAATGTTGCCTAAGCAAGTTTTCATTTTCTTTGGACGAAAAAACCATTTTCCATTTTTCGAGTGCCCGAAAGGAGGTTTTTTTGTGAAGGACCTCCAAAATAATTGTTGCAAAATTGGACCAAATCATTTTTATAAAATACTAGGACATATTTAATGCACAATTGACAAAATGGTTGAGTGTAAATTTTTTTGATCCACCTCATGTGAAAAAGACAAATTTCCGCCGATTTAGTTGGAAGCGGGTCAAATTTGAACTGTAGCTACCTCATAGTTTTCTCTTTATTTTTTCCAAAAATCATTTCTAGGTAGATAAGTATCTATTTAATCAGAGAAACACCAAAAAAATTCCAAGATTCAACCACTAGCTAGGAATGGTTATTCCCGCCGTTTTGATCGCATTTTGAAACAGGCATAAAAAATTCAGAAAAAAATCAAAAAATTGGGAAACCTTCGCATTGTGTCATTATATGCGGCCAAGTTCCCAGGAAAAATAACAAACTTGTAATACGGCAATTATTTTAAAAAAGTGTTCTCAGAAATGAGCTATCATCTCTCAAGATTCATGGCTTTCAAGCCAAATGATCAATCTTATGGCCACATTCGTGGCATAGTTTGTTCAAATGATCTCATATTGTGCACAAGGGTGCATATTGTAATGGCAAACAATGTTGCCTAAGGAAGTTTTCATTTTCTTTGGACGAAAAAACTATTTTTCATTTTTCGAGTGCCCAAAAGGAGGTTTTTTGTGAAGGAACTACCAAATAATTGTTGCAAAATTGGACCAAATCAATTTTCTAAAATACTAGAACATATTTAATGCACAATTGACAAAATGGTTGGGTGCAAAAAGTTTTTATCCACCTCTCGTGAAAAAGACAAATTTCCGCCGATTCAGTTGGAAGCGGGTCAAATTTGAACTACAGCCACCTCATAGTTTGCTACTTATTTTTTCCAAAAATCATTTCTAGGTACATAAGGATCTATTTAATCAGAGAAACACCAAAAAAATTCCAAGATTCAACCACTAGCTAGGAACGGTCAAGCCCGCCGTTTTAACCGCATTTTGAAACAGGCATAACAAATTAAAAAAAATAAAAAAATTGGAAAACCTTCGCATTGTGTCATTATATGTGACCAAGTTCCCAGGAAAAATAACAAACTTGTAATACGGCAATTATTTTAAAAGAGTGTTCTAAAAAATGAGCTATCATCTCTGAAGATTCATGGCTTTCAAGCCAAATAATCAATCTTATGGCCACATTCATGGCATAGTTTGTTCAAATGATCTCATATTGTGCACAAGGGTGCATATTGGAATGGAAAACAATGTTGCCTAAGGAAGTTTTCATTTTCTTTGGACGAAAAAACCATTTTCCATTTTTCGAGTGCCCGAAAAGAGGTTTTTTTGTGAAGGAACTACCAAATAATTGTTGCAAAATTGGACCAAATCATTTTTATAAAATACTAGGCCATATTTAATGCACAATTGACAAAATGGTTAGGTGTAAAAAATTTTGATCCACCTCTCGTGAAAAAGACAAATTTCCCCCGATTTAGTTGGAAGCGGGTCAAATTTGAACTGCAGCTGCCTCATAGTTTGCTATTTATTTTTTCCAAAAATCATTTCTAGTTACATAAGGACCTATTTAATCATAAATACATGGTTTGGTGGCGATACGTCGAGGTTTGGGCGGTGGCCGAGGGCCCCAACTCTAGAGCGCGTAAACTTGCATGCCCGTCGCGTGGTCACCGCGTGACCATAATGTTGCCATGTGTTCTAGGCATCCTAGGCATGTCTAGTGGGTTAGGCACTCCCCAGGTTGGTGCTAGGAAGAAAATTACAACATAAGATTCTCACGAGGAGACCGATCGATGCTCAAACATGAATTAGTAGCCAAGTGTTTGATTAGCAGTACGGGAAATGCACATGGCCAATGGGCGTGAGTTTTGGCTGAGGATGATCATCTACTAAGGAGAATGTATTCACAAAGTTTTAGCTCAAAAGGAGGATCCTAGGTGGTACTTGCTTTGCAAAGTACCACGCTGGACAAAAATATGAATGTTGAAGCTGGGCTCAAAATAATGAATGGAGTGAGCTGACATTTTGTGGAGGATGGTTACTTGGGCATAGGAAAACATTGTAGAAAATTGATACCATTTGGACATGCCAAAGAAGTACTTCCTTCACAATGCTCTTCTATGGACAGAAACTTGGGAAAACTAGTGAGAGAGATTGGATGAATGAAATGATCTCGAAATTGGTGTAGGTAAGTTACTTAGGTATGGTCATGCGCTGGTAAATTTTCAGATCATTTGGGTAAGCGTAGCTAGTACTTACTTCACAAAGCTTCTCTCGAGGTAGAAACTTTGGAAATTTCCCGAGAAAGATTTACTAGGAAAATTGAGCTGAATATTATCATGTGGCAATGATTTGGGTATGGAAGAGTGCCCGAAAAGTTTGAGTGTAATAGGAGGGGTCTATATAACACTTGCTTTGCAACGTGCCAATTTGGCCATAAAATATAAATTGAACCTGGGCTCACATAGATGATTTGACTGAGCTGCAATTTGTAGGAGGTTGATGATTTGGGCATATGAAGGAACTGTATAAATTTCATATCATTTAGAGATATAAAAAAGGTACTTCCTTCATAATGCTTCTAGGTGGACAAAAACTTTGGAAATTTGCCGAGGAAGATTTGCTAGGCAAATGGAGCTGAATTTTGTCATGCGGTAACAATTTGGATAGGAAAGAGTGCCCAAAAATTCGGGGGGCAATCAAGAATATATAAATAGCACTTCCTTCATAAAGTGTTGTTGTGAACAGAATAGGAAAATGAATATTATTGAATTAGTTTTGAACTAGGCAAGGAAGGATTTTAACATATTTGATGAAGATATGCCCCAAAGAATTTATGAGATTTTTTTGGGAATTTTGGGAATGATAGAAATATAGGTTGCTTCACAACTTAGGGCAAAAACTGCCACATGGACATGACACATAGGTAAAACTGATGAGATGGCGCCTAGTCATCACAACCCACCACAATCTACAAGGCTATGACCATCTATATTGGTCATTAACAACTAGAAATAAGGCAGTGGACTAGCACTGTTTGCTTTGTGACCATTTTGTGTAAGGAAATTACGACCTTTCTAACCAAAATGGTCGCAATGGTTTAGGGTTTGGAGCCCCCTGAACAGCTTTTGACCAATTGGTCTAAAATGGTCATAAATTTATGACCAATTCTTCGAGGGTCACTGACAAAAGGTCATAAGTTGACATATTTCTTGTAGTGCTTGAGCGGTGCAAACTGCTGGTTGGGACGAGGCGCCTCAAAGGATGGCCTCGGAATGAACCTGGGTGGCAGCGCCATGCTTGGGATCCACACCCAGCGCTTCTGAGCCCCAGAGCCGGATGAAGAGCCAAAATCACGGGAGTGCTTGCGTGAAGCGTCATAGTCAGACTGGCCTGACTCAGAACTGATGGCTTTATTAACCAACTTCTGAAAAGAGGTGCAATTGTGCAGACGAAGATCGCGGCGAAGCTCAAGGCTAAGTCCCTTGCGGAACCTTGCCCGCTTCTTAGCGTCGGTAGATACCTCTTCAGGAGCATAACGTGCCAGATTCCCAAATTCACGACTATAAGCATCCACAGTCAGTCTTCCTTGGGTGAAATTGCAGAACTCCTCCCTCTTGCGATCTATGAGACCTTCCGGAATGTGATGCTCACGGAAAGCCTCACTGAATTCAGCCCAAGTAGTGATTTGGCCGACCGGGCGCATAGCTTCAAAATTCTCCCACTAGAGGCTAGCAGGACCTTCGAGATGGTAGGCAGCGTAAGTAACCTTATCAGCTTCGGCTACATTGGCAGAACGTAGCTTGTGGGTGATGCTGCGAAGCCAGTCATCGGCGTCGAGGGGCTCGACGGAATGGTTAAACTTTGGTGGGTACAGCTTGATAAAGTCATTGATTGACACCAAGTCATTTCGCGGATGGCGTGCAGTGTTCTGCTCAATCCGCTCCAGTAAGCGGTTAGTCTCACGCTTGTTTCTTTCCGCCTCTAGCATCACTTCGTCCAGAGAAGGCGGGTGAGGCAGGCTTTCACTCCTAGCTGCACTGGCTTCCCCCTGCTCCGGGGCAGCAGGGTTGCTGCGGTGTTGACCATCCTAGGAGAAAACAAGACAACGGTTTAGATAAGGATGGCTCAAACTTAGCAAGGAAGTGCAGAATGTAATGGATAACATGGAATGCAGAGATGTTCATCCGTATGTCATGGTAATATAGAACTGCCATATATATATATACCAACGGTCATACACACCACACATAGTTTAGTACAAGCCCAGGCTACAGTACAACTATGATGAAAGACGTTACATCTCATCGGAGGCATTCCAAGCTCCTATACATTATTTGTCTACACCTCGGGAATTGATTACACACAAAGTCATATTCCACAAGTCTCGCAGGACAGTGGAGATACAACTATTACAATACTAGTGATACTACTACTAACTCAGACAGCTCCGTAGTAGTCCTCATAGAAGTCACCTCCATAGCCTGGAAGTTCAACGTGATCATCCAGGAATAGACGGTCCTGAGGAGCTTGTGGACCAAAGGGACTAGGATGAGGTCTTGGACCAACAAACGGTGGCCTGCGGGGACCACGGGGAGGGGTGATGCCTCCCACATCACGCCAATCCACCATGTCTGGCAGAGCAGATCTCACAGGATACAGATCCCTTGTATCCATACATCCAGCTTGCACCGCAGGTGCAAACCGAGTCAATGTGGCCCAATGATCAGCACGGGTGTTGAAAAGCTCCAGCCTCAAGGCCCGATTCTCTCGGTCCTTATCTTCGAGCATCTCGGCAGTGGTACGAGTTAATGAGTCCTCCTGAGTGGAGTCAGCATAGATAGCCTGAAGATACCCTTGCGCTCCCGGAAGTGAAGCTGACATGTAACGGAAGTCAGTGTTCCGAAGCAGGCCAGTCCGGACTCGCATGATGGTCATCATGGAATAGGCAACATCCTGCACAGCCATCTCAACAGTAACCCCGAGTCCATAGGAACAGTGGAGGGGCTCAGTAGATCCAGGATAAGAAGGAAATATCCTGACGGTGCAGAAATATTGGCTTTGATTAAAGTCTCAAAACCGCTCTTCGACAGTGTATTCGGGATACCAACGGTAACCCGTCTCGATCATTACCCGGACTAAGATAGCAGTATGACTAGGCACATCAAGGCACCGGGTCAGGCGAACCACTTGGTTTTGAGCATGAGTGGCCATCTGAAAGCACAGCCACAATGCAAAGACATTAGAATTTCTAGGGAAAATTGGACAGCATAACAGCTGTAAATGCTCAGAAAGAGATTTGAGACATCCACAACAGTTTGCAATACCACTCAACAACATCATATCAAGGTTCTGATTCAACTGGCAACATACTAAAAGTAGTAGAAAATGTACTGAGGCTTGTAACAACAATCCTAAAAGCTACTACGGATTAATAACACATGAACCTGATAGAAGGAGAGAGCCTAGTCCTTAACCCACATTGAATAAGAAGAGAATGACTCAGATCAGAGGGCATAAGGTAAAGGTGTAAAAGAGCCTTACGTTCCCTCCCACAATCAATTCCCCTACATATAACTAAAGCATTTCTAGACTCGACATCGACCAGTTTGGCTCAACGAACCTACAGGCAGTCCGGCTCTGATGCCAACGCTGTCAGGACCCCGATTCCAAGTCACATCGATCTAGCCGGTAACACCTCATATCACATTGCGGCCTCACGCACGGTATCCCACGGGTGTCGCCTTACCATGGCCCAGGACCGTTTGCGCCTTTAGGCTCACGTATATGATAGTGTCGCTAGCATCCATATGACAAAGAACCCGGGCCGACATGGCTAGTCGTGAACCCAAAGCGGCACAGACCTATGGAGACAGGCATACATGAATCACATCGAGCATGTCGTTCATCAGCGAGTGAAACCAGGCTGTAGCACTGGGCTAACAGGACTCCGGGGAACCCGGGCTGTAGCAGGCTAGGCAGGACTCCGGATGTCACCGCGTGACATTTCCCCGAAGGGACAGACATAGGAACGAAGTGAAACACATGCCGGCCAGTCAAGTGTCCCGAGCAGTAGTGCTGGGCTAGGAGGACTCCGGTGAACCGGGCTGTAGCGGACTACTATGGCTCGAGGAACACTAGACTACATTTCTCCATAAGAAAGGCTTCCAAGGATAAACAACTAGATTGTCGGATCCCACTCATACCAAGCATTTCAATCATACACACAATATGCCCGATATGAGTACATACAACATGGCATCACAACAAAACTCTACAACTCAAGTATTTTATCTAAAGGCTCCAGAGAGCCATACATAACATGTTCATACAGGTAGGGGTCACATGACCCGACACTCAAGTCATACAAGCATACAAGCACAAGCGGAAGTAAATAGTCTGAGTACAGACACTAGAAAGCAAGAAGGCTTCCGAAGCCTGTCTATCTACATAGGGACCTCCATGGCCAGGATCACCACCTGGGTGGCTAGTCACTCGTCGACATCAAGGTCTACGCAGAACCCATCGGAGGGGGCGGTGTTGTCGTCTGAAAATGTCGGATTTCGGGTTCCGGCAGACCCTTGAGGTTCGAACATTGGGGTGCGCATGGAGATTTCGCCTCCTACCTGCCTGCACCCCTCCACCACGCTAAGATCTAAACTACCGAAAGAACAACACAAGAGACACAAGGTTTATACTGGTTCGGGCCACCGTTGTGGTGTAATACCCTACTCAAGTGTGTGGTGTGTGGATTGCCTCTTGGGCTGATGATGATGATCAATACAAGGAAGAATAGCCTCGCGAGGGTCTGTTCTTGGCTGGGGCGATGAACTGCTGGGAGGAGTTCAGCCACCTTTCTCTCTCTCTCTCTCTCTCTCTCTCTATGCTTCCAACCTCTCTATCGAGCCTCTTCCTTCCTACTTTTGAACCCTTCCAACCTTCCAACCCCCTTGCTCTGTGGGTGGCTGGTCCTATTTATAGAGGCCCTGGTCCTCTTCCCAAATATCGAGCGGGAAGGGAGCCAACAATGGCGGGCTAATTTGAAGGGGGACAACAAGTATCAGCTATCCTGACAAAAGTAGTCTTCGCCTGCGTAAAGCTCTGGTGATGACGCCGTCTTGGGCTCCACGGTGACCTCCATCTCGTAGTCCTCCTGGTCTTGCTCTCGTTGCACCGAAATGGCAACCTTTGCCTGATGCCTCGATACTCCGCGGCTGCGCTTGCCCCCTTTGCACCAAAGAGGAAAGGAGGACGCTGCACGGGCTGGCGCCCGCCTGGCGCCTTAAGTCGTCATGGCTTGCGTCACGGGCACCTCACGAGGTACCCCGCCTTGATCTCTCCGCCTCCTCGCGAGCGAGCCTGGCGAGGCCGTGCCTGACGAAGCTCCGTGTCGTCCGCCCCACGAGGCTTGGCCCCGCGCGAGGGTCTTGGGTTTGTGTTGGTGAAGATGGGCCGTGCTGGGCCCCCCTTTGAGCCACACCGCAGGCAGGCAAGTCTGGGGACCCCCGTTCCCAGAACGCCGACAGTAGCCCCCGGGCCCAAGGCGCGCCCGGACTTGACCGTGCAGGGACGCGGAAGGGCAAGTGCGAAGCACCGCGGGCCCTAACATGCGGCAGTTGATTGGACGTGGGCGGCACTGTTCCCCCACGCCCTCCTTATTTTGCGCCTTGCTAGGCGGGCCCGTAGTCGTACACAACCGTTCCCCTTTTATCGCTCGAGCGCTCCCTGTCCTTCCTCCGCTCGAACCCTGGTTTCTGTTTTCAATTCAATCTCGAATCCTCCCCCCTTTTCCTATCGCCATGGCCCCGACGAAGAAGGGAAGAGGGAAGAAACCCGTGTCTCCGCCTCGCCCACCGCCATTGGCGGCCCCCGCCGAGGGCTTGGGCAAGGTCAGCTTGGCTCTGGCCACCATCTTCAATGAATGCGGGAGGACGATGGCCTAGCCCGCGTCCCACTTCTCCATCGACAGGATAGTTACCGAGGTCCCATATTTTGCCGACGCCCTGTGGGCGGGTCTGGTTCCCCCCTTTTCTGATTTCTTCAATGCCATGCTCCCCCACTATCAGATCCACATGATGCATCTAAGTCCTGAGTCCATCACCCTCCTTTTGGTCTTCGCCTTTGTTTGTGAAGCCATGGTGGGCATCCCTCCTTTGGTTGCCTTGCTGCGCCACTTCTTCTCGCTGCATCTTGTCGACCCTACCCAATGCTGGGCGTGCGTGAGCTTCATTGCCGCGTCTGAGACTGCGGCCTCTGGGATTGACTTCAAGCTCCCCCTGCCCGCGGTTGGGTTCCGCGAGCAGTGGCTGTATGTGGACGCAGGGGTGCCCAGCCCCCTGCTATCGGAGCCGACCTCGCCTGCCGTCCCCAATTCGGGCTGGGGCCAGGAGACGCTCGAGAGCTCCCGACTCGTCTTCGTTTGGCGCCACTTCGCGCTCTTGAGGTCGCTTGGCGCGACAGCGCCCAAGGTGGTGAAGGAGTTTCTGCTATGCCGTGTTGCTCCTCTTCAACGCCACTCTCGCCGGATGTGGGCCTTCCGTGGGTGCGAGGATAGTATGAGGCTCCAGGAAGAGGACCTGGTTCCTGAGGTGCTGAAGACGACGCTCTTGACCCTGGCTGGGGACCCCAACCCCGGCAGCGTCCGGCAGGGAGGGGCCTTGCTGTACCTCTACCAGAGCAGGGTTGACTTTGTGAAGCAGATGCCTGTCTTTGATGAATGGGGGCTGCGCCCTGCCGGCCTCCAGGGACCTCACGAGAATCCAGTGCTGGTGACTGCCCTTCCAATCGGCCAAGGCGACTCTTCCTCAAGTGGCGGAGCGGGGAGGCACGAGGCGCCAGAGGCCGAGGGGGCTCCTGGCATGGTGACAGCATCGGGCGAGGCTCATGAGGAAGCAGTTATCGGGGCCCGTGCCGCTGAGGCTGAGGGTGACAAACAGCTGCCCTCTGTGCCTGCGACTGGGGCCCCTGAGGCTCTAGCTGCTTCTTTTGGGGAGGCGATTGGCGGCGCACATCAGGCAGGCGCCCCTGATGCTGATCGTCTTGACGCTCCATCTTCGCCGCAGGTCGATCCCTGCGCCCGACTCTTAGGCCGCTTCCACGTGGACTTTGGGGCCCTCCGGAAGAGAAGGGAGGCCCTGGGCGACGGTTACCCTTGTCGCCTGCTGAAGCGCAGAAAGTACTTCACCACTGATGAGTAAGCCTTCTCCTTTCCCAGCTCCTGATCCTTCTGTTGCTCTTACTGACCCTTGCTCCGCAGGCCCCTTCCAGCCGAGCTTGCTGAGACGGCTGAGGAGCCGTCCCCTTTGGCTTCGCCCCCTCCACCGTCCTTGAGCGCTCCGATCAGCGGAGCCCTTGTGGTGAGGGCGATCGAAGAGGCGAACCATCCCGAGGCGTATCGTGGCCCCGCGCACCTCGCGATCCTCCTTCGCGAGCCTTCTTGTGGCATAGCCAACCTTCCATGGGTTTCTCGCCTGGTCATGGACTGCGATTGGCGGAGGCGCTTCCTGCGCTCTTCTCCTGAGGTCGGGCTGGCCCCAGGCCGGGCTTCTGACGCGGCGTGCCCGGCCGTCGCGAGGGTGCCAGCCCCCAGCCCCCAGCCCGGAGGGGGAGCGCTGACTTGCAGCCCCCGACGCTTGCTTGGGGCAGATGATGGCGTGGAAGACGTGCTTGAGCGCGCTCGGGAGCGTCGCGCTCTTCGCCAAGGATTCCTTCAAAGGGCGACTGACGCAGTGAGCCTGCTTGGTGAGGAGCTTGCTGATGAAGACGCGCGCCTTGAGGCCGAGGGCCTGCGCCTGGCTGCAGAGAGGCGCGAGCTGGAGGGCGCCATCGCCCTTGCGCGCCGTCAGCGCGACTTTGATGAAGCAGAGGCCAAGGCGTTGTTGGTGGCCTCTCGGGAGGCCCGGTCTCAGGCTGCCGAGGAAGCTCGGGAGGCCGATCGGCGGCGAACGGCTGCGGAGGAGCGGGCTCGGGAGCTCCTGGCTTGGTCCCACTTGCTGGAGGAGCAGGTGGAGCTGCGCGAGGCAGCCCTCGCGTTGATGAAGGTGGCCTCAGGTGACTCGGCGGAGCTCCAGAAGCGTGAGGAGGCGCTGACGTTGGAAGCCGCTGAATGTACTCATGAGTACGAGCGTCTGGAGACGAGGGAGCGCTTGGTGATGCAGGCGGAGGACGATGTCGTTGCACAGGAAGCCCGTGTCCTAGAGGAGGTCGGACGTCGGGTGGCGATGGCGCATTTGAACCTCGAGCACGAGTTCGAGGAGAAGCTGGGGTTGATCCGGGCCGAAGCCGAAGGCAGGACTGCTGCCCTGAGGGCCAAGCTGGAGGAGGTGACGCGGCAGGCCGATGCTTCCCGGGCCGCCCTTGAGGTGGCGCAAGGTGAGCTAACTACCTGCCAGGCCGAGGTGCTCCTTCTTCGCCAGCGGGTGGAGGAGGCTGAGGCCGTCGCGCGCCAGAGTGCGGACGAGATACGTCAGCGGCGGCTCCTGGAGCATGAGCACGGCCCTATGCTCTCCATGCTCCGGGAGAGAGCCAATGCGGCCTTGGGCAACATCTGCGAGGAGGCCGTCGGCGAGCCGCACGCAGTCAACTATGCGGGCAATCTTCAGTTCTTCATTGGTGTGGTGACGCAGCTGGAGGCGCGGTCGATCAGGGCTAACAGGTTGGTGGAGGAGAGGAGTCGCGCCCTGCTCAGGCGCACCTTTTCTCGCATCTTCAGCCATCTCCGGAGCATGGATCCCCACTTTGATTTCAACGCCGCCATCGCCCCAGTCCCCCAGGCCGTCCGAGGCGAGCTGGCGCACTGGGTGGAAGACAATGTGGAGGCTCTTATCAGGGCCTTCGCCTCGGACAACGACGACGCAATCGTGGCGGCCGACGAGGGTGGCGTGACGGGCGGCCCTGACGCCGATGATGGCAACGCGGACAATGATGACGAGTTCAGCGACGCCAGCAATGGCCCCGGTGGTGCTCCTGAGGACGCATTGGGAGATTCATCCGACTGATTGTGCATCGCTCCTGCTTCCTTACCCTGCATGAGTAGAACTCAGGTTTTGGCCTGATAGCTGTGAGAGCATTTTGGAGGGGGGGCCCCTCATGTAAAACTTGTGTTTATCGTATCTGTAGGAGCTACATTGCCCATGCGCCCGTGCCAAGTGGTTGGCTTAAGCGACGCGCTGGTCGGCTAGTTTACCTTTGTCCCGTGCTGGCCCAAGGGCAGCCCGCAGGAGGCTGTGGCGCCCTGAGTGTTTCCTGATTGAATCCATTGGACCTGCAGTAAGACGCCCTCCTGAGAGGACGTGGTAGTGGCAGTCTGGGCTACGCGCAAGCTAGGCCTGACCCGGCTCGCGAGGGGCTCATGAGGGGAGGCAGCTGAGGTGAAGCGGTAACCGAAACGCGAGAAATTGCTCGAACGAGACTAAGCACCCCTTCCCCGAACACACACAAATCTCAAATTCGAATCCAACTTGAATCCAGCGGGGGAAAGCGACAACCAAAGGGAAGAGCAACGAAAGCAAACAAAAGGCCGCGTCCGGCACCTAGTCTAGTCTTGGACGTCTTCTCACCAGCGCGGAGCTAAGTGCTGCCACTGCGCGTGGGAGGGAGCCCCAGGGCCTGAGGCCGGCACCCCTGAGACTCCGGGGCGTGTACGGCCCCACTCATTATTATGTGAGAGTGTCACGGGGCGGCGAGCTTCACATGCACTGGGCCTTCTTCACGGGTACCGGCCTTGCTTCATATCGCCAGATGAGGGCCCCGCCTTGCGCCACACTCTAGTGCCATCAGCAACGACCGGAAACCAGGACGCCGCCCGATGGGGTAGAGCGGTCGCCATCGGTTCCCCCGACGACCACGGGTCCTCCGCCGGGGGCAGGCCCTGGGGCACCTCCCCAGTGGAGGGCCTACCTCCTGAGAACGCCTTGCTCCGAACACCGTGGTGGTGATGTCGGATCCCTGCCCCTCTCCTGCAGCCCCCCTGCGCCCTCCTCCCGAGGGGTAGGAGACTGTAGGAGCGGGGCAGCTGCTCGCTGTGGCAACCTACACCTCCTGCGATCCATGGTTAGCGTATACCTGCCCCTGAAGAATTAGCGGTACCCGATAATCGTTGCCTCCAGCGTGGCCAGTGGGACCGTCCCGGGGCTCCTGGAAAGGCTCAGCTTCTAGTGCCTCGTCCCCCCAGCTTGGGCTGAGGAGCGAGCCTTGTCCGTTCTCGTGAGGGTGTCCTTGGTCCATCATGAGGGGCACGTATTCCTCTGGCGCCGTCATCCCGAATGGCACGCCGTAATGCCTCGCATGCCACATGGTCCTGCCTGACATGCCTACCGTGGGGTGGCAGCGCGGCCGTCCACTGGGGCCGCGGGTCGCATTGAGTCCTTCTTCGCGGACCGGGGGCAGGGGCAGCGCCGCCGCTGGTCCGGCGCTGACAGCTTCGCTGGCGTCGGAGTAGCCTTGGAGCCCGCGGGCGCGCGCGGAGCCCCCACACGGGTCGCCCCGGGCTTGAGATGGAAGCTGGGTGGAGAAGGGGTGAGCCCCCGAGGCGGCGAAGCCCAGGAGCTCTGCCACTCGCTCTAGCAGCACATCGTGGCCGCCCTCCAGTAGTCTGCACTGCAGCAGCTCTCGGGCCACCGTGAGCGCGACCCTCGAGTTCGCCTGCTCCCGGCGGGTGTACGGTGTCATGGTCGCGGCGTGATTGGAGGCCCTTGCTGCTGACCGCGCCTGCCGCGGTGTGAGAGTTGTCGAAGCCTGTCCGCGTCGCCCGTGGCCCGCAGCGCCCTGCGGACCGCGAGCTGCCTGGGGCACGGGGTCGCCCGAGGCGAGCGGCTCTGCGCGGGTGGGCCACACCGCCCATGGGTCCGGGTTGCCCTCCTGGTCGCCGGGCATGGTGATGATGACGTGACGGGGCACGGAGCGGTGGAAGACGAATTCCGGCGCACCCCTACCTGGCGCGCCAAATGTCGGATTTCGGGTTCCGGCAGACCCTTGAGGTTCGAACACTGGGGTGCGTGCCGAGATTTCGCCTCCTACCTGCCTGCACCCCTCCGCCACGCTAAGATCTAAAGTACCGAAAGAACAACACAAGAGACACAGGGTTTATACTGGTTCGGGCCACCGTTGTGGTGCAATACCCTACTCCAGTGTGTGGTGTGTGGATTGCCTCTTGGGCTGATGATGATGATCAATACAAGGAAGAATAGCCTCGCGAGGGTCTGTTCTTGGCTGGGGCGATGAACTGCTGGGAGGAGTTCAGCCACCTTTCTCTCTCTCTCTCTCTCTCTCTCTATGCTTCCACCTCTCTATCGAGCCTCTTCCTTCCTACTTTCCAACCCTTCCAACCTTCCAACCCCCTTGCTCTGTGGGTGGCTAGTCCTATTTATAGAGGCCCTGGTCCTCTTCCAAAATATCGAGCGGGAAGGGAGCCAACAATGGCGGGCTAATTTGAAGGGGGACAGCAAGTATCAGCTATCCTGACAAAAGTAGTCTTCGCCTGCGCAAAGCTCTGGTGATGACGCCGTCTTGGGCTCCACGGTGACCTCCATCTTGTAGTCCTCCTGGTCTTGGTCTCGTTGCACCGAAATGGAAACCTTTGCCTGATGCCTCGGTACTCCGCGGCTGCGCTTGCCCCCTTTGCACCAAAGAGGAAAGGAGGACGCTGCGCGGGCTGGTGTCCGCCTGGCGCCCTGAGTCGTCATGGTTTGCGTCACGGGCACGTCGCGAGGTACCCCGCCTTGATCTCTCTGCCTCCTCTCCAGCCAGCCTGACGAGGCCATGCCTGAGGAAGCTCCGTGTCGTCCGCCCCATGAGGCTTGGCCCCTCGCGAGGGTCTTGGGTTTGTGTTGGTGAAGATGGGCCGTGCTGGGCCCCCCTTTGAGCCACGCCGCAGGCCGCTGGCAGGCAAGTCTGGGGACCCCCGTTCCCAGAACACCGACAGAAAACAGTAATTAAGCAAACATGAGTACAAAGGTACTCAACAAGTCTTACATCAGAACCTACTATACATGCTCATTCTTAAGAAAGTGGTGGGGTTATTGCAGCAAGCCAGCTTTGACTCTTGGCTAAGCTATCCTACGGAACTCCACTAGTAAAATAGTTTTCGCACACGAGTCCACTACTCACCAACACAATACTCCACCGGGGATCCTCCCTCGTCATCCTAAGAGAGGGCCATCCTCGGTACTCACACTTATCTTGAGTCTTTTAGTAGTAACCATTAACTCTGTCTATGAACTGTATAGGCAACCAAGTAGTCCTTTACCACGGACGCGGCTATTCGAATAGTTTATACCCTGCAGGGGTGTACTTCGTCACACATGTTTCCACCACTTAGCGTCCGCACACGACATGTGCTCGGCAGACTTCAAGCGAAAACCGACGTGGGTGTAGACCACGACCTGACTAACCGCACAAGTCTCTAGTCCAGGTTTATCGCCTATTCAGGTTCCGTCCGCAAGGAAATCCGGCCGGGGTGTCCTCAACGGCCCCAAATGATGTGTACAGGGTCCCGAGAAGCCAAACGAGCGCCCGGCATACCCGGCCACAGTGTATCTACCGCATCATAGCCCACCCCTATGGTCAGCGCTATGCATGGCCGCCAACACATAACCTACAAACACCAGAAACTAGTTGCAACTCCTGGACAGAGGGCGAGAGAGGTCAGTAAGTCGAGCGGGGTCATATTTTAGGGCCCAATGTGTGGTAGTAGCTGAATCTTAAATCACGCATACAGATCTCAGTTCTTATGGATGGCCTCAATGAAACAACCCACCATGTACTCCTACATGACCTCTCATCGATACCTTTACCAACACATGTTCAACACATCCCTCATATTACCGACATAATCATTTCACTCTAGCCCATCACCCAGATGAACCAGACCTGACACAACTCTAAGCATAGCAGGCATAGCAAGGTAGGAATCACATACATGGCTCAATCAACTCCTACACATGCTAGTGGGTTTCATCTAATTGCTGTGGCAATGACAGGTCATGCAGAGGATAAGGGTTCAACTACCATAGCACACAGCAGTTTGAATCGCGTTGTCTTAATGCAGTAAACAAGAGCAGAAGCGAGAACATGGGTTTGTATCGGAATGATCAATGGGTTGCTTGCCTGTTGTAGTGGTAGTAGGGTACTGCCCTTCAGACGGATACTAGGGGTTATCCTCGGAGGCAGAACCTACCACGAAAGACACACCGAACATAATCAACACATGACAATATACAACAATATGATGCATGCTATGACATGGCAAAATGAATGTGTCTTGGCCTAATGCAAGCTAAAACAGGATGGAATGACCTCATTTGAATCAAAGATTCAAATGTTAGCTCTTTTAACATGGCCTTATTAGTGCATTACCTTATTCTGCTTAAACAACAAGGTTCACTTGTTTTGTCATGCATGAAACCATTACAGATGGATAGATTGAATTTTTCTGATCATTTTTCATATATAAATCTTTGCATTTGGAGCCATGGTTGATTTTCTATGATTTTTAGAAGTTTTGGCTATTTTCTAGAATTTCCTATTAAAGAATAAATCCAGTAATTGAATTAATGCGTCAGCATGACATAGGTGTGACGTCAGCGGGTCAACTTGGTCGGCCAGGTCAAACCTGACTGGTGGGCCCTATTTGTCAGTGTCTCAACTAATTAACAAAATTATGTTAGTGCTAATTAACTGTCAGTGGGGCCTGGGCCCACATGTCAGTGACTGAACTAATTAAATTTAGTTAAACTAATCCTAAACTAATTAGCAGGCCGGCCCCACCTGTCATAGACTCAGGAGGGGAGTCAACCTGGGCCCACACGGGGGTCAAACAGGGTCAACTCGCCGGTGTCTAGTCGCCGGCGAGGCCAGACGCGGCGGAGCAACGCGGGATTTGCACTCCGGCGACCAAAAGGGCGGCGGAGACTATCTACGTGATGCGGGGAGGAAACTGCGTCAAGTGGTGGCAGTGGGTGGAGCTGGGGTGGCCGGAAACGTCGCCGGCGACGAGTTTGGCGGCGGCCAGAGCTCGGGTGAGGATGAACTAGTCGCTAGGGGGCACGGGGAGGCGCGAGGTTTGGTGCGTTGAGCTCCTGGAGGTGCAGTAGGACTAGTGGACAGGGTGGCGTGGCCATTGGGTGGCCGGAGTCCCGTCGGCGACGAGCTCTGTGGCGGTGCGTGCGTGTGATCTAGATGCAGTCGCTACGGGGCTCAAGAGGGAGAACGGAGAGGGTGGGGAGGTGGCTGAGCTCCCGGGGGTCTCGTCGAGGCAGTCAGAGAGGTCGGGGATGAGCTGATGCGGCGGGGGCGGTGAAAGGGATCTCTAGTGGCCGGAGTTGAGGACGAGCTCGGTGCAGCGTCTCCGAGGCGAGCGAGCGCTCGGGGCTCGGCCTACTCGATGTAGTCGACGACGGCGGAGCTCATGGACACGATGGCGCGGCGCGAGGACGACGGAGGACGCGGCTACGACGACGGTGCGGCGACAGGAGCGTCGGCCATGGTGGGGAACGGCGAAGGGAGAGAGACAGGGGGAATGGCGTGTCCAGGGGCTTCGGGGTGCAACGTGGAGGCGTCCAGGCGTCTAGGGGCACGGGCGGCAAGCAGGTGACGCCATGGCGAGCTCGGGCATGCCGGCGTCACCTCCCTGCCTGCCTGGCGGGGAAGAAGCAGCTGGCTGGCGCGGGCCAGCACAGTGCTGGGCCACCAGGTGGGCCGGCGGGTGAGTTAGCTAGGCTGCGCTAGGTAAGTTTTTTTCTCTCTCTCTTTTTCTGATTTGTTTTCTTTTTCTATTTTTCTGCAACTGTTGGGCTTTATTAAAAATAACTAGACATCTTTAAAAATCCTGAAAATAATCAGGGGCTCTGTTTAGATTATTCCCAACAGCCCACACTTATTTCCAGAATTATTTGAGCATTTAAATTATTTTATAGCATTTAAATGCCCAAATTCAAATACTTATGACTTAATTCAAAAATATCCAGAATGTTCTAGAAAAGAGTGCACCATTTTGCCAGGGGTTTTAGCCCAATCCAGAAATGATGAACATTTTGTGAAGGGCATTTTGGGTTCATTGAAAATAATTTTTGTAAACCCTAGTTGTTTCCAGGGGGGTCCTGGGGGTTCTGTCATCCCCATTTCAAGTTTCTGTAGAAGTAGACATGATGCAACACTCTAATGCATGAACTAGCTAGGATGTGACACATTGTTTTTTAGTTTTGGGTTCTTTGATGCTCTTGACAAATGTGCGTCAAGGAGGGTATATACCATCTGTAAGATAGTACCCCTTTGGGTATTCATGCCCATTGATAGTGTAGTTGCAAGCAGGAGCATCACCACTAGCAAGTCTAGCAAACAAATGAGACTGTTGCAACACATTGATATCATTGAGAGTGTCCGGCATACCAAAAAAGCAATGCCAAATCCATATCCTCGGTTGCTACGGCCTTTAGCACAATTGTTGCATCACAAGACTTGCCACAATACATTCCTTGCCATGCCTTGGGGCAAATTTTCCAGGTCCAATGCATACAATCAATGCTACCTAGCATGCCTGGCCAACCTCTCCTCTCATTAGATGCCATCAATTTCTTTGTGTCATCTTCGTTGGGTGCCCGAAGATACTCAGGACCAAAGACACGGATGATCACTTTTGCAAATCTACGCACAGACTCAATTGTAGTATCTTCACCAATGCGAAGGTACTCATCGACATAGGCAGCCGGAACGCCATATGCAATCACCCACATAGTTGCGGAGATTTTTTGATATGAACTAAATCCCTTTAAGCCTGCAGCATTTCTTCTTTGAGTAAAATACTGGCAATTTGCGATGCAAGCTTGAACAATTTTCACAAAGAGGGATCGGCGCATTCGATACCTTCTCCGAAAGAGGTGCGGTGGGTATGTAGGATTCTCCGCGAAGTAGTCTTGCATCAACATGTCATTCCCAATATGACGATTCTGAGGAATGCAAAGACGCTCGACGGCCGATCCTCGCCTCCTCTTCCTGTTCTCGTCATCGTGCTTCTTCACGGCAAGTGCCATGACTAATGCCTGCTGCCGAAAGTTCGCAAGCATGGTCTCAACATCCGAGTCATCCGAATAGGACGAATTGGAGAGCAAGAACTTCTCGCACGGGCTCAACTCCATCTACATGCGTACCGGCGCATCAATCAACTATACTGCTCGCCCGCAAAAAAATCCAAAAAATACGCACTAACCGGTGGCGGATGCCGCGGGTGATCCCGGGCAGAGACGAGGGGGCGGGCTCGACGGTGGTCGATCCCCGGTGGCGGCAGGACGAGGGGCGGCTCTTCTCGCTGGATCTGGGAGGGCCGGTGCAGCGTCTCGGCATGGGAGGGTGTGGGGAGGCCTCGCGGCGCGATTCAGCCCACAGATTTGGCCGGAATTGCCGGCGGCGGACGGGCGGAAGCAAGGGAGGTCGACGGCGGAAGGAGGGAGGAAAGGCGCGCAGGATGAAATGTCCCTCCCTCCAACTGCTTCTTTGTGATGCAGGGCACTGCAGCCGCGAGGGGGAAACCCGCGTATTCCCGGGTTGGGGTCGGGATTTTGCCGTGCCCCTCAAAAATTTTTGCGGGTCGGGGCGGGATGCGGGGTCTGATCGGGTAGGTTTTTCCGCCCTACCCGCATTTTGGCGGTTATTTTGCAGGTCGGGGGCAGATGCGGGGTCTGCTAGAGTTGCTCTTATTATCTCAAGTTTGCGACCTCATTGATCCGGTGACTAGAGATTGGGATATACAGTTGGTGATCCAAACGTTCTGGAATGTGGACGTTCACAGGATCCTGGCTATACCCTTACATTTATATGAAATGTCAGATTTTATTGCATGGAGCCCTACCAAGAACGGTATCTTCTCAGTGTGATCAGCTTATCAAATTGAATGGAATTTTCAGTTTGGTGCTCTGAATCATAATAATGTTGGTCCATCATCACCTGATAAGAAGTGGAATTTAATTTGGAGCTTAGAATGCCCAGCAAAAATTAAAATCTTTACATGGCGGTTCCTACATGCTGCTCTTCCATGTCGAGCAATCCTAGCTTCTAAGAACATGAAGGTTAAATTTTAGTGCCCAGAATGCAGGTTGGGACCTGACATTATACAACACTTATTGTTTGAATGTCCAAGATCAGTACAGGTTTGGAGACAATTGGGGCTGTATGAGATAGTAACACTAGTGCAGAACCGGGCAATAACACCGGTTCGTAAGGCCCTTTAGTGCCGGTTCGGTAATCGACACTAAAGTGTGGGCACTAAAGGCCCCCCCTTTAGTACCGGTTCAGCACGAACCGGTGCTAAAGGGCAACCACGTGGCATGAGCCAGCTCCGGGGGCAGGGAGCCCTTTAGTACCGGTTGGTGACACCAACCGGTATTAAAAGGTTGGGGGGGGGGGTTGGGTTTATGATTTCTTTTTCATTTAATTTTGTGTTTTCCATTTAATTCTTTTTCATTTGCTGGTATTTTACGATACTACATATTGTACACCTTATGCATATATATAAATAGAATTTCTAGTAGAACCGATCATATATATATATATATCATTGAATGTCGCACAACCACCATTAATTCACACATATATACACACATGTATATATATATATACAATTAGCTAGCTATATACAATTTCTCCTTATTGGTGCCTTCGAAGCCAGTGGCATTAGCCTAATTGGTGCCTTCGGAGCACGATGACAATTGGAAGTGGCTCATGGGAGCGATAGCGGGTAATAGTATTCTCCTTTGGGATCTATGACCTGGTCGAGCAAAAATCCCACTATTTCCTCTTGAATTGCTTCTATGCGCTCCTCTACTAGGAGCTGCTCCCGCACCTCTGTGAACTGTTAAGAAGGAGATCAATATGCATGTGTATTAGTTGTGTGACTAGATATCGATAATGGTGTAAAAATTGTGAATAGTGTTTTGATAAACGTACCCAGTCCTGTCTTTGAGATATGCTCCTTTCGAACGCCATCATGCGAATGTTCTCGCAAACGTAGTATGCACATAGATTATTCCCCGGCGCCTGCTTCAGGGCCTTTACGAGAATGGAATTTGATCAGATAATAATTAATCAAGCATGATTATTAAAGAGATGGCAGCTAGCTAGCTAGTACTACTTAATTACTTACCTTGGGTCGATACCATTTCAGCTTTCGTTTCCATTGGCCTGGAGTGACGCTGATGAACTTTGCCCAAGCCCTGCCCGCCGACAAAGAAAATGAATAAAGGGGTTATTAAATAGTTCATATCAGGAAATGACGAACTAAATAGGCCGAGATATAGTTAATAATGCTTGAAATTAACTGTTGACTATCCCAAACAAGATGGTGTAGTCACTTTCTTTTTTAAGTAGTGAGTCTAGTATTTCAACTGTTCCTTCATCAACTTTAACGATTAACAAGATCCAGTGAAATCTGCATGCACACACGTTTGCATGTCTTAATTAAGCGGGCATATGTAAGCAAAAACATGTAGCTAGCTAGTAGGCAAAAACAGAATTTGTAGTACAAGACAGTGTGACTCACTCGAAGTTGTAAGGAAGTAGTATATCTTCATTGGTATTGAGGCGCTTGAAGAACTCTAGCATGCTTTCCTCTACACTTTTTTCATAACATGCATCTAATTTCCATGTGTATTCATTAATGGTATTTGGGTCAATGAACCCAATACCATAGCGTCCACCTTTTTTCATTTCATACATCTTCATCCTGCATAATACCACAGAAAAGAATATAGTGAGGATAATTACAGGTAATGATTGATCAAAATGATCACTACAGCTAGCTTGAGACTTAAATTACAGAAAGAAATCACTTACAGACAATAGCAACTGATGATAGATTTGTCGAGTGCGTCTTGATTGTATAACTGAAATAGTTCTGAATACTCAACGAACACAACTTTCTCATGGAAGTAATGATCCTTCTTGACATTCACCATGAGGGACTCTCGATTGGAAATCTTGGTAATGTCCATGTACCATTGATGCAATTCACACATTCTCGTTGGGAGCTTCTTGACCTCGTCTGGCTTGACCAAAGGTTGGCCCCGGACATATTTCCATTTTATTTCCTCCTCTCTAAACGGAGGCATGGACTCGATCTCGAGGAGTTGTCCAACAGTGATCTTGAGGATTTCAGCCTGCCTTATATGCTCCTCGGTTATTACCACATCGCCCAGCTCGGGAACGTAAATGGTTTGCCCACAATAATATTGGGCGCGCCTACTCTCATGTGTTGTTGACACAACAAGCGGGGGGATTGATTGCGCCGCCTGTTCTCCCAGCTGGGGAACGGTTTTACCACATTTTTTGGCAGCTGATTTGCTCGAGCTCGAGCTCACCTCTTTTTGTAGACGTGCTCAATTTAACTTCCTAAGGTGGCGCTCATAGTCTGTGTCAACAGGCTTGGGAGCTGGTGGTCTAGCCATACGAATGAAGTGGTCAATCTTTTCCTCAGGCACTTCCTCCCTTGGCGGCGGTGGCGGTTTCGGTGCAAAATGGGCTTCCACCTCGGCCTTCTATATGGCTGCGTTTTCCTCCTCAAACTTGTTGTAAGGCCTCTGCGGAAGAGGCGCGAGGCTGCTTGGACCATATTGAAATCGCTTGCCTCCGCATGTACCTCCCGTCCTACCTCGACTTGTACCGCTATGCACCATAGCTGGGGCGGCTCTCTTCCGTGATTGCTGAGGCGGCGGAGACGGCTGACATGGCTGAGTTGGACGAGGAGGAGTGGCCTGAAGTTGTGCCGGACTTGGAGGAGGAGTGGTCTGACGCTGTGTCGGACTTGGAGGAGGAGTGGCCTGACGCATTGGTGGACTTGGAGGAGCGGGAGTCTACTGACTCGGTGGCAGACTTCGATGAGGAGTCGGTTGACGCGTTGTCGGTGGCCTTCGAAAGATGATGCAATCCATTCTCCATAGGATGCCACGATGTTTGGCCTCTCCCAGTGTGTGCTCCTCGTCACCTCCAGGAATGTCAAGCTCTAGCCCCAAATATTGGTCCACCACCTCATCAACCAAGACACGAGCATAGCCCGCTGGAATCGGGTTGCAATGGAAGGTTGCCTCGGGGGGATTTGTAAAAGCAACGACGTCCGCCACCTTCATGGATATGTTCTTCATTTTGAAGTGTAGCTCGCAGTTAGTGTTCTCCATGATGTCATCCATTGGGTATCTATCCAGCATTGCGTCACCTGGGGCGGAACCCACGCTGCTTCTCGGCATGGATGGGACGGTGCTATCCAATGCTGGATCATCCGCTAGCTGCTACTGCTGCTGAGACCCCCTTTGCTGGCTAAGTGAGTCGATCTGCTCCTACTGCCGCTGGAATTTGACTGCCAAGTCCGCGTGCGCTGATTCTAGGCCTTGAAGGCGTTCATAGTCCAGCTTCCTCTGCTCTTCCTCCATCTTTCTCTTCTTCTCCTCCGCAATCTTCTTTCTCGCACGGGTTCTGTAGTCGTCGTTCCAGTCCGAAAACCCCTCATACCATGGAATAGCGCCCTTGCCTCGTGTTCTTCCTGGGTGTTCAGGATTTCCTAGGGCACGCGTAAGCTCGTCGTTCTCTCTGTTGGGCTGGAACACCCCCGACCGAGCCTCTTCTATTGCAACAAGTAGCTTATCTTCGGGTCCGTTCAGACATGCCTTCTTCGAAACTTTGCCTGTCTTCGGGTCCAACTCCCCCCATGCGCATAGAACCAAGTCCTGCACCTGGGGGGACCAGCTCAATGTTTCTGGAGTGACACCTGCATCCTCCATCTCTTTCTCAGACTTAATCCCACTTAGGCATTGCCACCGCGTAGCCACCTGGCCCCAGCTTATGGAACTTATCCTTTTTTTCGGCATTGGCCTTGTTTATTCTTGACCGTTCCTTAGATAATTCCGAATCCTTAAATTTCATGAAATCGTCCCAATGAACACTTTGCTTCTCTAGTGTCCCCTTGAATACTGGAGTCTTCCTTCCTCCATTGACGTACTTGTCCCATACACGATTCTTGTGGTTGTTGAATGCAACCGCCATCTTCCTAAGAGCAGCGTCCTTGACTTTCTGCACATCTGCATCTGTGAAATGATCTGGTAGGGTGAAATGTTCCATGAGAGTTTCCCAAAGCAGAACTTTTTGTCTGTTGTCGACAAAAGTAAGATCTGGATGTGGCTTTACTGGCTCTCTCCATTCTTGAAGGGAGATCGGGAGTTGGTCCTTCACAAGAACTCCGCACTGACGAATGAACTTGTCCGCAATCTTCTTAGGCGCTAATGGTTCGCCATTAGGTTTGATGGCCTCGATATTGTACTTTACGTCCTCCTTCAACTTTTTTTTTCGGGCCTCGTTTCGTGCTGCCTGAAGATTTGCTCGATCCGGATGGCTGAAAGAAGAAAGATGATTCGTTAATATATCTTCAAGTCATTTATAACATGTGATGATCACCAGATGCCTGCTTATATAACTATACCTCGCCGGTCTTTATTGTTTCAAGATCAACATTTTCTTCGTCATCAATATCATAATCATAGTTCATGACTTCATCAATTCGGTCGTCGCGATCGAATATCATATCACCCTCCCCGGTGTTGTTTAGATATCCGGAACCGTCATAATCTTCTTCATTCTGATCATCATCTGGCCCGCGAGGATGGCGTATGATATCGAACAGGGTCTCTTCTCCCTCTCTGTCAGTATTGTCCGTCATAGCTTTTATTTAACTAATCCAAAAGAAATATAAAACAATTTAGTATTCAATGCATGGATGCAATCAATTAATAAGGAAAAACTGAATCAATCATAGTACATAATAAGCATCATCAAATATAATCTCGAATACATCGTCTCGAATAATATATATCGAATACATCACTAGCTAGCTAGCTAGCTAATAAAGATCGAATACTAAAGAGTAATCTAGGCCACTCGCGGTTCCTGAGGCGCGGGCGGTGGACAACCAAAGTGAAGGAACCATCACTGGATCATAGCTTGGGTGATCTCCCCAAAGAACCTGCCAGGTATTGGAGAACCTGACGTCCATAGCAGCCATGTAGCGATGGACGTGCTCATCCTCCTCTCTGACACGGCGATGTACCACCTCCGGCGGGGCCGGCTCCCTCCGCACCGAAAGTGGCCCACGCGAACGCCACCAAAGTAGATTAGGATCGACGACGGGACCCGGGGCCGGGTTCCTCACCAAGCATCGCGCCCCTGAAGGTAGCACCTCCCAGTGCCAGCCCGGCGGAGCCCAGTCCTAGACATGGGTCCTCTGAAGCAGAACGTCGTCGCGAACAGGTTGACGGCGAGGATGCGGGCCGGGCATCGTCGACAACAAATACTATATGCCGCAAAAGTAAAGTAACTTTTTTTAAATGATGGATTGTGATTTCATATATGCAAATTCTAAATATTATAACTAAAAATATAAGAAACTAAAAAAACATCGATCATCATCTAACAATTTGAAATTAATCTAATTCATCTAGCTAAAACTAACATTTCCAAAATTTCTAACATTTCTATATAACTAACATTTCTATAACATTTGTATAAAAAATAGAAAAAACCTTTGACATTATATATATTATAACTAACATTTCTATATACTATTTGACATTAATCTAATCTAATTAATTAATCATCTAAAACTTTGTATGAAAAACAAAAAAACTAAAAAAAAACTAAAAATAGAAAAATTGTGTGTGTGCGCGTGTAGTGTGTGTGTGTGTGTGTGTGCGAGCGCGCGTGTAGTGTGTGTGTGTGTGTGCGCGCGCGCGCGCGTGTGTGCAGTAGCTACGGCCGGCGCCGGCGGCGCGGCGGCTTTGATCGATTGGAGGGAGGAGAGGGGCCGGGGGAGGGGCTCACAGCGCGCGCAGGCGAGGTCGAGGCGAGGTCGATCCAAGGCGACGGCGACAGCGAGGCGAGGGGACGGCGACGGGCCGGTGCGGCGACGGGGGCGGCGCGAAGTCGACGGGGACGATGCGACGAGGATGGGGGCGTCGCGGAGTCGACGGGGACGGCGCGACAGGGGAGGCGACGGCGTGGGACGGGGCTGCGGTACAGAGAAGTGGGAGATGAGAAACTAATTTTTTTCGAAGTGTTTGTTATATAGGGAACACCTTTAGTACCGGTTGGTGCCACCACCCGATACTAAAGGCCTGTTTTGGCCAGGCCAAGCAGCGGGAAGAGCACACCTTTAGTACCGGGTGGTGGCTGAAACCGGTACCAAAGACCCACCCCTTAGTACCGGTTCCAGCCACCAACCGGTACTAAAGGTGGTGCAATGGCGCAGGTGCGGTGCGACAAGTTTAGTCCCACCTCGCTAGCCGAGGGGCGCCCGCACTGGTTTATAAGCCCTAGTGCGGCAGCTCTCTCGAGCTCCTCTCATAAGCAGGCCTTCCGGGCCTACGTCTGCTGCTATGCCCTGATGGGCCTATTGGGCTAGCGGGCCTGCATCCTGGCCCAATTAGAATTTGAGTTTCTAGTCGTATGCTGGCCGCTGTGGCCCAGTAGGTGGGCTCTTTTCATTTAGTTTTTTTCTTTTCTGCTTTATTTATTATGTTTTATTTATTTTTAGTTGTTTTTCTGCTATATTTAGAGTTTCTTTGTGAATATTTTTGCTTTAGGTACAAAAAATTAGAAACTTTCTGTTACTGCCGGTAGTTTTCAAATTTGAATAGTTTAAATTTTGAATTATTTGAAATTTGTGTGAATCACTAGTTTGTGAATAACTTAACTTCAAAAATACATTTTTCAGTGATTCTTTTTTATTATGTTTAATATTAGTGTGTTTTATCATTTTATTGAATTTGGTAATGCTTAGGTTATTTAAAAAATAAAATGCCTTTGTAACAGATGAGTTTTCGTCCGAAACCCTGATAGTTCGAAAGAGATTGTCCATTTTGTACACGAAGTGCATCCAGTTTTGCCGTAACCCTCTCTACTTTTTTGCACATGCTATGTGGGTGAAATTATGATACCATGCCAACTTTCAACCTTTTCGGAGTTTATTTGAAGTGTTTTTCAATTTAGCTAGAAAAAAATCAGTAAATGCATGAAAGAATTTGTTTGCACATAAAATTTCTTCGCGTTTCAAATGCCAAAACACATAACTATCCCTAACTATTACAGAGATTCCCTCCTGGGTGTGAAACACAGAAGAAACTGATGATATGTAGTGAAGCCGATCACATCCCAGATCTTTGGGTGTGAAACTTTTTCTTCGCGTGTGTCCCTTTGCGCCGTAACCATGGAAAATCTTCATCATTTAATGGGATGCTCGGGTCAATATTCACTGTGAATGGAGCAATTTCATCAAACTTTTCATAATCCCTTGACATGTCTGTCTTGTCATCCACTCCCACGATGTTTCTCTTCCCAGAAAGAACTATGTGCCGCTTTGGCTCATCGTATGATGCATTCGCTTCCTTATCTTTTCTTTTTCTCGGCTTGGTAGACATGTCCTTCACATAGAAAACATGTGCCACATCATTGGCTAGGACGAATGGTTCGTCTACATACGCAAGATTGTTGAGATCCACCGTTGTCATTCCGTACTACGGGTCTTCCGTTACCTCACCTCGTGTCATATTGACCCATTTGCACCGAAACAAAGGGACCTTCAAACCACGTCTATAGTCAAGTTCCCATATGTCATGTATATAACCATAATATGTTTCCTTTCCCGTCTTGGTTTCTGCATCAAAGCGGACACCACTGTTTTGGTTGGTGCTCTTCTTATCTTGGGCGATCGTGTAAAATGCATTACCATTTATCTCGTACCCTTTGAAAGTCATTATATTCGAAGATGGTAACTGGGACAGCAAGTACAGGTCATCTTCAATAGAGGCGTCATGCATGGTACGTGTTTGCAACCAGCTGGCGAAACTCCTGGTTTGTTCACGTGTAATCCAGTCATCAGACCGCTCCGGGTGTTTGGAGCGTAGCAAGTTCTTGTGTTCTTCCATATACGGAGCCACCAAGGCGGAATTCTGTAGAACTATGTAGTGTGCTTCAGTGAGAGAATGTCCGTCCATACATATTATTTGATCCCCTCCTAGCGTGCCTTTTCCATCCAGTCTGCCCTTATGCCGCGATTCAGGAACACCAATCGGCTTAAGGTCAGGAATAAAGTCAATACAAAACTCAATGACCTCCTCATTTTGATGGCCCTTGGAGATGCTTCCTTCTGGCCTAGCACGGTTATGAACATATTTCTTTAAGACTCCCATGAACCTCGGGGAACATATTGTGTAGAAATACAGGACCCAAAACGTTAATCTCTTCGCATAGGTGAACTAGGACGTGCGTCATGATGTTGAAGAAGGATGGTAGGAACACCAACTCGAAAATGACAAGACATTGCACCAAATCATTCTCTAACCTTGGTATGATTTCTGGATCGATTACCTTCTGAGAGATTGCATTGAGGAATGTACATAGCTTCACAATGGCTAATTGAACGTTTTCCGGTAGAAGCCCCCTCAATGCAACCAGAAGCAGTTGCGTCATAATCACGTGGCAGTCATGAGACTTTAGGTTCTGGAACTTTTTCTCTGCCATGTTTATTATTCCCTTTATATTCGACGAGAAGCCAGACGGTACCTTAATACTGAGGAGGCATTCAAAGAAGATTTCCTTCTCTTCTTTGGTAAGAGCGTAGCTTGCTTGACCCTGATGTGTGCCGTCTTTTCCGTGCGTACGTTGCTGGTCCTCCCATGCCTCAGGTGTATCTTTTGTCTTCACATACACACCCAAGAAGCCAAGCAGGGTCACACAAAGATTCTTCGTCACATGCATCACGTCGATTGCGGAGCGGACCTCTAGGTCTTTCCAATAGGGCAGGTCCCAAAATATAGATTTTTTTCTTCCACATGGGTGCGCGTCCGCCAGCGTCATTCGGAACAGGTTGTCCACCAGGACCCTTTCCAAAGACCACCTTCAAATCCTTGACCATATCATGTACATCAGCACCAGTACGGTGGCGAGGCTTCATCCGATGATCCGCCTCACCTTTGAAATGCTTGCCTTTTTTCTTACGGGATGCCTGCTCAAAAGAAATCGACGATGTCCCAGGTACACATTCTTCTTACAATTTAGCCAAATATATATTGTCGGTATCGTCCAAACAGTGCGTGCATGCGCGGTATCCCTTGTTTGTCTATCCTGAAAGGTTACTGAGAGCAGGCCAATCATTGATGGTCACGAACAGCAACGCCTTTAGGTCAAATTCTTCCCCCATGTGCTCATCCCACGCACGTACACCTGTTCCATTTCATAGTTGTAAGAGTTCTTCAACTAATGGCCTTAGGTACACATCAATGTCATTGCCGGGCTGCTTAGGGCCTTGGATGAGCACTGGCATCATAATGAACTTCCGCTTCATGCACAACCAAGGAGGAAGGTTATACAAACACAGAGTCACAGGCCAGGTGCTATGGTTGCTGCTCTGCTCCCCAAAAGGATTAATGCCATCTGCGCTTAGACCAAACCATACGTTCCTTGCGTCATCTGCAAACTCCTTCCCGTACTTTCTTTCGATTTTTCTCCACTGCGACCCCTCAGCGGGTACTCTCAACTTTCCGCCTTTCTTACGGTCTTCTGTGTGCCATCGCATCGCCCTGGCATGCTCTTTGCTTTGGAACAAACGTTTCAACCGTGGTATTATAGGAGCATACCACATCACCTTGGCAGGAATCTTCTTCCTGGGGCGCTCGCCCTCAACAACACCAGCGTCATCGCGGCTGATCTTATAGCGCAATGCACCGCATACCGGGCAAGCGTTCAAATCCTCGTACTCACCGCGGTAGAGGATGCAATCATTAGGGCATGCATGTATCTTCTGCACCTCTAACCCTAGAGGGCAGACAACCTTCTTTGCTTTGTACGTACTCTCGGGCAATTCGTTGTCCTTTGGAAGTATATTCTTTATCATTACCTGTAACTTTCCAAATCCCTTGTTAGATACACCATTCTCTGCCTTCCATTGCAGCAATTCCAGTGTGGTGCCCAGCTTTTTCTTGTCACATACGCAATTCGGGTACAACAATTTTTTGTGATCCTCTAATACGCGCTGCAACTTCTTCTTCTCCAAATCACCAACGCAGTTTCTCTTTGCATCGGCAATGGCCCGACCTAGATCATCAACGGGCTCATCCAATGCCTCTTCTTCAACTTCTTCCCGCATTGCCGGCTCAGCTTCTTCCCGCATTACCAGCTCAGCTTCTTCCCTCATTGTTGTATCATCGTATTCAGGGAACCCATGACCAGGATAGCTGTCGTCATCCTCTTCTTCTTCATTGTCTTCCATCATAACCCCTCTTTCTCCGTGCTTGGTCCAAACATTATAGTGGGGCATGAAACCGGACTCAAACAGGTGGACGTGAATGGTTCTTGACGTAGAGTAATTGTGACCATTCTTATAGCCAGCACATGGACAAGGCATAAAACCATCCGCCTGCTTGTTTGCCTCAGCCGCAAGCAGAAAAGTATGCACGCCATTAATGAACTCGGGAGAGCATCGATCATCGTACATCCATTGTCGGCTCATTTTCAATACACAGCACCGAAAACACCAAATTAATACAATACATAAAGTTCATACATCACTTAAATGCAACAAACAAATAACTCTCTAGCTAAAGAATTTAAATGCAACAACAAATGCGATCAAGATCGCAACTAAGGTAACAATTGATCCAACAACATAATGATACCAAGCCTCACTATGAATGGCATATTTTCTAATCTTCAAGCGCATTTTCTCCATCTTAATCTTGTGATCATCGACGACATCGGCAACATGCAACTCCAATTCCATCTTCTCCCCCTCAATTCTTTTCAATTTTTCTTTCAAATCCTCGTTTTCTCTTTCAACTAAATTTAACCTCTCGACAATAGGGTCGGTTGGAATTTCCGGTTCAACTACCTCCTACATACAAATATCTATGTCAGCTTGATGGGCATAATTTGTCATAAACACGAAATGCAACAAATAGTTTTAAAAGAGAATATACCACATCCGAATCATAACAAGGACGAGGGCCGACGGGGACGGATATCAAAACCATGGCACTATGTATAACAAACAACGTACGGGCAAGATAATTATACGAGTAACTATATATCCAAATCACACAAACATCAATTTTTTTATATAAAATTTCATGAAAAAGAGGCTCACCACAAGGTGGTGCCGACGACGGGACGGTGCGGGCGATCGATGGTGGTTACGACGGGGATTTAGAAAGCACTAAGTAAACCACACTTACATATGCAAACTAAGTGTTATTTTGACCTCAATTTGCATATAAATCAAATACTACCACATATAATTCCTCCCAAATTACTAAAACCCACAATTAATCACTATATAAACCAATGCAAGAGCTAATCTAGCAATGAGAGATGAAAGGACAAAGTTGCTAACCTTTGTGATGATTTGAATGGATGGGGGCCTGCAAATCTTGACAATTTTGGGACAAATTTTGTGATGAACTCGACAGGAAGAAGGGAAGAACAGAGGAGAGGGAGAGGGGAAAGGGGGAAGAACAGAGTGCTGCTGGACGAAGGGTTTATATAGAACGACCTTTAGTACCGGTTCGTGGCACGAACCGGTACTAAAGGTGCTGGAGGGGCCCCACTCTGACAACATCCTGCCACCACTCTCATTAGTACCGGTTCGTGGCACGAACCGGTGCTAAAGGTTCGCCACGAACCGGTACTAAAGATCTCCTTCCGCCTAGCCGTTGGAACCGGCACTAATGGACACATTAGTGCCGGTTCTGTTACAAACCGGGACTAATGTGTCTCACATTTGACCCTTTTTCTACTAGTGTAAAGAAGAACTCCACAAAATACAAGTCTAGGGAGGAAGTGATGCACCGGTTGTTGCATATGGAAGATACAAAATTCTATATCTTGGGATTTCCAAAACTGAGAGAGATGGTAGCCACCGCAGCTTGGTATTTGTGGTTTGAACACCGTAAAAGTTTACCATGGAGAAGAAATTCAAACACCCACTCGGATCGCCCTAGCTGTACGCGGACTGGCGGCAAATTTCAGCATCGCATGCTCACCAAAAGCCAAAGTTCGGTCGGGCATTTGGGAAAAGCCACCAAAGGGATACATGAAATTAAATGTTGATGCGGGGTCTGATCAAGATCTACTTGAAGGATCCGTGGGGGCAATCATTCGCGATCAAAGTGGACAATTCATTGCTGTGGCAAACGAAAAAATAGGCATTTGTTTTGATTCTTTCACAACAGAGACTCTTGCTGTCAGGTTTGGGCTGAACCTTGCGAGAACCGTCAGATGTAGCAGGATGTGGTAAGCTCGGACAGTTTGGAGATAGTGGAAGCCCTAAAAACGGCAATTCTTCTTCGGTTGCTTCTGCTATTATTGACGATTGTTTTTTCATGTCCTCTGATTTCAACCATGTTACTTATGATCATTGTAATAGAGAAAGTAATAAATTAGCCCATAAGCTTGCTAGACTAGATAAGTTTCTCCTACTAGTTGTTGGATGGATTCACCGCCTCCTGAGGTGCTCTCATTTCTTGTAAACAATACCACTGTGCTTGTTTCTCAATAAAGGAGGAGATGTTTTGTCAAAAACAAAAAACTGCACACAGGCCAAGGCCCAACAAAATGTGTTGGCCTTTTGAGAACAACCTAGCTGGACCTAGCTAATCAGAACGACCCGATCGTGAAAAATCGTTCGATGCATGTGAGGTGATTCCCTCAAAATTAGTACCATCTCACATATATATTTAAATAAATATATAAAATCACCTAAATGGGACAAAAATAAAAATATCATCTAGCTCTATTAGTAGTCGTAGATATAGATATAACTCTGCCATTTGTATTTGCTAGCCTCTTCCTCTTCTTGTCCGTCTTGCAACCTACTACTATCGCGGTACGCCGAGTGGGCCGCTCGACGCTGACTACGTGGTCACATAGAGGCTGTCCTGCGTGGAGAGGTGAAGGGCGTACGCAACGTCGTGCCCTGTGTTATACTTGCTCCCCGTCCACCGTTGTCCAGCTGGCCGTCCGGTGACTCGGTCAATGGTGCGTTGCGCTGGAGGCTCTGACTCGATTGGTTAGTTTTTTTTAGGCAAGACTCGTTTGGTTAGTTTTTTTTTGAGACAAACTGTAAAGCTTTATTACGTCGTCACAATATTTACAGGGATGAAATCAAGTTCGTTGGGCTGGCTTAACCAAACATGGCGGCTAACCCCCGAGAGATAAAGCGTGCTTTGCTAGTTTGTAAGCCTCTACATTCGAGCTCCTAAATTCATGAAGTATGTTACAAGCCTCAAATTCAGTTTGGTGTTGTATGATTTCATGTGCAATTGCCCCATAGCTTCCTTTGTTTTGCTGTTGGATGTCATCGACGGCCACTTTACAATCTGAAGCAATATGTACCCTTCTGACATATATGTCATCTGCCAATGCCAAAGCCTCCCGGATTGCGAGCATCTCCAAAGTTCCTCGGTCCGAAAGATGGGAGAAAACCACCGCCGAAGCTCCCAGGAAGGCTCCGTCATGGTCTCCACAGATAGCTCCCGCTGCACCTCGCGCCCGGCCTACTGTGGCATCGACATTGATATTGACCATCCCCAATGGCGGTGCAATCCAGCGATTAACTCGAATTTGTGACCCCCTCACACCAGCGACATGCGGCTTCTGGAGAGCCCTGAGTTCTGCTATGTAGGAGTTTACAAACCCGTTGATGGCGTTGATGGCATAAGGTGTCTGGAAGATGTCCTCGTACATTGCCTTTCTTCGAGCGCCCCATAACCATAGGGTGACGACGAAGACAAGGAAATCATCCGGGCTAAGCGCTTCGTGCATGACAAACAACCATCTCTTTGCGTTTTCCTCAATGCATGTACTCATCTTGTCAAGGATCGCCTCGGAAGACAGCGCCCAAGTGCTCCTTGAGACGAAGCAATCCACAAGGGCATGGCGCCAGGTATCAATAGCCCCACAAGGACTCGATTGGTTAGTGGCGTCATGCGTCTCGTCGCTGGCTTAGTTGGCCTAATTAGCGTGGTTGCATCATGTGTGGCCCATATAAACTGATGACCCCCAGCGAAAGTAACCAGCCATCCATCGGGAATTGGAATATTTATGAAGTCGCCATAGGCACCTCGTCATCGATGGAAACGTCTCCTTCCACTGAATGCGCATCACCGGAAATCCTGAAGTAAATTCAGGAATAAATGCGAGCATCAGGATTTCAACCTTGGTGGGTTAGGGATACCACAGTCCCTCTAACCATCCAACCATAGGTTGGTTCGCAGCAGTGCCTTTTATATAGATAAAAAGAATCAATACAATTATTTTTAAATCTTAGCCATCAATTTTTATGGTTAACATCAAATTAACGGATATAAATAGACGACGGATGAAGAACTATGAAAGCTTCATTCTTTTAATAGTATTAGGTATATAGGTATTAGGTATTAAGTATAGACTATAGATTCCACGTCTTTCTCTTCCATTCGGTTCATTAGCTTTAGAAAAATAGAAGCTGTGGAAATTCTCTGTCATACACCTACATGGGCCATAGAGATTATCAAGAACTATTGTCTTATGTGGGCCAAAGCCCATCTATAATTCAACATGAAGAACACATTTTGCATTCACTAGCGTACTCCAAAATTTTGCACCGTCCTATTTTCTATCTCAGACTTCCACTCGGTGATCAAAAGGTGAGGAAGAATTATTTCAATGTTTACAGGACATCATTCGAGCTAGGCTTGCTTCTTGCCATACTGCTCTGCTCGCAAAAAGTGATTGTCTCGTTTTAATCCTGCCACAAAAAAATAAGAATTATTAAAAAAACAGTTTTTCGGGATTTTACTGTTCATCTCGAGCTCATTTTATCCCGGGAGCAGAAGAGGACCTTCACCCATAATGTTCATTTACATCCAAGATATTTATTGTACTTGTTAAATATTGGAACAAGATTTTGGGGACACTAACCAAGGAAACTAATTGAAGCATATGTTTTCCCGCCCGCCCAAGCGACTATAGTCTCATCCCGCCCCATAGTTACTCGCAAGCCATTTCGATTGCCGTTGAGAAACTCAAGACTGCCTTTTTAGATGCACCACAACTTCTACTTTGGAGTTTTTTTATTTCCCTTCTTTTAACTCAAATGGTTCTTTTTAGAGACATCAGAGAGACGCTAATGATGCATTGAATAAATGCAATTTATTTATTTTGCATGAAGAACTCACCGGTACAAACTAGCAGTACGAGACGGATCACGTACAACATACGCAAAAACCTCCACTAGCATGAATCTCACAGTACCCACCCCGAGGATATTCAACGGAAAAACACCACTTTTCACAGATCTTAGAGTCGCTACATGGTATGTTAGTATGGTGTTGTGTGCACCTCCCTTCAATCATATCTGCATTAACTGATGAGTAAAATATTTATTTTAATATGTTATCTCATATTGTAAGTTCAATAGGCAACATATGGAAGGATCAATGTCATGTAAATTCAAGTTTGCAACACACTCTTCTCCTTACCACAAGACATGATGAGCGCTAGCATAAAGATAGATGAAATAGCAACAACGACGGTGGTCTTGCAAGCCATAGCGAGCAATTTGAATGGGTGTCCATTTATATGTACATGTATTTATAGGGCTAAAAAGATTGTGTGATGCATAAATCTTAATGACATGTACGATGGATATTGGGCATGTATTTTGATCAATATACCTATTTCATATGTTTCAAACAAAATATATTTAGGTTCCATACCTAACTACAACATTAATTGTTAAGCTTTAGAACAAATTTTGATGATATGTACCAGAGAAAACAAATGCTTTTGATTAATCCATCCAGATTTAGGTCATATCGCTCATTAGATCCAAGGTCGACATTAGTTGTTGAAGATTGCAAGTAGATTTCTATGGTGCGAACATGAGGAACCTGATTAATTTTGCACATTAATCTTGGCATGTGTGATAGAGTTTTTAGGGATAGGCGGTGGAAAAAGATTATGCATTTTATTGGTACTAGGATAATGCCCGTGCGTTGCAACGGGATATATAGTCTAGTATGTTAGCCCGTGATTACCTAACCATATTAATGTGATTATGTAAATAAATGTTTATAAAATTCTACACATGATTTACCATATAGTTTGATGAGAAATGTGTTATGTAGTTAAAGTGGAGTTGATTCTAAAGAGAAGCGAATTAAGGTGATTGATTATCATATACAACGAAGGTTAGATGAAGGGGTGGTGGAAAGAAAAGTGAAAGATGTAACCTTACATTGTTATTAGTAAGTAGAGACTAGTTAATTTCCCGTGCTTAGCAATGGGGACCTAGATTTCCTAGTGATTTTAACATCAATCATTTCTAACATAGCCATTTTGGTTCATTATGTGCTTCATGTGGTTGTTGTCATCTTGTTCTTCTCCTCCTTGTCGGTGTCAAAACCGGCCGATCTTGGGTAGGGGGTCCCGAACAGTGCGTCTGAGGATCGAAGGTAACAGGAGACAAGGGAGACACGATGTTTAACCAGGTTCGGGCCCTCTTAATGGAGGTAAAACCCTACGTCCTGCTTGATTGTATTTGATGAGTATAGGAGTTACAAGAGTTGATCTACCTCGAGATCGTACTAGCTAAACCCTAGATGTATAGCCTGTATGATTTGTCTTAGCCTCTACGGACTAAACCTTTTGGTTTATATAGACAACGAAGGGGCCTAGGGTTGTACATAGTTGGTTTATAGAGAAAGGAAATTATACATCCGGACGCTAGGCTTGCCATCCACGTAAAGGAGAGTCCCATCCGGACACGGGGGGAGGTCTTCTGCCTTGTATCTTCACGGCCCATCAGTCCGGACCATATCAGATAGCCCGGACACCCAAGGACCCCTTAGTACAGGACTCCCTCAGTAGCCCCTGAACCAGTCTTCAATGAGATGTGTTCGGCTCATTGATGGTCCTCGGCATTGCAAGGCGGGTTCCTTCTCCGCATACAAAGTAGTCTTCTGAACAAAAGAACTGTATCTGGCTTGGTATAATAGTTACAATCCTCAACCATAAGGGTTCATTACTTAATAAGGTATGCCCATTGACAGTTTTTTCGGCGAAACGTCATGTCTGGCCTTTTTATTATGTCGAACCGTTTTTGGCCTCCCGCCTCGTGTTTCAAGGCGTAGCCTCCATTGACACGTCTTGTCAAAGCAGAGTTCATGTCCCCTTATCGCGGGATTTTCATCAATAGGGGTTTGGGTAATCCAACTGTGCCGTTCGCATGACCCCTTGGGAATAGGCGAGTTTAAAGGCTAGTGGGGGGCGCTTGATACTCACTTCCTATATATGATGATAAAGATCCATCTTTTTACCCCACGCCTCCTTCCTTCCTCAGCCTTCCCGTCCTTGAGCTCCAGCGCCCAAGCTTCAATCTTTCCCACCGCCCAACCTTTCCAGCCATGGCCGAATCCGGCTCGCAAGGCAAGTGGATGGCCTCCTCCGTTACGGAGAAGGACCTCAAGGAACTTTGGGAGGTGAAGTACCTGACCACGGAAATCGCACACAGGCTCCCGACCAAAGAGCAAGTCATCCCTACTCCATAGCCCGGCGAGAGGGTTGTGTTCATCCCTCACTTTCTCCACGGCCTAGGGTTTCCCCTTCACCCTTTTGTCCGCGGACTCATGTTTTATTACGGGCTAGATTTCCACGATCTAGCCCCAAACCCCTTTCTCCACATCTTGGCATTTATCGTCGTGTGCGAGGCGCTCCTCCGCATTCCACCCCACTTTGGCTTATGGCTCAAAGTCTTCAATGTGAAGCCGAAGGTAGTTGACGGGCAACATGCCGACTGCGGCGGCGCCATGGTGAGCAAACTCCCCAATGCCACTTGGCCCAAAGGAGCCTTTGTAGAAACCGTGAAGGGGTGGCAAAAGGAGTGGTTCTACATCACCGAATCCTGCGGTACAAAATGGGCGGCAGCTCCCAAATTTAATTCTGGCCGCCTATGCGGCTCACATCTTGGACCGACAAGGGTCTAGACTGGGGGTCGACCGATGAAGTGATGACACTGCAAAAGTGCATCAAGAGTATGATAAAGAAGTACACCAGTCTTACCGACGTGATTCAGGTGATGCTCTTTCGCTGGATCCTACCGTGCCAACGCCGGCCTCACCGCATGTGGGAGTTTAATCCGGATGCCCCCGGACGCTACAGTGTTTCTTTGGTACAACACACGAAGAGATCTGGAAATTTCTTTTTAAGTCCCAGAAGTCGTGGCCGGAGAAGACGGAAGATATCGGTCTCGATAGCGCGAATTCGGCTACTGAGGTAAGCTTCTTACTTCCTAACATAATTTTGGTTCATAAGTCAAAGGGTATACTGAGATGTCCATTATTCAGGGCTGGTCAGCAAAGGCAGAGCGGATCAGGTGTCCGGCACCGCTACCCAAAACCCCAGCCACTCCTTTATTAACGAGGATGCTGGTCCCGGTGCCTTATCAGGCGCTAGAGAAGAAGGCCAAAAAGAAGGGCAAGGAGGCAAAAGGTGGCCTCCGCCGTAAGGGTACTTCGGACACTGTGTCCGGAGATACCGAAGCGGTCTCTTCCCACAAGGGAGATAAAGACGAGGAGGAGGAAGAAGAGAGCAATTCTCCCCTTAAGGGGAGAAAGAAGAAAAGGGCGGCCTTTATAGACCCAGAGGTAGAGGCGTCCAAAAGGGGGAGAATATCCCTTTCGGATGGCTCAGATTCGGATGCCGAAGCCATCCCTGAGCAGCGCCCCAGATCGAAGCCCCTGGCCGCGTCGTAAGTATTCAAGGATATTGTACATATATCCAGTTTTTAAGATTATAATTCTAACACACCTGTATTTTGTGTCTCAGTCCGGCCCGCGATCTACCCCAATTATCATCATCTTCGGGGAATTCGCTAGCACCGGAGATGGTGGAGAGCGAGACGCCTCCACGAGCCTCCCTGCCAATCATTATGGATGACATCGAAGTGTTGTCCCAAAGAACCTCTCTAGGCCACGGAGAGGTGTGGGAGGCCGCCAAGACAGCGCCAGAGGGTAACACCTCAGCTGCCGAAAATGTGGGGGAATCAACCCTATGGAGACTGGCGACGGGGGCCCTGACCAATCCGGCCCCCAACTGAACACCCTTCCGGAGACCCATACGGCTCTGGAATAGAGAGAGCAACCCCCTTTAAAGCAGAGGGAAGCGTCGACTCCACCGGCGATCTCCGTCGATCCGAAGGCGCCAAACACTTTGGTGGAAGCACTTCGATGTGCTTCTGTCGTGGAGGAGCACCGTACCCTGATGGGTACAGTGGTCAAGAAGATTCAGTCCATTAAGAGCGGGCTAAACGAAGCTTTCACCAGCCTACTAATGGGCTTTGAGGTATGCAACATAAGACGATTTTTTTATATGAGGGAAATGTGCCTGTATATAGATAGTAGCCCCTGAGGCTTTGTTCGATTTTTGGAAAGAAGGACGAACAGAGGATCAAATGATTATCGCGGAAGGTAACATACATGTCTATCGAATGAACAGGCTTCCCTCTTGGCGGCAACCGCCCAGGCTGCTGAAGTTTCCGAACTCAAGCGGAAGCTGAAGCTGGCCGATGATGACCTTGACCGCATTAATAACAGGCGGTTCGATGAGGCACAAGGTATGTTTTATATGACTGAAAGTAAATGCGAGTGCGGAGTTTAGGCTTACACACTTGCTCATGATTACAGATAGTGCGACTGAGGTCGAGACCGTCAAGGGTGCCTTGTCGCAAGCCCAAGAGCAGGCGAGGGTGAGTAGAGCGGCCGCTGATAAAGCGGCTATAGACTTAAAGACCGAGCAGGCCACCTGCCGCCAGTACGAGGAGAGGGTGACCGAAGTCGAGCAAGAGCTCAAGGATGCTGCTCGTAAGTGTGAGGCCTTGGAGGAGGAGAATAAGGCCCAAGCAGTCGAACTGTCCAAGGCTCTCCAGGAGGCCAGGGAGGCACGAACGAAGTCCCGGGCGGCTTGCGAGGAGATCAAACAGGCCGAATAGATCGCGGTTGGTAAGCCCTTTATTTTGCATAGTAAATTCGGCAGTCAAAAATATGCCCTACTTACTTGATTATGGAGTTCTCCAAATGCGTTTGCGGATCTTCTAAAGAGCACCACCGATGCTGTGAAGTTTTTCCAAGCCTAAGAGGGGAATATGACGGAGAAATTGTTCTGGTAGCAGTACCTGGCACCGGAGCATCCAGCGCTGTTGAACGATTAGATGATGCAGCTGGCGGAGCTGCACAGGATGTCCAGACTGGCCATGAAGGACATCATAGTCCGGCTATGGCCGATCGAACCTATTCCCGGCAGCTACTTCAGCCTGGTCAAGCGGCTTCTCGACGCCCTTCCCCGAATTGAAGCTGTGAAGCGTTATTCATGCATTGAGGGTGCTCGGATGGCCTTTGCCCATGTCAAGATGCACTGGGCGAAGATGAAGGCCGTCGTCGTGGTAGTTGAGGGCACACCCGAAGGCAAGGACTATCGCAAGCCGGAGCAATATTTCGAAGACGTCCTAGAGGGTGCCCGTTTAATAGAGGGTCAATGCTTGAAGGACATTATGTTTGAATTAATGTATCCGGGCTGCCTAGACTTTGTATTATAAAACAAGGCCTCTGTAATATACTGGTGCTTTTTATCTAAAATTGTTTTCCTCCTGTGCGGCCGTATTTATTTCTAAAAGTTTGCCAATCGTCGGCTTCAGCCCCGACGTAGGTACTACGAGGGTGTTCGGAGTAGCACATGAGCACACTTGACCCAACGTCTTGGTCTGTAAAGGAGGTGTCAGTGCAGCGAACTAGGCAATCGGACTATGCAGCTTTATCACTCTCACTTAGCCATAGAAGTTTGACAATGGGACTATAGGTTAGCCCCTGGTGTTTGTTCGACTATCCAAACTTGGATGCTTTTAGTTTCGTGGCCGGGTAGAGGCCAGTCCTTCGTATAGTATGAAGAAAAATTGCAGAAGATTCAGTAAGTCAGCGAACCGCTGACCAGCTCTCGCTATATCATGACAGTCAGTTTTCGGCTTTCTCTACTGAGGTGTTTGACCGGATGAGCCAGAAGCACAATCGCAGTAGTTCTCCCTTTACCACTTTAGCCGAACAAGAGGAACGTAATGTGGTAACCACAGGAGCCGGGTAACCCAACTATTGACCAAAGACATGATTCGGAGCCGATGCATATAATGTGGTATTTAGGATGCCGAAGTATACTATAAAAGTGTTCGGAGTTTTGTTTTTGAAAAATATATGTGTCCGAATAGAGCCCCTAGAAATTTATGCCGGCGTGTATATGTCAATCTGTCATAAAGACGGAATACAGATTATGAAATAAGCCAATGCCGAATAAGGTTGGACAAGACTGTTTCCGCTATAGTCTGACTAATACGTCAAAACGTGTTGTTATAGAGAATGCCATACTCATCTAGGCTATTTTATTTTCCAAGAATTTGAGAACAAGGGAAAGATGTCTATAGGTCCTAAAGAAAGGTGGTCTTGAAGATCCTTTGGGCACCCTACCGTACGTCTGCGCTGCTTTTCACCTTGGTGTGGGATCCTTTCAGAGGATCAATGATCGAGTATACAGAAGGGGCCTGGGAAAGGGCCCTTTGTTCCATCGAAAAAGTGATTTGGGTTTTAAAGAACCTAAAAAAAATAAAGAAGAGAACAGAGAGAAAAAAGGAAGAATATTAAGGTCCGAATAGGGGCGTGCCGTATTGTGGACTTTGTCCTTAGTGTGCCTTCGTCCTTGCCCATGGTATTTTTAGTGGGTAGTTATGTACGCGTGGTACATGTGTCCCGATTAGGCAGGGGTTTTGACGGAGGCCGAATTGCTAAACAAGTTCTGGATGAACTGAACTGTCGTTCTGCAGGATAGGCCGGACTCGTTTAACAGTGTCCGGGGGCTTGATGGCCGATGGAGTATTCGGCTTGATAATGCCACCCTGTACCTCAGCTGTGAGGGCCGCGGTATGTTCCTTAGTACGGAGGGACCGCTCCATGTTTCCAATAACTGTTATAACACTGCGTGGTCTGGGCATCTTAAGTTTTAGATAGGCATAGTGTGTGAGGGAGTCCTGGATTAGGGGGTCTCCAGACAGCCGGACTATCTCCATTGGCCGAACTGTTAGACTATGAAGATACAAGATTGAAGACTTCGTCTCATGTCCGGATGGGACTCTACTTGGCGTGGAAGGCAAGCTAGGCAATACACATATGGATATCTCCTCCTTTGTAACCGACCTTGTGTAACCCTAACCCTCTCCGGTGTCTATATAAACCGAAGGGTTTTAGTCCGTAGGACAACAATCACAAATACAATCATACCATAGGCTAGCTTCTAGGGTTTAGCCTCTCTGATCTCGTGGTAGATATACTCTTGTACCACCCATATCATCAATATTAATCAAGCAGGACGTAGGGTTTTACCTCCATCAAGAGGGCCCGTACCTGGGTAAAACATCGTGTCCCCTGCCTCCTGTTACCATCCGGCCTAGACGCACAGTTCGGGACCCCCTACCCAAGATCCGCTGGTTTTGACACCGACATTGGTGCTTTCATTGAGAGTTCCTCTGTGTCGTCGCCGTTAGGCTTGATGGCTCCTACTATCATCGATAGCGATGCGGTCCAGGGTGAGACTTTTCTCCCCGGACAGATCTTCGTATTCGGCGGCTTTGCACTGCGGGCTAATTCGCTTTCCATCTGGAGCAGATTGAAAGCTACACCCCTGGCCATCATGTCAGATTTGGAAGTTTGAACTACACAGCTGACATCCGCGGAGACTTGATCTTCGATGGATTCGAGCCACAGCCGGGCGCGCCGCACTGTCGCGATGGGTATGACCTAGCTCTGCCGCCGAACAGTACCCTAGAGGCCGCGCTCGCATCAGCTCCGACCCTTAGTTCGGAGCCAACTACGCCAATCGAGGACGGGTGGTTAGACACCGCCTCAGGGGCCGCAGTCTAAATGGCGATCGAGTCGAACACCAACATAATCCTCTGCGCAGCCCGTGACTCCAAGGGGCCGGACTCTTTTTCTGACTCCGAACCATCCGCGCCCCTGCCAATCGAATCCGATTGGGCGCTGATCATGGAATTCACCGCCGCGGATATCTTTCAGCACTCGCCCTTCGGCGACATTCCGAATTCATAAGGTCTCTCTCTTTGTCAGGAGAGCCCTGGCCGGATTATGGCCAACAGGATTGGGATGCGGACGGCGAAGAAATTCGACGCCCACCCACCACCCACTTCGTAGTCACTGTCGATGATTTAACCGACATGCTCGACTTCGACTCCGAAGACATCGATGGTATGGACGACGATGTAGGAGACGAACATGAACCAACACCTATAGGGCACTGGAAAGCCACCTCATCATATGACATATACATGGTGGATACACCCAAAGAAGGTAATGGCGACAGGATAGCGGAGGATGACTTCTCCAAGAAGCAACCCAAACACCGACGTCAGCGGCGCCGCTCTAAGTCCCGCCAAAGCAAAAGTGGTGATACCGACACAGAAGATAATAACACCCTGGATAGTGCCGAAGAAAACAACAAACCCCTCCAGCAAGATTTAGAGCAGGAGGATGGAAGAGCCAGCTCTCCGGAGAGAGCGGCAAACGGAGAGGAGGAGGATGACAATCACAGGCCCCCCTTCGAAGACGAGGCAAGACTCGGCGACGATGAATTCGCCGTACCAGAGGATCCCATCGAACAAGAGCGCTTCAAGCGCCGTCTTATGGCCACGGCAAATAGCCTGAAGAAAAAGCAGCAGCAACTTCAAGCTGATCAAGATCTGCTAGCTGACAAATGGACTGAAGTCCTCGCGGCCCTGGAATATAAACTCGAGCGCATCTCCAAGAATTACCCAAGGCGCAGGTTACTAACCCGACTGGAGGAAGAAGCATATGATATGGCTGATCGGCCCCCTCGTGGCCGTGATAGAGAGGCATTCTAGCCAAAAGCTCAGCCTCCACCCCAACGCCATTCAAGTAAAAAGGCATGGGAAGACACGCCAGACCTGCGAGACATCTTGGAGGACAAGGCAAAGCATTCAAGATCTATCTACGGATCACGAGGGCGCACCACTCTGCACGACGACAAACGTCACGCGGGATACAATACAAGCAAATCCGGCCGGGCCGAACACAGCGGGCATGACCCATTCGAGCTGCGTCGTGATATAGCCCAATACAGAGGCACCGCACACCCCTTATGCTTCACAGACGAAGTAATGGAACATCAATTCCCAGAAGGTTTCAAACCTGTAAATATTGAATCATACGACGGCACAACAGATCCCGCAGTATGGATTGAGGACTTCCTCCTCCACATCCACATGGCCCGCAGCGATGACTTACACACCATCAAATACCTCCCACTAAAGCTCAAAGGACCAGCGCGGCATTGGCTTAACAGCTTGCCAGCGGACTCCATTAGCTGTTGGGAAGATCTGGAAGCCGCATTCCTCGACAACTTTCAGGGCACTTATGTGCGACCACCAGACGCCGATGATTTGAGCCACATAATTCAGCAGCCAGAAGAGTCGGCCAGGCAATTCTGGACTCGGTTCCTTACAAAGAAAAATCAAATCATCGACTGTCCGGATGCAGAGGCCTTAGCGGCTTTCAAGCACAACATCCGAGACGAGTGGCTAGCCTGGCACCTTGGTCAGGAAAAGCCGAAATCTATGGCAGCTCTCACGACGCTCATGACCCGCTTTTGTGCGGGAGAAGATGGCTGGATGGCTTGCAGTAATAACATATAAAAGAACCATGGTACCTCAGATACCAAGGACGACAATAGCAGGTCACGTCACAACAAGCATAAGCGCCGCATTAACAGCGAAAATACTGAGGATACGACAGTCAATGCCGGATTCAAAGGCTCTAAACCCGGTCAGCGGAAAAAACCATTCAAAAAAAGTATGCCGGGTCCGTCCAGCTTGGACCGTATACTTGATCACTCGTGTCAAATACAAGGCACCCCAGACAAGCCAGCCAATCACACCAACAGGGATTGTTGGGTGTTCAAGCAGGCTGGCAAGTTAATTGCCGAAAACAAGGACAAGGGGCCGCATAGCGATGACGAGGAGGAGCCCCGGCAGCCGCACACTGGAGGACAGTAGAGGTTTCCCCCACAAGTGCGAACGGTGAACATGATATACGCAACCCACATCCCCAAGACGGAGCGGAAGCGTGCACTCAGGGACGTATATGTGTTGGAGCCAGTCGCCCCAAAGTTCAACCCTTGGTCCTCCTGTCCGATCACCTTCGGTCGCAGGGACCACCCCACTAGTATCCTTCATGGCGGATTCGCCGCACTGGTCCTAGACCCAATCATCGACGAATTTCACCTCACTCGAGTCCTTATGGATGGCGGCAGCAGCCTGAACCTGCTTTATCAGGACACATTGCGCAAAATGGGTATAGACCCCTCAAGGATCAAACCCACCAAAACGACCTTTAAGGGCATCATTCCAGGTGTAGAGGCCCATTGCACAGGCTCAATTACACTGGAAGTGGTCTTCGGATCCCCGGATAACTTCCGAAGCGAAGAGTTAATCTTCGATATAGTCCTGTTCCGCAGTGGTTATCACGCGCGGCTCGGGCGAACCGCATTTGCTAGATTCAATGCGGTACCGCATTATGCATACCTCAAGCTCAAGATGCCAGGACCTCGCAGAGTTATTACAGTCAATGGAAACACAGAGCGCACTCTCCAAATATAGGAGCACATCGCAGCCCTCGCAGGAGAAACGCAAAGCAGCCTTTCAAGGCAATCAACCATTTCAGCGCTTCACAGCCCGGATACCTTCAAGCGCGCTCGGGGCAATCGGCAAATAGACCGCCTAGCGCGATCCGAGCTCGCGTAGCAATACGGCGGTGACCCCAATCCCAGCCCAGCGGCGAAACTTGTGCTGCGCGTACATAATTACGCATTAAAAATACCATGGGCACAGGTGGGGAGGGGGGCACAACTGCGGCACGCCCCAAGACGCGGCCTAAACCGCACTAGGGGCTTCCCGTTTGGTTATTTTTTTTCAGGACCTTAATATCTGGAAACACGGTCCGGCAGCACTATTGCCTAACACATGATGTAGCAACCAAGGAGGCAGACAGCTACATTATACCACGGGATTCCCAGGTTGATTACAGTAACGAGTGAAATATTCAATTTAATAGCATTCCTCAGTTTTCCCTTGGAAGGGACATAGTCCTACTCTTTTCTTATCGCACTATCTGTATCACTCCGCTTTAAATGCAAATTTTTAATAAACAATGCATGACATTACGACTATTATTGCATTCTTGTTATATATATATATATGTGAGTGTGTGTGTTCATTAATGATGGCTTGCAACCGTACACTATGGTACGACCAATACACTAGGGGATTACGTACCCCACAATGCGGTGTGAAAAGTCCGAACACTTTCACAAGTGTGGCACCCTGAACTTATAACATAATATGCATCAGCTCCGAATCATGTCTTTGGTCAAATGTTGGGTTTGCCCGGCTCCTATGTTTTGGTACCTTATGTTTCGCTCTATCGGCTAAGGTAGCGCTAGGAGAACTACCGCGATTGTGCCCCAGTTCTGCTGGGTTCAGCACCTCAGTAGAGAAAGCTAAAACTGACTGTCATGATAAGGCGAGAGACTGGTCGCTGTTCGGCGAGGTTTTCAAGTCCCTAAAGACTTATGCCGCTTAGAGCAAGGGGCCGACCCTGTCCGGCTTAAAGGCGTGTATCGCGCCCCGAATTCGGCCTTCCGAATACCAGGGGCTTCGCCAAAATTTAAAATTATAGAATTCTATGGCTAAGTGAGAGTAATAAAGCATTATTAGTCCGGTTGCCTTGTTCGTTGTGCTGAGCACCTCCCTCGAAGGACCCAAATATGGGAACAAGAGTGCTCAGGTTTATCCCGAACACCCCAGCACTCGTGGCATGGGGGTAGAAGCCGAGGACTAGCCATCTCTCAGATTGGATAAACAGCCAAACAGAAGGTAATATTTTAAATTCACACAAGCGTTGCATAGCGCATATGAAACAAGTTTTCATCATACAGGATCACATGAGCAAGTCTCATTCAAATATTACATCTTTTGAACACTCATCCGCGATGAGACGGGCACCCGGCAGAACACCCTTGTAGTACATCTCGGGGTGGCGGTGCTCCTTGCTCTCTGGCGGCCCCTCCTTGATCAGCTTCACGGTGTCTAGCTTGACCCACTACAATTCACACGGGCGAAAGCCCGGCGTGCACCTTCAATGCAGACAGATCGCTTGACGACCTCCAGCCACAAGCAGGCATCCACAAGCCGCCTCACCAGGGCGAAGAAGCTGTTCGGAAGGGCATCGCCAGGCCACAGCCGGACTATAAAGCTCTTCATGGCCTGATCGGCCGCCTTATGTAGCTCGACCATCTGCTTCAGCTGGTCGCTCATTGGCACCGAATGTTCGGCCTCAACATACTAAGACCAGAACAGCTTCTCCGTCTAGCTTCCATCCTTGGCCTGGTAAAATTGTGCGGCATCAGACACACTGCGGGGCAAATCTGCGAATGCTCCTGAAGAGCTTCGGATCCGGGTAAGTAATCGGTAATTTACTTTTACATGCTTGCTTTGCATATAGAAAGCCTTACCCGCCGCTATCTTCTTCATCGCGTCGATCTCTTGGAGGGCCTTCTAGGCCTCGGCCTTGGCACTCTTTGCGCTCTCAAGGGTCGCGGAAAGCTCAGACTCTCGCGTCTTTGAGTCAAGCTCCAACGCCTCGTGCTTCGTCACGAGAGCCTGGAGCTCTTGCTGCACTTCGCCCACCCGATCCTTGTGCTTCTCTCGCTCGGTGCGCCCCTTGGCCGCTTTATCTTCGGCCTTGGTTAGCGCTTGCTTCAGGGTCGCCACCTCGGTCGTGGCCCCTGGCAAACATACAATGATCCTGTCATCTTGCAATCGTGTCATTTTTTATATATACATATCTATAGACGGGGCATTACTTACCCCTGTTCTCCTCGAGCTGCCTCTTGGCAAGGCCGAGCTCTTTCCTGGACCCCTCGAGGTCCTGCTTCAGTACGGCGACTTCCGCAGTCAGTGCGGCGGACGCCAGCAGCGAAGCCTGCATACGCATATTGACATACCTATATTAGACTCCTGCGATATTATTTGATCCTCTGTTCAGCTTTTCTTTGTGAACACCGAATAGAGCATTAGGGGCTACTGTCTATGCAGTAATATTTCTACTACATTTTAAAACAATTACCTCGAAGCCTGTTAGAAGGCTGGCACAGGCTTCACTCAATCCGCTCTTGGCGGACTGAACCTTCTGGATCACCGCACTCATGATAGTGTGGTGCTCCTCGTCGATGGAAGCGCTGCGAAGCGCTTCCATCAGATTGTCTGGCGCCTCTGGATGGACATAGGTCATCGGCATAGGCGTCTTGCCCCTCTTAGAAGGAGGCTGCCTGCCCGAGCCCGGAACCGCTGGAGGGTCCGGCGCGGTGTTCGGCTGAGGGCCGAACTCGGAGCTCTCGGGGGCCCCGTCCCCTCTGCTCTCGGAGTCCGGAAGGTCACCTTGAGGTGCCTCCGGGGCTGTCTCCCCTCGATCCGGTGCCTCTTGGGACAACACCTCGGCGTCATCGGCAGGATGAGGGGAGGTGGCGGTCGGGACTAGATCGCTATTCATGTCCGATGAGCCCAAGGAGCCGTCCGATGATACCTCGATATTGGCTCGTGGCGTCCTGCACAATTGCATTCGGCATTAGGGAAAGCAATGCAACGAAGGAATCCTATGAGTTACTCTGGTATCCGAATACTTACGATCTCCTCGAGGGCTTGACCCTGGGCAACCACTCGTCCTCGCCTTCGTCGGCGGCAGTGTAACTGTCCGGAAGGAGAGTCCTTCCCTTCTTGGACCCTCCGGCCTCCCCGGCTGGGGCGGCCTTCCTTTTCCTGTCTCCCCCAGTCGGTGGGGGAGCATCTTCTTCTTCTTCCTCGTCTTCGGGGGAAGAGTGCGCCGCAGAGTCATCAGATGGTGAGTCCGACGACGCCTGGCGTCGGGAACTCTTTCGAGTTCCCTTGGCCTTCTTGGTCTTCTCCGCACCGTATAAGGGGCCAGAGTCAACATCTTCGCCAGAAGAGCGTCTGCTGGGCCTTCGGGCAAAGGAGCCGGACAGTAGATCTGTCCAGCCATCTTCTGCCAGTCCTGTCAAAGGTACGGGAGTTTAGATCCCGCACATAGTCAATCTATATAAAATAAGTATCCTGTGAAAGGTAAAGCAGCTTACCGCACTGGCTTGGCGCTTCGCGCTGAATCCGCGATCCTCAGTAATAGGGGGGGGGACCTCGGCACTTTTGAACAGCACCCTCCAGGCGTCTTCATGAGTCGTGTCGAAGAGCCTGTTCAGAGTTCGGTGTTGTGCCGGATTGAACTCCCACAAGTTGAACTCCCATTGTTGGCACGAGAGTATCCGGCGGATGAACATAACCTGGACTATGTTTACAAGGTTGAGCTTCTTGTCCACCATGTTTTGAATACATGTTTGGAGTCCGGTCAGCTCTTTGAAATTACCCCAGGATAGGCCCTTCTCTTTCCAGGAGGTGAGCCGCGTGGGGATGCCAGATCGGAACTCGGGGGACGCTGCCCATGCAGGGTCGCGCGGCTCGGTGATATAGAACCACCCCGATTGCCACCCCTTTATGGTTTCCACAAAGGAGCCCTCGAGCCATGTTACATTGGGTATCTTGCCCACCATGGTGCCTCCGCACTCCGCCTGGCGGCCGCCCACCACCTTCGGCTTGACATTGAAGGTCTTCAGCCATAAGCCAAAGTGGGGCTTGATGCGGAGGAAGGCCTCGCACATGACGATAAACGCCGAGATGTTGAGGATGAAGTTCGGGGCCAGATCGTGGAAATCCAGGCCGTAATAAAACATGGTACCCCGGACGAAGGGGTGGAGAGGGAATCTTAGTCCGCGGAGGAAATGGGTGAGGAATACTACCCTCTCATGGGGCCTGGGGGTGGGGATGAGCTGCCCCTCATCTGGGAGCCGGTGCGCGATGTCGTCGGGCAGGTATCCGGCTCTCCTTAGTTTCTTGATGTCTCCCTCCGTGACGGAGGAGACCATCCACTTGCCTCCCGCTCTAGACATGATTGGAGAAGGTCGAGGTGGGAAGTGCGGACTTGGGCCTAGAGCTCGAGTGTGCGAAAACGGATGGGCAAGGGAGGAAGAAGGCATGGATAGAAAGGTGAGTCCTTATTCCTTTATATGGGCGGATGAAACTAAGCGTTCCCACTTGCCTGGTAAAACTCGCTTATCCCCCAAGCACCGCAATTGATGGCGCGGTTGGGTTACCCACGCCCGTATTGATGAGAATCCCGTAATAAGGGGACACGATCTCTACTTTGACAAGACGTGTCGAAAAACTGCCTCGCGTTATGTGCGGGGCTGGTTAAAAGAAACGGTTCAAATAATCACCGGGCCATGACGTAACGTCATGCTGCCAAAACAAGCCAGCAAATTAGATCTGTGAAAATATTATTCTCTCTACGGTGGAACGTGGAACTTATTTTGCAGGGTCAGACACTATCCTCGTATTCAAATTCTTCTGTGATGTATTCGGAGAAGAACCCGCCTTGCAATGCCGAAGACAATACCGTGCGCTGGACTCATCGTCATTGAAGCCTGGTTCAGGGGCTACTGAGGGAGTCCTGGATTAGGGGGTCTCTGGACAGCCGGACTATCTCCATTGGCCGGACTACTAGACTATGAAGATACAAGATTGAAGACTTCATCTCGTGTCCGGATGGGACTCTACTTGGCATGGAAGGCAAGCTAGGCAATACGGATATGGATATCTCCTCCTTTGTAACCGACCTTGTGTAACCCTAACCCTCTCCGGTGTCTATATAAACCGAAGGGTTTTAGTACGTAGGACAACAATCACAACATACAATCATACCATAGGCTAGCTTCTAGGGTTTAGCCTCTCTGATCTCGTGGTAGATCTACTCTTGTACTACCCATATCATCAATATTAATCAAGCAGGACGTAGGGTTTTACTTCCATCAAGAGGGCCTGAACCTGGGTAAAACATCGTGTCCCCTGCCTCCTATTACCATCCGGCCTAGACGCACAGTTCGGGACCCCCTACCCGAGATCCGCCAGTTTTGACACCGACAGTGTGGGACTGCATTAAAACGGGCGAAGGCGGTTCGTCCGAGCAGTGCATGATAACCACTGCGGAAGGGGGCGATGCCGAAGATCAAGTCTTCGCTTCGGAAGTTATTTGGTGAGCTGAAGACTACATCGAGCGTTATTGACCCTGTGCAGCAGGCCTCTACGCCGGGTATTACGCCTTTAAAGGTGGTTTTAGTGGGCTTGATCCTTGACGGATCAATACCCATTTTACGGATAGTGTCCTGATATACCAGGTTAAGACTGCTGCCGCCGTCCATGAGGACGCGCGTGAGATGGAATCCGTCGATGATTGGATTGAGGACCAATGCTGTCGAACCTCCATGACGGATACTGGTCGGATGGTCTCTACGGTGAAAAGTGATCGGACAGGCCGACCATGGGTTGAATTTTGAGGCGACTGGCTCTATGGCATAAACGTCCCTTAGTGCGCGCTTGCGCTCTAGCTTGGGGATATGAGTGACGTAGATCATATTCACTGCTTTTACCTTGGGGGAAAATTTCTTTTGCCCCCTGTGTTTGTTGGGCAAGGCTCATCGTCATCCTTGCTGGGCGACCCTTTCCCCTTATGTTCGGTGTTTAGCTTACTGGCCTGTTTAAAGACCCAAAAATTCCTATTGGTATGATTGGCAGGCTTGTCCGGGGTGCCATTGATCTGGCAAGGCCGATTGAGTATTCTGTCCAAATTGGATGGACCATCTTTGTTTCCTTTGAATGGCTTCTGCCGCTAACCGGGTTTAGAGCCACTGAATCCGGTGTTGACCGCCGTGTCTTTCGTATCTTCATTGTTGCTTCGACGCTTGTGTTTGTTGCGTCGTGGCCTACCGTTGCCATCTCTGGCTTCGGAGGTGCCAGGGTCGCTGGTGCTGTTGCTTCTACGATGTAGCCAGCTATCTTCTCCTGCGCAAAAGCGGGTCATGAGTGCGGTAAGAGCTGCCATGGACTTCGGTTTTTCTTGGCCGAGGTGTCGGGCGAGCCACTCATCACAGACGTTGTGTTTAAAGGCCGTGAGGGCTTCGGCGTCCGGACAATCACTAATTTGGTTCTTTTTAATTAGGAACCTAGTCCAGAGCTTTCGGGCTGACTCTCCGGGTTGCTGGACTATGTGACTGAGGTCATCGGCGTCTGGAGGTCGGACATAGGTACCTTGGAAGTTTTCTCTAAAGGCATCTTCCAAATCTTCCTAGCTACCAATAGAGTTCTCTGGGAGGCTATTTAGCCAGTGCCGTGCTGGTCCTTTCAGCTTTAAGGGAAGGTATTTGATGGCGTGAAGATCATCACCGCGGGCCATGTGTTTATGGAGAAGGAAATCTTCAATCCATACCGCGGGATCTGTTGTGCCGTCGTATGATTTGATGTTTACGGGTTTAAACCCTTCTGGGAACTGGTGCTGCATTACCTCATCGGTAAAGCATAAGGAGTGTGCGGCGCCTCTATATCGGGCAACATCACAATGGAGTTCGGATGACATCCTTATGCGATTTTCGGCCCTGGTGAGGTTATGCCTATCGCGCCAAGCTTGACGATCGTCTTCTCGTGTTGGGGAGCACCCCCTTGATCCATAGATTGATCTGGTTTGGCCTGCTCTATTGCTCAGGTCTTGTCGCATGTCGTAGGTGTATCCTGGAGCTGTTGTCTCTCTGCCCCTATGGCGAGGTGGTGCGGGTTGGTGTTCGGCGTTGGTGGCCGCTTTATCTCGCCCACGTGGTGGCCAGTCTGGTTCATCAGTGCGGACATGTTTTGATGGTATTGGCTCGAAGGCCTCGTCGTCAAATTGTGGTAGTAGCGGACGCTTCGGATAACTTTTTGTTGGGCGTTGGAGGCCATATTCGTCGGCAGCTAGGACTTGAGTCCATCTGTCACTAAGTGTATCCTGTTTGGCTTGGAGCCGCCGCTGCTTTTTTAGGCTTCTTGCAGTGGCGATTAGTTGGCGCTTAAAGCGCTTCTGTTTGAGGGGTTCCTCTGGCACGATGAAATCTTTGTTGCCGAGGCTGACATCATCCTCAGAGAGCAGTAGATAGTTGCTATCTTCCAAATCCTCATTCCCGACTGGATCGTCGGATGTGGGCTCGGCGGGGGCTATGGGGTCTTCGGCATTCTCTGGAGTGTTATTGTCTCCGGTGCCGGTATTAATGTCTTTATCACAACGCGATTTTGAGCGGTGTCGCTGGCATCGACGCTTCGGTGGTGCCTTAGCAGGTTTGTCCTCAACTGGATCCTTCCTGCCTTCGCCGTCATCCTATTTGGGTGTGTCCACCATATACACGTCGTATGTGGAGGTGGTCGTCCAACGTCTGGTAAACGGCGGGTCTTGGCCTTTTGCGTCTCCAGCATCGTCGTCCATGCCGTCGATGTCTTCGGAGGTGTAGTCCAGCATGTCAGACAGTGACTATGAAGTGGGTGGTGGGTGGGACGTAAAATTTCCTGCTCTCAGCCCCTAGTTCGGGCTGGGCATAGTTCAGAGGTGATTCCCCTGTAATGGCGAGGGACCGCATTAAGTCTAGAGCCTCGTTTAAGAGCGAGGGTTGGACGGGGAAATGAGAGTCCGCGGGGCTGGCCAGGGCAAAGGCGCCTGGCCACGCTCGCTTGGCGTGGGCTTCGAGAGTTCGGAGCTAGAGTTCGGGGGCGAGTTCGGCCTTTCCATGATAGGGGGAACCCAGTCTGACTCCGGTCTGGCCGAAGACATAACCGCCTCCGAATCCCCGATTGTGAGTTTCATAGCAGAGAGTCCGGCAAGCTTCAAACTCCCATCTTCGGACCCGGTAGTTTGCTCTGGATCTAAGGCCAGAGTGGTGGTCGGGGCCATGAACCCTTCGAAGATCAAGTCTCCTCGGATATCAGCGACATAGTTTAGGTTCTCGAAACTGATCTAATGACCAGGGGCATAGCTATCGATCTGTTCGAGGTGGTGCTACCTCTTGAGCATGCGTTGGTTTTCCCTTGAAGAGGAAAGGGTGAAGCGGCAAAGTAGCGTAAGTATTTCCCTTAGTTTTTGAGAACCAAGGTATCAATCCAGTAGGAGACTACACGCAAGTCGGCTAGTACCTAGACAAACAAAAAAGAACCTTGCAACCAACGCGATAAAGGGGTTGTCAATCCCTTCATGATCACTTACGAAAGTGAGATCTGATAAAGATTTTTGGTATTTTTGTTATATAGATTGAAAAGTAAAGATTGGAAAATAAATAGTAAACTAGAATTGTAGATCGTAAACTTATATGATGTAAAGTAGACCCGGGGGCCATAGGTTTCACTAGTGGCTTCTTTGAAGATAGCATATATTACGGTGGGTGAACAAATTACTGCCAAGCAATTGATAGAAAAGCTCATAGTTATGATGATATCTAGGCATGATCATGATTATAGGCATCATGTCCATGTCAAGCAGACCGAAACGATTATGCATCTACTACTATTAGTCCACACATCGACCGCTATCCAGCATGCTTCTAGAGTATTAATTTCATAAGAACAGAGTAACGCATTAGGCAAGATGACATGATGTAGAGGGATAAACTCAAGCAATATGATATAAACCCCATCTTTTTATCCTCGATGGCAACAATACAATACGTGCCTTGTTGCCCCTACTGTCACTAGGAAAGGACACTGCAAGATTGAACCCAAAGCTAAGCACTTCTCCCATTGCAAGAAAGATCAATCTAGTAGGCAAAACCAAACCGATAATTCGAAGAGACTTGCAAATATATCAAATCATGCATATAAGAATTCAGAGAAGAATCAAATATTGTTCATAGATAATCTTAATCATAAACCCATGATGAACCACAAGTATAGGGGATCTATCGTAGTCCTTTCGATAAGTAAGAGTGTCGAACCCAACGAGGAGCAGAAGGAAATGATAAGCGGTTTCCAGCAAGGTATTCTCTGCAAGTACTGAAATAAGTGGTAACAGATAGTTTTGTGATAAGATAATTTGCAACGAGCAACAAGTAACAAAAGTAAATAAGGTGCAGCAATGTGGCCCAATCCTTTTTGTAGCAAAGGACAAGCCTGGACAAACTCTTATATGATGTAAAGCGCTCCCGAGGACACATGGGAATATCGTCAAGCTAGGTTTCATCACGTTCATATTATTCACGTTCGGTACTTTGATAATTTGGTATGTGGGTGGACCGGTGCTTGGGTGCTACCCTTACTTGGGCAAGCATCCCACTTATGATTAACCTCTATTGCAAGCATCCGCAACTACAACAAAAGTATTAATATAAACCTAACCATAACATGAAACATATGGATCCAAATCAGCCCCTTACGAAGCAATGCATATACTAGGGTTTAAGCTTCTGTCACTCTAGCAACCCATCATCACCTTATTACTTACCAATGCCTTCCTCTAGGCCCAAACAATGGTGAAGTGTCATGTAGTCGACGTTCACATAACACCACTAGAGGAGAGACAACATACATCTCATCAAAATATCGAACGAATACCATATTCACATGACTACTAATAGCAAGACTTCTCCAATGTCCTCAGGAACAAAAGTAACTACTCACAAAGCATAAACATGTTCATAATCAGAGGGGTATTAATATGCATATATGATCTGAACATATGATCTTCCACCAATTAAACCAACTAGCATCAACTACAAGGAGTAATTAACACTACTAGCAAACTACTAGCACCAATCCCGGACTTGGAGACAAGAATTGGATACAAGAGATGAACTAGGGTTTTCAAAGGAGATGGTGCTGATGAAGATGTTGATGGAGATTGCCCTCTCCCGATGAGAGGAGCGTTGGTGATGACGATGGCGATGATTTCCCCCTCCGGGAGGGAAGTTTCCCCGGCAGAACAGCTCCACCAGAGCCCTAGATTGGTTCCGCCAAGGTTCCTCCTCGTGGCGGCGTAGTTTCATCCGAGAATATGGCTTATGATTTTTTTCCCATCGAAAGACTCCATATAGCAGAAGATGGCCACCGGAGGGCCACCAGGGGGGGCCATGAGGTAGGGGGTGCGCCCCCCACCCTCGTGGGCAGGGTGTGGCCCCCCTGGTGAAGTTCTTGCTCTCAGTATTTTTTATATATTTGGAAAACATCTTCCGTGAAGTTTTAGGACTTTTGGAGTTGTGCAGAATAGGTTTCTAATATTTGCTCATTTTCCAGCCCAGAATCCCAGCTGTCGGCATTCTCCCTCTTTATGTAAACCTTGTAAAATAAGAGAGAAGAGGCATAAGTATTGTGACATAATGTGTAATAACAGCCCATAATGCAATAAATATTGATATAAAATCATGATGCAAAATGGACGTATGAACTCCCCCAAGCTTAGACCTCGCTTGTCCTCAAGCGAAAAGCCGAAATCGGAAATATGTCCACATGTTTAGAGATAGAGGTGTCGATAAAAATAAAATATGGACATGAGGGCATCATGATCATTCTTAGAACAACAACTCATATAATTCTTTGTCATATAATCTCTTATGCTAGAGTAATAATTCAATCACAATATCAAGTATGAATCGTAAACTTCATTGAAAACTAACAAACTACAATCTCAGTCATTGAAGCAATTGCAATTTATCATAACATAGGAAAGAGTCAATGTATAAGAGCTTTTCAGCAAGTCCACACACTCAACTATCATATAATCTTTCACAATTGCTGACACTCACGCAATACTTATGGGTATGGAGTTTTAATTGGACACAGGGAAAGATAGGGGCTTATAGTTTTGCCTCCCAATGTTTTACCTCAAGGGTAATGTCAACAGTAATAGTTCATGAAAACTCACATCCAATTAGCCATATATACCAGGATCTTTCCAACATACTGTGCTTGCCAAAGGATAAAGTGTAAAAAGGAAGGGTGAAGATCACCATGACTCTTATACAATGTAGGAGATAAAAGTAAAAGATAGGCCCTTCGCAGAGGCAAGCAGAGGTTGTCATGCGCTTTTATGGTTGGATGCACAAAATCTTAATGCGAAAGAACGTCACTTTATATTGCCACTTGTGATATCGACCTTTATTATGTAGTCTGTTGCTTTTATTACTTCCATATCACACGATCGTATAAAGCTTATTTCCTCCACACCAATCAATCATACATACTTAGAGAACAATTTTTATTGCTTGCACCGATGACAACTTACTTGATGGATCTTACTCAATCCATAGGTAGATATGGTGGACTCTTATGGCAAGACTGGTTTAAGGGTATTTGGAAGCACAAGTAGTATCTCTACTTGGTGCAATGAATTTTGCTAGCATGAGGGGGAAAGGCAAGCTCATCATGTTGGAAGATCCAAGACAATATAATTCATCTCAGATGTAAGAAGACATAACCCATTACGTTGTCTTCCTTGTCCAATGTCAACTCTTTTAGCATGTCATATTTTAATGAGTGCTCACAATCATAAAAGATGTCCAAGATAGTATATTTATATGTGAAGACCTCTGTTTCTTTATTACTTCCTATTAATTGCAATGATGACCAAAACTGTGTTTGTCAACCCTCAACAACTTTTATTCATCATACTCTTTCTATGTGAGCTCATTACTCTCCATAAGACTCACATGATCTCTTTGTTTCTTTTTATTTCTTTCTCTTTTCTTTTATTCACTTAGGATCATGGCAAAATAATCAAGCCCTTGACTCAACACTAATCTTTATTATATAGCTCACGGACTCGATTACATAGAAGGATAATAAAGCAAAACTCACAACTAGATCACACTAAGAACTTTTATTCTACTAGATCAAGATATTACCAAAAGGATCGAACTAAGAAAAACGGTAAAGATAAAAGTGATGGTGATACGATACCGGGGCACTCCCCCAAGCTTGGCAGTTGCCAAGTGGAGTGCCCGTACCCATGTGATTATGTCTCCTTTGTTGGTGAAGAAGGTGGGGATGTTGATGATGGATAGTTGCACATTGAGCGTAGGAGGTCTTCTAACTTGTGGATAATGCCCTTGAGTGCGATGATAAGCTCCTTCAACAAAATATTTTCACGTGTGAGATACTAATTTTGTATACGAGCTAACTCAATCATCTTGAAAGCTTCGATTTCTGTTGGGGTAAGAAGGTTGTGATCCAGTTGAAGGGTGTCTTCTGTTGCCGGAACTTGGTCTCCATAGCCTTCTTGATCCCTTCATCCTTGTTGATCTCCATGGGTTCTTCTCTCTTCAGCTCTATCTTCATTAGCCAAGCATCGTTGCCCTCATGGTTGGAGGAGGAGGGAGATGACATAGTGCCTGGCCTTGACAACCCTGACAGAAAATAGCTCGAAACAAAGACAGGAGATTTTTGCGTGATACGGGAGTCAAAACCCTCGGGAGATTATATAATGAATTTTTACCGACCAAAATACGTGTCGTGTAAGAAAACGGAGTCCGGAGAGCACACGAGGTGCCCATGAGGTAGGGGCGCGCCCAGTAGGGTAGGGCGCGCCCTCCAACCTCGTGGAGCCCTCATGTCCTTCCCAGACTGCTTCTTATTTTTCTGTTTGTCTAAATATTCCAAAATAGAAAAATATTGCCTTAAAAACTATTTTAGAGTCGGTTTACTTACCGTACCACATACCTATTCCTTTTCGGAGTCTGAAACGTTCCGGAAAGTGTCCCTTATGTATTCCTCCGGGGTTACGGTTTCAATAACATTGGTTTCAACATTTATGGGATTACCTGAGATATAGTGTTGATTCTTTGACCGTTCACCACCTTCGGATTTGTGCCTTCGAAGTTGTTGATTTTTATGGCACCGGAACGGTAGACCTCCTCGGTAACGTAAGGGCCTTCCCATTTAGAGAGAAGTTTTCCTGCAAAAATCTTAAATGAGAGTTGTATAGCAATACATCACCTACATTAAACTCACTCTTTTGTATCCTTTTGTCATGCCATCTTTTAACTTTGTCTTTAAACAACTTGGCATTTTCGTAGGCTTGGGCTCTCCATTCATCAAGTGAGCTAATATCAAATAACCTCTTCTCACCGGCAAGTTTAAAGTCATAATTAAGTTCTTTAATAGCCCAATAAGCCTTGTGTTCTAGTTTGAGAGGTAAGTGACATGCTTTTCCATAGACCATTTTATACGGAGACATACCCATAGGATTTTTATATGCAGTTCTATAGGCCCATAATGCATCATCTAGTTTCTTGGACCAATTATTTCTAGATCTATTAACAGTCGTTTGCAAAATTAATTTGAGTTCTCTATTACTCAATTCTACTTGACCACTAGACTGAGGGTGATAAGGAGATGCAATTCTATGATTAACATCATATTTAGCAAGCATTTTACGGAAAGCACCATGAATAAGATGTGAACCACCATCAATCATTAAATATCTAGGGACTCCAAATCATGGAAAAATAAATTCTTTAAGCATTTTAATAGAAGTGTTATGATCAGCACTACTAGTTGGAATAGCTTCTACCCACTTAGTAACATAATCAACAGCAACTAAAATATGTGTATAACCATTAGAGGAAGGAAAAGGTCCCATATAGTCAAAACCCCAAACATCAAATGGTTCAATAACAAGTGAATAATTCATAGGCATTTATTGACGTTGTCGGTGTACTAAAGTAGGGGTACCTTAGTATCCCGAACTTGTGCACGGGCAGTCGAGCGACCCGCGGCAAGGCTTGCCGGGCGACCGCCAAGACCCTCCGTGGTTCCTTTGGGACCATTCAAGAACAAAGTATCCAAGAGCAAAACAAGGCCCCGGCAAGAGGAGCTTGCCAGGAAGGAGACAAGACCCCGACAAGAGGAGCTTGCCGGGAAGGAGACGAGGCCCCGGCAAGAGGAGCTTGCCGGCAAGGAGACGAGACCCCAGCAAGAGGAGCTCGCCGGGAAGACCAACCAAAGCATCTCAAGAAGCTCGCTGTGGCGCACTGCGCGTCCCGACAAGACCCCGTGAGCGACAAGCTCCCGTACACGACAAGGCAACATCCGCGGCAAGGCGCTTGCCGCGGCAAGCTACTACTCCGCAGCTCGCGCTCCAGCTCACCCACCAACTTGTCGCTCTGGGACCACTCCTGGCGTACGTGGCGGGAGGCTGTGCAGCCGGGGGCATGCGGTGGCAAGCAAGCGCTGACAAGATAGCCATCATGGCAAACGGTGGCGTTCCTAGCGGTCCCTCTCTATACCGTCTAGGTGACACAGACAGGCATTTAATGCCCTTGTCCCCTGCCGTCAGGGTTAGGTATGATACGACTGTTGTAGGCGGTGGAGGCAACTACCACCTCTTTTACATTTTTACCCCCACCTCTGTTGCCACCCGTCGGTGACCCCTTAGACATATAAAAGAAGGCCCATGCGCAACAGAGAGGGAGGAGGACGACCATTCTCACGCTTGGTCTCGCCAGCTGCTTGAGCATACTGTAGCACTCGTCGCTCCCGAGCAAGAACTCAATACAACCACCAAAGCAGGACTAGGGTTTTACGCATCCGTGCGGCCCGAACTTGGGTAAACCGACCGCGTCGCTCGTGCGTTCGCCTCGATCTGCTCTTTGTGCATCCACCGCCCCCTGCCAAACCGAAAGGGGCTCGGTCCGCCGATCCCCATAGGTGTACGTGGGATCAGCAACCCCCGACATCTTTGGCGCGCCAGGTAGGGGGAGCGTCGAGGTTGTGCGAACCTGATCCGGCGTTCGCACGAGCCAAATCTTCATCCTCTTCATCAACATGCCGCCGAAGAAGAAGGCTTCGGAGGTAGCCACTCCGTCTACGCCGATCCCACCATCGCCAGAGCGAACGGCTGGTGGGGTAGGCGCCGGCGGAAGAGCGGGCGACGGCGGGGGGACTCATGGTGCTGCCGGGTCCAAGGACAAGGCTGCGCCGCACGTCGGCGGCGCGGTCGCCTCCCACAACGACCGCGCGCACTCCAAGACCTCGGCGTCCGTACACGCACCGCGCCCGTCCCAGGAGGCGCGGGAGCAGCAGCGTCATGGTACCCACGGTACCATACGTCTGCTGGGCCAAGATCAAGCTGGCGGATCCCGGAGTGCTCAGGACCAGCATGCACGCCAACATGCTGGCGCGAGCGTGGCGCAGTCGCTTGGACGAGATGTTGCTCCTTCTAACGCAGTTAGAAGTCCGAGCATATCTCGCTCCTCGCACCGTTCGCTGCCGCCGCCCACCACTCTGGCGGAAGCGTTGGCACGTGCCCAGCTGCTCCTAGACTACCCTCCAGCGCCAGAGAAGATCGATGACTGGAGGGCCACTATCCAGAGCCTCATCGGCTTCGCCAACGGTGACAACCCACGGCAGCCGAGCGCATCGCTGCCGCGGCAAGTCAGCCAGGCGCGAGCCGGTGGCGACAAGACCGGCGAAGGTGCAACCACTGTGCACTCTCCGCCCGAAGGCCAAGATCGCCGACTCGCCGGATCCACCTCGACAGCTACTCCACCGCGTCGTCAGATCCGCGAGCTCGTCGCGATCAGCGGCAAGTTCTTCATGAGAGACAGCAGGAAGACGCTCGAACACGCATCGAGCGCCGAAGAGAAGCGCGGCGTCAATCAGACCTGCGCGCTGGGCCCTCTGTTGACATACATGCGCCCGAAGAACCAGGCGACTTGCCGTACGCGGTAGGTTGCCCTGCATTTACCCGTGAGCTGCGGCAAGTCCAGTGGCCCAGCCAGAAACATTTCAAGCCAGACGTGCCGGAGAAGTACGACGGCAAGTTGCACCCGACGGAGTTCCTCAGCATCTACACCATTGCGGTGCAAGCTGTCGGGGGGCGAGACGACAAGGTCCTTGCCAACTACTTCCCGCTCGTGCTCCAGCCCGAAGTCAGATCCTGGCTCATGCACTTGCCGGACAACTCAGTATCCTCTTGGGCGGACTTGTGCCATCAGTTTGTCGGCGCCTTTATAGGCGGCCACAAACCACATGGCCAAGAGAGTGACCTCCACCTGCTTGCCCAGAAGGAAGGAGAGCCCCTGCGCAAGTATATCCAGAGATTCAGCCGCGTGCAGCGCAACATCCCGGACATCCACCCTGCCGCGGTTATCAGCGCGTTCCATCAGAACGTGCGTAATCGCAGGATGCGGGAGGAGATGGCGATGAGCAGGATCAGAGACGTCAGTGAGCTATACGCCCTGGCCGACAAGTGCGCACGTGCTGAGGAAGGGAGGAAACTCCCCGGAGAGACTACTGGAGCAGGGGGATCTGACAGTGAGGATGCCGCCCCGGCAAAGAAGAACCGGAGGCGCAACAGGAGGAAGGGCAAAGAGGTGCTAGTCGTCGAGCAGTCCGGCGATGACGGCGCCGCCAAGCAAGCCAAAGTTGGTAGCTCCGGCAAGGAGGTTGCCACATGCACCAACTGCCAAGCTGTGGCAGCCGCCGACAAGCAGGGCAGCTCCGACAAGCAGTACTGCAAGATCCACCGCACCAAGGGCCACGATCTCCAGAGCTGCAGGAAGGTCGAGCAGCTTGTCCAGCAACAAAAATCTGAGTACGAGCGGCGCGACAAGGAGAGAGCTCAAGGAGGCGGTGGAGAGGCCTGCAAGAAGCGCGTTGGCCAGGGAGGACGCCGCGACAAGGTCAAGCAGCGGCAAGGAGACAGACCTCCCCGCGGCCGCGACAAGGATGATGACGAAGACGACGATGAAGACATGGATGATGTTGAGAACAGTGAGCAGGAGTTTCAGAAGGCTACAGAAGTCTTGTGTGTTGACGGTGGTGCTTCTCTGCATACTTCCCACCGCCAACTCAAACAGTGGCTCCAGGAAGTTAATGCGGCAGAGCCACCTGTCGAATCACGCAAGCTTCTGAAGTGGTCCAGCACGCCTATCGTCTTTGACATTGAGGACCACCCTGATCGCACAACTGCGGTCGGGTGCTTGCCGTTGTTGGTTTCGCCAACAATCCGCAACCTCAAGGTCACCAAGATGCTAGTTGACGGCGGGGCTGGCTTAAATCTGATCTCCTCCGCTGTGCTCCAGAAACTCCAGATCCCGGACAGCGAGCTCGAAGAGACCGGTACATTCCAAGGAATTAACCCGGGAAGGAGCAAGCCGAATGGTAAGGTCACGTTGCCAGTGACATTTGGCAGCGAGCTGAATTTCAGAACGGAGAGGGTCACTTTTGACGTTGCTGATTTCCCATTGCCTTACAATGGGATACTTGGCCGTCCAGCGCTCGCCAAGTTCATGGCAGCCTCTCACTATGCATACAACATGCTCAAGATGCCAGGCCCGATAAGCGTCATCTCTGTCCCTGGTGACAAGAAGGATGCCCTTATCTGCGCCGACAAGATCTACCGGGAAGCAGCTGCCGCGACAGACCGCAAGACACTTGCCGCTGAAGCTCCCCGGGGGGAAGAAGAAGACCAAGTCCGGCAAGAGCTCTGATGCCTAATCCGGCAAGCGCGCCTCTTCGGAGTGCTGCGCTGCCGTTGAGGACGCACCATCGAGCTCCACCGGCAAGAGTAAGAAGACGATGGCAGCTCCACCACTTACCAAGAAGGTGTCCGCCAAGGAGGACAGCACTGGTGGTACCTTCACCATCAGTGCCACGCTTGACCCTAAATAGGAAAGCGTGCTCGTTACTTTCCTGCGGGCGAATGTCGACGTGTTTGCATGGCAACCGTCTGACATCCCCGGTGTTCCCAGGAAGGTAATTGAGCACCATCTTGCCGTTTGTCCTCATGCGCGGCCCGTCAAGCAGAAGGTCAGGAAACAGGCAGTGGAGCGCCAAGAATTCATAGCAGAAGAAATCAAGAAATTGGAAGCAGCGGGCCTTGTCAGAGGGGTGCTCCATCCCACGTGGTTGGCCAATCCGGTTGTAGTGCGCAAGGCGAATGGGAAATGGAGGCTTTGTATTGACTTTACTGATGTTAATAAAGCTTGTCCCAAAGATCCATTTCCCTTGCCGCGCATTGACCAGATTGTTGACTCCACAGCCGGATGTGAGTTGCTTTCATTTCTTAACGCATATTCAGGATACCATCAGATCTTCATGGCAGAAGAGGATGAGGAGAAAACCGCATTCATTACTCCATGTGGCACGTACTGTTTCGTACGGATGCCTTTCGGATTAAAGAATGCTGGTTCAACATTTGCCAGAGTAGTCCATATCACTTTGAAGCCACAGATACACAGAAATGTAGAAGCTTACATGGATGATATAGTGGTCAAAATCAAAGACAGGGCAACTCAGATCCAAGACTTAGAAGAGACTTTTGCAAATCTGCGCAAGGTCAACCTCAAGCTCAACCCCAAGAAGTGTGTGTTTGGAGTCCCTTCCGGCAAACTTCTCGGGTTCTTTGTGTCTCAGCGGGGAATCGAAGCTAATCCCGACAAGATCAAGGCCATTGAGCAGATTGAAGCACCAAAGCGCGCCAAGGATGTACGGAAGCTTGCCGGTTGCGTCGCTGCTCTCAGCAGGTTTATCTCTCGGTCTGCTGAGCGCGCCCTGCCGTTTTTCAAAATTTTGAAAAGGGCAGGTCCAATGAAATGGACTCCGAAAGCGGAGGCTGCGCTGCAAGACTTGAAGAGATACCTGTCCTCCACTCCAACACTTGTCGCACCTAAACCACAAGAGAAGTTGCTGATGTACATAGCGGCAACCAATCAAGTGGTTAGTGCTGCGTTAGTAGCGGAGAGGGCGGCAGATGACGAGCCAGCGACCGCGGCAAGCACATCCAGCGACAAGCAGGGGGCTTCCCCGACAAGCTCTGGTCCCGACAAGCAAGGGTCTGCGCAGATGCAAGAGGAGATACAGAAGAAGATGGTGCAGCGCCCAGTTTACTTTGTCAGTTCCCTTTTGCAGGGGGCTAGGTCAAGGTACTCTGGTGTGCAGAAGTTGCTTTTCGGCCTTCTCATGGCCATTACTTCCAAGCACATGAGATCACAGTTGTCACTCGCTTTCCGCTGAAGAGGATATTGCAAAATCCAGAAGCAACAGGCAGGATTGTCGAGTGGGCACTGGAACTGTCAAGCTTTGGCCTCAAGTTTGAGAGTACATCAACAATCCAGAGCAGAGCATTGGCAGAGTTCATAGCAGAATGGACGCCAACTCCAGACGAAGAAATTCCGGAGACGAGCATCCCCGCCAAGGAAGCAAGCAAAGAGTGGCTCATGTACTTTGACGGTGCCTTCTAGCTGCAAGGTGCCGGTGCTGGTGTACTGCTTGTCGCACCCACCGGAGAGCACCTCAAGTACATAGTCCAGATGCACTTTCCCAAGGAGCAAGCGACAAACAATACTGCAGAGTATGAAGGCTTGCTTGCCGGTCTCAGGATCGTGGCAGAACTTGGGATTAAGAAGCTCATTGTCAGGGGTGACTCGCATCTTGTCGTCCGCCAAGTGAACAAGGTTTACCAGAGTCCGTTGATGGAAGCTTACGTTGATGAAGTGAGGAAGCTAGAAGAGCACTTTGACGGCCTGCAAATGGAACATGTTCCAAGAGCTGAAAACGACATTGCCGATGGCCTGTCGAAGTGCGCTGCACTTAAATTACCTGTGGAACTAGGGATTTTTGTGCTCAAGCTGACTCAGCCATCCGTAACACCATCAACTGGACAGAGCAAGAAGAGGAAGTTGATTTCTGGTGACTATCTTCCGGCAGAGCTTCCTGAAGCCGCCGCCAAGAAGGTCCCCAAGATCGACGCCAAGAATGCTGAGGAGCAGTCTGCTCCGGCAAGCCCCAGGGTTTGTTCCGTTGAAGTAGATTCTCCCGACAAGTTTTGCTCCGGCAAGCTTGCCGGGGAACGTCAAGCTCCGGCAGAGCCACGGGCTCTTGCCGTAGAAGCGGACGTTCCCACAGCAGCAGATGTGCCTTTAGTCCTTGTTGTCGAGCCACAGGCTCCAACATGGGCGCAACAGATTGTCCGTTTCCTTCAGACAGGAGAGCTTCCCGAGGAACCAGAAGAAGCGGAAAGAGTAGCCCGGCAGTCTAGCATGTACCAGTTTGTCGACAACACACTGTGCAGAAGAAGACTCAACGGTGTGAAATTGAAGTGTATTCCTCGGGAAGATGGACAGAAGCTGTTGGCAGAGATACATGGAGGCATATGTGGTCACCACATTGGCGCGAGAGCTCTTGTCGGAAAAGCATTCAGGCAAGGCTTCTTCTGGCCGACAGCCCTCCAGGATGCAACTGCACAAGTAACCAAGTGTGAAGCATGCCAGTTCCATTCCAAGCAGATACACCAGCCAGCTCAAGCTCTCCAGACGATCCCTTTATCCTGGCCATTCTCGGTCTGGGGGCTCGATATCCTCGGCCCCTTTCCCCGAGCTGTCGGGGGCTTTGAGTACTTGTACGTCGCAATCGACAAGTTCACAAAGTGGCCGGAAGTGGAACTAGTGAGGAAGGTGACAGCACAGTCAGCAGTCAAGTTCTTCAGGTCGATTGTCTGTCGTTTCGGAATCCCCAACAGGATAATCACCGACAACGGTACACAATTTACGAGCCGCACCTTCATGCAGTACGTCCAAGATCTTGGCGCCAAGGTCTGCTTCGCTTCTGTTGCTCACCCGAGAAGCAACGGCCAAGCGGAGAGGGCAAATGCTGAAGTGCTGCGCGGGCTCAAGACCAAGACTTTCGACAGGCTGCACAAGTGCGGACGCAACTGGATCGAGGAGCTGCCGGTGGTTCTTTGGTCGATCAGGACGACGCCAAATTAAGCCACTGGCCAGACACCCTTCGCTCTAGTCTATGGAGCGGAGGCAGTTATCCCCACGGAACTCGTATACGGGTCACCTCAAGTGCTCGCTTATGATGAGCTTGAGCAAGAGCAGCTGCGGCAAGATGACGCGCTGCTCCTTGAGGAAGATCGTCTTCAGGTTGCTGTGCGAGCCGCTCGCTACCAGCAAGCTTTGCGCCGCTATCATAGCCGCAAAGTTAACGCCAGAAGTCTCGAGGAAGGCAACCTTGTTATTCAACGCGTTCAGTCCGCCAAGAATTCCAACAAGTTGACGCCGAAGTGGGAAGGCTCTTACCGGGTGAAACGAGTCACCAGGCCTGGCGCTGTCTGCCTGGAGACCGAAGATGGCGTACCAGTGAGCAACTCCTGGAATATCGAGCATCTTCGTAAGTTTTACCCGTAAGGCACGGTTGTCGGACCCTGTCCGGCAACCACCTTTTTGTACAGGTCTTGCCGCTGTTGCATGTAATCCTTTGTACGAAGCCAGGCGCAGACCCTGAGCACAAGTAAATGAAGCGCTGGCGCCCAGAGTTATAGCATGCATGCTAGGTCGAGTCAGGTCCTTGGTTAGGGTTGATAGTGCTTAACAGCGGCTAACCCCTAACTTAGAGGTCGAGTGTGCGTCCCTTTGCCTTTCTTTCGTTTCCTTTGGTTCGCAGGGCTCGCATATCCTTGACGGACCGCCTGGGGACGAAAAGGAGAAGAAGGACGTGCCAGCATCTGGAACCCGGCAAGCCAGTGTTGCCGGGGGCTGCAAGTACCAAGGTTCACCCACGGCAAGCCAGAGTTGCTGGGGGCTGCAATCTCAGATAAGTCTTTCATCCCTCTTCATGCATTCCCTTATGGACTGGGGAATACGAAACCTCGTTTCTTCCCGAAAACTACCGTGCTCCCTTAGCTCTAGGCCTTGGGGCTCATTCCCGGGGCCAAGTTTTGGTCGTAGTCGCGGCAGCAAAAGGATGAAACGAGGGGCCGCACCCGCCTCGTCCCTGCCTCCGTCAAAAGCGTGAGAAAGGTCGAGCGACGTGGGAAGACGGCAGGGCCTGTTGCCGGGGAAGGAGTGTCTATCTGAAAGATACCAAGGATTTTCTCCTTGACGTGGGTTCTACCCGCGAGACAAATGACCCGGCAAACATCCCCTTTTCATTAAAAAACATTCCACGCAGGTACAGTCCAGAGAGGATGAAAAACATGAAAGAGAGAATTACAAGTTTTAAATGCAACTAAGGCCTGAAGGCTTACAAATTAAAAAGATAAGATGCCCGTAATCCTTTTCTTGTCCCTCTCTTCAGGAGGTAGGTCAAGGAGGCGAGAAGGGCAAAAGGGGCGCCTAGGCGAGCTACGGGTGCCAGAAGACACCAAGAGAACATCCCGGGGGTCGTCCGAAGGCTGGACGGTGATGGCGGCGCCGGAAGCAGGGCTCGAAGACGAGGCGGCCGGACGTCAGCACGCTGTCGAGGGCACCACGCCCTCGTAGTCCGGCTTGACGGCCTTGCCGCCAGCCCTCTTCCTCTTCCGCAGCCTCCCTACGCCAGCCGCCCAAAGAGACGACCCCGGGGAGTTCAAGGAGCCGGCGACACGGATGATGGGGTCGCCGGTGCCGCACGGAGCGGCGTACGACACCTAGTCGGACCCGTCGTCCTGCCGCCCGCTACCCTCGTCGTCGCTGTCGCTCCCCTCCTCGTCACTCTCGCTCGAGGAGGGGCCTTCGCTATCGGAGGAGCTGTCCACGCAGCACTTCGCCCGAGTGCCGAAGCACCCAAAGACCTTGACGGAGAGGAGATCGCCCTCCATCAACTCAAAATGGAGGGTGAGCCCCGCCGTCAAGCTGTGGATACGGGCGAACGTCTTCCACCCTCGACCAAGATACATCACGCCGGGGGCTGGGACTTCAACGCGGACTCGCGTGCCGCTGATCCCACAGCCCCTCATGTGCAGTCTCAGTGTCTCGGGCGGGTCCAACTCCATCGCGCCCGCAAACGGAGCTGGGAGTCAGAGTCGACGATGAGGCGCCCGGCGCAGCCTGACGAAGAACTCGCAGGGGTCGTCCCCAACATGGACCCCCATGGGAAGAGGAGTCGCCGGCGGAGGCGAAGCCGGCGCGCCGCCCCATCCACCTCTTCCCCGAGCGCCGCGGCCTCGTCCTTGACCTCGTCCACGACCTTGCCCCCTCCCTCTTCCCCTTACGGCTGGCTCCGCCACCACGGGTGCGGGAGAGGGAGGGATGCGCTGTCTGGCGGCGACCCTCGCCGCCACTGATGAAGGACCAGGGTTCCCTTTCTCCATGGCGAATGAGAGAAAGGGGAGCGGGAGCTGAAGGGAGGAGAAGATGAGAGAATGCGGGCTTCCGTCCTCCCCTCCCGCTCTTTATAAAGGACCGAGGTGGGGGCTCGGCCGCCCCGCTCAGCGAATCAAGACGCCGGAAGGCAGGGAGCTGGGGCTGACCCGCTGCCTCGACCCACGACGGCCCCGTTTCCCGCCTCCGCCGTCCGCGACCCCAAGTGCATGGGAGCCACGTGGCAGGCGTGCAGAACCGAGGCGACGGATGGGGCGGCCTCTCCCCACCCCGTGATCGTGGGGAGTGGGCACCTCGAAAACCGCCCACGATCTCTCCCACGATGCCGCGTTTGATGCGTGCCGTGCGGGGAGGGCGTGGTGGATGCGGAGTGAGTTATGGCGTGACCTAGGCCGCGCGTGCCCGTGCACTGTTTTGGGCCTGGCCCAACAGCACTCGGCACTGTGTATGGCCCAGGCCCGGGGGCTCCTGTCGGTGTACTAAAGTAGGGGTACCTTAGTATCCCGAACTTGTGCACGGGCAGTCGCAGCGACCCGCGGCAAGGCTTGCCGGGCGACCGCCAAGACCCTCCGTGGTTCCTTTGGGACCATTCAAGAACAAAGTATCCAAGAGCAAAACAAGGCCCCGGCAAGAGGAGCTTGCCGGGAAGGAGACAAGACCCCGACAAGAGGAGCTTGCCGGGAAGGAGACGAGGCCCCGGCAAGAGGAGCTTGCCGGCAAGGAGACGAGACCCTGGCAAGAGGAGCTCGCCGGGAAGACCAACCAAAGCATCTCAAGAAGCTCGCTGCGGCGCACTGCGTGTCCCGACAAGACCCCGTGAGCGACAAGCTCCCGGACGCGACAAGGCACTTGCCGCGGCAAGCTACTACTCCGCAGCCCGCGCTCCAGCTCACCCACCAACGTGTCGCTCTGGGACCACTCCTGGCGTACGTGGCGGGAGGCTGTGCAGCCGGGGGCATGCGGTGGCAAGCAAGCGCTGACAAGATAGCCATCGTGGCAAACGGTGGCGTTCCTAGCTTCCCTCTCTGTACCGTCTAGGTGACATAGACAGGCATTTAATGCCCTTGTCCCCTGCCGTCAGGGTTAGGTATGATACGACTGTTGTAGGCGGTGGAGCCAACTACCACCTCTTTTACATTTTTACCCCCACCTCTGTTGCCACCTGTCGGTGACCCCTTAGACATATAAAAGGAGGCCCATGCGCAACAGAGAGGGGGGAGGACGACCATTCTCACGCTCGGTCTCGCCAGCTGCTTGAGCGTACTGTAGCACTTGTCGGTCCCGAGCAAGAACTCAATACAACCACCAAAGCAGGAGTAGGGTTTTACGCATCCGTGCGGCCCGAACCTGGGTAAACCGACCGCGTCGCTCGTGCGTTCGCTTCGATCTGCTCTTTATGCATCCACCGCCCCCTGCCGAACAGAAAGGGGCTCGGCCCGCCGATCCCCATAGCTGTATGTGGGATCAGCAACCCCCGACAGACGTCTACTAAGATTACCAATTCTTTGACATTCATCACAAGATAAGACAAACTTACGGGCATCCTTGAAGGGAGTAGGCCAATAAAAACCAGATTGCAGTACCTTATGTGCAGTTCTATCTCCAGCATGGTGTCCTCCATAAGCTTTGGAGTGACACTTGCGTAGGATCTGTTCCTATTCATGCTCAGGTACACAACGTCTAATAACACCATCCACTCCTTCTTTATAAAGATGTGGGTCATCCCAAAAGTAATGCCTCAAATCATAGAATAACTTTTTCTTTTGCTGGTATGTGAAACTAGGTGGTATAAACTTAGCAACAATGTAATTAGCATAATCAGCATACCATGGAGAAGTATGAGAAGCATTTATGATATTTAATTGCTCACCAGGAAAACTATCATCAATAGGTAGTGGGTCATCAAGCACATTTTCTAACCTAGACAAGTTGTCTGCAACGGGGTTCTCAGCTCCTTTTCTATCAACAATATGCAAATCAAATTCTTGTAGCAAGAGAGCCCATCTAATAAGTCTAGGTTTAGCAGCTTTCTTTTCCATAAGATATTTAATAGCAGCATGATCAATGTGAATAGTTACTTTAGAATCAACAATATAAGGTCTAAACTTAGCACAAGCAAATACAACTGCTAAGAATTCTTTTTCAGTACTAGCATAATTTCTTTAAGCATTGTCTAGAGTTTTACTAGCATATTGAATAACATTTAGTTTCTTATCAACTCTTTGTCCTAGAACAACACCTACATCATAATCACTGGCATCACACATAATTTCAAAGGGTAAATTCCAATCAGGTGGTGAATAATAGGTGCAGAAATCAATGCTTTCTTAAGTATTTCAAATGCTTATACACAATCATCATCAAAGACAAATGGTATATCTTTTTCTAATAAATTAGTCAGAAGACGAGAAATTTTTGAGAAGTCCTTAATGAACATCCTATAAAAACCGGCATGACTGAGGAAACTTCTTAAACCTTTGATGTCCTTGGGACATGGCATTCTTTCAATAGCATCAACCTTGGATTTATCAACTTCAATACCTCTTTCAGAAACTTTATGCCCCAAGACAATACCTTCATTAACCATAAAGTGGCACTTTTCCCAATTCAAGACAAGATTAGTTTCTTCACATCTCTGCAAAACTCAATCAAGGTTGCTCAAGCAATCATCAAAAGAAGATCCATAGACGGAAAAGTCGTCCATGAAAACCTCACAAATCTTTTCACAAAAGTCAGAGAATATAGCCATCATGCATCTTTGAAAGGTAGTAGGTGCATTACATAAACCAAAAGGCATACGTCTATAAGCACAAGTACCAAAAGGGCACGTAAAAGTAGTCTTTGATTGATCTTTGGCTGACACATGTATTTGAGAGAAACCAGAATAACCATCTAGAAAGCAAAAATGTGTATGTTTGGACAATCTTTCTAGCATTTGATCGATAAAAGGTAAGGGGTAATGATCTTTTTAGTAGCCTTATTTAATTTGCGGAAATCAATTACCATCCTATAACCTGTAATAATTCTTTGAGGAATCAATTCATCTTTATCATTAGGAACAACAGTAGTACCTCCCTTCTTAGGGACACAATGGACACGGCTTACCCACTGACTATCAGCAATGGGATAAATTATACCTGCCTCAAGGAGCTTTAGTATCTCCTTTCTTACCACTTCTTTCATTTTAGGATTCAGCCGGCGTTGCTGACCACGAACTGGTTTAGCATCTTCTTCCAAATTAATTTTATGTTGACATAGAGTGGGACTAATGTCCTTAAGATCATCAAGAGTATACCCAATAGCAGCATGGTGCTTCTTCAGAGTTTTCAATAATCTCTCTTCCTCATGCTATGAAAGGTTAGCACTAATAATAATAGGATATATCTTTTTCTCATCAAGATAAGCATATTTAAGAGTATCAGGTAACGGTTTAAGCTCAAACACGGGATCACCCTTGGGTGGAGGAGGATCCCCTAGGATTTCGACAGGTAAATTGTTTTTCAGAATAGGTTCCTGTTTAAAGAATACTTCATCTAATTCCCTTCTTTCATTCATAAACATATCATTTTCATGGTCTAGCAAATATTGTTCTAAAGGATCACTTGGAGGTACGACAACAGAAGCAAGACCAATAATTTCATCCTTACTAGGTAATTCTTCTTCACGGTGTTGTCTACTAAATTTAGAAAAATTAAATTCATGAGTCATATCATCTAAACCGATAGTAATAAAATCTATTTTGCAATCTATGGTAGCATTAACAGTATTTAAGAAGGGTCTACCAAATATAATGGGACAAAAGCTATCTTGTGGGGAACCAAGAACAAGAAAATCAGCAGGATATTTAGTTTTCCCACAGAAGACTTCAACATCTCTAACAATTCCCATTGGTGAAATAGTATCTCTATTGGCAAGTTTAATTGTAACATTAATATCTTCTAACTCAAGAGGTGCAATCTCATGCATAATTTCTTTGTATAATGAATGAGGTATTGCACTAGCACTAGCACCCATATCACATAAGCCATGATAACAATGATCTCCTATTTTAACAGAAATAACAGGCATCCCTACCATAGGTCTAGGTTTATCTTTATCACGGGGTTTAGCTATTCTATCAGTTTCATCACAGAAATAAATAACATGCCCATCTATATTATCAGACAAGAGATCTTTAACAATAGCAATATTAGGTTCAACTTTAACTTTCTCAGGAGGTGTATATGTTTTAATATTGCTTTTACGAACTACAGTTGAAGCTTTAGCATGATCCTTTATCCTAACAGGGAAGGGTGGTTTCTCAACATAAGAAGTAGGAACAATAGGATCATTATAAGTGATAGTCTTTTCTTCAACTTTAATAGGTGCAGCTACTTTTACTTCTATGGGAGGATGATATTTAAACCACTTCTACTTGGGGAGATCAACATAGGTAGCAAAAGATTCACAGAAAGAAGCTACTATCTCAGAGTCAAGTCCATATTTAGTGCTAAATTTACGAAAAGTATCGGTATCCATAAAAGATTTAACACAATCAAAACTAGGTGTCATACCTGAATCCTTACCATTGCTGAGGTCCCAATCTTCAGAGTTGCGTTTAATTCTTTCCAATAAATCCCACTTGAATTCAACAGTCTTCATCATAAAAGAGCCATCACAAGAAGTATCAAGCATGGTGCGATTGTTACCAGAAAGCCGAGCATAAATTTTTTGAATAATCATTTATTTTGAGAGCTCATGATTGGGGCATGAATATAACATTGGTTTAAGCCTCCCCCAAGCTTGAGCGATGCTTTCTCCTTCGCGAGGCCAAAAATTATATATGTAATTGCGATCACGATGAACAAGGTGCATAGGATAAAACTTCTGATGAAATTCCAATTTCAATCGTTTGTAATTCCAAGACCCCATATCATCACATAGCCTATACCATGTCGATGCATCTCCCCTCAAAGATAAAGGGAAGACCTTCTTCTTAACAACATCTCCGGGTACACCTGCAAGCTTAAATAATCCACAAACTTCATCCACATATATCAGATGTTCATCAGGATGTTTTGTTCCATCTCCTAAAAAAGGATTAGCTAGCAGTTTTTCTATCATACCCGCAGGAACTAGCGAACCAACCCGAACCCCCTGCTATGTGGGCGGCTGGTCCTATTTATAGGGGCCCTGGTCCTCTTCCCAAATATCGAGCGGGAAGGGAGCCAACAATGGCGGGCTAATTTGAAGGGGGACAACAAGTATCAACTATCCTGACAAAAGCAGTCTTCGCCTGCGCAAAGCTCTGGTGATGACGCTGTCTTGAGCTCCACGGTGACCTTCGTCTCGTAGTCCTCCTGGTCTTGGTCTCGTTGCATCGAAATGGCAACCTTTGCCTGATGCCTCAGTACCCCGCGGCTGCGCTTGCCCCCTTTGCACCAAAGAGGAAAGGAGGATGCTGCGCAGGCTGGCACCCGCCTGGCACCCTGAGTCATCATGGCTTGCGTCACGGGCACCTCGCGAGGTACCCCACCTTGATCTCTCCGCCTCCTCGCGAGCCAGCCTGACGAGGCCGCGCCTGAGGAAGCTCCGTGTCGTCCGCCCCACGAGGCTTGGCCCCTCGCGAGGGTCTTGAGTCTTGTGTTGATGAAGATGGGCCGTGCTGGGCCCCCTTTGAGCCACGCCGCAGGCCGCATGCAGGCAAGTCTGGGGACCTCCGTTCCCAGAACGTCGACAGTAGCCCCCGGGCCCAAGGCACGCCCGGACTTGGCCATGCCAAGAGGTGAAAGGGCAAGGGCGAAGCGCCGCGGGCCCTAACAGCCTGCGGCCTTGGGCGCCGCGTGGCAGTTGATTGGACGCAAGTGCTTCTGCAACCGCGCAGGTTGATAAAGGAGCGGCATCTGCCCAAACTTTGCCTTTTGCTTTCTCCGGTTGCTGCTCATATCCCCTTTCTTGCGCCTCCCCTTTCTTCCTCCAAATTTCCAGATCTACTCCGGCTGCGCGACCTAGGAAGCCATGGCGCCTCGTCAGCCTCCGGCCAAAGCTTGGTACTCACCTGCTCTGGACTTGCCAAATGTGTCCAGGGCAGGCCTTGCCCGGCTGCGCCAGATGGCGAAGGCGCAGGGCATCAATGGGGCACAGGTGTTCAAGGCCGGCTCTGCCACCCCTGAGGGCCGAGGGAGCACCTTTTATCCTCTCTTTGTGAGCTCCATTGCTGCGGGCCTGGTGCCTCCCTTCTCCGAGTTTTTCTTCTCTGTCCTTTGCCATTACAACTTGCAGGCTCTGCATCTCCGCCCCAACTCCGTCCTTCTCCTCGCGATCTTCGCTTATTACTGGGAGGCCCACGTAGGGGTGCAGCCTTCAGTGGCCTTGCTACGCCACTACTTCTCCCTCCGGGTCTCTCGCGGTTCTTCTTCCGCGTGCGCGAGCTTCGTCGCGTATGGTGGCACCATTGCCATCTCGAATCCCGGGAAGAGGATTGAGGGCTTCAGGAGCAAGTGGGTCTTGGTAGATGCCGGGCGCGTCCATCCTAGGCTGATCTTGCCCGCGGAGCAGCCCGCAAGCTCCGGCGACTGGGGCCGAGCGGAGCTCACGGACCCCCGCGCGAAACTGGTGTTGGACAAGATGGAGGCCGGCCAGTATGGCGGCGGCGAAGTGGACCGGTGCATTGCTGCTGAGGGAGTTCCTGGAGCACCAGCTGGCTCCACTCCGGCAGTACTCACCTTCGATGTGGAGGCCCCATCCGAGCCCCGCGGCCTTGAGCGATGAAGATTTGAACGCGGTCCTCCAATCTCTGGTTGGGGGCGAGGTGGCAAGGTTGGAGGGCGCTCCCAAGCCCTTGTTCCTTCGCGACGACTGGGAGCAGGTGGTGAAGTCCATGCCCGTTTTCAACGGGGACGGGCTCGTGCCCGTGGCGGCTTTCGAGGGACTGGTGGACGTGCCCTCCGGCGACTCCGGCAAGGAGGAGGACGGAGAGGAGCGGGGAAAGGGGCCTGACTCCGAGGCAACCGACGGAGAGTCGAGGGCTCCCCTCCCCCGGCGCAGGCCCCGCAGTCTCCGCCTTTCTTCGAGCGATGATGACGAGGATGGAGACGAGCAGGTCGGCGAGAGCTTGCCCCTGATCCCGAAGAAGGACAGGACCGGGCTGATCTCCCGCGGGTCTGCCCCTGCCCCGAGGCAGTCTGTAGACATGCCTTCTGCTTCCGAGGTTGACCCTTCCAGCCGGCTGTCAGGCTTCAAGTTTGGCCGGAGGCTGCCCGAGCTCACCGGCGATGACCCGTAAGTGCTTGGCCCTTGTTTTTATTTCTTGTTCCGCTACCGAGGCTTGACGTTCGCATCTCTTGAATAGGCTGGCGCCCGCGGCGAAGAGGCCGAAGGGGGCTCCTGAGGCTCCATCCGCGGCAGCGCCTCCGCCTGTGGAGGAGGGTGACCGCGGCGCGCGGGCTTCTCCTGCCCGGTCGTCCTCGCGAGGCCTGGCCGAGCTGGCTGGGGCGAGCTCAGCCCCCATGGCCCAAGTGACTCCTGTGGTGCCTTTGCCCACTGCCGCCACCACAGCCGCTGGGGCGCAGCAGGCTCCACCTCAGGACGCTGTGGTCTTGCCGTTGCCGCCTTCTTCCCCCGTTCCGCCGACTGTTGTTTCTCCAACTCCTCCTGCCATCCTGGAGCGTGCTATTGCTGGACTGGACCGGCTGCGGCAGGATCTTCTTGGCGTCGACCCTCGCGTGGTGGCCGGGCGCTTGGAGCTGGCTTCAGGATGGATTCGCTCTGACGCCTCGCTCCGGGCGGCGCTGGTTCAAGCCTCGACGGCCTGCGACGAGGATAGGCAGGCCATCCTTGAGATGAAGGCTGCTCGTGACGTAGCCCTGGGGGAGGTGGTTGAAGTTCGCGATCGTTGCAAGGCGCTGGAGGACGAGCTGCAAGGCCTGCGGGACCAGCTCGCGAAGGAGGTTCGTCTTCGCCAGGAGCAAGAAGAAGGCATGAAGGCTCGCGAGGCGGCCATCGAGGGCCGGGAGGCCAAGCTCAAGAAGCGCCGCGACCGCCTAGGTGCGCTAGGGAAGGAGCTGGAGGCGACGAAGGTCGAGTTGGACAGCAAGGCCAAGCTTCTTGCCGAGGATCGCGCGGCCTTTGCAGACATGGAGAAGAAGGCTCGTGCTTCGCTGAAGATGCTCTACGCCAGTGGCCTGGAGTGCCCGCTGGCTGGCGCCGAAGACGGCCCCGCCAAGCTGCTTCCCTTCCTGGTTCGTGCTCTTGAGGATGTCACCCTTGGCCTTGGCCCCACGGCCGAGGCCGAGGCGCGTGTCCTGTCTTCTGCTGCGCTGACGTGGGTCTTCACCCACATCTACCTTCGCGACCCCAGCGCCGACCTCGACAGCCTGTTGGAGCCAATGAGCGGCGAGGGTGCTGCCGCCGCTGCCGAGGCCGTGAAGGGTCGCGCGGAGGCTCTGCTGGGGAAGTTCTGGGCCTTCAGCACCAAGTCGAAGCAGGATGCTTCCGGTCCTGCTGCTCCATGAGGCGGGGCCACCCGCGGTGCTCCACCGCCGCCAAGTGACTCCGCTACTGCTCCTGTCCTGCTTTTAATTCCTGCACATGCATCATGCCTCAAGGAGGCGTTTAAACTCGCGTTTGGTATTGAGACAACAGTATGGACTGTAATATTTGCTTTTAAGTTCCTTGAATTTTATGCTTTTCTTCCCTACTTTCTTGTGTTCTACGCCGGCAGAGCCCGGCCCCGCGCGTACCTCACCCAGCATTAGCCTTGACCAAAAACCAGGACGGGACCAAAGGAGTGAGGGGCTACAGAGCCAATTAGGCTTCTGAGTCGCGATGCTCAGGAGTCCCCCTTGGCGCACGAAAAACAAGTAGGGAGGTGTGATGTAGGTGGATCTTCCGTTTTATGTCTGCAGAGCCCGACTCCGCGCGTACCTCACCCAGCATTAGCCCCGACCGGAAACCAGGACGGGACCAAAGGAGTGAGGGGCTATGGAGCCAGTTAGGCCCCTGAGTCGCGATGCTCAGGGGTCCCCCTTGACGCGCAAACAGCAAGTGATGAGGTGAGATGCGAGTGGGACCACCGTTCTACGTCTGCAGAGCCCGGCCCCGCGCGTGCCTCACCCAGCATTAGCCTTTCGGAACTAAGGAGTGAGGGGCTACGGGACCAGTTAGGCCCCTGAGTCGCGATGCTCAGGGGTCCCCCTTGATGCTCAAACAACCTTCATACCTTGGCTCCGCTCGGGGAGAGACGTGCGATGAACCAGGCCCAAGGGGCCTGGCTAGGTGGCGTACGTCTGGGCGTGACCCAGGTGCAGCCCCTATACCCAGCCCCCTCGCGCGGCGCTCCCGAGGGGAGGCGTTGCGATGAGGCTAGACACCGAGCTCTGGGCTCCCTAAGGTTGATGCGGCCCGGGGGCCACCCTCAGTTGTTTATCACCAGCGTGGAGCATAGCGCTTTCGCATGTGTACGGGCATAGCCGCTCCTCGGCAGTGTCGTCAGCCAGCGCGGAGCATGTTGCTTCCACTGGTACGTGGGAGGGGGCTCCCCTCCGGGAGGAGCCCCCGGGGCGTGTACAGCCCTGCCCTGACACGTGGCCGGCACGGTAGGGCTAGGTGAGGTGTATCTGGGCACCCGTGAGCCAGCGCGGGACTCACGGGGCCCTACCTCTAGGCGGGTTGCGCCTGGCACTGGGCCCTATCTTGTGCTGTGTTCCTACAAATTTCGTTAGATGCCGACACTCTACGTCCTCGGGTCCCGGCCCTCGAGCTTGTCTCAGCCGTTGCTGGTATGCCAGGTCGCGATGTCGTGGACATGGCCAGAGGGTGAGGGCTGGAGAGCCAGTAAGAGCCCTGAGTCGCGATGCTCAGGTACCCCCCCTTTAACGTGCAAGTGGTCGACATGGAGAAGAAGAGGTGCCGTGGACAGGCATCAAGTAATCAAGCATGATGGGCGAATGCATAGCTGGAAATAAACGCAAGGGAGATACATGCCGCTGGGCCTGGCCCGAGCGACTTGGGGATGATGCAGCCCGAGGGGCGCCCCCAATAAAGCAAGCTAACGACATGAAATAAAAGGGATACATACCGCAGGGACGGACCCACGTGGCCTGGGAACGATGCAGCCCTGGGAGGGCGCTCCCAGTTGGAAATGAAACTTGTAAGATGTCACCTGAGGGTGTCGAGGGCGAAAGGGTGTTGGTGCAGCAGATTCGGTAGGCCGCGGAAGTTGATCCTCACGAGCCCCCAGGCCCAGGGGCCTCGGGAGACTCCGGAGGCACTGGTAGCTCTTCGCGAATCATCTCCATCTCCACCAAGGCTGCGGAACGCCTGTCTTCCCGAGCCTCCATGATGCCCCTCATGAGGCGCTAGCACGTAGCAAACGCGCTCGGCAAGTTGTAAGGCATGCGAACGTAGTTGTGGGGCGGACCCCCGCAGCGCCCCACTCGCGAGGGCCAGAGGCGCTCCGTCGTAGCGACTTGGTTGAGCCCTGGTACATCGATGCAGACGTGCAGCCCACCATCCTCGCCTGGATGGGGAGCCACAGCCGGTAGACGGCGGCAACCTCTCATGATTCTTGATTCCTGTAGTTCTTGAATGGCCTTGTCGACGAACTCCTGCGGGTCTGACCTTCCTTGCCTTGCTCCTTCTTGAGGGAAACGTGCTTCGAAACACGCCTCCATGTGGTGCCCAAGCGCCTCCCTCGTGACCCTGGCCAGGTCGGTGGCCCTCCAGGGGAGAGCCCCCGAGCCTACCTGAGGAGGGCGCCTGGCGTGCTTTCCTATGCGATGGAAGGAGGTCCCCCCTGGGCAGATGCGGGCCCTGAGGGGCCCGCCTCCCGAGGGGCCGGTACAGACGATGTCTTCTTCTTCTTCTTGGGGGTGGTCTCGGGAAGCCTCCTGCTCCCGCGATCCGGGTCTTCCAGTGACGCGGCCTGAAAGGCTCGCTCCAGGGAACACACTGCATCCTTCTCTTCACAGGGCACCGTGATGACTCCGCCACTTCCTGGCATCTTGAGGACGTTGTAGCCATGCTGAGTCACGGCCATGAACTTGGCCAGTGCTGGGTACCCGAGGATGGCGTTGTACGGCAGGCGGATGTGGGCGACGTCGAAGTCGATGAGCTCGGTGCGGTAGTTGTCGCGTGCCCCGAAGGTGACAGGGAGGTGGACCTGCCCAATCGGGACCGTGGAGCCGTCGGTGACTCCGGAGAAGGGCTTGGTTGGCGGAAGCTGGTCATAGGGCACTTGGAGATTGTTGAACGTTTCCACAGATAGGATGGTGACTAGTACATTGCTGATGACTGGGAGCAAAGCATCGGGAGGACTCCGGCTGTGGCCGCACACTTGAGTTGATCCGCTGAGCAGAATGTGATGGCGCATGCCGACCACCTGAGAGGGCGCGTTGCTTCAAGCCTCGGGAGGACTGCGTTCACCTCGCGGGCAAACTGCTTGAAGATGCGTTGGGAGGCTGGGGCTTGAGCTCCGCCCAGGATGTAGGCAATTGCGCGTGGCTCCTGGAAGCCCCCAGCCCCCTCATCTTGATGGCGGTCCTCGTTCCTCCTTGGCTGAGGCGGCAGTGGAGGGAGGCCTGCGTTGCCCTGTGGGCGATCCTCACGAGGCTGATCTCTCCAGTCCCCCTCGCGAGGCAAGTCTCGCCAGCGATCCTCGCGAGGTTGATCGCGCCACCCTTGGCGCGGGCCACGGTCTTCCCAGCGTCCTGTGTTTCTTCCTCCTCCTCGGCCATAGCCTCGATCGGTGCGGTCGGGACGATGACCGATCCTTCCTTCTCGCACGGTGTGGAGTTCTTGGCATTCGTTGGTGTTGTGGGTGTGGAGGTCATAGTACACGCAGTACCGGCTGCCCCTGGAGGACTCAGGCAGATCTTTGCCCCGCTTGGTGTCTGGTTCTGCTGCGAGCACGGCAGCCCCCTTGCACTTCATGTCCTTGGCCTTGGGCTTCTTCTCCTTTGGGTTTGCGGCAGGCAGCTCGAGGAGGGAGAGGCGTCCCTCCTCAGCCCTGGCGCACTTGGTCGCCAAGTTGAATAGCTCCAGGGAGGTGCACAGGTCTTCATGCATCGCCAGCTCCTCCTTCATCTTGATGTCGCGCACACCATCGGAGAAGGCCGAGATGATGGCTTCCTCAGACACCTTGGGGATCTTGAGGCGCGCGCTGTTGAAGCGCTGGATGTACTTTTGCAGGGTCTCTCTAGGTTGTTGCTTGATGCGGCGCATGTCGCTCATGGCGGGTGGCCGGTCGCGAGTACCTTGGAAGTTGGCGATGAAGCGGGTGCGCATCTGGTCCCAGGAAGAGATCGTTCCTGGAGCCAGATTCAGGAGCCAGGTGCGAGCTCCTTCCTTGAGCGCCATGGGCAACCAGTTCACCATGACCTTTTCATCCCCGCTGGCAGCTTCGATGCCTAGCTCATAGAGCTGGAGGAACTCTACAGGGTCAGTTGTGCCATCGTAACGAGGAGGCAGGTCTGGCTTGAACTTGCCGGGCCACGCGACGCTACGCAGCTCGGTGGTGTAGGCCCGGCAGCCTGCGGTGGCCACGAAAGGCTTCGGCTGGTGGAGAGCTTGGTCTTGAGGGTCCCCACGCACTGCAGCTAGGAGCAGCACGGGGTCTTGGCGTGCCGGAGCGGGACCAGGGTCGCGGCGTGCCGGAGCAGGGAGCGCCCGGGCAGCTCCGTTCTTGCTGCGCTGGCACCTGACGGAGCGGGTTCCGCCCAAGGGACACGCGCCTTGAAGCCATGGCGTCTTCTTGGAGAGGAGGCAGCTGGTACGCCTCCGGAGCTTCGTTGCCCGCGCGGGGCGGAGTGTGGCGCGGCGGAACGGACGGCGCGGGGAGCCCCCTGCGGCGCGGACAAGCTCGGCGACGCGGTCGAGCCACTCTTCATAGACGTCGTCGACGAGACGGTAGCGCAGGAGCTCGTTTTTCGCGAGGAGCGCAGCTCGAGCCTCCAAGGGGGCGCGGAGTGCGCGGGACGAAGAATCAGCTGGTGGGAGCGATGGAGTAGCGATGCGGCCGTCTTGCCGCACGGATGGATGCTGAGACGACGCTTGCTGCTCGCCCCCCGCCGGGCCGGTGGCGGCATTGATGGCGGGTGACGGGGAACAACGAGGACGTCCGCCGACGAGCGCCGTCTAGGCGATGCGGGAAGCGATGGCGGCCCGGCGCTCGGCGTGGGCCCGACGAGCGTCGGACATGGATGCGACGGTCGGAGGAGAACGGGGCGGTGGAAGACGAATTTTGGCGCACCCCTACCTGGCGCGCCAAATGTCGGATTTTGGGTTCCGGCAGACCCTTAAGGTTCGAACACTGGGGTGCACGCGGAGATTACGCCTCCTACCTCCCTGTCTTGTAAAGATCTAGACTACTGAAAGAACTACACAAGAGACACAAGGTTTATACTGGTTCGGGCCACCGTTGTGGTGTAATACCCTACTCCAGTGTGCGGTGGGTGGATTGCCTCTTGGGGCTGATGATGATGAACAATACAAGGAAGAACAGCCTCCCGAGGGTCTGATCTTGGCTGGGGTGATGAACTGTTGGGAGGAATTCAGCCACCCTTTCTCTCTCTCTCTCTCTCTCTATGGCTGTCTTACTCTCACTTACACGCCAACCGGACGAACTAGCGAACCAACCCGAACCCCCTGCTTTGTGGGCGGCTGGTCCTATTTATAGGGGCCCTGGTCCTCTTCCCAAATATCGAGCGGGAAGGGAGCCAACAATGGCGGGCTAGTTTGAAGGGGGACAGCAAGTATCAACTGTCCTGACAAAAGCAGTCTTCGCCTGCGCAAAGCTCTGGTGATGACGCCATCTTGGGCTCCACGGTGACCTCCGTCTCGTAGTCCTCCTGGTCTTGGTCTCGTTGCACCGAAATGGCAACCTTTGCCTCATGCCTCGGTACCCCGCGGATGCGCTTGCCCCCTTTGCACCAAAGAGGAAAGGAGGACGCTGCGCGGGCTGGCACCCGCCTGGCACCCCGAGTCGTCATGGCTTGCGTCACGGGCACCTCGCGAGGTACCCCGCCTTGATCTCTCCGCCTCCTCACGAGCCAGCCTGACGAGGCCGCGCCTGAGGAAGCTCCGTGTCGTTCGCCCCGCGAGGCTTGGCTCCTCGCGAGGGTCTTGAGTCTTGTGTTGATGAAGATGGGCCGTGCTGGGCCCCCTTTGAGCCACGCCGCAGGCCGCAGGCAGGCAAGTCTGGGGACCCGCGTTCCCAGAACACCGACAACAACTACAACAAAAGTATTATGGTAAACCTAACCATAGCATGAAACATATGGATCCAAATCAGCCCCTTACGAAGCAACGCATAAACTAGGGTTTAAGCTTCTGTCACTCTAGCAACCCATCATCTACTTATTACTTCCCAATGCCTTCCTCTAGGCCCAAACAATGGTGAAGTGTCATGTAGTCGACGTTCACATAACACCACTAGAGAAGAGACAACATACATCTCATCAAAATATCGAACGAATACCAAATTCACATGACTACTAATAGCAAGACTTCTCCCATGTCCCTAGGAACTAAAGTAACTACTCACAAAGCATAAACATGTTCATAATCCGAGGGGTATTAATATGCATATAGGATCTGGACATATGATCTTCCACCAATTAAACCAACTAGCATCAACTACAAGGAGTAATTAACACTACTAGCAACCTACTAGAACCAATCCCAGACTTGGAGACAAGAATTGGATACAAGAGATGAACTAGGGTTTTGAGAGGAGATGGTGCTGATGAAGATGTTGATGGAGATTGCCCTCTCCCGATGAGAGGAGTGTTGGTGATGACGATGGCGATGATTTCCCCCTCCGGGAGGGAAGTTTCCTCGGCAGAACAGTTGCGGCGGTGGAAAAGTGGTTTTTTGGCTCTCCTGGATGTTTTCAGGGTATAAGAGTATATATAGGCGAAGGAAGTAGGTTGGTGGAGCTACGAGGGGCCTACGAGGGTGGGGGCGCGCCTGACCCCCTGGGTGCGCTGCCCTACGTCATGTCCGCCTCGTTGCTTCCTTGACCTCCACTCCAAGTCTCCTGGAATGCGTTTGTTCCAAAAAGATCTTCATGAAGGTTTCATTCAGTTTGATATTCCTTTTCTGCGAAACATTGAAATAGGCAAAAAAACAGCAACTGGTACAGGGCCTTCGGTTAATAGGTTAGTCCCGAAAATAACATAAAAGTGCATATTAAAGCTCATTAAACATCCAAAACAGATAATATAATGGCATGGAACAATCAAAAATTATAGATACATTGGAGACATATCAACACCCCCAAGCTTAATTCCTGCTCGTCCTCGAGTAGGTAAATGATAAAAACAGAATTTTTGATGTGGAATGCTACCTAGCGTAATTTTCAATGTAATTTTCTTTATTATGGCATGAATATTCAGATCCGAAAGATTCAAGAAAAAAGTTTAATATTGACATAAAAATAATAATACTTCAAGCATACTAACAAAGTAATCATGTCTTCTCAAAATAACATGGCCAAAGAAAGTTATCCCTACAAAATCATATAGTCTGGCTATGCTCTATCTTCATCACACAAAATATTTAAATCATGCACAACCCCGATGACAGGCCAAGCAATTGTTTCATACTTTTGATGTTCTCAAACTTTTTCAATCTTCACACAGTACATGAGCGTGAGCCATGGATATAGAACTATAGGTGGAATAGAATGGTGGTTGTGGAGAAGACAAAAAGGAGAAGATAGTCTCACATCAACTAGGCATATCAATGGGCTATGGAGCTGCCCATCAATAGATATCAATGTGAGTGAGTAGGGATTGCCATGCAACGGATGCACTAGAGCTATAAGTGTATGAAAGCTCAAATAGAAACTAAGTGGGTGTGCATCCAACTTGCTTGCTCACGAAGACCTATGGCATTTTGAGGAAGCCCATCATTGGAATATACAAGCCAAGTTCTATAATGAAAAATTCCCACTAATATATGAAAGTGACAACATAAGAGACTCTCTATCATGAAGATCATGGTGCTACTTTGAAGCACAAGTGTGGAAAAAGGATAGTAGCATTGCCCCTTCTCTCTTTTTCTCTCATTTTTTTATTTGGGCCTTTTTATCTTTTTATGGCCTTTTTTTAATTTTTCGTCCAGAATCTCATCCCGACTTGTGGGGGAATCATAGTCTCCATCATCCTTTCCTCACATGGGACAATGCTCTAATAATGAAAATCATCACATTTTTATTTAGTTACAACCCAAGAATTACAACTTGATACTTAGAACAAAATATGACTCCATGTGAATGCCTCCGGCGGTGTACTCGGATGTGCAATGAATCAAGAGTGGCATGTATGAAATTATGAACGGTGGCTTTGCCACAAATACGATGTCAACTACATGATCATGCAAAACAATATGACAATGATGAAGTGTGACATAATAAACGGAATGGTGGAAAGTTGCATGGCACTATATCTCGGAATGGCTATGGAAATTCCATAATAGGTAGGTATGGTGGCTGTTTTGAGGAAGGTATATGGTGGATTTATGGTACTGGCGAAAGTTGCGCGGTACTAGAGAGGCTAGTAATGGTGGAAGGGTGAGAGTGCTTATAACCCATGGACTCAACATTAGTCATAAAGAATCCACATACTTATTGCAAAAATCTATTAGTTATCGAAACAAAGTACTACGCGCATGCTCCTAGGGGGATAGATTGGTATGAAAAGACCATCGCTAGTCCCCGACCGCCACTCATAATGAAGACAATCAATAAATAAATCATGCTCCGACTTCATCACATAACGGTTCACCATACGTGCATGCTACGGGAATCACAAATTTTAATACAAGTACCTCTCAAATTGACAACTACTCAACTAGCATGACTCTAATATCATCATCTTCATATCTCAAAACAATCATCAAGTATCAAACTTCTCATAGTCTTCAATGCACTCTATATGGAAGTTTTTATTATACCCATCTTGGATGCTTATCATATTAGGACTAATTTCACAACTAAAGAAAATTACCATGCTATTCTAAAAGACTCTCAAAATAATATAAGTGAAGCATGAGAGATCAATAATTTCTATAAAATAAAACCACCATCGTGCTCTAAAAAGATATAAGTGAAGCACTAGAACAAAATTATCTAGCTCAAAAGATATAAGTGAAGCACATAGAGTATTCTAATAAATTCTGATTCATGCGTGTCTCTCCAAAAGGGTGTATACAGCAAGGATAATTGTGGTAAACTAAAAAGCAAAGACGCAAATCATACAAGACGTTCCAAGAAAAACACATATCATGTGGTGAATAAAAATGTAGCCTCAAGTAAAGTTACCGATAGACGAATACGAAAGAGGGGATGCCTTCCGGGGCATCCCCAAGCTTAGGCTTTTGGTTGCCCTTGAATTTTACCTTGGGGTGCCTTGGGCATCCCAAAGCTTAGGATCTTGCCACTCCTTATTCCAAAATCCATCAAATATTTACCCAAAAACTTGAAAACTTCACAACACAAAACTCAACAGAAAATCTCATGAGCTCAGTTAGTATAAGAAAACAAACCACCACTTTAAGGTACTGTAATGAACTCATTCTTTATTTATATTGGTGTTAAACCTACTGTATTCCAACTTCTCTATGGTTCATACCCCCCGATACTAGCCATAGATTCATCAAAATAAGCAAACAACACACGAAAAACAGAATCTGTCAAAAACAGAACAGTCTGTAGTAATATGTAGGTTTCGAATGCTTATGTAACTCAAAAAATCCTTACAAATTAGGCAGTGCTAAATAATCTGTATAATGATCTACTGAAGTTGGAATCAGTATTTTATCGCTCTCTGGTAAAAAATGAAAACTATTCTTGCGAGCGCAAACTTTCTGTTTTTTTCAGCAAGATCAAATAACAATCACCCAAGAAGATCCTAAAGGCTTTACTTGGCACAAACACTAATTAAAACATAAAAAACACAATCATAATATAGGATAGATGATTTATTTATTACTAAACATGAACAAAAAGCAAGGAACAAAAATAAAATTGGGTTGCCTCCCAACAAGCGCTATCGTTTAACGCCCCTAGCTAGTCATAAAAGCAAGAATAGATCTAAGTATTGTCATCTTTGGTATTGGGAAAGAAAAGAGAAAATTTCTTATCTATAGCATTTATCTTTCTATTTTTAGAAAGCACGTGGCCACTAATGGTGGAAGAAAGATTAAGCATGCTACAGAAATTTGCATCTAAGCTAGCCTTCATCTCTTTGATAATTTCATTTTGATAAAAGCACAAAAGAGAGGTGGATTCAACCTTCTCACTCATGTGGTGCCTAAATATAATTTTCATCTTTTCATAGGTATCTATGGCATCCCCCTTAAGAAAACCTTCTTCAAAAATAGAATCTAAAACTTGCTTGAATGAAGAGGGTAAGCCAACATAAAAGCTTTTTAGATATATCTTAATTTGATATTGGGGAACATAGCTAGCTCGGATCCTTAGAAGTCTATCCCAAGCATCTTTCAAAGACTCATCAAGCAAATACCAAAAAAATCCAGGATCATCTTCATTGAAATTATTCAAACTCTCATTGATAACCCCGGTAGGTCTTTCCATCGCATCATTATTTATGAGCTTAGAAAGGACAAAGGGTCTATCCAAAGTACTAGAACTCGGGAGAGAACCCTTACCCCTTTTTGATTCGGCCATGGTGAAAGAAAGGCAAACGGGAAAGAGGCGAATAAAACGGCAAGGGTGAAGTGGGGGAGAGGAAAACACGATGCAAATGGTAAATAATGTAATGCGAGGGATAAGAGTTTGTGATGGGTACTTGGTATGTGCTACCTCTTGAGCACTGCGTTGGTTTTCCCCGAAGAGGAAGGGATGATGCAGCAAAGTAGCGTAAGTATTTCCCTCAGTTGTTGAGAACCAAGGTATCAATCCAGTAGGAGGCTACACGCGAGTCCCTCATACCTGCACAAAACAAATAAATCCTCGCAACCAACGCGAATAGGGGTTGTCAATCCCTACACGGCCACTTACGAGAGTGAGATCTGATAGATATGATAAGATAATATTTTTGGTATTTTTGTGATAAAGATGCAAAGTAAAATAAAGGCAAAGTAAAAAAGCAAAGGAAATAACTAAGTAGTAGGAGATTAATATGATGAAGATAGACCCGGGGGCCATAGGTTTCACTAGTGGCTTCTCTCGAGAGCATAAGTATTCTACAGTGGGTGAACAAATTACTGTTGAGCAATTGACAGAATTGAGCATAGTTATGAGAATATCTAGGTATGATCATGTATATAGGCATCATGTCCGAGACAAGTAGACCGACTCCTGCCTACATCTACTACTATTACTCCACTCATCGACCGCTATCTAGCATGCATCTAGAGTATTAAGTTAAAAACAGAGTAACACCTTAAGTAAGATGGCATGATGTAGAGGGATAAACTCATGCAATATGATGAAAACCCCATCTTGTTATCCTCGATGGCAACAATACAATACGTGCCTTGCTGCCCCTACTGTCACTGGGAAAGGACACCGCAAGATTGAACCCAAAGCTAAGCACTTCTCCCATTGCAAGAAAGATCAATCTAGTAGGCCAAACCAAACTGATAATTTGAAGATACTTGCAAAGATAACCAATCATACATAAAAGAATTCAGAGAAGATTCAAATATTGTCCATAGATAGACTTGATCATAAACCCACAATTCATCGATCTCAACAAACACACCGCAAAAAGAAGATTACATCAAATAGTTCTCCATAAGAGAGGGGGAGAACATTGTACTGAGATCCAAAAAGAGAGAAGCAGCCATCTAACTACTAACTATGGACCCGTAGGTCTGAGGTAAACTACTCACACTTCATCGGAGGGGCTATGTTGTTGATGTAGAAGCCCTCTGTGATCGATGCCCCTCCGGTGGAGCTCCGGAACAGGCCCCAAGATGGGATCTCGTGGATACAGAAAGTTACGGCGGTGGAATTAGGGTTTTGGCTCCGTATCTGATCGTTTGGGGGTACGTAGGTATATATAGGAGGAAGGAGTACGTCAGTGGAGCAACAAGGGGCCCATGAGGGTGGAGAGTGCACCAGGGGGGGGGGGGGGTAGGCGCACGCTCCTACCTTGTGGCCTCCTCTTTTGTGTCTTGACGTAGGGTCTAAGTCTCCTGGGTCTTATTCGTTGAGAAAATCACGTTCCCGAAGGTTTCATTCCGTTTGGACTCCGTTTGTTATTCCTTTTCTTCGAAACCCTAAAACAGGCAAAAACAACAATTCTGGGCTGGGCCTCCGGTTAATAGGTTAGTCCCAAAAATAATATAAAAGTGGATAATAAATCCCAATAATGTCCAAAACAGTAGATAATATAGCATGGAGCAATAAAAATTATAGATACATTGGAGACGTATCAGTATGTCTTGGCTTGAGTGTAGATCTCCCCAGCAACATCGCCAGAAATCCTTCCTGCTACCTATTGAGCATGGATTGGTTTTCCCTTGAAGAGCAAAGGGTGATGCAGAAAAGTAGCGTAAGTATTTCCCTCAGTTTTTGAGAACCAAGGTGTCAATCCAGTAGGAGACTACACGCAAGTCGCCTAGTACCTACACAAACAAATAAGAACCTCACAACCAACACGATAAAGGGGTTGTCAATCCCTTCACGGTCACTTACGAAAGTGAGATCTGATGAAGATAATAAGATAAATATTTTTGGTATTTTTGTTGTATAGATTGAAAAGTAAAGATTGCAAAATAAATAGTAAAGGTGGCTGAACTCCTCCCAGCAGTTCATCGCCCCAGCCAAGAGCAGACCTTCGCGAGGCTGTTCTTCCTTGTATTGTTCATCATCATCAGCCCAAGAGGCAATCCACCACACCACACACTAGAGTAGGGTATTACACCACAACGGTGGCCCGAACCAGTATAAACCCTGTGTCTCTTGTGTTGTTCTTTCGGTAGTTTAGATCTTTGCGTGGCGGAGGGGTGCAGGCAGGTAGGAGGCGAAATCTCCGCGCACACCCCAGTGTTCGAACCTCAAGGGTCTACCGGAACCCGAAATCCGACAGCGGAGCTTACGCTTTCCTCTTAGCGAAGACGTATTCGGTGGAATACGCTTCCACTTAAGCTAGCGCGGGCCGTCGCTGTGTCGCTGACAGTGGGACCCTTGGGCCCACTGGTCAGGTTTGACCAGTCGCCCGCGCCTTCTTTCTCCTCTGGCCGAGCAGAGGCAGGGCTCCGGTGATCGCCGCCGATGAACGGCGGCTCCCCATGGGATTCCGAGGGCAAGGATGGATCCACCAGTCCAGGGCGGTCCTCCCAATGGTCGAGAGGGTCGTGGGGACAAAGGGAGTCGCCGGCGGCGAGCTCTGCGGCGGACGGTGGTTTTGGGAGAATTGGGGTCTTGAGCTACGGTGGCTCCCGATCGGGTCTGAGAGATGGGGTGGCTCCGCAAGATCGAGGGGAAGAGGATGGGAGCACGGGAGGAGTTAGGGGCCTCGGTGTTGGCCGGATTTTACTGGAATGTGGCGGCGGCCGAACCTGCCGGAGTTGGGAGAGAGGATGGCCTTTGGCCAACTGGGGATGAGGGGGCTTCCTACTAGTCGAACAAGGTTGGTGACGAGCCTAGGCGTGATCGAAAGGGCTATTTATAGCCCGGGGAGGTTGGTCCCCGTGGCTGCGGATAAGAACGCCGGCGAACCGCCGTTCTGTTGCTAGCAGGGCGACGTGGAGGCGACGGGCGTTAGCGGACGGGCTCGTGGATGAGCTCGGGCTGTTCCGGAGCGAGCTGGCGCGCGGCTGTGGCTCGGGCGGTGCCGTCCATGGCAGGAGCTGGCGGGGCGGCAGTGGCAGCTTGCGGTGGTGGCGCTGTGGGGTGCCAGGAGGGGGCCAGGGTGGCTCTGCGACGAGGGAGGGGTCGGGGCGCGATGGCTGTGAGTGGGAAGGGATCAGAACGGGCGCGGGGAGGCGGCAACGGGATGCGGCGACTCGGACGCATACACGTGCAAAACGCGCGCTCTGGCCACGCCCAGAGCACGCACGCCATGTGTTCGTCAAAATGCCAAGGCATGCCAGGAGGCTTGTATGAGGCTGGGGATTAAGAGGTCTAGGTTAGTGGTGGTTAGGAGATTAGTGGACATGCTGGTTTGTCCAGAGGGGCAAGATCATAGTGCAAAAATAAAACTATGCCAAAACTGTCCCTACACACAAGATGCTTAACAGAATGCCATGGACTTCTGGGCATCTCTTCTGGTGGCCAAAAACTCCAGACCAGAGTCTCTTTAGAAGATAAAGAGGGTGGCAAGGTTAGTTTGACAAAAACAAAAACTCCCTAATGCAAGTTTTTGAGAAAACCAAATCTGGACAGAAAATAAAGGGCATTATTGCATGGACCAAAAATACTCCAATGGGTCCAATCTCCTGGACTTAAGGGTTTGGTAGGGTGTACTTCAAGCAGGACAAATCCCAAGGCAACAAGAGCAAGATAAAATATGGTTGCAGTGCAAAACACTAAACTGGACCAGAATGAAGATGAGGATGGTTTGCTCAATTTTTCCAAAGAACACCAATGGGTTTTTGCATAAAGATGAATTATACACTACTACTATCATCTCCCAATTTTGGTGGAACTTATAAAGAAATATTTAAATAGGTTGTAGTGCAAATTACAAACTGGACCAGATTTGAAAACTTGGGGTAGGGATCAAAATTTCCAACTGACTAAAAGAGATTTTTGCATAAAAGTGATGTGGGAACATAACATGACATCCCCAAATTGGGGTGGGGATTTTAAAGAAGTATTTGGAAGGGTTGTATTGCAAATGGAACCCTAAAACTTATGAGAAATCATTTTTAAACAAATAAAGCTCAGGAAAGATAATTGTAGAAATAATTCCACTGATAGAAGAAATGTTCTTGGGAAGATATACAAGTCCAACAATATTTTTTGAAAGGTTTTCACTTGGAGTGAAAACTCCACAATTCAGGAGAAAAGAGTGGTTCTGAATTTAAAAAAAATCCAGACAATAAAAATTTAATTTACCATGGCAAAATTTTAATTAATAAATCATGGTTAAATTTTTGGGGTGTTACATCCATGCAGTCCACCAATGGTAGGAGATCATTAATTTTAGGTCTAGTGGTTCCCACTAGCAAACCCGAATATGTAAAGGCATTGAGCCCACCTGACAACCAAATTGGGCAGCTAAGCCTGAAGCAACAACAGCCTCAACATTAATGGGATACATGGAAGATTTGTGGTAATTGATTTGCAGTCCTGTTGCCAAGGAAAAGGAATTCAGCACTGTTTTAAGAACCTCCAACTGAGAACTATCAGCAGCCACAAAAAGCAGTGTATCATCAGCATATTGAACCACTGGAAAATCAGGGTCATGGGTTGACAAAGGCAAACATAACAGGCCCTGACTCAACAGACTATTAGTCATAGTTTGCAAAATATCTGCAGCAATCACAAAGAGCAAAGGAGAGATAGGATCTCCTTGTTTCACCCCATACTTACACTTAAAATGATTTCCAGGCACTCCATTTAACAGAATGGAAGAAGTTCCAGAGGACAAGAGTTGCTAAATCCATGTGATCCATTTCTTGTCGAATCCTTTTGCCACCAGAATCTTTAGAATTGCCTCATGCTAAATAGAAGGGCGACACATCTTGCTGTATTCCGGCATTTCTCTATTCCTCGGATTGAGGGTGACGCCCTCTCTGGCAGCGTTACTTAGATTCCAATATTAGGAATGAAGAAACACTATCCTGAGAGCAAATTGCACACCAAGTGGAACAAGTGGAGGGAAGATTGGTGCTGGATCAAGCAAGGAGAAATCCCTTCGTTCTGCCATCTTTGAACTCAGAAAATCGAGAAGGCCGACTCCTGGAGCAATGTTGGGCCCAATGGTGCCAAATTGGGGATGGCACTGTATAGGCTCCTCAGCCTCAAGGCTGCCGACTTGACCATAGAAATGGTGGGGCAGATTTCACCCATCGCCGGATCACCCCACTGCAATATAGAGGAGGTTGACGAGCATGCGAGTATGAGAAATCCGCCGATCCGATGTGCCTGCACAGTGGGCCCGACAATAACTTGTCGGTAATGGAACACTACTTGCTCATCTGCCAGCTCTTTAATAGAGGCTGCGAATTCCTCTTTGTCGCAGAAGGTGACTCCGCTCCGCAACAACTTTGCCAAGGGTGGTATTCTGGCTAAGATGCCAAAATGTGATGCCAAGGCTGTTGTGGACCACTCGACAGAGCCCACCAAGGAGGACGTGGATAAGTGGTTTGCCGATTTGAAGGAGGAGGCCGTCAGGGTGGAGGACGACAGGATTCACCCCACCAATAATGACAAGGCCGCATTACTCAAGGCTAGGGCCAAAGAGGCTAAAAAGGTTGCTTGTTTCCTAGAAAGAGCCAAAGCCTGCAGCAAGGGAAAAATAGGTGTTGAGCACACCGAGGAGCACACCGAAGAGGGTGCTGATGAGCATGCCGAAGGAGATGCTGGAGAATGTGTCGGAGAGCACACTGATACGTCTCCAATGTATCTATAATTTATGAAGTTTTCATTAAATTATATTATCATTCTTTGATGTTTTACAATCATTTTATAGCAACTTTATATCATTTTTTGGGACTAACCTATTGACACAGTGCCCAGTGATAGTTGTTGTTTTTTGTTTGTTTTTTACATTGCAGGAAATCAATAACAAACGGAGTCCAAATGCAACGAAACTTTTTGGAGATTTTTTTGGACCATAAGACATCCAGTGGGCCAAAGAAGTGCCAGAGGGGAGCCCCGAGGGGGGCACAACCCACCAGGGCGTGCCTGGGGCCCGGGCGTGTCCAGGTGGGCTATGCCCACCTCGGTGGCCTCCAGCACCGTCTCTTTGCCCTATAAATTTCCAAATATTCCAAAAAACCCTAAGATAACCCTAGATCGGAAGTTGCGCCGCCACAAGACTTTGTAGCCATGAGAAACCAATCTAGACACCATTTCGGCACTCTGTTGGAGGGGGAAATCATCACCTGTGGCCATCTTCATCATCCCGACGGCCACCACGATGAGGAGGGAGTAGTCCACCCTCGAGGATGAGGGTTTGTACCAATAACTATGTGTTTAATCTCTCTCTCTCTCTCTCTCTCTCTTGTGTTCTTAAGATGGCACGATCTTGATGTATCACGGGCTTTGTTAATAGTTGGTCATATGGTGTTTTCCCCTCTCTATATTGTTGTGAATGGAGTTTCCCCTTTGACATTTCATTTTATCGGATTGAATACTTTTATAGATTTGAGAACACTTGATGTATGTCTTTCTATAAATACCCATGGTGACAATGGGGTATCATATTGATTCACTTGATATGTGTTTTGGCACTCAACTCGCGGATTCTCGAGGTGACATTAGGGTAATCTATGCATAGGGGTTGATGCACGTTCTCATCTTTCTTTCCCGGGTAGAAATCTTGGGGCACTCTTTGAGGTTCTTTGTGTTGGATTGAGTATTATGGATCTAAAATTGTTTGATGCATATTGTATAATCATCTCACAGATACTCGCGGTGACAGTGGAGTATCTAGGTGACATTAGAGTTGGTTGATGTGTATCATATGGTGTTATTTTAGTACGAACTCTTGGTTAGATCGATCGGAAAGAATAACTTGGTGTTATTTTAGTACGAACTCTAGGATAGATTGGTCGGAAAGAATATCTTTGAGGTGGTTTCGTACCCTACAAACAGTTTCTTCTCATGTTCTCCGCTAGCACTACAAAAAAATACACTTCCGCGATGATATGTGTTTGTCACAGTAGGTCGCGTTTTTTGTCATGCATGTACATCCATGACAAATTTATGACAGAATCAAGCCAGTCATACCTGTGCTGTCGTAGAAGTGTTCCATGACATTACCAAAATTATCATCATAGAAGTGTCCACTTCCATGATGATAAATCGCGTGTCACAGAAGTGCTTTCGTCAAGGGTGACCGACACGGGGCATCCACCGTAACGGAACGCCGTTAAGCTATCCGGTCGGGTTTTGGATCCGATAACCCGTTAACAGCCCCAACCAATGGGGATTTTCCACGTGTAAAATCATCATTGGCTAGAGGAAACACGTGTCGGCTCATCGTTGGGACATATATCATCCACTCACTAGACAGAAGGCGCCTATGATACGTCGACATGTGGCACGGCCCAACAGTGGCCCATTCCTATGAAAAGGTCGGCCCGTTTGACTTGGTCAAAAGCTGGCGAGCCAGCCCATGGAAAGCCTGTTAACGGCATGTTCGCACATAGCCCATTTACAGCCCGCTAACCCAAGGCCAGTTACGCCCTATCTGAATTAGGCCCAGTAGTGTCATCTGGGCCATCCAATATGATTCCAGCCCGTTTTCACTTCTGTCCCATGTATAGCCCATGATGTCTTTCGACCCATATGAGGCCCTTTGTAACTCTTGGCCCATTAGCGGCACGTGCTGAATCTGGCCCGTAACGAACATTGTATTACTTTACACCCATTAACGGCCCGTGGTGAAACTGGCCCGTAATGAATAGTGTATCACTTTATACCCATTAATGGCCCGTTATTCTGTTGGCCGTTTCCAGCCCAAGTTAAATTTCGGCCTTCTAAGGGCCCATTTATTCTTGGGCTCATTTGCAGCATTCGGTTACTTACGGCCGGTTACTGTCATTTTCTGCTTGTGGGCCAAATTCAGCCCGTCGTTACAGTCGGCCCATTTGTGGACCGTTAGTCTGTTGGGCCGTTTTCATAGCATCACCAAATACGGCCTATTAATGGCCCGTTATGGTCAGCCCATAAAACGTACAATTTCCATTAAAGGCCCGTCTATGGCCCATTAAGGGCCCGTACAAGACCCATAAATGAGTCGGTGGCCCATGGATCCTACGAGACGTAGAGGGGCCCATGGATCCTACGAGACGTAGAAGGCCCATGGATCCTACGAGATGTAGAAGGCCCATGGATCCGACGGCCCGTGAAGGGCCATGGTCGGGCGAGTTGGCCCCCGTTTGAACGATATAGCATATTCAAAGAATTATCCTACTCAATACAACAAAGAGATCAAGGCATAGAAAGGTAGAGTACTCTTACACTATACAACAAAACAATTACAGCCGATTATACCCACTGGGCATTATGGTTCGGCACAGGTGATAATAAAGCATACACAAACAGCAAATTACATACACTGGACAAATACAACTCATACATCATGGACGCACATCAACTTAACTCCATTTGAACTATAATCTCTTCAGAAAATAGGATTGGCCGGATTCAGATAGCACAAATTTCAGTCTGCAAAATCTCCAATTCCTTCATGGTTACCTCATTGTCTTGTTTCATTTTTTGACTCCTACATCTAATACCTGCATGTCCAGTATCAACTTGTTGATTATACGTTGACAATCATGTACACATTGTCTTGCCACCTCTAGTTGATGCTCAAGAACATCAGAACATTCCAATTCCAATCCATAATCATTCGGTAACGGCCATGCCGCACTGCTCGCAGATCTTTGTGTTGATGTCACTTCATCCTGAAATGTTTCTGTAAGTACACATGACTAGGGCAAAAATATAGTTACAACAATGAAGCCAACAAGACACTATTTTGTACTACATGGCAAAGCAGGACTAACAATAATGTTACACGTCACTTTCAAAAAATATAATGTTACACGTCATGAAGCATAAGCAGGTGATATTTTAAAAATTATAAAAAAGATTGTCTGTGCAGCCTGCATACAGAAATCCCTCTTAGCTCACCAGAGGAGCATGATGTTGGCGCCCAATCGAAAACACAGACAAGTTACAAATTTAGACAGCACGTTGCGTATAAGTAAGCAAGCAGTTGGCCATTATGTGCCTCAATTAAAGTCATAGGGAGCATAATGAACAGCAGAGGGTTTCATACAAACATACTACAGCAGGCAAAACTATGCAATCATTAGCGTAGTATAAACTAGATTCTGAGCCTCATGCAATAATAGTTGGTTAATAGACTTCGAAGCTTCAGGCACACTTTGGAAGAGTAATTAAATGGTAAGGCCTTTAATTATGTCAACTAATAGTGATACAAGTACCAAACATCAGGCATGATTATTTTGGAATCTCATTAACTGAGGACAAATAAAGCAATTGAAAAGAGAAAATTAACTATGCCTGAAACAAACAAGGAATTGAACTGTTGAGTTGCATACAGTGACTTACCTTAGCAGGTTGAAGAGGGTCAGCGCAGCTCCTACTTCTCTTGCAAGGCTCCTTCCTAACATCTTGTACTTGGAAATCCTCAATCTTATCTTCATTGCACCCCCTCTGCAAGGTGACACAAACTAGTTACTCGTCTCCTTGGAAGATAAATATGCATACTTTCTAGTCTGTGAACACAAAAGGATGATATTATAACAAAACAACACCACATAATGAAACATGCCGCATCTCTTGCACTTGCACACAATGAAATGAGCATTTACTATGTCTGCACTATGTAAAAACTAGGCATACCTTCGAACTGGATCTCCAGGTACTCTTGGAGAGCCTACTGTAGTGTACAGCCAAACCATTATGTCACCTACGAGTTAGACAAGGCCCCACTACAGCGGCCCTTAGTGTTTAAATCGTTGACAAGCTCTGTTAGAGTGTTAGGTCAAGAACAACAAGTAATCAAAGCAATCAGTCCTAGTATGGTTGGCTGATGCAAACAAGCAATTGAACAAATGTGTGAGCAAATCTTACATATCAAGAAAAGAAGTAAAGAAGGAGGCTTAAAGACCATCACTTGACTGACCAGATTTAAGGGGCATTTAAACATCATGTGCAACGTATGAACTAACATAAACATTGCATATTCCAGATTCTACAATGGAATGCACATGTATTAGGTTATGCCATGTATGGTGATGCCTAAATGTACAGATAGCAGGCAGGAGTGATTCATCATTGCACACACAATTGAATTGCAGGTTAAGGGCTAGTCCAATTCCGCCTTTTCAGGGCATATTGTCAAAATAAGCCATAAAAGATGTAAAGAAGTCATTTTTGAGTTATGGGCTTGGGCTTAACTAATTTCGCTTTGGAGGGGGGTGTTTCGGGTAGAACCTCACTAAAAATTGAAGGGAAGGGGAATAGTGAAATGACTCTGTTGTCTGCCTATATTACACTCAAAATGCAACTGCTGACGCCCGTGTCACACCTGACCCTCAACTAAAAACAAACACGCAAGCATTCATTGCCCTGCCCGCTTGCATCTCCTCTCCCCTTTCCCTCTACCTCGATCCCCTGCCTGCAGCACTAGGGTTCCTCCAGCGAGCCGTCGCCATTAGTCCCATCTGGCCTGGTCCTCGACGATGCTAAGTCCATCTAGGCTACATGGCCGGCGGGTAGGGGCAAATCTCCCTGGCTGCTCCTCAATCTGGCACCGCCCCTCATTCTCATGGTCTCCAGCAGCTGCTCCACTGTGATTCATCCAACGCACTACTCCGGCGGGCGCTGCACAACTACGGCTGATGCCACACTGCGGCAGAAGGCACCTTATTCCCCCTCCCCTCCTCCCAGGCCATGGCCTTGAGGTGCCGTTGAAGGATGAGCTCATCCAACAAGGTGAGGATCTCCTCTGATTTTTTGCCAAATTTTCATTCTGATCCACTATACGATGAATTGCTATGAGCTGCTTCTGCTGCTGCTATATGATGCATTGCTATGAGCTGCTCCTGCTACTGCTATATGATGAATTGCTATGAGTTGTTGCTGCTGTATGATGAGTTGCTATGAGCTGCTGCTGCTATATGATGAATTGCTATGAGCTGCTGCTGCTGCTGCTATATGATGAGTTGCTACAAGCTGCTCCTGATGCTGCTATATGATGAATTGCTATGAGCTGCTTCTGCTGCTGCTATATGATGAATTGCTATGAGCTGCTCCTACTGCTGCTATATGATGAATTGTTATGAGATGTTGCTGGTATATTATGAATTGCAGACTGCTGTTGCTGTATGATGAGTTGCTATGAGCTACTGCTGCTGTTATATGATGCTTTCAGGTGGTGCTGCTATACGATAATAACCAGCCACTTGGACCATCAAATTTCAATAAATAATTGTTCTTCATTTAAATGTGGGTCATGTGTTCTTCGTTTAAATTAGGCAATGGGATCTCTATGGAAAACATTGACCAAAGTAGATTGTGCCAAGTAGATGGTATCTTTGTATTTGCATTTTGAGCAAATAGTGATGGTCTGTTTTCCTATCATATTAATTACTGCACTGGGTTCAATTTTTGTTGTTTGCAAGTCAAATTAATTTCCATATGGGCAGCAACATGAAAAAATATAATGCAATCTAGACTTTCCACTGATCATACCAAAGATAAGCTGAAAACGCAATGAAAAGAACTGGTTGGCTTATTACATGGAGCTTATATTCACAAGTGCTTATTTTCTTAGGATAACCCGTAATAACTATCCCTAAGAAACTTGGCTAATAGAACTGGCATACAAATAACATGTCATGATGATTGCAATGGAGTGACGTACCATAGCACAATGTATAGGCTCACCATTGCCTCTCCTTTTTTTGTGATGTTCCATGAAATTGCCACATACATATTGTACTTTTTCATTGTGTAACCCTATCTGCAAGTTGACACGGCTAATTTCAGACATCTCTACATGATACTACATTGCATATCCCTTGCGCATATTTAAACCACCAATTAACGATTGTGTGCGTACCATAAACTAGCCATGACTCTGTATGCTGGACTAGCAGGCACTCTAAGGAAGCCTAATGTAGTGCACTGGAATTCCTACATGCCACCTACAATTTTTTGTAATGTACTGCCCCTGTTCCTAAATATATGTCTTTGTAGAGATTCCATTATGGACCACATACATATGTATATAGATGCATTTTTGAGTGTAGATTCACTCATTTTGCTCCGTATGTAGCCTATAGTGGAATCTCTAGAAAGACTTATATTTAGGAACGGAGGTATGAGGTAGTATCATGTATGACATCTACATATCTAATTTAGCAGCCAGTAGTAGAAATCATTGTCTGCACAAAAGGGATTACTGGTCGAAAATCCTAGCAAAGCACGCTGCTAGGCACAGAACAATACAAGAGAGAGAGAGAGACGCGCTTACAAGATCATAGCAATGCCTTAGTCTAGGATCTTGGTTGGCCAAGCTGTTAGATGCAGATGAAACATCGTCCTTGTAGTTTTTGCCAGCTGCATAACAGGTAACAGCGACCGGTTAGTATATTTGAAGTACATCGGGCAGGTGATGCTGGACGTGTTTAAAGGTGACAAGTACGTAGGCCGTGGTGGGTGCTTGGCATCTCACCAGATGGTGGGAATCATGTTAGAAACGTCGAGGGTGATGGCCCTGCACTGGCTGTCGGGGTCTTGTAAGGAGATCTAGAACAGTCGAATAGGGTGTTTGTGGAGCGGCTCCGGTAGGGTGGACTACGGTGTGGGCAAAGCAGATCTGTGGCCGTGGATGAGGGCGTAGGCGAAGCTGCTCCGGTGGTTGGGTTAAGGATGGTGTCGACGACGCGGATCTGCGGCCGTGGACGGGGCGTTAGAAGCTGCTCCGGTGGTTGGGTTAAGGATGGTGTCGACGACGCGGATCTGCGGCCGTGGACGGGGCGTCAGAAGCTGCTCCGGTGGTTGAGTTAAGGATGGTGTCAACCATGTGGATCTGCGGCCGTGGACGGGGCGTCAGAAGCTACTCCGGTGGTTGGGTTAAGGATGGTGTCGACGATGCGGATCTGCGGCCGTGGACGGGGCGTCAGAAGCTGCTCCGGTAGGTTGGATGAGGGTGCGAGGAAGCGGATCTGAGGCTGTGGACTTGTGAGTTGGCAAAGCGGCCCCGATAGGGTTGAGAATGGTATAGGCAAAGCTACTCCGGTAGGGTTGACGATGGTGTCGGCGAAGCGGCTCCGGTAGGGTTGAGGAAGGTGTCGGCGAAGCGGCTCCGGTAGGGTTGAGGAAGGTGTCGGCGAAGAGGATCAGAGGCCGTCGATGGGGGCGTCGGTGGGGCGGCTCCGGGGTGTGTGGATGAAGTGTCTCTGGTGGGGAATACGAATGAGCCGCTGCAGATGCGCAGCGGTTGATGAGAGTACCGGCGAAGTAGATCCGGCGTCGTGGACAAGGCCGACACTGAATGGGCTGTGGTACAGTGGTGGATGAGCAGTCTACTTGTTTCTAGGGGAGGTGGGAGGGGTAGATGTGGCTGCAGAAGAAGATCCAGCGAGGTGGACGCCGCTGGCAGTGAATGGGCTATGGTACGCCGGTGGATGAGCAGTCTAGGGTTTCGAGAGGGGGGCGAGAAAGGGCAATGAAGTACGGACGGCATGATGTAAGATGCTCTGGTGCTATGGAGTTAGTCGTTTTTGCGGGAGGGGAGAGGAAATGGGGGTGCCGTGTAGTGGGGGAACCGGAAGTTCCCAAAGCAGCCCCGACCTATCATGTAGATGGAGGTGGTATTGCAATTGTTGGTCTCCGTGCACCAAGGACAAAAGGGGGATTTCGCATGCTAAAGACTAAGGTGGCGAAAATTTTAGAAGGAGGCGGGAGATTTTGCCGCCCGCGGGATCGTTCGTATCCAGTTTCAACTAATTTTGGATCGTGCTAGCGGGAAGGTCATGCTAGACTGTGTACAAGGGGCACACGTCAGCAGTTAATAACTGGTGTGAAGTCCACCATAGAAAAAAGACAATAACTCGGGATGATGCGCCGATAACTTGGACGTTCACACGGGCGCGACCAATCGTACGGGTGTAGTGACGCGTTGACAAAAAAAGGACAAACGCTCAGCCTATGTATTTCTCGTGTAAATAGATAATTTAGTGCCATTGGTTATTTACTTTAAACATAATGCGTTGACGTGTTAGTGTAGAGGCACACAAAAATAAATGGATATTGTAGTCAGCTACTTAAAAGTGTTACCTCATATGATTACACAGTCTCCATTTCATAAATTGTGTACCCATTGAATTCATATATGAATATTACATATATTACTTGAAAATAGAAACTTAAATCATCCAAGACTAATGAATTTGAATGCAAGAGTAACAATGGTGCATGTACATGATAGCTGCATTGGTTGTTTGAAGAAACATCACTGTAACTTTGGCATGCACAACTGAAAAGGTTTATTTAAATAGAAAAAAATGTGATATGTGAGTGTCCAATCTTTATAGCGTTGAATCGATATTGTACCTTTGGCCACGATACGAAGTAGATATTGACTTATGTTCAAGCGATGCATGTCGACGATCGCTAGATAGTGATACGTGAATGAATTGTGCAATCTCTCTCACACGCATACATATCTCATTTCCATGTGGGCATCGGAATCACACACGCGTACTTCGTGTATTTCTCTCCCTCCGCCAGGGTTAAATTTGTCTTTCTACCCTGTCCTACAAGTCTCTCACACAGAAACACACACACTCCCTATGTCTAACACGCCCACCCCTTTAATTCCACCCACCCACAGCCACTAATGTCTCAAAGTATAATAATGTCTCTCACACATATGCTATCTACCTATCCTTTAATATAGCTAGATATGTGTCACACAAACTCCTTCTCCCTACTAGCAAGATGCCCATGCGTTGCACGGAACATCAAGATGCATTTGTATGAGAAGTTTATCTTGTGGGAGAAAAGGATGAACGAGGGAATTCCTTATTTGCAAATGCGGATAGGGGAGTGGGTATCTTTTTGCAAATTTGCCATAGTTTCCTTCCTGTCCATAGGATATAAATCGGATGGCCTATATTGCAGGATGGCAGGAGCACCATCATCGCCAACTCTGTTTTTTATAAGAGTAGAGATATGTGAGTGTCACTGCCCCCCCCCCCCCACACACACCCACACTTCCCAACACCGAAGGAGTAGGGTGACACCTCGATCTTGATACTAATCTATCGACTGGATTCTCTCTCAAACATACACACACACACACTACCCGGCACTGAAGGAGTGGGGTGGCACATCGATCTTGATAATGATCTATCTACTCCTCTTCCAAACACACACACACACACACACACTCGCTAGTTGTGCCTCTGTGCCTACCGCGCACACTCTCGATACGTCTTTCTCTCCCTCCCCCCCAACAATGACAACAGAAGGGTGACAACTCGATCTGATCATAATTTGTCAATTGGTTTCTCTCTCAAACATTGTGTATTGGTGCCTCGCTCGGTAGCCCCCTCGATATGTAGACTTCTCGCGCGCGCACAGCTGTAGTGGCGATAACGCTGAACCCATTGTGCCTTGTTTTTACCGGCCTCACGTGATAGTTTGCACCCTATTTTCTGTTAATTAACAAGGCAAACTTTTCTTTGTTACTACTAGTGAATCTGAAATCATTCGGGGCAGACATAAAATATATCACTTCAACCCAATTATCACAGCAACTATTTTAAAGAAATTAGCTAGCTGCCCGTGCGTTGCACGGAACATCAAGATGCATTTGTATGAGTAGTTTATCTTGTGAGAGAAAAGGTTGAACGAGGGAAGGCCTTATTTGCGAACGTGGAGAGACGTGTTGGTATATTTTTGCAAAATTGCCATAGTTTCTTTCCTATCCGTTAGATATAAATCCGGCGGCCTATATTGCAGGATGGCACGCACACCATCATCACCAACTCCGTTTTCTACTCCCTCCGTCCGAAAATACTTGTCATCAAAATGGATACAAAGAGATGTATCTGTTCTTGTGCAACCAACTGACCACTTCATGTCATGTTTGATAGTCTCCAGTCATTAAAAGCATACAAGCCCCACAACTCTTCTTGGTTGATTCCTGTATTTATGTCAAAAAATAAGAAACAACATGAGAGTTAATGCACCACGCCTATGTGTTTACTATTTGGTTTTTGTAAGATGACTTAATACTCAACTAGACGGAGGGAGTATTCGATTTGACAGCGGGCGACATAGTTCTCGATACGGCTTTAATGCAGACGAGGGAGGGAGTAGCGGTTCCCGATATGTTGAATGGCCAATGCATCCTCCTTCAATTAATGCATGAGGGAAGTAATGGGAGGAGGTCCGGGAAAAGAGGCTGCACGATGTGAATGCAATGCAGTTTGCCCTCATTGCCCTCATATAAAGGCGCCCCTCCATTCCAATGCATCTACCACATCGTACGCACCTAAGCATTTGCCTAAGCACCTACACTAAGTGCAAAAGAGCTCACTCCAGACCCACGACGACGATGCGCGTGAGCGGCCAGCGGCTGCGCCAGATGGTCCACGACGCCGTCCTGCGGCATGGCGCCGAGGATCGTCTCCAGACGGTGTTGGAGACCGGTTGGTGGATGGCCGCCATCGACGCCAACTATGACTCTCAGTTGGACCAGATGATCGTTGCCACCAGCAACAAGTTCACCATCCTCAAGAAGCTCGCGGATGACATCGTCGTACTCCTCCAGCCCGCGCGCCCGGGCTCCTCATTGCCTGCCACCCTAATTGGCCTCCATGGACGGAACCTCTTTCAAGCACTGGTGGCCCTGTGGCTGCCCGTCGACGCCACGAAGAATGTCCACCTGGAGGTCGCGCTCGCCGCGAGGCGCCTCTGTTGGGGAACGTAGCAGAAATTCAAAATTTTCCTACGTATCACCAAGATCCATCTATGGAGAGACTAGCAACGAGTAGAAAGAGAGTTCATCTACATACCCTTGTAGATCGCTAAGCAGAAGCGTTCAAGTGAACGGGGTTGATGGAGTCGTACTCGTCGTGATTCAAATCACCGATGACCAAGTGCCGAACGCACGGCACCTCCGCGTTCAACACACGTACAGCCCGGTGACGTCTCCCACGCCTTGATCCAGCAAGGAGAGAGGGAGAGGTTGAGGAAGACTCCTTCCAGCAGCAGCACAACGGCGTGGTGGTGATGGAGGAGCGTGGCTATCCTGCAGGGCTTCGCCAAGCACCACAGAAGAGGAGGGAGAGAGAGATGCAGGGCTGCACCAACAGAGATCTAATCGCGCGTTGTGGGCAGCCCCTAGGCCTCATATATATAGGGGAAGGGGAGGGCTGCGCCCCCTCTAGGGTTTCCCACCCCCAAGGGGGGCGGCAGCCCTAGATGGGGCCAAGGGTGGCGGCCAAGAGGGGGGAGAGGGGAAGGAACCCACTAGGTGGGCCTTAAGGCCCAACTGGACTAGGGTTTGCCCCCTCCCACTCATCCTTGCGCCTTGGGCCCCTTGTGGGGGGCGCACCAGCCCTCCTAGGGGCTGGTCCCCTCCCACACTTGGCCCACGCAGCCTTCTGGGGTTGGTGGCCCCACTTGGTGGACCCCCGGGACCCTCCCGGTGGTCCCGGTACGTTACCGATAAACCCCGAAACTCTTCCGGTGTCCAAAACAGGACTTCCCATATATAAATCTTTACCTCCGGACCATTCCGGAACTCCTCGTGACGTCCGGGATCTCATCCGGGACTCCGAACAACATTCGGTAACCACATACTAACTTCCTTTATAACCCTAGCGTCATCGAACCTTAAGTGTGTAGACCCTACGGGTTCGGGAGACATGCAGACATGACCGAGATGTTTTCCGGTCAATAACCAACAGCGGGATCTGGATACCCATGTTGGCTCCCACATGTTCCACGATGATCTCATCGGATGAACCACGATGTCAAGGACTTAATCAATCCCGTATACAATTCCCTTTGTCTATCGGTACGATACTTGCCCGAGATTCGATCGTCGGTATCACGATACCTTGTTCAATCTCGTTACCGGCAAGTCTCTTTACTCGTTCCGTAACACATCATCCCGTGATCAACTCCTTGATCACATTGTGCACATTATGATGATGTCCTACCGAGTGGGCCCAGAGATACCTCTCCGTCACACGGAGTGACAAATCCCAGTCTCGATTCGTGCCAACCCAACAGACACTTTCAGAGATACCCGCAGTGTACCTTTATAGCCACCCAGTTACGTTGTGACGTTTGGCACACCCAAAGCACTCCTACGGTATCCGGGAGTTGCACAATCTCATGGTCTAAGGAAATGATACTTGACATTAGCAAAGCTTTAGCATACGAACTACACGATCTAGTGCTATGCTTAGGATTGGGTCTTGTCCATCACATCATTCTCCTAATGATGTGATCCCGTTATCAATGACATCCAATGTCCATGGTCAGGAAACCGTAACCATCTATTGATCAACGAGCTAGTCAACTAGAGGCTTACTAGGGACATGGAGTTGTCTATGTATCCACACATGTATCTGAGTTTCCTATCAATACAATTCTAGCATGGATAATAAACGATTATCATGAACAAGGAAATATAATAATAATCAATTTATTATTGCCTCTAGGGCATATTTCCAACAGTCTCCCACTTGCACTAGAGTCAATAATCTAGTTCACATCGCCATGTGATTAACACTCACAGGTCACATCGCCATGTGACCAACACCCAAGAGTTTACTAGAGTCTGTAATCTAGTTCACATCATTATGTGATTAGCACTCAATGAGTTCTGGGTTTGATCATGTTGCTTGTGAGAGAGGTTTTAGTCAACGGGTCTGAACCTTTCAGATCCGTGTGTGCTTTACAAATCTCTATGTCATCTCCTAGATGCAGCTACGACGTTCTATTTGGAGCTATACCAAATAACTGTTCTACTTGGAGCTATTCTAAATTGTTGCTCCATTATACGTATCCGGTATCTCTACTCAGAGCTATCCGGATAGGTGTTAAGCTTGCATCGACGTAACCCTTTACGACGAACTCTTTTACCACCTCCATAATCGAGAAAATTCCTTAGTCCACTAGTTACTAAGGATAACTTTGACCGCTGTCCTGTGATCCATTCTTGGATCACGCTTGTACCCCTTGACTGACTCATGGCAAGGCACACTACAGGTGCGGTACACAGCATAGCATACTGTAGAGCCTATGTCTTAAGCATAGGGGACGACCTTCATCCTTTCTCTCTGTTCTGCCGTGGTCGAGCTTTAAGTCTTAACTTCATACCTTACAACTCAGGCAAAACTCCTTCTTTGACTGATCCATCTTGAACACCTTCAAGATCATGTCAAGGTATGTGCTCTTTTGAAAGTTCCATTAAGCGTTTTGATCTATCCTTATAGATCTTGATGCTCAATGTTCAAGTAGCTTAATCCAGGCTTTCATTGAAAAACACTTTTCAAATAACCCTATATGCTTTCCAGAAATTCTATGTCACTTCTGATCAACAAATATGTCAACAACATATACTCATCAGAAATTCTATAGTGCTCCCACTCACTTCTTTGGAAATACAAGTTTCTCATAAACTTTGTATACACCAAATCTTTGATCATCTCATCAAAGCATACATTCCAACTCCGAGATGCTCACTCCAGTCCTTAGAAGGATTGCTGGAACTTTGCATACTTATTAGCATATTTCAGGATTGACAAAACCTTCCGGTTGTGTTACATACAATCTTTCCTCAAGAAAAATCATCGAGGAAACAATGTTTTGACATCCTATCTGCAAGATTTCATAAATAGTGCAGTGATCGCTAATTCCAACAGACTCTTAGCATCGCTACGAGTGAGAAAGTCTCATCGTAGTCAACTCCTTGAACTTGTCGAAAACATCTTAACGACAAGTCGAGCTTTCTTAATGGTGACATTTACCATCATTGTCCGTCTTCCCTTTTAAAATCCATATGTACCTAACAGCCTTACGACCATCAAGTAGTTCTTCCAAAGTCTACACTTTGTTTTCATATATGGATTCTCTCTCGGATTATATGGCCTCGAGCCATTTATCGGAATCCGGGCCCACCATCGCTTCTCCATAGCTCGTAGGTTCATTGTTGTGTCACAACATGACTTCCACGACAGGACTACGTACTACTCTGAAGTAGTACGCATCCTTGTCGTCCTACGAGGTTTGGTAGTGACTTGATCTGAAGTTTCATGATCACTATCATAAGCTTCCACTTCAATTGGTGTGGGTGCCACAGGAACAATTTTCGTGCCCTGCCACACACTAGTTGAAGAGACGGTTCAATAACCTCATCAAGTTTCCACCATCCTCCCACTCAATTCTTTCGAGAGAAACTTTTCTCGAGAAAGGACCCGATTCTAGAAACAATCTGAATCTGAGACAGGAGGTATACCCAACTGTTTTGGGTGTCCTATGAAGATGCATTTATCCGCTTTGGGTTCGAGCTTATCAGCCTGAAACTTTTTCACATAAGCATCGCAGCCCCAAACTTTTAAGAAATGACAGCTTAGGTTTCTCTAAACCATAGTTCATACGGTGTCATCTCATCGGAATTACGTGGTGCCCTATTTAAAGTGAATGTGGTTGTCTCTAATGCCTAACCCATAAACTATCGTGGTAATTCGATAAGAGACATCATGGTATGCATCATATCCAATAGGGTGCAGTTATGATGTTCGGACACACCGTCACATTATGGTGTTCCAGGCTGTATTAGTTGTGAAACAATTCCCACAATGTCTTAATTCTGTGCCAAACTCGTAATTCGGATATTCATCTCTATGATCATATCATAGATATTTTATCCACTTGTCACGACGATCTTTCAACTTCACACTGAAATTACTTGAACCTTTCAATAATTCAGACTCGTGATTCATCAAGCAAATATACTCAACATCTACTCAAATCATCTGTGAAGTAAGAACATAACGATATCCACTACGTGCCTCAGCACTTATTGGACTGCACACATCAAAATGTATTACTTCCAGCAAGTTGCTTTCTGGTTCCATTTTACTGAAACCGAGGCGTTCAGTCATCTTGCCCAAGTGGTATGATTTGCATGTCTCAAGTGATTCAAAATCAGGTGAATCCAAACGGTCCATCTGTATAGAGTTTCTTCATGCATATCTACCAACAAACATGGTTCGCATGTCTCAATCCTTTCAAAAATGAGTGAGTCCAAAGATCCATCAACATGGAGCTTCTTCATGCGTTTTATACCGATATGACTTATGTGGCAGTGCCACAAGTAGGTGGTACTATCATTACTATCTTTTGGCATGAACATGTGTATCACTATGATCGAGATTCAATAAACCATTCATTTTAGGTGTAAGACCATTGAAGGTATTATTCAAATAAACAGAGTAACCATTATCCTCCTTAAATGAATAACCGTATTGCGATAGACATAATCCAATCATGTCTATGCTCAACGCAAACACCAAATAACAATTATTTAAGTTTAACACAAATCTCGATGGTAGAGGGAGCGTGCGATGCTTGATCATATCAACATTGGAAACACTTCCAACACATATCGTCAGCTCACCTTTAGCTAGTTTCCGCTTATTCCGTAGCTTTTATTTCAAGTTACTAACACTTAGCAACCGAACCGGTATCTAATACCCTGGTGCTACTAGGAGTACTAGTAAAGTACACATTAACATAATGTATATCCAATATACTTCTATCGACCTTGCCAGCCTTCTTATCTACCAAGTATCTAGGGTAGTTCCGCTCCAGTGGCTGTTCCTCTTATTACAGAAGCACTTAGTCTCGGGTTTGGGTTTAACCTTGGGTTTCTTCATTAGAGCAGCAGCTGAATTGCTGTTTCATGAAGTATCCCTTTGTGCCCTTGCCCTTCTTGAAACTAGTGGTTTCATCAACCATCAACAATTGATGCTCCTTCTTGATTTCTACCTTCGTGGTGTCAAACATCGCGAATATCTCAAGGATCATCATATATGTCCCTGACATATTATAGTTCATCATGAAGCTCTAGCAGCTTCGTGGTAATGACTTCGGAGAAACATCATTATCTCATCTGGAAGATCAACTCCCACTTGATTCAAATGATTGTTGTACTCAGACAATCTGAGCACAAGCTCAACAATTGAGCTTTTCTCCCTTAGTATGTAGGCTAGAAGAACCGTCGGAGGTCTTATACCTCTTGACATGGGCACGAGCCTGAAATCCCAATTTCAGCCCTCGAAACATCTCATATGTTTCGCGACGTTTCAAAACACGTCTTTGGTGCCTCAACTCTAAACCATTTAACATTACCGAACTATCATGTAGTCATCAAAACGTGTATGTCAGATGTTCGCAACATCCACAGACCACGTTCGAGGTTCAGCACATTGAGCGGTGCATTAAGGACATAAGCCTTTTACTGTCTGCATAATTGCTACTATCAACTTTCAACTAATTTTTTTTTCTAGGAACATATCTAAACAGTAGAACTAAAGCGCGAGCTACGACATAATTTGCAAAATCCTTTTGACTATGTTCAGGATAATTAAGTTCATCTTGTGAACTCCCACTCAGATAGACATCCCTCTAGTCATCTAAGTGATTACATGATCCGAGTCAACTAGGCCGTGTCCGATCATCACGTGAGACGGACTAGTCAACATCGGTGAACATCTTCATGTTGATCGTATCTTCTACACGACTCATGCTCGACCTTTCGGTCTTCTGTGTTCCGAGGCCATGTCTGTACATGCTAGGCTCGTCAAGTTAACCCTAAGTGTTTTGCGTGTGTAAATCTGTCTTACACCCGTTGTATGTGAACGTAAGGATCTATCACACCCGATCATCACGTGGTGCTTCGAAACGACGAACTTTAGCAACGGTGCACAGTTAGGGGAGAACACTTCTTGAAATTGTTGTGAGGGATCATCTTATTTACTACCGTCGTTCTAAGCAAATAAGATGTATAAACATGATAAACATCACATGCAATCAAATAATGACATGATATGGCCAATATCACTTTGCTCCTTTTGATCTCCATCTTCGGGGCTCCATGATCATCATCGTCACCGGCATGACACCATGATCTCCATCATCATGATCTCCATCATCGTGTCTTCTTGAAGTTTTCACGTCATCTATTACTTCTACTACTACAGCTAACGGTTAGCAATAAAGTAAAGTAATTACATGACGTTTAAGTTGACACGCAGGTCATAAATAAATAAAGACAACTCCTATGGCTCCTGCCGGTTGTCATATTCATCGACATGCAAGTCGTGATTCCTATTACAAGAACATGATCAATCTCATACATCACATATATCATTCATCACATCCTTTGGCCATATCACATCACATGGCATACCCTGCAAAAACAAGTTAGACGTCCTCTAATTGTTGTTGCATGTTTTACGTGGCTGCTATGGGTTTCTAGCAAGAACGTTTCTTACCTACGCAAAGACCACAACGTGATATGCCAATTGCTATTTACCCTTCATAAGGACCCTTTTCATCGAATCCGATCCGACTAAAGTGGGAGAGACAGACACCCGCTAGCCACCTTATGCAACTAGTGCATGTCAGTCGGTGGAACCAGTCTCACGTAAGAGTACGTGTAAGGTCGGTCCGGGCCGCTTCATCCCATGATGCCGCCGAATCAAGATAAGATTAGTAACGGCAAGCATATTGAACAAAATCAACGCCCACAACTACTTTGTGTTCTACTCGTGCATAGAATCTACGCAATAAACCTGGCTCTGATACCACTGTTGGGGAACGTAGCAGAAATTCAAAATTTTCCTACGTATCACCAAGATCCATCTATGGAGAGACTAGCAACGAGTAGAAAGAGAGTTCATCTACATACCCTTGTAGATCGCTAAGCGGAAGCGTTCAAGTGAACGGGGTTGATGGAGTCGTACTCGTCGTGATTCAAATCACCGATGACCAAGTGCCGAACGCACGGCACCTCCGCGTTCAACACACGTACAGCCCGGTGACGTCTCCCACGCCTTGATCCAGCAAGGAGAGAGGGAGAGGTTGAGGAAGACTCCTTCCAGCAGCAGCACAACGGCGTGGTGGTGATGGAGGAGCGTGGCTATCCTGCAGGGCTTCGCCAAGCACCACAGAAGAGGAGGGAGAGAGAGATGCAGGGCTGCACCAACAGAGATCTAATCGCGCGTTGTGGGCAGCCCCTAGGCCTCATATATATAGGGGAAGGGGAGGGCTGCGCCCCCTCTAGGGTTTCCCACCCCCAAGGGGGGCGGCAGCCCTAGATGGGGCCAAGGGTGGCGGCCAAGAGGGGGGAGAGGGGAAGGAACCCACTAGGTGGGCCTTAAGGCCCAACTGGACTAGGGTTTGCCCCCTCCCACTCATCCTTGCGCCTTGGGCCCCTTGTGGGGGGCGCACCAGCCCTCCTAGGGGCTGGTCCCCTCCCACACTTGGCCCACGCAGCCTTCTGGGGTTGGTGGCCCCACTTGGTGGACCCCCGGGACCCTCCCGGTGGTCCCGGTACGTTACCGATAAACCCCGAAACTCTTCCGGTGTCCAAAACAGGACTTCCCATATATAAATCTTTACCTCCGGACCATTCCGGAACTCCTCGTGACGTCCGGGATCTCATCCGGGACTCCGAACAACATTCGGTAACCACATACTAACTTCCTTTATAACCCTAGCGTCATCGAACCTTAAGTGTGTAGACCCTACGGGTTCGGGAGACATGCAGACATGACCGAGACGTTTTCCGGTCAATAACCAACAGCGGGATCTGGATACCCATGTTGGCTCCCACATGTTCCACGATGATCTCATCGGATGAACCACGATGTCAAGGACTTAATCAATCCCGTATACAATTCCCTTTGTCTATCGGTACGATACTTGCCCGAGATTCGATCGTCGGTATCACGATACCTTGTTCAATCTCGTTACCGGCAAGTCTCTTTACTCGTTCCGTAACACATCATCCCGTGATCAACTCCTTGATCACATTGTGCACATTATGATGATGTCCTACCGAGTGGGCCCAGAGATACCTCTCCGTCACACGGAGTGACAAATCCCAGTCTCGATTCGTGCCAACCCAACAGACACTTTCAGAGATACCCGCAGTGTACCTTTATAGCCACCCAGTTACGTTGTGACGTTTGGCACACCCAAAGCACTCCTACGGTATCCGGGAGTTGCACAATCTCATGGTCTAAGGAAATGATACTTGACATTAGCAAAGCTTTAGCATACGAACTACACGATCTAGTGCTATGCTTAGGATTGGGTCTTGTCCATCACATCATTCTCCTAATGATGTGATCCCGTTATCAATGACATCCAATGTCCATGGTCAGGAAACCGTAACCATCTATTGATCAACGAGCTAGTCAACTAGAGGCTTACTAGGGACATGGAGTTGTCTATGTATCCACACATGTATCTGAGTTTCCTATCAATACAATTCTAGCATGGATAATAAACGATTATCATGAACAAGGAAATATAATAATAATCAATTTATTATTGCCTCTAGGGCATATTTCCAACAGCCTCGCCCTGCAAGAATTCGTCGACCTACACATCCACGTGTACGAGCAAATCGTGTACATAGGTATCTACAAGGCCAGTGACGCTATGACGTTGGCCTTCCTGAACCGGCTAGAAGCCTTGGATGCCTTTGCTGAGAAGCACCTCAACCTCGCCACAAAAGCCGCCGCTCCTGAGCCGCCGGTCGGTGGCCCGGTGCACTAAGTTGAGGAGGAGGAGGTCGTACGTTCGTGGATCTATCTTTTTTCTTGCCTTCTGTAACCACCACTGCGATCGCATCATCGTGGCCTTAATTCTTATTGTGTTGTTGCATTCTCGTTCCAGTCAATACCGACATGTGTGATCCCTTTGCTTAATTATATGCATCACTATAACTAGTACTCCATCCGTCCATTTATAAGTTGTGCTTACCTTTTCCATCAACTTGGTGCAACGCGCGAGCATCTTGCTAGAAACACTAGAATATGTCTATATAATTCGTATGTGATAGTCCATTTGAAATCTCAAAAAAGACAAATATTTAGGTATGGAGGGAGTAATATATTAGGAGTATATCAAAACAATAGTGATTTCTTTCAAGTTTGTGAACAAATACTACTATTCTACTACTTTGGATCTGTCGCAACGCACGAGCACATTGCTGGTAAAAGGAAAAGGCCTGCCGCATTCGCGTCGCACCCCCACACACCCGGGAATCGGGAGTACAACACGGCCCGTCCGGCACGACACATAGCTTAATTAGGGAAGGCATGTTGCCTAGCATTTTCACTTTCATGTGGGACCTCTGTTGAGCAAACCGACACCCCGCCCGCCGCTGGGTTGGAAAACAAAAACGAGGGGAAAATCTAGCCGTAGCACGGAAGCCAAGAAATTTGGTGTCCGACGGGGCTCGTTGATAGAGTAGGAGCATTCCGTACTAGTACTGCTCCTACTAGTACCAAGTTTGTACTCCTAATACTATATTACTAGTACTACCACTATACAACTAGTAGGTACGTGCACGGCACAACATCGTAGGAACAAAAAACGGGAAGATCTTGTTTTGGGTGATTTATCACTTTTTCAATCAACGTAGTATGAATAATATGATGTGGGGGGCACCCATGAAGCCTATGTGGCTTGGTTGCATGGCTACGGAAGGTTAGAGAAAAATAAATAGATAATGTGTTTAGAGTGCACTCCACTAAATAGATATACTTTGGATCCATTGCAATGGTCCGGCACATCTATATCTATACCCCCTATATAGTGTGTGAAAAACTTTGAAAGTTGGTCGTTGGATGAAGCCAATCCGACGGTACAAAGATGGCAAATCTGAGCACTACTAGCCGTTGGATATCATCCACCAGATTCTGCCACATGTATAATCTAGAAGACTCCACGGTTGAACTTAATTCATGACTAACTTTGCCACAACTAAGCTTAGGCAAAGTTATTAGTTCTTCAAAATGAGAGCCACAAGTTGGCAAGCCTAAGGGAATCTTGCCATGTTTTTTGTGTGTATGTCATGTGGGGCCTTAGTGTGGCTTGCTAAGGTGTGGCTTGAACCAAACACTCACCTAAGTTAATCAAACTTGCCTAACCTTACATTCCACCAGATTTTGCCACATGTTAGAATCCAGAAAGCTCCACCAGAATCTCATGTGTACAATGCACGTGTACCTTACTAGTACTAGTTGGTAGTAGTAAGAAACAAATTCTAGTTTTGGCACGAGCTCGTACTGTGGGAGCACCACAAGACCTGCCGCAGGAGTTACATTTCCCTCTTGGGGCCCACGGGACCGAACTTCAGTAGCTTAGTGCCCGGCCTATGAGTCAATGATATGCGGACCTTAAATGCGGCTGGCCCACATCTCATTCTCATGGTGGTGGCGTGGTTCGCGACTCACTCGTTCGAGATGAACCGGCCGGTGGTGGCGTGGCCGTGGCGAGGGTGCCACAGCTGGGCGTCGAGGCGTTACGAGGCGTAGATGGCCACACCGGCGGGTACTACCTGTAGTACATAAGTACTCCAGCTGAGGATTGATGCCCGAGACGAAATGTGTCACAGCCGCTGGATGAAAATTCGATGGTGCGGGAGTACGTATCGGAGCATAGCAGCGGAGCAGGGAAACGACGTCCAGTCGGGTGTGTCTATGGTAGAAAGTTGATGGTCGCCACAGTTCAGCTGGCCCCAATGTCATGCACACAAAGGCAGAGGAGCGGTGGGGCCGAGAGGGATGAGGGGCACGTCGGGGGGATGAGGATCCCCTGAGGCGAACAATCCTACCATTTTGTCACTCACATGTGGGACCCATAAGCGTGGGTCCCACCTGTTAGCGAAGGAACGGTAGGGCAAGGCAGTGATAGCCACGTCAGAGGATCCATGTTCATGTCGGGGGACGCCGTGCCGTGGGTTGGAGCGGCGTCGTGGGAATCGCGTGTGATTGTGGCAGTGGTAGAAACAAGAAACGTGATGGTCGTCGTGGTTCAACTTCCATGGACAAGCTGTCATGTCTGCTGACACATGTATATCAAAACTAGAGTGTTTATATTTCAAGCACATGAACAAGTATTATTTTACTACTTTGGATCCATTGGCTTGCATATGTACGGGAGGGTACCAACATCAATTTGCACAACATTTACAACGGTGACACCATTCCCGTAGAACCTTTGTCCAACATTGGGATCATCCATGCAACGGGCCACCACATGAATTGGTATGATGGAACCACGGTGAGATTGAATAAGATAGCACGAACCTTGCACATGGCGGTCAAAGGCGCCATGCTGTCTGCAGCCGATTTGTTGCCGTACGAGTAGGAAGACGTTGTGCTCCTTTCTAACCGCATCTTCGCGGTGACAAACCAAGGGACTTATTTTGTATGGGACACATCCTACGATATACTCCCTCTCTCCTAGTTTAGTTTTTTGAATCATTTCGTTTTATAAGTTTCAAATTCAAATTTAGAGCTCCCCATCACATGTTGAGATTACAATGTCCATTAAATCGTTGCGTGCATGTATAGTAAAGAAACAAATCTCGAGTTTGGCACGAGTTCGTGCTGCGGGAGCACCAGAAGCCCTGGTGCAGGAGTTACATTTCCCTCTCAGGGCCGTCAGGACTGAGCTTTGGCGCCTTACTACACCTACCTTTGAGTCAATAACATGTGGACCCGATAGGTGACTGGTCCACATGTAATGCTCCCGTAGGCAGAGGGGCAGTGGGGCCAAGAGGGGTGAGCCGCAGGTCGGGGGACGTGTGGTTTCATGGGTTCGAGCGGCGTCGTGGGAATCGCGGGTGGCTGTGGTAGAAACTTGACGCTTTGTCACACCCTAGCTAGTTCAAGCATTAGAATGTGCATCATGTTTAAATTCCTTTTAAATTTGAAATGGAGATGACAGAACCCCCAGCCCCCCCTGGAACAACTAGGGTTTACTAAAAACCTTTTTCAATGAACCTGAAATGCCCTTCTAAAAAGCCCACCACTACTAGGAAAAACCTTATACACAGAAATTTATCAGCAACGCGGTTTAAAAATGAACGCTACTGCTAATTAGTAGTAGCGAGGGGTATAAAAACCGCACTACTACTAAGTTGATAGCAGTAGCGAGGGGTATAAACCCGCGCTGCTACTAAATGGTCTTCAACAATGCCCCCAGGATAGGCCATAGTAGTAGCGAGGGTATAAAACCGGCGCTACTAAGTAAATAGTAGTAGCGCAGGTAAGACACCCGCGCTACTACTAAGCGTGTCCACCCGGCCCGATCCACACTCCCACCCCACCACCTCCCACCCCACCAACCGTCCCACACCACGGCTCAAAAAAAAAACCCGTCCCACACCACCCACCCCTGTCTGTATCAAAAAAAAAAAACAAGCAGCCCGATCCAGATCCCCAACCCACTTGCCGCCGGCCTCCCTTCCACCTCCTCTCCTCCCTCCGTTCGCCCCCACGCCCCCCATCGCGTGCGCCACGCCGGCGGCCGCGCGCCCGCCGCCCCCCGTCTCGCGCCGCTGCGCGCTCCCGCCCCCCTCCGCCACGCACGTGCCCGCCCGCCGCGGCGCCAGCTCCTCCTCCGCTACGGCATGCCGCTGCATCGCGGCCTCCTCCCCCGCGGCATCGGCGTCGGCGTGGGACTGGACCCACTGGAGCCGGCACTTCGCCGAGGTGGACCAGGCCGAGAGCTACGCGTCCGTGCTGCGCTTCCAGCTGGAGGAGGCCGAGGACTTCGCCGAGGCCGCCGCCCTCAAGCGCGCCCTCCTCGATGCCACCGCCGCCGACGCCGTCTCCTGTGTCATGGCCGAGCTCAAGGTCTGCTCACTCGCCGCCTCCTCATCGATTCCTTCCCTGATTGTTAATACCTAGGTTATGTATCAGTTTTTCAATCTAATTTTTCAATTGAATCACTTCTCGTGCATGACTGCATGACCGCAGGTTGATAGATCACTTCTATCTTATTACTCTTTTCAATCTAATTTTTCACATGTCCATGAATTCCTAGTTGGATATAAACTGCAGCCATCCATTGATTTAGTATCAGTTTTTCAGAAATCATGGTCATCTAATTTGATAACAAACTGGAATCTAAGTCCATCGATTCCGAGTTTCTTGCCATATTATTTTCTTATAGTAAGTACACTTCATCGGTTTCTTTTGCACACCATGACAGTCTAATTTGAGTGTTGTTGAAACATACTGATTTTACTCTACGCAAGTCAACCTGTATCACTAGATAATTTTTTTGTACACAATTGAAGGGAATGAAGTATGTACAGTAGTAGTATCAGCATATTCATAAGTATCACTAACTGAAGGACATCTGCACGTATATGTAAATCGGTAGCAATCCTTTTGCATAATCAAACTGAATTCAGTTCGGTTCAGTTAGTCGAGTCAAACACCGACGAATTCATCCAACCCGACCATGGTCACTCACCTCTTACTCCTCTCAGTACCTTGGAACTGCTGTGCTCAATGTGTAAAGAGAAGACCAGGCTTTTGATTGTAAATTATGCATGACAGACATATTAAATGATGGTCTGCACGTTTCCATTATGGCTTTCCCTCTGAATTTTTAGAACACATCGTTACAAGGATATCAGATTTCTTTTTTGCCTAATTCTGCACCTAACTACCTATTTCAATTCATGACCATTACTTGGTCAACCATGCTTTTAGCACTTCACCATACTGTTTGCATCTTTGTCCCAGTGAAGTTTTTTCATAGGCGATTGATGCGTTGACATAATGTGCAAACAGCAAGACGTTGATTTGTGAACAATATATTTACATGCAGTATAGGTTAATATTGATCTGTGATTTTCCTTACTTGGTCAACCTGTTTTTAGCACTTAATCATATTCTTTGCATCTTTGTTCCAGTGACATATATGAGTATATCATGTGCGATTGAGGCTATCCTGCTGAAGGGAAGGAAGATGGAGGAGCAGATTCTAACAGCAAGCGTTAATTTCTTTACTTTGCTGTTAAGTAATTGTTGTCTTACTTCCTCTTATTTGTTTCAGGCGAATGTATACCCATCCACCTGATGGTTTTCTTAGTTTATCAAGCAGTCCACGAACGCCAACATTCCAGCCAATGCACTATCCATCTCATGCCCCCCCCCCCCCCCCCCTCCTCGACAACAGCAACAGGAGAATCTCCATTTTGTCGGTGTCCCCTCACATGTTGCGTTCTCAACACCACCACCACCACCAGTTCATACTAAAAGGAAAAAAAACACCATCCGAGTCTGGTTCTGGTAGAGGTTCTTTACAAAAAAAGCCCATGTTGTAGAACAGGCCGGTGATGTCTTTGGTTTTCATGAGGCTGGCCGGTGAGAATGCCACGTTGCCAGAGCCAAATGAGCCCGGCGTAAACCTGTGGAGGAACATGACAGATACAGGATTTTCTGAAAATGAAAGCGAGTTCACCATGACTACGACAGATACTAGGTAGTTTAGCTTGGGATAGAATACAATGCACTGGTTACAACAGAAGTTATTTCTTGTCTCAGAATTACTGATTGCTCTTTGTTCTCATTTTCCTTGTTAGCTGAAACTATTCCTTGTCTACAGATAAGCGGAAGCCGTGTTCGGAGCCACCAACAGTGTCTTCCTTGGATTCGTTCGTGCAATAAGGAGGGTACCCAGCCTTCTTCACGTGTCGAGCAACAAGTAAGGACCAGCCTTCGGCTGTTACTATTGATTCATGTGCATGCGCAAAAACGAAAGAAAATACAATACTAGATTTGGACACAGCACGTGAACCAACAAGTTTTCACTTTCCTGACATGGGTGCAGGGGTGATCGAGGAGGATTTTCGTGGCCCGGTGGGTGTCGTGCTCTTCAACCACTTGGAGGCGGACTTCACCGTGAAGCCCAGTGACTACTGCACACAGATGATCATCCAGGTGATCGCGATGTCGGAGGTCGCCAAGGTGGAGGTCCTTGACGCCACCGTCCGGGGGGAGGTCCACCGGTGTCTGAACTCCAAGCCCTAGTAGATACATCTAGAGAAGTGGTCTGTTTAGGTTGGTGGTGGAATGCTAGGGAAGGTACCCACCTTTAGATGATGGTTGTGTTCGTCTGATGTTAAATGGGATTTCGTGATTTCTTTCAGTTGAGATGTTGTTCCTTGACACGAGTCTGATGTTAAATGGGATGTTGTGATTTCCTTCAGTTGAGATGTTGTTCCTTGACATGAGTTTATTTTGCACTGGGCATGTCTATTTTCTATCCAGGAATAATGCATCTATTTTTTTTAATTCCCAACTAGCTACTAGTAGCGTGGGAGGAGAAGTGCACGCTACTACTACCTAGGATAGTAGTAGCGCTGGTTGAGATAGTAGTAGCGCGCTGCCATCTGCGCTACTACTAACAGACGTACTAGTAGCGTGTATGGCATCCGCACTATTGCTATGTAGCGCCTTATTGGTAGCGCGGGTGCCCGCGCTGCTGATAGGCCTAAAACCCGCGCTGCTGCTAGGCTTTTCTCTAGTAGTGCACCCTTTTTGTTTTGGGTTAAAACCTTTGACAAAAATGGTGCGCATTTTTCTAAGACATCTAAGGTCATTGGATTAATCCTTATAGTATTTGCATTTGGGAATTTAAATGCTATAAAATATTTTAAATGCTCAAATAATCATAAACTAAAATGTTTGCTGTTGGATATATTCTAAGTAGTGGCCATGATTAATTTTATGATTTATGGTAATGCCCTGGCATTTTTAATAAAGCCCTGAAGTTACAGAAATAATAAATAAATAAAAAAACAGAAAAGGAAAGAAAGAACATCGACTTACCTGGCGCAGCCCACCAGCCCACCCGGCTCGGCCCAGTCCATTGGCTCTTGCCAGTCGTCCTCCTCCTCTCGCCAGGAGGACGAGGAGCGCGTGGCCGGCGCCCGCGGTCACACGCCGGCCACCTCCTCCTTCCGCCGATGCCCTGGAGGCGTCTACGAGTGCCACGCCGACCCCCACGTCTCCCTCTCTTTCTTCCCACTCTCCCCGTGGCCTCTCCCCCTCTCTGGCTCTCTCCCCATCTCCCTGCTGAGCGCAGCCGTCGCCGCCGACAAGCTCCACCGCAGCCACCGCCATCCATTCATTGCCATGTCATGCCAGGAAGCTCTGCCGTCGTCGACTACATCGAGTAGGCCGAGCCCCGAGCGCTCGCTCGCCCCGAAGACGCTGCACCGAGCTCGTCTTCAACTTCGGCCACCGGAGATCCTCTTCGCCATCCCCGCCGCATCAGCTCATCCCCGACCTCGCCGACTGCCTCGACGAGACCCCTGTGAGCTCAGCCACCTCCCCACCCTCTCCGTTCTCTCTCTCTCGAGCCCCGTAGCGACCGCACGTAGCTCACCCGCACGCACCGCCGTGGAGCTCGTCGCCGACGAGGCTCCGGCCACCCAATGGCCGCGCCACCCTGTCCACTAGTCCTATCGCACCTCCAGGAGCTCAACGCACCAAACCACGCGCCTCCCCGTGCCCCCTAGCGACTAGCTGGACCTCACCCGAGCTCCGGCCGCCACCAAACTCGTCACCAGCGACGTTTTCGGCCACCCCAGCTCCACCCACTGCCACCACTCGACGCGGCTTCCTCCCCGCATCACGTAGATAGTCTCCGCCGTCCTTTTGGTCGCCGGAGTGCAAATCCCGCGCTGCTGCGCTGCGTCTGGCCTCGCCGGCGGCTAGACGCCGGCGAGTTGACCCTGTTTGACCCCATGTGGGCCCAGGTTGACCCCCCTGAGTCTATGACAGGTGGGGCCGGTCTGCTAATTAGTTTAGGATTAGTTTTAACTAATTTTAATTAGTTTAGTCACTGACATGTGGGCCCAGGCCCCACTGACAGCTAATTAGTGTTAATTTAATTCTGTTAATTAGCTGAGTCACTGACAGACAGGGCCCACCAGTCAGGTTTGACCTGGCCGACCCAGTTGACCCGCTGACGTCACACCTATGTCATGCTGACGCATTAATTCAATTACTGGATATATTCTTTAATAGGAAATTCTAGAAAATAGCCAAAACTTCTAAAAATCATAGAAAATCAACCATAGCTCCAAATGCAAAGATTTATATATGAAAAATGATCAGAAAAATTCAATCTATCCATCTGTAATGGTTTCATGCATGACAAAACAAGATAACCTTGCTATTTAAGCAATATAAGATAATGCACTAATAAGGCTAAGTTAAATGAGCTATCATTTGAATCTTTGATTCAAATGGGCTCATACTTTTCTGTTTTAGCTTGCATTAGGCCAAGACACATTCATTTTGCCATGTCATAGCATGCATCATATTGTTGCATATTGCCATGTATTAATTATGTTCGGTGTGTCTTTCGTGGTAGGTTCTGCCTCCGAGGATAACCCCGAGTATCCGTCTGAAGGGCAGTACCCTACTACCACTACAACAGGCAAGCAACCCATTGATCATTCCGATACAAACCCATGTTCTCGCTTCTGCTCTTGTTTACTGCATTAAGACAACATGATTCACATTGATGTGTGCTATGGTAGTTGAACCCTTATCCTCTGCATGACCTGGCATTGCCACAGTAACTAGATGAAACCCACTAGCATGTGTAGGAGTTGATTGAGCCATGTATGTGATTTCTACCTTGCTATGCCTGCTATGCTTAGAGTTGTGTCAGGTCTGGTTCATCTGGGTGATGGGCTAGAGTGAAATGATTATGTCGGTAATATGAGGGATGTGTTGAACATGTGTTGGTAAAGGTATCGATGAGAGGCCATGTAGGAGTACATGGTGGGTTGTTTCATTGAGGCCGTCCATAAGAATTGAGATCTGTATGCGTGATTTAAGATTCAGCTACTACCACACATTGGGCCCTGAAATATGACCCCGCTCGACTTACTGACCCCTCTCGCCCTCTGTCCAGGAGTTGCAACTAGTTTCTGGTGTTTGTAGGTTTTGCGTTGGCGGCCGTGCGTAGCGCTGGCCCTAGGTGTCGGTGGGAACGACACCTATGGGATCACAAGAATCCCTACTATGGTTGCGGGGCGCGGGGTCGTGAGAAGAGTGGATCAAACAGATAGCACACGGTTCGTTTATCCAGGTTCGGGCCGCGAGGATGCGTAAAACCCTACTCCTACTTTGGTGGATTGTATATCTGTGTTCTTGAGCTAGCTATGGGGCGTGAGGAGCTCCAAAAAGCCGAATCCTCCTCCTAGTCGCCTCGGGCCTCCTTTTATAGGAAAGGGGTTGCCACAGTGGCACACATGAGGTGGAAAGGGTACAGTGATGTGAGGTTATCCCTTGCATTACATGACAAGGCGCATTTAATGCGTCTTGCCCAAGTGTCCTTGCTTTATCGGGGACGGGGGAGAGCCATGTCTCGTCCATCGCCGCTCCCTCTCGTGTCGACACGTGCCCTGGCCAGCGGCGCCCACGGTGCCATGTAGGCAGGCAGGCAGCTGAGGTGGCGTAGTGGTGGGTCTCCACGAAGATCCGCATGCCGCCACGCAGGTGCCTGCCCAGCTGGTTGGGTTGGCAGCTGCATGCGAACGGCGGTGGAGGTTTGACTGGCGTGGGCCTAATGATGGCCCTACAGGTGTTCTTGGCAAGGGCCTTGCCGGGGCCCCGACAAGGGTCTTGCCGTGGCGCATGCTGTCATCCCCGGCAAGGCTCTTGCCGGGGGCCTTATGGTCCTCCTTGGCTGGGATCCCGCCAAGGATCATCATCTTCTAAAGGGTGTATCTAATCTTGAATGTCTTCACAAAGATCCGCATGCTACCACGGGGATGTCTCTCGAATCCTTGTCCCATGGGGGAAGTGGACTCAAGGGTGACTTACTCCGTAGGTGTGGGGCGAGCTGCCACGACAAGGGTCTTGCCGGGTTTGCTAAAACCGCCTCCCGGCAAGGATCTTGCCGGGGGGGGGGGGGTCCGCTTCGTCCCCTTTGCTCTTTGTGGTCTTGGTCTTGGCGTCGTTCTGCTTCGCCTGAGCTTTGGCCTTACCTTGGCTTACCTCCCTTGCCTTGCTCGGTGTGGTGGTGCCCGTGGCTCAGACTGCTCGTGCACAGTTATAGGGGTACAAAAAGTGTACCCCTCTTTTTGTACACCGACAGGAGCCCCCAGGCCTGGGCGACACATAAGCGCAATTGCGTCGTTGGGCTAGGCCCAAAAATGGTGCGCGGGCAGGCGGGGCGGTTTTTACCGCGGTAAGTTTCTTCGCGCGCTGTGCTTCCCATGCTTCCCGCGCATGGCGCGGCGTGGGGAGGCGTGTGTGACGTGGGTGGCATGCGTGGGGCTGAGCTCTGCATGCATGTGTCACGTCGTAGTAAAGGGGGCGGTTCGCGCCCTCCCCATAAGCGGAGGGAGGCGTGGAGGCGCGGCCCATTTACTGAATGGGGCCGAGGCGTGGTGTTCAAGGCGTCCACTCCCTATGATCACGGGGTGGGGAGAGGTCCCCTCACCCGTCGCCTCGGTCCTGCACGCCTGCCACGTGGCTCTCATGTGCTTGGGGTGGCGAACGGTAGAGGCAGGAAACCGGGCCGCCGCGGGCTGGGGCGGCGGGTCGGTCCCAGTTCCCTGCGCCTTCTGCGTCTTGATTGGCTGAGCGGGGCGGCCGAGCCCCCACCCCATTCCTATATAAAGAGCGGGAGGGGGGATGGCGTCCCGCATTCCTTCATCTCCTCCTTCCTTCAGCTTCTGCTCCCCTCTTCCATCCACCATGGAGAGAGGGAATCCTGGTCCTTCAACGGTGGCGGCGAGGGTTGCCGCTCGACAACGCATCCCTCCTTCTCCTGCTCCCGCGGTGGCAGGGCCAGCCGTGAGGGGAAGGGGGAGAGGGCGAGGCCGTGGGCGAGGCCGAGGCGCTCGGGGAAGAGGACGACGGGGCGGCGCGCCGGCCTCGCCTCCGCCAGCAGTTCCTCCCCCCATGGAGGGCACATTCGGGATGACCCTTGCGAGTTCTTCGTCAGGCTGCACTGGCCGCCTCACCGTCGCCTTCGTCTCCCGACTCCATTCGCACGGGAGATGGAGCTGGATCCGCCGGAGTCATTGTGGCTGCACATGAGGGGCTGCGGGATCAGTGGCACGCGGGCCCGCGTCGACTTCCCCGCCCCTCACGTGATGTATCTCCGTCGGGGATGGAAGACGTTTGCCCATATCCACCTCTTGACAGAGGGGCTCACTCTCCTTTTTAAGCTGATGGAGGGTGGCCTTCTCTCCATCAAGGTCTTCGGGTGCTTTGGGACCCATGCAAGGTGTTGCGTGGAGAGCTCTTCTGGTAGTGAAGACTCCTCCTCGGGCGGGAGTGAGGTGGAGGACAACGGCAGCGACGACGAGGGTAGTAGGCGGCAGGATGACGGGTCCGATTAGGTGTCGGGTGCCGCTCTGTGCGGCACCGGCGACCCCATCATCCGCGTCGCCGGCTCCCTGAACTTCTCGGGGTCGTCTCCTTGGGCGGCTGGCGTTGGGAGGCTGCGGAAGAGGAAGAGGGCGGGCAGCAAGGCCGTCAAGTTGGAGTACGCGGGCACCGACGCCTTCGACGCGTGCTGACGTCCTGCCGCCTCGTCTTCGAGCTCTGCTTCCGGCGCCGCCATCACCATCCAGCCTTTGGACGGCCACCAGGATGTTCTCTTGGTGTCTTCTGCCACCCGTAGCTCGCCTAGGCGCTCCTTTTGTCTCTTTTGCCTCCTTGACCTACCTCCTGAGGAGAGGGACAAGAAAGGGATTACAGGCACCTTATCTCTTTTTAGTTTGTAAGCCTTCGGGCCTTTGTTGAATTTAAAACTTGTAATCCCATCATTCATGTTTTTCATTCCCTATGGACTGTACCTGAGTGGAATGTTTTTAATGAAAAAGGGATGCTTGCCGGGTCATTTGTTTGCGGGTGGAACCCACGACAAGGAGTAAATCCTTGATATCTTCAAGATAAACATTTCCTTGCCCGGCAACAGGCCTTGCCGTCTCCCCACTTCGCTCGACCTTCCTCATGCCTTTGGCGGAGGCAGGGATGAGGCGGGTTCTGGCTCCTTGTTTCATCCTTTCGCTGCCGCGACTACGACCAAACTTGGCCCCAGGAACGAGCCCTAGGGCCTAGAGTTATGGGAGCACAGTAGCTTAGGGGAAAACGAGGTTTCACATACCTCAGTCCATAATGGAATGCATGGTAAGGGATGAAGAACTTATCTGAAGATGCAGCCCCCGGCAACCCTGGTTCACCATGGGTGAATCTTTGCTCTTGCAGCCCCCGGCAATGCTGGCTTGCCGGGGGCTAGATGCTGGTCTGTTCATCTTCTTTTCCTCCCCAAGTGGTTCGCCACGGATATCCGTGTGTCCTGTGAACCAAAGAAGACAAAAGAAATACAAAGAGACGCACACTCGACCTCTAAGCTAGGGGTTAGTCGCTGCTAAGCACTATCAACCCTAACCAAGGACGAGACTCGACCTAGCATGCATGCTATAACTTAGGGCGCCAGCGCTTCATTTATTTATGCTCAGGGTCTGCGCCTGGCTTTGTACAAAGGGTTACATGCATCATCGGCAATGCTTGTACAAAAGGTGGCTTGCCGGGGGGCCCGGCAAGCTGCGCCTCACGGGTAAAACTTGCGAAGATGCTCAATGTTCCAGGAGTTACTCACCGGAACGACATCTTCGGTCTCCAGGCGGACTGCGCCAGGCCTGGTGACTCGTATTACCCGATAAGGGCCTTCCCACTTTGGCGTCAACTTGTTGGAATTCTTGGCCGATTGAACACGCCGAAGGACAAGGTCGCCTTCCTCAAGGCTTCGGGCATGAACCTTGCGGCTATGGTAGCGGCGCAAGGCTTGCTGGTAGCGTGCTGCTCTCACAGCCGCCCGAAGACGATCTTCCTCAAGGAGCATTGCGTCATCTTGCCGCAGTTGCTCTTGCTCAAGCTCATCATAAGCGAGCACTCGAAGTGACCCGTATATGAGTTCAGTGGGGAGAACTGCTTCTGCCCCGTATACTAGGGCAAAGGGTGTCTGGCCGGTGGCTCGATTTGGTGTCGTCCTGATCGACCAAAGAACCGTCGGCAACTCATCAATCCAGCGCCTTCCACTCTTGTGCAGCCTGTCAAAGGTGTTGGTCCTTAAGCCTGGCAATACTACAACGTTTGCCCTCTCAGCTTGACCATTGCTTCGTGGGTGAGCAACGGAAGCGAAACAGACTTTGCTGCTGAGGTCTTGGATATATTGCATGAAGGTGCGGCTTGTGAACTGTGTGCCGTTGTCGGTGATGACCCTGTTGGGTACACCAAAACGGCACACTAGTCCCTTGAAGAACTTGACGGCTGACTTTGCTGTGACCTTCCTCAATGCCTCCACCTCCGGCCACTTTGTGAACTTGTCGATTGCAATGTACAAGTACTCAAAGCCCCCGACAGCACAGGGGAAATGGCCCAGTATGTCGAGCCCCCAGACCAAGAAGGGCCAGGAGAGAGGAATGGTTTGAAGGGCTTGAGCTGGCTGATGAAGCTTCTTTGAATGGAACGGACACGCTTCACACCTGGTGACTAGTGTCGTCGCATCCTGGAGGGCGGTGGGCCAGAAGAAGCCTTGCCGAAATGCCTTGCCGGCAAGGGCCCTTGACCTGATGTGGGATCCACATATGCCTCCGCGTATCTCTGCCAACAGCTCTAGTCCTTCCTCCCGAGGGATACACTTCAATTTCACACCGTTCGGCCTCTTTATGTATAGGACGTCATCGACGAACTGGTACATGGTAGAGCGAAGGGCTACTTTTTCTGCTTCTTCCTGCTCTTTAGGAAGTTCCCCTGTTTGGAGGAATCAGACGGTATGATGTGCCCACGCTGGAGCCTGGGGCTCGACGGCGAGGACTAAAGGCATTTCCTCCGCTATGGGAGCGGCTGTCTCGACGGCAAGAGCTTGACGCTCCGTCGGAGCTAGCCGTCCCGTGGCGGGTTCAGTGTCCCCGGCAACATCCTTGCCAGCGGCTCCGGGGAGCTCGGTGGGAAAGTACTTGCCAGGTCCTGATTTCCTCCTCTTGTTCTGCTCTGTTGATGGATCAATGGATGGTTGAGTTAGCTGGAGCACAAAGGTACCTGCTTCCATAGGTAGCTTGAGGGCAGTGCGTTTTGACAGGTAATCGGTGATATCGTTCTCCGCTCGGGGAACGTATTCAACCTGTATACCGTCGAAACGCTCTTCCAGCTTTCTCACTTCATCGACGTAGGCCTTCATCAACGGGCTCTGGTAGTCCTTGTTGAATTGCTTGACGACAAGCTGTGAGTCGCCCCTGACGATGAGCTTCTTGATTCCGAGGTCCGCCATGATACTAAGACCGGCAAGCAGCCCTTCGTACTCTGCCGTATTGTTTGTTGACACCTCCCTGGGGAAGTGCATCTGGATCACGTACTTGAGGTGCTCTCCGGTGGGCGCGACAAGCAGTGCGCCAGCCCCGGCGCCGTGTAAGGAGAAAGTTCCATCAAAGTACATGATCCAACTGCAACTTGCCTCCTTGCCAGGGAGAGCAGTCTCTTGGGCTTCTTCGTCAGGCGTTGCGGTCCACTCTGCAATGAACTCCACCAGGACTTGGCTCTGAATCATCGAAGTACTTTCAAACTTGAGGCCAAAGCTGGACAGCTCCAGTGCCCATTCCACAATTCTTCCCGTTGCATCTGGATTGTGCAATATCCGTTGCAGAGGGAGGCGAGTGACGACAGTGATCTCGTGTGCCTGGAAGTAGTGATGCAGCTTCCTCGAGGCCATAAGAAGGCCGAAGAGCAGTTTCTGCATGACGGAGTACCTTGATCTAGCTCCCTGCAGGAGGGAACTAACAAAGTAGACCTGGTGCTGCATCATTTTCTTCTTCGGCGGCACTTCAACTGGTTGTGTCGTCTCTGCATTGGTGGTGTCGGGCTCTGTCGCTGCCATTACCTCGTCGTCAACCTCTCTCTGCGCCACTAGTGCGGCGCTGACCACCTGGTTCGTTGCCGCCAGGTATAGCAGCAACGGCTCCTGTGGCCTAGGCGCAACTAGTATTGGCGCGGAGGAGAGGTACTTCTTCAAATCTTGCAATGCTGCTTCGGCTTCTGGCGTCCACTCCATCGGGCCCGCCTTTTTCAGGATCTTGAAAAAGGGAAGGGTGCGCTTGGCAGACTTGGAAATGAATCTGCCCATGGCGGCGACGCAACCAGCAAGCCGACACACATCCTTGATTCACTTGGGGTGCTTCAATATGCTCTATAGCTTTGATCTTGTCCGGATTGGCCTCTATCCCACGCTATGATACAAAGAACCCGAGAAGCTTGCCGGATGGGACGCCAAAGACGCACTTCTCAGGGTTCAGCTTGAGATTGATCTTGCGCAGGTTTGCAAATGTTTCTTGCAAATCCGGTATGAGGGTTGCCCTGTCCTTGGTTTTGACCACTATGTCATCCATATAAGCTTCCATATTTCTATGGAGCTGGGGTTCAAAATCAATCTGGACCGCCCTTGCAAACGTCGAACCAGCACTCTTCATCCCGAAAGGCATCCGCATGAAACAATACGTACCACATGGGGTGATGAATGCTGTTTTCTCTTCGTCTTCTCTTGTCATGAAGATCTGGTGGTAGCCGGAGTAGGCATCGAGGAATGACAACAGATCACACCCAGCTGTGGAGTCAACAATCTGGTCGATGCGCGGCAACGGGAAGGGGTCCTTAGGACAAGCCTTATTGATATCTGTGTAATCAATACATAGCCTCCACTTCCCATTAGCCTTGCGCACTACGACCGGATTGGCCAACCACGTTGGATGGAGCACTACTCTTACCAAACCCGCTGCTTCCAGTTTTCCGGATCTCCTCTGTGATGAACTCTTGTCGTTCCAAAGCTTTCTTTCTGACCTTCTGCTTGACGGGCCGCGCATGAGGATAGACAGCAAGGTGGTGCTCAATCACCTCCCTGGGAACACCGGGGATGTCGGAAGCTTGCCATGCAAACACATCGACATTCGCCCGCAGGAAGGTGACGAGCGCGTCTTCCTATTTGTCGTCAAGGGTGGAGCTTATGGTGAAAGCCCCTCCCGTGCCGTCCTCATTGACAGAAACCTTCTTGGTTCCCGGCGGTATGGCCCTGGGCTTCTTGTTTCCGCCGGTGGAGCTCTCTGGCACGTCCTCGATGGGAGCACTACACTCCGAAGAGGTGCGCTTGCCGGAGTGGGTGTCCGAGGTCTCACTAGTCTTCTTCTTCTTCTTCCCTCCCGGGGTCCCAGCGGCAGGAGCAAGTGCCCTAGTGGCGGTAGCTGCTGCAACTACTTGCTGGTATAGTTGGTCAACGCAAATCAGAGCATCTTTCTTATCGGAGGGGATGGTGATGATCGTCATAGGTCCTGGCATCTTCAGGGTGTTGTAGGCGTAGTGTGAGGCCGCCATGAACTTGGCCAGCGCTGGGCGGCCAAGGATCCCATTGTAAGGCAAGGGGATCTTGGCAACATCAAACACGATCCTCTCCGTCCTGTAGTTCAGATTGCTTCCAAAAGTCACAGGCAGCGTGACCTTTCCCTTAGGTTGGCCTCTTCCCGAGTTGACCCCCTGAAACATGCCCGTCTCCTCGAGGTCTCCATCAGGAATCTGCAGTTTCTCAATCATGGCAGGCGAGATCAAGTTCAGATTGGCCCCGCCATCGACTAGCATCTTTGTCACCTTGAGGTTGTGTAATGTTGGTGAAACCAACAATGGCAAGCACCCGACCGCAGTAGTGCGATCAGGGTGATCCTTAGTGTCAAAAATGATAGGTGTGCTGGACCACTTCAGCGGCCTTTGGGCATCAAACAACGGCTCTGCCGCTGTAATCTCTCGCGCCCACTGTTTAAGCTGGCGGTGAGAAGTATGCAGCGAGGCGCCGCCGTCGACGCACATGGCCTCTGTAGCTTTCTAAAACTCTTGGTCGCCGGATTCGTCGTCCTCTTCGTGATCGTCGTCTTTTGGCTTTTTGTCACGGCCCCGGGCGGGCCTCTCCTGTTGTTTATCCTTGCCACGACGGCCCGCCTGGCCGTCACGCTTCTTGTCGGACCCCTTAGCACCGTCTTGGCCCTTCTCCTTGTCACGCCTCTCATATTCAGCCCTCTGCTTCTCAGCGAGGAGCTCAACCTGTCGGCAGTCTTGGAGAGCATGGCCTTTGGTGCGATGGATCTTGCAGTATCGCTTGTCAGAGTTTCCTGGCTTCTCGGCAACCGCCAAGGCCCGGCAGGCGACACATCTGGCAATTTCCTTGCCGGGGTCATCTGCCTTGGTTTTCTTGGTGGAGCCGGTGTCATCAGATCCCTCGACGGCAAGCACGGCTTTACCTTTGCGCTTCCTGTTGTGGCGCCGACCCTTCTTCGCCGGGGCGGCAGTATCTTCATCTGAGGAGTCGGTTTCCACGCCAGCGTCTTCGCCGGGGTACTTCCTTCCCTCTTCAGCCCGGGCACATCTGTCAGCAAGAACATAGATTTCTGCTACATCTTTCACCTTGTTCATTGACAGCTCTTCGCGCATCTTGCGGTTACGCACGTTCTGATGGAACGCGCTGATGATGGTGGCAGGGTGAACATCAGGGATATTGTACTGTATCCGGCTGAACCTCTGTATATACTTGCAGAGACTCTCGCCTCCCTTCTTGGGAATGACGTGCAGGTTGCTCGCTTGGCCATGGGCTTGGTGGCCTCCAGTAAAGGCGCCCACAAACTCATGGCACAAATCCGACCAGGAGGAAATAGAGTCTACCGGCAAGTGCATCAAGCATGACATGGTGTTGGGTTTAAGAGCCAACGGAAAGTAATTCGCAAGCACCTTATCGTCGCGGGCTCCGGCAGCTTGCATCGCAATGGTGTAGATGCTGAGGAACTCGGACGTAGGGGTGGAAACGGATCGGATGCGGATCGGATAGTGCTCTTACCACTTTCATTTTCATATTTTCAAAACGAATACAAATCCGAATACGGATGTTATCGGATATGGATGCGGCTCGGATATTATTCGAATACGAATACGCATCGGATATTTTCTTGATTCGGAACGGATACGAATAATATCAACATATTGCTTAAGTAAATTAGTCGATAGCTATGTGACCTAAAATAATCAACTTGTGACATACAATAAGCCAATGATAAATAGGTTTATGAATAAATACTATTGTAACTTATAACAATTTATAAGTTTAATCATATAATGAGTAAAATTTGACCACTTATTTGGCTTTTATGTTGGATAATTGAAATATTTGGCCTAGAATTTTAAAAATTACCTCCCATAATCTTATTCGGATACGGATATATCCACTTCCATATCCATATTTGTGTCAAAATCTCCTACCGTATTTTATTTTTTATTTGTTTAATAAATTCGGATACGGATAATTTTCATTTCCATTTTGGTTCGGATGCGGATGTTTCGGATACGAATAGGCATTTTCTCGAATACGAATACCGGATATTTCGGATTATCCGCTACCACTTTCCACCCCTACTCGGACGGGTGGGTCTTGCCGCTGTACTTTTCGCCCACGTCAGGTTTGAAGGTGCGGTGAGTGGGCCACTGGAACTGCCGCAGCTCACGGGTAAAAGCCGGACAGCCTACCTCGTAAGGTAGGCCTCCAGGGCTCTCCGGTGCCGGGTGGTTCACAGCAGGCCCTGCTCACCTGTCTTACCGATGGCGCGCTCCACACCGGCGCTCGATAGTGGTTCGAGCGTCTTCATGTTCTCGTTCCCGAAGGACTTGGCGCTGGTCACAGTGGGTCCGCTGGTCGGACGACGCTATGGAGATTTCGTCGCCTGTAACATCGCGACGGGCTGGCGTCCGTGGTACCGGGCGAGGAGGAGGCGAGTGCACCGTGCATAGGACTCCGTCGGAGCATCGACCCGGGGGCTCCACCGGACTCGGTTCGTCTTTGTTGGCCACCGCAACAAGGCTTCGGATAGTGGCTCTCCATTCGTCGAGTTTCACCATAGTGGGAGGAAAATCGAGGAGCAACTGCACGCACGCCAGGGCTTCTGCTGGCATTGGTGGCGGCGAAACCTGCACGGATCGCGACGCGCTTCGACTTCTTACCATGTCAGAAGGAGCTCTATCACGACCCCGCGGTCGCATGCCATCTTCACCAGCGCCTCGGTGAGCGAGAAGGTCTTCTACCTCCCGGGAGTGGCGCTCGGGGCTCTTGCCACGGCGACGCCCGGGGTCTTCGGCGTGATTACGCCGTTCTTCGCGCACCGCTTGAGAGGAGCGCGCCGTCGGCACCGGCGTGGGAGTCTTGGAGGCCCTCGCATCGCCTTCGGGCAGGGTGGCAACGATCTTGGAAGGCCCCGCGCCACCCGCGGAGGGCCTCGCTCCATCTTTGGATTTCGCGGCGTGCGGCCCATTACCAGGCGCACGAACATCGCCGCCTCCCAAACTCCGGCTGCTGGGATGGTGTTGGTGTTCGCGAACGGCGCCTCGGGTCCTTTCTGCGACCGGTCCGCTCCTTGCCTGCATCGGGACGGGATGTCCGGCTTCCGACGGGCCAACCGCCACCGTCGTCTTCTTCTTGGGCGCCATGACGATGAAGAAGCGTCGAACTAACTGCTAAAGGCGATTCTCACAACTGCGCCCCCCTACCTGGCGCGCCAAAGATGTCGGTAGGAATGACACCTATGGGATCACAAGAATCCCTACTACGGTTGCGGGGCGCGGGGTCGTGAGAAGAGTGGATCAAACAGATAGCACACGGTTCGTTTATCTAGGTTCGGGCCGCGAGGATGCATAAAACCCTACTCCTGCTTTAGTGGATTGTATATCTGTGTTCTTGAGCTAGCTATGGGGTGTGAGGAGCTCCAAAAAGCCGAATCCTCCTCCTGGTCGCCTCGGGCCTCCTTTTATAGGAAAGGGGTTGCCATAGTGGCACACAGGAGGTGGAAAGGTTACAGTGATGTGAGGTTATCCCTTGCATTACATGACAAGGTGCATTTAATGCGTCTTGCCCAGGTGTCCTTGCTTTATCGGGGACGGCGGATAGCCCTATCTCGTCTGTCGCCGCTCCCTCTCGTGTCGACACACGCCCTTGCCAACGGCGCCCGCGGTGCCATGTAGGCAGGCAGGCAGCTGAGGTGGCGCACTGGTGGGTCTCCACGAAGATCCACATGCCGCCACGCAGGTGCCTGCCCAGCTGGTTGGGTCGGCAGCTGCATGCGAACGACGGTGGAGGTTTGACTAGCGTGGGCCTGATGGTGGCCCTACGGGTGTTCTTGGCAAGGGCCTTGCCGGGGCCCCGGCAAGGGTCTTGCCATGGCGCCTGCTGTCATCCCCGGCAAGGCTCTTGCCGGGGGCCTTGTGGTCCTCCTTGGCTGGGATCCCGCCAAGGATCATCATCTTCTAAAGGGTGTATCTGATCTTGAATGTCTTCACAAAGATCTGCATGCTACCACGGGGATGTCTCCCGAATCCTTGCCCCATGGGGGCAGTGGACTCAAGGGTGACTTACTCCGTAGGTGTGGGGCGAGCTGCCATGGCAAGGGTCTTGCCGGGTTTGCTAAAACCGCCTCCCAGCAAGGATCTTGCCGGGGGGTCCGCTTTGTCCCCTTTGCTCTTTGTGGTCTTGGTCTTGGCGTTGTTCTGCTTCTCCTGAGCTTCGGCCGTACCTTGGCTCACCTCCCTTGCCTTGCTCAGTGTGGTGGTGCCCGTGGCTCAGACTGCCCGTGCACAGTTATAGGGGTACAAAAAGTGTACCCCTCTTTTTGTACACCGACACTAGGGGTGGGCTATGATGCGGTAGATACACTATGGCTGGGTATGCCGGGCGCCCGTTTGGCGTCTCGGGACCCTACACACATCGTTTGGGGCCTTTGAGGACACCCCGGACGGATTTCCTTGCGGATGGAACCTGAATAGGCGATAAACCTGGACTAGAGACTTGTGCGGTTAGTCAGGTCATGGTCTACACCCACGTCGGTTTTCGCTTGAAGTCTGCCGAGCACATGTCGTGTGCAGACGCTAAGTGGTGGAAACATGTGTGACGAAGTACACCCTTGCAGGGTATAAACTATTCGAATAGCCGCGTCCGTGGTAAAGGACTACTTGGTTGCCTATACAGTTCATAGACAAGTTAATGGTTACTACTAAAAGACTCAAGATAAGTGTGAGTACCGAGGATGGCCCTCTCCTAGGATGACGAGGGAGGATCGCCGGTGGAGTATTGTGTTGGTGAGTAGTGGACTCGTGTGCGAAAACTATTTTTACTAGTGGAGTCTCGTAGGATAGCTTAGCCAAGAGTCAATGCTGGCTTGCGGCAATAACTCCACCACCTTCTTAAGAATGAGCATGTATAGCAGGTTCTGTTGTAAGACTTGCTGAGTACCTTTGTACTCATGTTTGCTTAATTACTGTTTTCAGACGACAACACCACCCCCTCCGATGGGTTCTACGTAGACCTTGATGTCGACGAGTGACTAGCCACCCAGGTGGTGATCCTGGCCATGGAGGGCCCTATGTAGATAGACAGGCTTCAGAAGCCTTCTTGCTTTCTAGTGTCTGTACTCAGACTATTTACTTCCGTGTTTGCTTGTATGCTTGTATGACTTGAGTGTCGGGTCATGTGACCCCTACCTGTATGAACTTGTTATGTATGGCTCTCTGGAGCCTTTAAATAAAGCACTTGAGTTGTAGAGTTTTGTTGTGATGCCATGTTGTATGTACTCATATCGGGCATATTGTGTGTATGATTGAAATGCTTGGTATGAGTGGGATCCAACAATCTAGTTGTTTATCCTTGGCAGCCTTTCTTATGGGGAAATGTAGTCTAGTGTTCCTCGAGCCATAGTAGTCCGCTACAACCCGGTTCCCCGGAGTCCTGCTAGCCCAGCACTACTGCTCAGGACACTTGACTGGCCGGCATGTGTTTCACTTTGTTCCTATGTCTGTCCCTTCGGGGAAATGTCACGCGGTGACATCCGGAGTCCTGCCTAGCCTGCTACAGCCCGGGTTCCCCGGAGTCCTGTTAGCCCAGTGCTATAGCCCGGATTCACTCGCCGATGACCCACATGCTCGATGTGATTCATGTATGCCTGTCTCCATAGGTCTGTGCCGCTTTGGGTTCACGAGTAGCCATGTCGGCCCGGGTTCTCTCGCATATGGATGCTAGCGACACTATCATATACGTGAGCCAAAAGGCACAAACGGTCCCGGGCCATGGTAAGGCGACACCCGTGGGATACCGTGCGTGAGGCTGCAATGTGATATGAGGTGTTGCCGGCTAGATCGATGTAACTTGGAATTGGGGTCCTGACAGCGTTGGCATCAGAGCCGGACAGCCTGTAGGTTCGTTGAGCCAAACTGGTCGATGTCGAGTCTAGAAATGCTTTAGTTATATGTAGGGGAATTGATTGTGGGAGGGAACATAAGGCTCTTTTACTCCTTTACCTTATGCCCTCTGATCTGAGTCATTCTCTTCTCAATCAACGTGGGTTAAGGACTAGGCTCTCTTCCTCTGTCAGGTTCACGTGTTACTAATCCGTAGTAGCTTATAGGATTGTTGTTACAAGCCTCAAGTACAGTTTCTACTACCTTTAGTATGTTGCCAGTTGAATCAGAACCTTGATATGATGTTGTTGAGTGGTATTGCAAACTGTTGTGGATGTCTCAAATCTTTTTCTGAGCATTTACAGCTGTTATGCTGTCCAATTTTTCCTAGAAATTCTAATGTCTTTGCATTGTGGTTGTGCTTCCAGATTGCCACTCGTGCTCAAAACCAAGTGGTTCGCCTCACCCGGTGCCTTGATGTGCCCGGTCATACTGCTATGTTAGTCCGGGTAATGATCGAGACGGGTTACTGTTGGTATCCCGAATACACTATCGAAGAGAAGTTCCGAGACTTTAATCAAAGCCAATATTTCTGCACCGTCAGGATATTTCCTTCTTATCCTGGATCTACTAAGCCCCTCCACTGTTCCTATAGACTCGGGGTTACTGTTGAGATGGCTTTGCAGGATGCTGCCTATTCCATGATGACCATCATGCGAGTCCGGACTGGCCTGCTTCAGAACACCGACTTCCGTTACATGCCAGCTTCACTTCCGGGAGCGCAAGGGTATCTCCAGGCTATCTATGCTGACTCCACTCAGCAGGACTCATTAACTCGTACCACTGCCGAGATGCTCGAGGATAAGGACCGTGAGAATCGGGCCTTGAGGCTGGAGCTTTTCAATACCAATGCTGATCATTGGGCCACATTGACTCGGTTTGCACCTGCGGTGCAAGCAGGATGTATGGATACAAGGGATCTGTATCCTGTGAGATCTGCTCTGCCAGACATGGTGGATTGGCGTGATGTGGGAGGCATCACCCCTCCCCGTGGTCCCCGCAGGCCACCGTTTGTTGGTCCAAGACCTCATCCTAGCCGCTTTGGTCCACAAGCTCCCCAGGACCGTCTGTTCCTGGATGATCACGTTGAACTTCCAGGCTATGGAGGTGACTTCTATGAGGACTACTACGGAGCTGTCTGAGTTAGTAGTAGTATCACTAGTATTGTAATAGTTGTATCTCCACTGTCCTGCGTGACTTGTGGAATATGACTTTGTGTGTAATCAATTCTGGAGGTGTAGACAAATAATGTATAGGAGCTTGGAATGCCTCCGATGAGATGTAACGTCTTTCATCATAGTTGTACTGTAGCCTGGGCTTGTACTAAACTATGTATGGTGTGTATGACCGTTGGTATATATATGGCGGTTTTATATTACCATGACATACGGATGAACATCTCTGCATTCCGTGTTATCCATTACATTCTGCACTTCCTTGCTAAGTTTGAGCCATCCTTACCTAAACTGTTGTCTTTTTTTCTCCTAGGATGGTCAACACCCGCAGCAACCCTACTGCCCCGGAGCAGGGGGAAGCCAGCGCAGCTAGGGGTGAAAATCTGCCTCACCCGCCTTCTCTAGCCGAAGTGATGCTGGAGGCGGAAAGAAACAAGCGTGAGACTAACCGCTTACTAGAGCGGATTGAGCAGAACACTGCACGCCATCCGCGAAATGACTTGGTGTCAATCAATGACTTTATCAAGCTGTTTTTGGGGAACGTAGTAATTTCAAAAAATTTCCTACGCACACGCAAGATCATGGTGATGCATAGCAACGAGGGGGGGAGTCTGATCTACGTACCCTTGTAGATCGCAACGGAAGCGTTGACACAACGTAGAGGAAGTAGTCGTACGTCTTCTTCCCGATCCGACCGATCCAAGCACCGTTACTCCGGCACCTCCGAGTTCTTAGCACACGTTCAGCTCGATGACGATCCTCGGGCTCCGATCCAGCAAAGCGTCGAGGAAGTGTTCCGTCAGCACGACGGCGTGGTGACGATCTTGATGTACTACCGACGCAGGGCTTCGCCTAAGCACTACAACGGTATGATCGAGGTGGAATTTGGTGGCAGGGGGCACCGCACACGGCTAAGGAACGATCGCAATGATCAACTTGTGTGTCTAGAGGTGTCCCCTGCCCCCGTATATAAAGGTTGCCAAGGGGAGGGCTGGCCGGCCAACTATGGAGGCGCAGGAGTCCTACTCCTACCGGGAGTAGGACTCCCCCCAATCCTATTCCTAATAGGACTCCCAAGTGGAAAGAGAGGGAGAGAGGTGGCCGGCCACCTCTCCTAGTCCTAATAGGACTAGGGGAGGGGGGAGGCGCGCAGCCCACCTTGGGCTGCCCCTTTCACCTTTCCACTAAAGCCCAATAAGGCCCATTTGGTTCCCGGGGGGTTCCGGTAACCTCCCGGTACTCCGGTAAAATCCCGATTTCACCCGGAACACTTCCGATGTCCAAACATAGGCTTCTAATATATCAATCTTTATGTCTCGACCATTTCGAGACTCCTCGTCATGTCCGTGATCACATCCGGGACTCCGAACAACCTTCGGTACATCAAAATGCATAAACTCATAATAACTGTCATCGTAACGTTAAGCGTGCGGACCCTATGGTTCGAGAACAATGTAGACATGACCGAGACACGTCTCCGGTCAATAACCAATAGAGGGACCTGGATGCCCATATTGGCTCCTACATATTCTACGAAGATCTTTATCGGTCAGACCGCATAACAACATACATTGTTCCCTTTGTCATCGGTATGTTACTTGCCCGAGATTCGATCGTCGGTATCCAATACCTAGTTCAATCTCGTTACTGGAAAGTCTCTTTACTCGTTCCGTAATACATCATCTCACAACTAACATCTTAGTTATAATGCTTGCAAGGCTTATGTGATGTGTATTACCGAGAGGGCCCAGAGATACCTCTTCGACAATCGGAGTGAGAAACCCTAATCTCGAAATACGCCAACCCAACATCTACCATTGGAGACACCTGTAGTACTCCTTTATAATCACCCAGTTACGTTGTGACGTTTGGTAGTACCCAAAGTGTTCCTCCGGCAAACGGGAGTTGCATAATCTCATAGTCATAGGAACATGTATAAGTCATGAAGAAAGCAATAGCAACATACTGAACGATCGGGTGCTAAGCTAATGGAATGGGTCATGTCAATCAGATCATTCAACTAATGATGTGACCTCGTTAATCAAATAACAACTCTTTGTTCATGGTTAGGAAACATAACCATCTTTGATTAACGAGCTAGTCAAGTAGAGGCATACTAGTGACACTCTGTTTGTCTATGTATTCACACATGTATTATGTTTCCGGTTAATACAATTCTAGCATGAATAATAAACATTTATCATGATATAAGGAAATAAATAATAACTTTATTATTGCCTCTAGGGCATATTTCCTTCAGTCTCCCACTTGCACTAGAGTCAATAATCTAGATTACACAGTAATGATTCTAACACCCATGGAGCCTTGGTGCTGACCATGTTTTGCTCGTGGAAGAGGCTTAGTCAACGGGTCTGCAACATTCAGATCCGTATGTATCTTGCAAATCTCTATGTCTCCCACCTGGACTAGATCCCGGATGGAGTTGAAGCGTCTCTTGATGTGTTTGGTCCTTTTGTGAAATCTGGATTCCTTTGCCAAAGCAATTGCACCAGTATTGTCACAAAAGATTTTCATTGGACCCGATGCACTAGGTATGACACCTAGATCGGATATGAACTCCTTCATCCAGACTCCTTCGTTCGCTGCTTCCGAAGTAGCTATGTACTCCGCTTCACATGTAGATCCCGCTACGACGCTTTGTTTAGAACTGCACCAACTGACAGCTCCACCGTTTAAAGTAAACACGTATCCGGTTTGCGATTTAGAATCGTCCGGATCAGTGTCAAAGCTTGCATCAACGTAACCTCTTAGGGTGAGCTCTTTGTCACCTCCATATACGAGAAACATATCCTTAGTCCTTTTCAGGTATTTTAGGATGTTCTTGACCGCTGTCCAGTGATCCACTCCTGGATTACTTTGGTACCTCCCTGCTAAACTTATAGCAAGGCACACATCAGGTCTGGTACACAGCATTGCATACATGATAGAGCCTATGGCTGAAGCATAGGGAACATCTTTCATTTTCTCTCTATCTTCTGAAGTGGTCGGGCATTGAGTCTAACTCAACTTCACACCTTGTAACACAGGCAAGAACCCTTTCTTTGCTTGATCCATTTTGAACTTCTTCAAAATCTTGTCAAGGTATGTGCTTTGTGAAAGTCCAATTAAGCGTCTTGATCTATCTCTATAGATCTTTATGCCTAATATGTAAGCAGCTTCCCCGAGGTCTTTCATCGAAAAACTTTTATTCAAGTATCCCTTTATGCTATCCAGAAATTCTATATCATTTCCAATCAGCAATATGTCATCCACATATAATATCAGAAATGCTACAGAGCTCCCACTCACTTTCTTGTAAATACAGGCTTCTCCAAAAGTCTGTATAAAGCCAAATGCTTTGATCACACTATCAAAGCGTTTATTCCAACTCCGAGATGCTTGCACCAGTCCATAAATGGATCGCTGGAGTTTGCACACTTTGTTAGCTCCCTTTGGATCGACAAAACCTTCCGGTTGCATCATATACAACTCTTCTTCCAGAAATCCATTCAGGAATGCAGTTTTGACATCCATCTGCCAAATTTCATAATCATAAAATGCGGCAATTGCTAACATGATTCTGACAGACTTAAGCATCGCTACGGGTGAGAAGGTCTCATCGTAGTCAACCCCTTGAACTTGTCGAAAACCTTTTGCGACAAGTCGAGCTTTATAGACAGTAATATTACCGTCAGCGTCGGTCTTTTTCTTGAAGATCCATTTATTCTCAATTGCTTGCCGATCATCGGGCAAGTCAACCAAAGTCCATACTTTGTTCTCATACATGGATCCCATCTCAGATTTCATGGCTTCAAGCCACTTTGCGGAATCTGGGCTCACCATCGCTTCTTCATAGTTCGTAGGTTCATCATGATCTAGTAGCATGACTTCCAGAATTGGATTACCGTACCACTCTGGTGCGGATCTTACTCTGGTTGATCTACGTGGTTCAGTAGTATCTTGTCCTGAAGTTTCATGATCACCATCATTAGCTTCCCCACTAATTGGTATAGGTGTCGCAAAAACAGTTTTCTGTGATGTACTAATTTCCAATAATGGAGCAGGTACAGTTACCTCGTCAAGTTCTACTTTCCTCCCACTCACTTCTTTCGAGAGAAACTCCTTCTCTAGAAATGATCCATTCTTAGCAACGAATGTCTTGCCTTCGGATCTGTGATAGAAGGTGTACCCAACAGTCTCCTTTGGGTATCCTATGAAGACACATTTCTCCGCTTTGGGTTTGAGCTTATCAGGTTGAAGCTTTTTCACATAAGCATCGCAGCCCCAAACTTTAAGAAACGACAACTTTGGTTTCTTGCCAAACCAAAGTTCATAAGGCGTCGTCTCAACGGATTTTGATGGTGCCCTATTTAACGTGAATGCGACCGTCTGTAAAGCATAACCCCAAAATGATAGCGGTAAATCAGTAAGAGACATCATAGATCGCACCATATCTAGTAAAGTACGATTACGACGTTCGGACACACCATTACGCTGTGGTGTTCCGGGTGGCGTGAGTTGCGAAACTATTCCACAATTTTTCAAATGTACACCAAACTCGTAACTCAAATATTCTCCTCCACGATCAGATCGTAGAAACTTTATTTTCTTGTTACGATGATTTTCAATTTCAATCTGAAATTCTTTGAACTTTTCAAATGTTTCAGACTTGTGTTTCATTAAGTAGATATACCCATATCTGCTTAAATCATCTGTGAAGGTGAGAAAATAACGATATCCGCCACGAGCCTCAATATTCATCGGACCACATACATCGGTATGTATGATTTCCAACAAATCTGTTGCTCTCTCCATAGTACCGGAGAACGGTGTTTTAGTCATCTTGCCTATGAGACACGGTTCGCAAGTACCAAGTGATTCATAATCAAGTGGTTCCAAAAGTCCATCATTATGGAGTTTCTTCATGCGCTTTATACCGATATGACCTAAACGGCAGTGCCACAAATAAGTTGCACTATCATTATCAACTCTGCATCTTTTGGTTTCAACATTATGAATATGTGTATCACTACTATCGAGATTCATCAAAAATAGACCACTCTTCAAAGGTGCATGACCATAAAAGATATTACTCATATAAATAGAACAACCATTATTCTTTGATTTAAATGAATAATCGTCTCGCATTAAACAAGATCCAGATATAATGTTCATGCTCAACGCTGGCACCAAATAACAATTATTTAGGTCTAATATTAATCCTGAAGGTAGATGTAGAGGTAGCGTGCCGACCGCGATCACATCGACTTTGGAACCGTTTCCCACGCGCATCGTCACCTCGTCCTTTGCTAGTGTCCGCTTATTTCGTAGTCCCTGTTTCGAGTTGCAAATATTAGCAACAGAACCAGTATCAAATACCCAGGTGCTACTGCGAGCTCTAGTAAGGTACACATCAATAACATGTATATCACATATACCTTTGTTCACCTTGCCATCCTTCTTATCCGCCAAATACTTGGGGCAGTTCCGCTTCCAGTGACCAGTCTGCTTGCAGTAGAGCACTCAGTTTCAGGCTTAGGTCCAGACTTGGGTTTCTTCTCCTGAGCAGCAACTTGCTTGCTGTTCTTCTTGAAGTTCCCCTTCTTCTTCCCTTTGCCCTTTTTCTTGAAACTAGTGGTCTTGTTGACCATCAACACTTGATGCTCCTTCTTGATTTCTACCTCCGCAACTTTCAGCATTGCGAAGAGATCGGGAATAGTCTTGTTCATCCCTTGCATATTATAGTTCATCACGAAGCTCTTGTAGCTTGGTGGCAGTGATTGGAGAATTCTGTCAATGACGCAATCATCTGGAAGATTAACTCCCATCTGAATCAAGTGATTATTATACCCAGACATTTTGAGTATATGCTCACTGACAGAACTGTTCTCCTCCATCTTGCAGCTATAGAACTTATCGGAGACTTCATATCTCTCAATTCGGGCATTTGCTTGAAATATTAACTTCAACTCCTGGAACATCTCATATGCTCCATGACGTTCAAAACGTCGTTGAAGTCCCGATTCTAAGCCGTAAAGCATGGCACACTGAACTATCGAGTAGTCATTAGCTTTGCTCTGCCAGACATTCATAACATCTGGTGTTGCTCCAGCAGCAGGCCTGGCACCCAGCGGTGCTTCCAGGACGTAATTCTTCTGTGCAGCAATGAGGATAATCCTCAGGTTACGGACCCAGTCCGTGTAATTGCTACCATCATCTTTCAACTTTGCTTTCTCAAGGAACGCATTAAAATTCAACGGAACAACAGCACGAGCCATCTATCTACAATCAACATAAACAAGCAAGATACTATCAGGTACTAAGTTCATGATAAGTTTAAGTTCAGTTAATCAAATTACTTAAGAACTCCCACTTAGATAGACATCCCTCTAATCCTCTAAGTGATCACATGATCCAAATCAACTAAACCATAACCGATCATCACGTGAGATGGAGTAGTTTTCAATGGTGAACATCGTTATGTTGATCATATCTACTATATGATTCACGCTCGACCTTTCGGTCTCTGTGTTCCGAGGCCATATCTGCATATGCTAGGCTCGTCAAGTTTAACCTGAGTATTCTGCGTGTGCAAAACTGGCTTGCACCCGTTGTAGATGGACGTAGAGCTTATCACACCCGATCATCACGTGGTGTTTGGGCACAACGAACTTTGGCAACGGTGCATACTCAGGGAGAACACTTCTTGATAATTTAGTGAGAGATCATCTTATAATGCTACCGTCAATCAAAGCAAGATAAGATGCATAAAAGATAAACATCACATGCAATCAATATAAGTGATATGATATGGCCATCATCATCTTGTGCTTGTGATCTCCATCTCCGAAGCACCGTCATGATCACCATCGTCACTGGCGCAACACCTTGATCTCCATCGTAGCATCGTTGTCGTCTCGCCAATCTTATGCTTCCATGACTATCACTACCGCTTAGTAATAAAGTAAAGCATTACATGGCGATTGCATTGCATACAATAAAGCGACAACCATATGGCTCCTGCCAGTTGCCGATAACTTGGTTACAAAACATGATCATCTCATACAATAAAAATCAGCATCATGCCTTGACCATATCACATCACAACATGCCCTGCAAAAACAAGTTAGACGTCCTCTACTTTGTTGTTGCAAGTTTTACGTGGCTGCTACGGGCTTAAGCAAGAACTCATCTCACCTACGCATCAAAACCACAACGATAGTTTGTCAAATAGACTCCGTTTTAACCTTCTCAAGGACCGGGCGTAGCCATACTCGGTTCAACTAAAGTTGGAGAGACAGTCGCCCGCAAGCCATCTTTGTGCAAAGCACGTCGCGGGAACCGGTCTCGCGTAAGCGTACGCGTAAGGTTGGTCCGGGTCGTCTCGTCCAACAATACCGCCGAACCAAAGTATCACATGCTGGTAGGCAGTATGACTTGTTTCGCCCACAACTTACTTGTGTTCTACTCGTGCAAATAACATCAAACCATAAAACCTAGGCTCTGATACCACTGTTGGGGAACGTAGTAATTTCAAAAAATTTCCTACGCACACGCAAGATCATGGTGATGCATAGCAACGAGGGGGAGAGTCTGATCTACGTACCCTTGTAGATCGCAACGGAACCGTTGACACAACGTAGAGGAAGTAGTCGTACGTCTTCTTCCCGATCCGACCGATCCAAGCACCGTTACTCCGGCACCTCCGAGTTCTTAGCACACGTTCAGCTCGATGACGATCCTCGGGCTCCGATCTAGCAAAGCATCGAGGAAGAGTTCCGTCAGCACGACGGCGTGGTGACGATCTTGATGTACTACCGACGCACGGCTTCGCCTAAGCACTACAACGGTATGATCGAGGTGGAATTTGGTGGCAGGGGGAACCGCACACGGCTAAGGAACGATCTCAATGATCAACTTGTGTGTCTAGAGGTGTCCCCTGCTCCCGTATTTAATGGTTGCCAAGGGGAGGGCTGGCCGGCCAACTATGGAGGCGCAGGAGGAGTCCTACTCCTACCGGGAGTAGGACCCCCCCCCAATCCTATTCCTAATAGGACTCCCAAGTGGAAAGAGAGGGAGAGAGGTGGCCGGCCACCTCTCCTAGTCCTAACAGGACTAGGGGAGGGGGGAGGCGCGCAGCCCACCTTGGGCTGCCCCTTTCACCTTTCCACTAAAGCCCAATAAGGCCCATTTGGTTCCCGGGGGGTTCCGGTAACCTCCCGGTACTCCGGTAAAATCCCGATTTCACCCGGAACACTTCCGATGTCCAAACATAGGCTTCCAATATATCAATCTTTATGTCTCGACCATTTCGAGACTCCTCGTCATGTCCGTGATCACATCCGGGACCCCGAACAACCTTCGGTACATCAAAATGCATAAACTCATAATAACTGTCATCGTAAAGTTAAGCGTGCGGACCCTACGGTTCGAGAACAATGTAGACATGACTGAGACACGTCTCCGGTCAATAACCAATAGCGGGACCTGGATGCCCATATTGGCTCCTACATATTCTACGAAGATCTTTATCGGTCAGACCGCATAACAACATACGTTGTTCCCTTTGTCATCGGTATGTTACTTGCCCGAGATTCGATCGTCGGTATCCAATACCTAGTTCAATCTCGTTACTGGCAAGTCTCTTTACTCGTTCCGTAATACATCATCTCACAACTAACATCTTAGTTATAATGCTTGCAAGGCTTATGTGATGTGTATTACCGAGAGGGCCCAGAGACACCTCTCCGACAATCGGAGTGACAAACCCTAATCTCGAAATACGCCAACCCAACGTCTACCGTTGGAGACACCTGTAGTACTCCTTTATAATCACCCAGTTACGTTGTGACGTTTGGTAGAACCCAAAGTGTTCTTCCGGCAAACAGGAGTTTCATAATCTCATAGTCATAGGAACATGTATAAGTCATGAAGAAAGCAATAGCAACATACTAAACGATCGGGTGCTAAGCTAATGGAATGGGTCATGTCAATCAGATCATTCAACTAATGATGTGACCTCGTTAATCAAATAACAACTCTTTGTTCATGGTTAGGAAACATAACCATCTTTGATTAACGAGCTAGTCAAGTAGAGGCATACTAGTGACACTCTGTTTGTCTATGTATTCACACATGTATTATGTTTCCTGTTAATACATTTCTAGCATGAATAATAAACATTTATCATGATATAAGGAAATAAATAATAACTTTATTATTGCCTCTAGGGCATATTTCCTTCAGCTGTACCCACCAAAGTTTAACCATTCCGTCGAGCCCCTCGACGCGGATGATTGGCTTCGCAACATCACCCACAAGCTACGTTCTGCCAATGTAGCCGAAGCTGATAAGGTTACTTATGCTGCCTACCATCTCGAAGGCCCTGCTAGCCTCTGGTGGGAAAATTTTGAAGCTATGCGCCCGGTTGGCCAAATCACTACTTGGGCTGAATTCAGTGAGGCTTTCAGTGAGCATCACATTCCGGAAGGTCTCATAGATCGCAAGAGGGAGGAGTTCTGCAATTTCAGCCAAGGAAGACTGACTGTGGATGCTTATAGTCATGAATTTGGGAATCTGGCACGTTATGCTCCTGAAGAAGTATCTACCGACGCTAAGAAGCAGCAAGGTTCCGCAAGGGACTTAGCCCTGAGCTTTGCTGCGATCTTCGTCTGCACGAGTGCACCTCCTTTCAGAAGTTGGTCAATAAAGCCATCAGTGCTGAGTCAGGCCAGTCTGACTATGACGCCTCACCCAAGCACTCACGTGATTTTAGCTCTTCATCCGGCTCTGGAGCTCAGAAGCGCCGGGTGTGGATCCCAAGCACAGCACTGCCACCCAGGTTCCTTCCGAGGCCATCCTTTGAGGCGCCTCATCCCAACCAGCAGTTTGCACCGCCCAAGCCCTATGGTGGCCCCGCTGCTAATGCTGCTCCACGCCCCAATGTGGTGACATGCTTCAAGTGTGGAGAGCTGGTTAACTATAGTCAAGAGTGTCCCCAGAACAACCCCAATCAGACTGGAAAGTCCGTTGGCCGTGGTAAGCCAGCGGGAAAGACATTCTACGCCAAGCCGGTCACCACTGCATGTGGCCATGTCAACTATGTTTCAGCCGAGGAGGCTCATGAGGATCCTAACGTCGCCCTTGGTACGCTCCTTGTTAATTGCCATCCGGCATCTGCTCTTTTCGATACTAGAGCATCTCATTCATTCATATCCGAGAACTATGCTCGATTGCATAACACGACATTCTGTGACATGCCCTCTACCATGGAAATTCAAACCCCTGGCTCTAGATGGCAAACTTCTAGAGTAAGCCATGGGAACGAAATTCTTGTCGATAGACTTGTCTTCCTTGCATCCTTAATAGCTCTCAAGTCCTCGGACATAAACATCATCTTGGGTATGGACTGGATGTTAGCTCATTATGCTAAGATTGATTGTGGCACTAGAACCGTTGAACTTACTCACCCATCGGGCAAGACAGTCAATGTCTTAACTCGAGTGGCCTAGCGCCAGCTTTACTCCCTAAATGCCAACACCCTTCTAGACCTTGAAGATGTTCTGGTAGTCCGAGACTTTCTGGATGTCTTTCCAGAAGAACTGCCAGGTGTTCCACCTGACTGGGATGTCGATTTTGTGATACACCTTGTTCCAGGAACCGTTCCAATTTCTAGGAGACCCTATAAGATGGCACCCTTAGAACTAGCGAAGCTTAAGAACCAACTCGATGAGTCCTTGAAAAAGGGTTTCATTCGTCCTAGTTCCTCTCCTTGGGCTTGCCCCGTCCTCTTCGTCAAGAAGAAGGATGGAACGGATTGAATGGTTGTAGATTACCGACCTGTCAACTTGGTCACTATCAAGAACAAGTATCCGCTTCCCAGGATCAATGATCTGTATGATCAACTCGCTGGATCCTCAGTCTTTTACAAGATGGATTTGAGGTTGGGCTACCATCAAATCAAAATCAGAAACAGGGACATTCCCAAAATGGCCATTGTTACTCGTTATGGCCAATACGAGTACACCGTTATGTGCTTCGGTTTAACCAATGCCCCGGCCACCTTCTCTCGGTTAATGAACTCGGCCTTCATGGAGTATTTGGATAAATTCGTCGTAGTATACCTCGATGACATACTCATCTACTCCAAGAATGAAGAGGAACATGCCGAACATCTAAGGCTGGTATTGACGAAACTTCGAGAGCATCGCCTTTATGCCAAATTCTCCAAGTGTGAATTTTGGTTGCCAGAAGTGACCTATCTAGGCCATATAATCTCTGCTAAGGGTATTGCTGTCAATCCCGAGCGAGTTCAAGCTGTCCTTGATTGGACTCCACTTGAGACGGTCAAGGAAGTTTGGAGCTTCCTTGGCTTAGCGAGCTACTATCGCTGCTTCGTCGAGAATTTCTCCAAGGTTGCTAAACCTCTAACTGAACTCCTCAAAAAAGATAAAAAGTTCGAGTGGACTCCACAGTGCGAGTTCAGCTTTCAGGAACTGAAAGGATGCCTGACATCTACTCCCATACTGGTACCACCAGATTTCTCCGAGGACTTTATTATCTATTGCGACGCCTCGCGACAAGGACTAGGTTGCATACTCATGCAAGATCGTCAAGTAATTGCCTATGCTTCACGGCAATTACACCCACATGAGGAAAATTATCCCACACATGATCTAGAGCTTGCAGCTGTAGTCCATGCACTTAAAACTTGGCGACATCACCTCCTCGGTAATCGTTGCGAGATCTTCACCGATCACCAAAGTTTGAAATATATCTTCACCCAACCAGATTTGAATCTCAGGCAAAGACGTTGGGTCGAGTTGATCTCGGATTACGACTTAGGAATAACTTACACCCCGGGCAAAGCCAATGTAATGGCTGATGCACTAAGAAGTAAGTCCTATTGTAACAACCTGATGTTACAACAAAGTCAACCACTTCTCCATGAGGAATTTCGTAAGCTTAATCTTCACATTGTTCCTCGAGGTTTTCTATCCACCCTGGTGGTGAAACCTACCCTTATGGATCAAATCATAGCTGCCTAGAAGCGTGATAAGGGCATATTCCGGATTAAGGAAAACATTGCTAGCGGAGTTGCTAAATGTTTTTCCATGGATGAGCGAGGTGTTGTCTTCTTTGAGAACCTCTTGGTGGTTCCCAAGAAACAACATCTACGCCAGTTGATTCTCAAGGAAGCTCATGACTCCCCTCTCACCATTCATCCCAGTAGTACCAAGATGTATCAAGACCTATGCCAGAGGTTTTGGTGGACTAGGATGAAGAGAGAAATTGCTCAATACATTGCTAGCTGTGACGTCTGTCGTCGTGTTAAAGCAGAGCATCAACGGCCTGCTGGCACCCTTCAACCTTTGGCTATTCCTGAGTGGAAATGGGATAAAATCAACATGGATTTCATCACTGGGTTTCCCAGGACCAAGAGAGGGAATAATGCCATCTTCGTCGTGATCGACCGTCTTTCCAAAGTAGCCCACTTTCTACCTGTTTGTGAGAGTATCACCGCTAGCCAGCTAGCGGACTTATACATCTCCCGAATAGTGTCTCTTCATGGTGTTCCATTGGAAATTAACTCAGACCGTGGGAGTCTCTTCACCTCTCGATTTTGGGAAAGTTTCCAAAATGCTATGGGAACTCATCTCTCTTTTAGCACCGCCTTCCATTCTCAATAAAGTGGTCAAGTAGAGCGAGTCAATCAAATTCTGGAAGATATGCTCTGAGCTTCTGTCATCTCATTCGGAATGGGTTGGGAGAATTGCCTTCCATTCGCGGAGTTTGCTTATAACAATAGTTATCAAGCTAGCTTGGGCAAGGCTCCTTTCGATGTTCTCTATGGACGAAAATGTCAAACGCCTCTTAACTGGTCAGAAACCGGGGAAAGACAACTCTTTGGCCTAGATATAATCCAGGAAGCAGAAGAGCAGGTTCGCGTTATTCGTGAGAAATTGAAAACAGCCCAATCTCATCAAAAGAGCCAATATGATCATAAACATAAGCTCATGACTTTTGAAGTCGGCGAGAAGGCTTACCTTCGGGTTACTCCGTTAAAGAGAACCCATCATTTCGGTATCAAAGGCAAATTGGCTCCTTGCTACATCGGGCCCTTTCGCATTCTTGCCAAACGAGGAGAAGTTGCCTACCACTTGGAACTACCTTCACATCTTTCCAGAGTTCACGATATCTTCCACGTTTCTCAACTCAGGCGTTGCTTCATGGATCCTATCCGTGCAGTGGACCACGAAACGCTTGATCTACAAGATAACCTCTCATATCGGGAATATCCCATTCGTATCCTTGATCAAGCCGAGCGTACCACTCGACGTCATAATATCAAGTTTCTCAAGGTTCAAAGGTCACACCATTCCGAGAAAGAAGCCACTTGGGAAAGGGAGGATCGTCTTCGACTCGAGTACCCCACCTTCTTTCCGGAGGATCCTAAATCTCAGGATGAGATTCTTTTGAGTGGGGGTGAGTTGTCACACCCTAGCTAGTTCAAGCATTAGAGTGTGCATCATGTTTAAATTCCTTTAAAATTTGAAATGGGGATGACAGAACCCCTAGCATCCCCCCTGGAACAACTAGGGTTTACTAAAAACCTTTTTCAATGAACCTGAAATGCCCTTCTAAAAAGCCCACCCTTTTTGTTTTGGGTTAAAACCTTTGACAAAAATGGTGCACATTTTTCTAGGACATCTAAGGTCATTGGATTAATCCTTATAGTATTTGCATTTGGGCATTTAAATGCTATAAAATATTTTAAATGCTCAAATAATCATAAACTAAAATGTTTGTTGTTGGATATATTCTAAGCAGTGGCCATGATTAATTTTATGATTTATGGTAATGCCCTGGCATTTTTAATAAAGCCCCGAAGTTATAGAAATAATAAATAAAAAAAAACAGAAAAGGAAAGAAAGAACAGGGACTTAACTGGCGCAGCCCACCGGCCCACCCGGCTCGGCCCAGTCCACTGGCTCTTGCCAGTCGTCCTCCTCCTCTCGCCAGGAGGACGAGGAGCGCGTGGCCGGCGCCCGCGGCCACACGCCGGCCACCTCCTACTTCCGCCGACGCCCTGGAGGCGTCTACGAGTGCCACCCCGACCCCCAAGTCTCCCTCTCTTTCTTCCCACTCTCCCCGTGGCCTCTCCCCCACTCTGGCTCTCTCCCTATCTCCCTGCCGAGCGCAGCTGTCGCCGCTGATAAGCTCCACCGTAGCCACCGCCTTCCATTCATTGCCTCGTCATGCCAGGAAGCTCCGCCGTCGTCGACTACATCGAGTAGGCCGAGCCTCGAGCGCTTGCTTGCCCCGGAGACGCTGCACCGAGCTCATCCTCAACTCCGGCCACCGGAGATCCCCTTCGCCATCCCCGCCGCATCAGCTCATCCCCGACCTCGCCGACTGCCTCGACAAGACCCCCGTGAGCTCAGCCACCTCCCCACCTTCTCCGTTCTCTCTCTCGAGCCCCGTAGCGACCGCACGTAGCTCACCCGCACGCACCGCCGCGGAGCTCATCGCTGACAAGGCTCCGGCCACCCAATGGCCGCGCCACCCTGTCCACTGGTCCTACCGCACCTCCAGGAGCTCAATGCACCAAACCACGTGCCTCCCCGTGCCCCCTAGAGACTAGCTCGACCTCACCCGAGCTCCGGCGGCCGCCAAACTCGTCACCGGCGACGTTTTCGGCTACCCCAGCTCCACCCACTACCACCACTCGACGCGGCTTCCTCCCCGCATCACGCATATAGTCTCCGCCGTCCTTTTGGTCGCCGGAGTGCAAATCCCTCGCTGCTCCGCTGCGTCTGGCCTCGCCGGCGGCTAGACTCTGGAGAGTTGACCCTGTTTGACCCCGTGTGGGCCCAGGTTGACCCCCCTGAGTCTATGACAGGTGGGGATGGTCTGCTAATTAGTTTAGGATTAGTTTTAACTAATTTTAATTAGTTTAGTCACTGACATGTGGGCCCAGGCCCAAGTGACAGCTAATTAGTGTTAATTTAATTCTGTTAATTAGTTGAGTCTCTAACAGACAGGGCCCACCAGTCAGGTTTGACCTGGCCGACCCAGTTGACCCGCTGACGTCACACCTATGTCATGATGACGCATTAATTCAATTACTAGATTTATTCTTTAATAGGAAATTCCAGAAAATAGCCAAAACTTCTAAAAATCATAGAAAATCAACCATAGCTCCAAATGCAATGATTTATATATGAAAAATGATCGGAAAAATTCAATCTATCCATTTGTAATGGTTTCATGCATGACAAAACAATATAACCTTGCTGTTTAAGCAATATAAGATAATGCACTAATAAGTCTAAGTTAAATGAGCTATCATTTGAATCTTTGATTCAAATGGGCTCATACTTTTCTGTTTTAGCCTGCATTAGGCCAAGACACATTCATTTTGCCATGTCATAGCATGCATCATATTGTTGCATATTGCCATGTGTTGATTATGTTCGGTGTGTCTTTTGTGGTAGGTTCTGCCTCTGAGGATAACCCCGAGTATCCGTCTGAAGGGCAGTACCCTACTACCACTACAACAGGCAAGCAACCCATTGATCATTCCGATACAAACCCATGTTCTCGCTTCTGCTCTTGTTTAATGCATTAAGACAATGCGATTCAAACTGCTATGTGCTACGGTAGTTGAACCCTTATCCTCTGCATGACCTGGCATTGCCACAGTAACTAGATGAAACCCACTAGCATGTGTAGGAGTTGATTGAGCCATGTATGTGATTTCTACCTTGCTATGCCTGCTATGCTTAGAGTTGTGTCAGGTCTGGTTCATCTAGGTGATGGGCTAGAGTGAAATGATTATGTCGGTAATATGAGGGATGTGTTGAACATGTGTTGGTAAAGGTATCGATGAGAGGCCATGTAGGAGTACATGGTGGGTTGTTTCATTGAGGCCGTCCATAAGAACTGAGATCTGTATGCGTGATTTAAGATTCAGCTACTACCACACATTGGGCCCTGAAATATGACCCCGCTCGACTTACTGACCCCTCTCGCCCTCTGTCCAGGAGTTGCAACTAGTTTCTGGTGTTTGTAGGTTATGTGTTGGCGGCCGTGCGTAGCGCTGACCCTAGGGGTGGGCTATCATGCGGTAGATACACTGTGGCCGGGTATGCTGGGCACCCGTTTGGCGTCTCGGGCCCCTGTACACATCGTTCGGGGCCGTTGAGGACACCCCGGCCGGATTTCCTTGCGGATGGAACCTGAATAGGTGATAAACCTGGACTAGAGACTTGAGCGGTTAGTCAGGTCGTGCTCTACACCCACGTCGGTTTTCGCTTGAAGTCTGCCGAGCACATGTCGTGTGCAGACGCTAAGTGGTGGAAACATGTGTGACCAAGTACACCCCTGCAGGGTATAAACTATTCGAATAGCTGCGTCTGCGGTAAAGGACTACTTGGTTGCCTATACAGTTCATAGACAAGTTAATGGTTACTACTAAAACACCCAAGATAAGTGTGCGTACCGAGGATGGCCCTCTCATAGGATGCCGAGGGAGGATCCCTGGTGGAGTATTGTGTTGGTGAGTAGTGGACTCGTGTGAGAAAACTATTTTTACTAGTGGAGTCTCATAGGATAGCTTAGCCACGAGTCAAAGCTGGCTTGCTGCAATAACTCCACCACCTTCTTGAGAATGAGCATGTATAGTAGGTTCTGTTGTAGGACTTGCTGAGTACCTTTGTACTCATGTTTGCTTAACTACTGTTTTCAGACGACAACACCGCCCCCTCCGATGGGTTCTATGTAGACCTTGATGTTGACGAGTGACTAGCCACCAAGGTGGTGATCCTGGCCATGGAGGGCCCTATGTAGATAGACAGGCTTCGGAAGCCTTCTTGCTTTCTAGTGTCTGTACTCAGACTATTTACTTCCGCTTGTGCTTGTATGCTTGTATGACTTGAGTGTCGGGTCATGTGACCCCTACCTGTATGAACTTGTTATGTATGGCTCTCTGGAGCCTTTAAATAAAGTACTTGAGTTGTAGAGTTTTGTTGTGATGCCATGTTGTATGTACTCATATTGGGCATATTGTGTGTATGATTGAAATGCTTGGTATGAGTGGGATCCAACAATCTAGTTGTTTATCCTTGGCAGCCTTTCTTATCGGGAAATGTAGTCTAGTGTTCCTCAAGCCATAGTAGTCCGCTACAGCCCGGTTGACCGGAGTCCTGCTAGCCCAGCACTACTGCTCAGGACACTTGACTGGCCGGCATGTGTTTCACTTTGTTCCTATGTCTGTCCCTTTGGGGAAATGTCACTCGGTTACATATGGAGTCCTGCCTAGCCTGCTATAGCCCGGGTTCCCTGCAGTCCTGTTAGCCCAATGCTACAGCCTGGATTCACTCGCTGATGACCGACATGCTCGATGTGATTCATGTATGCCTGTCTCCATAGATCTCTGCCGCTTTGGGTTCACGACTAGCCATGTCGGCCCGGGTTCTCTGTCATATGGATGCTAGCGACACTATCATATACATGAGCCAAAAGGCGCAAACGGTCCCAGGCCATGGTAAGGCGACACCCATGGGATACCGTGCGTGATGCCGCAATGTGATATGAGGTGTTACTAGCTAGATCGATGTGACTTGGAATCGGGGTCCTGACAACGTTGGCATCAGAGCCGGACTGCAGTAGGTTCGTTGAGCCAAACTGGTTGATGTCGAGTCTAGAAATGCTTTAGTTATATGTAGGGGAATTGATTGTGGGAGGGAACATAAGGCTCTTTTACTCCTTTACCTTATGCCCTCTGATCTGAGTCATTCTCTTCTCATTCAACGTGGGTTAAGGACTAGGCTCTCTTCCTCTGTCAGGTTCACGTGTTACTAATCCGTAGTAGCTTATAGGATTGTTGTTACAAGCCTCAGTACAGTTTCTACTACCTTTAGTATGTTGCCAGTTGAATCAGAACCTTGATATGATGTTGTTGAGTGGTATTGCAAACTGTTGTGGATGTCTCAAATCTTTTTCTGAGCATTTACAGCTGTTATGTTGTCCAATTTTTCCTAGAAATTCTAATGTCTTTGCATTGTGGTTGTGCTTCCAGATTGCCACTCGTGCTCAAAACCAAGTGGTTCGCCTCACCCGGTGCCTTGATGTGCCCGGTCATACTGCTATGTTAGTCCGGGTAATGATCGAGACGGGTTACTGTTGGTATCCCGAATACACTGTCGAAGAGCAGTTCCGAGACTTTAATCAAAGCCAATATTTCTGCACCGTCAGGATATTTCCTTCTTATCCTGGATCTACTGAGCCCCTCCACTGTTCCTATACACTCGGGGTTACTGTTGAGATGGCTTTGCAGGATGCTGCCTATTCCATGATGACCATCATGCGAGTCCGGACTGGCCTGCTTCAGAACACCGACTTCCGTTACATGCCAGCTTCACTTCCGAGAGCGCAAGGGTATCTTCAGGCTATCTATGCTGACTCCACTCAGGAGGACTCATTAACTCGTACCACTGCCGAGATGCTCGAGGATAAGGACCGTGAGAATCGGGCCTTGAGGCTGGAGCTTTTCAATACCCATGCTGATCATTGGGCCACATTGACTCGGTTTGCACCTGCGGTGCAAGCAGGATGTATGGATACAAGGGATCTGTATCCTGTGAGATCTGCTCTGCCAGACATGGTGGATTGGCGTGATGTGGGAGGCATCACCCCTCCCCGTGGTCCCCGCAGGCCACCATTTGTTGGTCCAAGACCTCATCCTAGCCCCTTTGGTCCACAAGGTCCTCAGGACCGTCTGTTCCCGGATGATCACGTTGAACTTCCAGGCTATGGAGGTGACTTCTATGAGGACTACTACGGAGCTGTCTAAGTTAGTAGTAGTATCACTAGTATTGTAATAGTTGTATCTCCACTGTCCTGCGTGACTTGTCGAATATGACTTTGTGTGTAATCAATTCCGAAGGTGTAGACACATAATGTATAGGAGCTTGGAATGCCTCCGATGAGATGTAACGTCTTTCATCATAGTTGTACTGTAGCCTGGGCATGTACTAAACTATGTATGGTGTGTATGACCGTTGGTATATATATGGCAGTTTTATATTACCATGACATACAGATGAACATCTCTGCATTCTGTGTTATCCATTACATTTTGCACTTCCTTGCTAAGTTTGAGCCATCCTTACCTAAACCGTTGTCTTGTTTTCTCCTAGGATGGTCAACACCCGCAGCAACCCTGCTGCCCCGGAGCAGGGGGAAGCCAGTGCAGCTAGGGGTGAAAATCTGCCTCACCCGCCTTCTCTGGCCAAAGTGATGCTGGAGGCGGAAAGAAACAAGCGTGAGACTAACCGCTTACTAGAGCGGATTGAGCAGAACACTGCACGCCATCCGCGAAATGACTTGGTGTCAATCAATGACTTTATCAAGCTGTACCCACCAAAGATTAACCATTTCGTCGAGCCCCTCGACGCGGATGACTGGCTTCGCAGCATCACCCACAAGCTACGTTCTGCCAACGTAGCCGAAGCTGATAAGGTTACTTATGCTGCCTACCATCTCGAAGGCCCTGCTAGCCTCTGGTGCGAAAATTTTGAAGCTATGCGCCCGGTCGGCCAAATCACTACTTGGGCTGAATTCAGTTAGGCTTTCCGTGAGCATCACATTCCGGAAGGTCTCGTAGATGGCAAGAGGGAGGAGTTATGCAATTTCACCCAAGGAAGATTGACTGTGGATGCTTATAGTCATGAATTTGGGAATCTGGCACGTTATGCTCCTGAAGAAGTATCTACCGACGCTAAGAAGCAGGCAAGGTTCCGCAAGAGACTTAGCCCTAAGCTTCGTCGCGATCTTCGTCTGCATGAGTGCACCTCCTTTCAGCAGTTGGTAAATAAAGCCATCAGTGCCGAGTCAGGCCGGTCTGACTATGACGCCTCACGCAAGCACTCACGTGGTTTTGGCTCTTCATCCAGCTCTGGAGCTCGGAAGCGCCGGGTGTGGATCCCAAGCACGTCACTGCCACCCAGGTTCATTCCGAGGCCATCCTTTGAGGCGCCTCGTCCCAACCAGCAGTTTGCACCACCCAAGCCCTATGGTGGCCCCGCTGCCAATGCTGCTCCACGCCCCAATGTGGTGACATGCTTCAAGTGTGGAGAGCCGGGTCACTATAGTCGAGAGTGTCCCCAGAACAACCCCAATCAGACTGGAAAGTCCGTTGGCCGTGGTAAGCTAGCGGGAAAGACATTCTACGCCAAGCCGGTCACCACTGCCATGTCAACTATGTTTCAGTCGAGGAGGCTCATGAGGATCCTAACGTCGTCCTTGGTACCCTCCTTGTTAATTGCCATCCGGCATATGTTCTTTTCGATATTGCAGCATCTCATTCATTCATATCCGAGAACTATGCTCGATTGCATAACTCGACATTCTGTGACATGCCCTCTACCATGGAAATTCAAACCCCTGGCTCTAGATGGCAAACTTCTAGAGTAAGCCATGGGAACGAAATTCTTGTTGATAGATTTGTCTTCAATGCATCCTTAATAGCTCTCAAGTCCTCAAACATAAACATCATCTTGGGTATGGACTGGATGTCAGCTCATTATGCTAAGATTGATTGTGCCACTAGAACCGTTCAACTTACTCACCCATCGGGCAAGACAGTCAATGTCTTAACTCGAGTGGCCAAGCGCCAGCTTTACTCCCTAAATGCCATCCCCCTTCCAGACCTTGAAGATGTTCCAGTAGTCCGAGACTTTCCGGATGTCTTTCCAGAAGAACTGCCAGGTGTTCCACCTGACGGGGATGTCGAGTTTGTGATAGACCTTGTTCCAGGAACCATTCCAATTTCTAGGAGACCCTATAAGATGGCACCCTTAGAACTAGCCGAGCTTAAGAACCAACTCGATGAGTCCTTGAAAAAGGGTTTCATCCGTCCTAGTTCCTCTCCTTGAGCTTTCCCCGTCCTCTTCGTCAAGAAGAAGGATGGAACGGATCGAATGGTTGTAGATTACCGACCTGTCAACTTGGTCACTATCAAGAACAAGTATCCGCTTCCCAGGATCAACGATCTGTATGATCAGCTCGCTGGATCCTCAGTCTTTTCCAAGATGGATTTGAGGTTTGGCTACCATCAAATCAAAATCAGAAACGGGGACATTCCCAAAACGGCCATTGTTACTCATTATGGCCAATACGAGTACACCGTTATGTCCTTCGATTTAACCAATGCCCCAGCCACCTTCTCTCGGTTAATGAACTCGGTCTTCATGGAGTATTTGGATAAATTCGTCGTAGTATACCTTGATGACATACTCATCTACTCCCAGAATGAAGAGGAACATGCCGAACATCTAAGGCTGGTATTGACGAAACTTCGAGAGCATCGCTTTTATGCCAAATTCTCCAAGTGTGAATTTGGGTTGCCAGAAGTGACCTATCTAGGCCATGTAATCTCTGGTAAGGGTATTGCTGTCAATCCCGAGCGAGTTGAAGTTGTCCTTGATTGGACTCCACCTGAGACGGTCAAGCAAGTTCGGAGCTTCCTTGGCTTAGCGACCTACTGCCGCCGCTTCGTCGAGAATTTCTCCAAGGTTGCTAAACCTCTAACTGAACTCCTCAAAAAAGATAAAAAGTTTGAGTGGACTCCACAGTGTGAGTTCATCTTTCAGGAACTGAAAAGACGCCTGACATCTGCTCCCGTACTGGTACCACCAGATTTCTCCAAGGACTTTATTATCTATTGCGACGCCTCGCGACAAGGACTAGGTTGCATACTCATGCAAGATCGTCAAGTAATTGCCTATGCTTCACGGCAATTACACCCACATGAGGAAAATTATCCCACACATGATCTAGAGCTTGCAGCTGTAGTCCATGCACTTAAAACTTGGCGACATTACCTCCTCGGTAATCGTTGTGAGATCTTCACCGATCACCAAAGTTTGAAATATATCTTCACCCAACCAAATTTGAATCTCAGGCAAAGACATTGGGTTGAGTTGATCTCGGATTACGACTTAGGAATAACTTACACCCCGGGCAAAGCCAATGTCATGGCTGATGCACTAAGTCGTAAGTCCTATTGTAACAACCTGCTGTTACAACAAAGTCAACCACTTCTCCATGAGGAATTTCGTAAGCTTAATCTTCACATTGTTCCTCGAGGTTTTCTATCCACCCTGGTGGCGAAACCTACCCTTATGGATCAAATCATAGCTGCCCAGAAGTGTGATAAGGGCATATTCCGGATTAAGGAAAACATTGCTAGCGGAGTTGCTAAATGTTTTTCCATGGATGAGCGAGGTGTTGTCTTCTTAGAGAACTGCTTGGTGGTTCCCAAGAAACATCATCTACGCCAGTTGATTCTCAAGGAAGCTCATGACTCCCCTCTCACCATTCATCCCGGTAGTACCAAGATGTATCAAGACCTACGCTAGAGGTTTTGGTGGACTAGGATGAAGAGAGAAATTGCTCAATACATTGCTAGCTACGACGTCTGGTGTCGTGTTAAAGCAGAGCATCAACGGCCTGCTGGCACCCTTCAACCTTTGGCTATTCCTGAGTGGAAATGGGATAAAATCAGTATGGATTTCATCACTGGGTTTCCCAGGACCAAGAGAGGGAATAATGCCATCTTCGTCGTGATCGACCGTCTTTCCAAAGTAGCCCACTTTCTACCTGTTCGTGAGAGTATCACATCTAGCCAGCTAGCTGACTTATACATCTCCCAAATAGTGTCTCTTCATGGTGTTCCATTGGAAATTAACTCAGACCGTGGGAGTCTCTTCACCTCTCGATTTTGGGAAAGTTTCCAAAATGCTATGGGAACTCGTCTCTCTTTCAGCACCGCCTTCCATCCTCAATAAAGTGGTCAAGTAGAGCGAGTCAATCAAATTCTGGAAGATATGCTCAACGCACCAAACCACGCGCCTCCCCGTGCCCCCTAGCGACTAGCTTGACCTCACCCGAGCTCCGGCCGCCCCCAAACTCGTCGCCGGCGACGTTTCTAGCCACTGCAGCTCTACCCACAGCCACCACTCGACGCGGCTTCCTTCCCGCATGACGTAGATAGTCTCCGCCGTCCTTTTGGTCGCCGGAGTGCAAATCCCGCGCTGCTCCGCCGCGTCTGGCCTCACCGGAGGCTAGACACCAGCGAGTTGACCCTGTTTGACCCCGTGTGGGCCCAGGTTGACCCCCCTGAGTCTATGACAGGTGGGGCTGGTCTGCTAATTAGTTTAGGATTAGTTTTAACTAATTTTAATTAGTTTAGTCACTGACATGTGGGCCCAGGCCCCAGTGACAGCTAATTAGTGTTAATTTAATTCTGTTAATTAGCTGAGTCACTGACAGCCAGGGCCCACCAGTTAGGTTTGACCTGGCCGACCCAGTTGACCCGCTGACGTCGCACCTATGTCAAGCTGACACATTAATTCAATTACTGGATTTATTCTTTAATAGGAAATTCCATAAAATAGCCAAAACTTCTAAAAATCATACAAAATCAACCATAGCTCCAAATGCAAAGATTTATGTATGAAAAATGATCAGAAAAATTCAATCTATCCATCTGTAATGGTTTCATGCACGACTAAACAAGATAACCTTGCTGTTTAAGCAATATAAGATAATGCACTAATAAGGCTAAGTTAAATGAGCTGTCATTTGAATCTTTGATTCAAATGGGCTCATACTTTTCTGTTTTAGCTTGCATTAGGCCAAGACACATTCATTTTGCCATGTCATAGCATGCATCATATTGTTGCATATTGCCATGCGTTGATTATGTTCGGTGTGTCTTTCATGGTAGGTTCTGCCTCCGAGGATAACCCCGAGTATCCGTCTGAAGGGCATTACCCTAGTACCACTACAACAGGCAAGCAACCCATTGAGCATTCTGATACAAACCCATGTTCTCACTTCTGCTCTTGTTTACTGCATTAAGACAACGCGATTCAAGCTGTTGTGTGCTACGGTAATTGAACCCTTATCCTCTACATGACCTGTCATTGCCACAGTAACTAGATGAAACCCACTAGCATGTGTAGGAGTTGATTGAGCCATGTATGTGATTTCTACCTTACTATGCCTGCTATGCTTAGAGTTGTGTTAGGTCTGGTTCATCTGGGTGATGGGCTAGAGTGAAATGATTATGTCGGTAATATGAGGGATGTGTTGAACATGTGTTAGTAAAGGTATCAATGAGAGGCCATGTAGGAGTACATGGTGGGTTGTTTCATTGAGGCCGCCCATAAGAACTGAGATCTGTATGCGTGATTTAAGATTCAGCAACTACCACACTTTGGGCCCTGAAATATGACCCCGCTCGACTTACTGACCCCTCTCGCCCTCTGTCCAGGAGTTGCAACTAGTTTCTGGTGTTTGTAGGTTATGTGTTGGCGGCCGTGCGTAGCGCTGACCCTTGGGGTGGGCTATGATGCGGTAGATACACTGTGGCCGTGTATGCTGGGCACCCGTTTGGCGTCTCGGGACCCTGTACACATCGTTTGGGGCCGTTGAGGACACCCCGGCCGGATTTATTTGCGGATGGAACCTGAATAGGCGATAAACCTGGACTAGAGACTTGTGTGGTTAGTCAGGTCGTGCTCTACACCCACGTCGGTTTTCGCTTGAAGTCTGCCGAGCACATGTCGTGTGCAGACGCTAAGTGGTGGAAACATGTGTGACGAAGTACACCCCTGCAGGGTATAAACTATTCGAATAGCCGCATCCGCGCTAAAGGACTACTTGGTTGCCTATACAGTTCATAGACAAGTTAATGGTTACTACTAAAAGACTCAAGATAAGTGTGAGTACCGAGGATGGCCCTCTCGTAGGATGACGAGGGAGGATCCCCGGTGGAGTATTGTGTTGGTGAGTAGTGGACTCGTGCGCGAAAACTATTTTTACTAGTGGAGTCTCGTAGGACAGCTTAGCCAAGAGTAAAAGCTGGCTTGCTGCAATAACTCGACCGGCTTCTTGAGAATGAGCATGTATAGTAGGTTCTGTTGTAAGACTTGCTGAGTACCTTTGTACTCATGTTTGCTTAATTACTGTTTTCAGACGACAACACCGCCCCCTCCGATGGGTTCTACGTAGATCTTGATGTCGACGAGTGACTAGCCACCCAGGTGGTGATCCTGGCCATGGAGGGCCCTATGTAGATAGACAGGCTTCAGAAGCCTTCTTGCTTTCTAGTGTCTGTACTCATACTATTTACTTCCCCTTGTGCTTGTATGCTTGTATGACTTGAGTGTCGGGTCATGTGACCCCTACCTGTATGAACTTGTTATGTATGGCTCTCTGGAGCCTTTAAATAAAGTACTTGAGTTGTAGAGTTTTGTTGTGATGCCATGTTGTATGTACTCATATCGGGCATATTGTGTGTATGATTGAAATGCTTGGTATGAGTGGGATCCAACAATCTAGTTGTGTATCCTTGGCAGCCTTTCTTATGGGGAAACGTAGTCTAGTGTTCCTCAAGCCATAGTAGTCCGCTACAGCCCGGTTCACCGAAGTCCTGCTAGCCCAGCACTACTGCTCAGGACACTTGATTGGCCGGCATGTGTTTCACTTCGTTCCTATGTCTGTCCCTTCGGGGAAATGTCACGCGGTGACATCCGGAGTCCTGCCTAGCCTGCTACAGCCCGGGTTCCCCGGAGTCCTGTTCGCCCAGTGCTACAGCCCGGATTCACTCGCTGATGACCGACATGCTCGATGTGATTCATGTATGCCTGTCTCCATAGGTCTGTGCCACTTTGGGTTCACGACTAGCCATGTCGGCCCGGGTTCTTTGTCATATGGATGCTAGCGACACTATCATATACGTGAGCCAAAAGGCGCAATCGGTCCCGGGCCATGGTAAGGCGACACCCGTGGGATACCGTGCGTGAGGCCGCAATGTGATATGAGGTGTTACCGGCTAGATCGATGTGACTTGGAATCGGGGTCCTGACATGCTCGCCGCATTTTAGGTGGCCCACATGTCATGCACACAAAGGCAGAGGGGCGGTGCGACTGAGAGGGGTGAGGCGCACATCGGGGGGCGTGGTGCTATGGGTTGGAGAGGCATCGTGGGAATCGCGAGATGAAACGTGATGGTCGCCGTAGTTGAACTTCCATGGACAAGCTGTCATGTCTACGGACACATGCACTGCATACCGGTCACTGGAGGAGTAGCAGAGAAAGCTATATATGCGGATAAATAGTTCCTTATAGTCAAGCGGACCCACGCTACTACTCTGTTCCAAAGACATGCACACCATCGAAATAGTCCATCTATATCAATATACACCGAGAGGGAATAAATTTTTTTACAAGAGAGGAAATAGTTCATCCATCCATATTGTCCTCCTACTGGTGCAGCCTTTTCGTCTTCTTCTTCTTCTTCTTCTTCTTCTTCTTCTTCTTCTTCTTCTTCTTCTTCTTCTTCTTCTTCTTCTTCTTCTTCTTCTTCTTCTTCTTCTCATTCTCATTCTCTATGGGAGACGGCTTCACAACAAGCTCTTTGGACCTTGCAGCTATCTCGAAACTCTCACGGGCATCGAGGGCAGCATATTTTATCCGCTCGTATGTCAAGGGATAATTCTCCCATCCAGACGACCTTAATGCCACTGTCTCGTCACCCTTCTGAAGATTTGTACCGAGCACAAAATTTGCTACGTCAAATAGGGATGGTGTCTGTTTATCACAATCTTCTACATGAATTTTGATTCTGGTTTGTAGGTCAGCGATGCTTTTCAAATCAAGGTTGTGCGGCTCCAGCTTCTGTTTGTCCCCTTTGATGGTGCCCCACAGAAGTATACGTCCTCCCGAGACAAGAGATCGTGAAGCTCACCTGGTATGGAGGGAGAGTGTATGATGTGGTACACCAAAACATCATCTTCGTGGCACAACTGAAGAACGGCGGCGCGCTGGATCTTCCCAGGGGCACACTTCATGTACTCTGCTTCGAGTACGATGACCCTCGTCTCTACCTTCTCGAGGGAGTTGGATACATTGTTGATCCACTGCCCAACAACCCTTGGGTGGACGGTGACGGTGGCAACTATGCGCATCGAGCCTTCGACGAGGACATGTTGGACGCTAAAAACCTGCATCTCGATCTCTATCGCCATTTGGAACAGGTAGAACGGAGGACTATGGTTTGGAGAATTAGGATTAGATGGCTAGTCTAACTGAAGTTGTAGATGATTATTTAAAGAGGTTAAAACAATGTGAACACAGTGGGGTTTGGATGCAAATGAAGACGAAGGGGAGGTGAAGAAGCCAAGGAGAATCGGTTCCCGATGGAGAAGTAAATGGGAGAAGTGGCGTGCAGGCAGTTGATTAGACGGCTAGGTAGACTAAACGAAAAGGCTATGCAGGTAGACTGATGAGTCGTACCTGTTCGTGTACGTGCCCATCCTTCCTGATAGGTGGGACCTATGCAAACAGATAAAAAATGTGTCATAGTTTTTTTTGAGCGCGTGAGTGGGAGACACAACATTCTCTGGTTAAGGACTACTCCCTCCGTTTAGGTGAGTATAAGTCACCTTATGAAAATCAGGTTTTCCCAAAACCTTTAGGCGTGGAGCATTAACTTCCTGCTCGATACCCCCCCAGCCTCATTAGCCAGTGTTCTCTTCCTCTGCTGCCGTGTTCTACCTTTCCATTTTTCCTCTTCTCAAGTGTGGAACGATCTGCATGCCGTCCTTGATGCACCAGAACGACCACTGCATGCATCGCGGCAGGCGTTGATTGGGCATGCACGAGAATTTGGTTCTGCTTGCAATATGGATGATACCTGAACGATGAAGTGAACATGCATGCTAGCACGGGAGACCTATTTCCGCTATACAATACTGAAGTACTCATGTTCCTAGTAGTAGTAGTAGTAGTAGTAGTAGTACAACTGTGGTACACTTGATGGTCAAAATACTATTCATCCGGTCCTCATAGTGAAGTGACAAAACCCTGCGCCTGACACTAGTCCAGGCGGCATGTTCGGGTTACCAAAGTCAGCCTCACCCTGTGCACTGTGCAGTCTGTCACCGCCGCTGTACAGCACATTTGCGCCTCGCCTCGTCTCCCTCTCCGCTCCCATAGCACCACTCCATCTCCATCTCCTCCGTCTCCGTCTCCGTCTTCGTCTCCATCTCACCGTGCCCCTGTGTACCGTCGCCTCAGTCGCCTCCCCCAGCACCACTATTCCCTCACTAGCCGCTCCAGTACCGACATCCTTATCCCCCGTAAATCAAGCCCCCTTCCAAACTCCACCATGGCCGAACGCGAACCGCACAACAACCATATGAGCCGCGATTGGAGCAATCTCCCCAGTGACATCCTCGACCTCTATTGTTCAAGTATGGATATGTTGAGCGCCCTATGGCTGGCTACATGCTCGAGGGACGTGCACATGGCCATCGTCGAAGCGAGGCCTAAGCTTTTCAAGACACCCTACTTGCTGCTATCTGGTCTTGCGAGATTGGCTCACCATGATACGGAGGCGTGCATGATGCCCCTCGACTTCAATCCGATCTCCATTAGCCGAAACTTCTTTGCAGGTATGTAGTTGGTCGCCGTACATCATTTCCCTCAACATCGATCCGATCACCATCGCCCGAAACTTCTTGGAAGGTATGTACTGGGTCGGCATGAACTCCCACTAGATGGCTACCTTCAGAGAAGACGGTAAAAAGTTGGTGCTCGTGAACTTCCAGACCTCCCATGAGATTATCCATTTATCCTTCCTTTGTTGGATTATATAGAGTATAACCATCGCGGTCCAAGTCATCTAGATTACTACGTCAGTTGGACGGACCTTGTTTTGCAGAAGATTGTAGAAACATGCACCACACTGTTGGTTTCATCTAACCATACATTAGGGAAGTAAATGTGCATATGGAGAACTCTATATTTGGAAGTAGTGAAGTCCTACAATGCTTACCATGTGTACATACCTATATTCGCCCTTCAGCAATCAATGGCTAGAATAATATCCTCACAAAATTTTTGCCCACGGAATACAAGTATATAACAATGCATGGTCTGTTAGTTACCTTGAAGAATTTGTTTGTGAGGACAGAACATGATTACATAACATGCATGACATGCTAGTTTCCTGTGAAGAATCGATTGCGAGATAACATGAGTATAACCATGCATGGCACTTCTATATTTTCGAACACAGTATACATTTCCCTGTATTTTCCTCCCAGTTCCAACAAGGACATATCAATGATGTTTCTTGCATTATCCTACTCATACTCTGAACAATGCTGATCTTACATTAACAATGCCTCTCCTTTTTGATATGATGCAGTGTCCCTACAGTTACTACCCTTTGTAATCACACCACCTTTGCCAAAAATAGGGAAGCACAACTCGTTCCTAGCTCGATCAGACGATGGCAAAAGACTGATGATCATTCGGACACATGAGCCGGAAAATTTATATTGCAAAAACCCCACTGTATACAAGCACCGTGTAATACGTGAGTATCCGGACAGTGGCTGTTACGTCTATGAGCAGGATACCAGCTTGTTGGGGCCTTTAGGATTTTTTAGTTGGAGGCGGGTAAACAGCCTTGGTTCACACTCTCTATTTCTCGGACTCAATTAGTCGATTAACTAGGAGATCACCGTTGGCAAGGACCTTGATGGCAGAGAGGCTCTGTTTGCTATGGAAAACTATGTCTACACGGCGAGCTCTAGGAGTTCGGGAGCAAACTCCCATGATTGTCAATTTACAGCCTGCAGCCAAAACAAGGTGAGAATGACAAAGGCATCCAGATTAACTTTGATCCTTGGATGTCTCAATTATGATAGGCAGCGATGTGGTTCAAGCCTTCAGGTTGATAGGTAATTGGGCTGTTGCATCGAAATGGTGGAGAACTGGTGTCTCCGGATCACTGGTCGCTGAAGCGGGGCTGCAAATTATGATGGTGTTGGATCATCTCTTCGAATGACTTTGTTGTCTTTGCTGCTGGTTCTGGATGGGTAGTTCTATCTTTTGTTATGCATATTCCTTGTCATTTGGTCATCCTCGTCTATGTCACTCTTACTATGTAATAGTTGCTTCTATTTAGAATGTCATTCTCATCTAGATCACGAGAGTCTGAGCGCTGCAGATGGGTGCGTTTTGGTGGTGTAGCAAGACTTCTTATGAACTATCATGTCTTGCTGTCTATGTTAGTAGTAGGCACTAGTCAGTGTTTGAATGTTGTATATATCGTTGTTTCGAACTGTTTATTGTCTCGAACTACTGGTGGGCTAAATGAGGGCATCACCATTCTCCAGTGTTCAGAGTATATCTCCTTTTTTCAAGTTATATAATTTGAGCTCAGTGTCTTTTTGATGATGTACACTTGTTTGGGCCAGTGAGGTGTCGTTGAATATGGGCCGAATAGTAACGTAATGCCAAATAGGTCAATTATGACTCTCAGGCCGGGCTCTCAAAAGATCCTAAAAAAAGGTCGGTGAGGGAGTCCTGGATTAGGGGGTCTCTGGACAGCCGGACCATCTCCATTGGCCGGACTGTTAGACTAGGAAGATACGAGATTGAAGACTTCGTCTCGTGTCCGGATGGGACTCTACTTGGCGTGGAAGGCAAGCTAGGCAATACGTATATGGATATCTCCTCCTTTGTAACCGACCTTGTGTAACCCTAACCCTCTCCGGTGTCTATATAAACCGAAGGGTTTTAGTCCGTAGGACAACAATCACAACATACAATCATACCATAGGCTAGCTTCTAGGGTTTAGCCTCTCTGATCTCGTGGTAAATCTACTCTTGTACTACCCATATCATCAATATTAATCAAGCAGGACGTAGGGTTTTACCTCCATCAAGAGGGCCTGAACCTGGGTAAAACTTCGTGTCATCTGCCTCCTGTTACCATCCGGCCTAGACGCACAGTTCGGAACCTCCTACCCGAGATCCGCCGGTTTTGACACCGACATTGGTGCTTTCATTCAGAGTTCCTCTATGTCGTCATCGTTAGGCTTGATGGCTCCTACTATCATCGATAGCGATGCAGTCCAGGGTGAGACTTTTCTCCCCGGACAGATCTTCATATTCGGCGGCTTTGCACTGCGGGCTAATTCGCTTGGCCATCTGGAGTAGATTGAAAGCTACGCCCCTGGGCATCAGGTCAGATTTGGAAGTTTGAACTACACGGCCGACATCCACGGAGACTTGATCTTCGACGGATTTGAGCCACAGCCGAGCGCGCCGCACTGTCGCAATGGGTATGACCTAGCTCTGCCGCCGGACGGTATCCCAGAGGTCGCGCCCGCATCAGCTCCGATCCTTAGCTCGGAGAAAACTGCGCCAATCAAGGACGGGTTGTTGGACACCACTTCGGGGGCTGCAGTCTCAACGGCGATCGAGCCAAACACCAGCATAACCCTCTGCGCAGCCCGTGACTCCAAGGTGACGGACTCTCTTTCTGACTCCAAACTGCCCGCGCCCCTGCCGATCGAATCCGATTGGGCACCGATCATGGAATTCACCGTCGCGGATATCTTTCAGCACTCGCCCTTCGGCGACATTCTGAATTCACTAAGGCCTCTCTCTTTGTCAGGAGAGCCCTGGATGAATTATGGCCAACAGGATTGGGATGCGGACAACAAAGAAATTCGACGCCCACCCACCACCCACTTCGTAGCCACTGTTGATGATTTAACCGACATGCTCTACTTCGACTCCGAAGACATCGACGGTATGGACAACAATGTAGGAGACGAACACGAACCAGCACCTATAGGGCACTGGAAAGCCACCTCGTCATATGACATATACATGGTGGATACACCCAATGAAGGCAATGGTGACGAGATAGCGGAGGATGACCCCTCCAAGAAGCAACCCAAGTGCCGATGTCAGCGGCGCCGCTCTAAGTGCTGCCAAAGAAAAAGTGGTGATACCGACACAGGAGATAATAATACTCCAGATAATGCCGAAGACAACAACAATCCCCTCTAGCAAGATTTAGAGCAGGAGGATGAAGGAGCCAGCTCCCTCGAGAGAGCGGCAGACGGAGAGAAGGAGGATGATCACATGCCCCCCTCCAAAGACGAGGCAAGCCTCGGCGATGATGAATTCGCTGTCCCAGAGGATCCCGTCAAACAAGAGCGCTTCAAGCGCCGGCTTATGGCCACGGCAAATAGCCTGAAGAAAAAGCAGCAACAGCTTCAAGCTGATCAAGATCTGCTAGCTAACAAATGGACTAAAGTCCTCGCGACCGAGGAATATAAACTCGAGCGTCCCTCTAAGAGTTACCCAAGGCGTAGGTTACTTCCCCGACTGGAGGAAGAAGCATATGATATGGCTGATCGGCCACCTTGTGGCCGCGATAGAGAGGCATTCCAGCCAAAAGCTCATCCTCCACCCCAACGCCATTCAAATAAAAAGGCATGGGGAGATACGCCAGACCTGCGAGACATATTGGAGGACAAGGCAAAGCATTCAAGATCGATCTATGGATCACAAGGGCGCACCACTCTGCGAGATGACAAACGTCATGCCGGATACAGTAAAAGCAAATCCGGCCGGGCCAAACACAGCGGGCATGACCCGTACGAGCTGCGTCGCGATATAGCCCAATACAGAGGCACCGCACACCCCTTATGCTTCATAGACGAAGTAATGGAACATCAATTCCCAGAAGGTTTCAAACCTGTAAACATTGAATCATACGATGGCACAACAGACCCCGCGGTATGGATTGAGGATTTTCTCCTCCACATCCACATGGCCCGCAGCAATGACTTACACGCCATCAAATACCTTCCATTAAAGCTCGAAGGACCAGCGCAGCATTGGCTTAATAGCTTGCCAGCGGACTCCATTAGCTGTTGGGAAGATCTGGAAGCCGCATTCCTGGACAACTTTCAGGGCACTTATGTGCGACCACCAGACGCCGATGACTTAAGCCACATAATTCAGCAGCCAGAAGAGTCGGCCGGACAATTCTGGACTCGGTTCCTTACAAAGAAAAATCAAATCGTCGACTGTCCGGATGCGGAGGCCTTAGCGGCCTTCAAGCACAACATCCGAGATGAGTGGCTAGCCCGGCACCTTGGTCAGGAAAACGCCGAAATCTATGGCAGCTCTCACGACGCTCATGACCCGCTTTTGTGCGGGAGAAAACAGCTGGCTGGCTCGCAGTAATAATATATCAAAGAACCATGGTACCTCAGATACCAAGGACGGCAATAGTAGGTCACGTCGCAACAAGCATAAGCGCCGCATTAACAGCGAAAATACTGAGGAGACGGCAGTCAATGCCGTATTCAAAGGCTCTAAACCCGATCAGCGGAAAAAGCCATTCAAACAAAGTACGCCGGGTCCATCCAGCTTGGACCGTATACTCGATCGCTCGTGTCAAATACACGACACCCCAAACAAGCCAACCAATCACACCAAGAGGGATTGTTGGGTGTTCAAGCAGGCCGGCAAGTTAATTGCCGAAAAGAAGGACAAGGGGCTCCATAGCGACGACGAGGAGGAACCCCGACAGCCGCACACTGGAGGACAGAAGAGGTTTCCCCCGCAAGCGCGGATGGTGAACATGATATACGCAACCCACATCCCCAAGAGGGAGCCAAAGCGTGCGCTCAGGGACGTATATGCGTTGGAGCCAGTCGCCCCAAAGTTCAACCCTTGGTCCTCCTGCCCGACCAGCTTCGATCGCAGGGACCACCCCACTAGTATCCGTCATGGTGGATTCGCCGCACTGGTCCTAGACCCAATCACCGATGGATTTCACCTCACTCGAGTCCTTATGGACGGCGGCAGTAGCCTAAACCTTCTTTATCAGGACACCGTGCCCAAAATGGGTATAGACCCCTCAAGGATCAAACCCACAAAAACGACCTTTAAGGGCGTCATTCCAAGTGTAGAAGCCCATTGCATAGGCTCAATTACACTAGAAGTGGTCTTCGGATCCCCGGATAACTTCCGAAGCGAAGAGTTAATCTTCGATATTGTCCCGTTCCGCAGTGGTTATCACGCGCTGCTCAGTCGAACCGCATTTGCTAGATTCAATGCGGTACCGCATTATGCATACCTCAAGCTCAAGATGCCAGGACCTCGCGGAGTTATTATAGTCAATGGAAACACAGAGCGCTCTCTTCGAACTGAGGAGCACACCGCGGCCCTCACAGCAAAAGCGCAAAGCAACCTCTCAAGGCAATCAACTAGTTCGGCGCTTCAAAACCCGGACACCTTCAAGCGCGCTCGGGGCAATCGGCAAATAGACCACCTGGTGCAATCTGATCTCACGTAGCAATGCGGCGGCCACTCCAATCCGAACCCAACAGCGATATTCGTACCGCGCGTACGTAATTACGCATTAAAAATACCATGGGCTCAGGTGGAAAGGGGGGCACAGCTGCGGCACGCCCCAAAACGCGGCCTAAATTGCACTAGGGGCTTCTCATTTGGTTATTTTTCTTTTTCTTTCAGGACCTTAATCTCTGGAAACACTGTTCGACAGATCTGTTGCCGAACACATGATGCAGCAACCAAGGAGGCAGACAGCTACGTTATACCACGGAATTCCCAGGTTGATTACAGTAACGAATGAAATATTCAATTCAATATCATTCCTCAGCTTGCCCTTGGAAGGGACATAGTCCTACTCTTTGCTTATCGCACTATCTGTATCACCCTGCCTTAACGCAATTTTTTAATAAATAATGCATGACATTACGACTATCATTGCATACTTGTTATATATATATATATATATATATATATATATATATATATCTATGTGTTCATTAATGACGCCTTGCAACTGTACACTCCGGTACGGCCAATACACCAGGGGCTTACGTACCCCACAATGAGGTGTGAAAAGTCCGAACACTTTCACAAGTGCGGCACCCCAAACTTATAGCATTATATGCATCAGCTCCGAATCATGTCTTTGGTCAAATGTTGGGTTTGCCTGGCTCCTATGTTTTGTTACCTTACATTCCGCTCTATCGGTTAAGGTAGCGCTAGGAGAACTACTGCGATTGTGCCCCGGTTCTGCCGGGCTGAGAACCTTAGTAGAGAAAGCTAAAACTGATAGTCATGATAAGGCGAGAGACTGGTCGCTGTTCGGCAAGGTTTTTCGAGTCCCTCAAGACTATTGCCTCTTAAGGCGAGGGACTGGCCTTGTCTGGCTTACAAGCGTGTATCGCGCCCCGAATTCGGCCTTCCGAATACTAGGGGCTTCGCCGAAATTTAAAATTATAGAATTCTATGGCTAAGTGAGAGTGATAAAGCATTATTAGTCTGGTTACCTTGTTTGTTGTGCTGAGCACCTCCCTCGAAGGACCCAAATATGGGAACAAGAGTGCTCAGGTTTATCCCGAACACCCCAGCACTCGTGGCATGGGGGCAGAAGCCGAGGACTAGCCATCTCTCAGATTGGATAAACAGCCAAACAGAAGGTAATATTTTAAATTCAAAAAAGCGTTGCATAGCGCATATGAAACATGTTTTCATAAATACAGGATAAAACGAGCGAGTTTACTCAAATATTACATCTTTCGAGCACTCATCCGCGATGAGACGGGCACCCGGAAAAACACCCTTGTAGTACATCTCGGGGTGGCGGTGCTCCTTGCCCTCTGGCGGCCCCTCCTTGACCAGCTTCACGGCGTCTAGCTTGACCCACTGCAATTTCACACGGGCAAAAGCCCGGCGTGCACCTTCAATGCAGACGGATCGCTTGACGACCTCCAGCCGTGGGCAGGCATCCACAAGCTGCCTCACCTAGCCGAAGAAGCTATTCGGAAGGGCGTCGCCAGGCCACAGCCGGACTATAAAGCCCTTCATGGCCTGATCGGCCACCTTATGTAGCTCGACCATCTGCTTCAGCTGGTCGCTCATCGGCACCGGATGTGCGGCCTCAGCATACTGAGACCAGAACAGCTTCTCCGTCGAGCTTCCGTCCTCGGCCTGGTAAAATCGTGCGGCATCAGACACACTGCGGGGCAAATCTGCAAATGCTCCTGAAGAGCTCCGGATCCGGGTAAGTCATCGGTAATTTACTTTTACATGCTTGCTTTGCATATAGAAAGCCTTACCCGCCGCTATCTTCTTCACCGCGTCGATCTCCTGGAGGGCCTTGTGGGCCTCGGCCTTGGCACTCTTTGCGCTCTCAAGGGCCGCGGCAAGCTCAGACTCTCGCGTCTTCGAGTCAAGCTCCAACGCCTCGTGCTTTGTCACGAGAGCCTAGAGCTCTTGCTACACCTCGCCCACCCGAGCCTCGTGCTTCTCTCGCTCGGTTCGCTCCTGGGCCGCCTTATCTTCGGCCTGGGATAGCGCTTGCTTCAAGGTCGCCACCTCGGTCGTGGCCCCTGACAAACATTCAATGATCCTGTCATTCGGCAATCGCGTCCTTTTTCTCATATATACATATGTATAGACGGGGTATTACTTACCCTTGTTCTCCTCGAGCTGCCTCTTAGCAAGGCCGAGCTCTTTCCGAGACCCCTCGAGGGCCTCCTTCAGTACGGCGACCTCCGCAGTTAGTGCGGCGGACGCCAGCAGCGAAGCCTGCATATGCATATTGACATACTTATATTAGACTCCTGCGATATTATTTGATCATCTGTTCGGCTTTTCTTTGTGAACACCGAAGAGAGCATCAGGGGCTACTGTCTATGCGGTAACATTCCTACTACATTTTAAAACACTTACCTCAAAGCCTGTTAAAAGGCTGGCACAGGCTTCAGTCAATCCGCTCTTGGCGGACTGAACCTTCTGGATGACCGCACTCATGATAGTGCGGTGCTCCTCGTCGATGGAAGCGTTGCGAAGCGCTTCCAGCAGGTTGTCCGGCGCCTCTGGATGGACAGAGGTCACCGGCACAGGCGTTTCGCCCCTCTTAGAAGGAGGCCGCCTACCCGAGCCCGGAACCGCTGGAGGGTCCGGTGCGGTGTTCGGCTAAGGGCCGAACTCGGAGCTCTCGGGGGCCCCATCCCCTCGGCTCCCGGAGTCTGGAAGGTCGCCTTGAGGCTCCTCCGGGACTGTCTCCCCTCGATCCGGTGCCTCTTGAGACAACACCTCGGCGTCGTCGGCAGGATGGGGGGAGGTGGCGGTCGGGATTGGATCGCTATCCATGTCCGACGAGCCTAGGAAGCCGTCCGATGATACCTCGATATTGGCTCGGGGCGTCCTGCATAATTGTGTTCGACGTTAGGGAAAGCAGTGCGACAAAGGAATCCTATGGGTAACTTTGGCATCCGAATACTTACGATCTCCCCGGGGGCTTGGCCCTGGGCAACCACTCGTCTTCGCTCTCATCGGCGACGGTGGAGCTGTCCGGAAGGAGAGTCCTTCCCTTCTTGGACCCTCCGGCCTCATCAGTTGGGGCGGCCTTCCTTTTCTTGTCTCCCCCAGTCGGTGGGGGAGCATCTTCTTCCTCTTCCTCGTCTTCAGGGGAAGAGTGAGCCGCAGAGTCATCGGACGGTGAGTCCGACGATGCCTGGCGTCGGGAACTCTTTCGGGTTCCCTTGGCCTTCTTGGTCTTCTCCGGCACCGTATAGGGGGCCGGAGTCAACATCTTCGTCAGAAGATCGTCTGCGGGGCCTTCGGGCAAAGGAGTCGGATAGTCGATCTGTCCGGCCATCTTCTGCCAGTCCTGTCAAAATTACGGGGGTTTAGATCCCGCATAGAGTCAATCTATATAAAAAAGAGGTATCATGAGAAAGGTGAAGCGGCTTACCGCACTGGCTTGGCGCTTCGCGCTGAATCCGCGATCCTCAGTAATAGGGGGAGGGACCTCGGCGCTTTTGAACAGCACCCTCCAGGCATCTTCATGAGTCGTGTCGAAGAGCCTGTTTAGAGTCCGGTGCTGCACTGGATTGAATTCCCACAAGGTGAACTCCCGTTGTTGGCACGGGAGTATCCGGCAGATGAGCATAACTTGGACTATGTTGACAAGCTTGAGCTTCTTGTCCAGCATGTTTTGGATACATGTTTGGAGTCCGTTCAGCTCTTTGGAATTACCCCAGGACAGGCCCTTCTCTTTCCAGGAGGTGAGCCGCGTGGGGATGCCAGATCGGAACTCGGGGGCCGCTGCCCATGCAGGGTCGCGCGGCTCGGTGATGTAGAACCACCCCGATTGCCACCCCTTTATGGTTTCCACAAAGGAGCCCTCGAGCCATGTTATGTTGGGCATCTTGCCCACCATGGCGCCTCCGCACTCCACCTGGCAGCCACCCACCACCTTCGGTTTGACATTGAAGGTCTTCAGCCATAAGCCAAAGTGGGGCTTGATGCGAAGGAAGGCCTCACACACGACGATAAACACCGAGATGTTGAGGATGAAGTTCGGGGCCAGATCGTAGAAATCCAGGCCATAATCAAACATGAGCCCCCAGACGAAGGGATGAAGAGGGAATCCCAGTCCGCGGAGGAAATGGGTGAGGAATACCACCCTCTCAAGGGGCCTGGGGGTGGGGATGAGCTGCCCCTCATCTGGGAGCCGGTGCGTGATGTCGCCGGGATGGTATCGGGCTCTCCTCAGTTTCTTAGTATCTCCCTCCGTGACGGAGGAGACCATCCACTTGCCTCCCGCTCCGGACATGGTTGGAGAGGGTTGAGGTGGAAGTGAGGACTTGGGCGCTAGAGCTCGAGTGTGAGGGAGCGGATGAGCAAAGGAGGAAGAAGGCGTGGATAGAAAGGTGAATCCTTATCCCTTTATATGGGCGGACGAAACTTAGCGTCCCCTCTTGCCTGGTAAAACTCGCTTATCCCCCAAGCGCTGCAATTGATGGCGCGATTAGGTTACCCACGCCGTATTGATGAGGATCCCGTAATAAGGGGACACGATCTCTGCTTTGACAAGACGTGTCGAAAAACTGCCTCGCGTTATGTGCGGGGCTGCTTAAAAGAAACGGTTCGAATAATCACCGGGCCATGACATAACGTCATGTTGCCAGAACAAGCCAGCAAATTAGATCTGCGAAAATATTATTCTCTCTACGGTGGAATGTGGAACTTATTTTGTAGGGTCGGACACTATCCTCGTATTCAACTTCTTTTGTGATGTAATCGGAGAACGAACCCGCCTTGCAATGCCGAAGACAACACAGCGTGCCGGACTCATCGTCATTGAAGCCTGGTTCAGGGGCTACTGAGGGAGTCCTGGATTAGGGGGTCTCCGGACAGCCGGGCCATCTCCATTGGCCGGACTTTTAGACTCTGAAGATACAAGATTGAAGACTTCGTCTCGTTTCCGGATGGGACTCTCCTTGGCATGGAAGGCAAGCTAGGCAATACGTATATGGATATCTCCTCCTTTGTAACCGACCTTGTGTAACCCTATGTAACTGTCGGGACCCCGATCCTAGGTCACACCGATCTAGCATGTAACACATCATATTACTTTGTGGCCTCATGCACGGTATTTCCACGGGTGCCACCTTACCTGGCCCGGGACCGTTTGCGCCTTCTGGCTCACGTATATGATAGTGTCGCTAGCATCCATATGACAAAGAACCCGGGCCGACATGGCTAGTCATGAACCCAAAGCGGCACTACCCCATGGGGACAGGCATACATGAATCAACCTCTAGCATGTCGGTCAACAGCGTGTGAATCCGGGCTGTAGCACTTGGCTAACAGGACTCCGGTAACCCGGGCTGTAGCAGGCTAGGCAGGACTCCGGATGTCACCGCGTGACATTTCCCCGAAGGGACAGACATAGGAACGAAGTGAATCACATGCCGGCCAGTCAAGTGTCCTGAACAGTAGTGCTGGGCTAGCAGGACTCCGGTGATCCGGGCTGTAGCGCACTACTATCGCTCAGAAGCACTAGACTACATTTCCCCATATGATAGGCTGCCAAGGATAAACAACTAGATAGTCGGATCCCACACATACCAAGCATTTCAATCATACACACAATATGCTCGATATGTGTGAATACAACATGGCATCACAACATAACTCTACAACTCAAGTATAAATTCATTAGGCTCCGAAGAGCCAGATATTACAAGCATGGGTCTCATGACCCAACAATCATAGCATACAAATCAAACACATGCGGAAGCTCAACATGTCTGAGTACAGACATCTATAAATGAAAAAGGCTAAGAAGCCTGACTATCTACCAAATCCTGTCGAGGGCACAAGATCGTAGCTGAGGTATCAAGCTAAATGTCAAAGTCCACGCGGAACTACTAGCGAGACTGAAGTCTCTCTGCAAAACATAAATTAAGCAAACGTGAGTACAAAGGTACTCAGCAAGACTTACATCAAAACTAAACTACATATGCATCGGTACCAACAAGGGGGGTGGTGGAGTTTAACTGAAGCAAGCCAGCTTTGACTCAGTGGCTAACCTGAACTACGATTGCAAGCAACTCTTTTGAGGTGGCGCACACGAGTCCACATATTCACCAATCAATACACCACTATGGATCCGCTCTCGTCTCCCTACGAGAAGGCCATCCATAGCACTCACACTTATCTTGCGAGTTTTAGAGTATCCACTTTCACTTGTCTATGAACTGTTATAGGCAACCCAGAAGTCCTTTACCGTGGACACGGCTATTCGAATAGATCATTTATAACCCTGCAGGGGTGTACTTCGTCACACATGTTTCCACCACTTAGCGTCTGTACACGACATGTGCTCGGCAGACTTCAAGCGAAAGCCGACGTGGGTGTAGACCACGACCTGACTAACCACACAAGTCTCTAGTCCAGGTTTATCGCCTATTCGGGTTCCATCCGCGAGGAGATCCGGCCGGAGTTTCGCTCACAGCCCCAAACGATGTGTGCAGGGTTCCCGAGACACCAAACGGGCGCCCGGTACACCATGCCACAGTGTATCTACCGCATCATAGCCCACCCCTAGGGTCAGCGCTACGCACGGCCGCCAACACATATCCTATAAACACCAGAAACTAATTGCAACTCCTGGACAGAGGACGAGAGGGGTCAGTAAGTCGAGCGGGGTCATATTTCAGGGCCCAACGTGTGGTAGTAGCTGTTTCATGGATCACAAACACAGAACTCAGTTCCTGAGGACGGTTTCAATGAGACAACCCACCATGTACTCCTACATGGCCTCTCACCGCTACCTTTACCAAATCGTGTTCACACACTTAGCTCTCAACAGTAGGACATGTTTACACACCTCCGATTCATCCCCGATGAATCGGACCTGACTCAACTCTAAGCAGTAGCAGGCATGACAAACAAGCATGAATGAGTAGGCACATCAGGGCTCAAACAACTCCTACTCATGCTAGTGGGTTTCATCTATTTACTGTGGAAATGACAGGTCATGCAGAGGATAAGGGGTTCAACTACCGCAACAAGTAACAGATGAATCATTGTTGTCCTAATGCAGTAAAAGAGAGCAGGAGCGAGCGAGGGGGATTGTATCGGAATGAACAAGGGGGTTTTGCTTGCCTGGCACTTCTGAAGATAGTATAGCTCTTCATCGGTGTCATCGGTCTCATCGTCGGAACGAATGTCTACCGAGAGGGAGCAACCACCGACAAACACAAAAAGGGAACCACAATCAATGCAATGCACATACATATGAATGATATGTCATATTAAGGTACTGAATTGACCTAGTGCAACAGTTAGTCATATTCATTGAAGTGGAATTCAACCCTATAGCAAATTCCAACTCCAAAACTAATTACTATTTATTCCATAAACATGAATTGTCCTGTTCAGTGAGTTTAACTTGTTCAAACATGCATGCAAATGGCATATTCAGATTCTTTGGATTTTTCTGATCATTTTACATATATAATTTATCTCATTCGGAGTTACGGTTGAATTTCTATGATTTTTCAAAGTTTTAGACATTTTCTGGAATTTTCTAAATAAGAATAAATCCAGAAAAAGGAGTTACTGCATCAGCACTGCATCACTATGACGTCAGCTGGTCAACACGGTCGCCCAGAGTCAAACCTGACAGCTGGGACCCACGGGTCAGTGTAACAGGGCAGTTTGGGTGGATGACATGTGGGACCGGTCAATGTTAACTTGACCAAAGTCAAAGCTGACACATGGGGTCCACACAATTAGTACTAATCTTAACAGAAAATTAGACTAATCCTAATTATGCTCGGGACCCATATGTCAGTGTCTAGTGTTAGGCTAAGCAGGGTGGTTAGTGGCTAATTAAGCCGGACACGTCAATTTCGCCGGAGTTCGGCCGGCGACGACCAAAACCGCGGCGGGAGCTCGCCGGAATGGCGCTATGGGTGGTGTTGGGCCAAGCCAAGGGCACCAGAGGGTTGCCCTTGCTCATGCGCATCCAGGGAGGCACAGGGGAGGGCACGGGGTCACCGGAATCGACGTCGGCGATGAGGCCAGCGGCGGCCGGAGCTACGGCAACAACGGTGTGGGCGGTGCGGGGCACGGGAGGAGGAGCTGGTGGGACCTATGGGCTCCTGCAGACGCGGGGATAACGATGACGCGTGCGGGGGCGGCTGGTTCGGGCTCTGGCCACGACGGCGCCATGGCCGGCGGCACGGAGCTCTCGGCTCCGGTGGCTAGACGGCTAGAGGATGGGATTGACCGCGGGGAGAGGGGGAAAATGCTCGGGGGCTCACCAGGGTTTGAATGGAGGGGAAGGAGAGGGCGGGGACGCTCTGTAGCCGGCGAATTTGAGGACGACGTCCGGCGGCAAAGACGGCGATGGTGGCGCATCTGCAGGGCATCCGGGGACTCAATCTTCGGCGTGGAGATGCGGTGCTCGTCTGCAGTGCTTAAGGCCATGGTGGTTTGGCACGGGAACGGCGGTGGGCGCACTGGCGGCAACGGTGGCCGGCGGTTTCTCTCGGGGCTGCTCGAATTTGGCGCTAGGGGAGAGGCAGAGAGCCAGAGAGGAGTGGGGAAGGAGGGAGGAGGCTGCACGAAGTCTCCAGGCACGGATAGGCTCGAGGGGAGGCCGCCAGCTCGAAGCAGGAGGTGGAGGCCTCCCGGCGCGCGCGTCGACACGGCGTCGTCCTCCTGGCAGAAGCTAGGAGACGACTGGCAAGGTGGGTTGGTGCCTTGGTGGGCTGGGCCAACAGCTGGGCCGCCAGGTGGGTTGGCCTCTCTGGTGGGCTTCACAGGTGAGGCCAGGTAAGTCTTTCTCTCTCTCTCTCTCTCTCTCTGTTTTAGTTTTTGTTCTGTTTTCTATTTATGCAAATGGGTTTTAATTTGGTTTTTGAACCAAACTATTTTTTTTCTTCTGATAATTTTTGCAGGGACTAAATGGATTATTCCAAAGCCCCTCAACAATTTATCAGAATTATTGAACATATATTTATTATATAATAAATATAGATCCAATTCAAATATTTATTGGATTAAATCAATGGCCCTAAATAATTGCTTCTGAGATTCTAAAAATATTGGTTTGAACTTTGTCCCTTGCCAATATTTCTAGAGATTCACATGAACATTTTCTTGGACTTCTTTGAAAAGATTTTAATGTTGATTATTTTTGAGGTGATTTATGAGGGTTTCAACTAACCTCAACTCAACTATCATAATGATTTAATTCAATGATCAAAATGTCCTGGAAAAATATGCATCATCTCTGGTAGAGGCTTTCACCTTTTCCCGTAAATCATGAACATTTTAAAAGGATATTTTGAGGTCATTGAAAATATTTTGGTTGAACCTATTTGAATTGCATTTGGTGCTAGGGTTTACCAATCCCCATTTCAAATTTAATTGAAAAATAAACATGATGCATGGATGCTTGTGCAACTATTTGCAAACAAATTCTAGGGCTGTGACAACTCACCCCCACTAACAAAAATCTCGTCCCGAGATTCAAGTCGTGAGGTAAGAAGACAGAGGGGCACAAGCTATCGCATTCTTCACGATCCATTGCACTTCATCAGAACGTTGATTCGTCACCATCTTTGTCTCGACGTCTTGCTTTGGAAACTTCAACCAACACAACAACGAGAGAGAAAAAGGAAAACTCTAGAAGAATCGATCTTCTCGAGGATCGAACAATTCAGGATCAACTCATGGAGTGAGACATATGAACATCTCTGGAGCTGAGAGGCAAAACTTGCATCAGGAGCGATAGAAGAAACAATTTGACGAGGGTTTCAAAGTAGCGAGGGAAATTGCCATGATTCTAAAACAGGGCACCTCGGGGAAGGTGACTCGAGGAACTATTCCCTTAAGTGGCAAAAAGAATTACTTTTGATTCAGAGATCGTTGGAACTCTTCATACCAGCTTAAGGCAATTTACAATTGATCGTTTGAAGGAGTTTAACGAATGAATACTCGGACTAGAATGGATGATGTGGACTACCTTGTTGAAGACAACGCAATGGATGACTTTGCTTATCATCGGAAATGGATGGAACCCATGGTAAGTCCACTTTTGAAGATGATCATGAACAACAGCTACTGAGGTGTAAGCTGGGAACAAAATGCAAATGTTGGGAATGATTCTGGTAACTGGGGAAAAACTCAACAGTCGAGAGTGAGTCCGCTGTTTGAAAAGGTTATAACATAACCGACGAAACTGGAAGCAAATCCCAGTTAACACCAATGGTAAAACCTAGTGCTTGTGCGTGCTCTCAAGAACTTGAGCATTTCCATACTCATCAAGGTTCTGCCAATATCCGTGTCAAGGATCCTGGCAACACAACATGCTACCATGATGAATAATGGTGGAAGATGCAGATGCAAAGGAAGATAACACTTTCTCAGATTTCACCTTAGCGAAGCCAAGGAAACAAAATCTGGATGATCGACCGAGAGACATTTAGCACTCCGCTTCTAATGTTCTCTCGATGTATTGGTTACCACGGTCATGCTTTAAGCATCGGCATAGCCACCAAGTAGTGGTCGGACTTCGGAATACAATGGATCCATAAGGAACAACTTCTGGAGTAAATCCTACGAAATCCTCATGGGAAGGTGGCCAACTTTCTTCAATCGAGATACTACAATAATAGGTCTTCCGGCTGGATGTGTTGGCCACGACATCCACTTTACCGTTTATCGAGAGACCAGTATTATAGTTCTTGGGAAGTGCTCCGACCATCATATCTGCCTGAGATTCAGATCTGGTTGGTGACAGGATATTCCAGATTCATCGAGTCTAGAAAGGAAAATGAAGGTTTGCAACACAAATCGACGAGATGACATTGCGAGATTCTCGGGGAATGAACTACGGTTGTAAGCTCCAAAACATGAGCCGGTTCTGCTACAAGCATGTGAACACGTTGTCCTAGACAAGCATGGTCACCTGGTAGTCTTAATATGAAACACTACCGAGTTCAGGGGGAACCATCAACGAGGATATCGAAGTCCTTGCGTAGGTCTAACCCTTAAGGAGAAACTTCTTCTCCTTGAACAAATCAATTAGTGGCTTGGTGTGCTAGGGATACGTATAGAATGTAGATGATCAGTCTATCAGACCATAGAATACTTCGCACATGCATGACTGACTTGGGATGATTCCAGAGGAAGCAAAAACAAACTTTCTTGAATTCACGGCGGCAACTTACATCAGATGCACATGAATTAGGGGAAGTCACATCTTTCAACCGGACATATGCTTCATGATCGGGACATGAGGGCAATGCTTATAAAGTTTCCAACACTAGCTGGATGTTCAACACAATCATGGAGGAGACAAAATGCCGCTGATGGGCTCAACAGCAACTCATCGAAATTTCCATATCACTGGACTTCCACCACTATGTGAACAATGTGATAGTATTGGTCAGACCAAGGATATAATGGTGTATGCTCGAGGGACAACCGCAAGTAAGACAACATTACGAACATCATTGGTTCTGATTTGATTTGACGATAGCCCACACTCAAATCAAGGTTTGGACAATATAATAGATCCAATAGCTGACCACGGGGATCAGTCGATGAATATATCATCTTTCTTCAACACACACACACACAAGGATATCCCTTAGGGATGAGCTAAGTCGGACAAGTTTTCATCTTCCAACTCTCCAAGTTATTGTTAAGCTTAACCAACTAGCTCAGGGGTATCCAACACAGATTCTTGGAGAAAAGTGGTTTATCGGAAAACCAACTTGATCACGAACTCAACATAACGGTCAGGTGACAACCTGGTAACACTTCCGAGAAGATATTCGGAAAATCACGAACCACCGGTATGTTACTAAGCTCGAGAACAACCTTGCTTTTCAGGGCAAGATGATATGATCAAAGAGTGAGGGATTGGCACAACCCTAACCCATTGATCTAAGTGTGCACCAGAAATATGGACTAGGTAGCACGTTCAACCTTAGGGTGATGATTCAATAATCAGCATACTAAGGATGAGAATATTGTCCATTAACTACCAAGCAACGGAGTTGCTAGGAGTATTGATTTCACACATCACGGTTCACTTGTCGGCATTCCAGTTGCGACAACACGGGACCGAGGAATGAAGAATGATGGTAAGAAGTAACACTGCATCAAGAATTCATGCGAGATGTGCAATTCTCACGACGCTCTTGACATAAAGTGGGTAATACTCCGAGGTAGAACAGAACAAAAGCTGGATTGGCATTTTGATCTGCGGAAAACAACCACTTTGACCCGATCCGAGAAATGGATGAGGTACTGGAGTTTGTTTCTCCTAGCCATTCTAGAATAGAACGGCTCGACGGACCACAAGAATAAAAGGCACCGATGAACACAAATGCACAACTATTCCTGACTATCAATTGATAGACGAAGGTCAGAAAACTACTAAAGAGGGACAACTCAAGGAACATATAATTTTCTGAGCTGTGGAGGCATAGATTAGTATGTCAAGCAAAGCTCAACATATTTCTTCCAGATAACCCATGCAGAAAGGTAGAACTGGCAGAGCCACAATATAGAATGGAGAACTCATCAAGAGCACTCTGGTTGTGATCCTTTTGGTTCAAAAGAACTCCTGCCAAGAATGGTTCATGATAATTGGAAGAAGGATGTACCACGAACCTCGAGGACTATCGCAAAGGTTACTAATATCCTAAAGGAACGAGCAAACACTATCAACATGAAGTAAGTAGGGTGAATCTCGGGTTCAAAACCCAGGAATAGAATGCCTACCAACTAAATGGCATCACGGGATGCTTTTGAGAATAATGGCCAGAATCACACACTGGGAACACAAAACATGGCTAGATTACTAGGTGGCACTCTAAGACATCTAGGGTCATAATAATAATTCCAAAATATATGTCGAGGCAAAAGAATACCCCAACTGACAAGTAGTGTGATTAATCTGGCCCAAATGGACATCAAGAACAGGGGAAGGGTTTGCAAATGCATCAGACTATTTAGAAACCTAGGATGACTCGGACAGCATAACGGCTGTAATTGCTCAAAAAGATTTGAGACATCCTGCAAAATGGTGGCATAACCACTCAGAAGCACAATATCAAGGTTCGAGACCAACTATGAACACACAGAAGTAGTAGAAACTGAACTGGGCTTAAATCCAACAATCTTAGGCAACTACGGTTTAGTAACACGTCATCCTGATAGATAGATGAGAAGGCCTAATTCTTAATCCCCGTAGAAAAGAAGAGGTTGACTCGGATCAGATGGGCATGAGGTATAAGGAGTAAAAAGAGCCTTACGTTCCCTTCCACAATCAATTCCCTTACATAACTAAAGCATTTCTAGACTCAACTTCGACCAGTTTAGCTTGGTAATCCTACAAGCAGTCAGGCTCTGATACCAACGCTGTCGGGACCCCGATCCTAGGTCACACCGATCTAGCATGTAACACATCATATTACTTTGTGGCCTCACGCACGGTATTTCCACGGGTGCCACCTTACCTGGCCCGGGACCGTTTGCGCCTTTTGGCTCACGTATATGATAGTGTCGCTAGCATCCATATGACAAAGAACCCGGGCCGACATGGCTAGTCGTGAACCCAAAGCGGCACTACCCCATGGGGACAGGCATACATGAATCAACCTCGAGCATGTCGGTCAACAGCGTGTGAATCCGGGCTGTAGCACTTGGCTAACAGGACTCCGGTAACCTGGGCTGTAGCAGGCTAGGCAGGACTCCGGATGTCACCGCGTGACATTTCCCCGAAGGGACTGACATAGGAACAAAGTGAATCACATGCCGGCCAGTCAAGTGTCCTGAACAGTAGTGCTGGGCTAGCAGGACTCCGGTGATCCGGGCTGTAGCGGACTACTATCGCTCAGAAGCACTAGACTACATTTCCCCATATGATAGGCTGCCAAGGATAAACAACTAGATAGTCGGATCCCACACATACCAAGCATTTCAATCATACACACAATATGCTCGATATGTGTGAATACAACATGGCATCACAACATAACTCTACAACTCAAGTATTAATTCATTAGGCTCCGAAGAGCCAGATATTACAAGCATGGGTCTCATGACCCAACAATCATAGCATACAAATCAAACACATGCGGAAGCTCAACATGTCTGAGTACAGACATCTATAAATGAAAAAGGCTAAGAAGCCTGACTATATACCAAATCCTGTCGAGGGCACAAGATCGTAGCTGAGGTATCAAGCTAAATGTCGAAGTCCACGCGGAACTACTAGCGAGACTGAAGTCTCTCTGCAAAACATAAATTAAGCAAACGTGAGTACAAAGGTACTCAGCAAGACTTACATCAGAACTAAACTACATATGCATCGGTACCAACAAGGGGGGTGGTGGAGTTTAACTGAAGCAAGCCAGCTTTGACTCAGTGGCTAACCTGAACTACGATTGCAAGCAACTCTTTTGAGGTGGCGCACACGAGTCCACATATTCACCAATCAATACACCACTATGGATCCGCTCTCGTCTCCCTACGAGAAGGCCATCCATAGCACTCACACTTATCTTGCGAGTTTTAGAGTATCCACTTTCACTTGTCTATGAACTGTTATAGGCAACCCAGAAGTCCTTTACCGTGGACACGGCTATTCGAATAGATCATTTATAACCCTGCAGGGGTGTACTTCGTCACACATGTTTCCACCACTTAGCGTCTGCACACGACATGTGCTCGGCAGACTTCAAGCGAAAGCCGACGTGGGTGTAGACCACGACCTGACTAACCACACAAGTATCTAGTCCAAGTTTATCGCCTATTCGGGTTCCATCCGCGAGGAGATCCGGCCGGAGTTTCGCTCACAGCCCCAAACGATGTGTGCAGGGTTCCCGAGACACCAAACGGGCGCCCGGTACACCGTGCCACAGTGTATCTACCGCATCATAGCCCACCCCTAGGGTCAGCGCTACGCACGGCCGCCAACACATATCCTATAAACACCAGAAACTAATTGCAACTCCTGGACAGAGGACGAGAGGGGTCAATAAGTCGAGCGGGGTCATATTTCAGGGCCCAACGTGTGGTAGTAGCTGTTTCATGGATCACAAACACAGAACTCAGTTCCTGAGGACGGTTTCAATGAGACAACCCACCATGTACTCCTACATGGCCTCTCACCGCTACCTTTACCAAATCGTGTTCACACACTTAGCTCTCAACAGTAGGACATGTTTACACACCTCCGATTCATCCCCGATGAATCGGACCTGACTCAACTCTAAGCAGTAGCAGGCATGACAAACAAGCATGAATGAGTAGGCACATCAGGGCTCAAACAACTCCTACTCATGCTAGTGGGTTTCATCAATTTACTGTGGAAATGACAGGTCATGCAGAGGATAAGGGGTTCAACTACCGCAACAAGTAACAGATGAATCGTTGTTGTCCTAATGCAGTAAAAGAGAGCAGGAGCGAGCGAGGGGGATTGTATCGGAATGAACAAGGGGGTTTTGCTTGCCTGGCACTTCTGAAGATAGTATAGCTCTTCATCGGTGTCATCGGTCTCATCGTCGGAACGAATGTCTACCGAGAGGGAGCAACCACCGACAAACACAAAAAGGGAACCACAATCAATGCAATGCACATACATATGAATGATATGTCATATTAAGGTACTGAATTGACCTAGTGCAACAGTTAGTCATATTCATTGAAGTGGAATTCAACCCTATAGCAAATTCCAACTCCAAAACTAATTACTATTTATTCCATAAACATGAATTGTCCTGTTTAGTGAGTTTAACTTGTTCAAACATGCATGCAAATGGCATATTCAGATTCTTTGGATTTTTCTGATCATTTTACATATATAATTTATCTCATTCGGAGTTACGGTTGAATTTCTATGATTTTTCAAAGTTTTAGACATTTTCTGGAATTTTCTAAATAAGAATAAATCCAGAAAAAGGAGTTACTGCATCAGCACTGCATCACTATGACGTCATCTGGTCAACACGGTCGCCCAGAGTCAAACCTGACAGCTGGGACCCACGGGTCAGTGTAACAGGGCAGTTTGGGTGGATGACATGTGGGACCGGTCAATGTTGACTTGACCAAAGTCAAAGCTGACACATGGGGTCCACACAATTAGTACTAATCTTAACAGAAAATTAGACTAATCCTAATTATGCTCGGGACCCATATGTCAGTGTCTAGTGTTAGGCTAAGCAGGGTGGTTAGTGGCTAATTAAGCCGGACACGTCAATTTCGCCGGAGTTCGGCCGGCGACGACCAAAACCGCGGCGGGAGCTCGCCGGAATGGCGCTATGGGTGGTGTTGGGCCAAGCCAAGGGCACCAGAGGGTTGCCCTTGCTCATGCGCATCCAGGGAGGCACAGGGGAGGGCACGGGGTCACCAGAATCGACGCCGGCGATGAGGCCAGCGGCGGCCGGAGCTACGGCAACAACGGTGTGGGCGGTGCGGGGCACGGGAGGAGGAGCTGGTGGGCGCTACGGGCTCCTGCAGATGCGGGGATAATGATGACGCGTGCGGGGGCGGCTGGTTCGGGCTCTGGCCACGGCGGCACCATGGCCGGCGGCACGGAGCTCTCGGCTCCGGTGGCTAGACGGCTAGAGGATGGGATTGACCGCGGGGAGAGGGGGAAAATGCTCGGGGGCTCACCAGGGTTTGAATTGAGGGGAAGGAGAGGGCGGGGACGCTCTGTAGCCGGCGAATTTGAGGACGACGTCCGGCGGCAAAGACGGCAATGGTGGCGCATCTGCAGGGCATCCGGGGACTCAATCTTCGGCGTGGAGATGCGGTGCTCATCTGCAGTGCTTAAGGCCATGGTGGTTTGGCACGGGAACGGCGGTGGGCGCACTGCGGCAACGGTGGCCGGCGGTTTCTCTCGGGGCTGCTCGAATTTGGCGCTAGGGGAGAGGCAGAGAGCCAGAGAGGAGTGGGGAAGGAGGGAGGAGGCTGCACGAAGTCTCCAGGCACGGATAGGCTCGAGGGGAGGCCGCCAGCTCGAAGCAGGAGGTGGAGGCCTCCCGGCGCGCGCGTCGACACGGCGTCGTCCTCCTGGCAGAAGCTAGGAGACGACTGGCAAGGTGGGTTGGTGCCTTGGTGGGCTGGGCCAACAGCTGGGCCGCCAGGTGGGTTGGCCTCTCTGGTGGGCTTCACAGGTGAGGCCAGGTAAGTCTTTCTCTCTCTCTCTGTTTTAGTTTTTGTTCTGTTTTCTATTTATGCAAATGGGTTTTAATTTGGTTTTTGAACCAAACTATTTTTTTTACTTCTGATAATTTTTGCAGGGACTAAATGGATTATTCCAAAGCCCCTCAACAATTTATCAGAATTATTGAACATATATTTATTATATAATAAATATAGATCCAATTCAAATATTTATTGGATTAAATCAATGGCCCAAAATAATTGCTTCTGAGATTCTAAAAATATTGGTTTGAACTTTGTCCCTTGCCAATATTTCTAGAGATTCACATGAACATTTTCTTGGACTTCTTTGAAAAGATTTTAATGTTGATTATTTTTGAGGTGATTTATGAGGGTTTCAACTAACCTCAACTCAACTATCATAATGATTTAATTCAATGATCAAAATGTCCTGGAAAAATATGCATCATCTCTGGTAGAGGCTTTCACCTTTTCCCATAAATCATGAACATTTTAAAAGGATATTTTGAGGTCATTGAAAATATTTTGGTTGAACCTATTTGAATTGCATTTGGTGCTAGGGTTTACCAATCCCCATTTCAAATTTAATTGAAAAATAAACATGATGCATGGATGCTTGTGCAACTATTTGCAAACAAATTCTAGGGCTGTGACAGTAACGCCCCAGATATAACTTTCCCAATTTGTACTCCAACTCTTGTCGTTTCCGGCGTTAAGTTATATTTATTTCTCGGGTTCGGGTCTTTGTCTCCGTGTGTGTTGTTTTCGTTTTCATGCATCTCATATCATGTCATCATGTGCATTGCATTTGCATACCTGTTCATCTCATGCATTCGAGCATTTTCCCCGTTGTCCGTTTTGCATTCCGGCACTTCGTTCTCCTCCGGTGGCCATTTCTAGCTTTCTTTCATGTGTGGGGACTAAACATTTCCGGATTGGACCGACACTTGCCATGCGGCCTTGGTTTACGACCGGTAGACCGCGTGTCAAGTTTCGTACCATTTGGACTTCGTTTGATACTCCAACGGTTAACCGAGGGACCGAAAAGGCCTCGTGTGTGTTGCAGCCCAACACCCCTCCATTTTGGCCCAAAACTCACCAAACTCTACTCCATGTCCTAGAGCGTTCGATCACGATCGCGTGGCCGAAAACCGCACCTCATTTGGACTCTCCTAGCTCCACTTATGCCTATAAATAGCCCCCTCCAAATTCGGATCTCTCCTTCCCTCGAAAACCTAGATTCATCCCCATTCGCCGCCGCCGGACAAAGTCCGCCGGGCCGGACATTGTCCGCCCGGGCCAATCCCGCGCTGCCACGTGGGCAGTCGCGCCCACTTCGCCGCCGCCGTCCACTTCGGCACGCCGAGCCCGCAAGGGGCCCTCCCGGCCCACTTCGCCCCGCCGCCCGGAGCCTCCCCGCGCCGCCTTCGTCCCCGCCTCCGGCGCCCGGTGCCGCCCACCTTCCCCGTCGCCGGCGGACGCCACTGGCTCCGCCCGAGGCGAGGCTCGCCGGCCACCACCTGCCGGACCCCGACGCCACTCCGCCGCCCAGCCGCCTTCGCCTCGCCGGCCGGCGCCGCCCGCCGCCACCCGGTCCCCTCTCCGCCTCGCCGGAGAGCTCCAAGTCCGGCCGTCCTCGGATTCCGCATTGATGAACAGTACCTGAGATCCGGATCCAGATCTGAAATTCGGAGGTTGACTTTTCCCTCAAACCCTAATTTTCGAGCAATCTTTGACCTGCCATATCTCCGCATCCGAAACTCCAATTTGGACATATAGTATATCAAAATGTTCGTCTCGACATGTAAATCATTTCATTCCATTGCATCATTTTCATTGGAGTTCATCTTGATGCCCGAAATGCTGCTAGAAGGAGGCTTCGTGAGATAATTGTCAGATCTGCTAGTTCATCTTAGACTTTTGTCATTTTTGCCATGATTATTATGTGCATGATATGCCTGTGAGTCCTTGATATGATTTGTTAAGCATTTTGTCTTCTTTCCAGAGGTGCAACCCATGCATTTTTAGGATGTGTTTGGTGACTTGTGCAAGCTTGCCAAGTGAGGCACTTGGTAGATCTGTTTTCAGGGACTTAGTGGACTTCACTAAGTCTGGGATTATTTAGTTCATGATGCCATATGTTCAGCTTGTTTCCTAGTGATCCGTGCCTCTTTTGAGGATGATCAGTAAGGGAGTTTTGTGAATCATGTTATGCTCTATCCATCCATGTCTTTGTTTGCACATGTGGAGTCCTCTAGCTTGATTCAATCGGGCTCTACTTTTGTTTCGTGGTAAATCTGGGCAGATCGTCAACTTGTTTGCGATTTTGCCGATGCTATTGTTATTGATCCGTGCATGCTATCCCATTGTTCTTGCCATGTCTAGCTAGCATGTTTTGCCTTCTTAGTGGATATATGCTTGCCTTGCCATGACTTGCACCGTAGTGAGTGCATCGAGCTCGTTTACATGCCTTCATGAGTTAAATTCCAGCATGTCTCAGTTTTCACCAAGTCTGAAAACTGATTGTGCGTGAGCTATGTTCGTGTGCCTGTTAGTATATTTTGTGATCCCTTTTGGCCCCAGGTCACTTTGGGACTTTTGATAAGATTGTTGAGTAGCTCCATGCCATGTTCTTACTTTTCATAATCAGGTCATGTACCATGTTGTTTTGCTGCTCCGAAGAGAGCATCGTGGTCTGAAATTTCAGACTAGTGTTAATTTCACTAAGTCTGAAATCTGTTTTGCATTTGCGTTTTTGCCATGCTTGTTTGAACCACATAATGGGTGAATTTGGCCGAGGCTCAGTGCTAGTGTTTTGTTAAGCATCTTGTGGGCATCCCTGCCATGTATTTTGTTGTCATGTTTGGTGGCTGTACCATGTTCATTTCGTTGCATTTAGATGCCTACTTGCTATAAATCGCAGACCGGTGTCATTCTTAAAACGCTTGCCATTTCCAAACCGTAGCTCCGATTCCATTGATCTTTATATCGTTTTCAAGCGATTTCATCCCCTCTATCCAGTGGCACACTTTGTTTTCCAAGTTGATGCCAGGTTCATGCATTTCCTGTCACGTCTTGCATTTTGCATCCCGCATCGCATCCCGCATAGCATATCATCATTGCATCTTATTGTTGGAGTTTGCACGTGGTTGATTGTATCCTTGTTGCTTGTTTGTGTTGTTTGGGTAGAGCTGGGAGATGAGTTTGCTAACGAGGAGCCCGTTGAGTTTGCTTTTGAGGATCCAGTCAACTCTGACAACTGTGCAGGCAAGATGATCATACCCTCGAAATCACTACTATCTTTGCTATGCTAGTTTGCTCGCTCTTTTGCTATGCCAATGCTATGATGCCTACCACTTGCTTGTCAGCCTCCCAAATTGCCATGTTCAACCTCTAACCCACCATTGTCCTAGCAAACCATTGATTGGCTATGTTACCGCTTTGCTCAGCCCTTCTTATAGCGTTGATAGTTGCAGGTGAAGATTGGAGCCGTTCCTTGTTGGGACATTTACTTACTTGTTGGGATATCATTATATTGCCATGTTATCTTAATGCATCTATACACTTGGTAAAGGGTGGAAGGCTCGGCCTCTCGCCTAGTGTTTTGTTCCACTCTTGCTGCCCTAGTTTCCGTCATATCGGTGTTATGTTCCCGGATTGTTGCGTCCCTTACGCGGTTGGGCTATAATGGGAACCCCTTGATAGTTCGCCTTGATTAAAGCTTTTCCAGCAATGCCCAACATTGGTTTTACCGTTTGCCACCTAGCCTCTTTTTCCCTTGGGTTTCCGGAGCCCGAGGGTCATCTTATTTTAAACCCCCCACGGGCCAGTGCTCCTCTGAGTGTTGGTCCGAACTAGAGTCCTGTGCAGCGCCCCCTCGGGGAAACTCGAGGTTTGGTTTTAGTTGTATGGAGAGCTCATCTGAGTGTGCCCTAAGAACGAGATATGTGCAGCTCCTATCGGGATTTGTCGGCACATTCGGGCGGTGTTGCTGGTCTTGTTTTAACCTGTCGAATCGTCTCGTTGTACCGAGATACCGAGTCTGATCGGTGTATCTTGGGTGGAGGTCTATTCCTTCGTTGACCGTGAGAGCTTGTTATGGGCTAAGTTGGGACCCCCTACAGGGATTGATCTTTCGAAAGCCATGCCCGCGGTTATGGGCAGATGGGAATTTGTTAATGTCCGGTTGTAGATAACTTGAACCTTAATTAATTAAAATGAATCAACTGAGTGTGTTACCGTGATGGCCTCTTCTCGGCGGAGTCCGGGAAGTGGACACGGTGTTGGAGTTATGTTTGTGCAGGTTGCTCTCTAGTTTCTCGCTCGCGCCTTGCCTCCTCTTCTTGGTCTCTTTTGCGAATAAGTTAGCCACCATATATGCTAGTCCCTTGCTGCAGCTCCACTTACATTTACCCCCCATCCTACCTATTAAGCTTGAATAGTCTTGATCGCGAGGGTGCGAGATTGCTGAGTCCCTGTGGCTCACCGATTACTATTACACCATATGCAGGGATGGATGACACAGCTCCAGATGGCGCGCTCGAGCTCAAGTGGGAGTACGACGAGGAGTCTCAGCGTTACTATGTGTCTTTTCCTGATGATCAGTAGTGGTGCCCAGTTGGGGTGATCGGGACCTATGTCGCTTGTTGGGTTGTCTGTTATTTTGGCGCCGTAGTCAGGCCATGAGTGTTTGGATGATGTATGTTATTTATGTACTTTGATGTGACGTGGCGAATGTAAGCCAACTATTGTACCTCCCCTTTTATTATATATATTACATGGGATGTTGTGAAGATTGCCTAACTTGCGACATTGCTTTCAATGCGGTTATGTCTCTAAGTCGTGCCTCGACACATGGGAGCTATAGCCGCATCGAGGGCGTTACAAGTTGGTAATCAGAGCCTTCCCCGACCTTAGGAGCCCCATTGCTTGATCGTTTCTAGCAGCCGAGTTGTGTCTAGAAAAATGTTTTGAGTCATTTAGGAATTATATATCGGAGAGCTTAGGAATTCTTTTTACTTCCCAGTCTCCTCATCGCTCTGGTAAGGCATCCTGACATAGAGTTTTGACTCTTCTCTTCTCAAATTTCACAAAAAAAATTAGGATCACGCGAGTATCTTGCATTTGTTCCGATGGCTTATGATGAGAACACTGTCTTGGTGCCTCCTGTCAGGGGTTTAGTGGAAGTGTCCCGGGGAGTTGAGCTCTGAGGTGTTGTCATCATAATTTTATCGTTGCAATTTCTGGAATACTTGAGATATGTTCGCCGACATCGAAAATCTCCTTTATGCAGTTCGTTGGTGAGATAACCTCGACGCCACCCAGTACTGGGGCGGGAGTTCGGGAGTATCGCCATAACTTGTATAACGGATGCTTTTCGAAGGTTGAGGTAGATGGTTTCCGAAGGTTTCTTGGTTATGTGTTGAAGGATGGATACAGCTGGATGTAGGATTTGCTAGTTTGAGTGAGATATTATGCTTCCCCTATATCCCCAACACCTGATTGCATAACCGGAAAGTTTTGGGAGTTTCATAGGTGGGAATTCAAGTAGCTCTTAGGATATCTTTTCCGACAGATGCATGATATGAAATTGGGGTTCGACGTCTAGTGGTTCGCCTATTCACGGTCGATTTTACAGTGGTCTCGTTGTGTCTTAAAGAGTCCTTGGCTAGCTGACTCGGGGACGCTTCGTATGTCATGTGCACTGCCTTGTACATGATGGTGCTGTACGATCGAGCCCGTGTAGGTCCCACCACGAAAACTTCAGACGAAATCTCTATCATATGTTTGTTCCGGCTTATTTCGCAAGCCAATCCTTGGTTTTATTTCGAGTTGCTTCGAAGTCATATGTTGATTCCATCCCTTGTTGATTACCTCTTCTACCTAATTCTACGTGGCTTCGCAATTTAGGGATATGTGACCACTTCAAGAGAAGTGCATTCGTTCATTTTGTTCGGATGTGAAGACTTTATGTGGCAATTTTCATTCCGTTGGTTTCAGCTTCAATATTTGTCTATCTATGTGCTAATGGTGGTCAACCTCTTCAGGATGGCTCCTCCAACGCGCACGACTCCGAATCCTGATCTGCCACCACCTCCACCTCCTCCGGAGGCTTGGCAAGCTATGATGGCCGCAACCAATGCAAACACACAGTTGATCATGCAAATCCTCCAAGAGCGCAATCAAGGCAGTCAAGGGAATCAAGGCAACAATCAGAACCATTTTGCTTCGCTGAACCAGTTCCTTGCAAATGGTCCAAAGACGTTCAACAATTGTGCTGAGGCAACCGATGCTGACGATTGGCTAGTGGATCTGGGCAAGCATTTTGAATGCAGCAACGTCAGGCCTGAAGATTTCGTCAAGTTCGCTTCTTTCCAGCTCAAAGATCAGGCTGCAGAGTGATTCCAGCAGTACAAGGATTCCAGAGGTGGACGTTTGATCACTTGGGATGATTTCCGTCGAGATTTCCGAGCTCATCACATCCCTCAGAGTGTGACTGAGAGCAAACGTGAGGAGTTCCGCAATCTGAAGCGAGGCTCTTTGTCTGTCTATGACTACAACAAGTTGTTCCAGAAGCTCGCCCGCTTCGCCAAGCAGGACGTACCTGATGAGAAGAGCATGATATACCAGTTCAGAGGTGGTCTTAGAGAAGAAATTCAGCTCGCTCTTGTCCTCTTTGAGCCGTTGAGGTACGATGAGTTCTACAACATGGCACTGAAGCAAGAGGCTGCTCAGTTGAGGTGTGATGCTTCCAGGAAGCGAGTCAGAGACACTACGCCTTCTTCCTCTACTCAAGTGGCCAAGCAGCAGAAGTATTGGCTTCCTCCTCCTCCGTTCCGTCAGCCGTATCAGCAGAAGGGCAAAGGTGGAAGTGGTTCTTCCCACCCACCCAACCCTTGTTTTCAGAACAAGACTTCGTCTCAAGCTCCAAGATCAAGTGCTCCGTACCACAGTCCGCTTTCAGAGGTCACGTGCAACAAGTGCCAACAAAAGGGTCACTATGCTAACAAGTGTTTCAACCAGAGGCGTCTTCCTCCTCCTCCTCCCGTGAGATCGGCAAGTACAGCATTGGTCAAGCATAACCCCAAGTCCGCCAAGGTCAACTTGATGAACGCAGCTCAGGCAGAGGATTCGTCAGATGTGATCATGGGTAACCTTCTTGTTAACGATATTCCTACAGGAGTTCTTTTTGACACTGGTGCATCGCATTGCTTCATTTCCAAACCTTTTGCATCAAAGTATGACTGTGATTACCAGTATCTGCAAAATTCTTTACAAATTGTGTCACCGGGCAAGCAAATGACAGCTAATTTCTGTGTCCCGGATGTTACTATCACCTTGGGCGACTACAAGTTCCTTTCTTCCCCAATTGTTCTTGGCGATTCCGATATCGATCTTATTCTCGGGATGGACTGGCTCTCTAAGCACAAGGTGCATCTCATTCGTTTGAGGATGTAATTATCTTTGCCACTCGGGATAATACCATCCATCTGTTTTCTCTCAATGAGAAGGGTGAATTGGATGCTATTTCGCAGATCCCAGTCGTTTGTGAGTATCGAGACGTCTTCCGAGAAGAGCTCCCAGGAATGCCACCGCACCGGCTCGTTGAATTTGTTATTGAACTTGAGCCCGGTACGGAACCTGTGTGCAAACGCCCTTACAAGCTCGGACCTGAAGAGTTGAAGGAGCTGAAGAAACAACTCGATATTCAAGAAAGAATGGGTCTCATCCGGCCTAGTTCTTCTCCGTGGGGTTGTGGTGTTCTTTTTGTGAAGAAGAAGGATGGAACGGACCGACTTTGTGTTGATTATCGTCCATTGAACAAGAAGACCATCAAGAACAAATACCCACTCCCCAACATCAATGAGCTGTTCGAACAACTCAAGGGTGCCCAAGTATTCTCCAAGCTTGATCTCCGTATGGGTTATCATCAGATTCGAATCCGTGAGCAAGATATTCCCAAGACGGCTTTCAGGACAAGCTATGGGTCATATGAATACACTGTCATGTCTTTTGGCCTCGCCAATGCTCCTCCGACGTTCTCTCGCATGATGAACTTCATCTTCGACCACTACACCAATGACTTCGTGTTGGTCTATCTCGACGACATTCTAGTTTTCTCCAAGAACAAGGAAGATCATGCCAAGCACTTGCGTTTGGTTCTTGACAAGCTCAGGGAACATCAGTTCTACGCCAAGTTCTCCAAGTGTGAATTTTGGCTCGATGAGGTTCTTTATATTGGTCATATCATCTCTGCCAAGGGCATTGCCGTGAATCCTGAGAAGGTGTCTGCAATTGTTAATTGGGAACCTCCTCAGAACATGAAGCAACTCCGTAGCTTCCTCGGTCTCGCAAGCTATTGCCGAAGATTCGTTGAAAACTTTTCTAAGATCGCGAAGCCTCTCTCAAATCTTCTTCAGAAGCACGTCAAGTACGTTTGGTCTCCGGAGTGTGATATTGCTTTCAACACTTTGAAAGAGAAATTGATCACTACTCCAGTTCTGACTCCGCCTGATGAATCCAAGCCGTACGAGGTCTTTTGTGATGCCTCTCTCCAAGGTCTCGGTGCTGTACTGATGCAAGAGAAGAAAGTTGTTGCTTATACCTCTCGCCAGTTGAAGCCTAATGAGAAGAACTACCCCACTCATGATCTTGAGTTGGCGGCAGTTGTGCATGCTCTTTTGACTTGGAGACATCTTCTATTGGGAAGAAAAGTGGACATTTTCACTGATCACAAGAGTCTCAAGTACATCTTCACCCAGCCTAATCTCAACCTCAAGCAAACTCGATGGGTCGAAATGATTCAAGAGTACAATCCGAGATCGAGTATACTCCAGGCAAGGCCAATGTGATTGCTGACGCTTTGAGCAGGAAAGCGTATTGCAACAGTCTGATTCTTAAGCCTTATCAACCCGAGCTTTGTGAAGCTTTCCGCAAACTTAATCTGCAAGTTGTTCCTCAAGGTTTCCTCACCAACCTTCAAGTTTCTCCTACCTTGGAAGACCAGATTCGCCAAGCCCAGCTTCTCGATGCTATGGTGAAAAAGGTGAAGATTGGGATTGCCAAGAGTCAGTCCAAGTACAAGTGCTACCGCCTTGATGACAAGGACACTCTCTTCTTCGAGGATCGAATTGTGGTACCCAAAGGTGACCTCCGTAAAGTGATCATGAACGAGGCTCACAATTCTCTCCTCTCCATCCACCCTGGGAGCACGAAGATGTATCAGGATCTTAAGAAAACTTATTGGTGGACTCGAATGAACCGCGAGATCGCTCAATTCGTGAATGAACGTGATGTCTGCAGAAGAGTGAAGGCAGAACACCAAAGGCCAGCAGGTCTCCGCCAACCTCTTGCCATTCCAGAATGGAAGTTTGACCACATTGAAATGGACTTCGTGACTGGGTTTCCAAAGTCCAAGCGTGGCAATGATGCTATATTCGTTGTCATCGACAAGCTCACCAAAGTGGCTCACTTTCTGCCTATCAAAGAGTCGATCACTGCAGCTCAATTGGCGGAACTCTACACCTCTCAAATTGTCTCTCTACACGGTATTCCTCAAGTGATATCTTCAGACCGTGGCAGCATCTTTACCTCCAAGTTTTGGGATTCTTTTCAGAAGGCCATGGGCACCAACATCCGCTTCAGCACAGCTTTCCATCCTCAAACAAGCGGTCAAGTCGAGCGTGTCAACCAGATTCTTGAAGATATGCTCAGGGCTTGTGTTATTTCCTTCGGCATGAAGTGGGAGGATTGTCTTCCTTATGCTGAATTCTCATACAACAACAGTTTTGAAGCAACTTCGGGCAAGGCCCCATTTGAAATTATGTATGGTAGGAAATGTCGTACCCCTCTCAACTGGTCTGAAACCGGTGAACGTCAGCTGCTGGGTAATGACTTAATCACAGAGGCAGAAGAAATGTGCAAGGTCATTCGTGATAACCTCAAAGCAGCCCAATCCCGCCAGAAGAGCTACTATGATAGTAAGCACCGTGATTTGGCTTTTGAGATCGGAGATCATGTTTACCTCCGCGTCTCTCCTATGAATGGGACTCGTCGCTTCGGTATCAAAGGGAAGCTTGCCCCCACATACGTCGGACCTTTCAAGATTGTCAATAAGAGAGGCGACCTCGCCTATCAACTCGAGCTTCCGTCAAACTTTGCAAACGTTCATGATGTGTTCCATGTCTCTCAACTCCGAAAGTGCTTCAAGACGCCTGAACGCACCGTCAACTTCGAGGACATTGAGCTCCAAGAAGATCTCTCCTATCGTGAGCACCCACTTGCAATCCTTGAAGTGACTAAACGCAGGACTCGCAACAAGTCAATCAAATTTCTCAAAGTCAAGTGGTCACACCATTCCAACCGTGAAGCTACCTGGGAACACGAGGATCACCTCCGTTTTGAGTACCCGGAGTTCTTTCAGTCCTAGATCTCGGGACGAGATCTTTTCGTAGTGGTGGAGTGTTGTAACGCCCCAGATATAACTTTCCCAATTTGTACTCCAACTCTTGCCGTTTCCGGTGTTAAGTTATATTTATTTCTCGGGTACGAGTCTTTGTCTCCGTTTGTGTTGTTTTCGTTTTCATGCATCTCATATCATGTCATCATGTGCATTGCATTTGCATACATGTTCATCTCATGCATTCGAGCATTTACCCCGTTGTCCGTTTTGCATTCCAGCGCTTCGTTCTCCTCCGGTAGCCATTTCTAGCTTTCTTTCGTGTGTGGGGACTAAACATTTACGGATTGGACCGAGACTTGCCATGCGGCCTTGGTTTACGACCGGTAGACCGCCTGTCAAGTTTCGTACCATTTGGACTTCGTTTGATACTCCAACGGTTAGCCGAGGGACCGAAAAGGCCTCGTGTGTGTTGCAGCCCAACACCCCTCCATTTTGGCCCAAAACCCGCCAAACTCTACTCCATGTCCTAGAGCGTTCGATCACGATCGCGTGGCCGAAAACCGCACCTCATTTGGACTCTCCTAGCTCCACTTATGCCTATAAATAGCCCCCTCCAAATTCGGATCTCTCCTCCCCCCGAAAACCTAGATTCATCCCCATCCGCCGCCGCTGGACAAAGTCCGCCGGGCCGGACATTGTCCGCCCGATCCGCCCAGGCCAATCCCGCGCTGCCACGTGGGCAGTCGCGCCCACTTCTCCGCCGCCGTCCACCGCGGCCTGCCGAGCCCGTGAGGGGCCCTCCCGGCCCACTTCGCCCCGCCGCCTGGAGCCTCCCCGCGCCGCCTTCGTCCCCGCCTCCGGCGCCCGGCGCCGCCCACCTTCCTCATCGCCGGCGGACGCCACCGGCTCCGCCCGAGGCGAGGCTCGCCGGCCACCACCTGCCGGACCCCGACGCCACTCCGCCGCCCCGCCGCCTTCGCCTCGTCGGCCGGCGCCGCCCGCCGCCGCCCGGTCCCCTCTCCGCCTCGCCGGAGCACCACCTCGCCGGAGAGCTCCAGGTCCGTCTGTCCTCGGATTCCGCGTCGATGAACAGTACCTGAGATCCGGATCCAGATCTGAAATTCGGAGGTTGACTTTTCCCTCAAACCCTAATTTTCGAGCAATCTTTGACCTGCCATATCTCCGCATCCGTAGCTCCGATTTGGACATATAGTATATCAAAATGTTCGTCTCGACATGTACATCATTTCATTCCATTGCATCATTTTCATTGGAGTTCATCTTGATGCCCGAAATGCTGCTAGAAGGAGGCTTCGTGAGATAATTGTCAGATCTGCTAGTTCATCTTAGACTTTTGTCATTTTTGCCATGATTATTGTGTGCATGATATGCCTGTGAGCCCTTGATATGATTTGTTAAGCATTTTGTCTTATTTCCAGAGGTGCAACCCATGCATTTTTAGGATGTGTGTGGTGACTTGTGCAAGCTTGCCAAGTGAGGCACTTGGTAGATCTGTTTTCAGGGACTTAGTGGATTTCACTAAGTCTGGGATTATTTAGTTCATGATGCCATATGTTCAGCTTGTTTCCTAGTGATCCGTGCCTCTTTTGAGGATGATCAGTAAGGGAGTTTTGTTAATCATGTTATGCTCTATCCATCCATGTCTTTGTTTGCATATGTGGAGTGCTCTAGCTTGAGTCAATCGGTCTCTACTTTTGCTTCGTGGTAAATCTGGGCAGATCGTCAACTTGTTTGCGATTTTGCCGATGCTATTGTTATTGATCCGTGCATGCTATGCCATTGTTCTTGCCATGTCTAGCTAGAATTTTGTGCCTTCTTAGTGGATATATGCTTGCCTTGCCATGACTTGCACCGTAGTGAGTGCATCGAGCTCGTTTACATGCCTTCGTGAGTTAAATTCCAGCATGTCTCAGTTTTCACCAAGTCTGAAAACTGATTGTGCGTGAGCTATGTTCGTGTGCCTGTTAGTATATTTTTTGTTCCCTTTTGGCCCCAGGTCACTTTGGGACTTTTGATAAGCTTGTTGAGTAGCTCCATGCCATGTTCTTAATTTTCATAATTAGGTCATGTATCATGTTGTTTTGCTGCTCCGAAGAGAGCATCGTGCTCTGAAATTTCAGACTAGTGTTAATTTCACTAAGTCTGAAATCTGTTTTGCATTTGCGTTTTTGCCATGCTTGTTTGAACCTCATAATGGGTGAATTTGGCCGAGGCGCAGTGCTAGTGTTTTGTTAAGAATCTTGTGGGCATCCCTGCCATGTATTTTGTTGTCATGTTTGGTGGCTGTAGCATGTTCATTTCGCTGCATTTAGATGCCTACTTGCTGTAAATCGCAGACCGGTGTCATTCTTAAAACGCTTGCCATTTCCAAACCGTAGCTCCGATTCCATTGATATTTATATTGTTTTCAAGCTATTTCATCCCCTCTATCCAGTGGCACACTTGGTTTTCCAAGTTGAAGCCAGGTTCATGCATTTCCTGTCACGTCTTGCATTTTGCATCCTGCATCGCATCCCGCATAGCATATCATCATTGCATCTTATTGTTGGAGTTTGCACATGGTTGATTGTATCCTTGTTGCTTGTTTGTGTTGTTTGGGTAGAGCCGGGAGATGAGTTCGCTAACGAGGAGCCCGTTGAGTTTGCTTTTGAGGATCCAGTCAACTCTGACAACTGTGCAGGCAAGATGATCATACCCTCGAAATCACTACTATCTTTGCTATGCTAGTTTGCTCGCTCTTTTGCTATGCCAATGCTACGATGCCTACCACTTGCTTGTCAGCCTCCCAAATTGCCATGTTCAACCTCGAACCCACCATTGTCCTAGCAAACCGTTGATTGGCTATGTTACCGCTTTGCTCAGCCCTTCTTATAGCGTTGATAGTTGCAGGTGAAAATTGGAGCCGTTCCTTGTTGGGACATTTACTTAATTGTTGGGAGATCATTATATTGCCATGTTATCTTAATGCATCTATACACTTGGTAAAGGGTGGAAGGCTCGGCCTCTCGCCTAGTGTTTTGTTCCACTCTTGCCGCCCTAGTTTCCGTCATATCGGTGTTATGTTCCCGGATTGTTGCGTCCCTTACGCGGTTGGGCTATAATGGGAACCCCTTGATAGTTCGCCTTGATTAAAGCTTTTCCATCAATGCCCAACATTGGTTTTACCATTTGCCACCTAGCCTCTTTTTGCCTTGGGTTTCCGGAGCCTGAGGGTCATCTTATTTTAAACCCCCCACGGGCCAGTGCTCCTCTGAGTGTTGGTCCGAACTAGAGTCCTGTGCAGCGCCCCCTCGGGGAAACTCGAGGTTTGGTTTTAGTTGTATGGAGAGCTCATCTGAGTGTGCCCTGATAACGAGATATGTGCAGCTCCTATCGGGATTTGTCGGCACATTCGGGTGGTGTTGCCGGTCTTGTTTTAACCTGTCGAATCGTCTTGTTGTACCGAGATACCGAGTCTGATCGGTGTGTCTTGGGTGGAGGTCTATTCCTTCGTTGACCGTGAGAGCTTGTTATGGGCTAAGTTGGGACCCCCCTGCAGGGATTGATCTTTTGAAAGCTGTGCCTGCGGTTATGGGTAGATGGGTATTTGTTAATGTCCGGTTGTAGATAACTTGAACCTTAATTAATTAAAATGAATCAACTGAGTGTGTTACCGTGATGGCCTCTTCTCGGCGGAGTCTGGGAAGTGGACACGGTGTTGGAGTTATGTTTGCGCAGGTTGCTCTCTAGTTTCTCGCTCGCGCCTTGCCTCCTCTTCTCGCTCTCTTTTGCGAATAAGTTAGCCACCATATATGCTAGTCGCTTGCTGCAGCTCCACTTACATTTACCCCCCATCCTACCTATTAAGCTTAAATAGTCTTGATCACGAGGGTGCGAGATTGCTGAGTCCCTGTGGCTCATAGATTACTATTACACCAGATGCAAGGACAGATGACACAGCTCCAGATGGCGCGCGCGAGCTCAAGTGGGAGTACGACGAGGAGTCTCAGCGTTACTATGTGTCTTTTCCTGATGATCAGTAGTGGTGCCCAGTTGGGGTGATCGGGACCTATGTCGCTTGTTGGGTTGTCTTTTATTTTGGCGCCATAGTCGGGCCATGAGTGTTTGGATGATGTATGTTATTTATGTACTTTGATGTGACGTGGCGAGTGTAAGCCAACTATTGTACCTCCCCTTTTATTATATATATTACATGGGATGTTGTGAAGATTGCCTAACTTGCGACATTGCTTTCAATGCAGTTATGTCTCTAAGTCGTGCCTCGACACGTGGGAGCTATAGCCGCATCGAGGGCGTTACCCCCTAACCCTCTCCGGTGTCTATATAAACTGAAGGGTTTTAGTACGTAGGACGACAATCACAACATACAATCATACCGTAGGCTAGCTTCTAGGGTTTAGCCTCTGTGATCTTGTGGTAGATCTACTCTTGTACTACCCATATCATCCATATTAATCAAGCAGGACGTAGGGATTTACCTCCATCAAGAGGGCCCGAACCTGGGTAAAACTTCGTGTCCCCTGCCTCCTATTACCATCTGGCCTAGATGCACAGTTCGGGACGCCCTACCCGAGATCCGCCGGTTTTGACACCGACAGTCGGGCTCTAAAAAAAGAAAGAATAAGGACTCTTAGGCCGACATGTGGGCACCACCGGTGTTTTCGTGCACTTGAACGCCGAGAGCATATTGGCGCATGCTCAAAATTCATGCTACCTTTTCATCCCCAGTCTCCCGCCCCTCCCTGACCTCTGGAATCTCGATTCCTACTCCAGTTCCCCCAAATCCCCCTCCTGTACTCCCTGTACTCAAGCGCACTATCATGTTTCCGGTCAATGCGGATCTCTGAGCCATAGATCCTGAGGTCCGTCCTGCCTTCGGTCGCTGCATGCTGTCGCTCCATAGTGGCATGGCAGCGCTTGACGACCAGTTTGTCGGCAAAGTGCTGATGGTAACCATCAATGGTGACCGACCTCCCGTCTTGCCGGACAACTTTGTCAAAGCTCTTGGCATTGCGCATGGCATCCAAATAAGTGACTTGCCTGTCGAAGTCTGTCCGCCACCGGCTGATTTCTTCGTCAGGTTCCGGACAACTTTCGACTGCAGTCGTGTGTTTGAATCTTCCCGGCGTTTGTTCTGCAATGGCGCGCTGGTGAGCTTTGATCGGTGGCACCCAGGATGGGGCTCGGTGCCCTCTGTGCTTGAGTTTTTAACAAAGCTTACCTTCCACGGCATGCCTTGATGTGCTTGGAACAGAGTCCATGAATGAGCTTATTAACGACCTTGGAGGTGAGCTCGTAAGTATGTTTGTTCCTCCAGACAGCTGGGCTCTGATGGTTATGGCATGGATGAAGAAGCCGTCCACCATACCGAAGGTGATTGGTGTTGAGATATCGGTGCAGGAACCGGGGTTGTACTATTCGTCGCCACCAAGGCCGCCGCGGACCACGTTAGGGATGTACCTGTATCGAGTGTTTGTGCATGTCGAAGAAGTGGTCAATCCATCAATCGAAGTCCTGCCGCCGCCGCTGGTGCCAGGGTCCGTCGACGACGTCCATTACAGGAGTCAACATCAGACTTTCCTTGTGTTGCTCGTAACGATTGATGGCACATGGCCTACTCCATTGCATGGCGGAGGCCACTGCTTCTTTGGGAGAAGAGGCAGGGCTGGCTGCCTGGATGTGCTCTAATTTGAGGTAACAACTGAATCTTGTCAGATACTAGTTAAGCACTGATATGCCAGTACATTTGATTGTGACATGTTCTAATTTTGTACCTAAACTTTTTTTAGAAAGGGTTGTACATCAACTTAATGTGCTAGCAGAACTTATTGTGTTGTCTGTCTGTTTTCTTTGCACAACATTCAAGATATTTTCCCTTCATTGATAAAGACGATGAACCGTTATGTACGACTTCATTGGTTTCAACATAGCCCTTCCCATAGCGATCCACTGCTTCCATCCTGATTGTGCCGCCTGCGTGAAATTTTTGTATGCAAGTTCAGTGTGCTATGATGTTCTATATGATTGTGTCAACTATATGAGTTTTTACTGAGCATCAGCAATGCATATGGCTGAAAGATGTATTTACGAGCATCAACCGATGGGTCTCTCTCTATCTCACTCTCTCTCACACACACACGCACACACGCACAATTGGGACTCGTTGAATTATTTATTTGCTCGTGACAGCTTTTAATTAGGTTCCACTGTAATCTAACTTTTTCTTAAGTTATTAATTGAGCTCAGTAACTTCAAAAGGTTGTATAGAAGCCTTGTTTGGGCCTTTCCGGCGTCGCTGAATGTGGGCTAAGTAACCATGTTAGGTTGTACTATACTACACATGCATTTTTTCAACATCAGCAATGCAACTGGGCCGACAGTTGTACACAATATCCGGGTCAACTTCTTATTCTCCGCCCCGCTGGGCTGCAAACTTTCCTAGGAGGTATGCATTATGCTTAACAAGAAAATGTACTTTAAGAAATAATAAATGGGATGTAATTATAATAACTGGACAGTTACTATGCACCAGACACATAATTAGTTTGAAAAATATATTACTTTTGGAATTTGAAAATTTTAATTTCATTACTTGTTGCATGCGCAATATTTCGTTGGATTTTAACGTAATACAACTTTATTTTGAAATTATATTTAACCTGACTAGAAATTTCAGATAAAAATATTTCGGATCCCATCAAAATGTGGGAATTTTTTTTGAATTGTGTTTTGAGCGGTTGTTTGAAATTATTAATCGTTGTCCTAGCTAGCAGTTGGGTTGTACTTTTAACAAACTGTAAATGGGCTGTAGTAAATTCCATTAGAATTAAAAAATGGGTTGTACATTCTTACAAATCGCAAATGGCCTATATGTTCTCTGCCAAATCCGAGTTGTGGGCCTACTAAGTTGACGCGTACCAAGGGCTTTGTCAACTAAGTCAATATAAACGATTCTAGCTGTAGTGATCGTGCGATGCCCATCCAACGGCCATAGTGCTTCTTCAACCTCTGGTCTTCTTGCTCCAGCTGCCCAAAGCAGCGCCGATCATGTCGCGTGCTCCTGCCTCCCATGGCCGGCTGTGATGCCGCGGAGGCCTCACCGCCCCGTACTACTCCCACCGCTGGCCAGGCCATCCCTCTACTCACCCACACCCCCTGTTATTCTGCGGCGACGGCAGGCTCACACCGCAGCCGAACCAGTTGACCCTCGTATTCCTCTCCGCGCGGGCTTCCACTGTGCGTCTTCCCCGGCTCCGCGTCGTCCCCTTCCTAGGCCTCTCCATCATCTAGATCACCGCCCTGGTGCTCTTGGTGCGGCGTGGTCAATGTGGTCAACGACCGACTTCCACCGGAAGAGTACTGTACGTGGAGAGGCTGACAGCTGGGTCCAGGCGGCCGCAAGGAAGTGCCTCCTTATTACGCGCAAAATAATCCACCTGACAGCAGGGACCCATCGGACGGGCCAGCTTCTTTCGCAAAAAAATGTTTCCCCCCTAACTACTGGGACCCACCGGACGGGCCAGCGTATTTCACGAAAAAAACGTTCCCCCGCTGTCAGCTCGGACCCACCGGAAGTGCCTCCTTATTATCCACACAAAAATGAATACCCCTTGCTAGCTGGGACCCACCATGGTAGGAGGCTGATTTGTGGGCCTACTAAGTTGACTGGGACGGGGGCCTTTGTCAACTTTAGTCAATACGAACGATTCTAGCTCCAGTGCCGTACGATGTCCATCCAACGGCCGTAGTGCTTCTTCAACCTCTGGTCTTCTTGCTCTAGCCGCCCAAAGCAGCGCCGGTCGTGCCGCATGCTCATGCCTCCCGTGGCCGGTTGTGCTGCCGCGGAGGCCTCACCGCCCCCTACTATTCCCACCGCTGGCCAGGCTCTGCGACGACGGCAGCCTCACACCGTAGCCGAACCAATGAACCCTCGTACTCCTCTCCGCGCGGGCTTCCATTGCCGCGTCTTCCCCGGTCCCCGTCGTCCCCTTCGTAGGCCTCGCCGTCGTCCACCGCCCTGGTGCTCTCGGTGCGGCGTGGTGAACATGGTCAAGGAACGACTTCTATCGGACGTAGACTGTACGTGGAGAGGCTGACAGCTAGGTCCATGGCCGCAGCAAGGAAGTGCCTCCTTATTACGCGGAAAATAATGATTCCTCCACCTGACAGCTGGGACCCCTCGGACAGGCCATTGTATTTCGCGAAAAAAACGTTTCTCCCTGACTGCTAGGACCCACTAGCTACATCTTCGCACGCAAGGAAGGTTGTCCGGGCAAAAAAACGATTCACCCCCCTGACTGCTGGGACCCACCAGCTACATCTTAGCAGGCAAGGAAGTGCCTAATAGTCGAGACCCACCTGGTCGAAGCGTACGTAGCGTTGTCATTCTGGTCATGAATATGTATGTACATATATACTGGTGGATGTAGAGGCGTGCACGTGTCGTAGTAGAGGCGCGTATGTGTCGTAGTAGAGGCGCGCACGTAGGATGTACACGTACGTACAGCGGCCAGGGTGCAAGAAAGAAAATACGGCCACGTATGTGTACATACGGGCGGGGTCTTGAACGCCTACTCACGCATACGTACGGCCAGGGCTCGTGTACATGGCTGGGTCGGAATGGAGAAACAGCGTCGTCGTCGTGTTCATGGGGAAGCAACGGAATGCATTGTGTTCATGGGGAGGCAACGGAATGTGTCTTGTTCATTGGGAGGCAACGGAACGCGTGGGAGCCAACCGGATGGGTCGGAACGGAATGCGTGGTCATGTTCATCGGGAGGGCTTGGACGGGACATGCGATGGAAACGAGGCCTGGCGTACCGCACAACGGAGGAAACGGACCTCCTGCATTCGGAACGGGGTCCTATTGATCGGGAGGGGCCTGGCGTACCACAAAACGGACGAAACGGACCTCCTACAGTCAAAACGGGGGTCATGTTGATCGGGAGGGGTGTGGCGTAGCGCAAAATGGACAAAACGGACCTCCTATGGTCGAAACGGGGGTCCTGTTGATCGGGAGGGGTGTGGCGTACCACAAAATGGACGAAACGGACCTCCTACGGTCGAAACAGGGGTCCTGTTCATCGAGAGGGGTGTGGCGTACTGCAAAACAGGACTCCACGGGATATTGTTCATCTCCACAGTCGACCTCCTCCAGCCTCCACGGGCTACCGTCGACCTCCTCCAGCCTCCACAGGCTCCTGTTCATCCAGCCTCCACCACGCGCTACTCCACTGGCTACTGTTCAACCACCCCCCCACAGGCACCCCTCCACCGTCTACTGTTCAACCAGCCCTCCACACCACAGAGTCCTGTTCAACCACCCCTCCACGGGCACCCCTCCACCATCTAATATTCATCCAACCCTCCACCACACCACGGGGTCCTATTCATCCAGAGGCAATGCCACCGCTCACTGTTCATCAAACACCCCCCCCCCCCACCGCAATGCTCACTGTTCATCCAATCGATCGGCTTCAGTTAGCAGCAGTAGCAAAGGAATCGCTCGATCGGGTTCAGTTAACAGCCATCGATCAATCGCTCGGGTTCAGTAACGTGTAGCCTGCAGTGCAATCGCTCGGGTTCAGTTAGAGCCCAACGCCTCGCTCAGGTTCAGTTAGAGCCAACGCCTCGCACACATGCGCGTACGTGTACGAGAGAAACGCGCATCGCTCGGCCCCCGACCTCCCACCGTAACCGGGAACTCCCCGAAATTTTCCTCCCCCTCGCTTCTACCACAGTTTTTTCCGTCATGGATGGCCCAAAGAATGTCATGCAGCTACGTCTCCGGCCCCCCCCCAGGACGAAAAGCCCATTTTCTGTCATGATTTTTTGTCATAGAAGTAGGAGCCCACCACATCTATGATGATACCGGGTTTTGTCATAACTATTGTCATAGAAGTGTCATATGTATGATAGAAAAAAATTTCGTTCGGCCCAAAATGTCACGGATGTGTCTTTTTTTGTAGTGTAGATAAGAACTTTGGAGTGATTCTTCATCGCATGTGAGGGATGGTTATATGATCCAATTATATTATTCTTGTTGAGAGATTGCACTAGCGAAAGTACAGACCCTAGGCCTCATTTTCAAGCATTGCAATACCATTTGTTCTCCCTTTTATCAATTGCTACCTTGCTGTTTTTTATTGTTCTTATTACAAAAATCAATATCTACTGTCATTACTATGCTTTTATTACCATCTCTTCGCCAAACTAGTGCACCTATACAAATTACCATTGTATTTGGTGTGTTGGCGACACGAGAGACTTTTTGTTATTTGGTTGCAGGGTTGTTTGAAAGAGACCATCTTCATCCTATGTCTCCCACGGATTGATAAACCTTAGGTCATCCACTTGAGGGAAAATTGCTACTATACTACAAAAATCTACGCTTGGAGGCCCAACATAAGTCTACAAGAACAAGTTGTGTAGTAGACATCACACACCGGTGAGACCACATAGGACGATGAACACTCTGCCGATCACGATGTTAGTGACACGGAGCACGCCGGCAGAACCGAAGGGGGTGATGAGGAAGAGGAGGATGAACCTTATGTTAATCCTTCTTGCACCAAGGCCGCCATCGTGAAGAAGCCGAGCAGGAAAGAAAGTAGCGCCCATTGATCCAGCAAGAAGCAATCATGTCATAACAAAGGCGGCTGGCAAGGCTTCCCGGGTCCAGCCCACTCAATGTCAACCTCCTCGCGTTATCGCCTCCCAAAAAAAATGTCAACCACTGAAGAGGCGGGTGCTTTGTAGCCCCTAGCTTCTTCGAGGACAATTTGGGCTAGGAGCACTCTGCCACCATCTACCACCCCGGAGCTGAAGAGATGGTGCTCTATGACTTGTCTGTCCTCGGCGAGTCCAATGAGGAAGAAGAGTAAGCACTCCATCCTTGCATCATCAGATTTTCAGTCTCTATTGTAAATTTTGACTGTCTTGAATAAGTTGGCCTTGCAAGGATGAGTTGTTGGTGGAAAGGCACCAGAAGAAGGCTCAGGTCACCGGAGAGAGCGATGCGGCAACAAACATGAAGAAGACCCGACCCATTTAGATGTTGCCGGATCTAGCTCCAAGCTCCCGCCTGCAGGCTCCACCAATGGAACTGCCATCATGGAGGATGACAAGGGGGCGGGGAGCAATCTTCCGAAGGGAGAGCATCAAGGAGTGGACCCCTTAGTGACTCCCTCGACCTCTGCTCGTCCGCCAAGCGGCTCGCCAACAAGATCTACTCCTCCTCTAGAAGAGTGCCATGGTGAGCTTGTCCGCATCGAGGGTCCGCTGGCAACTAATGTTGCCCGAGACTAAGCAATGGCAACTGAGGTTGGCGGAGAAGAAACAAGATCTCCACCGCAAGCCCATCAAGGTAAACCTTAGTCGAGTGATGTTTCATCCTTGTTGGCTTTTCTTTTTTGTCTTCTTAAACTCGATCAAAATCTTGAATTCTTTCTGTTCTTTCTTTTTTCCTTCTTCATCCGGTAGACTCAACTCTATTGGAAGAGGAGGATCCCATGATAGATGTGCCGAAAATTGCAAAGGGCACAGCTGATGAGGCCACCAAGATTGATGTTGAGGAGGCCACAATGTCTGAGGCTAAGGAAACCAGGAAGGCTGCGGGAGGAACCCATGGGGCTCCGAGCAACACATCTGCTTCCCATCAACATAATGACAACCCACAAGTATAGGGGATCGCAACAGTTTTCGAGGGTAGAGTATTCAACCCAAATTTATTGATTCGACACAAGGGGAGCCAAAGAATATTTGCAAGTATTAGTAGCTGAGTTGTCAATTCCACCACACCCGGAGAGTAATTATCTGCGGCAAAGTGATTAGTAGCAAAGTAATATGATGGTTTTCGTAGTAGTAGCAACAGCAATAGTAACGGCAAGAATGATAGCATTGATTTTGTATCAAGTGTAATAGTAACAATAGCAGTAGTAACTTAGCAAGAATAATATAAGAGAAATTTACAAAACTAGGCCCAATTCATAAATATAATGTAGGCATGTATTCCGTAAATAGTCATACATGCTTATGGAATGAACTTGCATGACATCTTTTGTCCTACCCTCCCATGGTAGCGGGGTCCATATGGAAACTAAGGGATATTAAGGCCTCCTTTTAATAGAGCACAGGAACAAAGGATTAACCCATAGTGAATACATGAACTCCTCAAACTACGGTCATCACCGGAAAGTATCCCGAACACTACCACTCTATGGTTTACGGATCATAACATGCAATAGGTGAATATAATTTGCAAAATCGGATCTAGAACATAGATATAATGGTGATAACATAAATGGTTCAGTTCTGAAATCATGGCTCCCGGGCCCAAAGTGACAAGCATTAAGCATGGCAAAGTCATATCAACATCAATCTCAGAACATAGTGGATACTAGGGATCAAGCCCTAACAAAACTAACTCGATTACATGATGAATCTCATCCAACTCCTCACCGACTAGCGAGCCTATGAAGGAATTACTCACTCCCGGTGGGGAGCATCATGGAATTGTTGCTGAAGGAGGGTTGATGATGATGAAGATCGAAGATCCCCCTCTCAGGAGGGTTGGCATAACCCACTTGGGCGCGCCTGAGGGGGGCGCCCTGGTGGGTTGTGCTCACCCAGCCCCCCTCTGGTGGTTCTTGGCTCCAGTATTTTTCTTTTATTGTATAAAATTCTCCAAAAATTTTCATTCCAATCTGAGAACTTTTATTTCTGCACAAAACAACACCAAGGTAGTTTTGCTGAAAAAAGCGTCAGTCCAGGTTAGTTTCATTCAAATCATGCAAATTAGAGTCCAAAACAAGAGGAAAAGCGTTAGGAAAAGTAGATACGACGGTGACATATCGACTCTTACGAACTATTTTGCTCTTGTTTACATAAATAAGCTTAAGTAGCACCTAGGTTTTCTGCAATGATTATAACTAACCATGTCAACAATAACTCTTAAAAATTATATTAACTCATATCAATGACATAATTAACTAGCGAGCAATAATAAAATATCTCAAATGACAACACCTTGTCAAAACAATCATGATATAATATGACAACAGTGGTATCTAGCTTGCCCTTTCTGAGACCACAAAACATAAATGCAGAGCACCTACAACATTCAAGCGGCAACTAAACATTGTAATTCATGGTAGAAAAGATCCAGTCATGATGCATCCAACATTAACTATACACAATGCATGAGGATGACAATAGTGCTCTCAGAATCTGGCGCTTATTTGAGAAGGTGATGACTCAATACAAAATTAAATAGATAGTCCCTTCATAGAGGGAAGCAGGGATTTGAAGTGGTGCCAGAGCTCAGTTTTTAAAATTGAGGCAAATGAAATTTTGAGAGATGCACCCTTCCTGTTTACTTCGCGACCATTAGTTATCGATATCTTCTTCCATGGTAGACACATTAGTGGCGGTTCCCAAGCGATAAAAGTAAAGGTTTACTCCCCTTCCACCAACAATCACACTCCATGGTTAGCTGAATCCTCGGGTACTATCCATACCAACATCAGTCCTGGGGGAGTTTTGTTTAATTATTTGCAATTTTATTTTGGGTCTCGGAATCCCTATTACCGCCCCTCTCGTGCAAGGATGAGTGAATAAACACTCATCATGAGAATAACCCGCTTAACATGGAAGATACCGACTACCTCCTTTCGCTCTATGAACAATCCAGGCACACAAAAATGGATATTTATTTGAAGTTTCTAGAGGTGGCACATGCAAATTTACTTAGAGCGGCAGGGTAATACCGTGTATAGGTAGATATGGTGGAATCGTCTGGAATAACTTGGGGTTTAGGATTTTGATGCACAAGCAGTAATTCCACAAAGGCTGGCAAATAGGTTGGGAAGTGGCCAGCTAGAGAGCGAAAACAGTCATGAACATGCATTATGCATAATGAACATTGGATATTAGAATGATTAGGATATGGACACCATGAACATAAATATCATAGAGGCTATGTTGGTATTGATTCAACCATGTATGAACATGTGCCAAGTCAAGCCACTCGAAACATTAAGAGGAGGATATCATATCATCATACTACATCACGATCATTTTAATGCAATGTTGACATCCAAGATATATCATTATCCACTCCTAGCTACTTAAGCATGGCATGAGAAACTATAATCTCTAATTGTCATTGCAAACTTGTTTGATCATAATATGTTGAATCATGGATACTAAGTTAAAATATTTACAAAAATAGAACAAGTTGAGTTCATGCCCGTTTCTCTCTGTCATAGCCAGTTCATCGAATATCGTCATTATTGACTTTCACCTGCATGACCGAACGATTTGAAAATAATAATACTGCAAGAGTGCCATGGACTAAGCTGGAATCTAGAAACATTTTATTCAAAAGGAGAAGACAAGGTAATTTGGGATCTTTGTTAGATCAACACTAAGGCAAATGAGAGCCACTCAACATTTTCATCATGGTCTTCTCCTTGGTATGACTCAATAATCAGAAAAGAAATTCAGGGAAACACATTGAAATATTTTTGGAGTTTTTAGTTTTTCTAGAAGAAAGCAAATTAAAGAAGGAAAAACAAAAATGAGAAAACTATTTATAGGAGAAAGATCACAACAAGCAAAAAGAAGAATCGAGAAATCTTTTTGGGTTTTCTTTTAATACTACAACTAATTAAACTAGAAAGAAAAAACGAAAAGAAGTAGGAAATATTTTTGGGTTTTCTCATAGTTTTTAAAACACACAAGAAGAAAGCGAGAAAATAAATCTAGCAATGATAATACGATGAAAAAGGGTGAACACCGAGAATTGGAATGAAATGTGTGAACATGAATGTAATGCCGGTGGAAATACGTACTCCCCAAGCTTAGGCTTTTGGCCTAGCTTGGTAATCACCATCCGTAGTAGCCATCCGACCCCATCTCGAAGTGTTGAGTAGCAGGCACCTGAGTGTCCCACTCGTGAGGCTCCTCCTCTTTCCCTGCCTGAGCGTTCTGGTAGGCCACGATGTTGTCTAGCATGATCCTGTATCCGCCCTGGCAATAGAATCGAACAAAGCAGGTGCAGGCAACGGAATAATATCACGGGTATCCTTACTGAATACCGCGTTGTAAGGAATATTATTAATAGAATAATTAATATCAATAAAATGGGGATCTTTCATCGCATGATGATCCAAATAGACCTCGGGTAAATGACGATCATGCTGGGAATCTGAATGTTAAAGTGACTCGCTAGGCGAGTAGCATAAATACCACCATGAATTTTACCCTTAGTCCTGTTAAGGTGTAGGCGACATGCAACAATAGCTCCTGGGCTATATGTGTTATCGTCGTATAGTGCACGGCGTAAGACAGCAAAATCGGAGACACTAAGTGCACCAACCTTCTCTCTAGCAAGTAAACACTTCGCAATGAATAGGGCAAAATAATGCACAGAAGGAAAATGCAAGCTAGTGGCGGTGACACTCAATACCCCTCTCTGATCTCCCTCTGACAGAGTACGATAAAAGCCCTCAAATTCTATAGGCCTAGGCTCTCTTATTTCCGCTTCAGAAGGGATCAATCATATATCACAACATTCAGTAAGTGGTATTTGATGGGTTTCAGCATATAAATTAAACTGCACCTCAGGGGGGTTATTCCTACTTATGAAATGAAAACTTTGCACAAAGGAATTTGTAAGGAGGTGATATTGTTCACACTCAGCTACGATGAAGCTGGTGAGGCCAGCATTGGCAGCAAATTATGCAAACTCTTGACGGATTCCGGCTCCATCCATGAAGGGGTTATGCGGCCATTCGCATGGTCGCACTTCCACCATTCTCCGAGTATGGAGGTCACTATCTGATGATTCCTTGGTGACTCCCTTGGAATTCTTCTTGTAAGACAACTTCCTAAAGAAACTGTAGCGACCCGACCCAAATGGATCAAGTCTCTGTGCTTAAGTGTCACCCCTGGATCGGTATGCTGACACACACACTACTCGAGGATTTATAATAGAGGTAAATCACATGTATAAGTAACGTAAAATACTATTACCTCAATCCAAAATAGCGGAAGTAACAAGGTTGTGGATTCCCATCAACACCAATGGCAAAGTTGAGTGTAGAAATCATAACCCTAATGTATTACTTACTCGTCGTAAGATGTTCCTGCAACATGAGACGTTGCAGCCACAAAGGGTCAGTACATTGAATGTACTGGCAAATTCACACCATAGAGAATGATGAACAATGGCTATCACTACATGCATATTTGGCTGGTGGAAAAGCTCTATGGTTATAGTTTTGCGTAAAGCCAAATTTTCCCTACTGCAAAGGAATAAATTTTATTTAACTATCATGGTGGTTGTTGAACATTGAGAATGGTTGACAGCATTCTCAATCCCAATTAAGCATCATCATTAAAACCCAACAATATTCATTTAAAGTAACGTGATGAGATTCACATGATAATCCAAGTACTAGATACTCGAGATGTCCATAACCGGGGACACGGCTAATCATGATTAGTTTATACACTCTCCAGAGGTTTGCGCACTTTTCCCCACAAGACTCGATCGCCTCCGTTTGGTTTCTCGCACTACATGGTGTTTGAGAAGACGGATGACCGAGACATAGTCTTTCAGAAGCACTAGCACCTTACGATGGATAGACCGTTACACCTACTGTTGGGGAACGTAGTAATTTCGAAAATTTTCCTACGCACACGCAAGATCATGGTGATGCATAGCAACGAGGGGGAGAGTCTGATCTACGTACCCTTGTAGATCGCAACGGAAGCGTTGACACAACGTAGAGGAAGTAGTCGTACGTCTTCTTCCCGATCCGACCGATCCAAGCACCGTTACTCCGGCACCTCCGAGTTCTTAGCACACGTTCAGCTCGATGATGTTCCTCGGGCTCCGATCCAGCAAAGCGTTGAGGAAGAGTTCCGTCAGCACGACGGCGTGGTGATGATCTTGATGTACTACCGACGCAGGGCTTCGCCTAAGCACTGCAACGGTATGATCGAGGTGGAATTTGGTGGCAGGGGGCACCGCACACGGCTAAGGAACGATCTCAAGGATCAACTTGTGTGTCTTGGGGTGTCCCCTGCCCCCGTATATAAAGGTTGGAGGGAGGGGGGCTGGCCGGCCAAAGAGAGGGAGGCGCAGGAGGAGTCCTACTCCTACCGGGAGTAGGACTCCCCCCTCCAATCCTAGTCCAACTAGGAATCCTTTAAAGGGGAGAGAAAGAGAGGTGGCCGGCCCCTCTCCTAGTCCTAATAGGACTAGGGAGAGGGGGGGAGGCGCAGCCCTATGTGGGCTGCCCTCTCTCCTTTCCACTAAGGCCCATGTTGGCCCATTTGGCTCTCGGGGGGTTCCGGTAACCCTCCCGGTAATCCGGTAAATTCCCAATTTCACCCGGAACACTTCCGATGTCCAAACATAGGCTTCCAATATATCAATCTTTATGTCTCGACCATTTCGAGACTCCTCGTCATGTCCGTGATCTCATCCGGGACTCCGAACAACCTTCGGTACATAAAAATGCATAAACTCATAATAACTGTCATCGTAACGTTAAGCGTGCGGACCCTACGGTTCGAGAACAATGTAGACATGACCGAGAAACGTCTCCGGTCAATAACCAATAGCAGGACCTGGATGCCCATATTGGCTCCTACATATTCTACGAAGATCTTTATCGGTCAGACCGCATAACAACATACGTTGTTCCCTTTGTCATCGGTATGTTACTTGCCCGAGATTCGATCGTCGGTATCCAATACCTAGTTCAATCTCGTTACTGGCAAGTCTCTTTACTCGTTCCGTAATACATCATCTCATAACTAACATCTTAGTTATTATGCTTGCGAGGCTTATGTGATGTGTATTACCGAGAGGGCCCAGAGATACCTCTCCGACAATCGGAGTGACAAACCCTAATCTCGAAATAGGCCAACCCAACATCTACCATTGGAGACACCTGTAGTACTCCTTTATAATCACCCAGTTACGTTGTGACGTTTGGTAGTACCCAAAGTGTTCCTCCGGTAAACGGGAGTTGCATAATCTCATAGTTATAGGAACATGTATAAGTCATGAAGAAAGCAATAGCAACATACTAAACGATCGGGTGCTAAGCTAATGGAATGGGTCATGTCAATCAGATCATTCAACTAATGATGTGACCTCGTTAATCAAATAACAACTCTTTGTTCATGGTTAGGAAACATAACCATCTTTGATTAACGAGCTTGTCAAGTAGAGGCATACTAGTGACACTCTGTTGGTCTATGTATTCACACATGTATTATGTTTCCGGTTAATACAATTTTAGCATGAATAATAAACATTTATCATGATATAAGGAAATAAATAATAACTTTATTATTGCCTCTAGGGCATATTTCCTTCAGTCTCCCACTTGCACTAGAGTCAATAATCTAGTTCACATCGCCATGTGATTTAACAGCAATAGTTCACATCACCATGTGATTAACACCCATAGTTCACATCGTCATGTGACCAACACTCAAAAAGGTTTACTAGATTCAGTAATATAGTTCACATATCTATGTGATTAACACCCAAAGAGTACTAAGGTGTGATCATGTTTTGCTTGTGAGATAATTTTAGTCAACGGGTCTGTCACATTCAGATCCGTAAGTATTTTGCAAATTTCTATGTCAACAATGCTCTGCATGGAGCTACTCTAGCTAATTGCTCCCACTTTCAATATGTATCCAGATTGAGACTTAGAGTCATCTAGATTAGTGTCAAAACTTGCATCGGCGTAACCCTTTACGACGAACCTTTTGTCACGTCCATAATCGAGAAACATATCCTTATTTCACTAAGGATAATTCTGACCGCTGTCCAGTGATCTACTCCTAGATCACTATTGTACTCCCTTGCCAAATCAATGTAGGGTATACAATAGATCTGGTATACAGCATGACATACTTTATAGAACCTATGGCCAAGGCATAGGGAATGACTTTCATTCTCTTTCTATTTTCTGCCGTGGTCGGGCTTTGAGTCTTACTCAACTTCACACCTTGTAATACATGCAAGAACTCTTTCTTTGACTGTTCCATTTTGAACTACTTCAAAATCTTGTCAAGGTATGTACTTATTGAAAAAACTTATCAAGCGTCTTGATCTATCTCTATAGATCTTGAAGCTCAATATGTAAGCAGCTTCACCGAAGTCTTTCTTTGAAAAACTCCTTTCAAACACTCCTTTATGCTTTACAGAATAATTCTACATTATTTCCGATCAACAATATGTCATTCACATATACTTATCAGAAATGCTGTAGTGCTCCCACTCACTTTCTCGTAAATACAGGCTTCACCGCAAGTCTGTATAAAACTCTATGCTTTGATCAACTCATCAAAGCGTATATTCCAACTCCGAGATGTTTGCACCAGTCCACAGATAGATCGCTGGAGCTTGCATATTTAGTTAACACCTTTAGGATCGACAAAACCTTCTAGTTGCATCGTATACAACTCTTCTTTAGAAAATCCATTAAGGAATGCAGTTTTGTTTATCCATTTGCCAGATTTCATAAAATGCGGCTATTGCTAACATGATTCGGACAGACTTTAAGCATAGATACGAGTGAGAAAATCTCATCATAGTCAACACCTTGAACTTGTCGAAAACCTTTTTGCGACAATTCTAGCTTTGTAGATAGTAACACTACTATCAGCGTCCGTCTTCCTCTTGAAGATCCATTTATTTTCTATGGCTTGCCGATCATCGGGCAAGTCAACCAAAGTCCATACTTTGTTCTCATACATGGATCATATCTCAGATTTCATGGCTTCAAGCCACTTTGCGGAATCTGGGCTCACCATCGCTTCTTCATAGTTCGTAGGATCATCATGATCTAGTAGCATGACTTCCAGAACAGGATTACCGTACCACTCTGGCACGGATCTTACTCTGGTTGATCTACGAGGTCCAGTAGTGTCTTGTTCTAAAGTTTCATGATCATCATCATTAGCTTCCTCACTAACTGGTGTAGGTGTCACAGAAACATTTCTCTGTGATGTACTACTTTCCAATAAGGGAGCAGGTACAGTTACCTCGTCAAGTTCTACTTTCCTCCCACTCACTTCTTTCGAGAGAAACTCCTTCTCCAGAAAGTTTCCGAATTTAGCAACAAAAGTCTTGCCTTCGGATCTGTGATAGAAGGTGTATCCAATAGTTTCCTTTGGATATCCTATGAAGATGCACTTCTCCGATTTGAGTTTTGAGCTTATCAGGATGAAACTTTTTCATATAAGCATCGCAACCCCAAACTTTAAGAAACGACAACCTTGGTTTCTTGCCAAACCATAGTTCATAAGGCGTCGTCTCGACGGATATAGATGGTGCCCCTTTCTTACGTGAATGCAGCTGTCTCTAATGCATGACCTCAAAAACAATAGTGGTAAATCGGTAAGAGACATCATATATTGCACTATATCCAATAAAGTACGGTTATGACGTTCGGACACACCATTATGATGTGGTGTTCCAGGTGGCGTGAGTAGTGAAACTATTTCACATTGTTTTAACTGAAGACCAAACTCGTAACTCAAATATTTGTCTCCGCGATCAGATCGTAGAAACTTTATTTTCTTGTCACGATGTTTTTCACTTCACTCTGAAATTCTTTGAACTTTTCAAATGTTTCAGAATTATGTTTCATCAAGTAGATATACTCATATCTGCTCAAATCATTTGTGAAGATCAGAAAATAATGATACCTGTCTCGAGCCTCAATATTCATCGGACCACATACATCGGTATGTATGATTTCCAACAAATCTTTTCTCGCTCCATTGTTCCGGAGAATGGCGTTTTAGTCATCTTGCCCAAAAGGCATGGTTTGCAAGCATCAAGTGATTCATAATCAAGTGATTCCGAAAGCCCATCTGCATGGAGTTTCTTCATGCGCTTTATACCAATATGACTTAAACAGCAGTGCCACAAATAAGCTGCACTATCATTATTAACTTTGCATCTTTTGGTTTCAATATTATGAATATGTGTATTATTAAGATCGAGATCCAATGAACTATTTTCATTGGGTGTGTAACCATATAAGGTTTTATTCATGTAAACAGAACAACAATTTATTCTTTTACTTAAATGAATAACTGTATTACAATAAACATGATCAAATCATATTCATGCTCAACACAAACACCAAATAACACTTATTTAGGTTCAACACTAATCCCGAAAGTATAGGGGAGTGTGCGATGATGATCATATCAATCTTGGAACTACTTCCAACACACATCGTCACTTTACCCTTAACTAGTCTCTGTTTATTCTGCAACTCCCGTTTCGAGTTACTAATCTTAGCAACTGAACTAGTATCAAATACTGAGGGTTTGCTATAAACACTAGTAAAGTACACATCAATAACATGTATATCAAATATACTTATGTTCACTTTGCCATCCTTCTTATCCGCCAATCACTTGGGGTAGTTCCGCTTCCAGGGACCAGTCCCTTTGCAGTAGAAGCACTCAGTCTCAGGCTTAGGTCCAGACTTGGGCTTCTTCACTTGAGTAGCAACTTGCTTGCCGTTCTTCTTGAAGTTCCCCTTCTTCCCTTTGCCCTTTTCTTGAAACTAGTGGTCTTGTCTACCATCAACACTTGATGTTTTTCTTGATTTCTACATTCATCGATTTCATCATCATGAAAAGCTCGGGAGTCGTTTTCGTCATCCCTTGCATACTATAGTTCATCACGAAGTTCTACTAACTTGGTCATGGTGACTAGAGAATTCTGTCAATCACTATCTTATCTAGAAGATTAACTCCCACTTGATTCAAGCGATTGTAGTACCCAGACAATCTGAGCACATGCTCACTAGTTGAGCGATTCTCCTCCATCTTTTAGCTATAGAACTTATTGGAGACTTCATATCTCTCAATTCGGGTATTTGCTTGAAATATTAACTTCAACTCCTGGAACATCTCATATGGTCCATGACGTTCAAAACGTCTTTGCAGTCCCGATTCTAAGCCATTAAGCATGGTGCACTAAACTATCAAGTAGTCATCATATTGAGCCAGCCAAATGTTCATAACGTCTGCATCTGCTCCTGCAATAGGTCTGTCACCTAGCGGTGCATCAAGGACATAATTCTTCTGTGCAGCAATGAGGATAAGCCTCAGATCACGGATCCAATCCGCATCATTGCTACTAACATCTTTCAACATAATTTTCTCTAGGAACATATCAAAATAAACACAGGGAAGCAACAACGCGAGCTATTGATCTATAACATAATTTGCAAAACACTACCAGGACTAAGTTCATGATAAATTTAAGTTCAATTAATCATATTACTTAAGAACTCCCACTTAGATAGATATCCCTCTAATCCTCTAAGTGATCACGTGATCCAAATCAACTAAACCATAACCGATCATCACGTGAGATGGAGTAGTTTTCAATGGTGAACATCATTATGTTGATCATATCTATTATATGATTCACGCTCGACCTTTTGGTCTCCGTGTTCCGAGGCCATATCTGTATATGCTTGGCTCGTCAAGTATAACCTGAGTATTCCGCGTGTGCAACTGTTTTGCACCCGTTGTATTTGAACGTAGAGCCTATCACACCCGATCATCACGTGGTGTCTCAGCACGAAGAACTTTTGCAACGGTGCATACTCAGGGAGAACACTTCTTGATAATTTAGTGAGAGATCATCTTATAATGCTACCGTCAATCAAAGCAAGATAAGATGCATAAAAGGATAAACATCATATGCAATCAATATAAGTGATATGATATGGCCATCATCATCTTGTGCTTTGTGATCTCCATCTCCGAAGCACCGTCATGATCACCATCGTCACCGGTGCGACACCTTGATCTCCATCATAGCATCGTTGTCGTCTCGCCAATCTTATGCTTCCACGACTATCACTACCACTTAGTAATAAAGTAAATCATTACATCGCGATTGCATTGCATACAATAAAGCGACAACCATATGGCTCCTGCCAGTTGCCGATAACTCGGTTACAAAACATGATCATCTCATACAATAAAATCAGCATCATGCCTTGACCATATCACATCACAACATGCCCTGCAAAAACAAGTTAGACGTCCTCTACTTTGTTGTTGCAAGTTTTACGTGGCTGCTACGGGCTTAAGTAAGAACTCATCTCACCTACGCATCAAAACCACAACGATAGTTTGTCAAATAGACTCCGTTTTAACCTTCTCAAGGACCGGGCGTAGCCACACTTGGTTCAACTAAAGTTGGAGAGACTGTCTTCCGCAAGCCATCTATGTGCAAAGCACGTCGAGGGAACCGGTCTCGCGTAAGAGTACGCGTAAGGTTGGTCCGGATCGTCTCGTCCAACAATACCGCCGAACCAAAGTATGACATGCTGGTAGGCAGTATGACTTGTATTGCCCACAACTCACTCGTATTCTACTCGTGCAAATAACATCAAACCATAAAACCTAGGCTCTGATACCACTGGTGGGGAACGTAGTAATTTCGAAAATTTTCCTACGCACACGCAAGATCATGGTGATGCATAGCAACGAGGGGGAGAGTCTGATCTACGTACCCTTGTAGATCGCAACGGAAGCGTTGACACAACGTAGAGGAAGTAGTCGTACGTCTTCTTCCCGATCCGACCGATCCAAGCACCGTTACTCCGGCACCTCCGAGTTCTTAGCACACGTTCAGCTCGATGACGTTCCTCGGGCTCCGATCCAGCAAAGCGTCGAGGAAGAGTTCTGTCAGCACGACGGCGTGGTGACGATCTTGATGTACTACCGACGCAGGGCTTCGCCTAAGCACTGCAACGGTATGATCGAGGTGGAATTTGGTGGCAGGGGGCACCGCACACGGCTAAGGAACGATCTCAAGGATCAACTTGTGTGTCTTGGGGTGTCCCCTGCCCCCGTATATAAAGGTTGGAGGGAGGGGGGCTTGCCGGCCAAAGAGAGGGAGGCGCTGGAGGAGTCCTACTCCTACCGGGAGTAGGACTCCCCCCTCCAATCCTAGTCCAACTAGGAATCCTTTAAAGGGGAGAGAAAGAGAGGTGGCCGGCCCCTCTCCTAGTCCTAATAGGACTAGGGAGAGGGGGGAGGCGCAGCCCTATGTGGGCTGCCCTCTCTCCTTTCCACTAAGGCCCATGTTGGCCCATTTGGCTCTCGGGGGGTTCCGGTAACCCTCCCGGTAATCCGGTAAAATCCCGATTTCACCCGGAACACTTCCGATGTCCAAACATAGGCTTCCAATATATCAATCTTTACGTCTCGACCATTTCGAGACTCCTCGTCATGTCCGTGATCTCATCCGGGACTCCGAACAACCTTCGGTACATCAAAATGCATAAACTCATAATAACTGTCATCGTAACGTTAAGCGTGCGGACCCTACGGTTCGAGAACAATGTAGACATGACCGAGACACGTTTCCGGTCAATAACCAATAGCGGGACCTGGATGCCCATATTGGCTCCTACATATTCTACGAAGATCTTTATCGGTCAGACCGCATAACAACATACGTTGTTCCCTTTGTCATCGGTATGTTACTTGCCCGAGATTCGATCGTCGGTATCCAATACCTAGTTCAATCTCGTTATTGGCAAGTCTCTTTACTCGTTCCGTAATACATCATCTCATAACTAACATCTTAGTTATTATGCTTGCAAGGCTTATGTGATGTGTATTACCGAGAGGGCCCAGAGATATCTCTCCGACAATCGGAGTGACAAACCCTAATCTCGAAATACGCCAACCCAACATCTACCATTGGAGACACCTGTATTACTCCTTTATAATCACCCAGTTACATTGTGATGTTTGATAGTACCCAAAGTGTTCCTCCGGTAAACGGGAGTTGCATAATCTCATAGTTATAGGAACATGTATAAGTCATGAAGAAAGCAATAGCAACATACTAAACGATCGGGTGCTAAGCTAATGGAATGGGTCATGTCAATCAGATCATTCAACTAATGATGTGACCTCGTTAATCAAATAACAACTCTTTGTTCATGGTTAGGAAACATAACCATCTTTGATTAACGAGCTAGTCAAGTAGAGGCATACTAGTGACACTCTTTTGGTCTATGTATTCACACATGTATTATGTTTCCGGTTAATACAATTTTAGCATGAATAATAAACATTTATCATGATATAAGGAAATAAATAATAACTTTATTATTGCCTCTAGGGCATATTTCCTTCACCTACTTTCCCCTACATCTGCTAGTCTACCCTGTAAGAGTTCGCACGACTTAATCAACTATGCTAGAGCCCATAATAGCTTGTGGCTGCACACGGAAGTTTCTAGTATGAATAATCTCATGATCCCTTTGAGCCTGGGTGGCGGTCCATAAAAAAACAGGCAATCCTGGTCTACCCAGGTGCCTAGACAGGCAATCCTGGAATAACCAGGTACCTCAATCCACCCAGATGTGTGTTTAAGTTGGCACCTTAAGTAAACCATTAATTAACAAACTCACATCTGTCATGAATACTCTCAAAACCCAATCCACGTCTACGAGCATAGCATGGCACTATAAGCATAACGTAATAGTAACTCCCAAGGTTTGAATGCAGGGCAATAGGTTCCTACCTCATCAACTACTTCCCAACCCACAATTTATTCAGATCCTAACCATGCAATGTTTGAGGGTGAAACTAAATGCATAAAACTGGGTATGAAAGGGATATGATCAAAGTGTGAACTTGCCTGCAATGTTGATGACGATGATTCGCACTCATAACTCTTGATAGTTCTACTCGTCACACTCCGGTCAATCTATCGTAAGCAAGCAATAGGAAGCACACATAAGCAATCACTCAAAAGATCAGAAAGATCGAAGAAGACGATTCAGAAAACTTCAAAACTAAGGAAATAACTCTCGCAACATAAAACAATTTCTAACAGTACCAAAATTATGTGAATTTGGCCTTATCAGAAATTTTAGGTCAAGAGCTTCGATTTGCAAAAAGAATCAACTAAAATGGAGCTACGGAACTCAAGTTATGACCAAACGAAGTTTGAATTCAAATCTGGTCCAATTCAAATTTTAAAGTTTCATAAACATGTTTGAGTTGTTTTCCTTTATAGACGAGATCGTAATGAAGACGTGAGCGTTGGTTTCATTGGATTTGGACTAACGAGTAAAAAGTAATGATCATTTGAAGTTCAGGGACTAAACTGTAAAGAAAATCATCAGAGATAAGTCCCTGGCCGGAATTAAAACAGAAAAAGAAAAAGACTAAATGGCGAACGTTCGCTACAGTGGCTTACAGGACGAAAACCGTTCGCTACAAATCCTAAACTAGCGAACGTCCACTAACTAACCTAACTATTAAATAAAACCGTCTTTTAGAAGAAAACCAGAGAAGACCAAAATAAACCGGACCGAGGACGGTTTATACCGATTCAATGCAGATCGGGTCTCGCAGTGGTGGTTCGGTCAACTCTGGCGGCTTCCCGCGGCGGTGGCCGTCGGCGAGGAGCAGGGCAACACGAGGCGAGGCGTCGGGCAGCTGGCGGCGGCGGCAACAGCAGCAGCAGCTGGCGGCGGCGGTGGCAGCCCGGAGCGGCGTGGGTGACGGAAGGCGGCAGCGGCGAAGTGCAGCGGCGGCGGCGGCGTGGCTTCGGCAAGATGCGGGAGGCGCGGCGAGAGGCGGGGAAGAGGAGAGAGGGCCGAGGCGGGGAAGAGGAGAGAGGGCCGAGGCGGGGCCAGATTTATAAGAGAAGTGTCGAACCCCTCTGAACTGGTCAGAAATGGGGGAACGTCCACTCTTCGGTCCGGATATTATCCAACACGCCGAAGAACAAGTTCGCATTATTCGCGAGAATCTCAAGACTGCTTAGTCACGTCAGAAAAGTCAGTATGTCTGTCATCACCAAGACATGGACTATCAACCTGGCGAAAAGGCTTATCTTTGAGTTACACCAATGAAGGGTGATCACCGCTTCGGGATCAAGGGCAAGCTAGCTCCTCGCTATATCGGTCCCTTCACTATTCTCGAAAGGCGTGGAAAAGTGGCATATCAACTGGAGCTTCCGCCGAACCTTTCTCAGGTTCACGATGTGTTCCATGTGTCACAACTCTGCCGTTGCTTCAAGGATCCAATCCGAGCGGTGGATCATGAAGTGCTCGAATTGCAACAGGACCTCTCTTATAAAGAGCATCCGGTCCGCATTCTTGACCAAGCTGAACGCCGCACACATCAGAAGGCGATCAAATTCCTCAAAGTCCAGTGGTTGAATCACTCTGAAGACAAAGCCACTTGGGAACGCGAGGACCGCCTGCGTGATGAATACCCCGCACTGTTTCCTTCTACCTCCTAAAATCTCGGGACGAGATTTCTTCTAGTGGAGGAGTTTTGTAACGCCCGGATAATTAAGCTACAGTAATCCCACGCTAATGATGCCACGTCACCACGGTTAACCTTGCGATGATTCGAAACTGTTTCAAAATTCAAATTCAAATTAATGTCAACAATTAAAAAAATCAAAATCAAAAGTTAAAACAAAAATGTTTGGGGGTCCAATAAATTGCATATGTAAATATGGTGCAACAAACACATTTTTATAAAATGCCTAGATATTTTATAGTGGATGGAAACAACAAAACAATTAAATAAAAAGAAAAGCAGAACCTAACTAAACTGAAAAGAGAAGCCCCCCACTGGGCAATTCGGCCCAGCTATTAGCCAGGCCGGTCCAACCGGCCTAACCGGCCTCGCCCACTCCCCTCGCCTATAACCCCTGTGGGCGACCAAACCCTAACCTCCACCGACAACACTACCCCTCCCCCCCACTCGCCCCACGTCTCCCTCTCGTTCCCCTCCCCCCTCTCTCGTTGGATCTGGATCTGGAGGGCCCGATCCCGTCCCCGACGCCGCCGCCCGGATCGGACCCGGCCGTCGCTGCCACCCGGAGCTCCCCCGCTGGACTGCCTCCTCCTCCTCAACGGCCTACCTCCTCTTCGCCGAATCGTCCCCGTCTCTCCGCCTCGACAAACGCTGCCCCGTACCCTACCTTCCCCTTTTGAGCCCCGACCTCTCCTCCCTTCCCCGCCCGTGCTCACCATGTCGCGCCGTGCCCCTTTGGTTTACGTGCCACTCGGAACCGCGCCCCGTGCACTCGCGCGCCGTCTCGCGCATGGCCTCGCCCTGGTTCGCCAGCCCCACTCCGCGCCCTCCCCTGCACGTCCCCCCGCGCGCGCTCGTGCTCGTCGTGCGGTGACCACGCCCGCTCGGCCGCGCGTGCGCCCGCGCCTCCCCTCGTCCGACCCGCTCTTGCCCGCCTGCTCGCTGCTGCGCCTCGCCTACGCCGTGCCTAGCGCCGCCACCCGCCTGCACTACTGCCCGCTGCTGCGCTGCCACCGCGGCTGCATCACGCCCCCCCACCCTCGCGCGCCTCGGCCCTCGCCTACGTGCGCGCATCCCCTGCCCTCGCCGCCTGCGCCACACTCGTCGTCGTCCCCTGCCCGGTGCCACTCCGGCAGCTCTCCTCCCCAGCGCCCGCGCGCGCCCTCGGGACCGCTCCGCCCAGCCGGTCCGCGGCGACCCCTCCGCCGTCTCCCTTGGTCCTGGCCGCCGGCGAGCGCTGTGCGTGCCCAGCGCCCCTCGGGCTTGCACCCGTTCGGGCTATGCCCGTTAGCCACGCGCCCACGCCCGCTCGCCTGACCCGCAGGCCCCTGTGCCACAGACAAGTGGGCCTAGCCCCTAGAATGTTTTACTAAAAAAAGAATTAAAAATAAATAAATAAATAATTAATTAAAAGAATTAAAATATTAATTAATTAATTAATTGATTCAAGAATTAATTAATTAATTAATCTTGATTAGATTAACCTAATTACTAGTTAACTTAATTAATCTCTAATTAACCTAAACAGTGTATGACAGGTGGGTCCCACTGGACCCACTGGTCAGGTTGACCAAGTCAACTCTATTGACTGCTGATGTCAGCATGACATCATGCTGATGTCATTAATCTGTTTTTCGAATTAATTTAAATAATTAATTAAATTCCAGAAATTAATAAAATCTTTAGAAAATCATATCTTTTAATCCGTAACTCGGATTAAAATATTTTCAACATGAAAGTTTCTCAAAATGTCGAGACGATTTCGGATACGCAACCCGTTCGTCCGCCACACCTCCCTAACCTATCGAACTCATAACTTTTCCCCTCCGGCTCCTCTGCCCGAAAACGCGAAACACCGGGGATACTTTCCCGGATGTTTCCCCCCTTCACCGGTATCACCTCATACCGCGTTAGGGCACCCCTAGCACCGTTACTTGTCTTGTCATGCATCGTTATGCATATATTTGCATTGTATTCATTGTTTCTTCCCCCCTCTTCTTCCGCTAGACACCGAGACCGACGCCTTTGCTACCCAGTACGACTACGGAGTTGACGACCCTTCTCTCTTGCTAGAGCAACCAGGCAAGCCCCCCCCCTTGATCAGCAGATATCGCCTACTCTCCTCTATACTGCTTGCATTAGAGTAGTGTAGCATGTTACAGCTTTCGTTATTCCTATCCTGATGCATAGCCTGTCCTTGCTACTACTGTTGATACCTTTACCTGCAATCCTACTTGCTTAGTATAGGATGCTAGTATTACCATCTATGGCCCTACATTCTTGTCCGTCTGATGTGCTATACTATCGGGCCGTGATCACTCGGGAGGTGATCACGGGTATATACTATATACTTAATACATGATACATGTGATGACTAAAAGACGGGTCGGCTTGTAGGAGTACCCGCGAGTGGATCTTTGTGGCGAAGCGACAGGGCAGGTTGAGACCACCTAGGAGAGAGGTGGGCCTGGCCCTGGTCGGCGTTCGCGGATACTTAACACGTTTAACGAGATCTTGGTATTTGATCTGAGTCTGGCCACTGGCTTATACGCACTAACCATCTACGCGGGGACAGTTATGGGCACTCGACGTCGTGGTATCAGCCGAAGCCTTCGTGACGTCAGCGACTGAGCGGCGCGCGCCGGATTGGACTGGAACGCCTACTAGGCTAGGTCTGCTTCCGGCCGCCCTTGCAACGTGTAGGTGTGCAATGGGCGATGGGCCCAGACCCCTGCGCCATAGGATTTAGACCGGCGTGCTGACCTTTCTATTGTGCCTAGGTAGGGCTGCGACGTGTTGATCTTCCGAGGCCGGGCATGACCCAAGAAAGTGTGTCCGGCCAAATGGGATCGAGCGTGTTGGGTTATGTGGTGCACCCCTGTAGGGAAGTTAATCTATTCGAATAGCCGTGATCTTCGATAACAGGATGACTTGGAGTTGTACCTTGACCTTATGACAACTAGAACCGGATACTTAATATAACTCACCCTTCCAAGTGCCAGATACAACCGGTGATCGCTCTCTCATAGGGCGACGAGGGGAGGATCATCGGTTAGGTTTATGCTATGCGATGCTACTTGGTGAACTTACCGTCTACTCTCTTCTCCTGCTGCAAGATGGAGGTTACCAGAAGCATAGTCTACGAAAGGACTAGCTATCCCCCTCTTATTCCGGCATTCTGCAGTTCGGTCCACCGATATGGCCTTTACACATATACCCATGCATATGTAGTGTACCTCCTTGCTTGCGAGTACTTTGGATGAGTACTCACGGTTGCTTTCTCCCCTCTTTTCCCCCTTTCCTTTCTTCCTGGTTGTCGCAACCAGATGTTGGAGCCCAGGAGCCAGACGCCACCGTCGACGACGACTCCTACTACACCGGAGGTGCCTACTACTACGTGCTGCCCGCTGACGACGACCAGGAGTAGTTAGGAGGATCCCAGGCAGGAGGCCTGCGCCTCTTCCGATCTGTATCCCAGTTTGTGCTAGCCTTCTTAAGGCAACTTGTTTAACTTATGTCTGTACTCAGATATTGTTGCTTCCGCTAACTCGTCTATGATCGAGCTCTTGTATTTGAGCCCTCGAGGCCCCTGGCTTGTAATATGATGCTTGTATGACTTATTTTATTTGTAGGGTTGTGTTGTGATATCTTCCCGTGAGTCCCTGATCTTGATCGTACACGTTTGCGTGTATGATTAGTGTACGATTGAATTGGGGGTGTCACAACGGTTTAGATAAGGATGGCACAACTTAGCAAGGAAGTGCAGAATGTAATGGATAACACTGAGTGCAGAGATGTTCATCCGTATGTCATGGTAATATAGAACTGCCATATATATACCAACGGTCATACACACCATACATAGTTTAGTACAAGCCCAGGCTACAGTACAACTATGATGAAAGACGTTACATCTCATCGGAGGCATTCCAAGCTCCTATACATTATTTGTCTACACCTCCAGAATTGATTACACACTAAGTCATATTCCACACGTCACGCAGGACAGTGGAGATACAACTATTACAATACTAGTGATGCTACTACTAACTCAGACAGCTCCGTAGTAGTCCTCATAGAAGTCACCTCCATAGCCTGGAAGTTCAACGTGATCATCCGAGAACAGACGGTCCTGAGGAGCCTGTGGACCAAAGCGGCTAGGGTGAGGTCTTGGACCAACAAACGGTGGCATGCGGGGACCACGGGGTGGGTGATACCTCCCACATCACGCCAATCCACCATGTCTGGCAGAGCAGATCTCAGAGGATACAGATCCCTCGTATCCATACATCCAGCTTGCATAGCCGGTGCAAACCGAGTCAAAGTGGCCCAATGATCAGCACGGGTGTTGAAAAGCTCCAGTCTCAAGGCCCGATTCTCTCGGTCCTTATCCTCGAGCATCTCGGCAGTGGTACGAGTTAGTGAGTCCTCCTGAGTGGAGTCAGCATATATAGCCTGGAGATACCCTTGCGCTCCCGGGAGTGAAGGTGGCATATAACGGAAGTCGGTATTCCGAAGCAGGCCAGTCCGGAGTCGCATGATGGTCATCATGGAATAGGTAGCATCCTGCACAGCCATCTCAATAGTAACCCCGAGTCCATAGGAACAGTGGAGGGGCTAAGTAGATCTAGGATAAGAAGAAAATATCCTGACGGTGCAGAAATATTGGCTTTGATTAAAGTCTCGGAATTGCTCTTCGACAGTGTATTTGGGATACCAACGGTAGCCTGTCTCGATCATTACCCGGACTAACATAGCAGTATGACCGGGCACATCGAGGCACCGGGTCCGGTGAACCACTTGGTTTTGAGCACGAGTGGTCATCTGAAAGCACAACCACAATGCAAAGACATTAGCATTTCTAGGGAAAATTGGATAGCATAACAGTTGTAAATGCTCAGAAGAAGATTTGAGACATCCACAACAGTTTGCAATACCACTCAACAACATCATATCAAGATTCTGATTCAACTGGCAACATACTAAAAGTAGTAGAAATTGTACTAAGGCTTGTAACAACAACCCTATAAGCTACTACGGATTAGTAACACGTGAACCTGATAGAAGAAGCGAGCCTAGTCCTTATCCCACGTTGAATGAGAAGAGAATGACTCAGATCAGAGGGCATAAGGTAAAGGAGTAAAAAGAGCCTTACGTTCCCTCCCACAATCAATTCCCCTACATATAACTAAAGCATTTCTAGACTCGACATCAACCCGTTTGGCTCAACGAACCTACAGGCAGTCCGACTCTGATAGCAACGCTGTCAAGACCCCGATTCCAAGTCACATCGATCTAGCCGGTAACACCTCATATCACATTGCGGCCTCACGCACGGTATCCCCACGGGTGTCGCCTTACCATGGCCCGGGACCGTTTGCGCCTTTTGGCTCACGTATATGATAGTGTCGCTAGCATCCATAAGACAGAGAACCCGGGCCGACATGGCTAGTCGTGAACCCAAAGCGGCACAGACCTATGGAGACAGGCATACGTGAATCACATCGAGCATGTCGGTGATCAACGTGTGAATTCAGGCTGTAGCACTAGGCTAACAGGACTCAGGGGAAACCGGGCTGTAGCAGGCTAGGCAGGACTCCGGAAGTCACTGCGTGACATTTCCCCGAAGGGACAGACATAGGAACGAAGTGAAACACATGCCGGCCAGTCAAGTGTCCCGAGCAGTAGTGTTGGGCTAGCAGAACTCCGGTGAACCGGGCTGTAGCGGACTACTATGGCTCGAGGAACACTAGACTACATTTCCCCATAAGAAAGGCTGCCAAGGATAAACAACTAGATTGTCGGATCCCACTCATACCAAGCATTTCAATCATACACACAATATGCCCGATATGAGTACATACAACATGACATCACAACAAAACTCTACAACTCAAGTACTTTATTTAAAAAGGCTCCGAGGAGCTATACATAACATATTCATAAAGGTAGGGGTCACACGACCCGACACTCAAGTCATACAATCGTACAAGCACATGCGGAAGCATCTAGTCTGAGTACAGACGCTAGAAAGAAAGAAGGCTTCTCGAAGCCTGTCTATCTACATAGGGCCCTCCATGGCCAGGATCACCAACTGGGTGGCTAGTCACTCGTCGACATCAAGGTCTATGTAGAACCCATCGGAGGGGTGGTTTTGTCATCTGAAAACAGTAATTAAGCAAACATGAGTACAAAGGTACTCAGCAAGTCTTACATCAGAACCTACTATACATGCTCATTCTCAAGAAGGTGGTGGAGTTATTGCAGTAAGCCAGCTTTGACTCTTGGCTAAGCTATCCTACGGGACACCACTAGTAAAATAGTTTTCGCACACGAGTCCACTAATCACCAACAGAATACTCCACCGGGGATCCTCCCTCGTCATCCTACGAGAGGGCCATCCTCGGTACTCACACTTATCTTGAGTCTTTTAGTAGTATCCATTAACTTGTCTATGAACTGTATAGGCACCCAAGTAGTCCTTTACCACGGACGCGGCTATTCGAATAGATTATGTTAACCCTGCAGGGCTGTACTTCTTCATACACGCTCTCACCACTTACCGCCATTTACACGACATGTACTCGGCAACCTTCAAGCGGAAGCCCAACGAGGGTGTTGGCCACGGCCTACCTAAACACTCAAATCTCTAGTCCAGGTTTATCGCCTATCCAGGTTCCATCCGCAGGGAGTCCGGCCGAGGTTTCCACATACGGCCCCGAACGATGTGAACAGGGTTCCCGAGACACCAAACGGGTGACTCGGTACACTGTGCCACGGTGTATCTACCGCAACATAGCCCACCCCTAGGGTCAGCGCTACGCATGGCCGCCAACACATAACTTACAAACACCAGAAACTAATTGCAACTCCTGGACAGAGTACTAGGGTGATTAAGAAGCCGAGAGGGTCCATTGGTTTCGGGCCCAATGTATGGTAGTAACTGAATCTTAAATCACACATACAGATCTCGGTTCTTAGGGACGGCCTCAATGAAACAACCCACCATGTACTCCTACATGGCCTCTCATCGATACCTCTACCAGAACATGTTCAACACATCCCTCACATTACCGACATAATCATTTCACTCTAGCCCATCACCCAGATGAACCAGACCTGACACAACTCTAAGCATAGCAGGCATAGCAAGGTAGAAACACAAACATGGCTCAATCAACTCCTACACATGCTAGTGGGTTTCATCTAGTTATTGTGGCAATGACAGGTCATGCAGAGGATAAGGGTTCAACTACCGTAGCACACAGCAGTTTGAAACGATGTTGTCTTAATGCAGTAAATGAGAGCAGAGGCAAGAACATGGGATTCCATCAATATGATCAATGGGGCTGCTTGCCTGATGTAGTGGTACTAGGGTACTGCCCTTCCGTTGGATACTCGGAGATATCTTCGGAGGCAGAACCTACCATGAAGGACACACAACACATAATCAACACATGACAATATGCAACAATATGATGCATGCTATGACATGGCAAAATGATGTGTCGTGCCTAATGCAATGTGAAACAAGTTGAAATGGGTCCATTTGAATCAAAGATTCAAATGAAGGTTAAAGTTCTTATGCATAAAGAGTGTATTAGCTTGTTTCACCTAAACAACAATGTTAAATTGGTTTGTCATGCATGACACCATTACAGATGGATAGATTGAATTTTTCTGGTCATTTTTCATATATAAATTGTTTGATTTGGAGCTATGGTTGATTTTCTATGATTTTTAGAAGTTTTGGCTATTTTCTGGAATTTCCTATATAAAAATAAATCCAGGAAATGAATAATTGCGTCAGCACTACGTCACCGTGACGTCAGCAGGTCAACTGACCCGGTCCAGGTCAAACCTGACCAGTGGGGTCGACACGTCAGTGACACAATTAACTAATACGGCTAATTAAATCTAACCAATCAAATTAACAGGCACTAGGCCCACTGTCAGTGTCAAAAGTGGGGTAATTAGTCCTAAACTAAACGAGTCAGGGGCGGGGCCCACATGTATTAACCCCAGGGAGGTCAAACCCCAGGTCGAACGGGTCAAACTCGCCGGCGTTGAGTCGCCCGCGAGGTCAGCGGCGGCGAGGGGCTTCGGAGAACCCCTCTGGTGCACCGTTTGGCACGCGGCTGGCTTCTTCAGGATGCTAGAGGAGCGGCGCATCCAACGGTGGTGGTCGCCGGGCCTGGGGCAGCCGGAAACGACGACGGCGAGCAGTGCAGTGGCAGCTGGAGCTCGGGCCCACTCCGGTTTAGGCGCTATGGCGTATAAACGAGCGCAGCGTGGCATTGGGAAGACTCTACGCGCGGCGGTGAACATGTTGGGCGCAAGCCTGGGACCAAATGGTCACCGGAGCGTCACCGTCGACGAGCATAGGCGGCGGCGCGTTTCGGCCACGGTGGGGAACGAAGCTAGGGGACGAGGGCGAATGCTGAAGAAGAGGGAAAAGAGAGAGGAGCTCACGACGGAGTTGATGAGCAGGTCAGTAGCTCGGGGGAGGCGCCGTGGGCGACGGACGGGCGCCGGCGATCTCGGTTGCTCGAGGTAGAAGACGACCGCGGTGATGACTTTTGGGGGCATCCGGTGCCGCGTGGCTCGGCGGAGAGGACGTGGGAGATGAGGCGGGGCTTCTGGACGGGTCAGTGAGGCGAGGGGAGCATGGTGGTCACGGTGGCGACGAACGGGCGGCGACGGCTTCGCCCTGCTTCGAGAGAGAGAGCGAGAGAGGCGAGGCAGGGGAAGAGTGGAGCGGTCAAGGGGTCCAGGGGGTCTGCGTGACACTCGTAGACGGCGTCCTGAGCATCAGCAGAAGCAGGAGGTGGCCGGCGTGTGGCTGCAGGCGCCGGCCATGGGTCTCTCGTCCTCCTGGCGAGAGGAGGAGGATGACTGGCGGTAGCCAGTGGGCTGGGCCGAGCTGGGCCAGGCCAGGGCGACAGGTAAGTCTAACTCTCTCTCTCTTTTCTGTTCTGCTTTTATTTATTTCCTGCTATATGTATTGAAATAGAATAAATACTATTTCATTTCCAAAAACTCTGGAAATATTCAGAGGCACATTTGGGAATATTCTCAACTGCCTAAAAATGCTTCCAAGATTATTTGAGCACTTTAAAATATTTATAGCATTTAGAATGCCCAAATTCAAATACATATGGCTTGTTCAAAAATCCAGAATGGCTCCATAAATTGCAAGACCATTTTTGGGAGAGGTTTTAGTCAAGACCAAAAATGGTGGGCTTTTATGAAGGTCATTTTGGGTTCATTGAAATTCCAATTGTTGGAAATTAGCATTTTCAGGGGGGGTGTTGGGGTTGATTAGGCCCCATTTCAAGTTTAAGAGAAATTTAAACATGATGCACCTGTTCATCCTATCCTAATGCATGACTAAAAGCAGGGATGTGACATCATTAAATTTCATTAAAGAATTTACCTCTACCACCCTGGTTGATGGTCTATCAAGCCCAAGTATTTCTTCAATAGGAGGTAAATTTTCGACATCCTCAGATTTAGTACCTTTTTCCTTTATAGATTTCTTTGCTTCTTGCATATCTCCAGGACAGAGATATAAGATACCCTCTTCTTCGGAGTGGGTTTAGGCGGTGGTTCAGGAAGAGTCCAGTCATCATAATTTTTCAATATGTTATTCAATAATTCTTCAGCTTGTTCAACAGTTCATTCCCTAAAAACACAACCAGCACAACTATCTAGGAAGTCCCTAGAGGGATCGGTTAGTCCATTATAGAAGATATCAAGTATTTCATTTTTCTTAAGAGGATGATCAAGCAAAGCATTAAGAAATTGGAGAAGCCTCCTCCAAGCTTGTGGGAGACTCACTTCTTCAATTTGTACAAAGTTAAATATTTCCTGTAAGGTAGCTTGTTTCTTATGAGCAGGAAAAATATTTTTCATAGGAGTTGTAAATCATATCCTGGGGACTATGCACACAACCATGAGCAATATTATTATACCAAGTCTTAGCATCACCCTTTAATGAGAACGGAAATAACTTGAGAATATAATAGTAGCAAATTTTCTCATCCTGAGGAAATAGGGTGGCTATATCATTCAGCTTAGTAAGATGTGCCACGACAGTTCAGTTTCATAACCATGGAAAGGATCAGATTCAACCAAAGTAATTAACTTTGGTTCGACAGAGAATTCATAATCCTTATCATCGACAAGATAGGTGAAATAGCAAACTTAGGATCACATTTCATTCTAGCATTCAAAGATTTATCCTTCAGTTTGCATAATAATTTTGTAAGATCATCTCTATCATTGCAAGCAAGAAAGTCTCTAGTTGTCTCCTCATCCATAACATAACCCTCAGTTGTCTTAGGAAATTCATATCTAGGAGAGCTAGATCTAATAAGTGTTTCAAGATTTTCAGTTTCAAGTACTTCATCAGTTTCAATAATTTCATCAGTTTCAGCATTCTTGATAACTTTAGCTCAAGCAAGTTGTTCATCAAGAAATTAACCTAGTGGCACATTATCATCAAGTAAGATACTAGCATCATCATGAGTAGCATTCATAGAAATAGCATCATCAATAACTTGCGACATATCAGAATTAATAACATGTGGTGATGTTGCAGTTCTACTCAAAATAGAAGGTGAATCAAGTGTAGAGCTAGATGAAAGTTCCTTACCTCCCCTCGTCTTAGAGAAATATCTTAGTCTTAGTATCCTTTAGAATTTCATAGTGATAAATTGATAATAATACCAAGTGATTCAACATATAGCTATGCTCCCGTCAACGGAGCCAGAAAAAGGTCTTGATAACCCACAAGTATAGGGGAACGCAACAGTTTTTGAGGGTAGAGTATTTAACCCAAATTTATTGATTCGACACAAGGGGAACTAAAGAATATTCGCAAGTATTAGCAGTTGAGTTGTCAATTCAACCACACCTAGAGATTAATTATCTCCAGCAAAGTGATTAGTAGCAAAGTAATATGATGGTTTTGATAGTAGTAGCAACATCAATAGTAATGGTAATAGTGATAGCAATGAGTTTGTAGCAAGTGTAACAGTAACAATAGCAGTAGTAACTTAGCAAGAACAATATAAGAGAAATTCATTGGCATTGTATCAATGGATTCATTGGATGATATTCATCATATAACAGTCATAAATTAGGGTGATACAAAACTAGCCCCAGTTCATAAATGTAGGCATGTATTCGGTAAATAGTCGTACGTGCATATGAAAAGAACTTGCATGGCATCTTTTGTCCTACCCTCCCGTGGCAGCAGGGTCCATATGGAAACTAAGGGATATTAAGGCCTCCTTTTAATAGAGAAATGGAACAAATCATTAACACATAGTGAATACATGAACTCCTCAAACTACGGTCATCACCGGAAAGTATCCCGAGTACTATCAATCTAGGGTTTACATATCATAACACGTAATAGGTGAATATAACTCGCAAGATCGGATCTAGAAAACAGATAGTGATAACATAAACGATTCAGATCTGAAATCATGGCTCCCGGGCCCAAAGTGACAAGCATTAAGCATGGCAAAATCATATCAACATCAATCTCAGAACATAGTGGATACTAGGGATCAAGCCCTAACAAAACTAACTCGATTACATGATAAATCTCATCCAACTCCTCACCGAACAACGAGCCTATGAAGGAATTACTCACTCCCGGCGGGGAGCATCATGGAATTGGCGATGAAGGAGGGTTGGTGATGATGAATATCGAAGATCCCCCTCTCTGAAGCCCAAAACGGACTCCAGATCTGGTATCCTGATGAAGAATGGGAGGCGGCGGCGGCTCCATATCGCAAAACGAGATAATACTTCCTCTCAGATTTTTTTGGAAAAATAGGTATTTATGGAGTTGGACTCAGGGTCTGCGGGGCCACCAGGTGGGCACAACCCACCTGGGCGCACCTGAGGGGGGTGCACCCTGGTGGGTTGTGCTCACCCAGCCCCCCGCCTCCGGTGGTTCTTGCCTCCAGTATTTTTCTTTTATTGTATAAAGATTCTCCAAAAACTTTCATTCCAATCCGAGAACTTTTATTATCCACAAAAACAACACATTTGTAGTTCTGCTTAAAAAACGTCAGTCTGGGTTTAGTTTCATTCAAATAATGCAAATTAGAGTCCAAAAACAAGAGGAAAAGCATTAGGAAAAGTAGATACGACGGAGACGTATCACGTAGGTGTTGAGATGGGAGAGGTCGCCAGCCATCCAATTATGCCCGCACTCAGCAGCACCTCCATTGGTGCCTCCTCATCAGTTGCAGCAATCTGAAGCCCCAAGCTCATCTGATGCCGGGAGGACCGCCCTTGATGATGCATTTGCCGGGATCATCATCCCCTTGTCTCACAGTGTTAAAGAGACAGACAATTCCGAGGACAACACTGCAGACCTTGCTTTCTTGGAATCCATGGTTGTTGGGTTCAAAGATGTGCAAGTACGTTATAGCAGATGCTGGGATAAAATTCAAGCAGAGCGGCAGGCTGTGGAGTTGGCCGAGAAGAAGCTGGATGAGAGGTTTGAGAACACCCGCAAATGGTATGAAGGGAAACTTCAAAGCATCAAGGGCGAAGAGGAAAAGCTTGATGCCGCCAAGAGGGGAGGAGCAGCTCTGGGAAATAGGTTATTCAAGCAGGAAGCACAACTCAACGCAAAGGAGAAGGACCTTGCTGCTAGAGAGGAGTAGCTTACCGCCCAACTACGCGGCAAGGATGGAGAGATCCATACTCTACTTGCACAGCGGACCCAGGAGCTAGAGCAGAAGCACAAGGAAGCCCAAGAAGCTGAAGCACTGGATCACGCCGGCAAGCTCACAGAATCCGTCAAGGTTGCAGAAGCTGCTAAGGTCATCAAGGCGGCGTTGGATGCAAATGAAGAAGCTTGAAGAGAATCTTGCAACTGCCGACAAGGAATCTTTGGCTCTCAAAGCAAATATGGAGAAAATAGCTCACACCATGGCGGGTCTCTAAACTTCATTATTCGCCAAGAACCAAGAGCTCACTAATGCCAAGAACGCCATTGCAGATGTGAAGTTGAAGCTCGCAACTCTGGAAGAGATCCTTGAGGCAAGCAAGGGCAGAGAGAAGGACTTGCTGGCAAGATGGAATACTAAGAAGGTCGCGCTCTCCAATGCTAAAAAGGCCTTCAATGAATTGAACAAAAATGTGGAACTCTGGACCACATGCCTTGTCGACATCGCCGAACACCTCAGCTCACAGCTGACCATCATCAAGATGGACAACTACGTCTTTACTGACCACGAGCATGAAGTTCCAAGTACCAAGCTGACGCATCATGAGGAAAGATCTGCTAGCTTCGCCAATGAGTCTCGCACATTCTGCCACAACGTCCTCTTGAAGGTACTCATCAAGCTCATGTACTGGAACCCTGGCATCGACATCTCCATAGCCATCAAGAGCTTGCCGAAGGGAGTAGATACCAAGGCTAATGAAGAGCTTGTCGCGCCGTTCACCAACAAGGTCAGCGAAATCCCCAGGACTGAGGGCCAGCACTGGAACTAGCTCCTTGCATTGTATTTTCGGCAATGCATTCCATGTAAAAGAGAAGTTCATCTTAAGTTAGAACTGCATTTGGCTTCTGATGTAATACAAATTGATGTTTGATGAATGGACGTGTGCTATCTTCCTTGTCTTACTCTATCTTTCCATGACTTCTTTACCCTGCGCTTGTCAGAAACTTGCTAGTGTGCACACTCTTATCGCGAGCGCTTGAGAAATGGGTCCTTTGCAGCTTGCCGGAAGTGCCACTGTCGGGAAGTTCACACTTGGCAGTAACAACGTAGCTACTTAAGTTGTTGAGAAGACTCAAAACAAAGTAAGAGCAAAGTTGATCACGTGCGGGGACCCTGACATACACAGTTGAAGCCACCAATTGTGCGTGCAAGGTGATCCCAAGGATCAATGCTCACTATACACAACAAACTAATTATGAAGAGTTTACATCCATTACGTGCCATCTTACACAAATAGGACCATTATGGTCAAGTCTTACATAGTAAAGCCTCAATGGTTAAACACCAAATAAAAGGTCGAAGTGGAAATCTTTGTCGATAACTTGGACCCATGCCATCTGCCTTAACCCTATAGGCATTTTGATTGGGAAAGCGTCCTACTTCACATGTTTGTCACCGAAGAACTCTTCTTCAAATTCCTGCTCTTCCATGCGTGGCTAATTTAATAGCCAAGGACAAGCCAATGAGTACTATTGAATGTACTCGCAAGCAACCCATGATTGAAACAGAATAATATGCAAGGCTCTATTACTAAGTTGGCATTTTTGCGGAAAGCTAGTTTTTCTTACGCAAGTATGATCAATTTTGCTTAGGAATCATGTATGTGTCTGCAACAAGTATCAGCAAGTTATAGACATCAACATCAAGAAAGACTTATAGACAAAACAATGTCAGGCTCATCGTGACTTCCTCATGAATGTCATCACAACATTTCTGAACCCACACTTTTGTAAAATCCGAACATAGTTTAAGAAAGACCACCCAACTGTCCTTGACCGTAGACATGGCTACTCAAATAGTTTTACACTCTACAGAGGTTGCACACTTTACCCACAATATAAAGGAACTTTCGTGTCATCCATGACCCGCGATACCTTAAGTACCTGGGGTAAGCACCCGATCACTACCTTTCTCTATCTGTGACTAACATAGAGTCCACTGATTGGTAGCATCCACCGTGCCAACCATTCTCACAAATTTAACTCTGTCTACGAGCCATGCTCCCAGACTCACCACATAACCCATGCACAGGGGTACTAACGGTGTGTTCGGTGCCATGTCAAAATAGTCATGGCCGCCTATCCAAGCACGACCCCATCTCGGGAGTGACCACGTCACTACTGCTACTAGTAATGTGGGCTCCATTCTAGCATGAACTAAGTAATGAATAATGCCCGTCCCATACCAGGGTAGTGTGGTTGTGCATGTTCGGTTGGGAAGGTCGACAACTCTTAAATCTAATCTGTTTTCAAAAACAACACACTCCACGTGCCTAGGTACATCACTTCTTCACCAAGTAGTCGCCTATGTCATCATCTCCCAAGGGCATTAGTGTCACCCATTGGGGTTTTCAAAAGTATTTGTCAAACCACACTTGTTTCTTTCCATGCATAACCCTACCCCAGCTTGTGTAGCCAAGCTTTTACAAGCATCTATCTACTTCCCACCAAAATAACTATAAGCAAGGGTAGATTCATGAACGATGCAAGTATCAACAGAAACATGCAAACAGAGGCAATCCTAGAAAGGTTGCCACCACCAAGATATCATGCATTTGGTCCAACCGGAAAATGCAATTATGATAAATGAGGTCATCATGGTCAAAGGGCTGCTTGTCTGGCTCAGCAAAGTCTTCAATTCTTCTAGTCCTTCTCCAAGCACTCTGTCTACTTCTTCAACTATCATTGAAATCAATCACAATAAGCAACTCAACAAGGAAGAAAATAAGAGTGCTCTTAAAAATAGGAATTCCAGTTTTCTAGGACACCTCTGGTTATATGAAAAATAACCAAAGTGGTTCTACTGGATTTGGATCAACAAGGATTTTGAATGTTTCAATTTGGTGGAATCAAGGGAAAATGAATCTGCAATGAGTCTACAGAAATGTCTTTTTGTAAAATGAGAAAAGGCACTCATTAAATAAGGCATGATTTTAGAAACATTTAAAATTGGTTTCACTCGATTTGGAGTTGAAATGAATAACATATGAATTTTTTAAGTTGACTTATGCGAATAAATGACATAGTCAATAGATCCAGTGGAAACTAGGCATAGTAAAAATGTTTACTATAGCATATTAAATAGAGCAAGATTTTAGGAGAGTCTAGGATTTTGAATCATAAAATTTGGAGCTCATTTCAATTCTCTAGAGATTTGAATAGTTCTATGGAAAAGAAAAAGGAAAGGGATTATACCTAAATAGGCCAAATTGGAGCGGCAGTAGCACGCACTAGGCGCGATTAGTGGCAAGGTGCAACTGGGCCGACCGAGCTGCTCAACCGTGCGCGGGGCTGCCGACATCGAAGGCGTACTTGGGGAAATACGTTTTCTCCGAGTGAAGCCGGCTACCAGCTGAGCCATTCTCCACTTAAACAAGGCGAGGCCCACCCGTCAGCGATTCAGCCTCACTTGCGGGCTGACAGGTAGGGCCCGCTAGCAGGCTTGTCTCCCACCTCCTGCTCGAACAGAGCACATGCAGGGGAGGTGTCGGCAGCGACCGCTAACCCTACCAGCCACCGTTTCCAGCGATCCGGCCACCGGCGTGCTCAGGGAGATGAGCCACATTCACTTGGGTACTGCACGCTTGCCGGGGAGGTTCATAGCGGCGACAGCTTGGACAACCACAGAGAAGGCCATTGGCCACCATTGGCCTCGTGTGCACGGTGTCCTATGAGAAGAATGGCGGTGATGGGGGTCCTCGTGGTGGTGATGTGAGGGTAATACATTGGCTAGGGGAGAGGGAGAGCTCTGTATAGCTCGAATTTTAGCGTAGGCCGGCGGTGGCACTTTGGCCAGGGAGCTGGATGGATGGTGCTGGGAGAGGAGAAGGTTGGTCCAAGAGGTGTATTGGAGGGAGAGGGAGTAGAGGGTGTTCGGAGGGACGCTCGAGGAGGCCTTTTTTGGTGGGGCGGTGGTGCGCTGCGGACGGCATCCACGACCACAAACTGGTGACATCAGTGATTGGCACTCTGGGTCGTGTCTACGGTCCTCCTAGGCGAGGTATGGGGCTCGGGTGAATGAAAGGGAGAGAGGGGCGAGGCTGGGACGGGTCCTGCGCGTGAACAGGGAGTGGCGAGCTCGGGTGGTGCTCGGGCGAGCTTGCTGGGGGGAAACGACGGTGAGGGAGAAAGGGCCAAACAGCTAGGCAGGTTGCGGATGTCGAGGCGACCTTAGGAGACATGGCCCGACGCCCAAGGTCGACGTGGAGGCTCATAATTGGTGTGCTACAGTGCAGTGGTGCACTGTAGTGCGCTCCAGAGCATGCCACTGGCATGCCATGGCTTGGCTTGCGTGGCCAGTTATGTCCAAGAGTTCTAGGAGTAGTAAACAAAGTGGAAGTGGCCCTGGGTGCTCTAGGGGGTGCTGGATAAAGACATGGGAGAGATGGAGAGTCCTGCAACGGGTGAACAGAGAGAAAAAGGTAGGGTTTTACCCCTCAATGATTGATCTATGGGCAAGCAAAACATGGAGGTAGAAGGTGACTAGGGGCACCTTTGGTAAAAAAAATGTGCTTAATTGTAGTCCATTTGATGCTCCAGTCATTGATCACAAAAATATGGCATAAGGTGTTTGGTGATGACTTGAGGTAGCTAGAGGAATCCAATGGATTTGAAACTTAGTGGAATGAGTTTGGGGGAAATTGGAGCTAGTCCACAAATTTGTAACTCATTTGGAGAAGGTTGACAATGTAAAATATTTCATCCATAGTTTTGGTTAGAAGAGTTTTTGGCAAGGTTTGACCAAGTTACAATGTTCTCCATCTTGAACCACTTGGTCTAGGTAAAAGAATATAACATTTGGGCATGTGTACCAAGTTTGATCACATTTGGTGAAACTTGATAGTGCAAAGTTGTTCAAACTTGGAAATCAGCAGAGAGGGTTTTCAAAGGGTTTGATGATGTCCCGGCCAGCCTTCTCCACTGCTCCTCTGCTCCGCCCGTCTGGGCAAGTTTCCCACCTTTGCGAGCCCATGTACAACCTCCTCCTGCGCATTGCGTCTGTTAGCCTCGACGGCGATGCCCCTCGACCAGCAGCAGTCGCCCAAGTCGCCACGTAGGACCGGCCGAGTGCGCCACAGGGTGAGTGCTCAACGTGGTGACTGGCGCGGTTGACGTCCCTGCACCGTCAGGTTTGGTAGAGGTTGTCAGGTTTGGGTTGATTTAGTCTGAGTTGTTCAGAGGACATGATTTGGACGGGGATGATCAGATCGAAAGGGAGTAGCAGACGCCCCATGTGAGACTGATGAGAATCATGATATCAGCTATGTCTGCGCACCCTACATCTCCTGTTCAATCTCTAAGAGAAAGTCATAGTTAGCAACAATTTACAACTGTTCAGGTAATGACTACAAAAGTTCTTGGATAAAAATAGTCTCAGAAATTAGTTTTTTCTATTATTTTATCTCGTTTGATGGGACAGACAGGCAAGTCATCATTGAGTCGATTATTGTGTAATCTTCTGTTTTATTCCAATGGCATGTTCATAGTTATTGGTTACTGGTTTTACCTTTTTCACATGCTTTATTTAAAGAAAAACCAATTTCCTTAATGAAACTGATCAGTTCGTTAATCATCTCCATCATATTGTTTTATTTTATCAAGTATATTACATGAACCTAATGTAGAAGTAGGAAAGAACAAATGTCAGCTTATTATGACCTGAAAAGGTTTAGTAAAACCGGACTTTGCTGTGCATATGTTCTTTTATCTATTTTTACGTGTACAATCAGATCATGTGGGTTTACAAATTATTTTTGTAAGCTCGTTGTCGTTGTTGCTTAGTTTACTGTGAATGGATCCAATTCCTTAACTTATCCTCCGTTCCATACAGAAGAACTAACGCATTGGCAAGTCAGCGGTGACTGATTTATTATAGTGTTTTCACACCGTGAATGCCATACTATGCATGCACAAACATTTTAGTTGGAATGTTCACTACTTTAGTGCGATGGTTCAAGAGCTTGTTGTACTTGTATTGATCACCATCGTTTCATTGGTTGGTTCACATTCTCTGACAGATCAAACAATAGTTCTTCCATTTGTGTGAAGCCTACCTCGGATGACTAGAATGAACTAGCTATATGGACCTCCTTATTGTTGTTGTCGATTGCTTGCAAATATTGATCATGTGTTTACCCTTTGAATTGCACACCATAACCGCACCACGATATAGTAATATGCCTTGCTCCTGCCCCTATTTGTGTAAATCTAACGGTATTCCCCTCCATTTTATGTTCCTTTTTATTTGGTTGTTTTGTGTGTGTTAACTGCTTGATGAAATTCTTATGTGAGGCATCCATTCATGGATGGAATTGGGCAAAATAATGTAGATTAACTGATGGATGTGCCTTTCTGGAATAGATTATGTTAAGAATGTCACTCAAGATCCTGCTTGCCATGGGTTCTTACCATGCACTAGTGAAAACCTTTTTTTAATAGTTGAATAATATATGTGGCTCATGTCTCGTAGTAACAGCCCATGACATGCGTCAGGTGTTGTAGTCCAATTAGAAATTATTCTGTGGTGTTACAAACCCCACCTCCACGTTCTTTACTGATCTTTTGTTGAATTCTAAACTTATTGCTCAACTTTTTGTTACTTGCAGGCAGGAACATGAGTGTGCATTCCTGGGAGTTAGCAACTGACATAAATTGGATGGTTGATGCTCTTAATATATTGATGCTCTTATACTGCTGCTCACTATCAGAAGCTAAATAAATGGCACTTCTATTTTCTGCTTTCTGGATAAAACTAAATAAATGGTATGCTGCTGAATATTCTATTCATTTGTAGTTTGAGAATATGGGTGACACTAATATGTTTCTTTGACTACTGAAGTGTTGTCCACCAGTAGTTTGCAGGCAAAGCTCCAGGGCCATGTGAACTTGTATGAGTAAATAATCTTTGTGCTTCCATGTTTTTTAATTTTTTTAATAATATCCGATATGTTTCAACTTCCAACAATTTGCATCAGCCTTTTGCGGTTAGGAGTTCTTGACATCCACTCCTAAATTGGCAGCCTATGTTTGGTTATATGAGGACTGCATTATATTCTATGATGATATTTTCAGATTTTAAAGAAATGACAAGCACATCCCATAATCTTAATGCTTATTCTTTTTATTTTGGATGTTGAATCGTGGCACTAATATAGTAGTGAAATGTATTCATCATAAATACTGCAATGAATACACTTTCAAGCAATTTCTTAATCTTTCTTAGTTCTATCTATCCTCACCGTTGTTATTATACCTATGTCATCTGATATTGTTATGTGGATGCAGTGGCATATTCTGAAGGATCTTGCTTTAGCTTGAAGCTCATGTCACAACTTATGCATGCCTTCTAGGCATATTAGATGAAGCATGATGGCAGGCAAGGTGCACAAGGCTTGAACTCTAGATCCATAGCTTCTTCTAGAAAGAAAATTGTTGGTAATTATCTAGGCAATTGGTAAGAAAATATGTTTTGACTTGTTTGCAAGAGTCTTTCAGTTTTTTATTCATGCAACAATAAAAAGTTGTATGACTCACTAGTGATAATTAGCCCTTGCATGTTGTAGTTAGGTCATTAATTACCCTCTCTATACCAACATTGACCTTCGGTTTACCAATGCTAAACCAAGAAACTTTATTTCGCATGATTAGGTTTATACGTAGTTATCATGTACCTTTGAGTGACTTTTTGTGCTTATGGAGAAGGCACACGAGAGAAGAAGAAATTCCTGTGAAGAGCAAGACTGTATTAACATCAACTATTGATGGTGTGACAATGAAGTGATCAACTATTGGACTGGGAAAACCTCCAAAATTGAAGACCAAAAAAACTAATGTGAAGAAGAAGGTTATAGAAAAGGCTGAGGAGAAGGTCACATAAGAGAAGAAGAAACTTCCTGTGATCTTCGGAGATCAAAGATGGAGCTTTCAGGGTTGGTGCGTGTCATGTTTTCCCACAAGTTTCCAACCCTGAACAGCTGAAATTTTTGCGTCTTGAGGGGTTGTAAAGCTCGCAGTAGGGATGGACATTCAGAGGTTACATGTCGAGATGGACTACAAATCTGTGGTGTACATGTTCAATGACCCTGTGAAAAACTTGTCCGTTGTGGGGCCAGTGATTGAGGAGGTGAAGGAGTACTAGAATGGAGTTCAAGGGGAGGTTGGTTAGGCAATTAGCTAACAATGCAGCGCATGCACTGGCTAGAGAGGGAGTTAGCAACGATTTATGTAAGTTGTGGGCTTAAGAGCCTCCTGATTGTATTCTTCGATTTGTATCTACTGAGATCCCCGAACTGTATGAATAAATAGCATGCATGTTTTACCTTAAAAACATCAACTTATTTTGCAATCACTAGGGACTTGGGGGCTAGAGAAATGAGGTCTTCATATATGTAACTTGTATTTTGTGCTCTTGTGTGTGTAAGATCCACTATAGGAATTAGGCACTTTGCTGTCTACCATGGCTGACAGCAAAGGCATGCCCAGCGGACGGCAAAGGTCTTTGTCGTCCGCTAGCAGACGGCAACAGTTCTGGCTGAATAAGCTATGGCAAAGGCCACTTTACTATCCGCTGGCGAACAGCAAAGATGAAATGGTCTTTGTCGTCCTCCAGCAGACGGCAAAGGACCTGGATGGCACATGTGGCGGCTTAGGGCCGTTAAGGGGTTAACGCCGTGCTTTGCGTCCGCTGGCATACGACAAAGACCTTTGCATCTTTGTCGTCCACGAGCGGACGGCAAAGTGCACAAATATGTCGTCCCCAGGTAGCTTCCACATGGCACTCTATGCCATCTGCTAGCAGACGGCAAAGATGCAAAGATCTTTGACATCTGTTGGCGGACGGCAAAACTGCCAAATAGGCCAGCCTAGTGCACCCCAGATTGCACAAGTAGCTGCCACGTGGCAGCTTTGTCAACAGTTGGCTGATGGCGAAGCTCTTTGCCATCTGCCAGCAGACGGCAAAGAGCCTGTACAGCTCCTGTTTTTTCTATTTTTTCTTAAATTCATTCAATTTCATAGATATATATATACACACACACATTTGAGAATACTTTCAACAAGCATAACAACACATATACATACCAAATCATATCCCTGCCATATGGATATGATCATCCAACACATATACATACCAAATCAAAAGTCCATATGCAACATACATAACTAGCCTAGATATCCAACAACAAGCATACAATGGTTTCATCCATACATACATATATAGGTAGCAAGTTTCACGTTCTTCATCCTACAAAATCAAAATAAAAAGGAAGCACAAGGAGAAGAGTAGATTCCATCAACGCAAGCTTCCTCATCGAAAGCAAAACTGCAAATTGGAAAGAATGAAGTTAGAAGAAGAAGAAGAAGAAAAGACTAGAATAAGAAGACTAGCTAGAAGAAGAAGAAGAAGAAGAAGAAGAATTTTTCTTCTCTTTTTTTCTCCTCTCCTCTTCTTTATCTTCTTCTTCTAACTAAGGTAGGTAAAAATGCCATTTCTTAGCTAAGCTAGGTAAAAATGCTAAGTGTAGGTCATTTCAGAGCTAAGCTAGGTAAATAGGTCATTTTGGAGCTTAGTAAGGTTATTATGTCATTTTCGAGGAAAACAAGCTAAGTCTATGTCATTTTGGAGGTAACAAAGATTATCATGCCATTTTTTACCTAAGTATGTCATAAATGAACTAAAGAAGCTAAGTATAGGTCATTTTTGAGCTAACCTAGGTAGTTGTGCCATTTTTGACCTAAGCTAATTATGTCGTAAATGAACTAGGTAAGCTAAGTATAGATCATTATTGAGCTATCCTAGGTAGTTATGCCATTGTTAGCTAACTAAGCATATTAAGTCATTTAGGAGGAAAAAATGCTAAGTATAGGTCATTTTATTGCTATTCTAGGTAAAGTATAGGTCAACTAAGCGTATTATGTCAATTTGGAGAAAAATAAGGTAAGTATAAGTCATTTTTTTGTGGTAACCTTAATGATGATGCCATTTTTGAGCCAACTTACGTAAGTAGAGCTTATTTTTTGTCCAACTTAGGTAATTATGCCATTTAGGAGGAAAATAAGCTAATTTTGCATTTGTAAAGTAAAACACTAGAGAAAACTTACCCTCATCACAACAAATGTGATGAAGATCGCAACTAAGGTAACAATTGATCCAATGGCATAATGATACCAAGCCTCATTATCAATGGCATATTTTCTAATATTCTTAAGCTTCAGCTGCATTGCATCCATCTTCAAGCGCATTGCATTCATCTTCATCTTGTGATCATCGACGACATCGGCAATATACAACTCCAATGTCATCTTCTCTTCTTCAATTCTTTTAATTTTTTCTTTCAAATACTCATTTTCCTTTCCAACTAAATTTAACTTCTCGACAAGAGGGTCGGTTTCAAATTCCGGTCCACATACCTGCTAGACTAAAATATCTCTATGTCAGCTTGATGGCCATAATTGTCATAAATGCAAAATGCAACAAATAGTTATAAAAGATAATTTACCACATCCAAATCATAAAGCGGGCGAGGGACGACGGGGACGGACATCAAGACCATGGCACTATGTATAAGAAACAATCATACAAAGTAAGAAAATTATACAAGTAACTATATAAATCATACAATCATACAAGTAACCATATAAATCAAGTACAACATAAAAAATTGAATACCTAATAATAATCTAGATTGTCGGGTTCAATAAATGCCCTAGGATCAATAAATGCATCATCATCATCACTATCAATAATGATGTGCTCATCATCATCATTAATAAATGCATCATCATGTGGAAGGCCACCTTTACATAATCAGTCAAGCATTGACAGGTCATCCGCAGCAGTAACCTCTTCTAGTTCATGCTCTTCTTGTTCCGGCGCAGGGGTGAAGTCGGGTTCATTGCCGCTGTCTACTTCAATGTTCTGGGGTGAAGTAGAGTGGTTCTTGAAACATTTTTTGGAAAGACGTGTTTCTTGGAAGAATTCTCCTTCATATGTGTCTGGGTTAAATTGAGGTTTATAATCCTCTTCATTGGGGGCAGGTGGTCTAACACATGGCGGCACTTCATAAACGACATCCCAACCATTGAGATTTGGATCACTTTGACAGGCCCACAGTAGATAGAAAACTTGGGTTGCCTGTTGAGCCATAATATAGACATCGGGAACATCCAAATGGGTGCTTTGTTTGATTTCCACTAGCCCTAAGTGTTCATGAGTCCTTATAGTCTCCTTCAGCTGGAACCAATAACATTTGAAGACTGCGACGTTTGGTGGGTTTGCACCATAGAATTGAAGTTCATAAATTGCTTTAGCTCATCCATAATACTCGGTATCTCCTTCGCCTATAGCAGAGACACAACAATTTGTAGACTTTCGGTCGGCCATAGATAGCTCTTTGCCATAGGTACGAAAGCGATACCCGTTGATGTCGTATTTGTCAAATGAACGTACCTTAAAGTCAAAACCATTAGCAACTCGTCTCAATTCGGCGTCCATAAAATCTGAATTAGCCTACAAGTTTGATACGAAAGGGACTGTTTCATTAACCACAAATTATACGAAGAAATGAAATGGTCTAATAGAAATTACTGTTTGTTTGAACCAAGAGATGAAACTGGGATAGCCGCCTCCACGCTTTGCCAGAACCTCATACTCTTCGACGGAATCCTTTTGGACCACCTCTCGATACAAGAATTTGGCGATGTATCGACTGTATCAAATTTATCCGGGAATAAGAGCAGTTCAAAGGAATTAGAAGTTGTGAAACAATGTACCGAGAACTTACTCGATGTACGGCCGCACTTCTGTTTAGGTTGGTGAAGATATACAATGAAATGATCTGCCATTCTTTGAAATCCAACATTAAGGAATTAGAAGCACCGGCTGGTCCAAGATCCCCTTTGAATAGGCTGTGGTTGGATCCACCCTTTTTAGGGTCGTCAGCATTGTACCGAGGCTTCGGATTATGCAAATGACAATTTTTGGCTTCGTAGTGTGCTGTCACGAAGTTTGTCACCTCCTAAGTAATGAATGCCTCAGCCATCGATGCTTCAATTCTATGTTTCTTTTTACATTTTGCTTGTAGCGTCTTCTACATCCTCTCAGTTGCGTAGCACCAATGATTTAGAACGGGCCCCCCAATCTTGCCTCGGTTGGGATATGCAAAATCAAGTGCTGCGTTGGATTAAAGAAGCCCGGCAGAAAGATCTTCTGTAACTTGTAGATCAACTCCGGTGCCAACTCTTCCATTTCTTCTAGCAGGCCAGGTGATAGTTCTTTCGCACAAAGAACACGGAAGAAATACCTCAGCTCTGCTAGTACCAGCTATTCATCCTCAGGGGTGAAGCCACATGTCAGGACCCCGATTCTAAGTCACACCGATCTAGCGTGTAACACTTCATATCAATTTGCGGCCTCACGCACAGTATTCCCATGGGTGTCGCCTTACCATGGCCCGGGACCATTTGCGCCTTTTGGCTCACGTATATGATAGTGTTGCTAGCATCCATATGACAGAGAACCCGGGCCGACCTGACTAGTCGTGAACCCAAAGTGGCACTAACTTACGGGGACACGCATACATGAATCAACATCGAGCATGTCGGTCAGCAGCGTGTGAATCCGGGCTGTAGCACTGGGCTAACAGTACTCCGGGAACCCGGGCTGTAGCAGGCTAGGCAGGACTCCGGATGTCACCGCGTGACATTTCCCTGAAGGGACAGACACAGGAGGGAAGTGAATCACATGCCGGCCAGTCAAGTGTTCCGGAGCAGAAGTGCTGGGCTAGCAGGACTCTGGTGAAGGGGGTTGTAGCGGACTACTATGGCTCATGGAAGCACAAGACTACATTTCCCAATAAGAGAGGCTACCAAGGATAAACAACTAGGTTGTCGGATCCCGCACATACCAAGCATTTCAATCATACACACAATATGCTCAATATGTGCAATACAACATGGCATCACAACAAGACTCTACGACTCAGAGTATTATTCATTAGGCTCTGAGGAGCCAAGTATTACAAACATGGGTCTCATGACCCAACATACAGAGCATACAAGCAACAAGCACATGCGGAAGCTTAACTTGTCTGAGTATAGACAACTAAAAATGAAGAAGGCTGAGGAGCCTGACTATCTACAAGACCCTCCCAAGGGTACAAGATCGTAGCTGAGGTAACAAGCTAACCCTCGAAGTCCACATGGAACTACTAGCGAGACTGACGTCTCTCTGCAAAACATAAAATAGGAAAACGTGAGTATGAATGTACCTAGCAAGACTTACATCAGAACTATCTACATATGCATCAGTATTAACAAAGGGGTGGTGGAGTTTAACTGCAGCAAGCCAGCTTTGACTCGGTGGCTATCCTGAACTATGACTGCAAGTAACTCTTTTGAGGTGGCACACACGAGTCCACATATTCACCATACCAATACACCACTATGGATCCGCTCCCGTCTCCCTGCGAGAACGCCATCCATAGCACTCACGCTTATCTTGCGAGTATTAGAGTATCCACTTTCACTTGTCTATGAACTATGCAAGGGGTCCAAGTTTCCATATCTGAGGAATCCGGCTATTCGAATAGATAATGATAACCCGATAGGGGTGTACTTCTTCACACACGCTCTCGCCACTTATCGCCATGTACACGTCATGTACCTCGGAAACCTTCAAGCGAAAGCCGGGCGAGGGAGTCGGCCACGACCTGACTAACCAACAAGTCTCTAGTCCAGGTTTATCGCCTGCTCGGGTTCCATCCGCAAGGAGATCCGGCCAGGGTGTCGCTCACTGCCCCCAAACGATGTGAGCAGGGTTCCCAAGCCCACCATCCGAGTGCCACTTGGTAAATCGTGCCACTGTGCCTAGTCTGTCCCAAGCCCACCTATACCGGGTGCCACTTGGTAGACTACTAACACTACCTACAAACACCAGAAACTAGTTGCAACTCCTGGACAGAGATCATGTTGATTAATAAGTCGAGAGGGGCACTTAAGCATCCCAATGCGTGGTAGTAGCTGTTCATTGATCACAAACACAGAACTCAGTTCCTGAGGACGGCTGCAATGAGACAACCCACCATGTACTCCTACATGGCCTCTCACTGCTACCTTTACCAAATCATGTTCACACACTTAGCTCTCAACGGTAGGACATGTTCACCACATTCCAATTCATCCCCGGTGAATCAGACCTGACTCAACTCTAAGCAGTAGCAGGCATGACATACAAGCACGAATGAGTAGGCACATCGGGGCTCAAACAATCCCTACTCATGCTAGTGGGTTTCATCTAATTACTATGGCAATGACAGGTCATGCAGAGGAAAGGGGTTCAGCTACCGCAACATGTAACAGTTGAAATGTTGTTGTCCTAATGCAGTAATAGAGAGCAAGAGTGAGAGAGTGGGATTGTATCGGAATGAACAAGGGGGTTTTTCTTGCCTGGCACTTCTGAAGATAGTATAGCTCTTCATCGGTGTCATCGAATTCATCGCTGGATCAACGTCTACTGAGGGGGAACAAACACCGGCAACTAAGAAAGAACACAATCAACACATGACGATATGCAACAATATGATGCATGCTATGACATGGCAATATGAATGTGTTTTGGGCTAATGCAACAGAAAGTCATTTTAATTGAAGTGGAATTCAAAACTATATCAAATTCCAACTGCAAACCTATTATGAAATTTGCCCTAATCATGTTTCATCCTAAACAGTGAGGTTAACTTGCTCAAACATGCATGAAAATGGTACAAATGGATTCCTTCAATTTTTCTGATAATTTTTCATATATAATTTATTTCATTTGGAGCTATAGATTAATTTCTATGATTTTTCAAAGTTTTGGATATTTTCTGAAAATAATAAATCATTTAAGATTTATTTAAATTCTAGAAAGGAATTATTGTGTCAGCATGACCTCACCGTGACGTCAGCAGGTCAACGGATCGGTCCAGGTCAAACCTGGCGTGTGGGGTCCACACGTCAGTGCCACAGGGTAAAATAGGGGTGTGTTTAGCCTAATTACAAAATTAGTGGGCGCTGGGGCCCATCTGTCAGCGTATGTGGGTGATCTAGCTGGCGGTGGTTAGCGCTAATGATGCGCCACATCGGCACTCACCGGAGCATGGCCGGCGATGACCATAACACGCGGCGGAGGCTCACCGGGGTGGCTCGGGACGGCGCTACAGAGGGTGGTTTGCAACGGGGTTTGGCTCTACGGGGAGCTGGAGGAGTGGCGCATCCACTGGTAGCAGCGACTGGAGCTGGGGTGGCCTGTAGCGGCGGCGGCGGCGAGTTGGGCGGCGGCCGGAGTTCGGCCGGCAATGGTTTGGGCTATGCCGAGCAAGGGAGGAGCCGTGGTTAGTCGTGTTCGACTCACGGAAGTGCGGTGAGTGCAACGGTGAGCTCGAACGCGAGGTTGCGCGGCCGTAGCTACGATGGTGACATGGCCGATGGCGGGGAGCTTCGGGCTCGATCGGAAGACGGGGCTAGGGAACAGGAACGGAGGGGGAGAGCGAGGGGGAAACAACAGGAGCTCACAGGGAGGTCGAAGTGCAGTTCAGCGGCCTCGGGGACGCGTCAGAGACGGCGAATCGATCGGTGAAGTCCGGCAAGCAAATGCGGCGGTGACAAGCTCGAAGACGACGGCGTGGCGATCCTTGGCTTGCGTGGCTCGGCAAAGAGGAAGAGGAAGTCGAGCCGGACCTTCCAGACATGGGGGAGGGGCGAGGAGGTGGTTGTGGCCGCGGTGAGCGGTGTCGGCGGCGACGACCTCTGCTCGGTGGTGCTCGGGAAGAGAGAGCAGAGGAGGGGAGAGAGGGCGACGAGTGAGGGAGAAGAGAGAGAGGGAGCCAGGGGTGTCGTGGCATCGTCTGGGCGCGTTGGGGCAGCGGTGGGAAGCAGGAGGTGGCGGGGCGCGTGCTCGCGCGCGGTGGCCACGCTCCTCTCATCCTCCTGGCAGGAGGTTGAGGGTGACTGGCACGGCGCTGTGGGCTGGGCCACACAGTAGCAGGCCGGCCAGGCTGGACAGGTAAGCACCTGGTAGGTCTTCTGCCCTTTTTTAATTTTTCTTCTGTTTTGTTTTATTTAATTGCCACTGGATTCAAATTCAAACAAATTTGAAAACAGTGCCAAAACTCCCCTGGATAATTTTATGTCACTTAAGGTCTACTCCTCATATACATAAAATATCTCAGGGCATTTGAAAATATATTCATTATATATTATGAATATAACTCCAAATTCAAATAGAATATTGATTTAAAATCAGAGCCCAAATAATTCCTTAGAAATGTTCCAAAATTTTGGTTTGATTTATAACTCTTGCCAAAATTGTCAGAGCTATTTCTAGGGCATTTTGGATTTACTTATTGCAATTTTAGGGTTTCTTGCCCTTTTATTAAAATGGTTTCCGAGGCTTTCAATTTCCTCATTTCAACTTTCAGAATATAGACATGATACACACATGAAGCTAGCCTAGAGCATTACCAGAAGCTAGGGATGTGACATCTCACCCCTACTAAACAAGAATCTCGTCCCGAGATTCCAGCGTAGGGTAAGATGATGGGGGAACGCAACTAACGCAATCTTCACGATCTAGGTTGCACTTCAAATGAACGTTGATTCAATCACCATCTTTGTCTCAATGTCTTGCCCCGAGAACTCCAACTAACATGACAATGAGAGGAGAAGGAAAACTCGAGAGGGATCGATCTTATCGAAGGTCGAACAACTCAAGATCAACTCACGGAGTGAGACATTGAAACATCTCTCGAGCTAAGACACAAAACATACATCAGGAGGGATGGAGTGGAACAGAGAACGAGGATTCAAGTTGATAAGCACAATTCCATGCTGAATAAGATGGTGCATGGCTTCAAAGTAGCAAGGAGTTAATTGCCCTGACTCCATAATGGGGCACCTTAGGGAAGGTGGCTCGTAGAATTATTCCCTTAAGTGGCAAAAAGAATTACTTTTGACACATAGATCATTGAAACTCTTTATACCAGCCTGAGGTAATCACAATCGATCGTTGTAAGGGGTTCAAAAGAATGGCATACTCCGACTAGGATGGATGATGTGGACTACCTTGTTGAAGACAACGCAAGGGATGATTTTGCTTGCGCATGCTCTCAAGAACTTGAGCATTTCCATATTCATCAAGGTTCTACCAACATCCGTGCCAAGGATCCTGGCAACACATCCTACTACCATGATGAATAATGATGGAGGAAGCATATGCAAAGGAAGATAACACTTTCTCAGGTGTGTCCTTAGCACTGCCAAGGAACAAGACCCGGATGATTGACCGAGAGACATTTAGCACTCCGCTTCCAATGTTCTCCTTGATGTTCTAGCTTCCACAGTCATGTTCAAAAAAACATCAACATGGCCATCAAGAAAGGTCAGACTTCGGGAGCACGAAATCCATAAGGAACAACTTCTAGAATAAGTCATGCGAAATCCTCATGGGGAGTGACCAAACGGCTTAATCAAGATACTACAATAATAGTGCCTCCAACTAGGTGCGTCCACTTCACTGGAACCTATACCATAGTTCTTGGAAGAAGTTCCAACCATCATATCTGCCTGAGATTCAGATCTGGTTGGTAACGGAATATTTCAGAAAGCATGTCCGGAAAGGAAAGGTTGCAACACAAATCGACAAGATGACGTTGCGAGATTCTCGGGAAATGAACTATGGTAGTAAGATCCAAAACATGAGTTGGTTCTGCTACATACATGTGAACACATTGTCCAAGACAAGCATGACCACGTAGAAGTCTTACAACAAAACACTACCAAGTTCAGGTGGGGAACCATCAGCAAGGATAACAAAGTCCTTGCATAAGGCATGCTCTTAAGAAGGAACTTCTTCTCCTTGAACAAATCAATCAGTGGCTTGGTGTGCTAGGGAATACATATGGAGTGGAGGTAATTAATCTACCAAACCATATAATATGTTCGAACATGCATAACTAACTTGGGATGGTACTAGAGGAAACAAAACAATCTTTCTCGAACTTATGGCGGCAACTTGCTCCAAATGCACATGAATTCGAGGAAGTCACTTCTTCCATCCAAGCATAAGCTTCATGAACGGAACACGAAGGCATTGCTTACAAAGTTTCCAATACTAGGTTGATGTTCAACATGAATCATGGGGGAGACAAAATGCTACTGATGGGCTCAACAGCAACTCATCGGAATTTCCATATCACTGGACTTCCACCATCATGTGAACATGGTCATAGCATTGGTCAGACCCAAAGGATGTAATGGTGTATGCTCGAGGGATCAACCATGAGTAAGACAACATTACGAACATCGTTGGTTCTGATTTGATTTGACGATAGCCCATACCCAAATCAAAGTTGATAAGACAATAGGTCCAACAATTGATCACAGGGACCAATCGATGAAGATATCATCTTTCTTCAACACACACACACACAAAAAGATATCCCTTATCATGAACTAAGTCAGACAAGCTTCCATCTTCCAACCCTCCAAGTTGTTGTTCAGCTTAACCAACTAGCTCTGGGGTATCCAACACAAATTCTTGGAGAATGGATGGTTTAGAGAAAAACCAACATGATCACGAACTCAACATAGCGATCAGGGAACAACCTGGTAATACTTCCGAGAAGATATTCAGAAAATCACGAACCACCGAAATGTTATTAAGCTCGGGAGCAATCTTGCTTTCAAGGCAAGATGATATGATCAAAAGAGTGAGGGATTGACACAATCCTAACTCATTGATCGAAGAGTGCACCAGAAATAAGGACTAGGTAACATGATCCATCTTAGGATGATGATTCAATAACCAACACACTAAGAATGAGAATATTGTCCATTAACTACCAAGCAACGAGGTTGCTAGGAGTATAGATTTCACACATCACAGTACACTTGTCGGCATTCCGATTACAACAACATGGGACCAAGGAATGAATAATGATAGCGAGAAGTATCACTGTGTTAGAAATTCATGAGAGATGGTGCAATTCGCATGACAATCCTGACATAAAGAGGGTAATACTCCGAGGTAGAATAGAACAAAAGCTGGATTGGCATTTGATCTGCGAAATAAAACTACTTTGACCCAATCCAAGAAATGGATAAGGTACCAGGGTTTGTTTCTCCTAGTCATTCTGAAATAGAACGGCTCGACGGACCACAAGAATAATAGGCACCGGTGAACGAATGCTCACATACTCTTGACTGTCAATTGATAGATAAGGGTCGGAATATAACTGAAGGGGGACAACTCAAAGGAACATATAACTTTCTGAGTTGTGGATGCATAGATTAGTATGTCAAGCAAAGCTCATCATTTCTTCTGGATAACCCATGCAGAAAGGTAGAACTGGCAGAGTCGCAATATGAACGGAGTTCTCATCACGAGCGCTCTGGTTGTGATCTTTTGATTCAAACAAATTTCTACCAAGGATAGTTCATGGTACTTGGAAGAAGGAGAATACCACGGACCTCGAGGACTATCGCAAAGGTTACTAATATCCTAAAGGAACTAGCAAACATTATCAACACGAAGTAAGTAGGGTGAATCTCGGGTTCAGGAACCCAGGGTAGAATACCTACTACTAATAACATCACGAGATGCTTTCAAGGATGATGGCCAGATTCATCACACTAGGAATATAAAACATTGCTAGATTACTGGTTGATTCTCTAAGACATCTAGGGCCATAATAATATCTCGAACATATATGTCGAGGCAACGGAATACCTCAACAGACCGATTGGTGTGCTTAATCTGGCCCAAGGGAACGTCGAGAATGGAAAGAAGGGGTTTGCAAATGCATCTGACTATTTAGAGACCTGGGGTGACTCGGACAGCATAACGGCTATAAATGCTCAAAAAAATTTGAGACATCCTGCAAAATGGTGGCATAACCGCTCAACAACACAATAGCAAGGTTTCGAGACCAACTGCTAACACAGGAGATACTAGGAACTGAACTAAGACTCGAATCCATCATTCCTGTAAGTCTCTAGCATAGTAACTTGTCATCCTGAGAGATAGAAGAGAAGCCTAGTTCTTAACCCCGTAGAAAAGATAAGATGACTCAGATAAGAAGGGCATGAGGATAAGGAGTAAACAGAGCCTTACGTTCCCTTCCACAATCAATTCCCTTACATAGCTAAAGCATTTCTAGACACGACTTCGACCAGCTCGGCTTGGTAATCCTACAGGCAGTCAGGCTCTGATACCAAAACTATTAGGACCCCGATTCTAAGTCACACCGATCTAGCCCGTAACACCTCATATCACTTTGCGGCCTCACGCACGGTATTCCCATGGGTGTCGCCTTACCATGGCCCGAGACCGTTTGCGCCTTTTGACTCACGTATATGATAGTGTTGCTAGCATCCATATGACAGAGAACCCGAGCCGACCTAACTAGTCATGAACCGAAAGTGGCACTAACTTACGGGGACAGGCATACATGAATCAACATTGAGCATGTCGGTCAGCAGCGTGTGAATCCGGGCTGTAGCACTGGGCTAACAGGACTCCGGGAACCCGGGCTATAGCAGGCTAGGCAGGACTCCGGATGTCACCGCGTGACATTTCCCCGAAGGGACAGACACAAGAACGAAGTGAATCACATGCCGGCCAGTCAAGTGTTCCGGAGCAGTTGTGCTGGGCTAGCATGACTCCGGTGAACCGGGCTGTAGCAGACTACTATGGCTCATGGAAGCACAAGACTACATTTCCCCATAAGAGAGGCTACCAAGGATAAACAACTAGGTTGTCGGATCCCACACATACCAAGCATTTCAATCATACACACAATATGCTCAATATGTGCAATACAACATGGCATCACAACAAGACTCTACGACTCAGAGTATTATTCATTAGGCTCCGACGAGCCAAGTATTACAAACATGGGTCTCATGACCCAACATATAGATCATACAAGCAACAAGCACATGCGGAAGCTTAACTTGTCTGAGTACAGAGAACTAAAAATGAAGAAGGTTGAGGAGCCTGACTATCTACAAGACCCTCCCAAGGGTACAAGATCGTAGCTGAGGTAACAAGCTAACCATCGAAGTCCACACGGAACTACTAGAGAGACTGACGTCTCTCTGCAAAACATACAATAGGCAAACGTGAGTACAAATGTACCCAGCAAGACTTACATCGGAACTATCTACATATGGATCGGTATCAACAAAGGGGTGGTGGAGTTTAACTGCAGCAAGCCAGCTTTGACTCGGTGGCTATCATGAACTATGACTGCAAGTAACTCTTTGGAGGTGGCGCACACGAGTCCACATATTCACCTTACCAATACACTACTATGGATCCGCTCTTGTCTCCTTGCGAGAACGCCATCCATAGCACTCACGCTTATCTTGCGAGTTTTAGAGTATCCACTTTCACTTGTCTATGAACTATGCAAGGGGTCCAAGTTTCCATATCCGAGGAATCCGGCTATCCCTGCAGGGGTGTACTTCTTCACACACGCTCTCGCCACTTATCGCCTTGTACACGTCATGTACCTTGGCAACCTTCAAGCGGAAGCCGGGCGAGGGAGTCGGCCACGACCTGACTAACCAACAAGTCTCTAGTCCAGGTTTATCGCCTATTCGGGTTCCATCCGCAAGGAGATCCGGCCAAGGTGTCGCTCACGGCCCCAAACGATGTGAGCAGGGTTCCCAAGCCCACCATCCGGGTGCCACTTGGTACATCGTGCCACTGTGCCTAGTCTGTCCCAAGCCCACCTATACCGGGTGCCACTTGGTAGACTACTAACACTACCTACAAACACCAGAAACTAGTTGCAACTCCTGGACAAAGATCATGTTGATTAATAAGTCGAGAGGGGCACTTAAGCATCCCAATGCGTGGTAGTAGCTGTTCATTGATCACAAACATAGAACTCAGTTCCTGAGGACGGCTGCAATGAGACAACCCACCATGTACTCATACATGGCCTCTCACTGCTACCTTTACCAAATCGTGTTCACACACTTAGCTCTCAACGGTAGGACATGTTCACCACATTCCAATTCATCCCCGATGAATCAGAACTAACTCAACTCTAAGCAGTAGCAGGCATGACATACAAGTACGAATGAGTAGGCACATCAGGGCTCAAACAATTCCTACTCATGCTAGTGGGTTTCATCTAATTACTATGGCAATGACAGGTCATGCAGAGGAAAGGGGTTCAGCTACCGCAACATGTAACAGTTGAAACGTTGTTGTCCTAATGCAGTAAAAGAGAGCAGGAGCGAGAGAGTGGGATTATATCGGAATGAACAAGGGGGTTTTGCTTGCCTGGAACTTCTGAAGATAGTATAGCTCTTCATCGGTGTCATCGAATTCATCGCTGGATCAACGTCTACTGAGGGGGGACAAGCACCGGCAACTGAGAAAGAACACAATCAACACATGACGATATGCAACAATATGATGCATGCTATGACATGGCAATATGAATGTGTTTTGGGCTAATGCAACAGAAAGTCATTTTAATTGAAGTGGAATTCAAAACTATATCAAATTCCAACTCCAAACCTATTATGAAATTTGCCCTAATCATGTTTCATCCTAAACAGTGAGGTTAACTTGCTCAAACATGCATGAAAATGGTACAGATGGATTCCTTCAATTTTTCTGATAATTTTTCATATATAATTTATTTCATTTGGAGCTATAGATTAATTTCTATGATTTTTCAAAGTTTTGGATATTTTTTGAAAATAATAAATCATTTAAGATTTATTTAAATTCCAGAAAGGAATTATTGCGTCAGCATGACCTCACAGTGACATCAGCAGGTCAACAGATCGGTCCAGGTCAAACCTGACGTGTGGGGTCCACACGTCAGTGTCACAGGGTTAAACAGGGGTGTGTTTAGCCTAATTACAAAATTAGTGGGCCCTGGGGCCCATCTATCAGCGTATGTGGGTGATCTAGCTGGCAGTGGTTAGCGCTAATGACGCGCCACGTCAGCACTCGCCGGAGCATGGCCGGCGACGACCATAACACGCGGCGGAGGCTCACCGGGGTGGCTCAGGACGGCGCTACAGAGGGTGGTTTGCGACGGGGTTTGGCTCTACGGGGAGCTGGAGGAGTGGCGCATCCACTGGTGGCAGTGACTGGAGCTGGGGTGGCCTGTAGCGGCGGTGGCGGCGAGTTGGGCGGCGGCCGGAGTTCGGCCGGCAATGGTTTGGGCGATGCCGAGCAAGGGAGGAGCCATGGTTAGTCGTGTTCGACTCACGGAAGTGCGGTGAGTGCAACGGTGAGCTCGAACGCGAGGTTGCACGGCCGTAGATACAATGGCGACATGGCCGGCGGCGGGGAGCTTCGGGCTCGATTGGAAGACGGGGCTAGGGAACGGGAACGGAGGGGGAGAGCGAGGGGGAAACAACAGGAGCTCACAGGGACGTCGAAGAGTAGTTCAGCGGCCTCGGGGACGCGTCGGAGACGGCGAATCGGTCGGTGAAGTCCGGCAAGCAAATGCGGCGGTGACGAGCTCGAAGATGACGGCGTGGCGATCCTTGGCTTGCGTGGCTCGGCAAAGAGGAAGAGGAAGTCGTGCCAGACCTTCCATACACGAGGGAGGGGCGAGGAGGTGGTTGTGGCCGCGGTGAGCGGTGTCGGCGGCGACGACCTCCGCTCGATGGTGCTCGGGAAGAGAGAGCAGAGGAGGGGAGAGAGGGCGACTGGTGAGGGAGAAGAGAGAGAGAGGGAGCCAGGGGTGTCGTGGCGTCATCTGGGCGCGTCGGGGCAGATGTGGGAAGCAGGAGGTGGCGGGGCGCGTGCTCGCGCGCCGTGGGATACCATACGTGAGGCCGCAAAGTGATATGAGGTGTTACTGGCTAGATCGATGTGGCTTGGAATCGGGGTCCTGACAACTTGGCTTTAGTGGTGGCGCCTCAAGTTGGTGGATATAAATTCACTAAGGTGCTCATGGACAGAGGCAGTAGCATCAACATCTTCTATTATGAGACTTTTCGACGTATGGGGTTGACTGATAAAAACCTTAAGACATCTAACACTGTTTTCCATGGAGTAGTGCCTGGTAAGTCAGCGTATCCAGTGGATAAGATTGAGCTGGAGGTAGCCTTTGGAGATGAGCATGATTCTAGGGCTGAGAAATTAACTTTTGAAGTGGTCAAAATCAAGAGCACGTATCACGCCCTATTTGGATGGCCGGCTTATGCCAAATTCACGGCGCGACCTTGTTATGTTTATCTGCAGCTTAAGATGCCGGGTCATAACGGTACTATCACCGTGCATGGGAGTCGGAAGATAGCCTTGGAATGTGAGGAAGGCGATGCCGCCTATGCCGAATCTGTGTGTGCAACGGAGGAATTGAAGTTCTATAAGGACAATGTTGACCCGACAGACATGCCGTCTTTGAAGAAGCCAACCATAGAACATGAGCCGGTGTTAAAGTTTAAATCGGCTGGTGAAACCAAGATTTTTGATTCTGTCCCAGGCGACTCATCTAAGCAGTTCAGTATCAGTGCTAATCTGGATCCTAAATAGGAAAGTGCGCTCATTGAGTTCATCCATGAGAACCGGGACATCTTTGCTGGAAACCTTCTGACATGCCGGGTGTACCGAGAGAACTCGCTGAGCACACTCTCAATATTGATCCAAAGTTTAAGCCGGCCAGGTAGTTTCTTCGGCGGTTCAATGAAGAAAGGTGTAAGGCTATTGGTGAGGAAGTGGCCTGGCTCTTGGCGGATGGGTTCATTATTGAAGTCTTCCATCCGGAGTGGTTGGCTAACCCGGTGCTCGTGCTTAAAAAGAATTGCACCTGTCGTATGTGTGTGGACTACATGGACTTAAACAAGGCTTGTCCGGCTGATCCTTTCGCTCTTCCTTGTATTGATCAAATCATTGATGCTACGGCAGGTTGTGAGCGCTTGAGTTTTTTGGATGCTTATTCTGGGTATCATCAGACCAAAATGGCGGTTAAGGACCAGGAGAAGACGACTTTTATTACTCCGTTTGTAGCCTTCTGCTATGTATCTATGCCTTTTGGGCTTAAGAGTGCCCAGGCGACTTATCAGCGGTGTGTGCATAACTGTCTTCACAGTCAGATTGGGCGCAATGTTCATGCTTATGTGGATGACATCGTAGTGAAGTCCAGAGAGAAGGTGACCTTGATAGATGATCTGAAGGAAACCTTTGATAACCTCCGGGTCTACACGATGATGCTTAACCCGGTCAAGTGTGCTTTTGGAGTACCAGCAGACAAGCTTTTGGGTTTTTGGTTTCTGACAGAGGCATCGAGGCTAACCTGGAGAAAATCAAAGGAATTACATCTTTGGCTAAACCGGCGTGCATCAATGATGTTCAGCGGTTGGCGGGTCATGTTGATGCTTTAAGCCGGTTCATAAGCCGGTTAGGAGAGAAGGCCATACCGCTGTATCAAATGATGAACAAGACAGATGATTTTGTCTGGAGTGATGCTGCTCACTCTGCCTTTGAAGATCTAAAGAGATAGCTCGCTGAGCCGCCTGTTATTGCTGCTCCCATTGATAAGGAGCCCTTATTATTATATGTGGCTACTAACACATGCGTTGTCAGTGTGGCCATTGTCATAGAGCGCAAAGAGGCTGCCAAGGAATATCCGGTTCAACGGCCGGTTTACTACGTCAGTGAGGTGCTCATTGAGTCCAAACTGAGATATCCACATTGGCAAAAACTTGTTTATGGGCTGTTCATGGTGAGCCGGAAGCTTAAGCATTATTTTCAAGGCCATCCCATCACTGTGGTTAGCTCTGCTCCTTTAGGAGATATTATTCAAAATAGAGAAGCCACAGGACGATTTTCCAAGTGGGCCATTGAACTTGGGCCTCATGGTTTAAAGTATGTGCCATGTATTGCCATCAAATCTCAAGCACTAGTGGACTTCATTAATGATTGGAAAGAGCTGCAGATGCCTGAAGAGAAGCCGGAAAACACATATTGGACTATTCATTTTGATGGGTCCAGGCAATTAGAGGGCTCGGGGGCTAGAGTTGTTTTAGCTTCCCCTCGAGGTGACAAATTTTGTTACATGCTACGGTTGATGTTTCCCTGTACTAACAATGCAGCTGAGTATGAGGCCTTTCTCCATGGTCTTCAGATGGCTAAAGAGATGAGCTTGAGCCGGGTAAGGTGCTTTGGCAACTCAGATTTGGTGGCTCAACACGTATCAGGCAAGTGGGATTCCAAGGATCCTCTCATGGCGGCTTATCGCCGCGAAGTTGATGCCATTGCAGGACATTTCAAGGGTTACCAAGTGGAACACATTGATCACAGAAAGAATGAAGCGGCTGATGCTTTAAGCCGGCTGGGGTCTCAGCGTAAGCCGGTGCCACCTAACACTTTCTTAGATGTTCTGCATAACCCTTCTGTCAAGCTGCCTACGAAGGAAGTTCTAGCTGTTCCAGACCCGGAAGCACAATTGGTGGCGGCTCTTCACGTCATCCCAGATTGGCAGTGCCATATTTGGCTTATATGACCCGGGGCAAGTTGCCTGAGGATGAGACTTTGGCTAGACAGATAACCCGGCGGTCTAAATCAATGACAATTGCCAACGGCGAGTTGTGTCGGAGTAAATAGCCATGGGTAGCCTAGCCGGCTTCCCCTGGCCCATCAGAAAAAATTACAAGCCTGGCCGACTTTCAAGAACATTCAAGACCTGGGCCGCCTCCCCCCTAGCCGACTACCTTCCTGGCCGGCTTCGGGGGCGGCTCGCCCTTTACCCGCACGAAGAAAGTTGTGGAGGGCCGACTACGAGAAGCCGGCTACAGCAAGGCCGGCTACAGCAAGGTCGGCTCCCATAAAGCAGTCAAAGTCGTACCCGCAATGTATGCGTCCACCCTGCAATGATGAAGCGGGGCGTGGCTACAGTGGAGCCTGCCACCCCCAAAACCCAGAGCACGCCTGGTACAGTGCGCCGTGCAGGCAGCCGCGGCCCGCCCAGCGCGGCACTGTAGCCACGGCGGCTCTGACGCCGTCCACAACGGGCCGCCAGCGTGGCCCCCGAGGCGGTGGGCCCCTTCGGGCAGAGAGATGCCGAAGGCGGCCGCACCTCCTCTCAAGCCGGCAAGACAGAGGGCCGGCTTCCCATAGCCGGCCTGCCACCTTCCTCGAAGGAGACGCCCATTAAGGAGACAAGATGCGGCGGGGCTACAGTAATCGCCCGCCAAGGCGGCATTACTGTAGCCACGCTTACCCCGACCAAGCATGCGTCAACAGTACGGAGCAACAGTAACCAGCCACCGACTAGGCCCTGGCCTGTGGGGCCTGCCTGTCGACCAAGTAGCCGGCAGCCGGCGGGACCCACCAGCCGGCGGGCCCCAGAAGCCGGCGCAGAAGCCGGCGAGCATAGTCACAGACAGCTGGGCCCCGCGCCCAGTCGGATTACCATTGTACCCCCGGCGGGTAGGCTTATATAAACCCCCCGGTGCACCCATGCAAAGGGTTGGACTCTCAATCTAGACCTAGACACCATACAAGGAGAAGAAGCAAGCTAGCTGAGCCCTTCTTCCTCCTTCCACCCAAAACAGCTCAAGGAGCATTGTAGCTACTTGTTCATATAGTAACCATGCGGAGACCCCGCAGAGAAGCAGTAGGGGTGTTATCTCCCCGGAGAGCCCTGAAGCTGGGTAAGATTCGCCGGCGTGCATGCCTTCGCCTCATCCCGTTTCCAGGCACCGGCGATGTTTTATTGGCCCCCGCAATGATAAGCCATCCGTTGGCATATGTCGCTCCTACCACCCGACATTTGGCGCCCACCGTGGGGCCAGGTGCACCGTCATCCGGAGACCTGTTCTGGACGAGAACCCTTTTCCTTCCTCGCGAGCGTAGCCAGCCCGGCTCTCCCGATGGCGCTTGCCGCGACGCGCTGCATGGCGTCACCAACATCTGCGCGGCGAGCGGCCTCGCTGACCTCTTCGACAAGGCCCGCATCTCTGACGAGCTTGCCTCCGATGCGGGCACTAATCATCTCGCCAACCTCCTCGGCCAGCTCCACGTCTCCAGCGAGCCCGCTGCGGATTTGGAGTCGGTTGGCTCCACCGACCCGATACCTGTCAACTCTGACACGGCATCCTACGACACCTTCCCCACCAATGTCACGGTCTACAACGACCCGCTCCCTCCGGCTAGTGATCGCGACACTGACACTACAGAGGTGATGGTTATCGGCCACGATGGCCCGACTAACGAGGGCGCCCGCGATGCCCCACGCGTGGCGGCCCACGACTTGTCCGCCCCCCTCCCGGCTGACGCCAACGACGAAGTACTGGAGGCACGCCGCCTCGCCCTCCTCGCGGAGGGCCGGCGGCTGGCCTTCGTAAGACGCCTCCCCGAGACCTACCAGCGCGAAGCTGACCGCGCCGCCTTCGGCACGCCGGCTCCGGCTGGCCCAAGCCGGGCTGGTGCTGTCAGGCAACGCGGCGCCGTCATCGCCGACACGCTTGGAGTGGATCGCCCGGTCCACGCCACCCCGCTCGAGAACCTGCGCGCCGCCCAGGCGGCCGTAGACGAGCTGGACGGCTTGGAAGCCGAAGACCTCCCCCACATGACGCGGCGCATCCAGCAACTAATCGACGCGGCCACTCGGCGGCACGAAGCCGACGCGTGCGCGGGGAGCCCTCCCCCGCGCCGCGACCATGGCGCGACCTCCTGATCGCCGACTACAAGCAACACCCGCGCGCGGCGCGCGAAAGAGCCGGCTTCCAGCCGAAGCTGGACCCAAATCTCCATCGAGCGAGATGCGGACGGCCGCCCCCGAGCCATGGAATGGCGGGGCACCCCGCCTCCGCCTCGAGCTCGCGGAGAGAGATACCCTACCCCGCCTCCAGTGGCGCACCCGACTCTCAGCGGCCGGCTTGGTCGCCGCGACGGAGTCGGCGAAAACGATGCCCGCCACCGGATCGACCGCCTGGCCAGATCCTTGGTGCTAGAAGAAGAAGACGATGTCGGCCCGCCTTGCTTTGGCCCCCGCATCCGCGACGAGCCCTTCCCCAAAGGGTTCTCGCTCCCAAGAGACACGCCCAAGTACAACGGCTCGGTGAAGCCGGAAGACTGGCTGACCGACTACTCCACAGCCGTCAGCATCGCCAATGGCAACCGGCGCGTTGCCGTGAAGTACGTGCCCCTCATGCTGCAAGGCACGGCACGGACTTGGCTTAACAGCCTCAAGCCTCTCAGCATCAACAGCTGGGTGGATTTCACTGAAGCCTTCGTTCGCAACTTCACCAGCACCTACAAGCGGGCTCCCAAGCCCAGACAGCTCTCCCTGTGTGTACAGGGCCCAGCCGAGTCCACTCGCGACTACCTCACCCGTTGGGCCGAGCTCCGCAACTCCTGCGAAGGGGTGCACGTGGTGCAAGCCATCGAATACTTCACTGTCGGGTGCCGAGAGGGCACCCTCCTCAAGCACAAGCTTCTCTGCGATGAGCCGACTACCCTCGACGAGCTCCTGAACATCGCCGACAAGTACGCCACCGCCGACTCCTCGATGAAGACCGAGCTCCGGGTAGACGCGTCCGGAAAAGTGCTCAATCCGGCGCCCCAAGCGCCGGCTGGAGATGGCGGCCGACGCCAACACTAGAATGATCAGAAGTGCAAAGGCCCCGCGCCGCCTCCCGCTAGCCGGCAGGTGGCCACGGTCGAAGATACGCCGCCTGAGGGGCGGCCCGCGCCCAAGAAGCCCAAGGGCGGCCGGCCGGCTTGGCAGCCGGCCTTCTCCTACGAGCAAACCCTTGATGCCCCGTGCAAGTTCCACAGCGGCGCGAAGCCGTCCAACCACACGACCCGCAAATGTAACTGGCTCGCCCGAATCTCCAAGGGCGAAGGGCTCACGCCAACTCCGCCTGCCGGCCCGCCGCCTCCGGCTCCGCCGCCCAAGGCCGCTCGGCCCGCGGTCGACGCCGTGCAGGACAAGTTCCCCGACGAGCAAGCATCTTATGTTGTCTTCACGAGCCAGCCCGAAGACCGGCGCAGCAAGCGCCGAGAGCAACAAGAAGTCAATGTGGCCGCCGCCAGCCCAGCCGGCCACATGCACTGGTTAGAGAAATCCATCAGCTGGAGCCGGGCCGACCACCTAGAGGTGATGCCGTCCCCCGGCTCCTACGCTTTGGTCCTGGAGGCCACCCTTGCAACGGATACGCGCGCCGCACGCTTCTCCCGCGTGCTGATCGACGGTGGAAGCAGCATCAACATCCTGTACCGCGACACCATGGAGAAGCTGGGTGTCAAGGCAAAGCAGCTTGCGCCGACTCGAACGGTGTTCCACGGCATCGTACCCGGTTTGTCCTGTGCCCCCATCGGCAAGATCAAGATCGATGTACTCTTTGGGGGCAAGGACCATTTCCACCGGGAAGCAATCTGGTTCGAGGTGGTGGACCTGGAGAGCCCTTACCATGCCTTGCTTGGCCGACCCGCCTTGGCCAAGTTCATGGCGGTCCCCCACTACGCTTACCTCAAGATGAAGATACCAAGCTCCAAGGGTGTCATCACCATCGCCGGCGACTACAAGAAGTCCGCCAACTGCGCCGCGGCTAGCAGCCGGCTGGCCGAATCCCTCGTGATTGCCGCAGAGAAGAAGACGCTGGACAGGGTCGTGGCCCTGGCCAGCAAGCAGCTAAACCAGCCCGCCGACTCCAAGGAGTATGATGCCCAAGGATCTTTCCAGCCGGCCAAGGAGACCAAGAAGATACAGCTCGACCCCGAGCACCCCGAGAGGTTTGCCGTCATTGGGGCGAGCCTGGATAGCAAATAGGAAGGCGAGCTCGTCGATTTCCTCCGTGAGAATCGGGATATCTTTGCATGGTCCCCCAAGGACATGCCGGGTGTTCCGAAGGATTTCGCCGAGCACAAATTACATGTGCGGGAGGATGCCAAACCAGTCAAGCAGCCTCTCCGCCGACTGTCAGAGGAGAAGAGAAGGATCGTAGGGGAGGAGATAGCCCGGCTTCTCGCAGCCGGCTTCATCATGGAAGTTTTCTTCCCCGAGTGGCTCGCGAACCCGGTTCTCGTGCTGAAAAAGAATAACAAGTGGCGCATGTGTATAGATTACACAAGCCTCAACAAAGCCTGCCCAAAAGATCCCTTCGCTCTGCCCAGAATTGATCAAGTGATAGACTCCACAGCCGGATGCGAGCTGTTGAGCTTTTTGGATGCTTACTCGGGATACCACCAGATAAAGCTGAACCCGGATGACCAACTGAAGACCGCCTTCATCACGCCGTTTGGAGCTTTCTGCTACCTAACTATGACGTTCGGCTTGAGGAATGCCGGCGCCACTTTTCAACGTTGCATGCAGAAGTGCCTCCTCACGCAGCTCGGCAAGAATGCCCATGTCTACGTGGATGATGTTGTGGTGAAGACGGAGAAGCGTGGCACTCTGCTGGAAGACTTGAAGGAGACATTCGAGAACCTGCGCCGGTTCCGGATCAAGCTCAACCCTGAGAAATGCGTGTTCGGTGTGCCAGCCGGCCAGCTCCTAGGCTTTCTGGTCTCCGAACGCGGCATAGAGTGCAACCCTGTGAAGATCAAGGCCATCGAGAGGATGGCGGTCCCAACCAAGCTTCGAGAGATTCAGAAGTTCACCGGGTGCCTGGCCTCTCTGAACCGTTTCATCAGCCGGCATGGAGAGAAAGCCCTCCCTCTCTACCGCCTCATGAAGAAGAGTACCCACTTTGAGTGGAATGACCAGGCCGACCAAGCTTTCCACGAGCTGAAGAAAATGCTGTCCATGCCGCCTGTCTTGGCGGCACCAACTGAGAAAGAGCCCATGCTCCTTTATATCGCCGCCACTAACCGGGTGGTCAGCACCGTCATTGTGGTCGAACGCCCCGAAGAAGGCCGAGCCCAGCCGGTCCAGAGGCCGGTTTATTACCTGAGCGAGGTGTTGTCTGCCTCGAAACAGAATTACCCGCACTACCAGAAGATGTGCTACGGCGTGTACTTCGCCGCCAAGAAGCTGAAGCCGTACTTTCAAGAACATCCCATCACGGTCGTATGCACTGCCCCGCTGGCCGAGATCATAGGCAGCCGGGATGCATCCGGCCGGGTGGCTAAATGGGCCATCGAGCTGGCCCCTTATACGATCTTCTACCAACCCCGCACCGCCATCAAGTCGCAAGCACTGGCTGACTTCCTCGTCGACTGGGCCGAGACCCAGTACTTACCGCTAGCTCCCGACTCCACCCATTGGCGCATGCACTTTGACGGATCCAAGATGCGCACCGGCTTGGGAGCCGGCGTCGTCCTTACCTCTCCTAAGGGCGACAAGCTCAGATACACGCTACAGATCCACTTCGCCGCCTCCAACAACGTAGCCGAGTACGAAGCGCTCATACACGGGCTCCGGCTTGCCAAGGAACTCGGCATCCGCCGGATCCTGTGCTATGGCGACTCGGATTTGGTGGTGCAGCAATCTTCTGGCGACTGGGATGCCAAGGACGCAAACATGGCAAGCTACCACTTCCTAGTGCAGCAAATCAGTGGATACTTCGATGGATGTGAATTCCTCCATGTGCCGCGAGCCGACAACGAGCTAGCAGATGCCCTGGCCCGAATAGGCTCCACGCGGCAAGCAATACCAACCGGCGTCGCCCTACAGCGCCTCCTCAAGCCATCCATCAAACCGTCTCTGGAATCCGACTCCATCTTCGTGCCGCCTAACCCCGATGGGGCCGGGTCCGGCTCGAAGAATCAAGCAGCCGGCCCGGGGACTTCAATACTCGGCTCGGGGACTACAGTACCCGGCTCGGGGACTGCCGCACCCGGCCCGGGGACTGCGGTAGCCGGCCCAGGGACTTCTTCAGCACAGCAAGCGGTGGCCGACTCCAGCACTTCATTACCCAGCCCACCCACCCTGGTAGCTGTGGCTACTTTGGCGGCAGGGGAAGTCGCCGCTCCATCATGGGCCCAAACCATCCGCAACTTTCTGGTGAACCAAGATCTGCCGGCTGATGAAACCGAAGCGAGACAAGTCCAGCGCCGGGCCGGAGCATACACAATCGTCAACAGAGAGCTTGTCAAGCACAGCGCCACCGGAGTCTTACAGAGATGCGTCGAGCAAGAGAAAGGCATTGCAATCCTCAGAGATATACATCAAGGAGAGTGCGGCCACCACGCCGCATCAAGATCACTTGTCGCCAAAGCCTTCCGCCACGGTTTCTTCTGGCCGACTGCTTTGGACGACGCCAAAGAGCTAGTCAAACACTGCAAAGGCTGCCAGCTTTTCATCTCACAGCAACACATGCCGGCTTCGGCACTCAAGACCATTCCCATCACCTGGCCCTTTGCCGTCTGGGGATTGGATATGGTGGGCCCATTCAAGACGGCGCACGGCGGCATGACACATTTGCTCGTCGCCGTCGACAAATTCACCAAGTGGATTGAGGCGGAGCCGATTAAGAAGCTGAATGGGCCGACTGCGGTGACTTTCATCGCAGATATAACAACCCGGTATGGCGTACCGCACAACATCATCACCGACAACGGCACGAATTTCGCCAAAGGTGCCTTGGCACGATTCTACGCTACACAAGGTATCCGGCTGGACCTTGCGTCAGTCGCCCACCCGCAGTCAAACGGCCAAGTCGAGCGAGCAAATGGCCTCATCCTGTCCGGCATCAAGCCCCGACTGGTCGTACCTCTGGAGCGTTCAGCCGGCTGTTGGCTCGATGAGCTGCCGGCTGTCCTATGGAGTCTGCGTACTACCCCAAACAGATCAACCGGCTTCACTCCTTTCTTCCTTGTATATGGTGCCGAGGCAGTCATCCCAACAGATATCGAGTTCGACTCGCCTCGGGTAACCATGTACACGGAAGCGGAAGCCAAAGAAGCAAGAGAAGACGGCGTCGACCTGCTGGAAGAAGGCCGGCTGTTAGCCCTCAGCCGGTCTGCCATCTACCAGCAGGGTTTGCGCCGCTACCACAGCCGGAGGGTCCGACCAAGATCCTTCCAGGAGGGTGACCTTGTGCTCTGGCTGATCCAGCGAACAGCCGGCCAGCACAAGCTCGCAGCCCCCTGGGAGGGCCCCTTCGTCGTTAGCAGAGCTCTAGGCAACGATGCCTACTACCTCATCGACGCGCAGAAGCCGAAGGCACGCAAGAGAGACGACTCCGGCAAGGAGTCGAAGCGACCATGGAATGCAAATCTTCTTTGGAAGTTTTACAGTTAAAACGCAGTATGTATTATGTCCACTTTTGTATTAAGTACGAAACAGTATGCTCCCCGAGGAGGACTCGGGGACTGCCATCCTTTATTTTATGAATGAAAGTTATCATGCGTATGATATCACCTGTTCATTTATTTTGTCCGGCACCGGGTTCGACGAGTCGGCCCGGGGACTAGCCGACTGGAGTTATATTAGGAGCCCTACCCGCAGTCAGACAAGTAATGTGCCGACACCCAGGCTTGGCTCTTGCCAAAATCACAGTTCGAAGAACCGACTGCCCGGCTGGCAAGAGTCATAAGCCGGAGAGGGTGCGCACACGAAAAACGGCTAGGGACTAACGGGCTTATATATAACAAAAGCCGGCTTGCCGCCTCCGGCCGACCGACTACCAGAGTAGCCGGCCGGCCGGCTTACATTCAGTCTGCTTCAAATCCAAGAAAGCTCGAGTACTTGCCTTCCCAAAGAGGGAAGGCGGCAAAGGAAAAAGCCTAAGGATAAAAAAGCGCACTTGAATGGAAGCCAACACATGCATACATTAATATTTACGCAAAGGACCTCCGGAGAGGTCGACATCCAACATTGTTCGATACACCCCCACTGGGTGGAATTGCGGAAACTTAAAATTGTTCGAAAAAGCAAAAGCAGGAACAATAGGAATGGCAATCAAGCCGGCGGGGCCGCTGACGAACCGGGCTGGGCGGTGGAGGCGGTCGTGCCGGCTGGAGGAGCGGCCGGCTGGCCAACTTCGGCCTGATCATCGCCTCCGGCAGAGGGCGCGCTCCCGCGTGGCTTGTTGCTGGAGGCACGGTCGGCTTGAGGGCGGTCGGCCGTCTCGCCAGTCGGCTCGGCGTCCTCGCCGTTTTCCTCCTTGTCGTCCTCGCCCTCGTCGCTGGAGGCGATCTCCTCGGCCGAGTCCTCGCCTTCCGCCGGGTTCAGCCCGAACCACTCCTCCGGCTGGGCGACGCCGTCATCATTGAGCTCCGGCGCGAGACGCTGGTGTCAGTGCACTCGGCGATCGTCGAGGCACGCTGCGCGATCGCCGGCCGCACCTCCTCCAGCTCCGCGTCGGCCTCCAACCGCCAAGTCCGCAGCTGGTCCAGGCTTAGCCCTGGGTACCATGCGCGGACGAACTCCAGCGCACGCCCTGCTCCGAGACGGGCTGCGGTCGCCTTCCAAGCCTCGAAGCGGCCGACTGCGACTTCTTGCCAGTCGGCAGTCTGACTTGGGGTGCGGGGAATCGTCTGGCCAGGCCAGAGCGCGGCCAGCACCTGCGCCCCGGCACGTTGGAGCCGGCGAAGCAGCCGATGGGCCGGCTGCAGTCGCGCTTGGATGGCGATGAGCTGCTCCAACAGCGTCCGATTCGCATCCAGCGGAATCACAACTCCGGCCTGACGGCGCGCCTCGCGATGGGCCTCGATGGCTTGGGCGGCGAGGACGGAGTGGCCGGGAAAGTATTCTGCGCAAGGTAGCAAGCACAAGTCAAAACAAAACCTCAGGCGGCCGGCAGATGGAGGAAGGGCAAGAAAGGCGGCTTACCATCGATCAGATCTTCGATCCGGTCGAAGCCGTCTTCCAGCGCCTGGCGCGTCTCGGCCCAGCTCGCCTCCCTGGTCTCGAACTCCGCCTTCAGGGCAGCCTCGTCGTCCTGCACCTTCTGCAGGGCCGCCTTGTGGCTTTCCTCCTGGTCGGCCAGTCTCTTGGCTAGGCGGTCGCGCTCCTGAACCAGGTCGGCGTTCTCGGCGTCCTTGGCACGAAGTGCGGTCTACACTTCGCCAAGCTCCCTCCGCAAGTCGGCGTTGGCCTCTGCATGAGCAAAAGACAACAAGGAGAAAAAGTCAGCAAGGGAAAAGTCGTCAAGGAAGATCCGACCCGACTGCTCTGCAGTCGGCCCGAATCTCGGGGACTACACCCAGTGGGTGCACTGTCACGCCCCCACGAGAAACAGATAAAAGCAATATACTTACGTCGGCTGCTGGCCAGGTCTTCGGTCCTCCGGCTCAGCTCCTGAGCCTGGGAGTTGAAGGCAGCGGCACGAGAGTTGTGATAATCCTAAAAAGATCAGACAGAAAACAGTTAAGATAGTCGTCGAGTAAGATCCGACCCGACTGCGCTGCAGTCGGCCCAGATCTCGGGGACTACACCCAGTGGGTGTGCTAGCGCGCCCCCATGGAAAGAATCAGAGGAACAACGCGGTCAACAAGTAAAAAACTTACCTGGATTGCGGACCGCGTCGACAGAAACTCCTGAGTAAATTGCCTCAGGAGGCCGGCCTGTGCCTACAGCCGGCTCCGAATCCCTTGGGCCGCCACGTTCAGCTCGCCGCTTCCTCCGCTGGGAGTCCACCCGGACGTGGCGGAGCTGGCCGCCTCCAAGGCGTTTGCCGTCTGGTCGGCACCCGCGGCTCGGCGCGTGTCCGGCGGGGCCGTGCTCCCTCCGGTGCGCTGGCTCGCCGCCAGCTTGATTTCAAGACCGGCTCCGGCCTCGGGTGCGGCCCGGGCCGGCTCCTCCGGCACCGCCGACGACTGGCCGCCTTCGCCCGCTCCTGCTGGCGCTGCCGGCGGTGTCCTCTCCGCGAAGATCTCGAAGAGTTCATCCCTCTGCACTGGCGGCTGATCGGGGGTGATCTCTTCTGCCGTGGGCAGCGGGATGTCCGGGTCCAAGGTGTGGAGGGGGATGCCGAGCAGCGGAGGCCGGCTATGTGTGCCCTCCGCCTCCATCTCCGTGGCCGCCCGCTCCGATGGAGTCTCGGCCGCCGCGTTCGCTCGCTCCGTCGCCGCCCGGGCGGCCTCCCGCTCCGCCGCCTCCCTCTCTTGTCGCGCCTCACGAGCGTTCCGCTCCGTGGCTTCTGCAAGATCGGCGCGGGGGTCCACACGGCGGGACCCTGAAGATCCAGTACCCGGCCCAACCACAGAGCCGCCTGGGCCTCGCTCGAGGGAGAGCGGCGCCCTGCTCAGAAATCAGAGAAGAGTTAGAACAAAGGAAGACAACGAAAGACAAGCACGTAAGCGGCCAGAGGGCTTACGCGGACACTGCTGAAGGTTTCTTCACCGCCTTTCGGAAGCGGGCCGCCTTCGCCGCCGCTTCGTCTCGCTTCGTGGTTGCGGCGGAGGCCCTCGTCTTTTTCGGCCGGCTACCGAAGAGAGGAAGCGCGGCCCGGCGTTTCGCCTTCCCACCAACGGCAGTCGGCGCGGCGGACGAGCCCGCGCTGTGGCGGTCGGTTGCCGGCTGGTGGCGCGGGATTTCTTCGGCGTCGACGTCATCCGGCCAGTCGTCAAAACTGGCCGAGAGCCCCGTGCCTCCGGGCTCGGCGATGTCCCCCGTGGCGGCGTCCTCCATGGCGACCACGGACAAATCCGGGTCGTCGAGGTCGTCTACCGTACGGTCCGGGGCATACTGGCGTTCGACTCCAGCCGCCCCGGCTTGCGGCGGGAGAAGAGGGTTCTGATAAAAGAGAAAAGAGAATAGCCACCTGGTCAGAAGCCAGCCGACTCAAGCCGGCTGATGACAGAAAGAAGGACTTACCACAGGCGGAGGATGGGCGCGGGAGTACGGCGCCTTGCCGAATTGCCAGTCGTCGGTGAGCTTGAGGTTGGCGATGTAGTTCACCATAAGTGCTACCTCGGCATGGGGCATCTCCCATGTGCTCAGCCGGCAAGGGTCGAAGCAGTCGCTCATCGGGCACAGCATGTGGGGTCGGCTCTGAAGGGGAAGAATCCGGCGCTCGATGAAGGCGGCCACCAGGTCGGCTCCGCGCAGGCCTTCCGACTGGATCATTACCCGAAGCCAGGCGATGGAGGCATACCCAGCCGGAGACAAGGACTTGGACCGGAAGCCCCAAGACGGCCGCCTCCCAGCCGGTGGGCCAGCTACGTAAGCCGGCAGATTGACGTAGTCTCCATGCTGGGCGACGTTCTTGACGTAGAAATACGATTTCTGCCAGAGTTTGACAGATTGGATTAGAGGAATGTGCGGGAAGGGGTTGTTGTCGCTTGCCCTCTTCATCGCGATGAAGGCCCCGCAGGGAGCTGGCACGCCGACGGAGACGGTGCCGAGCTTGTTCTGGAAGAGCTCCGCCCAGAGCTCCAGCGTCGGCAGCACTCCCAAGAAGCCTTCGCAGAGAGAGACGAAGGCCGACAACTGCATCACCGTGTTGGGCATGAGATGATGCGGCTGGAGATTGTAGAAGTCGAGGAAGGATCGCATGAAGCCGCTCGCCGGGAAGCCGAAGCCACGCAAGAAATGCGTGCGGAAGACGACGCGCTCGCCTTCCTCTGGCGCCGGCGAGATCTCCGTCTCCGGCGCCAGGCGAACCTGCACGAGGTTGGCGGCGGGCAGGCGCCGGGTCTGGCGGAGAAATTCGATGTGGTCTTCGTGGACGTTGGACCCGTCCCACGAGCTTGACAGTGCCATGGACATGGCGGCGTGGGCGGGCTGCGGCGGGAGGCTGCGTCGGGCGCGAGGAAGAAGAAAGGGAAGAAGAAGAGCAAGGAGGGACGGGGAGCGGGGGAGCGAACGAGCCTTTGTCTCTCCCCCTCCCCCTCCTACTTGTAGGCTCGTGCGCCGGAGCCGAGGAGGCACGGCGTGGGGGGATCGTGGGGATCGATCGTGCCCATCTCCCCCACGCCCCGCGTTAATTGCGCGCCTTGAAGACATGAGGAAACGGCCGCGGGGAGGCGAGCAGTCCCCTCGGGCCGCAGAAGATCTGCGCCCGGGCCGAGGCCAAGGAGTGGCGGGCCCGGGCCTGCGGCGGCGTCCCGTCGCGCGCGTGCGACGGCAGGACTTCTCCGCCACATGGCCCATCGTGGGGCCCGTGGCCAGCCCGCGGGTCAGCCACGGTCACATTAATAAACGAGGAAGCTCTCCGAAGTCGGCTTACAATGGCGAAGTCGGCTCCTCAGGGTATGAAGCTGACCAAGCTTCTCGTCCCTTTGTCCGCCGTGAAGCTCGCCCAGCTTCGGGGACTACTGTCGGAGTAAATAGCCATGGGTAGCCTAGCCGGCTTCCCCTGGCCCATCAGAAAAAATTACAAGCCTGGCCGACTTTCAAGAAGATTCAAGACCTGGGCCGCCTCCCCCCTAGCCGACTACCTTCCTGGCCGGCTTCGGGGGCGGCTCGCCCTTTACCCTCACGAAGAAAGTTGTGGAGGGCCGACTACGAGAAGCTGGCTACAGCAAGGCCGGCTCCCATAAAGCAGTCAAAGTCGTACCCGCAATGTACGCGTCCACCCTGCAATGATGAAGCGGGGTGTGGCTACAGTGGAGCCTGCCACCCCCAAAACCCGGAGCACGCCTGGTACAGCGCGCCATGCGGGCGGCCGCGGCCCGCCCGGCGCAGCACTGTGGCCACGGCGGCTCTGACGCCGTCCACGACGGGCCGCCAGCGTGGCCCCCGAGGCGGTGGGCCCCTTCGGGCAGAGAGATGCCGAAGGCGGCCGCACCTCCTCTCAAGCCGGCAAGATAGAGGGCCGGCTTCCCATAGCCGGCCTGCCACCTTCCTCGAAGGAGACGCCCATTAAGGAGACAAGATGCGGCGGGGCTATAGTAATCGCCCGCCAATGCGGCGTTACTGTAGCCACGCTTACCCCGACCAAGCATGCGTCAACAGTACGGAGCAATAGTAACCAGCCACCGACCAGGCCCTGGCCTATGCGGCCTGCCTGTCGACCAAGGAGCTGGCAGCCGGCGGGACCCACCAGCCGGCGGGCCCCAGAAGCCGGCGCAGAAGCCGGCGAGCATAGTCATAGACAGCTGGGCCCCGCGCCCAGTCGGATTACCATTGTACCCCCGGGGGGTAGGCCTATATAAACCCCCCGGTGCACCCATGCAAAGGGTTGGACTCTCAATCTAGACCTACACACCATACAAGGAGAGGAAGCAAGCTAGCTGAGCCCTTCTTCCTCCTTCCACCCAAAACAGCTCAAGGAGCATTGTAGCTACTTGTTCATATAGTAACCATGCGGAGACCCCGCAGAGCAGCAGTAGGGGTGTTATCTCCCCGGAGAGCCCTGAAGCTGGGTAAGATTCGCCGGCATGCATGCCTTCGCCTCATCCCGTTTCCAGGCACCGGCGATGTTTTATTGGCCCCCGCAATGATAAGCCATCCATTGGCATATGTCGCTCCTACCACCCGACAAGTTGCATCATCGCAGTGTCACCGGGGCGTTTCAACGCTGTGTCTCTCCTGACGAAGGTCAAGAAATTCTTCGTGAAATCCATGAAGGGGATTATGGACATCATGCCGGTTCAACATCTCTTGTAGCCAAAGCCTTCCGTCATGGTTTTTACTGGCTGACGGTTCACGCTGATGCGGAGGATCTGGTCAGTAGGTGTGACGGTTGTTAGAAATTCGCACGGCGGGCACACGTGCCGGCTCAAGAATTGCGAATGATTCCAATTACTTGACCGTTTGCAGTCTGGGGGCTCGATATGGTTGGACCTTTCAAAAGATCCAAAGATAAAAAGACGCATCTTTTGGTGGCTGTTGACAAATTCACAAAGTGGGTTGAGGCAGAGCTGGTTAGTAAGTGTGATGCAGCCACGACGGTTCAATTCATGAAGAAGGTGATCTTTCATTTTGGCTTTCCACACAGCATTATAACTGACAATGGTACTAATCTGTCCAAAGGGGCTATGGAGGAATTCTGTCAACGTGAGCATATCCGGCTTGATGTTTCATCAGTAGCTCACCCCCAATCCAATGGTCAAGCTGAAAGAGCCAATCAGGAAATCTTGAAAGGTCTCAAGCCCCAGCTTATGGTTCCTTTACAACGGACGCCGGGTTGTTGGGTGGAGGAGTTACCCTCTGTGATATGGAGCATCAATACTACCCCCAACAGGTCTACGGGTTATACGCCTTTCTTCATGGTTTATGGAGCAGAGGCAGTCCTGCCTAGTGACATCCGTCATGACTCACCCCGCGTGGAGGCTTACGTTGAAGCTGATAACAAACAAGTCCATCAGGATGCACTTGACCTATTAGATGAAGAGCGTGACTTAGCAGCAGCTTGTTCGGTAATTTACCAATAGGGCCTGCACTGTTACCACAGCCGCCGAGTCAAATCCAGAACATTTCAGGAAGGTGACTTGGTGCTCCGGCTCATCCAGGATCAAACTGATGCGCACAAATTATCCCCACCTTGGGAACGACCTTTTGTGGTCAGCAGGAACTTGAACAATGGGTCATACTACCTTATCGATGTTCGAGAGCACAAAGACTCACGTAAATCGGAGGAGGAGACCCGCCGGCCGTGGAACATCGCTCACCTTCGGCCTTACTATACTTGAGCCACTGGCTCTCATGATGTACATACTTTGACGTTGTATATATTATGATAAGTAATAAAGCAGGACCTCTGTCCTTTTTTCATCCTCAATAATCACATGTTTTCATCATGGTAAATTCAAAAAAGACCAATTGGGGGCTGATTGTGCTCAAATCTAGCTTAACCCTTTGGTTCGGCTTATGATCGTATTCGAATCTAGCCGTTAAACCATATGATCACTAGGGGGCTTCCTGTTCAAACATAGGTCATATTCGAACCAAAGAGAACATAGCTGTCGGTACCCTCTTGATCGGTCCAATGCCAAACTCACTAGGGGGCTTCTTGATTGTATTCGAATCATAGCTTAACCCCTTTTGGGTCCAACTTGGATCTTATTCGAATCAGGTTCGTTAAAAACCTCTCAAGGTCATTTGGGGGCTTCCTGTTCAAACATAGGTCGTATTCGAACCAAAGAGAACATAGCTGTCGGTACCCTCTTGATCGGCGCAATGCCAAAGCCACTGGGGCTACATGATCATATTAGAATCCTAGCTTAACCCCTTTGGTCCGGTTTACTGATCGTATTCGAATCAGAAGCCTCCAATTTTTTCTGTGTTTGACTTACACTTTTTGAAAGACAATCTTTGTTTTTTATTCTGCGGCTTTTTTGTCTCGATCTAAGTATAAGTATGGTTTCAATTTAACCCGGCTTGGTTTTTTGATGATAACTCACTAGTGTATGACAGTCATCATATGTATGGAAGTGTTGGCTTCTAAAGATTGGGTTATCACCCTTACTATTCGGGTCACATAAGCCGGCAGTTCAGATTCAAGATCACAGATATGATATTGTCGTTGTGTTTCAAAGTTAAAATTCATAATAGGCTTATCTATGTATCTTCAATCAGAGGTTCTTCAGCCTTAATTAACCTTACATTGTCAGGACCCCGATTCCAAGTCACATCGATCTAGCCGGTAACACCTCATATCACTTTGCGGCCTCACGCACGGTATCCCCACGGGTGTCGCCTTACCATGGCCCAGGACCGTTTGCGCCTTTTGGCTCACGTATATGATAGTGTCGCTAGCATCCATATGGCATAGAACCTGGGCCGACATGGCTAGTCGTGAACCCAAAGCGGCACAGACCTATGGGGACAGGCATACATGAATCACATCGAACATGTCGGTCATCAGTGTGTGAATCCGGGCTGTAGCACTGGGCTAACAGGACTCCGGGGAACCCGGGCTGTAGCAGGCTAGGCAGGACTCCGGATGTCACCGCGTGACATTTCCCCGAAGGGACAGACATAGGAACAAAGTGAAACACATGCCGGCCAGTCAAGTGTCCTGAGCAGTAGTGCTGGGCTGGCAGGACTCCGGTGAACCGGGCTGTAACGGACTACTATGGCTCAAGGAGCACTAGACTACATTTCCCCATAAGAGAGGCTGCCAAGGATAAAAAACTAGATTGTCGGATCCCACACATACCAAGCATTTCAATCATACACACAATATTCTCGATATGTGCAAATACAACATGGCATCACAACAAAACTCTACAACTGAAGTAGTTTATTTAAAAGCTCCGGAGAGCCGTACATAACATTTTCATACAGGTAGGGGTCACATGACCCGACACTCAAGTCATACAAGCGTACAAGCATACAAGCACATGCGGAAGCAAATAGTCTGAGTACAGACACTAGAAAGAAAGAAGGCTTGTCGAAGCCTGACTATCTACATAGGGCCCTCCATGGCCAGGATCACCACCTGGGTGGAAAGTTACTCATCGACGTCGAGGTCTACATAAAACCCATCAGAGGGGGTGGTGTTGTCATCTGAAAACAGTAATTAAAGCAACATGAGTACAAAGGTACTCAGCAAGTCTTACAACGGATCCTACTATACATGCTCATTCTCAAGAAGGTGGTGGAGTTATTGCAGCAAGCCAGCTTTGACTCTTGGCTAAGCTATCCTATGAGACACCACTAGTAAAATAGTTTTCGCACACGAGTCCACTAATCACCAACACAATACTCCACCGGGGATCCTCCCTCATCATCCTATGAGAGGGCCATCCTCGGTACTCACACTTATCTTGAGTCTTTTAGTAGTAACCATTAACTTGTCTATGAACTGTATAGGCAACCAAGTAGTCCTTTACCGCGGACGCGGCTATTCGAATAGATGATGTTAACCCTGCAGGGGTGTACTTCTTCACACACGCTCTCACCACTTACCGTCATTTACACGACATGTACTCGGCAACCTTCAAGCGGCAGCCCAACGAGGGTGTCGGCCACGGCCTACCTAAACACTCAAGTCTCTAGTACAGGTTTATCGCCTATCGAGGTTCCATCCGCAGGGATTCCGGCCGAGGTTTCCACATACGGCCCCGAAGGATGTGAACAGGGTTCCCAAGACACCAAACGGGTGACTCGGTACACCGTGCCATGGTGTATCTACCGCATCATAGCCCACCCCTAGGGTCAGCGCTACGCACGGCCGCCAACACATAACCTACAAACACCAGAAACTAGTTGCAACTCCTGAACAGAGTACTAGGGTGATGAAGAAGCCGAGAGGGTCCATTGGTTTCGGGCCCAATGTATGGTAGTAATTGATTCTTAAATCACACATACATATCTTAGTTCTTAGGGATGGCCTCAATGAAACAACCCACCGTGTACTCCTATGTGGCCTCTCATCGATACCTTTACCAAATCATGTTCAACACATCCCTCACATTACCGACGTAATCATTTCACTCTAGCCCATCACCCAGACGAACTAGACATGACACAACTCTAAGCATAACAGGCATAGCAAGGAAGGATGCACATACATGGCTCAATCAACTCCTACACATGCTAGTGGGTTTCATCTAGTTACTGTGGCAATGATAGGTCACGCAGAGGATAAGGGTTCAACTACCGTAGCACACAGCAGTTTGAAACATTGTTGTCTTAATGCAGTAAATGAGAGCAGAGGCAAGAACATGGGATTGTATCGATACGATCAATGGGGCTACTTGCCTGATGGAGTGGTAGTAGGGTACTGCCCTTCAGCTGGATACTCGGAAATATCCTCGGAGGCAGAACCTACCATGAAAGACAACGCAGAGCACAATCATCACATGGCAATATGCAACAATATGATGCATGCTATGACATGGCAATATGAGGTGTCCTGCCTAATGCAATGTGAAACAAGTTGAAATGGGTCCATTTGAATCAAGGATTCAAATGGGAGCTTATGTTCTTAAGCATTATAAGTGTATTATCTTGTTTCACCTAAACAACAAGGTTAAATTGTTTTTTCATGCATGAAACCATTACAGATGGAAAGATTGAATTTTTCTGATCAAATTTCATATATAAATCTTTTCAATCTGAGTTATAGATAATTTTCTATGATTTTTAGAAGTTTAGGTTATTTTCTGGAATTTCCTATATAAGAATAAATCCAGAAAAGTATTTACTACGTCAGCCTGGCTTCAGTGTGACGTCAGCGAGTCAAAGGCGCCAGCCTAGGTCAAACCTGACTGGTGGGCCCCATCTGTCAGTGTCACAACTAACTAACAGAGTTAGTTAGTGTTTCGTTAGCACTAAACTAGCTTAGTTAGGCCCTGGGCCCACATGTCAGTGAGACGGAGTTAGTTAGCGAGGCCATTAACCCCTAACAGTGTGATTAGCACTAACTAAAAATTAAAGTATTTTAGTTAGGAGCCGGCAAGGCCAGGGACGGCGGAAGGGTGCGGGGTTCCTACTCCGGCGACCATTTGGCCGGGGGAGGGCATCTACATGACGCGGGCACTTGTCCGCGTCGAGTGGTGTAGGTGGTTGGGCTTGGGGCGGCCGGAGTCGTCGCCGGCGTCGACCTTGGCGGTCGCCGGGGCTTGGGTGAGGTCGGGGTCGTCGTTGTGACGGCCGTGGTGGCTCATGCGGGGCACATACGTGCTCTACGCGGCGCGGGGAGGAAGCTGGGCACGACGGCCGGACCATTAGATGGCCGGAGACTCGTCGGCGGCGAGCATAGGCGGCGGCACGTGCGGGTGAGCATGGTGCGGTTGCTATGGCCCACAAGGGGAAAACGGAGAGGGGGAGAAGGTTCAGTGGCTCACGGCGGTTGCGACGACCATCAAAGTGGGCTCAGTGAAGGTCGGAGCTGAGCGAGGCGGCGAGGGGGATCTCCGGCGATGGCGGATCAGGAAGAGCTCGGTGCAGCGTCTTCGGGGCGAGCGAGCGCTCAGGGATGGGTCGAGGCGAAGCAGTGGACGACGACGGAGCTTGTTGGCACGGCGAGGTGACGAGTGGACGGCGGTGGCTGCGGTTTTCACGATGGCGCGGGCGCGGCTGCGTCGGCCATGGCATCGAGGGAGCGAGGGAGAGAGCAGGGGGGAATGTGAGGTGTCGGGCAGTCCGGGGCGGCACCGAGGAGACGTGCGTGGCATCGAGGCGGTGACTAGGTGAAGCAGGCGAGCAGGGAGGTGGCGTGGCGAGCTCAGGCGCACGCACCATGTCCCTCCTCTGCCTACTGGCAGAGGTAGGCGATGACTAGCACGGGCCAGCACAGTGCTGCGCCGGCCAGTGGGCTGCCAGGTGGGCTGCACCAGGTTAGTTCCTATCCCTCTCTTTTCTGTTTTTTATTTTCTATTATTTCTTTAACTTCATGGCTTTATTAAAAATGCCAGGGCATTTCCAAAAATCATAAAACTAGTCATGGCTACTGCTTAGAATATATCCAACAGTAAACATTTTAGTTTATGAATATTTAAGCATTTAAAATATTTTATAGCATTTAAATGCCCAAATGCAAATACTATATGGATTAATCCAATGACCTTAAGATGTCCTAGAAAAATGTGCACCATTTTTGTCAAAGGTTTTAACCCAAAACAAAAAGGGTGGGCTTTTTAGAAGGGCATTTCAGGTTCATTAAATAAGTTTTTAGTAAACCCTAGTTGTTCCGGGGGGTGCTGGGGGTTCTGTCATCCCCATTTCAGTTTTCTGGAAATTTAAACATGATGCAACACTCTAATGCATGAACTAGCTAGGGTGTGACATACATCTAGCCTTAATCATACAGTTATGTTAGTTTCCATGGTTGTGTACTGGGCGTTTTAACCCGTCCGACGATAAACCTCCAGGACAATTTTCATACCTTACATGCAAGAATAGATTCAAACACTACTGATATTGTAAAGGATGTAAGGCATATCTTCACATGACGGATAAAGGTGTTGTACGCAGCACAATATGCACGATGGCATAGCAGAACACGAAATTTCAATGCTAGCCTATTACAAGGCGTTTGGAGCCCAAAAAAATATAAAACTGTTTGTCTCGGGTACAACAGATGATAAGTTAAGCCGGTTCATAAATAGTGGCCTGGCTAACTTGATGGTTGTGGCTCATCCCTCCCGGTTCGTCTTCGTCCACCGTCTGGAATTTGGATTTGGTCCAGACAAAGCCATGTAGGGCGATAGATTCATCCTTGTCATCTATCAGACCAGACGGGTCAATCTCAGGGGCAAAGGTGTGCTTACGGTTTGGCAGGATTAAATCCATCATTTTGTATGCAGGAGTTGCTAATCTCTTATTTTCAATATCAAAACCCGGCTGATATTTGTCAAGTTCATTCTCATTGACAAGGATTGTAGCACACGGGCGAATTTCCTTCACGCAGGCAGCAAAATCTTGTTAGTCTAAAGGTGTTCCATCTTCCTTGAGACTAGTATATCCTTTCATTATATCAGTCGGGTCTAGCTCTGGCATCCAGGCTTTAGAGCGGCTTAAAGCCGACACAGCTCCGGCTCTAGCGCAGGATCGCTTGATTTCTTGGAACCTAGTAGGGAAGACGGACAGCTTTTTCAAGATGTTGCTCAATAAGTTTGGCTCTTGGTTCACTGGGGAGATAGTAGCAAGAATCCGTTCAGCTCCGGTGTAGAACTGCTCCACGAGGGTGTAAACCACCTTCAGCTTTATCAACAGATCTTGGCTCAAATTGCTTCTCCTGGGACCTGTGCAGATTATACAATGAGTGAAGCGGCGGCATATGTTATGATGACAAGGATTCATTTTGAATAATTAACAACATGACTTACCAAAGATGGCGGAGACCATCTGAGACACATGGTTCTTTAAGCTAGTGAGTTCAGCGGTAACTTTTTGCAGAGCCGCCTCAGCTTTTTCGGCATGATGGATCAAGGTAGTTTTTTCATTAGCCCAAGCATCCTCTTTTGCACTGAGGTTGGTATTTAGTTTCTCTGTTTCAGACACACTAGCCTGCAATTTGGATTTAGCCTTTTGGGTCTCCTTTTCTCGATCCGCCAGTTGGGTCTTCATCTCATTCAGTTGTGTATCCAAGTCAGCTATAGCAGACTGCAGGCAGCACAGGTTTATCAAAATATGTTCAAAAGAGGATTACAAACAATTAAAGTCCCAAGCACTTTGCCAAGAAAACACACTTGGCACTTGGGGGCTAATGTCTGCTAAAGCAATTTTTTCTCTTCTGAAAAGTCCCAAGTGTTTTACAACTAAGAACACTTGGCACTTGTCGGCGTTCTGGGAACGGGGTCCCCAGACTTGCCTGCCTGCGGCCTGCGGCGTGACTCAAAGGAGGCCCAGCATGGCCCATCTTCATCAACACAAGGCTCAAGACCCTCACGAAGGGCCAAGCCTCGCGGGGCGGACGACACGGCGCATCCTCAGGCGCAGCCTCCTCAGGCTGGCTGGCGAGGAGGCGGAGAAATCAAGGCAGGGTACCTCGTGAGGTGCCCATGACGCAAGCCATGATGACTCAGGGCGCCAGGCGGGCGCCAGCGTGCGCTGTGTCCTTCTTTCCTCTTTGGTGCAAAGGGGGCAGGCGCAACCGCGGAGTACCGAGGCATCAGGCAAAGGTTGCCATTTCGGTGCAACGAGACCAAGACCAGGCGGACTACGAGACGGAGGTCACCATGGAGCCCAGCACGGCGTCACCGCAGAGCCTTTCGCAGGCGAAGACCAACTTTAGTCAGGATAAGTGTACTAGATGTTCCCCTTCAAATTAGCCCGCCAATGTTGGCGCCCTTCTCGCTCAATATTTGGGGAGAGGACCAGGGCCTCTATAAATAGGACCAGCCACTCACATAGAGAGGGGGTTCGGTTCGGCTTGGTTGGATCGGTCGGTTGGGTAAGTCCGGCTAGCAAGCAGAGAGAGTGAGTGAGAGAGAGAGAAGGGTGACTGAACTCCTCCTAGCAGTTCATCGCCCCAACCAAGAACAGACCCTCGCGAGGCTGTTCTTCCTTGTATTGTTCATCATCACTAGCCCCAGGAGGCAATCCACCAACCACACACTGGAGTAGGGTATTACACCACAACGGTGGCCCGAACCAGTATAAACCTTGTGTCTCTCATGCAGTTCTTTTAGTAGTTTAGATCTTTGTGAGACGGGGAGGTAGAAGGCGTGATCTCCGTGCGCAGGGTCTGCCGGAACCCGTGAATCCGACATTTGGCGCGCCAGGTAGGGGTGCGCCGGAATCTTTCCTCCACCACTCCGTTCTCCTCCGACCGTCGCGTCCATGTCCGACGCTCGTCGGGCCCGTGCCGAGCGCCGGGCCGCCATCGCCTCTCGCGTCGCCCAGACGGCCCCCGTCGGTGGGCGTCCTCGTCATTCCCCGTCGGCCGCCATCAACGCCGCCACCGGCCCAGCGGGGGGCGAGCAGCAAGCGTCGTCTCAGCATCCATACGTGCGCCAAGACAGCCGCACCGCTACCCCATCGCTCGCACCAGCTGGCTCTTCGTCCCGCGCGCTCCGCGCACCCTTGGAGGCTCGAGCTGCGCTCCTCGCGGCAAATGAGCTCCTGCGCTACCGCCCCGTCGACGACGTCTACGAAGAGTGGCTCGACCGCGTCGCCGAGCTTGTCCGCGCCGCAGGGGGCTCTTCCGCGCCGTCCGTTCCTCTGCACCACACCCCGCCTCGCGCGGGCAACGAAGCTCCAGAGGCGCACCAGCCGCCTCCTCTCCAAGAAGATGCCATGGCTCCAAGGCGCGTGGCCCCTGGGCGGAACCCGCTCCGTCAGGTGCCAGCGCAACAAGAACGGAGCTGCCAAGAAGTCCCTTGCCCGCAAGGAGCTGACAGGGCACTCCCTGCTCCGGCACGCCGCGACCCTGCTCCAGCTCCGGCGCGCCAAGACCCCGCTCTGCTCCTAGCTGCAGCGTGTGGGGACCCTCAAGACCAAGCTCTCCACCAGCCGAAGCCTTTCGTGGCCACTGCAGGCTGCCGTGCCTACACCACTGAGCTGCGCAGCGTCGCGTGGCCCGGCAAGTTCAAGCCAGATCTGCCTCCTCGCTACGATGGCACAACTGATCCTGCAGAGTTCCTCTAGCTCTATGAGCTGGGCATCGAGGCTGCCAGCGGGGATGAAAAGGTCATGACGAACTGGTTCCCCATGGCGCTCAAGGAAGGAGCTCGAACCTGGCTCCTGAATCTGGCTCCGGGCACGATCTCCTCCTGGGACCAGATGCGCACCCGCTTCATCGCCAACTTCCAAGGTACTCGCGACCGGCCACCCGCCGTGAGCGACATGCGCCGCATCAAGCAACAACCCGGAGAAACCCTGCAAAAGTACATCTAGCACTTCAATAGTGCGCGCCTCAAGATCCCCAAGGTGTTCGAGGAAGCCATCATCTCGGCCTTCTCCGATGGCGTGCGCGACATCAAGATGAAGGAGGAGCTGGCGATGCACGAGGACCTCTGCACCTCCCTGGAGCTGTTCAACTTGGCGAACAAGTGCGCTAGGGCTGAGGAGGGACGTCTCTCCCTCCTCGAGCTGTGTGCCGCGGACCCAGAAGAGAAGAAGCCCAAGGCCAAGGACGTGAAGCGCAAGGGGGCTTCCGTACTCACAGCAGAACCAGACACCAAGCAGGGCAAGGATCTGCCTGAACCCTCCAGGGGCAGCCGGTACTGTGTGTACCATGACCTCCACACCCACAACACCAACGAATGTCAAGAACTCCGCGCTGTGCGAGAAGGAAGGATCGGCCGTCGCCCTGACTGTGCTGACCGGGGCTACGGCCGAGGAGGAGGAAGAAACCCAGGACGCTGGGAAGATCGCGGCCCGCGCCAGGGGTGGCGCGACCAACCTCGCGAGGACCGCTGGCGGGACCTGCCTCGCGAGGGAGACTGGAGGGATCAGCCTCGCGAGGATCGCCCTCATGGCAACGCAGGCCTACCTCCGCTGCCGCCTCAGCCAAGGAGGAACGAAGACCGCCATCAAGACGAGGGGGTTGGGGGCTTCCAAGAGCCGCGCGCAATCGTCTGCATCCTGGGCGGAGCTCAAGCCCCAGCCTCTCAACGTATCTTCAAGCAGTTTGCCCGCGAAGTGAATGCAGTTCTCCCCAAGCTCGAAGCAACGCGCCCCCTCAGGTGGTCGGCGTGCGCCATCACGTTCAGCTCAGCAGACCAGCTCAAGTGCGCGGCCACGGCAGGAGTCCTCCCGATGCTTTGCTCCCCAGTCATCAGCAACGTGCTAGTCACCAAGACCCTCATTGATGGTGGGGCGGGGCTCAACGTCCTGTCCGTGGAAACATTCAACAATCTCCAAGTGCCCTACGACCAGCTTCAGCCAACCAAGCCTTTCTCCGGAATCACCGACGGTTCCACGGTCCCGATTGGGCAGGTCCGCCTCCCTGTCACCTTTCGGGCCCGCAGCAACTACCGCACTGAGCTCATCGACTTCGATGTCGCCCACATCCGCCTGCCATACAACGCCATCCTCGGGAACCCAGCGCTGGCCAAGTTCATGGTCGTCACTCACCACAGCTACAACGTCCTCAAGATGCCAGGAAGTGGCAGCGTCATCACGATGCCTCGTGAAGAGAAGGATGCAGTGTGTTCCCTGGAGCGAGCCTATCAGGCCGCGTCGCTAGAAGACCCAGATCGCGGAAGCAGGAGGCTTCCTGAGACCACCCCCAAGAAGAAGAAGACATCGTCAGGCTCAGCCCCCCAGAAGGCGGGCCCCTTAGGGCCCGTGTCTGCCCAGGGGGACCCCCCATCCATTGCATAGGAAAGCGCGCCCAGCGCCCTCCTCGGGCAGGGCTCGGGGGCTCTCACCTGGAGGGCCACCGACCTAGCCAGGGTCACGAGGGAGGCGCTTGGGCACCATGTGGAGGCGTGCTTCGAAGCACGTTTCCCTCGAGAAGGAGCCAGGCAAGGAAGGTCAGACCAGCAGGAGTTCGTTAACGAGGTCATTCAAGAACTACAGGAGTCAAGGATCATGAGAGGTTGCCGGCGCCTACCAGCTGTGGCCCCACATCCAGGCGAGGATGGTGGGATGCGCGTCTGCGTCGACGTACCAGGGCTCAGTCAGATCGCCATGACGGAGCATCTCTGGCCCTCGCAAGTGGGGCGCTGTGGGGGTCCACCCCACAGCTATGTTCGCATGCCTTACGGCCTGCTGAGCATGGCTGTGGCGTACCAGCGCCTCATGAGGGGCATCATGGAGGCTCAGGAAGACAGGCGTTCCGAGGCCTTGGCGGAGATGAAGACAGCTTGCGAGGAGTCACCAGTGCCTCCGGAGCCTCCCGAGGCCCCAGGGCCTGGGGGCTCGTGAGGATCAGCTTCCGCAGCCCACCGAGTCTGCCGCACCAATGCCACTTCGCCCACGACATCCTCAGGTGACATCTTTCAAGCTTCATTCCCAGCTGGGAGCACCCTCCCAGGGTTGCATCACTCCCAGGCCGCGTGGGTCCGTCTGTGCGGCATGTATCCCCTTTTATTTTTCGGTCGTTAGTTTGCCTTGTTGGGGGCGCCCCTCGGGCTGCATCATCACCAAGCCGCTCAGGCTAGGCCCAGCGGCGTGTATCTCCCTCGCATTTATTTTTAACTATGCATTGCCTATCACGCTTGATTGCTTGATGCCTGTCTGCGGCATCCCTTCTTCTCCATGTCGGCCACTTGCACGTTAAAGGGGGGTGCCTGAGCATCGCGACTCAGGGCTCTTACTGGATCTCCAGCCCTCACCCTCTGGCCTTGTCCATGGCATTGCGACCTGGCATACCAGCGACGGCTGAGACAAGCTCGAGGGCCGGGACCCGAGGACGTAGAGTACCGACATCTAACCAAATTTTGCAGGGACGCATCTCAAGATACGACCCAGTGCCAGGCGCAACCCGCCTAGAGGTAGGGCCTTGTGAGCCCCGCGCTGGCTCACGGGTGCCCTGATACGCCTCACCTACTCCAACCAGCAAGCTCTTGAGCGACTAACGATCGACTAATGACTGCCATGGCAACCCCATCTTCTTTCTATGATGAACCTGCAGGATCCTTGGAGGGAACTACGCTAGCCAAGGCCCTCACGGAGTTCCCTTCACCCTCGCCCGCGCGAACCACTTGCACGTTAAAGGGGGGGCGCCTGAGCATCGCGACTCAGGGCTCTTACTGGCTCTCCAGCCCTCACCCTCTGGCCTTGTCCACGGCATCGCGACCTAGCATACCAGCGACGGCTGAGACCAGCTCGAGGGCCGGGACCTGAGGACGTAGAGCAGAAAGGGGAGCAGAGGCGAGGGAGAAGGGGCGCGTGAGGACCTCGCCGAGCAACTCCGTCCCAACTACCCCACGGACCCGACGATGCGCTGGGGGCGATCCCCGATCCTCAAGATAAGTCACCATCCAAAGCACTGGCTACCGTGGCACTACCCCCGCACCCAAAGCAATTCCGTACTAGCAATGTTGCTTCCCTTTCTCACCAAGCGACGGCTGCTTGGGCGCCAAAGGGGACCTCCTGAGCATCGCGACTCAGGGGCTCTTACCGGACCCTGGGTCACTCACCTCCTGGCCTTGACCACGGCATCGCGACCTGGCATACCAGCGACGGCTGATGCCGCCTTGGGACTGGGACCTGTCGACGCAGAGCACCAAGCCCTCGCGAGGTTCGAAAGGGAGAACTAAGCTAAGACGAAATCAGCAACTCACACAGCTCTGCGGCAAAGGTTATGTATTAACAAACGGGACTACAGGCACCTTACAAGCCCCCGTGGGGCGCATTTTGATTCCTCGCAGGGAACGGATCCTAAGGGGTGCTAACTACACGAGCTCCTGCAAAAGATGCCATCATCAACAGTGGGCCGTCAGGCGCCGGCGCCAACCCCATCCAGATCAGGGTCGGCGACGGCCCGACGAGCCCGCCCTGCTCCAGGAGCGGCGCCGACTCGGGGGCTCATAGCTGTCGTCGCTCATCTCCGGAGTCGCGAAGATTTCGCTGGAGTCGGTGGACCCTCCGGCACCTCCGCCAAGGGAGCGGTCGACGGGCCTGGCCCTCACCAGGGCAAGGTCCTGGCCACCTCTCCCGGAGCAACACTCCAGCCGGCGCCCGTTCGCGTCGAAGACCTTGAAGAACATCACCGCAGCGCCATCGTACTCCAAGTGGACCGCGAAGACGCCCCTTTCCCTGCAAACCCGGGCAATTTCTCTCCAGCCGCAGGACAAGGAAGACCTCGCCCGGGGCAGCGACCACGACCTCTGCTTCGGTCGCAGGGGCACTGCAGCCGGCGTGCTGCAGCCAGAGCTCCAGGGGCCCTCCTGGAGGGATGATGGAGGCGAAGAAGGGAGGCAGAAGGATCCAGGACTAGAGAGGAACGACGACGTGGAGCATGAACTCTTGGGAGGAGCCCTCGGCATGGACTCCAGGAGAAACAACCCACGCCTTCAAGACCCGACGGCGCCTGCGACGGCGCCGACCGCGGAGATCGGCATCGACACCTTCAGGTCCCTCGACGTGGGCATACAAGGGAAGTGGGAACCCCGGCGGAGCCCGCTCGCACCAGGGCCTCGGCACCACCTGACGGTCTTCCTCGCCCCGGCTGCAAAGGGCGAGCCGTTTCTTCGGCGGGAGCGGGTCTGGCCCCTCTCGAGGAGCCTTTCCCTTCTCCGCTACAGAGAACCGGCGGATCGGAGCCATCGCAGCAAGACGGAGCAAGGATCGGGAAGAAGGAGAAGCCAGGAGGAATGGACTGGAAGGGCACGTACAGCTTCGTACTTATAGCCGGCGAAGACCAACCGCCGGCCTCCATGATCACAGGTAATCATGACATGATTTGCATGCAGGGACTTGTCCACCTCACGCGGTCACCAAGGCATCGTGGGGAAGTGGAGACGCCCACGTCCCATCAACCGCCACGCGGCGCCCAAGGCCGCAGGCTGTTAGGGCCCGCGGCGCTTCGCCCTTGCCCTTTCGCCTCTCGGCACGGCCAAGTCCATCCGTGCCTTGGGCCCGGGGGCTACTATCGGCGTTCTGGGAACGGGGGTCCCCAGACTTGCCTGCCTGCGGCCTGCGGCGTGGCTCAAAGGAGGCCCAACATGGCCCATCTTCATCAACACAAGGCTCAAGACCCCCACGAGGGGCCAAGCCTCACGGGGCGGACGACATGACGCATCCTCAGGCGCAGCCTCCTCAGGCTGGCTCGCGAGGAGGCGGAGAAATCAAGGCAGGGTACCTCGTGAGGTGCCCATGACGCAAGCCATGATGACTCAGGGTGCCAGGCGGGCGCCAGCGCGCGCAGCGTCCTTCTTTCCTCTTTGGTGCAAAGGGGGCAGGCGCAGCCGCGGAGTACCGAGGCATCAGGCAAAGGTTGCCAATTCGGTGCAACGAGACCCAGACCAGGCGGACTACGAGATGGAGGTCACCATGGAGCCCAGCACGGCATCACTGCAGAGCCTTTCGCAGGCGAAGACCAACTTTAGTCAGGATAAGTGTACTAGATGTTCCCCTTCAAATTAGCCCGCCAATGTTGGCGCCCTTCCCGCTCAATATTTGGGGAGAGGACCAGGGCCTCTATAAATAGGACCAGGCACTCACATAGAGAGGGGGTTCGGTTCGGTTGGATCGATCGGTTGGGTAAGTCCGGCTAGCAAGCAGAGAGAGTGAGTGAGAGAGAGAGAAGGGTGACTGAACTCCTCCTAGCAGTTCATCGCCCCAACCAAGAACAGACCTCCTTGTATTGTTCATCATCACCAGCCCCAGGAGGCAATCCACCAACCACACACTGGAGTAGGGTATTACACCACAACGGTGGCCCGAACCAGTATAAACCTTGTGTCTCTCGTGCAGTGCTTTTAGTAGTTTAGATCTTTGTGAGACGGGGAGGTAGAAGGCGTGATCTCCGCGTGCACCCCAGTGTTCGAACCTTAAGGGTCTGCCGGAACCCGTGAATCCGACAGCACTTGGGGGCTAATGCATGTTGCTCAAAACTTTTTCCTATGAGCCGGTTAAGCTGTCAACAGTTTCAGCTAATACGTGAGGGATACGAAGATACATATTGTTTTTCCTACAATGACCGGTTCAGTCATGCTGATTAAACTGGCCCTTGGGGGCTAGACACGCAGAAGTACATTATTACTAAAATCCGGTTTAAAGTTTTAAACCAAACTTGAAGGAAGACTAGAACGAAAGCTTATAAATGTTTCAAGTCTACATATCATTCAAAGTTTATCATAATCAAAAGACTTGGGGGCTGGTAGAGTATATAGTACATGAAAGCCGGGGAATGTACCTCATATTTTTGCTGAATCTGTTTGACCATCTCAATTTCTGAGTCTCGATTGGAGTGCGCTTGACTGAGATAGCCAGATAGCACATCACTTATACTCGGATGAGCATAATGAGAAACGTCAAACCTCACTTTCTGTCTCTCCATAACTTCTTGCTTGGCGGAGTGTTTTGCCAGCGCAGTTGGGTTCCCCGGCTCAACGAATCTGAAACTAGTAATCAAAATATCGTCACCATGGGTCTCTGGCGGCTTAACTGTGCTTGCCGGTTCAACAGTTGAGAGATCACGAGTGGTTTCATCAACAGACGGCTCAGGAAAAACCTGATGAATATTGACAACAAGATCCTCCTGTGCTTGAAACTATTCTGGTACAAGAGGCGGCTGCTCAGATTCAACAGTTTTTGGATCCTCAGCCGGTTTTGACACCTTTGCTTTTTTAGGCTTTGCTTGACTGCTATAAGAAAATTTGTGCCGAGTCAGCATGGTGACAAAGATATAAAGGAACAGATAGAGAGGCATTTATCTTTACCCAGGGGCAGTCTTGAAAGCCGGTAGTTGAGTCTATGAAGAATCACCAGAAGAATGAGAGACCTGCTGCAAAGTGCAATCACAGTTAAGAGAGTAATAGAATAAACTCATTGGTAAGGGCAAAAGGTCAAGGATGAAAGAAACCTCATTTTGACGTTTCTGAGAAGTCTTTGGTAAACTGGAGAGTAAATTGTCGTCTCCGTCGGTCCGGCTCTGGCAGCGGCTCTCATGCTGCTGTCGTTTCAAAAGAAAAGGAGGATCTAAATAAGCCAAGGGGTGTGAAAACCTTACTTTACGGATTACCCGCCGAGGTTTCTGTCTTGGTAAAGGTTCTGATTCGGAGGAAATAATAGTTACCTCGTCTTCGACTGCATGGCTGGTTCCCGTGTCACCCTAATAATAGTCAGTGTCAATAATGTTGTTAAAAAACTGGCCAAGGGAGTCAAGAGCTACCTCCGACTCAGAGGTGTCGTCCAGCTTGAGTAACTCAGAAGCGGTTTGTTTCTTCCTAGATTTTCTGTTGGTCTTCTTGGCGGCTATCATAGCAGCTTTAGCTTTTTTGGTAGCCTCGTGGTCATATTTGGCTTTCCAAAAATCAGATTTGGCCTAGGAAAGGATAACATGTTGAAATCTGTTCGAAATACTTAACTGCTGAGGGAGAAGTTAAAAGGATTTACCTATGGAGCCGGGTTAAGCTTGCAGAAAGGATTTAAAGCACAACGCTGCAATCTTCATATTTACTGTTAACAAGAGTGCTTGCCATTTCAACGATGGCCTCTTCGGTCAGACGTAGAGGACTATGGCGCAGAGGGTCATCTGTTCCTTCGGTATAATTACACATCAAGCCGGTTCGGCGGCTTAGAGGGATGATCCGCCATGCGACCCAGCAGCGAACTAAGTCAATGCCAGTTAAGTCGTTTCCCAGCAAAGCATGAACCTTTTTGATCTTTGGCATAAGTTTCTTGCGTTCGGCGGCAGTTAGTTTATCAGGGAGGTTGTAGGTGGTGTCAAGATGCTTTGTACGGTAACCCAACATCGGTTTTTCATCAGAAGGTGAGGTGTCATGGCAATATAACCATGTTTGATTCCAGTCCTTGGGATGGCTCGGTAAAACTATTAGAGGGAAGATGGCATCTCATCGGCGCTGAATTGAGATCCCGCCAAGCTCCAAGGTGGGACCGTTGGTGTATTCATTCTGGCGGTTCAAATAGAAGTATTCTCTGAAGAATTCAACAGTGGGTTCTTCTTGCAGATAAACTTCACAGAAAACTTGAAAGTTACAGATGTTGGATATGGAATTGGGTCCAATATCCTGTGGATGAAGCTTGAAGAAATGCAGGATATCTCTAAAGAATTTTGAGCCAGGCGGCGTAAAGCCCCGGTTCATATGGTCGGTGAAGACAATGATCTCGCCGTCCTTTGGTTGTGGTCTTTCTTCGTCTGGGTTAGGAGCATGATAAGACATGACACTTGCTTCAGGTAAATACCCAACGGTGACAAAATCTTTCAGAGTGCTCTCGGTGACTATGGAAGGGACCCAGTTGCAAGTTGTCATCGTCTTTGGCGGCATGGTGAAAGGGCAATCTAAAAGAAAACAATTCACTGGCTTAAATTAGTTGGTGGGATTGCAAGTTAAGGTTTACAGTGCATGTTTATCATGGCGGCTTAAACAAAGGGCTAATGGTATATGGATAAGCCAGCTAAACCAGCGGTGTAAGCCGCCATGATTAGAGGCATTCAAGATCTACCAAGGCTGTAATTTGCTAAGTGTCAAGACAAACAAGTTCCGCAGATTAAGGGTATAAATTTGGATCTACCATTTTCAAAAAAGGGAGATAAATTCATCTGCAAAATAATGGAGGAAGAACAGAGGAGCACTAGAAGAAATCTGGTGCAGTAAGGATACGTTCTAATGTTTAAACATGCATGAAAATTATGGCCGCACAAGATTTCATGGCTTCTTTGGGTCTAATCTATGGATCTAGGACAAAAGGAAAGGAGGGCAGTGGCGAACATCCATGAACTCTGACGAACACCGACAAAACCCTAGTAACAGATCTATGACGAGGGAAAAGAAGCTTACCGAGATCATCAGGGCAGCATAATGGCGCCGCAAGTTTCTGCTCTATTCAGGGCGATGCAGCGGCCGGAGTTGAGGCTGGAGAGAGGAGGTCTGCGGTGGCGAAGTTTGAGCGGGTCGGTGCATCGCAAGGAAGCAGAAGGAGAAGACCGAAGGGCAGTGTGCGGTCCTATTTAAGGGGAAACAGGCAAACAGACAAGTGCGAAAAACGAGGAAGTCGAACAATGGTTATCCGGCTAGATGGACGCCTCGATTTTCGAAAAGGCATTAAGGCAAAGATCTGTGGAAGATGACGTGGTTGCAGTTTTCCGAAATTTTTGGAGATGACATCATGGCGGGTTATAAGGTTTTCACAGTAGATGAGAAAGGATTTTTTCTAAGTCTTTAAGATTGACATGAACAAGTTCAAATCAACCTGGGGCCTAATGTTGGAGATATAACTATTAGGCATGTCCCACCTAGGAGGGGCCGGGTCATCCCTATGACGATTCACCATAATGAAGCCCAAGATTGTATGGCGGTTCACATATAGGCTTAGTATAAGTCCCAGGCCCGAAGGCGGCTCAAGGCCCGTAGAGATAAACCGCCGTATGTACATGACTTGTATTGTAAGGCAGGAATAGTTAGAGACCGAGCCGGATAATGTTTATGAGCCGGTCGGGACTCTATGAGCCGCCGGGCGTCAGCCTATGTATATAAAGGGACAACCTAGGCGGCGGTTGAGGACAAAAACACAACAGATCGAGAGCCAAGTTAAGCGTATTCGCTCCTTGGTTATCGAAGCCTAGCAATATCACCTCAACTGGACTAGGCTTTTACCTTCACCGCAAGGGGCTGAACCAGTATAAACCTCTCGTGTCCTTTGTCCCGTTTTACCACTTTAAGCTTCCTAGTTGCGATGGCTCCATGATTAAGTCCTTTCACTAGGACATCTGCCGTGACAATTCCCCGACAGTCATCAAATCACATAACTCATAATACAAATTGTCATCGAACGTTAAGCGTGTGGACCCTGGATGCTCATATTGGCTCCTACATATTGTAGGAAGATCTTTATCGGTCAAACCGCATAACAACATACGTTGTTCCCTTTGTCATCGGTATGTTACTTGCCCGAGATTCGATCATCAGTATACTCATACCTAGTTCAATCTCGTTACTGGCAAGTCTCTTTACTCGTTCCGTAATGCACCATACCATAACTAACTCATTAGTCACATTGCTTACAAGGCTTATAGTGATGTGCATTACCGAGGGGGACCAGAGATACCTCTTCGATACACGGAGTGACAAATCCTAATCTCGGTCTATGCCAACTCAAAAAACACCATCGGAGACACCTGTAGATAATCTTTATAATCACCCAGTTACATTGTGACGTTTGATAGCACACAAGGTGTTCCTCCGGTATTCTGGAGTTGCACAATCTCATAGTCAGAGCAACATGTATAAGTCATGAAGAAAGCAATATCAATAAAACTAAACGATCATTATGCTAAGCTAATGGATGGGTCTTGTCCATCACATCATTCTCTAACGATGTGATCCCGTTCATCAAATAACAACATATGTCTATGGTTAGGAAACTTAACCATCTTTGATTAACGAGCTAGTCAAGTAGAGGCATACTAGAGACACTCTATTTGTCTATGTATTTGCACATGTACCAAGTTTCCGGTTAATACAATTCTAGCATGAATAATAAACATTTATCATGATATAAGAAAATATAAAGAACAACTTCATTATTGCCTCTAGGGCATGTTTCCTTCAACTCTGTCTCCTAAAGAGTTGGATGACTGGCAGCGACTTGTTTCCTGCATCCTCTGCTCTTGGAGCGGGAGGAATCGGTGGTCTGGCCCCATTCGGCCTCTAGTCGCTTTTATGTTAAGTCTCTATATTCTAATCTAATCTTAGGGTCCCCTACGTCTAAGTTTAATATTATCTGGCACGCATGAGTTCTCCTTAAGATTAAAATCTTCCTATGGCAAGCGTTTCATGGCAGGTTGCCTGCTGCTGATTAGATTCGCGAACGGAACAGACCTGGTTCGGATAGGTGTGCTTTGTGCGGTGTGCTTGAAGATACGGAGCATATCTTCTTCTAGTGCTCCCTGGCCGAATTTGTGTGGTGATGTATCAGGTCATGGCTTCACTTATCTTAGAGCCCATCATCCTTTGCTTACCTTAGGGTCCTGACCAACGGCTTGTCTGGGACCTCTGAACGAGTTTTCTAGGTGGGGTTTGCGGCGATTTGTTGGTTGCTGTGAACTACTAGAAACAAGTTTACTATCGAACACTCCTTCCCGGCTAAACCTGTTGACTGCTTATTTAAATCTTGCATATTCTGGCAGAAGTATAGATCATTGACTAAGGACACTGACCACGAGGCTTTTGATGTGACGACTTCAAAGATTCGGGCTACTGCTTCTTCCCTATCGCGCTGACAACCTGGAGTTTAATGGAACTTGGAGGTCCCCTTGCTGCAGTGTTCTTAGTAGTCTGCCTTGCGTGCAATGTATTGCTTGGAAGCCTGTATCCGTACTTTATTTACTTTGTGCGCCTTTTGGCTTTGGCTACTTGTCTATTTGTCTAGATAACTTTGCCTGGTGGCTTTATTTATAAAATCGGGCTCATGACTTTCATCTAAAAAAGATTTTAGAACTGGACACTCCATTGACTTGGCGAAGAGACTAATTCTACATCCTAAAAAAATGCTCCTTGGGGGTAACTACAATTGGAAGCAAAAAGTGTGGATCAATTATTACCTTTTTGTCCACCATGGAGTTTGCGGATGGATTTTCCATGTCGACTATGCGGATGCTGCATCCTCACTACCGGCACGCTCCTCAACCACGGCAAGCCGATCTCCATACGGCGCAGTAAATGGTGCTATCTTAGGAGTGCCACGTAGGATAAATGATGAGGTGGAGGAGAGAAAACTCTTAAGAAAAGGCATGCCTTCTCTTATTTAAGAGAAGACAAGAGATGATCTCTTAGCACAATATGTCTCATCACGTTTTTAGGAATGACTAGTTATTGAAGATAAGGCTAAGAGATGATTCATTGTAGACAACTTTTTTATCATCTTTAAATTACATGCAAGACTTAAGATAAAGCTATCTTATCAACCATTGTACATGTCCTAAACACATGTACCATCGGCCCACATTATTAAGTTCGTCCGTCCGTCAACTGCCCTACGCACCAGTTGCCGCCGTTCATTCCCCGTCCGCAGGGATGTTATGTATATATATACACCTGCGTCCTTTGTTCCCCGTCCGCAGGGACATTATATGTATATATATATACACATGTGTCCCCTGTATTTTGGATCTACACTACACATTTTCGTATGTCGCACTGCATAAATGCTGACACAAATCCTATAGACCAACTGGACATGCAGGATAAAGTGTTTATTTGGTTCTTTTATTTTCTTATTATTAGTATTATTACATGCATCTATCCACAGAAGCTGCAGGTGCTGCCATGCTCACTGGCATAGTTTTCTAGGGCATCATTTGCCTGGCCCGCCTCCATCATCGCGGTGATATACATACTTTGTAAGTGCTTCAATACAATTCAGTACGTACAGTCCAATCTTCTATGGGATACTCCCTCCATTTTTGTATACAAGACCACAAACTCATATTACAGGTACCAAGGTAGAAACTAATGACTACTTTAGTCAATGTTGAAAACTAGTCTTTTCTCCTCGCTTGACTTGTTGATTAATGTGTATTTTTCTCTACAACGCACAACAAGACAACTCTCTCACTCCTCGTTGGTTGATTAATGCGGTGCACTAAAACCAACCTTCTCACCCCCACATGTATGCATGGGGTATTAATGTCCTCGATTGCTAGTATAAGGCAAACCTCATAAATTTTATCTCGATTGGTGTTAGTGGCCTTGTATAGCTGGAGGGAGTACTAAAGATTTCCTAACCTGGTCCTCCTAAATAGTTCTGGCCATGGGCAGCCCATCCCGGACGGCCCGGCCCGAAAAAGCCCGACCCGACCTTGCCCATGGGCCGGGCCTAGGCCTAGATTTTGAGCCCAATGGTCGGGCCAGGCCGGCCCCAGGCCCGTCATGTTCCCTGATCTGTAGCATTAAGACTTATTTGCAGTTTTCCTTTCCGTCCATTTTGAACTGCTCCTCTCAGTGAGCTGATGTATGAACGACTTTGTAGTTTCATTCGAGCAATGGAACTGGGGAGGATACTCCATGTTCTTCTAAAAACCCTGCATCAGTCGCCGTCTGCCCCAGTTCACGCGACAACTTAGCCTGCACGTCCCCAGCAGTCGCCTTCTACTGTTCAAGTTGCTGAGTGAAGCTGTAGCTGCTTCCACTCTATTCCCTGCAGCTGCGATGTGGTGTTTTTTAGTATATATTTTTCAGACATGATGGATATTGAGAGAATTTATCAGGATTGGATGCTTCTATGGATTTGTATGCAATGTTACTGCAAGATTGTATAGTTTAACAAATAGTTGAGCATAAGAATGATGCTGACCTGTCCATGTTGAGTTGAGCATCAGGTTCATCAAACAATGATACAATGCAAATTGTATGCTCCATGTTGAGTTGAGCATGAGGTTCACCAAACAATTTCTTTTTGGCGTGTTCACATATACAATTTCAAGCTAACAATAAGAGCTCCATAGATCACTACTGGAATCAGGATCTTTGTCGTCAGCCAGCTCTTTACCGTCGGCTAGCTGAGGGCAAAGATGGTCAGAAAGCCGACGACAAAGAAAGAGCGGATGACAAAGAGGGTGTTTGACATCCGCTAGCGGACGACATAGAAGCTTTGTCGTCTGCTAGTAGACGGCAAAGAGGGAGGGTGGCCCACTAGCGAGAACCACCTAACGACCACTTCCTTTGTCGTCAATGCTTCTTTGCCGTCTACCAGCGGACGGCAAAGAAAGTGGCCAACCTAACGTCTGTTAGCTAGGCTCTTTGTCATCTGCTAGCAGATGACAAAGACCTGTGACCTAACTAAAAAGCGGCCAGCGCACACCCCACCCCTCTCTCTGCCCGCTCTCTCTCCCCTACCCGAGCCGCCCCCTCCCCGCGCCACCCGTGTCGCCGACCGCCCCGCCGCCGCCCCTCACCCGCGCCCCCGCGCCACCCCCGTCGCCGACCACCCCACCCCGCCCCCGTGCCCAATCCGCCGCCGCCCCGCGCCACCCCCGTTATCGGCCGCCCCGCCCGGCCGCACCGCGCGACCCCCGTCGCCGGCCGCCACGCACCGCCCCGCCCCCGTCTCGAGCCGCCACGACCCCGTGCCACCGCCGTCGCTGGCCAGCCGCCCCGTTCCACACCGTCGCGAGCCGCCCTGCCCCGCCCCCGTGCCCGAGCCGCTGCCACCCCGCGGCACCCCCATCGCTGGTCACCCCGCCTGCCCCGCCCCTCCTCGTGGAGAGTTTTTTTGTTTTTTTAGATTTAGTTTATGTTTGTTTAGTTTAGGTTAGGTTATTTTAGTTTAGTTTAGGTTACATTTAGTTTATAGTTTAGTTTAGGTTTTTTTGTTTTTTAAGAATAAAAAAGAAAGATGAAAAAAAGAAGTAAAAGAAGAAGAGGAAGAAGAAGAAGATAAAAAAGAACAATAAGTAGTAGAAGAAGATGATGAAAAAAGAGAAGTAGAAGATGAAAACTCGGCGACGAGTGGGTTAGGTGGTTCCTCGACGTCGATGGAACCCTAAATAGCAAGTATTGTCGGTGCGAGATACATGTGGCCGTCGGTGTCGAACACTACATCCACGTCCCACAAGTGACGCCGGCGTCTGACATCCCGCAATAACAGTTCTCGGGGTCGATGGCGGTTGAACACCTTTGCGAATTTGTCTTGCAGCCTCTGCAATGACGATGAAAAGCCAAGTGTTGAAACTTGAAACACCCAAACTGAGTCAACTCGATTTGCTTGTTTGAAGTTTCAAAACTTGGATTTAATCCTCATCGCAAAGGCTGCCGGACAAATTCGCCAAGGTGTTCGGCCGTCATCGGCCCCTAGAACTATTGCTGCACGCCCGGCGTCACTTGTGGGATGTGGATCTAGTTTTAACGTCGAGCGCCACATGTATCGTGCACCGATGATACTTGCTATTTATGGTTCCATCATAGGCGAGGAACCCCCTAACCCACTCGTCCTGTTGTAATTATTTAGTTAGGTTGACAGAAAAAACATAATTGCTATGTTACTCATCTTTCGATTTAACTGTGTAGTTTTTTCGGTGCTACGAGGGTCTAGTGTTCGACGAGCTCCGCCCATGCATTCGTGGGTGAGCACTAATGACATCTCCTCCTCCCCCCTTCATTTTCTTTGTTCCGGTCTTTGTGCCGATGAAACTTTCTAGCTATAAGTTTCTTCAATCATCAGTATGCGTGACACATGTATGCGTGACCACTATGCGTCTCCCGTTCGAAAGGGTTACATCTATAAATATGCATGCATTTGCAAATTTATAACCATGATTCTTTCGAATTGTCCAAGGTTATCCATGGACAGCCTGAGGATGTGTAGATTGGGTTCATTTTCCCATATGCTTTGCTCCAGATCCGATACAAAATTTCATCAGTGCCTCCCTGTTGTTCTCCGGGTACACATCCTCTCAGCTTATTGCCGAGACGTGTATTACGAGAACAGCGGGGAGGTACACCGATCACACTAGTTAGAAAGACATGAAAGATGAATGGTTAAAAAACCAAGGGGTTTCTGAGAGCCGCATTTGCAAATGGCCAGAGGACAACATGGTGCCCTTATGTCGGGTGCAACAATTGGCACAAGAGGACAGAGGATGAAATGGGCAAACACCTGCAGAAGAGGGGTTTTATGCCAGATTATACGGTGTGGACATTTCATGGCGAGTCTACCCAACGTGCCAGAGCTGAGGTGCTTCGTCGGCGCACCGACGAGCATGGTACCGGGATGCAAGACATGGTGCAAGACTTTGATGATGCTTGGGACTCGGACGATGAGATGGAGGAATCTGCAAAGGCCTTCAATGAAATGTCGAGTCTTCAAAACATCCTCTCCACGAGCACACTGAGCTTTGCCAGCTGGATGCCATCTCACAAATAATGGATCTGAAGGCTCAATTCAACTTGGGCAGAGAATGCTACGACGCAATGATGACAATATTTGGACGTTTTCTACCCAAAGGCCATGTACTACCTGCAGACCTGTACCAGTCAAACAAAATCCTCCGTTCTCTTAAGATGCCCTATGAGAAGATACATGCCTGTGAGAAAGGATGTGCCTTATTTAGGCTTCAGTATGCAGACTTGAACTATTGTCCCATTTGCAAGTCATCCAGGTATGTTGTGGTAGACAATGGTATGGGTGAGAAGACGCAGACCAAAATCCCCGTTAATGTTCTTCGGTATATGCCAATCGTACCAAGACTTCAACGTCTTTTCATGGTCGAAGAGACAACCAGACAGATGACATGGCACAAAATGGGCAAAAGAACCCAACTAGATGCAGACGGGAAGCTGATGATGGTGCACACATCGGACGGTGAAGCATGGAAGTGCTTAGATCCATTACATGATGACGAAGTGGCAGATCTGAGGCATCCTCGAGCCGGCATCAGCACAGATGGGTTCAGTGTGTTTGGTCTGATGGCAGCCCAATATAGTTGTTGGCATGTATTTGTCTTTCCACTCAATCTCCCCCCGGACAGATTATGCAAAGAAAGAACATTTTCCTGACGTTGATAATTCTAGGGCCCAACTATCTGGGGAAGAATATGAAATGTCACGCGGTGACATTTGGAGTCATGCCTAGCCTGCTACAGCCCGGGTTCCCGGAGTCCTGTTAGCCCAGTGCTACAGCCCGGATTCACACGCTGCTGACCGACATGCTCGATGTTGATTCATGTATGCCTGTCCCCATAAGTTAGTGCCACTTTGGGTTCACGACTAGTCACGTCGGCTCGGGTTCTTTGTCATATGGATGCTAGCATAATTATCATATACGTGAGCCAAAAGGCGCAAACGGTCCCGGGCCATGGTAAGGCGACACCCGTGGGAATACCGTGCGTGAGGCCGCAAAGTGATATGAGGTGTTACAGGCTAGATCGGTGTGACTTAGAATCGGGGTCCTGACAGTTTTGGTATCAGAGCCTGACTGCCTATAGGATTACCAAGCCAAGCTGGTCGAAGTCATGTCTAGAAATGCTTTAGTTATGTAAGGGAATTGATTGTGGAAGGGAACGTAAGGCTCTTTTTACTCCTTATCCTCATGACCTTCTGATCTGAGTCATCTTATCTTTTCTACGGGGTTAAGAACTAGGCTTCTCTTCTATCTCTCAGGATGACAAGTTACTATGCTAGAGACTTACAGGAATGATGGATTCGAGTCTTAGTTCAGTTCCTAGTATCTCCTGGGTTAGCAGTTGGTCTCGGAACCTTGCTATTGTGTTGTTGAGTGGTTATGCCACCATTTTGCAGGATGTCTCAAATATTTTTGAGCATTTACAGCCATTATGCTGTCCGAGACACCCCAGGTCTCTAAATAGTCTGATGCATTTGCAAACCCCTTCTTTCCGTTCTCGACGTTCCCTTGGGCCAGATTAAGCACACCAATCGGTCTGTTGAGGTATTCTGTTGCCTCGACGTATATGTTTGAGATATTATTATGGCCCTAGACGTCTTAGAGAATCAACCAGTAATCTAGCAATGTTATATATTCCTAGTGTGATGAATCTGGCCATCATCCTCGAAAGCATCCCGTGATGTTATTAGTAGTAGGTATTCTACACTGGGTTCCTGAACCCGAGATTCACCCTACTTACTTCGTGTTGATAGTGTTTGCCAGTTCCTTTAGGATATTAGTAACCTTTGCGATAGTCCTCGAGGTCCGTGGTATTCTCCTTCTTCCAAGTCCCATGAACTATCCTTGGCAGAAATTCGTTTGAATCAAAAGATCACAACCAGAGTGCTCGTGATGAGAACTCCGTTCATATTGCGACTCTGCCAGTTCTACCTTTCTGCATGGGTTATCCAAAAGAAATGATGAGCTTTGCTCGACATACTAATCTATGCAATCAAAACTCAGAAAGTTATATGTTCCTTTGAGTTGTCCCCCTTCAGTTATATTCCTACCCTTATCTATCAATTGATAGTCAAGAGTATGTGAGCATCCGTTCACCGGTGCCTATTATTCTTGTGGTCCGTCGAGCCGTTCTATTTCAGAATGACTAGGAGAAACAAACTCTGGTACCTTATCCATTTCTTGGATTGGGTCAAAGTAGTTGTATTTCGTAGATCAAATGCCAATCCAGCTTTTGTTCTATTCTACCTCGGAGTATTACCCTCTTTATGTCAGGATTGTCATGAGAATTGCACCATCTCTCATGAATTTCTGACACAGTGATACTTCTCGCTATCATTATTCACTCCTCGGTCCCGTGTTGTTGTAATCGGAATGCCGACAAGTGAACTGTGATGTGTGAAATCTATACTCCTAGCAACCTCGTTGCTTGGTAGTTAATGGACAATATTCTCATTCTTAGTGTGTTGGTTATTGAATCATCATCCTAAGATGGATCGTGCTACCTAGTCCTTATTTCCGGTGCACTCTTCGATCAATGAGTTAGGATTGTGTCAATCCCTCACTCTTTTGATCATATCATCTTGCCTTGAAAGCAAGATTGCTCCCGAGCTTAATAACATTTCGGTGGTTCGTGATTTTCTGAATATCTTCTCGGAAGTATTACCAGGTTGTTCCCTGATCGCTATGTTGAGTTCGTGATCATGTTGGTTTTTCTCTAAACCATCCATTCTCCAAGAATTTGTGTTGGATACCCCAGAGCTAGTTGGTTAAGCTAAACAACAACTTGGAGAGTTGGAAGATGGAAGCTTGTCTGACTTAGTTCATGATAAGGGATATCTTTGTGTGTGTGTGTGTGTGTGTTGAAGAAAGATGATATCTTCATCGATTGGTCCCTGTGATCAGTTGTTGGACCTATTGTCTTATCAACTTTGATTTGGGTATGGGCTATCGTCAAATCAAATCAGAACCAACGATGTTCGTAATGTTGTCTTACTCATGGTTGATCCCTCGAGCATACACCATTACATCCTTTGGGTCTGACCAATGCTATCACCGTGTTCACATGATGGTGGAACTCTAGTGATATGGAAATTCCGATGAGTTGCTATTGAGCCCATCAGTTGCATTTTGTCTCCCCCATGATTCATGTTGAACATCAACCTAGTATTGGAAACTTTGTAAGCAATGCCTTCATGTTTCGAATTCATGTGCATTTGGAGCAAGTTGCCGCCATAAGTTCGAGAAAGATTGTTTTGTTTCCTCTGGTACCATCCAAAGTTAGTTATGCATGTGCGAACATATTATATGGTTTGGTAGATTAATTACTTCCACTCCATATGTATTCCCGAGCACACCAAGCCACTGATTGATTTGTTCAAGGAGAAGAAGTTCCTTCTTAAGAGCATGCCTTATGCAAGGACTTTGTTATCCTTGCTGATGGTTCCCCACCTGAACTTGGTAGTGTTTTGTTGTAAGACTTCTATGTGGTCATGCTTGTCTTGGACAATGTGTTCACATGTATGTAGCAGAACCAACTCATGTTTTGGAGCTTACTACCGTAGTTCATTTCCCGAGAATCTCGCAACGTCATCTTGTCGATTTGTGTTGCAACCTTTCCTTTCCGGACATGCTGTCTGAAATATTCCGTTACCAACCAGATCTGAATCTCAGGCAGATATGATGGTTGGAACTTCTTCCAAGAACTATGATATAGGTTCAAGTGAAGTGGACGCACCTAGTTGGAAGCACTATTATTGTAGTATCTTGATTAAGCCGTTTGGTCACTCCCCATGAGGATTTCGCATGACTTATTCTAGAAGTTGTTCCTTATGGATTCCGTGCTCCCGAAGTCCGACCTTTCTTGATGGCCATGTTGATGTTTTTTGAACATGACCGTGGAAGCTAGAACATCAAGGAGAACATTGGAAGCGGAGTGCTAAATGTCTCTCGGTCAATCATCCAGGTCTTGTTCCTTGGCAGTGCTAAGGACACACCTGAGAAAGTGTTATCTTACTTTGCATATGCTTCCTCCATCATTATTCATCATGGTAGTAGGATGTGTTGCTAGGATCCTCGGCACGGATGTTGGTAGAACCTTGATGAATATGGAAATGCTCAAGTTCTTGAGAGCACGCGCAAGAAAAATCATCCCTTGCGTTGTCTTCAACAAGGTAGTCCACATCATCCATCCTAGTCGGAGTATGCCATTCTTTCGAACCCCTTCCAATGATCGATTGTGATTACCTCAGGCTGGTATAAAGAGTTTCAATGATCTATGTGTCAAAAGTAATTCTTTTTGCCACTTAAGGGAATAATTCTATGAGCCACCTTCCCTAAGGTGCCCCATTATGGAGTCATGGCAATTAACTCCTTGCTACTTTGAAGCCATGCACCATCTTATTCAGCGTGGAATTGTGCTTATCAACTTGAATCCTCGTTCTCTCTTCCACTCCATCCCTCCTGATGCATGTTTTGTGTCTCAGCTCGAGAGATGTTTCAATGTCTCACTCCGTGAGTTGATCCTGAGTTGTTCGACCTTCGATAAGATCGATCCCTCTCGAGTTTCCCTTCTCCACTCATTGTCATGTTAGTTGGATTTCTCGAGGCAAGACATTGAGACAAAGATGGTGATTGAATCAACGTTCATTTGAAGTGCAACTTGGATCGTGAAGATTGCGTAAGTTGCGTTCCCCCATCATCTTACCCTACGCTGGAATCTCGGGACGAGATTCTTGTTTAGTAGGGGTGAGATGTCACATCCCTAGCTTCTGGTAATGCTCTAGGCTAGCTTCATGTGTGCATCATGTCTATATTCCGAAAGTTGAAATGAAGAAATTGAAAGCCTCGGAAATCATTTTAATAAAAGGGCAAGAAACCCTAAAATTGCAATAAGTAAATCCAAAATGCCCTAGAAATAGCTCTGACAATTTTGGAAAGAGTTATAAATCAAACCAAAATTTTGGAACATTTCTAAGGAATTATTTGGGCTCTGATTTTAAATCAATATTCTATTTGAATTTGGAGTTATATTCATAATATATAATGAATATATTTTCAAATGCCCTGAGATATTTTATGTATATGAGGAGTAGACCTTAAGTGACATAAAATTATCCAGGGGAGTTTTGGCACTATTTTCAAATTTGTTTGAATTTGAATCCAGTGGCAATTAAATAAAACAAAATAGAAGATAAAATTAAAAAAGGGCAGAAGACCTACCAGGCGCTTACCTGTCCAGCCTGGCCGGCCTGCTACTGTGCGGCCCAGCCAAAAGCTGTGCCAATCACCCTCAACCTCCTGCCAGGAGGATGAGAGGAGCGTGGCCACGGGTGTCGCCTTACCATGGCCCGAGACCGTTTGCGCCTTTTGGCTCACGTATATGATAGTGTCGCTAGCATCCATATGACAAAGAACCCGGGACGACATGGCTAGTCGTGAACCCAAAGCGGCACAGACCTATGGAGACAGGCATACATGAATCACATCGAGCATGTCGGTCATCAGTGAGTGATTCCGGGCTGTAACACAGGGCTAACAGGACTCCGGGGAACCCGGGCTATAGCAGGCTAGGCAGGACTCCGGAAGTCACCGCGTGACATTTCCCCGAAGGGACAGACATAGGAACGAAGGGAAACACATGCCGGCCAGTCAAGTGTCCTGGACAGTAGTGCTGGGCTAGCAGGACTCCGGTGAACCGGGCTGTAGCGGACTACTATGGCTCGAGGAACACTAGACTACATTTCCCCATAAGAAAGGCTGTCAAGGATAAACAACTAGATTGTCGGATCCCACTCATACCAAGCATTTCAATTATACACACAATATGCCCGATATGAGTACATGCAACATGGCATCACAACAAAACTCTACAACTCAAGTACTTTATTTAAAGGCTCCAGAGAGCTATACATAACATGTTCATACAGATAGGGGTCACATGACCCGACACTCAAGTCATACACTCATACAAGCACATGCAGAAGCAACTAGTCTGAGTACAGACACTAGAAAGAAAGAAGGCTTCTCGAAGCCTGTCTATCTACATAGGGCCCTCCATGGCCAGGATCACCACCTGGGAGGCTAGTCACTCGTCGACATCAAGGTCTACATAAAACCCATCGGAGGGGGCAGTGTTGTCATCTGAAAACAATGAATAAGCAAACATGAGTACAAGGTACTCAGCAAGTCTTACATCAGAACCTACTATACATGCTCATTCTCAAGAAGGTGGTGGGGTTATTGCAGCAAGCCAGCTTTGACTCTTGGCTAAGCTATCCTATGGAACTTCACTAGTAAAATAGTTTTCGCACACGAGTCCACTACTCACCAACACAATACTCCACCGGGGATCCTCCCGCGTCATCCTATGAGAGGGCCATCCTCGGTACTCACACTTATCTTGAGTCTTTTAGTAGTATTCATTAACTTGTCTATGAACTGTATAGGCAACCAAGTAGTCCTTTACTGCGGACGCGGCTATTCGAATAGTTTTATACCCTGCAGGGGTGTACTTTGTCACACATGTTTCCACCACTTAGCGTCTGCACACGACATGTGCTCGGCAGACTTCAAGCGAAAACCGACGTGGGTGTAGACCACGGCCTGACTAACCTCACAAGTCTCTAGTCCAGGTTTATCGCCTATTCAGGTTCCATCCGCAAGGAAATCTGGCCGGGGTGTCCTCAACGGCCCCAAACGATGTGTACAGGGTTCCCGAGACACCAAACGGGCGACTCGGTACACCGTGCCACGGTGTATCTACCGCATCATAGCCCACCCCTAGGGTCAGCGCTATGCACGGCCGCCAACACATAACCGACAAACACCAGAAACTAGTTGCAACTCCTAGACAGAGGACGAGATGGGTCAGTAAGTCGAGCGGGTGTCGGGGAACGTAGTAATTTCAAAAAAATTCCTACGCACACGCAAGATCATGGTGATGCATAGCAACGAGAGGGGAGAGTGTGATCTACGTACCCTTGTAGATCGACAGCGAAAGCGTTATGACAACACGGTTGATGTAGTCGTACGTCTTCACGGCCCGACCGATCAAGCACCGAAACTACGTCACCTCCGAGTTTTAGCACACGTTCAGCTCGATGACGATCCCCGGACTCTGATCCAGCAAAGTGTCGGGGAAGAGTTCCGTCAGCACGACGACGTGGTGACGATCTTGATGTACTACTGTCGCAGGGCTTCGCCTAAGCACCGCTACAATATTATCAAGGACTATGGTGGCAGGGGCGCCGCACACGGCTAAGAATAAGATCACGTGGATCAACTTGTGTGTCTATAGGGTGCCCCCTGCCCCTGTATATAAAGGATAGAGGAGGAGGACGCCGGCCAAGGCTAGGTGCGGCCAGGATGTGGAGTCCTAGTAGGAGTCCACCAAGAGGGGAGGAAGGGAGAAGGAAGTGGAGGAGAACGAAAGGTGGCCGGCCCCCTTTTCCCTAGTCCAATTCGGACTAGAGGGGAGGGGGGCGCAGCAGGCCCTTTCTCCTCTTCCCACTAAAGCCCATCAAGGCCCAATACTTCTCCCGGCGAATTCCCGTAACTCTCCGGTACTCCGAAAAATACCCGAATCACTCGGAACCTTTCCGATGTACGAATATAGTCGTCCAATATATCGATCTTTATGTCTCAACCATTTCGAGACTCCTCGTCATGTCCCCGATCTCATCCGGGACTCCGAACTCCTTCGGTACAACAAAACTCATAAACTCATAATATAACTGTCATCGAAACCTTAAGCGTGCGGACCCTACGGGTTCGAGAACAATGTAGACATGACCGAGACACGTCTCCGGTCAATAACCAATAGCGGGACCTGGATGCCCATATTGGCTCCTACATATTCTACGAAGATCTTTATCGATCAGACCGCATAACAACAAACGTTGTTCCCTTTGTCATCGGTATGTTACTTGCCCGAGATTCGATCGTCGGTATCCAATACCTAGTTCAATCTCGTCACCAGCAAGTCTCTTTACTCGTTCCGTAATACATCATCCCGCAACTAACTCATTAGTTGCAATGCTTGCAAGGCTTAAGTGATGTGCATTACCGAGAGGGCCCAAAGATACCTCTCTGACGATCGGAGTGACAAATCCTAATCTCGAAATACGCCAACCCAACATGTACATTTGGAGACACCTGTAGAGCTCCTTTATAATCACCCAGTTACGTTGTGACGTTTGGTAGCACACAAAGTGTTCCTCCGGCAAACGGGAGTTGCATAATCTCATAGCCATAGGAACATGTATAAGTCATGAAGAAAGCAATAGCAAGATACTAAACGATCGGGTGCTAAGCTAATGGAATGGGTCATGTCAATCAGATCATTCAACTAATGATGTGATCCCGTTAATCAAATGGCAACTCTTTGTCCATGGTTAGGAAACATAACCATCTTTGATTAACGAGCTAGTCAAGTAGAGGCATACTAGTGACACTCTGTTTGTCTATGTATTCACACATGTATTATGTTTCTGGTTAATACAATTCTAGCATGAATACTAAACTTTTATCATGATATAAGGAAATAAATAATAACTTTATTATTGCCTCTAGGGCATATTTCCTTCAGCGGGGTCATATTTCAGGGCCCAATGTGTGGTAGTATCTGAATCTTAAATCACGCATACAGATCTCAGTTCTTATGGACGGCCTCAATGAAACAACCCACCATGTACTCCTACATGGCCTCTCATCGATACCTTTACCAAAACATGTTCAACACATTCCTCATATTACCGACATAATCATATCACTCTAGCCATCACCCAGATGAACCAGACCTGACACAACTCTAAGCATAGCATGCATAGCAAGGTAGGAATCACATACATGTCTCAATCAACTCCTACACATGCTAGTGGGTTTCATCTAGTTACTGTGGCAATGACAGGTCATGCAGAGGATAAGGGTTCAACTACCATAGCACACAGTAGTTTGAATCGCGATGTCTTATCGCAGTAAACAAGAGCAGAGGCGAGAACATGGGTTGTATCGGAATGATCAATGGGTTGCTTGCCTGATGGAGTGGTAGTGGGATACTGCCCTTCAGTTGGATACTCGTGAATATCTTCGGAGGCAGAACCTACCACGAAGAACACATCGGAACACAATCAACACATGATGATATGCAACAATATGATGCATGCTATGACATGGCAATATGAATGTGTCTTGACCTAATGCAAGCTAAAACAGAAGGGAATGAACTCATTTGAATCAAAGATTCAAATACTAGCTCATTAAACATGGCCTTATTTGTTCATTACCTTATTCTGCTTAAACAGCAAGGTAAACTTGTTTTGTCATGCATGAAACCATTATAGATGGATAGATTGAATTTTTCTGATAATTTTTCATATATAAATTATTTCATTTGGAGTTACGGTTGAATTTCTATGATTTTTAGAAGTTTTAAACATTTTCTGGAATTTCCTGAATAAAAATAAATCCAGAAAATGCATTACTGCGTCAGCATTGCGTCATGCTGACCTCAGCAGGTCAAAGGCGCCAGCCCAGGTCAAACCTGACTGGTGGGCCCCTTCTGTCAGTCTCTCAGCTAATTAACAGGATTAGATTAACACTAATTAGCTGTCAGTGGGGCCTGGACCCACATGTCAGTGACAGAATTAATTAAAATTAGTTAAAACTAATCCTGGATTAATTATCAGACCGGCCCCACCTGTAATAGACTCAGGGGGGGTCTACCTGGGCTCACCCAGGGGTCAGACTGGGTCAAACTCGCCGGCGACTCGACGCCGGCGAGGCCCGAGACGGTGGCGCGGCTCGGAAAACGCCCACAAGGCACGGGCGAGGCCGTTCTTGGGCTCGTTGGAGAGCTCTTGCAGTCGCGCATCTAGTGGTGGTGGAGGCCGGGCCGATGGTGGCCGGAGACAACGACGGCGAGCTCCAAGGCGGCGGCCGGAGTTCGGCCATGTGCAGGGTTTGGGCTGCGGCGTGCAAACGTGGAAACTGAGGCGCTAGCGAGGCACTACGCGATGCGGCAAGCATGTTGCATAGCACGGGATGACCAAATGGTCGCCGGAGCGACGCCGGCGACAAGCTCGAGCGGAGACGAGCTTCGGCCATGGTGGAACTATGGCCTAGAGGGTGCAAACGCGTGGGAAAGAAGAGGGGAAAAGTGGCGGAGCTCACAGGGAGGTCGATGAGCAGCTCAGTGGGCTCGGGGGCGACCGGAGCGAGGCGAATCGATGAACGGCGTCCGGCGGGTATCGAGGTTGAAGACGGCCCGATGGCGGCGATGCAGGGCCTCCGGCAAAGCGTGGCTCGGTGGGGAGGGCGAGGGCGTCGCGGCGGAGCTTCTGGACATGTCAGAGAGGCGAGGGGGTGACGGAGAGCGCGACTACGGCGGTGAGACGGTGACAGGTGTGTCGGCCATGGTGCGGGAGAGGGTGAGGGAGACGAGGGGGAGAGTGAGGGAGGATGAGAGGGGGACGTGGGGGTTGGCGTGGCATCCTTGGACGTCTCCAGGCGTCGGCGGAAGCAGGAGGTGGCCGGCGTGTCGCCGCGGGCGCTGGCCACGCGCTCCTCGTCCTCCTGGCGGGAGGTGGACGACGACTGGCAAGCCAGTCGGCTGGGCCGAGCCAGGTTGCTGGGCCAGCATAGGTAAGGCCCAGGTGGGCTTCCCTCTCTCTCTCTCTCTCTTTTATTTTGTTTCTGTTTTTCTATTTAACTGCAACTGTTGGGCTTTATTAAAAATACTAAAACGGTTCCAAAAATCCTGAAAATAATTGTGAGCTCTGTTTAGAATATTTCCAACAGCAAACATTTATTTTCAGAATTATTTGAGCATTTAAATTATTTTATAGCATTTAAATGCCCAAAATCAAATACTTATGATTTACTTCAATGACCTTCTGTTGACCTAGAAAATTGTGCACCAATTTTGCCAGAGGTTATAACCTAAGACAAAGAGAGTGAACTTTTTAGAAGGGCATTTGAGGTTCATTGAAAATAATTTTAGTAAACCCTAGTTGTTTCCAGGGGGTGTTGGGGGTTCTGTCTTCCCCATTTCAAATTTAAGAGGAATTTAAACATGATGCACACTCTAAGGCTTGAACTAGCTAGGGTGTGACAACTCACCCCCACTCAAAAGAATCTCGTCCCGAGATTTAGGATCCTCCGGGAAGAAGGTGGGGTACTCGAGTCGAAGACAATCCTCCCTTTCCCAAGTGGCTTCTTTCTCGGAGTGGTGTGACCATTGAACCTTGAGAAACTTGATATTACAATGTCGAGTGGTACGCTCGCCTTGATCAAGGATACGAACGGGATATTCCCGATAGGAGAGGTTATCTTGTAGATCAAGCGTTTCGTGGTCCACTCCACGGATAGGATCCGCGAAGCAACGCCTGAGTTGTGAAATGTGGAAGACATCGTGAACTCTGGAAAGATGGGGAGGTAGTTCCAATTGGTAGGCAACTTCTCCTCATTTGGCAAGAATGCGAAAGGGTCCAATGTAACAAGGAGCGAATTTGCCTTTGATACCGAAACGATGGGTTCCCTTTAACGGAGTAACCCGAAGGTAAGCCTTCTCGTTGACTTCATAAGTCATAGGCTTATGTTTATGATCATATTGACTCTTTTGACGAGATTGGGCTGTTTTCAATTTCTCACGAATAACGCAAACCTGCTCTTCTGCTTCCTGAATCATATCCAGGCCAAAGAGTTGTCTTTCCCCTGTTTCTGACCAGTTAAGAGGCGTTCGACATTTTCGACCATAGAGAACTCCGAAAGGAGCTTTGCCCAAGCTAGCTTGATAACTATTGTTATAAGCAAACTCCGCGAATGGGAGGCATTTCTCCCAACTCATTCCGAACGAGATAACAGAAGCTCGGAGCATATCTTCCAGAATTTGATTGACTCGCTCTACTTGACCACTTGATTGAGGATGGAAGGCGGTGCTAAAAGAGAGATGAGTCCCCATAGCATTTTGGAAACTTTCCCAAAATCAAGAGGTGAAGAGACTCCCACGGTCTGAGTTAATTTCCAATGGGACACCATGAAGAGACACTATTCGGGAGATGTATAATTCGGCTAGCTGGCTAGCGGTGATACTCTCACGAACAGGTAGGAAATGGGCTACTTTGGAAAGTTGGTCGATCACGACGAAGATGGCATTATTCCCTCTCTTGGTCCTGGGAAACCCAGTGATGAAATCCATACTGATTTTATCCCACTTCCACTCGGGAATAGCCAAAGGTTGAAGGGTGCCAGCAGGCCGTTGATGCTCTGCTTTAACACGATGACAAACGTCACAATTAGCAATGTATTGAGCGATTTCTCTCTTCATCCTAGTCCACCAAAACCTCTGGCATAGGTCTTGATACATTTTAGTACTACCGGGATGAATGGTGAGAGGGGATTCATGAGCTTCCTTAAGGATCAACTGGAGTAGATGTTGTTTCTTGGGAACCACCAAATGGTTCTCAAAGAAGACAGCACCCCGCTTATCCATGGAAAAACATTTAGCAACTCCGCTAGCAATGTTTTCCTTAATCCGGGATATGCCCTTATCACGCTTCTGGGCAGCTATGATTTGATCCATAAGGGTAGGTTTCGCCACCAGGGTGGATAGGAATCCTCGAGGAACAATGTGAAGATTAAGCTTACGGAATTCCTCATGGAGAAGTGGTTGACTTTGTTGTAACATCAGGTTGTTACAATAGGATTTACGACTTAGTGCATCAGCCATGACGTTGGCTTTGCCCGGGGTGTAAGTTATTCCTAAGTCGTAATCCGAGATCAACTCAACCCAACGTCTTTGCCTGAGATTCAAATCTGGTTGGGTGAAGATATATTTCAAACTTTGGTGATCGGTGAAGATCTCACAACGATTACCGAGGAGGTAATGTCGCCAAGTTTTAAGTGCATGGACTACAGCTGTCAGCTCTAGATCATGTGTAGGATAATTTTCCTCATGTGGGTGTAATTGCCGTGAAGCATAGGCAATTACCTGACGATCTTGCATGAGTATGCAACCTAGTCCTTGTCGCGAGGCGTCGCAATAGATAATAAAGTCCTTGGAGAAGTCTGGTGGTACCAGTACGGGAGCAGATGTCAGGCATCTTTTCAGTTCCTGAAAGCTGAACTCGCACTGTGGAGTCCACTCGAACTTTTTATCTTTCTTGAGGAGTTCGGTTAGAGGTTTAGCAACCTTGGAGAAATTCTTGACGGAGCGGCGGCAATAGCTCACTAAGCCAAGGAAGCTCCGAACTTGCTTAACCGTCTCAGGTGGAGTCCAATCAAGGACGGCTTGAACTCGTTCGGGATTGACAGCAATACCCTTACCAGAGATTACATGGCCTAGATAGGTCACTTCTGACAACCAAAATTCACACTTGGAGAATTTGGCATAAAGGCGATGCTCTCGAAGTTTCATCAATACCAGCCTTAGATGTTCGGCATGTTCCTCTTCATTCTTGGAGTAGATGAGTATGTCATCGAGGTATACTACGACGAATTTATCCAAATACTCCATGAAGACCGAGTTCATTAACCGAGAGAAGGTAGCTGGGGCATTGGTTAAACCGAAGGATATGACGGTGTACTCGTATTGGCCATAACGAGTAACAAAGGCCATTTTGGGAATGTCCCCGTTTCTGATTTTGATTTGATGGTAGCCCAACCTCAAATCCATCTTGGAAAAGACTGAGGATCCAGCGAGCTGATCATACAAATCGTTGATCCTGGGAAGCGGGTATTTGTTCTTGATGGTGACCAAATTGACGGGTCGGTAATCCACAACCATTCGATCCGTTCCATCCTTCTTCTTAACGAAGAGGACGGGGCAAGCCCAAGGAGAGGAACTAGGACGGATGAAACCCTTTTTCAAGGACTCATCGAGTTGGTTCTTAAGATCGGCTAGTTCTAAGGGTGCCATCTTGTAGGGTCTTCTAGAAATTGGAACGGTTCCTGGAACAAGGTCTATCACAAACTCGACATCCTTGTCAGGTGGAACACCTGGCAGTTCTTCTGGAAAGACATCCGGAAAGTCTCGGACTACCGGAACATCCTCAAGGTCTGGAAGGGGGTTGGCATTTAGGGAGAAAAGCTGGCGCTTGGCCACTCGAGTTAAGACATTGACTGTCTTGCCCGATGGGTGAGTAAGTTGAACGGTTCTAGTGGCACAATCAATCTTAGCATAATGAGCTGACATCCAGTCCATACCCAAGATGATGTTTATGTCCGAGGACTTGAGAGCTATTAAGGATGCAAGGAAGACAAGTCTATCGACAAGAATTTCATTCCCATGGCTTACTCTAGAAGTTTGCCATTTGGAACCCGGAGTTTGAATTACCATGGAAGTGGGCATGTCACAGAATGTCGTGTTATGCATTCAAGCATAGTTCTCGGATATGAATGAATGAGATGCTCCAGTATCAAAAAGAACAGATGTCGGATGGCAGTTAACAAGGAGCATACCAAGGACGATGTTGGGATCCTCATGAGCCTCCTCGGCTGAAACATAGTTGACATGGCCACGTGCAGTGGTGGCCGGCTTGGCGTAGAATGTTTTTCCCGCGGGCTTACCACGGCCAACGGACTTTCTAGTTTGATTGGGGTTGTTGTTCTGGGGGCACTCTTGGCTATAGTGACCCGGCTCTCCACACTTAAAGCATGTCACCACATTGGGGCGTGGAGCAGCATTAGCAGCGGGGCCACCATAGGGCTTGGGCGGTGCAAATTGCTGGTTGGGACGAGGCGCCTCAAAGGATGGCCTCGGAATGAACCTGGGTGGCAATGCCGTGCTTGGGATCCACACCCGGCGCTTCTGAGCTCCAGCGCCGGATGAAGAGCCAAAATCACGGGAGTGCTTGCGTGAAGCGTCATAATCAGTCTGGCCTGTCTCAGCACTGATGGCTTTATTGACCAACTTTTGAAAGGAGGTGCACTCGTGCAGACGACGATCGCGGTGAAGCTCAGGGCTAAGTCCCTTGCGGAACCTTACCTGCTTCTTAGCGTCAGTAGATACCTCTTCAGGGGCATAACGTGCCAGATTCCCAAATTCACGACTATAAGCATCCACAGTCAGTCTTCCTTGGGTGAAGTTGCAGAACTCCTCCCTCTTGCGATCCATGAGACCTTCCGGAATGTGATGCTCACGGAAAGCCTCATTGAATTCAGCCCAAGTAGTGATTTTGCTGACCGGGCGCATAGCTTCGAAGTTTTCCCACCAAAGGCTAGCAGGGCCTTCGAGGGGATAGGCAGCATAAGTAACCTTGTCGGCTTCAGCTACGTTGGCAGAACATAGCTTGTGGGTGATGCTGCGAAGCCAGTCATCCGCGTCGAGGGGCTCGACGGAATGGTTAAACTTTGGTGGGTACAGCTTGATAAAGTCATTAATTGACACCAAGTCATTTTGCGGGTGGCGTGCAGTGTTCTGCTCAATTCACTCCAACAGGCGGTTAGTCTCACGCTTGTTTCTTTCCGCCTCCAGCATTACTTCGGCCAGAGAAGGCGGGTGAGGCAGATTTTCACCTCTAGCTGCACTGGCTTCCCCCTGCTCCGGGGCAGCGGGGTTGCTGCGGGTGTTGACCATCCTAGGAGAAAACAAGACAATGGTTTAGACAAGGATGGCTCAAACTTAGCAAGGAAGTGCAGAATGTACTGGATAACACGGAATGCAGAGATGTTCATCCGTATGTCATGGTAATATAAAACTGCCATATATATACCAACGGTCATACACATCATACATAGTTTAGTACAAGCCCAGGCTACAGTACAACTATGATGAAATACGTTACATCTCATCGGAGGCATTCCAAGCTCCTATACATTATTTGTCTACACCTCCGGAATTGATTACATGCGTAGTCATATTCCACAAGTCACGCAGGACAGTGGAGATACAACTACTACAATACTAGTGGTACTACTACTAACTCAGACAGCTCCGTAGTAGTCCTCATAGAAGTCACCTCCATAGCCTGGAAGTTCAACGTGACCATCGGGGAACAGACGGCCCTGAGGGGCCTGTGGACCATAGGGGCTAGGATGAGGTCTTGGACCAACAAATGGTGGCCTGCGGGGACCACGGGGTGGGGTGATGCCTCCCACATCACGCCAATCCACCATGTCTGGCAAAGCAGATCTCACAGGATACAGATCCCCTGTATCCATACATCCAGCTTGCACCGTAGGTGCAAACCGAGTCAATGTAGCCCAATGATCAGCACGGGTATTAAAAAGCTCCAGCCTCAAGGCCCGATTCTCTCGGTCCTTATCTTCGAGCATCTCGGCAGTGGTACGAGTTAATGAGTCCTCCTGAGTGGAGTCAGCATAGATAGCCTGAAGATACCCTTGCGCTCCCGGAAGTGAAGCTGGCATGTAACGGAAGTCGGTGTTCCGAAGCAGGACAGTCCGGACTCGCATGATGGTCATCATGGAATAGGAAGCATCCTGCACAGCCATCTCAACAGTAACACCGAGTCCATAGGAACAGTGAAGGGGCTCGGTAGATCCAGGATAAGAAGGAAATATCCTAATGGTGCAGAAATATTGGCTTTGATTGAAGTCTCAAAATTGCTCTTCGACGGTGTATTCGGGATACCAACGGTAACCCTTCTTGATCATTACCCGGACTAACATAGCAGTATGACCGGGCACATCGAGGCACCGGGTCAGGCAAACCACTTGGTTTTGAGCATGGTTGGCCATATGAAAGCACAACCACAATGCAAAGACATTAGAATTTCTAGGGAAAATTGGACAGCATAACGGCTGTAAATGCTCAGAAAAAGATTTGAGACATCCACAACAGTTCACAATACCACTCAACAACATCATATCAAGGTTCTGATTCAATTAGCAACATACTAAGAATAGTAGAAACTGAACTGGGACTTGTAACAACAATCCTATAAGCTACTACGGATTAGTAACACGTGAACCTGATAGAAGAAGAGAGCCTAGTCCTTAACCCACGTTGAATGAGAAGAGAATGACTCAGATCAGAGGCATAGGGTAAAGGAGTAAAAGAGCCTTATGTTCCCTTCCACAATCAATTCCCCTACATATAACTAAAGCATTTCTAAACTCGACATCGACCAGTTTGGCTCAACGAACCTATAGGCAGTCCGGCTCTGATGCCAACGCTGTCAGGACCCCGATTCCAAGCCACATCAATCTAGCCGGTAACACCTCATATCACTTTGCGGCCTCACGCACAGTATCCCATGGGTGTCGCCTTACCATGGCCCGGGACCGTTTGCGCCTTTTGGCTCACGTATATGATAGTGTCGCTAGCATCCATATGCCAGAGAACCCGGGCCGACATGGCTAGTCGTGAACCCAAAGCGGCACAGACCTACGGAGACAGGCATACATGAATCACATCGAGCATGTCGGTCATCAGCGAGTGATTCCGGGCTGTAGCACTAGGCTAACAAGACTCTGGGGAACCCGGGCTGTAGCAGGCTAGGCAGGACCCCGGAAGTCACCGCATGACATTTCCCCGAAGGGACAGACATAGGAACGAAGGGAAACACATGCTGGCCAGTCAAGTGTCCTGAACAGTAGTGCTGGGCTAGCAGGACTCCGATGAACCGGGCTGTAGCGGACTACTATGGCTCGAGGAACACTAGACTACATTTCCCCATAAGAAAGTTTGTCAAGGATAAACAACTAGATTGTCGGATCCCACTCATACCAAGCATTTCAATTATACACACAATATGCCCAATATGAGTACATGCAACATGGCATCACAACAAAACTCTACAACTCAAGTACTTTATTTAAAGGCTCCAGAGAGCCATACATAACATGTTCATACAGATAGGGGTCACATGACCCGACACTCAAGTCATACACTCATACAAGCACATGCGGAAGCAACTAGTCCGAGTACAGACACTAGAAAGAAAGAAGGCTTCTCGAAGCCTGTCTATCTACATAGGGCCCTCCATGGCCAGGATCACCACCTGGGTGGCTAGTCACTCGTCGACATCAAGGTCTACATAAAACCCATCGGAGGGGGCAGTGTTGTCGTCTGAAAACAATAAATAAGCAAACATGAGTACAAGGTACTCAGCAAGTCTTACATCAGAACCTACTATACATGCTCATTCTCAAGAAGGTGGTGGGGTTATTGCAGCAAGCCAGCTTTGACTCTTGGCTAAGCTATCCTACGGAACTTCACTAGTAAAATAGTTTTCGCACATGAGTCCACTACTCACCAACACAATACTCCACCGGGGATCCTCCCTCGTCATCCTACGAGAGGGCCATCCTCGGTACTCACACTTATCTTGATTCTTTTAGTAGTATTCATTAACTTGTCTATGAACTGTATAGGCAACCAAGTAGTCCTTTACCGCGGACGCGGCTATTCGAATAGTTTTATACCCTGCAGGGGTGTACTTCGTCACACATGTTTCCACCACTTAGCATCTGCACACGACATGAAGTCGGCAGACTTCAAGCGAAAACCGACGTGGGTGTAGACCACGACCTGACTAACCTCACAAGTATCTAGTCCAGGTTTATCGCCTATTCAGGTTCCATCCGCAAGGAAATCCGGCCGGGGTGTCCACAACGGCCCCAAACGATGTGTACAGGGTTCCCGAGACACCAAACGGGCAACTCGGTACACCGTGCCATGGTGTATCTACCGCATCATAGCCCACCCCTAGGGTCAGCGCTACGCACGGCCGCCAACACATAACCTACAAACACCAGAAACTAGTTGCAACTCCTGGACAGAGGACGAGATGGGTCAGTAAGTCGAGCGGGTCATATTTCAGGGCCCAATGTGTGGTAGTATCTGAATCTTAAATCACGCATACAGATCTCAGTTCTTATGGACGGCCTCAATGAAACAACCCACCATGTACTCCTACATGGCCTCTCATCGATACCTTTACCAAAACATGTTCAACACATTCCTCATATTACCGACATAATCATATCACTCTAGCCATCACCCAGATGAACCAGACCTGACACAACTCTAAGCATAGCAGGCATAGTAAGGTAGGAATCACATACATGGCTCAATCGACTCCTACACATGCTAGTGGGTTTCATCTAGTTACTGTGGCAATGACAGGTCATGCAGAGGATAAGGGTTCAACTACCGTAGCACACAGCAGTTTGAATCGCGATGTCTTAATGAAGTAAACAAGAGCAGAGGCGAGAACATGGGTTGTATCGGAATGATCAATGGGTTGCTTGCCTGATGGAGTGGTAGTGGGATACTGCCCTTCAGTTGGATACTCGTGAATATCCTCGGAGGCAGAACCTACCACGAAGAACACATCGGAACACAATCAACACATGATGATATGCAACAATATGATGCATGCTATGACATGGCAATACGTATGTGTCTTGGCCTAATGCAAGCTAAAACATAAGGGAATGAACTCATTTGAATCAAAGATTCAAATACTAGCTCATTAAACATGGCCTTATTTGTGCATTACCTTATTCTGCTTAAACAGCAAGGTAAACTTGTTTTTTCATGCATGAAACCATTACAGATGGATAGGTTGAATTTTTCTGATAATTTTTCATATATAAATTATTTCATTTGGAGTTACGGTTGAATTTCTATGATTTTTAGAAGTTTTAAACATTTTCTGGAATTTCCTGAATAAAAATAAATCCAGAAAATGCATTACTGCGTCAGCATTGCGTCATGCTGACCTCAGCAGGTCAAAGGCGCCAGCCCAGGTCAAACCTGACTGGTGGGCCCCTTCTGTCAGTCTCTCAGCTAATTAACATGATTAGATTAACACTAATTAGCTGTCAGTGGGGCCTGGACCCACATGTCAGTGACTGAATTAATTAAAATTAGTTAAAACTAATCCTAGATTAATTATCAGACCGGCCCCACCTGTCATAGACTCAGGGGGGTCTACCTGGGCCCACCTAGGGGTCAAACTGGGTCAAACTCGTCGGCGACTCGACGCCGGCGAGGCCCGAGACGGTGGCGCGGCTCGGAAAACGCCCACAGGGCACAGGCGAGGCCGTTCTTGGGCTCGTTGGAGAGCTCTTGCAGTCGCGCATCTAGTGGTCATGGAGGCCGGGCCTATGGTGGCCGGAGACAACGACGGCGAGCTCCAAGGCGGTGGCTGAAGTTCGGCCATGTGCGGGGTTTGGGCTGCGGCGTGCAAACGTGGAAACTGAGGCGCTAGCGAGGCACTACGCGATGCGGCAAGCATGTTGCGTAGCACGGGATGACCAAATGGTCGCCGGAGCGACGCCGGCGACAAGCTCGAGCGGAGACGAGCTTCGGCCATGGTGGAACTATGGCCTAGAGGTTGCAAACGCGTGGGAAAGAAGAGGGGAAAAGCGGCGGAGCTCACAAGGAGGTCGATGAGCAGCTCAGTGGGCTCGGGGGCGACCGGAGCGAGGAGAATCAATGAACGGCGTCCGGTGGGTACCGAGGTTGAAGACGGCCCGATGGCGGCGATGCAGGGCCTCCGGCGAAGCGTGGCTCGGTGGGGAGGGCGAGGGCGTCGCGGCGGAGCTTCTGGACATGTCAGAGAGGCGAGGGGGTGACGAAGAGCGCGACTACGACGGTGAGACGGCGATAGGTGCGTCGGCCATGGTGCGGGAGAGCGTGAGGGAGACGAGGGGGAGAGTGAGGGAGGATGAGAGGGGGACGTGGGGGTTGGCGTGGCATCCCTGGACGTCTCCAGGCGTCGGCGGAAGCAGGAGGTGGCCAGCATGTGGCCGCGGGCACCGGCCACGCGCTCCTCGTCCTCTTGGCGGGAGGTGGACGACGACTGGCAAGCCAGTCGGCTGGGCCGAGCCAGGTGGCTGGGCCGGCACAGGTAAGGCCCAGGTGGGCTTCCCTCTCTCTCTCTCTTTTGATTTTGTTTCTATTTTTCTATTTAACTGCAACTGTTGGGATTTATTAAAAATACTAAAACGTTTCCAAAAATCCTGAAAATAATTGTGAGCTCTGTTTAGAATATTTCCAACAGCAAACATTTATTTCCAGAATTATTTGAGCATTTAAATTATTTTATAGCATTTAAATGCCCAAAATCAAATACTTATGATTTAATTCAATGACCTTCTGTTGACCTAGAAAATTGTGCACCAATTTTGCCAAGGTTATAACCCAAGACAAAGAGAGTGAACTTTTTAGAAGGGCATTTCAGGTTCATTGAAAATAATTTTAGTAAACTCTAGTTGTTTCCAGGGGGTGTTGGGGGTTCTGTCTTCCCCATTTCAAATTTAAGAGGAATTTAAACATGATGCACACTCTAAGGGTTGAACTAGCTAGGGTGTGACACAAGTGACCTGGATTCTCAACCCGGGAAGGGTGATCTTCCTTACTCCACAGAATAGGCTGCTCAGACCATCTTAAATAATGAGGAACTGCCGGCTCAACAGCGTTCACGGCCCTCTTATGAAGCTTCTGGTCTTGTTTGGACAAACTGGTGGTGAACACATGATACTCTCCACTGTGCAACTGCTTGGGGTTGCTCTGATATCCAGACTGCTGCTGTTGACCTCCCTGACCAGATTGCTAGTTATAGCCACCTTGATTTCCTTGAGAGCCTTGAAAGCCGGAATTCGAACCGCCGCCCAGGCCGTGAAAACTGCCGCCACCTGAGCCACTGCCCGGCCCATGATTGCCATCGAACATGTTAGAGTTTCTGAAAGCCTTCATGATCGTACTGTCCTTCCATAGGTGAGTGGCTGGTTTTTGTTGAGTATCGTGCCTTGGATAGGGCTCATTTAATAACTGCTCAAGAGTGGGACCTGACCCGCCGGACCAAGGAGGTAGCCTCCCCTTATGTCGTTGATTGCTGCCATGTGCATTGGTGTTAGCCACAAACTCCGAACTACCATCAACCTTACGTTTATTATTGCCTCCTTGATTCGCCGGGTTATGCTGATGACCCTTGGCATTGCCGTTCTTCTTCCCCTTCCCTGTCTTCTCATCGTCAGAATCGGGATCCTTGGTACTATCAAAATCGGTGTACTTGACTAGAGCCGCCATTAGCTGGCCCACATCATTACAATCGCGCTTAAGCCACCCCAGCTTCTGTTTCAGAGGCGTAAAACGGCAATTTTCCTCCAACATTAAGACTACAGAGTTAGCATCCATCTTATCAGATGAATGTATTATGGCTTTAACCCGGCGCACCCAATGGGTTGTGGACTCACCTTCCTCTTGCTTACAATTAGTCAAATCCACAATTGACATGGGCTACTTGCATGTGTCTTTAAAATTCTGAATAAACCAGGCCTTTAACTCTGCCCATGAACCAATGGAATTGGGTGGCATCCCCTTCAACCAAGTGCGGGTTGTTCCATCCAACATCATGGTGAAGTATTGTCACACCCTAGCTAGGTTATGCATTAGAGTGTGCATCATGTCTACTTTCATCAGAAATGGAAATGGGGAAAGTAGAACCCCCAGCCCCCCCCCCCCCCCTGAAATCAACTAGGGTTTACTAAAAATAAACTCAATGAACCTGAAATGCCCTTCAGATATGTTCACCCTCTTTGCCTTGGGTTAGAACCCTTGGGAAAAATGGTGCATATAATTTTAGGTCAACAAAAGGGGCATTGACTTAATTCATAAATATTTGAATTTGGGCATTTAAATACTATTAAATAATTCAAATGCTCAAATAATGTTGGAATTATTTTTGGGCCACTGAAATAATTCAGAAAGTGTCCATAAATATTTTCAGGATTTTATAAAATGATTTAGTATTTAAACTAAATCAAAACAGAATAATAGAAATAGAAAATAGAAAACAGAATAAATTAGAGAGAGAGAGAGTAGGCCAGTGGGCCACTTACCTGGCGCCACCAGCCGGCCCAGCACTGTAGCTAGACGGCCCAGCCCACCAGGACGACCCCAGTCGTCCCCTAGCTCCTGCCAGGAGGACGCCGGGCGTGTGCCCGCGGTGCGCCGGCACGCGCGCGGCCACCGACGGCCACCTCCTGCTTCGGCCGCCTCCCCGACGTCGCTATGGACGCCACGCACCCCCCTGGCCCTCTCATTCATCTCCCTCGCCCTCATCTCCTCCCCTGTTTCTCTCCCGCACGACCACCCGAACGGGCTCGTCGCCGCCGTTCGCTGCCACCGCGGCCACCGGCCACCCCTCGCCGTGCCGCTACGCCCAAAAGCTCCGCCTCGACCCACCCTTCCTCCTCACCGCTCCAAGCGACGCCGGGAGCCCTGCAGTGACGCAATTGCCGTCGTCTTCACCGACGGGCACCGAAGGTCGCCGGCTCCGATTCTCCGTCTCCAGGTCGTCCCCGAGCCCACCGAGCTGCTCTACGTGCCCCCAGTGAGCTCCTGCTCCGAATCCCCCTCTTCCCCGCTTCATTTGATCGCCATAGCCGTCACCCCCATGATGACCAAAGTGCGCCGCCGCCTGAGCTCGCCGTCGACGATGCTCCGGTGACCAAATGGTCACCCCGGAGTGTCGAACCTACTCCCTGCGATGCGTAGCACCCTCCTAGCCCCCTTGCCCCGCTCTTCTACGCACAGAAACGCAACCCCGCGCGCAACCGAACTCCGGCGGCCGCCAAAGACCTCGCCGCCGTCAACTCCGGCCATCCTAGCTGCTGCTGCTGCCACCACTAGATCCGCGAGAGCGCCAGCAAGCCGTAGCAACAAACCACGCTCAAAATGGAGCCCTATAGCGCATTCCCGAGCCGCTCCGCCGTCTCTGTCGTCGCCGGCGACGAGCCGTGGACCAAGTCCGGCAGGTTTGACCCCGCCGACTGCTGACTGGGTGGGCCCAGTTGACCCCCTGTGTCACTGACGCGTGGGCCCCAGGCCACTAATGAACCAGGATTAGGATTAACTTAAATTAGTTAAACTAATGACCCTGACAGGCGGGACCCACTAGTCAGCCTCTCTCCCTGCCCTGTTACACTGACGTGTGGACCCCACACGTCAGGTTTGACTGGATGAGCCGCCTTTGACCTGCTGACGCAATGCTGTTGTCATGCTGACGCAATATATCTTTTCTGGAATTAAAATAAATCAGGAAATTCCAGAATATATTCAAAACTTCAAAAATTCATAGAAATTCAACCATAACTCCAAATGAGACAAATTATATATGTAAAATTATCAGAAAAATTCAAGGAATCCATCTGTACCATTTTCATGCATGTTTGAACAATGTTTGTCCCCTGTTTTGGACAAAACAAATAAATGGCATTTAAATAATCATATATGGGGTTGGAATTTGAATCTTGTACTCAAACCAACTCCATTTAAACCATAGCTAGTTGCATTAGCTCAAGACACACCCATATTGCCATGTCATAGCATGCATCATATTGTTGCATATCGTCATGTGTTGATTGTGCTTGGTTGTGTTCTTCGTGGTAGGTTCTGCCTCCGAGGATATTCACGAGTATCCAACTGAAGGGCAGTATCCCGTCACCACTCCATCAGGCAAGCAACCATTGATCATTCCGATACAACCCATGTTCTCGCTCCTGCTCTTGTTTACTGCATTAAGACAACACGATTCAAACTGCTGTGTGCTACGGTAGTTGAACCCTTATCCTCTGCATGACCTGTCATTGCCACAGTAACTAGATGAAACCCTCTAGCATGTGTAGGAGTTGATTGAGCCATGTTTTGTGATTCCTACCTTGCTATGCCTGCTATGCTTAGAGTTGTGTCAGGTCTGGTTCATCTGGGTGATGGGCTAGAGTGAAATGCTTGTGCCAGTATTATGTGGGATGTGTAGAACATGTTTTGGTAAAGGTATCGATGAGAGGCCATGTAGGAGTACATGGTGGGTTGTTTCATTGAAGCCGTCCCTAAGAACTGAGTTCTGTATGCGTGAATTAAGATTCAGCTACTACCACACATTGGGCCCTGAAATATGACCCCGCTCGACTTACTGACCCCTCTCGCCTCAGTCCAGGAGTTGCAACTAGTTTCTGGTGTTTGTAGGACATGTGTTGGCGGCCGTGCGTAGCGCTGACCCTAGGGCTGGGCTATGTTGCGGTAGATACACCGTGGCACGGTGTACCGAGTCACCCGTTTGGTGTCTCGGGAACCCTGTTCACATCGTTCGGGGCCGTTGAGGACACCCCGGCCGGATTTCCTTGCGGATGGAACCTGAATAGGCAATGACCCTGGACTAGAGACTTGTGAGGTTAGTCAGGTCGTGGTCTACACCCACGTCGGTTTTCGCTTGAAGTCTGCCGAGCACATTTCGTGTGCAGACGCTAAGTGGGGGAAACATGTGTGACGAAGTACACCCCTGCAGGGTATAAAACTATTCGAATAGCCGCGTCCGCGGTAAAGGACTACTTGATTGCATGTACAGTTCATAGACAAGTTAATGGATACTACTAAAAGACTCAAGATAAGTGTGAGTACCGGGGATGGCCCCTCACAGGATACGAGGGAGGATCCTCGGTGGAGTATTGTGATGGTGAGTAGTGGACTCGTGTGCGAAAACTATTTTGCTAAAAGATTCCGTAGGATAGCTTAGCCAAGAGTCAAAGCTGGCTTGCTGCATAAACCCCACCACCTTCTTGAGAATGAGCATGTACAGTAGGTTCTGATGTAAGACTTGCTGAGTACCTTTGTACTCATGTTTGCTTATTTATTGTTTTCAGACGACAACACTGCCCCCTCCGATGGGTTTTACGTAGATCTTGACGTCGACGAGTGACTAGACACCCAGGTGGTGATCCAGGCCATGGAGGGCCCTATGTAGATAGACAGGCTTCGAGAAGCCTTCTTTCCTTTTAGAGTCTGTACTCACACTAGTTGCTTCCGCATGTGCTTGTATGACTGTATGACTTGAGTGTCGGGTCATGTGACCCCTACCTGTATGGATATGTTATGTATGGCTCCCTGGAGCCTTTAAATAAAGTACTTGAGTTGTAGAGTTTTGTTGTGATGCCATGTTGTATGTACCCATATCGAGCATATTGTATGTATGTTTGAAATGCTTGGTATGAGTGGGATCCGACAATCTAGTTGTTTGCCCTTCGCAGCCTTTCTTATGGGGAAATGTAGTCTAGTGCTCCTCGAGCCATAGTAGTCCGCTACAGCCCGGTTCACCGGAGTCCTGCTAGCCCAGCACTACTGTTCAGGACACTTGACTGGCCGGCATGTGTTTCACTTCGTCCCTATGTCTGTCCCTTCGGGGAAATGTCACGCGGTGATCTCCGGAGTCCTGCCTAGCCTGCTACAGCCCGGGATTCCCCGGAGTCCTGTTAGCCCAGTGCTACAGCCCGGAATCACTCGTTGATGACCGACATGTTCGTTGTGATTCATGTATGCCTGTCTCCATAGGTCTGTGCCGCTTTGGGTTCACGACTAGCCATGTCGGCCCGGGTTCTCGGTCATATGGATGCTAGCGACATTGTCATATACGCGAGCCAAAAGGCGCAAACGGTCCCGGGCCATGGTAAGGTGACACCCGTGGGATACCGTGCGTGAGGCCGCAAAGTGATATGAGGTGTTACCGGCTAGATCGATGTGGCTTAGAATCGGGGTCCTGACAGCGTTGGTATCAGAGCCGGACTGCCTGTAGGTTCGTTCAGCCAAACTGGTCGATGTCGAGTCTAGAAATACTTTAGTTATATGTAAGGGAATTGATTGTGGGAGGGAACGTAAGGTTCTTTTTACTCCTTTACCCTATGCTTCTGATCTGAGTCATTCTCTTCTCATTCAACGTGGGTTAAGGACTAGGCTCTCTTCTTCTATCAGGTTCACGTGTTACTAATCCGTAGTAGCTCATAGGATTATTGCTACGAGTTTCCGTCCAGTTTCTACTATTGTAGTACGTGGCTATTTGAATCAGAACCTTGATATGATGCTGTTGAGCGGTATTGTGAACTGTTGTGGATGTCTCAAATCTTTTTCTGAGCATTTACAGCCGTTATGCTGCCCAATTTTCCCTAGGAATTCTGATGTCTTTGTCTTGTGGCTGTGCTTTCAGATGGCCAACCAGTCTCAAAACCAAGTGGTTCGCCTGACCAGGTGCCTCGACGTGCCCGGTCATACTGCTATGTTGGTCCGGGTCATGATCGAGACAGGATACCGTTGGTATCCCAAATACACTGTTGAAGAGCAGTTCCGCGACTTTAATCAAAGCCAGTATTTATGCACCGTCAGGATATTTCCTTCCTATCCTGGATCTACCGAGCCCCTTCACTGTTCCTATGGACTCGGAGTTACCATTGAGATGGCTGTGCAGGATGCTGCCTATTCCATGATGACCATCTTGCGAGTCCGGACTGGCCTGCTTCGGAACACTGACTTCCGTTACATGCCAGCTTCACTTCCGGGAGCGCAGGGGTATCTTCAGGCTATCTATGCTGACTCCACTCAGGAGGACTCATTAACTCGTACCACCGCTGAGATGCTCGAAGATAAGGACCGAGAGAATCGGGCCTTGAGGCTGGAACTCTTCAATACCCGTGCTGATCATTGGGCCACATTGACTCGGTTTGCACCCGCGGTGCAAGCTGGATGTATGGATACCAGGGATCTGTATCCTGTGAGAGCAGCTCTGCCAGACATGGTGGATTGGCGTGATGTGGGAGGCATCACCCCACCCCTTGGTCCCCGCAGGCCACCGTTTGTTGGTCCAAGACCTTATCCTAGCCCCTATGGTCCACAGGCTCCTCAGGACCGTCTGTTTCCGGATGATCACGTTGAACTTCCAGGCTATGGAGGTGACTTCTATGAGGACTACTACGGAGCTATCTGAGTTAGTAGTAGTACCACTAGTATTGTAGTAGTTGTATCTCCATTGTCCTGTGTGACTTGTGGAATACGACTTGGTGTGTAATCGATTCCGGAGGTGTAGACAAATAATGTATAGGGACTCGGAATGCCTCCGATGAGATGTAACGTCTACCTTCATAGTTGTACTGTAGCATGGGCTTGTACTAAACTATGTATGACGAGTATGACCGTTGGTGTATATATGGCAGTTTTATATTACCATGGCATACGAATGAGCATCTCTGCATTCCGCGTTATCCTTTACATTCTGCACTTCCCTGTTAAGTTTGAGCCATCCTTGTCTAAACCGTTGTCTTGTTTTCCCTCCTAGGATGGTTAACACCCGCGGAAACCCTGCTGCCCCGGAGCAGGGGGAAGCCAATGCAGCTAGAGGTGAAAATTTGCCTCACCCGCCTTCCCTGGCCGAAGTGATGCTGGAGGCGGAAAGGAACAAGCATGAGACCAACCGCCTGCTGGAGCGGATTGAGCAGAACACTGCACGCCACCCACGAAATGCCTTGGTGTCAATCAACGACTTCATCAAGCTGTACCCACCAAAGTTTAACCATTCCGTCGAGCCCCTCGACGCGGATGATTGGCTTCGCAGCATCACCCACAAGCTACGTTCTGCCAACGTAGCTGAAGCCGACAAGGTTACCTATGTTGCTTATCATCTTGAGGGCCCCGCTAGCCATTGGTGGGAAAACTACGAAGCTATGCGCCCGGTCGGCCAAATCACTACCTGGGCTGAGTTCAGCGAGGCTTTCCGTGAGCATCACATTCCGGAAGGTCTCATGGATCGCAAGAGGGAGGAGTTCTGCAACTTCACCCAAGGAAGGCTGACTGTGGATGCATATAGCCGAGAATTTGGGAACCTGGCACGCTATGCTCCTGAAGAGGTTTCTACTGACGCCAAGAAGCAGGCAAGGTTCCGTAAGGGACTTAGCCCTGAGCTTCGCCGCGATCTCCGTCTGCACGAGTGCACATCCTTCCAGAAGTTGGTCAATAAAGCTATCAGTGCTGAGACAGGCCAGACTGATTATGACGCTTCACGCAAGCATTCTCGTGATTTTGGGTCTTCATCCGGCTCGGGAGCTCAGAAGCGCCGGGTGTGGATTCCAAGCACCGCACTGCCACCCAGATTCACCCCGAGGCCATCCTTTGAGGCGCCTCGTCCCAACCAGCAAATTGCACCATCCAAGCCCTATGGTGGCCCCGCTGCTAATGTTGCTCCACGCCCCACTGTGGTAACATGCTTCAAGTGTGGAGAACCGGGTCACTATAGTCGAGAGTGTCCCCAGAACAACCCCAATCAAGCTGGAAAGTCCGTTGGCCGTGGTAAGCCCGCGGGAAAGACTTTCTACGCCAAGCCGGCCACTACTGCACGTGGCCATGTCAACTACGTCTCAGCCGAAGAGGCTCATGAGGATCCCAACGTCGTCCTTGGTACGCTCCTTGTTAACTGCCATCCGGCATCTGTTCTTTTCGATACTGGAGCATCTCATTCATTCATATCCGAGAATTATGCTCGGTTGCATAACACGACATTCTGTGACATGCCCACTTCCATGGTAATTCAAACTCCGGGTTCCAAATGGCAAACTTCTAGGGTAAGCCATGGGAACGAAATTCTTGTCGATAGGCTTGTCTTCCTTGCATCTTTAATAGCTCTCAAGTCCTCCGACATAAACATCATCTTGGGTATGGACTGGATGTCGGCTCATTACACCAAGATCGATTGTGCCACTAGAACCGTTCAACTTACTCATCCCTCGGGCAAGACAGTTAATGTCTTAACTCGAGTGGCCAAGCGCCAACTTTACTCTCTCAATGCCAACCCTCTTCCAGACCTTGAGGACGTTCCGGTAGTCCAAGACTTCCCGGATGTGTTTCCGGAAGAACTGCCAGGTGTTCCACCTGACCGGGATGTCGAGTTTGTGATAGACCTTGTTCCAGGAACCGTTCCAATTGCTAGAAGACCCTACAAGATGGCACCCTTAGAACTAGCCGAGCTTAAGAACCAACTCGATGAGTCCTTGAACAAAGGGTTCATCCGTCCTAGCTCCTCTCCTTGGGCTTGCCCCGTCCTCTTCGTCAAGAAGAAGGATGGAACGGATCGAATGGTTGTGGATTACCGACCTGTCAATCTGGTCACCATCAAGAACAAATACCCGCTTCCCAGGATCAACGACCTGTATGATCAGCTCGCTGGATCCTCAGTCTTCTCCAAGATGGATTTGAGGTTGGGCTACCATCAAATCAAAATCAGAAACGGGGACATTCCCAAAACGGCTTTTGTCACTCATTATGGCCAATACGAGTACACCGTCATGTCCTTCGGTTTAACCAATGCCCCGGCCACTTTCTCCCGGTTAATGAACTCGGTTTTCATGGAGTACTTGGACAAATTCATCGTAGTATACCTCGATGACATACTCATCTACTCCAAAAATGAAGAGGAACATGCCGAACATCTAAGACTGGTATTGATGAAACTTCGAGAGCATCGCCTTTATGCCAAATTCTCCAAGTGTGAATTTTGGTTGTCAGAAGTGACCTATCTAGGCCATGTAATCTCTGGTAAGGGTATTGCTGTCAATCCCGAGCGAGTTCAAGCCGTCCTTGATTGGACTCCACCTGTTTCGGTCAAGCAAGTTCGAAGTTTCCTTGGCCTAGCGAGCTATTGCCGCCGCTTCGTCGAGAATTTCTCCAAGGTTGCTAAACCTCTAACTGAACTCCTCAAGAAAGATAAAAAGTTCGAGTGGACTCCACAGTGCGAGTTCAGTTTTCAGGAACTAAAAAGACGCCTGACATCTGCTCCCGTACTGGTACCACCAGATTTCTCCAAGGACTTTATTATCTATTGTGACGCCTCGCGACAAGGACTAGGTTGCATACTCATGCAAGGTCGTCAGGTAATTGCCTATGCCTCACGGCAATTACACCCACATGAGGAAAATTATCCCACACATGATCTAGAGCTTGCAGCTGTAGTCCATGCACTCAAAACCTGGCGACATTACCTCCTCGGTAATCGTTGCGAGATCTTCACCGATCACCAAAGCTTGAAATATATCTTCACCCAACCAGATTTGAATCTCAGGCAAAGACGTTGGGTCGAGTTGATCTCGGATTACGACTTAGGAATAACTTACACCCCTGGCAAAGCCAATGTCATGGCTGATGCACTAAGTCATAAGTCCTACTGTAACAACCTGATGTTACAACAAAGTCAACCACTTCTCCATGAGGAATTTCGTAAGCTTAACCTTCACGTTGTTCCTCGTGGATTCCTGTCTACCCTGGTGGCGAAACCTACCCTTATGGATCAAATCATAGCTGCCCAGAAGCGTGATAAGGGCATATCCCGGATTAAGAAAAACATTGCTAGCGGAGTAGCTAAATGTTTTTCCATGGATGAGCAAGGTGCTGTCTTCTTTGAGAACCGCCTGGTGGTTCCCAAGAACCAACATCTACGCCAGATGATCCTTAAGGAAGCTCATGAATCCCCTCTCACCATTCATCCCGGTAGTACTAAAATGTATCAAGACCCACGCCAGAGGTTTTGGTGGACTAGGATGAAGAGAGAAATCACTCAATACGTTGCTAATTGCGACGTTTGTCGTCGTGTTAAAGCAGAGCATCAATGGCCTGCTGGCACCCTTCAACCTTTGGCTATTCCTGAATGGAAATGGGACAAAATCAGTATGGATTTCATCACTGGGTTTCCCAGGACCAAGAGGGGGAATAATGCCATCTTCGTCGTGATCGACCGTCTTTCCAAAGTAGCCCATTTTCTACCTGTTCGTGAGAGTATCACCGCTAGCCAGCTAGCTGACCTATACATCTCCCGAATAGTGTCTCTTCATGGTGTCCCATTGGAAATTAACTCAGACCGTGGAAGTCTCTTCACCTCTCGATTTTGGGAAAGTTTCCAAAATGCTATGGGAACTCATCTCTCCTTTAGCACCGCCTTCCATCCTCAATCAAGTGGTCAAGTAGAGCGAGTAAATCAAATTCTGGAGGATATGCTCCGAGCTTCTGTTATCTCGTTCGGAATGAGTTGGGAGAAATGCCTTCCATTCGCGGAGTTTGCCTATAACAATAGCTATCAAGCTAGTTTGGGCAAGGCTCCCTTTGAAGTTCTCTATGGACGAAAATGTCGAACGCCTCTTAACTGGTCAGAAACCGGGGAAAGACAACTCTTTGGCCCGGATATGATTCAGGAAGCAGAAGAGCAGGTTCGCGTTATTCGTGAGAAATTGAAAACGGCCCAATCTCGCCAAAAGAGTCAATATGATCGTAAGCATAAGCCTATGACATTTGAAATTGACGAGAAAGCTTACCTTCGGGTTACCCCGTTAAAAGGAACCCATCGCTTCGGTATCAAAGGCAAATTGGCTCCTCGTTACATTGGACCTTTTCGCATTCTTGCCAAACGAGGAGAAGTTGCCTACCAATTGGAACTACCTCCGCATCTTTCCAGAGTTCACGACGTCTTCCACGTTTCGCAACTCAGGCGTTGCTTCGCGGATCCTATCCGTGGAGTGGACCACGAAACGCTTGATTTACAAGATAACCTTTCTTATCGGGAATACCCCGTTCGTATCCTTGATCAAGCCGAGCGTACCACTCGACGTCATAATATCAAGTTTCTCAAGGTTCAATGGTCACACCATTCCGAGGAAGAAGCCACTTGGGAAAGGGGAGGATCGTCTTCGACTCGAGTACCCCGCCTTCTTCCCAGATGATCCTAAATCTCGGGACGAGATTCTATTGAGTGGGGGTGAGTTGTCACACCCTAGCTAGGTTATGCATTAGAGTGTGCATCATGTCTACTTTCATCAGAAATGGAAATGGGGAAAGCAGAACCCCCAGCCCCCCCCCCTGAAATCAACTAGGGTTTACTAAAAATAAACTCAATGAACCTGAAATGCCCTTCAGATATGTTCACCCTCTTTGCCTTGGGTTAGAACCCTTGGGAAAAATGGTGCATATAATTTTAGGTCAACAAAAGGGGCATTGACTTAATTCATAAATATTTGAATTTGGGCATTTAAATACTATTAAATAATTCAAATGCTCAAATAATGTTGGAATTATTTTTGGGCCACTGAAATAATTCAGAAAGTGTCCATAAATATTTTCAGGATTTTATAAAATGATTTAGTATTTAAACTAAATCAAAACAGAATAACAGAAATAGAAAATAGAAAACAGAATAAATTAGAGAGAGAGAGAGTAGGCCAGTGGGCCACTTACCTAGCGCCACCAGCCGGCCCAGCACTGTAGCTGGACGGCCCAGCCCACCAGGCCGACGCCAGTCGTCCCCTAGCTCCTGCCAGGAGGACGCCGGGCGTGTGCCCGCGGTGCGCCGGCACGCGCGCGGCCACCGACGGCCACCTCCTGCTTCGGCCGCCTCCCCGACGTCGCTATGGACGCCACGCACCCCCCTGGCCCTCTCATTCATCTCCCTCGCCCTCATCTCCTCCCCTGTTTCTCTCCCGCACGACCACCCGAACGGGCTCGTCGCCGCCGTTCGCTGCCACCGCGGCCACCGGCCACCCCTCGCCGTGCCGCTACGCCCAAAAGCTCCGCCTCGACCCACCCTTCCTCCTCACCGCTCCAAGCGACGCCGGGAGCCCTGCAGTGACGCAATTGCCGTCGTCTTCACCGACGGGCACCGAAGGTCGCCGGCTCCGATTCTCCGTCTCCAGGTCGTCCCCGAGCCCACCGAGCTGCTCTACGTGCCCCCAGTGAGCTCCTGCTCCGAATCCCCCTCTTCCCCGCTTCATTTGATCGCCATAGCCGTCACCCCCATGATGACCGAAGTGCGCCGCCGCCTGAGCTCGCCGTCGACGATGCTCCGGTGACCAAATGGTCACCCCGGAGTGTCGAACCTACTCCCCGCGATGCGTAGCACCCTCCTAGCCCCCTTGCCCCGCTCTTCTACGCACAGAAACGCAACCCCGCGCGCAACCGAACTCCGGCAGCCGCCAAAGAGCTCGCCGCCGTCAACTCCGGCCATCCTAGCTGCTGCTGCTGCCACCACTAGATCCGTGAGAGCGCCAGCAAGCCGTAGCAACAAACCACGCTCAAAATGGAGCCCTATAGCGCATTCCCGAGCCGCTCCGCCGTCTCTGTCGTCGCCGGCGACGAGCCGTGGACCAAGTCCGGCAGGTTTGACCCCGCCGACTGCTGACTGGGTGGGCCCAGTTGACCCCCTGTGTCACTGACGCGTGGGCCCCAGGCCACTAATGAACCAGGATTAGGATTAACTTAAATTAGTTAAACTAATGACCCTGACAGGCGGGACCCACTAGTCAGCCTCTCTCCCTGCCCTGTTACACTGACGTGTGGACCCCACACGTCAGGTTTGACTGGATGAGCCGCCTTTGACCTGCTGACGCAATGCTGTTGTCATGCTGACGCAATATATCTTTTCTGGAATTAAAATAAATCAGGAAATTCCAGAATATATTCAAAACTTCAAAAATTCATAGAAATTCAACCATAACTCCAAATGAGACAAATTATATATGTAAAATTATCAGAAAAATTCAAGGAATCCATCTGTACCATTTTCATGCATGTTTGAACAATGTTTGTCCCCTGTTTTGGACAAAACAAATAAATGGCATTTAAATAATCATATATGGGGTTGGAATTTGAATCTTGTACTCAAACCAACTCCATTTAAACCATAGCTAGTTGCATTAGCTCAAGACACACCCATATTGCCATGTCATAGCATGCATCATATTGTTGCATATCGTCATGTGTTGATTGTGCTTGGTTGTGTTCTTCGTGGTAGGTTCTGCCTCCGAGGATATTCACGAGTATCCAACTGAAGGGCAGTATCCCGTCACCACTCCATCAGGCAAGCAACCATTGATCATTCCGATACAACCCATGTTCTCGCTCCTGCTCTTGTTTACTGCATTAAGACAACACGATTCAAACTGCTGTGTGCTACGGTAGTTGAACCCTTATCCTCTGCATGACCTGTCATTGCCACAGTAACTAGATGAAACCCTCTAGCTTGTGTAGGAGTTGATTGAGCCATGTTTTGTGATTCCTACCTTGCTATGCCTGCTATGCTTAGAGTTGTGTCAGGTCTGGTTCATCTGGGTGATGGGCTAGAGTGAAATGCTTGTGCCAGTATTATGTGGGATGTGTAGAACATGTTTTGGTAAAGGTATCGATGAGAGGCCATGTAGGAGTACATGGTGGGTTGTTTCATTGAAGCCGTCCCTAAGAACTGAGTTCTGTATGCGTGAATTAAGATTCAGCTACTACCACACATTGGGCCCTGAAATATGACCCCGCTCGACTTACTGACCCCTCTCGCCTCAGTCCAGGAGTTGCAACTAGTTTCTGGTGTTTGTAGGACATGTGTTGGCGGCCGTGCGTAGCGCTGACCCTAGGGCTGGGCTATGTTGCGGTAGATACACCGTGGCACGGTGTACCGAGTCACCCGTTTGGTGTCTCGGGAACCCTGTTCACATCGTTCGGGGCCGTTGAGGACACCCCGGCCGGATTTCCTTGCGGATGGAACCTGAATAGGCGATGACCCTGGACTAGAGACTTGTGAGGTTAGTCAGGTCGTGGTCTACACCCACGTCGGTTTTCGCTTGAAGTCTGCCGAGCACATTTCGTGTGCAGACGCTAAGTGGGGGAAACATGTGTGACGAAGTACACCCCTGCAGGGTATAAAACTATTCGAATAGCCGCGTCCGCGGTAAAGGACTACTTGATTGCATGTACAGTTCATAGACAAGTTAATGGATACTACTAAAAGACTCAAGATAAGTGTGAGTACCGGGGATGGCCCCTCACAGGATACGAGGGAGGATCCTCGGTGGAGTATTGTGATGGTGAGTAGTGGACTCGTGTGCGAAAACTATTTTGCTAAAAGATTCCGTAGGATAGCTTAGCCAAGAGTCAAAGCTGGCTTGCTGCATAAACCCCACCACCTTCTTGAGAATGAGCATGTACAGTAGGTTCTGATGTAAGACTTGCTGAGTACCTTTGTACTCATGTTTGCTTATTTATTGTTTTCAGATGACAACACTGCCCCCTCCGATGGGTTTTACGTAGATCTTGACGTCGACGAGTGACTAGACACCCAGGTGGTGATCCAGTCCATGGAGGGCCCTATGTAGATAGACAGGCTTCGAGAAGCCTTCTTTCCTTTTAGAGTCTGTACTCACACTAGTTGCTTCCGCATGTGCTTGTATGACTGTATGACTTGAGTGTCGGGTCATGTGACCCCTACCTGTATGGATATGTTATGTATGGATCCCTGGAGCCTTTAAATAAAGTACTTGAGTTGTAGAGTTTTGTTGTGATGCCATGTTGTATGTACCCATATCGAGCATATTGTATGTATGTTTGAAATGCTTGGTATGAGTGGGATCCGACAATCTAGTTGTTTGCCCTTCGCAGCCTTTCTTATGGGGAAATGTAGTCTAGTGCTCCTCGAGCCATAGTAGTCCGCTACAGCCCGGTTCACCGGAGTCCTGCTAGCCCAGCACTACTGTTCAGGACACTTGACTGGCCGGCATGTGTTTCACTTCGTCCCTATGTCTGTCCCTTCGGGGAAATGTCACGCGGTGATCTCCGGAGTCCTGCCTAGCCTGCTACAGCCCGGGATTCCCCGGAGTCCTGTTAGCCCAGTGCTACAGCCCGGAATCACTCGTTGATGACCGACATGTTCGTTGTGATTCATGTATGCCTGTCTCCATAGGTCTGTGCCGCTTTGGGTTCACGACTAGCCATGTCGGCCCGGGTTCTCGGTCATATGGATGCTAGCGACATTGTCATATACGCGAGCCAAAAGGCGCAAACGGTCCCGGGCCATGGTAAGGCGACACCCGTGGGATACCGTGCGTGAGGCCGCAAAGTGATATGAGGTGTTACCGGCTAGATCGATGTGGCTTAGAATCGGGGTCCTGACAAGTATTTGGCCATCGCCGCGTCACTGACCTCCAGTAGCTCCATGGCCATCTCATAGCTTTCAATCCATGCCCCCGGCTGTAAATCGGCCGTGTAGTTAGCCACCTTTCGAGGCCCTTTGAAGTCCTTGGGCAAATGCTCATTACGCAGAGCCGACACCAAGCAAGGGACACCTCCAGTCCTTGTGGCCATGCCTGCCTCAATAGAGGTCATCAGATGAACCGCCCGCTGAGCCGCCTACTCAGCTGCCTATTGAGCCGCTTGCTCAACCTCCCGGCAGATCCTATCCTAATCAACCAAGTAAAGATCTCCATCACGCGCTGGGTCATGCCCGCACGGCTGGTCGCGGCACCGGGCATTGCTTGAAACGGCTGCTGAATCTATGTGCCTGCTATAACTCAGGCTCCGACTTGGGCGAGGGGTCGAATGAATCCTGTCTCGACTATAAGAATAAGCCTCCTGCTGCGCCAGAGCCGTCTGAAGAAGTTCTCTGACCCTTCGGGTTTTAATCATCGTCGGAGAGTCACCCTCCGCTTGGAGAGCCGCCAATCGCGTCGCCGCAGTGATCATGTTCTCCAAAGGGTTAGGATAATGACCTGGTGGTGTTGGTACATAATGAGGTGTAGTAGCATTCACACGAGGAGGTTCCATCACCCATGGCTGAACCGGTGCCCCAGTCCCAGGCGTTGCAACCCGGTTTTCCTCCGGCGGGTTATTGGGGCCCACCCCGGGTGTACGGAAGAGGTTTCTAGGATCATAAATCAGAGGCGGACGGGATTGAGCCTTCTGGTGTCTTCTCCTCATGACTTCATTTGATGCGTTCCGATCCATCGTAAGCTGGAAAGCTTCTGATTGAATCTGCTGAGCTCGAGCATCTAAAGTCGCCCGCTTTGCGGCCATCCTGACGGCCTCTGCTGCTAGGTTTTCCTTGGCTTGTGCCACCTCTTCACGTAACTGTGCCACTTCTGCATCATACTAAGCCTGATCCGCCGGGTTAACCATGGCAGTTAACAGGGCTGTCATCCTGTCCATGAGATCCATCAGTACCTGAGCCGGCGGGTGCAGGGCCTTCTGCCCCGGCCGCTGCTGACCCGGAGGTTATCACTGCCGTGGTCGTGGAGTTTTGAACGGGCTGCGTGCCAGTCATGAAGATCCCTGCCCTACTCAGTGGCTCAAAGGGGTCTGGAATACTGCTGCCATCGGAACAGCCCCCAAGACCACCGTCTTGCAATTCATACAATGAACCCATATCACCTGTGGACGATCCACCGTCAGAGCAGATGGTCGTCTCATCGGCAGACACCGATCCTTCCGAGAACTCTCCTCCATGGATGCATCCCATGAAGGCACGCTTCATGGAGGGCTGAGTCCGGGCGGGCCTCGCACGCTGAGCCGTCTCGATGATGTCGGTGCAGATGTCCGGCTCAGGGCCCGGCTCACCGATCTGGCCGATGAAGACATGGATTCCGCCGAAGGGGACCCGGTACCCGTACTCAATTGAGCCGGCGTCGGGGCCCCAGCCAGTGTCGTCGATGTAGAGCTTGTCGTGACGACTCTTGGTCATCCGGCCCACAACATATCCCTTGTGCCCTTCGAAGTTGCCCTTCAAGAACTCAAATCCACCGTGCGCAGGCCCCACGGTGGGCGCCAACTGTCGTGGAATTGTCATGGCAGATGTCCTAGTGAAAGGACTTAATCATGGAGACATCGCAACTAAGAAGCTTAAAGGGGTTAAACGGGACAAATGACACGAGAGGTTTATACTGGTTCGGCCCCTTGCGGTGAAGGTAAAGGCCTAGTCCAGTTGAGGTGATATTGCTAGGTTTCGATAACCAAGGAGCGAATACGGTTAACTTGGCTCTCGGTCTGTTGTTTTTTTGTCCTCAACTGCTGCCCAGGTCATCATTTTATATACAGAGGCTGACGCCCGGCAACTCATAGAGTCCCGGCTGGCTCATAAACATTATCTGGCTCGGTCTCTAACTATTCCTGCCTTACAATACAAGTCATATACATACAGCGGTCTATCTCTACGGGCCTTGAGCCGCCTTCGGGCTTGGGCCTTATACTAAGCCTATCTGTGAACCGCCATACAATCTTGGGCTTCATTATGGTGAATCGTCATAGGGATGACCCGGCCCCTCCTGGGCGGGTCATACCTAATAGTTATATCCCCAACAATGACCGAAGTTTGTTCGGAGTCCCGGATGAGATCACGGACATGACGAGGAGTCTTGAAATGGTCGAGAGGTAAGGTTTCATATATTGGAAGGTTACATTCAAACACTGGAATGGTTTCGGGAAGTTTGGGATAAGTTTTGAAGTACCGGGGGTTACCGGACCCCCCCCCCCCCCGGGGGAAGTTAATGGGCCATCATGGGCCTTAGTGGAGGAGAGAGGACCGGCCAAAGGAGGTGGCGCGCAACCTCCCCCCCCCCTTGCCAATCCGAATTGGACAAGGGATGGGGGCGGCGCCCCCCCCCCCCTTCCCTCTCCTACTCCTTATCTCTTTCCCCCTTTACTACTCCGGAAAAGGAAAAAAAGGGAAGGGGATCCTACTAGGACTTGGGAGTCCTAGTAGGACTTCCCACACTTAGCGCACCCCTAGGGGGCCAGCCTCCTCCTCCTCCCTCCTTTATATACGGGGCCAGGGGCACCCCAAAGCACAACCGACAATCTTTTAGCCGTGTGCGGTGCCCCCTCCATAGTTTACCACCTCGGTCATATCGTCGTAGTGCTTAGGCGAAGCCCTGCGCCGGTAAATTCATCATCATCATCGACACGCCATCGTGCTGACGAAACTCTCCCTCGTCCTCAACTAGATCAGGAGCTCGAGGGACGTCATCGTGCTGAACGTATGCAGAAAACGGAGGTACCGTACATTCGGTACTTGGATCGGTTGGATCATGAAGACGTTCGACTACATCAACCGTGTTACTAAACGCTTCCACGTTCGGTCTACGAGTGTACAGCGACACACTCTCCCGTCTTGTTGCTATGCATCTCCTACATAGATCTTGCGTGATCGTAGGAAAAAAAGTAAATACTGCGTTCCCCAATAGTGGTATCAGAGCCAGGTATATGCGTATATGCTATATGCACGAGTAGAACACAAAGAGTTGTGGGCGAGAATAGTCATATTGCTTACCACCAACATCTTACTTTGATTCGACGGTATTGTTGGATGAAGTGGCCCGGACCAACATTACATGACCGCGTTCATGAGACTAGTTCTACCGACGTGCTTCGCACACAGGTGGCTGGCGGGTGTCTATTTCTCCAACTTTAGTTGAATCGAGTTTGACTATGGCCGGTCCTTGTTGAAGGTTAAAACAGCACACTTAACAAAAAATCGTTGTGGTTTTGATGCGTAGGTAAGAACGGTTCTTACTAGAAGCCCGTAGCAGCCACATAAAACTTGCAACAACAAAGTAGAGGGCGTCTAACTTGTTTTTGCAGGGCATGTTGTGATGTGATATGGTCAAGACATGATGAGATATAAATTATTGTATGAGATGATCATGTTTTGTAAAAGTTATCGGCAACTGGCAGGAGCCTTATGGTTGTCCCTTTATTGTATGAAATGCAATCGCCATGTAATTGCTTTACTTTATCACTAAGCAGTAGCGATAGTCGTAGAAGTAGTAGTTGGCGAGACGACCATGATGCTATGATGGAGATCAAGGTGTCAAGCCGGTGACGACGGAGATCATGACAGTGCTTTGGAGATGGAGATCAAAGGCACAAGATGGTGATGGCCATATCATGTCACATATTTTGATTGCATGTCATGTTTATGTTTTATGCATTTAATTTTTGCTTAGTATGGCGGTAGCATTATAAGATGATCCCTCACTAAATTTTAAGGTACAAGTGTTCTCCCTAAGTATGCACCATTGCTACAGTTCGTCGTCCCAAGACACCACGTGATGATCGGGTGTGATAAGCTCTGCGTTCACATACAACGGGTGCAAGCTAGTTTTGCACGTGCAGAATACTCGGGTTAAACTTGACGAGCCTAGCATATGCAGATACGGCCTCGTAACACTGAGACCGAAAGGTCGAACGTGAATCATATAGTAGATATGATCAACATAGTGATGTTCACCATTGAAAACTACTCCATCTCATGTGATGATCGGACATGGTTTAGTTGATATAGATCACATTGATAACCCACAAGTATAGGGGATCGCAACAGTTTTTGAGGGTAGAGTATTCAACCCAAATTTATAGATTCGACACAAGGGGAGCCAAAGAATATTTTAAGGTATTAGCAGCTGAGTTGTCAATTCAACCACACCTAGAGATTAATTATCTGCAACAAGAAATTAGTAGCAAAGTAATATGATAGTTTTGATAGTAGTAGCAACAGTAACGGTAACAGTTATAGCAATAGTTTTGTAGCAAGTGTAACAGTGATGATAGCAGTAGTAACTTAGCAAGAAGAATATAAGATTCGTAGGATTGGATCGGTGACCTGTTGGAAGATATTCAACATGAGACAGTTATAACCTAGGGCGATACAACACTAGCTCTAGTTCATCGATATAATGTAGGCATGTGTTCCGTAAATAGTCATACATGCTTATGGAAAGAACTTGCATGACATCTTTTGTCCTACCCTCCCGTGGCAGCGGGGTCCATATTGGAAACTAATGGATATTAGGGCCTCCTTTTAATAGAGAACCGGAACAAAGCATTAACACATAGTGAATACATGGACTCCTCAAACTACGGTAATCACTGGAAGAAGTCCCGGTTATTGTCACTCCGGGATTACCGAATCATAACACGCAGTAGGTGACTATAACTTGCAAGATCGTATCTAGAACATGGATATAATGGTGATAACATAAATGGTTCAGATCTGAAATCATGGCACCCGGGCCCAAAGTGACAAGCATTAAGCATGGCAAAGTCATAGCAACATCAATCTAAGAACATAGTGGATACTAGGGATCAAGCCCTAACAAAACTAACTCGATTACATGATGAATCTCATCCAACTCCTCACCGACCAGCGAGCCTACGAAGGAATTACTCACTCCCGGTGGGGAGCATCATGGAATTGGCGATGGAGAAGGGTTGGTGATGACGAAGAACGAAGATCCCCCTCTCCGGAGCCCCAAACGGACTACAGATCTGCCCTCCCAAGGAAGAACAGGGCTTGGCGGCGGCTCCGTCTTGTGGATCGTGATAATTCTTTCTCCCTAATTTTTTTCTCCGAAAATACAATTTTATAGCGTCGGTTTCAGGGTGTGTGGGGCCATCAGGTGGGGACAACCTACCTGGATGCGCCAGGAGAGGGGGCGCACCCTGGTGGGTTGTGCCCACCCAGGTGCCCCTCTCTGGTGGATCTTGACTCCATAAATTCTCATTTATTATATAAAAAATCCTCGCAAAGTTTTGTTCCATTCCGAGAACTTTTATTTCTGCACAAAAACAACACCATGGTAGTTCTGCTGAACACAGCGTCAGTCCGGGGTTAGTTTCATTCAAATCATGCAAATTAGATTCCAAAATAAGAGGAAAAGCGTTAGGAAAAGTAGATACGTTGGAGATGTATCAACTCCCCCAAGCTTAAACATTTGCTTGTCCTCAAGCAATTCAGTTGATAAACTGAAAGTGAAAAATAAAAACTTTTACGAACTCTTTTGCTCTTGTTTGCATAAATAAGCTTAAACAACACCCAGGTTTTCAGCCAACATTATTACTAATCATGTCGACTATAACTCCTAAAAATTATATTAACTCATATCAATGACATAATCAGCTAGCGAGCAATAATAAGACATCTCAAACGGCAACATGTTGTCAAAACAACCATGATATAATATGACAATAGTGGTATCTCGCTAGCCCTTTATGAGACCGCAAAACATAAATGCAGAGCACCTCCAAAGTCCAAGCAGCGACTAAACATTGTAATGCATGGTAGAAAAGATCTAGTCATGATGCACCCAACATTAGCTACACACAATGCATAAGTCATGACAATTGTGCTCTTAGGTTCTAGCGCTTGTTTTAGAAGGTGATGACACAACATAAAAGTAAATAGATAGTCCCTTCGCGGAGGGAAGCAGTGATTTGCAGAGGTGCCAGAGCTCAAGTTTTTAAAACAGAGATAAATGATATTTTGAGGCATGCACCCTTGTCATTCACTTCACGACTATCAGTTATCAATATCTCCCATGCTAAACAGGCTAGTGGCGGTTCCCAAGCGATAAAAGTAAAGGTTTTGACTCCATTGGGAGTTTTTGTTTGATTATTCGAGCGATTAACTCTTTTTGTATTTTGCAGTTTGGGACTGGGCATCCCTATTACCGCCCTTTTATCGTGCGATGGCGAATGAATAAACACTCGACCTAAGAATAACCCGCTTAGCATGGAAGATACTGACCACCTCATGTCGTTCCATGAATGATCCAGGTACACAAATGGATTTTTTTTAAAGTTTGTAGAGGTGGCACATGCAAATTTACTTAGCACGGCAGGGTAATACCGCATATAGATAGATATGGTGGACTCATCGGAATAATTTTGGGTTCAAGGTTTTTGATGTACAAGCAGAATCCCCACTTAGTATAGGCGAAGGCTAGCAATTAGATTGAGAAGCGGCCAACTAGAGAGCAACAACGATCATGATCATGCATTATGCATAAGTAACATTGGACACTAGCATGAGTATTGTTTAGAATTGAGATCGAGAGAGACAAGAAATGATTCCGGTGTCTCCTTTATTGATGATTGTCACAGATTATATACAGGGACGCGCCCGGGAAGTAACCGCCGTGCGGTTGAGCGTGACTGCACGTGGGGGAACAGGGATTCCCCTAATTAATCATAGGGATTAATTAGTCTTAACACTCCCCCTAATCACCGCTTCACCTCATTAGTGACCATCATCTTGATAAGCTCCTCAAAAAAAACCCTGTGGGAAAAATGTGAGGAGATAGGTGTTTGATATGTTGCTAAAACTCCTTCAAACCCAGTGGGAAAATAAGGAGAAAATGATGCAACATATAATGGTTATTGTCTGTTTTAACTCAATACGAGAAAACTCGTAGAGTTTAGAGGACAATAAATATGTCACATATATTTTCTTAAAAACCCCGGTGGGGAAAACAGAAAATATGACATATGGTCTTGTGTTGATATTACCTCATTAAAAACCTTTATGAGAACCTGTAAAGTAAACTCATGAAGGGAAAAAGAGTATAATATGATGCATTGAACAGAAACAATTTAGGAAGATACTCCCCCTTATTCTTGCAAAATTCGAAGGCACACATCATTTTTCATCGGATTGACTCCCGTAAAAATCTATATATAAACATGAAGATTCTCAAAAGAATCACTGTCGGATATATAGAATACATACAAATGAATTTGTATCAAAGTGTTGATACAATATATTGTGATATACAATATATGATGACAACAATAATCATGTTCTTATTAGAACATCATAAATGGACATAAATAAATAGATCACTAAGGAGACTAAGGGACTAAATATATAGTCTCCAAACATGTCGGTTGATGCATATTCAGCCATCATGCTCTCCATGCTCATAGGGTCTCGTGACAGCTTGATGGTGTCAGGTTGAGGGTTTGAAGTGAGTTTCAAACCATTACCCTTGAGGTCCTTTACGTCCCGGTGGCGTGGCTCGGATTGCACGCGCTATCTCATGAGATGCAAGACTGATCTTGATGTCCATGACCCGCTTAAGTAAGTTGTGGCCATCGAGGGCAAGAGCCTTAAATTGTTAGCCATCGGTTACTTATACGGGTAAGCCAGAGATAATTAATTTACAAGAAGTAACTTAAAAACCATCATGGCTTGTAATAAGAATGCAAAAATTTGACTCAAGTGTATAACTTGAAAATGCTCAACCTCATTATGGGAACATAACACATTAAAGATTATACAGATCTCATAGTAATAGAGATAGTCTGCACATGGGCAGTAGATCCAACTCATTACCTTGTGTTTTCCTAATATAATGAGGGAGATGTTATTGTCAAAAATTTATAAGTTTGTTGTGCAGGAGAAATCAATCTTGACCGCTGCGACATGTTCATGAAGAATGGCAATGTGGTAAACACATAGAACATATCATCTCCGGTGAAAAAACGGTAATTTATTTATATTACATATTGCATCATATAAATACATCTTAATGTTGCAAAATTAATAGATTTCAAGAAGGTGGCTCGAAATCATTAGTGTGAATCTCAAATTGCTAAGAATGACACCTTGAATTTTGCATATGTATTTGCAAGAAATTGAAAATCTCAATTGCAAATAGATGTACTATTCTCGACATGTAGTGAACATGGAGATACATACATTCCGGAATACATCGTACTCAACAGAAATACACTACTACTGTAATGAATAGTAATGATGTTGCAAACTTGATGCTCAAGTAAAAAAAATTGTATTGTACATACCTCAAATTAAATGAGATGATCTTTTATCAAGTTGCCAGATAATTCAGCGAGGTGAATTAATAATTTGCGAGAGAAAACTGATCTCAATCGCAATAAGATTGTTTTGCGAGAAAATACTAATTCTCAATCGCAAATCTATATTATTATGCGAGAAAACTTAGTCTCAATCGCAGAACAATGTTACTGTACCGGTAAAGAACATGTTATAGGTCAAGCAAATAACAGCCACATATTTCTAGAATTTCAAAACTCTACAGAAAATGGGCTAATAGCAGATCTATACATGTCTTAAACGTCACAAATGCTAATGAATAGCAAATGATGTAAGATACAAGTTTTGGCCTATTCCGAAAATAGGTAAAGCCACTAGGGCTATATTGCAAAACTCGCAAAGAGATAAGGCTTCCTTATCTCTTTTTCCCGTGACGTGTGGTGCTATTTCAGAGATAGGAACTCTGAACGTCCCCAATGATTTCCACCGAGACGCAGCCCAGCTTCTCCATGCCGCCGTGCAGGCCATGTGCTGCTGCCGCCGCATAGGGGGGCGGCTGCACCGTGCACTGTCGGCAGTTGGTATAGGCCGCGACACCACCCGCCGGGAGATAGTGGTCGAGGGCATCGCCTCGCCATTGTCATGGTCTGCGACTTTGCCGAGGTTGCCGCCTGTGCGTGCAGGTTGCGGTCCTCGGGCGCTCTGCGCCGGAGGACGTCGGCATGCTGCACATCGGAAATCGAGGCCGAGCAGAGCGTCGAGGGGGCGCCAACGCACCGCGTGCTGAGGAGCGCCGAGCGGTTGACGGCGAGCGTCACCGCGCCACACGGCTGCCGTTGCCCTGCGCATCTCCGCATGATGGAAGCTGGGAGTCGGGGTCAAGCGCCTGAGGGGCCGTCACCGTTTCCGACGCCAGAGGCCAAGCCGGTGGTGCCGGTGTTCCAGTCCATCATGGGGCCGAGGCCAGACGAAGGCGATGCCATCGTCATTGACGTTCTTGATGGCCTGATGGCGACAAGCGCCACCACCAAGTCCAGAGACGATGGTAATTATGTGAGGAATTTTACCTTTCCTTGATTCGTTCTCGAATTTTTTCGGATCGATGAACGCCAATGCCCCAGTTGTTCGTTCTCTTGTTCATTCCCTGTAGGGTATCGCTCTCAAAGAGGCAGTTAGAAATCGAGAGATTTCTGTCGTGACCGTGCACGGGGCGAGACTGCCGCTTGGAAGCGCTTGCGCCAGGCTGATGGCCGCCGCGGTAGCGGGCGCCACCACGCCAAACCGAGGGCTGCGGTCGTTGAACTCACGAGCGAGCGAGGTCATAGCCAAGCGCCGATAGAATCGCTCCGCCGGGAGCATGCTGATAACGTGTTTAGAATTGAGATCGAGAGAGACAACAAATGATTCCAGTGTCTCCTTTATTGATGATTGTCACAGATTATATACAGGGACGCGTCCGGGAAGTAACCGCCGTGCGGTTGAGCGTGACTGCACGTGGGGGAACGGGGATTCCCCTAATTAATCATAGGGATTAATTAGTCTTAACAAGTATAACTAGCAAACATGCCCGTGTGTTGCAATGGGACTTTTAAAAAATAGCTCACGGTCCTAGATCCTAATCCAATAAGCATGACTGAAGACACCCCATCCCTGAAGTTCAAAATCTCAAAAAAAAACATCTAAATATTTGATTCATTGGTATGCCCTTACATATCAGTTAGAACCTAAATAGAAGAACCTCGACACAGAAACTATCGCCAACCAATTTCCTAGCTTTACAGCAGACTGCAAAACAAACATTCACATGGATAACATTTCGGATCATGATGAATAACTTAATACATCCATTCCCTGGATTTAGGTAAGAATCGTATCTAACGTTGTATGGCTCGTGTGTATCGGCTACATTTCGTGTTCTATACATGGTTATTCATATCAATGAATATTTGAAATATGAATGCTATTAAGCAATCTAATTTGCATAAAGGAAAATCTTACAAAGCCACCACAAAAGATGAAGACTGAAAAGTCCGAGATAACAAAAGGGTTTTTGGATATTAACCTTTTCTGATATTTATCTCCAGCATTTTTTTGAGACGCGCTGGAATAATATAGATAGGGGCTTTGGTTGCAAAATACTGCAGTAAACGGATGTCGTATATCCTAAGATTGCAAAGTACAACTCATGGTAGTAACAAACATCATTCTGAACATCTATGATCACTCGAAGGATAATATAAGCCCGTTGCATTATTTTTACTGAAAGTTAATGATGTCCTAAGGCACTATAAATTTAGGTGGGCAGCTAATAAATATGGTCAATCAGTCAACCAACAAAATTTGGTAGGTATGGCTTGTAAACTTGAGTACATGTGCAATCTGGCTGGTAAACTTTGGTAGATAAATCGAATCAGACATCATTGAAATGATTCTGTTAATAACAAATATTTAATATTCAATCTGATTGCAGTGCTAACAATTACATGAGACAAGCTTAATGATAACGACAGGAACACAAACTAATGTCTTAAAATCACTATTTACAAATGAATGCACTACAAATGGGATATATACCAACACTATTAGCGACAACAACCAATGGGGAAAATAGCCATGTAAAGTGTCATATTAGTCTGTGAAGACGAAACATAATTTAGATATCTCACCATATCTTTTGGAGATCGAATGTACCAAACCTTAACTTCATGTGCCAAATCTCCCTAGAGATCCTTCATAGAAATTTCTTTTTCGCTTTATTTCATCTCCTAAAACATAGCAGTATAAGAAAGTACTGAATTTCGCAAATGAATCGGACGACTAACTTGTTTTTTTCTTTATATGTTCTCCTCAATTGATTTAGAAAAAAAGAATAAATGAATAAAATTTAGATGGAAACTAACATTTCTTATCCTAAGCCATGGATGCATCATGCAGGACCAATCTGTGTAGAGTGGAGATGAAGAAAGCTCATCAGCTAACATAAAAAAATGGAGGAACTCGTATGGCCTATGGGGCCTACATGTAGTAACGTACATCCACTCTGAATCTACCATATAAAGAGCAAAGTCTCCTTACCATGAGTCGTTGGACTTACGTATGTACGTAGCGGCTGCCACTCCATGGCCACCAGATCCCTACCGCTGCAGCATCGATCCCTCATCACCATGATCAAGGGTACCTAGTAGCAGCCTACATAAGGATATGTACATATCATGAAGCAATTATAATCAGCAAGCATCAGCCTTCTCTGTGTTCTCTGTATAGATGTGTGGTAACCAAGCAGCAGCATGAACAAAATTGCAGCAGCGGGCTGCTGCTCTCCTCTCTGATCTCTCTCTATATGCAATAGTAGTATAGCAGAACATCAAAATTAGCAACGGCAGAGCAATCTCTAAAAAATAGTAGGAATATAATTAAAAAGATTCTAATGTGTTTATTTTGGCATATCGGAACATTCAGTGTGTATATCTGAGTTCAACACCAGCTATAATGGCTACCAATCTTGGTTAAGTACTGATCAAGTAGCATTCGGCTGAACAAAAGCAATAAACTTCAATCTTTATGTCCAGAGAAAATTAGGAATAATAGTGAGCAAAGCATATGAACATATATCATTATTCAAAACTTAAAGTTAACAGATCTACAATGTGCATCCTTGTGCACAACCCATCTCTAAGAAATTGTTTGGAACATCATTGATAGAAATTTATTAGCAGAATTTAAGCTATAACATCGTAGGCAATACAAAGGAATTCAGATGTAAGCTGAATCTTCCTTGAACTTTCAGGCCTGGCCACTCAGACCCATTAGTCATTAGTTTAAAGTTCAAAACTGATGATAGAATTGGACGATGATGGCAATCCAAGCGCGCCGGTCTTTGACACACCCCAAGCCCCCAAGCGCGCCGCTGGCCACCCCGGCCGCGGCGGCCACCCGCTCCCTGCGCCGTGGGCCACTCCGGCCTCGGCGGCCACCTCCGCGGGGCTCGCCAGCTCCTGCCTGCTGGCGAGCATGGGCCGGCCGCGCTCTCGCAGATCTGGATCCAGCGGTAGCCCGCGTGCGTCGCCGCCGGCCTCTCCTTCGCCCTCCGGTCCGTCGATGGTGCCGGATTCGCAGCCGCTCCGTCGAGTCAATGCGCGAGATCCCGGCTCTCCGCCCCGGATCCTGCTGCGCGGTGAGTGTTCCACCGCGGCCCCGCTGCTCTGCCCGGCGGATCTGGCCGCGGATCCCTTTCTCTTACCGCTTTCGGAACGACCACGCCTTCAATCCATCGTCGTTGCCCCTGCTGCTGGCGTTAACTCCCCCCCTGCGGGGACGGATGGGGGATGGACCGAGGTCTCCTCCCGGAAAAGCAGGCGTCCACACTCTGGCACGGCGGGCAATAGGCTGCGCTCCTCTCCGGTCCGGCATGGGCGTCGTGGTGACTTCAATACGGATGCCGGCCGGGCGGCCTTCTTAAGCCAGTTCCGCGGCAGATGTTTTAGATGCCTGAGCAAGAAGCACCGTAGAAAGGATTGTCGCGACCCGATCCGCTGCATCATCTGCAACCACTCCGGTCATCTGGGCCGCGAGTGCCCGCAAAATCCCAGGCGCAACCCTGCCGCGGCCACCGCTAGGGTGCCGGCAAGGGATAGACTCTGCTTTGCTCCCGCTGCTCCTGCGTCTCCACCCGCCGCCCCTGCGTCACCGCCCCTTGGCATGGAAGGCACCCACGTCGCCGACCCCGTGCGCCGCCCGCGGCACAGCTGAAAGGTGGTGATGTCCACCCCGGCGCTGGAACACGCCACCTTCGTCCTCAAGCGCCAGGCGGTGCTGCTCACGGCGGCGGAGGCGCGTCGGACCTCCAGCGCCATGGCGGTTGGGCTGGAGCTCGAGGCGCGGCTGCGCATCCCGCCACACCAGCTGCGGATCACCAACCACGACCCGGAGGACTACCTCATCATCTTCGACCTGCCGATTCACCAAGATCAAGTCGCCAAGCTAGGCTCTCTGACAGTCGACGGCGTCAAGTTCTTCATCAAGCGCTGGCACGAGGATGATCACGCGGTGGTGCAAACCTTCAACTACCACGTCCGGGTGGTCATTGAGAAGATGCCGCAGCAGTTCTGGTCCGTTGAAGGGGCTGAAGAGGCCCTTGGCTGCCGTGTCGACCGCCTCGACAGCCGCACTTTCGAGCGGAGCCACACCAAGAGCTTCGCCTGCTGGGTGTGGGTTTGGGACGTGGGGCTCATCCCAACCAAGCACACTTTCTGGCGGATGGAGCGAGGGGCGGGCCGCGTGGAGGAGATGCTCGGGTTCTCTCCGCCGGGCCGCGCCGTCGCGGCGCCTCCCTCCGCAAGCCGGCATGATGTCCTCATCCATGTGGACCGCATTGAAGACTGGTCGCCCTATGAGCCGCGGTCGCCGCGCTCGGCGCAGAGTGGCCTGCCTTCCTCGGACTCCGACGACGACGACAGACCCATGCCGCGGATCATCCCCACCGTCTCCTGGAAGAGGGGAGTGGAAGACGGCCAGCGTGAGCCACAGCACCGCCGCCAGCTCGCCGTGCTCGCCGATGTGGGCTGCCACGGTGCCCCCCGTGGTGGAGGCCGCAAGGATGATGATGGAGATGATCAGGGCGGCCGCAGATCGTGGAAGGACACGCTCCTTGGCCGGAGCCGCGCCGGAAAGGAGAAGGTGGGGGAGCAGGAGAGCTCCTCTCGACGCCGTAGTCGCTCCCCGCCGGGGCAGCGCCGCTCTGAGAACTCGCGTGGTCGTCACAACTCCACCCATCGACACGCTGCGGGCACCCGGGGTGCTGCCCCCCACGCGCCACGCCCCCTACCCCCGCCATCCGCTGCTGCTGCCACGGCCAACGACCCGATCGCTGACTTTTTCGCCGGCGCCAAGACCCAACTCCCGCAGCCGCCTCCGTTCGACTGCATGGCTGCTGAGCTGGAGGCCCACGTGTCTGCCGCTGTCTCGACCCCCCTGGAGTTCAACGGCCAGGTCAGCTGCGTCAACGCGGTGGATGCAGGCCTGCCAGACGCCTTCGGCCCAACTCTGGCGGGCCCTGGCGTTGCCGTGGGCCTCCTCAGCCGCAAGGAGCCGGCCCACAGTGCGGCAGTGGAGATGCAGCTTGGGGCTGTCACCCAGCAGGTCTGCTGCCTCCAACTTGATGCTGAGGGCGAGGTTTCAGACCTGTGTGCGGCCCCGCAGCACCTCTTCCAAGCCACCAAGCCGCCGCTGGTGTCGATGGCACCGGTGCGCCGCTCGTCGGCCCCGCCCAAGACCAGAGCCGCACCCGCCCCGGTGCGCCATAGTGCCCGCCAAGCGGCTAATCCATCGACGGTGCCAGTCGCGCAGCGGGGGACGATGCGGCTTGTGCGCGAGCTGGGTCTACTTGGCCCGAAGGAGAAGATGACGGCCAAGGCCGCTGAGAAGTTGCTTCGGAAGTTCGACGAGCCGCTCACTGAGGATGACATCGCCTGCATCGCCAAGCTGACCCGCCTCAACAAGGAGGCGCTGCGTGTAGCGGCTGCCATGACCGGCGCCGATGGAGTGGTCGAGGAGGCCGTCGTCTGATCATGTTAGTGCAACTTTTTAGGAATCTCCAGTGGCGCCCGGCCTTTAGCGGGGTTGAGGTAGGGCTCTTTGTAATTCCTGTAGGGTTAGTGGTTAGGAGTAGCTGGCGCTGCTGCAATTTGGGGCCTATTGGTGGGCTGCAGCGTCCCCTGAAAGTTGGAGGAGTTAGCTTGTCTTCGATTGTGTGTTTATCTTCAATCAATGAAACTAGTAGCCGTTGGAGTATGATCAAGTGCCCGTATGGATGACATCCACTGCCCGATAGTTAGTTGGAATGTACGTGGACTCAATATGCCAGCCAAGCGCGACGCTGTCCGCGAAGCTGCCACGGCGCATCGACCAGCGATCCTCTGTCTCCAGGAGACGAAAATCGACGCCTGGTCACCAGCTCTAGTTAGGGATATAGGAGGTAGCAGATTAGCCGACTGTGTAGTGTGACCTGCGATCGGGTCTAGAGGCGGGGTGGCCATTTTTTGGGACAGTGAGATCGTCTCGATCGCGTCCCAGGCAATAGGTGAATTCACCATCACCGCCAAAGTTATGATCTGCCAGTCGACCACTGTCTTCTGGCTAACTGCGGTCTATGGACCTGCTGACGACGCCCGCAAGGACGCGTTCCTCCTGGAGCTAGCGCGATCTGCCCCCCCTCCTGGAGAGCCGTGGCTCCTCATCGGTGATTTCAACATCATCTACGAAGCCAGGGATAAGAACAACTTCAACCTTAATCGGCGTGTCATGGGGAGGTTTAGGGCGGCGATAGACGCGGCAGGTTTGCGGGAGATTAAGTGTAAAAATAGGCGTTTCACCTGGAGTAATGAGCGGCAAAATCCAACGCTGGTTAGTATAGATAAATTCTTCTGCACTATTAGCTGGGAGCTCCTCTTCCCCGCCTATGGCTTGATGGCTGCAGCCACGGCGTGCTCCGATCACTGCCCGCTGGTCTTGGCGCCATGTGAGGCTCCGATCCGCCGTGTTCGCTTCAGATTCGAGTCTTTTTGGCCCCAATTCCCGCGCTTTCACACTACCGTGGAGCGTACCTGGAACCGGCCGGTTCAGCAACGTTGTGCTTTTGCGCGACTGCAGGTCAAGCTCAGCAGGACGGCGAAGGATCTGAAGATCTGGAGCAGATCATTGTTCAGTGATGCGAAGACTCAATTCCACATTGCCAGCGAAGTGATCCTCCGTCTGGACGTGGCGCAAGAGACAAGAACACTGTCAGCTGCAGAATTTGACCTGCGAAAGTTGCTCAAGATCCGGCTAGTGGGGCTGGCGGCAGTCGAAAGGGCAAGAAAGAGACAGGCCTCCAGGGTGCTCTGGCTGCGAGCAGGCGACGCGAGCACGAAGTTCTTCCACGCCAAGTGTTGCTCCAGAAGGCGAAAAAACTTCATCCATACAATTCAAAGCGACGATCGGTGTGCCACGGCGCATGGGGACAAGGAGCAGATCATCCACGACCACTTCTGCAGCATGATGGCCGCAGGCTCGGGGCGACGTGTGACACTTAACTGGAGCACGCTGCAGCTGCCAAGGGTTGAAGCGGCAGGGCTGGACAATCCATTCTCGGAGGGAGAGATCTGGGCAGCGATCACGCAGTCACCTGCAGAGAAGGCGCCAGGCCCGGATGGTTTCAGTGGGACTTTCTTCAGGACCTGCTGGCCGATCATCAGTGCTGACATCATGGCGGCATTTCACCAATTCTATCGTCTGGCTGGTGGGAATCTAGCTGCTTTGAACACGGCCTTTGTAGCTCTGCTGCCAAAAAAGGATGGGGCTGTGCGGATGGCCGATTTTCGCCCCATCAGTCTCATCCACTCCTTTGCAAAGCTGGTTACTAAGGTGCTATCAATACGGCTGTCCAAAGTTATCAATACGCTCATCTCTCCCGCTCAGTCTGCATTCCTGAAGACCAGGTGTATACAAGACAGCTTTCTCTATGTTCAGAACGGAGTGCGGGCTCTGCACCGTTCCAAAACCCCAGCTATGTTGCTTAAATTGGACATCTCCAAAGCTTTTGACAGCGTGTCCTGGGAATATCTGTTGGAGCTGTTGCAGGAGTTAGGTTTCAGTGCCAGATGGAGAGACTGGATTGCCTGGTTATTGGCATCATCGCACTCGGAAGTTCTGCTTAATGGAGTGCCAGGGAGGAGGATCAGACACCGCAAGGGGCTCCGGCAGGGCGACCCACTGTCCCCGCTGCTATTTATCCTGGCCATTGACCCGTTGCAACGCCTAATTGATGCAGCGGTTCAGCAACAAATGATGCAGCCATTGCCAAGGAGGGAACTGAAACTCAGGGTCAGTTTGTATGCAGATGATGCAGTTGTCTTTATGAACCCAGTTAAAGAAGAGATGGAGGTGCTCACCACCATACTAAAGTTGTTTGGAGAGGCCACGGGCCTGAGGATCAACAGGCAGAAATCAACAGCAACCCCCATCAGATGCGAGGAGGTGGATGTTCAACAAGTTCTGCAGAGCTTTGGAGGCGCCATCACAGATTTCCCGCTAAAGTATTTGGGCCTCCCGCTAACTCTGACAAGAACGAGACTCGTGCACCTGCAGTTTGTCCTCGACCGAATCAAAGCAAGACTAGCTGGGTGGAAGGGCAGGCTCATGTCCATTGCTGGTCGACGGGTCCTCGTCAGAGCCGTGCTCACTGCAATCCCAGCGTTTGCTATGACAGTGCTTCGCATGCCCAAGAAATTCTTCAAAGAGATCGATAAAGTCAGACGACGCTTCCTGTGGGCACAAGAGGATGAGCTATCCGGAGGCAAGTGTAAAGTAAATTGGAGTAAGGTATGCACACCCTTGGATAAACAAGGACTTGGCATCCTCAACCTCGAGTGTTTTGGCCGGGCCCTGCGGCAACGATGGCTATGGCAAACCTGGAAGCACCCAGACAAACCATGGGTGGGCATGGAGGTGCCGTGCACTGCCTCCGATCGGCTGTTCTTCAGCACGGCCACTTCGGTCATGCTTGGCAATGGACAGACGGCCAGGTTTTGGACCTGCTCCTGGCACCAGGAAGGCGTGCTCTACCTCCTTTTCCCAGACCTATATAAACACTCCAGGAGGAAGAACAGGTCGGTTGCTGATGCCATTCGCGATGATCGGTGGATCCTAGACCTATCGCACGAGCAGACAGACCAGATAGTCCATGATTGCGTCGCCCTGGCAAGACTGTTGCGTCTGCTGCCTATAAATCTCAGTTCAGACACGAGTGACGAGATCCGATGGAACCTCGAGGCCTCTGGCTGCTACACTGCTGCTTCGGCGTTTCGAGCGCAATTCCAAGCAAACACCGCCTCCCCATATCCACAGCTCATCTGGAAGGCTTGGGCGCCCGGGAAGCTGAAGATCTTTTTCTGGCTGCTGCTGCAGAACAGGCTCTGGTGCAATGATCGGCTGCAGCGAAGAGGGTGGCCCAACGCATATTTCTGTCAATTCTGTATCAGGAACCTCGAGACGGCTGAGCACATCTTCTGGTCCTGCCCTTTCACCATCACAATCTGGAACAGCATCTCGGTTTGGAAGGGTTGTGAAACTCTGAACGCCCAATTTGATCGTCTAGCCCAAACCAACTCCGACCGGATCACGAGCATTGTCGAGGGCACAAAACCGGAGTTCAGAAAGGGCATAAAATCGCTCATGATGCTTGCAACTTGGGAAATTTGGAGGCACCGGAACGACTGCACTTTCAGGGGCAAAGTGGCATCTGCTAGACAGATTTTGCAGGCCATCAGGCGAGGCATTGAGCTATGGAGGCAGGCCGGTGCAACATGTCTGATGCACCCATTCACGCTGCCACCAGAGGGGATAGGCTGAAGGACCTGGTGCTTTCCTCCCCTTTGTTTGTTTTTCCATTCTTCTGTCGTTAATCCTTGTGATCCTCTGATCACCTCCATGTATTTCAAATTTCCACACTGCTCCCTGCTATGATCAACATGAAAAGCCAGCTATGCTGGATCTTTCAAAAAAAAAAAGAATTGGACGATGGCGTACCTTGGATGGAGCACATGCCGATAGTGTTTCGGCAAACTAAGTGCAGCAGCGAGATTGAAAGCTTCGGGCGCGACTGGAACTGATGCCAGACGGTGTACAGGAGGAGTTTACCTGAGCCGATTGCACTCATCCCTAGTCCCGTACTTCCATCTTGTTGAGTCATCACAGCTATTGTTCTCCTGTTCGTATCTATTGCATCACACAGCCATGCAAATCATATCAGAACAAATGTAACAATCAATGATTTAATTAGCATGGCACAAAGATTCAGATCGACCCATAATCAATATGTCACAACATGCATGTATCATGAAGATGAATCAAGCAAGGATACATTACATACCTCGAACTCCGCCGCGGCGGAATCCATCTGCCCGAGCATAGTTATCGTCGCTGGTCGCTCTGTGCTTGTCCTGCGCACTCGAGCCGGTCACCGTCTATGCAGAGGCAGCCCACACCGTATGGAAGAATTGAGACGGAGAAATTGTACAGCGAGAAAAGATTTTTAGGCACACCTTGGCCCAGGGAGGATGGCCATTGACTCGCTTGTCCTCCGCGTCCGGCAAGGCCTAGTACGCCGTCCCGGCATGGCGGCGAGCGGCAGGGGAGGAGGCCCGTGGTGGCTCGGCGTCGCGTGCGGGCCGTGGATCACCTTATGCTTCTTCATCTTCCCCATGAACCTCACCATCACCCTTCCTACTCGCTCTCCTAGGAAATCCACCTCAAATCCCATGGATTCCTAGCGGGGATCACTCGAATCGACCGCTGGTTGCTTTTGGTGCCGACGGGCTTGAAGATTGTAGGCGGATTGGGTGCCGGCGGGCTTGAAGATTGCAGGTGGTTGGAGACCGAGAAGGCTCAGGGTGGTGCAGGAGAAGATTAGGGCAGATGGAGAGGGGAAGGAGATAGAATTGCAAAGGGTCGGGGAAGAAGATCAGCCGCGCGTGGGGGCGGCGGCGGCACCGTGCCTGTAGGCATCGAGGTGGAGAGCCGTGCTGGTTTATTTCTTTTTACAAATCTGCTCCCTTGTGCGTCAGCCAAGCTCACAAACGAAACGTTCTTTTCTCCATTGACCACTTAAATTAGTACCGTGGGTTAATTACCTGAAACAGTAGGGACTATTTTGTAAAAACACCGTGACGGTGAAAAGCATAAATTCACGGGAAGAAGCGTATTGGGACGGTGAACCCACAGAGTCAATCCATGTTTTATTATTAGGGAAAGATATGAACACCATGAACATAAATATCATAGAGGCTATGTTGGTTTGATTTAACTACATGCATGAACATGTGCCAAGTCAAGCCACTCGAACATTCAAAGAGGATACCATATCATCATACTACATCACAATCATTTTAACGCAATTTTGATATCCAAGATAAATCATTATTCACTCCTAGCTTATGCATGGCATGATAAACTATAATCTATAATTGTCATTGCAAACATGTTTAATCATAATGGGCTGAATCATGGATACTAGGTTAACATATTTACACAAACAGAACAAGTCGAGTTCATACCAATTTCTATCTGTGACGGCCAGTTTATCGAATGTCGTCATTATTGCCTTTCACTTGCATGACCGGACGATATGAAAATAATTAGTTCGAGGGTGTAATGCCCTCGATGCGGCTATATCTCCCACGTGTCGAAGCACGACTTAGAGGCATAACCGCATTGAAAGCAATGTCGCAAGTGAGGTAATCTTCACATAACCATGTAATACATAAGGGAAAAGATACATAGTTGGCTTACAATCGCCACTTCACACAATTACAAGAATAAAACATTACATCATCCAAATACAATCAAGGTCCGACTACGGAACCAAAATAAAAGAAGAACCCCAAATGCGACAAAGGTCCCCGATCAACCCCAACTGGGCTCCACTACTGATCAACTAGAACGAAACAACATAAAGGACAAGATCTTCAACGAGCTCCTCCTGAGCTGGGTTGCGTCATCTGCACGGTCTCATCAGCACCTCAAAGCTGGTTTTGGAAGTATCTATGAGCCACAGGGACTCAGCAATCTCGCACCCTCGCGATCAAGACTATTTAAGCTTATGGGTTAGGTAAAAGGTATGAGGTGGAGCTGCAGCAAGCGACTAGCATATATGGTGGCTAACATACGCAAATGAGAGCGAGAAGAGAAGGCAAAGCACGGTTGATAAAAGTATGATCAAGAAGTGATCCTGGACTACCTACGTCAAGCATAACTCCAACAACCGTGTTCACTTCCCGGACTCCGCCGGAAAGAGACCATCACGGTTACACACGCGGTTGATTCATTTTAATTAAGGTCAACTTCATGTTTTCTACAACCGGACGTTAACAAATTCCCATCTGCCCATAACCGCGGGCACGGCTTTCGAAAGTTCAAATCCCTGCAGGGGTGTCCCAACTTAGCCAATGACAAGCTCTCACGGTCAACGAAGGAATAGACCTCCACCCGAGACATTCCGATCAGACTCGGTATCCCGGTACAACAAGACATTTCGACAGGGTAAAACTAAACCAGCAACACCGCCCGAATTTGCCGACAAATCCCGATAGGAGCTGCACATATCTCTTTCTCAGGGCACACTCAGATGAGCAATCCGTACAACTAAAACCAAACCTCGAGTTTCCCCGAGGGGGGGCTGCACAGGGCTCTAGTTTGGACCAACACTCAAAGGAGCACTGGCCCGGGGGGGTTAAAATAATGATGACCATTGAGTCTGCAGAGCCCAAGGGAAAGAAAAGGCTAGGTGGCAAATGATAAAACCAATGTTGGGCATTGCTGGAGAAGCTTTACTTAAGGCGAACTGTCAAGGGGTTCCCATAATAGCCCAACCGCGTAAGGAACGCAAAATCCGGGAACATAACACCGATATGACGGAAACTAGGGCGGCAAGAGTGGAACAAAACACCAGGCATAAGGACGAGCCTTCCACCCTTTACCAAGTATATAGATGCATTAATTAAATAAGATATATTGTGATATCCCAACAAGTAAACATGTTCCAACAAGGAACAACATCTTCATGTTCCAACAAGGAACAAACTTCAATCTTCACCTGCAACTAACAACGCTATAAGAGGGGCTGAGCAAAGCGGTAACATAGCCAATCAACGGTTTGCTAGGACAAGGTGGGTTAGAGGCTTGGTTCAACAATATAGGAGGCATGATAAGCAAGTGGTAGGTATCGCAGCATAGGCATAGCAAAAGAGCGAGCATCTAGCAAAGCAAAGATATTAGTAATTTCGAGGGTATGATCATCTTGCCTAAAATCCCGCAAGGAAGAAGAACGGGTCCATGAAGAAGACAAGCGGACGTAGACAAACGGGTCCTCACAATCGCAACGTTACCGGATCCAACCCGAAGAAGCAAACACCGGAAAGAAGCACACAGCATAGTAAACAAACCACACATGAACATGATATGATATGCGAGATGCGGTATGCGATGCATATGCATGATTTGACAAGGAATGCATGAAACTGGCCTCAACTTGGAAAACCATGTGTGCCACTGGAAAGATGAGGTGATTTCGGTTGGAATCGATATAAAGATCACCGAAATCGGAGTTACGGTTTGGAAATGGCAAGCGATTCAAATATGACACCGGTCTGCGATTTACAGCAAGTAGTCATCTAAATGCAATGAGATGAACATGCTACAACACTCAAACATGGCAACAAAATACATGGCAGGGATGCATTCAAGATGCTTAACAAAAGTCTAGCACTGAGCTACGGCCAAATCATCCATTAACAGGTTCAAACAAGCATGGAAAAAATGCAAACGGTAAACAGATCTCAGAGTTAGTGAAATTAACACTTGTCTGGAATTTCAGATCAGGTAGCACTCTTCAGAGCAACAAAACTATATGCTACAGGACCTGAACATGACAAAGTAAAGCATGGCATGGAGCTACTCAAAGAGCTTAACAAAAGTCTCTTGGTGACCTTGAGCCAAAAGGGATCACAAAATACAATTGCAAGAATGTGAACATAGCAAAAACATAATCAGTTTTGAGACTTAGTGAAAACTGAGACATGCTGAAATCATAACTCAAGTAGGCATGTTTACGAGCTCGATGCACTCACTACGGTGCAAGTAATGATAAGCTAAGCATACATCTATCAAGAACACACAAAATGCAAGCTAGACATGGCAAGAACAATAGCATAGCATGCACGGACCAACTATAACATCATCGGCAAAATTGTAAACAAGTTGACAATCTGCCCAGATTCACAAAGTAGCAAAAGTAGAACTCGATTGACTCAAGCTAGGGTGCTCCATAATTGCAAACAAAGGCATGGATGGATATAGCACTACAAGATTAACAAAACATTCTTACTGATCATCCTCAAAAGAGGCACGGGTCACTAGGAAACAACATGAACATATGGCATCATGAACTAAACAGCTCAAGGACTTAGTGGAAATGCTAAGTCCCTGAAAACAGAATTACCAAGTGCCTCACTTTGCAAGCTTGCACTAGTCACCACACACATCACAAAAATACATGGGTTGCACCTCTGGAAAGATAACAAAACCCTTAACAAAACATATGTAGAGCTCATGGTCATATCATGCACACAATAATCATGGAAAAAATGACAAATGTCTAAGATGGAGTAGCAGATCTCACAATAATCTCAAGTAGCCCTCTTCTAACAGCATTTCGGGCATCAAGATGAACTCAAATGAAAATGATGCAATGGAATGAAATGATGTACTCTCTGAGATGAACATTTTGATATGCTATATGCATGAATCGGAGCTACGGATGCGGAGTTATGGCACGATGAACAGAGGCCCATGGATCTGGGAATTCCGAGGACTTAGTAGAAATTTATACCCTGTGCAAAAAGTCAACGGGACGAGGATATCCCGGGACGGAGGGATCCGGGCGGCGCGAGGTTGTTTGGTTGGGGGTGCTGGTGGATCTCATCCACCTAGAGACCCGATCCGGCCGGAGTTGGATCTCCGACGATCTCCACGAGCTCCGGCGAGGCGCGGTGGACTCTGGCGGCTTGGCGGCGGCCGGAATAGGACGGCGGCGAGCCAAGGTCAATGCGGCGGGGCGGCGGAGCCGCGCCGGCGGGAAGGGGCGGCGAGAGCTGGTGCCCGGCGACGAGGGGATCCGGGTCGGTGTCGGGCGGCGGCGCGCGGTGACCAACGCCGACGAGGTGGCGTGCGGCGGCGATTCTCGGCGAAAGGCGGTGGCGCGCAGTCGGAGCGGTGCAGGCGGCGAACGGGCGATCGGCTCGGGCGAGCGGGCCGGGAGGGCCCGACCCGGGCCACGGCGGGCCTGGCCGCGCGGGAGGACAGAGAGGGAGGTGGCGCGCTGAGGTGGCGCGAGCTGGTTGGCTTGCGGCGGCGGCGGGAGTGACGTGGCGAGCTCCGATTCGTCGGAGTGAGGTGGTGGTGGCGGTGGACATTGTCCGGCGCGGAGAAGAGATGTCCGGCGGCGCGCGGAGAAGGAAGTTAGGGTTTGTACCGCGAATATTTCGGAGGGGATCACATATATATTGGTAGAGGGAGCTAGAAGAGTCCAAATGAGGTGCGGTTATCGGCCACGCAATCGTGATCGAGCGCTCTAGATGATGGAGAAGAGTTAGGTGGGTTTTGGGCCAAATTGGAGGGGTGTTGGGCTGCAACACACACGAGGCCTTTTCGGTCCCTCGGTTAACCGTTGGAGTATCAAACGAAGTCCAAACGATACGAAACTTGACAGGCGGTCTACTGGTAGTAAACCAAGGCCGCTTGGCAAGTCTCGGTCCAATCCGGAAATGTTTAATGCCCACACACAAAAGAAAGGTAGAAATGACCACCGGAGGAGAACGGAACACCGGAATGCAAAGCGGACAACGGGAAAAATGCTCGGATGCATGAGACGAACACGTATGCAAATGAAATGCACATGATGACATGATATGCAATGCCAAAACAACAACAGCGAATAACTGGACGACACCTGGCACATCGGTCTCGGGGCGTTACAACACTCCACCACTACGAGAGGATCTCGTCCCGAGATCAAGAATGGCACCGGAAGAACAACGGAAAAGAAAGAGAATAGGTAAAACTAAGTTGCTTCTTTGACAAACGAGTGAAACCAAAGAACCTTGCGAGGTTGAACAAATTCGAGAAAAGAATACAACGAAGGTGAACAAGGTCGAAAACACTCCGTTAGAAAAGAGGGACAAAGAACATTGCGAAAAACCTTGAGGTTGAAGGGAAGACATATATTGAAAAACACTCCGGTTACGGAAGGGATCAGGGAAGACCAAATTTGGGCAGCACTCCAGTTGAAAAGAAAATAATTGAATAAGAACTTGATAAGGTGATAGAACTTGAAAAGAGGGCACGACACTCCGGTTAAATGGACAATCATGAAAAGAACATGATCTTAGACAACCGAGATGATGGGTTGAAAAGAGCAACATCATAATGCCTCCAGAACAAAAGAATAGAGGATAGATAATTGAAATAGGCGAATGGAGAAGAAAATGCCAACTTCTGCCACAAAAGAGTTTGACAAGGCATCTTTAGGAGAAGGGTTGAATGGGATTGTTGTAAAAAACAACAACGAAAAGAGTAATCATGATATGGTCTTATGGAATACAACTCAAACATTATGAGGTGACCACCTGCCACTCACGGGAAGAAGAATTGGATTGGCATGAACAAGGAGACAAGAAGCTTATTTCACCGGGAGGATAGATGAAGAACTTGGATCATTTATAAGCACCATAATTAGCAAAATCCTTAGGGAAAGCTTCAGGTGACATATAACCCAAGATAGCCCCAATGAAGAGCTTGATGGATTTAAAATATCTCATTCTTGATAACTCGTGAATCATGAAACACGAAGGAAAATTATCAAGAATGACATAATACCACCTCCAATGATACGGTAGAAAGAAAATGCACTTCGGAATGCGAGATGAAGAATGCTTGAGCTCCTTAAAAGGAATCTCGATGAAAACTTCGAGAAGGAATTAAATCCTTGATGAACCATCATGTAGAACCTTCATGAAGAACTCCGGTAATAAAAGAATGATCCAAAATAATTGAATGATGAAAAGAATAAGATTGAAGCCTCGCAATGATTTAGATAGAGATCTCCGTGATAAAATAATTGCGAGAGCTTGGGACTCCGGGAAAGAAAAATGAATCAAGTGAAACCGATAATTTGATGAGCCTCCGGAATAAAGAATTAATCACTTGGGTAAAACAAGAATAAGAATTACATTATGCTTATCCTTCAACAATTTAATTGCTAACAAGCAACGGATTTGGCATACTACTTATCCTTGTAGAAAGGATTAAAATAGATATGGTGCAAACTAGAGAAGGTCTTCAACGAACCACCGGTAGGATTAGGAAGCAACGAATAAATTGATATGATAACGAATGACGAGAACTCTTGAGCGAACCACCGTACGAATTAAAAATGAACGAAGAGAAGATAAAGAAAACACCGGGAAGAATTAACAAATGAATGAAGATGCTCGAGAAAATCTAGATACATGAGAACGAAGGGGTCACGAACTGATTAGAGATCACTTGAACGAAGCACCGGTAAGATTTAGAGTAAGAGAGCTGAAGGCTGGAATGAATAATCCCGAAATGATGGACTTCGGAGAATCAAACTGAAAAGACTCTTGAATTGCTCCAGATATTTAAAAAGAATTCTCACATCCAAACAATTATGAGAGGATGGCAACAAATTAGAACCATGGATCTTTGGAAGAACGGGTAAGGATTTAGGAGGAACTCCTCTTTGGTCTTCAAATCCGGGAATGACGACGAGAAACACCACCAAGAATTATTGAGGCACAGGAATAAAGAAGAATATAAAATTTGAATCAACAATGAAATGAATTTGAAAGATCTTGGAGAAAGACATTTAACTGATGATAAATCATACTTACGTCAAACTTCGAAAAGAAATTTGAGGATAGCTCCGGGAAAATAGGAAGAGTCAGGTAAGATCCTGGGAAAAGACCTGTGGGTTAGGGCCCACTCAAAGAAACACCGTTCAAAAGATTTACAAGAGAGGTTACACCGGTTGAATTAAGTGGCTTGAATACGATAGGACCTAGAATTAGCTTGAACGGATGCAAGGTGAAAATGCAAATCTTCAAAATATCTTCAGCACTCCAGAACAAATGAATAGCGAAAGGTGAATGATAAAGAGGTGCACCGGTAAGAAAAGGTATTTGAAATGAGGAAAGGATATGATCAACAAAGCATGACTTGAAACCACCGGAGAAGAAAAAGAACAAAGAATGATGAGCTTGAAGCTCCATTAGAATCTTCATGAAAATCACCGGATAAGAACATTCAGAGAAAAGAATGAAGAGACTTCACAAGAATAAAATGATACTTGATTAAGAAATCTGAGTCCTCGAAGAAAAGGGGTGGGTGGGCAGGAAAAACAAAGGCAACTTGGAGACGGATGAAACAAACACCGTTGAGAAGAACTGAGAATTGATCTTGCGGATGTTGACAAGGATTGGATCCACTTGAAGAGAAACACATCGGTTAGAAAAGGATTGACAAAACAATCTCGATGATCAAGAGGGATTAGTATTCACATCGGAGTATGAGAACACCATTTGGGGAAAGGTATGGAATCAACATTTGACTTTGAAGCAACTCGAATACCACAACTCAAAACAAAACAAAGGATTGGCTTGCAAAATAAGCTGGAACAAACATATGATAGAGATTTCGTCTGAAGTTTTCGTGGTGGGGCCTACACGGGCTCAATCGTACAGCACCATCATGTACAAGGCAGTGCACATGACATACGAAGCGTCCCCGAGTCGGCATAGCCAAGGACTCTTTAAGACACAATGAGACCACTGTAAAACCGACCGTGAATAGGCGGACCACTAGACGTCGAACCCCAATTTCATATCATACATCTGTCGGAAAGAAATCCTAAGAGCTACTTGAATTCCCACTTATAAACTCCCAAAATTTTCTGGTTATGCAATCAGGTGTTGGGGATACATGGGAAGCATAATATCTCACCCAAATCTAGCAAATCCTACATCCAGCTGTATCCATCCTTCAACACATAATCAAGAAACCTTCGGAAATCATCTACCTCAACCTTCGAAAAGCATCCGTTATACAAGTTATGGCGATACTCCCGAACTCCCACCCCAGTACTGGGTAGCGTCGAGGTTATCTCACCAACGAACTACATAAAAGAGATTTTCGATGTCGGCGTACTAGACTCAGGTATTCCAGAACTGCAACGATAAAATTATGATGACAACACCTCAGAGCTCAACTCCCCGGGACACTTCCACTAAACCCCTGACAGGAGGCACCAAGACAATGTTCTCATCATAAAACCATCGGAACGAGTCCAAGATACCCGCGTGATCCTAAAATTTTTTAGTGAAATTTGAGAAGAGAAGAGTCAAAACTGTACGTCAGGATGCCTTACCAGAGCGATGAGAAGACTGGGAAGTAAAAAGAATTCCTAAACTCTCTGATATATAATTCCTAAATGACTCAAAATATTTTTCTAGACACAACTCGGCCGCTAAAAACGATCAAGCAATGGGGGCTCCTAAGGTCGGGGAAGGCTCTGATTACCAACTTGTAACGCCCTCGATGCGGCTATATCTCCCACGTGTCGAAGCACGACTTAGAGGCATAACCGCATTGAAAGCAATGTCGCAAGTGAGGTAATCTTCACACAACCCATGTAATACATAAGGGAAAAGATACATAGTTGGCTTACAATCGCCACTTCACACAATTACAAGAATAAAACATTACATCATCCAAATACAATCAAGGTCCGACTACGGAACCAAAATAAAAGAAGAACCCCAAATGCGACAAAGGTCCCCGATCAACCCCAACTGGGCTCCACTACTGATCAACTAGAACGAAACAATATAAAGGACAAGATCTTCAACGATCTCCTCCTGAGCTGGGTTGCGTCATCTGCACGGTCTCATCGGCACTTGCAAGCTGGTTTTGGAAGTATCTGTGAGCCACAGGGACTCAGCAATCTCACACCCTCGTTATCAAGAATATTTAAGCTTATGGGTAAGGTAAAAGGTATGAGGTGGAGCTGCAGCAAGCGACTAGCATATATGGTGGCTAACATACGCAAATGAGAGCGAGACGAGAAGGCAAAGCACGGTTGATAAAAGTATGACCAAGAAGTGATCCTGGACTACCTACGTCAAGCATAACTCCAACAACCGTGTTCACTTCCCGGACTCCGCCGGAAAGAGACCATCACGGTTACACACGCGGTTGATTCATTTTAATTAAGGTTAACTTCAGGTTTTCTACAACTGGACGTTAACAAATTCCCATCTGCCCATAACCGCGGGCACGGCTTTCGAAAGTTCAAATCCCTGCAGGGGTGTCCCAACTTAGCCCATGACAAGCTCTCACGGTCAACGAAGGAATAGACCTCCACCCGAGACATTCCGATCAGACTCGATATCCCGGTACAACAAGACATTTCGACGGGGTAAAACTAAACCAGCAACACCGCCCGAATGTGCCGACAAATCCCAATAGGAGCTGCACATATCTCTTTCTCAGGGCACACTCAGATGAGCAATCCGTACAACTAAAACCAAACTTTGAGTTTCCCCAAGGGGGCACTGCACAGGGCTCTAGTTTGGACCAACACTCAAAGGAGCACTGGCCCGGGGGGTTAAAATAATGATGACCCTTGAGTCTGCAGAACCCAAGGAAAAGAAAAGGCTAGGTGGCAAATGGTAAAACCAATGTTGGGCATTGCTGGAGAAGCTTTACTTAAGGCGAACTATCAAGGGGTTCCCATAATAGCCCAACCACGTAAGGAACGCAAAATCCGGGAACATAACACCGATATGACGGAAACTAGGGCGGCAAGAGTGGAACAAAACACCACGCATAAGGACGATCCTTCCACCCTTTACCAAGTATATAGATGCATTAATTAAATAAGATATATTGTGATATCCCAACAAATAAACATGTTCCAACAAGGAACAACATCTCCATGTTCCAACAAGGAACAAACTTCAATCTTCACCTGCAACTAACAACGCTATAAGAGGGGCTGAGCAAAGCGGTAACATAGCCAATCAACGGTTTGCTAGGACAAGGTGGGTTAGAGGCTTGGTTCAACAATATAGGAGGCATGATAAGCAAGTGGTAGGTATCGCAGCATAGGCATAGCAAAAGAGCGAGCATCTAGCAAAGCAAAGATAGTAGTGATTTTGAGGGTATGATCATCTTTCCTGAGATCCCGCAAGGAAGAAGAACGGGTCCATGAAGAAGACAAGCGGACGTAGACAAACGGGTCCTCACAATCGCAACGTTACCGGATCCAACCCGAAGAAGCAAACACCGGAAAGAAGCACACAGCATAGTAAACAAACCACACATGAACATGGTATGATATGCGAGATGCGGTATGCGATGCATATGCATGATTTGACAAGGAATGCATGAAACTGGCCTCAACTTGGAAAACCAAGTGTGCCACTGGAAAGATGAGGTGATTTCGGTTGGAATCGATATAAAGATCACCGGAATCGGAGTTACGGTTTGGAAATGGCAAGCGATTCAAATATGACACCGGTCTGCGATTTACAGCAAGTAGTCATCTAAATGCAATGAGATGAACATGCTACAGCACTCAAACATGGCAACAAAATACATGGCAGGGATGCATTCAAGATGCTTAACAAAATTCTAGCACTGAGCTACGGCCAAATCATCCATTAACAGGTTCAAACAAGCATGGCAAAAATGCAAATGGTAAACAGATCTCAGACTTAGTGAAATTAACACTTGTCTGGAATTTCAGATCTGGTAGCACTCTTCGGAGCAACAAAACTATATGCTACAGGACCTGAACATGACAAAGTAAAGCATGGCATGGAGCTCAAAGAGCTTAACAAAAGTCTCTTGGTGACCTTGAGCCAAAAGGGATCACAAAATACAATTGCAAGCATGTGAACATAGCAAAAACATAATCAGTTTTCAGACTTAGTGAAAACTGGAACATGCTGAAATCATAACTCAAGTAGGCATGTTTACGAGCTCGATGCACTCACTACGGTGCAAGTCATGATAAGCTAAGCATACATCTATCAAGAACACACAAAATTCAAGCTAGACATGGCAAGAACAATAGCATAGCATGCACGGACCAACTATAACATCATCGGCAAAATAGCAAACAAGTTGGCAATCTGCCCAGATTCACAAAGTAGCAAAAGTAGAGCTCGATTGACTCAAGCTGGGGTGCTCCATAATTGCAAACAAAGGCATGGATGGATAGAGCACTACAAGATTAACAAAACATCCTTACTGATCATCCACAAAAGAGGCACGGATCACTAGGAAACAACATGAACATATGGCATCATGAACTAAACAGCTCAAGGACTTAGTGGAAATGCTAAGTCCCTGAAAACAGCATTACCAAGTGCCTCACTTTGCAAGATTGCACTAGTCACCACACACATCACAAAAATACATGGGTTGCACCTCTGGAAAGATAACAAAACCCTTAACAAAACATATGTAGAGCTCATGGTCATATCATGCACACAATAATCATGGCAAAAATGAGAAATATCTAAGATGGAGTAGCAGATCTCACAATAATCTCAAGTAGCCCTTTTCTAACAGCATTTCGGGCATCAAGATGAACTCAAATGAAAATGATGCAATGGAATGAAATGATGTACTCTCTGAGATGAACATTTTGATATGCTATATGCATGAATCGGAGCTACGGATGCGGAGTTATGGCACGATGAACAGAGGCCCATGGATCTGGGAATTCCGAGGACTTAGTAGAAATTTATACCCTGTGCAAAAAGTCAACGGGATGAGGATATCCCGGGACGGAGGGATCCGGGCGGCGCGAGGTTGTTTGGTTGGGGGTGCTGGTGGATCTCATCCACCTAGAGACCTGATCCGGCCGGAGTTGGATCTCCGACGATCTTCACGAGCTCCGGCGAGGCGCGGTGGACTCCGGCGGCTTGGCGGCGGCCGGAATAGGACGGTGGCGAGCCGAGGTCAACGCGGCGGGGCGGCGGAGCCGCGCCGGCGGGAAGGGGCGGCGAGAGCTGGTGCCCAGCGACGAGGGGATCCGGGTCGGTGTCGGTCGGCGGCGCGCGGTGACCAACGCCGGCAAGGTGGCGTGCGGCGGCGATTCTCGGCGAAAGCCGGTGGCGCGCAGTCGGAGCGGCGCAGGCGGCGAACGGGTGATCGGCTCGGGCGGGAGGGCCCGACCTGGGCCACGGCGGGCCTGGCCGCGTGGGAGGAGAGAGAGGGAGGTGGCGCGCTGAGGTGGCGTGAGCTGGTTGGCTCGCGGCGGTGGCGGGAGTGACGTGGTGAGCTCCGATTCGTCGGAGTGAGGTGGTGGTGGCGGTGGACATTGTTCGGCGCGGAGAAGAGATGTCCGGCGGCGCGCGGAGAAGGAAGTTAGGGTTTGTACCGCGAATATTTCGGAGGGGATCACATATATATATGTAGAGGGAGCTAGGAGAGTCCAAATGAGGTGCGGTTTTCGGCCACGCGATCGTGATCGAACGCTCTAGATGATGGAGCAGAGTTAGGTGGGTTTTGGGCCAAATTGGAGGGGTGTTGGGCTGCAACACACACGAGGCCTTTTCGGTCCCTCGGTTAACCGTTGGAGTATCAAACGAAGTCCAAACGATATGAAACTTGACAGGCGGTCTACCGGTAGTAAACCAAGGCCGCTTGGCAAGTCTCGGTCCAATCCGAAAATGTTTAATGCCCACACACAAAAGAACGGTAGAAATGACCACCGGAGGAGAACGGAACGCCGGAATGCAAAGCGGACAACGGGAAAAATGCTCGGATGCATGAGACGAACACGTATGCAAATGAAATGCACATGATGACATGATATGCAATGCCAACACAACAACAGCGAATAACTGGACGACACCTGGCACATCGGTCTCGGGGCGTTACAGAGGGTCTCATGGACTAAGCTGGAATCTGCAAAACATTTTATTCAACAGGAGAAGACAAGGTAAAATGGGCTCTTTATTAGTTCGACAATTATTCATATGAGAGCCACTCAACATTTTCATCGTGGTCTTCTCCTTGGTACAACTCAAATAAAAGGAAAAGAAGTTCAGAGAAACACACTGAAATATTTTTGGAGTTTGGGGTTTTCTTGAACAAGCAAATAAAAGGGAAAAGAAAAACGAGAAAAACTATTTACACGGGAAAGCCCCAACAAGCAAAAGAAGAACAAGGGAATCTTTTTGGGTTTTCTTTTTAATATTACGGCTAAGTATAGAAAGTAAATTAGCTACAACTAATTTTTTTGTTTTTCTAAAGTTCTTCAAACACACAAGAAGAAAGCAAGAAAAATAAATCTAAGGATGGATGATACAATGAAAAAGTGTGAACACCGCCAAGATGAATAAGTGGACATGAATGTAATGTCGGTGAGAAACACGTACTCCCCCAAGCTTAGGCTTTTGGCCTAACTTGGTAATCGATCAGTAGCATGGATGGTAGTAGGGGTACTGAGGAGCGGGCATCCACTGATCCCACTGCGGAGGCTCCTCCTGTGCTGCCTCCGCAGTAGCCTGAGCATTCCGGTAAGCGATGATGTCTGCAGGCATGTTCTTATATCCACCCCTGGCAATAGAATCAAACAAATCAGGGGAAGGCAATGGAATAATATCACGAGTTTCAATACTAAAGACCAGGTTATAAGGAATAGGAATGTTAGGATAATCTCGTGCAAGAAAATGATGATGTTCCATGGCTACACAGTCTAAGTAAACCTTGGTCAGAGGGTAATCATGAGGGTGTATCCCAACATTAAAGTGGGCCGCCAAGCGAGTAGCATAAATCCCACCATGGATTTTACCCTGAGATTTATTAAGATGGAGGCGACGAGCCACAATAGCTCCCAAGCTATAAGTGTTGTCGCCCTCTAAAGCACGACACAAAACAACAAGGTCTGGTGAGCTGAGCGCTCCCACCTTCTCCCTAGCAAGCAAACATTTTGCAATGAAAAGTGCAAAGTAATGAACAGCAGGAAAATGCAAGCCAGCAGTAGTGGTAGCTGGCAGCCCTCTCTCATCTCCCACTGTCAAAGTGCGATAAAAGGCCTCAAACCCAGTCGGCCTAGGCTCAGCCAAGCTCCCATCAGAGGGGATCATGTATATGTTACAAAATTCAGTGAGTGGTATCTGATGGTTTTCAGCATATAAATCAAAGCTAACTTTAGGAGGATTATTCTTGGGCAGGAAAGTAAAGCTCTGAACAAAGATATTTGTGAGGATTTGGTGCTGTTCACACCCATCTGCGATAAAGTCGGTGAGGCCGGCATTAGCAGCATATTGCATGAACTCCTGAAGGATTCCAGCCTCTTCTAGGAACGGGGTGTGCGGCCACTCACACGGCCGTACCTCTGCCAACCTTTGAGGACGGAGATCACTATCAGATGATTCCCCAATAACACCCTTGGAATTCTTCTCAGATCCATACTTCCTAAAGATATTCATGGTTTTCCTAAGAACAAAATTCTGAAATTTATTAGCCCACAAAATTTTCTCAACAAAAGTTCACAAAAATGATACCAACTACTCATAGGGATACATAGAGGCCATAGCAAGCATTCAAACTACTTAGAACACTAAGAATTTAACATGCAAGCACATCTACAGCGGCACCAAGAGTAGCTAATTATTCAAAATATAAACCACTAAAACAAAAACTAATTGGACAAACGGTGGAGTCACATACCAAGCAACAATTCCCCAAAACAGTTTCAGAAACGGAGCTTCGAGCAAAGAGATCGAAATCCGCGGGTTTGAGAGTAAGAACACGGGAGAGAGAGCAATGGAGATTTTTTTCTAGAGGTAGGTGATGATGTGGTGTAAAGAGATAAGTGAGGGGGCCCACGTGGGGACCACAACCCACCAGGGCGCGCTTGGGGGTCCTGGCGCGCCCAGGTGGGTTGTGCCCACCTGGTGCACCTCCCTCTGATGTTATTTGCACCAAAAATTCTTAAATATTCAAAAAATCGTATTAAATTTTCAGGGCATTCTGAGAACTTTTATTTTGGGGTCATTTTTTATTGCACGGGAATATCAGAAAACAGACAAAACATGGCATTTTATTTTATTTAACTAATAAAAACAGAGAATAAAAAGTGGGGACAGAATGTAGTGCTTACTAAATTCATCAACTTCATGCCGTTCAAAAATGATCCATTAATAAGGTTGATCAAGTCTTATTAACAACCACTTTCGATTAGCATGAAACCAAAGAACTTTCGTAAATCACTAGGTTACCTCAATGGGGATATGAATGTCCCCAACAATAAGCATTTCATATTTCTTTTTGACAATAGGTAGAGGTATTTGAAAACTTTGTCAGAGATTTTTCAATAACATTAATACCATTCACTTGGAATTGTTTCTTCGGAAAATGCACCGTATGCTCATTACCATTGATATGAAAAGTGACCTTGCTTTTATTGCAATCAATAACAGCCCCTGTAGTATTCAAGAAGGGTCTACCAAGGATAATCGACATGTTGTCGTCCTCAGGCATCTCAAGTATAACAAAGTCAGTCAAAATAGTAACATTAGCAACAACAACGGGCACATCCTCACAGATACCGATAGGTATGGCAGTTGATTTATCAGCCATTTGCAAAGATATTTCAGTAGGTGTGAGTTTATTCAAATCAAGTCTTTTATATAAAGAGAAATGCATAACACTAACACCAGCTCCTAAATCACACAAAGCAGTTTTCCCATAATTCTTTTTGCTAGAGCAAGGTATAGTTGGTATTCCCGGATCTCCAAGTTTTTTAGGAACTCCATCTTTAAAAGTATAGTTAGCAAGCATAGTGGAGATTTTAGCTTCCGGTATTTTTCTCTTATTTGTGATGATGTCTTTCATATACTTTGCATAAGGAGGCATTTTCAAGATATCGGTCAAGCGAGTATGCAAAAAGACTGGCCTCGGCATTTCAGCAAAGCGTTCAAATTCTTCATCATCATTCTTCTTAGTTGACTTACGTGGAAAAGGCATAGGTTATTGAACCCACGGTTCTCTTTCTTTACCGTGTTTTCTAGCAACAAAGTCTCTTTCGTCATACCTTTTATTCTTAGGTTGTGGGTTATCAAGATCAACAGGTGGTTCTATCTCAACATCATTATCTGATTCTTTATTATCTGGTTGAGTATCTTCATGAACATCAGCATTATCCTTTTCATTATCACTATGTGAGTGTTCATTACCAGATTGAGTTTCAGCATCTCAGATAGAAGTTTCATTATCATTATCAGGAGGTTTCTCTATTTCATGTTCACTAGGAGCATGCAAAGTCTAATCATTCTTCCTTTTCTTTTTCTTTTTAGAAGAACTAGGTGCACTAGTGTTGGCTCTTTGTGAAACTTTGTCGGGGCCGGATTTCCGGAACATAAATCCCATTAAACGACCCTTGTGTCATCACCAGCCCAGGATTACTGTTGCTGGTGGACATTTCCTTGATATAGAATTCCAAGAAAATTACAAGAGATTGGATACAAGACCACAAAGGTCCAATGAATATAACAAGGATCTCTCGTGGTGGATGACGGAAGCGACTCGTGGATCTCCAATGTTGATGGGACTCCATTCCCACGGGAACAGCTGACCTGGATAACTCCTATCTCGCGTGGCTGCTATCTCTGAATCCTAGGTTGCGAGGTGTCTTCGTAGTTCTCGTCTCTGAGTCATGATCTGGCCAAGACAATAGCTAGGGACAAGCCAGTGAGTACGTTTGAATGTACTCGCAAACATCAAGAACAAAAGATATAGAGGATGCATATGCTCATGATGAATTAAATTATACGCATGTGCAGACTGAGAATTCAAAGCATGGCATGAAAAATATTCATACGGTGCGGAAGGATAAATAAGTCATGCTATTAGTAAATCAAAGAAATGAAACAGAACGTCGGGCGTTGGACCGCCCGAGAAATTCTGTGAGAAATGCCAAACGGGCGTCTAAAAGAGAATCGGGCGAGACATGACCGTCCGAGAACTCAAGCGATACCACGAGGGGTCTTGAAAATACACACCACCATCGGGTGTCTGAAGCGACGCCTCATAAAGGGCTTATAAGAAAATAACATGAGCATTCAAGTGGACTAGACATCCCAAGAGATGCTCACAGTTGCACACAAGAGGAAACGGTTAGTCCACAACAATATTCATGTCAACAATAATATTCATAACGGCACCAGCAGTGATAGTAATTACCCTGCAGGACGAACCATAATCAATTTAGTTATTTCCTCTGGAGACTGACACTAAGAACGACACTTGACCAACCCAGACTGTAGTCCTTAACCATGGACACGGCTATTCGAATAGATATAACTCTGCAGAGGGTGTACTCTTACCCACAAGTAAAGGATTTCTTTAGTCAACCCCGAGACATTGACTAATTCTGATTACGGTCTTTGGGATGAAAACACACCTGACCCGCACATACTGTTGGGGAACGTAGCAGAAATTCAAAAAATTTCCTATGTGTCACCAAGATCTATCTATGGAGAGACTAGCAATGAGGGGAAGGAGAGTGCATCTACATACCCTTGTAGATGCTAAGCGGAAGCGTTCAAGTGAACGGGGTTGATGTAGTCGTACTCGTCGTGATTCAAATCACCGATGATCCTAGTGCCGAACGGACGGCACCTCCGCGTTCAACACACGTACAGCCCGGTGACGTCTCGCACGCCTTGATCCAGCAAGGAGAGAGGGAGAGGTTGAGGAAGACTCCATCCAACAGCAGCACAACGGCGTGGTGGTGGTGGAGGAGCGTGGCTATCTTGCAGGGCTTCGCCAAGCACCACAGAAGAGGAGGAAGAAGAGACGCAGGGCTGCACCAACGAGAGATCGAATCGCGTGTTGTGGGCAGCCCTATGCCTCAATATATATAGGGGAAGGGGAGGGGCTGCGCCCCCTCTAGGGTTCCCACCCCTAGGGGGGGCGGCAGCCCTAGATGGGGAACAAGGGTGGCGGCCAAGAGGGGAGGGGAGAGGGAGGCGCACCAATATGGGCCCTAAGGCCCATATCCCCTTAGGGTTTGCCCCCTTTCCACCTCTTAGGCGCCATGGGCCCTTGTGGGAGGCGCACCAGCCCACTAAGGGGCTGGTCCCTCACCACTCTTAACCCAGGCAAGCCTCCGGGGTTGGTGGCCCCACTTGGTGGACCCCCGGGACCCTCCCGGTGGTCCCGGTACGTTACCGATAAACCCCGAAACTCTTCCGGTGACCAAAACAGGACTTCCCATATATAAATCTTTACCTCCGGACTATTCCGGAACTCCTCGTGACGTCCGGGATCTCATCCGGGACTCCGAACAACATTCGGTAACCACATACAAACTTCCTTTATAACCCTAGCGTCATCGAACCTTAAGTGTGTAGACCCTACGGGTTCGGGAGACATGCAGACATGACCGAGACGTTCTCCGGTCAATAACCAACAGCGGGATCTGGATACCCATGTTGGCTCCCACATGTTCCACGATGATCTCATCGGATGAACCACGATGTCAAGGACTTAATCAATCCCGTATACAATTCCCTTTGTCTATCGGTATGATACTTGCCCGAGATTCGATCGTCGGTATCCCGATACCTTGTTCAATCTCGTTACCGGCAAGTCTCTTTACTCGTTCCGTAACACATCATCCCGTGATCAACTCCTTGGTCACATTGTGCATATGATGATGTCCTACCGAGTGGGCCTAGAGATACCTCTCCGCTTACAAGGAGTGACAAATCCCAGTCTCGATTCGTGCCAACCCAACAGACACTTTCGGAGATACCTGTAATGCACCTTTATAGTCACCCAGTTACGTTGTGACGTTTGGTACACCCAAAGCATTCCTACGGTATCCGGGAGTTGCACAATCTCATGGTCTAAGGAAATGATACTTGACATTAGAAAAGCTTTAGCATACGAACTACACGATCTTTGTGCTAGGCTTAGGATTGGGTCTTGTCCATCACATCATTCTCCTAATGATGTGATCCCGTTATCAACGACATCCAATGTCCATGGTTAGGAAACCGTAACCATCTATTGATCAACGAGCTAGTCAACTAGAGGCTTACTAGGGACATGGTGTTGTCTATGTATCCACACATGTATCTGAGTTTCCTATCAATACAATTATAGCATGGATAATAAACGATTATCATGAACAAGGAAATATAATAATAACTAATTTATTATTGCCTCTAGGGCATATTTCCAACACATACTAGATTTAATCCATCAAGCCAGAGATCACCCAAAACAGTGATAACGTAAAAATCTAAGTGGGAAGGCCTCATGCAACGGCCTCCAACAGAATGAACATTCAGCTTCGGTCCCAGACCGGCCATTCATGCCCCGGGACCAAGTGACATGACTACTGGGGCCAATAGTATCATTTCCTATGGCCTCTCTATACGGTGTGTGCAGGAAAGGGGTTATCAACTTACTGAACCATACCCTACCTTTGGCAGGGACATGTGGTAGAACGAATCAAGTATGGGGGTTACCGAAACAAGACTCGATCTAAGGTCAACTCAGGAGGTGTAACTTTCCCTGAAGTGGTTAGCACAATACAATTCCTTGGCAGTACCCAATAGGGTCACCACTGGTATGTCTCAACATACCCTCACTGATCATTCTCGTCACAATGAGATTTCAGTCTCACGGTCACTTTTCTCGTGACTAATTCATCCTGCAAATTAGCCTGGACCAACACAGGCATATACCGTACATGAAAGTTGTCGTACTCACTCATACTTCATGTTTAAATGGAGATAGAATACCATCAAGGGGAATCATGCATGTATGACCAATACTATGCAAATTTCATATGAGTTGAATATATTCATAATTCAATTCTACATGCAAACAAACACTATGCATTCACCATATCATGTGTTCAAGATGCTTGCCTTGAGCATGCAGAGATGTTGGGTCAACTCCAAAACTTGAAAATCATATCTCCCCTCCATTTCCTATTTTCAAAATATTTTAATTACCACATAATTCAAAACAGTACCTAAAAGTTGTTTGGAAATTTGTGAAATAAATACTAAAATAAACTAGATGAAATTTGAGAGATAATAGAAAAATAATCAAGTCATTTGAAGTTTATATGATTTTCATATGGATTTATTAAGCTGGAATATTAAAGGAAAATGGACTATTTAGTAGATCCAGCAAAAACCATGACTAGGAAAAATGTTCACCCTATCTGGATAAATAGAGCATGATTTTAGGAGTAGGCAGAAATTTGAATCATCATATTTGGATGTGAAATGGATGCTGTGGATTTATTTGAAACCTTTTGGAAAAGAAAAAGATAATAGATATTACGGTGATGGGCTGAGCAGAAACGCGCCCTAGGCGCGGTATAGCCGCCTGGCGGTACTGGGGCAAGCCCAATCGCTCGACCGCGCGGGAGGGCTGCGACGTCGAAGGCGCACTTGCCATAATACGCTTTCCCTGAGGGAAAGCAACTTCAACGAAACCCGTCTCCACTAAGACGAGGTGGCGCGGCGCTGTGTCACTGACAGTGGGCCCGCTGGGCCCACTGGTCAGGTTTGACCAGTCCAGGCGCGCGCCTCCTTCTCTGGCCGAATATAGGCGGAGCTCCGGCGGTCGGCGCCGGCGAACGGCGGCACCGCTTGGAAAACCGAGGCCATATACGAGCTTTGGAGGTTGAGGCGAACACGTGGGTACCCTCCTTGGTCGCTGGAGTGGAGGGAGTCACCGGCTGAGAGCTCACCCGAGGAGCTCCGGCGACGAATTGGGTGTTTCGCCTATGGTGGCTCCCGGGCAAAATCGAGGGCGGGGATGGATCAATGGGTGCTCAAGGAGGCTAGTGGTGGAGAAACTTGTGAGAGGGAGGGTCGGACGGCATCGAAAACATCCGAACAGTGGCGGCGGTAGTAGTTGCCGGAATCGGAGAAGACGACCTCCTCTGGTCGTGTTGCTGCAACGGGTGGGTCACTGAGGGAGAGGGATAGTGAGATGGTGTTGTTCGAGGGCCTTGGGTGGATTTTTATAGGGAGGGAAGGGCAGTGCCGCGGGTTCCGGAGATGAACACGTCGGCGGCGGCCATTGATGGCAAAGCGCGGGCGGTGGCAAGGTAGGAGTGGCCGGCGCGGTTAGGTACGAACGGTGGCCGTCCGTATTTACCACGGGGTCGCGCTGGCTAGCTCGGGTGGCCTGGGCGGTGTCGTGCCCGAGTTGACCGCGGCGGCTGCCATTCAAGGCGAGCGAGGGGGTGGTGGCGAGGCCGGTGTGTCGCTAGTGTAGCTGGTGAGCTGCGGATGAGCTCGAGCCGTTCGCAATTAAGCGAGAGGGGCTCGGGCAGAGACGTGACCGTGTGGGACTCGTCGGGCGGCGGTCTTGGTCGTCGTGGACGGCGGTGGACGGCGCTAGGGGCCAAGAGAGGGTGTCGACGAGGTTCCTGGTGGTCGAGCTGATCCAGAGGAGGATCAGGATGAGAGGGAGAGGCAGCAGAGACACGACAGGGGCTCGGTGCCGACGCGTGCAAAACACACGCTCTGGCCGCGCCCGGTGCACGCACGTTAGGTGTTCGTCAGATTGCCAGTGGCATCTAAAGGGACACACACGAGCTACAAATCAACAGGATGGTGCTTATAGGTATGATAGGAGTGATGGACATTCTGGTTTGGCCAAATAACCAAGTGTCCAGTGTAAGTTAGAAAGTGGCAACATTTCTGTCATGCCCACAAGGTGTCTGAAAGAATGCTAGGGCAAGCTAAAGGACTTTGATGGATTTGAAACTTGGCAGAGTGGGGTATCTTTAGATGCTAGAGATGATGGTGGAGTTAGTTTGGCAAGATGAGAAACTTTTTAGTGCAAGTTTTACCAGAATTCAGTTCTGGACAGAAACTTCAGAGGAGTGTTTGGTGGACTTGCAAGTTGAAATTGAAGCTGCCCTTCTGGACTTACGGTACTAGTTGGAAGGACTACAAGATGGCAAAGTTTTGGAATTAATGGAGATAAAAAAATTAGGGTTGCAGTTATAACTCGAGAATGGGACAGAATTTGAAAATAGGATGTTTCTCTCAAAATTTTCAAAAGACATAGTTAGGTTTTTGCTCAAAAGTGATTTATAGGCATCACCTGACGTCTCACAATTTTTGTGGGATTTGAAAACTATTATTTAAAATAATTGTAGTGCAACAGAAGCATTTTAAGTATTGAAAATGCTTTTAAAAGTATTACTTGTGACAAATTTCATTATGAAAATATTTCCCACTGTTATTTATGATACAAATGGAAAGGTTTATAAAACAACCACATACCACAACACTTCACAAAAATAATCTTCTATGGAGGGGAGAATTTTTTGTAAAACAGGAAATAGAAAAGGCTTTGAAATTAATAAATGACCTAGTATAATTCAAAATTTTATTTCTGGCCAAATTTTATTTAGTAAAATTTGATTAAAATTTTGGGGTGTTACAAACTCTACCCCCCCTTAATAAAAATCCCGTCCTCGAGACTTGTTAAGGGCAGAAGAACTGAAAATCACAACAAATGATCATATGCAGAATGCAGTCATGGCAATGCACTTACATATGCCCTAAATCACAATACAACGGTTGCATCATGTATACTAGTATTAGATACAGCAACAATGACCGTCTACGGTCCGAAGGTATCTACAGGGTCTTGTGGAAGGGTTCCCGATGCTGGAGCACATTCTTCTTCTTTCGGGGGAAGTGAAGGAAGTAAATGAAGAACACGCCCTTCCGGAGTTGGCCATGGTGGTCCACCAATGGCGATATGGGGATTCAGCATAGCAAGATAATGGAGGTAATCCATTAGTTGCTGGGTTAGATGCTCCTGGGCCATCACATATTGAATGAGATTGGCCAGAGCTGGATCCCTCTCTATGCGTTCACAACGAAACGTGGCTTCTACTCCAAAAGCCGCGCGGCTCGGGAAATAGTAGTATTTCCTTTCACTGGCAGTGGGTACAGTGAATCGAAGTCGGGTAACTGCTTTATAAGCAGCAGCCTCAATAGCCATGCCTGAGGTTGGCATGGATCTCCCGACGAAGACAACATATGGAGGGCCTTGATTTAAATCCTCGCATGGGATATGCACAACTGCCCAGTATTTCAAGGAATCGGGGGTGATCCTCATTTTGAACAACTCATACTGGGGTGGGTGGTTGGAACCAAGTGTATTGCGGGTCAAATCCCACAAAACCTTAACGAAACTACCAGGGCTTGCATCTAGAGTTCGTAGGTAGGCTCCGGGTGAGACATGGAAGGGTGAATGGAGAAGAGTGGTGCTCAAGTGTGGTGGTGGTTGGTGTGGTGCATGGATACGGCCCCTTATAAGGTGCCTGGGTCAGGAAACACAATGCGGCGCTGGCACGACTTGTGCATCGGCTCCGACATAGGGTTGTCCAAGTAAAATTCTCGGACACCACTTCTCAAAAGGAGTGTGACATATTACTGTGCGTGTCGGCAGTCACATCTAGCATTTACTCTGTCGCCATACACCAATAATTTACGCTAGATCACACATAGTACCATTACAACAATGGCACACATGTAGTTGACAAGCTCACTATGCCATACGATTGGTACCTTGAAAATACAAGACAACAGGACTACTAAGATTTGACAATACTCCTAGTGGACTCAGTCCACCTCATTGACATCTAGTCGGGCATGTCTTGCAGATGTCGAGGCCTCTCCATGAGCTTCAGTGTCGGAGTTGCTCGGGGTAGGATGAGGAGCTAAGTGTTCGGATAGCGATGATGCCCCTCGTGGGGTCTTGTGGTCACAATCCCATTGGAGTAGGTCTCCAAGAGACGACGGAGTTCTCCTGGGGAGGCAAAGGCATTGCCGGGGTTGATGATAGGAGCAAACCTCGGGGGTTCAACTGGCCTCCCAAGTAGCATTATTGGGGTGTCGGTGTTGGTTGCAGCTTCACTCCTTATCGGTGTCAGGAGAGTAAGCATCATGCGAGTCGCAATCAGGTCATTAGTGACCTGATCGAGTAGTGCCTCTTGCGCTCTCAGGTAGCGCACCAGATGCACTAGAGCAGGATCCGACTCATGGTCACCGTTGGCGACTTGGATCGAGCTACCATAGCCTTCACGACTAGGGTAGTAGAAGAAAGGGCGGGTGTTAACCCTCGGCGACAAATGCCGAAGATGAACTATACCCTCTCGGGCTGCAAGTTGGATGGCTTGGGGATCGTTGGAGGTCGTCCTTCTGGTGAACCGGAAGGGACACTCTGATGTGGTGCCCCTCCCATAGATGTGTACCGTGGCCCAGAAGTGGGGGATGGCATCACTTGTGTGTTCCTGGTACACAACATACTCTGGGGGTTCATCTATGCCAAAAGCACGACGAGTGAGATTGGCGAGGATCGCTATGAAATCTCCAAGCTCGGATGCGGTGGTCTTTTTGTGGACGATGGGACCTGGCATCTTGGTGGTTTGGAAATCACGGTGCGAGTGAGAGTTGTGATGTGTTGAGTTGGGGCAAAGCTTCCTTTATAAGCCAGCGGAGTCTTCCATCGCACGCTTGTGGATGGGACAACTCAGGTGCTGGCTACAGGCGCACGACCTATGGCCTAGGACAATAGGTTGGGCACCGACTATCAAAAAGATGTCGGCTAGCCACTGTGCAGGCTATCGAATAGGATGGGCTTGATGGTGGATAAGAAAGGATATGGACGGTGTGGAAACCTAGGGATAGTGACCAGGCTAAGATAGGATTAGCCAGTGGTCAGCCTGGCTCTGATACCAAGGTTATCGGGGCCGGATTTCCGGGACATAAATCCCAGTAAACGACCCTTGTGTCATCACCAGCCCCAGGATTATTGTTGCTGGTGAACATTTCCTTGATATAGAATTCCAAGCAAATTACAAGAGATTGGATACAAGACCACAAAGGTCCAATGAATATAACAAGGATCTCTAGTGATGGATGACGGAAGCGACTCGTGGATCTCCAATGTTGATGGGACTCCATTCCCATGGGAACAGCTGACCTGGATAACTCCTATCTCGCGTGACTGCTATCTCCAAATCCTAGGTTGCGAGGTGTCTTCGTAGTTCTCGTCTCAGAGTCATGATCTGGCCAAGACAATAGCTAGGGACAAGCCAGTGAGTATGTTTGAATGTACTCGCAAACATCAAGAACAAAAGATATAGAGGATGCATATGCTCATGATGAATTAAATTATATGCATGTGCATACTGAGAATTCAAAGCATGGCATGAAAAATATTCATACGGTGCGGAAGGATAAATAAGTCATGTTATTAGTAAATCAAAGAAATGAAACGGAACGCCGGGCTTTGGACCACCCGAGAAATTCCGAGAGAAATGCCAAACGGGCGTCTAAAAGAGAATCGGGCGATACAGGACTGCCCGAGAACTCAAGCGACACCACGAGGGGTCTTGAAAATACACGCCACAGCCGGGTGTCTGAAGCGACCCCTCATAAAGGGCTTATAAGAAAATAACATGAGCATTCAGGTGGACTAGCCATCCCAAGAGATGCTCACAGTTGCACATAAGAGGAAATGGTTAGTCCACAACAATATTCATGTCAACAATAATATTCATAACAGCACTAGCAGTGACAGTAATTACCCTGCAGGACGAACCATGATCAATTTAATTGTTTCCTCTCGAGACTGACACTAAGAATGACACTTGACCAACCCAGACTGTAGTCCTTAATCATGGACACGGCTATTTGAATAGATATAACTCTGCAGAGGGTATACTCTTTACCCACAAGTAAAGGATTTCTTTAGTCAACCCCTAGACGTTGACTAATTCCGATTACGGTCTTTGGGATGAAAACACACCTGACCCGCACATACCAGCTTTAATCCATCAAGCCAGGGATCACCCAAAACAATGATAAAGTAAAACTCTAAGTGGGAAGGCCTCATGCAACGGCCTCCAACAGTGTGAACATTCAGCTTCGGTCCCAGACCGGCCATTCATGCCCCCGGACCAAGTGACATGACTACTGGGGCCAATAGTATCATTTCCAATGGCCTCTCTGTACGGTGTGTGCGGGAAAGTGGTTATCAACTTACTGAACCATACCCTACCTTTGGCAGGGACATGTGGTAGCACGAATCAAGTATGGGGGTTACCGGAACAGGACTCGATCTAAGGTCAACTCAGGAGGTGTAAGTTTCCCTGAAGTGGTTAGCACAATACAATTCCTTGGCAGTACCCAACAGGGTCACCACTGGTATGTCTCAACATACCCTCACTGATCATTCTCGTCACAACGAGATTTCAGTCTCACGGTCACTTTTCTCGTGACTGATTCATCTTGCAAATTAGCCTGGACCAACACAGGCATATATCGTACATGAAAATAGTCGTACCAACTCATACTTCATGTTTAAATGGAGATAGAATACCATCAAGGGGAATCATGCATGTATGACCAATACTATGCAAATTTCATATGAGTTGAATATATTCATAATTCAATTCTACATGCAAACAAACACTATGCATTCACCATATCATGTGTTCAAGATGCTTGCCTTGAGCATGCAGAGATGTTGGGTGCACTACAAAACTTGAAAATCATATCTCCCCTCCATTTCCTATTTTCAAAATATTTTAATTACCGCATAATTCAAAACAGTACATAAAAGTTGTTTGGAAATTTGTGAAATAAATACTAAAATAAACTAAATGGAATTTGAGAGATAACAGAAAAAGAATCAAGTCATTTGAAGTTCATATGATTTTGCTATGGATTTATTAAGCTGGAATACTAAAGGAAAATGGACTATTTAGTAGATCCAGCAAAAACCAGGACTAGGAAAAATGTTCACCTATCTGGATAAATAGAGCATGATTTTAGGAGTAGGCAGAAATTTGAATCATCAAATTTGGAAGTGAAATGGATGTTGTGGATTTATTTAAAATCTTCTGGAAAAGAAAAGGAGAACACTTATTACTGTGATGGGCTGAGCAGAAACGCGCCCTAGGCACGGTATAGCCGCCTGGCGGTACTGGGCCAAGCCCAATCGCTCGACCACGCGGGAGGGCTGCCACGTTGAAGGCGCGCTCACCATAATACGCTTTCCCCGCGGGAAAGCAACTTCCACTGAACCCGTGTCCACTTAAGACGAGGTGGCGCGGTGCTGTGTCACTGACGGTGGGCCCGCCGGGCCCACTGGTCAGGTTCGACTAGTCCACGCGCGCGCCTCCTTCTCCGGCCGAACAGAGGCGGAGCTCCGGCGGTCGGCGTCGGCGAACGGCGGCACCGTTTGGAAAACCGAGGCCATCTACGAGCTCAGGAGGTTGATGCGAACATGTGGGTACCATCCTTGGTCGCTGGAGTGGAGGGAGTCACCAGCGGCGAGCTCACCCGAGGAGCTCCGCGCGACGAATTGGGCGTTTCGCCTATGGTGGCTCCCGCGCAAAATCGAGGGCGGGGATGGATCAATGGGTGCTCAAGGAGGCTAGTGGTGGAGAAACTTGTGAGAGGGAGGGCCGGACGGCGTCGGAACCATCCGAACAGTGGCGGCGGCAGTAGTTGCCGGAATCGGAGAAGACGGCCTCCTCTGGTCGTGTTGCTGCAACGGATGGGTCAGTGAGGGAGAGGGAGAGTGATATGGTGCTGTTCGAGGGCCTTGGGTGGCTTTTTATAGGGAGGGGAGGGTAGTGCCGCGGGTTCCAGAGATGAACACGTCGGTGGCGGCCAGTGATGGCAAAGCGTGGGCGGTGGCAAGGTAGGAGTGGCCGGCGCGGTTAGGTACGGACAGTGGCCGTCCGTATTTACCGCGGGGTCGCGCTGGCTGGCTCGGGTGGCCTGGGCGGTGCCGTGCCCGAGCTGACCGCGGCGGCGGCCATTCAAGGCGAGCGAGTGGGTGGTGGCGAGGCCGGTGTGTCGCTAGTGTGGTCGGTGAGCTGCGGATGAGCTCGAGCCATTGGCAATTAAGCAAGAGGGGCTCGGGCAGAGACGTGGCCGTGCGGGACTCGTCGGGCGGCGGTCTTGGTCGTCGTGGACGGCGTGGACGGCGCTAGGGGCAAAGCGAGGGTGTCGGCGAGGTTCCTGGTGGTCGAGCTGATCTAGAGGAGGATCAGGGTGAGAGGGGAAGGCAGCAAAGACACGGTAGGGGCTCAGTGCCGACGCGTGCAAAACACACGCTCTGGCCGTGCCCGGTGCACGCACGTTAGGTGTTCGTCTGATTGCCAGTGGCATCTACAGGGACACACACGAGCTACAAATCAACAGGATGGTGCTTATGGGTATGAGAGGAGTGATGGACATGCTGGTTTGGCCAAATAACCAAGTGTCCAGTGTAAGTTAGAAAGTGGCAACATTTCTGTCATGCCCACAAGATGTTTGACAGAATGCTAGGGAAAGCTAAAGGACTTTGATGGATTTGAAACTTGGCAGAGTGGGGTCTATTTAGATGCTAGATATGATGGTGGAGTTAGTTTGGCAAGATGAGAAACTTTTTAGTGCAAGTTTTACCAGAATTCAGTTCTGGACAGAAACTTCAAAGGAGTGTTTGGTGGACTTGCAAGTTGAAATTGAAGCTGCCCTTCTGGACTTAAGGTACTAGTTGGAAGGACTACAAGATGGCAAAGTTTCATAATTAATGGAGATAGAAAAAATAGGGTTGCAGTTATAACTCAAGAATGGGACAGAATTTAAAAGAGGATGTTTCCCTCAAAATTTTCAAAAGACATAGTCAGGTTTTTTCTCAAAAGTGATTTATAGGCATCACCTGACCTCTCACAATTTTTGTGGGATTTTAAAACAATTATTTAAAATAATTGTAGTGCAACAGAAGCATTTTAAGTATTGAAAATGCTTTTAAAAGTATTACTTGTGGCCAATTTTATTATGAAAATATTTCCCACTATTATTTATGATACATATGGAAAGGTTTATAAAACAACCACATACCACAACACTTCACAAAAATTATCGTCTATGGAGGGGAGAATTTTTTGTAAAACAGGAAATAGAAAAGGCTTTGAAATTAATAAATGGCCTAGTATAATTCAAAATTTTATTCCTGGCCAAATTTTACTTAATAAAATTTGATTAAAATTTTCAGGTGTTACAAACTTGTTCAATTCTTTTTGGGTGTCCCTCGGGATAAAGTGGTTCTTGAGTCATTTTACCTCCTCTAGTTGCAACTCTAACAGCAAAGTCATGCATATTATTATTCATTTCATCAAACAATTCTCTTTGAGATTTAGCAACTTTTTCTAACCGAGTTTGAACCATAGAAGCATGCTTTCCAACACCTCTAACATCATTTGCTATTCTAAATAACAAGTCACTCAAGAGAGCAATCATATCAGAATTGTATTTCAATTTTTTCATAACATTTGCATTGAAGTTATCTTGTTTTCTAATATAGTTTTCAAACTCACAAAGGCATTGACTAGGATGCATATTGTGAGGATTTTCATTATCATTGAACTTCATAAGATACTTTACCTCTACCACCTTAGGTAGTGGTGGTGTATTCAGCCCATGTATTTCTTCAATGGGAGGTAAATTATTAACATCCTCAGCTTTAATACTTTTTTCCTTCATAGATTCCTTTGCCTCATGCATATCTTTAGGACTGAGATATAATATACCCCTCTTCTTCGGAGTGGGTTTAGGCGGTGGTTCAGTAATAGTCCAATCATCATAATTTTTCAATATGTTATTCAATAATTCCTCAGCTTGTCCAACAATTCGTTCCCTGAAAACACAACCAGCATAACTATCTAGAAAGTCCCTAGAAGCATTGGTTAGTCCATTATAGAAGATATCAAGTATTTCATTTTTCTTAAGAGGGTGATTAGGCAAAGCATTAAGTAATTGGAAAAGCCTCCCCCAAGCTTGTGGGAGACTCTCTTCTTTAATTTGCACAAAGTTAAATATTTCCTGCAAGGCAGTGAGCAGGAGAATATTTTTCAGAGAAGTAATAAATCATATCGCGGGGACTACGCACACAATCAGGAGCAAGAGTATTGTACCAAGCTTTAGCATCACCCTTTAATGAGAAAGGAAATAATTTGAGAATAAAGTAATAGCGAGTTTTCTCATCATGAGTAAAAAGGGTGGCTATGTCATTCAACTTAGTAAGATGTGCCACAACAGTTTCAGTTTCATAACCATGGAAAGGATCAGATTCAACCAGAGTAATCAACTCTGGGTCGACAGAGAATTCATAATCCTTATCATCAATAAAGATAGGTGAAGTAGCAAACTTAGGATCACATTTCATTCTAGCATTCAGAGATTTTTATTTATACTTGCATAATAATTTCTCTAGATCATATCTATCTCTACAAGCAAGAATATCTCTAGTTGTTTCTTCACTCGGAACATAACCTTCCAGTACCTTAGACAATTCATATCTAGGAGGGCTAGTTCTAGCAGGTGTTTGAGGAGTTTTAGTTTCAAGCTCATCATCAGATTCAACAACATCATGTTGTATAACTCTAGCAATTTGTTTATCAAGAAAGTCACCAAGTGGCACATCATCATTAAGGAGGGTACTAGCATCATCATAAGAATTATCCATAGCATAAGTAGGATCATCAATAACTTCCGACATATCAGAATTAATAGCACGTGCTGGTGTTGCAAGTTTACTTATAACAGAAGGTGAATCTAAAGCAGAACTGGATGGCAGTTCCTTACCTTCCCTCGTCTTTGAGGGAAATATCTTAGTCTTACATGTGTGTCGCTGCCAGGCGGGCCATGGGAGGACAAGGGGAGGACGTCACGGGCGTCCGTGGAGTGTCCATGCGGACCCAAATCCAGACCAAATTTGGGTTGGAAATGGGTCGAAGCAGACACAAAAATGGACAACCATCAGTTTGCATCGGCACATTGGGTCGTATTTTCTATCCACGCGGACCCAAATGGACATGGGCAAATGAAATGCATCGGCCCTTTAAGAGGGGTTGAGGCCAAAACTAAAGCACAGATCTACATGGGTGCTTGTGCTTTGCCTTGGGCTACTTAGAATTGTCACAACGATTGTATTTTTAATAGAGTGAAAGTTTATACTTTTTTGTAGGTTATTTTCCATGTTATATGATGGATCCGTATGTGTTTGTTACTGCAACATGCAGAAGTCCAAGAGCTTATGGTCTCTTGGTGCAACCAATGGAAGATGATAGCAATGGATACATACAACATGTTTGGTTGTCGGTCCAATAATAGAGTGTGTGTCTAGTCATATTTTCCTATTTGTGTTGGTTGTGGCTTGTAATTATTTTTGAGTACCACGGTGATGTGCTCCTTCTCTAAAGAAAACTACATCCACTCTTGATCACATTCAACAAGATCATCCACAGTCAAAGTGGCCGTCTCCTTTTCCGTCAAATTCATCCTTTCTAGCATGTTCTCCACATTCTCCTTCTCCTGCTTCCTCGAACTCGAACCCCATGGCTGCTAACCTTTGCCACTAGAGACCTTGTCCTCCTGAAGGAAACCAGGGGGGTTGGGCAATATAGACTTTTCACAAATTATACGGTAGTCTGGTGTATAAGTATTAATACATTCATGTAATAGTCTAGTTTTCGCTAAAGGTAGGGAGCAAACGGGTCAGCCCATTTCGCAAGAGCTGAGCGAATGTAGGAATTTCGTGAAAATTATAAAAGCGCTTAAAACGGGTATCGAACCCACAACCTGGCCATACGTGCAACCGATGCTAACCAGACGACCTAGTGACTGATGATGGCTTAAAGGCAGCGCTAACGTTAAAGTAATAATAGTGTTCAAACAAAAACTTTAAAGTAATAATTAGAGCCGCAGATCCGGGTTTTTTTCAATACTTTTACAAAACAATGTGAACAAAATTTCTTGAGAATGCCAACAATGTTTCAAAATCATAAACAAAATCGAATGTTCTTTTCTTAAATGTGAACAATTTTTTTTAAAAAAGTGAATTTAAAATTCACACTGAACATTTTCTTAGTATATGGTGAATTTTTTCAAATACAAAACTGAACTTCCTTGAAAATATATGCTGATTTTTTTTAAATGCACGCTGAATAAAATTTGTACACACGTTGAACACTTTTTATACACAGTGAACATTTTCACAATGTACGATGAACTATTTTTAATATGAATATTTTTTGGAAAAATAACAAATTGGAATTTCGAACTTTTATTGGAATTTGGAATTCTGAACTTTTTTGAAACATGAATACATTTGAAAAACATGAACAATTTTCGAATATGTGAAGAAAAATTGGAATTTCAATCATTTTTTAATTTCTAATTTATGGAAAACAAAAAGGAAACAAAATAAGGTAAAAAGAAAATAAAAAAGGAAGAAATAAGCAGAAAGAAAAACGAAAAATAAAAACATGAAGAAAAAAAGGAAAAAAGCTCAGGGAACCTTTTAAAAGGTTCCCAAAACTGGTTGCTCATTCAAAGTGGGCCGACTTGTATCATATCGGTCGTTCGATTCGCTTCAACGGAGCAGCGACGGTTTGACACCCACGGGCGGCAAATAGGGTTCGGCGTTTGGGAAGTACAGTCATATAGATGGCGCCACGCACAGGACGCTGCTCGACTGGGCCCGCCCGTTATCGCACGCGAAAACAAGGAAAATATATCAAAAATGAAATGGCAGTGCGAGGGATCGAACCATGTAACCCTCACTACCGACCGCTCATCGCTAGGTACAAGAGCTGATAAGCTTCAATGTCTAACTATAAAAACACAACCTGCTAGAACTATCCTTTACTGATCAGCTTACTGTAGCAAAACAGACTTTCTCCACTATTTCTTTCTCTTTTTTGCTGATAGTTTTTTGTTTCTTTTCCATTTTCCTTTTTCATTTTCAAAAAATGCTCATCTTTTAAAAACTTGTCTAAATTTTTCTAAAAGTTTGCTTTTCAATTTTTTATAAATTAAAATATTTCCATTCTAAAAACTTGTACAAACATTGAAATGACTGCAATTGTAAAAAATGTACAAACATTGAAATACAAATATTAATAAAATACAAGGCTTCATCTCATAGCATGTTGTTTTTCGACATCCTTAAAATGACCCCAATTTTTTCACGTGGCTTGTATGACCAAGTTAAGGCACCATGCCAAGTTGTTTTGGTTTTCGACAAATTTTGTGTTTTCTTGAGTTTTCCCGGTCAAAAATGGTTGATAAATGGCCAACACTTGCATATGGTGTAGGAAATCATTCAAAACCCGGTGTGGATGACTACCATAGGCATGCCTACCTGTGTGATTACCAAAGTTGGGGCCAGTCCTGAGATTTCCAAAAAAAATCATCTTCAACGGAGATTGTTCGGGTAGGCCAGAAAAGTTTTGGTTTTAATTTTGCTAAATGGACTAAAAAGGAACAGTATAAATCAAATTTTCGATTTCTACCGAATGCCCACCTTGATTTCTTAGTATTCCAAACAATTTTAAGAATACATTTTTTAATTTTGAACAAATTTCAAAAGCATAATAACGTTCAAAAAGGGAAAATTGAAATATGAAAAACAAAGTATGTCAAGCTACTCCCTGTACAGCGGGAGCTCCTAGGCAGCACTCGCATGCCACCTTTCATAGGTCGGCCCAACTACACGAGCGATCAGTTGTCGCTCGTCAAGACCATATGCCTGATCACTTCTTTCTAGTTCAACCAAAAAAACCTTCTTCATGGTTGACATGGACGACAAGTAGAGCGTGGACATCTTTGACCTTTGACCGTAGAATTTAAAAAGGATCCTCTTTTTGAAGAAGTTCATGTATTTGAAAAAATATTTGCGGATTTGCAAAATATTCACAAAATGGAAAACACCATGAATTGAGAAAAATTTCATGGATTTTGGAGAAAAAAGTTGAAGGATTTGAATAAGTTCATCGATTTTGAAAAGACTCCATAAATTTTAAAACAAAGTTCATCTACTTTAAAAAAATGCATTCATTTTGAAAGAAGTTCATCAATTTTGAGAAAAAAGTTTCATTGATTTTGAAAAAAAGTCATCCATTTTGAAAAGACGTTCATCAATATTTTTTATGAATTTGATAAAAAGTTCTCGATTTTGGAAAAAGTTCACCAAGTTTGAAAAAATGTTCGCAAATTTTAGTAAAAATTCATTCATTGCGGAAAAACAAAATCATTTTTTTGTGCATATTGCAAGAGAAAAAGGAAAATGAAAAAATGAAGAAAAAAGAAAGAAAAACGAAAGATAAAAATGGAAAAGGGGAATAAATCCGGAACAAAACCGCTTGAGAAGACGTGAAAAAAGAGCAAGAAAAAGAAAAGAAGGAAAGAAGAAAATAGGAAAAATAAAAGAGGATAGAATAAAAGAATAAGAAAGACACTTGTATTCATTTTAACTGATGTTGGCAAGTTGGTTATGGCTACACATTGTGAACCATAAGTTGCTGGCTCGAATCTTGACACTCTCTGAAATTTTTGCGATTTAAATTCGAAGGAAAAAAAGATGGATGGGACGCATTATCTTGTGAGCGCGGCAAGAGTACGGCGTATACGTATACAGCGAAATGATTCTGAAAAAAAGAGTATACAATGAAATATAACTATCATGCCCTTTATTATGAAGAGCTATGGGTTAATATGAACCGTCCTTGTGTTTAGAGTGGTCTACCGAAGCAAAGGTGCCGTATGAGATGTTTGCCATCTCCATTGTTGGAGCCAAGGTGGTAATCCACGGAAAGATAACACTAGCTAGTACGTAACCTACTTTTCTGGATATGTTAGCACACACAGCCTCCTTTTTTATCTCTCTCTATATACATCACGGCTATGGCAGGCGAGGTCTTCTCCGACGTCGTTCTCTCTCTCTCTCTCTACATTTTACTACTTCCAGTCGTCCGTAGCTCTGGCCCTACTTTGTCCTAGCCCCGGTCTAGCCAAAAATCCATTTGGGGGGGGGGGGGGGGGGGGGAGGGGGAGGGGAGCCAGTCACTTTCAGCGATGCACCGTGGAGCCAACGGCCATGCCAACCGTAATCTTGGTGCAGGTTCTGAACAAATTAATGTATATTTCGTCGTAGGGGCAGGGCACGCTCATGTCCCATTCATACCATGGCGTTCGAGACTCGGGGCTCGGCGGAAACAAGCGAGATCTTTAACACCCAGGCCTCTCAAAAGTTTCGGGGCACATACCCTCTTCCAATTAACCATGTGTTTGGTATGCCCGAAGCTTCTTCATCGGCATTCCACATGAAACGAAAACTCTTCTAATTTTATTCATTCTCTTAATCGCCCAACCATTCAAGCGGAAATTTGTCAGGAAGTAACCGAATTAACCGCCACGAGCCTCCCACTAAGAGCGAAGAGCTTACCTTTCCATGACTTCATCCTGCCTCCCGTCTTATCAATTGGCCCCTGAACCTCAACTCTTCTTAGTTTTTTTAGCTCAGTGGAAAACCGAGATATATGCTTACTACAAGGAAAAATCAACGTAGCCCCTCTGAATCTTTTTAAAGTCTCCTGGTTCTCTAGCTGCTCACAGCGGATGGGTTAAGTTGTGCGCTTGTCAAAGTTGACATTAAGCCCAAAAATATCACCAAAGCGCACAAGCAGTCTCTGAACAGCATCAATGCCAGCCTTGATGGGATTAAGGAAAAGCATTCTATATGGGCAAAGAGTTCAAAAACGTGTGCAGCATCAAGCTTCATATTGAAAGCCTACATACTGATTTCGAAAGTCTGTAGTAATAAAACTTACATGTCCCACATATAGGCTTGGACATATTGAATGTGACATCGAAATCAGTATGAGGACTCTTCAGATTATACGTGGGGCATATAAGTTATATTTACGAAAGCCTAGCGCAATTACCTCAAATTGTATTTCCGTTCTTAGAAATGGAAAGGTTGTTAGCCCGGTTCGGGAAAAAGCCTAGCTTAATGCTGTTTGTATAGATGGGCACGATTAGAATTCTGTTTAACAATGAAACCATTACTCATAGGTAAGTCATGTGTAGATCCCAGGATTTTCTCAGTTTTTGTTTATTACCATGGGAAATGTGGTGCCTTTAATTCTGCATGTTTTATATATATAAAGTATACAATTAGTTTGCCAAAAAGAAAAAAGGTAATGACTGTTTGAATTGACTAATTTCAGTTTAGTTTGTATGATTTTGTATATTAAACCTGAATGCCAAATGTATCGCACGCTCTTATAACTTATACTCAATTTAGTTTGTGAGTTTGTCCTTTACCATGTTTTTTTTTGTTTCAGGAGCACGATGAAGCCGAGGACCTCTCTCTCTCTCTCTCTCTCTACATTTTACTACTTCCAGTCGTCCGTAGCTCTGGCCCTACTTTGTCCTATCCTCGATCTAGCTGAAAATCCATTTTGAGGGGGGGGGGGGGGGGGGGCGTGCCCCCCCAGTCACTTTCAGTGATGCACTGTGGAGCCAACGACCATGCCAACCGTAATCTTGGTGCAGGTTCTGAACAAATTCATGTCCGTTTCGTCGCAGGGGCTGGGAAAACTCATGTCCCATTCATACCCTGGTGTCCGAGACTCGGGGCTCGGCGGAAACAAGCGAGATCTTTAACACCCAATTTAGTTTGTGAGTTTGTCCTTTACCATGTTTTTTGTTTCAGGAGCACGATGAAGTCGAGCCTCCGTCTAGCTCCTGTGGCGATACGAGGGTATGGGAGCCCACCGCGGGAGTGAGGCAGCCCAGCTAGGTGCTGAGGGAGGCGAGAGGAGCCCTTGGGTGGTGTACGATGGTGAGGCGTGGCGGCGGTACCTCCAGGACATCCACCCCTGCTGGCTGTTGGCGTACAGAGTCGTGAGTTTACTGTTCTTCACAACGTTCACGGTGATCATCGTCAAATCATGCGGCCACACCATCTTTTATTACAACACGGAGTAAGTGTCTTTTTTACCCCTTCTTCAAAGAAACATGGTCTACTTAATTAATTGGTGTTGCTTATTTCATAGTTGGATGATCCTCCAAAGAAACTAAAAATATGGTAAAATGCATCTCTAGATGGTAGTTTCCTCTACTTGCCTATTGTCAAACTTGCAACGTGTGTAGCATTGCACAATGCGGCGTGGCGCTGCTGAGTGGATCTGCTACGTGGGTTTGTTTTATGAATTGCAGGTAGTCCTGGCCATGGGAAGACCGACCCGGCCAGCCCGGCCCAACGCGACTCCTGGGCCGGGCTCAGGCCTAGATTTTGAGGCCGATGGCAGCGCCAGGCCGGGCCCGGGCCCATCGTTTTTGCGATTTCCTGAAGGGGCCTGGCTCTAGGCCCGTCAGGCTTTTATGTGTTTGAGCCAGGCTCGGGCCTAAAAACTAGGCCCGATGGCTGGGCCGGGCTCAGGCCTGGGTTTTCTGCCTCGGGCTTGGCTAGGTAACGCGTATCGAGCAAAGGCATATACTATTTGGCGCATCGCCAACGGGCGTCTGCAGGCGTTTCTAAACCGAAGCTCTGTAGCATTTTTAATATTATATGTGGATGACATATTGTTGATTGGAAATAATACATAATTTCTGGATAGCATTAAAGGATACTTGAATAAGAATTTTTCATTGAAAGACCTCGGTGAAGCTGCTTATATATTAGGCATCAAGATCTATAGAGATAGATCAAGACGCTTAATTGCATTTTCACAAAGCACATACCTTGATAAAGTTTTGAAGAAGTTCAAAATGGATCAGTCAAAAAAGGGTTCTTGTCTGTGTTATAATGTGTGAAGTTGAGTCAGACTCAATGCCCGACCACTACAGAAGATAGAGAGAAAATGAAAGTCATTTCCTATGCCTCGGCCATAGGTTCTATCATGTATGCAATGTTGTGTATCAGACTTGATGTGTGCCTTGATATAAGTTTAGCAGGGAGGTACCAAAGTAATCCAGGAGTGGATCACTAGACAGCGGTCAAGAATATCCTGAAATACCTGAAAAGGACTAAGGATATGTTTCTCATTTATGGAGGTGACAAAGAGCTCGTCATAAATGGTTACATCGATGCAAGCTTTGACATTGATCCGGATGACTCTAAGTCACATATTTATATTTAATGGTGGAGTTGTAAGTTGGTGCAGATCCAAGCAGAGCGTTGTGGCGAGATCTACGTGTGAAGCGAAGTACATAGCTGCTTCAGAAGCAGCAAGTGAAGGAGTCTGGATGAAGGAGTTCATATCCGATCTAGGTGTAATACCTAGTGCATCGGGTTCAATGAAATTTTTTTGTGACAATACTGGAGCAATTGCCTAGTGTGGCCGCGCGATTTGACGATGATCACTGTGAACGTCGTGAAGAACAGTAAACTCATGACTCTGTACGCCAACAGCCAGCATGGGTGGATGTTCTGGAGGTACGGCCGCCACGCCTCACCATCGTACACCACCCCAAGGATCGTCTCACCGCCCTCAACACCTAGCTGAGCTGCCTCACTCCCACGGTGGGCTCCCATACCCTTGTATCGCCACAGGAGCTAGACGAACACTTCTACACAAGCCAACACTGAGAGGAAGCATAGGCCCACCTCCCAGCGCAACCAGTATTGTAGGCTCGGCTTCATCGTGCTCCTAAAACAAAAAACATGGTAAAGGACAAACTCACAAACTAAATTGGGTGTTAAACATCTCGCTTGTTTCCGCTGAGTCCCGAGTCTCGGACACCAGGGTATGAATGGGACATGAGTGTGCCCAGCCCCTGCGACGAAACAGACATGAATTTGTTCAGAACCTGCACCAAGATTACGGTTGGCATGGCCGTTGGCTCCACGGTGCATCACTGAAAGTGACTGGGGGGGGGGGGCAAATAGATTTTCGTCTAGATCAGGGTTAGGACAAAGTAGGGCCAGAGCTACAGACGACTGGAAGTAGTAAAATGTAGAGAGAGAGAGAGAGAGAGAGAGAGAGAGAGAGACCGGTGCTCGGCTTCATCGTGCTCCTAAAACACCAAACATGGTAAAGAACAAACTCACAAACTAAATTGAGTAGAAGTTATAAGAGCGTGTGATACATTTGGCATTCAGGTTTAATATACAAAATCATACAAACTAAACTGAAATTAGTCAATTCAAACAGTTTTTTACCTTTTTTCCTTTTGGCAAACTAATTGTATGCTTTTTATATATAAAACATGCCGAATTAAAGGCACCACATTTCCCATGGTAATCAACAAAAACTGAGAAAATCCTGGGATCTACACATGACTTACCTATGAGTAATTGTTTCATTGTTAAACAGAATTTCTAAATTCTAATCGTGCCCATCTATACAAACAGAATTAAGCTAGGCATTTTCTTGAACCGGGCTAACAACTTTCCATTTCTAAGAACGGAAATACAACTTGAGGTAATTGAGCTAGGCGTTCGTAAATATAACCTATATGCCCCACGTATAATCTGAAGAGTCCTCATACTGATTTCGATGTCACATTCAATATGTCCAAGCCTATATGTGGGACATGTAAGTTTTATTACTACAGACTTTCGAAATCAGTATGTAGGCTTTCAATATGAAGCTTGATGATGCACATGCTTTTGAACTCTTTGCCCATATAGAATGCTTTTTCTTAACCCCATCAAGGCTGACATTGATGCCGTGCAGAGAATGCTTGTGCGCTTTGGTGATATTTTTGGGCTTAATGTCAACTTTGACAAGCGCACAACTTAACCCATCCGCTATGAGCAGCTAAAGAACCAGGATATTTTAAAAAGATTCAGAGGGGCTACGTTGATTTTTCCTTGTAGTAAGTATATATCTCAGTCTTCCACTGAGCTAAAACAACCAAGAAGAGTTGAGGTTCAGGGGACAATTGATAAGACGGGAGGCAAGATGAAGTCATGAAAAGGTAAGCTCTTCGCTCTTAGTGGGAGGCTCCTAGTGGTTAATTCGGTTACTTTCTCACAAGTTTCCGGTTGAAAGGTTGGGCGATTAAGAGAATGAATACAATTAGAAGAGGTTTTGTTTCATGTGGAATGCCGATGAAGAAGCTTCCGGCATACCAAACATGTGGTTAATTGGAAGAGGGTATGTGCCCCGAAACTTTTGGGAGGCCTGGGTATTAAAGATCTCGCTTGTTTCCGCAGAGCCCCGAGTCTCGGACGCCATGGTATGAATGGGACATGAGCGTGCTCTGCCCCTGCGACGAAACGGACATTAATTTGTTCAGAACCTGCACCAACATTACAGTTGGCATGGCCGTTGGCTCCACGGTGCATCGCTAAAAGTGACTGCCTCCCCTCCCCCTCCCCCCCCCCCCAAATGGATTTTTGGCTAGACCGGGGCTAGGACAAAGTAGGACCAGAGCTATGGACGACTGGAAGTAGTAAAATGTAGAGAGAGAGAGAGAGCGATGTGGGAGAAGACCTCGCCCGCCATAGCCGTGATATATATAGAGAGAGATAAAAAAGGAGGCTGTGTGTGCTAACATGTCCAGAAAAGTAGCTTACGTACTTGCTAGTGTTATCTTTCCGTGGATTACCATCTTGGCTCCAACAATGGAGATGGCAAACATCTCTTGGCTCCAACAATGGAGATGACAAACATCTCATACGGCACTTTTGCTTCGGTAGACCACTCTAAACACAAGGACGGTTCAGATTAACCCATAGCTCTTCATAATAAAGGGCATGCTGGATATATTTCATTGTATACTCTCTTTTTCAGAATCATTTCGCTGTATATGTATATGCCGTACTCTTGCCGCGCTCACAAGATAATGCGTCCCATCCATCTTTTTTTCCTTTGAATTCAAATCGCAAACATTTCAGAGAGTGCCAAGATTCGAGCCAGCAACTTATGGTTCACAATGAGTCGCCATAACGAACTTGCCAACATCAGTTAAAATGAATACAAGTGTCTTTCTTATTCTTTTATTCTGTCCTCTTTTATTTTTCCTATTTTCTTCTTTCCTTCTTTCCTTTTTCTTGCTCTTTTTTCACGTCTTCTCAAGCGGTTTTGTTCCGTATTTATTTCCCTTTTCCATTTTTATTTTTCGTTTTCCTTTCTTTTTTCTCCTTTTTTCATTTTCCTTTTTCTATTGCAATATGCACAAAACAATGATTTTGTTTTTCCGAAATGAATGAACTTTTATTAAAATTTGCGAACATTTTTTCAAACTTGGTGAACTTTTTCCAAAATCGAGAACTTTTCATCAAATTCATAAAGAAAATATAGATGAACGTCTTTTCAAAATGGATGATTTTTTTCAAAATCAATGAAACTTTTTTCTCAAAATCGATGAACTTCTTTCAAAATGAATGCATTTTTTAAAGTAGATGAACTTTGTTTTAAAATTTATGGGGTCTTTTCAAAATCGATGAACTTATTCAAATCCTTCAACTTTTTTCTCCAAAATCCATGAAATTTTTCTCAATTCATGGTGTTTTTCATTTTGTGAATATTTTGCAAATCTACAAATATTTTTTCAAATACATGAACTTCTTCAAAAATATGATCCTTTTTAAATTCAATGGTCAAAGGTCAAAGATGTCCACGCTCAACTTGTCGTCCATGTCAACCATGAAGAAGTTTTTTTTGGTCGAACTAAAAAGAAGCGATCAGGCGTATGGTCTTGACAAGCGATAGCTGATCGCTCGTGTAGTTGGGTCGACCTATGAAAGGTAGCATGCGAGTGCTGCCTAGGAGCTCCCGCTGTACAGGGAGTAGCTTGACATACTTTGTTTTTTCATATTCCAATTTTCTCCTTTTGAACGTTATTATGCTTTTTGAAATTTGTTCAAGATTAAAAAATGTATTCTTAAAATTTTTTGGATTACAAAGAAATCAAGGTGGGCATTCGGTAGAAACCGAAAATTTGATTTATACTATTCTTTTTTAGTCCATTTAGCAAAATTAAAACCAAAACGTTTCTGGCCTAACCGAACAATATCCGTTGAACATGATACTTTTTGGAAATCTCAGGACTGGCCCCAACTTTGGTAAGCACACAGGTAGGCGTGCCCATGGTAGTCATCTACAGCGGGTTTGAATGATTTCCTACACCATATGCAAGTTGCAACACGTCCGGCCATTTATGAACCATTTTTGACCAGGAAAACTCAAGAAAATACAAAACTTGCCGAAAACCAAAACAACTTGGCATGGTGCCTCAACTTGGTCATACAAGCCATGTGAAAAAATTGGGGTCATTTCAAGGATGTCGAAAAACAACATGCTATGAGATGAAGCTATGTATTTTATTAATATTTGTATTTCAATGTTTGTACATTTTTTACAATTGCGGTCATTTCAATGTTTGTACAAGTTTTTAGAATGCAAATATTTTAATTTATAAAAAAATTGAAAAGCAAACTTTTTAAAAAAAAATTAGACAAGTTTTTAAAAGACGAACATTTTTTTGGAAATGAAAAAGGAAAATGGAAAAGAAACAAAAAACTATCAGCGAAAAAGAGAAAGAAATAGTGGAGAAAGTCTGTTTTGCTACAGTAAGCTGGTCAGTAAAGGATAGTTCTAGTAGGTTGCGTTTTTATAGTTAGATATTGAAGCTTATCAGCTTTTGTACCTAGCGACGAGCGGTCGGTAGTGAGAGTTACAGGGTTCGATCCCTCGCACTGGCATTTCATTTTTGATATATTTTCCCTGTTTTTGCATGCGATAATGGGCGGGCCCAGTCGGGCAGTGTCCTGTGTGTGGCGTCATCTATATGACTGTACTTCCCAAGCGCCGAACCCTATTTGTCGCCCGTGGGTGTCAAACCGTCGCGGCTCTGTTGAAGCGAATCGAACGACTGACATGATACGAGTCGGCTCACTTTGAACGAGCAACCAGTTTTGGGAACCTTTTAAAAGGTTCCCTGAGCTTTTTTCCTTTTCTTCTTCATGTTTTTATTTTTCGTTTTTCTTTCTGCTTATTTCTTCCTTTTCTCTTCTTTTCTTTTTACCTTATTTTGTTTCCTTTTTATTTTCCATAAATTAGAAATTCAAAAATTATTGAAATTCCAATTTTTCTTCACATATTCTAAAGTTGTTCATGTTTTTCAAATCTATTCATGTTTCAAAAAAGTTCTGAATTCCAAATTCCAATAAAAGTTCGAAATTCCAATTTATTCATTTTCCAAAAAATATTCATATTAAAAATAGTTCACCGTATATTGGGAAAATGTTCACTATGTATAAAAAGTGTTCAACGTATGTACAAATTTTATTCAGTGTGCATTTCAAAAAAAATCAGCATATATTTTCAAGAAAGTTCAGTTTTGTATTTGAAAAAATTCAACATATACTAAGAAAATGTTCAGTGTGAATTTTAAATTCACTTTTTTTTAAATTGTTCACATTTAAGAAAAGAATATTTGATTTTTTTACGATTTTGAAACATTGTTGGCATTCTCAAGAAATTTTGTTCACATTGTTTTGTAAAAGTATTGAAAAAAACCGGATCTGCAGCTCTAATTATTATTTTAAAGTTTTTGTTTGAACACTATTATTACTTTAACGTTAGCGCTGCCTTTAAGTCGTCATCAGTCACTAGGTCATCTGGTTAGCATCGGTTGCATGTATGGCCAGGTTGTGGGTTCGATACCCGTTATAAGCGCTTTTATAATTTTCGCGAAATTCCTACATTCGCTCGGCTCTTGCGAAATGGGCCGGCCCGTTTGCTCCCCATGTTTAGCGAAAACTAGACTATTACGTGAATGTATTAATACTTATACACCAGACTACCATATAATTTGTGAAAAGTCTATATTGCCCATACATTTCGTAGTGGCAAAAACCTTGCTTGTTACAACATCCTATAATCTCAAGAATTAACCCCCCTGGGTTCCTTCAGAAAAAAAACTTACCAAATCACTGTAAATATGGAGGAGGTAACACATGATAATGCACAAGTTATCAGGTGTTTGGGATAGGGAACCCCAAAACGACTACTAGGGTTTCAAGTTGTTAAGGTGGTGCAAAGTGATTGCTGCCATAATCTACATCTCTCTGATGCTCACGGGAGGACAAGGTCTCTAGTGGCAAAGGTTAGCGGCCATGGGGTTCGAGTTCTCGAGCAAGCAGGAGAAGGAGAATGTGGAGAACATGCTAGAAAGGATGAATTTGACGGAAAAGGAGAAGGCCACTTTGACTGTGGATGATCTTGTTGAAGGTGATCAAGACCGGATGTAGTATTCTTTAGAGAAGGAGCACATCACCGTGGTACTCAACAATAATTACAAGCCACAACCAACACAAATAGGAAAATATGACTAGACACACACTCGATTATTGGACCGACAACCAAACATGTTGTATGTATCCAGTGAAGGAAATATGCCCTAGAGGAAATAATAAAGTTGTTATTTATATTTCCTTATATCATGATAAATGTTTATTATTCATACTAGAATTGTATTAACCGGAAATTTAGTACATGTGTGAATACATAAACAAACCGAGTGTCACTAGTATGCCTCTACTTGACTAGCTTGTTAATCAAAGATGGTTAAGTTTCCTAGCCATGGACAAAGAGTTGTCATTTGATAAGCGGGATCACATCATTAGAGAATGATGTGATTGACTTGACCCATCCGTTAGCTTAGCACGATGATCATTACAGTTTCATTGCTACTGCTTTCTTCATAACTTATACATGTTCCTCTGACTATGAGATTATGCAACTCCCGAATACCGGAGGAACACCTTGTGTGCTATCAAACGTCACAACGTAACTGGGTGATTATAAAAATGCTCTACAGGTGTCTTCGATGGTGTTTGTTGAGTTGGCATAAATCAAGATTAGGATTTGTCACTCGAGTATTGGAGAGGTAATGAGTTAGTTACGGGATGGTGCATTACGGAACGAGTAAAGAGACTTGCCGGTAACGAGATTGAACTAGGTATTGAGATGCCAACGATCGAATCTCGGGCAAGTAACATACCTATGACAAAGGGAACAACGTATATCGTCTTGCGGTTTGACCGATAAAGATCTTCGTAGAATATGTAGGAACCAATATGAGCATCCAGGTTCCGCTATTGGTTATTGACTAGAGATGAGTCTCGGTCATGTCTACATAGTTCTCGAACCCGTAGGGTCCGCACGCTTAACGTTCTGTGACGATTTGTATTATGAGTTACGTGATTTGATGACCGAAGTTTGTTCGGAGTCCCGGATGAGATCGGGGACATGACGAGGACTCTCGAAATGGCCGAGACATAAAGATCGATATATTGAAAGGCTATATTCGGACATTGGAAAGGTTCCGAGTGATTCGGGTATTTTTCGGAGTACCGGAGAGTTACGGAATTCGTATTGGGCCTTAATGGGGTGGAAGTAGAGAAAGGCCTCAAGGGTGGCCGCGCCCCTTCCCCATGGACTGGTGCAAATTGGACTAGGGAAAGGGGGTGCCCCCTTCCTTCCTTCTCCTTCTCCCTTCCATTTTTCCTATTCCATGTGGGAGGTGGAATCCTACTAGGACTAGGGAGTCCTAGTAGGACTCCACACTTTGGGCGCGCCCTATGAGGGTCGGTGAGGGAGTCCTGGATTAGGGGGTCTCCGTACAGCCGGACTATATCCTTTGGACGGACTGTTGGACTATGAAGATACAAGATTGAAGACTTCGTCCCGTGTCCGGATGAGACTTTCCTTGGCGTGGAAGGCAAGCCTGACAATACGGATATGTAGATATCCTCCCTTGTAACCGACTCTGTGTAATCCTAGCTCCCTCCGGTGTCTATATAAACCGGAGGGATTAGTCCGTAGGACAACAACAATCATACCATAGGCTAGCTTCTAGGGTTTAGCCTCTATGATCTTGTGGTAGATCAACTCTTGTAATACTCATACCATCAAGATCAATCAAGCAGTACGTAGGGTATTACATCCATCAAGAGGGCCCGAACCTGGGTAAACATCGTGTCCCCCGCCTCCTGTTACCATCCGCCTTAGACGCACAGTTCGGGACCCCCTACCCGAGATCCGCCGGTTTTGACACCGACATTGGTGCTTTCATTAAGAGTTCCACTGTGCCGTCACCGTAAGGCTTGATGGCTCCTTCGATCATCGGTAGCGATGCGGTCCAGGGTGAGGCTTTCCTCCCCAGGAAGATCTTCGTATTCGGCAGCTTCGCACTACGGGCCAACTCGCTTGGCCATCTGGAGCAGATCGAGAGCTACGCCCCTGGCCATCAGGTCAGGTTCGAAAACCTAAACTACACTGCTGACATCCGCGGAGACTTGATCTTCGACGGATTCGAGCCCATGTCAGGTGCGCCGCACGATCACGACGAGCATGATTTAACTCTGCCGTCGGACAGTGTTCGGGAGATCACACCTGCAACTACTCCGGCCTTCAACCCGGAACAAATTGCGCCATCCGAGGATGGGTGGATGGACCCCGCCATGGAGGCCGCACTCTCAGTGGCGATAGAGCCGGATACTGACTTCACCCCTTACGAGAGCCGTGTTGCTGAACCACTAGATTCGTCCCCGGCCACGGACTCCGAGCCGCCTGCGTCCGTGCCCATCGAATCTGATTGGGCACCGATCATGGAGTTCACCTCCACGGACATCTTTCAGCACTCACCTTTTGGCGACGTGCTAAATTCATTAAGGTCTCTCTCCTTGTCAGGAGAACCTTGGCCGAACTATGTCCGGCAAGGATGGGATGCGGACGACGAAGAAATTCGCTCCCCACCCACCACCCACTTAGTAGCCACTGTCAACGATTTAATAGACATGCTCGACTTCGACTCCGAAGACATCGACGATATGGACGACGATGGAGGAGACGAACAGGAACCACCGCCCACAAGGCGCTGGACCGCGACCTCATCATATGATATATACATGGTGGACACCCCCAAAGAAGGCAATGGCAACGAGACAGCGGAGGATGACCCCTCCAAGAAGCAACCCAAGCGCTGACGTCAGCGGCGCCGCTCTAAGTCCCGCCATAGCAAAAGTAGTGATACCGGCACAAGAGACAATAACACTCCGGATAGTGCCGAAGACAACAACAATCCCCTCCAGCACGATTTAGAGCGGAGGGTGAACAAGCTAGCCCTCCAGAGCGGGCAACAAATAGAGAATCGGAGGAGGACAATTATATGCCTCTCTCCGAAGACGAGGTGAGCCTCGACGACGAAGAATTCATCATGCCTGAGGATCCCGTCGAGCAGGAGCGCTTCAAGCGCCAGCTTATGGCCACAGCAAATAGCTTGAAGAAAAAGCAACAACAGCTTCAAGCTGATCAAGATTTGCTAGCAGACAGATGGACCGAAGTCCTTGCGGCCGGGGAATACGAACTCGAGCACCCCTCCAAGAGTTACCCAAAGCGCATGTTGCTACATCATCTCGAGGAGGAAGCATTGAAACCTACATCACCAGTGTACGATGCGGCTGACCGGCCACCTCGTGGCCGAGCCAGAGAGGCGTTTCAGCCTAAAGTTCAGCCTGCACCCCACCGCCACTCAAACAAAAATACCAAGGCCCGGGGCAAAACACGGGACCTGCGAGACGTATTGGAAAGCATGGCAAAACATGCAAGGTCGATATACGGGTCACGGGGGCGCGCGCCAACGTGGGACGATGACCGTCACGCCGGACACACTAAAAGTAAATCCGGCCGGGCCGAATACAGCAGACAAGACTCATATGAACTACGTCGTGATATAGCCCACGGGCACAGAGGCGCCGCACACCCCCTATACTTCACTGATGAAGTTATGGATCACGAATTCCCGGAGGGTTTTAAACCCGTAAATATCGAATCATATGATGGTACAACAGATCCTGCTATATGGATTGAGGATTTTCTCCTCCACATCCACATGGCTCGCGGTGATGATCTGCATGCCATCAAGTACCTCCCACTAAAACTCAAAGGACCAGCTCGGCATTGGTTGAATAGCTTGCCAGCAGACTCCGTCGGCAGTTGGGAGGATCTGGAAGACGCATTCCTTGACAACTTCCAGGGCACTTATGTGCGACCACCGGATGCTGATGACTTGAGCCATATAACTCAGTAGCCAGGGGAATCGGCCAGGCAATTCTGGACACGGTTCCTAACTAAGAAAAACCAAATTGTCGACTGTCCGGATGCAGAGGCCTTAGCGGCATTCAAGGATAACATCCGTGACGAGTGGCTCGCTCGGCACCTCGGCCAGGAGAAGCCGAAGTCTATGGCAGCCCTCACGACACTCATGACCCGCTTTTGCGCGGGCGAGGATAGCTGGCTGGCTCGCAGCAACAACACATCAAGGAATCCGGGCACTTCGGATACCAAAGATGCCAATGGCAGACCACGTCATAACAGACACAAGCGCCACGACAACGGCGATAACGCCGATGATACAACAGTCAATGCTGGATTCAGAGGCTCTAGATCCGGTCAGCGGAAAAAACCATTCAAAAGAAGTACTCCGGGCCCGTCCAGTTTGGATCGCATACTTGATCGCTCGTGTCAAATCCACGGCACCCCCGATAAGCCAGCCAATCACACCAACAGAGAATGCTGGGTGTTCAAGCAGGCCGGCAAGTTGAATGCCAAAAACAAGGACAAGGGGCTGCACAGTGATGACGAGGAGGAGCCCCGGCCGCCGAACACGGGAGGACATAAGAGGTTCCCCCCACAAGTGAAGACGGTGAACATGAGATACACAACCCACATTCCCAAGAGGGAACGGAAGCGTGCACTAAGGGACGTCTATGCGATAGAGCCTGTAGCCCCAAAGTTCAACCCGTGGTCCTCTTGTCTGATCACCTTCGATCGCAGGGACCACCCCACTAGTATCCGTCATGGCGGATCCACCGCATTGGTCCTAGACCGCATCATCGACGGATTTCACCTCACTCGAGTCCTTATGGACGGCGGCAACAGTCTGAACCTGCTCTATTAGGATACAATGCGCAAAATGGGTATAGATCCCTCGAGGATCAAACCCACCAAAACCACCTTTAAGGGTGTCATCCCAGGTGTAGAGGCCCATTGCATGGGCTCAATCACACTGGAAGTGGTCTTCGGATCTCCGGACAACTTCCGAAGCGAGGAGTTAATCTTCGATATCGTCCCATTCCGCAGTGGCTATCACACACTGCTCGGGTGAACCGCACTTGCAAAATTCAATGCGGTACCGCATTACGCATACCTCAAGCTCAAGATGACAGTGTTGGGGAACGTTGCAGAAAACAAAAATTTTCCTACGGTTTCACCAAGATCCATCTATGAGTTCATCTAGCAACGAGTGATCGGATGCATCTACATACCTTTGTAGATCTCGAGCGGAAGCGTTCAAAGAACGGGGATGAGGTAGTCGTACACGACGTGATCCAAATCACCGGAGATCCTAGCGCTGAACGGACGGCACCTCTGCGTTCAACACACGTACGGTTAGCATGATGTCTCCTCCTTCTTGATCCAGCAAGGGGGAAGGAGAGGTTGATGATGATCCAGCAGCACGACGGCGTGGTGGTGGATGCAGGGCGTCACAGCAGCAGGGCTTCGCCGTGTACTACGAGAGGAAGAGGTGTAGCAGGGGAGAGGGAGGCGCCAAGACTCAGGGTGCAGCTGCCCCCTCCCTCCCCCTCATATATATAGGCTCCCCAAGGAGGGGCGGCGGCCAGGGCTGGAGTGGCCCCCAAGGCAAGGTGGGGCGCCCCCCACCCCTAGGGTTTCAACCCTAGGCGCATGGGGTGGGCCTAGGGGGGGCGCACCAGCCCACTATGGGCTGGTTCCCCTCCCCACATTGGCCCATGGGGCCCTCCGGGATGGGTGGCCCCACCCGGTGGACCCCCGGGACCCTTTCGGTGGTCCCGGTACAATACCGGTGACCCCGAAACTTGTCCCGATGGCCGAAACAGCACTTCCTATATATAATTCTTTACCTTCGGACTATTCTGAAACTCCTCGTGACGTCTGGGATCTCATCCGGGACTCCGAACAACATTCGGGTCACTGCATATACATATCTTCACAACCCTAGCGTCACCGAACCTTAAGTGTGTAGACCCTACGGGTTCGGGAGACATGTAGACATGACCGAGACAAATCTCCGGTCAATAACCAACAGCGGGATCTGGATACTCATGTTGGCTCCCACATGCTCCTCGATGATCTCATCGGATGAACCACGATGTCGAGGATTCAAGCAACCCCGTATACAATTCCCTTTGTCAACCGATATGTTACTTGCCCGAGATTCGATCGTTGGTATCCCAATACCTTGTTCAATCTCGTTACCGGCAAGTCACTTTACTCGTACAGTAATGCATGATCCCGTGACCAGACACTTGGTCACTTTGAGCTCATAATGATGATGCATTACCGAGTGGGCCCAGTGATACCTCTCCGTCATACGGAGTGACAAATCCCAGTCTTGATCCGTGTCAACCCAACAGACACTTTCGGAGATACCCGTAGTATACCTTTATGGTCACCCAGTTACGTTGTGACGTTTGGTACACCCAAAGCACTCCTATGGTATCCGGGAGTTACACGATCTCATGGTCTAAGGAAAGGATACTTGACATTGGAAAAACTCTAGCAAACGAACTATACGATCTTTATGCTATGTTTAGGATTGGGTCTTGTCCATCACATCATTCTCCTAATGATGTGATCTCGTTATCAATGACATCCAATGTCCATAGTCAGGAAACCATGACTATCTGTTGATTAACGAGCTAGTCAACTAGAGGCTTACTAGGGACATGTTGGTGTCTATTATTCACACATGTATTACGATTTCCGGATAGCACAATTATAGCATGAATAAAGACAATTATCATGAACAAGGAAATATAATAATAATGCTTTTATTATTGCCTCTAGGGCATATTTACAATAGTCTCCCACTTGCACTAGAGTCAATAATCTAGTTACATTGTGATGAATCGAACACCCATGGAATTCTGGTGTTGATCATGTTTTGCTCTAGGGAGAGGTTTAGTCAACGGATCTGCTACATTCAGGTCCGTATGTACTTTACAAATATCTATGTCTCCATCTTGAACATTTTCACGAATGGAGTTGAAGCGACGCTTGATGTGCCTGGTCTTTTTGTGAAACCTGGGCTCCTTGGCAAGTGCAATAGCTCCAGTGTTGTCACAGAAGAGTTTGATTGGCCCCGACGCATTGGGTATGACTCTGAGGTCGGTGATGAACTCCTTCACCCAAATTGCTTCATGTGCTGCCTCCGAGGCTGCCATGTACTCCGCTTCACATGTAGACCCCGCCACGACGCTCTGCTTGCAACTGCACCAGCTTACTGCCCCACCATTCAAAATATACACGTATCCGGTTTGTGACTTAGAGTCATCCAGATCTGTGTCGAAGCTAGCGTCGACGTAACCCTTTACCACGAGCTCTTCGTCACCTCCATAAACGAGAAACATTTCCTTAGTCCTTTTCAGGTACTTCAGGATATTCTTGACCGCTGTCCAGTGTTCCTTGCCGGGATTACTTTGGTACCTTCCTACCAAACTCACGGCAAGTTTTACATCAGGTCTGGTACACAGCATGGCATACATAATAGAACCTATGGCTGAGGCATAGGGGATGACACTCATCTCTTCTATATCTTCTGCCATGGTCGGACATTGAGCTAAGCTCAATTTCACACCTTGTAACACAGGTAAGAACCCCTTCTTAGACTGATCCATATTGAACTTTTTCAATATCTTATCAAGGTATGTGCTTTGTGAAAGACCTATGAGGCGTCTTGATCTATCTCTATAGATCTTGATGCCTAATATATAAGCAGCTTCTCCAAGGTCCTTCATTGAAAAACTCTTATTCAAGTAGGCCTTAATGCTGTCCAAGAGTTCTATATCATTTCCCATCAAAAGTATGTCATCTACATATAATATGAGAAATGCTACAGAGCTCCCACTCACTTTCTTGTAAACACAGGCTTCTCCATAAGTCTGCGTAAACCCAAACGCTTTGATAATCTCATCAAAGCGAATGTTCCAACTCCGAGATGCTTGCACCAGCCCATAAATCGAGCGTTGGAGCTTGCACACCTTGTCAGCATTCTTAGGATCGACAAAACCTTCCGGCTGCATCATATACAATTCTTCCTTAAGGAAACCATTAAGGAATGCCGATTTGACGTCCATTTGCCATATCTCATAATCATAGTATGCGGCAATTGCTAACATGATTCGGACGGACTTTAGCTTTGCTACGGGTGAGAAAGTCTCATCGTAGTCAACCCCTTGAACTTGTCGATAACCCTTAGCGACAAGCCGAGCTTTATGGATGGTCACATTACAATCCGCGTTTGTCTTCTTCTTAAAGATCAATTTATTTTCTATGGCTCGCCGATCATCGGGCAAGTCAGTCAAAGTCCATACTTTGTTTTCATACATGGATCCTATCTCGGATTTCATGGCTTCTAGCCATTTGTCGGAATCCGGGCCCGCCATCGCTTCTTCATAGTTCGAAGGTTCACCGTTGTCTAACAACATGATTTCCAGGACAGGGTTGCCGTACCACTCTGGTGCGGAACGTGTCCTTGTGGACCTACGAAGTTCAGTAGCAACTTGATCTAAAGTTTCATGATCATCATCATTAACTTCCTCTCTAGTCGGTGCAGGCACCTCAGGAACATTTTCTTGAGTTGCGCCATTTTCCGGTTCAAGAGGTAACACTTCATCAAGTTCTACTTTCCTCCCACTTACTTCTTTCGAGAGAAACTCCTTCTCTAGAAAGGATCCATTCTTGGCAACAAAGATCTTGCCTTCGGATCTGAGGTAGAAGGTATACCCAATAGTTTCTTTAGGGTATCCTATGAAGACGCATTTTTCCGACTTGGGTTCGAGCTTTTCAGGTTGAAGTTTCTTGACATAAGCATCGCATCCCCAAACTTTTAGAAATGACAGCTTAGGTTTCTTCCCAAACCATAATTCATACGGTGTCGTCTCAACGGATTTCGACGGAGCCCTATTTAAAGTGAATGCGGCAGTCTCTAAAGCATAGCCCCAAAAAGATAGCGGTAAATCGGTAAGAGACATCATAGATCGCACCATATCTAATAGAGTGCGATTACGACGTTCGGACACACCATTACGCCGAGGTGTTCCAGGCGGCGTGAGTTGTGAAACTATTCCACATTTTCCCAAGTGTGTGCCAAATTCGTGACTCAAGTATTCTCCTCCACGATCTGATCGCAAAAACTTGATTTTTCTGTCACGTTGATTTTCAACCTCACTCTGAAATTCCTTGAACTTTTCAAAGGTCTCAGACTTGTGTTTCATTAAGTAGATATACCCATATCTACTCAAGTCATCAGTGAGGGTGAGAACATAACGATAGCCACCGCGAGCCTCAACACTCATTGGACCGCACACATCAGTATGTATGATTTCCAACAAGTTGGTTGCTCGCTCCATTGTTCCTGAGAACGGAGTCTTGGTCATTTTACCCATGTGGCATGGTTCGCACGTGTCAAATGATTCATAATCAAGAGACTCTAAAAGTCCATCTGCATGGAGCTTCTTCATGCGTTTGACACCTATGTGACCAAGGCGGCAGTGCCACAAGTATGTGGGACTATCATTATCAACCTTACATCTTTTGGTATTCACACTATGAACATGTGTAGCATTACGCTCGAGATTCATTAAGAATAAACCATTCACCATCGGAGCATGACCATAAAACATATCTCTCATATAAATAGAACAACCATTATTCTCGGATTTAAATGAGTAGCCATCTCGAATTAAACGAGATCCCGATACAATGTTCATGCTCAAAGCTGGCACTAAATAACAATTATTGAGGTTTAAAACTAATCCTGTAGGTAAATGTAGAGGTAGCGTGCCGACGGCGATCACATCGACCTTGGAACCATTCCCGACGCGCATCGTCACCTCGTCCTTCGCCAGTCTCCGCTTATTCCGCAGCTCCTGCTTTGAGTTACAAATGTGAGCAACTGCACCGGTATCAAATACCCAAGAGCTACTACGAGTACTGGTAAGGTACACATCAATTACATGTATATCACATATACCTTTCATTTTTCCGGCCTTCTTGTCCGCTAAGTATTTGGGGCAGTTCCGCTTCCAGTGACCACTTCCCTTGCAATAAAAGCACTCAGTCTCGGGCTTGGGTCCATTCTTTGGCTTTTCCCGGCAGCTTGCTTGCCAGGCGCGGCAACTTCCTTGCCATCCTTCTTGAAGTTCTTTTTACCCTTGCCCTTCTTGAACTTAGTGGTTTTATTCACCATCAACACTTGATGTTCCTTCTTGACTTCTACCTCCACTGATTTCAGCATTGAAAATAACTCAGGAATGGTCTTTTCCATCCCCTGCATATTAAAGTTCATCACAAGCTCTTGTAGCTTGGTGGAAGCGACTGGAGGATTCTGTCAATGACCGCATCATCCGGGAGATTAACTCCTAGCTAAGTCAAGCGGTTATGCAACCCAGACATAGTGAGTATGTGCTCACTGACAGAACTATTTTCCTCCATCTTACAGCTGAAGAACTTGTCGGAGACCTCATATCTCTCGACCCGGGCATGAGCTTGGAAAACCATTTTCAGCTCTTCGAACATCTCATATGCTCCATGTCTCTCAAAACGCTTTTGGAGCCCCGGCTCTAAGCTGTAAAGCATGCCGCACTGAACGAGGGAGTAGTCATCAGCACGTGTCTGCCAAGCATTCATAACGTCTTGGTTCTGTGGGACGGGTGGGTCACCTAGCGGTGCTAGTAGGACATAATCTTTCTTGGCAGCTATGAGGATGATCCTCAGGTTCCGGACCCAGTCCGTATAGTTGCTGCCATCGTCTTTCAGCTTGGTTTTCTCTAGGAACGCGTTGAAATTGAGGACAACGTTGGCCATTTGATCTACAAGACATATTGCAAAGATTTTAGACTAAGTTCATGATAATTAAGTTCATCTAATCAAATTATTCAATGAACTCCCACTTAGATAGACATCCCTCTTCTAGTCATCCAAGTATAACATGATCCGAGTTAACTAGGCCGTGTCCGATCATCACGTGAGACGGACTAATCAACGTCAGTGAACATCTTCATGTTGATCGTATCTTCTATACGACTCATGCTCGACCTTTCGGTCTTCTGTGTTCCGAGGCCATGTCTGTACATGCTAGGCTCGTCAAGTCAACCTAAGTGTTTGCATGTGTAAACCTGTCTTACACCCGTTGTATGTGAACGTTGGAATCTATCACACCCGATCATCACGTGGTGCTTCGAAACAACGAACTGTCGCAACGGTGCACAGTTAGGGGGAACACTTTCTTGAAATTATTATGAGGGATCATCTTATTTACTACCGTCGTTCTAAGTAAACAAGATGCAAAACATGATAAACATCACATGCAATCAAATAATAATAGTGACATGATATGGCCAATATCACATAGCTCCTTTGATCTCCATCTTGGGGCTCCATGATCATCTTGTCACCGGCTTGACACCATGATCTCCATCATCATGATCTCCATCATCGTGTCTCCATGAAGTTGCTCGCCAACTATTACTTCTACTACTATGGCTAACGCGTTTAGCAATAAAGTAAAGTAATTTACATGGCGTTTCTCAATGACACGCATGTCATACAAAAAATAAAGACAACTCCTATGGCTCCTGCCGGTTGTCATACTCATCGACATGCAAGTCGTGATTCCTATTACAATAGCATGAACATCTCATACATCACATATATATCATTCATCATTCATCACAACTTTGGCCATATCATATCACAAAGCACTTGCTGCAAAAACAAGTTAGACGTCCTCTAATTGTTGTTGCAAGTTTTATGTGGCTGAAATAGGGTTCTAGCAAGAACGTTTTCTTACCTATGTGAAAGCCATAACGTGATTTGTCAACTTCTATTTACCCTTCATAAGGACCCTTTTCATCGAATCCGCTCCAACTAAAGTGGGAAAGGCAGACACCCGCCAGCCATCTTATGCAACTAGTGCATGTCAGTCGGTGGAACCGGTCTCACGTAAGCGTACGTGTAAGGTTGGTCCGGGCCGCTTCATCCCACAATACCGCTGAAGCAAGATAAGACTAGTAGCGGCAAGAAAGTTGACAACATCTACGCCCACAACAAATTGTGTTCTACTCGCGCAAGAAGAACTACGCATAGACCTAGCTCTGATACCACTGTTGGGGAACGTTGCAGAAAACAAAAAATTTCCTACGGTTTCACCAAGATCCATCTATGAGTTCATCTAGCAATGAGTGATCGGATGCATCTACATACCTTTGTAGATCGCGAGTGGAAGCGTTCAAAGAACGGGGATGAGGTAGTCGTACACGACGTGATCCAAATCACTGGAGATCCTAGCGCCGAACGGACGGCACCTCTGCGTTCAACACACGTACGGTTAGCATGACGTCTCCTCCTTCTTGATCCAGCAAGGGGGAAGGAGAGGTTGATGATGATCCAGCAGCACGACGGCGTGGTGGTGGATGCAGGGCGTCACAGCAGCAGGGCTTTGCCGTGTACTACGAGAGGAAGAGGTGTAGCAGGGGAGAGGGAGGCGCCAAGACTCAGGGTGTAGCTGCCCCCTCCCTCCCCCTCATATATATAGGCTCCCCTAGGGGGGCGCCAGCCCTAGGAGATGGGATCTCCTAGGGGGGGCGGCGGCCAGGGCTGGAGTGGCCCCCAAGGCAAGGTGGGGCGCCCCACCCCTAGGGTTTCAACCCTAGGCGCATGGGGTGGGCCTAGGGGGGTGCACCAGCCCACTATGGGCTGGTTCCCATCCCCACTTTGGCCCATGGGGCCCTACGGGATGGGTGGCCCCACCCGGTGGACCCCCGGGACCCTTTCGGTGGTCCCGGTACAATACCGGTGACCCCGAAACTTGTCCCGATGGCCGAAACAGCACTTCCTATATATAATTCTTTACCTCCGGACTATTCCGAAACTCCTCGTGACATCCGGGATCTCATCCGAGACTCCGAACAACATTCGGGTCACTGCATATACATATCTTCACAACCCTAGCGTCACCGAACCTTAAGTGTGTAGACCCTACAGGTTCGGGAGACATGTAGACATGACCGAGACGACTCTCCGGTCAATAACCAACAGCGGGATCTGGATACCCATGTTGGCTCCCACATGCTCCTCGATGATCTCATCGGATGAACCACGATGTCGAGGATTCAAGCAACCCCGTATACAATTCCCTTTGTCAATCGATATGTTACTTGCCCGAGATTCGATCGTCGGTATCCCAATACCTTGTTCAATCTCGTTACCGGCAAGTCACTTTACTCGTACCGTAATGCATGATCCCGTGACCAGACACTTGGTCACTTTGAGCTCATAATGAGGATGCATTACCGAGTGGGCCCAGTGATACCTCTCCGTCATATGGAGTGACAAATCCCAGTCTTGATCCGTGTCAACCCAACAGACACTTTCGGAGATACCCGTAGTATACCTTTATGGTCACCCAGTTACGTTGTGACATTTGGTACACCCAAAGCACTCCTACGGTATCCGGGAGTTACACGATCTCATGGTCTAAGGAAAGGATACTTGACATTGGAAAAACTCTAGCGAACGAACTATACGATCTTTATGCTATGTTTAGGATTGGGTCGTGTCCATCACATTATTCTCCTAATGATGTGATCTCGTTATCAATGACATCCAATGTCCATAGTCAGGAAACCATGACTATCTGTTGATTAACGAGCTAGTCAACTAGAGGCTTACTAGGGACATGTTGGTGTCTATTATTCACACATGTATTACGATTTCCGGATAACACAATTATAGCATGAATAAAGATAATTATCATGAACAAGGAAATATAATAATAATGCTTTTATTATTGCCTCTAGGGCATATTTCCAACAGACAGGACCTAGGGGGGGTCATAACAGTCAATGGAAACACAGAACGCTCGCTCCGCACGGAAGAGCACACTGCGACCCTCGCAACAGAAGCACAAAGCAGCGTTTCAAGGCAAACCGCTAATTCGGCGATACAACCCCTGGACACCATTAAGCGAGTCCGGAGTACCCTGCAACAGGATCGCCTGGCACATTCAGAGCTCACCTAGCAATTCGCCCCCGTCCCAGTCCTAGTCAAGCGACAAAATCCGTGCCGCGCGTACATAATTACGCACTGCTTATACCATGGGCATAAGCGGGGGCACGATCAGGGCACGTCCCGCAATGCGGCTTAACCGCCCCAGGGGCTGCATACCTTTATTATTTTTTCTCTTTCAGGACCTTACTCTCTGGAAGCCCTTTTCGGCAGTATGATTGCCGGACACATTACGGGAAGGAACAACCAAGGAGGCAAGAAGCTAAGACGTATAAGGAAACCCCCAGGTGGTCTCTAATAACAACCGATATACCTGCTTTTTTACTACCCATACGAAGCTTGCCCTTGGATAGGACATGTCAAATAGTCCTATTTTTCGCTTATTGCACTACTTGTATCAGTATGCTTCGACGTATTATTTAAATAACAATGCATAGCATTAGTCTATTATTGCATTATTCATCCTTTTTTATTATATGTTCATTTACGACAACTTGAACCCGTACACTCTAGTACGGCCAGCACGCCAGGGGCTTTCATTTACCCCATAATTCGGCGTGAGAAGTCCGGACACTTTCGATAGTGCGGCACCCCGAACTTATAGCATTATTTGCATCAACTCCGAATCATGTCTTGGGTCAATAGTTGGGTTTGCCCGGCTCCCATGTTTTGGTACCTTACGTTCCGCTATATCAGCTAAGGTAGCACTGGGATAACTACTGTGATTGTGTCCCGGTTCTTCCGGACGAGCACCTCAGTAGAGAAAGCCGAAAACCGACTGTCATGATAAGGCGAGAGCTGGTCGCTGTTCGAGAGGTCTCAAGTCCTTAAAGACTTCTTCTGCTTCGGGCGAGGAGTCGGCCTTTCCTGGCTTAGGCGTATATAGTGCCCCAAATTCGGCCTTCTGAATACTAGGGGCTTCGCCAAAATTTAAAATTGTAGACTTCTATGGCTAAGTGAGAGTGATAAAGCCTTATAGTCCAATTGCCTGGTTCGTTGTGCTGAACACCTCCCTCGAAGGACCCAAAATTGGGCTAAAGAGTGCTCATCTTAATCCCGAACACCCCGGTACTAGCTACACGGGGGCAGAAGCCGACGACTGGCCAACTCTCAGATTTTATAAACGGCCGCACAGAAGGTAATATTTTAAATTCAAAAAGTGTTGCATAGTGCAAATGAACTCGTTTCACATTACAGGATCGCATGAGCATGTTCATTCAAAAATTACATCTCTAGCACATTCCTCCGCCACAAGGCGGGAACCCTTCAGGACACTGTCATAATACATTTCGGGGCAGCGATGCTCCTTGCCCTCCAGTGGACCCTCCTTCACCAGCTTTACGGCGTCCAGCTTCGCCCAGTGCACCTTCGCCCAGGCAAAAGCCCGGCACGCACCCTCGATGCAGACGGACCACTTTATGACTTCAAGCCGTGGGTAGGCATCCACAAGCCGCCTCACCAGACCGAAGTAGCTGCTAGGCAGGGGATCGCCAAGCCACAGCCAGACTATAAGACCCTTCATGGCCTGTTCGGCCGCCTTGTGAAGCTCGACCAGTTGCTTCAGTTGGTCGCTTAAGGGCATTGGGTGTTCGGTCCCAGTATACTGAGACCAGAATAACTTTTCCGTCGAGCTCCCCTCCTCAGCTCGGTAAAACTCCGCGGCATCCAATACACTGCGGGGAAGATTTGCGAACGCTCTTGGAGAGCTTTGAATTCGGTAATTAAAAGGAAAGTTTCCTTCACATGCTTGCTTTGCATAATGAATGCCTTACCCGCTGCTATCATCTTCACCGCATCAATCTCCTGGAGGGCCTTGTGGGCTTTAGCCTTGGCGCTCCGTGCGCTTTCAAGCACCTTTGCAAGCTCGGACTCTCGCATCTTAGAGTCAAGCTCCAAGGACTCATGTTTTTTGGCGAGAGCCTCGAGCTCTTGCTACACCTCACCTACCCGGGCTTCTTGCTTTTCCCGCTCAATGCGCTCCTTGGCCGCTTTGTCTTCAGCCTCGGACAACGCCTTCTTCAGGGTCGCCACCTCGGTTGTGGCCCCTGGCAAATTCATAATGATCCCATTACTTTGCAACCAAATTTCTTTTTAATATATAGACAAGGTATTGCTTACCTTTGCTCTCCTCGAGCTGCCTCTTGGTAAGGTCGAGCTCTTTCTCGGACCGCTCAAGGTCCTGCTCAGTGCAGCAACCTCCGCAGTACGTGCAGCAACGGCCAGCAATGAAGCCTGCATATGCACATAGACATATTCTGATTAGACTCCTGTGTCACTATTTGATCCTCTATTCGTCCTTTCTTCGCGAACGCCAAACAGAGCATCAGGGGCTACTATCTATGCGGTAATATTCTCCTATATTTTGATTGCTTACCTCAAAGCCTGTTAGGAGCCTGGCACAAGCTTCGATTAGTCCGTTTTTGGCGGACTGAACTTTCTCGATCACCACACTCATGATAGTGCGGTGCTCTTCGTTGATGGAAGCGCCGCGAAGCGCTTCCAGCAAGTTGTCCGGCGCCTCTGGATGGACAGAGGCCACCAGCACGGGCGGCTTGCCCCTCTTAGCGGGGGATCACCTGTCGGAGTCCGGAACCACTGAAGGTTCCGGCGCAGTGTTCGGCTGGGGGCCAAACTTGGAGCCCGTGGGAGTCTTGCTCCCTTTGCGCCCAGGGTCCGGAAGGTCGCCTCGAGGCGCCCCCAGGACTACCTCCCCTCGGCTCGGTGCCTTTTGAGACAACACCTCGATGTTGTCCATAGGGAAAGGGGTGGAGGCGGTCGGAAGTGAATCGCTATTCATATCCGACGAGTCCAAAGAACCATCCGACGAAGATACGTCGAGACCGGCTCGGGACGGACTGCGTAATCATATTAGGCGTGAGGAGAAGCAGTGCAATAAAACACACCATGAATTACTATGGTATCCGGATACTTACGACTTCACCAGGGGCTTCTCCCTGGGTAACCACTCGTCGCCGCTGTAGGCGGGCGTCGTGGAGCAGTCCGAAAGGAGGGTCCTTTCCTTCTCGGACCCTTCGGCCTCCCCTGTTGGGGCGGCCTTCCTTTTCTTGTCTCCCCCAGCTGGGGGGGGGGGGACTTTCCTCTTCCTCCTCCTCGTTTTCGTGGGAGGAGTGCGCTTCAGAGTTATCGGACAATGAGTCCGATATAACCTTGCGCCGGAGACCCTTTCGGGTCCCTGTGGCCTTCTTCTTGGCCTTCTTCACCGGCACCTCGTAAGGCGTCAGAACCAGCATCTCCATTAGGAGAGCATCTGCAGGATCTTCGGGCAGGGGGGCTGGGCAATCGATATGCTCCACTGTCTCTACCCACCCCTGTTAATGGCATGGGAGCTTAGATCCCGCACATGATTAAACTGGGGCAAATAAATATCTGGTGAGATATAAAAACTTACCGGATTGGCATGGCGCTTTGCGCTAAGTCCGCGGTCCTCGGTAAGGGGAGGAGGTACCTCGGCGCCCTTGAACAACACCTTCCAGACATCCTTGTGCGTCGTGTCGAAGAGCTCTCGTAGCGTCTGGTGCTCGGCCGGGTCGAACTCCCACAAATTGAATACCCGTCGTTGACACGGGAGAATCCGGCGGAAGAGCATTACCTAGACCACGTTGATGAGCTTGATTTTCTTGCTCATCATGTTCTTGATGGTCTGGAGTCCGGTTAGCTCTACTGGGGAACCCCAGGACATGCCCTTCTCTTTCCAGGAGGTGAGCCGCGTGGGGATTCCGGATTAAAATCCGGGGGCCGCCACCCAGTTGGTGTCGCGCAGCTCGGTGATGTAGAACCACCCCGATTGCCACCCCTTTATGGTCTCCAGATAGGAGCCCTCAAGCCAGGTGACGTTAGGCATTTTGCCCACCATGGCGCCTCCGCACTCTGCTTGCTGGCCGACCACCACCTTCGGTTTAACATTGAAGGTCTTCAGCCATAGGCCGAAGTGGGGCCTGATGCAGAGGAAGGCCTCGCACACGACGATAAACACCGAGATATTGAGGATGAAATTGGGGGCCAGATCATGAAAATCCATCCCGTAGTAGAACATGAGCCCGCGGACAAACGGGTGAAGGGGAAATCCTAGTCCACAGACAAAGTGCGTAAGGAAAACTACCCTCTCATGGAGTGCAGGCATAGGGATGATCTGCCCCGCATCTGGCAGCTGGTGCGCGATGTCCACGGCCAGATATCCGGCTTCCCATAGCTTTGCAATGTTCTCCTCCGTGACGGAGGAGACCATCCACTTGCCTCCCGCTCCAGACATGCTTGGAGTGGTTTGAGGAGAAATACGCGAACTTGGGCGCTGGAGCTCGAGTGCGCGAGAATGGATAAGCAAGGAGGAAGAAGGCGTGGGTAAAAAGGGTGAATCTTTGTCCCTTTATAAGGGCGAAAGAGGCGATACGCCTCCCCACTTACCTGGTAAAATTGCTTATTCCCTGAGTGTCATAATTGATGGCGCGGTTGGGTTACCCACGTCCGTATTGATGAGAATCCCGTGATAAGGGGACACGATCTCTGCTTTGACGAGACGTGTCAAGAAAACCGCCTCGCGATATGTGCAGTGTTGGTTGAGAAAAACGGTTCGAATAATGACCAGGCCATGGCATGATGTCATGTTGCTAAACGTGTCAGCAGACAAGATTTGTGGAAATATTATTCTCTCTACGGTGGTATGTGGAACTTGTTTTGCAGAGTCGGACACTATCCTTGTGGTCAAAATCTTCTATGGAGTATTCGGAGGAAGAACCCTCCTTGCAATGCCGAAGACAAATCTGCGCGTCGGACTCATCGTCATTGAAGCCTGGTTCAGGGGCTACTGAGGGAGTCCTGGATTAGGGGGTCTCCGGACAGCCGGACTGTTGGACTATGAAGATACAAGATTGAAGACTTCGTCCCGTGTTCGAATGGGACTTTCCTTGGCGTGGAAGGCAAGCTTGGCAATACGGATATGTAGATCTCCTCCCTTGTAACCGACTCTGTGTAATCCTAGCTCCCTCTGGTGTCTATATAAACCGGAGGGATTAGTCTGTTGGACAACAACAATCATACCATAGGCTAGCTTCTAGGGTTTAGACTCTATGATCTCGTGGTGGATCAACTCTTGTAATACTCATATCATCAAGATCAATCAAGCAGGACGTAGGGTATTACCTCCATCAAGAGGGCCTGGACCTGGGTAAACATCGTGTCCCCCGCCTCCTGTTACCATCCGCCTTAGACGCACAGTTCGGGACCCCCTACCCGAGATCCGCCGGTTTTGACACTGACAGCCGGCCTCCTCCTTCCTCCATCATTTATATACGTGGCCAGGGGGCACCCCATAGACACACAAGTTGATTGTTTCCAGCCATGTTGTGACACCCCAAAAATTTGGCCTTGTTTTAATGAATTAAATTTTTTTGCCAGGAATTAAAACTTTAAATTTCTGAACTCCTTTTGATTTTTAAATCATTTCCTTCCCTATTGGTGATGAGTTTTTCCCAAAGAGAAAACTTTTTCAAGTATGTTGTTAGACTTATTTAACCTCTCAAGAAAAACTTTTCCTTATTTAATATAACTAATTACATAATTAATTTGCTTAATCCTTGCTTTATTGAAAATGGTTTTTCAAGGTTAAATGGCCATATTTGAACTACAACCATTTGACAAATTCACTTAAAATTCCCACAAAAATTTGGAGAAGTCATGTGATGTTATTAAATAACTTGTGTGCAAAAACATCTTTGTTTAATGAAATATTTTGAGTTCTACAGCAAATTTTTCCTCTCTGGTCTAGTTGGCATTTTGCACTGCAACCCATTTAAATAATTCTTTCTAGCCTCCACCAAAATTTTGGGATGTTAGTAGTACCATATGATTTAACTTTATGCAAAAACCCAGTGGTGTTAATTGCAAATTTTGAGTAAATCAACCTCATTTTCATTCTGGACCAACTTGATAGTTTGTACAGCAACTACATCTTGAGCTGCTCCTTTGCCCATGATTCCTTTTCCTGCTTGTAGCCCTCCTTGTTAAACCCTTAAGTCCAGGAGCATGCACTCGTTGGATCATTTTTGGATCATGAAATAATGCCATTTATTTCCTGACCAGAATTGAAGTTTTGGAAAACTTGCACTAACAAGTTTCTCCTTTTGCCAAACTAACCTCACCACTCTCTCTTGCATCTAAAGAGACCCCACTCTGGAAGTTTTGGCCACCCCAAGAGATGCCTAGGTGCATGTGGCATTCTGTCGAGCACCCTGTAGGCATGACCAGTTTTGACATGAGTCTTAGCTTTCACTATGATCTTGCGCCCTTGATCAAACCAACATGTCCACTAGACTCCTAGTTGCTCCTAACCTAGAACTGCTAAATGCCAGCCTCACCCAAGCTCTGTAGCATGCTCTGGCATTGCGTCGAGCACATCCCGTGCACGCCCAGAGCGCGAGCAGCGCGCGCGTTTTGCACGTGCTCGTGCCCGAGCCAGCGCGCCCCTGGATAAGCTTTCCCGAGCTCGTCCTGATTCCCTCCCTCGTCCGCTAGCTCCTGTCGTTAGCCCCTGGAGCTGGCCCAGCACCGCCATGCCGCCCGACCACCCTGGCACACTACAGCGCCGCCGTCAGGGCACTTTTGGCGGCACGCCGGTGTCCGCAATGCGCCTCTGCCACGGTCGGCGCCGCCCAAGCCACCCCGGCTCGCCACCTATCCCTGGGAGCCGCGCAAACTTATCCCCTCGCTCGTCGGCTAGCTCTCGTCGCCTCCAAGTCGCCCTGCAAGCTACAGAAGGCGGTTCGCCGGCATCCTCATCCGCCGCCGTGGAACCGACCTCGTCGCACTATAAAGAGAGGCCCCCGAGATCATCTGAGCACTCAAGCGTCCTCAGGCCACCCCCATGGCACCCCCACAGCCAGCAATCGTCGGGGGAATGCCGTCTTCCCCAACTCCGGCCGGTTCGGCCGCCGCCATGTTCAAGCTCCATTCACCGCAACCAGAGCCCCTCTCGTTCGTCCAACGCCGCCAAATGACCCCACTTCGACCTGCGGAGCCGCCCAGCTACTCAAACCCGACCGGGAGCCACCGCAGTTCAAACGCCCAAAATTCCTGAAGCCACCGGCCGCCGCGAAGCTCGTCGCCGGTGACTCCCTTCATCCCCACCTGACTGACAACCACCGGAAGGACCGCCCTCGAACCGCGGATCCATCCCCACCCTCGGTGTCTCGAACGGTGCCGCCATTCGCCGGCGAGCATCGCCGGAATCCCGCCTCCGCTCAGGGCAGAGGAAGAGGAGGGAGGCTGACTAGTCAAACCTGACCAGTGGGCCAGGCGGGCCCACTGTCAGTGACACCCCGCGCCGTCCACGCTGGAGAAGTGGAAGCGTAAAACTCCCCAGTGCGTTTTCCCTACACCGAAAGCGTATTTGCTTCTGAAACGTTTTCTTTTCTGTTTTATTTCAAATAACAGATTTTGACCAGAACTTTGACTGCCTATAACTTTTTAAATACAACTCCAAATGAGTTGATTCTTTTTCCTACCTTCCTCAAATTTGGTCTAGTTTATTTTAAGATTTATATGAAAATTTTCCAAACAACTTTTTGTACTGTTTTTGAAATGTGTGTTGAATCAAATATATTTTTAAATAGGACTTCGGAGAGAGAGAAGGGACTTTCAAAAGTTTTGGAGAGCACCTTACCCCTCCACAATGTGAAGGCAAGCATTCTGAACCCTGACATAATGTTTTTGGTGTGTTATTTGACCCGTTTATAACGCCACCTTATTTCGGAGGACTTGTTATTTCATGTGATATGATCATATGCATGGAAGCATATTAGTGATTTCCTTGCTGTTGGAAATGAATATTTTTGTGATGGTAATCATCCTCATATGCCTTGCATGCATGCCGGAAAGGAATCCGGGAAAACCTCGGCCTTGGGTAGGCGTGAGCTTGTCACCGGTCCCCGTCGGGACGGTTATGTCCGGTATGACATGGTAAGGTATATTGAGCGGTGATTTCGTCGGTTGTAATATATTTGATATACATGTCATGCAGGGAACTTATAAACCTCCTGAGTCGACCGCAGATCGAGTCTTGTTCCAGTAACCCCCATACTTGCCTCGTACTACCACTCGTCCCTGCCGCAGGTAGGGTATGGTTCAGTAAGTCGTCAACCCCTTTCCAGCACACACCGTACAGAGAGGCCATGGTGGAAGATATCGGTTGTAGACGGTAGGTATGCCACCTGGTCCGGGGGCATGGGTGTTTCCGGTTGGGACCGAGAGGGGAGGCCACCCCTTAGAGCGCGCGATATAAATTTGATCCCATGCCACACGAGGTTGTAGCCTTCCCACTTAGAGTTTTGCTTAACAAGTGTCGTGGGTGATTCCAGACACCGATGAGTTAAGCTGGTGTGTGCAAGGTTAGGCGTGTTCTCAACTAAAAGGCCGTAGACGGAATTAGTCCCGATGGACTAAAGGAATCCGTTACTCGTGGGTAAAGAGTACACCCTCTGCAGAGATAAAAACCTATTCGAATAGCCATGTCCATGGTTAAGGATTACAGTCTGGATGGGTCAAGTGTTGGTCTTAGTGTCGGTCTTCGGAGGTGAAATTGTTAAACCAAACTTGGATACTGATCGGTGACTTGTGAGGACCATGATTATTATTTTGTGATAGACTAAACTGTTGAATTGTTTGTATTATCGAATATCCTTGGGATAGTTCTATCCCTTGGATATTCATGGTGATTATTTATTTCTAAGCCCGGTTAAATGTTTATTCCTGTGGATGGACTAACCCTTATATTATCATGAACTAAATATTTATTATGAGTATTATTTACTTGTGAATTAAAGCCCTTTCTGTGATGTCGCTTAGACGTCCGATTGTGGCATCTCTTTTAAAGCCCTTTCTGTGATGTCGCTCAGACGTCCGACTGTGGCATTTCTTTTAAAGCCCTTTCTGTGATGTCGCTCAGACGTCCGATTGTGGCACTTCTTTTAAAGCCCTTTCTGTGATGTCGCTCAGACGTCCGACTGTGGCATTTCTTTTAAAGCCCTTTCTGTGATGTCGCTCAAACGTCTGACTGTGGCACTTCTTTTAAAGCCCTTTCTGTGATGTCGCTCAGACGTCCGACTGTGGCATTCCTTTTAAAGCCCTTTCTGTGATGTCGCTCAGACGTCCGACTGTGGCATTTCTTTTAAAGCCTTTTTGTGATGTCGCACAGACGCCTGACTGCGGCATTTTATTTCCACTCCATTATTGATTATTCATGTTGCATTTTTAATAACCCGCTTGCATGCATAAAAGATATTTTATTTGTGACTAACAAGGTGATCATAGAATATTTAAGTGCATAATTATCAATTATATTATTCCAGTGTTCTTAATGTTTGCGAGTACATTCAAAGTACTCACTGGCTTGTCCCTGGCTATTGTCTTGGCCAGATATTTGCATGGAAAGGAGCGTTGCGGTGACAGCCCCGGAAATTAAGCAACTGTGATAGCAGCCTCGCGAAGATAGGAGTTAACCTGGTCAGCTGTTCCTGTGGGAAATGGAGTCCCATAGACCTTGGTGATCCACAAACCGCTTCCGCCCTCAACCACTAGAACCATTTGATGTATCCATAGGCCACAATGGTCTTGTACTGGACATTTTGTACTTTTGCTTGGAACTTCTGTATCAAGTCGATACCTCATCAGCTAACAGTAATCCTGGGGCTGGTGAGCCCAGTGGCCATTTTCTGGGAATTTAATGCCCGGAAAACCGGTCGCAACAGACTTGGTATCAGAGCCAGGCTGACCATTGGCTAATCCTATCTTAGCCAGGTCAATAAACTTAGGTAAACCAACCCACCAGACCTTGACCAAACCCCAGTCAGGCTTCCCTTGCAAGATAGCCACACCGTGACCCGACACCTTTTGGCAGTCGGTGCCCAACCTATCCATCTAACCTGTCAATCTTGCACCAGTGACCAAGTCCTAAATAGTCCTTTTTCACCAAGTGTGCGAAGGAAGGCTCCGTCCCCTTTTTCCTATAAAAAGGGCACGCTAGCCTCAACTCAGCACAGCACAGCCTCTACCCCAAACCAAGCCACAATGCCCGGCCCTGTCGTGCACAATGAGACCACAGCAACCAACCTTGGAGGCTTTGTGACCATACTCGCAAACCTCACCCGTCGTGCCTATGCGTTAGAAGAGCCCCCAGAATATGTTGTGTACTAAGGACCCATGAGCGGTGAGAGCCGTCAATTCTGGGCCACTGTGCACATTTATGGTAGGGGACTAGAGCCCGAGCGCCCTTACAGGTTCACCGGAAGGACAACTTCCTTTGAGCCACAAGCCATCCAACTAGCTGCTCGAGAAGCTATAGTTCATCTCCGGCACTTGTCGCCCAGAGTTAACTGTCGCTCATTCCACTACTACCCCAGACGTGAAGGGTATGGTAGACCACCCCAAGTTGTCAACGGAGATCACGAGACAGATCCTATATTGTTGCACCTAGTGCGCTATGTAAGTGCACTAGAGAAATTATGCGATCAAATCACGTTGATCTAATCGCAGCTCGTGGAGAGCTGGTTCGTCGAACCCCGGTAAGAGAAGAGAACGAGCCCAACATCAACAACCCAGTCGTGCTGTTTGGACACCCGATCGAGCCCCGGAGATCTGCCCCAGCCATCGCACGAGTTGCCGCGATAACCCCAGAAGTGCTTCGCCGCATACTGGAAGCACACTCCAACGAGGTTGTGGCCAACAATCCCCGAGATGGTCATCATCGCTACCCCGAGACTGCAGCCCCTCAGACCACTCCAGTTAATTCAGATGACGAGACCCGAAGAGAAGCCTCGACATCCACAAGGCACGCCCGCTTGGAGGTAAACGAGGTAGACTAAGTCACCCAAATCGAATCGAGTCCCAGTGTACCCTTGCTTTGTAATCATGTAGCCTTGTTTTTAAACGCTCCTGATGTCATGCCTCTGTTTTAAATAGTATCCTTGCATGGGTATGTCAGCACAGAGTTGCATGTTTTTCCGGACGCAACCACCCAAAAACGTTCCCCGACAATCCCCACAGTAACACATCACTTTAGTGAAATGTGTGAATCTGTGGCTTGACCCCGACCTTGGAACCGAGCTGAAAATTTTCTTTACCATTCACCATGGTAAAAGTGACCCAGCTCCAGTGCTAGAAAAGGCCACCGAGTGACCTTGCCAAACACCCCTCATCTTGTGCACCATCCTCACAATCAATTCTTGCCATGCCAAGCCCCAGCATTTACCTGAGAACCCCAGATGCAACCCAGGGTAGTTTTGTCAAGATATTGTGGGATTTTACCTGCAGTACCATGGGCGCTACCCAGCCACCCCAGTACGAGCTGTTCAAATCGAGGATTACCCCTTCCACCTCAAGATATTGGGCAGCAGTGCACATTCCTCCCGTAAACACAAACCAAGACCCAACAGAGGTCTCCTTCGTGGGGAAATCTATGCCAACCCCACAGATGGCCATAGAAGCTGCTGCGTACGAAGCGCTTGCTCGCCTTCGATTCGCGGTACCCTATGCCAGCGAACGAGGGTATTATTACTTTCCGAGCCATGCAGAACCCGGAGGAGTGACATCTTTTCCCGGAGGACGAATTGAGAGAGACCCAGTCCTGGCCAACCTTGTCCAGTATGTCATCGCTCAAGAGCGTTTAACCCAACATGTGATGGGTTATCTCCAGAGCCTCGCAGATTTAAATCCTCAAATCGCCATCGGCAGAGCACTAAGGCCCGACCGGGAGAGACACGTGCATCGACTGGTCAATCCACTTTCCCCGATAGAAGAGGAGTGTATCCCAGTACCAGAGACGTTTTCTAGGGACCCCGTCCGGTTACCATTTCCATTTTAGACGTCGCTGCGGTGTTCATTATTGCAACATTTATTTATGTGTTTGAATTATGCATGATACCCTGAGTTTGTTCGACGAGTCAATTATTTGGCTTCTACTAATGCGTGTAGTTTTTGTTGTGGTTTATGCTCCTTTAAATTAGCTGTTTTTCCCTCGCAAAATCCTGAAGTGAGATTTCTTTTTCCTGAGTTGCTACATCTGCACCTTCTCACGACGTGGATTAAATAATTTCGCACAGCACCACGGCAGCAGACTCACAGCCACTACCATTCGAGCACATACACTATTTGCAAGACTTTGCAATGGTGATACATCCAGCAAATCACCCCCTCCCTAACAACAGTTAGCACCCGGCACACCCTATCTACTCCTCATGATCACCACCACCGCGGAGAGCCAACACCCGAGCCGCAGCGTCGCGGCGATCGTCGAGGATCATCGCGCACAAGAGCATAGAGAGCCCCAGTAGTGTCGCCAGTCCCGCAAATATCAGGATCGCAAACCAGTCCGGCATCGCCTCCGCCATTAGAGCCTCACCCGAGCTTCTGTAAGAAATAATGGAGAAAAGAGGAGGAGAAGTGAGGCCAGGTGTGAGGAAGAAGAGAGGGACACCTCGGCCGTTTTATAGCTCGAGCTCGGTGTACGGTGGGCGAAGTCCACCAACACCGCTCATCGACGACCGCCGGTGTTCGGAGTCGAATCCGCGAGCAGTGCTGACAGCATGCTGGCCTGCGAGGTGAGTGCACGCTGCACCGGCAGCTAGCACACCGCGCACTACCTCGGTACGGCCTAGATGCCCTATGCGCTAGACGTCGCCGGTGGAGAGAGCGTAGGAAAGCGCGCGGGAGAGAGGAAGTAGAAAGAGCCAGAGGAAGAAGAAGAGGCTGACTGTGGGCCCCGGGTCCACCTGTCAGCCAGAGAGAGCACTGTGCTCTTGGGTGCGACCAGCGTATATTTAAATTTAGAAATTATTCTAAATTTATATCCAGCTAGGGATCCTACGTTTTTCGTCCTGAACCATAGATCTTTCTACGCAGCACCAGTATTCACACTGTGGTTTTACACCACTTATTGCCCTCTCACTGTAGCCACATCTTTGTTGCATAAAATTTTTCTTGGAACACCTTTTGACAAATCTCGAGGACGAGATTTTTCTTAAGGGGGGTAGTGTTGTGACACCCCAAAAATTTGGCCTTGTTTTAATGAATTAAATTTTTTTGCCAGGAATTAAAACTTTGGATTTCTGAACTCCTTTTGATTTTTAAATCATTTCCTTCCCTATTGGTGATGAGTTTTCCCCAAAGAGAAAACCTTTTCAAGTATGTTGTTAGACTTATTTAACCTCTCAAGAAAAACTTTTCCTTATTTAATATAACTAATTACATAATTAATTTGCTTAATCCTTGCTTTATTGAAAATGGTTTTTCAAGGTTAAATGGCCATATTTGAACTACAACCATTTGACAAATTCACTTAAAATTCCCACAAAAATTTGGAGAAGTCATGTGATGTTATTAAATAACTTGTGTGCAAAAACACCTTTGTTTAATGAAATATTTTGAGTTCTACAGCAAATTTTTCCTCTCTGGTCCAGTGGGCATTTTGCACTGCAACCCATTTAAATAATTCTTTCTAGCCTCCACCAAAATTTTGGGATGTTAGTAGTATCATATGATTTAACTTTATGCAAAAACCCAGTGGTGTTAATTGCAAATTTTGAGTAAATCAACCTCATTTTCATTCTGGACCAACTTGATAGTTTGTACAGCAACTACATCTTGAGCTGCTCCTTTGCCCATGATTCCTTTTCCTGCTTGTAGCCCTCCTTGTTAAATCCTTAAGTCTAGGAGCATGCACTCGTTGGATCATTTTTGGATCATGAAATAATGCCATTTATTTCCTGACCAGAATTGAAGTTTTGGAAAACTTGCACTAACAAGTTTCTCCTTTTGCCAAACTAACCTCACCACTCTCTCTTGCATCTAAAGAGACCCCACTCTGGAAGTTTTGGCCACCCCAAGAGATGCCTAGGTGCATGTGGCATTCTGTCGAGCACCCTGTAGGCATGACCAGTTTTGACATGAGTCTTAGCTTTCACTATGATCTTGCGCCCTTGATCAAACCAACATGTCCACTAGACTCCTAGTTGCTCCTAACCTAGAACTGCTAAATGCCAGCCTCACCCAAGCTCTATAGCATGCTCTGGCATTGCGTCGAGCACGTCCCGTGCACGCCCAGAGCGCGAGCAGCGCGCGCGTTTTGCACGTGCTCGTGCCCGAGCCAGCGCGCCCCTGGATAAGCTTTCCCGAGCTCGTCCTGATTCCCTCCCTCGTCCGCTAGCTCCTGTCGTTAGCCCCTGGAGCTGGCCCAGCACCGCCACACCGCCCGACTACCCTGGCACACTACAGCGCCGCCGTCAGGGCACTTTTGGCGGCACGCCGGCGTCCGCAATGCGCCTCTGCCACGGTCGGCGCCGCCCAAGCCACCCCGGCTCGCCACCTGTCCCTGGGAGCCGCGCAAACTTATCCCCTCGCTCGTCGGCTAGCTCTCGTCGCCTCCAAGTCGCCCTGCAAGCTACAGAAGGCGGTTTGCCGGCATCCTCATCCACCGCCGCGGAACCGACCTCGTCGCACTATAAAGAGAGGCCCCCGAGATCATCCGAGCACTCAGGCGTCCTCAGGCCACCCCCATGGCACCCCCACAGCCAGCAATCGTCGGGGGAATGCCGTCTTCCCCAACTCCGGCCGGTTCGGCCGCCGCCATGTTCCAGCTCCATTCACCGCAACCAGAGCCCCTCTCGTTCGTCCAACGCCGCCAAATGACCCCACTTCGACCTGCGGAGCCACCCAGCTACTCAAACCCGACCGGGAGCCACCGCAGTTCAAACGCCCAAAATTCCCGAAGCCACCGGCCGCCGCGAAGCTCGCCGCCGGCGACTCCCTTCATCCCCACCTGACTGACAACCACCGGAAGGACCGCCCTCGAACCGCGGATCCATCCCCACCCTCGGTGTCTCGAACGGTGCCGCCGTTCGCCGGCGAGCATCGCCGGAATCCCGCCTCCGCTCGGGGCAGAGGAAGAGGAGGGAGGCCGACTAGTCAAACCTGACCAGTGGGCCAGGCGGGCCCATTGTCAGTGACACCCCGCGCCGTCCACGCTGGAGAAGTGGAAGCGTAAAACTCCCCAGTGCGTTTTCCCTACACCGAAAGCGTATTTTCTTCTGAAACGTTTTCTTTTCTGTTTTATTTCAAATAACAGATTTTGACCAGAACTTTGACTGCCTATAACTTTTTAAATACAACTCCAAATGAGTTGATTCTTTTTCCTACCTTCCTCAAATTTGGTCTAGTTTATTTTAAGATTTATTTGAAAATTTTCCAAACAACTTTTTGTACTGTTTTTGAAATGTGTGTTGAATCAAATATATTTTTAAATAGGATTTCGGAGAGAGAGAAGGGACTTTCAAAAGTTTTGGAGAGCACCTTACCCCTCCACAACATGAAGGCAAGCATTCTGAACCCTGGCATAATGTTTTTGGTGTGTTATTTGACCCGTTTATAACGCCACCTTATTTCGGAGGACTTGTTATTTCATGTGATATGATCATATGCATGGAAGCATATTAGTGATTTCCTTGCTGTTGGAAATGAATATTTTTGTGATGGTAATCATCCTCATATGCCTTGCATGCATGCCGGAAAGGAATCCGGGAAAACCTCGGCCTTGGGTAGGCGTGAGCTTGTCACCGGTCCCCGTCGGGACGGTTATGTCCGGTATGACATGGTAAGGTATATTGAGCGGTGATTTCATCGGTTGTAATATATTTGATATACATGTCATGCAGGGAACTTATAAACCTCCTGAGTCGACCGCAGATCGAGTCTTGTTCCAGTAACCCCCATACTTGCCTCGTACTACCACTCGTCCCTGCCGCAGGTAGGGTACGGTTCAGTAAGTCATCAACCCCTTTCCAGCACACACCGTACAGAGAGGCCATGGTGGAAGATATCAGTTGTAGCCGGTAGGTATGCCACCTGGTCCGGGGGCATGGGTGTTTCCGGTTGGGACCGAGAGGGGAGGCCACCCCTTAGAGCGCGCGATATAAATTTGATCCCATGCCACGCGAGGTTGTAGCCTCCCCACTTAGAGTTTTGCTTAGCAAGTGTCGTGGGTGATTCCAGACACCGATGAGTTAAGCTGGTGTGTGCAAGGTTAGGCGTGTTCTCAACTAAAAGGCCGTACACGGAATTAGTCCCGATGGACTAAAGGAATCCGTTACTCGTGGGTAAAGAGTACACCCTCTACAGAGATAAAAACCTATTCGAATAGCCGTGTCCATGGTTAAGGATTACAGTCTGGATGGGTCAAGTGTTGGTCTTAGTGTCGGTCTTCGGAGGTGAAATTGTTAAACCAAACTTGGATACTGATCGGTGACTTGTGAGGACCATGATTATTATTTTGTGATAGACTAACCCGTTGAATTGTTTGTATTATCGAATATCCTTGGGATAGTTCTATCCCCTGGATATTCATGGTGATTATTTATTTCTAAGCCCGGTTAAATGTTTATTCCTGTGGATGGACTAACCCTTATATTATCATGAACTAAATATTTATTATGAGTATTATTTACTTGTGAATTAAAGCCCTTTCTGTAATGTCGCTTAGACGTCCGATTGTGGCATCTCTTTTAAAGCCCTTTCTGTGATGTTGCTCAGACGTCCGACTGTGGCATTTCTTTTAAAGCCCTTTCTGTGATGTTGCTCAGACGTCCGACTGTGGCACTTCTTTTAAAGCCCTTTCTGTGATGTCGCTCAGACGTCCGACTGTGGCATTTCTTTTAAAGCCCTTTCTGTGATGTCGCTCAGACGTCCGACTGTGGCACTTCTTTTAAAGCCCTTTCTGTGATGTCGCTCAGACGTCCGACTGTGGCATTTCTTTTAAAGCCCTTTCTGTGATGTCGCTCAGACATCCGACTGTGGCATTTCTTTTAAAGCCTTTTTGTGATGTCGCATAGACGCCTAACTGCGGCATTTTATTTCCACTCCATTATTGATTATTCATGTTGCATTTTTAATAACCCGCTTGCATGCATAAAAGATATTTTATTTGTGACTAACAAGGTGATCATAGAATATTTAAGTGCATAATTATCAATTATATTATTCCAGTGTTCTTAATGTTTGCGAGTACATTCAAAGTACTCACTGGCTTGTCCCTGGCTATTGTCTTGGCCAGATATTTGCATGGAAAGGAACGTTGCGGTGACAGCCCCGGAAATTAAGCAACGGTGATAGCAGCCTCGCGAAGATAGGAGTTAACCTGGTCAGCTGTTCCTGTGGGAAATGGAGTCCCATAGACCTTGGTGATCCACAAGCCGCTTCCGCCCTCAACCACTAGAACCATTTGATGTACCCATAGGCCACAATGGTCTTGTACTGCACATTTTGTACTTTTGCTTGGAACTTCTGTATCAAGTCGATACCTCATCAGCTAACAGTAATCCTGGGGCTGGTGAGCCCAGTGGCCATTTTCTGGGAATTTAATGCCCGGAAAACCGGTCGCGACACATGTGCGGTGCCCCCTCCACCATAATCCACCTCGGTCATATCGTAGTAGTGCTTAGGAGAAGCCCTATTCCGGTAGCATCATCATCACCGTCATCACGTTGTTGTGCTGATGAAGCTCTCCCTCGACACTCTGCTGGATCGTGAGTTCATGGGACGTCACCGAGCTGAACGTGTGCAGATCGCGGAGGTGCCATACTTTTGGTACTAGGATCGGTCGATCGTGAGGATGTATGACTACATCAACCGCGTTGTCATAACGCTTCCGCTTACGGTCTACAAGGGTACAAAGACAACACTCTCCCGTCTCGTTGCTATGCATCACCATGATCTTGCATGTGCGTAGGATTCTTTTTGAAATTACTGCGTTCTCCAACAGTGGTATCAGAGCCAGGCCTATGCGTAGATGTTATATGCTCGAGTAGAACACAAAGGATTTGTGGGCATGGGTATATACATATTGATTGCCGTCACTAGTTGATTCTTGATTCGACGGTATTGTTGGATGCAGCGGCCCAGACCGACATTATGCGTATGCTTACGCGAGACTGGTTCTACCAACGTGCTTCGCACACAGGTGGCTGGTGGGTGTCAGTTTGTCCAACTTTAGTTGAATCGGATTCAATGAACAGGGTTCTTTCTGAAGATCAAAAAGCAATCACTATACCGCGTTGTGGTTTTTGATGCGTAGGTAAGAACGGTTCTTGCTCAGCCCGTAGCAGCCACGTAAAACTTGCAACAAAAAAGTAGAGGATGTCTAACTTGTTTTTGCAGGGATTTTTGTGATGTGATATGGTCAAGACGTGATGAGATATAAGTTGTTGTATGAGATGATCATGTTTTTCTTGAAGTTATCGGCAACTGGCAGAAGCCTTATGGTTGTCTCTTTATTGCATAAGATGCAAGCGCCAAATAATTGCTTTACTTTATTGCTATGCGATAGCAATAGTTGCAAGAGCAATAGTTGGCGAGACGACCATGTGATGACATGTTGATAGAGATCAAGATGATGGAGATTATGGTGTCATGTCGGTGATGATAGAGATCATGACCGTACTTTGGAGATGGAGATCAAAGGCGCAAGATGATCATGGCCATATCATGTCACATATTTTGATTGCATGTGATGTTTATCCTTTACACATCTTATTTTTCTTAGTTCGGCGGTAGCAATATAAGATGACATCTCACTAAATTTCAAGGTATAAGTGTTCTCCCTGAGTATGCACCGTTGCGGCAGTTCGTCATGCCGAGACACCACGTGATGATCAGGTGTGATAGGCTCTACGTTCACATACAATGGGTGCAAGCCAGTTTTGCATACGGAATACTCAGGTTAAACTTGACGAGCCTAGCATATGCAGATATGGCCTCGGAACACTGGAGACCGAAAGGTCGAGCGTGAATCATATAGTAGATATGATCAACATAGTGGTGTTCAGCATTGAAAACTACTCAATCTCACGTGATGACCGGACATGGTTTAGTTGATTTGGATCACGTGATCATTTAGATGACTAGAGGGATGTCTATCTAAGTGGGAGTTCTTAAGTAATATGATTAATTGAACTTTAATTTATCATGAACTTAGTCCTGGTAGTATTTGCATAACTATGTTGTAGATCAATAGCTCGCGATGCAGCTCCTCATTTATTTTTGATATGTTCCTAGAGAAAAACTGTGTTGAAAGATGATAGTAGCAATGATGCGGACTAGGTCCGTGATCTGAGGATTATCCTCATTGCTGCACAGAAGAATTATGTCCTTGATGCACCGCTAGGTGATAGACCTATTGTGGGAGCAGATGCATATGTTATGAACGTTTGACAAGCTCAGTATGATGACTACTTGATAGTTTAGTGCACCATTCTTTATGGCTTAGAACCGGGACTTCAAAAATGTTTTGAACGCCATGGAGCATATAAGATATTCCAAGAGTTGAAATTTCTATCTCATACTCATGCCCGTGTCAAGAGGTATGACACCTCTGACAGTACTTTGCCTATAAGATGGAGGAGAATAGCTCAACGAGTGAGCATGTGCTCAGAATGTCTGAGTACTACAATCACTTGAATCAAGTGGGAGTTAATCTTCCCGATAAGATAGTTATTGATAGAGTTCTCTAGTCACTATCACCAAGTTACTAGAACTTCGTGATGAACTATAATATGCAAGGGATAGCGGAAACGATTCCCAAAGCTCTTCACGATATTGAAATCGGCGAAGGTAGAAATCAAGAAAAAGCATCAAGAAAAAGCATCAAGCTGCCTCCCCGGGGGCAGGTCGTCCCCTCCCCCGAACCCAACGAGAGCGTCGTGTTCGTCTCCCACTTCCTCCGAGGTCTAGGCCTTGCATTGGATCCTTTTGTCAGGGGCTTGATGTTTTACTACGGGCTAGATTTCCATGATCTAGCTCCGGACTCATTTCTTCATATCACAACATTTATTGTTGTGTGCGAGGCCTTCCTCTGGGTTACCCCTCACTTTGGCCTATGGCTCAAGACCTTTGAAGTAAAACCAAAGATGATCGAGGGGCAACATGCGGAGTGTGGAGGCGCCTCAATACACAAGATGACGGGAGCTGCATGGCCCAAAGGTTCCATTCCAAAGGTGTCTGAATTATGGCAACAGGAGTGGTTCTACATCACGGCTCCTAGAAGTGCCAAGTGGGCGGCCGCCCCTGTCTTCCGCCCGGGCCCTCCACCACCGCTGATGTCATGGATTAGCAGAGGATTGAGCTGGGGTCCAGCCAAGGACGTGCCTATACTGCAAAGCCGCATTCAAGATCTCTTTAACGGAGATTTCAGTTTGGTTGCGGTAACACAAGTTATGCTGGTTCATCAAGTCCAGCCTTGCAAACGTCGGCCTCTTCGCTTGTGGGAGTTCAATCCCGAGGGACCACACGCCATTCAAAATTTCCTCGGCCTGACGCACGAGGAGATGTACAAGTCGTTCTTCGGACCTCAAGTGGAGTGTCCGGAAATCACCGAGGACGCGGGCCTGAGTAGCAACCGCGCCGCCGAACAGGTAAGGCGTCTTCCGACCGAGCGTACTACCTCTCCTTTGATGCGAAGTTATTTCTGAGAGTTCGCTTTTTTGACCAGGACTGGTTAACGAAGGCGAAGTTGATTCGGTGCTCGGCCCCCCTTCCTAAGGGTTTGGAAAATCCGATATTGGAAAAGATGCTCCAGACCGCACCTCGCCGGGAGCCCTTGAAGGAAAATGCGGGCGGTCGCGGGCCCCAAACGCTGGCCGCTCTAGCCGAGGGAGCGAGCGTCTCCATGAAGGAAGACGACCAGAAGAGGAAAAGGATTGCGTCTGGGGATTTGGAAGCCGAAGCTTCCAAACGGGAGAAGAAATCTCCCACAGAGGGTCCTACCCCGGGGGGTGCGGTTACCGCACAAAGTCCGCGGGGGGATCAATTCTCCCACGAGTCGTAAGTGACCCAAAATACCTTAATAGTACAGATATGTCATCTTTTCTTCTGAGAAGATAACCACTACATGTATCTTTGCAGTTCGGGCCTTAGCCCCTCTCAAATGAGTTCATCTTCGGGGTATCTTCTTCCAGAGATGATGGAGAGCGAAACGCCTCCTCCGGACTCCTCCGCTCCGGAAGCGGGCGACCCTGAAGTGTCATCGCGGAGGGCCTCTCCGAGTCCGGCGAGGCCAGAAGATAATCCCGCTGACCCCCGAAGTTCCCAGTGTCCGGCTCCCGAAGAGAGCAGCCAAACGAGTCCGGCACCGTCTAGTGTGCGGTCGGATGTTCTGAGGGAGTTGGTGGGGCGAGCGGCCATCTCAGATGAACACCGTGTGCTGATGAATACGGTGATGGAGAGAATCTTGTCCGCCGAAAGCGGATTGCATAAAGCTTTTATGAGTCTACTGACAGGTTTTGAGGTACGTAAAATAATGTATGATAGTCATGTACATGCTAAGTGTGCCCTGTGTAGATAGTAGCCCCTGAGACTCTGGTTGTCGTTGGGAACGACAACAACCAGAGGATCATAATCCCAGGTAGTAACCATACTACTTTTATGAGCAGGTGATGGAAGCTCCGATGGCTAGCCGGAGTAGCGAGTTTGCCCATTTAAAACGGCAGTTGGATGCGGTAGACGCCGACATCGAGCTTGTTAACAAAAGGCTTGACGAGGCGCAGGGTAGGTGTTATTATCTGGTAAACGCCGCATAGTAAGAGCAGCATGAAGCCAGTATATTTAACATGTTATTACTGCAGATGGAGCTGCCACTGTTGAAGCCTTGCGGGCGGAACTTGCCCGAGCCAAGGAACAAGCGAGATTGGGTAATGCGGCTGCTTTGAAGGCGGCCGAAGAGTTGCGAGCCGAGAAGGCCGCACATGGCGAGAGCCGGGATAAGATGGCTAATATGGCCGTAGAATTAAAAGCCGCCGTCGATCGTTGCCGGGCTCTTGAAAAGGAAAACCAGGCGAAGGCATCGGACCTTGAGAAGGTTGCTGCAACGGGAAAATACCTCCGCTCTGCTATGAGGGTAAAGAAGGAGGAGCTGCGGGAAGCCGGGGATATTGTAGCCGGGAAATCCTTTATGCTGCAGAGGAAGTTCAGAGATCCACAGTATGCCCCTCTGGATCGGCTGTGGAGTTCGGAGGATGTGTATATGGATTTGGCGGCGAGCGCTGCCGATGCGGCCAAATACTTCCAGAGACAGACAGACCGTGAAGTAGACCAGCTGTTTTGGAAACAATTCCTTTCTCCCGAGCGTCCGCTTTCATTGACGGACCAATTAGCCGAATGGGCCGAACTAAATAGGTTGTCCGAACTCTCCATGAGGTTTGTTGTGGATCAGCTATGGCCAGGAAGGTCGAAACCGAGCAGCTATTTTAGCTTGGTGCAGCAGTTCCTTGACGTGGTGCCGCGCATAAATGCGATGAAGAGGTCGGCATGCATAGAAGGCGCATGAATGGCCTTTGCCCGTGCTAAAGCATACTGGACGGAGATGGATGCTACCACTGTTGCAGCGCAGGATTCGGCCATAGGTCGAAGGGCTGCTGAGCACTACTTTGAGGAAGTTCTTGAGGGTGCTCGTTTGATAGAGACCCAGTGCTCAAAAAATATTATGTTTGAGTGACATGTAATCTCATTGTAAGCGAAATGCTTTTATAAATTTTCATAAGGCTACTTTTATACTTTTGCCTGAAAGTAATGTGATGCCTCCTGGGCGGCCGTTTATGTATACATGTGTATAACCTGAAAGATTGCAGTCATCGGCTTCAACCCCCACGCATATAATGCAGAGGTGTTCGCAGAAACACGTGTTCACACTTAAACCAACGTCTTGGTACTATTAAGGTGGTGATAGCAGAGCAAGCGAGGCAACCGGACTATAATGCTTTAACACTTTCACCTAGCCATAGGAGTTTGACAGTGGGGCTACTAGATAGCCCCTGGTGGCTCCGCACTCTCCTGATCCCGGGGTGCGTATATGCCTGGCCGGAAAGCGGCCCTTCGTTAAGGCAGAGGAATTCTAACATTCCCATGGGTCATCAAGTGGTTGACCAGTCTCATGCTAGATCATGACAGTTAGTTTTCGGCTTTCTCTACTGAGGTGCTCGTCCGGATGAACCAGGGCACAATCGCAGTAGTTCTCCTGGTGCTACCTTATCCGGTAAAGCGGAACGTAAGGCACCAAAACACAGGAGCCGGGAAAACCCAACATTTGACCAAAGACAATGATTCGGAGCTGATGCATATAGGGCCAAACTCACGACGCCGAACACTCCCTAAGGTATTCGGTCTTTGTGGTATAAACTGGGCCTAAATAATGGCCTTCGTAAGAAGCCCCTTATGTCCAGGTACGTGCATTGGTCTGGCATGGCCACATGCGAAGACGTCAGCATCCTTCTCAACGGTGGATATGTATCAACAAGAGACAGTAAAAAAGGTTTACGCAGGGTCTTAATCTAAAAAGAATCCTTGGAGCGGGTCCCTGCTGCACGTCTGCACCTGTGTCTCCGTTGTGCCGTATCCTGGATGGGTGTGGCACGATGATCATGTGTAAAAGAGAGGAATTTAGGTGAAAAAGGTTGTCGTGCAAAAAGATAATTGAAGAAACTATGCATAATTCAAGATGAGGAGGAATGGCCACATGGCTGCGCGCGTTGAGCCCCTTGTAAATAGGGGTGTGACCATTTATTCGGTATAAGTAGCGGCGCCAGACTCGATTAGTTGTGTCTGAGGTCTTGACGACCTATGGGGCGCTTTGGCTAGTCCGGACACCTTTAGTGTGTGGCTGCCAAGGCAGCCTCACTCTCTTCGGTGCGCAGAGATTGCTTGATATTTCCGTGCACTGAAATGATGCCGCGTGGAACGGGCATATTGAGTGTGAGGGAGGTGTAGTGTGGTATTGCATTAAAGCGAGCGAAAGCTTCGCGCCCGAGCAGTGCTTGATAGCCACTTTGAAACGGAGCGATGTGGAAGGTTAAATGCTCGCTACGGAAGTTATCGGGCCCCTGGGCCTCGTGTTACTCCTTTAAAGGTAGTATTGCTATGGAGAATTTGTGTTGGGTCTAACCCCGTCCTGCGGATTGTATCCTGGTATATTAGGTTTAGGCTACTGCCGCCATCCATCAAGACTCGTGTGAAGTGATATCCGCCAATTACTGGGTCTAATACCAAGGCAGCCCATCCTGCATGTCGAATACTTGCTGAGTAATCGCGATGGTCAAAAATGATCGGTTGAGACGACCATTGGCAGGACTTCGCGGTGACAGGCACTTGGGTATATTTTCCTGGGGGTGCCGCATTGTTTTTTCCCTTGATCATGTGTAGTACGTTTACTGTTTTGACTTCTGGTGGGAATTTCTTTTGTTCCCCAGTGTCTTGCTTGGGAGGCTCGTCCTCGTCTGCACTTGGTGTATCCTCCCCCTTGTGTACGGCGTTGAGCTTGCCGGACTGCTTGAAGACCCAACATTCTCTGTGGGTATGATTAGCGGGCATGCTAGGGATACTATGTATCTGACATACCTGGTCCAGAATTTTGTTGAGGCTGGACGGTTCATCCCTGGTGCCTTTAGTGGGCGGCTTTTGACCTGGCCGGGAGCTTTTGAATCCGGCATTTACTGCCGCGCCCTTCGTGATGCCTTCTTTATTCCGGCGTTTGCTATTGTTGTTGCGCCGTGATTTCCCGTTTCCATCTCTAACTTCAGATGTACTGGGGTTGCTGGTGCTGCATCTAGCTAGCCAGCTGTCCTCACCCGCGCAAAAGCGGGTCATGGGGTTTGTTAATGCGGCCATCGTTCTCGGCTTATTTTGGCCGAGGTGTCTGGCGAGCCATTCATCACGGACGCTATGCTTGAAAGCTGCCAAGGCTTCGGCGTCCGGACAGTCGACAATCTGGTTCTTTTTAGTGAGAAACCTATTCCAAAGCTTTCGGGCTGACTCTCTGGGTTGTTGAGTTATATGACTCAAATCGTCCGCATTCGGAGGTCGGACATAAGTTCCTTGAAAATTTGGCCGAAAGGCGTCTTCGAGCTCTTCCCAACTTCCAATGGAGCTTTCGGGGAGGCCTTTGAGCCAGTGACGAGCTGGCCCTTTGAGCTTGAGGGGTAAGTATTTGATGGTGTGGAGATCATCTCCTCGAGCCATATGGATATGAAGGATATAGTCCTCAATCCAAACCCCAGGGTCTGTTGTCCCATCGTATGCCTCTATGTTTACGGGATTGAATCCCTCTAGAAATTCATGGTCCAACACCTCATCGGTGAAACATAGGGGGTGTGCGGCACCCCTGTAACTGGGTGTACCGTGTTGTTCTGATGCTTGTTGTGTTGCATTATATGCTGGGGCGCGCTTGCATGGTCCATAGATGGATCTTGTTGCGCCGTCCTTTGGGTGCGAGCCCTCGCGTGGGTCGCGTGTTGTATTGTGAGCAGCATTGTATGCCGTTCTGTGTTGATAGAGGGGTCATCTATCCGACCAGGTGGTTGCTTTGATATTTGGTTGTGGGGGGTTGGAGGCCTCCTCATCGAATTCGGGTAGCAGCTTCCGCTTTGGGTAGCTCTTTGAGGGGCGATCGTCGCCGTACATTGCTGCTGTATTAAGTATTTCACTCCATCTGAATTGGAGTTTGTTTTGCGCGGCCTTGAGCCTTCGCTTCTGCTTTTTAAGGCTCCTTGCGGTGGCAACGAGCCTTTCGCGGGCATTCTGATGCTCCGGGTGCCTGTCCGGCGTTATGTCGTCCGGACCATTATCCCTGATAGGATTTGTTTGTTCGGTTTGAATATCCGGATTGCCGTTGTCTGGCAGCGGTTTGCCCTGCTCCAGGGCTGGGTCTGTGTGATCGCTATTTCTCTCGAGGCAGGATTTGGGGCGGTGCTTGCGTCGCCGTTTTGACTGCTTTTCGAGGGAACATGCCTTCGGTGCGTCCTTCCGCTCCTCGTCGTCATCTTTTGGTGCGTCCACCGTGTATACGTCATATGACGAGGTGGCGTTCCAGGGCCCAACAGGCGCTGGTTCTTCATTGTCTCCTTCATCGGTGTCCATACTGTCGATGTCTTCGGAGTCAAAGTCGAGCATGTCGGTTAAATCGTCGACAGTGGCTACAAAGTGGGTGGTGGGTGGGCTTTGAATTTCTTCATCGTCCGTACTCCAACATTGCTGACTATAGTCCGGCCAGGGCTCTCCTGATAAAGAGAGAGACTTCAGTGACTTCAGGATATCGCCGAAAGGCGAGTGCTGAAAGATGTCTGCGGCAGTGAACTCCATGATCGGCGCCCAATCTGATTCGATTGGCCGGGGCGCGGAGGATTCGGAGTCCGGAGAGGAGTCCGGCTCCTTGGAGTCACGAGCCTCGCAGAGTACGGGGCTGGTGTTCGGCTCAATTTCCGTTTGGATCGCAGCCCCCGAGGTGGCGTCCAACCACCCATCCTTGATCGATGCGGTTGGCTCCGAACTAAGGGTCAGAGCCGATGCGGGTGCGGCCTCCAGGGCACTGTTCGGCGGCAGAGCGAGATCATGCTCGTCGTGACAGTGCGGCGCGCTCGGCAGTGGTTCGAATCCGTCGAAGATCAAGTCCCCGCGGATGTCAGTCGTGTAGTTTAAACTTCCGAATCTGACCTGACGGCCAGGGGCGTAGCTTTCGATCTGCTCTAGATGGCCAAGTGAATTGGCCCGCAGTGTGAAGCCGCCAAAGACGAAGATCTGTCCGGGGAGGAAGGTCTCACCCTGGACTGCATCGCCATTGATGATCGTAGGAGCCATCGGGCCTGACGGCGACGGCACAGAGGAACTCTCAATGAAAGCACCAATGTCGGTGTCAAAACCGGCGGATCTCGGGTAGGGGGTCCCGAACTATGCGTCTAGGCCGGATGGTAACAGGAGGCAAGGGACACGAAGTTTTACCTAGGTTCAGGCCCTCTCGATGGAGGTAAAACCCTACGTCCTGCTTGATTAATATTGATGATATAGGTAGTACACGAGTAGATCTACCAGGAGATCACAGAGGCTAAACCCTAGAAGCTAGCCTATGATATGATTGTTGATGTGTAAGTCGTCCTACGGACTAAAACCCCCCGGTTTATATAGACACCAGAGAGGGTTAGGGTTACATAGAGTCGGTTACAATGGTAGGAGATCTGAATATCCACATCGCCAAGCTTGCCTTCCACGCCAAGGAAAGTCCCTTCCGGACACGGGACGGAGTCTTCAATCTGGTATCTTCATAGTCCAGGAGTCCGGCTGAAGGTATAGTTCGGCTATCCGAACACCCCCTAATCCAGGACTCCCTCACCCCACAAACGCTCCTCTGTGTGCCCGTTGACCGCATCCCGCGTCAAGGCCCCGCGATCCCAGCCTCATCCCCACCTCCAGGTCGCCGCCTGCCTCACCGGAGTCCTCCTGCGGCCACTCCCCTGTTTTCCCTGTGTTGAACGTCAGGAACTGCTGCGTCGACTGCCTGTCTCGCGCGAAGCCCAGCTCCATCAGCGCCCATTGACCCCGTCTACGAAGCCCAGCCGCTACCAGATGCAGCAGCGCTGCGGCCCAGCTTCTCTTCCACCGAATGGGCCTTGGCCCATGGTGAGGCCACCCCCATTGCACCCTCCTTTTTCTGTTCTTTTTTTTTCTGCAATTGGGTCAGATCTCAGATTCGGCCCATATCCTTTTTTCCTGCCTCTGCGTTTTTAGTATTTTTCCAGAGATAGCAGCTTTTGCAGAAAACCCCCCTAGTTTCATGCATTTAATAACTTCACAACCGTGCCTCGGATCTAAATAAATTATATATGAAACTTGCTTAGAATTTCATCTAGTTTCATAATATGCACTTTCTTCAATGTTTAAAATGTTTAAAATGTTGTTTGCATATATTTTCCCATATTGCCATGTAAAATGATTTAATTCATAACTAAATAATGTAGCTCCAAACCTAACAAACTTTATATGTCAATGGGGTGGGAAAATGTCTAGATTAACATGGTGACATTGATTTGCATGTTTAATAACTCTAAAATTGTGTTTAGGGCAGATCAGAACCAAACCTAATATATACATATAAGGAGTTTCCGGAATTGTTGTTCGTTGTTTCCGGCTTCATTTAAACTTGCCTATAGGTAGTTTTGTTGTGCTTCACCCCTTGCCATGTTAATCAACATTTAATATTGATGGGCACATAACGAGATCGAACTAAATAATGGAATGTGGTGTTTTGTCAATATGCATCCCGATGCATATTGAGCTCCATTTAACTTGTAGTATTGTTTGTGCATGTTGCCATGCCATGCTTCATTAAACCGGACATGCATCATATTTGGTTGTGCATCATGTCATGCTTATGTGGTGCTTGTTTTACTATGTTGTTTGTTTTCTTTCCGGTGTACTTCTTCTCGGTAATCCGGTAACGTTGCGTTTGTGAGGATCCGTTGGCTACGTCCGTTTATCTTCTTCATGGACTCGTTCCTCTTCTTTGCGGGATCTCAGGCAAGATGACCATACCCTCGAAATCACTTCTATCTTTGCTTGCTAGATGCTCGCTCTTTTGCTATGCCTATGCTGCGATACCCACCACTTGCTATATCATGCCTCCCATGTTGTTAAGCCAAGCCTCTAACCCACCTTGTCCTAGCAAACCGTTGTTTGGCTATGTTACCGCTTTGCTCAGCCCCTCTTATAGTGTTGTTAGTTGCAGGTGAAGATTGGAGTTTGTTCCATGTTGGAACATGGATATTTTGTTGGGATATCACAATATCTCTTATTTAATTAACGCATCTATATACTTGGTAAAGGGTGGAAGGCTCGGCCTTATGCCTGGTGTTTTGTTCCACTCTTGCCGCCCTAGGTCCCGTCATATCGGTGTTATGTTCCCGGATTTTGCGTTCCTTACGCGGTTGGGTTATAATGGGAACCCCTTGACAGTTCGCCTTGAATAAAACTCCTCCAGCAATGCCCAACCTTGGTTTTACCATTTGCCACATAGCCTTTTCTTTCCCTTGGGTTCTCCAAACTCAAGGGTCATATTATTTTAACCCCCCCGGGCCAGTGCTCCTCTGAGTGTTGGTCCACCCTGTCAGCGGCCGGTGGCCACCAGGGGTAACTCTGGGCTGGTCTACCAGAAGTTTGGACAATCTGAGTGTGCCCTGAGAATGAGATATGTGCAGCTCCTATTGGGATTTGTCGGCACATTCGGGCGGTGTGGCTGGACTTGTTTTACCATTGTCGAGGATGTCTTGTAACCTGGATGCTGAGCTTGATCGGATTGTCTTGGGAGAAGGAATATCCTTCGTTGACCATGAGAGCTTGTGATGGGTTAAGTTGGGACACCCCTGCAGGGATTTGAACTTTCGAAAGTCGTGCCCGCGGTTATGGGCAGATGGGAATTTGTTAATGTCCGGTTGTAGAAAACCTGAAGTTGATCTTAATTGAAACACATCAACCGTGTGTGTTACCATGATGGTCTCTTCTCGGCGGGGTCCGGGAAGTGAACACGGTGTTGGAGTTATGCTTGACGTAGGTTGTTCTAGGATCACTTCTTGATCATAGTTGTTCGACCGTGCTTTTGCCTTCTCTTCTCGCTCTCATTTGCGTATGTTAGCCACCATATATGCTAGTCGCTTGCTGTAGCTCCACCTCATACATTTTACCCTACCTATAAGCTTAAATAATCTTGATCGCGAGGCTGTGAGATTGCTGAGTCCCCGTGACTCACAGATACTTCCAAAACCAGTTTGCAGGTGCCGATGATACCGTGCAGGTGACTCAACCAAGCTCAAGGAGGAGCTCGATGAAGATCTTGTCCTTTGTGTTGTTTCGTTCTAGTTGATCAGTAGTGGAGCCCAGTTGGGGTCGATCAGGGATCTGTGTAGCATTTGGGGTAGTCTTCTTTTATTTTGGTTCCGTAGTCGGACCTTGATTGTATCTGGTTGATGTAATGCTTTATTCATGTAATTGTGTGAAGTGGCGATTGTAAGCGAACTATGTATCTTATTCCCTTATTTTATTACATGGGTTGTGTGAAGATTACCTCACTTGCGACATTGCTTTCAATGCGGTTATGCCTCTAAGTCGTGCTTCGACACATGGGAGATATAGCCGCATCGAGGGCGTTACAAGTTGGTAATCAGAGCCTTCCCCAACCTTAGGAGCCCCCTGCTTGATCGAATCGTTGGCGTTGTTGAGTCTAGAAAAAAATGTTTTGAGTCATCTAGGATTATATATATCGGAGAGTTAGGAATTCTTTTACTCCTCAGTACCTTCGTCGCTCTGGTGAGGCATCCTGACGTAGAGTTTTGACTCTTCTCTTCTCAAATTTCACTAAAAAAATTAGGATCATGCGGGTATCTTGGAATCGTTCCGATGGTTTTGTGATGAGAACATTGTTCTTGGTGCCTCCTGACATTTAGGGGTTGTGGCAGTGTCCCGGGGAGTTGAGCTTCGAGGTGTTGTCATCACAATTTTATTGTTGCAGTTCTGGAATACCTGAGTTTAGTTTCACCAACATCGAAAATCTCTTTTATGCAGTTGTTGGTGAGATAACCTTGACGCCACCCAGTACTGGGGTGGGAGTTCAGGAGTATTGCCATAACTCGTATAATGGATGCTTTTCGTAGGTTGAGGTAAACGATTTCCGGAGTTTTCTTGGTTATGTGTTGAAGGATGGATACAGCTGGATGTAGGTATTGTTAGTTTTGGGTGAGATATTATGCTTCCCCTGTATCCCCAACACCTGATTGCATAACCGGAAAATTTCGGGAGTTTATAAGTGGGAATTCAAGTAGCTCTTAGGATATCTTTCCGACAGATGTATGATATGAAATTGGGGTTCGACGTCTAGTGGTCCGCCTATCCACCGTTGGTTTTACAGTGGTCTCGTTGTGTCTTAAAGAGTCCTTGGCTATGCTGACTCAGGGACGCTTCGTATGTCATGTGCACTGCCTTGTACATGATGGTGCTGTACGATCGAGCCCGTGTAGGCCCCACCACGAAAACTTCGGATGAAATCTCTATCACATGTTTGTTCCGGCTTATTCTGCAAGCCAATCCTTTGTGTTTGTTTTGAGTTGTGGTTTTTGAGTTGCTTCGAAGTCAAATGTTGATTCCATACCTGTCCTAAGTGGTGTTCTCACATTTCTATGTGAATACTAATCCTTCATGACAATCGAGATTGTCATGTTAATTCTTTTTCAACCGGTGTGTTTTCTCTTCAAGTGGATCCGATCATTTCAACATCCGCAAGATCAATTATCAGTTCTTCTCAACGGTGCTCATTTTATCTGTCCCGAGCTGCCTTTGTTTTCCCGCTCTCCCACCCTTTTTCTTCAAGGAATCGGATTTCTAAATCAACTATCCATTTTATTCATGTGAAGTCTCTTCATCCTTTTCTTTCAAGTTTCGATCCAGTGATTCTCATGAAGATTCTAACGGAGCTTCTAGTTCGTCATTCCTCATTCCTTTTCTTCTCCGGTGGAACCAATTCAAGCTTTGTTGATCATATTCTTTCCTCGTTTCAAATACCACCTGGTGCACCTCTTAATCATTCACCTCCAGCTATACATTTGTTCCGGAGTGCCGAAGATAGCTCAGAAGATTCATGTTTCCACTCTGCATTCATTTTAGATCTTTCGAGGTTGTTATCTCATTCAAGCCATTTAATTCAATGGTGCAACCTCTCTTCTAAATCATTTCAACGGTGTTTCTCTTGAGTGGGCCCTAACCCACAGGTTTTTTCCCAGGATCTTACCTGACTCTTCTAATTTTTACCGGCACTATTCTCAAAAAAAATTCAAAGTTTGGCGTAAGAATGATTTACCATCAGTCATATGTCTTTCTCCAAGATCTGTCAAATTCTTTTCATCATTGGTTCAACTTTTCTATTCTTCTTATTCCGGAGTGTCTCAATAATTCATGGTGGTGTTTCTCGTCCTCATTCTCAGATTTTGAAGACTGAAGAAGAGTTTCTCTTCAATCTTGCTCCATTCTCTTCAAGATTCGTGATTCTAGCTTGTTGCCATCCTCTCATAATTGTTTTCGATTGTCAGAATTCTTTTCACCTATCCGGAGCAATTCAAGATTCTTTTCAGTTTGTTTCTCCGGAGTCCATCAATTCAGGTTTATTTCATTCTCAGCTTTCAGTTATCATTCTCCGATTTTCCTGGTGCATCGTTCAAGTGATCTCTAATCGGTCCGTGATCTATTCGTTTCACTTGTATCTAAATCCCCTCAAGTATCCTGATTCATTCTCTAATTCTTACCGGTGATTCATCCCTTTACTTCGTTTACTTTAATTCTAACGGTGGTTCGTTCAAGAGTTCTCTTATTTATCAATTTATTCGATGTTCCAATCCTACCGGCGGTTTGTCGAAGACATTCTCAAGTTTATGTTATATCTCTCTTAATATTTTCTACGAGAATAAGTAGTATGCCAAATCCGCTGCTTGTCATCAATTTAAAATTGGTGAAGGATAAGCATAATATAATTCTTATTCTTGTTTCATCGAGTAAATTCAATTCCTTAGTCCGGAGGCTCATCAAGCTCTCGGTTTTCTATTGTTTCATCTTTTCTTTTTCGGAGTTCCAAGCTCTCTCAAATATATTGTCGCGAAGGTCCATCTAATCATTGCAAGGTTTCACCTTGTGTTTTCAACTTCTCTTTCCTTTCATTTGATCATCATTTTGTTACCGGAGTTCTTCATGGAGTTTCTACATGATGGTTCATCAAAGATTTAATTCCTTCTCGAAGGGTTCATCAACATTCTTTTCAGAGGAGCTCAAGCATTCTTCATCTTGCAATCCGGAGTGCAATTCTTTCACGAATATCTTTTGAGATGGTGTTATGTCATTCTTGATAATTTCCCTTCGTGCTTCGTGTTTCACAAGTTATCAAGTTTGAGATATTTCAAATTCATCAACCTCTTCGTTGGAGTTATCTTGTGTCATGGTTCACCTAAAAGCCTTCCCTAAGGATTGTTACTATTTATGGTGCTTATAAAGGACCCAAGTTCTTCTTTCATCCTTCTGGTGAAATAAGCTTTCTCATCTCCTTGTTCATACCAATCCAATTCTTTTTCCCGTGAGTGGCAGGTTGTCACCTCATAATTTTGAGATGTATTCCATAAGACAAATATCAAGCTTATTCTTTTTGTTGTTGGTTTTTCCTACAACTCTCTTCAATCCTTCTTTTTAAGGATGCTATCTCAAATTCATCTCACGCAGAACTTGTTCTTTTGGGTCCATTCTTATATTTTTCTTCCGGAGGCTTTGTGAGGTTGCTCTCTTTAACTCATCTTCTTGTTTGTCAGGACCTTGTTCTTTTCGTGCTTATCCTTTTAACCGGAGTGTTGTGTCCTCTGCTCAAGTTCTTTTCATCTTGTCAAGTCTTTCATCTCTTGTCAACCGGAGTGCTGCTCGAATTTGTTCTTCTTTGTTTCCTCTTTTCTAACGGAGTGTTTTTAACTTCGTTCATCTTTGTTGTATTCTTTTCTCGAGATGTTTTACCTTTTCAAGGTTCTTTGGTTTCACTCGTTTGTCAAAGAAGCAACTTAGTTTTACCCCGCTTATCTTCCTCTTCTGTTGTCCCTCCGGTGCCATTCTAGATCTCGGGACGAGATCCTCTTGTAGTGGTGGAGTGTTGTGACGCCCCGAGTCCGATGCGCCAGGTGTCCTCCAGTTATTCGTTGTTGTTGCCTTGTCTTTTGCTAGCGTGTCGCATCTTGTCATGTCATCATGTGCATTGCATCATCATGTTTCAGAAAATTGCATTAGTCCGGGTTCCCCCAGTTCCGTCCGTTGAGCCCAGACACACTTGCACGCGCCCGCGGCATGTCCGTAATAGTATTTTATAAGTGGCTGGAAAATGTTCTCGGAATGGGATGAGAGTTGATGTGTGGTCTTATTATAGTGTAGATAGACCGCCTGTCAAGTTTCATCGCATTCGGAGTTCGTTTGACAGCCCAACCGTTAAACTATAGCGGCATTATAGCTGGACAAACGTCGCACGTTTTCGGTCTCCGAAAATAGTCGCCGGGCCTTTCTCTCTTCTCTTTTCTCTGCCCGAGGCCTTCTGCACAGTCCACTACTCACCGCCAGGCCTAACCTTACCTCTCTCGTCAGCCCGCGTCCCCCCTCGCGCGCGTCCGAAAGTGGTCCTGAACCCGACCCGGGGAGTCGTCACCGTTGGGTCCGGATCATCCCCAAACGTCTACAAAATATCACCATTTTCTTATTTGGACTCCCTAACTATTTTATTCGCGATCGTGTGATTGCGCTCAGAGGGTCCTAATAGACCCTACCCAAATATCCACTCGCTATATATTCTAGTCCAACCCTAAATTCAAGGAGGCTTGTCCCATCATTCCCTTTCGGCCGCCGCCCCTCTCCCTTGTTTTCAACACCACCCCAATCGGCAGCTTCCACCTTGCCCCGATCCAAATCTTCCCGCACCACCAAGCTCTTCCTCGCGCTCGTGCACTGCCTCCCGGCCATTAGGAGCTCAAAGCGCTGCTGCTCCTCGCCGGATCCGCGACTACCCCCCTCTGACCTGCTCCATTCCGGCCAGTCCCCGGCGAATCCACCCCAAAGTCTAGCGCCATCACCCACTGAAGCATGCCGTTGGGCCCCTGTTCCCTCCTGTTTTGCTCGCGCTGGCCTCGTCAGGCCTTACCCCTGCAGCCTCGCTTGAGGTCCAGATTGGGAGGAACCTGAGCTCCCCCATCTTCGTGCAGCGCCGACGACCTCGAGCACAGCCTCACCGGAGCCCCAGCAGGAACTGCTCGTCGCCCCTCTCCTTCCTCTCATTCTTCTTCTATCTGCCTTAATCTCCCTCTCTTCCCCGTGTTAACCTGCAGGAGCACCAGTCCATGATCCCGTCCAGTGCCGGCGGACCTTGATGGGGACCTCGCCCGCACCTCCTCTGCCCCGCGCCTCGGATCCGTGCCCTGCCTCCACTCCCGCGTCGTTCCCGCCGTGTCCCTGCTGCGTTGTCGTTCCCTCGCCGGGCCGCCAAGTTCCTCGACTCGCTGCCTCGTCACTGCAGCAATGGCAGTAGTTCGCAAAGCCCCACAACCGCTCCTCTATGTGCCCGTTGACCGCATCCCGCGTCAAGGCCCCGCGATCCCAGCCTCATTCCCGCCTCCAGGTCGCCGCCCGCCTCACCGGAGTCCTCCTGTGGCCGCTCCCCTGTTTTCCCTGTGTTGAACGTCAGGAACTGCTATGTCGACTGCCTGTTTCGCACGAAGCCCAGCTCCATCAGCGCCCGTTGACCCCGTCTACCAAGCCCAGCCGCTACCAGATGCAGCAGCGCTGCGGCCCAGCTTCTCTTCCACCGAATGGGCCTTGGCCCATGGTGAGGCCACCCCCATTGCGCCCTCCTTTTTTCTGTTCTTTTTTTTCCGCAGTTGGGTCAGATCTCAGATTCGGCCCATATCCTTTTTTCCTGCCTTTGCATTTTTAGTATTTTTCCAGAGATAGCAGCTTTTGCAGAAAACCCCCCTGGTTTCATGCATTTAATAACTTCACAACCGTGCCTCGGATCTAAATAAATTATATATGAAACTTGCTTAGAACTTTATCTAGTTTCATAATATGCCACTTTCTTCCATGTTTAAAATGTTTAAAATGTTGTTTGCACATATTTTCCCATATTTCCATGCAAAATGATTTAATTCATAACTAAATAATCGTAGCTCCAAACCTAACAAACTTTATATGTGAATGGGGTGGAAAAATGTCTAGATTAACATGGTGACATTGATTTGCATGTTTAATAACTCTAAAGTTGTGTTTAGGGCAGATCAGAACCAAACCTAATATATACATATGAGGAGTTTCCGGAATTGTTGTTCGTTGTTTCCGGCCTCATTTAAACTTGCCTAGATAGGTAGTTTTGTTGTGCATCACCCCTTGCCATGTTAATCAACATTTAATATTGATGGGCACATAACGAGATCAAACTAAATAATGGAATGTGGTGTTTTGTCAATATGCATCCCGATGCATATTGAGCTCCATTTAACTTGTAGTATTGTTTGTGCATGTTGCCATTCCATGCTTCATTAAACCGGACATGCATCATATTTGGTTGTGCATCATTTCATGCTTATGTGGTGGTAGTTTTACTATGTTGTTTGTTTTCTTTCCGGTGTACTTCTTCTCGGTAATCCGGTAACGTTGCGTTCGTGAGGATCCGTTGGCTACGTCTGTTTATCTTCTTCATGGACTCGTTCCTCTTCTTTGCGGGATCTCAGGCAAGATGACCATACCCTCGAAATCACTTCTATCTTTGCTTGCTAGATGCTCGCTCTTTTGCTATGCCTATGCTGCGATACCCACCACTTGATATATCATGCCTCCCATGTTGTTAAGCCAAGCCTCTAACCCACCTTGTCCTAGCAAACCGTTGTTTGGCTATGTTACTGCTTTGCTCAGCCCCTCTTATAGCGTTGTTAGTTGCAGGTGAAGATTGGAGTTTGTTCCATGTTGGAACATGGATATTTTGTTGGGATATCACAATATCTCTTATTTAATTAACGCATCTATATACTTGGTAAAGGGTGGAAGGCTCGGCCTTATGCCTGGTGTTTTGTTCCACTCTTGCCGCCCTAGTTTCCGTCATATCGGTGTTATGTTCCCGGATTTTGCGTTCCTTACGCGGTTGGGTTATAATGGGAACCCCTTGACAGTTCGCATTGAATAAAACTCCTCCAGCAATGCCCAACCTTGGTTTTACCATTTGCCACCTAGCCTTTTCTTTCCCTTGGGTTCTGCAGACTCAAGGGTCATCATTATTTTAACCCCCCCCGGGCCAGTGCTCCTCTGAGTGTTGGTCCAACCTGTCAGCCGCCGGTGGCCACCAGGGGCAACTCTGGGCTGGCCTACCGGAAGTTTGGACAATCTGAGTGTGCCCTGAGAACGAGATATGTGCAGCTCCTATCGGGATTTGTCGGCACATTCAGGCGGTGTTGCTGGACTTGTTTTACCATTGTCGAGGATGTCTTGTAACCTAGATGCCGAGCCTGATCGGATTGTCTTGGGAGAAGGAATATCCTTCATTGACCGTGAGAGCTTGTGATGGGCTAAGTTGGGACACCCCTGCAGGGATTTGAACTTTCGAAAGTTGTGCCCGCGGTTATGGGCAGATGGGAATTTGTTAATGTCTAGTTGTGGAAAACCTGAAGTTGATCTTAATTGAAATACATCAACCGTGTGTGTTACCGTGATGGTCTCTTCTCGGCGGGGTCTGGGAAGTGAACACGGTGTTGGAGTTATGCTTGACGTAGGTTGTTCTAGGATCACTTCTTGATCATAGTTGTTCGACCGTGCTTTTGCCTTCTCTTCTCACTCTCATTTGCGTATGCCAGCCACCATATATGCTAGTCGCTTGCTGCAGCTCCACCTCATACCTTTTACCCTACCTATAAGCTTAAATAGTCTTGATCACGAGGGTGTGAGATTGCTGAGTCCCCGTGACTCACAGATACTTCCAAAACCAGTTTGCAGGTGCCGATGATACCGTGCAGGTGACTCAACCAAGCTCAAGGAGGAGCTCGATGAAGATCTTGTCCTTTGTGTTGTTTCGTTCTAGTTGATCAGTAGTGGAGCCCAGTTGGGGTTGATCGGGGATCTGTGTAGCATTTGGGGTAGTCTTCTTTTATTTTGGTTCCGTAGTCAGTCCTTGATTGTATCTGGTTTATGTAATGCTTTATTCATGTAATTGTGTGAAGTGGCGATTGTAAGCCAACAATGTATCTTATTCCCTTATTTTATTACATGGGTTGTGTGAAGATTACCTCACTTGCAACATTGCTTTCAATGCGGTTATGCCTCTAAGTCATGCTTTGACACATGGGAGATATAGCCGCATCGAGGGCATTACAGGACGAGGGGCCGAGGCGGAGCTCGTTGGGCCAGGCAGAGGGCGAGGGGGTGGCTGTGGGCGCGGGGTTACGGCGACGCATCCATGGAGGCTTCGGCCATGGCGGGGAAACAGGTGAGGGGGACAGCGAGGGAGGGAGAGATCGATCTAAACGGGTCTGGGGGTGGCGTGGCGCTACGGAAGGCTCAAGGCGCCCCGAGGAAGCAGGAGGTGGCTCGGCGCGTGCGCGCGCGCGTTGGGCGCACGCCCTGCCTACTGGCCTGAGGAGGAAGACGACAGGAGCTGCGGTGGTGGCTGGGCCGCCAGGTAAGTGGGCCTCCAGGTGGGTTCTCTTCTCTCTCTTTTATTTTCTGTTTTTCTATTTTTGTGCAACTTTAGAGCTTTATTAAAAATACTAAAACTAACTCAAAAATCATGAAACTTATCATGCCCACTGTTTGGAATATATCCAACAGTAAACATTTTAGTTTATGATTATTTGTACATTTAAAATATTTTATAGCATTTAAATGTCCAAATGCAAATAACATATGATTTAATCCAGTGACCTTATGGTGTCCTAGAAAAGTGTGCACCATTTTTGTCAGAGGTTCTAGACCAAGGCAAAGATGATGAACATTTTAGAAGGGCATTTGCGGTTCATTGAAGAAATATTTTAGTAAACCCTAGTGGAGTTAAAAGGTGCAAGGGGTTTATGCCATCCCCATTTCAAGTTTCAGGAAAATAAACATGATGCATCACTCTAATGCAAGCACTAGGCAGACCAGAACTAGGGATGTGATAGGGGGCGAATCCTACTAGGAGCCCAAGAGGACTCCTCCTACTTGGGGCGCGCCTAGGGCTGGCCTCCTCCCCCTCCCTCCTTTATATACGTCGGGGGGCCTACAACACACATCAATTGTTCCAAGCTGTGTGCGGCGCCCTCCCTCCATAGTTTACGCCTCCGGTCATATTCACGTAGTGCTTAGGCAAAGCCCTGCGTGGATCACTTCACCATCACCATCACCACATCATCGTGTTGACGGAACTCTCCCTCGACACTTTGCTGGATCAAGAGTTCGAGGGACGTCATCGAGCTGAACATGTGTAGAACTTGGAGGTAACATATGTTCGGTGCTTGATCGATCGGAACGAGAAGAAGTTCGACTACATCAACCGCGTTAACAAATTCTTCCGCTTTTGGTCTACGAGGGTACGTGGACACACTCTCCCCCTCTCGTTTCTATGCATCTCCTAGATAGATCTTGCGTGAGTGTAGGAAAATTTTGAAATTGCATGCTACATTCCCAATAGTGGCATCTGAGCCAAGTCTATGCGTAGATGATATGCACGAGTAGAACACAAAGAGTTATGGGCGGTGATAGTCATATGGCTTACCACCAACGTCTTATTTTGATTTAGCGGTATTGTTGGATGAAGCGTCCAGGACCAACCTTACATGACCACGTTCATGAGACCGGTTCCACCGACAGACATGCAACTAGTTTTGCATAAAGGTGGCTGGCGGGTGTCTATTTCTCCAACTTTAGTTGAATCGGATTTGACTGCGGCTGGTCCTTGTTGAAGGTTAATGCGGTTGACTGCGGCTGCAAACTTGATAAATCACCGTTGTGGTTTTGATGCGTAGGTAAGAACGGTTCTTACTAGAAGCCCGTAGCAGCCACGTAAAACTTGCAACAACAAAGTAGAGGATGTCTAACTTGTTTTTGCATGGCATGTTGTGATGTGATATGGTCAAGACATGATGTGATATACGTTATTGTATGAGATGATCATGTTTTGTAGAAGTTATCGGCAACTGGTAGGAGCCTTATGGTTGTCACTTTATTGTATGAAATGCAATCGCCATGTAATTGCTTTATTGTATCACTATGCGTTAGTGATAGTTGTAGAAGCAATAGTTGGTGAGACGACAACGATGCTACGATGGAGATCAAGGTGTCAAGTCAGTGACGATGGAAATCATGACGGTGCTTTGAAGATGGAGATCAAAGACACAAGATGATGATGGCCATATCATGTCACATATTTTGATTGCATGTGATGTTTATCTTTTATGCATCTTATTTTGCTTAGTACGGCAGTAGCATTATAAGATGACCCCTCACTAAAATTTCAAGGTATAAGTGTTCTCCCTGAGTATGCACCGTTGCGATAGTTCGTCGTGCCGAGACACCATGTGATGATCGGGTGTGATAAGCTCTACGTTCACATACAACGGGTGCAAGACAGTTTTGCACATGCGGAATACTCGGGTTAAACTTGACGAGCCTAGCATGTACAGACATGGCCTCAGAATACTGGAGACCGAAAGATCGAACATGAATCATATAGTAGATATGATTAACATAGAGATGTTCACCATTGAAAACGACTCCATCTCACGTGATGATCGACATGGTTTAGTTGATATGGATCACGTGATCATTTAGATGACTCGAGGGATGTCTATCTAAGTGGGAGCTCTTAAGTAATATGATTAATTGAATTTAAATTATCATGAACTTAGTCCTGATAGTTTTTGCATATCTATGTTGTAGATCAATGGCCCGTGCTACCATTCCCTTGAATTTTAATGCGTTCCTGGAGAAAGCTAAGTTGCAAGATGATGGTAGCAACTACACGGACTGGGTCCGTAACTTGAGGATTATCCTCATTGTTGCACAGCAGAATTATGTCCTTGATGCACCGCTAGGTGACAACCCCCTCCCGCTAATGTAGGCGCTTTGAATGTCTGGCAGACACGGTCTGTTGACTACTCTATAGTTCGTGTGACATGCTCTATAGCTTAGAATCGGGACTTCAAAGACGTTTTGAACGTCATGGACCATATGAGATGTTCTAGGAATTGAAGTTAATATTTCAAGCAAATGCCTGAGTTGAGAGATATGAAGTCTCCAACAAGTTCTATATCTGCAAAATGGAGGAAAATAGTTCTGTCAGTGAACACATACTCAGAATGTCTGGGTATCATAACCACTTGACTCAGCTGGGAGTTAATCTTCTGGATGATAGTGTTATTGATAGAGTTCTTCAATCACTGCCACCAAGCTACAAAGGCTTCGTGATGATCTATAATATGCATGGGATGGATAAGACAATTCCCGAGCTCTTCGCAATGCTCAAAGCTGCGGAGGTAGAAATCAAGGAAGAGCATCAAGTGTTGATGGTTAACAAGACCACTAGTTTCAAGAAAAGGGGCGAGGGAAATAAGGGGAACTTCAAGAAGAATGGCAAGCAAGTTGTCACTCCCGGGAAGAAGCCCAAGTCTGGACCCAAGCCTGAAACTGAGTGCTTCTACTGCAAAGGGACTAGTCACTGGAACCGGAACTGCCCCAAGTATTTGGCAAAAAAGAAGGATGGCAAAGTGAACAAAGGTATATTTGATATACATGTTATTGATGTGTACCTTACTAATGCTCATAGTAGTACCTGGGTATTTGATACCGATTCAGTTGCTCATATTTGTAACTCGAAATAGGGACTACGGATTAAACGAAGATTGGCTAAGGACGGGGTGACGATGCGCGTCGGGAATGGTTCCAAGGTCGATGTGATCGTTGTCGGCACGCTACATATACATCTACCTTCGGGATTAGTTTTAGACCTGAATAATTGTTATTTGGTGCCAGCGTTGAATATGAACATTATATCTGGATCTTGTTTGATGCGAGGCGGTTATTCATTTTAATCAGAGAATAATGCTTGTTCTATTTAGAGCAGTAATATCTTTTATGGTCATGCACCATTGAAGAGTGGTCTATTTTTGTTGAATCTCGGTCATGGTGATACACATATTCATAATATTGATGCCAAAAGATGGAAAATTTATAATGGTAGTGCAACATATTTGTGGCATTGCCGTTTAGGTCATATTGGTGTAAAGCGCACGAAGAAACTCCATGTAGATGGACTTTTGAAATCACTTGATTATGAATCATTTTGATGCTTGCGAACCATGCCTCATGGGCAAGATGACTAACACTCTGTTCTATGGAACAACGGAGCGAGCCACTGACTTATTGGAAATAATACATACCGATGTATGCGGTCTAGTGAGTGTTGAGGCTCACGGCGGGTATCGTCATTTTCTAACCTTCACAGATGATTTGAGAAGATATGGGTATATCTACTTAATGAAACACAAGTCTGAAACATTTGAAAATTTCAAAGAATTTCATAATGAAGTGGAGAATCATCGTAACAAGAAAATAAAGTTGCTATGATCTGATCGCGGAGGCGAATATTTGAGTTACGAGTTTGGCCTTCATTTAAAACAATGTGGAATAGTTTCACAAGTCACGCCCCCTGGAACACCACAGTGTAATGGTGTGTCTGAACGTCGTAACCGTACTTTATTAGAATGGTGCGATCTATGATGTCTCTTACTGATTTACCGCTATCATTTTGGGGTTATGTATTAGAGACAGCTGCATTCACTTTAAATAGGGCACCATCTAAATCCGTTGAGATGACACCGTATGGTTTAGCAAGAAACCTAAGCTGTCGTTAAGAATGGATCCTTTCTAGAGAAGGAGAAATATGCCCTAGAGGCAATAATAAAGTTGTTATTTATATTTCCTTATATCATGATAAATGTTTATTATCCATGCTAGAATTTTATTAACCAGAAACTTGATACATGTGTGGATACATAGACAAAACATAGTGTCCCTAGTAAGCCTCTACTAGACTAGCTCGTTGATCGAAGATGGTTAAGTTTCCTAACCATAGACATGTGTTGTCATTTGATTAACGAGATCACATCATTGGGAGAATGATGTGATGGACAAGACCCATCCGTTAGCTTAGCATAACGATCGTTAAGTTTTATTGATATTGCTTTCTTCATGACTTATGCATATTCCTTTGACTATGAGATTATGCAACTCCCGGGTGCCGGAGGAATACCTTGTGTTCTATCAAACATCACAACGTAACTGGGTGATTATAAAGATGCTCTACAGGTATCTCTGAAGGTGTTTGTTGGGTTGGCATAGATCAAGATTAGGATTCCTCACTCCGAGTATCGGAGAGGTATCTCTGGGCCCTCTCGATAATGCACATCATAATAAGCCTTGCAAGCAATGTGACTAATGAGTTAGTTGCGGGATGATGCCTTACGGAACGAGTAAAGAGACTTGCCAGTAACGAGATTGAACTAGGTATGGAGGTACCGACGATCGAATCTCGGGCAAGTAACATACCGATGACAAAGGGAATAACGTATGTTGTCATTACGGTTTGATCGATAAAGATCTTCGTAGAATATATGGGAACCAATATGAGCATACAGGTTCCGTTATTGGTTATTGACTGTGGAGGAGTCTCAGTCATGTCTACATAGTTCTTGAACCCGGAGGGTCCGCACGCTTAATGTTCGATGATGATTTGTATTATATGAGTTATGTGATTTGGTGACCAAATGTTGTTCGGAGTTCCGGATGAGATCACAGACATGACGAGGAGTCTCGAAATGGTCGAGAGGTAAGGATTGATATATTTGATGATAGTATTCGGATACCAGAAGTGTTCCGGGATGTATCGGGTACATATCGGAGTACCGGGGGGGGGGGGGGGGGTTACCGGAACCCCTCGGGGGAAGATATGGGCCATAGGAGGGAGGCCCACCATCCCACAAAGGGGTGGCGTGGCCCCCACAGGGAAGGAGGCCGAATAGGACTAGGAAAGGGGGTGGCGCCTGTCGGTGTCAAAACCGGCGGATCTCGGGTAGGGGGTCCCGAACTGTGCGTCTAAGGTTGATGGTAACAGTAGACAGGGGACACGATGTTTACCCAGGTTCGGGCCCTCTCTATGGAGGTAATACCCTACTTCCTGCTTGATTGATCTTGATGAATATGAGTGTTACAATAGTTTATCCACCACAAGATCGTAATAGCTAAACCCTAGAAGTCTAGCATGTACGACTACGGTATTGAGTATCTCCTATTTGGACTACACCCTCCGGTTTATATAGACACCGGGGGGGGGGGGTCTAGGGTTACATAGAGTCGATTACATAAGATGGAATCTTCATAGTTGTTCGCCAAGCTTGCCTTCCACGCCAAAGAGAGTCCTATCCGGACACGAGTGTAGTCTTCGGTCTTCATATCTTCACAGCCCATCAGTCTGGCCCATAGATAACAGGTCGGACGCCCGAGGACCCCTTAGTCCAGGACTCCCTCAGTAGCCCCTGAACCTGGCTTCAATGACAAGCGTAGTCCTGTCTTCGGCATTGCAAGGCGGGTTCCTCCTTCCGAACTCCAAAAAATAGTCTTCGGATGAAACAAACGTGTCTAGACCTATAAAACACACCACACACAACCATAGAGAGAATATAATAACACATGAGTCCCATCTGCTGACAACTTTAGTAATGTGACGTCACGCCTATCCAGTCATAATTTTGAACCATTTTTCGCCTCATGTTTCGAGACGTGGTTGTCATTGGCACATCTTGTCAAAGCAGAGATCATGTCCCCTTATCACGGGATTCTCATCAATACGGTCGTGGGTAACCCAACCATGCCGTGTACACAGCCCTTGGGAGCAGGCGAATTTCAAGGCGAATGGGGGCCATTCGATATTGACCGCCCTTATAAGGAGATAAGATTCCTCCTTCTTCCCCCACGCTTTCCTCCTGCCTCTTCGTCCTTGAGCTCCAGCGCCCAAGTTCTCATTCCCCTTGTCTCGAGAAAGCACTCAACCATGTCCGGATCCGGAGGTCAAGGCAAGTGGATGGCCTCCTCCGTTAAGGAGGAGAACGTCGCCGAGCTTCGGGCGGCCGGGTACCTGGCGAAGGAAATCGCCCACCGTCTTCCAGCCCAGGGACAGATCATCCCCACACCGAAGCCCATCGAGAGGGTAGTGTTAATCCCCCACTTCCTCCGCGGGCTAGGGTTTCCACTCCACCCCTTCGTCCACGGGATTATGTTCTACTATGGGATAGATTTCCATGATCTATCCCCGAACTCCTTCCTCAATATCTTGGCGTTCATCGTCGTGTGCGAGGCCTTCCTCCGCATCCACCCCCACTTCGGGTTATGGCTCAAAACCTTCAACATGAAGCCCAAGGTGGTGGACGGACAGCATGCAGAGTGCGGGGGCGCAATGGTGAGCAAGCTCACCAATGTTTCTTGGCCAAAAGGCACATTCGTGGAATCTGTCAAGGAATGGCAGAAGCTATGGTTCTACATCACCGGACCCCGCGACGCCACGTGGGCCGCAGCTGCCGAATTCAACTCCGGCGCTCCTGTGCGGCTCACCTCTTGGGTAAAGAAGAGCCCAAACTGGTGTTCGTCGGACAAGCTGATTGCGCTTCAAACGCGCATCCAAAGCATGATCGACATGGATATCAAGCTCGTCGGCATAATCCAAGTGATGCTGGTGCGCCGGATCCTTCCCTGCCAGAGCCGAAGCCGTCCTCTATGGGACTTCAACCTGAAGAAACACCATACCCTGGTGAGGCTCTTCGAAACGACTCATGAAGATGCCTGGAAGTTTCTTTTCAAGGGTAACGAGATACCGCCGGCCACCGATTCAGATTGTGGCCACGACATAAATCACCTCCCCAACGAGGTAAGTTATTTTTAACACATCCCTTACTTGCTTGTTTCAAGGGTGATATCTAATGCTTTCATTACCATTGCTTTTTCAGTACTGGTTGAAGCAGGCGAAGAAGATTTGGTGTCCGGCTACCCTACTCGAAGAGCTAGTCACTCCGTGTTTAGCGAAGATACTGGAGCCAGTGCCTTACAAGGCACCAGAGAAGAAGGCCACAGGAATGACCAAGGGAGTCCGGAGTGGCCCCCGCCGCAAGGGCACTTCGGACGCGGTGTCTGAAGACAAGGCCCATTCCCCCGCCGCCGAAGATGACGCAGATGAGGAGGAGGAGGAGGAGGAGAGCGACTCTCCCCCGACAGGGGGAGGAAGAAGAGGGCGGCCTCCACAACTCTGGAGGCGGAGGCACCCAAAAAGGGGAAGGGCTCCCTAACGGGTAACTCCGATGGGACGTTGATGACAGTCCGAGAGATGCCTCCGCGCTAAGCCTTGGGCCGCATCGTAAGTACTAACACCTTATCCGCCCATAAAGTCTCTCCTCCTCATTGTATTGAAACGATTGGCAAATGTTATTGTAGTCCGTCCCACAACAGCTCCCAGCGATACTCGTCAGGAGGCTCGCTGGATTCCAAGGCGATGGCCAGCGACTCCCTGCTAGACGCACACTCCCCCAAGACCAAGGAGGATGTGGAGGTGTTGTCCTGAAGGCCTGTCTCTGGTAGGGGAGAGGCTCAGGAGGCGCCCGAAGGCGAAACCCCCATTGCTGGACACCAACGGGACTCAATCCCCAATGAGACTGGCGGGAAGGGTCGTACATAGTTTGGCCCTCAACCAGACTCAATTCCGGAGACTGAGGCGGCTCCGGAATCCACCACGCACCCTCCTTCGAAAGAAGGGGGATGCCTGTTCCACCGGTGACCCCTATCCAACCAGGGGCACTAGATAACCTACTGGAGGTGCTACGAGGCGCTTCCATTATGGATGAGCACCGTGCCCTTATGGGCGTGGTGATTGAAAAGGTTCAGTCTGCCAAGAGCAGATTAACCGAAGCCTGCAGCAGTTTGCTGACAGGTTTTGATTTAAGAGATGCCGAACAAGGAGAAAATCCCAGTGTAGACTAGTAGCCCCTGAGACACTGTCCGGTGTTCGGAAAGAAAAAGCCGGACAGAGGATCAATCTTGTTTTAACAGGAAACTAACTTAATTTTTCTGAAATGCATGCGTTGTTGCTAGCTGCGGCCTCGCATACTTCCGAAGTTTCTGGACTGAAGCAGAAACTGGCGGAGGCCGAGGAGGAGCTGAGCCAAGCGAAGAGGCAGCTCCAGGAGAAACAAGGTAAGCAATAACCTGTTATATATTCGAAAAGAAGAAAATTGTATGCAATGACCAAATTGCCATGATTTGTACAGAAGCGACGACCGAGGTCGAGGCCCTGAGAAAGGCCCTGGCCGAAGCCGAGGGGAAGGCTGTCCAACAGCAAGCCACCCGTAAGAAGCTCAAGGCTTGGGTCGGGGAGGTCCAGCAGGAGCTCCAAGACGTGGTGAAGAAGTGTGAAGCTTTGGAGCACGAGGCATCGGCTCGAGAGGCCAAACTTACCAAGGCTCGTCAGAGCTCAGAGGCCGCACGGAATGAGGCCCCAGACGCTCTCCAGGAGATCCAGGAGGCAAAGAAGATCGCAACGGGTAAGGCATTTAACATGCAAAGCAAGTATGTGGAGAGGAAGTACCTTTTACTAACCCGGATTCGGAGTTGCCCATTTGTGGATCTGTCGCGTAGTGTATCCGATGCTGCGGAGTTCTTCCGAGCCAGGGAAGGGGATTCTTCGGAGAAGCTGTTCTGGTCGCAGTATGATGTGTTAGAACATCCGGTGGTCAAGCTGCATAGGGTGGCCGAACTGGCCATGAAGGATTTCATAATCCGATTATGGCCGACCGAAGCAATACCTAGTAGTTATTTCGGCCTTGTGAAGCGGGTGGTGGAGGCTTGTCCGCGGCTAGACATCGTCAAGCGATCAGTCTGCATCAAGGGTGCCCGCATGGCCTTCGCTCGTTGCAAGATGTGGTGGGCGAAGATGGATGCCGTCGAGGTGGCCAGGGGGCCACCGGCGGGCAAGGAGCACCGCAGACCCGAGCGATATTTTGCAGATATCCTAGAGGGATCTCGACTTGTAGCAACGTAGTGCGGGCAGGACGCTATTCTCGAATGAATACATCCATGTTTTGCCTTGTATGAACAAATCCGCCTTGTAATATATAATTTTTATTATGTTTTGATTGTTTCCTCCTATGCAGCCGTGTTGTATGAAATCTGAGGGTTAACCAGTCGGCGGCTTCAGCACTCGCGTAGGTAGTACGGAGGTGTTCGGGATGGAATCTGAACAATATTGATCCAATTATATGGTCCTTGAAGGAGTTGTTTAGCGCAACGAACCAGGCAACCAGACTATACGGCTTGAACGCCCTCACTTAGCCACAGGATTTTAATAATAAAACATAGGAGCAAACCCTGGTATACGAACCAGAGTGCTATCAGCGTCTGATCGGGAAGTACCGATCCTTCGTGAAATGCGAAAAAATCTCCAACGATTTGAGTCCTCCGAATAGCTGACCAGCTCTCGCCGCATCACGACAGTTAGTTTTCGGCTTTCTCTACTGAGGTGCTCATCCAGTTTGGACCAGGACACAATCGCAGTAGTTCTCCATTTACTACCCTAGCCGATGTAGCAGAACATAGGGTAGCAAGCACAGGAGCCGGGCAACCCAACTATTGACCAAAGACATGATTCGGAGCCAATGCATATAATGCTAAACTCGGGGTGCCGAACTATACTTATATAAAGTGTTTGGACTTTTGTTGTCGTAGTGTAAGGTGCTATAAAGCCCCTAGCAAACATCAAACGTACCAAAGGTACGGGTGCTACCTGATGGGGTTATCCACAGGGAATCTGAAAAAAAGAGAGAAAGAAAACAGAAAAGACTTAAAGGTAAAAAGCTGGGGTCCTAAAGCTCCAGCTACACACTGTTTTCATTGTAATGTAAATAGTACGTCAAGGCGCATTGATACAAATAGTGCAATAAGCAATAGGCTATTTAACATGCCGAAACCAGGGGAGAGCTGCATATGGATCCTGGAAAATAGGTAGAGTTATCGTTAACGGAATCACCTAAAAAGTTCCCCATATGTTCGCGCTTCTCGCCGTCTTGGTGTAATTATCCTACAAGAGGACCGATGACCAGACCCCCCAATGGGGCCTGTGGGATTGAGACCTGAAAGGAAAACAAGTAAAAGTGAAAGTATGTGTGTATCCGATGTCGGTTGAGCCGTGCCATGGATCACAAGTTGTTTGTGCCTCCATCAATGCCCTTGGAATTTTAAGTGTGTAGTTATGTACGTGCGGCACGAATGCCACCACTTGATCGGGACTGAGACGGAGGCCGGATTGCTAGTCGAGTTCCTGACGAGCCGAGCTCTCCTGCTGCAGAGTAGTTCGAACCCTCTTAAGGATGTTCGCGGGCTCGTCAGCCGAATGAAGGGTCTGCTTGAGAAGGCCGCTTTGTACTTCTGCTGCTAGGGCAGTTGTGTGCTCTTTTGTATGGAGAGAGCGTTCCGTATTGCCATTGATTGTTATAACGCCGCATGGACCGGGCATCTTGAGCTTGAGATAAGCATAGTGTGGCACTACGTTGAATCGAGCAAACGCAGTTCGTCCGAGCAGTGCATGATAGCCACAGCGGAATGGGACGATATCAAAGATTAACTCCTCACTTCAGAAATTGTCTGGAGATCCGAAGACAACCTCTAATGTGATTGAGCCTACACAGCGGGCCTCTACACCTGGTATGACTCCTTTAAAGGTAGTCCTTGTAGGCTTGATCCTTGATGGGTTAATGCCCGTTTTCCGCGCTGTATCCTGATAGAGCAAATTGAGGCTACTACCACCGTCCATAAGGACGCGAGTTAGGTGAAACCCATCAATTATTGGGTCTAAGACTAGTGTGGCTGAGCCCCCATGACGGATACTGGTCGGGTGGTCCCGGCGATCGAAAATGATCGAGCACGACGACCATGGGTTGAGTTTTGGGGAGACTGGCTCTATCGCGTAGACGTCCCTAAGCGCACGCTTGCGCTCCCTCTTGGGGATGTGGGTGGCATATATCATGTTAATCATTTTGACCTGAGGGGGAAACTTCTTCTGTCCCCCTGTGTTCGGCTGTCGTGGCTCTTCGTCGTCGTCATTGCTTTGCGATCCTTTTACCTTGTTCTCGGTGTTTAATTTGCCGGCCTGTTTGAAAATCCGACACTCTCTATTTGTATGATTAGGAGGCTTGTCGGGGGTGCCGTGAATCTGGTATGGACGATGAAGTATGCGGTCCAAGATGGATGGACCCGAATTGTTCTTTTGGAACGGCTTCTTCCGCTGACCGGACTTAGAGCCACTGAATCCGGCATTGACCGTCGTATCCTCGGTGCTGCCACCGCTATTTTCGGCGCTTGTATCTATTGCGTCAAGACTTGTCTTTGTTATTTTTAACTTCAGGGGTGCCGGCGTCGCTTGCATTGTTTTTGCTATGGGCCAACCAATTGTCCTCGCCCGCATAAAAGCGGGTCATTAGTGCCGTGAGGACCGCCATGGATTTTGGATTTTCCTGGCCGAGGTGGCGAGCGAGCCATTCGTCGCAGATGCTATGTTTGAAAGCTGCTAGAGCTTCAGCGTCCGGACAGTCAACGATTTGGTTCTTTTTAGTTAGGAACCTTGTCCCGAATTTCCTGGCGGACTCTCCGGGCTGCTGGACTATATGGCTTAAGTCATCAGTGTCCGAGGTCGAACATATGTACCTTGGAAGTTATCAAGGAAAGCCTCTTCCAAGTCCTCCCAACTGCCAATGGAATTGTCAGGTAGACTGTTTAGCCAATGCTGAGCGGGCCCCTTGAGTTTGAGAGGGAGGTATTTGATGGCGTGGAGGTCATCTCCGCGTGCCATATGGATGTGGAGAATGAAGTCTTCGATCCACACCATGCGGTCCGTGGTCCCATCGTATGATTCTATGTTCACGGGCTTGAATCCTTCGGGGAATTATGATCCAGGACCTCATCAGTGAAGCAATGAGGGTGTGTGGGGCCTTTGTATCGGGTCGTATCGTGACGCGGCTCTGATGAAGTCCGTCTACGGTGTTCGGCCTGCGCATGATTGGGTTTGTCATGTCCGAATAGGTGGCTGTTGTCACGTGTCGAGGTGCGTCCTCGTGATCCATAGATTGATCTGGTAGGTCCTGCGTTATTGTTCAGGTTCTGCCGGAGGTCATATTTATGGCCGTGGGCGAATTTACCTTTGCCTGAGTTACGAGGCGGGGTGGGCTGGTGTTCGGCATGGGTTGCCGTGTTGTCCCGGCCATGCGGTGGTCGGTCAGCCGCATTGTACGATGGTGGTATATACTCCAGCGCCTCCTCGTCGAACTAAGGTAGCAATTTACGCTTTGGGTAGTGTAACGCCCCACATGTAACCTTCCCCAAATGTACTCCGACTCTTGCCGTTTCTTGCATTAAGTTATATTTAATTCTCGGGTTCGCGTCCTTGTCTCCGTGTGTTGTTTCGTTTTTCGTGCATCTCATATCATGGCATCACGTGCATTGCATTCGCATACATGTTCATCTCATGCATCCGAGCATTTTCCCCGTTGTCCGTTTTGCATTCCGGCGCTTCGTTCTCCTCCGGTGGCCATTTCTAGCTTTCTTTCGTGTGTGGGGATTAAACATTTCCGGATTGGGCCGAGACTTGCCATGCGGCCTTGGTTTACTACCGGTAGACCGCCTGTCAAGTTTTGGGTCATTTGGACTTCGTTTGATACTCCAACGGTTAACCGAGGGACCGAAAAGGCCTCGTGTGTGTGCAGCCCAACACCCCTCCATTTTGGCCCAAAACCCACCAAACTCAGCTCCATCGTCTCGGTCGTTCGATCACGATCGTGTGGGCGAAAACCGCACCTCATTTGGACTCTCCTAGCTCCACTTATGTCTATAAATACCCCTCCTTCTCGGATCTCTTCTTCTCCCCCTCGAAACCCTATTCTAAAAAAAAGATCCAGCGCGCCGGCCGGACACGTCCGCCCCGGCCGGACGCGTCCGCCCGATCCGCCCAGCCAGTCCCGCGCCACCACGTGGCCCGGGGACCACTTCGCCGCCACTCCCGCCGAGGCCCACTCGGGCCCGAGGCCGGCCCGCCCGCCGCCGATCCGGGCCAGAGGCCGCGCGCCTCGCCCGCGCCGTCCTCCCCGCGTCCGGTGGCCGCGCCGCCGTGCCGCCGCGTGCCGCCTCGCCGCCCCGCCGCGGATCTCCATCGCCGGCGACCTCGGCCGCCTCGCCTCGCCCCGCCGCCCGAGACGCCGCCTCCCCGCCGCCTCCTCGCCGCGCCACCGCGGGACGCCGCGCCCGCCGGCGCCGCCGTCCACCTCCGCCCCGGCCTCGTCTTCCTCAACGCCGGCGCCCGCGTTCCGGCCTGCTACAGTGATTCTGGTGGACCTCGGGATCCGTGCCGCCAGATCCAGATCCAAAAAACCCTAGCCGGTTGACTTTTGCCCTCTCCGTTTAATTTTTGTGCAACGTTTGACCTGCCATATCTTTGCATCCGTAGCTCCGATTTGGGCGTATGATATGTCAAATTCTTCGTCTCGACGAGTACAGCATTTCATTCCATTGCATCATTTGCATTTGAGGTCATCTGGTTGCCCAAAATACTGTTGGAAGGAGGCATGTTGAGTTAAATTGCAGATCCGTTAATCCAACATGCACTTTTGTCATTTTTGCCATATTTAATCCGTGCATGATATGCCTGTGCCCCTTTGGGATGAATTGTTAAGCATGTTGTCTTCTTTCCAGAGGTGCCTTCCTTGTATTTTTAGGATATGTGTGTTGTCTTGTGCAAGCTTGCGAAGAGGGCTACCTGAGATTTCAGATTTCAGGGACTTAGTGATTTTCACTAAGTCTGAGCCGTTTTAGTTCACGATGCTATATGTCCGGCTTGTTTCCTAGCGATCCGTGCCTCTTTTGAGGATGATCAGTAAGAGTGATTTGTTATGCTTGTTGTGCTTAATCCATCCATGTCTTTACTTGTTATGTTGGAGCACCCTAGGTTGACTCAATCGAGCTCAACTTTTGGATAGTTGCTGTTTTGGGCAGATCGTTAACTCTTTTGCGATTTTGTCGGAGTGATTGCTAGTGATCCATGCATGCTATGCCATTGTTCTTGCCATGTTCAGGTTCTCCTTCATGTTGTTTTGCTGCTCCGAAGAGAGCATCGTGGTCTGAAATTCCAGACTAGCGATAATTTCGCTAAGTCTGAAATCTGTTTTGCTTATTCAGTTTTGCCATGCTTGTTTGAAGCCCTTAATGGATGAATTTGCCCATGCCTCAGTCATGATGAATTGTTAAGCTTGATGAGTACATCACTGCCATGTAATTTGTTTTCATGTTGGGTGGCTGTAGCATGTTCATTTTGTTGCATTTAGGAGGCATGTTGCTGTAAATTGCAGATCGGTTCGTTTAGTAAAACGCTTGCCATTTCTTAACCGTAGCTCCAATTGCCATGATCTTTATATCGTTTTCAGGGGATTTCTTCCCCTCTATCCAGTGGCACTCTTGGATTTCCAAGTTGAGGCCCGGTTCATGCATTTCCTGTTACATATTGCATTCTTGCATCTCGCATGGCATATCATCTTTGCATCTTATTGTTTGCCCTTGCACGTGGTTGATTGTATCCTTGTTGCTTGTTTGTGTTGTTGGGTAGAGCCGGGAGACGAGTTCGCTAACGAGGAGCCCGTTGAGTTTGCTTTTGAGGATCCAGTCAATTCTGACAACTGTGCAGGCAAGATGATCACACCCTTGAAATCACTACTATCTTTGCTATGCTAGTTTGCTCGCTCTTTTGTTTTGCCAATGCTACGATGCCTACCAATTGCTTGTCAGCCTCCCTATTGCCATGATTGAGCCTCTAACCCACCTTTGTCCTAGCAAACCATTGATTGGCTATGTTACCGCTTTGCTCAGCCCTTCTTATAGCGTTGTTAGTTGCAGGTGAAGATTGGAGCCGTTCCTTGTTGGAACATTTATTTACTTGTTGGGATATCACTATATTGCTATGTTATCTTTACTCATCTATATACTTGGTAAAGGGTGGAAGGCTCGGCCTCTCGCCTAGTGTTTTGTTCCACTCTTGCCGCCCTAGTTTCCGTCATATCGGTGTTATGTTCCCGGATTGTTGCGTCCCTTACGCGGTTGGGCTATAATGGGAACCCCTTGATAGTTCGCCTTGATTAAAGCTTTTCCAGCAATGCCCAACATTGGTTTTACCATTTGCCACCTACCCTTTTCTTTCCCTTGGGTTTCCGGAGCCCGAGGGTCATCTTATTTTAAACCCCCCCGGGCCAGTGCTCCTCTGAGTGTTGGTCCAACTGTCAGCTGCCGGTGGCCACCAGGGGCAACTCTGGGCTGGCCTACCCGTACCTAAGACAATCTGAGTGTGCCCTGAGAAAGAGATATGTGCAGCTCCTATCGGGATTTGTCGGCGCATTCGGGCGGTGTTGCTGGACTAGTTTTGACCTGTCGAATCATCTTGTTGTACCGGGATACCGAGTCTGATCGGTGGGTCCTGGGTGGAGGTCTATTCCTTCGTTGACCGTGAGAGCTTGTTATGGGCTAAGTTGGGACCCCCCTGCAGGGATTGATCTTTCGAAAGCCGTGCCCGCGGTTATGGGCAGATGGGAATTTGTTAATGTCCGGTTGTAGATAACTTGAACTTAATTAATTAAAATGAATCAACTGCGTGTGTTGCCGTGATGGCCTCTTCTCGGCGGAGTCCGGAAAGTGGACACGGCGTTGGAGTTATGCTTGCGTAGTCTGCTCTACTTAGTTACCGTTCGTGCTTTGCCTTCTCTTCTCGCTCTCTTTTGCGAATAAGTTAGCCACCATATATGCTAGTCGCTTGCTGCAGCTCCACTCACATTAACCCTTCCTTTCCTATTAAGCTTAAATAGTCTTGATCGCGAGGGTGCGAGATTGCTGAGTCCTTGTGGCTCACAGATTACTATATCACCAGATGCAGGGACCGATGATACTCCTCCGAATGGCGCGTTCGAGCTGAAGTGGGAGTACGACGAGGACTCTCAGCGATATTATGTTTCTTTTCCTGATGATCAGTAGTGGTGCCTGCTCGGGGTTCGATTCAGGGTTTAGTCGCATGTTGGGGGGTCTTTTCTATTTTGGCGCCGTAGTCGGGCCATGAGTGTTTGTATGATGGATGCTATTTATGTACCTTGATGTGACGTGGCGAGTGTAAGCCAACTATTCTTATTATTCCCCCTTTATATTTATATGTACATGGGTTGTGTGAAGATTGCCTCACTTGCGACTTATGCCTTCAATGCGATTATGCCTCTAAGTCGTGCCTCGACACGTGGGAGATATAGTCGCATCGAGGGTGTTACAGGTAGCTTTTGGTTAGGCGCTTGAGGTCAAATTCTTCAGCTGCTAGGACATCAGTCCATTTATCATTGAGCAGATCCTGGTCAGCTTGAAGCTGTTGCTGCTTCTTTTTCAGGCTCCTTGTTGTGCCTACTAGCTGGCGCTTGAAGCGCTCCTGCTCAAGAGGTTCCTCGGGCACGATGAAATCCTCGGTGTCAAGGCTCACCTCATCCTTGGAGAGCGGAAGGTAATTGTCATCCTCCGAATCTTTGTGTGTGGCCTGTTTAACAGGGCTAACCTATGCATCTTCATGTTCGTTTGTTGTGTCGACGGGGTCTTCATTGTCTTCGGCACCTTCCGGAGTGTCATATTCTCCTGTGCCGGTGTTGCTATCTTTACTACGGCGTGACTTAGAGCGGCGCGGCTGACGCCGGCGCTTATACTGTATTTCGGAAGGTTTATCCTCAACTGGGTCTTCCTTGTCGTCTCTGTTGTTTTCCTTTGGTGCATCCACCATGTATACGTCATACGAGGAAGTGGTCGTCCAGCGTCCGGTGAACGGTGGGTTCTGGTCTTCTTCTTTTCCGGCATCGTCGTCCATACCGTCGATGTCCTCAGAGTCGTAATCAAGTTCGTCGGTCAAATCCTCGACTGTGGCTATAAAGTGGGTGGCGGGTGGGAAGCGAAATTCTCCATCGTATTCCCCTAGTTCGAGCCGGATATAGTTCGTCTAGGAGTCCTCCGCTAAGGGCGGACTTTTTAACGAGTTTAGCACATCGCCCAGAGGCGAGTACTGGAAGATGTCTGCGGCGCTGAATTCGAAGATCGGTAAATGATCAAGCTCGGCGTCCGCGGGCTCGCGTGGTTCAGAACCTACAGTCGGAGACAAGGCCGGTGTTCCGGTGGCATAGGCATCGAGTGAGACCAGGTCCATGTGCGGCTCCAACACCGTGGAATCTGTGGCCTCCGTGGTGGGGTTAATCCTCCCATCTTCGGATGGCGCGGCCTTCTCCGGCTCTAGGGCCAAAGCAGTTACAAGAGCGATCTCCTAGATGCGGCCCGATGATAGATTTAAGTCATGATCATCGGGGTGATCGGGAGCGGCTACCGCGGTATCGAATCCGGTGAAGATCAAGTCTCCACGGATGTCTGTGATGTAGTTCAAGCTCCCGAATCTGACCTGATGGCCAGGGGCGTAGCTTTTGATCTGCTCCAGATGGCCAAACGAGTTGGCCCGCAGTGCGAAGCCGCCGAACACAAAGATCTGTCCGGGGAGGAAAGTTTCTCCGCAGACAGCGCCATTATTGATGATTGAAGGGGCCATCAAACCTTTCAATGACAGCATAGAGGAACTCTCAATGAAAGCACCAATGTCGGTGTCAAAACCGGCGGATCTCGGGTAGGGGGTCCGGAACAGTGCGTCTAAGGTTGATGGTAACAGGAGACAGGGGACACGATGTTTACCCATGTTCGGGCCCTCTCTATGGAGGTAATACCCTACTTCCTGCTTGATTGATCTTGATGGATATGAGTGTTACAAGAGTTGATCCACCACAAGATCGTAATAGCTAAACCCTAGAAGTCTAGCCTGTATGACTACGGTATTGAGTATCCCCTATTCGGACTACACCCTCCGTTTTATATAGACAGCGGGGGGATCTAGGGTTACATAGAGTCGATTACATAAGATGGAATCTTCATAGTTGTTCGCCAAGCTTGCCTTCCACAACAAGGAGAGTCTTATCCGGACATGGGTGTAGTCTTCGGTCTTCATATCTTCATAGCCCACCAGTCCGGCCCATAGATAACAGGCCGGACACCCGAGGACCTCTTAATCCAGGACTCCCTCAGCGCCCCCCTTTCCTTATCCCCCCTCTCTCTTCCCCATTTCCCCCTCCGGTAAAAGGAAAGTGGGGGCGCGAATCCTACTAGGAGCCCAAGTAGGACTCCTCCTACTTGGGGCGCGCCTAGGGCCAGCCTCCTCCCCCTCCCTCCTTTTTATACGTGGGGGGCGCCTACAACACACATCAATTGTTCCAAGCCGTGTGTGGCACCCCCTCCACAGTTTACGCCTCCGGTCATATTCACGTAGTGCTTAGGCGAAGCCCTGCGCGGATCACTTCACCATCACCGTCACCATGCCATCGTGCTGACGGAACTCTCCCTCAACACTTTGCTAGATCAAGAGTTTGAGGGATGTCATCGAGCTGGACGTGTGCAGAACTTGGAGGTGCCGTACGTTCGGTGCTTGATCGGTTAGAACAAGAAGAAGTTCGACTACATCAACCGCGTTAACAAACGCTTCCGCTTTCGGTCTATGATGGTACGTGGACACACTCTCCCCCTCTCGTTGCTATGCATCTCCTAGATAGATCTTGCGTGAGCGTAGGAAAATTTTGAAATTGCATGCTACATTCCCAACAATACCACCGCTACCTCGATGGTCACCATCAAAGGACATGGGGTTCGACAGCCCTGCTACATGAACGGGCCAAGGACGGGACCCTTCACCGGCCATGACTTGTCCCCAGCCGCCTCCTCGCCACCCACAAGGTGTTCGGTCGATTCTGTTGCCCGGACGAGGCTCGTTCACGCCCTCCGATGTCTAGTAAGGTATCAATTCATCACTCCGAAGGATCATGGCGGGCAGCTCGGATGAGTTGTTTAAAATAACATCATATGTTCATCATTGACCAAACAATCATGTGACGATGATGATGTTGTGGTTGCTACTGTCATTGTCAACGACCATATAGCAAGGCAACGACCATTGTTTAGGGGATCGGCCATGTCCTACCCTACAACGATTATTTCTATCTCACAAAATCACTATTTAACACCAAGTTTTTCCGGTGACAGTTCCTGATGGTGATACCATTGTTCAACTATATTCATGAGGAAGTGATGCGGTATAATGATTAATTCCAATGCATGCCCTTGGAAAGACCGGCTTCTCCTCTTATCAGAAATGTACCGCAGTTGTTCGCATGCTTGCATATGTAATTCCCAATGATCTTGATAATGAGTACGTAGGCATGAATGAGTCCACATGCCTTGAGGCATTGTACTGACTCTGCAAAACTGTGATGGTCGTGTTTGGCCCGGAGTACTTGAGACAACCAAATGTTGCGAATACAGCCCGATTGTTAGCGATCAATGAATTGAGAGGATTTCCAAGAATGCTTGGAAGCATAGATTGTATGCACTGGAAGTGGAGTAACTCTCCATTTTCCTAGCAGGGGCAGTATATGTAACATCCCGATTCTCGGAATGTTTAAGAAAAAGTTTTCCAAAAATCAGGGTGAGAAAATTTGTTTGTTTTATTTGTTAACAAAGCTTAAATTGGGCTTTTAAAAATTTGAAGGATTTAATTTGAACTAACGTGAACCTAAATTAAAATTTGAGTTTACTTCTTTTCTTTAGCCGAGCTTTATTTTTTCATCTGCAGCATATTATAATATGCACCTTGAATTTTCTTTGGGTTTCTGATATTTTTTGATTGTTCGAGCTTCTTTTCCTTCTCTAGATGTTACTCAGAAGAAAATCATGTTTTTGTCTTCCTCTCAATCTCAGGGTCAAATTCCATTGGGCCAACATATATCTTTCTCCTGTGTGCAACCATTTTTTTCTCTCTCCATCAGAATGGGCGCAACCCATGTCCTATGTTTTGTTTGTTCTTCAACCGAATAGGCCCAGCCTAAGTTGTTTTTTTTCTCTCTTCTACTAATTATCTCCCACCTGGACCTTGGTCTAATTCCTTCCTTCCATCTAGCCCATCTCCTATGGCAGCCCCGAACGCTTCATCTCCACTCACACGTACATGTACAGGTAACCTACAGAAGGATAAACTGCATAGATCCTTGCGTGATGCCTTTCCTTTAATCCCTCCTTGACTCTTCCATTGCCTTAATTCTCTCCACTTGCCCATCTTCCAACCAAGCGACACCTCTCCTTCCTCTGTTCGCTAGCACCTACAGGAAGATAAACTTACACGAAGAGAAACTGCCAAGCACTCACGCATGAAGCTGCCTCCTGCCCTCCTCCATAATTTCCATAAGTGTCCATCGTTTCCAAACGCACAGGGACCTGCGCCTCAATCTCCTCCCTCTTTTCCCTTAGCCCTCTGCCATCTCTTCTCCATCCTCCCACAGAACTCCTCCCAAAGAAACGGTGTTCCTTGGACGTCGGTCCTCGATTCCAATGAAGGAGGCCATCCCCGTCCATGCCCTTGGGCCAGAAGGTTCCCCTCCACACCATGATTCCATTTAGAGAAGAAAGAATGTGATCCGTCGATCACACGCGAAGAATTTTATATGTCCGTCCACACTGTTCGTCAAGTTCATCGCATCGATTCGTCGCACTCGGTGAGCCTCTGCCTAATTCCTTTTATACACGTGCTATATCATACCCGCAGCATGCTGTAGACATCTCTTTACATCCTATGATGGTAGTTGGGCGCGCCAATTCCGCCATGTCCATGAACCGGAGGCCATCCGATGGTATTCACATTTTCTTTAATTTTCATTCGTCATATGACTTCGTGCCCCATAGATGAAATACCCCTAGGACCTTCGTAACCCCGTGGAGGAGTTGTATTACTTGTTTGATCAATTGGATGTGGTGTAGATTTTACTGTTTGTTGATCGGTGGTATTTTTGTTTGTTTGTTAAATACGTTATTTATCGTATATGCTCATGACATGCCTAGGACTCGCTCGTAGTTATTTCATATTGTTAGGAGTAATGTATTATTTACTAGATTTAGTTGCTCTTGTTTAAATTTATAAAATTGTTGAACGTTGTTTCGGCTCGATAATTTATGGTAGCATGTATTTCTCTTTTATGCATGCGTACTAATATTTCTATGAATGATTGTCTTGTTTAGTATTTTGTTTATTAAATACAGATTTGGTATGAGTTACAAAATATAATTTTGTAGTCATGTGTTATGTGTGCGTACAAATTTTGATGACTGTTCGCCATGTTTATAATTCTTTAGAATTGTTTTAGAAGTTGCTTTTATTTATCTAATCGTGGAAGAATTAATGTTTGATTTTTTTTAATTTTTGTTTAGCATGACTATACCTTAGGTTTGTTGTATAGATAATTTCATGCCATGTTGCACATGTGCTGATAGACTAGAATCATGTGATGTCTAAGATATAAGTGTACCTACTTATAATATATGTTGTTGCATAACTTTCGTTATGCTAGGTTCTAGATGTCAAATGAAGTGTTATGTTACCCTAGAACAAATCCAGTATAGTTCCCTGTTGCATAACACATTATGGTGCAGTTGTTCCTCTGGTTTTGTAGATCTCACCATCCTAGATTACCTAGTTGGTTCATAGTTTAGATTTATATTGTTGCATATGGTTTATGCTTCTAGCATATAACCTTGTTTATTATTTATTAATTATCCTAGGTGTTTTTTTTACCTAGGATGATAGTTGTGCATGCTTAGTTGATTGACATGCCATGTTAGTACTTACTCAAAGTAGAATGCATATTTTGGTTATATGCCTACCTTGTTTTCTATTGTTGCTAGTTTTTTTTCTATTCTTATGTTCATGCTTTTGCTTATACTTTACTTGGTAGATATACATAATAGTAGTTTGATGATATCATGTGTAGTTTGGTATCCTATGTCTTTGCAAGTGTAAGTTGTAATAGATAGGTAATGCAAGTCATCTTTGTTATTCATGCTATGATATTTCATTGCTTGATGTTGTTGATGCCATGATAGATGTTCACTTGCTTACATGCATAGTATGATTCTCCTTTGTGCTTATATGTCACATATCATGATAGTGCGGTGTGATAATACCTTGTTTGATATTTATGTTAGTCGTCATCAATCAACTTATGTTGTAGTTATATTTGAATTGTATCGGGACCATTGCACATAGCTCGTGTTATGATCATCCCGATGCTTAGCATCATATTTTGTTTGCCTTACTATTTCATTTGTGGTACCTAACCCTAGACACCATGTCGTGATAGTGATCTTTCATGTTTTATTATGTTCCATGTGCTATAGTTGAGTACTTAATCTCTTGTGATTCTTATAGATGATTGCCTTGTCTAATGTTAGCATTAGAAGTGTTGGACACATTTTACAATAGTTCACATGATATTTTCAATTCGTCCTTCATGATAGTAGTGTTGTGCTTCGATCATATGCTTAGTGTGAATAGCGTGCTTTGTTATTGTAAGCATGTGGTGATAATATTATTGCTAGTGGTTATTAGTTGTTCTTTATTATTAAGACCATGTCCTAGTTTAGTATCTTCTCATGATCACTCATATGTTCAATGCTTGTGTTATTAGATAAGACATCTTCATGATTCTATACTCACATGCCTTATATGACGTGTCTGATTATTTAATTGTCCAACTAGTTTTGTGATAGCATTGTTTTGTCTTTCATTATAGAAATGCTCGCTAATAGTTATTACAATTAGCGTTTAGTTTTTGCTTATTGTTAACCATTATAAGTATTTGGATTCATCCAAACATTTACTTGTGGTTGATTATCAATCTTAATCATATCATGTCTAGATAGTTGTTCATCCATTCGTTTCATGTTTTGTATAGTTTCTTGTTAATTGTTTGACAAAAGAATAGGTTTGATTTAATGGAGTGGAACCTATTTTATTTTAATAATGTTTTAGGACCAATCCTAGATCCAACTCAGTCCATGTTGTTGAATAATGTTTCATTGCTTAACTAGTATGGTTTGTAATGTTGGTATGTTTGTCTTATGGAACAATTGCTTCTGAATTATTATATAATTGATGTATATGTTTGGATGCTATTGACCATTATAAATATTTGGATTCTATCCAAATATTTACTTGTGGTTAACTTTTACCTTCATCATGTCATGTTGTAATTGTGTGGTTAAATGCATAGGATGGTTCCTTTCATGTGTGTTGCCATTGTGCTTGCTATATAGTAGTTTCCTTTATAGTTTGTCAAGACGTGTAGTGGGCATTACTAGTGTTTAGTAGCATAATTCGTATTAGAACATTAGTCTTGATCGCCGACCCTCCGTAGTTGTGTCAACCTAAACCATGTTGCTTCAGTGAATCCTCCCTTTTACATCCCAATCATTCTACCTCATTTCAGAGTCCCCATCTTGATCAATATCTTGCTATCCATCCACTCTTAAATTGTCTCGGATGTTATTTGGATTTACTTTTGCTTTGGTATTTATTGTTTGTCTTTTGCTATCATTCCGACAAGTAGGGAGTGACGATATCGATGTTGGACATGGACATAACAGGTTACCGAAGAAGGACTCAACAACGAAGGCATGCCTCCTTCTTTGATCATACTTATCCTATGGTTTACAAAATTGCATTGAGTTTTGTTGTTACTATGTGCATGCTATTTTAATTCTCGTAGCAAGCGTGTCGATTGACACATTACCCTGATCCGCTTGTCGCCTATTTACTTGACACCTGAGTAGAAGTATATAATTCCGGTAGAGTAGAAATGCTTAGCCATGCTTATCATCCTGTAGGTGCCTTGTTGAATGATCTCCGAGTCATTGACCGTTGAAACTTAATGCTGAGCTAGGCCAGTTGGCCCTTATTGACCCTCTCTATCCTATTCTACTCTGGGTGAAACTTACCATCTGAATACTGGTGCGGGCGACAGCTGAATCAAGGATTGAAGGAGCGATTGCTTGCCCTTCACAAGTTGAAGGGGGCAATCAGTCATACGTGCCGCATGAGGCCTAATAAGTCTTGGATTTGAAGATTGTGATAACAGTACAACCACATGCTATATGGGCACTGGCTTGGTTAATTAGTTAGTTCACTCTTATTGTCGTCATCGCCGTACCGCAGATGGGATAGCTGCCTTGCGAGGAGTATCCTTGGCACAAAAGGGGGGGCCCGGACTGTGAACCGCGGTTACTTCCGTGTTGAAACCTAGTGGGCTTGGCACAGTAAGTTTGGTCTAATGAAAGACCTCGTCACAATCTCCCTGCCGGTATACCAAATGGTGTACTACGCCAGCGGCCACTGGTGGCAACAAGTCGGGATTGTGTCGTGTGGGTAAAGTGTACGACCTCTGCAGAGTGTAAAACTATTCGAATAGCCGTGTCCACGGTCAAGGGCTACACATGAATCTTTCTTGATGTATAGTACTTGTTTTTCTTATTCCCTCTTTGCCCCTATTCTTGGAACCTATGAAGAGTGTGATTTGATCGAGGATCCTCACTTTGATGAAAGTTATTCTGGAGATAAAACATGTTTTCATCAAAAACTGCTTTTATCCAACTGCTATTTTTTTCAAACAAAATTAGCGTTTGTGCAAATGAGCCATACAACCTTCCTTTGAAGCCACATGTAGTTATTAGGACCTTCCCCAAGGGAGGCATGTTGAGTATGTAATGTACTCATGGCAATAATTTTGTTGACAACAGAGAAGCATGGAGATGAAGATGATGACTACGACTACTATGGCGATCTGTAGAAGTGAGGTCACGTGGACTACATCGACTGCCTGTGGCTGAGATGGAGTCGCTACGCATTGTACTTTCTGCTGTTTTCTGATTGTAAATGTCATGAGACATCCCACTAGGTATGTCTTGTGACCAATATACTACTTGTAATGCTTTTACATATTTTGCAATGATATCATTTCACTGTGTTGTCAACAATGATCCTGGGGTTGACAAATATACACAGGAGGATCTGGAAGTTAATTCCAGGTTCTCACAGTATAAGGGACATGTTAAAGCTTTTGCAAGGTCATACTTGAAGCTGCTTGATGTCTACTACACAACCTTCTTCTTGTAGACGTTGTTGGGCCTCCAAGTGCAAAGGTTTGTCGGAAAGTAGCAAATTTTCCTCAAGTGGATGACCTAAGGTTTATCAATCCGTGGGAGGCATAGGATGAAGATGATCTCTCTCAAACAACCCTGCAACTAAATAACAAAGAGTCTCTTGTGTCTGATAACCCACAAGTATAGGGGATCGCAACAGTTTTCGAGGATAGAGTATTCAACCCAAATTTATTGATTCGACAAAAGGGGAGCCAAAGAATATTCTCAAGTATTAGCAGCTGAGTTGTCAATTCAACCACACCTGGCAACTTAATATCTGCAGCAAAGTGTTTAGTAGCAAAGTAATATGATAGTAGTGGTAACGGTAGCAAAAGTAATATTTTTGGGTTTTATAGTGATTGTAACAGTAGCAACGGAAAAGTAAATAAGCGAAGAACAATATATGAAAAGCTCGTAGGCAATGGATCAGTGATGGATAATTATGTCGGATGCGATCAATCATGTAACAGTTATAACATAGGGTGACATAGAACTAGCTCCAGTTCATCAATGTAATGTAGGCATGTATTCCGAATATATGTGCTTATGGAAAAGAACTTGCATGACATGTTTTGTCCTACCCTCCCATGGCAGAAGGGTCCTATTGGAAACTAAGGGATATTAAGGCCTCCTTTTTAGAGTACGGGACCAAAGCATTAACACTTAGTGAATACATGAACTCCTCAAACTACGGTCATCACCGGTAAGTATCCTGATTATTGTCACTTCGGGGTTAACGGATCATAACACATAATAGGTGACTATAGACTTGCAAGATAGGATTAGGGTTGGACCAAAAGCTCATAACTCGTGAGCTTAATGAGCGCTCGATAGTTCGTCTTGTTAAGCTCGTAGCTCGCTTCTTAATGACTAGAGCCAATCATTGATTTCAGCTCGTTAAGCTTAACAAGCGAGCTAACGAGTTTCACGAGTAGCTTGTTAAGCTCGTTAGTAACAAAACACCACATATTTTCATCTTATGTGACAAACTTTTGTAGCACCTCAGCCCATATATTCAATCTAATCGACATATGAGGCAACAAACTACTGCATTTCTTTTTATAGTCACCATATTTCGTATTGGAAACCACATCTACACATTCATCATGTATATCGTAACACTTTATAATCTGTTATCATTCTCCGATTTTCCCGGTGCATCGTTCAAGTGATCTCTAATCGGTCCGTGATCTATTCGTTTCACTTGTATCTAAATCCCCTCAAGTATCCTGATTCATTCGCTAATTCTTACCGGTGATTCATCCCTTTACTTCATTTACTTTAATTCTAACGGTGGTTCGTTCAAGAGTTCTCTTATTTATCAATTTATTCGATGTTCCAATCCTACCGGTGGTTCGTCGAAGACATTCTAAAGTTTATGTTATATCTCTCTTAATCTTTTCTACGAGAATAGGTAGTATGCCAAATCCGCTGCTTGTCATCAATTTAAAATTGGTGAAGGATAAGCATAACATAATTCTTATTCTTGTTTCATCGAGTAAATTCAATTCCTTAGTCCGGAGGCTCATCAAGCTCTCGGTTTTCTATTGTTTCATCTTTTCTTTTCCGGAGTTCCAAGCTCTCTCAAATATATCGTCGCGAAGGTCCATCTAATCATTGCAAGGTTTCACCTTGTGTTTTCAACTTCTCTTTCCTTTCATTTGATCATCATTTTGTTACCGGAGTTCTTCATGGAGTTTCTACATGATGGTTCATCAAAGATTTAATTCCTTCTCGAAGGGTTCATCTTGTCAACCGGAGTGCTGCTCGAATTTGTTCTTCTTTGTTTCCTCTTTTCTAACGGAGTGTTTTTAACTTCGTTCATCTTCGTTGTATTCTTTTCTCGAGATGGTTTAACTTTTAAAGGTTCTTTGGTTTCACTCATTTGTCAAAGAAGCAACTTAGTTTTACCCCACTTATTTTCCTCTTCCGTTGTCCCTCCGGTGCCATTCTAGATCTCGAGACGAGATCCTCTCGTAGTGGTGGAGTGTTGTGACGCCCCGAGTCTGATGCGCCAGGTGTCCTCCAGTTATTCGATGTTGTTGCCTTGTCTTTTGCTAGTGTGTCACATCTTGTCATGTCATCATGTGCATTGCATCATCATGTTTTAGAAACTTGCATTATTCCGGGTTCCCCCAGTTCCGTCTGTTGAGCCCAGACACACTTGCACGCGCCCGCGGCATGTCTGTAATAGTATTTTATAAGTGGCCGGAAAATGTTCTCGGAATGGGATGAGAGTTGACGTGTGGTCTTATTATAGTGTAGATAGACCGCCTATCAAGTTTCATCGCATTCGAAGTTCATTTGATAGCCCAACTGTTAAACTATAGCGGCATTATAGCTGGACAAACGTCGCACGTTTTCGGTCTTCGGAAACAGTCGCCGGGCCTTTCTCTCTTCTCTTTTCTCTGCCTGAGGCCTTCTGCACAGTCCACTACTCATCGCCAGGCCTAACCTTACCTCTCTCGTCAGCCCGCGTCCCCCCTCGCGTGCGTCCGAAAGTTGTCCCGAACCCGACCCGGGGAGTCGTCACCGTTGGGTCCGGATCATCCCCAAACGTCTACAAAACGTCACCGTTTTCTTATTTGGACTCCCTAACTATTTTAGTTGCGATCATCTGATTGCGATCGGAGGGTCCTAATAGCCCCTACCCAAATATCCACTCATATATATTCTAGTCCAACCCTAAATTCGAGGAGGCTTGTCCCATCATTCCCTTTCGGCCGCCGCCCCTCTCCCTTGTTTTCAACACCACCCCAATCGGCAGCTTCCACCTTGCCCCGATCCAAATCTTCCCGCACCACCAAGCTCTTCCTCGCGCCCGTGCACTGCCTCCCGGCCATTAGGAGCTCAAAGCGCTGCCGCTCCTCGCCGGATCCGCGACTACCCCCCTCTGACCTGCTCCATTCCGGCCAGTCCCCGGCGAATCCACCCCAAAGTCTAGCGCCATCACCCGCCGAAGCATGCCGTCGGGCCCCTGTTCCCCCTGTTTCGCTCGCGCTGGCCTCGTCAGGCCTTAGCGCCTGCAGCCTCGCTTGAGGTCCAGATCGGGAGGAACCTGAGCTCCCCCACCTTCGTGTAGCACCGACGACCTCGAGCACAGCCTCACCGGAGCCCTAGCAGGAACTGCTCGTCGCCCCTCTCCTTCCTCCCATTCTTCTTCTCTCTGCCTTAATATCCCTTTCTTCCCCGTGTTAACCTGCAGGAGCAACAGTCCATGATCCCGTGCAGTGCCGGCGGACCTTGATGGGGACCTCGCCCACACCTCCTCTGCCCCGTGCCTCGGATCCGTGCCCTGCCTCCACTCTCGCGTCGTTCCCGCCGTGTCCCTATTGCGTTGCCATTCCCTCGCCGGACCGCCAAGTTCCTCGACTCGCTGCCTCGTCGCCGCAGCAATGGCAGGAGTTCACAAAGCCCCACAACCGCTCCTCTATGTGCCCGTTGACCGCATCCCGCATCAAGGCCCCGCGATCCCAGCCTCATCCCCGCCTCCAGGTCGCCGCCCGCCTCACCGGAGTCCTCCTGCGGCCGCTCCCCTGTTTTCCCTGTGTTGAACATCAGGAACTGCTACGTCGACTGCCTGTCTCGCGTGAAGCCCAGCTCCATCAGCGCCCGTTGACCCCATCTACGAAGCCCAGCCGCTACTAGATGCAGCAGTGCTGCGGCCCAGCTTCTCTTCCACCGAATGGGCCTTGGCCCATGGTGAGGCCACCCCCATTGCGCCCTCCTTTTTTCTGTTCTTTTTTTCCGCAGTTGGGTCAGATCTCAGATTTGGCCCATATCCTTTTTTTCCTGCCTCTGCGTTTTTAGTATTTTTCCAGAGACAACAGCTTTTGCAGAAAACCCCCGTAGTTTCATGCATTTAATAACTTCACAACCGTGCCTCGGATCTCAATAAATTATATATGAAACTTGCTTAGAATTTCATCTAGTTTCATAATATGCCACTTTCTTCCATGTTTAAAATGTTTAAACTGTTGTTTGCATATATTTTCCCATATTGCCATGTAAAATGATTTAATTCATAACTAAATAACCGTAGCTCCAAACCTAACAAACGTTATATGTGAATGGGGTGGAAAACTGTCTAGATTAACATGGTGACATTGATTTGCATGTTTAATAACTCTAAAATTGTGTTTAGGGCAGATCAGAACCAAACCTAATATATACATATGAGGAGTTTCCGGAATTGTTGTTCGTTGTTTCCGGCCTCATATAAACTTGCCTAGATAGGTAGTTTTGTTGTGCTTCACCCCTTGCCATGTTAATCAACATTTAATATTGTTGGGCACATAACGAGATCGAACTAAATAATGGAATGTGGTGTTTTGTCAATATGCATCCCGATGCATATTGAACTCCATTTAACTTGTAGTATTGTTTGTGCATGTTGCCATGCCATGCTTCATTAAACCAGACATGCATCATATTTGGTTGTGCATCATGTCATGCTTATGTGGTGGTTGTTTTACTATGTTGTTTGTTTTCTTTCCGGTGTACTTCTTCTTGGTAATCCGGCAACGTTGCGTTCGTGAGGATCCATTGGCTACGTCTGTTTATCTTCTTCATGGACTCGTTCCTCTTCTTTGCGGGATCTCAGGCAAGATGACCATACCCTCGAAATCACTTCTATATTTGCTTGCTAGATGCTCGCTCTTTTGCTATGCCTATGCTGCGATACCCACCACTTGCTATATCATGCCTCCCATGTTGTTAAGCCAAGCCTCTAACCCACCTTGTCCTAACAAACCGTTGTTTGGCTATGTTACCGCTTTGCTCAGCCCCTCTTATAGCGTTGTTAGTTGCAGGTGAAGATTGGAGTTTGTTCCATGTTGAACATGGATATTTTGTTGGGATATCACAATATCTCTTATTTAATGAACGCATCTATATACTTGGTAAAGGGTGGAAGGCTCGGGCTTATGCCTGGTGTTTTGTTCCACTCTTGCTGCCCTAGTTTCCGTCATATCGGTGTTATTTCCCGGATTTTGCGTTCCTTACGCGGTTGGGTTATAATGGGAACCCCTTGACAGTTCACCTTGAATAAAACTCCTCCAGCAATGCCCAACCTTGGTTTTACCATTTTCCACCTAGCCTTTTCTTTCCCTTGGGTTGTGCAGACTCAAGGGTCATCATTATTTTAACCCCACGGGGCCAGTGCTCCTCTGAGTGTTGGTCCAACCTGTCAGCCGCCGGTGGCCACCAGGGGCAACTCTGGGCTGGCCTACCGGAAGTTTGGAAAATCTGAGTGTGCCCTGAGAACGAGGTATGTGCAGCTCCTATCGGGATTTGTCGGCACATTCGGGCGGTGTTGCTGGACTTGTTTTACCATTGTCGGGGTTGTCTTGTAACCTGGATGCCGAGCCTGATCGGATTGTCTTGGCAGAAGGAATATCCTTCGTTGAGCGTGAGAGCTTGTGATGGGCTAAGTTGGGACACCCCTGCAGGGATTTGAACTTTCGAAAGTCGTGCCTGCGGTTATGGGAAGATGAGAATTTGTTAATGTCCGGTTGTAGAAAACCTAAAGTGGCGATTGTAATCCAACTATGTATCTTATTCCCTTATTTTATTACATGGGTTGTGTGAAGATTACCTCATTGCGACATTGCTTTCAATGCGGTTATGCCTCTAAGTCGTGGTTTTACACGTGGGAGATATAGCCGCATCGAGGGCGTTACAGGATGAGGGGCCGAGGCGGAGCTCGTTGGGCAAGGCAGAGGGCGAGGGGGTGGCTGTGGGCGCGGGGTTACGGCGGCGCATCCATGGAGGCTTCAGCCATGGCGGGGAAACAGGCGAGGGGGAGAGCGAGGGAGGGAGAGATCGATCTGAACGGGTCTGGGGGTGGCATGGTGCTGCGGAAGGCTCAAGGCGCCCCGGGGAAGCAGGAGGTGGCTCAGCGCGTGCGCGCACGCGTCGGGTGCACGCCCTGCCTACTGGTCTGAGGAAGAAGACGACAGGAGCTGCGGTGGTGGGCTAGGCCACCAGCTGGCCGCCAGGTAAGTGGGCCACCAGCTGGCCGCCAGGTAAGTGGGCCTCCAGGTGGGTTCTCTTCTCTCTCTTTTATTTTCTGTTTTTTATTTTTGTGCAACTTTAGAGCTTTATTAAAAATACTAAAACTAACTCAAAAATCATGAAACTTATCATGCCCACTGTTTGGAATATATCCAACAGTAAACATTTTAGTTTATGATTATTTGGACATTTAAAATATTTTATAGCATTTAAATGTCCAAATGCAAATAACATATGATTTAATCCAGTGACCTTATGGTGTCCTAGAAAAGTGTGCACCAATTTTGTCAGAGGTTCTAGACCAAGGCAAAGATGATGAACATTTTAGAAGGGCATTTGCGGTTCATCGAAGAAATATTTAGTAAACCCTAGTGGAGTTAAAAGGTGCAAGGGGTTTATGCCATCCCCATTTCAAGTTTCAAGAAAATAAACATGATGCATCACTCTAATGCAAGCACTAGGCAGACCAGAACTAGGGATGTGATAGGGGGCGAATCCTACTAGGAGCCCAAGAGGACTCCTCCTACTTGGGGCGCGCCTAGGGCCGGCCTCCTCCCCCTCCCTCCTTTATATATGTCGGGGGGCCTACAACACACATCAATTGTTCCAAGCCGTGTGCGGCACCCTCCCTCCATAGTTTACGCCTCCGGTCATATTCACGTAGTGCTTAGGCGAAGCCCTGCGTGGATCACTTCACCATCACCGTCACCACATCATCGTGTTGATGGAACTATCCCTCGACACTTTGTTGGATCAATAGTTCGAGGGACGTCATTGAGCTGAACGTGTGTAGAACTTGGAGGTGACATACGTTCGGTGCTTGATCGGTCGGAACGAGAAGAAGTTCGACTACATCAACCGCGTTAACAAATGCTTCCGCTTTTGGTCTACGAGGGTACGTGGACACACTCTCCCCCTCTCGTTTCTATGAATCTCCTAGATAGATCTTGCGTGAGCGTAGGAAAATTTTGAAATTGCATGCTACATTCCTAACAGTGGCATCTAAGCCAGGTCTATGCGTAGATGATATGCACGAGTAGAACACAAAGAGTTGTGGGCGGTGATAGTCATACGGCTTACCACCAACGTCTTATTTTGATTCAGCGGTATTGTTGGATGAAGCGTCCAGGACCAACCTTACATGACCATGTTCATGAGACCGGTTCCACTGACAGACATGCAACTAGTTTTGCATAAAGGTGGCTGGCGGGTGTCTGTTTCTCCAACTTTAGTTGAATCGCATTTGACTGCGGCTGGTCCTTGTTGAAGGTTAAAATAGCAAACTTGATAAATCACCGTTGTGGTTTTGATGCGTAGGTAAGAACGGTTCTTACTAGAAGCCCGTAGTAGCCACGTAAAACTTGCAACAACAAAGTAGAGGATGTCTAACTTGTTTTTGCATGGCATGTTGTGATGTGATATGGTCAAGACATGATGTGATATACGTTATTGTATGAGATGATCATGTTTTATAGAAGTTATCGACAACTGGTAGGAGCCTTATGGTTGTCACTTTATTGTATGAAATGCAATCGCCATGTAATTGCTTTATTGTATCACTATGCATTAGTGATTGTTGTAGAAGCAATAGTTGGTGAGACAACAACGACGCTATGATGGAGATCAAGGTGTCAAGTCAGTGACGATGGAAATCATGACGGTGCTTTGAAGATGGAGATCAAAGGCACAAGATGATGATGGTCATATCATGTCACATATTTTGATTGCATGTGATGTTTATCTTTTATGCATCTTATTTTGCTTAGTATGGCAGTAGCATTATAAGATGACCCCTCACTAAAATTTCAAGGTATAAGTGTTCTCCCTGAGTATGCACTGTTGCGATAGTTCGTCGTGCCGAGACACCACATGATGATCGGGTGTGATAAGCTCTATGTTCACATACAACGGGTGCAAGACAGTTTTGCACATGCGGAATACTCGGGTTAAACTTGACGAGCCTAGCATGTAAAGACATGGCCTCAGAATACTGGAGACCGAAAGATCGAACGTGAATCATATAGCAGATATGATCAACATAGAGATGTTCACCATTGAAAACGACTCCATCTCACGTGATGATCGACATGGTTTAGTTGATATGGATCACGTGATCATTTAGATGACTCGAGGGATGTCTATCTAAGTGGGAGCTCTTAAGTAATATGATTAATTGAACTTAAATTATCATGAAGTTAGTCCTGATAGTTTTTGCATGTCTATGTTGTAGATCAATGGCCCGTGCTACCGTTCCCTTGAATTTTAAAGCGTTCCTGGAGAAAGCTAAGTTGCAAGATGATGGTAGCAACTACACGGACTGGGTCTGTAACTTGAGGATTATCCTCATTGTTGCACAGAAGAATTATGTCCTTAATGCACCGCTAGGTGACAACCCCCTCCCGCTAATATAGGCGCTTTGAATGTCTGGCAGACATGGTATGATGACTACTCCATAGTTCGTGTGACATGCTCTACAGCTTAGAATCGGGACTTCAAAGACGTTTTGAACGTCATGGACCATATGAGATGTTCCAGGAATTGAAGTTAATATTTCAAGCAAATGCACGAGTTGAGAGATATGAAGTCTCCAACAAGTTCTATATCTGCAAAATGGAGGAAAATAGTTCTGTCAGTGAGCACATACTCAGAATGTCTGGGTATCATAACTACTTGACTCAGCTGGGAGTTAATCTTCTGGATGATAGTGTTATTGATAGAGTTCTTCAATCACTGCCACCAAGCTACAAAGGCTTCGTGATGATCTATGATATGCAAGGGATGGATAAGACAATTCCCGAGCTCTTAGCAATGCTCAAAGCTGCGGAGGTAGAAATCAAGGAAGAGCATCAACTATTGATGGTTAACAAGACCACTAGTTTCAAGAAAAGGGGCAAGGGAAATAAGGGGAACTTCAAGAAGAATGGAAAGCAAGTTGTCACTCACGGGAAGAAGCCCAAGTCTGGACCCAAACCTGAAACTGAGTGCTTCTACTGCAAAGGGACTGGTCACTGGAACCGGAACTGCCCCAAGTATTTGGCGAAAAAGAAGGATGGCAAAGTGAACAAAGGTATATTTGATATACATGTTATTGATGTGTACCTTACTAATGCTCATAGTAGTACCTGGGTATTTGATACCGATTCGGTTGCTCATATTTGTAACTCGAAACAGGGACTACGGATTAAACGAAGATTGGCTAAGGACAGGGTGACGATGCGCATCGGGAATGGTTCCAAGGTCGATGCGATTGCTGTCGGCACGCTACATCTACATCTACCTTCGGGATTAGTTTTAGACCTGAATAATTGTTATTTGGTGCCAGCGTTGAGCATGAACATTATATCTGGATCTTGTTTGATGCGAGGCGGTTATTCATTTTAATCATAGAATAATGGTTGTTCTATTTATAGCAGTAATATCTTTTATGGTCATGCACCATTGAAGAGTGGTCTATTTTTGTTGAATCTCAGTCATGGTGATACACATATTCATAATATTGACGCCAAAAGATGGAAAATTTATAATGGTAGTGCAACATATTTGTGGCATTGCCGTTTAGGTCATATTGGTGTAAAGTGCATGAAGAAACTCCATGTAGATGGACTTTTGAAATCACTTGATTATGAATCATTTGATGCTTGTGAACCATGCCTCATGGGCAAGATGACTAAAACTCTATTCTATGGAACAACGGAGCGAGCCACCGACTTATTGGAAATAATACATACCGATGTATGCGGTCCGGTGAGTGTTGAGGCTCGCGGCGGGTATCATTATTTTCTAACCTTCAGAGATGATTTGAGCAGATATGGGTATATCTACTTAATGAAACACAAGTCTGAAACATTTGAAAATTTCAAAGAATTTCATAATGAAGTAGAGAATCATCGTAACAAGAAAATAAAGTTGCTATGATCTGATCGCGGAGGCGAATATTTGAGTTACGAGTTTGGCCTTCATTTAAAACAATGTGGAATAGTTTCACAACTCACGCCAGCTGGAACACCACAGTGTAATGGTGTGTCTGAACATCGTAACCGTACTTTATTAGAATGGTGCGATCTATGATGTCTCTTACTGATTTACCGCTATCATTTTTGGGTTATGCATTAGAGACAGTTGCATTCACTTTAAATAGGGCACCATCTAAATCCGTTGAGACGACACCGTATGAACTGTGGTTTAGCAAGAAACCTAAGCTGTCGTTAAGAATGGATCCTTTCTAGAGAAGGAGAAATATGCCCTAGAGGCAATAATAAAGTTGTTATTTATATTTCCTTATATCATGATAAATGTTTATTATTCATGCTAGAATTGTATTAACCAGAAACTTGATACATGTGTGGATACATAGACAAAACATAGTGTCCCTAATAAGCCTCTACTAGACTAGCTCGTTGATCAAAGATGGTTAAGTTTCCTAACCATAGACATGTGTTGTCATTTGATTAACGAGATCACATCATTGGGAGAATGATGTGATGGACAAGACCCATCCGTTTGCTTAGCATAATGATCGTTAAGATTTATTGATATTGCTTTCTTCATGACTTATACATATTCCTTTGACTATGAGATTATGCAACTCCCGGGTGCCGGAGGAATACCTTGTGTGCTATCAAACATCACAACGTAACTGGGTGATTATAAAGATGCTCTACAAGTATCTCCGAAGGTGTTTGTTGGGTTGGCATAGATCAAGATTAGGATTCCTCACTCCGAGTATCGGAGAGGTATCTCTGGGCCCTCTCGGTAATGCACATCATAATAAGCCTTGCAAGCAATGTGACTAATGAGTTAGTTACAGGATGATGCCTTATGGAACGAGTAAAGATACTTGCCAGTAACGAGATTGAACTAGGTATGGAGGTACCGACGATCTAATCTCGGGCAAGTAACATACCGATGACAAAGGGAATAACGTATGTTGTCATTACGGTTTGATCGATAAAGATCTCCGTAGAATATATGGGAACCAATATGAGCATACATGTTCCGTTATTGGTTATTGACTGTGGAGGAGTCTTAGTCATGTCTACATAGTTCTTGAACCCGGAGGGTCCGCACGCTTAATGTTCGATGATGATTTGTATTATATGAGTTATGTGATTTGGTGACCAAATGTTGTTCGGAGTTCCAGATGAGATAACAGACATGACAAGGAGTCTCGAAATGGTCGAGAGGTAAAGATTGATATATTTGATGATAGTATTCGGATACCAGAAGTGTTCCGGGATGTATCGGGTACATATCGGAGTACCTGGGGGGTTACCGGAACCCCTCGGGGGAAGATATGAGCCATATGGGCCATAGGAGGGAGGCCCACCATCCCACAAAGGGGTGGCGTGGCCCCCACAGGGAAGGAGGCCGAATAGGACTAGGAAAGGGGGTGGCGCCTGTCGGTGTCAAAACCGGCGGATCTCGGGTAGGGGGTCCCGAACTATGCGTCTAAGGTTGATGGTAACAGGAGACAGGGGACACGATGTTTACCCAGGTTCGGGCCCTCTCTATGGAGGTAATACCCTACTTCCTGCTTGATTGATCTTGATGAATATGAGTGTTACAAGAGTTTATCCACCACAAGATCGTAATAGCTAAACCCTAGAAGTCTAGCATGTATGACTATGGTATTGAGTATCACCTATTCGGACTACACCCTCCGGTTTATATAGACATCAAGGGGTCTAGGGTTACATAGAGTCGGTTACATAAGATGGAATCTTCATAGTTGTCCGCCAAGCTTGCCTTCCACGCCAAGGAGAGTTCTATCCGGACACGAGTGTAGTCTTCGGTCTTCATATCTTCATAGCCCATCAGTCTGGCCCATAGATAACAGGTCGGACGCCCGAGGACCCCTTAGTCCAGGACTCCCTCAGTAGCCCCTGAACCTGGCTTCAATGACAACGTGTAGTCCTGTCTTCGGCATTGCAAGGCGGGTTCCTCCTTTCGAACTCCAAAAAATAGTCTTCGGATGAAACAAACGGGTCTAGACCTGTAAAACACACCGCACACAACCGTAGAGAGAATATAATAACACACGAGTCCCATCTGCTGGCAACTTTAGTAATGTGACGTCACGCCTATCCGGTCATAATTTTGAACCGTTTTTCGCCCCATGTTTCGAGACGTGGTTGTCATTGGCACATCTTGTCAAAGCAGAGATCATGTCCCCTTATCACGGGATTCTCATCAATACGGGCGTGGGTAACCCAACCGTGCCGTGTACACAGCCCTCGGGAGCAGGCGAATTTCAAGGCGAATGGGGGCGTTCGATATTGACCGCCCTTATAAGGAGATAAGATTCATCCTTCTTCCCCCACGCTTTCCTCCTGCCTCTCCGTCCTTGAGCTCCAGCGCCCAAGTTCTCATTCCCCTTGTCTCAAGAAAGCACTCAACCATGTCCGGATCCGGAGGTCAAGGCAAGTGGATGGCCTCCTCCGTTAAGGAGGAGAACGTCGCCAAGCTTCGGGTGGACGGGTACCTGGCGAAGGAAATCGCCCACCGTCTTCCAGCCCGGGGACAGATCATCCCGACACCGAAGCCCATCGAGAGGGTAGTGTTAATCCCCCACTTCCTCCGCGGGCTAGGATTTCCACTCCACCCCTTCGTCCACGGGATTATGTTCTACTACGGGATAGATTTCCACGATCTATCCCTGAACTCCTTCCTCAATATCTTGGCGTTCATCGTCGTGTGCGAGGCCTTCCTCCGCATCCACCCCCACTTCGGGTTATGGCTCAAAACCTTCAACATGAAGCCCAATGTGGTGGATGGACAGCACGCAGAATGCGGGGGCGCAATGGTGAGCAAGCTCACCAATGTTTCTTGGCCAAAAGGCACATTCGTGGAATCTGTCAAGGAATGGCAGAAGCTATGGTTCTACATCACCGGACCCCGCGATGCCACGTGGACCGCAGCTGCCGAATTCAACTCCGGCGCTCCTGTGCGGCTCACCTCTTGGGTCGAGAAGAGCCCAAACTGGTGTTCGTCGGACGAGCTGATTGCGCTTCAAACGTGCATCCAAAGCATGATCGACAGGGATATCAAGCTCGTCGACATAATCCAAGTGATGCTGGTGCGCCGGATCCTCCCCTGCCAGAGCCGAAGCCGTCCTCTATGGGACTTCAATCCAAAGAAACACCATACCCTGGTGAGGCTCTTCGAAACGACTCATGAAGATGCCTGAAAGTTGCTTTTCAAGGGCAACGAGATACCGCCGGCCACCGATTCAGATTGTGGCCACGACATAAATCACCTCCCCAACAAGGTATGTTATTTTTAACACATCCCTTACTTGCTTGTTTCAAGGGTGATATATAATGCTTTCATTACCATTGCTTTTTCAGTACTGGTTGAAGCAGGCGAAGAAGATTCGGCGTCCGGCTCCCCTGCTCGAAGAGCTAGTCACTCCGCGTTTAGCGAAGATGCTGGAGCCAGTGCCTTACAAGGCACAAGAGAAGAAGGCCACGGGAATGGCCATGGGAGTCCGGAGTGGCCCCCGCCGCAAGGGCACTTCGGACGCGGTGTCTGAAGACAAGGCCCATTCTCCCGCCGCCGAAGATGATGCTGATGAGGAGGAGGAGGAGGAGAGCGACTCTCCCCCCGATAGGGGGAGGAAGAAGAGGGCGGCCTCCACAACTCTGGATGCGGAGGCACCCAAAAAGGGGAAGGGCTCCCTAACGGGTAACTCCGATGGGACGTTGATGACAGTCCGGAGAGACGCCTCCGCGCTAAGCCTCGGGCCGCATCGTAAGTACTAACACCTTATCCGCCCATAAAGTCTCTCCTCCTCATTGTATTGAAACGATTGGCAAATGTTATTGTAGTCCGTCCCACAACAGCTCACAGCGATAATCGTCAGGAGGCTCGCTGGATTCCAAGGCGATGGCCAGCGACTCCCTGCCAGACGCACACTCCCCCAAGACCAAGGAGGATGTGGAGGTGCTGTCCCAAAGGACTGTCTCCGGCGGGGGAGAGGCTCAGGAGGCGCCCGAAGGTGAAACCCCCGTTGCCGGACACCAACGGGACTCAATCCCCAATGAGACTGGCGGGGAGGGCCGTACATAGTTTGGCCCTCAACCAGACTCAATTCCGGAGACCGAGGCGGCTCCGGAATCCACCACGCACCCTCCTTAGAAAGAAGGGGGATGCCTGTTCCACCGGTGACCCCTGTCCAACCAGGGGCACTGGATAACCTGCTGGAGGCGCTACGAGGCGCTTCCATTATGGATGAGCACCGTTCCCTTATGAGCGTGGTGATTCAAAAGGTTCAGTCTGCCAAGAGCGAATTAACCGAAGCCTGCAGCAGTTTGCTGATAGGTTTTGATTTAAGAGACGCCGAACAAGGAGAAAATCCCAGTGTAGACCAGTAGCCCCTGAGACACTGTCCGGTGTTCGGAAAGAAAAAGCCGGACATAGGATAAATCTTGTTTTAATAGGAAACTAACTTAATTTTTTTGAAATGCAGGCATTGTTGCTAGCCGCGGCCTTGCATACTTCCGAAGTTTTTGGATTGAAGCAGAAACTAGAGGAGGCCGAGGAGGAGCTGGGCCAAGCGAAGAGGCAGCTCCAGGAGAAACAAGGTAAGCAATAACCTGTTATATATTTGAAAAGAAGAAAATTGTATGCAATGACCAAAATGCCATGATTTGTACAGAAGCGACGACCGAGGTCGAGGCCCTAAGAAAGGCCCTGTCCGAAGCCGAGGGGAAGGTTGTCCAATAGCAAGCCACCCGTAAGAAGCTCAAGGCTTGGGTCGGGGAGGTCCAGCAGGAGCTCCAAGACGTGGTGAAGAAGTGTGAAGCTTTGGAGCACGAGGCATCGGCTCGAGAGGCCGAACTTACCAAGGCTCGTCAGAGCTCAGAGGCCGCACGAAATGAGGCCCAAGACGCTCTCCTGGAGATCCAGGAGGCAAAGAAGATCGCAACGGGTAAGGCATTTAACATGCAAAGCAAGTATGTGGAGAGGAAGTACCTTTTACTAACCCGGATTCGGAGTTGCCCAGGGGCTTCTGTGGATCTGTCGCGCAGTGTATCCGATGATGCGGAGTTCTTCTGAGCCAGGGAAGGGGATTCTTCGGAGAAGCTGTTTTGGTCGCAATATGATGTGTCAGAACATCCGGTGGCCTTTTCCGACCAACTGAAGCAGTTGGTCAAGCTGCATAGGGTGGCCGAACTGGCCATGAAGGATTTCATAATCCAATTATGGCCGACCAAAGTAATACCTAGTAGTTATTTTGGCCTTGTGAAGCAGGTGGTGGAGGCTTGTCCGCGGCTAGACATTGTCAAGCGATCGGTCTGCATTGAGGGTGCCCGCATGGCCTTCGCTCGTTGCAAGATGTGGTGGGCGAAGATGGATGACGTCGAGGTGGCCAGGGGGCGCCCGGAGGGCAAGGAGCACCGCACACCCGAGCGATATTTTGCGGATGTCCTAGAGGGATCTCGACTTGTAGAAACGTAGTGCGGGCAGGACGTTATTCTCGAATGAATACATCCATGTTTTGCCTGGTATGAACAAATCCGCCTTGTAATATATAATTTTTATTATGTTTTGATTGTTTCCTCCTATGCGGCCGTGTTGTATGAAATCTGAGGGTTAACCAGTCGGCGGCTTCAGCCCTCGCGTAGGTAGTACGGAGGTGTTTGAGATGGAATCTGAACAATATAGATCCAATTATATGGTCCTTGAAGGAATTGTTTAGCGCAACGAACCAGGCAACCAGACTATACGGCTTGAACGCCCTCACTTAGCCATAGGAGTTTTATAATAAAACATAGGCGCAACCCTTGGTATACGAACCAGAGTGCTGTCAGCGTCTGATCGGGAAGTACCGATCCTTCGTGAAATGTGAAAAAATCTCCAACGATTTGAGACCTCTGAATAGCTGACCAGCTCTCGCCGCATCACGACAGTCAGTTTTCGGCTTTCTCTACTGAGGTGCTCATCCAGTTTAGACCAGGACACAATCGCAGTAGTTCTCCATTTACTGCCCTAGCCGATGTAGCAGAACGTAGGGTAACAATCACAGGAGCCAGGCAACCCAACTATTGACCAAAGACATGATTCGAAGCCAATGCATATAATGCTAAATTCGGGGTGCCGAACTATACTTATATAAAGTGTTCGGACTTTTGTTGTCGTAGTGTAAGGTGCTATAAAGCCCCTAGCAAACATCAAACGTACCAAAGTGTACGGGTGCTACCTGATGGGGTTATCAACAGGGAATCTAAAAAAGAAAAGAGAGAAAGAAAACAGAAAAGACTTAAAGGTAAAAAGCTGGGGTCCTAAACCTCCAACTACAAAATGTTTTCATTGTAATGTAATTAGTACATCATGGCGCATTAATACAAATAGTGCAATAAGGAATAGGCTATTTAACATGCCGAAACCAGGGGAGAGCTACATATGGATCCTGGAAAATAGGTAGAGTTATTGTTAACGGAATCACCTAAAAAGTTCCCCATATGTCTGCGCTTCTCGCCGTCTTGGTGTATTTATCCTACAAGAGGACCAATGACCAGAACCCCCAATGGGGCCTGTGGGATTGAGACCTGAAAGGAAAACAAGTAAAAGTGAAAGTATGTGTGTATCTGATGTCGGTTGAGCCGTGCCATGGATCACAAGTTGTTTGTGCCTCCATCAATGCCCATGGAATTTGAAGTGTGTAGTTATGTACGTGCGGCACGAATGCCACCACTTGATTGGGACTGAGACGGAGGCCGGATTGCTAGTCGAGTTCCTGACGAGCCGAGCTCTCCTACTGCAGAGTAGTTCGGACCCTCTTAAGGATGTTCGCGGGCTCGTCAGCCGAATGAAGGGTCTGCTTGAGAAGGCCGCTTTGTACTTCTACTGCTAGGGCAGTTGTGTGCTCTTCTGTATGGAGGGAGCGTTCCGTATTGCCATTTATTGTTATAACGCCGCATGGACCGGGCATCTTGAGCTTGAGATAAGCATAGTGTGGCACTACGTTGAATCGAGCAAACGCAGTTCGTCCGAGCAGTGCATGATAGCCACTATGGAATGGGACGATATCGAAGATTAACTCCTCACTTTAGAAATTGTCCGAAGATCTGTAGACAACCTCTAATGTGATTGAGCCTATACAGCAGGCCTCTACACCTGGTATGACTCCTTTAAAGGTAGTCCTTGTAGGCTTGATCCTTGATGGGTTAATGCCCGTTTTCCGCGCTGTATCCTGATAGAGCAGATTGAGGCTACTACCATCGTCCATAAGGACGCAAGTCAGGTGAAACCCATCAATTATTGGGTCTAAGACCTAGTGTGGCTGAGCCCCCATGACGGATACTGGTCGGGTGGTCCCGGCGATCGAAAATGATCAAGCACGACGACCATGGGTTGAATTTTGGGGAGACTAGCTCTATCGCGTAGACGTCCCTAAGCGCACGCTTGCGCTCCCTCTTGGGGATGTGGGTGGCATATATCATGTTAATCGTTTTGACCTGAGGGGGAAACTTCTTCTGTCCCCCTGTGTTCGGCTGTCGTGGCTCTTCATCGTCGTCATCGCTTTGCGATCCTTTTACCTTGTTCTCGACGTTTAATTTGCCGGCCTGTTTGAAAATCCAACACTCTATATTTGTATAATTAGGAGGCTTGTCGGAGGTGCCGTGAATCTGGTATGGACGATCAAGTATGCGGTCCAAGATGGATGGGCCCGAATTGTTCTTTTGGAACGGCTTCTTCCATTGACTGGACTTAGAGCCACTGAATCCGGCATTGACCGCCGTATCCTCGGTGTTGTCACCGCTATTTTCGGCGCTTGTATCTATTGCGTCAAGACTTGTCTTTGTTATTTTTAACTTCAGGGGTGCCGGCGTCGCTTGCATTGTTTTTGCTATGGGCCAACCAACTGTCCTCGCCCGCATAAAAGCGGGTCATTAGTGCCGTGAGGGCCGCCATGGATTTTGGATTTTCTTGGCCAAGGTGGCGAGCGAGCCATTCGTCGTAGATGCTATGTTTGAAAGCTGCTAGAGCTTCAGCGTCCGGACAATCAACAATTTGGTTCTTTTTAGTTAGGAACATTGTCCAGAATTTCCTGGCGGACTCTCCGGGCTGCTGGACTATATGGCTTAAGTCATCAGCGTCCGGAGGTCGAACATATGTACCTTGGAAGTTATCGAGGAAAGCCTCTTCCAAGTCCTCCCAACTGCCAATGGAATTGTCAGGCAGGCTGTTTAGCCAATGCCGAGCGGGCCCCTTGAGTTTGAGAGGGAGGTATTTGATGGTCTGGAGGTCATCTCCGCGTGCCATATGGATGTGGAGAATGAATTCTTCGATCCACACCATGGGGTCCGTGGTCCCATGATATGATTCTATGTTCACGGGCTTGAATCCTTCGGGGAATTGTGATCAAGGACCTCATCAGTGAAGCAATGAGGGTGTGTGGGGCCTCTGTATCAGGTCATATCGTGACACAGCTTTGGTGAAGTCCGTCTGCGGTGTTCGGCCTGCGCATGACTGGGTTTGTCACGTCCGAATAGGTGGCCATTGTCACGTGTCGAGGTGCGTCCTCGTGATCTGTAGATTGATCTGGTAGGTCCTGCGTTATTGTTCAGGTTCTGCCGGAGGTCATATTTACGGCCGTGGGCGAATTTACCTTTGCTTGAGTGATGAGGCGGGGTGGGTTGGTGTTCGGCATGGGTTGCCGTGTTGTCCCGGCCATGCGGTGGCCGGTCAGCCGCATTGTATGATGGTGGTATATACTCTGGCGCCTCCTCGTCGAACTGAGGTAGCAATTTACGCTTTGGGTAGCTTTTGGTTAGGCGCTTGAGGTCGTATTCTTCAGCTGCTAGGACATCAGTCCATTTATCATTGAGCAGATCCTGGTTAGCTTGAAGCTATTGCTGCTTCTTTTTTAGGCTCCTTGTTGTAGCTATTAGCTGGCGCTTGAAGCGCTCCTACTCAAGAGGTTCCTCGGGCACAATGAAATCCTCGGTGTCAAGGCTCACCTCATCCTTGGAGAGCGAAAGGTAATTGTCGTCCCCGAATCTTTGTGTGTGGCCTGTTTAACAGGGCTAACCTGCGCATCTTCATGTTCGTTTGTTGTGTCGACGGGGTCTTCGTTGTCTTCGGCACCTTCCGGAGTGTCATCTTCTCCTGTGACGGTGTTGCTACCTTTACTGCGGCGTGACTTAGAGCGGCGCGGCTGACGCCGGCGCTTGTACTGTATTTCGGAAGGTTTATCCTCAACTGGGTCTTCCTTGTCGTCTCTGTTGTTTTCCTTTGGTGCATCCACCACGTATACGTCATATGAGGAAGTGGTCGTCCAGCGTTCGGTGAACGGCGGGTTCTGGTCTTCTTCTTTTCCGGCATCGTCGTCCATACCGTCGATGTCCTCGGAGTCGTAATCAAGTTCGTTGGTCAAATCCTCGACCGTGGCTATAAAGTGGGTGGTGGGTGGGAAGCGAAATTCTCCATCGTCTACCACTAGTTCGAGCTGGATATAGTTCGGCTGAGAGTCATCCGCTAAGGGCGGACTTTTTAACGAGTTTAGCACATCGCCCAGAGGCGAGTGCTGGAAGATGTCTACGATGCTGAATTCGAAGATCGGTAAATGATCAAGCTCGGCGTCCGCGGGCTCGCGTGGTTCGGAACCTACAGTCGGAGACATGTCCGGTGTTCCGGTAGCATAGGCATCGAGTGAGACCAGGTCCATGTGCGGCTCCAACACCGTGGAATCTGCGGCCTCCGTGGTGGGGTTAATCCTCCCATCTTCGGATGGTGCGGCCTGCTCCGGCTCTAGGGCCAGAGAAGTTACAGGAGCGATCTCCTGGATCCGGCCTAATGACAGATTTAAGTCATGATCATCGGGGTGATCGGGAGCGGCTACCGCGGTATCGAATCCGGTGAAGATCAAGTCTCCATGGATGTCTGCGACGTAGTTCAAGCTCCCGAATCTGACCTGATGGCCAGGGGCGTAGCTTTCGATCTGCTACAGATGGCCAAATGAGTTGGCCCGCAGTGCGAAGCTGCCGAACACAAAGATCTGTCCAGGGAGGAAAGTTTCTCCGCAGACAGCGCCAATATTGACGATTGAAGGGGCCATCAAACCTTTCAGCGACAGCATAGAGGAACTCTCAATGAAAGCACCAATGTCGGTGTCAAAACCGGCGGATCTCGGGTAGGGGGACCTGAACTATGCGCCTAAGGTTGATGGTAATAGGAGACAGGGGACACGATGTTTACCCGGGTTCGGGCCCTCTCTATGGAGGTAATACCCTACTTCCTGGTTGATTGATCTTGATGGATATGGGTGTTACAAGAGTTGATCCACCACGAGATCGTAATAGCTAAACCCTAGAAGTCTAGCCTGTATGACTATGGTATTGAGTATCCCCTATTCGGACTACACCCTCCGGTTTATATAGACAGCGGGGGGATGTAGGGTTACATAGAGCCGATTACATAAGATGGAATCTTCATAGTTGTTCGCCAAGCTTGCCTTCCACGACAAGGAGAGTCTTATCCGGACATGGGTGTAGTCTTCGGTCTTCATATCTTCACAGCCCACTAGTCCGGCCCATAGATAACAGGCCGGACGCCCGAGGACCTCTTAGTCCAGGACTCCCTCAGCGCCCCCCTTTCCTTCTCCCCCCTCTCTCTTTCCCCATTTCCCCCTCTGGTAAAAGGAAAGTGGGGGCGCGAATCCTACTAGGAGCCCAAGTAGGACTCCTCCTACTTGGGGCGCGCCTAGGGCCGGCCTCCTCCCCCTCCCTCCTTTATATACGTGGGGGGGCGCCTACAACACACATCAATTGTTCCAAGCCGTGTGTGGCACCCCCTCCACAGTTTACGCCTCCGGTCATATTCACGTAGTGCTTAGGCGAAGCCCTGCGCGGATCACTTCACCATCACCGTCACCATGCCATCGTGCTGACGAAACTCTCCCTCAACACTTTGCTAGATCAAGAGTTTGAGGGATGTCATCGAGCTGGACGTGTGCAGAACTTGGAGGTGCCGTACGTTCGGTGCTTGATCGGTTAGAACAAGAAGAAGTTCGACTACATCAACCGCGTTAACAAACGCTTCTGCTTTCGGTCTATGATGGTACGTGGACACACTCTCCCCCTCTCGTTGCTATGCATCTCCTAGATAGATCTTGCATGAGCGTAGGAAAATTTTGAAATTGCATGCTACATTCCCAACAATACCACCGCTACCTCGATGGTCACCATCAAAGGACATGGGGTTCGACAGCCCTGCTACATGAACGGGCCAAGGACGGGACCCTTCACCGGCCATGACTTGTCCCCAGCCGCCTCCTCGCCACCCACAAGGTGTTCGGTCGATTCTGTTGCCCGGACGAGGCTCGTTCACGCCCTCCGATGTCTAGTAAGGTATGGATTCATCACTCCGAAGGATCATGGCGGGCAGCTCGGATGAGTTGTTTAAAATAACATCATATGTTCATCATTGACCGAACAATCATGTGACGATGATGATGTTGTGGTTGCTACTGTCATTGTCAACGACCATATAGCAAGGCAACGACCATTGTTTAGGGGATCGGCCATGTCCTACCCTACAACGATTATTTCTATCTCACAAAATCACTATTTAACACCAAGTTTTTCCGGTGACAGTTCCTGATGGTGATACCATTGTTCAACTATATTCATGAGGAAGTGATGCGGTATAATGATTAATTCCAATGCATGCCCTTGGAAAGACCGGCTTCTCCTCTTATCAGAAATGTACCGCAGTTGTTCGCATGCTTGCATACGTAATTCCCAATGATCTTGATAATGAGTACGTAGGCATGAATGAGTCCACATGCCTTGAGGCATTGTACTGACTCTGCAAAATTGTGATGGTCGTGTTTGGCCCGGAGTACTTGAGACAACCAAATGTTGCGAATACAGCCCGATTGTTAGCGATCAATGAATTGAGAGGATTTCCAAGAATGCTTGGAAGCATAGATTGTATGCACTGGAAGTGGAGTAACTCTCCATTTTCCTAGCAGGGGCAGTATAAGGGACATGTTAAAGCTTTTGCAAGGTCATACTTGAAGCTGCTTGATGTCTACTACACAACCTTCTTCTTGTAGACGTTGTTGGGCCTCCAAGTGCAGAGGTTTGTAGGAAAGTAGCAAATTTTCCTCAAGTGGATGACCTAAGGTTTATCAATCCGTGGGAGGCGTAGGATGAAGATGGTCTCTCTCAAACAACCCTGCAACTAAATAACAAAGAGTCTCTTGTGTCTGATAACCCACAAGTATAGGGGATCGCAACAGTTTTCGAGGATAGAGTATTCAACCCAAATTTATTGATTCGACACAAGGGGAGCCAAAGAATATTCTCAAGTATTAGCAGCTGAGTTGTCAATTTAACCACACCTGGAAACTTAATATCTGTAGCAAAGTGTTTAGTAGCAAAGTAATATGATAGTAGTGGTAACAGTGGCAAAAGTAATATTTTTGGGTTTTATAGTGATTGTAACAGTAGCAACAGAAAAGTAAATAAGCGAAGAACGATATATGAAAAGCTCGTAGGTAATGGATCAGTGATTGATAATTGTGTCGGATGCGATAAATCATGCAACAGTTATAACATAGGGTGACACAGAACTAGCTCCAGTTCATCAATGTAATGTAGGCATGTATTCCGAATATATGTGCTTATGGAAAAGAACTTGCATGACATGTTTTGTCCTACCCTCCCGTGGCAGCAGGGTCCTATTGGAAACTAAGGGATATTAAGGCCTCCTTTTTAGAGTACGGGACCAAAGCATTAACACTTAGTGAATACATGAACTCCTCAAACTACGGTCATCACCGGTAAGTATCCCGATTATTGTCACTTCGGGGTTAACGGATCATAACACATAATAGGTGACTATATACTTGCAAGATAGGATTAGGGCTGGACCAAAAGCTCGTAACTCGTGAGCTTAATGAGCGCTCAATAGTTCGGCTCGTTAAGCTCGTAGCTCGCTTCTTAATGAATAGAGCCAATCATTGATTTCAGCTCGTTAAGCTTAACAAGCAAGCTAACGAGTTTCACGAGTAGCTTGTTAAGCTCGTTAGTAACAAAACAACACATATTTTCATCTTACGTGACAAACTTTTGTAGCACCTCAGCCCATATATTCAATCTAATCGACATATGAGGCAACAAACTACTGCATTTCTTTTTATAGTCACCATATTTCGTATTGGAAACCACATCTACACATTCATCATGTATATCGTAACACATTATAATATGTTAACGAGCGCTCGCGAGCGCTCATGAACTTAACGAGCTTCAAACGAGCCAAGCAGGATTTTCTGCTCGTTAATCTTAATGAGCTTAACAAGCTGAGCCTTAACGAGCATGAGCTTAACAAGCTGAGCTGCTCGTTAGTCCACCCCTAGATAGGATCAAGAACTCACATATATTCATGAAAACATAATAGGTTCAGATCTGAAATCATGGCACTCAGGCCTAGTGACAAGCATTAAGCATAGCAAAGTCATAGCAACATCAATCTCATAACATAGTGGGTACTAGGGATCAAACCCTAACAAAACTAACTCGATTACATGATAAATCTCATCCAACCCATCACCGTCCAGCAAGCCTACGATGGAATTACTCACGCATGGCGGTGAGCATCATGAAATTGGTGATGGAGGAAGGTTGATGATGGTGATGGCGACGGATTCCCCTCTCCGGAGCCCCGAACGGACTCCAGATCAGCCCTCCCGAGAGAGATTAGGGCTTGGCGGCGGCTCCGTATCGTAAAACATGATGAATCCTTCTCTCCTATTTTGTTTGTCCCCAAACACGAATATATGGAGTTGGAGTTGAGGTCGGTGGAGCATCAGGGGGCCCACGAGGCAGGGGCGCGCCCCCCACCCACGTGGACAGGGTGTGGGCCCCCTGACGTAGATTCTTCCGTCAGTATTTTTTATATATTCCAAAAATAATCTCCGTTGATTTTCAGGTCATTCCGAGAACTTTTATTTCTGCACAAAAATAACACCATCGCAATTCTGCTGAAAACAGCGTCAGTTGATACGTCTCTGCCAAGCCCTAAAACCTCTCGAGAGGGCTGATCTGGAGTCCGTTCGGGGCTCCGGAGAGGGGGATTCGTCGCCGTCGTCTTCATCAACCATCCTCCACCACCAATTTCATGATGCTCACCGCCGTGCGTGAGTAATTCCATCGTAGGCTTGCTGGACGGTGATGGGTTGGATGAGATTTATCATGTAATCGAGTTAGTTTTGTTAGGGTTTGATCCCTAGTATCCATTATGTTCTGAGATTGATGTTGTTATGACTTTGCTATGCTTAATGCTTGTCACTAGGGCCCGAGTGCCATGATTTCAGATCTGAACCTATTATGTTTTCATGAATATATGTGACTTCTTGATCCGATCTTGCAAGTCTATAGTCACCTACTATGTGTTATGATCCGGCAACCCCAAAGTGACAATAATCGGGACCACTCCCGGTGATGACCATAGTTTGAGGAGTTCATGTATTCACTATGTGCTAATGCTTTGTTTCGGTTCTCTGTTAAAAGGAGGCCTTAATATCCCTTAGTTTCCAATAGGACCCCGCTGCCACGGGAGGGTAGGACAAAAGATGTCATGCAAGTTCTTTTCCATAAGCATGTATGACTATATACGGAATACATGCCTACATTACATTGATGAATTGGAGCAAGTTCTGTGTCACCCTATGTTATGACTGTTACATGATGAACCGCATCCGGCATAATTATCCATCACTGATCCGGTGCCTACGAGTTTTCAATATACTGGTTTACGCTTATTTACTTTTCCGCTGCTACTGTTACAATCAATACAAAATACCAAAAACATTACTTTTGCTGTCTTTACTTTTGTTGCCGCTACCACCACTATCATATTACTTTGCTACTAAACACTTTGCTGCAGATACTAAGTTTCCAGGTGTGGTTGAATTGACAACTCAGCTGCTAAAACTTGAGGATATTCTTTGGCTCCCCTTGTGTCGAATCAATAAATTTGTGTTGAATACTCTACCCTCGAAAGCTGTTGCGATCCCCTATACTTGTGGGTTATCAAGACTAATTTCTAGCGCCGTTGCCGGGGAGCATAGCTCTATTCTTTGAGTCACTTGGGATTTATATCTGCTGGACACTATGAAGAACTTGAGAGATCCAAAAACCAAGATCTATCCCTCAACTACGAGGGGGGGTAAGGAACTGCCATCTAGCTCTGCACTTGATTCACCTTCTGTTATGAGTAAGTTTGCGACACCTACACCTGCTTCTGTTATTTGTTCTAATATGTCGCATGTTATTGATGATGCCACTTCTGCTATGCATGATACTTATGATGAAACTGCTTCTATGCCTGATACTACTGTGCCCCTTGGTGAATTTCTTGATGAACAAATTGCTAGGGCTAGAGAAAAAGAAATTATCGAATCTGAATACGATGATGATAGTGATGATGAAAATATGCCTGTTATTCCTGAGGGTTATCTTTTCGATATGGAATCTTCTGCCGCTATTTTAGCTTGCAAAGATAGATATGAGCTTAAGAGGTTATTAGTTAAATGGAACAAAGAATCACTTAGAGATAAAATGAAACCCGACCCTACTTTTTCTACTTCACCTATCTGTGTTCCTGATAAGGATTATGAATTCTCTGTTGATCCTGATATAATTAATCTGGTTGAATCTGATCCGTTTTATGGCTATGAATCTGAAACTGTTGTGGCACATCTTACTAAATTAAATGATATAGCTGCCGTGTTTACTAATGATGAGAGATCGCGTTACTTCTATATACTCAAAATATTTCCGTTCTCATTAAAGGGTGATGCTAAGATATGGTTTAATTCTCTTGATCCTGGTTGTGTGCGTAGTCCCCAGGATATGATTTATTACTTCTCTGCTAAACATTTCCCTGCTCATAAGAAACAAGCTGCTTTGAGGGAAATATACAACTTCGTGCAAATTAAAGAAGAGAGTCTCCCACAAGCTTGGGGGAGGCTTCTCAAGTTACTTAATGCTTTGCCTGATCATCCTCTTAAGAAACCTGAAATACTTGATATCTTTTATAATGGACTAACCGATGCTTCCAGAGATTACCTGGATAGTTGTGCTGGTTCTCTTTTCAGGGAAAGAACACCGGATGAAGCTGAAATTCTATAGAATAATATGTTGACAAATGAAAATAATTGGTCACCTCCTGAGCCAGCTCCTGCTCCAATTACTGAGCCTATTCTTAAACCAACTCCGAAGAAGAGAGGTGTTCTATTTCTCAGTCCCGAAGATATGCAAGAGGCAAAGAAATCTATGAAAGAAAAAGGTATTAAAGTTGAAGATGTTAAGAATTTACCTCCTATTGAAGAAATACATGGTCTTAATATACCGCCTGTTGAAGAAACATATGATCTCAATTCTTTATTTACTGAAGAACCTCCTGATCCCGATATCCCGATACAGGTAGTAAAGGTAAATTCTCTCTATAGATATGATAAAGCTGAAGTCCCTCCTACTAAAATTGCTAGTAAGTGCTTGGATGAGTTTGATAACTTTATGTTTAAGCAAGACGACTTCAATGCTTATTTTGGTAGACAATTAAAAGAAAATGCTTATATGATTAGACGCTTGGGTGATTATATGGCTAATATTAAAGGTGAACTTAAACTTGTTAGCAAACATGCTTCTATGGTTACCACTCAAGTAGAACAAGTACTTAAGGCCCAAAAAGAAGTGCTTGATGAAATGAATAGTAAGAAAAATGATTATGCTTTTAGAGTGGCTACTAGAACTGGTAGAATGACTTAGGAACCTTTGTATCCTGAAGGCCACCCTAAGAGAATCGAGCAAGATTCTCAAATAAATAATATTGATGTTCCTAGTTCTTCTAAAAAGAAGAAGAAGAAAAATGATAGAACTGTACAAACTTCTAGTGAACCTATTGCTGAACCACCTGATAATCCAAATGATATATCTATGTCTGATGCTGAAACACAATCTGGTAATGAACATGAACCTAATGAAAATATTAATGATGATGTTCATGATGATGCTCAACCTGGTAAAGAAAGAGAACCTTGGGTTCAGAAACCCATGCCTTTTCCTCCGAAACCATCCAAGAAAAAGGATGATGAGGATTTTGAGCGCTTTGCTGAAATGATTAGGCCTATCTTTTTGCGTATGAGATTAACTAATGTGCTCAAAACAAATCCTTATGCTAAATATATGAAGGATATCATTACTAATAAAAGAAAGATACCAGAAGCTGAAATTTCCACCATGTTTGCTAATTATACTTTTAAGGGTGGAATACCCAAGAAACTTGGAGACCCCGGAGTACCTACTATACCTTGCTCCATTAAAAGAAATTATATTAAAACTGCTTTATGTGATCTTGGAGCCGGTGTTAGTGTTATGCCTCTCTCTTTATATCATAGACTTGACTTGAATAAGCTGACACCTACCGAAATATCTTTGCAAATGGTTGATAAATCAACTGCTATACCTGTCGGTATTTGTGAGGATGTGCCTGTTGTGGTTGCAAACATTACTATTTTAAAGGACTTTGTTATACTTGATATTCCCGAGGATGATAGTATGTCTATTATTCTTGGAAGACCTTTTCTTAATACTGCAGGGGCTGTTATTGATTGCAACAAAGGAAATGTCACTTTTCATCTTAATGGTAATGAGCATACGGTACACTTTCCGAGGAAACAACCTCAAGTTCATAGTATCAACTCTATTGGAAAAATTCCATCGATTATATTTGGAGGTTTTGAATTTCCTCTTCCTACTGTCAAGAAGAAATATGATATTCTTATTATTGGGGAAGTGCATATCCCCGTCGAGGTAACTTAGTGTTATTCGAAATTTCTCCGGTTTCATGATTACCGGAATGAGTTTGTTAACAAGACTTGATCAACCTTGTTAGTGGATTCTTTTTGATGAGCATGAGATGGATGAAACTAGAAGCACAACCTTCTGTACCCTCTCTATATTTTCTATCAATTAGTAGAAATAAAGTAAAAATAGTATTTTTCTATCTGTTTCCTGACTTATCCGTGCAATATAAAAATATTCCGAAAATAAAAGTCCTTAGAATGGCATGCCAATTTAATATGATTTTTTTGGGAATATTTGAGGATTTACTGTGAAAAAATTACCGCAGGAGGAGCTGCCACCTGGCCACGAGGGTGGTGGGCGCCCCCCCCCTCTAGGGCGCGCCCCCTGCCTCATGGGCCCACGGTGGCCCTCCTCCACTTATCCCAGCACCCATCTTCTTTCTCTGTCTCACACAAACCCGAAAAACCAACTCAAGCACGAGTTCCAGCCACTTTTGCTGTGATTTTCGATCTCCTTGCTCAAAGCACCTCTCGCAAAACTGCTTGGGGAGATTGTTCCTTGGTATGTGACTCCTCCATTGGTCCAATTAGTTTTTGTTCTAGTGCTTTATTCTTTGCAACTTTGTGCTGCATAGGTGACCATGTTCTTGAGCTTGCATGTCAAATTTATATGGTTCTAAGTAATTATAATGCTTGGTTTAGGCTCTAGGCACTTGTAGGAGAAGTTGCTATCAGTTTTATTGAAGTTGGTTCACTTTTGTTTGAAGTTACTAAAAATTTCAGAATTTTTCAGAGAAAAACAATATGCTTAGGAAGATGTTCCAAGGTGGTTCCTCTAAGAAGCAAGGACCCAGGATTGCTATGCGCGATGCTGACGAGGATCCACCAAGAGACGCTCCAGTACGGCCTTGCAAATGGCCATCGGAAAATTTTATGGACCGTGCGGGAATTAAAGAAGAATTCAAAGCATATTTGCGCAATGTCGGTCTTCAGGATTTTGAGGCTAACAAATGCCCCCGGTATCATGATCTCACAAGTTCATTTGTGAGGAGGTTTGAGTATTCATCTTCGCGTAATTCTCCTTCAGTCATGTTTGATCTCTATGACAAATCTTATACCATGGACTTAGAGGATTTCACTTCTGCTTGCAAACTTCCATCATGGGGTAGTGTTAGGGATCCCCCTAAATCTGAATTTAGAAACTTTCTTGCTAGTATAACTGTGGGGGGATCTAGAGATATAACGCAGGCTACCATAGGGAGCATTCACTTTCCTGCTATACATTATTTTTGCTCTCTTCATCGGTAGATGCATAAATGCTAAGAATGAAGCATGTCACATGTGTGTCCCTGATCTTAGCATTCTTAGGAGTGTTGTGTTAGGAGACCAATCTTATCATATGGGAGCCATTATAGCTCGTAGGTTGCATCATAATAGACATAATGGAGATTTCTTTGGAGGAATTTATGCAACCCGCTTAGCTCATTTTATTGAGATAGACATTCGTGAGGGTGATACAGAGTTGCCTCCTGCATATTTAGATTATGACTCTATGGCTTCGCACCAGTTTGTCGAGAGGCCTGAATCACCTCTCTTATATTGTTTAATTTTTGATAAATGACGTGTTTTCCGTATTACTCTCCCTGCTCCTGCCTTCTTTGATTCACAGACAAAAAGAAGATATGTTATTACCAGAGAAGAGGCAGAAGAGTATGAGAGGAGAGCGGAGGCAGCTTGACTCCACGCTGCAGCTCAGTAGGCGATAACCGTTGCACATTAGTATGATCCCAACTATTCCTCCTCACCACAGTATGACCCCAACAACTATTATTATGGATATCCGCCAGGCCAGCCGTGGCCATAGACCAACTTAGGCCAAAAGCCTAAGCTTGGGGGAGTACGTATTTCTCACTGACATTACATTTATGTTCACACACACTCATTACTAGATGTCGGTGCTCATACTTTTTCACTGTAATATCCATGCAAGTTTATTTTCTTTTTCCTTCTTTCTTCTTGTGTGTTTGTTAAACCTTAAGAAAAACAAAAACAAAAAATAGTAGTAGTTATTTTTCTGCTGTAGTAGTAATAATTAAAAAGAAAACCCAAAAATATTTCCCGTTCTTCTTTTGCTTGTTGGGAGCTTTCCCGTGTAAATAGTTTTATTTCTTTTCTTTTATTTGGGGGTCAGTAGGAGAAGACCATAATTAAATTTTTGAAGTGGCTCTTATATGCATTATTGTTGATTTAACCAAGAGCCCATATTGCCTTGTCTTCTCCTGTTTATTGTATGCTCGCAGATTCCAGCTTAGTCCAATGCACATACACTCTTATTATTATTCACACCATTTGGTCGTGCAAGTGAAAGGCAATTATGATGATATATGATGGACTCACTGAGATGAGAAAAGCTGGTATGAACTTGATCTCTTTTGTTTTTGTAAATATGATGAGTCCCTCATTCTTGATTCAGCTTATTATGAATAAACATGTTTGCAATGACAATTAGAGATCGTAGTTGCTTGTGCCATGCTTGATTAGCTATGAGTTATAATGATTTACCTTGTGTGCCAACATGCTATTGAGATGATTATGATGTGGTATGATGGGGTGGTATCCTCCTTTGAATGATTTAAGTGACTTGACTTGGCACATGTTCACGCATGTAGTTGAAACAAAATCAACATATCCTTTACGATATTTATGTTCATGGTGGATTATATCCTACTCATGCTTGCATCCAATGTTTATTAATTTTAATGCATGTACATGGCTGTTGTCGCTCTCTAGTTGGTCACTTCCCAGTCTTTTGCTAGCCTTCACTTGTACTAAGCGGGAATACTGCTTGTGTATCCAATCTCTTAAACCCCAAAGTTATTCCAGATGAGTCCACCATACCTTCCTATATGTGGTATCTACCTACCGTTCCAAGTAAATTTGTATGTGCCAAACTCTAAACCTTCAAATAATCATTCTGTTTTGTATGCTCGAATAGCTCATGTATCAACCAAGGTTGTCCTTATCTTCCGTGTTAGGTGGGTTATTCTCAAGAGGAGTGGACTCCGCTCCTCACTCGCGAGAAATTGGCTGGTCACCGGGATGCCCAGTCCCATGCTTTATGCAAACTAAATCAAAATTAATTGCTAACAAAACTCCCCATGGGACCTGATGTATGTTGGAGGCACTCGTTGTTTCGAGCAAGCCATGGATTGATGCTTGTTGGTGGAGGGGGGGTATAAACTTTACCATTCTATTTGGGAACCGCCTATAATGTGTTTAGCATGGAAGATATCGCCATCTCTTAGTTGTTATGTTGACAATGAAAGTATACTGCTCAAAATACAATTTATCTCTATTTCAAAACCGAGTTCTGGCACCTCTACAAATCCCTGCTTTCCTCTACGAAGGGCCTATCTATTTACTTTTATGTTGAGTCATCACCCTCTTATTAAAAAGCACTAGCTGGAGAGCACAGCCGTCATTTGCATTCATCACTGTTAATTTACATTGGGTATGACTATGATTGGATCTCTTTTACCATGAATTACAATGTCTAGTCAGTCCTTGATCTTTACAGGTGCTCTGCATTTATGTTTTGCGGCCTCAGAAAGGGCTAGCGAGATACCATCTTGTTATATCATATTATGATTGTTTTGAGAAAGTGTTGTCATCCGAGATTTATTATTATGGCTTGCTAGTTGATTATGCTATTGATATGAGTAATTATGAGACCTGAGAATTATTGCAAATGTGGTTAGTTATGATCTATGCTGAAAACTTGATATTGGCTTGACATAGTTACAACAACAAGAGCAAACAGAGTATGCAAAAGTTTTTCTTTCTTTCAGTCTGTCAACTAAATTGCTTGAAGAAAAGCAAGGGTTTAAGCTTGGGGGAGTTGATACGTCTCTGTCGTATCTATTTTTCCAAACATTTTTTCCCTTGTTTTGGACTCTAACTTGTATGATTTGAATGGAACTAACCCGGACTGACGCTGTTTTCAGCAGAATTGCCATGGTGTTGTTTTTTGTGCAGAAAACAAATATTCTCGGAATGACCTGAAACTCCACCGAGCATCTTAGAAAAAATAAAAAAAATCCTCGCCAAAGATGAAGACCAGGGGGCCCACGCCTGTCGGGGTTGCTGATCCCACGGACACCTATGGGGATCGGCGGACCGAGCCCCTTTTGGTTCGGCAGGGGGCGGAGAGAGCACGAAGAGCAGATCGAGGCGAAGCGCACGAGCACACGATCAGTTTACCCAGGTTCGGGCAGCACGGATGCGTAAAACCCTGCTCCTGCTTTGTGGATTGTATTGTGTTCTTTCTCGGGAGCGCGGAGTGCTACAGTACACTCTAGCAGCTAACGAGACCGAGCGTGAGCGTTCTGTTGGCCGACCCTTTCTACGTTGCGCATGGGCCTCCTTTTATATGATCAAGGGGTCACCGACAGGTGGCAACATAGATGAGGGTAAAAATGTAAAAGGCGTGGCAGTTGGCACCACCGCCTACAACAGTGTATCATACCTAACCCTGACGGCAGGGGACAAAGGCATTAAATGCCTGTCTACGTCGCCTAGACGGTGCAGAAAGGGACCGCCAGGGACGCCACTGCTTGCCACGATGGCAAACTTGTCAGCGCCGCTTGCCACCGTGTACCTCTGGCTGCATAGCCTCCCGCCACGTACGCCTGGAAGAGTCCCAGAGCGACACGTTGGTGGATGTGCTGGAGCGCAGGTACAAAGTGGGGGCTTGCCGCGGCAAGCGCCTTGCCGCGGTTGTTGTCTTGTCGCGTCCGGGACCTTATTGCTCACCGGGCCTTGCCGGGATGCATGGTTCGTCGCGGCAAGTTCCTTGAGATGCCTTGGTTGGCCTTCCCGGCAAGCTCCTCTTGCCGGGGTCTTGTCTCCTTCCCGGCAAGCTCCTCTTGCAGGGGTCTTGGATACTTTGTTCTTGAATGGCTCCAAAGGAACCACGGAGGACTTTGGCGGTCACCCGGCAAGCCTTGCCGCGGGACGCTGCGACTGCCCGTGCACAAGCTCGGGATACTAAGGTACCCCTACTTTAGTACACCGACAGGAGCCCCTGGGCCTGGGCCATACACGGTGCCGAGCGCTGTTGAGCCAGGCCCAAAACAGGGCACGAGCACGCGCGGCCTAGGTTACGCCGTATCTCACTCCGCATCCACCGCGCCCTCCCCGAACGGCACGCGTCGAACGCGGCGTCGTGGGAGAGATCGTTGGCAGTTTCTTTATTAGGAAAGGCGGAACGTCCGCCACCTCCCCCTTTATAAGCAAGGGGAAGCAGGGGTGGTGCGCCCACTCGCCCCCTTTCCTCTCCAATCTCAGAAGCCTCCGCCTCGCCTCCGTCTTCCGAAAGCAGCAAGAGAGCAGCGCCCTGCCCCCCCCCCCCATCGCCACCAGCATCACCAACGCCGTCGACCTCCTCCACCACCTCCGCCATGGCTCCGAAAGCCGACAAGGGGAAGGTCGTGAAGTCGACCAAGGCGCAGCGGCTTGCGGCGCTGCGGAAGGAGCGGGCCATCTTCCCCCCCCCCCCAAGCTTGCCGCGAAGGAGCTGAGGGAGTACTACTACCTCTTCTGGTCGACGGAGACGCGGGCTCACCCGAGCACGAAGGTACTCCCAGCCACTGCTCACAAACTGGCTCCGAACGGATATCCCTTCTTCGCCGTGTTCTTCTATTGCGGGCTCTGCCCGCCTTTCTCTGAATTCTTTTGCGACATCATGAATACCTACGGTCTCTGCCTCCTTGATTTCACTCCCAATGCCGTTCTGACCATGGCAGTTTTCGCACACCTTTGCGAAAACTTTGTCGGAGTCCACCCAAACGTAGCTCTTTTCCGCCATTTCTTCATGCCCCGAGTAGAGAGAGGAGAGCCTCTATCCGGCGGAATCGCCTGGATCTCAAGGGCCGGCAAGAAAGACTCGTATCTGGAGGGCGAGTTCCGCGGCAAGTGGGAGGAGTGGAGAGCGGACTGGTGCTGGATTGTTGAGGAGAACCCGCAGCCATTTACCGCCCGGCGCCAAGTAGCAGTAGTGTGCGGCAGCGATTGGAGCGACGTGGCCCCGGAGGATGATAGGCTGAGGATTGCCGTCACCAGGATCCAATGCCACAGGCTTGACGGACTCACTGTAGGCGCCGTTGGCGCAGACTTCCTTCACCGTCGCATCGCCCCCCTGCAGGAACGGAGGAGGCCCGCCTGGGAGTTCAAGAACGCGGCAGATATCATGAGGCTGCGCCCGGGCCTCAACTACAACTTCACCGTTTTGGAGCTGAATGCGATGCTTCAGGAGCTATTCAAGTATGATCCAGATCAACCCGAAGTTTTTAGGTTGCCGCAGGGCGTCGTCCCGTTGTGCAACAACTCTGCGCTCGACCGCATCAGGGCAATGATGCCGCTGTGCGACTCGCATGGACTTGTGCCAACTTGGCAAGAGCCTGCAGATGACGTCGTGCAGCAGTTCTTCGACAACTTGGTAGAAGTGCCGATCCGCCCCGACGAGAAGGATGGCTTCACTCGCGACACCACCGAGGAGGAGTCGAAGCGCATCGCCACCAGGTTGGAAGAGGCGGCGGCAGCCGCAACGGCAGGCGAGTTCGGATTCACCTTGGAGGAGGCAGAGGCAGTAGAGGCGGCAAACCGTGCCGAGCGAGAGGAGATTGCCGGCAAGAAAGAGCTTGCCCGGCAAGAGGAGCCTGCCGGCAAGAAAGATCTTGCCGGGCGTGACGCCGAGCCGAGCGAGCCCGCCGAAGACACGAGCGGCTCGTTGGATATCAACTCCTCATCCTCCTCGTCCTCAGACAGCTCGCCGCAAGCAGAGCCTCCATCTCCACCAAGAAGGCGTCTTCGCAAGGTCAGGGACGTGGCGAGGCGGCAGGCGAGCCGACAGTCGCCGCGCCGCGCGACACGCTCCACCGCGGCAAGCATTGTTGCCGCGGGAGCGCCTCACGCTGCTGCGGCAACTGGAGTAGGGTCTTCCCGGACCACTGCTTCTGCTCCCGCCAAGCGGCCAAGGGAACTTACTCCTCCACCTTCCCACGTCGGGCGTGAGCCATATTTCGACTTCTCCGCGTTCAGCTCCGACGAGAAAGAAGAAGAAGAGTAAGATCCTCTTGTTGTACTTGTAGTTCTTCAATCCTTGTTGTTTTTGTCTTGTCTTGTATCTCACTTGCTTTTCTCTGAATCTGTTCCTTTTCAGGACTCTGGCCCAGAGAGCGGCAAAGAGAGCCAAGGCGCCGGTGATTGTCATCGAGGACGAACCCACCGCGTCAGCAGGGGACGTGCCCGAGACAACCTTGCCGGACCCGGCGACTGATCTCCAGAGCAGCCCCCAGCGTAAGTATCTTGCTTGCTTTCCGCTGCTGGGCGCGCACGAAGATTCTTGCTTTGCTGACTTCTATTTGCTGACTTGTGCAGGAGCAGAGCAGCCCCACCAGGAGAGCCCAGAGGCCGCTCCCGAAGCGCCAAGGGAGAGTTCTCCGGCAAGGGAGAGGTCCCCGGCAAGGGAGAGCCCTCCGGCAAGGGAGGAGCCCCCGGCAAGGGAGGGTTCTCCGGCAAGGGATAGCACCAGCGGCCCCCCAGTAGTGGAGACCACGGCTGCAGATCCTGGCACGGGTAATCTTCTTGCTTCAAACTTCCCTTGGGTTCTTCTTCTTTTGATTTTCTTCTTTGGATATTTGCTTGACTCTTCTCCCCTTTCCGGCTGTCAGATCCATCTGCTGTAGAGCCGATGGAGACCGAAGTTACCGCCGTTGCCGCCGAGGAAGCAGCCGGCGCTGACGAGCCCGCCGGCGAAGAGGCCGCCAGGGCTGCCGCCGTAGAAGCAGGCGGGGGATCGGGCGATCGCACTGACGACCCCGAGGCCGCAGGAGCGCCAGGCGCTGCACCGACCGCCGATCCCTCCGCCGCTACCGTAGCGCCAGGCTCCGAAGAGCCTCAGCCCAGCGTCTACTTGAAGGCCGGCGATGACATCTTCATCAACCTCCCCTGGGCGTCAAGCTCCAGGGCGCCGGTCGAGGGAGAGATCTTCAACGGAGAAGTGCTTGCCTCCGTCGGGCTAGCGCTTGTTGACGCGCCAAGCAGCAGCAGCGGCGAGCCTGAGGAGGAGCGGCTGCTGCGGAAGCTGGTGTCACTCTACCGCGCCCAGCAAGCCAAGCTGGAATCCCGCGAAGCTCTTGTCGCCAAGGCGGGAGTCGACATCGAGAAGCACGCGGAGGAGCTCCGGGGTCAAAATCAAGAAGCTCTCCGGTCCTTGGCGGCGGAGCGGGAGCAGCTTGCCGAGGAGCAGAGGGCCTTCCTCCTCGAGAAGGCCGAAATCGAAGAGCAACATAGGCTTGCCGCTGAGAAGCTGTCCATGCAGGAGGGCGAGCTAGTGTAGCGGAAAGTTGATCTTGACAGCCATGAGGAGGAACTTGCCGCGCGCGAGTGAACGGTTGGCGGAGCTCTCAAACAAGCCGAAGACGCTGCCGCAGCTGCCGAGGCCGCCAAGAAAGAGCTGGAGACGAAGGTGGCGCAGTTGGAGGCGGATCTCAAGGCGAGCGGCGACGAGCTTGCCGCGCTCAAGCTTGAGCGAGAGAAGGACGCCAACAGCTACTCGGAGCTGCAGGCCCATCTCGTCGAGAAGGGCAAGGAGCTTGATGCCGCCAAGGATTCCAATGCGGATCTTGAGTTGAAGCTGACCACTTTGACCAAGACACTGGACAGCGTCAAGGAGCAGGAGACGGCCCTGAAGGAGGAAGTCAAGGCCGGCAAGGTGCTGCTGGTGAGCGCTGCCGCCGCCCAGAGCACATTCCGGGAGAATGTGGAGCACTGGACGGAGGGGCTCGTGGATGTTGCCGCTGACATCGACAAGGAGTTGGCGCAGCTGAGAATGGAGGATCTCGGGTATTCCTCCGACGAGAACCTCCAACCCAGCGCCAAGCTCACTTCATTCTTCAAGGGCATGGCGACGGCACTCCGGCAACTCCGGGAAGGGATCCCGAAGCAGCTTGCTGACGAGTAGCGCAAGATCTGCGCGGGAGCTCTTCAGAAGGTGCTGATGAAGGTGGCGTTCCGCAATCCGGGCCTCAACCTCACCAACGTCCTCAGGTCCTTGCCGCCGGATGCTGATCTGGAGGCGCTCAAGACCCTTGTCACACCCATTGTGGACAGGGTGAGCGGGATCAAGAGGGTCGAGGGCGATCGCGTAGACTAGGCCGCCCATTTTCTTCTTTTCTTGTCGCTTCTGGTCATGTCATGAGAACAATTTATTAGAGCCGCGACAAGCTATTCTGTAATATAACTTTATCATGTGCAATGATTGCAATGTTATTTCCTTTACTTGATTCCTTCCTTTGTATGTTTTTACCCTACGCTTTTAGGGAACTTGCCGACGCAGGCACCTTTGCCGCGAGCGCTGAGTGCAGAACGTCAGCAGCCTGCTGGCGGTGCCGCAGCCGACAAGAAACCTTGTCGCAGCTAGTCGCAGCTCACTTAAGTTGTTGAGCAGACTCGAAACAACAGTAAGGGCGCAACTAGCTACGAGTTGGTTCCTCCGCGCACAGGTTTTCCATACAAAGCACGGTCGTTCAAGGAAAATAACTTAAAAATTTAAAGGGAATCTGATTGCTCAAACTTTGGCAACTTATCTTTTCTGTTGTTTGCTTCCCGGCAAGGCGAAACCTTCTTGAACAACGCCTGGTCCATACCGTATCTTCTCCTTTCCCCCAGGCAAACTTGTGCGTGAGGGAACCTTCCTTTCCTTGAGAAAAAAGAAAGAGGAGAAAATAAAGATATGGAGCCTTATGGCTCGTTGTTGCTTACTGGGGGTAAGTGCTGCACAAAGTGTCAGATAACACATGCAAATAATGAAAAGCATGAAATCGACAAGGTGTGCGGAGCACATAAGCTTTATGCACGGGATCTGCGCCCGGCTTTGTACAAAGGATTACATGCAACAGCGGCAAGACTTGTACAAAAGGTGGTTGCCAGAACAGGTTCCGGCAACCGCGCCCTACGGGTAAAACTTGCGAAGATGTTCAATATTCCAGGAGTTGCTCACTGGAGTGCCATCTTCGGTCTCAAGGCGGACAGCGCCAGGCTACTCGTTTCACCCGGTAAGGGCCTTCCCACTTCGGCGTCAACTTGTTGGAATTCTTGGCGGACTGAACACGCCGAAGAACAAGGTCGCCTTCCTCGAGACTTCTGGCATTAACTTTGCGGCTATGGTAGCGGGGCAAAGCTTGCTGGTAGCGAGCAGCTCGCACAGCAGCCTGAAGACGGTCTTCCTCAAGGAGCAGCGCGTCGTCTTGCCGTAGCTGCTCTTGCTCAAGCTCATCGTAAGCAAGCACTCGAGGTGACCCGTATACGAGTTCCGTGGGGAGAACTGCCTCTGCTCCATAGACTAGAGCGAAAGGTGTCTAGCCAGTGGCTCGATTTGGCATCGTCCTGATCGACCAAAGAACCACCGGCAGCTCCTCGATCCAGTTTCTTCTGCACTTGTGCAGCCTGTCGAAAGTTCTGGTCTTGAGTCCACGCAGCACTTCAACATTTGCCCTCTCCGCTTGACCGTTGCTTCTCGGGTGAGCAACAGAAGCGAAGCAGACCTTGGCGCCAAGATCTTGGACGTACTGCATGAAGGTGCGGCTCGTAAATTGCGTACCGTTGTCGGTGATGATCCTGTTAGGGATCCCAAAACGGCAAACAATTGACCTGAAGAACTTGACTGCTGACTGTGCTGTCACCTTCCTCACTGGTTCCACTTCCGGCCACTTTGTGAACTTGTCGATTGCAACGTACAAGTACTCAAAGCCCCCGACTGCTCGGGGAAAGGGGTCGAGGATATCGAGCCCCCAGACCGAAAATGGCCAGGATAAAGGGATCGTCTGGAGAGCTTGATCTAGCTGGTGTATCTGCTTGGAATGGAACTGGCACGCTTCACACTTGGTTACTTGTGCAGTTGCATCCTGGAGGGCTGTCGGCCAGAAGAAGCCTTGCCGGAATGCTTTGCCGACAAGTGCTCTTGCGCCAATGTGGTGACCACATATGCCTCCATGTATCTCTGCCAACAGCTTTTGTCCATCTTCCCGGTGAATACACTTCAATTTCACACCGTTGAGTCTTCTTCTGTACAGTGTGTTGTCGACAAACTGGTACATACTTGACTGCCGGGCTACTCTTTCCGCTTCTTCTTGCTCTTCGGGAAGTTCTCATGTCTGAAGGAAATGGACAATCTGTTGTGCCCATGCTGGAGCTTGCGGCTCGACAACAAGGACTAAAGGCACATTTGCTGCTGCGGGAACACCCGCTTCTACGGCAAGAGCCTGCGGCTCTGCCGGAGCTTGACGTTCCCCGGCAAGCTTGCCAGAGCAAAACTTGTCGGGAGCGTCTGCTTCAATGGAACAAACCCTGGGGCTTGCCGGAGCAGACTGCTCCTCAGCACTCTTGGTGTTGATCTTGGGGACCTTCTTGGCGGCGGCTTCGGGAAGCTCTGCCGGAAAATAGTCGCCAGAAATCAACTTCCTCTTCTTGCTCTGTCCAGTCGATGGCGTTACGGACGGTTGAGTCAGCTTGAGCACAAAGATCCCTGGTTCCACAGGTAACTTAAGTGCGGCACACTTTCACAGGCCATCGGCAATGTCGTTCTGAGCTCTTGGGACATGCTCCATTTGTAGGCCGTCAAAGTGCTCTTCTAGCTTTCTCACTTCATCAACATAAGCCTCCATCAACGGACTCTAATAACTCTTGTTTACTTGGCGGACGACAAGCTGCGAGTCACCCCTGACAATGAGCTTCTTGATCCCAAGGTCTGCCGCGATCCTGAGACCGGCAAGCAAGCCTTCATATTCTGCAGTATTGTTTGTTGCTTGCTCCTTGGGAAAGTGCATCTGGACTACGTACTTGAGGTGCTCTCCGGTGGGTGCGACAAGCAGCACGCCAGCACCGGCGCCTTGCAGCGAAAAGGCACCGTCAAAGTACATGAGCCACTCTTTGCTTGCTTCCTTGACGGGGATGCTCGTCTCTGGAATTTCTTCATCTGGTGTTGGCGTCCACTCTGCTATGAATTCTGCCAATGCTCTGCTTTGGATAGTTGAAGTACTTTCAAACTTAAGGCCAAAGCTTGACAGTTCCAGTGCCCACTCGACAATCCTGCCTGTCGCTTCTGGATTCTGCAGTATCCTCTTCAGCGGAAAGCGAGTGACAACTGTGATCTCATGTGCTTGGAAGTAATGGCGCAGCTTTCTTGAGGCCATGAGAAGGCCGAAAAGCAATTTCTGCACACCAGAGTACCTTGACCTAGCCCCCTGCAGAAGGGAACTGACAAAGTAAACTAGGCGCTGCACCATTTTCTTCTGTAGCTCCTCGCGCACCTGCTTGTCGGGACCAGAGCTTGTTGGGGAAGCCCCCTGCTTGTCGCTGGATGCGCTTGCCGCGGTTGCTGGCTCGTCCTCTGCCTCCCTCTCCGCCACTAACGCAGCACTAACCACTTGATTGGTTGCCGCTATATACAGCAGCAACTTCTCTTGCGGCTTAGGTGCGACAAGTGTTGGAGTGGATGACAGGTATCTCTTCAAGTCCTGCAGCGCAGCCTCCGCTTCCGGAGTCCATTTCATTGGACCTGCCTTTTTCAAAAAAATTAAAAACGGCAGGGCGCGCTCAGCAGACCGAGAGATAAACCTGCTGAGAGCAGCCACGTAACCGGCAAGTTTTCGTACATCCTTGACGCGCTTTGGTGCTTCGATCTGCTCAATGGCCTTGATCTTGTCGGGATTGGCTTCAATTCCCCGCTGAGACACAAAGAACCCGAGAAGCTTGCCAGAGGGGACTCCAAACACGTACTTCTCGGGGTTGAGCTTGAGGTTGATCTTGCACAGATTTGCAAAGGTTTCTTCTAAATCTTGAATCAGAGTTGCCCTGTCCTTGCTCTTGACCACTATGTCATCCATGTAAGCTTCTACATTTCTGTGTATTTGTGGCTCCAGAGCGACATGGACTACTCTTGCAAATGTTGAACCAGCATTCTTTAATCCGAAAGGCATCCGTATAAAACAGTATGTGCCACATGGAGTAATGAATGCGGTTTTCTCCTCATCCTCTTCTGCCATGAAGATTTGATGGTATCCTGAGTATGCATCAAGAAATGAAAGCAAGTCACATCCGGCCGTGGAGTCAACAATCTGGTCAATGCGCGGCAAGGGAAATGGGTCTTTGGGATAAGCTTTATTAACATCAGTAAAGTCAATACAAAGCCTCCATTTCCCGTTTGCCTTGCGCACGACTACAGGATTGGCCAACCACGTGGGATGGAGCACTCCTCTGACAAGGCCTACTGCTTCCAATTTCTTGATCTCTTCTGCGATGAACTCTTGGCGCTCCACTGCTTGCTTCCTGACCTTCTGCTTGACGGGCCGCGCATGAGGACAAACGGCAAGATGGTGCTCAATTAATTTCCTGGGAACACCGGGGATGTCAGACGGTTGTCATGCAAACACGTCGACATTCGCCCGCAGGAAAGCAATGAGCACGCTTTCCTATTTAGGGTCGAGCGTGGCACTGATGGTGAAGGTACCACCAGTGCCGTCCTCCTTGGCGGACACCTTCTTAGTATGTGGCGGAGCTGCCATTGCCTTCTTACACTTGCCGATGGAGCTCGATGGTGCGTCCTCGACGGTAGCGCAGCACTCCGAAGAGGTGCGCTTGCCGGAGTGGGCATCAGAGCTCTTGCCGGACTTGGTCTTCTTCTTCCTCCCGGGAGCTTCAGCGGCAAGTGACTTGCAATCTGTAGCGGCTGCTGCTTCCCGGTAGATTTTGTCGGCGCAGATAAGGGCATCTTTCTTGTCGCCAGGGACAGAGATGACGCTTATCGGGCCTGGCATCTTGAGTATGTTATATGCATAGTGAGAGGCTGCCATGAACTTGGCGAGTGCAGGACGGCCAAGTATCCCATTGTAAGGCAATGGAAAATCGGCAACGTCAAAAGTGACCCTCTCAGTCCTATAGTTCATCTCGCTGCCAAATGTTACCGGCAACATGACCTTCCCCTTCGGCTTGCTCCTTCCCGGGTTGATTCCTTGGAATGTGTCGGTCTCTTCGAGCTCGCTGTCAGGGATCTGGAGTTTCTGGAGTACAGCGGAGGAGATCAGATTTAAGTCGGCCCCGCCGTCAACTAGCATCTTAGTGACCTTGAGGTTGCGGATAGTTGGTGAAACCAACAACGGCAAGCACCCGACCGCGGTTGTGCGATCAGGGTGGTCCTCAATATCAAACATGATAGGCGTGCTGGACCATTTCAGAAGCTTGCATGATTCGACAGGTGGTTCTGCCGCATTGACTTCCCGCACCCACTGCTTGAGTTGGCGGTGGGAAGTATGTAGAGAAGCATCGCCGTCAACGCACAAGACCTCTGTGGCTTTCTGGAACTCCTGCTCACTGGTCTCAACATCATCCATGTCTTCGTCATCGTCGTCGTCTTCATCCTTGTCGCGGCCGCGGGGAGGTCTGTCTCCTTGCCGCTGCTTGGCCTTGCCACGGCGCCCTCCTCGGCCGGCGCGCTTCTTGCCAGATTCTCCACCGCCTCCTTGGGCCCTCTCCTTGTCATGCCGCTCATACTCAGCCTTTTGTTGCTGGACAAGCTGCTCGACTTTCTTGCAGCTCTGGAGGTCATGACCCTTGGTGCGGTGGATCTTGCAGTACTGCTTGTCGGTGCCGTCCTGCTTGTCGGCGGCCGCCACAGCTTGACAGTTGGTGCATGCGGCAACCTCCTTGCCGGAGCTACCAACTTTGGCTTTCTTGGCGCCACCTTCATTGCCGGACTGCTCAACGACTAGCACCTCTTTGCCTTTCTTCTTCATGTTGTTGTGCCGCCGGCTTTTCTTTGCCGGGGCGGCATCCTCACTGTCAGATCCTCCTGCTCCAGTATTCTCTCCGAGGAGTTTCCTCCCTTCCTCAGCACGTGCACACTTGTCGGCCAGGGCATATAGCTCACTGACGTCTCTGATCCTGCACATCGCCATCTCCTCCCGCATCCTGCGGTTACGCACGTTCTGATGGAACGTGCTGATGACCGCGGCAGGGTGGATATCTGGGATGTTGCGCTGTACATGGCTGAATCTCTTAATATACTTGCGCAGGGGCTCTCCTTCCTTCTGGGCGAGCAAGTGAAGGTCACTTTCTTGGCCATGAGGTTTGTGGCCGCCTGTAAAGGCGCTGACAAACTGATGGCATAGATCTGCCCAAGAGGATATGGAGTTGTCCGGCAAGTGCATGAGCCAGGACCTGACGTCGGGCTTGAGCACCAGCGGGAAGTAGTTGGCAAGGACCTTGTCGTCGCGCCCCCGGCAGCTTGCACCGCGATGGTGTAGATGTTGAGGAACTCCGACGGGTGCGACTTGCCGTCGTACTTCTCCAGTACGTCTGGCTTGAAATTCTTCTGGCTAGGCCACTGGCCTTGCCGCAGCTCACGGGTAAACGCAGGGCAACCTACCGCGTACGGCAAGTCGCCTGGTTCCCCTGGCGCATGCATGTCGACAAAGGGCCCAGCGCGCTGGTCTGATTGACGCCGCGCTTCTTTTCGGCGCTTGATGCGTGTACGAGCGTCTTCTTGCTGTCATTCATGAAGAACTTGGCGCTGATCGCGACGAGTTCGTGGATCCGACGACACGGTGGAGTCGCTGTCGAGGTGGATCCGGCGAGTCGGCGATCTTGGCCTTCTGGGCGGAGAGTGCACAGTGGTTGCACCCCCACCGGTCTTGTCACCACCGGCTCGCACCTGGCTGACTTGCCGCGGCAACGAAGTACTCGGCTGTCGTGGATTGTCGCCGTTGGCGAAGCCGATGAGACTCTGGATGGTGGCCCTCCAGTCGTCGATCTTGTTTGCCGCTGGAGGGTAGTCTAGGAGCAGCTGAGCTCGGGCCAAAGCTTCTGCCGGAGTGGCGGGCGGCGGCGGCGAACGGTGCGAGGAACGTGATATGCTTGGACTTCTAACTATGTTAGAAGGAGCAGTATCTCGTCCAGGCGACCGCGCCCCGCTCGCGCCAGCATGTTGGCGCGCATGCTGGTCTTGAGAACTTCGAGATGCGCCAGCTCGATCTTGATCCAGCAAGCGTATGGTACCATGGGTATCATAACGCTGCCGTTCTTGCGCCTCCTGGGATGGCCGCGGTGCGTGTATGGACGCCGAGGTCTTGGAGTGCGCCCGGTCGTTGTGGGAGCCGGCTGCGCCGCCGATGGGCAGCGCAGCCGTGTCCTTGGACCTGGCAGCACCGTGAGCTCCCTCGCAGATGCCCGTTCTTCCGCCGGCGTCTACCCCACCAGCCGTTTGCTGCGACGATGGTGGGTACGGCGTGGACGGAGCAGCCGCCTCTGAAGCCTTCTTCTTCGGCAGCATGTTGATGAAGATGATGGAGATGTGGCTCGTGCGAACGCCGGATCAGGTTCGCACAACCTTGATGCACCCCTACGTGGCGCGCCAAAGATGTCGGGGTTGCTGATCCCACGGACACCTATGGGGATCGGCGGACTGAGCCCCTTTTGGTTCGGCAGGGGCGGAGAGAGCACGAAGAGCAGATCGAGGCGAAGCGCACGAGCACACGATCAGTTTACCCAGGTTCGGGCCGCACGGATGCGTAAAACCCTACTCCTGCTTTGTGGATTGTATTGTGTTCTTGCTCAGGAGTGCGGAGTGCTACAGTACACTCTAGCAGCTAACGAGACCGAGCGTGAGCGTTCTGTTGGCCGACCCTTTCTACGTTGCGCATGGGCCTCCTTTTATATGATCAAGGGGTCACCGACGGGTGGCAACATAGATGAGGGTAAAAATGTAAAAGGCGTGGCAGTTGGCACCACCGCCTACAACAGTGTATCATACCTAACCCTGACGGCAGGGGACAAAGGCATTAAATGCCTGTCTACGTCACCTAGACGGTGCAGAAAGGGACCGCCAGGGACGCCACTACTTGCCACAATGGCAAACTTGTCAGCGCCGCTTGCCACCGTGTACCTCTCGCTGCATAGCCTCCCGCCATGTACGCCTGGAAGGGTCCCAGAGCGACACGTTGGCGGATGTGCTGGAGCGCAGGTACAAAGTGGGGGCTTGCCGCGGCAAGCGCCTTGCCGCGGTTGTTGTCTTGTCGCGTCCGGGAGCTTATCGCTCACCGGGCCTTGCCGGGATGCGTGGTGCGTCGCGGCAAGTTCCTTGAGATGCCTTGGTTGGCCTTCCCGGCAAGCTCCTCTTGCCGGGGTCTTGTCTCCTTCCCGGCAAGCTCCTCTTGCAGGGGTCTTGGATACTTTGTTCTTGAATGGCTCCAAAGGAACCACGGAGGACTTTGGCGGTCACCCGGCAAGCCTTGCCGCGGGACGCTGCGACTGCCCGTGCACAAGCTCGGGATACTAAGGTACCCCTACTTTAGTACACCGACAACACCCTTCTCACGAGGGTGGGGGCGCCCCCCCCCCCCTAGGGCGCGCCCCCCTACCTCGTGGCCCCCCTTGATGCCATCCGACGCCAACTCCAACTCTATATATTTGCTTTCGGAGAGAGAAAATCAGAGAGAAGAAATAATCGCGTTTTACGATACGGAGCCACTGCCAAGCCCTAAAACCTCTTGGGAGGGCTGATCTGGAGTCCGTTCGGGGCTTCGGAGAGGGGGATTCATCGCCATCGTCATCATCAACCATCCTCCATCACCAATTTCATGATGCTCACCGCCGTGCGTGAGTAATTCCATCGTAGGCTTGCTAGACGGTGATGGGTTGGATGAGATTTATCATGTAATCGAGTTAGTTTTGTTAGGGTTTGATCCCTAGTATCCATTATGTCCTCAGATTGATGTTGCTATGACTTTGCTATGCTTAATGCTTGATAAACTGAAAGTAATAAACAAAAACTTTTACAAACTCTATTTGCTCTTGTTGTTGCAATGTAAAGCCAACATTCAAGTTTTCAGCAAAGATTATGAACTAACCATATTCACAATAACATTTAGGTCTCATGTTTACTCATATCAATGGCATAATCAACTAGTGAGCAATAATAATAAATCTCGGATGACAACACTTTCTCAAAACAATCATGATATGATATAACAAGATGGTATCTCGCTAGCCCTTTCTGAGACCGCAAAACATAAATGCAGAGCACCTTTAAAGATCAAGGACTGACTAGACATTGTGATTCATGGTAAAAGAGATCCAGTCAAGTCATACTCAATGTGAACTGACAATAATACATGCAAATTACAGCGATGCTCTCCAACTGGTGCTTTTTAATAAGAGGATGATGACTTGACATAAAAGTAAATGGATAGGTGTCACATCCCTAGTTCTATTAATGCCTAGTGTTAGCATCTGGTGTTGCATCATGTCTAAATTTCTGAAACTTGAATTGAGGAAAATTGAAAGCCTCAAAATTTTATTTAAAAGAAGGGCAAATAACCCTGGAGATGCATCCAATGTTTCCAAACTGCTCCCCAATGATGTTTAATATTTATGGCAAGGGTTTTGGTCCAAACCAAAAATATTGAACATTTTTAACTAATTATTTTGGCACTGAATTTAAATCATTATTGTCTTTGACTTGGGCATTTAAACACTATTAATAATTTAAATGCTCAAATAATGTTGGAACTATTTTTTGGGCCACTGAAATAATTCAGCATGTGTCCATGAATATTTTCAGGATTTTATTAAATGGTTTAGTATTTTTACTAAACCAAAACAAATTGCAGAAAATAGAAAACAATAATAAATCGAAAAACATAAGAGAGAGAGAGAGAGTAGGCCACTGGGCCACCTACCTAACCCACCTGGTGGCCCACCTACCTGGTCCAGCCCACCTACCCCCACCGCATCGTCTTCCTCCTGTCAGTAGGAGCAGGTGCGTGTCGACGCACGCGCAGCTACGGCCACCTCCTGCTTCACGCTGGAGGCCTGTCCTTCTCCCTGATCCCGCGCTTGGAGATGCCCTGGAGCCCATCTGTCCTCCTCTTGCTTCTCTGGTTCCCCACCTCTCTGCTCCCTCTCTCTCTCGCGCGACCGAGCGGAGCTCGTTGCCGCCGACACCGTCCACCGCGGCCACCAGCCCTCCCCCGCCCAACTGTTGTGCTCTAGTGCTCCGCCTTGACGCCTGCATCGTCCTCGCCGCGCCATGCAGCCTGGGGCGCATCGAATCGCCGCCATCGACGACGCCAGCATCACCGTTTCCATCATCAGCCGCCGTGGATCGCCGCCGTCGAATTCACGGCAACCGAAGCTTCCCCGAGCCCATTGAGCTGCTCTGCGAGATCACTGTGAGCTCCTGCGCATTTTGCCCCTAACCCCGTGGCTTGCTTCCGCCCTCTAGCCATAGCCCGAGGTAACCCGAGGCCGCCGTCCGCCATTGTCAGGACCCCGATTCTAAGTCACATCGATCTAGCCGGTAACACCTCATATCACTTTGCGGCCTCACGCACGGTATTCCACGGGTGTCGCCTTACCATGGCCCGGGACCGTTTGCGCCTTTTGGCTCACGTATATGACAATGTCGCTAGCATCCATATGACCGAGAACCTGGGCCGACATGGCTAGTCGTGAACCCAAAGCGGCACAGACTTATGGAGACAGGCATACATGAATCACGTCGAACATGTCGGTCATCAACGAGTGATTCCGGGCTGTAGCACTGGGCTAACAGGACTCCGGGGATCCCGGGCTGTAGCAGGCTAGACAGGACTCCGGAGATCACCGCGTGACATTTCCCCGAAGGGACAGACATAGGGACGAAGTGAAACACATGCCGGCCAGTCAAGTGTCCTGAACAGTAGTGCTGGGCTAGCAGGACTCCGGTGAACCGGGCTGTAGCGGACTACTATGGCTCGAGGAACACTAGACTACATTTCCCCATAAGAAAGGCTGCGAAGGACAAACAACTAGATTGTCAGATCCCACTCATACCAAGCATTTCAATCATACACACAATATGCCCGATATGAGTACATACAACATGGCATCACAACAAAACTCTACAACTCAAGTACTTTATTTAAAGGCTCCAGGGAGCCATACATAACATATTCATACAGATAGGGGTCACATGACCCGACACTCAAGTCATACAGTCATACAAGCACATGCGGAAGCAACTAGTCTGAGTACATACTCTAGAAAGAAAGAAGGCTTCTCGAAGCCTGTCTATCTACATAGGCCCTCCATGGCCTGGATCACCACCTGGGTGGCTAGTCACTCATCGACGTCAAGGTCTACGTAAAACCCATCGGAGGGGGCAGTGTTGTTGTCTGAAAACAATAAATAAGCAAACATGAGTACAGAGGTACTCAGCAATTCTTACATCAGAACCTACTATACATGCTCATTCTCAAGAAGGTGGTGGGGTTTATGCAGCAAGCCAGCTTTGACTCTTGGCTAAGCTATCCTACGGAACCTTTTAGCAAAAATAGTTTTCGCACACGAGTCCACTACTCACCATCACAATACTCCACCGTGGATCCTCCCTCGTATCCTGCGAGAGGGCCATCCTTGGAACTCACACTTATCTTGAGTCTTTTAGTAGTATCCATTAACTTGTCTATGAACTGTATAGGCAACCAAGTAGTCCTTTACCGCGGACGCGGCTACTCGAATAGTTTTATACCCTGCAGGGGTGTCCTTCGTCACACATGTTTCCACCACTTAGCGTCTGCACACGAAATGTGCTCGGCAGACTTCAAGCGAAAACCGACGTGGGTGTAGACCACGACCTGACTAACCTCACAAGTCTCTAGTCCAGGGTCATCGCCTATTCAGGTTCCATCCGCAAGGAAATCCGGCCGGGGTGTCCTCAACGGCCCCGAACGATGTGAACAGGGTTCCCGAGACACCAAACGGGTGACTCGGTACACCGTGCCATGGTGTATCTACCGCAACATAGCCCACCCCTAGGGTCAGCGCTACGCACGGCCGCCAACACATATCCTACAAACACCAGAAACTAGTTGCAACTCCTGGACTGAGGCGAGAGGGGTCAGTAAGTCGAGCGGGGTCATATTTCAGGGCCCAATGTGTGGTAGTAGCTGAAACTAAAATCACGCATACAGAGCTCAGTTCTTAGGGACGGCCTCAATGAAACAACCCACCATGTACTCCTACATGGCCTCTCATCGATACCTTTACCAAAACATGTTCAACACATCCCACATATCACTGACACAAGCATTTCACTCTAGCCCATCACCCAGATGAACCAGACCTGACACAACTCTAAGCATAGCAGGCATAGCAATGTAGGAATCACAAAACATGGCTCAATCAACTCCTACACATGCTAGTGGGTTTCATCTAGTTACTGTGGCAATGACAGGTCATGCAGAGGATAAGGGTTCAACTACCGTAGCACACAGCAGTTTGAAACGCGTTGTCTTAATGCAGTAAACAAGAGCAGGAGCGAGAACATGGGTTGTATCGGAATGATCAATGGTTGCTTGCCTGATGGAGTGGTAACGGGATACTTCCCTTCAGTTGGATACTCGTGAATATCCTCGGAGGCAGAACCTACCACAAAGAACACAACCGAGCACAATCAACACATGACGATATGCAACAATATGATGCATGCTATGACATGGCAATATGAATGTGTTTTGGCCTAATGCAAGCTAAAACAGAAGGGTAATTGCTTATTTGAACCAAAGGTTCAAGTGTTAGCTCATTTGACTTGATCATATTAGTGCATCACCTTATATTGCATAAACAGCAGGTTTAGCTTGTTCTTACATGCATGAAACCAGTACCAATGGATAGCTTGGATTTTTTGATCATTTTTCATATATAATTTGTCTCATTTGGAGTTATGGTTGAATTTCTATGAATTTTTGAAGTTTAGGCAATTTTCTGGAATTTTCTATATAAAATTAAATCCAGAAAAGAGTTACTGCGTCAGCCTTGCGTCAGCATGACGTCAGCAAGTCAAAGGCGGTGTCCAGGTCAAACCCGACCAGTGGGGTCCACTGGTCAGTGACTCTAGTTGGTTTCTGTGGCTGACATGTGGGACCAGGTCAACCGTGACGTGGCAAAGTCAAACTGACAGATGGGGCCCTCCTGAGACCGGTGCTAATCTAACAGAATAGTTAACTAACTAATTAAGCACTAGGGCCCACATGGCAGTGACTCTAGAGGGGTGGTTAGTGGGTTAATTAACCGCTAATGACGGCCACGTCGGCTACCGGCGTTTAGCCGCCGGCGACCTCAGATCGCGGCGGCGTCCGCGTCCGGATTTCGCTTCAGGCGATGGTTTGGCGCGCTGGGGGCACCAGGGAGGAGCTCGTGCTCGTGCGCATCTAGGGAGACCAACGGGAGATGCGGGGGTGGCCGGAGCTGACGGCGGCGAGCTCTTTAGCGGCCGCCGGAGTTCGGGTAAGGTTGGGGTTGGCACTAGGGGGCACGGCAGGTCGAACGGGTGGGTGCATTAGGCTCCTGGGGACGCGTTGAAGGCGGTGGTGCGCTCGGACGCGTGCTTGCACGGCCGTAGCCACGACGGCGTCGAGGCTCGGCGGCGGCGAGCTTCGGGTGCTCGCGGGGCAACAGCTACGGGGCGAAATCGACGGCGTGGCTAAGGGGAAAGGGACCGGGAGCTCACAGCGGTGCCGTAGGGGTGGCTAGCGGGCTCGGGGGCGACCTTGACGGCGCGAATCGACGGCGAGGAGCTCGGGCGGCCGAGGTTGAAGATGACGGTGGTGGTGACGTTCCAGGCTCTCCCGGCTCGCGTAGCTTGGTGGGGAGGACGAGGAAGACACGGCGGTGCTTCTAGGCTCAGCGGCAGGGCGAGGGGAGCACGGGGGCTACGTCTACGGCATACGGCGGCGACGAGCTCCGCTCGGTGGAAGAGAGAGGGAGCCGGGGGGAGAATGGGGAAGAGGGAGTGAGCGAGAGGGTTCCAAGGGAGGCGTGGCGCTCGTCTAGGGGGTGTCGGGAAGAAGGAGGTGGCCAGCAGGGTGGAGGTGGCGCGCGCGCGTGCCGGCGAGCGTCGGGCACACGCCCTCGTCCTTCTGTCCGAGGAGGGAGACGACAGGAGGCAGCGGGGGTGGGCTGGGCCGCCAGCTGGAGATGGGCCAGGTAGTCCAGGTAAGTGGCCCAGTGGCTTTTCCCTCTTTTATTTATTTCTGTTTTCTATTTCTGTTATTTTGTTTTGATTTAGTTTAAATACTAAATCATTTTATAAAATCCTGAAAATATTCATGGACACTTGCTGAATTATTTCAGTGGCCCAAAAAATAGTTCCAACATTATTTGGGCATTTGAATTATTTAATAGCATTTAAATGCCCAAATTCAAATACTTATGATTTAAATCAATGCCCTTTTGTTGACCTAAAATTATGTGCACCATTTTTCCCAAGGGTTCTAACCCAAGGCAAAGAGGGTGAGCATTTTAGAAGGGCATTTCAGGTTCATTGAATTTATTTTTAGTAAACCCTAGTTGATTTCAGGGGGGGTGCTGGGTGTTCTGCTTTCCCCATTTCAAGTTTCTGATGAAAGTAAACATGATGCACACTCTAATGCATGGTCTAGCTAGGGTGTGACAACTCACCCCCACTCAATAGAATCTCATCCCGAGATTTAGGATCATCTGGAAAGAGGGTGGGGTACTCGAGTCGAAGACGATCCTCCCTTTCCCAAGTGGCTTCTTCCTCGGAATGGTGTGACCATTGAACCTTAAGAAACTTGATATTATGACGTCGAGTGGTACGCTCGCCTTGATCAAGGATACGAACGGGGTATTCTCGATAAGAAAGGTTATCTTGTAAATCAAGCGTTTCGTGGTCCACTCCACGGATAGGATCCGCGAAGCAACGCCTGAGTTGCGAAACGTGGAAGACATCGTGAACTCTGGAAAGATGCGGAGGTACTTCCAATTGGTAGGCAACTTCTCCTCGTTTGGCAAGAATGCGAAAGGGTCCAATGTAACGAGGAGCCAATTTGCCTTTGATACCGAAACGATGGGTTCCCTTTAACGGGGTAACCCGAAGGTAAGCCTTCTCGTCAACTTCAAATGTCATAGGCTTATGTTTACGATCATATTGACTCTTTTGGCGAGATTGGGCTGTTTTCAATTTCTCACGAATAACGCGAACCTGCTCTTCTGCTTCCTGAATCATATCCGGGCCAAAGAGTTGTCTTTCCCCGGTTTCTGACCAGTTAAGAGGCGTTCGACATTTTCGTCCATAGAGAACTTCGAAGGGAGCTTTGCCCAAACTAGCTTGATAGCTATTGTTATAAGCAAACTCCGCGAATGGAAGGCATTTCTCCCAACTCATTCCGAACGAGATAACAGAAGCTCGGAGCATATCTTCCAGAATTTGATTGACTCGCTCTACTTGACCACTTGATTGAGGATGGAAGGCGGTGCTAAAGGAGAGATGAGTTCCCATAGCATTTTGGAAACTTTCCCAAAATCGAGAGGTGAAGAGACTTCCACGGTCTGAGTTAATTTCCAATGGGACACCATGAAGAGACACTATTCGGGAGATGTATAAGTCAGCTAGCTGGCTAGCGGTGATACTCTCATGAACAGGTAGAAAATGGGCTACTTTGGAAAGATGGTCGATCACGACGAAGATGGCATTATTTCCTCTCTTGGTCCTGGGAAACCCAGTGATGAAATCCATACTGATTTTGTCCCATTTCCATTCAGGAATAGCCAAAGGTTGAAGGGTGCCAGCAGGCCGTTGATGCTCTACCTTAACACGACGACAAACGTCGCAATTGGCAATGTATTGAGCGATTTATCTCTTCATCCTAGTCCACCAAAACCTCTGGCGTAGGTCTTGATACATTTTAGTACTACCGGGATGAATGGTGAGAGGGGATTCATGAGCTTCCTTAAGGATCATCTGGCGTAGATGTTGTTTCTTGGGAACCACCAGGCGGTTCTCGAAGAAGACAGCACCTTGTTCATCCATGGAGAAGCATTTAGCTACTCCGCTAGCAATGTTTTCCTTAATCCGGGATATGCCCTTATCACGCTTTTGGGCAGCTATGATTTGATCCATAAGGGTAGGTTTCGCCACCAGGGTAGATAGGAATCCTCGAGGAACAATGTGAAGGTTAAGCTTACGAAATTCCTCATGGAGAAGTGGTTGGCTTTGTTGTAACATCAGGTTGTTACAGTAGGACTTACGACTTAGTGCATCAGCCATGACATTGGCTTTGCCGGGGGTGTAAGTTATTCCTAAGTCGTAATCCGAGATCAACTCGACCCAACGTCTTTGCCTGAGATTCAAATCTGGTTGGGTGAAGATATATTTCAAACTTTGGTGATCGGTGAAGACCTCGCAACGATTACCGAGAAGGTAATGTCGCCAGGTTTTAAGTGCATGGACTACAGCTGCAAGCTCTAGATCATGTGTGGTTCCGCGTGGACTTCAGTCTCGCTAGTAGTTCCGCGTGGACTTCGACGTTTAGCTTGATACCTCAGCTACGATCTTGTGCCCTCGACAGGATCTGGTAGATAGTCAGGCTTCTTAGCCTTTTCATTTATAGATGTCTGTACTCAGACATGTTAAGCTTCCGCATGTGCTTCGCATTGTATGCTATGATTGTTGGGTCATGAGACCCATGCTTGTAATATCTGGCTCTTCGGAGCCTAATGAATTAATACTTGAGTCGTAGAGTCTTGTTGTGATGCCATGTTGTATTTACACATATCGAGCATATTGTGTGTATGATTGAAATGCTTGGTATGTGTAGGATCCGACAACCTAGTTGTTTATCCTTCGCAGCCTTTCTTATGGGGAAATGTAGTCTAGTGTTCCTCGAGCCATAGTAGTCCGCTACAGCCCGGTTCACCGGAGTCCTGCTAGCCCAGCACTACTGTTCAGGACACTTGACTGGCCGGCATGTGTTTCACTTCGTCCCTATGTCTGTCCCTTCGGGGAAATGTCACGCGGTGATTTCCGGAGTCCTGCCTAGCCTGCTACAGCCCGGGATCCCCGGAGTCCTGTTAGCCCAGTGCTACAGCCCGGAATCACTCGTTGATGACCGACATGTTCGATGTGATTCACGTATGCCTGTCTCCATAGGTCGGTGCCGCTTGGGGTTCACGACTAGCCATGTCTGCCCGGGTTCTCGGTCATATGGATGCTAGCGACATTGTCATATACGCGAGCCAAAAGGCGCAAACGGTCCCGGGCCATGGTAAGGCGACACCCGTGGGATACCGTGCGTGAGGCCGCAAAGTGATATGAGGTGTTACCGGCTAGATCGATGTGGCTTAGAATCGGGGTCCTGACAGCGTTGGTATCAGAGCCTGACTGCCTGTAGGATTACCAAGCCAAACTGGTCGAAGTTGAGTCTAGAAATGCTTTAGTTATATAAGGGAATTGATTGTGGAAGGGAACGTAAGGCTCTTTTACTCCTTATACCTCATGACCTTCTGATCTGAGTCATCTTATCTTTTCTACGGGGTTAAGTACTAGGCTTCTCTTCTATCTCTCAGGATGACGTGTTACTAAACCGTAGTTGCCTAGGATTGTTGAGTTCAAGCCTCAGTTCAGTTCCTACTACTTCCATATATTCATAACTGGCCTCAGAACCTTGATATTATGATTCTGAGTGGTTATGCCACCATTTTTGCAGGATGTCTCAAATCTTTTCGAGCATTTACAGCCGTTATGCTGTCCGAGTCATCCCAGGTCTCTAAATAGTCCGATGCATTTGCAAATCCTTTCTCTCTGTTTCCGATGTCCTTTTGGACAGAATAAGCACACTAACCGGTGAGTTGAGGTACTTTGTTGTCTCGACATATATGTTGGAGCTATTACTATGACCCTAGGTGTTTTAGGGAGTCACCTAGTGATCTAGCCATGTTTTGTATCCCCAGTGTGTGATTCTGGCCATTATTCTCAAAAGCATCCCGTGATGCCATGTAGTGGTAGGTATTCTATTCGTGGGTTCTTGAACCCGAGATTCACCCTACTTACCTCATGTTGATAGTGTTGCTAGTTCCTTTAGGATATTAGTAACCTTGCGATAGTCCTCGAGGTCCGTGGTATATCCTTCTTCCAAATACTATGAACCGCCTATGGCAGAAGTTCTTTGAACCATAAGATCACAACCAGGGTGCTCTTGATGAGTTATCCATTCTATATTGTGGCTCTGCCAGTTCTACCTTTCTACATGGGTTATCCGGAAGAAATATGTTGAACTCGTTCGACATACTAATCTATGCATCCACAACTCATAAAGTTATATGTACCTTTGAGTTGTTCCCCTTCCGTTATATTCCGATCTTCGTCTATCAATTGATAGTGAGGAGTATGTATGCATTCGTGTTCATCGATGCCTAGTATTCTTGTGGTTCGTCAAGCCATTCTATTTCAGAATGACTAGGAGAAACAAACTCCAGTACCTCATCCATTTCTGGGATCGGGTCAAAGTGGTTGTATTCCGCAGATCAAAATGCCAATCCAGCTTTTGTTCTGTTCTACCTCGGAGTATTACCCACTTTATGTCAAGAGCGTCGTGAGAATTGCACCTTCCCCTATGAATTCTTGACGCAGTGATACTCTCTCCATCATTATTCATTTCTCGGTTTCCATGTTGTTGCAACCGGAATGTTGACAAGTGAATCGTGGTGTGTGAAATCAATACTCCTAGCAACCCCATTGCTTGGTAGTTAATGGACAATACTCTCGTTCTTAGCGTGCCGGTTATTGGATTATCATTCTAAGACTGATCGTGCTACCTAGTCCATATTTCTGGTGCACACTTCGATCAATGGGTTAGGATTGTGCCAATCCCTCACTCTTTGATCATATCATCTTGCCCTGAAAAGCAAGGTTGTTCTCGAGCTTAGTAACATACCGGTGGTTCGTGATTTTCCGAATATCTTCTCGGAAGTGTTACCAGGTTGTCACCTGACCTTTATGTTGAGTTCGTGATCAAGTTGGTTTTCCGATAAACCACTTTTCCCCAAGAACCTGTGTTGGATACCCCTGAACTAATTGGTTAAGCTAAAACAACAACTTGGAGAGTTGGAAGATAAAGGCTATATCCGACTTAGTTCTTTCCAAAGGGATATCTCTTTGTATATGTGTGTTGAAGAAAGATGATATCTTCATCGATTGATCTCCGTGACCAATTGGTGGAGCTATTGTTTTGTCCAAACTTTGACTTAAGTATGGGCCATCATCAAGTCAAATCAGAACCAACGATGTTCGTAATGTTGTCTTACTCGTGGTTGATCCCTTGAGCATACACCATTACATCTTTTGGTCTGACCAATGCTATCACCGTGTTCACATGATGGTGGAAGTCCAGTGATATGGAAATTCCGATGAGTTGTTGTTGAGCCCATCAGCAGCATTTTATCTCCCCCATAATTCATGTTGAACATCTAAGTTAGTGTTGGAAACTTTTGTAAGCATTATCTTCATGTCCCGTTCATGAAATACATGTTTGTTGTAGGAAGTGACTTTCTCCAAGTTCATGTGCATTAGGTGCAAGTTATCGCCGTGAATCCGAGAAAGTTTGTCTTGCTTTCTCTGGAATCATCCCAAATCGGTCACGCATACGGGCGAAGTATACTGTGGTTTGGAGACTTGCAACCTTCATTCTATATGTATCCCTAGCACACCAAGCCACTGATTGATTTTTTCAAGGAGAAGAAGTTTCTTCTTAGGAGCTAGACTTACGCAAGGACTTCGTTATCCGCAATGATAGTTCCCCACTTGAACTCGGTAGTGTTTTATTATAAGACTACTATGTGGTCATGCTTGTCTGGGACAGCGTCTTCACATGTTTGTAGCAGAACCAGCTCATGTTTTGGAGCTTGCTATCACAGTTCATTCCCCGAGAATCTCGCAACATCATCTCGTCAAATTGTGTTGCAAACCTTCATTTTCCTTTCTAGACTCGATGAGTCTGGAATATCCTGACACCAACCAAATCTGAATCTCAGGCAGATATGATGGTTGGGGCGTTTTCCAAGAACTATAATATTGGTCTCTCGATAACCGGTAAAGTGGATGTCGTGGCCAACACATCCAGCCGGAAGACCTATTATTGTAGTATCTGGATTGAAGAAAGTTGGCCACCTCCCCATGAGGATTTCGTAGGATTTACCTTCGTAGTTAATCCTTACGGATTCTTGTGCTCCCGAAGTCCGACCTCTTACTTGATGTCCTAGATACCAAACCATATCAATAAATGAGCTATCCTGGCGCATCAAGGAGAACATTAGAAGCGGAGTGCTAAATGTCTCTCGATCGATTATCCAGATTTGTTTCCTTGGCCTCGCTAAGGTAAAATCTGAGAAGTGTTATCTTTCTTTGCATCTGCATCTTCCACCATTATTCATCGTGGTAGCATGTTGTGTTGCCAGGATCCTTGACACGGATATTGGCAGAACTTTGATGAATACGGAAATGCTCAAGTTCTTGAGGGCACGCTCAGGCACTAGGTTCTGACGTTGTCATTAACTGGAATGTGCCTTCGTCCTCTCAGTTGTTCGTTAGCCATCCAATTGGTGGAATCACCTTTGCTGATGAACCTTCTCCCCAGTCACCAGAATCATTCCCAACATTTGCATTTTGTTCCCAGCTTACACCTCAATAGCTGTTGTTCAGGATCATCTTCAAAAGTGGACTTACCATGGGTCCCATCCATTTCCGATTATAAGCTAAAAATCATCCATTGCGTTGTCTTCAACAAGGTAGTCCACATCATCCATTCTAGTCCGAGTATGTCATTCTTTCAAACTCCTTCAAACCATCAATTGAAAATTGCCTTAAGCTGGTATGAAGAGTTTCAATGATCTCTGAATCAAAAGTAATTCTTTTTGCCACTTAAGGGAATAATTCTGCGAGTCACCTTCCTTAAGATGTCTCGTTATGGTATCATGGCAATTATCTCCTCGCTACTTTGAAACCATGCATCATCCTACTTAAGCGTGGAATTGCTGCCCACAAATCAAACCCCGTCGTTGTTCTTCCATCCCTCTCGATGTGTCTTGTGTCTCAACTTGAGATGTTTCAACATCTCATTCCGCGAGTTGATATTGTTTAGTTTGATCTTCGAGAAGATCAATCCTAGTTGAGTTTCTTTCCGTCGTCATCGCGTGGATGAAGATCTCAAAGCAAGGATGCCAAGATCGACATGATGCAATGAATCAACATCTTTGAGAAGGGCAATCGGATCGTGAAGATTCTTTATTGGCGTTCCCTCTGTCTCCTTACCTCACGTCTTGAATCTCGGGACGAGATTCTTGTTTAGTGGGGGCGAGTTGTCACATCCCTAGTTCTATTAATGCCTAGTGTTAGCATCTGGTGTTGCATCATGTCTAAATTTCTGAAACTTGAATTGAGGAAAATTGAAAGCCTCAAAATTTTATTTAAAAGAAGGGCAAATAACCCTGGAGATGCATCCAATGTTTCCAAAATGCTCCCCAATGATGTTTAATATTTATGGCAAGGGTTTTGGTCCAAACCAAAAATATTGAACATTTTTAACTAATTATTTTGGCACTGAATATAAATCATTATTGTCTTTGACTTGGGCATTTAAACACTATTAATAATTTAAATGCTCAAATAATGTTGGAACTATTTTTTGGGCCACTGAAATAATTCAGCATGTGTCCATGAATATTTTCAGGATTTTATTAAATGGTTTAGTATTTTTACTAAACCAAAACAAATTGCAGAAAATAGAAAACAATAATAAATAGAAAAACATAAGAGAGAGAGAGAGTAGGCCACTGGGCCACCTACCTAACCCACCTGGCGGCCCACCTACCTGGTCCAGCCCACCTACCCCCACCGCGTCGTCTTCCTCCTGCCAGTAGGAGCAGGTGCGTGTCGACGCACGCGCAGCTACGGCCACCTCCTGCTTCGCGCTGGAGGCCTGTCCTTCTCCCTGATCCCGCGCTTGGAGATGCCCTGGAGCCCCTCTGTCCTCCTCTTGCTTCTCTGGTTCCCCGCCTCTCTGCTCCCTCTCTCTCGCGCGCGACCGAGCGGAGCTCGTTGCCGCCGACACCGTCCACCGCGGCCACCAGCCCTCCCCCGCCCAACGGTTGTGCTCTAGTGCTCCACCTTGACGCCTGCATCGTCCTCGCCGCGCCACGTAGCCTGGGGCGCATCGAATCGCCGCCATCGACGACGCCAGCATCACCGTTTCCATCATCGGCCGCCTTGGATCACCGCCGTCGAATTCGTGGCAACCGAAGCTTCCCCGAGCCCATTGAGCTGCTCTGCGAGATCACCGTGAGCTCCTGCACGTTTTGCCCCTAACCCCATGGCTTGCTTCCGCCCTCTAGCCGTAGCCCGAGGTCACCCGAGGCCGCCGTCCGCCATGGCCGGCGAGCCCGCGCTCCCGAGCCTCTCCTGCTCGCTCCAGGGGCACTGACACGCTCCTGGTGCCTCCAGGAGGACGCCTCTCCACTCCGCTTGCTCGCTCGAGCGCTGCAGCCGCGTCCCCGCACCCGACCGAACTCCGGCCGCCGCGCAAGTCACCGCTGCCGTCGTTTTAGGCCACTAGAGTTGCTGCCGTGAGCACCACTGGACGCGGACGAGTCCCCTCGTCACGTAGAGCCCCTCCGCCGTGCAAATGGTCGTCGGAGCAGCGTTTCCGCGCTGCTCCGCCGCGCCTGTCGTCACCGGCGACACGTCGCCGGTAGGGGTTGACCTGCTGACCGGCGTGGTTTGACCCCACCGGCTCGGTTGACTCCCCCCTGACTCACTGACGTGTGGGCCCAGGCGCCTGCTTAATTAGTGTTAGGTTAGTTAGTGTTAATTAACTTAGCTAATTAGATGAGCCACTGACATGCGGGCCCCGCCCGGCTAACTAAGTAGTTAGGGCTAATTAACTTGATTAGTTGACTGGGTCACTGACCAGTGGGTCCCACTGGTCAGGTTTGACCTGGTCGACGCCGTTGACCTGCTGATATCACTGTGAGGTCATGCTGACGCAATAATTCCTTTCTGGAATTAAAATAAATCTTAAATGATTTATTTATTTTCAGAAAATACCCAAAACTTCTAAAAATCATAGAAATTAAACCGTAACTCCAAATAAGATAAATTATATATGAAAAATTATCAGAAAAATTCAAGGAATCTGTTTATGGCATTTTCATGCATGTTTGAACAACTTAACCTCACTGTTTAGTCCAAAACATGATAATGCACTATTTGAATTCATAGTTTGAATTTGAATTTGAACCTAGTGTTCAAACCAACTCCATTTAACTTGTTGTTAGTTGCATTAGCTCAATCAACAGCATATTGCCATGTCATGATCATGCATCATACTGTTGCATCGCATTGATTGTGTTCTTCCTTGTTTGTCGGTAAATGTCCCCTCTCGATAGACGATGTACCGACGCCGTGATCGTTGACACTGATGAAGACTCAATGTTATCTTCAGAAGTGCCAGGCAAGCACAACCCCCTTGTTCATCCCGATACAAGCCCACTCTCTCGCTCCTGCTCTCTTTTACTGCATTAGGACAACAACGATTCATCTGTTACTTGTTGTGGTAGTTGAACCCCTTATCCTCTGCATGACCTGTCATTGCCATAGTAAATAGATGAAACCCACTAGCATGAGTAGGAGTTGTTTGAGCCCTGATGTGCCTACTCATTCATGCTTGTCTGTCATGCCTGCTACTGCTTAGAGTTGAGTCAGGTCTGATTCATCGGGGATGGATCGGAGGTGTGTAAACATGTCCTACTGTGTGTGAGCTAAGTGTGTGAACACGATTTGGTAAAGGTAGCGGTGAGAGGCCATGTAGGAGTATATGGTGGGTTGTCTCATTGAAACCGTCCTCAGGAACTGAGTTCTGTGTTTGTGATCCATGAAACAGCTACTACCACACGTTGGGCCCTGAAATATGACCCCGCTCGACTTACTGACCCCTCTCGTCCTCTGTCCAGGAGTTGCAATTAGTTTCTAGTGTTTATAGGATATGTGTTGGCGGTCGTGCGTAGCGCTGACCCAAGGGGTGGGCTATGATGCGGTAGATACACTGTGGCACGGTGTACCGGGCGCCCGTTTGGTGTCTCGGGAACCCTGCACACATCGTTTGGGGCTGTGAGCAAAACTCCGGCCGGATCTCCTCGCGGATGGAACCCGAATAGGCGATAAACCTGGACTAGAGACTTGTGTGGTTAGTCAGGTCGTGGTCTACACCCACGTCGGCTTTCGCTTGAAGTCTGCCGAGCACATGTCGTGTGCAGACGCTAAGTGGTGGAAACATGTGTGACGAAGTACACCCCTGCAGGGTTATAAATGATCTATTCGAATGGCGGTGTCCGCGGTAAAGGACTTCTGGGTTGCCTATAACAGTTCATAGACAAGTGAAAGTGGATACTCTAGAACTCGCAAGATAAGTGTGAGTGCTATGGATGGCCTTCTCGTAGGGAGACGAGAGCGGATCCATAGTGGTGTATTGATTGGTGAATATGTGGACTCGTGTGCGCCACCTCAAAAGAGTTGCTTGCAGTCGTAGTTCAGAATAGCCACCGAGTCAAAGCTGGCTTGCTGCAGTTAAACTCCACCCCCCCCCCCCCTTGTTGATACCGATGCATATGTAGTTTAGATCTGATGTAAGTCTTGCTGAGTACCTTTGTACTCACTTTTGCTTAATTTATGTTTTGCAGAGAGACTTCAGTCTCGCTAGTAGTTCCGCGTGGACTTCGACGTTTAGCTTGATACCTCAGCTACGATCTTGTGCCCTTGATGGGATCTGGTAGATAGTCAGGCTTCTTAGCCTTTTCATTTATAGATGTCTGTACTCAGACATGTTAAGCTTCCGCATGTGCTTCGCATTGTATGCTATGATTGTTGGGTCATGAGACCCATGCTTGTAATATCTGGCTCTTCGGAGCCTAATGAATTAATACTTGAGTCGTAGAGTCTTGTTGTGATGCCATGTTGTATTTACACATATCGAGCATATTGTGTGTATGATTGGAATGCTTGGTATGTGTAGGATCCGACAACCTAGTTGTTTATCCTTCACAGCCTTTCTTATGGGGAAATGTAGTCTAGTGTTCCTCGAGCCATAGTAGTCCGCTACAGCCCGGTTCACCGGAGTCCTGCTAGCCCAGCACTACTGTTCAGGACACTTGACTGGCCGGCATGTGTTTCACTTCGTCCCTATGTCTGTCCCTTCGGGGAAATGTCACGCGGTGATTTCCGGAGTCTTGCCTAGCCTGCTACAGCCCGGGATCCCCGGAGTCCTGTTAGCCCAGTGCTACAGCCCGGAATCACTCGTTGATGACCGACATGTTCGATGTGATTCATGTATGCCTGTCTCCATAGGTCTGTGCCGCTTGGGGTTCACGACTAGCCATGTCGGCCCGGGTTCTCGGTCATATGGATGCTAGCGACATTGTCATATACACGAGCCAAAAGGCGCAAACGGTCCCGGGCCATGGTAAGGCGACACCCATGGGATACCGTGCGTGAGGCCGCAAAGTGATATGAGGTGTTACCGGCTAGATCGATGTGGCTTAGAATCGGGGTCCTGACAATAAGCCCTTCGCAGAGGGAAGCGGGGATTTGTAGAGGTGCCAGAGCTCGATTTTGAAATAGATATGAATAATATTTTGAGTGGTATACTTTCATTATCAACATAACAACCGAGAGATCCCGATATCTTCCATGCTACACACATTATAGGCGGTTCACAAGCAGAATGGTAAAGTTTATACTCCCCCACCACCAACAAGCATCAATCCATGGCTTGCCTGAAACAACGGGTGCCTCCAACTAATAACAATCCTGGGGGAGTTTTGTTCGCAATTATTTTGATTTGATTTGAGCATGGGACTGAGCATCCCGGTGACCAGCCATTTTCTCGTGAGTGAGGAGCGGAGTCCACTCCTCTTGAGAATAACCCGCCTAGCATGGAAGATACAGACAGCCCTAGTTGATACATGAGCTATTCGAGCATACAAAACAAAATGTTTATTTGATGGTTTAGAGTTTGGCACATACAAATTTACTTGGAACGGCAGGTAGATACCGTATATATATAGGAAGGTATGGTGGACTCATATGGAATAACTTTGGGGTTTATGGAATTGGATGCACAAGCAGTATTCCCGCTTAGTACAAGTGAAGGCTAGAAAGAGACTGGGAAGCAACCAGCTAGAGAGCGACAACAGTCATGAACATGCATTAAAATTAATCAACACCGAATGTGTAACACCCTCTATGCAACTATATCTCCCACGTGTCGAGGCACGACTTAGAGGCATAATCGCATTGAAGGCAATGTCGCAAGTGAGGTAATCTTCACACAACCCATGTAATACAATAGGGGAAAAAGTTACATAGTTGGCTTACAATCGCCACTTCACACAATTACATGAATAAAAATTACATCAATCAAATACACTCGTGGTCCGACTACGGAACCAAAATAAAAGAAGAACCCCAAATGCGACAAAGGTCCCCGATCGACCCCAACTGGGCTCCACTACTGATCAACTAGAAAGAAACAACACAAAGGACAAGATCTTCATCGAGCTCCTCCTGAGCTTGGTTGCGTCATCAGCACGGACTCATCGGCACCTGCAAGCTGGTTTTGGAAGTCTCTGTGAGCCACAGGGACTCAGCAATCTCGCACCCTCGCGATCAAGACTATTTAAGCTTATGGGTAAGGTAAAGGTATGAGGTGGAGCTGCAGCAAGTGACTAGCATATATGGTGGCTAACATACGCAAAAGAGAGCGAGAAGAGAAGGCAAAGCACGGTCGATAGAAGTATGATCAAGAAGTGATCCTAGACTACCTACGTCAAGCATAACTCCAACAATCGTGTTCACTTCCCGGACTCCACCAGAAAGAGACCATCACGGTTACACACGCGGTTGTTTCATTTTAATTAAGGTCGACTTCAGGTTTTCTACAACCGGACGTTAACAAATTCCCATCTGCCCATAACCGCGGGCACGGCTTTCGAAAGTTCAAATCCCTGCAGGGGTGTCCCAACTTAGCCCATCACAAGCTCTCACGGTCAACGAAGGAATAGACCTCCACCCGAGACATTCCGATCAGACTCGGTATCCCGGTACAACAAGACATTTCGACAGGGTAAAACTAAACCAGCAACACCGCCTGAATGTGCCGACAAATCCCGATAGGAGCTGCACATATCTCTTTCTCAGGGCACACCGGATCGTCCAAACTTCCGGTAGGCCAGCCCAGAGTTGCCCCTGGTGGCCACCGGCGGCTGACAAGTTGGACCAACACTCAGAGGAGCACTGGCCCGGGGGGTTAAAATAATGATGACCCTTGAGTCTGCAGAACCCAAGGGAAAGAAAAGGCTAGGTGGAAAATGGTAAAACCAATGTTGGGCATTGCCGGAAAAGCTTTACTTAAGGCGAACTATCAAGGGGTTCCCATTATAGCCCAACCGCGTAAGGGACGCAAAATCCGGGAACATAACACCGATATGACGGAAACTAGGGCGGCAAGAGTGGAACAAAACACCAGGCATAAGGCCGAGCCTTCCACCCTTTACCAAGTATATAGATGCATTAATTAAATAAGATATATTGTGATATCCCAATAAGTAAACATGTTCCAACAAGGAACAAACTTCAATCTTCACCTGCAACTAACAACGCTATAAGAGGGGCTGAGCAAAGCGGTAACATAGCCAATCAACGGTTTGCTAGGACATTGGTGGGTTAAAGGTTGAACATGGAAATTTGGGAGGCTGACAAGCAAGTGGTAGGCATCGTAGCAATGGCATAGCAAAAGAGCGAGCAAACTAGCATAGCAAAGATAGTAGTGATTTCGAGGGTATGATCATCTTGCCTAAAATCCCGCAAGGAAGAAGAACGAGTCCATGAAGAAGACAAACGGATGTAGTCGAACGGATCCTCACAAACTCGATGTTACCGGATCCAACCCGAAGAAGCAATCACCGGAAAAGAAGCACACAACATAGTAAACAACCAACACATGAACATGGTATGATATGCGAGATGCGGGATGCGATGCGGTATGCAGAATGCAAGATATGACAGGAAATGCATGAACCCGGCCTCAACTTGGAAAACCAAGTGTGCCACTGGAAAGATGGGATGAAATCGCTTGAAAACGATATAAAGATCATTGGAATCGGAGCTACGGTTTGGAAATGGCAAGCGTTTTACGAAATGAACCGATCTGTGATTTACAGCAAGTAGGCACCTAAATGCAACAAAATGAACATGCTACAGCCACCAAACATGACAACAAAAGATATGGCAGGGATGTACAAAAGATGCTTATCAAAACACTAGCACTGAGCCACGGCCAAATCATCCATTAAGAGGTTCAAACAAGCATGGCAAAAATGAATAAGCAAAACAGATTCCAGACTTAGTGAAATTAACACTAGTCTGAAATTTCAGACCACGATGCTCTCTTCGGAGCAGCAAACCAACATGATACATAACCTGAACATGAAAAGTAAGAGCATGGCATGGAGCTACTCAACAAGCTTAACAAAACACCCAAAGTGACCTGGGGCCAAAAGGGTTCACAAAATACTCTAACGAGCACACGAACATAGATGAAACACAATCAGTTTTCAGACTTAGTGAAAACTGAGACATGCTGAAATTTAACTCACGAAGGTATGTAAACGAGCTCGATACACTCACTACGGTGCAAGTCATGGCAAGGCAAGCATATATCCATAAAGAAGGCACAAAATTCTAGCTAGACATGGCAAGAACAATGGCATAGCATGCATGGATCACTAACAATAGCATCGGCAAAATCGCAAACAAGTTGACGATCTGCCCAGATTTACCACGAAGCAAAAGTAGAGCTCGATTGACTCAAGCTAGAGCACTCCACATGTGCAAACAAAGACATGGATGGATATAGCATAACATGAATATCAAAACTCCCTTACTGATCATCCTCAAAAGAGGCACGGATCACTAGGAAACAGGCTGAACATATGACATCATGAACTAAAATATCCCAGACTTAGTGAAATCCACTAAGTCCCTGAAAACAGAATTCTCAGGTGCCTCTCTTTGCAAGCTTGCACAAGTCACCACACACATCCTAAAAATGCATGGGTGGCACCTCTAGAAAGAAGACAAAATGCTTAACAATACATCCCAAAGAGGCACAGGCATATCACGCACACAATAATCATGGCAAAAATGACAAAAGTCTATGATGAACTAACGGATCTGCAACTTAACTCACGAAGCCTCCTTCTAACAGCAATTCGGGCATCAAGATGAACTCAAATGCAAATGATGCAATGGAATGAAATGATGTACATGTCGAGACGAAGATTTTGATATGCTATATGCATGATTCGGAGTTACGGATGCAAAGTTACGACATGATGAACAAGGGCACATGGATCTGGGAATTTCGGGGACTTAGCAGTTTTTCAGTGAGCGTCAAGAGTTAAAATACACTCAGGGCATAGGATAGGGGTTTGCTCACCACATGGGCTTCGGCCCAGTAAGGAGGAAGTAGGTGGACTGAGAAGCTGGGCCGGAGGGCATTGCGGTGGCCCACGCGGCCCACGAGGTTGGTCGACGGGGGCGTCGTCCTCCTCCCGTGCTCCTCCTCGCAGGAGGCCATGGCGGCGGCGCGGAAGGCAGGGAGCTCCGGCGAGGTTCGAAGCAAGGCGGGGAGGCACTGGGTGCCCGGGAACGGCCAGATCCGGTCACTCCGGTCCCGTTCCGGCCGGATCCGGCAGCAGCGCGTGACGTGACGGCGGGTGATACGTCGGAGGCGGCGGTCGGACATGTCCGGGGTGGGTGGTTTTTGTCCGGTGGCGCGAGGTGGACGAAGGATAGGGTTCATCCGCGAAATTTTCGGGGATGCCCACATATTTATAGGTAGAGGGAGCTAGGAGAGTCCAAATGAGGTGCGGTTTTCGGCCACGCGATCGTGATCGAACGACCGAGATGATGGAGCAGAGTTTGGTGGGTTTTTGGGCCAAAATGGAGGGGTGTTGGGCTGCAACACACACGAGGCCTTCTCGGTCCCTCGGTTAACCGTTGGAGTATCAAACGAAGTCCAAGTGATACGAAACTTGACAGGCGGCCTACCGGTGGTAAACCAAGGCCGCTTGGCAAGTCTCGGTCCAATCCGGAAATGTTTAATCCCCAAACACGAAAGAAAGCTAGAAATGGCCACCGGAGGAGAACGAAGCGCCGGAATGCAAAACGGACAACGGGGAAAATGCTCGAATGCATGAGATGAACATGTATGCAAATGAAATGCACATGATGACATGATATGCAATGCATGACACGCAAGCAATGACAAGGCAACGACAGCGAATAACTGAACGACACCTGGCACATCGGTCTCGGGGCGTTACAACACTCCACCACTACGAGAGGATCTCGTCCGAGATCTAGAATGGCACCGGAGGGAAAACGGAAGAGAAAGAGAAGAGGTAAAGCTAAGTTGCTCCTTTGACAAACTAGTGAAACCAAAGAACCTTGCGAGGTTGAACAAATACGAGAAAAGAATACAACGGAGAAGAACAAAATTGAAAACACACCGATAGAAAGGAGGAACAAAGAAGAACAAATTCGTATAGCGCTCCATTTGGAAAGAGATGTAAAACTTGATAAGGCGAAAAGAACTTGAACAAAGGGGCATAATACTCCGGTTAAAACAAGATAGGGAAGGAATAAGAATGAGATAATTTGGACAGCACTCCGCCTGTAAATGGAAGGAATTGAACAAGACAAGATGAGAGGATACTTGAAAAGAGGACACAACATTCCAATTAAAAGGATAGGTACGAAAAGAACACAATCCTGATAAAACAAGAAGATGGGTTGAAGAGAGCAACATCACCATGCCTCCGGAACAAAAGAGTAGAGTAAAGATAATTGAGACAAGCGAATGTAGAAGACAATGCCAACTTCTGTTACAAAAGAGCCTGAAAAGGCGTCTCTAGGAGAAGGGTTGAACGGAGTTGTCGGAAAACCAACAACGAAAATAATAAGCTTGATATGGTCTTATGGAATACAACTCAAATTATGAGGTGACAACCTGCCACTCACGGGAAGAAGAATTGGATTGATAAGAACAAGGAGACAAGAAACTATTCCACCAGAAGGATAAATGAAGAACTTGGATCATTTATAAGCACAATTATAGCAACAATCCTTATGGAAGGCTTTAGGTGAAGTATAACCCAAGATAACTCCAATGACGAGATTGATGGATTTAAAATACCTCATTCTTAACAACATGTGAATCATGAAACATGAACTCACATTATCAAGACTGACGTAATACCACCTTCAATGATAAGAAAGAAAGAATTGCACTCCGAATTGCAAGATGAAGAAAACTTGAGCTCCTTTGAAAGGAATCTCAATGAACACTTGGAGAAGGAATTATTTCTTTGATTAACCATCATGTAGCACCTTGATGAAGAACTCCGGTAACAAAAGAATGATCCGAAATACTTGAATGATGAAAAGAATAAGATTGAAGCCTCACAATGATTTAGATAGAGAACTCCGTGATAATAAAATTGAAAGAGGTTGGAACTCCAGGAAAGAAAGATGAGCACTTGAAGCCAAGAATTTAATCATCGAAAACAAACTCCGGAAAAAAATTAACATATGGATGAAACAAGAATAAGAATTACATTATGCCTATCTTTCACCAATTAAATTGATGACACTCAACGGATTTGGCACACTACTTATTCTCGTAGAAGGATTAAGAGAGATATGGTGCAAACTTGAGAAGGTCTTCAACAAACCACCGGAAAGATTGAAAACAACAAATAATTGATATGAAAACGAATGATGAGAGCTCTTGAACGAACCACCGTAAGAATTAAAAATGAACGAAGAGAAGATAAAGAAACACCGGGGAAAATTAGCAAATGAATGAAGATTCTTGAGAGAAATTAGATACAAGAGAACGAAAAGATCACGAGCCGATTAAAGATCACTTGAACGAAGCACCGGTAAAATTGAAGAACGAGAGCTGAAAGCTAAGAATGAATAAATCTGAATTGACGGACTCTGGATAACAAACTGAGAAGACTCTTGAATTGCTCCGGATGGGTGAAAGGAATTCTCACAATCGAAAAATAATTATGAGAGGATGGAAACAAGCTAGAATCACGAATCTTGAAAGAATGGAGCAAGATTAAAGAGAAACTCTTCTTCGGTCTTCCAATCTGAGAATGACGATGAGAAACACCACCATGAATTATTGAGGCACACCGGAATGAAGAATGGGAAGGTTGAGCCAACGATGAAAAGAAATGAAAGATCTTGGAGAAAGGCATTTGACTGATGATAAATCATTCTTATGTCAAACTTCGAAAGGAATTTGAGGGTCGGAGGGTGGGGAAAACAAAGGCAACTTGGAGATGGAAGAAATGAACACCGTTGAGAAGAACTGATACTCGATCTTGCGGATGTTGAAATGATCGGATCCACTTGAAGAGAAACACGCCGGTTTAAAAGAAATTGGCATGACAATCTCAATTAACCAGAAGGATTAGTATTCACATCGGAGTATGAGAACACCATTTAGGAAAGGTATGGGATCAACTCTTGATATTGAAGCAACTCGAATACCACAACTCAAAAAAAACAAAAACAAAGGATTGGCTTGGAAAATAAGCCAGAACAAACATATGATAGAGATTTCGTCCGAAGTTTTCGTGGTGGGGCCTACACGGGCTCGATCGTACAGCACCATCATGTACAAGGCAGTGCACATGACATACGAAGCGTCCCTGAGTCGGCATAGCCAAGGACTCTTTAAGACACAACGAGACCACTGTAAAATCGACCGTGAATAGGCGAACCACTAGACGTCGAACCCCAATTTCATATCATACATCTGTCAAAAAAGATATCCTAAGAGCTACTTGAATTCCCACTTATGAAACTCCCGAAACTTTTCGGTTATGCAATCAGGTGTTGTGGATACAGGGGAAGCATAATATCTCACCCAAACTAGCAATACCTACATCCAGCTGTATCCATCCTTCAACACATAACCAAGAAACCTTCGGAAATCATCTACCTCAACCTTCGAAAAGCATCCGTTATACAAGTTATGGCGATACTCCCGAACTCCCGCCCCAGTACTGGGTGGTGTCGAGGTTATCTTACCAACCAACTGCATAAAAGAGATTTTCGATGTCGGCGTACTAAACTCAGGTATTCCAGAACTGCAACGATAAAATTATGACGACCACACCTCAGAGCTCAACTCCCCGGGACACTTCCACAAAACCCCTGACAGGAGGCACCAAGACAATGTTCTCATCATAAAACCATCGGAACGATTCCAAGATACCCGCGTGATCCTAAAAAAAATTTAGTGAAATTTGAGAAGAGAAGAGTCAAAACTCTACGTCTGGATGCCTTACCAGAGCGATGAGGAGACTGGGGAGTAAAAAGAATTCCTAAACTCTCCGATATATAATTCCAAAATGACTCAAAACATTTTTCTAGACACAACTCGGCCGCTAAAACGATCAAGCAATGGGGGCTCCTAAGGTCGGGGAAGGCTCTGATACCAACTTGTAACACCCTCGACACATGGGAGATATAGTCGCATCGAGGGTGTTACAGAATGCAAGCATGAGTAGGATATAATTCACCATGAACATAAATATCGTAGAGGCTATATTGATTTTGTTTCAACTACATGCATTAACATGTGCCAAGTCAAGCCGCTCGAATCGTTCAAAGGAGGATACCACCCTATCATACCACATCACAACCATTTTAATAGCATGTTGGCACGCAAGGTAAACCATTATAAACTCCTAGCAAATTAAGCATGGCATTGACACGTCTCCAACGTATCTATAATTTTTTGTTATTCCATGCTATATTATATTCTGTTTTGGACATTATTGGGCTTTATTATACACTTTTATATTATTTTTGGGACTAACCTATTAACCGGAGGCCCAGCCCAGAATTGTTGTTTTTTGCCTATTTCAGAGTTTCGTAGAAAAAGAATATCAAACGAAGTCCAAACGGAATGAAACCTTCGGGAACATGATTTTCGGAATGAACGTGATCCAGAGGACTTGGACCCTACGTCAAGACATCAACCAGGAGGCCACGAGGTAGGGGGCGCGCCTACCCCCCCCCCTGGGCACGCCCTCCACCCTCGTGGGCCCCCTGTTGCTCCACCGACGTACTCCTTCCTCCTATATATACCTATGTACCCCCAAACTACCAGATATAGAGCTAAAACCCTAATTCCACCGCTGTAACTTTCTGTATCCATGAGATCCCATTTTGGGGCCTGTTACGGAGCTCCACCAGAGGGGGCATCGATCACGGAGGGCTTCTACATCAACACCATAGCCTCTCCGATGAAGTGTGAGTAGTTTACTTCAGACCTACGGGTCCATAGTTATTAGCTAGATGGCTTCTTCTCTCTTTTTGGATCTCAATACAATGTCCTCCCCCTCTCTCATGGAGATCTATTCGATGTAATCTTCTTTTGCGGTGTGTTTGTTGAGACCGATGAATTGTGGGTTTATGATCAAGTTTATCTATGAACAATATTTGAAACTTCTCTGAATTCTTTTATGTATGATTGGTTATCTTTGCAAGTCTCTTCGAATTATCAGTTTGGTTTGGCCTAATAGATTGATCTTTCTTGCAATGGGAGAAGTGCTTAGCTTTGGGTTCAATCTTGCGGTGTCCTTTCCCAGTGACAGTAGGGGCAGCAAGGCACGTATTGTATTGTTGCCATCGAGGATAACAAGATGGGGTTTATATCATATTGCATGAGTTTATCCCTCTACATCATGTCATCTTGCTTAAAGCGTTACTCTGTTCTTATGAAGTTAATACTCTAGATGCATGTTGGGTAGCGGTCGATGTGTGGAGTAATAGTAGTAGATGCAGGCAGGAGTCGGTCTACTTGTCTTGGGCGTGATGCCTATATACATGATCATACCTAGATATTCTCATAACTATGCTCAATTCTATCAATTGCTCAACAGTAATTTGTTCACCCACCGTAAATACTTATGCTCTTGAGAGAAGCCACTAGTGAAACCTATGGCCCCCGGGTCTATTTTCCATCATATTACTCTTCCAACACTTAGTTATTTTTATTGCCTTTTATTTTACTTTGCATCTTTATCATAAAAAATACCAAAATATTATCTTATCATATCTATCAGATCTCACTCTTGTAAGTGACCATGTAGGGATTGACAACCCCTTATCGCGTTGGTTGCGAGGATTTATTTGTTTGTGTAGGTGCGAGGGGCTCGTGCGTGGCCTCCTACTGGATTGATACATTGGTTCTCAAAAACTGAGGGAAATACTTACGCTACTTTGATGCATCACCCTTTCCTCTTCAAGGGAAAACCAACGCATTGCTCAAGAGGTAGCATGCATAAGCAACTATAATCTCTAATTCTCATTGCAAACATGTTTCATTCATAATAGGGTGAATCAGGAACGATGAACTAATCATATTTACAAAAAAAGTGGAGTTCATACCAGCTTTTCTCACCTCAATCAGTTCATCATATATCGTTATTATTGCCTTTCACTTACACGATTGAATAGTGTGGATAATAATAATAATAGTGCACGTGCATTGGACTAAGCTGGACTCTGCAAGCATTCAATTCAAGGGAGAAGACAAGGTAATATGGGCTCTTTGTTAGATCAACAATAATGCATATAAGAGCCACTCAACATTTTCATCATGGTCTTCTCCTCTCGACCCCCCAAAGAAAAGAAATAAAACTATTTACACAGGAAAGCTCCCAACAAACAAAAGAAGAACGAGAAATATTTTTGGGTTTTATTTTTAATTACTACTACTACATGCATGGAAATTAAACTAGCTAAAACTACAACTAATTTTTTTGTTTTTCTTAAGGGTTTTCAAACACACAAGAAGAAAGCTTAAAAAGAAAATAAACTATCATGGATGATACAATGAAAAAGTATGAGCACCGACAACTAGAATGAGTGTGTGAACATGAATGTAATGTCGGTGAGAAATACGTACTCCCCCAAGCTTAGGCTTTTGGCCTAAGTTGGTCTATGCCCATGGATCAAAGTTGTAGCTAGGGTCGTACTGAGAAGGGTCCTCAGGTTGCCACTGGTTGGCGATCTCCTCCGGATTCCACTGGTAAACAGACTGACAGTGAGGATCAGATGGTGGCTCCGGCTCTGCAGCTGACATCTGGCCTCGGTACGCATGAATGGCCTCAGGCAAAATGAGGTACGTTCCTGAAAGTATGTTAAACAAAGAGGGTGCGGGCAAGGTAATAATCTCACAATAATTTTTACCAAATATTAATTTGTACTTAAGTATCTTATTCTTATCCTTAACAATAAACTCATGTGCTACCATACTCTTATAACCTAGAACAATAGGAGGCATCAACTTTTCCTCTTTCTCAAAATGCCTGATAGGAATGTTAAAGTGTGCAGCAAGGCGCGAGGCAAAGATACCTCCGAGGACAGGGCCCTTTGTACGGTTCAGATTTAACTGTTTAGCAACAATAGCGCCTAAACTGAAAGTAGTATCACGAAACATGGCATGGTGCAAAATAACAATATCAGGGGCACTAAGGTTTCCGCAGTTCCCATGACAAATTAAACATCTACTAGCAAATATAGCGAAGTAACGCAGAACAGGAAAATGTATGCTAGTGATTCTTGCATCGGAAACCTTTCTAGTTTCCCCTACAGCAATCGTATCAATAAACCCTTCCACATCATTACGATGTGGTTCCTCTACGCTGCCCGCAAAGGGTATCAAACAAACCCGGCAAAAATCATAAAGTGACATCTCCTTATGCTCATCATATAAATAAAATTCCACCGAAGGTGGCGATCTTCTAGCATAGAAATGAAAATTTTGCACAAAAATATTGGTGAGTAAGAGATACTGTTCACACCGGTCATGGAGGAAGTCGGTGAGGCCTGCATTCTCAGCCAATTGATAAAAATCTTCATAAATCCCGGCTTCTCTCAAGAACTCATCACAAGGCCATTCACACGGCCGAACCTCCGTAGTACGAGGGAGATTATACTTGGGCTTCTTATTTTCTTCACTTTGCTTATCCTTAGAGCTTCGGCTCGATGAGCCCCTCAAAAATCTCTTCATCTTTTTCTGAAATTTTTAGTAACTTAAAATAAAAGTGAACCAAACTCAACAAGATTGATAGAAACTACTCCCACAAGTGCCTAGAGGCAATATCATGCATTAGAACTACTTAGAACCATATAAATTTGACATGCAAGCTCAAGAACAGGGTCACCTAAGAAGCAAAAAAAATTGCAATAAATAAAGCACTAGAACAAAAACTAATTGGACCATTGGAGGAGTCACATGCCAAAGAATAATCCCCCAAAGCAGTTTTGTGAATGGAGCTTTGAGCAAGGAGATCTAAAATGGCAGCAAGATGAGCTAGAACTCGGGTTTGAACTGGCTAGTGATTTTTTCTGGAGCAAGACGAAGTGTGTGGGTGCAAGGATAAGTGGAGGGGACCCACGTGGGGTCCACGAGGCAGGGGGGCGCCCTCCACACTCGTGGGCACGTGGCTGCTCCCCTTGTTGTGTTCTCAGTGCTGAAAATCCTTAAATATTCTGGAAAATATAATATTTCATTTTCAGGGCATTTGGAGAACTTTTATTTTCAGGGTATTTTTTTATTGCAAGGATAATTCAGAAAACAGACAGAAAATACTATTTTTTGCTTTATTTAATATAAATAACAGAAAGTAAAAAGAGGGTACAGAGAGTTGTGCTTTCTAACTTCAGCCATCTAATGCTCATCAAAAGGAATCCACTAACAAGGTTGATCAAGCCTTGTTAACAAACTCATTCCAAATCGCATGAAACCGGAGAAATTTCGAATAACACTAGGTTACCTCAACGGGGATATGCACGTCCCCAACAATAAGAATATCATATTTCTTCTTGACAATAGGAAGAGGAAATTCAAAACCTCCAATAGTGATTGTTGAAATTTTTCCAATAGAATTGATACTGTGGACTTGGGGTTGTTTCCTCGGAAAGTGTACCATATGCTCATTACCATTAACATGTTGCAATTAGTTTACTGACCCCTCTCGTCCATATGCTTACTGACCCCTCTCGTCCTCTGTCCAGGAGTTGCAATTAGTTTCTAGTGTTTATAGGATATGTGTTGGCGGTCGTGCGTAGCGCTGACCCAAGGGGTGGGCTATGATGCGGTAGATACACTGTGGCACGGTGTATCGGGCGCCCGTTTGGTGTCTCGGGAACCCTGCACACATCGTTTGGGGCTGTGAGCAAAACTCCGGCCGGATCTCCTCACGGATGGAACCCGAATAGGCGATAAACCTGGACTAGAGACTTGTGTGGTTAGTCAGGTCGTGGTCTACACCCACGTCGGCTTTCGCTTGAAGTCTGCCGAGCACATGTCGTGTGCAGACGCTAAGTGGTGGAAACATGTGTGACGAAGTACACCCCTGCAGGGTTATAAATGATCTATTCGAATGGCGGTGTCCGCGGTAAAGGACTTCTGGGTTGCCTATAACAGTTCATAGACAAGTGAAAGTGGATACTCTAGAACTCGCAAGATAAGTGTGAGTGCTATGGATGGCCTTCTCGTAGGGAGACGAGAGCGGATCCATAGTGGTGTATTGATTGGTGAATATGTGGACTCGTGTGCGCCACCTCAAAAGAGTTGCTTGCAGTCGTAGTTCAGAATAGCCACCGAGTCAAAGCTGGCTTGCTGCAGTTAAACTCCACCCCCCCCCCCCCCCCTTGTTGATACCGATGCATATGTAGTTTAGATCTGATGTAAGTCTTGCTGAGTACCTTTGTACTCACTTTTGCTTAATTTATGTTTTGCAGAGAGACTTCAGTCTCGCTAGTAGTTCCGCGTGGACTTCGACGTTTAGCTTGATACCTCAGCTACGATCTTGTGCCCTTGATGGGATCTGGTAGATAGTCAGGCTTCTTAGCCTTTTCATTTATAGATGTCTGTACTCAGACATGTTAAGCTTCCGCATGTGCTTCGCATTGTATGCTATGATTGTTGGGTCATGAGACCCATGCTTGTAATATCTGGCTCTTCGGAGCCTAATGAATTAATACTTGAGTCGTAGAGTCTTGTTGTGATGCCATGTTGTATTTACACATATCGAGCATATTGTGTGTATGATTGGAATGCTTGGTATGTGTAGGATCCGACAACCTAGTTGTTTATCCTTCACAGCCTTTCTTATGGGGAAATGTAGTCTAGTGTTCCTCGAGCCATAGTAGTCCGCTACAGTCCGGTTCACCGGAGTCCTGCTAGCCCAGCACTACTGTTCAGGACACTTGACTGGCCGGCATGTGTTTCACTTCGTCCCTATGTCTGTCCCTTCGGGGAAATGTCACGCGGTGATTTCCGGAGTCTTGCCTAGCCTGCTACAGCCCGGGATCCCCGGAGTCCTGTTAGCCCAGTGCTACAGCCCGGAATCACTCGTTGATGACCGACATGTTCGATGTGATTCATGTATGCCTGTCTCCATAGGTCTGTGCCGCTTGGGGTTCACGACTAGCCATGTCGGCCCGGGTTCTCGGTCATATGGATGCTAGCGACATTGTCATATACACGAGCCAAAAGGCGCAAACGGTCCTGGGCCATGGTAAGGCGACACCCATGGGATACCGTGCGTGAGGCCGCAAAGTGATATGAGGTGTTACCGGCTAGATCGATGTGGCTTAGAATCGGGGTCCTGACAATAAGCCCTTCGCAGAGGGAAGCGGGGATTTGTAGAGGTGCCAGAGCTCGATTTTGAAATAGATATGAATAATATTTTGAGTGGTATACTTTCATTGTCAACATAACAACCGAGAGATCCCGATATCTTCCATGCTACACACATTATAGGCGGTTCACAAGCAGAATGGTAAAGTTTATACTCCCCCACCACCAACAAGCATCAATCCATGGCTTGCCTGAAACAACGGGTGCCTCCAACTAATAACAATCCTGGGGGAGTTTTGTTCGCAATTATTTTGATTTGATTTGAGCATGGGACTGAGCATCCCGGTGACCAGCCATTTTCTCGTGAGTGAGGAGCGGAGTCCACTCCTCTTGAGAATAACCCGCCTAGCATGGAAGATACAGACAGCCCTAGTTGATACATGAGCTATTCGAGCATACAAAACAAAATGTTTATTTGATGGTTTAGAGTTTGGCACATACAAATTTACTTGGAACGGCAGGTAGATACCGTATATATATAGGAAGGTATGGTGGACTCATATGGAATAACTTTGGGGTTTATGGAATTGGATGCACAAGCAGTATTCCCGCTTAGTACAAGTGAAGGCTAGAAAGAGACTGGGAAGCAACCAGCTAGAGAGCGACAACAGTCATGAACATGCATTAAAATTAATCAACACCGAATGTGTAACACCCTCGATGCAACTATATCTCCCACGTGTCGAGGCACGACTTAGAGGCATAATCGCATTGAAGGCAATGTCGCAAGTGAGGTAATCTTCACACAACCCATGTAATACAATAGGGGAAAAAGTTACATAGTTGGCTTACAATCGCCACTTCACACAATTACATGAATAAAAATTACATCAATCAAATACACTCGTGGTCCGACTACGGAACCAAAATAAAAGAAGAACCCCAAATGCGACAAAGGTCCCCGATCGACCCCAACTGGGCTCCACTACTGATCAACTAGAAAGAAACAACACAAAGGACAAGATCTTCATCGAGCTCCTCCTGAGCTTGGTTGCGTCATCAGCACGGACTCATCGGCACCTGCAAGCTGGTTTTGGAAGTCTCTGTGAGCCACAGGGACTCAGCAATCTCGCACCCTCGCGATCAAGACTATTTAAGCTTATGGGTAAGGTAAAGGTATGAGGTGGAGCTGCAGCAAGTGACTAGCATATATGGTGGCTAACATACGCAAAAGAGAGCGAGAAGAGAAGGCAAAGCACGGTCGATAGAAGTATGATCAAGAAGTGATCCTAGACTACCTACGTCAAGCATAACTCCAACAATCGTGTTCACTTCCCGGACTCCACCAGAAAGAGACCATCACGGTTACACACGCGGTTGTTTCATTTTAATTAAGGTCGACTTCAGGTTTTCTACAACCGGACGTTAACAAATTCCCATCTGCCCATAACCGCGGGCACGGCTTTCGAAAGTTCAAATCCCTGCAGGGGTGTCCCAACTTAGCCCATCACAAGCTCTCACGGTCAACGAAGGAATAGACCTCCACCCGAGACATTCCGATCAGACTCGGTATCCCGGTACAACAAGACATTTCGACAGGGTAAAACTAAACCAGCAACACCGCCTGAATGTGCCGACAAATCCCGATAGGAGCTGCACATATCTCTTTCTCAGGGCACACCGGATCGTCCAAACTTCCGGTAGGCCAGCCCAGAGTTGCCCCTGGTGGCCACCGGCGGCTGACAAGTTGGACCAACACTCAGAGGAGCACTGGCCCGGGGGGTTAAAATAATGATGACCCTTGAGTCTGCAGAACCCAAGGGAAAGAAAAGGCTAGGTGGAAAATGGTAAAACCAATGTTGGGCATTGCCGGAAAAGCTTTACTTAAGGCGAACTATCAAGGGGTTCCCATTATAGCCCAACCGCGTAAGGGACGCAAAATCCGGGAACATAACACCGATATGACGGAAACTAGGGCGGCAAGAGTGGAACAAAACACCAGGCATAAGGCCGAGCCTTCCACCCTTTACCAAGTATATAGATGCATTAATTAAATAAGATATATTGTGATATCCCAATAAGTAAACATGTTCCAACAAGGAACAAACTTCAATCTTCACCTGCAACTAACAACGCTATAAGAGGGGCTGAGCAAAGCGGTAACATAGCCAATCAACGGTTTGCTAGGACATTGGTGGGTTAAAGGTTGAACATGGCAATTTGGGAGGCTGACAAGCAAGTGGTAGGCATCATAGCAATGGCATAGCAAAAGAGCGAGCAAACTAGCATAGCAAAGATAGTAGTGATTTCGAGGGTATGATCATCTTGCCTAAAATCCCGCAAGGAAGAAGAACGAGTCCATGAAGAAGACAAACGGATGTAGTCGAACGGATCCTCACAAACTCGATGTTACCGGATCCAACCCGAAGAAGCAATCACCGGAAAAGAAGCACACAACATAGTAAACAACCAACACATGAACATGGTATGATATGCGAGATGCGGGATGCGATGCGGTATGCAGAATGCAAGATATGACAGGAAATGCATGAACCCGGCCTCAACTTGGAAAACCAAGTGTGCCACTAGAAAGATGGGATGAAATCGCTTGAAAACGATATAAAGATCATTGGAATCGGAGCTACGGTTTGGAAATGGCAAGCGTTTTACGAAATGAACCGATCTGTGATTTACAGCAAGTAGGCACCTAAATGCAACAAAATGAACATGCTACAGCCACCAAACATGACAACAAAAGATATGGCAGGGATGTACAAAAGATGCTTATCAAAACACTAGCACTGAGCCACGGCCAAATCATCCATTAAGAGGTTCAAACAAGCATGGCAAAAATGAATAAGCAAAACAGATTCCAGACTTAGTGAAATTAACACTAGTCTGAAATTTCAGACCACGATGCTCTCTTCGGAGCAGCAAACCAACATGATACATAACCTGAACATGAAAAGTAAGAGCATGGCATGGAGCTACTCAACAAGATTAACAAAACACCCAAAGTGACCTGGGGCCAAAAGGGTTCACAAAATACTCTAACGAGCACACGAACATAGATGAAACACAATCAGTTTTCAGACTTAGTGAAAACTGAGACATGCTGAAATTTAACTCACGAAGGTATGTAAACGAGCTCGATACACTCACTACGGTGCAATTCATGGCAAGGCAAGCATATATCCATAAATAAGGCACAAAATTCTAGCTAGACATGGCAAGAACAATGGCATAGCATGCATGGATCACTAACAATAGCATCGGCAAAATCGCAAACAAGTTGACGATCTGCCCAGATTTACCACGAAGCAAAAGTAGAGCTCGATTGACTCAAGCTAGAGCACTCCACATGTGCAAACAAAGACATGGATGGATAGAGCATAACATGAATATCAAAACTCCCTTACTGATCATCCTCAAAAGAGGCACGGATCACTAGGAAACAGGCTGAACATATGACATCATGAACTAAAATATCCCAGACTTAGTGAAATCCACTAAGTCCCTGAAAACAGAATTCTCAGGTGCCTCTCTTTGCAAGCTTGCACAAGTCACCACACACATCCTAAAAATGCATGGGTGGCACCTCTAGAAAGAAGACAAAATGCTTAACAATACATCCCAAAGAGGCACAGGCATATCACGCACACAATAATCATGGCAAAAATGACAAAAGTCTATGATGAACTAACGGATCTGCAACTTAACTCACGAAGCCTCCTTCTAACAGCAATTCGGGCATCAAGATGAACTCAAATGCAAATGATGCAATGGAATGAAATGATGTACATGTCGAGACGAAGATTTTGATATGCTATATGCATGATTCGGAGTTACGGATGCAAAGTTACGACATGATGAACAAGGGCACATGGATCTGGGAATTTCGGGGACTTAGCAGTTTTTCAGTGAGCGTCAAGAGTTAAAATACACTCAGGGCATAGGATAGGGGTTTGCTCACCACATGGGCTTCGGCCCAGTAAGGAGGAAGTAGGTGGACTGAGAAGCTGGGCCGGAGGGCATTGCGGTGGCCCACGCGGCCCACGAGGTTGGTCGACGGGGGCGTCGTCCTCCTCCCGTGCTCCTCCTCGCAGGAGGCCATGGCGGCGGCGCGGAAGGCAGGGAGCTCCGGCGAGGTTCGAAGCAAGGCGGGGAGGCACTGGGTGCCCGGGAACGGCCAGATCCGGTCACTCCGGTCCCGTTCCGGCCGGATCCGGCAGCAGCGCGTGACGTGACGGCGGGTGATACGTCGGAGGCGGCGGTCGGACATGTCCGGGGTGGGTGGTTTTTGTCCGGTGGCGCGAGGTGGACGAAGGATAGGGTTCATCCGCGAAATTTTCGGGGATGCCCACATATTTATAGGTAGAGGGAGCTAGGAGAGTCCAAATGAGGTGCGGTTTTCGGCCACGCGATCGTGATCGAACGACCGAGATGATGGAGCAGAGTTTGGTGGGTTTTTGGGCCAAAATGGAGGGGTGTTGGGCTGCAACACACACGAGGCCTTCTCGGTCCCTCGGTTAACCGTTGGAGTATCAAACGAAGTCCAAGTGATACGAAACTTGACAGGCGGCCTACCGGTGGTAAACCAAGGCCGCTTGGCAAGTCTCGGTCCAATCCGGAAATGTTTAATCCCCAAACACGAAAGAAAGCTAGAAATGGCCACCGGAGGAGAACGAAGCGCCGGAATGCAAAACGGACAACGGGGAAAATGCTCGAATGCATGAGATGAACATGTATGCAAATGAAATGCACATGATGACATGATATGCAATGCATGACACGCAAGCAATGACAAGGCAACGACAGCGAATAACTGAACGACACCTGGCACATCGGTCTCGGGGCGTTACAACACTCCACCACTACGAGAGGATCTCGTCCGAGATCTAGAATGGCACCGGAGGGAAAACGGAAGAGAAAGAGAAGAGGTAAAGCTAAGTTGCTCCTTTGACAAACTAGTGAAACCAAAGAACCTTGCGAGGTTGAACAAATACGAGAAAAGAATACAACGGAGAAGAACAAAATTGAAAACACACCGATAGAAAGGAGGAACAAAGAAGAACAAATTCGTATAGCGCTCCATTTGGAAAGAGATGTAAAACTTGATAAGGCGAAAAGAACTTGAACAAAGGGGCATAATACTCCGGTTAAAACAAGATAGGGAAGGAATAAGAATGAGATAATTTGGACAGCACTCCGCCTGTAAATGGAAGGAATTGAACAAGACAAGATGAGAGGATACTTGAAAAGAGGACACAACATTCCAATTAAAAGGATAGGTACGAAAAGAACACAATCCTGATAAAACAAGAAGATGGGTTGAAGAGAGCAACATCACCATGCCTCCGGAACAAAAGAGTAGAGTAAAGATAATTGAGACAAGCGAATGTAGAAGACAATGCCAACTTCTGTTACAAAAGAGCCTGAAAAGGCGTCTCTAGGAGAAGGGTTGAACGGAGTTGTCGGAAAACCAACAACGAAAATAATAAGCTTGATATGGTCTTATGGAATACAACTCAAATTATGAGGTGACAACCTGCCACTCACGGGAAGAAGAATTGGATTGATAAGAACAAGGAGACAAGAAACTATTCCACCAGAAGGATAAATGAAGAACTTGGATCATTTATAAGCACAATTATAGCAACAATCCTTATGGAAGGCTTTAGGTGAAGTATAACCCAAGATAACTCCAATGACGAGATTGATGGATTTAAAATACCTCATTCTTAACAACATGTGAATCATGAAACATGAACTCACATTATCAAGACTGACGTAATACCACCTTCAATGATAAGAAAGAAAGAATTGCACTCCGAATTGCAAGATGAAGAAAACTTGAGCTCCTTTGAAAGGAATCTCAATGAACACTTGGAGAAGGAATTATTTCTTTGATTAACCATCATGTAGCACCTTGATGAAGAACTCCGGTAACAAAAGAATGATCCGAAATACTTGAATGATGAAAAGAATAAGATTGAAGCCTCACAATGATTTAGATAGAGAACTCCGTGATAATAAAATTGAAAGAGGTTGGAACTCCAGGAAAGAAAGATGAGCACTTGAAGCCAAGAATTTAATCATCGAAAACAAACTCCGGAAAAAAATTAACATATGGATGAAACAAGAATAAGAATTACATTATGCCTATCTTTCACCAATTAAATTGATGACACTCAACGGATTTGGCACACTACTTATTCTCGTAGAAGGATTAAGAGAGATATGGTGCAAACTTGAGAAGGTCTTCAACAAACCACCGGAAAGATTGAAAACAACAAATAATTGATATGAAAACGAATGATGAGAGCTCTTGAACGAACCACCGTAAGAATTAAAAATGAACGAAGAGAAGATAAAGAAACACCGGGGAAAATTAGCAAATGAATGAAGATTCTTGAGAGAAATTAGATACAAGAGAACGAAAAGATCACGAGCCGATTAAAGATCACTTGAACGAAGCACCGGTAAAATTGAAGAACGAGAGCTGAAAGCTAAGAATGAATAAATCTGAATTGACGGACTCCGGATAACAAACTGAGAAGACTCTTGAATTGCTCCGGATGGGTGAAAGGAATTCTCACAATCGAAAAATAATTATGAGAGGATGGAAACAAGCTAGAATCACGAATCTTGAAAGAATGGAGCAAGATTAAAGAGAAACTCTTCTTCGGTCTTCCAATCTGAGAATGACGATGAGAAACACCACCATGAATTATTGAGGCACACCGGAATGAAGAATGGGAAGGTTGAGCCAACGATGAAAAGAAATGAAAGATCTTGGAGAAAGGCATTTGACTGATGATAAATCATTCTTATGTCAAACTTCGAAAGGAATTTGAGGGTCGGAGGGTGGGGAAAACAAAGGCAACTTGGAGATGGAAGAAATGAACACCGTTGAGAAGAACTGATACTCGATCTTGCGGATGTTGAAATGATCGGATCCACTTGAAGAGAAACACGCCGGTTTAAAAGAAATTGGCATGACAATCTCAATTAACCAGAAGGATTAGTATTCACATCGGAGTATGAGAACACCATTTAGGAAAGGTATGGGATCAACTCTTGATATTGAAGCAACTCGAATACCACAACTCAAAAAAAACAAAAACAAAGGATTGGCTTGCAAAATAAGCCGGAACAAACATATGATAGAGATTTCGTCCGAAGTTTTCGTGGTGGGGCCTACACGGACTCGATCGTACAGCACCATCATGTACAAGGCAGTGCACATGACATACGAAGCGTCCCTGAGTCGGCATAGCCAAGGACTCTTTAAGACACAACGAGACCACTGTAAAATCGACCGTGAATAGGCGAACCACTAGACGTCGAACCCCAATTTCATATCATACATCTGTCAAAAAAGATATCCTAAGAGCTACTTGAATTCCCACTTATGAAACTCCCGAAACTTTTCGGTTATGCAATCAGGTGTTGTGGATACAGGGGAAGCATAATATCTCACCCAAACTAGCAATACCTACATCCAGCTGTATCCATCCTTCAACACATAACCAAGAAACCTTCGGAAATCATCTACCTCAACCTTCGAAAAGCATCCGTTATACAAGTTATGGCGATACTCCCGAACTCCCGCCCCAGTACTGGGTGGCGTCGAGGTTATCTTACCAACCAACTGCATAAAAGAGATTTTCGATGTCGGCGTACTAAACTCAGGTATTCCAGAACTGCAACGATAAAATTATGACGACCACACCTCAGAGCTCAACTCCCCGGGACACTTCCACAAAACCCCTGACAGGAGGCACCAAGACAATGTTCTCATCATAAAACCATCGGAACGATTCCAAGATACCCGCGTGATCCTAAAAAAAATTTAGTGAAATTTGAGAAGAGAAGAGTCAAAACTCTACGTCTGGATGCCTTACCAGAGCGATGAGGAGACTGGGGAGTAAAAAGAATTCCTAAACTCTCCGATATATAATTCCTAAATGACTCAAAACATTTTTCTAGACACAACTCGGCCGCTAAAACGATCAAGCAATGGGGGCTCCTAAGGTCGGGGAAGGCTCTGATACCAACTTGTAACACCCTCGACACATGGGAGATATAGTCGCATCGAGGGTGTTACAGAATGCAAGCATGAGTAGGATATAATTCACCATGAACATAAATATCGTAGAGGCTATATTGATTTTGTTTCAACTACATGCATGAACATGTGCCAAGTCAAGCCGCTCGAATCGTTCAAAGGAGGATACCACCCTATCATACCACATCACAACCATTTTAATAGCATGTTGGCACGCAAGGTAAACCATTATAAACTCCTAGCAAATTAAGCATGGCATTGACACGTCTCCAACGTATCTATAATTTTTTGTTATTCCATGCTATATTATATTCTGTTTTGGACATTATTGGGCTTTATTATACACTTTTATATTATTTTTGGGACTAACCTATTAACCGGAGGCCCAGCCTAGAATTGTTGTTTTTTGCCTATTTCAGAGTTTCGTAGAAAAAGAATATCAAACGAAGTCCAAACGGAATGAAACCTTCGGGAACATGATTTTCGGAATGAACGTGATCCAGAGGACTTGGACCCTACGTCAAGACATCAACCAGGAGGCCACGAGGTAGGGGGCGCGCCTACCCCCCCCCCCCCCTGGGCACGCCCTCCACCCTCGTGGGCCCCCTGTTGCTCCACCGACGTACTCCTTCCTCCTATATATACCTATGTACCCCCAAACTACCAGATATAGAGCTAAAACCCTAATTCCACCGCTGTAACTTTCTGTATCCATGAGATCCCATTTTGGGGCCTGTTACGGAGCTCCACCAGAGGGGGCATCGATCACGGAGGGCTTCTACATCAACACCATAGCCTCTCCGATGAAGTGTGAGTAGTTTACTTCAGACCTACGGGTCCATAGTTATTAGCTAGATGGCTTCTTCTCTCTTTTTGGATCTCAATACAATGTCCTCCCCCTCTCTCATGGAGATCTATTCGATGTAATCTTCTTTTGCGGTGTGTTTGTTGAGACCGATGAATTGTGGGTTTATGATCAAGTTTATCTATGAACAATATTTGAAACTTCTCTGAATTCTTTTATGTATGATTGGTTATCTTTGCAAGTCTCTTCGAATTATCAGTTTGGTTTGGCCTAATAGATTGATCTTTCTTGCAATGGGAGAAGTGCTTAGCTTTGGGTTCAATCTTGCGGTGTCCTTTCCCAGTGACAGTAGGGGCAGCAAGGCACGTATTGTATTGTTGCCATCGAGGATAACAAGATGGGGTTTATATCATATTGCATGAGTTTATCCCTCTACATCATGTCATCTTGCTTAAAGCGTTACTCTGTTCTTATGAAGTTAATACTCTAGATGCATGTTGGGTAGCGGTCGATGTGTGGAGTAATAGTAGTAGATGCAGGCAGGAGTCGGTCTACTTGTCTTGGGCGTGATGCCTATATACATGATCATACCTAGATATTCTCATAACTATGCTCAATTCTATCAATTGCTCAACAGTAATTTGTTCACCCACCGTAAATACTTATGCTCTTGAGAGAAGCCACTAGTGAAACCTATGGCCCCCGGGTCTATTTTCCATCATATTACTCTTCCAACACTTAGTTATTTTTATTGCCTTTTATTTTACTTTGCATCTTTATCATAAAAAATACCAAAATATTATCTTATCATATCTATCAGATCTCACTCTTGTAAGTGACCATGTAGGGATTGACAACCCCTTATCGCGTTGGTTGCGAGGATTTATTTGTTTGTGTAGGTGCGAGGGGCTCGTGCGTGGCCTCCTACTGGATTGATACATTGGTTCTCAAAAACTGAGGGAAATACTTACGCTACTTTGATGCATCACCCTTTCCTCTTCAAGGGAAAACCAACGCATTGCTCAAGAGGTAGCATGCATAAGCAACTATAATCTCTAATTCCCATTGCAAACATGTTTCATTCATAATAGGCTGAATCAGGAACGATGAACTAATCATATTTACAAAAAAAGTGGAGTTCATACCAGCTTTTCTCACCTCAATCAGTTCATCATATATCGTTATTATTGCCTTTCACTTACACGATTGAATAGTGTGGATAATAATAATAATAGTGCACGTGCATTGGACTAAGCTGGACTCTGCAAGCATTCAATTCAAGGGAGAAGACAAGGTAATATGGGCTCTTTGTTAGATCAACAATAATGCATATAAGAGCCACTCAACATTTTCATCATGGTCTTCTCCTCTCGACCCCCCAAAGAAAAGAAATAAAACTATTTACACAGGAAAGCTCCCAACAAACAAAAGAAGAACGAGAAATATTTTTGGGTTTTATTTTTAATTACTACTACTACATGCATGGAAATTAAACTAGCTAAAACTACAACTAATTTTTTTGTTTTTCTTAAGGGTTTTCAAACACACAAGAAGAAAGCTTAAAAAGAAAATAAACTATCATGGATGATACAATGAAAAAGTATGAGCACCGACAACTAGAATGAGTGTGTGAACATGAATGTAATGTCGGTGAGAAATACGTACTCCCCCAAGCTTAGGCTTTTGGCCTAAGTTGGTCTATGCCCATGGATCAAAGTTGTAGCTAGGGTCGTACTGAGAAGGGTCCTCAGGTTGCCACTGGTTGGCGATCTCCTCCGGATTCCACTGGTAAACAGACTGACAGTGAGGATCAGATGGTGGCTCCGGCTCTGCAGCTGACATCTGGCCTCGGTACGCATGAATGGCCTCAGGCAAAATGAGGTACGTTCCTGAAAGTATGTTAAACAAAGAGGGTGCGGGCAAGGTAATAATCTCACAATAATTTTTACCAAATATTAATTTGTACTTAAGTATCTTATTCTTATCCTTAACAATAAACTCATGTGCTACCATACTCTTATAACCTAGAACAATAGGAGGCATCAACTTTTCCTCTTTCTCAAAATGCCTGATAGGAATGTTAAAGTGTGCAGCAAGGCGCGAGGCAAAGATACCTCCGAGGACAGGGCCCTTTGTACGGTTCAGATTTAACTGTTTAGCAACAATAGCGCCTAAACTGAAAGTAGTATCACGAAACATGGCATGGTGCAAAATAACAATATCAGGGGCACTAAGGTTTCCGCAGTTCCCATGACAAATTAAACATCTACTAGCAAATATAGCGAAGTAACGCAGAACAGGAAAATGTATGCTAGTGATTCTTGCATCGGAAACCTTTCTAGTTTCCCCTACAGCAATCGTATCAATAAACCCTTCCACATCATTACGATGTGGTTCCTCTACGCTGCCCGCAAAGGGTATCAAACAAACCCGGCAAAAATCATAAAGTGACATCTCCTTATGCTCATCATATAAATAAAATTCCACCGAAGGTGGCGATCTTCTAGCATAGAAATGAAAATTTTGCACAAAAATATTGGTGAGTAAGAGATACTGTTCACACCGGTCATGGAGGAAGTCGGTGAGGCCTGCATTCTCAGCCAATTGATAAAAATCTTCATAAATCCCGGCTTCTCTCAAGAACTCATCACAAGGCCATTCACACGGCCGAACCTCCGTAGTACGAGGGAGATTATACTTGGGCTTCTTATTTTCTTCACTTTGCTTATCCTTAGAGCTTCGGCTCGATGAGCCCCTCAAAAATCTCTTCATCTTTTTCTGAAATTTTTAGTAACTTAAAATAAAAGTGAACCAAACTCAACAAGATTGATAGAAACTACTCCCACAAGTGCCTAGAGGCAATATCATGCATTAGAACTACTTAGAACCATATAAATTTGACATGCAAGCTCAAGAACAGGGTCACCTAAGAAGCAAAAAAAATTGCAATAAATAAAGCACTAGAACAAAAACTAATTGGACCATTGGAGGAGTCACATGCCAAAGAATAATCCCCCAAAGCAGTTTTGTGAATGGAGCTTTGAGCAAGGAGATCTAAAATGGCAGCAAGATGAGCTAGAACTCGGGTTTGAACTGGCTAGTGATTTTTTCTGGAGCAAGACGAAGTGTGTGGGTGCAAGGATAAGTGGAGGGGACCCACGTGGGGTCCACGAGGCAGGGGGGCGCCCTCCACACTCGTGGGCACGTGGCTGCTCCCCTTGTTGTGTTCTCAGTGCTGAAAATCCTTAAATATTCTGGAAAATATAATATTTCATTTTCAGGGCATTTGGAGAACTTTTATTTTCAGGGTATTTTTTTATTGCAAGGATAATTCAGAAAACAGACAGAAAATACTATTTTTTGCTTTATTTAATATAAATAACAGAAAGTAAAAAGAGGGTACAGAGAGTTGTGCTTTCTAACTTCAGCCATCTAATGCTCATCAAAAGGAATCCACTAACAAGGTTGATCAAGCCTTGTTAACAAACTCATTCCAAATCGCATGAAACCGGAGAAATTTCGAATAACACTAGGTTACCTCAACGGGGATATGCACGTCCCCAACAATAAGAATATCATATTTCTTCTTGACAATAGGAAGAGGAAATTCAAAACCTCCAATAGTGATTGTTGAAATTTTTCCAATAGAATTGATACTGTGGACTTGGGGTTGTTTCCTCGGAAAGTGTACCATATGCTCATTACCATTAACATGTTGCAATTAGTTTACTGACCCCTCTCGTCCATATGCTTACTGACCCCTCTCGTCCTCTGTCCAGGAGTTGCAATTAGTTTCTAGTGTTTATAGGATATGTGTTGGCGGTCGTGCGTAGCGCTGACCCAAGGGGTGGGCTATGATGCGGTAGATACACTGTGGCACGGTGTATCGGGCGCCCGTTTGGTGTCTCGGGAACCCTGCACACATCGTTTGGGGCTGTGAGCAAAACTCCGGCCGGATCTCCTCGCGGATGGAACCCGAATAGGCGATAAACCTGGACTAGAGACTTGTGTGGTTAGTCAGGTCGTGGTCTACACCCACGTCGGCTTTCGCTTGAAGTCTGCCGAGCACATGTCGTGTGCAGACGCTAAGTGGTGGAAACATGTGTGACGAAGTACACCCCTGCAGGGTTATAAATGATCTATTCGAATGGCGGTGTCCGCGGTAAAGGACTTCTGGGTTGCCTATAACAGTTCATAGACAAGTGAAAGTGGATACTCTAGAACTCGCAAGATAAGTGTGAGTGCTATGGATGGCCTTCTCGTAGGGAGACGAGAGCGGATCCATAGTGGTGTATTGATTGGTGAATATGTGGACTCGTGTGCGCCACCTCAAAAGAGTTGCTTGCAGTCGTAGTTCAGAATAGCCACCGAGTCAAAGCTGGCTTGCTGCAGTTAAACTCCACCCCCCCCCCCCTTGTTGATACCGATGCATATGTAGTTTAGATCTGATGTAAGTCTTGCTGAGTACCTTTGTACTCACTTTTGCTTAATTTATGTTTTGCAGAGAGACTTCAGTCTCGCTAGTAGTTCCGCGTGGACTTCGACGTTTAGCTTGATACCTCAGCTACGATCTTGTGCCCTTGATGGGATCTGGTAGATAGTCAGGCTTCTTAGCCTTTTCATTTATAGATGTCTGTACTCAGACATGTTAAGCTTCCGCATGTGCTTCGCATTGTATGCTATGATTGTTGGGTCATGAGACCCATGCTTGTAATATCTGGCTCTTCGGAGCCTAATGAATTAATACTTGAGTCGTAGAGTCTTGTTGTGATGCCATGTTGTATTTACACATATCGAGCATATTGTGTGTATGATTGGAATGCTTGGTATGTGTAGGATCCGACAACCTAGTTGTTTATCCTTCACAGCCTTTCTTATGGGGAAATGTAGTCTAGTGTTCCTCGAGCCATAGTAGTCCGCTACAGTCCGGTTCACCGGAGTCCTGCTAGCCCAGCACTACTGTTCAGGACACTTGACTGGCCGGCATGTGTTTCACTTCGTCCCTATGTCTGTCCCTTCGGGGAAATGTCACGCGGTGATTTCCGGAGTCTTGCCTAGCCTGCTACAGCCCGGGATCCCCGGAGTCCTGTTAGCCCAGTGCTACAGCCCGGAATCACTCGTTGATGACCGACATGTTCGATGTGATTCATGTATGCCTGTCTCCATAGGTCTGTGCCGCTTGGGGTTCACGACTAGCCATGTCGGCCCGGGTTCTCGGTCATATGGATGCTAGCGACATTGTCATATACACGAGCCAAAAGGCGCAAACGGTCCTGGGCCATGGTAAGGCGACACCCATGGGATACCGTGCGTGAGGCCGCAAAGTGATATGAGGTGTTACCGGCTAGATCGATGTGGCTTAGAATCGGGGTCCTGACAATAAGCCCTTCGCAGAGGGAAGCGGGGATTTGTAGAGGTGCCAGAGCTCGATTTTGAAATAGATATGAATAATATTTTGAGTGGTATACTTTCATTGTCAACATAACAACCGAGAGATCCCGATATCTTCCATGCTACACACATTATAGGCGGTTCACAAGCAGAATGGTAAAGTTTATACTCCCCCACCACCAACAAGCATCAATCCATGGCTTGCCTGAAACAACGGGTGCCTCCAACTAATAACAATCCTGGGGGAGTTTTGTTCGCAATTATTTTGATTTGATTTGAGCATGGGACTGAGCATCCCGGTGACCAGCCATTTTCTCGTGAGTGAGGAGCGGAGTCCACTCCTCTTGAGAATAACCCGCCTAGCATGGAAGATACAGACAGCCCTAGTTGATACATGAGCTATTCGAGCATACAAAACAAAATGTTTATTTGATGGTTTAGAGTTTGGCACATACAAATTTACTTGGAACGGCAGGTAGATACCGTATATATATAGGAAGGTATGGTGGACTCATATGGAATAACTTTGGGGTTTATGGAATTGGATGCACAAGCAGTATTCCCGCTTAGTACAAGTGAAGGCTAGAAAGAGACTGGGAAGCAACCAGCTAGAGAGCGACAACAGTCATGAACATGCATTAAAATTAATCAACACCGAATGTGTAACACCCTCGATGCAACTATATCTCCCACGTGTCGAGGCACGACTTAGAGGCATAATCGCATTGAAGGCAATGTCGCAAGTGAGGTAATCTTCACACAACCCATGTAATACAATAGGGGAAAAAGTTACATAGTTGGCTTACAATCGCCACTTCACACAATTACATGAATAAAAATTACATCAATCAAATACACTCGTGGTCCGACTACGGAACCAAAATAAAAGAAGAACCCCAAATGCGACAAAGGTCCCCGATCGACCCCAACTGGGCTCCACTACTGATCAACTAGAAAGAAACAACACAAAGGACAAGATCTTCATCGAGCTCCTCCTGAGCTTGGTTGCGTCATCAGCACGGACTCATCGGCACCTGCAAGCTGGTTTTGGAAGTCTCTGTGAGCCACAGGGACTCAGCAATCTCGCACCCTCGCGATCAAGACTATTTAAGCTTATGGGTAAGGTAAAGGTATGAGGTGGAGCTGCAGCAAGTGACTAGCATATATGGTGGCTAACATACGCAAAAGAGAGCGAGAAGAGAAGGCAAAGCACGGTCGATAGAAGTATGATCAAGAAGTGATCCTAGACTACCTACGTCAAGCATAACTCCAACAATCGTGTTCACTTCCCGGACTCCACCAGAAAGAGACCATCACGGTTACACACGCGGTTGTTTCATTTTAATTAAGGTCGACTTCAGGTTTTCTACAACCGGACGTTAACAAATTCCCATCTGCCCATAACCGCGGGCACGGCTTTCGAAAGTTCAAATCCCTGCAGGGGTGTCCCAACTTAGCCCATCACAAGCTCTCACGGTCAACGAAGGAATAGACCTCCACCCGAGACATTCCGATCAGACTCGGTATCCCGGTACAACAAGACATTTCGACAGGGTAAAACTAAACCAGCAACACCGCCTGAATGTGCCGACAAATCCCGATAGGAGCTGCACATATCTCTTTCTCAGGGCACACCGGATCGTCCAAACTTCCGGTAGGCCAGCCCAGAGTTGCCCCTGGTGGCCACCGGCGGCTGACAAGTTGGACCAACACTCAGAGGAGCACTGGCCCGGGGGGTTAAAATAATGATGACCCTTGAGTCTGCAGAACCCAAGGGAAAGAAAAGGCTAGGTGGAAAATGGTAAAACCAATGTTGGGCATTGCCGGAAAAGCTTTACTTAAGGCGAACTATCAAGGGGTTCCCATTATAGCCCAACCGCGTAAGGGACGCAAAATCCGGGAACATAACACCGATATGACGGAAACTAGGGCGGCAAGAGTGGAACAAAACACCAGGCATAAGGCCGAGCCTTCCACCCTTTACCAAGTATATAGATGCATTAATTAAATAAGATATATTGTGATATCCCAATAAGTAAACATGTTCCAACAAGGAACAAACTTCAATCTTCACCTGCAACTAACAACGCTATAAGAGGGGCTGAGCAAAGCGGTAACATAGCCAATCAACGGTTTGCTAGGACATTGGTGGGTTAAAGGTTGAACATGGCAATTTGGGAGGCTGACAAGCAAGTGGTAGGCATCGTAGCAATGGCATAGCAAAAGAGCGAGCAAACTAGCATAGCAAAGATAGTAGTGATTTCGAGGGTATGATCATCTTGCCTAAAATCCCGCAAGGAAGAAGAACGAGTCCATGAAGAAGACAAACGGATGTAGTCGAACGGATCCTCACAAACTCGATGTTACCGGATCCAACCCGAAGAAGCAATCACCGGAAAAGAAGCACACAACATAGTAAACAACCAACACATGAACATGGTATGATATGCGAGATGCGGGATGCGATGCGGTATGCAGAATGCAAGATATGACAGGAAATGCATGAACCCGGCCTCAACTTGGAAAACCAAGTGTGCCACTAGAAAGATGGGATGAAATCGCTTGAAAACGATATAAAGATCATTGGAATCGGAGCTACGGTTTGGAAATGGCAAGCGTTTTACGAAATGAACCGATCTGTGATTTACAGCAAGTAGGCACCTAAATGCAACAAAATGAACATGCTACAGCCACCAAACATGACAACAAAAGATATGGCAGGGATGTACAAAAGATGCTTATCAAAACACTAGCACTGAGCCACGGCCAAATCATCCATTAAGAGGTTCAAACAAGCATGGCAAAAATGAATAAGCAAAACAGATTCCAGACTTAGTGAAATTAACACTAGTCTGAAATTTCAGACCACGATGCTCTCTTCGGAGCAGCAAACCAACATGATACATAACCTGAACATGAAAAGTAAGAGCATGGCATGGAGCTACTCAACAAGCTTAACAAAACACCCAAAGTGACCTGGGGCCAAAAGGGTTCACAAAATACTCTAACGAGCACACGAACATAGATGAAACACAATCAGTTTTCAGACTTAGTGAAAACTGAGACATGCTGAAATTTAACTCACGAAGGTATGTAAACGAGCTCGATACACTCACTACGGTGCAATTCATGGCAAGGCAAGCATATATCCATAAAGAAGGCACAAAATTCTAGCTAGACATGGCAAGAACAATGGCATAGCATGCATGGATCACTAACAATAGCATCGGCAAAATCGCAAACAAGTTGACGATCTGCCCAGATTTACCACGAAGCAAAAGTAGAGCTCGATTGACTCAAGCTAGAGCACTCCACATGTGCAAACAAAGACATGGATGGATAGAGCATAACATGAATATCAAAACTCCCTTACTGATCATCCTCAAAAGAGGCACGGATCACTAGGAAACAGGCTGAACATATGACATCATGAACTAAAATATCCCAGACTTAGTGAAATCCACTAAGTCCCTGAAAACAGAATTCTCAGGTGCCTCTCTTTGCAAGCTTGCACAAGTCACCACACACATCCTAAAAATGCATGGGTGGCACCTCTAGAAAGAAGACAAAATGCTTAACAATACATCCCAAAGAGGCACAGGCATATCACGCACACAATAATCATGGCAAAAATGACAAAAGTCTATGATGAACTAACGGATCTGCAACTTAACTCACGAAGCCTCCTTCTAACAGCAATTCGGGCATCAAGATGAACTCAAATGCAAATGATGCAATGGAATGAAATGATGTACATGTCGAGACGAAGATTTTGATATGCTATATGCATGATTCGGAGTTACGGATGCAAAGTTACGACATGATGAACAAGGGCACATGGATCTGGGAATTTCGGGGACTTAGCAGTTTTTCAGTGAGCGTCAAGAGTTAAAATACACTCAGGGCATAGGATAGGGGTTTGCTCACCACATGGGCTTCGGCCCAGTAAGGAGGAAGTAGGTGGACTGAGAAGCTGGGCCGAAGGGCATTGCGGTGGCCCACGCGGCCCACGAGGTTGGTCGACGGGGGCGTCGTCCTCCTCCCGTGCTCCTCCTCGCAGGAGGCCATGGCGGCGGCGCGGAAGGCAGGGAGCTCCGGCGAGGTTCGAAGCAAGGCGGGGAGGCACTGGGTGCCCGGGAACGGCCAGATCCGGTCACTCCGGTCCCGTTCCGGCCGGATCCGGCAGCAGCGCGTGACGTGACGGCGGGTGATACGTCGGAGGCGGCGGTCGGACATGTCCGGGGTGGGTGGTTTTTGTCCGGTGGCGCGAGGTGGACGAAGGATAGGGTTCATCCGCGAAATTTTCGGGGATGCCCACATATTTATAGGTAGAGGGAGCTAGGAGAGTCCAAATGAGGTGCGGTTTTCGGCCACGCGATCGTGATCGAACGACCGAGATGATGGAGCAGAGTTTGGTGGGTTTTTGGGCCAAAATGGAGGGGTGTTGGGCTGCAACACACACGAGGCCTTCTCGGTCCCTCGGTTAACCGTTGGAGTATCAAACGAAGTCCAAGTGATACGAAACTTGACAGGCGGCCTACCGGTGGTAAACCAAGGCCGCTTGGCAAGTCTCGGTCCAATCCGGAAATGTTTAATCCCCAAACACGAAAGAAAGCTAGAAATGGCCACCGGAGGAGAACGAAGCGCCGGAATGCAAAACGGACAACGGGGAAAATGCTCGAATGCATGAGATGAACATGTATGCAAATGAAATGCACATGATGACATGATATGCAATGCATGACACGCAAGCAATGACAAGGCAACGACAGCGAATAACTGAACGACACCTGGCACATCGGTCTCGGGGCGTTACAACACTCCACCACTACGAGAGGATCTCGTCCGAGATCTAGAATGGCACCGGAGGGAAAACGGAAGAGAAAGAGAAGAGGTAAAGCTAAGTTGCTCCTTTGACAAACTAGTGAAACCAAAGAACCTTGCGAGGTTGAACAAATACGAGAAAAGAATACAACGGAGAAGAACAAAATTGAAAACACACCGATAGAAAGGAGGAACAAAGAAGAACAAATTCGTATAGCGCTCCATTTGGAAAGAGATGTAAAACTTGATAAGGCGAAAAGAACTTGAACAAAGGGGCATAATACTCCGGTTAAAACAAGATAGGGAAGGAATAAGAATGAGATAATTTGGACAGCACTCCGCCTGTAAATGGAAGGAATTGAACAAGACAAGATGAGAGGATACTTGAAAAGAGGACACAACATTCCAATTAAAAGGATAGGTACGAAAAGAACACAATCCTGATAAAACAAGAAGATGGGTTGAAGAGAGCAACATCACCATGCCTCCGGAACAAAAGAGTAGAGTAAAGATAATTGAGACAAGCGAATGTAGAAGACAATGCCAACTTCTGTTACAAAAGAGCCTGAAAAGGCGTCTCTAGGAGAAGGGTTGAACGGAGTTGTCGGAAAACCAACAACGAAAATAATAAGCTTGATATGGTCTTATGGAATACAACTCAAATTATGAGGTGACAACCTGCCACTCACGGGAAGAAGAATTGGATTGATAAGAACAAGGAGACAAGAAACTATTCCACCAGAAGGATAAATGAAGAACTTGGATCATTTATAAGCACAATTATAGCAACAATCCTTATGGAAGGCTTTAGGTGAAGTATAACCCAAGATAACTCCAATGACGAGATTGATGGATTTAAAATACCTCATTCTTAACAACATGTGAATCATGAAACATGAACTCACATTATCAAGACTGACGTAATACCACCTTCAATGATAAGAAAGAAAGAATTGCACTCCGAATTGCAAGATGAAGAAAACTTGAGCTCCTTTGAAAGGAATCTCAATGAACACTTGGAGAAGGAATTATTTCTTTGATTAACCATCATGTAGCACCTTGATGAAGAACTCCGGTAACAAAAGAATGATCCGAAATACTTGAATGATGAAAAGAATAAGATTGAAGCCTCACAATGATTTAGATAGAGAACTCCGTGATAATAAAATTGAAAGAGGTTGGAACTCCAGGAAAGAAAGATGAGCACTTGAAGCCAAGAATTTAATCATCGAAAACAAACTCCGGAAAAAAATTAACATATGGATGAAACAAGAATAAGAATTACATTATGCCTATCTTTCACCAATTAAATTGATGACACTCAACGGATTTGGCACACTACTTATTCTCGTAGAAGGATTAAGAGAGATATGGTGCAAACTTGAGAAGGTCTTCAACAAACCACCGGAAAGATTGAAAACAACAAATAATTGATATGAAAACGAATGATGAGAGCTCTTGAACGAACCACCGTAAGAATTAAAAATGAACGAAGAGAAGATAAAGAAACACCGGGGAAAATTAGCAAATGAATGAAGATTCTTGAGAGAAATTAGATACAAGAGAACGAAAAGATCACGAGCCGATTAAAGATCACTTGAACGAAGCACCGGTAAAATTGAAGAACGAGAGCTGAAAGCTAAGAATGAATAAATCTGAATTGACGGACTCCGGATAACAAACTGAGAAGACTCTTGAATTGCTCCGGATGGGTGAAAGGAATTCTCACAATCGAAAAATAATTATGAGAGGATGGAAACAAGCTAGAATCACGAATCTTGAAAGAATGGAGCAAGATTAAAGAGAAACTCTTCTTCGGTCTTCCAATCTGAGAATGACGATGAGAAACACCACCATGAATTATTGAGGCACACCGGAATGAAGAATGGGAAGGTTGAGCCAACGATGAAAAGAAATGAAAGATCTTGGAGAAAGGCATTTGACTGATGATAAATCATTCTTATGTCAAACTTCGAAAGGAATTTGAGGGTCGGAGGGTGGGGAAAACAAAGGCAACTTGGAGATGGAAGAAATGAACACCGTTGAGAAGAACTGATACTCGATCTTGCGGATGTTGAAATGATCGGATCCACTTGAAGAGAAACACGCCGGTTTAAAAGAAATTGGCATGACAATCTCAATTAACCAGAAGGATTAGTATTCACATCGGAGTATGAGAACACCATTTAGGAAAGGTATGGGATCAACTCTTGATATTGAAGCAACTCGAATACCACAACTCAAAAAAAAACAAAAACAAAGGATTGGCTTGCAAAATAAGCCGGAACAAACATATGATAGAGATTTCGTCCGAAGTTTTCGTGGTGGGGCCTACACGGACTCGATCGTACAGCACCATCATGTACAAGGCAGTGCACATGACATACGAAGCGTCCCTGAGTCGGCATAGCCAAGGACTCTTTAAGACACAACGAGACCACTGTAAAATCGACCGTGAATAGGCGAACCACTAGACGTCGAACCCCAATTTCATATCATACATCTGTCAAAAAAGATATCCTAAGAGCTACTTGAATTCCCACTTATGAAACTCCCGAAACTTTTCGGTTATGCAATCAGGTGTTGTGGATACAGGGGAAGCATAATATCTCACCCAAACTAGCAATACCTACATCCAGCTGTATCCATCCTTCAACACATAACCAAGAAACCTTCGGAAATCATCTACCTCAACCTTCGAAAAGCATCCGTTATACAAGTTATGGCGATACTCCCGAACTCCCGCCCCAGTACTGGGTGGCGTCGAGGTTATCTTACCAACCAACTGCATAAAAGAGATTTTCGATGTCGGCGTACTAAACTCAGGTATTCCAGAACTGCAACGATAAAATTATGACGACCACACCTCAGAGCTCAACTCCCCGGGACACTTCCACAAAACCCCTGACAGGAGGCACCAAGACAATGTTCTCATCATAAAACCATCGGAACGATTCCAAGATACCCGCGTGATCCTAAAAAAAATTTAGTGAAATTTGAGAAGAGAAGAGTCAAAACTCTACGTCTGGATGCCTTACCAGAGCGATGAGGAGACTGGGGAGTAAAAAGAATTCCTAAACTCTCCGATATATAATTCCTAAATGACTCAAAACATTTTTCTAGACACAACTCGGCCGCTAAAACGATCAAGCAATGGGGGCTCCTAAGGTCGGGGAAGGCTCTGATACCAACTTGTAACACCCTCGACACATGGGAGATATAGTCGCATCGAGGGTGTTACAGAATGCAAGCATGAGTAGGATATAATTCACCATGAACATAAATATCGTAGAGGCTATATTGATTTTGTTTCAACTACATGCATGAACATGTGCCAAGTCAAGCCGCTCGAATCGTTCAAAGGAGGATACCACCCTATCATACCACATCACAACCATTTTAATAGCATGTTGGCACGCAAGGTAAACCATTATAAACTCCTAGCAAATTAAGCATGGCATTGACACGTCTCCAACGTACCTATAATTTTTTGTTATTCCATGCTATATTATATTCTGTTTTGGACATTATTGGGCTTTATTATACACTTTTATATTATTTTTGGGACTAACCTATTAACCGGAGGCCCAGCCCAGAATTGTTGTTTTTTGCCTATTTCAGAGTTTCGTAGAAAAAGAATATCAAACGAAGTCCAAACGGAATGAAACCTTCGGGAACATGATTTTCGGAATGAACGTGATCCAGAGGACTTGGACCCTACGTCAAGACATCAACCAGGAGGCCACGAGGTAGGGGGCGCGCCTACCCCCCCCTGGGCACGCCCTCCACCCTCGTGGGCCCCCTGTTGCTCCACCGACGTACTCCTTCCTCCTATATATACCTATGTACCCCCAAACTACCAGATATAGAGCTAAAACCCTAATTCCACCGCTGTAACTTTCTGTATCCATGAGATCCCATTTTGGGGCCTGTTACGGAGCTCCACCAGAGGGGGCATCGATCACGGAGGGCTTCTACATCAACACCATAGCCTCTCCGATGAAGTGTGAGTAGTTTACTTCAGACCTACGGGTCCATAGTTATTAGCTAGATGGCTTCTTCTCTCTTTTTGGATCTCAATACAATGTCCTCCCCCTCTCTCATGGAGATCTATTCGATGTAATCTTCTTTTGCGGTGTGTTTGTTGAGACCGATGAATTGTGGGTTTATGATCAAGTTTATCTATGAACAATATTTGAAACTTCTCTGAATTCTTTTATGTATGATTGGTTATCTTTGCAAGTCTCTTCGAATTATCAGTTTGGTTTGGCCTAATAGATTGATCTTTCTTGCAATGGGAGAAGTGCTTAGCTTTGGGTTCAATCTTGCGGTGTCCTTTCCCAGTGACAGTAGGGGCAGCAAGGCACGTATTGTATTGTTGCCATCGAGGATAACAAGATGGGGTTTATATCATATTGCATGAGTTTATCCCTCTACATCATGTCATCTTGCTTAAAGCGTTACTCTGTTCTTATGAAGTTAATACTCTAGATGCATGTTGGGTAGCGGTCGATGTGTGGAGTAATAGTAGTAGATGCAGGCAGGAGTCGGTCTACTTGTCTTGGGCGTGATGCCTATATACATGATCATACCTAGATATTCTCATAACTATGCTCAATTCTATCAATTGCTCAACAGTAATTTGTTCACCCACCGTAAATACTTATGCTCTTGAGAGAAGCCACTAGTGAAACCTATGGCCCCCGGGTCTATTTTCCATCATATTACTCTTCCAACACTTAGTTATTTTTATTGCCTTTTATTTTACTTTGCATCTTTATCATAAAAAATACCAAAATATTATCTTATCATATCTATCAGATCTCACTCTTGTAAGTGACCATGTAGGGATTGACAACCCCTTATCGCATTGGTTGCGAGGATTTATTTGTTTGTGTAGGTGCGAGGGGCTCGTGCGTGGCCTCCTACTGGATTGATACATTGGTTCTCAAAAACTGAGGGAAATACTTACGCTACTTTGATGCATCACCCTTTCCTCTTCAAGGGAAAACCAACGCATTGCTCAAGAGGTAGCATGCATAAGCAACTATAATCTCTAATTCCCATTGCAAACATGTTTCATTCATAATAGGCTGAATCAGGAACGATGAACTAATCATATTTACAAAAAAAGTGGAGTTCATACCAGCTTTTCTCACCTCAATCAGTTCATCATATATCGTTATTATTGCCTTTCACTTACACGATTGAATAGTGTGGATAATAATAATAATAGTGCACGTGCATTGGACTAAGCTGGACTCTGCAAGCATTCAATTCAAGGGAGAAGACAAGGTAATATGGGCTCTTTGTTAGATCAACAATAATGCATATAAGAGCCACTCAACATTTTCATCATGGTCTTCTCCTCTCGACCCCCCAAAGAAAAGAAATAAAACTATTTACACAGGAAAGCTCCCAACAAACAAAAGAAGAACGAGAAATATTTTTGGGTTTTATTTTTAATTACTACTACTACATGCATGGAAATTAAACTAGCTAAAACTACAACTAATTTTTTTGTTTTTCTTAAGGGTTTTCAAACACACAAGAAGAAAGCTTAAAAAGAAAATAAACTATCATGGATGATACAATGAAAAAGTATGAGCACCGACAACTAGAATGAGTGTGTGAACATGAATGTAATGTCGGTGAGAAATACGTACTCCCCCAAGCTTAGGCTTTTGGCCTAAGTTGGTCTATGCCCATGGATCAAAGTTGTAGCTAGGGTCGTACTGAGAAGGGTCCTCAGGTTGCCACTGGTTGGCGATCTCCTCCGGATTCCACTGGTAAACAGACTGACAGTGAGGATCAGATGGTGGCTCCGGCTCTGCAGCTGACATCTGGCCTCGGTACGCATGAATGGCCTCAGGCAAAATGAGGTACGTTCCTGAAAGTATGTTAAACAAAGAGGGTGCGGGCAAGGTAATAATCTCACAATAATTTTTACCAAATATTAATTTGTACTTAAGTATCTTATTCTTATCCTTAACAATAAACTCATGTGCTACCATACTCTTATAACCTAGAACAATAGGAGGCATCAACTTTTCCTCTTTCTCAAAATGCCTGATAGGAATGTTAAAGTGTGCAGCAAGGCGCGAGGCAAAGATACCTCCGAGGACAGGGCCCTTTGTACGGTTCAGATTTAACCGTTTAGCAACAATAGCGCCTAAACTGAAAGTAGTATCACGAAACATGGCATGGTGCAAAATAACTATATCAGGGGCACTAAGGTTTCCGCAGTTCCCATGACAAATTAAACATCTACTAGCAAATATAGCGAAGTAACGCAGAACAGGAAAATGTATGCTAGTGATTCTTGCATCGGAAACCTTTCTAGTTTCCCCTACAGCAATCGTATCAATAAACCCTTCCACATCATTACGATGTGGTTCCTCTACGCTGCCCGCAAAGGGTATCAAACAAACCCGGCAAAAATCATAAAGTGACATCTCCTTATGCTCATCATATAAATAAAATTCCACCGAAGGTGGCGATCTTCTAGCATAGAAATGAAAATTTTGCACAAAAATATTGGTGAGTAAGAGATATTGTTCACACCGGTCATGGAGGAAGTCGGTGAGGCCTGCATTCTCAGCCAATTGATAAAAATCTTCATAAATCCCGGCTTCTCTCAAGAACTCATCACAAGGCCATTCACACGGCCGAACCTCCGTAGTACGAGGGAGATTATACTTGGGCTTCTTATTTTCTTCACTTTGCTTATCCTTAGAGCTTCGGCTCGATGAGCCCCTCAAAAATCTCTTCATCTTTTTCTGAAATTTTTAGTAACTTAAAATAAAAGTGAACCAAACTCAACAAGATTGATAGAAACTACTCCCACAAGTGCCTAGAGGCAATATCATGCATTAGAACTACTTAGAACCATATAAATTTGACATGCAAGCTCAAGAACAGGGTCACCTAAGAAGCAAAAAAAATTGCAATAAATAAAGCACTAGAACAAAAACTAATTGGACCATTGGAGGAGTCACATGCCAAAGAATAATCCCCCAAAGCAGTTTTGTGAATGGAGCTTTGAGCAAGGAGATCTAAAATGGCAGCAAGATGAGCTAGAACTCGGGTTTGAACTGGCTAGTGATTTTTTCTGGAGCAAGACGAAGTGTGTGGGTGCAAGGATAAGTGGAGGGGACCCACGTGGGGTCCACGAGGCAGGGGGGCGCCCTCCACACTCGTGGGCACGTGGCTGCTCCCCTTGTTGTGTTCTCAGTGCTGAAAATCCTTAAATATTCTGGAAAATATAATATTTCATTTTCAGGGCATTTGGAGAACTTTTATTTTCAGGGTATTTTTTTATTGCAAGGATAATTCAGAAAACAGACAGAAAATACTATTTTTTGCTTTATTTAATATAAATAACAGAAAGTAAAAAGAGGGTACAGAGAGTTGTGCTTTCTAACTTCAGCCATCTAATGCTCATCAAAAGGAATCCACTAACAAGGTTGATCAAGCCTTGTTAACAAACTCATTCCAAATCGCATGAAACCGGAGAAATTTCGAATAACACTAGGTTACCTCAACGGGGATATGCACGTCCCCAACAATAAGAATATCATATTTCTTCTTGACAATAGGAAGAGGAAATTCAAAACCTCCAATAGTGATTGTTGAAATTTTTCCAATAGAATTGATACTGTGGACTTGGGGTTGTTTCCTCGGAAAGTGTACCATATGCTCATTACCATTAACATGTTGCAATTAGTTTACTGACCCCTCTCGTCCATATGCTTACTGACCCCTCTCGTCCTCTGTCCAGGAGTTGCAATTAGTTTCTAGTGTTTATAGGATATGTGTTGGCGGTCGTGCGTAGCGCTGACCCAAGGGGTGGGCTATGATGCGGTAGATACACTGTGGCACGGTGTATCGGGCGCCCGTTTGGTGTCTCGGGAACCCTGCACACATCGTTTGGGGCTGTGAGCAAAACTCCGGCCGGATCTCCTCGCGGATGGAACCCGAATAGGCGATAAACCTGGACTAGAGACTTGTGTGGTTAGTCAGGTCGTGGTCTACACCCACGTCGGCTTTCGCTTGAAGTCTGCCGAGCACATGTCGTGTGCAGACGCTAAGTGGTGGAAACATGTGTGACGAAGTACACCCCTGCAGGGTTATAAATGATCTATTCGAATGGCGGTGTCCGCGGTAAAGGACTTCTGGGTTGCCTATAACAGTTCATAGACAAGTGAAAGTGGATACTCTAGAACTCGCAAGATAAGTGTGAGTGCTATGGATGGCCTTCTCGTAGGGAGACGAGAGCGGATCCATAGTGGTGTATTGATTGGTGAATATGTGGACTCGTGTGCGCCACCTCAAAAGAGTTGCTTGCAGTCGTAGTTCAGAATAGCCACCGAGTCAAAGCTGGCTTGCTGCAGTTAAACTCCACCCCCCCCCCCCCTTGTTGATACCGATGCATATGTAGTTTAGATCTGATGTAAGTCTTGCTGAGTACCTTTGTACTCACTTTTGCTTAATTTATGTTTTGCAGAGAGACTTCAGTCTCGCTAGTAGTTCCGCGTGGACTTCGACGTTTAGCTTGATACCTCAGCTACGATCTTGTGCCCTTGATGGGATCTGGTAGATAGTCAGGCTTCTTAGCCTTTTCATTTATAGATGTCTGTACTCAGACATGTTAAGCTTCCGCATGTGCTTCGCATTGTATGCTATGATTGTTGGGTCATGAGACCCATGCTTGTAATATCTGGCTCTTCGGAGCCTAATGAATTAATACTTGAGTCGTAGAGTCTTGTTGTGATGCCATGTTGTATTTACACATATCGAGCATATTGTGTGTATGATTGGAATGCTTGGTATGTGTAGGATCCGACAACCTAGTTGTTTATCCTTCACAGCCTTTCTTATGGGGAAATGTAGTCTAGTGTTCCTCGAGCCATAGTAGTCCGCTACAGCCCGGTTCACCGGAGTCCTGCTAGCCCAGCACTACTGTTCAGGACACTTGACTGGCCGGCATGTGTTTCACTTCGTCCCTATGTCTGTCCCTTCGGGGAAATGTCACGCGGTGATTTCCGGAGTCTTGCCTAGCCTGCTACAGCCCGGGATCCCCGGAGTCCTGTTAGCCCAGTGCTACAGCCCGGAATCACTCGTTGATGACCGACATGTTCGATGTGATTCATGTATGCCTGTCTCCATAGGTCTGTGCCGCTTGGGGTTCACGACTAGCCATGTCGGCCCGGGTTCTCGGTCATATGGATGCTAGCGACATTGTCATATACACGAGCCAAAAGGCGCAAACGGTCCTGGGCCATGGTAAGGCGACACCCATGGGATACCGTGCGTGAGGCCGCAAAGTGATATGAGGTGTTACCGGCTAGATCGATGTGGCTTAGAATCGGGGTCCTGACAATAAGCCCTTCGCAGAGGGAAGCGGGGATTTGTAGAGGTGCCAGAGCTCGATTTTGAAATAGATATGAATAATATTTTGAGTGGTATACTTTCATTGTCAACATAACAACCGAGAGATCCCGATATCTTCCATGCTACACACATTATAGGCGGTTCACAAGCAGAATGGTAAAGTTTATACTCCCCCACCACCAACAAGCATCAATCCATGGCTTGCCTGAAACAACGGGTGCCTCCAACTAATAACAATCCTGGGGGAGTTTTGTTCGCAATTATTTTGATTTGATTTGAGCATGGGACTGAGCATCCCGGTGACCAGCCATTTTCTCGTGAGTGAGGAGCGGAGTCCACTCCTCTTGAGAATAACCCGCCTAGCATGGAAGATACAGACAGCCCTAGTTGATACATGAGCTATTCGAGCATACAAAACAAAATGTTTATTTGATGGTTTAGAGTTTGGCACATACAAATTTACTTGGAACGGCAGGTAGATACCGTATATATATAGGAAGGTATGGTGGACTCATATGGAATAACTTTGGGGTTTATGGAATTGGATGCACAAGCAGTATTCCCGCTTAGTACAAGTGAAGGCTAGAAAGAGACTGGGAAGCAACCAGCTAGAGAGCGACAACAGTCATGAACATGCATTAAAATTAATCAACACCGAATGTGTAACACCCTCGATGCAACTATATCTCCCACGTGTCGAGGCACGACTTAGAGGCATAATCGCATTGAAGGCAATGTCGCAAGTGAGGTAATCTTCACACAACCCATGTAATACAATAGGGGAAAAAGTTACATAGTTGGCTTACAATCGCCACTTCACACAATTACATGAATAAAAATTACATCAATCAAATACACTCGTGGTCCGACTACGGAACCAAAATAAAAGAAGAACCCCAAATGCGACAAAGGTCCCCGATCGACCCCAACTGGGCTCCACTACTGATCAACTAGAAAGAAACAACACAAAGGACAAGATCTTCATCGAGCTCCTCCTGAGCTTGGTTGCGTCATCAGCACGGACTCATCGGCACCTGCAAGCTGGTTTTGGAAGTCTCTGTGAGCCACAGGGACTCAGCAATCTCGCACCCTCGCGATCAAGACTATTTAAGCTTATGGGTAAGGTAAAGGTATGAGGTGGAGCTGCAGCAAGTGACTAGCATATATGGTGGCTAACATACGCAAAAGAGAGCGAGAAGAGAAGGCAAAGCACGGTCGATAGAAGTATGATCAAGAAGTGATCCTAGACTACCTACGTCAAGCATAACTCCAACAATCGTGTTCACTTCCCGGACTCCACCAGAAAGAGACCATCACGGTTACACACGCGGTTGTTTCATTTTAATTAAGGTCGACTTCAGGTTTTCTACAACCGGACGTTAACAAATTCCCATCTGCCCATAACCGCGGGCACGGCTTTCGAAAGTTCAAATCCCTGCAGGGGTGTCCCAACTTAGCCCATCACAAGCTCTCACGGTCAACGAAGGAATAGACCTCCACCCGAGACATTCCGATCAGACTCGGTATCCCGGTACAACAAGACATTTCGACAGGGTAAAACTAAACCAGCAACACCGCCTGAATGTGCCGACAAATCCCGATAGGAGCTGCACATATCTCTTTCTCAGGGCACACCGGATCGTCCAAACTTCCGGTAGGCCAGCCCAGAGTTGCCCCTGGTGGCCACCGGCGGCTGACAAGTTGGACCAACACTCAGAGGAGCACTGGCCCGGGGGGTTAAAATAATGATGACCCTTGAGTCTGCAGAACCCAAGGGAAAGAAAAGGCTAGGTGGAAAATGGTAAAACCAATGTTGGGCATTGCCGGAAAAGCTTTACTTAAGGCGAACTATCAAGGGGTTCCCATTATAGCCCAACCGCGTAAGGGACGCAAAATCCGGGAACATAACACCGATATGACGGAAACTAGGGCGGCAAGAGTGGAACAAAACACCAGGCATAAGGCCGAGCCTTCCACCCTTTACCAAGTATATAGATGCATTAATTAAATAAGATATATTGTGATATCCCAATAAGTAAACATGTTCCAACAAGGAACAAACTTCAATCTTCACCTGCAACTAACAACGCTATAAGAGGGGCTGAGCAAAGCGGTAACATAGCCAATCAACGGTTTGCTAGGACATTGGTGGGTTAAAGGTTGAACATGGCAATTTGGGAGGCTGACAAGCAAGTGGTAGGCATCGTAGCAATGGCATAGCAAAAGAGCGAGCAAACTAGCATAGCAAAGATAGTAGTGATTTCGAGGGTATGATCATCTTGCCTAAAATCCCGCAAGGAAGAAGAACGAGTCCATGAAGAAGACAAACGGATGTAGTCGAACGGATCCTCACAAACTCGATGTTACCGGATCCAACCCGAAGAAGCAATCACCGGAAAAGAAGCACACAACATAGTAAACAACCAACACATGAACATGGTATGATATGCGAGATGCGGGATGCGATGCGGTATGCAGAATGCAAGATATGACAGGAAATGCATGAACCCGGCCTCAACTTGGAAAACCAAGTGTGCCACTAGAAAGATGGGATGAAATCGCTTGAAAACGATATAAAGATCATTGGAATCGGAGCTACGGTTTGGAAATGGCAAGCGTTTTACGAAATGAACCGATCTGTGATTTACAGCAAGTAGGCACCTAAATGCAACAAAATGAACATGCTACAGCCACCAAACATGACAACAAAAGATATGGCAGGGATGTACAAAAGATGCTTATCAAAACACTAGCACTGAGCCACGGCCAAATCATCCATTAAGAGGTTCAAACAAGCATGGCAAAAATGAATAAGCAAAACAGATTCCAGACTTAGTGAAATTAACACTAGTCTGAAATTTCAGACCACGATGCTCTCTTCGGAGCAGCAAACCAACATGATACATAACCTGAACATGAAAAGTAAGAGCATGGCATGGAGCTACTCAACAAGCTTAACAAAACACCCAAAGTGACCTGGGGCCAAAAGGGTTCACAAAATACTCTAACGAGCACACGAACATAGATGAAACACAATCAGTTTTCAGACTTAGTGAAAACTGAGACATGCTGAAATTTAACTCACGAAGGTATGTAAACGAGCTCGATACACTCACTACGGTGCAATTCATGGCAAGGCAAGCATATATCCATAAAGAAGGCACAAAATTCTAGCTAGACATGGCAAGAACAATGGCATAGCATGCATGGATCACTAACAATAGCATCGGCAAAATCGCAAACAAGTTGACGATCTGCCCAGATTTACCACGAAGCAAAAGTAGAGCTCGATTGACTCAAGCTAGAGCACTCCACATGTGCAAACAAAGACATGGATGGATAGAGCATAACATGAATATCAAAACTCCCTTACTGATCATCCTCAAAAGAGGCACGGATCACTAGGAAACAGGCTGAACATATGACATCATGAACTAAAATATCCCAGACTTAGTGAAATCCACTAAGTCCCTGAAAACAGAATTCTCAGGTGCCTCTCTTTGCAAGCTTGCACAAGTCACCACACACATCCTAAAAATGCATGGGTGGCACCTCTAGAAAGAAGACAAAATGCTTAACAATACATCCCAAAGAGGCACAGGCATATCACGCACACAATAATCATGGCAAAAATGACAAAAGTCTATGATGAACTAACGGATCTGCAACTTAACTCACGAAGCCTCCTTCTAACAGCAATTCGGGCATCAAGATGAACTCAAATGCAAATGATGCAATGGAATGAAATGATGTACATGTCGAGACGAAGATTTTGATATGCTATATGCATGATTCGGAGTTACGGATGCAAAGTTACGACATGATGAACAAGGGCACATGGATCTGGGAATTTCGGGGACTTAGCAGTTTTTCAGTGAGCGTCAAGAGTTAAAATACACTCAGGGCATAGGATAGGGGTTTGCTCACCACATGGGCTTCGGCCCAGTAAGGAGGAAGTAGGTGGACTGAGAAGCTGGGCCGAAGGGCATTGCGGTGGCCCACGCGGCCCACGAGGTTGGTCGACGGGGGCGTCGTCCTCCTCCCGTGCTCCTCCTCGCAGGAGGCCATGGCGGCGGCGCGGAAGGCAGGGAGCTCCGGCGAGGTTCGAAGCAAGGCGGGGAGGCACTGGGTGCCCGGGAACGGCCAGATCCGGTCACTCCGGTCCCGTTCCGGCCGGATCCGGCAGCAGCGCGTGACGTGACGGCGGGTGATACGTCGGAGGCGGCGGTCGGACATGTCCGGGGTGGGTGGTTTTTGTCCGGTGGCGCGAGGTGGACGAAGGATAGGGTTCATCCGCGAAATTTTCGGGGATGCCCACATATTTATAGGTAGAGGGAGCTAGGAGAGTCCAAATGAGGTGCGGTTTTCGGCCACGCGATCGTGATCGAACGACCGAGATGATGGAGCAGAGTTTGGTGGGTTTTTGGGCCAAAATGGAGGGGTGTTGGGCTGCAACACACACGAGGCCTTCTCGGTCCCTCGGTTAACCGTTGGAGTATCAAACGAAGTCCAAGTGATACGAAACTTGACAGGCGGCCTACCGGTGGTAAACCAAGGCCGCTTGGCAAGTCTCGGTCCAATCCGGAAATGTTTAATCCCCAAACACGAAAGAAAGCTAGAAATGGCCACCGGAGGAGAACGAAGCGCCGGAATGCAAAACGGACAACGGGGAAAATGCTCGAATGCATGAGATGAACATGTATGCAAATGAAATGCACATGATGACATGATATGCAATGCATGACACGCAAGCAATGACAAGGCAACGACAGCGAATAACTGAACGACACCTGGCACATCGGTCTCGGGGCGTTACAACACTCCACCACTACGAGAGGATCTCGTCCGAGATCTAGAATGGCACCGGAGGGAAAACGGAAGAGAAAGAGAAGAGGTAAAGCTAAGTTGCTCCTTTGACAAACTAGTGAAACCAAAGAACCTTGCGAGGTTGAACAAATACGAGAAAAGAATACAACGGAGAAGAACAAAATTGAAAACACACCGATAGAAAGGAGGAACAAAGAAGAACAAATTCGTATAGCGCTCCATTTGGAAAGAGATGTAAAACTTGATAAGGCGAAAAGAACTTGAACAAAGGGGCATAATACTCCGGTTAAAACAAGATAGGGAAGGAATAAGAATGAGATAATTTGGACAGCACTCCGCCTGTAAATGGAAGGAATTGAACAAGACAAGATGAGAGGATACTTGAAAAGAGGACACAACATTCCAATTAAAAGGATAGGTACGAAAAGAACACAATCCTGATAAAACAAGAAGATGGGTTGAAGAGAGCAACATCACCATGCCTCCGGAACAAAAGAGTAGAGTAAAGATAATTGAGACAAGCGAATGTAGAAGACAATGCCAACTTCTGTTACAAAAGAGCCTGAAAAGGCGTCTCTAGGAGAAGGGTTGAACGGAGTTGTCGGAAAACCAACAACGAAAATAATAAGCTTGATATGGTCTTATGGAATACAACTCAAATTATGAGGTGACAACCTGCCACTCACGGGAAGAAGAATTGGATTGATAAGAACAAGGAGACAAGAAACTATTCCACCAGAAGGATAAATGAAGAACTTGGATCATTTATAAGCACAATTATAGCAACAATCCTTATGGAAGGCTTTAGGTGAAGTATAACCCAAGATAACTCCAATGACGAGATTGATGGATTTAAAATACCTCATTCTTAACAACATGTGAATCATGAAACATGAACTCACATTATCAAGACTGACGTAATACCACCTTCAATGATAAGAAAGAAAGAATTGCACTCCGAATTGCAAGATGAAGAAAACTTGAGCTCCTTTGAAAGGAATCTCAATGAACACTTGGAGAAGGAATTATTTCTTTGATTAACCATCATGTAGCACCTTGATGAAGAACTCCGGTAACAAAAGAATGATCCGAAATACTTGAATGATGAAAAGAATAAGATTGAAGCCTCACAATGATTTAGATAGAGAACTCCGTGATAATAAAATTGAAAGAGGTTGGAACTCCAGGAAAGAAAGATGAGCACTTGAAGCCAAGAATTTAATCATCGAAAACAAACTCCGGAAAAAAATTAACATATGGATGAAACAAGAATAAGAATTACATTATGCCTATCTTTCACCAATTAAATTGATGACACTCAACGGATTTGGCACACTACTTATTCTCGTAGAAGGATTAAGAGAGATATGGTGCAAACTTGAGAAGGTCTTCAACAAACCACCGGAAAGATTGAAAACAACAAATAATTGATATGAAAACGAATGATGAGAGCTCTTGAACGAACCACCGTAAGAATTAAAAATGAACGAAGAGAAGATAAAGAAACACCGGGGAAAATTAGCAAATGAATGAAGATTCTTGAGAGAAATTAGATACAAGAGAACGAAAAGATCACGAGCCGATTAAAGATCACTTGAACGAAGCACCGGTAAAATTGAAGAACGAGAGCTGAAAGCTAAGAATGAATAAATCTGAATTGACGGACTCCGGATAACAAACTAAGAAGACTCTTGAATTGCTCCGGATGGGTGAAAGGAATTCTCACAATCGAAAAATAATTATGAGAGGATGGAAACAAGCTAGAATCACGAATCTTGAAAGAATGGAGCAAGATTAAAGAGAAACTCTTCTTCGGTCTTCCAATCTGAGAATGACGATGAGAAACACCACCATGAATTATTGAGGCACACCGGAATGAAGAATGGGAAGGTTGAGCCAACGATGAAAAGAAATGAAAGATCTTGGAGAAAGGCATTTGACTGATGATAAATCATTCTTATGTCAAACTTCGAAAGGAATTTGAGGGTCGGAGGGTGGGGAAAACAAAGGCAACTTGGAGATGGAAGAAATGAACACCGTTGAGAAGAACTGATACTCGATCTTGCGGATGTTGAAATGATCGGATCCACTTGAAGAGAAACACGCCGGTTTAAAAGAAATTGGCATGACAATCTCAATTAACCAGAAGGATTAGTATTCACATCGGAGTATGAGAACACCATTTAGGAAAGGTATGGGATCAACTCTTGATATTGAAGCAACTCGAATACCACAACTCAAAAAAAACAAAAACAAAGGATTGGCTTGCAAAATAAGCCGGAACAAACATATGATAGAGATTTCGTCCGAAGTTTTCGTGGTGGGGCCTACACGGGCTCGATCGTACAGCACCATCATGTACAAGGCAGTGCACATGACATACGAAGCGTCCCTGAGTCGGCATAGCCAAGGACTCTTTAAGACACAACGAGACCACTGTAAAATCGACCGTGAATAGGCGAACCACTAGACGTCGAACCCCAATTTCATATCATACATCTGTCAAAAAAGATATCCTAAGAGCTACTTGAATTCCCACTTATGAAACTCCCGAAACTTTTCGGTTATGCAATCAGGTGTTGTGGATACAGGGGAAGCATAATATCTCACCCAAACTAGCAATACCTACATCCAGCTGTATCCATCCTTCAACACATAACCAAGAAACCTTCGGAAATCATCTACCTCAACCTTCGAAAAGCATCCGTTATACAAGTTATGGCGATACTCCCGAACTCCCGCCCCAGTACTGGGTGGTGTCGAGGTTATCTTACCAACCAACTGCATAAAAGAGATTTTCGATGTCGGCGTACTAAACTCAGGTATTCCAGAACTGCAATGATAAAATTATGACGACCACACCTCAGAGCTCAACTCCCCGGGACACTTCCACAAAACCCCTGACAGGAGGCACCAAGACAATGTTCTCATCATAAAACCATCGGAACGATTCCAAGATACCCGCGTGATCCTAAAAAAAATTTAGTGAAATTTGAGAAGAGAAGAGTCAAAACTCTACGTCTGGATGCCTTACCAGAGCGATGAGGAGACTGGGGAGTAAAAAGAATTCCTAAACTCTCCGATATATAATTCCTAAATGACTCAAAACATTTTTCTAGACACAACTCGGCCGCTAAAACGATCAAGCAATGGGGGCTCCTAAGGTCGGGGAAGGCTCTGATACCAACTTGTAACACCCTCGACACATGGGAGATATAGTCGCATCGAGGGTGTTACAGAATGCAAGCATGAGTAGGATATAATTCACCATGAACATAAATATCGTAGAGGCTATATTGATTTTGTTTCAACTACATGCATGAACATGTGCCAAGTCAAGCCGCTCGAATCGTTCAAAGGAGGATACCACCCTATCATACCACATCACAACCATTTTAATAGCATGTTGGCACGCAAGGTAAACCATTATAAACTCCTAGCAAATTAAGCATGGCATTGACACGTCTCCAACGTATCTATAATTTTTTGTTATTCCATGCTATATTATATTCTGTTTTGGACATTATTGGGCTTTATTATACACTTTTATATTATTTTTGGGACTAACCTATTAACCGGAGGCCCAGCCCAGAATTGTTGTTTTTTGCCTATTTCAGAGTTTCGCAGAAAAAGAATATCAAACGAAGTCCAAACGGAATGAAACCTTCGGGAACATGATTTTCGGAATGAACGTGATCCAGAGGACTTGGACCCTACGTCAAGACATCAACCAGGAGGCCACGAGGTAGGGGGCGCGCCTACCCCCCCCTGGGCACGCCCTCCACCCTCGTGGGCCCCCTGTTGCTCCACCGACGTACTCCTTCCTCCTATATATACCTATGTACCCCCAAACTACCAGATATAGAGCTAAAACCCTAATTCCACCGCTGTAACTTTCTGTATCCATGAGATCCCATTTTGGGGCCTGTTACGGAGCTCCACCAGAGGGGGCATCGATCACGGAGGGCTTCTACATCAACACCATAGCCTCTCCGATGAAGTGTGAGTAGTTTACTTCAGACCTACGGGTCCATAGTTATTAGCTAGATGGCTTCTTCTCTCTTTTTGGATCTCAATACAATGTCCTCCCCCTCTCTCATGGAGATCTATTCGATGTAATCTTCTTTTGCGGTGTGTTTGTTGAGACCGATGAATTGTGGGTTTATGATCAAGTTTATCTATGAACAATATTTGAAACTTCTCTGAATTCTTTTATGTATGATTGGTTATCTTTGCAAGTCTCTTCGAATTATCAGTTTGGTTTGGCCTAATAGATTGATCTTTCTTGCAATGGGAGAAGTGCTTAGCTTTGGGTTCAATCTTGCGGTGTCCTTTCCCAGTGACAGTAGGGGCAGCAAGGCACGTATTGTATTGTTGCCATCGAGGATAACAAGATGGGGTTTATATCATATTGCATGAGTTTATCCCTCTACATCATGTCATCTTGCTTAAAGCGTTACTCTGTTCTTATGAAGTTAATACTCTAGATGCATGTTGGGTAGCGGTCGATGTGTGGAGTAATAGTAGTAGATGCAGGCAGGAGTCGGTCTACTTGTCTTGGGCGTGATGCCTATATACATGATCATACCTAGATATTCTCATAACTATGCTCAATTCTATCAATTGCTCAACAGTAATTTGTTCACCCACCGTAAATACTTATGCTCTTGAGAGAAGCCACTAGTGAAACCTATGGCCCCCGGGTCTATTTTCCATCATATTACTCTTCCAACACTTAGTTATTTTTATTGCCTTTTATTTTACTTTGCATCTTTATCATAAAAAATACCAAAATATTATCTTATCATATCTATCAGATCTCACTCTTGTAAGTGACCATGTAGGGATTGACAACCCCTTATCGCGTTGGTTGCGAGGATTTATTTGTTTGTGTAGGTGCGAGGGGCTCGTGCGTGGCCTCCTACTGGATTGATACATTGGTTCTCAAAAACTGAGGGAAATACTTACGCTACTTTGATGCATCACCCTTTCCTCTTCAAGGGAAAACCAACGCATTGCTCAAGAGGTAGCATGCATAAGCAACTATAATCTCTAATTCCCATTGCAAACATGTTTCATTCATAATAGGCTGAATCAGGAACGATGAACTAATCATATTTACAAAAAAAGTGGAGTTCATACCAGCTTTTCTCACCTCAATCAGTTCATCATATATCGTTATTATTGCCTTTCACTTACACGATTGAATAGTGTGGATAATAATAATAATAGTGCACGTGCATTGGACTAAGCTGGACTCTGCAAGCATTCAATTCAAGGGAGAAGACAAGGTAATATGGGCTCTTTGTTAGATCAACAATAATGCATATAAGAGCCACTCAACATTTTCATCATGGTCTTCTCCTCTCGACCCCCCAAAGAAAAGAAATAAAACTATTTACACAGGAAAGCTCCCAACAAACAAAAGAAGAACGAGAAATATTTTTGGGTTTTATTTTTAATTACTACTACTACATGCATGGAAATTAAACTAGCTAAAACTACAACTAATTTTTTTGTTTTTCTTAAGGGTTTTCAAACACACAAGAAGAAAGCTTAAAAAGAAAATAAACTATCATGGATGATACAATGAAAAAGTATGAGCACCGACAACTAGAATGAGTGTGTGAACATGAATGTAATGTCGGTGAGAAATACGTACTCCCCCAAGCTTAGGCTTTTGGCCTAAGTTGGTCTATGCCCATGGATCAAAGTTGTAGCTAGGGTCGTACTGAGAAGGGTCCTCAGGTTGCCACTGGTTGGCGATCTCCTCCGGATTCCACTGGTAAACAGACTGACAGTGAGGATCAGATGGTGGCTCCGGCTCTGCAGCTGACATCTGGCCTTGGTACGCATGAATGGCCTCAGGCAAAATGAGGTACGTTCCTGAAAGTATGTTAAACAAAGAGGGTGCGGGCAAGGTAATAATCTCACAATAATTTTTACCAAATATTAATTTGTACTTAAGTATCTTATTCTTATCCTTAACAATAAACTCATGTGCTACCATACTCTTATAACCTAGAACAATAGGAGGCATCAACTTTTCCTCTTTCTCAAAATGCCTGATAGGAATGTTAAAGTGTGCAGCAAGGCGCGAGGCAAAGATACCTCCGAGGACAGGGCCCTTTGTACGGTTCAGATTTAACCGTTTAGCAACAATAGCGCCTAAACTGAAAGTAGTATCACGAAACATGGCATGGTGCAAAATAACTATATCAGGGGCACTAAGGTTTCCGCAGTTCCCATGACAAATTAAACATCTACTAGCAAATATAGCGAAGTAACGCAGAACAGGAAAATGTATGCTAGTGATTCTTGCATCGGAAACCTTTCTAGTTTCCCCTACAGCAATCGTATCAATAAACCCTTCCACATCATTACGATGTGGTTCCTCTACGCTGCCCGCAAAGGGTATCAAACAAACCCGGCAAAAATCATAAAGTGACATCTCCTTATGCTCATCATATAAATAAAATTCCACCGAAGGTGGCGATCTTCTAGCATAGAAATGAAAATTTTGCACAAAAATATTGGTGAGTAAGAGATACTGTTCACACCGGTCATGGAGGAAGTCGGTGAGGCCTGCATTCTCAGCCAATTGATAAAAATCTTCATAAATCCCGGCTTCTCTCAAGAACTCATCACAAGGCCATTCACACGGCCGAACCTCCGTAGTACGAGGGAGATTATACTTGGGCTTCTTATTTTCTTCACTTTGCTTATCCTTAGAGCTTCGGCTCGATGAGCCCCTCAAAAATCTCTTCATCTTTTTCTGAAATTTTTAGTAACTTAAAATAAAAGTGAACCAAACTCAACAAGATTGATAGAAACTACTCCCACAAGTGCCTAGAGGCAATATCATGCATTAGAACTACTTAGAACCATATAAATTTGACATGCAAGCTCAAGAACAGGGTCACCTAAGAAGCAAAAAAAATTGCAATAAATAAAGCACTAGAACAAAAACTAATTGGACCATTGGAGGAGTCACATGCCAAAGAATAATCCCCCAAAGCAGTTTTGTGAATGGAGCTTTGAGCAAGGAGATCTAAAATGGCAGCAAGATGAGCTAGAACTCGGGTTTGAACTGGCTAGTGATTTTTTCTGGAGCAAGACGAAGTGTGTGGGTGCAAGGATAAGTGGAGGGGACCCACGTGGGGTCCACGAGGCAGGGGGGCGCCCTCCACACTCGTGGGCACGTGGCTGCTCCCCTTGTTGTGTTCTCAGTGCTGAAAATCCTTAAATATTCTGGAAAATATAATATTTCATTTTCAGGGCATTTGGAGAACTTTTATTTTCAGGGTATTTTTTTATTGCAAGGATAATTCAGAAAACAGACAGAAAATACTATTTTTTGCTTTATTTAATATAAATAACAGAAAGTAAAAAGAGGGTACAGAGAGTTGTGCTTTCTAACTTCAGCCATCTAATGCTCATCAAAAGGAATCCACTAACAAGGTTGATCAAGCCTTGTTAACAAACTCATTCCAAATCGCATGAAACCGGAGAAATTTCGAATAACACTAGGTTACCTCAACGGGGATATGCACGTCCCCAACAATAAGAATATCATATTTCTTCTTGACAATAGGAAGAGGAAATTCAAAACCTCCAATAGTGATTGTTGAAATTTTTCCAATAGAATTGATACTGTGGACTTGGGGTTGTTTCCTCGGAAAGTGTACCATATGCTCATTACCATTAACATGAAAAGTGACCTTGCCTTTGTTGCAATCAATAACAGCCCCTGCAGTATTCAAAAAGGGTCTACCAAGGATAATCGACATACTATCGTCCTCGGGAATATCAAGAATAACAAAATCCGTTAAAATAGTAACGTTTGCAACCACAACAGGCACATCCTCACAAGTACCGACATGTATAGCAGTTGATTTATCAGCCATTTGCAAAGATATTTCAGTAGGTGTCAACTTATTCAAATCAAGTCTATGATATAAAGAGATAGGCATAACACTAACACCGGCTCCAAGATCACATAAAGCAGTTTTACATAGTTTCTTTTAATGGAGCATGGTATAGTTGGTACTCCTGGATCTCCAAGTTTCTTTGGTATTCCACCCTTAAAAGTGTAGTTGGCAAGCATGGTGGAAATTTCAGCTTCCGGTATCTTTCTTTTATTTGTAACAATATCTTTCATGTATTTAGCATAAGGGTTCATTTTAAGCATATCAGTCAAACGCATGCGCAAAAAGATAGGTCTAATCATTTCAGCAAAATGCTCAAAATCCTCATCATCCTTTTTTGGATGGTTTAGGAGGAAAAGGCATGGGTTTCTGAACCCATGGTTCTCCTTATTTACCGTGCTTCCTAGCAATGAAGTCTCTCTTATCATAACGTTGATTCTTTGATTGTAGGTTATCAAGATCAACAACAGGTTCAATCTCTACATCATTGTTATTGCTAGGTTGAGCATCAACATGAACATCATCATTAACATTATCACTAGGTTCATGTTCATTACCAGATTGTGTTTCAACATCACAAATAGAAATATCATTGGGATTCTTAGGTTTTTCAACAACAAGTTCACAGAAGCATGCAAAGTCCTATCATTTTTCTTTTTCTTCTTCTTAGAAGAACTAGGTGCATCAACATTAGTTCTCCGAGAATCTTTCTCAATTCTCTTAGGGTGGCCCTCAGGATACAAAGGTTCCTGAGTCATTTTACCCCTTCTAGTCATAACTCTAACAGCATTATCATTTTTCTTATTATTTAATTCATTGAGCAAACCATTCTGAGCTTTAAGCACTTGTTCTACTTGCGTAGTAACCATAGAAGCATGCTTACTAATAAGTTTAAGTTCACCTTTAACTCTAGACATATAATCACTCAAGTGTTCAAGCATATGAGCATTATGTTTCAATTGTCTACCAACATAAGCATTGAAGTTTTCTTGTTTAACAATAAAATTATCAAACTCATCTAAGCATTGGCTAGCAGACTTATTACGAGGAATATCACCTTCATCAAATCTATAGAGAATTTACCTTTACTACCTGTGTCGGGTTATCAAGACCATGTATTTCTTCAATAGGTGGTAAATTCTTAACACCTTCAGCTTTAATAATTTTTCTTTCATAGATTTCTTTGCCTCTTGCATATCTTCAGGACTGAGAAATAGAATACCCCTTTTCTTCGGAGTTGGCTTAGGAGTTGGTTCAGGAAGTGTCCAATTATTTTCATTAGTCAACATATTATTCAATAGCAATTCTACTTGATCAATAGTTCTTTCCCTAAAAACACAACCAGCACAACTATCCAGGTAGTCTCTGGAAGCATCGGTTAGTCCATTATAAAAGATATCAAGTATTTCATTTTTCTTAAGAGGATGATCAGGCAAAGCATTAAGTAATCGGAGAAGCCTCCCCCAAGCTTGTGGGAGACTCTCTTCTTCAATTTGCACAAAATTATATATTTCCCTTAAAGCAGCTTGTTTCTTATGAGCGGGGAAATATTTAGCAGAGAAGTAATAAATCATATCCTAGGGACTACGCACATAACCAGGATCAAGAGAATTAAACCATGTTTTAGCATCACCCTTTAATGAGAACGGAAACAACTTAAGGATAAAGTAACAGCGAGTTTCCTCATCATGAGTAAACAGGGTGGCTATATCATTTAATTTAGTAAGATGTGCCACAACAGTTTCAGATTCATAGCCATAAAAAGGATCAGATTCAACCAAAGTAATTAACTCGGGATCGACATAGAAATCATAATCATTATCAGTAATAAAGATAGGTGAAGTAGCAAAAGCAGGGTCATATTTCATTCTAGCATTCAAGGACTTTTCTTTAAGCTTAGCTAATAATTTCTTAAGATCAGATCTATCATTACAAGCTAAGAAGTCTCTAGCAGTTTCTTCATCCATAACATAACCCTCAGGAACAATAGGCAATTCATATCTAGGGGAGAATCTTCATCATCACTTTCATCAATATTATCAGTTTCAATAATTTCATTCTCCCTAGCCCTAGCAAGTTGTTCATCAAGAAATCCACCAAGTGGCACAGTAGTATCAAGCATAGAAGTAGTTTCATCATAAGTATCATGCATAGCAGAAGTGGCATCACCAATAACATGCGACATATGAGAATGAATAGCAGGTGTAGGTGTCGCAAGTTTACTCAAAATAGAAGGTGAATCAAGTGCAGAGCTAGATGGCAGTTCCTTACCTCCCCTCGTAGTTGAGGGAAAAATCTTGGTTCTTTGATCTTTCAAGCTCTTCATAATGATAAGCAGATAAAAATCCCAAGTGACTCAAAGAATAGAGCTATGCTCCCCGGCAACGGCGCTAGAAAATAGTCTTGATAACCCACAAGTATAGGGGATCGCAACAGTTTTCGAGGGTAGAGTATCCAACCCAAATTTATTGATTCGACACAAGGGGAGCCAAAGAATATTCTCAAGTATTAGCAGCTAAGTTGTCAATTCAACCACACTTGGAAACTTAATATCTGCAGCAAAGTGTTTAGTAGCAAAGTAATATGATAGTACTGGTAACGGTAGCAAAAGTAATATTTTTGGGTTTTATAGTGATTGTAACAGTAGCAACGGAAAAGTAAATAAGCGAAGAACAATATATGAAAAGCTCGTAGGCAATGGATCAGTGATGGATAATTATGTCGGATGCGATCAATCAAGCAATAGTTATAACATAGGGTGACACAGAACTAGCTCTAGTTCATCAATGTAATGTAGGCATGTATTCCGAATATAGTCATACGTGCTTATGGAAAAGAACTTGCATGACATCTTTTGTCCTACCCTCCCGTGGCAGCGGGTTCCTATTGGAAACTAAGGGATATTAAGGCCTCCTTTTAATAGAGTACGGGACCAAAGCCTTAACACTTAGTGAATACATGAACTCCTCAAACTACGGTTATCACCGGTAAGTATCCCGATTATTGTCACTTCGGGGTTAACGGATCATAACACATAATAGGTGACTATAGACTTGCAAGACAGGATCAAGAACTCACATATATTCATGAAAACATAATAGGTTCAGATCTGAAATCATGGCACTTGGGCCCTAGTGACAAGCATTAAGCATAGCAAAGTCATAGCAACATCAATCTCAGAACATAGTGGGTACTAGGGATCAAACCCTAACAAAACTAACTTGATTACATGATAAATCTCATCCAACCCATCACCGTCCAGCAAGCCTACGATGGAATTACTCACGCACGGCAGTGAGCATCATGAAATTGATGATGGAGGAAGGTTGATGACGACGATGGCGATGGATTCCCCTCTCCGGAGCCCCGAACGGACTCCAGATCAGCCCTCTCGAGAGAGATTAGGGCTTGGCGGCGGCTCCATATCATAGAACACGATGAATCCTTCTCTCTTATTTTTTTTCTCCCTGAAAACGAATATATGGAGTTGGAGTTGAGGTCGGTGGAGCATTAGGGGGCCCACGAGGCAGGGGGTAGGCGCTCCCCCCACCCTCGTGGACAAGGTGTGGGCCCCCTGATGTGGATTCTTCCGCCAGTATTTATTATATATTCCAAAAATAATCTCCGTTGATTTTCAGATCATTCCGAGAACTTTTATTTCTGCACAAAAATAACACCATGGCAATTCTGCTGAAAACAGCGTCAGTCCGGGTTAGTTCCATTCAAATCATGCAAGTTAGAGTCCAAAACAAAGGAAAAAGTGTTTGGAAAAGTAGATACGACGTAGAAGTATCAGTGTCCCCAACACGCCCAATACAATGGTAAATTGTATAGGTGCACTAGTTTGGCGAAGAGATGGTGATACAAGTGCAGTATGGATGGTAGATATAGGTTTTATAATCTGAAATTGTAAAAACAGCAAGGTATCTAATGATAAAAATGAGCACAAATGGTATTGCAATGCTTCGAAACAAGGCCTAGGGTTCATACTTTCACTAGTGCAAGTTATCTCAACAAGGATAACATAATTAGATCATATAACTATCCCTCAGCATGCAACAAAGAGTCACTCCAAAGTCACTAATAGCGGAGAACAAACGAAGAGATTATTGTAGGGTACGAAACCACCTCAAAGTTATTCTTTCCGATCAATCCATTGGGCTATTCCTATAAGTGTCACAAACAGCCCTAGAGTTCGTAGTAAAATAACACCTTAAGACACAAATCAACCAAAACCCTAATGTCACCTAGATACTCCAATGTCACCACGAGTATCCGCGGGTATGATTATACAATATGCATCACACAATCTCAGATTCATTTGTTCAAACCAACACGAAGAACTTCAAAGAGTGCCCCAACGTTTCTACCGGAGAGCCAAGACGAAAACGTGTTCCAACCCCTATGCATAGATTCCCAAGGTCACGGAACCCGCAAGTTGATCACCAAAACATACATCAAGTGAATCAATAGAATACCCCATTGTCACCACGAGTATCCCACGCAAGACATACATCAAAGTGTTCTCAAATCCTTAAAGACTCAATCCGATAAGATAACTTCAAAGGGAAAACTCAATCCATTACAAGAGATGGAGGGGGGGAAACATCATATGATCCAACTATAATAGCAAAGCTCGCGATACATAAAGATCGTGCCAAATCAAGAACACGAGAGAGAGAGAGAGAGATCAAACACATAGCTACTGGTACATACCCTCAGCCCCGAGGGTGAACTACTCCCTCCTCGTCATGGAGAGTGCCGGGATGATGAAGATGGCCACCGGTGATGGATCCCCCCTCCAGCAGGGTGCCGAAACAGGGTCCCGATTGGTTTTTTGTGGCTACGGAGGCTTGCGGCGTCAGAACTCCTGATCTAGGTTATTTTCTGGAGGTTTGGGGATTTATAGGAGAGGTTGGCGTCGAGAACAAGTCAGGGGGCCCACGGGAAGTCCATGAAGGATAGGGGCACACCTTAGGGGGGTGGGCGCACCCTCCACCCTCGTGGGGCCCACGGGCCTCCCCTCCGGTAACTCTTCATTCTAGTATTTTTAATATTTTCCAGAAAAAATCTCCATTGATTTTGAGCGCATTCTGAGAACTTTTATTTCTGCACAAAAACAACACCACGGTAGTTTTGCTGAAAACAGCGTCAATCCGGGTTAGTTCTAACCAAATCATACCAAAATCATGTAAAAATATTATAAACATGGCATGAATACGTCAAAAATTATAGATACGTTGGAGACGTATCAGCATCCCCAAGCTTAATTCCTACTCGTTCTCGAGTAGATAAATGATAAAAACAGAATTTTTGATGTGGAATACTACCTAACATATTTATAAATGTAATCTTCTTTATTGTGGCAAGAATATTCAGATCCATAAGATTCAAAACAAAAGTTTAATATTGACATAAAAATAGTAATACTTCAAGCATACTAACAAAGCCATCATGTCTTCTCAAAATAACATGGCCAAAGAAAGTTATCCCTACAAAATCATATAGTCTGGCTATGCTCTATCTTCATCACACAAAATATTTAAATCATGCACAACCATGATGACAAGCCAATAAATTGTTTCATACTTTTGATGTTCTCAAACTTTTTCAATCTTCACGCAATACATGAGCGTGAGTCATGGACAAAAAGGAGGAAGATAGTCTCACATCAACTAGGTGTATCAACGGGCTATGGAGATGCCCATCAATAGATATCAACGTGAGTGAGTAGGGATTGCCATGCAACGGATGCACTAGAGCTATAAGTGTATGAAAGCTCAAAAAGAAACTAAGTGTGTGTGCATCCAACTTGCTTGCTCAAGAAGACCTAGGGCATTTTGAGGAAGCCCATCATTGGAATATACAAGCCAAGTTCTTATAATGAAAATTTCCACTAGTAAATGAAAGTGACAACATAGGAGACTCTATCATGAAGATCATGGTGCTACTTTGAAGCACAAGTGTGGCAAAAGGATAGTAGCATTGCCCCTTCTCTCTTTTTCTCTCATTTTTGGGGGGGGGGCTTCATTTTTTTGGCCTCTTTCTTTATTTTTGGTCTGGAGCCTCATCCGGAATTTTGTGGGGGAATCATAGTCTCCATCATCCTTTCCTCACCGGGACAATGCTCTAATAATGGAGATCATCACACTTTTATTTACTTACAACTCGATACTTAGAACAAAATATGACTCTATATGAATCCCTCTGGCGGTCTACCGAGATGTGCAATGAATCAAGAGTGACATGTATGTAAGAATTATGAATGGTGGCTTTGCCACAAATACGATGTCAACTACATGATCATGCAAAGCAATATGACAATGATGGAGCGTGTCATAATAAACGAAACGGTGAAAAGTTGCATGGCGATATATCTCGGAATGGCTATGGAAATGCCATAATAGGTAGGTATTGTGGCTGTTTTGAGGAAGGTAATGGTGGGTGTATGGTACCAGCGAAAGTTGCGCGACACAAGAGAGGCTCGCAATGGTGGAAGGGTGGGAGTGCGTATAATCCATGGAATCAACATTAGTCATAAAGAACTCACATACTTATTGCAAAAATCTATTAGTCATCAAAATGAAGTACTACGCGCATGCTCCTAGGGGATAGATTGGTAGGAAAAGACCATTGCTCGTCCCGGACCGCCAGTCATAAGGAAGACAATCAATAAATAAATCATGCTCCAACTTCATCACATAACGGTTCATCATATGTGCATGCTACAGGAATCACAAACTTTAACACAAGCATCTCTCAAATTGACAACTACTCTACCAGCATGACTCTAATATCACCATCCTCATATCTCAAAACAATCATAAGGAATCAAACTTCTCATAATATTCAATGCACTTTATATGAAAGTTTTTATTATATCCCTCTTGGATGCCCATCATATTAGGACTAAATTTATAACCAAAGAAAATTACCATGATGTTTAAGACTCTCAAAATAATATAAGTGAAGCATGAGAGTTCATTTATTTCTTCAAAATAAAACTACCGCCGTGCTCTAAAAAGATATAAGTGAAGCACTAGAGCAAATGACAAACTACTCCAAAAGATATAAGCGAAGATCAATGAGTAGTCAAATAATTATTTACCTATGTGAGAACTCTCTCTCATTTAAGTATTTCAGATCTTAAGTACTTTATTCAAACAACAAGCAAAACAAAATAAAATGACATTTGCAAGGATAGCACACATCATGTGAATAAGCAAAAACTTAGGCTCAACCAAAACTGACCGATAGTTGTTGAAGAAGAAAGGTGGGATGCCTACCGGGGCATCCCCAAGCTTAGATGCTTGAGACTTCTTGGAATATTCACTTGGGATGCGTTTGGCATCCCCAAGCTTGATTTTTTGTGTCTCCTTAATTCCTTTCATATCGCGGTTTCCCCAAATCTTAAAAACTTCATCCACACAAAACTCAACAAGAACTCGTGAGATAAGTTAGTATAAATCCATGCAAAACCTTATCATTCTCTACTGTAGAAAATCACTAAAATTATAATTTGACATTGCATACTAAATGCCTCTGCATATTTAACACTCCTATCATCAAATAGAATCATTAAACAAGCAAACATATGCAAACAATGTAGTCATAACAACAATCTGTCTAAACAGGATAGTCTGTAAAGAATGCAAGAGGAATCATACTTCTTTAACTACAAAAATTATGAAAAATTACCACACTATATATAATTTTTTGTTACTCATTTTGTAAAAATTTCAAGATTTTATCATGTTCTGACTATTCACAAATATTCAAAACATAACAGCAAACTTTCTGTTTTTAAACAGCAACATATAGACTTGCAAAATAAGCATGGTAAAGGCTATACTTGACCTTTTTATTGAACTAAAAGATGCAAAAAAAATTACTCTAAATAACAGAAAGAAACTCCTAATAAAATAAAATGACGCTCCAAGCAAAACACATATCATGTGATGAATAAAAATATAGCTGCAAGTAAAGTTACCGATGAACGAAGACGAAAGAGGGGATGCCATCCGGGGCATCCCCAAGCTTAGTGTAACATCCCAAATTTTCAATTTGGAATGTTATACATTAGATCATCAATGCATATCATATTTTATTTACATTTTGGTTGATCCTAGAAATTCTACGCAACTCAATGACCCACAGAGAGAGTTGGGGATTTCGTTATTTTCATATTTGAGTTTTCTCAAATTTTGAGAATAGGATCATTTGATTTTATTTATTTTATCATCAATTATTTCTATTACAGAAATATGAGAGAGGGAATAAAATGGCTTTCCCAAAATAAACAAATATTGAGAATTTAATAATAATATCAAATAGGATTTTATTCTGGAGTTTTACGGTGTTTTATTTGAATTTAGGAAAAAAGTGTGTTTTTCAAAATTGCATTTAGGTCCTAAATAAATGTTCACCTTGTGAGGCTTGATTTTAGAAGCCCACAAAAATTTATTTCAGAATTTTTGGAGTCCGTTTAGTATTTCTTTTTATTTTTCTTCCGAGCGGAATAAAAAAAACGAATCGACCTACGGGCCGTGTCCAACTAGGACTCCGGCCCGAGGGGGCCTTTATAAGCCGAGGCCCAGCCCCGGGGAAACCCTAGCCGCCCCAGCCCCCAAGCCGCGCCGCCACCCGGTCCCGCCACTGCCGCCCGCCATCGCGCCGCCCCGCGCCGCCGTCGCCGGACGCCGCCGCCTCGACTTTCGTGCCAACGTTTTTTTTTCTAAAAAAAATTCGGTTTTCGTCGGTTTTTTTATTCAGTTTTTTAAATAGATGGGTTTTTCCGGTTTATTTAAATAGCGAGCGTTCGTCATTTTTCTTTTTCTCGGATTAAATCCACGATTTTTCTGATCGCGGTTTCTGATCCGATTTTCGTTTTAGTTTAACTTTTCGCTCGTTTCTCGGAATTAGGCGATTCAAGCGCCTAGAGTTTTGTCTCGAAACCCTCTATTCGTTTAACCAACTTAAACAAGATTTTGCTATTGTAAAATTTTCCCTAGATCCAGATTACTAGAACGAAGTTGTTTTCTTTCGTCGTTTGACTTTCGTTGCTTCGTTCGATTTGATTCTTTTTGCCAACCGGAGTTCTTAAGTTGAACCTTCTAGTTAGATCTCTTATTTGAGTTTTACCTGTGCATTAGATGAGTACTTATTGTATGCTTGTTTGTTTATCTGCGATAGAATACCCGGAGTGCGCCGCCTGTTACTTCGAATCGTTAGGTTTCGCGGATCATCAGCAAGGCAAGTAACACTTTGATCATACCTTTTCTACTATCCAGTTTTATTGCATTAGATCAATCCTCACACATTGCATGATTAGGATCTAATTAAATTGTGGGATGGGAAGTAGATGAGGTAGTACCTATTACCTGTTTAATTATCAAACCTTTGGGAGTTACTTCTACGTTTGCTTATTATGCCATGCTATGCTAGTAGACGTGGATTGGGTGAGTGAAATCCATGACAGATGTGAGATTGTTAATTAATGGTTTATCTAAGGTGGCAACTTAAACACACATCTGGGTGGATTGAGGCACCTGGGTATTCTAGGACTTGCCTGTTTTCTTTTGGACCGCCACCCAGGCTCAAAGGGATCATGAGACTATTCATACTAGAAGCTTCCGTGTGCAGCCACAAGCTATTATGGGCTCTAGCATAGTTGACTAAGTTGTGCGAACTCTTACAGTGGTAGACTAGCAGATGTAGGGGATGTAGGTGGTACGGTCTACCCGATCGTAAGGTGCTAGCGCTTCTGAAAGACTATGTCTCGGTCATCCGTCTTCTCAAACACCATGTAGTGCGAGAAACCAAACGGAGGCGGTCGAGTCTTGTGGGGAAAAGTGCGCAAACCTCTGCAGAGTGTAATAAACTAATCATGGTTAGCCATGTCCCCGGTTATGGACATCTTGAGTATCTAGTACTTGGATTTTCATGTGAATCTCAACATGTTACTCTAAATTAATTTTGTTGGGTTTTGTTTAATGATGATGCTTAATTGGGATTGAGAATGTTGTCAACCATTCTCAATGTTTAACAACTACCATGATAGTTAAATAAATTTATTCCTTTGAAGTAGGGAAAAATTGGCTTTACGCAAAAACTGTAACCGTAGAGCTTTCCACCAGCAAAATATGCATATAGTATAGCAATTTCATTTCATTACTCTCTATGTGTTACCTTGCCAGCATATTCCATGTGTTGACCCGTTTTGGGCTGCAACGTTAATGTTGCAGACTTCTCAGACGACGATTAAGGAGTTTTTAGGTCGTGGTTCTATACTCAGTGATGTCGTTGGAGTTGATGGACTCACTTATCTTCCAAGCCTTCCGCTGTCATCGTTATTAGATGGCCTTAAGCCATATTTATTATAATAAGTTCTCTTTTGAGACACTCGATGTAATAAGTGTGTGATTGCTACTCTGCTATAAATCCTCCGAGTACTATGTGGTGTCAGCATTACTGATCCAGGGATGACACCGGAGCATAGAGATCAGACTATTTGAGGTCTGGTCGCTACAGAGATGGTATCAGAGCACACGTTGACTGTAGGACACGACCACTAAGCTAAAAGACCTAGATCACTATTCACTCTCTTCTTTTCTGACTTCTCATCCTTTCTACTCTTTAGGATGGCGGATGCAAGGAACAAGTTCACACAACCGGATGAAGATACACCCTTTGGACGACACTTGAAGGAAGTCACTAGATACCTGAACATAGGAGTACCAAGCTTCACGGGAACCTACAACACCACTTTACCTGAAGAAGAGCACTGGATGATTCAAGTTCAAGTTCCAGGAAGGACGTTCATGCCAGTCACTGAGCCCATAGAATTTTCTTTTGATGCACCAACTTGGAGTCTAGGAAAGAGCATGGCAGCTCACATCGCCATGGGACGCATTGGAGAAGTCTACCGCAAGGATCTCAAGGATACTATCTACCAGATTTGTGGGCGCCGAGATGAACACCGGGAGATGATCAGCACCAGGAAGGATAGATCAATCGCAGCTTTTATCCAGGAGTTAAACCAGCACATTCGACGACAGGAGAACCAGATGTGCGCCGACATGATAGATCTGAAGAAGGCTAAGACTAGAATCAAGGAACTGGAGGAAGAACTCAAGGCTACACGTGAAGATTATGAAGAAGAAATTGAAGTATTGGTGGAGAAGAATGACGACCTGATCAAGAAGATTGGAATATTTATGGGAGGCCCGACACCAGTAGATGAAGACGAAGAACCCAAGGAAATTAACCCAGAGGACTACATCATCATCGACGGCACCGACTCAGAACCAGACAGTAGCAATGATGACTATGTTGACGAAGCTGGAGCAGATATCATGGAGTCAACGACCGAAGAATATTTCTAGTAGACCACCTCCTCAGTAGTAGTAGTCCACCATGTAAATATAGTAGCCTGAGCACTTTTGCAATAGTTAGATCGATTGTATGCCCTTGTTTGATTGAATGAAGTGAATTGTTTGCTTTTGCCTCATGTGCATATGGGTAGTGTTTTCTCTTTAGACCCCCTCTATTCTTATATCTCATCTTTTCTAAACCCACAGATGCCTCCGACACGTGACCCCGGATTTGCTTTCCTACCGGAGCTCACCCAGTTGATCCAATAGCAGAACACATTGATGCAGTTGCTAGTCCAGAATCAGAATCAGGGGAACAACAACAACAACAACCCACCTCCACCACCACCTGTTGACCATTTAGCCCGTTTTCTTAGGCTGAATCCGCCGGTGTTTTCCAGTAGCACCGAGCCGATAGTAGCAGATGATTGGCTCCGCAAGACAGCTAGGGAGTTGACCACAGCAGGATGTACAGATGCGGAGAAGGTGAAGTTTGCCGCACATCAGCTAGAAGCACCCGCAGCATCATTGTGGGAGAATTTCACAGCCACTTTCCCAGTAGACACTGTCACATGGGACCAGTTTCAGCAGGCTTTTCGTACTGCACACGTTTCAGCATGAGCTATGGCCATGAAGAAGCATGAGTTTCGCAACTTGCGCCAAGGAGGACGGACAGTTGGCCAATATGTGGAGGAATTTAGTAAGTTAGCACGTTATGCCCCAGATGACGTCGCCACGGATGCAGCTAAGCAAGAGAAGTTTCTGGAAGGACTGAATGATGAGTTGAGCATGCAGTTGATGGTAGCCACCTTCAACAACTACCAGGAGTTGGTAGATCGTGCTCTTATGATTGAAGGGAAGCAGCAGCAGATTGAGAATCGCAAGAGGAAGTATGGACAAGGAAAGTACAATTCAGGAGCTCAGCAGAAGCCACGTTTTACCCCTAGACCAGGAGGACATTTTCAGCATACCCATGGAGGAGGTAGCTCGCACAATCACAATGGCACCAAGAATGGTAATGGCAATGGAGGAAGCAACGGCCAGAAACGCACCAACCCATCAACCCCAGCCAAGAAGGACCTAAGCCAAGTCACTTGTTTTAAGTGTCAAAAGACCGGACATTATGCCAATGAATGTCCTGAAGGCCAAAATGGCAATGGAAGTTCTGGGAAGAAGTCGGACCCTTTCAACAGGGGACAGGTGAACCACGTTAGCATGGAGGAGGTTGAAGCTCAGCCCGATGCAGTAATAGGTAAGTTTTTGGTTAAGTCATTTACTGCACTCGTTCTTTTTGATACTAGCGCATCGCATTCATACATCTCAAGGGGATTTGTGGATAAGTATAACCTATCAACCCAAGCCCTTAGGTCACCCATGTTAGTAACCTCGCCCGGAGCAGAGTATGTGGCTAGTCCATGGTGTGATCGGTTACCATTAAGGATTGGTAACTATGTTTTTCCCTCAGACCTAATAGTATTGGAATCTCAAGGATTGGATGTGATATTAGGCATGGATTGGTTATCAAAGTATGAAGGGAATATTGACTGTGCTAGTAAGTCAATTTTGCTTACTACCCCAGAAGGGAGAAGGATCAAGTATGTATCCCGACATGTGCCAAAGAGGACCCAGGTAAATTCCCTAACAGGAGTTGTGCAGGAAGAAGTACCAGTGGTAAGGGATTTCCCTGAGGTATTTCCAGAGGAGTTGCCACGCATGCCACCGGATAGAGATATTGAGTTTTTGATTGAGCTATTGTTAGGCACAGGGCCAATATCAAAGAGACCATATAGGATGCCAGCAAAGGATTTGGTGGAAATTAAGAAACAGATTAAGGAGTTACTGGATAAGGGATATATTCGCCCAAGTTCTTCACCTTGGGGATCACCAGTACTTCTAGTGGAGAAGAAGGATGGATCGTTAAGGATGGTTGTTGATTATCGAGGATTGAATGAAGTAACGATCAAGAACAAGTACCCATTACCAATGATCACCGATCTGTTTGATCGATTGCAAGGAGCTAAGGTATTTTCCAAGATCGATCTGCGATCAGGATACCACCAGTTGAAGATTCGAGAACAGGATATTCCGAAGATAGCTTTTACCACCAGATATGGGCTGTATGAGTATACCGTTATGTCATTTGGTCTGACTAACGCACCTGCCTATTTTATGAACATGATGAACAAAGTGTTTATGGAGTTTTTGGATAAGTTTGTCGTAGTGTTCATTGATGATATCCTAGTTTATTCGAAGAATGAAGAGGAGCATAAGGAGCATTTGCGTTTGGTACTTGGAAAGCTCAGAGAACATCAATTATATGCCAAGTTCAGCAAATGTGAGTTTTGGTTGAAGGAAGTAGGATTCCTCGGACATGTTATATCTGGTGAAGGTATAGCAGTAGATCCCGCTAAAGTTGAAACCGTGACCAAGTGGGAAGCCCCAACAACAGTTGGAGAGATCTGGAGTTTTCTTGGACTCGCAGGATACTACCGGAGATTTATTGAGAATTTCTCAAAGATTGCGAAGCCTATGACAGAGTTATTAAAGAAGGATACCAAGTTCATATGGACAGAGGAGTGTGAGGCTAGTTTCCAGGAGTTGAAGAAACATTTGGTTACCTCACTAGTGTTGATTTTACCAGACCAGACCAAAGATTATGAGGTGTACTGTGACGCTTCACGTCGAGGACTTGGAGCAGTGCTTATGCAGGAACGGAGAGTTGTTTCATATGCCTCAAGACAACTGAAGCCCCATGAGTTGAATTATGCTACGCATGATTTGGAGTTAGCAGCCGTAGTGCATGCATTGAAAACATGGAGACATTTCCTCATTGGAAATCATTGTGAGGTGTACACGGATCATAAGAGTTTGAAGTACATTTTCACACAGAAGGAGTTAAATCTCAGACAAAGGAGATGGTTGGAGCTTATCAAGGATTATGATATGAAATTGCATTATCATCCAGGAAAGGCTAATGTAGTAGCTGACGCATTAAGCCATAAGAGCCATGTCAATACGTTAATGACGGGAGAAATACCAAGGGAGTTAGCCGAAAATCTTCGTGAACTATGTTTGGAAATAGTTCCGAGAGGCTATGTAGCAGCATTGGAGATTCAGTCAACTTTGATGGATAGAATCAGAGAAGCTCAGAAAACTGACAAAGAGATTGCCGCTATAAAGGAGAAACTGAGCAAAGGAAAAGCTAAAGGATTTCGTGAAGATGAACACGACACCCTATGGTTTGAAGACCGCGTTTATGTGCCCAATGACCCAGAGATCAGGAAGTTGATTTTGCAAGAGGCACACGAGTCACCGTATTCAATTCACCCAGGAAACACCAAGATGTATTTGGATTTGAAGGATATTTTCTGGTGGACCGGAATGAAGAAGGATATTGCGGAGTATGTAGCAGTTTGTGATGTATGTCAGAGAGTAAAGGCAGAGCATCAGAAGCCAGCAGGATTGTTACAACCATTGCCGATGCCCGAATGGAAGTGGGATAAGTTAGGCATGGATTTTATCACGGGATTGCCCAGGACTCGTTCAGGCTATGACTCAATTTGGGTTGTAGTCGATCGATTGACGAAAGTAGCTCATTTCATCCCAGTAAAGACCACCTATACCAGTGCTAAGTTGGCAAAGATATACATGACCAGAATCGTATGTCTGCATGGAGTTCCAAGGAGTATCGTATCAGATAGAGGAACCCAGTTTACCTCAAAGTTTTGGAAGCAATTGCACTAAACTTTGGGAACCAGGCTAGAATTCAGTACAGCTTTTCATCCACAGACAGATGGACAGACCGAGAGAGTCAATCAGATTTTGGAGGATATGCTGAGAGCTTGTGCGCTAGATTATGGATCTAGTTGGGACGATAATTTGCCATATGCAGAGTTCTCTTACAACAACAATTATCAAACCAGTTTAAAGATGGCCTCTTTTGAAGCTTTGTACGGAAGAAGGTGCAGGACACCGTTGTCGTGGGACGAAGTTGAAGACCGCCAGTTGTTTGGACCTGACTTGATTAAAGAGTCTGAACAAAAGGTGAAACTGATTAGCGATAGGCTCAAGGTAGCCCAGTCCAGACAGAAGAGTTATGCAGATTCTAAACGTAAGGAGACAATTTACGAAGTCGGAGATAGAGCTTATCTTCGAGTATCTCCACTTTGGGGAACAAAGCATTTTGGAGTTAAAGGGAAGTTAGCGCCATGATTTGTAGGTCCATATCGAATTTTGGAGCGTATGGGAGAAGTGGCCTACAAGTTGGAATTGCCCGAAGGATTGTCAGGAGTACATAATGTGTTCCACGTTTCCCAGTTAAAGAAATGTCACGCGGAGATGGCTGACATACCGTTGAGAGATACAGTGCCTTTAGAAACTATTCAGTTGGATAACGATTTGACCTACGAGGAGAAACCAGTCAAGATTCTCGAGTTTTCCAATCGAGTTACTCGCAGCAAGGTTATCAAGTTTTGCAAAGTTCAGTGGAGCCACCACTCAGAGGATGAAGCCACCTGGGAGCGAGAGGAAGATTTGTTCAAGGACCACCCTCACCTATTTTCTAGCCAACCCGAATCTCGAGGGCGAGATTCATCTTAAGGGGGGTAGGTTTGTAACATCCCAAATTTTCAATTTGGAATGTTATACATTAGATCATCAATGCGTATCATATTTTATTTGCATTTTGGTTGATCCTAAAAATTCTACACAACTCAATGACCCACGGAGAGAGTTGGGGATTTCGTTATTTTCATATTTGAGTTTTCTCAAATTTTGAGAATAGGATCATTACATTTTATTTATTTTATCATCAATTATTTCTATTACAAAAATATGAGAGAGGGAATAAAATGACTTTCCCAAAATAAAGAAATATTAAGGATTTAATAATAAAATCAAATAGGATTTTATTCCGGAGTTTTTCGGTGTTTTATTTGAATTTAGGAAAAAAGTGCGTTTTTCAAAATTGCATTTAGGTCCCAAATAAATATTCACCTTGTGAGGCTTGATTTTAGAAGCCCGTGAAAATTTATTTCGGAATTTTTGGAGTTCGTTTAGTATTTCTTTTTATTTTTCTTTCGAGCGGAATAAAAAAACGAACCGACCTACGGGCCGTGTCCGACTAGGACTCCGGCCCGAGGGGGCCTTTATAAGCCGAGGCCCAGCCCCGGGGAAACCCTAGCCGCCCCAGCCCCCAAGCCGCGCTGCCACCCGGTCCCGCCGCAGCCGCCGCCGCCCGCCACCGCGCCGCCGTCGCCGCCGCCGCCGAGGTTCGCCGCCGCCTCGACTTCCGTGCCAACGTTTTTTTTCTAAAAAAATTCGGTTTTCGTCGGTTTTTTTATTCAGTTTTTTTAAATAGATCGATTTTTCCGGTTTATTTAAATAGCGAGCGTTCGTCCGTTCGTTCATTCTAGCGAGCGTTCGTCGTTTTTCTTTTTCTCGGATTAAATCCGTGATTTTTCTGATCGCGATTTCTGATCCGATTTTCGTTTTAGTTTAACTTTTCGCTCGTTTATCGGAATCAGGCGATTCAAGCGCCTAGAGTTTCGTCTCGAAACCCTCTATCTGTTTAACCAACTTAAACAAGATTTTTCTACTGTAAAATTTGCCCTAGATCCACATTACTAGAACAAAGTTGTTTTCTTTCGCCGTTTGACTTTCGTTGCTTCGTTCGATTTGATTCTTTTTGCCAACCGGAGTTCTTAAGTTGAACCTTCTAGTTAGATCTCTTATTTGAGTTTTACCTGTGCATTAGATGAGTACTTATTGTATGCTTGTTTGTTTGTCTGCGATAGAATACCCGGAGTGCGCCGCCTGTTACTTCGAATCGTTAGGTTTCGCGGATCATCAGCAAGGCAAGTAACACTTTGATCATACCTTTTCTACTACCCAGTTTTATTGCATTAGATCAATCCTCACACATTGCATGATTAGGATCTAATTAAATTGTGGGATGGGAAGTAGATGAGGTAGTACCTATTACCTGTTTAATTATCAAACCTTTGGGAGTTACTTCTACGTTTGCTTATTATGCCATGCTATGCTAGTAGACGTGGATTGGGTGAGTGAAATCCATGACAAATGTGAGATTGTTAATTAATGGTTTATCTAAGGTGGCAACTTAAACACACATTTGGGTGGATTGAGGCACCTGGGTATTCCAGGACTTGCCTGTTTTCTTTTGGACCGCCACCCAGGCTCAAAGGGATCATGAGACTATTCATACTAGAAACTTCCGTGTGCAGCCACAAGCTATTATGGGCTCTAGCATAGTTGACTAAGTTGTGCGAACTCTTACAGTGGTAGACTAGCAGATGTAGGGGATGTAGGTGGTACGGTCTACCCGGTCGTAAGGTGCTAGCGCTTCTGAAAGACTATGTCTCGGTCATCCGTCTTCTCAAACACCATGTAGTGCGAGAAACCAAACGGAGGCGGTCGAGTCTTGTGGGGAAAAGTGCGCAAACCTCTGCAGAGTGTAATAAACTAATCATGGTTAGTCGTGTCCCCGGTTATGGACATCTTGAGTATCTAATACTTGGATTTTCATGTGAATCTCAACATGTTACTCTAAATTAATTTTGTTGGGTTTTGTTTAATAATGATGCTTAATTGGGATTGAGAATGCTGTCAACCATTCTCAATGTTTAACAACTATCATGATAGTTAAATAAATTTATTCCTTCGAAGTAGGGAAAAATTGGCTTTACGCAAAAACTGTAACCGTAGAGCTTTCCACCAGCCAAATATGCATATAGTATAGCAATTTCATTCCATTACTCACTATGTGTTACCTTGCCAGCATATTCCATGTGCTGACCCGTTTCGGGCTGCAACGTTAATGTTGTAGACTTCTCAGGCAACGATTAAGGAGTTTTTAGGTCGTGGTTCTATACTCAGTGATGCCGTTGGAGTTGATGGACTCACTTATCTTCCAAGCCTTCCGCTGTCATCGTTATTAGATGGCCTTAAGCCATATTTATTGTAATAAGTTCTCTTTTGAGACACTCGATGTAATAAGTGTGTGATTGGTACTCTGCTATAAACCCTCCGAGTACTGTGTGGTGTCAACAGTACTGATCCAGGGATGACACCGGAGCACAGAGATCAGACTGTTTGAGGTCTGGTCGCTACACTTAGGCTCTTGGTTGTCCTTGAATATTACCTTGGGGTGCCTTGGGCATCCCCAAGATTAGGCTCTTTCCACTCCTTATTTCATAGTCCATCAAAACTTTACCCAAAACTTGAAAACTTCACAACACAAACCTTAACAGAAAACTCGTAAGCTCCGTTAGTATAAGAAAATAAATCACCACTTTTGGTTCTGTTAAGACAGGATTCATATTTTTTTCTCACTTGATGCCTATTGTACCCTATCATTTCTATAATTTATATTAATCAATATAAACCATAGAAACTAGAAAACAAGCAAACTATGCATCCAAAACAGAATCTGTCAAAAACAGGACAGTCTGTAGTAATCTATAACTCTCGAATACTTATGTAACTCCAAAAATTCAGAAAAAATAGGAAAACCTAACCAATTTGTTGATTAATCTTATTCAAGAAGAATCAGTATTTTATCACGCTTCTGCTAAAAATAGAATTGTTTACCTGAGCGCAAAAGTTTCTGTTTTTCAGCAAAATCAAATCAACTATCATCATAGATCATCCCAAAGGTCTTACTTGGCACTTTATTGAAAAAAAAGCTATAAAACATGATTACTAAAGTAGCTTAATCATGTGAACACACAAAAACAATAGGTATAAATATTGGGTTGTCTCCCTACAAGCGCTTTTCTTTAATGCCTTTATAGCTAGGCATGGTGATTTCAATGATGCTCATATAAAAGATAGGAATTGAAACATAATGAGAGCATCATGAAGCATATGACTAGCACATTTAATCCTAACCCACTTTCTATGCATAGGGATTTTTTGAGCAATCAACTTATGGGAACAAGAATCAACTTGCATAGGAAGGTAAAGCAAGCAAAACTTCAAGATTTTCAACATGTAGAGAGGAAACTTGATATTATTGAGATACGTAGAAGCATATGTTCCTCTCTCATAATAATTTTCAGTAGCATCATGAATGAATTGAACAATATAACCATCACATAAAGAATTGTTTTCATGGTGCACAAGCATAGAAATTTTATTACTCACCACATAAGCAAAATTCTTCTCATTCGGAATAGTGAGAGCAAATTCAACAAAATAACTATCATGGGATTGAAAATTGAAATCAAGATGACTAGTTTTATGGTTATCATTATTATTTATAGCATACGTGTCATCACAATAATCATCATAGATAGGAGGCATTCTTTCATCATAGTAATTTTGCTCATCAAAACTTGGGGGACAAAAAGTATCATCTTCATCAAACATAGCATCCCCAAGCTTATGGCTTTGCATATCATTAGCGTCATGGATATTCAAAGAATTCGTACTAATAACATTGCAATAATGCTCATCATTCAAAGATTTAGTGCCAAACATTTTAATGCATTCTTCTTCTAGCACTTTGGCACAATTATTGGAATCCCTATTCTCACAAAAGATATTAAAAAGATGAAGCATATGAGGCAACCTCAATTCCATTTTGTTAGTTTTCTTTTATAGACTAAACTAGTGATAAAACAAGAAACCAAAAGATTTGATTGCAAGATCTAAAGATATACCTTCAAGCACTAACCTCCCCGGCAACGGCACCAGAAAAGAGCTTAGTTGACGGGGTGTTAGTGTCGCTTACCTAGCCTCCCCGGCAACGGCGCCAGAAAAGAGTTTGATGTCTACTACACAACCTTCTTCCTGTAGACGTTGTTGGGCCTCCAAGTGCAGAGGTTTGTAGGACAGTAGCAAATTTCCCTCAAGTGGATGACCTAAGGTTTATCAATCCGTGGGAGGCGTAGGATGAAGATGGTCTCTCTCAAACAACCCTGCAACCAAATAACAATGAGTCTCTTGTGTCCCCAACACACCCAATACAATGGTAAATTGTATAGGTGCACTAGTTTGGCGAAGAGATGGTGATACAAGTGCAATATGGATGGTAAATATAGGTTTTTATAATCTGAAATTATAAAAACAGCAAGGTAACTAATGATAAAAGTGAGCACAAACGGTATTGAAATGCTTCAAAACAAGGCCTAGGGTTCATACTTTCACTAGTGAAAGTTCTCTCAACAAGGATAACATAATTAGAGCATATAACTATCCCTCAACATGAAAAAAAGAGTCACTCCAAAGTCACTAATAGCGGAGAACAAACGAAGAGATTATTGTAGGGTACGAAACCACCTCAAAGTTATTCTTTCCGATCAATCCATTGGGCTATTCCTATAAGTGTCACAAATAGCCCTAGAGTTCGTAGTAAAATAACACCTTAAGACACAAATCAACCAAAACCCTAATGTCACCTAGATACTCCAATGTCACCACAAGTATCCGCGGGTATGATTATACGATATGCATCACACAATCTCAGATTCATCTATTCAAACCAACACAAAGAACTTCAAAGAGTGCCCCAAAGTTTCTATTGGAGAATCAAGACGAAAACGTGTTCCAACCCCTATGCATAGATTCCCATGGTCACGGAACCCGCAAGTTGATCACCAAAACATACATCAAGTGAATCAATAGAATACCCCATTGTCACCGCGAGTATCCCACGCAAGACATACATCAAGTGTTCTCAGATCCTTAAAGACTCAATCCGATAAGATAACTTCAAAGGGCGAACTCAATCCATTACAAGAGATGGAGGGGGAGAAACATCATATGATCCAACTATAATAGCAAAGCTCGCGATACATTAAGATCGTGCCAAATCAAGAACACGAGAGAGAGAGAGAGAGAGAGAGATCAAACACATAGCTAATGGTAAACACCCTCAGCCCCGAGGGTGAACTACTCCCTCCTCGTCATGGAGAGAGTCGGGATGATGAAGATGGCCACCAGTGATGGATCCCCCCTCCGGCAGGGTGCCGGAACAGGGTCCCGATTGGTTTTTGGTGGCTACAGAGGCTTGCGGCAGTGGAACTCCCGATCTAGGTCATTTTCTGGAGGTTTGAGGATTTATAGGAGAGGTTGGCTTCAAGAACAAGTTAGCGGGCCCCATGGGAAGTCCACGAGGCACAGGGGCGCGCCCTCCACCCTCATGGGGCCCACGGGCCTCCCCTCCGGTAACTCTTTGTTCCAGTATTTTTTATATTTTTGCAGAAAAAATCTCCATTGATTTTGAGCGCATTCTGAGAACTTCTATTTCTGCACAAAAACAACACCATGGTAGTTCTGCTGAAAACAGCGTCAGTCTGGGTTAGTTCTAACCAAATCATACCAAAATCATGTAAAAATATTATAAACATGGCATGAATACATCAAAAATTATAGATACGTTGGAGACGTATCACTGCTGCATCACAAGATCTACGGATTTGTCAGTCTTTCTTCGGCATGGCAGGTTCTTTCTCACAATGACATCAACGCGCTTCAGCGCTCTCCGGTGTTCGCTAGGCTTTCAGAATGCAATTTCCCATATGTCAACTTTGAGATCAATGGCCACCAATACAACAAGAGATACTATCTAGCTGATGGTATCTATCCTCGGTGGTCTATGATTGTGAAGACAATCTCCGAGCCCTAAGGAGAGAAGAGGGCTAGGTTTCCAAAGAATAAGAGGGTGCTAAGAAGGATGTGGAGCGTGTTTTTGGTGTGCTCAAATCTAGATGGGCTATTGTTCGACACCCTGCTAGAACATGGAGCACTCAGACTATGTGGGAGGTGATGACTGATTCCCATGCACAGTTCATTCAATTCATCAAGAAATGTGTAATTAGACAACTCGCATTCAACTTCAAAATAATTTGGTTGAGCATATGTAGACTCCATACGGAACCAATAGTTGTATGTACTCTTTTTCTTCCAATGTCTTTGGTACAATTTTAAATTCATTTGGTTGTAAACTATGTGATATTTCTTTATTAGTTGTATAAACTATGACACTTTTATTTGTTTAATAATTTATAATGTTCCATTCACATGTTATATTTGGTCATGGAAAATTCGACTAAAAATGGATGGGAGGACCAAATGGGTCGACCAATGGGGCGCACTGCCCATAAATGCACGGACAAGGGGCGGATGCCACCCCTACTAGTGACCCAAGTGGACAAAAGGTGGACGAAATCCATGTCAATTTGAGTCCGCACGTTGAAGTTGGCCTAAAACTTTTTCTGCAGTTGTTGTAGAATTCAAGTGGGGAATGGGAAGAATGAAGGAAATATGCCCTAGAGGCAATAATAAAGTTGTTATTTATATTTCCTTATATCATGATAAATGTTTATTATTCATGCTAGAATTGTATTAACCGGAAACTTAGTACATGTGTGAATATATAGACAAACAGAGTGTCCCTAGTATGCCTCTACTAGACTAGCTCGTTGATCAAAGATGGTTAAGTTTCCTAGCCATAGACATGTGTTGTCATTTGATAAACGGGATCACATCAGTTAGCTTAGCACTATGGTCGTTTAGTTTATTGTTATTGCTTTCTTCATGACTTATGCATGTTCCTATAACTATGAGATTATGCAACTCCCGTATACTAGAGGAACACTTAATGTGCTATCAAACATCATAACGTAATTGGGTGATTATAAAGATGCTCTACAGGTGTCTCCGATGGTTTTTGTTGAGTTGGCATAGATCGAGATTAGGATTTGTCACTCCGATTGTCGGAGAGGTATCTCTGGGCCCTCTCGGTAATGCACATCACTATAAGCCTTGCAATCAATGTGACTAATGAGTTAGTTACGGGATGATGCATCACGGAACGAGTAAAGAGACTTGCCGGTAACGAGATTGAACTAGGTATGATGATACCGACGATCGAATCTCGGGCAAGTAACATACCGATGACAAAGGGAACAAACGTATGTTGTTATGCGGTTTGACCGATAAAGATCTTCGTAGAATATGCAGGAACCAATATGAGCATCCAGGTTCCGCTATTGGTTATTGACCAGAGATGTGTCTCGGTCATGTCTACATAGTTCTCGAACCCGTAGGGTCCGCACGCTTAATGTTCGATGACGATATGTATTATGAGTTATGTGATTTGATGTACCGAAGGTTATTCGGAGTTCCGGATGTGATCACGAACATGACGAGGAGTCTCTAAATGGTCGAGGCATAAAGATTGATATATTGGACCATGTTATTCGGACACCGAAAGTGTTCTGGATAGTATTGGATAAAACCGGAGTGTCGGAGGGTTACCGGAACCCCCCCCCCCCCCCCGAAGTTAATGGGCCACCATGGGCCTTAGAGAAGAGAGGGCCGGCCAGGAGGTGCCCCCCCCCCCCCCACCAGTCTGAATTGGACAAGGGGTGGGGACGATGCCCCCCTCCTTCCTTCCCTCCTTGTTGGATTAGGAAATGGGGGAACCTACTCCTAGTAGGAATAGGATTCCCCCCCCCCCTTGGGCGCGCCCCTTGAGGCCGGCCGGCCCCCTCCTCCCCTCCTTTATATATGGGGGAGGGACCACCCCATAGGCACACAAGTTGATTTCTTAGTCGTGTGAGGTGCCCCCTCTCCACAGATTTTCATCTCGGTCATATTATCGTAGTGCTTAGGCGAAGCCCTGCGTCGGTAACTTCATCATCACCGTCAATACGCCGTCGTGCTGACGGAACTCACCGTCGGGCTCAGCTGGATCAAGAGTATGAGGGACGTCACCGAGCTGAACGTGTGCAGATCGTGGAGGTGTCATGCATTCGGTACTTGATCGGTTGGGTCGTGAAGACGTTCGACTACATCGACCGTGTTACCTAATGCTTCCGCTTTCGGTCTACAAGGGTACATGGACACACTCTCCCCTCTCGTTGCTATGCATCTTTTAGATAGATCTTGCGTGATCGTAGGAAATTTTTTGAATACTGCGTTCCCCAACAAAGAATAGAGAACACACTACTCCTAATGTCGCGGTGCATGAGATGGGAAGAGCTCCAGTAGGTGAACGTTGGAACAATGGAATAGCCTGAACGTTGTGTGTGTTGATTTTGCATGTGGTGAAGAGGAGGATAAACTGAACGTTGGAGCAATGGAATAACCTGAACGCTGTGTGTGTTGATTTTGCATGTGGTGAAGAGGAGGATAAACTGATCTGGACGCTCTCTCCTTCAGGGGAGTTCAATGTCAGTTCTTCTATTTGACGATGCAGAATGTGAAGAGAGTGCCCAAGATCACCCCCATACCCAACTTGAATCCGGCCCAAACGCCCCGACTAATCGGCAGTCCCCATATTTTGTCTATATCTGGGGCGGATATATGGAGGCATTGGACACGCTCTGCACCGTCGCCACGTCAGACTGGTCCGGTATAGCCCACGCTGCGCCACCACCGTCCTCACAAAAAACTCATTCGCTCGGACGAACCCTAGTCACTCTCAGTCCTCTCGCCATCTTTGCTCCCCTCTCGTCTCCTCTACTTCCTCTCTCCCAATCCATCCGCCCCTCCATCATGGCCAAGTCCGGCCATGACTCCGGCAGCGAGGAGGACACCGGCTCCGGCAGTGATGCGTTGCACGAGGAGCTCGCGGTTCCACGTCGCCATCCAGCACTCGTGGTTGGACATAGGTGGGAGCTCGAGCTCCGTGGCGTCCGCTACCAGCTCCTCTGGGCCCCGCCATCGTAATGCGGCACGCGCTCGCTCGTCCCGCTCTGCGCTGCTCCAGATCCGGAGCAGGGCGAACGTCTCCCCTTCCCCTCCGGCACTAGCACCGCTCGGGCAGCGTTCGGTGCTCGTGCCCGTGGCTCCCCTGCGGGTGCGCATGCCGGAGACAGAGGCCAAGGCTGCCCGATGCGAGCGGCGGCGGGCCGCGGTTGCGGCGGAACCCGTCTCTTCCCACCAGCACTCCCACTCTGTCCCCCTCGACTCGGAGGAGGCGCTCCTCCACGAGATCATGCGCCGATCGCTGACCACGGCGGAGTTGGACACCAGGTCCCTACAGCGCAAAAACACGACGGCACTCCTACTCAGGCTCAAAGCATCTGAGCGCCTCGCGAGGGAGAAGAAGTTCTCCACCGCCAAGGTGGCTCGTCACGCGAGCGAGCAGGCCTGCGCCATCAGCCGCCTGTCCGGCTACTTCCCCTTGGCATCGAAGAGCAGCACCACCAACACAGACAAAGACAACGACGATCCTCCTGCCACGAGTGCGTACAGGGAGTAGATGGACTGCTGCAGAGATGCCACAAGGGCAAGGGCCCGGTCAAGAAGTGGTGATCACTACCTCTCCACATCGTTTATGTTTATTTTGTTTGTAGTTTAATCCGGTGAACAATGTGTTTTGGGTCCGATTATGTCTGTCCGATGAACTGTGTAGTTTTATCTTGATGGATGTTAATCTACGTTGTTTTGTTTACGTTGTTACATGCATTGTATGGTTTCGTGCGGGCATATGGGAACTACGATTGTGGACAACGAGAAATAGGACTGTTCGGTCACTGCCAGCGGGCGTGTCATCCGGACGCGTCCGCGGGGATATAGGGACTCATATTAGACAACTCTGCCGGTGTATAAGAACTCATATTAGGCAACTATGGTTGTAGATGCTCTTATAGATTCATGCGGTGTGTTAAGATTTCCCTTAGAATCAAAACTTTCCCCTGGTGTGTTAAGACCCACCTGTCTTGTTTATGGATGCGACGAAAGCATCAATCATCTTTGCCCTTTGGCCAGGTATGTTAGGAATGCAAGGCAGTGATCAGCACTTAAAAACCTGCAGCTGGTGCTCTTTGGGCAATATGGAGAGTCAGGAACTTAGCTTGCTTCCAGCCCCAATGGCCTAGCAACCTTTATTTAGAAAAGAAGGATGACCCCTGGCCTCTGCATCTGAGAGATACATGCGGCCACTTTATTGATCATTCCCAATGGCCTAGCAACCTGGGTGATGTTGTTTTTCGGATTTGCCGCCGTATTGAACATTGGAGTGTTTTGTAGGGGAGGGAGGACGCAAGACTCCGCAGCACGAAAATGCTGGAACACATCACTGCTGAAATCTTCAATGCTGGGAGATTCCAAGATTGTGCTAAAACCTGTAGCTTTCTCTTCCTGCTGTTGTCGTCCTTGGTTTTTCAGTCCTGCAATGTTACATGGAATGTTTCCTTTTCTCCTCACCCTCCTCCCACCTGGTTGTCTATCATTTTTCTTCTTATGGTGGTCTTTTGCTGCGTGAGGTAGTTGAATTGATGTGATTGGATGTAAAAACTTGGTTTCTCTTATGGAAATCGGGGGCAATCCTTTTACTAAAAAAACACGTCATGATCATGATCATGATAATCCAAGAGAACCACTTGATCACCATGTTCCCAAGTTAGTAAATGACATTGACTGCAAATGCCTGAACATCATACCTGCATGGTTTACATTGTAGCATGGTTTGATAAAAGAAAAGGAACATGGTTTACATTGTAGCAATGCAAATCAACCTACAACTTCATAAAGGCACTAATATTCTTTTGGGACCACACAAATCTGAAAGGAAATTTTGGTTCTGGACACTGCACTTGGTTGGAATTGTTGCCACATCTGACTAACTGAGCCAACCTGCCTATTGTCTGTCCCACTTCTCTTCTCTCTTCTAGCTGTTCCCTCGTCTCTTTTTGAGGGGAAGTAAGACATTTCACACCCCTTTTTCCCTCCTAAAAATGACGATTTTGATAATTCAGTCAACGTGTTGTGCAATGCGCGTCTTATCCATCAGCAAACGACAATTGTTATTAAGGTGTCCCATCTTGGACGCTTGGGTGACAAGGCGCCCTGGCAGCGCCTTACAATTTTGCCCACCTCGCTTAGTTGACACTTAGGCGTCAAGGAGATGGGTGCTCACCTTAGGACGCGTTACCACCATGAGCACAATGTGATAGATTATGTGATGATTTAACAGATGCAGTGTCGAGAACCCAATTATGCCAAACCTAAAGTATACTTGAGAACCCATACTTCTATGATTCTATCTAGGAATCATTTGTTTCCTCAAGTGTTATTCGATTTCTACACGCCATTTACCTCTGTAACTAACCGAGTTGGAGTCAGTTATTGGTTTGTATTCTATAACTGCCAGAGCTATTAAATATCTGAATGTCTATCTCACCTAGAGCTTGATGTCTTATACTATGAGAGGTCAAGAATGCCAGAATTATTTGCCTGAATCTTTAAACCTAAACAGATGCAAAAATATTACTCTGACAATATCAAATTATTTATCTTCTCATCCAAACAGGGTCCATTTTTGTTTTCTTTGATATTAACCATCTACATACAAAATAATGGCACAAGCAACCATTATTGTGCTCAAGTCTGGAGTTGCATATATACTAATTCTATGTTATTTTTCCTCACAAATTTGCAGTGCATTTTATCCTTTTTGTTTTTCACCAAATTCTGCACCATACTGGTAGTCGATGCATGCTGGATTGCGACTAGTCCTATCCTGCTGCAAATTACGCAGGTTCCATGGAAAGGATTAAGATTTAAGGATATAACTAATGTTATATGGATAGATTCTCTCCATTCATCTATTACTCCCTCCGTCCCAAAATAAGTGACTCAACTTTGTACTTTTGCAGTTAGTACAAAGTTGAGTCACTTATTTTGGGACGGAGGGAGCACAAGTATACAAGACCACCTTGTAATTTGGGTCAAAGTTTGACCATAGATTTTAGCAATAAAATATATATTTTATGCCACAAAAAATATACCATTGGAAACTTCTTTCAAATACGACTCCAATGGTATAGTTATTGTGGCATATAACATATATTTTCTTGATCAAATCGATGGTCAAAGTTAGACCCTATGAGATGGTTTCTATAAATAAATGGAGGCAGTAACTCTTAGCAAAAATTCAGATCAGATTGCAGAAAAGGAAAACAATTTGATGGATAAAGAGCGCCAAATATCTTAATCGAAGCAATTTGTAGGAGAAAAAGGAAACAATAATAAGATAACAAAAGGGGAGGGCTTCCACTCTGGCTTGCCAAGCGCCATCCACATGGTTGACCACACCGTTCTTGCAAAGACACATCCTACAAGTATGTCTTGACTGGTGACCGCCACCAGCGTAAAGAGATCCGCGCCATCACATTGTTGGTCATGTGGGAGTTGTGGAAGCATCGCAACGCGATTGTCTTTGATGGTGCAACGCATCCCTGAGACATATCATTACCCAAGTGGAAGCGGAAGGGCATGCTTGGCTACGGACTGGCCGCCTCGCAGGGGATTACGACGCACTATGGGGGGCCTTGTCTACGTGGGTAGCTAATGAGTAGTTACTCTTGCGTTGTTGAGGTGGACGTGCGATGGTGTTTGGGTGAAATTGTAACCTAAACCTTGCATGTGGACCTGGATACTCTTACCCACTCCCCCCCCCCCCCCCTAATGCATAGTACGCACACTCATGTGTATTCTAGAAAAAAAAAGTTTGGAAAATCGTCAATAGCATCATGGATAGTAGACGAACCCTATCAAGATCAGATGGACCACCCTCATATATTGGCATGTTGCTATGTATATGTGTCATCTGTGGTTCCATCGGAAGTGACTACTTAATACTGAAAATACCCACGAATTAGACCCTAGAAGAATTAAAACAAGTTAGCGGAACTAAAGACCAGATATTATCTAGCTCCCTTCCTTCAGCATGATACCACACAAACAAAGCAACAACGTGGCTTATATACTGGGTCCTGGCTATATAGCAACCTCTTTCGTACGTCTTAATCCACTAATTACCAGCCAACCCATCTAAAGATAAACAGCCGACCAGCTGGAAAGGATACATATTTATTTGACTTTGGCAACTAAGAGAGGCTAGCAAGGAAACTATAGAAATACGGCTTCTTGATGACAAGGTGTCCGACAAGGAAAAAGATGAATGTAGCTCACCTCAGATTATCTTCCTAGCTAGTTGATTATGTTACTATGTCTGCTATGTAAGTACATCAGATGGTTTGACAGTAGCAAAGTGTAGTGTATCTTACTGGTTTTAGTAAAAGGGTCTCATTTGGTCAAATGGGACCAGTGAAGTACTCCTAAGTCTGTTATACTACATGAAAAAGGAAAGAATGGAAGTGTATTTATGCAAAATACTTCAGACAAGGGCTATTAAATCATACTATATGATGCAGAGGCTGGGGTTATCCCCTTTTTCGGGGAAAATAAATAAATCGTACTATCTATCAGAATATCCTTTACAATCAGGAGGACTAGCTTTAAGAACTTCGAGCCTAACAAGGTGAAATGTGATAACACCTCACAGCGAAAAACATGATACTGTGCCTGTAAGATATAACAACTACGTACCTAAATGGCATGTTAGGAAGCAAAAAACCTCTCACTGGTCTGCAGAGTGAGGGCTAAAACTCATCCCCACTACACAAACCGCCACATATTCTATACACTACAGCTTTGTGCCTGTCGAGAGATCGTCCCTAAACCTAATTAGAGCTAGGAAAAGTGGCACCAAGATCTGACGTTGATAGTTCGATGCACTTTATTTATAACTTCTGGAAATACCAAACAAAGGAAGCCAGTGTACATACTTTTTTGGAACATCACGCAAATCCAGCTTCCCTCATATCTTTTATGGTTGCCTCAAGTCTTTGATGCAAGTCAAACCTCCGAAATCCAGCAACTAATATATCATAGCTAGAGCGGGTGAGCATGTACAAACTTCGGATGCGGTTTAAAAACATTTCCAACCTATCAAAGGCCTTGTGACGAAAATATGAACAGATAACAGCCTCAACATCCTCTGGGCACAGAAACATCATGCCATCATCCAACATCCGGTCTATTGCATGTTCCATATCTAACAAGAGATCTGCACTAGCATAGAACCTGATAATTCCACAATGCAGTTGAGTTACAGAACTAAAGTGTGCTTCTTTTTGTATTAGGGCGAGCAGCTGCTCCATTACATCAATTTCACCTCCATCCAGGCATAGTCCTGTTAGTCTGTCAACCAGAGCTTTATTCAACTCCCAGTTGCCATCACTGACAAGTTTTATGAAACTTTTGACCCTATTAACCTCTTCTGTTCTAGAAAGCACCTCAAGCTTGGCCTCCAAAATAGTACAGGTTGGCTTCATTTCAAATGAAACCATTTCTTCGAAGACTAACTCAGCATCATCTAGCTTGTTCAACAGAACAAATCCCACTATCAAAGATTCGAAAGCTTGAGTACCCGGAACAAACCCTGCATTCTTTGCAGCCAAGTACCAGCTCATCATAGCATCGCCACTTCGGAGTCGCGAAAATGCAGATATGAATGCATCATATGTAGCACGGTCAGGTTTGGAGTCCTCTATTCCTTCCATGGTCTCGTATAAGGTCACTGCAGCAAGGAGATCTCCGACAGACAAGAAAGTTTTAATAAGGGCATTGAAAATGCCAGTGTTCAGTTGAATTCCCTGTGCCTCTGCACACTCAAAGACTCTCATTCCAAGAGCTGCATTCCTTGTCTCTCCACAGAAACGGATTATTGTCGAGTAGGGTTCACAATTATAACTATTAGCCCCTTCCTTTAGTAGCTTCTCTAGCTTCCATTCCAAGACCTGATCCAATGTTAGTCGCATATTAGTTCACCTAATAAAGATCTGTCATTACAAATACAAAGAAGAAATCTCATGAATCCGGAAAAACTACCACACAAAACTCGCTGATCATATTGGCTATAGACTAAGCTATATCTGCTATACCTCAGGCCACCACATGCATCGCAGATCTGATTCTAACACGTGGGAGAAGGGGGCAGGGGGGTTTCTCTACCGCTTCTACTAAATAAAACTATGAACAAAGATGTCAGCCTGCATCTTTGAATTCCCCCTCTTCGCCTGAACTATCTGTTCTGATGAAACAAGAGCATACCACTTCGACAGGTTAACCAGACGAGTTAAAATCCACGGTGCTAGAGTCACCCTCTTACCAAGTCGTTGTGTTGGCTGTTAATTGCCCATATTTAGTTACTTTTATCTTTCAGTTAGGATTGTTACCTCAGTAAACCTATCGGCTATAAAACACGGGGTGGAAAAGAGTTGAAATATCACCTGGTGACTTGGTTTGCTATTTCTCCGGTGTAAGGAGTAAACCTAGTTGATCTGTTTCTGAATCTGGGGAATTTCTCACAGCTTATCAATACGAAACCGGAAATCGTGCCTTAAATTCCATTTCCTTGTTCGATTTCTGCTGTTGTTCTTGTGAGAGCTTTCGGGATCTCGAATGCTAGTACTAAATAGAACTATGAAGAAATCACAAATGGATTGGAACTGGAAATACAGGGTATGAGGAGCTCACGAGGTGCGCCTTGGCTGGGTAGGACGCGCGGAGGAGGGCCGCAGCAAGGGGCTCCCAGAAGGCGCCGTCGCGGTGCGGGACCGAGGAGGTCGCCTCCACCATGGTGGCCTTCACGCGGCACTCCGGCTCCGCCACTGTCACCCCCACGGGGTCCAGGGGTTGGTCGGCGGCTAGCCGGAGTAGAGGTAGGAGACGGAGGGGAATCGGAGCCGAAGGGGGGGAGCGAGAGAGAGATAGCGTGAGGGAGAGGATAAGCAGGAATGAGAGGACAGAATGAGTTCTATTTCAAATTTCATATTCCACGGTGTCCCACGCTCTCGCTTATATACTGCGAGTTACAACCCCACACCGGCCCACGGCCCACACTCAATTCTTACTCAACGGCCCAACACCTATTCAAACTCCTCGCGCCTTCTCTAGCGCCCTGGCCACCGCGATCGCTTGAGTGGTGGACTCCTCTGCACTTACAAGTCCCGCCCCTGAAGATCCAGCATGCCCCCGTGCTGGTGCTGCCGGAAAACGTTCCTTGATCACCTCATAATCCTCCCAAGTAGCTGAGGCTGCAGGCATTTTGGACCACTTAACCAAGATTTGCAGGTGGGATGCGTTCCCCTTCTCGACGAGACGTCGATCCAGGATTTCTTCAGGTAAAACCCCAGGGACAGATAGGTCAACCGGCACTGGTAGAGTGGTGAACACCGAAGTGTGGTCTGGCACATGACCCTTGAGCTGAGATACATGGAATACTGGATGTACCTGGCTTCCTCTGGGCAGCTCCGGTCTGTATGCAGCATTGCCCACCTTGTCCACTATTTTGTAAGGTCCAAAGTACTTCAGAGCTAATTTCCTGCAAGGACGGTTTACCACTGTGGACTGAGCATACGGCTGTAGTCTCAGATATACCATTTCACCTGGTTGAAACACTCTGTCAGAACGTTTTCTGTCAGCAAAGTGTTTATACTTGCACTGAGCCCTTGCCAAGTGATCTTTCAGAGCTGTTGTATGTTGAGTGTGTGTGGACAACCACTCACTGACATCAGGGTGACTGGAAGGTGTTTGTCCCAGCAGTTGGCCCATATTGGGTGTATATCCATAGAGAGCTTTATATGGAGTACATCCCAGTGATGAATGATAGGTGGAGTTGTACCAAAATTCAGCTTGGGGCAGCCAAGCTACCCACTTGGTTGGAAATTCATGTACAGCACACCTCAGGTACATTTCCAAACACTGATTGACCCATTCTGTTTGGCCATCAGTCTGGGGATGGTAGGTTGTGCTCATTTGCAATTCAGTGTCCCATATCCTGAACAATTCTTTCCAAAAGGAGCTAGTGAAAATCTTATCTCTGTCTGAAACAATTGCCAGGGGTAGTCCATGCAGTTTTACGATGTTGTTGAGAAATATCTTTGCAACAGATGCTGCTGTGAAGGGATGTTTCAAAGGTAGGAAGTGGCTGACCTTTGTGAAACGATCCACTACTACCAGAATTGCTGAATATCCTTCTGACTTGGGCAATCCCTCGATGAAATCCATACTGATGGCTTGCCACGGATTGTCAGGAATAGGTAGTGGTTGTAACAGGCCTGGTGATTTGCACAACTCATGTTTTGCTTGTTGACACACACCACATTGCTTGACAAAATTTTCCACATCAATTCTCATCCCTCTCCAACTGAACAGTTGTTTAACTCTGTGATATGTCGGTAGAATGCCTGAGTGCCCTCCAACTGGAGTAGAGTGAAATGCATGAATCAGTTTTGTTTTCAGACCCTCATTTGCTCCAATCCAGATCTTGTTGTCTTGTTTCAGAAGTCCTTCCTGAAGTTGAAACCCAGGACAGGTTGTAGAATCTACCGCTAGCTTTTGTAACATTGCAAGAGCTTCTGGGTCCACATAGTATGAGTTGAGAACTTCCTGTATCCACACAGGTTTGCTGGTGGACACACTTTGCACCACAAACAAATGAGCCACTCTAGACAAAGCATCTGCAGCAGTGTTTTCCACCCCTTTTTTGTATTGTATGGAGAATTGTAGACCTACCAGTTTTGTCATTGCCTTCCTTTGCAAATCAGATATAAGGTTTTGATCTCCCAAGTGACAAAGACTTTGATGGTCTGTTTTGATCACAAATGGTGCTCTGCTTAAGTAAGATCTCCATCTATCAATGGCCAACATTATTGCCAGAAACTTTTTCTCATATATTGATTTCTTCTGATTTTGTATGCCCAGTGCCTTGCTATAATATGCCACAGGGTGCCCTTCTTGAGACAATACAGCTCCCACCCCAGTGTTACATGCATCAGTTTCCACATTGAAAGTCTTGTCAAAATTTGGCAAGGCTAACATAGGTGTAGTGACCATGGCCTGCTTTAGCAATTCAAAAGCTTGTTGTGTTGCCTCAGTCCACATAAATGCTTGCTTCTTTAGGAGAGCAGTCAAGGGTTTTGCCAGCAGCCCATAGTTTCTGACAAATTTCCTGTAATATCCAGTAAGGCCTAGGAAACCCCTTAATTCTGTCATAGATGTTGGTACTGGCCACTGTAGCATGGCTTCAGTCTTAGCAGGATCGGTTGACACACCTTTGTCAGAAATGATGTGTCCCAAATATTCCAGGGACTGTTGGGCAAAAGCACATTTGCTCTCCTTCACAAACAGCTAATTTTCCTTTAGTATCTCAAATACTGACTGCAGATGTTCCATGTGCTCCTCCAAAGTTCCACTGAACACTAGTATGTCATCCATAAAAACCAGAACATACTTTCTGTTGACCCCTGCAAAAGCAAAGTTCATAACACACTGAAAAGTCCCTGGAGCAGTGGCCAATCCAAATGGCATAACTCTGAATTGGAACTACCCATGATGAGTTTTGAATGCTGTTTTATACTCATCTTCCTCATCCATCCTTATCTGGTGATAACCAGCTCTGAGATCCAATTTAGAGAACCACTTTGCTCCTCCTAACTCATCCAAAATCTCATCTATTACTGGCATTGGAAACTTGTTTTTCACAGTAATAGCATTCAGTTTCCTGTAGTCCACGCAGAACCTCCATGTCCCATCCTTCTTTTTGACCAACAGCACTGGAGCAGCAAAAGGACTGATGCTGGGTGTAATCAGACTAGTGTCCAACATCTCCTTCACATGTTTTTCAATCTCATCTTTCTGTAAAGGGGAGTACCTGTAAGGTCTACAGTTTACAGGAGCAGCATCTGGTACTAGATTTATTTTATGATCAAAAGCTCTATGTGGGGGAAGGGTTGTAGGTTCCTGGAACACCTGCTTGTTTCTGTCCAATACTTGTTTCACTTCTGGAGGAATTTCTGTAACAGGAGCCATTACTATTCTGTTCAACAGAGCAGTAGCCCACACTTCATTTCCTTTCTCCCACTTCAGTAACTGATCAGCAGAAATCTCTTCAATATTTTCTTGTTTAACAGGCAGCACACCTTGTAATCTAACTTCCTTGCCCTGATACTGAAATTGTATCCATTTGTCAGCCCAGTGACACTGCATTACACCCTATTGCTCCAGCCAATCCATTCCCAAAATAATGTCATGGCCTCCCAGGGGCAGAACCTGCATAGAATTAGTGAAACTGTGCCCTTGCATCCACCAGGTCAGTTCAAATACTTTCTTAGTGCAAGAAATCACACTGCCATTTGCCACTTTCACTTGTAAAGGAGTTGCCAAAGGTTCAGCAGTAACTGAGATTTTTTCCAGAAAGGCCTTGTCCACAAAAGTATGTGTGCTACCAGAGTCCACTAATATCAACACTACTTTGTTCTGTACTAGAGCTCTCAATTGGATGGTTTTTGGATTTTGTGCCCCAGACAGAGCATTGACTGAAATAGTGGCACATTCTGCTTGTGCTCCTGCTACTAATGCATCCAACACTGTATCTGAAATAATCTCCTGTGTAGTTAGGACTTCAGTTGCTTTCAACTGAGCACCCCCTGCTGCAGGCTGGTTACAAACATGCCCTGGCACAAATTTCTCCCCACACTTGTAACATAGTCCATTTGCTCTGCGATATTCCTTCAGTTGTTTTGCCTTCCACAATTCTCCAGCTGCTAGACCAGAACGACTGTCAGACTTGGTGTATGCAGTTTTTGGAACACTGGGTTTGTGGGTCTTTTGTTGAAGAAGCAATCCTTCTTAAACTGGAGCATAGAGAGCTGCCAATTGTACAGTGCCCGGTATCAGAAACTCCACAGCCGATCAAAGCTCCTCCTTGAGACCCAGCACAAATCTCGTGACCAGAAATGTATCACTAACGGTGGGTTCATACAGCTTCACTGTGTAGACCAGTTGCAGAAACTGCTGCTTGTACTCTTCGACAGTATCCACCTGTTTCAGCAGCATCAGCTCCTTCATCTTTTGCCTGTACACATCCACATCAAACTCCAGCAGAATTGCCTGACGAAACTGCTCCCATGAATGAAATTCCCCTGACTGTTTGAATGCCTAGTACCAACAGGTTGTGTTCTCTGACAGATACAAAGATGCCGATGTGACCTTGAAACTGTCAGGAATGTGATACAACCTGAAAAATGCTTCGCACTTGTCCAACCAGATGCGCACCTCTATGCCATCAAATCGAGGAAAATCCATCTTTCGCATCCACTATCGTTTGCCCATGGTCTCATCTATTTCAGGCATATGAGGAATGTGCGGACCATGCTGAATTTCAGGTATCTGAATAGGGGGTGGCGGGGGACGCCCCACCGATCGAGGTCCCGCTCCGAGAATGCCATCCGATACCTCGGACGCCATCGGCGACGCCATCTCCGGCGTACCCTGCTGTTTGTGCAGCTGGGATGTATGTGCCTGACTCTGCTGCACCTAACCGAGCGTGTTGCAGGACAAATCCACCTTGACCTGCACCTGATCGAGCCGCGCACCTTGCTTGGTCAACTTGGCGTCGAGGGCTTCAAACTGTGCGCTGAGTCCGTCGACGGCGAACAGCTTGCTCTGCGCGGCGCGGATCTCTGCAAACTCCTTCAGTATCCTTTCCTGGAATGCCTCCATCTCATCGACGATGAAGCGCAACTGCTGACTTGGCTTGAATGTCGTCGTGGTCGCCAATTTCTCCGAATCAACCCACCTTAGGTCAGGGATTACGCGGATCGAACCCTAGGGTGGTCCGCTACCATCGCCTCGGATTTGCTGGGTACGAATCGAAAAAAATCCGGCGAAACGCGACGGAGAGGAGCGACGGCTCTGATACCAACTGTCACCCCCACGGGGTCCATGGGTTGGTCGGCGGCTAGCCGGAGTAGAGGTAGGAGACGGAGGGGAATCGGAGCCGAAGGGGGGAGCGAGAGAGAGATAGCATGAGGGACAGGATAAGCAGGAATGAGAGGACATAATGAGTTCTATTTCAAATTTCATATCCCACAGTGTCCCACGCTCTCGCTTATATACTGTGAGTTACAACCCCACACCGGCCCACGGCCCACACTCAATTCTTACTCAACGGCCCAACACCTATTCAAACTCCTCGCGCCTTCTCTAGCGCCCTGGCCACCGCGATCGCTTGAGTGGTGGACTCCTCTGCACTTACAGCCACCAGGCGCGAGAGCAGGGACGCGTACAGCTCCTCGCCTAACGCGGTGGTGGCGGCTGCAGTTCGCATCCCGCGCCACCGGCGGCGACGAGCGGCGGCGACAGCCATGAACTCGTGGTAGTTTCTGCTTGAGATTTGAGGTAGAAGTATGTTAACCCTCCCAAATATTTGCTTTACGAGTTTAAAATAAAATGCTTTATGCTCCCGTTTGGAAAAGCACGGTACTGCGTCCAAAACAGCTTCACGCATGTTCCATGTAACGACCGTTTGACCTAAAAAACGAATGAATGCATATATGAATGGATGGTTAAAAGCATATTGATATTTTTCAGCCCACTAGAATTTAAGTCTTAAAGCAACTCCAGTCATTGGCCCTTCCAGAAGGCATAAAAATCGTCGTTTGGGGGCAAGCCGGTAATAGAATCAGCTCTGGGGCGATTGAGCATCCAGCCGTCGCCCCCAGGCACCGATATCGGTCCGTTCTTGGCCGCCTTTCGACCCACTTTCGGTGAAAAATGGCCCGATATCGGCGCGAGTCGGCCCATATTCGGCGTGGTTCGGCCTGGTTTTGTGTCACATATTCATCACAGCAAATCAATAAAAATCAAATAGTTCAACAAACAGTTCAATACAAATTATATAGTTCAAGAAATAAAAATTCATGTTTCATCACACGTCGAGCTAGGCGTCGCCCTTGATCTTCCATAGGTGCTCCACCAGATCATGTTGCAGTTGTTGATGCACATGTGGGTCTCGGATCTCCTAACACATATTGAGGTAGGCAGTCCAGGTTGCCGGTAGCTGGTGATCAACTTCGGTTAGAGGACCCTGCCTGTAGTATGGTTCAGTGACAAACACTGCAGCACATTGATGTCATTGTGAGTTTCTAGCATACCAAAGGAGTGCCAAATCCAGAGGTCATGTGTGGCCACCACCTCAAGTACCACACTACAACCGCCTTTGGCGCCTTTGTACATCCCCTGCCAAGCAAATGGGCAGTTCTTCCATTTCCAATGCATGCAGTCGATACTTCCAAGCATCCCAGAAAATCCTCTTGCTGCATTTTGTGCTAAGATCCGAGCAGTGTCTTCTGCATTGGTGTTAGCAAGTATTGCGGTCCAAACACTACCACCACTGCCCTGCAGAACTTGTAGAAACACTCAATGGTGGTGGACTCAGCCATGCGCCCATAGTCATTGAGTGAATCACCGGGAGCTCCGTATGCAAGCATCCTCATCGCTGTCGTGCACTTTTGGATTGAGGTAAATCCAAGTTTGGTGGTGCAATCATTCTTGCACTTGAAGTGGCTGTCGAACTCTCGGATGGAATTCACAATCCTGAGGAAAAGCTTTCGGCTCATCTGATAACGGCGTCGAAATACTTTGTCGTCGTGCAGTGGAGCGTCGGCAAAGTAGTTGAAGTAGAGCATGCAGTAGCCTTCCAGACGATGCCGGTTCTTTACTTTCATCCACCCCGGTGCCGAGCCACCTCGCCGCAACTTTTCATTGCTCGCGAGCAGGCCGGCGAGGGCGGCGAGGACCATGAGATGCTCCTATTCCTGGACGTCGGCTTCGGCTTCCTCCTCCAGCAGCGCGGCGAGTGCCTCCTCGTCGTCTGAGCAGGCAAATCTTTGAGCACCTTGCGGGCGTGGTGGGCGCACACCGCCGGTACACCGCCCTGAGTGGTCGGAACACCAGAAAAATCGCCCGGACGATGGTGGAAAGGCTGCCGTGGCGAAACCTCCTCTCTTTTCCAGTGAGGAATGACCTATCTAGTGGTGGTGGGCGGTGGGCGGCGCCGGGATCGGCAGGGTGGCGGCCGAGCACGCGGGGGTGGGGGGCGAATCTGGCCGGTTGGCTTGACTTTTCGCCTGACAGTGCGGGCCAGACATGCTTTTCCCTTGCGCCGGAGCCCTCGAGCGCCTCCGAGTGCGCCGGGTTCGGCCTGCGATCGCCGGGCCCAAAACGGGCCAAGCCGACGAATTTCGGCGTCTTGGGGCGCGACTAGGGCATTTTTTCAGCGCGGTGCGTAAAAAGTCGCTTGGGGGCCTGTTGGGGGCGCGGCTGGAGTTGCTCTTAGACTCACCAGTGCTCGCATATTTTTTTATTTATTTCAGACCTTTCGGCGATGTGTGTTCGGTGGAAAAAGACATTCCTGTCAACTACAAAAGCGTTTGTGACGACTTCGTCAATCTCAGATGATGTGCTGGCTCAATCTCTCAGAGGTGCTTATAGGGTAGAGCGTGCGTGCATGTGTTCATAGGGATAAGTGTATATATTTATGTATGAGCGTCTGCATTTGTGTTGTGTTAAAAAAAGAATTGATAAAAATTATCGCTCTAGTATATTCTTTAGCTGACTCTTACTTTCAGGCATATATCTCTCCCTAATAATAAAGCACGGATTGAGTCTCTGGGTTCACTGTCGCGGCGTTTTTGCAAAAGAGCCCCTAGCTTTTATGAGAATCAACCCGCCGTCCTTCTTTAAGTGGATAATAAAAAAATGTTTTGGTTTTACAAATAGGACCCTGTGTTTTTAGCACAGGACGGCGACTGGGCGGGCCAGATTGGACGACGGCAGAGGAGGGGGCAGAGGCGCGAGCCTGCTGGCCGAATCCGAAGCGAGCCAGAGCGGACGACGGCAAAGGAGGAGGGGTCGGAGGAGGCTGCTGGCCGGATCTGGAGCACTGGACAGCGACTAGGAGGGCCAGATCGGACGACGGCAGAGGAGGAACTCGAGGATGAAGCGGGCAGGTGACGGATGCTTCTGGGCAGTCCGAATCATCGGGGTTCTCGAAGAGAGGGAGGCGGTCGAGGCCAGTGCTGGAGATACTGCCGACGTGGGCATGCTAGGTCGCAACGGCAGGCGTCGGTGCGCAGGTTCCGGCGACTGGACGCGGGCATGATGGTGGCAATTCTAAGCTCTATGGTTGCGGCGCCATTGTTGTTGTTCTGAGTTTTCCTGTTCGACAAAGAAGAAAGAGGGTGTGGAGAGAGATGAGACTGGTGCTAGAATTGGGAGGGAGAAGCGGGGAAGAGCCAGCTCACCGGCGGGGTCCCTGCTGTTGTTGCTGCAGATAGCTAGCGGGGCTGGCTGGCTCGACCCACTCGGGTTCGAGCTGCTGGAGAGGAGCGACTGGGAGGCTGCCTGATTCTTCGTGGACGAGGGCGCGAGGAAGCGCTCGGGAGCGGTGGGATCTGGGAGAGAAGGGGGCTGCGCTGTGTAGCTGTTTGCAGGTCTCTCGATGGGGAATTAATCTAATCCAGCAGACTGGGGGTCCCACGCACCGCTACCTCATCTCTCCTGGTCCAATCATTTTCTTTCCACTGACCCCATCCACATATGACCTCTCTCCTCTCCATAGCACTAGCACCCGTACCCACACCAAGTGACACACAAGATTGTTTTTAACGGGGTAAGGAATCCCAAGGACTGAGAAGCTGCATTAGAGTTAGAGATACTAAGAGAAGTACAGCCGAACCCTATTTCATCTCTAAACGTTCGAAACGCATGCCCAGTCCGGTCAGTGTCCGGTCAAAAAAATTACCCAATAGAACCCTTCATTTTCTCTTAAATCGTCTAGACTGGCCGGTGTACCTTAAACCGGGACCAAATTGCAGCCAAGTGATAACTTCGCAGTTAGAATTCAGAACTTGATTGTCTTCAAGGAGACAGTTCATTTGTGTATATACAAACCATTCATGATATAATTCACATGTATAATGTTATCAAGAACAAAATGATTCATTTTTTTATATCACGTGTCCAACAACTTATTCATGGTTTTGCTATAACCAACAATTTGCTTCCAATTTCTTTTGCAATTTGATCGAACTACCAATGCTTATATATGTGCTGCCCATAGTGATGAATGGAGCAAAAGTTGTCTTCAATGAGACAAATTCTTTTGTGTATATACAAATTATTCATGGTATAATTCTCATGTATAATGTCCGGAAGAACTAAATCATGTATTATTTTATCATGTGTCCACCAACTTATTCATGGTTTTGCTATAACCAACAATTTGTTTCCAATTCCTTTTGCAATTAGAAAGAACTCCCAATGCTCAACCTCGATGAATTTTGACTACAATAATATGTTTCTGCATGAGATTAACTACTCAGAAGTATCCATCTATTGTGTGTATCATGTGTATACTGATAGTTTCCCTCTATTGTGTGTATGCTGAATTTTATAATCGATCCTATTTTGTGTCGCATTTCGAGGACTTAATGAAGATATCCTCATATTGCCTACTATCAACACTAGAAGTAAAAATGAGTAGAAATGTGAGGCGTGGTGCAAAGAGTACCCCTTGCAGGGCTGCCCCCATGTCAAGTTCGATGAGGTTAGAATTTTAAAGTTTTAAACATTCCATTGCTCCGGCGTGGCTTTGTGACATGTGTGTCGTGTGATGGACGAGCTGATCGCCTTGGATTGAGCAATGTTCACACCCATTGCGATTAGATGGACATCATGCCACCGTCAACAATGAGGACAAGAATGAGTAATACTTTTATCCCGTTGCAACACACGGGTCCTTTTGCTATTAGTTTTTAAAACGGGGCCAGTGGTTCAAACAGGGAAAGTTAGAATTAAGGCCTCGTTTGGTATTTTAATGTGTCTCAATCTTTTAATAAAAAAACCAACAAAATATCGATAAAATCCTGTATAAATGGGTTAAGTAGGAATCAAACCTATGTGAGCCCAAAAGCCAATACCAATATTAAGTGTGTCCATTTGATCGGAGGTCCATTTTTTAGAAAAATAACTTGGATATTACGGTTTTTTGTCGCTATTGAACTAGAGATCCGACTGGTAAAGACCTAAATTGATAATCTCACTGGTTCGATTGTCGGTCTGGTGTTTAAACTATGCTTTTAGGGTGTGCCTTATGTTTTTTTTGAGTAAAAATCTCGCCCTCTTTATTCATCCAAAGCAATCATCATAGGTACAAGGTTTGGGTCATGAGGATTACCCAACCAAAGATGCCTACCTACCTCAAGATTACATGCAAACTTGGCAAGATTATGAACTTCAAAATTAAAGTTCCTACGCTCGTGTATGAAAGAACTAGAAATAAAACTGTTACACCGGGTCGTTATTTCATGTACTATAGAAGCATTTGGACCTCCTGTCCCTCTGTTGATGTCATTGATTGCCTCCTGACAATCTGAGGCCACCCAAATCTCCCGGGCCGCGAGATCATCTGCTAATGCCAATGCTTCTCTGCATGCGCATGTTTCCAAGATCAGAGGGTCATTGATTCCCCGTAGAACCACCGCCGAGGACCCTAGATAGAGGCCAGTTTGATCCCGACACACAGCTGCGACTGCTCCACCATAATGTGTCCTAGCAACAACACCATCAACGTTAACCTTCACGAATCCCACTGGGGGTGGAAGCCACCTTCTGACCTGCGACCGCGGAGCAGAGTTGGTCTCCTGACGAGTACCGCTAGGTTGTAGAAGGCCCAACTTGGCAATAAAGTTGGTGCAAAGGACACTGTATGTTGGGGACTCTGGAAGATCAATTCGTAAATAGCCTTCATTCTCGCGTACCACACCGCCCATAGCATGACTACCATCTTGGTGAAGCTTGCTTGATCCAATTTCTCATTTAACTCAAACAGCCAGATTCTAGCATTTGGTTCCATGACCTCTGCCACTTGGGCTACTAGCTCGTCATCTAGCAAAGCCCACACACACCGCAACATAGTGCAGGACACGAGAGCATGCCTCCACGAGTCCTCGCATCCACACAATGGGCAAACATCTCGATCAGCCATGTTCCTCCTCTTCAAAATATCCAGAGTTGGTAGGGAGTGGTGCGCCAATCTCCACAGAAAAATTCTGATTTTGGACGGTATTTTTAGCTTCCATAGAGAACACCAAGACTTCTCATCTCTTGCAGAATTGGAAGATCTGCTTCCTCCTTCTAACCACTCCTCTCTTTGCAGCTTCGTTTTCAACAAAAACTTGTATGCCGAACTGACACTGAAGACACCTTTCCTGTCTGGATACCAAGCCCAAAAGTCATCTATATTTGTTGTGCAAATAGGAATTTTCATAATAGCATTTGCATCAATAGGCAGAAACACCGAGCGGATCAGGGTTTCGTTCCAAGAGGCTGATGTCGGCAGGAGTAACTCGGAAACATACTGTGGCGGGTTTTCCACAAGACAGGTGATCGGGCGCGGTGTCATTTCCTTTGGTATCCAATTATCAGCCCATATGTTCGTGTCCTCGCCGTTGCCAATCCGTTGAATTAAACCTTGATTCAATAGGTCCCGTCCTTCTACAATCGCCCTCCAAACCTGTGACGGCCGTGACCCCAAGGTCGCTTCTAGGATGGAGCTGTCTGGGTAATATGAAGCCTTCAAAATTCTTGCACTTAAACTATCTGGTTCTTGCAAAAGCCTCCATGCCTGTCTCGATAACAATGCCAAGTTGAAAAGCTCAAGATCTCTGAACCCTAGACCCCCCAAATTTTTTGGTCTGGTCATCACATCCCATGAAACCCATGCTGGTTTTCGTTGTCCTTGTTTGCATCCCCACCAGAACTTCCTCACGATTGTTTTTATGTGATCACACAAACCCCTCGGAAGCTTGAAACATGACATAGAAAAGACTGGAATGGCCTGGGCTACTGACTTTATAAGAACATCCTTTCCACCTGCCGACAGGCATTTGCCCATCCACCCTTTGACCTTATCCCACACCCGGTCACTCAAATATTTGAAAGTTCCCTTCTTTGAGTGCCCCACATCAGTCGGCAACCCGAGGTACCTATCACTCAAAGATTCATTAGGAACTTGCAAGAACCCTTTGACAGCATTGCGGACTATCTCCGGGCATCCTCTACTAAAGAAAATAGAAGATTTGTCCTTGTTTATTCTCTGCCCCGACGCCATACAATAAGTATCCAATAGGTTTGAAACTTCCTCCGCTCCATCAACACTTGCCCTGAAAAACAGCAGGCTGTCATCCGCGAATAAAATGTGATTAACCGCCGGCGCCGACAGAGCCACCTTAATGCCACTGAGCTGGGATGACTGATTCTAGGATTTTAGGAGGCATGAAAGGCCCTCTGCTGCTAACAAGAACAGGTATGGAGAGATGGGATCTCCCCGTCGAATACCTCGTATAGGTTTAAATTCCTCTGACTTGACACCATTGAACATAACAGAAAAGGATACTGAGCTCACCATATTCATAAAAATATCCACCCAAGGGGGCGCAAACCCCAATTTCTCCATGATAGATCTGAGATAAGACCATTCCACTCTGTCATAAGCCTTCATCATATCTAACTTCAACGCAGCAAAACTGTTATTCTTTGATTTTGTCGGGGTAAATAGCCATGGGTAGCCCAGCTGGCTTCCCCTGGCCCCTCAGAAAAAATTATGAGCCCATCCGGCTCATAAGAAGACTCAAGACCTGGGCCGCCTCCCCCCTAGCCGACTACCTTCCTAGCCGGCTTCGGGGGCGGCCCGCCCTTTACCCTCATGAAGAAAGCTGTGGAGGGCCGGCTACGGCAGGGCCGGCTACGGATCGGCCGGCTACGAGAGGCCGGCTACAGCAAGGCCGGCTACAGCCAGGCCGGCTCCCATAAAACAGTCAAAGCCGTACCCGCAATGTACGCGTCCACTCTGCGATGATGAAGCGGGGCGTGGCTACAGTGGAGCCTGCCACCCCCAAAACCCGGAGCACGCCTGGTACAGCGCGCCGTGCGGGCAGCCACGGCCCGCCCGGCGCGGCACTGTAGCCACGGCGGCTCTGACGCCGTCCACGATGGGCCGCCAGCGTGGCCCCCGAGGCGGTGGGCCCCTTCGGGCAGAGAGATGCCGAAGGCGGCCACGCCTCCTCTCAAGTCGGCAAGATAGAGGGCCAGCTTCCCACAGCCGGCCTGCCACCCTCCTTGAAGGAGACGTCCATAAGGAGACAAGATGCGGCGTGGCTGCAGTAATCGCCCGCCAAGGCGGCATTACTGTAGCCACGCTTACCCCGACCAAGCCTGCGTCAACAACACGGAGTAACAGTAACCAGCCACCGACCAGGCCCTGGCCGGTGGGGCCGGCCTGTCGACCCAGGAGCCGGCAGCCGGCGGGACCCACCAGCCGGCGGGCCCCAGAAGCCGGCGCAGAAGCCGGCGAGCATAGTCACAGACAGCTGGGCCCTGCGCCCAGTCGGATTACCATTGTACCCCCGGGGGGTAGGCCTATATAAACCCCCCGGTGCACCCATGCAAAGGGTTGGACTCTCATTCTAGACCTAGACACTATACAAGGGGAGGAAGCAAGCTGAGCTGAGCCCTTCTTCCTCCTTCCACCTAAAACAGCTCAAGGAGCATTGTAGCTACTTATTCACTTAGTAACCATGCGGAGACCCCGCAGAGCAGCAGTATGGGTGTTATCTCCCCGGAGAGCCCTGAAGCTGGGTAAGATTCGCCGGCGTGCATGTCTTCGCCTCATCCCGTTTCCAGGCACCGGCGAAGTTTTATTGGCCCCCGCAATGATAAGCCACCCGTTGGCATATGTCGCTCCTACCACCCGACATTTGGCGCCCACCGTGGGGCCAGGTGCACCGTCGTCCGGAGACCTGTTCTGGACGGGAACCCTTTTCCTTCCCCGCGAGCGTAGCCAGCCCGGCTCGCCCGATGGCGCTTGCCGCGACGCGCTGCATGGCGTCACCAACATCTGCGCGGCGAGCGGCCTCGCCGACCTCTTCGACAAGGCCCGCATCTCCGACGAGCTTGCCTCCGATGAGGGCACCGATCATCTCGCCAACCTCCTCGGCCAGCTCCACGTCTCCAGCGAGCCCGCTGCGGATTTGGAGTCGGTTGGCTCCACCGACCCGATGCCTGTCGACTCTGACACGGCATCCTACGATACCTTCCCCACCAACGTCACGGTCTACAACGACCCGCTCCCTCCGGCTGGCGATCGCGATTCTGACGCCCCCGAGGTGATGGTTATCGGCCTCGACGGCCCGACTGACGAGGGCGCGCGCGGCGGCCCATGACTTGTCCGCCCCCCTTCCGGCTGACGCCAGCGATGAAGTTCTGGAGGCACGCCGCCTCGCCCTCCTCGCGGAGGGCCGGCGGCTGGCCTCCGTAAGACGCCTCACCGAGGCCTACCAGCGCGAAGCTGACCGCGCCGCCTTCGGCACGCCGGCTCCGGCTGGCCCAAGCCGGGCTGGTGCTGTCAGGCAACGCGGCGTCGTCATCGCCGACATGCTTGGAGTGGATCGCCCGGTCTACATCACCCCGCTCGAGAACCTGCGCGCCGCCCAGGCGGCCGTAGACGAGCTGGACGGCTTGGAAGCCGAAGACCTCCCCCACATGACGCGGCGCATCCAGCAACTAATCGATGCGGCCGCACGACGGCACGAAGCCGACGCGTGCGCGGGGAGCCCTCCCCCGCGCCGCGACCACGGCGCAACTTCCCGGTCGCCGACTACAAGCAACACCCGCGCGCGGCGCGAGAAAGAGCCGGCTTCTAGCCGAAGCCGGACCCAAATCTCCATCGAGCGAGACGCGGACGGCCGCCCCCGAGCCATGGAATGGCGGGGCACCCCGCCTCTGCCTCGAGCTCGCGGAGAGAGATATCCCACCCCGCCTCCAGTGGCTCACCCGACTCTCAGCGGCCGGCTTGGTCGCCGCGAGGGAGTCGGCGAAAACGACGCCCGCCACCGGATCGACCGCCTGGCCCGATCCCTGGCGCTAGAAGAAGAAGACGATGTCGGCCCGCCTTGCTTTGGCCCCCGCATCCGCGACGAGCCCTTCCCCAAAGGGTTCTCGCTCCCAAGAGACACACCCAAGTACAACGGCTCGATGAAGCCGGAAGACTGGCTGGCCGACTACTCCACAGCCGTCAACATCGCCAATGGCAACCGGCGCGTTGCCGTAAAGTACGTGCCCCTCATGCTGCAAGGCACGGCACGGACTTGGCTTAACAGCCTCAAGCCCCTCAGCATCAACAGCTGGGTGGATTTCACTGAAGCCTTCGTTCGCAACTTCACCAGCACCTACAAGCGGGCTCCCAAGCCCAGACAGCTCTCCCTGTGCGTACAGGGCCCAGCCGAGTCCACTCGCGACTACCTCACGCGTTGGGCCGAGCTCCGCAACTCCTGCGAAGGGGTGCACGAGGTGCAAGCCATCGAATACTTCACTGCCGGGTGCCGAGAGGGCACCCTCCTCAAGCACAAGCTTCTCTGCGATGAGCCGACTACCCTCGACGAGCTCCTGAACATCGCTGACAAGTACGCCACCGCCGACTCCTCAATGAAGACCGAGCTCCGGGTGGACGTGTCTGGAAAAGTGCTCAATCCGGCGCCCCAAGCGCCGGCTGGAGACGGCGGCCGACGCCAACACCAGAACGATCAGAAGCGCAAGGGCCCTGCGCCGCCTCCCGCTAGCCGGCAGGTGGCCACGGTCGAAGATGCGCCGCCTGAGGGGCGGCCCGCGCCCAAGAAGCCCAAGGGTGGCCGGCCGGCTTGGCAGCCGGCCTTCTCCTACGAGCAAACCCTTGATGCCCCGTGCAAATTCCACAGCGGCGCGAAGCCGTCCAACCACATGACCCGCAAATGCAACTAGCTCGCCCGAATCTCCAAGGGCGAAGCGCTCACGCCGACTCCGCCTGCCGGCCCGCCGCCGCCGGCTCCGCCGCCGGCTCCGCCGCCCAAGGCCGCCCGGCCCGCGGTCGACGCCGTGCAGGACGAGTTCCCCGATGAGCAAGCATCTTATGTTATCTTCACGAGCCAGCCCGAAGACCGGCGCAGCAAGCGACGAGAGCAACAAGAAGTCAATGTGGCCGCCGCCAGCCCAGCCGGCCACATGCACTGGTCAGAGAAACCCATCAGTTGGAGCCGGGCCGACCCCCGGTTCCTACGCTTTGGTCCTGGAGGCCACCCTTGCAACGGATATGCGCGCTGCACGCTTCTCCCGCGTGCTGATCGACGGTGGAAGCAGCATCAACATCCTGTACCGCGACACCATGGAGAAGCTGGGTGTCAAGGCAAAGCAGCTTGCACCGACTCGAACGGTGTTCCACGGCATCGTACCCGGTTTGTCCTGTGCCCCCATCGGCAAGATCAAGATCGACGTACTCTTTGGGGGCAAGGACCATTTCCGCCGGGAAGCAATCTAGTTCGAGGTGGTGGACCTGGAGAGCCCTTACCACGCCTTGCTTGGCCGACCCGCCTTGGCCAAGTTCATGGCTGTCCCCCACTACGCTTACCTCAAGATGAAGATACCAAGCTCCAAGGGTGTCATCACCATCACTGGCGACTACAAGAAGTCCGCCGACTGCGCCGCGGCCAGCAGCCGGCTGGCCGAATCCCTTGTGGTTGCCACAGAGAAGAAGACGCTGGACAGGGTCGTGGCCCTGGCCAGCAAGCAGCTAAACCAGCCCGCCGACTCCAAGGAGTATGATGCCCAAGGATCGTTCCAGCCGGCCAAGGAGACCAAGAAGATACAGCTCGACCCCGAGCACCCCGAGAGGTTTGCCGTCATTGGGGCGAGCCTGGATAGCAAATAGGAAGGCGAGCTCGTCGATTTCCTCCGTGAGAATCGGGATATCTTTGCATGGTCCCCCAAGGACATGCCGGGTGTTCCGAAGGATTTCGCCGAGCACAAATTGCACGTGCGGGAGGATGCTAAACCAGTCAAGCAGCCCCTCCGCCGACTGTCAGAGGAGAAGAGAAGGATCGTAGGGGAGGAGATAGCCCGGCTTCTCGCAGCCAGCTTCATCATGGAAGTTTTCTTCCCCGAGTGGCTCGCGAACCCGGTTCTCGTGCTGAAAAAGAATAACAAGTGGCGCATGTGTATAGATTACACAAGCCTCAACAAAGCCTGCCCAAAAGATCCCTTCGCCCTGCCCAGGATTGATCAAGTGATAGACTCCATAGCCGGATGCGAGCTGTTGAGCTTTTTGGATGCCTACTTAGGATACCACCAGATAAAGCTGAACCCGGATGACCAACTGAAGACCGCCTTCATCACGCCGTTTGGAGCCTTCTGCTACCTGACTATGACGTTCGGCTTAAGGAATGCCGGCGCCACTTTTCAGCGTTGCATGCAGAAGTGCCTCCTCACATAGCTCGGCAAGAACGCCCACGTCTACGTGGATGATGTTGTGGTGAAGACGGAGAAGCGTGGCACTCTGCTGGAAGACTTGAAGGAGACATTCGAGAACCTGCGCCGGTTCCGGATCAAGCTCAACCCAGAGAAATGTGTGTTCGGAGTGCCAGCCGGCTAGCTCCTAGGCTTTCTGGTCTCCGAACGCGGCATAGAGTGCAACCCTGTGAAGATCAAGGCCATCGAGAGGATGGCGGTCCCAACCAAGCTCAGAGAGATTCAGAAGTTCACCGGGTGCCTGGCCTCTCTGAACCGCTTCATCATCCGGCTTGGAGAAAAAGCTCTCCCTCTCTACCGCCTCATGAAGAAGAGCACTCACTTTGAGTGGAATGACCAGGCCGACCAAGCTTTCCACGAGCTGAAGAAAATGTTGTCCACACCGCCTGTCTTGGCGGCACCGACTGAGAAGGAGCCCATGCTCCTCTATATTGCCGCCACTAGCCGGGTGGTCAGCACCGTCATTGTGGTCGAACGCCCCGAAGAAGGCCGAGCCCAGCCGGTCCAGAGGCCGGTTTATTACCTGAGCGAGGTGATGTCCGCCTCGAAACAAAATTACCCACACTACCAGAAGATGTGCTATGGCGTGTACTTCACCGCCAAGAAGCTGAAGCCGTACTTTCAAGAACATCCCATCACGGTCGTATGCACTGCCCCGCTGGCCGAGATCATAGGCAGCCGGGATGCATCCGGCCGGGTGGCTAAATGGGCCATCGAGCTGGGCCCCTACACGATCTTCTACCAGCCCCGCACCGCCATCAAGTCGCAAGCACTGGCCGACTTCCTCGTCGGCTGGGCCGAGACCCAGTACTTACCGCCAGCGCCCGACTCCACCCATTGGTGCATGCACTTTGACGGATCAAAGATGCGCACCGGCTTGGGAGCCGGCGTCGTCCTTACCTCTCCTAAGGGCGACAAGCTCAGATACGCGCTGCAGATCCACTTCGCCGCCTCCAACAACGTAGCCGAGTACGAGGCGCTCATACACGGGCTCCGGCTTGCCAAGGAACTTGGCATCCGCCGGATCCTGTGCTATGGCGACTCAGATTTGGTGGTGCAGCAATCTTCTGGCGACTGGGATGCCAAGGACGCAAACATGGTGAGCTACCGCTTCCTAGTGCAGCAAATCAGCGGATACTTCGACGGATGTGAATTCCTTCATGTGCCGCGAGCCGACAACGAGCCAGCAGATGCTCTGGCCCGAATAGGCTCCACGCGGCAAGCAATACCAACCGGCGTCGCCCTGCGGCGCCTCCTCAAGCCATTGATCAAGCCGTCTCCGGAATCCGACTCCATCTTCGTGCCGCCTAACCCCGAGGAGGCCGGGTCCGGCTCGAAGAATCAAGCAGCCGGCCCGGGGACTTCAATATTCAGCTCGGGGACTGCAGTACCCGGCTCGGGGACTGCCGCACCCGGCCCGGGGACTGCGGTAGCCGGCCCGGGGACTGCGGTAGCCGGCCCGGGGACTTCTTCAGCACAGCAAGCGGCGGCCGACTCCAGCACTGCATTACCCAGCCCGCCCACCCTGGTGGCTGTAGCCACATTGGTAGCAGAGGAAGTCGCCGCTCCATCATGGGCCCAAACCATCCGCAACTTTTTGGTGAACCAAGATCTGCCGGCTGACAAAAACGAAGCAAGACAAGTCTGGCGCCGAGCTGGAGCATACACAATCGTCAACAGAGAGCTTGTCAAGCGCAACGCCACCGGAGTCTTGCAGCGATGCGTCGAGCAGGAGAAAGGCATCGCGATCCTCAGGGATATACACCAAGGAGAGTGCGGCCACCACGCCGCATCAAGATCACTTGTCGCCAAAGCCTTACGCCACGGTTTCTTCTGGCCGAATGCTTTGGACGATGCTAAAGAGCTAGTCAAACACTGCAAAGGCTGCCGGCTTTTCAGCTCCCAGCAACACATGCCGGCTTCGGCACTCAAGACCATTCCCATCACCCGGCCCTTTGCCGTCTGGGGATTGGATATGGTGGGCCCATTCAAGACGGCGCGCGGCGGCATGACACATTTGCTCGTCGCCGTCGACAAATTCACCAAGTGGATCGAGGCGAAGCCGATCAAGAAGCTGAATGGGCCGACTGCAGTGACTTTCATTGCAGATATAACAACCCGGTATGGCATACCGCACAGCATCATCACCGACAACGGCACGAATTTTGCCAAAGGTGCCTTGGCACGGTTCTGCGCTGCGCAAGGTATCCGGCTGGACCTTGCGTCAGTCGCCCACCCGCAGTCAAACGGCCAAGTGGAGCGAGCAAATGGCCTCATCCTGTCCGGCATCAAGCCCCGACTGGTCGTACCTCTGGAGCGTTCAGCCGGCTGTTGGCTCGATGAGCTGCCGGCTGTCCTATGGAGTCTGTGTACTACCCCCAACAGATCAACCGGCTTCACTCCCTTCTTCCTTGTATATGGTGCCGAGGCAGTCATCCCAACAGATATCGAGTTCGACTCGCCTCGGGTAACCATGTACACGGAAGCGGAAGCCAAAGAAGCAAGAGAAGATGGCGTCGACCTGCTGGAAGAAAGCCGGCTGTTAGCCCTTAGCCGGTCTGCCATCTACCAGCAGGGTTTGCGCCGCTACCACAGCCGGAGGGTCCGACCAAGATCCTTCCAGGAGGGCGACCTTGTGCTCCGGCTGATCCAGCGAACAGCCGGCCAGCACAAGCTCGCAGCCCCCTGGGAAGGCCCCTTCATCGTCAGCAGAGCCTTAGGCAACGATGCCTACTACCTCATCGACGCACAGAAGCCGAAGGCACGCAAGAGAGACGACTCCGGCAAGGAGTCGGAGCGACCATGGAATGCAAATCTTCTTCGGAAGTTTTACAGTTAAAATGCAATATGTATTATGCCCACTTTTGTATTAAGTACGAAACAGTAGGCTCCCCGAGAAAGACTCGGGGACTGCCATCCTTTATTTTATGAATGAAAGTTATCATGCATATGATATCACCTGTTCATTTATTTTTTCCGGCACCGGGTTCGACGAGTCGGCTCGGGGACTAGCCGACTGGAGTTATATTAGGAGCCCTACCCGCAGTCAGACAAGTAATGTGCCGACACCCAGGCTTGGCTCTTGCCAAAATCGCAGCTCGAAGAACCGACTGCCCGGCTGGCAAGAGTCACAAGCCGGAAAGGGTGCGCACACGAAAAACGGCTAGGGACTAACAGGCTTATATATAACAAAAGCCGGCTTGCTGCCTCCCGCCGACCGACTACCAGAGTAGCCGGCCGGCCGGCTCATATTCAGTCTGCTTCAAATCCAAGAAAGCTCGAGTACTTGCCTTCCCAAAGAGGGAAGGCGGCAAAGGAAAAAGCCTAAGGACAAAAAAGCGCACTTGAATGGAAGCCAACACATGCATATATTAATATTTACACAAAGGACCTCGAGAGAGGTCGACATCCAACATTGTTCGATACACCCCCAGTGGGTGGAATTGCAGAAACTTAAAATTGTTCGAGAAAGCAAAAGCAGGAACAATAGGAACGGCAGATCAAGCCGGCGGGGCCGCTGACGAGCCGGGCTGGGCGGTGGAGGCGGTCGTGCCGGCTGGAGGAGCGGCCGGCTGGCCAACCTCGGCTTGATCATCGCCTCCGGCAGATGGCGCGCTCCCGCGTGGCTCGTTGCTGGAGGCACGGTCGGCTTGAGGGCGGTCGGCCGTCTCACCAGTCGGCTCGGCGTCTTCGCCGTCTTCCTCCTTGTCGTCCTCGCCCTCGTCGCTGGAGGCGATCTCCTCGGCCGAGTCCTCGCCTTCCGCCGGGTTCAGCCCGAACCACTCCTCCGGCTGGGCGGTGCCATCATCATTGAGCTCCGGCACGAAGACGCTGGTGTCGGTGCACTCGGCGATCGTCGAGGCGCGCTGCGCGATCGCCGGCCGCACCTCCTCCAGCTCTGCGTCGGCTTCCGACCGCCAAGTCCGCAGCTGGTCCAGGCTTAGCCCTGGGTACCACGCGCGGACGAACTCCAGCGCACGCCCGGCTCCAAGACGGGCTGCGGACGCCTTCCAAGCCTCGAGGCGGCCGACTGCGACTTCTAGCCAGTCGGTAGTCCGGCTTGGAGTGCGGGGAATCATCTGGCCGGTCCAGAGCGCGGCCAGCACCGTCGCCCCGGCACGTTGGAGCCGGCGGAGCAGCCGATGGGCCGGCTGTAGTCGCGCTTGGATGGCGATAAGCTGCTCCGACAGCGTCCGATTCGCATCCGGCGGAATCACAACTCCGGCCTGGCGGCGCGCCTCGCGATGAGCCTCGATGGCTTGGGCGGCGAGGACGGATTGGACGGGAAAGTATTCTGCGCAAGACAGCAAGCACAAGTCAAAACAAAACCGCAGGCGGCCGACAGATGGAGGAAGGGCAAGAAAGGCGGCCTACCATCGATAAGATCCTCGATCCGGCCGAAGCCTTCTTCCAGTGCCTGGCGCGTCTCGGCCCAGCTCGCCTCCCTGGTCTTGAACTCCGCCTTCAGGGCAGCCTCGCCGTCCTGCGCCTCTTGCAGGGCCGCCTTATGGCTTTCCTCCTGGTCGGCCAGTTTCTTGACCAGGCAGTCGCGCTCCTGAACCAAGTCAGTGTACTCGGCGTCCCTGGCACGAAGAGCGGCCTGCGCTTCGCCGAGTTCCCTCCGCAAGTTGGCGTTGGCCTCTGCGCGAGCAAAAGACAAAGAGAAAAAGTCAGCAAGGGAAAAAGTCGTCAAGGAAGATCCGACCCGACTGTGCTGCAGTCGGCCCGAATCTCGGGGACTACACCCAGTGGGTGCACTGTCGCGCCCCCACGAGAAACAGATAAAGAACACCCAGTGGGTGCGCTGTCGCGCCCCCACGAGAAACAGATAAAGACAATACACTTACGTCGGCTGCTGGCCAGGTCTTCGGTCCTCCGGCTCAGCTCCCGAGCCTGGGAGTTGAAGGCGGCGGCACGAGAATTGTGATAATCCTAAAGATCAGAAAAAACAGTTAAGATAGTCGTCGAGTAAGATCCGACCCGACTGCGCCGCAGTCGGCCCGGATCTCGGGGACTACACCCAGTGGGTGCGCTAGCGCGCCCCCACGGAAAAAGTTCAGAGGACCAGAACAGTCAACAAGTAAAGACTTACCCGGATTGCAGACCGCGTCGACAGAAACTCCTGAGTGAATTACCTCAGGAGGCCGGCCTGTGCCTGCAGCCGGCTCCGAATCCCTTGGGCCGCGACGTTCAGCTCGCCGCTTCCTCCGCTGGGAGTCCACCCGGACGTGGCGGAGCTGGCCCCCTCCAAGGCGTCTGCCGTCTGGTCGGCACCCGCGGCTCGGCGCGTGTCCGGCGGGGCCGTGCTCCCTCCGGCATGCTGGCTCGCCGCCAGCTCGATCTCAAGACCGGCTCCGGCCTCGAGTGCGGCCCGGGCCGGCTCCTCCGGCACCGCCGATGACTGGCCGCCTTCGCCCGCTCCGGCTGGCGCTGCCGGCGGCGTCCTCTCCGCGAAGATCTCGAAGAGTTCGTCCCTCTGCACCGGCGGCTGGTCGGGGGTGATCTCCTCCGCCGTGGGCAGAGGGATGTCCGGATCCAAGGTGTGGAGGGGGATGGCGAGCAGCGGAGGCCGGCTGCGCGCGCCTTCCACCTCCGTCTCCGCGGCCGCCCGCTCCGATGGAGTCTCGGCCGCCACTCTTGCTCGCCCCGTCGCCGTCCGGGCAGCCTCCCGCTCCGCCGCCTCCCGCTCTGCCGCCTCCCTCTCTCGTCGCGCCTCGCGAGCGTTCCGCTCCGTGGCTTCTGCAAGATCGGCGCGGGGGTCCACGCGGCGGGGCCCTGAAGATCCAGCACCCGGCCCGACCACAGAGCCGCCTGGGCCTCGCTCAAGGGAGAGCGGCGCCCTGCTCAAGAAATTAGAGAAGAATTAAAACAAAGGAAGACTACAAAATAACAAGCACGTAAGCGGCCAGAGGACTTACGCGGAAACTGATGGAGGTTTCTTCACCGCCTTCCGGAAGCGGGCCGCCTTCGCCGCCGCTTCGTCTCGCTTCGTGGCCGCGGCGGAGGCCCTCGTCTTCTTCGGCCGGCTTCCGAAGAGTGGAAGCGCGGCCCGGCGTTTCCCCTTTCCACCACCGGCAGCCGGCGCGGCGGACGAGCCCGCGCTGTGGCGGTCGGTTGCCGGCTGGTGGCGCGGGATTTCTTCGGCGTCGAAATCGTCCGGCCAGTCGTCGAAACTGGCCGAGAGCCCCGCGCCTCCGGGCTCGGCGACGTCCCCCGTGGCGGCGTCCTCCATGGCGACTGCGGCCAGGTCCGGGTCGTCGAGGTCATCCACCATGCGGTCCGGGGCATACTCGCGTTCGACTCCTGCCGCCCCGGCTGGCGGTGGGAGAAGAGGGTTCTGATAAAAGAGAAAAAAGAAGAGCCGCCTGGTCAGAAGCCGGCCGACGCAAGCCGGTTGACGACAGAAAGAAGGACTTACCACAGGTGGAGGATAGGCGCGGGAGTACGGCGCCTTGCCGAATTGCCAGTCGTCGGTGAGCTTCAGGTTGGCGATGTAGTTCACCATAAGTGCCACCTCGGCATGGGGCATCTCCCATGTGCTCAGCCGGCAAGGGTCGAACCGGCCGCTCATCTGGCACAGCATGTGGGGCCGGCTTTGAAGGGGAAGAATCCGGCGCTCGACGAAGGCGGCTACCAGGTCGGCTCCACGCAGGCCTTCCGACTGGATCATCACCCGAAGCCGGGCGATGGAGGCGTTCCCAGCCGGGGACAAGGACTTAGACCGGAAGCCCCAAGACAGCCGCCTCCCAGCCGGCGGGCCGGCTACGTAAGCCGGCAGATTGACGTAGTCGCCGTGCGGGGCGACGTTCTTGATGTAGAAGTAAGATTTCTGCCAGAGTTTGACAGACTGGATTAGAGGAATGTGAGGGAAGGGGTTGTTGTCGCTTGCCCTCTTCATCGCGATGAAGGCCCCGCAGGGAGCCGGCACGCCGGCGGAGACGGTGCCGAGCTTGTTCTGGAAGAGCTCCGCCCAGAGCTCCAGCGTCGGCAGCACCCCCAAGAAACCTTCGCAGAGGGAAACGAAGGCCGACAGCTGCATCACCGCGTTGGGCGTGAGGTGATGCGGCTGGAGGTTGTAGAAGTCGAGGAAGGATCGCATGAAGCCGCTCGCCGGGAAGCCAAAGCCACGCAAGAAGTGCGTGCGGAAGACGACGCGCTCGCCTTCCTCCGGCGCCGGCGAGATCTCCGTCTCCGGTGCCAGGCGCACCTGCACGAGGTTGGCGGCGGGCAGGCGCCGGGTCTGGCGGAGAAACTCGATGTGGTCCTTGTGGACGTTGGACCCGTCCCACGAGCTTGACAGCGGCAGGGACATGGCGGCGTGGGCGGGCTGCGGCGCGAGACTGCGTCGGGCGCGAGGAAGAAGAAAGGGAAGAGGAAGAGCAAGGAGGGACGGGGAGCGGGGGAGCGAACGAGCCTTTGTCTCTCCCCCTCCCCCTCCTACTTATAGGCTCGTGCGCCAGAGCCGAGGAGGCGCGGCGTGGGGGATCGTGGGGATCGGTCGTGCCCATCTCCCCCACGCCCGCGTTAATTACGTGCCTTGATGACGCGAAGAAACGGCCGCGGGGAGGCGAGCAGTCCCCTCGGGCCACAGAAGATCTGCGCCCGGGCCGAGGCCAGGGAGTGGCGGGCCCGGGCCTGCGGCGGCGTCCTGTCGCGCGCGTGCGACGGTAGGACTTCTCCACCACGTGGCCCGTCGTGGGGCCCGCGGCCAGCCCGCGGGTCAACCACGGTCACCTTAATAAACAAGAAAGTTCTCCGAAGTCGGCCTGCGACGGCAAGGTCGGCCCCTCAGGGTATGAAGCCGGCCGAGCTTCCCGTCCTTCTGCCCGCCGTGAAGCTCGCCCGGCTTCGGGGACTACTGTCGGGGTAAATAGCCATGGGTAGCCCAGCCGGCTTCCCCTGGCCCCTCAGAAAAAATTATGAGCCCGTCCGGCTCATAAGAAGACTCAAGACCTGGGCCGCCTCCCCCCTAGCCGACTACCTTCCTAGCCGGCTTCGGGGGCGGCCCGCCCTTTACCCTTATGAAGAAAGCTGTGGAGGGCCGGCTACGGCAGGGCCGGCTACGAGAGGCCGGCTACGGCAAGGCCGGCTACAGCCAGGCCGGCTCCCATAAAGCAGTCAAAGCCGTACCCGCAATGTACGCGTCCACTCTGCGATGATGAAGCGGGGCGTGGCTACAGTGGAGCCTGCCACCCCCAAAACCCGGAGCACGCCTGGTACAGCGCGCCGTGCGGGCAGCCACGACCCGCCCGGTGCGGCACTGTAGCCACGGCGGCTCTGACGCCGTCCACGACGGGCCGCCAGCGTGGCCCCCGAGGCGGTGGGCCCCTTCGGGCAGAGAGATGCCGAAGGCGGCCGCGCCTCCTCTCAAGTCGGCAAGATAGAGGGCCGGCTTCCCATAGCCGGCCTGCCACCCTCCTCGAAGGAGACGTCCATTAAGGAGACAAGATGCGGCGGGGCTGCAGTAATCGCCCGCCAAGGCGGCGTTACTGTAGCCACGCTTACCCCGACCAAGCCTGCGTCAACAACACGGAGTAACAGTAACCAGCCACCGACCAGGCCCTGGCCGGTGGGGCCGGCCTGTCGACCCAGGAGCCGGCAGCCGGCGGGCCCCAGAAGCAAGCGCAGAAGCCGGCGAGCATAGTCACAGACAGCTGGGCCCTGCGCCCAGTCGGATTACCATTGTACCCCCGGGGGGTAGGCCTATATAAACCCCCCGGTGCACCCATGCAAAGGGTTGGACTCTCATTCTAGACCTAGACACCATACAAGGGGAGGAAGCAAGCTGAGCTGAGCCCTTCTTCCTCCTTCCACCCAAAACAGCTCAAGGAGCATTGTAGCTACTTATTCACTTAGTAACCATGCGGAGACCCCGCAGAGCAGCAGTAGGGGTGTTATCTCCCCGGAGAGCCCTGAAGCTGGGTAAGATTCGCCGGCGTGCATGTCTTCGCCTCATCCCGTTTCCAGGCACCGGCGAAGTTTTATTGGCCCCCGCAATGATAAGCCACCCGTTGGCATATGTCGCTCCTACCACCCGACAGATTTGTTTCTCTTCATGAAATGCAAGCACTCATAAGCTGAGATAATGTTATCAGTGATAAGCCTTCTCGGAACAAAAGCTGATTGCTCCTCTGATATTATGTCCTCGCTTAAAACTTGAGGAGCTGGCCAGCAACTTGGGCGACTGGTCGAGGACCACTTTTGGGAGTGTTCGAGGGGAAATAAAGTCTTTGCAAAAAGAACTTGATAGGCTGCGAAGCAATCCCACACGTACGGGGCCATCTCATGCAGAGATCAATATCAATGACCGCCTCATAGAATTGTATCTGTGTGAAGAGATCATGTGGAGACAATGCTCACGCGTCGAGTGGCTCTCCGAGGGTGACAGGAACTCCCACTTTTTCTACCTGAGGGCTTCGATGCGGCGAAGAAAAAACCTCATCAAGGCTCTTCAGAGGCCAAATGGTGATCTAACAGAAGAACCAACTGAGATGCAACAGATGGCGCTGGAATTCTATAAAAAATTATATACCTCCGAGGGGGTAGAGGGGGTGGCGGACGTGCTTCAGCACGTACCTGTTAAGGTAACGACGGCAATGAATGAAACGCTTATGGCACCTTACGAGGCAAAGGAGGTCAAGACAGCTTTGTTTCAGATGTTTCCGACAAAAGCACCGGGACCCGATGGTTTCCCAGCTCACTTCTTCCAGAGGCACTGGGATATCTGTGGGGAAGAGGTGACTAATGTTGTTTTGGCTATCGTGAGGGGTGACGAGAGCCCTGCATGCCTAAATGATACTATTTTGGTTCTCATCCCCAAGGTATCAAATCCTATGTTACTATCTCAATTTCGCCCTATTAGTCTATGTAACGTTTTCTACAAGATTGCTTCGAAGGTCCTTGCTAATCGTCTAAAGGTTGTGCCTTATGTAAAAGATACTTCTTCTGCCGCCTCAAAATTGCACAATCATTGCACAATAGACACCTTTCGACGTCCATCGATGTTGACGCCACCCTCGTAGTGTAACTTCCTCCGTGATGCATTGGCTTGTCCCTGTGCTCTGCTTCGTGTCGCCATGGCCGGTGTCACACATAGCTCGATATCGGCCAGCCTCTGCCTTGTGTTATCGCTTGAACAGTCTTCCGGCAGGAATCCTCTATCGGCCGTGACCCATCACCTCTATCCCCCCTCCTCTTCATGTTGTGTCATAAATGCGTGAACCGAGCTCATCCAATGTGAGTTCTAGAGTTGCGGCTCAAGGTGCGCAGCAAGAACGAGGTATCCCTCCTCCCCATGATGCTCCTCGCAGGTCGATTGAAAATGTGCTGGCCAAACAACGTTGCTATACACACGACGTCCTATGCATGAATTACGGACGATACTAATAATCAAGCAGTTGGTGTCATCTAGCTCTTTGCAGGACACCGTTCGATTGCACATCGTGCATGCATCGTCCATTTACCAGTCGTCCGCGAAGTAGTTTCGCCAAAAACCTAGCCCTAAGCGCCACCACATCCTCTACGTAGGCCCTGCCCATCGTTCATTCCTTAGATTTATCATTCTTTTTTGGGCTTTTATCTTTTTTTGTCTACACGAACGACACGCCGCCATTGATACACTTCTCTCGAGCGCCACCTCTACTCTCCTCTCTCCACCTACCGGCTATCACGCTGCAAACAGCTCCCTCCCCTGCCCGCACAACACTGTGAGCACCTCTTATCAGCTACCTCATCATCATCCCGTCAAGGACGTGTCTGCGCTCCTTCTGCTGCTGGTTTAAGTGGGGGTAGTTTTGGTCGATGATGCAGGCATTCGCCAGGAGGCAATGTCGCGCTCGCCGCCTGGCCTTTAAGAAGTTGCTTCGATGGCTACCAATGGACATTGGGCATTTGGGCTATTGCAACCGGTGGCACCGGATGTTGCGACCGGTGACATCAACCATCAAAACAGCTGACATCAACTGCCGGGACGGACGGTGCTGGATGCAGCGACCGACGACTTCCACTACTAGAATTGGCGGCGGCGGATGCTACCATGAATGACGTCAAATATTGGAATCGGTACCGCGAGATGATGCGCTCGGCAGCATTTAATGCTAGAACCGACAACGTCCAGTGTTGGACCGGTGACGCCGAATGCTGCGTCCGGCTACCGCTTGTACTGCAAGTGTGGCGACGGACATGCCAAGAACCGCCGGAGGAGCCGCTTCCGCCTACTCGGCCTGTTGGCGCGAAGCACCACGACTTCGGCATCGCTTGGGTCGAAGAGGGGGAGGGAGGGGGCCGGTGCTCGGGAAGGGGTGGTGCATCTCTGTGCAACTCCGGCACACGGCTTAAATAGCTGCGACGAGGCCATGCCAAGATTCAGTCAGTCGATTCAATGCGGCACAGCGGCCGGAGTTGGTTTCTCGGGAACCTGCGTCCGCATTGAAGCGGCGGCTGCCGAGAGGTCGCGTTGGTCAGTGCCGCCCTTCCTCCCTCCCCGGTTATATCACGGCATCAATGCTAGCCTCCGCGTGCTCTGGGCCGACATGAGTGTGGTCCGGTAAGCGGCGCGTGCATCAAAAGGAAAGCACAGGATGGACGGATGATGGGGTTTTGGTGAGACATGGCGGTCAGAAGCGGGCTTGGAATCAGTCCGGACTCTTGTACCTCTCCTATTTTTGTCTCCGGTTTGCGGGAGAAATCGTATCCGGACTGCCCCGCGAACCGATAGAGGTCAGCGTTGGATGGCTTCCGCGGTCCATACAGCACGATTCGGACGGTTGCATGAGGTTTACGAGTCCGCCTTGGAGATGCCCAAAAGCAAAGTAAGTATTGCACAGATCAATCCACACACGTGTCTGAGTGCCATCAAAGCAAGTATTGTCCAGTTTTGCCTATAGCACCATTGTGTGAGGATTCAGGAGCATCCACGGAGTGGGTGGCGACGTGGATACCTGACTTGTGAGCGAAGACGGAGTAGGTGATTGATTGGCGACGCTCCTCGGAGTCACGAAAATGCTCGCGGCTTGTCTTGTAGATGGTGGTCGGGGCGGTGGCCGGTGAACCTGTCGTGGCGGCCTCTGTTGATGTTGTTGATGCACCTGACAAAGCGAGACGAGCACGAGAGTGTGATCGAGCTTGTCCTTGAACTGTTCCACTTGCTGTGCTTGGACTTCCCACTTGGTGAAGAGATTGCTGATCTTCTGTTATACCAAATCGAGCGCGTCGAAACGGTCCGCCAAGAACTTGATCTCGGCGAGCAGCTTCTCTTCTATGCTTCCAATCCTAGCAACGATGTACTGTGACTAGGCGCTGGTCTTGAACCACCAAGTTGTGGCGATCGGACGAACTCAGGATTCCCTCCTTTCCTCGCTTCCCTCGCTCGACATGTACTTCTTCAGTTTCGTCAGTTAGCGACTGAACTTCTTAGCCTGCATCTCTGTTGCTCTCTGCCATGCTCTTCTCCATCCCCTCTACAGCTTATGCCCTTGTCACGCTGCTAGAGCTAGCTAGGAGTGTGACAATTAAACTGAGCTGGAGAATTTAAACGTCATGCTCGTCAGATACAATGCACCAATTCCAGCAAACAAAGTGCGGAAAATTGACATAACCAAGACATCACTGAAGCTGAAACCGGAGCAGTTTTGAAAACTTTTTCAGCAAGAGATCTAACCAGTCGGATAAACCACACCGTTTGCTGAAATCATAAAAAGGGGCAGTGGTTTAAGATCAGATTGGCCACTTCCCAAGTTCCCACTGATGATGGCAATAAAATAGTAACATTAGATACTGCATCACAGCACAAACGATGAACATTACTACCAGAGCCCACAGGCTAACGAGAAGAAACTAGCACATCTCTACACCTTCATATCCGAAACCAGGAAACTGCAAGCAACTAGGCCGAGGTAGGCCTCGGCCCCCTCCTGCAGCGCGTAGACGGCAGAGCTCTGGATAATGTGGTTTTCACAGCGAAGTTGCATTGAAGAGATGAGAGAACAGAAACAGAAAACCTTGGAGCAATAAGAAGCACAACGCTGACAGTTGAGCTAATGTTTGCTAGGTAGGTACTCCAGTAGCCATCGCCCGTCAGCCATACATGATGCAGCAGCTGCTATGTACTACAATCCCGAACAAATGCTTGCTAAAAAAATGAAAACTAGCATCACACCTTTTTGGTTCTGTAATGATGCAAATATATAGTACTAGTACATGCTATTACATAATGTTTCCTTTTTGGTTCTAAAATGATACAAAATATATAGATTTGGAAGGACTTGTATAGAGGGCTGATTTGAATGGCTATTAGTTTAGTCAACACATAATACTGTCGTAAGACTAGCTTCAGAAGTGGTTAAAAATATGTCAATCACACTGCTTTATAGTCAGGAAAATGAAGCCGTAATCTTACTTTTGATAGTTCAGGAGAGGGAAATAGGGTCTTCCAAAGATTAGATGACATAAGCATACAAATTAGCAGGCCTTGCTTTGCCAAGTTGCCATGCCACTCATAGGTTAAAGATGATCTCAGTAGAAATGCAACAAGCAAGTAATATCAATAGAAAGCTCCCCAGTACAGCTACTGACCAAGGCACCAAGCCATCAATGAACTGAATGATTGTGGTAGATACAGGAAATGCAATGCAATGGTTCAAACTAACAGTACTCAACTTCAACAAAAAAACCAACAGTACACTAACCTGGGACAGATTTCAGACAATTCAGATGTTTCAGTAACAAGATCAAATCATTTAGATCGGTGCCCTAGCGTTCAAAGTATACAAGATTCGTTCCAAAGCGCACACTAAACATGAGAGGGAACAAACTGAAAACTGGAGGAACAAAGCGCCACTTCATTGGGGCTTCAGGCTTAAAATCCAGGTTTGAATCACGAAGCACGAAATTAAGATCTGAGGTTCAGAAACAGCAGAGGGCATCACAAAGCACGAGATTAAGATCTGAGAGCCAACTTTCACATTGCTGATGGCAACAAGAGGGTAACATCAGACAGTACACACTAGAACATAACACGGCCATACTGGCACGGACGAGGGATCTTCCTACCACGATGCAAGATAAGACACATGCTAATGAGACGAAGCTACCATCTCTACACCAGTCTCCAGATCAGACAACCACGAGGCAACTTAGGCCCTCTCGCCACGTATGCGGCGGGCGAGCTGGATGTCCTTGGGCATGATGGTGACGCGCTTGGCGTGGATGGCGCAGAGGTTGGTGTCCTCGAACAGCCCCACGAGGTAGGCCTCGGCGGCCTCCTGGAGCGCGGACACGGCGGAGCTCTGGAAGCGGAGGTCGGTCTTGAAGTCCTGCGCGATCTCCCGCACCAGGCGCTGGAAGGGTAGCTTGCGGATGAGCAGCTCGGTGCTCTTCTGGTACTTGCGGATCTCCCGGAGCGCGACGGTGCCGGGGCGGAAGCGGTGCGGCTTCTTCACGCCGCCGGTGGCCGGGGCCGACTTGCGCGCCGCCTTGGTCGCCAGCTGCTTCCGCGGCGCCTTGCCGCCGGTGGACTTCCTCGCCGTCTGCTTCGTGCGGGCCATCGGGGCAGGCGGGTGGGCGCGTCGGGCTCGGGGTTGAGGAGGGGAATTGCTTGGGGGATTTGGGGGCTGGGATGAGGATGAGGAAGACGGGGAGGGGATCTGGTGGTTTTAAGGAGCGGGAGGCGGCCGGTGGGCGCGAGTCTGGGGAAATTTTCGCGGTTCTGGGAGGAGTTCCGAGCGTTGGATCTGCGGGATGTGGGTGGTGAGGATTTAGTTCCAGATGATTTACGTGGATCGTGGGGGAGCGATCTGTGGCGCGCAGGTTTCTCGATTCTGATTGGCTCGGGCGTGGTGGAACTGTGGGCTGCGTAGACCCCTCTTCGGTTCTCTTTTTTTTAAGGTGTTCTTCGGTTCTCTCGTGAGTGGTGTGATCGAAGCACGGGCGAAAACTGCAGTATGTGACACTCCATTTCTCCCTTTTCCAGTTTTACGCTAGAATTCACACTGTGTTCCTTTGGTTGCAAAAGGAAAAAATTCTATCTATTCCATAGTACTATGTTTGAACTTGAGTCGGCATTTGACTTTGGTCATCGGACTTCATAATACTTTAAATACGGTCACTATACATGCTCTCAGTGTTGTACACAGTCACTGTATAAGTTTCTGATACATTTTTATATGTCTTTTTTTCTTACCTAACCTTAATTTCTCAGTCAAACCGATGATTGCGCAGATAAGACCAACGAACGATGACCTCGTAGGCATGGCCTCCAGGGTCAGCAGTATCGTCGACGTCGTTTCATATCTAAACTAGGCCAAGCAGCAAACGATGACCTCGCACCGTCGTTGTCGTCCATGTCGTCGTAGTCGCCTCTGTTTGAGTTGTCGTCATCGCCGCCACACCGCTTGAGGAAAGGCGTCGTGGCATCCCTCACCGGTTGCAGTGTCACGCTCGCGGTGCAGACGCTCCACTTCCTCCACCTTGCATCGCCTCTCACCGATTTGTTGACGGGTCGTGCGCTCGAACTCGACCATCCCAACTTGGACGAACTCGGCGTTGAAACGACACGAGCGCCGAGACATTCGACGCCACAATGGTCTTGGACGGATCAAGAGCCCAAGCCTCCGCAAGCACGGGGTCCACGAGCACCCAGGTCAGCAGTAACTAGGTTTTGGCGAACACTGTCGAGCGTTGCGCCCGGCCGCTCCCAACGCGCCTCCACCTCGAAGAGACATTTATTGTGTTGCGTGAACCGCGGACTTAGAGGTAGTGGACATGGCTCTAAGAGAGCAGGGCCACCTCATACTTAACGGGCGGCGAGGGCGGTCGACCATGAGGCCGGACGCAACAAGCACGAGCGCGTAAGGTGGTTGGCAGCACTCTGCTGGGAGGAAGAGGGAGAGGAGACTGTGAGCATGGGGTTCCTCTTCATTGGGGATTTTAGTGAGGCTGACATGTGGGTCCCGCCGGTAAAACGGTCAAACTTAATTGTCCAGATAACATGGACTTGATGAGCGGGCTACAATAGTCATAAAATAATTTAAATTTAATCAAACAAAAGATCAGTGTTTTTTTAAACAAAAAAACAAGTTTGTGGTAGTTTTCCGCGAATTTTAAAAAATATGGAACCCTTGCTCTAATACTGATAGATTTATCTTTTATGCTATATACTCTCCCCTCCCTGACTCCACCATTCCACCTCAATATTCATTTGTAAAAAAGATCACTTGCATATTCCTTAATTCAGTGTTATAGACTCCACATAAACTTCATGTTTGTTGCAAAAGCAATAATGCAATTTCTACGAAGCTTAATAGGCAGTACTAATATATTTTTTCTCATAAAACAACATCTAGGGGTATCTATGATCATCTCTGTTCACCGAACAATTATTAGCCAATGCACAGATGCATAATCAAATTGAATGATCTACAATGAACTTTGCATATCTTGCAACCCGTACTTAATTGTGATCATGGATATGAAATTTTAGCACGACTATCATCATAAAAAAAACACGCTCAATTTCTTTTGTTGTGGCTATAAAACTTGCCACGGTTAACAGGTGTGCCAGTACTTCTGAAGTGATGATGGAGGTGCACAGATTAGTTCGTTACTGCTATCCCAAGTGCAAAACTATACGTACATAATACTGTCGTCTCAAAGTTCCGAATTCTTCAGTCAAGCGCAGATATTTCACATTCCATTTGAAGTCCAAACCCTACAAGCAGAACAGACGCTAGATAAAAAATTAGAACTAGTCCATGATACCGGCACGCCAGGTCAACAACTACAGGTAGCAGACCATTGCTTGAATGGATTCACTAACAGTCCATAAAATTCAGAATTGTAACTTATGATACTGATGCTGCAAATCACAGCAACTGTCAAACTTGACATTTTAATAGTGTCAACAAGGTGCTGCAAACATGCTGGCTAGATGATGATACTAATTGAAAAGCAATGCTAACTTCTAGCTTTACAAACCAAAAGCACGAGCAAGGCAAAATCATGGCGTTGATGTTGTTCATCATTACCTTGACATGAACACAGCGGTACTCATAAACTCATAACCTGAATTGTTGCAACCAATCCAATAAGTTTCAGAGAACTGAAACCTACCATTAACAATACAGATGTTCAGTCCCGTGGCACAGTTCGGTTCAGAAGAGCAGAAAAGCAAACAACAGTCAGATCATAAGCGACGCTGCTAAATCTCAGCTTGCAAAAGCGGCACCATAAGGTTCATAATTCTGTTCTTACAGCGAACGATGCATCGGTAAGCATTCAGCAACTCCCATCCAGCACTAGCACTACTTCTACTTGGCGATAACCAGAGTTAACAACCACATCTGGTACTAGATACAGGCAACGGAATCTAAGAGGAGGTGAACTTGGTGACGGCCTTGGTGCCCTCGGAGACGGCGTGCTTGGCGAGCTCCCCGGGGAGGACGAGGCGGACGGAGGTCTGGATCTCCCGGGAGGTGATGGTGGGCTTCTTGTTGTAGCGGGCGAGCTTGGCGGCCTCGCCGGCGAGCTTCTCGAAGATGTCGTTGATGAAGGAGTTCATGATGGACATGGCCTTGGAGGAGATGCCGATGTCGGGGTGCACCTGCTTCAGCACCTTGAAGATGTAGATCTTGTAGGTCTCCACGCTCTTCTTGCCCTTCTTCCGGCCCCTCTTCTCGCCGCCGCCCTCCTTGGAGGCGGTCTTCTTGCCCGCCGGCAGCCGCTTCTCGGCCTTGGGCTTCTTCCCGGCAGGGGTCTTCTCGGCCTTCTCCGCCGCGGGCTCCTCCTCCGCGGGCTTCTTCGCCGCCGGCTTCTTCTCCGCCTTGGGGGCCATCGCTGGTCCGGGAAGATGGGTGGGAGATTGGGGGCTACGGTGGAGAGTTGTGTGCAGGGGAAGGTGGGTGGCGGATATGGAATTGGGGAAAGACGGAGCACGGTGCTCGGTTTATAGTGGGAGAGAGGTCACCGCTGATTGGTGGATTGGTGGGTGCCGCGGATCCGTGACATGGCATCGTATGAACCGTTCGTTCGATATTGCTTGCAACGATCCAGATTTGCTGCGGTGCGTATATAGCTTTTTTTAGGGGTTTGCATATATAGCTGTGGTGGCAAAAAACGTGTACGGCATTTTTTGTTTTGTTTTGAAAAAAGACAAGCAAAGGATATCGGAACGGCAGAATAGGATTTCGGAGAATGGATGGGTCGGATGATATATTTTTCCATATACGCATACTCATGTTGTTTAGATGTATTTTTTATTTGAATTTTATGCATTTGAGTACTTTTTTAAATATAATTTTTAAAGTATTTTATCTAAAATGACAAAAGGAGTTTGTGGCACAAAATTGAAGAAACTGTGGGGACACCATGAACTTGAGCTTCCCCCATAAAAAGTAAATACGAAGAATCTACATAGCTGTCCATTTAATTATTGAAAATTGTTACTATTAAAACTGAAAGGAAATGGAGTGTCATGAACAAGAAGGCGAGAGAGGTGGATATTAAAAGCTCCCGCTCCTTAGAAACTTTATACTTAGAAGATGGTTAATAATATAGTCAACTGCGGAAAATTGCTTATGGAGCTCGGCTTTCATGAAGGCCAGTTTCTAAAAAATTCAAAATCGAACAAAACTCATATATTTCCAATTTCAAAAAATACTGAAAATACCGACATACATGAAGGCATAACACATGTGTGTGTAAATTTCAGGACGAAATACGTTGAAATGACGGTTGTGCAAAAAAAATGGCTTTTCAACACATGATACTATTCATCTCAAAAGATCGTGAATTTGTTCTTTTTTCACAGATCGCATCTCAAGGTATTTCATTATGAAGTTTTACACACATACACATCACATCCTTGTGTGCTTGTATAAAAAAATTTAGATTTTTCTGAAGCTAAAATGTATGAAATTTGTTTTTTTTTATTCGGCCTCCATCAAGGCCGAGCTCCAAAGTGTCGTTCTCAATTAGTTGTTGGCTATATGATATTGCCACATCATCTATAACAAACCTTATAGCCGGCAAAATATAATAGTCAGATGTAAGGGCATCTTCAGCACCGATCCTCAGACCGCTTGTATACATTCGGACCGCGCGGTTCAGACCGTGGAAGCCATCCAACGCGGGCCTGTATCGCTCCGCTGAGCGGTCTGACGTGTTTTCTCCCGCATATTGGAAACAAAGGGGGGTTGCGGGAGTCCGAAGAACAACCACGTAGGACCCCCCCCCCATCTCCCCCTTGCTTTGCATCCGCCCCTCCACCTTTGCCGATGTACGTCTCCGACTGCCAAAGAGGCATTGCCGGACTTCCACAACCGACACTGACGTACCTGCTCGCCTTTACGACAACGTTGTCCACCCCGTTGCCGTTTGCACCCTGGTACACTTTGCCCCCCTATCGATGACCTCCATGACGGACACCACGCTCGGCCCGGCAGGTGTTTGGTTAAATGCCATTGAGCTTATTTTCGAACATTATGTCGTTTTTAGAGTATGAAGGATGGCGACCTACTCGCCCATGGAAGATGAGTTGTTGTGCGATGCGTGGTTGGCCGTATCCATGGCTTTTGTAGGTAGGAGCAAATGGGGGACCTTCTGGCAACAAGTGCATGAATCATTTCACGCACGAAAGCATATTGCGCCCTACGACATGTATGCCATTTAATAACGTAATGTGAGGTCGTTATCGTATCGCCGGTATACTATCCAGACCAGCGTCTCCAAGTTTTGTAACATGGTTCGTCCGCTGGAGATAAGGTGGTCACTGCACGCGGCTGAGGTCGTAAGTTTTGCTTCCTCTTGCTCAACTTGTTGATGGATTCGTCCACTCAATGTTGGTCTACACATTATCACGACTAGGGAAAAGCTTGTAGGCAGACGCTTACTAGTAGCGAGGGTTTATACCCCTCGCTACTGCTACTTACTAGTAGCGCGGGTTTTTGCCCATCACAACTACTAAGTTGATAGTAGTAGCACGGGTTTTATGAAGGAAATATGCCCTAGAGGCAATAATAAAGGTGTTATTTTATATTTCCTTATTCATGATAAATGTTTATTATTCATGCTATAATTGTATTGACCGAAAACCTTAATACATGTGTGAATACATAGACAAAACACCGAGTCCCTAGTGAGCCTCTACTTGACTAGCTCGTTGATCAAAGATGGTTAAGGTTTTCTAACCATGGACATGAATTGTCATTTGATAACGGGATCACATCATTAGGAGAATGATGTGATGGACATGACCCATCCGTTAGCTTAGCATTTTGATTGTTCAGTTTTATTGCTTTCTTCATGTCGAATACATATTCCTTCGACTATGAGATTATGCAACTCTCGGATACCGGAGGAATACCTTGTGTGCTATCAAACTTCACAACATAAGTGAGTGATTATAAAGATGATCTACAGGTATCTCCGAAGGTGTTTGTTGGGTTGGCATAGATCGAGATTAGGATTTGTCACTCCGAGTATCGGAGAGGTATCTCTGGGCCCTCTCGGTAATGCACATCATAATAAGCCTTGCAATCAATGTGACTAATGAGTTAGTTGCAGGATAATGTATTACGGAATGAGTAAAGAGACTTGCCGGTAACGAAATTAAACTAGGTATGAAGATACCGACGATCGAATCTCGGGCAAGTAACATACCGATGACAAAGGGAATAACGTATGTTGTCATTATGGTAGGACCGATAAAGATCTTCGTTGAATATGCGGGAACCAATATGAGGATCCAGGTTCCGCTGTTGTTTATTGACGGGAGAGGTGTCTCGGTCATGTCTACATAGTTCTCGAACCCGTAGGGTCCGCACGCTTAACGTTCGATGACGATTTTGTATTATATGAGTTATGTGATTTGGTGACCGGATGTTGTTAGGAGTCCCGGATGAGATCACGGACATGACGAGGAGTCTCAAAATGGTCGAGAGGTAAAGATTCATATATTGGACGATGATATTCAGACACCAAAAGTGTTCCGAGGGTACCAGGTACATATCAGGTCACCGGAAGGGGTTCCGGGCATCCCCCCGGCAACTACATGGGCCTAATGGGCCAAGAAGGGGACAGACCAACCCCTAGGGGGATGGTGCACCCCATGTAGGCCAAAATAAGGGGGAAGGAAAGAGAGGAAGAGAGAAAGGAAGGGGAGCAATTCGGCCTCCCCCTTCCTTCTCTCCTCCCTCCTCCTTCCTTCCCCCTCCGGATGAATATGGAAGGGGGAGGCCGAATTGGGAGGCACCCAAGTAGGATTCCTCCTACTTGGGGCGCCCCCTTGGCCGCCTCTCCTCCCCTCCAAACTGTGGAGGGGGCGCCGCACACGGCTAACAATCGTTCTTGTGTGTTCTAGCGGTGCCCCCCTCCACAGTTTACGCCTCCGGTCATATTGTCGTATTGCTTAGGCGAAGCCCTGCGCGGATCACAGATAATCCACAAGTATAGGGGATTGCAAAAGTTTTCGAGGGTAGAGTATTCAACCCAAATTTATTGATTCGACACAAGGGGAGCCAAAGAATATTCTCAAGTATTAACAATTGAGTTGTCAATTCAACCGCACCTGAAAAGACTTAATATCGACAACAAAGTATTTAGTAGCAAAGTAATATGGAAGTAACGGTAACGGTGGCAAAAGTAATAGTATTAGTTTTGTAGTGATTGTAACAGTGGCAATGGAAAAGTAACTAAGCAAAGATCAATATGTGAAAAGCTCATAGGCAATGGATCAATGATGGATAATTATGTCAGATGTGATTCCTCATGCGACAGTTATAACATAGGGTGACACAGAACTAGCTCCAGTTCGTCAATGTAATGTAGGCATGTATTCCGAATATAGTCATACATTCTTATGGAAAAGAACTTGCATGACATCTTTTGTCTTACCCTCCCGTGGCAGCGGGTCCTATTGGAAACTAAGGGATATTAAGGCCTCCTTTTAATAGAGTACCGGACCAAAGCATTAACACTTAGTGAATACATGAACTCCTCAAACTATAGTCATCACCTGGAGTGGTCCCGATTATTGTCACTTCGAGGTTACCGAATCATAACACATAGTAGGTGACTATTGACTTGCAAAATAGGATCAAGAACTCACATATATTCATGGAAACATAATAGGTTTAGATCTGAAATCATGACACTCGGGCCCTAGTGACAAGCATTAAGCATAGCAAAGGCATAGCAACATCAATCTCAGAACATAATGGATACTCGGGATCAAACCCTAACAAAACTAACTCGATTACATGATAAATCTCATCCAACCCATCACCGTCCAACAAGCCTACGATGGAATTACTCACGCACGGCGGTGAGCATCATGAAATTGGTGATGGAGGAAGGTTGATGATGACGATGGCGATGGATTCCCCTCTTCGGAGCCCCGAACGGACTCCAGATCAGCCCTCCCAAGAGAGATTAGGGCATGACGGCAGCTCCGTATCGTAAAACGCGATGAATCCTTCTCTTTGTTTTTTTCTCCCCGAACGTGAATATATAGAGTTGGAGTTGAGGTCGATGGAGCATCGGGGGCCCCACGAGGCAGGCCCCCCCCCCTCGTGGACAGGGTGTGGGCCCCATGACGTTGATTCTTTCGCCAGTATTTTTTATATATTCCAAAATACTCTCCGTTGATTTTCAGGTCATTTCGAGAACTTTTATTTCTGCACAAAAATAACACCATGGTAATTCTACTGAAAATAGCGTCAGTCTGGGTTAGTTCCATTCAAATCATGCAAGTTAGAGTCCAAAACAAGGTCAAAAGTGTTTGAAAAAGTAGATACGATGAAGACGTATCAACTCCCCAAAGCTTAAACCCTTGCTTGTCCTCAAGCAATTCAGTTGACAAACTGAAAGTGATAAAGAAAAACTTTCACATACTCTGTTTCATCTTGTTGTTGTAAATATGTAAAGCCAACATTCAAGTTTTCAACAAAGATTATGAACTAACCATATTGACAATAATATTTAGGTCTCATGTTTACTCATATCAATGGCATAATCAACTAGCGAGCAATATTAATAAATCTCGGATGACAACACTTTCTCAAAACAATCATAATATGATATAACAAGATGGTATCTCGCTAGCCCTTTCTCAGACCGCACAACATAAATGCAGAGCACCTCTGAAGATCAAGGACCGACTAAACATTGTAATTCATGGTAATAGAGATCCAGACACAGTCATACGCAATGTAAACTAATAGTAATACATGCAAATGACAGCGGTGCTCTCCAACCGGTGCTTTTTAATAAGAGGATGATGACTCAACATAAAAGTAAATAGATAGGCCCTTCACAGAGGGAAGCAGGGATTTGTAAAGGTGCCAAAGCTCGATTTTTGAAACATAGATGAATAATATTTTGAGTGGTATACTTTCATTGTCAACATAACAACTGAGAGATCTCGATATCTTCCATGCTACACACATTATAGGCGGTTCCTAAACAAAATGGTAAAGTTTATACTCCCCCTACCACCAACAAACATCAATCCATGGATTGTCCGAAACAACGGGTGCCTCCAACTAACAAAAATCCTGGGGGAGTTTTGTTTGCAATTACTTAAATTTAAGCATGGGACTGGGCATCTCGGTTACCAGCCATTTTCTCGTGAGTGAGGAGTGGAGTCCACTCCTCTTGAGAATAACCCGCCTAGCATGGAAGATATAGAAAACCCTAGTTGATACATGAGCTATTCGAGCATACAAAGCAGAAATTCATTTGAAGGTTTAGAGTTTGGCACATACAAATTTACTTGGAACGGCAGGTAGATACCGCATATAGGAAGGTATGGTGGACTCATATGGAATAACTTTTGGGGTTTATGGAAGTGGATGCACAAGCAGTATTCCCGCTTAGTACAAGTGAAGGCTAGAAAGAGATTGGGAAGCGACTAGCTAGAGAGCGACAATAGTCATGAATATGCATTAAAATTAATCAACACTGAGTGCAAGCACGAGTAGGATATAATTCATCATGAACATAAATATCGTGGAGGCTATGTTGATTTTGTTTCAACTACATGCGTGAACATGTGCCAAGTCAAGCCACTTGAATCGCTTAAAGGAGGATACCACCCTATCATACCACATCACAACCATTTTAATAGCATGTTGGCACACAAGGTAAACCATTATAAACTCCTATCTAATTAAGCATGGCATGAGCAACTATAATCTCTAATTGTCATTGCAAACATGTTTCATTCATAATAGGCTGAATCAGGAACGACGAACTAATCATATTTACAAAAACAAGATAGGTCGAGTTCATACCAGCTTCTCTCATCTCAATCAGTTCATCATATATCGTCATTATTGCCTTTGACTTGCATGACCGAACGGTGTGGATAATAATAATAATGCACGTGCATTGGACTAAGATGGAATCTGCAAGCATTCAACACAAGGGAGAAGACAAGGTAATACGGGCTCTTTGTTGCATATGAGAGCCACTCAACATTTTCATCATGGTCTTCTCCTCTCGACCCCCAAAGAAAAGAAAAGAAACAAAACTATTTACACGAGAAAGCTCCCAACAAGCAAAAGAAGAACGAGAAATCTTTTTGGGTTTTCTTTTAATTACTACTACTACAGGCATGGAAAGTAAACTAGCTAAAAGCTACAACTATTTTTTTTGGTTTTTCTTAAGGTTTTTCAAACACACAAGAAGAATGCTGGAAAAGAAAATAAACTATCATGGATACTACAATGAAAAAGTATGAGCACTGACAACTGGCATGAGTGTGTGAACATGAATGTAATGTCAGTGAGAAATACGTACTCCCCCAAGCTTAGGCTTTTGGCCTAAGTTGGTCTATGCCAACGCATAGCCTGGTGGATATCCAAAGTTGTAGCTGGGGTTGTACTGAGATGCAGCGGCTATTAATTGATGAGCCGCATCTTGGAGGCGAGTTGCCTCCATCCTCCTCTCATACTCGTTCGCCTCCTCCCTGGTTATAACATATCTCCCTTTTGTCTGAAAGTCAAAGAAAGCAGGAGCAGGGAGAGCAACATGGACAGTGCGACGTCTGTCAAAGATTAGTCAGTATTGGAGGAACTGTTCGTTCCTCTCAACAAACTAATGACGAACCATAGCATTATAATCTAGATAAGCAGGAGGCAATTCCATATCATTCTCATGTATGGGTATATCAAGATAATTAGCTACACGGGTTGCATAAATTCCACCAAACAAGTCTACACTTAAACTATTAAGATGCAACCTTCATGCAAAAATAGCCCCCAAGTTATATTGTCTATCACCTAATACCGCACTCTTGAGGACACTAAGATCTGGAACGCACATGTGGCAAGCCTCATCTTTACCGTTAATGCATCTACCCACGAAGAGAGCAAAATAATGTATGGCAGGAAAATGAATGCTCCCTATGGTAGCTTGTGTGATTTCTCTAGATTCCCCCACAGTGATACTAGCAAGAAAGTCTTTATATTCAGATTTGCGAGGTTCACTAACATTGCCCCAGTGCGGGAGTTTACAAGCAGTATTAAAATCTTCTAGGTCCATGGTATATGATTTACCATAAAGATCAAATAAAATAGTGTGAGAATTGCGCGAGGATGTAAATTTAAACCTTCTCACAAATGAATCAGTTAGGTAACGGTATTGCGGGCACTTATCTGACACGAAGCCCTCAAGGTTAGCATTACACACATACACGTCAAATTCATCCTTAATACCCGATCCAGCCATAAAATCTTCTAACAGCCATTCACAAGGACGCACTTGAGCTTCTCTTGGTAGTTCATAGTATGGCTCACGTATCGCGAGCCTAGGTGCCTGCTTCCTTGAGGAACCACCTTGGTACATTTTCCTAAACATATTTCTTCCTCTGAAAAATTTCTGAAATTTTTAGTGACTCAAAATAAAAGTTAACCCAACTCAACAAGATTGATAGCAACTACTCCTACAAGTGCCTAGAGGCCATATCATGCATTAAAACTACTTTTGACCACATAAATTTGACATGCAAGCTCAAGAACAGGGTCACCTAAGCAGCAAAAATTTGCAATAAATAAAACACTAGAACAAAAACTAATTGGACCATTGGAGGAGTCACATACCGAAGAACAATCCCCCAAAGCAGTTTTGTGAATGGAGCTTTGAGCAAGGAGATCGAAAATGGCAGCAAGATGAGCTAGAACACGGGTTTGAGCTACGGGAGAATTTTTTCTGGAGGAAGACGAAGTGTGTGGGTGCAAGAATAAGTGGAGGGGCCCATGTGGGGTCCATGAGGCAGGGGGCGCGCCCTGGGGGGTGGGCGCCCCCTCCACCCTCGTGGGCACATGGTCGGTCCCCCTGGTGTGTTCTCAGTGCCAAATATTCTTAAATATTTTGGAAAAAATCATATAATTTTTTAGGGCATTTGGAGAACTTTTATTTTTGGGGTATTTTTTAATGCAAGGATAATTCAGAAAACAGACAAAAAAAACTATTTTTGCTTTATTTAATCTAAATAAAAGAAAGTAAAAAGGGGGTACAAATAGTTGTGCTTTTTAACTTCATCCATCTCATGCTCATCAAAAGGAATCTACTAACAAGGTTGATCAAGTCTTGTTAACATACTCTTTCCGAATCGCATGAAACCGGAGAATTTTCGAATAACACTAGGTTACCTTAACGGGGATATGCACATCCCCAACAATAAGAATATCATATTTCTTCTTGACAACAGGAAGAGGAAATTCAAAACCTCCAATAGTAATTGTTGAAGTTTTTCCAATAGAATTTATACTGTGGACTTGAGGTTGTTTCCTCGGAAAGTGTACCGTATGATCATTACCATTAACATGAAAAGTGACATTGTCTTTGTTGCAATCAATAACAGTCCCTGTAATATTCAAAAAGGGTCTACCAAGAATAATAGACATACTATCGTCCTTAGGAATATCAAGAATAACAAAGTCCGTTAAAATAGTAACGTTTGCTACCACAACAGGCACATCCTCACAAATACCGACAGGTATAGCAGTTGATCTATCAGCCATTTGCAAAGATATTTCAGTAGGTGTCAACTTATTCAAATCAAGTCTACAATATAAAGAGAGAGGAATAACACTAACACCGGCTCCAAGATCACATAAAATAGTTTTAACATAGTTTCTTTTAATGGAGCATGGTATAGTTGGTACTTCTGGATCTCCAAGTTTCTTTGGTATTCCACCCTTAAAAGTATAATTAGCAAGCATGGTGGAAATTTCAGCTTCCGGTATCTTTCTTTTATTTGTAACAATATCTTTCATGTACTTAGCATAAGGATTTATTTTAAGCATATCAGTCAAATGCCTTCTCTTGGCGGGCGGCTTCACGCTCCCGGTCGGGTTTGCCGCGCGCTTCACGGCCTGGGCCCGTGGCACAACATTGTCCTTCCCATGCGGCCGGCTGGCCGCCGGTGCTCCCCGAGACGACCCAGCTCCCGCCGCGCTGCCTCCTCCGCCCGGTGCTGCTACATCAACAATTCACATCAGCACTCCTAGTGCCGCCCGACAATTCAAGAAACAAGGACGAAACTTACCCACATGGCATCCCGCGCCGACGTCGCCAGCCGCCTCCACCCCTCCGCCGTGGGCTGTGGGTTCCTCTGAGATGGCCCGCACCACCTGCGTCGGTGCCCGGTCGTAAGGATGCCAGATGGCGTTCAGAAGCACTTCCCGCGTCGCGTCGGAGCAAACAAGAAGATGAGCAGTGGCAAAATACGAAGACCAAGGACTCACCATGGGTGCCGGGTTCGCTTGGCTGTACGGAGGTTTGCCGAACACCCAGTCGTCCCATAGCCCGGCCTTGCAGATATCGTTGACCCAGCGCATAACCTGGTCCGCCGCCAACCACAAATTCGACATGCGGTCAGGGTCTTGAAGCCCGGCCATCTGACCGATGAGGTGGCTATGCTGCTGCAGCGGCAGCACACGACACTTGATGAAGGCGATGATGAGATCGGTGCCGGTGAGCCCCTCCCGCTCCCTCATCTTTGACACCCATGCGCACAGGTTCATCACCTCCTGCGACGGGTGCTTGGGGTAGTAACCCCACTTCTGCTTCGCTCGCGGCGGCGCGTCGACGAAGGGAGGCAAATTGATACGGTCCACACCGAGGTTGCGGACGTAGAAGAAAGAATTCTGCCACTTCTTGGCAGAATCCTCCAGCGGCATCTTGGGGCAGTCGGTGCCCGACTGCTACGTCTTGAGCTTGCGTTGGTTTTCCCCGAAGAGGAAGGGATGATGCAGCAGAGTAGCGTAAGTATGTCCCTCAGTTTTTGAGAACCAAGGTATCAATCCAATAGGAGGCCACGCTCAAGTCCCTCGTACCTGCACAAAGCGATAGCTACTCGCAACCAACGCGATTAGGGGTTGTCAATCCCTTCACGGTCACTTACGAGAGTGAGATTTGATAGATATAATATTTTTGGTATTTTTGGTATAAAGATGCAAAGTAAAAAGTAAAAGCAAAGTAAAAAAGCAAAGCAAGATTAAAGTGATGGAGATTGATATGATGAGAATAGACCCGGGGTCCATAGGTTTCACTAGTGGCTTCTCTCAAGAGCATAAGTATTCTACGGTGGGTGAACAAATTACTATTGAGCAAGTAACAGAATTGAGCATAGTTGTGAGAATATCTAGGCATGATCATGTATATAGGCATCATGTCCGTGACAAGTAGATCAAAACGATTCTGCATCTACTACTATTACTCCACTCATCGACCGCTATCCAGCATGCATCTAGAGTATTAAGTTAAAAACAGAGTAACGCCTTAAGCAAGATGACATGATGTAGAGAGATAAATTCATGCAATATGAAATAAACCCCATCTTGTTATCCTCGATGGCAACGATACAATACGTGCCTTGCTGCCCCTTCTGTCACTGGGTAAGGACACCGCAAGATCGAACCCAAAGCTAAGCACTTCTCCCATGGCAAGAACTACCAATCTAGTTGGCCAAACCAAATGGATAATTCGAAGAGACTTGCAAAGATAACCAATCATACATAAAAGAATTCAGAGAAGATTCAAATATTATTCATAGATAGACTTGATCATAAACCCACAATTCATCGATCTCAACAAACACACCGCAAAAAGAAGATTACATCGAATAGATCTCCACAAGAGAGGGGGAGAACTTTGTATTGAGATTCAAAGAGAGAGAAGAAGCCATCTAGCTACTAACTATGGACCCGAAGGTCTGAGGTAGACTACTCACACTTCATCGGAGATGCTATGATGATGTAGAAGCCCTCCGTGATGACGACCCTCTTTCGGCGGAGCTCCGGAACAAGCCCCAAGATGGGATCTCGTGGATACAGAAAGTTGCGGCGGTGGAATTAGGTTTTTGGCTCCTGTTCTGATCGTTTGGGGGTACGTGTGTATATATAGGAGGAAGAAGTACGCCAGAGGAGCAACGAGGGGCCCACGAGGCAGGGGGCGCGCCCTAGGGGGGGCACCCTCGTGACCGCCTCTTTTGTTCCTTGGAGCAGGGTCCAAGTCTCCTGGATCACGTTCGGTGAGTGAGGGAGTCCTGGATTAGGGGGTGTACGGATAGCCGGACTCCTGGACTATGAAGATACAAGATTGCAGACCTCGTCCCGTGTCCGGAAGGGACTTTCCTTGGCATGGAAGGCAAGCTTGGCGATACGGATATGTAGATATCCTACCATTGTAACCGACTCTGTGTAACCCTAGCCCTCTCCGGTGTCTATATAAACCGGATGGTTTTAGTCCGTAGGACAAACATACAATCATACCATAGGCTAGCTTCTACGGTTTAGCCTCCTTGATTTTGTGGTATATCTACTCTTATACTACCCATATCATCAATATTAATCAAGCAGGAGTAGGGTTTTACCTCCATCGAGAGGGCCCGAACCTGGGTAAAAACATCGTGTCCCTTGTCTCCTGTTACCATCCGCCTAGACGCATAGTTTGGGACCCCCTATCCGAGATCCGCCGGTTTTGACACCGACATTGGTGCTTTCATTGAGAGTTCCTCTGTGTCGTCACTTTTAGGCCTGATGGCTTCTCCGATCATCAACAACGATGCAATCCAGGGTGAGACCTTTCTCCCCGGCCAGATCTTCGTATTCGGCGGCTTTGCACTACAGGCCAATTCGCTTGGTCATCTGGAGCAGATCGAAAGCTACGCCCCTAGCTATCAGGTCAGATTTGGAAGTTTGAGCTACACGGCCGACCTCCGCGGAGACTTGATCTTCGACGGATTCGAGCCGCAGCCGAGCGTGCCGCACTGTCACAATGGGCATGATCTAGCTCTGCCGCCGAACAGTGCCCTGGAGGCCGCACCCGCATCAGCTCCGACCCTTAATTCGGAGCCAACTGCGCTAATCGAGGATGGGTGGTTGGACACCGCCTCGGGGGCTGCAATCTCCACGGCGATCGAGCCGAACACCAGCCCTATTCTCTGTGAAGCCCGTGAGTCCAAGGAGCCGGACTCCTCTCCAGACTCCGAGCCCTCCGCGCCTCTACCGATCGAACCCGATTGGGCACCGATCATGGAGTTCACCGCCGCGGACATCTTTCAGCACTCGCCCTTCGGCGATATTCTGAATTCACTAAAGTCTCTCTCTTTATCAGGAGAGCCCTAGCCGGACTATGGTCAGCAAGGTTGGGATGCGGATGATGAAGAAATTCAAAGCCCACCCACCACCCACTTCGTAGCCACTGTCGATGATTTAACCGACATGCTCGACTTCGACTCCGAAGACATCGACGGTATGGACGCCGATGCAGGAGACGATCAAGAACCAGCGCCTATAGGGCACTGGAAAGCCACCTCGTCATATGATATATACATGGTGGACACCCCAAAAGAAGGCAATGGCGATGGAACAGCGGAGGATGACCCCTCCAAGAAGCAGCCTAAGCGCCGGCGTCAGCGGCGCCGCTCTAAATCCCGCCAAAGCATAAACGGTGATTTCGGCACGGGAGATAATAACACCCCGGACAGTGCCGAAGACAACCACCTCCAGCAAGATTCAGCACAGGAGGATGAAGAAGCCAGCCCTCATGAGAGAGCGGCAGACAGAGAGGTCGAGGACGATAATTATATGCCTCCCTCCGAAGATGAGGCAAGCCTCGACGACGACGAATTTGTCGTGCCGGAGGATCCCATCGAACAAGAGCGTTTCAAACGCAGGCTTATGGCCACGGCGAGCAGCCTCAAGAAAAAACAGCAACAGCTTAGAGCTGATCAAGATTTGCTAGCCGACAGATGGACTGAAGTCCTTGCGGCCGAAGAGTATGAACTCGAACGCCCCTCCAAGAGCTACCCAAAGCACAGGTTGCTACCCCGATTAGAGGAGGAAGCACCTAAACCTACATCACCAGCACATGATGCGGCCGACCGGCCACCCCGTGGCCGCGACAGAGAGGCCTCTCGGCCCTCGACTCAAGCCGCACCCCGGCGCCGCTCAAAAAATACCAAGGCACGGGAAAATGCGCCAGATGTGCGAGATATATTGGGGGACAAGGCAAGGCAAACAAGATCGATCTACGGATCGCGTGGGCGCCCCACAGCACGAGACGATAATCGTCACTCCGGATACAGTAAATCCGGCCGGGCCGAACACAATAGACAAAGCTCGTTTGAGCTGCGTCATGATATAGCCCAATACAGAGGCGCCGCACACCCACTATGCTTCATAGATGAAGTAATGGATCATAAAATCCCCGAGGGTTTCAAACCCGTGAACATCGAATCATACGATGGCACAACAGATCCTGCGGTATGGATCAACGACTATCTCCTTCATATCCACATGGCCCGCGGTGATGACCTACATGCCATCAAATACCTGCCACTCAAGCTTAAAGGACTAGCTCGACATTGGCTTAACAGCTTGCCAGCAGAATCGATTGGTTGTTGGGAGGACCTGGAAATCGCATTCCTCGACAATTTCCAGGGCACTTATGTGCGACCACCAGACGCCGATGACCTTAGCCACATAATTCAGCAGCCAGAGGAATCTCCAGACAATTCTAGACACGGTTCCTAACCAAGAAAAATCAAATCGTCGACTGTACGGACGCAGAGGCCCTAGAATCCTTCAAGCATAACATCCGCGACGAGTGGCTTGCACGGCACCTAGGACAGGAAAAGCCGAAATCAATGGCAGCCCTCACCACACTTATGACCTGCTTTTGCGTGGGAGAAGACAGCTGGCTAGCTCGCAACAATAACATGACTAAGAGCCCTGGTAATTCGGATATCAAGGACAGCAGTGGCAGGTCGCGTCGCAACAAGCAAAAGCGCCGCATTAACGACGACAATACTGAGGATACGACAGTTAATGCCGGATTCAGAGGCTCTAAATCCGGTCAGTGGAAAAAGCCATTCAAAAGAAATACTCCGGGCCCGTCCAGTTTGGACCGAATACTCGACCGCTCATGCCAGATACATGGCACCCCCAAAAAACCAGCCAATCACACCAATAGAGATTGTTGGGTGTTCAAGCAGGCAGGCAAGTTAAATGCCAAAAGCAGAGACAAGGGGCCGCATAGCGATGACGAGGAGGAGCCCCGGCCGCCGAACAACAGTGGATAGAAAGGTTTTCCCCCACAAGTGCGGACGGTGAACATGATATATGCAACCCACGTCCCCAAGAGGGAGCGGAAGCGTGCGCTAAGGGACGTATACGCGATGGAGCCAGTCGCCCCAAAGTTCAACCCATGGTCTTCCTGCCCGATCACTTTTGATCGAAGGGACCACCCCACTAGCATCCGTCATGGCGGATTCGCCGCATTGGTTCTAGACCCAATTATTGACGGATTTCACCTCACTAGAGTCCTTATGGATGGCGGTAGCAACCTGAACCTGCTTTACCAGGATACAGTGCGGAAAATGGGCATCGATCCCTCGAGGATTAAACCCACTAAAACGACCTTTAAAGGCATCATACCAGGTGTAGAGGCCAACTGTACAGGCTCAGTTACACTTGAAGTGGTCTTCGTATCTCCGGATAATTTCCGAAGCGAGGAGTTAATCTTCGACATAGCCCTGTTCCGCAGTGGCTATCACGCGTTGCTCGGGCGAACCGCATTTGCCAAGTTCAATGCGGTGCCGCACTATGCATACCTCAAGCTGAAGATGCCAGGCCCTCGAGGAATCATCACGGTTAATGGAAACACCGAACTCTCTCTCCGAACGGAGGAGCATACGGCGGCTATTGCAGCAGAAGTACAAAACAACCTCTCAAGGCAATTCTCCAGTCCGGCCATTAAACGTCTGGACACCGTCAAGCGCGCCCGGAGTAACCTACAACAAGACCGCCTGGCACGTTCCGAGCAAGCGTAGCAATGCGGCCCCAACCCCAGCCCTCGCGAACTTGCGAAACCAGTGTTGCGCGTACATAACTACGCTCTGGAAATACCATGGGCATAGGGGGAGGGGCACCATCATGGCACGCCCGCAACGTGGCTTAAACCGCACTAGGGGCTGCCGATTTCTTAATTTTCTCTTATTTTCAGGACTCCATTCTTCGGAAGGCCTGTCCGGCAGTACAATTACCGCACAAACGATACAACCAGGGAAGCAAAAAGCTGCGCCGCACTATGGAACTCTAAGGTGGTCTCTATAACGAGCAGTATACCTGTTTCACATACCATTCCGTAGCTCGCCCCTGGAAAGGACATGTTAAATAGTCCCATCTTTTGCTTATTGCACTATTTGTATCGTTCTGCTTTGATCGCAGCTTTTTTAAATAAACAATGCATAACTTTTGTCTATTATTGCATTACTCTTTTTTACGAATATATGTTCATTAATGACATGTTGCACCCGTACACTTTGGTACGACCAATACGCCAAGGGCTTAAGTACCCCACAATACGGTGTGAGAAGTCCGAACACTTTCACAAGTGCGACACCCCGAACTTATAGCATTATATGTATCGGCTCTGAATCATGTCTTGGGTCAATAGTTGGGTTTGCCCGGCTCCTATGTTTTGGTACCTTACGTTCCGTTATATCAGCTAAGGTAGCACTAGGAGAACTACTGCGATTGTGCCCCAGTTGAGCTGGGCTAAGCACCTTAGTAGAGAAAGCTAAAACTAATAGTCATGATGAGGCGAGAGCTGGTCGCTGTTCGAGAGGTTTTCGAGTCCCTAAAGACTTATGCCCCTTAGAGCGAGGAGTCGGCTTTGTCCGGCCTAGGCGTGGATAGCGCCCCGAACTCGGTCTTCCGAACACTAGGGGCTTCGCCGAAATTTAAAATTATAGAATTCTATGGCTAAGTGAGAGTGTTCAAGCATTATAGTCCGATTGCCTTGTTCGTTGTGTTGAGCGCCTCCTTCGAAGGACCCAAGAATGGGAAAAAGAGCGCTCATGTTTATCCCGAACACCCCAGCACTCGTGGCATGGGGGCAGAAGCCGACGACTCGCCATCTCTCAAATTTGATAAACGACCGCACAGAAGGTAATATTTTAAATTCAAAAGCGTTGCTTAGCGCATATGAACAAGTTTTCATCGTACAGGATCACAAATGCGAGTTTACTCAAAAATTACATATTTGGAGCATTCATCCGCTATAAGGCGGGCACCCTTCAGGACGCCCTCATAATACGCCTCCGAGACACGATGCTCCTTGCCCGGCGGCGGCCCGTCCTTCACCAGCTTCTCTGCATCCATCTTGCCCCAGTGCACTTTAGCACGGGCAAGCGCCCTACGGGCACCTTCGATGCAGACGGAGTGCTTGATTACTTCAAGCCGTGGATAGGCATCCACCAGCCCGAAGTAGCTCCCAGGCAGAGCCTCTCCAGGCCAAAGCCGAACTATGAGGCCCTTTATGGCCTGTTCGGCCACCTTGTGGAGCTTGACCATTTGCTTCAGCTGGTCGCTCAAAGACACCAGGTGTCCGGCCTCAGCATACTGAGACCATAACACCTTCTCTTTCGAGCTCCCTTCCTCGGGTCGGTAGTAGGCGGCGGCATCAGACGCACTGCGGGGCAAATCTGCGAATGCTCCTGGCGAGCTCCGGACTCGGGTAAGTAACAAGTAATTCACTTTCACGTGCTTGCTTTGCATAATGAATGCCTTACCCGCCGCTATCTTCTTCATCACTTCAATTTCTTGGAGGGCTTTCTGGGCTTCGGCCTTGGCAGACTTCGCGCTTTTGAGGCTGACGCAAGCTCGGACGCTTGCGTCTTTGAGTCAAGCTCCAAACTCTCGTGTTTTTTCACGAGGGCCTGGAGCTCTTTCTGCACCTCCTCCACCCGCGCCTCCTGCTTTCCTCTCTCTGTGCGCTCCGCGGCCGCTCTGTTTTCGGCCTTGGACAGCACTTTCTTAAGGGTTGCCACCTCGGTCATGGCCCCTATAATAGCACGTTGATCCTGTCATTTTTTGCAACCACATCTTCTCTATATACTTGCGCAAGGTATTACTTACCTTCCTTCTCCTCGAGTTGCCTCTTAGCATGGCCGAGCTCATTCTTGGACCGCGCGAGGTTTTGCTTCAGCGTATCCACCTCCGCAGTCAGTGCGGCGGAGGCCAGCAGCGAAGCCTGCATACGCATATTGACTTGATTATGTTAGACTCCTGCGAATGTTATTAGATCCTCTATTTGGCTTTTCTTTCCGAACACCGAACAGAGCATCAGGGGCTACTGTCTATGCGGTAATATTTTTACATATTCTTTACTTACCTCAAAGCCTGTTAGAAGGCTGGCACATGCTTCAGTCAGTCCACTCTTGGCGGACTGAACCTTCTGGATCACCGCACTCATAATAATGCGGTGCTCCTCGTCGATGAAGGCGTCGTTAAGCACCTCCAGCAAATTGTCCGGTGCCTCCGGTTGGACGAAGGTCACCGGCTCGGTAGGCTTGCTCCTCTTGGAAGGAGGCTGCCTACCAGAGTCCGGAATCGCTGAAGGTTCCGGCGCAGTGTCCGGCTCAAGGCCGGACTTGGAGCCCTTGGGGGTTCTATCCCCTTTGCGCCTGGAGTCCGGGAGGTCGCCTTGCAGCGCCTCTAGGACCACCTCCTCCTGGCTTGGAACATGTTGGGACAACACCTCGGCGTCGTCCGTAGGGTGGGGGGAGGTAGCGGGCGGAAGTGAATTCACGTCCGACGAATCCAGGGAGCCGCTCGACGACTCGTCGAGCCCGGCCTTGGGCGGACTGCATAGTCATATTCGGCGTAAGGAGGATCTATGCAAGAAAGGAACACCATGAATTGCTCTGGTGTCTAAATACTTACGATCTCGCCAAGGTCTTGGCCCTGTGCAGCCACTCCTCTTCGCCGTCGTCGGCGTCGGTGGAGTAGTCCGGAGGAAGGGTCTTCCCCTTCTTGGACCCTTCGGCCTCCCCAGTTGGGGCGGCCTTCCTTTTCTTCCCTCCTCCCGCTGGAGGAGGAGAGGTCTCTTCTTCCTCCTCCTCGTCTTCACGGGAGGAGTGCATCTTGGAGTCGTCGGATGATGAATCCGACACCTCCCGGCGTCGGGCACTCTTTCGAGTCCCCGTGGCCTTCTTCTTGGCCTTCTTCTTCGGCACCACATAGGGTGCCGGAACTAGCAGCTTCGCCAAGCGAGCATCCGCTGGGCCTTTGGGCAAAGGAGCCGGACAGTTGATCTGTCCGGACGTCTCCTGCCAATCCTGTCAAAGGTAAGGGAGCTTAGATCCCGCATGGAGTCAAACTATGAAAAACTAATACCCTGTAAAAGGTAAAAACAGCTTACCGCACTAGCGTGACGCTGCGTGCTGAATCCGCGATCCTCGGTAGCGGATGCGGGGGCCTCGGCGCCCTTGAAAAGCACCTTCCAGGCATCTTCGTACATCGTGTCAAAGAGCCTACTCAGGGTTCGGTGCTGCGCCGAGTCGAACTCCCACAGGTTGAAAGCCCGTTGTTGACACGGGAGGATCTGGTGGATGAGCATAACCTGGACTACGTTGACAAGTTTGAGCTTCTTGTCCACCAGGGTTTGGATGCATGTTTGGAGTCTGGTCAGCTCTCCTTTTTTTTACCCCACGACAGGCCTGTCTCTTTCCAGGAGGTGAGCCGCGTAGGGGGTCTGGATCGGAACTCGGGGGCTGCGACCCATTCAGGGTCGCGCGGCTCGGTGATGTAAAACCACCCCGATTGCCACCCCTTTAGGGTCTCCACGAAGGAGCCCTCGAGCCATAGGACGTTGGGCATCTTGCCCACCATGGTGCCTTCGCACTCCGCCTGGGTGCCGTGCACCACCTTCGGCTTGACATTGAAAGTCTTGAGCCATAGGCCAAAATGGGGGCGGATGCAGAAGAAAACCTCGCACACGACGATAAACGCCGAGATGTTGAGGACAAAGTTCGGGGCCAGATCATGGAAATCCAGGCCATAGTAGAACATGAGCCCCGGACAAATGGGTGGAGAGGGAAGCCCAGTCCACGGAGGAAATGGGGGAGGAACACCACCCTCTCATGGGGCCTAGGGGTGGGGATGAGCTACCCCTCTTCGGGAAGCCGGTGTGTAATGTCGTTAGACAAGTATCCGGCCTTCCTCAGTTTTTTGATGTGTCCCTCCGTGACGGAGGAGACCATCCACTTGCCTCCCGCTCCGGACATGGCTGGAGAAGGTTGAGGTGGGGTGTGCGGACTTGGGCGCTGGAGCTCGAGTGCGCGGAAATGGATAGGCAAAGGAGGAAGAAGGCGTGGATGAAAAGGTGGATCCTTATCCCCTTATATGAGTGGACACGACTATGCGTCCCCACCAGCCTGGTAAAACTCGCTTATCTCCCAAGCACCGTAATCAATGGCGCGGTTGGGTTACCTACGCCCGTATTGATGAGAATCCTGGAATAAGGGGACACGATCTCTGCTTTGACAAGATGTGCCAAGGAAACCACCTCGCTAAACACACTGAGGTGGGACAGTAAAACGATTCGAATAAAGACTTGGCCGTGGTGTGATGTCATGCTATGAAATACGTCAGCAGATTAGATTTGTGTAAATATTATTCTCTCTATGGCAATATGTGGAAACTTATTTTGCAGAGCCGGACACTACCTTTGTGTTCAAAATCTTCTATGAAGTACTTGGAGGAGGAACCCGCCTTGCAATGCCGAAGACAATCTGCGCGCCGGACTCGTCGTCATTGAAGCCTGGTTCAGGGGCTAGTGAGGGAGTCCTGGATTTGGGGGTGTCCGGATAGCCGGACTATACCTTTGGCCGGACTCCTGGACTATGAAGATACAAGATTGAAGACTTCGTCCCGTGTCCGGAAGGGACTTTCCTTGGCGTGGAAGGCAAGCTTGGCGATACGGATATGTAGATCTCCTACCATTGTAACCGACTCTGTGTAACCCTAGCCCTCTCCAGTGTCTATATAAACCGGAGGGTTTTAGTCCATAGGACGAACATACAAGCATACCATAGGCTAGCTTCTAGGGTTTAGCCTCCTTGATCTCGTGGTAGATCTACTCTTGTACTACCCATATCATCAATATTAATCAAGCAGGAGTAGGGTTTTACCTCCATCGAGAGGGCCCGAACCTGGGTAAAAACATCGTGTCCCTTGTCTCCTGTTACCATCCGCCTAGACACACAGTTCGGGACCCCCTACCCGAGATCCGCCGGTTTTGACACTGACAGTGAGAAAATCACGTTCCCGAAGATTTTATTCCGTTTGGACTCCGTTTGATATTCCGTTTATCTGAAACACTGAAATAGGCAAAAAAACAGCAATTCTAGGCTGGGCCTCCGGTTAATAGGTTAGTCCCAAAAATAATATAAAAGTGGAAAATAAAGCCCAATATAGTCCAAAACAGTAGATAATATAGCATGGAGCAATCAAAACTTATAGATACGTTGGAGATGTATCAGGCATCCCCAAGCTTAATTCCCGCTCGTCCTCGAGTAGGTAAATGATAAAAAGAGAATTTTTGATGCGGAGTGCTACTTGGCATAATTTCAATGCAAATCTTCTTAATTGTGGTATGGATATTCAGATTAGAAAGATTCAAGACAAAAGTTTATATTGACATAAAAAATAATAATACTTCAAGCATACTAACAAAGCAATTATGTCTTCTCAAAATAACATGGCCAAAGAAAGTTATCCCTACAAAATCATATAGTCTGGCTATGCTCCATCTTCACCACACAAAGTATTTAAATCATGCACAACCCCGATGACAAGCCAAGCAATTGTTTCATACTCTAACTTTTTCAAAACTTTTTCAATCTTCATGAAATACATGAGCATGAGCCATGTATATATCACTATATGTGGAATAGAATGGTGGTTGTGGAGAAGACAAAAAGGAGGGGAAGATAGTCTCACATCAACTAGGCGTATCAATGGGCTATGGATATGCCCATCAATAGATATCGATGTGAGTGAGTAGGGATTGCCATGCAACGGATGCACTAGAGCTATAAATGTATGAAAGCTCAACAAAAGAAACTAGTGGGTGTGCATCCAACTTGCTTGCTCACGAAGACCTAGGGCAATTTTGAGGAAGCCCATCATTGGAATATACAAGCCAAGTTCTATAATGAAAAATTCCCACTAGTATATGAAAGTGACAACATATGAGACTCTCTATGTGAGGAACATGGTGCTACTTTGAAGCACAATATATGAGACTCGCTATATCATGGTGCTACTTTAAGCACAAGTGTGGAAAAGGATAGTAGCATTGCCCCTTTTATTTTTTTTATTTTTTGGGCCTTCTCTTTTTTTCTTTGGCCTTTCTCTCTCTCTTTTTTATTTGGGACAATGCTATATTGAATGATGATCATCATACTTTTATTTATTTACAACTCAATGATTACAACTTGATTCTAAAACAAGGTATGACTCTATATGAATGCCTCCGGCGGTGTACCGGGATATGCAATGAATCAAGAGTGACAAGTATGAAGAAATTACGAACGGTGGCTTTGCCACAAATACTATGTCAACTACATGATCATGCTAAGCAATATGACAATGATGAATGTGTCATGATGAACTAGATGGTGGAAAGTTGCACGGCAATATATCTCGGAGTGGCTATGGAAATGCCATAATAGGTAGGTATGGTGGCTGTTTTGAGGAAGGTATATGGTAGGTGTATGATACCGGCGAAAGGTGCGCGGTATTAGAGAGGCTAGCAAAGGTGGAAGGGTGAGAGTGCGTATAATCCATGGACTCAAACATTAGTCATAAAGAACTCATATACTTATTGCAAAAATCTAGAAGTTATCAAAGCAAAGTATTACGCGCATGCTCCTAGGGGGATAGATTGGTAGGAAAATACCATCGCTCGTCCCCGACCGCCACTCATAAGGAAGACAATCAATAAATAAATCATGCTCCGACTTCGTTACATAATGGTTCACCATACGTGCATGCTACGGGAATCACAAACTTTAACACAAGTATTCTTTAAATTCACAACTACCCAACTAGTATGACTTTAATATTATCACCTCCATATCTCAAAACAATTATCATGCTTCAATCTTTTCTTAGTATTCAACACACTCAAAAGAAAGTTTCACAAATCTTGAATACCAAGCATATTATTATTAAGAAAATTACCATGCTATTAAGAGACTCTCAAAATAATTTAAGTGAAGCATGAGATATCAATAGTTTCTTTAAAACAAATCCACCACCGTGCTCTAAAAGATCTAAGTGAAGCACATAGAGCAAAATTATAATGCTCAAAAGATATAAGCGAAACACATAGAGCAAAATTATCTAGCTCAAAAGATATAAGTGAAGCACATAGAGCAAAATTACAACGCTCAAAAGATATAAGTGAAGCATATAGAGCAAAACTACTTAGCTCAAAAGATATAAGTGAAGCACATAGAGTATTCTATCAAATTTTAGTTCATGTATGGCTCTCTCAAAAGGTGTGTACAGCAAGGATGATTGTGGCATACTAAGACACAAAGACACAAATAATACAAGACGCTCCAAGCAAAACACATATCATGTTGGTGAATAAAAATATAGCTCCAAGTAAATTACCGATGGAAGTGGATGAAAGAGGGGATGCCTTCCGGGGCATCCCCAAGCTTTGACTTTTTGGTGTCCTTGGATTATCTTGGGGGTGCCATGATCCATCAAAAGAATTCACCCAAAACTTGAAAACTTCACAACACAAAACTCAAAATAGAAAACTCGTGAGCTCCGTTAGCGAAAGAAAACAAAAGACCACTTCAAGGTACTGTAATGAACTCATTCTTTATTTATATTGGTGTTAAACCTACTGTATTCCAACTTCTCTATGGATTATAAACTATTTTACTAGCCATAAATTCATCAAAATAAGCAAACAACACACGGAAAAACAGAATCTGTCAAAAACAGAACAGTCTGTAGTAATCTGTAGCTAGCGCAAGAGCTGGAACCCCAAAAATTCTAAAATAAATTGCTGGACGTGAGGAATTTATCTATTAATCATCTGCAAAAATAATTAACTAAAATCACTCTTCAAATAAAAATGACAGCAGTTCTCGTGAGCGCTAAAGTTTCTGTTTTTTACAGCAAGTTCAACAAGACTTTCTCCAAGTCTTCCCAACGGTTCTACTTGGCACAAACACTAATTGAACACAAAAATTACAACCAAAACATAGGATAAATAATTTATTTATTACTAAGCAGGAGCAAAAATCAAGGAATAAAAATAAAATTGGGTTGCCTCCCAACAAGCGCTATCGTTTAACGCCCCTAGCTAGGCATAAAAGCAAGGATAGATCTAGGTATTGCCATCTTTGGTAGGCAATCCATAAGTGGCTCTCATGATAGTTTCATATGGTAATTTTATTTTCTTTCTTGGAAAGTGTTCCATGCCCTTTTTTTAATGGAAATTGAAATCTAATATTCCATTCCTTCATATCAATAATCGCACCAACCGTTCTAAGGAAAGGTCTACCAAGAATAATAGGGCAAGAAGGATTGCAATCTATATCAAGAGAGTTAATTGCACAGAAGTACCATAATTGAGGCATTGGAAGCAGATTGATATCAAGTTTGGTAATTTTTACGTGTCAGCACCAATTTTGGGGCGAGGCATTGCAGAACGGACTAAATGACGTATAAACACGTATTGACGGGGAAACTGACAGCGGGGCCCGCCTGTCAAGGGCTGACGTGGCAACTTCTTTCACAGAAAAACCCCTCGGTTTATATTAAATCACAGAAAGGGCCTCGTTTGCAGAAAAAACTCAAAAGCAGCAAAAATATTTCACGTGCACCTGCGAGGATTCGAACGGGCGACGCACTGCCAGAGAGAAAGGCCCGATGACCACTACGCTAAGCCACTGCATTAGTTACAACTAATGCTTAAACACTTTTATACTATACGTTAGAAACCATTTTTGTTGCTGGACAACTGTTTCGTTTTTAATGCGTTTTTTTGTTTCGTATTTCTTTTATATTTTAAGACACGTCCTGGCCTTCTTCTGGTTTTCCTTTTTCTAACTTTTGCGCATCACTTTTGTATATAGGTTTTGTAATAAATGGTGTACATTATTTCAATACTTTCGACATTTTTAAAATGTACACCGAACTTTTTACTATGCGGCATTTTTTTCAGATATTGTATATAAAAAAATGCAATGTATATAACAAAATTGTTCATCGTATATTATAAAATAGTATTCAGTGTGTATTTATACAATAATATTCAGTGTGTATTTTCAAAAAATATCGCATAATATAAAAAGTTCAATATATATAAAAATATCGCATAATATATAATTATTCCTACCCTACTTTGTGCTATAATGTAAGTGCTGCTGTTATATAAGACGATCTGCTGGTGCTCTAATTCTACAATGTGAGCAATAACTCTGCAGCTGACTGAATTTTGACCTCCCCAAAGGCGAAAGCAATGACCTAACCTGCTCTTAGTACTTTGTTCCTGTTGGCCTATGTGTCCATTTCGTCGATCAGCTGCAAAATAAGTGAGACAGCAAAGGAGTGCTTTACTGTATCCGATCAAAAGGTGGCAGCATGGCAGTGCTAATAGGGTAGTATTTCAACAATGGAAATTAGTTCCAGTCAAATGATGATATCAGTTTCATTTATTACAAAACCTATATTGTACACCATTTATTTCAACAATAGGGTAGTATTTCAACAATGGAAATCAGTTTCATTCAAATGATGATATCAGTTTCATTTATTTCAACAATGGTAGTGCTTTACTGTGTCCATTTCATTTATTACAAAAATGTCGAAAGTATTGAAATAATGTACACCATTTATTACAAAACCTATATATAAAAGAGATGCGCATAAGTTAAAAAAAGGATAACTGGAAGAAGGCCAGGATGTGTCTTAAAAGAAAAAGAAATAAGAAACATAAAAAACGCACTGAAAAAACCGAAACAGTTGTCCAGCAACAAAAATAGTTTCTAAGGTGTACTATAAATATACTTAAGCGTCAGCTATAACGAACGGAGTGGCGTAGCGTAGTGGTCACCGCGCCTTTCTCTTAGGCAGTGCGTCGCCTGCTGTTTGAATCCTCGCGGGCACATGTAAAATATTTTTGCTACTTTTGAGGTTTTTTCTGCAAACGAGGCCCTTTCTGTGATTTAATATAAACTGAGGGGTTTTTCTATGAAAGAAGTTGCCACACCAACCCCTAACAGGCGCGCCCCGCTGTTAGTTTCCCCGTCAATACGTGTTTATACGTCGTTTAGTCCATTCTGCAACGCCTCGCCCCAAAATTGGTACTGACACGTAAAAATTATCAAACTTAGTATCAATCTACTTCCAATGCCCCAATTGTGGTACTTCTGTACAATTAACTCATATCAAGAACAATGAAATCTACGGATACATAATTCCTATTTGCAACAATAAGAACATCATTAATCCTTCCCATAGGTTTCTTAATAGTGGAATCCGCAAGATGCAAGTTTAGAGAGCAATCATCAAAATTACGGAAATCTAGCAAATCACACAAAGTTTTGGGAATAGTAGAGACACTAGCACCCAAATCACACAAAGCATAGAACTCACGATCTTTAATTTTAATTTGAATAGTTGGTTCCCACTCATCATAGAGTTTTCTAGGGATAGAAACTTTCAACTCAAGTTTTTCTTCATAAGATTGCATCAAGGCATCAACAATATGTTCGGTGAAGGCTTTATTTTGACTATAAGCATGTGGAGAATTTAGCACGGATTGCAACAAGGAAATACAATCAATTAAAGAGCAACTTTCATAATTAAATTCCTTGAAATCCAATATAGTGGGTTTAGCAACATCTAGGTTTTTATTTCTTTCAATCCCACTTTCATCAATTCATCATTAAGATCTAAATACTTCGAATTTTTAGAATGCCTTCTAGGTAAAGGAAGATCATATTCAATTTCATCAAGATTCATATTGCAAAATAAAGATTTAATAGGAGATACATCAATAACTTTTAGATCTTCATCTTGATTTTCATAGGCATTCGGTTTAGCGGCCATCTTATTGACTAAGGTGGCTTGCATATCCAAAATTTCAGTAGTCATCTTTTCTAGACGAGCAATTTGGGATCTTATACAATCAAATTCTTTAGACATATCATCAAGCTCTTTATTCATATAACTCATAAAACTTTTTTGTTCTTTAAGCTCGTTTCTAAAGAAATTATTATGCTCAAATTGCAAAACCATAAACTTCCTAACGTTGTTTTCGATCTCCTCCAACCTTTTAAGGTGAAGATCACCAAATCTCGGTTGAGCCATCGCGACAAACAAGCAAACTAGCACACAAGCAAACAAAAGCAAACGGGCAAAAAAGCAAATAGAGGGGGAGGATAGAGAGAGAGAGAGGGCAAATAAAATGGCAAGGGTGAATTGGGGGGAGAGGAAAACGAGAGGCAAATGGCAAATAATGTAATGCGAGAGATAGGGATTGTGATGGGTACTTGGTATGTTGACTTTTTTCGTAGACTCCCCGGCAACGGCGCCAGAAATCCTTCTTGCTACGTCTTGAGCTTGCGTTGGTTTTCCCCGAAGAGGAAGGGATGATGCAGCAGAGTAGCGTAAGTATTTCCCTCAGTTTTTGAGAACCAAGGTATCAATCCAGTAGGAGGCCATGCTCAAGTCCCTTGTACCTGCACAAAGTGATAGCTACTCGCAACCAACGCGATTAGGGGTTGTCAATCTGAAAGCACAAGTGCTCCCTGGGTGGTTTTGGTAATTAGTGTCAACATATCTCTTGTTGGACTAACACTTTTACCTAGTATGTTTCAGATAAGTTCAACAATGGAGTGGCATGGACTAGAGGATGTGGAACCCCTTCAAGATGCTAAGGACAAAGGATTGGCTCAAGCTTCAAGATCAAGACTCTACATTTTCTATTTTAGTGATCCAAGATCACATTGAGTCTATAGGAAAAGCCAATACTATCAAGAGGGGATGAGGTGTTGCTTAATGGCTTGCTTGCTCAAAGTGCTTAGTGATATGCTCCAAAACCCTCAACTACCTTCCCACATCCACATATGACCTAAATCAAAAGTCAAACTCGGCCCCACCGATTCTTTCTATCCGGCGCCACCGAGTTTCAAATGTCATAGCACTGCCACAAACCCTAGCAAATCGGTCTCACCGATAGGGATCTCGGTCTCACCAAGATGGGATTGTAATATCTCTGTTTCCCTTCGTAACGTTTTGGTCTTACCGAGATGAGCGATCGGTCCCACCGAGATTGCAATGTAAACTCTCTGTTTCCTTTTTGTAACATTTCGGTCTCACCGAGATGAGCGAATCGGTCCCACCGAGTTTACCTGACCAACTCTCTGGTTAGCTTATTACCAAAATCAGTCCCACCGAGTTTGTGTAATCGGTCACACCGAGATTACGTTATGCCCTAACCCTAACCATATCGGTCCTATCGAGTTGCATCTCAGTCCCACCGAAAATCCTAACGGTCACTAGGTTTGCTGAATCGGTCCGACCGAGTTTAACCATTCGGTCCCACCGAGTTTGGCAAATTGTGTGTAACAGTTAGATTTTGTGTGGAGGCTATATATACCCCTCCACCCACTCTTCATTCGTGGAGAGAGCCATCAGAACATACCTACACTTTCTATACACATTTTCTGAGAGAGAATCACCTACACTTGTGTTGAGGTCAAGATATTCCATTCTAACCATATGAATCTTGATCTCTAGCCTTCCCCAAGTTTCTTTCCACTCAAATCTTCTTTCCACCAAATCCAAATCCCGTGAGAGAGAGTTGAGTGTTGGGGAGACTATCATTTGAAGCACAAGAGCAAGGAGTTCATCATCAACACACCATTTGTTACTTCTTGGAGAGTGGTGTCTCCTAGATTGGCTAGGTGTCACTTGGGAGCCTCCAACAAGATTGTGGAGTTGAACCAAGGAGTTTGTAAGGGCAAGGAGATCGCCCACTTCATGAAGATCTACCGCTAGTGAGTCAAGTCCTTCGTGGGCGACGGCCGTGATGGAATAGACAAGGTTGCTTATTCATGGACCCTTCGTGGGTGGAGCCCTCCGTGGACTCGCGTGACCGTTACCCTCCGTGGGTTGAAGTCTCCATCAACATGGATGTATGATAGCACCACCTATCGGAACCACGACAAAAACATCCATGTCTCCAATTGCGTTTGAATACTCCAAACCCTTCTCTTTACATTCTTGCAAGTTGCATGCTTTACTTTCTGTTGCTCATATACTCATTGCATGCTTGCTTGATATGTATTGTGTTTGTTAAACTTGTGCTTAAACTCCACTTAAACTTAAGAATATTAAAAACTGCAACTTTTGGCACTTAGTGTCTAATCACCCCCCTCTAGACACCTCTTCTCGATCCTTTCAATTGGTATCAGAGCATTGGTCTCCATTGCCTTGGTTTAAACACCATTGGAGGAAGATGGATGTGTCTACTTTGGGGAGTCTTAGACATAGAGTGCCTATTCTTGATGGAGAGTATTTTCATGAGTGTAAAAATGAAATGCTCGAGATTTTCAATGAATGTCATTTGAACAAGTACATTACTAGCCCTTGTGCACCTCATGTTGATCCTTTGCACCCTACCCTAGATGAATATATTGACATGATTCGCAATCTTAGAATTGTTGAGCTCATCATTAGAGAATTGCCTAGAAACTTGATTAGATGTTTGCCTACTCTCAAGTGTGCCTACACCACATGGAGATTTCTTGAGGAACGATTTCCAGATTATTCCTTGAAAAATTTAGACGAAATTCTCCATAAGTCTATTGCCTTGAGTAAGATGAACTCTAGTGATCCTAGCTTTGGTGATTGTCTATTTGAGCTTACCAATCTTATGCGTGCTAAAGGAAATGTTGGAATCATTAGCGATATCATATCCAAAGCTATTAGAATTCATAAAGGTAAACATTGTGATGATCATTTATCTAATGAATTACCCTCTCTATGAATTGATCAATCACAAGATGATGTTGAACATGGATACTATGATGAAGATGATGATAGTGACTATGATCTTGACGATGCAATGAGGCATTTTGGTATGGCAAATCTTCGCGACTACATGGCTGGAGGAAAGGAATGGGTCCTTGATAGTGGATGTACTGATCATATGACCGGAGATAAAGATATGTTCTGTGAGCTTGCTGAAAACGACGGCCCTCGAAAATATGTCACTTTTGGTGATAATTCAAAGGGTAAGGTGGTTGGCCTTGGTAAGGTGGCCATCTCACATGATAGCTCAAAATGTCATGCTCATTGAATCCCTTGGATACAATTTACTTTCAGTTTCTAGACTTGCGGATTTCGGTTTCAATGTCTTATTCACTGAAGTAGATTGCCAAGTGTTTCGTAGAGACAATCATAAAATGGTCTTTACCGATATACGTAGAGGAGATCTTTACATTATTGATTTCACTAAAAAGGCTCAACCTAGAACTTGCTTAATTACTAAATCTTCTAAAGGCTAGTTGTGGCATAGAAGACTAGGTCATGTTGGTATGCGAAATCTTGATAAGCTTATTAAAGGTGATCATATCCTTGGAATAAAAGATGTCATATTTGACAAGGATAGACTTTGTAGTGCTTGTCAAGCAGGGAAACAAGTTGGAGGAAGTCACCGCGCAAAGAACATCATGACCACAAGAAGACCACTCAAGCTACTTCACATGGATCTCTTTGGTCCAAATGCCTACAAGAGTCTCGGTGGTAACTCATTTGGTCTAGTCATAGTTGATGATTTTTCAAGATTTACGTGCGTGTTCTTTCTTGATGACAAATCACAGGTCCAAAAGATCTTCAAAAACTTCGCTAGGAAGGCCCAAAATCAGTTTGACGTGAAGATCAAGAAGGTTCGGAGCGACAACGGAACAGAGTTCAAGAACGCAAATGTGGACACCTTTCTTGACGAAGAAGGGATTTCACACGAGTTCTCGGCTACGTACACACCTCAACAAAATGGAGTTGTTGAAAGGAAGAACCGGACTCTTATCGAGATGGCAAGAACGATGCTTGATGAGTACAAAACGCCAAAGCACTTTTGGGCGGAAGCGGTTGAGACAGCTTGTCATGCAACAAATCGCTTGTATCTTCACAAGCTACTCGGCAAGATGGCATACGAGCTCCTCACCGGTAACAAACCCCAAGTTGGATACTTTCGAGTATTCGGCTCAAAGTGCTACATTCTTGATAAGCATCGTCGTTCTAAATTTGCTCCTAAATCTCATGAAGGTTTCCTACTTGGTTATGGCTCAAACTCTCACACTTACCGTGTCTACAACAATTTCACCCGAAAGGTTGAAGAGACGGTAGATGTGAAGTTTGATGAATCTAACGGCTCGCAAGTAGAGCAATTGCCAATTGATGTAGGAGACAAAGACCCTTCGGAAGAAATTCAAGACTTGTCCATTGGAAAGATTCGTCCAACGGAAGTGAAGGAGAGTACCTCATCCGTCCAAGTGGAAGCTTCTACCTCACGACAAGGTGAACCAAGAGTTGATAGGGAAGCATCCATAAGTGGGACACGCCAAGATGAAGAAAACGAGGAAGCGCACCAAGATGAACATCAACAACCTCCTTCTCCACCACGACAACGTCAACAATGAAGAAGGCCAAGAAGAAGCACAAGATGAAGAGGATGTTCCACCCCGACCCAAGCAAAAGCTTTCACGAGTTCGAGCAAGAATTGCTAAGGATCATCCCGTCGAGAAAATCTATAATGATATCCAAACCGGGAGAATCACTCGCTCTAAAATTCGTTTAGCTAACTTTTGTGAACATTACTCATTCATCTCTAGCATTGAACCTATGAAGGTTGAAGAAGCATTGGAGGATCCGGACTGGATAAACGCTATGCATGAAGAGCTACACAACTTTGAGAGAAATCAAGTGTGGACATTGGTCGAGAACCCCGACAACAACCACAACATCATTGGTACCAAATGGGTGTTTCGCAACAAGCAAGATGAAGATGGACAAGTGGTTTGCAACAAAGCACGTCTCGTCGCCCAAGGCTACACACAAGTTGAAGGTATGGACTATGGTGAGACATATGCTCCCGTTGCTAGACTTGAGTCCATTCGCATCTTACTTGCTTATGCTAATCACCATGATATCACCTTATACCAAATGGACATTAAAAGTGCTTTTCTAAATGGCAAAATTTAGGAAGAAGTTTATGTTAAGCAACCTCCCGGCTTCGTCAATCCTAAGAAACCTAATCATGTTTACAAACTTCACAAAGCCCTTTATGGTCTTAAACAAGCTCCTAGAGCATGGTATAAATGCTTGACTAAGTTCCTTATTGAAAAAGGCTTTGAAATTGGTAAAATTGATTCTACTCTTTTTACTAAAAGGGTTAATGGAGAACTATTTGTGTGCCAAATTTATGTTGATGATATCATATTTGGTTCAACTAACCCTCATTTTAGTGAGAAGTTTGGAAAGCTAATGTCAGAGAAGTTTGAGATATCTATGATGAGTGAACTCAAATTCTTTCTCGGTTTGCAAATCAAGCAAACTAAGGAAGGTACCTTTTTCTCTCAAACGAAGTACACCAAGGACTTATTCAAGAAGTTCAATATGCAAGAATGCAAAGGTATGACTACACCCATGCCTACTAGTGGACATCTTGATTTGACCAAAGATGGTGAACCGGTTGATCAAAAGGTTTATCGCTCTATGATTGGTTCATTGTTATATCTATGTGCCTCTCGTCCTGATATTATGCTAAGTGTGTGCATGTGTGCACGATATCAAGCTGCTCCTAAAGTGTCATCTTAAGGCTGTGAAAAGGATAGTGAGATACCTAATCCATACACCAGATTTTGGCATTTGGTATCCCAAGAGGTCCTCTTTTGATCTTGTTGGCTACTCCGATTCGGACTACGCCGGAGACAAGGTTGATAGAAAATCCACTTCGGGTACTTGTCAATTCCTTGGTAGATCTCTTGTGTCTTGGTCTTCCAAGAAACAAAACTCGGTATCCTTATCCACCGCCGAAGCGGAATACATTGTCGCTGGTTCATGTTGTGCTCAAATACTTTGGATGACCCAAACTCTTAAAGATTATGGGATATATGTGAAACATGTTCCATTGCTATGTGACAATGAAAGTGCTATTAAGATTGCTCACAATCCCGTGCAACATTCTCAAACTAAGCATATTGAAGTTCGTCATCATTTCATTCGAGATCATGTTGCAAAAGGGGACATTAGCCTTAAGCACGTTCGCACCGATAAGAAATTGGCGGATATATTCACTAAACCACTTGATGAGAAAGTGTTTTGCAGGTTGAGAGGTGAATTGAACATCATTGATGCTTCAAACTTGGAGTAGGAACTCCATTTGATACATGCGGGGCATGAGCCTATGACTAATCCTCGGTATTTCTCTTATGATGCAATTCATATGTCTTGGATATATTTGTACCTTGCATGTTATCTAACCCGTGTAGGTACTTGGTTGAATCTAAATCTATGAGATTGCAACTCACTCACATCTTGAGCAATCTCTACATCACCAAGTCTCTACACAATGGTGGTTGAAGACAAGGAAGCACGAAACCATTCAAACATATCCTTTGGCAAATTCTATGTTGAGTCTCATGATTGTCATTTTGGATACACAAGTGCTATTCCTTGCAAAGCTAACCCATGTAGGTACATGAACTCAAACTCCAAGTGGTGCTCCCAATCCTTGATGAACTACATAAACCTTGAGCAACCCGCACAAGTTCAACTACATGAGCAAGATCAACACCACCACCCAAGGTATGTTATTCCATCTTAGAGAAGCTTTACTCCAAGTCATGAGTCAAAGCAACTCGACAAGATGTGAATACATCAAAAGGCTTAAACGAAAAATGGTAACCCCATTTTGAGCTTAAACGATGAGTATGACCTATGATCAAGTGCTCTCACTTGACTCCTAAGTCAATATACTCTAACATAGGTGACTTTGTCGCCGACCATCTCTAGATGAAGTTCTCGGGTGTCTCTCCGTGCTTTTGTCTCTTGCATATTTGTTTCCCTTTTCAAAAAAAACTTCATCTAGAACTTTTAGTTTCTTTTCTTTCCTTTTTGTTCTGCATTTTCTGCATCCAATTCATTGTAAATCTTTCAGTAAATTCCTTGCATATCCTTGTGAGATCTTACTTGTCTAGTCTGAGGTGATAAGTGGTTTCACTCTGATGAACTCGGTCACACCGGTTTGTTCTCTTCGGCCCAACCGAAATCTTTCGGTGCAACCGAAGCACACAACTCGGAGTCACCGATCCCATCACAGGAAAACCAACTTGCCACTTATTCCTGATTTCTGTTTGCTCCAGCTCCACTCAATGATTCTTGTCCTCTACCAGCATCATATTAGACATGCTGCTTTGCTCCATGACTCAAGGACCAACCCATTTGTATCACATGTCCAGAAGAGCCCTTCTTGGAAATTGATGTCAAAGGGGGAGAGAGAGATCACATCAAAGCTTAATCCTTCCTATAGGGGGAGAAAGAGAGAATACTCAGGGGGAGAGAGTTTCTCAACTAGGAGAAAGTAAAATCATCAAAGACCCCAGATGCTTGGTGTTCAAGAGGAGAGATGTCACATGTCTTTAAGAGGGGAAAGACATGTTTGGTTGCTTGCTTTAGCTCAAGCTCTATTGTTTCCTTTTTGTTGCTCTGATTTTCTGTTCCCTATCTTCTCCCAATATCCCATGCAGATTCAGGGGGAGCAAGACATCTAAGGGAAGGAAATCTCTGATTTTATTGCATATCTTTACCTTTGGGGACATGTCTATATCCAATGTGGTACTTAGTACTCACTCTACGTGTCATCCCAGTCTTGGTTCTCTTGTGGTTTCTCTTGCTTGCTCTGGCCAGTAGGTGTATCTGTGTTATTTAACCTTGTTTGCGCAGGTTCATCCCATCCTAAGCCAACTCAAGACCACAAGGTAAGTATATGCATCACAGTCATGTGAATGAGAAGTTCTTGCTGATGTACATACTGTTTGCAAGAAGGACTCATGAGTATGGAGGTACATTTCTCACATTCACATCATTTGCTCTGATGCATACAACCAAGATACATGTAACACATTGCTTACTCTGTCATGTTTACGCATTCACATGCTCCTATATTCAATATTCACATGATTGCATACATGTAGGGGGAGCCTATGCATTTTACATGTCTTTCCAAAGCTTTACTTGCTATTCTCTATATCTTTATCTAAAGCTTTGAAGTATGTTATCATCAATTACCAAAAAGGGGGAGATTGAAAGCACAAGTTGTAGGACCTTGAAGTAGATGTGTCTAGAGGGGGGGGGGGGGGGTGATTAGACACTTAATGCTAAAGTTGCAGTTTTTAAGCTTTTTCGGTTTAAGTGGAGTTTAGGCACAATTTCAACATTCACAATACATATCAAGAAAGCATGCAAAGAGTATATAGGCAGCGGAAAGTAAAGCATGCAACTTGCAAGAATGTAAAGGGAAGGGTTTGGAGAATTCAAACGCAATTGGAGACACATATGTTTTTCCCGTGGTTCGGATAGGTGGTGCTATCCTACATCCACATTGATGGAGACTTCAACCCACGAAGGGTAACGGTTGCGCGAGTCCACGGAGGGCTCCACCCACGAAGGGTCCATGAAGAAGCAACCTTGTCTATCCCACCATGGCCATCGCCCATGAAGGACTTGCCTCACTAGCGGTAGATCTTCACGAAGTAGGCGATCTCCTTGCCCTTACAAACTCCTTGGTTCAACTCCACAATCTTGTCGGAGGCTCCCAAGTGACACCTAGCCAATCTAGGATACACCACTCTCTAAGAAGTAACAAATGGTGTGTTGATGATGAACTCCTTGCTCTTGTGCTTCAAATGATAGTATCCCCAACACTCAACTCTCTCTCACAGGATTTGGATTTTGTGGAAAGAAGATTTGAGTGGAAAGCAACTTGGGGAAGGCTAGAGATCAAGATTCATGTGGTAGGAATGGAATATCTTGGCCTCAACACATGAGTAGGTGGTTCTCTCTCAGAACATATGAGTTGGAAGTGTAGATGTGTTCTGATGGCTCTCTCCATGAGTGAAGAGGAGGTGGAGGGGTATATATAGCCTCCACACAAAATCCAACCGTTACACACAATTTACCAATCTCGGTGGGACCGAATCAACAAACTCGGTCGGACCAAAATAGTAAACCTAGTGACCGTTAGAGATTTTCGGTGGGACTGACATGCAACCCGGTAGGACCGATATGGTTAGGGTTAGGGCATAACATAATCTCGGTGAGACTGATTACACAAACTCGGTGAGACTGATTTGGTAATAAGCTAACCAGAGGGTTGGTCAGGCAAACTCGGTGGGACCGATTACACAAACTCGGTGAGACCGATTTTGGTAATGAGCACACACAGTGAGTTTGCATTGTAACCTCGGTAGTACCGATTGCACAAGATCGGTGAGACCGATTTTGGCAATGGAAATACACAGTGAGATTACAATCCCATCTCGGTGAGACCGAGATCCCTATCGGTAGAACCGATTTGCTAGGGTTTGGCAATGGCTATGACAAGTGAAACTCGGTGGCGCCGGATAGAAATAATCGGTAGGTCCGAGTTTGGCTTAGGTTTAGGTCATATGTGGAAGTGGGAAAGTAGCTGAGGATTTTGGAGCATATCATTAAGCACTTGAAGCAAGAGGCTCATTAAGCAACACCTCATCCCTCCTTGATACTATTGGCTTTTCCTATGGACTCAATGTGATCTTGGATCACTAAAATGTAAAATGAAGAGTCTTGAGCTTTAAGCTTTAGCCAATCCTTTGTCCTTAGCATCTTGGAGAATTTCCCACAACCTTTAGTCCATGCCACTCCATTGTTGAACTTATCTGAAACATACTAGACAGAAACGTTAGTCCAACAAGAGATATGTTGTCATTAATTACCAAAACCACCTAGGGAGCACTTGTGCTTTCAATCTCCCCCTTTTTGGTAATTGATGGCAACATACATCAAAGCTTTAGATAAAGATATAAAGAACATCAAGTAAAGCTTTGGAAGGACATGTAACAAGCACAGGCTCCCCCTACATGTATGCACTCATGTAAATGTGAAATATAGAGTCATGTGAGAGCATAACCATGATAGAGTAGGCAATGTGTTACATGTATCTTGGCCATATGCATCAGAGCAAAAGATTATCAAGGAAAATACCTTCATGCTCATGAGTCCTTCTTGCAAACAGTATGTACATAAGCAAGAATTCCTCATACTCATGATTTTGATGCATACACTTACCTTGTAGTCTTTAGCTGGCTTAGGATGGAATGAACCTGCACAAACAAGGTTAGATAACACATGTACCTCCACTAGCCAGAGCAAACCAAAGAAGCCACAAGAGTACCAAGACTGGGATGACATGTAGAGAGTGAGTACAAGGTACCACAATGGATTCAACATGTCCCCAAGAGTAAAGATATGCAATGAATTTGACTGATTTCTTTCCCTTAGGTGTCTTGCTCCCCCTGAATCTTACATGGGATATTGGGAGAAGATAGGGAACAGAAAATCAGAGCAGAAAGATACAAATGGATAGAACTTAATGCAAATAAGCACATATGAACATGTCTTTCCCCCAAAAAGACATGTGACATCTCTCCTCTTGAACATCAAGCATCTGGGATCCTTGAGTATTCTCTCCCCTGGAAATCTCTTTCTCCCCCTTAATACTTTCTCCCTTGTAGGTGATAAGCTTTGATGTGATCTCTCTCCCCCCTTTGACATCAATTTCCAAGAAGGGCTTTCTGGAATCCGTCGTATAGGTTTGGTCCTTGAGACTCAGCACAAAGCAATGGATAAAACTGTGATGCTTGTAGAGGACAAGATTCATTGAGTAGAGCTGGATCAGAAGAAATATAGAACAAGTGGCAAACTGTTTTTCCTGTTGTGAAGTCGGTGGCACCGAGTGGCATGTTTCGGTGGGGCCGAAAAGATTCGGTTGGACCAAAAAATACAAGTCGGTGAAACCGAGTTCAACACAGAGAAAAACACTTGTCACCTCAGCTCACTAAACATGTAGGATCTCACAAAGATTTGCAATGAATTATCTGAAGGATTTGCAAGGAATTGAATGTAGAAAATGCAGAACAAAAACAAAAAGAAAAGAGAAGAAACTGAAAGATCTAGATGAAGTTTGTTTTTTGAAAAAGAGAAAGAAAATAAATATGCATGAGACAAATGCAATAACACAGAAAAGAACACAAGAGAACTTCATCTAGAGTTGGGCGGTGACATAGTCACCTATGTTAGAGTATATTGACTTAGGAGTCAAGTGAGAACACTTGATCATAGGTCATACTCATCGTTTAAGCTCAAAATGGGGTTACCATTTTTCATTTAAGCATCTTGATGTATTCACATCTTGTTGAGTTGCTTTGACTCATGTCTTGGAGTAAAGCTTCTCTAAGATGGAATAACATACCTTGGGTGGTGGTGTGGTTCTTGCTCATGTAGTTGAACTTGTGTGGGTGCTCAAGGTTGATGTAGCTCATCAAGAGTTGGGAGCACCACTTGGAGTTTGAGTTCATCTACCTACATGGGTTAGTTCTTGCAAGGAAGAGCACTTGTGTATCCAAAAATGACAATCATGAATCTCAACATAGAATTTGTCAAAGGATATGTTTGAATGGTTTTGTGCTTCCTTGTCTTCAACCACCATTGTGTAGAGACTTGGTGATGTAGAGATTGCTCAAGATGTGAGTGAGTCGCAATCTCATGGAATTAGATTCAACCAAGCACCTACATGGGTTAGACAACATGCAAGGTACAAATATATCCAAGACACAAGATAGTCATCATAAGAGATATATCATGGATTAGTCATAAGCTCATGTCTTGCATGTATCCAATGGAGTTCCTACTCCAAGTTCGAAGCATCAATAATGTTCAATTCACCTCTCAACCTGCAAAATACTTTCTCATCAAGAGGTTTAGTAAATATATCCGCTAATTGCTTATCGGTGCGAACATGCTTAAGATCAATGTCACCCTTAGCAACATGGTCTCGAATGAAATGATGATGAACTTCAATATGCTTAGTTCGAGAATGTTGTACAGGATTATGACCAATTTTGATAGCACTTTCATTGTCACAAAGCAGTGGAACATGTTTCACATAGATCCCATAATCTTTAAGAGTTTGGGTCATCCAAAGTAATTGAGCACAACATGAACCAGCGGTAATGTATTCGGCTTCGGCGGTGGATAAGGATACCGAGTTTTGTTTCTTGGAAGACCAAGACACAAGAGATCTACCAAGAAATTGACAAGTACCCGAAGTGGACTTTCTATCAACCTTGTCTCCGGCATAATCCGAGTCAGAATAGCCAACAAGATCAAAATAAGACCTCTTAGGATACCAAATGCCAAAGTTTGGTGTATGAATTAAGTATCTCACTATCCTTTTCACAGCCTTAAGATGACATTCTTTAGGAGCAGCTTGATAACGTGCACATATGCACACACTTAGCATAATGTCGGGACGTGAAGCACATAGGTATAACAAAGAACCAATCATAGAGCGATAAACCTTTTGATCAACCGGTTCACCATCTTTGGTCAAATCAAGATGTCCACTAGTAGGCATGGGTGTAGGCATACCTTTGCATTCTTGCATATTGAACTTCTTGAATAAGTCCTTGGCGTACTTCGTTTGAGAGAAAAATGTACCTTCCTTAGTTTGCTTGATTTGCAAACCGATAAAGAATTTGAGTTCACTCATCATAGACATCTCAAACTTCTCTGACATTAGCTTTCCAAACTTTTCACTAAAGAGAGGGTTAGTTGAACCAAATATGATATCATCAACATAAATTTGGCATACAAATAGTTCTCCATTAACCCTTTTAGTAAAAAGAGTGGAATCAATTTTACCAATTTCAAAACCACTTGCAATAAGGAACTTGGTCAAGCATTTATACCATGCTCTAGGAGCTTGCTTAAGACCATAAAGAGCTTTGTGAAGTTTGTAAACATGATTTGGTTTCTTAGGATTGATAAAGCCGGGAGGTTGTTTGACATAAACTTCCTCCTCCATTTCACCATTTAGAAAAGCACTTTTAATGTCCATTTGGTACAGGGTGATATTATGGTGATTAGCATAGGCAAGTAAGATGCGAATGGACTCAAGTCTAGCAATGGGAGCATATGTCTCACCATAGTCCATACCTTTGACTTGTGTGTACCCTTGGGCGACGAGACGTGCTTTGTTGCGAACCACTTGTCCATCTTCATCTTGCTTGTTGTGAAACACCCATTTGGTACCAATGATGTTGTGGTTGTTGTCGGGCTTCTCAACCAATGTCCAAACTTGGTTTCTCTCAAAGTTGTGTAGCTCTTCATGCATAGCGTTTATCCAATCCGGATCTTCCAATGCTTCTTCAACCTTCATAGGTTCAATGCTAGAGATGAATGAATAGTTTTCACAAAAGTTAGCTAAACGAGTTTTTGAGCGAGTGATTCTCCCGGTTTGAATATCATTGTAGATTTGCTCGACGGGATGATCTTTGGCAATTCTTGCTCGAACTCGTGAGAGCTTTTGCTTGGGTCTTTGTTGAACATCTTCTTCATCTTGTTCTTCTTCTTGGCCTTCTTCATTGTTGACGTTGTCGTTCTCTTGTCGTGGTGGAGAAGGAGGTTGTTGATGTTCGTCTTGATGCATTTCCTTGTCTTCTTTATCTTGGTGTGTCCCACTTGTGGATGCTTAGGTATCAATTCTTGGTTCACCTTGTCGTGAAGTAGAAGCTTCCACTTGGACGGATGAGGTACTCTCCTTCACCTTCGTTGGACGAATTTTGCCAATAGACAAGTCTTGGATTGCTTCTGAAGGGTCTTTGTCTCCTACATCGATTGGCAATTGCTCTACTTGCGAGCCATTAGATTCATCAAACTTCACATCTACCGTCTCTTCAACCTTTCGGGTGAAATTGTTGTAGACACGGTAAGTGTGAGAGTTTGAGCCATAACCAAGTAGAAAACCTTCATGAGATTTAGGAGCAAACTTTGAACGACGATGCTTGTCAAGAATGTAGCACTTTGAGCCGAATACTCGAAAGTAGCCAACTTGGGGTTTGTTACCTGTGAGGAGCTCGTATGCCGTCTTGCCGAGTAGCTTGTGAAGATACAAGCGATTTGTTGCATGACAAGCTGTCTCAACCGCTTCTGCCCAAAAGTGCTTCGACGTCTTGTACTCATCAAGCATCGTTCTCGCCATTTCGATGAGCGTCCGGTTCTTCCTCTCAACAACTCCATTTTGTTGAGGTGTGTACGTAGCCGAGAACTCATGTGAAATCCCTTCTTCGTCAAGAAAGGTGTCCACATTTGCGTTCTTGAACTCCGTTCCATTGTCACTCCGATCCGTCTTGATCTTCACGTCAAACTGATTTTGGGCCTTCCTAGCGAAGTTTTTGAAGATCTTCTGGACCTGCGACTTGTCATCAAGAAAGAACACCCACGTAAATCTTGAAAAATCATCAACTATAACTAGACCAAAAGAATTTCCACCGAGACTCTTGTAGGCGTTGGGACCAAAAAGATCCATATGAAGTAGCTCGAGTGGCCTCCTTGTGGTCGTGATGTTCTTCACGGGATGCCTTCCTCCAACCTGTTTACTTGCTTGACAAGCACTGCAAAGTCTATCCTTATCAAATATGACATCGTTAACTCCAAGGATATGATTTCCTTTAATAAGCTTGTCAAGGTTTCTCATGACAACGTGACCTAGTCGTCTATGCCACAACCAACCTTTTGAGGATTTAGCAATAAAGCAAGTTTTAGGTTGTGCCTTTTTAGAGAAATCGACAATGTAAAGATCACCTCTACGTATACCGGTAAAGATCATTTTATGATTGTCTTGACGAAACACTTGGCAATCTACCTCAGTAAATAGGACATTCAAACCGAAATCAGCAAGTCTAGATACTGAAAGTAAGTTGTAGCCGAGAGATTCAACGAGCATGACATTTTGAATGGAACTATCATGTGAGATGGCCACCTTACCAAGGCCAACCACTTTACCCTTTGAATTATCACCAAAGGTGACATATTTTCGAGGGCCGTCATTTTCAGCAAGCTCACGGAACATCTCTTCATCTCCGGTCATATGATCAGTACATCCACTATCAAGAACCCATTCCTTCCCTCCTGACACATATCCCCCAAGATTTGCCATAAGACCAAAATGTCTCATTGCATCATCAAGAACGAAGTCACTATCATCATCATCATCATCATCATCATCATCATCATAGTATCCATGTTCACCATGATCTTGTGACTCATAATTTCCTAGAGAGGGTAATTCATTAGATAAATGATCATCAAAGTGGTCACCTTTATGAATTCTTATAGCTTCGGATATAATGATTCCAACATCTCCTTTAGCACGCTTGAGATTGGTAAGCTCAAATAGACAATCACCAAAACTAGGATCACTAGAGTTCATCTTACTCAAGGCAATAGATTTATGGAGAATTTCATCCAAATTTTTCAAGGAATAATCGGGAAATCGTTCCTCAAGAAATTTCCATATAGTATAGGCACAATTAAGAGTAGGCAAACTAGCAATCAAATTTTTGGGCAATCCTCTAATGATGAGCTCAATAGTTCTAAGATTGCGAATTATGTCGATATCTTCATCTAGGGTAGGATGCAAAGGATCAATATGAGGTGCACAAGGGCTAGCAATATACTTGTTCAAATGATATTGATTGAAAATTACAAGCATCTCATTTTTCCACTCATGAAAATACTCTCCATCAAGAATAGGCACTCTATGTCTAAGACTCCCTAAAGTAGACACATCCATCTTCCTCCAATGGTGATTAAACCAAGGCAATGGAGACCAAAGCTCTAATACCACTTGTAGGACCTTGAAGTAGATGTGTCTAGAGGGGGGGTGATTAGACACTTAATGCTAAAGTTGCAGTTTTTAAGCTTTTTCGGTTTAAGTGGAGTTTAGGCACAATTTCAACATTCACAATACATATCAAGCAAGCATGCAAAGAGTATATAGGCAGCGGAAAGTAAAGCACGCAACTTGCAAGAATGTAAAGGGAAGGGTTTGGAGAATTCAAACACAATTGGAGACACGGATGTTTTTCCCGTGGTTCGGATAGGTGGTGCTATCCTACATCCACGTTGATGGAGACTTCAACCCACGAAGGGTAACGGTTGCGCGAGTCCACGGAGGGCTCCACCCACGAAGGGTCCACGAAGAAGCAACCTTGTCTATCCCACCATGGCCATCGCCCACGAAGGACTTGCCTCACTAGCGGTAGATCTTCATGAAGTAGGCGATCTCCTTGCCCTTACAAACTCCTTGGTTCAACTCCACAATCTTGTCGGAGGCTCCCAAGTGACACCTAGCCAATCTAGGAGACACCACTCTCCAAGAAGTAACAAATGGTGTGTTGATGATGAACTCCTTGCTCTTGTGCTTCAAATGATAGTCTTCCCAACACTCAACTCTCTCTCAAAGGATTTGGATTTTGTGGAAAGAAGATTTGAGTGGAAAGCAACTTGGGGAAGGCTATAGATCAAGATTCATGTGGTAGGAATGGAATAGCTTGGCCTCAACACATGAGTAGGTGGTTCTCTCTCAGAACATATGAGTTGGAAGTGTAGATGTGTTCTGATGGCTCTCTCCACGAGTGAAGAGGAGGTGGATGGGTATATATAGCCTCCACACAAAATCCAACCGTTACACACAATTTACCAATCTCGGTGGGACCGAATCAACAAACTCGGTCGGACCGAAATAGTAAACCTAGTGACCGTTAGAGATTTTCGGTGGGACTGACATGCAACTCGGTAGGACCGATATGGTTAGGGTTAGGGCATAACGTAATCTCGGTGAGACCGATTACACAAACTCGGTGAGACCGATTTGGTAATAAGCTAACCAGAGGGTTGGTCAGGCAAACTCGGTGGGACCGATTACACAAACTCGGTGAGACCGATTTTGGTAATGAGCATACACAGTGAGTTTGCATTGTAACCTCGGTAGTACCGATTGCACAAGATCGGTGAGACCGATTTTGGCAATGGACATACACAGTGAGATTACAATCCCATCTCGGTGAGACCGAGATCCCTATCGGTAGAACCGATTTTCTAGAGTTTGGCAATGGCTATGACAAGTGAAACTCAGTGGCGCCGGATAGAAATAATCGGTAGGTCCGAGTTTGGCTTAGGTTTAGGTCATATGTGGAAGTGGGAAAGTAGCTAAGGATTTTGGAGCATATCATTAAGCACTTGAAGCAAGAGGCTCATTAAGCAACACCTCATCCCTCCTTGATAGTATTGGCTTTTCCTATGGACTCAATGTGATCTTGGATCACTAAAATGTAAAATGAAGAGTCTTGAGCTTTAAGCTTTAGCCAATCCTTTGTCCTTAGCATCTTGGAGAATTTCCCACAACCTTTAGTCCATGCCACTCCATTGTTGAACTTATCTGAAACATACTAGATAGAAACGTTAGTCCAACACGAGATATGTTGTCATTAATTACCAAAACCACCTAGGGAGCACTTGTGCTTTCACAAGTGCTTCCTGGGTGGTTTTGGTAATTAATGTCAACATATCTCTTGTTGGACTAACACTTTTACCTAGTTTGTTTCAGATAAGTTCAACAATGGAGTGGCATGGACTAGAGGATGTGGAACCCCTTCAAGATGCTAAGGACAAAGGATTGGCTCAAGCTTCAAGATCAAGACTCTACATTTTCTATTTTAGTGATCCAAGATCACATTGAGTCTATAGGAAAAGCCAATACTATCAAGAGGGGATGAGGTGTTGCTTAATGGCTTGCTTGCTCAAAGTGCTTAGTGATATGCTCCAAAACCCTCAACTACCTTCCCACATCCACATATGACCTAAACCAAAAGTCAAACTCGGCCCCACCGATTCTTTCTATCCGGTGCCACCGAGTTTCAAATGTCATAGCCACTGCCACAAACCCTAGCAAATTGGTCTCACCGATAGGGATCTCGGTCTCACCGAGATGGGATTGTAATCTCTTTGTTTCCCTTCGTATCATTTCGGTCTTACCGAGATGAGCGATCGGTCCCACCGAGATTGCAATGTAAACTCTCTGTTTCCCTTTTGTAACATTTCGGTCTTACCAAGATGAGCGAATCGGTCCCACCGAGTTTACCTGACCAACTCTCTGGTTAGCTTATTACCAAAATCAGTCCCACCGAGTTTGTGTAATCGGTAACACTGAGATTATGTTATGCCCTAACCCTAACCATATCGGTCCTACCGAGTTGCATCTCAGTCCCACCGAAAATCCTAACGGTCACTAGGTTTGCTGAATCGGTCCGACCGAGTTTAACCATTCGGTCCCACCGAGTTTGGCAAATTGTGTGTAACGGTTAGATTTTGTGTGGAGGCTATATATACCCCTCCACCCACTCTTCATTCGTGGAGCGATCCATCAGAACATACCTACGCTTCCTATACACATTTTCTGAGAGAGAACCACCTACACTTGTGTTGAGGTCAAGATATTCCATTCCAACCATATGAATCCTGATCTCTAGCCTTCCCCAAGTTGCTTTCTACTCAAATCTTCTTTCCACCAAATCCAAATCCTGTGAGAGAGAGTTGAGTGTTGGGGAGACTATCATTTGAAGCACAAGAGCAAGGAGTTCATCATCAACACACCATTTGTTACTTCTTGGAGAGTGGTGTCTCCTAGATTGGCTAGGTGTCACTTGGGAGCCTCCAACAAGATTGTGGAGTTGAACCAAGGAGTTTGTAAGGGCAAGGAGATCGCCTACTTCGTGAAGATCTACCGCTAGTGAGGCAAGTCCTTTGTGGGCGACGACCGTGATGGAATAGACAAGGTTGCTTCTTTGTGGACCCTTCATGGGTGGAGCCCTCCGTGGACTCGCACGACCGTTACCCTCCATGGGTTGAAGTCTCCATCAATGTGGATGTGCGATAGCACCACCTATCGGAACCACGACAAAAACATCCGTGTCTCCAATTGCGTTTGAATACTCCAAACCCTTCTCTTTACATTCTTGCAAGTTGCATGCTTTACTTTTCGCTGCTCATATACTCATTGCATGCTTGCTTGATATGTATTGTGTTTGTTAAACTTGTGCTCAAACTCCACTTAAACTTAAGAATATTAAAAACTGCAACTTTTGGCACTTAGTGTCTAATCACCCCCCTCTAGACACCTCTTCTCGATCTTTTCACAATCCCTTCACGGTCACTTACGAGAGTGAGATCTAATAGATATAATATTTTTGGTATTTTTGGTATAAAGATGCAAAGTAAAAATTAAAAGCAAAGCAAGATTAAAGTGATGGAGATTGATATGATGAGAATAGACTCGGGGGCCATAGGTTTCACTAGTGGCTTCTCTCAAGAGCATAAGTATTCTATGGTGGGTGAACAAATTACTGTTGAGCAATTGACAGAATTGAGCATAGTTATGAGAATATCTAGGCATGATCATGTATATAGGAATCACGTTCGTGACAAGTAGATCGAAACGATTCTGCATCTACTACTATTACTCCACTCATCGACCGCTATCCAGCATGCATCTAGAGTATTAAGCGAAAAATAGAGTAACGCCTTAAGCAAGATGACATGATGTAGAGAGATAAATTCATGCAATATGAAATAAACCCCATCTTGTTATCCTCGATGGCAACGATACAATACGTGCCTTGCTGCCCCTTCTGTCAATGGGTAAGGACACCGCAAGATCGAACCCAAAGCTAAGCACTTCTCCCATGGCAAGAACTACCAATCTACTCCCTCCGTCCGGAAAAACTTGTCCCTCAAATGGATGTATCTAGCACCAACTTGGTGCTAGATACATCCATTTGAGGAACAAGTTTTTTTGGACGGAGGGAGTAGTTGGCCAAACCAAACGGATAATTCGAAGAGACTTGCAAAGATAACCAATCATACATAAAAGAATTCAGAGAAGATTCAAATATTATTCATAGATAGACTTGATCATAAACCCACAATTCATCGGTCTCAACAAACACACCACAAAAAGAAGATTACATCGAATAGATCTCCACAAGAGAGGGGGAGAACTTTGTATTGAGATTCAAAGAGAGAGAAGAAGCCATCTAGCTACTAACTATGGAGCCGAAGGTCTGAGGTAAACTACTCACACTTCATCGGAGAGGCTATGATGATGTAGAAGCCCTCCGTGATGACGACCCTCTTCCGGTGGAGCTCCGGAACAGGCCCCAAGATGGGATCTCGTGGATACAGAAAGTTGCGGCGGTGGAATTAGGTTTTTGGCTCCTGTTCTGATCGTTTGGGGGTACGTGTGTATATATAGGAGGAAGAAGTACGTCGGAGGAGCAACGAGGGGCCCACGAGGCAGGGGGGCACGCCCTAGGGGGGGCGCCCCCACCCTCGTGACCGCCTCTTTTGTTCCTGGGAGCAGGGTCCAAGTCTCCTGGATCACGTTCGGTGAGAAGATCACGTTCCCGAAGATTTTATTCCGTTTGGACTCTGTTTGATATTCCGTCTATCTGAAACACTGAAATAGCCAAAAACAGCAATTCTGGGCTGGGCCTCCGGTTAATAGGTTAGTCCCAAAAATAATATAAAAGTGGAAAATAAAGCCCAATATAGTCCAAAACAGTAGATAATATAGCATGGAGCAATCAAAAATTATAAATACATTGGAGACGTATCACCGACCGCTTGGATATTACGGCAGCCCCGCAGTCGGACATCTCCCCGGCCCTCGACCCCAGCTGCTTCAAAGAGAAGAAGTGCACCCAGAGATCGATGGAGGGCTCGACCCCCAGGTACCCGCGCAGAGGGTGACGAAGCCCGAAAGCTGCACAATGGCGCCCGCGCCAAGATGATGGGGCTGGAGCCGTGATGTCTACTACACAACCTTCTTCTTGTAGATGTTGTTGGGCCTCCAAGCGCAGAGGTTTGTAGGACAGTAGCAAATTTCCCTCAAGTGGATGACCTAAGGTTTATCAATCCGTGGGAGGCGTAGGATGAAGATGGTCTCTCTCAAACAACACTTCAACCAAATAACAAAGAGTCTCTTGTGTCCCCAACACACCTAATACAATGGTAAATTGTATAGGTGCACTAGTTCGGCGAAGAGATGGTGATACAAGTGCAATATGGATGGTAGATATAGGTTTTTGTAATCCGAAAATATAAAAACAGCAAGGTAGCTAATGATAAAAGTGAGCGTAAACGGTATTGCAATACTAGGAAACAAGGCCTAGGGTTCATACTTTCACTAGTAAAAGTTCTCTCAACAATAATAACATAATTGGATCATATAACTATCCCTCAACATGCAACAAAGAGTCACTCCAAAGTCACTAATAGCGGAGAACAAACGAAGAGATTATTGTAGGGTACGAAACCACCTCAAAGTTATTCTTTCTGATCGATCTATTCAAGAGTCCGTAGTAAAATAACACGAGGCTATTCTTTCCGTTCAATCTATCATAGAGTTCATACTAGACTAACACCTTAAGAAACAAATCAACCAAAACCCTAATGTCACCTAGATACTCCAATGTCACCTCAACTATCTGTGGGTATGATTATACGATATGCATCACACAATCTCAGATTCATCTATTCAACCAACACAAAGAACTTCAAAGAGTGCCCCAAAGTTTCTACCGGAGAGTCAAGACGAAAACATGTGCCAACCCCTATGCATAAGTTCACGAGGTCACGGAACTCGCAAGTTGATCACCAAAACATACATCAAATGGATCACGTGATATCCCATTGTCAACACAGATAAGCACATGCAAGTCATACACCAAGTGTTCTCAAATCCTTAAAGACTCAATCCGATAAGATAACTTCAAAGGGAAAACTCAATCCATCACAAGAGAGTAGAGGGGGAGAAACATCATAAGGTCCAACTATAATAGCAAAGCTCAAGATACATCAAGATCGTGCCGAATCAAGAACATGAGGGAGAAAGAGAGAGAGAGACCAAACACATAGCTACATGCCCTTAGCCCCGAGGGTGAACTACTCCCTCCTCATCATGGAGAGCGCCAGGATGATGAAGATGGCCACTGGAGAGGGATTCCCCCCTCCGGCAGGGTGCCGGAACGGGTCTAGATTGGTTTTCGGTGGCTACGGAGGCTTGTGGCGACGGAACTCCCGATCTAGGTTATGTTCTGGAGGTTTCAGTATATATAAGAGGTTTTGGCATCGAGAACAAGTCAGGGGGGTCTCCGGGCTGTCCACGAGGTAGGGAGGCACATCTAGGGGTGTGGGCGCGCCCCCACCCTCGTGGGCAACCCGGGACTCTTCTGGCCCAACTCTTTTACTCCATGTCCTTCTTCTGGTCCAAAAATAAGTTCCGTGAAGTTTCAGGTCAATTGGAGTCCGTTTGGTTTTCCTTTTGTACGATACTGAAAAACAAGGAAAAAATAGAAACTGGCACTGGGCTCTAGGTTAATAGGTTAGTCCCAAAAATCATATAAAATAGCATATAAATGCATATAAAACATCCAAGGTTGATAATATAATAGCATGGAACAATAAAAAAATTATAGATACGTTGGAGACGTATCAAGCATCCCCAAGCTTAATTCCTGCTCGTCCTCGAGTAGGTAAATGATAAAAACAGAATTTTTGATGTGGAATGCTACCTAACATATTTATCTATGTAATCCTCTTTATTGTTCCAGAATTTTTGATGTGGAATGCTACCTAACATATTTATCTATGTAATCCTCTTTATTGTGGCAAGAATATTCAGATCCATAAGATTCAGGACAAAAGTTTAATATTGACATAAAAATAATAATAATTCAAGCATACTAACTAAGCAGTCATGTCTTCTCAAAATAACATGGCCAAAGAAAGCTTATCCCTACAAAATCATATTGTTTGGCTATGCTTCATTTTCGTCACACAAAAATGCTCCCATCATGCACAACCCCGATGACAAGCCAAGCTATTTGTTTCATACTTTAGTAATCTCAAACTTTTTTCAACTTTCACGCAATACATGAGCGTGAGCCATGGATATAGCACTATGGGTGGAATGGAGTATAATGATGGAGGTTGTGTGGAGAAGAGAAAAAGGGAGAACGTCTCACATTGACGCGGCTAATCAACGGGCTATGGAGATGCCCATAAATTGATGTCAATGCGAGGAGTAGGGATTGCCATGCAACGGATGCACTAGAGCTATAAATGTATGAAAGCTCAACAAAAGAAACTAAGTGTGTGTGCATCCAACTTGCTTGCTCACAAAGACCTAGGGCATTTGAGGAAGCCCATTGTTGGAATATAAAAGCTAAGTTCTATAATGAAAAATTCCCACTAGTATATGAAAGTGACAAAACAAGAGACTCTCTATCATGAAGATCATGGTGCTACTTTGAAGCACAAGTGTGGAAAAAGGATAGTAGCACTGTCCCTTCTTATTTTATATATTTTTCTTTTTTTATTTGGCCTTTCTTTTTTTATTTTTTATTTGGCCTTTCCTTTTTTGGCCTTTTTTGGGACAATGCTCTATTAATGATGATCATCACACTTCTATTTATTTACAACTCAAAGATTACAACTCGATACTAGAACAAAATATGACTCTATATGCATGCCTCCGGCGGTGTACCGGAATGGGCAATGAATCGAGAGTGACATGTATGATAAATTATGCATGGTGGCCTTGCCACAAATACGATTTCAACTACATGATCATGCAAGGCAATATGACAATGATGATATGTGTCATGATGAACGGAACGGTGGAGAGTTGCATGGCAATATATCTCGGAATGGCTATGGAAATGCCATAATATGTAGGTATGGTGGCTGTTTTGAGGAAGATATAAGGAGGTTTATGTGTGACAGAGCGTATCATATCACGGGGTTTGGATGCACCGGCGAAGTTTGCACCAACTCTCGAGGTGAGAAAGGGCAATGCACGGTACCGAAGAGGCTAGCAATGATGGAAGGGTGAGAGTGCATATAATCCATGGACTCAACATTAGTCATAAAGAACTCACATACTTATTGCAAAAATCTACAAGTAATCAAAAACCAAGCACTACGCGCATGCTCCTAGGGGGATAGATTGGTAGGAAAAGACCATCGCTCGTCCCCGACCGCCACTCATAAGGAAGGCAATCAAAGAAACACTGCATGCTTCAAATTTTTCACACAACGGTTATCATACATGCATGCTACGGGACTAGGAAACCTCAACACAAGTATTTATCAAATTCACAATTACTCAACTAGCATGACTCTAATATTGCCATCTTCATATCTCAAAATAATTACCAAGTATCAAACTTCTCATAGTATTCAATGCACTTATATGAAAGTTTTTATTATATCCCTCTTGGATGTCTATCATATTAGGACTAAATTCATAACCAAAGCAAACTACCATGCTGTTTAGAGACTCTCAAAATGATACAAGTGAAGCACGAGAGTTCATCTATTTCTTCAAAATAAAACCACCGCCGTGCTCTAAAAGGATATAAGTGAAGCACTAGAGCAAATGACAAACTACTCCGAAAGATATAAGTGAAGATCAATGAGTAGTCGAATAATTATGCAACTATGTGAAGAATCTCTAACATTTAATAATTTCAGATCTTGTTATTTTATTCAAACATCAATCAAAACAAAATAAAATAAAACGACGCTCCAAGCAAAACACATATCATGTGGTGAATAAAAATATAGCCTCAAGTAAAGTTACGGATGAACGAAGACGAAAGAGGGGATGCCATCCAGGGCATCCCCAAGCTTAGGCTCTTGGTTGTCCTTGAATATTACCTGGGGGTGCCTTGGGCATCCCCAATCTTAGGCTCTTGACACTCCTTATTCCATATTCCATCAAATCTTTACCCAAAACTTGAAAATTTCACAACACAAAACTTAACAAAAAACTTGTAAGCTCTGTTAGTATAAGAAAATAAATCACCACTTAGGTACTGTTGTGAACTCTTTCTAAATTCATATTGGTGTAATATCTACTGTATTCCAACTTCTCTATGGTTTATACCCTCCGATACTACTCATAGATTCATCAAAATAAGCAAACAACACATAGAAAACAGAATGTGTCAAAAACAGAATAGTCGGTAGTAATCTGTATCAAACGTATACTTCTGGAACTCAAAAAATTCTTAAATAAATTGGTGGACGTGAGGAATTTGTCTATTAATCATCTTCAAAAAGAATCAACCTAATCGCACTCTGCAGTAAAAAATGGCAGCAAATCTCGTGAGCGCTAAAGTTTCTGTTTTTTACAGCAAGATCACAAAGACTTCACCCAAGTCTTCCCAAAGGTTCTACTTGGCACAAACACTAATTAAAACATAAAACCACATCTAAACAGAGTCTAGATTAATTATTTATTAATAAACAGGAGCAAAAAGCAAAGAACAAAAATAAAATTGGGTTGCCTCCCAACAAGCGCTATCGTTTAACGCCCCTAGCTAGGCATGATGATTTCAATGATGCTCACATAAAAGATAAGAATTGTAACATAAAGAGAGCATCATGAAGAATATGACTATCACATTTAAGCCTAACCAACTTCCTATGCATAGGGATTTTGTGAGAAAACAACTTATGGGAACAATAATAAACTTGCATAGGAAGGTAAAACAAGCAAATCTTCAAGATTTTCAACACATAGAGAGGAAACTTGATATTATTGCAATTCCTACAAGCATATATTCCTACCTCATAATAATTTTCAGTAGCATCATGAATGAATTCAACAATATAGCTATGACATAAAGCATTATTTTCATGATGCATAAGCATAGAAATTTTATTACTCTCCACATAAGCAAATTTATTGTCATGGATAATAGTGGGAGCAAACTCAACAAAATAACTATCATGTGAGGCATAATCCAATTGAAAATTAAAATCAAGATGACAAGTTTCATGGTTATCACTATTCTTTATAGCATACATGTCATCACAATAATCATCATAGATAGCAACTTTGTTCACATAATCAACTGGAACCTCTTCCGAAATAGTGGATTCATCACTAAATAAAGTCATGACCTCTCCGAAACCACTTTCATCAATATAATCATCATAAATAGGAGGCATGCTTTGATCATAATAAATATTCTCATCAAAACTTGGGGGACTAAAAATATCATATTCATCAAACATAGCATCCCCAAGCTTGTAGCTTTGCATATCATTAGCATCATGGATATTCAAGGAATTCATACTAACAACATTGCAATCATGCTCACCATCCAAAGATTTAGTGCCAAACATTTTAATGCATTCTTCTTCTAACACTTTGGCACAATTATCGGAATCCTTATTTTCATGAAAGACATTAAAAATATGAAGCATATGAGGTAACCTCAATTCAATTTTTTGTGTAGTTTTCTTTTATAAACTAAACTAGTGATAAAACAAGAAACTAAAAGATTTGATTGCAAGATTTAAAGATATACCTTCAAGTGCTAACCTCCCCGGCAATGGCACCAGAAAAGAGCTTGATGTCTACTACACAACCTTCTTCTTGTAGACATTGTTGGGTCTCCAAGTGCGGAGGTTTGTAGGACAGTAGCAAATTTCCCTCAAGTGGATGACCTAAGGTTTATCAATTCGAGGGAGGCGTAGGATGAAGATGGTCTCTCTCAAACAACACTGCAACCAAATAACAAAGAGTCTCTTATGTTCCCAACACACCCAATACAATGGTAAATTGTATAGGTGCACTAGTTCAACGAAGAGATGGTGATACAAGTGCAATACGGATGGTAGATATAGGTTTTTGTAATCTAAAAATATAAAAACAGCAAGGTAGCTAATGATAAAAGTGAGCGTAAACGGTATTGCAATGCTAGGAAACAAGGCCTAGGGTTCACACTTTCACTATTGCAAGTTCTCTCAACAACAATAACATAATTGGATCATATAATTGTCCCTCAACATGCAACAAAGAGTCACTCCAAAGTCACTAATAGCGGAGAACAAACGAAGAGATTATTGTAGGGTACGAAACCACCTCAAAGTTATTCTTTCTAATCGATCTATTCAAGAGTCCGTAGTAAAATAACACGAAGCTATTCTTTCCATTCAATCTATCGTAGATTTCGTACTAGAATAACACCTTAAGACACAAATCAACCAAAACCCTAATGTCACCTAGATACTCCAATGTCACCTCAAGTATCTGTGGGTATGATTATATGATATGCATCACACAATCTCAGATTCATCTATTGAACCAACACAAAGAATTTCAAAGAGTGCCCCAAAGTTTCTACCGGAGAGTCAAGACGAAAATGTGTGCCAACCCCTATGCATAAGTTCACGAGGTCACAAAACTCGCAAGTTGATCACAAAAACATACATCAAGTGGATCACGTGATATCCCATTGTCACCACAGATAAGCACATGCAAGACATACATCAAGTGTTCTCAAATCCTTAAAGACTCAACCCGATAAGATAACTTCAAAGGAAAAACAATCCATCACAAGATAGTAGAGGGGGAGAAACATCATAAGATCCAACTATAATAGCAAAGCTCGTGATACATCAAGATCGTGCCGAATCAAGAACACGAGAGAGAGAGAGATCAAACACATAGCTACTGGTACATACCCTCAGCCCCGAGGGTGAACTACTCCCTCCTTGTCATGGAGAGCGCCGGGATGATGAAGATGGCCACCAGAGAGGGATTCCTGTTGGGGAACATAGTAATTTCAAAAAAAATTCCTACGCACACACACAGGATCATGGTGATGCATAGCAACAAGAGGGGAGAGTGTGTCTACGTACCCTCATAGACCGAATGTGGAAGCGTTAGCATAACGCGGTTGATGTAGTCGTACGTCTTCACGATCCGACCGATCCAAGTACCGAACGCACGACACCTCCGACTTCTGCACATGTTCAACTCGATGACATCCCGCGATCTCCGATCCAGCAAAGCTTCATGCGAGAGTTTTGTCAGCACGGCGACGTGGTGACGGTGATGATGATGCTACCGACGCAGGGCTTCTCCTAAGCACCGCTACGATATGATCAAGGTGGATTGTGGTGGAGGGGGCACCGCACACGGCTAAGAGATCAATGATCAATTGTGTGTCTATGGGGTGCCCCTGCCCCCGTATATAAAGAGCAAGGGGAGGAGGTGGCCGGCCAGGGAGAGGCGCGCCAAGAGGGGGAGTAGGAGAGGGGGAAAGAAAGGGAGAGGAGGAGAAGGAAAGAGGGGCCCGGCCCCCTTGCCCTAAACCAATTTGGTTTGGGCCTTGGGGGGGGGGCGCCCCACACTCCCCTTGCTGCCCTCTATTTCCACTAAGGCCCATGTAGGCCCATTAAGCCCCCCGGGGGGTTCCAGTAACCCCCCGGTACTCCGGTATATGTCCGAAACCTTCCGGAACCTTTTTGGTGTCCGAACATAGTCGTTCAATATATCGATCTTTACATCTCGACCATTTTGAGACTCCTTTACATGCACGTGATCACATCCGGGAGTCCGAACTACCTTCGGTACATCAAAACACAAAAACTCATAATACCGATCGTCACCGAACTTTAAGCGTGCGGACCCTACGGGTTCGAGAACTATGTAGACATGACCGAGACATGTCTCCGGTCAATAACCAATAGCAGAACCTGGATGCTCATATTGGTTCCCACATATTCTATGAAGATCTTTATCGGTCAAACCGCATAGCAACATATGTTGCTCCCTTTGTCATCGGTATGTTACTTGCCCGAGATTGTATCTCAACACCTAGTTCAATCTCATTACCAGCAAGTCTCTTTGCTTGTTCTATAATACACCATCCCGCAACTAACTCATTAGTTACAATGCTTGCAAGGCTTATAGTGATGTGCATTACCGAGTGGGCCCAGAGATACCTCTCCGACAATCGGAGTGACAAATCCTAATCTCGAAATACGCCAACTCAACAAGTACCTTCGGAGACACCTGTAGAGCACCTTTATAATCACCCAGTTACATTGTGACGTTTGGTAGCACACAAAGTGTTCCTCTGGTAAACGGGAGTTGCATAATCTCATAGTCATAGGAACATGTATAAGTCATGAATAAAGCAATAGAAACATACTAAATGATCAAGTGCTAAGCTAATGGAATGGGTCAAGTTAATCACATCATTCTATAATGATGTGATCTCGTTAATCAAATGACAACTTATGTCTATGGTTAGGAAACATAACCATCATTGATTCAACGAGCTAGTCAAGTAGAGGCAAACTAGTGACACTCTGTTTGTCTATGTATTCACACATGTACTAAGTTTCCGGTTAATACAATTCTAGCATGAATAATAAACATTTATCATGATATAAGGAAATAAATAATAACTTTATTATTGCCTCTAGGGCATATTTCCTTCAGTCTCCCACTTGCACTAGAGTCAATAATCTAGTTCACATCGCTATGTGATTAACACCCAAAGAGTGATCAAGTTTTGCTTGTGAGAGAAGTTTAGTCTACGGGTCTGCAACATTCAGATCCGTATGTATTTCGCAAATTTCCATGTCTACAATGCTCTGCATGGAGCTACTCTAGCTAATTGCTCCCACTTTCAATATGTATCCAGATCGAGACTTAGAGTCATCTAGATCGATGTAAAAGCTTGCATCGACGTAACTCTTTACGACGAACTCTTTTATCACCTCCATAACCGAGATATATTTCCTTAGTAATCTAAGGATAATTTTGAACGCTGTCCAGTGATCTACTCTTAGATCACTATTGTACTCCCTTGCCAGAATGATGCTAAGGTATACAATAGGACTGGTAAACAACATATCATACTTTATAGAACCTATGACTGAGGCATAGGGAATGACTTTTCATTCTCTTTCTATTTTCTACTGTGGTCAGGTTTTGAGTCTTTACTTAACTTCACACCTTGCAACACAAGCAAGAACTCCTTCTTTGACCGTTCCATTTTGAACTACTTCAAAATCTTTGTCAAGGTATGTACTCATTGAAAAAACTTATCAAGCGTCTTGATCTATCTCTATAGATCTTGATGCTAAATGTGTAAGTAGCTTCATCGAGGTCTTTCTTTGAAAAACTCTTTTCAAATACTCCTTTATGCTTTCCAGAAAATTCTACATTATTTCCGATCAACAATATGTCATTCACATATACTTATCAGAAATGCTGTAGTGCTCCCACTCACTTTCTTGTAAATACAGGCTTCACCGCAAGTCTGTATAAAACCATATGCTTTGATCACTTTATCAAAGCATATATTCCAACTCTGAGATGCTTGCACCAGTCCATAGATGGATCGCTAGAGCTTGATCACTTTGTTAACACCTTTTAGGATCGAAAAAACCTTCTGGTTGCATCATATACAACTCTTCTTTAAGAAATCCATGAAGGAATACAATTTTGACATCCATTTGCCAGATTTCATAAAATGCGGCAACTGCTAACATGATTCGGACAGATTTTTAAGCATCGATACGAGTGAGAAAATCTCATCATAGTCAACACTTTGAACTTGTTGAAAACATTTTGCGACAATTCAAGCTTTGTAGATAGTAACACTACTATCAGCGTCCGTCTTCCTCTTGAAGATCCATTTATTCTTAATGACTCACCGATCATCGGGCAAGTCAATCAAAGTACATACTTTGTTCTCATACATGGACCCCATCTCAGATTTCATGGTGTCGGTGTCAAAACCGGCGGATCTCGGGCAGGGGGGTCCCGAACTGTGCGTCTAAGGCGGATGGTAACAGGAGGCGGGGGACACGATGTTTACCCAGGTTCGGGCCCTCTTGATGGAGGTAATACCCTACGTCCTGCTTGATTGTTCTTGATAATATGAGTGTTACAAGAGTTGATCTACCACGAGATCAGAGAGGCTAAACCCTAGAAGCTAGCCTACAGTATGATTGCATGTTGTCCTATGGACTAAAACCCTCCGGTTTATATAGACACCGGAGGGGGCTAGGGTTACACAAGGTTGGTTACAAAGGAGGAGATATACATATCCATATTGCCTAGCTTGCCTTCCATGCCAAGTAGAGTCCCATCCGGACACGAGACGAAGTCTTCAATCTCGTATGTTCATAGTCCAACATTCCGGCCAAAGGATATAGTCTGGCTATCCATAGACCCCCTAATCCAGGACTCCCTCAGTAGCCCCTGAACCAGGTTTCAATGACGATGAGTCCGGCATGCAGTGTTGCCTTCGGCATTGCAAGGCGGGTTCCTCCTCTGAATACACCATGGAAGAGTTTGAATACAAGGACAATGTCCGACCCTGCAAAATAAGTTCCACATACCACCGTAGAGAGAATAATATTTCCACAAATCTAATCTGCTGACACGTTTTGACAACATGATGTCACGCCATGGCCCGGTCATTATTCGAACCATTTTTCTCAACCAGCTCCGCACATAACGCGAGGCGGTTTTCTTGACACGTCTTGTCAAAGTAGAGATCATGTTCCCCTTATCACGAGATTCTCATCAATACGAACGTGGGTAACCCAACCGCGCCATCAATTACGGCGCCTGGGGAATAAGCAGTTTTGCCAGGCAAGTGGGGAGAGACATCGCCTCTTCCGCCCTTATAAAGGGATAAAGATTTACTTTTTTCACCCACGCCTTCTTTCTCCTTGCTTACCCATTCCCGCACACTCGAGATCTAGCGCCCAAGCTCGCGTTCTTCTTCTCAAACCACTCCAAGCATGTCCGGAGCAGGAGGCAAGTGGATGGGCTCCTCCGTCATGGAGGAGAACATCAAAAAGTTACGGGAAGCCGGATACCTGGCTGCGGATATCGCGCACCGGCTGCCAAATGCGGGGCATATCGTCCCAACGCCCAAACCCCATGAGAGGGTAGTTTTTCTCACCCATTTTGTCTGCAGACTGGGATTTCCTCTCCACCCCTTTGTCCATGAGCTCATGTTCTACTATGGGCTGGATTTTCATGATCTGGCCCCCAATTTCATCCTCAACATCTCGGCGTTTATCGTCGTGTGTGAGGCCTTCCTCCGCATCAAGCCCCAGTTCGGCCTATGGCTGAAAACCTTTAATGTTAAACCGAAGGTGGTAGGTGGCCAACAAGCAGAGTGCGGAGGCGCCATGGTGGGCAAGATGCCTAATGTCACCTGGCTCGAGAGTACCTATGTGGATACCATAAAGGGGTGGCAATAGGGGTGGTTCTACATCACTGAGCCGCGCAACTCCAACTGGGTGGCGGCCCCCAAATTTCGATCCGGAATCCCCACGCGGCTTACCTCCTGGAAAGAGAAGGGCCTGTCTTAGGGTTCGTCGGTAGAGTTGACCGGACTCCTGACCTGCATTCAGAACATGACGAACAAGAAAATCAAGCTTGTCAACATGGTCCAGGTTATGCTCTTCTGCCGGATCCTTCCGTGTCAACGACGGGCATTCAATTTGTGAAAGTTCAACTCGGCCAAGCACCAGACACTGCGAGAGCTCTATGACACGATGCACGAGGACGTCTAGAGGGTGCTGTTCAAGAGTGCCGAGATTCCTCCCTCCCTCACCGAGGACCGTAGACTCAGTGCAAAGCACCGCGCCAATCCGGTAGGCTTTTTATATCTCTCAGGGTATCTATTTGCCCCGGTTTAGTTGTGTGCAGGATCTGAACTTCCATGTCATTAACAAGATTTGATAGAGACAACGGAGCAGCTTGATAGCCTAGCCCCACTGCCCGAAGATCCTGCAGATGCTCTTCTAACGAAGATGCTGACTCCGGCACCCTACAAGGTGCCGGAAAAGAAGACCAAGAAGAAGGCCGCGGGGGCCCGAAAGGGTCTCCGGCGCAAGGTTGTATCGGAGTCATCGGACGATGACTCCAACGCGCACTCCCACGGAAACGAGGAGGAGGAGGAGAAAAGTTCTCCCCCCAGCCGGGGAGACAAGAAAAGGAAGGTCGACCCATCCGGGGAGGCCGAAGGGTCCAAGAAGGGAAGGACCCTCCCTCCGGACTGCGCCACGACGGCCGCCGACTGTGGCGACGAGTGGCTACCCAGGGTCAAGCCCCTGGCGAAATCGTAAGTGTCCGAATACCATAGTACTTCGTGGTATGTTCTATTACACTGCCTCTCCTCATGCCGAACATGATTATGAAATCCGTCCCGAGCTCACCTCGACGTATCCTCGTCGAGCGGCTCTCTGGACTCGTCAGATATGAACAGCGGTTCTCTCCCAACCGCTACCACCCCTCGCCCTACGGACAACGCCGAGGTGTTGTCTCAAAAGGCACCGAGCCAAGGGGAGGTGGTCCTAGGGGCGCCTAGAGGCGACTTCCCGGACCCTGGGTACCAAGGGAGCGAGGCCCCTACGGGTTCCGAGTTCTGCCCCCAGCCGAATACTGCGCTGGAACCTTCGATGGTTACGGACTCCGGCAGGCGGCCCCCCGTTAGGGAGGGCCAACCATCCGTGCCGGTGTCCTCTGTCCAACCAGAGGTACCAGACAACCTTCTGGCAGCGCTTCCATCGAAGAAGAGCACCGCGCTATGATACGTCTCCGTCGTATCTATAATTTTTGATTGTTCCATGCCAATATTATTTAACTTTCATATACTTTTTGGCAACTTTTTATACTATTTTTGGGACTAACATATTGATCCAGTGCCCAGTGCCAGTTCCTGTTTGTTGCATGTTTTTTGTTTCAAAGAAAACCCATACCAAACGGAATAAAAACTGACAGAGATTTATTTTGGAATATTTATGAATTTTGGGAAGTGGAATCATTGCGAGACGGTGCCCGAGGGGGGCACGAGGTAAGGGGGCGCGCCCCAGGGTGTCAGGCGCGCCCCTGACCCTCGTGGACACCCCGTAAGGCGGTTGGTGCCCTTCTTTCGCCGCAAGAAAGCTAATTTCCGTATAGAGATTGTGTCCAAAATTCAGCCCAATTGGAGTTACGGATCTTCGGAAATTTAAGAAACGGTGAAGGGCCAGAAAATAGAACGCAGAACCAGAGAGAAACAGAGAGATAGATCAAATCTCGAAGGGGCTCTCGCCCCTCCCACGCCATGGAGGCCAAGGACCAGAGGGGAGACCCTTCTCCCATCTAGGGAGAAGGCCAAGGAAGAAGAAGAAGGAGGGGGCTCTCTCCCCCTCGCTTCCGGTGGCGCCGGAGTGCCACCGGGGGCCATCATCACCACCACCATCTTCACCAACAACTTCACCGTCATCATCACCAACTCTTCCCCCCTATATGCAGCGGTGTAACCTCTCTCTTACCCACTGTAATCTCTACTTAAATATGGTGCTCAACGCTATATATTATTTCCCAATGATGTATGGCTATCCTATGATGTTTGAGTAGATCTGTTTTGTCCTAATGGCTATTTGATGATCAAGATTGGTTTGAGTTGTATGTTTTATTATTGGTGCTGTCCTATGGTGCTCTCCATGTTGCACAAGCATGAGATATTCCCGCTGTAGGGTTTGTAATATGTTCATGATTTGCTTATGGTGGGTGGCGTGAGTGACAGAAGCACAGACCCGAGTAAGTAGGTTGTTTGCGTATGGGATAAAGGGGACTTGATACTTTAATGCTATGGTTGGGTTTTACCTTAATGAATCTTTAGTAGTTGCGGATGCTCGCTAGAGTTACAATCATAAGTGCATATGATCCAAGTAGAGAAAGTATGTTAGCTTATGCCTCTCCCTCAAATAAAATTGCAATAATGATTACCGGTCTAGTTATCGATTGCCTAGGGACAAATAACTTTCTTGTTGAAAAAAGCTCTCTACTAAAACTAATTTAGTCGTGTCTTTATCTAAACAGCCCCTAGCTTTTATTTTCGTGTTCTTTACTTTCTTGCAAGCTTACCCAAAAACACCTACAAAGTACTTCTAGTTTCATACTTGTTCTAGGTAAAGCGAACGTCAAGCGTGCGTAGAGTTGTATCGGTGGTCGATAGAACTTGAGGGAATAATTGTTCTACCTTTAGCTCCTCGTTGGGTTCGACACTCTTACTTATCGAAAGAGGCTACAATTGATCCCCTATACTTGTGGGTTATCACGCTATCATGAGTGCGGTGGTCGAGAAGGTTCAGTCTGCCAAAAACAGACTGACCCAAACCCGCGCTAGCCTCCTAACAGGCTTTGAGGTAAGAAATCAAAATATAAGAAAATATTACCGCATAGATAGTAGCCCCTGATGCTTTGTTCGATGTTCGCGAAGAAAAGTCTAATAGAGGATCAAATGATAACTCAGGAGTCTAATTAGAGTATGTCTATGTGTATGTACAGGCTTCACTGCTGGCCGCTGCCGCATGTACTGCGGAGGTCTCTGCGCTGAAGCAGGACCTGAAGCGGTCCGAGGACGAGCTCGGCCTTACCAAGAGGCAGCTCGAAGAGAGCAAAGGTAAGAAATACCCATGTCTATATAGTTAAAAAGAAGTTCGGGAATAAAGTAATAGGATCATCATGGATTTGTCAGGGGCCACGACTGAGGTGGCGACCCTGAGGAAGGCGTTGTCCGAGGCCAAAGACAAAGTGGCCAAAGAACGCATTGAACGGGAAAAAACAAGAAGCCCGAGTAGGCGAGGTGCAGCAAGAGCTTGAGGCTCTCGCCAAAAAGCACGAGTCCTTGGAGCTTGACTCCAAGACGCGAGAGTCCGAGCTCGTGCAGGCGCTTGAAAGCGTCCGGAGGGCCAAGGCCGAAGCCCACAAGGCTCTCCAGGAGATTGACGCGGCGAAGAAGATATCAGCGGGTAAGGCATTCATTATGCAAAGCAAGCACGTGAAGGAGACTTTCCTTTTTCTTACCTGAGTTCGGAGCTCTCCAGGAGCATTTGCAGATCTTCCCCGCAGTGTACTGGATGCCGTGATGTTTTACCGGGCTGAGGAGGGGAGCTCAACGGAGAAGTTGTTCTGGTCTCAGTATACTAGGACTGAACACCCCGTGCCCTTGAGCGACCAGCTGAAGCAGTTGGTCGAGCTTCACAAGGCGACCGAACAGGCCATGAGGGGCCTTATAGTCTGGATGTGGCCTGGCGAGCCCCTGTCCGGCAGCTACTTCGGCCTGGTGAGGCGGCTTGTGGAAGCCTGCCCACGGCTTGAAGTCATCAAGCAGTCCGTCTGCATCGAGGGTGCACTCAGGGCTTTTGCCCTGGCAAAGGTGCACTGGGCGAAGCTGGACGTCATGAAGCTGGTGAAGGAGGGTCCACCGGAGGGCAAGGAGCATCGCTGCCTCGAGAATTATTATGAGAGTGTCCTAAAGGGTTCCCGCCTAGTGGAAGATGAGTGTGCCAAGGATGTAATTTTTGAATGGACATGCTCATGTGATCCTGTAATATGAAACGAGTTCGTTTGCGCCATGCGACGCTTTCTTAATTTAAAATATTAACTTCTGTGCGTCCGTTTATAAAATCTGAGAGTTGGCCAGTCGTCAGCTTCTGCCCCCATGTAACTAGTACTAGGGTGTTCGGGATAAACCTGAGCACTCTTTACCCCAATTTTGGGTCCTTCCAAGGAGGTGTTCAACGCAACAAACTAGGCAATCAGACTATAATGCTTTGTCACTCTCACTTAGCCATAGAAGTCTATAATTTTAAATTTTGGCGAAGCCCCTGGTATTCGGAGGGCCGAATTTGGGGCGCTATACACGCCTATGCCGGACAAGGCCGACTCCTCGCCCAAAGCGGAAAAAGTCTTTAAGGACTTGAGACCTCTCGAACAGCGACCAGTCTCTCGCCTTATCATGAGTGATGACAGTTAGTTTTTGGCTTTCTCTACTGAGGTGCTCGTCCGAAAGAACCGGGACACAATCGCAGTAGTTCTCCCACCGCTACCTTAGCCGATATAGCGGAACGTAAGGTACCAAAGCATGGGAGCCGGGCAACCCAACATTTGACCAAAGACATGATTCGGACTTGATGCATATAGTGCTATAAGTTCGGGGTGACGCACTGTCAAAAGTGTTCGGACTTCTTGCGCCGTGTTACGGGGTAAACGAGAACCCCTGGCGAACTGACCATACCCGAACATGCGGGTGCGGATTATCGTAAGTGGACATGTAAGAGAAAGAGAAAACTTAAATAATGCAATGACAGATTAATGATATGCATTGTTATGTAAATAATACGTCGAAGCGTACTTGGTATAGGTAGTTCAATAAGCATAAAGTAGGACAGTTCGAAATGTCCTATCCCAGGGCAAGCTATGCATAAATAGTGAAAAGCGGGTATATCAATTATTACTAGAGACCACCTGGCGGTTCCCGTGTTCATCTTAGCTTCTTTCCGCCTTGGTTGTTGCTTACGGAATGTGTCCGGCGATCATACTGCCGGAAAGGGCTTCCATAGAGTTAGGCCCTGAAAGAGAGAAGGAATGACAAAGGTATACAACCCCTAGTGCGGTTAAGCCACAATGCGGGGCATGTCCTGATCGTGCCCCCGCCTATGTCCATGGTATTTTCAATGTGTAGTTATATACGTGCGACACGGATTTCGTCGCTTCACTAGGACTGGGACGGGGGCCAAATTGCTAGGCGAGCTCTGATCGTGCGAGGCGATCCTGTTGCAGCTTGTTCCGGACTGGCTTGAAGGTGTCCGGGGGCCGTGATGCCGAATGAGTGGTCTGCCTAAACAGGCTACTTTGTGCTTCTGCTGCAAGGGCCACAGTGTGCTCTTCCGTACGGAGCGAGCGTTCTGTGTTTCCATTTACTGTTATGACCCCGCGAGGTCCTGGCATCTTGAGCTTGAGGTATGCGTAATTTTGCAAACGCCGTCCGTCCGAGCAGTGCATGATAGCCACTGCGAAACGGGACGATGTCGAAGATTAACTCTTCACTTCGAAAGTTGTCCGGTGATCCGAAGACCACTTCCAGTGTGATTGAGCCTGTGCAATGGGCCTCCACACCTGGGATGACGCCTTTAAAGGTGCTTTCGCTGGGTTTGATCCTCGAGGGATCGATACCCATTTTTTGCACTGTATCCTGATAAAGCAGGTTCAGGCTGCTGCCGCCGTCCATAAGGACTCGAGCGAGGTGAAATCCGTCAATGATGGGGTCTAGGACCAGTGCGGCTGATCCACCATGACGGATGCTACTGGGGTGGTCCCTGCGATCGAAGGTGATTGGGCAAGCAGACCATGGGTTGAACTTTGGGGCGACGGGCTCCATCACATAGACGTTCCTTAGTGCACGCTTCCACTCCCTCTTGGGAATGTGGGTTGCGTATACCATGTTCACCGTCTTCACTTGTGGGGGAAACCCGTTCTGTCCTCCTGTGTTCGGCGGCCGGGGCTCCTCCTCGTCATCGCTATGCAGCCCCTTGTCCTTGTTCTTGGTATTTAACTTGCCGGCCTGCTTGAACACCCAACATTCTGTGTTGGTGTGATTGGCTGGCTTGTCGGGGGTGCCGTGGATTTGACACGAGCGATCCAATATGCGATCTAGACTGGACGAAGCTGGAGTATTTCTTTTGAATGCCTTTTTCCGTTGACCGGATCTAGAGCCTCTGAATCTGGCATTAACTGCCGTATCTTCGGTGTTATTGCCGTTATTGCGGCGCTTTGGTCTGTTACGACGCTGCCTACCAGACAGTGTCCTGGACTAGGGGGTACTCATCACATCGTCTCCCGATCAGTTGGATTGGGCCGAGGATCCCCATGGCCGCATACTCACGGGCCAGTTCGGACAGCTGCCGCATACAAGGAAGATTCCACAAGACTTGGCGATCAAGACAAGGACTTCTCCCCACCAGCGTATTCGGCTAGGACTCTTGTTATCCCTAGCCTCTGGTGCATTATATAAACTGAGGCCAGGCTAGTCGATATAGATACAACAATCATATCATAGGCTAGCTTCTAGGGTTTAGCCTCTCTAATCTCGTGGTAGATCTACTCTTGTACTACACATATCATCAATATTAATCAAGCAGGACGTAGGGTTTTACCTCCATCAAGAGGGCCCGAACCTGGGTAAAACTTCGTGTCCCCTGCCTCCTGTTACCATCCGCCTAGACACACAGTTCGGGACCCCCTACCCAAGATCCGCCGGTTTTGACACCGACATTGGTGCTTTCATTGAGAGTTCCGCTATGTGTTCGGCAAAAGGTTGATGGCTCGCCTGCAGGTCAACTGCGACTTCGGCATCTTCGTCACCAGCTCGATTGGTCACCTTGGTTCGACTAAGGACTGCGTGCTACCTCCGATCGTCATGTTCGGATGAGGGCCTTTATAAACATCAACTCCGATCTCTATCAAGATCATGGAGGAATCATCCAGGGAGCCTGGGGGCTCAACGTCAACATTGCCCTCGGGCAACCGTGCTGTTTTTCTGGACAACAAACTTGTGTCCGCCACCACCGCCTCCTCAAGTGTCTCTTTAACGATTGCTTCGGTGGAATTGTGCGGAATTGAGTCTACAACAACCCTGGAAAATTTCGTCGAGTTCCGATGGAGGAATCTCCGACAATCTACGATATACCGGAGCCTTGTCAAATCTGGATGGGAATCTGGACGAGTTTAGGGTGTGGTCTCCAGAGCCTAGCTCGGAGGTCCTTTGGAAGATCCAACCGTTCATCTACTGCGGAGTTCCCATATCTACCACCCCTCCAAAATTTCAGCTCGATCCGACCGTCCAAACTCCGGGAAACTTCCGATTAGTGCATCACTTTTCAGATCTGTTTTCTGCGTGAAAACGAATCCGACCCGAGTTCGTCTTTTTTATGAACGGGATTTCGGACATCCCTTTTGAAGGAAGTTTTGTATGGGGTATTGTGTTTTGTTCCCGAACACATCCCACTAACTTTAAGATCTTTTGAACATGATCTTCAACATCATGCTGGTGTCAAACCGGTCTGGCAATATTGCTCCACGACTGCCGACCTGCGCTAGACACGTCGTCACTTTGTTGAGCCGAGCTCAACTTCTTCGGATCATTATCTCGGCAAGCCGAACAAGAGTCCGGCATCGCGAAGGATAAATCATCACCAACATCGCCGCCCCACGGATTACACGGAGCGGGCATACCGGCATCGCCGCATGGTCGCTTCATCAAGCCGGCAACGACCACGTCACGACCTGCATCGGCAGGACCGCACTATCGCTTCTTCAAGCTGGTGTCTATCACGCCGACCTACTTCGACTCATCGGCTGACATCGAGGCTTCGACATCTCGGCTGGACCGGGGGCTTCGCCATATCTTCATCAATCTATACTCCGGAGACTTCGGCGTCACTAGCCGACCAGCTCCGTCACGTTAACTAGACCGAGGGCTTTGCCTCGGCGAGCCGACCTTTGCCAGCATCGCCGTGCCATCGCTTTATCGCCCATCAGGCAATGGGTGCGCGGATCGAGTCCCAATTTTGGGAATCACCTTTTTTTGGATTGCTACGACAAATAAACCAGGTGCTATTAATCCTAGTATTTTTTGCTTGCTTGGGTTTATTTTTCCCAAGGAATTATTACTCTTGTTTGTCCATCATCTGTACACAGGTCTATCAAATGATGGCCGCATTAACAACGGTCGCGTGGTGGTTCGGTCAGTTTCCGTACATAGTCCGGCGAACGCCGCATCCGGAACTCGGACCGACCTGTGAATTCAGGCTTTGCCACGCCTTTACCGCATCACGCCGACACCCTACACCGACATTGACTTCGGTGCCAGGCCATATTTCTTTTATTACTCACTTTGCATAAATTATTTATTATGCAACGATTTTTTAATTATCATTATTACTATTATCTCTGGTTTGCACTATTTTTTGTGCACAGGAAAATGATCCGGGGACTTCGACATCACTCTGCCAGTCTGCATTGACCTTGCTATGTCACCACTTCGGCGTCTCGAGCTCTCCGCTCCGCCACCTCGGGACCGGCTTGGGGGATGGAACCTTGTCCCGCATCAAGCTCGAACCGCGTCATCAATGCCGAACACATTAACCAGCTAAGTCACTTTCATGCTCAAAGTTTTAATTTTTAACTTGTGTTCGGTTCGACCAAGCATTATACTTTTTTGTAAAAAAGTTGCTTGTAAAAGATTTCCTTGTCCAAACTTTGTTTGTGACACACAAATTCAAATACCCCATTTACTTGGGGGCTCCCTTGATGGAGCTTTTCCTCTTGCATATGATTATACTTGTACGGCTTCGTTCCTTGTTTGTGTATTACGCCACAATATGCACCATATTGACTTAAGCGATTTGAAAGCTGGGTTGCCTGGCTCCTGTGCTTACCCCTATGTTCCCGATTGTTCGGCTAGGGAGTAAAGGGAGCACCTCTGCGATTGTCACGACCGGGTCCTCCGAGCTCTGACCTCAGACAGGGTGAAGCCGAAAGCTAGCGCTCTTATTGTTTTCAATCATGGTCGGCACACAACAGAACTCATGAGTACAAAAAATCTATTGCACAAGTCTCATAGTAATAATGAGCACCAAAGAAAGGTATCGGTGGGGGGTACTATTTTCTTCGAAGATGCTTCTTACACTTCGTCTGTAATATAGCATAAGTCCCCTGAGCGCGCTTTGTCTGTTACAGCCTTATGGCCCAGTTGCCTGGTTATCGGAAACACTGTCGATATTCTCGATAGGTGGAGTACATAACACTTTTCGGTACTTGACCAAAGAGGGAGAAGCCGACGGTCGGTTAAGACACGTTTAAAGTTCAGTTGAACAAAGATATGATATAAGTACTTCGGTACATACAATCATTATACATAAAAACTTTTATCCAAGTCACTTGGGGGCTCTTAAAATTTATATGAGCTATTTTATAGTAAATGTGTTTTCTTCCTGGTCGTTGCAAAGTCTTTTTCTATCGCTCCTTTTTTGACGTGAGTGTGTGGTCAATAGCCATATAACCCATTTTCTCTCTAGTGACCGCTCGAGTTTAGTTCGCTAAACTGGTCTAACGAGAAGCACTCCGTCTTCGGGATAGGAGGCTGCAGCCGTAGGCTGACCCGCTTGAAGTCTTGAGATCGGATGTGTAATGTTAAAGCACGACAGAAGCACTCTTTTTTTTCTAAGACCAATTTTCGGATTGGCACCGAACACTTGATCTTGTTCAGACGTCAAGTTTTTACTGACGTTTTTTGGTTTTCCAAGCTCATGGAACTTTTAAACTATTTGTGTGTTTTCAACACAAGTCTCACAATGCAATGCCGGACACCTTTATAGATTCGGCAAAAATATTCTCGGATATTACTATATATGCATCGGTTTTGAGTTGTGTCTTCAGTCAATAGTTGGGTTGCCTGGCTCCTGCACTTGCTTCCTATGTTCCGCTTTGTTCGGGTAGGCGTGCAAAGGGAGAACCACTGCGATTGTGCTTCCAGCTCACACAGTTAAGCACCTTAGTGGAGAAAGCCGAAAACTGACTGTCACAATAAGCATAAACTGGTCAGCGATCCGATGACTGTGTTAAAATGACGGGCTACTCATAACAATGGCTGAAGTGTTTACGGCTTGACCTTGACTGTCGCCGAACACTACCGGGGGCTATTAATTGGCCTCCCAAACTAAATCCTCGATATTTTGCTCTTACATTAGAGCTGAGGTTTCATGATCATGCTTAGCATGACAACCCAAAGAAAGGAACCGATAGCGGGACTATTTTCTTTGGAAGACATTTCTTATGTTTAACAGTAATATAACATATCTCTCTGCGTACCTTTGTTTATAAAACCGTATGGCCAGATTGCCTTGTTTGTCGTAAATCTTTGCCCTCATAAAGGCTTTATAAAGTAGGACAAACACTCCTCGGCTACTGTCCGAGGAGGTGGAAGCCGATGGTCGGTCAAAAAAGTTTTGTACAATGCGGATCCGAGCATTAATGACGTAAAGTACTTGGATACATAGAGTCATTACACATAATTTGTGATTTTACTATGGATATTGATCCTTAATTCGGCCACCCGTGCCCGAATTAAGGCTCGGGGGCTATTGGGCTTCGGGCTTATTATTTACAAATATTAAAGGGGCACATCGATCCCCTGATCTGGTGTTGCCACCCGACCAGTGTCTCGGGGGCTACTGCATTGCCTATCCAATGTAGAAAATTTTAAGTGCAATACAGTTTCCGAGGAGATTTTGATCCTCAGGTTGGTCGGCCGCACCCAACCTGAGTCTCGAGGACTGAGCACGCCGCTTTTTGTGTGCTGAAGTATCCTGTTGAGCTAGGACTTGATCCTCAGGCCGATTTTACAAATCAACCTGAGTCTCAGCGGCTACTGGGTTCAGCGGTCTTATGTCATCCTTCAGGTGCATCTCGGGTTTTAAACCGATACACACCTTGAGGGCTACTGGCTATATATCTCGGCAGAGAATAAATTGCACCAATAAAAAATATTGACAAAAAATCGGCCCACAGTCGGGGTGGTGCACCACCTCGGAAGCAGTCCGGCATAAAGCTCGGGCGCTAGCGGCTGGCTCCATAGGGGGCATTTCTGGCATTAAGCTCGGCTAAACTCCTTCAACCTTTTTGAACCAAGGTGATTTATGATAGTCCGCCATTGGAGCTTGGACATAGTCCGGCGTTGGAGCTTGGACATAGTCTGGCGTTGGAGCTCGGATACATTCCGGTGTTGGAGCTCGAAAAGCGTTCCAACGTTAGTGCTCGGCTACAAAAGATACCTCGAATGCAGTCTGGCGTTGGAGCTCGGACGCAAGAGGATGCTGCCGCCCGAGAACAACTTCAAACCCGAGGTGTGGCATAAAAATGACAAGGCATTGATAAAGGCCGGAAACTTAAAGGGGCTCCTCGGATATCCGACGTGTAAACTCGCCGAATGCATTTCGGCGATCCTCAAGATCCAAGATGAGAAGATTTGTTGAACTAGTTTTCAAGACCGACAACCAAAGATGAAGAATAGTTCGGAAGAACCGAGGAGCGTCCCCAACTTGAAGACCACTTCAGGGGGCTACTGACAATGTCCTGGACTAGGGGGTACTCTTCACATCGTCTCCTGATCAGTTGGATTGGGCCGAGGACCCCCATGGCCGCATACTCATGGGCCAGTTTGGACAGCTGCCGCATATAAGGAAGATTCCACAAGACTTGGCGATCAAGACAAGGATTTCTCCCCACCGGCGTATTCGGCTAGGACTCTTGTTATCCTAGGCCTGTGGTGCATTATATAAACCGAGGCCAGGCTAGTCGATATAGATACAACAATCATACCATAGGCTAGCTTCTAGGGTTTAGCCTCTCTGATCTCGTGGTAGAACTACTCTTGTACTACACATATCATCAATATTAATCAAGCAGGACGTAGGGTTTTACCTCCATCAAGAGGGCCCGAACCTGGGTAAAACTTCGTGTCCCCTGCCTCCTGTTACCATCTGCCTAGACACACAGTTCGGGACCCCCTACCCAAGATCCGCCGGTTTTGACACCGACATTGGTGCTTTCATTGAGAGTTCCGCTATGTGTTCGGCAAAAGGTTGATGGCTCGCCTGCAGGTCAACTGCGACTTCGGCATCTTCGTCACCAGCTCGACTGGTCACCTTGGTTCGACCAAGGACTGCGTGCTACCTCCGATCGTCATGTTCGGATGAGGGCCTTTATAAACATCAACTCCGATCTCTATCAAGATCATGGAGGAATCATCCAGGGAGCCTGGGGGCTCAACGTCAACATTGCCCTCGGGCAACCGTGCTGTTTTTCTGGACAACAAACTTGTGTCCGCCACCACCGCCTCCTCAAGTGTCTCTTTAACGATTGCTTTGGTGGAATTGTGCGGAATTGAGTCTACAACAACCCTGGAAAATTTCGTCGAGTTCCGATGGAGGAATCTCCGACAATCTACGATATACCGGAGCCTTGTCAAATCTGGATGGGAATCTGGACGAGTTTAGGGTGTGGTCTCCAGAGCCTAGCTCGGAGGTCCTTTGGAAGATCCAACCGTTCATCTACTGCGGAGTTCCCATATCTACCACCCCTCCAAAATTTCAGCTCGATCCGACCGTCCAAACTCCGGGAAACTTCCGATTAGTGCATCACTTTTCAGATCTGTTTTCTGCGTGAAAACGAATCCGACCCGAGTTCGTCTTTTTTATGAACGGGATTTCGGACATCCCTTTTGAAGGAAGTTTTGTATGGGGTATTGTGTTTTGTTCCCGAACACATCCCACTAACTTTAAGATCTTTTGAACATGATCTTCAACATCATGCTGGTGTCAAACCGGTCTGGCAATATTGCTCCACGACTGCCGACCTGCGCTAGACACGTCGTCACTTTGTTGAGCCGAGCTCAACTTCTTCGGATCATTATCTCGGCAAGCCGAACAAGAGTCCGGCATCGCGAAGGATAAATCATCACCAACATCGCCGCCCCACGGATTACACGGAGCGGGCATACCGGCATCGCCGCATGGTCGCTTCATCAAGCCGGCAACGACCACGTCACGACCTGCATCGGCAGGACCGCACTATTGCTTCTTCAAGCTGGTGTCTATCACGCCGACCTACTTCGACTCATCGGCTGACATCGAGGCTTCGACATCTCGGCTGGACCGGGGGCTTCGCCATATCTTCATCAATCTATACTCCGGAGACTTCGGCGTCACTAGCCGACCAGCTCCGTCACGTTAACTAGACCGAGGGCTTTGCCTCGGCGAGCCGACCTTTGCCAGCATCGCCGTGCCATCGCTTTATCGCCCATCAGGCAATGGGTGCGCGGATCGAGTCCCAATTTTGGGAATCACCTTTTTTTGGATTGCTACGACAAATAAACCAGGTGCTATTAATCCTAGTATTTTTTGCTTGCTTGGGTTTATTTTTCCCAAGGAATTATTACTCTTGTTTGTCCATCATCTGTACACAGGTCTATCAAATGATGGCCGCATTAACAACGGTCGCGTGGTGGTTCGGTCAGTTTCCGTACATAGTCCGGCGAACGCCGCATCCGGAACTCGGACCGACCTGTGAATTCAGGCTTTGCCACGCCTTTACCGCATCACGCCGACACCCTACACCGACATTGACTTCGGTGCCAGGCCATATTTCTTTTATTACTCACTTTGCATAAATTATTTATTATGCAACGATTTTTTAATTATCATTATTACTATTATCTCTGGTTTGCACTATTTTTTGTGCACAGGAAAATGATCCGGGGACTTCGACATCACTCTGCCAGTCTGCATTGACCTTGCTATGTCACCACTTCGGCGTCTCGAGCTCTCCGCTCCGCCACCTCGGGACCGGCTTGGGGGATGGAACCTTGTCCCGCATCAAGCTCGAACCGCGTCATCAATGCCGAACACATTAACCAGCTAAGTCACTTTCATGCTCAAAGTTTTAATTTTTAACTTGTGTTCGGTTCGACCAAGCATTATACTTTTTTGTAAAAAAGTTGCTTGTAAAAGATTTCCTTGTCCAAACTTTGTTTGTGACACACAAATTCAAATACCCCATTTACTTGGGGGCTCCCTTGATGGAGCTTTTCCTCTTGCATATGATTATACTTGTCCGGCTTCGTTCCTTGTTTGTGTATTACGCCACAATATGCACCATATTGACTTAAGCGATTTGAAAGCTGGGTTGCCTGGCTCCTGTGCTTACCCCTATGTTCCCGATTGTTCGGCTAGGGAGTAAAGGGAGCACCTCTGCGATTGTCACGACCGGGTCCTCCGAGCTCTGACCTCAGACAGGGTGAAGCCGAAAGCTAGCGCTCTTATTGTTTTCAATCATGGTCGGCACACAACAGAACTCATGAGTACAAAAAATCTATTGCACAAGTCTCATAGTAATAATGAGCACCAAAGAAAGGTATCGGTGGGGGGTACTATTTTCTTCGAAGATGCTTCTTACACTTCGTCTGTAATATAGCATAAGTCCCCTGAGCGCGCTTTGTCTGTTACAGCCTTATGGCCCAGTTGCCTGGTTATCGGAAACACTGTCGATATTCTCGATAGGTGGAGTACATAACACTTTTCGGTACTTGACCAAAGAGGGAGAAGCCGACGGTCGGTTAAGACACGTTTAAAGTTCAGTTGAACAAAGATATGATATAAGTACTTCGGTACATACAATCATTATACATAAAAACTTTTATCCAAGTCACTTGGGGGCTCTTAAAATTTATATGAGCTATTTTATAGTAAATGTGTTTTCTTCCTGGTCGTTGCAAAGTCTTTTTCTATCGCTCCTTTTTTGACGTGAGTGTGTGGTCAATAGCCATATAACCCATTTTCTCTCTAGTGACCGCTCGAGTTTAGTTCGCTAAACTGGTCTAACGAGAAGCACTCCGTCTTCGGGATAGGAGGCTGCAGCCGTAGGCTGACCCGCTTGAAGTCTTGAGATCGGATGTGTAATGTTAAAGCACGACAGAAGCACTCTTTTTTTTCTAAGACCAATTTTCGGATTGGCACCGAACACTTGATCTTGTTCAGACGTCAAGTTTTTACTGACGTTTTTTGGTTTTCCAAGCTCATGGAACTTTTAAACTATTTGTGTGTTTTCAACACAAGTCTCACAATGCAATGCCGGACACCTTTATAGATTCGGCAAAAATATTCTCGGATATTACTATATATGCATCGGTTTTGAGTTGTGTCTTCAGTCAATAGTTGGGTTGCCTGGCTCCTGCACTTGCTTCCTATGTTCCGCTTTGTTCGGGTAGGCGTGCAAAGGGAGAACCACTGCGATTGTGCTTCCAGCTCACACAGTTAAGCACCTTAGTGGAGAAAGCCGAAAACTGACTGTCACAATAAGCATAAACTGGTCAGCGATCCGATGACTGTGTTAAAATGACGGGCTACTCATAACAATGGCTGAAGTGTTTACGGCTTGACCTTGACTGTCGCCGAACACTACCGGGGGCTATTAATTGGCCTCCCAAACTAAATCCTCGATATTTTGCTCTTACATTAGAGCTGAGGTTTCATGATCATGCTTAGCATGACAACCCAAAGAAAGGAACCGATAGCGGGACTATTTTCTTTGGAAGACATTTCTTATGTTTAACAGTAATATAACATATCTCTCTGCGTACCTTTGTTTATAAAACCGTATGGCCAGATTGCCTTGTTTGTCGTAAATCTTTGCCCTCATAAAGGCTTTATAAAGTAGGACAAACACTCCTCGGCTACTGTCCGAGGAGGTGGAAGCCGATGGTCGGTCAAAAAAGTTTTGTACAATGCGGATCCGAGCATTAATGACGTAAAGTACTTGGATACATAGAGTCATTACACATAATTTGTGATTTTACTATGGATATTGATCCTTAATTCGGCCACCCGTGCCCGAATTAAGGCTCGGGGGCTATTGGGCTTCGGGCTTATTATTTACAAATATTAAAGGGGCACATCGATCCCCTGATCTGGTGTTGCCACCCGACCAGTGTCTCGGGGGCTACTGCATTGCCTATCCAATGTAGAAAATTTTAAGTGCAATACAGTTTCCGAGGAGATTTTGATCCTCAGGTTGGTCGGCCGCACCCAACCTGAGTCTCGAGGACTGAGCACGCCGCTTTTTGTGTGCTGAAGTATCCTGTTGAGCTAGGACTTGATCCTCAGGCCGATTTTACAAATCAACCTGAGTCTCAGCGGCTACTGGGTTCAGCGGTCTTATGTCATCCTTCAGGTGCATCTCGGGTTTTAAACCGATACACACCTTGAGGGCTACTGGCTATATATCTCGGCAGAGAATAAATTGCACCAATAAAAAATATTGACAAAAAATCGGCCCACAGTCGGGGTGGTGCACCACCTCGGAAGCAGTCCGGCATAAAGCTCGGGCGCTAGCGGCTGGCTCCATAGGGGGCATTTCTGGCATTAAGCTCGGCTAAACTCCTTCAACCTTTTTGAACCAAGGTGATTTATGATAGTCCGCCATTGGAGCTTGGACATAGTCCGGCGTTGGAGCTTGGACATAGTCTGGCGTTGGAGCTCGGATACATTCCGGTGTTGGAGCTCGAAAAGCGTTCCAACGTTAGTGCTCGGCTACAAAAGATACCTCGAATGCAGTCTGGCGTTGGAGCTCGGACGCAAGAGGATGCTGCCGCCCGAGAACAACTTCAAACCCGAGGTGTGGCATAAAAATGACAAGGCATTGATAAAGGCCGGAAACTTAAAGGGGCTCCTCGGATATCCGACGTGTAAACTCGCCGAATGCATTTCGGCGATCCTCAAGATCCAAGATGAGAAGATTTGTTGAACTAGTTTTCAAGACCGACAACCAAAGATGAAGAATAGTTCGGAAGAACCGAGGAGCGTCCCCAACTTGAAGACCACTTCAGGGGGCTACTGACAATGTCCTGGACTAGGGGGTACTCTTCACATCGTCTCCTGATCAGTTGGATTGGGCCGAGGACCCCCATGGCCGCATACTCATGGGCCAGTTTGGACAGCTGCCGCATATAAGGAAGATTCCACAAGACTTGGCGATCAAGACAAGGATTTCTCCCCACCGGCGTATTCGGCTAGGACTCTTGTTATCCTAGGCCTGTGGTGCATTATATAAACCGAGGCCAGGCTAGTCGATATAGATACAACAATCATACCATAGGCTAGCTTCTAGGGTTTAGCCTCTCTGATCTCGTGGTAGAACTACTCTTGTACTACACATATCATCAATATTAATCAAGCAGGACGTAGGGTTTTACCTCCATCAAGAGGGCCCGAACCTGGGTAAAACTTCGTGTCCCCTGCCTCCTGTTACCATCTGCCTAGACACACAGTTCGGGACCCCCTACCCAAGATCCGCCGGTTTTGACACCGACATTGGTGCTTTCATTGAGAGTTCCGCTATGTGTTCGGCAAAAGGTTGATGGCTCGCCTGCAGGTCAACTGCGACTTCGGCATCTTCGTCACCAGCTCGACTGGTCACCTTGGTTCGACCAAGGACTGCGTGCTACCTCCGATCGTCATGTTCGGATGAGGGCCTTTATAAACATCAACTCCGATCTCTATCAAGATCATGGAGGAATCATCCAGGGAGCCTGGGGGCTCAACGTCAACATTGCCCTCGGGCAACCGTGCTGTTTTTCTGGACAACAAACTTGTGTCCGCCACCACCGCCTCCTCAAGTGTCTCTTTAACGATTGCTTTGGTGGAATTGTGCGGAATTGAGTCTACAACAACCCTGGAAAATTTCGTCGAGTTCCGATGGAGGAATCTCCGACAATCTACGATATACCGGAGCCTTGTCAAATCTGGATGGGAATCTGGACGAGTTTAGGGTGTGGTCTCCAGAGCCTAGCTCGGAGGTCCTTTGGAAGATCCAACCGTTCATCTACTGCGGAGTTCCCATATCTACCACCCCTCCAAAATTTCAGCTCGATCCGACCGTCCAAACTCCGGGAAACTTCCGATTAGTGCATCACTTTTCAGATCTGTTTTCTGCGTGAAAACGAATCCGACCCGAGTTCGTCTTTTTTATGAACGGGATTTCGGACATCCCTTTTGAAGGAAGTTTTGTATGGGGTATTGTGTTTTGTTCCCGAACACATCCCACTAACTTTAAGATCTTTTGAACATGATCTTCAACATCATGCTGGTGTCAAACCGGTCTGGCAATATTGCTCCACGACTGCCGACCTGCGCTAGACACGTCGTCACTTTGTTGAGCCGAGCTCAACTTCTTCGGATCATTATCTCGGCAAGCCGAACAAGAGTCCGGCATCGCGAAGGATAAATCATCACCAACATCGCCGCCCCACGGATTACACGGAGCGGGCATACCGGCATCGCCGCATGGTCGCTTCATCAAGCCGGCAACGACCACGTCACGACCTGCATCGGCAGGACCGCACTATTGCTTCTTCAAGCTGGTGTCTATCACGCCGACCTACTTCGACTCATCGGCTGACATCGAGGCTTCGACATCTCGGCTGGACCGGGGGCTTCGCCATATCTTCATCAATCTATACTCCGGAGACTTCGGCGTCACTAGCCGACCAGCTCCGTCACGTTAACTAGACCGAGGGCTTTGCCTCGGCGAGCCGACCTTTGCCAGCATCGCCGTGCCATCGCTTTATCGCCCATCAGGCAATGGGTGCGCGGATCGAGTCCCAATTTTGGGAATCACCTTTTTTTGGATTGCTACGACAAATAAACCAGGTGCTATTAATCCTAGTATTTTTTGCTTGCTTGGGTTTATTTTTCCCAAGGAATTATTACTCTTGTTTGTCCATCATCTGTACACAGGTCTATCAAATGATGGCCGCATTAACAACGGTCGCGTGGTGGTTCGGTCAGTTTCCGTACATAGTCCGGCGAACGCCGCATCCGGAACTCGGACCGACCTGTGAATTCAGGCTTTGCCACGCCTTTACCGCATCACGCCGACACCCTACACCGACATTGACTTCGGTGCCAGGCCATATTTCTTTTATTACTCACTTTGCATAAATTATTTATTATGCAACGATTTTTTAATTATCATTATTACTATTATCTCTGGTTTGCACTATTTTTTGTGCACAGGAAAATGATCCGGGGACTTCGACATCACTCTGCCAGTCTGCATTGACCTTGCTATGTCACCACTTCGGCGTCTCGAGCTCTCCGCTCCGCCACCTCGGGACCGGCTTGGGGGATGGAACCTTGTCCCGCATCAAGCTCGAACCGCGTCATCAATGCCGAACACATTAACCAGCTAAGTCACTTTCATGCTCAAAGTTTTAATTTTTAACTTGTGTTCGGTTCGACCAAGCATTATACTTTTTTGTAAAAAAGTTGCTTGTAAAAGATTTCCTTGTCCAAACTTTGTTTGTGACACACAAATTCAAATACCCCATTTACTTGGGGGCTCCCTTGATGGAGCTTTTCCTCTTGCATATGATTATACTTGTCCGGCTTCGTTCCTTGTTTGTGTATTACGCCACAATATGCACCATATTGACTTAAGCGATTTGAAAGCTGGGTTGCCTGGCTCCTGTGCTTACCCCTATGTTCCCGATTGTTCGGCTAGGGAGTAAAGGGAGCACCTCTGCGATTGTCACGACCGGGTCCTCCGAGCTCTGACCTCAGACAGGGTGAAGCCGAAAGCTAGCGCTCTTATTGTTTTCAATCATGGTTGGCACACAACAGAACTCATGAGTACAAAAAATCTATTGCACAAGTCTCATAGTAATAATGAGCACCGAAGAAAGGTATCGGTGGGGGGTACTATTTTCTTCGAAGATGCTTCTTACACTTCGTCTGTAATATAGCATAAGTCCCCTGAGCGCGCTTTGTCTGTTACAGCCTTATGGCCCAGTTGCCTGGTTATCGGAAACACTGTCGATATTCTCGACAGGTGGAGTACATAACACTTTTCGGTACTTGACCAAAGAGGGAGAAGCCGACGGTCGGTTAAGACGCGTTTAAAGTTCAGTTGAACAAAGATATGATATAAGTACTTCGGTACATACAATCATTATACATAAAAACTTTTATCCAAGTCACTTGGGGGCTCTTAAAATTTATATGAGCTATTTTATAGTAAATGTGTTTTCTTCCTGGTCGTTGCAAAGTCTTTTTCTATCGCTCCTTTTTTGACGTGAGTGTGTGGTCAATAGCCATATAACCCATTTTCTCTCTAGTGACCGCTCGAGTTTAGTTCGCTAAACTGGTCTAACGAGAAGCACTCCGCCTTCGGGATAGGAGGCTGCAGCCGTAGGCTGACCCGCTTGAAGTCTTGAGATCGGATGTGTAATGTTAAAGCACGACAGAAGCACTCTTTTTTTCTAAGACCAATTTTCGGATTGGCACCGAACACTTGATCTTGTTCAGACGTCAAGTTTTTACTGACGTTTTTTGGTTTTCCAAGCTCATGGAACTTTTAAACTATTTGTGTGTTTTCAACACAAGTCTCACAGTGCAATGCCGGACACCTTTATAGATTCGGCAAAAATATTCTCGGATATTGCTATATATGCATCGGTTTTGAGTTGTGTCTTCAGTCAATAGTTGGGTTGCCTGGCTCCTGCACTTGCTTCCTATGTTCCGCTTTGTTCGGGTAGGCGTGCAAAGGGAGAACCACTGCGATTGTGCTTCCAGCTCACACAGTTAAGCACCTTAGTGGAGAAAGCCGAAAACTGACTGTCACAATAAGCATAAACTGGTCAGCGATCCGATGACTGTGTTAAAATGACGGGCTACTCATAACAATGGCTGAAGTGTTTACGGCTTGACCTTGACTGTCGCCGAACACTACCGGGGGCTATTAATTGGCCTCCCAAACTAAATCCTCGATATTTTGCTCTTACATTAGAGCTGAGGTTTCATGATCATGCTTAGCATGACAACCCAAAGAAAGGAACCGATAGCGGGACTATTTTCTTTGGAAGACATTTCTTATGTTTAACAGTAATATAACATATCTCTCTGCGTACCTTTGTTTATAAAACCGTATGGCCAGATTGCCTTGTTTGTCGTAAATCTTTGCCCTCATAAAGGCTTTATAAAGTAGGACAAACACTCCTCGGCTACTGCCCGAGGAGGTGGAAGCCGATGGTCGGTCAAAAAAGTTTTGTACAATGCGGATCCGAGCATTAATGACGTAAAGTACTTGGATACATAGAGTCATTACACATAATTTGTGATTTTACTATGGATATTGATCCTTAATTCGGCCACCCGTGCCCGAATTAAGGCTCGGGGGCTATTGGGCTTCGGGCTTATTATTTACAAATATTAAAGGGGCACATCGATCCCCTGATCTGGTGTTGCCACCCGACCAGTGTCTCGGGGGCTACTGCATTGCCTATCCAATGTAGAAAATTTTAAGTGCAATACAGTTTCCGAGGAGATTTTGATCCTCAGGTTGGTCGGCCACACCCAACCTGAGTCTCGAGGACTGAGCACGCCGCTTTTTGTGTGCTGAAGTATCCTGTTGAGCTAGGACTTGATCCTCAGGCCGATTTTACAAATCAACCTGAGTCTCAGCGGCTACTGGGTTCAGCGGTCTTATGTCATCCTTCAGGTGCATCTCGGGTTTTAAACCGATACACACCTTGAGGGCTACTGGCTATATATCTCGGCAGAGAATAAATTGCACCAATAAAAAATATTGACAAAAAATCGGCCCACAGTCGGGGTGGTGCACCACCTCGGAAGCAGTCCGGCATAAAGCTCGGGCGCTAGCGGCTGGCTCCATAGGGGGCATTTCTGGCATTAAGCTCGGCTAAACTCCTTCAACCTTTTTGAACCAAGGTGATTTATGATAGTCCGCCATTGGAGCTTGGACATAGTCCGGCGTTGGAGCTTGGACATAGTCTGGCGTTGGAGCTCGGATACATTCCGGCGTTGGAGCTCGAAAAGCGGTCCAGCGTTAGTGCTCGGCTACAAAAGATACCTCGAATGCAGTCTGGCGTTGGAGCTCGGACGCAAGAGGACGCTGCCGCCCGGGAACAACTTCAAACCCGAGGTGTGGCATAAAAATGACAAGGCATTGATAAAGGCCGGAAACTTAAAGGGGCTCCTCGGATATCCGACGTGTAAACTCGCCGAATGCATTTCGGCGATCCTCAAGATCCAAGATGAGAAGATTTGTTGAACTAGTTTTCAAGACCGACAACCGAAGATGAAGAATAGTTCGGAAGAATCGAGGAGCGTCCCCAACTTGAAGACCACTTCAGGGGGCTACTGACAATGTCCTGGACTAGGGGGTACTCTTCACATCGTCTCCTGATCAGTTGGATTGGGCCGAGGACCCCCATGGCCGCATACTCATGGGCCAGTTTGGACAGCTGCCGCATATAAGGAAGATTCCACAAGACTTGGCGATCAAGACAAGGATTTCTCCCCACCGGCGTATTCGGCTAGGACTCTTGTTATCCTAGGCCTGTGGTGCATTATATAAACCGAGGCCAGGCTAGTCGATATAGATACAACAATCATACCATAGGCTAGCTTCTAGGGTTTAGCCTCTCTGATCTCGTGGTAGAACTACTCTTGTACTACACATATCATCAATATTAATCAAGCAGGACGTAGGGTTTTACCTCCATCAAGAGGGCCCGAACCTGGGTAAAACTTCGTGTCCCCTGCCTCCTGTTACCATCTGCCTAGACGCACAGTTCTGGACCCCCTACCCGAGATCCGCCGGTTTTGACACCGACACTACCGTTAACATCTTTGGTATCCGAGGTCTCTGGATTCTTTGATGTGTTGTTGCTGCGAGCCAGCCAGCTATCCTCGCCCGCGCAAAAGTGGGTCATGAGTGTTGTGAGGGCTGTCATGGACTTCGGCTTCTCCTGGCCGAGGTGGCGGGCAAGCCATTCGTCACGGATGTTATGCTTGAATGCCGCTAGGGCCTATGCATCCAGACAGTCTACAATTTGATTTTTCTTAGTCGGGAACCATGTCCAGAATTGTCTGGCCGATTCCCCTGGCTGTTGGGTTATGTGGCTCAAGTCATGAGCATCCGGTGGCCGCACATAAGTGCCCTGGAAGTTGTCAAGAAATGCGTCTTCCAGATCCTCCCAACTGCCGACGGAATCTGCTGGCAAGCTATTCAGCCAATGCCGAGCTGGTCCTTTAGTTTTAGTGGGAGTTACTTGATGGCATGTAGATCATCAACGCGAGCCATGTGGATGTGAAGGAGGAAATCCTCAATCCATACAGCGGGATCTATTGTGCCATCGTATGATTCGATATTTACGGGTTTGAAACCCTCCAGGAATTCATGATTCATAACTTCATTAGTGAAGCATAGGGGGTGTGCGGCATCTCTGTGCTGGGCTATATCCCGACGTAGTTCGTATGAGTCTTGTCTGCTGTATTCAGCCCGGCCGGATTTACTCTTGGTGTATCCGACGCGACGATCATCGTCCCGTGTGGGTGCACGTGCCCGTGTGTCGTATATTGACCTTGCGATTTTTGCCTTAATGTCCAATATGTCTCACAGGTCCTCTATGTTGCCCCAGGCCTTAGTATTTTTGATTGAGTGGCGACGGGGTGCAGGCTGAAACGCCTCTCTGGCTCGGTCGCGTAGTGGCTGGTTAGCCGCATCGTACACTGGTGAATGAGGTTTCAATGCTTCCTCCTCGAGGTGAGGTAGCAACCTGCGTTTTGGGTAACTCTTGGATGGGCGCTCGAGTTCATGCTCCTCGGCCGCAAGGACTTCGGTCCACCTGTCTGTTAGCAAGTCTTGATCAGCTTTAAGCTGTTGCTGTTTTTTTCTTCAGGCTATTTGCCATGGCCATAAGCCGGCGCTTGAAGCGCTCTTGCTCGACGGGGTCCTCAGGCACGATAAACTCGTTGTCGCCGAGGCTCGCCTCGTCTTCGGAGAGAGGCATGTAATTGTCCTCCTCTGGTTCTCCATCTGCTGCCTACTCTGGAGGGCTAGCTTGTTCGTCCTCTAGCTCTACATCATGCTGGAGGGGATTGTTGTTGTCTTCGGCGCTATCCAGAGTGTTATTATCTCCTGTGCCGGTATCACTGCTCTTGTTGTGGCGGGACTTAGAGCGGCGCCGCTGACGTTGGCGCTTGGGTTGCTTCTTGGAGGGGTCATCCTCTGTTGTCTTGTCGCCATTGCCTTCTTTGGGGGTGTCCAACATGTATATATCATATGATGAGGTGGCGGTCCAGCACCCTGAGGGCGGTGGTTCCTGTTCGTCTCCAGATTCGTCGTCCATACCATTGAAGTCTTCGGAGTTGAAGTCGAGCATGTCGGTTAAGTCGTCGACAGTGGCTACTAAGTGGGTGGTGGGTGGGCAGCGAATTTCTTTGTCGTCTGCATCCCATTCTCGCCGGACATAGTTCGGCCAAGGTTCTCCTGACAGGGAGAGAGACCTTAATGAATTTAGCACATCTCTGAAAGGTGAGTGCTAAAAGATATCCGCGGAGGTGAACTCCATGATCGGCGCCCAGTCGGACTCGACGGGCACGGATGTGAGCGGCTCGGAGTTCGCGGCCAGAGATGAATCCAGTGGTTCGGCGACACGGCTCTCGTAAGGGGTGAAGTCAGTATCCGGCTCTATCACCACTGAGATTGCAGCCTCCATGGCGGGGTCCATCCCTCCGCTCTCGGATGGCACGACTTGCTCCGGATTGATGGCCGGAGTACTTACGGATGCGATCTCCCGAACATTGTCCGACGGCAGAATTACGTCATGCTCGTCGCGACCGTGCGGCGCGTCCGACATGGGCTCGAATCCGTCGAAGATCAAGTCTCTGCGGATGTCGGCCGTGTAGTTCAAGTTTCCAAATCTGACCAGATGGCCAGAGGCGTAGCTCTCGATCTGCTCTAGATGGCCAAGCGAATTGGCCCGCAGTGCAAAGCCACCGAATACGAAGATCTGTCCGGGGAGGAAAACCTCACCCTGGACCGCATCGTTAGCGATGATCGAAGGAGCCATCCAGCCTTATGGTGACGACAAAGTGGAACTATCAATGAAAGCACCAATGTCGGTGTCAAAACCAGCGGATCTCGGGTAGGTGGTCCCGAACTGTGCGTCTAAGGCAGATGGTAACAGGAGGTGGGGGACACAATGTTTACCCAGGTTCAGGCCCACTTGATGGAGGTAATACCCTGCGTCCTGCTTGATTGTTCTTGATAATATGAGTGTTACAAGAGTTGATCTACCACGAGATCAGAGAGGCTAAACCCTAGAAGCTAGCCTATGGTATGATTGCATGTTGTCCTACGGACTAAAACCCTCCTATTTATATAGAGACCGGAGGGGGCTAGGGTTACACAAGGTCGGTTACAAAGGAGGAGATATACATATCCGTATTGCCTAGCTTACCTTCCACGCCAAGTAGAGTCCCATCCGGACACGGGACGAAGTCTTCAATCTCGTATCTTCATAGTCCAACAGTCTGGCCAAAGGATATAGTCCGGCTGTCCGGAGACCCCCTAATCCAGGACTCCCTCACATGGCCTCAAGCCATTTCGCGGAATCTGGGTGAGGGAGTCCTGGATTAGGGGGTGTTCGGATAGCCGGACTATACCTTCAGCCGGACTCCTGGACTATGAAGATACAAGATTGAAGACTTCATCCCGTGTCCGGAAAGGACTTTCCTTGGCGTGGAAGGCAAGCTTGGCGATACGGATATACAGATCTCCTACCATTGTAACCGACTTTGTGTAACCCTAACCCTCTCCGGTGTCTATATAAACCGGAGGGTTTTAGTCCGTAGGATAACATAGACAACAACAATCATAGCATAGGCTAGCTTCTAGGGCTTAGCCTCTCCGATCTCGTGGTAGATCTACTCTTGTACTACCCATATCATCAATATTAATCAAGCAGGATGTACGGTCTTACCTCCATCAAGAGGGCCCGAACCTGGGTAAAACTTCATGTCCCTTGCCTCCTGTTACCATCCGGCCTAGACGCATAGTTCGGGACCCCCTACCCGAGATCCGCCGGTTTTGAAACCGACATTGGTGCTTTCATTGAGAGTTCCTCTGTGTCGTCGCCGTCAGGCTTGATGGCTCCTACGATCATCAATAGCGATGCAGTCCAGGGTGAGACCTTCCTCCCCGGACAAATCTTCGTCTTCGGCGGCTTCACACTGCAGGCCAATTTACTTGGCCATCTGGAGTAGATCGAAAGCTACGCCCCTAGCCGTCATGTCAGATTTGGAAGTTTAAACTACACGACTGACATCTGCGGGGACTCGATCTTCGACGGATTTGAGCCACTGCCGAGCGCGCCGCACTGTCACGACGAGCATGATTTAGCTCTGTCGCTGAACAGTGCCCTGGAGGCTGCACCTGCATCGGTTTCGACCCTTAATTCGGAGCCGACCGCGCCGATCGGGGACGGGTGGTTGGACGCCGCCTCGGGGGCTGCGATCCCAAACGCCAGCTCCGCACTCTGCGAGACTCGTGACTCCAAGGAGCCGGACTCCTCTCCGGACTCCAATCATGGAGTTTACTGCCGCGAACATCTTTCAGCACTCGCCTTTCGGCGATTTTCTGAAGACACTAAAGTCTCTCTCTTTATCAGGAGAGCCCTGGCCGGACTACGGTCAGCAAGGTTGGGATACGGATGATAAAGAAATTCAAAGCCCACCCACCACCCACTTTGTAGCCACTGTCGACGATTTAACCGACATGCTCGACTTCGGCTCCGAAGACATCGACGATATGGACGCCGATAAAGGAGACGAGGAAAAACCAGCGCCTATTGGGCCCTGGAACGCCACCTTGTCATATGACGTATACATGGTGGACGCACCAAAAGATGACGACGAGGAACGGAAGGACGCACCGAAGGCTTGTCCCCTCGAAAAGCAGTCAAAGCGGCGACGCAAGCGCCGCCCCAAATCCCGCCTTGTTAGAAATAGCGACCACACAGACCCAGCGCTGGAGCAGGGCGAACCGCTGCCGGACAACGACAATCCGGATAATCAAACCAAACAAACAAATTCTATCAAGGATAATGGTCCGGACGACATAACGCCGGACAGGCACCCGGAGCAGTAGAATGCCCGTAAAAGGCTTGTTGCCACCGCGAGGAGTCTTAAAAAGCAGAAGCAAAGGCTCAAGGCCGCACAAGACACACTGAAAGTGCGTTATATCGACTAGAGGGGGGGTGAATAGGCGATTTTTATGAAAGTCTTCAAAACGTGGAAGTTATGAAGACAAACAGAGTGAACAAGCCTATCACTATGCAGCGGAAGGTAGATTACACAACGCAAGCCATAGTCAAATATACAATACAGTGAAAGCACAGAGACAAATAGCTTCAGTGTAATGTGGATCAGGTTGGAAGAGGTTATGAAGCCAAACAGATCATACAGTCAGGTTGTGAAGACAGAAGATAAAGCAAGCATGCAATAGCTTCACAATGTGTACTGGTAAGTAAAGGGAGGTGAAGATGAAACCAGTGACACGTTGAAGACAATGATATGTTGGACCAGTTCCAGTTGCTGTGACAACTGTACGTCTGGTTGGAGCGGCTAGGTATTTAAACCAAAGGACACACAGTCCCAGACACCCAGTCCTGAACACGCAGCTCAGGACACCCAGTCCTCACCGTTTTCTCCTTGAGCTAAGGTCACACAGACCCGCCCAATCACTCTGCTAAGTCTTCAAGGTAGACTCCCAAACCTTCACAGACTTCGTTCACCGGCAATCCACAGTTCCTCTTGGATGCTCAGAACGCGACGCCTAACCGTCTGGAGGATGCACAGTCCTCAAGTGTAATAAGTCTTCAGATCACTCAGACAAGAAGACTTAAGTGATGCCCAATTACTCTGGCTCTGGGTGGTTAGGGCTTTTCTCCTCACTAAGGATTTTCTCTCAAAGGCTTCGAGGTGGGTTGCTCTCAAACGACAAAAGCCGTGCACTGAAATCTGAGCAGCCAACCGTTTATGGTTGTAGGGGTGGACTATTTATAGCCGCTTGGCAACCCTGACCTGATTTGTCCGAAATGACCCTGGGTCACTAAGGAACTGACACGTGTACTAACGGTCGGATTTTGAACTCTCACGGCAACTTTACTTGGGCTGCAAGTAAAGCTGACTTGTCTGACTCTGGACAAGATTTTCTCTCATTGTCTTCACTCGAAGACATAGGATTTGAATTAGGCATCACTTCAGTCATCCTGACTGGTTCTCTTGGACCCCACTTAACAGTACGGTGGTTCCTATGACACAACATGAATAAAGTAAAACTACGAAGGTTCTAAGTCTTCGAGTTCCAAAGGCTTCATGGGGAGTCTTCATATGTCATTGTCTTCGACATGAATGTCTTCATGAACCACCATTGTCTTCAATGTCTTCGTACATTTTTGGGGGTCATCTCTGGTAGCTAAACCGAATCAATGAGGGACTTCTACCTGTGTTATCCTGCAATTCTCACAAACACATTAGTCCCTCAACTAGGTTTGTCGTCAATACTCCAAAACCAACTAGGGGTGGCACTAGATGCACTTACAATCTCCCCCTTTTTGGTGATTGATGACAAACTAGTTGAAGTTTTCAACGGGGAATATAATTTGTGAAATTGTAAAGGAATTGTCTTCATAAGCTGCAAGGGCTCCCCCTGAAGATGTGCATATAAGTGATTTGCTTCTGGAATGCAAATGCACATAGCAGGTTGTATTTGCGGGAATCTACTTCAACTTATGATGACAATCCATCATGCACGTAAAGATATATGAAGATAATGATATGCATAATGAAAAATGGACGTCTGTGAAATGATACGAGTGCGGAAATTATCGTCGTACATGCGGAATTTATCTTCGCAAAAACACAGTGGCAAACATAGTAGCAGACGACCATCAAGTTTAAGTGTTACAACTCAAAGAACCAAATGTAGCAAAACGAGAGTTGTAAGCACGAAGCAAAATGCAAAATATAAAGCACCCACCCATATTATTGACCCGCTTGAAGACTATAAACATCATATGCTTCTCCCCCTTTTGTCAGTGATGACCAAAAAGGTGTGAAGACATAGAGTTTTCTAAGCGTTCCCAGGCGCAGCAGGGTCGGTGGAGGCGTTTGGTGGTGCTGGCGAGCTTGGTGCAGTGACGACGCGCGCCGAAGAAGGTGGTGGTGATGTAGCGTCGTCTTCTTCCTCAATGATTTTTCCCGTCACTGTGGCAGCAGAGGAAGAGAACTCGGATTCTTCAAGAGACGGAGTCCCACGCAACACAGCTCTTCTGGGGGGTGTGGAGTCAAACTTGAATCTCTCTTTGAAGCCATCCTCTTGCAGTTCGGCTTCAGTGCACATCATTGTGAGGCCTTTCCAGGTGCGGCGACAGGTTTCATGTGCGACGAAGGCGTTCTTGGTGGCCAGATTCCTGATGCGATTGACGTCTTGCATGATACTGTGCATCTGCCTCTTGAGCCAGTCGTGATGCCTATCTTGCTTTTGGTGCAGAGCCACAAGAAGTTCACGATCAGTGAGTGTACGAGCGCGTTTCTTGGGTCTCTGTGTAGCTTCGCTGTCAGTGGCTTCAGTGGATGCAGGGGCACGTGTGGTGCCAGCCATTGGATAGACTCTGGAAATGGCTTCAACACCTTCATCATGTTGAGTGAACCTTTGGTGTTCTACATTCTGAAGACTTAGTGGCTGTTTGGCAGGCTCAGGATAAATCGCTTCAGCAGAGGTGTCCACATCAGGTAAGAAGATTCTGTGGTTGCGGGCTGAGGGTTGATATGATGTTGCAGAGTGGAGCTTGATTAGCCTCATAACCCATGGAGCATAAATCTTCAGACCAAAGAGATCTGAGCCAGACGCAGCAAGTTGACGTATGAAGAGATCCTGGGCATTGAAGCATTTGTCGTGCAGGATGCAGAAGATGAGAGTCTTCATGGCACCTTCAACCTTGGCATATCGAGAGTGCCCCTTAATGGGCCATAGAGTCCGCCTGATGATGTGATAGATAGTTCTAGGCAGGTACTCTAAGTCTTCAACAAAGAACTCCGTTGGGTAAGGTGCGTCAGAAGGCAATGGCTTCATCATTGAGAGCATCTGACTCATATTTGGCTCAGGTCGCTGAAATATGCTCTCAACAGCTTCAGCATGGAGTTGACAGCCTTCTTCGAAGAGTTCGCCTGGAGTGGGTAGGCCGGTGAGCTCAATGATATCAAATGCATTGGCTTCATGATGGACGTTGCCGGTCATCCACTCCAGGACCCAAGTCTTCGGATCTCTGTTGTAGCCCTTGATGTGCAATGTGGCATAGAACTGAAGCAGAAGCTCTTCGTTCCAGTGCTCTTCATCCGTGACAAACGGTAGCAGGCCAACTTGCTTGAAGCAGTCCAGGGCTTCTTCCAGACCAGGCAGACCAGCAAAAGCTTCAACTTCAAGGCACTAATGTGGAAAGATACGGCTCTGGTTGTAGAGGACGCAGGAGTAGTAGCTGCACTGTGGGTAGCTCCAGAACCTATCTGACACAATCTTTTCCCTTGAGTAAGGGTTCTTGGAGCGGTTGAAGAAGGTGTTATCTGCCCTGAAGCTATTGACACTGAAGGAGCCAGGAGCAGTGACTGGACCTGGGAACCTTGGCAGTCGTGGGATTGGCTTCTGTACCTGGGGCCTGTGCGCAATATGATAGTTGAACTGTGGTCCGGCAGCAGACACAGGCACAGAAGGGTCAGAGGCAGTAGCTTCAGTATCTCTTGAAGCTATTGGTTGGTCGGGCTCCACAAATGCTTCAGTATTATGTGTGGCAGCCGCAGTGGTGTCAGCCTCCTTGAGAACTTCTTCTTGCTGGTGTGGGGGAGATGGAGCTTGAGGTTCTTCATGCTCTTCTGCATGTTCTTCGGCTGATGCAGCCGGAATGTCGTCAGCAGTCTGAGCCCTTGGTCCTTTGCGAAGCCTACGGAATGCAGGCGACGCCGGTGGAGTTGCAGTGGGCTGGGGCTCATCCTCTTCCTCCTGTGGGCGATCTGCCCACGATGCATCTTGTGTGATTGGCGTCAGGGGACGACCAATGCTGAGCAGTTCACTCGTTTCAAGCTGAGGAAGGACTGCATCATCTTGTACATTGTCTTGGAGACCAATGTCTTCAGCAGCGGTGGGGTCGGCTGCTGGAATGTCTTCAGCATGCGGAGCCTTTGTGAGAGCAGGCTCATGCACGGTCATCTGACGATCTTCATGAGGAAAGCGAACGGAAAGGGGTTCGACTATCAAGGGCTCTGTGGGAGCAGCCCGAGACTTCTTGGTCTTGCGCTTCTTGATGGTGGGGTCTGAAGGAGAGGCTTCAGGGTGTTTCCTCTTCCTTGCTTTAGCTTCGGCTATCCTTGTCTTCTTAAGCTCTGAAGCGGTTGAGCGCTTTGGCTTCGAGCTAGGCTTGGCGGTGGGGAAGACAGTCGGAGCAGCTTCTTGGCGTGGGGCCTCTTCTTCAGCCACAGTGGGCGTCTTCTTTTTCTTAGCGGCCATCCTGGGGTCGATGCCGGGACGCCCAAGTGCCTTTCGCTTCTCGGCCTCATTGTAGGCCTGCACACAGAGATCAGCCAAATTCTTCATGCGCTCGCGTGAACCCTGAGCCTCTGCACGTTTCTGCATAAAGTTTTCCTTCAACTCATGCAGCATGACTTTGAAGTCTTTGACTTCTTGGACGCTGAGCGTGGCCATGTTCTGCTTGAACTGAGCCTTTTCAAAATCTATCTTTTGCTTCAGTTCCACGATGCGCTGGGCAATTGCGAGTTCTGAAGCAATAGCTCCTTGGAAGGCTACGCTGAGGCCAATGGGTAGCTGCAGATCATCAAAGCTGATGTTGGGTGTGTCAAACCACTCATCTATGAAGTTGTGGATGATTGCTGCATCGAACAGAGGCAGATTGTTGAAGATTTCAGCCTCCTCCTTGCTCTTGATTAGCTGCTCAAGAGCGTCATCGGCAAGATCGTCGTCACTCGACAGATCAATGGCCTCGCAGCGAAGAACGGCAGCGGCAGTGAGCTCTTTGCTGGTGTGTGGCTGTGGTTTCTTTGCTTCTTGAGGCTTGGAGACTCTTGATAAGCCTTCAGACTGCACACTGGCTTCAGGAGGTGCAGTGGCCAATGGCTTCGCTCTGGAGATCTTGGGAGAAGCGGCTGGCTTGGAAGCTTTTGGCTTCTTCTTCATCTGCTTCGGCTCCGGGGCAGCAGGAGCATCATCAGACTCAGTGTCTGCTGGAGGGTCGTTCACGGCAGTCCCTTGGACTATAATGTGAGTGATGAGGCCTTCGAGATTGGCAAATGGCCCGATGACATTGGGATTAGCGTCGCGTGTGCCATCTGCCCTTGGTTTGGAGGGACCAGGGTTGAAGTCCAACCCAAACTCCTTCTTGTTTTGCTTCGCAGAGTTCTGAGCAAATTGAAAGTTGCGCTTGAACAGAGTGTCATCGCGACACCAGAGAAGGGATGATGGATGTGCATCAGCTGGCTGTTGTCCCCTGACCATGCATGGAAAGAAGCCTTGAGCAATGGCTTCGTCTCTGGTTCGGGGTACGAGATTCTTGTACAAGGCATCTCCCCATGGCCTCTTGAGGGCGTACTTCTCTGCATATTCCTTGGTGACGAAGCGATAGTGGAACCACTGCTCTGCCCAATATCTTCGAATCCATTGGATTCGTGTCTTGCGCTGACCATAGCTTTCTTCAGGATCTGTTTGGTACATTTCTGCCAAATCTTCAGGCAGATCTTTAGATGTGTCACCCCGCCTCTGTCTGCCTCCCTTCCTAGATTGTTTTTCGGTTGCCATGAAGCTTAACTTGATAGGCTTCAAGAGATTCAAAGTCTTCAAAGGATTCAAAGGCTTCAAAGGCTTCCTTTTGCTTGACTAACAAGAACTTGCTTCGGGTGAATTGATGTGACGCCGTAGGAACTCTGCAAATGAATGCAGACTATGAGAACCAAAAGATTCTCCCACGGACATGTACCTGTGACAGCATTAAGGTGCGAGGGAAGGGGAAGAGGTCATATGCATTCTCAGAAGATTTTGAAGATAAATCAGTTTAGAAGATATTGACCTCATCATGCGAAGACATTCACTTTATAGAAAAGAAGTTGGTTCCAGATTTGTACGAACCCATAGATCAGTACAAGTGAGGAATCTAACTACTTCATGAAGAACAAGTGAATATACTAGGCAAGTTATGAGATTCAGACAAGAGGAATAAAACTTGAGTGAATGGAAACCTCTTTTGGCAGAAAGTGATGGAGCAATAGGATCAAAAGAGGCTGTAAAAAGGCTTGTTATTTACCAGACTTGGAACTGCTAGACGAGATGAGAGGTGAGGCCGAGCAGTTCGATCCTCCGTGCCCTAACTTGGCGATGGAAGACACCTAGGGCGATGGCGGAGAGACTGATGTCCGCTGTCGGCGTGAGAACGGCGTCGGAGAGGTCGCGGCAGTGAAGCACTTCGTCGCCGGCGTCGTTGAGAGTTAGCGGTGGCGCTAGGGTTTGTGTGAGGGAGGAAGAAGAGATAATGACCGCAGTGAAACGTGTATTTATAGGGATATGGGCGGCACTGCGCTATTACTCAGGTGCCCCTGGCGATTCGCATCTGATCAGTACGTGGCCAGCATGCGGAATTGTGGGGGCAGTTTCACCCCACGCACGCCTGGTTTGTCGGGAGTTGTTCCTACTTCTCCGGAATTCTAGTTGATGGATAAACATTGAAAGCTGTTTTAAAGTTTGTCTCTGTGTCTTCTTCTGACAAGGATGCAGTGAAGACATTCGACAGTTTCAATAGAGTGCATATGACTTGGAGAGAGAGAGTTTGAGGTAGGAAGCATGGAGAGGTTAGGGTCCGATCACATTCACTTAGTTCAAAAGATTCAAACAAGAAGACATAGCTATAAGTGAATGCTGTAGAGGACAGAACACCAGTACATATATATACTCAACATAGTGAAGACAATCATGAAGACATGTTGAGATTGAAGCCAAACCAAATGTGAATACATAACAAATGTAATGCCATGAGTGAAACACTTCAAGCAGAAAATTTTTGGTGGTGGCGCTACCCACCATATAGGAAGTATTGGACCCAGACACGGCGCACAATTATCGTGGCGCTCCGAGGTCAAATTCCATGTTAATGTATTCACACTTAGAATGTATGTCTTCATTCATTGAAGATATACGTTACTTTGTGTGTTGCACATCTAAGTCATCATCATGCATAAGTGTTAGGATGTGTGCCTGATCACAGGACATTTGAGGATTCCAAGATATTTAGCTCACACCGTAGCTTGCAAAATCTCTTCTCATCCAAGGGCTTGGTGAAGATATCTGCCAATTGCTCTTCAGTGTTGACGTGTATGATATCAATGTCTTCCTTTGCAACATGATCTCTGAGAAAATGATGACGAATTTCAATGTGCTTTGTCTTCGAGTGCTGAACTGGGTTGTTGGCGATCTTGATGGCGCTTTCGTTGTCGCAGTAAAGTGGCACTTGCTTCAGATGAATGCCATAATCCTTGAGGGTTTGCTTCATCCATAGAAGCTGAGCACAGCTGGATCCAGCAGCAATGTATTCAGATTCAGCAATGGAGAGAGATACACAGTTCTGCTTCTTTGAAGACCAACAGACAAGTGATCGGTCCAGAAAGTGACATGTGCCAGATGTGGACTTCCGATCAACCTTGTCACCAGCGTAATCAGCGTCCGAAAATCCAACCAGATCAAACTCTGAGCCCTTTGGATACCATAACCCTAGAGTTGGTGTGTGAGCCAAATATCGAAGAATTCGCTTCACTGCTAAGTGATGCGACTCCTTTGGTGCCGCTTGAAACCGAGCACACATGCAAACACTAAGCATAATATCTGGCCTAGATGCACATAAGTAGAGCAAAGAACCAATCATGGAGCGGTATACCTTTTGATCGAACTCTTTACCATTGTCGTCAGGACCCAGATGATGTTTGGCTGGCATTGGTGTTGTGAAGCCTTTGCAGTCTTGCATACCAAACTTCTTCAGGCAGTCTTTGAGATATTTCTCTTGAGATATGAAGATGCCATTGCGTTGTTGCCGTATCTGAAGACCGAGGAAGAATTTCAGCTCCCCCATCATAGACATCTGATATTGCTCTTGCATCATATATCCGAACTCCTCACTGTACTTCTGATTGGTGCAGCCGAAGATAATGTCATCCACGTATATTTGGCACACAAACAGTTCACCATCATATGTCTTCGTGAAGAGAGTGGGATCCAGGGAACCAGGTATGAAGCCTTTGCTCTTCAGGAAGTATTTGAGTGTATCATACCAGGCCCGAGGGGCTTGTTTGAGGCCATATAGTGCCTTTTTGAGCATGTACACCATGTCAAGATGTTTTGGATCTTCAAACCCAGGTGGTTGTGCAACATACACTTCTTCTTCAATTTTTCCATTGAGGAAGGCACTTTTTACATCCATTTGATACAGGATTATGTTGTGATGATTTGCATAGGCCAGCAGTATACGGATGGCTTCAAGTCTGGCAACAGGAGCAAATGTTTCATCGAAGTCAATGCCTTCCACTTGAGTATATCCTTGAGCAACGAGACGAGCCTTGTTTCTGACGACTTGGCCATGCTCATCTTGCTTGTTGCGGTATATCCATTTGGTGCCTATTATGTTATGCTTCCGTGGATCAGGACGCTTAACCAACTCCCATACATTGTTCAGCTCAAATTGTTGAAGCTCTTCTTGCATAGCTTGAATCCATTCAGGTTCCATAAAGGCTTCATCAATTTTCTTGGGTTTAGTGATTGAAACGAATGCGAAGTGTCCGCAGAAGTTTGTCAGTTGAGTTGCCCTTGAACGAGTCAGTGGACCAGGTGCATTGATGCTATCAATTATTCTGTCAATCTGCACTTCATTGGCAACACGAGGATGTAGGGGTCGAAGACTTCGCTCTTGCTGATCTACGTTGTCATGGGGAGGAATGTCTTCAGGCTGAGCATTGTCTTCATGTGGATCAGGTGCTGAGACGATAAGTTCTTCTTCAGGACGGGCTTCAGTAGGTATAATCTCTCCAGTTCCCATTAGCTTGATTGATTCACTGGCTGGAACTTCATCTAGCACATCTGGTAGTTGCTCTCTTTGTGACCCATTGGTCTCATCAAACCGCACATCCACTGTTTCAACCACTTTGTAGTGAAAGAGATTGAAGACTCTGTAGGAGTGCGAATCCTTTCCATATCTAAGCATGAAGCCCTCATGTGCTTTTGGAGCAAATTTTGAGGTGTGGTGAGGGTCCTTGATCCAGCATCTTGATCCAAATACTCTGAAGTAACTTACATTTGGCTTCTTGCCAGTCAGAAGTTCATAAGATGTCTTATTCAGCAGCTTGTGAAGATATACACGGTTGATAGTATGGCATGCAGTGTCAATGGCTTCAGTCCAGAATTTTCTTGGTGTCTTGTACTCATCTAACATTGTTCTGGCCATCTCAATGAGTGTTCTGTTCTTGCGTTCGACGATGCCATTCTGTTGTGGCGTGTATGGAGCTGAGAATTCATGAGTGATGCCCAATGTATCAAGATATGTGTCAAGGCCGGTGTTCTTGAATTCTGTGCCATTGTCACTTCTGATGTGCTTTATCTTGGCGCCATAATTGTTCATTGCCTGATTTGCGAAGCGTCTGAAGACATCCTGCACTTCAGTCTTGTAAAGGATTATGTGCACCCAAGTATATCTAGAGTAATCATCAACAATGACGAAGCCATAGAGGCAAGCAGTAGTGGAGAAAGTTGAGTAGTGGGTAGGACCGAAGAGATACATGTGAAGCAGTTCGAAGGGTTGAGTAGTGGTCATGATTGTCTTCGAAGGATGTTTTGCCCTTGTCATTTTCCCAGCTTCACAGGCACCGCATAAGTGATCTTTCTTGAACTTGACGCCCTCGATGCCTATGACATGCTTTTTCTTCGCAAGGGTGTGGAGGTTCCTCATGCCAGCATGCCCAAGTCTTCGATGCCAAAGCCAGCATTCTGAAGCCTTTGCGAGAAGACAAACTGCAAGCTGTGGCCCTGCTGAGAAATCTACCACGTACAAATCATCTTTTCGATACCCTTCAAACACTAGAGACTTGTCAGATTCCATTAGTACCAGACAACGATATTTTCCAAAGATTACAATCATGTTTAAATCGCAAAGCATTGAGACAGACATTAAGTTGAAGCCAAGGGATTCAACAAACATGACTTTATCCATGTGTTGATCCTTTGAGATTGCAACTCTACCTAGACCCAGTACCTTACTTTTACCAGTGTCAGCGAATGTGATGTGGCTCTTGTCAGATGGACGTAAGGTTGAGTCCATAAAGAGACTTCTTTTGCTAGTCATGTGATTTGTACACCCGCTGTCAATAATCCATTCTGAAGACTCTGAAGTCACTGGTGTCGTACCCTACAGTGCAGTTAGGGGGATAGGCTTCACCAAGAGTGTTGTGAAGCAAAAACATTTGATGAACCAGTGGATTATGAAAACTGAGATCCAGGTTAGGACAAGCAGGGAGAGTAGCATGCGATTCAGATATGAAATACATAGTGATGCCATTCGGGCATTTGATCTTGCGCCCCACGAGTTTTTTAAGGTCCCCAGCAATAGCATCAGAAGATTTTGGTTTTGTGCTGGAGACCTTTCCCTGCAAAAGAGAGTTAAGCTTTCTTGACCACCCACATCTTCAAGGGTGGCTTAGAAGCAATAAGTCTAAGTGCAGCATCTGAGAATTTTGGCTTTGGAGCCCTAGCAAACAGTCTAGCAGGTGGGCAATAGTACTCATAAGAATAGGCAGAATAATTTTTGGTCATATGAGAATGACGGTTTGAAGAACCGCTCTCATAAGTCTGAGCATGGTTTCCCTGCAAAGCATTTGTGTTAGTGCAACTCAGATGAGCCCTCTGCCTGTATGAAGCCTTTGGACCATATGAAGCCTTTGGTCTGAGGTTTGTCTTCTTCATGTGAGGTGTCATGCGGACATTCACAGGAAGATTCTCAAGACACATTTTTGGAACCCAGATCTTCTTCATAGGCAGTCCATTCCTGCAGTTAGTACCAATGTACCTGGCAAATACTTCACCATTCTGATTCCTAAACAATTTATAGTTTGCATCAAAGGATTCATCAATGATAATTGGATTAGCACAAGTGAAGCCAGATAGATTGGATGGATCTGATGAGGATTCCTTTGCAGCAACCCATGTGGTTTTGGGGTACTGCTCAGGTTTCCAGTAAGAGCCATCTGCATTAATTTTCCTCATGAACCCAACACCCTCTTTGCTAGGGTTTCGGTTCAGAATCTGCTTCTTGAGGACATCACACAGTGTCTGATGTCCTTTGAGACTTTTGTACATCCCTGTTTCAAGCAATGTCTTCAACCTAGCATTTTCATCAACAATAGCAGTGGTATCCTCAGCAGAGGGGTTAGTTACCACTTCAACAGTTGAAGATATTGCAACAGCAGTGGCAGTGGAACATTCAGCAACAGAAATAGCATTATCACGCTCAATGCATTTAAGGCATGGTGGTTCAAATCCTTCCTGAGCAGAACTGATCTGTTCGGCTCGAAGTGACTCGTTTTCCTTTTGAAGATCTTCATGATCCTCTCTCAACCTCTCAAGATCTTGCTTCTTCTGAAGATAATCATAGGAAAGCTTTTCATGAGTAGTTGAGAGAGTCTCAAGACGATCTTCGAGTTCCTGATACTTAACATGAAGATTTTTTATGTCTTCAATTAAGGATTCAGAACGAGTCATTTCAGCACCCAACAGATCATCGCTTCTGTCTAGCAGTTTTTGAATATGTTCCATGGCCTTTTGTTGTTCAGTTGCAATTTTAGAAAGTGTTTTGTAACTGGGTTTTGAATCACAATCAGAGTCATCGTCACTAGATGTTCGATAGTGAGTAGTGCGTGTGTTTACCTTGGCACCACGTGCCATGAAGCAGTAGGTGGGAGTAGAGTCGTCCTTGTCATTTGCATCGGTGATGGTGATGGAGTCATCGTCTTCAGTGTTGAAGATGGACTTGGCGACATAGGCTGTAGCCAAACTTGCAATGCCTGAATCAGACTCCTCCTCAGACTCCACCCCTGCCTCCTCAGAAGCGGACTCCTCCTCTGAATCCATTTCCTTGCCAACAAACGCACGAGCCTTGCCAGATGAACTCTTCTTGTGTGATGAAGACTTTGAGGAAGACTTGGATGAAGACTTTGAGTATTTCTTCGTCTTCTTATCGTCAGAGTCATATTCCTTGCTCTTCTTCTTCTTTCTGTTCTCATTGTCCCACTGTGGGCATTCAGAGATGAAGTGTCCAGTTTTCTTGCACTTGTGACAAGTTTTCCTCTTGTAGTCATGCGCAGAAGCTTCATCATTCCTTGAGCTTGATCGTGAAGACTTTTTGAAGCCTTTCTTCTTGGTGAATTTCTGGAACTTCTTCACTAGCATTGCAAGTTCCCTTCCAATGTCTTCAGGATCATCAGAACTGCTGTCAGATTCCTCTTCAGATGATGACACAGCTTTTGCCTTCAAGGCACAAGTTCGCCCATAGTTTGGACCGTAGATATCTCTTTTCTCAGAAAGCTGAAACTCATGTGTGTTGAGCCTCTCAAGTATGTCAGACGGATCGAGTGTCTTGAAGTCTGGACGTTCTTGAATCATCAGGGCTAGGATGTCAAATGAACTGTCAAGTGATCCTAGCAGCGTCTTGACGATTTCATGTTTGGTGATCTCAGTGGCGCCGAGGGCTTGAAGTTCATTTGTGATGTCAGTGAGCCGGTCAAATGTGTGCTGGACATTCTCATTGTCATTTCGCTTGAAGCGGTTGAAGAGATTGCGAAGAACACTGATTCTTTGATCTCTCTGGGTTGAGATGCCTTCATTGACCTTGGAGAGCCAGTCCCAGACCAGCTTGGATGTCTTCAAGGCACTCACACGGCCGTACTATCCCTTGGTCAGATGACCACAGATAATATTCTTGGCAGTGGAGTCCAGTTGAGTGAACTTCTTGACATCAGCCGCAGCGACACCTTCTCCAGCCTTGGGAACGCCGTTTTCGACGACATACCATAGGTCGATGTCAATGGCTTCAAGATGCATGCGCATCTTATTCTTCCAGTAGGGATATTCAGTTCCATCGAAGACGGGGCACGCAGCGGAGACTTTAATTATCCCTGCAGTCGACATAGCTAAAACTCCAGGTGGTTAAACCGAATCACACAGAACAAGGGAGCACCTTGCTCTGATACCAATTGAAAGTGCGTTATATCGACTAGAGGGGGGGTGAATAGGCGATTTTTATGAAAGTCTTCAAAACGTGGAAGTTATGAAGACAAACAGAGTGAACAAGCCTATCACTATGCAGCGGAAGGTAGATTACACAACGCAAGCCATAGTCAAATATACAATACAGTGAAAGCACAGAGACAAATAGCTTCAGTGTAATGAGGATCAGGTTGGAAGAAGTTATGAAGCCAAACAGATCATACAGTCAGGTTGTGAAGACAGAAGATAAAGCAAGCATGCAATAGCTTCACAATGTGTACTGGTAAGTAAAGGGAGGTGAAGATGAAACCAGTGACACGTTGAAGACAATGATATGTTAGACCAATTCCAGTTGCTGTGACAACTGTACGTCTGGTTGGAGTGGCTAGGTATTTAAACCAAAGGACACACAGTCCCGGACACCCAGTCCTGAACACGCAGCTCAGGACACCCAGTCCTCACCGTTTTCTCCTTGAGCTAAGGTCACACAGACCCGCCCAATCACTCTGGTAAGTCTTCAAGGTAGACTCCCAAACCTTCACAGACTTCGTTCACCGGCAATCCACAGTTCCTCTTGGATGCTCAGAACGCGACGCCTAACCGTCTGGAGGATGCACAGTCCTCAAGTGTAATAAGTCTTCAGATCACTCAGACAAGAAGACTTAAGTGATGCCCAATTACTCTGGCTCTGGGTGGTTAGGGCTTTTCTCCTCACTAAGGATTTTCTCTCAAAGGCTTCGAGGTGGGTTGCTCTCAAACGACAAAAGCCGTGCACTGAAATCTGAGCAGCCAACCGTTTATGGTTGTAGGGGTGGACTATTTATAGCCGCTTGGCAACCCTGATCTGATTTGTCCGAAATGACCCTGGGTCACTAAGGAACTGACACATGTACTAACGGTCGGATTTTGAACTCTCACGGCAACTTTACTTGGGCTGCAAGTAAAGCTGACTTGTCTGACTCTGGACAAGATTTTCTCTCATTGTCTTCACTCGAAGACATAGGATTTGAATTAGGCATCACTTCAGTCATCTTGACTGGTTCTCTTGGACCCCACTTAACAGTACGGTGGTTCCTATGACACAACATGAATAAAGTAAAACTACGAAGGTTCTAAGTCTTCGAGTTCCAAAGGCTTCATGGGGAGTCTTCATATGTCATTGTCTTCGACATGAATGTCTTCATGAACCACCATTGTCTTCAATGTCTTCGTACATTTTTGGGGGTCATCTCTGGTAGCTAAACCGAATCAATGAGGGACTTCTACCTGTGTTATCCTGCAATTCTCACAAACACATTAGTCCCTCAACTAGGTTTGTCGTCAATACTCCAAAACCAACTAGGGGTGGCACTAGATGCACTTACACACACTCCAAATCAGATGGAGTAAAATGCTCAACACTGCAGCGAAGTACGGCGACAATCACCCCTCCAAGAGCTACCCAAAGCGGAAGCTGCTACCCGAATTCGATGAGGAGGCCTCAGACCCCTCACAACCAAATATCAAAGCAGCCACCTGGTCGGATAGACGACCCCTCTACCAACACAGAGCGGCATACAACGCCACTCACAATACAACACGTGACCCATGTGAGGGCTCGCACCCAAAGGACGGCGCCACAAGATCCATCTATGGACCACGCAAGCGCGCCCCAGAATACAGTGCAACACAACAAACATCCAAACAACGCGGTACACCTAGCTACAGGGGTGCCGCACCCCCTATGTTTCACTGATGAGGTGCTAGACCATGAGTTTCCAGAGGGATTAAAGCCCGTAAACATAGAGGCATACGACGGAACAATAGACCCTGGGGTCTGGATTGAGGACTACATCCTTCATATCCATATGGCTCGAGGAGATGATCTCCATGCCATCAAGTACTTACCCCTCAAGATCAAAGGGCCAGCTCGTCACTGGCTCAAAGGCCTCTCCAAAAGCTCCATTGGAAGTTGGGAAGAGCTCGAAGACGCCTTTCTGGCAAATTTTCAAGGGACTTATGTCCGACCTCCGGATGCGGACAACTTGAGTCATATAGCTCAATAGCCCGGAGAGTCATCCCGAAAGCTTTGGAACATGTTTCTTACTAAAAAGAACCAGATTGTCGACTGTCCGGACGCCGAAGCCTTGGCAGCTTTCAAGCATAGCGTCCGTGATGAATGGCTCACCAGACACCTCGGCCAAAATAAGCCGAGAACAATGGTCGCATTAACAAACCTCATGACCCGCTTTTGCATGGGTGAGGACAACTGGCTAGCCAGATGCAGCACTAGTGACCCCAGTACATCTGAAGTTAGAGATGGAAACGGGAAATCACGGTGCAACAACAATAACAAACGCCGGAATAAAGAAGACAGCACGAAGGGCACGACAGTAAATGCCGGATTCAAAAGCTCTTGGCCAGGTCAAAAGCCGCCCCCAAAGGCACCAGGGATGAACTGTCCAGCCTCAACAAAATTCTGGACCAAGTATGTCAGATCCATAGTACCCCTGGTAAACCTGCTAATCATACCCACAGAGAATGTTGGGTGTTCAAGCAGTCCGGCAAGCTCAGCGCCGTACATAAGGGGGAGGATACACCAAGTGAAGACGAGGGCGAGCCCCCCAAGCAAGACACGGGGGAACAAAAGAAATTTCCACCAGAAGTCAAAACAATAAACGTGTTACATGTGATCAAGGGAAAAAACAACGTGGCACTCACAGGAAAATATACCCAAGTGCCTGTCACCGCGAAGTCCTGCCACTGGTCATCTCAACCAATCACTTTCGACCATCACGATTACTCAGCAAGTATCCAACACGCAGGATGGGCTACCCTGGTATTAGACCCAATAATTGGCGGATATCACTTCACACGAGTCTTGATGGACGGTGGCAGTAGCCTAAACCTAATATATTAGGATACAATCCGCGGGATGGGGTTAGACCCAACACAAATTTTCCATACAATACTACCTTTAAAGGAGTAACGCCAGGCCCAGGGGCTCGTTGTATGGGCTCCCTCCTACTACAAGTTATATTCGGCTCCCCCGATAACTTCCGTCGCGAGCATTTAACTTTCCATATCACTCCGTTTCAAGGAGGCTATCAAGCACTGCTCGGATGCGAAGCTTTCGCTCGCTTTAATGCAATACCACACTACGCCTCCCTCACACTCAAGATGCCCGGTCCACGTGGCATCATTACAGTGCACGGAAATATCAAGCGATCTCTGTGAGCCGAAGAGAGTGAGGCTGCCTTGGCAGCCGCACACTAAAGGCACCCGGACCAGCGAAAGCATCCAATAGGTCGTCAAGACCTCAAACACAACTAACCGAGTCCGGCGCCGCTACTTATACCGAATAAACGGTCACACCCCTATTTGTTGATACAAGGGACTCAACATGCGCAGACAAGTGGCAATTTCTTCTCATCTTGAATTATACATGGTTTCTTTAACAAACTATCTTTTTGCACGACAAATTTTTCACCTAAATTCCTCTCTTTTACAGACGATCATCATGCTACACCCGTCCAGGATACGGCACAACGGAGACATAGGCACAGACATGCAGCAGGGACCCGCTCCAAGGATTCTTTTTAGATTAAGACCCTGCGTAAACCTTTTTTTACTGTCTCTTGTTGATACATATCCACCATTGAGAAGGATGCTGACGTCTTGGCATGTGGCCACGCCAGAACAATGCACGTACCTGGACACAAGGGGCTTCTTACAAAGGCCATTATGTAGGCCCGGTTTATACCACAAAGACCGAATACCTTAGGGAGTGTTCGGCGTCGCGAGTTTGGCCCTATATGCATCAGCTCTGAATCATTGTCTTTGGTTAAATGTTGGGTTTGCCCGGCTCTTGTGTTTTGGTGCCTGACGTTCCGCTTTACCGGCTAAGGTAGCACCAGGAGAACTACTGCGATTGTGCCCTGGTTCATCCGGACGAGCACCTCAGTAGAGAAAGCCGAAAACTGACTGTCATGATATAGCGTGAGACTGGTCAACCACTCGATGACCTGTGGGAATGTTAGAATTCCTCCGCCTTAACAAAGGGCCGTTTTCCGGCTAGGCATGTACGCACCCCGAGATCACGAGAGTGCGGAGCCACCAGGGGCTATCTAGTAGCCCCACTGTCAAACTCCTATGGCTAACTGAAAGTGCTAAATCATTATAGTCCGGTTGCCTCGCTCGCTCCGCTATCACCTCCTTAATAGGACCAAGACGTTGGGTTAAGTGTGAATGCGTGTTTTTGCGAGCACCTCCGCATTATATGCGTGAGGGTTGAAGCCGACGGCTGCAATCTTTCAGGTTATACACGTGTATACATAAAAGGGCCGCCCAGGAGGCATCATATTACTTTCAGGAAAAAGTATAAAAATAGCCTTATAAAAATTTATAAAAGCATTCCGCTTACAATGATATTACACATCACTCAAACATAATATTTTTTGAGCACTGGGTCTCTATCAAACGAGCACCCTCAAGAACTTCTTCAGCTATGGTCGAATCCCGCGCTGCAACAGTGGTAGCATCCATCTCCGCCCAGTATGCTTTAACACGGGCAAAGGCCATCCGTGCGCCCTCTATGCATGCCGACCTCTTCATCGCATTAATGCGCGGCACCACGCCAAGGAACTGCTGCACCAAGCTGAAATAGCCGTTCGGTTTTGACCTTTCCGGCCATAGCTGATCCACAACAGACCTCATGGAAAGTCCGGACAACCTATTTAGTTCGGCCCATTTGGCTAATTGGTCAGTCAATGAAAGCGGACGCTCAGGAGAATGGAATTGTCTCCAAAACAGCTGGTTTACTTCACGGTTCGTCTGACCCTGGAAATACTTGGCCGCATCGGCAGCGCTCGCCGCCAAATCCATATATACATCCTCCGAACTCCACAGCCGATCCAGAGGGGCATACCGTGGATCTCCGAACTTCATCCGCAACATAAAGGATTTCCCAGCTACAATATCCCCGGCTTCCCGCAGCTCCTCCTTCTTTGCCCTCATAGCAGAGCGGAGGTCCTTTTTCGTCGCAACAGCCTTCTCAAGGTTCAATGCCTTCGCTTGGTTTTCCTTTTCAAGAACCCGGCAACGGTCGGTGGTGGCTTTTAATTCTAAGGCCATCTTGGCCATCTTGTCTCGGCTCTCGCCATGCGCGGCCTTCTCGGCTTGCAACTCTTCGGCCGCCTTCAAAGCAACCGCATTACCCAACCTCGCTTGTTCCTTGGCTCGGGCAAGTTCTGCCCGCAAGGCTTCAAAAGTGGCAGCTCCATCTGCAGTCACAGCATATTAAAGATACTGGCATCATGCTGCTCTTCCTATGTGGCCTTTACCAGATAATGACACTTACCCTGTGCCTCGTCAAGCCTTTTGTTAACAAGCTCGATGTCGGCGTCTGCCGCATCCAACTGTCGTTCTAAATGGGCAAATTCGCTAGTCCGGCTAGCCACCGGCGCTTCCATCACCTGCAAATAGAGGCAGTATGGTTATTACCTGGGAATATGATCCTTTGTTCGCCGTCGTTTCTGACGACAGCCAGAGTCTCAGGGGCTACTATCTACACAGGGGCACACCTAGCATGTGCAGGACTATCATACATTCTTTTACGTACCTCAAAGCCTGTTAGTAGACTCATAAAAGCTTCATGCAATGCACTTTCGGCGGACGATATTCTCTCCATCACCGTATTCATCAGCACACGGTGTTCATCTGAGATGGCCGCTCGCCCCACCAACTCCCTCAGAACATCCGATCGCACACTATACGGTGCCGGACTCTTTTGTCTGCTCTCTTTGGAAGCCAGACACTGGGAGCTTTGGGGGTCAATGGGATTATCTTCCAGTCTCACCGGACTCGGAGAGGCCCTCCGCGACGACACTTCAGGGTCGCCCGCTTCCGGAGCGGAGGAGTCCGGAGGACGCGTTTCGCTCTCCATCATCTCTGGAAGAAGATCCCCCGAAGACGAGCTCATTTGAGAGGGGCTAAGGCTCGAACTGCAAAAATATATGCGGTGGTTATTTTCTCAGAAGGAAAAGATGGCATATCTGTACTATTAAAGTATTTCGGGTCACTTACGACTCGCGGGAGAATTGATCCCCCCGCGGACTTTGTGCGGCAACAGCGTCCCCCAAGGTAGGACCCCCTGTGGGAGACTTCTTCCGTTTGGAAGCTTCGGCTTCCGAATCCCCGGGCGCAGTCCTTTTCCTCTTCTGGTCATCTTCCTTCATGGAGACGCTCGCTCCCTCGGCTAGAGTGGGCAGCGTTGGTGGCCCGCGTCCGCCCGTACTATCCTCCCCGGCATCTTCCTTCAAGGGCTCCAGGCAGGGTGCGACCTGGAGCATCTTTTCCAGTACCGGATTTTCCAAACCCTCAGGGAGGGGGGCCAAACACCGAATCAACTTCGACTTTGTTAGCCAGTCCTGGTCAAAAAGTGAACTCTCAGAGATAACTTCGTAACAAATGAGAGATAGTATGTTCGGCTGGAAGATTCCTAACCTGTTCGGCGGCGCGGTTACTGCTCAGGCCCATGTCCTCGGTGATTTTCGGACACTCTACCTGAGATCCGAAGAATGACTTGTACATCTCCTCGTGCGTCAGGCCAAGGAAATTTTGAATGACACGCGGTCCCTCAGGATTGAACTCCCACAAGCGAAGGGGCCGGCGTTTGCAAGGCTGGACTTGACGGACCAGCATAACTTGTATTACCGCCACCAAACTAAAATCTCCATTAAAGAGATCTCGAATGCGGCTTTGCAGTATAGGCATGTCCTTGGCTGGACCCCAGCTCAGTCCTCTGCTAATCCATGACATCAGTTGTGGTGGAGGGCCCGAGCAGAAAACAGGGGTGGCCGCCCACTTGGCACTTCTAGGAGCCGTGATGTAGAACCACTCCTGTTGCCACAATTCAGACACCTCTGGGATGGAACCTTTGGGCCATGAAGCTCCCGTCATCTTGCGTATTGAGGCACCTCCACACGCCGCATGTTGTCCCTCGATCATCTTCGACTTTACTTCAAAGGCCTTGAGCCATAGGCCAAAGTGAGGGGTAACCCGGAGGAAGGCCTCGCACACGACAATAAATGTCGTGATATGAAGAAAGGAGTCCAGAGCTAGATCATGGAAATCTAGCCCGTAGTAAAACATCAAGCCCCTGACGAAAGGATCCAGAGCAAGGCCTAGACCTTGGAGGAAGTGGGAGACGAACACGACGCTCTCGTTGGGTTCGGGGGAGGGGATGGCCTGCCCCCGGGGAGGCAGCCGATGCAAAATCTCGGCGGTCAGATATCTGGCCTCCCTCAACTTTTTGATGTCTTCTTCCGTGACGGAGGAAGGCACCCATCAGCCTTGAAGGCTAGATCCGGACATGACTGAAGGTTCGGAGCACCTGACCTGAACTTCGGGCGTTTGAGCTTGGGGTGGGGGAAGGATTCGATTGAACACGGGAGGGAAAAATAAGAGCCTTGTCCCTTTATAAAGAGGGTGAATATCAAGCGTCCACTCCGTGTCCGTTTGGACTTGCCTATAATCTAGGAGTCCTAGAAGCGGTTGGGTTACCCACGCCCGTATTGATGAGAATCCCGGAATAAGGGGACACGATCTCTGCTTTAACAAGACGTGCCAAGGAAACCGCCTCGCATTACATGCTGGGCTGGGATAATAAAACGACTCGGATAAAGGCTTGGCCGTGGTGTGTCACACTATGGAACACGTCAGCATATTAGATTTGTGTAAATGTTATTCTCTCTATGGCAATATGTGGAAACTTATTTTGCAGAGCCGGACACTATCTTTGTGTTCAAAATCTTCTATGAAGTACTTGGAGGAGGAACCCGCCTTGCAATGCCGAAGACAATCTGCGCGCCAGACTCATCGTCATTGAAGCCTGGTTCAGGGGCTACTGAGGGAGTCTTGGATTAGGGGGTGTTCGGATAGCCGTACTATACCTTCAGCCGGACTCCTGGACTATGAAGATACAAGATTGAAGACTTTGTCCCGTGTCCGGAAAGGACTTTCCTTGGCGTGGAAGGCAAGCTTGGCGATACGGATATACAGATCTCCTACCATTGTAACCGACTTTGTGTAACCCTAACCCTCTCCGGTGTCTATATAAACCGGAGGGTTTTAGTCCGTAGGACAACATAGACAACAACAATCATACCATAGGCTAGCTTCTAGGGTTTAGCCTCTCCGATCTCGTGGTAGATCTACTCTTGTACTACCCATATCATCAATATTAATCAAGCAGGACGTAGGGTTTTACCTCCATCGAGAGGGCCCGAACCTGGGTAAAACTTCGTGTCCCTTGCCTCCTGTTACCATCCGGCCTAGACGCACAGTTCGGGACCCCCTACCCAAGATCCGCCGGTTTTGGCTTCCTTATAGTTCGTAGGTTCATCATGGTCAAGTAACATGACATCCAGAACAGGATTACTGTACCACTCTGGTGTGGATCTCACTCTGGTTTACCTACGAGGTTCGATAGTAACTTGATCTGAAGTTACATGATCATCATCATTAGCTTCCTCACTAATTGGTGTAGGAGTCACAGGAACAGATTTCTATGATGAACTACTTTCCAATAAGGGAGCAGGTACAGTTACCTCATCAAGTTCTACTTTCCTCCCACTCACTTCTTTCGAGAGAAACTCCTTCTCTAGAAAGGATCCATTCTTAGCAACGAATGTCTTGCCTTCGGATGTGTGATACAAGGTGTACCCAACTGTCTCCTTTGGGTATCCTATGAAGACACATTTCTCCAATCTGGGTTTGAGCTTATCAGGATGAAAGTTTTCACATAAGCATCGCAACCCCAAACTTTAAGAAACGACAACTTTGGTTTCTTGCCAAACCACAGTTCATATGGCATCGTCTCAACGGATTTAGATGGTGCCCTATTTAACGTGAACGCAGCTGTCTCTAATGCATAACCCCAAAATGATAGTGGTAAATCGGTAAGAGACATCATAGATTGCACCATATCTAATATAGTACGGTTACGATGTTCGGACACACCATTACGCTGTGGTGTTCCAGGTGGCGTGAGTTGCGAAACTATTCCACATTGTTTCAAATGAAGACCAAACTCGTAACTCAAATATTCTCCTCCATGACCAGATCGTAGAAACTTTATTTTCTTGTTACGATGATTTTCCACTTCGCTCTGAAATTATTTGAACTTTTCAAATGTTTCAGATTTATGTTTCATCAAGAAGATATACCCATATCTTACTCAAATCATCTGTGAAGGTCAGAGAATAATGATACCTGCCACGAGCCTCAACACTCATCGGACTGCATACATCGGTATGTATTATTTCCAACAAGTCTGTTGCTTGCTCCATTGTTCCGAAGAACGGAGTCTTAGTCATCTTGCCCATGAGGCATGGTTTGCAAGCATCAACCGATTCATAATCAAGTGATTTCAAAAGCCCATCAGCATGGATTTTCTTCATGCGCTTTACACCAATATGACCTAAACGGCAGTGGCACAAATAAGTTGCATTATCATTATTAACTTTTCATCTTTTGGCTTCAATATTATGAATATGTGTATCACTACGATCGAGATTCAATAAACCATTCACCTTGCGTGTATGACCATTGAAGGTTTTATTCATGCAGACAGAACAACAATTTTTCTTTGACTTTAAATGAATAACCGTATTGCAATAAACATGATCAAATCATATTCATGCTTAACGCAAACACCAAATAACATTTATTTAGGTTCAACACTAATGCTGAAAGTATAGGGACTGTGCGATAATGATCATATCAATCTTGGAACCACTTCCAACACATATCGACACTTCACAGTTAACTAGTCTCTGTTCATTCTGCAACTCCCATTTTGAGTTACTAATCTCAGCAACTGAACTAGTATCAAATACTGAGTGGTTGCTATAAACACTAGTAAAGTACACATCAATAACATGTATATCAAATATACCCTTTTCACTTTGCCATCCTTCTTATCCGCCAAATACTTGGGGCAGTTCTGCTTCCAGTGACCAGTCCCTTTGCAGTAGAAGCACTTAGTCTCAGGCTTAGGTCTAGACTTGGGCTTCTTCACTTGAGCAGCAACTTGCTTGCCATTCTTCTTGAAGTTCCCCTTCTTCCCTTTGCCCTTTTATTGAAACTAGTGGTCTTGTCAACCATCAACACTTGATGCCACTACAAAAAAAAGACACATTCATGACATTTTGGGCCGAACGAATTTTTTTCCTGTCATACATATGACACTTCTATGACGATAATTGTGACAAAACCCGGTATCATCATAGATGTGGTGGGCTCCTACTTCTATGACAAAAAATCATGACAGAAAATGGGCTTTTCGTCCTGGGCGGGTCGGAGACGCAGCTGCATGACATTCTTTGGGCCGTCCATGACGGAAAAAACCGTGGTAGAAGCGAGGGGGAGGAAAATTTCGGGGAGTTCCCGGTTACGGTGGGAGGTTGGGGCCGAGGGATGCGCGTTTCTCTCGTACACGTACACGCGTGTGTGCGATTCGTTGGCTCTAACTGAACCCGAGCAAGGCGTTGAGCTCTAACTGAACCCGAGCGATTGCACTACAGGCTACACGTTACTGAACCCGAGCGATCGATCGATGGCTGTTAACTGAACCCGAGCGAGCGATTCCTTCGCTACTGCCGCTAACTGAAGCCGATTAATTGGATGAACAGTGAGCATTGCGGGGGGGGGGGGGGTTGGATGAACAGTGAGCGGTGGCGTTGCCTCTGGATGAACAGGACCCCGTGGTGTGGTGGAGGGCGGGATGAACAGTAGACGGTGGAGGGGTGCCCGTGGAGGGGTGGTTGAACAGGACCCCATGGTGTGGAGGGCTGGATGAACAGTAGACGATGGAGGGGTGCCTATGGAGGGGTGGTTGAACAATAGCCGGTGTAGTAGCGCGCGGTGGAGGCTGGATGAACAGGAGCCTGTGGAGGCTGGAGGAGGTCGACGGTGGAGATGAACAATATCTCGTGGAGTCCTGTTTTGCGGTACGCCACACCCCTCCCGATGAACAGGACCCCCATTTCGACTGTAGCGCTCCAACACAAGTCCGTTTCGTCCGTTTTGCGGTACGCCACACCCCTCCCGATCAACAGGACCCCCGTTTCGACCATAGGAGGTCCGTTTCGTCTGTTTTGCGGTACGCCAGACCCCTCCCGATGAACATGATCCCGTTTCGAACGTGGCCAGTCGAACACAAGGCCGTTTCCTCCGTTGTGTGGTACGCCAGGCCTCGTTTCCATCGCCTATTCCGTCCAAGCCCTCCCGATGAACACGAACACGCATTCCGTTCCGACCCAGCCGGTTGGCTCCCACACGTTTCGTTGCCTCCCGATGAACACGACGCATTCCGTTGCCTCCCCATGAACACGACGCATTCCGTTGCCTCCCCATGAACATGACGACTACGCTGTTTCTCCGTTCCGACCCAGCCATGTCAACGAGTCCTGGCCGTACGTATGCGCGAGTAGGCGTTCGAGACCCCGCCTGTATGTACACATACATGGCCGTATTTTCTTTCTTGCACCCTGGCCGCTGTATGTACGTGTACATGCTACGTGCGCGTCTCTACATCCACCAGTATATATGTACGTACACATTCGCGACCAGAATGACAATGCTACGTACGCTTCGACCAGGTGGGTCCCGACTGTCAGGCACTTCCTTGCGTGCGAAGATGTAGCTGGTGGGTCCCAGCAGTCAGGGGGGGGGGCGAATCGTTTTGTTTTTTTGCCCGGACGCACTTCCTTGCATGCGAAGGTGTAGCTGGTGGGTCCCAGCAATCAGGGGGGAAACATTTATTTCGCGAAATACGGTGGCCCATCTGGTGGGTCCCCGCTGTCAGGTGGAGGAATAATTATTTCGTGCGTAATAAGGAGGCACTTCCTTGCTGCGGCCGTGGACCCAGCTGCCAGTGTCTCCATGCATAGGACTCTTCCGATGGAAGTTGGTCGTTGACCACATTGACCACGCCGCGCCGAGAGCACCACGGCGGTGGACGACGGCAAGGCCTGGGAAGGGGACGACATGGAGGCAGGGAAGACTCGACAGTTGTTTTCCACGCGGAGGGGAGTACGACTGTACGAGGGTTTACTGGTTCGTCTGCCGTCGTCGGAGAATAACAGCAGGTGTGGGTGAGTAGAGGGATGGCTAGGCCAGCGATGGGAGTACAGTGGGGCGGTGAGGCCTGCGCGACAGCACAGCCGACCGCGGGGAGGAGGGAGCAAGCAGTCCCGCCGGCGCTTGCTTGAGCGGCTGGAGCAGAAAGAGCAGAGATTGAAGAAGCACGACGGCCGTTGGATGGACATCCAACAGTCAGTGCTTGTGCGTCAACCTTTTTTTAGGAAATCCTCAAATCTATGGAAAACAACATACAGCCCATCTGCCATTATTTCTAATTATTTACAGCCCATTTGCAAATTCTTAAGGTTTTTTGGAGCCCATATTCTTTTTGTTAGCATTACAGCCCATATTGTGGCCATGGTTAAAAAATTATATGAAATTTTGCATATTTCGGTGCGGTCCGAACTGTTTTTAATCCCGAAATTTTGACTCACATTCAAACTGATTTAAAAAATAAATGTATATCAATATAAAATCCAACAAATTCTCCACGCATAAAAATTAATGTAATTTAAAATCTAGAAATGGAAAAAAAGATATTTGAAACTAATTGCCGGTTTGATGTTTTTAAAAAATGTACAGCCCATTTCTCATCACTAATGGGCCATTTTCTCGGCCAGCCGAATGAAAGCTCTCCTCTTCTTGAAAGATTTGCAGCCTAACAGGCCTGACAAAGCGACTTACCTGGCAAATCAGAAGAAAACTGGGTTGTGGCCGTGGACCCAGCTGTCAGCCTCTCCACTTACAGTACTCTTCCGATGGAAGTCGTTCCTTGACCACGTTGACCACGCCGCGCGGAGAGCACCACGGCGGTGGACGACGGCGAGGCCTAGGAAGGGGACGGCGCGGAGCCGGGGAAGACGCGGCAGTGGAAGCCCGCGCGGAGAGGAGTACGAGGGTTCACTGGTTCGGCTGTGGTGTGAGGCTGCCGTCGCCGCAGGGCCTGGCCAGCGGTGGGAATAGTAGGGGGCGGTGAGGCCTCTGCGGCAGCACAGCCGACCACGGGAGGCAGGAGCATGCGGCATGACCGGCGCTGTTTTGGGCGGCTAGAGCAAGAAGACCAGAGGTTGAAGAAGCACTACGGCCGTTGGATGGACATCCTATGGTCATTGGAGCTAGAATCGTTCATATTGACTAAGTTGACAAAGCCCTTTGTCCCCCTCAACTTAGTAGGCCCACAAGTCAGCCTCCCACCAAGGTGGGTCCCAGCTAGCCGGGGGAGTATTCATTTTTTGTGCATAATAAGGAGGCACTTCCGGTGGGTCCAAGCTGACAGTGGGGGGAACATTTTTTTCACGAAATACGGTGGCCCGTCCGGTGGGTCCCAGTAGTCAGGGGAAACAATTTTTTTCGCAAAATACTGGTGGCCCGTATGGTGGGTCCCCGCTATCAGGTGGAGGAATAATTATTTTCCGCGTAATAAGGAGGCACTTCCTTGCGGCTGCCGTGGACCCAGCTGTCAGCCTCTCCATGTATAGTACTCTTCCGATGGAAGTCGGTCGTTGACCACATTGACCACGCCGCGCCGAGAGCACCACGGCGGTGGATGACGGCGAGGCCTAGGAAGGGGATGACGCGGAGCCGGGCAAGATGCGGGAGTGGATGCCCACGCGGAGAGTAGTACGAGCATTCACTGGTTCGGCTGCGGTGTGAGGCTGTCGTCGCCGCAGAATAATAGGGGGTGTGGGTGAGTGGAGGGATGGCCTGGCCAGTGGTGGGAGTAGTATGGGGGTGGTGAGGCCTCCGTGGTAACACAACCGGCCACGGGAGGCAGGAGCAGGCGGCACGACCGACGCTGCTTTGGGCGGCTGGAGCAAGAAGACCAGAGGTTGAAGAAGCACTATGGCTGTTGGATGGACATCATACGGTCACTGGAGTATTGACTAAGTTGACAAAGTCCTCCGTCCCCATCAACTTAGTAGGCCCACAAGTCAGCCCAACAATATGGTGGGTCCCAGCTAGCAGGGGCTATTCATTTTTTGGGCGTAATAAGGAGGCACTTCCTTGCGTGCGAAGATATAGCTGGTGGGTCCGACCTGTCAACGAGGGGAATGTTTTTTCGCGAAATACAGAGGCCCTTCCTGTGGGTCCTAGCTGTCAGGTGGAGGAATCTTTATTTTGCGCGTAATAAGGAGGCATTTCCTTGCGTGCGGCCGTGGACCCAGATGTCAGCCTCTCCACGTACAGTCCACTTCCGATGGATGTCGTTCATTGACCATGTTGACCAGGCCGCACCGAGAGCACCAGGGCGGTGGACGACGTCGAGGCCTAGGAAGGGAACGACACGGAGCCAGGGAATACTCGGCAGTTGTTTCCCATGTGGAGGAATACGAGGGTTTACTGGTTCGTCTGCCATCGCCGGAGAATAACATCATGTGTGGGTGAGTAGAGGGATGGCTAGGCCAGCGATGGGAGTACGGTGGGGCCATGAGGCCTGCGCGGCAGCATAGCCGGCCGCGGGAGGAGGGAGTAGGCAGTCCCGCCGGCGCTTGGTTGAGCGGCTGGAGCATGAAGAGCAGAGATTGAAGAAGCACGACGGCCGTTGGATGGACATCCAACAGTCACTGCTCTCGTGTGTTGACTAAGTTGACAGGGCATTGCGTGTGCGTCAACCTTTTTTTATGAAAGCATACGCGTCAACCTGTAGTAGGCGCACAAGTCAGCCTCAAATCTGTGGAAAACAACATACAACCCATCTGCCATTATTTCTAATAATGTATAACCCATTTGCTAATCCTTAAGAATTTTTTGGAGCCCATCTTCTTTTTGTTAGCATTACACCCCATATTGTGGCCACGGTTAAAAAGTATACGAAATTTTGCATATTTCGGTGCGGTCAACTGTTTTTAATCCAGAAATATCGATTCACATTCAAACTATTTTGAAAAATAATTTATATAAATATAAAATCCAAATAATTGTCCACGCATAAAAATCAATGGAATTTAAGATCTTGTAATGAAAAAAAATTGAAACTAATTCCCGGTTTGATGTGTTTTGAAAATGTACAACCCATTTCTGGGCAAACCGAATGAAACTCTCCTCGTCTTGAAAGATTTGCAGCCCAGCAGGGCCGATAAAGAAAGTAGGCCTTGTTTGGGTATTTCTTAAAAAAAAGAACTGGGCTAGCCATTTTCAGCAAGAAAAAAACACAACTGGGCTCATGATGTGGTAAACATAAATAAAACCCTGGCTAGACGGGCCACAGCCCCCGCACAGCCCCGTTGTTACCCTGATCCGTCGCTAAAACTAGTATAAATAACAACTGCTTGTTCCTCAAAAAATGCGCGACTTGCTGGGTCCCTGGTGTTAGCCGCTCGTATTGTAATTCTCTCATTTATTGACTATGTTGACAATGGCGTGAGCCCTAGATGTCCAACCATTAGGAGGAACCATATTTTTGGGCTTGTACTATAGAGGCACTTGCTTGCGTACTGCCATGATGCTGGTGGGTCCCTACTGTCATCCTCTCCACGTACAGTCATCTCCTTGTTCCTCTCGGTTGTTGACGATGTTGACAACGCAAGAGGGCGGCGCACCACGCACGACAAGCAAACCAAGGCCGCAAGGCGGAGGACGACAGCGAGGCCTCAGACAAAACGAACAGGAGCCGTTGAAGATGCGCCCGTCTAGTCGCAGACGGAGGGGAGTACGAGGGTTGACTGGTTCGGGCGTGGGTGCGTGTTGGGGCTGATGTCGCCAGAGAATAACAGGACATGTGGGGGAATAGAGCGAGGGACTGGCCAACGTTGGAGGGTACGTACGGTAGGGCGGCGGAGGCGCAGCCAGCCATGGAAGGCGGGAGCAGGTGGAGCCGACGGGGTGGTTTGGTTTGGGCGGCTAGAGGAAGAAGAGGACAGGAGATAGAAGATACACGACAGATGTTGGATGTCAATCCAATGGCTGGTAGGCAGAATCGTTTGTTGACTGGCTAGTAAGTCGACACCACCTTGGATAGGATATTTCCTCGCGGGTCCCAAATGTCAAAATCCAAATCTGTCATGGTCATGCAGCCTTTCCTATGAAACTTTACAGCCCATTTGATGTGCTAGTTCGAAATAAGTTTGTGGGTGCTGGTGGGGGCTAATCACTTGGCTCCTGTAATGCACAGTGAGCTCAAGTAGCCGACGAGAGTGATGTTATTTCCCTTGGTTGGGATTTGTTACAATATTTCACTCTAAATTAAACGAATGGCAAGCCACTTGCCTTGTTTCAAAGAAAATATGACAGTCATAGCCGAGTTGAAAAGGGCAGGAACATCTAACTCCAGCTTACAAACTGTACAAAAGCACGAGGGTTAATTGTTCATCAGGTTTACAAAAAAACCAGATTGAAAAGGGCAACAACATCTAACTCCAGCACTGTTTTTGACAGTCACAGACAAATGGATCGGTCAGGTCCATAGAATGAACATCCTGGGTCGTAAAATTTACTGGATTATGACCACAATATGTTGTAAATTGAAGCCCGGTATGTTCATAAGCTCTTTTGCCCACCTGAAACTCCTTTTTTTGCTCTTCGACATACCCATCTGTCAATTCAGTAAATATATGGGCTTTTGAATTGATTTTACTATTTACTAGTGTGGATGGGCTGTTTTATCTTGGGCCCAGAGAAACAATTACTACTAGTATAGTGGAGACACTCTACAGCTACCCAGATAAACAATTACTACTAGTACAGTGGAGACACTCTACCACTTCTGGCTCCTCCTAGGTCATTGAAACGTCTCCCTCTACTGAATGCCATTATACTTTTGTTCACCGACATGCGGGCCATGCAGCACGCAGGCCCAAATGCCATCCACCAAATTAGAAGGCAGTATGCAGGTGGAGAGTCACCCCGGTCATAGCGCGGCAGTAACGAGCCGTCGTATCACAAAACCCCACCTCCCCGCAGTCTAAGTTTGACGGACGAAGCAACCATCATTTCACTCTTCGTTGAATCCCCTTCTCCCTCACTGTCTTCAAGAAAGGCAACACTCGCATCTGCCACAGTTCTTCTCTTCGAACGAAGGGAAGGTAAGCAGATCTGTGATGTTTGTATATTTTTCGTTCAGAGAAAAAAAAGAACTTTTGCAAAGCAGTAACCGATCCTCACTCTGTTTTTTGTTTCATTTTTCATTGCGATTGTGTTTTCCTTTCAGTGGTCTCCTAGTATTCGTCAGTTTCATGATGGACCAAGGAGAACCAGACAAAGATCTGCCGATATTGGAGCAGACGCCGGAGGCTGATCCCCATGAGATAGAGAGCTCCAAGAAGATGGAGGCAACCACCGAGCTGACCCCAGATACGCTCACGACCACTACTGAGATGGTCAACGCCCCGATTGAGGTTACAGCCCCCGTGGCACTGCAGGAGCAGTTTTCCCCCTTCGAGGATGTGTCCCCCCCGCTGAGCTGTCCAAGGTGATTTCCTTCTTTGCCGATCTCGATTGTGGTTTTACATCTAAGTATGTGGTGATTTTTTTAGAAAAGGAAGTATGTGGTGATTAATAATGCAAACTTTTATTAGCTTAGATGCCATGCTATACATAGCGGTTTAAATAACTTGTGTTTCTTATACTGAAAAGTAATTCAGAATTTGTTTCTGTTTCAATTAGAGCCCTGATGCAGACAAGGATTGTGTGGTTGTACATGTCACTCGCTATGAGGCGGACGACCTGAATATACGCACTAGGAAAATAGAGTTCTTAGGCTGTTGGATCCTGGAAGTGTCACATCCCTAGCTTATGGTACTGCCTGGTGTTTTGCATTTTGTTGCATCATGTTTAAATTCTAGTTAAGTTGAAATAGGGATTGACCAAACCCTAGCATCAGAAAGAATTCAACTAGGTTCAAATAAAATATTTTCAGTCAACCCAAAATGCCTTCCCAAAAATGTTCATCATCTTTGGATTGGTGTAGAACCTCTGCCAAAAATGGTGCACATTTTTCTAGGACACTTTGGATTTTTGGATTAATCCATAAGTATTTGAATTTGGACGTTTAAATCTTATAAATATTTTTAATTGTCCAAATAATCCTGAAAGTACTTGAGGGCTGTTGGGAAATATTTCAAAGGTGCCTAAAATTATTTTCAGGATTTTATCAAATGGTTTAGTATTATTACTAAATCAAAACAGAGCAAAATAAATAGAAAATAGAAATAAAAATAAAAGGAGAGAGAGAGGGACTTACCTGGCAGAAGCTTACCTGGCGCCCACCAATAGGCCCAGTACTGTAGCTGGTGGCCTAGCCCACCACCGCTGCCCCCTGTCATCTTCCTCCTTGGACAGAAGGACAGGGGCGCGTGCTTGCCGCCTGCTGGCCACGCGCAGGCCACCTCCTGCCTGCTTACTGCCTCCCCCTGACCCCTGACCCCTCGCTCACTCTCTTCCATCCTCATCCCCGCCTCTGCCGCCTCTCTCTTCGAAACCGACCGTCACCGTCGCCGCCGTTCGCTGGCCACGCGCTCCCCGCCGTCCCCTCGACCGCCCGACGTGTTGGAGAGCTCCGCCATGTTGTCATCTTCGTCCTCGATGAGCCACGCGAGCCGAGAGAGCCTGGAATGTTGCCTCCGCCGTCGTCTTCATCATCGGCCGCCCGAGATCGCAGCCGTCGTTTCGTCGTCACCAAGCCGTCCCCGAGCCCACTGAGACTGCCGTCGACGCCACCGTGAGCTCCTTTTCGATTCCTCTCTCTCCCCACGCGATTTTGCTCACTGTAGCCGCACCAATCGCCAGAGCCGTGAGCTTCCGGCCGCCGTCCATGTCGCCGCCGTAGCCACGGTCGCTGGTGCTCGCATTCGAGCGTGTCACCGAACTCACCGTGCTCCCAGGAGCCGATAACGCCCACCAGCTCGCCCTCTCGTGCACAGTAGCACCACTTCCCGCTTGTGCCCGAGCGCCACCGCCGCCCAGCTCGTCGCCGGGCTCGATTCCGGCCACCCTTAGCCCAAACGCAGCCACCACTAGATGCGCACGAGCGCTAGCAAGCTGCAGCAGCAAACCACGCTCAAAACGGCGCCCCGTGGGCGATTTCCGAGCCCCTCCGCCACGACTGCTGTCGCCGGCGGCTAACCGCCAGTCGTTTTGACCGGGTTTGACCACACTTTGACTCCCTGGAGTCATTGACATGTGGGCCCAGTCCCTGGTCAAAGCTAGGTTAGTTGCTAATTTAACCTCTAATTAGTTAGTTAACTAAAACTGTGCCACTGACGTGCGGGATCCGCGCGTCAGGTTTGACCCTAGACCGGGCCTTTGACCAGCTGACGCAAGGATGATGCGATGCTGATGTCATGAAGCTTTTCTGGATTTAAAATAAATCTAAATGATTTATTAATTCCAGAAAATGCCCAAAACTTCTAAAAATCATAGAAAATCAACCGTAACTCCAAATGAAATAAATTATATATGAAAAATTATTAGAAAAATTCAAGGAATCTGAATATGGCATTTTCATGCATGTTTGAACAACTTAACCTCACTATTTATTCCAAAACATGATAATGCACTATTTGAATTCATAGTTTGAATTTGAATTTGAACCTTGAGTTCAAATTAACCCAAACCTTTCTACTACTAGTTGCATTAGCTCAAATCCCATCATATTGCCATGTCATGATCATGCATCATATTATTGCATTGCATTGATTATGTTCCCTCTTGTTTGCCGGTGGTTGTTCCCCCTCGGTAGGTGTATGTTTCGGCTATGAGTTCAATGACACCGATGAAGAGCTTTACTATCTTTAGAAGTGCCAGGCAAGCAAAAACCCCTTGTTCATTCCGATACAAACCCACTCTCTCGCTCCTGCTCTCTTTTACTGCATTAGGACAACAACGATTCAACTGTACATGCTGCGGTAGTTGAACCCCTTTCCTTTGCATGACCTGTCATTGCCACAGTAAATAGATGAAACCCACTAGCATGAGTAGGAGTTGTTTTAGCCTTGATGTGCCTACTCATTCATACTTGTTTGTCATGCCTGCTACTGCTTAGAGTTGAGTCAGGTCTGATTCATCGGGGATGAATCGGAGGTGTGTAAACATGTCCTACTGTTGAGAGCTAAGTGTGTGAACACAATTTGGTAAAGGTAGCGGTGAGAGGCCATGTAGGAGTACATGGTGGGTTGTCTCATTGAAGCCGTCCTTAGGAACTGAGTTCTGTGTTTGTGATCCATGAAACAGCTACTACCACGCATTGGGCCCGAAACCAATGGACCCTCTCGGCTTCTTGATCACCCTTGTCCTCTGTCCAGGGGTTGCAACTAGTTTCTGGTGTTTATAGAATATGTGTTGGCGGCCGCGCATAGCGCTGACCCTAGGGGTGGGCTATGATGCGGTAGATACACCATGGCACGGTGTACCGGGCGCCCGTTTGGTGTCTCGGGAACCCTGTTCACATCGTTCGGGGACGTATGTGGAAACCTCGGCCGGACTCCCTGCGGATGGAACCTGGATAGGCGATAAACCTGGACTAGAGACTTGACTGTTTAGGTAGGCCGTGGCCGACACCCTCGTTGGGCTTCCGCTTGAAGGTTGCCGAGTACATGTCGTGTAAACGCCGGTAAGTGGTGAGAGCGTGTGTGAAGAAGTGCACCCCTGCAGGGTTATAAATGATCTATTCGAATTGCCATGTCCGCGGTAATGGACTTCTGGGTTGCCTATAACAGTTCATAGACAAGTGAAAGTGGATACTCTAAAACTCGCAAGATAAGTGTGAGTGCTATGGATGGCCTTCTCGTAGGGAGACGGGAGCGGATCCATTGTGGTGTATTGAATGGTGAATATGTGGACTCGTGTGCGCCACCTCAAAAGAGTTGCTTGCAGTCGTAGTTCAGGTTAGCCACTGAGTCAAAGCTGGCTTGCTGCAGTTAAACTCCACCCCCCTTGTTGATACCGATGCATATGTAGCTAGTTCTGATGTAAGTCTTGCTGAGTACCTTTGTACTCACGTTTGCTTAAATTATGTTTTGCAGAGACAGACTTCAGTCTCGCTAGTAGTTCCGCGTGGACTTCGATGTTTAGCTTGATACCTCAGCTACGATCTTCTGCCCTCGGCAGGATCTGGTAGATAGTCAGGCTTCTCAGCCTTTTTCATTTATAGATGTCTGTACTCAGACATGTTAAGCTTCCGCATGTGTTTTGGTTTGTATGTTATGATTGTTGGGTCATGAGACCCATGTTTGTATTTCTGGCTCCTCTGAGCCTAATGAATAAATACTTGACTCGTAGAGTTCTGTTGTGATGCCATGTTGTATTACACATATCGAGCATATTGTGTGTATGATTGAAATGCTTGGTATGTGTGCGATCCAACAATCTAGTTGTTTATCTTTGGCAGCCTCTCTTATGGGGAAATGTAGTCTTGTGCTTCCATGAGCCATAGTAGTCTGCTACAGCCCGGTTCACCGGAGTCCTGCTAGCCCAGCACTACTGCTTAGGACACTTGACTGGCCGGCATGTGTTTCACTTCGTTCCTATGTCTGTTCCTTCGGGGAAATGTCATGCGGTGACCTCCGGAGTCCTTCCTAGCCTACTATAGCCCGGGTTACCGGAGTCCTGTTAGCCCAGTGCTGTAGCCCGGATTGACACGCTGCTGACCGACATGTTTGAAGTTGATTCATGTATGCCTGTCCCCATGGGTTAGTGCCGCTTTGGGTTCACGACTAGCCATGTCGGCCCGGGTTCTCTGTCATATGGATGCTAGCGACACTATCATATACGTGAGCCAAAAGGCGCAAACGGTCCTGGCCATGGTAAGGCGACACCCATGGGAATACCGTGTGTGAGGCCGCAAAGTGATATGAGGTGTTACCGGCTAGATCGATGTGACTTGGAATTGGGGTCCTGACAGTTTTGGTATCAGAGCCTGACTGCCTGTAGGATTACCAAGCTAAGCTGGTCGAAGTCATGTCTAGAAATGCTTTCGTTATATAAGGAAATTGATTGTGGTTGGGAACGTAAGGCTCTTTTTACTCCTTTACCTTATGCCTTCTGCTCTGAGTCAACCTCTTCTTTTCAACGGGGGTTAAGAACTAGGTTTCTCTTCTATCTCTCAGGATGACGTGTTACTAAACCGTAGTTGCCTAGGATTGTTGGATTTAAGCCTCAGTTCAGTTCCTACTACTTCCATGTGTTCATAATTGGTCTTGGAACCTTGATATTGTGATGTTGAGTGGTTATGCCACCATTTTGCAGGATGTCTCAAATCTTTTTGAGCATTTACAGCTGTTATGCTGTCCGAGTCATCCCAGGTTTCTAAGTAGTCTGATGCATTTGCAAACCCCTTCCTCCTGTTCCTGATGTCCATTTGGGCCAGATTAATCACACTAATCGGTGAGTTGAGGTACTTTGTTGCCTCGACATATATGTTGGAGCTATTACTATGACCCTAGGTGTTTTAGGGAGTCACCTAGTGATCTAGCCATGTTTTGTATCCCCAGTGTGTGATTCTGGCCATTATTCTCGAAAGCATCCCGTGATGCCATTTAGTAGTAGGTATTCTACTCCTGGGTTCTTGACCCAAGATTCACTCTACTTACCTCGTGTTGATAGTGTTGCTCGTACCTTTAGGATATTAGTTATCTTTGTGATAGTCCTCGAGGTCCATGGTATCTCATTCTTCCAATACCATGAACCAGCCAAGGCATAAGTTCTCTGAACGAAAAGATCACAACAAGAGTGCTCTTTACGAGTTCTTCATTCGATAGTTGTGACTCTGCCAATCCTACCCTTTCCGCATGGGTTATCTGGAAGGAATATGTTGAGCTTGGTTCGACATACTAATCTATGCATCCACAACTCAGAAAGTTATATGTACCTTTGAGTTGTCCCCCTTCCGTTATATTCCGATCTTCGTCTATCAATTGATAGTGAGGAGTATGTATGCATTCGTGTTCATCGATGCCTAGTATTCTTGTGGTTCGTCAAGCCGTTCTATTTCAGAATGACTAGGAGAAACAAACTCCAGTACCTCATCCATATCCAGGATTGGGTCAAAGCAGTTGTATTCCGCAGATCAAAATGCAACCCGACTTTTGGTTCCGTTCTACCCTGAAGTATTACCCAGTTTATGTCAAGAGCGTCGTGAGAATTGCACCTTCTCCTATGAATTCTTGATGCAGTGATACTTCTTGCCATCATTGTTCATTCCTTGGTTCCCGTGTTATTGTAATCGGAATGCCGGCAAGTGAGTCATGATGTGTGAAATTAATACTCCTAGCAACTCCGTTGCTTGGTAGTTAATGGACAATATTCTCATTCTTAGCGTGTTGGTTTTTGAATCATCATTCTAAGATAGATTGTGCTACCTAGTCCTTATTTCCTGATGCACTCTTCGATCAACGAGTTAGGATTTTGCCAAACCCTTGCTCTATTGATCATATCGTCTTGCCCTGAAAAGCAAGATTGATCTCGAGCTTAGTGTCATATCAGTGGTTCGTGATGTTCCGATTATCTTCTCGGAAGTATTACCTGGTTGTCACCTGACCGCTATGTTGAGTTCGTGATCATGTTGGTTTTCCTCCAACCACCCATTCTCCAAGAATCTATGTTGGATACCCCTGAGCTAGTTGGTTAAGCTTAACAACAACTTGGAGAGTTGGAAGATAAAAGCTTGTCTGACTTAGTTCATGTTAAGGATATCTTTGTGTTTGTGCGTGTGTTGAAGAAAGATGATATCTTCACCAATTGGTCCTCGTGATCAGTTGTTGGATCTATTGTCTTGTCAAAACTTTGACTTGAGTATGGGCTATCGTCAAGTCAAATCAGAACCAACGATGTTCGTAATGTTGTCTTACTCGTGTTTGATCCCTCGAGCGTACACCGTTACATCTTTGGTCTGACCAATGCTATCACCGTGTTCACATGATGATGGAAGTCCAGTGATATGGAAATTCCGATGAGTAGCTATTGAGTCCATCAGCAGCATCTTGTCTCCCCCATGATTCGTGTTAAACATTAAGCTAGTGTTGGAAATTTTGTAAACAATGCCCTCATGTTCCGTTCATGAAGCATATGTTTGGATGAAAGTAGTGACTTCCTCTAAGTTCACGTGTAATCGATGCAGGTTGTCACCATGAATTCGAGATAGCTTGTTTTTGCATCCTTTGGAATCATCCCAAGTCAGTTATGCAAGTGCGAAGGTATTCTATGGTTTGGTAGATTAATTACCTCAACTCCATATGTATTCTCTAGCACACCAAGCCACTGATTGATTTGCTCAAGGAGAAGTAGTTCCTTCGTAAGAATCATGACTTATGTTAGGACTTCGCTACCCTCGATGATGGTTCCCAACCAGAACCCGGTAGTGTTTTATTATAAGACTACCATGGGTCATGCTTTTCTAGGACAGTGTGTCCACAGGTGTGTAGCAGAACCAGCTCATATTTTGGAGCTTAATATCGTAGTTCACTCCCCGAGAATCTCGCAATGTCATCTCGTCGATTTGTGTTGCAAACTTTCATTTTTCTTTCTAGACCCGATGGGTCTGGAATATCCTGACACCAACAAGATGTGAATCTCCAGCAGATATGATGGTTGGAACTTTTCCAAGACCTATGATGTAGGTCCCGACAAGGTTGATGTTCTGGCCGACGCACCTAGCCGGAAGATCTGTCATTGTAGTATCTTTGACCACCTTTCCATGAGGATTTCATGCGACTTATTATAGAAGTTGTTCCTTAGGGATCCCCGTGCTCTCAGTGTCTTCGATGATTCCATAACCATTGAAACATTGGAAACACTCTCGACTGTTGAGTTTTTCCCCAGTTACCAGAATCATTCCCAGCATTTGCATTTTGTTCCCAGCTTGCACCTCAATAGTTGTTGTCCAGGATCATCTTCAAAAGTGGACCTACCATGGGTCCTATCCTTCTCCGACGATAAGAAAATCATCCATTACGTTGTCTTCAACAAGGTAGTCCACATCGTCCATCCTAGTCCGAGTATGTCATTCCTTCGAACTCCTTCAAACGAACGTTTGTAAATTTCCTTAGGCTGGCAAGAAGAGTTCCAATGATTTTCGTATCAAAAGTAATTATTTTTGCCACTTAAGGGAAATGATCTACGAGTCACCTTTCCCTAAGGTGTCCCGTTATGGTATCATGGCAACTCAACTCCTCGCTACGTCGTTATCGAGCATGGAATTGTTTCCTACCAAATTGAGCCACCACCTTCTATTTCCTATCACCCCGATGAGTGTCTCGTGTTTAGCATAGAGATATTCCTATGTCTCATTCCGTGAGTTGATCCTGAGTTGCTCGATCTTCGAGAAGATCGTTCCTTCTAGAGTTTTCTTTTCTCCTTCATGTCGTGTTGGGCAAAGATCTCGGAGGCCAAGACGTCAAGATCATGTGGTAGAACGAATCAACATCTTCGATGAGGGCACTTGGGTCATGAAGATCGTGCTAGCTTTCTATCCCCTCTATCTTCTTACCTCACGTCTTGAATCTCGGGACGAGATTCTTGTTTAGTAGGGGTGAGCTGTCACATCCCTAGCTTATGGTACTGCCTGGTGTTTTGCATTTTGTTGCATCATGTTTAAATTCTATTTAAGTTGAAATAGGGATTGACCAAACCCTAGCATCAGAAAGAATTCAACTAGGTTCAAATAAAATATTTTCAATCAACCCAAAATGCCTTCCCAAAAATGTTCATCATCTTTGGATTGGTGTAGAACCTCTGCCAAAAATGGTGCACATTTTTCTAGGACACTTTGGATTTTTGAATTAATCCATAAGTATTTGAATTTGGACATCTAAATCTTATAAATATTTTTAATTGTCCAAATAATCCTGAAAGTACTTGAGGGCTGTTGGGAAATATTTCAAAGGTGCCTAAAATTATTTTCAGGATTTTATCAAATGGTTTAGTATTATTACTAAATCAAAACAGAGCAAAATAAATAGAAAACAGAAATAAAAATAAAAAGAGAGAGAGAGAGGGACTTACCTGGCGCCCACCAATAGGCCCAGTACTGTAGCTGGCGGCCCAGCCCACCACCGCTGCCCCCTGTCGTCTTCCTCCTTAGACAGAAGGACAGGGGCGCGTGCTCGCCGCCTGCTGGCCACGCGCAGGCCACCTCCTGCCTGCTTACCGCCTCCCGGACGTTGCTATGGACGCCACGCACCCCTCTGACCCCTTGATCACTCTCTTCCATCCTCATCCCCGCCTTTGCCGCCTCTCTCTTCGAAACCGAACATCACCGTCGCCGCCGTTCGCTGGCCACGCGCTCCCCGCTGTCCCCTCGACCGCCCGACGTGTTGGAGAGCTCCGCCATGTTGTCATCTTTGTCCTCGACGAGCCACGCGAGCCGGGAGATCCTGGAACATCGCCGCCGCCGTCGTCTTCATCATTGGCCGCCCGAGATCGCCGCCGTCGTTTCGTCGTCACCAAGCCGTCCCCGAGCCCACTGAGACTGCCGTTGACGCCACTGTGAGCTCCTCTTCGATTCCTCTCTCTCCCCGCGCGATTTTGCTCGCTGTAGCCACGCCAATCGCCAGAGCCATGAGCTTCCGGCCACCGTCCATGTCGCCACCGCAGCCACGGTCGCTGGTGCTCGCATTCGAGCGTGTCACCGAACTCACCGTGCTCCCAGGAGCCGATAACGCCCACCAGCTCGCCCTCTCGTGCATCGTAGCACCACTTCCCGCTTGTGCCCAAGCACCACCGCCGCCCAGCTCGTCGCCGGGCTCGATTCCGGCCACCCTTAGCCCAAATGCAGCCACCACTAGATGCGCACGAGCGCTAGCAAGCTGCAGCAGCAAACCACGCTCAAAACGGCGCCCCGTGGGCGATTTCCGAGCCCCTCCGCCATGACTGTTGTTGCCGGAGGCTAACCGCCAGTCGTTTTGACCGGGTTTGACCACCCTTTGACTCCCTGGAGTCATTGACATGTGGGCCCAGTCCCTGGTCAAAGCTAGGTTAGTTGCTAATTTAACCTCTAATTAGTTAGTTAACTAAAACTGTGCCACTGACGTGCGGGACCCGCGCGTCAGGTTTGACCCTAGACTGGGCCTTTGACCAGCTGACGCAAGGATGACGCGATGCTGACGTCATGAAGCTTTTCTGGATTTAAAATAAATCTAAATGATTTATTAATTCCAGAAAATTCCCAAAACTTCTAAAAATCATAGAAAATCAACCGTAACTCCAAATGAAATAAATTATATATGAAAAATTATCAGAAAAATTCAAGGAATTAGAATATGGCATTTTCATGCATGTTTGAACAACTTAACCTCACTGTTTAGTCCAAAACATGATAATGCACTATTTGAATTCATAGTTTGAATTTGAATTTGAACCTTCAGTTCAAATCAACCCAAACCTTTCTGCTACTAGTTGCATTATCTCAAATCCCATCATATTGCCATGTCATGATCATGCATCATATTGTTGCATTGCATTGATTGTGTTCCCTCTTGTTTGCCGGTGGTTGTTCCACCTCGGTAGGTGTATGTTTCGGCGATGAGTTCGATGACACCGATGAAGAGCTTTACTATCTTTAGAAGTGCCAGGCAAGCAAAAACCCCTTGTTCATTCCGATACAAACCCACTCTCTCGCTCCTGCTCTCTTTTACTGCATTAGGACAACAACGATTCAACTGTACATGCTGCGGTAGTTGAACCCCTTTCCTTTGCATGACCTGTCATTGCCACAGTAAATAGATGAAACCCACTAGCATGAGTAGGAGTTGTTTGAGCCATGATGTGCCTACTCATTCATACTTGTTTGTCATGCCTGCTACTGCTTAGAGTTGAGTCAGGTCTGATTCATCGGGGATGAATCGGAGGTGTGTAAACATGTCCTACTGTTGAGAGCTAAGTGTGTGAACACGATTTGGTAAAGGTAGCGGTGAGAGGCCATGTAGGAGTACATGGTGGGTTGTCTCATTGAAGCTGTCCTTAGGAACTGAGTTATGTGTTTGTGATCCATGAAACAGTTACTACCATGCATTGGGCCCGAAACCAATGGACCCTCTCGGCTTCTTGATCACCCTTGTCCTCTGTCCAGGAGTTGCAACTAGTTTCTGGTGTTTATAGAATATGTGTTGGCGGCCATGTGTAGCGCTGACCCTAGGGGTGGGCTATGATGCGGTAGATACACCGTGGCACGGTGTACCGGGCGCCCGTTTGGTGTCTCGGGAATCCTGTTCACATCATTCAGGGCCGTATGTGGAAACCTCGGCCGGACTCCCTGCGGATGGAACCTGGATAGGCGATAAACCTGGACTAGAGACTTGAGTGTTTAGGTAGGTCGTGGCCGACACCCTCGTTGGGCTTCCGCTTGAAGGTTGCCGAGTACATGTCGTGTAAACGGCGGTAAGTGGTGAGAGCATGTGTGAAGAAGTACACTCCTGCAGGGTTATAAATGATCTATTCAAATAGCCGTGTCCGCGGTAATGGACTTCTGGGTTGCCTATAACAGTTCATAGACAAGTGAAAGTGGATACTCTAAAACTCGCAAGATAAGTGTGAGTGCTATGGATGGCCTTCTCGTAGGGAGACGGGAGCGGATCCATAGTGGTGTATTAAATGGTGAATATGTGGACTCGTGTGCGCCCCCTCAAAAGAGTTGCTTGCAGTCGTAGTTCAGGTTAGCCATTGAGTCAGAGCTGGCTTGCTGCAGTTAAACTCCACCCCCCCTTGTTGATACCTGTCGGATCACGGGTTCCGGCAGACCCTTAAGGTTCGAAACTAGGGTGCGCGCGGAGATCACGCCTTCTACCTCCCCGCCTCACAAAGATCTAAACTACTGAAAGAACTGCACAAGAGACATAGGATTTATACTGGTTTGGGCCACTGTTGTGGTGTAATACCCTACTCCAGTGTGTGGTTGGTGGATTGCCTCCTGGGGCTGGTGATGGTGAACAATACAAGGAAGAACAGCCTCGCGAGGGTCTGTTCTTGGCTGGGGGGATGAACTACTAGGAGGAGTTCAGTCACCCTTCTCTCTCTCTCTCTCACTCACTCTCTCTGCTTTTCTCTCACTTGTCGACCGTCTAGTTGAGATCGAACCGAACCCTTTGCTACATGGGTGGCCGGTCCTATTTATAGGCAAAGGCCCTGGGCCTCTTCCCAAATATTGAGCGGGAAGGGCGCCAACAATTGGCCAATTCGAAGGGGAACATCTAGTACACTTATCCTGACTAAAGTTGGTCTTCGCCTGCCAAAGGCTCTGTGGTGACGCCGTGCTAGGCCCCATGGTGACCTCCATCTCGTAGTCCTCCTAGTCTTGGTCTCGTTGCACCGAAATGGCAACCTTTGCCTGACGCCTCGGTACTCCGCGGCTGCGCTTGCCCCCTTTGCACCAAAGAGGAAAGAAGGACGTTGCGCGTGCTGGCGCCCGCCTGGCACCCTCGATCGTCATGGCTTGCGTCATGGGCACCTCGCGAGGTACCCTGCCTTGATCTCTCCGCCTCCTCGCGAGCCAGCCTGAGGAGGCTGCGCCTGAGGATGCGCCGTGTCGTCCGCCCCGCGAGGCTTGGCCCCTCGCGAGGGTCTTGAGTCTTGTGTTGATGAAGATGGGCTGCACTGGGCCTCCTTTGAGCCACGCCGCAGGATGCATGCAGGCAAGTCTGGGGACCCCCGTTTTCCAGAACACCGATAGTAGCCCCCGGGCCCAAGGCGCGCATGGACTTGGCCGTGCCGAGAGGCGAAAGGGCAAGGGCGAAGCGCCGCGGGCCCTAACAGCCTGCGGCCTTGGGCGCCGCGTGGCGGTTGATGGGACGTGGGCGCCTCCACTTACCCATGACGCCTCGGTGATCGCGCGAGTTGGACAAGTCCCTGCATGCGGATCGTGTCATGATTACCTGTGATCGTGGGGGCCGGAGGTTGGCCTTCGCCGGCTATAAGTACGGCATGGCGCGTGCCCTTCCAGGCCATCTCTTCTTGTTTTCTCCTTTGCCTCAATTCTTGCTCCGCCTTGGTGTGATGGCTCCATCGAGGAGGTACTCGGCTGCAGAGAAGGGGAAGGCCCTCCAGGTCGATGCTGCCTCTCCGCCGCCCAAGCGCGGTCGTGGGCGCCCTCGGAAGCATCCGGTGGCCACCCCGGTAGCGTTTGGTGGTCATGGGGGCGGCTCCCAGCGCGGCGGCGGGCGAGCCGCTGTGGCCGAGGGATGCGCCTGGGTTGCGCGCTCTCCCAGGCCACGCTTTCGCGCTGCGCAGGCGCTGCTGGAGTTCGTCGTCTGGTCGGCGGAGCCGACTAGCGCCCGGCTCCAACTCCCTCGCTTCCTCCTTGGTGAACTCCCGGCCGGTGCTCCTGGTGGCCTCTGGCTCCAGGCGGAGGGCTGCTGCAGCAGGTCCTCGTGGGCCGCGCTGGAGGTCTCCACCAACGGGGGCTTGGCCTTAACTCGCGGCTGGCAGGCATTCGCCCGTGCTCGAGGCCTGGGGCGCCGGTGCACCCTGCACTTCAGGTTTGACGGCGACGCCACCCTCTATGTGAGGGTGTTTGGGGAAGATGGTCGCCGCGCGGGATGTTGCCCTGAGGACGACGACCGCGGCCGGGGGCCCCGCTCCGACGGTGATGGAGGAGATAGCGCCCGCGCGGATGGCGGCGCCCGAGACTCCCCAAGCTTCGTCAACTCTTCCTCAAGCGACTCCTGCAGCGGTGGCCGCAGTCAACCCCCACGCCGTCGAGCTTGCTTGGGAGGTGATGGCTCGTCCGCCCGTCATTGTGCCCCGGTGAAGCGTGAGAGGGAGTCTTCCTGAGGCCCGGAGGCAGCCCGGGTAGCCTCCGCGGGCCGATGTGAGGAGGGCTGCGCCGGGCTCGTCCTTTCCTTTTCCTTTTGTTTCTTGTGTAAGACAAAACAGCTGCATGGAGCCCCGCTGGGGCGTGTTGGGAATTATTGCCGTTTTAGCCATTACCTTGATCTTATTTTTGCGCCTCTTAACTACATGCCTGTGCGCAGATAGTCTTTGATCCTTGACGAGGGGGCGACCGACCCAGGCCCTGTGTGCGCGTCGCGGTGCCCGAGGGGTGCTCCTGTAGCGTGCCCGGGCCATGAAACCTTCCAGCGGCTAGAGCATAAACGCTCGCGAGGACGTTTGAGTACCATCCCTCGCGAGGTCGTTTGTGAGAGAAACCAAAGCGAGGAGCGAAAATCGACGAACCACAAATCAGCACAGCGATAACTTCAATAAGACTTCAAATGCAAGTAAACACGTCAACTGCGGAAAGCAAATGAAAAAGCCGCGTCCGGCACCTAATCTAGTCTTCGACGTCTTCTCACCAGCGCGGAGCTAAGTGCTGCCACTGGGTGTGGGAGGGAGCCCCAGGGCCTGAGGCCGGCGCTCCTTAGACTCCGGGGCGTGTACAGCCCCACTCATTATTACGTGAGAGTGTCACGGGGCGGCGAGCTTCACAGGCATTGGCCTTGCTTCACAGGCTCTAGGCCTTTCCCAAAACGCGATAGCTTCACAGGCACTCGCCTGGCTTCATAGGCTCTGGGCCTTTCCCAAAATGCGATAGCTTCATAGGCACTTGCCTTGCTTCACAGGCTCCGGGCCTTTACCAAAACGCGATAGCTTCACAGGCACTGCCTTGCTTCACAGGCTCCGGGCCTTTCCCAAAACGCGATAGCTTCATAGGCACTCGCCTTGCTTCACAGGCTCCGGGCCTTTCCCAAAACGCGATAGCTTCACAGGCACTCGCCTTGCTTCACAGGCTCCGGGCCTTTCCCAAAACGCGATAGCTTCACAGGCACTCGCCTTGCTTCACAGGCTCTGGGCCTTTTAGGGGTAGAACCTCCGGAGGTGCTGGATGTTCCACGCGTTCTGGACCGGCTCCCCCTCTTGAGTCTCCAAGCGTGCGGAGCCTGGCCTGGAAACATGAACAACCTTGAACGGGCCCTCCCACATGGGAGAGAGCTTGTGCAGCCCCTCCCTGGAGAGAACCCGCCTGAGTACGAGGTCTCCTACCTCGAGGGTCCTAGGGCGGATGTTGCGGCAGTGATATCGTCGTAGTGCCTGTTGGTACCTTGCCACTCGCAGCGCGGCTTCCCGGCGGCGTCCCTCCTCCAGTACGAGGTCCATCCCCCGCATGGCATCCTACTGCGCCTTGTCGAACGCCAGGACCCGCGCGGAGCGATGCCTGACCTCATGAGGAAGGACTGCTTCGGCTCCATAGACCAGGAAGAATGGGGTCTCCCCAGTTGGTTTGGTTGCGGTTGTGCGGATGGACCACAACACGGACTGGAGCTCGTCGTACCAACCTCTGCCGCAGGCCTCCAGCTTCTTCTTGAATGTCCTGGTCTTGAGGCCTCTCAGGACCTCCGGGTTGGCTCGTTCGGCCTGCCCATTGCTTCGCGGGTGTGCCACTGAAGCGTAGCATATCTACGTCCCATGGTTAGCACAGTATGTTTTGAAGAGATTACTGGTGAAATACGAACCGTTGTCTGTGATGATGCGATTCGGCACCCCGAACCGGCTCACGATACCCATGATGAACTTGACCGCGGAGCCAACGGGGATGGTACGGACAGCCTCCACTTCTGCCCACTTGGTGAACTTGTCAATGGCGACGTAGAGGTAACGGTAGCCCCCTGGCGCCCAAGGGAACGGGCCCAGAATATCCAACCCCCAAACTGCGAATGGCCACGAGAGGGGTATTGTCTGCAGGCCCCCCGCCGGTTGATGGATCTGCTTGGAATGAAACTGGCAGGCCTCACAAGCCTTTACCAATTCGATTGCGTCGTTGAGCGCGGTGGGCCAATAGAACCCGCTATGGAATGCCTTGCCGACGAGGGTCCGTGATGATGAGTGGTGTCGGCAGTCTCCGCCGTGTATGTCCTCCAGTAGTTTCTTTCCTTGCTCCCTGGAGATGCAGCGCAGAGATACACCGTTTGGCCACTTCCGGTAAAGTTCTCCATCTCTGATGCAGTATGCCGTGGCCTACCGCGCCACACGCTCCGCTTCCTCTTCCTTTTCCGGTAGGGCCCCTTGCGTTAAATAACTCCGGAGTTCTGCGATCCAGCACTCCTCCTGAGGTTCCATCGTCAGGAGCAGGCGTGCTCCTGAGGTCGGTCCACAGACCGGGGCTCCTGAGGCTGGCGGCTGGGGAAGCTCCTCTCGAGACTGAGTGGTGTTTGATAACATCGGCTGTGCTGAAGGTTTGAAGAGCCGCTCTTCGAAGACGCCGGGTTCCTGCGGCAACCGCCTGGGTGCCCGTCCGGCTATGTCGTCAGCTTCCTGATTGGTGCCACGGGGCACGTGCTTCAGCTCCAGCCCCCAGAACTGCTTTTCCATCCCGCGGACCTCTGCTAGGTAGGCCTCCATGTGCTCGTCCTTCGGCTCGTACACCTTGTTGGAGAAGTTGACTAGGAGCTGCGAGTCGTCCTTGACGGTGAGGCGTTTCACTCCCAGGGCTACTGCGGCCTTCAACCCAGCTATCAGTCCCTCATATTCTGCAATGTTGTTGGAGACCTTTTCACCTTGCTGGAAACAGAGTTGTACGGCATAGTAGAGCTTATCCTGAGTGGGTGATATCAGCACCGCACCAGCCCCCGCGCCGTGTCTGGAGAACGCCCCATCGAAGTACATGACCCAGCCTTCCGACGCCTCACTCCCTGGAGAGAGGGACCGATCCTCGTCCCTGAGGCCTGGTGCCTCCGCCCATTCCGCTATGAAATCCGCCAATGCTGCTCCTTTGATGACCCTGGTTGTGCTGAACTCGAGCTGAAACGCCTGCAGCTCCATATTCCACTCGGCAACCCTTCCGGCTGAATTAGGGCTCCTGAGCACTCTCTCCAGGGGGTACGATGAGACGACTTTGATGGGATGAGCCTGGAAGTAGTGACGCAGCTTGCGCGAGGCTACCAGTAGCGCGAGGAGGAGCTTTTGAGGCATTGGGTATCGTGCCCTCGCGTCCCGTAACACCGTGCTAACAAAGTAGACGGGATGCTCAACAAGGCTGAGAGTATCTGGGGTCGCGGCGCCCTCGGGAGGTAAGGGCGCCTCACGAGATGACGTGGCCTCGGGAGGTGAACCGTCCGGGTGTGCGACCTCTCCTTCCCCCGGTGCATTCTTCGGTAGCTGACCCTCCTCAACCGCGGTTGTGGCTTCTGCAGGCTTTCCTGGTTCCCGTTTTGTCTTGCTTCGGGCTGCCGCTGCGGTCTTGACTTGGCGCTCCTCCCTAACCGCCACCAAGGCTGCGCTGGCGGAGTAGGGAGTGGCAGCGAGGTAAAGCAGCAGGGGCTCTTGATGGCGCGGAGCCACCATGACTGGGGGACTGGTCAGGTACCTCTTGAGATCTTGAAACGCCTTATCTGCCTCTTCAGTCCATTCAAAGGGCCCCTTTTTCTTTATCAGCTGAAAGAAAGGCAGCGCTCGCTCCCCTAATTTGGAGATGAAGCACCCTAGCGCGGTCACGCGCCCAGTGAGCTTCTGCATTTCTCTGAGGGTCTTTGGCGGACTCATGTCCTCGACCACCTTGACCTTCTCGGGGTTGGCCTCGATGCCACGATGGGACACGAGGAATCCCAAAAGCTTGCCCGAGGGGACGCCAAACACACATTTCTCCGGGTTGAGCCGCAGGTTTACTGCGTCGAGGCTCGTGAGGGTCTCCTCCAGGTCTTGTATCAGGGTCTTGGCCTCCCGAGATTTTACTACAATGTCATCAACGTAGGCTTCGACATTCTCTCCGAGTTGCGGGCCCAAGGTGATGTGCATCAGCCGCTGAAAGGTTGCCCCTGCGTTACACAGTCCAAACGGCATGCATGTATAGCAGTATACCCCGCACGGGGTTAAGAAGGCAGTCTTCTCAACGTCTTCTACCGCCATCTTAATCTGGTGATACTCGGAGAAGGCGTCCAGGAAGCATAGCAGGTCGCACTCCACAGTGGAATCGACGATCTGGTCGATGCGGGGGAGCGGAAACGGATCTTGTGGGCATGCCTTGTTGAGGTTGGTGAAGTCGACATACATGCGTTCCTTCCCCCCTTTCTTGGGCACAACGACAGGGTTGGCCAACCAATCTGGGTATCAGACCTCGCGAATGACCCCAGCGGCTTCTAGCTAGCGGGTCTCTTGGACAATGAAGGCCTACTTCTCCACGGACTGCCGCCTGGCCTTCTGCTTCACGGGGCGCACATTTGGGCACACGTTGAGGTGATGCTCGATGACACTCCTGGGGATCCCCGCCAGCTGATCGGGCTCCCAAGCAAATACCTTCTTATTCACGCGCAGGAACTTGACCAAGGCCTCCTCCTGCTCAGGCTCAAGGTTGGCGCCTATGGTGAAAGTGGCACTGGAGGACCCGTCCTCGTGGACGGGTATCTGCTTGGTTTCTGCCCTGTCCTGGGTGAACAATTGCTTCTTCTTGGCGGGCGCAGCCCCCTTGGGCTCAGGGGTCTCCGCGTTGACGGGCCGTGCCGATGCTGCCGTCTTGAAGGCGAGCTTGAGTACTCGCAGGGCGTCCCCGGTGTCCCCGTGCACGGCGAGGGTACCGCTGCTCTCGGGCATCTTCATGAGGTTGTACCCGGGTGCGTGGCGGCCATGAACTGAGCCAGCGCCGGGTAGCCGAGGATGGCGTTGTAAGGGAGGCCGATGGGGGCGATGTCGAAGTCGACCATCTCCGTGCGGAAGTTGTCGTAGGTGCCGAAGGTTACCAGGAGCCGGATCTGTCCCAGGGAGTCGGATGATCCGCCCCCGACGCCCGAGAAAGATCGGCTGGGTCGCAGCTGCTCCCGGGGTATACAGAGGAGGTTGAAAGTCTCGACCGAAAGCACGCTGAGGCCCGCGCCGCCGTCAACGAGGGTTCTGGTGACGGCCACCTGGTAGATGGTGGGGGTGCACAACGGGGGAGCGCGCCTGAGCCGACCAGGTTGGTGGGGTGGTCCTCCGAGCTGAAGGTCAGACCGACCTCGCGCGCCGCCCGGTCCGGGGGAGCCCCTTGCCGTGCGGAAACGATGCCAACCCGACGGGCAAAAGGCTTGATGTGGCGACTCGTGGGCGGCGCCTGCGAGCCACCCAGGAGGGCCGCAATGACCGGAGGCGTCGATGTTGCGGTGCAGCTACTCCGCCGCGTAGGCAGATGCTGGGGGGGGGGTGCTTGCCGCTCCTTCCCCACCGGGCCGGTGGCGGTGTTGACGGCGGGCGATGGGGGACAACGAGAACGCCCACCGGCGAGGGCCGCTGGGGCGACGCGAGCTCGACTGGCGCCGTACATGGATGCGGCGGCCGGAGGAGGTCAGAGCGGTGAAAGATGGATTCCGGCGCACCCCTACCTGGCGCGCCAAATGTCGGATCATGGGTTCCAGCAGACCCTTAAGGTTCGAACACTGGGGTGCGCGCAGAGATCACGCCTTCTACCTCCCCGTCTCACAAAGATCTAAACTACCGAAAGAACTGCACAAGAGACACAGGATTTATACTGGTTCGGGCCACCGTTGTGGTGTAATACCCTACTCCAGTGTGTGGTTGGTGGATTGCCTCCTGGGGCTGGTGATGGTGAACAATACAAGGAAGAACAGCCTCGCGAGGGTCTGTTCTTGGCTGGGGGGATGAACTGCTAGGAGGAGTTCAGTCACCCTTCTCTCTCTCTCTCACTCACTCTCTCTGCTTTTCTCTCACTTGTCGACCGTCTAGTTGAGATCGAACTGAACCCTTTGCTACGTGGGTGGCCGGTCCTATTTATAGGCAAAGGCCCTGGGCCTCTTCCCAAATATTGAGCGGGAAGGGCGCCAACAATTGGCCAATTCGAAGGGGAACATCTAGTACACTTATCCTGACTAAAGTTGGTCTTCGCCTGCCAAAGGCTCTGTGGTGACGCCGTGCTAGGCCCCATGGTGACCTCCGTCTCGTAGTCCTCCTGGTCTTGGTCTTGTTGCACCTAAATGGCAACCTTTGCCTGACGCCTCGGTACTCCGCGGCTGCGCTTGCCCCCTTTGCACCAAAGAGGAAAGAAGGACGCTGCGTGCGCTGGCGCCCGCCTGGCACCCTCGATCGTCATGGCTTGCGTCATGGGCACCTCGCGAGGTACCCTGCCTTGATCTCTCCGCCTCCTCGCGAGCCAGCCTGAGGAGGCTGCGCCTGAGGATGCGCCGTGTTGTCCGCCCCGCGAGGCTTGGCCCCTCGCGAGGGTCTTGAGTCTTGTGTTGATGAAGGTGGGCCGCACTGGGCCTCCTTTGAGCCACGCTGCAGGCCGCAGGCAGGCAAGTCTGGGGACCCCTGTTCCCAGAACACCGACAATACCGATGCATATGTAGCTAGTTTTGATGTAAGTCTTGCTGAGTACCTTTGTACTCACGTTTGCTTAATTTATGTTTTGCAGAGAGAGACTTCAGTCTCGCTAGTAGTTCCGCATGGACTTCGACATTTAGCTTGATACCTCAGCTACGATCTTGTGCCCTCGGCAGGATCTGGTAGATAGTTAGGCTTCTTAGCCTTTTTCATTTATAGATGTCTATACTCAGACATGTTAAGCTTCCGCATGTGTTTTGGTTTGTATGCTATGATTGTTGGGTCATGAGACCCATGTTTGTATTTCTGGCTCCTCGGAGCCTAATGAATAAATACTTGACTCGTAGAGTTCTGTTGTGATGCCATGTCGTATTACACATATTGAGCATATTGTGTGTATGATTGAAATGCTTGGTATGTGTGGGATCCGACGATCTAGTTGTTTATCTTTGGCAGCCTCTCTTATGGGGAAATGTAGTCTTGTGCTTCCATTAGCCATAGTAGTCCGCTACAGCCCGGTTCACCGGAGTCCTGCTAGCCCAGCACTACTGCTTAGGACACTTGACTGGCCGACATGTGTTTCACTTCATTCCTGTGTTTGTCCCTTCGGGGAAATGTCACGCGGTGACCTCCGGAGTCCTGCCTAGCCTGCTATAGCCCGGGTTACCGGAGTCCTGTTAGCCCAGTGCTGCAGCCCGGATTCACACGCTGCCGACCGACATGTTTGAAGTTGATTCATGTATGCCTGTCCCCATGGGTTAGTGCCGCTTTGGGTTCACGACTAGCCATGTCGGCCCGGGTTCTCTGTCATATGGATGCTAGCGACACTATCATATACGTGAGCCAAAAGGCGCAAATGGTCCCGGCCATGGTAAGGCGACACCCGTGGGAATACCGTGCGTGAGGTCGCAAAGTGATATGAGGTGTTACTGGCTAGATCGATATGACTTGGAATCAGGGTCCTGACAGGAAGCCACGGTTATACCAATGAAGAATTGTATTCCAGCGTCACTGTTGTCGGGCGTGTTGTCCAGGGTGTACTGAAGCGCAAGAAGTTCAAAGCTACTCCTTCGTTTGTGAGGCATACTGTTCTTGACAAGCTTACGCAGGAAGATGATGTGGCATGCCTCCACAAACAAGTTTATCAATGGCAAGGCCACAAGGTTGTCTTCATGAAGGTTCACATGATTGAGCTGCTGCGGGACGTCCTCGATGATGTTCATGGCAAGGTCCGTCTTGTGTCCAGCCCAAATTAGATCGAGGCAAGAAATAGTTGCCCCATCTAGTGTTTAATAGTAGTTTGGATTGTGCCTAATTATCCGAACCTTGCCTGTTATCGACCCCTCTGGGGCTAGTACTCTGTTTGAATCCGTCTATGGGAATTGCTGCTACTTTTGTGTGCCCGTGAATCATGTGAGAACCATCGTAATTGTTGCCGAAACAGATGCGTCCTCACTAGTTTTTTCATGAATATGGCATGGTAAGACATAAGTTGTCATGGTTTATCATACGAGTAGTGTGTGTTTTGATGAAATAGAGCACTTGTTCGAGAACCGTGCGCCGACGTATACATAAGTACTTGTAAACACCGTTGGTGCTACCCCACTTGTAAACAGTTGTGCAAAACACAGCACATTGGCTCAGCTCGCTTCAACACTAGACATATAAGCAACTATGTATCTTGTTATAGTGGTTCATGCAGTTAATTGAGGCCACAATGTAATAAATTCCAAACGTTCACACGCTAGTCCAGCGCTCATGTGGAACACTCACATTAAACTCGTCTTCATAAAAACTTGAAAAGCATAAGTTAAGCAATTTTATACATCTCAATGATTCATAGATCATAACAAACATATACTAGTTCACAACAAAAGAAAAAGTTGTGAGAAGGTTTACAAATCAGGAAAAAACAAGCAAGGCTTCTCTGAGCAAAGGGCCTCCCGGCAGGCTTAAATTTCCTGGAGTTCACTCTGGTTTTTTCTTGTTGCCACCATTCAGGGTTAGGTTCTCTCATTCCAGAATAACCAATTATAATTGTGGTCTCAGCTGGAATGCTGATCTGAACCATGCAGTGTAGTGACCAGCTGAAATGCTTGTGCATTCCACTAAATTTAAGCACCGCTATTTGCAGAAATAAGCAGACCACAATGCCTCTTGTCCGCGCACCTGTCCAAAAAAACCACCATGCAGCCGTGCCAGCTAGTCCTTGGTCCATGGATGAACTGGTAGATAGTGCATTCGGACTAGGATGCAGTTGTTTTTGCTCGTCCCTGCACTGTTGTAGCGACCCGACCTCAAACGGTCAAGTCTCTGTGTTTCAGTGTCATCCCTGGATCGGTAATGCTGACACACACAGTACTCGAAGGATTTATCACAGAGTAGCAATCACACACTTATTACATCGAATGTCTCAAAAGAGAACTTATTACAATAATATGGCTTAAGGCCATCTAATACGATAACAGCGGAAGGCTTGGAAGATAAAGTGAGTCCATCAACTCCAACGGCATAGCTGAGTTGCACGACAACGACCTAACGAACCTTACTCCTCGTCTGAAAAGTCTGCAACATAATACATTGCAGCCCGAAAATGGGTCGTCACATGGAATATGCTGGCAATATAACACAGTAGAGCAAGAACAGAATAATGCTATCACTACATGCATATTTGGCTGGTGGAAAGCTCTATGTTTATAGTTTTTTTTGCGAAAAGCCAATTTTTTCCTACAACAAAGGAATAGATTTTAATTTAACTATCATGGTGGTTGAAACATCATTGAGAAGGTTCCTCCAACTCAATCCCAATTAAAGTAATTAACAACCCGACAATATTAATTAAGAGTGATGAGATACTTAAGATACTCCAAGTACTAGATACTCAAGAGTTTCTCGAGAACTAATCGCAAATGCTCCTTGTGCTCCTCTTAATTCTTCAAATATACCATTATATCATCAATAAACACCACAACAAACTTGTCCAAATATTCCATGAATACTTTGTTCATCATGCTCATGAAATAGGCAGGAGCGTTAGTCAGTCCAAACGACATGACCATATACTCGTACAATCCATACCGCATGGTGAATGCTGTCTTTGGTATATCTTTCTCTCGAATCTTCAACTGGTGGTATCCCAATCGCAAATCGATCTTCGAACACACCTTAGCTCCTTGCAGCTGATCAAACAGATCATTAATCATCAGCAGTGGGTACTTGTTCTTAATCGTCACTTCATTCAAGGCCCGATAATCAACAACCATTCTTAGGGATTTATCCTTCTTCTCAACCAAAAGTACTAGGGCTCCCCAAGGTGATGAACTCCTTCGAATGTGACCTTTCTCCAATAACTCCTTGATCTGTTTCTTAATCTCCTCCAGATCATTCGCGGGCATCCAATAGGGTCTCTTGGATATTGGCCCAGTACCTGGCAATAGCTCTATCAAAAACTCGATGTCTCTATTCGGTGGCATGCCTGGTAAATCCTCTGGAAAACACCCGGGTAATCCTTCACTACAGGCACTTCCTACTAAACAACTCCCGTGAGGGTATTCACTTGGCTCCTTCTGGGCACATGCCTAGATACATACTTAATCCTTTTTCCCTCCGGGGTGGTGAGGTAAATCGACTTACTAGCACAGTCAATGCTTCCTCCATACTTTGACATCCAGTCCATGCCTAATATCACATCCAATCCTTGTGACTCCAAGATAATTAGGTTGGACGGAAAAACATGTGTGCCAATGGTTAGGGGTATCTGGTCGCACCATCGACTAGCCATATACTCTGCTCCAGGTGAACTCACTAAAAGAGGGGTCCTAAGGGTTTGGGTTGGTAGTATAAACTTATCCACGAATCCCCTTGATATGTATGAATGCGATGCACTAGTATCGAAAAGAACAAGAGCGGTAAATGACTTAACCAAAATCTTACCTATAACCGCGTCTGGCTGCTCTTCAACCTCCTCCATGTTAACGTGGTTCACTTGTCCTTTGTTGAATGGATTGGGCTTCTTCCCAGCACTCCCATTTCCGTTTCCATTCTTCCCTTCAGGGCACTCCGTGGCATAGTCTTCCCGCACTTAAAGAAAGTAACGTGACTTAGGTCTCTTTTGGCGGGTGTGGCTGGATTGGAGCGGTTCTGATTGTTGTTGGCTCCGTTCCCATTCCCATTCTTAGAACCATTGTGGTTATGCGATCCTCCTCCGGTGTGGTTATGACCTCCATGGTTATGAACAAGTCCTCCCAAGTTCGGGGTTAGGCGAGGCTTCTGCTGAGCTCCTTAGTTATACCTCCTTTGTCCATACTTCCTCTTACGGCTCTCAATTTGCTGCTGCTTCCCTTCAATCATAAGAGCCTTATCTACCAACTCCTGGTAGTTGTTGAAGGTATGCTCATCTCGTCTTTCAGCCCTTCCATAAACTTCTCCTACTTCGCGGCATCTGTGGCCACATCGTCAGGGGCATAGCGAGATAACTTGCTAAACTCATCCACGTACTGAGCCACAGTATGGTTCCCCTAGCGTAAGTTCGAAACTCGCGCTTCTTAGGGCATCTCCAGCCATTCGGCCCCCCAGGGCGCCTAAATAGAGCGGCCTGGGGGCGTGCCAGCGCTAGTTCGGCCCCTGGGGGTGACCTAGCTCCCAGTCACGCCCCCAAGCGCTGGCCCCAGGATGCGGGAAATTTGAACTAGGTCGTTCCCGGTCACAAAAGACGCCACAAATCCGAGCGCCGCACGCCGCAAATTCGCGTGCGCAACGAATCACTCGGCAGGGTCGGCTCCAGGCGTTGGCGGAGTCGGCGTGCGCGGGCTCGGCCGTGTCGGAGCTGCTTCGGTGCTGGGCTGTGTCGGCGCGGCTTCGGTACTGCTGGGCGGCGATGTAGAGGAGTCATTCGGGCTTGGCGTCCGTGCGGCTGTGGGCGCGGGAGCTGGCGTCGTCGGCGTCGTCGGCGTTGCCGTCTGCATCTGGTTCAGGATGAGGCCGCGCTCCACCATGTACCATGCCCTGAGCTGCTCGTCGTTGCTCTGGAGCATGTCCGCCCCGCCCATCAGAAAATCCATGTCGGTGTTCCTCTTCTTCGCGGCGACGTTGGTCCGGAGCAGGTCGACGTTGGTCCAGAGCAGGTCGAGCTTGATGGCGCTGTTCATCATCAGCGACGACCACCGCGCCTCGGTCTTCTCTTCACGTAGGACGGCCCGGGCCTGGGCGTCGGCGAGGCAATGCTCGATGGACTCCTGCACTCGCGCGGTTGCCGCGTCGGTGTTTTTCCCCTTCTTTGCTAACTTGTGGCCGTCCGGCTGCCCCTCTGATGCGCCCGGAGTCGTCGCGTCCGGCTTGTATGTCTCCTTGGCCTTGTCGAGGGTACGTCGGACTTCCGCCCACTTCTCGCACTTGTCAATGCGCTTGTAGACGTGGAGGAACTTGAAGTCGGCGTCGAGGTTGTCGCGCCGATACATGGTGAACATGCGCAGCAACTGCGCGGAGGAACAAACAGTTGGCGGGCGGCGGGCGTAGACGACGAAGAGATGCGGGTGAACGGCGTGCGTACCTGATCCTCAACGCTGGCGCCGCTCTCCGGGTGAGCCGCGACCTCCTCGACGATTCCATGCCATTTGTTGCACGCCCCTGGATACGCCCCCAATGGTTCGCCATCGCCTTGGAGCCGCGCTGCATCTAGACGCCTTTGAAGTAGGGGTCGACGAGCTTCTGCTCGTCGAACTCGGCCTTGATGCGGTCCCATTACGTCTCGAAGCTATGGTTCCTGCCGGTGGTCGGGTCAAGGCAGACGACTTTCCATGCTTCGGCGAGGCATTCCTCCTCCTTGGACATCCACTTGATGCGCGCTTCACCTGTCCTAGCCGCCCGCTTCTTCTTCTGGCGCCCCTTCGTCGGATCAGGCGCTGGCTCCTCCTCCTCCTCGTCCTCGTCCTCCTCCTCCTCCTCCTCGGGTTCCTGCGCTTCGTGCGCGTCCTCGCTGTAGACGTAGCTGAGCTCGGCCTCCATGTCACCGCTGAGATCCACTACCTCGTCCTGGGTGGCGAACCCGGGAGACGCGGCGGCCGCGGTCGGTCCTGTCGCGATGATGTCGTCCATGTCGGCTCCTGTGTCGTCGGCGTCGCCGAGGTGCGAGAAGGGTAGCGGTCCACGACGGAGATGGGGCGTCGGTGTGGACGCGTAGGCGGGCGGCGAGTAGTTGTATGGAGGGTACTGCACGTCGACGAAGGCGGGCGAGGGTGTGCGCGTCGCGGGGTGGCCATGGGGGAAGGTCACGTTTGGGTTGAACCCACCGTGCACGTCGCCGTCGATGTAGCCGGGCGACGATGATCCCCATGGAGATCCGACGCCTTGCTGTCCCTAGGGCGCATACTGGGCGTGGCTGACGACGGGTGGATTCATCATCCCCGCATGGTCGACCGATGAGGAGGACGCCGCCGCGCGCGCCGCGTTGTCGCGTGCCTTCTTGGCGATGGCCCTGTTCCGCCGGTCGGCGGTGACTGCATCGCATCGCTGAACTTCCACCCTCCACTCGGCGTTTGACATGCCCGGTGGCTTCAATGGGGGCGCCCTCGGCTTCCTCTACTTTGGCTGGGCTACGGTGCCAGTCGTGGTTGCTGCCGCACGCGTGATGGCGTACTTCTTTGACGGCTTGGCGGCGACTGGAAGGCGAGCGGGAGGGGGTTTGGCAGGAGAAAGGGAGGGAATGGCGGGAGGAAGGCGAGCGAGCGGGAGGGATGCGAGGGAAAAGTGTCAAGAAACGGCGGGAAAAGGCCCTAGGGACGCCGCCAGGGCGGACCCACGCGCCTTTTTCGCTTGTGACGGCTCCCCAAGCGCCCCCAGGGCGCCGGGTTCGGCCTGGGTCCGCTGGCACCAGTTTTGGCCTGAGCCGGAGGAAAACGGGCTTCTGGGGGCGCGACTAGGCCGTTTTTTAGCGTCGGCACGGCAAAAACGCCTGGGGAGGGCCTGTTGGGGGCGCGGCTAGAGATGCCCTTAATATTCATAGCTCTAGTTGAGACATGGGCTGTGCGGAAAGCTTGCTGAAACTGGTCCCAAGTGACGTTGGCTATGGGGAAAGTGGCCGTGTAATTCTCCCACCATGAGGCTGCTGCTCCATCCAATTGATGTGCGGCAAAGCACACCTTCTCAGCATCTGTGCAACCTGCGGTAGTCAACTCCCTTCTAATATGGCGTAGCCAATCATCAGCAACTATAGGCTCGGTGCTACTAGAAAACACCGGCGGCTATAACCTTAGAAAACGGGCTAGGTTGTCGACTAGCGGCGGGTTGTTGTTGTTGTTGTTGTTGTTGTTGTTGTTGTTGTTGTTGTTGTTGTTGTTGTTGTTGTTGTTGTTGTTGTTGTTGTTGTTGTTGTTGTTGTTGTTGTTGTTGTTGTTGTTGTTGTTGTTGTTGTTGTTGTTGTTGTTGTTGTTGTTGTTGTTGTTGTTGTTGTTGTTGTTGTTGTTGTTGTTGTTGTTGTTGTTGTTGTTGTTGTTGTTATTGTTGTTGCCCTGGTTCTGAACTAGCAATTGCATCAAGGTGTTCTTCTGCTGGATCAACTGAGTGATCTCCGGTGGGAAGGCAAAACCGGTGTCACGTCTCGGAGGCATCTGATGGGTTTAGATGGAAGAGATCGGAATAAAAAGGGGTCTAATGAGAAAGCACTACCCATATGCACATGAGACAAACACAATCATTTCACTGAATCAATCAAGCAAGGGCATACAAGCGGTCTAGAACTATCGCAAAAGTGCTCAACTACTACTAAATACATGGGGAAATACTACTAATATGTGGTGGTCATCTAGAAATTTTGATCGGTGGAAGACTCCATGATATCTGCTCCAGCTTCATCTTCAAATTCATCATCACTATTGTCGGGGTCTGAGTCGGTGTCTTCGATGATGATGTAGTCCTTCGAGCGAATCTCCTTGGGTTCTTCGTCTTCTCCTCCTGGTGCGGGGTCTCCCAGGAATACTCCGATCTTCTTAACCAGGTCGTCATTCTTCTCTAGTAGCGTCTTAATTTCCTCCTCATATCCATCGCGTGTAAACTTGAGTTCTTCCTCTAGTTCGATGATCCTAGTCTTCGCCTTCTTCAAGTCCATCATGTCTGCGCACATTTGGTTCTCCTGACGTCGAATGTGCTGGTTTAGCTCCTGGATCAAAGCTGCAATGGATCTATCGTTCTTGGTGCTGATCACTTCCCATTGCTCGTCTCGGTGCCCACAAATCTGGTAGATAGTGCCCTTAAGATCCCTGTTGTAGACTTCTCCAATGCGTCCCATGGTAATGTGGGCTGCCATGCTCTTGCCTAGACTCCAGGTGGGTGCTTCGAAAGAAAATTCTATGGGTTTAGAGGTTGGCGAGAACGTCCTTCCTAGAAATTGTACTTGAATCATCCAGCGCTCCTCTTCTGGTAAGGTGGCGTTGTACGTCCCGGTGAAGCTTGGTATTCCAATGTTCAAGTACCTAGTGACTTCCTTCAAATGGCATCCAAAAGGTGTGTCTTCATCCAGCTGTGCAAACTTGTTCTTCATCTCCGCCATCCTAATGAGTAGAAAATGGAGAGGAGTCAGAAATGAGTAGAGAAGAGTGACCTAGGGTTTTTATCTAAGTGGTCGTGTCATACACTCTGCGTGTGCTCTAATACCATCTTGTAGCGACCCGACCTCAAACGGCCAAGTCTCTGTGGTTGAGTGTCATCCCTGGATCGGTAATGCTGACACACACAGTACTCGAAGGATTTATAACAGAGTAGCAATCACACACTTATTACATCGAATGTCTCAAAAGAGAACTCATTACAATAATATGGCTTAAGGCCATCTAATACGACAACAGCGGAAGGCTTGGAAGATAAAGTGAGTCCATCAACTCCAACGACATAGCTGAGCTGCACGGCAACGACCTAACGAACCTTACTCCTCGTCTGAAAAGTCTGCAACATAATACGTTGCAGCCCGAAAATGGGTCAACACATGGAACACGCTGGCAATATAACACAGTAGAGCAAGAACAGAATAATGCTATCACTACATGCATATTTGGCTGATGGAAAGCTCTATGGTTATAGTTTTTTTTGCAAAAAACCAAATTTTCCCTACAACAAAGGAATAGATTTTAATTTAACTATCATGGTGGTTGAAACATCATCGAGAAGGTTCCTCCAACTCAATCCCAATTAAAGTAATTAACAACCCAACAATATTAATTAAGAGTGATGAGATACTTAAGATACTCCAAGTACTAGATACTCAAGACTGTCCATAACCGGGGACACGGCTAACCATGATTAGATTGTACACTCTGCAGAGGTTTGTGCACTTTTCCCCACAAGACTCGATCGCCTCCATTAGATTTCTCGCACTTCATGATGTTTGAGAAACGGATGACCAAGACACAGTCTTTCAGAAGCATTAACTCTCTACTCCGGGCGGACCATACCAAACCTACAACCCTCTACCTGCTGATCCACCTCTTCAAGAGCTTCACGTAACTTACTCAACTATGCTAGAGCCCATAATAGCTTGTGGCTGCACACGGAAGTTTCTAGCATGAATAATCTCAGTTCCCTTTGAGCCTGGGTGGCGGTCCATAGGAGAATCACACGGAACCCCGGGATTTCCAAAAATACAGGCAACACTGGGTACTCCAGGTGCCTCAATCCACCCAGATGTGTATTTAAGTTGCCACCTTAAGTTGAACCATTAATTAACAATCTCACATCTATCATGGATTTCACTCAAACCCAAACCACGTCTACCAGCATAGCATAGCAATAAAAGCAACGCATAGAAGTAAATCCCAAGGGTTTGATATAATAGGGCAATAGGTTCTACCTCAACAACTACTTCCCAACCCACAAGTTAATGACATCCTATTCATGCAATGTTTGAGGATTGATTCTAATGCATAAAAACTGGGTATGGAAAGAGTATGATCAATGTGTTACTTGCCTTGCCGATGATCCGCGAAACCTAGGGACTCGTAGTAGCACGCTTCGCACTCCGGGAATTCTATCGCAAACAAACAATATCATACATAAGCAACAAGCAGAGATGCACGAGCAAAACTCAAATAAGAGAGATTGAACAGAAAGTTCAACTTAAGAACTCCGGTTTGCAAAAAGAATCAAATCGAACGGAGCAACGAAACTCAAACGGCGAAAGAAATAAGATCCGTTTACTAATATGAACTAAAGTCAAATTTTACAGTACCAAAATCTTGTTTAAGTTGATTAAACAGAAAGAGGGTCTCGAGACGAAGATCTAGGCGCTTGAACCGCCTGATTCCGATAAACGAGTGAAAAGATAAACTGAAACGAAAATCGGATCAGAAATCACGATCGAGAATAATCGCGAAAAAATCTGATAAAAAGAAAACTGACGAACAGACTAACGAACGAGCGTTCGTTATCTATAACTAACGGGCGAAAACCGTTCGTTAAAACGAACGTACGGACGAACGTCCGCTAAGTAGCAGAACCGGGAAAAACCGGTAAACCGATCTAAAAAAACAAACTAGGGTTTAAAAAAACGAATTGGTTTTAAAAAAAACCGGCGGCGGTGGATCGGCGCGTTACCTCTCCGGCGAGGCAGCTCCGGTGAGGCGGGGCTTGGGCGGCGGGCTTGCGGGGCGGTGGGGCGGCTCGGCGGCGTGGGGCCGCTGCAGCGCGGGCGGCGGCGCGGGCTACGACGACGGGGCTAGCGAGGGCTGCGGCGGCGGCGACTTGGTGCTCCAGGGGGGCCCCGGGGTGGGTTTTTAAAGGGGAGGGCGAGGCGGCGGCTCCGACTTGGGGAGGGGGTCGCGGCGGCGGTGGCCGCTCGGACTCTTCCGAGTCCGGCGGCGGCACGTGACGGGTAAGGCGGTGGCGCAGGGTTGGGCCGGCCTGGCTCGGTTGGGCTTCGGCCCAGTCGGGCGCTGGAAGTTTTTTTTAAATAATTCCGCCGAACAGAAAATAAATCCTAGAAAATAAAATAAAAATCTAAAAATGCCAAAATAAATTTTCACTGTCTAAATAAAATATTTAGAACGAGATGAATATTTTCTTGGTCCTAAAATGCAATCTTGAAAACGTGCAATTTTTCCAATGCAATTAAAATCCAAATAAAATCAAATAAATGATTTTAATATTTTCCTCCAATATTTCAATTATTTTGGAGAAGTCATGTTATCTCCTCTCATATATTTTAATATGAAATATTTTTCGGAGAGAAAAATAATTAAAATCAAAAATCCTTGTTTCGTTATTTGATAACAATCAAATATGAAAATTAGGAAATCCCCAACTCTCTCCGAGGGTCCTTGAGTTGCTTAGGATCTCAAGGATTGCGGAACGAAAATGCAATAAAATATGATATGCATGAATGACCTATGTATAACATTCCAAATTGAAAATTTGGGATGTTACAACTGCAATCAGGATGTAAAACGTACGAATCAGCTTCTTTTAGATTGCATTGGTCATTCTACCTTAGTTACTACCAATATAGGGATACCTTGAGGACGGGAGGTTAGACGACGGCAATGAGGGATAGCCATCTCATTTTGCGCGGTTGTACTAAAACTGAGGTGTGTGCTTTTGATTGCACGGATAGAAACGATACGGAGACAGACATCCCGAAACGATATGGCGACAGACATCCCTGTTTGCGCAAATATGAAATACGGTTATTTAAACAGTGACAGATATTACTACTTTCCCCATTTCCTCTTAGAACCAAGTCCTAGATTCATGCTATAGCTTTCCCACTTTCTTCCCTGTTTGAACCAACGCTTTGAGTCGACTGTATGAACTAGCTTTACTTCTAATAATAGTAGATGTCTAGGTGGCTTTGGAACAGTGGACAGAAGTAGAAAACGATCCACACGAAGGGAGCTGGGGCAGTAGAGCAAGGCAGGTTTCGAAGGAATATATACCTGAGGGTCGTCGGCATGTGGCAAAGACGGCGTCGGGAGGCCGCATCTTGGCCACAATACCGCAGGGAGGAAGAAGGGGTCGGAGGCCCTCCCGAGCCGGTGCTCTCTCGGGGAGAACGACACGGCCGCCGATCGGGACGTGTGGGCAACCGTTGGTCTCCTCCCTCGCCGCCGACGACAGCGTGAACGATTCACCTACACCCCTGCCCCGATCGAGGTTGTCTGGCCGGATTTGTGACCAGCCATGAGCTCAGAGAGAGTGTGGCCACCTATGTGTTGCTTAGATTTGGAGAGCATGAGAGAGTGAATGAGAGGAACCCTAGTAAAGCAAGCGCTAAGGCTCCTGCTTTATATATAATGGAGTGATTTTGTTGTACCAGCTTCAAAAAAATGCGCTCCTACGTGTACCCGCGAATGGGTGTGAGAGAACTAGTGCGTGCGTGCACCGCTTCTCTTCGTGAGAGTACAATATACTATGCCCAAAGAATGTTTACCGCAAGAGTAATAGTATAAGTGTGTGATGTGTGAGCTAAAATAAAATGTGCGCGCCGTCTTTTGTTTTGTAGAAGTTCTGAGGGTAAGGTGTGAAGAGCACATATGTGCGTGACGTCTACCTGCAGATAGACGGTGGGTGCGACGTGCGAGTCTGCGAGAGGACTCGGGAGAGCCGTGACTCGTGAGGGTGCGTGTGCGTGAGAGAGAGGGGGGCGCGTATCAATGCAATGCATATGTCCGTAAATCATTATCCGACAAACGTTCGCCACAAGCCTTTTCCTGACGAACGCCGTAAGAACCGTTAGATCGGCATCCGACAGTGTCAGTTTTACCATGTCATTTAACAAAACAACCACTCCTCCTACACACAAATCTTCCACGTGAGTGTTAGCAACTGTCGTATGCTCTCTCCGTTCCGAAATGTAGTGCATATAGCTTTATTGAAAATTCGAACCTCGCAAACTTTTATCGAGTTTTCGTATACCAAATTGCACATGTAAAATACCATGTATATATATCATTTCATTCATCTTCGAGAGGTAACTATAAAGATGGGTGAGGAGTCTACAAAGAAAGACCATCGTATCACCCGCAGCAATTTCAAGCATCCTTTAGAGTCGAGGAATATCATAGGAACTCTATATGATATGATTTTTATATGATTCTTTCCTTTAGAGCCAATTGGTTCATAGGAATAGATTCATATACTCCACATTTCAAAGAAAATAAACATGATATCATTTCTATAGCTTTAGAGCCACTTGGTTCATATGAATGAATTCCTATACTTCCTTAATTTCAAAGGAAAATAAACATTAGCGTATATTCAATAGATAAGTTCCTATGATATAAACCAAATTACATCTCTTTTCTAATCCCTCCTCATAGAAATTGAGATACATGCCATCTCTAGATTCAATAGAAAAGTTTCTATGATGTGAACCAAATGACATCTCTTTTCCAATCTATACCTACTAATAAAGCAAGATGCGTTTCTCCAATAGTTTCATCCGTTCACCGCCGAAAATAATTTTTTGCTATCCGAGGTTGTACTAAATTTTTGTGTGTCTCTCCACGGGAAAAGACAAAAAGTTTGTCCAGAATACCGCAACTGGGCCAGGCGCACTTCAGCCCAACAAAACCAACCCAGTAATTACCCTGCCCAGGCGTCGCTAGGACCTTATTTGTCGCCGGTGGCGACAAATAGTTGAATGTACAAACAAGTCGCCCAAGACTGGGTGGGCCTGTTTTTGTTTTTTCTGTATTCGGTTTCTGTTTAATTTTTATTCCCTCCTTCTTTATTTTTATTGTTTCGGGAAATAAAAATATACAAAATGTATTCAGAATTTCATTTTTTTTCAAATATTCAAAAGAATTAGCATTACAAAATTTTATTCCTATCTTAAAAAATATTAGCAACTTAAAAAAATTGGTTTCGTAATTTTCTCAACATTTTAAAAATGTTGCAATTTAAAATAAATCTATTTCAAAAAAATTCGATGTTTTTTTATAAAATTATTATTTTATAAAATGTTCGATATTCAAAAAATATTCCTATTTTAGTGAAAAGTTCAGAAATACAAAAAAAATTTGCGTCTAAGAAAACATTTTAAAAATGCTGTTAATGTTCCCCTTTTCAAAAATAATAATAATGTTTTGTTGTATAAATAGTTCATGTTTTCAAAATATTGTTTATTAATTTCAATTACTACTCCCGTTTCTAATTTTGTTTGTGTTTTTCCAAAACTATGTGGAATTTAAGAAAAATGTTGACATTTTTTTAGAACTGTCCGGGCTTTTCTATATCTATACCTCTATATCTACGTCTATACCTATACTAATAAAGCAAGGTGCATTTCTCCAATGGTTTCGTCCGTTCGCCGCCAAAAATAATTTTTTGCTATCCGAGGAGGTACTAAATTTTTGTGTGTCTCTCCACTGGAAAAGACAAAAAGTTTGTCCAGAATACCCCAACTGGGCCAGGCGCACTCCAGCCCAACAAAACCAACCCAGTAATTACCCTGCCCATGTGTCGCTAGGACCTTATTTATCACCGGTGGCAACAAATAGTTGAATGTACACACAAGTAGCCCAAGATTGGGCGGGCCTGTTTTTGTTTTTTCCGTATTCGGTTTCTGTTTAATTTTTATTTCCCCCTTCTTTATTTTTATTGTTTCAGGGAATAAAAATATACAAAATGTATTCTGAATTTCAATTTTTGTTCAAATATTCAAAAGAATTAGCATTACAAAATTTTATTCCTGTCTTAAAAAATATTAGCAACTTAAAAATTTGGTTTCATAATTTCCTCAACATTTTAAAAATGTTGCAATTTAAAATAAATCTATTTCAGAATTGTTCGATATTTTTATAAAATTATTATTTTATAAAATGTTCGATATTCAAAAAATATTCCTATTTTAGTGAAAAGTTCAGAAACACAAAAAAATGTTTGCGTCTGAGAAAACATTTTTAAAAATGTTGTTAATGTTCCCCTTTTCAAAAATAATAATAATGTTCTGTTGTATAAATAGTTCATGTTTTCAAACTATTGTTTATTAATTTCAATTACTACTCCCGTTTTTAATTTTGTTTATGTTTTTCCAAAACTATGTGGAATTTAAGAAAAATGTTGACATTTTTTTAGAATTGTCCGGGCTTTCAAAAAAATTAACGTTTCCAAGAACATTCGGCGGTTTTATTTGAATGTTTAAAATAATAAATAAATAAATAAAATCTGAAGCTATCATATCTTCTTAAATATTCGTGTTGGCCATTGATTAGAGTGTGCGTTTGTTCTATCCTGGTTGGAAATAAATTAAAAAAAATGGGCATGTGCCAATAAAAGAGTATATGTTGATTGGCTCTAATTAGAAAAAAATGGTTGATACGTGAGCGCTAAAATAATCAAAGAGAATAAACCATCATAATGAAGGGACATTCATGACTGATTATGCTTATGAAACATGATTTATGCGCTGCAATTAGTAATCCATCCGGTTACGCAGTTGTAGGAGAGTGGTCGAAGCAACCGTGTCCTGAAGGTCGTCACACACCCATCAAATGAGGAGGCATGCACAACCTTGAGATGGAGGCGGACGTAGAAAAAAGCACGAGTTGGGTGCTCGCCACCACGCCTACCAACCCCACCACTATCAAGATTTCATCGGCCAAACACGTCCAGTGAGAAGACAACTCCTTGCTCTGTCGCCTACCGTTGTGGAGACCTTTTTTGTGGCCACATCGATTATCGTTCCCGTTATTTGTCGTAAATAAAATATCTCACCTGTTGCATCGCATGGGCATTTGTGCTAGTCTCTATTCATAGGAATTGAGATGCTCCATGTCATCTCTTTCCCTACAACTTCCATGTATACATCTTCTATTCCTAAATAGATAGTACAACCCACTAGTAGCTTTTTTTTCCAAAACATGCAACTATGGCACAAGAACTATATAGTGTGCCAATAACTTTGAAATATGGTCGCTGGATGAAGCTAACCCGACATTGCAGAGGTAGGCAAATCCGAGCACTACTGGCCGTTGGATATCATCAACATTCCACCAGATCTGTCACATGTACAATTTAGAAGACTCCATGGTTAAACTTAAGCATAATGCACAAAGCTCAAAACACAAGCACTTCTCCTTTGTTCTAGAATCTTCTGTATCATAATTGATTATTTTTTCTAAATGAATTGCCATTATTTGTTTTTTTACTTTATGATTTACAATGCACAACCCCATGAATCTTAACATTTTTATAAAACTAATTGATTCTGAATGAGATGAACTATAAGAACTAAACGAACATCTACATCATGCATATATGACTCAAAACTTTACATGCTATAGTGTGTATTTATTCATAATTTGGTTTTGAAATCTCATGCGTTCAATACATGTGTACCTTAATAGTTTTGAGTAGAGTAGCAAATTTCACGCGGCACCGGGTATATCAAAATGTAGGGCCCATGCATCATTGCCTTTCGGTCGAACCTATGTCCACAATTTTTTGTACGTATTATATCTCCACTGGTCCCCGAACCCAAAATCCTTCCTCGTTCCCGTAAAACCAAGCGGCCCACACATATTTAAGGCGTCGACTCGAACCCGTTTACTACGACGTGGCCCCGCACGCCGTAGTACTCCTACAAACCCTACCGCCGCACTCATCATTGGTTTTCTTCAAGAGAACGAGGGAGAAGCTGATTTGTAGTGGAGGCACTTTTAAAAAAAGATCTGTAATGGAGACCCCTACCCTAGGTGCCCTAGGTAGCTGCCGCACGCATCATTGTTTTCTCTTTTCTTTATGCTCTTGCGCCCTAGAGTGAAATGATGGTTGCTTCGTTCGTCCAGCTTAATGCGGGAAAGGTGGGGCTTTGTGATTTGACCCCTCATCGCTCATTTTCTACTACTACGGCGCTATGACCGGGGTGCCTCCAATTCCAACCGCTGCTCCGAACTGTAATTTGGTGCATCGCACATGGAACAAGACGGTGGATGAGCCACATGTCGGCCAAAGGGGTCCTGTTAAGTGTGTCGCCATTTCGTGTGCGGACTGACTCTGCTTGAGTTGCCACGCCAACACAACAGGAATAGCCTACCACTTGGTTTTGCTCCTTGGTGAATCCCGACTATATTGATCTAAAAAGATACGTGCTGAACTACCCTCTCCGTCTTGGTTTTTTTATTTTTAGGCATCTCGGTTTATAGGGCCTGCATGTAGTTCTAGGTCATCCATTTGACTAACTAAATATGAGTTACTATGTCAGAAAAAGTATATCATTGGATTCTTAAGCGATGTAGTTGTATTTAAAAGTCGAGGGCGGGGCTTTTCCTGCGCGGTAGGCGGGGCAGTTTCGCCTAGTCGATTCGACAGAGACGCGAGAAGACGAGGGAGTAGGCTGCTGCAAACGTAGGGCTGTGTGATTTGACAGTGAGTTACTGCTGGACAGGTGGGGCCCCGTGATTTGACTTGCCATTATCATTTTAACTGCGGCGCTACGACCGGCGTGAGTCTCCCGATTCCTGACCACCTCCATTACGAAGAAAGCGATAGATAGGAGTAAAAAAATACACTTGTAGCCAACCTTGTTGTAGTATGAGTGACTAAGTGATGACTATGTATGACATGCCAACGTCAGATAGCCTAACGCACCGTGTTAAATCTCCAAGGGCGCGACCGCGCGAGCAACGCGACGGTCGTGGTAGGCACGACCATGATACGGGCTGCTGGCAGCCCTTGGATCTGAGATCAAACGGTCACATGCTAAGTTGCTGAAAATTTGCAGAATAACCCTCCAGGATAGGATATTCACCCATAGGTCTAGAATCACGCCATGCAACCGTTCGATCTCAGATCCAAGGGCTCTCGGAAGCCCGTATCATGGGAGAATGGAAAGCCACTACCCCGCCGTTCGCATGCTGGCAATTTGCTCCTACTCGTCCCCGCACGTCCTTCAATACTACGACGGTTCGCTCCTAGCCGTCCCGTCCATTCACATTACGGCAGTTCCACTAATCCTAACCCTCCTCCCAATTCCATGGTGTCCCAAATCTCCACGATCGATGGTGAATACAAGGTTAGAACCATCACCGGTGATGAGTTCGACGTCATCTACACCCGTTCTTCCGCGACGGTGAAAGGATGCCTTTCTTGCTTCAGACGCATGTTCAAAAACTCAGATGATGAGTGGGTCGCTGGGCTAGATGTTGAGTACACCACAATCCTAGGACCAGAGAAGGATCTAAAGGACGAAGAGAGGAAGAAGCCCGCCGTGATCCAGGTTTGCGTACATAATGTTTGCTTGGTCTACCACATATGCCATGCCGACGTTGAGTGCCAGGATTTTAAGAACTTCCTCAAGGACAAAACAGTGAATTTCGTTACTTTAGACTTTAAGAACGACATGGATGTCCTGCGTCGGATAGGTCTCGTTGTAGGCAACCCCTTTGACCTCCAGAAGAATCGGCCGGTGTCCTCTCGCCAGCCTTCAATGCTGACCCTGGTAGGAGCCATGGTTCATCCTTCGTACGGTAAACTGGAGAAACCTCCATACACGGTTCATCGCCATGCATGGCAGCGGAATATACTAGATATAGACCACATCCACTACGCTACAATGGATGGCTACCTTTGCTTCAATATCTACAAGGGTTGGATGAAGAGCAACAACAAAATGTGCGGTTCAAGCAAAGAAGTATCAGCCAAGAGGGAGAGGGACAAGGACGAAGTCGAGGACGTGGACGAGGACTCCGAGTAAGGTGGCAGTGTCGTTGCTCATGGTGGTTCTAAACTTCTAATGCAGTGTCTACCGGATTAGTTGCATAGTTTAATTTCAGGTGTGCTTAGTTTAATTTGAGGGGTGTGTTGTGCTGAGCCCCATCAGAACTATATTATATTTCTTCTCGTTACTTTAACTCTTCAGTATGTACATACTACTAGTATTTCTTTGATAGAATTCAACACCCCAATTAAGCACGTACTAGCTTTTCTAATAGTACTAATATGCATAATTTGGCGACGAGCGCTCTCTATATGTACCACTTTTTTTAATTTCAATTTTTGCTCCATGGCGCAATCCATCGATAATACTATTGTACAAAAGTATACATTTTTTAAAAGGCTAGAGTACTGTTCATCACATATATAGCCAGTTAAATTCTCAACCTAGAACGACGTGCATGCCATGTAGTAAACCGATACAGAGGAAGTATAGTAAAAATGAGGTGATTTTACCGAGCGATCGGCGGGGGAGCATGGCCTGTCATGCGGTCCCACGTGTCATGATGTAACAAGGCAATGCGTGTGTCCCTCTTGAGACAGAAGCAATACTACATGGTTTGAGATGATGGCGAACCAAAGTGTGAAATAATGGTTGCTTCGTCCGTCTGGGAAGGTGCAACATTGTGATTTGACGTCTCATTGCTCATTACTACTACTGGGCCGGTACGAGTGGGGTGCGTCCCCCCTGCTGTTCTGCACTGTTATTTGGTGCTTGACACGTCGACCCAGTTGCTATATGTCCCACATGTCGGTGACAGGAAGTACATAATTCATGAAAGGGAGCGTCGATGGAGGAGTATACTACAGAATTCATGAAAGGGAGCGACTTAGTTTTGGAAAAATCTGTTTTTACGGAGTACGTACCCACTAGGGTTTATAGGGCTCATCTAAAAAACATTCGTTTTTCCGTTTGATAAGTCTCAATTCTACAATACTAGTAGTAGTACCATTACACGTTGGATTTTGAGGTGCGTTAGATCACCCGACGCAAGCAGTGTCAAGAGGAAACTAACCAATGCATGTACAAGTTCATGGAAATTTAGTGGTCATTCATGCATCCGTTCTAATTAATGCCTCGGTAAACATAACTTCTTGAGAAAAACGAGCGTACTAATTACTTGTGCAAACTACGAAATTAATTCGACCACTCACCGTCTACCTTGGTTGGGGAGATTTTGAAATTGAGCCATAAACTGGAAAGGAGGGAGTAGTAACTTTTGTCTCGATTACTATTTGTGGCCTTGTATAGATGCAAAATGTATTTTTTTATAGTGGCCTTGTATAAGTAAATGGAGGGAGTACTAACCAAAGTACGTAGTAGGGACGAGGAGTATACGGAGGGAGTAGTAAAATTTTCTCCTCAAGCTGCGAGCCAATGCGCGCGTGGGCGAGGGAGCGGGCGTAAAGGCGTACAATAGTAGTAGTGGTAGTACTACTCGTAAGCAAGCTTCACCTCATCCTATGAGCCACCGCACCCGTGGGCGGGGAAGATGGCGTACTAAGCAAGCTTCTCCTCGTTCTACGAGTTGACGGGACATATCAAAAGTACTCCAGTGTATAGAGCCTTGCCTCTAAGGTAGGCCCCACATGGTTTTCCTCTTTTTTTTAATTTAACATAACGCGTCAAGTCGCAATTTGTTTGTTCACCCGTGGTAGACGATCCTCCCTACACCAAGTGGACAACCAGTACACGTGCCAAATTACCACATGGGCTGCCTTTTTCGTACAGAAATGAGCTCCATCGTGTACCCGTGCGGGTGTGGTTGGGAAAGAGACGGGAGTACGTGCGCCGTGCGTGCACCTCTTCTCTTCGTGCACGTCCCCCACCTACGTGGGCGTGTGTGAGAGAGATACAAACCTAGACATAATGCGCCGTCCATCCCCATGCCTCCGCCTAGTCCGACCACCAGTCACCACCACGCCCCACTCCTCCTCACCTTATCTCTCATCTTTCTCCCTCCATTTTTATATACAAGGGGCCACTATCAAAATTACAATTTGTAGATATACAAGGCCACTAACACTAATCGATGCAATATTAATGGTGTTTGCCTCGTGGTACTAGCAAAGGAGGACATTAATTATCCCTTGCACGCATGCGGGAGTTTGTAAAAAAATGCATCTTGATGTTCCGTGCAATGCACGAGCATCTTGCTAGTCCATGAAAACAACACATGGCAAAATTCCACGGCGAACGAGGGATTTGAATCTGTTGGGAGGGGCTGTTTGGATCTTTCCCGGGGTAGCCAAAATATTGGCGACCCTTTTGTCCACCGGTGCCTTTGCCACCGATGAATGAGGAATGGCTCGGGTGCTCATGCTGTCATGCATCCTCCAGCGCGCACGTTGGAGACGAGCTCACACGAGCTGTGTTTTTTTGTCCCACAATGCCGCCCTAGCCGCCTGCAGACCGACCGGCGACCCGCAAATTACGCCATCCAACTGTAGCCGCACACATTATGAGAACAACTCAACCAACCGGACGAAATTCACGCAAACACGTAGACAAACTGATACTTCATATAAACAACGACGGAAATCATATGAATTATCGGATTTTCATACAAACATGATGGATTTCATTACATTCAAATGAACTACGCGGTGCTAGTTCTGGACAGCACATGTATATAATACCTGGCCTAAATGGTCGCCCGCCGATCGATTTGTGTTCCTCATGTCCGGCAGCACGATCACCGGACTGCCGGGAGCCCCGGAGGTATATGCTTCAGCGCAAAGGACGGCTCGCTTCCCCACTGCCCAACTGATATCATTGGCTGGTGCCGAAGATGATGGTGGCCGGCACCGGTTCCAGTTCATCACCGGCCACTACTTCGCCATGGTCGGCACCGGCTCGAGTTCATCCTAACATTTCCCTCTTCCGTGGAGCCCATGCGGGGTTGACGTGTTGGAAATATGCCCTAGAGGCAATAATAAAAGCATTATTATTATATTTCCTTGTTCATGATAATTGTCTTTTATTCATTCTATAATTGTGTAATCCGAAAATCGTAATACATGTGTGAATTCATAGACACCAACATGTCCCTAGTAAGCCTCTAGTTGACTAGCTCGTTGATCAATAGATAGTTGTGGTTTCCTGACTATGGACATTGGATGTCATTGATAACGAGATCACATCATTAGGAGAATGATGTGATGGACAAGAGCCAATCCTAAACATAGCACAAGATCGTATCGTTCGTTTGCTAGAGTTTTTCCAATGTCAAGTATCTTTTCCTTAGACCATGAGATCGTGTAACTCCCGGATACCGTAGGAGTGCTTTGGGTGTACCAAACGTCACAACGTAACTGGGTGACTACAAAGGTATACTATGGGTATCTCCGAAAGTGTCTGTTGGGTTGACACGGAGCAAGACTAGGATTTGTCACTCCGTATGACGGAGAGGTATCTCTGGGCCCACTCGGTAATGCACCATCATAATGAGCACAAAGTGACCAAGTGTCTAGTCACGGGATCATGCATTACGGTACGAGTAAAGTGACTTGCCGGTAACGAGATTGAACGAGGTATTGGGATACCAATGATCGAATCTCGGGCAAGTAACGTACCGATTGACAAAGGGAACTGTATACGGGGTTGCGTGAATCCTCGACATCGTGGTTCATCCGATGAGATCATCGAGGAGCATGTGGGAGCCAACATGGGTATCCAGATCCCGCTGTTGGTTATTGACTGGAGAGCCGTCTCGGTCATGTCTACATGTCTCCCGAACCCGTAGGGTCTACACACTTAAGGTTTGGTGACGCTAGGGTTGTAGAGATATGTATATGTAGTAACCCGAAAGTTGTTCGGAGTCCCGGATGAGATCCCGGACGTCACGAGGAGTTCCGGAATGGTCCGGAGGTAAAGAATTATATACAGGAAGTGCTATTTCGGCCATCGGGACAAGTTTCGGGGTCACCGGCATTGTACCGGGACCACCGGAAGGGTCCCGGGGGTCCACCGGGTGGGGCCACCTATCCCGGAGGGCCCCATGGGCTGAAGTGGGAGGGGAACCAGCCCCTAGTGGGCTGGTGCGCCCCCCTTGGGCCTTCCCCCTGCGCCTAGGGTTGGGAACCCTAGGGTGGGGGGCGCCCCACTTGCCTTGGGGTGCACTCCACCCCCCTTGGCCGCTGCCCCCTTGGGAGATTGGATCTCCAGGGCCGGCGCCCCCCCCCCCCTTGGGGACCCTATATATAGAGGGGAGGTAGGGAGGGCAGCCGCACCCATGCCTTTGGTGCCTCCCTCTCCCTCTCCAACACCCCTCCTCCTCCATAGAGCTTGGCGAAGCCCTGCTGCGGTGACTGCTGCATCCACCACCACGCCGTCATGCTGCTGGATCTTCATCAACCTCTCCTTCCCCCTTGCTGGATCAAGAAGGAGGAGATATCACGCTGACCGTACGTGTGTTGAATGCAGAGGTGCCGTTCGTTCGGCGCTAGGATCTCCGGTGATTTGGATCACGTCGAGTACGACTCCCTCATCCCCATTCTTTGAACGCTTCTGCTCGCGATCTACAAAGGTATGTAGATGCATCTGATCACTCGTTGCTAGATGAACTCATAGATGGATCTTGGTGAAACCGTAGGAAATTTTTTGTTTTCTGCAACGTTCCCCAACAGTGGCATCATGAGCTAGGTCTACGCGTAGTTCTCTTTGCACGAGTAGAACACAATTTGTTGTGGGCGTAGATGTTGTCAACTTTCTTGCCGCTACTAGTCTTATTTTGCTTCAGCCGTATTGTGGGATGAAGCGGCCCGGACCAACCTTACACATACGCTTACGTGAGACCGGTTCCACCGACTAACATGCACTAGTTGCATAAGGTGGCTGGCGGGTGTCTGTCTCTCCCACTTTAGTTGGAGCAGATTCGATGAAAAGGGTCCTTATGAAGGGTAAATAGAAGTTGACAAATCACATTGTGGCTTTTACGTAGGTAAGAAAACGTTCTTGCTAGAACCCTATTGCAGCCACGTAAAACTTGCAACAACAATTGGAGGACGTCTAACTTGTTTTTGCAGCAAGTGCTTCGTGATGTGATATGGCCAAAGTTGTGATGAATGATGAATGATATATATGTGATGTATGAGATCATGTTCTTGTAATAGGAATCACGACTTGCATGTCGATCAGTATGACAACCGGCGGGAGCCATAGCAGTTGTCTTTTTTTGTATGACCTGCGTGTCATTGAGAAATGCCATGTAAATTACTTTACTTTATTGCTAAACGTGTTAGCCATAGTATTAGAAGTAATAGTTGGCGAGCAACTTCATGGAGACACGATGATGGAGATCATGGTGTCATGCCGGTGACAAGATGATCATGGAGCCCCAAGATGGAGATCAAAGGAAGCTATATGATACTGGCCATATCATGTCACTATTATTTGATTGCATGTGATGTTTATCATGTTTTTGCATCTTATTTACTTAGAACGACGGTAGTAAATAAGATGATCCCTCATAATAATTTCAAGAAAGTGTTTCCCCTAATTGTGCACCGTTGCGACAGTTCGTTGTTTCGAAGCACCACGTGATGATCGGGTGTGATAGATTCCAACGTTCACATACAATGGGTGTAAGACAGATTTACACATGCAAACACTTAGGTTGACTTGACGAGCCTAGCATGTACAGACATGGCCTCGGAACACAGAAGACCGAAAGGTCGAGCATGAGTCGTATAGAAGATATGATCAACATGAAGATGTTCACCGACGTTGACTAGTCCGTCTCACGTGATGATCGGACATGGCCTAGTTAACTCGGATCATGTTATACTTAGATGACTGGAGGGATGTCTATCTGAGTGGGAGTTCATTATATAATTTGATTAGATGAACTTAATTATCATGAACTTAGTCTAAAATCTTTACAATATGTCTTGTAGATCAAATGGCCAATGTTGTCCTCAACTTCAACGCGTTCCTAGAGAAAACCAAGCTGAAAGACGATGGCAGCAATTATACGGACTGGGTCCGGAACCTGAGGATCATCCTCATAGCTGCAAAGAAAGATTATGTCCTAGAAGCACCGCTAGGTGACGCACCCGTCCCACAGAACCAAGACGTTATGAACGCTTGGCAGACACGTGCTGATGACTACTCCCTCGTTCAGTGCGGCATGCTTTACAGCTTAGAACCGGGCTCCAAAAGCGTTTTGAGAGACACGGAGCATATGAGATGTTCGAAGAGCTGAAAATGGTTTTTCAAGCTCATGCCCGGGTCGAGAGATATGAAGTCTCCGACAAGTTCTTCAGCTTTAAGATGGAGGAAAATAGTTCTGTCAGTGAGCACATACTCACTATGTCTGGATTACATAACCGCTTAACTCAGCTGGGAGTTAATCTCCTGGATGACGTGGTCATTGACAGAATCCTTCAGTCGCTTCCACCGAGCTACAAGAGCTTTGTGATGAACTTCAATATGCAGGGGATGGAAAAGACCATTCCTGAGGTATTTTCAATGCTGGAATCAGCAGAGGTAGAAGTCAAAAAGGAACATCAAGTGTTGATGGTCAATAAAACCACCAAGTTCAAGAAGGGCAAGGGTAAAAAGAACTTCAAGAAGGACAGCAAGGGAGTTGCCGCGCCCGGTAAGCAAGCTGCCGGGAAGAAGCCAAAGAATGGACCCAAGCCCGAGACTGAGTGCTTTTATTGCAAGGGAAGTGGTCACTGGAAGCGGAACTGCCCCAAATACTTAGCGGAGAAGAAGGCCGGCAACACAAAAGGTATATGTGATATACATGTAATTGATGTGTACCTTACCAGTACTCGTAGTATCTCCTGGGTATTTGATACCGGTGCAGTTGCTCACATTTGTAACTCAAAGCAGGAGCTGCGGAATAAGCGGAGACTGGCGAAGGACGAGGTGACGATGCGCGTCGGGAATGGTTCCAAGGTCGATGTGATCGCCGTCGGCACGCTACCTCTACATTTACCTACGGGATTAGTTTTAAACCTCAATAATTGTTATTTAGTACCAGCTTTGAGCATGAACATTGTATCAGGATCTCGTTTAATTCGAGATGGCTACTCATTTAAATCCGAGAATAATGGTTGTTCTATTTATATGAGAGATATGTTTTATGGTCATGCTCCTATGGTGAATGGTTTATTCTTAATGAATCTCGAGCATAATGCTACACATATTCATAGTGTGAATACCAAAAGATGTAAGGTTGATAATGATAGTCCCACATACTTGTGGCACTGCCGCCTTGGTCACATAGGTGTCAAACGCATGAAGAAGCTCCATGCAGATGGACTTTTAGAGTCTCTTGATTACGAATCATTTGACACGTGCGAACCATGCCTCATGGGAAAAATGACCAAGACTCCGTTCTCAGGAACAATGGAGCGAGCAACCAACTTATTGGAAATCATACATACTGATGTGTGCGGTCCAATGAGTGTTGAGGCTCGTGGTGGCTATCATTATGTTCTCACCCTCACTGATGACTTGAGTAGATATGGGTATGTCTACTTAATGAAACACAAGTCTGAAACCTTTGAAAAGTTCAAGGAATTTCAGAGTGAGGTTGAGAATCAACGTGACAGAAAAATCAAGTTTTTGCGATCAGATCGTGGAGGAGAATACTTGAGTCACAAATTTGGCACACACTTAAGAAAATGTGGAATAGTTTCACAACTCACGCCGCCTGGAACACCTCAGCGTAATGGTGTGTCCGAACATCGTAATCACACTCTATTGGATATGGTGCGATCTATGATGTCTCTTACCGATTTACCGCTGTCATTTTGGGGCTATGCTTTAGAGACTGCCGCATTCACTTTAAATAGGGCTCCATCGAAATCTATTGAGATGACACCGTATGAATTATGGTTTGGGAAGAAACCTAAGCTGTTGTTTCTAAAAGTTTGGGGATGCGATGCGTATGTCAAGAAACTTCAACCTGAAAAGCTCGAACCCAAGTCGAAAAAATGCGTCTTCATAGGATACCCTAAAGAAACTATTGGGTATACCTTCTACCTCAGATCCGAAGGCAAGATCTTTGTTGCCAAGAATGGATCCTTTCTAGAGAAAGAGTTTCTCTCGAAAGAAATAAGTGGGAGGAAAGTAGAACTTGATGAAGTATTACCTCTTGAACCGGTAAGTAGCGCAGCTCAAGAAAATGTTCCTGAGGTGCCTGCACCGACTAGAGAGGAAGTTAATGATGATGATCATGAAACTTCAGATCAAGTTGCTACTGAACTTCGTAGGTCCACAAGGACACGTTCCGCACCAGAGTGGTACGGCAACCCTGTCTTAGAAATCATGTTGTTGGACAACGGTGAACCTTCGAACTATGAAGAAGCGATGGCGGGCCTGGATTCCGACAAATGGCTGGAAGCCATGAAATCCGAGATAGGATCCATGTATGAAAATGAAGTATGGACTTTGACTGACTTGCCCGATGATCGGCGAGCCACAGAAAATAAATGGATCTTTAAGAAGAAGACAGACGCAGATGGTAATGTGACCATCTATAAAGCTAGGCTTGTCGCTAAGGGTTATCGACAAGTTCAAGGGGTTGACTACGATGAGACTTTCTCTCCCGTAGCAAAGCTGAAGTCCGTCCGAATCATGTTAGCAATTGCCGCATACTATGATTATGAGATATGGCAAATGGACCTCAAAACGGCATTCCTTAACGGTTATCTTAAGGAAGAACTATATATGATGCAGCCGGAAGGTTTTGTCGACCCTAAGAATGCTAACAAGGTATGCAAGCTCCAGTGATCCATTTATGGGCTGGTGCAAGCATCTTGGAGTTGGAACATTCGCTTTGATGAGATGATCAAAGCGTTTGGGTTTACGCAGACTTATGGAGAAGCCTGCGTTTACAAGAAAGTGAGTGGGAGCTATGTAGCATTTCTCATATTATATGTAGATGACATACTTTTAATGGGAAATGATATAGAACTCTTGGACAGCATTAAGGCCTACTTGAATAAGAGTTTTTCAATGAAGGACCTTGGAGAAGCTGCTTATATATTAGGCATCAAGATCTATAGAGATAGATCAAGACGCCTCATAGGTCTTTCACAAAGCACATACCTTGATAAGATATTGAAGAAGTTCAATATGGATCAGTCTAAGAAGGGGTTCTTGCCTGTGTTGCAAGGTGTGAAATTGAGCTCAGCTCAATGTCTGACCATGGCAGAAGATATAGAAGAGATGAGTGTCATCCCCTATGCCTCCGCCATAGGGTCTATTATGTATGCCATGCTGTGTACCAGACCTGATGTAAACCTTGCCATAAGTTTGGTAGGAAGGTACCAAAGTAATCCCGGCAAGGAACACTAGACAGCGGTCAAGAATATCCTGAAGTACCTGAAAAGGACTAAGGACATGTTTCTCGTTTATGGAGGTGACAAAGAGCTCGTCGTAAACGGTTACGTCGACGCTAGCTTCGACACAGATCTGGATGACTCTAAGTCACAAACCGGATACGTGTATATGTTGAATGGTGGGGCAGTAAGCTGGTGCAGTTGCAAGCAGAGCGTCATGGCGGGATCTACATGTGAAGCGGAGTACATGGCAGCCTCGGAGGCAGCGCATGAAGCAATTTGGGTGAAGGAGTTCATCACCGACCTAGGAGTTATACCCAATGCGTCGGGGCCGATCAAACTCTTCTATGACGACACTGGAGCTATTGCACTTGCCAAGGAGCCCAGGTTTCACAAGAAGACCAGGCACATCAAGCGTCGCTTCAACTCCATTCGTGAAAATGTTCAAGATGGAGACATAGATATTTGTAAAGTACATACAGACCTGAATGTAGCAGATCCGTTGACTAAACCTCTCCCTAGAGCAAAACATGATCAACACCAGAATTCCATGGGTGTTCGATTCATCACAATGTAACTAGATTATTGACTCTAGTGCAAGTGGGAGACTGTTGGAAATATGCCCTAGAGGCAATAATAAAAGCATTATTATTATATTTCCTTGTTCATGATAATTGTCTTTTATTCATGCTATAATTGTGTTATCCGAAAATCGTAATACATGTGTGAATTCATAGACACCAACATGTCCCTAGTAAGCCTCTAGTTGACTAGCTCGTTGATCAACAAATAGTCGTGGTTTCCTGACTATGGACATTGGATGTCATTGATAACGAGATCACATCATTAGTAGAATGATGTGATGGACAAGACCCAATCCTAAACATAGCACAAGATCGTATAGTTCGTTTGCTAGAGTTTTTCCAATGCCAAGTATCTTTTCCTTAGACCATGAGATCGTGTAACTCCCGGATACCGTAGGAGTGCTTTGGGTGTACCAAACATCACAACGTAACTGGGTGACTATAAAGGTATACTATGGGTATCTCCGAAAGTGTCTATTGGGTTGACACGGATCAAGACTGGGATTTGTCACTCCGTATGACGGAGAGGTATCTCTGGGCCCACTCGGTAATGCATCATCATAATGAGCTCAAAGTGACCAAGTGTTTGGTCACGGTATCATGCATTACGGTACGAGTAAAGTGACTTGCCGGTAACGAGATTGAACGAGGTATTGGGATACCGACGATCGAATCTCACGCAAGTAACGTACCGATTGACAAAGGGAATTGTATACGGGGTTGCGTGAATCCTCGACATCGTGGTTCATCCGATGAGATCATCAAGGAGCATGTGGGAGCCAACATGGGTATCCAGATCTCGCTGTTGGTTATTGACCGGAGAGCCGTCTCGGTCATGTCTACATGTCTCCCGAACCCGTAGGGTCTACACACTTAAGGTTCGGTGACGCTAGGGTTGTAGAGATATGTATATGCAGTAACCCGAAAGTTGTTCGGAGTCCCGGATGAGATCCCGGACGTCACGAGGAGTTCCGGAATGGTCCGGAGGTAAAGAATTATATATAGGAAGTGCTATTTCGGCCACCGGGACAAGTTTCGGGGTCACCGGCATTGTACCGGGACCACCGGAAGGGTCCCGGGGGTCCACCGGGTGGGGCCACCTATCCCGGAGGGCCCCATGGGCTTAAGTGGGAGGGGAACCAGCCCCTAGTGGGCTGGTGCGCCCCCCTTGGGCCTTCCTCCTGCGCCTAGGGTTGGGAACCCTAGGGTGGGGGCGCCCCACTTGCCTTGGGGGGCACTCCACCCCCCTTGGCCGCCGCCCCCTTGGGAGATTGGATCTCCAGGGCCGCCCACCCTTGGGGACCCTATATATAGAGGGAGGGAGGGAGGGCAGCCACACCCATGCCTTTGGTGCCTCCCTGTCCCTCTCCAACACCCCCTCCTCTTCCATAGAGCTTGGCGAAGCCCTGCTGCGGTGACTGCTGCATCCACCACCACGCCGTCGTGCTGCTGGATCTTCATCAACCTCTCCTTCCCCCTTGCTGGATCAAGAAGGAGGAGACGTCACGCTGACCGTACGTGTGTTGAACGCGGAGGTGCCGTCCGTTCGGCACTAGGATCTCCGGTGATTTGGATCACGCCGAGTACGACTCCCTCATCCCCGTTCTTTGAACGCTTCCGCTCACGATCTACAAAGGTATGTAGATGCATCCGATCACTCGTTGCTAGATGAACTCATAGATGGATCTTGGTGAAACTGTAGGAAAATTTTTGTTTTCTGCAACGTTCCCCAACATGACGAAGGTCCTCGCAACAAAAGGATCCGGCAAGACACCTGCTGTGTACACCGGCGTCGCCTCCGCGGTGGCCTTCATGGGACCCAAGCGGCAGCAGCCTCCCGTGTTCTACTTCTCCTCGATGATGGCGGCGGACGCGGAGGCGCTGGCCATCGACTCGTCGCTCTCCGCGCACCCGACTTCTGTCGCTGCTTGCATGGCACGGCCGCCGGCATGGGAGTCTCGGCCACAGAAATGGGAGACGCGGTACGAGGCGGCGGCGTGGACGGCAGCAATGACGCCTGTGCGCCGCTCCTCGTCGAGCTGGCCTGGAGCGGCGAGTTGCTGAACCACGCGCCGGCTTGGGGTGGCAACTGGCTCCGTCGGGCGAGGGGAGGGAGGTGGATCAGCGAGCTGCATATCTCGTATCCGGCGGGCTACCCAGTCGGCTTGGATGCGGAATAGCTACTCTTCGTAAGCCATTGTAAGAGTGGACAAAATGGTGGAGGAGATAGGGGAGCGGCGGAGGTGTGCTATTCTTGGCCGGCGTTTGGCCTCGTTTAAATAGGAGATTAAATAGACGGCGGACGGGAGGAGCTCGGCCGGTGTTACGTTTAACGTCGGCCCGGTCATGAACGGACGTGTGTCCAGAGTGGGTTTCTCGGCTTCCACAAGGGCGGGTTTCATGGAGGCGTTTGAATGCGGCACGGAGGCATGTTCAGCCAGGCGTGCCGCGAGTGGCGCCCTCGACTCTGACCTAGGACACCGCGTCATTCTTCCACTGACGTGTGGGCTCTTTGGGTTCATGGCTTGCATGTTAGTGACCCAACGCAGGCAGCGCACAGCAGAGGAACCTTTGGTGGGCCAGGGCGGTCAGAAGCGGGCATTTCATAAACCGATGATTGTTCATTAAGTGTGACGTCATCATTTTCATGTAGATAAGCCTACTATGTTGATAGCCCGTTCGATACGTTGTGATTCATAAAGACCGCTACAAACATCAATGTTCTGCTTATCACAGATAAGATTGATTAATACCCGTAACAATCCATGTCCTTAACAAAGGGTGCATGCACATATAGGTTGAGCGTGTGTCTTGCGTCGTGTGCTGTGTGCATGCAGGTGTGCGAGTGTTGCGTGCGTGCAAGGGTACGTTTCAGTGTTGCATGCATGGGTGCGTACGTGTGTGTGTTCGTGAGTGCATGTGTACATGTCAGTGTTGCACGCCAGCATGCGTGCGTGTGTACATGTCAGTGTTGCATGCCTATATGCGTGCGTGTCTTGCGTGCGTGCATGTGTACGTGCAGGGTGAGGCTACACGTCAGTCGACTGACTTTTTCATCTCTTGCCATTAGAATTTCCAGCCGTTGGATACGAAATCAAGGGCCTCCAGTTTATCATCAAACTCCACTCCCTTGAGCCGCCATCAACCACCGGCCAAACCGCCAGCCCCCGCCGCCCGCGGCCGGCCTGCCCTCCCCGAAACCACTCCCCACCACCGGTCCGCCGCCATACCGGCCATCCCTCTAGCCCCCCCCCCCCCCCCCGCCGAGCTTTTTCTCCGGGGATCCCCACCCCACCGCCCAATGAACGCCCCCAACCGCCGGGACTGCCAACCAGAGGTCTCACGACTTCGAATACCCACCGACCACTAATTTATTACCATTTCTGTCCTTCATATACATGCTGACGGGTGGGCCCTATGATAATGTGCGTTGCTGAATGTGGACCGTTTGATTGGTCAATTGATCGTGTTATCAACAAATTACGGAGCTGTATGGTGAGGCAGTGACCGTATGATCACTCTAAAATGTACTCCTGTTTTATTAACACAGTATAGACTCAAACTACCATTTCTTTCTTTCATATACGGGCTGATAGGTGGGTCCCACGGTTACGCGCCCCGATGGGGCAACACTAGTTGTGTCGCGTGGAATGTTTGACTGGTCAATTGATTGTGTCATCAACAAAATACGGAGTTGTACGGGTGATCCAGTGATCGTATAACCATGATATGTATTTGTTTAACACGGTACAGACGCAAGGTCTCATATATACGCGCAAGCACTCACCGCTATAAGTGCACACACGCGAACCCTACCCCTATGAGCACCTTCGAGAGAGTAGGCCAGCATATATGATCTTGGGATTTTACGAAGTCACCATAGGTGCCTCGTAGTCGAGTGGAACGTCTCCTTCCACTGAACATACATCGCCGAAAAATACTGAAATTAACACAAGATAAATGCGAGCACCGGGTCTTTAACCTTGGTGGGCTTGAGACACCAATGTCCTCTAATCATCCAACCACATGTTGGTTAGCACGACAAAATGTATGTGGTGACCATGATGAGCTTATTCTGAAGTCCACTGACCATATCGTGCTTTCGCTTCAAATACAATGATCGTAAGTGTCATCAACAAAATACGGAGCACGCATCAAATGCAAAGTCCGTCAGTGTCATCAACAAAATATGGAGATAGATCGTGAGCTAGATACCGTTGTACTACTGTATATGCTTATTTTCTTAGTGGCCGATTGCGTGTGTGGTGTGGTGGGCACATCATTTCTAGTTGTGGTAGGTCAACATGAAGACTCATGGGTCGGTTCCATCCTGCGCCACAGATAGGTTGGACCGAGACGTGTTATACGAAGACCCATGTGGAGAACTCGGCATACAACACGAAGCTACCAGAGTTGCGGAGGACTCTATCCCCACTGGTGATAGGCCGACTATATATGATTTGTAACACTAGGCCCTTAGTATGTTATACAAGCTTGGGGGCTAGTTCATCGATAGTATACACACACGCACAATGCCTGGTATTCACGTGTACTTTGTACACACCCCTATCACTAATATACAGTACCAGGAGTAGGCTCTTTCTTCAACTGCAAGGGTCCGATCCGAACTAGGGTAAAACTTTGCCTCATATTACCATCCAGCCTAACAGCCAGGGATATCCTACCGAATGATATGATGAAATAATATCTGCCAACTACTAAGAGAGAGGTGTGCCGGGGGGAATGTGTGCGAGAGAGGCCTAAATATAATGTGCGTGCGGGAGACACATAGGCACATATATGTGCGTATAGAGGGCTAGTAGAGACCGTGCATGTGTATATATGCATGTGAGAGAAATAGTGTTTTCCAACTGAGATTAGTGAAAAGAGTGGTACATAGTAGTCAGAAAGAGAGAGAGAAATAGAGAGAGCATGTGCGTGAGACACCCCGACACTCTGAGAGAGATTGTGAGCATGTGTGAAAGAAAAATGCCGATGCATATAAAGTGTGTGCACTTATGCGTTAGATAGAGAGAGATATAACGCGTTTGTGAGAACGGAGCGAGGCATAGTGCATCTACGTGTAAAAGGCGGTTCTATGCATTAAATTAAAATATAAATGGCATTATTATTTTTGGATGAGATCATGAATTTTGCAAATTGCGTATGGACGGAAATCGGTCTATCAGACACCCATACTCTATTGAATTCTAGCATGTGCATGTGTTTATTTCATATTATCGATCCATAGAGTGAGAGCGGATTGAAATACAGGCAATGGATGCTTTTGCAATTCATATATAAACATTAATTAGTGCACTCCATGTTGTTAGTGTGAAGCACTTTATACATTTGTCACTTGCATGGATACATGTCGAATTCAACATAAAGGGAATTTCAAAGATTAGAATTCATAGGAAGTGCATTCATCTATTTGAACCTGAGATAATGGCATTTGTAAATCAGATGTAAAAGGGGGCATCAATCTTTTTTGTGAGTTTGAACATGCTATATATATTCATACGCATATCTAACTTTTTTGCAACCAAGGAGATTATATCTGGAACCATGCATGAACTGAGGTAAGTTGCATATTTTTTAATATATAGTCGTGTACAATGTATATTCAAATGTATCCCCTCCATTCCAAAATAATCATAGCTTTAGGATTTTCAAGAGTAAAGATTTGTGAAGTTTGACAAATCCTGAAAGTTCAATTCAAGAGAACCGAAAACGTTAATGCTTCTGCTCCCAAATATTGAACGAAGCACCAAATAGGCCTCTGGTCACCCGAAACCGCGCGAGACTAATGTTTTGGTGGTAGGAAATTACTGTCCTGACTCTGGCCCGTGTAGCCTATAGGCCCGATGTCCAAAGGTCTAAACCGGGGTAGGTTTGTAACTTCACCAAGACGCCAGTCTCAGCCGCCTCCGAGAAGCATTCATACGCCGTGGGCGCCTACCCATGCGCTCGGCCGAAATCTATCCCGCCCACATTTGGGACACCTGACATGACTGTCCTACCCCCAACCCGCAATATGTCCGAAATTTTAGATGGGGGCAAAGTTTGTAACTTTCCCCAAATTTCAAACAAGCGCGTCTCAAACCGAAACATTGTTCCCCCTTAGTTCCCCGCCTCCCTCCGTTTCCCCATTCATACTCCATGGGCGCGAAAACGCCCTCTTCACCAGCCGCAAAACCCCAGCCTCCTCCGTCCTCCACCCCATAGCGGCCAATCCACCACCGCCCTCCTCCATCACGCCGGAGCCGGTACCCCGACGTCGTCGTCCAACGCAACCGCAACCACAACGCCCTCAAGGACTTAGCAGCTGAAGCCGAGGCAGAGCTGCCTCCATGACGCCGACGCCGACGTGCGCCGTACCAGAACCACTCCGACCACGCCGTACTGCGCCTCACTGCTGCGGCTCCACTGTCGCAACCATCCACCGCACCGGAGCTATTCCCGCTACGCCGTCGTTCACCGCCTCGGATCTGCTTCCCCTCCACCGACAGACGGCCACCGCACCACACTCAACAACTTGGCCATGGTTTCGTCCAAGGCTGAATCATCCTCCACAACTTCTGGTTTCCGGCGAACAACAAGAAGATCGTCAGAAAAACAGAAGGAGGACACAACACTGCCAGCAGAAAGAGGTACTCCTCTTCCCTCATTCGTGCAAATCCTACGTCTCTGCTCACATCGTATTCATCCCATGAAAGAAACTAGTTGAGCGCTTCTTACTGCATCTTCTTCGTGATACTAAATGCACAAGGTTTCCTCCCTTTTACTATTTCACCTTTGCTAGAGGTCAGTAGCCCGCCTGGATTTCAATTCAGGGTCAGTCGAACCGCAATTAAAAGAAGCAGCACCCGCTTAGGTGCGTGGAGCACCTAGTCCGCCTGTTCCCCGGGGAAGCGGCGCATCAGTGTCTATCATAGGGGTGTGGGGCGCAGGAGCTGCTTGTGCCCGGTCTGGAGGTCGGCGGGGCTTGAATGGATGGCCGGGGGGGGGGGTGCGGTGAGGTCGAGGGGAGGGCACAGGCAGGGGAGGAATACTGGGCCGGTGGTCGCTGGCGTTTTGAGGAAGATCGTCAACACTGACTAGCTGGAGGTAGATGAAGGCAATGTGCCCGTTCTTTGTACATCGGACGGTGCAGAAAAAATGGACTGGCCTATTTGCTTTCAGTCGACTGTTATTTTCATACAATCCTGTAGTAATTTAGTGTGCCATGCATGTTGTAGAGCTATCATATGTCTCCCGTCATTTATTTCTCACCGACCTACTATCTGCTACCTTTACACTGTACTAATTGTGCACACACTTCACCCATACTTACACTGTTGTTTTTTTATGCATGGGTATTTCAGACTCTGACGCAGTGTTGATGAATGCAGAAAAGAAAAGACAGAAGTCGCTCCAGTGTAATCGAAGATAAGCACTAAGCGTTTCAGCGCTCTAATGGGTGTAGTGTCAGCAGTTGGAGATAGTAAACGTAGCTCTGTAGTTGATGATCTCAATTGCCACACACAACCATCCCAGGTGCTTGCTTTAACTTCACGCTGTCAAATGTGGTTGTATGTTGCATATGGTGTCTAGCTTGTATTGCTGCCAATTTGGTTAAATTGCATCTGCTTACTTTACACATTATACCTTTGATAAGACATGCCTTCCTGTTTTTGATACATACTACATATGTCTATTAACCATGTTCATACATCAAACTAGTGCTCTTTTGTATCCCTCGTCAATCACTTATGATGAGACAATCACCCGAGTGGGTTACTATGAGACGCCCTACTCGTTTAAAGAGTGCAATGTCATCCTCCCCACATGACTCTCAAGAAACACCAAGGCTAAATGAAGATAGTCAACATAGCTCTCTAGTTGATCACCGCAATTCCCCCACACCACCATCGCAGGTGCTTTCTCTTACTTGGCAGTGTGATATGTGGTTGCATGTTTCATATGGTGTATACCTTGTAATGCTTCTAATTAGGGTAAATTGCATCTGCTTAGTTAACACATATACCTGTGAATATGACATCCCTTCCTGTTTTTGGTACATACTACGTCTTTCTATTAACCATGTTCTTACATCAAACTACTTTTCTTGTGTATCCCTCATCAATGCTCCTAATTTGTTAAATCGCATCTCCTTAGCTTACACATTATACATGTGAATATGACACACCTTCCTATTTTTGGTACATACTACATCTGCCTATCACACCATGTTCTTACATCAAACTACTGTTCTTGTGTATCCTGCATCTATCGCTTATGATGAGACAGCCACGCGTGTGCGTTAATATGAGACGCAATACTCTTATAAAGGATGTAATTTCATCCTCTCCACATGATTCTCAAGAAACAACAAGCCTAAATGAAGATATTGAACATAGCTCTGTACCTGAAGACCGCACTTCCCCTACACCACCATCACAGGTGCTTGCTCTAACTTCGCAGTGTCATATGTGGTTGCATGTTGCATAAGGTGTCTAGCTTGTAATGCTTCTAATTAGGGTAAATTGCATCTGCTTAGTTTACACACTATACCTGTGAATATGACATGCCTTCCTATTTTTGGTACACACTACATCTATGTGTTAACCTTGTTCTTACATGAAACTACCTCTCTTCTGTATCCTGCATCAATCACTTACGATGAGTCACCTTTATTCGTTGCATATTGCATATTATTTCTAGCATGTTGCCATGTATTGCTTCTAATTTGGTCAAATACATTCACACCCTTTTAATTTGGCAGAGTGATATTGGTTTCATCTTTCATATGGTTTCTAGCTTGCATCAATTCTAACAAGTTCAAGCATCTTGTGCTTAGTTTACACTTTATACATCATACATGTCAATATGTCACGCCGTCCTATTTTTCATACATATTCCATCCTCCTATCATGCAGCTGCCTTACATGAAAGTAGTGTTCATCAGTATCATGCATCAATGAGTTCTGAAGAGCAAATTTTATTCCTTTTTCTTGTGGGTTTAACTTGACAAGGAAAAATCAAGAAAGAGGAAGGAAAAGAATAAGGAAGGCGATGATGGTGGTCCTCTGCAGCAACGTAAATGGAGCATTTGTACCGATTCTCCTTGTACTGATAGTGCATTACAAGGTCCAAGTCTCCGCTCCCCTACTCCACCATCCAAGGTGCTTGCTCTAACTTGGCAGTGTGATATCTGGTTGCATGTTGCATATGGTTTCTAGCTTGTATTGCTCCTAATTAGTGTAAACCGCATCTGCTTAGCTTACACATGGTACATGTGAATATGACACGCTTTCCTATTTTTGGTACATACTATATCTGTCTATCACACCATGTTCTTACATGAAACTACTCTTCTTGTGTATCCTGCATCAGTCACTTATGATGGGACACCTTTAAGTTGGAGTGTGATATTGGTTTGCGTCTTGAATATGATTTCTAGCATGTATTGCTTCTAGTTTGATGAACGCCACCTATGACGAGACAATTTTAACTTGGCATAGTGATATTGATTGCACCTTCCATATGGTGTCTTGCAGTGTTTCTAATTTGTTGAAGTGCCTTCTGCTTAGTTACCACATCATAGGTGTGAATATGTCAAGCCGTCCATTTTTTCGTACATATTACATCCTCGTATCATGACTTTGCCTTTCATCAGAGTAGTGTTCGTCAGTATCATGCATGAATGAGTTCTGAAGAGCGAATGATATTCCTTTTTCTTGTCGGTATGACCTCACAATGCAAAATCAATAAAGCTGAAGGAAATTGGCAAGGCATTGGATGATGGTGGTCCTTCCGAGCAACTAAAACGGATGTTCTCTACAGATTCTACTCTGCCATCCTCCCAACAAGATTCGCAAGACAACGCAAGGCTAGACAATCTACGTAGTTGTGTAGATGATGAGCACATCTCCCCTACTCCACCATCACATGTGCTTGCTCTAACTTGGCACTATTATATGTGGTTGCATGTTGCGTATGATGTCTAGCTTGTATTGCTTCTAACTTTGTTGAATTGCATCTGCTTACTTTACACATAATGCCTGTGAATATGACATGTGTTCCTGTTTCTACATCAGATTACTATTCTTGCATATCCCGCATCAATCACTTATGATAATGCACCTTTAAGTCGCCACTGTGATATTGGTTGTGTCTTGCGTATGATTTCTAGCATGTACTGCTTCTAATTTGTTGAAACGCCATACAGTTTGAACTTGGCAGAGTGATATTGGTTGCATCTTTCATATGGTGTCTAGCTTGCAGTGCTTCTAATTTGTTGAAATGCCTTCTGCTTAGTTACCACATCATAGGTGTGAATATGTCACACCATCCTGTTTTTCATACATATTCCATCCTCGCATCATGTGTTTGCCTTTCATCCGAGTAGTGTTCGTCAGTATCATGCATGAATGAGTTCTGAAGAGCGAATTTTATTCCTTTTTCTTATCGGTTTGACTTCACAATGCAAAATCATTACAGCTGAAGGAAATTAGTCCGGCAGTGGATGATGGTGGTCCTTTGGAGCAACTCAAACAGGGGGTCTCTACAGATTCTACTCCGCCATCCTCCCAACAAGATTCACAAGACAACACAAGGCTGGACAGTTGTTGACACCTGATTTTGGCAAGATACAGATTGCAATGAAGATGGTATCAAGTGAATGAGTTTTCAGCATAAAAATATTCACGTCACTGAGTGGAACCACTTTGATGTTTCGGTTATATTCATTCGACTTTATTTTACGGACCGAAACTATACTCCGAATGGCATAGTTCAATGTTCCGAGCGGTTTTTGGCCAATCACGTCTTCAAGATGACCTCGGATGAAGGAGCACTCTTAAGGAATTGTCTTCGTCTCGTCGAGGTAATCGATTTTGATATATAAATCATCTCAATCCGAGTTCATATGCAAAAGTTAGAGGCAATATACTGCAGACTGAACCTTAACGGAAATATGGCGCGAGGTGCTAGACACTTGTCTAATAGGTTGCGTGAGTAATTCGACCATCAATACGGCCTTGAATCGAAAAACCTTCAACATGGAAAAGTTTCGTCTCGTCGAGACGATCGATTTTCATATATAATTCGTCTCAATCCAAGATCATATGAGGCCTGGAGAGACAAATCAAGATCGGGCTATATTTTCAGTCGGAAATCCGAGTGAAAAGTTTACGGTCGAGTGAAAGTATGCTGACCGGATAAACTTATTATTATCCAAGTGGAAATATAGTCATCCGAGTGAAAATATGATCATCCGAGTGAAATTGTCGTCCAGGTGAAAATATTCCGAGTGAAAAGATTACCATCGGGACGAAAACTTGCCGATTGAATAAGATAGTGCCTTCCGAGTGGAAATATAGTCATCCGAGTGAATAAGATAGTGCCTTCCGAGTGGAAATATGGTCATCCGAGTGAAAATATAGTCATCCGAGTGAAAGATTGTCTTCCGAGTGAAAAAGTCCAATCGGACGATCCGAGTGAAAGTATCTAATATCCGAGTGGATGAGCTCAAGTCCGAGTGAAATTGAACATGTGCTCGAAAGTTTATCAAAATGACCTTGGATGAAGAAGTGTTCAATATAGAAGTTGTGCGTATCATCAAGACGGTAAATTTTGATTTTGGATTCATCATCATCAGAGATAATATATGGCCTACAAATTCACTACGAGACTCGGATAATCCAGTCTACTCCAAAACCGAGTCCGACTGGAAGATAAAGATGACCTTGAAAAGTATTCAAGATGGCCTTATTTGAAAAAATGATCAACATGAGAATTGTTCGTATCGTCGAGGCACACAAGTTTGATATTTGGGCCGTCTCGATCGGAGATCATATGCAAGCCCGGCGGCCCGCGCAAGAAGGAAGACAGAGTTTGGGCCAGATTCAGACTGAATCCGAGTTGGAATAGAATTAGGACTCTAGGACGTGAATTGATGTAATTTTTCTTGTAAGGAAAGCCTAGATGAATCCTTTACTTGTACGGGAAGTCCAGCCGCCTCTTATATATGTTGGGGGTGACGGCCGATTGAACAACACACAATCGAACAAATCAATATACTACTTTTTCATCTACGTTTTATCTCTCCACCGTTTTTCTATCTCGTTCTTCGTTGTTCTTCGTGTTTGAGAGCTGCGAATCCCGAGGCTCTAGGGGAGATCGAATCGACCTAGGGCAGCCCATAGCCGCCGCACTCCCTGACGGGGTCCCTCCCAGGGGTGTGGGGTTTTCGGGTCTGCAAAAGCGCCCGTCGACTGTCTTGCGTATCGCGCTGTCGGTCGGGTCTCCTTCGACGTGAGCTGCGGTGCATCACCCCCGGCGTCGAGGGTACACGTGACGTGTTCATGTGTCAACACACGTTTTGGCGACTCCGCTGGGGAACGAAGATCAATCGTCATCATCCACCATGTCTGATATTCCCAAGCCATCTGAGGTAGACGCCGATAACATCATTAAGCCCAGTCTTGATGAGATATCGGCCGATCATCGCCAAGTTTATGAGGAGTACAAGAAGGCGTGCGAGGAGAAGGACCCGCAGGAGTTCCTTGCAAAACTCAAGAAAGATCGCCAAGGCAACATCACACCGATTGAAGAAATCAAGTTCCCTCCTCTTCAAGCCGAGCAGGTTAAACCCTCTGTGAGTACTACTTTTTCTCCTGAGCAGTGGGCTGAGATTGAGAGTCGTATTGCTGATGGTAACAATCTAGTCTATCAAACTTTCATAGAAAATACTAATGCTCAGAAGAATATATCTCAATCGGCTAGTGGTAATAATGGTGTAGCTTCTAGTGTGCAAAACCCTAATATGGCTTTACCTATTGCATCGACGCCTCCCGTGCCGATGACTTATTATCCTACCCAAACAAATCAGATTGTGGCTACACCCATTAATCCTATTATGAGCATGACAGGTTCGGTGGCAACGCCGAACCAAACTCTACCTACAGCTACAACCACTCGACCACTACCAAATTATGGGTCGACATACATGCCACAATTCCTACCTATAGCTAGTAACCATACTCTTCCTATGTCACTGCCACAAGCTTCATCGTCCACTACGGATGATGGTCTAGCTAATCTTAGAGAGGAGATGGCTAAGATGCTTAGAGAGAATTTTGGAGTTGAGTTACCTCGGAATCGGATTTACCAAAAGCCGTACCCTGAGTACTTTGATGCCATCCAGTGCCCTCCGGGATATAAGATTCCAGATTTTGTTAAGTTCAATGGAGAGGGCACAAAAACCACATGGGAGCATGTTAGTCAATACTTAGCACAACTAGGTGAAGCAGGCTCACTAAATGAGTTGAAAGTGCGTTTGTTTCCTTTATCTTTAACTGGTACTGCATTTTCATGGTTTTCTTCTTTACCACATGGTTCCATTCGGGTTTGGTCGCAGCTAGAGCAGAAATTTCATGATCACTTTTATAGCGGCGACAATGAACTCAAGTTATCACATCTAACATCGGTTAAACAGAAGCATGATGAATCGGTCTCCGATTACGTCAAGAGATTCAGAGAAACAAAAAACCGGTGTTTTAGTTTGGTGATAACTGAGAGAGACTTGGCAGACCTAGTGCTGAGTGGTTTGAGAACTCCCATTAGAGAAAAGCTAGAAGGTTATGAGTTCTTAAATATCAACCAAGTCTTACAAAGGGCTTTGGCTCAGGAAAGCCGAAGCAAAGATCTCAAATAAGTGCATAGATACAAAGCCGATCGTCCAAAGATGAATATGGTGGAATATGATAGTGATCACTTGGACGATGAGGGTGATGTTTTTGCTACTGAATTTGTTTGGCCATCTAAGGCCAAACCCTTTACTTGCAATGATCTGAAACCGATTCATAAGAATCGTGATGAAGAGATGAAGTTTACTTTTAACATTGCTAAGTGTGATAGAATATTTGATGCTTTGCTGCAGGCCAAGATTATTAGAATATCTCATACTTTACCACCGTTTGAAGAGCTAAAATGGCGTGCTTATTGCAAGTATCATACTTCTTTTTCTCATGCTACGAACAATTGCAATGTTTTTCGACGACAGATACAATCGGCCATTAATGACGGACGATTGAACTTTTCTGAGATGCAAGTTGATAAACAGCCTTTTCCAATGAATACCATGGATTTGGAGGGGAAGAAGCTACTCATTCGGCCGGCGGTAGCAGAATCTGCTAATAAAGCTAATGTCATTGTTGGTGAGCCCAGGAAAGACAAGGAGGACAACAAAGTCTTGGGGAGACATGTTGTGCTTGGTAAGCAACCCGATGGCAAGGAAGTGATCAAAATCACCATCAAGAATCCTACACTCGGGGGGCAACTGCAAGTGCAAGAAAATGCTTGTGTGAGATTGTCAAGCCCAAGAGTCCAGAAATTGGCAAGTGGAAAAGGAATGAAGTTAAAATACAGCGCAAGCGGATCAAGCCAACTTTTGATATGTTGCTGTCCAAGTACACCAACCAGTCGGCCGGTTCTAGCTTTAATCGGCCGACTCATCTGAAGTGACCAAGGTCACCATCAGCTGATATGTTCAGTCAGTATATGAAACCGAGTGGACCGAGGGTGCCGTTTCCAGAAGAGCATACACAATCTTTTTGGGATCGACTTGACTATTCATATAGAGGCCGACTGAACATCGGTAACTACCGGTCGGCTGGTCAAAACATGCGACCAGATGGAAATTATCCGAGTGTAAGAATGCACCCAGGTGGAAGCTATCCGAGTGAAAAAATGTGGCCGAGTAGATTCCATCCGACTGAAATCCATCCGAGTGATATCCATCCGAGTGGATTCCATCAGAGTACAAAGGTGCGCCCGAGTGGAAATTTCATGCATCTAGAAAGTCGAAAAGAATGGCGTGTTAAATCACCAAGTGTTGCAGCAGTTGAGTCGGGAAAAGGCAAGGAGAAAATGGATGTCGACGCACTTATCTTGGGCACCAAAACATTTGCCATACAGCAGCCGATTGTGCATAGCAATCCGACTGAGCCGATACTTGCTATCGCGCCAAAGCACTCGGCTAATGACCATGAGGCAAGCACCAGCCAGGTAAAAACGAGAGATCCTAAATACACTCAGCCAAAGTGGTGTCCTCCAGGGCTAACAAAGACACAAAAGAGGAAACTACAGAGGTTAAGGAGTCAAGAGATGGCAGAACAGGAGGCCGAGAAACAAAGGGATAAGTTGTTCAATGACACTCGACCCATGGTTCCACCAAAACAAGTGTGGAGGCCTAAACAAATACAAGATACAGCAACTTCTACATCTATCACAACAATACCTACATCACCAAAGGAGGACGATGCAACAGATATGACATCGTCTGCGACACTTCTTACTTCTCCTTCACTTGGACAAATTTTAGAATCTGTGGATGCACTCGAGGAGGAGGCTGATATGTTGGACTATGAGTCTACGCCGGTTCATGAAGGTATGGATATCAATATGGTGTATTACTTGCCTGCTGAGTTTCGTGCTGTAGATGAAGAAGGGGAGGTGGCTCAGCTGGATTTTGGCCCTAAAAAATGCAATATTCGAGAAACCAAAAGAACCAGTAACGCATCTGAAACCATTATATCTCAGAGGTCATATCAATGGGTCACCGCTCACTCGGATGCTTGTTGATGGTGGTGCTGTGGTAAATCTTATGCCCTATTCGGTCTTCAAGAGATTGGGTTTGCCTGATGAAGAATTGATCAAGACCAATATGGTGCTCAATGGATTTGAAGGCAAAGAGAAAACTGAAGCCAAAGGTGTGATGTATGTGGAGCTTACAGTCGGAAGCAAAACTTTGGCTACTGCATTCTTTGTCGCTGAGGTGCAAGGTAACTACAACGTCATACTAGGCCGTGATTGGGTTCATGCAAACCAGTGCGTGCCATCCACTATGCACCAGTTTTGATTCAGCGGGTTGATGATGAAGTGGAAGTTATTCACGCGGATAACTCGGCCTGTGTTGCTTTGGCCGATGCATCGGTGGATTGGCAACATCCCAACGCTACTTGCTTGACAGGACGTGACTTATCAGAATTTGATTTTCTCAGCGCGACCAAGAATGGTTTTGTGCCTGTCTCTTTAAAGCCGAGTGAATGCAATCGGCTCCAAGGTATGATATGTTTAAATGGATCCTAATTCCGAGTGGTTACAAAAACGTCTTGTAAAGTATCGGTCCAATGAGAACGATATGTATGAGTCTATAGAGGAGTTGGATGACATGGATAAACTTGGACAAGGTTTTACATCAGCCGATCCGTTAGAAGAGGTAGATATTGGAGATGGTTCAGTCACTCGATCGACATTTATAAACAAAAATTTAAAAGCCGATTGTAAGGCTAAGTTAATTGAGCTACTGAAAGAATATGTTTGTTGCTTTGCATGGGAATATCATGAGATGCCAGGGTTAAGCCGAGAGCTAGTGGAGCATCGGTTGTCTATAAAGGCCGGTTTTAGACCTTATAAACAGTCGGCCAGAAAATTTAATCCGAAAACATATGACTGGATCAAGGAAGAGATCGGTCGACTGCTTGAAGCTAATTTCATTCGACCTTGCAGGTATGCCGAGTGGATTTCCAACATTGTCCCGGTAGAGAAGAAAGGATCTGGCAAGTTGAGGGTGTGCATTGATTTCAGAGATTTGAATAGGGCTACACCCAAAGATGAGTATCCTATGCCAAAGCCGATATGCTTATTAATGATGCTTCTAGACATAAGGTTATTAGCTTTCTAGATGGTAATGCCGGATACAATCAATTTTTTATGGCCGAAGAGGACATGTACAAAACGGCTTTCTGATGTCCTGGTTTCCTTGGTTTATTCGAGTGGATAGTGATGACATTCGGATTAAAAAATGCTGGCGCCACGTATCAAAGGGCTATGAATTTGATTTTTCATGATTTACTCGGTGTCATACTTGAAGTTTATATTGATGATATTGTTGTCAAATCGGATGCTTTTGAATCTCACTTGGCCGATTTGTGTTTAGCTTTTGAAAGAATGAAAAAGTATGGATTGAAAATGAATCCTTTGAAGTGTGCTTTCGGCGTGTCAGCTGGCAAGTTTTTGGGTTTCATTATTCATGAAGATGGTATAGAGATTGATCCCAAAAAGATAGAGGCTATACAGAAGGTGGAGGCTCCAACATGCAAGAGAGATATGCAAAAGTTCCTTGGCAAGGTCAATTATTTGAGAAGGTTCATAGCTAATCTATCAGGGAAAGTTGATGCATTTACTCCTATCCTTCGGTTAAAGAATGATGCTGATTTCACTTGGGGGCAAAACATCAAGAAGCATTTGATATGATCAAGAATTATTTATGCACTCCTCCGGTGATGAAAGCACCCAAGCATAGGGAACCCTTCAGACTTTACATTGCAGCAGAGGAAGGAGTTATTGGTGCTGTTCTAACTCAAGAGACCGAAGGAAAAGAGCATGCCATCACTTATTTGAGCCGCCGTTTATTGGACGCAGAGACAAGGTATACATTTATTGAGAAATTATGTCTATGCTTATATTATGCTTGCACAAAACTGAGACATTATTTAGTGCCGAGTGTTTGTGTAGTAGCTTGTCAAACCGATGTCATTAAATACATGTTGCATAGGCCAATTCTTAGTGGTAGAATTGGCAAGTGGGCTTATGCTTTGATTGAGTATGATTTGGCTTATGAATCTCTAAAATCCATGAAAGGCCAAATTGTTGCTAATTTCATTGTTGAACATCGGATTAATAACAAGCATGATGTTGATATGAACCTTGTTTCATTAGTACCATGGAGATTATACTTTGATGGTTCAGTTTGTAGCAATGGCCAAGGTGTTGGTATTGTTTATATATCTCCTCATGGTGCTGTTTTTGAAGCCTCATGCCGCTTAGAATATTTTTGCACAAACAATCAAGCCGAATATGAAGCATTGTTATTTGGCCTAGAGATGTTACTTGCTATAGGTGCTACACATATTGAGGCTTATGGTGATTCGTTACTAGTGGTGCAGCAAATATCCAAAGTCTTTCAGTGTTTGGATGAATCACTTAATGTTTATCTTGATAGATGTCTAGATATAATTTCTACTTTGGATTGCTTTAGCATTGCTCATATATCTAGACATGACAATTGGAAAGCAAATGAATTGGCACAACAAGCATCCGGATATCATGTTGGTCATGGCATGTTTCATATCTCTCAAAGACCGATGTCTTGTCTTGTCAATATGGGAGAGGCCGAACCTGAACCCACTGATTCGGCCATTAACAAAAAGTCTAGTGCAGGTAACAATCCCGACTGGAGGAAGCCCATTGTTGATTACTTGTGCAATCCGAGTGAAAGGGTGGACAGGGATGTTCGGCGTATGGCTTTCAAGTATACAATGAGAGATGATGGTCTTTATCGCCGAACCATTGATGATGTTCTTCTAAAGTGTTTGGACGAGGACCCGGCAAGAATTGCTATGGGGGTAGTACATGAAGGTATTTGTGGCACTCACCAGTCGGCTCCCAAGATGAAATGGTTATTGCGACGTGCTGGGTTTTATTGGCCGACTATGATTAATGATTGCTTCAGATATTATAAGGGGTGTGAAGCTTGTCAAAAGTTTGGTGATATTCAATTAGCTCCTGCTGCTATGTTACATCCTATTATCAAACCGTGGCCTTTCAGAGGTTGGGGTTTAGATTTCATTGGACAAATCCATCCGTCTTCCTCAAAAGGGCATCGGTTCGTATTGGTGGCAACTGATTATTTCACTAAATGGCCTGAAGCAGTACCTCTCAAGAACATGACGCATACGGAGGTAATTCAATTCATAACCGAGCACATTATTCATAGATTCGGTATTCCTCAAACGTTAACTACAGATCAAGGTTCATCTTTCATGTCACACCAAGTCAGAGAGTTTGCCGAATCTTATAACATAAAGTTGCTCAATTCCTCTCCATATTATGCCCAAGCTAATGGACAAGCTGAGTCTAGCAATAAAATTTTAATCAAGTTCATCAAGAAGAAGATTTAGGATAATCCAAGGAGATGGCATGACTTGTTGTCTGAGGCATTATGGGCACATAGAATCTCAAGGCATGGTGCTACGAAAGTGACTCCATATGAGCTAGTATATGGTCAGGAGGCTGTTTTACTGGTGGAAGTAAATTTGAATGCTTTAAGAATAGCCAAACAAAATGATTTATCAGCAATAGACTTCTATAACTTGATGATGGACAACATTGATGAGGTTGCTGATAAACGTTTGGCTGCTTTGAATGCCATAGAGAGAGATAAGTTGAGGGTGGCAAGGGCTTACAATAAGAAAGTTAAGTTGAAGAATTTTCAAGTTGGTGATCTCATTTGGAAAGTGATTCTGCCGATTGGTTCAAGAGATAGAAAATGCGGGAAGTTGTCTCCGAGTTGGGAAGGTCCTTTTAGAATTACAAGAGTTGTTCCCGGAAATTCATATTTGGTGGAATCAATACAAGGGGCATTGTTACCTCGAGCTCTCAATGGCAAATATTTGAAGAAGTACCACCCAAGTGTGTGGCAAGAAGCCTAAGTGGGCAATGGCCGATATACGATTATCGCCCTTAGCACAAACATGGCCGATACATAATTATCGCCCTGAGAAAAATAAATGGCTGATGGAGTGTTTATATTGTCCTTAGAACAAACACTATGCATATTATTTTTCGGCATGCAAGCTTTGCCGAAAAACAGGGGGCATGTGTTGACACCTGATTTTGGCAAGATATAGATTGCAATGAAGATGGTCTCGAGTGAATGAGTTTTCAGCATAAAAATATTCACGTCACCGAGTGGAACCACTTTGATGTTTTGGTTATATTCATTCGACTTTATTTTACGGACCGAAACTATACTCCGAATGGCATAGTTCAATGTTCCGAGTGGTTTTTGGCCAATCACGTCTTCAAGATGACCTCGGATGAAGGAGCACTCTTAAGGAATTGTCTTCGTCTCGTCGAGGAAATCGATTTTGATATATAAATCATCTCAATCCGAGTTCATATGCAAAAGTTAGAGGCAATATACTGCAGACTGAATCTCAACGGAAATATGGCGCGAGGTGCCAGACACTTGTCTAATAGGTTGCGGGAGTAATTCGGCCATCAATACGGCCTTGAATCAAAAAACCTTCAACATGAAAAAGTTTCGTCTCGTCGAGCCGATCGATTCTCATATATAATTCGTCTCAATCCGAGATCATATGAGGCCTGGAGAGACAAATCAAATCGGGCTATGTTTTCAGTCGGAAATCCGAGTGAAAAGTTTACAGTCGAGTGAAAGTCTGCTGACCGGATGAACTTATTATTATCCAAGTGTAAATATAGTCATCCGAGTGAAAATATGATCACCCGAGTGAAATTGTCGTCCAGGTGAAAATATTCCGAGTGAAAAGATTACCATCGGGACGAAAACTTGCCGATTGAATAAGATAGTGCCTTCCGAGTGGAAATATAGTCATCCGAGTGAATAAGATAGTGCCTTCCGAGTGGAAATATGGTCATCCGAGTGAAAATATAGTCATCTGAGTGAAAGATTGTCTTCCGAGTGAAAAAGTCCAATCGGACGATCCGAGTGAAAGTATCTAATATCCGAGTGGATGAGCTCAAGTCCGAGTGAAATTGAACATGTGCTCGAAAGTTTATCAAAATGACCTTGGATGAAGAAGTGTTCAATACAGAAGTTGTGCGTATCATCAAGACGGTAAATTTTGATTTTGGAGTCATCATCATTAGAGATAATATATGGCCTACAAATTCACTACGAGACTCGGATAATCCAGTCTACTGCAAAACTGAGTCCGACTAGAAGATAAAGATGACCTCGAAAAGTATTCAAGATGGCCTTATTTGAAAAAATGATCAACATGAGAATTGTTCGTATCGTCGAGGCGCACAAGTTTGATATTTGGGCCGTCTCGATCGGAGATCATATGCAAGCCCGGCGGCCCGTGGAAGAAGGAAGACAGAGTTTGGGCCATATTCAGACTGAATTCGAGTCGGAATAGAATTAGGACTCTAGGACGTGAATTGATGTAATTTTTCTTGTAAGGAAAGCCTAGATGAATCCTTTACTTGTACGGGAAGTCCAGCCGCCTCTTATATATTTTGGGGGTGATGGCCGATTGAACAACACACAATCGAACAAATCAATATACTACTTTTTCATCTACGTTTTATCTCTCCACTGTTTTTCTATCTCGTTCTCCGCTATTCTTCGTGTTTGAGAGCTGCGAATCCCGAGGCTCTAGGGCGAGCAAATCGACCTAGGGCAGCCCATAGTCGCCGCACTCCCTGACGGGGTCCCTCCCGGGGGTGTGGGGTTTTCGGGTCTGCAAAAGCGCCCATCGATTGTCTTGCGTATCGCGCTGTCGGTCGGGTCTCCTTCGATGTGAGCTGCGGTGCATCACCCCCGGCGTCGAGGGTACACGTGACGTGTTCGTGTGTCAACAACAGTCAACGTAGCTGTGTAGATGATGAGCACATCTCCCCTACTCCACCATCACACGTGCTTGCTCTAACTTGACACTATTATATGTGGTTGCATGGTGCGTATGATGTCTAGCTTGTATTGCTTCTAACTTGAATTGCATCTGCTTACTTTACACATAATGCCTGTGAATATGACACGTGTTTCTATTTCTAGACCATACGTGTACATGATGAGCACATCTCCCCTACTCCACCATCACAGGTGCTTGCTCTTACTTGGAACTGTTATATGCGGTTGCGTTTTCCGTATGATGTCTAGTTTGTATTGCTTCTGATTATGTTGAATTGCATCTGCGTAGCTTACAACTTATACCTGCAACGATCACTTACCCATAAGACACATTTAATTTGGGACTATGATGTAGGTTGCATCTTGCATTGTCTTCTAGCTTGCACTGCTTCTAATTTCCTGAAATGGCACTTACGACGAGACACTTTTTACCTGATAGAGTGATATTGGTTGCATGTTCATATGGTGCCTAGCTTTCATTTCTTCTAATTTTGTTGAAATTCCTTCCGCTTACTGTTTTTTCATGCATATTCCATCCTCCTATCGTACGTGTGAATATGAAACGTTGTCTTTTTTGTATATATTCCATCCTCCTATCCTGCGCTTGCCTTACATCAAAGTAGTGTCTGTCTGTATCATGCATCAACCAGTTATGCAGAGCTAATTTTATTCATCTTCTTGTGGTTTTGACTTCATAAGGCAATATCAGAAAATAGGAAGGAAAAGAGTAAGTTAGGGGATGTTGGTGGTCCTCCGCACCGACGCAAATAGAGACTCTCTAGATTTGCCACTGCTACTGCTAATGAAGTTGAAGTCCCAAGTCTACATGATGAGTTCATCTCCCGTACTCCACCATCGCAGGTGCTTGCTCTAAGTTGACAGTGTGATAATTGGTTTCATGTTGCATATGTTGTCTAGCCTGTATTTCTTCTATTTTGATTAAATTGCACCTGCTGAGTTTATACGTTATACATGTGCACATGACATGGCTTTCTGTGTCTAGAATACACTGTATCTATCTATCATACCATGTTCTTACATCAAAGTACTGCTGTTATGTATCCCGCATCAGTCACTCATGATTGGATGCTTTTAACATGGCAGTTTGATAGTGGTTGCATCTTGCATTGATTTCTACGTTGCACTGCTTCTAATTTTTCGAATTGCCACTTATGACAAGACACTTTTTAACTTGGTAGAGTAATATTGGTTGCATCTTTCATATGGTGTCTAGCTTGCATTACTTCTATTTTCTTGAAAATCCTTCTTCTTAGTTTGCACATCGTAGCTGTGAATATGTCATGCCATCCTGTTTTTCTTACATATTCCATCCTCATACGGTTGTCTTACATCAAAGTATTGCTTGTATGTATCATGCATCAATGAGTTTTGAAGAGTGATTTTATTCTTTTGTGTTGTCGGTACAGCTTGACATGGCAAAGTCAAAAAAGAGCAAGGAAAATAATATAGTAGGGAGTGTTGTTACTCGTCGGGTGAAACGGAAAAGGTTCTGCCGTCGAGATTCTGCTGGTACTTATAGTGCAGTAGAAGGTCCAAGTGCACCGGCTAAATCTACAAACACAGTATCACCTGCTCCACTAGCTGCAGCATCCGCTTCAATTGTACCAGCATCTCAACCAGTTACTCGTTCGTTTGCTCCAGAACTGGCCAGTTCCCAAGCTGCCTTCACACCTAACACTACTTCCGAAGCACTGCTGACACAACAGGACTTGGCAAGATCAGATGAACCTCATGAGCATCAACACCAAGACGGTACCTGACCGAGTCAAGTTGCAGTTGCATGCTCCTTTATATGTACTCTCACGGTTTGATGTACACTAACACTTTCCATATTCGTTGTTGAACTAGCACCACGGCGCAAGCGGAAACAGACATCAGGGATAATGCTTGACAGATTAACAAAATCTAAAGGAGGAAGAATGGAGATCCGTTTTGAGGCAGGTTTAAAAAGGCCATGTGATGCTACAGAGTCAGCCAAGTTAGTATCAGAGGCAGCAGTTGCCGTTAGGTGTCATGCACGTATCCTCCCAACATGGATCCAGTACAGGAATGAGAAAGACAATACCCAGTTTAACACCTTCCTTGACCATTTATCCGTAAGTAATGTTATTCATCGCAATTAGTAATATTGTCTTGCTCTATCCCATACTTTCTAGCTTCCTCCTAATAAGACTCACATTCTTTTTTCAACAGATGAGGTTCAAGTTGGATCCGAAAGATGATGCAACTAAACAAGCATGCACTCATGTTTTTCAGTCTGCTCTGCGACAGTAACGGTACCACCTTAGAAAATCTCACTTTGAAGGCAAGGCTAACAATGAAATCGCCCAAACATCTCCAGTGGAATATATTACAGATGAAGACTGGACATCCCTCGTTAAACATTGGTCTGATCCAAAGTATCAGGTAGGCTATATGTATTTGATCAGACCACATATTGAACTTGTATTTATGTATGTGCCTTACAAGTGTATCTTCTTCTAGGCTAACTGTTTGAAGAACAAAACCAACCGTTCTAAAGTGAAATTCCAACAGACAACAGGATCTCGTAGCTATAGTGCACACTACGAGGCTCTTGTAAATAGCTGCTACTTCCTTCTTCTTTTTGTGCCATATTATCGTATCTATATTGACTTGTTCCAAATACAGAGGAAAGCCCGTGCGGACCAAAAAGAACATGAACCGAATGCAGTGCAAATCTTCAAGGATTGCCACACCAGCAAGATGAAGGGCATGAGCACACCAGTTCAAGCCACTGTTGTAAGTCCTTGCTCCTCTTGCCTTGAACTGATTGGTACTGTGATGTGTTCATTTAACTACTTGGTTTGCAGCCAATGTTAGTTACTCTGTTCACTTTTATTCATAGTTGTCTTAACATATCATTTCACCTTACATGGTTTAAAAGAGATGAAGGATATTCTTTTGGTCTTGATTTGTAATCTAGTTGTTATGTTCACGTGCACACACAATGATAAAATAGCCTGTTTGTTTTATATCTGTTTGCCCATGATATGAATGATGTCATACTATGTTCATCCTACTTTAAACCATGTCTCTTTATCCTTAGATGTCAACGAATGTGAGGAAATAGACAATACAGTAGGCATGCTACATGGACATATGTTCCGAAAGTGATTTTATTATGTAGTTGGCACTACAATACATGCTAATTTATTACAGTAGTTCACCAAAATAAGTTATGTATAAATGTTTAACCTACTTTGTTTGTTTTTTTCTCATTAGTTACTTATCTGGTACACTAATCTACAAGTTCAAACTTTCAGGAAGCTATGGAACAAATGATTGAACAGCCACAACCACCTGAAGGTGACGATGCTACTACAGGCACAATGTCACCTCTTGCTGAAGTGCGTCAGTATCTCTCCACTAACAGTGCAAAAAGCACCTTCCTGCGTAATTCTGGGTTGGTTGTCAAGGTAACCTCATCCAAATCACCTACTGAACAAAATCTTCCTGCTAGACAGAGTGATATATCTGTGCTCCAGACACAAGTCCAGTCCCTAATGGATGTTGTTTTGGAAACAAGAATAGTGGTTGAGAAATGTCATCAAGATATGAATGGTTTTGAAACCAGACTATCAGACATTCGCTTCGTTGTTCAAGAGCAATGGCAGAAAAAAGGTGGAGATCGTGCTGATCCATCAGATTCTATAGCCTGAAACATTAGCATTCAGGTCAAATGATCTGTGCTTCTATACATTTGATGGTGCTTTTATCTGGAAGGACTGCAAACTTTATGCCAACAGGCCTTTTGTTGTATGGTTGGAATTTATTTTGTTGTGATACAACATTTATGATGCTGCCTCAGGCTGCAGTAATTACAACGCTATTTTTGTATAGTGTAGGTTTATCTTAGTAATGTATTCGGCCGAAAGCTTCGTAGGAGCCCAACATGCCAACATTCGTCGGGCCCAAAGCTATAGTAGGCCTCTAACAGGCCGAATGTCAGACATGGCTGAATATGACCCAAATCCTTCACGGTCGTTTATGGGCCAAAAGTTTTGATGGCCTGTAAATGGGCCCAAATGAAGCCGGACCTTTAACAGGCCAGAAATACACCGGGCTGTAATTCGTCCCAATTACTTAGCGGACTGTTAACGGGCCAGAACTGACCATGGGCCGCGTTGATGACAAGTTTAGGACATGTCGTTGACGGGCCAATTTGACAGAGAATGTTGGGCCTATAGCTGGGCCGACCCATTATGGTTTGTAGAATCATGTGGGCCTTTAGCTAGGCCGGTCCATTGTGGTCCGCAAAATTTTGTGGGCCTTTAGCTGGGCCGGCCCATTATGGTCTGCAAAATCATGTGGGCCTCTAGCTGGGCCAGCCCATTATGGTCCGCTAAATTTTGTAGGCCTTTAGCTGGGCCGGCCCATTATGGTCCGCTAAATCTTATGGGCCTTCGGTTGGGCCGACCCATTTAAACTTTGTGGGCCACTTTTGGGCCGGTCCACGTGTCAACATATCATAGGCCCATCTCGACTGTTGGATGAGTGACACCTGTGCCAACGCGGAGCTGACGCGTGGATCCGTCAGCCAATGAGAATTTTACATGTGGAAAATCAGCATTGGTCGTGGCTGTTAACGGGTTATCGGATCCAAAATCCGACCCAATAGCTTAACGGCATTCCGTTACGGTGGATGCCACGTGTTGGTCACCCTTGACGAAAGCACTTCTGTGACGCGCGATTTATCGTCATGGAAGTGGACACTTCCGTTATGATAATTTTGGCAATGTCAAGGAACACTTCTACGACAACACAAGTATGACTATCTTGATTCTGTCATAAATTTGTCATGGATGTACATGCATGACAGAAAACGCGACCTACTGTGAAAAACACGTATCATCACGGAAGTGTATTTTTTTGTAGTATGCTTTTCTTGATTTCTATGTTCGTCGATTTTCGTATCACGGAGAGCTTGGGAATCATTTCCGTTATCCCTTGCATATTATAGTTCATCACGAAGTTCTAGTAACTTGGTGATAGTGACTAGAGAATTCTATCAATCACTATCTTATCTAGAAGATTAACTCCCACTTGATTCAAGCAATTGCAGTACCTAGACAATCTGAGCACATGCTCACTGGTTGAGCTATTCTCCTCCATCTTTGTAGGCAAAGTACTGTCAGAGGTCTCCTACCTATCGACACGGGCATGAGTATGAAATACTAATTTCAACTCTTGGAACATCTTAAATGCTCCGTGGCATTCAAAACATTTTGGAAGTCCCGGTTCTAAGCCGTAAAGCATGGTGCACTAAACTATCAAGTAGTCATCATACCGAGCTTTGCCAAACATTCATAACGTCTGCATATGCTCCTACAATAGGTCCGTCACCTAGCGGTGCATCAAGGACATAATTCTTCTTGCGGCAATGAGGATAATCCTCAGATCACGGATCCAATCCGCATCATTGCTACTAACATATTTCAATTTATTTTTCTCTAGGAACATATCAAATATAAACGGGGAAGCTATGTGCGAGCTATTGATCTACAACATAGATATGCAAATACTATAAAGACTAAGTTCATGATAAATTTAAGTTCAATTAATAATATTACTTAAGAACTCCCACTTAGATAGACATCCCTCTAGTCATCTAAATGATCACGTGATCCAAATCAACTAAACCATGTCTGATCATCACGTGAGATGGAGTAGTTTTCAATGGTGAACATCATTATGTTGATCATATCTACTATATGATTCACGCTCGACCTTTCGGTTTCCAGTGTTCCGAGGCCATATCTGCGTATGCTAGGCTCGTCAAGTTTAACCCGAGTATTTCTGCGTGTGCAAACTGTCTTACACCCGTTGTAGATGAACGTTGAGCTTATCACACCCGATCATCACGTGGTGTCTCGGCACGACGAACTTTGGCAACGGTGCATACTCAGGGAGAACACTTTTACCTTGAAATTTAGTGAGAGATCATCTTATAATGCTACCGTCAAACAAAGCAAAATAAGATGCATAAAGGATAAACATCACATGCAATCAAAATATGTGACATGATATGGCCATCATCATCTTGTGCCTTTGATCTCCATCTCCAAGGTACCATCATGATATCTATCATCACCGGCATGACACCATGATCTCCATCATCTTGATCTCTATCAACGTGTCGTCATATGGTCGTCTCGCCAACTATTGCTTTTGGAACTATTGCTATCGCATAGCGATAAAGTTACGCAATTGTATGACACTTGCATATTATGCAATAAAGAGACAACCATAAGGCTCCTGCCAGTTGCCGATAACTTTAACAAAACATGATCATTTCATACAACAATTTATATCTCATCACATCTTGACCATATCACATCACAACATGCCCTGCAAAAACAAGTTAGACGTCCTCTATTTTGTTGTTGCAAGTTTTACGTGGCTGCTACTGGCTGAGCAAGAACTGTTCTTACCTACGCATCAAAACCACAATGATAGTTCATCAAGTTAGTGTTGTTTTAATTCTCAAGGACCGGGCGTAGCCACACTCGGTTCAACTAAAGTTGGATAAACTGACACCCGCCAGCCACCTGTGTGCAAAGCACGTCGATAGAACAAGCCTCGCGTAAGCGTACGCATAATGTCGGTCCGGGCCGCTTCATCCAACAATACCGCTAAACCAAAGTATGACATGCTGGTAAGAAATATGACTTGTATCACCCACAACTCACTTGTGTTCTACTCGTGCATATAACATCTACGCATAAACCTGGCTCGGATGCCACTGTTGGGGAATGTAGTAATTTCAAAAAAATTCCTACGCACACCCACAGGATCATTGTGATGCATAGCAACGAGAGGGGAGAGTGTATCTACGTGCCCTCGTAGACCGAATGCGGAAGCGTTAGCATAATGCGGTTGATGTAGTTGTACGTCTTCACGATCCGACCGATCCAAGTACCAAACGCACGACACCTCCGAGTTCTGCGCATGTTCAATTCGATGACGTCCCGCGAGCTCCGATCCAGCAAAGCTTCACGCGAGAGGTTCGTCAGCATGACGGAGTGGTGATGGTGATGATGATGCTACTGACGCAGGGCTTCGCCTAAGCACTGCTACGATATGATCGAGGTGGATTACGATGGAGGGGGGCACCTGATACGTCCATTATGCATCATGCTTTTATATCGATATTTATTGCATTATGGGCTGTTATTACACATTATTTCACAATACTTATGCCTATTCTCTCTTATTTTACAAGGTTTACATAAAGAGGGAGAATGCCGACAGCTGGGATTCTGGGCTGGAAAAGGAGCAAATATTAGAGACCCATTTTGCACAGCTCCAAAAGTCCTGAAACTTCACGGAAGTCATTTTCAGAATATATAAAAAATATTGAGCGCAAGAAGTTCCGGAGGGGGGCCACACCCTGCCCACGAGGGTGGGGGGCACGCCCCCTGCCTCGTGGGCCCCCTGGTGGCCCTCCGATGCCCATCTTCTCTATATGGAGTCTTTCAATGACAAAAAAAATCATAAGCCTGCTTTCGGGATGAGACTCAGCCGCCACGAGGCGGAACCTTGGCGGAACCAATCTAGGGCTCTGGCGGAGCTGTTCTGCCGGGGAAACTTCCCTCCGGGAGGGGTAAATCATCGCCATCGTCATTACCCACGATCCTCTCATCAGGAGGGGGGAAATCTCCATCAACATCTTCACCAGCACCATCTCCTCTCAAACCCTAGTTCATCTCTTTTATCGAATTCTTGTCTCTAAGTCTGGGATTGGTACCTGTGGGTTGCTAGTAGTGTTGATTACTCCTTGTAGTTGATGCTAGTTGGTTTATTTGGTGGAAGATCATATGTTCAGATCCTATATGCATATTAATACTCCTCTGATTATGAACATGAATATGCTTTGTGAGTAGTTACGTTTGTTCCTGAGGACATGGGAGAAGTCTTGCTATTAGTAGTCATGTGAATTGGGTATTCGCTCGATATTTTGATGAGATGTATGTTGTCTCTCCTCTAGTGGTGTTATGTGAACGTCGACTACATGACACTTCACCATTATTTGGGCCTAGAGGAAGGCATTGGGAAGTAATAAGTAGATGATGGGTTGCTAGAGTGACAGAAGCTTAAACCCTAGTTTATGCGTTGCTTCGTAAGGGGCTGATTTGGATCCGTATGTTTCATGCTATGGTTAGGTTTACCTTAATACTTTCGTTGTCGTTGCGGATGCTTGCAATAGAGGTTAATCATAAGTGGGATGCTTGTCCAAGTAAGGACAGCACCCAAGCACCGGTCCACCCACATACCGAATTATCAAAGTACCGAACGCGAATCATATGATCGTGATGAAACCTAGCTTGACGATAATTCCCATGTGTCCTCGGGAGCGCTTTTCTCTATATAAGAATTTGTCTAGCCTTGTCCTTTTCTACAAAAGGATTGGGCCACCTTGCTGCACTTTATTTACTTGTTGCCCATTACAAATTATCTTATCACAAAACCATCTGTCACCTATAATTTCAGTGCTTGCAGAGAATACATTGCTGAAAACCGCTTATCATTTCCTTCTGCTCCTCGTTGGGTTCGACACTCTTACTTGTCGAAAGGACTACGATAGATCCCCTATACATGTGGGCCATCAAGACTCTTTTCTAGCGCCGTTGCCGGGGAGTGAAGCGCCTTTGGTAGGTGGAATTTGGTAAGGAAAAATTTATATAGTGTGCTGAAATTTACTATCACTTGTTACTATGGAAAGTAATCCTCTGAGGGGCTTGTTCGGGGTATCTTCACCCCGACCAGTAGAGAAAAGAGTTGCTCCTCAACCTATTGAACCTACTGAAAATGAAAATGTCTACTTTGAGATTCCTTCGGGTATGATAGAAAAACTGCTAGCTAATCCTTTTGCAGGAGACGGAACAATGCATCCTAATGAGCACCTAATATATGTGGATGAAGTTTGTGGATTACTTAAGCTTGCAGGTGTGCCTGATGATGTTATTAAGAAGAAGGTTTTTCCTTTATCTTTGAAGGGATATGCATTGACATGGTATAGGCTAGGTGATGATATGGGGTCATGGAACTACAAACGATTGAAATTGGAATTTCATCAGAAGTTTTATCCTATGCATCTTGTTCATCGTGATCGCAATTATATATATAATTTTTGGCCCCGTGAAGGAGAAAGCATCGCTTAAGCTTGGGGGAGGATTAAATCAATGTTATATTCATGCCCCAATCATGAGCTTCCAAGAGAAATAATTATTCAAAATTTATATGCTCGGCTTTCTGATAACAATCGCACCATGCTTGATACTTCTTGTGCTGGCTCTTTTATGATGAAGACTATTGAATTCAAATGGGATTTATTGGAAATAATTAAACGCAACTCTAAATATTGGAACCTCGACGAAGGTAAGAAGTCAGGTATGACACCTAAGTTTGATTGTGTTAAATCTTTTATGGATACCAATGTTTTCCGTAAATCTAGCACTAAATATGGACTTGACTTTGAAATAGTAGCTTCTTTTTGTGAATCTTTTGCTACTCATGTTGATCTCCCTAGGGATAAGTGGTTTAAATATCATCCTCCCATAGAAGTAAAAGTAGTTGCACCTATTAAAGTTGAAGAAAATACTGTCACTTATAATGATCCTATTGTTCCTACTGCTTATGTTGAGAAACCACCTTTTCCTGTTAGGATAAAAGATCATGCTAAAGCTTCAACTGTGGTTCGTAAATGCAATATTAGAACCTATACACCTCATGAGAAAATTAAAGTTGAACATAATATTGCTATTGTTAAGGATCTCTTGGCTGATAATATTGATGGGCATGTTATTTATTTATGTGATGAAACTGCTAGAATCGCTAAACCTTGTGCTAAAGATAAACATAGACCTATGGTAGGCATGCCTGTTATTTCTGTTAAAATAGGAGATCATTGTTATCATGGCTTGTGTGATATGGGTGCTAGTGCTAGTGCAATACCTATTAACTTATACAAATAAATTATGCATGATATTGCACCTGCTGAGTTAGAAGATATTGATGTCACAATTAAACTTGCCAATAGAGATACTATTTCACCAATTGGGATTGTTAGAGATGTTGAAGTCTTGTGTGGGAAAACTAAATATCCTGCTGATTTTCTTGTCCTTGGTTTCCCACAAGATAGCTTTTGTCCCATTATATTTGGCAGACCCTTCTTGAACATGGTTAATGCTAAGATAGATTGCGAAAAGGATGTTGTTACTATTGGTTTGGCTGATATGTCTCATGAATTTAATTTCTCTAAATTTTGTAGACAACACTGTCAAGAGGAATTGCCTAGTAAAGATGAAATTATTGGTCTTGCTTCTATTGCCATGCCTCCTAGTGATCCTTTAGAACAGTATTTGCTAGACCATGAAAATGACATGTTTATGAATGAAAGAAGGGAAATAGATGAAGTATTCTTTAAACAGGAACCCATCTTGAAACACAATTTGCCTGTCGAAATCCTAGGGGATCCTCCTCCACCCAAGGGTGATCCCGTGTTTGAGCTCAAACCGTTACCTGATACTCCTAAATATGCTTATCTTGATGAGAAAAAGATATATCTTGTTATTATCAGTGCTAACCTTTCAGAGCATGAAGAAGATAGATTATTGAAAACTCTGAAGAAGCACCATGCTTCTATTGGATATACTCTTGATGATTTTAAGGGCATTAGTCCCACTCTATGCCAACACAAAATAAATTTCGAAAAATATGCCAAACCAGTTCGTGATCACCAACGACGGCAGAATCCTAAGATGAAAGAAGTGGTAAGAAAGGAAATACTAAAGCTCCTTGAGGCAGGTATAATTTATCCCGTTGCTGATAGTCAGTGGGTAAGTCCTGTCCATTGTGTCCCTAAAAAGGGAGGTATTACTGTCGTTCCTAATGATAAAGATGAATTGATTCCGCAAAGAATTATTATAGGTTATAGGATGGTAATTGATTTCCGCAAATTAAATAGGCTACTAAAAAAGATCATTACCCCTTACCTTTTATTGATCAAATGCTAGAAAGATTATCCAAAATACACATTTTTGCCTTTCTAGATGGTTATTCTGGTTTCTCTCAAATACCTGTGTCAACTGATGATCAATCTAAGACCACTTTTACTTGCCCGTTCGGTACTTTTGCTTATAGACGTATGCCTTTTGGTTTATGTAATGCACCTGCTACCTTCCAAAGATGCATGATGGCTATATTCTCCGACTTTTGTGAAAAGATTTGTGAGGTTTTCGTGGACGATTTCTCCGTCTATGGATCCTCTTTTGATGATTACTTAAGCAACCTTGATCGAGTTTTGCAGAGATGTGAAGAAACTAACCTTGTCTTGAATTGGGAGAAGTGCCACTTTATGGTTAATGAAGGTATTGTTTTGGGGCATAAAGTTTTTGAAAGAGGTATTGAAGTTGATAAAGCTAAGGTTGATGCTATTGAAAAGATGTCATGTCCCAAGGACATCAAAGGTATAAGAAGTTTCCTTGGTCACGCCGGTTTTTATAGGAGGTTCATTAAGGACTTCTCAAAAATTTCTCGGCCTCTGAGTAATTTATTACAAAAAGATATACCATTTGTTTGTGATGATGATTGCGTTGAAGCATTTGAAATACTTAAGAAAGCATTGATCTCTGCACCTATTGTTCAGCCACCTGATTAGAATTTACCCCTTGAAATTATGTGTGATGCTAGTGATTATGTTGTAGGTGCTGTTCTAGGGCAAAGAGTTGATAAGAAATTAAATGTTATTCAATATGCTAGTAAAACTCTAGACAATGCTCAGAGAAATTATGCTACTACTGAAAAAGAATTCTTAGCAGTTGTATTTGCTTGTGATAAGTTCAGACCTTTTATTGTTGATTCTAAAGTAACTATTCACACTGATCATGCTGCTATTAAATATCTTATGGAAAGAAAGATGCTAAACCTAGACTTATTAGATGGGTTCTCTTGCTACAAGAATTTGATTTGCATATTATTGATAGAAAGGGAGCTGAGAACCTCGTTGCAGATAACTTGTCTAGGTTGGAAAATGTTCTTGATGACCCACTACCTATTGATGATAGCTTTCCTGATGAACAATTAAATGTCATAAATGCTTCTCATAATGCTCCATGGTATGCTGATTATGCTAATTACATTGTTGCTAAATTTATACCACCTAGTTTCACATACCAGCAAAAGAAAAAGTTTTTCTATGATTTGAGACATTACTTTTGGGATGACCCACATCTTTATAAAGAAGGAGTAGATGATGTTATTAGACGTTGTGTACCTGAGCATGAATAGGAACAGATCCTACGCAAGTGTCACTCCGAAGCTTATGGAGAACACCACGGTGGAGATAGAACTGCACATAAGGTATTGCAATCCGGTTTTTATTGGCCTACTCTCTTCAAGGATGCCCGTAAGTTTGTTGTATCTTGTGATGAATGTCAAAGAATTGGTAATATTAGTAGACGTCAAGAAATGCCTATGAATTATTCACTTGTTATTGAACCATTTGATGTTTGGGGCTTTGATTATATGGGACCTTTTCCTGCCTCTAATGGATATACACATATTTTAGTTGCTGTTGATTACGTTACTAAGTGGGTAAAAGCTATTCCAACTAGTAGTGCTGATCATAACACCTCTATTAAGATGCTTAAAGAAGTTATTTTTCTGAGGTTTGGAGTCCCTAGATATTTAATGACTGATGGTGGTTCACATTTTATTCATGGTGCTTTCCATGAAATGCTTGCTAAGTATGATGTTAATCATAGAATTGCATCTCCTTATCACCCACAGTCAAGTGGTCAACTAGAATTGAGTAACAAATAGCTCAAATTGATTTTGCAAAAGACTGTTAATAGATCTAGAAAGAATTGGTCCAAGAAACTTGATGATGCATTATGGGCCTATAGAACTGCATATAAAAATCCTATGGGTATGTCTCCGTATAAAATGGTTTATGGTAAAGCATGTCATTTACCTCTTGAGCTAGAACATAAGGCATATTGGGCCATTAAAGAGCTCAATTATGATTTCAAACTTGCCGGTGAGAAAAGGTTATTTCACATTAGCTCACTTGATGAATGGAGAACCCAAGCCTATGAGAATGCCAAATTGTTTAAAGAAAAGGTTAAAAGATGGCGCGAAAAAAGAATACAAAAGCGTGAGTTTAATGTAGGTGATTATGTATTGCTATACAACTCTCGTTTAAGATTTTTTGCAGGAAAGCTTCTCTCTAAATGGGAAGGTCCTTACGTTATCGAGGAGGTCTATCGTTCCGGTGCCATAAAAATCAACAACTTCGAAGGCACAAATCCGAAGGTGGTGAACGGTCAAAGAATCAAACATTATATCTCAGGTAATCCTATAAATGTTGAAACCAATGTTATTGAAACTGTAACCCCGGAGGAATACATAAGGGACACTTTCCGGAACGTTTTAGACTCCGAAAAGGAATAGGTATGTGGTACGGTAAGTAAACCGACTCCAAAACAGTTCTAATGGCAATTTTTCTCTGTTTTGGAATATTTAGAAAAATAGAAAAATAAGAAGCAGTCTGGGAAGGACACGAGGGCTCCACGAGGGTGGAGGCCGCGCCCTACCCCCCTGGGCGTGCCCCCTGCCTCGTGGGCACCTCGTGTGCTCTCCGGACTCCGTTTTCTTGCAGGTCGCGTATTTTGGTCGATAAATATTCATTATATAATCTCCCAAAGGTTTTGACTCCCGTATCACACAAAAATCTCCTGTTCTTGTTTCGAGCTGTTTTCTGTCAGGGTTGTCAAGGCCAGGCATTATGTCGTCCCCCTCCTCCAACAATGGTGACAATGATGCTTGGCTAATGAAGATAGAGCTGAAGAGGGAAGAACCTATGGAGATCAACAAGGATGAGGGGATCAAGAAGACCACAGAGGACCAAGTTCCGGCAGTAGAAGACATCCTTCAACTTGATCACAATCTTCTTACCCCAACTGAGATCGAGGCTTTCAAGATGATTGAGTTATCCTGTATACAAAACAAGTATCTCACACGTGAAAATATTTTGTTGAAGGAGCATATCATCGCACTCAAGGGCATTATCCGCAACTTGGAGGACCTCCTACGCTCGATGTGCGACTATCCATCATCAACAACTCCACCTTCTTCACCAACAAAGAAGAACTGAGTATCTGGTATGGGCACTCCCCTTGGCAACTGCCAAGCTTGGGGGAGTACCCCAGTATCGTATCACCATCACTTTTATCTTTACCGTTTTCTTAGTTCGATCCTTTTGATAATATTTTGATCTAGTAGAATAAAAGTTCTTAGTATGATCTAGTTGTGAGTTTTGCTTTATGATCCTTCTATGTAATCGAGTCCGTGAGCAATATATATAATAAAGATTAGTGTTGAGTCAAGGGCTTGATTATTTTGCCATAATCCCGAGTGAATAAAATAAAAGAGAAGGAATAAAAAGAAATAAAAGAGATCATATGGATCTTATGGAGAGTAATGAGCTCACATCTAAAGAGTATGATGATTAAAAGTTTTTGAGAGTTGACAAACATAGTTTTGGTCATCGTTGCAATTAATAGGAAGTAATAAAGAAAGAGAGGTCTTCACATATAAACATACTATCTTGGACACCTTTTATGATTGTGAGCACTCATTAAAATATGACATGCTAAAGAGTTGATGTTGGACAAGGAAGACAATGTAATGGGTCATGTTTTCTTACATCTGAGATAAATTATATTGTCATGGATCATCCAACATGATTGAGCTTGCCTTTCCCCCTCATGCTAGACAAATTCTTTGCACCAAGTAGAGATACTACTTGTGCTTCCAAACACCCTTAAACCAGTTTTGCCATGAGAATCCACCATACCTACTTATGGATTGAGTAAGATCCCTCAAGTAAGCTGTCATCGGTGCAAGCAATAAAAATTGCCCTCTAAATATGTATGACTTATTAGTGTGGGAGAAAATAAGCTTTATACGACCGTGTGATATGGAAGAAATAAAAGCGACAGACTGCATAATAAAGGTCCATTTCGCAAGTGGCAATATAAAGTGACGTTCTTTCGCATTAAGATTTTGTGCATCCAACCATAAAAGCGCATGACAACCTCTGCTTCCCTCTACGAAGGGCCTATATTTTACTTTTATCTCCTACCTTGCATAAGAGTCATGGTGATCTTCACCCTTCCTTTTTAAATTTTATCTTTTGGCAAGCACAACATGTTGGAAAGATCCTGGTATATGTGGCTAACTGGATGTGTGTTTTCATGAACTATTATTGTTGACATTACCCTTGAGGTAAAATGTTGGGAGGCAAAACTATAAGCCCCTATCTTTCTCTATGTTCGATTAAAACTCCATACCCATAAGTATTGCGTGAGTGTTAGGAATTGTGAAAGACTATATGATAGTTGACTATGTGGACTTGCTGAAAAGCTCTTATATTGACTCTTTCCTATGTTATGATAAATTGCAATTGCTCCAATGACTGAGATTATAGTTTGTTAGTTTTCAATGAAGTTTATGATTCATACTTGAAATTGTGATTGAATTGTTACTCTAGCATAAGAGATCATATGATCAGAATTATATAAGTTGATGTTCTAAGAATGATCATGATGCCCTCATGTCCGTATTTTATTTTTATCGACACCTCTATCTTTAAACATGTGGACATATTTTTCGATTTTGGCTTTCCCTTGAGGACAAGCGAGGTCTAAGCTTGGGGGAGTTGATACGTCCATTATGCATCATGCTTTTATATCGATATTTATTGCATTATGGGATGTTATTACACATTATGTCACAATACTTATGCCTATTCTCTCTTATTTTACAAGGTTTACATAAAGAGGGAGAATGCCGGCAGCTGGGATTCTGGGTTGGAAAAGGAGCAAATATTAGAGACCTATTCTGCACAGCTCCAAAAGTCCTAAAACTTCACGGAAGTCATTTTCAGAATATATAAAAAATACCGAGCGCAAGAAGTTCCGGAGGGGGGCCACACCCTGCCCACGAGGGTGGGGGCGCGCCCTACCCCCCCCCCCCCCCCCCCGGGCGTGCCCCCTGCCTGATGGGCCCCCTGGTGGCCCCCCGATGCCCATTTTCTGCTATATGGAGTCTTTCGATGAGAAAAAATCATAAGCCAGCTTTCGGGACGAGACTCCGCCGCCACGAGGCGGAAGCTTGGCGAAACCAATCTAGGGCTCTGGCGGAGCTGTTCTGCCGGGGAAACTTCCCTCCGGGAGGGGGAAATCATCGCCATCGTCATCACCAATGATCCTCTCATCGGGAGGGTGTCAATCTCCATCAACATCTTCACCAGCACCATCTCCTCTCAAACCCTAGTTCATCTCTTGTATCCAATTCTTGTCTCCAAGTCTGGGATTGGTATGTATGGGTTGCTAGTAGTGTTGATTACTCCTTGTAGTTGATGCTAGTTGGTTTATTTGGTGGAAGATCATATGTTTAGATCCTATATGCATATTAATACTCCTCTGATTATGAACATGAATATGCTAAGTGAGTAGTTACGTTTGTTCCTAAGGACATGGGAGAAGTCTTGCTATTAGTAGTCATGTGAATTTGGTATTCGTTCGATATTTTGATGAGATGTATGTTGTCTCTCCTCCAGTGGTGTTATGTGAACGTCAACTACATGACACTTCACCATTATTTGGGCCTAGAGCAAGGCATTGGGAAGTAGTAAGTATATGATGGGTTGCTAGAGTGACAGAAGCTTAAACCCTAGTTTATGTGTTGCTTCGTAAGGGGCTGATTTGGATCCATATGTTTCATGCTATGGTTAGGTTTACCTTAATACTTTTGTTGTAGTTGCGGATGCTTGCAATAGAGGTTAATCATAAGTGGGATGCTTGTCCAAGTAAGGACAGCACCCAAGCATCGGTCCACCCACATACCAAATTATCAAAGTACCGAACGCGAATCATATGATCGTGATGAAACCTAGCTTGACAATAATTCCCATGTGTCCTTGGGAGCGCTTTTCTCTATATAAGAATTTGTCCAGGCTTGTCCTTTGCTACAAAAAGGATTAGGCCACCTTGGTGCACTTTATTTACTTTTGTTACTTGTTGCTCGTTACAAATTATCTTATCACAAAACTATCTGTCCCCTATAATTTCAATGCTTGCAGAGAATGCCTTGCTGAAAACCGCTTATCATTTCCTTCTGCTCCTCATTGGGTTTGACACTCTTACTTATAGAAAGGACTACGATAGATCCCCTATACTTGTGGGTCATCAGCACCGCACACGACTAAGAGATCAATGATCAATTGTGTGTCTATGGGGTGCCCCCTGCCCCAATATATAAAGGAGCAAGGGGAGGAGGTGGCCGGCCAGGGAGAGGCGCGCCAAGAGGGGGAGTCCTACTCCCACTAGGAGTAGGACTCCTCCTTTTCCTAGTAGGAGTAGGAGAGGGGGAAGGAAAGGGAGAGGAGGAGAAGGAAAGAGGGGGGCGGCCCCCCTTGCCCTAAACCAAATTCGGTTTGGGCCTTGGGGGGCTCGCCCCACACTCCCCTTGCTGCCCTCTATTTCCACTAAGGCCCATGTAGGCCCATTCAGCCCCCTGGGGGGTTCCGGTAACCCCCCGGTACTCTGGTATATGTCTGAAACCTTCCGGAACCTTTCTGGTGTCCGAACATAATCGTCCAATATATCGATCTTTACGTCTCGACCATTTCGAGACTCCTCGTCATGTCCGTGATCACATCCGGGACTCCGAACTACCTTCGGTACATCAACACACAAAACTCATAATACCGATCGTCACCGAACTTTAAGCGTGCGGACCCTACGGGTTCGAGAACTATGTAGACATGACCGAGACACGTCTCTTGTCAATAACCAATAGCGGAACCTAGATGCTCATATTGGTTCCCACATATTCTACGAAGATCTATATCGGTCAAACCGCATAACAACATATGTTGTTCCCTTTGTCATCGGTATGTTACTTGCCCGAGATTCGATCGTCGGTATCTCAATACCTAGTTCAATCTCGTTACTAGCAAGTCTCTTTACTCGTTCCATAATACATCATCCCGCAACTAACTCATTAGTTACAATGCTTGCAAGGATTATAGTGATGTGCATTACCGAGTGGGCCTAGAGATACCTCTCCGACAATCGGAGTGACAAATCCTAATATCAAAATATGCCAACTCAACAAGTACCTTCGGAGACACCTGTAGAGCACCTTTATAATCACCCAGTTACATTGTGATGTTTAGTAGCACACAAAGTGTTCCTCCGGTAAATGGGAGTTGCATAATCTCATAGTCATAGGAACATGTATAAGTCCTGAAGAAAGCAATATCAACATATTAAACGATCAAGTGCTAAGCTAACGGAATGGGTCAAGTCAATCACATCATTCTATAATGATGTGATCCCATTATTCAAATGACAACTCATGTCTATGGTTAGGAAACATAACCATCATTGATTCAACGAGCTAGTCAAGTAGAGGCAAACTAGTGACACTCTGTTTGTCTATGTATTCACACATGTACTAAGTTTCCAGTTAATACAATTCTAGCATGAATAATAAACATTTATCATGATATAAGGAAATAAATAATAACTTTATTAATTCCTCTAGGGCATATTTCCTTCAATTCCCCCCTCCGGCAAGGTGCCAAAACGGGTCTACATTGGTTTTCGGTGGATACAGAGGCTTCTGGCGGCCGAACTCCCGATCTAGGTTATGTTCTGGAGGTTTCAGTATATATAAGAGGTTTTGGCGTCGAGAACAAGTCAGGGGGGTCTCCGGGCTGTCCACGAGGTAGGGAGGCGCGCCCAGGGGGATGGGCGCGCCCCCACCCTCGTGGGCAGCCCGGGACTCTTCTAGCCCAACTCTTTTACTCCATGTCCTTCCTCTGGTCCAAAGATAAGTTCCGTGAAGTTTCATGTCAATGGACTCCGTTTGGTTTTCCTTTTCTACAATACTCAAAAACAAAGAAAAACAGAAACTGGCACTGGGCTCTAGGTTAATAGGTTAGTCCCAAAAATCATATGAAATAGCATATAAATGCATATAAAATATCCAAGGTTGATAATATACTAGCATGGAACAATTAAATATTATAGATACATTGGAGACGTATCAAGCCGGAAGAACTCCAGGAAGCCACGGAAGAAAGCGCTCGCCGGAAGACCAAACCCGCGCTTGAAGTGCATAAAGAAGACCACACACTCCATGCCCTCGGGCCGTGGCTCCTGCTCCCCCTGCGGCAGGCGCAAGGCGACCTCCTGATGTCTACTACACAACCTTCTTCTTGTAGACGTTGTTGGGCCTCCAAGTGCAGAGGTTTGTAGGACAGTAGCAAATTTCCCTCAAGTGGATGACCTAAGGTTTATCAATCCGTAGGAGGCGTAGGATGAAGATGGTCTCTCTCAAGCAACCCTGCAACCAAATAACAAAGAGTCTCTTGTGTCCCCCAACACACCCAATACAATGGTAAATTGTACAGGTGCACTAGTTCGGCGAAGAGATGGTGAAACAAGTGGTATACGGATAGTAGATAAAGGTATTTGTAATCTGAAATTAAAAAAACAGCAAGGTAACTAATGATAAAAGTGAGCGTAAACGGTATTGCAATGTGTGGAAATAAGGCCTAGGGTTCATTCTTTCGCTAGTGTAAGTTCCCTCAACAATAATAACATAATTGGATCATATAACTATCCCTCAACATGCAACAAAGAGTCACTCCAAAGTCACTAATAGCGGAGAACAAACGAAGAGATTATGAGGGTACGAAACCACCTCAAAGTTATTCTTTCCAATCAATCCGTTGGGCTATTCCTATAAGTGTCACAAATAGCCCTAGAGATCGTACTAGAATAACACCTTAAGACACAAATCAACCAAAACCCTAATGTCACCTAGATACTCCAATGTCACCTCAAGTATCCGTGGGTATGATTATACGATATGCATCACACAATCTCAGATTCATCTATTCAACCAACACATAGGACCTCAAAGAGTGCCCCAAAGTTTCTACCGAAGAATCACGACGAAAATGTGTGCCAACCCCTATGCATAGGTTCATGGGCGGAACCCGCAAGTTGGTCACCAAAACATACATCAAGTGAATCACGTGATATCCCATTGTCACCACAGATATCCACGACAAGACATACATCAAGTGTTCTCAAATCTTTAAAGACTCAATCCGATAAGATTACTTCAAAGGGGAAACTCAATTCATTACAAGAGAGTAGAGGGGGGAGAAAACATCATAGGATCCAACTATAATAGCAAAGCTCGCGATACATCAAGATCCTATCACCTCAAGAACACGAGAGAGAGAGAGAGAGAGAGAGAGATCAAACACATAGCTACTGGTACATACCCTCAGCCCCAAGGGAGAACTACTCCCTCCTCATCATAGAGAGCACCGGGATGATGAAGATGGCCACCGGAGAGGGATTCCCCCTCCGGCAGGGTGCCGGAACGGGTCTAGATTGGCTTTCGGTGGCTATGGAGGCTTCTGGCAGCGGAACTCCCGATCTATTCTCCGTTCTAGAAGTTTTAGGATACGTGGGTATATATGGGTGAAAGGAGTACGTCGGTGGACCGAAGGGGGGGAACGAGGCAGGGGGCGCGCCCCAGGGGGGTGGGCACGCCCGCTACCCTCGTGAGCTCCTCCTTCATCTTCTGACGTAGGGTCCAAGTCTATCCGGTAGGTTTCCTTCAAAAATAACTTCTCCAGTTGATTTCGTTCCATTTCGACTCCGTTTGATATTCCTTTTCTTCGAAACACTGAAATAGGCATAAAACAGCAAATCTAGGCTGGGCCTCCGGTTAATAGGTTAGTCCCAAAAATAATATAAAAGTGGAAAATAAAGCCCAATATTGCCCAAAACAGTAGATAATATAGCATGGAGCAATAAAAAATTATAGATACATTGGAGATGTATCACCTCTGTCTCCCCCGACAAGCTCCTGGTGGTGCGGAGGTAGGCGATGTCGTCTAAAGTGACGGTCGAGCCCATCCACTAGCCCGACAGAAGAGCCATCGACGAAGAAAGGAAAGAAGGAAGAATGGAGGTGCAGCTCTGCTCGAAGCGGCGGGTATTGCAGCGCGCGGCGGTCGCTAAGGGCAGAGGAAGGATGAGGAAGTAGGGGAGTGCGAGCGAGAATGACTTCCGCCACCCCCTCTCCCAATTTATAACCCACGATTCGAAACATGGGGAAGTGGGATCGTTTGCGCTTGCCCCTCCCACTTCCCCGCAATAACTGCGCACGTACGGGCGCAGTAACTACATCGAGAATGGCAACCGGCCCACGGACGCCGCAATAAATCCGCGTGCGTGGGCCGAGGGTGCGCAGCAGTGGGTCCTATCGCGTGCATGGCCTCTGAGTCCCCTCTAGCTCCCGAGCGCCACATGGCGCCCGCGCGAAGCCCAAAAGATCGCCTCAAGATTCGACGGGCTCTTCGGTTTCCCGCCCCTGTCGGGAAGCCTCGATCTGGCTTCCGGAAGCCGGCACACAGTGGGTGTTGCCGGACCAGGCGGTCAAAAAAATCGCCTCCTCAGGGGGGGAAACTGCGAAGGCCCTCCCACTCGAAGACGGTGGACCTTCACAGCTTTGGGGACTACAGTCGGGGGGATGAACCCCAGGCAGGCAACGGAACCCAGATCCTTTTCAAAAACAACGGGCCAACAACGCCCCTCAAGCCGGCTCACGCCTGGCCAGGTTGCTCGACCCGGCCGAGCCCCTTGACCCGGCCAAATTCCTCGACCCGGCCCCGGCGGCTGCCGCAAGGCGGCCGAACCCGGCGCACCAAGACGTCTTCAACAAGCCTGCTTCCCCTTGACGTGTTCTCCAACCCGGCCACTGATACGTCCATTTTGCATCATGCTTTTATATCAATATTTATTGCATTATGGGCTGTTATTACACATTATGTCACAATACTTATGCCTATTCTCTCTTATTTTACAAGGTTTACATAAAGAGGGAGAATGTCGGCCGCTGGGATTCTGGGCTGAAAAAGGAGCAAATATTAGAGACCTATTCTGCATAGCTCCAAAAGTCTTGAAACTTCACGGAAGTCAATTTCAGAATATATAATAAATCTTGAGCGCAAGAAGTTCCGGAGGGGGGCCACACCCTGCCCACGAGGGTGGGGGGCACGCCCTACCCCCCTGGGTGCGCCCCCCTACCTCGTGGGCCACCTGGTGGCCCTCCGATGGCCATCTTCTCTATATGGAGTCTTTCGACGAGGAAAAAATCATAAGCCATCTTCTCGGACGAGACTCCGCCGCCACGAGGCGGAACCTTGGCGAAACTAATCTAGGGCTTTGCCAGAGCTATTCTGCCGGGGAAACTTCCCTCCGGGAGGGGGAAATCATCGCCATCGTCATCACCAACGCTCCTCTCATCGGGAGAGGCCAATCTCCATCAACATCTTCACCAGCACCATCTCCTCCCAAAACCCTAGTTCATCTCTTGTATCCAATTCTTGTCTCCAAGTCTGGGATTGGTACCTGTGGGTTGCTAGTAGTGTTAATTACTCCTTGTAGTTGATGCTAGTTGGTTTATTTGGTGGAAGATCATATGTTCAGATCCTATATGCATATTAATACCCCTTTGATTATGAATATGAATATGCTTTCTGAGTAGTTACGTTTGTTCCTGAGGACATGGGAGAAGTCTTGCTATTAGTAGTCATGTGAATTTGGTATTCGTTCGATATTTTGATGAGATGTATGCTGTCTGTCCTCTAGTGGTGTTATGTGAATGTCGACTACATGACACTTCACCATTATTTGGGCCTAGAGGAAGGCATTGGGAGGTAATAAGTAGATGATGGGTTGCGAGAATGACAGAAGCTTAAACCCTAGTTTATGCGTTGCTTCGTAAGGGGCTGATTTGGATCCATATGTTTCATGCTATGGTTAAGTTTACCTTAATACTTTTGTTGTAGTTGCGTATGCTTGCAATAGAGGTTAATCATAAATGGGATGCTTGTCCAAGTAAGGGCAGTACCCAAGCACTGGTCCACCCACATACTAAATTATCAAAGTACCGAACGTGAATCATATGAACGTGATGAAACCTAGCTTGACAATATTCCCATGGGTCCTCGGGAGCGCTTTTCTCTATATAAGAATGTCGGTGGGGACGACACCTATGGGATCACAAGAATCCCTACTACGGTTGCAGGGCGCGGGGTCGTGAGAAGAGCAGATCAAACAGATAGCACACGGTTCGTTTATCTAGGTTTGGGCCGCGAGGATGCGTAAAACCCTACTCCTGCTTTGGTGGATTGTATATCTGTGTTCTTGAGCTAGCTATGGGGCGTGAGGAGCTCCAAAAAGTCGAATCCCCCTCCTGGTCGCCTCGGGCCTCCTTTTATAGGAAAGGGGTTGCCACAGTGGCACACAGGAGGCGGAAAGGGTACAGTGATGTGAGGTTATCCCTCGCATTACATGACAAGGCGCATTTAATGCGTCTTGCCTAGGTGTCCTTGCTTTATCGGGGACGGGGGAGAGCTCTATCTCGTCTGTCGCCGCTCCCTCTCATGTCGACACGCGCCCTGGCCAGCGGCGCCTGCGGTGCCATGCAGGCAGGCAGGCAGCTGAGGTGGCGCAGTGGTGGGTCTCCATGAAGATCCGCATGCCGCCACGCAGGTGCCTGCCCAGCTGGTTGGGTCGGCAGCTGCATGCGAACAGTGGAGGTTTGACTGGCGTGGGCCTGATGGTGACCCTACGGGTGTTCTTGGCAAGGGCCTTGCCGGGGCCCCGACAAGGGCCTTGCCGGGGCGCCTGCTGTCATCCCCGGCAAGGCTCTTGCCGGGGGCCTTGTGGTCCTCCTTGGCTGGGATCCCGCCAAGGATCATCATGTTCTAAAGGGTGTATCTGATCTTGAATGTCTTCACAAAGATCCGCATGCCACCACGGGGATGTCTCCCGAATCCTTGCCCCATGGGGGCAGTGGACTCAAGGGTGACTAACTCCGTAGGTGTGGGGCGAGCTGCCACGGCAAGGGTCTTGCCGGGTTTGCTAAAACCGCCTCCCGGCAAGGATCTTGCCGGGGGGGTCCGCTTCATCCCCTTTTCTCTTTGTGGTCTTGGTCTTGGCGTCGTTCTGCTTCTCCTGAGCTTCGGCCTTACCTTGGCTCACCTCCCTTGCCTTGCTCAGTGTGGTGGTGCCCGTGGCTCAGACTGCCCGTGCACAGTTATAGGTGTACAAAAAGCGTACCCCTCTTTTTGTACACCGACAGGAGCCCCCGGGCCTAGGCCACACGTAAGCGCAATCGCGTCGTTGGGCTAGGCCCAAAAACGGTGCGCGGGCAGGTGGGGCGGTTTTTACCGCGGTAAGTCTCTTCGCACGCTGCGCTTCCCATGCTTCCCGTGCATGGCACGGTGTGGGGAGGCGTGTGTGACGTGGGCGGCATGCGTGGGGTTGCTTCCCGCGGGCATGCGTCACATCACAGTTAATGTGAATGGAGGCGGCCTGCGTTTTTTCCCATAAGAAGGAATAACCGTGGGCGCGCTGCTCACTTTCTCCTCTTCCCTTGTGCCTTTTCCAATATTAGAGCCGCCGTTCCCTCTCTTCCTTCCTAAGCTTTCGCTGTCGCTCGCCGCCGCTGCTTTGCCATCCCCCTTCCTCAGCCCTCTGAACTTCTTGGTCGCCATGGCTCCCAAATTCTCCAAGGGCAATGGGGGTGGCTAAGGGCGCCGGGACGGTGGAGCCGCCGAAGAGCGCGCTGTCGGGGGACCGGACAAAGTCCGCCTTCTTCTTCCCCTCGACGGTTGATGTTCGAGAGCTCCGGGACTCCTTCAGGCCCCTATGGGGAGCGAAGACGGGGGAGAGAATTCGAGACACCCGGCGACGCGCATCATTCCTGCTGTTTGCGCCGACCCTGCTCCAAATCGGTATCCCTTTTTTGTCGATTATTTTTCTCGCGGGTTATGCCCTCCTTTCTCCGATTTCTTCTGCGACATTATGCGCACCTTCGGCTTTCGCCTCTTGGATTTTACTCCGAATGTGGTGGCGTGCATGGCTTTCTTCGCGCATCTTTGCGAAGGCTTTGCCGGGGTGCAGCCCAACACGGCGCTCTTCCACCATTACTTCTTCCCTCGAATCCAGCCGGGAGGAGCCGTCTCCGGTTGCGTCACCTGGATCCCAAGATCCAAGGGGGCGTACCCGGACGGTGCCGTGAAGGAGAGGTGGGAGGAATGGCATGGCCGGTGGTGCTGGATTGAAGATGAAAACCCGCCGGAATTCTGCAAGGCCCGCCGAGTGCCGCCGGTCCGCGGCAGCGATTGGAGCGATGTCGACGCCGCCGATGGGAGGCTCACCGTCGCCACCACCAGGATTCTCCGGCTCACCCAGGCCGAACTCACCCTTGAGATGATCGGGGCGGACTTCATTCGCCGCCGGATTGCCCCGTTGCACAACAAGGGGAGGCCAGCTTGGCTCTTTACAAACCCGGCTGACATTATGCGACTCCGCCCCGGCCTCGATCACAACTTCACAGTGCTGGCGCATGCCCACTTCTGCCAGCGGCTTTTCCAGCTTGATGTGGGTCGCGATGGCGAGGTCGAGCGGACCAGCAAGGCCGCGAGGGCTACTGTAAAGGTTGGCAAGGCCCTCAAGGGGCCATTTTTCAAGATGCCAACGGGGGTGGTCCCGTTGTGCAACAATTCGCGTCGGTCCGAGATCATCGCCATGATGCCGGACTGTAATGCGCACGGCCCTGTCCTGAGCTGGGAGGAGCCGAAGGACAAGGATGTGCAGCAATTCTTCGACACCCTGATCGAGGTGTACGTCAATGCCGATGCCGAGCGATGGCTTATCATGGACACCACCCAGGCAGAGCTGGACTACATCACCACTAGGGCGAGGGAGGCATAGCTTGCCATGGAGGCCAGCAGCGCCGGGGGCGTGGAGGACAAGGCCGCAACGGCGGCGGAGGAAGAGGAGCTCACCCGGTGGGCGGCGGCCTTCGGGAAGGTCAGCAGCGCCGACACTGGATCTCCGCTCGTCGAAGACGTGGCCGACGAGTCATCGGGGGAGGAGGAGGACGTGGCGGCGGGCTCGACGCCAACCAGGGGAAGAGGGCGAGTCCCGCGGCGGGCTGGCTCCGGTGAGCCGGTCCGGCCTAGCAGGGCTGCGCGGCCTCAATTGACCCTGGAGGGGTCTGGGCGCCACACGAGGGCCACGGCAGCCAAGAGGCTGGCGAAGGCCGCTGAAGAAGAAGACAACAGCCCCTTCCTCATCCGGGCGTGCACAAACCCCGCCGCCTCCTTCGCCTCCTCCGGCAGGCGTCGACTTGGATGATGATGTGGAGCTCCCTTTTGATCTCAGGCCTCTCAGCCCGGAGAGGAAAAGGAAGCTAGTGGAAGAGGAGGAGACGGATGACGAGTAAGTTCTCCGTTCCTTACTATCATTTCCATTTCCTCGAATTGGGTCGCTTGTCTTGATCCATGTTTGCTTCCGTAGGGAGGCGGAGACGTTGGCCCAGAGGGTGAAGAGGGCGAGGACCTCGGCGAGCAGCCAGCCCCCGGCTGGGGCTTCAAAGACACCACTGGTGGTGCTGAGCAGCCCGGACAGCAGCCCCCGGTGCAGCCCCCAGCGTAAGTTCGCCACCCTCTTCTTACTCGACATGTGGTAGGCGCTCGATGCTATGATGCTGACCTTGCCAGGTTTGTAGGAGGGGAGCGGCAACAGGAGGAGCCATAGAGGGCTACTCCTAACACACCACCCCCATCGACTATGCCACCACGAGGGGCGTCCCCGGCAAGGGCATCAGGCACGGAGCCCACACCCATGGAGGAAGAGGGGAACTTGGGCACTGGTGGCTCTGCCACGGCGCCAAATGCTGGCGGATAGGGGACTTCTGCTTCACAGCCTGGCACTGGTGAGTCGCCTGTCCTTCGTCTCTATTTTCCCTTATTCTTTTCTTGGCTTCCATGCTCCCATTACTACCCAGACCCTCCTTCAACAGGTATGGAGGACGTGGATACCGTTGCTGGGAACATTGCTGAGGAGGCCGCCAAGGACGCTGCCGAGGTCGCCGCTGATGAGGCCGCCAAGGATGCTACCGAGGACACCGCGATGGGGGCCGCCAAGGTGACCGGGGAGGCTTCTGCCGAGGGCGCCAACGGTGGGCCTATCGAGGAAGCCGGCAAGGCCACCGCCGAGGAAGAGGCGGTTGATGATCAGCCTCCCTCCTCCTCAACCTCGGGCCCCGGCAGGTATCTGAAGGTGGGCGACGATCTTTTCGTCCACCTCCCAGGGGCGTCAAGTTCTCGGGCGCCCGCCGAAGGGGAAGTCTTTGACGGCGAGGTGCTTGCCGCCACCGGGCTTGAGGTTGTCGGTGAGCTGGGCGTTGGCGGTGACGGTTCTCCGGAAGAGCAGCTTTTCCGTGCCATGGGGGCCAATTTCTGGAAGCTCCAAGTGCTCTACCGTGCTCGCCTGGACAAGGTCAAGTCCAGGATGGCAACGGTGGACAACGCGGAGGTGGACTTCAAGGCGCGCATTGCCGAGACGCAGACCTGGTTCCACCAGGCTCGCGAGGAGCAGAGGGCCTTTCAGGAGAAATTGGCCGAGCGCGATGTGGAGCTCACCATGAAGATGGCCGACATCGAGAAGGCCCAGGAAAAGGCGGCGAACTTGGCTGCCGCGGCCGAGGCCGTCCGGAACCAGCATCAAGCCACCTTGGATTCCCAGGAAGAGACCTCTCTGCGCGTGAAGCGAAACTTGCCGCAACGCTTCACGGCAAGGATGAGGAGCTCAAGGCCCTTGTCGCGCAGCGGACTCGCGAGCTGGAGCAGAGGCACAAAGGGGCACTCGATGCCCAAGCTCTGGCCCATGCCGGCAAGGTGAAGGAGTTGGAAGTAGAGCGGGACGAGCTGAAGGAGCAGGCCCTCAAGCTGTCCGGCGAGAAGAGCATGCTCAACCGCGCCTTGGTGGAGGCGCAAGGAGCAGTCATCAGCAGGACTGGGGAGCTCTCCGGCACGCAGAACTCCATCAGAGACCTCAAGCTGAAGCTGGAGGATCTCGAGAAGATGTTGTCAGAGAGCAGGGCTCGGGAGGAGACCTTGACCAGGAGCCTCGAGGAGGAGATGCAGCTGCGGGCGAACGAGGCCGCCTCCCACCAGGAATATGTGGCGGGTGAGAACAGGTGGATCAGCCATCTGGAGGTCGTCGCCGGCAGGGTTACCTCGCAATTGGCCACCATGGGGTTGCCAAACGTGAGGTACGCCCCCGAGCGCAGCGGGACCGTCAACGCCAAGCTGACCCAGTTCTTCGAGGGCGTCCTCGGAGCCTTGGCCTATCTTCACTCCAACAGGACGGCCATGCTGGCCAAGGAGGCCCGGCGACTTTGCCGGAGGGTCGTGACCAAGGTCCTCACCAAGATGGCGTACTAGAATCCCGATCTTGACTTCGCGGCCGCGATGAAGAGCTTGCCGGATGGTGCTGACCTCACGATGCTCAAGGAGTGCATCAAGCCCATCACCGACTGCATCGATGAAATCAAGAGGGTGGAAGGCCGCGCCGGGATTAGGCATCCCGTTCTTCTTCGCCGTTGCGGGTTCCCGAACAAGACAAATTTTATCTTTAGTTAGAACCGCATCTATGATGTGATGTAATATAACTTTGAAGTACTCTTAATTTTCATGCATGTTATTTCCCCATTCAATTCCTCTTTGTATGCGTGCCCTACGTCAATCAGGAAGGCTTGCCGGCGCGGAAGCCCCTAGCAGCGTTTTGGGGACGGATCCCCATGGCCGGCCGGGTACGCGTGCTGCCGGACGAGCCACATTTCTGTTCTGAACGCGGCCGCTCGAACTGTCGAGCTTGACTTGAGTCAGAATCAGGGGCGTTGCTGATCGCGGAAGGCTACTCTGCCATTCTCGACGCAGCCGCTTGAGCTGTTGAGCGGACTCGAAACAAGGCAAGGGCGTTGCTGATTGTGGTAGAGCCCCCTGGCATGCAGGTTTCTCATACAAAGCAAATATCTCTGGGGGGAATAACCTCAAATAAGAAGGGTAGCATAAATAAGGGTTCAGTGTAACTTAGCTTCTGTTTGCGATCGCTCGAGTGTTGATCTTCTGGCCTCCTTTCTTCTTCAAGGGTCACGAAGATGAAGGAGTGCCGGGCTAACTGCTACAGCCGATTCTCACAACTGCGCCCCCTACCTGGCACGCCAAAGATGTCGGTGGGAACGACACCTATGGGATCACAAGAATCCCTACTACGGTTGCGGGGCACGGGGTCGTGAGAAGAGCGGATCAAACAGGTAGCACACAGTTCGTTTATCCAGGTTCATGCCGCAAGGATGCGTAAAACCCTACTCCTACTTTGGTGGATTGTATATCTGTGTTCTTGAGCTAGCTATGGGGCATGAGGAGCTCCAAAAAGCCGAATCCCCCTCCTGGTCGCCTTGGGCCTCCTTCTATAGGAAAGGGGTTGCCACAGTGGCACACAGGAGGTGGAAAGGGTACAGTGATGTGAGGTTATCCCTCGCATTACATGACAAGGCGCATTTAATGCGTCTTGCCCAGGTGTCCTTGCTTTATCGGGGACGGGGGAGAGCCCTGTCTCGTCCATCGCCGCTCCCACTCGTGTCAACCCGCACCCTGGACAGCGGCGCCTGCGGTGCCATGCAGGCAGGCAGGCAGCTGAGGTGGCGCAGTGGTGGGTCTCCATGAAGATCCGCATGCCGCCACGCAGGTGCCTGCCCAGCTGGTTGGGTCAGCAGCTGCATGCGAATGGCGGTGGAGGTTTGACTGGCATGGGCCTGATGGTGACCCTATGGGTGTTCTTGGCAAGGGCCTTGCCGGGGCCCCGGCAAGGGTCTTGCATTGGCGCCTGCTGTCATCCCCGGCAAGGCTCTTGCCAGGGGCCTTGTGGTCCTCCTTGGCTGGGATCCCGCCAAGGAGCATCATCTTCTAAAGGGTGTACCTGATCTTGAATTTCTTCACAAAGATCCGCATGCCACCACGGGGATGTCTCCCGAATCCTTGCCCCATGGGGGCAGTGGACTCAAGGGTGACTCACTCTGTAGGTGTGGGGCGAGCTGCGACGGCAAGGGCCTTGCCGGGTTTGCTAAAACCGTCTCCCGGCAAGGATCTTGCCGAGGGGGTCCGCTTCATCCCCTTTGCTCTTTGTGGTCTTGGTCTTGGCGTCATTCTGCTTCTCCTGAGCTTCGGCCTTACCTTGGCTCACCTCCCTTGCCTTGCTCAGTGTGGTGGTGCCCTTGGCTCAGACTGCCCGTGCACAGTTATAGGGGTACAAAAAGCGTACCCCTCTTTTTGTACACCGACAAAGAGTTTGTCCAGGCTTGTCATTTACTACAAAAAGGATTGAGCCACCTTGCTGCACTTTATTTACTTTTGTTACTTGTTGCTCGTTACGAATTATCTTATCACAAAACTACCTGTTACCTATAATTTCAGTGCTTGCAGAGAATACCTTGCTGAAAACCGCTTATCATTTCCTTCTGCTCCTCGTTGAGTTCGACACTCTTACTTATCGAAAGGACTATGATAGATCCCCTATCCTTGTGGGTCATCAAGACTCTTTTCTGGCGCCGTTGCCGGGGAGTGAAGCGCCTTTGGTAGGTGGAATTTGGTAAGGAAAAATTTATATAGTGTGCTGAAATTTACTGTCACTTGTTACTATGGAAAGTAATCCTCTGAGGGGCTTGTTCGGGGTATGTTCACCCCGACCAGTAGAGCAAAGAGTTGCTCCTCAACCTACTGCACCTACTGAAAATGAAAATGAAAATGTTTGCTTTGAAATTCCTTCGGGTATGATAGAAAAACTGCTAGCTAAACCTTTTGCAGGAGATGGAACAACGCATCCTGATGAGAACCTAATATATGTGGATGAAGTTTGTGGATTACTTAAGCTTACAGGTGTACCCGGAGATGTTATTAAGAAGAAGGTCTTCCCTTTATCTTTGAAGGAAGATGCATTGACATGGTATAGGCTATGTGATGATACGGGGTCATGGAACTACAAACGATTGAAATTGGAATTTCATCAGAAGTTTTATCCTATGAAGTTGATTTCGTTCCGTTTCGACTCCGTTTGATATTCCTTTTCTTCGAAACACTCAAATAGGCATAAAACAACAAATCTGGGTTGGGCCTCCGGTTATAGGTTAGTCCCAAAAATATTATAAAATTGGAAAATAAAGCCCAATATTGCCCAAAACAGTAGATAATATAGCATGGAGCAATCAAAAATTATAGATACGTTGGAGACGTATCAAGCATCCCCAAGCTTAATTCCTGCTCGTCCTCGAGTAGGTAAATGATAAAAAGATAATTTTCGATGTGGAATGCTAGTTGGCATAATTTCAATGTAATTCTTCTTACTTGTGATATGAATATTCAGATCCGAAAGATTCAAGACAAAAGTTCATATTGACATAAAAATAATAATACTTCAAGCATACTAACTAAGCAATTATGTCTTCTCAAAATAACATGGCCAAAGAAAGTTCATACCTACAAAATCATATAGTTTAGTCATGCTCCATTTTCATCACACAAGAATGCTCTCATCATGCACAACCCCGATGACAAGCCAAGCAATTGTTTCATACCTTAATAATTTCAAACTCATAAACTTTCACGCAATACATGAGCGTGAGCCATGGATATAGTACTATGGGTGGAATAGAATATAATGATGGGGGTTATGTGGAGGAGACAAAAAGGAGAAGGTCTCACATCAACGAGGCTAATCAATGGGCTATGGAGGTGCCCATCGATTGATGTTAATGCAAGGAGTAGGGATTGCCATGCAACGGATGCACTAGAGCTATAAATGTATGAAAGCTCAACAAAAGAAACTAGTGGGTGTGCATCCAACTTGCTTGCTCACGAAGACCTAGGACACTTCAGGAGGCCCATTGTTGGAATATACAAACCAAGTTCTATAATGAAAAATTCCCACTAGTATATGAAAGTGATAACATGAGAGACTCTCTACTATGAAGATCATGGTGCTACTTTGAAGCACAAGTGTGGCAAAGGATAGTAGCATCGTTCCTTCTCTCTTTTTCTCTCATTTTTTTATTTGGCCTTTCTATTTTCTTTTCTTTTTGGGCCTTCTCTTTTTATGGCCTTTCTCTTCTTTTCTTTTTTTGGGCCTTCTCTTTTTATGGCCTTTTTTTATTCCTCACTTGGGACAATGCTCTAATAATGATGATCATCACACTTCTATTTATTTATAACTCAATGATTACAACTTGATACTAGAACAAAGATGACTCTATATGAATGCCTCCGGCGGTGTACCGGGATATGCAATGAACTAAGAGTGACATGTATGAAAGAATTATGAACGGTGGCTTTGCCACAAATACTATGTCAACTACAGGATCATGCTAAGCAATATGACAATGATGAATGTGTCATGATAAGCGGAACGGTGGAAAGTTGCATGGCAATATATCTCGGAATGGCTATGGAAATGCCATAGTAGGTAGGTATGGTGGCTGTTTGGAGGAAGATATAAGGAGGTTTATGTGTGACAGAGCGTATCATATCACGGGGTTTGGATGCACCCGCAAAGTTTGCGCCGACTCTCAATGGGAGAAAGGGCAATGCACGCTACCGAAGAGGCTAGCAAGGATGGAAGGGTGAGAGTGCGTATAATCCATGGACTCAACATTAGTCATAAAGAACTCACATACTTATTGCAAAAATCTACAAGTCATCAAAAACCTCGGCACTACGCGCATGCTCCTAGGGGGATAGATTGGTAGGAAAAGACCATCGCTCGTCCCCAACCGCCACTCATAAGGAGAACAATCAAATAACACCTCATGTTTCAAATTTGTTACACAATGTTTACCATACGTGCATGCTACGGGATTTGCGAACTTCAACACAAGAATTTCTCAAATTCACAATTACTCTACTAGCATGACTCTAATATCACCATCTCCATATCTCAAAACAATTATCAAGTATCAAAGTTCTCATAGTATTCAACACACTCATAAGAGAATTTTATTATTCTTGAATACCTAGCATATTAGGATTTTAAGAAAATTACCATGCTATTTAAGACTCTAAAAATAAGTGAACCATGAGAGTTCATCTATTTCTTCAAAATAAAACTACCACCATGCTCTAAAAGATATAAGTGAAGCACTAGAGCAAATGAAAAACTACTCCGAAAGATTTAAGTGAAGATCAATGAGTAGTCGAATAATAATGCAACTATGTGAAGACTCTCTAACATTTAAGAATTTCAGACCTTGGTATTTTATTCAAACAGCAAGCAAAACTAAATAAAATAAAATGACGCTCCAAGCAAAACACATATCATGTGGCGAATAAAAATATAGCTCCAAGTAAAGTTACGGATGAACGAAGACGAAAGAGGGGATGCCTTCCAGGGCATCCCCGAGCTTAGGCTCTTGGCTATCCTTGAATATTACCTTGGGGTGCCTTGGGCATCCCCAAGCTTAGGCTCTTGCCACTCCTTATTCCATAGTCCATCGAATCCTTACCCAAAACTTGAAAACTTCACAACACAAAACTTAACAGAAAACTCGTAAGCTCCATTAGTATAAGAAAGTAAATCACCACTTCGAGGTACTGTAGTGAACTCATGCTTTATTTATATTGGTGTTAAACCTACTGTATTCCAACTTCTCTATGGTTTATAAACTATTTTACTAGCCATAGATTCATCAAAATAAGCAAACAACACACGAAAAACAGAATCTGTCAAAAACAGAACAGTCTGTAGTAATCTGAATCAAACGTATACTTCTGGAACCCCAAAAATTCTAAAATAAATTTCTGGACCTGAGGAATTTCTCTATTAATCATCTTCAAAAAGAATTAACTAAATAGCACTCTCCAAATAAAATTTGCAGCGATTCTCGTGAGCACTAAAGTTTCTGTTTTTGACAGCCTGATCAACAAGACTTTCCCCAAGTCTTCCCAAAGGTTCTACTTGGCACAAACACTAATTAAACACATAAACCACATCTAAATAGAGGCTATATGAATTATTTATTACTAAACAGGAACAAAAAGCAAGGAACAAAAATAAAATTGGGTTGCCTCCCAACAAGCGCTATCGTTTAACGCCCCTAGCTAGGCATGATGATTTCAATGATGCTCACATAAAAGATAAGAATTGAAACATAAAGAGAGCATCATGAAGAATATGACTAGCACATTTAAGACTAACCCACTTCCTATGCATAGGGATTTTGTGAGAAAACAACTTATGGGAACAATAATCAACTAGCATAGGAAGGCAAAACAAGCATAACTTCAAGATTTTAAGCACATAGAGAGGAAATTTGATATTATTGCAATTCCTACAAGCATATATTACTCCCTCATAATAATTTTCAGTAGCATCATGAATGAATTCAACAATATAACCAGCACCTAAATAATTCTTTTCATGATCTACTTGCATAGAAAATTTACTACTCTCCACATATGCAAAATTCTTTTCATTCGGAATAGTGGGAGTATCATAAGAGACTTGAATACTATAAATTGTTTCCACGTTAAAGGAGTAATGTTCAGAGAAAGGGTACTCATAATCATGACAAGTTTTATAAATATAATCATCACTACTCTTTATAGCATAAGTTTTATCACAACAATCATCATAAGTAGCAACTTTGCTCTCATCATAATCGATTGAAACCTCTTCCAAGATAGTGGATACATCACTAAATAAAGTCACGACCTCTCCAAATCCACTTTCATAAATATTATAAGATTCAACATACTCCAAAATAGTGGGATCATTACTTCCTAAAGTTGACACTCTTCCAAACACACTTTCATCAATATAATCATCGTAAGTAGAAGGCATGCTATCATCATAACAACTTTGCATGTCAAAACTTGAGAGGCTAAAAATATCATCATTATTAGACATAGCATCCCCAAGCTTGGGACAAACATTAATTGCAGCAAATATATTCTCAAATATGTCATCCTCATCAAACATAGCTTCCCCAAGCTTGGGCCTTTTCATATCATAAGCATAATCACTCTTATCATTAATAGTATAGATACACCAATAGTATAGCAATTATAATATTCTTACAAGCAAGTGCCAAAAAGATTTTCAAGATCATAAGAAGTGTCATTATCTTCCCAATCATAATCATCACAACAAGCAATAGGCATAACGAGATCATCATCAAGTGTATCATTTTCATGAGGCACAGCAATAATAGGAGCAACTTTATTTGGGAGAGATACCTTTTTACCTCTCTTCCTTTTTCTTTTCTTCTTCTTCACCACATCATGTGTGGGTTCAATCCTCTTTTTGGAGCTCCTTATTAATGAGATTGGTTGAATAGAGGGCTCCTCTTTGTTACCTAATTCATCATAAGAAATAATAGGAGAATATTGGGAAGTCTCTTCCCTTTCGTTAGCATTCTCTTCATCTTCTATTTGTTTTCTTTTCTTTATGTAATTGGCAATATAAGGATTTTCAATGCAATTCACCGCGCAATACATATAAATTTCCTCTAGATCAAAATGAAGAACTTTATCAAGGGCAAATTTTGGAATATCCTTAGTTCTACGTTTAATTTCTTCATAACCCAAGAGCAAACTAAGTTCATTATGACGTGCAAGGGAAATCAAGTCATCGCAATTTTTGGACACGATACGCTCATGAAACAATTTGCATTGGGTACTAAAATGATCACGTTCATTGCAAAGTTCACAAGTAGGGCTAAGAAAAGATAAATTTTCAGCACATTCATTTAGCTCTTCTTGCAACAATTTGGCTTCTAAGTACTTATGCCTCTTGCAATATCTATCTTCCCTATTTGGTGTGTACATGCAAACCCAGTCTACTCCACAAAAAAATGACATGTTTATAGGAGGCATTTTCATCATAACTAGTGCAATAATCATTAGCATCATGGATATTCAAAGAATTCGTACTAACAACATTGCAATCATGCTCATCATTCAAATATTTAGTGCCAAACATTTTAGAGATCTCTTCTTCTAGCACTTGACCACAATTATCCTTTCCATCATACTCACGAAAGATATTAAAACGATGAAGCGTATGAGACAAACTCAATTCCATTTTTTTGTAGTTTCCTTTTATAAACTAAACTAGTGATAAAACAAGAAACAAAAAGACTCGATTGCAAGATCTAAAGATATACCTTCAAGCACGCACCTCCCTGGCAACGGCGCCAGAAAAGAGCTTGATGTCTACTACACAACCTTTTTCTTGTAGACATTGTTGGGCCTCCAAGTGCAGAGGTTTGTAGGATAGTAGCAAATTTCCCTCAAGTGGATGACCTAAGGTTTATCAATCCGTAGGAGGCGTAGGATGAAGATGATCTCTCTCAAGCAACCCTGCAACCAAATAACAAAGAGTCTCTTGTGTCCCCAACACACCCAATACAATGGTAAATTGTATAGGTGCACTAGTTCGGCGAAGAGATGGTGAAACAAGTGGTATACGGATAGTAGATAAAGGTATGTGTAATCTGAAATTATAAAAACAGCAAGGTAACTAATGATAAAAGTGAGCGTAAACGGTATTGTAATGTGTGGAAATAAGGCCTAGGGTTCATACTTTCGCTAGTGTAAGTTCCCTCAACAATAATAACATAATTGGATCATATAACTATCCCTCAACATGCAACAAAGAGTCACTCCAAAGTCACTAATAGCGAAGAACAAACGAAGAGATTATGGTAGGGTACGAAACCATCTCAAAGTTATTCTTTCCAATCAATCCGTTGGGCTATTCCTATAAGTGTCACAAACAGCCCTAGAGTTCGTACTAGAATAACACCTTAAGACACAAATCAACCAAAACCATAATGTCACCTAGATACTCCAATGTCACCTCAAGTATCCATGGGTATGATTATACGATATGCATCACACAATCTCAGATTCATCTATTCAACCAACACATAGGACCTCAAAGAGTGCCCCAAAGTTTCTACCGGAGAATCACGACGAAAACGTGTGCCAACCCCTATGCATAGGTTCATGGGCGGAACCCACATGTTGGTCACCAAAACATACATCAAGTGAATCACGTGATATCCCATTGTCACGACAGATATCCACGGCAAGACATACATCAAGTGTTCTCAAATATTTAAAGACTCAATCCGATAAGATTACTTCAAAGGGGAAACTCAATTCATTAGAAGAGAGTAGAGGGGGAGAAAACATCATAGGATCCAACTATAACAGCAAAGCTCGCGATACATCAAGATCGTATCACCTCAAGAACACGAGAGAGAGAGAGAGAGAGAGAGATCAAACACATAGCTACTGGTACATAACCTCAGCCCCGAGGGAGAACTACTCCCTCCTCGTCATGGAGAGCACAGGGATGATGAAGATGGCCACCGGAGAGGGATTCCCCCCTCCGGCAGGGTGCCGGAACGGGTCTAGATTGGCTTTCGGTGGCTACGGAGGCTTCTGGTGGCGGAACTCCCGATCTGTTCTCCGTTCTGGAAGTTTTAGGATACGTGGGTATATATGCGTGAAAGGAGTACGTCGGTGGACCGAAGGGGGGCACGAGGCAGGGGGCGCGCCCCAGGGGGGTGGGCGCGCCCCCTACCCTCGTGAGCTCCTCCTTCATCTTCTGACGTAGGGTCCAAGTCTACCCGGTAGGTTTCCTTCCAAAAATAACTTCTCCAGTTGATTTTGTTCCGTTTCGACTCCGTTTGATATTCCTTTTCTTCGAAACACTGAAATAGGCATAAAACAACAAATCTGGGCTGGGCCTCCGGTTAATAGGTTAGTCCCAAAAATAATATAAAAGTGGAAAATAAAGCCCAATATTGTCCAAAACAGTAGATAATATAGCATGGAGCAATCAAAAATTATAGATACATTGGAGATGTATCACCTCCGTCTCCCCCGGCAAGCTCCTGGTGGTGCGGAGGTAGGCGATGTCGTCTAAAGTGATGGTAGAGCCCATCCACGAGCCCGATGGAAGAGCCATCGACGAAGAAAGGAAAGAAGGAAGAATGGAGGTGAAGCTCTGCTCGAAGCGGCGGGCGTTGCAGCGCGCGGTGGTCGCTAAGGGCAGAGGAAGGATGAGGAAGCAGGGGAGTGCGAGCAAGAATGAGTTCCGCCGCCCCCTCTCCCAATTTATAACCCACGATTCGAAAGGTGGGGAAGTGGGATCGTTTGCGCTCGCCCCTCCCACTTCCCCGCAATAACTGCGCATGTATGCGCACAGTAACTGCATCGAGAATGGCAACCGGCCCGTGGACGCCGCAATAAATCCGCGTGCGTGGGCCGAGGGTGCGCATCAGCAGGTCCTATCGCGTGCATGGCCTATCAGGCCCCTCTAGCTCCCGAGCGCCACATGGCGCCCGCGCGAAGCCCAAAAGATCGCCTCAAGATTCGACGGGCTCTTCGGTTTCCCGCCCCCGTCGGGATGCCGCGATCTGGCTTCCGGAAGCCGGCACACAGTGGGTGTTGCCGGACCCAGCGGTCACAAAATTCGCCTCCTCGGGCGGGGGGGGGGGGGGACTGCGAAGGCCCTCCCGCTCGAAGACGGCGGATCTTCACAGCTTTGGGGACTACTTCGGGGGGATGAACCCCAGGCAGGCAACGGAACCCGGAACCTTTTCAAAAACAACGGGCCAACAAGGCCCCTCAAGCCGGCTCATGCCTGGCCGGGTCGCTCGACCCGGCCGAGCCCCTTGACCCGGCCAAATTCCTCGACCCAGCCCCGGCGGCTGCCGCAAGGCGGCCGAACCCGGCGCACCAAGACGTCTTCAACATGCCTGCTTCCCCTTAACGTGTTCTCCAACCCGGCCACTAATACGTCCATTTTGCATCATGCTTTTATATCAATATTTATTGCATTATGGGCTATTATTACACATTATGTCACAATACTTATGCCTATTCTCTCTTAATTTACAAGGTTTACATAAAGACAGAGTATGCCGGCCGCTAGGATTCTGGGCTAAAAAAGGAGCAAATATTAGAGACCTATTCTGCACAGCTCCAAAAGACCTAAAACTTCATGAAAGTCAATTTCAGAATATATAATAAATATTGAGCACAAGAAGTTCACCAGGGGGGCCACACCCTTCCCACGAGGGTGGGGGCGCGCCCTACCCCCTGGGCGCACCCCCTACCCTCGTGGGCCCCCTGGTGGCCCTCCGATGGCCATCTTCTCTATATGGAGTCTTTCAACGAGGAAAAATCATAAGCCATCTTCCCGAATGAGACTCCGCCGCCACGAGGGGGAACCTTGGCGGAACCAATCTAGGGCTTTGTCGGGGCTGTTCTATCGGGGAAACTTCCCTCCGGGAGGGGGAAATCATTGCCATCGTCATCACCAACGCTCCTCTCATCGGGAGAAGGCAATCTCCATCAACATCTTCACCAGCACCATCTCCTCTCAAAACCCTAGTTCATCTCTTCTATCCAATTCTTGTCTCCAAGTCCGGGATTGGTACCTGTGGGTTGCTAGTAGTGTTAATTACTCCTTGTAGTTGATGCTAGTTGGTTTATTTGGTGGAAGATCATATGTTCAGATCCTATATGCATGTTAATACCCCTCTGATTATGAATATGAATATGCTTTGTGAGTAGTTACGTTTGTTCCTGAGGACATGGGAGAAGTCTTACTATTAGTAGTCATGTGAATTTGGTATTCGTTCGATATTTTAATGAGATGTATGTTGTCTCTCCTCTAGTGGAGTTATGTGAACGTCGACTACATGACACTTCACCATTATTTGGGCCTAGAGGAAGGCATTGGGAGGTAATAAGTAGATGATGGGTTGCGAGAAAGACAAAAGCTTAAACCCTAGTTTATGTGTTGCTTCATAAGGGGCTGATTTGGATCCATATGTTTCATGCTATGGTTAGATTTACCTTAATACTTTTCTTGTAGTTGCAGATGCTTGCAATAGAGGTTAATCATAAGTGGGATGCTTGTCCAAGTAAGGGCAGTACCAAAGCACTGGTCCACCCACATACTAAATTACCGAATGTGAATCATATGAACGTGATGAAACCTAGCTTGACAATATTCCCATGTGTCCTCGGGAGCGCTTTTCTCTATATAAGAGTTTGTCCAGGCTTGTCCTTTACTACTGTCGGCGTTCTGGGAATGGGGGTCCCCAGACTTGCCTGCCTGCAGCGTGGCTCGAGTGGGGGCCCAACATGGCCCATCTTCATCAAGCACAAGACTCAAGACCCTCGCGAGGGGCCAAGCCTCGCGAGGCGGACGACACGGCGCATCCTCAGGCGCAGCCTCCTCAGGCTGGCTCGCGAGAAGACGGAGATATCAAGGCGGGGTGCCTCGTGAGGTGCCCGTGACGCAAGCCATGACGATCGAGGGCGCCAGGCGGGCACCAGCGCGCGCAGCGTCCTCCTTTCCTCTTTGGTGCAAAGGGGGCAAGCGCAGCCGCGGAGTACCGAGGCATCAGGCAAAGGTTGCCATTTCGGTGCAACGAGACCAGGACCAAGCGGACTACGAGACGGAGGTCACCATGGAGCCCAGCACGGCGTCACCGCAGTGTCTTTTGCAGGCGAAGACCACCTTTAGTCAGGATAAGAGTACTTGTTGTCCCCCTTCAAATTAGCCCGCCATTGTTGGCTCCCTTCCCGCTCGATATTTGGGAAGAGGACCAGGGCCTCTATAAATAGGGACGGCCACCCACGTAGTAAAGGGTTCGGTTTTCATAGGGAAGCACACAGAGTAGGCCGATCCGACTAGCAAGTAGAGAGAGAGAGAGAGAAGGTGACCGAACTCCTCCCAGCAGTTCATCACCCCTGCCAAGAATAGACCCTCGCGAGGCTGTTCTTCCTTGTATTGTTCATCATCACCAGCCCCCAAGAGGCAATCCATCCACCACACACTGGAGTAGGGTATTACACCACAATGGTGGCCCGAACCAGTATAAACCTTGTGTCTCTTGTGTGATTCCCTTAGTAGTTTAGATCTTTGCGAGACGGGGAGGTTGAGGACGTGATTTCCGCGCGCACCCCAGTGTTCGAACCTTACGGCTCTGCCGGAACCCGAAATCCGACATTTGGCGCGCCAGGTAGGGGTGCGCCGGAATCTGTCTTCCACCACTCCGTTCTCCTCTGACCGTCGCATCCATGTCCGACGCTCGTCAGGCCCGCGCCGAGCGCCGGGCCGCCATCGCTTCTCGCGTCGCCCAGATGGCCCCCGTCGGTGGGCGTCCTCGTCGTTCCCCGTCGCCCGCCGTCAACGCCGCCACCGGCCCGGCGGGGGGCGAGCAGCAGGCATCATCTCAGCACCTGTCCGTGCGGCAAGACGGCCGCACCGCCACTCCATCACTCGCTCCAGCCGGTTCTTCGTCCCGCACGCTCCGCGCACCCTTGGAGGCTCGGGCTGTGCTACTCGTGGCAAACGAGCTCATGCGCTACCGTCCCATCAACGACGTCTACGAAGAATGGCTCGACCGCGTCGCCGAGCTTGTCCGTGCCGCAGGGGGCTCTTCTGCACCGTCCGTCCCTCTGCGCCACACTCCGCCCCGCGTGGGCAACGAAGCTCCAGAGGCGCACCAGCCGCCTCCCCTCCAAGAAGATGCCATGGATCCAAGGCGCTTGGCCCCTGGGCGGAACCCGCTCCGTCAGGCGCCAGCGCAGCAAGAGCGGAGCTGCCAAGAAGTTCCTCGCCCGCAAGGGGCTGCCAGGGCGCTCCCTGCTCCGGTGCGCCGCGACCCTGCTCCAGCTCCGGCGCGCCAAGGCCCCGCCCTGCTCCTAGCTACAGCGTGTGGGGACCCTCAAGACCAAGCTCTCCACCAACCGAGGCCTTTCGTGGCCACCGCGGGCTGCCACGCCTACACCACTGAGCTGCGCAGCGTCGCGTGGCCCGGCAAGTTCAAGCCCGACCTGCCTCCTCGCTACGACGGCACAACCGATCCCGCAGAGTTCCTCCAGCTCTATGAGCTGGGCATCAAGGCTGCCGGCGGGGATGAAAAGGTCATGGCGAACTGGTTCCCCATGGCACTCAAGGAAGGAGCTCGAACTTGGCTCCTGAATCTGGCTCCAGGCACGATCTCCTCCTGGGACCAGATGCGCGCCCGCTTCATCGCCAACTTCCAAGGTACTCGCGACCGGCCGCCCGCCGTGAGCGACATGCGCCGCATCAAGCAACAACCCGGGGAGACCCTGCAAAAGTACATCCAGCGCTTCAACAGCGCACGCCTCAAGATCCCCAGGGTGTCAGAGGAGGCCATCATCTCCGCCTTCTCTGACGGCGTGCGTGACGTCAAGATGAAGGAGGAGCTGGCGATGCACGAAGACCTCTGCACCTCCCTGGAGCTGTTCAACTTGGCGAACAAGTGCGCCAGAGCTGAGGAGGGACGTCTCTCCCTCCTCGAGCTACCTGCCGCGGACCCAGAAGAGAAGAAGCCCAAAGCCAAGGACGCGAAGCGCAAGGGGGCTGTCGTACTCGCGGCAGAACCAGACACCAAGCGGGGCAAGGATCTGCCCGAACCCTCCAAAGGCAGCCGGTACTGTGTGTACCATGACCTCCACACCCACAACACCAACGAATGTCAAGAGCTCCGCGCCGTGCGAGAAGGAAGGATCGGCCGTCGCCCTGACCGTGCTGACCGGGGCTACGGCCGGGGAGGAGGAAGAAACCCAGGACGCTGGGAAGATCGCGGCCCGCGCCCGGGGTGGCGCAACCAGCCTCGCGAGGACCGCTGGCGGGACCTGCCTCGCGAGGGAGACTGGAGGGATCAACCTCGCGAGGATCGCCCTCATGGCAATGCAGGCCTACCTCCGCTGCCGCCTCAGCCAAGAAGGAACGAAGACCGCCATCAAGACGAGGGGGCTGGGGGCTTCCAGGAGCCGCGCACGATCGCCTGCATCCTGGGCGGAGCTCAAGCCCCAGCCTCCCAACGTATCTTCAAGCAGTTTGCCCGCGAAGTGAATGCAGTTCTCCCCAAGCTCGAAGCAACGCGCCCCCTCAAGTGGTCGGCGTGCCCCATCACGTTCAGCTCGGCACACCAGCTCAAGTGCGCGGCCACTGCAGGAGTCCTCCCGATGCTCTGCTCCCCAGTCATCAGCAACGTGCTGGTCACCAAGACCCTCATCGATGGCGGGGCAGGGCTCAACGTCCTGTCCGTGGAAACATTCAACAACCTCCAAGTGCCCTACAACCAGCTTCACCCAACCAGGCCTTTCTCCGGGATCACCGACGGTTCCACAGTCCCGATCGGGCAGGTCCGCCTCCCTGTCACCTTTGGGGCTCGCAGCAACTACCGCACCGAGCTCATCGACTTCGACATCGCCCACATCCGCCTGCTATACAACGCCATCCTCGGGTACCCAGCATTGGCCAAGTTTATGGCTGCGACTCACCACGGCTACAATGTCCTCAAGATGCCGGGAAGTGACGGCGTCATCACGGTGCCCTGTGAAGAGAAGGATGCAGTGTGTTCCCTAGAGCGGGCCTATCAGGCCGCATCGCTAGAAGACCCAGATCGCGGAAGCAGGAGGCTTCCTGAGACCACCCCCAAGAAGAAGAAGACATCATCAGGCTTGGCCCCTCAGGAGGCAGGCCCCTCAGGGCCCATGTCTGCCCAGGGGGACCCCCCTTCCATCACATAGGAAAGCGCGCCCGGTGCCCTCCTCAGGCAGGGCTCGGGGGCTCTCACCTGGAGGGCCACCGACCTAGCCAGGGTCACGAGGGAGGCGCTTGGGCACCATGTGGAGGCGTGCTTTGCAGCACGTTTCCCTTGAGAGGGAGCCAGGCGAGGAAGATCAGACCAGCAAGAGTTCATTGACGAGGCCATTCAAGAACTACAGGAGTCAAGGATCATGAGAGGTTGCCGCCGCCCACCAGCTGTGGCCCCACATCCAGGCCAGGATGGTGGGCTGCGCGCCTGCCTCGACGTACCAGGGCTCAATCAGATCGCCACAACGGAGCGCCTTTGGCCCTCGCAAGTGGGGCGCTGCAGAGGTCCACCCCACAGCTATGTTTGCATGCCTTACGGCCTGCCGAGCATGGCTGCGGCGTACCAGCGCCTCATGAGGGGCATCGTGGAGGCTCAGGAAGACAGGCGTTCCGCGGCCTTGGCGGAGATGGAGGCAGCTCGCGAGGAGTCACCAGCGCCTCCGGAGCCTCCCGAGGCCCCGGGGCCTGGGGGCTCGTGAGGATCGGCTTCTGCAGCCCGTCAAGTCTACTGCACGAACGCCACTACGTCGACGACATCCTCTGGTGACATCTTTCAAATTCCGTTCTCAGCTGGGAGCACCCTCCCAGGGTTGCATCACTCCCAGGCCGCGTGGTTCCGTCCCCGCGGCATGTATCTGCATTTACCTTTCCGTCGTTAGTTTGCCTTGTTGGGGGCGCCCCTCGGGCTGCATCATCCCCAAGCCGTTCGGGCCAGACCCAGCGGCGTGTATCCCCCTAGCTTTTATTTCCAACTATGCATTGCCTATCACGCTTAACTGCATGGTGCCCGCCCGCGGCATCCTTTCTTCCCATGTTGGCCACTTGCACGTTAAAGGGGGGGTGCCTGAGCATCGCGACTTAGGGCTCTTACTGGCTCTCCAGCCCTCACCCTCTGGCCTTGTCCACGGCATCGCGACCTGGCATACCAGCGACGGCTGAGACAAGCTCGAGGGCTGGGACCCGAGGACATAGAGAAGAAAGGGGAGCAGAGGCGAGGGGAAGAGGCTCGCGAGGACCTTGCCGAGCGACTCCGCTCCTACCGACGCGCGAACCCGACTGCGCACCAGGGATAATCCCTGACTTCCGAGATAAGTCACCTCCCGCAGCACTGGCTACCGTGGCACTACCCCCGCACCTAAGACAATTCCGTACTAGCGACGTCGCTTCCCTTTCTCACCGAGCAACGGCTACTTGGGCGCCAAAGGGGACCTCCTGAGCATCGCGACTCAGGGGCTCTTACCGGACCCCGGGTCGCTCACCTCCTGGCCTTGACCACGGCATCACGACCTGGCATACCAGCGACGGCTGACGCCGCCTTGGGACTGGGACCTGTCGGCGTAGAGCACTCGCGAGGTTCGAAAGGGAGAATTAAGCTGTGACGGAATCAGCGACTCACACAAATCCATAGCAAGGGTCATATATTAACAAACGGGACTACAGACACCTTACAAGCCCCCATGGGGCGCATTGTGATTCCTCGCAGGGAACGGATCCTAAGGAGTGCTAACTACACGGGCTCCTGCAGAAGATGCCATCATCAACAGTGGGCCGTCAGACACCGGCGCCAACCACATCCAGATCAGGGTCGGCGACGACCTGCGAGCCCGCCCTGCCCCGGGAGCGGCGCCGGCTCGGGGGCTCGTTGGTGTCATCGCTCGTCTCCGGAGTCACGAAGATCTTGCTGGAGTTGCTGGACCCCCCAGCGCCTTCGCCAAGGGAGCGGTCGACAGGCCTAGCCCTCACCAGGGCAGGGTCCTGGCCACCTCTCCCGCGGCAACACTCCAGCCGGCGCCCGATCGCGTCGAAGACCTTGATGAACATCACCCCCGCGCCATCATACTCTAGGTGGACCGCGAAGACGCCCCTCTCCTTGCAAACCCGGGCGATTTCTCTCCAGCCGCGGGACAAGTAGACCTCGCCCGGGGCGGCGACCACGACCTCAGCCTCGGTCGTGAGGGCGCTGCAGCCGGCGTGCTGCAGCCAGAGCTCCAGAGGCCCTCCTGGAGGGACGACGGAGGCGAAGAAGGGAGGCAGACGGATCCAGGACTGAAGAGGAACGACTACGTGGAGCACGAACTCGTGGGAGGAGCCCTCGGCATGGACTCCGGGAGGAACAACCCACGCCTTCGTGACCCGGTGGCGCCTACGACGACGCCGGCCGTGAAGATCAGCATCGGCACCCTCAGGGCCCTCGGCGAGGGTGTACAAAGGAAGCGGAAACCCCGGCGGAGCCCGCTCGCACCGGGGCCTCGGCTCCACCTGCCGGTCTTCCTCGCCCCGGCTGCAAAGGGCGAGCCGCTTCTTCGGCGGGAGTGGGTCTGGCCCCTCTCGAGGAGCTTTTCCCTTCTCCGCTGCAGAGAACCGGCGGATCGGAGCCATCACACCAAGACGGAGCAAGGATCGGGAAGAAGGAGAAGCCAGGAGGAATGGACTGGAAGGGCACACGTCGTACAGTACTTATAGTCGGCGGAGGCCAACCGCCGGCCTCCACGATCATAGGTAATCATGACACGATTTGCATGCAGGACTTGTCCACCTCGCGCGGACACCAAGGCGTCTTGGGGAAGTGGAGTCGCCCACGTCCAATCAACCGCCATGCGGCGCCCGAGGCCGCAGGCTGTTAGGGCCCGCGGCACTTCGCCCTTGCCCTTTCGCCTCTCGGCACGGCCAAGTCTGTGCGCGCCATGGGCCCGGGGGCTACTGTCGGCGTTCCGGGAATGGGGGTCCCCAGACTTGCCTGCCTGCGGCCTGCGGCGTGGCTCGAGTGGGGGCCCAACATGGCCCATCTTCATCAATCACAAGACTCAAGACCCTCGCGAGGGGCCAAGCCTCGCGAGGCGGACGACACGGCGCATCCTTAGGCGCAGCCTCCTCAGGCTGGCTCGCGAGAAGACGGAGATATCAAGGCGGGGTGCCTCGTGAGGTGCCCGTGACGCAAGCCATGACGATCAAGGGCGCCTGGCGGGCGCCAGCGCGCGCAGCGTCCTCCTTTCCTCTTTGGTGCAAAGGGGGCAAGCGCAGCCGCGGAGTACCGAGGCATCAGGCAAAGGTTGCCATTTCGGTTGAACGAGACCAGGACCAAGTGGACTACAAGACGGAGGTCACCATGGAGCCCAGCACGGCGTCACCGCAGAGTCTTTTGCAGGCGAAGACCACCTTTAGTCAGGATAAGAGTACTTGTTGTCCCCCTTCAAATTAGCCCGCCATTGTTGGCTCCCTTCCCGCTCGATATTTGGGAAGAGGACCAGGGCCTCTATAAATAGGGACGGCCACCCACGTAGCAAAGGGTTCGGTTTTCATAGGGAAGCACACAGAGTAGGCCGACCCGACTAGCAAGTAGAGAGAGAGAGAGAGAGAAGGTGACCAAACTCCTCCCAGCAGTTCATCACCCCTGCCAAGAACAGACCCTCGCGAGGCTGTTCTTCCTTGTATTGTTCATCATCACCAGCCCCCAAGAGGCAATCCATCCACCACACGCTGGAGTAGGGTATTACACCACAATGGTGGCCCGAACCAGTATAAACCTTGTGTCTCTTGTGTGATACCCTTAGTAGTTTAGATCTTTGCGAGACGGGGAGGTTGAGGACGTGATTTCCGCGCGCACCCTAGTGTTCGAACCTTACGGGTCTGCCGAAACCCGAAATCCGACAACTACAAAAAGGATTGGGCCACCTTGCTGCACTTTATTTACTTTTGTTACTTGTTGCTTGTTACCAATTATCTTATCACAAAACTACCTGTTACCTATAATTTCAGTGCTTGCAGAGAATACCTTGCTGAAAACTGCTTATCATTTCCTTCTGCTCCTCGTTGGGTTCGACACTCTTACTTATTGAAAGGACTACGATAGATCCCCTATCCTTGTGGGTCATCAAGACTCTTTTCTGGCGCTGTTGCTAGGGAGTGAAGCGCCTTTGGTAGGTGGAATTTGGTAAGGAAAAATTTATATAGTGTGCTGAAATTTACTGTCACTTGTTACTATGGAAAGTAATCCTCTGAGGGGCTTGTTCGGGGTATCTTCACCCTGACTAGTAGAGCAAAGAGTTGCTCCTCAACCTACTGCACCTACTGAAAATGAAAATGAAAATGTTTGCTTTGAAATTCCTTCGGGTATGATAGAAAAACTGCTAGCTAAACCTTTTGCAGGAGATGGAACAACGCATCCTGATGAGCACCTAATATATGTGGATGAAGTTTGTGGATTATTTAAGCTTACAGGTGTACCCGGAGATGTTATTAAGAAGAAGGTCTTACCTTTATCTTTGAAGGAAGATGCATTGACATGGTATAGGCTATGTGATGATACGGGGTCATGGAACTACAAACGATTGAAATTGGAATTTCATTAGAAGTTTTATCCTATGCATCTTGTTCATCGTGATCGCAATTGTATATATATTTTTTGGCCTCGTGAAGGAGAAAGCATCGCTCAAGCCTGGGGGGGCTTAAATCAATGTTATATTCATGCCCCAATCATGAGCTCTCAAGAGAAATGATTATTCAAAATTTATATGCTCGGCTTTCTGATAACAATCGCACCATGCTCGATACTTCTTGTGCTGGATCTTTTATGACGAAGAGTATTGAATTCAAATAGGATTTATTGGAAAGAAGTAAACGTAACTCTGAAGATTGGGATCGCGACGAAGGTAAGGAGTCAGGTATGACACCTAAGTTTGATTGTGTTAAATCTTTTATGGATACCGATGTTTTCTATAAATTTAGCACTAAATATGGACTTGACTCTGAGATAGTAGCTTCTTTCTGTGAACCTTTTGCTACTCATGTTGATCTCCCTAGGGAGAAGTGGTTTAAATATCATCCTCCCATAGAAGTAAAAGTAGCTGCACCTATTAAAGTTGAAGATCGACAAGATGGCAAACAGTGCCCCTACACCCGGCGTGTCCCATGCCCGGAGAACCCGGTGAGCCCTGTCACCCGGCGGGTCCCAGCACTGGCTTTCCGGATGATGACAACACGGCCGCATGGCCTTGTAACATTACCATTGTACCCCTGGGGTGTTGACCTATAAAACCTGCCAGGAACCCTCCATGCACAGGGGTGAAGAGATCCGATCAGTAGAACACACACACGGAGAGGGAGCAGCCTAAGCCTTGGCCTACCTTCCTTCCTCCCCGATACAGCTCAAGGAGCAACTATGTACTATCACACATAAACCACACTCGGCAGGTCTATGGGTATTATCTCTTCGGAGAGCCCCGAACCTGGGTATGTCTTGTGTCCCGCGCTCGCTCATGCATACCTCGCCTCTGGAGCCCACCAGTGCCCTCGTGCCTCCTCCTCTCTTTATCCATCCCTTGGCATCTGCCGTGAGCCCACCATGACACAGCGGTACCATCGTCGTTGTTTCATATCTAAATTAGGCCAAGTAGCAAATGATGACCTCGCACCACCATTGTCGTGCATGTCGTCATAGTCGTCTCTGTCTGAGCCATCGTCGTCGTCGCCACACCGCTTGAGGAAGGCGTCGTGGCGTCCCTTACATGTCGTGCTTGCGGTGTAGACGCTCCGCTTCCTCCACCTTGCATCGCCTCTCACCAACTTGTTGACGGGTCGTGCGCTCAAACTCAACTATCCCAACTTGGACGGGCTCGGCGTTGAAACGGCACTGGCGCCGAGACATTCGACACCACAATGGTCTTGGATGGATCAAGATTTTGGCGAACGTTGTCGAGCATGGGGTCCTAGAGCACCCAGGTCGGCAGTAACTAGATTTTGGCGAACGTTGTCGAGCGTTGCGCCCGGCCGCTCCCAGCGCGCCTCCACCTCAGAGAGACATTTATTGCGTTGCGTGAACCGTAGCCTTAGAGGTAGTGGGCATGGCTCTGTGATACGTCTCTGATGTATCTACTTTTCCAAACACTTTTGCACTTGTTTTGTACTCTAACTTGCATGATTTGAATGGAACTAACCCGGACGGATTGCTGTTTTCAGCAGAACTACCATGGTGTTATTTATGTGCAGAAACAAACGTTCTCGGAATGACCTAAAACTTCACAGAGCAACTTTTTGAAAAATATAAAAAATACCTGCAAAATATGAAGGCCTGGGGCCCACCACCTGTCCACGAGGGTGGGGGGCGCACCTGCCCCCCTAGGGCGTGCCCCCTACCTCGTGGGCCCCCTGGTGCCTCTCCGACTCCAACTCCATATATTGTGTTTCAGCGAGAAAAAAATCAAAGAGAAGAATTCATCACGTTTTACGATACGGAGCTGCCGCCAAGCCCTAAAACCTCTCGGGAGGGCTGATCTGGAGTCCGTTCGGGGGTCCGGAGAGGGGAATCCGTCGCCATCGTCATCATCAACCATCCTCCATCACCAATTTCATGATGCTCACCACTGTGCGTGAGTAATTCCATCGTAGACTTGCTGGACGGTGATGGGTTGGATGGGATATATCATGTAATCGAGTTAGTTTTGTTAGGTTTTGATACCTAGTATCCACTATGTTCTGAGATTGATGTTGCTATGACTTTGCTATGCTTAATGCTTGTCACTAGGGCCCGAGTGCCATGATTTCAGATCTGAACCTATTATGTTTTCATCAATATATGAGTGTTCTTGATCCTATCTTGCAAGTCTATAGTCACCTATTATGTGTTATGATCCGTTAACCCCGAAGTGACAATAATCGGGATACTTACCAGTGATGACCGTAGTTTGAGGAGTTCATGTATTCACTATGTGTTAATGCTTTGTTCAGGTTCTCTATTAAAAGGAGGCCTTAATATCCCTTAGTTTCCGTAAGGACCCTGCTGCCACGGGAGGGCAGGACAAAAGATGTCATGCAAGTTCTTTTCCATAAGCACGTATGACTATATTCGGAATACATGCCTACATTATATCAATGAACTAGAGCTATTTCTGTGTCACCCTAGGTTATGACTGTTACATGATGAACCGTATCCGCCATAATTCTCCATCACCGATCCATTGCCTACGAGCTTTCCATATATTGTTCTCCGCTTATTTACTTTTCCGTTGCTATTGCTATCATCACTACAAAATACCAAAAACAATACTTTTACTACTGTTACGTTTTGTTACCGTTACCACTACTATCATATTACTTTGCTACTAAACACTTTGCTGCAGATACTAAGTTTCCAGGTGTGGTTGAATTGACAACTCAGCTGCTAATACTTGAGAATATTCTTTGGCTCCCCTTGTGTCGAATCAATAAATTTGGGTTGAATACTCTACCCTCGAAAACTGTTGTAATCCCCTATACTTGTGGGTTATCAAGACAATTTTCTAGCACCGTTGTCGGGGAGCATAGCTCTATTCTTTGAGTCACTTGGGATTTATATCTGCTTATCATTATGAAGAACTTGAAAGATCCAAGAACCAAGATTTATCCCTCAACTATGAGGGGAGGTAAGGAACTGACGTCTAGCTCTGCACTTGATTCACCTTCTGTTTTGAGTAAGCTTGCGACACCTACCCCTGCTTCTGCTATTCTTTCTGATATGTCGCATGTTATTCATGATGCCACTTCTGCTATACATGATACTTATGATGAAACTACTTCTATGCTTGATACTACTGTGCTACTTGGTAAATTTCTTGATGAACAACTTGCTAGGGCTAGAGAAATTGAAAATATTGAATCTGATGATACTGATGAAAGTGATGATGAAGAATCACTTGTTATTCCAAAGGGTTATGTTTTTGATCAAGAAGCTTCCTTAGCTATTTTAGCTTGCAAAGATAGATATGAACTCAAAAGGTTATTAGCTAAATGGAACAAGAAATTGTTGGGGAACGTAGTAATTTCAAAAAAATTCCTACGCACACGCAAGATCATGGTGATGCATAACAACGAGAGGGGAGAGTGTTGTCTACGTACCCTCGTAGACCGACAACGGAAGCATTGACACAACATAGAGGAAGTAGTCGTACATCTTCCCGATCTGACCGATCCAAGTACCGAACGTACGGCACCTCCGAGTTCTGCACACGTTCAACTCGGTGACGTCCCTTGAGCTCCGATCCAGCTGAGTGTTGAGGGAGAGTTTCGTCAGCACGATGGCGTGATGACGGTGATGATGTTCTACCGATGCAGGGCTTCTCCTAAGCACCGCTACGATATGACCGAGGTGGAATATGGTGGAAGGGGGCACCGCACACGGCTAAGGAACGATCATGATGATCAACTTGTGTGTCATGGGGTGCCCCCTTTCCCCCGTATATAAAGGATGGAGGGGGAGGTGCGGCCGGCCCCTAGGGGTGCGCCTAGAGGAGTCCTACTCCCATCGGGAGTAGGACTGCCCCCTCTTGCCTTGTTGGAGAAGGAAAGGGGAAGGGGGAAAGAGGAAATGGGGGCGCCCCCCCCCTTCCTTGTCCTATTCGGACTAGGGGGAGGGGCGCGCGGCCTGCCCTGGCCAGCCCTCCTCTTCTCCCTTAGGGCCCATGTAGGCCCATTAACCCCCGGGGGGTTTCGGTAACCCCCCGGTACTCCGGTAAAATCCCGATTTCACCCGGAATGATTCCGATATCCAAATATAGGCTTCAAATATATCAATCTTTATGTCTCGACCATTTCGAGACTCCTCGTCATGTCCGTGATCACATCCGGGACTCCGAACAACCTTCGGTACATCAAAACACAAAAATCCTAATTACGATCGTCACGGAACTTTAAGCATGCGGACCCTACGGGTTCGAGAACTATGTAGACACGACTGAGACACGTCTCCGGTCAATAACCAATAGCGGAACCTGGATGCTCATATTGGCTCCTACATATTCTACGAAGATCTTTATCGGTCAAACCGCATAACAACATACGTTGTTCCCTTTGTCATCGGTATGTTACTTTCTCGAGATTCGATCATCGATATTCCAGTACCTAGTTCAATCTCGTTACCGGCAAGTCTCTTTACTCGTTCCGTAATACATCATCCTGCAACTAACTTATTAGTTGTAATGCTTGCAAGGCTTGAGTGATGTGTATTACCAAGAGGGCCCAGAGATACCTCTCCGACAAATCGGAGTGACAAATCCTAATCTCGAAATACGCCAACCCAACAAGTACCTTTGGAGACACCTGTAGAGCACCTTTATAATCACCCAGTTACGTTGTGATGTTTGGTAGCACACAAAGTGTTCCTCCGGTAAACGGGAGTTGCATAATCTCATAGTCATAGGAACATGTATAAGTTATGAAGAAAGCAATAGCAACAAACTAAACGATCAAGTGCTAAGCTAACGGAATGGGTCAAGTCAATCACATCATTCTCCTAATGATGTGATCCCGTTAATCAAATGACAACTCATGTCTATGGTTAGGAAACATAACCATCTTTGATTAACGAGCTAGTCAAGTAGAGGCATACTAGTGACACTCTGTTTGTCTATGTATTCACACATGCATTATGTTTCTGGTTAATACAATTCTAGCATGAATAATAAACATTTATCATGATATAGGGAAATAAATAATAACTTTATTATTGCCTCTAGGGCATATGTCCTTCAGTCTCCCACTTGCACTAGAGTCAATAATCTAGATTACACAGTAATGATTCTAACACCCATGGAGCCTTGGTGCTGATCATGTTTTGCTCGTGGAAGAGGATTAGTCAGCGGGTCTGCAACATTCAGATCCATATGTATCTTACAAATTTCTATGTCTCCCACTTGGACTAAATCCCGAATGGAATTGAAGCGTCTCTTGATGTGCTTGGTTCTCTTGTGAAATCTGGATTCCTTTGCCAAGGCAATTGCACCAGTATTGTCACAAAAGATTTTCATTGGACCCGATGCACTAGGTATGACACCTAGATCGGATATGAACTCCTTCATCCAGACTCCTTCATTTGCTGCTTCCGAAGCAGCTATGTACTCCACTTCACATGTAGATCCCGCCACGATGCTTTGTTTAGAACTGCACCAACTGACAGCTCCACCATTCAGTATAAACACGTATCCGGTTTGCGATTTAGAATCGTCTGTATTAGTGTCAAAGCTTGCATCAACGTAACCATTTACGATGAGCTCTTTGTCACCTCCATATACGAGAAACATATCCTTAGTCCTTTTCAGGTACTTCAGGATGTTCTTGACCGTTGTCCAGTGATCCACTCCTGGATTACTTTGGTACCTCCCTGCTAGACTTATAGCAAGGCACACATTAGGTCTGGTACACATCATTGCATACATGATAGAGCCTATGGCTGAAGCATAGGCAACATCTTTCATTTTCTCTCTATCTTCTGCGGTGGTCGGACATTGAGTCTTACTCAACTTCACACCTTGTAACACAGGCAAGAACCCTTTCTTTGCTTGATCCATTTTGAACTTCTTTAAAACTTTGTCAAGGTATGTGCTTTGTGAAAGTCCAATTAAGCGTCTTGATCTATCTCTATAAATCTTAATGCCCAATATGTAAGCAGCTTCACCGAGGTCTTTCATTGAAAAACTCTTATTCAAGTATCCCATTATGCTATCCAGAAATTCTATACCATTTCCAATTAGTAATATGCCATCCACATATAATATCAGAAATGCTACAGAGCTCCCACTCACTTTCTTGTAAATACAGGCTTCTCCAAAAGTATGTACAAAACCAAATGCTTTGATCACACTATCAAAGCGTTTATTCCAACTTCGAGAGGCTTGCACCGGTCCATAAATGGATCGCTGGAGCTTGCACACTTTGTTAGCTCCCTTTGGATCGACAAAACCTTCTGGTTGCATCATATACAATTCTTCTTCCAGAAATCCATTCAGGAATGCAGTTTTGACATCCATCTTGAAAGCACAAGTGCTCCCTAGCTGGTTTTGGTAATTAATGACAACATATTTCTTGTTGGACTAACGTTTCTATCTAGTATATTTCAGATAAGTTCAACAATGGAGTGGCATGAACTAAAGGCTGTGGGAAGTTCTCCAAGATGCTAAGGACAAAGGATTGGCTAAAGCTTAAAGCTCAAGACTCTTCAGTTTATATTTTAGTGATCCAAGATCACATTGATTCCATAGGAAAAGCCAATACTATCAAGGAGGGATGAGGTGTTGCTTAATGAGCCTCTTGCTCAAGTGCTTAATGATATGCTCCAAAATCCTCAACTACTTTCCCACTTCCACATATGACCTAAACCTAAAGCCAAACTCGGACCTACCAATTATTTCTATCCGGCGCCACCGAGTTTCATATGTCATAAGCCACTGCCAAACCCTAATCAGTTCGGTCTCACCAATGGGATTTCGGTCTCACCGAGATGGGCTTGCAAACTCTCTGTTACCTATTGCAATACTCCCGGTTTCACCGAGATATGCAATCGGTCCCACCGAGTTTGCTTGGCCAACTCTCTGTTTCGCCTATTACCAAAATCGGTCCCACCGAGTTTGAGTAATCGGCCAAACCGAGTTTTGGATTTACCCTAACCCTAGCACATCGGTCCCACCTAGTTGATCCAGTCGGTCCCACCAAAAATCTCTAACGGTCACTAGGTTTACCTTTTCGGTCCGACCGAGTTTGTTGATTCGGTCCCACCGAGATTGGTAAATTGTGTGTAACGGTTGAATTTTGTGTGGAGGCTATATATACCCCTCCACCTCCTCTTCATTCGTGGAGAGAGCCATCAGACTAAGCCTACACTTCCAGCATTCTATTTCTGAGAGAGAACTACCTACTCATGTGTTGAGGCCAAGATACTTCATTCCTACCATATGAATCTTGATCTCTAGCCTTCCCCAAGTTGCTTTCCACTCAAACCTTCTTTTCACTAGATCCTAATCCTATGAGAGAGAGTTGAGTGTTGGGGAGACTATCATTTGAAGCACAAGAGCAAGGAGTTCATCATCAACACACCATTTGTTACTTCTTGGAGAGTGGTGTCTCCTAGATTGGCTAGGTGTCACTTGGGAGCCTCCGACAAGATTGTGGAGTTGAACCAAGGAGTTTGTAAGGGCAAGGAGATCGCCTACTTCATGAAGATCTACCGCTAGTGAGGCAAGTCCTTCGTGGGCGATGGCCATGGTGGGATAGACAAGGTTGCTTCTTCGTGGACCCTTCGTGGGTGGAGCCCTCCGTGGACTCGTGCAACCATTACCCTTCGTGGGTTGAAGTCTCCATCAACGTGGATGTAGGATAGCACCACCTATCCGAACCACGGGAAAAACATCCGTGTCTCCAATTGCGTTTGAATTCTCCAAACCCTTCCCTTTACATTCTTGCAAGTTGCATGCTTTACTTTCCGCTGCCTATACACTCTTTGCATACTTGCTTGATATGTATTGTGAATGTTGAAATTATGCCTAAACTCCACTTAAACCGAAAAAGCTTAAAAATTGCAACTTTAGCATTAAGTGTCTAATCACCCCCCTCTAGACACATCTACTTCAAGGTCCTACAAGTGGTATCAGATCTTTAGTCTCCATTGCCTTGGTTTAATCACCATTGGAGGAAGATGGATGTGTCTACTTTAGGGAGTCTTAGACATAGAGTGCCTATTCTTGATGGAGAATATTTTCATGAGTGGAAAAATGAGATGCTTGTAATCTTCAACCAATATCATTTGAACAAGTATATTGCTAGCCCCTGTGCACCTCATATTGATCCCTTGCATCCTACCCTAGATGAAGATATTGACATGATTCGCAATCTTAGAACTATCGAGCTCATCATTAGAGGATTGCCCAAAAATTTGATTGCTAGTTTGCCTACTCTTAATTGTGCCTCTACTATATGGAAATTTCTTGAGGAACGATTTCCCGATCATTCCTTGAAAAATTTGGATGAAATTCTCCATAAATCTATTGCCTTGAGTAAGATGAACTCTAGTGATCCTAGTTTTGGTGATTGTCTATTTGAGCTTACCAATCTCAAGCATGCTAAAGGAGATGTTGGAATCATTAGTGATATTATATCCGAAGCTATAAGAATTCATAAAAGTGACCACTTTGATGATCATTTATCTAATGAATTACCCTCTCTAGGAAATGATGAGTCACAAGATCATGGTGAACATGGATACTATGATAATGATGATCATAGTGACTTCGATCTTGATGATGCAATGAGACATTTTGGTCTTACGGCAAATCTTCGAGGATATGAATTAGGAGGAAAGGAATGGGTTCTTGATAGTGGATGTACTGATCATATGACCGGAGATGAAGAGATGTTTCGTGAGCTTGCTGAAAATGACAGCCCTCGAAAATATGTCACTTTTGGTGATAATTCAAAGGGTAAAGTGGTTGGCCTTGGTAAGGTGGCCATCTCACATGACAATTCCATTCAAAATGTCATGCTCGTTGAATCTCTCGGCTACAACTTACTTTCAGTATCTAGACTTGCTGATTTCGGTTTGAATGTCTTATTTACTGAGGTAGATTGCCAAGTATTTCGTCGAGACAATCATAAAATGGTCTTTACCGGTATGCGTAGAGGTGATCTTTACATTGTCGATTTCTCTAAAAAGGCACAACCTAAAACTTGCTTTATTGCTAAATCCTCAAAAGGTTGGTTGTGGCATAGATGACTAGGTCACGTTGGCATGAGAAACCTTGACAAGCTTATTAAAGGAAATCATATCCTTGGAGTTAACGATGTCATATTTGATAAGGATAGACTTTGCAGTGCTTGTCAAGCAGGTAAACAGGTTGGGGGAAGACATCCCGTGAAGAACATCATGACCACAAGGAGGCCACTCGAGCTACTTCATATGGATCTTTTTGGTCCCAACGCCTACAAGAGTCTCGGTGGAAATTCCTTTGGTCTAGTTATAGTTGATGATTTTTCAAGATTTACGTGTGTGTTCTTTCTTAATGACAAGTCGCAGGTCCAGAAGATCTTCAAAAACTTCGCTAGGAAGGCCCAAAATCAGTTTGACGTGAAGATCAAGAAGGTTCGGAGTGACAACGGAACGGATTTCAAGAACACAAATGTGGACACCTTTCTTGACGAAGAAGGGATTTCACACGAGTTCTCGGCTACGTACACACCTCAACAAAATGGAGTTGTTGAAAGGAAGAACCGGACGCTCATCGAAATGGCAAGAACAATGCTTGATGAATACAAGACGCCGAAGCACTTTTGGGCAGAAGTGGTTGAGATAGCTTGTCACGCAACAAATCGCTTGTACCTTCACAAGCTACTCGGCAAGACGGCATACGAGCTCCTCACCGGTAACAAACCCCAAGTTGGATACTTTCGAGTATTCGGCTCAAAGTGCTACATTCTTGATAAGCATCGTCGTTCAAAGTTTGCTCCTAAATCTCATGAAGGTTTCCTAGTTGGTTATGGCTCAAACTCTCATACTTACCGTGTCTACAACAATTTCACCCGAAAGGTTGAAGAGACGGTAGATGTGAAGTTTGATGAATCCAATGGCTCGCAAGTAGAGCAATTGCCAATTGATGTAGGAGACAAAGACCCTTCAGAAGCAATCCAAGACTTGTCCATTGGCAAAATTCGTCCAACGGAGGTGAAGGAGAGTACTTCATCCGTCCAAGTGGAAGCTTCTACTTCACAACAAGGTGAACCAAGAATCGACACGGAAGCATCCACAAGTGGGACACACCAAGATGAAGAAGACAAGGAAATGCATCAAGACGAACATCAACAACCTCCTTCTCCACCACGACAAGAAAACGACAACGTCAACAATGAAGAAGGCCAAGAAGAAGAACAAGATGAAGAAGATGTTCAACGAAGACCCAAGCAAAAGCTCTCACGAGTTCGAGCAAGAATCGCCAAAGATCATCCCGTCGAGCAAATCTTCAATGATATACAAACCGGGAGAATTACTCGCTCAAAAACTCGTTTAGCTAACTTTTGTGAAAACTATTCATTCATCTCTAGCATTGAACCTATGAAGGATGAAGAAGCATTGGAAGATCCGGATTGGATAAACGCTATGCATGAAGAGCTACACAACTTTGAGAGAAACCAAGTTTGGACATTGGTTGAGAAGCCCGACAACAACCACAACATTATTGGTACCAAATGGGTGTTTCGCAACAAGCAATATGAAGATGGACAAGTGGTTCGCAACAAAGCACGTCTCGTCGCCCAAGGGTACACACAAGTCGAAGGTATGGACTATGGTGAGACATATGCTCCCGTTGCTAGACTTGAGTCCATTCGCATCTTACTTGCCTATGCTAATCACCATCATATCACCTTGTACCAAATGGACATTAAAAGTGCTTTTCTAAATGGTGAAATAGAGGAGGAAGTTTATGTCAAACAACCTCCCGGCTTTATCAATCCTAAGAAACCAAATCATGTTTACAAACTTCACAAAGCTCTTTATGGTCTTAAACAAGCTCCTAGAGCATGGTATAAATGCCTGACCAAGTTCCTTATTGCAAGTGGTTTTGAAATTGGTAAAATTGATTCTACTCTTTTTACTAAAAGGGTTAATGGAGAACTATTTGTATGCCAAATTTATGTTGATGATATCATATTAGGTTCAACTAACCCTCTCTTTAGTGAAAAGTTTGGAAAGCTAATGTCAGAGAAGTTTGAGATGTCTATGATGAGTGAACTCAAATTCTTTCTCGGTTTGCAAATCAAGCAAACTAAGGAAGGTACATTTGTCTCTCAAACGAAGTACACCAAGGACTTATTCAAGAAGTTCAATATGCAAGAATGCAAAGGTATATCTACACCCATGCCTACTAGTGGACATAATGATTTGACCAAAGATGGTGAACCGGTTGATCAAAAGGTTTATCGCTCTATGATTGGTTCATTATTATACCTATGTGTTTCACGTCCCGATATTATGCTAAGTTTGTGCATGTGTGCACTATATCAAGCTGTTCCTAAAGAATGTCATCTTAAGGCCGTAAAAAGGATAGTTAGATACTTAATTCATACACCATACTTTGGCATTTGGTATCCTAAGAGGTCTTCTTTTGATCTTGTTGGCTATTCCGACTCGGATTATGCCGGAGACAAGGTTGATAGAAAGTCCACTTCGGGTACTTGTCAATTTCTTGGTAGATCTCTTGTGTCTTGGTCTTCCAAGAAACAAAACTCGGTGTCCTTATCCACCGCCGAAGCGGAATACATTGCCGCTGGTTCATGTTGTGCTCAATTACTTTGGATGACCCAAACTCTTAAAGATTATGGGATCTATGTGAAACATGTTCCACTGCTTTGTGACAACGAAAGTGCTATCAAAATTGGTCATAATCCTGTACAACATTCTCGAACTAAGCATATTGAAGTTCGTCATCATTTCATTCGAGACCATGTTGCTAAGGGTGACATTAATCTTAAGCATGTTCGCACCAATAAGAAATTAGCGGATATATTTACTAAGCCACTTGATGAGAAAGTGTTTTGCAGGTTGAGAGGTGAATTGAACATTATTGATGCTTCGAACTTGGAGTAGAAACTCCATTGGATACATGCAAGACATGAGCTTATGACTAATCCATGATATATCTCTTATGATGACTATCTTATATCTTGGATATATATTTGTATCTTGCATGTTGTCTAACCCATGTAGGTGCTTGGTTGAATCTCATTCCATGAGATTGCGACTCACTCACATCTTGAGCAATCTCTACATCACCAAGTCTCTACACGATGGTGGTTGAAGACAAGGAAGCACAAAACCATTCAAACATATCCTTTGAAAAATTCTATGTTGAGCTTCATGATTGTCATTTTTGGATACACAAGTGCTCTTCCTTTCAAGAACTAACCCATGTAGGTAGATGAACTCAAACTCCAAGTGGTGCTCCCAACTCTTGATGAGCTACATCAACCTTGAGCACCCACACAAGTTCAACTACATGAGCAAGAACCACACCACCACCCAAGGTATGTTATTCCATCTTAGAGAAGCTTTACTCCAAGACATGAGTCAAAGCAACTCAACAAGATGTGAATACATCAAGATGCTTACACGAAAAATGGTAACCCCATTTTGAGCTTAAACGATGAGTATGACCTATGATCAAGCGTTCCCACTTGACTCCCAAGTCAATATACTCTAACATAGGTGACTATGTCACCGCCCAACTCTAGATGAAGTTCTCTTGTGTTCTTTTTGTGTTATTGCATTTGTCTCATGCATGTTTATTTTCTTTCTCTTTTTCAACTTCTCCTGCTTGGTTGCATCCGTAGCAACGTCATCTGGGGCATAACGTGCTAACTTGCTGAAGTCGTCAACGTACTGGCCAACTGTCCTTCCTCCTCGGTGTAAGTTGCGAAACTCACGCTTCTTCATGGCCATAGCTCCTGCTAAAACATGTGCAGTGCGGAAGGCTTGCTGAAACTGATCCCAGGTGACAGTGTCAACTGGGAAAGTGGCTGTGAAATTCTCCCACCATGCTGCCGCGGGTCCTTCTAACTCATGTGCGGCAAACTTCACTTTCTCACCATCTGTGCATCCTGCAGTGGTCAACTCCCTTCCTATCTTGCGGAGCCAATCATCTGCTACTATCGGCTCAGTGCTACTAGAAAACACCGGCGGATTTAGCCTAAGGAAATGGGCTAAGTGGTCAACAGGTGGTGGTGGTGGTGGGTTGTTGTTGTTGTTGTTCTGCTGATTCTGAACTAACATCCGCATCAACTAATTCTGCTGTTGGATCAACTTAGTGAGCTCCGGTGGAAATCCATTGTCACGTCTCGGAGGCATCTGAGGGTTTAGAAAAGAAGAGATATAAGAATAGAATGAGGTCTAAAGAGAAAACACTACCCCAACGCACATGAGCAAATTCACACAAAATCACTTCATTCAATCAAACAAGGGCATACAATCGATCTAGCTATCGCAAAAGTGCTTGAACTATAGTGTTTACATGGGGGGGGGAATACTACTAATATTTGGTGGTCATCTAGAAATTTGAACCGGTGGAAGACTCCATGATGTTCGCTCCAGCTTCGTCTTCAAATTCGGGTTCACTTGGATCCGAATCGGTGTCATCGATGATGATGATGTAATTATCCGGACATGCGACATACTCGTCTTCCTCCTTGGATGCTAACTTCCTCTTGAGTTCTTCAATCTCCTGCTTAAGATCGACATTATGCCTTGCTAGAGCTACGATCTCGTCCATGTAGTCCTTGCGTGTAGCCTTCAGTTCTCCTTCTAGCTTGATGATCCTTGTTTTTGCATTCTTCAACTCTATCATCTCGTTGCACATCTGGTTCTCGTGGCGTCGAATGTGTTGGTTTAACTCCTGGATAAAAGCTGCAATGGATCTATCCTTCTTGGTGCTGACTAACTCCCATTGTTCATCTCGGCGTCCGCAAATCTGGTAGATGGTGTCCTTGAGGTCTTCTTGATAAACTTCTCCAATGCGTCCTATGGTGATATGGGCTGCCATGCTCCTTCCTAGACTCCAAGTTGGTGCATTGAAAACACTATCTATGGGCTTCGTGATTGGCGCGAATGTTCTTCCCGGAACGTGAGCTTGAATCTTCCAGCGTTCCTCTTTAGGCAGAGTGGCGTTGAAGGTTCCCGTGAAACTTGGTAATCCAATGTTCAGGTACTTGGTGACTTCCTTCAAGTGAAATCCAAAAGGTGTGCCTTCATCCGGTTGAGCGTACTTAATCTTCGCGTCCTTCATCCTAAAGAGTAGAAAAGATGAGGAGTTAGAAAATGAGGAGAGAATAGTGACCTATGGCTTTTACTTAGTGGTCGTGTCCTACAGTCAGCGTGTGCTCTGATACCATCTCTGTAGCGACCCGACCCGAATGGATCAAGTCTACTGTGCTCCGGTGTCATCCCTGGATCAATAATGCTGACACCACACAGTACATCGAAGGATTTATAGCAGAGTGGCAATCACACACTTATTACATCGATGTCTCCGAAGAGAACTTATTACAATAATATGGCTTAAGGCCATCTAGTGTCGATAACAGCGGAAGACTTGGAAGATAAATGGGTCCATCAACTCCAACGGCATCACTGAGTATAGAACCACGACCTAAAAGCACCTTAATCATCGTCTGAAAAGTCTGCAACATTAACGTTGCAGCCCGAAACGGGTCAGCACATGGAATATGCTGGCAAGGTAACACATAGAGAGTATTGGAATGAAACAGCTATACTATATGCATATTTGGCTGGTGGAAAGCTCTATGGTTACTGTTTTGCGTAAAGCCAGTTTTTCCCTACTGCAAAGGAATAAAATTTATTTAACTATCATGGTGGTTGTTAAACATTGAGAATGGTTGACAGCATTCTCAATCCCAATTAAAAGTAGTCATTAATAACCAACAATATTAATTTAGAAGTAACATGATGAGATTCACATGATATTCAAGTACTAGATACTCAAGATTGTCCATAACCGGGGACACGGCTAATCATGATTAGTTTATTACACTCTGCAGAGGTTTGCGCACTTTTCCCCACAAGACTCGATCGCCTCCGTTGGATTTCACGCACTACTGGTGTTTGAGAAACGGATGACCGAGACATAGTCTTTCAGAAGCGCTAGCACCTTACGATGGAGTAGACCGTACCACCTACATCCCCTACATCTGCTAGTCGACCCCTATAAGAGTTCGCACGACTTAGTCAACTATGCCAGAGCCCATATTGGCTTGTGGCTGCACACGTAAGTATTTAGCATGAAAGATCTTATGATCCCTTTGAGCCTGGGTGGCGGTCCAAAATAAAACAGGCAAGTCCTGATAGACATCAGGTGCCTCAATCCACCCAGATGTGTGTTTAAGTTGCCACCTTAGATAAACCATTAAAATTATCAATCTCACATCTGTCATGGATATCACTCACCCAATCCACGTCTACTAGCATAGCATGGCATAATAAGCAAACGTAGAAGTAACTCCCAAAGGTTTCATAATAAATAGGTAATAGGTACTACCTCATCTACTTCCCATCCCACAATTTAATTAGATCCTAATCATGCAATGTGTGAGGATGGATCTAATGCAATAAAACTGGGTTGTAGAGAAGGTATGATCAAAGTGTTACTTGCCTTGCTGATGATCCGCGAGTCCTAGAGATTCGAAGTAACAGGCGGCGCAATCCGGCTAATCTATCGCAGACAAACAACAAGCATACAATAAGTACTCATCTAATGCACAGGTAAAACTCGAACAAGAGATCAAACCAGATAGTTCAACTTAAGAACTCCGGTTGCAAAGAAAGAAAGAACCGAACAAAGAAACCGAAAAACAAGCGGCGGAAAACAACTCGGTTCTAGCAAGTTGAAACTAGGTCAAATTTTACCGTAGCAAAACTGGTTTAAGTTGATTAGTCAGAACGGCGGTTTCGAAACGAAACTCCAGGCGCTTGAATCACCTGATTCCGATAAACGAGCGAGAAGATAGACTAGAACAAAGATTGGATCTGAGATCGCGATCGCGGAATAAATCCGACGAAAAGAAAAAGAAGAACGGTTAAACGAACGGACGTTAGGACGAACGGTCCGGCGAACAGTCTCGAGGCAGCTAAACCGGAAAAGAAAACGGAACCGATCTAGGGTTTCGAGAAAAGAAAACCGAACGAAAAACCGATCTAGAAAACCGGAACGGTTTAGAGAAGAACCGGAAAGAAAACGAATCGGAAGAGAAGAAAAGAATTGGAACGGTTTAGAAGAAAAACGATCCGAGGAAAAGAAAAGATGCGGCGCGGGGCTACCTTCGGCGAGGTCTCCGGCGAGGGGCTCCGGCGGCGGCGAGCAAGGGCGGCGGCGGCGCTAGGGCAAGGCGGCGGCGGCGGTGACGCAAGGCGGCGCGCGGGGCAAGGTGCGGCGGCGGTGCAGGGCAAGGCGCGGCTTGGGGAGGCTTGGGGCTTGGTGTGAGGTTTAGAGGGGGGGTGCTTGGGTATTTATATTGGTGAGGGGAGAGGAGACTTGGGGTAGGGGGCAAGAAAAAGAGGAGGAAAAAGAGTAGGAGAGGGAGATTGGAAAAAAAGGCAATCGGAGTCCAACTAGGACTCCAAGGCGGCGGCGGCCTTGGCGCCTGCCTGCGCCAGGCGCGCGGCGCGGTGGGGAGGGGCTTGGCACGGCCGGCTGCTGGCTTGGGCCTTTGGCCCAGGCGCGCTGATTTTTTTTTAAATCGGTTACGCGCGCAGAAAAGAGAACTAAATGAACTCCAAAACTTCTAAAGTAAATTTTCCCCGACTCCTAAAAATGAGTCGAACAAAATAAACTTTTCTCGGGACCTAGAATGCAATTTTTGAAAACACGCATTTTTTCCTATCCAAATAAAAGGCAAATGAAACTCCGACAAAACCAATGATCCTCTTTTCGAAATTTGAGAAAGCTCAAATATGAAAATGACGAAATCTCCAACTCTCTCTGAGGGTCCTTGAGTTGCGTGAAATTTCTAGGATCGACAAAATGCAAGAAAATATGATATGCATGATGATCTAGTGTATAACATTCCAAATTGAAAATTTGGGATGTTACAAACCTACCCCCCTTAAGATGAATCTCGCCCTCGAGATTCGGGTTGGCTAGAAAATAGGTGAGGGTGGTCCTTGAGCAAATCTTCTTCTCTCTCCCAGGTGGCTTCATCCTCTGAGTGGTGGTTCCACTGAACTTTGCAAAACTTGATAACCTTACTACGGGTAACTCTGCTGGCATAATCGAGAATCTTGACTGGTTTCTCTTCATACGTTAAGTCGTCCTTCAACTGAATCGCTTCAAGCGACACTGTTTCTCTTAGTGGTACCTCTACCATCTCGGCGTGACATTTCTTCAGTTGAGAAACATGGAATACATCATGAACTCCTGACAGTCCCTCTGGTAATTCCAACTTATAAGCGACTTCTCCCATACGTTGCAAAATCTTATATGGTCCAACGAAACGTGGTGCTAATTTTCCCTTAACTCCAAAGCACTTAACTCCTCGTAGTGGAGATACTCGGAGATACACCCCGTCTTCGGTTTTGTAAACTGTCTCCTTGCGTTTAAAATCTGCGTAGCTCTTCTGCCTGGACTGAGCTACCTTGAGCCTATCGCGAATCAACTTAACTTTCTGTTCAGACTCCTTAATCAAATCTGGTCCAAAGAACTAACGGTCTCCAACTTCGTCCCATGACAATGGTGTCCTGCACCTCCTTCCGTATAAAGCTTCTAAAGGTGCCATCTTCAAACTGGTTTGGTAACTGTTGTTATACGAAAACTCCGCATACGGCAAGTTATCGTCCCAACTAGATCCATAATCTAGTGCACAAGCTCTCAGCATATCTTCCAAAATCTGATTGACTCTCTCAGTCTGTCCATCTGTCTGCGGATGAAAAGCGGTGCTGAACTCTAGCCTGGTTCCTAAAGTCTCATGCAACTGATTCCAAAACTTTGAGGTAAATTGGGTTCCTCTATCTGATACAATACTCCTCGGAACTCCATGAAAACAAATGATCCTAGTCATGTATATCTTTGCCAACTTAGCACTGGTGTCAGTGGTCATGACTGGAATGAAATGTGCTACCTTCGTCAAACGATCAACTACTACCCATATCAAGTCATATCCTGCTTTCGTCCTGGGTAGTCCTGTGATAAAATCCATGCCTATCTTATCCCACTTCCATTCGGGTATCGGCAATGGTTGCAACAATCCGGCTAGCTTCTGATGTTCTGCCTTTACTCTATGACATACGTCACAAACTGCTACATATGCTACAATATCCTTCTTCATTCCGGTCCACCAGAATGTCTCCTTCAAATCCAAATACATCTTGGTATTTCCTGGGTGAATCGAATATGGTGAATCGTGTGCCTCTTGTAGAATCAACTTCCTGATCTCCGGGTCATTTGGCACATAAACACGGTCCTCAAACCATAGGGTATCGTGCTCATCCTCACGAAATCCCTTTGCTTTTCCTTTGCTTAGTTTCTCCTTTATAGCAGCAATCTCCTTGTCAGATTTCTGAGCTTCTCTGATTTTATCCATCAATGTTGGCTGAATCTCCAATGCTGCCACATAGCCTTTCGGAACTATCTCTAAACTTAGTTCGCGAAGGTTTTCTGCTAACTCCTTGGGTATTTCTCCCGTCATTAACGTATTGACGTGGCTCTTACGGCTCAATGCGTCAGCTACTACATTAGCTTTACCGGGATGGTAATGCAATCTCATATCATAATCCTTGATGAGCTCCAACCATCTCCTTTGTCTGAGATTCAACTCCTTCTGCGTGAAAATTTACTTCAAACTCTTGTGATCCGTGTACACCTCACAATGATTTCCAATGAGGAAATGTCTCCATGTCTTCAATGCATGCACTACGGCTGCTAACTCCAAATCATGCGTGGCGTAATTCAACTCATGAGGTTTCAGTTGTCGTGAAGCATACAAAACAACTCTCCCTTCCTGCATAAGCACTGCTCCAAGTCCTCGACGTGAAGCGACGCAATACACCTCATAATCCTTGGTCTGATCTGGAAAAATCAATACCGGTGAGGTAACCAATCGTTTCTTCAACTCCTGGAAACTAGCCTCACACTCCTCAGTCCAATTGAACTTGGTATCCTTCTTCAACAATTCTGTCATAGGCTTCGCAATCTTTGAAAAGTTCTCCATGAATCTCCGGTAGTATCCTGCGAGTCCAAGAAAACTCCGGATCTCTCCAACTGTCGTTGGTGCTTCCCATTCAGTTACGGTCTCAACCTTTGCGGGGTCAACTGCTATCCCTTCTCCGGATATAACGTGTCCGAGGAATCCAACTTCCTTCAACCAAAACTCACATTTGCTAAACTTGGCATATAACTGATGTTCCCTTAGCTTCTCCAATACCAAACGCAAATGTTCCTTATGCTCTTCTTCATTCTTCGAATAAACCAGGATATCATCAATGAACACTACGACGAACTTATCCAAAAACTCCATAAATACCTTGTTCATCAGGTTCATAAAATAGGCAGGCGCGTTAGTCAATCCAAATGACATAACGGTATACTCATACAATCCATATCTTGTGGTGAATGCTGTCTTAGGTATGTCCTGCTCTCGAATCTTCAACTGGTGGTACCCTGATCGCAAATCGATCTTGGAAAACACTTTAGCTCCTTGCAAACGATCAAACAGATCATTTATCATTGGCAGTGGGTACTTGTTCTTGATGGTTACTTCATTCAATCCTCGATAATCAACAACCATCCTTAATGATCCATCCTTCTTCTCCACTAGAAGTACGGGTGATCCCCAAGGCGAAGAACTTGGGAGTATGTAACCTTTCTCCTGTAACTCCTTAATCTGATTCTTAATTTCTACCAAATCCTTTGCTGGCATCCGGTATGGTCTCTTTGATATTGGTCCAGTGCCTGGCAATAACTCAATCAAAAACTCAATGTCTCTATCCGGTGGCATGCCTGGCAACTCTTCCGGAAATACATCAGGAAAATCCTTTACCACTGGTACTTCTTCCTGCACTACTCCTGTTAGGCAGTTTACTTGTGTCCTATTTGGCACATGCCGGGATACATACTTGATCCGTCTTCCTTCTGGTGTGGTAAGCAAAATTGACTTACTAGCGCATTCAATATTCCCTTCATACTTTGATAACCAGTCCATGCCTAATATCACATCCAATCCTTGAGATTCCAGTACTATTAGGTCTGAGGGAAAAACATAGTTACCAATCCTTAATGGTAACCGATCACACCATCGTCTAGCCATAAACTCCGCTCCTGGTGAGCTTACTAACATGGGTGACCTAAGGGCTTGGGTTGGCAGGTTATATTTATCCACAAATCCCCTTGATATGTATGAATGCGATGCACCAGTATCGAAAAGAACGAGTGCGGTAAATGACTTAACCAAAAACTTACCGATCACTGCATCAGGCTGATCTTCAACCTCCTCCACGCTAACGTGGTTCACCTGTCCCCTATTGAAAGGGTTTGGCTTCTTCCCTGAGCTTCCACTGCCATTTCCATTCTGGCCTTCAGGACATTCATTTGCATAATTACCGGTCTTGGAACACTTGAAACAGGTGACTTGACTCAGATCTCTCTTGGTTGGGGTTGATGGGGTGGTCCGGTTTTGGCCGTTGCTTCCTCCATTCCCATTTCCATTATTGTGGCCATTGTGGTTGTGCGAACTACCTCCTCCATGGGTATGCTGAAACTGAAATCCTGATTTAGGGGTAAAACGGGGCTTCTGCTGGGCTCCAGAGTTATACTTCCCCTGTCCATACTTCCTCTTGCGGTTCTCAATCTGCTGTTGCTTCCCATCAATCATGATGGCACGATCTACCAACTCCTAGTAGTTGTTGAAACTTCCTACCATCAACTGCTTGCTTAACTCATCATTCAGTCCTTCCAGAAACTTCTCCTGCTTGGTTGCATCCGTAGCAATGTCATCTGGGGCATAACATGCTAACTTGCTGAAGTCGTCAACGTACTGGCCAACTGTCCTTCCTCCTTGGCGTAAGTTGCGAAACTCACGCTTCTTCATGGCCATAGCTCCTGCTGAAACATGTGCAGTGCGGAAGGCTTGCTGAAACTGATCCCAGGTGACAGTGTCAACTGGGAAAGTGGCTATGAAATTCTCCCACCATGCTGCCGTGGGTCCTTCTAACTGATGTGCGGCAAACTTCACTTTCTCACCATCTGTGCATCCTGCAGTGGTCAACTCCCTTCCTATCTTGCGGAGCCAATCGTCTGCTACTATCGGCTCGGTGCTACTAGAAAACACTGGCGGATTGAGCCTAAGGAAACGGGCTAAGTGGTCAACAGGTGGTGGTGGTGGTGGTGGTGGGTTGTTGTTGTTGTTGTTCTGCTGATTCTGAACTAACATCTGCATGAACTGATTCTGCTGTTGGATCAACTAAGTGAGCTCTGGTGGAAATCCATTGTCACGTCTCGGAGGAATCTGAGGGTTTAGAAAAGAAGAGATATAAGAATAGAATGAGGTCTAAAGAGAAAACACTACCCCAATGCACATGAGCAAATTCACACAAAATCACTTCATTCAATCAAACAAGGGCATACAATCGATCTAGCTATCGCAAAAGTGCTTGAACTATAGTGTTTACATGGGGGGAATACTACCAATATTTGGTGGTCATCTAGAAATTTGAACCGGTGGAAGACTCGATGATGTCCGCTCCAGCTTCATCTTCAAATTCGGGTTCACTTGGATCCGAATCGGTGTCGTCGATGATGATGTAATTATCTGGACATGCGACGTGCTCGTCTTCCTCCTTGGATGCTAACTCCCTCTTGAGTTCTTCAATCTCCTGCTTAAGATCGACGTTATGCCTTGCTAGAGCTACGATCTCATCCATGTAGTCCTTGCGTGTAGCCTTCAGTTCTCCTTCTAGCTCGATGATCCTTGTTTTTGCATTCTTCAACTCTATCATATCGTTGCACATCTGGTTCTCGTGGCGTCGAATGTGTTGGTTTAACTCCTGCATAAAAGCTGCAATGGATCTATCCTTCTTGGTGCTGACTAACTCCCATTGTTCATCTCGGCGTCCGCAAATCTGGTAGATGGTGTCCTTGAGGTCTTCTTGATAAACTTCTCCAATGCGTCCTATGGTGATATGGGCTGCCATGCTCCTTCCTAGACTCCAAGTTGGTGCATTGAAAACACTATCTATGGGCTTCGTGATTGGCGCGAATGTTCTTCCTGGAACGTGAGCTTGAATCTTCCAGTGTTCCTCTTCAGACAGAGTGGCGTTGAAGGTTCCCGTGAAACTTGGTAATCCAATGTTCAGGTACTTGGTGACTTCCTTCAAGTGAAATCCAAAAGGTGTGCCTTCATCCGGTTGAGCGTACTTAATCTTCGCGTCCTTCATCCTAAAGAGTAGAAAAGATGAGGAGTTAGAAAATGAGGAGAGAATAGTGACCTATGGCTTTTACTTAGTGGTCGTGTCCTACAGTCAGCGTGTGCTCTAATACCATCTCTGTAGCGACCCGACCCGAATGGATCAAGTCTATTGTGCTCCGGTGTCATCCCTGGATCAGTAATGCGGACACCACACAGTACATCGAAGGATTTATAGCAGAGTGGCAATCACACACTTATTACATCGATGTCTCCGAAGAGAACTTATTACAATCATATGGCTTAAGGCCATCTAGTGTCAATAACGGCGGAAGACTTGGAAGATAAATGGGTCCATCAACTCTAACGGCATCACTGAGTATAGAACCACGACCTAAAAGCACCTTAATCGTCGTCTGAAAAGTCTGCAACATTAACGTTGCAGCCCGAAACGGGTCAGCACATGGAATATGCTGGCAAGGTAACACATAGAGAGTATTGGAATGAAACAGCTATACTATATGCATATTTGGCTGGTGGAAAGCTCTATGGTTACTGTTTTGCGTAAAGCCAGTTTTTCCCTACTGCAAAGGAATAAAATTTATTTAACTATCATGGTGGTTGTTAAACATTGAGAATGGTTGACAGCATTCTCAATCCCAATTAAAAGTAGTCATTAATAACCCAACAATATTAATTTAGAAGTAACATGATGAGATTCACATGGTATTCAAGTACTAGATACTCAAGATTGTCCATAACCGGGGACACGGCTAATCATGATTAGTTTATTACACTCTGCAGAGGTTTGCGCACTTTTCCCCACAAGACTCGATCGCCTCCGTTGGTTTTCTCGCACTACTGGTGTTTGAGAAACGGATGACCAAGACATAGTCTTTCAGAAGCGCTAGCACCTTACGATGGAGTAGACCGTACCACCTACATCCCCTACATCTGCTAGTCTACCCCTATAAGAGTTCGCACGACTTAGTCAACTATGCCAGAGCCCATATTGGCTTGTGGCTGCACACGTAAGTATTTAGCATGAAAGATCTTATGATCCCTTTGAGCCTGGGTGGCGGTCCAAAATAAAACAGGCAAGTCCTGATAGACATCAGGTGCCTCAATCCACCCAGATGTGTGTTTATGTTGCCACCTTAGATAAACCATTAAAATTATCAATCTCACATCTGTCATGGATATCACTCACCCAATCCACGTCTACTAGCATAGCATGGCATAATAACCAAACGTAGAAGTAACTCCCAAAGGTTTCATAATAAACAGGTAATAGGTACTACCTCATCTACTTCCCATCCCACAATTTAATTAGATCCTAATCATGCAATGTGTGAGGATGGATCTAATGCAATAAAACTGGGATGTAGAAAAGGTATGATCAAAGTGTTACTTGCCTTGCTGATGATCCGCGAGTCCTAGAGATTCGAAGTAACAGGCGGCGCAATCCGGGTAATCTATCGCAGACAAACAACAAGCATACAATAAGTACTCATCTAATGCACAGGTAAAACTCGAACAAGAGATCAAACCAGATAGTTCAACTTAAGAACTCCGGTTGCAAAGAAAGAAAGAACCGAACAAAGAAACCGAAAAACAAATGGCGGAAAACAACTCGGTTCTAGCAAGTTGAAACTAGGTCAAATTTTACCGTAGCAAAACTAGTTTAAGTTGATTAGTCGGAACGGCGGTTTTGAAACGAAACTCCAGGCGCTTGAATCACTTGATTCCGATAAACGATCGAGAAGATAGACTAGAACGTAGATCGGATCTGAGATCGGGATCGCGGAATAAATCCAACGAAAAGAAAAAGAAGAACGGTTAAACGAACGGACGTTCGTTAGCCGGGAATAATCCGGTGATCATGTTCGTTAGGACGAACGGTCCGGCGAACGGTCTCGAGGCAGCTAAACCGGAAAAGAAAACGGAACCGATCTAGGGTTTCGAGAAAAGAAAACCAAACGAAAAACCAATCTAGAAAACCGGAACGGTTTAGAGAAGAACCGGAAAGAAAACGAATCGGAAGAGAAGAAAAGAATCGGAACGGTTTAGAAGAAAAACGATCCGAGGAAAAGAAATGATGCAGCGCGGGGCTACCTCCGGCGAGGTCTTCCGCGAGGGGCTCCAGCGGCGGCGAGCAAGGGCGGCGGCGGCGCTAGGGCAAGGCGGCGGCGGCGGTGATGCAGGGCGGCGCGCGGGGCAAGGCGCGGCTTGGGGAGGCTTGGGGCTTGGTGTGAGGTTTAGAGGGGGGGTGCTTGGGTATTTATATTGGTGAGGGGAGAGGAGACTTGGGGTAGGGGGCAAGAACTAAAGGCTGTGGGAAGTTCAACAATGGAGTGGCATGAACTAACGTTTCTATCTAGTATATTTCAGATAAGTTCAACAATGGAGTGGCATGAACTAAAGGCTGTGGGAAGTTCTCCAAGATGCTAAGGACAAAGGATTGGCTAAAGCTCAAAGCTCAAGACTCTTGAGCTTATATTTTAGTGATCCAAGATCACATTGAGTCCATAGGAAAAGCCAATACTATCAAGGAGGGATGAGGTGTTGCTTAATGAGCCTCTTGCTCAAGTGCTTAATGATATGCTCCAAAATCCTCAGCTACGTTCCCACTTCCACATATGACCTAAACCTAAAGCCAAACTCGGACCTACCGATTATTTCTATCCGACGCCACCGAGTTTCATATGTCATAAGCCACTGCCAAACCCTAATCAGTTCGGTCTCACCGATGGGATGTCGGTCTCACCAAGATGGGCTTGCAAACTCTCTGTTACCTATTGCAATACTCTCGATTTCACCGAGATATGCAATCGGTCCCACCGAGTTTGCCTGGCCAACTCTCTGTTTCGCCTATTACCAAAATCGGTCCCACCGAGTTTGAGTAATCAGTCAAACCGAGTTTTGGATTTACCCTAACCCTAGCACATCGGTCCCACCGAGTTGATCCAGTCGGTCCCACCGAAAATCTCTAACGGTCACTAGGTTTACCTTTTCGGTCCGACCGAGTTTGTTGATTCGGTCCCACCGAGATTGGTAAATTGTGTGTAACGGTTGGATTTTGTGTGGAGGCTATATATACCCCTCCACCTCCTCTTCATTCGTGGAGAGAGCCATCAGACTAAGCCTACACTTCCAGCATTCTATTTCTGAGAGAGAACTACCTACTCATGTGTTGAGGCCAAGATACTTCATTCCTACCATATGAATCTTGATCTCTAGCCTTCCCCAAGTTGCTTTCCACTCAAACCTTCTTTCCACCAGATCCAAATCCTATGAGAGAGAGTTGAGTGTTGGGGAGACTATCATTTGAAGCACAAGAGCAAGGAGTTCATCATCAACACACCATTTGTTACTTCTTGGAGAGTGGTGTCTCCTAGATTGGCTAGGTGTCACTTGGGAGCCTCCGACAAGATTGTGGAGTTGAACCAAGGAGTTTGTAAGGGCAAGGAGATCGCCTACTTTGTGAAGATCTACCGCTAGTGAGGCAAGTCCTTCGTGGGCGATGGCCATGGTGGGATAGACAAGGTTGCTTCTTCGTGGACCCTTCGTGGGTGGAGCCCTCCGTGGACTTGCGCAACCGTTACCCTTCATGGGTTGAAGTCTCCATCAACGTGGATGTAGGATAGCACCACCTATCCGAACCACGGGAAAACATCCGTGTCTCCAATTGCGTTTGAATTCTCCAAACCCTTCCCTTTACATTCTTGCAAGTTGCATGCTTTAATTTCCGATGCCTATACACTCTTTGCATACTTGCTTGATATGTATTGTGAATGTTGAAATTATGCCTAAACTCCACTTAAACCGAAAAAGCTTAAAAATTGCAACTTTAGCATTAAGTGTCTAATCACCCCCCTCTAGACACATCTACTTCAAGGTCCTACACATCTGCCAAATTTCATAATCATAAAATGCGGCAGTTGCTAACATGAATCGGACAGACTTAAGCATCGCTACGGGTGAGAAGGTCTCATCGTAGTCAATCCCTTGAACTTGTCGAAAACCTTTGGCAACAAGTCGAGCTTTGTAGACAGTAACATTATCATCAGCGTCAGTCTTCTTCTTGAAGATTCATTTATTCTCAATTGCTTGCCGATCAACGGACAAGTCAACCAAAGTCCACACTTTGTTCTCATACATGGATCCCATCTCAGATTTCATGGCTTCTAGCCATTTTGTGGAATCTGGGCTCACCATCGCTTCTTCATAGTTCGTAGGTCCATCATGATCTAGTAGCATGACTTCTAGAACAGGATTACCATACCACTCTGGTGCGGATCTTACTCTGGTTGATCTACGAGGTTCGGTAGTAACTTGATCTAAAGTTTCATGATCATTATCATTAGCTTCCTCACTAATTGGTATAGGTGTCATAGAAACCAGTTTCTATGATGTACTATTTTCCAATAAGGGAGCAGGTATAGTTACCTCATCAAGTTCTACTTTCCTCCCACTCACTTCTTTTGAGAGAAACTCCTTCTCTAGAAAGGATCCATTCTTAGCAATGGATGTATTGCCTTCGGATCTGTGATAGAAGGTGTACCCAACATTCTCCTTTGGGTATCCTATGAAGACACATTCTTCCGATTTGGGTTCGAGCTTATCAGGTTGAAGCTTTTTCACATAAGCATCGCAGCCCCAAACCTTCAGAAACGACAACTTTGGTTTCTTGCCAAACCACAGTTCATAAGGCGTCGTCTCAACGGATTTCGATGGTGCCCTATTTAACGTGAATGCAGCCGTCTCTAAAGCATAACCCCAAAACGATAGCGGTAAATCAGTAAGAGACATCATAGATCGCACCATATCTAATAAAGTACGATTATGACGTTCGGACACACCATTACGCTGTGGTGTTCTGGGTGGCGTGAGTTGCGAAAAAATTCCGCATTGTTTCAAATGTAGACCAAACTCGTAACTCAAATATTGTCCTCCATGATCAGATCGTAGAAACTTTATTTTCTTGTTACGATGATTTTCAACATCACTCTGAAATTCTTTGAACTTTTTAAATGTTTCAGACTTGTGCTTCATTAAGTAGATATACCCATATCTGCTTAAATCATGTGTGAAGGTGAGAAAATAACGATATCCACCACGAGGCTCAACATTCATCGGACCACATACATCTGTATGTATGATTTCCAATAAATATGTTGCTCTCTCCATTGTACCGGAGAACGGCGTTTTAGTCATCTTGCCCATGAGGCACGGTTCGCAAGTACCAAGTGATTCATAATCAAGTGATTCCAAAAGTCCATCAGTATGGAGTTTCTTCATGCGCTTTACACCGATATGACTAAACGGCAGTGCCACAAATAAGTTGCACTATCATTATCAACTCTGCATCTTTTGGCTTCAACATTATGAATATGTGTATCATTATTATCGAGATTCATCAAAAATAGACCACTCTTCACGGGTGCATGACCATAAAAGATATTACTCATATAAATAGAACAACCATTATTGTCTGATTTAAATGAATAACTGTCTCGCATCAAACAAGATCCAGATATAATGTTCATGCTCAATGTTGGCACCAAATAACAATTATTTAGGTCTAATACTAATCCCGAAGGTAGATGTAGAGGTAGCATGCCGACCGCGATCACATCGACTTTGGAACCATTTCCCACATGCATCGTCACCTCATCCTTGGCCAGTGTTCGCTTAATCCGTAGTCCCTGTTTCGAGTTGCAAATATTAGCAACAGAACCAGTATCAAATACCCAGGTGCTACTGCAAGCTCTAGTAAGGTACACATCAATAACATGTATATCACATATACCTTTGTTCACCTTGCCATCCTTCTTATCCACCAAATACTTGGGGCAGTTCCGCTTCCAGTGTCCAGTCTGCTTGCAGTAGAAGCACTCAGTTTTAGGCTTAGGTCCAGATTTGGGTTTCTTCTCCTGAGCAGCAACTTGCTTGCTGTTCTTCTTGAAGTTCCCCTTCTTGTTCCCTTTGCCCTTTTTCTTGAAACTGGCGGTCTTGTTGACCATCAACACTTGATGCTCCTTCTTGATTTCTACCTCCGCAGCCTTTAGCATTGCGAAGAGCTCGGGAATCATCTTATCCATCCCTTGCATGTTATAGTTCATCACGAAGCTCTTGTAGCTTGGTGGCAGTGATTGAAGAACTCTGTCAATGACACTATCAACAGGAAGATTAACTCCCAGTTGAGTCAAGTGATTATGATACCCAGACATTTTGAGTATATGTTCACTGATAGAACTATTCTCCTCCATCTTGCAGCTATAGAACTTATTGGAGACTTCATATCTCTAAATCCGGGCATTTGCTTGAAATATTAACTTCAACTCCTGGAACATCTCATATGCTCCATGACGTTCAAAACTTTGTTGAAGTCCCGATTCTAAGCCGTAAAGCATGGCACACTGAACTATCGAGTAGTCATCAGCTTTCTCTGCCAGACGTTCATAAAATCTGGTGTTGCTCCAGCAGTAGGCCTCGCACCCAGCGGTGCTTTCAAGACGTAATTCTTCTGTGCAGCAATGAGGATAAACCTCAAGTTACGGACCCAGTCTGTGTAATTACTACCATCATCTTTCAACTTTGCTTTCTCAAGGAACGCATTAAAATTCAACGGAACAACAACATGGGCCATCTATCTACAATCAAACATAGACAAGCAAGATACTATCAGGTACTAAGTTCATGATAAATTTAAGTTCAATTAATCATATTACTTAAGAACTCCCACTTAGAAAGACATCCCTCTAATCTTCTAAGTGATCACGTGATCCAAATCAACTAAACCATAACCGATCATCATGTGAAATGGAGTAGCTTTCAATGGTGAACATCAGTATGTTGATCATATCTACTATATGATTCATGCTCGACGTTTCGGTCTCAGTGTTCCGAGGCCATATCTACATATGCTAGGCTCGTCAAGTTTAACCTGAGTATTCTACGTGTGCAAAACTGGCTTGCACCCATTGTAGATGGACGTAGAGCTTATCACACCCGATCATCACGTGGTGTCTGGGCATGACGAACTTTGGCAACGGTGCATACTTAGGGAGAACACTTTTATCTTGAAATTTAGTGAGAGATCATCTTATAATGCTACCCTCAATCAAAGCAAGATAAGATGCATAAAAGATAAACATCACATGCAATCAATATAAGTGATATGATATGGCCATCATCATCTTGTACTTGTGATCTCCATCTCCGAAGTATCGTCATGATCACCATCGTCACCGGCGTGACACCTTGATCTCCATCGTAGCATCATTGTCATCTCGCCAATTATGCTTCCACGACTATCGCTACCGCTTAGTGATAAAGTAAAGCATTACAGCGCGATTGCATTGCATACAATAAAGCGACAACCATATGGCTCCTGCCAGTTGCCGATAACTCGGTTACAAAACATGATCATCTCATACAATAAAATTTAGCATCATGTCTTGACCATATCACATCACAACATGCCCTACAAAAACAAGTTAGACGTCCTCTACTTTGTTGTTGCAAGTTTTACGTGGCTGCTATAGACTTTAGCAAGAACCATTCTTACCTACGCATCAAAACCACAACAATAGTTTGTCAAGTTGGTGCTATTTTAACCTTCGCAAGGACCGGGTGTAGCCACACTCGATTCAACTAAAGTTGGAGAAACTGACACCCGCCAGCCACCTGTGTGCAAAGCACGTCGGTAGAACCAGTCTCGCATAAGCGTATGCGTAATGTCGGTCCGGGCCGCTTCATCCAAAAATAACGCCGAACCAAAGTATGACTTATGTCGCCCACAACTCACTCATATTCTACTCGTGCATATAACATCAACGCATAAAACCTGGCTCTGATACAACTGTTGGGGAACATAGTAATTTCCAAAAAATTCCTACGCACACGCAAGATCAAGGTGATGCATAGCAACGAGAGGGGAGAGTGTTGTCTACATACCCTCGTAGACCGGCAACAGAAGCGTTGACACAACATAGAGGAAGTAGTCGTACGTCTTCCTGATCCAACCGATCCAAGTACCGAACGTACGACACCTCCGAGTTCTGCACACGTTCAACTCGGTGACGTCCCTCGAGCTCCGATCCAGCCGAGTGTTGAGGGAGAGTTTCATCAGCACGACGGCGTGATGACGGTGATGATGTTCTACCGACGTAGGGCTTCGGCTAAGCACCGCTACGATATGACCGAGGTGGAATATGGTGGAAGGGGGCACCGCACACGGCTAAGGAACGATCACGAAGATCAACTTGTGTGTCATGGGGTGCCCCCTTGCCCCCATATATAAAGGAGGGAGGCGGAGGTGCGACCGGCCCCTAGGGGTGCGCCTGGAGGAGTCCTACTCCCACCGGGAGTAGGACTCCCCCCTCTTGCCTTGTTGGAGCAGGAAAGGGGAAGGGGGAAAGAGGAAAGCCCCCCTTCCTTGTCCTATTCAGACTAGGGGGGAGGGGGAGCGTGGCCTGCCCTGGCCGGCCCTCCTCTTCTCCCTTAGGGCCCATGTAGGCCCATTAACCCCCCGGGGGGGGTTCCGGTAACCCCCCGGTACTCCGGTAAAATCCCGATTTCACCCGGAACGATTCCGATATCCAAATATAGGCTTCCAATATATCAATCATTATGTCTCGACCATTTCGAGACTCCTTGTCATGTCTGTGATCACATCCGGGACTCCGAACAACCTTCGGTACATCAAAACACAAAAACCCTAATTACGATCGTCACTGAACATTAAGCATGCGGACCCTACGGGTTCAAGAACTATGTAGACATGACCGAGACACGTCTCCGGTCAATAACCAATAGCGGAACCTGGATGCTCATATTGGCTCCTACATATTCTACGAAGATGTTTATCGATCAAACCACATAACAACATACGTTGTTCCCTTTGTCATCGGTATGTTACTTGCCCGAGATTCGATCGGTATTCCAATACCTAGTTCAATCTCATTACCGGCAAGTCTCTTTACTCGTTCCGTAATACATCATCTTGCAACTAACTTATTAGTTGTAATGCTTGCAAGGCTTGAGTGATGTGTATTACCTAGAGGGCCCAGAGATACCTCTCCGATAATCGGAGTGGCAAATCCTAATCTCGAAATACGCCAACCCAACAAGTACCTTCGGAGACACCTGTAGAGCACCTTTATAATCACCCAGTTACGTTGTCACGTTTGGTAGCACACAAAGTGTTCCTCCGGTAAACGGGAGTTGCATAATCTCATAGTCATAGGAACATGTATAAGGTATGAAGAAAGCAATAGCAATAAACTAAACGATCAAGTGCTAAGCTAACGGAATGGGTCAAGTCAATCACATAATTCTCCTAATGATGTGATCCTATTAATCAAATGACAACTCATGTCTATGGTTAGGAAACATAACCATCTTTGATTAACGAGCTAGTCAAGTAGAGGCATACTAGTGACACTCTATTTGTCTATGTATTCACACATGTATTATGTTTCCGGTTAATACAATTCTAGCATGAATAATAAACATTTATCATGATATAAGGAAATAAATAATAACTTTATTATTGCCTCTAGGGCATATTTCCTCCAGCAATCTCTAAATGCTAGAATGAAACCTGACCCTGCTTTTGCTACTTCACCTATCTGTGTTACTGATAAGGATTATGAATTCTCTGTTGATCCTGATATAATTACTTTGGTTGAATCTGATCCTTTTCATGGTTATGAATCTGAAACTGTTGTGGCACATCTTACTAGCTTAAATGATATTGCCACCCTGTTCACTCGTTACTTTTATATCCTTCAAATATTTCCGTTCTCATTAAAGGGTGATGCTAAGATATGGTTTAATTATCTTGATGCTGGTTGTGTGCGTAGTCCCCAGGATATGATTTATTACTTCTCTGCTAAATATTTCCCTGCTCATAAGGAACAAGCTGCTTTAAGGGATATATATATATATATATATATATAATTTTGTGCAAATTGAAGAAGAGAGTCTCCCACAAGCTTGGGGGAGGCTTCTCCAATTACTTAATGCTTTGCCTGATCATCCTCTTAAGAAAAATGAAATACTTGATATCTTTTATAATGGACTAACCGATGCCTCTAGAGATTACCTAGATAGTTGTGTCGGTTTTGTTTCCAGGGAAAGAACACTAGATGAAGCTGAAATTCTATTGAATAATATGTTGACAGATGAAAATAATTAGACACCTCCGAAGCCAATTCCTGAGCCTATTCCTAAACCAACTCTGAAGAAGAGGGGTATTCTATTTCTCAGGCCTGAAGATATGCAAGAGGCAAAGAAATATATGAAATAAAAAGGTATTAAAGCTGAAGATGTTAAGAATTTACCTCCTATTGAAGAAATACATGGTCTTAATTTATCGCCTGTTGAAGAAACATATGATCTTAATCCTTTACCTATTGAAGAAACTCATGGTCTTGATAACCCGACATAGGTAGTAAAGGTAAATTATCTCTATAGAATGATAAAGCTGAAATCCCATTTACTAAGTTTGCTAGCCCATGCTTTGATGAGTTTGATAAATTTATGGCTAAGCAAGAAGATTTGAATGCCTATTTTGGTAGACAATTGAAATACAATTCAAATATGCTTGAACACTTGGGTGATTATATGGCTAATGGTAAAGTGAACTTAAACTTATTAGTAAACATGCTTCTATGGTTACCACTCAAGTAGAACAAGTACTTAAAGCTCAAAATGATTTGTTCAATGAATTGAATAGTAAAGATAATGATAATGTTGTTAGAGTGGCCACTAGAACTGGTAAAATGACTCAGGAACCTTTGTATCCTGAAGGCCATCCTAAGAGAATTGAGCAAGATTCTCAGAGAAATAATATAGATGCACCTAGTTCTTCTAAAAAGAAGAAAAAGAAAAATGATAGGACTTTGCATGCTTCTAGTGATCCTATTGCTGACACACCTGAGAATCCAAATGATATTTCTATTTCTGATGCTAAAACACAATCTGGTAATGAACCTGAAATAGGTGATAATGTTAATAATAATGTTCATGATGATGCTCAACCTAGTAATGATAATGATGTAGAAATTGAACCTGTTGTTGATCTTGATAACCCACAATCAAAGAATCAACGTTATGAGAAGAAAGACTTTGTTGCTAGGAAACATGGTAAAGTAAGAGAGACTTGGGTTCAGAAACCCATGCCTTTTCCTCCCAAACCATCCAAGAAAAAGGGTGATGAGGATTTTGAGCGCTTTGCTGAAATGATTAGACCTATCTTTTTGCGTATGCGATTAACTGATATGCTAAAAATCAATCCTTATGCTAAGTACATGCAAGATATAATTACAAATAAAAGAAAGATACAAGAAGCTGAAATTTCCACCATGCTTGCTAATTATACTTTTAAGGGTGGAATACCAAAGAAACTTGGAGGTCCAGGAGTACCCACTATACCATGCTCCATTAAAAGAAATTATGTTAAAGCTGCTTTATGTGATCTTGGAGCTGGTGTTAGTGTTATGCCTCTCTCTTTATATCATAGACTTGATTTGAATAAGTTGACACCTACTAAAATATCTTTGCAAATGGCTGATAAATCAACTGCTATACCTGTCAGTATTTGTGAGGATGTGCCTGTTGTAGTTGCAAACGTTACTATTTTAACGGACTTTGTTATTCTTGATATTCCCGATGATGATAGTATGTCTATTATTCTTGGAAGACCCTTTTTGAATACTGTAGGGGCTGTTATTGATTGCACTAAAGGCAATGTCACTTTTCATGTTAATGGTAATGAGCACATGTTACACTTTCCGAGGAAACAACCTCAAGTCCATAGTATCAACTCTATTGGAAAAATTCCATCGATTATATTTGGAGGTTCTGAATTTCCTCTTCCTACTGTCAGGAAGAAATATGATATTCTTATTATTGGGGATGTGCGTATCCCCGTTGAGGTAACATAGTGTTATTTGAAATTTCTCCGGTTCCATGTTATTCGGAATGAGTTCATTAACAAGACTTGATCAACCTTGTTAGTGGATTCCTTTTGATGATCATGAGATGGATGAAACTAGAAGGAACAACTTTCTGTACCCCACTTTTACTTTTTGTTATTTATATCTAATAAAATAAAAATAAATATTTTTCTGTCTGTTATCTGATTATCCGTGCAGTATAAAAATACCTCGAAAATAAAAGTTCTCCAAATGCCCTGAAATTTAAATATGATTTTTTCTGGAATGTTTGAGAATATTTGGCACCGAGAACACAGCAAGGGGGTCAACCACGTGCCCACGAGGGTGGAGGGCACGCCCTACCCCCCTGGGCGTGCCCCCTCCCTCGTGGGCCCATGGTGGCCCTCCTCCACTTATCCCTGCACCCACACACTCCTTCTTCCTCCCACAAACACGAATATCCAACTCAAGCACGAGTTCTAGCTCATTTTGCTGCCATTTTCGATCTCCTTGCTCAAAGCACCTCTCACAAAACTGCTTGGGGATATTGTTCCTTGGTATGTGACTCCTCCATTGGTCCTATTAGTTTTTGTTCTAGTGCTTTATTTATTGCTGCTTAGGTGACCCTGTTCTTGAGCTTGCATGTCAAATTTATTTGGTCAAAAATAGTTTTGATGCATGATATAGGCTCTAGGAACTTGTAGGAGTCGTTGCTATCAATATTATTGAGTTTGATTTACTTTTATTTTGAAGTTAATAAAAATTTCAGAATTTTTCAGAAAATGATGAAGAGATTTTTGAGGGGCTCATCGAGCCAAAGCTCAAAGGAAAAGGCACCAAAGCCTAAGTATAATCTGCCTCGCACCGCGGAGGTTTGGGCGTGTCAATGGCCTTCCGATGATTTCTTGAGGGCAGCCGGGATTTATGAAGATTTTCGTGAATTGTCTAAGAATGCAGGCCTCACCGCTTTCCTCGACGACCAATGCGATCAGTATCTCTTACTCAATATCTTTGTGCAAAACTTTCATTTCCATTCTAGGAGCTCACCACCTACGGTGGAGTTTTATTTATATGATGAGCATAAGGAGATGTCACTTTATGATTTTTGCCGGGTTTGTTTAGTCCCTTTTGAGGGCAATACAGAAGAACCACATCGTGATGATGTGGTCGGGTTTATTGATACTATCACTATAGGGGAAACAAGGAAGGTTTCCGATGCACGAATCACTAGCATACATTTTCCTGTTTTACGTTATTTTGCATTATTTGCTAGTTGTTGTTTAATTGATCGCGGAAACTGTGGAAACCTTAGTATCCCTGATATTATTATTTTGCTCCACGGTTTATACGGTGATAACTCTGCTAGTATGGGCGGCATTATTGCTAAACGGTTAAGTCTGAACCGTACCAAGGGCCCCATCTTTGGGGGCATCTATGCTTCCCGCCTAGCTGCACATTTTAACATACCTATTAGGCATTATGAGAAGGAAGAAAAGGTGCTGCCTCGTGTTTATCTAGATTATAAAAGTATGGTGGCACATGATTTTATTGTTCAAAATAGGGAAGAAGAGCTTAAATACAAATTGTTTTTAATAAACATCATCCTGAAACTATTACCCTACCTGCTCCTTCTTTGTTTGATTTATCTGCAGCCCAGTACCTTGTTCCATTGAAGGCTATTCACGCCTACCGGAACCACGCACCAGCCATGGAACTAGAGCCGGAACCTCAAGTTGATCCTTCACGACGGTCTAATTACCAGTGGGATCCGGAGATGATTGTCAGCCAGTGGCAATCGGATTCTTCTTCTTCTTCTCAGTACGACCCTAGCTACTATTATGGATATCCGCCAGTCCAGTCGTGGCCATATACCAACTTAGGCCAAAAGCCTAAGCTTGGGGGAGTACGTATTTCCCACCGACATTACATTTATGTTCACACACTCATTGCTAAATGTCGGTGCTCATACTTTTTTATTGTATCATCCATGCTAGTTTATTCTCCTTTTTGTGCTTTCTTCTTGTGTGTTTAATAAACTTTAAGAAAAACCAAAAAATTAGTTGTAGCTTTTAATTAATTTACTTTCCATGGTTGTAGTAGTAATTAAAAAGAAAACCCAAAAATATTTCCTGTTCTTCTTTTGCTTGTTGGGAGCTCTCCCGTGTAAATAGTTTTATTTCTTTTCTTTTATTTGGGGGTCGATAGGAGAAGACCATGATTAAATTGTTGAAGTGGCTCTTGTATGCATACTTGTTGATCCGATAAAAGAGCCCATATTGCCTTGTCTTCTCCTGTTTATTGAATGCTTGCAGATTCCAGCTTAGTCCAATGCACGCGCATTATTATTATTATTCACATCATTCGGTCGTGCAAGTGAAAGGCAATTATGACGATATATGATGGACTGACTGAGATGAGAAAAGCTGGTATGAACTCGACCTCTTTTGTTTTTGTAAATATGATTAGTTCATCGTTCCTGATTCAGCCTATTATGAATAAACATGTTTGCAATGACAACTAGAGATCATAGTTCCTTATGCCATGCTTGATTAGCTATGAGTCATAATGGTTTACCTTGCGTGCCAACATGCTATTGAGATGGTTATGATGTGGTATGATAGGGTGGTATCCTCCTCTAAATGATTTAAGTGACTTGACTTGGCGCATGTTCACGCATGTAGTTGAAACAAAATCAACATAGCCTTCACGATATTTAAGTTCATGATGGATTATATCCTACTCATGCTTGCATTCAGTGTTGATTAATTTTAATGCATGTTAATGACTATTGTCACTCTCTAGCTGGTCGCTTCCCAGTCTTTTGCTAGCCTTCACCTATACTAAGCGGCAATACTGCTTGTGCATCCAATCCCTTAAACCCCAAAGTTATTTCATAAGAGTCCACAATACCTACCTATATACGGTATCTACCTGCCGTTCCAAGTAAATTTGTATGTGCCAAACTCTAAACCTTCAAATAAATATCATGTTTTGTATGCTCGAATAGCTCATGTATCAACTAGGGTTGTCTGTATCTTCCTTGTTAGGCGGGTTATTCTCAAGAGGAGTGGACTCCGCTCCTCACTCACGAGATAAATGGCTGGTCATCGGGATGCCCAGTCCCATGCTTTATGCAAACTAAATCAAAATAATTGCAAACAAAACTCCCCCTGGGACTCTTGTTAGTTGGAGGCACTCGTTGTTTAGAGCAAGCCATGGATTGATGCTTGTTGGTGGAAGGGGGAGTATAAACTTTACCATTCTGTTTGGGAACCACCTATAATGTGTGTAGCATGGAAGATATCACCATCTCTTGGTTGTTATGTTGACAATGAAAGTATACCGCTCAAAATATTATTCACCTCTATTTCAAAACCGAGCTCTGGCACCTCTACAAATCCCTGCTTCGCTCTGTAAAGGGCCTATCTATTTACTTTTATGCTGATTGCTGAGTCATCATCCTCTTATTAAAAAGCATCAGTTGGAGAGCACCGCTGTCATTTGCATTCATTATTGTTAGTTTACATTGAGTATGACTTGACTGGATCTCTTTTACCATGAATTACAATGTCTAGTCAGTCCTTGGTCTTTAAAGGTGCTCTGCATTTATGTTTTGCGGTCTCAAAAAGGGCTAGCGAGATACCACCTTGTTATATCATATTATGATTGTTTTGAGAAAGTGTTGTCATCTGAGATTATTATTATTGCTCGCTAGTTGATTATACTATTGATATGAGTAAACTTGAGACCTATGCGTTATTACGAATGTGGTTAGTTATAATCTTTGCTGAAAACTTGAATGTTGGCTTTACATATTTACAACAACAAGAGCAAACAGAGTTTGTAAAAGTTTATCTTTATCACTTTTAGTTTGTCAACTGAATTGCTTGAGGACAAGCAAAGGTTTAAGCTTGGGGGAGTTGATACGTCTCCCACGTACCTACTTTTCCAAACACTTTTGCCCTTGTTTTGTACTCTAACTTGCATGATTTGAATGGAACTAACCCGAACTGGCGTTGTTTTCAGCAGAACTACCATGGTGTTATTTATGTGCAGAAACAAACGTTCTCGGAATGGCCTGAAACTTCACGGAGCAACTTTTTGGAAAATATAAAAAATACCTGCAAAAGATGAAGGCCTGGGGACCACCTGTCCACGAGGGTGGGGGGCGCGCCCCCCTACCTCGTGGGCCCCCTGGTGCCTCTCCGACTCCAACTCCAACTCCATATATTGTGTTTTGGGGAGAGAAAAATCAGAGAGAAGAATTCATCGCGTTTTACGATACGGAGCCGCTGCCAAGCCTTAAAACCTCTCGGGAGGGCTGATCTGGAGTTCGTTCGGGGCTCCGAAGAGGGGAATCTGTCGCCATCGTCATCATCAACCATCCTCCATCACCAATTTCATGATGCCCACCGCCATGCGTGAGTAATTCCATCGTAGGCTTGCTGGACGGTGATGGGTTGGATGGGATCTATCATGTAATCGAGATAGTTTTGTTAGGGTTTGATCCCTAGTATCCACTATGTTCTGAGATTGATGTTGCTATGACTTTACTATGCTTAATGCTTGTCACTAGGGCCCGAGTGCCATGATTTCAGATCTGAACCTATTATGTTTTCATCAATATATGAGTGTTCTTGATCCTATCTTGCAAGTCTATAGTCACCTATTATGTGTTATGATCCGTTAATCCCGAAGTGACAATAATCGGGATACTTACCGGTGATGACCGTAGTTTCAGGAGTTCATGTATTCACTATGTGTTAATGCTTTGTTCCGGTTCTCTATTAAAAGGAGGCCTTAATATCCCTTAGTTTCCGTAAGGACCCCGCTGCCACAGGAGGGTAGGACAAAATATGTCATGCAAGTTCTTTTCCATAAGCATGTATGACTATATTCGGAATACATGCCTACATTATATCAATGAACTGGAGCTAGTTCTGTGTCACCCTAGGTTATGACTGTTACATGATGAACCGCATCCGGCATAATTCTCCATCACCGATCCATTGCCTACGAGCTTTCCATATATTGTTCTCCGCTTATTTACTTTTCCGTTGCTATTGCTATCATCACTACAAAATACCAAAAACATTACTTTTACTGCTGTTACCTTTTGTTACTGTTACCGCTACTATCATATTACTTTGCTACTAAACACTTTGCTACAGATACTAAGTTTCCAGGTGTGGTTTAATTGATAACTCAACTGCTAATACTTGAGAATATTCTTTGGCTCCCCTTGTGTCGAATCAATAAATTTGGGTTGAATACTCTATCCTCGAAAACTGTTGTGACCCCCTATACTTGTGGGTTATCACTCTGCGATAGCGGAGCCACCTCATACTTAACGGGCGGCGGGGGCGGTCGACCATGAGGCCGGACGCAACAAGCGCGAGTGTGTAAGGTGGTTGGGAGCACTCTGTCGAGAGGAAGAGGTTGAGGAGGCTGGGAGCGTGGGGTTCCTCTTCACTGGGGAATTTAGTGAGGCTGACATGTGGGTCCCACCGGTCATAAAAACAGACAAATTTAATTGTCCAGATAACGTGCACCTCATGAGCGGGCTCCAATAGTCGTAAAATAATTTTAATTTAATCAAACCAGTCATCAGTGTTTTTTTGAAACGAAAAAACAACTTTGTGGTAGTTTTCGGCGAATTTTAAAAATAGATAGTTTTTTGGAACCCTTTTGCCGTAATACTGATAGATTATCTTTTATGCTATATACTCTCCCCTCCCTGGCTCCACCATGCCACCTCAATATTCATTTGTAAAAAAGATCACTTGCATATTCCTTAATTCAGTGTTATAGACTCCACATAAACTTATGTTTGTTGCAAAAGCAATAATGCAATTTCTACGAAGCTTAATAGAGCGTACTAATATATTCTGTTCCTCATAAAACAACATCTAGGGGTATCTGATCATCTATGTTCACCGAACAATTATTAGCCTATGGACAGATGCATAATCAAATTGAATGATCTAAAATGAACTTTGCATATCTTACTACCCGCACTTAATTGTGATCATGGATATGAAATTTTAGCACAATTATTAGAAGAAGAAAAACACGCTTAATTTCTTTTGTTGTGGCTATAAAACTTGTCACGGTTAACAGGTGTGCCAGTACTTTTGAAGTGATGATGGAGGTGCACAGATTAGTTCGTTACTGCTATCCCAAATGCAACTATGAGAAACCGGACTTGCCAAAATACCACTATGAAAAATTGACTTGCCAATATAGCACTGTCTTCTCATTTTTTGTTGTCAAAATAGCACTTCCGTTAGTTGTCAAATATTTTCCGTTAGTCAAACCGTTAGCATCTTGTCAGTTTTTTGGCTATTCCAAAATTACCCTCACAAGACCTAACCCCCACCCACGACCTCTTCCTCTCCAGCCCACTTGCATGCAACACACATGGCGGCGCGAGTGCGCAGCCCCCGCCGGCGCCTCTCCGTCTGAACCTCTCCCGCGCCCATCCCCCTCCCCCCTCCGCCTCCCACTCCGCCGCCCCCTCCGCCGCCCACTCCGCCGCCCCCTCCGCCGCCCGTGATCCGTGGCTGGGCAGCCCGGCGCCCATCGATCTGAGGGCTGGGGCACCGCCGGCTCAAAGCTTGGCCCTCCTCTGCCTCGTCCCACCTGTACGCTCGCCCGCCCCTCTGCCTCGTCCCGCCCCTCGACTGGATCCTCTCCCTGCACCAAATTTCTACCACTACATCCACAACAGCATGAGGTACAGTTTTCCCCCTTGTTTCCATGTTTTTTTTCATTGCAAGTGCAGCAGATTTAGTGTTGTGTTTATGTGTTTCAGAGGCGATTCTATGGGCGATTACAAAGTAGAAATAGATGTTCAGTCTTATTTGACGATTGTAGATGGCAAATGAGTGTACAGAAGGGGCAAAACATGGGATTTCATGGCCGGTCGGGACTTGTCTGTGGCGCGAATAAAGGAGGTTGTGGAGGAGATGTTTAAGTGGTCTACTGATCAGAGGATGACCATTTGGTATGGAACCGGAGATAACACCGTCCCGTTGATCTCTGAATCAGAGATAGCTGGGCTGTTTGATAGATGTTCTAAGACAAAAATAGTAAGGTTCGGTGTGACAATTGAGAGAAAACAACAACACAATGAACATGCTTCTTTCATGGCCGAGGGAATGGATGATCAGCCGGTTCATGCTCCATTCTTTGCTTGGCCGAAGCAAGCCTATGAAGGGGAGTACGAGGATGATGAGCCCGTGGGATGCGATGAGGAGAACACCTATTTGCATGAGGAGAATGTAGAGTCAAAGGAGAATGTCGAGCCACAGAAAAGTGCCCAGCCAAAGGTTGCAAGAGTACCATTGGGAACACTGGATGTTGACAACTCTTATGATCCACATCATGTGCGAGGGGATGATGAGACTTTACTTGCGAACAATGTGGCTCCTACTTATATCCATGATAAAAAAATCCTCGTCTTGAAGTAGGAGCCACATTTCTTAACTCCAAAGCATTTAGAGTTGCATTGAGACAACTAGCAATTAGAGAAGATTGGTCCTTTAACGCACAATATAGTGACACTAGGAGATTCAGGGCTAATTGCACCGATGAGGATTGTCCATGGAGGATACCTGCCTCCAAGTTACCGAACACTAACACTTTCATGGTATGATTAATACTATTGTTTCCTTCTTGCTTTGGTACATGTTATTGTTGATTTGTTTCTTTCTATTGTTATTTATTTGACATTTATGTTCCTTGATGTTATTGTAGGTAAAGAAACTTCCCTTCGAACATACTTGTGGGAGCAAAAATTGCAGCAAAGGAATGGCAAATAGAGATTGGCTTGCTGAAAAAGGGAAGGCTGCACTTGAAGAGAATGCCACGGTGAGTGCAAAACAGCTTAGAGAACGTTTACAAAGGGAGTATGATATTAAGCTTCAATACACCGATGTTTGGAAAGGGAGAGCTCGTGCAAAGGATCAATTAGAAGGTACATATAAGGAGAATTTTCAGTTGTTGTGGAACTTTAGAGCTGAATTGTTGGCAGCCAATCCTGGAAGTACATTTGAGATAGACATAAAAACAACTACCAACAAGAAAGGTGAAATTGTGCATGTTTTCAATAGGTTGTTCATTGCCTTCAAGCCATGCATTGATGGGTTTTTAGCAGGGTGTAGACCATATTTGGGGGTTGATGCAACTTTTCTTAGTGAGAAATACACTGGACAATTGGCGTCCGCAATTGGTGTAGATGGACATAGTTGGATGTTCCTGGTAGCATTTGGAATATTTGAGAAAGAAAATACAGAAAATTGGGTATGGTTCATGGAGCAGTTGAAATTGGCCATTGGAGAGCCAGAAGGGCTTGCAATCCATACAGATGCATGTAAGGGGTTGGAGAACACCATATCTAAGGTCTACCCAAATTGTGAACATAGAGAATGCATGATGCATCTGATGCTTAACTTCAAGAAAAAGTTCAAAGGTGACATACTTGATAATATGTGGCCTGCATCTTGGACATATGAGGTAGAGAAGCATGATTCACTAATGGTAGAAATACAAGCACAAAGCGCTGAAGCAATAGCATATTTGAACATGCATCACAACCGTGTGTGGACAAGAAGCAAATTTTCAGCAATGACAAAAGTTGATTATGTTAGCAATAATTTGGCAGAGGTTTTCAACAATTGGATTAAGGACGTGAAGCAACTTGCACTTGTTGAGCTTTTGGACAACCTTAGGGAAATGATAATGATTTTGTTTGAGAAAAGGAGAGCTGTTGCTGAAGCGTTGCTAGGTTACATACTACCTAGTGTGATAAAGGAGTTGAATTTAAAAAGTAAGGGGCTGCATTATTTGGAAGCAAGAGCATCGCCAAATATAGCTGAGATTTCGGGAAATGGATGAAGGCACACCGTTAACTTGGAGAAAAAAGAGTGCTCTTGAAAGTGATGCGGACCGAGATGCTACTCCTCCTCCACGGTATGTCTTTCATGAGTTTAATTTCTTTCACTTATATACTACTTTAATGATACTCATCCATGGCATTTCTTTCATGAGTCTAATTTCTTTCATTTGTATATTAATTTCATGATGCCACTCCTCACATTGTTACCAAAATGCCTTGAATGTTAATTACTAACAATATTGTTTTGAACTGTAGGAAAAAATCAAACGCTCAAGCAAGCATTGCAACTACTTCTCCTAAGACACCAACTAAGCAAGGTACTCAACTTGATACTCCTACAAGTCCAATGACCAGGCAGAGGACAGCAGCTATTGCAATCGCTTCTACACCTCCGTGTGCGTCTACAAGGAGCAAAACTGCTGCTCCTAGCCCTCTATGGCGAGTTTAGTGCATTGGTTGGGAGAAGAATGATCTTTTGCTTATGGTTGCGAGAACCATGATGAAGGGTGGTGGTGTGAACCATGATGTGTTGATGCTATCTTTGTTTAAACCATGATGTGTTGTTGCTATCTTTCTTATTGTTAATGTTATCTTATGTTGAACCATTATGCAAACTGAGATTATGCTGAATTGTTGTCAAATGTTGCTGAAATACTGTCAAAATTCTGCTGAAATGCTGTCAAAATGTTGTTAAAATGCTATTATATATATGTTCAATGATGTAAACTGAGATTATGTTTAAATGTTGTCAAAATGCTGCCGAAATGCCGCCAAAATGGTGTCAAAATGCTGCCCAAATGTTGCTGTATTGATGTTGATTTATGCAAAATGAGATTCTGTTCAGCTGGTCTTGTTTACTTGATAATTTGCTGTTGAGTGCTGCATTTTAGTTGCTCTTTTGTTGCTTAAATGTAAGCTTCGGATGTGAACAGGTAAGGGCATATAAGACTTTTTTGGATGATGTTAGTCTCAGTTAGGCACTAGTGGTATTTTGGCTAGGAAAAATTGAAGGCAGTGCTATATTGGCAAGTCAGTTTTTCATAGTGGTATTTTGGCAAGTCCGGTTTCTCATAGTGGCATTTTGGCTATTGTCTCTTCCATTTGAAGTCCAAACCCTACAAGCACAACAGTCGGTAGATAAAAAAATTACTAGTCCATGATAATGGCACGCCAAGTCAACAACTACAGGCAGCAGACCATTGCTTGAATGGATTCACTAACAGTCCATAAAATTCAGAGTTGTAACTTATGTTCGATAAACAGCAAGGGTACTACAGATAACCAAATTTGCTTATAGGAACCAACTTCTGGATGATACCGATGCTGCAAATTACAGCAATTGTCAAACTTGACATTTTAATAGTGTCAACAAGGTGCTGCAAACATGCTGGCTAGATGATGATACTAATTGAAAAGCAATGCTAACTTCTAGCATTACAAACCAAAAGCACGAGCAAGGCAAAATCATGGCGTTGGTGTTGCTCATCATTACCTTGACATGAACACAGCAGTCCTCATAAACTCATAACCTGAAGTGGTGCAACCAACCCAATAAGTTTCAGAGAACTGAAGCCTAACACTAACAAAACCAATGTTCAGTCCCGTGGCACAGTTCGGTTCAGAAGGAACAGAAAAGCAACAGCAGTCAGATCATAAGCGACGTTACTAAATCTCAGCTTGCAAAAGCGGCACCATAGATTCATAATTCTGTTCTTACAGCGAACGAAGCATCGGCAAACATTCAGCAACTCCCATCAAGCACTAGCACTACTTCTACTTGGCGATAACCAGGGCGAACAGCTATTTAGATACAGGCAATGGAATCTAAGAGGAGGTGAACTTGGTGACTGCCTTGGTGCCCTCGGAGACGGCGTGCTTGGCGAGCTCCCCAGGGAGGACGAGGCGGATGGAGGTCTGGATCTCCCGGGAGGTGATGGTGGGCTTCTTGTTGTAGCGGGCGAGCTTGGCGGCCTCGCCGGCGAGCTTCTCGAAGATGTCGTTGATGAAGGAGTTCATGATGGACATGGCCTTGGAAGAGATGCCGATGTCGGGGTGCACCTGCTTCAGCACCTTGAATATGTAGATCTTGTAGGTCTCGACGCTCTTCTTGCCCTTCTTCCGGCCCCTCTTCTCGCCGCTGCCCTCCTTGGAGGCGGTCTTCTTGCTTCTCGGCCTTGGGCTTCTTCCCGGCAGTGGTCTTCTTGGCCTTTTCCGCCGCGGGCTCCTCCTCCGCGGGCTTCTTCGCCGCCGGCTTCTTCTCCGCCTTGGGGGCCATCGCTACTCCGGGAGGGCGGGTGGGGATTGGGGGCTGCGGTGGGGAGGTGTGTGCACGGGAGACGGGAAGGTGGGTGGGGGATTTGGAATTGGGGAAAGAAGGAGCACGGTGCTGGGTTTATAGTGGAGAGACCTCAGCTCTGATTGGTGGAATTGTGGGTGCCGCGGATCGCTGACATGGCATAGGATGAACCGTTCGATGCTGCTTGCAACGATCCAGATTTGCTGCGGTGCGTCTATAGCTGTGGTGGCAAAAACCGTGTACGGCATTTTTTGTTTGGTTTTGAAAAAGACAAACAAAGGATATCGGAACGGCAGAATTGGATTTTGGAGAACGGATGGCGCGAATGATATATTTTTCCATATACTCATACTCATGTTGTTTAGATGTATTTTTTATTTGAAATTTTATGCATGTGAGTACTGTTTTTAAATATAAATTTTAAAGTATTTTATCTAAAATGGAAAAAGGAGTTTGTGGCAACAAAACTGAAAAAATTGTGGGAACACCATGAACTTGAGCTTCCCCATAAAAAGTAAATACGAAGAATCTACATAGTTGTCCATTTTATAAACAATGTAATTGTTATAGCAAATGAATAAAGTTATGTGTTTAAAAAAAATATAGTTGTTCATTTTATTATTGATATTTGTTACCATTAATAAATATGGAAGGGAAAGGAGTGCCACGAACAAGAATGCGAGAGAGGTGGACATTAAAAGCTCCCACTCCTTAGAAACTTTATACTTAGAACATGGTTAATAGTCATAGTTTTAAATAGCCGGCTAAAGTCTCGTTGTAGTCTTTTCAACAAGGTGCCGCTAAATAGTCTCATGTATAAATATTCCGCTATGGCCCGTTATAGCTTCGCTATAGCTGATTTGAAGGTTTGCCGCTATTTTGCTTCACAACTACTCGACTAGCATGACTCTAATATCACCATCTCCATATCTCAAAACAATTATCAAGTATTAAACTTTTCATAGTATTCAAAACACTCATAAGATTTTTTTATTAATCTTGAATGCCTAACATAATTAAAGCAAATTACCATGTTGTTTTGTAGGAATCTCAAAATAATCTAAGTGAAGCATGAGATAACAATAGTTTCTATAAAACAAATCCACCGACGTGCTCTAAAAGATATAAGTGAAGCACTAGAGCAAAAACTATATAACTCAAAAGATATATGTGAAGCACATAGAGTATTCTAACAATTTTCGAATCATGCGTGTCTCTCTAAAAAGGTGTGTACAGAAAGGATGATTGTGGAAAACTAACAAATAAAGACTCAAATAATACAAGACGCTCCAAGCAAAACACATATCATGTGGTAAATAAAAATATAGCTCCAAGTAAAGTTACCGATGAAAGTAGACGAAAGAGGGGATGCCTTCCGGGGCATCCCCAAGCTTTGGCTTTTAGGTGTCCTTAGATTATCTTGGGGTTCCATGAGCATCCCCAAGCTTAGGCTCTTGCCACTCCTTTTTCCATAATCCATCAAATCTTTTACCCAAAACTTGAAAACTTCACAACACAAAACTTAAAGTAGAAAATCTCGTGAGCTCCGTTAGCGAAAGAAAAGAAAACACCACCTCAAGGTACTGTAATTAACTCATTTTTTATTTATATGTGTGTTAAACCTACTTTATTCCAACTTCTCTATGGTTTCTAAACTATTTTACTAGCCATAGATTCATCAAAATAAGCAAACAACACACGAAAAACAGAATGTGTCAAAAACAGAAGAGTCTGTAGTAATCTGTAGCTAACGCAAAAATCTGGAACCCCAAAAATTCTAAAATAAATTGCTGGACATGAGGAATTTATCTATTAATCATCTTCAAAAAGAATTAACTAAATATCACTTTCAAATAAAAATGGCAGCAGTTCTCTTGAGTGCTAAAGTTTCTATTTTTTACAACAAGTTTAAAAAGACTTTCCCCAAGTCTTCCCAATGGTTCTACTTGGCACAAACAATAATTAAACACAAAAAACACAAAAAAACAGAGCCTATATAATTTTTTTATTACTAAACAGGAGCAAAAATCAAGGAATAAAAATAAAATTGGGCTGCCTCCCAATAAGCGCTATCGTTTAACGCCCCTAGCTAGGCATAAAAGTAAGGATAGATCTAGGTATTGCCATCTTTGGTAGGCAATCCATAAGCGGCTCTCATAATAGATTCATAAGGTAATTTAATTTTCTTTCTAGGGAAGTGTTCCATGCTTTCCTTAATGGAAATTGGAATCTAATATTCCCTTCCTTCATATCAATAACTGCACCAATCGTTCTAAGGAAAGGTCTACCAAGAATATTAGGACATGGAGGATTGCAATCTATGTCACGAATAATAAAATCTATGGGCACATAATTCCTATTTGCAACAATAAGAACATCATTAATTCTTCCCATAGGTTTCTTAATAGTGGACTCCGCAAGGTGCAAGTTTAAAGAGCAATCATCAAAATCACGGAAACCTAGCCAATCACACAAAGTCTTTGGAATCGTGGAAACACTAGCACCCAAATCACACAAAGCATAGCATTCATGATCTTTAATTTTAATTTTAATAGTAGGTTCCCACTCATCATAAAGCTTTCTAGGGATAGAAACTTCCAACTCAAGTTTTTCTTCATAAGATTGCATCAAAGCATCAACGATATGTTTAGTAAAAGCTTTATTTTGACTATAAGCATGAGGATAATTTAGCACGGATTGCAACAAGGAAATACAATCTATCAAAGAGAAATTATCATAGTTAAATTCCTTGAAATCCAAAATAGTGGGTTCATTAATATTTAAAGTTTTGACTTCTTCAATCCCACTTTTAACAATTTTAGCATCAAGATCTAAGGACTCCGAATTTTTGGAATGCCGTCTAGGTAAAGGTGAATCATATTAAGTCCCATCATTATCAAGATTCATATTGCAAAACAAAGATTTAATAGGGGACACATCAATAACTTTTAGATCTTCATCTTTATTATCATGGAAATTAGAAGAACACGCTTTTATAAAGCAATCTTTCTTAGCACGCATCCTAGCGGTTCTTTCTTTGCACTCATCAATGGAAATTCTCATGGCTTTGAGAGACTCCTTGATATCATGCTTAGGTGGAATAGATCTAAGTTTCAAAGAATCAACATCAAGAGAAATTCTATCAACGTTCCTAGCCAACTCATCAATCTTAAGCAATTTTTCTTCCATCAAAGCATTGAAATTCTTTTGCAAAGCAATAAATTCTTTAATATTAGATTCAAAATCAGAGGGCATCTTATTATAATTTCCATAAGAATTGTTGTAGGAATTACCATAATTATTATAAGAATTACTAGGATATGGCCTAGGATTAAAGTTTCTTCTACACGCGTTGTTACCAAAATTATTCCTACCAACAAAATTTACATCCATAGATTCATTATTATTCTTAATCAAAGTAGACAAAGGCATATCATTAGGATCGGAAGAAACACTTTTATTAGCAAATAATTTCATAAGTTCATCCATCTTTCCACTCAAAACATTAACTTCTTCTATCGCATGCACTTTCTTATTAGTTGATCTTTTGGTGTGCCGTTGAGAATAATTAACCATAATATTATCTAGGAGTTTAGTAGCTTCTCCTAAAGTGATTTCCATAAAAGTGCCTCCCGCGGCCGAATCTAAAAGATTTCTAGAAGCAAAATTCAATCCGGCATAAATTTTTTGTATAATCATCCAGAAATTCAAACCATGTGTAGGGCAATTACGTATCATTAATTTCATCCTCTCCCAAGCTTGTGCAACATGTTCATGATCGAGTTGCTTAAAATTCATAATATCGTTTGTAAGGGAGATGATCTTAGCGGGAGGAAAATACTTAGAGATAAAAGCATCTTTGCACTTATTCCACGAATCAATACTATTTTTAGGCAAAGATGAAAACCAAGCTTTAGCACGATCTCTAAGCGAAAAAGGAAATAGCTTCAATTTAACAATATCATTGTCCACATCTTTCTTCTTTTGCATATCACACAAATCAACGAAGTTATTTAGATGGGTAGCGGCATCTTCACTAGGAAGGCCGGAAAATGGATCTTTCATGACAAGATTCAGCAAGGCAACATTAATTTCACAAGATTCAGCATCGGTAAAAGGAGCAATCGGAGTGCTAATAAAATCATTGTTGTTGGTATTGGTAAAGCCACACAATTTAGTATTATCTTGAGCCATCGTGACAAGCAAGCAACCCAACACACGAGCAAACAAGAGACGGGCAAAAAGAGGCAAATAGAGAAAGGGAGGTAGGATGGAGAGAGAGAGGGCGAATAAAACGGCAAGGGTGAAGTGAGGGAGAGGAAAACGAGAGGCAAATGGCAAATAATGTAATACGGGAGATAAGGGTTTGTGATGGGTACTTGGTATGTTGACTTTTGCGTAGACCTCCCCGGCAACGGCGCCAGAAATCCTTCTTGCTACCTCTTGAGCACTTGCGTTGGTTTTCCCTTGAAGAGGAAAGGGTGATGCAGCAAAGTAGCGTAAGTATTTCCCTCAGTTTTTGAGAACCAATGTATCAATCCAGTAGGAGGCCATGCACGAGTCCCTCGCACCTACACAAACAAATAAATCCTCGCAACCAACGCGATAAGGGGTTGTCAATCCCTACACAGTCACTTACAAGAGTGAGGATATGATAAGATAATATTTTTTGGTATTTTTATGATAAAGAGAAATAAAAGATGCAAAGTAAAATAAATGGAAAATGAAATAACTAAGTATTGGAAGATTAATATGATGGAAGATAGACCCGGGGGCCATAGGTTTCACTAGTGGCTTCTCTCAAGAGCATAACTATTTCACGGTGGGTAAACAAATTACTATTGAGCAATTGACATAATTGAGCATAGTTATGAGAATATCTAGGTATGATCATGTATATAGGCATCACGTCCGAGACAAGTAGACCGACTCCTGCCTGCATCTACTACTATTACTCCACACATCGACTGCCCCGTTTGGTCTTGGAGCTCTTGGTACTCGCTGGTGTTGTGGGTGTTCAGGTTGTGGAAGGCGCAGAACGGTCAGCTGTTCTTAGATGACTCGGGCTGATCTCTGCCCCGTTTGGAGTCGGGCTCCGCAGCTAGCACTGTCGCTTCCTTGCGGTTCACATCCTTGGCCTTGGCTTTCTTCTCCTCTGTGCCCGCGACTGGCAGCTCAAGGAGGGAAAGGCGCCCCTCCTCAGCTCTTGCGCACGTGGTCTCCAGGTTGAATAGCTCCTGAGATGTGCAGAGCTCCTCGTGGATAGAGAGCTCTTCCTTTATCTTGACGTTACGGACGCCGTTGGAGAACGCGGAGATTATGGCCTCATCCGTGACCTTGGGGATCTTGAGGCGAGTGTTGTTGAAGCACTAGATGTACTTCTGGAGGGTCTCCCCTGGTTGTTGCTTGATGCGGCGCAGGTCACCCGCGGCCGGCGGCAGTCGCGAGTGCCCTGGAAGTTGGCGACGAAGCGGTCACGCATCTCGTCCCAGGAGGAGATCGAGCCGTGCTGCAGGTTCAGGAGCCAGGAGCGGGCCCCATCCTTGAGAGCCATTGGAAACTAGTTTGCCATGACTTTCTCATCGCCGTTGGCTACTTCGATGCTCAGCTCGTAGAGCTACAGGAACTCCGCGGGGTCGGTGGTGCCATCGTAGGGAGGAGGCAGATCTGGCTTGAACTTGCCTGGCCAGGCGACGCTGCGCAGCTCGGGGGTGAAGGCTCTGCAGCCGGCCGTGGTTATTGGGGCCCGCCTTGGAGGTGGAGCTTGGTCTTGTCGAGGTCCATGCACGCCGCCGCAAGCGGCACACGGTCTTGACGAGGCGCGCGGGAAGTGCGGGTGCAGCTTCTCGCGGCCGTGGGATTTCTTGGCAGCTTCTCTCTTCGTGCGCGAGCACCGGGCGTGGCGGATCGCACCGCGGGGCCGCACGCCTTGGTGCCAAGGCGCCGTCTTTGGGCTGGGGTGGTGGAGGCATGCCTCCGGCCTTGTCGCCCGTGGCTGGCTGAGGGTGAGGCTGAGAGAGGGACGATGCCGGGGAGCCCCCTACGGCGCGGACGAGCTCAGCGACTCGGTCAAGCCGTTCCTCGTAGAAGTCGTCGACTGGGCGGTAGCGCAGGAGCTCGTTTGTGGCGAGGAGTGCGGCCCGCGCCTCCATGGGAGCGCGGTGTGCATGAGACAAAGAACAAGCCGGGGTCAGCGATGGAGTGGCGATGCAGCCGTCCCGCTGCACCGAAGGATGCAACAAAGACGCTTGCTGCTCGTTCCCCACTGGGCTGGTGGCAGCGTTGGCGGCGGGAGACGGAGAACGACATGGTGGCCCATTGATGGGAGCCGTCTGAGCAACACTGGCGGTGAGGGCAGCCCGACGCTCAGCTCAAGCACGGCGAGCGTCCGCCATGGAGACGATGGAGCGATGAACTAATGGAGGGAAAGCTACGACGCACTCCCACCTGGCGCGCCAAATGTCAGATGTGGGGTTCCAGCAAACCCTTAAGGTTCAAACACTGGGGTGCACACAAAGTCTTTCCCTCCCACCGATCTACGCCCTAGCTCGCTAAGATCTTGCGGGCGAACTCGACGCACTCGCAACACAGAAAGACACAATATTTATACTAGTTCGGGCCACCATTGTGGTGTAATACCCTACTCCAGTGTGGTGGTGGTGGATTGTCTCTTGGGCTGATGATGAACAATACAAGGGGAAGAACAGCCTCCTGAGGTTGAGGTGTTCTTGTGCTTGGCTAACTTGTGTGGGTGAGAGTGGATTGAATCCGTCCTCCTTCTTTCCCCCTCTCTCTATCTCTCTCTCTGTCTCTCTCTCGTCCCCCCTTTCCATCTATCTCTCTATTGTCCTCCCTTTTGTCCCCTCTATGGTGGTGGCTAACTCTATTTATATAGGCCCTGGTCCTCTTCCCAAATACTGAGCAGGAAAGGAGCCAACAATGCCGGGCAAATTTGAAGGGGGACAACTAGTACAAGCCATCCTGACAAAAGGTGGTCTCCGCCTGCGAAAGGCTCTGGTGGTGACGCCATCTTGGGCTCCATGATGACCTCCGTCTTGCCGTCCTTATGGTCTTGGTCTTGATGCACTAAAATGACAACCTTTGCCCGATGCCTCAGTACTCCTCGCCTTCGCTGGTTTCCTTAGCACCAAAGAGGAAACAAGGACGCTGCGCGCGCTGGCGCCCGCCTGGTGTTGATCATCATGGCTCACATCACGAGAGTGTAATGAGGTTTGCCTTGCCTTGACATCTCTGCTCCTCGTGATCCTGCCCGACTAGGCCACTCCAGAGGAGGTCTTGTGTCGTCCGCCTCGCGAGGCTTGGACCCTCGCGAGGGTCTTGGATGCCTTTTTGATGAAGATGGGCCGTACGGCCTGCTGGCTTAGCCATGCAGCGGGCCGCAGGCAGGCAAGTCTGGGGACCCCCGTTCCCAGAACGCCGACAGGCACACATCAGGTCTGGTACACAACATTGCATACATGATAGAACCTATGGCTGAGGCATAGGGAATGACTTTCATTTTCTCTCTATCTTCTACAGTGGTCGGGCATTGAGTCTGACTCAACTTCACACCTTGCAACACAGGCAAGAACCCTTTCTTTGCTTGATCCATTTTGAACTTCTTCAAACCTTTATCAAGGTATGTGCTTTGTGAAAGTCCTATTAAGCGTCTTGATCTATCTCTATAGACCTTGATGCCCAATATATAAGCAGCTTCACCGAGGTCTTTCATTGAAAAATTCTTATTCAAGTATCCCTTTATGCTATTCAGAAATTCAGTATCATTTCCGATCAACAATATGTCATCCACATATAATATCAGAAATGCTACGGAGCTCCCACTCACTTTCTTGTAAATACAATCTTCTCCAAAAGTCTGTATAAAACCATATGCTTTGATCACACTATCAAATTGTATATTCCAACTCCGAGATGCTTCCACCAGTCCATAAATGTATTGCTGGAGCTTGCACACTTTGTTAGCACCTCTTGGATCGACAAAACCTCCTCGTTGCATCATATGCAACTCTTCTTTAAGATATCCATTAAGGAATGCAGTTTTGACATCCATTTGCGAAATTTCATATTCATAAAATGCGACAATTGCTAACATGATTCGGACGGACTTAAGCATCGCTATGGGTGAGAAGGTCTCATCGTAGTCAAATCCTTGAATTTGTTGAAAACCTTCTGCAACAAATCAAGCTTTGTAGACAGTAACATTACCGTCAGTGTCAGTCTTCTTCTTGAAGATCCATTTATTCTCTATGGCTTGCCGATCATCGGGCAAGTCAATCAAAGTCCTTACTTTGTTCTCATACATGGATCCCATCTCAGATTTCATGGCCTCAAGACATTTTTTGGAATCTGGGCTCATCATCGCTTCCTCATAGTTCATAGGTTCGTCATGGTCAAGTAACATGACTTCCAGAACAGGATTGTCGTACCACTCTGGTGCGGATGTTACTCTGGTTGACCTACGAGGTTCGGTAGTAACTTGATCAGAAGTTTCATGATCATCACCATTAGCTTCCTCACTTACTGGTGTAGGAATCACTGGGACTGATTTCAGTGATGAACTACTTTCTAATAAGGGAGAAGGTACAATTACCTCATCAAGTTCTACTTTCCTCCCACTCACTTCTTTCGAGAGAAACTCCTTCTCTAGAAAGGATCCATTCTTAGCAACGAATATCTTGCCTTCGGATCTGTGATAGAAGGTGTCCCCAACAGTCTCTTTTGGGTATCCTATGAAGACACATTTCTCCGATTTGGGTTCGATCTTATCAGGTTGAACCTTTTTCACATAAGCATCGCAGCCCCAAACTTTAAGAAACGACAACTTGAGTTTCTTGCAAACCACAGTTCATATGGTGTCATCTCAACGGATTTCGATGGTGCCCTATTTAACGTGAATGCAACCGTCTCTAAAGCATAACCCCAAAACGATAGCGGTAAATCAGGAAGAGACATCATAGATCGCACCATATCCAATAAAGTGCGGTTACGACATTCAGACACACCATTACGCTGTGGTGTTCTAGGCGGCGGGAGTTGCGAAACTATTCCGCATTGTTTCAAATGAAGACCATACTCATAACTCAAATATTCACCTCCATGATCAGATCATAGAAATTTAATTTTCTTGTTACGATGATTTTCTACTTCTCTATGAAATTCTTTGAACTTTTCAAATGTTTCACACTTATGTTTCATCAAGTAGATATACCCATATCTGCTCAAATCGTCCGTGAGGGTTAGAAAATAACGATACCCGCCATGAGCATCAACACTCATCGGACCGCATACATCAGTATGTATTATTTCCAATAAGTCTGTTGCTCATTCCATTGTTTTGGAGAACGGAGTCTTAGTCATCTTGCCCATGAGGCATGGTTCACAAGCATCAAGTGATTCACAATCAAGTGATTCCAAAAGCACATCAGCATGGAGTTTCTTCATGCGCTTTACACCAATACGACCGAAACTGCAGTGCCACAAATAAGCTGCACTATCATTATTAAACTTATATCTTTTGGCTTCAATACTATGAATATGTGTATCACTACTATCGAGATTCAATAAAAATAGACTTGTAGCGATCCGACCTCAAACGGTCAAATCTCTGTGTATAAGTGTCATCCCTGGGTCGGTAATGCTGACACACACAGTACTTTAGGATTTATAACAGAGTTCAATCACACACTTATTACATCAAATGTCTCAAAAGAGAACTTATTACAATACTATGGCTAAAGGCCATATAAATAAGATAACAGCGGAAGCTTCGAATGTAAATGAGTCCATCAACTCCAACGGCATAGCTGAGTGCATGACAACGACCTAGCGCACCTTACTCTTTGTCTGAAAACTCTGCAACATAATACATTGCAGCATGTGTAGGTCAGCACATGGAATATGCTGGCAAGATAACACTATAGAGCAATGAACAAGTAACATCTATAACTATATGCATATATGGTTGGTGGAGGCTCTATGGTTATCATTTGCATAAAGCTTGTTTTTCCCTACAGCAAAGGAGTAGATTTTATTTAACTACAAAGTTTGTTGAAAACATTGAGAATGGTAACCCCATCTCAATCCCAAATTAATAATCATTAACCTAACAAGTTAATTAAGTAAAGTGTTGAGATCAACATAGAAATTCAAGCACCAGATACTCAAGATGTCCATAACCAGGGACATGGCTAACCATGATTACTTTATACACTCTGTAGAGGTTTGCGCACACTTTTCCCCACAAGACTCAATCTCCTCCGTTGAATTTCTTGCACTGCATGATGTTTGAGAAACGGATGACCGAGACACAATCTTTTCGAATAGGTCACCTTAACCGATAGATAGGCCGGTACACCTACAATCCCCTACATCTGCTAGCCCATAATGGAAAGGATTCCCACAACTTACTCAACTGTGCCAGAGCCCATAATGTTTTGTGGTTGCACACGGAAGTTTCCAGCATGAATAACATAATGATCCCTTTGAGCCTGGGTGGCGAACCATAGGAAAAATCACATGGATATCCCAACATTCTCCCTAGGTGCCCACAAACCAATCCACCCAGATGTGTGTTAAAGTAGCCACCTTAAGTAAACCCTTAGTTCATAATAATACACACAACTGTCATGAATCACTCGAACCAAACCACGTCTACAAGCATTGCTTAGTAAAGTATAATAACCGTAACGTAGTAACTCCCAAGGTTTGAATAAAAGGGCAATAAGTACTAGCTCATCAACTACTTCCTAATACCCACATGTTAAACAGATCCTACACATGCAATGTTTGAGGATTGAGACTAATGCATAAAAAACTGGGTAATAAGGGATATGATCAAAGTGTTACTTGCCTTGCTGACGATCTGAAAACCCTAGTGACTCGTAGTAGCATGCTTCGCACTCCGGAAACTCTATCGTGAACAAACAATAGCATACATAAGCACTCAAGCATAAGATGCAAGCGTAAAACTCAAATGAAAAGATCTAAACTGAAAGTTCAACTTAAGAGCTTCGATTTGCAGGAGGAGACAACCAAATCATAGCAACGAAACTGAAACTACGATCAAAAGAAGTTCGAATTAAAATTTTCTTGCAACCAAATTTTAATTTGTCAAAATCATGTTCAAGTTGATTACCTGGAAAGATGGGAACAACACGAAGATTTTGGCATTGGTTTCACTTGATTTGGACAAACGAGTAAAAAGTTGCGAGGGTTTGAAGATCACGGACTAATTTGTGAGAAAAGTATTCACGGATAGGTCCCTAGCCGAAAATAAAATAAAAAGAAAAACCTACCGAACGAACGTTCGCTAACAGAACCAAACGAATGAACGTTGTTCGCTACTGCGGATTAACGGACGAACGTCCGCAAATTAGATACGAACATAAAAACCGAGAAAACCCTAACCCTAAAAATAAACCGATCGAAACCGAAGAACCAAAAAAAAACCAAAAACGAACTGGTGAACTGGGACGTTTTTTATACCGGTTCACGATGACGGCGGTCAACAACGGCGGCAAAACTCTAGCGAGGCGGCAAGGCAAAGCGGCCGCGGCGGCGCGGGACAGCGGCGGCGGATGGCGGCGTGCAAGCGGACGGCGGCGGCGACACGCAGTAGCGGGAGGCAGGCGACGGTGGTGAGCTAGTGTCGGTGGCTGCGGGATGAGGTGAGGGAGTAGGCGGTGGGGTGGGGGCGGTATATAAAAGGGGGCGGTGTCTTGCGGGAGGGGCGGCGGCGACTCGTGTCCGAGACAGACACACGGCGGCGGCAGCGAAGCTCGGAACTCCTGTCCCGAGTCGGAGAGGGAGGCAGCGGGCAACGCGGGCCGGCCTGCTCGGTTGGGCCTTCGGCCCTTCCGGGCATCGATTTTTTTAAAATAAAATTTCGCCCGAAGAAAATCCTAATAAAATATAAAAGAAATTAAAAATACCCGGAACAATTTTCACCGTCTAAACCTATTATTTAGAACAAAGTGAACATTTTTCTGACCTAAAAATGCAATTTTCAAAAATGCATATTTTTCTAATAGCAAATGAAATCCAAATAAAATATCAATTTGATTTTAGAATTTCTTCTCCAATATTCCTCTCTTTTGAAGAAGTCATAATATCTTCACTCTTTTATTTTTAATATTGGAAATAATTGGAGAGAGAAAATATTAAAACCAAATTGATCCCCTTTTCAAATTTGAGAAAATTCAAATATGAAAATATGTGAAAGCTCCAACTCTCTCCTTGGGTCCTTGATTTGCTTAAGATTTCTAGGATCACAACCAAAATGTGAATAAAAGATGTTATGCATATGATGACCTATGTATAACATCCAAATTGAAAATTGGGATGTTACAAACCTACCCCCTGAAGATGAATCTCGCCCTCGAGGTTCGGGTTGTCTAGAAAATAGGTGTGGGTGGTCTTTCCGTAAGTCTTCTTCTCTTTCCCAGGTGGCTTCATCCTCGGTATGGTTGCTCCACTGAACTTTGCAAAACTTGATAACCCTGCAGCGTGTAACTCGGCTGGAAAACTCAAGAATCTTGATGGGTTTCTCCTCGTAGGTTAGACCACTCTCCAACTGAATTGCTTCCAGGGGCACTGTATCTCTCAAAGGAATATCGACCATCTTAGCATGGCAGTTGTTCAACTGGGAAACGTGAACACATCATGAACTCCTAACAATCCTTCGGGTAACTCCAACTTGTAGGCAACTTCTCCCATACGTTCCAGAACTCGGTATGGTCCTACAAATCTCGGGGCTAACTTTCCCTTAACTCCAAATTGTTTAACTCCTCAGAGTGATGACACACGAAGATATGCTCTATCTCCAATCTCATAGACTACCTCCTTGCGTCTAGTATCGACATAACTCTTCTGCCTAGATTGAGCTACCTTCAATCTATCTCGAATCAACTTAACCTTCTCTTCAGACTCTTTGATCGAATCTGGTCCAAACAACTGACGGTCTCCAACTTCATCCCACATCAACAGTGTCCTCACCTTCTTCCCTACAAAGCTTCAAAAGGGGCCATCTTCAAACTAGCCTGATAACTGCTGTTGTATGAGAATTCTGCGTAGGGCAAATTATCATCCCAACTAGATCCATAATCTAGCGCACAAGCTCTCGACATGTCCTCTAGAATCTGATTGACTCTCTCTGTATGTCCATCGGTCTATGGATGAAAGGCTGTACTGAACTCTAGCCTAGTACCCAAAGTCTGGTGCAGCTGATTCCAAAACTTCGAGGTAAATTGTGTCCCTCTATCTGATATGATGGTCCTCAGAACTCCATGCAGACATACGATCCTGGTCATATATATCTTGGCCAACTTCGTGCTTGTATAGGTGGTTTTCACTGGGATAAAGTGAGTCACTTTGGTCAAGCGATCAACTACTATCCAGATTGAGTCATATCCCGATCGGGTCCTAGGTAATACGGTGATGAAATCCATGCCAAGCTTGTCCCACTTCCATTCGGGTATCTGCATAGGCTGTAATAATCCGGCTGGCTTCTGATGTGCTGCCTTTACTCTCTGACATACATCGCATACTGCTACATACTCGGCAATATCCTTCTTCATACTTGTCCACCGAAAACGTTCCTTCAAATCCAAATAAATCTTGGTGTTTCCAGGGTGAATCGAGTATGGTGAGTCATGGGCCTCCTGAAGTATTAACTTCCTGATCTCCGCATTATTGGGCACATAGACACGATCCTCAAACCATAAGGTTTCGTGCTCATCCTCACGGAAACCTTTGGCTTTTCCTTTGCTCATCTTCTCCTTTATCTCAGCAATTTTCTTATCATCCTTCTGAGCTTCTAGAATCTTTCCCAATAATGTAGACTGAACCTCCACTGCTGCAACAAAACCTCTTGGAACTATCTCCAAATGAAGTTCCTTGAGATCGTCTACTAACTCCTGCGGTAATCCTCCGCTTACGAGGGTATTGGCATAACTCTTGCGGCTCAAAGCGTCTGCTCCGACATTGGCCTTTCCTGGATGATAATGCAGCTTCATATCATAATCCTTTATTATCTCCAACCATCTCCTCTGCCTGAGATTCAACTCCTTCTGCGTGAAAATGTACTTCAAACTCTTGTGATCCGTGTACACATCACAACGGTTTCCAATTAGAAAATGTCTCCAGGTCTTGAGCGCATGCACTACGGCTGCTAACTCCAAATCATGTGTGGCATAATTCAACTCATGAGGTCGAAGCTGCCGTGAGGCATATGAAACAACTCTTCCGTCCTGCATAAGTACACCTCCAAGTCCCAAGCGAGAAGCATCGCAATACACTTGGAAATCCTTGCGTATATCCGGAAGAATCAACACTGCGGCTGTAACCAAACATTTCTTCAACTCCTGAAAACTGGCCTCACAATCCTCGGTCCATTTGAACTTGGTGTCCTTCTTCAACAATTCAGTCATGGGTTTCGCAATCTTGGAAAAATTCTCAATGAACCTCCTATAATATCCTGCGAGTCCCAGAAAATTGTGAATCTCTCCAACTAAGGTGGGTGCCAACCACTCAGTGACAGACTGAACCTTGGTAGGGTCCACAGCTATACCTTCTCCTGATATAACATGTCCAAGAAATCCAACTTCCTTCAAACAAAACTCACACTTGCTAAACTTGGCATACAACTGGTGTTCCCTGAGCTTCGCAAGAACTAAGAGCAAGTGTTCCTTATGTTCCTCTTCATTCTTCGAGTACACCAAAATATCATCAAGGAATACCACCACAAACTTATCCAGAAACTCCATGAACACATTGTTCATCATACTCATAAAATAGGCAGGGGCATTAGTCAATCCAAAAGACATGACCATGTACTCATATAGCCCGTACCTTGTGGTAAAAGCTGTCTTAGGTATATCCTGTTCTCAGATCTTCAACTGGTGGTATCCTGATCGAAGATTGATCTTGGAGAATACTTTAGCTCCTTTCAACTGGTCAAATAGATCATTGATCATCGGTAGTGGGTACTTGTTCTTGATCGTCACTTCATCCAAATCCCAATAATCAACAACCATTCTCAAAGATCCATCCTTCTTCTCAACTAACAGCACTGGGGTTCCCCACGGTGATGAACTTGGTCGTATATAACCTTTCTCCAATAACTCCTTAAACTGCTTCTTAATTTCCTCCAGATCATTTGCGGGCATCTGATACGGTCTCTTCGATATTGGTCCGGTGCCTGGCAACAACTCTATCAAAAACTCTATGTCTCGATCTAGCGGCATGCCTGGTAATTCCTCTGGAAATACATCCGGGTAATCCTTCACAACAGGCACTTCTTCCTGAACAACTCCCGGGAGAGAATTCAATTGGGTCCTCCTTGGCGCATGCCTAGACACATACTTGATCCTTTTTCCCTCTGGGATGGTGAGTAGAATTGACTTACTAGCACAATCGATATTTCCTCCATACATTGATAGCCAATCCATGCCTAGTATCACATCCAATCCTTGTGACTCCAAAATTATTAGGTCTGAGGGAAAAACATGCCTACCTATGGTCAATGGCATCTGAAAACATCCACTGCTTGCCATATACTCCGCTCCTGGTGAGCTTACTAACATAGGTGTCTTAAGAACTTTGGTGGGCAACTTATACTTATCCCCAAACCCCCTTGATATGTATGGATGTGATGCACCAGTATCAAAAAGAACTATTGCAGTAAATGACTTAATCAAAAACTTACCTATAACTACATCTGGCTATTCTTCAACCTCCTCCATGTTTACGTGATTCACTTGTCCTCTGGTGAAGGGGTTGGGCTTCTTCCCAGAGTTTCCATTTCTGTTGCCATTCTTCAACTCTGAGCAGTCATTGGCATAATATCCAGTCTTCCGGCACTTGTAACAGGTGACATGACTCAGGTCCTTCTTAGCGGGTGTTGCTGGATTGGGACGATTCTGGCCGCTGCTTGCTCCATTCCCATTCCCATTCTTATGGCCGATGTGGTTATGTGTGCTTACTCCATTATGAGTATGGCCTCCATGGTTATGGGTGTAACCTCTGGAGTTAGGGGTAAAGCAAGGTTTCAATTGAGCTCCAGAATTGTACTTCCCTTGTCCATACTTCCGTTTGCGGCTCTCTATCTGCTGTTGTTTGTTTCAATCATAAGGGCCTTGTCTACCAACTCCTCGTAGTTAGTGAATGTTGCCACCATCAACTGCATACTCATCTCATCATTCAGCCCTTCCATAAACTTCTCCTGCTTCGCAGCATCTGTGGCCACATCATCTGGGGCATAGCGAGCTAACTTACTAAACTCATCCACGTACTGCCCCATAGTACGGTTTCCCTAGCGTAAGTTGCGAAACTCATGCTTCTTCATGTTCATTGCTCCAGTTGAGACATGGGCTGTGCGGAAAGCTTGCTGAAACTGATCGCATGTGACATTGGCTATGGGAAAAGTGGCTATGTAATTCTCCCACCATGAGGCTGCTGGTCCATCCAATTGATGTGCGGCAAAACGCACCTTCTCAACATCTGTGCAACCTGTGGTGGTCAGCTCCCTTGCAATCCTGCGGAGCCAGTCATCAGCAATAATCGGCTTGGTGCTACTAGAAAACACCGGTGGATTCAACCTCAGAAAACAGGCTAAGTTGTCAACTGGAGGTGTTGCCTTGGTTCTGGACTAGTAGCTGCATCAAGGCATTCTGCTGTTGGATCAACTGGGTGAGCTCCGGTGGGAAGACAAATCTGGTGTCACATCTCAGAGGCATCTGATGGGTTTAGAGGCGAGAGATTAGAATAGAGTGAGGTCTAGGGAGAAAATCACTACCCATATGCACATGAGACAAACACATTCATCATCACACCGCTCAATTCAAAACAAGGGCATACAATCGATCTAGCTACCGTTACAAAAATACTCGGACTACTATTATATACATGGGGGAATACTATTGATAATATGGTGGTCGACTAGAAATTTTGATCGGAAGAAGACTCCATGATATCTGCTCCAGCTTTGTCTTCATAATCATCATCACTATCGGGGTCGGAGTCGGTCTCGTCGATGATGATGTAGTCTTCGGGATGGTTGTCCTCTCCTGGCGCGGGGTCTCCCATGAATATTCCTAGCTTCTTCTTCAGGTCTTCATTCTTCTCCAGTAGTACTGCAACTTCCTCTTCATATCCATCGTGAGTAGACTTGAGTTCCTCTTCTAGCTCCATGTTCATGGTCATCACCTTCTTCAGGTCTATCATGCTGGCACACATCTGGTTCTCCTGGCGACAAATGTGTTAGTTTAACTCCTAGATGTAGGCTGCAATGGACTTGTCCCTCCTGGTGGAAATCATCTCCCATTGCTCATCTCGGCATCCACATATCTGGTAGATGGCGTCCTAGATCCTTGTGGTAAGCTTCACCGATGCATCCCATGGCGATGTGAGCTGCCATGCTCTTTCCTAAACTCTAGGTTGGGGCCTCAAAGGAAAACTCTATGGGCTCAGTAACTGGTGTGAATGTCCTTCCTAGAACATGTACTCATATTGTCCAGCGCTCTTCTTCTGGTAGAGTGGCGGTGTAGGTCCTGGTGAAGCTTGGTATTCTGATGTTCAGATATCTAGTGGCTTACTTCAAGTGTCGTCCAAAAGGGGTGTCTTCATCCGGTTGAGCAAACTTGTTCCTTGGTTCCGCCATCTATAGAGTGGAAAGTGGAGAAGAGTCAGAAAATGAGTAGAGAAGAGTGTCCTATGGTTCATCTTAGTGGTGGCATCCTATAGTCAGTGTGTGCTCTGATACCATCTTGTAGCGATCCGACCTCAGACGGTCAAATCTCTATGTATAAGTGTCATCCCTGGATCGATAATGCTGACACACACAGTACCTGAGGATTTATAACATAGTTCAGTCACATACTTATTACATCGAATGTCTCAAAAGAGAACTTATTACAATAATATGGATGAAGGCCATCTAAATAGGATAACAACGGAAGCTTCGAAGGTAAATGAGTCCATCAACTCCAACGACATAGCTGAGTGCATGACAACAACCTAGAGCACCTTACTCTTCATCTGAAAACTCTGCAACATAATACGTTGCAGCCTGTGTAGGTCAGCAGATGGAATATGCTAGCAAGATAACACTATAGAGCAATGAACAAGTAACAGCTATAAATATATGCATATATGGTGGTGGAGGCTCTATGGTTATCATTTGCATAAAGCTAGTTTTCCCTACAACAAAGGAATATATTTTATTTAACTACAAAGTTTGTTGAAAATATTGAGAATGGTAACCCCATCTCAATCCCAAATTAATAATCATTAACCCAACAAGTTAATTAAGTAAAGTGATGAGATCAACATAGAAATTCAAGCACCAGATACTCAAGATGTCCATAACCGGGGACACGGCTAACCATGATTACTTTATACACTTTGTAGAGGTTTGCGCACACTTTTCCCCACAAGACTCGATCTCCTCCGTTGAATTTCTCGCAGTGGATGATGTTTGAGAAATGGATGACCAAGACACAATCTTTCCGAAGAGGTCACCTTAACCGATAGATAGGCCGGTACACCTACAATCCCCTACGTCTGCTAGCCCATAATGGAAAGGATTCCCACAACGTACTCAACTATGCCAGAGCCCATAATGTTTTGTGGCTGCACATGGAAGTTTCTAGCATGAATAACATAATGATCCCTTTGAGCCTAGGTGGCAAACCATAGGAAAAATCACACGGATATCACGAGATTCTCCTTTGGACAACACTGGGTTTCCCTAGGTGCCCACAAACCAATCCACCCAGATGTGTGTTAAAATAGCCACCTTAAGTAAACCCTTAGTTCATAATAATACTCACAACTGTCATGAATCACTCAAACCAAACCACGTCTACGAGCATAGCTTAGCAAAGTATAATAAGCGTAACGTAGTAACTCCCAAGGTTTGTATAAAAGGGCAATAGGTACTACCTCAACAACTACTTCCCAATACCCACATGTTAAACAGATCCTACACATGCAACGTTTGAGGATTGAGACTAATGCATAAAAAACTGGGTAATAAGGGATATGATCAAAGTGTTACTTGCCTTGCTGACGATCTGAAAACCCTAGTAACTCATAGTAGCACGCTTCGCACTCCGGAAACTCTATCATGAACAAACAATAGCATACATGAGCACTGAAGCAAAAGATGCAAGGGTAAAACTCAAATGAAAAGATCCAAACTGAAAGTTCAACTGAAGAGCTTTGATTTGCAAGAGGAGACAAGAAAATCAGAGCAACGAAACTCAAACTACGATCAAAAGAAGTTCGAATTCAATATGCTTGCAACCAAATTTTAATTTGTCAAAATCATGTTCAAGTTAATTATCTAGAAATAGGGGAACAAGGCGAAGATTTTGGCGTTGGTTTCACAGGATTTGGACGAACGAGCAAAAAGTTGCGAGGGTTTGAAGATCAGGGACTAATATGTGAGAAAAGTATTCGCGGACAGGTTCCTGGCTGAAAATAAAATAAAAAGAAAAACATATCGAACAAATGCTCGCTAACAGAACCAAACGAACGAACGTTGTTCGCTACTACGGATTAATGGACGAACGTCCACAAATTAGATCCGAACGTAAAAACCGAGAAAACCCTAACCCTAAAAATAAACCGATCTAAACCGAAGAACCGAAAAAAAACCAAAAACGAACCGGCGAACCGGGACAATTTTTATACCGGTTCACGACAACGGCGGTCAACGACTACGGCGGAACTCCGGTGAGGCGACGAGGCAAAGCGGCGGTGGCGGCGCGGGACGGCGACAGCCGATGGCGGCGCGCAAGCGGGCGGTGGCGGCGGTACGCAGCAGCGGCGGGAGGCAGGCGGCGGCGGCTGCGGGACGAGGTGAGGGAGGAGGCGGCGGGGTGGGGGCGATATATAAAGGGCTGGGGTTGGTGGTGTCTTGCGGGAGGGGCGGCGAGGGCTCGTGTCCGAGCCGGACACGACGACGGTGGCGGCGAAGCTCGGGATTCGTGTCCCGAGTCGGAGAGGGAGGCGGTGGGCGACGCGGGCCGGCCTGCTCGGCTGGTCCTTCGTCCCAGTCAGGCAGCTAACTTAAAAAAAATTCGCCCGAAGAAACTCCTAATAGAATATAAAAAAAATTCTAAAAATACCAGAAACAATTTTCACCGTCTAAACCTATTATTTAGAACAAGGTGAACATCTTTCTGGCCTAAAAAGGTAATTTTAAAAAATGCATATGAGGGAGTCCTGGATTAGGGGGTATCCGGACAGCCGGACTATATCCTTTGGCCGGACTGTTGGACTATGAAGATACAAGATTGGAGACTTTGTCCCGTGTCCGGAAGGGACTTTCCTTGGCGTGGAAGGCAAGCTTGGCAATACGGATATGTAGATCTCCTTCCTTGTAACCGACTCTGTGTAACCCTAGCCCCCTCCGGTGTCTATATAAACCGGAGGGTTTAGTCCGTAGGACCAAGAACAACAATCATACCATAGGCTAGCTTCTAGGGTTTAGCCTCTCTGATCTCATGGTAGATCAGCTCTTGTACTACTCATATCATCAAGAACAATCAAGCAGGACGTAGGGTATTACCTCCATCAAGAGGGCCCGAACCTGGGTAAACATCGTGTCCCCTGTCTCCTGTTACCATCCGCCTAGACACACAGTTCGGGACCCCCTACCCGAGATCTGCCGGTTTTGACACCGACATTGGTGCTTTCATTGAGAGTCCCACTGTGCCGTCACCATAAGGGAGGATGCCTCGTCTTGTTGTCAAAAGCAACATTACCGCCGGGGGAGCCCTGGCTGTCGGCCAAACTCTCCGGCTAGGCAGTTTCATCATGACCGCCCGTTCGGCTGCTGCGTTGACGATGACTTCTCGGATCATCAAAAACAGCCTCCACGTCGGCTCGGAATTTGCCGAGCAGATGGATCCAATGGAGCTCTCTTCCCTAAACGAGCTCTTGGATCGCATCGCCGCCTTGGGAGTCGCCACGAACTATGATCGGATTGGGCTTAAACCCGATCAAAGGGAGATTAACTCTCCACTGGTCACCCATCATATTGCGGTGGTGGAGGAACAATGCGGCGATTCTTCCTCTATCTTGAGGACTAACTATGTCTGGATTCCTGAGCTCTCTGAGCCGGATACCCGTTTACGGGAGGACATCACCCAAGCCCTGAACCTAGAGTCAGGAAGCAGGCCACACTTATCAGGCAACATCCCGGAACCCAAACTTCCAAGATTGGAAACTCCTCGGCCCCTGGGTCTCAGATCGGGTAAGGGTTCGGACTCAAATCCACACACCCACCCTAACATAAATGATCTTTCCCACATCAGGCAAGAGCCCCAGGAAACAGTACATCATTATTGGGCCAGATTCCTCCTTGTGATGAACAAGGTTAAGGACTGTCGCGAGGAAGACGCGGTCTCATTTTTCTGCAATAATTGCACGGACAAGGGAATCCTTAACGCCATGAGTCGTCGTGACATATCATGCTTCGCCGACTTGGCGTCCATAGTATGAAAGTACTGTGCGATAGAAAGCGCCTAGAAAACCGAAACGAAATTTTCGGATAATCCGGCTCTGAATATATATACACCCAGTCCGAAGTAAAAGGGTGCACTATCATAAGACACCCGAGTTAATTACAAAGAAGAAAAGACCCTCTACAGGGCGTGGAACCGTATTGGAGGGATGGCTCAACGGACCCTACAAAATTCATAGTACAGCGAATACCATACCAACACACAGCCTTAGAGCATGTTGGGTACTCCGGCAGGTGGCCAAAAGTGGTGAGGATATTCTCATCCCAGATGCCACAGAGCACCATCCCGTGGATAAGAATGTCAGGACCCTGATCCTAAGTCACACCGATCTAGCATGTAACACATCGTATCACTTTGCGGCCTCACGCACGGTATTCCCAAGGGTGCCACCTTACCTGGCCCGGGACCGTTTGCGCCTTTTGGCTCACGTATATGATAGTGTCGCTAGCATCCATATGACAAAGAACCCGGGCCGACATGGCTAGTCATGAACCCAAAGCGGCACTAACCCATGGGGACAGACATACATGAATCAACCTCGAGCATGTCGGTCAACAGCGTGTGAATCCGGGCTGTAGCACTGGGCTAACAGGACTCTGGTAACCTGGGCTGTAACAGGCTAGGCAGGACTCCAGATGTCACCGCGTGACATTTCCCTGAAGGGACAGACACGGGAACAAAGTGAAACACATGCCGGCCAGTCAAGTGTCCTGAGCAGTAGCGCTGGGCTAGCAGGACTCCGGTGAACCGGGCTGTAGCGGACTACTATGGCTCAAGAAAGCACTAGACTACATTTCCCCATAAGAGAGGCTACTAAGGATAAACAACTAGGTTGTCGGATCCCACACATACCAAGCATTTCAATCATACACACAATATGCTCAATATGTGCAATACAATATGGCATCACAACAAGACTCTACGACTTAGAGTATTAATCATTAGGCTCCGAGGAGCGAGATATTACAAACAAGGGTCTCATGACCCAACATTCATAGCATACAAGCAACAAGCACATGCGGAAGCTTAACTTGTTTGAGTACAAACAACTACAAATGAAGAAGGCTGAGAAGCCTGACTATCTACCAGATCCTGCCGAGGGCACAAGATCGTAGCTGAGGTAAGAAGCTAAACGTCGAAGTCCACGCGGAACTACTAGCGAGACTGTCGTCTCTCTGCAAAAACATAAAATAGGCAAACGTGAGTACAAATGTACCCAGCAAGACTTACATCAGAACTATCTACGTATGCATCGGTATCAACAAAGGGGGTGGTGGAGTTTAACTGCAGCAAGCCAGCTTCGACTCGGTGGCTATCCTAAACTACGACTGCAAGCAACTCTTTTGAGGTGGCGCACACGAGTCCACATATTCACCATATCAATACACTACTATGGATCCGCTCCCGTCTCCCTACGAGAACACCATACATAGCACTCACGCTTATCTTGCACATTTTAGAGTATCCACTTTCACTTGTCTATGAACTGTACAAGGGGTCCAAGTTTCCATATCCGAGGAATCTGGCTATTCAAATAGATAATGATAACCCTGCAGGGGTGTACTTCTTCACACACGCTCTCGCCACTTATAGCCCTGTACACGTCATGTACCTCGAGAACCTTCAAGCGGAAGCCGGGCGAGGGAGTCGGCCATGACCTGACTAACCAACAATCTCTGGTCCAGGTTTATCACCTATTCGGGTTCCATCTGCAAGGAGATCCGTCCGGGGTGTCGCTCACGGTCCCAAACGATGTGTGCAGGGTTCCCAAGCCCACCATCCGGGTGCCACTTGGTACACCGTGCCATGGTGCCTAGTCTGTCCCAAGCCCACCTATACCGGGTGCCACTTGGTAGACCACTAACACTACCTACAAACACCAGAAACTAGTTGCAACTCCTGGACAGAGATCGAGTTGATTAATAAGCCGAGAGGGGCCGAGTTATCGGAACCCAATGTGTGGTAGTAACTGTTCATGGATCACAAACACAGAACTCAGTTCCTGAGGACGGCTGCAATGAGATAACCCACCATGTACTCCTACATGGCCTCTCACCGCTACCTTTACCAAATCGTGTTCACACACTTAGCTCTCAACAGTAGGACATGTTCACCACATTCCAATTCATCCCCGATGAATCAGACCTGACTCAACTCTAAGCACTAGCAGGCGTGACAAACAAGCATGAATGAGTAGGCACAACAGGGCTCAAACAACTCCTACTCATACTAGTGGGTTTCATCTATTTACTATGGCAATGACAGGTCATGCAGAGGAAAGGGGTTCAACTACCGCAGCAGGTAACAGTTGAATCGTTGTTGTCCTAATGCAGTAAAACAGAGCAGGAGCGAGAGAGTGGGATTGTATCGGAATGAACAAGGGGGTTTTGCTTGCCTGGCACTTCTGAAGATAACATTGAGTCTTCATCAGTGTCAACGATCACAACGTCGGAGCAGCGTCTATCGAGAGGGGACAATTACCGGCAAACAAGGAAGAGCACAATCAATGCAGTGCACCATATGATGCATGATCATGGCATGGCAATATGCTGTGATTTGGGCTAATGCAACATAAAGTCATCTTAATTGAAGTGGAATTCAAAACTATATCAAATTCCAACTCCAAACCTATTATGAAATTTGCCCTAATCATGTTTCATCCTAAACAGTGAGGTTAACTTGCTCAAACATGCATGGAAATGGTACAAATGGATTCCTTGAATTTTTCTGATAATTTTTCATATATAAATTATTTCATTTGGAGTTACGGTTGAATTTCTATGATTTTTAGAAGTTTTAAACATTTCCTGGAATTTCCTGGTTATTTAGAAATAAATCAAATCCAGAAAAGGACTTATTGCGTCAGCATGACGTCAGGGTGACGTCAGCTGGTCAACAGGGCGCGGTCCAGGTCAAACCTGACAGTGGGTCCCCTGTGTCAGTCTCTAAAGCTTTAGATAAAAAGGTTTAGTTTTAAACCATGGATTACCTGGGCAGTGGGGCCCATTGTCAGTGACACCGGATTTAGTTAGCGGGGTGATTAACCCCTAACACTAGTGGTTAGCACTAATTATAGCCCTAAACTAATCAGTCAGATGCCGGCCCCACATGTCATGGACACAGCGTGGGGTCCAGCCGAGGTCAAAAGCCCAGTCAGCGGGGTCAAACACACCGGCGTTAAGCCGCCGGCGAGGTCCGAAACGGCGGAGGGCTTCGGAAAACTGCTACGGTGCACCGTTTGGCACGCGGTTGGGTTTTACGGCGAGCCGGGGCTCGTGCGCATCCAGCGGTGGTAGTGGGAGGGCGCGAGGTGGCCGGAGTTGACGGCGGTGAGCTCTTTTGCGGCCGCCGGAGTTCGGGCAAGTGTGGCCGTGTGGTTCCAGTGCACGAGGAAGCTAACTAGAGGCTGTGTTGGAATCGACATTGCTCCAGGAGCACGCCGAAGGTACAAGCTCGAGTGGAGGTGCACGGTGGCTGCGGGAGCAATGACCATGGCGGACGGCGGCACTCGGGTACGGCGGCTGGCACGGCTAGAAGACAGAAACGAGCTCGGGGAGGAGGGGGAAAGGCGGCAGAGCTCACATCGAGTGCAGGGGACGCCGAAGCGGGCTCGGGGAAGGCCTGGAGCAGGCGGGGCGTCAGCGGCGATCTCCGGCATCCGAGAAGGGGAACGATGACGAGCCACTCATCTTAGGACAGGTCTGCTTGGTTCCTTCAGCTTGGCATACGAAAACGACGACGACGGAGCCACTAGACACATTGGACAGACGAGGGAGGCCCGGTGGCCGCGGTGAACGGTGTTGGCGGTGATGACGTCCGCTCGGTGGTGCTCGGGAAGAGAGAGCAGAGGAGGGGAGAGAGGGCGACGAGTGAGGGAGAAGAGAGGGAGGGAGCCAGGGGTGTGGTGGCGTCGTCTGGGCGCGTCGGGGCAGCGGTGGGGAGAAGGAGGTGGCGGGTCGCGTGGTCGCGCGCGGTGGCCACGCTCCTCTCATCCTCCTGGCAGGAGGTTGAGGGTGACTGGCACGGCGCTGTGGGCTGGGCCGCACAGTAGCAGGCCGGCCAGGCTGGACAGGTAAGCGCCTGGTAGGTCTTCTGCTCTTTTTTTTAATTTTTCTTCTATTTTGTTTTATTTAATTGCCACTAAATTCAAATTCAAACAAATTTGAAAACAGTGCCAAAACTCCCCTGGATAATTTTATGTCACTTAAGGTCTACTCCTCATATACATAAAATATCTCAGGGCATTTGAAAATATATTCATTATATATTATGAATATAACTCCAAATTCAAATAGAGTATTGATTTAAAATCAGAGCCCAAATAATTCCTTAGAAATGTTCAAAATTTTGGTTTGATTTATAACTGTTGCCAAAATTGTCAGAGCTATTTCTAGGGCATTTTGGATTTACTGATTGCAATTTTTACGGTTTCTTGCCCCTTTATTAAAATGGTTTCCGAGGCTTTCAATTTCCTCATTTCAAATTTCAGAATTTAGACATGGTGCACACATGAACCTAGCCTAGAGCATTACCAGAAGCTAGGGATGTGACAGCTCACCCCTACTAAACAAGAATGTCGTCCCGAGATTCAAGCGTAGGGTAAGATGATGGGGGAAAGCAACTAATGCAATCTTCACGATCCAGGTTGCACTTCAAATGAATGTTGATTCAGTCACCATCTTTGTCTCAATGTCTTGCTCTGAGAACTCCAACTAACATGACAATGAGAGGAAAGGGAAAACTCCAGAAGGATCGATCTTCTCGAAGATCGAACAACTTAGGATCACTCATCGAGTGAGACATTGAAACTTCTCTCGAGCTGAGACACGAACACATCGAGAGGGATGGAAGAACAAGCGATGGGGTTTGATTTGGTGGGCAACAATTCCACGCTTAGAAAGATGGTGGATGTTGTCAAGGTGGCGAGGAAATAATTGCCATGATCCCGTAACGGGGCACCTCACGGAAGGTTACTCGAAGAACTATTCCCTTAAGTGGCAAAAGAATTACTTTTGATACGGAGATCATTGGAACTCTGTTTACCAGCCTAAGGCAATTTACAAACGATCATTCGATGGAGTTCGAAAGAGTGGCATACTCAAACTAAAGTGGATGATGTGGACTACCTTGTTGAAGACAACGCAATGGATGACTTTTGCTTATCCCCGGAAATGGATGGGACCCATGACAAGTCCACTTTTGAATATGATCCTGGACAACAACTATTGAGGTGCAAGCTGGGAACAAAATGCAAATGCTGGGAATGATTCTGGTAACTGGGGAAAACTCAACAGTCGAGAGTGAGTCCACTGTTTGAAAAGGTTATAACATAACCGAGGAAACTGGAAGCAAATCCCAGTCAACGCCAACGGTAAAACCTAGTTCTTGCGCGTGCTCTCAAGAACTTGAGCATTTCCGTATTCATCAAGGTTGTGCCAATATCCGTGTCAAGGATCCTGGCAACACAACATGCTACCATGATGAATAATGGTGGAAGATGCAGATGCAAAGAAAGATAACACTTCTCAGATTTCACCTTAGCGAGGCCAATGAAACAAAATTTGGATAATCGATCGAGAGACATTTAGCACTCCGCTTCTAATGTTCTCCTTGATGTGCTAGGATAGCTCATTTATTGATATGGTTTGGTATCTAGGACATCAGGTAAGAGGGCGGACTTCGGGAGCACAAGAATCCGTAAGGATTAACCGCGGAGGTAAATCCTACGAAATCCTCATGGGAAGGTGGCCAACTTTCTTCAATCGAGATACTACAATAATAGGTCTTCCGGCTGGGTGTGTTGGCCACGACATCCACTTTACCGGTTACAGAGAGACCAATATTATAGTTCTTGGAGTGTGTTCCAACCATCATATCTGCCTGAGATTCAGATCTGGTTGGTGTCAGGATATTCCAGACTCATCACGTCTAGAAAGAAAAATGAAAGTTTGCAACACAAATCGACGAGATGACGTTGCGAGACTCTTGGGGGAATGAACTACGGTAGCAAGCTCCAAAACATGAGCTGGTTCTGCTACACACATGTGAGCATGTTGTCCAAGACAAGAATGACCACATAGTAGTCTTATAATAAAATACTACCGAGTTTAGGTGGGAAACCATCATTGCGGGTAACAAAGTCCTTGATTAAGCTCGGGTTAGCTCTTAAAAAGGAACTTCTTCTCCTTGAATAGATCAATCAGTGGCTTGGTGTGCTAGGGACACATATAGAATGAAGGTTGCAAGTCTCCAAACCACAGAATACGTCACACATATGCATGAATGATTTGGGATGATTCCAGAGGAGGCAAAACAAACTTTCTCTAATTCAAGGCGGCAACTTGCATCAACTGCACATGAATTAAAGGAAGTCACTTCTTTCATCCAAACATATGCTTCATGAATGAAACACGAAGATAATGCTTATAAAGTTTCCAATACTAGCTGGAGGTTCAACATGAATCATGGGGGAGACAAAATGCTGCTGATGGGCTCAACAACAACTCATCAGAAATTTTCATATCACTGGACTTCCACCATCATGTGAACACGGTGATAGCATTGGTCAGACCAAAAGATATAATGGTGTATGCTCGAGGGATCAACCACGAGTAAGACAACATTACAAACATCGTTGGTTCTGATTTGACTTGGCGATAGCCCATACTCAAGTCTAAGTTTTGACAAGGCAATAGATCCAACAACTGATCACGAGGACCAATTGATGAAGATATCACCTTTCTTCAACACACACACAAACACAAGGATATCCCTTTGGAACGAACTAAGTTAGGCAAGCTTTTATCTTCCAACTCTCCAAGTTGTTGTTTAGCTTAACCGACTAGCTCAGGGGTATCCAACACGGATCCTTGGAGAAGGAGTGGTTCACAAGAAACCAACTTGATCACGAACTCATCATAGCGGTCAGGTGACAACTTGGTAACACTTCCGAGAAGATATTCGGAAATTCACGAGCCACCGATATGTTACTAAGCTCGAGATCAATCTTGCTTTGCGAGGTAAGACGATGTGACCAATAGAGCAAGGGTTTGACACAATCCTAACTCATTGATCGAATAGTGCTCCGGAAATAAGGACTAGGTAGCACGATCAATCTTAGGATGATGATTTAATAACCAACACGCTAAGAATGAGAGTATTGTCCATTAACTACCAAGCAACGGAGTTGCTAGGCGTATTGATTTCGCACATCACGGTTCGCTTGTCAGCATTCCGGTTACAATAACACCGGAACCGAGGAATGAACAATGATGGCAAGAAGTATTACTGCGTCAAAAATTCATAAGAGGTGGTGCAATTCTCATGACACTCTTGACATAAAGATGGTAACACTCCAAGGTACAGCAGAGGAGAAGCGGGTTTGGCATTTTCATCCGCGGAAAACAATTGCTTTGATCCAATCCTAGATATGGATGAGGTTCTGGAGTTTGTTTCTCCTAGTCATTCCGGAATAGAATGGCTTGACGAACCACAAGAATAAAAGGCACCGTTGAACACAAATGCGCACATACTCTTGGCTATCTACTGATAGAGGATGGTCGGAATACAACTGAAGAGGAACAACTCAAGGAACATATAATTTTCTGAGCTGTGGAGGCATAGATTGGTATGTCGAGCAAAGCTCAACATATTTCTTCCGGATAACCCATGCAGAAGAAGAAGGACCGGCAGATTCACAATTATGGATGGAGAACTCCTCAAGAGTACTCTGATTGTGAGCTTTTGTTTCAAAGAACATCTGCCTTAATGGTTCATGGTATTTGGAAGAAGGAAATACCACGGACCTCGAGGACTGTCACAAGGTTTACTAATGTCCTAAGGAACTAGCAAACACTATCAACATGAAGCAAGTAGGGTGAGTCTCGGGTTCAAAAACCCACGAATAGAATACCTACTACTAATTGGCATCACGGAATGCTTTCGAGAATGGTGGCCAGAATCATCACACCAGGAACACAAGCATTGCTAGATTACTAGGTGACTCCCAAAAACACCTAGGGTCATAATAATAGCTCCAACATATATGTCGAGGCAATAAATTACCTCAACGCACCGGTTAGTGTGCTTATTCTGACCATAAAGGACATCGGGAATGGAAAGAAAGGATTTGCAAATGCATCAGATTATCTAGAAACCTGGGATGACTCGGACAGCATAACAGCTGTATATGCTCAAAAAGTTTTGAGACATCCTGCAAATTGGTGGCATAACCACTCAGAAGCACAATATCAAGGTTCCGAGGCCAACTAACAACACACTGGAGTAGTAGAACCTGAACTGGGGCTTGAGACCAACAATCCTAAGGGTCTACGGATTAGTAACACGTGATCCTGATAGAAAGATGAGGAGCCTAGTTCTTAATCCCCGTAGAAGAGAAGAGGGTGACTTAGATCAGAGGGCATGAGGTATAAGGAGTAAAAAGAGCCTTACGTTCCCTTCCACAATCAATTCCCTTATATAACTAAAGCATTTCTAGACTCAACTTCGACTAGTATGGCTTGGTAATCCTACAGGCAGTCAGGCTCTGATACCAACGCTGTCAGGACCCCGATCCTAAGTCACACCGATCTAGCATGTAACACATCGTATCACTTTGTGGCCTCACACACGGTATTCCCACGGGTGCCACCTTACCTGGCCCGGGACCGTTTGCGCCTTTTGGCTCACGTATATGATAGTGTCGCTAGCATCCATATGACAAAGAACCCGGGCCGACATGGCTAGTCATGAACCCAAAGCGGCACTAACCCATGGGGACAGGCATACATGAATCAACCTCGAGCATGTCGGTCAACAGCGTGTGAATCTGGGCTGTAGCACTGGGCTAACAGGACTCCGGTAACCCGGGCTGTAGCAGGCTAGGCAGGACTCCGGATGTCACCGCGTGACATTTCCCCGAAGGGACAGACACGGGAACGATGTGAAACACATGCCGGCCAGTCAAGTGTCCTGAGCAGTAGCGCTGGGCTAGCAGGACTCCGGTGAACCGGGCTGTAGCGGACTACTATGGCTCAAGAAAGCACTAGACTACATTTCCCCATAAGAGAGGCTACTAAGGATAAACAACTAGGTTGTCGGATCCCACACATACCAAGCATTTCAATCATACACACAATATGCTCAATATGTGCAATACAACATGGCATCACAACAAGACTCTACGACTCAGAGTATTAATCATTAGGCTCCGAGGAGCGAGATATTACAAACAAGGGTCTCATGACCCAACATTCAGAGCATACAAGCAACAAGCACATGCAGAAGCTTAGACAACTACAAATGAAGAAGGCTGAGAAGCTTGACTATCTACCAGATCCTGCCGAGGGCACAAGATCATAGCTGAGGTAAGAAGCTAAACGTTGAAGTCCACGCGGAACTACTAGCGAGACTGTCGTCTCTCTGCAAAAACATAAAATAGGCAAACGTGAGTACAAATGTACCCAGCAAGACTTACATCAGAACTATCTACGTATGCATCGGTATCAACAAAGGGGGTGGTGGAGTTTAACTCCAGCAAGCCAGCTTCGACTCGGTGGCTATCCTAAACTACGACTGCAAGCAACTCTTTTGAGGTGGCGCACATGAGTCCACATATTCACCATATCAATACACTACTATGGATCCGCTCCCGTCTCCCTACGAGAACACCATCCATAGCACTCACGCTTATCTTGCGCATTTTAGAGTATCAACTTTCACTTGTCTATGAACTGTACAAGGGGTCCAAGTTTCCATATCCGAGGAATCCGGCTATTCGAATAGATAATGATAACCCTGCAGGGGTGTACTTCTTCACACACGCTCTCGCCACTTATAGCGTTGTAAACGTCATGTACCTCGGCAACCTTCAAGCGGAAGCCGGGCGAGGGAGTCGGCCACGACCTGACTAACCAACAAGTCTCTAGTCCAGGTTAATCACCTATCCGGGTTCCATCCGCAAGGAGATCCGGCCGGGGTGTCGCTCACGGCCCTAAACGATGTGTGCAGGGTTCCCAAGCCCACCATCTGGGTGCCACTTGGTACACCGTGCCATGGTGCCTAGTCTGTCCCAAGCCTACCTGTGCCGGGTGCCACTTGGTAGACCACTAACACTACCTACAAACACCAGAAACTAGTTGCAACTCCTGGACAGAGATCGAGTTGATTAATAAGCCGAGAGGGGCCGAGTTATCGGAACCCAATGTGTGGTAGTAACTGTTCATGGATCACAAACACAGAACTCAGTTCCTGAGGACGGCTGCAATGAGACAACCCACCATGTACTCCTACATGGCCTCTCACCGCTACCTTTACCAAATCATGTTCACACACTTAGCTCTCAACAGTAGGACATGTTCACCACATTCCAATTCATCCCCGATGAATCAGACCTGACTCAACTCTAAGCACTAGTAGGCGTGACAAACAAGCATGAATGAGTAGGCACAACAGGGCTCAAACAACTCCTACTCATACTAGTGGGTTTCATCTATTTACTATGGCAATGACAGGTCATGCAGAGGAAAGGGGTTCAACTACCGCAGCAGGTAACAGTTGAATCGTTGTTGTCCTAATGCAGTAAAAGAGAGCAGGAGCGAGAGAGTGGGATTGTATCAGAATGAACAAGGGGGTTTTGCTTGCCTGGCACTTCTGAAGATAACATTGAGTCTTCACCAGTGTCAACAATCACAGCGTCGAAGCAGCGTCTACCGAGAGGGGACAATTACCGGCAAACAAGGAAGAGCACAATCAATGCAGTGCACCATATGATGCATGATCATGGCATGGCAATATGCTGTGATTTGGGCTAATGCAACATAAAGTCATCTTAATTGAAGTGGAATTCAAAACTATATCAAATTCCAACTCCAAACCTATTATGAAATTTGCCCTAATCATGTTTCATCCTAAACAATGAGGTTAACTTGCTCAAACATGCATGGAAATAGTACAGATGGATTCCTTGAATTTTTCTGATAATTTTTCATATATAAATTATTTCATTTGGAGTTACGATTGAATTTCTATGATTTTTAGAAGTTTTAAACATTTTCTGGAATTTCCTGGTTATTTAGAAATAAATCAAATCCAGAAAAGGACTTATTGCGTCAGCATGACGTCAGCTGGTCAATAGGGCGTGGTCCAGGTCAAACCTGACAGTGGGTCCCGCGTGTCAGTCTCTAAAGCTTTAAATAAAAAGGTTTAGTTTTAAACCATGGATTACCAGGGCAGTGGGGCCCATTGTCAGTGACACAGGATTTAGTTAGCGGGGTGATTAACCCCTAACAGTAGTGGTTAGCACTAATTATAGCCCTAAACTAATCAGTCAGATGCCGGCCCCACATGTCATGGACACAGCATGGGGTCCAGCTGAGGTCAAAAGCCCAGTCAGCGGGGTCAAACACACCGGCGTTAAGCCGCCGGCGAGGTCCGAAATGGCGGAGGGCTTCGGAAAACTGCTACGGTGCACCGTTTGGCACGCGGTTGGGTTCTACGGTGAGCCGGGGCTCGTGCACATCTAGCGGTGGCAGTGGGAGGGCACGAGGTGGCCAGAGTTGACGGCGGCGAGCTCTTTTGCGGCCGCCGGAGTTCGGGCAAGTGTGGCCGTGTGGTTCCAGTGCACGAGGAAGCTAACTAGAGGCTGTGTTGGACTCGACGTTGCTCCAGGAGCACGCTGAAGGCACAAGCTCGAGTGGAGGTGCACGGTGGCTGCGGGAGGAACGACCATGGCGGACGGCGGCGCTCCGGTACGGCGGCTGGCACGGCTAGAAGACAGAAACGAGCTCGGGGAGGAGGGGGAAAGGCGGCAAAGCTCACATCGAGTGCCGGGGACGCTGAAGCGGGCTCGAGGAAGGCCTAGAGCAGGCGGGGTGTCGGTGGCGATCTCCGGCATCCGAGAAGGGGAACGATGACGAGCCACTCATCTTAGGGCAAGTCTGCTTGGTTCCTTCGGCTTGGCATACGAAAACGACGACGACGGAGCCACTAGACACACTGGACAGACGAGGGAGGCCCGGTGGCCGTGGTGAATGGTGTTGGCGGCGACGACCTCCGCTCGGTGGTGCTCGGGAAGAGAGAGCAGAGGAGGGGAGAGAGGGCGATGAGTGAGGGAGAAGAGAGGGAGGGAGCCAGGGGTGTCGTGGCGTCGTCTGGGCGCGTCGGGGCAGCGGTGGGGAGCAGGAGGTGGCGGGTCGCGTGCTCGCGCGCGGTGGCCACGCTCCTCTCATCCTCCTGGCAGGAGGTTGAGGGTGACTGGCACGGTGCTGTGGGCTGGGCCGCACAGTAGCAGGCCGGCCATGCTGGACAGGTAAGCGCCTGGTAGGTCTTTTGCTCTTTTTTTAAATTTTTCTTCTGTTTTGTTTTATTTAATTGCCACTGAATTCAAATTCAAACAAATTTGAAAACAGTGCCAAAACTCCCCTGGATAATTTTATGTCACTTAAGGTCTACTCCTCATATACATAAAATATCTCAGGGCATTTGAAAATATATTCATTATATATTATGAATATAACTCCAAATTCAAATAGAGTATTGATTTAAAATCAGAGCCCAAATAATTCCTTAGAAATGTTCCAAAATTTTGGTTTGATTTATAACTCTTGCCAAAATTATCAGAGCTATTTCTAGGGCATTTTGGATTTACTGATTGCAATTTTTAGGGTTTCTTGCCCCTTTATTAAAATGATTTCCGAGGCTCTCAATTTCCTCATTTCAAATTTCAGAATTTAGACATGGTGCACACATGAAGCTAGCCTAGAGCATTACCAGAAGCTAGGGATGTGACAAAGAATACGATATTAACAGTCTTTGAGACATTCGCATCAAATAATAGGCGCAAGCGAACACTCCGCAGCCTTGCCGAAATCCGCCACGTGGAAGCAATAAATCCATGGAGTGACACGACTATTACCTTCAATGCCAGTGACGAACCTAAATTCCGAACAGCCCGAGCACCAGCTGCACTGGTCCTCAGTCCAATTGTGGACGGCTTTCGACTCACCAAAGTACTCATGGACGACGGCAGTGGATTAAACCTCATCTATGAGGAAACTCTTCAAAAAATGGAAATAGACTGGAACCGTATTGAGCGAAGCAGCACAACCTTCAGAGGAATCATCCCCATTTGGGAAGCACACTGTGCTAGGAAAATCATACTAGATGTGGTATTTGACACACCAGAGAACTATAGGTCCGAAGAAATTACATTCCAAGTGGCCCGTTTAGTAACAGATACCACGCCCTTTTAGGGCGGGAGGCGTTCATGATCTTCCAAGCCATACCCCATTACGGGTACATGAAGCTCAAAATGCCTGGGCCCAACAGAATCATCACTCTCGCTAGTGATCCGGACACAGCACTCCGCGCCAAAAACAAAACAGCCGCATTGGCCCTCGAGGCATTATCCAAAGCCCTTGCGGCCGAGGAATTAACCACGCTGCGCTCGACAGTGGACAGGGACGACATGATACTTGACAAGAGATCCAAGTCCACCTCTTTTAAACCAGCGGATGAAATAGTCAAATTCCAAGTCCACCCAACGGGCCCTACAAAACAGCCTCCGTCGGGGCACAGTTAAACCCTGCCCTGGACACCGCACTACGAGAGTTCCTGCGCGAGAATTGGGACATATTTGCCTGGCAGCCCTTGGATATGCCAGGAATCCTACGCAGGCTGGCCGAGCACAGCCTTAATATTCTAAAGGGATTCAAGCTGGTCAAGCAGACTCTTCGGCGTTTCTCTGAACCTAAGAGACAAGCTATGGGAGAGGAACTTGCCATGTTATTGGAGGCCGGATTCATTAGAGAAATAAAACACCCAGACTGGCTAGCAAACCTGGTAATGGTACCAAAGAAGGACAAATCCTGGCGCCTATGTGTCGATTTCAAGGACCTCAACAAGGCTTTCCCAAAGGATCCCTTCCCCCTCCCCCGCATTGATCAAATTATCGATGCTACCGCAGGACACAATTCATTGTGTTTCCTCGATGCATACTCCGGCTACCACCAAATGAAGATGGCGGAGTCTGACCAAGCCGCAACGGCATTTATCACACCATACGACCCCTTCTGTTTCAACACAATGCCTTTTGGGCTAAAAAATGCCAGCACAACATATCAGCGCATGATTCAGACATGTCTGGAGAAACAGGTTGGCAAAACAGTAGAGGCATACGTAGATGATGTGGTCGTCAAAACCAAACACGTCGAGTCTCTAATAGACAACTTGAGGCTCACATTCGACAACCTCCGAACATACGACATCAAGCTCAATCCGGAAAAATGCATTTTCGGTGTACCAGTCGGAAAGCTCCTGGGCTTCATTGTCTCCAGTAGAGGAATTGAAGCAAATCTGGCTAAAATCCGAGTTGTGTCATAGTTGGCTATCCCAACAGACCTCAAACAAATCCAGAAATTAACCGGATGTGTGGCGGCTCTAAGCCGCTTTATCTCCCGCTCAGGAGAAAAGGCACTACCCCTTTATCGCCTCCTTCGGCGCACCGAATACTTCGAGTGGACGGACGCTGCCACAGCCGGATTGGAAGAAATAAAAGCCATACTGGCATCCAACCCAATCCTGGCTGCGCCAAACATCGGCGAACCAATGCTGTTGTACATTGCAGCAACTCATCAGGTTGTAAGCGCAGTGCTCGTCGTGGAACGAGAAACGGACGGACATAAACCCCCCCTTCAAAAGCCGGTATATTATGTATCCACTGTCCTCACTCCATGCAAATCACGGTACCCACATTATCAAAAGATATCCTATGCGGTATTCATGGCATCCCGAAAGCTACGACACTACTTTCAAGAGTGTTCAATTACAGTAGCCTCGGAAGTGCCACTTAATGATATTATAAACAACCGTGACGCCACGGGCCGGATTGCCAAATGGGCCATTGAGCTCCTCCCGTTCGACATAACATACAAACCTCGGCGAGCCATTAAATCGCAAGTATTGGCCGACTTTGTCGCCGAATGGACGGAAGCCGAACTCCCTAAAGAGTATGGCACATACTCCAATTGGATCATGCACTTCGACGGCTCCAAAATGCTGGCTGGTCTGGGGGCTGGCGTCGCCTTGGCGTCCCCAACCAGAGATATAGTTCAATACATACTCCAGATATTGTATATAGACTCCAACAACGCAGCCGAATACGAAGCCCTGTTACATGGTCTTCGGATGGCAGTTTCCATGGGCATTCAATGCCTGGAGGTGCGTGGGGATTCGAACCTCGCAATATCCCAAATAAATGGCGACTTCGATGCCAAGGATCCGAAAATGGCGGCCTATCGCAATGCCGTCCAAAAGATGTCAGCTCGGTTCCAGGGGCTCAAATTTCACCATGTGGCTCGGAAAAACAATCAGGCGGCGGATATCCTCGCCCGCATCGGTGCAAAACGCGATGCGATCCCCCCAACATCTTTTTGGAGAGGTTTTTTAAGTCATCCGTGGTATGGGAAGGGGACACCGGTAACATGAGTCCGGACCCGGCCAAAATGCCTGATACCGAACACTCTGACATAATCGGAGGCTCTGCCACCGAAATAACACCTTCAGCCTATGTAATAATGGCCATCACCGCCCCATGGACAGAACCATTCCTGGCCTACCTAACTAGGCAGGAACTTCCCGAGGACCAAAATGAGGCACGCTGCATAGTGCGGCAATCTAAAGCCTACACGGTCCACGAGGGAGAGCTGTATAAAAAAAGCACTACCGAAGTCCTTCAAAGGTGCATCTCCGAAGAGGAAGGGCGGTAACTTTTCGCAAAAATTCACGCCGGACTCGGCGGCCACCACGCCGCAGCCCGGGACCTTGTAAGCAAGGCCTTCCGTACAGGTTTTTGTTGGCCGACGGCCCGGGTAGATGCACATGACTTGGTCCAACGCTATGTCGGTTGCCAGCTTTTTGCAAACCAAAGCCACATGCCACCCACCGCCCTCCAAACAATCTCCATTACCTGGCCCTTCGCGGTCTGGGGGCTTGACATGGTTGGACCCCTTAAAGGGGGAACCCATAAGAAAAAAATACTTACCAGTCAAGGTGGATAAATTCACCAAATGGATAGAAGCCAAACCTGTTAAAACGGCCAAATCCGGACCGGTGATAGACTTCATATCCGGGGTTGTACACCGTTATGGCGTCCCCCAGAGCATCATCACTAACAATGGCACGAACTTCATGGCCGACAAGCTAAAACTCTGGTGCATCAACATGGCCATCAAGCTCGATTATGCTTCTGTCTATCACCCACAAACTAACAGCCAAGTTGAGTGAGCACATGGTCTTATCATGAGCGGCATCAAACCCAGATTAGTGCGGTCCTTGAAGGAGTCTAACACGCACTGGGTAGAGGAGCTCAACTCCGTACTCTGGGGGCTGCGGACCATGCTGAATCGTACTACCAGATACACACCCTTCTTTATGGGGTACAGCGCAGAGGCGGTTCTGCCCTGCAACATATTTCATGACTCACCTCGAGTGCGCATGTACAAAGAAAGAGAAGCCAAGCTTGATCGGCAGGACAGTCTGGACACCTTGGAGGAGGAGCGCGACGTGGCAAAAGCCTGTTCCGCATTCTATCAGCAGCAGGCTCGAAGATACCAAAGCAGAGAAGTACGGGCCAAAACTTATAACGTTGGCGAGCTAGTTCTACGCCTGTCGGAGAAGAAAAAGACCAAGATCGAGCCCAAATGGGAAGGTCCCTTCATTATTGACCAAGTTCTGACCACTGGAGCGTACCGTCTGCGGGATGCATCGAATAATCGACTTGAGCCGAACCCATGGAACGCAGCCAGGCTCCAAAGATTCTACACCTAGTGCTGGACTCTATGTTCGTCTCCTTCCTCTGTCCATTTTTTGCATATACATTATCTGTCTTTTCTCTCTTTCTTTCTTTTATTCTTTCTCAAGGCCTTCAAGGGCCAACTTGTGCCTTGCTTGCACACTATTGACGCGCTAACCGCGCTCATTATACCTGGGGGATTCTTACATAGAAGCTTAATTATTTATCTAGGCTTCATGCCCCGCACATGTGTTATTCTTCCGCATGTACCTTTTATTCGCCATTATATGCATCGATATGACTTAAGTTTTGGCCAAGCTGGGTTGCCTGGCTCTTGTATTTATGCCCTACGTTCCCGTTAATTCGGCCAGGGCATAAGGGGAGCACCTCTGCGATTACTACTGCCGGGTCAGCTGGATGTGTACCTCAGACTGGGTGAAGTCGAAAGCTAGCATTCTTAAGGGAATATTCGGTCGGTGAACAAAAGATGATTTTTATTTATTTTCCTTATGTGCCCCCAGATGTTTTTGCCTGCGTCTCCACTCGCAGTCCGGACATGCACTTTAGGGCATGCGTACCTAGGGAAAGGAGTCCTTAACGAAACTATTCTCCCTGGAAGATGTTTCTTACTACCCATGTAATATAACATAACTAGTTGGGTACTTGTCTGTTCAAGCACTAATGACCCCTACGCCTGGTTTCCACGCATACACCAGTTCTTATATAACTGAGCGGGTATTTGGATACACTCCGGACTATGGGGTCCCGAGGTTGAACCGAAAAGGTCCGCCATGACAAATGATTTACAATCCGTCTAGAAGGCATTATACATGTCACTTTAATTACATAGTCATCTAGACTGACTAAATTCCTCTTCTATACCATCCAACAGGCTGTCTAGCCTACAATCCTGTTGGGAATACTTTGCGGCTAATTCTACTTGCCCATACACTAAGCTAACGGGGATCTCTATCCCATCGGGCCCCACAGGTTCGACCTCTGCCATGTGGTTTGGGTCAGCCTTGGTATAGCACGTCTTCACCATGGCCCAAGCTTCCCTAGCACCTTGACGGCAGGCTGATATCTTCCATAATCGGAAGCGCCGCCGTGCTCCCTTGAGCTTCTTCGCAAGCTCTCCAATGCCTGCTGGTAGGGAGATGGATGGCCACAAGGCCCGGGCAATATTTTGCATCACCTGCCGAACTTGTTCGTGCAGTTGTGAGAGCTCGTGTAGAAGATCACCCATAGACCCGGGCATCTCCTCCGCGGGACGACCCGTCAGCATACCTGCAGACATAACTCTGTTAGCCAGCTTCTTCGCTGCACTCTTTTAAGGGTTCGTTCAAGCACTTACTAAAAATGCCGCGTCGAAGCCGCTTATTCTCCTTCACGGAATCCGCAAGCTGGGCTCGAACATCTTTCAGTTCCACGCTCAGCTTGGTATTGGCGTCTTGGAGATTGTTTTTCTCCCGCATGACCTTAGTCAGCACGCGTTCACCAGCCTTTAGCTGTCGTACGACATGCTGGTCCTCTGGATTCTCTCCGGAGTCATCTGCAATATTTATTTTTTTACTATTTACTGTGAGGCAACAGCCCCACAGTCCTTTATTCATCTCCCAAAATGTCCAAACAAGATTTACAAATATACAAAGGAGCAAAAGAAAACTAACCTAAAGAGAATACAAAGGAGCTTACCTATATACAACATAGTACAGGGAAAAGACTATGGAAGGCTCTGAATCCAACCAAGTAGTTTAGGTTTGATGCTATCCTTAACCCTATGGACCAACAAAGAGATATCATGGATAAACAAACATCTCCAAGAGCTAAAGGAGGGCCTAATGTGCCTGAAGGTTCTTCCATTGTGTGTGATCCAAATGCACCATGCAGTAGTGAGGAAAACCTCAAAAAAGAAAGGCTGCCCAAAACTAGTCTGGGCATGAAGCAGGCAGTCTCCGATCTCCCCCTGATGAGACCAATCAATTTGCAGATAGTTCCAAACTCTAAGACTGAAGTTGCAAGTGAAGAACAGGTGAATTCTATTCTCATAACTCCCGGCCGGACACATGACACATAAATTGTCCTCTTCATTAATCTGCAATATCTATTGTAAGATCCGCAGCCATGTCGCACACTATATGGTACCTATCATTCTTTGAAACAAATGTTACCAGTTGGGGACTTTTCAGGTTCCTTCAATGCGGCAACGGCGTCCTGAAGTTGGGTCTTGCATTCCTCCAGCTCCTGTGACAGTCGAGTATTCTTCTCTGTAAGAACCTGCACAATAAATGATCCTTAAATCAGTTGTGTGAACTGTTTCAAGTCTCAAGGGCTACTGATATATATACTCATCAAATTTTCTTACCCGTACATCCTTTACATACTGGTCCGTGGCTCTCGCTAGACCATTTTGAGCAGCACGGATATACGCATCTCCTGAGTTGAATGCATCAAACGCCTCTTGGGAGAAACAAATGTCACGGAGTATGGCTCGGCGACGCCTGTGATTCATGGCGCTCTCCACTTCGGAATTCATAGCGGATATCTTATCCGCATCCTCTGTAGAAGGAGCATCCGGAGTGTGCCTCGTGTTAGCTTCCGCCTCTGTGTCCGGCCTTGGAGCCCGACTGGTAGAGGCGTGATCGGCGGCCTCTCTGGATATTGTCCGGCGAGCATTCTTCCTTCTAGGAAACATGGGTGTTATTATGTTTTTAAAGACGACAACCATAGAGTGAGGTGTTGCATCATACCTCTGCGTCGGCGTCTCTGTCCGGACCGCCTTCCTTTTTTGCCCGTACGGCTTTGAAACCCCTTGTTGGCGAGTCGCCACTGGCTCGGCATGGCGTCCCGAGGGCCTTCCCTATAAAACACCGTTTGTATACGATAGGTGAAGTGCATAAAAGGAAATCCTTTTCAAAGGTTGGGACTCTGGTCTTATTTACCTGTGAGGCTGGGAGTAGCCCAGGGTAGTCGGCTATAATGGCCACCATGGCGTCATCACAGCTTAGCTGATAGAAAATCCTATCAATCAGCTCCACGAATATGTCCGGATCCTCTTTGAGGCCGGGGTCGAGGACCCGTCAGGATCCTCCGGTTGTGGAGGTGGGCTATTGATCTCCCCTACTGCCTTACGCAGTTCCTGCGATGAAACGACAAGGTAAATATTTATCATGAAAACAAGGGTAGGATGGAAGTAAAAAGAGCGGAAGCTCACCCAGCTTCGAGGGTTGTTCATGGAGAATCCATCCCGTGGCTTGATGCGGAGGAACTCCTCTTCTTCCCCCTTATACAGATCGGATATAATTTTTGCTAGAGCAGCAACTGAGTCCAGTCCCTTGCGCTCGCAGCGAGTGGCATCATCTTCCCCGTTGAAGTGCCACATGGGGTGACCTCGATATTGAAGTGGCTGCACCCCCCACATAATGCATATTGCCATAACCTCGGTTATGGTCAGTCCTGAGTTGGCCAGCAACTTTATCCGTCCCATCAGATAAAATACGTCTCTATCATCTTCCTCTTGTGGGCTCCGTGGGCGCCATCTTAGGCGTTTCTTCAAAGGGGCGTTGTCGAACTCAGGAAGACCTATCCGGATAGGATCTGGGAGAGGAACATCCTCCATATAAAACCACTTCGAAGGCAAGTCCTCGAACGTCTTCTTCGGGGTACCGGATAGGTATCCAGTCCCGGCGATGCGCCATACTTCGGCTCCGCCCACTTGGTATATTGATCCCCTCTGTGTACGGGGCACAAGGCAGAACAACTTCTTCCACAACACAAAATGAGCTTCGCAACCCAGAAACAGCTCGCAAAGGGCTACGAAACCAGCGATGTGCAATATGGAGGCAGGGGTGAGGTTGTGCAACTGGAGGCCGTAGAACTCCAGGAGCCCTCGGAGAAATGGATGGATTGGAAATACGAGTCCCCTTAACAAATAAGGGACAAGACATACCCGCTCTCCCTTAGAGGGGTTGGGAAAGCTCTCCGCTTGCTCCCCGCCATTATAGGTGGCGAGCCCGGCTCGAACCGGGACCATATATGCTGGAGGGAGGAATCCTTGGGTCTGTAGCTTCACTAATTGGCTGTACAGGACGGAACACTTCTCCCAATCTCCGGGCTTGGGGCTGCGGGAGCGAGAGGAGGAGCTGCGCTGGCCGACCATGTTGGGATGGATTTTTTCGGGCGCGCTCCGATGAATGCTCACTGAGGGAGGATGGTGTGCATTGGATCTGAGGATCCTCGTCTCTTTAATAGATAGTTCATTCACATAGATGGGGTGGAAAATGTGAAAACACCCTGGCTCCTCACATTCGCTTGACACGTGGAAGATGGCCATTATTGGACACATAAGCCAAGAAGCGCAACATTTATGAGAAGCCGGACACTATTTAACAGGTACTCGGAGTTTGAAGAAGAACCCGCCTTGCAATGCCGAAGACGATCTGTGCACCGGACTCATCTTCATTGAAGCCTGGTTCGGGGGCTACTGAGGGAGTGCTAGATTAGGGGGTATCCGGACAGCCGTACTATATACTTTGGCCGGACTGTTGGACTATGAAGATACAAGATTGGAGACTTCGTCCCGTGTCCGGATGGGACTCTCCTTGGCGTGGAAGGCAAGCTTGGCAATACGGATATGTAGATCTCCTTCCTTGTAACCGACTCTGTGTAACCCTAGCCCCCTCCGGTGTCTATATAAACCAAAGGGTTTAGTCCGTAGGACCAAGAACAACAATCATACCATAGGCTAGCTTCTAGGGTTTAGCCTCTCTGATCTCGTGGTAGATCAACTCTTGTACTACTCATATCATCAAGAACAATCAAGCAGGACGTAGGTGTTGGAAATATGCCCTAGAGGCAATAATAAAAGCATTATTATTATATTTCCTTGTTCATGATAATTGTCTTTATTCATGCTATAATTGTGTTATCCGGAAATCGTAATACATGTGTGAATAACAGACACCAACATGTCCCTAGTAAGCCTCTAGTTGACTAGCTCGTTGATCGACAGATAGTCATGGTTTCCTGATTATGGACATTGGATGTCATTGATAACGAGATCACATCATTAGGAGAATGATGTGATGGACAAGACCCCATCCTAAACATAGCATAAAGATCGTATAGTTCGTTTGCTAGAGTTTTTCCAATGTCAAGTGTCTTTTCCTTAGACCATGAGATCGTGTAACTCCCGGATACCGTAGGAGTGCTTTGGGTATACCAAACGTCACAACGTAACTGGGTGACTATAAAGGTATACTACGGGTATCTCTGAAAGTGTCTGTTGGGTTGACACGGATCAAGACTGGGATTTGTCACTCCGTATGACAGAGAGGTATCACTGGGCCCACTCGGTAATGCATCATCATAATGAGCTCAAAGTGACCAAGTGTCTGGTCACGGGATCATGCATTACGGTACGAGTAAAGTGACTAGCCGGTAACGAGATTGAACAAGGTATTGGGATACCGACGATCGAATCTCGGGCAAGTAACATACCGATTGACAAAGGGAATTGTATACGGGGTTGCTTGAATCCTCGACATCGTGGTTCATCCGATGAGATCATAGTGGAGTATGTGGGAGCCAACATGGGTATCCAAATCCCACTGTTGGTTATTGACCGGAGAGTCGTCTCGGTCATGTCTACATGTCTCCCGAACCCGTAGGGTCTACACACTTAAGGTTCGGTGACGCTAGGGTTGTAGGGATATATATATGCAATAACCCGAATGTTGTTCGGAGTCCCGGATGAGATCCCGGACATCACGAGGAGTTCCGGAATGGTCCGGAGGTAAAGAATTATATATAGGAAGTGCTATTTCGGCCATCGGGACAAGTTTCGGGGTCACCGGTATTGTACGGGGACCACCGGAAGGGTCCCGGGGGCCCACCGGGTGGGGCCACCTGCCCCGGGGGGCCACATGGGCTGTAGGGGGTGCACCTTGGCCTACATGGGCCAAGGGCACCAGCCCCAAGAGGCCCATGCACCTAGGGTTCCAAAAGGGGAAGAGTCCCACAAGTGGAAGGCACCCCCTAGGTGCCTTGGGGGGGAGGGAAACCTCCTTGGCCGCCCCCCTAGGAGATTGGATCTCCTAGGGCCGGCGCCCCCCCAGGCCCTCCTATATGTAGTGGGGGAAGGAGGGCTTTTCATCCACGCCTTTGGTTGCCTCCTTCTCCCTCTCCAACACCTCCTCCTCCTCCATAGTGCTTGGCGAAGCCCTGACGGAGTACTGCAGCTCCATCACCACCACGCCGTCGTGCTGCTGCTGGAGCCATCTTCCTCAACCTCTCCTCTCCCCTTGCTGGATCAAGAAGGAGGAGACGTCATCCGCTCCGTACGTGTGTTGAACGCGGAGGTGCCATCTGTTCGGTGCTAGGATCTCCGGTGATTTGGATCACGTCGTGTACGACTACTTCATCCCCATTCTTTGAACGCTTCCGCTCGCGATCTACAAAGGTATGTAGATGCATCCAATCACTCGTTGCTAGATGAACTCATAGATGGATCTTGGTGAAACCGTAGGAAATTTTTTGTTTTCTGCAACGTTCCCCAACAGTGGCATCATGAGCTAGGTCTATGCGTAGTTCTTCTTGCGCGAGTAGAACACAATTTGTTGTGGGCGTAGATGTTGTCAACTTTCTTGTTGCTACTAGTCTTATCTTGCTTCAACGGTATTGTGGGATGAAGCGGCCCGGACCAACCTTACACGTACGCTTACGTGAGACCGGTTCCACCGACTAACATGCACTAGTTGCATAAGGTGGCTGGCGGGTGACTGCCTCTCCTACTTTAGTTGGAGCGGGTTCGATGAAAAGGGTCCTTATGAAGGGTAAATAGAAGTTGACAAATCACGTTGTGGCTTTCACGTAGGTAAGAAAACGTTCTTGCTAGAACCCTATTTCAGCCACGTAAAGCTTGCAACAACAATTAGAGGACGTCTAGCTTGTTTTGCAGCAAGTGCTTTGTGATATGATATGGCCAAAGTTGTGATGAATGATGAATAATCTATATGTGATGTATGTGATGTTCATGCTATTGTAATAGGAATCACGACTTGCATGTCGATGAGTATGACAACCGGCAGGAGCCATAGGAGTTGTCTTTATTTTTTATGTGACCTTCGTGTCATTGAGAAACGCCATGTAAATTACTTTATTTCATTGCTAAATACGTTAGCCATAGTAGTAGAAGTAATAGTTGGCGAGCAACTTCATGGAGACACGATGATGGAGATCATGATGATGGAGATCATGGTGTCAAGCCGGTGACAAGATGATCATGGAGCCCCAAGATGGAGATCAAAGGAGCTATGTGATATTGGCCATATCATGTCACTATTATTATTAGATTTCATGTGATGTTTATCATGTTTTTGCATCTTGTTTACTTAGAATGACGGTAGTAAATAAGATGACCCCTCATAATAATTTCAAGAAAGTGTTCCCCCTAACTGTGCACCGCTGCGACAGTTTGTTGTTTCGAAGCACCACGTGATGATCGGGTGTGATAGATTCTAGCGTTCACATACAACGGGTGTAAGACAGATTTACACATGCAAACACTTAGGTTGACTTGACGAGCCTAGCATGTACAGACATGGCCTCGGAACACAGAAGACCGAAAGGTCGAGCATGAGTCGTATAGAAGATACGATCAACATGAAGATGTTCACCGATGTTGACTAGTCCGTCTCACGTGATGATCGGACACGGCCTAGTTGACTCGGATCATGTTATACTTAGATGACTAGAAGAGGGATGTCTATCTAAGTGGGAGTTCATTAAATAATTTGATTAGATGAACTTAATTATCATGAACTTAGTCTAAAATATTTACAATATGTCTTGTAGATCAAATGGCCAACGTAGTCCTCAACTTCAACGCGTTCCTAGAGAAAACCAAGCTGAAAGATGATGGCAGCAACTACACGGACTGGGTTCGGAACCTGAGGATCATCCTCATAGCTGCCAAGAAAGATTATGTCCTACAAGCACCGCTGGGTGACGCACCTGTTCTTCCTGCAGAACAAGACGTTATGAACGCTTGGCAGGCACGTATCGATGACTACTCCCTCGTTCAGTGCGGCATGCTTTACAGCTTAGAGCCGGGGATCCAAAAACGTTTTGAGAGACACGGAGCATATGAGATGTTCGAAGAGCTGAAAATGGTTTTCCAAGCTCATGCCCGGGTCAAGAGATATCAAGTCTCCGACAAATTCTTCAGCTGTAAGATGGAGGAAAAAAGTTCTGTCAGTGAGCACATACTCACTATGTCTGGGTTGCATAACCGCTTGACTCAGCTGGGAGTTAATCTCCCGGATGACGCGGTCATTGACAGAATCCTTCAGTCGCTTCCACCAAGCTACAAGAGCTTTGTGATGAACTTCAATATGCAGGGGATGGAAAAGACCATTCCTGAAGTATTTGCTATGCTGAAATCAGCAAAGGTAGAAGTCAAAAAGGAACATCAAGTGTTGATGGTCAATAAAACCACTAAGTTCAAGAAGGGCAAGGGTAAAAAGAACTTCAAGAAGGACGGCAAGGGAGTTGCCGCGCCCGGCAAGCAAGCTGCCAGGAAGAAGCCAAAGAATGGACCCAAGCCCGAGACTAAGTGCTTTTATTGCAAGGAAAGTGGTCACTGGAAGCGGAACTGCCCAAAATACTTAGCGGACAAGAAGGCCGGCAAAACAAAAGGTATATGTGATATACATGTAATTGATGTGTACCTTACCCGTACTCTTAGTAGCTCCTGGGTATTTGATACCGGTGCAATTGCTCACATTTGTAACTCAAAGCAGGAGCTTCGGAATAAGCGGAGACTGGCGAAGGACGAGGTGATGATGCATGTCGGGAATGGTTCCAAGGTCGATGTGATCGCCGTCGGCACGCTGCCTCTTCATTTACCTTCGGGATTAGTTTTAAACCTTAATAATTGTTATTTAGTGCCAGCTTTGAGCATGAACATTGTATCGGGATCTCGTTTAATTCCAGATGGCTACTCATTTAAATCCGAGAATAATGGTTGTTCTATTTATATGAGAGATATGTTTTATGGTCATGCTCCTATGGTGAATGGTTTATTCTTAATGAATCTCGAGCGTAATGCTACACATATTCATAGTGTGAGTACCAAAAGATGTAAGGTTGATAATGATAGTCCCACATACTCGTGGCACTGCCGCCTTGGTCACATAGGTGTCAAACGCATGAAGAAGCTCCATGCAGATGGACTTTTAGAGTCTCTTGATTATGAATCATTTGACACGTGCGAACCATGCCTCATGGGTAAAATGACCAAGACTCCGTTCTCAGGAACAATGGAGCGAGCAACCAACTTATTCGAAATCATACATACTGATGTGTGTGGTCCAATGAGTGTTGAGGCTCGCGGTGGCTATCGTTATGTTCTCACCCTCACTGATGACTTGAGTAGATATGGGTATGTCTACTTAATGAAACACAAGTCTGAAACCTTTGAAAAGTTCAAGGAATTTCAGAGTGAGGTTGAAAATCAACGTGACAGGAAAATCAAGTTTCTACGATCAGATCGTGGAGGAGAATACTTGAGCCACGAATTTGGCACACACTTAAGAAAATGTGGAATAGTTTCACAACTCACGCCGCCTGGAACACCTCAGCGTAATGGTGTGTCCGAACGTCGTAATCACACTCTATTAGATATGGTACGATCTATGATGCCTCTTACCGATTTACCGCTATCTTTTTGGGGCTATGCTTTAGAGACTGCCGCATTCACTTTAAACAGGGCTTCGTCGAAATCCGTTGAGACGACACCGTATGAATTATGGTTTGGGAAGAAACCTAAGCTGTCATTTCTAAAAGTTTGGGGATGCGATGCTTATGTCAAGAAACTTTAACCTGAAAAGCTCGAACCCAAGTTGGAAAAATGCGTCTTCATAGGATACCCTAAAGAAACTGTTGCGTATACCTTTTACCTCAGATCCGAGGGCAAGATCTTTGTTGCCAAGAATGGATTCTTTCTAGAGAAGGAGTTTCTCTCGAAAGAAGTGAGTGGGAGGAAAGTAGAACTTGATGAAGTATTACCTCTTGAACCGGAAAATGGCGCGACTCAAGAAAATGTTCCTGAGGTGCCTGCACCGACTAGAGAGGAAGTTATTGATGATGATCAAGATACTTCTGATCAAGCTCCTACTGAAATTCGAAGGTCCACAAGGACACATTCCGCACCAGAGTGGTACGGCAACCCTGTCTTGGAAATCATGTTGTTAGACAACGGTGAACCTTCGAACTATGAAGAAGCGATGGCGGGCCTGGATTCCGACAAATGGCTAGAAGCCATGAAATCCGAGATAGGATCCATGTATGAAAACGAAGTATGGACTTTGACTGTCTTGCCCGTTGAACGGCGAGCCATAGAAAATAAATGGATCTTTAAGAAGAAGACAGACGCGGATGGTAATGTGACCATCTATAAAGCTCGGCTTGTCGCTAAGGGTTATCGACAAGTTCAAGGGGTTGACTACGATGAGACTTTCTCACCGGTAGCGAAGCTAAAGTCCGTCGGAATCATGTTAGCAATTGCCGCATTCTACGATTATGAAATATGGCAAATGGACGTCAAAACGGCATTCCTTAAGGAAGAACTGTATATGATGGAGCCGGAAGGTTTTGTCGATCCTAAGAATGCTGAAAAGGTGTGCAAGCTCCAACGCTCGATTTATGGGCTGGTGCAAGCATCTCGGAGTTGGAACATTCGCTTTGATGAGATGATCAAAGCGTTTGGGTTCACACAAACTTATGGAGAAGCCTGCGTTTACAAGAAAGTGAGTGGGAGCTCTGTAGCATTTCTCATATTATATGTAGATGACATACTTTTGATGGGAAATGATATAGAACTCTTGGACATCATCAAGGCCTACTTGAATAAGAGTTTTTCAATGAAGGACCTTGGAGAAGTTGCTTATATATTAGGCATCAAGATCTATAGAGATAGATCAAGACGCCTCATAGGTCTTTCACAAAGCACATACCTTGATAAGATATTGAAGAAGTTCAATATGGATCAATCTAAGAAGGGGTTCTTGCCTGTGTTACAAGGTATGAAATTGAGCTCAGCTCAATGTCCGACCACGGCAGAAGATATAGAAGAGATGAGTGTCATCCCCTATGCCTCAGCCATAGGTTCTATTATGTATGCCATGCTGTGTACCAGACCTGATGTAAACCTTGCCGTAAGTTTGGTAGGAACGTACCAAAGTAATCCCGGCAAGGAACACTGGACAGCGGTCAAGAATATCCTGAAGTACCTGAAAAGGACTAAGGAAATGTTTCTCATTTATGGAGGTGACGAAGAGCTCGTCGTAAAGGGTTACGTCGACGCTAGCTTCGACACAGTTCTGGATGACTCTAAGTCACAGACCGGATACATGTATATTTTGAATGGTGGGGCAGTAAGCTGGTGCAGTTGCAAGCAGAGCGTCGTGGCGGGATCTACATGTGAAGCGGAGTACATGGCAGCCTCGGAGGCAGCACATGAAGCAATCTAGGTGAAGGAGTTCATCACCGACCTAGGAGTCATACCCAATGCGTCGGGGCCGATCAAGCTCTTCTGTGACAACACTGGAGCTATTGCACTTGCCAAGGAGCCCAGGTTTCACAAGAAAACAAGGCACATCAAGCGTCGCTTCAACTCCATTCGTGAAAATGTTCAAGATGGAGACATAGATATTTGTAATGTACATATGGACCTGAATGTAGCAGATCCGTTGACTAAACCTCTCCCTAGGGCAAAACATGATCAACACCAGAATTCCATGGGTGTTCGATTCATCACAATGTAACTAGATTTTTGACTCTAGTGCGAGTGGGAGACTATTGGAAATATGCCCTAGAGGCAATAATAAAAGCATTATTATTATATTTCCTTGTTCATGATAATTGTCTTTATTCATGCTATAATTGTGTTATCCGGAAATCATAATACATGTGTGAATAACAGACACCAACATGTCCCTAGTAAGCCTCTAGTTGACTAGCTCGTTGATCGATAGATAGTCATGGTTTCCTGACTATGGACACTGGATGTCATTGATAACGAGATCACATCATTAGGAGAATGATGTGATGGACAAGACCCAATCCTAAACATAGCATAAAGATCGTATAGTTCGTTTGCTAGAGTTTTTCCAATGTCAAGTGTCTTTTCCTTAGACCATGAGATCGTGTAACTCCCGGATACCGTAGGAGTGCTTTGGGTATACCAAACGTCACAACGTAACTGGGTGACTATAAAGATATACTACGGGTATCTCCGAAAGTGTCTGTTGGGTTGACACGGATCAAGACTGGGATTTGTCACTCCGTATGACGGAGAGGTATCACTGGGCCCACTCGGTAATGCATCATCATAATGAGCTCAAAGTGACCAAGTGTCTGGTCATGGGATCATGCATTACGGTACGAGTAAAGTGACTAGCCGGTAACGAGATTGAACAAGGTATTGGGATACCGACGATCGAATCTCGGGCAAGTAACATACCGATTGACAAAGGGAATTGTATACGGGGTTGCTTGAATCCTCGTCATCATGGTTCATCCGATGAGATCATCGTGGAGTATGTGGGAGCCAACATGGGTATCCAGATCCCGCTGTTGGTTGTTGACCGGAGAGTCATCTCGGTCATGTCTACATGTCTCCCGAACCCGTAGGGTCTACACACTTAAGGTTCGGTGACGCTAGGGTTGTAGGGATATGTATATGCAGTAACCCGAATGTTGTTCGGAGTCCCGGATGAGATCCCGGACTTCACGAGGAGTTCCGGAATGGTCCGGAGGTAAATAATTATATATAGGAAGTGCTATTTCGGCCATCGGGACAAGTTTCGGGGTCACCGGTATTGTACCGGGACCACCGGAAGGGTCCCGGGGGCCCACCGGGTGGGGCCACCTGCCCCGGGGGGGCACATGGGCTGTAGGGGGTGCGCCTTGGCCTACATGGGCCAAGGGCACCAGCCCCAAGAGGCCCATGCGCCTAGGGTTCCAAAAGGGGAAGAGTCCCACAAGTGGAAGGCACCCCCTAGGTGCCTTGGGGGGGGGGGGGAGGGAAACCTCCCTTGGCCGCCGCCCCCCCTAGGAGATTGGATCTCCTAGGGCCGGCGCCCCCCCTAGGCCCTCCTATATATAGTGGGGGAAGGAGGGCTTTTCATCCACGCCTTTGGTTGCCTCCTTCTCCCTCTCCAACACCTCCTCCTCCTCCATAGTGCTTGGCGAAGCCCTGACGGAGTACTGGAGCTCCATCACCACCACGCCGTCGTGCTGCTGCTGGAGCCATCTTCCTCAACCTCTCCTCTCCCCTTGCTGGATCAAGAAGGAGGAGACGTCATCCGCTCCATACGTGTGTTGAACGCGGAGGTGCCTTCCGTTCGGCGCTAGGATCTCCGGTGATTTGGATCACGTCGTGTACGACTACTTCATCCCCGTTCTTTGAACGCTTCCGCTCATGATCTACAAAGGTATGTAGATGCATCCGATCACTCATTGCTAGATGAACTCATAGATGGATCTTGCTGAAACCGTAGGAAATTTTTTGCTTTCTGCAACGTTCCCCAACAGTAGGGTATTACCTCCATCAAGAGGGCCCCAACCCGGGTAAACATCGTGTCCCCCGTCTCCTGTTACCATCCGCCTAGACGCACAGTTCGGGACCCCCTACCCGAGATCAGCCGGTTTTGACACCAACATCAAAATTTTCTAATAGCAAATAAAATCCAAATAAAATATCAATTTGATTTTAATTTTTTTCCTCCAATACTCCTCTCTTTTGAAGAAGTCATATTATCTTCACTCTTTTATTTTTAATATTCGAAATAATTGGAGATAAAAAAATATTAAAACCAAATTGATCCCCTTTTCAAATTTGAGAAAATTTAGATATGAAAATACGTGAAACCTCCGACTCCCTCCTTGGGTCCTCTAGGATCACAACCAAAATGCAAAAAAACATGTTATGCATATGATGATCTATGTATAACATCCAAATTGAAAATTGGGATGTTACAAGACCACTCATCAAGGGTGCATGACCATAAAAGATATTACTTATATAAATAGAACATACATTATTCTCTGATTTAAATGAAGAACCGTCTCGCATCAAACAAGATCCATATATAATGTTCATGCTTAACGCTGGCACCAAATAACAATTATTTAGGTCTAATACTAATCCAGAAGGTAGATGTAGAGGTAGCTTGCCGACCGCGATCACATCGACTTTGGAACCATTTCCCACACGCATCTTCACCTCATCCTTAGCCAATCTTCGCCTAATCCGTAGCGCCTGTTTCGAGTTGCAAATATTAGCAACAGAACCAGTATCAAATACCCAGGCGCTACCGCGAGCATTAGTAAGGTACACATCAATAACATGTATATCAAATATACCTTTCACTTTGCCATCCTTCTTATCCGCCAAATACTTGGGGTAGTTCCGCTTCCAGTGACTAGTCCCTTTGCAGTAGAAGCACTCAGTCTCAGGCTTAGGTCTAGATTTGGGCTTCTTCACTTGAGCAGCAACTTGCTTGCCGTTCTTCTTGAAGGTCCCTTTCTTCCCTTTGCCCATCTTCTCGAAACTAGTGGACTTGTTGACCATCAACACTTGATGCTCCTTCTTGATTTCTACCTCCGCAACCTTTAGCATTGCGAAGAGCTCGGGAATTGTCTTATCCATCCCTTGCATATTATAGTTCATCACGAAGCTTCTGTAGCTTGGTGGCAGTGATTGAAGAACTCTGTCAATGACACTATCATCAGGAAGATTAACTCCCAGACATTCTGAGTATATGTTCACCGACAGAACTATTCTCCTCCATTTTACAGCTGTAGAACTTATTGGAGACTTCATATCTCTCAATCCGGGCATTTGCTTGAAATATTAACTTCAACTCATGGAACATCTCATATGCTCCATGACATTCAAAACGTCGTTGAAGTCCCGATTCTAAGCCGAAAGCATGGCACATTGAACTATTGAGTAGTCATCAGCTTTGCTCTGCCAGGTGTTCACAACATCTGGTGTTGCTCCTGCAGCAGGTTTGTCACCTAGCGGTGCTTCCAGGACATAATTCTTCTGTGCAACAATGAGGATAATCCTCAAGTTACGGACCCAGTCCGTGTAGTTGCTACCATCATATTTCAACTTAGCTTTCTCTAGGAACGCATTAAAATTCAACGGAACAACAACATAGGCCATTTATCCACAACAACATAAACATACAAAATACTATCAGGTACTAAGTTCATAATAAATTAAAGTTCAGTTAATCATATTACTTAAGAACTCCCACTTAGATAGACATCCCTTTAGTCATCTAAATGATCACGTGATCCATACCAACTAAACTATGTCCGAGCATCACGTGAGATGGAGAAGTTTTCAATGGTGAACATCACTATGTTGATCATATCTACTATATGATTCACGATCGACCTTTTGGTCTCAGTGTTCCGAGGCCATATCTGCATATGCTAGGATCGTGAAGTTAACCCGAGTATTATGCGTGTGCAAAACTAGCTTGCACCCGTTGTATGTGAACGTAGAGCTTATCACACCCGATCATCACGTGGTGTCTCGGCATGACGAACTGTAGCAACGATGCATACTCAGGGAGAACACTTATACCTTGAAATTTAGTGAGATATCATCTTATAATGCTACCGCCGAACTAAGCAAAATAAGATGCATAAAGGATAAACATCACATGCAATCAATATAAGTAATATGATATGGCCATCATCATCTTGTGCCTTTGATCTCCATCTTCAAAGCACTGTCATGACCACCATTGTCACCGGCTTGACACCTTGATCTCCATGGTAGCATCATTGTCATCTTGCCAACTATTGCTTCCACGACTATCGCTACCGCTTAGTGATAAAGTAAAGCAATTACATAGCAATTGCATTTAATACAATAAAGCGACAACCATATGGATCCTACCAGTTGCTGATAACTGTGTTACAAAACATGATCATCTCATACAACAATTTATATAATCACGTCTTGACCATATCAGATCACAACATGCCCTACAAAAACAAGTTAGACATACTCTACTTTGTTGTTGCAAGTTTTACATGGCTGCTACGGGCTTAGCAAGAACCGTTCTTACCTACGCATCAAAAACCACAACGATTTTTCGTCAAGTGTGTTGTTTTAACCTTCAACAAGGGTTGGGCATAGTCACACTCGATTAAACTAAAGCCGGAGAAACAAACACCCACTAGCCACCTGTGTGCGAAGCACGTCGGTAGAACCAGTCTCATGAACGTGGTCATGTAATGTCAGTCTGGGCCGCTTCATCCAACAATAACGCCGAATCAAAGTATGACATGTTGGTAAGCAGTATGACTATTATCGCCCACAACTCTTTGTGTTTTACTCAGGCATATAACATCTACACATAAACTTGGCTCGGATGCCATTGTTTGGGAATGCAGTATTTCAAAAAATTTCCTACGATCACGCAAGATCTATCTAGGAGATGCATATCAATGAGAGGGGAGAGGGTGTCTATGTACCCTTGTAGACCGAAAGAGGAAGCATTAAGCAACGCGGTTGATGTAGTCGAACGTCTTCACGATCCAAACAATCAAGTACCGAACGTATGACACCTCCATGATCTGCACACATTCAGCTCAGTGACGTCCCTATAACTCTTGATCCGGATGAGGCCGAGGGAGAGTTTCGTTGGCACAATGGCGTGGTGACAGTGATGATGAAGTTACCGGCGCAGGGCTTCGCCTAAGCACTACAACGATATGACCAAGATGTGTTTCTGTGGAGGGGGCACCGCACACGGCTAAGAGAATTTTGTGTGCCTTTGGGGTGCCCCCTCCCATGTATATAATGGGGGGAGGGAGGAGGAGGCCGGCCAAGGGGAGGAGGCACACCATGGGGGGGAAATCCTACTCCAAGTAGGACTTGCCCCCCCCCCTTTCCTATTCCAACAAGGAGAAGGGGGAAGGTTAGGGAGGAGAGAAGGAAAGGGGGGCCGGCCCCCCTAGTCCAATTCAGTTTGGGCTAGGAGGGGCACGCGCCCTACCTTGGCCCGCCTCCTCGCTTCCACTAATAGGCCCACGAGGCCCAATAACCCCCCGGGGTGTTCCGGTAACCCCCGGTACTCCGGAAAATACCCGATACACTTCGAAACTGTTCCGGTGTCCGAATATAGTCTTCCAATATATCAATCTTTATGTCTCGACCATTTCGAGACTCCTCGTCATGTCTGTGATCTCATCTGGGACTCCGAAATACCTTAGGTACATCAAAACACATAAACTCATAATACCGATCATCTTTGAACGTTAAGCATGCGGACCCTACGGGTTCGAGAACTATGTAGACGTGACTGAGACTTATCTCCGGTCAATAACCAATAGCGGAACCTGGATGCTCATATTGGCTCCCACATATTCTATGAAGATCTTTATCGGTCAAACCGCATAACAACATACGTTGTTCCCTTTGTCATCAGTATGTTACTTGCCCGGTATTCGATCGTCGGTATCATCATACCTAGTTCAATCTTGTTACCGGCAAGTCTCTTTACTCATTCCACAATGCATCATCCTGTTGGGTAACGTAGTAATTTCAAAATTTTCCTACGCACACGCAAGATCATGGTGATGCATAGCAACGAGGGGAGAGACTGATCTACGTACCCTTGTAGATCGCAACGGAAGCGTTGACACAACGTAGAGGAAGTAGTCGTACGTCTTCTTCCCGATCCGACCGATCCAAGCACCGTTACTCCGGCACCTCCGAGTTCTTAGCACACGTACAGCTCGATGACGATCCCCGGGCTCCGATCCAGCAAAGCTTCGGGGAGGAGTTCCGTCAGCACGACGGCGTGGTGACGATCTTGATGTTCTACCGATGCAGGGCTTCGCCTAAGCACTGCAACGATATGATCGAGGTGGAATATGGTGGCAGGGGGCACCGCACACGGCTAAGGAACGATCTCAAGGATCAACTTGTGTCTTGGGGTGCCCCCTGCCCCCGTATATAAAGGAGCAAGGGGAGGAGGTGGCCGGCCAAGGTGTGGCGCGCCAAGGGGAGTCCTACTCCCATCGGGAGTAGGACTCCTAGTTGGACTAGGAGAGAAGGGGGAGAATAGGAGGAAGAGAGGAAGGAAAGGGGGGGGGGGCGCCGGCCCCCTTCCCTTGTCCTATTCGGACTAGGAAGGGGAGGGGCGCGCAGCCACCTCTTGCCTCCTCTCCTCTTCTCCCTTAAGGCCCATGTTGGCCCAATAACCCCCCGGGGGGTTCCGGTAACCCCCCGGTACTCCGGTAAAATGCCGATTTCACCCGGAACAATTCCGATGTCCAAATATAGGCTTCCAATATATCAATCTTTATGTCTCGACCATTTCGAGACTCCTCGTCATGTCCGTGATCACATCCGGGACTCTGAACTAACTTCGGTACATCAAAATGCATAAACTCATAATTACTTTCATCGTAACGTTAAGCGTGCGGACCCTACGGTTCGAGAACAATGCAGACATGACCGAGACACGTCTCCGGTCAATAACCAATAGCGGGACCTGGATGCCCATATTGGCTCCTACATATTCTACGAAGATCTTTATCGGTCAGACCGCATAACAACATACGTTGTTCCCTTTGTCATCGGTATGTTACTTGCCCGAGATTCGATCGTCGGTATCCAATACCTAGTTCAATCTCGTTACTGGCAAGTCTCTTTACTCGTTCCGTAATACATCATCTAACAACTAACATATTAGTTGCAGTGCTTGCAAGGCTTATGTGATGTGCATTACCGAGAGGGCCCAGAGATACCTCTCCGACAATCGGAGTGACAAATCCTAATCTCGAAATACGCCAACCCAACATCTACCTTTGGAGCCACCTGTAATACTCCTTTATAATCACCCAGTTACGTTGTGATGTTTGGTAGTACCCAAAGTGTTCCTCCGGTAAACGGGAGCTGCATAATCTCATAGTCATAGGAACATGTATAAGTCATGATGAAAGCAATAGCAACATACTAAACGATCGGGTGCTAAGCTAATGGAATGGGTCATGTCAATCAGATCATTCAACTAATGATGTGACCTTGTTAATCAAATAACAACTCTTTGTTCATGGTTAGAAAACATAACCATCTTTGATTAACGAGCTAGTCTAGTAGAGGCATACTAGTGACACTCTGTTTTGTCTATGTATTCACACATGTATTATGTTTCCGTTTAATACAATTCTAGCATGAATAATAAACACTTATCATGATTTAAGGAAATAAATAATAACTTTATTATTGCCTCTAGGGCATATTTCCTTCAGTCTCCCACTTGCACTAGAGTCAATAATCTAGATTACACAGTAATGATTCTAACACCCATGGAGCCTTGGTGCTGATCATGTTTTGCTCATGGAAGAGGCTTAGTCAACGGGTCTACAACATTCAGATCCGTATGTATCTTGCAAATCTCTATGTCTCCCACCTGGACTAGATCCCGGATGGAGTTGAAGCGTCTCTTGATGTGTTTGGTCCTTTTGTGAAATCTGCATTCCTTTGCCAAGGCAATTGCACCAGTATTGTCACAAAAGATTTTCATTGGACCCGATGCACTAGGTATGACACTAGATCGGATATGAACTCCTTCATCCAGACTCCTTCGTTCGCTGCTTCCGAAGCAGCTATGTACTCCGCTTCACATGTAGATCCCGCTACAATGCTTTGTTTAGAACTGCACCAACTGACAGCTCCACCATTTAATGTAAACACGTATTCGGTTTGCGACTTAGAATCGTCCAGATCAGTGTCAAAGCTTGCATCAACATAACCTCTTACAGTGAGCTCTTTGTCACCTCCATATACGAGAAACATATCCTTAGTCCTTTTCAGGTATTTCTGGATGTTCTTGACCGCTGTCCAGTGATCCACTCCTGGATTACTTTGGTACCTCCCTGCTAAACTTATAGCAAGGCACACATCAGGTCTGGTACACAGCATTGCATACATGATAGAGCCTATGGCTGAAGCATAGGGAACATCTTTCATTTTCTCTCTATCTTCTGCAGTGGTCGGGCTTTGAGTCTTACTCAATCTCACACCTTGTAACACAGGCAAGAACCCTTTCTTTGCTTGATCCATTTTGAACTTCTTCAAAATCTTGTCAAGGTATGTGCTTTGTGAAAGTCCAATTAAGCGTCTTGATCTATCTCTATAGATCTTTATGCCTAATATGTAAGCAGCTTCACCGAGGTCTTTCATTGAAAAACTTTTATTCAAGTATCCCTTTATGCTATCCAGAAATTCTATATCATTTCCAATCAGTAATATGTCATCCACATATAATATTAGAAATGCTACAGAGATCCCACTCACTTTCTTGTAAATACAGGCTTCTCCAAAAGTCTGTATAAAATCAAATGCTTTGATCACACTATCAAAGCGTTTATTCCAACTCCGAGAGGCTTGCACCAGTCCATAAATGGATCGCTGGAGCTTGCACACTTTGTTAGCTCCCTTTGGATCGACAAAACCTTCCGGTTGCATCATATACAACTCTTCTTCCAGAAATCCATTCAGGAATGCAGTTTTGACATCCATCTGCCAAATTTCATAATCATAAAATGCGGCAATTGCTAACATGATTCGAACAGACTTAAGCATCGCTACGGGTGAGAACGTCTCATCGTAGTCAATCCCTTGAACTTGTCGAAAACCTTTTGCGACAAGTCGAGCTTTGTAGACAGTAACATTACCATCAGCGTCAGTCTTCTTCTTAAAGATCCATTTATTCTCAATTGCTTGCCGATCATCGGGCAAGTCAACCAAAGTCCATACTTTGTTCTCATACATGGATCCCATCTCAGATTTCATGGTTTCAAGCCACTTTGCGGAATCTGGGCTCACCATCGCTTCTTCATAGTTCGTAGGTTCATCATGATCTAGTAGCATGGCCTCCAGAACAGGATTACCGTACCACTCTGGTGCGGATCTCGCTCTGGTTGACCTACGAGGTTCAGTAGTATCTTGATCTAAAGTTTCATGATCATCATCATTAGCTTCCTCACTTATTGGTGTAGGTGTCTCAGAAACAGTTTTCTGTGATGTACTACTTTCCAATAAGGGAGCAGGTACAGTTACCTCGTCAAGTTCTACTTTCCTCCCACTCACTTCTTTCGAGAGAAACTCCTTCTCTAGAAAGTTTCCGAACTTAGCAACAAAAGTCTTGCCTTCGGATCTGTGATAGAAGGTGTATCCAATCGTTTCCTTTGGATATCCTATGAAGACACATTTCTCTGATTTGGGTTCGAGCTTATCAGGTTGAAGCTTTTTCACATAAGCATCGCAGCCCCAAACTTTAAGAAACGACAACTTTGGTTTCTTGCCAAACCATAGTTCATAAGGTGTCGTCTCAACGGATTTTGATGGTGCCCTGTTTAACGTGAATGCTGCCGTCTCTATAGCGTATCCCCAAAACGATAGCGGTAAATTAGTAAGAGACATCATAGATCGCACCATATCTAGTAAAGTATGATTACGATGTTCGGACACACCATTACATTGTGGTGTTCCGGGTGGCGTGAGTTGCGAAACTATTCCACAATTTTTCAAATGTACACCAAATTCGTAACTCAAATATTCTCCTCCACGATCAGATCGTAGAAACTTTATTTTCTTGTTACGATGATTTTCAACTTCACTCTGAAATTCTTTGAACTTTTCAAATGTTTCAGACTTGTGTTTCATTAAGTAGATATACCCATATCTGCTTAAGTCATCTGTGAAGGTGAGAAAATAACGATATCCGCCGCGAGCCTCAATATTCATCGGACCACATACATCGGTATGTATGATTTCCAATAAATCTGTTGCTCTCTCCATAGTACCGGAGAACGGTGTTTTAGTCATCTTGCCCATGAGGCACGGTTCCCAAATACCAAGTGATTCATAATCAAGTGGTTCCAAAAGTCCATCAGTATGGAGTTTCTTCATGCACTTTACACCGATATGACCTAAACGACAGGGCCACAAATAAGTTGCACTTTCATTATCAACTCTGCATCTTTTGGCTTCAACATTATGAATATGTGTATCACTACTATCGAGATTCATCAAAAATAGACCACTCTTCAAAGGTGCATGACCATAAAAGATATTACTCATATAAATAGAACAACCATTATTCTCTGATTTAAATGAATAACCGTCTCGCATTAAACAAGATCCAGATATAATGTTCATGCTCAACGCTGGCACCAAATAACAATTATTTAGGTCTAATATTAATCCCGAAGGTAGATGTAGAGGTAGCGTGCCGACCGCGATCACATCGACTTTGGAACCGTTTCCCACGCGCATCGTCACCTCGTCCTTTGCTAGTGTCCGCTTATTCCGTAGTCCCTGTTTCGAGTTGCAAATATTAGCAACAGAACCAGTATCAAATACCCAGGTGCTACTGCGAGCTCTAGTAAGGTACACATCAATAACATGTATATCACATATACCTTTGTTCACCTTGCCATCCTTCTTATCCGCCAAATACTTGGGGCAGTTCCGCTTCCAGTGACCAGTCTGCTTGCAGTAGAAGCACTCAGTTTCAGGCTTAGGTCCAGACTTGGGTTTCTTCTCTTGAGCAGCAACTTGCTTGCCGCTTTTCTTGAAGTTCCCCTTCTTCTTCCCTTTGCCCTTTTTCTTGAAACTAGTGGTTTTGTTAACCATCAACACTTGATGCTCCTTCTTGATTTCTACTTCCGCAGTTTTCAGCATTGCGAAGAGCTTGGGAATAGTCTTGTTCATCCCTTGCATATTATAGTTCATCACAAAGCTCTTGTAGCTTGGTGGCAGTGATTGGAGAATTCTGTCAATGACGCAATCATCCGGAAGATTAACTCCCAATTGAATCAAGTGATTATTATACCCAGACATTTTGAGTATATGCTCACTGGCAGAACTGTTCTTCTCCATCTTGTAGCTATAGAACTTATTGGAGACTTCATATCTCTCAATCCGGGCATTTGCTTGAAATATTAACTTCAACTCCTGGAACATCTCATATGCTCCATGACGTTCAAAACGTCGTTGAAGTCCCGATTCTAAGCCGTAAAGCATGGCACACTGAACTATCGAGTAGTCATCAGCTTTGCTCTGCCAGACATTCATAACATCTGGTGTTGCTCCAGCAGCAGGCCTGGCACCCAGCGGTGCTTCCAGGACGTAATTCTTCTGTGCAGTAATGAGGATAATCCTCAAGTTACGGACCCAGTCCGTGTAATTGCTACCATCATCTTTCAACTTTTCTTTCTCAAGGAACGCATTAAAATTCAACGGAACAACAGCACGAGCCATCTATCTACAATCAACATAAACAAGCAAGATACTATCAGGTACTAAGTTCATGATAAGTTTAAGTTCAGTTAATCAAATTACTTAAGAACTCCCACTTAGATAGACATCCCTCTAATCCTCTAAGTGATCACGTGATCCAAATCAACTAAACCATAACCGATCATCACGTGAGATGGAGTAGTTTTCAATGGTGAACATCGTTATGTTGATCATATCTACTATATGATTCACGCTCGACCTTTCGGTCTCCGTGTTCCGAGGCCATATTTGTATATGCTTGGCTTGTCAAGTATAACCTGAGTATTCCGCGTGTGCAACTGTTTTGCACCCGTTGTATTTGGACGTAGAGCTTATCACACCCGATCATCACGTGGTGTCTGGGCACGACGAACTTTGGCAACGGTGCATACTCAGGGAGAACACTTCTTGATAATTTAGTGAGAGATCATCTTATATTGCTACCGTCAATCAAAGCAAGATAAGATGCATAAAAAGATAAATATCACATGCAATCAATATAAGTGATATGATATGGCCATCATCATCTTGTGCTTGTGATCTCCATCTCCGAAGCACCGTCATGATCACCATCGTCACCGGCGTGACACCTTGATCTCCATCGTAGCATCGTTGTCGTATCGCCAATCTTATGATTCCACGACTATCACTACCGCTTAGTAATAAAGTAAAGCATTACATCGCGATTGCATTGCATACAATAAAGCGACAACCATATGGCTCCTGCCAGTTGCCGATAACTCGATTATAAAACATGATCATCTCATACAATAAAATTTAGCATCATGCCTTGACCATATCACATCACAACATGCCCTGCAAAAACAAGTTAGACGTCCTCTACTTTGTTGTTGCAAGTTTTACGTGGCTGCTACGGGCTTTAAGCAAGAACTCATCTTACCTACGCATCAAAACCACAATGATAGTTTGTCAAATAGACTCCGTTTTAACCTTCTCAAGGACCGGGCGTAGCCACACTCGGTTCAACTAAAGTTGGAGAGACAGTCGCCCGCAAGCCATCTATGTGCAAAGCACGTCGAGGGAACCGGTCTCGCGTAAGCGTACGCGTAAGGTTGGTCCGGGTCGTCTCGTCCAACAATACCGCCGAACCAAAGTATGACATGCTGGTAGGTAGTATGACTTGTATCACCCACAACTCACTTGTGTTCTACTCGTGCAAATAACATCAAACCATAAAACCTAGGCTCGAATGCCACTGTTGGGTAACGTAGTAATTTCAAAATTTTCCTACGCACACGCAAGATCATGGTGATGCATAGCAATGAGGGGAGAGACTGATCTACGTACCCTTGTAGATCGCAGTGGAAGCGTTGACACAACGTAGAGGAAGTAGTCGTACGTCTTCTTCCCGATCCGACCGATCCAAGCACCGTTACTCCGGCACCTCCGAGTTCTTAGCACACGTACAGCTCGATGACGATCCCCGGGCTCCGATCCAGCAAAGCTTCGGGGAGGAGTTCCGTCAGCACGACGGCGTGGTGACGATCTTGATGTTCTACCGATGCAGGGCATCGCCTAAGCACTGCAACGATATGATCGAGGTGGAATATGGTGGCAGGGGGCACCGCACACGGCTAAGGAACGATCTCAAGGATCAACTTGTGTCTTGGGGTGCCCCCTGCCCCCGTATATAAAGGAGCAAGGGGAGGAGGCGGCCGGCCAAGGTGTGGTGCGCCAAGGGGAGTCCTACTCCCACCGGGAGTAGGACTCCTAGTTGGACTAGGAGAGAAGGCGGAGAATAGGAGGAAGAGAGGAAGGAAAGGGGGGGGGGCGCCGGCCCCCTTCCCTTGTCCTATTCGGACTAGGAAGGGGAGGGGCGCGCGGCCACCTCTTGCCTCCTCTCCTCTTCTGCCTTAAGGCCCATGTTGGCCCAATAACCCCCCGGGGGGTTCCGGTAACCCCCCTGGTACTCCGATAAAATGCCGATTTCACCCGGAACAATTCCGATGTCCAAATATAGGCTTCCAATATATCAATCTTTATGTCTCGACCATTTCAAGACTCCTCGTCATGTCCGTGATCACATCCGGGACTCCAAACTAACTTCGGTACATCAAAATGCATAAACTCATAATTACTATCATCGTAACGTTAAGCGTGCGGACCCTACGGTTCGAGAACAATGCAGACATGACCGAGACACGTCTCCGGTCAATAACCAATAGCGGGACCTGGATGCCCATATTGGCTCCGACATATTCTACGAAGATCTTTATCGGTCAGACCGCATAACAACATACGTTGTTCCCTTTGTCATCGGTATGTTACTTGCCCGAGATTCGATCGTCGGTATCCAATACCTAGTTCAATCTCGTTACTGGCAAGTCTCTTTACTCGTTCCGTAATACATCATCTAACAACTAACATATTAGTTGCAGTGCTTGCAAGGCTTATGTGATGTGCATTACCGAGAGGGCCCAGAGATACCTCTCCGACAATCGGAGTGACAAATCCTAATCTCGAAATACGCCAACCCAACATCTACCTTTGGAGCCACCTGTAATACTCCTTTATAATCACCCAGTTACGTTGTGACGTTTGGTAGTACCCAAAGTGTTCCTCCAGTAAACGGGAGCTGCATAATCTCATAGTCATAGGAACATGTATAAGTCATGATGAAAGCAATAGCAACATACTAAACGATCGGGTGCTAAGCTAATGGAATGGGTCATGTCAATCAGATCATTCAACTAATGATGTGACCTTCTTAATCAAATAACAACTCTTTGTTCATGGTTAGAAAACATAACCATCTTTGATTAACGAGCTAGTCTAGTAGAGGCATACTAGTGACACTCTGTTTTGTCTATGTATTCACACATGTATTATGTTTCCGGTTAATACAATTCTAGCATGAATAATAAACACTTATCATGATTTGAGGAAACAAATAATAACTTTATTATTGCCTCTAGGGCATATTTCCTTCACATCCCGCAACTAACTCTTTAGTCACATTGCTTGCAAGGCTCATAGTGATGTGCATTACCGAGAGGGCCCAGAGATACCTCTCCGATACACGGAGTGACAAATCCTAATATCGATCTATGCCAACTCAACAAACACCATTGGAGACACCTGTAGAGAATCTTATAATCACCCAGTTACATTGTGACATTTGATAGCACACAAGGTGTTCCTCCGGTATTTGTGAGTTGCATAATCTCATAGTCATAGGGACATGTATATATAAGTCATGAAGAAAGCAATAACAATAAACTAAATGATCATAGTGTTAAGCTAACAGATGGGTCTAGTCCATCACATCATTCTCTAATGATGTGATCTCGTTAATCAAATGACAACACATGTCTATGGCTAGGAAACTTAACCATCTTTGATTAACGAGCTAGTCTAGTAGAGGCACACTAGGGCCACTTTGTTTGTCTATGTATTCATACATGTACTAATGTTTTCGGTTAATACAATTCTAGCATGAATAATAGACATTTATCATGATATAAGGAAATATAAATAACAACTTTATTATTGCCTCTAGGGCATATTTCCTTTAGTTTGCATTTGACCCTGCCTCGGCACGCGTTAACACCATCGGGTCATTATTCCAACCCCCTGGATAATATGATTGTTGCGGCTTCATGATTGGCGGATCTTCCCATTGAAGGCGAATCTCCTACCGCAATTGAGACGCGGAAGGATGTGGAGCTTCTTCAGACAGTAGTGACTCAGTGGGCGGCTTACTCATATAGTCGTGATCGCATTCATTCAACTCCATGCCAGAGCTAAAGCTACAGCTGGTGTATTGAGTCAACGGCAGTTTCCAGTAGTGAACGACGTCGTAGCCCGCCCCAAGGACGTGACCTGCCCCATGGAGATGATAATATCCAAGTTCTAACAGATCAAGCTAGAGTGCGCCAAGAGGCAGAGCTGGCGGCTCAATTAGTAGCTCTTCGACAGCCTCAATTAAATCCTTCTGTGTCTGTAGAAGCGGGGATGACCTCTCCGTCAGTTGGAGTTCCCTATCTGGTGCTGGCTCTTCGCAATGAATGACTGCCCAAAGATTTTAAGGGTCCTTGTAAAGTGCCTAATTACATAGCTGATCAGCCACCTGAGGCTTGGATTGAGAGTTATGAGCTAGCTATGGAGATGCTAGATGTTAACGATGCCGTATGTGCAAAATACTTCACCATGATGTTAGATGGGCCGGCCTGAACTTGGCTGAAAGGGTTACCTGCCAATTCCGTCAGTTCATGGGCTGAGTTGAAGGCACGTTTTATTCAGAATTTCAAAGACATGTGTAAAAAACCTCTGTCAATTATTTACCTAGACACGTGTGTCCAGCGCGAGGACGAGTCAACCAACCACTAGGTCCGCAGGGTCTCAGCTATTATTCACTCATCGGATAGCATCAACGCTGGTTCTACTATCCTGATTTTGGAAAAGAATTACCGTTTCGTCCCCCTCAAAAAGAAATTGCGGCGGCTTAAGCGTCATTGCAATGACATGGGAGAGCTCATGGCGGCTCTTATCAAATATGCTGACTCTGACAGTACTAAAGATCCGGGGTCTGATGAAGAGAAGTCTAACAAGGCGAAGAAGAATGACAATGGAAAAGGGCAGCAACCAAATATGACATGGCATGGCCAAGGTAATAATGGTAAGCGCAAACAGCCCGATGGCGGGTCAGATTCTGTGGCCAATACCAACGCCCAAAATGACGGCCAGCGTCGAAGAGGGAAGCCACCCCCTCATACTGGAGGGACAAAAGTTAACCTTGAGGCAGAATTGAACCGGCCTTGTGCGGAGCATAGTTATCCAAATAGACCATCAACCCATCTGTGGAAATATTGTTTTATCATGAAGGAGTTTATGAGCTCCATTTTTCCTCAGAACAACAATAACAATAATGGCCCGCATGGCGGGTCAGGATCCGGCTCACATGGGCCCGACTTTGGAGCTGGCGGATCAGGTTCTGGATTTCAGGGTCAGGGCAATCAGGGCGGCTTTAACCAGCAACCTAATCAGGGCAACCAACAACAATAGTCAGGATATCAGAGTAATCCAAAGCAGCTAAGTAGCGGCCAATAACATGTTTTCACTACTAGCTTATGCAAGCGACACCAGAAGGTTCATAAACGAGCGGTGAGCGCGGTTGAGCCGGCAATCCCTCGATACTTACGATGGTCAGAGCAGCCCATTGTATGGAGGTGAGGACCACCCGCCCCGGATTGACAACCCGGGTAAGCTAGCTTTGGTGGTTGCTCCTCTGGTTGGAGGTTACATTTTCACTAAGGTTCTTATGGATAGAGGCAACAGTATCAATATTCTTTATTATGATACTTTTCGTCGTATGAATTTGTCTGATAAAGATCTTAAGCCATCCTCCACAGTCTTTCATGGAGTAGTGCCTGGTAAGTCGGCATATCCAGTGGGTAAGATAGCCTTGGAAGTGGTTTTTGGCAATGAGTATGATTACAGGGCGAAAACATTGAATTTTGAGGTGGCCAAGATCAAGAGCCCTTATCATGCCTTGTTTGGACGGCCGGCTTATGCCAAATAAATAGCACGACCTTGTTATGTTTATTTGCAGCTTAAGATGCCAGGTCACAAGGGTACCATTACGGTGCATGGTGACAGAAAGATAGCGTTGGAATGTGAAGAGGGCGATGCTGCCTACACCGAGTCTGCTTGTGCAATGGAGAAGCTAAAGTTCTATAAAGATAATGTTGACCCGACGGATATGACCCCCTTGAAGAAGCCAACCACAGAACATGACCTTTTATTGAAGTTTAAGTCGGCAGCTGACACCAAGCAGGTTGATTTTTTCCCTGGCAACTCGTCCCAGCAGTTCATTATCAGTGCTAACATGGATCCGAAATAGGAACATGCACTCATAGAGTTCATTCGTGAGAACTGGGGCATCTTTGCATGGAAGCCTTCAGACATGCCAAGTGTACCGAGGGAACTCGCTGAGCACACTCTCAATATTGATCCAAAGTTTAAACCGGTCAAGCAATTCCTTTGTCGTTTTAATGAACAAAGGCGCAAGGCCATTGGAGAAGAGGAGGCTGATGACCCACAATTATATGGGATCAATTGTAGCTCTTTTCGATAAGTAAGAGTGTCGAACCCAACGAGGAGCAGAAGGAAATGACAAGTGGTTTTCAGTAAGGTAATGCCTGCAAGTGCTGAAATTGGAAGTAGCAGAGTAGTTTGATAGCAAGATAATTTGTAACGAGCAAGTAACGATAGTAGTAACAAAAGTGCAGCAAGGTAGCCCAATCCCTTTGAGGCAAAGGACAGGCCAAAACGGTCTCTTATAATAAGCAGAGCATTCCTGAGGGTACACGGGAATTTCATCTAGTCACTTTCACCATGTTGGTTCGATTTGTATTCGCTACTTTGATAATTTGATATGTGGGTGGACCGGTGCTTAGGTGTCGTTCTTACTTGAACAAACCTCCTACTTATAATTAACCCTCCCGCAAGCATCCACAACTACGAGAAAAGTATTAAGAATAAATTCTAACTATAGCATTAAACTTTTGGATCCAATCGGTCCCTTACGGAATAGCACATAAACTGGGGTTTAAGCTTCTATCACTCTCGCAACCCATCATCTAATTGCTACTCCACAATGCATTCCCTTAGGCCCAAATATGGTGAAGTGTCATGTAGTCTACGTTCACACGACACCACTAAGGGAATCACAACATACGTACTATCAAAATATCGAACACATATCAAGTTCACATGATTACTTGCAACATGATTTCTCCCGTGACCTCAAGAACAAAAGTAACTACTCACAAACGATAATCATGCTCAAGATCATAGGGGTATTAAATAGCATATTGGATCTGAACATACAATCTTCCACCAAATAAACCATATAGTAATCAACTACAAGATGTAATCAACACTACTAGTCACCCACAAGCACCAATCTATAGTTCCGGTAACAAGATTGAACACAAGAGATGAACTAGGGTTTGAGATGAGATGGTGTTGTTGAAGATGTTGATGGAGATTGCCCTCCCCAAGATGGGGAGAGTTGTTGGTGATGATGATGATGATGATGATGATGATGATGATGATTTCCCCCTCTGGGAGGGAAGTTCCCTGGCAGAATCACTCCGCCGGAGGGCAAAAGTGCTCATGCCCAAGTTCCGCCTCGAGAAGGCGGAGCTCCATCCCGAAATTCTTCTCCTTATTTTTTTCTTGGTCAAAATGACCTATATACCAGAAGATGGGCACAGGAGGTGGGCCTGGGTGAGCACAACCCACCAGGGTGCGCTTGGGCTCCCTGGCGCGCCCAGGTGGGTTGTGCCCACCTGGTGGTCCCCCTCTTGTACTTATTTGCTCCAATGTTCATCATATATTCCATAAAAATTCTTCGTGAAGTTTCAGCTTGTTTGGAGTTGTACAGAATAGGTAGCCTGACGTAGCTTGTCCTGGTCCAGATTTCCAACTGTCAGAATTCTCCCTCTTTGTGTGTACCTTGCAAATTATAAGAGAAAAGGCATTAGAATTTCTCCAAAAATCATTATTATGCATAAAAACAACATAAATAACAGTAGGAAAACATGATGCAAAATGGACGTATCAACTCCCCCAAGCTTAGACCTCGCTTGTCCTCAAGAGAAAACCGCAATCGAAAAACATGTCCACATGCTTAGAGAGAGAGAGAGGTGTCGATAAAAAAACAAAATACGGACATAGAAGCATCATGTTCATTATTATAACAGCAACAAACCTAAACATAAGACTCTTATCATAGACTTCCCATGTATAAGTGACAATTCATCACACTATTGAAGTATAAAGCAAAAACTCTATTGGAAACCAACAAACTATGTTCTCAGTCAACTTTGCAACTACAATTCATCATCTTTTCAGGAAGGGTCACATATCGGAGCCTTTAGGCAAGTCCACATAATCTACCATCATATAGTCTTCTATGATTTCTAACACTCACCGCATACACATGAGCAAAACATTTCAACCGGACACATAGAAAGATAGGGGCTTATCATTTCGCCTCTCAACGTATCCACCTCAAGGGTGATGTCAACAATTATAACTCATGCTACCCATATTCAACTCGACATATGTGCCTAGATCTTTCCTCACCACATGATGCTTTCCAAAGGAGAAAAAAGCAATAGAGAGAAAACTTTGACTCTTTGCATAAAAGTGAATACATAAAAGTAAAAGGTAGGCCCTTCACAGAGGGAACCAGAGGTTGCCATGTGCTTATTTGTTTGTATGCTCAACCCCTTAGTGCAAAAGAACGTCATGTTGTATTGCCCCTTGTGATGGCAACCTTTATTATGCAGTCTGTCGCTTTTATTCTTCACCATCACAAGTTCGTGCAATGCTCAATTTTCTCTTACACTAAATGATCTCACATTTTTAGAAGAAATTTTTATTGCCTTATTGCACCGATGACCACTTACTTGAGTGATCTTGCGCAATCCCTAGGTAGGTATGGTGGACTCTTAGAAATAAGATTTGGGTTTAAGGGTTTTTGGATGCACAAGTAGTATCTCTACTTAGTGCAGAATTTTCGGCTAGCAAAGATAGAGGGCAAGCACCACATGTTAAAGGATCTATGACAATATGACTTCTATGTGAATATCAAAAATCATAAATCATTAAGTTGTCTTCCTTGTCCAACGTCAACAATTTTGGCATATAATATTTTGATGGGGGCTCACAATCACAAAAGATTTCTAGGATAGTATATTTATATGTGAATCTTCTCTTCCCTTATTAATTCTTTCATGAGTTGCATCATTGACTAATGCTATGTTTGTCAATCTCTAATAAAATTTCCTACTTATACTTTTCCTTATGTGGTGTCATCACCTACCATAAGATTTGCATGTGATCCTTTCCATTTATTTCCCTTTCTTCTTATTTATGTCCTTTCTTTTTATTGCAACTTGAAAGTAAAGAAAGCAAAAACTCAAATTAAACTTTATTATATATCTCGCACACGATTACAAAGATAGATCACTAAGAAAACTCTCGAAAAGAAAGGATCAAACTAAACTTTTATTCATCTAAAGCAAAATATCAAACTAAATTAAGTAAAGTTAAAAGATAGTGGGGATGATACGATACTGGGGCATCTCCCCCAAGCTTGGCGGAAGCCAAGGGGAGTGCCCATACCCGATACTCAATTTTCTTTTGGTGATGAAGAATAAGGTGGTGGTGGTGTGGTATTCTCCAATATAACCATGAGTAGATCTTTCAAACCTTGGATCTCCCAAAGGGCTTGATTAAGTAATTCACTGTTTTTCTTCACTTCAGCCATTATGTGCTTATTTTCCGGGCACCAGGGGTTTGTTCCTGCACTGTTTTCTCTCGGGCGAGATATGTCCCAATTGGACGGTATGTGCCTACGAGGAGTATTCTCGAACCCATAGTTATGAATCAAATTGCAAAAATTGTTACGATGTAACTTGTGTAAAGGCCTTCTTGGTGGGGTTTCTTCTTGCACTTCGAGGCTCTCTTGGTTATTTGATGGTATCATAGCTTGATGAGGATTCAAATGAGTGAAGATGCTAGCCAATGTCCCTCTCTCGGAAGCCAGAGAGTGAATCCCAAAAGGATTTTCCTCTTCCTCTTCCATAGCAATTTCTTCGGCTTCCTCTCTCCTTAGATCCTCCTGAAACACCCCTGCATCTTCTTCTCCGTTGTTGGAGGGTGAGGAAGACTTGATGCCTGGCTCAATAGATCTGACCAAAAATAGCAAGAAAAAGAGAACAAAATATTTCTTCACGGTACGGTGGTTAATAGGTTCGGGGGGTATATAAAGATTTTTTATCTTGGGAAGTAAGCAAACTGTAGAAAGATGGAGTCCGTAAGCTACCCCATGTGGGCACAACCAACCAGGTTACGCTTCCTAGAAGTTTCTTATTTTCCTAATTTTCTAAATATTCCAAAACTGACAAAAAATATTTTTGCGGATTTTTCGGAGTCCGTTTTCTTACCGTATCACGTACCTCCTTATTTTCACGATTCTGGAGTGTTCCGGAAGGATTCTTTTATGTATTCTTCCGGTGTCAAAGTTTGGATAATATTACTTTCAACATTAATGGGCATACCTGAGATATAATGTTTTACTCGTTGCCCGTTAACAACCTTCGGGTTAGTACCTTCGGCATTATTTATTTTGATGGCTCCAGACTGATAAACCTCATCGATAACATAGGGTCCTTCCCATTTTGAGAGGAGTTTTCCTGCAAATAATCTGAAATGAGAGTTTTACAAAAGAACATATTCTCCGACTTTAAACTCACGCTTTTGGATTCTCTTATCATGCCATATTTTGACTTTTTCTTTAAACAACTTAGCATTTTAGTAAGTTTGGGTTCTCCATTCATCTAATGAGCTAATATCAAATAACCTCTTTTCACCGGCAAGTTTGAAATCATAGTTGAGTTCTTTGATTGCCCAATATGCTTTATGTTCTAACTCAAGAGGCAAATGACAAGCTTTTCCATAAACCGTTTTATAAGGAGACATACTCATAGGATTTTTATATGCTTTCTATAAGCCCAAAGTGCATCATCTAATTTCTTAGACCAATTCTTCTGGGACCTATTGATAGTCTTTTGCAAGATTAATTTTATTTCTCTATTGCTAATTTCAATTTGACCACTAGACCGAGGATGATAAGTGATGCAATTCTATGGTTAACATCATACTTGGCAAGCATTTTACGGAAAGCACCATGAATAAAGTGTGAACCACCATCAGTCATTAAATATCTAGGGACTCCAAACCTTGGGAAAATAACTTCCTTAAGCATTTTAATAGAGGTGTTGTGATCAGCACTACTAGTTGGAATAGCTTCTACCCATTTATTAACATAATCAACATCAACCAAAATATGTGTATACCCATTGGAGGAAGGAAAAGGTCCCATGTAATCAAATCCCCAAACATCAAATGGTTCAACAACAAGTGAAAAATTCATAGGCATTTCTTGACGCTTACCGATATTACCTATTCTTTGGCATTCATCACAAGATATGTAACGCACCGAGACCGATGTGCCAGGTGTCCTCCAGTTTATTCGCTGTTGTTGCCTTGTCATTTCTTGCATGTCATGCATCTCATATCATGTCATCATGTGCATTTCATTTGCATACGTGTTCGTCTCATGCATCCGAGCATTTTCCCCGTTGTCCGTTTTGCAATCAGGCGCTCCTATGTCCTCCGGTGTCCCTTTCTACCTCTTTTTGTGTGCGGGTGCTAAACCTTCTCGGATTGGACCGAGACTTGCCACGCGGCCTTGCTTTACTACCGGTAGACCGCATGTCAAGTTTCGTGCCATTTGGACTTCGTTTGATACTCCAACGGTTAACAGAGGGACCAAAAAGGCCTCGTGTGTGTTGCAGCCCAACACCCTTCCAAAGTGGCCCACAACCCACTTAAACCCCTTCCATCCTCTCGGTCGTTCGATCATGATCGCGTGGCCGCAAACCGCACCTCATTTGGACTCTCCTAGCTCCCTCTACCTATATATATGTCATCTTCCCCGAAAATCTCGCGGATGAAACCCTAGCTCCTCCTACCTCGCGCCACCGGACAAATTCTCCCACACCAGACATGTCCGCGTCAGCCTCCACAGCCAACCATGCGCTGGCACCTCACTACCGGCGCCCTCTCTTTCCTCCCACCGCCGACGCGGCCCGCGGAGCCCATCCGGGGCCCGCGTGAGCCCGTCTGCGCCGCCGCCCGGCCCGCGTGCACCCGCACCCCGTGCCATCCGACCGTGTGTTCTCCGCCGCCGTCTCGCCTGCTCCGGACGCCGTCAGCCCCATCGCCGGCGACTGGAGTTCGTCGCCTTCGGCTGCCGGATCTCCCCGAGCCACCCGCCGGCGCGCCTGCGAACCCCACACCCGAGTCCTTCGCCGCGCCTCCTCATCTGCTTGCCGAGCGCCGTCGCACTCCGTCGCCATCGCCGCCGACCTTCATCGCCGGAGCTGCCGCCCATCGCCGCCGCCGACCTCTGGAGCGCGCCCGCCGCCTCTGCCATGGCCGCCCCGCTCGCCTCCGACGCCGGATCCGGGATCCCCGTCCCCGGATCTCCCCGTCCCGGCGAACGGACGGCCTCCCAGCTCGCCGGAGCCACAACTCCGGTCATCTTCCCCGTCAACTCCGGCAAGGATCCCGGTGAACCTCGAACCACGTGCAAGTCAACCCTAGATCTGATTCTGAGAGGGTAAAATTCGTCTAAGTCCTTTTTCCCCAGTATTTTTTTGGCATTTGCATAGCATCATAACTCATCACCCGTTACTCCAATTCGTACGTGTAGCATATCAAAATGTTTGCCTTGACAAGTACATCATTTCATATCATTGCATCATTTTCATTTGAGCTCATCTTGTTGCCCGACATGCTATTGGAAGAGGGCTATGTGATGAATTTGTCAGATCTGTTTCAGCAAATGACATTTTGTCATTTTTGCCATGATTAATGTGTGCATGCTATGATCCTGAGCTCTACATGTGTTTTGTTATATGCCATGCCATCTATACAGGGGTGCTTGCCATGTATTGTTGTGATATTTGCGGTGACTAGCACAAGCTTGCAAAGTAGCGTAATCGTTGATGCTGATTTCAGGGACTTAGAATTTCACTAAGTCCTTGTCCTGATTTTGTTGTTATGCCATATGTTCATGTTGTTTCCTAGTGATCCGTGCCTCTTTTGAGGATGGTCAGTAAGGATGTTTTGTTAACATTGTGGTGCTCTATCCATCCATGTCTTTGTTTGCATTTATGGAGCACCCTAGCTTTAGTCAATCGAGCTCTACTTTTGCTATAAAATAATTGTAGGATCGAATGTATGTCTAGAAGGGGGGGTGATTAGACTACTTGACCAATTAAAAACTTAGCCTTTTCCCAATTTTAGTTCTTGGCAGATTTTAGCTATCTTAGAGCAAGTCAAGCAATCATCACAGAATTCAAGCAAGCATGCAAAGAGTTTATTGGCAGCGGAAAGTAAAGCATGCAACTTGCAAGAATGTAAAGGTAAGGGTTTGGAGGATTCAAACGCAATTGGAGACACGGATGTTTTCCCGTGGTTCGGATAGGTGGTGCTATCCTACATCCACGTTGATGGAGACTTCAACCCACGGAGGGTAACGGTTGCGCGAGTCCACGGAGGGCTCCACCCACGAAGGGTCCACGAAGAAGCAACCTTGTCTATTCCACCATGGCCATCGCCCATGAAGGACTTGCCTCACTAGCGGTAGATCTTCACGAAGTAGGCGATCTCCTTGCCCTTACAAACTCATTGGTTCAACTCCACAATCTTGTCGGAGGCTCCCAAGTGACACCTAGCCAATCTAGGAGACACCACTCTCCAAGAAGTAACAAATGGTGTGTTGATGATGAACTCCTTGCTCTTGTGCTTCAAATGATAGTCTCCCCAACACTCAACTCTCTCTCATAGGATTTGGATCTGGTGGAAAGAAGATTTGAGTGGAAAGCAACTTGGGGAAGGCTAGAGATCAAGATTCATATGGTAGGAATGGAATATCTTGGTCTCAACACATGAGTAGGTGGTTCTTTCTCAGAACATATGAGTAGGAATGATGTATGTGTTCTGATGGCTCTCTCTTCGAATGAAGAGGTGGTGGAGGGGTATATATAGCCTCCACACAAAATCCAACCGTTACACACAGTTTTCCAATCTCGGTGGGACCGAATCATCAAACTCGGTCGGACCGAAATGGTAAATCTAGTGACCGTTAGGAATTTCGGTGGGACTGAGATGCAACTCGGTAGGACCGAATCGGTTAGGGTTTGGGCATAACATAATCTCGGTGAGACCGATCGCACAAACTCGGTGAGACCGAGTTCGGCAATTAGCTAACCAGAGAGTTGGTCAGGCAAACTCGATGGGACCGACTTGCTCTTTCGGTAAGACCGGAACGTTACAAGAAGGAAACATAGAGTTTACCTTGCATTCTCGGTGGGACCGATTCGCTCTTTCGGTGAGACCGAAAAGTTACGAAAGGGAAACAGAGAGTTTGCAAGCCCATCTCGGTGAGACTGAGAACCTTATCGGTAGGACCGAATTGCTAGGGTTTGGCAGTGGCAAATGACAAGTGAAACTCGGTGGCGCCGGATTGACAGAATCGGTATGACCGAGTTTGGCTTAGGGTTTAGGTCATTTGTGGATATGGGAAAGTAGCTGAGGATTTTGGAGCATATCATTAAGCACATAGAGCAAGAGGCTCATTAAGCAACACCTCATCCCTCCTTGATAGTATTGGCTTTTCCTAAAGACTCAATGTGATCTTGGATCACTAAAATATAAAATGGGGAGTCTTGAACTTTTGAGCTTGAGCCAATTCTTTGTCCTTAGCATTTCGAGGGTTCCACTTTCACATCCATGCCATGCCAATCATTGAGCTTTCCTGAAATAATCATCTTGGAATAGCATTAGCTCAATGAGCTATATGTTGTTATGAATTACCAAAACCACCTAGGGATAGTTGCACTTTCAATCTCCCCTTTTTGGTAATTGATGACAACATATAGATCAAAGCTTCAACAAATGATAATAAGCATGAAATATACCGTCACTTTGAGAAGTATGTGACAAATAAGAGCTCCCCCTAAATTTGTGCATATTTAAAATTTGCTTTGGACTACAAATGCACATGGAGTTAGAATCATGGGTTACTCTTCCATGTCACATACATCTTGGTGGAGCGCTCAAAAAATGATAAGATTGAAATACATGCACTCATCACCAAGAATAGTGAATGATCACAAACGATAGATATAATTATTTAAGCAAGCATTAAGCAAACATTAAGTGTAGCTTATAATCAAACACTTGATCATCGATGTCTCACAAACATAAGGGCATAGTATCTCACACACAAGCAAACAAAGTTCGAAAAACCACCATATAAAAACAAGAGAGAAAAGCAACACACTCTCTCTCTCGAAGCCTATGGTCTATACATCTTCTCCCCCTTTGGCAACAAGTTACCAAAAAGTTCCTAGAAAATGCATAGTGCTAAGTCGATGCTCAGGCTTGATCTTCAGGTGGTGGTGGAGTCCGGAGCACGCCAAGGACGAAGCCTTCAGTAGAAGTGGTCGGAGTCGAGGCTGAAGTGGATGCTGGAGCTGGTGGAACGGAGGCTATAGCTGGTGCAGATGTTGTAGCTCTAGTGTCAGCAACTGGCGGTGCAGACGACCTCGGACCTCGTGGCACCCTGGCAAAAGCATCAGTTGTGGTCCTGCCTCTCCTCTCATTCATGTCCTCCTGAAGCTGCTCCACGGCGGTATGTATTTCTGTCACCTTGATGTCCATGTCATAGAATCTCTGTTCCATGATCCTCTCTAGGCTCGCCTGGTTCTGAGTCAGGGTGGCAAGTCCTTGCTCAATACACAGGCTGGACGCTATCAGGTAACCGAGCTGCTCTTGTTTGGTCTTCAAGAAGTAATCAGATGCCTCTACTTGAGTAGGCATCGTGGCAGCTTTTTCCTTCCTCGCCTTCTCCTTCTGAGCTTGTGCATGTGCAGATGAGGGTTCATTTTCAGTCATAACCACTTGGTTATCCTCAAAATCTGGACGGATGGGCAGGTGTTCCTTATCCAATAAATACACGCCCGTGCCCATCTTGGAGTTGATGAGCTCCTGAATCTGTGGGGCATACCCACAACTCCTCTTCTGGTCTGCTGTCGGGGTACGCAGCCACGGGTAGCCCAGCCGGCATCCCCTGGCCCCTCAGAAAAAATTGTGAGCCCTTCCGGCTCATAAGAAGACTCAAGACTTGGGCCGGCTCCCCCCTAGCCGGCTGACTTCCGGGCCGGCTTGGGGGGCGGCCCGCTCCTTTTTACCCCCGCAAAGAAAACTATGGAGGGCCGGCTACGGCAGGGCCGGCTATGGAAGGCCGGCTATAGACGGCCGGCTACCGCTGGGCCGGCTCCGATAAAGCAGCCAACACCGTACCCGCGATGTACGCGTCCACTCTGTGATGATGAAGCGGGGCGTGGCTACAGTGGAGCCTGCCACCCCAAAACCCGGAGCACGCCTGGTACAGCGCGTCGTGCGGGCAGCCGCGGCCCGCCCGGCGCGGCACTGTAGCCACGGTGGCTTTGACGCCGTCCATGACGGGCCACCAGCGTGGCCCCCGAGGCGGTGGGCCCCTTCGGGCAGAGAGACGCCAAAGGCCGCCACACCCCCTCTCAAGCCGGCAAGACAGAGGGCCGGCTTGGCGTAGCCGGCCTGCCGCCTTCCTCGAAGGAGACGCCCACTAAGGAGACAAGGTGCGGCGGGGCTACAGTAATCGCCCGCCAGGGCGGCGTTGCTGTAGCCACGCTTACCCCGACCAAGCCTGCGCCAACTAACACGGAGCAACAGTAACCAGCCGCCGACCAGGCCCTGGCCCGTGGGGTCGGCCTGTCGGCCCAGGAGCCGGCAGTCGGCGGGACCCACCAGCCGGCGGGCCCCAGAAGCCGGCGGAGAAGCCGGCGAACATAGCCACAGACAGCTGGGCCCAGTGCCCAGTCGGATTACCATTGTACCCCCGGGGGGTAGGCCTATATAAACCCCCCGGTGCACCCATGCAAAGGGTTGGACTCTCTCTCTAGACTTAGACGCGTACAAGGAGAAGAAGCAAGCTGAGCTGAGCCCTTCCTCCTCCTTCCACCCAAAACAGCTCAAGGAGCATTGTAGCCACCTGTGAACTTAGTAACCATGCGGAGCCCCCGCAGAGCAGCAGTAGGGGTGTTATCTCCCCGAAGAGCCCTGAAGCTGGGTAAGATTCGTCGGCGTGCATGCCTACGCCTCATCCCGTTTCCAGGCACCGGCGACGTTCTTTTGGCCCCCGCAATGATAAGCCACCCGTTGGCATATGTCGATCCTACCACCCGACATTTGGCGCCCACCATGGGGCCAGGTGCACCGTCGTCCGGAGACTTGTTCTGGACGGGAACCCTTTTCCTCCCTCGCGGGCGCAGCCAGCCTGGCTCGCCCGATGGCGCATGCCGCGACGCGCTGCACGGCGTCGCCGACGTCTGCGCGGCTAGCGGCCTCGCCAGCCTCTTCGACAATGCCCGCCTCTCCGACGAGCTCGCCGCCAATGCGGGCGCATGTCACCTCGCCAACCTCCTCAGCCAGCTCCACGTCTCCGGCGAGCCTGCTGCGGACTTGGAGTCGGTTGGCTCCACCGACCCGATGCCCGTCGATTCCGACGCGGTATCCTACGACACCTTCCCCACCAACGTCACGGTCTACAACGACCCGCTCCCTCCGGCTGGCAATCGCGATTCTGACGCCCCCGAGGTGATGGTTATCGGCCTCGATGGCCCGACTGACGAGGGCGCCCGCGACTCCCCGCGCGCGGCAGCCCAAGACTTGTCCGTCCCCCTTCCGGCTGACGCCAGCGACGAAGTTCTGGAGGCACGCCGCCTCGCTCTCCTCGCAGAGGGCCGGCGGCTGGCCTCCGTAAGACGCCTCACCGAGGCCTACCAGCGCGAAGCTGATCGCGCCGCCTTCGGCACGCCGGCTCCGGCTGGACCTAGCCGGGCCGGTGCCGTCAGGCAACGCGGCGCCGTCATCGCCGACACGCTCGGCGTGGATCGCCCGGTCTATGCCATCCCGCTCGAGAACCCGCGCGCCGCCCAGGCGGCCGTCGACGAGCTAGACGGCTTGGAAGCCGAAGATCTCCCCCATATGACGCGGCGCATCCAGCAGCTGATCGACGCGGCCGCACGATGGCACGAGGCCGACGCCTGCGCGGGGAGCCCGCCCCCGCGCCGCGAACACGGCGCGACCTCCCGGTCGCCGACTACCAGCTACACCCACGCGCGGCGCGAGAAAGAGCCGGCTCCCAACCGAAGCCGGACCCAAGTCTCCATCGAGCGAGACGCGGACGGCCGCCCCCGAGCCATGGAATGGCGGGGCACCCCGCCTCCGCCTCGAACCCGCAGAGAAAGATATCCTACCCCGCCTCCCGTGGCTCACCCGACTCTCAGCGGCCGGCTTGGTCGCCGGGAGGGAATCGGCTAAAACGACGCCCGCCACCGGATCGACCGTCTGGCCCGATCTCTGGCGCTGGAAGAAGAGGATGATGTCGGTCCGCCTTGCTTCGGCCCCCGCATCCGCGACGAGCCCTTCCCCAAAGGGTTCTCGCTCCCAAGAGACACGCCTAAGTACAACGGCTCGGTGAAGCCGGAAGACTGGCTGACCGACTACTCCACGGCCGTCAGCATCGCCAATGGCAACCGGCGCGTTGCCGTAAAATACGTGCCCCTCATGCTGCAGGGCACGGCGCGGACGTGGCTTAACAGCCTTAAGCCGCTCAGCATCAACAGCTGGGTAGACTTCACTGAAGCCTTCGTTCGCAACTTCACCAGCACCTACAAGCGGGCCCCCAAGCCCAGACAGCTCTCCCTGTGTGTACAGGGCCCAGCCGAGTCCACTCGCGACTACCTGACGCGCTGGGCCGAGCTCCGCAACTCCTGTGAGGGGGTGCACGAGGTGCAAGCCATCGAATACTTCACCGCCGGGTGCCGAGAGGGCACCCTCCTCAAGCACAAGCTTCTCTGCGATGAGCCGACTACCCTCGACGAGCTCCTAAACATCGCCGACAAGTACGCCACCGCCGACTCCTCGATGAAGGCCGAGCTCCGGGTGGACGCATCCGGAAAGGTACTCAATCCGGCACCCAAAGCGCCGGCTGGAGACGGCGGCCGACGCCAACACCAGAACGATCAAAAACGCAAGGGCCCTGCGCCGCCTCCTGCCAGCCGGCAGGTGGCCACGGTCGAAGATGCGTCGCCTGAAGGGCGGCCTGCGCCCAAGAAGCCAAAGGGTGGCCGGCCGGCTTGGCAGCCGGCCTTCTCCTACGAGCAAACCCTTGATGCCCCGTGCAAATTCCATAGCGGCGCGAAGCCGTCCAACCACACGACCCGCAAATGCAACTGGCTCGCCCGAATCTCGAAGGGCGAAGGGCTCACACCGACTCCGTCTGCCGGCCCGCCGCCGCCGGCTCCGCCGCCCAAAGCCGCCCGGCCCGCGGTCGACGCCGTGCAGGACGAGTTCCCCGACGAGCAAGCGTCTTATGTCATCTTCACGAGCCAGCCCGAAGACCGGCGCAGCAGGCGCCGAGAGCAACAGGAGGTCAACATGGCCGCTACCAGCCCAGCCGGCCACATGCACTAGTCGGAGAAACCCATTAGCTGGAGCCGGGCCGACCACCCAGAGGTGATGCCCTCCCCCGGGTCCTACGCATTGGTCCTGGAGGCCACCCTCGCTACTGATACGCGCGCCGCACGCTTCTCCCGCGTGCTGATCGACGGCGGAAGCAGCATCAACATCCTGTACCACGACACCATGGAGAATCTGGGCGTCAAGGCCAAACAACTTGCCCCGACTCGAACGGTGTTCCACGGCATCGTGCCCGGACTGTCCTGCGCCCCCGTCGGCAAGCTCAAGATCGATGTACTCTTTGGGGGCAAGGATCATTTTCGCCGAGAAGCAATCTGGTTCGAGGTGGTGGACCTGGATAGCCCTTATCATGCCTTGCTTGGCCGACCCGCCTTGGCCAAGTTCATGGCGGTCCCCCACTATGCTTACCTCAAGATGAAGATACCAAGCTCTAAGGGCGTCATCACCATCGCCGGCGACTACAAGAAGTCCGCCGACTGCGCCGCGGCCAGCAGCCGGCTGGCCGAATCCCTTGTGATCGCGGCCGAGAGGAAGACGCTGGACCGGGTCGTGGCCCTGGCCAGCAAGCAGTTAAACCAACCCGCGGACTCCAAGGAGTATGATGCCCAAGGATCTTTCCATCCGGCCAAGGAGACCAAGAAGATACAGCTCGACCCCGAGCACCCCGAGAGGTTCGCCGTCATTGGGGCGAGCCTAGATAGCAAATAGGAAGGCGAGCTCGCCGATTTCCTCCGTGAGAATCGGGATATCTTTGCATGGTCCCCCAAAGACATGCCGGGTGTTCCGAAGGATTTCGCCGAGCACAAATTGCACGTGCGGGAGGATGCCAAACCAGTCAAACAGCCCCTCCGCCGACTGTCAGAAGAGAAGAGAAGGATCGTAGGGGAGGAGATAGCCCGGCTCCTTGCAGCCGGCTTCATCATGGAAGTTTTCTTCCCCGAATGGCTCGCGAACCCAGTTCTCATGCTGAAGAAGAATAACAAGTGGCGCATGTGTATAGATTACACGAGCCTCAACAAAGCCTGCCCAAAGGATCCCTTCGCCCTGCCCAGGATCGATCAAGTAATAGACTCCACAGCCGGATGCGAGCTGTTGAGCTTTTTGGACGCCTACTCGGGATACCACCAGATCAAGCTGAACCCGGATGACCAGCTGAAAACCGCCTTCATCACGCCGTTTGGGGCCTTCTGCTACCTAACCATGACGTTCGGCCTAAGGAATGCCGGCGCCACGTTTCAGCGTTGCATGCAGAAGTGCCTCCTCACGCAGCTCGGCAAGAACGCCCACGTTTACGTGGATGATGTTGTGGTGAAGACGGAGAAGCGTGGCACCCTGCTGGAAGACTTGAAGGAAACATTCGAGAACCTGCGCCGGTTCCGAATCAAGCTCAACCCAGAGAAATGCGTGTTCGGAGTGCCAGCCGGCCAGCTCCTAGGCTTCCTGGTCTCTAAACGCGGCATAGAGTGCAACCCTGTGAAGATCAAAGCCATCGAGAGGATGGCGGTCCCAACCAAGCTCAGAGAGATCCAGAAGTTCACCGGGTGCCTGGCCTCCCTTAACCGCTTCATCAGCCGGCTCGGAGAAAAGGCTCTCCCCCTCTACCGCCTCATGAAGAAGAGCACTCACTTCGAGTGGAACGACCAGGCCGACCAAGCTTTCCACGAGCTGAAGAAAATGCTGTCCACGCCGCCTGTCTTGGCGGCACCGACTGAGAAGGAGCCCATGCTCCTATATATTGCCGCCACCAGCCGGGTGGTCAGCACCGTCATTGTGGTCGAACGCCCCGAAGAAGGCCGCGCCCAGCCGGTACAGAGACCGGTCTATTACCTGAGCGAGGTGCTGTCCACCTCAAAACAAAATTACCCGCACTATCAGAAGATGTGCTACGGCGTGTACTTAGCCGCCAAGAAGCTGAAGCCGTACTTTCAAGAGCACCCCATCACGGTCGTATGCACTGCCCCGCTTGCCGACATCATAGGCAGCCGGGACGCATCCGGCCGGGTGGCCAAATGGGCCATCGAGCTGGCCCCCTACACCATCTTCTACCAACCCCGCACCGCCATCAAGACGCAAGCGTTGGCCGACTTCCTCGTCGACTGGGCCGAGACCCAGTACTTACCGCCGGCGCCCGACTCCACCCATTGGCGCATGCACTTTGACGGATCAAAGATGCGCACCGGCTTGGGAGCCGGCATCGTCTTGACTTCTCCAAAGGGCGACAAGCTCAAATACACGCTGCAGATCCACTTCGCCGCCTCCAACAACGTCGCCGAGTACGAGGCACTCATACACGGGCTCCGGCTGGCCAAGGAGCTTGGTATTCGCCGGATCTTGTGCTATGGCGACTCGGATTTGGTGGTGCAGCAGTCTTCTGGCGATTGGGACGCCAAGGACGCAAACATGGCGAGCTACCGTTTCCTGGTACAGCAAATCAGCGGATACTTCGACGGATGTGAGTTCCTTCACGTGCCGCGGGCCGACAACGAGCCGGCGGACGCCCTGGCTCGAATAGGATCCACGCGGCAAGCAATACCAGCCGGCGTCGCCCTGCAGCGCCTCCTCAAGCCTTCAATCAGGCCGTCTCCGGAGTCCGATTCCATTTTCGTGCCGCCTAATCCCGAGGGGGCCGGGTCCGGCTCGAAGAATCAAGCAGCCGGCCCGGGGACTTCAATATTCGGCTCAGGAACTGCCGCACCCGGCCCGGGGACAGCAGCAGCCGGCCCGGGGGCTGCAGTGGCCGGCCCGGGGATTTCTTCAGCACAGGAAGCGGCGGCCGACTCCAGCGCTGCACTACCCAACCCACCCACCCTGGTGGCTCTGGCCACATTGGTGGCCGAGGAGGTCATCGCCCCATCATGGGCCCAAGCCATCCGCAACTTTCTGGTGAACCATGACCTGCCGGCTGACAAAAACGAAGCAAGACAAGTCCAGCGCCGGGCTGGAGCATACACCATCGTCAACAGAGAGCTTGTCAAGCGCAGTGCCACCGGAGTCTTGCAGCGATGCGTCGAGCAGGAGAAGGGCATCGCGATCCTCAGGGATATACACCAAGGAGAATGCGGCCATCACGCCGCATCAAGGTCACTGGTCGCCAAAGCTTTCCGCCACGGTTTCTTCTGGCCGACTGCTTTGGACGACGCCAAAGAGCTAGTCAAACACTGCAAAGGCTGCCAGCTTTTCAGCTCGCAGCAACACATGCCGGCTTCGGCACTCAAGACCATTCCCATCACCTGGCCCTTTGCCGTCTGGGGGTTGGATATGGTGGGCCCATTCAAGACGGCGCGCGGCGGCGTGACACATTTGCTCGTCGCCGTTGACAAATTCACCAAGTGGATCGAGGCGAAGCCGATCAAGAAGCTAAATGGGCCGACTGCAGTGACGTTCATTGCAGATATAACAACCCGGTACGGCGTACCGCACAGCATCATCACCGACAACGGCACGAATTTTGCCAAAGGTGCCCTGGCACGGTTCTGCGCTGCGCAAGGTATCCGGCTGGACCTTGCGTCAGTCGCCCACCCACAGTCAAACGGCCAAGTGGAGCGAGCAAACGGCCTCATTCTGTCCGGCATCAAGCCTCGACTGGTCGTACCCCTGGAGCGTTCAGCCGGCTGCTGGCTCGATGAGCTGCCGGCTGTCCTATGGAGTCTGCGCACTACTCCGAACAGATCAACCGGCTTCACTCCCTTCTTCCTTGTATATGGTGCCGAGGCGGTCATCCCAACAGACATCGAGTTCGACTCACCTCGGGTAACCATGTACACGGAAGCGGAAGCCAAAGAAGCACGAGAAGACGGCGTCGACCTGCTGGAAGAGGCCCGGCTGTTAGCCCTCAGCCGGTCCGCCATCTACCAGCAGGGTCTGCGCCGCTACCATAGCCGGAGGGTCCGCCCAAGATCCTTCCAGGAGGGCGACCTTGTGCTCCGGCTGATCCAGCGAACAGCCGGCCAGCACAAGCTCGCAGCCCCCTGGGAAGGCCCCTTCATCATCAGCAGAGCCTTGGGCAACGACGCCTACTACCTCATCGACGCGCAGAAGCCGAAGGCACGCAAGAGAGACGACTCCGGCAAGGAGTCGGAGCGACCATGGAACGCAAATCTCCTTCGGAAGTTTTACAGTTAAAACGCAGTATGTGTTATGCCCACTTTCGTATTTAGTATGAACAGTAGGCTCCCCGAGAAAGACTCGGGGACTGCCACCCTTTACCTTATGAATGAAAGTTATCATGCGCATGATTTTACCTCTTCATTTATTCCGTCCGGTACCGGGTCCGACGAGTCGGCCCGGGGACTGGCCGGCTAGAGTTATATTCAGAGCCCTACCCGCAGTCAGACAAGTAATGCGCCGACACCCAGGCTTGGCTCTTGCCGAAATCGCAGCTCGAAGAACCGACTGCCCGACTGGCAGGAGCCACCAGCCGGAAAGGGTGCGCACATGAAAAACGGCTAGGGACCAAACAGGCTCGCATATATAGCAAAGGCCGGCTTGCTGCCGCCCGCCGACCGACTACCAGAGTAGCCGGCCGCCCGGCTTACATCCAGTCTACTTCAAATCCAAGAAAACTCAAGTACTTGCCTTCCCAAAGAGGGAAGGCGGCAAAGGAAAGAGCCTAAGGACAAAAAGTACACTTGGATGAACGCCAACACATGCATATATTAATATATTACACAAAAAACCTCTAGAGAGGTCGACATTCAGCATTGTTCGATATACACCCAGTGGGTGGAATTGCAGAAACTTAAACTTGTCCAAAAAGAAAGACAGGGACGAAATGAAAGGCAGCTCAAGCCGGCAGGGCCGCAGACGAGCTGGATTAGGCGGCGGAGGTAGTCGCGCCGGCTGAAGGAGCGGCCGACTGACGAACCTCGGCTTGATCATCGCCTCCGGCAGAGGGCGCGCTCCTGCGCGGCTCGTTGCTAGAGGCACGGTCGGCTGGGGGACGGTCGGCCGCCCCACCAGTCGGCTCGGCGTCTTCGCTGTCCTCCTCCTCGTCGTCTTCGCCCTCGTCGCTAGAGGCGATCTCTTCCGCCGAGTCTTCGCCGTCCGCCGGGTTCAGCCCGAACCATTCCTCCGGCTGGGCGGCGCCATCGTCGTTAAGCTCCGGCGCGAAGACGCTGGTGTCGGTGCACTCGGCGATCGTCGAGGCGCGCTGCGCGATCGCCGGCCGCACCTCCTCCAGTTCGGCGTCGGCTTCCGACCGCCACGTCCGCAGCTGGTCCAGGCTCAGCCCTGGGTACCACGCGCGGACGAACTCCAGCGCGCGCCCGGCTCCAAGACGGGCCGCGGACGCCTTCCAGGCCTCGAAGCGGCCGACTGCGACCTCGAGCCAGTCGGCCGTCCGGCTTGGGGTCCGGGGAATTGCCTGGCCGGGCCAGAGCGCGGCCAGCATCGTCGCCCCGGCGCGCTGGAGTCGACGGAGCAACCGGTGAGCCGGCTGCAGCCGCGCCTGGACGGCGATAAGCTGCTCCGACAATGTTCGGTTCGCATCCGGCGGAATCACGACCCCGGCTTGACGATGCTCCTCGCGGTAGGCTTCGATGGCTTGGGCGGCTAGGACAGACTGGCCGGGGAAGTACTCTGCGCAAGACAGCAAACACAAGTCAAAACAAAACCATAGGCAGCCGGCGATTGGAAGAAGAGCGAGGAAGACAGCCTACCGTCAATAAGATCCTCGACCCGGCCGAAGCCTTCTTCCAGTGCCCGCCGCGTCTCGGCCCAGCTCGCCTCCCTGGCCCCGAACTCCGCCCTCAGGGTAGCCTCGTCGTCCTGCGCTTTTTGCAGGGCCGCCTTGTGGCTCCTCTCCTGGTCGGCCAGTTTCGTTGCCAGGCGGTCGCGCTCTTGAGCCAGATCAGCGTACTCGGCGTCCTTGGCACGAAGAGCGGCCTGCACCACGCCGAGTTCCCTCCGCAAGTCGGCGTTGGCCTCTGCTCGAGCAAAAAATAAAGAGAAAAATCAGCAAAGGGAAAGTCGTCAAGAAAGATCCGACCCGACTGCACTGCAGTCGGCCCGGATCTCGGGGACTACACCCAGTGGGTGCGCTGTCGCGCCCCCACGAGAAGTTAACCACGACAAGACACTTACGCCGGCTGCTGGCGAGGTCCTCGGTCCTCCGGCTTAGCTCCCGAGCCTGGGAGTTGAAGGCGGCCGCGCGAGAGTTGTGATAATCCTGAAGATCAGAAAAAACAGTCAGCATAGTCGTCTAGTAAGATCTGACTCGACTGAGCTGCAGTCGGCCCGGATCTCGGGGACTACACCCAGTAGGTGCGCCAGCGCGCCCCCACGGAAAAAACTCAAAGGACCAGAGCGGTCAAGGAGCGAAGACTTACCCGGATTGCAGACCGCGTCGACAGAAACTCCTGAGTGAATTGCCTCAGGAGGCCGGCCTGCGCCTGCAACCGGCTCCGAACCCCTTGGGCCGCGACGTTCAGCTCGCCGCTCCCTCCGCTGGGAGTCCACCCGGACGTGGCAGAGCTGGCCGCCTCCAGGGCATCCGCCGTCCGCTCGGCTCCCGCGGCTCGGCGCGTGTCCGGCGGGGCCGTGCCCCCTCCGGCGGGCCGGTCCGCCGCCGGCTCGATCTCGAGGCCGGCTCCGGCCTCGGGTGTGGCCCGGGCCGGCTCCTCCGGCACCGCCGACGATCGGCCGCCTTCGCCTGCTCCAGCTAGCGCTGCCGGCGGCGTCCTCTCGGCGGATCCCTCGACGGCCTCGCCCCTCTGCACCGGCGGCTGCTCGGGAATAATCTCCTCCGCCGTGGGCAGAGGGACGTCCGGATCCAAGGTCTGGAGGGGGATGGCGAGCAGCGGAGTCTGGCTGCGCACGCTTTCCACCTCCGCCTCTACGGCCGCCCGCTCCGATGGAGCCTCAGCCGCCGCGCTCGCCCGCCCTGGCGCCGTTTGGGCGGCCTCTCGCTCCGCCGTCGCCCGCTCGGCCGCCTCCATCTCCCGGCGTGCCTCGCGTGCGTTGCGCTGCGTGGCTGCGTCAAGTTCGGCGCGGGGGTCCACTCGGCGGGACCTTGAAGAGGCGGCACTCGGCCCGACCACGGAGCCGGCTGGGCCCCTCTCGAGGGAGAGCGGCGCCCTGCTCAGGAAATCAGAAAACATTCAAGGAAAGAAAACTTTAGAATAACAAGCACGCAGGCGGCTACTAGACTTACGCGGAAACTGACGGGGGTTTCTTCACCGCCTTCCGAAAGCGGGCTGCCTTCGCCGCCGCCTCCTCGCGCTTCGTGGCCGCGACGGAGGCCTTCGGTCTCTTCGGCCGGCTCCCGAAGAGCGGGAGCGCGGCCCGGCGTTTTCCCTTCCCGCCGCCGGCAGTCGGCATGGCGGACGAGCTCGCGCCGCGGCAGTCGGTTGCCGACTGGCGGCGAGGGAGTTCTCCGGCTTCGAAGTCGTCCGGCCAGTCATCAAAACTGGCCGAGAGCCCAGTGCCGCCAAGCTCGACGGCACCCCCCGTGCGGCGTCCTCCATGGCGACGGCGGAGAGATCCGGGTCGTCAGGGTCATCCTCCGTGCGATCCGGGGCGTACTCGCGGTCGACTCCGGCTGCCCCGGCCGGCAGCGGGAGGAGAGGATTCTGATAAAGGAAAAGAGAAAAGGGGTCGCCTGGTCAGAGGCCGGCTATCCCAAGCCGGCAGACGGCGAGGGGAAAGGCTTACCACAGGCGGAGGCTGGGCGCGGGAGTACGGTGCCTTGCCAAACTGCCACTCGTCGGTGAGCTTCAAGTTGGCGACGTAGTTCGCCATCAGAGCCACCTCGGCGTGCGGCATCTCCCAGGTGCTCAGCCGGCTGGGATCGAACCGGCCGCTCATCTGGCACATCAGGTGCGGCCAGCTTTGGAGAGGCAAGATCCGGCGCTCGACGAAGGCGGTTACCAAGTCGGACGCAAGCAGACCCTCCGATTGGATCATCACCCGAAGCCGGGAGATGGAAGTGTTCCCCGCTGGAGAAAGGGACTTCGACCGGTAGCCCCAGGTCCGCCGCTTCCCAGTCGGCGGGCCGGCTACGTAAGCCGGCAGGTTGACATAGTCGCCGTGCCGGGCGACGTTCTTGACGTAGAAGTAAGACTTTTGCCACAGCTTGACCGACTGGATCAGAGGAATGTGGGGGAAGGGGTTGTCGTCGCTGGCCCTCTTCATCGCGATGAAGGCGCCGCAGGGAGCCGGCACACCGGCGAAGACGGTGCCGAGGTTGTTCTGGAACAGTTCGGCCCAGAGCTCCAGCGTCGGCAGCACCCCCAAGTACCCTTCGCAGAGCGTGACGAAGGCCGAGAGTTGGAGCACCGCGTTGGGCGTGACGTGATGCGGTTGAAGATTGTAGAACTCGAGGAACAATCGCATGAAACTGCTCGCCGGAAAGCCGAAGCCCCAGAGGAAGTGCGCGCGGAAGACGACGCGCTCGCCTTCCTCCGGCGCCGGCGAGACCTCCTTTGCGGGCGCTAGGCGCACCTGCACGAGGTCGGCGGAGGGCAGACGCCGGGTCTGGCGAAGGAACTCGATGTGCTCGTCGTGGACGTTGGACCCGTCCCACGAGCTCGACAAGGCCAGCGACATGGTGAGGTGGGAGGGCTACGGCGCGAAGCAGTGTCGAGCAAGAAGAAGAGCAGGAAGAAGAAGAGCGGGGGGGATGGGGAGCGAGCGGGCCCGTGCCTCTCCCCCTCCCCTCTTACTTGTAGGCGCGTGCGCCGGAGACGAGGAGGCGCGGCGTGGGGGGTCGTGGGGATCAATCGAGCACATCTCCCCCACGCTCGCGTCATTTACGCGCCTTGATGGCGCAGGGTAACGGCCGCGGGGAGGCGAGCGGCCCCCTCGGGCCATAGAAGATCTGCGCCCGGGCCGAGGCCGGGGAGTGGCGGGCCCAGGCCTGCGGCGGCGTCCCGTCGCGCGCGTGCGACGGCAGGATTTCCCCGCCACGTGGCTCGTCGTGGGGCCCGCGGCCGGCCCGCGGGTCAACCACGGTCGCCCCAATAAAGAAAAGTGTTCCGAGGCCGGCGGCGACAACGCAGTTGGCCCTGCACGGTATGAAGCCGGCCTAGCTTCCCGTCCGTTCATCTGCCGCGAAGCTCGCCCGCCTTCGGGGACTACTGTCGGGGTACGCAGCCACGGGTAGCCCAGCCGGCATCCCCTGGCCCCTCAGAAAAAATTGTGAGCCCTTCCGGCTCATAAGAAGACTCAAGACTTGGGCCGGCTCCCCCCTAGCCGGCTGACTTCCGGGCCGGCTTGGGGGGCGGCCCGCTCCTTTTTACCCCCGCAAAGAAAACTATGGAGGGCCGGCTATGGAAGGCCGGCTATAGACGGCCGGCTACCGCTGGGCCGGCTCCGATAAAGCAGCCAACACCGTACCCGCGATGTACGCATCCACTCTGTGATGATGAAGCGGGGCGTGGCTACAGTGGAGCCTGCCACCCCCAAAACCCGGAGCACGCCTGGTACAGCGCGTCGTGCGGGCAGCCGTGGCCCGCCCGGCGCGGCACTGTAGCCACGGTGGCTTTGACGCCGTCCATGACGGGCCACTAGCGTGGCCCCCGAGGCGGTGGGCCCCTTCGGGCAGAGAGACGCCGAAGGCCGCCACACCCCCTCTCAAGCCGGCAAGACAGAGGGCCGGCTTGGCGTAGCCGGCCTGCCGCCTTCCTCGAAGGAGACGCCCACTAAGGAGACAAGGTGCGGCGGGGCTACAGTAATCGCCCGCCAGGGCGGCGTTGCTGTAGCCACGCTTACCCCGACCAAGCCCGCGCCAACTAACACGGAGCAACAGTAACCAGCCGCCGACCAGGCCCTGGCCCATGGGGCCGGTCTGTCGGCCCAGGAGCCGGCAGTCGGCGGGACCCACCAGCCGGCGGGCCCCAGAAGCCGGCGGAGAAGCCGGCGAACATAGCCACAGACAGCTGGGCCCAGTGCCCAGTCGGATTACCATTGTACCCCCGGGGGGTAGGCCTATATAAACCCCCCGGTGCACCCATGCAAAGGGTTGGACTCTCTCTCTAGACTTAGACGCGTACAAGGAGAAGAAGCAAGCTGAGCTGAGCCCTTCCTCCTCCTTCCACCCAAAACAGCTCAAGGAGCATTGTAGCCACCTGTGAACTTAGTAACCATGCGGAGCCCCCGCAGAGCAGCAGTAGGGGTGTTATCTCCCCGGAGAGCCCTGAAGCTGGGTAAGATTCGCCGGCGTGCATGCCTACGCCTCATCCCATTTCCAGGCACCGGCGACGTTCTTTTGGCCCCCGCAATGATAAGCCACCCGTTGGCATATGTCGATCCTACCACCCGACATCTGCAGCTGTCCTCTTGATTGTTTCCACAATGAGACTCATGACCTTGAATTTCTGAGGCACGTCAAATACATGAAGTAAGTTGATCGCGTGACCTCTGATCATCTTGTGATCTCCAGATTTGGGCAGAAGGGTGTGCCTAAGGATCCAGTTGATCGTAGGCAATCCTGAGAGCAGATAGTGCACGGAGCCAAACTTGAACGTGTCAAGCGCTTCATTCGGGATCTCCTTGTACATGTTGGACATGGAGTTGTGATCCATCTTTTTCTTGGCATAGATGTCCAAGTCATCAGCTTGCTCCTCTGGGGCATTGATCAACTTTGCCCATTCTTCCACAGTGGATTGGTACCTTGTACCCTCAGACATCCATGTGATCCTGCCATCTGGATAAAAGTGTGCTGTGGAGTAGAATTGCATGATCAACTCCTCGTTCCACTTTGTGAGCTTCTGCCCAACAAAGTCTGCAACTCCACATGCACTAAAGCTGTCAAATACACCGGGGTAGTGCTCTTCATTGTCCTTGATGTAGGTCCAGTCGACCCATCTCATGTCACAAACGATTGGCTTCTTGTTAAGAAAAACAGTCTCATAGAAATCTTGTTGCTCCTTGGTATGAAATCTGTAATCCACGGCAGTCCTTCTCCTAGAAGCATACGGGTCTGCTTCTCTCCATTTCCTCAGCCCTAAATCTCTCCTGAGCTTCACATCCTCAGCCACAGGATGAGCATCGTTGTGGTCTGGGATCTTGGGCTTGAGCTTCCTAAGGACACTCTCTTCCTCTTCTTCGATTGCTTCAGGCATTGGGGCCTTGTCCTTTTCTGCAGCTGGGATGCTCCGTGTGTTTCTCTTGGGTGCACTCTTAGGCTTAGATGCAGCCTTAGGTGCTTCCTTGGGCTTGGATGCAGCTGTTCCTGACCTTATAGCATCTCCCATGAGTTTGGCTGCCTTGGGTGCTGATGCAGCGACCTCTTCTTCTTCTTCCTCCTCATCGACCATGATGGAGGCCTTCCCAAGCACTCTGGCTACAGTCTTCTTCACCCTCTCTTTCCTTTTCTTGCCCTCAGCAGCAACGGGCTCAGTGGGAGCAGGCTTCACAGTTGAAGCCCTAGCCTTTGACATGGGCTGCCTGCCTGCTGGCCTTTTGATCTTCAGCCCTGGCTTGGTTCCTTGAGCTGGTTCAGCTCTCTTTGATGTGGCCTCTTCCTCTGCCACATAGTCTTCATCCTTAGAATCAGACGTTCTCTTCTTCCTTTGACGTGTGGCAGCCTTAGGCAGATTGCTGGGGGTGCTCCTGCTGCCATCATCAGAAGAGCTTGAGGGGCTAGTGCCCTCACTCATCACAACTTGCTGCTCAGACACATTCTGGCTGTCACTTTGATCAGACATGTTGCAAACTGACTGCTGACCCTGTGAATAGATTATGGATAAGATAGAGTGGATGAGCATCACAAAAAGCAGAGATTTTTGCAAAAGATTAATTCAAAAACTTAGTTTTAGTTTTCCACAGAAAGCATCTTGGATCTACCGATTTTCAAACTCGGTGACACCGAAGCAGTTTTGGCACCAGAACTGGTGAACTCGGTCAGACCGAGTCACAGTTCGGTGGCACCGAGACTGCTAGGGTTTCACAGAATTCCAAAATCGGTCGCACCGATAAGTTATTCTCGGTCAGACCGAGTTTCACTTGTGCAATGGCAAAAGCCAGATCGGTGGGACCGAGTTTTTCAACTCGGTGGGTCCGAGATGGTTTCGGCGGAAACCTAACCCTAAAATTTTCGAATTAAACCTAGTCTACGAGATCATTGACTGGATAGGAGTGTTTCAGTCGTGGCAAGAATCATAATGATCACAATGTGCTAGGAATCGGAGTGGAGAATAGCACAAAGATCGAGTCCATACCCTAGTTCGGCGAAGACTCGCTGCGGCGGCAACAGCGGGGCAGAAATCCGTTGACGGCGGCGGAGACCAGCGACTGGAGGCTGCTGGCGACGAGAGGACGATCCGGAGACCACGAAGGCAGAGCAGGCTATCACGCGAGCGAAGAGGTTTCGGAGAAATTTCCAAAATTTTGCCCGTCACTATATATAGCCCGACCCTGTCGGTGTGACCGAGTGGAACAACTCGGTGGCACCGAGATGCAAAACTGTGTGCAGTTATTGCAACTCGGTGTGACCGAAAAGTTCAAATCGGTGGCACCGAGATCGAAAACCTAGATCAACTTAATGAACTCGGTAGGACCGAAAATGGAGTATCGGTCAGACCAAGATTCATAAAGAGGTTTTGGAAGTTTAAGTCTATGACGAATCGGGGACTCCGAGCGCTCCTCACACAGAGTGGTTTGAATCTGACTTGATCAAGTTTTGTGATGCAGCATGAATAGAGTTTGAGACGAGAAAAGCATAGATAGCTAGAGGAGGTTCTTAGGCATTCTTGTCCATCCACTTGGCAAAAGAAGAAAGCCAAACAATCAAAACAACAAGTGGATGTCCTCGAATGAGTAAAATATGCAACCAACATGCTCACACAATAAGATGGCAAATGAAATATGTGGCAAAGCATGCACAACCAATTCTAGCATCTATCAAGCAATTTTCGATGACTAGGTCATCTATATATGAGTATATTGACTTAGGAGTCAAGTGAGAACACTTGATCGTAGGTCATACTCATCGTTTAAGCTCAAGTGGGGTTACCACTTTTACATAAAGCATTGTTGTATTCACATCTTTAGAGTTGCTTTAGCTCAAGTCTTAGAGTAAAGCTCCCCCTAGATGTGATATCCCCCCTAAGAGGGATGAACTAACCTCGGGTTTTGTCGATGATGACTTCATGTAGATGTTGAAGATGTGGATGCTCAATGTTGATGTAGATCACTTGGAGCTATCCATTTGAGTGAATTGCACCTTCAATACCTACATGGGTTAGTCCCACAAGGAACAAACAAGGATATCCATAGACATAGAGTGATGCACACATAAGATGATGTCCATGAAAACTTTAGGTTACCTTGTCCCTTGTCTTACCAACAAGAGGGTTTGTGACTCCTTGAACTAGTGCAAGATGTGGAAGTTGATTGCACTTGTTCTCGCCAAAATGATAAGAGTGAAGTATGTTGGCGGAGTCACCCTCAAGAACTCTCTAGTTCTTCTTCTTTTGGATCCACACCATCTTGATGGGAATCCTTGGAGTTGTAGTCGTACTTGATGTAGTGGAACTTGAAGTAGTCTTGGGAATCCACTTGACTAAGGTCTTGGGAGCTTCTTCAAATGCATCAATCTCCTCTTGAAGCTTGTCCTTGCCTTTTTGCTTGTAGTCTTGTGGTGGAAGATCATCTTGAGCTTGTGTCCCCTTGAAAGAAGTGTCATACTTCTCTTGTTGAGGAACAAACTTTGTCTTGGGGTATTGATCTTCTTCCCATTCAACTCCATTGGCATTGAACTTTCGTTCAAAACCAACACCTTGATTCTTCCGGTGCATTCCTTGCTTACGCACAATTTCCTCGAATTGCTTACTTCCGGCAAGGCTCTTGTAAACACCTTTCCCTATAATTCCCTTCAATAAGCTATTTTCTTGCTCAAGTGTAACTTGGCTAAGAGAATCATTAGTGGAATCAAGAGAACTACTAGAAGCAATAATATTGGATTTAGCATGGTCATTGTTACTACTAGAGGAAGAATCTTTCTTATTCTTGTTACTAGTCTTGACTTGAGGCATGTAGGTGGATAAAAGTAAACGCTTGGCAATGTGAGAAGAACTTTTCTTGCGGAGATCATCATTGATTGCTTTAAAGGACTCATGCTCTTGCTCAAGATTGAGCTTTTCAAAGCGTAGTTTCTCATGAGCTCTTAAAAGTTCTCGATGATCTTCGAAGATAGTTTCATGGGCTAACTTAAGAGTGTTTAGTTCTTTAGTTAGAGCCTCAATATTCTCCTTATCATTATCATTCGTTTTAGCATGATTAATTGATATTTCACCATAATATTCTTCACTAGAGTTGTCAACAAGCAAATCATCATCACCTAACAAGTCATCTTCATCACTATTAAAGTCAACGTACTCAGGGTGTGTTACCTTAGGACCTTTGGCCATGAAGCATCTTCCAATTCCTTCATTTGGGGAGTCAAATATGTCGTAGGAGTTGGTTGACACAAGTGCTAGACCGGCAACACCTTCATCTTGAGTATCTTCGGAGTCGGAGTGATAACTTCTCTCGGAGTGGCTGTCGGAGTTGGAGCCAGATACCCATTCACCAACATGAGCTTGATGTCTTCATCTTGTATAGCTCCTTGATGATTTTTCCTTCCTTTCCGAATCCTTGCTTCTCCGTGAGTATCTTCATTCATAACGATCATCTCTACTCCTTCTCTCTCTTGGTGGAGATTCTTTGCTTCTTCTTTTTGGAGAATCTTCTCTTCTCTTGTAGGGAGCCGTACACTCATTGGAATAGTGTCCGGGTCTTCCACAATTATAGCAGTTTCGCTCTCGACTAGAAGATCTTTTGTCATTGTAGGACCTTGACTTGAAGCTTCTATCTTTGCTTCTACTCTTGTAGAACTTGTTGAAGTTCTTCACCATTAAGCTCAGTTCTTCATTGAAGTTTTGTTTCTCACTTGATGATGTGGGGGCTTCACATGACGCTTTGTAGGCACCACTTGATTTGTTGTGAAGTTCCTCTTTATCCTTGAGTGACATCTCATGAGCAACAATCCTTCCAATTACTTCCATTGGCTTGAGATCTTTGTAGTTGGGCATCATTTGGATTAATGTGCACACGGTATCATATTTCCCATCCAAGGCTCTTAGGATCTTCTTGATGATGAATCTATCGGTCATCTCTTCACTTCCTAAGCCGGCAATCTCATTTGTGATGAGAGCAAGCCTAGAGTACATTTCCGCGACACCTTCACCATCCTTCATCTTGAACTTGTCAAGTTGACTTTGGAGCACATCCAACTTGGTTTCCTTGACGGAGTCGGTACCTTCGTGCATATCAATCAAAGTATCCCAAATTTCCTTTGCATTCTCAAGGCGGCTGATTTTGTTGAATTCTTCGGGGCACAATCCATTGAAGAGAATATCACAAGCTTGAGCATTGTATTGCAACATCTTCAACTCATCCGCGGTAGCTTCACGGTTTGGTTCCCTCCCATCGAAGAACTCACCTTGCAAGCCAACACAAACAATAGCCCATACGGCGGGGTTATGTCCAAGAATATGCATTTTCATTTTATGCTTCCAACTAGCAAAATTAGTGCCATCAAAGTAAGGACCTCTACGGTGATAATTTCCCTCGCTAGACGCCATACTCTCCTAGGTTGTGAAACCAAGGCTATGACCACCAAAAGCTATGGAGATCAAGGCAAATGGAGACCAAAGCTCTGATACCACTTGTAGGATCGAAAGTATGTCTAGAAGGGGGGTGATTAGACTACTTGACCAATTAAAAACTTAGCCTTTTCCCAATTTTAGTTCTTGGCAGATTGTAGCTATCTTAGAGCAAGTCAAGCAATCATCACACAATTCAAGCAAGCATGCAAAGAGTTTATTGGCAGCAGAAAGTAAAGCATGCAACTTGCAAGAATGTAAAGGTAAGGGTTTGGAGGATTCAAACGCAATTGGAGACACAGATGTTTTCCCGTGGTTCAGATAGGTGGTGCTATCCTACATCCACGTTGATGGAGACTTCAACCCACGGAGGGTAACGGTTGCGCGAGTCCACGGAGGGCTCCACCCACGAAGGGTCCACGAAGAAGCAACCTTGTCTATTCCACCATGGCCATCGCCCACGAAGGACTTGCCTCACTAGCGGTAGATCTTCATGAAGTAGGCGATCTCCTTGCCCTTACAAACTCCTTGGTTCAACTCCACAATCTTGTCGGAGGCTCCCAAGTGACACCTAGCCAATCTAGGAGATACCACTCTCCAAGAAGTAACAAATGGTGTGTTGATGATGAACTCCTTGCTCTTGTGCTTCAAATGATAGTCTCCCCAACACTCAACTCTCTCTCATAGGATTTGGATCTGGTGGAAAGAAGATTTGACTGGAAAGCAACTTGGGGAAGGCTAGAGATCAAGATTCATATGGTAGGAATGGAATATCTTGGCCTCAACACATGAGTAGGTGGTTCTTTCTCAGAACATATGAGTAGGAATGATGTATGTGTTCTGATGGCTCTCTCTTCGAATGAAGAGGTGGTGGAGGGGTATATATAGCCTCCACACAAAATCCAACCGTTACACACAGTTTTCCAATCTTGGTGGGACCGAATCATCAAGGTCGGACCGAAATGGTAAACCTAGTGACCGTTAGGAATTTCGGTGGGACTGAGATGCAACTCGGTAGGACCGATTCGGTTAGGGTTTGGGCATAACGTAATCTCGGTGAGACCGATCGCACAAACTCGGTGAGACCGACTTCGGCAATTAGCTAACCAGAGAGTTGGTCAGGCAAACTCGGTGGGACCGACTTGCTCTTTCGGTGAGACCGAAACATTACAAGAAGGAAACATAGAGTTTACCTTGCATTCTCGGTGGGACCGATTCGCTCTTTCGGTGAGACCGAAAAGTTACGAAAGGGAAATAGAGAGTTTGCAAGCCCATCTCGATGAGACCAAGAACCTTATCGGTAGGACCGAATTGCTAGGGTTTGGCAGTGGCAAATGACAAGTGAAACTCGGTGGCGCCGGATTGACAGAATCGGTATGACCGAGTTTGGCTTAAGGTTTTGGTCATTTGTGGATATGGGAAAGTAGCTGAGGATTTTGGAGCATATCATTAAGCACATAGAGCAAGAGGCTCATTAAGCAACACCTCATCCCTCCTTGATAGTATTGGCTTTTCCTAAAGACTCAATGTGATCTTGGATCACTAAAATATAAAATGGGGAGTCTTGAACTTTTGAGCTTGAGCCAATTCTTTGTCTTTAGCATTTTGAGGGTTCCACTTTCACATCCATGCCATGCCAATCATTGAGCTTTCCTGAAATAATCATCTTGGAATAGTATTAGCTCAATGAGCTATATGTTGTTATGAATTACCAAAACCACCTAGGGATAGTTGCACTTTCAATAATCCTGGCAGATTGTTGACATGTTTAGCGATTTTGCCGAGGATGTTGCTATTGATCCGTGCATGCCATGTTGTTGTTCTTACCATGTCTAGCTTCTATGCCATGTCTTCTTGATGGGTGTATGCTTAGTTTGTCATGCCATGCTCTGTAGTGAGTGCATCGAGCTCGTAAACATGCCTACTCGTTAACTGATTTGCATGCTCCAGTTTTTCACTAAGTCTGAATCTGTTTATGTTTTTGCCATGTTCACATGTTTGCAATTGTATTTTCTGATCCCTTTTCGCTCAAGGTCACTAAGGGACTTTTGTTAAGTGCTTTGAGTAGCTTCATGCGATGCCTTGCTTTGCCATGATATGTTCCTGTAGCATGTAGTTTTCATGCTCTAAAGTGTGCCTCCTGATGATAAATTCCATACTTGTGTTAATTTCACTAAGTCTGAAACCTGTTATCATTTGCACTTTTGCCATGCTTGTTCCAACCTGTTATTGAGTGAATTAGCCATAGCTCAGTGTTCATCTTTTGTCAAGCATCATGATTGGATCCCAGCCATTTTTGTTGCCATGTTTGGGTGCTGTAGCATATTTATCTTGATGCATTTAGATGGCTACTCGCTGATTATCGCAGAATGGTGCCATAATTGTTTTGCTTGCCATCTCCAAACCGTGCATCCGATTCCGGTGATCTTTATATCGATTTCAACCGAAATCACCTCTCCTTTCCAGTGGCACTCTTGGATTTCCAAGTTGAGGCCAGGTTCAATCATTCCTTTCCAAATCATGCATAAGCATCACATACCGCATCCCGCATATCATACCATGTTCATCTGTTGCTTGTTTATTATGTTGTGTGCTTCTTTCCGGTGTTGCTTCTTCGGGTTGGTTCCGATAACATCGCGTTTGTGAGGACCCGTTCGACTACGTCAGTTTTTCTTCTTCATGGACTCGTTCTTCTTCCTTGCGGGATCTCAGGCAAGATGGCCATACCCTCGAAATCACTTCTATCTTTGCTTGCTAGTTGCTCGCTCTTTTGCTATGCCTATGCTGCGATACCTACCACTTACTTGTCATGCCTCCCATATTGTTGAACCAAGCCTCTAACCCACCTTATCCTAGCAAACTGTTGTTTGCCTATGTTACCGCTTTGCTCAGCCCCTCTTATAGCATTGTTAGTTGCAGGTGAAGATTGAAGTTTGTTCCTTGTTGGAACATGAAGATGTTGTTCCTTATTGGAACATGTTTTACTTGATGGGATATCGCAATATCTCTTATCTAATTAATGCATCTATATACTTGGTAAAGGGTGGAAGGCTCGGCCTTATGCCTGGTGTTTTGTTCCACTCTTGCCGCCCTAGTTTCCGTCATATCGGTGTTATGTTCCCGGATTTTGCGTTCCTTACGCGGTTGGGTTATAATGGGAACCCCTTGACAATTTGCCTTGAATAAAACTCCTCCAGCAAGGCCCAACATTGGTTTTACCATTGCCACCTAGCCTTTTCTTTCCCTTGGGTTGGCTAGCCCAAGGGTCATCTTATTTTACCCCCCCGGGCTAGTGCTTCTCGAAGTGTTGGTCCAATCCAGAGCACCGTGCGGGGATATCCCTTGGCAACTTGGGTTACGTTGGCTCCCATACGCTTAGCTTATCCGGTGTGCCCTGAGAACGAGATATGTGCAGCTCCTATCGGGATTTGTCGGCACAGCGGGTGGTCTTGGTGGACTTGTTTTATCATTATCGAGGATGTCTTGTAACTGGGATTCCGAGTCTGATCGGGTCTTCCTGCTAGAAGGAATATCCTTCGTTGACTGTGAGAGATTATGATGGGCTAAGTTGGGACACCCCTGTAGGGATTTGAACTTTCGAAAGCCGTGCCCACGGTTATGGGCAGATGGGAATTTGTTAATGTCCGGTTGTAGAAAACCTGAAGTTGACCTTAATTAAAATACATCAACCGCGTGTGTAACCGTGATGGTCTCTTCTCGGCGGAGTCTGGGAAGTGAACACGGTGTTGAAGTTATGTTTGGCATAGGTTGTTCTAGGATCACTTCTTGATCATAGTTGTTCGACTGTGCTTTTGCTTTCTCTTCTCGCTCTCATTTGCGTATGTTAGCCACCAAATATGCTAGTCGCTTGCTGCAGCTCCACCTCATACCTGTTACCCTACCTATAAGCTTAAATAGTCTTGATCGTGAGGGTGTGAGATTGCTGAGTCCCAGTGACTCACAGATACTTCCTAAACCAGTTTGCAGGTGCCGATGTTACCAAGCAGGTGACGCAACCAAGCTCAGGAGGAGCTCGATGAAGATCTTGTCCTTTATGTTGTTCCGTTTCCAGTTGATCAGTAGTGGAGCCCAGTTGGGGTCGGTCGGGGATCTGTGTAGCATTTGGGGTAGTCTTCTTTTATTTTGGCTTCGTAGTCGGGCCTTGATTGTATCTGGTTGATGTAATGTTTTTTCATGTAATTGTGTGAAGTGGCGATTGTAAGCCAACTATGTATCTCTTTCCCTTATGTATTACATGGGTTGTGTGAAGATTACCTCACTTGCGACATTGCTTTCACTGTGGTTATGCCTCTAAGTCATGCTTCAACACGTGGGAGATATAGCCGCATCGAGGGCATTACAAGTTGGTATCAGAGCCTTCCCCGACCTTAGGAGCCCCCTGCTTGATCGAATTGCTGGCGTTATGGAGTCTAGAAATGTTTTGAGTCATTTACGAATTATATATATCGGAGAGTTAGGACTTCTTTTTACTCCTCAGTCCCCTCGTCGCTCTGGTGAGGCATCGTGACATAGAGTTTTGACTCTTCTCTTCTCAAATTTCACTAAAAAAAATTAGGATCACGCGGGTATCTTGGAATTGTTCCAATGGTTTTGTGACGAGAACATTGTTCTTGGTGCCTCCTGCCATTTAGGGGTTGTGGCAGTGTCCCGGGGAGTTGAGCTCCGAGGTGTTGTCGTCACAATTTTATCGTTGCAGTTCTGGAATACCTGAGTTTAGTTTTGCCGACATCGAAAATCTCTTTTATGCAGTTGTTGGTGAGATAACCTCGATGCCACCCAGTACTGGGGCGGGAGTTCGGTAGTATTGCCATAACTCGTATAACATATGCTTTTTGAAGGTTGAGGTAGATGATTTCCGAAGGTTTCTTGGTTATGTGTTGAAGGATGGATACAGCTGGATGTAGGATTTGTTAGTTTGGGTGAGATATTATGCTTCCCCTATATCCCTAACACCTGATTGCATAAACAGAAAATTTCGGGAGTTTATAAGTGGGAATTCAAGTAGCTCTTAAGATATCTTTCCAACAGATGTATGATTTGAAATTGGGGTTCGATGTCTACTGGTCCAGCTATTCACGGTTGGTTTTACAATGGTCTCGTTGTGTCTTAAAGAGTCCTTGGCTATGCCGACTCGGGGACGCTTCGTATGTCATGTGCACTGCCTTGTACATGATGGTGCTGTACGATCGAGCCCATGTTGGCCCCACCATGAAAACTTCGGACGAAATCTCTATCATATGTTTGTTCCGGCTTATGTTGCAAGCCAATCCTTTGTTTTGTTTTGAGTTGTGGTATTCGAGTTGCTTCAAAGTCAAATGTTGATTCCATACCTTTCCTAAGCGGTGTTCTCATGTTCCTATGTGAATACCAATCCTTCATGATCATCGAGATGGTCATGTCAATCCGTTTCAACCGGCGTGTTTCTCTTCAAGTGGATCCGATCATTTCAACATCCGCAAGATCAACTCAAGTCTTCTCAACGGTGTTTGTTTCATTCGTCTCCAAGTTGCCTTTGTTTTCCCGCCCACCCTCCCTTTTTCTTTGACGACTCAGAATTCTTAATCAAGTATCCATCTTATTGGTTATGAAGTCTCTCCATTCTTTTCCATCAATATTCTTATCTGGTGATTCTCATGAAGATTCTAACGGAGATTCAAGTTCATCATTCTTCGTGCTTTTCCTTCTCCGGTGGATTCAATTCGAGTTTTCAGTGTTGATCATATCCTTTTCTTTGTTTCTAATGATATTCACATGTCGGTGCACCTCATATTCATTCACTTCTCGCTATTCTATTGTTCCGGAGTGCTGAAGATATCTCGAAGATTCGTGTTTCCACTCTGCATTCGTTCAAGCTCTTTCGAGATTGGTATTTCATTCAAGTCATTTAATTCAACCGGTGCAATCTCTCTTTCAAACTATTCAACAGTGTATCTTTTGAGTGGGCCCTAACCCACAGGTCTTTTTCCAGGATCTTACCCGACTCTTCTTATTCTCCCGGAGTTATTCTCAAATCTTCTAAAGTTTGACATAAGAATGAATTGTCATCAGTCAAATGTCTTTCTCCAAGATCTTTCATTTCTTTTCATCATTGGCTCAACCTTTTCTATTCTTCATTCCGGAGTGTCTTAACAATTCTTGGTGGTGTTTCTCATCGTAATTCTCAGATTTTGAAGACAGAAGAAGATTTTCCCTCCAAATCATATCCGTTCTCTCAAGATTCATGGTTCTAGCCTTTTGCCATCCTCTCATAATTATCTTCGATTGTGAGAATTCTTTTCACCCACCCGGAGCATTTCATGAGTTGTTTTCCATTTATTTCCTCCGAAGGCCATCTTTTCAAATATTATTCATTCTCAACTTTCAGCTATCATTCTCCAAATCTTACGGGTGCATCATTTAAATATTCTCTAATCAATTCATGATTTCTCCGTTCCCTTGTATCTAAACTCTCTCATATATCTTCGGTCATTTGCTAATTCTTACCAGTGATTCATTCCTTTATTTTGTTCGTTTTCCAATTCTTACGGTGGTTTGCTCAAGAGTTCTCTTCCGTCTTCATCATATCAATTCATTCGTTGTTTCAATCCTATTGGTGGTCCATTAAGTTTGTGCTATATCTATCTAAATCCTTTCTACAAGAATAAGTCGTATGCGATCCGTTGCTTGTCATCAATTTAAATTGGTGAAGAATAAGCATAATATAATTCTTATTCTTGTTTTGTCGAGTAAATTCAATTCCTTATTCCGGAGGCTTATCAAGCTCTCGGTTTTCAATTGTTTCATCTCCTCTTTTTCCCCGTAGTTCCAACCTTTTCAATTATTTCACCACGGAGATTCATCTAAATCGGTACAAGGATTCACCTTGTGTTTTCAACTTCTCTTTCCTTTTGTTTGATCATTCTTTTGTACCGGAGTTCTTCATGGAGATTCTATATGATGGTTCATCAAGGATTTAATTCCTTCTCGAAGTGTTCATCAACATTCTTTTCAAAGGAGTTCAAGTATTCTTCTTCTTGCAATCCGGAGTGCAATTCCTTCTACCGTATCATTTGAGGTGGTGATATGTCATTCTTCATAACTTGAGTTCATGTTTCATGATTCACAAGTTATCAAGAATGAGATATTTTAAATCCATCAATTTCTTCATTGGATTTATCTTGGGTTATATTTCACCTAAAGCCTTCCCTAAGGATTGTTGCTATCTATGGTGCTTATAAAGGACCCAAGTTCTTGTTTATCCTCTCGGTGAAATATTTTCTCGTCTCCTTGTTCATACCAATCCAATTCTTTTTCTCGTGAGTGGCGGGTTGTCACCTCATAATCTTGAGATGTTTTTCCCATAAGCCCACAACTAGCTTACTCTTTGCGTGGTTGGATTTTCGACAACTCCGTTCGACCCTTCTCCTAAGGATGACTTCTCAAGCTCTTTTGTGGCAGAAGTTGACATTTTCTTCTCCATTCTCCTATTTCAATTATCTATCTTCTATTCTTTTGTTCCGGAGCCATTGTGATGTTGCTCTTTTCTCTCATCATCTTGGATCGTGTTCTTTTCGTGCTTATCCATTCAACTGGAGTGTTCTGTCCTTTTTGCTCAAGTTCTTTTCGCCTTATCAAGCCTTGCATCCCTTCTCAACCGGAGTGCTGCCCAAAGTTATTCTTCCTTGTTCCTATTTGCTAACAGAGTGTTTTCAACTTCATTTATCTCCGTTGTATTCTTTTCTCGAAATGGTTTAACCTTTTTTCAAGGTTCTTTGGTCTCAATCGTTTGTCAAAGGAGCAACTTAGTTTTACCTCTTCTCTTTCCCTTCCGTTTTCCCTCCGGTGCCATTCTAGATCTTGGGACGAGATCCTCTCATAGTGGTGGAGTGTTGTAACGCCCCAAGACCGATGTGCCAGGTGTCCTCCAGTTATTCGCTGTTGTTGCCTTGTCATTGCTTGCGTGTCATGCATCTCGTATCATGTCATCATGTGCATTTCATTTGCATACGTTTTCCTCTCACGCATCCGAGCATTTTCCCCGTTGTCTGTTTTGCAATCCGGCGCTCCTATGTCCTCCGGTGTCCCTTTCTACCTCTTTTCATGTGCGGGTGCTAAATGTTTTTGGATTGGACCGAGACTTGCCACGCGGCCTTGGTTTACTACCGGTAGACCGCCTATCAAGTTTTGTGCCATTTGGACTTCGTTTGATACTCCAACGGTTAACCGAGGGACCGAAAAGGCCTCGTGTTGTTGCAGCCCAACACCCTTCCAAAGTGGCCCAAAACCCACTTAAACCCCTTCCATCCTCTTAGTCGTTCGATCCCGATCGCGTGGCCGCAAACCGCACCTCATTTGGACTCTCCTAGCTCCCTCTACCTATATATACGTCATCTTTCCCCGAAAGTCTCGCGGATGAAACCCTAGCTCCTCCTACCTCGCGCCACCGGACAAATTCTCCCACACCGGACATGTCCGCGCCGGCCTCCACAGCCAACCACGCGCTGCCACCTCACCACCACCGCCCTCTCTCTCCTCCCACCGCCGCCACGGCCCGCGGAGCCCATCCGGGGCCCGCGCGAGCCCGTCTACGCCGCCGCCCGGCCCGCGTGCACCCGCGCCCCGCACCGTCCGACCGCGCGTTCTCTGCCGCCGTCTCGCCTGCTCCGGCCACCGTCAGCCCCATCGCTGGCGACCGGATCTCCCCGAGCCACCCGCCGGCGCGCCTGCGAACCCTGCACCCGAGTCATTCGCCGCGCCTCCTCATCTGCTCGCCGAGCACCGCCGCACTCCGTCGCCATCACCAGCGACCTTCATCGCCGGAGCAGCCGCCCATCGCCGCCGCCGACCTCTGGAGCGCGCCCGCCGCCTTTGCGATGGCCGCCCCGATCGCCTCCGACGCCGGATCAGGGTTCCCCGTCCCCGGATCTCCCCGTCCCAGCGACCGGACAGCCTCCCAGCTCGCCGGAGCCACAACTCCGGTTATCTTCGCCGTCAACTCTGGCAAGGATCCCGGTGAACCTCGAACCACATGCAAGTCAACCCTAGATCTGGTTCTGAGAGGGTAAAATTCGTCTAAGTCCTTTTTCCCCAGTATTTTTTTGGCATTTGCATCACATCATAACTCATCACCCGTTACTCCGATTCGTACGTGTAGCATATCAAAATGTTCATCTCGACGAGTACATCGTTTCATCTCATTGCATAATTTTCATTTGAGCTCATCTTGTTGCCCGAAATGCTGTTGGATGAGGGCTATGTGATGAATTTGTCAGATCTGTTTCAGCAAATGGCATTTTGTCATTTTTGCCATGATTAATGTGTGCATGCTATGATCCTGAGCTCTACATGTGTTTTGTTATATGCCATGCCATCTTTACAGGGGTGCTTGCCATGTATTTCTTTGATATTTGTGGTGACTAGCACAAGCTTGCAAAGTAGCATAATCGTTGATGCTGATTTCAGGGACTTAGAATTTCACTAAGTCCCTGTCCTGATTTTGTTGTTATGCCATATGTTCATGTTGTTTCCTAGTGATCCGTGCCTCTTTTGAGGATGGTCAGTAAAGATGTTTTGTTAAAATTGTGGTGCTCTATCCATCCATGTCTTTGATTGCATTTATGGATCACCCTAGCTTGAGTCAATCGAGCTCTACTTTTGCTATAAAATAATCCTGGCAGATTGTTGACATGTTTAGCGATTTTGCCGAGGATGTTGCTATTGATCCGTGCATGCCATGTTGTTGTTCTTGCCATGTCTAGCTTCTATGCCATGTCTTCTTGATGGGTGTATGCTTAGTTTGTCATGCCATGCTCTGTAGTGAGTGCATCGAGCTCGTAAACATGCCTACTCGTTAACTGATTTGCATGCTCTAGTTTTTCACTAAGTCTGAATCTGTTTATGTTTTTGCCATGTTCACATGTTTGCAATTGTATTTTCTGATCCCTTTTGGCTCAAGGTCACTATGGGACTTTTGTTAAGTGCTTTGAGTAGCTTCATTCCATGCCTTGCTTTGCCATGATATGTTCCTGTAGCATGTAGTTTTCATGCTCTAAAGTGTGCCTCCTTATGATAAATTCCAGACTTGTGTTAATTTCACTAAGTCTAAAACCTGTTATCATTTGCACGTTTGCCATTTTTGTTTGAACCTGTTATTGAGCGAATTAGCCGTAGCTCAGTGTTCATCTTTTGTCAAGCATCATGATTGGATCCCAGCCATTCTTGTTGCCATGTTTGGGTGTTGTAGCATATTTATCTTGATGCATTTAGATGGCTACTCGCTGATTATCGCAGACCGGTGCCATAATTATTTTGCTTGCCATTTCCAAACCGTGCATCCGATTCCGGTGATCTTTATATTGATTTCAACCGAAATCACCTCACCTTTCCAGTGGCACTCTTGGATTTCCATGTTGAGTCCAGGTTCAATCATTCCTTTCCAAATCAGGCATAAGCATCACATACCGCATCCCGCATATCATACCATGTTCATGTGTTGGTTGTTTATTATGTTGTGTGCTTCTTTCCGGTGTTGCTTCTTCGGGTTGGTTCCAATAACGTCATGTTTGTGAGGACCCGTTCGACTACGTCAGTTTGTCTTGTTCATGGACTCGTTCTTCTTCCTTGCGGGATCTCAGGCAAGATGACCATACCCTCAAAATCACTTCTATCTTTGCTTGCTAGTTGCTCGCTCTTTTGCTATGCCTATGCCGCGATACCTACCACTTTCTTGTCATGCCTCCCATATTGTTGAACCAAGCCTCTAACCCACCTTATCCTAGCAAACCGTTGTTTGGCTATGTTACCGCTTTGCTCAGCCCCTCTTGTAGCGTTGTTAGTTGCAGGTGAAGATTGAAGTTTGTTCCTTGTTGGAACATGAAGATGTTGTTCCTTGTTGGAACATGTTTTACTTGTTGGGATATCACAATATCTCTTATCTAATTAATGCATCTATATACTTGGTAAAGGGTGGAAGGCTCGGCCTTATGCTTGGTGTTTTGTTCCACTCTTGCCGCCCTAGTTTCCATCATATCGGTGTTATGTTCCCGGATTTTGCGTTCCTTACGCGGTTGGATCATAATGGGAACCCCTCGACAGTTTGCCTTGAATAAAACTCCTCCAGCAAGGCCCAACATTGGTTTTACCATTTGCCACCTAGCCTTTTCTTTCCCTTGGGTCGGCCAACCCAAGGGTCATCTTATTTTAACCCCCGGGCCAGTGCTTCTCTAAGTGTTGGTCCAACCCAGAGCACCGTGCGGGGCCGTCCCTTGGCAACTTGGGTTACGTTGGCTCCCGTACCCTTAGCTTATCCGGTGTGCCCTGAGAACGAGATATGTACAGCTCCTATCGGGATTTGTCGGCACAGCGGGTGGTCTTGCTGGACTTGTTTTACCATTGTCGAGGATGTCTTGTAACCTGGATTTCGAGTCTGATCGAGTCTTCCCGCTAGAAGGAATATCGTTCGTTGACCGTGAGAGCTTGTGATGGGCTAAGTTGGGACACCCCTGCAGGGATTTGAACTTTCGAAAGCCGTGCCCGTGGTTATGGGAAGATGGGAATTTGTTAATGTCCAGTTGTAGAAAACATGAAGTTGACCTTAATTAAAATACATCAACCGCGTGTGTAACCGTGATGGTCTCTTCTCGGCGGAGTCCGGGAAGTGAATACGATGTTGGAGTTATGTTTGGCGTAGGTTGTTCTAGGATCACTTCTTGATCATAGTTGTTCGACCATGCTTTTGCCTTCTCTTCTCGCTCTCATTTGCGTATGTTAGCCACCAAATATGCTAGTCGCTTGCTGCAGCTCCACCTCATACCTTTTACCCTACCTATAAGCTTAAATAGTCTTGATTGCGAGGGTGTGAGATTGCTGAGTCCCCGTGACTCACAGATACTTCCTAAACTAGTTTCCAGGTGCTGATGTTACCGAGCAGGTGACGCAACCAAGCTCAGGAGGAGCTCGATGAGGATCGTGTCCTTTTTGTTGTTCCGTTTCCAGTTGATCAGTAGTGGAGCCCAGTTGGGGTCGGTCGGGGATCTGTGTAGCATTTGGGGTAGTCTTCTTTTATTTTGGCTCCGTAGTCGGGCCTTGATTTTATCTGGTTGATGTAATGCTTTATTCATGTAATTGTGTGAAGTGGCGGTTGTAAGCCAACTACGTATCTCTTTCCTTTATGTATTACATGGGTTGTGTGAAGATTACCTCACTTGCGACATTGCTTTCAATGTGGTTATGCCTCTAAGTCGTGCTTCGACACGTGGGAGATATAGCCGCATCGAGGGCGTTACAAGATAAGACGAACTTACAAGCATCCTTGAAGAGAGTAGGCCAATAAAATCTGGATTGCAATACCTTGTGAACAGTTCTATCTCCAGCATGATGCCCTCCATAAGCTTCAGAGTGACATTTTTGTAGGATTTGTCCCTGTTCATGTTCAGGTACACAACGTCTAATAATACCGTCTACTCCTTCTTTATAAATATGTGGGCCATCCCAAAAGTAATGTCTTAAATCATAGAAGAATTTTTTCTTTTGTTGGTATGTAAAGCTAGGTGGTAAATATTTAGCAACAATGTAATTAGAATAGTCAGCATACCAAGGAGTGTTATGAGCAACATTTATTGCAGCTAACAGCTCATCAGGAAAACTATCATCAATAGGTAGTGAGTCATCAAGCACATTTTCAAGCCTAGAGAAATTATCGGCTATGGGGTTCTCAACTCCTTTTCTATGAGTGATATGTAAATCAAAAAATCTTGTAGCAAGAGAACCCATTGAATAAGTCTAGGTTCAGCATATTTATTTTCCATAAGATATTTAATAGCAGCATGGACGGTGTGAATAATTACTTTTTAATCAACAATGTAAGATCTCAATTTATCATAGGCAAGCACCACTGCTAATAATTATTTTTCAGTAGTAGCATAATTTCATTGAGCACTATCTAGAGTTTTACTAGCATAATGAATAACATTCGGTTTCTTATCAACTCTTTGTCCTAGAACAGCACCAACAACATAATCACTAGCATCACACATAATTTCAAAAGGCAAGTTCCAATCAGGTGGTTGAACAATAGGCGTAGAAATTAAGGCTTTCTTGAGTGTTCCAAAGGCTTTTAAACAATCATCATCAAAAACAAAAGGAACATCCTTTTGCAAAAGATTCGTAAGAGGCCTAGAAATTTTAGAGAAGTCTTTGATAAATCTCCTATAGAAACTAACATGACTTAGGAAACTACGAATACCTTTGATATCTTTAGGACATGGCATTTTCTCAATTGCATCAACCTTAGCTTTTTCCACTTCAATACCTTTTTCAGAAATTTTATGACCCAAGACAATGCCTTCATTAACCATAAAGTGGCACTTCTCCCAATTCAAGACATTTGTTTGTTCGCATCTCTATAAAACTTGATCAAGATTGCTTAAATAATCATCAAAAGACTTTCTATAAACAAAGAAGTCATCCATGAAAACCTCAACATTCTTTTCACAGAAGTCAGAGAATATAGCAGTCATACATCTTTGAAAGGTAGCGGGTGCACTGCATAAACCAAAAGTCATATATCTATAAGCATAAGTTCCAAAGGGACGAGTAAAAGTGGTCTTTTCTTGATCAGCTTGGGAAACAGGTATTTGCGACAAACCAGAATATCCATGAAGGAAGCAAAAATGTGTGTGCTTAGATAATCTTTCTAGCATTTGATCAATAAAAGGCAGATGGCAATGATCTTTTCTAGTTGCTTTGTTTAATTTTCTAAAATCAATTACCATTCTATAATCTGTAACAATTCTTTGTGGAATAAGTTCATTCTTATCATTAGGAACAACAGTAATACCTCCTTTCTTAGGGACACAATGAACATGACTTACCCATCTACTATCAGCTATAGGATAGATTATACCTGCTTCCAGAAGTTTTAAGATTTCCGTTCTTACCACTTCCTTCATTTTTGGATTTAACCGACGTTGGTGATCAACAACGGGTTTGGCATTAAGTTCCATATTAATCTTGTGCTGACACAGAGTGGGACCAATGCCCTTTAAATCATCAAGAGTATATCCAATAGCAGCTCAGTGCTTCCTTAGAACATTCAATAATCTTTCTTCTTCACGTTCTGAAAGGTTAGCACTAATAATAACATGATATATCTTCTTTTCATCAAGATAAGCATATTTCAGAGTGTGTGGCAATTGTTTTAATTCAAACACATGATCACCTTTAGGTGGAGGAGGACCTCGCAGAGTTTCAATAGGCAAATTGTGTTTAAGCAGAGGGCGTTGTTCAAAGAAAATCTTATCTATTTCATTTCTTTCATGCATATGTAAATCATTTTCATGGTCTAGTAAATATTGTTCTAAAGGATCAGTAGGCGGTATAGCAATAGAAGCAAGACCAATTATTTCATCCTCACTAGGCAATTCTTTTTCATGAAGCTTTCTACTGAACATGGAAAAATTAAACTCATGAGATTCTTCACCAAAACTAACACCGACAGTTTGTTTCTCACAATCTATATTAGCATTAACGGTGTTCAAGAAAGGTCTACCAAAGATAATGGGACAAAAGTCATCTTGTGGGGAATCAAGAACAAGAAAATCAGTAGGGTATTTTATTCAACATCTCTAACAATCCCAATTGGTGATATGGTATCTCTATTAGCAAGTTTAATAGTGGCATCTATTTCTTCTATTTCAATGGGTGCTATGTCATCTATAATTTCTTGATAAAGGGTAAACGGGATGGCACTTATGCTATCACCTATGTCACATAAACCATGATAACAGTTATCTCCTATCTATTATATATATATATATATATAATAAGAGTCAAACAAGCCATCACGTTCATCCACACAGATTAAATTATCTCGATCGTAAATTTGTAGAGATAAACGGCTGAGATTTAAAAATATTACGTTACATAAAATTTTATGTAGAAACATATATTGTGTTGCACATACTAAGTTGTCACGGACATATGTACAAAGGAAAAGTGCATGACATAGATCAGTAGATGTGAAGGACACGTGCCAACTTTAATGAAAAAGTTATCTAGACTCTGTTTTTTGGGGCGTGCTAGGCGTCCGCCGGCTGATCTTTTCGAAAGATCAGCCGGGTCGCGAGCCATCAGATTTATGATCTGTGCCGCATCGAGCGCTCGGACGTGCCTTCATTATTGCAACCCAGGCCTTGTTGCAGGATTACTTCTGCAACACAGCTCTTGTTGCAGGATTATTTCTGCAACACAGGTTTTGTTGCAGAATTTTTCTGCAACAATTGTTTTATTGCATTTTTCTGCAACTGATTGTTTGTTGCAATTTTTTTTCAACCGAGGTCTTGTTGCAGAAAAAATTCATAAGAGATATTTTATCACAAAACGTAAACTTGTCATAGACCATCGCAACGCTATATCTGTTGTAGAAGCGCGTTCGACAGAGAATAGTGTGTGGAATCTCACTGGGACACGTGTGAGCCAGGGGAGGCGGCGGACGCGGACGCCGCGATCCGCCGGGTGATGGTAAGAGTTTCCCCTGTTTTTTTAGTGTTACCTAGACTATATTAAGAAGGTGCAATTCCTACGCTGTGTCACGTGTATAACCTGGTGAAAAGAAAAGGTCACGTACTTGGGCACAAAGACATTGCCGAATAGTTTTTCAGTGGATGTGCCAAACGGATTGAACGTGTACACGGAAACTACAAGGAAACTGGAAAGTCTCCCTGATGTAAAAAAAAGTCTCACGTACAAGGAAGTCTCCCCGTAGAAGTCTCCCTGATGTGAAGAAAAAACTAGAAAGTCTCCCCGCAAGATTAAAAAAAGTGTACAATGAAGTCTCTCCATAGAAAAAAACTAGAAAGTTGTATTGCTCTCAGTAAACAACACGCGTAAGTAGTGGACTCGAGAAGAAAGGAAATCTTTTTTCTTTGGGCGACAGAAGAAAGGAAATCTACTAAAACAAGAGACAAATAAGCCACCATGCAAAAAAAAAGAGAGAGACAAATAAGCCACCATGCAAAAAAAAGAGAGAGACAAATAAGCCACCATGTTCGTCACCATGCACAAATTTTGATTGACACGTAGAAATGTAGAACCAATTATGCACATACAATTTTTGGAAAAAAGTGAAGATAATGGACATGCAAGTAAACCCTACGTTCCATCACAATTTCATTTTTGGGGGCCTTCAAGTCACGTATGAATACATGGAAACAATTTTCGGAAAAATAAAAGGTCTGGACATGCAAGGAAACCAACGTCCAATCACTTTCTTTCTTTCTTTTGGCCTTCAAGTCACGTATCTATACATGCAAACAAATAAAGCGGTATGCAATCCAACTAGGAGTACTCCTAGGACATAGATAATGTCAGATCCTAATTGATTTAGGAAGTCCAATACGTATCAGAAGTCAACACTGATTGATCCACGAAAAATACTTCCATTTTTCTTTTTGCAGAAAACAATGACCATGTAATAATTTTGGTTTTTTAGGGTAATGTCATAATTTTGGTTGACACGTACAAGTGTAGAACCAGATTATGCACATACAACATTTGCAAAAAAAAAAAAACTTCTGCAAAAAAGTTATGCACATGCAAGGGAACCTACTGTCCAATCACTATTTACTTTTTTTGGGGCAACAAGTCACATATCGTTACACGGAAACAAATAACTCCAAGGAGATGCACGATGCCAATCCTAATTGATTTAGAAAGTCAAATGCGCACCCAAAGTGAACACCGATTGATCCGTGAAGAATACTTCCAAAACAATCACGGGAGAATATGCATATCATCAAATGAAAGGGCAACACTAAGATGCCTACTGACACCTGCACTGGCTAAAAACTGTATAATTACATGCACATGCTTGACCTGACTAAACTTAATCACTAATGGAGTTACAATATAAACCCGACGTGCCAATTTTTTAAGGGGCCTAATTTCATGCTTGATCATAATGATTGGTCGGTAGCTAGAATGCAACTAATATTATGTGGATTACATGGACAGAGAGTAAAGCTCTAATTTTATTTAACATGTGAGAAATATCTTATGATGAATAATTAATTAATTTGATGGATAAATGATACAGTTATATTTGCCAAGATAAATAAAATTTAGAATTAATTAATGATAATTTAGTAAAGTTGACCAAACAATGAAATGTTGAGTATTTATTGAAATATAAAATTGATTAAGATTCAGTGAACATACATCTATGATCATGTTGTCGTTGAGTTCGTGAGGCGATTCGTGACATGATGAGTAGATAAATCAACCATCAAATAGTTTTGCCACATAATTAATGATTATAGTTGTGAGATTCAACGATGCAAGGATGAATATATTCCAAGAGGTAGGGAACTTGACGATGAAGAGAATAATAACGAGGGTGCACATATGTCGTTGAATACACATGTGATTTCCATAGAAAAACACATTGAAGTTCTTTGCTGACATAGGAAGTTAGAATCTAAAATATTTACTCAAGTGTGGGCATGTGAATAACATACATGTTCTATTTTCCATTTCTACTGACACAATGAGCAGGTGGGAGAGCCACGAAGCAAAGAGAAGGAAGGGTAGAGAAGCATACAAAATTCTCAAAAATTATTAAAAATTACACATTGTTGTATGAAACAACAAAGATTATTAGTACCACAATCTATAGTCTTTGCATGGCAGTCCATCAATAATAAAGTATTAGTTCCATAACTACGCGTATCGAGCTATATGTCAGATAATGCAACTACTTAACTGCCTTAAAATGATATGCTAAAAAGATTGCATTGAAATAAAGATATTATGCAACTATGTACCCATGTAATGTATGTAACTATAACGAAAAATGCAACACAATCCAAGCCCGATTTGAATGCCAAATCACTACACTATACATAATGATCAATTTATATAATATGAAAAGGTAGTGTCATGTTTCTAAAATCAATTAAATGTAATAGATGTACACAAAAGCTACATAAACCTAGCCGCGCAAACGCACGGGCCACACCGCTAGTTTTAACTAAGACAACACGCATGCCAACAATGAGTCTATGTTTATCTTTTTTATTAGGTTTAGCAATTCTAGTAGCTTCATTACAGAAGTAAATAACATGCCCATCTATATTTTCTTCCAGGAGATCCTTAACCATAGCAACACTAGGCTCTACTTTGATTTGATCATCAGGTTTAGGTGTTCTAATATAGCTTTTGTTAACAACAATTGAAACTTTAGCATGTTCCTTTATCCTAACAGGGAAAGGCGGTTTCTCAATATAAGCAGCAGGAACAATTGGATCAACATTATAAAGTATAGCTTCTTCTGTATCTAGTACTGGTTCTTTAATTTCGTCTTTAATAGGTGGGTGATATTTAAACCACTTCTCTTTACGGGGATCAACATGAGCAGCAAATGATTCACAAAATGAGGCTACTATCTCAGAATCAAGTCCATATTTAGTGCTAAAATTTTGGAAAGCATCGGTATTCATAAAAGATTTAACACAATCATACTTTAGCTTAATACCTAACTCTTTACCTTCTTTGAGTTCGCAATCTTCAGAGTTGTGTTTAATTATTTCCAAAAGATCCCACCTGAATTCAATAGTCTTCTTTATAAAAGAACCTGCACAAGAAGTATCGAGCATGGATCGATCATTATGAGAAAGCCGGGCATAAAATTACGGATAATAATTTCTCTTGAGAGCTCATGATTGGGGCATGAATATAACATTGACTTAAGCCTCCCCCAAGCTAGAGTGATACTTTCTCCTTCACGAGGCCAACAATTATATATGTAATTCTGATCACGATGAACTAGATGCATATGATAATTTTTTTGGTGGAACTCCAATTTTAATCGATTCCAATTCCAAGATCCAATATCATCGCATAGCCAATACCATGCCAATGCTTTTCCTTTCAAATATATAGGGAAAAACTTCTTCATAACTTCATCTCTGGGTAAACCTGCAAGCTTGAACAATTCACAAATTTGTTCCACATATATCAAGTGCATATCAGGATGTTCGGTTCCATCTCCTGCATAAGGATTAGCTACCAGTTGTTCTATCATACCCGAAGGAATTTCATATTCAATATTTTCAGTAGGTGTAGTGGGTTGAGGGGTAGCTAATTGTGTTTCCGGTCGAGGTGAAGATACTCCGAACAAATCCCTCAAAGGATTGTTTTCCATAGTAACAAGTGACAGTAAATTTCAGCACACTAGATAAATGTTTCCTTACCAAATTCCTCTTACCAAAGGCGCTTCACTCCCCGGCAACAGCGCCAAAAAATAGCATTGATGACCCACAAGTATATGGGATCAAATGTAAGTCTTTTTGATAAGTAAGAGTGTCAAATCCAACGAGGCCAGAAGGAAATGACAAGTGGTTTTCAGCAAGGTAATGTCTGCAAGTGCTGAAATTGTAAGTAGTAGAGTAGTTTGGTAGCAAGATAATTTGTAACGAGCAAGTACGATAGTAGTAACAAAAATGCAGCAAGGTAGCCCAATCCTTTTGAGGCAAGGACATGCCAAAACGGTCTCTTATAATAAGCAAAGCGTTCTAGTCACTTTCACCATGTTGGTTTGATTTGTGTTCGCTACTTTGATAATTTGATATGTTGGTGGATCGGTACTTAGGTGTTGTTCTTACTTGAACAAATCTCCTACTTATGATTAACCCCCCCGCAAGCATCCGCAACTACGAGAAAAGTATTAAGAATAAACTCTAACCATAGCATTAAACTTTTGGGTCGAATCGGTCCCTTATGGAATAGTGCATAAACTGGGAAGCTTCTATCACTCTTGCAACCCATTATCTAATTGCTACTCCACAATGCATTCCCTTAGTCCCAAATATGGTGAAGTGTCATGTAGTTGACGTTCACATGACACCACTAAGGGAATCACAACATACATACTATCAAAATATCAAACACATATCAAGTTCACATGATTAGTTGCAACATGATTTCTCTCATGACCTCAAGAACAAAAGTAACTACTCACAAATAATAATCATGCTCAAGATCAGAGGGGTATTAAATAGCATATTGGATCTGTACATATAATCTTCCACCAAATAAACCATATAGTAATCAACTAGAAGATGTAATCAACACTACTAGTCACCCACAAGCACCAATCTATAGTTCCAGTAACAAGATTGAATACAAGAGATGAACTAGGAATTGAGATGATATGGTGCCATTGAAGATGTTGACGGATATTGACCTCCCCAAGACGGGAAAGTTGTTGGTGATTATGATGACGATGATTTCCTCCTCCGGGAGGGAAGTTCCCCCGGTGGAATCGCTTTGTCGGAGGGCAAAAGTTCTCATGCCCAAGTTCCGCCTCGAGACGGCGGCGCTCCATCCTAAAAATCTTGTCCTTATTTTTTCTAGGTCAAAATGACCTATATACCAGAAGATAGGCACCGAAGGTGGGCCTGGGTGAGCACAACCCACCAGGGCGCGCCCTGGTGGGTTGTGCCCACCTGGTGGGCCCCCTCTGGTACTTATTTGCTCCAATATTCATCATATATTCCATAAAAATTCTCCGTAAAGTTTCAACTTGTTTGGAGTTGTGAAGAATAGGTAGCCTGACGTAGCTTTTCCAGGTCTAGATTTCCAGCTACCAAAAGTCTCCCTCTTTGTGTGTACCTTGCAAATTATGAGAGAAAGGGCATTAGAATTACTCCAAAAAGCATTATTATGCATAAAAACATCATAAATAACAGTAGGAAAACATGATGCAAAATTGACGCATCAGTGGCCCGGCTCTTAGCGGTCGGGTTCATTGTTGAAGTTTTTCATCCCGAGTGGTTGGCTAATCCGGTGCTGGTGCTTAAGAAAAACGACACTTGGCATATGTGTGTGGATTAGACAGACCTTAACAAGGCTTGTCCGGCTGATCCTTTTGCTCTTCCTCGTATTGATCAGATCATTGATGCTACGACGGGTTGTGAGTGTTTGAGCTTCTTAGATGCTTATTTTGGTTATCATCATATCAAAATGGCAGTGAAGGACCAGGAGAAGACATCTTTCATCACTCCCTTTGGAGTCTTCTGCTATGTGTCTATGCCTTTCAGCCTCAAGAGTGCCCAGGCGACTTATTAGCGTTGTGTTCAGAATTACCTTCACAACCATATAGGACGCAATGTTCATGCTTATGTGGATGATATCGTTGTGAAGTCCAAGAAGAAGGCGACTTTGCTAGATGATTTAAAGGAGGTCTTTGACAACCTCCGGGTCTACTAGATGATGCTTAACCAGGCCAAATGTGTTTTTGGTGTACCAGTAGGCAAGATCTTGGGTTTTCTGGTCTTTGAGTGAGGTACTGAAGCTAACCCGGAGAAAATCAAGGCTATCACTTCTTTGGCTAAGCCGACATGTATTAATGATTTCTAGCATTTTGTGGGTCGTATTGCAGCTTTAAGCCGGTTCATAAGCCGCCTAGGGGAGAAGGCTATTCCTCTATACCAGATGATGAAGAAAACATACCACTTTTTCTGGAGTGATGATGCTAATGAGGCATTTCAAAAACAGCTGGCTGAGCCGCCGGTTCTTGCAGCTCCTATTGAGAAGGTGCCCTTGCTCTTGTACGTGGCTGCTAACAATAGAGCTGGCAGCATAGCGGTTGTTTAGAGAGGAAGGAAATAGGCAAGCAATATCTGGTTCAAAGGCTGGATTACTATGTCAGTGAGGTATTAATTGAGTCTAAGCAGAGGTACCCAGATTGACAGAAGTTAGTCTATGGAGTGTTCATGGCTAGTCGCAAGTTGAAGCATTATTTTCTTGGTCATCCTATTACGGTGGTCAGTTCTACTCCTTTAGGGGATATTATTCAAAACAGAGAGGCCACAGGCCGGGTGGCCAAATGGGCCATTGAGCTTGGTCCTCATGGGTTGAAGTATATGCCAAAGACAACATCAAGTCACAGGCTCTTGTGGATTTTATCAACGATTGGACAGAGTTGCAGACACCAGAGGAAAAGCTAGATAACACTTACTAGACGATTCAATTTGATGGGTCAAGGCAGCTCAAGGGCTTGGGGGCTGGAGTTATATTGACTTCCCCATGAGGTGACAAGTTTTGTTATGTGTTACGATTTCCCTCGCAGTAATAATGCAGCTGAGTATGAGGCTCTGCTCCATGGCCTTCGGATGGCTAAAGAGATGAACTTAAGCTGGGTACGGTACTTTGGCGACTCAGATTTGGTGGCTCAACAGGTCTCAGGAACTTGGGATTCTAAGGACCTGCTCATGGCGGCTTATCGCCGAACGGTTGACAATATTGCTGGCCATTTCAAAGGTTATCAAGAGGAACATGTTGATCGTATAAAGAATGAGGCAGCTGATGCTTTAAGCTGGCTGGGGTCTCAGCGTAAACCGGTCCCGCCAAATGTTTTTCTCGATATACTAAATAATCCTCCAGTCAAGCTACCATCAGAGGAGGATCTTGCAAACTGTCGGCGTCCTAGGAATGGGGGTCCCCAGACTTGCCTCCCTGCGGCCCGCGGCGTGGCTGAGCCAGCAAGCCGTACGACCCATCTTCACCAGCAAAGCATCTAAGACCCTCGCGAGGCGGACGACGCAAGACCTCCTCGGGAGTGGCCTAGCCGGCCAGGCTCACGAGGAGCGGAGATATCAAGGCAGGGCAAACCTCACGAGACCCTCGTGACGTGAGCCATGATGCACGACACCAGGCGGGCGCCAGGCGGGCGCCAGCGTGCGCAACGTCCTTGTTTCCTCTTTTGTGCTAAGGAAGCAAGCATAGGCGAGGAGTACCGAGGCATCAGGCAAAGGTTGCTGACGGTGTCCTGGACTAGGGGGTACTCACCACGTCATCTCCCGATCTGTTAGATTGGGCCGAGGACCCCATGGCCATATACTTATGGGACAGTTCGGACAGCTGCCGCATACAAGGAAGATTCCACAAGACTTGGTGGTCAAGACAAGGACTCCTCCCCCACCGGCGTATTCGGCTAGGACTCTTGTTATCCTAGGCCTCTGGTGCATTATATAAACCGAGGCCAGGCTAGTCGATAGACAATCATACCATAGGCTAGCTTTTAGGGTTTAGCCTCTCCGATCTCATGGTAGATCTACTCTTGTACTACCCATATCATCAATATTAATCAAGGAGGACGTAGGGGTTTACCTCCATCAAGAGGGTCTGAACCTGGATAAAACATCATGTCCCCTGCCTCCTGTTACCATCTTCCTTAGACGCACAGTTTGGGACCCCCTACCCAAGATCCGCCGGTTTTGACACCGACATTGGTGCTTTCATTGAGAGTTCCACTGTGTGATCGGCAAAAGGATCGATGGCTCACCTGCAGATCAACTGTGACTTCGGCATCTTCGCCACCAGTTCGACTGGTCACCTTGGTTCGACCAAGAACTGTGCCCCGTGTTTGGATCACCATATTCGGATGAGGGCCTTCATCAAACATCAACTCCGATCTCTATCAAGATCATGGAGGAATCATCCATGGAGCTCGGGGGCTCAACATCAACATTGCCCTCGAGCGACCGTGCTATTTTTCTGGACAGCGAACTCGTACCTGCCGCCACCACCTCCTCGAGTATCGCTTCACTTCTAGGGTATTGTGCGTTGTTTTTAAACACGTGTCCGTAAATTTTAAGCCTCCCCTGAGGTCATCTTCATCATCATGCTGGTGTCAAACCAGTCCGGCAATATTGCTCCAAGGCTGCCGACCTGCGCTAGACACGTCGTCACTTTGTTGAGCCGAGCTCAACTTCTTCGGATCATCATCTCGGCAAGCCGAACAAGGGTCCGACATCGCGAAGGATAAATCATCACTAACATCGCCGCCCCACGGATTACACGAAGCGGGCATACCGGCATCGCCGCATGGTCACTTCATCAAGCCGGCATCAACCACGTCACGACCTGCATCGGCAGGGCCGCACTGTTTCTTCTTCAAACTAGTGTCCATCATGCCAACCTACTTCGACTCATCGGCTCACATCGAGGCTTCGACATCTCGGCTGGACCGGGGGCTTTGCCGTCCCTTCATCAACCTACTCCGGAGACTTCGGCGTCACTAGCCGACCAGCTCCGTCACGTTAGCTGGACTGAGGGCTTTGCCTCAGCGAGCCAACCTTTGCCAGCATCGCCCTGTCGTCGCTTTATCGCCCATCAGGCAATGGGTGTGCGGATCGAGTCCCAATTTTGGGAATAACCTTTTTCAGATCGCTACAACAAATAAACCAGGTGCTATTAATCCTAGTATTTTTTGCTTGTTTGGGTTCACTCTTCCCAAGGAATTATTACTCTGGTTTGTCCACCATATGTACACAGGTCTATCAAATGGTGGCCGCATTAACGACAGTCGCATGGTGGTTCGGTCAGTTTCCGTACATGGTCCGGTGAATGCCGCATCCGGAACTCGGACCGACCTGTGAATTCAGGCTTTGCCGCGCCTTTACCGCATCACGCCGACGCCCTGCATCGACATTGACTTCGGCGCCAGGCCATATTTCTTTTATTACTCACTTTGCATAAATTATTTATTATGCAAGAATTTTTATTAATATTATTACCATTATCTCCGGTTTGCACTGTTTTTTGTGCACATGAAAATGATCCAGGTTGGGCAGTATCGACAACTCGGCGTACTGACATACCACGTCACCTCGGCTGGACGGGGGGCTTCATCAACACTTCATTACCCCATGCCGGGGACTTCGGTATCACTCTGCCGGCCTGCATTGGCCATGCTATGTCACCACTTTGGCGTGCCGAGCTCTTTGCTCCGCCACCTCGGGACCGGCTTGGGGGATAGAACCTTGTCCCGCATCAATCTCGGACCATGTCGTCAATACCGAACACATTCACCAGCTAAGTTGCCTCCACGCTCCAGGTTTTAAATCTTTAACTTGTGTTCGGTTCGACCAAGCATTATACCTTTTTGGAAAAAAAGTTTCTTGTAAAGAATTTCCTTGTCCAAACTTTGTTTGTGACGCACAAATTCAAATACCCCGTTTACTGGGGGGGGCTTCCTTTATGAAGCTTTTCCTCTTGCACATGATTATACTTGTACGGCTTCATTCCTTGTTCGTGTATTACGCCACAATATGCACCATATTGACTTAAGCGATTTGCAAGCTAGGTTGCCTCACTCCTGTGTTTACCCCTACATTCCCGATTGTTCGGCTAGGGAGTAAAAGGAGCACCTCTGCGATTGTCACGATCGGGTCATCCGAGCCGGACCACAAACTGGATGAAGCCGAAAGCTAGTGCTCTTATTGTTTTCAATTATGGTCGGCACACAACGGAACTCATGAGTACAAAAAATCTATTGCACAAGTCTCATAATAACAATGAGCACCGAAGAAAGGTATCGGTGGGGGTACTATTTTCTTTGAAGATGCTTCTTACACTTTGCAGTAATATAGCATATGTCCCCTGAGCGCGCTTTGTCTGTTACAGCCTTATGGCCTGATTGCCTGGTTATTGGAAACACCGTCGATATTCTCGATAGATGGAGTACATAACACTTTTCGGTCCTTGACTGAAGAGGGAGAAGCCGACGGTCGGTTAAGATGCGTTTAAAGTTCGGTTGAACATATATATGATATAAGTACTTCGGTACATGCAATCATTCATTTACCCAAGTCACTTGGGGGCTCTTAAATTTATATGAGCCGTTTTATAATAAGTGTTCTTCTTCTTAGTCGTTGCAAAGTTTTATTATTATTATTATTATTATTATTATTATTATTATTATTATTTATCACTCCTTTTTTTGACACGAGTGTGTGGTCACTAGCCGGGGAGCCTAATTTCTCTCTCAAAGCCGCTAGTTTAGTTTGCTAAACTGGCCTAACGAGAAGTACTCCGCCCTCGGGATAGGAGGTTGAAGCCATAGGCTGACCCGCTTGAAGTCTTGAGATAGGTTGTATCATGTTAAAGCACAACAGAAGCACTTTTTTTCTAAGGCCAATTTTCGGATTGGCACCGAACACTTGATCTTGTTCGGACGTCAAGTTTTTACTAATGTTTTTTGGTTTTCCAAGCTTATGACACTTTTAAAATATTTGTGTGTATTCATCACAAGTCTCGCAGTGCAATGCCGGACACCTTTAGAGCTTCGGCAAAAACATTCTCGGATATTGCTATATATGCATCGGTTTCGAATTGTGTCTTCGGTCAATAGTTGGGTTGCCCGGCTCCTGCGCTTGCCTCCTATGTTCCGCTTTGTTCGGCCAGGTGTGCAAAGGGAGAACCACCGTGATTGTGCTTCCAGCTCACATGGTTAAGCACCGCACTGGAGAAAGCCTAAAACTGACTGTCACAATAAGTGTAAACTGGTCAGCGATCCGATAACGGTGTTAAATGACGGGCCATTCATAACAATTGCCGAAGTGTTTACGGCTTAACCTCGACTATCGCCGAACACTACCGGGGGCCATTAGCTGGCCTCCCAAACTAAATCCTCGATATTTTGCTCTTACATTCAAGCTGAGGTTTCATGATCATGCTTAGCATGGCAACCCAAAGAGAGGAACCGATAGCGGGACTATTTTCTTTGGAAGACATTTCTTCTGTTAAACAGTAATATAACATATCTCTCTGCGTACCTTTGTTTATAAAATCGTATGGCCAGATTGCCTTGTTTGTCGTAAATCTTTGCCCTCATAAAGGCTTTATAAAGTAAGACAAACACTCCTCGACTACTGGCCGAGGAGGTGGAAGCTGATGGTCGGTCAACAAAGTTTTGTACAATGCAGATCCGAGCATTAAATGACGTAAAGTACTTGGATACATAGAGTCATTACACATAATTTGTGATTTACAAATATTATGGGGGCACATTGATCCCCTGATCTAGTGTTGCTACCCGACCAGTGTCTCGGGGGCTACTGCATTGGCAATCTAGTGCAGAAAATTTAAGTGCAATATAGTTTTCGAGGAGATTATGATCCTCAGGTTGGTCGGCCGCACCCAACCTGAGTCTTGAGGACTCTGCACACCGCTTTTTGTGTCCCGAAGTATTCTGTCGAGTTAGGAGTTGATCCTCAGACCGATTTTGCAAATCAACCTGAGTCTTAGCGGCTACTGGGATCAGCGGTCTTGTGTCATCCTTCAGGTGCATCTTGGGTTTTAGACCGATACACACCTTGAGGGCTACTAGCTATATATCTCGGCAGAGAATAAATTGCACCAATAAAAAATATTGACAAAGAATCAGCCCGCAGTCGGGGTGGTGCACCACCTCGGAAGCAGTCTGGCATAAAGCTCGGGCGCTAGTGGCTGGCTCCATAGAGGGCATTTCCGCATTAAGCTCGGCTAAATTCCTTCAACTTTTTTTGGACCAAGATGGTCTATGACATCTTGGATATAGTGCAGCGTTGGAGCTTGGACACAGTCCGGCGTTGGAGCTCGGGTACATTTCGGCGTTGGAGCTCGGAAGTAGTCCGACATTGGTGCTCGACTGCAAAACATACCTCGAATGCAGTCCGGCGTTAGAGCTCGGACGCAAGAGGACACTGCCTCCCGGGAACAACTTCAAACCCGAGGTGTGGCATAAAAATAACAAGGCATTGATAAAGGCCGGAAACTTAAAGGGGCTCCTCGGATACCCGACGTGTAAACTCACCGAATGCATTTCGGCGATCCTCAAGATCAAAGATAATAATATTTTTTGAACCAGTTTTCAAGACTAACGACCGACGATGAAGAACAGTTCGGAAGAACCGAGGAGTGTCCCTAACTTGAAGACCGGTTCAGGGGGCTACTGATGGTGTCCTGGACTAGGGGGTACTCACCATGTCATCTCCCGATCTATTAGATTGCGCCGAGGAACCCCATGGCCGTATACTCATGGGCCAGTTCGGACAGCTGCCGCATACATGGAAGATTCCACAAGACTTGGTGGTCAAGACAAGGACTCCTCCCCCACCGGCGTATTCGGCTAGGACTCTTGTTATCCTAGGCCTGTGGTGCATTATATAAACCGAGGCCAAGCTAGTCAATAGCCAATCATACCATAGGCTAGCTTTTAGGGTTTAGCCTCTCCGATCTCGTGGTAGATCTACTCTTGTACTACCCATATCATCAATATTAATCAAGCAGGACGTAGGGTTTTACCTCCATCAAGAGGGCCCGAACCTGGGTAAAACATCGTGTCTCCTGCCTCCTATTACCATCCGCATTAGACGCACAGTTCGGGACCCCCTACCCGAGATCCGCCGGTTTTGACAGCGACAATTGCCATATTGGTGCAACGAGACCAAGACCAGGAGGACGGCAAGACAGAGGTCATCATGGAATCCAAGACGGCGTCACCACCAGAGCTTTTGGCAGGCGAAGACCACTTTTATCAGGATAGCTGGTACTAGCTGCCCCCCTTCAAATTGGACCACCATTGTTGGCTCCCTTCCTGCTCGATATTTGGGAAGAGGACCAGTGCCAATATAAATAGGACTAGACCATTCAGACCATCCTCACACACACAAGCTCACCGAGCTCAAGAACACCTCAACCTTAGGAGGTTGTTCTTCCCTAGTACTATTCATCATCAGCCCTAGAGGCAATCCACCACCACCACACTGGAGTAGGGTATTACACCACAACGGTGGCCCGAACCAGTATAAACCTCGTGTCTTTCTGTGTTGTGAGTTCGTCGAGTTCGTCCGTGAGATCTTAGTGAGCTAGGGCATAGATTGGTAGGAGGGAAAGACATCATGCGCACCCCAGTGTTCGAACCTTAAGGGTTTGCTGGAACCCCACATCCGACATTTGGCGTGCCAGGTAGGGGTGCGCTGGAGCTCCTCCACCGGCCAGCTCGTCGACGCTCCTCAGCCACGATGTCTGGCGACTCAAGGGCCGGCTCCAACCGCTGGGTAGCCTGGCCAGCCCGGGCAGCGCCGCCTGCCCATGAAGGTCTCGACCCCGCACTCCAGGAGGCACGGGCGCCACCAAACTCCGCCGGGCACGGGGAGTACGGCCAGGCGTCATCCACCCTCGCCCCACAGCAGGGATGGGCCGCCGCAAGAGCGGCGAGCCATGCCATAGCAACGACGCCGTACTCACGGCAGGAGCAAGTGAACATGCGAGCAGTGCTCACCGTGGCAAGGGAGCTGCTGCGGTGCAGACTGATGGAAAGCAGTCGGGACACACTGCTGGAGCATGTTGCCGAGCTGCTAGATGCAGCGGCGTCGAGAGCACCGCCCTTTTGCTATCAACTTCCTTCCAAGGCCACTGCCGGGCCGCATAGCGAACCTCACCACATTCGCGCGCCATCAACTACGCTCGGGGGCTTCATCAACATCAGCATGAATGGCGGCGTAGGGGGCTCCGACTCCCCCATGCCGCCCGCGGCGGGCACGGGCGCAAGCGTCGCCCCCACGGTCCCAGCAGGATGCCATACAGTCATCCCCAGGGCGCCACCATGGGTCGAGCAACATGGAGCGTGGGGCACCACGGCGAGGTGTTCGAGGTGACGGCCCCGGAAGCCTACGTGCCCTGCATGATGGACCAAGGGTACGCACCAGAGGACGACCCTGGCTCGTTCATTGGAGAAGATTGGGGAGAGGAGGCGCTAGGAGTCGAGACCTTCCAAGAACCAACGGAGAACCACAACGATCGCACCGACAACGACAACTACAGGGTACCGCTAATATCTCAAAAATAGGCTTATGCTAACTGAGGGAGTCCTGGATTAGGGGGTATCTAGACAGCCGGACTATATCCTTTGGCCGGACTGTTGGACTATGAAGATACAAGATTGAAGACATCGTCCCGTGTCCGGATGGGACTCTCCTTGGCGTGGAAGGCAAGCTTGGCAATACAGATATGTAGATCTCCTTCGTTGTAACCGACTCTATGTAACCCTAGCCCCCTCCGGTGTCTATATAAACCGGAGGGTTTAGTCCGTAGGACAAACAAACAATGATACCATAGGCTAGCTTCTAGGGTTTAGCCTCTCCGATCTCGTGGTAGATCAACTCTTGTACTACTCATATTATCAAGAACAATCAAGCGGGACGTAGGGTATTACCTCCATCAAGAGGGCCCAAACCTGGGTAAAACATCGTGTCCCCTATCTCATGTTACCATCCTCCTAGACGCACAGTTCGGGACCCCCTACCCGAGATCCGCCACTTTTGACACCGACATTGGTGCTTTCATTGAGAGTTCCTCTGTTTCGTCATCGTTAGGCTTGATGGCTCCTTCGATCATCGATAGCGATGCAGTCCAGGGTGAGACTTTTCTCCCCAGACAGATCTTTGTATTCGGCGGCTTCGCAATGCGGGCCAACTGGCCATCTGGAGCAGATCGAGAGTTACGCCCCTGGCCACCAGGTCAGGTTTGGAAGTTTAAACTACACGACCGACATCCGCGGAGACTTGATCTTCGATGGATTCGAGCCCCTACTGAGTGCGCCGCATGGTCATGATGAGCATGAGTTAGCTCTACCATCGGACAGTGTTCCGGAGACCGCACCGGTAACCGCTCCGACCCTCAATTCGGAGCCAATTGCGCCATCCATGGACGGGTGGATAGACCCTACCATGGAGGCTGCATTCTCAGCGGCGATTGAGCCAAGTATCGACCTTACCTTTCATGAGAGTCGTGATGCCAAACTGCCGGATTCTTCCCCGGCCATGGACTCCGAACCGCCTGCGCCCGTGCCTATCGAATCCGATTGGGCGCCGATCATGGAGTTCACCTCTGCGGATATCTTTCAGCACTCGCCCTTCAACGACATACTGAACTCATTAAGGTCTCTCTCCTTGTCAGGAGAGTCCTGGCTGAACTATGTCCGGCAAGATTGGGATGTGGATGATGAAGAAATTCGCCGCCCACCCACCACCCACTTAGTAGGCACTGTCGACGATTTGACCGACATGCCCGACTTCGACTCCGAAGACATCGACGGTATGGACGACGATGCAGGAGACGAACAGGAACCACTGCCCACAGGACACTGGACAACCACCTCATCATATGATATATACATGGTGGACACACCCAAAGAAGGCAATGGCGACGGGACAGCGGAGGATGACCCCTCCAAGAAGCAACCCAAGCGCCGACGACAGCGGCGCCGCTCTAAGTCTTGCCAAGGCAAAAGTGGTGATATCGGCACAGGAGATAATAGCACTCCGGACAGTGCCGAAGATGACGACAATCCCCTCTAGCAAGATTTAGAGCAGGAGGATGGAGAAGCCAGCCCTCTCGAGAGAGCGGCAGATGGAGAAGCGGAGGATGATAATTACATGCCTCCCTCCGAAGATGAGGCAAGCCTCGACAATGACGAATTTGTCGTGCCTGAGGATCCTGTCGAGCAAGAGCGCTTCAAGCGCCTGCTTATAGCCACGGCAAATAGACTTAAGCAAAAGCAACAGCAGCTTCAAGCTGATCAAGATTTGCTAGCTGACAGATGGACTGAAGTCCTTGCGGCCGAGGAATATGAACTCAAACACCCCTCCAAGAGTTACCCAAAGCGCAGGTTGCTACCCCGACTGGAGGAGGAAGCATTAAAACCTACATCTCCAGTGTATGGCGCGACTGATCGACCAACTCGTGGTCGCGACAGAGAGGCATTTCAGCCAAAAGCTCAGCCCGCACCCCGACGCCACTCAAATAAAAATGTCAAGGCATGGGGAAACACGCTAGACCTGCGGGACGTATTGGAGGACAAAGCAAAACACGCAAGATCGATCTACGGATCACGAGGGCGCGCCACTACGCGAGATGATAACCGTCACGCCGGATACAGTAAAAGTAAATCTGGCCGGGCCGAACACAATGGACAAGATTCATTTGAGCTGCGTCACGACATAGCCCAGTACAGAGGCGCCGCACACCCGCTATGCTTCACAGACGAAGTAATGGATCACCAAATCCCAGAGGGTTTCAAACCCGTAAATATCGAATCATACGACGGTACAACAGATCCTGCGGTATGGGTCGAGGACTTCCTCCTGCACATCCACATGGCCCGCGGTGATGATCTACACGCCATCAAATACCTCCCACTCAAGCTCAAAGGACCAGCTCAGCATTGGCTCAACAGCCTACCAGCAGAATCCATTGGCTGTTGGGAAGATCTGGAAGCCGCATTCCTCGACAACTTCTAGGGCACTTATGTGCGAACACCAGATGCCGATGCCTTGAGCCACATAATTTAGCAGCCAGAGGAATCGGCCAGGCAATTCTGGACTTGGTTCCTGACAAAGAAAACTCAAATCGTCGACTATCCGGATGCAGAGGCCCTAGCAGCTTTTAAGCACAACATCCGCGACGAGTGGCTCGCCCGGCACCTTGGCTAGGAAAAGCTGAAATCTATGGCAACCCTCACGACACTCATGACCCGCTTTTGCACGGGAGAGGACAGCTGGCTGGCTTGCAGCAATAATATATCAAAGAACCCTGGTACTTCGAATACCAAGGATAGCAATGGCAGGTTATGTCGCAACAAACACAAGCGCCGCATCAACAACGACAATACCGAGGATACGGCAGATTCCGAGGCACTAAACCAAGTCAGCGGAAAAACCCATTCAAGAGAAGCACTCCGGGCCCGTCCAGTTTGGACCGTATACTCGATCGCTTGTGTCAAATACACGGCACCCCCGACAAGCCAGCCAACCACACCAACAGGGAATGTTAGGTGGTCAAGCAGGCCGGCAAGTTAAATGCCGAAAACAAAGATAAGGGGTTACATAGAGATGACGAGGAGGAGCCCCGGCCGCTGAACACCGGAGGACAGAAGAGGTTCCCCCCCACAAGTGCGGACGGTGAACATGATATACGCAGCCCACATCCCCAAGAGGGAGTGGAAGCGTGCGCTAAGGGACATATATGTGTTGGAGCCAGTCGCCCCAAAGTTCAACCCATGGTCCTCCTGTCCGATCACCTTCGATCGCAGGGACCACCCCACTAGTATCCGTCATGGCGGATTCGCCACACTGGTCCTAGACCCAATCATCGACGGATTTCACCTCACTCGAGTCGTTATGGACGGCGGCAGCAGCCTGAACCTGCTTTACTAGGACACAGTGCACAAAATGGGTATAGACCCCTCAAGGATCAAACCCACAAAAATGACCTTCAAAGGCGTCATACCAGGTGTAGAGGCCCATTGCACAGGCTCAGTCACACTGGAAGTGGTCTTCAGATCCCCGGGTAACTTCCGAAGCGAGGAGTTAATCTTCGATATAGTCCCATTCCGCAGTGGCTATCACGCACTACTCGGGCGAACCGCATTTCCGAGATTCAATGCGGTACCGCATTATGCATACCTCAAGCTCAAGATGCCAGGACCTCGGGGGGTCATCACAGTCAACGGAAACACAGAGCGCTCTCTCCGCACGGAGGAGCACACTGCAGCCCTCGCAGCAGAAGCACAAAGCAGCCTCTTCAGGCAATCCACCAGTTCGGCGATTAAACACCCAGATACCGTCAAGCGCGCCCGAAGTAATCTGCAACAAGATCGCCTTGCATGTTCTGAGCTCGCATAGCAATGCGGCCCCACCCCAGTCCCAGCCAAACGGCGAAATCCGCGCCACCCGTACATAATTATGGATTGAAAATACCAGGGGCATAGGTGGGGGGCACGACTACAGGACGCTCCAAAACGCAGCTCAACCGCACTAGGGGCTTCCCGCTTTGTTATTTTTTCTCTCTTTCAGGACTTTACTCTCTGGAAACCCCGTCTGGTAGTATGATTGTCGGACACACGATACAACAACCAAGGATGCAGAAAGCTACGTCGTACCATGGAATTCCCAGGTGGTCTCTGATAATGAGTGAAATACCTGCTTTAAATACCATTCCTCAGCTTGCCCTTGGAGGGGACATGTCAAATAGTCCTATTTTTTGCTTATCGCACTACTTGTATCATTCTGCTTCGACGCACCTTTTTGAATAAACAATGCATAGCACTAGACTATTACCGCATTCTCTATTCTTATATATATATATATATATGTTCATTCATGACATTCAGCACCCGTACACTCTGGTACGGCCAATATGCCAGGGGCTTAAGCGTACCCCATAGTACGGCGTGAGAAGTCCGAACACTTTTGAAAGTGCGGCACCCTGAACTTCTAGCATTTTATGCATCAGCTCCGAATCATCTCTTGGGTCAATAGTTGGGTTTACCCGGCTCCCATGTTTTGGTACCTTACGTTCCGCTATATCGGCTAAGGTAGCACTAGGAGAACTACTGCGATTGTGCCCCAGTTCATCTGGGCAAGCACCTCAGTAGAGAAAGCTAAAATTGACTGTCATGATAAGGCGAGAGTTGGTCGCTGTTCGAGAGGTCTCGAGTCCCTAAAGACTTATGCCGCTTAGGGCGAGGAGTCGGCTTTGTCTGGCTTAGGCGTGTATAGCGCCCCAAATTCGGCCTTCCGAATACTAGGGGCTTTGCCAAAATTTAAAATTGTAGACTTCTATGGCTAAGTGAGAGTGATAAAGCATTATAGTTCGATTGCCTTGTTCGTTGCGCTGAGCACCTCCCTCAAAGGACCCAACAATGGGAAAAAGAGTGCTCAGATTTATCCCGAACACCCCAGCACTCGTGGCATGGGGGCAGAAGCCGACGACTGGCCATCTCTCAGATTTGATAAACAGCCGCACAGAAGGTAATATTTTAAATTCAAACTAGCATTGCATAGCGCACATGAACAAGTTTTCATAATTCAGGATCACACGAGCAAGTTCATTAAAAAATTACATCCTTCGCACACTCGTCCGCCACAAGATGGGCACCCTTCAGGACACCCTCATAATACATTTCAGGGTGGCGATGCTCCTTGCCCTGCGGTGACCCCTCCTTCACCAGCTTCTCGGCGTCCATCTTGGCCCAGTGCACCTTCGCACGGGCAAAAGCCCGGCGTGCACCTTCGATGCAGATGGACCGCTTTATGACTTCCAGCCATGGGCAGGCATCCAGAAGCTGCCTCACGGGGCCGAAGTAGCTGTTGGGAAGGGAGTCGCCAGGCCACATCCGGACTGTAAGGCCCTCATGGCCTGTTCGGCGGCCTTGTGCAGCTCGACCAGTTGCTTCAGCTGGTCGCTCACAGGCATTGGGTGTTCGGTCCCAGTATACTGAGACCAGAACAACTTCTCCGTCGAGCTTCCCTCCTCGTCCAGGTAGTACTTTGCGGCATCTAACACACTGCGGGGCAAATCGGCGAATGCTCCTGGAGAGCTCCGGACTCGGGTAAGTAACAAGTAATTTACTTTCACATGCTTAGTTTGCATAATGAATGCCTTACCCGCCGCTATCTTCCTCATCGCCTCAATTTCCTGGAGGGCCTTTTGGGCTTCAGCCTTGGCACGCTTTGTGCTCTCGAGGGCCGCAGCAAGCTCGGACTCTTGCATTTTCGAGTCAAGCTCCAAAGTCTCGTGCTTCTTCACGAGAGCCTGCAGCTCTTGCTGCATCTCGCCCACCCGTGCCTCCTGTTTCTCCCGCTCGGTGCGCTCCTTGGCCGCTTTGTTTTCGGCCTCGGATAGCGCTTGCTTCAGGGTCACCACTTCTGTTGTGGCCCTTGGCACATCCATGATGATCCTATCATTTTGCAACCACATCTTTTTTATATATATAGACAAGGTATTACTTACCTTTGTTCTCCTCGAGCTGCCTCTTGGCAAGGTCGATCTCTTTCTCAGACCGCTCGAGGTTCTGCTTCAGTGCGGCGACCTCCGCAGTCAGTGCGGCAGAGTCAGCAGTGAAGCCTGCATATGCGTATAGACATACTTATATTAGACTCCAGCAGATATTATTTGATCCTCTATTCGCCTTTTCTTTGTGAACACCAAACAGAGCATCAGGGGCTACTGTCTATGCGGTAATATTTTCCTATATTTAAAATACTTACCTCAAAGCCTGTTAGAAGGCTGGCACATGCTTCAGTCAGTTCGCTCTTGGCAGACTGAACCTTCTTGATCACCGCACTCATAATAGTGCGGTGCTCTTCATCGATGGAAGCGCCGCGAAGCGCTCCCAGCAGGTTGTTCGGTGCCTTTGGATGGACAGAGGTCACCGGCACAGGCGGCTTGCCCCTCTTGGAAGGGGGCCGCCTGCCGGAGTCCGGAACCACTGGAGGTTCCGGTGCGGTGTTCGGCTGAGGGCCGAACTTGGAGCCCTTGGGAGTCTTGCTCCCTTTGCGCCTGGAGTCCGGAAGGTCGCCTTGCGGCGCCTCCAGGACTATCTTCCCACGGCTCGGTGCCCCTTGAGACAATACCTCGGCATTGTCCATAGGGCGAGGAGAGGAGGCGGTTGGAAGGGACTCACTATTCATATCCGACGAGTCCAAGGAACCGCCCGACAAGGATACGTCGATACGGGCTCGGGGCAGACTGCATGATCATATTCGGCGTTAGGAAAAGCAGTGCAATAAAAGTATGCTATGAGTTACTCTGGTATCCGAATACTTATGACTTCGCCAGTGGCTTGGCCCTGAGTAACCACTCATCTTCGCTGTCGGCGGCGGTGGTGGAACAATCCGGAAGGAGAGTCCTTCCCTTCTTGGACACTTCAGCCTCCCCGGTTGGGGCGGCCTTCCTTTTCTTGTCTCCTCCGGCTGGAGGGGGAGAATCTTCATCTTCCTCCTCCTCGTTTTCACGGGAGGAGTGCGTCTCGGAGTTATCGGACGATGACTCCGATACCACCTGGCGCCGGGAACTCTTTCGGGTTCCCATGGCCTTCTTCTTGATCTTCTTCTTCGGCACCTCATAAGGAGCTGGGGTCCGCATCTCCGTCAGGAGAGCGTCTGCAGGGTCTTCGGGAAGAGGGGCCGGGCAGTCAATCTGCTCTGATATCGCCACCCAGTCCTGTCAAAGGCATGGGAGCGCAGATCCCGCACATGGTTAAACTATGGAAAATAAATACCCTATGAGATGTACAGAACTTACCGGATTCACAGGGCGCATCGCGCTTAGCCCGCGGTCCCCGGTAAGGGGAGGGGGGGACCTCGGCTCCCTTGAACAGCACCTTCCAGACGTCCTTATGTATCGTGTCGAAGAACTCGCGTAGAGTATGGTGCTAGGCCGGGTCGATCTCCCATAAGTTGAAAGCCCGTTGTTGACACGGGAGGATCCAGGGGAAGAGCATGACCTGGACTATGTTGACAAGCTTGAGTTTCTTGTCTATCATGTTCTGGATACACTTCTGGAGTCCGTCCAGCTCCACCGATGAGCCCCAGGACAGGCCCTTCTCCTTCCAGGAAGTAAGCCGAGTGGGGATTTCGGATCGAAACTCGGGGGCCGCCACCCAGTTGGTGTCACGCAGCTCGGTGATGTAGAACCACCCCGATTGCCACCCCTTTATGGTCTCCACATAGGAGCCCTCGAGCCATGTAATGTTGGGCATTTTGCCCAACATGGCTCCACCGCATTCCGCTTGTTGGCCGCCTACTACCTTCACTTTGACATTGAAGGTCTTCAGCCACAGGTCGAAGTGGGGCCGGACGCAGAGGAAAGCCTCGCACACGATGATGAACGCCGAGAAGTAGAGGATGAAATTCGGGGGCAGATCATGGATGTCCAGCCCATAATAGAACATAAGGCCACGGACGAATGGATGGAGGGGAAACCCCAGTCCGCGGACGAAGTGGGTGAGGAAAACCACCCTTTTGTAAGGTTCCGGGGTAGGGACGATCTGCCCCGCGGCTGGCAGCCGGTGCGCGATATCCGCGGCTAAGTATCCTGCCCCGCGTAGCTTTTTGATGTCTCCCTCCGTGGTGGAGGCGATCATCCACTTGCCTCCTGCTCCGGACATGTTTGGAGAGAGTTGAGGAGAAGGATGTGGACTTGGGCGCTGGAGCTCGAGTGCGTGAGAATGGATGAGCAAGGAGGAAGAAGGCATGTGAAGAAAAATGTGAACCCTTATCCCTTTATAAGGGCGGACGAAAACTATGCGCCCCCACCAGCCTAGTAAAACTCGCTTATCCCCCAAGCACCGTAATTGATGGTGCGGTTGGGTTACCCATGTCTGTATTGATGGGAATCCCGTAATAAGGGGACACGGTCTCTGCTTCGACAAGACGTGCCAAGGAAACCGCCTCGCGAAACACGCTGAGTTTGGTTGTGAAAGACGATTCGAATGGTGATCTGGCTGTGGTGTGGTGTCGCACTGCGAAACGCATCGGCAGATTAGATTTGTGGAAATATTATTCTCTCTACGGTTGTATGTGGAACTTGTTTTGTAGAGCCGGACACGATCCACGTGTTCAAAATCTTCTATGAAGTATTCGGAGGAGGAACCTGCCTTGCAATGCCGAAGACAATCTGTGCGCCGGACTCATCGTCATTGAAGCCTGGTTCAGGGGCTACTGAGGGAGTCCTGGATTAGGGGGTATCCGGATAGCCGGACTATATCCTTTGGCAGGACTGTTGGACTATGAAGATGCAAGATTGAAGACTTTGTCCCGTGTTCGGATGGGACTCTCCTTGGCATGGAAGGCAAGCTTGGCAATACGGATATGTAGATCTCCTTCCTTGTAACCGACTCTGTGTAACCCTAGCCCCCTCCGATGTCTATATAAATTGGAGGGTTTAGTCCGTAGGACAAACAAACAATCATACCATAGGCTAGCTTCTAGGGTTTAGCCTCTTCGATCTTGTGGTATATAAACTCTTGCACTACTCATATTATCAGGAACAATCAAGCAGGACGTAGGGTATAACCTCCATCAAGAGGGCCCGAACCTGGGTAAAACATCGTGTCCCCTGCCTCCTGTTACCATCCGCCTAGACGCATAGTTCAGGACCCCCTACCCGAGATCCACTGGTTTTGACACCGACACAAACCATGGGCTGCAGATGAATCAGGTGGCACCGTCGATCGACGACCCTGGTGTGGCGGCACCCGTTCCAACAAGGGAGACACGTTGGGGGCCGCCGGGGGGGGAGCTAGGAGCTAGGCCCCTCCCCAAGGCACGCGAAACCAGGGGACACCCGGAGGTAGGCCCTCTGCCGGGGTGGCCTCCACAACCCTTCCCCCGGCAGAGGACCCGTGGTCGCCGAGGGAACCGCTGGTGTCCCCTTTCCCTCTTTTGTGTCATCCTAGTGACCGATCGGCTCAAAGGAGGTCGAGGGTGGTGCAAGGCGGGCCCCTCCTCTGGCGTTATGAAACAAGGCCGGTACCTATGAAGAAGGCCTGGTGCCTGTGAAGCTCGCTGCCCGTGACACTCTCACGTAATAATGAGTTGGGGCTGTACATGCCCCGGAGTCTCAGGAGCGCCGGCCTCAGGCCCTGGGGCTCCCTCCCACGACTATTGGCAGCACTTAGCTCCGTGCTGGTGAGTAGAGTTGAAGACCCGAAGACTAGACTAGGTGCCGGACGCGGCCTTTTGCTTTGGATCTCTCTTTCTGTGGCTTTGCTTTCTGGATCTGGACTTAAGTTGAAGCTGAATTTTTATCAATGCGCGCGGGGGTAACTTTTCTCGTTCGAGCCGTTTCTTGCCTTCTGGATCTCGTTTGGTTTGGGACTCTTTTCCATCGCCTTTTCCTCACAAAGCTCCTCACGAGCCGGACCACGCAAAGCACACGCTCATCAAGCACGCGCTAGCACTACGCCTGGTGCTCACCTCTTACAGGGCCCCTTCAAACAAGGCGGTAAGCTCCGCAGGACTCTCAGGAGCTCATCGCCTCGCGACCTAGCCCTAAGCTGGCGCTAACTAAGGTAAACTGCATCAGGAAACTCACCCTGGCTTCATGGGCTCACGAGGACATATATCCACATCACATGGGAAAGTAAAAAAATGCAATACGAGGGGCTCCCCCTCTCAAAATGCTCTTACAAGTCTTCCAAGGGCCACGCCCGAGTTTTGCATGCAGGATGAAACAACAGGCGAACATGGGATCAGCCAGAGATATCACTCGCTACATCACCCGCAGACACGTCACTCGCGTCGTCATCATATTCGTCGGACGCCCCCATCACCGTCATCGACCACGTCACCTTCATCTACGAAGACCACCACCGCGTCATCCTCTGAGGTGAAGGCCCTGACCAATGCGTCGACATGGTCCTCTACCCAACGTGCCAGGTCGCCCTGGACGATCGTGGGTATGGGGGCAATGGCGGCGTCGAAGTCGAAGTTGGAGTCGGCATTTAGAAGATGGCTGAAGACACGGGAGAAGGCACGTTGAAGCAGGCCACAACCCCTCTCTTCCACAAGCTGCCGAGCTCTGGCAGATTGAGCATCCAGGCGCGTCACCACCTCGGTGAAGAAGATCAGGTGGCTGGCGTAGTTGTTCGAGTGAGGGGCCGGGGCGTTCTTGTCGTAGATGTAACCCAGGGAGGTGTTGGTCCTGTTCCGAAGGTCTTGAAGCATAGGAGCATGCTCGTGCTCCAGCATTCAGCGTTGGAGCACTTCCTCCCTGTTTTGCCGTGCGACGGCCTCGACGTCATCAACTTGTCTCCGGAGGGAAAGCAGCTCGGCGTAGGCGGAGGCCAAGTCCGCCTGCCCCGTAACTAGGGCGGAGGCTGTGGCCTCCGCATGCCTCTCGGCCTCGTCCAACCTAGGTCTAAGGGCGGCGGCCCTGCCCGCACCTTCCAGCCCGGCGAGCTTCAGCTTCAAGTCGTACCTGCCCTCTAGATCCACGCGAACCTGGGCCACCCGGCGATTTATCTCCTCCTCGACTCCGGCTTCACGGGCCCTGACGACATCTTCTCCTTGCACAACTTGACGCTCCCCCATCTCCAGTCGCTCGAGCTCGAGGCTGTGCTCCACTGCTTCCAGGGCCAGCGCCTCCTCGCGCTGCTGGACCTCCTCTTCCTCAGCAGGCGTCCCCCTCAGCGATGCAAGAGCGGCCCCACGCGCCTCTACCTGCTGCTCAAGGGACGCGCTCCTGGCCTGAAGCTCCCACGCGCATTCCTCTGCAGCCTCGCGGCAGCAATCGGCCTCGCGAGCTTCTTCCAAAGCTCGCGAGCGGGCCTTATTGGCAATCTTGAGGGACGCCTCGGCTTTCGGATTCTCGAGGTCGCGCTGATAGCAACCAAGGTTGATGGCCACTCGCAGCTTGCGCCGCTCCTCCACCAACTGAAGACCTTTAGCCTCAAGACGCGACTCGACACCAGCAAGCTCTTCACCAAGGCGGTTCATCGCGCCCATCGCCTCCTGGAAGAGCTCGTGGCAGACTATGCTGCGCCCGCGTTCGAGCTCGAACGCTCGACCCACCTCGTCCTCCACCTCGGGGGCGGCGGGTGGAGCATCAAGCTGCGTGCCACCTCCCGGTTCGAGGCTGGGGGCTGGCGTGGTCCCAGGCGCCAGCCGACCCTCGCGAGGGGCCCGAACCGAACAAGGCCCGCTGCTTGAAGAAGACCCTAGGATCGAGGTCAGCCAGCCGCCGACCGTGACCAGGGGAGGATCCCTTGGCACGCCTGTTGCGCTCCGAGCAAGGCCACAAAGAAAGGACGGCGAAGGCGTAAGCTCGGGGCGCCTTAATGATGGACCAACTCCCACGGCTGACCCCACGCCATGGGCAGCACCTGAGCCTGTAGCGCTGGAGCTTGGCGGGTGCGACGGGACGAGAGGGAGCTGCTTCTTTGGAGATTTCACGGCCTTAGCAGAAGGGGTCCTAAGGGGACAGTCGTCAGGAAAGGAAGGCGGCACATAGAAGATCACCAAGATAAGGTACTTACTCGTCGACGGCAATGTACTTTCGTCGCTCCAACGGCCCGAAGATGTCGCTGCCGCTCGGAGATCCCTTCCTCTTGCGGAGCTCCTCAAAATCCACACAAAGGCGACCGAAGCGCTGGATGTGACGGCCGGTGCGTGGCGGAGCCGAAGAAGACCCAAGAGGGATGGCCTCAGGGAGCCCGGCTGAGCCGAACAGCCCGACTCCTTCCCACTGCGACCTCCCGAGGCTCCAGGAGCCTCAGCCTTGGGAGCCGCATGCCCCATCTTCTCGGCAACCGACGCCTCAGGAGGGGGGTCGCAGGCTCCCGAGGACGACGCCCCCGGATCACCACACGACATGTGCTCCACAACACCCGAGCCGCCGGCCTCCATCATAGCTCGCTCCCCTGCATCGTCACCTGGCGCGAGCCCGGCACCGGCGGCGAATAAGGGGACCATGATGATGGGGTTCTCGCGAGGCCCCACCAAGCCAACTGGGCGCAGCCCCCACTCATCAAAGGATGGCATGTTCGCGGCAAAGGTGGCTTTGTTCTCGCAGCGGTACAACATGGAGCTACTCCTGGGCATCTCGTCTGGCAGAGGGACACCTGATAGGACCGTGAGCATTGTCTGCCGCGCAGGGAGAGGAAGCCCCTCCTCCTAAAACCTCATGTTGTCCTGCCTGCTGAGCAAGTCCCACATCGAGCGAGAGTGGTGCTGGAGAGGAGCTACTCGACGCCTGACGAACTCCCTCACCACCAAGGGCGCAGTCACGCCAAGGTCCTTCAACCACCTCAGCCTGGCCCAGACGGGGGCAAGGTAGGGGCTCATGAGCTTCTGATGACCCCAGCCGGAGTTTGGAATAGCAGGCCCCACCGGAGCTAGGAGCAGAGGGTTGAGCACGCCTGCGTCAACAAACACCCATCGCGTACGGAACTCACTCATGGATGAAGGGAGCTCGAAGTCGATCCCCATGCCTGCCGTCGCAGCCACGGCCTGGAAACCTATGCCCCTGCTTTTTGCTGGGGACCGGTGAGATGCAACGAGAAGAAGTGGCGGAAGAGTGCCACAGAGGGGGCGATGCCCACCATGGCCTCGCACACGATGGTGAAGATGACGAGAAGGGTCACAGCCTGACGATCGAGATGGAGCATGTGGATCTGATAGTGCTCGAGCACCGCGTTGAAGAAGGCGGAGAAGAGAGGAAGCAGGCCAGCCCAGAGGGCATCAATGAAGATCGGGACCTCGGTAATTGCCCGAGCCATGCTGGTGCGAGACGCAGGCCAAGCCGGCGTCTCTCCCCACTCATTGAAACTGGAGGCAAGCATGGGGCGCACCTTGTCCATGGCCTCATCGTTGAGCACCCGAGGCCGGCCGAGAGCCGGCTCAAAGGATGGAGGCGCAGTTGGCGAGGACAAGGGTTTCTTCCACTTTTCGGCTTGCTTCGGCGCCATGGCGGCGAAGCAGGCGGAGCACAGGTCAGACTGAGAAGGTTGAGTGGGGCATCGAGGCAGTAGGGAGATTGGAAGAGCCGGGCAAGGCGGAAGAAGAATAACTGTGTAAGAGGTGGGGCCGCATAGCCAGGCAGATTCAAGGGCAGCGTGGGGAAGCGGAGACGCCCACGTCCAATCATCCACCATGTGTCGATCGAGGCCGCAGGCTTTTGGGGCCCGTGGTGCTCCGAACTTGACCCTTGGCTTCGCCGCGAAGCGAAGCCTGAGTGCACCTTGGGCCTGGGGGCTACTGTCGGCGTCCTGGGAACGGGGGTCCCCAAACTTGCCTGCCTGCGGCCCGCGGCGTGGCTGAGCCAGTAGGTCGTACGGCCCATCTTCACCAGCAAAGCATCCAAGACCCTCGCGAGGGTTCAAGCCTCGCGAGGCGGACGACGCAAGACCTCCTCGGGAGTGGCCTAGCCGGGCAGGCTCACGAGGAGTGGAGATATCAAGGCGGGGAAAACCTCACGAGACCCTCATGACGTGAGCCATGACGCACGACACCAGGCGGACGCCAGCATGCGCAGCGTCCTTGTTTCCTCTTTGGTGCTAAGGAGGCAAGCGCAGGCGAGGAGTACCGAGGCATCAGGCAAATGTTGCCATATTGGTGCAACAAGACCAAGACCAGGAGGACCGCAAGACGGAGGTCATCATGGAGCCCAAGACGGCGTCACCACTATAGCTTTTGGCAGGCGAAGACCACTTCTGTCAGGATAGCTTGTACTAGCTGTACCCCTTCAAATTGGCCTGCCATTGTTGGCTCCCTTCCCAATTGATATTTCGGAAGAGGACCAGGGCCAATATAAATAGGACTAGCCACCACCTTAGCAAAGGGGAGAAGAAGGGGACAGATCATTCAGACTATCCTCACACACACAAGCTCACCGAGCTCAAGAACACCTCAACCTCAGGAGGTTGTTCTTCCCTTGTACTATTCATCATCAGCCCTAGAGGCAATCCACCACCACCACCACCACACCGGAGTAGGGTATTACACCACAACGGTGGCCCGAACCAATATAAACCTCATGTATTTCTGTGTTGCGAGTTCTGTCGGATTTCGGGTTCCGGCAGACCCTTAAGGTTCGAACACTTGGGTGCGCGCGGAAATCTCGCCTTCAACCTCTCCGTCTCAAGGGGATCTAAACGACTAAAAGAACTGCACGAAAGACACAAGATTTATACTGGTTCGGGCCACCGATGTGGTGTAATACCCTACTCCAGTGTTTGGTGGATGGATTGCCTCCTGGGGCTGGTGTGGATGAACAATACAAGGAAGAACAGCCTCGCGAGGGTCTGTTCTTGGCTGCGGCTATGAACTGCTATGAAGAGTTCAGTCGCCTTTCTCTCTCTTTCTCTCTCAGATCCCGGACCGAGCGACCAGGAATCAAACCAACGAACCGAACCCGACCTAACCGGAATCCAACCCCTTGTTATGTGGGTGGCTAGTCCTATTTATAGAGGCCCTGGTCCTCTCCCCAAATATTGAGCGGGAAGGGATCCAACAATGGCGGGCTAATTTGAAGGGGGACAGCGAGTACATCTATCCAGACAAAAGCAGTCTTCGCCTGCCAAAGGCTCTGGTGGTGATGCCGCGCTGGGCTCCATGGTGACCTCCGTCTAGTAGTGCTCCTGGTCTTGGTCTTGTTGCACCGAAGTGGCAACCTTTGCCTGATGCCTCGGTACTCCGCTGATATGCTTGCCTCCTTTGCACCAAAGGGGAAAGAGGGACGCTGCGCGCGCTGGCACCCGCCTGGTGCCCCGTATCGTCATGGCTTGCGTCATGGGTACCTCGCGAGGTACCCCACCTTGAACTCTCCGCCTCCTCGTGAGCCAGCCTGACGAGGCTGTGCCTGAGGATGCGCCGTGTCGTCCGCCTCGCGAGGCTTGGCCCCTTGCGAGGGTCTTGAGCCTCGTGTTGATGAAGATGGGCTATGCTGGGTCCCACTTGAGCCACACCGCAGGCCGCAGGCAGGCAAGTCTGGGGACCCCCGTTCCCAAAATGCCGACAGTAGCCCCCGGGCCCAAGGCGCGCATGGACTTGGCTGTGCCGAGAGGCGAAAGGGCAAGGGTGAAGCGCCACGGGCCCTAACAGCCTACGGCCTTGGACGCCGCGTGGCGGTTGATTGGACGTGGGTGTCTTAGCAACCACGCGGGTTGACAAGGGAGAGGCATCTTCCCAGACTTCGCCCTTGCTTTCTCTGGTTGCTGCTCAGATCCCCTTTCTTGCGCCTCGCCTTTCTTCCTCCAAACTTCTAGATCTACTACGGTTGCGCGACCTCAGAAGCCATGGCGCCTCGCAAGCCTCCGGCCGAAGCTTGGTATTCCCCCGCTCTGGGCCCGCCGACTGTGTCCAAGGCCACCTTTGCCCGGCTGTGCCGGATGGCGGCGGCGCAGGGCGTCGTCGGGATGGAGGTGTTCAAGGTCGGCTCCGCCTCCCCTGAAGGTCGAGGGAGCACCTATTACCCTTTCTTTGTGAGCGCCATCGCAGCGGGCTTGGTGCCTCCCTTCTCCGAGTTCTTCTTCTCTGTCCTCCGCCACTACAACTTGCTGGCTCTGCATCTCCACCCCAACTCTGTCCTTCTCCTGGTGATCTTCGTTTACTACTGCGAGGCCCACGTGGGGGTGCAGCCCTCGGTGGCCTTGCTGCGCCACTACTTCTACCTTCGGACTACTGGCAGTTCTCCTTCCGCATGCGCGACCTTCGTTGCGCATGGCAGCACCATTACCATCTCGAATCCTGGGAAGATGGCTGATGGCTTCCGGAGCAAGTGGGTCTTGGTTGACGCCGGGCGCATCCACCCTCGGCTGATCCCGCCCACGGAGCAGGCCGTGAGCGCTAGTGACTGGTGCCGAGAGGAGCTCGCGGATCCCCGCGCGAAGCCGGTGTTGGAGAAGATGGACGCGGACTTGAGGCCAGCCAACATGGCGACGGCGAAGTTGACTGGCGCGTCACTGTTGACGGAGTTCTTGGAGCAGCAGCTGGCTCCACTCCGGCAGTACTCTTCTCCGATGTGGAGGCCTCATCTGAGCCCCGTGCCTGTGGGCGAAGAGGACGTGGACGCGGTCCTTCAATCTTTGGTCGGGGGCACGGTGGCAAGGTTGGAGGGTGCTCCCGAGCCCTTGTTTCTTCGCAGCGACTGGGAGCAGGCGGTGAAGTCCATGCCCGTTTTCAACGGGGTCGGGCTCGTGCCCGTGGCGCCTTCTGAAGGACTGGTGGACGTGCCCTCCAGTGACTCCAGCGAGGAGGAGGGTGAAGAGGAGCGGGGAGAGGGGCCCGACTCCGAGGCGACTGACGGAGAGTCGAGGGCTCCCTTCCCTCGGCGCTCGCCCCGTACTCTTCGCCTATCACCGAGCGATGATGATGATGATGATGATGATGACGATGTGCTAGGTAGCGGGAGCTCGCCCCCGATCCCAAAGAAGGACAGGACCGGGCTGGTCCCCCGCGGGCCTGCCCCTACCCCGGGGCAGTCTGCTGCCGCGCCTTCTGCCCCCAAGGTCGACCCTTCCAGCCGGCTATTTGGCCTGAAGTTAGGCCGAAAGCTGCCCGAGCTCACCGGCAATGACCCGTAAGTGCTTGATCCTTATTCTCTTGCTTCTCATTCTGCCGTCGAGGCTTGATGGTTGCTCCTCTTGAGCAGGCGGGCGCCCACGACGAAGAAACCGAAACGGGCTCCTGAGGCTCCATCCGCGGCAGCGCCCCCGCCTGCGAAAGGGGGCGATCGCAGTGCGCGGGCTTCTCCTGGTCGGTCGCCCTCAGGTGGTCTGGCCATTCTAGCGGGGGCGAGCTCAGCCCCCATGGCCCAGGTGACTCCTAAGGTGTCCTCGTCTAGCGCCACTGCCACGGCTAGGGAGATGCAGCGAACACTGGCTCGGGATTCGGCGGCCTTGCCGCAGCCACCTTCTCCTCCCGTTTTGCTGGCCACTACTCCCTCAGCTCCTCCTGTCGTCCTGGAGCGCGCCGAGGCTCCTCCGTCTTCTTCCTCTGTCTTGGAGCATGCTGCTGCCGAACTGGACCGGCTGCGTCAGGACCTTCTCGGCGCCGACCCTCGCCTGGTGGCCGGGCGTCTGGAACTGGCTTCGGGGTGGATTCGCTCTGATGCTTCGATCTGGGCGGCGCTGGTTCAGGCCTCGATGGCCTGCGATAAGGAGAAGCGGGCCGTCCTTGAGGCGAAGATTGCTCATGATGCGGCCCTGGGGGAAGCGGTCAAGGCTCGCGACCGCTGCAAGGCGCTGGAGGACGAGCTGCAAGGCCTGCGGGGCCAACTTGCGGAGGAGGTTCGCCTTCGCCAAGAGCAGGAGAGGGGGGCGAAGGCGCGTGAGGTGGCGCTCGTGGACTCGGAGGCCAAGCTCAAGAAGCGCCGCGAGCGTCTAGGCGTGTGGAAGCAGGAGCTGGAGGCGACGAAGGCCGAGCTGGACGCCAAGGCTCAGGTCCTCGCCGAAGATCGCGTGGCCTTCGCGGACATGGAGAAGGACGCTCGCGCTTCGCTGAAGATGCTTTACGAGAGCGGCTTGGACAGCCCACTTGTTGGTGACGAGGATGGCCCCGCCAAGCTGCTTCCCTTCCTGGTCAAGGCTCTTGAGGACGCCGTCCTCGGCATCAGCCCCGCGGCCGAGGCCGAGGCGCACGTCCTGTCTTCTGCCGCGCTGACACGGGTCTTCACCCACGTCTACCTCCGCGATCCCAACACCGACCTCGACGCCCTGCTGGAACCGGTGGGCGGCGAGGGTGCTGCTGCCGCTGTCGAAGCCGTGAAGGGGCGCGCGGAGGCGCTGCTGGAGAAGTTCCGGGCCTTCAGCACCAGGCCGAAGCAAGGCGCTGCCGATCCTGCTGTTCCACAAGGCGAAACCAGCGCCGACGAGTGACTCCATCCCGTCCCTGCTCTTCTTTAGGTTCCTGCACATGCATCACGCCTCAGAGAGGCATTTAACTTGCGTTTGGCATTGAGATTGACAGTATGGACTGTAATGTTTGCTTTTAAGTTCCTTGGATTTTATGCTTTTCTTCCCTACTTGCTTGTGTTCTACGCCGGCAGGGCCCGGCCCTGCGCATGCCTCACCCAGCATCAGCCCCGACCGGAAACCAGGACGGGACCAAAGGAGTGAGGGGCCACATGACAAGTTAGGCTCCTGAGTCGCGATGCTCAGGAGTCCCCTTTGGCGCTCGAACAACAAGTAGGGAAGTGTGATGTAGGCGTGTTTTCCGTTCTACGTCTGCAGAGCCCGACCCCGCGCGTACCTCACCTAGCATAGCCTTTCGGAACTAAGGAGTGAGGGGCTACGGAGCCAGTTAGGCTCCTGAGTCGCGATGCTCAGGAGTCCCCCTTGACGCGCGAACAATGGGTGATGAGGCGAGATGTAAGCGTGGCTACCGTTCTACGTCTGCAGAGCCCGGCCCAGTGCGTACCTCACCCAGCATAGCCTTTCGGAACTAAGGAGTGAGGGGCTACGGGACCAGTCAGGCCCCTGGGTCGCGATGCCCAGGGGTCCCCCTTGACGCGCAAGCGGCCTTCATACCTTGGCTCCGCTCGGGGAGAGGCGCGCGGCGAAACAGGCCCGAGGGGCCTGGCTGGGCGGCGTATGTCTGGGCGTGACCCAGCCGTAGTCCCCGTGCCCAGCCCCCTCGCACGGCGCTCCCGAGGGGAGGCGTTGCGATGAGGCCAGCCATTGAGCTCTGGGCTCCCTGAGGTTAACGCGGCCTGGAGGCCACCCTCAGTTGTTTATCACCAGCGCGGAGCATAGCGCTTCCGTATGTGTACGGGCATAGCCGCTCCTCGGCAGTGTCGTCAGCCAGCGCGGTCGCATGGTGCTTCCACTGGTACGTGGGAGGGGGCTCCCCTCTGGGAGGAGCCCCCAGGGCGTATACAGCCCCGCCCTGACACGTGACCGGCACGGTAGAGCTGAGTGAGGTGTATCTGGGCACCCGTGAGCCAGCGCGGGACTCACGAGGCCCTACCTCTGGGCGGGTTGCGCCCGGCACTGGGCCATATCTTGAGATGTGTCCCTACAAAATTTGGTTAGATGCCGGTACTCTACGTCCTCGGGTCCCGGCCCTCGAGCTTGTCTCAGCCGTTGCTGGTATGCCAAGTCGCGATGCCGTGGACAAGGCCTAAGGGTGAGGGCTGGAGAGCCAGTAAGAGCCCTGAGTCGCGATGCTCAGGCACCCCCCCCTTTAACGTGCAAGTGGCCAACATGGGAAGAGAAGATGCCGCGGACGGGCACCATGCAGCTAAGTGTGATAGGCAATGCATAGTTGGAAATAAACACTACGGAGATACACGCCGCTGGGCCTGGCCCCAGCGGCTTGGGGATGATGCAGCCCGAGGGGTGTCCCCAACAAGGCAAACTAACGACGGAAAGGTAAATGCAGATACATGCCGCGGGGACGGACCCACGCGGCCTGGGAGTGATGCAACCCTGGGAGGGTGCTCCCAGCTGAGAGCGGAACTTGAAAGATGTCACCTGAGGATGTCGTCGGTGTAGTGGTGTTGGTGCGGCATACTTGGCGGGCTGCAGAAGCCGATCCTCACGAGCCCCCAGGCCCCGGGGCCTCGGGAGGCTCCGGAGGCGCTGGTGACCCCTCGCGAGCTGCCTCCACCTCCGCCAAGGCCGCGGAACGCCTGCCTTCCTGAGCCTCCATGATGCCCCTCGTGAGGCGCTTGTACGCCGCAGCCATGCTCGGCAGGCCGTGAGGCATGCGAACATAGCTGTGAGGTGGACCTCCGCAGCGCCCCACTTGCGAGGGCCAGAGGCGCTCCGTTGTGGCGATCTGATTGAGCCCTGGTACGTCGACGCAGATGCGCAGCCCACCATCCTCGCCTGGATGTGGGGCCACGGCTGGCAAGCGGCGGTGACCTCTCATGATCCTTGTCTCTTGTAGCTCTTGAATGGCCTCGTCAACGAACCCTTGCGGGCCTGATCATCCTCGCCTGGCTCCCTCTCGAGGGAAACGTGCTGCGAAGCACGCCCCCACATGGTGCCCAAGCGCCTCCCTCGTGACTCCGGCTAGGTCGGTGGCCCTCCAGGTGAGAGCCCCCGAGCCCTGCCTGAGGAGGGCACCGGGCGCACTTTCCTATGCGATGGACAGAGGGCCCTCCTGAGGAGGCACGGGCCCTAATGGGCCTGCCTCCTGAGGAGCTGAGCCTAATGACGTCTTCTTTTCTTGGGGGTGGTCTCAGGAATCCTCCTGCTTCCGCGGTCTGGGTCTTCTAGCGATGCAGCCTGAAAGGCTCGCTCCAGGGAACACACTGCATCTCTCTCTTCACAGGGCACCGTGATGGCGCTGCCACTCCCTGGCATCTTGAGGACGTTGTAGCCATGGTGGGTCACGGCCATGAACTTGGCCAGCGCGGGGTACCAGAGGATGGCGTTGTACGGCAGGCGGATGTGGGCGACGTTGAAGTCGATGAGCTCGGTGAGGTAGTTGCTACGGGCCCCGAAGGTGACAGGGAGGTGGATCTGTCCGATTGGGATTGTGGAACCGTCGGTGATCCCGGAGAAAGGCCTGGTTGGCTGAAGCTGGTCATAGGGCACTTGGAGGTTGTTGAATGTTTCCACAGACAGGACGTTGAGCCCTGCCCCGCCATCGATGTGGGTCTTGGTGACCTGCATGTTGCTGATGACCGGAGAGCAGAGCATCGGGAGGATTCCTGCAGTGGCTGCGCACTTGAGCTGGTCTGCTGAGCTGAACGTGATGGGGCACGCCGACCACCTGAGGGGGCGCGTTGCTTCGAGCTTGGGGAGAGCTGCATTCACTTCGCGGGCAAACTGCTTGAAGATACGTTGGGAGGCTGGGGCTTGAGCTCCGCCCAGCATGCAGGCGATCGCGCGCGGCTCCTGGAAGCCCCCAGCCCCCTCGTCTTGATGGCGGTCTTCGTTCCTTCTTGGTGGAGGCGGCAGTGGAGGTAGGCCTGCATTGCCATGAGGGCGATCCTCACGAGGCTGGTCTCTCCAGTCCCCCTCGCGAGGCAGGTCCCGCCAGCGGTCCTCGCGAGGCTGGTCGTGCCACCCCTGGCGCGGGCCACGGTCTTCCCAGCGCCCTGGGTTTCTTCCTCCTTCCCGGCTGTAGCCCCGGTCGGCACGGTCAGGGCGACGGCCGATCCTTCCTTCTCGCACGGCGCGGAGCTCTTGACATTCGTTGGTGTTGTGGGTGTGGAGGTCGTGATACACACAGTACCGGCTGCCTCTGGAGGGTTCGGGCAGATCCTTGCCCCGCTTGGTGTCTGGTTCGGCTGCGAGCACGGAAGCCCCCTTGCGCTTCACGTCCTTGGCCTTGGGCTTCTTCTCTTCCGAGTCCGCGGCAGGCAGCTGGAGGAGGGAGAGACGTCCCTCCTCAGCCCTGGCGCACTTGTTCGCCAAGTTGAATAGCTCCAGGGAGGTGCAGAGGTCTTTGTGCATCGCCAGCTCCTCCTTCATCTTGACGCCACGCACGCCATCAGAGAAGGCGGAGATGATGGCCTCCTCTGACACCCTGGGGATCTTGAGGCTGGCACTGTTGAAGCGCTGGATGTACTTTTGCAGGGTCTCTCCAGGTTGTTGCTTGATGCGGCACATGTCGCTCACGGCAGGCGGCCGGTCGCGAGTACCTTGGAAGTTGGCAATGAAGCGGGCGCGCATCTGGCCCCAGGAGGAGATCGTGCCTGGAGCCAGATTCAGGAGCCAGGTTCGGGCCCCTTCCTTCAGCGCCATGGGGAACAAGTTCGCCATGACCTTTTCATCCCCGCCGGCAGCCTCGATGCCCAGCTCATAGAGCTGGAGGAACTCCGCGGGGTCAGTTGTGCCGTCGTAGCGAGGAGGCAGGTCGGGCTTGAACTTGCCGGGCCACGCGACGCTGCACAGCTCAGTGGTGTAGGCGTGGCAGCCCGCGGTGGCCACGAAAGGCCTCGGTTGGTGGAGAGCTTGGTCTTGAGGGTCCCCACGCGCTGCAGCTAGGAGCAGGGCGGGGTCTTGGCGTGCCGGAGCAGGGAGCGCCCGGGCAGCCCCCTGCGGGCAAGGGATTTCTTGGCAGCTTTGCTCTTGCTGCGCTGGCGCCTGACGGAGCGGGTTCCGCCCAGGGACCAAGCGCCTTGGAGCCATGGCGTCTTCTTGGAGAGGAGGCGGCCGGTGCGCCCCCGGAGCTTCGTTGCCCGCGCGGAGCAAAGTGCGGCGCAGAGGGATGGACGGCGCGGAAGAGCCCCCTGCTGCGCAGACAAGCTCGGCGACGCGGTCGAGCCATTCTTTGTAGACGTCGTCGACGAGACGGTAGCGCAGGAGCTCGTTTGCTGCGAGGAGCGCAACTTGAGCCTCCAAGAGTGCGCGGAGCGCGCGGGGCGAAGAACCGGCTGGAGCGAGTGATGGAGTGGCGGTGCGGCCGTCTTGCCGCACGGACGGGTGCTGAGACGATGCCTGCTGCTCGCCTCCCGCCGGGCCGGTGGCGGCGTTGACGGCGGGCGACGGGGAACGACAAGGACGCCCACCGACGGGGGCCGTCTAGGCGACGCGAGAAGCAATGGCGGCCCGGCGCTCGGCGCGGGCCCGACGTGCATCAGACATGGATGCGATGGTCGGAGGAGAGCGGAGCAGTGGAAGACGAATTCCGGCGCACCCCTACCTGGCGCGCCAAATGTTGGATTTCGGGTTCCGGCAGACCCTTAAGGTTCGAACACTGGGGTGCGCGCGGAAATCTCGCCTTCAACCTCTCCGCCTCGAGGGGATCTAAACTACTAAAAGAACTGCACGAAAGACACAAGATTTATACTGGTTTGGGCCACCGATGTGATGTAATACCCTACTCCAGTGTGTGGTGGATGGATTGCCTCCTGGGGCTGGTGTGGATGAACAATACAAGGAAGAACAGCCTTGCGAGGGCCAGTTCTTGGCTGCGGCGATCAACTGCTATGAAGAGTTCAGTCGCCTTTCTCTCTCTTTCTCTCTCAGATCCCGGACCGAGCGACCAGGAATCGGACCAACGAACCGAACCCGATCTAACCGGAATCGAACCCGACCTAACCGGAACCCAACCCCTTGCTATGTGGGTGGCTAGTCCTATTTATAGAGGCCCTGGTCCTCTCCCCAAATATTGAGCAGGAAGGGATCCAACAATGGCGGGCTAATTTGAAGGGGGACAACGAGTACATCTATCCTGACAAAAGCAGTCTTCGCCTGCCAAAGGCTCTGGTGGTGACGCCGTGCTGGGCTCCATGGTGACCTCCGTCTCGTAGTCCTCCTGGTCTTGGTCTCGTTGCACCGAAGTGGCAACCTTTGCCTGATGCCTCGGTAGTCCGCTGATACGCTTGCCTCCTTTGCACCAAAGGGGAAAGAGGGACGATGCGCGCGCTGGCACCTGCCTGGTGCCCCGTATCGTCATGGCTTGCGTCATGGGTACCTCGCGAGGTACCCCGCCTTGAACTCTCCGCCTCCTCGCGAGCTAGCCTGACGAGGCTGTGCCTGAGGATGCGCCGTGTCGTCCGCCTCGCGAGGCTTGGCCCCTCGCGAGGGTCTTGAGCCTCGTGTTGATGAAGATGGGCCGTGCTGGGCCCCCACTTGAGCCACGCCGCAGGCTGCAGGCAGGCAACTCAGGGGACCCCCGTTCCCAGAACGCCGACAAGTTCGTCGAGTTCATCCACGAGATCTTAGTGAGCTAGGGCGTAGATTAGTACGAGGGAAAGACTTCGCGCGCACCCCAGTATTCGAACCTTAAGGGTTTGCCAGAACCACACATCCGACACAATCCCTGACCCAGAGGCACAGTTGGTGGCGGCTCTTCATTCTATTCCTGACTGGACAGTTCCGTATTTGGCTTATATGACCTAGGGTGAGTTGCCTGGAGATGAAACTTTGGCTAGGAAAATAACCCGACGGTCTAAGTAAATGACTATTGTCAATGGCGAGTTACACTGATGCAGTGTCACAGGGGTGTTCCAGCACTGTATTTCTCCTGAAGAGGGCCGTGAGATCCTAAGGGAGATTCATGAAGGAGATTGTGTCCATCCCACCGGCTCTAAATCTCTTGTGGCGAAAGCTTTTCATCATGGCTTCTATTTGTTACCGGCTCATGCTGATGCAGAATATCTAGTTAGCAAGTGCGACGGCTGTCAGAAATTTTCCAAACTAGCTCATGTGTTGGCTCAAGAGTTGAGGATGATTCCAATCACTTGGCCATTTGCAGTCTGGGGCCTGGATATGGTTGGTCCTTTCAAAAGATCCAAGGACAAAAAGACCCACCTTTTGGTGGTGGTTGATAAGTTTACAAAGTGGGTTGAGGCAGAGCCGGTCAGCAAGTGTGATGCGGCAACGGTGGTTCAATTCATTAAGAAGGTGATCTTCCACTTTGTCTACCCGCATAGTATCATAACTGATAATGGCACTAATCTGTCTAAAGGTGCTATGAAAGAATTCTGTCAAAGAGAGCATATTTTTCTTGACGTCTCATCTGTGGCTCACCACCAGTCCAATGGTCAAGCTAAAAGGGCCAATCAAGAGATTTTAAGAGGGATAAAATCCCGGCTTATGGTCCCTTTGCAAAGGACACCAGTTTGTTGGGTTGAGGAGTTACCGTACTTTGGAGCATCAACACCACCCCTAACAGATCCATGGGTTATACACCCTTCTTCATTGTTTACGGGGTAGAGGTGGTTCTCCCAAGTGACATCCGTCATGATTCGCCCCGTGTGGTGGCTTATGTTGAAGCTGACAATGAAAAAGTGCGTCAAGATGCTCTGGATATGTTGGATGAGGAGCATGACCTCGCGCTATCTTGTCTGGCGATTTATTAGCAAGATCTGCATCATTATCATAGCCGTCGGGTTAAAACCAGGACCTTCCAAGAAGGCGACTTGGTGCTCTGGCTCATCCTAGATCAAATAGATATGCACAAATTATCTCCACCTTGGGAAGGGCCTTTTGTGGTCAGCAAAAATCTGAACAACGGGTCATACTACCTCATTGATATTCGAGAAAACAAGGATTCATGCACATCGGAGGATGAGACCCACCTGTCGTGGAACATTGCTCATCTGCGACCATATTACACTTGAGCTACCGGCTCTTGTGATGTATATAACTTTATCAATGTATATATTTTGATCAGTATAATAAAGCCGACATCCCTGGTAACTCAGGGCCTCTGTCGTTTCATTTCTAAGTATTTGGGCCTTTATTGTCTGTTCATAAGGCCACTTGGAGGCTTCCTGCTCATTGAGCGTCACCGACCCTCTTGGTATGACTTACATGCCACCTCATAAGGCCACTTGGGGGCCTCTTGCTCATTGAGCGTCGCCTACCCTTTTGGTCCGGCTTACATGTCGTCTCCTATGGTCACTTGGGGGCTTCCTACTCATTAAGCATCGCCTACCCTCTTGGTTTGGCTTACATGCCGCCTCATAAGGCCACTTGGGGGCTTCCTGCTCATTGATCCCCGCCTACCCTCTTGGTTTGGCTTACATGCTGCCTCATAAGGCCACTTGGGGGCCTCTTGGTCATTGAGCATCACCTACCCTCTTGGTCCGGCTTACATGCTATCTCCTACGCTCACTTAGGGGCTTCTTGATCATTGAGCGTCGCCTACCCTCTTGATCCGGCTTACATGCCATCTCCTGTGGTCACTTGGGGGCTTTCATGCTCATTGAGCGTCGCTTACCCTCTTGATCCGGCTTACATGCCGTCTCCTATGGTCACTTGGGGGCTTCTTTCTCATTGAGTGTCGCCTACCCTCTTGATCCGGCTTACATGCCACTTCGTATGGTCACTTGAGGGCTTCCTGCTCATTGAGCGTAGCCTACCCTCTTGATCCAGCTTACATGCCATTTAATCATTTTGGGGCTTCCTTTTCAATGAGCATAGCCATGCTTACCCTCTCGATATTGGCTTACATGCCAGGTGTAAGCATCAAAAGCTGTTTTTTGGCTTGGCGGCCTTTGAAAGACTTGTGTTTCTGGATTTCTGTAAATTTTGGATTCATATTTTTTCTTCCATATTCAACATATGGCTTTTACAATTTAGGCCATGTAGCCTTAACTATATGAGTCATAATTGAGCATATTGGGTAAATAACCCGCCCTGACAGCGTATTAGAATCCGCCAGGAAAAATTGCCTTGCGCAACCACCATCGTGATATATCATATCTACGACTTTTATTATCAAAAGAAGGCGTTATAATCTACAGGTATGCTTGTACATACTGTCATAAATTTTAAGGTTTTTTTGGTAAGCCACCCTAAAAGTTTCGACTCTAAGTTGCTGGCATGTTTCTGGCTTAACTAGTTTTTTTATATCAAAAGTTCATTTTTAGGGTTGTTCAAAGATATTTGTGACCCGTCCTGGTTTAAGCCGCAAGAATACATGTTATTTATTTGTGTGCAGGAAATATGATAATATGACCCACATGATTAATAATATTATAAATGCAAACAGCGGATCTTCAACATCAGATTGGCGGTTTAAAGTATTCAGCAAGTAAACATGCACGATGGCATGACAAATCATTGTTTTCACTAGCCTATTACACGACTTTCCAAGCCTTAAGAGTTTTTCAAAAGGAGACACCAGGCTATAGTTTGAGAGCCGCCCCGTGGATCAGTTGTCCTGGTCTTAGCGAGTTGAAGCTTTCGGGTCATCCTGCACTGGTTCTTCTTCTTCGTCTGTCATCTAGAGGTTAGGCGATGACCAGTTCATGCTAGTTAAGGCTTGAAATTCAGCCTCATCATCTATCAGTTTGGACGGATCAACTTCAGGAGCAAAGGTGTGCTTACGTATTGGAGGGATGAGATCCACAACTTCATAAGCTGGTGCCTTCACTTTTGAATTTTCCACTGTATAAGCCGCCTGATATCTGGATAGATCAGTTTCTTCAGCTAGCTTGCTTGCCAGTGGGCACATCTCCTTCACACAAGCAGCAAAGTCATCTTGGTCAAACGGAGACCCGTCTTCTTTCAGACTTGGGCATCCAGTGGCCAACTCTTTCGGGTCTAGTTCTGCCTACCATGCTTTTGCCCGACTCAAGCCAGTAATAGCACGGGCTCTGGCGGAAGATCGTTTTATCTCATCAATTCTTTGGGGCAGGATAGAGAGTTTGTCCAAAACCTCCCTGAGCAGTGAAGGTGCCTGTTTGGTTTGAGAGATGGCGGCTATAGTACGCTGAGCACATGTGTATAGTTGCTCCACCAAAGTGTAAGTGGCCTTCAGCTTCACCAGCATGTCCTCGCCAAGGTTGGCACTCCTGGGGCCTGTTAAGTAAAACAAGCAGATAAGCCAGGCAGGTGGGTTACTAGTGAACATTGGGAATAGTTCAAGGCATCTTGCATTACGTACAAAATATAGCAGCAGTCATCTGAGAAATGTGGCGCTTTAAGCCGGTTAATTCTGCAATGACCTCTTTCAAAGACAATTCAACATATTCTGCACTTTGTGTTAAGGTCGCCTTCTCCTCATCCCAGGTGGATTTTTCTGTAGCAAATCTGGCTTTGACCTTTTCATTTTCATCCAAGTGAAATTTAATCTTGGCATCAACTTTTCAGGTTTCAGCCTCTTGATGTTCTAGTCTGGTCTTTAAGTCGCCCGACTGAGACTCAGTTTGAGTCAAGTCTCCTGCAAGTAAAGATTCATACCTCATATTTCTGGCACACTTCATGATGATGTCCACCTCAAGATCATGACCAGCATGAAGCTGACTAAGATAGCCAAAGAATAATTCATTGATGCCCACATGAAAGTAGTTGGTATTGTCAAACTTGACCTTCCATTTTTCAACTAGCTCTTCCTTGGCAAAGTGTTTTGCCAGAATGGTACGATTACCTGGCTCTACCAAGCCAGTGCCAATAATCAGAACATCCTCAACATCTTCTGCAGGTTTGGCTGGGCTTGGCGGCTTAGTTCCAAATGGGTCAATGTTCATAGGATCTGCATGGGTGTCTGGAATTTCTAATGGTGGCTCATCAACAGTGTTCTCAGGGTTCTGAATTGAGGATTCAGACTCTCGTGCTTGTTTCTCTAGCTCATGGACTTTGGGGCCTTTGGCCGGCTTATTCACCTTCAGCTTTTTGTCGGGCTTGGCTTTGCCACTGAAAATAAGACACAAGAAGAATGTTAATATATCAGTTGATAAAGTGTTAAAGCAAAGAAATTTAATGTTCTCACCCATGAGCGACTTTGAATAGGGGAATTTGAGTCCTAGTTGAGTCACCGGAAGAGGAGTGAGAGGTTCCCTGGTAATTTGAGTCGGAAGGGTTAAGTGGTTGACGGATAAGACATGTCTATAATTTTTTATTGTTCCATGCTATTATATTATCTGTTTTGGATGTTTTATATGCATTAATATGCTATTTTGTAAAAAAATTGGGACTAACCTAGTAACCTAGAGCCCAGTGCTAGTTTCTGAACGTATTGTATAATTTCCATCGAGGATAACAAGATGGGTTCTTTGTCGGTGTCAAAACCGGCCGACTCGGGTAGGGGTTCCTGAACTGTGTGTCCAAGGATCGAAGATAATAGGAGACAAGGGAGACATGATGTTTACCCAGGTTCGGGCCCTCTTAATGGAGGTAAAACCCTACGTCCTACTTGATTGTATTTGATGAGTAAAGGGGTTACAAGAGTCGATCTACCTCAAGATCGTAATGGCTAAACCCTAGATGTTTAGCCTATATGAATTCTCATAGCCTCTACGGACTAACCCCTTCCATTTATATAGATACCGGAGGGGCCTAGGGTTGTACAGAGTCAATTTATAGAGAAAGGAAACTACTCATCCGGATGCCAGACTTGCCATCCACGCAAAGGAGAGTCCCATCCGGATACGGGGGAAGGCCTTCTACCTTGTATCTTCATGACCCATCAGTCCGACTCACAGCACACGAGCCGGACTCTTGAGGACCCCTTAGTCCAGGACTCCTTTAGTAGCCCCTGAACAAGTCATAAATGACGATGTGTTTGGCTCACAGATTGTCTTCGGCATTGCAAGGTGGGTTCCTTCTCCGCATACTTCAAAGTAGTCTTCTGAGAAAGAGAACTGTATCCGACTCTGTATAACATTTACAACCCTCAACCACAAGGGTGCAATACTTAATCAAAATAAGGCATGTCTACTGACATCTTTTTCGGCGGAACGTCACGTCTGGCCTTTTTATTATTTCGAACCGTTTTTTGGCCTCCCGCTTCGTGTTTCGAGACACAACCTCCATTAACACGTCTTGTCAAAGCAGAGATCGTGTGCCCTTATTGCGGGATTTTCATCAATGCAGGTTTGGGTAATCCAGTCGTGCCATTGATACGTCCATTTTTCATCATGCTTTTATATCGATATTTATTGCATTATGGGCTGTTATTGCACATTATGTCACAATACTTATGCCTATTCTCTCTTATTTTACAAGGCTACATAAAGAGGGAGAATGCCGGCAGCTGGGATTCTGGGCTGGAAAAGGAGCAAATATTAGAGACCTATTCTGCACAGCTCCAAAAGTCCTGAAACTTCACGGAAGACGTTTTCAGAATATATAAAAAATACTAAGCGCAAGAAGTTCACCAGGGGGGCCACACCCTGCCCACGAGGGTGGGGGGAGCGCCCTACCCCCCTAGGCACGCCCCCTACCTCGTGGGCCCCCTGGTGGCCCTCTGGTGGCCATCTTCTGTTATATAAAGTCTTTCGATGAGGAAAAAATCATAAGCCATCTTGTCAGACAAAACTCCACCGCCACAAGGCGGAACCTTGGCAGATCCAATCTAGGGCTCCGGCAGAGCTCATCTGCCAGGGAAACTTCCCTCCGGGAGGGGGAAATAATCGCCATCGTCATCACCAACGATCCTCTCATCGGGAGAGGGCAATCTCCATCAACATCTTCACCAGCACCATCTCCTCTAAAAACCCTAGTTCATCTCTTGTATCCAATTCTTGTCTCCAAGTCCGGGATTGGTACTAGTAGGTTGCTAGTAGCGTTAATTAATCCTGGTAGTTGATGCTAGTTGGTTTATTTGGTGGAAGATCATATGTTTAGATCCTATATGCATATTGATACCCCTTTGATTATGAACATGATTATGCTTTGTGAGTAGTTACGTTTGTTCCTAAGGACATGGGAGAAGTCTTTCTATTAGTAGTGATGTGAATTTGGTATTTGTTCGATATTTTGATGAGATGTATGTTGTCTCTCCTCTAGTGGTTTTATGTGAACGTCGACTACATAACACTTCACCATTATTTGGGCCTAGAGGAAGGCATTGGGAAGTAATAAGTAGATGATGGGTTGCTAGAGTGACAGAAGCTTAAACCCTAGTTTATGCGTTGCTTCGTAAGGGGCTGATTTGGATCCACATGTTTCATGCTATGGTTAGGTTTACCTTAATACTTTTGTTGTAGTTGCGAATGCCTGCAATAGAGGTTAATCATAAGTTGGATGCTTGTCCAAGTAAGTACATCACCCAAGCACCGGTCCACCCACATACCAAATTATCAAAGTACCGAACGCGAATCATATGAACGTGATGAAAACTAGCTTGATGATATTCCCATGTGTCCTCGGGAGCACTTTTCTCTATATAAGAGTTTGTCCAGGCTTGTCCTTTGCTACAAAAAGGATTGGGCCACCTTGCTGCACTTTATTTACTTTTGTTACTTGTTACTCGTTACAAATTATCCTATCACAAAACTATCTGTTACCACTTATTTTAGTACTTGCAGAGAATACCTTGCTGGAAACTGCTTATCATTTGCTTCTGCTCCTCGTTGGGTTCGACACTCTTACTTATCAAAAGGACTACGATAGATCCCCTATACTTGTGGGTCATCAAGACTCTTTTCTGGTGCCATTGCCAGGGAGTGAAGCGCCTTTGGTAGGTGGAATTTGGTAAGGAAAATTTATATAGTGTGCTGAAATTTACTGTTACTTGTTACTATGGAAAGTAATCCTCTGATGGGCTTGTTCAGGGTATCTTCACGCCGACCAGTAGAGCAAAGAGTTTCTCCTCAACCTACTGAACCTACTGAAAATGAAAATGTCTTCTTTGAAATTCCTTCGGGTATGATAGAAAAACTGCTAGCTAATCCTTTTGCAGGAGACGGAACAAAGCATCCTGATGAGCACCAAATATATGTGGATGAAGTTTGTGGATTATTTAAGCTTGCAGGTGTACCCGGAGATGTTATTAAGAAGAAGGTCTTCCCTTTATCTTTGAAGTAAGATGCATTGACATGGTATAGGCTATGTGATGATACAGGGTCATGGAACTACAAACGATTGAAATTATAATTTCATCAGAAGTTTTATCCTATGCATCTTTTTCATCGTGATCGCAAGTATATATATAATTTTTGGCCTCGTGAAGGAGAAAGCATCGCTCAAGCTTGGGGGAGGCTTAAATCAATGTTATATTCATGCCCCAATCATGAGCTCTCAAGAGAGATGATTATTCAAAATTTATATGCCTGGTTTTCTGATAACAATCGCACCATGCTCGATACTTCTTGTGCTGGCTCTTTTATGATGAAGACTATTGAATTCAAATGGGATTTATTGGAAAGAATTAAACGTAGCTCTGAAGATTGGGACCTCGACGAAGGTAAGGAGTTATGTATGACACCTAAGTTTGATTGTGTAAAATCTTTTATGGATACCGATGTTTTCTGTAAATTTAGCACTAAATATGGACCTGACTCTGAGATAGTAGCTTCTTTCTGTGAATCTTTTGCTACTTATGTTGATCTCCCCAAGGAGAAATGGTTTAAATATCATCCTCCCATAGAAGTAAAAGTAGTTGCACCTATTAAAGTTGAAGAAAAGACTATCACTTATAATGATCCTATTGTTCCTACTTCTTATGTTGAGAAACCAGCTTTCCCTATTAGGATAGAGGATCGTGCTAAAGCTTCAACTGTGGTTCGTAAAACCAATATTAAAACTTATACACCTTCTGAGCAAATTAAAGTTTAACCTGATATTGCTATTGTTAAAGATCTCTTGTCTGATAATATTGATGGGCATGTTATTCATTTCCATCATGAGACTGCTAGAATTGCTAAACCTTGTGCTAAAGATAAAAACAGACCTGTGGTAGGCATGCCTGTTATTTCTGTTGAAATAGGAGATCATTGTTATCATGGCTTATGTGATATGGGTGCTAGTGCTAGTGCAATACCTTATGACTTATACAAAGAAATTATGCATGATATTGCACCTGCTGAGATAGAAGATATTGATGTCACAATTAAGCTTGCCAATAGAGATACTATTTCACCAATGGGAATTGTTAGAGATGTTGAAGTCTTGTGTGGGAAAACTAAATATCCTCCTGATTTCCTTGTTCTTGGTTCCCCACAAGATAGCTTTTGTCCCATTAAATTTGGTAGACCCTTCTTAAACACTGTTAATGGTAAGATAGATTGCAAAAAGGATGTTGTTACTATCGGGTTAGATGATATGTCCCATGAATTTAATTTCTCTAAATTTAGTAGACAACACCGTGAAGAAGAATTACCTAGTAAGGATGAAATTGTTGGTCTTTCTTCTATTGCTGTACCTCCTAGTGATCCTTTAGAACAATATTTGCTAGACCATGAAAATGATATGTTTATGAATGAAAGAAGGGAAATAGATGAAGTATTCATTAAATAGGAACCTATTCTGAAACACAATTTGCCTGTTGAAATCCTGGGGGATCCTCCTACTCTTAAATATGCTTACCTTGATGAGAAAAAGATATATCATGTTATTATTAGTGCTAACCTTTCAGAGCATGAGGAAGAGAGATTATTGAAAACTCTGAAGAAGCACCATGCTGCTATTGGGTATACTCTTGATGATCTTAAGGGCAGTAGTCCCACTCTATGTCAACATAAAATAAATTTGGAAGAAGATGCTAAACCAGTTCGTGAACATCAACGACGGCTGAATCCTAAATTGAAAGAAGTGGTAAGAAAGGAAATACTAAAGCTCCTTGAGGCAGGTATAATCTATCCCGTTGCTGATAGTCAGTGGGTAAGTCATGTCCATTGTGTCCCTAAGAAGGGAGGTATTACTGTCGTTCCTAATGATAAAGATGAATTGATTCCTCAAAAAATTATTACAGGTTATTGGATGGTAATTGATTTCTGCAAATTAAATAAGGCCACTAAAAAGGATCATTACCCCTTACCTTTTATCGATCAAATGCTAGAAGGATTATCCAACCATACACATTTTTGCTTTCTAGATGGTTATTCTGGTTTCTCTCAAATACCTGTGTCAGTCAAGGATCAATCAGAGACTACTTTTACTTGCCCTTTTGGTACTTTTGCTTATAGACCTATGCCTTTTGGTTTATGTAATGCACCTGCTACCTTTCAAAGATGCATGATGGCTATATTCTCTAACTTTTGTGAAAAGATTTGTGAGGTTTTCATGGACGATTTATCCGTCTATGGATCTTCTTTTGATGATTGCTTGAGCAACCTTGATCAAGTTTTGCAGAGATGCGAAGAAACTAATCTTGTCTTGAATTGGGAAAAGTGTCACTTTATGGTTAATGAAGGTATTGTCTTGGGGCATAAAGTTTCTGAAAGAGGTATTGAAGTTGATAAAGCCAAGGTTGATGCTATTGAAAAGATGCCATGTCGCAAGGACATCAAAGGTATAAAAAGTTTCCTTGGTCATGCCAGATTTTATAGGAGGTTCATTAAGGACTTCTCAAAAATTTCTCAGCCTCTGAGTAATTTATTACGAAAAGATATACCATTTGTCTTTGATAATGATTGTGTAGAAGCATTTTGAATACTTAAGAAAGCATTGATCTCTGCACCTATTGTTCAGCCACCTAATTGGAATTTACCCTTTGAAATTATATGTGATGCTAGTGATTAAGCTATAGGTGTTGTTCTAGGGAAAAGAGTTGATAAGAAATTAAACGTTATTCAATATGCTAGTAAAACCCTAGACAATGCTCAAAGAAATTATGCTACTACTGAAAAAGAATTCTTAGCAGTTGTATTTGCTTGTGATAAGTTCAAACCTTATATTGTTGATTCTAAAGTAACTATTCACACTGATCATGCTGCTATTAAATATCTTATGGAAAAGAAAGATGCTAAGCCTAGACTTATTAGATGGGTTCTCTTGCTACAAGAATTTGATTTACATATTGTTGATAGAAAGGGAGCTGAGAACCCCGTTGCAGACAACTTGTCTAGGTTAGAAAATGTGCTTGATGACCCACTACCCATTGATGATAGCTTTCCTGATGAGCAATTAAATGTCATAAATGCTTCTCATACTGCTCCATGGTATGCTGATTATGCTAATTACATTGTTGCCAAATTCATACCACCTAGTTTCACATACCAGCAAAATAAAAAGTTCTTCTATGATTTGAGGCATTACTTTTGGGATGACCCACGTCTTTATAAAGAAGGAGTAGATGGTGTTATTAGACGTTTTGTACCTGAGCATGAACAGGAACAGATCCTACGCAAGTGTCACTCCGAAGCTTATGGAGGACACCATGCTGGACATAGAACTACACATAAGGTATTGCAATATGGTTTTTATTGGCCTACTCTCTTCAAAGATGCCCGTAAGTTTGTCTTATCTTGTGATGAATGTCAAAGAATTGGTAATATTAGTAGACGTCAAGAAATGCCTATGAACTATTCACTCATTATTGAACCATTTGATGTTTGGGGCTTTGACTATATGGGACCTTTTCCTGCCTCTAATGGATATACACATATTTTAGTTGCTGTTGATTACGTTACTAAGTGGGTAGAAGCTATTCCAACTAGTAGTGCTGATCATAACACTTCTATTAAAACGCTTAAAGAAGTTATTTTTCCAAGATTTGGAGTCCCTAGATATTTAATGACTGATGGTGGTTCACATTGTATTCATGGTGCTTTTCGTAAAATGCTTGCTAAGTATGATGTTAATCATAGAATTGAATCCCCTTATCACCCTCAGTCTAGTGGTCAAGTAGAATTGAGTAATAGAGAGCTAAAATTAATTTTGCAAAAGACTATCAATAGGTCTAGAAAGAATTGGTCCAAGAAACTTGATGATGCATTATGGGCCTATAGAACTGCATATAAAAATCCTATGGGTATGTCTCCGTATAAAATGGTTTATGGAAAAGCATGTCACTTACCTCTCGAACTAGAACACAAGGCATATTGGGCTATTAAAGAGCTCAATTATGATTTTAAACTTGCCTGTGAGAAGAGGTTATTTGATATTAGCTCACTCGATGAATGGAGAACCCAAGCCTACGAAAATGCCAAGTTGTTTAAAGAAAAAGTCAAAGATGGCATGACAAAAGGATACGAAAGCGTGAGTTTAATGTAGGTGATTATGTATTGTTATACAACTCTCGTTTAAGATTTTTTGCAGGAAAACTTCTCTCTAAATGGGAAGGTCCTTACGTTATCGAGGTGGTTTATCGTTCCGGTGCCATAAAAATCAACAACTTCAAAGGCACAAATCCGAAGGTGGTCAATGGTCAAAGAATCAAACATTATATCTCGGGTAATCCGATAAATGTTGAAACCAATGTTATTGAAACCATAACCCCGGAGGAATACATAAGGGACACTTTCCGGAACATTTTAGACTCCGAAAAGGAATAGGTATGTGGTACGGTAAGTAAACCGACTCCAAAACAGTTTTAAAGGCAATATTTCTCCGTTTTGGAATATTTAGAAAACTAGAAAAATAAGAAGCAGTCCGGGAAGGACACGAGGGCTCCACGAGGGTGGAGGGCGCGCCCTACCCTCCTGGGCGCGCCCCCTACCTCGTGGGCACCTTGTGCGCCTTCCGGACTCTGTTTTCTTACATGACACGTATTTTGGTCGGTAAAAATTCATTAAATAATCTCCCGGGAGTTTTGACTCCCGTATCATGCAAAAATCTCTTGTTCTTGTTTCGAGCTATTTTCTGCTAGGGTTGTCAAAGCTAAGCATCATGTCGTCTCCCTCGTCCTCCAACAATGAGGGCAACGACGCTTGGCTAATGAAGATAGAGCTGAAGAGAGAAGAACCCATGGAGATCAACAAGGATGAAGGGATCAAGAAGGCCACAGAGGACCAAGTTCTAGCAACAGAAGACATCCTTCAACTTGATCACAATCTTCTTACCCCAACTGAGATCGAAGCTTTCAAGATGATTGAGCTAGCTCGTATACAAACCAAGTATCTCACACATGAAAATATTTTGATGAAGGAGCATATCATCGCACTCAAGGGCATTATCCGCAAGTTGGAAGACCTCCTACGCTCAATGTGTGACTATCCATCATCACCACTGTAACACCCCGAATATAATTTTCCCAACATGTAATCCAAATCTTGCCGTTTCCGGCGTTAAGATATTTTATTTTCTCGGGTTCGGGTTTTTGTCTCCGTGTGTTGTTATCATTGTCATGCATCTCATATCAGGTCATCATGTGCATTGCATTTGCATACGTGTTCGTCTCATGCATTCGAGCATTTTCCCCGTTGTCTGTTTTGCATTCCGGCGCTCCGTTCTCCTCCTGTGGTCATTTCTACCTTTCTTTCATGTGTGGGGATTAAACATTTCCGGATTGGACCGAGACTTGCCAAGCAGCCTTGTTTTACTACCAGTAGACCGCCTGTCAAGTTTCGTATCATTTGGACTTCGTTTGATGCTCCAACGGTTAACCGAGGGACCGAAAAGGCCTCGTGTGTGTTGCAGCCCAACACCCCTCCAAGTTGGCCCAAAACCCACCAAACTCTGCTCCATGATCTAGAGCATTCGATCACGATCGCGTGGTCGAAAACCGCACCTCATTTGGACACTCCTAGCTCCCTCTATGCCTATAAATATCACCCCTCCGAAATCCACGGTTCTTCTCCCCCCCCCGAAACCCTAAAAATCAGATCCGCCGCACACCGGACGTGTCCGGCCGCGCCGGATAGTGTCCGCCGCCGCCTCCGGCCAACCAGGGAGTGCCACGTGGCGCCCCGAGCCCTACATCGCCGCCTCACCCCGCGCGGCCCGCCCGGCCCGCGTTGGGCCCCCGCGGCCCATCCGCATCGCCGCCGCCTGCCTCCTTCGCCCCCAGCGCCGATCCACCGCCCGACGCCGCTCCTCCGCACGCCGGTGTCACCGCCTCACCGACGCAAGGTCCGGCCACCAGCGCCGCCCCGAGCCACCGTCTCCCTCCCCGCCGACCCCGCCGATGCCCGCGTCCACCCTCTCCGGCCTCTGCTCCTCCTCATAGCGGCAAGTCCGGCCACCACTCCGGCGACCTCGAAGCTCCGGCCGGCGATCCTCGAAGTCCGTGCACAGCTATAGTGCCCCGGATCCAGATCTGGATCGGATCCGGTTGACCTCTCTCCCCGAAACCCTAATCTCAGTATTTTTTTGCATACTTTGACCTGTGATATCTCCTTATCCGTAGCTCCGATTTGGGCATATAGCATATCGAAATGTTCATCTTAGAGAGTACATCATTTCATTCCATTGCATCATTTTCATTGGAGTTCATCTTGATGCCCGAAATGCTGTTGGAAGAGGGCTACTGGAGTTAATTGTCAGATCTTCTAGTTCATCTTAGACTTTTGTCATTTTTGCCATGATTATTGTGTGCATGATATGCCTATGAGTCCTACATATGTTTTGTTAAGGGGGTTTTGTCATCTTTCCAGAGGTGCAACCCATGTATTTTTGTGATGTGTGTGGTGCCTATTGCAAGCTTGCAAAGTGAGGCACCCGGTAATTCTGTTTTCAGGGACTTAGCGATTTCACTAAGTCCTGGGATTGTTTAGTTCATGATGCCATATGTTTAGGTTGTTTCCTAGTGATCCGTGCCTCTTTTGAGGATGATCAGTAAAGGAGTTTTGTTAATATTGTAGTGCTCTATCCATCCATGTCTTTGTTTGCATATATGGAGCACCCTAGCTTGAGTCAATCGAGCTCTACTTTTGCTTCATTGTGAATCTGGGCAGATCGTCAACTTGTTTGCGATTTTGCCGATGTTATTGTAGTTGATCCGTGCATGCTATGCCATTGTTCTTGCCATGTCTAGCTTGCATTTTGTGCCTTCTTAATGGATGTATGCTTGTCTTGCCATGACTTGCTCCGTAGTGGGTGCATCGAGCTCGTAAACATGCCTTCGTGAGTTATGTTTCAGCATGTCCCAGTTTTCACGAAGTCTGAAAACTGATTATGTTTTTGCTATGTTCGTGTGCCTGCAAATGTATTTTGTGATCCCTTTTGGCTCAAGGTCACTAAGGGACTTTTGTTAAGCTTGTTGAGTAGCTCCATGCCATGTATTTATTTGTCATGTTCAGGTCCTGTAGCATGTTGTTTTGTTGCTCCGAAGAGGGCTATATGATCTGAAATTCCACACAAGTGTTAATTTCACTAAGTCTGAGATCTGTTTACCATTTGCGTTTTTGCCATGCTTATTTGAACCTCTTAATGGATGAATTGGCCGTAGCTCAGTGCTAGAATTTTGTTAAGCATCTTGAATGCTTCCCTGCCATGTATTTTGGTGCCATGTTTGATTGCTGTAGCATGTTCATCTCATTGCATATAGATGCCTACTTGCTGTAAATCGCAGACCGGTGTCATATTTGAATCGCTTGCCATTTCCAAACCGTAACTCCGATTCCGGTGATCTTTATATCGTTTTCAAGCGATTTCATCTCATATTTCCAGTGGCACACTTGGTTTTCCAAGTTGAGGCCAGGTTCACGCATTTCCTGTCATATCTTGCATGTGCATCCCGCATTACATCCCGCATAGCATACCATGTTTGCATCATCTTGCTTGATCCTTGCACGTGGTTGATTGTGTTCTTGTTGCTTGTTTGTCTTGTTTGGGTAGAGCCTGGAGACGAGTTCGCTAACGAGGAGCCCGTTGAGTTTGCTTTCGAGGATCCAGTCAACTCTGACAACCTTGCAGGCAAGATGATCATACCCTCGAAATCACTACTATCTTTGCTATGCTAGTTTGCTCGCTCTTTTGCTATGCCAATGCTACGATGCCTACCACTTGCTTTCAAGCCTCCCAAATTGCCATGTTCAGCCTCTAACCCACCATTGTCCTAGCAAACCGTTGATTGGCTATGTTACCGCTTTGCTCAGCCCCTTTTATAGCGTTGCTAGTTGCAGGTGAAGATTGGAGACCGTTCCTTGTTGGAACATTTATTTACTTGTTGGGATATCATTATATTGCCATGTTATCTTAATGCATATATATACTTGGTAAAGGGTGGAAGGCTCGGCCTCCCGCCTAGTGTTTTGTTCCACTCTTGCCGCCCTAGTTTCCGTCATATCGGTGTTATGTTCCCGGATTTTGCGTTCCTTACGCGGTTGGGTTATAATGGGAACCCCTTGGTAGTTCGTCTTGATTAAAGCTTTTCCAGCAATGCCCAACATTGGTTTTACCATTTGCCACCTAGCCTCTTTTTCCCTTGGGTTTCCGGAGCCCGAGGGTCATCTTATTTAAACCCCCCCAGGCCAGTGCTCCTCTGAGTGTTGGTCCAAACTGTCAGCCGCCGGTGGCTACCAGGGGCAACTCTGGGCTGGCCTACCGGAAGTTTAGACAATCTGACTGTGCCCTGAGAAAGAGATATGTGCAGCTCCTATCGGGATTTGTCGGCACATTTGGGCGGTGTTGCTGGTCTTGTTTTAACCTGTCGAAATGTCTTGTTGTACCGGGATACCGAGTCTGATCGGAATGTCTCGGGTGGAGGTCTATTCCTTCGCTGACTGTGAGAGCTTGTCATGGGCTAAGTTGGGACTCCCCTGCAGGGTTTGAACTTTCAAAAGTCGTGCCCGCGGTTATGGGCAGCTGGTAATTTGTTAATGTCCGGTTGTAGATAACTTAAACCTTAACTTAATTAAAATGAATCAACCGTGTGTGTTACCGTGATGGCCTCTTCTCGGCGGAGTCCGGGAAGTGGACACGGTGTTGGAGTAATGTTTGCGGAGGTTGCTCTCTAGTTTCTCGCTCGCGCCTTGCCTCCTCTTCTCGCTCTCTTTTGCGAATAATATAGCCACCATATATACTAGTCGCTTGCTGCAGCTCCACACATATTTACCTTACCCTACCTATTAAGCTTAAATAGTCTTGATCGCGAGGGTGCGAGATTGCTGAGTCCCTGTGGCTCACAGATTACTATTACACCAGATGCAGGGCCAGAAGATACAGCTCCAGATGGCGCGCTTGAGCTCAAGTGGGAGTACGACGAGGACTCTCAGTGTTACTATGTTTCTTTTCCTGATGATCAGTAGTGGTGCCCAGTTGGGGTGATCGGGACCATGTCGCTTGTTGGGTTGTCTTTTATTTTTGCGCCGTAGTCGGGCCATGAGTGTTTGGATGATGCATGTTATTTATGTACTTGATTGACGTGGCGAGTGTAAGCCAACTATGTTATCCCTTTTCATTATCTATATTACATCGGATGTTTGTGATGATTACCTAACTTGCGACATATGCCTTCAATGCGATTATGCCTCTAAGTCGTGCCTCGACACGTGGGAGATATAGTCGCATCGAGGGTGTTACAACCACCTTCTTCTCCACCAACAAAGGAGACATAATCACATGGGTATGGGCACTCCCCTTGGCAACTGCCAAGCTTGGGGGAGTGCCCCGGTATCGTATCACCATCACTTTTATCTTTACCGTTTTTCTTAGTTCGATCCTTTTGGTAATATATTGATCTAGTAGAATAAAGTTTATGGCATGTTCTAGTTTTGAGTTTTGCTTTATGATCCCTCTATGTAATCGAGTCCGTGAGCTATATATAATAAATATTAGTGTTGAGTCAAGGGCTTGATTATTTTGCCATGATCCTAAGTGGATAGAAGAAAATAGAAAGAATAAAAAGGGAACAAAGAGATCATATGGATCTTATGGAGAGTAATGAGCTCATATAGAAAAAGTATGATGAATAAAAGTTGTTGAGAGTTGACAAACATAGTTTTGGTCATCGTTGCAATTAATAGGAAGTAATAAAGAAAGAGATGTCTTTACATATAAATATACTATCTTGGACATCTTTTATTATTGTGAGCACTCATTAAAATATGACATGCTAAAGAGTTGACGTTGGACAAGGAAGACAATGTAATGGGTTATGTTTTCTTACATCTAAGATAAATTATATTGTCATGGATTATCCAACATGGCTGAGCTTGCCTTTCCCCCTCATGCTAGCCAAATTCATCGCACCAAGTAGCGATACTACTTGTGCTTCCAAATACCCTTAAACCAGTTTTGCCGTGAGAGTCCACCATACCTACCTATGGATTGAGTAAGATCCTCCAAGTAAGTTGTCATCGGTGCAAGCAATAAAAATTGCTCTCTAAATATGTATGACTTATTAGTGTGGGAGAAAATAAGCTTTATACGATCGCGTGATATGGAAGAAATAAAAGCGACAGACTGCATAATAAAGGTCCATATCACAAGTGGCAATATAAAGTGACATTCTTTCGCGTTAAGATTTTGTGCACCCAACCATAAAAGCACATGACAACCTATACTTCCCTCTACGAAGGGCCTATCTTTTACTTTTATCTCCTACCTTGCATAAAAGTCATGGTGCTCTTCACCCTTCCTTTTTACATTTTATCCTTTGGCAAGCACAGTATGTTGGAAAGATCTTGGTATATATGGCTAATTGGATGTGAGTTTTCTTGAACTATTATTGTTGACATTACCCTTGAGGTAAAACGTTGGGAGGCAAAACTATAAGCCCCTATCTTTCTCTGTGTCCGATCAAAACTCCATACCCATAAGTATTGTGTGAGTGTCAGCAATCGTGAAAGACTATATGATAGTTGAGTATGTGGACTTGCTAAAAAGCTCTTATATATTGACTCTTTCCTATGTTATGATAAATTGCAATTGCTCCAATGACTGAGAATATAGTTTGTTAGTTTTCAATGAATTTTATGATTCATACTTGAAATTGTGATTGAATTATTACTCTAGCATAAGAAATCATATGACAAGAATTATGTAAGTTGCTGTTCTAAGAATGATCATGAAGCCCTCATGTCCATATTTTACTTTTATCGACACCTCTATCTCTAAACATGTGGACATATTTTCCGATTTCGGCTTTCGCTTAAGGACAAAAGAGGTCTAAGCTTGGGGGAGTTGATACGTCCATTTTGCATCATGCTTTTATATCGATATTTATTGCATTATGGGCTGTTATAATGTCGGCGTTCTGGGAACGGGGGTCCCCAGACGTGCCTGCCTGCGGCCTGCGGCGTGGCTCAAAGGGGGGCCCAGCACGGCCCATCTTCATCAACACAGACCCAAGACCCTCGCGAGGGGCCAAGCCTCGCGGGGCGGACGACACGGAGCTTCCTCGGGCACGGCCTCATCAGGCTGGTTCGCGAGGAGGCGGAGAGATCAAGGTGGGGTACCTCACGAGGTGCCCGTGACGCAAGCCATGATGACCAAAGGCGTCAGGCGGGTGCCAGCCTGCGTAGTGTCCTCCTTTCCTCTTTGGTGCAAAGGGGGCAAGCACAGCCGTGGAGTACCGAGGCATCAGGCAAAGGTTGCCATTTCGGTGCAACAAGACCAATACCAGGAGGACTGCACGACGGAGGTCATTGTGGAGCCCAAGACGGCGTCACCACCAGAGCTTTGTGCAGGCGAAGACTACTTTTGTCAGGATAGCTAGTACTAGCTGTGCCCCTTTCAAATTAGCCCGCCATTGTTGGCTCCCTTCCCGCTCGATATTTGGGAAGAGGACTAGGGCCTCTACAAATAGGACTAGCCACCATAGTAGGGGGGCATCAACAATCGAGAAAAGAGAGAGAGAGAGAGAGAGAGAGAGAGGGAGAAGGGTGACTGAACTCCTCCTAGCAGTTCATCGTCCCAGCCAAGAGCTGACCCTCGTGAGGCTGTTCTTCCTTGTATTGTCCATCATCATCAACCCAAGAGGAAATCCACCACACCACAAACTGGAGTAGGGTATTACACCACAACGGTGGCCCGAACCAGTATAAACCCTGTGTCGCTTGTGTTCTTCTTTCCATAGCTTAGATCTTAGCGAGGCGGAGGGGTGCAGGTACGTAGGAGGCGAAATCTCCGTGCACACCCCAGTTTTCGAACCTCAAGGGTCTGCCAGAACCCGAAATCCGACATTTGGCGCGCTAGGTAGGGGTGTGCCGGAATTCGTCTTCCACCACCCCGTTCTCCACCGACCATCGCACCCATGTCTGACGCTTGTCGGGCCCGCGCCGAGCGCCGGGCCGCTCTCGCTTCCCGCGTCGCCCAGACGGCCCCTATCGGTGGGCGTCCTCGCCGTTCCCTGTCACCTGCCGTCAACGCCGCCACCGGCCTGGCGGGGGACGAGCAGCAAGCATCGTCTCAGCATCCGTCCATGCGGCAAGACGGCCGCACCGCTACTCCCTCGCTCACCCCAGCTGGTTCTTCGTCCCGCGCGCTCTGCGCACCCATGGAGGCTCGAGCGGCGCTGATCGCGGCAAACGAGCTCTTGCGCTACCGTCCCGTCGACGACGTCTACGAAGAATGGCTCGACCGCGTCGCCGAGCTCGTCCGTGCCGCAGGGGGCCCTCCTGCGCCATCGGTTCCGCTGCACCGCACCCCGCCCCGCGCGGGCAACGAGGCTCCGGTGGCGCCCTGGCCGCCTCCTCCTCAAGAAGGCGCCATGGCTCCAAGGCGCGTGGCCCCTGGGTGGAACCCGCTCCATCAGGTGCCAGCGCGGCAAGAGCAGAGCTGCCAAGAAGTCCCTCGCCCGCAAGAAGCTGCCCGGGCGCTCCCTGCTCCAGCACGTCGCGACCATGCTCCTGCTCCAGCACGTCAAGACCCCGCCCTGCTCCCAGCTGCAGCACGTGGGGACACGCAAGACCAAGCTCTCCGTCACCCAAGGCCTCCCGTGGCCATAGCAGGCTGACGTGCCTTCACCACCGAGCTACGCAGCATGGCGTGGCCCGGCAAGTTCAAGCCAGAGCTGCCTCCTTGTTATGACGGCACGACTGACCCTGCGGAGTTCCTCCAGCTCTATGAGCTGGGCATTGAAGCTGCCAACGGAGACGAGAAGGTCATGGCGAATTGGTTTCCCATGGCGCTCAAGGACGGGGCCCGCACCTGGCTCCTGAACCTGGCTCCAGGCACGATCTCCTCCTGGGACGAGATGCGCACCCGCTTCATCGCCAACTTCCAAGGTACTCGAGACCGGCCACCCGCCGTGAGCGATATGCACCGATGAAGCAAGAACCCGGGGAGACCCTGCAGAAGTACATCCAGAGCTTCAACAACGCACGCCTCAAGATTCCCAAGGTGACTGAGGAGGCCATCATCTCAGCCTTCTCCGATGGCATGCGTGATGTCAAGATGAAGGAGGAGCTAGCGATGCATGAAGACCTGTGCACTTCCTTGGAGCTGTTCAACTTGGCAACCAAGTGCGCCAGGGCTGAGGAAGGGCGTCTCACCCTCCTCGAGCTGCCTGCCGTGGACCCAGACGAGAAGAAGCCCAAGGCCAAGGATGTGCAGTGCAAGCGGGGCTGCCGTGCTCGCGGCAGAACCAGACACCAAGCGGGGCAGATATCAGCCCGAACCTTCCAAGGGCAGTCGGTACTGTGTGTACCACGACCTCCACACCCACAACACCAGCGAATGTCAAGAGCTACGAGCCGTGCGAGAAGGAAGGATCGGCCGTCGCCCCGACCACGGTGACCGGGGCTACGGTTGAGGAGGAGGAAGGATCGCAGGACGCTGGGAAGACCATGGCCCGTGCCAAGGGTGGCATGATCAACCTCGCGAGGATCGCTGGCAAGACCCGCTCGCGAGGGAGACTAGAGGGATCAGCCTCGCGAGGATCGCCTGCAAGGCAACGCAGGCCTCCCACCGCTGCCGCCGCAGCCAAGGAGAAACGAGGACCACCACCAGGACGAGGGGGCTGGGGGCTTCCAGGAGCCACGCGCGATCGCCTGCATCCTGGGCGGGGCTCAAGCCCCAGCCTCCCAACGCATCTTCAAGCAGTTCGCCCGCGAAGTGAATGCAGTCCTCCCCAAGCTCGAAGCCACGCGCCCTCTCAGGTGGTCGGTGTGCGCCATCACGTTCAGCTCAGCAGATCAGCTCAAGTGTGCGGCTACAGCCGGAGTCCTTCCGATGCTTTGTTCCCCAATCATCAGCAACGTGGTGGTCACCAGGACCCTCATCTATGGCGGGGCAGGGCTCAACGTCCTGTTCGTAGAAACATTCAACAATCTCCAAGTGCCCTACAGCCAGCTTCAGCCAACCAAGCCTTTCTCCGGAATCTCCGACGGCTCCACGGTCCCGATTGGGCACGTCCGCCTCCCTGTCACCTTCGGGGCACGCGACAACTACCGCGCCGAGCTCATCGACTTCGACGTCGCTCACATTTGCCTGCCATACAACGCCATCCTGGGGTACCCAGCGCTGGCCAAGTTCATGGCCGTAACTCACCATGGTTACAACGTCCTCAAGATGCCTGGAAGTGGCGGAGTCATCACGGTGCCCTGTGAAGAGAAGGACCCAGTGTGGTTCCCTGGAACGAGCCTTTCAGGCCGCGTCACTGGAAGACCCGGATCACGGAAGCAGGAGGCTTCCCGAGACCGCCCCCAAGAAGAAGAAGACATTGTCTGGCCTGGCCCCTCAGGAGGCAGGCCCCTCCGGGCCCGTGCCTGCCCAGGGGGAACCTCCTTCCATCGCATAGTAAAACGCGCCCGGCGCCCTCCTCAGGCAGGGCTCAGGGGCTCTCCCCTCGAGGGCCACTGACCTGGCTAGGGTCACGAGGGAGGCGCTTGGGCACCACATGGAGGCGTGTTTCGAAGCACGTTTCCCTCAAGAAGGAGTAAGGCAAGGAGAGCCAGACCCACAGGAGTTCGTCAGCAAGGCCATTCAGGAGCTACAGGAGTCAAGAGTCATGAAAGGCGGCCACCGCCTACCACCAGTGGCTCCCCATCCAGGCGAGGATGGTGGGTTGCGCGTCTGCATCGACATACCAGGGCTCAACCGAGTCGCCTCTCTAGAGCGCCTCTGGCCCTCGCGAGTGGGGCGCTGCAGAGGTCCATCCCACAGCTACGTTCGCATGCCTTACGGCTTGCTGAACGCGGCTGCCACGTACCAGCGCCTCATGAGGGGCATCATGGAGGCACAAGAGGCCAGGCGTTCCGTGGCCCTGGCGGAGATGGAGATGGTCCGCGAGGAGCCACCAGCGCCTCCGGAGCCTCCCGAGGCCCCTGGGCCTGGGGGCTCGTGAGGATCGGCTCCCGCAGCCCACCGAGTCTGCTACACCAACACCCCTTCATCCTCAACATCATCAGGTGACATCTTTCAAGTTTTCACTTCCAGCTGGGAGCGCCCCCCAGGGCTGCATTATTCCCAGGCCGCGTGGGTCCGTCCCTGCGGCGTGTCTCCCTTTTATTTCATGTTATTAGCTTACCTTGTTGGGGGCGCCCCTCGGGCTACATGATTCCCAAGTCGCTCGGGCCTGACCCAGTGATGTCCGCCTTCCCAGCATCTATTTGAATGAATCCACTCCTTCGCGACTAATGTGCTTGACCTAGCTGCCCGCTCAACTGACGCCAACTGACGGAACTGCTCGCAAATGGCACGACGCTTGCGCATGGGTCCGTCCCTGCAATACCGACAAACCAGGATGGCTGAGCTCTGGCCGCGGCAGCCTCGCATGGCGCCACCTCGTCAAGCCTTCAGTGCCAGATTACCCCTCGGAAGCAACCAACGCCTGACTGTCAATTGTCGTGGCAACCCCTCGTTCTTTCTCTGATGGGTCTGCAGGATCTCTTAAAGGATCTGCCTCAAGCGAGGCCCTTGCGGTGTCTCCTTCACTCTCATCCGCGCGAACTGCTTGCATGTTAAAGGGGGGTGCCTGAGCATCGCGACTCAGGGCTCCTTCTGGCTCTCCAGCCCTCACCCTCTGGCCTTGTCCACGGCATCGCGACCTGGCATACCAGCGACGGCTGAGACTCGCTCGAGAGCCGGGACCCAAGGATGTAGAGCAGAAAGGGGAGCAAAGGCGAGAGGGAGGGACACGCAAGGACCTCGCCGAGCAACCTCATGCCTGCCGATGCACGGTCCCGGCGACACACCAGAGAGCGACCCCTGATTCTCGAGATAAGTCACCACCTGGAAGCGCCAGCTACCATGGCACCATCCCCGCACCTAATGCAATCCCGTGTTAGCGACGCCGCTCCCCTTTCTCACCAAACGACGGCTGCTTCAGCGCCAAAGGGGACCTCCTGAGCATCGCGACTCAGGGGCTCTTACTGGACTTCGGGTCGCTCACCTCCTGGCCTTGACCACGGCATCGCGACCTGGCATACCAGCTACGGCTGAAGCCGCCTTGGGACTGGGACCTGTCAGCGCAGAGCACCAAGCCCTTGTGAGGTTCGAAAGGGAGAACTGAGCTAAGACGGAATGAGCAACTCGCACAATTCTACGACAAGGATTATATTAACAAAACAGGATCACAGGCACCTTACAAGCCCCCACGGGACGCGTCTTTGATTCCTCGCAGGGAACAGATCCTAAAGGGACACTAACTATGCGCACCCCTGCAAATGACGCCATCATCAAAAGTGGGCCGTCAAGCACCGGCGCCAACCCCATCCAGATCAGAGTCGGTGGCGGCCTGACGAGCCTGCCCTGCTCCAGGAGCGGCGCTGGCTCGGGGGCTCGTAGCTGTCGTCGCTCATCTCCGGAGTCGCGAAGAGCTCGCCAGAGTCGCTGGAACCTCCGACGCCTCCACCGCCTGAGGAGCCGCCAAGGGAGCGGTCGGCGGGCCCAGTCCTCGCCGCAGCAGGGTCCCGGCCACCTCTCCCAGGGCAGCACTCCAGCCGGCGCCCGTTCGCATCGAAGACCTTGAAGAACATCACCGAAGCACCGTCGTACTCCAAGTGGATCCCGAAGGCGCCTCTTGTCCTGCAAACCCGGGCGATTTCGCTCCAGCCTCGAGTCATGAAGACCTCGCCCGGGGCAACGACCGCGACCTCTACCTCGGTCGTGAGGGTGCTGCAGCCGGCATGCTACAGCCAAAGCTCCAGGGGCTCTCCCTGCGAGACGATGGAGGCGAAGAAGGGAGGTAGGCAAATCCAAGACTGAGGAGGCATGGCGACGTGGAGCACGAACTCTCGGGAGGAGCCCTCGGTGTGGACCCAGGGGGGACGACCCACACCTTAGTGACCCGTCGGCGCTGACGGAGGCGCCTCCCGTGGCGATCAACATCAGCTCCTTCAGGGCCCTCGATGTGGGCGTACAAGGGAAGCGGGAACCCCGGCGGTGCCCGCTCGCACCAAGGCCTCGACACCACCTGATGGGCCCCCTCGTCCAGGCCACGAAGGACGAGCCGTTTCTTCGGCGGTAGCGGGTCTGGTTCCTCTCGGGGAGCCTTTCCCTTCTCTGCCGTCGAGAATCGGTGGATCGGAGCCATCGCAGCAAGACGGAGCAAGAACCGGGAAGAAGGAGAAGCAAGGAGGGGTGGACTGGAAGGGCGCGCGCCGTTCCGTACTTATGGCCGGCGAAGGCCAACCGCTGACCTCCACGATCGCAGGTAATAATGACCCACTATGCATGCAGGGACTTGTCCAATCTGTGCAGTTGCCGAGGAGCCATGGGGAAGTGGAGACGCCCACGTCCAATCAACCGCCACGCGGCGCCCAAGGCCGCAGGCTGTTAGGGCCTGCGGCGCTTCGCTCTTGCCCTTCCGCCTCCCTGCACGGCCAAGTCCGGGCGCGCCTTGGGCCCGGGGGCTACTATCGGCATTCTGGGAACGGGGGTCCCCGGACTTTCCTGCCTGCGGCCTGCGGCGTGGCTCAAAGGGGGGCTCAGCACGGCCCATCTTCATCAACACAGACCCAAGACCCTCGCGAGGGGCCAAGCCTCGCGGGGCAGACGACACGGATCTTCCTCGGGCATGGCCTCATCAGGCTGGCTCGCGAGGAGGCGGAGAGATCAAGGCGGGGTACCTCAGGAGGTGCCCGTGACGCAAGCCATGACGACCAAAGGCGCCAGGCGGGTGCTAGCCTCCTTTCCTCTTTGGTGCAAAGGGGGCAAGCACAACCGCGGAGTACCGAGACATCAGGCAAAGGTTGCCATTTCGGTGCAACAAGACCAAGACCAGGAGGACTGCAAGACGGAGGTCATTGTGGAGCCCAAGACGGCGTCACCACCAGAGCTTTGTGCAGGCAAAGACTACTTTTGTCAGGATAGCTAGTACTAGCTGTCCCCCTTTCAAATTAGCCTGCCATTGTTGGCTCCCTTCCCGCTCAATATTTGGGAAGAGGACCAAGGCCTCTATAAATAGGACTGGCCACCATAGTAGGGGGGCATCAACAATCGAGAAAAGACAGAGGGACAGAAGGGTGACTGAACTCCTCCCAGCAGTTCATCGCCCCAGCCAAGAGCTGACCCTTGCGAGGCTGTTCTTCCTTGTATTGTCCATCATCATCAGCCCAAGAGGCAATCCACCACACCACACACTGGAGTAGGGTATTACACCACAACGGTGGCCCGAACCAGTATAAACCCTGTGTCTCTTGTGTTGTTCTTTCCATAGCTTAGATCTTAGCGAGGCGGAGGGGTGCAGGTAGGTAGGAGGCGAAATTTCCATGCGCACCCCAGTGTTCGAACCTCAAGGGTCTGCCGGAACCCGAAATCCGACATATTACACATTATGTCACAATACTTATGCCTATTCTCTCTTATTTTACAAGGTTTACACAAAGAGGGAGAATGCCGGCAGCTAGGATTCTGGGCTGGAAAAGGACCAAATATTAGAGACCTATTCTGCACACAGCTCCAAAAGTCCTGAAACTTCACGGAAGACGTTTTCAGAATATATAAAAAATACTGAGCGCATGAAGTTCACCAGGGGGCCACACCCTGCCCACAAGGGTGGGGGAGCGCCCTACCCCCTGGGCGCGCCCCTACCTCGTGGGCCCCCTGGTGGCCCTCCGATGGCCATCTTCTGTTATATGAAGTCTTTCGATGAGGAAAAAATCATAAGCCATTGTCATCACCAACGCTCCTCTCATTGGGAGAAGGCAATATCCATCAACATCTTCACCAGCACCATCTCCTCTCAAAACCCTAGTTCATCTCTTGTATCCAATTCTTGTCTCCAAGTCCGGGATTGGTACAAGTAGGTTGCTAGTAGTGTTAATTACTCCTTGTAGTTGATGCTAGTTGGTTTATTTGGTGGAAGATCATATGTTCAGATCCTATATGCATATTAATACCCCTCTGATTATGAACATGATTATGCTTTGTGAATAGTTACGTTTGTTCCTGAGGACATGGGAGAAGTCTTGCTATTAGTAGTCATGTGAATTTGGTATTCGTTCGATATTTTGATGAGATGTATGTTGTCTCTCCTCTAGTGGTGTTATGTGAACGTCGACTACATAACACTTCACCATTATTTGGGCCTAGAGGAAGGCATTGGGAAGTAATAAGTGGATGATGGGTTGCTAGAGTGACAGAAGCTTAAACCCTAGTTTATGTGTTGCTTCGTAAGGGGCTGATTTGGATCCATATGTTTCATGCTATGGTTAGGTTTACCTTAATACTTTTGTTGTAGTTGCGGATGCTTGCAATAGAGGTTAATCATAAGTGGGGTGCTTGTCCAAGTAAGGACAACACCCAAGCACCGATCCACCCACGTACCAAATTATCAAAGTACCAAACGCGAATCATATGAACATGATGAAAACTAGCATGACAATATTACCAAGTGTCCTCGGGAGCGCTTTTCTCTATATAAGAGTTTGTCCAGGCTTGTCCTTTGCTACAAAAAGGATTGGGCCACCTTGCTGCACTTTATTTACTCTTGTTACTTGTTGCTCGTCACAAATTATCCTATCACAAAACTACCTGTTACCACTTATTTCCGTACTTGCAGAGAATACCTTGCTGGAAACCGCTTATCATTTGCTTCTGCTCCTCGTTGGGTTCAACACTCTTAGTGATCGAAAGGACTACGATAGATCCCCTATACTTGTGGGTCATCAGCCATCCACACGACCCCTTGGGAATAGGCTAGTTTTAAGGCCAGTGGGGCAGGCGCTTGATATTCACGGCCTATATAAGAGGATAAAAGATCCCTTATTTTCATCCCATGACTTCTCCCTTCCTCGGCCTTCCCATCCTCGATCTCCAGCGCCCAAGCTTCAATTTTCCCATCACCAACAACCTCTCCAGCCATGTCCGGATCCGGCTCACAGGGCAAGTGGATGGCCTCCTCCGTCACGGAGAAGGACATTAAGGAACTTCCGGAGGTGAGGTACTTGACCGCGGAAATCGCACATAGGCTCCTGGCCAAAGAGCAAGTCATCCCCACTCCAGAGCCCATCGAGAGGGTTTGTGTTCATCCCTCACTTTCTCCGCGGACTAGGGTTTCCACTTCACCCTTTCGTCTGCGGCCTCATGTTCTATTACGGGCTAGATTTCTACGATCTAGCCCCAAACTCCTTCCTCCACATCTCGGCGTTTATCATCGTGTGCGAGGCGCTCCTCCGCATTCAACCCCATTTTTGCCTATGGCTCAAAGTCTTCAACATGAAGCCGAAGGTGGTCGAGGGGCAGCACACCAACTGCGGCGGCGCCATGGTGAGCAAACCCCCAACACCACTTGGCCCAAAGGGGCCTTTGTGGAGACCGTGAAGGTGTGGCAGCAGGAGTGGTTCTACATCACCGAACCCCGCAGTACCAAATGGGTGGACGCTCCTGAATTTAGATAGGGGCCCCTGTAGGATCAAAAATATGTCTAGAGGGGGGGTGATTAGACTACTTGACCAAATAAAAACTTAACCTTTTCCCAATTTTAGTTCTTGGCAGATTTTAGCTATTTTAGGACAAGTCAAGCAATCATCACACAATTCAAGCAAGCATGCAAAGAGTATATTGGCAGCGGAAAGTAAAGCATGCAACTTGCAAGAATGTAAAGGGAAGGGTTTGGAGAATTCAAACGCAATTGGAGACACGGATGTTTTTCCCGTGGTTCAGATAGGTGGTGCTATCCTACATCCACGTTGATGGAGACTTCAACCCACGAAGGGTAATGGTTGTGCGAGTCCACGGAGGGCTCCACCCACGAAGGGTCCACGAAGAAGCAACCTTGTCTATCCCACCATGGCCATCGCCAACGAAGGACTTGCCTCACTAGCGGTAGATCTTCACGAAGTAGGCGATCTCCTTGCCCTTACAAACTCCTTGGTTCAACTCCACAATCTTGTCGGAGGCTCCCAAGTGACACCTAGCCAATCTAGGAGACACCACTCTCCAAGAAGTAACAAATGGTGTGTTGATGATGAACTCCTTGCTCTTGTGCTTCAAATGATAGTCTCCCCAACACTCAACTCTCTCTCATAGGATTTGGATCTGGTGGAAAGAAGATTTGAGTGGAAAGCGACTTGGGGAAGGCTAGAGATCAAGATTCATATGGTAGGAATGGAATATCTTGGTCTCAACACATGAGTAGGTGGTTCTTTTTCAGAACATATGAGTTGGAATTGTAGATGTGTTCTGATGGCTCTCTCCACGAGTGAAGAGGAGATGGAGGGGTATATATAGCCTCCACACAAAATCCAACCGTTACACACAATTTACCAATCTCGGTGGGACCGAATCAACAAACTCGGTCAGACCGAAATAGTAAACCTAGTGACCGTTAGAGGTTTTTGGTGGGACTGACATGCAACTCGGTAGGACCGATTTTGTTAGGGTTAGGGCATAACGTAATCTCGGTGAGACCGATTACACAAACTCGATGAGACCAATTTTTGTAATTAGCTAACCAGAGAGTTGGTCAGGCAAACTCGGTGGGACCGATTTGCTCTTTCGGTGAGACCGAAAAGTTACAAAAAGGAAACACTGAATTTACATTGCAATCTCGGTGGGACCGATCCGCTCTTTTGGTGAGACCAAAACGTTACGAAAGGGAAACAGAGAGTTTGCAATCCCATCTCGGTGAGACCGAGATCCCTATCGGTAGAACCGATTTTCTAGGGTTTGGCAATGGCTATGACAAGTGAAACTCGGTGACACCGGGTTGAAAGAATTGGTAGAGCCGAGTTTGGCTTAGGGTTTAGGTCAAATTTGGATATGGGAAAGTAGTTGAGGATTTGGAGCATATCACTAAGCACATGAAGCAAGAGGCTCATTAAGCAACACCTCATCCCTCCTTGATAGTATTGGCTTTTCCTAAAGGCTCAATGTGATCTTGGATCACTAAAATATAAAATGAAGAGTCTTGAGCTTTTGAGCTTGAGCCAATCCTTTGTCCTTAGCATTTTGAGGGTTCCACTTTCACCATCCATGCCATGCCAATCATTGAGCTTTCCTGAAATAATCATCTTGGAATAGCATTAGCTCAATGAGCTATATGTTGTTATGAATTACCAAAACCACCTAGGGATAGTTGCACTTTCAATCTCCCCCTTATTGGTAATTGATGACAACATATAGATCAAAGCTTCGACAAATGATAATAAGCATGAAAAATATCATCGCTTTGAGAAGTATGTGATAAGTAAGAGCTCCCCCTAAATTTGTGCATATTTAAGATTTGCTTTGGACTGCAAATGCACAAAGAGTTAGAGTCATGGGTTACTCTTCCATGTCACATACATCTTGGTGGAGCGCTTAAAATGATAAGAATGAAATACATGCACTCATCACCAAGAAAAGTGAATGATCACATAAGATAGATAAGATAATAGCATTCACCAAGCATTAAGTGTGGCTTATGATCAAACACATGATCATCAATGTCTCACAGATAACGGCATAGTATCTCAAGCAGTCAAAAGCAAACAAAGTTCGAAGAACCACCAAATAAAGCAAGAGAGAAAAAACAACACTCTCTCTCTCTCGAAGCCTATGATCTATACATTTTTCTCCCCCTTTGGCAACAAGTTACCAAAAAGTTCCTAGAAAATGCATAGTGCTAGATCGACTCTCAGGCTTGATCTTCTGGTGGTGGTGGAGTCCGGAGCACTCCAAGGACGAAGCCTTCTGTAGACGTGGTTGGAGTTGAGGCTGAAGTAGATGCTGGAGCTGGTGGAACTGAAGCTGTAGCTGGTGCAGAAGTGGTGGCTCTGGTGTCAGCAACTGGCACTGCATGTGATCTCTGAGCTCTTGGCACTTTGGCAGATGCATCAGTTGTAGTCTTGCCTCTCCTCTCCTGCATGTCATCCTGAAGTTGTTCCACTTCAGACTGAATCTCTGTTACTTTGACATCCAAGTCATAGAACTTTTGTTCCATGATCCTCTCTAAGCTCTGCTGATTCTGAGTGAGGGTGGCCAGTCCTTGCTCAATCCTCAGTGTGGATGCAATCAATTAACCAAGCTGCTCTTGTTCGGTTTTCAAGAAATACTCAGATGCCTCCTCTTGAGTTGGCATCTTGGCAGCTTTCTCCTTCCTTGCCCGCTCCTTCTTTGCTTGTGCTTGAACTGATGATGGTTCATTCTCATTCATCACAACTTGGTTGTCCTCAAAGTCTGGATGAAAAGGCAAGTGTTCCTTATCCAACAAGTATATGCCTGTGCCCATCTTTGAGTTGATTAACTCCTGAATCTGAGGGGCATAACCACAACTCCTCTTCTGATCTGCTGCAGTCCTCTTGATAGTTTCTACTATGAGGCTCATGACCTTGAATTTCTGAGGCACATCAAATACATGAAGCAAATTGATTGCATGGCCTCTGATCATCTTGTGATCACCTGACTTGGGCAACAGAGTGTGCCTAAGGATCCAGTTAATGGTTGGCAGCCCTGACAGAAGATAATGCATAGACCCAAAGTTGAAAGTATCAAGTGCCTCGTTTGGAATTTCCTTGTACATATTGGACATAGAGTTGTGGTCCATCTTCTTCTTGGCATAGATATCCAAGTCATCCTCATGCTACTCTGGGGCATTGATGAGCTGTGCCCACTCAGCAATAGTAGGTTGGTACCTCGTACCTTCAGGCATCCACGTGATCTTTCCATCTGGGTAGAAATGTGCTGTGGAGTAGAATTGCATAATGAGTTCCTCGTTCCACTTCGTGAGCATCTGCCCAACAAAGTTTGCTACTCCACAAGCATTGAAGCTGTCATACACTCCAGGGTAGTGTTCTTCATTTTCCTTGATGTACTCCCAATTGACCCATCTCATGTCACAAACTATGGGCTTCTTGTCCAACAAAACTGTCTCATAGAAGTCCTGCTGTTCCTTAGTGTGGAACCTATAATCAATAGCAGTTCTTCTCCTTGAAGCATATGGATCTGCTTCTCTCCACTTCCTCAGCCCTGAGTCTCTTCTGAGCTTCATGTCCTCAGCCATAGGATGAGCATCATTGTGGTCTGGGATCTTGGGCTTGAGCTTTCTCAGAACATGCTCTTCATCATCTTCTTCAGCAGCTTCAGGCACTGGGGCCTTGTTCTTCTCAGTTGCAGGTATGCTCCTCGTATTTCCCTTTGGGGCAGACTTGGGCTTGGAGGCAGCTTTGGGTGCTTCTTTGGGCTTGGATGCAGCAGCCCCTGTCCTGATAGCATCACCCATAAGCTTAGGTGCCTTAGGTGCTGGTGCAGCAACCTCTTCTTCTTCCTCTTCTTCCATGATGGAAGCCTTTCCAAGCACTCTGGCTACGGTCTTCTTGACCCTTTCCTTCCTTTTCTTTCCTTCAGCAGCAACTGGCTCTATGGTTGCAGGCTTTTCAGGAATCTGAGTTGAAGCTCTGGCCTTTGGCATAGGCTGCCTACCTGCTGGCCTTTTGATTTTTAAGCCTGGCTTTGTGCCTTGAGCTGAGCCATATTCCTTCTTGAGCCCAACTCTCTTTGATGTGGCTTCCTCTTCCTCTGCCACATAATCTTCATCCTTAGAATCTGAAGTTCTCTTCTTCCTCTGTCTGGTGGCAGCTTTTGGCAAATTGCTTGGGGTACTTCTGCTGCCATCATCTGAAGAGCTGGAGGGACTAGTGCCCTCACTCATGAGCACCTGCTCTTCTGATCTGTTCTGGCTGTCACTCTGATCAGACATGATGTAAAAGCTGACTGCTGACCCTGTGAAGAGTTTATAGATGAGGTAGAGTGGATGAGCATCACAAAATGCAGAGATTTTTGCAAAAGAATGATTCAAAAACTTAGTTTTAGTTTCCCACTGAAATCATCTTGGATCTACCGATTTTTAAACTCGGTGATACCGAAGCAGTTTTGGAACCTAAACTAGTGAACTCGGTCAGACCGTGTCACAGTTCGGTGGCACCGAGACTGCTAGGGTTTCACAAAGTTCCAAAATCAGTCACACCGATAAGTAATTCTCGGTCAGACCGAGTCTCACTTGTGCAATGGCATGAGCCAAATCAGTGGGACCGAGTTTTTCAACTCGGTGGGTCCGAGATGGTTTCGGCGGAAACCTAACCCTAAAATTTTCAAATCAATCCTATTCTACGAACGCATTAACTGGATAAGAGTGTTTCAATCATGGCAAGAATCATTAAGAACACAATGTGCTAGGAATCAGATTGGGGATAGCACAAAGATCGAGTCCATACCCTAGTTCGGCGGAGACTCGCTACGGCGGCAACGGCGGGGTTGAATTCAGTGTGCAACACCAGATGTTATGAACGTCTGACAGAGCAAAGCTGATGACTACTCGATAGTTCAGTGTGCCATGCTTTACGGCTTAGAATCGGGACTTCAACCAAGTTTTGAACGTCATGGAGCATATGAGATGTTTCAGGAGTTGAAGTTAATATTTCAAGCAAATGCCCGGATTGAGAGATATGAAGTCTCCAATAAGTTCTATAGTTGCAAGATGGAGGAGAACAGTTCTGTCAGTGAGCATATACTCAAAATGTCTGGGTATAATAATCACTTGATTCAGATGGGAGTTAATCTTCCAGATGATTGCGTCATTGACAGAATTCTCCAATCACTGCCACCAAGCTACAAGAGCTTCGTGATGAACTATAATATGCAAGGGATGAACAAGACTATTCCTGAGCTCTTTGCAATGCTGAAAGCTGCGGAGGTAGAAATCAAAAAGGAGCATCAAGTGTTGATGGTCAACAAGACCACTAGTTTCAAGAAAAAGGGCAAAGGGAAGAAGAAGGGGAACTTCAAGAAGAATGGCAAGCAAGTTGCTGCTCAAGAGAAGAAACCCAAGTCTGGACCTAAGCCTGAAACTGAGTGCTTCTACTGCAAGCAGACTGGTCACTGGAAGCGGATATGCCCCAAGTATTTGGCGGATAAGAAGGATGGCAAGCTGAACAAAGGTATATGTGATATACATGTTATTGATGTGTACCTTACTAATGCTTGCAGTAGCACCTGGGTATTTGATACTGGTTCTGTTGCTAATATTTGCAACTCGAAACAGGGACTACGGATTAAGCGAAGATTGGCTAAGGACGAGGTGACGATGCGCGTGGGAAACGGTTCCAAAGTCGATGTGATCGCGGTCGGCACGCTACCTCTACATCTACCTTCGAGATTAGTATTAGACCTAAATAATTGTTATTTGGTGCCAGCGTTGAGCATGAACATTATATCTGGATCTTGTTTAATGCGAGACGGTTATTCATTTAAATTAGAGAATAATGGTTGTTCTATTTATATGAGTAATATCTTTTATGGTCATGCACCCTTGAAGAGTGGTCTATTCTTATTGAATCTCGATAGTAGTGATACACATATTCATAATGTAGAAGCCAAAAGATGCAGAGTTGATAATGATAGTGCAACTTATTTGTGGCACTGCCGTTTAGGTCATATCGGTGTAAAGCGCATGAAGAAACTCCATACTGATGGACTTTTGGAACCACTTGATTATGAATCACTTGGTACTTGCGAACCGTGCCTTATGGGCAAGATGACTAAAACACCGTTCTCCGGTACTATGGAGAGAGCAACAGATTTGTTGGAAATCATACATACAGATGTATGTGGTCCGATGAATATTGAGGCTCGTGGCGGATATCGTTATTTCCTGACAATCACAGATGACTTAAGCAGATATGGGTATATCTACTTAATGAAACATAAGTCTGAAACGTTTGAAAAGTTCAAAGAATTTCAGAGTGAAGTTGAAAATCATCGTAACAAGAAAATAAAGTTTCTACGATCTGATCATGGAGGAGAATATTTGAGTTACGAGTTTGGTGTACATTTGAAAAATTGTGGAATAGTTTCGCAACTCACGCCACCCGGAACACCACAGCGTAATGGTGTGTCCGAACGTCATAATCGTACTTTACTAGATATGGTGCGATCTATGATGTCTCTTACTGATTTACCGCTATCGTTTTGGGGATACGCTCTAGAGGCGGCCCCATTCACGTTAAATAGGGCACCATCAAAATCCGTTGAGGCGACACCTTATGAACTGTGGTTTGGCAAGAAACCAAAGTTGTCGTTTCTTAAAGTTTGGGGCTGCGATACTTATGTGAAAAATCTTCAACCTGATAAGCTCGAACCCAAATCGGAGAAATGTGTCTTCATAGGATATCCAACGGAAACTATTGGATACACCTTCTATCACAAATCCGAAGGCAAGACTTTTGTTGCTAAATTCGGAAACTTTCTTGAGAAGGAGTTTCTCTTGAAAGAAGTGAGTGGGAGGAAAGTAGAACTTGACGAGGTAACTGTACCTGCTCCCTTGTTGGAAAGTAGTACATCACAGAAAACTGTTTCTGCGACACCTACACCAATAAGTAAGGAAGTTAATGATAATGATCATGAAACTTCGGAACAAGATACTACTGAACCTCGAAGATCGACCTGTCGGAGTAAATAGCCATGGCTAGCCTAGCCGGCTTCCCCTAGTCCTGCAGAAAAAATCACGAGCTCGTCCGGCTCCCAAGAACCCAAGACCTGGGGCCGCCTTCCCTTTGTCGGCTGTCATCCAGGCTGGCTTCGGGAGGCGGCCCAGCCTCAGCCCTCATGAAGAAAGCCATGGGAGGGCCGACTTCGAGAAGCCGGCCGCGAGAAGGCCGACTCCAAGAAGCCGGCTCCCATGAAGCGGTCAAGACTGTACCCTCAAAGTTTGTATCCACCCAGCGATGATGAAGTGGGGCGTGGCTACAATGAAGCCTGCCACCCCCAAAACCCGGAGCACAACCGGCACAATGCGCCGTAAGGGTGACCACGACCCGCCCGGCGCGACACTGTTGCCACGACGACCCTGACGCCATCCACGACGGGCCACCAGCGTGGCCCACAAGGCGGTGGGACCCTTTGGGCAGAGAGACGCCCGAAGGCGGCCACACTCCCTCCCAGTCGGCCAGAGAGAGAGTCGGCTCCCCATAGCGGGCTTGCTATCCTCCTCGAAGGAGACGCCCCATTAAGGGGACAAGACACTGTGAGGCTACAGTAATCGCCCGCCGGGCAGCGGTACTGTAGCCACGCCCACCACGACCAAGCCCGCGTCATCAGCCTAGAGCAACAGTAACCAGCCACCGACCAGGCCCTGGACGGTGGGGCCTTCTTGTCGACCAAGAGGCCGGCAGCTGGCGGGACCCACCAGTCGGCGGGCCCCAGCGACCGGCGCAGAAGTTGGTGAGCGCAATCACCGACGGCTGGGCCCCGCACCCAGCCAGATTACCGTTGTACCCCCGGGGGGTAGGCCTATATAAACCCCCCGGTGCACCCATGCAAAGGGTTGGACCCTGACTAGTCTTAGACACCATACGAGGAGAAGAATCAAGCTAGCCGTGCCCTTCTTCCTCCTTCCACCAAAACAGCTCAAGGAGCATTGTGTAGCTACTTGTTCATCTAGTGATCATGCGGAGACCCCGCAGAGCAGCAGTAGGGGTGTTATCTCTACGGAGAGCCCTGAAGCTGGGAAAAGTCCGCCGGCGAACTTATCTTCGCCTTATCCCGTTTCCAGGCACCGGCGATGTCTTATTGGCTCCCACAATGATAAGCCACCCGTTGGCATATGTCCCACCTACCACTCGACATTTGGCGCCCACCATGGGGCCAGGTGCACCGTCGTCCGGAGACCTGTTCTAGACGGGAACCTTCTTCCTCCCCAGTGAGCGTAGCCAGCCCGGCACGCCCGATGGCGCTTGCCACGACGCGCTGCAAGGCGTCACCGACATCTGCGCGGCGATCAGCCTCGCCGATCTCCTCGACGAAACCCGCATCTCCGACGAGCTCGCCTCCGATGCGGGCACCGACCACCTCGTCAACCTCCTCGGCCAGCTCCATGTCTCCAGCGAGCCCGCAGTGGACCTGGAGTCGGTTGGCTCCACCGACCCGATGCCTGTCGATTCCGACATGGCCTCCTACGACACCTTGCCCACCAACGTCGCGATCTACAACGACCCGCTCCCTCGGCCCACCGACCGCGATACTATCACCACTGAGGTGATGGTCATCAGCCACGGCGGCCCGGCCGATGAGAGCACTCACGACACCCCACGCGCGGCGGCGCACGACTTGTCCGTCCCCCTCCTGGCTGACACCGATGACGAAGCATTGGAGGCACGCCGCCTTGCCCTCCTCGCGGAGGGACGGAGGCTGGCTTCCATGAGACGCCTCAACGAGGCCTACCAGCGCGTAGCTGACCGCGCCGCCTTCGGCATGCCGGCCCCGGGCAGGCCAAGCCGGGACGGCGTTGTCAGGCAACGCGGCGCTGTCATCGCCGACGCGCTGGGAGTTGACCGCCCGGTCTATGCCACTCCGCTCGAGAACTTACGTGCCACCCAGGCGGCCGTAGACGAGTTGGACGGCTTGGAGGCCGAAGAACTCCCCCACATGACCCGGCGCATACAGCAGTTGATTGACGCAGCCGCTCAGTGGCACGAAGCCGACGCCTGCGCGGAAAGCCCTCCCCCACACCGGGATCATGGCGCGACGTCATGGACGCCGACTACGAGCAACACCCGCGCGCGGCGCGAGAAAGAGCCGGCTTCCAGCCGAAGCCGGACCCGAATCTCCATCGAGCGAGACGTGGACGACCGTCCCCGAGCCATGGAATGGCGGGGCAACCCGCCTCCGCCTCGACCTCGTGGAGAGAGATATCCCACCCCGCCGCTAGTGGCGCACCCGACTCTCAGCGGCCGACTAGGTCGCCGCGAAGGAGTCGGCGAGAACGACGCCCGCCATCGGATCGACCGCCTAGCGAGATCCCTGGCGCTGGAAGAAGAAGACGATGTCGGCCCGCCTTGTTTCGGCCCCCGCATCCACGATGAGCCCTTCCCCAAAGGGTTCTCGCTCCCAAGAGACACGCCCAAGTACAACGGCTCCGTGAAGCCGGAAGATTGGCTGATCGACTACTCCACAGTGGTCAGCATAGCCAACGGCAACCGATGCGTCGCCGTAAAGTACGTGCCCCTCATGCTGCAGGGCACGGCGCGGACCTGGCTCAACAGCCTCAAGCCTCTCAGCATCAACAGCTGGGTAGATTTCACTGAAGCATTCGTCTGCAACTTCACCAGCACCTACAAGTGGGCTCCCAAGCCCAGGCAGCTCTCCCTGTGCGTACAGGGCCCAGCCGAGTCCACGCGCAACTACCTCACGCGCTGGGCCGAGCTCCGCAATTCTTGCAAAGGGGTGCACGAGGTGCAAGCCATCGAATACTTCACTACCGAGTGCCGAGAAGGCACCCTCCTCAAGCACCAGCTCCTCTGTGACGAGCCGACTACCCTCGACGAGCTTCTGAACATAGCCAACAAATACGCCACCGCCGACTCTTCGATGAAGACCGAGCTCCGGCAAGACGCGTCCGGGAAAGTACTCAACCCGGCGCCCAAGACGCCGGCAGGGGATTCCGGCCGACGCCAACACCCGAACAACCAGAAGCACAAGGGCCTTGCCCCGCCTCCCGCTAGTCGGCAGGTGGCCACGGTCGAAGACGCGCCGCCTGAGGGGCGGCCCGCGCCCAAGAAGCCCAAGGGCGGCCGGCCGGCTTGGCAGCCGGCTTTCTCCTACGAGCAACCACACAACCCGGAAGTGCAATTGGCTCACCCGAATCTCCAAGGGCGAAGGGCTCGCACCGTCTCCGCCTGCCGGCCCGACGCCTCCGGCTCCGCCGCCCCAGGCCGCTCGGCCCGCAGTCGGAGCCGTGCAAGATGAGTTTCCCGACGAGCAAGCATCCTACGTCATCTTTACAAGCCAGCTCGAAGACCGGCGCAGCAAACGCCGAGAGCACCAGGAAGTCAGCGTGGTCGCTGCTAACCCCGCCGGACACATGCATTGGTCAGAAAAGCACATCAGCTGGAGCCGGGCCGATCACCCAGAGATGATGCCGTCTCCCGGCTCTTACGCGTTGGTCCTGGAAGCCACCCTCGAGACAGACAGACGCGCCGCCCGCTTCTCCCGCGTGCTGATAGATGGCGGAAGCAGCATCAACATCCTGTACCGTGACACCCTAGAGAAGCTAAGTGTCAAGACAAAGCAGCTCAGGCCCACTTGGACTGTATTTCACAGCATTGTACCCGGCTTGTCTTGCGCCCCCATTGGCAAGATCAAGATTGATGTACTCTTTGGGGACAAGGAGCATTTCCGCCGGGAAGCAATCTGGTTTGAAGTCGTGGACCTGGAAAGCCCCTACCATGCGTTGCTTGGCCGACCCGCCTTGGCCAAGTTCATGGCAGTTCCCCACTACGCATACCTCAAGATGAAGATACCAAGTTCCAAGGGCATCATCACCATAGCCGGCGATTACAAGAAGTCTGCCGAGTGCGCTGCAGCCAGCAGCCGGCTGGCCGAGTCCCTTGTGATTGCTGAAGAGAAGAAAATACTGAATGGGGTCGTGGCCCTGGCCAGCAAGCAGCAAAACCAGTCCCCCGACCCCAAGGAGTATGATGCCCAAGGATCTTTCCAGCCAGCCAAGGAAATCAAGAAGATACCCCTTGACCCCGAGGATCCCGAGAGGTTTGCCGTCATAGGGGCAAGCCTGAACAACAAATAGGAAGGCGAGCTCGCTGATTTCCTCCGTGAGAATTGGGACATCTTTGCATGGTCCCCCAAGGACATGCCGGGTGTTCCGAAGGATTTTGCCGAGCATGAACTACACGTCCGAGAAGACGCAAAACCAGTCAAGCAGCCCCTCCGCCGACTATCAGAGGAGAAGAGAAGGATTGTAGGGGAGGAGATAGCCCGGCTTCTGGCAGCCGGCTTCATCATGGAAGTTTTCTTTCCAGAGTGGCTTGCCAACCCGGTCCTCATGTTGAAGAAGAACAACAAGTGGCGCATGTGTATAAATTACACAAGCCTCAACAAGGCCTGCCCCAAAGATCCCTTCGCCCTGCCAAGGATTGACCAAGTGATAGACTCCACGGCCGGATGCGAGCTGTTGAGTTTCTTGGATGCTTACTCAGGATATCACCAGATAAAGCTAGACCCGGATGACCGCCTGAAGACCGCCTTCATCACGCCATTTGGAGCCTTCTGCTACCTGACCATGACATTCGGCTTGAGAAATGCCGGTGCCACTTTTCAGCACTACATGCAGAAGTGCCTCCTCAAGCAACTCGGCAAAAACGCTCACGTCTACGTGGACGACATCATGGTGAAGACGGAGAAGCACGGCACCTTGCTGGAAGCCGATCAAGAAGCTGAATGGGCCGACTGCCGTGACATTCATCGCAGACATAACAACTCGGTACGGCGTGCCACACAGCATCATCACCGACAATGGCACGAATTTTGCCAAAGGAGCCTTGGCACGTTTCTGCGCCGCACAAGGTATCCGACTGGACTTAGTGTCTGTCGCCCACCCGCAGTCAAACGGCCAGGTCGAGCGAGCCAACGGCCTCATCCTCTCCGGCATCAAGCCCCGACTGGTCGTGCCACTGGAGCGTTCAGCCGGCTGTTGGCTCGATGAGCTGCCGGCTATCCTCTGGAGTCTGCGCACTACCCCAAACAAGTCAACCGGCTTCACCCCTTTCTTCCTCGTTTACGGTGCCGAGGCGATCATCCCAAACGACATCGAGTTCGACTCGCCTCGGGTAACCATGTACACGGAGGCGGAGGCCAAGGAAGCACGAGAAGACGGTGTCGACCTGCTGGAAGAAGGCCGGCTGTTAGCCCTCAGCCGGTCTGCCATCTACCAGCAGGGGTTGCGCCGCTACCACAGTCGGAAGGTCAGGCCAAGATCCTTCCAAGAGGGCGATCTTGTGCTCCGGCTGATCCAGCAAACAGCCGGCCAGCACAAGCTCTCGGCCCCTTGGGAGGGCCCCTTCATCATTAGCAGAGCTGTAGGCAACGACTCCTACTACCTGATCGACGCACAGAAGCCCAAGGCACGCAAGAGAGACGACTCTGGCAAGGAGTCGGAACGACCATGGAACGCCAACCTCCTTCGAAGATTTTACAATTGAAATGCAGTATGTGTCACATTAACTTTTGTACTAAGTACGAGACAATAGGCCCCCCGAGGAGGACTCGGGGACTGCCATCTCTTATCTATGAATGAACAATATCATGCTTATGACCTTGTCATTTCATTTACTTATTCTGTCCGGCACCGGGTTCGACTAGTCGGCCCGGGGACTAACCGACTAGAGTTATATTAGAAGTCTTACCCGCGGTCAGGCAAGTAGTGTGCCGACACCCAGGCTTAGCTCTTGCCAAAGCCGCAGTTCGAAGAACCGGCTGTTCGGCTGGCAAGAGTCAAAAGCAGGAAATGGTGCGCACACGAAAAATGGCTAGGGATCAACGGACTAATATAACAAGAGCCAGTTTGCCTCCTGCCGCCGACCGACTACCAGAGTAGCCGGCCGGCCGGTTTCCATTCACTTCACTTCAATCCAAGAAAGCTTGAGTACTTGCCTCCCCAAAGTGGGAAGGCGGCAAAGGAAAAAGCCTAAGGATAAAAAGCGTACGCGAATGGAAACCAAACATGCACATAATAATATTTACATAAAAAGACCTCCAAGAGGCCAGCATTCAACATAGCTTGAATACACCCCCAGTGGGTGGAACTGCGAAAGCTTAAAGATTGTTCAAAAGACAACAAGCAGGAAAAATTAAGAACGGCGGGTCAAGCTGGCGGGGCGACTAATGAGTCGGGCTGGTCGGTGGAGACGGTTGTGCCGGCTGGAGGAGTGGCCGACTGGCGAACCTCGGCTTGATCACCGCCTCCCGCAGAGGGCGCGCTTCTGCGCGCCTCGTTGCTGGAGGCACGGTCAGCCTGAGGCTAGCCGGTTGTTTCACTAGCCGGCTCGGCGTCTTCACCACCCTCTTCCTCGTCATCTTCGCCCTCGTCACTGGAGGCGATCTCCTCGGCCGAGTCCTCGCTCTCCGCTGGGTTCAGGCCAAACCACTCCTCCGGCTAGGCGACGCCATCATCATTGATTTCAGGCGTGAAGACGCTGGTGTCGGTGCACTCGGCGATCGTCGAGGCACGCTAGGCGATTGCCGGCCGCACTTCTTCCAGCTCCGCATCGGCCTCCAGCCGCCAGGTGCGCAGCTGGTCCAGGTTCAACCCCGGGTACCAAGCACGAATGAATTCCAACGCCCGCCCGGCTCCAAGACGGGCCGCCGACGCCTTCCAAGCTTCAAAACGACCAACCGTGACCTCCAGCCAGTTGGCGGTCCGGCTTGGGGTATGGGGGATCGTCTCGGCGGGCTAGAGGGCGGCCAGCACCTGCGCCCCAGCACGCTGGAGCCGGCGAAGCATCCGTTGGGCCGGCTGCAGCCGCGCTTGGATGGCCAAGAGCTGCTCCTCCAGCGTCCAATTTGCGTCCGACGCGATGACGACCCCCGCCTGACGGCGCGCCTCGCGGTGGGCCTCGATGGACTGGGTGGCGAAGGCGGAATAACCAGGAAAATAGTCTGCACAAGAAAACGGGCAGCAGCACAAGTTAAGCCAAAACCCAGGCGGCAGGAGACAGGAGAGGAGCGAGGAAGGTGCTTACTGTCGATCAAGTCTTCGATACGGCCGAAGCATTCATCCAGCGCTTGCCGGGTCTCTGCCCAGCTCGCCGTCTCAGTCTCAAACTCCGCCTTCAGGGCAGCCTTGTTGTCATGTGCTTTCTGCAGGGCCGCCTTGTGGCTTTCCTCCTGGTCAGCCAGCTTCTTGGCCAGGCGGTCACGCTCCTGGACCAAGTCGGCGTACTCAGCGTCCTTGGCGCGAAGGGCGGCCTGCGCTTCGCCGAGCTCCTTCCTCAAGTCGGCGCTGGCCCCTGAAAGCACGAAGGGCAAAAGAGAAAACCAATAAGGAAAAAGTCGTCAAGGAAGATCCGCCCCGACTGCTGAGCAGTCGGCCCGAATCTCGGGGACTACACCCAGTGGGAGCGCTGACGCGCCCCCACAGGAGATAGACAAGTTCAAACACTTACTTCGGCTGTTGACCAGGTCGTCGCAACTCCGGCTCAACTCCTGAGCCTGGGAGTTGAAGGCGGCAGCACGAGAATTATGATATTACTGAAAGTTCAGAAAAGAGGCAAGGATAAGGTTGTCGTCGAGAAAGATCTGACCCGACTGCTTAGCAGTCGGCCCGAATCTCGGGGACTACACCCAGTGGGTGCGCTGACGCGCCCCCACGGAAGAAATCAAGAAACCAACGCGGCCAAGAATAAAAAACTCACCCGGATGGCGGTCTGCGTCGACAAGAACTCCTGGGTGAGCTGCTGCAGCAGGGCGACCTGCGCTTGAAGCCGGCTCCGGACCCCTTGAGCCGCCACATTCAGCTCGCCCGTTCCCCCACTGGGAGTCCACTCGGACGTGGCAGTGCTGGCCGCCTCCAGGGCCTCCGCCGACTGGCCGGTGCCCGCATCTCGGCGCGACTCCGGCGGAGCCGCGTTTACCCCCGCACACTGATGCGCCACCAGCTGCACCTCGAGGCCGGCTCCGCTGGCCGGCTCCCCCCCAGCCGGCTCCTCCGGCGCCACTGACGATTGGCCGCCTTGGCCTGCTCCGGTTGGCGCCGTTGCTGGCGCCCTCTCCGCGAGGACCACAAGGTCCTCTCCCCTCTCCATCACCGGCGCGTCTTGGATGATTTCCTCCACCAGGGGCAATGCGGTGTTCGGGGCCACGGATCGGAGGGGGATGGCGAGCAGCGGAGGCTCGTTACGCGAACCCTCCGCCTCCGTCTCCGTGGTCGCCGCCTCCGCCTGGGCCTTGGCTGCCACGTCGGCCTGCTCTTTCGCCGCCTGGGGGGCTGCCCGTTCCGCCGCTTCCCGCTCCTCCCGCGCCTCATGGGCGTTCCGCTCCGTGGCTTCCCTGAAGTCGGCGGCGGGGTCCACGCGGCGGGGGCCTGAAGACCCTCCAGTCGGCCCAACCACGGAGCCGCCCGGGCCCCGCTCAAGGGAAAGCGGCGCCCTGATTCATCAAACGGAGAAAGGTCAGGAAAAATGCTCAAGACAGAAGAAAAACAATGAGAAAAGTGCGTCCAGGCAAACGACGACTTACGCTGAGACTGTCTGAGGTTGCTTCACCGCTTTGCGGAAGCGGGCCGCCTTCGTGGCCGCCTCGTCTCGTTTTGTCGCCGCGGCGGAGGCCTTCGGCTTCTTCGGCCGGCTGCCGAAGAGGGTCGACACGGCCCTGCGCTTTTGTGCGCCGCTGCTGGCAGCCGGCGCAGTGGACGAGCCCGCGCCTTGATGGTCGGCCGCCGGCTAGCGGCACGGGACGACTTCTACATCAGCATCATCCGGCCAGTCTTCGAAGCTAGCGGTGTGCCCTGTGTCTCCGGGCTCGGCGTGGTCCCCCGCAACGGCGTCTTCCATGGGGGCCGCCCCCAGATCCGGGTCGTCAACGTCGTCCACCGTGCGGTCGGCGGCGTACTGGCGTTCTATCCCTGCTGCCCCGAGCGGCGGCGAAAGAAGGGGGTTCTGCTAGGAAGAGCCGACTGGTCAAAAGCCGGCCATCATGATGCCGGCTATCGACATAAAGAGAAGAAAGAGAGGAAAACTTACCACAGGCGGAGGATTGGCGTGTGAATACGGCGCCTTGCCATACCGCCAGTTTGTATCCACCGAGCGATGATGAAGCGGGGCGTGGCTACAGTGAAGCCTGCCACCCCCAAAACCCGGAGCATGACCGGCACAGTGCGCCGTACGGGTGACCACGACCCGCCCAGCGCAGCACTGTTGCCACGACGACCCTGACGCCATCCACGACGGGCCACCAGCGCTGCCCACAAGGCGGTGGGACACTTCGGGCAGAGAGACGCCCGAAGGCGGCCACACTCCCTCCCAGTCGGCCAGAGAGAGAGCCGGCTCCCCAAGACGGCTTGCTATCCTCCTCGAAGGAGACGCCCCATTAAGGGGACAAGACACGGTGAGGCTACAGTAATCGCCTGCCGGGCAGCGGTACTGTAGCCACGCCCACCACGACCAAGCCCGCGTCATTAGCCTAGAGCAACAGTAACCAGCCACCGACCAAGCCCTGGACGGTGGGGCCTGCTTGTCGACCAAGAGGCCGGCAGCTGGCGGGACCTACCAGTCGGCGGGCCCAGCAACCGGCGCAGAAGCCGGCGAGCGCAGTCACCGATGGCTGGGCCCCGCGCCCAGCCGGATTACCGTTGTACCCCCGGGGGGTAGGCCTATATAAACCCCCCGGTGCACCCATGCAAAGGGTTGGACCCTGACTAGTCTTAGACACCATACGAGGAAAAGAATCAAGCTAGCCGTGCCCTTCTTCCTCCTTCCACCAAAATAGCTCAAGGAGCATTGTGTAGCTACTTGTTCATCTAGTGATCATGCGGAAACCCCGCAGAGCAGCAGTAGGGGTGTTATCTCCACGGAGAGCCCTGAATCTGGGTAAAGTCCGCCGACGATCTAATCTTCGCCTTATCCCGTGTCCAGGCACCGGCGATGTCTTATTGGCTCCCACAATGATAAGCCACCCGTTGGCATATGTCGCACCTACCACCCGACACAACCAGAGTGAGATCCGCGCCAGAGTGGTATGGTAATCTAGTTCTATAAGTCATGCTACTAGATCATGATGAACCTACGAACTATGAAGAAGCGATGGTGAGCCCAGATTCCGCAAAATGGCTTGAAGCCATGAAATCTGAGATGGGATCCATGTATGAGAACAAAGTATGGACTTTGGTTGACTTGCCCGATGATCGGCAAGCAATTGAGAATAAATGGATCTTCAAGAAGAAGACTGACGCTGACGGTAATGTTACTGTCTACAAAGCTCGACTTGTCACAAAAGCTTTTCGACAAGTTCAAGGGGTTGACTACGATGAGACCTTCTCACCCGTCGTGATGCTTAAGTCTGTCAGAATCATGTTAGCAATTGCCGCATTTTATGATTATGAAATTTGGCAGATGGATGTCAAAACTGCATTCCTGAATGGATTTCTGGAAGAAGAGTTGTATATGATGCAACCAGAAGGTTTTGTCGATCCAAAGGGAGCTAACAAAGTGTGCAAGCTCCAGCGATCTATTTATGGACTGGTGCAAGCCTCTCGGAGTTGGAATAAACGCTTTGATAGTGTGATCAAAGCATTTGGTTTTATACGGACTTTTGGAGAAGCCTGTATTTACAAGAAAGTGAGTGGGAGCTCTGTAGCATTTCTGATATTATATGTGGATGACATATTACTGATTGGAAATGATATAGAATTTCTGGATAGCATAAAGGGATACTTGAATAAGAGTTTTTCAATGAAAGACCTCAGTGAAGCTGCTTACATATTAGGCATAAAGATCTATAGAGATAGATCAAGACGCTTAATTGGACTTTCACAAAGCACATACCTTGACAAGATTTTGAAGAAGTTCAAAATGGATCAAGCAAAGAAAGGGTTCTTGCCTGTGTTACAAGGTGTGAAGTTGAGTCAGACTCAATGCCCGACCACTGCAGAAGATAGAGAGAAAATGAAATATGTTCCCTATGCTTCAGCCATTGGCTCTATCATGTATGGAATGTTGTGTACCAGACCTGATGTGTGCCTTGCTATAAGCTTAGCAGGGAGGTACCAAAGTAATCCAGGAGTGGATCACTGGACAACGGTCAAGAACATCCTGAAATACCTGAAAAGGACTAAGGATATGTTTCTCGTATATGGAGGTGACAAAGAGCTCACCGTAAAAGGTTACGTTGATGCAAGCTTTGACACTGATCCGGACGATTCTAAATCGCAAACCGGATACGTGTTTACATTAAACGGTGGAGCTGTAAGTTGGTGCAGTTCTAAACAAAGCGTCGAAGCGAGATCTACATGTGAAGCGGAGTACATAGCTGCTTCGGAAGCAGAGAACGAAGGAGTCTGGATGAAGGAGTTCATATCCGATCTAGTTGTCATACCTAGTGCATCGGGTCCAATGAAAATCTTTTGTGACAATACTGGTGCAATTGCCTTGGCAAAGGAATCCAGATTTCACAAGAGGACCAAGCACATCAAGAGACACTTCAATTCCATTCAAGATCTAGTCCAGGTGGGGGACTTAGAGATTTGCAAGATACATACGGATCTGAATGTTGTAGACCCGTTGACTAAGCCTCTTCCACGAGCAAAACATGATCAGCACCAAGGCTCCATGGGTGTTAGAATCATTACTGTGTAATCTAGATTATTGACTCTAGTGCAAGTGGGAGACTCAAGGAAATATGCCCTAGAGGCAATAATAAAGTTATTATTTATTTCCTTATATCATGATAAATGTTTATTATTCATGCTAGAATTGTATTAACCGGAAACATAATACATGTGTGAATACATAGACAAACTTAGTGTCACTAGTATGCCTCTACTTGACTAGCTCGTTAATCAAAGATGGTTATGTTTCCTAACCATGAACAAAGTGTTGTTATTTGATTAACGAGGTCACATTATTAGTTGAATGATCTGATTGACATGACCCATTCCATTAGCTTAGCATCCGATCATTTAGTATGTTGCTATTGCTTTCTTCATGACTTATACATGTTCCTATGACTATGAGATTATGCAACTCCCGTTTACCGGAGGAACACTTTGTGTGCTACCAAACGTCACAACGTAACTGGGTGATTATAAAGGAGCTCTACAGGTGTCTCCAAAGGTAGATGTTGGGTTGGCGTATTTCGAGATTAGGATTTGTCACTCCGATTGTCGGAGAGGTATCTCTGGGCCCTCTCGGTAATGCACATCACATAAGCCTTGCAAGCATTGCAGCCAATGAGTTAGTTGCGAGATGATGTATTGCGGAACGAGTAAAGAGACTTGCCGGTAACGAGATTGAACTAGGTATTGGATATCGACGATCGAATGTCGGGCAAGTAACATACCGATGACAAAGGGAACAATGTATGTTGTTATGCGGTCTGACCGATAAAGATCTTCGTAGAATAAGTGGGAGCCAATATGGGCATCCAGGTCCCACTATTGGTTATTGACCGGAGATGTGTCTCAGTCATGTCTGCATTATTCTCGAACTGTAGGGTCCGCACGCTTAATGTTACGATGACAGTTATTATGAGTTTATGCATTTTGATGTACCGAAGTTAGTTCGGAGTCCCGGATGTGATCACGGACATGACGAGGAGTCTCGAAATGGTCGAGACATAAAGATTGATATATTGGAAGCCTATGTTTGGATATCGGAAGTGTTCCGGGTGAAATCGGGATTTTACCGGAGTACCGAGAGGTTACCGGAACCCCCCGGGAGCTATATGGGCCTTAGTGGGCTTTAGTGGAAAGTAGAAAGGGGCAGCCCAAGGTGGGCCGCACGCCTCCCCCCTCCCCTAGTCCTATTAGGACTAGGAGACGTGGCCGGCCCCCTCTCTCTCTCTTTCCCCCCTCAAGGAATCCTATTCCAACTTGGATTGGGGGGGGGGGATCCTACTCCCACAGGGAGTAGGACTCCCTTGGCGCGCCCTCCATGGCCGGCCGCCCCCTCCCCCTTGGCTCCTTTATATACGGAGGCAAGGGGCACCCTAGGAAACACAAGTTGATCCACGTGATTGTTCCTTAGCCGTGTGCGGTGCCCCCTGCCACCATATTCCACCTCGATCATATCGTTGTAGTGCTTAGGCGAAGCCCTGCGTCGGTAGAACATCATCATCGTCACCACGCCGTTGTGCTGACAGAACTCATCCCCGAAGCTTTGCTGGATCGGAGCCCGGGGAGCGTCATCGAGTTGTACGTGTGCTAAGAACTCGGAGGTGCCAGAGTAACGGTGCTTGGATCGGTCGGATCGGGAAGACGTATGACTACTTCCTCTATGTTGTGTCAACGCTTCCACAGTCGGTCTGCGTGGGTACATAGACAACACTCTCCCCTCTCGTTGTTGTGCATCACCATGATCTTGCGTGTGCGTAGGAAAATTTTTAAATTACTACGTTCCCCAACAGTGGTATCAGACCTAGATTTTATGATTTGATGTTATATGCACGAGTAGAACACAAGTGAGTTGTGGGCGATATAAGTCATACTGCCTACCAGCATGTCATACTTTGGTTCGGCGGTATTGTTGGACGAGACGACCCAGACCAACATTACGCGTACGCTTACGCGAGACCGGCTTCCCCGACGTGCTTTGCACATAGGTGGCTTGCGGGCGACTGTCTCTCCAACTTTAGTTGAACCGAGTGTGGCTACGCCCGGTCCTTGCGAAGGTTAAAATGGAGTCTATTTGACAAACTATCGTTGTGGTTTTGATGCATAGGTGAGATTGGTTCTTGCTTAAGCCCGTAGCAGCCACGTAAAACTTGCAACAACAAAGTAGAGGACGTCTAACTTGTTTTTGCAGGGCATGTTGTGATGTGATATGGTCAAGGCATGATGATGAATTTTATTGTATGAGATGATCATGTTTTGTAATCGAGTTATCGGCAACTGGCAGGAGCCATATGGTTGTCGCTTTATTGTATGCAATGCAATCGCGATGTAATGCTTTACTTTATCACTAAGCGGTAGCGATAGTCGTGGAAGCATAAGATTGGCGAGATGACAATGATGCTACGATGGAGATCAAGGTGTCGCGCCGGTGACGATGGTGATCATGACGGTGCTTCGGAGATGGAGATCACAAGCACAAGATGATGATGGCCATATCATATCACTTATATTGATTGCATGTGATGTTTATCTTTTTATGCATCTTATCTTGCTTTGATTGACGGTAGCATTATAAGATGATCTCTCACTAAATTATCAAGAAGTGTTCTCCCTGAGTATGCACCGTTGCGAAAGTTCTTCGTGCTGAGACACCACGTGATGATCGGGTGTGATAGGCTCTACGTTCAAATACAACGGGTGCAAAACAGTTGCACACGCGGAATACTCAGGTTATACTTGACGAGCCAAGCATATACAGATATGGCCTCGGAACACGGAGACCGAAAGGTCGAGCGTGAATCATATAGTAGATATGATCAACATAGTGAGGTTCACCAAAGAAACTACTCCATCTCACGTGATGATCGGACATGGTTTAGTTGATTTGGATCACGTGATCACTTAGAGGATTAGAGGGATGTCTATCTAAGTGGGAGTTCTTAAGTAATTTGATTAATTGAACATAAACTTATCATGAACTTAGTACCTGATAGTATCTTGCTTGTTTATGTTTGATTGTAGATAGATGGCTCGTGCTGTTGTTCCGTTGAATTTTAATGCGTTCCTTGAGAAAGCAAAGTTGAAAGATGATGCTAGCAATTACATGGACTGGGTCCGTAACTTGAGGATTATCCTCATTGCTGCATAGAAGAATTACGTCCTAGAAGCACCGCTGGGGGCCAGGCCTGCTGCTGGAGCAACACCAGATGTAATGAACGTCTGGCATAGCAAAGCTGATGACTATTCGATAGTTCAGTGTGCCATGCTTTACGGCTTAGAGTCGGGACTTCAACAACGTTTTGAACGTCATGGAGCATATGAGATGTTTCAGGAGTTGAAGTTAATATTTCAAGCAAATGCCCGGATTGAGAGATATGAAGTCTCCAATAAGTTCTATAGCTGCAAGATGGAGGAGAACAGTTCTGTCAGTGAGCATATACTCAAAATGTCTGGGTATAATAATCACGTGATTCAGATGGGAGTTAATCTTCCAGATGATTGCGTCATTGACAGAATTCTCCAATCACTGCCACCAAGCTACAAGAGCTTCGTGATGAACTATAATATGCAAGGGATGAACAAGACTATTCCCGAGCTCTTCGCAATGCTGAAAGCTGCGGAGGTAGAAATCAAAAAGGAGCATCAAGTGTTGATGGTCAATAAGACCACTAGTTTCAAGAAAAAGGGCAAAGAGAAGAAGAAGGGGAACTTCAAGAAGAACGGCAAGCAAGTTGCTGCTCAAGAGAAGAAACCCAAGTCTGGACCTAAGCCTGAAACTGAGTGCTTCTACTGCAAGCGGACTGGTCACTGGAAGTGGAACTGCCCCAAGTATTTGGCGGATAAGAAGGATGGCAAGGTGAACAAAGGTATATGTGATATACATTTTATTGATGTGTACCTTACTAATGCTCGCAGTAGCACCTAGGTATTTGATACTGGTTCTGTTGCTAATATTTGCAACTCGAAACAGGGACTACGGATTAAGCGAAGATTGGCTAAGGACGAGGTGATGATGCGCATGGGAAACGGTTCCAAAGTCGATGTGATCGCGGTCGGCACGCTACCTCTACATCTACCTTCGGGATTAGTATTAGACCAAAATAATAGTTATTTGGTGCCAGCGTTGAGCATGAACATTATATCTGGATCTTGTTTAATGCGAGACGGTTATTCATTTAAATCAGAGAATAATGGTTGTTCTATTTATATGAGTAATATCTTTTATGGTCATGCACCCTTGAAGAGTGATCTATTCTTATTGAATCTCGATAGTAGTGATACACATATTCATAATGTAGAAGCCAAAAGATGTAGAGTTGATAATGATAGTGCAACTTATTTGTGGCACTGCCGTTTAGGTCATATCGGTGTAAAGCGCATGAAGAAACTCCATACTGATGGACTTTTGGAACCACTTGATTATGAATCACTTGGTACTTGCGAACTGTGCCTTATGGGCAAGATGACTAAAACACCGTTCTCCGGTACTATGGAGAGAGCAATAGATTTGTTGGAAATCATACCTACAGATGTATGTGGTCCGATGAATATTGAGGCTCGTGGCGGATATCGTTATTTTCTCACCTTCATAGATGACTTAAGCAGATATGGGTATATCTACTTAATGAAACATAAGTCTAAAACGTTTGAAAAGTTCAAAGAATTTCAGAGTGAAGTTGAAAATCGTCGTAACAAGAAAATAAAGTTTCTACAATCTGATCGTGGAGGAGAATATTTGAGTTATGAGTTTGGTGTACATTTGAAAAATTGTGGAAGAGTTTCGCAACTCACGCCACCCGGAACACCACAGCGTAATGGTGTGTCCGAACGTCGTAATCGTACTTTACTAGATATGGTGCGATCTATGATGTCTCTTACTAATTTAACGCTATCGTTTTGGGGATACACTCTAGAGGCGGCCGCATTCACGTTAAATAGGGCACCATCAAAATCCGTTGAGACGACGCCTTATGAACTGTGGTTTGCCAAGAAACCAAAGTTGTCATTTCTTAAAGTTTGGGGCTGCGATGCTTATGTGAAAAAGCTTCAACCTGATAAGCATGAACCCAAATCAGAGAAATGTGTCTTCATAGGATATCCAAAGGAAACTATTGGATACACCTTCTATCACAAATCCGAAGGCAAGACTTTTGTTGCTAAATTCAGAAACTTTCTTGAGAAGGAGTTTCTCTCGAAAGAAGTGAGTGGGAGGAAAGTAGAACTTGACGAGGTAACTGTACCTACTCCCTTGTTGGAAAGTAGTACATCATAGAAAACTGTTTCTGCGACACCTACATCAATAAGTAAGGAAGTTAATGATAATGATCATGAAACTTCGGAACAAGATACTACTGAACCTCGTAGATCAACCAGAGTGAGATCCGCGCCAGAGTGGTATGGTAATCCAGTTCTGGAAGTCATGCTACTAGATCATGATGAACCTACGAACTATGAAGAAGTGATGGTGAGCCCAGATTCCGCAAAATGGCTTGAAGCCATGACATCTGAGATGGGATCCATGTATGAGAACAAAGTATGGACTTTGGTTGACTTGCCCGATGATCGGCAAGCAATTGAGAATAAATGGATCTTCAAGAAGAAGACTGACGCTGACGGTAATGTTACTGTCTACAAAGCTCGACTTGTCGCAAAAGGTTTTCGACAAGTTCAAGGGGTTGACTACGATGAGACCTTCTCACCCGTAGCGATGCTTAAGTCTGTCAGAATCATGTTAGCAATTGCCGCATTCTATGATTATGAAATTTGGCAGATGGATGTCAAAACTGCATTCCTGAATGGATTTCTGGAAGAAGAGTTGTATATGATGCAACCAGAAGGTTTTGTCGATCCAAAGGGAGCTAACAAAGTGTGCAAGCTCCAGCGATCTATTTATGGACTGGTGCAAGCCTTTCGGAGTTGGAATAAACGCTTTGATAGTGCGATCAAAGCATTTGGTTTTATACAGACTTTCGGAGAAGCCTGTATTTACAAGAAAGTGAGTGGGAGCTCTGTAGCATTTCTGATATTATATGTGGATGACATATTACTGATTGGAAATGATATAGAATTTCTGGATAGCATAAAGGGATACTTGAATAAGAGTTTTTCAATGAAAGACCTCGGTGAAGCTTCTTACATATTAGGCATAAAGATCTATAGAGATAGATCAAGACGCTTAATTAGACTTTCACAAAGCACATACCTTGACAAGATTTTGAAGAAGTTCAAAATGGATCAAGCAAAGAAAGGGTTCTTGCCTGTGTTACAAGGTGTGAAGTTGAGTCGGACTCAATGCCCGACCACTGCAGAAGATAGAGAGAAAATGAAAGATGTTCCCTATGCTTCAGCCATAGGCTCTATCATGTACGCAATGCTGTGTACCAGACCTGATGTGTGCTTTGCAATAAGCTTAGCAGGGAGGTACCAAAGTAATCCAGGAGTGGATCACTGGACAGCGGTCAAGAACATCCTGAAATACCTGAAAAGGACTAATGATATGTTTCTCGTATATGGAGGTGACAATGAGCTCACCATAAAAGGTTACGTTGATGCAAGCTTTGACACTGATCCGGACGATTCTAAATCGCAAACCGGATACGTGTTTACATTAAACGGTGGAGCTGTAAGTCGGTGCAGTTCTAAACAAAGCGTCGTAGCGGGATCTACATGTGAAGCGGAGTACATAGCTGCTTCGGAAGCAGCGAACGAAGGAGTCTGGATGAAGGAGTTCATATCCGATCTAGGTGTCATACCTAGTGCATCGGGTCCAATGAAAATCTTTTGTGACAATACTGGTGCAATTGCCTTGGCAAAGGAATCTAGATTTCACAAGAGGACCAAGCACATCAAGAGACGCTTCAATTCCATCCGGGATCTAGTCCATGTGGGAGACATAGAGATTTGCAAGATACATACGGATCTGAATGTTGCAGACCCGTTGACTAAGCCTCTTCGACGAGCAAAACATGATTAGCACCAAGGCTCCATGGGTGTTAGAATCATTACTGTGTAATCTAGATTATTGACTCTAGTGCAAGTGGGAGACTGAAGGAAATATGCCCTAGAGGCAATAATAAAGTTATTATTTATTTCCTTATATCATGATAAATGTTTATTATTCATGCTATAATTGTATTAACCGGAAACATAATACATGTGTGAATACATAGACAAACTTAGTGTCACTAGTATGCCTCTACTTGACTAGCTCGTTAATCAAAGATGGTTATGTTTCCTAACCATGAACAAAGTGTTGTTATTTGATTAATGAGGTCACATCATTAGTTGAATGATCTGATTGACATGACCCATTCCATTAGCTTAGCACCCGATCATTTAGTATGTTGCTATTGATTTGTTCATGACTTATACATGTTCCTATGACTATGAGATTATGCAACTCCCGTTTACCGGAGGAACACTTTGTGTGCTACCAAACGTCACAACGTAACTGGGTGATTATAAAGGAGCTCTACAGGTGTCTCCAAAGGTAGATGTTGGGTTGGCGTATTTCGAGATTAGGATTTGTCACTCCGATTGTCGGAGAGGTATCTCTGGGCCCTCTCGGTAATGCACATCACATAAGCCTTGCAAGCATTGCAGCCAATGAGTTAGTTTTTTTTGACTGGTAACTGTAGGGAAAAACCCCCACAGCATGTCGAAACTTTATTAACAAGGATAAGCTATTACAAGTACAGGAGGGATTACAAGAGGTAATTAAGCTAAAATACAAAAGGAAAAAAAGAAAAACAGAAACAAGGAGCTTCAAGGAGGTAGAAAAGAGATCCATTTAAGGAGATCATCCTTATAAGCAGGCTTAATCCTATATTGCATTAGGGCAATATCATGTAGGAAAGTTGTTCTCCATTTATTGAATCCAGCCCTCTCATGCCTAAAGACCTTAGCATTTCTGACGATCCATATATTCCAGCAAGCTAGAAAGACCACTTCAGTGAAGAAAGGTTTCCTAAAACTCCTTTTGGCATTGATGGCCAGCTCTGTCATCGAATTACCTGATGACCAATCAATTTGCAAATAGTTCCAAACCCTGATACAAAAACAGCAATTGAAAAACATATGATCTCTTGTTTCCCTAGCCTGCAAAGTGCAGAGCACACAGTTTACTCCATCCTCCAAATGCCAATGCCTCCTTTCTACCATATCTTTGGTATTTAGCCTGTCCATAATGAGCATCCAAGCAAAGACCTTTATTTTCATAGTGCAAGAAGACTTCCAAATCCAAGCTATTAGGGGATTGAAGGATTGTGCCACAAACACATGAGAGTAAAACAGCTTTGGGGAGTAGCCCTTGGCAGTACCATTCCAAAGCCAGATATCCTTAGACCCCATGTCTCTATCATGATTTCCCAACAGAGATTGGAGAATAACCAGCTCATCAAAAGCCTGGGCAGGCAAAGGAAGATGGAAGTGGTGATATATGTCTTGGGAGTCCAAGAAATCCTTAACAGATATCCAGGGATCTTTGACATATGAAAAAAGCCTAGGGAATCTGAGTTGAAGCTGTAATTTCTGGTCATCAAGCTTCCAATTGTCAGACCACATGAGTGCAGTGTCCCCTTTATTTATCTGAACCCAAGCACAGTCCCTGAAGTTATGCAAGGCCTTGCATATATCCTTCCACTAGAAGGAGCCACAATCAGAAGTACCTTGGGGTACTCTACCATGATAGTAAGATTCCCAAATTAATGACACCCAAGGTATATCCTTTTTATGGAGGAAGTTATTTGCATGTTTGAGCAGTAATGCCACATTCTGAACACCCAGGTTTAGAATACCAAGACCTCCTTTGCTTTTTGGCCTGCAAATAAGTTTCCAAGAAGCCATAGCCTGAGCAGGTTCAGCCCTGTTTTTCCTCCAAAGGCATTGTCTCTGAATTCTTTCCAATTGTTTTAGAATGCCAGCAGGGACAACCAAACTAGAAAGAAAGAAGATGGGCATAGAAGACAGTGCTGAGTTCAGAAACTGTAATCTCTCTCCCTGATTTAGAAAAGAAGAGCTAGCTTTCATTCTTCTTTCCATGCAGTCCACCAGAGGCATGAAGTCCACCATTCTAGGCCTAGTAGTACCTACTGGCAATCCAAGATATGTGAACGGCATTTTGCCAATTTGACATCCAAAAGCAGTAGCTAAATCTGTCATGACTGCATTGTCTACATTGATAGGAATGATAAAGGACTTATGATAATTGACATCTAGCCCAGTAGACACAGAGAAGACCTGCAACATGTCTTTCAGAGCAAGTAACTGTACCTTGTCAGCAGGCAAAATAATCAAGGTATCATCAGCATACTGAATCACAGGATAGTCCTGGTCATGACAAGGTATTGGGAGATGAATTATGCCTCTTCTGAACATGTCATTAATTACAGTCTGCAGTAGGTCAGCTGCTAATACAAAGAGCAAAGGGGAAACTGGGTCACCCTGCCTAACCCCCTTTTTGCATTTAAATTTCCTACCAGGAACACCATTGAGCAAAACAGATGATGTACCTGTAGACAAAAGTTGTTTCATCCAAAGAATCCATTTTTCATTGAAACCCTTATGTCTCAATATTTGGACAATTGCCTCATGCTCCAGGGAATCAAAGGCTTTCTCAAAATCCAATTTAAGTATGACAATTGGCCTCTTAGACTGATGACACTGATGTAAGTACTCAAAGGTCCATCCAATGCAGTCCTGGATACTTCTGCTTTTTATAAATCCATACTGATTCTTATGGATACATTGCATTATTACTTCTTGAAACCTATTTGCTGCCATTTTGGAGAGGAACTTAAGACCCATGCCTGTTAAAGAAATGGGCCTGAAATCCCCCACCTCCTCAGGTGACTGTTTTTTGGGCACCAATGTGATATATGAATCATTGATGTTCTCTAGATGGGCAGTACCATCGTAAAAAGCCTGTGCCAGTTCATAGAAATCTGGAGAGATAATGTGCCAACACCTTTTGAAGAAAAGGCCATTAAAACCATCTGGACCTGGGGCTTTATCAGCTGGCATATGTTTGACAATCTTGTCCATTTCCTCTTTCTCAAAGGGCTTAGTAAGAGCGTCTAAACCCTCCACTGGAGCAATTAAAGAGGAGAGATCAAAGCCCATGTGGATACCCCTTGAAGAGCCCATTCTATTTTTAAAACAATTCCAGATAACACCCTCCATTTGAGAGTGATCAGAAACCACTGTGCCATCAGGTAGCTTTAAACTAGCAATAGAATTTCTTCTATGCCTCTCAGTAGCCATAGCATGGAAGAATTTAGTGTTTTCTCCACCCACCTTTATATATCTGATGGTACATCTCTTTTTCCAATAGAGCCATTGAAGGTGAAGTACCTTTTCCACATGAGTTTTGACCACTTTCCTGAAATTGGATTCATGCCTGTACAGTGGTCTGAGCTCCTCCAGTTCATCTAGTAACAGAATAGCCTTGTTACATTTACAGACAAGCATTTTCAGCTTGGATATGCTCATCTGCCATCTCTTAAGGCACATTCTTAGGGATTTGAATTTGCCAGCTATTCGAGTTGTGATATGCCCCTTTCTAGACGTTCTCTGCCATGAAGAATCCACACAGTCCATGAAACCCTCAAGTTCTAGCCAATAATTTTCAAATCTAAAAATGTTAGACTTGGGGATAGAAGTTTTGATTGAAACCACACATGGCACATGGTCAGATGTAGTTTTTGCCAGGGGCCTCACCTCAGTCATGGGATAGTCAGATATCCAATCCACAGAGGTGAAAAACCAGTCTAACTGTTCAAGGAGGGGATTATCCTGCATATTCGACCAAGTGTATGATCTGCCTTTGATGGGTAATTCCAAAAGGCCCAAGTGCCCTATGATCTCATTAAAGAGAAACATGTCATTCAGGTCCCCTCCAGGTAAATTTCTGTTATCCTGTGAACGCAAAAAATTGAAATCCCCAAGGAGTAGCCAATTTTCCTCAACTGGAATATTGAGATGGTAAAGCCAATTAACAAAATTATCTCTGGCTTCTCCCTGACAAGGACCGTAGACAGCAACAAGGGTCCACTTCTCATTATTTTGTCTGGAAACAAACTCAATCACTATTGCAAAATGCTGAATTTCCAGTAAGGACCCCTCAAAAATAGAGGAGTTCCAAACAACTACGATTCCACCAGAGGCCCCCAAAGAAGGAGCGAAAGCAAAACTGTCAAATCTTTTAGGACAAAAACCTTTAATTGAACGTGAGTCAAAAGAAGCACATTTAGTTTCCTGCAAACATGCAATTGCACAGTGACTTTCATCAATTTTTTGCCTGACCGCCCGTTGCCTACTTTCAGAATTTAAGCCCCTGACATTCCAGCATAAGACATTCCAGCTTTTACAAAGAGAATTCATAGATAAAGACCATAAATAGTTCCCCAAAGCACATGGCACTCAATGCCATGTGTCCAAAAGCCACATTAGAGTCTGAACTAACATTATTACATATCCAAAGTTCTGAAAATAACAGCATGCAGGGAGCAAATTTTGGGGCTTGCCAAACCCAGCAGTTGGAAAGCGCACTATTCATTGGAGGCGTTGCTGTTTGCGACAGTAGGATCCACCATAAGTGCCTCCTCAGTGAGCAGCGCTGCATCAATGCCTAACTCCTTGCCAATGGCTTGCAGGTGACTGATTGGAGTAGGAGGAGGGACACCTTCAGATGCAGTGGTGCTGGGCTCCTCAGCAGCGATGGGCTTGGCCCTGGGCTTCTTCTTCTTGGGCTGTAGAACCAGCTCATGAAAAGTGGGCTTAAACCCATCACACTGGGCCGAACTTCTGGTGCATCTTCGAACAGACGTTTCAACCAGCGGTGTTGGCGCCATAGTTTTGCGAGGCCTCCTTGATCTTGCGCGCGCATGTGAGGTGGGGACCATAGCAGGCGCAGGTTCATCCGCTTCATCCACAAAGAGAGCTCTTGCCACAGGCCTCGCCAGGTCCGGTTGTTTCCATGTCAATAAAGGAATATCGTCGATCTGGAAAGCGAGGCTCCATCTTCTCTTAACTGGCGACAAGGGCTTAGGCATCAGAGGTCGCGGTATCTCAAACGTCAATGGTGCATTCAGCAAGTTTTCAAAAGAACGCCTCCATATCATTTCTGGGGGCAGAGGAGGCCCGAAAGGAATCTTGATGACAGGTGGAGCAAGGGCTGGAACATCAACAACAAGTGGGGGTTGATAAACCACGATCGCCCAATTGCTGGTATCTTCCATGTTTGCGGCAATGTTCTCTGAAACACTTCGGTCAATAATGGAAGGGGGCTCCTGGAGCTGCACATCTGAACTTGACTGGGTAGAATTTGGCTGTGCCGAAGCATCAAAAACCATGGACTCTTGGTCCTCCACAACTGGCTCCTCAGCAGGCTCCTCCCAATTTCCCCAATTGTCCTGTTGATCCTGGGCCGGAGCAGGCGGCGGTGGCACATCGTTCCACCCCAAAGCAGGGAACGGGGGCAGGACAAAAGGTGGCATTTCAGGGAATGGCACCCCAGGCTGAGGATGAGGGTTGCCATTGATGGGCATCCAGTCCTCATCTTGGGGCATTTGTTCAGCAAAGTTGGCCCCCAGAATATACAATGGCGACGTCCAAGACACTCTGGCACCACCCCATGCTGCATACTCCATGAATACCACATCCCGGGGTACCAAAATATCCTCCGGGAAAGAGGCAAAGACCAAGGAGCGCACCAGATATGGATCCTCACTAATCCAATGATGAAACTTCCCAAAAGTATTAACTGCTGCCCGCAGACCAGTCTCGTTGTGAAGATCTAGTGGAATCCCCAAAAACATAAGAAAACCCTGTCTGAAACCCTGAACCCCTCTAAAAGATTCGCCCTCATCATGCTTCATGAACCTAACAAAACGATCATTCCCCAGGGGCTGAGGCGGCATCTGGAGGAGGGAAAATCTAACAGCAGCATCTCTTAGCTCAAAAAGACCGACCGATCTAATCCAGGACTGAGCAGACCGCACCAAAATCCCATGGGCTTGCAGCCACTGAACAACTTCCTCCCTAGCAGCCCCAATCTGATCAGGAGGGGGGATGGGCATTACCTCAGCTAGCATGAACTCCTCATGACGACGCACAATTGGGATATGTGGCGTAACAAAGGTGCGCAGCACCCGAGCCTCCCCGCCATCCACAACGTGGTGCCCCGCCGGCACATAGAGCATGGGGTCAAGGTGGAAGTTGGCCATGGGAGGGGCACGCTCCAAGCTTGTAGCAGGCGGCGAGGACTCCGGTAGAGGTGGGGTTTCAGGCGGTGCAGGCGATGGTGTTTTGGGGCCAGGGCTGATGGAACAGGGCGAGAGAGTTAATGCGGAAGTACAAGAGGAGTCCAAGTTTGGTAAAAGTTGTGTCAGAGAGATATTCTCGGTGGCAGCTGAGGGATCCTCGGAAGTTGCAACGTTACCGGGTTTCGGTTTCCAAACCAGACCCAAGATCTGTGCAAACTGGTTGCAATCTCTTGTCACATGCCCCATCCGCAAACAAGAATTACAGCGTGACCGAGACGTGCACACCGAAGCAAAATGGCCCTTGCGCAAACATTTCTGACACGTTAAAATTTCATCCACCATTCCTGAAACTAGGTTATCAAACTCAGCTGCCGCTCGTTGAGAAGAGGGAATAGTGGAAGGCCCAGGAGGCAACACCGGCCCAACTTGATCCGTGGCACGTGTAGATGATGGCCCAACATGGGGGGACACGTCCACATTCAAAGTAGCAAGATTCCCGCCCGAGATAGACGGCGGCCGAGCCGCGTAAGGAGGGGGGTTTCCAACCGTACCAAAAGATATGGCTGGAGCAGTTGACGTCCACCGGAGTTCGACCGGTGGCGGGGGATGAATGACCACCCTCTCATGCTCCGGGAGAGTGTACCCCGCATCTTCGATGGTTTGTATACAGTCCTGAGTGGCTGGATAACGATACCCACGGCAAGCAGGATAACTCTGAAACGTTGAGAAAGAAAGTTTCTTGGCTTGGCCACGTGAGGATCTTACCGAGGATTTTCGAGGCTTGGAATGCATTGCAAGCATGCCCAGTGTAGCTCGACGTTTAGAGGGACTGACAAGTATCCACTCTGCATCACATTCCAATTTCCAAAGCTTAAACTCGCGGCCCCAATTTGGACCCCCATTACCCCAAAGATGGAAGTAACATTTAAAGTGATCACAAGAGAAAGAACGAAGCTTCAGCATGATCATGGCAACCTCCTTACAGGAAACTTGAAAGCCAAAAACCTTATCCTTGAGCGGAAAGACCATAAACTCAATTGCAGAACCCCCAATGGCCGCCTCAATTGCTGCTGCCACTGAATCTTCATGTAAACGAAAAGTATGCCGCCCAAAAGAGATTACCATGGTGAAGAAGCCCGTGTCATCCATGGGATGCACCGTAAAACCAGTAGATTGAAAAACCTTATCCACAAAAACCAAGCCCTTGGAGAAGTCCAAGCCAAGGGTGGATCCAACATCAGAACCCATGGAGATGGGTATTAGAGGGTAGATCTCAGGACGCCGGAGAGATCTAATGGAGAGAAGAGGAATTTTGGTGGCTAGGGGAGGAGATCACCGGAGGTGGTGGCGATCGCGCGGGGGGTGGGTGTTTGCATTATATTTATTTGTTTCTTCCCCCTCTTCTCTCGCCAATGAGTTAGTTGCGAGATGATGTATTGCGGAACGAGTAAAGAGACTTGCCGGTAACGAGATTGAACTAGGTATTGGATACCGACGATCGAATCTCGGGCAAGTAACATACAGATGACAAAGGGAACAACATATGTTGTTATGCGGTCTGACCGATAAAGATCTTCGTAGAATATGTGGGAGCCAATATGGGCATCCAGGTCCCGCTATTGGTTATTGACCGGAGATGTGTCTCAGTCATGTCTGCATTATTCTCGAACCGTAGGGTCCGCACGCTTAACGTTACGATGACAGTTATTATGAGTTTATGCATTTTGATGTACCGAAGTTAGTTCAGAGTCCCGGATGTGATCACGGACATGACGAGGAGTCTCGAAATGATCGAGACATAAAGATTGATATATTGGAAGCCTGTGTTTGGATATCGGAAGTGTTCCGGGTGAAATCGGGATTTTACCGGAGTACCGGGAGGTTACCGGAACCCCCCGGGAGCTATATGGGCCTTAGTGGGCTTTAGTGGAAAGGAGAAAGGGGCAGCCCAAGGTGGGCCGCGCGCCTCCCCCCTCCCCTAGTCCTATTAGGACTAGGAGAGGTGGCCGGCCCCCTCTCTCTTTCCCCCCTCAAGGAATCCTATTCCAAATAGGATTGGGGGGATCCTACTCCCAGAGGGAGTAGGACTCCCTTGGCGCGCCCTCCATGGCTGGCCGCCCCCTCCCCCTTGGCTCCTTTATCTACGGAGGCAGGGGGCACCCTAGGAAACACAAGTTGATCCACGTGATCGTTCCTTAGCCGTGTGCGGTGCCCCCTGCCACCATATTCCACCTCGATCATATCGTTGTAGTGCTTAGGCGAAGCCCTGCGTCGGTAGAACATCATCATCATCACCATGCCGTTGTGCTGACAGAACTCATCCCCGAAGCTTTGCTGGATCGGAGACCGGGGAGCGTCATCGAGTTGTACGTGTGCTAAGAACTCAGAGGTGCCGGAGTAATGGTGCTTGGATCGGTCGGATCGGGAAGACGTACGACTACTTCCTCTACGTTGTGTCAACGCTTCCGCAGTCGGTCTGCGTGGGTACGTAGACAACACTCTCCCCTCTCGTTGCTGTGCATCACCATGATCTTGTGTGTGCGTAGGAAAATTTTGAAATTACTACGTTCCCCAACAATGATGTCCATGAAAAATTTAGGTTACCTTGTCCCTTGGCTTACCAACAAGAGGGTTTGTGACTCCTTGAACTAGTGCAAGATGTGGAAGTTGATTGCACTTGTTCTTGCCAAAATGAAAAGAGTGAAGTATGTTGGCGGAGTCACCCTCAAGAACTCTCTAGTTCTTCTTCTTTTGGATCCACACCATCTTGATGGGAATCCTTGGAGTTGTAGTCATACTTGATGAAGTGGAACTTGAAGTGGTCTTGGGAATCCACTTGACTAAGGTCTTAGGAGCTTCTTCAAATGCATCAATTTCCTCTTGAAGCTTGTCCTTGCCTTTTTGCTTGTAGCCTTGTGGTGGAATATCATCTTGAGCTTGCGTCCCCTTGAAGGAAGTATCATACTTCTCTTGTTGAGGAACAAACTTTGTCTTGTGGTATTGATCTTCTTCCCACTCAACTCCATTGGCATTGAACTTTCGTTCAAAACAAACACCTTGATTCTTCCGGTCCATTCCTTGCTTGCGCACAATTTCCTCGAATTGCTTACTCCCGGCAAGGCTTTTGTACACTCCTTTCTCTATAATTCCCTTCAATAAGCTATTTTCTTGCTCAAGTGTAACTTGGCTAAGAGAATCATTAGTGGAATCAAGAGAACTACTAGAAGCAACAATATTGGATTTAGCATGAACATTGTTACTACTAGAGGAAGAATCTTTCTTGTTCTTGTTACTAGACATGACTTGAGGCATGTAAGTGGATAAGAGTAAATGCTTGGCAATGTAATAAGAACTTTTCTTGCGGAGATCATCATTGATTGCCTTTAAAAACTCATGCTCTTGCTCAAGATTGAGCTTTTCAAAGCATAACTTCTCATGAGCTCTTAAAAGTTCTCGATGATCTTCGAAGATAGTTTCATGAGCTAACTTAAGAGTGTTTAGTTCTTTAGTTAGAGCCTCAATCTTCTCCTTATCATTGTCATTCGTTTTATCTTGATTAGCATGATTAATTGACGTTTCATCATGGTATTCATCACTAGAGTTGTCAACAAGTAAATCATCATCACCTAACAAGTCATCTTCATCACTATTAAAATCAACATACTCGGGGTGTGTTACCTTAGGACCTTTGGCCATGAAGCATCTTCCAATTCCTTCATTTGGTGAGTCAAATATGTCGTAGGAGTTGTTTGACACAAGTGCTAGATCGGCAACACCTTCATCTTGAGTATATTCGGAATCGGAGTGATAACTTCTTTCGGAGTGGTTGTTAGAGTCGGAGCCGGATACCCATTCACCAACATGAGCTTGATGTCTTTGTTTTGTGTAGCTCCTTGATGATTTTTCCTTCCTTTCCGAATCCTTGCTTCTCCGTGAGTATCTTCGTTCATAATGATCATCTCTACTCCTTCTCTCTCTTGGTGGTGATTCTTCTCTTTTGCTTCTTCTTTTTGGAGAGTCTTCTCTTCTCTTGTAGGGAGCCGTACACTCATAGGAATAGTGTCCGGGTCTTCCACAATTGTAGCAGTTTCGCTCTCGACTAGAAGATCTTTTGTCATTGTAGGACCTTGACTTGGAGCTTCTATCTTTGCTTCTACTCTTGTAGAACTTGTTGAAGTTCTTCACCATTAAGCTCAATTCTTCATTGAAGTTTTGTTTCTCACTTGATGATGTAGGGGCTTCACATGAGACTTTGTAGGCACCACTTTATTTGTTGTGAAGTTCCTCTTTATCCTTAAGAGACATCTCATGAGCAACAATTCTTCCAATTACCTCCGTTGGCTTGAGATCTTTGTAATTGGGCATCATTTGGATCAATGTGGACACGGTATCATATTTTCCATCCAAGGCTCTTAGAATCTTCTTGATGATGAATCTATCGGTCATCTCTTCACTTCCTAAGCCGGCAATCTCATTTGTGATGAGAGCAAGCCTAGAGTACATTTCAGCGAAACCTTCACCATCCTTCATTTTGAACTTGTCAAGTTGACTTTGAAGCACATCCAATTTGGATTCCATGACGGAGTCGGTACCTTCGTGCATATCAATCAAAGTGTCCCAAATTTCCTTTGCATTCTCAAGACGGCTAATTTTGTTGAATTCTTCGGGGCACAATCCGTTGAAGAGAATATCACAAGCTTGAGCATTGTATTGCAACATCTTCAACTCATCCGCGGTAGCTTCACGGTTTGGTTCTCTCCCATCAGAGAAGTCACCTTGCAAACCAACACACACAATAGCCGAAACGGCGGGGTTATGTCCAAGAATATGCATTTTCATTTTATGCTTCCAACTAGCAAAATTAGTACCATCAAAGTAAGGACCTCTACGGTGATAATTTCCCTCGCTAGACGCCATACTCTCCTAGGTTGTGAAACCAAGGCTATGACCACCAAAAGCTATGGAAATCAAAGCAAATGGAGACCAAGGCTCTGATACCACTTGTAGGATCGAAAGTATGTCTAGAGGGGGGGTGATTAGACTACTTGACTAAATAAAAACTTAACCTTTTCCCAATTTTAGTTCTTGGCAGATTTTAGCTATTTTAGGACAAGTCAAGCAATCATCACACAATTCAATCAAGGATGCAAAGAGTATATTGGCAGCGGAAAGTAAAGCATGCAACTTGCAAGAATGTAAAGGGAAGGGTTTGGAGAATTCAAACGCAATTGGAGACACGGATGTTTTTCCCGTGGTTCAGATAGGTGGTGCTATCCTACATCCACGTTGATGGAGACTTCAACCCACGAAGGGTAACGGTTGCGCGAGTCCACGGAGGGCTCCACCCATGAAGGGTCCACGAAGAAGCAACCTTGTCTATCCCACCATGGCCATCGCCCACGAAGGACTTGCCTCACTAGCGGTAGATCTTCATGAAGTAGGCGATCTCCTTGCCCTTACAAACTCCTTGGTTCAATTCCACAATCTTGTCGGAGGCTCCCAAGTGACACCTAGCCAATCTAGGAGACACCACTCTCCAAGAAGTAACAAATGGTGTGTTGATGATGAACTCCTTGCTCTTGTGCTTCAAATGATAGTCTCCCCAACACTCAACTCTCTCTCATAGGATTTGGATCTGGTGGAAAGAAGATTTGAGTGGAAAGCAACTTGGGGAAGGCTAGAGATCAAGATTCATATGGTAGGAATGGAATATCTTGGTGTCAACACATGAGTAGGTGGTTCTTTCTCAGAACATATGAGTTGGAAGTGTAGATGTGTTCTGATGGCTCTCTCCACGAGTGAAGAGGAGATGGAGGGGTATATATAGCCTCCACACAAAATCCAACCGTTACACACAATTTACCAATCTCGGTGGGACCGAATCAACAAACTCGGTCAGATCGAAATAGTAAACCTAGTGACCGTTAGAGATTTTCGGTGGGACTGACATGCAACTCGGTAGGACCGATTTTTTTAGGGTTAGGGCATAACGTAATATCGGTGAGACCGATTACACAAACTCGGTGAGACCAATTTTTGTAATTCGCTAACCAGAGAGTTGGTTAGGCAAACTCGGTGGGACCGATTTGCTCTTTCGGTGAGACCGAAAAGCTACAAAAAGGAAACACTAAATTTACATTGCAATCTCGGTGGGACGATCCGCTCTTTCGGTGAGACCGAAAAGTACCGAAAGGGAAACAGAGAGTTTGCAATCTCATCTCGGTGAGACCGAGATCCCTATCGGTAGAACCGATATGCTAGGGTTTGGCAATGGCTATGACAAGTGAAACTCGGTGACGCCGGGTTGAAAGAATCGGTAGAGCCGCGTTTGGCTTAGGGTTTAGGTCAAATGTGGATATGGGAAAGTAGTTGAGGGTTTTGGAGCATATCACTAAGCACATGAAGCAAGAGGCTCATTAAGCAACACCTCATCCCTCCTTGATAGTATTGGCTTTTCCTAAAGACTCAATGTGATCTTGGATCACTAAAATATAAAATGAAGATTCTTGAGCTTTTGAGCTTGAGCCAATCCTTTGTCCTTAGCATTTTGAGGGTTCCACTTTCACCATCCATGCCATGCCAATCATTGAGATTTCCTAAAATAATCATCTTGGAATAGCATTAGATCAATGAGCTATATGTTGTTATGAATTACCAAAACCACCTAGGGATAGTTGCACTTTCAGCCCCCTATCTGGCTCACATCATGGACCAACAAGGGTCTGGACTAGGGTCGACCGACAAAGTGATGATGCTGCAAAAGCGCATCAAGAGTATGATAAATAAGCACACCAGCCTCACCGATGTGATTCAGGTGATGCTCTTCCGTCGGATCCTCCCATGCCAATGCCGGTCTCTCTACATGTGGGATTTAATCCCGAGGGCCCCTGGACCCTACAGCGCTTCTTCGGCACAACACACGAAGAGATCTGGAAACTGCTTTTCAAGGCCCAGAAGACGTGGCCGGAGAAGACCGGAGACATCGGTCTCAACAGCGCAAATCCGGCAACTGAGGTAAGCTTTTTTACGTTCGAACATAATTTCGGTCCATAAGTCAAAGGGTATACTTGAGATGCCCATTCCTCATTCAGGGCTGGACAGCAAAGCCGGAGCGGATCAGGTGTCCGACACTGCTACCTGAAGACCCAACCACTCTTCAATTAACGAGGATGTTGGTCCCGATGCCTTATTAGGTGCCGGAGAAGAAGGCCAAGAAGAAGGGCAAGGAGGCCAAAGGTGGCCTCGGCCGTAAAGGCACTTCGGACGTTGTGTCCGGAGATACCGAATCTCTCTCCCCCCACAAGGGAGATGAAGATGAAGAATAGGAGGAAGAAGAAGAGAGCAACTCTCCCCTTAAGGGGAGGAAGAATAATAAAAGGGCGGCCTCCATAGATCCAGAGGCGGAGGCGTCCAAGAGGGGGAAGATATCCCTCTCGGACGGCTCGGATTTAGATGCCGAAGCCTTCCCCGAGTGGTGCCCCAAGTCGAAGCCCCTGGCCGCATCGTAAGTATCCAAGGATACTGTATGTATATCCGGTTTTTATGATTGTAATTCTAACACATTTGTGTTGTGTGCTTCAGTCTGGCCCGCGATCTCCCCCAATTATCATCATCTTCGGGAAACTCGCTGGAGCCGGGGACGGTGGAGAGTGAGACGCCTCCGCGAGCCTCCCCACCAACCGCTATAGACGAAATCGAAGTGTTGTCCCGAAGAGCCCCTCGAGGCCATGGTGAGATGCAGGAGGCCGCCAAGAGGGCGCCCGAGGGTAACACCTCGGCTGCTGAGACCATGGGGGAACCAACCCCCATGGAGACTGACGACGGGGGCCATGACCAGTCTGGCCCCCAGGCGAACACCATTCCAAAGACCCACACGGCTCTAGAATCGAGCGAGCAGCCCCCTTTGAAGGAGGGGGCAACATCGGCTCCATCGGTGACCTCCATAAATCCGGAGGCGGCACTTTGATGTTCTTCCGTCATGGAGGAGCACCATACCCTGATGGGTACGGTGGTTGAGAAGATTTAGTCTGCCAAGAGCAGGCTAAACGAAGCATTCACCGGCCTTTTGACGAGCTTTGAGGTATGCGACGTAAGACGCTTTTTCATATGAAGGAAATATGCTTGTATATAGATAGTAGCCCCTGAGACTCTGTTCAGTTTTGAAAAAAAAACAAAACACAGGATCAAATTAATATCGCAGAAGGTAACATACATATCTATTGAATGAACATGCTTCCCTGTTGGCGGCGACCGCCCAGGCCGCTGAAGTTTCCAAACTCAAGCGGAAGCTGAAGCTGGCCGATGATGACCTCGATCGCATTAAGGAGCGGTTCGATGAGGCGCAAGGTAAGTTTTTTAAAGGTCGTTTGTACGACTGAAATTGTATGCGAATGCAGAGTTTAAAGCTCACACACTTTGTCATGTAAATGATTGTAGGCAGCGTGACCGAGGTCGAGACCCTCAAGGGCGCCCTATCGCAAGCCAAACAGCAGGCGAGGGTGAGTAAAGTGGCTGTTGATAAAGCGGCTGCAGATTTAATGGTCGAGCAGGCCACCCGCCGCCAGTATTAGGAGAGGGTGACCGAAGTCGAGCAAGAGCTCAAGGATGCTGCCGGTAAGTGTGAGGCCTTAGAGGAGAAGAATAAGGCCCAAGCAGTCGAACTCACCAGGGCTCTCCAGGAGGCCAAGGAGGCGCGGACTAAGTCCCGGGCAGCTCACGAGGAGATCAAGCAGGCTGAACAGATAGCGGCTGGTAAGCCCTTTCTTTTGTAGAGTAAATTCGGCAGTCAAAAATATGGCCTGCTCACTCGACTATGGAGTTCTCTAGACACATTTGCGGATCTTCCGAAGAGCACCACCGATGCTGGAAAGTTTTTCCGAGCCCAAGAGGGAACATGATGGAGAAACTCTTCTTGTCACAGTACCTGTCACCGGAGCGTCCAACGCTGTTGAATGACCAGATGATGCAGCTGGCAGAGCTGCATAGAAATTCAAGTGGCTAGCTAATGCCCTACCCCGAATTGAAGCTGTGAAGCGCTCTTCGTGCATTGAAGGTGCGTGGATGGCTTTTGCCCGTGTTAAGAAGCACTGGGCGAACATGAAGGCCGCCATCATGGCAGTTGAGGGCCCACCTGAAGGCAAGGACTATCGCAAGCCGGAGCAATATTTCAAAGACGTCCTAGAGGGTTCCCATTTAATATAGGGTCAATGCTCGAAGGATATTATGTTTGAATGAATGTATACGGGCTGCCCATACTTTGTGTTATGAACTAAGGCTTTTATAATATATTTGTGCCTTTAACTGAAATTATTTTCCTCCTGTGCGGCAGTTTTATATCTGAAAGTTTGCCAATCGTTGGCTTCAGCCCCCATGTAGATACTATGGGGGTGTTTCGAATAGCACATGACCACACTTGACCCAACATCTTGGTCCATAAAGGAGGTGATTGTGCAGCGAACCAAGCAATCAGACTATGTGGCTTTATCACTCTCACTTAGCCATAGGACTTTGACAATGGGACTATGAGCTAGCCCCTGGTGTGTGTGCGGCTATCCGAACTTGGATGCCTTTAGGCGAGTGACTGGATGGAGGCCAGTCCTTCGTATAATACAGAAAAAATCGCAAAAGATTTAGTAATTCGCCGAACCACTGACCAACTCTCGCTATATCATGACAGTCAGTTTACGGCTTTCTCTACTGAGGTGTTTGACCAGACGAACCAGAAACACAATCGTAGTAGTTCTCCCTTTACTACCTTAGCTGAACAAGCAGAACGTAAGGTGGTAACCATAGGAGCCAGGCAACCCAACTATTGACCAAAGACATGATTCGGAGCCGATGCATATAATGGAGTATTCGGGATGCCGAAGTATACTATTAAAGTGTTCTGAATTTTTGTTTTTGAAAAATATATGTGGCCGAATAGAGCCCCTAGCAATTTATACTAAGGTGTATATGTCAATCTGTCGTGAAGACGGAATAGAGATTATGAAATAAGCCAATACCGAATAGGGTTGGACAAAACTATTTCTGCTATAGTCTGATTGATATGTCAAAACGTGCTCTTACAGAGAATGTCGTAAGCATCAAGGCTATTTTACATGCCAAGAATTTGAGAACAAGGGAAAGTTGTATACAGGTCCTAAAAAGGTGGTCTTGAAGATCCTTTGGACACCCCGTCACACGTCTGCACCGCTTTTCACCTTGGTGAAGGATCCTTCGGGAGGATCAACGATCGTATATATAGAAGGGGCCTGGGAAAGGTCCCTTGTACCACAAAAAATTGATCTAGGTTTTAAAGAACCTGAAATAAGGGAGAAAAAGGGAAGAAGGAGAAGATTGAGGTCCGAACAAGGTCGAGCCGTATTGTGGACCTTGTCCTTAGTGTGCCTCCATCCTTGCCCATGGTATTTTTAGTGCGTAGTTATGCACGCGCGGTACGTATGACGTGATTAGGTGGGGGTTTTGATGGAGGCCAAATTGCTAGTCCAGCTCTAGATGAACTGAACTATCATTCTGCAGGGTAGACCGGACTTGTTTGACAGTGTCCGGGGGCTTGATGGGCGATGAAATATTCGGCTTGATAAGGCCACCTTGTACCTCAGCTGCGAGAGCCACGGCATGCTCCTCGGTACGGAGGGAGCGCTCCATATTTTCATTGATTGTTATAACACTGCGTGGTCCTGGAATCTTGAACTTTAGATAAGCATAGTGCGGGACTGCGTTGAAATGGGCGAAAGCGGTTCATCCGAGCAGTGCATGATAAACACTACAGAAGGGGACGATGTCGAAGATCAAATCTTCGTTTCGGAAATTATCCGGTGAACCAAAGACTACTTCCAGCATTATTGACCCTGTGTAGCAGGCCTCCATGCCGGGTATTACTCCTTTAAAGTTGGTTTTAGTAGGCTTGATTCTTGATTGGTTGAGACCCATTTTTTGGGCCGTGTCTTCATAAAGCAGTTTTAGACTGCTGCCGCCGTCCGTGAGGACTCGCGTGAGATGGAATCCGACGATGATTGGATCGAGGACCAATGTTGTCGAACCTCCATGATGGATACTAGTCGGATGGTCCCTGCGATCAAAAGTGATGAGACATTCCGACCATGGGTTGAATTTTGGGGCGACTGGCTCTATGGCGTAGACGTCCCTTAGTGCGCACTTGCGCTCCCTCTTAGGGATATGAGTGACGTAGATCATATTTGTTGTTTTTACCTCGGGGGGAAATTTCTTTTGCCCCCCTGTGTTCGTTGGGCGAGGCTCATCGTCATCCTTGCTAGGCGGCCCTTTCCCCTTATGTTCGATGTTTAGCTTACCGGCCTATTTGAAAACCCAACAATTTTTGTTGGAATGATTGGCAGGCTTGTTAGGGGTGCCATGAATCTGGCAAGGCCGATCGAGTATTTGGTCCAAATTGGGTGAACCATCTTTGTTTCCTTTGAATGGCTTCTTCTGCTGACTGGATTTAGAGCCGTTGAATCCGACATTGACCATCGTGTCTTCGGTATCTTCATTGTTGCTTCGACGTTTGCGTTTGTTGCGTCGTGGCCTACCATTGGCATCTCTGGCTTTGAAGGTGCCAGGGTCACTGGTGCTGTTTGTCGGCGTCCTGGGAACGGGGGTCCCCAGACTTGCCTTCTTGCGGCCCACGGCGTGGCTGAGCCTGCAGGCCGTACGGCCCATCTTCACCAACAAAGCATCCAAGACCCTCACGAGGGTCCAAGCCTCACGAGGCAGACAATGCAATGCCTCCTTTGGAGTGGCCTAGCCAGGCAGGCTCACAAGGAGCGGAGATATCAAGGTGGGGCAAACCTCACGAGGCCCTCGTGACGTGAGCCATGACGCACGGCACCAGGCGGGCACCAACGCGCACAGCATCCTTGTTTCATCTTTGGTGCTAAGGAGGCCAGCACAGGCGAAGAGTACTGAGGCATCAGGCAAAGGTTGCTATACTGGTGCAACGAGACCAAGTCCAGGAAGACGGCAAGAAGGAGGTCATCGTAGAGCCCAAGACGGCGTCACCACTAGAGCCTTTGGCAGGCAAATACCACTTTTGTCAGGATAGCTTGTACTAGTTGTCCCCCTTCAAATTGACCCGCCATTGTTGGCCCCCTTCCCGCTCATATTTGGGAAGAGGACCAGGGCCTATATAAGTAGAGCTAGCCACCATAGTGCGGCACGGGCTGGTGACGGATCATGCAGACCATGCTCACACACACAAGCTCACCGAGCTCAAGAACACCTCAATGTCAGGAGGCTGTTCTTCCCTTGTACTGTTCATCATCAGCCCAAGAGGCAATCCACCACCACCACACTGGAGTAGGGTATTACACCACAACGGTGACCCGAACCAGTATAAACCTCGTGTCTTTCTGTGTTGCGAGTTCGTCGAGTTTGTCCGCGAGATCTTAGTGAGCTAGGGCGTAGATCGGTGGGAGGAAAAGACTTCGCCTGCACCCCAGTGTTCGAACCTTAAGGGTTTGCCGGAACCCCACATCCGACATTTCGCGCGCCGGGTAGGGGTGCGCCGTAGCCTCCCTTCCATCAGTTCTTCGCTCCGTCGTCTCCATGGCGGACGCTCGCCGTGCTCGAGCTGAGCGTCGGGCTGCCCTAACCGCCCGCGTCGCTCAGAGGGCTCCCGTCGGTGGGCCACATCGCCGTTCTTCGTCCCCCACCGCCAACGCTGCCACCGGTCCAGCGGGGAACGAGCAGCAGGCATCCTTGCTGCATCGTTCGGTGCCGTAGGATGGCCACACCGCCACTCCATCGCTGACCCCTGCCGGTTCTTCGTCTCACACGCACTGGCTCCCATGGAGGAACGGGCCGCGCTCCTCGCAGTGAACGAGCTCCTGCGCTACCGCCCCATCGATGACCTCTAGCAGGAGTGGCTCGAACGCGTCACCGAGCTCGTCCGTGCCTCGGGGGGCTCTCCGACGCCGTCCCACTCTCTGCCTCCCCCTCAACCAGCCGCGGGCGACGGGGCTCATGGCACGCCTCCACCACCTCAGCCCCAAGACGGCACCTTGGCACCAAGGCGCGCGGCTCCGCAGCATGATCCGCCTTGCCCGGCGCCCGCGCGCGAAGAGAGAAGTTGCCAAGAAATTCTGCGGCCATGAGAACCTGCACCTGTGGTCCCGGCGCCACCTCATCAAGGCCGCACACCGCCCGCAACGGTGCAGCGCGGACCTCGTCAAGACCAAGCTCCACCTCCGAAGCGGGCCCCGGCAACCACGGCTGGCTGCCGCGCCTTCACCCCCGAGCTGCGTAGCGTCTCCTGGCCAGGCAAGTTCAAGTCGGATCTGCCTCCTCGCTACGATGGTACTGTCGACCCCGTGGAGTTCCTGCAGCTCTATGAGCGGAGCATCGAAGCGGCCAACAACGATGAAAAGGTCATGGCGAACTAGTTTCCCATGGCTCTCAAGGATGGAGCTCGCTCCTAGCTCCTGAACATGCAGCATGGCTCGATCTCCTCCTGGGACGGGATGTGCGACCGCTTCGTCGCCAACTTCTAGGGCACACGTGACCGCCCACCGGCCGCGGGTGATCTACGCCGCATTAGGCAGCAGCCAGGAGAGACCCTCCAGAAGTACATCCAGCGCTTCAACAACACCCGCCTCAAGATCCCCAAGGTCATGGACGAGGCCATCATCTCCGCATTCTCCGACGGCGTCCGTGACATCAAGATAAAGGAAGAGCTCGCCATCCACGAGGAGCTCTACACATCTCAGGAGCTGTTCAACCTGGCAACCAAGTGCGCAAGAGCTGAGGAGGGGCGCCTCTCTCTCCTTGAGCCGCCAGCCATTGGCGCGGAGGAGAAGAAGGCCAAGGCCAAGGACGTGAAGCGCAAGGAGGTAGTTGTGCTCGCAGCGGAGCCCGACATCAATCGGGGCAGAGATCAGCCTGAGTCATCCAAGAAAGGCCGACCATTCTGCGCCTTCCACAACCTGAACACCTACAACACCAGCGACTGTCAAGAGCTCAGAGCCATACGCGAGGGATGCTACGGTCGACACCCCGAGCGCAATGACCGGGGCTACGGCCGTGGAGGTGGATGTTGGGATGACCGTGGCCCGCGCCAGGAGTGGTGCGACCGACCTCGTGAGGACCGCTGGCAGGGCCAACCTCGCGAGGGCGCCTGGAGGGACCCGCCGCGTGAGGATCGCCCCCAGGGCAACGCAGGTCTTCCCTCACTGCCGCCACCAAGAAGGAACGATGACCACCACTAGGACGAGGGGGCTGGGGGCTTCTAGGAGCCGCGCGCGATCGCCTGCATCTTGGGCGGCGCCCAAGCCCAAGCCTCTAAGCACATCTTCAAGCAGTTTGTTCGCGAGGTGAACGCGGTGCTCCCCAAGATCGAGCCCACGCGCCCGCTCAGGTGGTCCCAATGCGCCATCACTTTCAACTCGGCGGATCAGCTCAAGTGCGCGGCCACCGCTGACACCCTCCCTATGTTGTGTTCCCCAGTCATCAGCAATGTGCAGGTCACCAAGACCCTCATCGACGGCGGCGCAGGGCTCAACGTCCTGTCAGTAGACACATTCGACGACCTCCAAGCGCCATATGAGCAGCTCCTGCCCACCAAGCCTTTCTCAGGAGTGACCGATGGCTCCACCACACCGATAGGGCAAGTCCGCCTGCCTGTCACCTTCAGGGAGCGCAAGAACTACCGCACCGAGCTCATCGACTTCGACGTCGTGCACATCCGCCTGCCGTACAATGCCATCCTCGGGTATCCGACCCTGGCCAAGTTCTTGGCAGTCACTCATCACGGCTACAACGTTCTCAAGATGTCAGGAAGCGAAGGAATCATCACGGTCCCGTGTGAAGAGAGGGATGTGGTGTGCTCCCTCGGGCGCGCCTTTCAAGCCGCTGCAATCGACGACCCCGACAGCAGAAATGAAGGCCCTCTAGAGGCCATCCCCAAGAAGAAGCAGCCTTGCCGTGAAGGACCTCAGCCCTCTTGGCCGCACCGCCCCTCTGCCATTGTGTGCATGACATGTGGGCCACCTAAAATGCGGCGAGCATCAAGTTTCTACCACAGCCACCCGCGATTCCCACGACGCCGCTCGAACCCATGAAACCACATGTCCTCCGACCTGCGGCTCACCCCTCTTGGCCCCACTGCCCCTATGCCTATGGGAGCATTACATGTGGACCAGTCACCTATCGGGTCCACATGTTATTGACTCAAAGGTAGGTGTATTAAGGCGCTAAAGCTCAGTCCCAACGGCACTGAGAGGGAAATGTAACTCCTGCGCCAGGGCTTGTGGTGCTCTCGCAGCCCGAACTCATGCCAAACTCGAGATTTGTTTCTTTACTATACATGCACACAACGATTTAATGGACATTGTAATATCAACATGTGATGGGGAGCTCTAAATTCGAATTTGAAACTTATAAAATGAAAATATTCAAAACAAATAAACTGGGAGAGAGGGAGTATATCGTAGGATGTGTCCCATACGAAATAAGTCCCCTGGTTTGTCACCGCGAAGATGCGGTTAGAAAGGAGCACAGCGTCTTCCTACTCGTACGGCAACAAATCGTCCGCAGACAGCATGGTCCGCCTTTGACCGCCATGTGCAAGGTTCATGCTATCTTAATCAATCTCATCGTGGTTCCATCGTACCAATTCATGCGGTGGCCCGTTGCATGGCTGATCCCAATGTTGGACAAAGGTTCTATGGGAACGGTTTCACCATTGTAAATGTTGTGCAAATTGATGTTGGTACCCTCCCGTACATATGCAAGCCAATATCCACTCGCACCGAGCCTAACCTGTGAAACAGTGGGCAGGGGGAGAATTAGGAAATGGATACGGAAGTATTCTTTAGAATGCATTTACTACGTGATCAAACTCATCTTACCTGCTCATCGGAGGAAATACGAGTGCCCCTCAACGTCGGCATCTCAAGGGGCGTCAACTTGCAACTACGGCCACGCCGCGCTGGAGAGACCCCCAAGGAAACATCCTCGTGCATTCCACGGAACATCAAGATGCATTTGTATGAGTAGTTTATCTTGTGAGAGAAAAGGATGAACGAGGGAAGGCCTCTAGAGATAGAGATGGACACTACTACTACCAATGTGCTGGCCCGTGCATTGCAATGGATCCAAAGTAGTAGAATAATACTTGTTCACGTGCTTGAAATATAAACACTGTAGTTTTGATAGACATGTGTCAGCAGACATGATAGCTTGTCCATGGAAGTTGAACCACGGCAACCATCACGTTTCTTGTTTCTACCACTGCCACACCCACACGGGATTCCCACGACGCCGCTCCAACCCACGGCACGACGTCCCCCGACATGGACATGGATCATCTGACGTGGCTATCACTGCCTTGCCCTGCCTTTCCTTCGCTGACAGGTGGGACCCACGCTTATGGGTCCCACATGTCAGTGACAGAATGGTAGGATTGTTCGCGTCAGGGGATCCTCATCCCCCCGACGTGCCCCTCATCCCTCTCGGCCCCACCGCTCATCTGCCTTTGTGTGCATGACATGCGGGCCAGCTGAACTGCGGCGACCATCAACTTTCTACCACAGACACACCCGATTGGACGCAGTTTGCCTGCTCCGCTGCTGTGCTCCAATCTGTACTCCCGCACCATCGAATTTTCATCCAGCGGGTGTGACACATTTCATCCCGGGCATCAATCCTCAGCTGGAGTAGTTATGTACTACAGTTAGTACCCACCGGTGTGGCCATCTACGCCTTGTAACGCCCCGACGCCCAGCTGTGGCACCCTCGCCACGGCCATGCCACCACCAGCCGATTCATCTTGAACGAGTGAGTCGCGAACCACGCCACCACCATGGGAATGACAAGTGGGCCAGCCGCATTTAAGGTCCGCATGTCATTGACTCATAGGCCGGGCACTAAGCCACTGAAGTTCGGTCCCGTGGGCCCCGAGAGGGAAATGTAACTCATGCGGCGGGCCTTGTGGTGCTCTCGCAGTACGAGCTCGTGCCAAAACTGGAATTTGTTTCTTACTACTACTCCTACCAAATAGTACTAGTAAGGTACACGTGCATTGCACGCATGAGATTCTGGTGGTTTGTGCATTATGCTTCTACATGTGGAGCTTTCTGGATTCTAACATGCGGAAAAATCTCGTGGAATGTAAGGTTAGGCAAGTTTGATTAACTTAGGTGAGTGTTTGGTTCAAGCCACACCTTAGGCAAGCTACACTAAGGCCCCACATGACATACACACAATCTAAGATGACTTATTCACCTAGACGGAGGGAGTAGTGTTTCTAGCAAGATGCACGTGCATTGCATGAAGTTCATGGAAAAGGTAAGCACAACTTATAAATTGATGGATGGCGTACTAGTTGCAGTGATGCATATAATTAAGCAAAGGGATCGCACTGTCGGTATTGACTGGAACGAGAATGCAACAGCACAATAAGAATTAAGGCCACGATGATGCGATCGTAGTGGTGGTTACAGAAGGCAAGAAGAAAGATGGATCCACGAACCTACGACATCCTCCTCCTCAACTTAGTGCGCCGGGCCACCGACCGGCGGCTAAGGAGCGGCGACTTTTGTGGCGAGGTTGAGGTGCTTCTCAGCAAAGGCATCCAAGGCTTCTAGCCGGTTGAGGAAGGCCAACATCATAGCGTCCTCAGTGGCGTTGTAGATACATGTGTACACGATTTGCTCGTACACGTGGATGTGTAGGTCGACGAATTCTTGCAGGGTGAGGCACCTCGCGGCGAGCGCGACCTCCAGGTGGACATCCTTCGTGCTGTTGGCGGGCAGTCGTAGGGCCACCAGTGCTTGAAAGAGGTTCTAGCCATGGAGGCCGATTAGGGTGGCAGGCAATGAGGAGCCCGGGCGCGTGGGCTGGAGGAGTACGGCGAAGTCGTCCGCGAGCTTCTTGATGACGGTGAACTTGTTGCTGGTGTCAATGATCATCTGGTCCAACTAAGAGTCGTAGTTGGCGTCGACGGCGGCCATCCACCAGCCGGTCTCCAATACCTTCCGGAGACGATCCTCGGCGCCATGCCGCAGGCTGGCGTCGTGGACCATCTGGCGCAGCCGCTGGCCGCTCACGCGCATCGCCGCCATGGGTCTGGAGTGAGTTTTTTGGCGCTTAGTGTAGGTGCTTAGGCAAATGCTTAGGTGTGTACGATGTGGTAGATGCATTGGAATGGAGGGGCGCCTTTACATAAGGGCAATGAGGGCAAACTGTGTTGCATTCACATCGTGCAACCTCTTTTCCCGGACGTCCTACCATTACTTCCCTGATGCATTAATTGAAGGAGGATGCATTGGCCGTTCAACATATCGGGGACCGCTACTCCCTCCCTCATCTGCATTAAAGCCGTATCGGGAACTGCGCCGCCCGCTGTCAAATCGAATACTCCCTCCGTCTAGGTGAGTATTAAGTCATCTTAAGAAAACCACTCGTTTCTTCACATTATATACGTACAATATATATGGCCAACATCATATAGCCAGCAGTTTAGTTGTCAAAGAATTTCAGGGTGCTTAGTTTTGTCAAAGAATTCCAGGGTGCTTAGTTTTATTTGAGGGGTGGGTTGTGCACTTATGCTGGACACCATTATTGTGACAAGCCTTTTTAATAGTACAATTGTACAAAAGTGGAGTATATACATTTTTTAAAAGGCTAGAGGGTGGGGCAGTCTAGCTCGGTCGGTTTCACGAGAGGCGAGGGCCTTTGTGATTTGCCGGCTCATTACTGCTGTCAAATCGAATAGTACTGCGCCGCCCGCTGCACGCCCGGCGCCTCCATTAAACCCCTTCGTTAAACCCGCATGCAAACCAAGAATCCTACTCCAGCCACATGTCCATTCATGAGCAGGCCGGAATTAAATGCAACACCGGCCGAGCTCCTCCCATTCGCCCTCAGTTTAAACGAGGCCAGACGCCGACCAAGCTCCTACCGTCCGCCCTCTATTTACACGAGGCCACACAGACAGCGGGCAAGAATCGCACCCCTCCGCCGCTTCCCCATCTCCTCCTTCACCATTTTCTCCACTCTTCCGATGGCTTCCGATGAGCCGTTCACCGGCATATTACCTGGCTGGGTGGCCCGCCGAGCCCTCCGGATACGGGCGAGGCCGCTCGGTGCTTCACCAACCTCGCTTGGCCCGACGGAGCCAGTTACCGCCCCAAGCAGGTGCGTGGTTCAGCAACTCGCCGCTCTAGTTCAGCTCGATGAGGAGTGGCGAGTTGCTCCATGCCGGCACGGCGGCCAGCACGCCGGTACGGGCGCCGACGCTGCCGCGTCGTACCGCGCCACCAGTGTCTGCGGTGGTCGCGCCTCCCGTGTCTGTGGGCGCGCCTCCCATGCCTGCGGCAGTGCCATGCAGGTAGAGACAAAAGCCGGGTGCGTGGAGAGCGACGAGAAGGTGGCCAGCTCCTCCGTGTCCGCCGCCATCATCGAGGAGAAGTAGAATACGGGAGGCCGCCGCCACTTAGGACCCATGAAGGCCACCGCCGAGGCGACGACCGCGGATTCAGGTGGTTTCTTTGCTGCTTCATCTCTTCCAAGGACCTTCATCTACCCCACAAGTGTCTGACGAACATGAGGAAGACAAAGGGATCCGTGGGCGGCCATTTAGAACTAAAATAAGTCTAGATACATCCATTTCTAGGACAAGTATTTCCGGACGGAGGGAGTATTAATTATACAAGAGAGCCGGATTGGCACCTCTTAGTTCATGTAAATTTAATGAAATCCAACATGTTTATATGAAGATCCGGCTTTTTATACGAAATCCTTCATGCTTATATGAAATCAGTCCGTGTTTGCACGAATTTCATCTGGTTGATTAGAGTTGTAAAAATGTATGCCGCTGGCGTTTGATGTCGTCCTCCGCTTAAGGAAGCGGGAGGAAATTTGCCGGTTGCCGTTGGAGATGCTCTTTATGTTGGTGACATCCAATCCATTTGAGTTAATTGCCTGTATGATTGTCCCTCTATAAAAAGTTAATTGCATGTACAGTGTACACGTGACTTGCAGGGTGGCTACAGCTTCGTACAGAAAGTTAAAAAGAAACAAGTCCATCCTCAATCTAGTATTCTAAGTACTCAGTGGGTTCCACTGTTAGTACAGTAGAGAAAGAAGTATATATTAAGTAAGTAGAGTAATATATAATATAAGAATATAAAGTTAAAAGATAGAATTCGAACTCATGTCATCGCGTTGCAAGCATCCGGCGTTAACCAGCCCAGCACATTTTTGTTGTAGACCATGTTGGAGATATATCTCCATGTCTACTCTTATATATACTCCATTCGTTCCTAATTATTTGTCTTTTTCAGATTTCAAATGGACTACCACATACGGATGTGTATGTAGACATATTTTAGAGTGTAGATTCACTCATTTTGCTCCGTATGTCTTTTCAGGAAGGGGTCAGATTTGTCCTTCATTTATTTATGAGGTATCTAGATGGCACTGCACCGCCAAGAAAACAGGGTAACATCAAAATTATGGACTACTTTTTTGTGTATGTTGGTAAGGTCCGGTTATAGTCACTTGTTGAAATCTCTAAAAAGACAAATACTCCCACCGTCCGAAAATATTTGTCATCAAAATGGATAAAAGGAAATGTATCTAGACGTATTTTAGTTTTAGATAAATCTATTTTTATCCATTTTGATGACTAGTATTTTCGGACGGAGGGAGTAGAAAAAGAGTTGGTGATGATGGTGTGCATGCCATCCTGCAATATAGGCCGTCGGATTTATATCTAACGGATAGGAAAGAAACTATGGCAATTTTGCAAAAATATACCCACACGTCTCTCCATGTTTGCAAATAAGGCCTTCCCTCATTCAACCTTTTCTCTCACAGGATAAACTACTCATACAAATGCATCTTCATGTTCTATGCAACGCACGGGCAGCTAGCTAATTTCTTTTAAAATAGTTGCTGCGATAATTGGGTTGAAGTGATATATTTTATGTTTGCCCCGAATGATTTCAGATTCACTAGTAGTAACAAAGAAAAGTTTGCCTTGTTAATTAACAGAAAACAGGGTGAAAACTATCACATGAGGCCAGTAAAAACAAGGCACGCTGGGTTCAGCGTCATCGTCACTACAGCTATGCGCACGTGAGAAGTCCACATATCGAGGGGGCTACCGAGCGAGGCACTGAGACACAATGTTTGAGGGAGAAACCAATTGACTGATTATGATCAGATTGAGTTGTCACCCTTCTGCTGTCATTGTTGGGGGGAGGGAGAGAAAGACGTATTGAGAGCGTGTGCGGTAGGCACAGAGGCACAACTAGCGAGTGTGTGTGTGTGTGTTTGAAAGAGGAGTAGATAGATTATTATCAAGATCGATGTGCCACCCTACTCCTTCGGTGCCGGGTAGTGTGTGTGTGTATGTTTGAGAGAGAAGCCAGTCGATAGATTAGTATCAAAATCGAGGTGTCACCCTACTCCTTCGGTGTTGGGAAGTGTGGGTGTGTGGGGGGGGGGGGCAGTGACACTCACATATCTCTACTCTTATAAAAACAGAGTTGGTGATGATGGTGTTCCTGCCATCCTGCAATATAGGCCATCCGATTTATATCCGACGGACAGGAAGGAAACTATGGCAATTTTGCAAAAAGATACCCACACCCCTCTCTGCATTTGCAAATAAGGAATTCCCTCGTTCATCCTTTTCTCCCACAAGATAAACTTCTCATACAAATGCATCTTGATATTCCGTGCAACGCATGGGCATCTTGCTAGTAGGGAGAAGGAATTTGTGTGACACATATCTAGTTATATTAAGGGATAGGTAGATAGCATATGTGTGAGAGACATTAGTGGCTGTGGGTGGGCGGAATTAAATGGGTGGGCCTGTTAGACATAGAGAGTGTGTGTGTTTCTATGTGAGAGACTTGTAGGACGGGGTAGAAATATGAATTTAACCCTGACGGAGGCAGAGAAATACACGAAGTGCGCGTGTGTGATTCCGATGCCCACAGGGAAATGAGATATGTATGTGTGTGAGAGAGATTGCACAATTCATTCACGTATCACTATCTAGCGATCGTGGACGTGCATCGCTTGAACATAAGTCAATATCTACTTCGTATCATGGCCAAAGGTACAATATTGATTCAACACTATAAAGATTGGACACTCACATATCACATTTTTTCTATTTAAATAAGCCTTTTTAGTTGTGCATGCCAAAGTTACAGTGATGTTTCTTCAAACAACCAATGTAGCTATCATGAACATGCACCATTGTTACTCTTGCATTCAAATTCATTAGTCTTGGATGATTTAAGTTTCTATTTTGAAGTAATATATGTAATATTCATATATGAATTCAACGGGTACGCAATTTATGAAATGGAGGCTATGTAATCATATGAGCTAACACTTTTGAGTAGCCGACTACAATATCCATTTCTTTTTGTGCGCCTCTACACTAACACATCAATGCATTATGTTTAAAGTAAATAACCAATGGCACTAAATTATCTATTTACACGAGAAATACATAGGCCGAGCGTTTGATCCTTTTTTTGTGAACGCGCCACTACACCCGTACGATTGGCCGCGCCCGTGTGAACGTCCAAGTTATCGGCGCATCATCTCGAGTTATTGTCTTTTTCTGGGGTGGACTTCACACCAGTTATTAACTGCTGACACGTGCCCTGTGTACACAATCTAGCATGACCTTCCCGCTAGCACGGTCCAAAATTAGTTGAAACTGGATATGAACAATCCCGCGGGCGGCAAAATCTCCCGCCTCCTTCTAAAATTTCTGCCACCTTAGTCTTTAGCATGTGAAATCCCCCTTTTGTCCTTGGTGCACGGAGACCAACAGTTACAATACCGCCCTCATCTACATGATAGGTCGGGGCTGCTTTGGTAACTTCTGGTTCCCCCACTACACGGCACCCCCATTTCCTCTCCCACTCCTGCAAAAATGACTAACTCCACAGCACCAGAGCATCTTACATCACGACGTCCGTACTTCATCGCCCTTTTTCCCCTCCCCTCTCGAAACCCTAGACTGCTCATCCACCGGCGTACCATAGCCCATTCACTGCCAGCGGCGTCCACCTCGCCGGATCTGCTTCTGCGGCCGCATCTACCCCTCCCACCTCCCCTAGAAACAACTAGACTGCTCATCCACCACTTTACTACAGCCCATTCAATGTCGGCCTTGTACACGGGGCCGGATCTGCTTCGTCGGTACTCTCGTCAATCGCCGCGCATCTGCAGCGGCTCTTTCGTACTCCCCACCGAAGACGCTTCGTCCACACCCCCCGGAGCCGCCCCACCGACGCCCCCGTCAACGGCCTCTAATCCTCTTCGCCGACACCTTCCTCAACCCTACCGGAGTAGCTTCGCCTATACCATTCTCAACCCTACCGGGGCCACTTTGCCAACTCACAAGTCCATGGCCTCAGATCCGCTTCCTCGCACCCTCATCCAACCTACCGGTGCAGCTTCTGGTGCCCCATCCACGGCCGCAGATTCGCATCGTCGACACCACCCTTAACCCAACCACCGGAGCAGCTTCTGATGCCCCGTCCACGGCTGCAGATCCGCATCGTTGACACCATCCTTAACCCAACCACCGAAGCAGCTTCACCTATGCCCTCATCCACGGCCATAGATCCGCTTCGCCCACACCGTAGTCCACCCTACCGGAGCCGCTCCACAAACACCCTACTCGACGGTTCTAGATCTCCTTACCGGACCCTGACAGCCAGTGCATCGTCATCACCCTCGACGCTTCTAAACTGATTCCCACAGTCTGGAGAGATGCCAAGCACCCGCCACGGCCTAGGTACTTGTCACCTTCAAATCCGTCCAGCATCACCTGCCCGATGTACTTCAAATATACTAACCGGTCGTTGTTACCTGTTATGCAGCTGGCAAAAACTACAAGGACGATGTTTCTTCTGGATCTAACAGCTTGGCTAACCAAGATCCTGGACTGAGGCATTGCTATGATCTTGTAAGTGCATCTCTCTCTCTCTTGTATTGTTCGGTGCCTGCCAGCGTGCTTTGCTAGGATTTTCGTCCAGTAATCCCTTTGTGAAGACAATGATTTCTACTACTGGTTGCTAAATTAGATATGTAGATGTCATACATGATACTACCTCGTACCTCCGTTCCTAAATATAAGTCTTTCTAGAGATTCCACTATAGGCTACATACGGAGCAAAATGAGTGAATCTACATTCGAAAATGCATCTATATACATCTGTATGTGGTCCATACTGGAATATCTACAAAGACATATATTTAGGAACAGGGGCAGTACATTACACAAAATCATAGGTGGCATGTAGGAATTCCAGTGCACTACTTTAGGCTCCCTTAGAGTGCCTGCTAGTCTAGCATACAGAGTCATGGCTAGTTTATGGTACGCACACAATCGTTAATTGGTGGTTTAAATATGCACAAGGGATATCCAATGTAGTATCATGTAGAGATGTCTAAAATTAGCCGTGTCAACTTGCAGATAGGGTTACACAATGAAAAAGTACAAGATGTATGTGGCAATTACATGGAACATCGCAAAAAAAGGAGAGGCAGCGGTGAGCCTATACAGTGTGCCATGGTACGTCACTCCTCCATTGCAATCGTCGTGACATGTTATTTGTATGCCAATTCTATTAGCCAAGTTTCTTAGGGACAGTTATTACGAGTTATCCTAAGAAAATAAGCACCTGTGAATATAAGCTCCATGTAATAAGCCAACCAGTTCTTTTCATTGCGTTTTCAGCTTATCTTTGGTATGATTAGTGGAAAGTCTAGATTGCATTATATTTTTTTCATTTTGCTGCCCATATGGAAATTAATTTGACTTGCAAACATCACAAATTGAACCCAGTGCAGTAATTAATATGATAGGAAAATAGACCATCACTATTTTCTCAAAATGCAAATACAAAGATACCATCTACTTGGCACAATCTACTTTGGACAATGTTTTCCATAGAGATCCCATTGCCTAATTTAAACGAAGAACACATGGCCCACATTTAAATGAAGAACAATTATTTATTGAAATTCGATGGTCCAAGTGGTTGGTTATTATCGTATAGCAGCACCACCTGAAAGCATCATATAGCAGCAGCAGCTCATAGCAACTCATCATACAATAGCAGAAGTCTGCAATTCATCATATACCAGCAGCAGCTCATAGCAATTCATCATATAGCAGCAGCAGGAGCAGCTCATAGCAATTCATCATATAGCAGCAGCAGGAGCAGCTCATAGCAATTCATCATATAGCAGCAGTAGGAGCGGCTTGTAGCAACTCATCATATAGCAGCAGCAGGAGCGGCTTGTAGCAACTCATCATATAGCAGAAGCAGCTCATAGCAATTCATCATATAGAAGCAGCAGCAGCTCATAGCAACTCATCATACAGCAGCAGCTCACAGCAATTCATCATATAGCAGCAGCAGGAGCAGCTCATAGCAATGCATCATATAGCAGAAGCAGAAGCAGCTCATAGCAATTCATCATATAGTGGATCAGAATGAAAATTTGGCAAAAAAATCAAAGGAGATCCTCACCTTGTTGGATGAGCTCATCCTTCAACAGCACCTCAAGGCCATGGCCTAGGAGGAGGGGAGGGGGAATAAGGTGCCTTCTGCCGCAGTGTGGCATCAGCCGTAGTTGTGCAGCGCCCGCCGGAGTAGTGCGTTGGACGAACCACAGTGGAGCAGCTGCTGGAGACCATAAGAATGAGGGGCGGCGCCATAGGGAGGAGAAGCCAGGGAGATTTGCCCCTACCCGCCGGCCATGTAGCCTAGCTGGACATAGCATCGTCGAGGACAAGGCCAGATGGGACCAGTGGCGACGGCTCGCTAGAGGAACCCTAGTGCTGCAGGCAGGGGATCGAGGTAGAGGGAAAGGGGAGAGGATATGCAAGCGGGCAGGGCAATGAATGCTTGCGTGCTTGTTTTTACTTGAGGATTAGGTGTGACACAGGCATCAGCAGTTGCATTTTGAGTGTAATATAGGCAGACAACAGAGTCATTTCACTATTCCCCTTCCCTTTAATTTTTAGTGAGGTTCTACCCGAAACACCCCCCTCCAAAGCGAAATTAGTTAAGCCCAAGCCCATAACTCAAAAATGACTTCTTTACATCTTTTATGGCTTATTTTGATAATATGCCCTGAAAAGGCGGAATCGAACTGGGCCTTAACCTACAATTCAATTGTGTGTGCAATGATGAATCACTCCCGCCTGCTATCTGTACATTTAGGCATCATCATACATGGCATAACCTAATACATGTGCATTCCATTGTAGAATCTGGAATATGCAATGTTTATGTTAGTTCATACGTTGAACATGATGTTTAAATGCCCCTTAAATCTGGTCAGTCAAGTGATGGTCTTTAAGCCTCCTTCTTTGCTTCTTTTCTTTATATGTAAGATTTTCTCACACATCTATTCAATTGCTTGTTTGCATCAGCCAGCGATACTAGGACTGTTTGCTTTGATTACTTGCTGTTCTTGACCTAACACTCTAACAGAGCTTGTCAACGATTTAAACACTAAGGACTGCTGTAGTGGGGCCTTGTCTAACTCATAGGTGACATAAAGGTTTGGCTGTACACTACAGTAGGCAAGTATGTTAGGAAAGTATGCATATTTATCTTCCAAGGAGACGATTAACTAGTTGACATAATTATGTGGTGTTGTTTTGTTATAATCTCATCCTTTTGTGTTCACAGACTGGAAAGTATGCATATTTGTCTACCAAGGAGACGAGTAACTAGTTTGTGTCACCTTGCAGAGGGGGTGCAATGAAGATAAGATTGAGGATTTACAATTACAAGATGTTAGGAAGGAGCCTTGCAAGAGAAGTAGGAGCTGCGCTGAGCCTCTTCAACCTGCTAAGGTAAGTCACTGTATGCAACTCAACAGTTCAATTCCTTGTTTGTTTCAGGCATAGTTAATTTTCTTTTTTTAATTGCTTTATTTGTCCTCAGTTAATGAGATGCCCAAATAATCATGCCCGATGTTCGGTACTTGTATCACTATTAGTTGACATAATTAAAGGCCTTACCATTTAATTACTCTGCCGAAGTGTGCCTCAAGCTTTGAAGTCTATTAACCAACTATTATTGCATGAGGCTCACAATCTAGTTTATACTACGCTAATGATTGCATAGTTTTGCCTGCTATAGTATGTTTGTATGAAACCCTCTGCTGTTCATTATACTCCCTAAGACTTTAATTGAGGCACAGAATGGCCAACTGCTTGCTTACTTATACGCAACGTGTTGTCTAAATTTGTAACTTGTATGTGTTTTGATTGGGTCCCAACATCATGCTCCTCTGGTGAGCTAAGAGGGATTTCTGTATGTAGGCTGCACAGACTATATTTTTTATAATTTTTAAAATATCACCTGCTTATGCTTCATGACGTGTAACATTTTTTTTGAAAGTGACGTGTAACATTATTGTTAGTCCTGTTTTGCTATGTAGTAAAAAATAGTGTCTTGTTCGCTTCACTATTGTAACTATATTTTTTCCCTAGTCATGTTTACTTACAGAAACATTTCAGGATGAAGTGAGATCAACACAAAGATCTGCGAGTAGTGTGGCATGGCCGTTACCGAATGATTATGGATTGGAATTGGAATATGCTGATGTTCTCGAGCATCAACTAGAGGTGGCAAGACAACGTGTACATGATTGTCAACGTATAATCAACAAGTTGAGACTGGACATGCAGGTATTAGATGCAGGAGTCAAAAAAATGAAACAAGACACTGAGGTAACCATGAAGGAATTGGAGATTTTGCAGACTGAAATTTGTGCTATCTGAATCCAGCCAATCCTATTTCCTGAAGAGATTATAGTTCAAATGGAGTTAAGTTGATGCGCATCCATGATGTATGAGGTGTATTTGCCCAGTGTATGCAATTTGTTGTTTGTGTATGCTTTATTATCACCCGTGCCGAACCATAATGCCCAATGGGTATAATCGGCTATAATTTCTTTATTGTATAGTGTAGGATTATTCTACCTTTCTATGCCTTGATCTCTTTGTTGTAATAGTGTAGGCTTTTTAGAGGTGATGGTATTGAGTAGGATAATTCTTTGAATATGCTATATCATTCAAACGGAGGACGGTTCGCCCGACCATGGCCCTTCACGGGCCGTCGGATCCATGGGCCTTCTACGTCTCATAGGATCCATGGGCCTTCTACGTCTCGTAGGATCCATGGGTCTTCTACGTCTCGTAGGATCCATGGGCCTTCTATGTCTCGTAGGATCCATGAGCCTTGTATCTCTCGTAGGATCCATGGGCCGCCGACTCATTTATGGGTCTTGTACGGGCCTTTAATGGGCCGTAGACAGGCCTTTAATGGAAATCGTACGTTTTATGGGTTGTCCATAACGGGCCTTTAATAGGCCGTATTTGGAGATGCTATGAAAATGGCCCAACAGACTAACGGTCCACAAACGGGCCGACTGCAACGACGGGCTGAATTTGGCCCACAAACAGAAAATGACAGTAACGGGCCATAAGTAACCGAATGCTACAAATGAGCCCAAGAATAAATGGGCCCTCAGAAGGCCAAAAGTTAACTTGGGCTGGAAACGGCCCAACGGAATAACAGGCCGTTAATGGGTATAAAGTGATACACTATTCATTACGGGCCAGTTTCACCATGGGCCGTTAATGTGTGTAAAGTAATACACTGTTCATTATGGGCCAGTTTCAGCACGGGCCGCTAATGGGCCAAGAGTTACAAAGGGCCTCATATGGGCTGAAAGACATCATGGGCTATACATGGGATAGAAATGAAAACGGACTGGAATCATATTGGACGGCCTAGATGACGCTACTGGGACTAATTCGGATAGGGCGTAACGGGCCTTGGGTTAGCGGGCTGTAAATCGGTTATATGCGAACAGGCCGTTAACAGGCTTTCCATGGGCCGGGCCGCCAACTTTTGACCAAGTCAAATGGGCCGGCCTTTTCACAGGAATGGGCCACTGTTGGGCCGTGCCATGTGCTGACGTATCATAGGCGCCTTCTTTCCAATGAGTGGATGACATCTGTCCCAATGATGAGCCGACATGTGTTTCCTCTAGCCAATGATGATTTTACACGTGGAAAATCCCCATTCATCGGGGCTGTTAACGGGTTATCGGATCCAAAACCCGACCCGATAGCTTAACGGCGTTCCGTTACGGTGGATGCCACGTGTCGTTCATCCTTGACGAAAGTACTTCTGTGAAGCGCGATTGATTGTCATGGAAGTGGACACTTCCATGATGATAATTTTGGTAATGTCATGGAACACTTCTACGACAGCATAGGTATGACTATCTTGATTCTGTCATAAATTTGTCATGGATGTACATGCATGACAAAAAAGCGACCTACTGTGACAAACACGTATCATCACGGAAGTGTATTTTTTTTGTAGTGCATGGCGTCAGCATTTGGACCTTCCGGTTCTGTAGTTTGCTCCGGTTCAACAACCACATGGTCATCAGACGGTTTATTCGCTCGAGCCTTCTTGCTGGGTCTAGCCTTGGCTCTGAAAGGAAAAAAGATGCAAGGGTTAATATAGCATGCAAGTATAAAGTGTCAAAGAATTCAGTTAAAATACTCACCCAACAACTGTCTTAAGAGGAGGGAGTTGTGTGGCCGTCGACTCGCCAGATGAGGAATGAGGCGTTCCCTGATAATTTGAATCGGACGGATTAAGAGGTTGTCGGAAATAACCTTCCTTGGGATAGGAAGTATCAAAAGTGCGTGAGACCTCAGGTCGACATTTCCGAACCAGAGTGTTCGGTAAACCGGCCGAAGTGACTACTTGGTCGCTATGCCAGGTTGTGCGGCGAGCTTCGTGTTGCTGCTTCTTCAAAAGAAATTTTGGGTCCAAGTGAGCAAGGGCATGAGAAAATTTTATTTTCTGGATTGTTTGACGGATTTTCTGTGTTGACGGAGTGTCTGAACCGGAGGGAAGAATAATTACCTCTGCGTCATCAGCTTGGTTGCCTTCAGCGTCATCCTGATAATAATCATTGTCAATAAGGTGTATGAAAAACGAACCAAGAGAGTCAAGTTCTACTACTGAGTCTTGATTATCAAGGTCTTCGTCAAGGTTCATCTCGGTGGATTCAACCACCTTCTTCTTGGCAGGCCTCTTGACCACCTTCGTCTTAGGTCGAGGGGTCTTCACATTTTTCTCTTGAGGTTTCTTCTTCCAAAATGGGTCATCGTCATGTTAAGAGAATTGAGAAAAGTTATAAGAGATTACACAGTTAAGAATATTAAGTACAAGCAGGAACGAGGCAAGGCTTACCGCTGGCGGTTTATTCAAAGTGTAGTAAGGACTTAACCCGGTCCTGCTATAGACAGCCTCCGGTTCATTCAGTATCTTCTTCACAGATTCAGTAACTTCAGCTTCTGTCAGCTCAATATCAATATGACATTGAGGGTCTTCTGAGTTAGCAGTATACTCGCACATTAAACCGGGGAGACGGCTTAAAGGCAATATACTCCATGAAATCCAGCAGCGAACAAAATCAACTCCTGTTAGACCATTGGCCATAAAGGCCCTGAGCTTGGAGAGTTGTGGTGCATATGTAGCCCGCTCTTTGGTAGTCAACCGCCGCGGAAATGGATGTGTGTTGGTGAGCCGGTGAGGACGATAACCCGGCACATGATTCTCATCATCGGGGGAGGTATCTTTACAATAAAACCAAGTCTGGTTCCAGTCTTTAGGATGGCTATGGAGTTTGGCATGAGGGAAACTGACATCTTTTCTCTTCTGAATTGAAACGCCGCCCAGTTCGGTATTGGGCTCGTCTACAAACTCAGTACAGCGATTTAAATAGAAAAAGTCCCAGAATAGCTCAACAGTTGGCTCCTCCTGCAGGTATGCTTCACAGAATACTTGAAAGTCGCAAACGTTGGACACCGAGTTTGGTCCAATGTCCTGAGGATGGATCTGGAAGTTGGCAAGCACATCACGGAAAAACTTGGACCCAGGCGGTTTAAAGCCACGGCTCATATGATCAACAAACACTACTACTTTGTCATCTCTAGGGGTTGGAGGGTTTTCTGGACTGGGAACTCGCCACTGGATTTCACTTCGCTTCATAAAGCGCCAGTTCTGACGCATCCATCCATTTGCTCTTCAGTAACCCGGGAATAGACCCAGTTACAGGCATAAAATTGTTTGGCCATTGCGAGTGAAGAGCTGGAAAGGTTAATGCCGGTTTATGATTCATGATTGACAAAGCATAAAGCACAATAGGTTAAGAAAAAGGAATTCAAGCATGCAAAATGGTTAAACCGGAGGCTGATGTTGTTATAAATAGTAAAGCGACGGGCAGTTTACAAGGGGACTAATGGCATATGACAGATTATTTTCTAAAAGGATAAACCGCCTACGCAGATGAGGAAGGTATAGATCTGAGTCAAAAATGACTAAGTGAGGAAAAACAGGTTTCACAAGTTCACATTGGCATTTTGGATCTATCACAGGTCAGGAAAAGAAAAAGATTTAGACCTAAAAAGTTGGTTCTGGAGCAGTTCACAAAAGTCCAGATCGGTTTTTATGCGTATAAGGCATGGTTTGATAGCCAAGATAAAGACTACTATAGTTACCACACGGAACGCGTCAAAGTTGAGGTCTGTTGTGTATGAATTGAAGAAGAACAAGAGAAGAACGCCATGAACCCGTGTGAACCCTTAGTGGATCTCCAGAGGAAAGAGGGAAAGACTTACCGAAGTTGTTGAAGCAGCGGAGGTGCGCCGCGTTTTTCTGGTGCGATCAAGTTGATGCAGCGGACGACGGTGAGGCAGAGGCGAAGCTCGACGATGGCGGCGGCGCTCGGGTGCAGAGGCATCGCGAGGTGGAAGAAGAGATGAAGAGGCAACGGGAGGAAAAAGGAAGGGATCCTCTACCCTATTTATAAGGCAAAGAGATAAGTGACAGGCGTGGTAATCGAGGAGCCCAAAAAATGGATATATGACAAGGTTGTCGCCTTGATTATTGGATGCTTATTAATAAAGGGTATGTTCAGCTTTAATGAACAAGTGATGTCATGGCGGTTTACTGCGAATCTGGAGGATGACGTCTCGGCGGTTTACAAGATATATGCGAAGTTGCAAAAGGAGGAATTTTTCTAAGTAGTGAAGATTGACATGAAGAAGTTGAAATCAATCTGGGGCCTAATGTTGGGGATACTACTGTTAAGTACAAACCGGCCATGAGGGGCCGGGTTATGTTCACAAGGAGTTAATCATGTTTGAACCCGATGAAGATAAAAGGGATGGCGCTTTACGGCGAAGATCTAACATAAAGGCCCAGGGCCCGAAGGCGATTAGGGCCCGTAGATGTAAACCGCCATATTATATGTAACTTATATTGTAAGACAAGGAAAGGTAGAAACCGAGTCGGATACATTTATGAACCGGCCTCGGGATTCTGTAAACCGCCGGGCGTCAACCTGTGTATATAAAGGGACGACCTGGCGGTGGTTTAGGGACAACACACAACAAATCGAGAGTTAGGCAAAGCGGATTCGCTCCCTGGTCATCAAAACGCTAGCAATTCCATCACAACTAGAATAGGCTTTTACCTTCATCGTAAGGGGCCGAACTAGTATAAACTCTTGCATCCTTTGTCCGCTTTAACCACTTTAAGCTAATCCGTAGCGATGGCTCCACGACTAAGTCCTTTCACGAGGACATCTGCCGTGACAGAACCATGACAGTCACCATGCGTCCTCTCGGACAATCATGGCCAAAGCATACCGAGCAAGTTTTTACTGGCCACAAGCGAATGAAATGGCAAAAGAAATAGTCGACAAGTGTGAGGGCTGCCAGTTCTACTCCAACATGTCTCACAAGCCCGCTTCAGCTTTGAAGACCATTCCACTCGTCTAGCCATTTGCTGTTTGGGGGTTGGATATGGTTGGACCCTTGAGGACTGGCAGAAGTGGTCTCACCCACCTACTTGTTGTAGTCGACAAGTTCACTAAATGGATTGAAGCCAAACCCATCAAGAACCTTGATTCGGGAACCGTCGTTAGCTTCATCAGAGAGTTAACATTCATATATGGAGTCCCGCACAGCATCATCACAGACAATGGTTCAAACTTTGATTCAGATGAGTTCAGAGCTTTCTGTGCTTCCCAGGGCACCCGGGTCGACTATGCTTCAGTCGCTCACCCACAGTCGAATGGACAAGCAGAAAGAGCAAATGATTTGATCTTACAAGGGTTGAAGCCCAGATTGATGCGCGACCTCAAGCATGCAGCTGGTGCCTGGGTAGATGAGTTACCATCAGTACTTTGGGGGTCTGAGAACAATGCCAAATCAGTCGACTGGCCGGACTCCCTTCTTCATGGTTTATGGAGCTGAGGTCGTGTTGCCGACTGATTTACTCCATAATGCCCCGCGAGTGGAGCTTTTCTCAAAGGCAGAAGCAGAACAAGCCTGATAAGACGCTATTGATCTTTTGGAAGAAGAAAGAGAGATGGCCCTGATCAGGTCGACCATCTATCAGCAAGACCTTCATCGGTTCCACGCTAGGAACGTAAGAGGTTGAGAATTTCAGGAAGGGGACCTGGTTCTCCGAGTGGATCACCAACGACCACACAAGCTTGCTCCCGCCTGGGATGGCCCCTTCATCATCACCAAAGTGCTCCACAATGGAGCATACCACCTGTATGATGTGGAACACAAGAAAGACGAGCCACGCGCTTGGAATGCGGAGCTTCTATGCCATTTTAATACTTGAGCATTCAGACTGTCGAGATGTAATAAGAAGTACCTTTCAGTTTGTTTATCAAAGACATGGCTTTACAGTCTCCTAAATGATTGCTATTACTTATACATGTGTCCAAAATCCCCAAGTGGGTGACTTAGCCGCGAATCCGATTCGCCTAAGTTTCAAAAACAAAATCCTACCAAGTGAAGAGCAAGCCTCTCACTCGGGGGCTTAGCTACGAATCCGATTTGCCTAAGTTTGAAAAATCCTACCGAGTGGAGAGCAATCCTCCCACTCGGGGGCTTAGCTGCAGTCCCGTACTCGCCTAAGTTTGAAAAATCCTACCGAGTGAAGAGAAATCCTCCCACTCAGGGGCTTAGCTGCAGTTCCAAACTCGCCTAAGTTTTAAAAAAATCCTACCGAGTGGAGAGCAATCCTCCCACTCGAGGGCTTCGCTGCAGTCTCGTACTCGCCTAAGTTTAGAAAATCCTACAGAATGGAGAGCAATCCTCCCACTCGGGGGCTTAGCTGCAGTCTCATACTCGCCTAAGTTTAAAAAATCCAACCGACTGGAGAGCAATCCTCCCACTCGGGGGCTTAGCTGCACTCTCGTACTCGCCTAAGTTTAAAAAATCCTACCGAGTGGAGATCAATCCTCCCACTCGGGGGCTTAGCTGCAGTCTCGTACTCGCCTAAGTTTAAAAAATCCTACCGACTGTAGAGCAATCCTCCCACTCGGGGGCTTAGCTATAGTCTCACACTCACCTAAGTTTAAAAAATCCTACCGAGTGGAGAGCAATCCTCCCACTCGGGGGCTTAGGTGCAGTCAAGTACTCGCCTAAGTTTAAAAAATCCTACCGAGTGGAGAGCAATCCTCCCACTCGGGGGCTTAGCTGCAGTCTCGTACTAGCCTAAGTTTAAAAAATCCTACCAAGTGGAGAGCAATCCTCCCACTCGGGGGCTTAGCTGCAGTCTCGTACTCGCCTAAGTTTAAAAAAGCCTACCGACTGGAGAGCAATCCTCCCACTCGGGGACTTAGCTGCAGTCTCGTACTCGCCTAAGTTTAAAAAATCCTACCGAGTGGAGAGCAATCCTCCCACTTGGGGGTTTCGCTGCAGTCTCGTACTCACCTAAGTTTAAAAAATCCTACCGAGTGGAGAGCAATCCTCCCACTCGGGGGCTTAGCTGCAGTCTCGTACTCGCCTGAGTTTAAAAAATCCTACCGAGTGGAGAGCAATCCTCCCACTCGGGGGCTTAGCTGCAGTCTCGTACTCACCTAAGTTTAAAAAAGCCTACCGACTGGAGCGCAATCCTCCCACTCGGGGGCTTAGCTGCAGTCTCGTACTCGCCTAAGTTTAAAAAATCCTACCGAGTGGAGAGCAATCCTCCCACTCGGGGGTTTCGCTGCAGTCTCATACTCACCTAAGTTTAAAAAATCCTACCGAGTGGAGAGCAATCCTCCCACTCAAGGGCTTCGCTATAGTCTCGTACTCGCCTAAGTTTAGAAAATCCTACAGAATGGAGAGCAATCCTCCCACTCGGGGGCTTAGCTACAGTCTCGTACTCGGCTAAGTTTAAAAAATCCTACCGAGTGGAGAGCAATCCTCCCACTCGGGGGCTTAGCTACAGTCTCGTACTTGCCTAAGTTTAAAAAATCCTACCGAGTGGAGAGAAATCCTCCCACTCGGGGGCTCCGCTGTAGTCTCGTACTCGCCTAAGTTTAAAAAATCCTACCGAGTGGAGAGCAATCCTCCCACTCGGGGGCTTAGCTGCAGTCTCGTACTCGCCTAAGTTTAAAAAATCCTACCGAGTGGAGAGCAATCCTCCCACTCGGGGGCTTAGCCGTAGTCTCGTACTCGCCTAAGTTTAAAAAATCCTACCGAGTGGAGAGCAATCCTCCCACTCGGGGGCTTCAGTGAAGTCTTGTACTCGCCTAAGTTTAAAAAATCCTACCGAGTGAAGAGCAATCCTCCCACTCGGGGGCTTAGCTGCAGTCTCATACTCGCCTAAGTTTAAAAAAGCCTACCGACTGGAGAGCAATCCTCCCACTCGGGGGCTTAGCTGCAGTCTCGTACTCGCCTAAGTTTAAAAAATCCTACCGAGTGGAGAGCAATCCTCCCACTCGGGGGTTTCGCTACAGTCTCGTACTCACCTAAGTTTAAAAAATCCTACCGAGTGAAGAGCAACCCTCTCACTCTGGGGCTTAGCTGCAGTTCCAAACTCGCCTAATCTTAAAACACGCACCATCCTGATCTGCAAGGACGAGGAGGTGCAGGTCGACTGTGACCTTATCCTCGGAGCTGCAGCACAAGTAAAATGTGCGCTCCATCCTGATCCGCAAGGACGACAAGGTGCAGGTCGACTGCGACCTTATCCTCAAAGCTGCGGCACAAGCACAATGTGCGCTCCATCCCGATCCGCAAGGACGACAAGGTGCAGGTCGACTACGACCTTATCCTCAGAACTGCGGCACAGGTACAATGTGTCCTCCATCCTGATCCTCAAGGATGACGAGGTGCAGGTCATGGACGGCACTAAGTGCCCTTGTTCATGGTCCACTCGACTGAGCTGCATCATAGAGTCAGTAACAATTCAGATTGAAGAATGAAGTTCCACTGAGAGTCAAGAGATTCAAAAACAACAAAGTTCAGATAAATCCTATGAGGTTTCGGACCGCAGATTAAAGTACTCGGGCATCAGGACCGAAGGAGTTTAATGGTTACAAAACCACTCGGCATACCGAGGCAAATTTAGTCGGATCATAAAAAGTTTGTTCACTCCGCAGGAGGAAGACTGGCAGGCTCGACAAACTCATCCAGGTTGATTCCATCTGCAATTTGAGTTGTAGTAGCAATGAAGGTTTCCATAAAAGACTGGAAGTCAAGTCTCTTGGTGTTGGCCACCTAGATCGCTGCTAACTTCTCTTTTGGCCTCCTTGCAATGGATGCGAACAAGAGACAGAGCTACATCAGCACCACATCGAGCAGATGATTTCTTCCATTCCTGCACTCGACCAGGGATCTCATTGAGTCGAGTCATCAAAGACTCGAGGTCATTTTGGAGCGTCTCCTTTGGCCAAAGTGCCGTGTCGATCTGTGACACCGCAACCTTCAGTCGAGCAAGGTAGTCTGTAACACTGGCAAGGTGGGATTCCAGTCGAAGCATGTTCATGGCAGCTTCATCCTTGACAGGGGAATTGATGGGGTCCAAGTTTGTCTCGATTCGCCCAGTTTCCTCCTCAAAAGTTTTGACAGAATTCTACAACAACCAAGAACTAATGAGTCGACGGCTTTATGGTGAATTGACAGTAGCAAAACAGTCGGACAAGGAAAGGTACCTTCAAGCATAAGGAACAATTTCTTGGCTAGTGCCCCCCAGATAAGCCTCTAGGTCGTTTCTCTTACAAGAAATGTCTTCAATCTTGTTGCTTAAAGCTACTTTGTCCTTCTTCAGACGGGTCACTTCTCTATTAGCTTCGGCAAGAGCAGTCTTCAGCTTGGCGTTGTCTTCCTCTAGCGCCCCGACTGAAGCCAGCTTCTTATCGGCGATTGTTGTTTTCTCCTGAGCCTCCTTCTGCGCTGCGGCAAGATCAAGGTCCTTCTATGCCAGAGCCTACCTCGTTTTCTCTAAAACTATATATATATATATATATATATATATATACATATAACAAACAAGCACTCGGTTCACAGAGAAGAACGAGGAGATGACTAGAGAGACAATCCAATCCCACAGTCGACAAGTTTTTACCTTCCATACCAGTTGTTTCGTCTTTGGCCTTCTGCAAGTTCTGCTTGGCCAACTCCATGTCAAGGTTGAGTTGTCTCTGCTTCTCCTCGAATTTACCAAATTTGGAGATAAGCTCACAGGATTTTTGAAGTCAGTAAAAAGATACATCAGTGGACAGAATCAAATATTATTTTCTTCAGAGTGAAAAGAATTCTAAGACTACTACAGAATCAAACATTCAACGGTAGTCACGGGGACTACACCCAGTGGGTGCACTTAGCGTGCCCCCACTGGTCCAGGTTCCACTAGGCACGGTCCGTCCAGACCGAGTGGAGAAAAAAAAAGAAGCAATAGTTATTCTCAGACCATGACCGACTACCCACAGTTGACCGTGGTCTCGGGGACTACACCCAGTGGGTGCACTCAGCATGCCCCCACTGGTTCAGGTTCCACTCAACATGGTCCGCCCAAACCGAGTGGAAGAACTGAAGAACAAAGATATTTTTATCAAAACCCCCGCCGAATCACACATTAGATGGCGGCCTCAGGGACTACACCCAGTGGGTGCACTCTGCGTGCCCCCACTAGTACAAAGTTACAATCAACACAACCTAGTCGACTCAACTGGAAAAACTACTCGGCATAAATTGAAACACCCAGTAGGTGTACAGATGTGAAGAACAGACTGACAAATGGATTCACAATGAAAAGTTTTCAGGTAGCATATCCTAACAAAACAAGCATCAAGCTAGGAGATCAGTCGGAAACCAACTAACCTGGACATTGGGTTGGAGGGCTGCACTGGCATCATAGGCAGCTTGGCTGGTCTCATGCATTGTCTTCATCCGCTCCATCATCAGGCCTGCTTGGCGTATAGCTTCCATAACAGCGCTTGCGTGGTCCTTCGGGACATGATGAGTGATGAACAGCGGAGACGGTGGTTCAGTCGCAGCAGCTTGAGGATCTGAGGCATGGTGTTGGACAGATGAAACAGGGACTTGTGCAGTCGATGATGAAGGGCGTTCACTCGACACTAGAAGACCAAAAGTAACAGAAGCCCACTTCAGGTCTCCGGACTGCTGAATCACTGGTTCCGTCACCGACGTCGACTGGGACGTCTTGCTAGCTGGTGCCTTCCTGCTCGAAGTCCTGCCCCTCCTTCCCATGGATCTGCGTGGCACATCTTTTTCGTCATCCGGAAGTTCAATAACATTGGGTGGAGCTGCAAAGCAATCAATTGCAAGAGTTCAGTCAACCGTCAAAATGGCTGATAAAGTAAAGACAAGATGACAAGAGTTATACCCGCGTTGGAGGTGACTGCGTCTTCCATCTCCTCGGCATCATCATCCTGGTAAATAGAAGTCCCAGAGGCAGCACTGCAAATTTCAGAATTCACTCGGTTAAAACAGGAAAGTGAATCGACCAAAGATCGAGTCATGCAAAAACTAAGAGGTCACGCACAATAATTACCCAGAAGCGATGGGGACGACCACTTTAATCTTGGGCAGGGCCTTCCGGGGCTTTGACGGTGCGACTTTGGGCTGCTTCAGAGCTTTCTCAGTCAGCACAGGAGAAGATGTTCGAGTGTGCTTTGTGGTTTATCCATTCGATGGAGTCGCTTTGCCAGGAACACGTGTTGGGTCCTGCCTCTGCTTGGAGCGTCTTTCCGTGCAAGGTGGAGAGTTGACCTCCTCACTACTGCTCGAGTCTTCACTTTCCTCGTCTCCTCCTCTGTCAGAATACCAGTCGCCGCTGTCACCTCCGCTCTCATCTCCCTCCTGCTCCTGCTCTCCGTTGGGCATCGAATACATCTCAGTGTAGATCTGCAAGGCACAGAGTCGAGTGGATATCAGTCAGTTTCAAGAACAAATACATGTCAGAACAAAAGACACTCGGAAGAAAGGAGTCAGACCTTGTCGGGTTTGTTGGTGTTGTCGAGTGGAGGAATCCTCCTAGACCCCCTGGGGTTGTCTTTGTTGCCAGCAATACCTTGCAGCCACTGTGCCACCGTCTTCTCGTCAACTTCCTCCGGGTGGATCCGAGTGATGTCTTCAATACCCGAATACATCCACATTGGATGGTCACGGGCTTGGGGTGGCTGGATGCATCGACTAATGAACACCTCTAGCAAGTCCATGACAATCACACCGTCGCGGACAAGTTAGACTACTCACTCAACGAACATATTCACCTCCACTTTCTCAGCTGGAGTCACTCTCAAGGGAGAAGGCTTCTCAACTTGTCCTATGGAAAACGGGAGAAGGATGCTACCTCTTGAGCACTAGTGTTGTTTTTCCCTTGAACAGGAAAGGGTGGTGCAGCAAAGTAGCGTAAGTATTTACCTCAGTTTTTGAGAACCAAGGTATCAATCCAGTAGGGGGCTACGCGCGAGTCCCTCACACCTACACAAAACAAATAAATCCTCACAACCAACGCGATAAGGGGTTGTCAATCCCTACACGGTCACTTACAAGAGTGAGATCTGATAGATATGATAAGATAATATTTTTGGTATTTTTATGATAAAGATGCAAAGTAAAATAAAAGCAAAGTAAATAACTAAGTATTTGAAGATTAATATGATGAAGATAGACCCGGGGCCATAGGTTTCACTAGTGGCTTCTCTCAAGAGCATAAGTATTTTACGGTGGGTGAACACATTACTATTGAGCAATTGACAGAATTAAGCATAGTTATGAGAATATCTAGGTATGATCATGTATATAGGCATCACGTCCGAGACAAGTAGACTGACTCCTGCCTGCATCTACTACTATTACTCCACACGTCGACCGCTATCCAGCATGCATCTAGAGTATTAAGTTCATAAGAACAGAGTAATGCCTTAAGCAAGATGACATGATGTAGAGGGATAAACTCATGCAATATGATGAAAACCCCATCTTTTTATCCTCGCTGGCAACAATACAATATGTGCCTTGCTTCCCCTACTGTCACTGGGAAAGGACACGGCAAGATTGAACCCAAAGCTAAGCACTTCTCCCATTTCAAGAAAGATCAATCTAGTAGGCCAAACCAAACTGATAATTCGAAGAGACTTGCAAAGATAACCAATCATACATAAAAGAATTCAGAGAAGATTCAAATATTGTTCATAGATAGACTTGATCATAAACCCACAATTCATCGGTCTCAACAAACACACTGCAAAAGAAGATTACATCGAATAGATCTCCACAAGAGAGGGGGAGAACTTTGTATTGAGATCCAAAAAGAGACAAGAAGCCATCTAGCTAATAACTATGGACCCGAAGGTCTGAGGTAAACTACTCACACTTCATTGGAGAGGTTATGGTGTTGATGTAGAAGCCCTCCGTGATCAATTCCCCCTCCGGCGGAGCTCCGAAACAGGCCCCAAGATGGGATCTCGTGGATACAGAAAGTTACGGTGGTGGAATTAGGGTTTTGGCTCCGTATTTGATCGTTTGGGGTATGTAGGTATATATAGGAGGAAGAAGTATGTCGGTGGAGCAACAGGGGGCCCACGAGGGTGGAGGGCGCGCCTGGGGGGGTAGGCGTGCCCCCCTACCTCGTGGCTTCCCTGTTGATTGCTTGATGTACGGTCCAAGTCTCCTTGATCTTGTTTGTTCCAAAAATCACGTTCCCGAAGGTTTCATTCTGTTTGGACTCCGTTTGATATTCCTTTTCTTCGAAACCCTAAAATAGGCAAAAAAACAGCAATTCTAGGCTGGGCCACCGATTAATAGGCTAGTCCCAAAAATAATATAAAAGTGAATAATAAAGCCCAATAATTTCCAAAACAGAAGATAATATAGCATGGAGCAATCAAAAATTATAGATACGTTGGAGACGTATCAAGCATCCCCAAGCTTAATTCCTGCTCGTCCTTGAGTAGGTAAATGATAAAAACAGAATTTTTGATGTGGAATGCTACTTGGCATAATTTCATTGTAATTCTTCTTAATTGTGGTATGAATATTCAGATCTGAAAGATTCAAGACAAAAGTTCAATATTTACATAAAAATAATAATACTTCAAGCATACTAACTAAGCAATTATGTCTTCTCAAAATAACATGGCCAAAGAAAGTTATCCCTACAAAATCATATAGTCTGGCTATGCTCTACCATCACCACACAAAGTATTTAAATCATGCACAACCCCGATGACAAGCCAAGCAATTGTTTCATACTTTTGACATTGTCAAACTTTTTCAATCTTCACGCAATACATGAGGGTGAGCCATGGACATAGCACTTGAGGTTGAATAGAATGGTGGTTGTGGAGGAGAAAGAAGGGAGAAGATAGTCTCACATCAACTAGGCATATCAACGGGCTATGGAGATGCCCATCAATAGATATCAATGTGAGTGAGTAGGGATTGCCATGCAACGGACGCACTAGAGCTATAAGTATATGAAAGCTCAAAAGGAAACTAAGTGGGTGTGCATCCAACTTTCTTGCTCACGAAGACCTAGGGCATTTTGAGGAAGCCCATCATTGGAATATGCAAGCCAAGTTCTATAATGAAAAATTACCACTAGTATATGAAAGTGATAACAAATGAGACTCTCTATTATGAAGATCATGGTGCTACTTTGAAGCACAAGTGTGGTAAAAGGATAGTAGCATTGTCCCTTCTCTCTTTTTCTCTCATTTTTTTATTTGGGCCTTCTCTCTTTTTTATGGCCTCTTTTGTATCATCCGGAGTCTCGTCCCGACTTGTGGGGGAATCATAGTCTCCATCATCCTTTACTCACTAGGACAATGCTCTAATAATGATGATCATCACACTTTTATTTTCTTACAACTCAAGAATTACAACTCGATACTTCGAACAAAATATGACTCTATGTGAATGCCTCCGGCGCTGTACCGGGATATGCAATGACTCATGACTGACATGTATGAAAGAATTATGAATGGTGGGTTTGACACAAATACAATGTCAACTACATGATCATGCAAAGCAATATGACAATGATGGAGCGTGTCATAGTAAACGGAATGGTGGAAAGTTACATGGCAATATATCTTGGAATGGCTATGGAAATGCCATGATAGGTAGGTATGGTGGCTCTTTTGAGGAAGGTATGTGGTGGGTGTATGATACTGGCGAAAGGTGCGTGGTATTAGAGAGGCTGGCAATGGTGGAAGGGTGAGAGTGTGTATGATCCATGGACTCAACATTAGTCATAAAGAACTCATATACTTATTGCCAAAATCTACAAGTTATCAAAGCAAAGTATTACGCGCATGCTCCTAGGGGGATAGATTGGTAGGAAAAGACCATCGCTCATCCCCGACCGCTACTCCTAAGGAAGACAATCAATAAATAAATCATGCTCCGAATTCATCACACAATGGTTAACAATACGTGCATGCTACGGGAATCACAAACTTTGACACAAGTATTTCTCAAATTCACGACTACTCAACTAGCATGACTCTAATATCACCATCTCCATATCTCAAAACAATTATCAAGCATCAAACTTCTCTTAGTATTCAACACACTCATAAGAGAATTTTATTATTAATCGTGTATACCTAGCATATTAGGATTATTTAAGAAAATTACCATGCTATTTAATACTCTCAAAATAATATAAGTGAAGCATGAGAGATCAATAGTTTCTATAAAACAAATCCACCACCGTGCTCTAAAAGATATAAGTGAAGCACTAGAGCAAAACTATATAACTCAAAAGATATAAGTGAAGCACATAGAGTATTCTAATAATTTCCGAATCATGTATGTCTCTCTCAAAAGGTGTGTACAGAAAGGATGATTGTGGTAAACTAAAAAATAAAGACTCAAATCATACAAGACGCTCCAAGCAAAACACATATCATGTGGTGAATAAAAATATGCTCCAAGTAAAGTTACCGATAGAAGTAGACGAAAGAGGGGATGCCTTCCGAGGCATCCCCAAGATTTGGCTTTTATGTGTCCTTAGATTATCTTGGGGGTGCCATGGGCATCCCCAAGCTTAGTCTCTTGCCACTCCTTGTTCCATAGTCCAACAAATCTTTACCCTAAACTTGAAAACTTCATAACACAAAACTTAAAGTAGAAAATCTCGTGGGCTCCGTTAGCGAAAGAAAACAAAAGACTACTTCAAGGTACTGTAATGAACTCATTCTTTATTTATATTGGTGTTAAACCTACTGTATTCCAACTTCTCTATGGTTTATAAACTATTTTACTAGACATAGATTCATCAAAATAAGCAAACAACACACGAAAAACAGAATCTGTCAAAAATAGAACAGTCTGTAGTAATCTGTAGCTAGCGCAAGATCTGGAACCCAAACAATTCTAAAATAAAATTCTATAAGTGATGAATGTATCTATTAATCATCTTAAAAAATAATTAACTACATAGCACTTTCCAAATAAAAATGGCAGCAAGCGCTAAAGTTTCTGTTTTTTACAGCAAGATTAACAAGACTTTTCCCAAGTATTCCCAACGGTTCTATTTGGAACAAACACTAATTAAACACAAAAACACAACCAAAACAGAGGCTAGATAAATTATTTATTACTAAACAGGAGAAAAAAGCAAGGAATAAACATAAAATTGGGTTGCCTCCCAACAAGTGCTATCGTTTAACACCCCTAGCTAGGCATAAAAAGCAAGGATAGATCTAGGTATTGCCATCTTTGGTAGGCAATCCATAAGTGGATCTCATAATAGATTCATAAGGAAATTTAATTTTATTTCTAGGAAAAAGTTCCATGCCTTTCCTTAATGGAAATTGGAATCTGATATTTCCTTCCTTCGTATCAATAATTGCACCAATTGGTCTAAGGAAAGGTCTACCAAGAATAATAGGACATGAAGGACTACAATCTATGTCAAGAACAATAAAAATCTACAGGCACATAATTACTATTTGCAACAATAAGAACATCATTAATTCTATCCATAGGTTTATTAATAGTGGAATCCGCAAGGTGCAAGTTTAAAGAGCAATCATCAAAATCACGGAAACCTAACAAATCACACAAAGTCTTTGGAATCATGGAAACACTAGGACCCAAATCACACGAAGCATAGAATTCATGATCTTTAATTTTAATTTTAATAGTTGGTTCCCACTCATCATAAAGTTTTCTAGGGATAGAAACTTCCAACTCAAGTTTTTCTTCATAAGACTGCATCAAAGCATCAACAATATGTTTGGTAAAAGGTTTATTTTGACTATAAGCATGAGCAGAATTTAGCACGGATTGCAACAAGGAAATACAATCTATCAAAGAGCAATTATCATAATTAAATTCCTTGAAATCCATAATAGTAGGTTCATTAACATCTAGAGTTTTGATCTCTTCAATCCCACTTTTATCAAATTTAGCATCAAGATCTAAAAACTCTGAATTTTTGGAACGCCTTCTAGGTAAAGGTGGATTATCTTCAGTCCCATCATTATCAAGATTCATATTGCAAAACAAAGATTTAATAGGGGATACATCGATAACTTTTAGATCTTCATCTTTATTATCATGGTCTTCCGTCTTAGCGGCCATCTTATTAACTAAGGTAACCTGCTTATCCGAAACTTCAGGTATTAACTTCTCAAGACAAGCAATTTGGGATCTCAAACCATCAAATTCTTTAGACATATCATCGAGCTCTTTATTCATATAACTCATAAAGCCTTTTTGTTCTTTAAGATCGTTTCTAAAGAAACTATTATGCTCGACCATAAAACTCCTAACGTTGCTTTCGATTTCTTCTAACCTTTTAAGGTGAAGATCACCAAATCGGGGAAGAGCCATCATGGCAAGCAAGCAATCCAACACACAAGCAAACGAAGAACGGGCAAAAAGAGGCAAATAGAGAAAGAGAGGGAGGATAGAGAGAGAGGGCGAATAAAACGACAAGGGTGAAGTGGGGGAGAGGAAAACTAGAGGCAAATGGCAAATAATGTAATGCGGGAGATAAGGGTGTGTGATGGGTACTTGGTATGTTGACTTTTGCGTAGACCTCCCCGGCAACGGCGCCAGAAATCCTTCTTGCTACCTCTTGAGCACTTGCATTGGTTTCCCCTTAAAGAGGAAAGGGTGGTCCAGCAAAGTAGCATAAGTATTTCCCTCAGTTTTGAGAACCACGATATCAATCTAGTAGGGGGCTACGCACGAGTCCCTCGCACCTACACAGAACAAATAAATCCTCGCAACCAACGCGATAAGGGGTTGTCAATCCCTACAAGGTCACTTACAAGAGTGAGATCTGATAGATATGATAAGATAATATTTTTGGTATTTTTATGATAAAGATGCAAAGTAAAATAAAAGCGAAGTAAATAACTAAGTATTGGAGGATTAATATGATGAAGATAGACCCGGGGGCCATAGGTTTCACTAGTGGCTTCTCTCAAGAGCATAAGTATTTTACGGTGGGTGAACAAATTACTGTTGAACAATTGACAGAATTTAGAATAGTTATGAGAATATCTAGGTATGATCATGTATATAGGCATCACGTCCGAGACAAGTAGACCGACTCCTGCCTGCATCTACTACTATTACTCCACACATCGACCGCTATCCAGCATGCATCTAGAGTATTAAGTTCATAAGAACAGAGTAATGCCTTAGGCAAGATGACATGATGTAGAGGGATAAACTCATGCAATATGATGAAAACCCCATCTTGTTATCCTCGATGGCAACAATACTATACGTGCGTTGCTGCCCCTACTGTCACTGGGAAAGGACACCGCAAGATTGAACCCAAAGCTAAACACTTCTCCCATTGCAAGAAAGATCAATCTAGTAGGCCAAACCAAACTGATAATTCGAAGAGACTTGCAAAGATAACCAATCATACATAAAAGAATTCAGAGAAGATTCAAATATTGCTCATAGATAGACTTGATCATAAACCCACAATTCATCGGTCTCAACAAACACACGGCAAAAGAAGATTACATAGAATAGATCTCCACAAGAGAGGGGATGAACTTTGTATTGGGATCCAAAAAGAGAGAAGAAGCCATCTAGCTAATAACTATGGACCCGAAGGTCTGAGGTAAACTACTCACACTTCATCAGAGAGGTTATGGTGTTGATGTAGAAGCCCTCCGTGATCGATGCCCCCTCCGGCGGAGCTCCGGAACAGGCCCCAAAATGGGATCTCATGGATACAGAAAGTTACGGTGGTGGAATTAGTGTTTTGGCTCCGTATCTGATCGTTTGGGGTATGTGGGTATATATAGGAGGAAGAAGTACGTCGATGGAGCAACAGGGGGCCCACAAGGGTGGATGGCGCGCCTGGGGGGTAGGCGTGCCCCCTACCTCGTGGCTTACCTGTTGATTGCTTGATGTAGGGTCCAAGTCTCCTGGATCATGTTTGTTCCAAAAATCACGTTCCCGAAGGTTTCATTCCGTTTGGACTCCGTTTGATATTCTTTTCTTTGAAACCCTAAAATAGGAAAAAAAACAGCAATTCTGGGCTGGGCCTCCGGTTAATAGGTTAGTCCCAAAAATAATATAAAAGTGAATAAGAAAGCCCAATAATTTCCAAAACAGAAGATAATATAGCATGGAGCAATCAAAAATTATAGATACGTTGGAGACGTATCAAGCATCCCCAAGCTTAATTCCTGCTCGTCCTCGAGTAGGTAAATGATAAAAACAGAATTTTTGATGTGGAATGCTACTTGGCATAATTTCAATGTAATTCTTCTTAATTGTGGTATTAATATTCAGATCTGAAAGATTCAAGACAAAAGTTCAATATTGACATAAAAATAATAATACTTCAAGCATACTAACTAAGCAATTATGTCTTGTCAAAATAACATGGCCAAAGAAAGTTATCCCTACAAAATCGTATAATCTGGCTATGCTCTATCTTCACCACACAAAGTATTTAAATCATGCACAACCCCGATGACAAGCCAAGCAATTGTTTCATACTTTTGTCATTCTCAAACTTTTTCAATCTTCATGCAATACATGAGTGTGATGATACGTGTTTCTCATAGTAGGTTGCTGTTTTGTCATGCATGTACATCCATGAAAAATTTATGAGAGAATCAAGATAGTCATACATGTGCTGTCGTAGAAGTGTTCCATGACATTACCAAAATTATCATCACAGAAGTGTCCACTTCCATGACGATAAATCGCGCGTCACAGAAGTGCTTTCGTCAAGGGTGACCGACATGTGGCATCCACCGTAATGGAACGCCGTTAAGCTATCGGGTCGGGTTTTGGATCCGATAACTCGTTAACAGCCCCGACCAATGGGGATTTTCCACGTGTAAAATCATCATTGGCTAGAGGAAACACGTGTCATCTCATTGTCGGGACAGATGTCATCCACTCACTGGATAGAAGGCGCCTATGATACATCGACACATGGCACGGCCCAACAATTTTAAATGGGTCGGCCCAACTACAGGCCCACAAGATTTTGCAGACCATAATGGGCCGGCCCAGCTAAAGGCTCACGAGATTTTGTGGACCATAACGGCCTGGCCCAGCTAAAGGGCCATAAGATTTCGCGGACCATAATGGGCTGGCCCAGGTACAGGCCCACAAGATTTTTGTGTGCCATAATAGGCCGGCCTAGGTAAAGTCCCACAAAATTCTTGCGGATCATAATGGGCCGGCACCGCTAAAGGCCCACGAGATTTCTCCGACATTAATGGGCCGGCCCAGCTATAGGCCCACAAGATTTTGAGGACCCTAGTAGGCCGGCCCGTTAACTGGCTGCCATGTTTTGGGCCAAATGTCGGCCCATATTTGATACGGTCTATTAATGGCCTGCCACGCTCCGGGCCTAATAGTGGCCCATATGAGATCCGGCCTGTTAAAAGCCTACCACGTTCTGGGACAAATTACAGCCCAAATCAGGTCCGACCCTTTAAGAGGTTTTGGGCCTAATTATGGCCCATATCAGATTCAGCCCGTCAACTGGACACTATGCTTTTGGGCCCACTTGCTAAAGGCCCACTTAGTAATTCGGCCTGATATTGGTTTTGGCCTGTTAAGGGCCCGTTTAACATTTTGGCCCTATATTAATTTCAGCCTGTTAAAAGCCCGTCATATAGTTGGGCCTAACTACGGCCCGGTTTGCATCCGGCCTGCTCGCAGCCGATATCTGATTGGTCCAAACATGGACCGAGTCAATTTTTCAGCCTATTAAAAGCCCGTGATTTGATTCGCACAATCATGAGTCGGGGTTCATTTCGGGATGCTACCGGCCCGTGAGCTGATCGGCACGTTTCAGGCCCAACCTACATCGTGATTGCATGACGGCCCGATTATGTACCGTAATTTTACGGTTTGGCCGGTTTACTGTGAAGACAGGATATATATACAGTAAAATAACCGCAGCATCGTGAATAAGAAAAAACCTATACTATACAATAAAGAAATTATGGCATATTACATCCACTAGGCATCAAAGTTCGCCACTATGATAATAAAGCACAAGCAGACAGCAGATTACATACACTGGGCATCAAAGATCGCCACCAGTGCAAATAAACACGCCGACAAAATAATATACAAAATCGACAGCACTTCAATAGAGTTCAAGAAAGGTTAGCCCTGGTGGGGAGCTGCAACGCAAGCAGCTGAGCAAGATGATGAGACTACGCTTGTTCAACACTTATATCTTCCTCACTCTGAAAGATAAACAAGCAGACAGATGACAGGTTTTGCACATAAAAGTATCAGTGCTGACAATTCATCACATTTCTTACTGACGAATAAAGTGACACAGTTTAAATTTGCATTAACACAATATGGCATTTTTCAGGTCAAGACATGGCAGGAAATGACATTGTGAAGGAGTTGGCAGCTTCACGACACCACTGGATTACAGATCAAGAACTCATAAGTATCAATAGTTAGTGTGCTGTCAATTTATACCATTTTAGATTGGCAAATAAAGAGACGGTTTAAATAATAGTAGAATGATATGACATTTTTCATAGTTAAGACATTGCAGAATATGACATTGTGTTGTAGTGGGTAGGTTCACCACACCACCGGATTACAGATGAAGAACAGAAGCATACATGCAGTGCAAAAGAAGATCACTTGCTCTGTATAGTTTAATTTACATGGTATGAAGAAGGAACTTAGTTGTACAACTGAAAACTTAAATTGAGAAAGGACGAACTTTTGTTTATGAACTACATATAATAAACTTTAAACAAGCAATTTGATGCAAACACCAAAAATAAACAGCTGTTGCATTCATGCCTAACCAAATATATACAACAAAGTTTGAAGGCTTGAGATGGACAAACTTACATTATTGGTGAAGATAGGCTCTATAAAGGCCTTGTCCATGCTGATGGGGGGGGGCAATTCAAGAAGTTTACCACATAATCTTCTTCAAAAGCATTACCTTTATTCTACATTTTGTTAAGAGTAAATATGGATGTGATAATATACGAAAAAATGGAGAATATTTAAGATAAGATGAAGAGTGATGCTACATAACCAAGTAGCTATAAATGTAAGTGCAGCGATACAAGCAAAAGGTACAGCCAAGAGCAATGCACAACTAAACTTCTTCAGTACCAACCTTATGGTAAGAGTAAATATAGATCTGATGTGTAGAAAATGGAGGGCAAAGGAAAATAATCTGCAGAGTGATGGTACATGAACAACTACCTGTCATTATAAGTACACTGATAAAGGACAACATGTACTTACAAGAACAATGAAGAGCTAAAAACATTGGCATTGGATATATTCTACACTAATGTAACCATTCATATAGATCAGATAATTTGGAGCGAACAATTGATAAGCAAGCTATCATGCATACTGCTGTCACATAATGAACCAGGTATGTATGCAAGTACAGTGATACAGGACAACAGGTACTAACAAGAGCAAAGCAGTGGGCAGCATATTTGAGATATCCTATCGTTCTTGTCAAACCAGAATTCTTCTTCGAGTAGATTTCCTGCAAAAAAGATCCGTAAGGCACATGCGGAAAAGTAGAAGTTCAAATTGGCATGTGATTTCATAGACAGTACCTCATCCTAGGAACGAGACGAGTGCATAACAAGGTTTTTCCATTCAATGTCTTCTAAATTTAGCACATGAGACTTCACCAGGAATTCATTTATAGACTTGCCATCAAAGTGTGATTTCCTCAGGTAACACCGATACTGCTGCAATGCTTCCTTGAAAAGCACAAGCAAGCTTTGCTCGTCATGACTATCCAGATTGACCCTCACCTAGTTACAACAATGTAATGTAAATCATTCATGTGTTCAATCAGCAGAAAACAGGAAAATAATAACCATGAATAATAGCACTTGCACGTAAGTTGGACAGGAAGATGTGAAAATGGTGTTTGTCTTCACAATAGTCTTCCCATGATGGAAATATATGCATGTAGTCCCTAACAACATTGGAAGCATTGTCTTTTAAACTAGGAATAAATGGAATGGGGTTCCAATCTGCAGGAATTGGCCGTCTCTGCAGTTAGGATAGGTCTTCGGCCATTGGACTTGCTGTACTTTTTGCAGGAGTGGGATTTTTCTATGGTACAGATAGTGCTATGGCAAATGAAATCGGTATACCTTTTGCTGGAGTGTAGGTCCTGTGTGGTGGGGCTAGTGGTGTGGCCAGTGAAGTATGGGTACAGTCTACTGGAGTCAGTCCTACGTTTTGTGTCACTGATTGTACAGCCAATATAAGTGGGGTGCTGTCTGATTTCTCCGGCACCACCATGTTTTTCAAGGACTTTGCTGGTGCTCCTTCAGGTTCGGCAATCACCCTCTTCCTTTTTGATGTCTAAGGCACAAGAACATCATTTGAGTGGAAAAACATGGTATGATGGCAGATGGAATATGTATTCATAATGGATGGGCATGGCATCTCGACATATATGATGAGTAAACTAAGCAGATGGCGGTGCAACAAAGTAGAAGAAAGGTAAGACTACATATGCAAGATACCCGCAATCAATAAAACATTGCCAAATTAGAACAGGCACCTTGATGGGTGAACAGGACAGGCCATCTGCCTTTGACTCCTCGAGGTTAGAATAGTCATTAGGATGATATTCTGAACAAGAATCAACAGGTGGGGAGCATACGAGTTTCATTGCATCCAGAATGGCACTCAATGCCTTGGTGCCAATTTTGTAAGTCATTGCAGTGTTTAGCTTCAAGAGTGGACTGTTGCTAGTGCGACACAAAGCATCTACACATATCATAGTGTAGATATAACGGGAAAACCTTAAGCATCAGAGTAAAATCAGCAAAGTGGAACTTGCTGGAATATATGTGCTAGTATTGCCGGTACGGCTAGAAAGGCTTCGGATACCAGCTCTCTTCAAGTGAAGGTGCAGTACTGTTAATATCAATGTAACTCTCAAAGGTGACATAGCTCCCCGCATTTCCTTGCTATTCTTATAGGATTCAAGTGGGCAGGCCACTACAAATCCTATTCCTATGTTTATAAGATCCTTCAAATCAAAGAGGCTCAAAGTGTCCATCACAACCGACCGTATAGACCTCTACACTGCAAATGTCCCTGCTCATCTTCAGTACAAGGAACATACTGTACTACTATCATACTCCCTCTGTTCCAAAATATAAGTCTTGGTAGAGATTTCCACTATGGATCACATACAGATGTATCCAGGTACATTTTAGAGTGTAGATTCACTCATTTTGCTCCATATGTAGTCCATGGTGGAATCTATACAAAGACTTGTATTTAGGAACGGAGAGAGTACATATTAAAGAAGAACGGAAGAGGAACATGGTAAAGAAGAGCAAGCAGATTTTGGATAATAAAATGTTGGTTGCACAGTGCCCACACATGATGAACCAGAGTGCATTAAGAATGCAACTCCTAGCTGTCTCTCGACCATTTCAGGCGGTTGGATGAAGATCATATGTCTCCTAACCCTTCTTCTTCCTTGTCTCTGATTCTTCCCATACAGAACACCGCACGGGCCGCCGACCGGACCACCGGCCCCACCGCCTGTGTTCCTCCGCCACCCCACCCCAACCCCCACCTGTTTCAAGTTTTCTTCGTTCGGCGAGGCCCCATAACCACCCGAGCCCCTTCGATCGCACCGGCGAACTCCGGCGAGCTCTGAAAAATCGACTGACCCAATTTCGAAATTTAGTCTACTGTGATTTAACTAGTGTGGAATATAAAAGGGGAAAACCATAAGCATTGCTAGTATGGTGTTGAGTGTGCCATGGCAGATCTGAAGGTGCAAAGCAGACAAAGGCAACTTCACAACCAAGACAAGAAATCAGAGTAAAGTAGTGGCGATCTATTTTCTTGCTGCGATAAATAAGTTGAGCAGATACGAAAGAGTATCGCCTCTGGTGCGGCGCCGTGTAGGCATCTGCTGAGAATTTGACGGTGTTGCGGTAGCGATGGCTGTCGGCAGCATGGAAGCAGATCTAGGAGGGTAGACGGTGGCGGCGGGGCGCGGTGGACGAGACAGTCGTAGGAGCGGCGCCGGCAAGGTGGACGACGGCGGGGATGAAGCGAGAGGGCGGGATGCAAGGATCCCGGTCCGAAGCCGTGGATGAGAGAGGTTGATCTCTTGTAATGGACGGCAGCATCGGGGTATCAGCTCCGGCATGGTGGAGGAGGAAGGCGGTGGATGGGGTGGCGAACGGCGGCGGACGGAGGAGGGTGGGGTGGAGAGGGTGTTTTGGCGCCCACGGAGTACGAATGGGGAAAAGGGAGGTAGAGAGGAAGGGGAACCATGTATTCAGGGCGTGCTTGTCTCAAATGCGAGGAAATTTACAAACTTAGCCCCCGTTTTCAAATTTCTACTACATCACAACAACACTAGTCGGTCGGGGATAGGACGATAATCTCACATACACCGAATATTTGCCGACGAGAGTTTGTTTTTGGCGCCCACCGTGTATGAATATGAATCGGGGAGGGAGTCGATTTCGGTCGAGGACACACTATGTTTTGGCGCCCACTGTGTATGAATCCGGGTGAGAGACTGTCGGCATTCTGGGAACGGGGGTCCCCAGACTTGCCTGCCTGCGGCCTGCGGCGTGGCTTAAAGGGGGCCCCAGCACGGCCCATCTTCACCAACACAAACCCAAGACCCTCGCGAGGGGCCAAGCCTCGCGAGGCGGACGACGCGGAGCTTCCTCAGGCACGGCCTCGTCAGGCTGGCTCACGAGGAGGCGGAGAGATCAAGGCGGGGTACCTCACGAGGTGCCCGTGACTCAAGCCATGACGACTCAGGGCGCCGGGCGGGTGCCGGCCCGTGCGGCGTCCTCCTTCCCTCTTTGGTGTAAAGGGGGCAAGCGCAGCCATGGAGTACCGAGGCATCAGGCAAAGGTTGCCATTTCGGTGCAACGAGACCAGGACCAGGAGGACTACGTGATGGAGGTCACCGTGGAGCCCAAGACGGCGTCATCACCAGAGCTTTGCGCAGGCGAAGACTACTTTTGTCAGGATAGCTGATACTTGCTGTCCCCCTTCAAATTAGCCCGCCATTGTTGGCTCCCTTCCCGCTCGATATTTGGGAAGAGGACCAGGGCCTCTACAAATAGGACCAGCCACCCACATAGCAAGGGGGATGTCGATTAGCTGAGGGTTGAGGGAGTTCGGACGGTTGGTTGAGAGAGAGAGAGAGAGAGAAGAGAAAGGTGACTGAACTCCACCTAGCAGTTCATCGCCCCAGCCAAGAACAGGCCCTCGCGAGGCCTTTCTTGTATTGTTCGCCATCATCAGCCCAAGAGGCAATCCACACACCACACACTGGAGTAGGGTATTACACCACAACGGTGGCCCGAACCAGTATAAACCTTGTGTCTCTTGCGTTGTTCTTTCCGTAGTTTAGACCCTAGCATGGCGGAGGGGTGCAGGTAGGTAGGAGGCGGAATCTCCGCACGCACCCCAGTGTTCGAACCTCAAGGGTCTATCGGAACCCGAAATCTGACATTTGGCGCGCCAGTAGGGGTGCGCCGGAATCCACCTTCTACCACCCCGTTCTCCTCCGACCATCGCGCCCATGTCTGACGCTCGTTGGGCCCGCGCGGAGCGCAGGTTCACCCTCGCTTCCCGCGTCGCCCAGATGGCCCCTGTCGGCGGGCGTCCTCGTCATTCCCCGTCACCTACCATCAACGCCGCCACCGGCCCGGCGGGGACGAGCAACAAGCATCGTCTCAGCATCCTTCCATGCGGCAAGACGGCCGCACCGCAACTCCCTCGCTCGCCCTGGCTGGATCTTCATCGCGCGCGCTCCGCGCGCCCATGGAGGCTCGAGCCGCGCTCATCACAGCAAACGAGCTCCTGCGCTACCGTCCCGTCTACGACGTCTACGAAGAATGGCTCGACCGCGTCGCCGAGCTCGTCCACGCCGCAGGGGGCTCTTCCGCGCCGTCCGTTCCGCTGCACCGCACCCCGCCCCGCGCGGGCGACGAGGCTCCAGCAGTGCCCCGGCCGCCTCCTCCTCAAGAAGACGCCATGGCTCCAAGGCGTGTGGCCCCTGGGCGGAACCCACTCCGTCAGGTGCCAGCGCGGCAAGAACAGAGCTGCCAAGAAGTCCCTCGCCCGCCAGAAGATGCTCGGGCGCTCCCTGCTCCAGCACGTCGCGACCATGCTCCTGCTCCCGCGCATCAAGACCCCGCGCTGCTCTCAGCTGCAGCACGTGGGGACATGCAAGACCAGGCTCTCCGTCACCCAAGGCCTCCCGTGGCCACGGCAGGCTGCCGTGCCTACACCACCGAACTATGCAGTGTCGCGTGGCCCGACAAGTTCAAGCCAGACCTGCCTCCTCGCTATGATGGCACGACCGACCCTGCGGAGTTCCTCCAGCTCTACGAGCTGGGCATCGAAGCTGCCAACGGAGACGAGAAGGTCATGGAAAACTGGTTTGGCATGGCACCCAGGGACGGGGCCCGCACCTGGCTCCTGAACCTGGCTCTAGGCACAATCTCCTCCTGGGAGGAGATGCGCACCCTCTTCATCGCGAACTTCCAAGGCACTCGTGACCGGCCACCCACCGTGAGCGACATGCGCCGCATCAAGCAACAACCCGGGGAGACCCTGTAGAAGTACATCCAGCGCTTCAACAATGCACGCCTCAAGATTCCCAAGGTGACTGAAGAGGCCATCATCTCAGCCTTCTCCGACGGCGTGTGCGACGTCAAGATGAAGGAGGAGCTGGCGATGCATGAAGACTTGTGCACTTCCTTGGAGCTGTTCAACTTGGCGAACAAGTGCGCCAGGCCCGAGGAAGGGCGTCTCTCCCTCCTCGAGCTGCCTGCCGCAGACCCAGAAGAGAAGAAGCTCAAGGCCAAGGATGTGAAGCGCAAGGGGGCTGCCATGCTCGCGGCAGAACCAGACACCAAGCAGGGCAGAGATCAGCCCGAACCTCCCAAGGGCAGCCGGTACTGTGTGTACCACGACCTCCACACCCACAACACCAACGAATGTCAAGAACTCCGAGCCATGCGTGAAGGAAGGATTGGTCGTCGCCCTGATCCCGGTGACCGGGGCTACGGCCGAGGAGGAAGGAACGCAGGACGCTAGGAAGACCGCGGCCCGCGCCAAGGGTGGCGCGACCAACCTCGCGAGGATCGCTGGCAAGATCCGCCTCGCGAGAGAGACTGGAGGGATCAGCCTCGCGAGGATCGCCCGTAAGGCAACGCAGGCCTCCCACCGCTGCCGCCGCAGCCAAGGAGAAACGAGGACCGCCACCAAGACGAGGAGGCTAGGGGCTTCCAGGAGGCGCGCGCGGTCGCCTGCATCCTGGGCGGGGCTCAAGCCCCAGCCTCTCAACGCATCTTCAAGCAGTTCGCCCGCGAAGTGAACGCAGTCCTCCCCAGGCTCGAAGCCACGCGCCCTCTCAGGTGGTCGGCGTGCGCCATCACGTTCAGCTCAGCGGATCAGCTCAAGTGTGCGGCTACCGCCAGAGTCCTCCCGATGCTTTGTTCCCCAATCATCAGCAATGTGGTGGTCACCAAGACCCTCATCGATGGCGGGGCGGGGCTCAACGTCCTATCCGTGAAGACATTCAACAACCTCCAAGTGCCCTACAGCCAGCTTCAGCCAACCAAGCCCTTCTCCGGTATCACCGATGGCTCCACGGTCCCGACTGAGTAGGTCCGCCTCCCTGTCACCTTTGAGGCACGCGACAACTACCGCACCAAGCACATCGACTTCGACGTCGCTCACATTCGCCTGCCGTACAACGCCATCCTTGGGTACCCAGCGCTGGCCAAGTTCATGGCCGTAACTCACCACGGCTACAACGTCCTCAAGATGCCAGGAAGCGGCGGGGTCATCACGGTGCCCTGCAAAGAGAAGGACGCGGTGTGTTCCCTGGAACGAGCCTTTTAGGCCGCATCACTGGAAGACCCGGACCGTGGAAGCAGGAGGCCTCCTGAGACCGCCCCTAAGAAGAAGAAGACATCATCCAGCCTGGCCCCTCAAGAGGCAGGCCCCTCTGGGCCCATGCCTGCCCAGGGGGAACCTCCTTCCATCACATAGGAAAGCGCGCCCGGTGCCCTCCTCAGGTAGGGCTCGGGGGCTCTTCCCTGGAGGGCCGCCGACCTAGCTAGGGTCACGAGGGAGGCGCTTGGGCACCACGTGGAGGCATGTTTCGAAGCACGTTTCCCTCAAGAAGGAGCAAGGCAAGGAGATCCAGACCCTCAGGAGTTCGTCAGCAAGGCCATTCAAGAGTTACACGAGTCAAGGGCCGTGAGAGGCGGCCGTCGCCTACCAGCAGTGGCCCCCCATCCAGGCGAGGATGGTGGGCTGCGCGTCTGCATCGACATACCAGGGCTCAACCAAGTCGCCTCCCTGGAGCGCCTCTGGCCCTTGCGAGTGGGGCGCTGCGGAGGTCCACCCCACAACTACGTCCGCATGCCTTACGGCCTGCCGAACGCGGCTGACGCATACCAGCGCCTCATGAGGGGCACCACGGAGGCACAAGAGGCCAGGCATTCCATAGCCCTGGCGGAGATGGAGATGGTCCGCGAGGGGCCACCAGCGCCTCCCGAGCCTCCCGAGGCCCCTGGGCCTCGGGGCTCATGAGGATCAGCTTCCGCAGCCCACCGAGTCGGCTACACCAACACCCCTTCGTCTTCAACATCATCAGGTGACATCCTTCGAGTTTTACTTCCAGCTGGGAGCACCCCCAGGGCTGCATTATTCCCAGGCTGCGTGGGTCCGTCCCTGCGGCGTGTATCCCCTTTATTCCATGTCATTAGCTTACCTTGTTGGGGGCGCCCCTCGGGCTGCATGATCCCCAAGCCGCTGAGGCCAGGCCCAGCGGCATGTATCCCATCTGCGTTTATTTCCAATTATGCATTAGACCCACCATGCTTGTTTATTTGATGCCGGTCCACGGCACCTCTTCCCCTCCATGCTAACCACTTGCACGTTAAATGGGGGGTACCTGAGCATCGCGACTCAAGGCTCTTACTGGCTCTCCAGCCCTCACCGTGTGGCCTTGACCACGGCATCCCGACCTGGCATACCAGCGACAGCTGAGACCAGCTCGAGGGCCCAGACTCGAGGACGTTGAGTGTAGGCATCTAACCCACTTTGCAGGGACACATCACAAGATAAGGCCCAGTGCCAGGCGCAACCCGCCTAGAGGTAGGGCCCCGTGAGTCCCGCGCTGGCTCACGGGTGCCCAGATACACCTCGCCAGGCCCTACCGTGCCAGCCACGTGTCAGGGCGGGGTTGTACACGCCCCGGGGGCTCCTCTCGAAGGGGGGCCCCCCTCCCACGTACCAGTGGAAGCACCATGCTCCGCGCTGGCTGACGACACCGCCGAGGAGCGGCTATGCCCGTACACATACGGTAGCACTATGCTTCGCGCTAGTGATAAACAACTGAGGGTGGCCCCCGAGCCGCATCAACCTCATGGAGCCCAGAGCTCAGTGTCTAGCCTCATCGTAACGCCTCCCCTCGGGAGTGCCGCGCGAGGGGGCTGGGCACGGGGGCTGCGCCTGGGTTACGCCCGGACACACGCCGCCCAGCCAGGTCCCCCCAGGCCTGGTTCGTCGCACGCCTCTCCCCGAGCGGAGCCAAGGTATGAAGGCCGTTTGGGCGTCAAGGCGGACTCCTGAGCATCGCGACTCCGGAGCCTAACTGGTCACATAGCCCCTCACTCCGTGGCCCCGTCCTGGTTTCTGGTCGGGACCATCGCTGGGTGAGGCAAGCGCGTGGCCGGGCTTTGCAGACATAGAACGGTGGATCCACCCACATCACACCTCCCTACTTGTTGTTCGTGCGCCAAGGGGGACTCCTGAGCATCGCAACTCACGAGCCTAACTTGTCACGTAGCCCCTCACTCCTTGGTCCCGTCCTGGTTTCCGGTCGGGACTATTGCTGGGTGAGGTACGCGTGGGGCCGGGCCCTGCCGGCGTAGAACATAAGCAAGTAGGAAGGAAAAGCGCAAATTTCAAGGAATTCAAAAGCAAATATTACATTCCACACTGTTATCTCAACGCCAAACGCAAGTTTAAACACCTCCCCAAGGCATGATACATGTGCAGGAATTAAAAGCAAGACAGGAGCCACGACGGAGTCACTTGGCGGCGGGGGAGCAGCGCGGAGTGGGTTCGCCTCATGGAGCAGCTGGATCAGCAGCGCCTTGCTCCGGCTTGGTGCTGAAGGCCCGGAACTTCCCCAGCAGAGCCTCTGCGCGACCCTTCACGGCCTCGGCAGCGGCAGCAGCACGCTCGCCGCTCGCTGGCTCCAGCAGGCTGTCGAGGTCGACGCCGGGATCGCGAAGGTAGATGTGGGTGAGGACCCGCGTCAGCGCTGCAGAAGACAGGACACGCGCCTCAGCCTCGGCCGTGGGGCCAAGGCCAAGGGCGACATCTTCAAGAGCATGAACCAGGAAGGGAAGCAGCTTGGCGGGGCCATCCTCGGCGCCAGCCAGCAGGCTCTCCAGGCCGCTGTCGTAAAGCGTCCTCAGTGAGGAGCGAGCCCTCGCGCTCAAACTCCGTGAAGGCCGCACGGTCCTCGGCAAGAACCAAGGCCTTGTCGTCCAGCTCGGCCTTCCTCGCCCTCAACTCCTGCTCCAGCGCGCCTAGGCGGTCGCGGCGCTTCCTGAGCTTGGCCTCCCGGCCCTCGACGGCTGCCTCGCGAGCCTTCACGCTTTCTTCCTGCTCTTGGCGAAGGCGGACCTCTTCCGCGAGCTGGTCCCGCAGGCCTTGCAGCTCGTCCTCCAGCGCCTTGCAGCGACCACGGACGTCGACCACCTCCCCCAGGGCTGCATCACGAGCAGCCTTCGCCTCAAGGACGGCCTGCTTCTCCTTGTCGCATGCCGTCGAGGCCTGGACCAGCGTCGCCCGAATCGAAGCGTCGGAGCGAACCCATCCAGAAGCCAGCTCCAGGCGCCCGGCCACCAAGCGAGGGTCGGAGCCAAGAAGATCCTGCCGCAGTCGGTCCAGCTCGGCAACATCACGATCCAGAACGGCAGAAGGAGTCGGAGAGACGGCAGCCGGTGGAGTAGGAGGAGAAGGCGGCAGCGCGGCCGCAGCATCCTGAGGCGGAGTCTGCCGCACCCCGACAGCTGTGGTGGCGGCGGCAGCCGAGAGCACCTCGTGAGCCACTTGGGCCATGGGGGCTGAGCTCGCCCCAGCCGGCTCAGCCAGGCCTCGCGAGGACGACTGGACAGGAGAAGCCTGTGCGTCGTGGTCACCCTCCTTCGCAGGCAGGGGCGCTGCCATGGGTGGAGCCTCAGGAGCCCCCTTTGACTTCTTCGCTGCGGGCGCCGGCCTATCCAAGAGATGCGGACGTCAAGCCGCAAAGGCAGAGCAAGAAATAAATACAAGAATCGAACACTTATGGGTCGTCGCCAGTGAGCTCGAGCGGCCTCCGGCCAAATTTGAAGCCTGAAAGCCGGCGAAGGCCAACCGCCGACCTCCACGATCGCAGGTAATCATGACCCGTTTTGCATGCAGGGACTTGTCCAATCCTTGCAGTTGTCGAGGCGCCGTGGGGAAGTGGAGACACCCACGTCCAATCAACCGCCACGCTGCGCCCAAGGCCGCAGGCTGTAAGGGCCCGCGGCGCTTCGCTCTTTCCCTTTCGCCTCCCAGCACGGCCAAGTCCGGGCGCACCTTGGGCCCGGGGGCTACTGTCAGTGTTCTGGGAACGGGGGTCCCCAGACTTGCCTGCCTGCGGCCTGCGGCGCGGCTCAAAGGGGGCCCAGCACGGCCCATCTTCACCAACACAAACCCAAGACCCTCGCGAGGGGCCAAGCCTCATGGGGCGGACGACACAGAGCTTCCTCAGGCACGGCCTCGTCAGGCTGGCTCACGAGGAGGCGGGGAGATCAAGGCGGGGTACCTCACGAGGTGCCCGTGACGCAAGCCATGACGACTCAGGGTGCCAGGCGGGTGCCAGCCCACGCAGCGTCCTCCTTCCCTCTTTGGTGCAAAGGGGGAAAGCGCAGCCGCAGAGTACCGAGGCATCAGGCAAAGGTTGCCATTTCGGTGCAACGAGACCAGGACCAGGAGGACTACGAGACGGAGGTCACCGTGGAGCCCAAGACGGCATCATCACCAGAGCTTTGCGCAGGCGAAGACTACTTTTGTCAGGATAGCTGATACTTGCTGTCCCCCTTCAAATTAGCCCGCCATTGTTGGCTCCCTTCCCGCTCGATATTTGGGAAGAGGACCAGGGCCTCTATAAATAGGACCAGTCACCCACATAGCAAGGGGGAGGTTGATTAGCTGAGGGTTGAGGGAGTTCGGTCGGTTGGTTGAGAGAGAGAGAGAGAGAGAGAAGAGAAAGGTGACTGAACTCCACCCAGCAGTTCATCGCCCCAGCCAAGAACAAGCCCTCGCGAGGCCTTTCTTCCTTGTATTGTTCGCCATCATCAACCCAAGAGGCAATCCACACACCACACACTGGAGTAGGGTATTACACCACAACGGTGGCCCGAACTAGTATAAACCTTGTGTCTCTTGCGTTGTTCTTTCCGTAGTTTAGACCCTAGCATGGCGGAGGGGTGCAGGTAGGTAGGAGGCAGAATCTCCACGCGCACCCAAGTGTTCGAACCTCAAGGGTCTGCCGGAACCCGAAATCCGACAAAGGTGGTTACGTCATGTTTGGGTGAAATTACAAACCTACACCTATCGAAACCTATAGAAATCCAGCATATAGGCTTTGCGTGGCAAGGATAGGCAGCAGTGATTTCCATCTCACAGATTTTGGTTCCGGGCGGTTACTGCGACTTTCCCCACTTCGTTCAAATTTTGCAGAGTGCACGTTTACCGTGCCAACTCAATTCGAATCCCGTTTGTATTCTATTTATTTTTTTGGGCGGGATCCATTTTCAATTGGAATTATATTCTATATACATCAATTTTTATATATACTATCAAAAGCACAACACCATTTATACATAAATATGGTTTACAACTGGCATGATCTCAGATTCATAAGGTTGTATCCATCAATTTGGATTTTCAAATATTTGAAACCACTTTATGTTGAAATCCAATGTATGCATTCCTCGCTAACCGTCTCCAATTAATGTGTGTTTCATGCGGGTTTTTTTCTTCTCAAACATGTATAATGTGTTTCACACACGCAACATATAGTGTAATCCCGTTTCGACATTAATTGCATATAAACCATGCATTGTTTGTAATTGAAGAATCTATGGATCACCAATATTGATAAACTATATAACATTACATGTGTGCCCAAATTCAAATGAATATGCATGTTTGATACACCAATTTGCGTTATGATATTATCGATGTCGTGATCTCCAGTTTAAATATTTGAATCCCCTTTAATCCAGATATTCGTCTCATATAGCTATCACTCATGCTTATATAGGACTATCTCTCTGGACCTATACGCGTTCATCGTCTCTTAGGTATCTCTCGTGCTACTTGTATGTCGACAATGATCTTTTATCTTCGTAACACACTGACGGTACTCTCTCCCTCGACCTTCATCACTCTTTCTCTCTCTAAGTATATCTCGCTCCCTGCTATGTGTCTCTAACTATGATTCTCCCTGTGGAATCTCTTTCTCTCACACAAACACAAAACTTTGTCTCCCGGGGTCTCATTTCTCTCTACTATTCCCATGTGTGCCACTCGCACACCCCTCATACAAAGATGTCTTTCGCTCCTTAGATATGAGAACCTACGACTCTTCCTCATCAATATCTCTTTCTCACACACAAACACAAACTCTGTCTCCCAGGGTCTCATATTTCTCCATTGTTCTCTTGTATGTCGCTCACACACACCCTCTCTCCCTAGAGATATCTTGCCTTCCCTCGTATGTCTCTCTAGCTATCACTCTCGTTGTGAAATATCTTTCTCTCTTGCAGAAAAAAAACTCCATCTCTCTGGATCTCATTTCTCTGTGATATCTGTCTGTACGTGACTCACACGCACCCTCTCTCTATCTCTCTCACACCCACACACATAACCCAGCGTTCTGATCCACTCGACTCCTATCTCTAACGCACACTAGCTAGCATCTTTATCTTTCTATTTATCTGTTTCTCCATCAACCTTCTTTCTCGCCCTCACTCTTGATTCCTATCACGCACACTACATATGTTTCTCTCTACATGCAGTCAAGTGCCCTCTCACACACATATATAACTTCACCCTTTGAAGCACCCGACGGTCATCTCCAACACCCAAACTAGCGGATGTCCCTCTAGCTAGCATCTTGTTGGTATCAAAACCGGCGGATCTCGGGTAGGGGGTCCCGAACTGTGCGTCAAGGACGGATGGTAACAGGAGACAAGGGACACGATGTTTTTACTCAGGTTCGGGCCCTCTCGATGGAGGTAATACCCTACTCCTGCTTGATTAATATTGATGATATGGGTAGTACAAGAGTAGATCTACCACGAGATCAAAGAGGCTAAACCCTAGAAGCTAGCCTATGGTATGATTGTTGTATATGGAGTTGATGTCCTACAGACTACAACCCTCCGGTTTATATAGACACCGGATATGGTTAGGGTTACACAGAGTCAGTTACAATGGTAGGAGATCTTGAATATCTGCATCGCCAAGCTTGCCTTCCACGCCAAGGAAAGTCCCATCCGGACACGGGACGAAGTCTTCAATCTTGTATCTTCATAGTCCAGGAGTCCGGCTGAAGGTATAGTCCGGCTACCCGAACACCCCCTAATCCAGGACTCCCTCAGTAGCCCCCGAACCAGGCTTCAATGACGATGAGTCCGGCGCGCAGATTGTTCGGCATTGCAAGGCGGGTTCTTCTCCAAATCCTGTAGGAATAATGTCCGATTTTTGTAATGTAGTGCTCCTCGGCTTCCATGCCCAATAATGGCCGTCTTCCGCGTGTCAAACGAATGCGAAAAGTCGGGGCGTTTTTACATCCACACCCCTAGACGTATAAACGAGCCGCCTATTTAACGGGATGGGGATTTAGGTCCAAACCACATCTTCTCTCCGCGAGTTATCATCAGAGCGCTTCCAGCAAAGGTCCATTCCAACATGACCCGCCGTCGTAGCTCCTCCCCTCGCCCCTCCGGTCCCAAACCCGAGTATTGGGAGAGTTGCACCATCCCGCATAGCAAGTTAGTGTCACTTCAGGCCAAGGGATTTCTCCCTCAGGCATACATGGTCCCGGTCCGAGCCGGTCTCGCCACCTACAATGGCGGAAAACAAGTGGAGAGCACCCCCAATCCTTCTAAAGGAGAGCGGGTGTGCCTCGTCCCCTATCTAATAAGGGGACTGGGATTTCCAATTCATCCATTTCTCCGCGGGCTTCTGGAGTTCTACGGCCTCCAACTGCACAATCTCACGCCCGCCTCCATATTACATATTGCGGGTTTCTTCGCCCTTTGCGAGCTATTTTTAGGCGTTGAGGCTCATTTCGCGCTGTGGAAGAGGTTATTCTGCCTGGTGCCCCATTCTCAAGAGGGGTCTATATACCAAGTGGGCGGAGCCGAAGTATGGCGCATCGCCGGGACCGGATACCTATCCGAAACCCCAAAGAAGGCGTCCGAGGACTGGCCTTCGGAATGGTTTTACATAGATGACGTCCCGCTACCCGACTGTAGGATCTAGAAGTAGGTGTGTCTAGAAAGGGGGGGTTTAGACACTCAAGGCTAAAGTTGCAATTTTTAAGCTTTTTCAGTTTAAGTGGAGTTTAGGCATAATTTCAACATTCCCAACACATATCAAGCAAGTATGCAAAGAGTGTATAGGCACCGGAAAGTAAAGCATGCAACTTGCAAGAATGTAAAGGGAAGGGTTTGGAGAATTCGAACGCAATCGGAGACACGGATGTTTTCCCTGTGGTTCAGATAGGTGGTGCTATCCTACATCCATGTTGATGGAGACTTCAACCCACGAAGGGTAACGGTTGCGCGAGTCCACGGAGGGCTCCACCCACGAAGGGTCCACGAAGAAGCAACCTTGTCTATCCCACCATGGCCATCGCCCACGAAGGACTTGCCTCACTAGCAGTAGATCTTCATGAAGTAGGCGATCTCCTTGCCCTTACAAACTCCTTGGTTCAACTCCACAATCTTGTTGGAGGCTCCCAAGTGACACCTAGCCAATCTAGGAGACACCACTCTCCAAGAAGTAACAAATGGTGTGTTGATGATGAACTCCTTGCTCTTGTGCTTCAAATGATAGTCTCCCCAACACTCAACTCTCTCTCATAGGATTTGGATCTGGTGGAAAGAAGATTTGAGTGGAAAGCGACTTGGGGAAGGCTAGAGATCAATATTCATATGGTTGAAATGGAATATCTTGGTCTCAACACATGAGTAGGTGGTTCTCTCTCAGAACATATGAGTTGGAATGGTGTATGTGTTCTGATGGCTCTCTCAACGAGTGAAGAGGAGGTGGAGGGGTATATATAGCCTCCACACAAAATCCAACCGTTACACACAATTTACCAATCTCGGTGGGACCGAATAAACACACTCGGTCAGACCGAAATAGTAAACCTAGTGACCGTTAGGAATTTCGGTGGGACCGATTGGAACAACTCGGTGGGACCGATGTGCTAGGGTTAGGGAAAATCCAAAACTCGGTTTGACCGATTACTCAAACTCGGTGGGACCGATTTGGGTAATAAGCGAAACAAAGAGTTGGCCAAGCAAACTCGGTGGGACCGATTGCATATCTCGGTTGGACCGAAGATATTGCAACAGGTAATAGAGAGTTTGCAAGCCTATCTCGGTGAGACCGAGATCCCATCGGTGAGACCGAATTGCTAGGGTTTGGCAGTGGCAAATGACAAGTGAAACTCGGTGGCGCCGGGTTGAAAGAATCGGTATGACCGAGGTTGGCTTAGGGTTTAGGTCATTTGAGGATATGGGAAAGTAGCTGAGGATTTTGGAGCATATCACTAAGCACTTTGAGCAAGAGGCTCATTATCAACATCTCATCCCTCCTTGATAGTATTGGCCTTTCCTATGGACTCAATGTGATCTTGGATCACTGAAAGTGTAAAATGAAGAGCCCTGAGCTTGAAGCTTTAGCCAATCCTTTGTCCTTATCATCTTGAAGGAGTTCCCACAACCTTTAGTCCATGCCACTCCATTGTTGAACTTATCTGAAACATACTAGATAAAAACGTTAGTCCAACAAGAGATATGTTGACATTAATTACCAAAACCACCTGGAGAGCACTTGTGCTTTCAATCTCCCCCTTTTTGGTAATTGATGGCAACATACATCAAAGCTTTAGATAAAGATATAAAGAACAGCAAGTAAAGCTTTGGAAGGACATGTAACAAGCATAGGCTCCCCCTACATGTATGCACTCATGTGAATATGAAATATAGAGACATGTGAGAGCATAACCATGACAGAGTGGGCAATGTGTTACATGTATCTTGGTCATATGCATCAGAGCAAAAGATTTGTTAAGGAAAATACCTTCATGCTCATGAGTCCTTCTTGCAAATAGTATGTACATAAGCAAGAATTCCTCATACTCATGATTTTGATGCATATACATACCTTGTAGTCTTTGGTTGGCTTAGGATGGAATGAACCTGCACAAACAAGGTTAGATAACACAGGTACACCCACTAACCAGAGCAAACAAAAGAAACCACAAGAATACCAAGACTGGCATGACATGTAGAGAGTGAGTACTAGGTATTACATTGAATTCAACATGTCCCCAAGAGTAAAGATATGCAATGAATTTGACTGATTTCTTTCCCATGGGTGTCTTGCTCCCCCTGAATCTTTCATGGGATATTGGGAGAAGATAGGGAACAGAAAATCAGAGCTAAAAGATACAAATGAATATGTCTTTCCCCCTAAAAAGACATGTGACATCTCTCCTCTTGAACATCAAGCATCTGGGATCCTTGAGTATTGTCTCTCCCCCTAGAGATCTCTTTCTCCCCCTTAATACATTATCTGGGACATCTAGGATCCTTGAGACTTTCTCTCCCCCTTTAGTGCTTTGATGTGATCTCTCTCTCCCCGAAGATAGGCTTTGATGTGATCTCTCTCTCCCCCTTTGACATCAATTTCCAAGAAGGTTTTTCTAGAATCCGTCGAATAGGGTTGGTCCTTGAGACTCAGCATAAAGCAAAGAATAAAATTGAGACAAGATTCATTGAGTGAAGCTGGATCAGAAGAAATATAGATTATGTGACAAACTGTTTTTCTTGTTGCGAAATCGGTGGCACCGAGTGGTATGTTTCGGTGGTACCGAAGGGATTCGGTTGGACCGAAAATTACAAATCGGTGAAACCGAGTTCATGACAGAGAGAACACTTGTCAGCTCAGCTCACTAGTCAAATAAGATCTCACAAAGATTTGCAATGAATTAAATGCAGAAAATGCAGAACAAAAACAAAAGGAAAAGAGAAGAGACTGAAAGATCTAGATGAAGTTTTTTTTTGAAAAAGAGAAGGGAACAAATAAACAAGCATGAGACAAATGCAATAACACAAAGAAAGAACACAAGAGAACTTCATCTAGAGTTGGGCGGTGACATAGTCACCTATGTTAGAGTATATTGACTTAGGAGTCAAGTGAGAACACTTGATCATAGGTCATACTCATCGTTTAAGCTCAAAATGGGGTTACCATTTTTGTTTAAGCATCTTGATGCATTCACATCTTGTTGAGTTGCTTTGACTCATGTCTTGGAGTAAAGCTTCTCTAAGATGGAATAACATACCTTGGGTGGTGGTGTGGTTCTTGCTCATGTAGTTGAACTTGTGTGCGTGCTCATGGTTGATGTAGCCCATCAAGAGTTTGGAGCACCACTTGGAGTTTGAGTTCATCTACCTACATGGGTTAGTTCTTGCAAGGAAGAGCACTTGTGTATCCAAAAGTGACAATCATGAGGCTCAACAAAGAATTTGTCAAAGGATATGTTTGAATGGTTTTGTGCTTCCTTGTCTTCAACCACCATTGTGTAGAGACTTGGTGATGTAGAGATTTCTCAAGATGTGAGTGAGTCGCAATCTCATGGAATTAGTTTCAACCAAGCACCTACATGGGTTAGACAACATGCAACATACAAATATATCCAAGACATAAGATAGTCATCATAAGAGATATATCATGGATTAGTCATAAGCTCATGTCTTGCATGTATCCAATGGAGTTCCTACTCCACGTTTGAAGCATCAATGATGTTCAATTCTCCTCTCAACCTGCAAAACACTTTCTCATCAAGTGGTTTAGTGAATATATCCGCTAATTGCTTATCAGTGCGAACATGCTTAAGATTTATGTCACCCTTAGCAACATGATCTCGAATGAAATGATGACAAACTTCAATATGCTTAGTTCGAGAATGTTGTACAGGATTATGACCAATTTTGATAGCACTTTCATTGTCACAAAGCAGTGGAACATGTTTCACATAGATCCCATAATCTTTAAGAGTTTGGGTCATCCAAAGTAATTGAGCACAACATGAACCAGCAGCAATGTATTCAGCTTCGGCGGTGGATAAGGATACCGAGTTTTGTTTCTTAGAGGACCAAGACACAAGAGATCTACCAAGAAAGTGACAAGTACCCGAAGTGGACTTCCTATCAACCTTGTCTCTGGCATAATCCGAGTCGGAATAGCCAACAAGATCAAAAGAAGACCTTTTAGGATACCAAATGCCAAAGTTTGGTGTATGAATTAAGTATCTCACTATCCTTTTCACAGCCTTAAGATGACATTCCTTAGGAGCAGCTTGATATCGTGCGCACATGCACACACTTAGCATAATATCGGGACGTGAAGCACATAGGTATAGCAATGAACCAATCATAGAGCGATAAACCTTTTGATCAACCGGTTCACCACCTTTGTCAAATCATTATGTCCACTAGTGGGCATGGGGGTAAACATACCTTTGCACTCTTGCATATTGAACTTCTTGAATAAGTCCTTGGTGTACTTCGTTTGAGAGACAAATGTACCTTCCTTAGTTTGCTTGATTTGCAAACCAAGAAAGAATTTGAGTTCACTCATCATAGACATCTCAAATTTCTCTGACATTAGCTTTCCAAACTTTTCACTAAAGAGAGGGTTAGTTGAACCAAATATGATATCATCAACATAAATTTGGCATACAAATAGTTCTCCATTAACCCTTTTAGTAAAAAGAGTAGAATCAATTTTACCAATTTCGAAACCACTTGCAATAAGGAACTTGGTCAAGCATTTATACCATGCTCTAGGAGCTTGTTTAAGACCATAAAGAGCTTTGTGAAGTTTGTAAACATGATTTGGTTTCTTAGGATTGATAAAACCAGGAGGTTGTTTAACATAAACTTCCTCTTCTATTTTGCCATTTAGAAAAGCACTTTTAATGTCCATTTGGTACAAGGTGATATTATGGTGATTAGCATAGGCAAGTAAGATGCGAATGGACTCACGTCTAGCAACGGGAGCATATGTCACACCATAGTCCATACCTTCGACTTGTGTGTATCCTTGGGCGACGAGACGTGCTTTGTTGCGAACCACTTGTCCATCTTCATCTTGCTTGTTGCGAAACACCCATTTGGTACCAATGATGTTGTGGTTGTTGTCGGGCTTCTCAACCAATGTCCAAACTTGGTTTCTCTCAAAATTGTGTAGCTCTTCATGCATAGCGTTTATCCAATCCGGATCTTCCAATGCTTCTTCAACCTTCATAGGTTCAATGCTAGAGATGAATGAGTAGTTTTCACAAAAGTTAGCTAAGCGAGTTTTTGAGCGAGTGATTCTCCCGGTTTGTATATCATTGAGGATTTGCTTGACGGGGTGATCTTTGGCGATTCTTGCTCGAACTCGTGAGAGCTTTTGCTTGGGTCTTCGTTGAGCATCTTCTTCATCTTGTTCTTCTTCTTGGCCTTCTTCATTGTTGACGTTGTCATTCTCTTGCCGTGGTAGAGAAGGAGGTTGTTGATGTTCGTCTTGATGTACTTCCTCGTCTTCTTCATCTTGGCGTGTCCCACTTGTGGATGCTTCCGTGTCGAATCTTGGCTCACCCTGTCGTGAAGTATAAGCTTCCACTTGGATGGATGAAGTACTCTCCTTCACCTCCGTTGGACGAACTTTGCCAATGGATAAGTCTTGGATTGCTTCTGGAGAGTCTTTGTCTCCTACATCAATTGGCAATTGCTCTACTTGCGAGCCATTAGATTCATCAAACTTCACATCTACCGTCTCTTCAACCTTTCGGGTGAAATTGTTGTAGACACGGTAAGTGTGAGAGTTTGAGACATAACCAAGTAGAAAACCTTCATGAGATTTAGGAGCAAACTTTGAACGATGATGCTTATCAAGAATGTAGCACTTTGAGCCAAATACTCGAAAGTATCCAACTTGGGGTTTGTTACCGGTGAGGAGCTCGTATGCTGTCTTGCCGAGTAGCTTGTGAAGATACAAGCGATTTGTTGCGTGACAAGCTGTCTCAACCGCTTCTGCCCAAAAGTGCTTCGGTGTCTTGTATTCATCAAGCATCGTTCTTGCCATTTCGATGAGCGTCCGGTTCTTCCTCTCAACAACTCCGTTTTGTTGAGGTGTGTACGTAGCCGAGAACTCGTGTGAGATCCCTTCCTCGTCAAGAAAGGTATCCACATTTGCGTTCTTGAACTCCGTTCTGTTGTCACTTCGAACCATCTTGATCTTCACGTCAAACTGATTTTGGGCCTTCCTAGCGAAGTTTTTGAAGATCTTCTAGACCTGCGACTTGTCATTAAGAAAGAACACCCACGTAAATCTTGAAAAATCATCAACATAACTAGACCAAAAGAATTTCCACCGATACTCTTGTAGGCGTTGGGACCAAAAAGATCCATATGAAGTAGCTCGAGTGGCCTCCTTGTGGTCATGATGTTCTTCACGGGATGCCTTCCTCCAACCTGTTTACCTGCTTGACAAGCAATGCAAAGTCTATCCTTATCAAATATGACATCGTTAACTCTAAGGATATGATTTCCCTTAATAAGCTTGTCAAGGTTTCTCATGCCAACGTGACCTAGTCGTCTATGCCACAACCAACCTTTTGAGGATTTAGCAATAAAGCAAGTTTTAGGTTGTGCCTTTTTAGAGAAATCGACAATGTAAAGGTCACCTCTACGCATACCGGTAAAGACCATTTTATGATTGTCTCGACGAAACACTTGGCAATCTACCTCAGTAAATAGGACATTTAAACCGAAATCAGCAAGTCTAGATACTGAAAGTAAGTTGTAGCCGAGAGATTCAACGAGCATGACATTTTGAATGGAACTATCATGTGAGATGGCCACCTTACCAAGGCCAACCACTTTACCCTTTGAATTATCACCAAAGGTGACATATTTCCGAGGGCCGTCGTTTTCAGCAAGCTCACAGAACATCTCTTCATCTCCAGTCATATGATCAATACATCCACTATCAAGAACCCATTCCTTTCCTCCTGACGCATATCCCCGAAGATTTGCCGTAAGACCAAAATGTCTCATTGCATCATCAAGATCGAAGTCACTATCATCATCATAATCATAGTATCCATGTTCACCATGATCTTGTGACTCATCATTTCCTAGAGAGGGTAATTCATTAGATAAATGATCATCAAAGTGGTCACTTTTATGAATTCTTATAGCTTCAAATATAATATCACTAATGATTCCAGCATCTCCTTTAGCATGCTTGAGATTGGTAAGCTCAAATAGACAATCACCAAAACTAGGATCACTAGAGTTCATTTTACTCAAGGCAATAGATTTGTGGAGAATTTCATCCAAATTTTTCAAGGAATGATCGGGAAATCGTTCCTCAAGAAATTTCCATATAGTATGGGCACAATTAAGAGTAGGCAAACTAGCAATCAAATTTTTGGGCAATCCTCTAATGATGAGCTCAATAGTTCTAAGATTGGGAATCATGTCAATATCTTCATCTAAGGTAGGATGCAAGGGATCAATATGAGGTGCACAAGGGCTAGCAATATACTTGTTCACATGGTATTGATTGAAGATTACAAGCATCTCATGTTTCCACTCATGAAAATATTCTCCATCAATAATAGGCACTCTATGTCTAAGACTCCCTAAAGTAGACACATCCATCTTCCTCCAATGGTGATTAAACCAAGGCAATGGAGACCAAAGCTCTGATACCACTTGTAGGATCTAGAAGTAGGTGTGTCTAGAAAGGGGGGGTTAGACACTCAAGGCTAAAGTTGCAATTTTTAAGCTTTTTCAATTTAAGTGGAGTTTAGGCATAATTTCAACATTCACAACACATATCAAGCAAGTATGCAAAGAGTGTATAGGAAGCGGAAAGTAAAGCATGCAACTTGCAAGAATGTAAAGGGAAGGGTTTGGAGAATTCAAACGCAATCGGAGACACGGATGTTTTCCCTGTGGTTCAGATAGGTGGTGCTATCCTACATCCATGTTGATGGAGACTTCAACCCACGAAGGGTAACGGTTGCGCGAGTCCACGGAGGGCTCCACCCACGAAGGGTCCATGAAGAAGCAACCTTGTCTATCCCACCATGGCCATCGCCCACGAAGGACTTGCCTCACTAGCGGTAGATCTTCACGAAGTAGGCGATCTCCTTGCCCTTACAAACTCCTTGGTTCAACTCCACAATCTTGTCGGAGGCTCCCAAGTGACACCTAGCCAATCTAGGAGACACCACTCTCCAAGAAGTAACAAATGGTGTGTTGATGATGAACTCCTTGCTCTTGTGCTTCAAATGATAGTCTCCCCAACACTCAACTCTCTCTCTCATAGGATTTGGATCTGGTGGAAAGAAGATTTGAGTGGAAAGCGACTTGGGGAAGGCTAGAGATCAAGATTCATATGGTTGGAATGGAATATCTTGGTCTCAACACATGAGTAGGTGGTTCTCTCTCAGAACATATGAGTTGGAATGGTGTATGTGTTCTGATGGCTCTCTCAACGAGTGAAGAGGAGGTGGAGGGGTATATATAGCCTCCACACAAAATCCAACCGTTACACACAATTTACCAATCTCGGTGGGACCGAATAAACACACTCGGTCGGACCGAAATAGTAAACCTAGTGACCGTGAGGAATTTCGGTGGGACCAATTGGAACAACTCGGTGGGACCGATGTGCTAGGGTTGGGGAAAATCCAAAACTCAGTTTGACCGATTACTCAAACCCGGTGGGACCGATTTGGGTAATAAGCAAAACAGAGAGTTGGCCAAGCAAACTCGGTGGGACCGATTGCATATCTCGGTTGGACCGAAGATATTGCAATAGGTAACAGAGAGTTTGCAAGCCCATCTCGGTGAGACCGAGATCCCATCGGTGAGACCGAATTGCTAGGGTTTGGCAGTGGCAAATGACAAGTGAAACTCGGTGGCGCCGGGTTGCAAGAATCGGTATGACCTAGGTTGGCTTAGGGTTTAGGTCATTTGAGGATATGGGAAAGTAGCTGAGGATTTTGGAGCATATCACTAAGCACTTTGAGCAAGAGGCTCATTATCAACATCTCATCCCTCCTTGATAGTATTGGCCTTTACTATGGACTCAATGTGATCTTGGATCACTAAAAGTGTAAAATGAAGAGTCCTGAGCTTGAAGCTTTAGCCAATCCTTTGTCCTTAGCATCTTGAAGGAGTTCCCACAACCTTTAGTCCATGCCACTCCATTGTTGAACTTATCTGAAACATACTAGATAAAAACGTTAGTCCAACAAGAGATATGTTGACATTAATTACCAAAACCACCTGGAGAGCACTTGTGCTTTCACCGACCCTATCCGGGTCGGTCTCCCTGAGTTCAAAAGTGCTCCATTGAAGAAATGCTTGAGCTGGCGTCCGCGGAGCTCTCAGAGAGAAAGCGACAGAGACGTCCTTTACCTGATGGGCTGGATAAGACTGTTGGCTCATTCCGGACTAACCATGATTGGAGTCATGGCCGCATGCATTATGCGGGGGGTGCAGCCGCTTCAATATAGAGGCCACCCCATGTTGGATTTCAACGGGGAGGATGACGCCACCCGTTACGGTCGTAAGGGGCCGGCCTCAGCCGCCGCCCTAGTAAAGATCTTATCCTCTTTTTACAAGGGAGGAAAGGAGGAATTCCTCCGCGTCAACCCGTGGGCCGGATTTACTATGCACGATCCTCCAAGTTGGGTAAGTGAACAATTGCGCTTGCCCGTTTGTTTTATACTCCCATGGTTCGATATATAGTCTAACGACTTCAATGCAGGAACTGCGACAGGAGGTAAAGGATATAAACAACCACCCTCCACAGCCCGAGGACCCAGAACGGTCCCTCGATCCGGACTCCAAAGAGGATCCAGACATATCGGTGGAGCTTATCGACGGGGTGTTCCATCAGCTAAGCAAGGACAATACCTTGGTAGCCATTACGGCTGATTACCCAGGGTTAATCCCGGCCTCCCAGGTGACAGAAACCGGAGTCTCATTCCCTTGAGAGAGATTCCATTCTCATGTATTCCAGTGTTTCTGACGACAACCATGTTTTGCAGGGGAGATTTCCGAGGCGGGAGGCCGAACCTGCGGCGGCTAGCCAATGAGGGGCCGCAGGGCCCCGTGGGGCAAAAAGGAATGTAGTCCGGACTGAGATGCCGGCGCAAAGGTATAGCGCACCCTCTATTTCCCTGGTGTTATTCTGTCAGGGCATATTAACGTTCGTGCTATCTTCAGAACGAAGAGATCTCGCCAGACTACATTCGGAGAGGTTGCCAATCGCACCTCCACCAGCCAGGCTCCAACGTCTGGCCAGGAAGCGGAGGCGAGCACAAGGCGCGCACCGGACGCTCCTCCGACAGAGGATGCGGACAAGCTGTCTGCCACAAATTCTGAAGTGGAGAGTGCCATGAACCACAGGCGTCGTCGGACGGTTCTACGCGACGCTTGTTTCTCCCAAGAGGCTTTAGATGCCTTTAATTCGGGAGATGCGTACCTCCGTGCCGCTCAAAATGGTTTAGCCAGAGCCACGGAGCAGTATGTAAAAGACATACGGGTAAGAAAATTTTGGTCAAATATATATATATATATATACCAGTAGCCCCCGAGACTTGAAACAGTTAGAGCAACTGATTTAAGGATCATTTAATATGCAGGTTCTTACAGAGAAGAATACCGTACTATCCCAGGAGCTAGAAAAGTGCAAGGCCCAACTAGAGGCCGCACTAGCCGCAGCAGGGGAGCCCAAAGAGACCCCCTCAGGTAAGATACACTTCGAAAGATTAGTATTGTGCGGTGTGGGTGCAAACCTGACAAATCATATTGCAGATGGCGCCGGACTCGATCCAGAAAAGCAACAACTCTTACGCCGGCTAAAGGCCGGTGAGAGTACGTTGACAAAGGTGAGGCGAGAGAAGAATGATCTTTAGGATGCCAACACCAAGCTGGACGTCGAACTTAAAGATGTTCATGGCCAACTGTCGGACTCCATGAAGGAGAATCAGCGGCTTCGACGCGGCATATTTAGTAAGTGCTTGAACGAACTTTGAAAAAAGAGTTTGGCGAGGAAGTCGACTAGCAGAGTAATGTCTGTAGGTATGCTCACAGGTCGTCCTGTAGAGGAGATGCCCGGTTCTACGGGTGACCTTCTTCCCGAACTCTTGCAACTGCACGAGCGAATTCGGCAGGCGATGCGAGGCGTTGCCCAAGCCTTATGGCCTGCCCACTCCATGCCCGAGGGCCTTGGAGAGCTTGCGGAGAAGCTGAAGGGAGATCGGCGGTGCTTCCGGTTGTGGAAGATATCGACCTGCCGACAAGGCGCTAGGGAGGCCTGGGCCATGGTGAAGACCCGTTTTACGAAGTCTGACCCAAACCACATGGCCGAGGTCGGACCAGTGGGGCCTGACGGGAAGGAGATCCCTGTAAGCTTAGTATACGGCCAAGTAGAGTTGGCCGCGAAGTATTCCCAGCAGGACTGTAAATTAGACAGCCTGTTAGATGGTATAGAAGAGGAATACAATCAGTCAGAATGACTATGTAATTTTGAATTGACATTTGTAATGCCTTCTAGCCGGATTGTAGATCGTTTGTCGTTGCCGACCTTTTCGCTTCAACCTCGGGACCTGACGGTCCGGAGTGTGTCCGAATACCATGGCGGTTATATAAGAACCGGCGTATGCGTGGAGACCAGGCGTAGGGGTCATTAGTGCTTTATCAGACAAGTGCCCAACTAGTTATGTTATATTACATGGTTAGTAAGAAACATCTTCCAAACAGAATAGTTCCTTAAGGGTTCCTTTCGCTGGGAGGCATGCCCTAAAGTGCACATTAGGACTGCGTGAAAAGACGCAAAAAAAAGCATCTGGGGCGCATAAAATGAGTAAAAAGATCAACTTTTATTTCATCGACCGAATATTCCCTTAAGAACGCTAGCTTTCGGCTTCACCCAGTCTGAGGTACACATCCGGCTGACCTGGCAGTAACAATCGCAAAGGTGCTCCCTTTACCACCTAGCCGAAAAATCGGGAACGTAGGGGTAAGCACAGGAGCCAGGCAACCCAGCTTGGCCAAAACTTAAGTCATATCGATGCATATAATGGTGAAGAAAAAGGTACATGCGGAAGTTTGACACATGTGTTGGGCGTGAAGCCCGTATAAATAAGCTTCTGTTAAAGAAGCCCCCAGGTTTAATGAGCGTGAGTGGCGCGTCACTAGATGAGCCTTTAAGGGTTATAAAAGAAAAGAGGGGAAGGAGAGAAATGTAAGACAGAAAAATGCAAAAAATGGACAGAGGAAGGAGACAAACACAGAGTCCGGCGCTAGGCATAGAATCTTCGGAGACGGGTGGCGTTCCACGGGTTCGGCTCGAGTCGGTTATCCGGCGCATCTCGCAGACGGTACGCCCCACCAGTCAGGACTTGGTCGATTATGAATGGACCTTCCCACTTGGGCTTGAGTTTGTCCTTTTTCTTATCTGGCAGGCATAGAACTAGTTCGCCAACATTGTAATTTTTGGCCAGTACTTCTCTGCTTTGATATCTTTGGGCCTGCTATTGATAAAATGCGGAGCGGGCTTTTGCCACGTCACGCTCCTCCTCCAAGGCGTCCAAGTTGTCCTGCCGATCGAGCTCGGCTTCTCTTTCTTCGTACATGCACACTCTAGGTGAGTCATGAATTATGTCGCAGGGCAGAACTGCCTCTGCGACGTACACCATAAAAATGGTGTGTATCCGGTGGTGCGATTTGGCGTGGTCCGCAGCCCCCATAGCACGGAGTCAAGCTCCTCTACCCAGTGCGTGTTAGATTCCTTGAGGGACCGCACCAGTCTGGGTTTAATGCCGCTCATGATAAGACCATTTGCACGTTCAACCTGGCCGTTGGTTTGTGGGTGATAGACGGAAGCATAATCGAGCTTGATGCCCATGTTTTTGCACCAGAGTTTTACCTCGTCGGCGGTAAAGTTTGTACCGTTATCGGTTATGATGCTGTGGGGGATGCCATAACGGTGTACAACCCCGGATATGAAGTCTATCACAGGTCCGGATTCGGCCGTTTTAACAGGCTTGGCTTCTATCCATTTGGTGAACTTATCCACCATGACCAGTAAGTATTTTTTTCCTATGGGTCCCACCTTTAAGGGGTCCGACCATGTCAAGCCCCCAGACCGCAAAAGGCCAGGTGATGGGTATAGTTTGGAGTGCGGTGGGTGGCATATGGCTTTGGTTGGCAACCAACGCATCGTTGGACTAGGTCCTGAGCGTCTGCCCGGGCCGTCGGCCAATAAAAGCCTATACGGAAAGCCTTGCTAACAAGGGACCGAGCAGCGGCGTGGTGACCACCGAGTCCGGCATGAATTTCAGCCAGAAGGTTCCGCCCTTCCTCTTCGGAGGTGCACCTTTGAAGGACTCCGGTAGTGCTTTTCTTATAAAGCTCTCCCTCATGGACTCTATAGGCTTTAGATCGCCGCACTATGCAGCGGGCCTCGTTTTGGTCCTCCGGGAGTTCCTGCCTAGTAAGGTAGGCTAGGAATGCTTCTGTCCACGGGGCGATAACCGCCATTATTACATGGGCTGAAGGTGTAATTTCATTAGCAGAGCCTCCAATTATGTCAGATTGTTCGGTGTTGAGTGGTGCGGCTGGGTCCGGGCTGTTATTTGCGGGTTCCCCCTCCCATGCTACGGATGGCTTGAACAATCTTTCCAAAAAGATGTTGGGGGGGACTGCATCGCATTTTGCTTTGATGCGTGCCAGGACGTCCGCTGCTTGATTGTTTTCTCGGGCTATATGGTGAAACTCCAGCCCTTCGAACCGAGCTGACATTTGTAGGACGACGTTGTGGTAAGCTGCCATTTTTGGGTCCTTGGCGTCAAAGTCTCCATTTATTTGGGATATCGCGAGGTTTGAATCCCCGCGTACCTCTAGGCGCTGGATACCCATGGATACTGCTATCCGGAGACCATGTAGGAGGGCCTCATATTCGGCTGCATTGTTGGAATCCATGTACATGATCTGGAGCGCATATTGGACTGTGTCTCCTGTGGGGGACGTCAGGACGACGCCAGCCCCTAGTCCGGCCAACATTTTGGAGCCGGCGAAATGCATAATCCAGTTTGAATATGTGGCGTACTCTTTAGGGAGCTCGGCCTCCGTCCATTCTGCGACGAAGTCGGCCAAAACATGCGATTTGATAGCTCGCCATGGCTTATAGGTTATATCGAATGGGAGAAGCTCGATGGCCCATTTTGCAATCTGGCCCGTTGCATCGCGGTTGTTGATAATATCGTTGAGTGATACTTCTGAGGCTACTATTATGGAACACTCTTGAAAGTAGTGTCGTAGCTTCCAGGATGCCATGAATACCGTGTGTGCAATCTTTTGATAATGCGGGTACCGTGATTTGTCCTTGTTAAGGTCTTTAAAATCGACACACAGGTGCCAGGATTTGTCCTTCTTTGGTACCATCACCAGGTTTGCTAGCCAGTCCGGATGTTTTATGTCTCTAATGAATCCGGCCTCCAATAGCTTGGCTAGCTCCTCTCCCATAGCCTGTCTCTTGGGTTCGGAAAAATGCCGAAGGGCCTGTTTGACAGGTTTGAATCCTTTTAGGATATTTAAGCTGTGTTCGGCCAGCCTGCGTGGGATCCCTGGCATGTCTGAAGGGTGCCAGGCGAAAATGTCCCAGTTCTCTCGTAGGAACTCTCGCAGTGCGGCGTCTACATCAGGGTTCAGTCGTGCCCCGATGGAAGCTATTTTATTGGGGTCCGTTGGATGGACCTGGAATTTGACTATTTCGTCGGCTGGCTTGAAGGATGTGGATTTGGATCTCTTGTCGAGTATCACATCATCCTTGTTAACCGTGGAGCGCAGCGTGGTCAGTTCCTTGGCCACTAAGGCTTCGGATAGTGCCTCAAGGGCTAATGCGGCCATCTTGTTTTCGGCGCGGAGTGCTATGTCCAGATCACTAGCTAGAGTGATAATTCCGTTTGGCCCGGGCATCTTAAGCTTCATGTACCCGTAATGGGGTATTGCTTGGAAGATTGTGAATGCTTCCCACCCTACTAAAGTGTGATATCCTCTTTTGAATGGGGCCACCTGAAACGTGACTTCTTTGGACCTGTAATTATCCGGCGTGCCGAACACCACATCTAGTGTGATTTTTCCTGTGCAGCGCGCTTCCCGACTAGGGATTATTCCTCTAAAGGCTGTGCTGCTTCGCTCGATGTGGTTCCAGTCTATTTCCATTTTTTGAAGGGTTTCCTCATAAATGAGGTTCAGTCCGCTGCCTCCATCCATGAGCACCTTGGTGAGGCGAAAGCCGTCCACTATGGGACTAAGGACCAATGCGGCTGGTGCTCGGGCTGTTCAGAATCTAGGTTCATCACTTGCGTTGAAGGTAATAGCAGTGTCACTCCATGGATTTATTGTTGCAACTTGATAGACTTCGGCGAGGCTGCGGAGTGTTCTTTTTCGCATATTGTTTGATGCGAAAGTCTCAAAGACTGTGAGAACGGTACTGGTGTCCTCAGGCTGGCTTTCTGCGGCCTCCAGAATTAAGAGGTCGTTGGCAATTTTGGCCACCTGCCAGAGTATCCAACATGCTCTAAGGCTGTGAGTTGGTGTGGCGTCCTCTGTACTATGAATTCTACAGGGTCCATCAAGCCACCTTTCCAGTACGGTTCCATGCCCTGTAGAGGGTTTTGGCTTTTTGGTGTTTAACCCGGGTGTCCTATGATGATGCACCCTCTTAGTTCGGACGGGATTACTATTCAAGGCCGGATTATCCCAAAATTTTATTTCGGTTTTCTAGGCACTTTCCATCGCACAGTATTTTTGTACTATGGACGCCAAGTCAACGAAGCGTGTAATATCACGACGACTCACGGCGTTAAGGATTCCCTCGTCCGTGCAATTACTGCAGAAAATTGAGATTGCGTCTTCCTCGCGGCAATCCTTTATCCTGTTCATAACCAGGAGAAATCTGGCCCAGTAATGATGTACTGTTTCCTCGGGCCTCTGCCTGATTTGGGAGAGATCGCTTATGTTCGGGTGGGCGGGTGTCGTCGAATCTGAAACCTCACCCAATCCAAGATTCAGAGGCCGAAGAGTTTCCGAACTCTGAAGTTCAGATTCTTGGATGTTGTCCAATGAAACTAGCCCGTTGCCTGATCCTAAGCTCAGGTCTTGAATTACATGCTCCCCTCCGCGGGTATCCGGCTTGGAGGGGTCGGGAATTCGGACGTAGCTAGTCCTTAAAATAGATGAAGGGTCGCCACACTGCGCCTCTACCACGGCAACATGGTGGGTGACTTGGGGAGAGTTAATTTCTCTTAGATCGGGTTTAAGCCCAACCTGGTCGTAATCCGTAGCGACCCCCAGGGCGGCCATGCGATCCAAGAGCTCGTTTACGGAAGAGAGCTCCATTGGATCTAGCTGCTCGACGAGCTCCGAGCTGACGTGTAGGTTGCTTTTGATGACCCGAGAGGTCACCATCGGTGCAAGAGCCGAACAGGCGGTCATGAGGAAACCACCTAGCCGGAGAGTTTGGCCGACAGCCAAGGCTCCCTTAGCAACGGCACTGTGTTTAAAGACGGGAGGAGGCATCCTTCCTGATTGCGACGGCACAAAGGAACTCTCAATGAAAGCACCAATGTCGGTGTCAAAACCGGCGGATCTCAGGTGGGGGGTCCCGAACTATGCGTCAAGGCCGGATGGTAACAGGAGACAAGGGACATGATGTTTTTACCCAGGTTCGGGCCCTCTCGATGGAGGTAATACCCTACTCCTGCTTGATTAATATTGATGATATGGGTAGTGCAAGAGTAGATCTACCACGAGATCAAGGAGGGTAAACCCTAAAAGCTAGCCTATGGTATGATTGTTGTATATGGAGTTGATGTCCTACGGACTACAACCCTCCGGTTTATATAGACACCGGATAGGGTTAGGGTTACACAGAGTTGGTTACAATGGTAGGAGATCTTGAATATCCGCATCACCAAGCTTGCCTTCCACGCCAAGGAAAGTCCCATCCGGACACGGGACAAAGTCTTCAATCTTGTATCTTCATAGTCCAGGAGTCCGGCTAAAGGTATAGTCCGGCTACCCGAACACCCCCTAATCCAGGACTCCCTCACATCTCCATCTCTGTATCTATTTATAGTTTCTCCGTCAACATTTCTTTCTCACACGGAGTCTTGCTTCCTATCACCCACACTATATATGTCTCTCCATACATATGCATTTATAGGTTGGTCTCTTTTGCACAATCGATGCGCCTCACTCCCTCTACTCGCCATAGATGCATGCTCCAGCCCATGCCACTATCTCTTAAAGACAAAAACACATGCTCAATTGTCGGGACTTCTTCCATGCATTCTCACATGCATGCATATTGTCATATTGATCCGTCTCTCCCATGTCGTTGATCTTATGACTTATGTCTTCTTTTTTTTATCTCGATCATGCGCGCGCGAACACACACATCCCACGTATACATGTATACCTCTCACACATGCACGTTCAAGGTCTCTATGTCTCCATACATAGTTAATTACCCTCAATCCTAACGCCACATTGAATCGTTCTCCTCTTTTGTGCACATAACTTTCGCCTAGGTGGGTAAAACACACACTCACACTTAACAATCTCCTTCTAGCTACCCCCCCCCCCCCGCCACCTCTCACTCTTCCCCTATATCCCCGAAACCAATAAGACCATCCCTTAGTTTAATTCCCGCCTACATGCACCATCGATATATAGTAGTCTTCCTCAGTGTCTCTCGAACAAACACGTTCTCTCAAAGTCGACTCCTCTCATGCATATAGGTCCTAATGCGTTTTTCGAGGCTAACTTTGACCAAATGTTAGAGCAATAATATATGACATGCAACTTACAAAGCATACCTTCAATTTTGTATGTCAAAGGAGCTTCCAATAATATAATTTGCATAGTATACATCTCATGTGCTATTAATCTTATCAATAGTCAAAGGTTGTCTTGAAAAACACATTAGGCCCTATATAGATGGAAGGAGGGAGTAGGTCCCATGCAAAAAATGAGAATAAAATTCAAACATCTGGGCATCGTGGCTCGGTCGATAACATTGAGAAACTTGGTTTTAAAATCATGAAACTTGGCATGGTGTCATGTCATGGTAGTACCATGCCGTGGTAAAAAAAATTGGCCGAATAGGAACAAATTTTGGTATAAGCTTCTTGCAAATCGGAGCTTCTCTCAAGAAGGCTCGTGGTTCTGGGAGGGAACGTATCACCTTTGTGTGCATAATTCAAATTTGAAATACAAGCACATGTTCCAGTGCACCAAAGTTGGTAGAAAAATCACATGTGTGTCCTCGGGTAAATTTCTAGGTTCCATGCAAGGAATGGGAATGAAATTCAAAATTCTGGGCGTCGTGGCTAGGTTGGAAACATTGAGAAACTTAGTTTTTTAATTCATGTAAATCCAAAACACGCATGAAAATAATGAAACTTGGCTTGGTGCCATGACATGGCACCAACATGCTGTGGTAAATTTGCAGTCCGATTTGCGAAGGCGCACACATTAACAATCAACAAAGTCATTTTGGAAGAAGTGTTGTCATGTTACAATCGGAAACACAAGTATTATTGAAACCGTGGGTGTTCTACTTACTAGTACCATTTACGTGCCGCCACGCGTCGAGGCGACGTGCAGGGTAGCTATTTGAGTACGAGAGGCGTGCGATCAGACCCCTGTGCGTGCTTATCGGGAGGAGAGCCCTTTGACCTCCATCTGCCGTCCACCTCTCTCCCAAGGTCTCCATTAATGGCGCCCGAGCCTCTGTTTAATGGCGTGGCTATGTCTCACTCGACTGAGACTTAAGAGAGAAAAAAGAAAATCTGAAAGCACGAATATTGATGTAAGATCTGACGTACCTATATAGCATCTACTGCGACTTATAGCAAGACTGATGAATATATAAGGAAGATTAAAAAATTTGATCAAAGAAGGGCTTGCCCCTTCCGATTTTCATTACTGAAAACCACCACAGTTCACAAGAAGTTCAGCACAACTCCAGCCTAACACGAAGGACTAAAAGCTACCAGATTGAAATCGCAACATCCCAAGAAGCCAACAAAGGCCAAACATCCGCGCTAGAACCCAACATTTCACAACCGACGACACAATCCACATCCTAAACCGATTATCACATCAAAAGAAACCAGGAAACTAGTCTCCGCGACGAGCGGCAATGAGCTCTTTTGTGTCCTCAAGACGCTGCTTGAGAACATCCATGGATTCCTCCATCAGCCTTTGGCGCTCGTTGCAGAGCATGTCATTCTCGTCCATAAGTTTCTTCAACAAGGCACCAGTCTCCTCCTGCAGGTCTGCACTTCGAACGATCTTCTCCCTCAGCAGGTCACGCTCGGCCCGAAGCCTCTCATTGCCCTTGCTTAGTTGCCGGATGACGCCGGTAGCATGTTCAAACAAGGCTACCATGTCATCCTGCAACCTCGCCGAGCGGGAGATCTGATCAGTCTGGCTATGGACGATCGCATGCATGCGCCTGTAACAGTCGTCGCGTGCCTGCGAGAAATTTTCCCAGGCCGCCACGGCGCGGCGGGACATCTCTACTGCATTCGTGGCGCGGCAGGACATCTCTGCTACTTCCACGGTGTGGCCGGACCAGTCTGCCGCATCGACGGTGCGGCGGGACCTCCGTGTTGCTTCAGCGGCACGGCGGGACCTCTGTGCTCCTACTTCCGCGTGGCGGGACATGTCAGCTGCTCTCGCAGCGAGGCGGGACATCTCTCGTGCTTCCGCTTCCATGCTCGCCTCTCCCTGGTGGCAATCTCTCGACCCAGAACTCACGCTGGCCATGGCAGACGCAAGGGAAGGATGCTGAATGACTTGTCTGTTTTTGTGGATGAGGAGTTGAGGAGGAATGTGCAGTCATCTTGGCATACTAGTATTTATAACCGAGTACTAATACACTCCTAAGTGGGAAACCGTTTAGGTTGTGATCGGTGTGAACAGGTTTGCAATTCAATATAGCGTGGAGTAATTTGGAATGTGACGAGACGCAAGCTCAAAATTTATTGACGGTTCTAGTTTCGAAGTGCAGCACTATTCCCGGATGGAGTACTTCTTTTTCTACTCCCTCCTTTCCGGTTTTATAGGGCTTATCTCAAAATTTTAGTTTTTCCATTTTATAAGGCTCAATTTGGTTGTCCCCAACACATGTTCAGATTCCAAGGTGCATTAAATCATTGCATGCAAGTATTAAGAGAAAATTGACCAATGCATGTACTTTATGCATGCATGCATTGCAATTAATGCATTAAACCTATCTCTCGGGACTTCTCGCACGCACCATCGTGCCACCCACAAAAACTTGTACTTTGAGTTTAGTAGTATGTTATATAGGAAGAGAAGAGGTGCACGCACGCACTCGTCCTCTCACACACGCGTCTATTTTTTCTCGAAAAGGAGGATGATGACCCCCCGGCCTCTGCATCTAGGAGTCACACACGCAAATTATTGAAATATATCGAGTGCAGTGCTTTGATGTGTCGCGTCAACTCGTACATCAACCAGAAGTTTGATTATCCTCTCCCTCGCGGACTTAACTGCACATGCCTTTGGCTGTATGACAGGTTGGCCACACACCTGTAGTGCCCACCTATCATACACGCAAAGGCAGGAGCGTCCCTCCCTCGCCCATGAGCATGGTGGCTGGCAAGACTAGGAGAAGCTTTTGCTACACGCTCTCCCTCCCGCACGCAGTGGACATGCAGCAATTCAATCGGTGTCAGATGGCCAGAAGCGTACTGTAGTACTCCTCCAGTGCAGTAGTATTCCATCATTGTTCGACTTCCCGAAGAGGCGAAGAGCCAAGCGCAGCCCGGACGCTCGTGTGGCAGTTTCATGTGTATAGTAGTCTAGGATAGCGTGTACCATGCATGTAAGCTTAAAATCGTTGGGATCGGCTCCATGCTATGTGGCCGTCTCGAAGTTTTTAAAAAAAATTAAAATAGTCTTCTGGCCCTACCTGAAAACTGCCGCGCGTACTGCCCGAGAAAACCCCGCCCTCAACTTTTAACTACGCGAAAATAGTTCGAGCTTGTTCGTTCTATATAAATACAGTACTTACTGTATGTTTATTCACCTGTGGGGTTGTACAATGAATGGAGGGGCGGGGAGCACAAGTGAACAATACTGTAGTACTACTAGTAGTAAGTAGGAGTCGTACAGTAGTCACCTTAAATAGAGAGTTTCTTTTCTTTAATGCCACGTACACAAATTGAAACGCTTATTGTGGAGAGAAAAAAGATAATCACTCCACTATATATGGACGCAGGGGCCTGAGCGCTTGCTTTACTAGGGTTGCTCTCTTCATTCTCTCATCCTCTCCAGATATAAACAAGACAGCGGTAGCGACATTTTCTCTTCGCTCACAGCTGGTCACAGATCCGGTCAGATCCCTTCGGCCGGTGTGTGTAGAGGACTAAAAGGTGCATCGTTCACGCGGTCATTGCCGTCGAGGGAGGAAACCCACAGCTGCCGAAGGGGCCCGATCCTCTGCCCGTGTCGTTCTCTCCGACACATGGCCGGCTCAGCAGGTCCTCCGACCCTTCTTCCTCCCTGCCGTATTGTCCGCAGATCTGACCTGCCGCCGCCGACATCCCGGCGACCCTCTGGTATAAGTTCTTCGAAAGCAGCCTTGCTCTACTGCCTCAGCTCCCCACGTGTCTGCATGTGCATCTTTTTCTACTCCCATCAGCTCTTCCAAAGCCACCTAAATTTTTAGTATTATTAGAGGTAAAGCTACTTCATGCATTCGAATCTAGGGCTTTGTTCAAACAACGAAGAAAGGGGGGAAAGTTGTAGCATGAATCTAGGACTTGATTCAAAGAGGAAATAATATGGTGAAAGTAGTAGAGACTGGATACCCAACTGGTCTCTTGGTTGAAAATGGAAATAATGGGAAAACGTAGTACAAATTGGATAAGGAACAGATCTATTATTGGTTGAAAAAAGGATAGAAAGTGGCGGCTGGTGGACAAGTCAACAGAGTATGTCCAGGATTAGATTTGCTGCCATCACATAATAAAAGGTCTCCAGGATTAGATTTGCTGCCCTCACATAGTAAAAGGTCTCAGGATTAGATTTGCTGCCCTCACATAGTAAAAGGTCTCCAGGATTAGATTTGCTACCCTCACATAGTAAAAGGTCTCCAGGATTAGATTTGCTCCCCTCACATAGTAAAAGGTCTCCAGGATTAGATTTGCTGCCCTCACATAGTACAATGGCAATCCTACTGTTTTCCCCAGTATGATAAGTAAGTTGCTCCTTTACGCTGCTGAGTGTCCTAGTGTCCCCGCGGTCCCATGCCCTTAAACCAACTCTTTAGCTGTTGTTGATTTACTCTGTCTGATAAACAAGCAATGCCACCATAAGTAATCCCATATTTGAGGAATCTCATTGTTGATCATAATGCTTCTGGTAACATGAAGCATCGCTGACGTTTTAAAATTTCTATTGTCCTTGTGTCATTGCCATGAACATAATTAAGATGCTTCTTTTCATTTTGTATATGTTTCGTATATTCTTATTGACCAGCAACTGTTTACTTTCTATCTTTTTGTGCACATAGGGATATCCATTTCACCTTGTTGCTATTGTGACCTTTTGGTGAACTGCAGAAAACACTTTTTTGGAATGAGTGTCTTGTGCAATTCAACTAAAATGTCACATGGGCAACATCTCTCAATTTTGGTGGAACTGCGCAAAATGGTGATTGGAGTTTCCAAAATCTCCATCAAGTTCTGCTGGTAATCTCGTGCAACATTTTATTAGCCTTTGCAAGATGGAGTTGTCACTGTCACCACAATGGCACTTTATTTTAGTGGAACTTCACAAAAGGATAAGAAAATTATAGTTGCACCTTACATGAGCTGGACAGCCAACCTTAAGGTTCCTCAATTTTAGTGCAACTACTAAAGAAGAACCTGCCAGCTCACAAGAGCAAGTACTTCTTGCTAGCTGAATGATGCAATCTTTGCTTCATTTCAGGTGAACTACAGAAAAAGGCGCATGAATTGAATCATGGAACTCCAGGCAGACCTCATCCAAGTAGAGCTGGAGGTTGAGTTCAAGGAGGCCGCTATTAAAGCGAAATCATGCTCTCCTGTCTCCTTGTTTGTGTTGCGCAAACATGCTGTGCAAACAGGAATACTCAACTACAGATGTTGTGACGGTCAAGAGCATTCGCCAAGTTCTTCGATTGTATGACATGGCTAGCCAAGATGGATTTAATCCCGATATTCACTTTATCAAAAGGCTCTAATGGGTTGGTTCTGAATCTTGCAAGCTGGGAATCAGTGAGATGTGTAGGCATCTTTGTTGTACTTATTATTTGGATCTTATTTGTTGGTTCTAAATCTTGCAAGCTGGGAATCAATGAGATGTGTAGGCATCTTTGTTGTACTTATTATTTGGATCTTATTTGTTGGTTCTGAATCTTGCAAGCTGGGAAACACGACATGTTGACGCAGAGGACAACAACCATAACAAACAGTTCAAACTCGGTAGTATTATCTTTTGTGAAAGTGCCAATACAGACCCACTCGTGAACCGACGTGTGGCCGGAGTAGGTTTCTTAATGGAGGTGTTTGAATGCACTGAGGGTGCATCTTCTGTCGGGCGTGCAGTAGGCGAGGGATGGGTAGTAACTGTTGTCGCCTGTACACACTGAGTTTACTGTTGAATCCAATTCCCCAAGAGCTGAAAAACGAACTACTGCCGCTGCCTACCCACTCGTTCACTTCAAGAGACTCCAATGGCGATCCGAGGGGTGAGCCTGCTGGATATGGACTTCAGCAAGGAGTTCCCCTTTGAGTTCGTCGTTCAGTCCTATGGCTGCACCAAGTTGAATGTGATGTACACCAACGATCCGGACTCGGTGAAGCTCTGCCTCGCCGAGTTCAAGCAGTAACTACAAGACGAGAAAGCACAAGGTCACAGGACTTACACCTTGTGCCCATCCCTTCGTCTCCTAACAGGGACCAGCGAATCGCCGTCGCCTAGGTATGTGTGCGGGACGAGGTTCTCGTCTACCACTGATGTAGGGCCATCAGAGGTTCTGGAGCATTCGCCCGTTTCATCAGCAGCGCCGACTGCACCTTCGCTACGATGGAGAGAAGGAAGAACGCGATGGTTCGTCCATCTGGTGCAACAAGCCTATCGACATCCAGAAGCAATACAAGATCATCGGTAATGGGCAGGAGAAGGACTCTGTGGTTGACCTCGTCGAGACCATCATCGACCCCTGATACGCCAACATGAAAGAAGACAATGATACCAAGGACCTAAACACGTGGGGGTACCATTGAATCTAGCCTACATAACCTACGCGGCCAAGGATGCATACGCATGCTACGACATGTACATACGGATCTTGGACATGAGGGCGTGTCTGCTTCCCGTAACCAACGAGTACACGGACAGCCGCAGCGTTGTCATGATCAAGCGTGCCAGGAAGGTCTAGATGTTGTACTTTATCTGTTTATAAGCACCTTTATCATCTGAGTGTTTCATGCATTAGGCTATGTGTCGTAATTATCTGTTTTGTCCGAAATATTTCTTTTAAGTACACATTAACATGTTTGCTTTTTTAGTGGCTATTTGCTTATGTATGTAACTAGTTCACTTGTCCATTTAAAAAAACTAGTTCACTCGGCTGTCGTGCTTTGAATCTCCTTCCTGCTAACATATTCCCCTTCTCAGGTGGACCCAGCAGGTCTCGTACAGAGACATATGGGACCAACCACCTATCCATTTGTAGTTCTTTATTTTGTTCAATCTTTCGTCCTCTTCCTATATAGCGGCTGGCCACCCCTCTACTCCCACACATTGTCCGGTGGCGGCAGCTCCACCGGCCCACCCTGCACCCGAACAAGTCGACCCTCGTACTCCCCTCCGCCCGCGTCTTCCCCCGCTCCGGTTCATTCGGTCCGAGGTCTCGACATCGTCCTCCGCCTTGGTGCTCTCACCACGGTGCTGCCGTCTGTCGTTCCCAACATGGTCAGCAAAACAAGAGGAATGGGGAGACAACTGTTCGTCAAGAGGCTGATAGTCCTGGGCCCACCAGGTCCCTGGCCTAGGTTTTGTTGTTTAACATGGGCAGCCCACGACATGTTTCAATATTCTTTGGATCCAGCGGGTATCAAGGGGCCTCTGGGCCTCCCAACCTAGCTTGTCTATAACATCAGCAGCCCAAGTTATGTTTGTTTTTTCAAGACGACGCACAGCTCAGTTCTATTTTTCTATAAGACTACAAAACTGAACCTATGTTTTCTATAAGAATGCAAAACTGAACCTATATTTATATCTTATTTTATTACATATATATATATATATAATAGAAACAACATAAGGTTCCGTTAAACCTATCATTCGTCCAACCATTTTATAGATCTTCCCACTTCCTTTAGTCGTTTTCATTAATCCTATATCTGAATTTTCTCCCACTTTATTTTTCGATGTAAACTGAGTTTTCTCCTAGTACTTTTCCCTAAACCAACTCAACTATCCCACGTCTAGCCTAAAAAATAATAATACCCCACGTCCTATTAACTCATCAAATTAAAATGATATTTTATTTCGTAAGTTGAAAGTTCTTACAAAATAATAATAATTGTTTATATATAACTTGGCAAGTTAACTCCTAGTAATTGCGTACATAAGCTTGCAAAGATTTTAGACCAATGCAGTAATAGACGTGCAATCATGTGTTTATGTTTTTATAACATTTCTCCGTCCATCCCAACATGATATTTTCACCTAGCCCAGCAAGTCCGCGGATTTCGAGAAAAATGCAAATGGGCTTTAAATTCTACCATATATATAAACGGCCTGCATAGATGCTACATCATTGTTTCACCCAGCCCACCAAATGGACAAAAAAACAAATGGGCTGGCTGACATGTGGGCTAGTAGGTCGAAGCCTAACAAGGCGTTGGATTTACATCCAACGGCCGGCATTCTTCTTCAATCTCTCGTCTTCTTCACCCAGCGCTGCCAGGACCGCCTGCTCCAGCCTCCGGCATCCAGCGGTGTTGTTTTGTGTGCCTCAGCGAAACGCTACCCCGCTGACGGCCAGGCCATCCCTCCACTCCTCACCTCCTGTTATTCTCTGCCGAGTGTAGGCCCACCCCGCACCCAAACCAGTCAAGTTTCCCACTCCTCTCGGTCTGCGACTCCACTGCCGCGTCTTCCCCATCTCTAGGTCGTTCCAGTTTGGTGCCTCGCCGTCATCCATCGCCTCGCTGAACTCGGCGCGATGTGGTCAACAAATAAGAGTCATCAGAAGAGGCTGTACTTGGAGAGCCTGACGGATGGGACCCACGAGGTCCATGATCGCACGCAAGGAAAGTTCCTCCTTATTAAGTTGTTTCCTCCCCTGACAGCTGGGACCCACCGGCTGTATCTTCACACGGAATGAAGTGCCTCCTTGTTATGTGAAAAAAACTATTCCTCCCGTTGACTACTGGGACCCGTCAGATTTGGGCTGACTTGTGGGCCTACTAAGCGGATGTGTACGCGGGACTTTGTCAACTTAATCAACAAATGATTCTAGCAGCTAGACCGTTGGATGTTAATCCAATAGCCGTGCTCCTTCTTCAACCTCTGTTCCTGCTCCTGTCTCCCGTGGGCGGCACCGCGGCAGTGCTGCCGCGCACCCGAACTAGTCAAGTTTCCCACTCCTCTCCATCTGCGACTTGATACGTCCATTTTGCATCATGCTTTTATATCGATATTTATTGCATTATGGGCTGTTATTACACATTATGTCACAATACTTATGCCTATTCTCTCTTATTTTACAAGGTTTACATAAAGAGGGAGAATGCCGGTAGCTGGGATTCTGGGATAGAAAAGGAGAAAATATTAGAGACCTATTATGCACAGCTCCAAAAGTCCTGAAACTTCACGGAAGTCATTTTCAGAATATATAAAAAATATTGGGCGCAAGAAGTTCACCAGGGGGCACACCCTGCCCACGAGGGTGGGGGGCGCGCCCTACCCCCCTGGCGCGTCCCCTACCTCATGGGCCCCCTACCTCGTGCGCCCCCTGGTGGCCCTACGATGACCATCTTCTGCTATATGGAGTCTTTCGATGAGGAAAAAATCAGAAGCCATCTTTCCAAACGAGACTCCGCCGCCACGAGGCGGAACCTTGGCGGGACCAATCTAGGGCTCTGGCGGAGCTGTTCTGCCGGGGAAACTTCTCTTCGGGAGGGGGAAATCATCCCCATCGTCATCACCAACGATCCTCTCATCGGGAGGGGGTCAATCTCCATCAGCATCTTCACCAGCACCATCTCCTCTCAAACCCTAGTTCATCTCTTGTATCCAATTCTTGTCTCTAAGTCTGGGATTGGTACCTGTGGGTTTCTAGTAGTGTTAATTACTCCTTGTAGTTGATGCTAGTTAGTTTATTTGGTGGAAAATCATATGTTCAGATCCTATATGCATATTAATACCCCTCTGATTATGAACATGAATATGCTTTGTGAGTAGTTATGTTTGTTCCTAAGGACATGGAAGAAGTCTTGCCATTAGTAGTTATGTGAATTTGGTATTCGTTCGATATTTTTGATGAGATGTATGTTGTCTATCCTCTAGTGGTGTTATGTGAACGTCGACATGACACTTCACCACTATTTGGGCCTAGAGGAAGGCATTGGGAAGTAATAAGTAGATGATGGGTTGCTAGAGTGACAGAAGCTTAAACCCTAGTTTATGTGTTGCTTCGTAAGAGGCTGATTTGGATCCATATGTTTCATGCTATGGTTAGGTTTACCTTAATACTTTTGTTGTAGTTGCGGATGCTTGCAATAGAGTTTAATCACAAGTGGGATGCTTGTCCAAGTAAGGGCAGCACCCAAGCACTGGTCCACCCACATATCAAATTATCAAAGTACTAAACGTGAATCATATGAACATGATGAAAACTAGCTTGACGATAATTCCCATGTGTCCTCGGGAGCATTTTTCTCTATATAATAGTTTGTCCAGGCTTGTCCTTTGCTACAAAAAGGATTGGGCCACCTTGCGGCACTTTATTTACTTTTGTTACTTGTTGCTCGTTACAAATTATCCTATCACAAAACTATTTGTTACCTATAATTTCAGTGCTTGCAGAGATACCTTGCTGAAAACCGCTTATCATTTCCTTCTGCTCCTCGTTGGGTTTGACACTCTTACTTATCGAAAGGACTACGGTAGATCCCCTATACTTGTGGGTCATCAAGACTCTTTTCTGGCGCCGTTGCCGAGGAGTGAAGCACCTTTGGTAGGTGGAATTTGGTAAGGAAAAATTTATATAGTGTGCTGAAATTTACTGTCACTTGTTACTATGGAAAGTAATCCTCTGAGGGGCTTGTTCGGGGTATCTTCACCCCGACCAGTAGAGCAAAGAGTTGCTCCACAACCTACTGAACCTACTGAAAATGAAAATGTCTGCTTTGAAATTCCTTCGGGTATGTTAGAAAAACTGCTAGCTAATCCTTTTGCAGGAGATGGAACAAAGCATCCTGATGAGCACCTAATATATGTGGATGAAGTTTGTGGATTATTTAAGCTTGCAGGTGTGCCCGGAGATGTTATTAAGAAGAAGGTCTTCCCTTTATCTTTGAAGAGAGATGCATTGACATGGTATAGGCTATGTGATGATACGGGGTCATGGAACTACAAATGATTGAAATTGGAATTTCATCAGAAGTTTTATCCTATGCATATTGTTCATCGTGATTGCAATTATATATATAATTTATGGCCTCGCAAAGGAGAAAGCATCGCTCAAGCTTGGGGAGGCTTAAATCAATGTTATATTCATGCCCCAATCATGAGCTCTCAAGAGAAATAATTATTCAAAATTTATATGCTCGGCTTTCTGATAGCAATCGCACCATGCTCGATACTTCTTGTGCTGGATCTTTTATGATGAAGACTATTGAATTCAAATGGGATTTATTGGAAAGAATTAAACGCAAATATGAAGATTGGGACCTCGATGAAGGTAAGGAGTCAGGTATGACACCTAAGTTTGATTGTGTTAAATCTTTCATGGATACCGATGTTTTCCGTAAGTTTAGCACTAAATATGGACTTGACTCTGAGATAGTAGCTTCTTTTTGTGAATCTTTTGCTACTCATGTTGATCTCCCTAGGCAGAAGTGGTTTAAATATCATCCTCCCATAGAAGTAAAAGTAGCTGCACCTATTAAAGTTGAAGAAAAGACTGTCACTTATAATGATCCTATTGTTCCTACTGCTTATGTTGAGAAACCACATTTTCCTGTTAGGATAAAAGATCATGCTAAAGCTTCAACTATGGTTCGTAAAAGTAATATTAGAACTTATACACCTCCTGAGCAAGTGAAAGTTGAAACTAATATTGATATTTTTAAAGATCTCTTGTCTGATAATATTGACGGGCATGTTATTTATTTCTGTGATGAAACTACTAGAATTGCTAAACCTTGTGCTAAAGATAAACCTAGACCTATGGTAGACATGCATGTTATTTCTGTCAAAATAGCATATCATTGCTATCATGGCTTATGTGATATGGTGCCAGTGCTAGTGCAATACCTATTGACCTATATAGAGAAATTATGCATGATATTGCACCTGTTGAGTTGGAAGATATTGATGTCACAATTAAACTTGCCAATAGAGATACTATTTCACCAATGGGAATTGTTAGAGATGTTGAAGTATTGTGTGGGAAAAGTAAATATCCTGCTGATTTTCTTGTTCTTGGCTCCCCACAAGATAGCTTTTGTCCCATTATTTTTGGTAGACCCTTCTTGAACACAGTTAATGCTAAGATAGATTGCAAAAAGGATGTTGTTACTATTGGTTTAGGTGATATGTCTCATGAATATAATTTTTCTAAATTTTGTAGACAACACCGTGAAGAGGAATTGCCTAGTGAAGATGAAATTATTGGTCTTGCTTCTATTGCCGTACCTCCTAGTGATCCTTTAGAACAATATTTGCTAGACCATAAAAATGATATGTTTATGAATGAAAGAAGGGAAATAGATGAAGTATTCTTTAAATAGGAACCCATCCTGAAACACAATTTGCCTGTTGAAATCCTAGGGGATCCTCCTCCACCCAAGGGTGATCCCTGGTTTGACCTCAAACCGTTACCTGATACTCTTAAATATGCTTATCTTGATGACAAAAAGATATATCATGTTATTATTAGTGCTAACCTTTCAGAGCATGAAGCAGAGAGATTATGGAAAACTCTGAAGAAGCATCGTGCTGCTATTGGATATACTCTTGATGATCTTAAGGGCATTAGTCCCACACTATGTCAACACAAAATAAATTTGGAGAAAGATGCCAAACCAGTTCGTGATCACCAACGGCGGCTGAATCCTAAGATGAAAGAAGTGGTAAGAAAGGAAATACTAAAGCTTCTGGAGGCAGGTATTATTTATCCCGTTACTGATAGTCAGTGGGTAAGTCCTGTCCATTGTGTCCCTAAAAAGGGAGGTATTACTGTCGTTCCTAATGATAAAGATGAATTGATTCCGCAAAGAATTATTACAGGTTATAGGATGGTAATTGATTTCCACAAATTAAATAAGGCTACTAAAAAGATCATTATCCCTTACCTTTTATTGATCAAATTCTAGAAAGATTATCCAAACATACACATTTTTGCTTTCTAGATGGTTATTCTGGTTTCTCTCAAATACCTGTGTCAGCTGATGATCAATCTAAGACCACTTTTACTTTCCCTTTCGGTACTTTTGCTTACAGACGTATGTCTTTTGGTTTATGTAATGCATCTACCACCTTCCAAAGATGCATGATGGCTATATTCTCTGGCTTTTATGAAAAGATTTGTGAGGTTTTCATGGACGATTTCTCTGTCTATGGATCCTCTTTTGATGATTGCTTAAGCAACCTTGATCGAGTTTTGCAGAGATGTGAAGAAACTAACCTTGTCTTGAATTGGGAGAAGTGCCACTTTATGGTTAATGAAGGTATTGTCTTGGGGCATAAAGTTTCGGAAATAGGTATTGAAGTTGATAAAGCTAAGGTTGATGCTATTGAAAAGATTACATGTCCCAAGGACATCAAAGGTATAAGAAGTTTCCTTGGTCACGCCGGTTTTTATAGGAGGTTCATTAAGGACTTGTCAAAAATTTCTCGGCCTCTGGCTAATTTATTACAAAAAGATATACCATTTGTCTTTGATGATGATTATGTAGAAGCATTTGAAATACTTAAGAAAGCATTGATCTCTGCACCTATTGTTCAGCCACCTGATTGAAATTTACCCTTTGAAATTATGTGTGATGCTAGTGATTATGCTGTAGGTGATGTTCTAGGGCAAAGAGTCGATAAGAAATTAAATGTTATTCAATATGCTAGTAAAACTCTAGACAATGCTCAGAGAAATTATGCTACTACTGAAAAAGAATTCTTAGCAGTTGTATTTGCTTGTGATGAGTTCAGACCTTATATTGTTGATTCTAAAGTAACTATTCACATGGATCATGCTGCTCTTAAATATCTTATGGAAAAGAAAGATGCTAGGCCTAGACTTATTAGATGGGTTCTCTTGCTACAAGAATTTTATTTGCATATTGTTGATAGAAAAGGAGCTGAGAACCCCGTTGTAGACAACTTGTCTAGGTTATAGAATGTTCTTGATGACCCACTACCTATTGATGATAGCTTTCCTGATGAACAATTAAATGCCATAAATGCTTCTCATACTGCTCCATGGTATGCTGATTATGCTAATTATATTGTTGCTAAATTTATACCACCTAGTTTCACATACCAGCAAAAGAAAAAGTTTTTCTATGATTTGAGACATTACTTTTGGGATGACCCACATCTTTATAAAGGAGTAGATGGTGTTATTAGACGTTGTGTACCTGAGCATGAACAGGAACAGATCCTATGCAAGTGTCACTCCGAGGCTTATGGAGGACACCACGCTAGAGATAGAACTGCACATAAGGTATTGCAATCCGGTTTTTATTGGCCTACTCTCTTCAAGGATGCCCGTAAGTTTGTCTTATCTTGTGATGAATGTCAAAGAATTGGTAATATTAGTAGACGTCAAGAAATGCCTATGAATTATTCACTTGTTATTGAACCATTTGATGTTTGGGGCTTTGATTATATGGGACCTTTTCCTGCCTCTAATGGTTACACACATATTTTAGTTGCTGTTGATTACGTTACTAAGTGGGTAGAAGCTATTCCAACTAGTATTTCTGATCATAACACTTCTATTAAAATACTTAAAGAAGTTACTTTTCCGAGGTTTGGAGTCCCTAGATATATAATAACTGATGGTGGTTCACATTTTATTCATGGTGCTTTCCATAAAATGCTTGCTAAATATGATGTTAATCATAGAATTGCATCTCCTTATCACCCACAGTCTAGTGGTCAAGTAGAATTGAGTAATAGAGAACTCAAACTAGTTTTGCAAAAGACTGTTAATAGATCTAGAAAGAATTGGTCCAAGAAACTTGATGGTGCATTATGGGCCTATGGAACTGCATATAAAAATCCTATGGGTATGTCTCCGTATAAAATGGTTTATGGAAAAGCATGTCACTTACCTCTCGAACGAGAACATAAGGCTTATTGGGCTATTAAAGAGCTCAACTATGATTTCAAACTTGCCAGTGAGAAGAGGTTATTTGACATTAGCTCACCTGATGAATGGAGAACCCAAGCCTATGAGAATGCCAAGTTGTTTAAAGAAAAAGTTAAAAGATGGCATGACAAAAGAATACAAAAGCATGAGTTTAATGTAGGTGATTATGTATTATTATACAACTCTCGTTTAAGATTTTTTTACAGGAAAACTTCTCTCTAAATGGGAAGGTCCTTACGTTATCAAGGAGGTCTATCGTTCCGGTGCCATAAAAATCAACAACTTCGAAGGCACAAATCCGAAGGTGGTGAACGGTCAAAGAATTAAACATTATATCTCAGCTAACTCTATAAATTTTGAAACCAATGCTATTGAAATCGTAACCACGGAGGAATACATAAGGGACACTTTCCGGAACATTTCAGACTCCGAAAAGGAATAGGTATGTGGTACGGTAAGTAAACCGACTCCAAAACAGTTCTAATGGCAATTTTCTTCCGTTTTGGAATATTTAGAAAAATAGAAAAATAAGAAGCAGTCTGGGAAGGACACGAGGGCTCCACGAGGGTGGAGGGCGCACCCCCTACCTCGTGGGCACCTCGTGTGCTCTCTGGACTCTGTTTTCTTACACGCTGCGTATTTGGGTCGCTAAATATTCATTATATAATCTCTCGGAGGTTTTGACTCCCGTATCACGCAAATATCTCTCGTCCTTGTTTCGAGCTATTTTTCTGGCAGATCTAGGTTGTCATGACGTCTTCAAGTGCCCCCAAGGACATGTTTTTCGAGAAGGTCATCAACCCCTACCTCGCGGAAGTGCTCCAACACCCTCAAACCATTGAGATGTGTGAGGGGGTGCTGCACATCCATGATGCTGAGGGATCAAGGAGGACCGGAAGCGTGGAGACAAGGCTCGAGGCAATGGAGCAACAAGTTTTCATGTGCCAGGAGATGGTGGAACGCGGACTCGACACCAACCATATGATGATCGCGGAGTTCACCAACAACCACAAGCTGGATGCCAAGAACATTGGGGAGACCATCTTCAAGCTTCACGAGAAGATCGAGCACCTCCAAGCCCAAATCTATGACCTACAAAACCAAAACTATGAGTATGAATATAGATTCAAAAGGATGATTTTGGCTGCAGATTTGAGGATCCAGGAGACTCGGTCATCCTTCTATGATGGCGAGCCTATGCCTTGGAAGAAGGACGACAATACTACATCATCAACAACTCCACCCTCTCCACCAACAAAGAAGAACTGAGTATCTAGCATGGGCACTCCCCTTGGCAACTGCCAAGCTTGGGGGTGTGCCTCGGTATCATATCACCATCACTTTTATCTTTACCGTTTTTCTTAGTTCGATCCTTTTGATAATATCTTGATATAGTAGAATAAAGTTTCAGTATGATGTAGTTGTGAGTTTTGCTTTATGATCCTTCTATGTAATCGAGTCCGTGAGCTATATATAATAAAGATTAGTGTTGAGTAAAGGGCTTGATTATTTTGCCATGATCTTGAGTGAATAAAATAAAAGAGAAAGAATAAAAAGAAATAAAAGAGATCATATGGATCTTATAGAGAGTAATGAGCTCACATATAAAGAGTATGATGACTAAAAGTTGTTGAGAGTTGACAAACATAGTTTTGTCATCGTTGCAATTAATAGGAAGTAATAAAGAAAGAGAGGTCTTCACATATAAATACACTATCTTGGACATCTTTTATGATTGTGAGCACTCATTAAAATATGACATCCTAAAGAGTTGACATTGAACATGGAAGACAACGTAACGGGTTATGTTTTCTTACATCTAAGATAAATTATATTGTCATGGATCATCCAACATGATTGAGCTTGCCTTTCCCCCTCATGCTAGCCAAATTCTTTGCACCAAGTAGAGATACTACTTGTGCTTCCAAACACCCTTAAACCAGTTTTGCCATGAGAGTCCACCTATGGATTGAGTAAGATCCTCCAAGTAAGTTCTCATCGGTGCAAGCAATAAAAATTGCTCTCTAAATATGTATGACTTATTAGTGTGGGAGAAAATAAGCTTTATACGATCGTGTGATATGGAAGAAATAAAAGTGACGGACTGCATAATAAAGGTCCATATTACAAGTGGAAATATAAAGTGGCGTTCTTTCGCATTAAGATTTTGTGCATCCATCCATAAAAGTGCATGACAACCTCTGCTTCCCTCTACGAAGGGCCTATCTTTTACTTTCATCTTCTACCTTACATAAGAGTCATGGTGATCTTCACCCTTCCTTTTTAAATTTTACCTTTTGGCAAGCACAACATGTTGGAAAGATCCTGGTATATATGGCTAATTGGATGTGAGTTTTCATGAACTATTATTGTTGACATTACCCTTGAGGTAAAACATTGGGAGGCAAAACTATAAGCCCCTATCTTTCTCTGTGTTCGCTTAAAACTCCGTACCCATAAGTATTGCGTGAGTGTTAGCAATTGTGAAAGACTATATGATAGTTGAGTATGTGGACTTGCTGAAAAGCTCTTATATTGACTCTTTCCTATGTTATGATAAATTGCAATTGCTCCAATGACTGAGATTATAGTTTGTTAGTGTTCAATGCAGTTTATGATTCATACTTGAAATTGTGATTGAACTATTACTCTAGCATAAGAGATCATATGACAAGAATTATATAAGTTGTTGTTCTAAGAATGATCATGATGCCCTCATGTCTGTATTTTATTTTTATCGACACCTCTATCTCTAAACATGTGGACATATTTTACGATTTCGGCTTTCGCTTGAGGACAAGCGAGGTCTAAGCTTGAGGGAGTTGATACGTACATTTTGCATCATGCTTTTATATCGATATTTATTGCATTATGGGCTGTTATTACACATTATGTCACAATACTTATGCCTATTCTCTCTTATTTTACAAGGTTTACATAAAGAGGAGAATGCCGACAGCTGGGATTCTGGGCTGGAAAAGTAGCAAATATTAGAGACCTATTCTACATAACTCCAAAAGTCCTGAAACTTCACGGAAGTCATTTTCAGAATATATAAAAAATATTGGGTGCAAGAAGTTCACCAGGGGGGCCACACCCTGCCCACGAGGGTGGGGGCGCGCCCCCTACCTCGTGGGCCCCCTGGTGGCCCTCCGATGACCATCTTCTGCTATATGGAGTCTTTCGATGAGGAAAAAATCAGAAGCCATCTTTCCGGACGAGACTCCGCCGCCACAAGGCAGAACCTTGGCGGAACCAATCTAGGGCTCTGGCAGAGCTCTTCTGCTGGGGAAACTTCCCTCCGGGAGGGGGAAATCATCGCCATCGTCATCAGGAACGATCCTCTCATCGGGAGGGGGTCAATCTCCATCAACATCTTCACCAGCACCATCTCCTCTCAAGCCCTAGTTCATCTCTTGTATCCAATTCTTGTCTCTATGTCTGGGATTGGTACCTGTGAGTTGCTAGTAGTGTCAATTACTCCTTATAGTTGATGCTAGTTGGTTTATTTGGTGGAAGATCATATGTTCAGATCCTATATGCATATTAATACCCCTCTGATTATGAACATGAATATGCTTTGTGAGTAGTTACGTTTGTTCCTGAGGACATGGGAGAAGTCTTGCTATTAGTAGTCATGTGAATTTGGTATTCGTTTGATATTTTGATGAGATGTATGTTGTCTATCCTCTAGTGGTGTTATGTGAATGTCGACTACATGACACTTCACCATTATTTGGGCCTAGAGGAAGGCATTGGAAAGTAATAAGTAGATGATGGGTTGCTAGAGTGACAGAAGCTTAAACCCTAGTTTATGCGTTGCTTTGTAAGGGGCTGATTTGGATCCATATGTTTCATGCTATGGTTAGGTTTACCTTTACTTTTGTTGTAGTTGCGGATGCTTGCAATAGAGGTTACTCATAAGTGGGATGCTTGTCCAAGTAAGGACAGCACCCAAGCACCGGTCCACCCACATATCAAATTATCAAAGTAGCGAACGCGAATCATATGAACGTGATGAAAACTAGCTTGACGATAATTCCCATGTGTCCTCGGGAGTGTTTTTCTCTATATAGGAGTTTGTCCAGGCTTGTCCTTTGCCACAAAAAGGATTGGGCCACCTTGCTGCACTTTATTTACTTTTGTTACTTGTTGCTCGTTACAAATTATCCTATCACAAAACTATCTGTTACCTAAAATTTCAGTGCTTGCAGAGAATACCTTGCTGAAAATCGCTTATCATTTCCTTCTGCTCCTCGTTGGGTTCGAAACTCTTACTTATCGAAAGCACTACGATAGATCCCCTATACTTGTGGTTCATCACGACTCCACTGCCACATCTCCCCATCTCCGGGTCGTTCCAGTCTGGGGCCTCGCCGTCGTCCACCGGCCTTGGTGCGCTCGGCACGGCGTGGTCAACATGGTCAACAACCAAGAGTCATCGGAAGATGACTGTACATGAGAGGCTGACAGTGGGTGAGGTAGTCCTGGACTAAGGTGTCCTCGGGCGTCCGACCTATTAGACATGGGCCGGACTGGTGGGATGTGAAGATACAAAGACCAAAGACTCTATCCATGTCCGGATGGGACTCCTTGGCGTGGAAGGCAAGCTTGGCATCCAAATATGAAGATTCCTTTCTCTATAACCGACCTTATGTAACCCTAGATCCCTCCGGTGTCTATATGAACCGGAGGGCTAGGTCCGTAGACGGACAACCTCATAATCACAGTCAGACATGCTAGACTTTTAGGGTTTAGCCATTACGATACCATGGTAGATCAACTCTTGTAATACTCATATTCATCAAGATCAATCAAGCAGGAAGTAGGGTATTACCTCCATAGAGAGGGCCCGAACCTGGGTAAACACTGTGTCCCCTGTCTCCTGTTACCATCGACCTTAGACACACAGTTCGGGACCGCCTACCCGAGATCCGCCGGTTTTGACACCGACATTGGTGCTTTCATTGAGAGTTCCACTGTGCTGTCGTCAAAAGGTTTGATGGCTCCTTCAATCGTCTACAACGATGCCGTCCAAGGGGAAGTCTTCCTCCCCGGACAAATCTTCGTGTCCGGTGGCTTCGCACTACGGGCCAACTCGCTTGGCCATCTAGAGTAGATCCAAAGCTACGCCAATGGCCATCAGGTCAGATTTGGAAGCTTGAACTACATCACGGATATCCGTGGAGACTTGATCTTCGACGGATTCGAGACCACGGCAGCCGCTCCCTGCCACCACGATCAACATGATATAAATCTGTCATCGGACCATGCCCAGGAGATAGTACCTGTAGCTGCTCTGGCCCTAGATCTGGAGCAGATCGCTCCATCCGAAGATGGGAAGCTCAACCCCGCTGCGGAAGCCATAGACTCAGCAGCATTGGAGCCGCACACAGATCTAACTTCAAGTGACATCTGTGTCACCGAAACCATGGACTCATCTCCAGCTACAGGTTCTGAACCTTGTGCGTCCGCATATGCCGAGCTTGATCGACCATCGATCGTTGAATTCTGCTCCGCGGACATCTTCCAACACTCGCCTTTGGGCGACGTGTTAAACTCTTTAAGAGCACTATCCTTAGCGGGGGGCTCACAGCCGAATTATATCCGGTTCGAACTGGAGGCTGATGACGGAGAATTTCGCTTCCCACCCACCGCCCACTTCATAACAACTGTTGAAGACTTAACCGACACGCTCGATTACGGCTCCGACGACATCGACGGTATGGACGACGATGCCAGAGAAGAAGAGGCCCAAACCCGTCGTTTACCGGACGCTGGAGGGCCACTTCCTCGTATGATGTATATATGGTGGATGCACCAAAATAAAATAGTGGCGATGACAAAGAGAATCCAGTTGAGGATGAGCCTCCCAAGATAGAACCAAAGCGTCGGCGTCAGCGACGCCGCTCTAAATCACGCCGCAACAAAGACAGCAACACCGGCACGGGAGACGATAACACTCCGGATGGTGCCGAAGACAAAGAAGATCCCGACGAAGGAACTGCCGAACAGGATGATCAGGAAAACGGGTAAGTTAGCCCTGACGAACAGGCCGTCAACGACGACTCAGAGGACAGTAATTATCTTCCACTCTCCGAGGATGAGGCGAGCCTCGGCTGCGAGGATTTTATCGTGCCTAAGGAACCTCAGGAGCAGGAGCGCTTTAAGCGACGGCTAATAGCCAGTGCAAGGAGCCTGAAAAAGGAGCAGCATTAGCTTCAAGCTGACCAAGATCTGCTCAACGATAGATGGACTGATGTCCTAGTAGACGAAGAATACGGCATCAAGCACCCAGCCAAAACTTACCCTAAGCGCAAATTGCTACCTCAGTTCGATGATGAGGCGTCGGAGCCCATGCCACCATCGCACAATGTGGCTACTCGACCACCACGCGGTCGGGACAAAGCGGCAACTCAAGCCGAACACCAGCCCGCCCCACCTCACCGTAAAGGCAGAGACAACACAGCTCGTGGTCACACATATGACCTTCCGCAGGACCTGCACAATAGAGCAGGACATACCAGATCGATCTACGGATCGTGAGGATGCGCCCTGACACGTGACGACGACTATCTATTCGGACATGACAAGCCCAGTCACACCCGGGCCGAAAACCGCAGACGGACTACATCGAAGCTATGTTGCAATGTGGCCCAACATAGAGGCGCCGCACACCCTCTTTGCTTCACAGACGAAGTAATGGAGCACAAATTCCCAGAAGGGTTTAAACCCGTGAATATCGAATCATATGATGGAACAACTGATCCCGTGGTATGGATCGAGGATTTCCTTCTCAATATCCACATGGCCCGTGGAGATGACCTTCGTGCCATCAAATACCTCCCATTAAAACTCAAAGGTCCAGCTCGGCACTGGTTAAACAGTCTGCCCAAAAACTCTATTGGCAGCTGGGAGGATTTGGAAGACGCCTTCCATGACAACTTCCAAGGTACATATGTCCGGCCACCATACGCCGATGACTTAAGCCATATAGTTCAACAGCCCGGAGAGTCAGCCAGGAAGCTTGGGACTAGGTTCTTAGTTAAAAAGAACCAAATCATCGGTTGTCCGGACGCGGAAGCCCTAGCGGCCTTCAAACACAGCGTCCGGGACGAGTGGCTCGCCCGCCACATCGGTCAAGAAAAACCAAAATCCATGTCAGCCCTTACCGCTCTGATGACCCGCTTTTGCACGGGAGAAGACAGTTGGCTCGATCATAGAAGCAACAGCACCAGCGATCTGGGCACTTCCAAAGTCCGAGACGGCAACGACAAACCAAGATAGTTGGCTCGCTCGTAGACGGCAACGGCAACGGCAACACAAACACCGTAGTGATAAAGAAAGAACGCACGACACAACGGTCAATGCCGGATTCAGCGGCCCCAAACCCGGTCAACGGAAAAAGCCATTCAAGGCAAATAGAGACAGACCATCCAATTTAGACAAGATATTGGATCGGCCCTGCTAGATTCATGGCAACCCCGATAAACCAGCTAATCACACCAATAGAAGTTGTTGGGTCTTCAAGCAGGCTAGCAAGCTCAACGCCGAACACAAGGGGAAGAGGCCGCCCGGTGATAGTAATGAGGAAGAAACTCACCAACCGAATACCGGGGGTCAGAAGCAATTTCCCCCTGAGGTAAAAACAATGAACATGGTATACATGACACACACCCCTACAGGGGAGCATGAGAAGCACTCCCGCTGGACTGAGGATCATACTACGTTTCCTTCATCCGGAGTACAAAGCGATCTTATTAAACCGCATACCTTGTCGGCCATTAAGCCGCCGGTCTCCATTCAGTAGGACCGACCAATTCTGGAGCTATACTAGCAGTTCGGCTTCCGCCGCCCACCTCATACACCCGCGAAATCTATACCGCGCATACATAACTATGCACTTAAAATACCATGGGCATCGGCGGAAGCACAATACGGACGGGCCTACAAGTACTCCCATACCCTCCTTTTCTTTTCTAACTACTCTTTCTTTTTCATTATCCTTAACCATAGGCGACTATAGCGACCTGGCCCAAAATGGATCGAAGTCTCTGTGCTTAAGTGTCATCCCTGGATCGGTATGCTAACACACACAGTACTCGAGGAATTATAACAGAGTTCAATCACAGTTCATTACATCGAGATCCTCAAAAGAGTATTTATTACAATAACATGGCCAAAGGCCATCTAAATAGAAATAACTGCGGAAGCTTCAAAGGTAAATGAGTCTATCCAACTCCACGGCAAACTGAGTGCAGAACAACGACCTATCGCACATTTAATCCTCATCAAAAAAGTCCGCAACATGAGACGTTGCAGACGTGTAGGCCACCACATGGAATATGCTGGCAATTTCACACCATAGAATAATAATAAATGAAAAGACTATCTCTATATGCAAATTTAGCTAGTGGAGGCTCTAAGTTCTATTTTGCATAAAGCTAATTTTACCCTACAACAAAGGAATACATTTTTTACTACTAAATTAAAATGCCATTATTGAGAAGGTTCCTCCAACTCAATCCCAAAATTCCCAAGTTATTAGTAACCCAATAATTTCATTAAAAGAGTGATGAGATCAACCAATAATTCACTTCTAGATACTCAAATTGTCCATAACCGAGGACACGGCTAATCATGATTAGTTTGTACACTCTGCAGAGGTTTGCGCACTTTTCCCCACAAGACTCGACCGCCTCCATGATCGGAAGATCGAGATATAACCTTTCATAAGCGTTTCCCCTTAACCCTGGGTAGACCGGTACACCTACTTTCCCCTACATCAGCTAGTCTGCCATGAAAAGAGGTCACACAACTTACTCAACTATGCCAGAGCCCATAATGGCTTGTGGCTGCAGACGGAAGTTTCTAGGCATGAAATATCTTATGATCCCTTTGAGCCTGGGTGGTGGACCTAGGGTAATCACACGGGTACTCCGGGATTCCCCTTGGGCAAGCACTGGTTTCTCCAGGTGCCCCAAACAATCCACCCAGATGTGTATTAAAGTTTCCACCTTAGGTTATCCCAAAATTATTAACTCTCGCAACTTGCATGGATCACACATACCAATCCCCGTCTACGAGCATGGCTAAGCAATATATAATATAACAAATATTCCCGGGGTGATCAAAAGTCATAGGTTCCTACCACATGAACTACAAAGCATAACCACATGTTCCTAATCCTACTCATGCAATCTTTGAGGGTGAAACTAATGCATAGTAAAAACTGGGTATTGAAAAATATGATCAAAGTGTGAACTTGCCTTGTTGACGTTCACTGAACTGTAAAGATTCGTGATAGCAAGCTTCGCACTCGGGATGATCTAACGTAAGCAAGCAATAACATACATAAGCATACAAGCAAAGATCCAAAAAGAAAACAAATGAAAGACTTCAAAAAAATCCAAAACAACCAAATAAAGTTTCTCTACATAACATAATTTCTACAGTAGCAAAAATATGTGTGTTTGGATCTAACAGAAAGTACATGTTACGAGCTTCGATTTGCAAAAAAAAATCACCTAAAACGGAGTTACGAAACTCGAGTTACGGCCTAATGAAGTTTGAATTCAGATCTGTTGAATTCAAATTTTAAAACTTTCAAAAATATTTTTCGTTTGGTTCTCTGGATAGAGGATATTTCTATGAAACCGTAGAAAAAAGAATCAACTAAAACAGATCTATAGATTAAAAGATATGAATTTCCGAAGAATGGGCATTTTTCTGAAAATCAATTACAGGATTTAATATGAGCTGCCACGTGGCGTTCTGTGATGGCTGCGCATGTTTGCTGCCAGCGGACGGCCGATCCATAGATAAACTGATCGTGGTGGCTAAAAAATAAAACAGTAGCCGGTTTGATCTAAGGCGCAGAAAACCGATCTAACCGATCTAATTTAGAAAAACCAAAACGATTTTTTAACTAAAGCGAACGGATGCTCGTTCAACTTACAGAGAAGACCGAGTTGGGGAGGCGCTCAGGCTCCGGCGATCATGGACGTCGTGGACGGCGCGCCCCGACTGCGAAAACATGGCATACCCATATCAAAAAGGTTCAACAAGACGAGGCAAGAAGGAAGGGAGAAGAATGGGGTCTAGGTACCTCGGACGGCGCGGGTTTCGTCTGAAAAGCAGCGGCTGCGGACGGCGCTCCCGCGAGGAATTGAGGGGAAACGAGGGGGAAAGAACTCCCACTTGGAGGGGGGCTTCGGTCTAGGAGGTAATGGGGAAGGGGCGGGAGCTTTTATAGGTGCCAGGGGAGTCTATACGACGAGAGCCACCGCGAGCTTAGTGCAACCATTAATGGCTGTTTGTGCAAGAACGTTTCCGGATCAGTTCGGTGATTTAAGGCAATAATGTTGGGTTTTAATTCTCTGAATGGGTTCAACTTACATTCCTCTGTAAGTTTCGTGTTGGTGGAGAGTCGAAAGGGTGAAAGAATTTAGTGGGAGGAGGAGAGGAAGAGGTGGTGCCATGGCTGTTGCTGAGGAAGAGGTGGAGGCGTTCATGTTCCTGTAACGAGGAGAGGAGGGAGATGGCCATCGGTTGGGCTAGATATGGGCCTTAGTGAGAAAAGTGGCCTGTGGCTGAGTGTTTTTTTTAAACGTTTTTTTACAGAAGCAAAGAAACACCGAAAATACAAATAAAAGTTAGCGTAAAAATCCCAGAAAATTCACATAGTTATATGGTCTTATATATGACCTAGTGAACTTTTATCTGGCCTAAAATGCAAGTTTTCAAAAATAAACTTTTTGCTATGCTAATAAAATAAATTGCAAATAAAACTCAACAAATATATTTTGGTTCCAAATTCAATTTTCAATATTTTCTTTTCTGATTTTTAAGAAGTCATTTTATCTTCTATCTTTATTTTATTTTTGATATAATGGAAATGAATTTTTTTGGTGAAACCAAATTTGATCCAAACTCCCAACTTCGAAAAAATTCAAAATTGGTATTTAGGGAAACTTCCAACTCTCTCTTTTGGTCCTTGAGTTGCTCAAAGTTCCTTGGATCAAAAATCAAATAAAAAAATGGGGCAAAAATGCATAAATCATGTATGCATATGAATGATCTATTATAAACATCCAAATTGAAAATTGGGATGTTACATCGACTCACATGCTGGTCATCTCACTGACTCGATCGGAGTTCCGGTTTGTACATTCACCCAAAAGCTACTCCTTTTAAGGAGCCCCTTCATCGAGGAAAGGCGGCGCAGACGTGCGACAGGAGGTCCAAAACAACTTTTGTAGACCGCACTCTCTATTTTGCGAGCCTGTAAAGTGCCTTCTTCCTCAGCCGTCAACCCCTGGCATGTCACATAGCCGGGGTTGTGGTGTTATTATATACAAAACAACGATTGGCATATCACTCAAGTTCTAGTGAACATAATCTATATCCAGTATTCACTTTTCTCTAAAGAACTGAATTTTGCTCCTTGTGTTATTTCACACACCCCAACAAAACTCGCCAGGGGCTCGATATGGGAACAAAATAAATTGCCAACAAGCCCAAACAGCTTTGTAGCATACTTCGGCATAGGGAGTTTGGCCTTATATGCATTAGCTCTGAATCATGTCTTGGATCAATAGTTGGGTTACCCGGCTCCTGTGATTGCTACCTTACGCTCCGCTCTATCGGCTAAGGTAGTAAAGGGAGAACTATTGCGATTGTGTTTCCGGTTCATCTGGTCAAACACCTCAGTAGAGAAAGCTGAAAACTGACTGTCATGATGCGGCGAGAGCTGGTCAACCACTCGATGACTTATCGGAATCTTTCGCGATTCCCACCGTATTACACGAAGGACCTTTCTTCAGGTCATACATGTTACGCACCATATTGGAATAACCGCGTACATACCAGGGTCTATATAGTAGACCCACCATAAACTCATATGGCTAAGTGAAAGTGTTAACGCCCTATAGTCTGATTGCCTCGTTCACCACATTGACACCTCCTTCATGGACCAAGACGTTGGGTTAAGAATGATCAAGTGCTTTTCCGAACACTCCCGTATTTCCTACGAGGGGGCTGCTACCTCTTGAGCACTATGTTGGTTTTCCCTTGAAGAGGAAAGGGTGATGCAGCAAAGTAGCGTAAGTATTTCCCTCAGTTTTTGAGAACCAAGGTATCAATCCAGTAGGAGGCCACACGCAAGTCCCTCGTACCTACACAAACAAATGAGAACCTCGCAACCAACGCGATAAAGGGGTTGTCAATCCCTTCACGGTCACTTACGAGGGTGAGATCTGATAGAGATAATGATGATAAGATAAATATTTTTGGTATTTTTTATGATATAGATTGGAAGTAAAGATTACAAAATAAAATAGATTGGAAACTTATATGATAAAATATAGACCCGGAGGCCATAGGTTTCACTAGTGGCTTCTCTCAAGATAGCGTAATTATTACGGTGGGTGAACGAATTACTGTCGAGAAATTTATAGAAAAGCGAATAATTATGAGAATATCTAGGCATGATCATGTATATAGGCATCACGTCTGTGACAAGTAGACCGACTCCTACCTGCATCTACTACTGTTACACCACACATTGACCGCTATCCAGCATGCATCTAGAGTATTAAGTTCATAAGAACAGAGTAACGCATTAGGTAAGATAACATGATGTAGAGGGATAAAGTCAAGAAATATGATATAAACCCCATCTTTTTATCCTTGATGGCAAAAATACAATACGTGTCGTTTCCCTTTCTGTCACTGGGATCGAGCACCGCAAGATTGAACCCAAAGCTAGCACTTCTCCCATTGCAAGAAAGATCAATCTAGTAGGCCAAACCAATAACCAATCATACATAAAAGATTTCAGAGAAGAATCAATATTGTTCATAGATAGACTTGATCATAAACCCACAATTCATCGGATCTCGACAAATACACCGCAAAAAGAGTTACATCGAATAGATCTCCAAGAAGATCGAGGAGAACTTTGTATTGAGATCCAGAAAGAGAGAAGAAGCCATCTAGCTAATAACTATGGACCCAAAGGTCTGAAGTAAACTACTCACACATCATCGGAGAGGCCATGGAGTTGATGTAGAGGCCCTCCGTGATCGATGCCCCCTCCGGCGGAGCTCCGGAAAAGGCTCCAAGATGGGATCTCTTGGGTACATAAGGTTGTGGCGGTGGAAATAGAGTTTCATGGTGCTCCTAGTTGTTTTCGAGGTATATGAGCATATATATAGGAGGAAGAAGTAGGTCGGTTGAGCCACGAGGGGCCCACGAGGGGGGAGGGCGTGCCTAGGGGGTAGACGCGCCCCCTTGCCTCGTGGATTCCTCGTTTGTTTCTTGACGTCCACTCCAAGTCCTCTGGATCACGTTTGTTCCAAAAATCACGTTCCCGAAGGTTTCATTCCGTTTGGACTCCGTTTGATATTCCTTTTCTGTGAAACACTGAAATAGGGAAAAAATCAGCAATTTGCACTAGGCCTTGGGTTAGTAGGTTAGTCCCAAAAAAAAGTGTAAAATAAAGCCCATTAACATCCAAAACAGATAATATAATAGCATGGAACAATCAAAAATTATAGATACCTTGGAGACGTATCAAGCATCCCCAAGCTTAAGTCTTGCTCGTCCTCGAGTAGGTAACTGATAAAAACAAAATTTTTGATGTGGTATGCTACCTAACATAATTCTCAATGTAATTCTCTTTATTGTGACATGAATATTCATATCTGAAAGATTCAAGACAAAAGTCTAATATTGACATAAAAATAATAATACTTCAAGCATACTAACTAAGCAACTATGTCTTCTCAAAATAACATGGCGAAAGAAAGTTATCCCTACAAAATCATATAGTATGGATATGCTCTATCTTCACCACACAAAGTATTTAAATCATGCACAACCCCGATGACAAGCCAAGAAATTGTTTCATACTTTTGATGTTCTCAAACTTTTTCAATCTTCACGCAATACATGAGCGTGAGCCATGGACATAGCACTATATGTGGGATAGAATGGTGGTTGTGGAGAAGACAAAAAGGATAAGATAGTCTCACATCAACTAGGCGTATCAATGGGCTATGGAGATGCCCATCAATAGATATCAATGTCAGTGAGTAGGGATTGCCATGCAACGGATGCACTAAAGCTATAAATGTATGAAAGCTCAAAAAGAAACTAAGTGGGTGTGCATCCGACTTGCTCGCTCATGAAGACCTAGTGCATTTTGAGGAAGCCCATCATTGGAATATACAAGCCAAGTTCTATAATGTAAAATTCCCACTAGTATATGAAAGTGATAACATAAGAGACTCTCTATCATGAAGATCATGGTGCTACTTTGAAGCACAAGTGTGGAAAAAGGATAGTAACATTGTCCCTTCTCTCTCTTTCTCTCATTTTTTATTTGGGCCTTCTTCTCTTTTTTATGGCCTCTGTTTTTTCGTCCGGAGTCTCATCCCGACTTGTGGGGGAATCATAGTCTCCATCATCCTTTCCTCACTTGGGACAATGCTCTAATAATGATGATCATCACACTTTATTTACTTACAACTCAAGAATTACAACTCAATTCTTAGAACAAAATATGACTCTATGTGAATGCCTCCAGCGGTGTACCGGGATATGCAATGACTCATGAGTGACATGTATGAAAGAACGATGTCAACTCAATGATCATGCAAAGCAATATGACAATGATGAAGCGTGTCATAACAAACAGAACGGTGGAAAATTGCATGGCAATATATCCTGGAATGGCTATGGAAATGCCATAATAGGTAGGTATGGTGGCTATTTTGAGGAAGGTAATTAAATGGTGGGTTTATGGTACCGGCGAAAGTTGCACGGTACTAGAGAGTCTAGCAATGGTGGAAGGGTGAGAGTGCGTATAATCCATGGACTCAACATTAGTCATAAAGAACTGCTACCTCTTGAGCACTGCGTTGGTTTTCCCCGAAGAGGACGGGATGATGCAACAAAGTAGCGTAAGTATATCCCTCAGTTTTTGAGAACCAAGGTATCAATCCAGTAGGAGGCTACATGCGAGTCCCTCGTACCTGCACAAAACAAATAAATCCTCGCAACCAACGCAAATAGGGGTTGTCAGTCCCTATAAGGCCACTTACGAGAGTGAGATCTGATAGATATGATAAGATAATATTTTTGGTATTTTTATGATAAAAGATGCAAAGTAAAATAAAGGCAAAGTAAATAGCAAAGGAAATAAATAAGTAGTAGGAGATTAATATGATAAAGATAGACCTGGGGGCCATAGGTTTCACTAGTGGCTTCTCTCGAGAGCATAAGTATTCTACGGTGGGTGAACAAATTACTGTTGAGCAATTGAAAGAATTGAGCATAGTTATGAGAATATCTAGGTATGATCATGTATATAGGCATCACGTCCGAGACAAGTAGACCGACTCCCGCCTGCATCTACTACTAATACTCCACTCATCGACCGCTATCCAGCATGCATCTAGAGTATTAAGTTAAAAACATAGTAATGCCATAAGCAAGATGACATGATGTAGAGGGATAGACTCATGCAATATGAAGAAAACCCCATCTTGTTATCCTCGATGGCAACAATACAATACGTGCCTTGCTGCCCTTACTGTCACCGGGAAAGGACACCGCAAGATTGAACCCAAAGCTAAGCAATTCTCCCATTGCAAGAAAGATCAATCTAGTAGGCCAAACCAAACTGATAATTCAAAGAGACTTGCAAAGATAACCAATCATACATAAAATAATTCAGAGAAGATTCATATATTATTCATAAATAGACTTGATCATAAACCTACAATTCATGGGTCTCAACAAACACACACAAAAAGAAGATTATATCGAATGGTTCTCCACAAGAGAGGGGGAGAACATTGTATTGAGATCCAAAAGAGAGAAGAAGCCATCTAGCTACTAACTATGGACCCTTAGGTCCAAGGTAAACTACTCCCACTTCATCGGAGCGGCTATGGTGTTGATGTAGAAGCCTTCCGTGATCGATGCCCCCTCCGGCGGAGCTCCGGAACAGGCCCCAAGATGAGATCTCGTGGATACAGAAAGTTGCGGCGGTGGAATTAGGTTTTTGGCTCTGTATCTGATCGTTTGGGGGTACGTAGGTATATATAGGAGGAAGGAGTACGTCGGTGGAGCAACAGGGGGCCCACGAGGGTGGAGGGCGCCCCTGGTAGGGGTGGGCGCGCCCCCCTACCTCGTGGCCTCCTGTTTCCTTTCTTGACATAGGGTCCAAGTCTCTCTGGTCTTATTTAGTGAGAAAATCACGTTCTTGAAGGTTTCATTCTGTTTGGACTCCGTTTGATATTGCTTTTCTTCGAAACCCTAAAACAGGCAAAAAACAGCTATTCTGGGTTGGGCCTCCGGTTAATAGGTTAGTCCCAAAAATAATATAAAAGTGGATAATAAAGCCCAATAATGTCCAAAACAGTAGATAATATAGCATGGAGCAATCAAAAATTATACATACGTTGGAGATGTATCAAGTATCCCCAAGCTTAATTCCTGCTCGTCCTCGAGTAGGTAAATGATAAGAACAGAATTTTTGATGCGGAGTGCTACTTGGCATAATTTTAATGTAATTCTTCTTAATTGTGGCATGAATATTCAGATCCGAAAGATTCGAGACAAAAGTTCATATTGACATAGAAAATAATAATATTTCAAGCATACTAACAAAGCAATTATGTCTTCTCAAAATAACATGGCTAAAGAAAGTTATCCCTACAAAATCATATAGTCTGGCTATTCTCTATCTTCACCACACAAAATATTTAAATCATGCACAACCCCAATGACAAGCCAAGCAATTGTTTCATACTTTTGACATTCTCAAAACTTTTTCAATCTTCACGCAATACATGAGCGTGAGCCATGGATATAGCACTAAAGGTGGAATAGAGTGGTGGTTGTGCAGAAGACAAAAAAGGGAAGATAGTCTCACATCAACTAGGCGTATCAACGGGTTATGGATATGCCCATCAATAGATATCAATGTGAGTGAGTAGGGATTGCCATGCAACGGATGCACTAGAGCTATAAGTATATGAAAGCTCAAAAAGAAACTAAGTGGGTGTGCATCCAACTTGCTTGCTCATGAAGACCTAGGGCATTTTGAGGAAGCCCATTATTGGAATATACAAGCCAAGTTCTATAATGAAAGATTCCCACTAGTATATGAAAGTGATAACATGAGAGACTCTCTACTATGAAAATCATGGTGGTACTTTGAAGCACAAGTGTGGTAAAAGGATAGTAACATTGTCCCTTCTCTCTTTTTCTCTCATTTTTTTGTTTGGTCCTTTTCTCTTTTTTATGGCCTCTTTTCTTTCTCTTTTTTATTTGGGCTTCTTTTGCCTCTTTTATTTTTCGTCCGGAGTCTCATCCCGACTTGTGGGGGAATCATAGTCTCCATCATCCTTTCCTCACTGGGACAATGCTCTAATAATGATGATCATCACACTTTTATTTTTCTTACAACTCAACAATTACAACTCGATACTTAGAACAAAATATGACTCTATATGAATGCCTCCGGTGATGTACCGGGATATGCAATATGACAATGATGGAGTGTGTTATAATAAACGGAACGGTGGAAAGTTGCGTGGCAATATATCTCAGAATGGCTATGGAAATGTCATAATAGGTAGGTATGGTGGCTGTTTTGAGGAAGGTATATGGTGGGTGTATGATACCGGCAAAAGGTGTGCGGTATTAGAGAGGCTAGCAAAGGTGGAAGGGTGAGAGTGCGTATAATCCATGGACTCAACATTAGTCATAAAGAACTCATATACTTATTGCAAAAATCTACAAGTTATCAAAGCAAAGTATTACGCACATGCTCCTAGGGGGATAGATTCGTAGGAAAAGACCATCGTTCGTCCCCGACCACCACTCATAAGGAAGACAATCAAAAAATAAATCATGCTCCGACTTCATCACATAACGGTTCACCATACGTGCATGCTACGGGAATCACAAACTTCAACACAACTATTTCTCAAATTCACAACTACTCAACTAGCATGACTTTAATATAACCATCTTTATATCTCAAAACAGTTATCAAGTATCAAACTTATCATAGTATTCAATACACTCATAAGAAAGTTTTATTATTAATCTTGTATACCAAGCATATTAGGATTTTAAGAAAATTACCATGCTATTAAGACTCTCAAAATAATCTAAGTGAAGCATGAGAGATCAATAGTTTCTATAAAATAAATCCACCACCGTGCTCTAAAAGATATAAATGAAGTACTAGAGCAAAATTATATAACTCAAAAGATATAAGCGAAGCACATAGAGTATTCTAACAAATTCCAAATCATGTATGGCTCTCTTAAAAGGTGTGTACAGCAAGGATGATTGTGGTAAACTAAAAAGCAAAGACTCAAATCATACAAGACGCTCCAAGCAAAACACATATCATGTGGTAAATAAAAATATAGCTCCAAGTAAAGTTACCGATAGAAGTAGACAAAAGAGGGGATGCCTTCCGGGGAATCCCCAAGCATTGGCTTTTAGGTGTCCTTAGATTATCTTGGGAGTGCCATGGGCATCCCCAAGCTTAGGCTCTTGCCACTCCTTATTCCATAATCCATCAAATCTTTACCCAAAACTTGAAAACTTCACAACACAAAATTTAAAGTAGAAAATCTCGTGAGCTCCGTTAGCGAAAGAAAACAAAAGACCACTTCAAGGTACTGTAATGAACTCATTCTTTATATTGGTGTTATACCTACTATATTATAACTTCTCTATGGTTTATAAACTATTTTACTAGCCATAAATTCATCAAAATAAGCAAACAACACAAGAAAAACAGAATCTGTCAAAAACAGAACAGTCTGTAGTAATCTGTAGCTAGCGCAAGATCTGGAACCCCAAAAATTATCAAATAACTTGCTGGACGTGAGGAATTTATCTATTAATCATCTTAAAAAATAATTAACTAAATATCATTTTCCAAATAAAAATGACAAGAGTTCTCGTGAGCGCTAAAGTTTCTGTTTTTTTACAGCAAGTTCAACAAGACTTTCCCCAAGTCTTCCCAACGGTTCTACTTGGCACAAACACTAATTAAACACAAAAAACACAACCAAAAAAGAGGCTAGATAAATTATTTATTACTAAACAGGAGCAAAAATTAAGAAATAAAAATAAAATTGGGTTGCCTCCCAACAAGCGCTATCGTTTAACGCCCCTAGCTAGGCATAACAAGCAAGAATAGATCTAGGTATTGCCATCTTTGGTAGGCAATCCATAAGTGGCTCTCATAATATATTCATAAGGTAATTTAATTTTCTTTCTAGGAAAGTGTTCCATGCCTTTCCTTAATGGAAATTGGAATCTAATATTTCCTTCCTTCATATCAATAATTGCACCAATCGTTTTAAGGAAAGGTCTACCAAAAATAATAGGACATGAAGGATTGCAATCTATGTCAAGAACAATAAAATCTACGGGCACATAATTACTATTTGCAACAATAAGAACATCATTAATTCTTCCCATAGGTTCCTTAATAGTGTAATCCGCAAGGCGCAAATTTAGAGAGCAATCATCAAAATCACGGAAACCTAACAAATCACACAAAGTCTTTGGAATCGTGGAAACACTAGCACCCAAATCACATAAAGAAAAGCATTTATGATCTTTAATTTTAATTTTAATAGTTGGTTCCCACTTGTCATAAAGTTTTCTAGGGATAGAAACTTCCAATTCAAGTTTTTCTTCATAAGATTGCATCAAGGCATCAACGATATGTTTAGTAAATGCTTTATTTTGACTATAAGCATGAGGAGAATTTAGCACGGATTGCAACAAGGAAATACAATCAATCAAAGAGCAATTTTCATAGTTAAATTCCTTGAAATCCATAATAGTGGGTTTAGCAACATCTAGAGTTTTAATTTCTTCAATCCCACTTTTATCAAATTTAGCATCAAGATCAACCAATTCCGAATTCTTGGAACGCCTTCTAGGTAAAGGTGGATCATATTCAGTACCATCATTATCAAGATTCATATTGCAAAACAAACATTTAATAGGGGACACATCAACAACTTTCAGATCTTTATCTTTATTTTCATAGCAACTAGAAGAACACGCTCTTATAAAGGCATCTTTCTTAGCACGCATCCTAGCAGTTATTTCTTTGCACTCATCAATGGAAATTCTCATGGCTTTGAGAGACTCATCTAAGTTTTAAAGAATCAACATCAAGAGCAATTCTATCAACGTTCCTAGCCAAATCATCAATCTTAAGCAATTTTTCTTCAATCATAGCATTAAAATTCTTTTGCAAAGTAATAAATTCTTTAATATTAGATTCAAAATCAGAGGGCATCTTATTATAATTTCCATAAGAATTGTTGTAGGAATTAGCATAATTATTAGAGGGATTACTAGGATAAGGCCTAGGATTAAAATTTTCTCTATACGCGTTGTTACCAAAATTGTTCCTACCAACAAAATTCACATCCATAGATTCATTATTATTCTCAATCAAAGTAGACAAAGGAATATCATTAGGATCAGAAGAAACACTCTTATTAGCAAATAATTTCATAAGTTCATCCATCTTTTCACTTAAAACATTAATTTATTCTATTGCATGCACCTTTTTATTAGTAGATCTTTCAGTGTGCCATTAAGAATAATTAGCCATAATATTATCTAGGAGTTTAGTAGCTTCTCCTAAACTGATTTCCATAAAAGTGCCTCCCGCGGCCAAATCTAAAAGATTTCTAGAAGCAAAATTCAATCCGGCATAAAAATTTTGTATAATCATCCACAAATTTAAACCATGAGTAGGGCAATTACGTATCATTAATTTCATTCTCTCCCAAGCTTGTGCAACATGTTCATGATCAAGTTGCTTAAAATTCATAATATCGTTTCTAAGAGAGATGATCTTAGCGGGAGGAAAATACTTAGAGATAAAAGCATCTTTGCACTTGTTCCATGAGTCAATACTATTTTTAGGCAAATATGAAAACCAAGCTTTAGCACGATCTCTAAGCGAAAAAGGAAATAGCTTCAATTTAACAATATCATTATCCACATCTTTCTTCTTTTGCATGACACACAAATCAACGAGGCTATTTAGATGGGTAGCGGCATCTTCACTAGGAAGGCCGGAAAACGGATCTTTCATGACAAGATTCAGGAAAGCAGTATTAATTTCACAAGATTCAGCATAGGTAAGAGGAGCAATCGGAGTGCTAATAAAATCATTGTTGTTCGTATTGGTGAAGTCACACAATTTAGTATTATCTTGAGCCATCGTGAAAAGCAAGCAAACTAACACAGAAGCAAACAAAAAGCAAGCGGGCAAAAAGAGGCAAATAGAGAGGGAGAGAGAGGATAGAGAGAGAGAGAGAGGGCGAATAAAACGACAAGGGTGCAGTGGGAGAAAGGAAAACGAGAGGCAAATGACAAATAATGTAATGCGGGAGATAAGGGTATGTGATGGGTACTTGGTATGTTGACTTTTGCGTAGACCTCCCCGGCAACGGCGCCAGAAATCCTTCTTGCTACCTCTTGAGCACTGCGTTGGTTTTCCCCGAAGAGGAAGGGATGATGCAGCAAAGTAGCGTAAGTATTTCCCTCAGTTTTTGAGAACCAAGGTATCAATCCAGTAGGAGGCTACGTGCGAGTCCCTCGTACCTGCACAAAACAAATAAATCCTCGCAACCAACGCAAATAGGGGTTGTCGGTCCCTATAAGGCCACTTACGAGAGTGAGATCGGATAGATATGATAAGATAATATTTTTGGTATTTTTATGATAAAAGATGCAAAGTAAATAGCAAAGGAAATAACTAAGTAGTAGGAGATTAATATGATAAAGATAGACCCGGGGGCCATAGGTTTCACTAGTGGCTTCTCTCGAGAGCATAAGTATTCTACGGTGGGTGAACAAATTACTGTTGAGCAATTGACAGAATTGAGCATAGTTATGAGAATATCTAGGTATGATCATGTATATAGGCATCACGTCCGAGACAAGTAGACCGACTCCTGCCTGCATCTACTACTATGACTCCACTCATCGACCGCTATCCAGCATGCATCTAGAGTATTAAGTTAAAAACAGAGTAACGCCTTAAGCAAGATGACATGCTGTAGAGGGATAGACTCATGCAATATGAAGAAAACCCCATCTTGTTATCCTCGTTGGCAACAATACAATACGTGCCTTGCTGCCCTTACTGTCACCGGGAAAGGACACCGCAAGATTGAACCCAAAGCTAAGCACTTCTCCCATTGCAAGAAAGATCAATCTAGTAGGCCAAACCAAACTGATAGTTCGAAGAGACTTGCAAAGATAACCAATCATACATAAAAGAATTCAGAGAAGGTTCAAATATTATTCATAGATAGACTTGATCATAAACCCACAATTCATCGGTCTCAACAAACACACCGCAAAAACAAGATTACATCGAATGGTTCTCCACAAGAGAGGGGGAGAACAATGTATTGAGATCCAAAAAGAGAGAAGAAGCCATCTAGCTACTAACTATGGACCTGTAGGTTTGAGGTAAACTACTCACACTTCATCGGTGGGGCTATGCTGTTGATGTAGAAGCCCTCCGTGATCGATCCGCCTCCGGCGGAGCTCCGGAACAGGCCCCAAGATGAGATCTCGTGGATACAGAAAGTTGCGGCGGTGGAATTAGGTTTTTGGCTCTGTATCTGATCGTTTGGGGGTATGTAGGTATAATAGGAGGAAGGAGTATGTCGGTGGAGCAACAGGGGGGCCACGAAGGTGGAGGGCGCGCCTGGTAGGGGTGGGCGTGCCCCCCTACCTCGTGGCCTCCTGTTTCCTTTCTTGACGTAGGGTCCAAGTCTCTCTGGTCTTATTCGTTGAGAAAATCACGTTCCCAAAGGTTTCATTCCGTTTGGACTTCGTTTGATATTCCTTTTCTTCGAAACCCTAAAATAGGAAAAAAACAGCAATTCTGGGCTGGGCCTCCGGTTAATAGGTTAGTCCCAAAAATAATATAAAAGAGGATAATGAAGCCCAATGATGTCCAAAACAGTAGATAATATAGCATGGATCAATCAAATATTATAGATACGTTGGAGACGTATCAAGAACTCACATACTTATTGCAAAAATCTATTAGTTTATCGAAACAAAGTACTACGCGCATGCTCCTAGGGGAATAGATTGGTAGGAAAAGACAATCGCTCGTCCCCGACCGCCACTCATAAGGAAGACAATCAATAAATAAATCATGCTCCCACTTCATCACATAATGGTTCACCATATGTGCATGCTACGGGAATCACAATCTTTAGAACAAGTATTTCTCAAATTCACAACTACTCAACTAGCATGACTCTAATATCACCATCTCCATATCTCAAGACATTCATCAAGTATCAAACTTCTCATAGTATTCAATGCACTTTTTATGATAGTTTTTATTATATCGATCTTGGATGCCTATCATATTATGACTAAATTCATAACCAAGGCAAATTACCATGCTTTTCTAAAGGACTCTCAAAATAATATAAGTGAAACATGAGAGATCAATAATTTCTATAAAATAAAACCACCACCGTGCTCTAAAAGATATAAGCGAAGCACTAGAGCAAAATTATCTAGCTCAAAAGATATAAGTGAAGCACATAGAGTATTCTAATAAATTTCAATTCATGTGTGTCCCTCCCAAAAGGTTTGTACATCAAGGATGATTGTGATAAACTAAAAAGCAAAGACTCAAATCATATAAGACGCTTGATGTCTACTACACAATCTTCTTCTTGTAGACGTTATTGGGCCTCCAAGTGCGGAGGTTTGTAGGGCAGTAGCAAATTTCCCTCAAGTGGATGACCTAAGGTTTATCAATCTGTAGGAGGCGTACGATGAAGATGGTCTCTCTCAAGCAACCATGCAACCAAATAACAAAGAGTCTCTTGTGTCCTCAATACACCCAATACAATGGTAAATTGTATATGTGCACTAGTTTGGTGAAGAGATGGTGATATAAGTGGTATATGGATGGTAGATAAAGGTTTTTGTAATCTGAAAATATAAAAACAAAGGTAACTAATGATAAAAATGAGCGTAAACGGTATTTCAATGCTAGGAAACAAGGCCTAGGGTTCATACTTTCACTAGTGCAAGTCCTCTCAACAATAATAACATAATTGGATCACATAACTATCCCTGAACATGCAACAAAGAGTCACTCCAAAGTCACTACTAGAGGAGAACAAACGAAGAGATTATGGTAGGGTACGAAACCACCTCAAAGTTATTCTTTCCAATCAATCCATTGGGCTATTCCTATAAGTGTCACAAACAGCCCTAGAGTTCGTACTAGAATAACACCTTAAGACACAAATCAACCAAAACCCTAATGTCACCTAGATACTCCAATGTCACCTCAAGTATCCGTGGGTATGATTATACAATATGCATCACACAATCTCAGATTCATCTATTCAACCAACACATAGAACCTCAAAGAGTGCCCCAAAGTTTCTACCGGAGAATCATGATGAAAACGTGTGCTAACCCCTATGCATAGGTTCATGGGCGGAACCCGCAAGTTAATCACCAAAACATACATCAAGTGAATCACGTGATATCCCATTGTCACCACAGATACGCACGGCAAGACATACATCAAGTGTTCTCAAATTTTTAAAGACTCAATCCGATAAGATAACTTCAAAGGGGAAACTCAATCCATTGCAAGAGAGTAGAGGGGGAGAAGAAACATAAGATCCAACTATAATAGCAAAGCTCGGGATACATCAAGATCGTACCACCTCAAAAACACGAGAGAGAGAGAGATCAAACACATAGCTACTGGTACATACCCTCAACCCCGAGGAAGAACTACTCCCTCCTCGTCATGGAGTGCTGGGATGATGAAGATAGCCACCGGAGAGGGATTCCCCCTCCGGCAGGGTGCCGAATGGGTCTAGATTGGTTTTCTGTGGCTATGGAGGCTTTTGGCGGTGGAACTCCCGATCTATTGTGCTCCCCGAAGTTTTTAGGGTATATGGGTATATATGGGAGGAAGAAATACGTCGGAGGAGCCACGAGAGGCGCACGAGGGTGGAGGGTGTGCCCCCTGCCTCGTGGCTTCCTCGTTGCTTCCCTTATGTACACCCCAAGTCTTCTGGATTGCTTCCGTTCCGAAAATAAGTTCCGTGAAGTTTCAGGTCAATTGGACTCCGTTTGATTTTCCTTTTCTGCGATACTCTAAAATAAGGAAAAAACAGAAACTGGCACTGGGCTTTGGGTCAATAGGTTAGTCCCAAAAATAATATAAAAGTGTATAATAAATCCCATAAGCATCCAAAGTTGATAATATAATAGCATGAAACAATCAAAAATTATAGATACATTGAAGACGTATCAACGCTCCAAGCAAAACACATATCATGTGGTGAATAAAAATATAGCTTCAATTAAAGTTACCGATGAACGAAGACGAAAGAGGGGATGCCTTCCGGGCATCCCCAAGCTTAGGCTCATGGTTGTCCTTGAATGTTACCTTGGGGTGCCTTGGGCATCCCCAAGCTTAGGCTCTTGCCACTCCTTATTCCATAGTCCATCGAATCTTTACCCAAAACTTGAAAACTTCACAAAACAAAACTTAACAGAAAACTCGTAAGCCCCATTAGCGAAAAAAACACCACTTCAAGGTACTGTAATGAACTTATTCTTTATTTATACTAAGAAACATGCCCGTGCGTTGCAGCGGGAGAAACAATCCACCCACATGACCATATAATTTTTGAACGCATGACGCAATATCCTATCAACTCAGATGAAATCAAAAGATAAAATGAGCAAAGCTAGAGGATTAACATACATCTCCAGTAACAATATTAGGCCTCTTTTGGTTCATAGGATAGGATTATCATAGGAATAGGAATCTTGTAGGAAATGAGATGACATGTATCTCAAATCCTATGAATAGGAATAGGAAACAAGATGTCATTTGGTTGATACCAAAGGATTTTTCCATTGAGTCTAGGCTCTTTTTTATTTTCCTATGAAATATGGAGGATAGGAACCATTCCTATGTAGGAATAGGAATCTATTCCTATGAACCAAAAGGCTCTAAAGGAAAAAATCCTATAAAAATCCTATCCTCTAGAATTCCTAAGAAATTCCTCTAAACCAAAGGAGGCCTTAATTGTGCAAAGCAAAAAAGGATAGCTATGTATCAATAGATTTAGCTTGATGTCACATCAATTCACATGTTTAAAGTTTGATCCTCAAATTGACCAATCTCGAAAATATTTTGTTGTTGAATAAATATGAACCAAAGGAATCAAACATATAAAATAATTCTAACCAATTAAGAATCTACAATTGACACATAATCGTGGTGCTAATAGCAGAATGACCATTTTCTTAAACAAATTTTAGAACCAAAGATTAATGGGAAACTTCTGGCTTCTGAGATAATGGAACTCGGTCTTCTCATACTGCTCAAGTACATCCTTACCTTCTCATTTAGGACCTGAAAGCTGAAAAGAAGCAAAAAAGAAAGTCAAATTTGTGGTCACTGGAAACATTTACAAACCAAAAATATAGTGTTCCCACGACTACCTTATTAGAGAACCTGTATATATTTGAAGGTGTGTCTAGAAGGCAATTAATTAAGTCCAACTGATGGATAGCGTTTTTATCAAAAAAGTGATTTTTTTTTCAGTCATCAACTGATAAAAAATGCATCCTATGCTCCAAATGGAAGGTAAATGTCGCATTTTGGAGGAAACGACATTCCAAACATGTTAAGAAACATGAATATAAGAAAAATCCGGGAAATTATTAAAGATGATTTTACTCTTCTTGGAAGCAAGATAAGTTCGTTGGAATGTAGTCGAAGTCATTTATTGTCCAACATTATAGTATTACTAACATGTCTACACTGCTAACTAAGTGGCAACTATTCTCTACCTTGCAGTTGTGTTTTCTGGAGCTCACTGATGACAAAGGAACAACACATGTGACAGAAGAAGTAGGGGGCAGGGAGTTTAGTATTATACATGATAAGCATTCGAAAAACAGTATTTGATGCAAATACACAAGAGATTGGGATCTACAATGTTTAAAGATGGTAATTCCAAAAGGAGTAAGAATTCTCCTTGAAACCAGAAGCATATGTACAAAATAAGAACTACACAGATTTTCCATGGTCAACCATTGAGAAGTTTAACGCATGACAAAACTCCAATACATCTACAGAAGATCTCCATTGATCACGGGGAGGCACAACCAACGTATTGCTAAATGATAATATACATTAAATAAAAGTTGGTAGAATATGATTTTGGTTTCACATCCATCTTCTGTAAAGCAGCGGCCCCTGCCATCAAATGCTGATGGGGAGACTCTGACCTGTGAATGTCCATTACTTTCTTCCTTGATAGCTACACAAAATGTGTAACAAATGAATAGGGGCAAGTTCTACAGCAAGACAAACCAACACGAACATCTAGCCTACAACCATGTTAGGAAACAGAGAAATATAGCTACTGAAACATATTATTATTTTCAGTCAACTTACATATATAGGGTGTAGTTTTTTTCCCCACCCCATCTTTACTAAAATGAAGCTAACATAAATAAGTTCAGGTCGTGAATGAACACACAGCCACACACATCAGGAAGCTACCTACATACAGACCAAAAATACCAGCCGCACTTCGCTAGCTGCTAAGCACCGGTACACAAGATTTATCTCATCGCTGATTTGAAAATTTATGCTTCCAGTCAGTGATATTGCTCGACAGGATCTTTGCTCGGTCCGAACCAATAAATGGAGGTGCCAAGCTAAATGGGATTTAACATAAAAGTAAAACAACGTCGTACCTCAGAACCAGTGACCAAAGACCATAAGCCAAATGGAGATGGAATAGCACCAATACCCAGAAAATCTACAAATCCACTGCTTTGATTTGAAGGTACTTTCTAATTTTTAGAAGTAGAAATCACATGAAAAGTCACCTGAAAAGGAGCGTCATACGAACTTATAGCGAAAGCTGAAGGCATGGCAATTCTGGGCAGCATTCATAGTGCTGTTGGAACAACATGTGAGTGCAAGCATGATACTGAAGGTGCTATGCCATTGCATCTATTTTATAAAATGTGCAAAGCTAATTAACCTTGAAAGATCCACTTGTTGAGTTCATCCTCTACATATCTATACACGCAATTTATTCAGGTAAATTCCATTTTCTTTAACACTGAAAGAATCATAAAAATTGATTGACTTAAATGCAATATCACAATAAAATGGATCTGATGAGAAAGAGGAAGGTGGATTGCTTTGCTTATCTGACAAAGACGGGCGATAAACCCTGCGTCGGCGCGTTGAGCATGGCCTTGTGTAAGCTGGAAACGCGGATCTGCGTTCCCACACCCACGTACAAGTCGGAGCTGTCCCGTCGTGTCGCCGGTGGGGCTTCAATAGACGACGTCGTCAGCCTGCTCATAAGAATGATTTCTATCAAGTCATGAGCAATTGTCAAGTGGATTTCAAAGTTCAGTTTGTATATAAAATCTTCTGTAACGTATACTGAATTGGAGTTCAGCTCAGATATAGCGAAAGGAGGCTGCGACTCGGTGTACAAATACCTTAAACCTTGGGCTATGTCGATGGCTATTTTCATTCATCTGAGCCAAGAGAATTGGGCCGCTTCCCCATATAAAGGACGAAAACAAATGAGATCAAATCTACAACACACAGAAAATGCAAATATTTAGTCTGTCCTAATGAAATTGAAGAGATAGACTTACAGTGTGGATGCTCGTACAGGGTCCCATTTGATTTTTACTCAAAGATTAACATCCTCGAGAATGGGTCACTCTCTCTGCAATAGCCCAGAAACTTTGCTATGTTCTCATGATTCAACCTTGCCAGATCAATAACCTACAATGTTCATCCCATTTTATTTATTTATTATTTGAGTTAAAAGGTGTTTCTGAGTCGCAATTTTAGACAAACGAACTACCTTGTTTTGGTAAAAGAGCTCATGCTGGCTAGTCCAATGACCTTCAAAGGCGCATAATGATATGACAGAAACCCCAGGTCCATCCTTCATTGTTTCTTTGTAGACTATAGTCTCCAGAGTTGAGCCAATTATGTTGCTAAAATCCTAACACACTACTTCAAGTTCCTAGTGACTCAACCTTGGCAAACTTTTCAGCATATCAGAATCCGAGGAAAGCATGAACAAATTAGCAACAATGTATGTTAGACAAAATAATCAATTTATTTTATATAGTTAATACCAACCAATCAGTACTGTTATCTCGTTGCTCCAACTTTTTGATCTACTCCATGATGATATTCTTATAGAAGGCTTTAGATTGAAGCTTCTGGAGGCAGTAACAGCACCAGTGATCACAAAAACAAGAAGGAGAGCACCGGTTGCAATTTCCAAAACAATAAGCCAAGTCGGTTGCTGCACTTTTTCATCCTTATGCTCAGAAGTATTCTGTTTTCATTGAAAAATCATTCACTTTTCTTCTGATTGCATAAACTAAAGGTTCGGTTTTTAGTCACACTGTCCCAAGACACACCTCAACTTGTATCTTCAAATTCGAGCTTAGCATAGCAAGTGAGAATTGTCTAAAAGTGTAAGACATACACGTGATCCAAGTCAACCAATCTAGGCATGGTAAAGTCTACAAAGATGACTCACTACCTTACAGTATTATCAATTGATGGAAAATTGGCACAGCTTCTAGGATAACCCTGCTAGTACAACTGTAACAGTTACAATAATAATCTTGGTTTTTTCATTTGAATAAAAGAACACAAACCATCATGAGGCCCCTATGGAATCAGCACAACCATGATTCTGGTCTCTTCTTTTTGCATGGACCATGATTTTGATCTGCTATAAGATTTATCCTTAAGTTCATAATATTCAGAGTTCAGACGTCGCCAGTGGAAAAACTCCAAGCAAAACCATGTATGCGTGAAAGAAATATCAACAGTTAGCATTATCTAGATAATCATGGGAAGAACATATAGAAGTTAATAAAGTCCCAAAGGAATCAATCAAGCGTGGGGAATTTACATGGTTGCTAGCTAGCTAGCATGGTCTATTAGCCAATGGAACACGTACCGGAGGATTCAATTAGGCATGATGTAGTGTAGTTTTGTGCACATCTGGTTGGCTTCCTTCATCGTTGTTGCCGGCTAGTACGTGTGCATCTGGTCAGCTTGCTTCTTCGTAGTTCTACACCAGTACCTTGCTCTGAAGTCGATTTGAGTTTCACTCGCTCCTCCCTGATCCTCCCGAGGAGAGGCGCTCCTCACACGCACCAGTGCCCTCGCACCGCTGCACCCCTGCCGCACCCTTCCATCTTCCTCGTCCTTCTTCTCCTACCTCTCCTCCACCCTGGATCCTCCTCTGTCTCTCTTCTCTACCAGAAAAATCGAATCACCGCCATGACCTTGGAGCTCTCCCTGCCAGCCATGGAGGCCCGCCTCCACTTGCAAGGACTTCGCGCCGCCGCGCCGGATCTCTCCTTCTCCCGCGCCCGCTGGATCCCGCCGCCGCCGTTTTGCATCGAGCAGACGCATCGTCCCCAGCCTGTCGAGCCGCCGCGTTGACCTGATCCAGAAGCTGCGCTCGAGCGCCGCGGCGGGGGCGGCGAGCGGGAAGAGGTGTGGCCGGGGCGGCGGGCGGGTTGGGGTCGGCCGGGGCGGCGGGTGGGTTGAGGTCGGCCGCGGCGGCGAGTGGTGCGGCGCAGCTAGGGTTGGCTCGGCCTAGGCAGAGGCCAGGGTCGAGGCGATGCGAGGAGGCAGACGCGTACGGGTATTTTTTCTAGCGAACCGTTTTTCGTGGCAGCTTAATAATGGATTGCGGGTTGAATACACGAAACCACAGGGGCTTTTATGCAAAAGTACTAATAACGGACGGGCAGAAGCAATAGCCGCTTTATTAGTAGGTAAAATAAAGATTGATGTTAAACCTACTGTATTCCAACTTTTTTATGGTTTATAAACTTTTTTACTAGCCATAGATTCATCAAAATAAGTAACACACATCGAAAACAGAATCTGTCAAAAACAGAATAGTCTGTAGTAATCTATAGGTTTCGACCACTTCTGGAACTCATAAAATGCTCAAATAAATTGGTGGACCTGAGAAATTTGTCTATTAATCATCTGTAAAAAGAATTAACTAAATAGCACTCTTCAGTAAAAAAAAGGTAGCAATTCCCGTGAGCGCTAAAGTTTTTGTTTTTTACAGCAAGACCAACAAGACTTTTCCCAAGTATTCCCAACGGTTCTACTTGGCACAAACGCTAATTAAAACTTAAAAAATCAACCATAACAGAGGCTAGATAAATTATTTATTACTAAACAGGAGCAAAAAGTAAGGAACAAAAATAAAGTTTGGTTGCCTCCCGACAAGCGCTATCGTTTAACGCCCCTAGCTAGGCATGATGATTTCAATGATGCTCACATAAAAGATAAGAATTGAAACATAAAGGGAGCATCATGAAGGATATAAGTAGCACATTTAAGTCTAACCCACTTCCTATGCATAGGGATTTTGTGGGCAAACAACTTATGGGAACAAGAATCAACTTGCATAAGAAAGCAAAACAAGCATGACTTCAAGATTTTAAGCACATAGAGAGGAAACTTGATATTATTGCAATTCCTACAAGCATATGTTCCTCCTTCATAGTAATTTTCAGTAGCATCATGAATGAATGCAACAATATAACCAGCACCTAAAACATTCTTTTCATATCTACAAGCATAGAAACTTTATTACTCTCCACACAAGCAAAATTCTTCACATGAATAATAGTGGGAGCAAACTCAACAAAATAATTAGCATGTGAGGCATAACCCAATTGAAAACTAAAATCATGATGACAAGTTTCATGGATATAATTATTCTTTATAGCATACAAGTCATCACAATAATCATCAAAGATAGTAATTTTGTTCTCATAATCAATTGGAATCTCTTTCGAAATAGTGGATTCATCACAAAATAAAGTCATGAGCTATCCAAATCCACTTTCACCAATATAATCATTATAAATATGAGGCATGCTTTCATCATAATAAATTTGCTCATCAAAATTTGGGGGACAAAAAATATCATCTTCATCAAACATAGCTTACCCAAGCTTGTGGCTTTGCATATTATTAGCACATGGATATTCAAGGAATTTATACTAACAACATTGCAATCATGCTCATCATTCAAATATTTAGTGCCAAACATTTTAATGCATTTTTCTTCTAGCACTTTGGCACAATTTTCCTTTCCATCATACTCACGAAAGATATTAAAAAGATGAAGCGTATGAGGCAAACTCAATTCCATATTTTTTGTAGTTTTCTTTTATAAACTAAACTAGTGCTAAAACAAGAAACAAAAAGATCTGATTGCAAGATCTAAAGATATACCATCAAGCGCTAACCCCCCTGGCAACGGCGCCAGAAAAGAGCTTGATGTTTACTACACAACCTTCTTCTTGTAGACGTTGTTGGGCCTCCAAGTGCAGAGGTTTGTAGGACAGTAGCAAATTTCCCTCAAGTGGATGACCTAAGGTTTATCAATCCATCGGAGGCGTAGGATGAAGATGGTCTCTCTCAAGCAACCCTGCAACCAAATAACAAAGAGTCTCTTGTGTCCCCAACACACCCAATACAATGGTAAATTGTATAGGTGCACTAGTTCGGCGAAGAGATGGTGATACAAGTGGTATATGGATGGTAGATAAAGGTTTTTGTTGTTGGGGAACGTAGTAATTTCAAAATTTTCCTACGCACACGCAAGATCATGGTGATGCACATCAACGAGAGGGGAGAGTGTTGTCTATGTACCCATGCAGACCGACTGCGGAAGCGTTGACACAACATAGAGTAAGTAGTCGTACGTCTTCCCGATCCGACCGATCCAAGCACCGGTACTCCAGCACCTCCGAGTTCTTAGCACACGTACAGCTCGATGACGCTCCCCGGGCTCCGATCCAGCAAAGCTTCGGGGATGAGTTCCGTCAGCACAACGACGTGGTGACGATGATGATGTTCTACCAACGCAGGGCTTCGCCTAAGCACTACAATGATATGATCGAGGTGGAATATGGTGGCAGGGGGCACCGCACATGGCTAAGGAACGATCACGTGGATCAACTTTTGTGTCTAGAGGTGCCCCCTGCCCCCGTATATAAAGGAGCAAGGGGAGGAGGCGGCCGGCCAGGGTGTGGCGCACCAAGGGGAGTCCTACTACCACCGAGAGTAGGACTCCTAGTTGGACTAGGAGAGAGAGGGGGAAATAGGAGGAAGAGAGGAAGGAAAGGGGGGCGCCGCCCTCCTTCCCTTGTCCTATTCGGACTAGGAAGGGGAGGGGCGCGCGGCCACCTCTTGCCTCCTCTCCTCTTCTCCCTTAAGGCCCATGTAGGCCCAACAACCCTCGGGGGGGTTCCGGTAACCTCCCGGTACTCCGGTAAAATGCCGATTTCACCCGAAACAATTCCGATGTCCAAATATAGGCTTCCAATATATTAATCTTTATGTCTCGACCATTTCGAGACTCCCCGTCATGTCCGTGATCACATCCGGGACTCCGAACTAACTTCGGTACATCAAAATGCATAAACTCATAATAACTGTCATCGTAACGTTAAGCGTGCGGACCCTACAGTTCGAGAACAATGTAGACATGACTGAGACAAATCTCCGGCCAATAGCCAATAGCGGGACCTGGATGCCCATATTGGCTCCTACATATTCTATGAAGATCTTTATCGGTCAGACCGCATAACAACATACGTTGTTCCCTTTGTCATCGGTATGTTACTTGCCCGAGATTCGATCGTCGGTATCCAATACATAGTTCAATCTCGTTACCGGCAAGTCTCTTTACTCGTTCTGTAATACATCATTCCGCAACTAACTCATTAGTTGCAATGCTTGCAAGGCTTATGTGATGTGCATTACCGAGAGGGCCCAGAGATACCTCTCCGACAATCAGAGTGACAAATCCTAATCTCGAAATACGCCAACCCAACATCTACCTTTGGAGACACCTGTAGAGCTCCTTTATAATCACCCAGTTACGTTGTGACGTTTGGTAGCACACAAAGTGTTCCTCCGGTAAACGGGAGTTGCATAATCTCATAGTTATAGGAACATGTATAAGTCATGAAGAAAGCAATAGCAACATACTAAACGATCGGGTGCTAAGCTAATGGAATGGGTCATGTCAATCAGATCATTCTACTAATGATGTGACCTCATTAATCAAATAACAACACTTTGTTCATGGTTAGGAAACATAACCATCTTTGATTAACGAGCTAGTCAAATAGAGGCATACTAGTGACACTAAGTTTGTCTATGTATTCACACATGTATTATGTTTCCGGTTAATACAATTCTAGCATGAATAATAAACATTTATCATGATATAAGGAAATAAATAATAACTTTATTATTGCCTCTAGGGCATATTTCCTTCAGTCTCCCACTTGCACTAGAGTCAATAATCTAGATTACACAGTAATGATTCTAACACCCATGGAGCCTTGGTGCTAATCATGTTTTGCTCGTGGAAGAGGCTTAGTCAACGGGTCTGCAACATTCAGATCCGTATGTATCTTGCAAATCTCTATGTCTCCCACCTGGATTAGATCCCGAATGGAATTGAAGCGTCTCTTGATGTGCTTGGTTCTTTTGTGAAATCTGGATTCCTTTGCCATGGCAATTGCACCAGTATTGTCACAAAAGATTTTCATTGGACCCGATGCACTAGGTATGCCACCTAGATCAGATATGAACTCCTTCATCCAGACTCCTTCGTTCCCTGCTTCCGAAGCAGCTATGTACTCCGCTTCACATGTAGATCCCGCTACGACGCTTTGTTTATAACTGCACCAACTTACAGCTCCATCGTTTAATGTAAACACGTATCCGGTTTGCGATTTAGAATCGTCCGGATCAGTGTCAAAGCTTGCATCAACGTAACCTTTTACGGTGAGCTCTTTGTCACCTCCATATACAAGAAACATATCCTTAGTCCTTTTCAGGTATTTCAGGATGTTCTTGACCGCTGTCCAGTGATCCACTCCTGGATTACTTTGGTACCTCCCTACTAAGCTTATAGCAAGGCACACATCAGGTCTGGTACACAGCATTGCATACATGATAGAACCTATGGCTGAAGCATAGGGAACATCTTTCATTTTCTCTCTATCTTCTGCAGTGGTCGGGCATTGAGTCTGACTCAACTTCACACCTTGTAACACAGGCAAGAACCCTTTCTTTGCTTGATCCATTTTGAACTTCTTCAAAATCTTGTCAAGGTATGTGCTTTGTGAAAGTCCAATTAAGCGTTGTAGGATCAAAAGTATGTCTAGAGGGGGGTGATTAGACTACTTGACCAAATAAAAACTTAACCTTTCCCAATTTTAGTTCTTGGCAGTTTTTAACTATCTTAGGACAAGTCAAGCAATCATCACACAATTCAAGCAAGCATGCAAAGAGTATATTGGCAGCGGAAAGTCAAGCATGCAACTTGCAAGAATATAAAGGGAAGGGTTTTGAGGATTCAAACGCAATTGAAGACACGGATGTTTTTCCCGTGGTTTGGATAGGTGGTGCTATCCTACATCTACGTTGATGGAGACTTCAACCCACGAAGGGTAACGGTTGCGCGAGTCCACGGAGGGCTCCACCCACGAAGGGTCCACGAAGAAGCAACCTTGTCTATCCCACCATGGCCATCGCCCATGAAGGACTTGCCTCACTAGCGGTAGATCTTCACGAAGTAGGCGATCTCCTTGCCCTTACAAACTCCTTGGTTCAACTCCACAATCTTGTCAGAGGCTCCCAAGTGACACCTAGCCAATCTAGGAGACACCACTCTCCAAGCAGTAACAAATGGTGTGTTGATGATGAACTCCTTGCTCTTGTGCTTCAAATGATAGTCTCCCTAACACTCAACTCTCTCTCATAGGATTTGGATCTGGTGGAAAGAAGATTTGAGTGGAAAGCAACTTGGGGAAGGCTAGAGATCAAGATTCATATGGTTGGAATGGAATATCTTGGTCTCAACACATGAGTAGGTGGTTCTCTCTCAGAACATATGAGTTGGAATGGTGTATGTGTTCGGATGGCTCTCTCCACGAGTGAAGAGGAGGTGGAGGGGTATATATATAGCCTCCACACAAAATCCAACCGTTACACACAATTTACCAATCTCGGTGGGACCGAATAAACAAACTCGGTCGGACCGAAATAGTAAACCTAGTGACCATTAGGAATTTCGGTGGGACTGACATGCAACTCGGTAGGACCGATTTAGTTAGGGTTTGGGCATAACGTAATCTCGGTGAGACCGGTTGCACAAACTCGGTGAGACCGAGTTTGGCAATAAGCTAACCAGAGAGTTGGTCAGGCAAACTCGGTGGGACCGACTCGCTCTTTCGGTGAGACCGAAAAGTTACAAGAAGGAAACAAAGAGTTTACATTGCAATCTCGGTGGGACCGATTCGCTCATTCGGTGAGACCGAAAAGTTACGAAAGGGAAACAGGGAGTTTGCAATCCCATCTCGGTGAGACCGAGATCCTTATCGGTAGGACCGAATTGCTAGGGTTTGGTAGTGGCAAATGACAAGTGAAACTCGGTGGCGCCGGATTGAAAGAATCGGTATGACCGAGTTTGGCTTAGGGTTTAGGTCATTTGTGGCTATGGAAGAGTGGTTGAGGATTTTGGAGCATATCACCAAGCACATAAAGCAAGAGGCTCATTAAGCAACACCTCATCCCTCCTTGATAGTATTGGCTTTTCCTAAAGACTCAATGTGATCTTGGATCACTAAAATATAAAATGAAGAGTCTTGAACTTTTGAGCTTGAGCCAATTCTTTGTCCTTAGCATTTTGAGGGTTCCACTTTCACATCCATGCCATGCCAATCATTGAGCTTTCCTGAAATAATCATCTTGAAATAGCATTAGCTCAATGAGCTATATGTTGTTATGAATTACCAAAACCACCTAGGGATAGTTGCACTTTCAATCTCCCCCTTTTTGGTAATTGATGACAACATATAGATCAAAGCTTCGACAAATTATAATAAGCATGAAATATGTCGTCGCTTTGAGAAGTATGTGACAAATAAGAGCTCCCCCTAAATTTGTGCATATTTAAAATTTGCTTTGGACTGCAAATGCACAAGGAGTTAGAGTCATGGGTTTCTCTTCCATGTCACATACATCTTGGTGGAGCGCTCAAAAATGATAAGATTGAAATACACGCACTCATCACCAAGAATAGTGAGTGATCACATAAGATAGATAGAATAATAATAGCATTAAGCAAACATTAAGTGTAGCTTATGATCAAACACATGATCATCGATGTCTCACAGATAAGGACGTAGTATCTCACACACAAGCAAATAAAGTTCGAAAAACCACCAAATAAAACAAGAGAGAATAAAAGCAACACTCTCTCTCGAAGCCTATGATCTATACATTTTCTCCCCCTTTGGCAACAAGTTACCAAAAAGTTCCTAGAAAATGCATAGTGCTAAGTCGACGCTCAGGCTTGATCTTCAGGTGGTGGTGGAGTCCGGAGCACTCCAAGGACGAAGCCTTTGGTAGACGTGATCGGAGTTGAGGCTGAAGTGGACGCTGGAGCTGGTGGAACTGAGGCTGTGGCTGGCACAGATGTGGTAGCTCTGGTGTCAGCAACTGGCATTGCAGACGACCTCGGACCTCGTGGCACCCTGGCAAAAGCATCAGTCGTAGTCCTGCCTCTCCTCTCATTCATGTCATCCTGGAGCTGCTCCACGGCAGTCTGTATTTTTGTCACCTTGATGTCCAAATCATAGAACCTCTGTTCCATGATCCTCTCTAAGCTTGCCTGGTTCTGAGTTAGGGTGGCTAGTCCTTGCTCAATCCACAGGGTGGACGCAATCAGGTAACCAAGCTGCTCTTGTTTGGTTTTCAGAAAATATTCAGATGCCTCCTCTTGAGTAGGCATCCTGGCAGCTTTCTCCTTCTTCGCCTTCTCCTTCTTGGCTTGTGCTTGGGCAGATGATGGCTCATTCTCAGTCATGATCACTTGATTATCTTCGAAGTCTGGACGGATGGGCAGGTGTTCCTTATCCAACAAGTATGTGCCCGTGCCCATCTTTGAGTTGATGAGCTCCTGAATCTGTGGGGCATACCCACAACTCCTCTTCTGATCTGCTGCAGTCCTTTTGATTGTTTCCACTATGAGGCTCATGACTTTGAATTTTTGAGGCACGTCAAAGACATGAAGCAAATTGATCGCGTGACCTCTGATCATCTTGTGATCTCCAGACTTGGGCAATAGGGTGTGCCTCAGTATCCAATTGATAGTGGGCAGTCCTGACAGAAGATAGTGCACTGAGCCAAATTTGAACGTGTCAAGTGCTTCATTCGGAATCTCCTTGTACATGTTGGACATAGAGTTGTGGTCCATCTTTTTCTTGGCATAAATGTCCAAGTCATCATCCTGCTCTTCTGGGGCGTTGATCAACTGAGCCCATTCAGCAACTGTGGACTGGTACCTCGTACCCTCTGACATCCAAGTTATCCTACCATCTGGATAAAAGTGGGTTGTGGAGTAGAACTGCATTATGAGTTCCTCGTTCCACTTTGTGAGCTTCTGCCCAACAAAGTCTGCAACTCCACACGCACTAAAGCTGTCATACACTCCAGGATAGTGTTCCTCATTTTCCTTCATGTAGGTCCAGTCGACCCATCTCATGTCACATACTATTGGCTTCTTGTCAAGCAAAACTGTCTCATAGAAATCCTGCTGCTCCTTGGTGTGAAACCTGTAATCAACTGCAGTCCTTCTCCTAGAAGCATACGGATCTGCTTCTCTCCACTTCCTCAGCCCTGAATCTCTCCTGAGCTTCATATCCTCAGCCACAGGATGAGTGTGATGCCCCCGATTTAATCGTACACTAATCATTCACGCAAACGTGTACGATCAAGATCAGGGACTCACGGGAAGATATCACAACACAACTCTACAAATAAAATAAGTCATACAAGCATCATATTACAAGCCAGGGGCCTCGAGGGCTCGAATACAAGAGCTCGATCATAGACGAGTCAGCGGAAACAACAATATCTGAGTACAGACATAAGTTAAACAAGTTTGCCTTAAGAAGGGTAGCACAAACTGGGATACAGATCGAAAGAGGCGCAAGCCTCCTGCCTGGGATCCTCCTAAACTACTCCTGGTCGTCGTCAGCGGGCAGCACGTAGTAGTAGGCACCTCCGGTGTAGGAGTCGTCGTGGACGGTGGCGTCTGGCTCCTGAGCTCCAACATCTGGTCGCGACAACCAGGTAGAAGGGATAGGGGGGAAAAGTGGGAGAAAGCAACCGTGAGTACTCATCCAAAGTACTCGCAAGCAAGGATCTACACTACATATGTATGCATTGGTATCAAATGGAATAAGGCTATTATATGTGGACTGAACTGCAGAAAGCCGGAATAAGAGGGGGATAGCTAGTCCTTTCGAAGACTACGCTTCTGGCAGCCTCCGTCTTGCAGCATGTAGAAGAGAGTAGACTGAAGTCCTCCAAGTAGCATCGCATAGCATAACCCTAACCGATGATCCTCCCCTCGTCGCCCTGCGAGAGAGCGATCACCGGTTGTATCTGGCACTTGGAAGGGTGTGTTTTATTAAGTATCCGGTTCTAGTTGTCATAAGGTCAAGGTACAACTCCGGGTCGTCCTTTTACCGAGGGACACGGCTATTCGAATAGATAAACTTCCCTATAGGGGTGCACCACATACCCCAACACGCTCGATCCCATTTGGCCGGACACACTTTTCTGGGTCATGCCCGGCCTCGGAAGATCAACACGTCGCAGCCCTACCTAGGCACAACAGAGAGGTCAGCACGCCGGTCTAAATCCTATGGCGCAGGGGTCTGGGCCCATCGCCCTTTGCACACCTGCACGTTGCGTATGCGGCCGGAAGCAGACCTAGCCTAGTGGCGTTCCAGTCCAATCCGGCGCGCGCCACTCAGTCGCTGACGTCACGAAGGCTTTGGCTGATACCATGACGCCGGGATACCCATAACTACTCCCACATAGATGGTTAGTGCATATAGACCAAATGGCCAGACTCAGATCAAATACCCAGATCTCGTTAAGCGTGTTAAGTATCCGCGAACGCCGACCAGGGCCAGGCCCACCTCTCTCCTAGGTGGTCGGAACCTGCCCTGTCGCTTCACCTCAAAGATCCGCTCGCGGGTGCTCCTACGAGCCTACCCATCTTTAGTCACCACATGTATCACGTATAAAGTATATAGTACATACCCGTGATCACCTCCCGAGTGATCACGGCCCGATAGTATAGCATGGCAGACGGACAAGAAAGTAGGGCCACTGATGATAAACTAGCATCCTATACTAAGTATTAGGATTGCAGGTAAAGGTAACAACAGTAGTAGCAAGGACAGGCTATGCATCAGTATAGGATTAACGGGAAATAGTAACATGCTACACTACTCTAATGCAAGCAGTATAGAGAAGAGTATGCGATATCTGGTGATCAAAGGGGGGGCTTGCCTGGTTGCTCTGGCAAGAGAGAGGGGTCGTCAACTCCGTAGTCGTACTGGGTAGCAGCGGCGTCGGTCTCAGTGTCTATTGAGAGAAGAGGGGGGGGAAACAATAAATATTTAAGCAAGCAGATGCATAGTGATGCATGACATGACAAGTAACGGCGTTAGAGGTGCCCTAACGCGGTAGTAGGTGGTACCGGTGAAGGGGGATAACATCCGGGAAAGTATCCCCGGTGTTTCGCGTTTTCGGGCAGAGGAGCCGGAGGGGGAAAGTTACGTGTTCGATAGGTTAGGGGGGTGTGGCGGACGAACGGGTTGTGTATCCTTAATCGTCTCGTCGTTCTGAGCAACTTTCATGTAGAAAGTATTTTCATCCGAGTTACGGATTAAAAGATATGATTTTCTAAAGTTTTAAATCATTTTCTGATTTTAATTATTTATTTTATTCCAACATCATCCAAAACAGTGAATGATGACGTCAGCATGACATCAGAGTGATGTCAGCAGGTCAACTGGTCGGTTGACCAGTCAAACCAGACAGGTGGGTCCAGTGGGACCCACATGTCATTGACAGGGTACTAACATGGGGGGTTTAGACTAATTAAATAAGGGTGGGGCCCAGTAGTCAGTGAGAGATTAGTGTATTAATTAGCTAAACTATTTAGTTAACCAATTATTCTTTTTATTTATTTCGTTTATTGAAGTGGGGCCTATAGGTCAGTGAGATAGGGGCGGCCCAGTCAGCAGTTGACCCAGTCAACAGGTCAACAGGGGGCCTTGGGCCCACCAGTCAGTGGCCCAGGTGGTGGGACCCGCGGTGCCAGGTCAGCAGGGCCGGCTCTCGCCGCCGGCGACCAAAAGCACGGCGCCGACCCGCCGGAGTTCGCCGGAATTTGTGCTCAGGGCACGGATCCGCGCGTGCCTGGGCCCGTTCGAACAAGCGCGAAGACGCGCATCTAGTGGTGGTGGTGGTTCGTCCCGAGGTCGCCGGAGCTGTCGCCGGCGAGCAGAGAGGCGGACGTCGGGGCTCGGGTGAGTGGCAGGGTTCGTCTGCAGGCCACCAAAATGGGCGGGACCGGTCGCATTCGAACGGCAAGACGACGGCGGAGCGAATGGGGGTGGCTGCGGAGGCTGTGGTGGCCGGAGTCGAGCGCCACGGGCTCGACGACGGCGAGGTGGTTCGGGCGTGAGGCGAAGACAGCGAGGCAGAGCGCTCCGGGGCTAACGGGGAGGCTAGGGTGGAGCTGCGCGACGCGCTGAGCACAAAGGGCTCGGCCCCGTGACCATTTGGTCACCGGAAATGCGTCGGCAACGAGATCCGCGGCGGGGCGTTCGGGTGCTACGGCGGCGGCTAGCTAGAGCGCGAGCTAGGGGAGGTAGAGGGCAGAGGGGGAAGGCAGCTCACCTAGCGGCACGCACGATGGCCGGTGAATGGGTTAGTAGCTGCAGGGGCGTCGCCGGAGATGAAGAAGAACGGCGGCGAAGCTTGTCGGGGCAGAGGAGGAAGACGACGGCGTCGGGGGCGTTGCGGTGGCTCCCGTCTCCAACGGGCTGCACCAGTCGAAGCAGCGCACGACGGCGTCCCTTGGAGACACCGTGGGGCGGCGAGGTGGACACGGTGGCCGTGGCTAGGCCAGAGCCATGGCGGCGGTGGCGCTCGGTTACGATGGGGAACGAGGGGGCGAGGTGCGGTGGATCTGAGGGGGAAGGCGCGGGGACCGAGGGAGAGTGGGGCGAGTGGGAGGAGAGACCGAGGGGGCGCGGCGTGGCGACCTTATCCCGTCGTCGCCAGCGAGAGGGTGCGGCGGGGACGTGCCCCTGTTCCGACCCAGGTCGGGGGAACAGGGAAGGGAGGCGGCAGGGGGAGGCGGGCCAGTCCGGCCGGATGGGCCAGGTGGAATAACTGGGCCAGATGGCCCAGGGGGGTTTGGGGGGGGGGGTTCCCTTCTCTTTCTTCCTTTCTTTTCTTTATTTTTTTGTTTTTATTATTCTTTCTGTTTTAATTCATTTAAAAGCATTTAGGCATTTTATAAAAATGTGTTTACTGCACCATAATTACCCTTGTAATATTTGGCGTCAACCGAACATTTTTGTTTTAAATTTTGAAAAGTTTTTATTCTTTGGTTGATTTTGAATTTGAATTTGAATCAGTTTCGAACTAGCACGAGATTAGGAACAGTAATCGAGGTGACATGGCATCATTAGCAGAGGTTCACTGTAGCTTAATTACCCGGGCGTTACAAAACTCCTCCACTACAAGAAATCTCGTCCCGAGATTTAGGAGGTAGAAGGAAACAACGCGGGGTATTCATCACGCAGGCGATCCTCGCGTTCCCAAGTGGCTTCGTCTTCAGAGTGATTCGACCACTGGACTTTGAGGAATTTGATCGCCTTCTGACATGTGCGGCGTTCAGCTTGGTCAAGAATGCGGACCGGATGCTCTTTATAAGAGAGGTCCTGTTGCAATTCGAGCACTTCATGATCCACCGCTCGGATTGGATCCTTGAAGCAACGGCGGAGTTGTGACACATGGAACACATCGTGAACCTGAGAAAGGTTCGGCGGAAGCTCCAGTTGATATGCCACCTTTCCACGCCTTTCGAGAATAGTGAAGGGACCGATAAAGCGAGGAGCTAGCTTGCCCTTGATCCCGAAGCGGTGAGCACCCTTCATTGGTGTAACTCGAAGATAAGCCTTTTCGCCAGGTAGATAGACCATGTCTTGGTGATGACGGTCATACTGACTTTTCTGACGTGACTGAGCAGTCTTGAGATTCTCGCGAATAATGCGAACTTGTTCTTCGGCCTATTGGATAATATCCGGACCCAAGAGTGGACGTTCCCCAGTTTCTGACCAGTTCAGAGGGGTTCGACACTTTCGTCCATATAGCACTTCGAAGGGGGACATCTTCAGACTAGCTTGATAGCTATTATTATAAGAGAACTCATCATATGGAAGAGATTCCTCCCATTTCTTGCCGAATGAGATTACACAAGCTCGAAGCATGTCTTCGAGAACTTGGTTGACATGTTCAACCTGTCCTTGCGACTGAGGATGAAACGCAGTACTGAACGACAGATGAGTTCCCATAGCTTCTTGGAAACTCGCCCAAAACCTTGAAGTGAATAAGCTGCCACGGTCTGAACTGATAACCAATAGAATACCGTGAAGTGAAACAATTCTGGCCATGTAGAGAGTAGCAAGCTGACTAGCAGTGATTGTCTCTTTGACCGCCAGAAAATGGGCAACTTTGGAAAGCCGGTCAATGACGACAAGAATAGCATCATTACCTTTCTGCGATTTGGGAAATCCAGTGACGAAGTCCATTTCAACATGGTCCCATTTCCATTCAGGAATGGAGATAGGTTGCAGAGTTCCAGTAGGCCTTTGATGCTCTGCTTTGATTCGGCGACAAACGTCACACTCAGCAACATAACGAGCAATGTCCTGCTTCATGTTAGACCACCAGAATCTTTGACGAATATCCTGGTACATCTTTGTACTACCAGGATGGATGGACAGAGGCGTATCATGCGCTTCTTGCATAACCCTTTTAGTCTTATCCAGGTTATTCTTCGAACATGGTACCACTAGGCGGCCTTTGAAATACAAGGCGCCATCGTCAGCAACAGTGAAGAATGAGGGCTTTCCTTTTTGAGGTCGCGCTTAATCTTGAGGACTTCATCGTCACATTTCTGTATCCATTTGATGGTGTCCACAAGATCTGGTTTCGCAACCAAGGTATTGAGAGAACCCTTGGAAACAACAAGGAGGTTCCGTTTGGGGAAATCTTCGGGAGGGGGAGCGAGTGATCTCGGAGGAACAATATGGAGGTTCAGCCTTCTAAATTCTTCAACAAGCGATGGGTGAACTTTGTGAACCTGGAGGTGGTTACAGTAAGACTTGCGGCTCAAGGCATCAGCCATTACATTAGCCTTGCCGGGGGTATAGGATATACCCACGTCAAAGTCTGCAACAGTCTCCATCCATCTTTGCTGACGTAGGTTTAAATCTGGCTGGGTAAACAGATACTTCAGACTTTGATGGTCGGTGAAGATCTCGCAACGATTACCGAGAAGGTAATGTCGCCACTGCTTCAGTGCATGAATGACAGCAGCAAGCTCAAGGTCGTGAATTGGGTAGTTTTCTTCGTGAGGGCGCAGTTGACGAGAGGCATAAGCAATCACTCTGCGCTCTTGCATTAGGACACAACCTAATCCTTGACGGGAAGCGTCGCAGTAAATGACGAAGTCCTTCTTAGTATCAGGTGGAGCAAGTACGGGGGCAGAAGTCAACTTGTCTTTGAGCGCCTGGAAACTTTCCTGACACTTGTCTGTCCAGTCAAATTTGACACCCTTATGCAACAGATTAGTCAGAGGCCTGGCAATCTTGGAGAAGTTCTCGACGAATCGACGGCAATAGCTGGTGAGACCGAGAAAACTTCGGACTTGCTTGACGTTCTTCGGAGGAGTCCAATCAAGAATAGCCTGAACTCGTTTAGGGTTGATGGCAATACCATCCTTGGAGATGACATGCCCAAGATAGGTTACTTCGGGGAGCCCGAATTCACACTTGGAATACTTAGCATACAGTTGATGTTCTCGAAGCTTCTCCAGCACAAGACGAAGATGTTCAGCATGCTCTTCTTCGTTCTTGGAAAATACTAGGATATCATCCAGATAAACCACGACGAACTTGTCGGGGTAATCCATGAATATATAATTCATCAGCTGAGAGAAGGTGGCGGGAGCATTCGTTAAGCCGAATGACATGACGGTGTACTCGTATGACACATACCGAGTCACGAAGGCGGTTTTTGGGATGTCCTCTTCACGAACACGGATCTGGTGGTAACCCAACCTCAAGTCGAGTTTGGAGAACACTGATGAGCCAGCCAGTTGATCATAAAGATCATTGATCCGAGGAAGCGGATATTTATTCTAAATGGTAGCTTGGTTTATAGGACGGTAGTCTTGGACTAATCGGTTTGTCCCATCCTTTTTCTTAACAAAGAGAGAAGGTGCTCCCCAAGGAGAGCAACTTGGGCGAATGAAACCTTTGACAAGAGATTTGTTGATTTCCTCCTTAAGCTCAATGAGTTCATGCGGCGGCATCTTATAGGGTCGTTTAGCTATAGGGGTGGTGCCGGGTTTCAAGTCGATGATGAATTCGACAGCTCTAGCAGGGGGAATCCCTGGAAGTTCTTCTGGGAAGACATCTTGGAATTCACGAACGACGGGTATGTTTTCAATGCCCTCGAGTGGTGCAGCGTTCAACGCATTCAAGGCATAAAGTCGTGCCTCGGCGTTCTGAACTAGATGAGCTTGGTAAGCTATTATTTCGTCAGAAGGGTGTAGCAGATGGACGACCTTAGTGGCGCAAACTATAGAAGCAGTATGCGCTTTCAACCAATCCATTCCCAGAATGAGGTCGATGTTAGACGACTTCAGGATAATGGGAGAGGCATAGAATTCCAGCCCTTCGATTTCCACGGGGACATCGATGCCAACCAGTGAGGTTTGACATTATCCCATGGGGGTTTTTACCAATACCGAAGTGTTCATCTCCTCACATTTAACGTCATGCTTGTAAGCAAAATCTTCTGACATGAATGAATGTGATGCTCCTGAATCGAATAAAACAGATGCAGGTACTGAGTTTACGAGGAGTGTACCCATCACGGTAGCAGGCTGGTCTTGGGCTTCATTCAGATCAACATGGTTGGCATGAACGTGACCATAAGACTTGGCATTGTTGTTGCGGGACTGGTTGTTTCCACGGCCAGTTGCTGGAAGGGCCAGTTGATTCTGTTTCTGGTTGCATTCCCTAGCACGGTGACCTGGTTGTCCACACCTAAAGCACAAACCATTCTCGGGAGTAGGAACAGGAGCTTGGGGTGGTGGAGCTGGAAGCCTTGGCTGCCTAGTTGGAGCCGTAGGCAGACGAGGTGCAGCATAGGACTGCCTTGGGGCAGGTGCATTCGGCTGGTACATGCTGTTGGGAATCCATATCTTGCGCTTCTGCGAGGACGGGCCCGAAGATGAGCCCGTGTCACGGCTGCGCCTGTGAGAGCTCTGGTATTCCTGCAGACCAGTTTCGACATTGATGGCTTTGTTCACTAGAGTGGCAAAATCAGCAAAGTCATGCACTAGAAGTGCGAGTTTGATGTCAGCTTGAAGGCCATCCCGGAACTTCTCCTGTCTGCGTGCATCAGTTGCAATGTCCTCTTCAGCATAGCGGGACAAGTCCAGAAACTCCCGCTGATAAGCTTCCACAGTTTTGTTGCCTTGGGTGAGGTTGCGGAACTCACGTTTCTTCCGGTCCATAACTCCCTGAGGAATGAAGCGAGCACGGAAGGCAGCTTGGAAGTCTGGCCAGGTGATGATTGTCCCAGCTGGCAGAGTACGCCTGTGGCTGTCCCACCATTGAGCTGCGGGTCCTTTCAGGAAGAATGAAGCAAAGGTGACATAGCTGGCAGGGGCTACATCAGCAGACTCCATCTCATAGGTGATGTCACAGAGCCAGTCATCAGCATCCAGAGGCTGAGTTGAGTTGCGGTACACGGTTGGGTTGAGGCGCATGAAATCCTGCAGAGTCACTTGGGTCGGCTGCTGGTTCATATTGGGGCGAGGAAACTGAGCCATAATATTCTCCATGAACTGACGATTCAGCTCAAACTGTTGCATCATCCCAGCCATGTACTCAGGCGGTGGTGGGGCGTTGCCACCACGACCACGACCACCTGGTCTAACCATCCTGCTAATATTTAACAGGGGTAGTTCAGCATTTAGAAATTTGCAAAGACAAGAGTCATTCATGAAGAAACATGCACAACGAAAGCAGCACGATAGATACTACATAGTAGTCGGCATATCTTACAAAGGAGACCATGCATAGAGTTCGTTACACAGAGTTCGGTACAAAGGCTAAGACATCATAGGCGGCACACAGGCTCGCGGCGAATGCATCTAACACTAACAAGCAAGTCTACATCAGTCCCACGCGGTACTGTGGAGGTAGGTGTAACCCGACAGCTGGTAGTGACGCGAAGGGAAGACCTCCACGTGAGTAGCCTGGGGTCCGCAGATACTCTGGTGCGGAACCCGATGCGCAGGTGGCAGGAGAGGACCAAGTGCAGGAGAGTAGCCTCCCACATCTGGCCAGCCGACACCCTGGGGCATCACGGTCCTGGCAGGGTAGATCGCAGAACGCGACAGATCACCAGATCGGACAGAGGGGTGCAACAGTGTCAGAGCACGATACAGGTGCTGACGGGTGGTGTACAACTCGTGTCGAAGAGCTCGGTTAGCTCTATCCAGCCCATCAGCATGCAGAACCAGGTTCTGATGGTAGAAGGGCTCTCGGGTGACAGTGGAGTAGGTCGCAGTGTAGTAACCCTCTGCACCAACATCGGATGCGATAGCAATGTGCCTGAAGGGGGAGGTGTCCAACTCCTGATACTCTCCACGAAGACGTGTCAGAGCAGCATAAGCAGCATCGTGGACCGCCATATCGATAGTCACTCCAACACCATGAGCAGTGTGCAGCACAGTAGTGGAGTCATACTCCCGAGAGTAGAGGTGGACGATGGCACGGTACTGCTCCTGGTTGAAGTCCTGATACTCCTCATAGACGGTGTACTCAGGGTGCCAGCGATAACCCAGATAGGTCATCATCTCAACCAACACAGCAGGTGATCCTGAGGCACCAATGGCCGTCGTGTGGCGCACGACCTGCCTCGTGGGTTCCATCTGAAAACAAAGATGTTTTCACAGGAGTCAAATGACAATGTGGATAATGTTCAAATACTACTCTAAAGAATAACTAGGGCTTATCCAACTTTGGGGTGAATGTTGTAACGGGATCCTAGTGTCAGAGTTAGTAAATTCGTTCAACCCGAGTAGAAGAGAGTTCAGAGTCCCAGAGTAAAGGTCGAGGAGTAAAAGATCCTAGCATCACCCGATGGCGACGTGGGCCCGTAAGGCACACAGCCAAGTTAGTACAACAATTTTCATTGACTAGACTCAACTTCGGCCAAGGAGTGTGGAAGGGGATTACTACAGGCAGTCGGCTCTGATACCAACTTGTGACGCCCCCGATTTAATCGTACACTAATCATGCACGCAAACGTGTACGATCAAGATCAGGGACTCACGGGAAGATATCACAACACAACTCTACAAATAAAATAAGTCATACAAGCATCATATTACAAGCCAGGGGCCTCGAGGGCTCGAATACAAGAGCTCGATCATAGACGAGTCAGCGGAAACAACAATATCTGAGTACAGACATAAGTTAAACAAGTTTGCCTTAAGAAGGCTAGCACAAACTGGGATACAGATCGAAAGAGGCGCAGGCCTCCTACATGGGATCCTCCTAAACTACTCCTGGTCGTCGTCAGCGGGCAGCACGTAGTAGTAGGCACCTCCGGTGTAGTAGGAGTCGTCGTCGACGGTGGCGTCTGGCTCCTGACCTCGACAACCAGGTAGAAGGGATAGGGGGAAAAGAGGGAGAAAGCAACCGTGAGTACTCATCCAAAGTACTCGCAAGCAAGGAGCTACACTACATATGTATGCATTGGTATCAAATGGAATAAGGCTATTATATGTGGACTGAACTGCAGAAAGCCGGAATAAGAGGGGGATAGCTAGTCCTTTCGAAGACTACGCTTCTGGCAGCCTCCGTCTTGCAGCATGTAGAAGAGAGTAGACTGAAGTCCTCCAAGTAGCATCGCATAGCATAACCCTAACCGATGATCCTCCCCTCGTCGCCCTGCGAGAGAGCGATCACCGGTTGTATCTGGCACTTGGAAGGGTGTGTTTTATTAAGTATCCGGTTCTAGTTGTCATAAGGTCAAGGTACAACTCCGGGTCGTCCTTTTACCGAGGGACACGGCTATTCGAATAGATAAACTTCCCTATAGGGGTGCACCACATACCCCAACACGCTCGATCCCATTTGGCCGGACACACTTTTCTGGGTCATGCCCGGCCTCGGAAGATCAACACGTCGCAGCCCTACCTAGGCACAACAGAGAGGTCAGCACGCCGGTCTAAATCCTATGGCGCAGGGGTCTGGGCCCATCGCCCTTTGCACACCTGCACGTTGCGTATGCGGCCGGAAGCAGACCTAGCCTAGTGGCGTTCCAGTCCAATCCGGCGCGCGCCACTCAGTCGCTGACGTCACGAAGGCTTTGGCTGATACCATGACGCCGGGATACCCATAACTACTCCCACATAGATGGTTAGTGCGTATAGACCAAATGGCCAGACTCAGATCAAATACCCAGATCTCGTTAAGCATGTTAAGTATCCGCGAACGCCGACCAGGGCCAGGCCCACCTCTCTCCTAGGTGGTCGGAACCTGCCCTGTCGCTCCGCCTCAAAGATCCGCTCGCGGGTGCTCCTACGAGCCTACCCATCTTTAGTCACCACATGTATCACGTATAAAGTATATAGTACATACCCGTGATCACCTCCCGAGTGATCACGGCCCGATAGTATAGCATGGCAGACGGACAAGAAAGTAGGGCCACTGATGATAAACTAGCATCCTATACTAAGTATTAGGATTGCAGGTAAAGGTAACAACAGTAGTAGCAAGGACAGGCTATGCATCAGTATAGGATTAACGGGAAATAGTAACATGCTACACTACTCTAATGCAAGCAGTATAGAGAAGAGTATGCGATATCTGGTGATCAAAGGGGGGGCTTGCCTGGTTGCTCTGGCAAGAGAGAGGGGTCGTCAACTCCGTAGTCGTACTGGGTAGCAGCGGCGTCGGTCTCAGTGTCTATTGAGAGAAGAGGGGGGAGAAACAATAAATATTTAAGCAAGCAGATGCATAGTGATGCATGACATGACAAGTAACGGCGTTAGAGGTGCCCTAACGCGGTAGTAGGTGGTACCGGTGAAGGGGGATAACATCCGGGAAAGTATCCCCGGTGTTTCGCGTTTTCGAGCAGAGGAGCCGGAGGGGGAAAGTTACGTGTTCGATAGGTTAGGGGGGTGTGGCGGACGAACGGGTTGCGTATCCGTAATCGTCTCGTCGTTCTGAGCAACTTTCATGTAGAAAGTATTTTCATCCGAGTTACGGATTAAAAGATATGATTTTCTAAAGTTTTAAATCATTTTCTGATTTTAATTATTTATTTTATTCCAACATTATCCAAAACAGTGAATGATGACGTCAGCATGACATCAGAGTGATGTCAGCAGGTCAACTGGTCGGTTGACCAGTCAAACCAGACAGGTGGGTCCAGTGGGACCCACTTGTCATTGACAGGGTACTAACAGGGGGGTTTAGACTAATTAAATAAGGGTGGGGCCCAGTAGTCAGTGAGAGATTAGTGTATTAATGAGCTAAACTATTTTATTAACCAATTATTCTTTTTATTTATTTCGTTTATTGAAGTGGGGCCTATAGGTCAGTGAGATAGGGGCGGCCCAGTCAGCAGTTGACCCAGTCAACAGGTCAACAGGGGGCCTTGGGCCCACCAATCAGTGGCCCAGGTGGTGGGACCCGCGGTGCCAGGTAAGCAGGGCCGGCTCTCGCCGCCTGCGACCAAAAGCACGGCGCCTACCCGCTGGAGTTCGCCGGAATTTGTGCTCAGGGCACGGATCCGCGCGTGCCTGGGCCCGTTCGAACAAGCGCGAAGACGCGCATCTAGTGGTGGTGGTGGTTCGTCCCAAGGTCGCCGGAGCTGTCGCCGGCGAGCAGAGAGGCGGACATCGGGGCTCGGGTGAGTGGCGGGTTTCGTCTGCAGGCCACCAAAATGGGCGGGACCGGTCGCATTCGAACGGCAAGACGACGGCGGAGCGAATGGGGGTGGCTGCGGAGGCTGTGGTGGCCGGAGTCGAGCGCCACGGGCTCGACGGCGGCGAGGTGGTTCGGGCGTGAGGCGAAGACGGCAAGGCAGAGCGCTCCGGGGCTAATGGGGAGGCTAGGGCGGAGCTGCGCGACGCGCTGACCACAAAGGGCTCGGCCCCGTGACCATTTGGTCACCGGAAACGCGTCGGCGATGAGATCCGCGGCGGGGCGTTCGGGTGCTACGGCGGCGGCTAGCTAGAGCGCGGGCTAGGGGAGGTAGAGGGCAGAGGGGGAAGGCAGCTCACCTAGCGGCACGCACGATGGCCGGTGAATGGGTTAGTAGCTGCAGGGGCGTCGCCGGAGATGAAGAAGAACGGCGGCGAAGCTTGTCGGGGCAGAGGAGGAAGACGGCAGCGTCGGGGGCGTTGCGGTGGCTCCCGTCTCCAACAGGCTGCACCAGTCGAAGCAGCGGACGACGGCGTCCCTTGGAGACACCGTGGGGCGGCGAGGTGGACACGGTGGCCGTGGCTAGGCCAGAGCCATGGCGGCGGTGGCGCTCGGTTACGATGGGGAACGAGGGGGCGAGGTGCGGTGGATCTGAGGGGGAAGGCGCGGGGACCGAGGGGAGAGTGGGGCGAGTGGGAGGAGAGACCGAGGGGGCACGGCGTGGCGACCTTATCCCGTCGTCGCCGGCGAGAGGGTGCGGCGGGGACGTGCCCCTGTTCCGACCCAGGTCGGGGGAACAGGGAGGGAGGCGGGCCGGTCCGGCCGGATGGGCCAGGTGGAATAACTGGGCCAGATGGCCCAGGGGGGTTTGGGGGGGGGGGGGGTTCCCTTCTCTTTCTTCCTTTCTTTTCTTTATTTTTTGTTTTTATTATTCTTTTTGTTTTAATTCATTTAAAAGCATTTAGGCATTTTATAAAAATGTGTTTACTGCACCATAATTACCCTTGTAATATTTGGCGTCCACCGAACATTTTTGTTTTAAATTTTGAAAAGTTTTTATTCTTTGGTTGATTTTGAATTTGAATTTGAATCAGTTTCGAACTAGCACGAGATTAGGAAGAGTAATCGAGGTGACGTGGCATCATTAGCAGAGGTTCACTGTAGCTTAATTACCCGGGCGTTACAATGAGCATCGTTGTGGTCTGGGATCTTGGGCTTGAGCTTTCTGAGGACATTCTCTTCCTCTTCCTCTGCAGCTTCAGGCACTGGGGCCTTGTTCTTTTCAGTGGCTGGGATGCTTCTTGTGTTTCTCTTTGGCTTTGGCTTTGGAGCTGACTTGGCCTTGGAAGCAGCTCCCCCTGATTTTATGGCATCTCCCATTAGCTTGGGTGCCTTGGGTGCTGGTGCAGCAACCTCTTCTTCTTCCCCCTCCTCATCTTCCATGATGGAGGCCTTGCCAAGCACTCTGGCTACAGTCTTCTTGACTCTTTCCTTCCTCTTTTTACCCTCAGCAACAACTGGCTCTGTGGGTGCAGGCTTCACAGTTGAAGCTCTAACCTTAGACATGGGCTGCCTGCCTGCTGGCCTTTTGATTTTCAGCCCTGGCTTTGTAACTGCTGCTGGCTCAACTCTCTTGGAGGTGGCTTCCTCCTCTTCCACATAATCCTCATCTTCAGAATCAGATGTTCTCTTCTTCCTCTAACGTGTGGCAGCTTTAGGCAGATTGCTGGGAGTGCTCCTGCTGCCATCATCTGAGGAACTTGAGGGGCTAGTGCCCTCACTCAACTGCACTTGCTGCTCTGACAAGTTCTGGCTGCCACTCTGGTCTGACATGATGCAAACTCTGACTGCTGACCCTGTGAATAGATTATAGATGAGATAGAGTGGATGAGCATCACAAAGTGCAGACATTTTGCAAAAGAGTAATTCAAAAACTTAGTTTTAGTTTCCCACTGAAATCATCTCGGATCTACCGATTTTCAAACTCGGTGACACCGAAGCAGTTTTGGCACCAGAACTAGTGAACTCGGTCAGACCGAGTCACAGTTCGGTGGCACCGAGACTGCTAGGGTTTCACAGAGTTCCAAAATCGGTCACACCGATAAGTAATTCTCGGTCAGACCGAGTTTTACTTGTGCAATGGCATAAGCCAAATCGGTGGGACCGAGTTTTTCAACTCGGTGGGTCCGAGATGGTTTCGGCAGAAACCTAACCCTAAAATTTTCAAATTAAACCTAATCTACGAGTTCATTGACTGGATAGGAGTTTATCAAACGTGGCAAGAATCATGATGACCACAATGTGCTAGGAATCGGATTGGAGAATAGCACAAAGATCGAGTCCATACCCTAGTTCGGCGGAGACTCGCTACGGCGGCAACGGCGGGGCAGAATTCCGTTGACGGCAACAGAGACCAGCGACTAGAGGCTGCTGGCGGCGAGGAGGACGATCCGAAGACCCAGGAGGTAGAGCGAGCTATGCGCGGGCGAAGAGGTTTCGGAGAAATTTCCAAAATTTTGCCCGTCACTATATATAGCCCGACCCTGTCGGTGTGACCGAGTGGAACAACTCGGTGGCACCAAGATGCAAAACTGTATACAGTTATTGCAACTCGGTGTGACCGAGTGGTTCAAATCGGTTGCACCGAGATCGAAAACCTAGATCAACTTAATGATCTCGGTAGGACCGAAAGTATGGTATCGGTCAGACCGAGAATCACAAAGAGGTTTTGGAAGTTTAAGTCTATGACGAATCGGGGACTCCGAGCACTCCTCACACAGAGTGGTTCGAATCTGACTTGATCAAATTTTGTGATGCAGCATGAATAGAGTTTGAGACGAGAAAAGCATAGATAGCTAGAGGAGGTTCTTAGGCATTCTTGTCCATCCACTTGGCAAAAGAAGATAAAGCCAAACAATCAAAACAACAAGTGGATGTCCTCGAATGAGTAAAATATGCAGCCAACATGCTCACACAATAAGATGGCAAATGAAATATGTGGCAAAGCATGCACAACCAATTCTAGCATCTATCAAGCAATTTGCGATGACTAGGTCATCTATATATGAGTATATTGACTTAGGAGTCAAGTGAGAACACTTGATCGTAGGTCATACTCATCGTTTAAGCTCAAGTGGGGTTACCACTTTTACATAAAGCATTGTTGTATTCACATCTTTAGAGTTGCTTTAGCTCAAGTTTTAGAGTAAAGCCCCCCTAGATGTGATATCCCCCCTAAGAGGGATGAACTAACCTTGGGTTTTGTCAATGATGACTTCATGTAGATGTTGAAGATGTGGATGCTCAATGTTGATGTAGATCACTTGGAGCTATCCATTTGAGTGAATTGCACTTTCAATACCTACATGGGTTAGTCCCACAAGGAACAAACAAGGATATCCATAGACATAGAGTGATGCATACATAAGATGATGTCCATGAAAACTTTAGGTTACCTTGTCCCTTGTCTTACCAACAAGAGGGTTTGTGACTCCTTGAACTAGTGCATGATGTGGAAGTTGATTGCACTTGTTCTTGCCAAAATGATGAGAGTGAAATATGTTGGCGGAGTCACCCTCAAGAACTCTCTAGTTCTTCTTCTTTTGGATCCACACCATCTTGATGGGAATCCTTGGAGTTGTAGTCGTACTTGATGAAGTGGAACTTGACGTGGTCTTGGGAATCCACTTGACTAAGGTCTTAGGAGCTTCTTCAAATGCATCAATCTCCTCTTGAAGCTTGTCCTTGCCTTTTTGCTTGTAGTCTTGTGGTGGAAGATCATCTTGAGCTTGTGTCCCCTTGAAATAAGTAGACTTCTCTTGTTGAGGAACAAACTTTGTCTTAGGGTATTGATCTTCTTCCCATTCAACTCCATTGGCATTGAACTTTCGTTCAAAACCAACACCCTGATTCTTCCGGTGCATTCCTTGCTTGCGCACAATTTCCTCGAATTTCTTACTCCCGACAAGGCTTTTGTACACTCCTTTCTCTATAATCCCCTTCAATAAGCTATTTTCTTGCTCAAGTGTAACTTGGCTAAGAGAATCATTAGTGGAATCAAGAGAACTACTAGAAGCAACAATATTGGATTTAGCATGATCATTGTTACTACTAGAGGAAGAATCTTTCTTGTTCTTATTACTAGACTTGACTTGAGGCACGTAAGTGGATAATAGTAAATGCTTGGTAATGTAAGAAGAACTTTTCTTGCGGAGATCATCATTGATTGCTTTTAAGAACTCATGCTCTTGCTCAAGATTGAGCTTTTCAAAGCGTAATTTCTCATGAGCTCTTAAAAGTTCTCGATGATCTTCGAAGATAGTTTCATGAGCTAACTTAAGAGTGTTTAGTTCTTTAGTTAGAGCCTCAATCTTCTCCTTATCATTGTCATTCCTTTTAGCATGATTAATTGATGTTTCATCATAGTACTCATCACTAGAGTTGTCAACAAGCAAGTCATCATCACCTAACAAGTCATCTTCATCACTATTAAAATCGACATACTCGGGGTGTGTTACCTTAGGACCTTTGGCCATGAAGCATCTTCCAATTCCTTCATTTGGTGAGTCAAATATGTCATAGGAGTTGGTTGACACAAGTGCTAGACCGGTAACACCTTCATCTTGAGTATCTTCGGAGTCGGAGTGATAACTTCTCTCGGAGTGGCTGTCGGAGTCGGAGCCGGATACCCATTCACCAACATGAGCTTGATGTCTTTGTTTTGTGTAGATCCTTGATGATTTTTCCTTCCTTTCCGAATCCTTGCTTCTCCGTGAGTATCTCCGTTCATAACGATCATCTCTACTCCTTCTCTCTCTTGGTGGTGATTCTTTGCTTCTTCTCTTTGGAGAATCTTCTCTTCTCTTGTAGGGAGCCGTACACTCATTGGAATAGTGTCCGGGTCTTCCACAATTATAGCAGTTTCGCTCTCGACTAGAAGATCTTTTGTCATTGTAGGACCTTGACTTGAAGCTTCTATCTTTGCTTCTACTCTTGTAGAACTTGTTGAAGTTCTTCACCATTAAGCTCAATTCTTCATTGAAGTTTTGTTTCTCGCTTGATGATGTGGGGACTTCACATGAGGCTTTGTAGGCACCACTTGATTTGTTGTGAAGTTCCTCTTTATCCTTGAGTGACATCTCATGAGCAACAATCCTTCCAATCACTTCCGTTGGTTTGAGATCTTTGTAATTGGGCATCATTTGAATCAATGTGCACACGGTATCATATTTCCCATCCAAGGCTCTTAGGATCTTCTTGATGATGAATCTATCGGTCATCTCTTCACTTCCTAAGCCGGCAATCTCATTTGTGATGAGAGCAAGCCTAGTGTACATTTCGGCGACACCTTCACCATCCTTCATCTTGAACTTGTCAAGTTGACTTTGGAGCACATCCAACTTGGATTCCTTGATGGAGTCGGTACCTTCGTGCATATCAATCAAAGTGTCCCAAATTTCCTTTGCATTCTCAAGACGGCTGATTTTGTTGAATTCTTCGGGGCACAATCCGTTGAAGAGAATATCACAAGCTTGAGCATTGTATTGCAACATCTTCAACTCATCTGCGGTAGCTTCACGGTTTGGTTCTCTCCCATCAAAGAACTCACCTTGCAAACCAACACAAACAATAGCCCATACGGCGGGGTTATGTCCAAGAATATGCATTTTCATTTTATGCTTCCAACTAGCAAAATTAGTGCCATCAAAGTAAGGACCTCTACGGTGATAATTTCCCTCACTAGACGCCATACTCTCCTAGGTTGTGAAACCAAGGCTATGACCACCAAAAGCTATGAAGATCAAGGCAAATGGAGACCAAAGCTCTGATACCACTTGTAGGATCGAAAGTATGTCTAGAGGGGGGTGATTAGACTGCTTGACCAAATAAAAACTTAACCTTTTCCCAATTTTAGTTCTTGGCAGTTTTTAACTATCTTAGGACAAGTCAAGCAATCATCACACAATTCCAGCAAGCATGCAAAGAGTATATTGGCAGCGGAAAGTAAAGCATGCAACTTGCAAGAATATAAAGGGATGGGTTTTGAGGATTCAAACGCAATTGGAGACACGGATGTTTTTCCCGTGGTTCGGATAGGTGGTGCTATCCTACATCCACGTTGATGGAGACTTCAACCCACGAAGGGTAATGGTTGCGCGAGCCCACGGAGGGCTCCACCCACGAAGGGTCCACGAAGAAGCAACCTTGTCTATCCCACCATGGCCATCGCCCACGAAGGACTTGCCTCACTAGCGGTAGATCTTCATTAAGTAGGCGATCTCCTTGCCCTTACAAACTCCTTGGTTCAACTCCACAATCTTGTCGGAGGCTCCCAAGTGACACCTAGCCAATCTAGGAGACACCACTCTCCAAGAAGTAACAAATGGTGTGTTGATGATGAACTCCTTGCTCTTGTGCTTCAAATGATAGTCTCCCCAACACTCAACTCTCTCTCATAGGATTTGGATCTGGTGGAAAGAAGATTTGAGTGGAAAGCAACTTGGGGAAGGCTAGAGATCAAGATTCATATGGTTGGAATGGAATATCTTGGTCTCAACACATGAGTAGGTGGTTCTCTCTCAGAACATATGAGTTGGAATGGTGTATGTGTTCTGATGGCTCTCTCCACGAGTGAAGAGGAGGTGGAGGGGTATATATATAGCCTCCACACAAAATCCAACCATTACACACAATTTACCAATCTTGGTGGGACCGAATAAACAAACTCGGTCGGACCGAAATAGTAAACCTAGTGACCGTTAGGAATTTCGGTGGGACTGACATGCAACTCGGTAGGACCGATTCGGTTAGGGTTTGGGCATAACGTAATCTCGGTGAGACCGATTGCACAAACTCGGTGAGACCGAGTTTGGCAATAAGCTAACCAGAGAGTTGGTCAGGCAAACTCGGTGGGACCGACTCGCTCTTTCGGTGAGACCGAAAAGTTACAAGAAGGAAACAAAGAGTTTACATTGCAATCTCGGTGGGACCGATTCGCTCTTTCGGCGAGACCGAAAAGTTACGAAAGGGAAACAGAGAGTTTGCAATCCCATGTCGGTGAGACCGAGATCCTTATCGGTAGGACCGAATTGCTAGGGTTTGGCAGTGGCAAATGACAAGTGAAACTCGGTGGCGCCGGATTTAAAGAATCGGTATGACCGAGTTTGGCTTAGGGTTTAGGTCATTTGTGGCTATGGAAGAGTGGTTGAGGATTCTGGAGCATATCACCAAGCACATAAAGCAAGAGTCTCATTAAGCAACACCTCATCCCTCCTTGATAGTATTGGCTTTTCCTAAAGACTCAATGTGATCTTGGATCACTAAAATATAAAATGAAGAGTCTTGAACTTTTGAGCTTGAGCCAATTCTTTGTCCTTAGCATTTTGAGGGTTCCACTTTCACATCCATGCCATGCCAATCATTGAGCTTTCCTGAAATAATCATCTTGAAATAGCATTAGCTCAATGAGCTATATGTTGTTATGAATTACCAAAACCACCTAGGGATAGTTGCACTTTCAAGCGTCTTGATCTATTTCTATAGATCTTTATGCCTAATATGTAAGCAGCTTCACCGAGGTCTTTCATTGAAAAACTCTTATTCAAGTATCCCTTTATGCTATCCAGAAATTCTATATCATTTCCAATCAGTAATATGTCATCCACATATAATATCAGAAATGCTACAGAGCTCCCACTCACTTTCTTGTAAGTACAGGCTTCTTCGAAAGTCTGTATAAAACCAAATGCTTTGTTCACACTATCAAAGCATTTATTCCAACTCCGAGAGGCTTGCACCAGTCCATAAATAGATCGCTGGAGCTTGCACACTTTGTTAGCTCCCTTTGGATCGACAAAACCTTCTGGTTGCATCATATACAACTCTTCTTCCAGAAATCCATTCAGGAATGCAGTTTTGACATCCATCTGCCAAATTTCATAATCATAAAATGCGGCAATTGCTAACATGATTCTGACAGACTTAAGCATCGCTACGGGTGAGAAGGTCTCATCGTAGTCAACCCCTTGAACTTGTCAAAAACCTTTTGCGACAAGTCGAGCTTTGTAGACAGTAACATTACCGTCAGCGTCAGTCTTCTTCTTGAAGATCCATTTATTCTCAATTGCTTGCCGATCATCGGGCAAGTCAACCAAAGTCCATACTTTGTTCTCATACATAGATCCCATCTAAGATTTCATGGCTTCAAGCCATTTTGCGGAATCTGGGCTCACCATCGCTTCTTCATAGTTCGTAGGTTCATCATGATCTAGTAGCATGACTTCCAGAACTGGATTACCGTACCACTCTGGCGCGGATCTCACTCTGGTTGATCTATGAGGTTCAGGAGTATCTTGTTCCGAAGTTTCATGATCATTATCATTAACTTCCTCACTTATTGGTGTAGGTGCCGCAGAAACAGTTTTCTGTGATGTACTACTTTCCAACAAGGGAGCAGGTACAGTTACCTCGTGAAGTTCTACTTTCCTCCCACTCACTTCTTTCGAGAGAAACTCCTTCTCAAGAAAGTTTCCGAATTTAGCAACAAAAGTCTTGCCTTCGGTTTTGTGATAGAAGGTGTATCCAATAGTTTCCTTTGGATATCCTATGAAGACACATTTCTCCGATTTGGGTTCGAGCTTATCAGGTTGAAGCTTTTTCACATAAGCATCGCAGCCCCAAACTTTAAGAAACGACAACTTTGGTTTCTTGCCAAACCACAGTTCATAAGGCGTCGTCTCAACGGATTTTGATGGTGCCCTATTTAACGTGAATGCGGCCGTCTCTAGAGTGTATCCCCAAAACGATAGCGGTAAATCAGTAAGAGACATCATAGATCGCACCATATCTAGTAAAGTACGATTACGACGTTCGGACACACCATTACGCTGTGGTGTTCCAGGTGGCGTGAGTTGCGAAACTATTCCACAATTTTTCAAATGTACACCAAACTCATAACTCAAATATTCTCCTCCACGATCGGATCGTAGAAACTTTGTATTCTTGTTTACGATGATTTTCAACTTCACTCTAAAATTCTTTGAACTTTTCAAACGTTTCAGACTTATGTTTCATTAAGTAGATATACCCATATCTGCTTAAGTCATCTGTGAAGGTGAGAAAATAACGATATCCGCCACGAGCCTCAATATTCATTGGACCACATACATCTATATGTATGATTTCCAACAAATTCGTTGCTCTCTCCATAGTACCGGAGAACGGTGTTTTAGTCATCTTGCCCATGAGGCACGGTTCACAAGTACCAAGTGATTCATAATCAAGTGGTTCCAAAAGTCCATCAGTATGGAGTTTCTTCATGCGCTTTACACCGATATGACCTAAACGGCAGTGCCAGAAATAAGTTGCACTATCATTATCAACTCTGCATCTTTTGGCTTCTACATTATGAATATGTGTATCACTACTATCGAGATTCAATAAGAATAGACCACTCTTCAAGGGTGCATGACCATAAAAGATATTACTCATATAAATAGAACAACCATTATTCTCTGATTTAAATGAATAACCGTCTTGCATTAAACAAGATCTAGATATAATGTTCATGCTCAACGCTGGCACCAAATAACAATTATTTAGGTCTAATACTAATCCCGAAGGTAGATGTAGAGGTAGCGTGCCGACCGCGATCACATCGACTTTGGAACCGTTTCCCACGCGCATCGTCACCTCGTCCTTAGCCAATCTTTGCTTAATCCGTAGTCCCTGTTTCGAGTTGCAAATATTAGCAACAGAACCAGTATCAAATACCCAGGTGCTACTGCGAGCATTAGTAAGGTACACATCAATAACATGTATATCACATATACCTTTGTTCACCTTGCCATCCTTCTTATCCGCCAAATACTTGGGGCAGTTCCGCTTCCAGTGACCAGTCTGCTTGCAGTAGAAGCACTCAGTTTCAGGCTTAGGTCCAGACTTGGGTTTCTTCTCTTGAGCAGCAACTTGCTTGCCATTCTTCTTGAAGTTCCCCTTCTTCTTCCCTTTGCCCTTTTTCTTGAAACTAGTGGTCTTGTTAACCATCAACACTTGATGCTCCTTTTTGATTTCTACCTCCGCAGCTTTCAGCATTGCGAAGAGCTCGGGAATAGTCTTGTTCATCCCTTGCATATTATAGTTCATCACAAAGCTCTTGTAGCTTGGTGGCAGTGATTGGAGAATTCTGTCAATGACGCAATCATCTGGAAGATTAACTCCCATCTGAATCAAGTGATTATTATACCCAGACATTTTGAGTATATGCTCACTGACAGAACTGTTCTCCTCCATCTTGCAGCTATAGAACTTATTGGAGACTTCATATCTCTCAATCTGGGCATTTGCTTGAAATATTAACTTCAACTCCTGAAACATATCATATGCTCCATGACGTTCAAAACGTCGTTGAAGTCCCGATTCTAAGCCGTAAAGCATGGGACACTGAACTATCGAGTAGTCATCAGCTTTGCTCTGCCAGACGTTCATAACATCTGGTGTTGCTCCAGCAGCAGGCCTGGCACCCAGCGGTGCTTCCAGGACGTAATTCTTCTGTGCAGCAATGAGGATAATCCTCAAGTTACGGACCCAGTCCGTGTAATTGCTACCATCATCTTTCAACTTTGCTTTCTCAAGGAACGCATTAAAATTCAACGGAACAACAGCACGAGCCATCTATCTACAATCAAACATAAACAAGCAAGATACTATCAGGTACTAAGTTCATGATAAGTTTAAGTTCAATTAATCAAAATACTTAAGAACTCCCACTTAGATAGACATCCCTCTAATCCTCTAAGTGAACACGTGATCCAAATCAACTAAATCATGTCCGATCATCACGTGAGATGGAGTAATTTCTTTGGTGAACATCACTATGTTGATCATATCTACTATGATTCACGCTCGACCTTTCGGTCTCCGTGTTCCGAGGCCATATCTGTATATGCTTGGCTCGTCAAGTATCACCTGAGTATTCCGCGTGTGCAACTGTTTTGCACCCGTTGTATTTGAACGTAGAGCCTATCACACCCGATCATCACGTGGTGTCTCAGCACGAAGAACTTTCGCAACGGTGCATACTCAGGGAGAACACTTCTTGATAATTTAGTGAGAGATCATCTTATAATGCTACCTGTAAGTGCATCTAGTGCCACCCCTAGTTGGTTTTGGAGTATTGACGACAAACCTAGTTGAGGGACTAATGTGTTTGTGAGAATTGCAGGATAACACAGGTAGAAGTCCCTCATTGATTCGGTTTAGCTACCAGAGATGACCCCCAAAAATGTACGAAGACATTGAAGACAATGGTGGTTCATGAAGACATTCATGTCGAAGACAATGACACATGAAGACTCCCCATGAAGCCTTTGGAACTCGAAGACTTAGATCCTTCGTAGTTTTACTTTATTCATGTTGTGTCATAGGAACCACCGTACTGTTAAGTGGGGTCCAAGAGAACCAGTCAGGATGACTGAAGTGATGCCTAATTCAAATCCTATGTCTTCGAGTGAAGACAATAAGAGAAAATCTTGTCCAGAGTCAGACAAGTCAGCTTTGCTTGCGGCCCAAGTAAAGTTGCCGTGAGAGTTCGAAATCCGACCATTAGTACACGTGTCAGTTCCTTAGTGACCCAGGGTCATTTCGGACAAATCAGGTCAGGGTTGCCAAGCGGCTATAAATAGTCCACCCCTACAACCATAAACGGTTGGCTGCTCAGATTTCAGTGCACGGCTTTTGTCGTTTGAGAGCAACCCACCTCGAAGCCTTTGAGAGAAAATTCTTAGTGAGGAGAAAAGCCCTAACCACCCAGAGCCATAGTAATTGGGCATCACTTAAGTCTTCTTGTCTGAGTGATCTGAAGACTTATTACACTTGAGGACTGTGCATCCTCCAGACGGTTAGGCGTCGCGTTCTGAGCATCCAAGAGGAATTGTGGATTGCCGGTGAACGAAGTCTGTGAAGGTTTGGGAGTCTACCTTGAAGACTTACCAGAGTGATTGGGCGGGGTCTGTGTGACCTTGGCTCAAGGAGAAAACGGTGAGGACTGGGTGTCCTGAGCTGCGTGTTCAGGACTGGGTGTCCGGGACTGTGTGTCCTTTGGTTTAAATACCTAGCCGCTCCAACCAGACGTACAGTTGTCACAGCAACTGGAACTGGTCCAACATATCATTGTCTTCAACGTGTCACTGGTTTCATCTTCACCTCCCTTTACTTACCAGTACACTTTGTGAAGCTATTGCATGCTTGCTTTATCTTCTGTCTTCACAACCTGACTGTATGATCTGTTTGGCTTCATAACTTCTTCCAACCTGATCCTCATTACACTGAAGCTATTTGTCTCTGTGCTTTCACTGTATTGTATATTTGACTATGGCTTGCGTTGTGTAATCTACCTTCCGCTGCATAGTGATAGGCTTGTTCACTTTGTTTGTCTTCATAACTTCCATGTTTTGAAGACTTTCATAAAAATCGCCTATTCACCCCCCCTCTAGTCGATATAACGCACTTTCAATTGGTATCAGAGCAAGGTGCTCCCTTGTTCTGTGTGATTCGGTTTAACCACCTGGAGTTTTAGCTATGCGACTGCAGGGATAATTAAAGTCTCCGCTGCGTGCCCCGTCTTCGATGGAACTGAATATCCCTACTGGAAGAATAAGATGCGCATGCATCTTGAAGCCATTGACATCGACCTATGGTATGTCGTCGAAAACGGCGTTCCCAAGGCTGGAGAAGGTGTCACTGCGGCTGATGTCAAGAAGTTCACTCAACTGGACTCCACTGCCAAGAATATTATCTGTGGTCATCTGACCAAGGGACAGTACGGCCGTGTGAGTGCCTTGAAGACATCCAAGCTGGTCTGGGACTGGCTCTCCAAGGTCAATGAAGGCATCTCAACCCAGAGAGATCAGAGAATCAGTGTTCTTCGCAATCTCTTCAACCGCTTCAAGCGAAATGACAATGAGAATGTCCAGCACACATTTGACCGGCTCACTGACATCACGAATGAGCTTCAAGCCCTCGGCGCCACTGAGATCACCAAACATGAAATCGTCAAGACGCTGCTAAGATCACTTGACAGTTCATTTGACATCCTAGCCCTGATGATTCAAGAACGTCCAGACTTCAAGACACTCGATCCGTCTGACATACTTGAGAGGCTCAACACACATGAGTTTCAGCTTTCTGAGAAAAGAGATATCTACGGTCCAAACTATGGGCGAACTCATGCCTTGAAGGCAAAAGCTGTGTCATCATCTGAAGAAGAATCTGACAACAGTTCTGATGATCCTGAAGACATTGGAAGGGAACTTGCAATGCTTGTGAAGAAGTTCCAGAAATTCACCAAGAAGAAAGGCTTCAGAAAGTCTTCACGATCAAGCTCAAGGAATGATGAAGCTTCTGCGCATGACTACAAGAGGAAAACTTGTCACAAGTGCAAGAAAACTGGACACTTCATCTCTGAATGCCCACAGTGGGACAATGAGAACAGAAGGAAGAAGAAGAGCAAGGAATATGACTCTGACGATAAGAAGACGAAGAAATACTCAAAGTCTTCGTCCAAGTCTTCCTCAAAGTCTTCATCACACAAGAAGAGTTCATCTGGCAAGGCTCGTGCGTTTGTTGGCAAGGAAATGGATCCAGAGGAGGAGTCCGCTTCTGAGGAGGCAAAGGTGGAGTCTGAGGAGGAGTCTGATTCAGGCATTGCGAGTTTGGCTACAGCCTATGTCGCCAAGTCCATCTTCAACACTGAAGACAATGACTCCATCACCATCAGCGATGCAAATAACAAGGACGACTCTACTCCTACCTACTGCTTCATGGCACGTGGTGCCAAGGTAAACACACGCACTACTCACTATCGAACATCTAGTGACGATGACTCTGATTGTGATTCAAAACCCAGTTACAAAACACTTGCTAAAATTGCAACTGAACAACAAAAGGCCATGGAACATATTCAAAAACTGTTAGACAGAAGCGATGATCTGTTGGGTGCTGAAATGACTCGTTCTGAATCCTTAATTGAAGACATAAAAAATCTTCATGTTAAGTACCAGGAACTCGAAGATCGTCTTGAGACTCTCTCAACTACTCATGAAAAGCTTTCCTATGATTATCTTCAAAAGAAGCAAGATCTTGAGAAGTTGAGAGCGGATCATGAAGATCTTCAAAAGGAAAACGAGTCACTTCGAGCCGAACAGATCAGTTCTGCTCAGGAAGGATTTGAACCACCATGCCTTAAATGCATTGAGCGTGATAATGCTATTTCTGTTGCTGAATGTTCCACTGCTACTGCTGTTGCAATATCTTCAACTGTTGAAGTGGTAACTAACCCCTCTGCTGAGGATACCACTGCTATTGCTGATGAAAATGCTAGGTTGAAGACATTGCTTGAAACAGGCATGTACAAAAGTCTCAAAGGACATCAGACACTATGTGATGTCCTCAAGAAGCAGATTCTGAACCGAAACCCTAGCAAAGAGGGTGTTGGGTTCGTGAGGAAAATTAATGCAGATGGCTCTTACTGGAAACCTGAGCAGTACCCCAAAACCACATGGGTTGCTGCAAAGGAATCCTCATCAGATCCATCCAATCTATGTGGCTTCACTTGTGCTAATCCAATTATCATTGATGAATCCTTTGATGCAAACTATAAACTGTTTAGGAATCAGAATGGTGAAGTATTTGCCAGGTACATTGGTACTAACTGCAGGAATGGACCGCCTATGAAGAAGATCTGGGTTCCAAAAACGTGTCTTGAGAATCTTCCTGTGAATGTCCCCATGACACCTCACATGAAGAAGACAAACCTCAGACCAAAGACTTCATATGGTCCAAAGGCTTCATACAGGCAGAGGACTCATCTGAGTCGCACTAACACAAATGTTTTGCAGGGAAACCATGCTCAGGCATATGAGAGCGGTTCTTCAAACCGTCATTCTCATATGACCAAAAACTATTCTGCCTATTCTTATGAGTACTATTGCCCACCTGCTAGACTGTTTGCCAGGGCTCCAAAGCCAAAATTTTCAGATGCTGCACTTAGACTTATTGCTTCTAAACCACCCTTGAAGATGTGGGTGGTTAAGAAAGCTTAACTCTCTTTTGCAGGGAAAGGTCTCCAGCACAAAACCAAAATCTTCTGATGCTATTGCTGGGGACCTCAGAAATCTTGTGGGGCGCAAGATCAAATGCCCGAATGGCATCACTATGTATTTCGTACCTGAATCGCATGCTACTCTCCCTACTTGTCCTAACCTGGATCTAAGTTTTCATAATCCACTGGTTCGTCAAATGTTTTTGCTTCACAACACTCTTCGTGAAGCCTATCCCCCTAACTGCACTGTAGGGTACGACACCAGTGACTTCAGAGTCTTCAGAATGGATTATTGACAGTGGGTGTACAAATCACATGACTGGCAAGAGAAGTCTCTTTATGGACTCAACCTTACGTCCATCTGACAAGAGCCACATCACATTCGCTGACACTGGTAAAAGTAAGGTACTGGGTCTAGGTAGAGTTGCAATCTCAAAGGATCAACACATGGATAAAGTCATGTTTGTTGAATCCCTTGGCTTCAACTTAATGTCTGTCTCAATGCTTTGCGATTTAAACATGATTGTAATCTTTGGAAAATATCGTTGTCTGGTACTAATGGAATCTGACAAGTCTCTAGTGTTTGAAGGGTATCGAAAAGATGATTTGTACGTGGTAGATTTCTCAGCAGGGCCACAACTTGCAGTTTGTCTTCTCGCAAAGGCTTCAGAATGCTGGCTTTGGCATCGAAGACTTGGGCATGCTGGCATGAGGAACCTCCACACCCTTGCGAAGAAGAAGCATGTCATAGGCATCGAGGGCGTCAAGTTCAAAAAAGATCACTTATGCGGTGCCTGTGAAGCTGGGAAGATGACAAGGGCAAAACATCCTTCGAAGACAATCATGACCACTACTCAACCCTTCGAACTGCTTCACATGGATCTCTTTGGTCCTACCCACTACTCAACTTTCTCCACTACTGCTTGCCTCTATGGCTTCGTCATTGTTGATGATTACTCTAGATATACTTGGGTGCACATAATCCTTTACAAGACTGAAGTGCAGGATGTCTTTAGATGCTTCGCAAATCGGGCAATGAACAATTATGGCGCCAAGATAAAGCACATCAGAAGTGACAATGGCACAGAATTCAAGAACACCGGCCTTGACACATATCTTGATACATTGGGCATCACTCATGAATTCTCAGCTCCATACACGCCACAACAGAATGGCATCATCGAACGCAAGAACAGAACACTCATTGAGATGGCCAGAACAATGTTAGATGAGTACAAGACACCAAGAAAATTCTGGACTGAAGCCATTGACACTGCATGCCATACTATCAACCGTGTATATCTTCACAAGCTGCTGAACAAGACATCTTATGAACTTCTGACTGGCAAGAAGCCAAATGTAAGTTACTTCAGAGTATTTGGATCAAGATGCTGGATCAAGGACCCTCACCACACCTCAAAATTTGCTCGAAAAGCACATGAGGGCTTCATGCTTGGATATGGAAAGGATTCGCACTCCTACAGAGTCTTCAATCTCTTTCACTACAAAGTGGTTGAAACAGTGGATGTGCGGTTTGATGAGACCAATGGGTCACAAAGAGAGCAACTACCAGATGTGCTAGATGAAGTTCCAGCCAGTGAATCAATCAAGCTAATGGGAACTGGAGAGATTATACCTACTGAAGCCCGCCCTGAAGAAGAACTTATCATCTCAGCACCTGATCCACATGAAGACAATGCTCAGCCTGAAGACATTCCTCCCCATGACAACGTAGATCAGCAAGAGCAAAGTCTTCGACCCCTACATCCTCGTGTTGCCAATGAAGTACAGATTGACAGGATAATTGATAGCATCAATGCACCTGGTCCACTGACTCGTTCAAGGGCAACTCAACTGGCAAACTTTTGCGGACACTTCGCATTCATTTCAATCACTGAACCCAAGAAAATTGATGAAGCCTTTATGGAACCCGAATGGATTCAAGCTATGCAAGAAGAGCTTCAACAATTTGAGCTGAACAATGTATGGGAGTTGGTTAAGCGTCCTGACCCACGGAAGCATAACATAATAGGCACCAAATGGATATACCGCAACAAGCAAGATGAGCATGGCCAAGTCGTCAGAAACAAGGCTCGTCTCGTTGCTCAAGGATATACTCAAGTGGAAGGCATTGACTTCGATGAAACATTTGCTCCTGTTGCCAGACTTGAAGCCATCCGTATACTGCTGGCCTATGCAAATCATCACAACATAATCCTGTATCAAATGGATGTAAAAAGTGCCTTCCTCAATGGCAAAATTGAAGAAGAAGTGTATGTTGCACAACCACCTGGGTTTGAAGATCCAAAACATCCTGACATGGTGTACAAGCTCAAAAAGGCACTATATGGCCTCAAACAAGCCCCTCGGGCCTGGTATGATATGCTCAAATACTTCCTGAAGAGCAAAGCCTTCATACCTGGTTCCCTGGATCCCACTCTCTTCACAAAGACATATGATGGTGAACTGTTTGTGTGCCAAATATACGTGGATGACATTATCTTCGGCTGCACCAATCAGAAGTACAGTGAGGAGTTCGGATATATGATGCAAGAGCAATATTAGATGTCTATGATGGGGGAGCTGAAATTCTTCCTCGGTCTTCAGATACGGCAACAACGCAATGGCATCTTCATATCTCAAGAGAAATATCTCAAAGACTGCCTGAAGAAGTTTGGTATGCAAGACTGCAAAGGCTTCACAACACCAATGCCAACCAAACATCATCTGGGTCCTAACGACAATGGTAAAGAGTTCGATCAAAAGGTATACCGCTCCATGATTGGTTCTTTGCTCAACTTATGTGCATCTAGGCCAGATATTATGCTTAGTGTTTGCATGTGTGCTCGGTTTCAAGCGGCACCAAAGGAGTCGCATCACTTAGCAGTGAAGCGAATTCTTCGATATTTGGCTCACACACCAACTCTAGGGTTATGGTATCCAAAGGGCTCAGAGTTTGATCTGGTTGGATTTTCGGATGCTGATTACGCTGGTGACAAGGTTGATCGGAAGTCCACATCAGGCACATGTCACTTTCTGGGCCGATCTCTTGTCTGTTTGTCTTCAAAGAAGCAGAACTGTGTATCTCTCTCCACTGCTGAATCTGAATACATTGCTGCTGGATCCTGCTGTGCTCAGCTTCTATGGATGAAGCAAACCCTCAAGGATTATGGCATTCATCTGAAGCAAGTGCCACTTTACTGCGACAACGAAAGCGCCATCAAGATCGCCAACAACCCAGTTCAGCACTCGAAGACAAAGCACATTGAAATTCGTCATCATTTTCTCAGAGATCATGTTGCAAAGGAAGACATTGATATCATACACGTCAACACTGAAGAGCAATTGGCAGATATCTTCACCAAGCCCTTGGATGAGAAGAGATTTTGCAAGTTACGGTGTGAGCTAAATGTCTTGGAATCCTCAAATGTCCTGTGATCAGGCACACATCCTAACACTTATGCATGATGATAACTTAGATGTGCAACACACAAAGTAACGTATATCTTCAATCAATGAAGACATACATTCTAAGTGTGAATACATTAACGTGGAATTTGACCTCGGAGCGCCATGATAATTGTGCGCCGTGTCTGGGTCCAATACTTCCTATACGGTGGGTAGCGCCACCACCAAAAATTTTCTGCTTGAAGTGTTTCACTCATGGCATTACATTTGCTAAGTCTTCACATTTGGTTTGGCTTCAATCTCAACATGTCTTCATGATTATCTTCACTATGTTGATTATATATGCACTGGTGTTCTGTCCTCTACAGCATTCACTTATAGCTATGTCTTCTTGTTTGAATCTTTTGAACTAAGTGAATGTGATCGGACCCTAACCTCTCCATGCTTCCTACCTCAAACTCTATCTCTCTAAGTCATATGCACTCTATTGAAACTGTCGAATGTCTTCACTGCATCCTTGTCAGAAGAAGACACAGAGACAAACTTTAAAACAGCTTTCAATGTTTTTCCATCAACTAGAATTCCGGAGAAGTAGGAACGACTCCCGACAAACCAGGCGTGCGTGGGGTGAAACTGCCCCCACAATTCCGCATGCTGGCCACGTACTGATCAGATGCGAATCGTCAGGGGCACCTGAGTAATAGCGTAGTGCCGCCCATATCCCTATAAATACACGTTTCACTGCAGTCATTATCTCTTCTTCCACCCTCGCACAAACCCTAGCGCCACCGCTAGCTCTCAACAACGCCGGCGACGAAGTGCTTCACTGCCGCGACCTCTTCGACGCCGTTCTCACGCCGACAGCGGACATCAGTCTCTCCGCCGTCGTCCTAGGTGTCTTCCATCGCCAAGTTAGGGCACGGAGGATCGAACTGCTCGGCCTCAACTCTCACCTCGTCTAGCAGTTCCAAGTCCGGTAAATAACAAGTCCTTTTACTGCCTCTTTTGATCCTATGGCTCCATCACTTTCTGCCAAAAGAGGTTTCCATTCACACAAGTTTCATCCCCCTCATCTGTATCGCATAACTTGCCTTGTATATTCACTTATTCTTCATAAAGTAGTTAGATTCCTCACTTGTACTAATCTATGGGTTCGTACAAATCTGGAAGCAACTTCTTTTCTATAAAGTGAATGTCTTTGCATGATGAGGTCAATATCTTCTAAACTGATTTATCTTCAAAATCTTCTGAGAATGCATATGACCTCTTCCCCTTCCCTCGCACCTTAATGCTGTCACAGGTACATGTCCATGGGAGAATCTTTTGGTTCTCATAGTCTGCATTCATTTGCAGAGTTCCTACAGCGTCACATCAATTCACCCGAAGCAAGTTCCTGTTGGTCAAGCAAAAGGAAGCCTTTGAAGCCTTTGAATCCTTTGAAGCCTCTGAAACTCTTGAAGCCTTCCAAGTTAAGCTTCATGGCAACCGAAAAACAATCAAGGAAGGGAGGCAGACAGAGACGTGGTGACACATCTAAAGATCTGCCTGAAGATTTGGCAGAAATGTACCAAACAGATCCCGAAGAGAGCTATGGTCAGCGCAAGACACGAATCCAATGGATTCGAAGATATTGGGCAGAGCAGTGGTTCCAATACCGCTTCGTCACTCAGGAATATGCAGAAAAGTGTGCCATCAAGAGACCGTGGGGAGATGCCTTGTACAAAAATCTCGTACCCCGAACCAGAGACGAAGCCATTGCTCAAGGCTTCTTTCCATGCATGGTCAGGGGACAACAGCCAGCTGATGCACATCCATCATCCCTTCTCTGGTGTCGCGATGACACTCTGTTCAAGCGCAACTTCCAATTTGCCCAGAACTCTACGAAGCAAAACAAGAAGGAGTTTGGGTTGGACTTCAACCCTGGTCCCTCCAAACCAAGGGCAGATGGCACACGCGATGCAAATCCCAATGTCATCGGGCCGTATGCCAATCTCAAAGGACTCATCACTTGCATACTAGTCCAAGGGACTGCAGTGAACGACCCTCCAGCAGACACTGAGTCTGATGATGCTCCTGCTGCCCCGGAGCCGAAGCAGATGAAGAAGAAGCCAAAAGCTTCCAAGCCAGCCACTTCTCCCAAGATCTCCAGAGCGAAGCCATTGGCCACTGCACCTCCTGAAGCAAGTGTGCAGTCTGAAGACTTATCACGAGTCTCCAAGCCTCAAGAAGCCAAGAAGCCACAGCCACACACTAGCTAAGAGCTCACTGTCGCTGCCGTTCTGCGCTGCGAAGCCATTGATCTGTCGAGTGACGACGATCTTGCCGATGACGCTCTTGAGCAGCTAATCAAGAGCAAGGAGGAGGCTGAAATCTTCAACAATCTGCCTCTGTTCGATGCAACAATCATCCACAACTTCATAGATGAGTGGTTTGACACACCCAACATCAGCTTTGATGATCTGCAGCTGCCCATTGGCCTCAGCGTAGCCTTCCAAGGAGCTATTGCTTCGGAACTCGCAATTGCCCAGCGCATCGTGGAACTGAAGCAAAAGATAGATTTTGAAAAGGCTCAGTTCAAGCAGAACATGGCCACGCTCAGCGTCCAAGAAGTCAAAGACTTCAAAGTCATGCTGCATGAGTTGAAGGAAAACTTTATGCAGAAACGTGCAGAGGCTCAGGGTTCACGCGAGCGCATGAAGAATTTGGCTGATCTCTGTGTGCAGGCCTACAATGAGGCCGAGAAGCGAAAGGCACTTGGGCGTCCCGGCATCGACCCCAGGATGGCCGCTAAGAAAAAGAAGACGCCCACTGTGGCTGAAGAAGAGGCCCCACGCCAAGAAGCTGTTCCGACTGTCTTCTCCACCGCCAAGCCTAGCTCGAAGCCAAAGCACCGCTCAACCGCTTCAGAGCTTAAGAAGACAAGGATCGCCGAAGCTAAAGCAAGGAAGAGGAAACACCCTGAAGCCTCTCCTTCAGACCCCACCATCAAGAAGCGCAAGAGCAAGAAGTCTCGGGCTGCTCCCACAGAGCCCTTGATAGTCGAACCCCTTTCCGTTTGCTTTCCTCATGAAGATCGTCTGATGACCATGCATGAGCCTGCTCTCACAGAGGCTCCGCATGCTGAAGACATTCCAGTAGCCGACCCCAACGCTGCTGAAGACATTGGTCTCCAAGACAATGTGCAAGGTGATGCAGTCCTTCCTCAGCTCGAAACGAGCGAAATGATCAGCATTGGTCGTCCCTTGACGCCAATCACCCAAGATGCATTGTGGGCATATCGCCCGCAGGAGGAAGAGGATGAGCCCCAGCCCACTGCAACTCCACCTACATCGCCTGCATTCCGTAGGCTTCGCAAAGGACCAAGGGCTCAGACTGCTGACGACATTCCGGCTACATCAGCCGAAGAACATGCAGAAGAGCATAAAGAACCTCAAGCTCCATCTTCCCCACACCAGCAAGAAGAAGTTCTCAAGGAGGCTGACACCACTGCGGCTGCCACACATAATACTGAAGCATTTGTGGAGCCCGACCAACCAACAGCTTCAAGAGATACTGAAGCTACTGCCTCTGACCCTTCTGTGCCTGTGTCTGCTGCCGGACCACAGTTCAACTATCATGTTGCGCACAGGCCCCAGGTACAGAAGCCAATCCCACGACTGCCAAGGTTCCCAGGTCCAGCCACTGCTCCTGGCTCCTTCAATGTCAATAGCTTCAGGGCAGATAACACCTTCTTCAACCACTCCAAGAACCCTTACTCAAGGGAAAAGATTGTGTCAGATAGGTTCTGGAGCTACCCACAGCGCAGCTACTACTCCTGCGTCCTCTACAACCAGAGCCGTATCTTTCCACATCAGCGCCTTGAAGTTGAAGCTTTTGCTGGTCTGCCTGGTCTAGAAGAAGCCCTGGACTGCTTCAAGCAAGTTGGCCTGCTACCGTTCGTCACGGATGAAGAGCACTGGAACGAAGAGCTTCTGCTCCAGTTCTATGCCACATTGCACATCAAGGGCTACAACAGAGATCCAAAGACTTGGGTCCTGGAGTGGATGACCGGCAACGTCCATCATGAAGCCAATGCATTTGATATCATTGAGCTCACCGGCCTACCCACTCCAGGCAAACTCTTCGAAGAAGGCTGCCAACTCCATGCTGACGCAGTTGAGAGCATATTCCAGCGACCTGAGCCAAATATGAGTCAGATGCTCTCAATGATGAAGCCATTGCCTTCTGACGCACATTACCCAACGGAGTTCTTCGTTGAAGACTTAGAGTACCTGCCTAGAACTATCTATCACATCATCAGGCGGACTCTATGGCCCATTAAGGGGCACTCTCGATATGCCAAGGTTGAAGGTGCCATGAAGACTCTCATCTTCTGCATCCTGCACGGCAAATGCTTCAATGCCCAGGATCTCTTCATACGTCAACTTGCTGCGTCTGGCTCAGATCTCCTTGGTCTGAAGATTTATGCTCCATGGGTTATGAGGCTAATCAAGCTTCACTCTGCAATATCATATCAACCCTCAGCCCGCAACCACAGAATCTTCTTACCTGATGTGGACACCTCTGCTGAAGCTATTTATCCTGAGCCTGCCAAACAGCCACTAAGTCTTCAGAATGCAGAACACCAAAGCTTCACTCAACATGATGAAGGTGTTGAAGCCATTTCTAGAGTCTATCCAATGGCTGGCACCACACGTGCCCCTGCATCCACTGAAGCCACTGACAGCGAAGCTACACAGAGACCCAAGAAACGCGCTCGTACACTCACTGATCGTGAACTTCTTGTGGCTCTGCACCAAAAGCAAGATAGGCTTCACGACTGGCTCAAGAGGCAGATGCGCAGTATCATGCAAGACATCAATCGCATCAGGAATCTGGCCACCAAGAACGCCTTCGTCGCACATGAAACCTGTCGCCGCACCTGGAAAGGCCTCACAATGATGTGCACTGAAGCTGAATTGCAAGAGGATGGCTTCAAAGAAAGATTCAAGTTTGACTCCACACCCCCCAGGAAAGCTGTGTTGCGTGGGACTCCGTCTCTTGAAGAATCCGAGTTCTCTTCCTCTGCTGCCACAGTGACGGGAAAAATCATTGAGGAAGAAGACGACGCTACATCACCACCACCTTCTTCGGTGCGCGTCGTCACTGCACCAAGCTCGCCAGCACCACCAAACGCCTCCACCGACCCTGCTGCGCCTGGGAACGCTTAGAAAACTCTATGTCTTCACACCTTTTTGGTCATCACTGTCAAAAGGGGGAGAAGCACATGATGTTTATAGTCTTCAAGCGGGTCAATAATATGGGCGGGTGCTTTATATTTTGCATTTTGCTTCGTGCTTACAACTCTCGTTTTGCTACATTTGGTTCTTTGAGTTGTAACACTTAAACTTGATGGTCGTCTGCTACTATGTTTGCCACTGTGTTTTTGCGAAGATAAATTCCGCATGTACGACGATAATTTCCGCACTCTTATCATTTCGCAGACGTCCATTTTTCATTATGCATATCATTATCTTCATATATCTTTACGTGCATGATGGATTGTCATCATAAGTTGAAGTGGATTCCCACAAATACAACCTGCTATGTGCATTTGCATTCCAGAAGCAAATCACTTATATGCACATCTTCAGGGGGAGCCCTTGCAGCTTATGAAGACAATTCCTTTACAATTTCACAAATTATATTCCCCGTTAAAAACTTCAACTAGTTTGTCATCAATCACCAAAAAGGGGGAGATCGTAAGTGCATCTAGTGCCACCCCTAGTTGGTTTTGGAGTATTGACGACAAACCTAGTTGAGGGACTAATGTGTTTGTGAGAATTGCAGGATAACACAGGTAGAAGTCCCTCATTGATTCGGTTTAGCTACCAGAGATGACCCCCAAAAATGTACGAAGACATTGAAGACAATGGTGGTTCATGAAGACATTCATGTCGAAGACAATGACACATGAAGACTCCCCATGAAGCCTTTGGAACTCGAAGACTTAGATCCTTTGTAGTTTTACTTTATTCATGTTGTGTCATAGGAACCACCGTACTGTTAAGTGGGGTCCAAGAGAACCAGTCAGGATGACTGAAGTGATGCCTAATTCAAATCCTATGTCTTCGAGTGAAGACAATAAGAGAAAATCTTGTCCAGAGTCAGACAAGTCAGCTTTGCTTGCAGCCCAAGTAAAGTTGCCGTGAGAGTTCGAAATCCGACCGTTAGTACACATGTCAGTTCCTTAGTGACCCAGGGTCATTTCGGACAAATCAGGTCAGGGTTGCCAAGCGGCTCTAAATAGTCCACCCCTACAACCATAAACGGTTGGCTGCTCAGATTTCAGTGCACGGCTTTTGTCGTTTGAGAGCAACCCACCTCGAAGCCTTTGAGAGAAAATTCTTAGTGGGGAGAAAAGCCCTAACCACCCAGAGCCAGAGTAATTGGGCATCACTTAAGTCTTCTTGTCTGAGTGATCTGAAGACTTATTACACTTGAGGACTGTGCATCCTCCAGACGGTTAGGCGTCGCGTTCTGAGCATCCAAGAGGAATTGTGGATTGCCGGTGAACGAAGTCTGTGAAGGTTTGGGAGTCTACCTTGAAGACTTACCAGAGTGATTGGGCAGGGTCTGTGTGACCTTGGCTCAAGGAGAAAACAGTGAGGACTGGGTGTCCTGAGCTGCGTGTTCAGGACTGGGTGTTCGGGACTGTGTGTCCTTTGGTTTAAATACCTAGCCGCTCCAACCAGACGTACAGTTGTCACAGCAACTGGAACTGGTCCAACATATCATTGTCTTCAACGTGTCACTGGTTTCATCTTCACCTCCCTTTACTTACCAGTACACTTTGTGAAGCTATTGCATGCTTGCTTTATCTTCTGTCTTCACAACCTGACTGTATGATCTGTTTGGCTTCATAACTTCTTCCAACCTGATCCTCATTACACTGAAGCTATTTGTCTCTGTGCTTTCACTGTATTGTATATTTGACTATGGCTTGCGTTGTGTAATCTACCTTCCGCTGCATAGTGATAGGCTTGTTCACTCTGTTTGTCTTCATAACTTCCACGTTTTGAAGACTTTCATAAAAATCGCCTATTCACCCCCCCTCTAGTCGATATAACGCACTTTCACTACCGCCAATCAAAGCAAGATAAGATGCATAAAAATATAAACATCACATGCAATCAATATAAGTGATATGATATGGCCATCATCATCTTGTGCTTGTGATCTCCATCTCCGAAGCACCATCATGATCACCATCGTCACTGGCGCGACACCTTGATCTCCATCGTAGCATCGTTGTCGTCTCGCCAATCTTATGCTTCCACGACTATCGCTACCGCTTAGTGATAAAGTAAAGCATTACATCGCGATTGCGTTGCATACAATAAAGCGACAACCATATGGCTCCTGCCAGTTGCCGATAACTCGGTTACAAAACATGATCATCTCATACAATAAAATTCATCATCATGCCTTGACCATATCACATCACAACATGCCCTGCAAAAACAAGTTAGACGTCCTCTACTTTGTTGTTGCAAGTTTTACGTGGCTGCTACGGGCTTAAGCAAGAACCAATCTCACCTACGCATCAAAACCACAACGATAGTTTGTCAAATAGACTCCGTTTTAACCTTCGCAAGGACCGGGCGTAGCCACACTCGGTTAACTAAAGTTGGAGAGACAATTGCCCGCAAGCCACCTATGTGCAAAGCACGTCGGGGGAACCGGTCTCGCGTAAGCGTACGCGTAATGTTGGTCCGGTTCGTCTCGTCCAACAATACCGCCGAACCAAAGTATGACATGCTGGTAGGCAGTATGACTTATATCGCCCACAACTCACTTGTGTTCTACTCGTGCATATAACATCAAACCATAAAACCTAGGCTCAGATGCCACTGTTGGGGAACGTAGTAATTTCAAAATTTTCCTACGCACATGCAAGATCATGGTGATGCACAGCAACGAGAGGGGAGAGTATTGTCTACGTACCCACGCAGACCGACTGCGGAAGCGTTGACACAACGTAGAGGAAGTAGTCGTACGTCTTCCCGATCCGACCGATCCAAGCACTGTTACTCCGGCACCTCCGAGTTCTTAGCACACGTACATCTCGATGACGCTCCCCGGGCTCCGATCCAGCAAAGCTTCGGGGATGAGTTCCGTCAGCACAACGGCGTGGTGACGATGATGATGTTCTACCGACGCAGGGCTTCGCCTAAGCACTACAACTATATGATCAAGGTGGAATATGGTGGCAGGGGGCACCGCACACGGCTAAGGAACGGTCACGTGGATCAACTTGTGTGTCTAGAGGTGCCCCCTGCCCCCGTATATAAAGGAGCAAGGGGAGGAGGCGGCTGGCCAGGGTGTGGCGCGCCAAGGGGAGTCCTACTCCCACCGGGAGTAGGACTCCTAGTTGGACTAGGAGAGAGAGGGGGAAATAGGAGGAAGAGAGGAAGGAAAGGGGGGGCGCCGCCCCCCTGTCGGAATAATGGGACACGGATACCCCGAAGACGGCAAGATGATATTTCAAGACATCGGGGCTAGCAAAGCCCCTCAGTCCGACTGTCCGGCCGCACCTGCCGGCTCCCCGTCCGACTGCACTACTCGGCCGGCTACCGACTGCCGGCTGCCGACTACGCCAACCAACTGGCTGCCGACTACGCCAACCAGTCGGCTGCCGACTGCAGCCCGACCCGACATCGACGAGACAACCGTACCGCGATGCCGTCATCTATAGTGTACCGCGTCCCCTGGGTACTGATTTATAAAGTATCCCAGGGGACAAGCATGACATGTACCATGCCTCTAGCCATGCCTACGTGGCTTGGCATGTAAGCTACCCAAGGTAGCTTACATCCAACGCCACCACCAAGCTTACATGCTAAGCTACCTCACACTATATATATACCACACACCCATCCATCCAGGGAGGATGGACTCTCATACACACACACAAGCACTAGCTAGCAAGCTAGCTAGCTATCCATCCATCCATCCACATGAGCACACACGCTCACGGCCATGAGCATGGCCGGCTACTAGCATGCCTCATATAGGCATTTACCAGATCAGATGCACTTGGCACTGATCCTAGATACAGCTCCAGGAGCACTTTGTATTGCCCGATGTACACCTCAGATATATACTCAGACATGCAGGAGTAGGGGTATTATCTCTCCAGAGAGCCCCGAACCTGGGTAAACCACCGCGTGCTACTCGCATACCCGCTCCCGGTCCTATCAGCAGCAGTCTTACTCACACACTAAGCCCTTGTGGCATCTGTCGACTCGCAAGCCCCCCGTGAGAAATACCACGACACCCCCTTCCCTTGTCCTATTTGGACTAGGAAGGGGAGGGGCGCGCGGCCACCTCTTGCCTCCTCTCCTCTTCTCCCTTAAGGCCCATGTAGGCCCAACAACCCTCGGGGGGGTTCCGGTAACCTCCCGGTACTCCGGTAAAATGCCGATTTCACCCGGAACAATTCCGATGTCCAAATATAGGCTTCCAATATATTAATCTTTATGTCTCGACCATTTCGAGACTCCTTGTCATGTCCGTGATCACATCCGGGACTCCGAACTAACTTCGGTACATCAAAATGCATAAACTCATAATAACTGTCATCGTAACGTTAAGCGTGCGGACCCTACGGTTCGAAAACAATGTAGACATGACTGAGACAAATCTCTGGCCAATAACCAATAGCGGGACCTGGATGCCCATATTGGCTCCTGCATATTCCACGAAGATCTTTATCGGTCAGACCGCATAACAACATACGTTGTTCCCTTAGTCATCGGTATGTTACTTACCCGAGATTCGATCGTCGGTATCCAATACATAGTTCAATCTCATTACCGGCAAGTCTCTTTACTCGTTCTGTAATACATCATTCCGCAACTAACTCATTAGTTGCAATGCTTGCAAGGCTTATGTGATGTGCATTACCGAGAGGGCCCAGAGATACCTCTCCGACAATCGGAGTGACAAATCCTAATCTCGAAATACGCCAACCCAACATCTACCTTTGGAGACACCTGTAGAGCTCCTTTATAATCACCCAGTTACGTTGTGACGTTTGGTAGCACACAAAGTGTTCCTCCGGTAAATGGGAGTTGCATAATCTCATAGTCATAGGAACATGTATAAGTCATGAAGAAAGCAATAGCAACATACTAAACGATCCGGTGCTAAGCTAATGGAATGGGTCATGTCAATTAGATCATTCTACTAATGATGTGACCTCGTTAATCAAATAACAACACTTTGTTCATGGTTAGGAAAGATAACCATCTTTGATTAACGAGCTAGTCAAGTAGAGGCATACTAGTGACACTAAGTTTGTCTATGTATTCACACATGTATTATGTTTCCGGTTAATACAATTCTAGCATGAATAATAAACATTTATCATGATATAAGGAAATAAATAATAACTTTATTATTGCCTCTAGGGCATATTTCCTTCATTTGTAATCTGGAAATATAAAAATAGCAAGGTAACTAATGATAAAAGTGAGCGTACGATGAAGATGGTCTCTCTCGAGCAACCATGCAACCAAATAACAAAGAGTCTCTTGTGTCCCCAATACACCCAATATAATGGTAAATTGTATAGGTGCACTAGTTCGGTGAAGAGATGGTGATATAAGTGGTATATGGATGGTAGATAAAGGTTTTTGTAATCTGAAAATATAAAAACAAAGGTAACTAATGATAAAAATGAGCGTAAACGGTATTTCAATGCTAGGAAACAAGGCCTAGGGTTCATACTTTCACTAGTGCAAGTCCTCTCAACAATAATAACATAATTGGATCACATAACTATCCCTGAACATGCAACAAAGAGTCACTCCAAAGTCACTAATAGAGGAGAACAAACGAAGAGATTATGGTAGGGTACGAAACCACCTCAAAGTTATTCTTTACAATCAATCCATTGGGCTATTCTTATAAGTGTCACAAACAGCCCTAGAGTTCGTACTAGAATAACACCTTAAGACACAAATCAACCAAAACCCTAATGTGACCTAGATACTCCAATGTCACCTCAAGTATCCGTGGGTATGATTATACGATATGCATCACACAATCTCAGATTCATCTATTCAACCAACACATAGAACCTCAAAGAGTGCCCCAAAGTTTCTACCGGAGAATCACGACGAAAACGTGTGCCAACCCCTATGCATAGGTTCATGGGCGGAACCCGCAAGTTGATCACCAAAACATACATCAAGTGAATCACGTGATATCCCGTTGTCACCACAGATACGCACGGCAAGACATACATCAAGTGTTCTCAAATCTTTAAAGACTCAATCCGATAAGATAACTTCAAAGTGGAAACTCAATCCATTACAAGAGAATAGAGGGGGAGAAGAAACATAAGATCCAACTATAATAGCAAGGCTCGCAATACATCAAGATCCTACCACCTCAAGAACATGAGAGAGAAAGAGATCAAACACATAGCTACTGGTACATACCCTCAGCCCCGAGGGATAACTACTCCCTCCTCGTCATGGAGAGCGCCGGGATGATGAAGATAGCCATCGGAGAGGGATTCCCCCTCCGGCAGGGTGCCGGAACGGGTCTAGATTGGTTTTCGGTGGCTATGGAGGCTTCTGGCGGCGGAACTCCCGATCTATTGTGCTCCCCGAAGTTTTTAGGGTATATGGGTATATATGGGTGGAAGAAGTGTGTCGAGGGAGACACGAGGGGCCCACGAGGGTGGAGGGCACGCCCAGGGGGGTGGGCGCGCCCCCTGCCTCGCGGCTTCCTCGTTGCTTCCCTTACGTACACCCTAAATCTTCTGGATTGCTTCCGTTCCAAAAATAAGTTCCGTGAAGTTTCAGGTCAATTGGACTCCATTTGATTTTCCTTTTCTGCTATACTCTAAAACAAGGAAAAAAACACAAACTAGCACTAGGCTCTGGGTTAATAGGTTAGTCCCAAAAATAATATAAAAGTGTATAATAAAGCCCATAAACATCCAAAGTTGATAATATAATAGCATGGAACAATCAAAAATTATAGATACGTTGGAGACGTATCAACACTCCAAGCAAAACACATATCATGTGGTGAATAAAAATATAGCTCCAAGTAAAGTTACCGATTGACGAAGACGAAAGAGGGGATGCCTTCCGGGGCATCCCCAAGCTTAGGCTTTTGGTTGTCCTTGGATTTTACCTTGGTGTGCCTTGGGAATCGCCAAGCTTAGGCTCTTGCCACTCCTTGTTTCATAATCCATCAAATCTTTACCCAAAACTTGAAAACTTCACAACACAAAACTTAAAAGAAAATCTCATGAGCTCCGTTAGTAAAAGAAAACAAACCACCACTTCAAGGTACTGTAATGAACTCATTCTTTATTTATATTGGTGTTAAACCTACTGTATTCCTACTTCTATATGGTTCATAAACTCTATTACTAACCATAGATTTATCAAAATAAGCAAACAACACATGAAAAACAGAATCTATCAAAAACAGAACAGTCTGTAGTAATCTGTAGGTTTCGAATACTTCTGGAACCCCAAAAATTCTAAAATAAATTTCTGGACGTGAGTAATTTATCTATCAATCATCTGCAAAAATAATTAACTAAATAGCGCTCTCCAGTAAAAAAAATGTCAGCAAATCTCGTGAGCACTAAAGTTTTTGTTTTTTACAGCAAGATCGCAAAGACTTTCCCCAAGTCTTCCCAAAGGTTCTACTTGGCACAAACACTAATTAAAATCATAAAACCACATCTAAACATAGGCTAGATGAATTATTTATTACTAAACAGAATCAAAAAGCAAGAAACAAAAATAAAATTGGGTTTGCTCCCAACAAGCGTTATCGTTTAACGCCCCTAGCTAGGCATAAAAGCAAGGATAGATCTAGGTATTATCATCTTTGGTATGCAATCCATAAGTGGCTCTCATAATATATTCATAAGGTAATTTAATTTTCTTTCTAGGAAAGTGTTCCATGCCCTTCCTGAATGGAAATTGGAATCTAATATTCCCTTCTTTCATATCAATAATTACACCAATCGTTCTAAGGAAAGGTCTACCAAGAATAATAGGACATGTAGGATTGCAATCTATATCAAGAACAATGAAATCCACGGGCACATAATTCCTATTTGCAACAATAAGAACATCATTGATTCTTCCCACAGGTTTCTTAATGGTGGAATCCGCAAGATGCAAGTTTAAAGAACAATCATCAAATTCACGGAAACCTAGCGAATCACACGAAGTTCTAGGAATCGTGGAAACACTAGCACCCAAATCACATAAAGCAAAGCATTCATGATCTTTAATTTTAACTTTAATAGTAGGTTCCCACTCATCATAAAGTTTTCTAGGGATAGAAACTTCCAATTCAAGCTTTTCTTCATAAGATTGCATTAAAGCATCAACGATATGTTTAGTAAAAGCTTTGTTTTGACTATAAGCATGCGAAGAATTTAGCACGAATTGCAACAAGGAAATACAACTATTAAAGAACAATTATCATAATTAAATTCCTTGAAATTCAAGATAGAGGGTTCATTGCTATTTAAAGTTTTGATCTCTCCCATCCCACTTTTATCAATTTTTGCATCAAGATCTAAAAACTCCGAATCATTGGGACACCTTCTAACTAAAGTTGACTCATCTCTAGTCCCATCATTATCAAGATTCATATTGAAAAACAAAGGTTTATTAGGGGACACATCAATAACTTTTAGATCTTCATCCTTATTACCATCAAGTTCTTCCGGTTTGGCGACCATCTTATTAACTAAGGTGGCCTGCTTATCCGAAATTTGGGCTATTAAGTTTTCAAGATGAGCGAAATGATATTTCAAACCATAAAATTCTTTAGACATATCATCGAGCTCTTCATTCATGTACCCTATAAAACTTTTTTGTTCTTTAAGCTCGTTTCTAAAGAAATTATTATGCTCAAACTGCAAGGACATAAAACTTCTAATGTCGTTTTCAATTTCTTCCAACCTTCTAAGGTGAATATCAAAACTTTTTGGTAAGGCCATCGCGGCACACAAGCAAACAAGAAACAAGCAAAAAGAGATGAACGAGAAAAGAGAAGGGGAACGCAAAAAAAGAGGGTGAATAAAACGGCAAGGGTGAAGTGGGGGAGAGGAAAACGAGAGGCAAATGGCAAATAATGTAATGCGAGGGATAAGAGTTTGTGATGGGTACTTGGTATGTCTTGACTTGTGCGTAGACTCCTAGGCAACGGTGCCAGAAATCCTTCTTGCTACCTCTTGAGCACTGCATTGGTTTTCCCTTGAAGAGGAAAGGGTGATGCCGCAAAGTACCGTAAGTATTTCCCTCAGTTTTTGAGAACCAAGGTGTCAATCTAGTAGGAGGCCACACGCAAGTCCCTCGTACCTACACAAACAAATAAGAACCTCGCAACAAACGCGATAAAGGGGTTGTCAATCCCTTCACGGTCACTTACGAGAGTGAGATCTGATAGAGATAATAATGATAAGATAAATATTTTTGGTATTTTTTATGATATAGATTGGAAGTAAAGATTGCAAAATAAAATAGATTGGAAACTTATATGATAAAAGATAGACCCGGGGCCATAGGTATCACTAGTGGCTTCTCTTAAGATAGCATAAGTATTATGGTGGGTGAACGAATTACTGTCGAGCAATTGATATAAAAGCGAATAATTATGAGAATATCTAGGCATGATCATGTATATAGGCATCATGTCCGTGACAAGTAGACCGACTCCTGCCTGCATCTACTACTATTACTCCGCACATCGACCGCTATCCAGCATGCATCTAGAGTATTAAGTTCATAAGAACACAGTAATGCATTAGGTAAGATGACATGATGTAGAGGGAAACTCAAGCAATATGATATAAACCCCATCTTTTTATCCTCGATGGCAACAATACAATACATGTCATTTCCCTTTCTCTCACTAGGATCAAGCACCGCAAGATTGAACCCAAAGCTAAGAACTTCTCCCATTGCAAGAAAGATCAATCTAGTAGGCCAAACCAAACTGATAATTCGAAGAGACTTGCAAAGATAACCAATCATACATAAAAGATTTGAGAGAAGAATCAAATATTGTTCATAGATAGACTTGATCATAAACCCACAATTTATCGGATCTCGGCAAACACACCGCAAAAAGAGTTACATCGAATAGATCTCCAAAAAGATCGAGGAGAACTTCGTATTGAGATCCAAAGAGAGAGAAGAAGCCATCTAGCTAATAACTATGGACCCAAAGGTCTGAAGTAAACTACTCACACATCATTGGAGAGGCCATGGAGTTGATGTAGAGGCCCTCTGTGATCGATGCCCCCTCCAGCGGAGCTCCGAAAAAGGCCCCAAGATGGGATCTCTTTGGTACAGAAGGTTGCAGTGGTGGAAATAGGGTTTCGTGGTGCTCCTGGTTGTTTTCAGGGTACATGAGTATATATAGGAGGAACAAGTAGGTCGGTTGAGTCACGAGGGGAAAGGCGTGCCCAGGGGGTAGGCGCGCCCCCCTGCCTTGTGGATTCCTCATTTGTTTCTTGACGTCCACTCCAAGTCCTCTGGATCATGTTTGTTTCAAAAATCACGTTCCCGAAGGTTTCATTCCGTTTGATATTCCTTTTCTGCGAAACATTGAAATAGGCAAAAAAACAGCAATTTGCACTCAGCCTTGGGTTAGTAGGTTAGTCCCAAAAATAATATAAAAGTGTAAAATAAAGCCCATTAACATCCACAACAGATAATATAATAGCATGGAACAATAAAAAATTATAGATATGTTGGAGACATATCAGGGGCTGAAGCCGATGACTGGAAAACTTTCAGATTATACAAAAACGGCCACACAGGAGGAACCAAAACTTTTAACCAAATATCATAATATTATCATAATATTGTCTTTTACAATTTCAATACATTTCATTCGAATATCATGTCTTTCGAGCACTGACCCTCTATCAGGCGGGCACCCTCTAAGACGTCCTCGAAATAATGCTATGGTGCGTGATGGTCCTTGCCCTTGGGGGGACTCCTCACTGCAACGTCGGTAGCCTTCATCTTCGCCCAATATGAATTGACACGGGCAAGGCCATCCATGCACCTTCAATGCACGTTGAATGCTTAACGGCGTCGATACGCGACACCGCATCAACAAGCCGCTGCACCAAACCGAAATAACTATTTGGAATTGGCTCAGTAGGCCACAGCCGGACTATGACGTCCTTCATGGCAGAACCGGATATCCTGTGGAGCTCGGCCCACTGGGCCATCCGTTCGTTCAGTAACAGCGGACGCTTTGGCGCACCGAATTGTGACCAAAAAAGCTTCTCCATGGCACACCCTTCCTGCGCTTGGTAAAATTGCGCCGCGTCGGAGGTGCTCTTCGGCAGGTCCAAGAGTGCATCTGGAGAGCTCCACATCTGATTAAGCGGGGAATACTTCAGATCACCGAATTTAGTCTGTAACAAGAAAGGCTTGCTAGCCGCTATCTCCCCATCTTGCCGGATCTCTTCCCGAGCTGCTCTACACTCGGATCGTGCTTCTCTCACCTCTTGTATGGCCTTGTCGAGATCGGCCGCTTTGGCTTTGTTATCCCTCTCGAGGAATTCGCACTGGACAGTGCTTTCCTCTAGCTCACGCGCCATGACAGAAATTCTCTCCTCACACTGGCGCCGAGCAGCCTGTTCGGTTTTTAATTCATCCATTGCCTTATTGGCAGCCAAATTACTCATCCGGGCTTGCTCCTTGGCTAGAGCAAGTTCAGCCCGAAGGGCCTCCACTGCGGCAGCACCATCTGCAGTTATGCGCGTCTCAGTATACAATTCTAGCTTCATGCATATATTATCACACATACATATACTGATTGCCCCAAAAACATACCTTATGCCTCTTCAAGCCGCCTATTGATAAGCTAATGTCATCATCCGCCTCATCAATCTTCCGGTCCAGATCTGCAACCTCTGTGGATCGGGTAGTAGCCGGGGAGGTGACAGCATGTGTTCCAAGTAGTTAGATTATTTCCTGGACATATCTTTTTGATCCTCTGATCGCCTCCCTTGGGAAGCCAATCAGAGTCATAGGGGCTACTATCTATACACAGGAGTATTTTGTGAATAAAACACAATCGAAAGCATTACAGTACACACCTCGAAGCCTCTTAGCAGGCTCGTGAAGGCCTCATTCAATCTACTTTTCACGGACAGAACCTTTTCAACCACCGTACCCATCAAGGTATGATGGTCCTCGGAGACGGACGCCTGTTGCAGCATGTTCGTCAATATACCCGACGCTTCTAGATCTCCGGAAGCTGCTATAGCAGCACGGCCTCCCTTCGAAGGGATCCGTTCATTTGGCCCTAGAGTTGTCTCCAGCTATAAGCCGGACAGTCTATGGCCTTTATTGTTGTCCCCCTGACCCTGGGCTACCGAAGTATCACCTTCGGTTAGTGTTTTCATCATCCCTCGCATCACTTGTTGATCAGGAGAGACCCTCTGGGATGACACCTCAAAGTCGTCCGCCCTATTGGGCGAGGAGACCGGTGGAGGCATCTCACTTTCCATCATCTCCGGGAGAAGATCCCCCGAGGAAGACGATTGTTGAAGAAGACTGTGTGCCGACCTGCAAAACATATATTATAGGTGTTACCCTAGTCACAAGAGATGAATGGGATATGTTTAAAACACCCTTGTTCACTTATGACTTGGCTAAAGGCTTGTTCTTGCCGTGAGACTGCGCGATGACGTCGTCCTCGAAGCCCGAGTCGCCCAACAGGGGCATTTTGCCTCGCTTAGGAGCCTTTTCCTCCCGACCTTCTTAGGCGGCCCTTTTCTTACTATGAGGAGAAGGGGGTGTTGGCTTCGCCTTTACTTTTATCTTCGAGCGATGAGATTTTGATCCCCCCGGATACAACATCTAATATATCTTCGGGATGGAGACCACCTTCGGTCCTCCCGCTCTCCATCTTGTCCTCCTTCATAGGCATCTGGTACGGTGCCGGGGCCAGCATCCTTGTTAATACAGGATCTGCTGAGTCTTCGAGAAGGGGGCCGAAAACCTAATTCGCTCTGCTTTCTTTATCCAGCCCTGGAAGAGGATAGTCTGATCAATATCGCATTACGGCATACATTGCTAAAAATTGTTCGGAAGACGAGCGCTTACCAGGTATCTGGATGGTTGTAGTCGAGGCCGATGTCCTCGGTGGTGTTCGACCATTGTTTTAGTTTCCCGAAAAACAACTTCCACATTCCTTTGTGCATAGTATCGAAGAAGTGTTGGAGAGTCCGTGGTCCTTTCGGATTAAATTCCCAGATACAAAGAGGTCGTCGCTGGCACGGCAAAACTCGGCGGACCAGCATTACTTGAACCACATTGATAAGACCGACGTCCTTCTCAAGGAGGCTCCAGATGCGGCTCTGTAGAGTCTGCACTTCGTCAATTGATCCCCAGTCCAGCCCCTTATTTATCAATGATGCAAGATGTGACAGAGAACCTGATCGATACGCAAGTATAGCCGCCCACTTGGTACCGCGGGGTTCAGTGACATAAATCCACTCCCGCTGCCATAGGTTGGGAGTTTCGGTGAAAGAGCCTTTTGGCCAGGGAGCATTGGTAAGCTTGCTCACTATAGCACCTCCGCACTCCGCTTGTTCCCCTCGGCTACCTTCGGCTTCACACTAAAGGTCTTGATCCATAAGCCGAAGTGTGGGAGAAAGGCCTCGCACGTGATAATAAACGTCGAGATGTGGAGGAAAGAATCTGGGGCTAGATCGTGAAAATCTAGCCCGTAGTAAAACATGAGCCCCCGGATGAAGGGATGAAGAGTGAATCCTAGCCCTCGCAGGAAGTGGGAGATGAATATGACCCTCTCGCTGGATCTAGGAGTAGGAATAACCTGTCCTCGAGCAGGAAGCCTATGGGGGATCTCCGCAGTCAGGTATCTGGCCACACAAAGCTTCGCAATGTCCTCCTCTGTAACAAAGGAAGCCAACCATCAGCCCTGGAGGCTGGGTCCGGACATGGTTGGGCAGCTTGAAGCAATGGAGTCGAACCTCGGATGCTAGAACTCGAAGTTGGAAGGGCCGAGGAAAGGTTCGGCGTAAAATAAGACGACCCTTGGCTCCTTTATAAGGGCAACAAATATAGAACGCCTCCTCCTAAGCCTGAAAACCTGCCTATTCCGAAGGGATCATTCCAATGGAATGGTTGGGTTACCGACGCTCGTATTGATGAGAATCCCACAATAAGGGGACACGATCTCTGCTTCGACAAGATGTGCCAACAAAAACTGCGTCTCGAAACATGGAACGGCGAGACAAGAAACGATTCGAAATAATGACCGGGCAAGCGTGATGTCACATTATGAAAAGTTGTCGACGGATTGGACTCATGATACATTATACTCTCTGCGGTTGTGTGGGGTACTTGTATTGCAGATCCGGACACGTTCATTGCGTCCGAAGACTATCTTGGAGTATTCGGAAAGGGGAACCCGCCTTGCAATGCCGAAGACAATCTGCACGCCGGACACCTCATCATTGAAGCCTGGTTCAGGGGCTACTAAGGGAGTCCTGGACTAAGGGGTCCTCGGGCGTCCGACCTATTAGACATGGGTCGGACTGATGGGCTGTGAAGATACAAAGACCGAAGACTCTATCTGTGTCTGGATGGGACTCTCCTTGGCGTGGAAGGCAAGCTTGGCGTCCAAATATGAAGATTCATTTCTCTGTAACCGACCTTATGTAACCATAGATCCCTCTGGTGTCTATATAAACCGGAGGGCTAGGTCCATAGATGAACAACCTCATAATCATAGTCAGACATGCTAGACTTTTAGGGTTTAGCCATTACGATCTCGTGGTAGAACAACTCTTGTAATACTCATATTCATCAAGATCAATCAAGCAGGAAGTAGGGTATTACCTCCATAGAGAGGGCCCGAACCTGGGTAAACATTGTGTCCCCTGTCTCCTGTTACCATCGACCTTAGATGCACAGTTCGGGACCCCCTACCCAAGATCCGCCGGTTTTGACACCGACAGTGGGGACGCACCACGCCCATGGACGTATGCATGCAATTGCTTCCTTTTTACCCTGAAAAATAATGTTTTATCCCCCTGACAGTTGGGACCCACCAGCTACATCTTCGCACGCAAGGAAGTGTGTCCATATTACGGGGAAAAAATGATTCGCCCCCTGACTGCTGGGACCTACCAGCTACATCTTCGCACGCAAGGAAGTGCCTAGCAGTCGGGACCCACCTGGTCGAAGCGTACATAGCGTTGTCATTCTGGTCGTGAACGTGTACGTACATACGATCGGTCTGTCTGTAGGCTGCAGCGATGAACCATGGTCATGCAAGGAAGGGCGCGTGTAGTAGTAGAGGCGCGCACGTGTCGTAGTAGAGGCGCGCACGTAGCATGTACACGTACGTACAGCGGCCAGGGTGCAAGAAAGTAAAAATGGCCACGTACGTACATACGGGCGGGGTCTCGAACGCCTACTCGCGCATACGTATGGCCAGGGCTCATGTACATGGCTGTGGTTGGGTCGGAACGGAGAAACTGCGTCATCATCGTGTTCATGGGGAGGCAACGGTATGCGTCATGTTCATCGGGAGGCAACGGAACACATGCTGTTCATCGGGAGCCAACTGGCTTGGACGAAACAGGCGATGGAAATGAGGCATGACATAAGGCAGAACGGAGGAAACGGCCTTGTGTTTGACCGACCACGGTGGAAACGGTATCCTATTCATCGGGAGGGGTCTGGCGTACCGCTAACGGAGGAAACGGACCTCCTACGGTCAAAACGGGGTCATGTTGATCGGGAGGGGTGTGGCGTACCGCAAAACAGAGGAAACGGACTTGTGTTGGAGCGCTACGGTCGAAACGGGGGTCATGTTCATCACGAGGGGTGTGGCGTACCGCAGAACGGGACTCCACAGGATATTGTTCATCTCCACCGTTGACAGCCTCCACGGGCTACTGCTCATCCACCGTCAACCTCCTCCAGCCCCCACTTGCGACTGTTCATCCACGGGCTCCTGTTCATCCAGCCTCCATCGCGCGCTCCTCCACCGGCTATTGTTCAACCAGCCCTCTCCACGGGGGTCCTGTTCAACCACCCCTCCACCGGCTACTGTTCATCCAGCCCTCCATCGGCTACTGTTCAACCAACCCTCCACCGCCTACTGTTCAACCATCCCTCCACGGGGTCCTGTTCATCCAGCCCTCCACGAGGTCCTGTTCATCCACCTGCTCGATCAATTGGGGTACTGTTCATCCAGCGGCAACAACCTCTACTACCATGGGTTCCTGTTCATCCAACCCCCACCGGGAACTGTTCACCCAAATCCCCTCAACAACGCTCAATGTTCATCCAGGGAAGGAGGCAGCAGTGTTCGATCGGCTTCAGTTAGCAACAGTAGCGAAGGAATCACTTGGGTTCAGTTAACAGCAAGGGATCGATCGATCGCTCGGGTTGAGTAACGCGTAGCCTGCAGTGCAATCGCTCGGGTTCAGTTAGAGCCCAACGCCTCGCTCGGGTTCAGTTAGAGCGCAACGCCTCGCACATGCGCACCTACGTACGAGAGAAACACGCATCGCTCAGCCCCCGACCACCCACCATAACTGGGAAGTCCCCCGATATTTTCCTCGCCCTCGCTTCTACCACAGTTTTCTCCATCATAGACGGCCCAAAGAATGTCATGCAGCTGCATCTCCAGCCCGCCCAGGACAAAAAGCCCATTTTCTGTCTTGATTTTTTGTCATAGAAGTAGGACCCCACAACATCTATGATGATACCGGGTTTTGTCACAATTATCATCATAGAAGTGTCATAAGTATGACAGGAAAAAAAATTGTTCGGCCCAAAATGTCACAGATGTGTCTTTTTGTTGTAGTGATCACTACAATCGAGATTCAACAAAAATAGACCACTCATCAAGGGTGCATGACCATAAAAGATATTACTCATATAAATAGAACAACCATTATTCTCTGATTTAAATGAATAACCGTCCCGCATCAAACAAGATCCAGATATAATGTTCATGCTCAACGCTGGCACCAAATAACAATTATCTAGGTCTAAAACTAATCCCGACGGTAGATGTAGAGGTAGCGTGCCGACGGCGATCACATCGACTTTGGAACCATTTCCCACGCGCATCGTCACCTCATCCTTAGCCAATCTTCGTTTAATCTGTAGTCCCTGTTTCGAGTTGCAAATATGAGCAACAAAACCAGTATCAAATACCCAGTTGCAATTCTAAGTCATAAAGCATGGCACACTGAACTATCGAGTAGTCACCGGCTTTGCTCTGCCAGACGTTCACAGTGTCCGGCATTGCTCCTGCAGCAGGTCTTGCATCTAGCGGTGCTTCCAGGACATAATTCATCTGTGCATCAATGAGGATAATCCTCAAGTTACGGACCCAGTCCATGTAGTTGCTACCATCATCTTTCAACTTAGCTTTCTGTATGAACACATTAAAATTCAAGGGAATGATAGCATGGGCCCTTGATCTACAACAACATAGACATGCAAATACTATCAGGTACTAAGTTCATGATAAATTAAAGTTCAATTAATCATATTACTTAAGAACTCCCACTTAGATAGACATCCCTCTAGTCATCTAAATGATCACATGATTCATATCAACTAAACCATGTCCAATCATCACGTGAGATGGAGTAGTTTTCAATGGTGAACATCACTATGTTGATCATATCTACTATATGATTCACGTTCGACCTTTCGGTCTCAGTGTTCCGAGGCCATATCTCCATATGCTAGGCACTTCAAGTTTAACCCGAGTATTCTGCACGTGCAAAACTGGCTTGCACCTGTTGTATGTGAACGTAGAGCTTATCACTCCTGATCATCACGTGGTGTCTTGGCACGATGAACTGTAGCAATGGTGCATACTCAGGGAGAACACTTGTACCTTGAAATTTACTGAGGGGTCATCTTATAATGCTACCACCGTACTAAGCAAAATAAGATGCATAAAGGATAAACATCACATGCAATCAAAATATGTGACATGATATGGCCATCATCATCTTGTGCCTTTGATCTCCACCTCCAAAGCACCGTCATGATCTCCATCATCACCGGCTTGACACCTTGATCTCCATCATAGCATCGTTGTCGTCTCGCCAACTATTTCTTCTATGACTATCGCTACCGCTTACTGATAAACTAAAGCAACTACATGGCGATTGCATTTCATACAATAAAGCGACAACCATAAGGCTCCTTCCAGTTGTCGATAACTTTTACAAAACATGACCATCTCATACAACAATTTATATCTCATCACGTCTTGACCATATCACATCACAACATGCCCTGCAAAAACAAGTTAGACGTCCTCTACTTTGTTGTTGCAAGTTTTACATGGCTGCTACGGGCTTCTAGCAAGAACCGTTCTTACCTACGCATCAAAACTACAACGATTTTTCGTCAAGTGTGTTGTTTTAACCTTCAACAAGGACCAGCCGTAGTCAAACTCGATTCGACTAAATTTGGAGAAACAGACACCCGCTAGCCACCTATGTGCAAAGCATGTCGGTAGAACCAGTCTCATGAACCCGGTCATGTAATGTCGGTCCGGGCCACTTCATCCAACAATACCGCCGAACCAAAGTAAGACGTTGTATGACTATTATCGCCCACAACTCCTTGTGTTCTACTCATGCATATAACATCTATGCATAGACCTGGCTCGGATGCCACTGTTGGGGAACGCAGTATTTCAAAAAAATTCCTATGATCACGCAAGATATATCTAGGAGATGCATAGCAACGAGACCCTTGAAGATCGCAAAGCGGAAGCGTCTATCAATGCGGTTCATGTAGTCGTACACCTTCGCGATCCGTCCCGATCAAGTACCGAACGTACGACACCTCCACGTTCAGCACACGTTCAGCTCAATGACGTCATTGCCATCTTGATCCAGCAAGACAGGCGAAGTAGTAGATGAGTTTCGGCAGCACGACAGCGTGGTCACGGTGTTGGTGAAGAAAAATCTTCATAAGGCTTCGACAAGCACTACGAAAACTATGACGGAGGAAAAACTAGAGGGGACGGGGTTGTCAGCACACGGCTTGGTGATTCTTGATGTGTCTTGGGTGCTAGCCCTGCCCCTCTATTTATATGTTGAGCCCTGGGGTCGAAACTTGGAGTAAAAGCCTCCTCAAAGTCGGTTTTGCCTAAAAGGCAAGAGTGCTACTCGGACTCCAGGGCTAGACGCCAGGGTTCCCGGCGTCTACCCCCTAGACGCTAGGGTTCCTGGCGTATAGCCTCTGGTCTTCGCAAAACTTCCTTTTGCACTTTCCAAAAGCCTCGTGGGCTTTCCCCTTTGCCCCAAATAAAGTGTTCTTGTACCCAAACATTTCGAGAAACATTCGGAACCCCTTTCGGTGAACTCCGGAACCCTTCCGGAGACCAAACACCATTATCCCATATATCAATCTTTACCTCCAGACCATTCCGGAGCTCCTCGTCATATCTGTGATCACATCCAGGATTCCGAACAATATTCGATTACCAACATAAATAGCTCATATAGTACTATATCGTCAACGAACATTAAGCGTGTGGACCCTACGGGTTCGAGAACTATGTAGACATGACCGAGACCCCTCTCTAGTCAATAACCAACAACAAAACCTGGATGCTCGTATTGGTTCCCACATATTCTACGAAGATCTTTATCGGTCAAACCTTATGACAACATACGCAATTCCTTTTCTCATCGGTATGTTACTTGCCCGAGATTCGATCGTCAATATCATCATACCTTGTTCAATCTCGTTACTGACAAGTCTCTTTACTCGTTCAGTAATGCATCATCCCACAACTTACTCATTAGTCACATTGCTTGCAAGGCTTATAATGATGTGCATTACCGAGAGGGCCCAGAGATACCTCTCTGATACACGGAGTGACAAATCCTAATCTTGATCTATACCAACTCAACAAACACCATCGAAGACACCTATAGAGCATCTTTATAATCACCCAGTTACGTTGTGACGTTTGATAGCACACAAAGTGTTCCTCTGGTATTCGGGAGTTGCATAATCTCATAGTCAGAGGAATATGTATAAGTCATGAAGAAAGCAATAGCACTAAAACTAAACGATCATAATGCTAAGCTAACGGATGGGTCTTGTCCATCACATCATTCTCTAATGATGTGATCCCGTTCATCAAATGACAACACATGTCTATGGTTAGGAAACTTAACCATCTTTGATTAACGAGCTAGTCAAGTAGAGGCATACTAGGGACACTCTGTTTGTCTATGTATTCACACATGTACTAGGTTTTCGGTTAATACAATTCTAACATGAATACTAAACACTTATCATGATATAAGTAAATATAAATAACAACTTTATTATTGCCTCTAGGGCATATTTCCTTCATTCTACATGTTCCTACTTCCCAACAATTTACAGATATCATGACCAAGGGCTTGTCGGCGTCATTTGAGGAGTTTCGGTCCAGTCTTTGCATCAGCATCGGTGCCGCTTCGACTACGGGGGTGTTGGGTATATGTGTTATGTGCATATTGTGTATTGGGCCCGCCTCCTAGTTCCTTATATAGTTGAGGTCTGTGGCCCACCTTTGTACATCATATATACGTGCCTATGCATAGGAGCAATACATTGTGCAATCATCACATCTTACACATACATTCCAGTATGTTGATATATGTTAATGTATAACTTGTAAATTGTGATCATATGCCATGGGCACTGCTGATGGGATTTCTTCTCCAGACTCGGTCGTCATGGAAAAGCGAGGTGATAGGGGTGAAAGTTGGGCCACGTAACATCATATTGTACTACTCTGTATTTAGAGTGATCATTGCATGCATCTTTCATTATTTTTGTAAATAAGAAATTTAATATGCCGTATCCTGTGCAGGTAACCGTCGTTTCACTTGCAAATTAGACATACAATACACTCCATCTCCCAAATGGGGTAGACGACAATATGATTATGTATGTGCCGGTGTTGGAAAACACAAGCAACTATACCCTATGCAACGTAATATAAGGCATTTTTTGACATTGTCATAATGTCAAAAAATATCTTGTTATAGAGGGAGTAGAACTCAATCTTGGGGTTTCATTGCCCGTTCAAATTCTTTCCATATAAAAATAGGACCGAAGGCTGCATTACATCTTATATTTGCTTTCTAGCTAAATGTTTATGAACAAGACATGATTCGGCAAGATGTGCATGAGGATTGTAAGGGAATATATTTGCCATGATTGCACTAAATTATTAGAATATTTGTGCCCCGTTGCAACGCACGGGCAGTTACCTAGTATAGATAAAAAGAACCAATGCAATATATTTTTAAATCTTAGCCATCAATTTCTATGGTTAACATCAAATTAATGGATATACGGATGGAGAATTATGAAAGCTTCCTTCTTTTAATATTATTAGGTAATTAGATATTAGGTATAGGTATTAGGTATTAGGTACAGAGTATAGATTCCATGTTTTCTCTTCCATTCGGTTCATTAGCTTTAGGAAAAATAGAAGCTGCGGAAATTCTCTGTCCTACATCTACATGGGCCATGGAGATTATCAAGAAATATTGTCTTATGTGGGCGAAAGCCCATCTATAATTCAACTTGAAGAACACATTTTCCATTCACTAGCGTACTTCAAAAAATTTGCACCTTCCTATTGTCCATCTCAGATTTCCGCTGAGTGGTCAAAAGGTGAGGAAGAATTATTCCAATGTTTACAGGACATCATTCCAGTTAGGCTTGCTTCTTGCCATACTGCTCTGCTCGCAAAAAGTGATTGTCTCGTTTTAATCTTGCCACAAAAAATAAGAAATTTTTGATTTTTTTCTGTTTTTCGGGATTTTACTGTTCATCTCGAGCTCATTTGATCCCGGGAGCAGAGGAGGACCTTCACCCATAATGTTCATTTACATCCAAGATATTCATTATAGTTGTTAAAGATTGGAACAAGATTTTGGGGGCACTAACCAAGGAAACTAATTGAAGCATATGTTTTCCCGCCCGCCCAAGAGACTATAGTCTCATCCCGCACCATAGTTACTAGCAAGCCATTTCGATTTCCATTGAGAAACTCAAGACTGCCTTTTTAGATGCACAACAACTTCTACTTTGGAGTTTTTTTTCATTTCCCTTCTTTTAACTCAAATGCTTCTTTTTAGAGACATCAGACAGACACTAATGATGCATTCAATAAATGAAATTTATTTATTTTGCATGAAGAACTCACCGGTACAAACTATCAGTACGAGACGGATCACGTACAACATACACAAAAACCTCCACTAGCCTTAATATCACAGTACCCACCCCGAGGATATTCAACGGAAAAACACCACTTTTCACAGATCTTAGAGTCGCTACATGGTAGTTTACCATGGTGTTGTGTGCACCTCCCTTCAATCATATCTACATTAACTGATGAGTAAAATATGTATGTTAATATCTTATCCCATATTGTAAGTTCAATAAGCAATATATGGAAGGATCAATGTCATGTAAATTCGAGTTTGCAACACACTCTTCTCCTTACCACAAGACATGATGAGTGCTAGCACAAAGATAGATGCAATAGCGACAACGAGAGTGGTCTTGCAAGCCATAGCGAGCAATTTGAATGGGTGTTCATTTATATGTACATGTATTTATAGGGCTAAAAAAGATTGTGTGATGCATAAATTTCTTAATGACATGTACGATGGATATTGGGCATTTTATTTGTATCAATATACCTATTTCATATGTTTCAAACAAAATATATTTAGGTTCCATATCTAACTCCAACATTAATTGTTAAGCTTTAGAACAAATTTTGATGATATGTACTAGAGCAAACAAATGCTTTTGATTAATTCATCCAGATTTAGGTCATATCACTCATTAGATACAAGGTCGACATTAGTTGTTGAAGATTGCAAGTAGATTTCTATGGTGCGAACATGAGGAACTTGATTAATGTTGCACATTAATCTTGGCATGTGGGATAGATTTTTTAGGGATAGGTGATGGAAAAAGATTGTGCCTTTATTGGTACTAGGGTAATGTCTGTGCGTTGCAACAGGATATATATAGTCTAGTATGTTAGCATGTTATTACCTGTCCATATTAATGTGATTGTGTAAATAAATGTTTATCAAATTCTACACATGATTTTCCATATAGTTTGATGAGAAATGTGGTATGTAGTTAAAGTGGAGTTGATTCAGAAGGGGACTGAATTAAGGTCATTGATTATCATATACAACAAAGGTTAGATGAAGGGGTGGTGGAAATAAAAATGAAAGATGTAACCTTACATTGTTATTAGTAAGTTGAGACTAGTTAATTTCCCGTGCGTAGCAATGGGGACCTAGATTTCCTAGTGATTTTAACATCAATCATTTCTAACATAGCTATTTTGGTTCATTATGTACTTCATGTGGTTGTTGTCATTTGTTCTTCTCCTCCCCATGAGTTGTCTTCTCTTCCCATGTCATTGTTGTCCCTCTCATCCTCACCGAGTATCTCGATCAGCAATGCAATCTTCTTCTTGAACGGGCTCTGATGCTCCAACAGCTGCCTCACTAGCAGGTTGTCACTGTCTGGTTCTTGAGCAACAACACAATCTTCTTCTTGAGCAGTTACCTACATGAATTAATTCAGTGTAGAATTACACACACAACAATGATTCAAAGTGTTTCAATATGTGAATGTAAGAATATGCATTATTGCAACAAAACAAGGATTTTGATTAGAGACATCCATCAGTGTCGATCCAGCTATTTTTGCATTGGTGCAATCTTGAGTTTGGTGGCATATAAACATTATTGAACTCTGGAAATAATCCCGTCCTACATGGACAAGAAGATCATTCAAATAACCTCTTCCATTCTACATGCATCCATCCATTAAATCACAAAAATCCGCAAGCAGAGGCTTCCTCATTGCATCGACGACAGCACTGTCAGCCTCCTCTAGCAGGTGCTTGCTCAATCCTTCCTGTCGGGGTACAAAGATCTATGGGACCGGCTAGGGAGATCAACGAGCACAGAGAGCAAATCTAGCAGTTCTCACGTGCGAGGTTTATCCAGGTTCAGGCCGTCGTGGGGGCGTAAAACCCTACTCCTGTTCTTTGGTGGTTTGACTAGGGTCTCAAGTTACAAGTGCAGCTTGCCGGAGAAGCACGTGCAAGGTGTGCAGCTACTGTGTAAGCGTGCGCAAAGTGTCGACTTGTGCCAAGGTAGCCATGGGCCTCCTTTTATAGACAAAAGTGGTCATCATGGTGGCAACATGGTCATTCCATCTTATGGAATAGTGGCCTCGATGCTATCCAACCTAATCCTGCCGGACTAGGACAAGGGCATTTAATGCACCGTGAGCTGATAAAGATCCTTGGCAAAAGGCATATCTCCTTCTGTGTTGTTGGCTTGGGCGAGCCTATCATATTGACACGTCCACTAGATGGGTGTCAATAAAGTTGATTTGCATGCAACGTGTTGGCACGCGTCCTGGTGATCCTCCTTAGGCTACCTACCCGCTCGACACCTAATCTTGACAAGCCATTAGCTGATCGATGCGGTGGAGCAGTCAGGAAGCGAGAAGGGGGAACTCCTCAACAAGGAGCTTGCCGGGTCTTGGCTTGTCGGTGTTGAGCTTGTCGGCAACTAGAATCTTGACCTTAGTACTAACTTAGTACTTCTCAATGACCCATCGAGAGGTCTTCTCCATGGTCTTGTATGCCAATGTCTTGAGTATGTTTGCAGTAATCCTCCGACAAGCCTTTGATGGCGGGAAGGCTATAACTGCATGTGCACAAGTCAGGGTACTAAGGCACCCATATCTTAGTGCATCGACAGGAGCCTCCCGGCCTACGCCATACACGCATGCGAGGCGTCATTGGGTTAGGCCCAAACAGTGCATAAGCACCCGTGGCAGAGGATAACTATTGTAATCTTCTCTTTTAATACGCCCCCATGACCCGCATTAAATGTGGAATGTTGGAGAGGTGGATTGAAATGATCGCCAATGGTACTGCGCCTGGAAAAGCGCAGCCATGTAGGACAGTAAAGAGCCAGCCCCCATGCCTTCCTCGTAAAAAGGAATCTGCGAGAGGCGCTGCTCATTTACCCCCTTCTTTCCAATCTAGCAAGTCGCTTCCTTCGTCTCCTTCCTTGCGCAAGAACAGAGCACTCTGATCCTTCTGTTGCCGCTCCACCGCACCATTCCTCAATCCCCCACCCCCGCAGTTGCCATGGCCCCAAGGAAGGCAAAGAAGGCAACTGACCTAGAGGCGGAAAAGAAGAAGCGAGAGCGAGAGAGAGAGAAAGAGAGAGAGAGAGAGAGAGAGAGAGAGATGGCGGTGAGAGAACGTCGTCTTCTTGTTGGTATTGATGGTCGGTGATCTAACCAAGAAATATTCGTACGTCTAGTCAAGCAAGACCGATGCCCATCCGGCTACAGAAGTCCTTCCAGGGTCTGCTGCACCAGCAGCCAATCAATTCCACTTCTTTGCCAGGTATTATTACTGTGGACTCTGTCCGCCCTTCTCGGATTTCTTTGTAGAGGTCATGCGGTCATATGAATTTCATTTGCTCGATTTTGCCCCTAATGCTATCACCTGCATGTCCATTTACACACTCCTATGCGAAAAGTTCCTGGGGGTAGCACCCAATCTTGCTCTGTTCTGGCATTTCTTCATACCCCGGATTGGGGGTGACGCACTCTCTGGCAGCGTTACTTGGATTCCAATAATAGGAATGAAGAAATACTATCTTGAGGGCAAATTGCACATAAAGTGGAACAAGTGGAGGCAAGATTGGTGTTGGATCAAGCAAGAAGAAATCCCTTCGTTCTGCCGTCTTCGAAATCAGAAAATCGAGAAGGACGACTCCTGGAGCAATGTCGAGCCCAGCGATCAAATTGGGGATGGCACTGTACAGGCTCCTCGGCCTCAAGGTTGTCGGCTTGACCATTGAAATGGTGGGCGCAGATTTCACCCGTCGCTGGATCACCCCACTACAACACAAAGGAGACCGGCGAGCATGGGAGTATGAGAACTCCACCAATCCGATGCGCCTGCACACTAGGTCCAATAATAACTTGTCGGTAATGGAATACTACTTGCTCATCTACCAACTCTTTAACAAAGGCTGTGAATTCCTCTTGTTGTAGAAGGTGGCTCTTCTCTGCAACAACTCCGCCAAGGGTGATATTCTGACTAAGATGCCACAATGTGACGCCAAGGGTGTCGTGGAGGAGTGGACAGAGCCCACCAAGGAGGAGGTGGATAAGTGGTTTGCCGGTTTGAAGGAGGAGGTTGTCAGGGTGTGGAGGACAACATGATTCACCCCACCAAGAATGATGAGCCCGCATTACTCAAGGCCAGGGCCAAAGAGGCTAAAGGCTTCCCATTTCTTGGAAAGAGCCAAAGCCAGTGGCAAGGGGAAAAGGTGTGGAGCACACCGAAGGGGGTGCTGATGAGCATGACGAAGGAGATGCTGGAGAACAAGCTAGAGAGCACACTGGGGAGACCACAGAGGACGATGAACACTCTGTCGATCACGATGGTGGCGACACGGAGCACGCCAGTGGAACCGAAGGGGGTGATGAGGAAGAGGGGGGGATGAACTCATGTTACTCCTTCCTGCACCAAGGCCGCTGACGGTGTCCTGGACTAGGGGGTACTCACCATGTCGTCTCCCGATCAGTTAGATTGGGCCGAGGACCCCATGGTCGCATACTCATGGGCCAGTTCGGACAACTCCTGCCACATACAAGGAAGATTCCACAAGACTTGGCGCCCAAGACAAGGACTCTCCTAAACCCTAGGCCTCCGATGTCTTACATAAACCGAGGCCAGGCTAGTCAATAGAGAATCTCATATTCATTAGATCAGTCTCGTGATAGACATATGTACTCTGTACTACACCCATATTAATACAATCAAAAGCAGGACGTAGGGTTTTACCTCCATCAAAAAGGCCCGAACCTGGGTAAAATCCTGTGTCCATGTTACCATCACTCCAAGACGCCTAGCTCATGACCACTACTACGAGATACGCCGGATATTGGACCGACATTGGTGCTTTCATTGAGAGCCTGCTAGGTGATCGCCGCGGTCCGATGGGATAATCAGGTGATGTCTTTCCGATTAGATCTATTCATCATCACTTAATTTCTTTAAAGATTACTTTTTCTGATTTTACGTTGTCGTGTTCATGGATTTATGCACAGACACGGATGATCTATATGATCTGCACTCCTTTCCGGGCGACGGCAGGATTCCACATGCGGAGGACTTTATCCGTACTAGTCAACAAATCGGATGTCCAACCCTGATGCGTCCCCAAGATTTTTAACTATCCGGACTAGTGTCAAAGTACTACCTCAATTAGTACTAGATGCAACACAAGTCCCGAGGCCTTTCGACAGCAACGTCAGCCGACCAAGCCACTTTTTGAGGCACCCAAGCACACGGGGAGCAGGATGCATGCACCAGGGAGGCTCCTTTCTCTCTCTCTCTCTCTCCCTTTTTTAAATCTAGCACTTGGGATGCGGCTTGTCCTCTGCTAGTACTACTTTTTGCTGATAAGTGCATAGACTAAAAGTACTGCTAATCTTAATTCAATCGCTAGTACTACTATTTCACGTATTGGTAAATCCTCCTGGAAAGATTAAGGCCAAATTGATCTGATTACTGTTCCAGATCGTTTTTATTTTCTTTCTACTTCGGTCTGTTGTGGTCGTCGCCGTCAGATTTTATTTTTCTTGCTAATCAACATGTGGTTGAGTTGATTAGGTGGACAGTGGTATCCCCAACCCACCAGGGTTCAAATCCTGGTGCTCGCATTATTCCTGAATTTATTTCAGGATTTCCGGCGATGCGCTTTCAGTAGGAGGAGACGTTCCCGTCGACGACGAAGCGCCTACGGTGACTTCATAAATCTCAAGATGATATGTGGCTCAGTCTCTCGGAAGTGCTGATAGAGATAGGGTGTGCGTGTGTGCGTTCATAGGGGTGAGTGTATGCGCGTGTATATGAGCGCTTGTGTCTGTACTGATGCTAAAAGAACAAATTTTATTTTCCTTGGCTAATTGCTTAGCACGTAAAATTATAACACACAGATTGTTTTCTGTTGGTTTGTACTGCACCTATTTTTTCGCAGAGATACTTCGCCAACGATTGTACATGCTTTTCCGTCTGCATGGATTTGGCCAGCCGATGTACGCGCCAGACCCTTCATCAAACCGACCTCCGCGTTTCGGATTGGCAGTTCCATATATTGTCCGGCCCAATGCACTCCGGCCAGGACGTCCCTCGTCCATCGTCATCTCATCTGCTAGCAAGTTTCAACGTCGTTGGATAAATCAACAAGTGCAATTATTTTAATTATTCGTGTTGCACATATTAATAATATTTCAAAGAGTATTTTCTGCTCGTCAGTGATTTTTGGTACTGCAGGTTTTGCAGCCTGGTCTACTTTGAGGCCATCATTTTAGGACAATCCGATATGTCGTCGCTGTACCGCACACATTGTGTCCGTAACTCGGGTGTTCGACGCACGGGCCATATTTCTTCTATTATTCACCTTGCATAAATTATTTATTATGCTATAATTATTTATTTATTTTTTAAAAGAAGAAATTATTATTACTATTATCTCCGGCTTGCACTGCTTTTTGTGCAGAAGTAAATGGTCTGGATTGGGCAGCGCTGTCACCTCGGCGTACCGACGTACCATATCACCTCGGCTGGACCGAGGGCTTCGTCATCACTTCATTAACCCACGCAGGAGACTTCGGCGTCACACTGCCGGCCTGCTCCACCGCCTCGATCGGACTGGGGTTCCACCTCGCCACGTTGGTCATACCATGTCGCCACTTCGGAGTGCCGAGCTCTTCGCTCGGCCACATCGGGCTTGGGGGCTGAGACCTCGTCCCGCACCAAGCTCGGACCGCGTCATCAATGCCGAACACATTAACCAGCTAAGTTGCTTTCGTGCTCAAAGTCTTAAATTTTGTTCGGTTCGACCAAGCATTATACCTTCTTGGTAAAAAATTATATGTGAAAAAACTCCCTTGTCAAAACTTTGTTTGTGACACACAAATCCAAATACCCCATGTCGTGGTTCTAAGTCTGACAGTGATGTAGGGGGGTAAGTATGGAGAGGCAAGATCTTAGCTATAGAGGAGTTGTAGGAACGCAAGATTTACGAGTTCAAACCCTTCTCGGAGGAAGTAATAGCCCTATGTCTCGGAGCCCAGAGGCGGTCGACTGGATTATGCGTGTGTGAATTACAGGCATGCGAACCCTTGTTCCGGAGGAGGGGATGGCTTATATAGAGTGCGCCAAGACCCCAGCCAGCCCATGATACAAAGGGTTCAATGTACATTAAGGCAGGGCGTTACTGGTAACGCTAGTAATAAAGTGCTATGATGACCATAAAAGCTACTTAATAACCGACCGTTAGCATGCGGAGTGCCTTTAGGTCACCTGACCGTCGAGTGGCTTGGTCTTGGTCGAGTGGTTGCTTCTTGGTCGAGTATCTTCAAGTCTGTCGAGTGAGACACCTTCAAGTCGATTGAAAGATGATTTCTTCTGGAGATGTCCTTGGGTAGGTCAGTTTGGACAGGTCCATGACCCTACCCTAGGTACGCAGCTTCATCATTAGCCCCCGAATGGATCGAGGTTTGAGTGGGACAAGGTTTGAGCATTTTTCCGACTCATTTTTCATGCCGCGAGCATACCTTGTTTCGGATCAATGAACCCGAGTGCTGACAGCGACTTCCTTTCCAGTCGCCTTGATCCATTCTTAATTCTTTGTCGAGTGAGTTTGTTTACTCGAAAGGCTCCGAGTGACGGTGCGGAGGAGATCTTTGGTTTGACAAGTTGTTCTGCTGTCCGCGGATTTCATGGATCCGAATTTTGGGAAGCGCGCGGGACGGGGGAGGCCGCAGTAATCGGATGGGATAGAGCGGAGCCGCCTCGATCCCCGCGCCACCTTTTTCGCCACGTATCGCCCGCGCGATTGTTACGGGATTTGACAGAGCCACCTGGGCCTACCCGTCAGCCACTCGGAAGCGGCCTCATATAAGGCGTTGGACCGGAGTCTCCCGAACAGTGTGTTCCCATTATCTCTTCTCCTCTTCACGCCCCTCCGCTGCGCTCGCTCTCGCCCCAGCGCCACCGCTCCGTACGCGTCTCGCCGGCGACAATGGGGAAGGAGAAGACGGCGGCTCTGGAGCGGGCAAAGAAGGCGACGGCGAGGTTGAACGGGAAGGCGACCAGCCGGGGCGGATCTTCCTCGCGAACCGGCCTGCCGAAGGGCTGGATCCACGGCGACTGGATCCACTCAAGGATCACCCAAGAAGCCCTCGATGACCTGGCCGAAGGAGGCTGATCCCTTATGACTTGGCGCGGCTTCCGGGGAAGGAATCTGAGCCGCAACCTCGGGAGGGTGAGCGTGTTCTTCTTGCCACCCACGTCGACCGTGGATTTTCCTTGCCTCCTCACCTTTTCTTTCAAGGGTTTCTAAACTTCTCTGGGGCACAACTCCACCACTTTACTCCCAACACAATCGTTTATCTCGCCGCTTTCATTTCTTTGTGTGAGAACTTCCTGGGTTGCCGGCCTCACTGGGGTCTTTTCAAGCACATTTTCACTTGTCGCTCCCAGACGGTGAAAAAGGCTAACCCGAGTGATGAGAGGACGTAAGTGATTCAGATGTGTGGGGGTCTTGGTATCCAGATGAGAGGGAAAAGTTCTTTTCCGGCCATGATTCTTCCTGACTCAGTCCGCGGATGGTAGTCGACCTGGTTTTACTGTAAGGACCAGTCGACGCCAGGGCAGTCGACTGGCCTCCCTCCCTTTACCATGGATCGAGTGAGGAAACCCTCCCCTTTGAAGGTGCTCCCGGAGGAGAAGGCACAGGTGAGGGTGCTGGTCGATCGAGTGGTCCATCTTATCCGTGACGGGGTCACCGGTATGGATCTCTTGGAGGTCTTCCTTCAGCGGCGCATCCAGCCTCTTCAAGCCCGAGACCATCCGATGTGGATGTATTCAGGTCTTGAAGACTCCACTCGGATCCACCCGGAGGAGGTCGACGACGACACACTGGAGAAGTGGCTGTCGGGCATTACCGGGAACAAGGACAACCCTAGGGGAGCCAGGAGAGTCCCTCCATTCGACCAGTCTCATGCACCAAAGAAGGTCTGATTCTAAGTTTTCGCTTTGTAATTTGAATTCGCTCCTGCATACACTACGTCGACTGACTTTGTTCTCCCTGCTTTCTTTCAGGCCATTATTGAAATGTATTCAATGCCCAACGGAGAGCAAGAGCAAGCTCTGGAAGGCGAGGCGAGCGGCGGCGATAGTGGCAAGTGGACTTCCGACGGTGAAGGGGGTGGAGGAAGCGACGACTCAAGTGATGGAGAAGAAGTCGAGTCACCTCCTCATCGGGAGAGGCGATCCAAGCTCGACCAAGAACGACCGAGTGCCCGTGAAAAGGTAACTGCTCAGGCTGGTCAGTCTTCGAAGCGTCCTCGGGTCTCTTCACCAACCCCGACTGAGAAAGCGCCAAAGCACCCCAAAGTTGCAGAGCTGAAGACTCGGAAGGCGTTGCCGAAGATTAAGATTGACATCCCCGTTGCTTCCGCGTGAGTGTCTCCTTTCGTATTCACTCGATGCTTCATGCTGTTTGTTTTTCTTGTTTTAACTGGACAGACTTTGGGATTGTCAGTGCTGCCACTTCCGGGACCTCAGCTTACAGGGACGAGGACGAGGTGATGGAGGATGCGGTCACTTCTAATCTGGGTATGATTTCTGCCGTACTGTCTTTGTTTGGTTGATCCAATTGCAACGTGCATCATTGGGTGATGTGACTTTGGCAATTGCACCCTGCACAGCTCCCAACATTATTCACCTCCCTGATGATGATGAAGAGCCCGAGAGGCCTTTGACGAGGAAGAGTAGGCAAGCTCCTACAAGCGAGGCGCTACAGTCAACACCGAGGGCGGAACCAGTCATTCAGGATGCTGGCGACGCCAATTGGGGTTCTGTTACCTTCGCTGTGCCACTGTCGAGTGCCTTGCCTTCTTCGTCGACTGCTCAGGCCCCTGTCGACCCACCTTCGGTTTTTGCGAACCATCATGTCCCAGAAGACGAAGTGAATGCTGCCAGGGAAGCTATACGCCAGGTGGGTGTCATGATGGAGAAGATGAAGATGGTGCGAGACGCCAGTCAGTCTACCTACGACGCCAGCTCGGCTCTCCAAAGAAACGTCCAGGTTAGTTGGTCGCCGCTTGTTCTGTTAGGATATGATATCTGAAGACTCCTTTCTGAAAATCTTTGCGTTAGTACACACACCGGGTGCGTTGCTTGAACTTTGAATTAGTGGGGGCACGCTGAGTGCACCCACTGGGTGTAGTCCCCGAGACTGCGGTGGACTGCGGGCAGTCGACTGTAGTCTTTGTATCTTATCGAGTGTAAACCGAATTGATAGTTTGTCTCTTCCACTCGGTCTGGTCGAGTGGGGTCGGAACCGGTGGGGGCACGCCAAGTGCACCCACTGGGTGTAGTCCCCGAGACCGCGGTCGACTGATGGCAGTCGACTGTGGTCTGAGCTCTTTCTGTCCCCCTTTTTTTACTCCCTGCACTCGACTCTGGCGGGCCGGTCGAGTGGGATCAGAACCGGTGGGGGCACGCAAAGTGCACCCGTTGGGTGTAGTCCCCGAGGCTATGGTGGACTGCGGGCAGTCGACCGTAGCCTTAGTAACTTTTTTTTGCTGTAAAAATAACTTCTCCCCTTTGATTTCAAAAATCTTGTGATCTTGGAGCTCGCTTTGCTAACTTGGAGAAACAGCAGATCCAACTGAACCTTGACTTGGAGCTGGCCAAGACAGAGTTGCAAAGGGTCAAGGACGACGCCACTGGTAAGACGAATTTGTCGACTGATCTGTCTTAAGCTTGAGTTCCCTTCTGCTCTTTCTGAATCAGGCATCATTTCTTTGTAGAAAAACTGAGAGAAGCTCTGGCAAAGAAGGACCATGATTTGGATGCTGCTCGAAAGGAGGCTGACTACAAAACCGCTCTAGCTGCACAGAAACTGGCTTCGGTCGGCCAGTTGGAAGAAGAGAATACCAGGCTGAAGTCTGCTCTGAATGACGCCAACAAGGAGTGCTCACGCTGGAAGAAGGAGAATCTCGTCCTGGGCGAGAAGATGGAAAGCATTGCTCGCAAGAGGGACGATCTAGAGAGCTACCCGAGGAGTCTTGCCAAGAAGTTGTTCATCAAGCTTGAAGGTGCACATTTTGTTCCGACTGATTTTTTTTGGTGTCGACTCGGCGTATGTAAATTGACTTATCCTTGGATCATGATGCAGAGTTTTGCCAGAACTTCGAGGAGGAGACTGGGCGGATCGAACCTGGTTTGGATCCAATCAATTCTCCTGTGAAAGATGAAACTGCCATGAATCTGCTCCGACTGGAATCCCGCATTGACGGTGTCGTGGACTACTTGGCTCGACTGAAGGTCGCCATGTCGCGGATCGACCCGGCACTTTGGCCAGAGGCTGTGCTCCAAAATGATCTTGAGTCCATGATGACTCGACTAAATGAAATCCCTGACCGAGTGCAGGAGTGGAAGAAGTCTGCTGCTCGGTGCGGCGCTGATGTGGCTCTGTCTTTGGTTCGTGTCCACTGTAAGGAGGTGCGACAAGACAAACTGGCAGCAATCAAGGTCGCCAACACCCAGAAACATGACTTCCGAACTTTTATGGAGACTTTCATCGCTGCAGCCACTCGGATAGCCGACGGCATCGACCTGGATGAGTTCGTCGAGCCTGCCAGCCCTCCTCCTGCGGAGTGAACAAACTTTTATGCCTCACTTTAAATTCGCCTCGTAATGCCGAGTGGTTTTTGTAACCGTTAAACTCTTTCGAGGGGAATGCCCGAGCACTTTGATCTGTGGTCCAAAAACCTTTAGGATTTATCCGAACTTGGTCTATCGTTGAATATCTTTATGCATTCCCCATCGAGTGGAAATCGTTCTTTATTCGAGACAACCTTTGTATTTGCGGCGCAGCTCCGAAGGAGACGGTAGCAGTCGACCTGCACCTTGTCGTCTTTGCGGGTCAGCGATGGATCGTACGTTGTATTTGTGGCGAAGCTCCATAAGGAGGAGGCGGCAGTCGACCTGCCCCTTGTTACTGCAGAGCAGGATGAAGTGCATGTTGTATTTGTGGCGAAGCTCCCTAAGGAGGAGGTGGCAGTCGACCTGCCCCTTGTTAGTGCAGAGCAGGATGAAGTGCGTGTTGTATTTGTGGCGAAGCTCCCTAAGGAGGAGGCGGTAGTCGACCTGCCCCTTGTTGCTGCAGAGCAGGATGTGTTTCAAACTTAGGCGAATGCTGGACTGCAGCTAAGTCCCCGAGTCGGAGGGCTGCTCTCCACTTGGTAGGATTTTTTCAAACTTAGGTGAGTGCCTGACTGTAGCTAAGTCCTCAAGTGAGAGAACTTAGGCGAGTACTGGACTGCAGCTAAGCCCCCGGGTGGGAGGACTGCTCTCCACTCGGTAGGATTTTTTCAAACTTAGGCGAGTGCCTGACTGCAGCTAGGTCCTCAAGTGAGAGAACTTAGGCGAGTACTGGACTGCAGCTAAGCCCCCGAGTGGGAGGACTGCTCTCCACTCGGTAGGATTTTTTTTCAAACTTAGGCGAGTGCCTGACTACAGCTAGGTCCTCAAGTGAGAGAACTTAGGCGAGTACTGAACTGCAGCAAAGCCCCCGAGTGGGAGGACTTCTCTCCGCTCGGTAGGATTTTTTTTCAAACTTAGGCGAGTGCCTGACTGCAGCTAGGTCCTCAAGTGAGAGAACTTAGGCGAGTACTGGACTGCAGCTAAGCCCGTGAGTGGGAGGACTGCTCTCCACTCGGTAGGATATTTTCAAACTTAGGCGAGTGCCTGACTGCAGCTAGGTCCTCAAGTGAGAGAACTTAGGCGAGTACTGGACTGCAGCTAAGCCCCCGAGTGGGAGAACTGCTCTCCGCTCGGTAGGATTTTTTTTCAAACTTAGGCGAGTGCCTGACTGCAGCTAAGTCCTCAAGTGAGAGAACTTAGGCGAGTACTGGGCTGCAGCTAAGCCCCCGAGTGGGAGGACTGCTCTCCACTAGATAGGATTTTTTTCAAACTTAGGCGAAACGGATTCGCAGCTAAGCTACCCACTGGGGGATTTCATTCGCAAACAAAAAACAATAACAATCACTGGGAAAATTATAACGCTCTTGTCTTTGAAAAATAAACTACAGGAGTTTTTTCTTATTACATCTCATCCGAGTGAGAATTCAAGTATAAAAGGGGCGGAGAAGCTCCGCATTCTAGGCTCGCGGCTCATCAATCTGGCGATCGACATTGTAGAGGTGGTATGCTCCATTGTGAAGGACTCTGGTGACTATGAAGGGGCCTTCCCAAGTAGGGGCGAGTTTGTGTGGTTTCTGCTGATCCACTCGGAGGACTAAGTCTCCCTCTTGGAAGGCTCGACCCTTCACATTTCTGGCATGGAATCGGTGCAAGTCTTGTTGGTAGACGGTCGATCGGATCATGGCCATTTCTCTTTCTTCTTCCAGGAGGTCGACTGCGTCCTGCCGGGCTTGTTCTGCTTCATCTTCAGAGTAGAACTCGACTCGGGGAGCGTTGTGAAGCAGGTCAATCGGCAAGACTGCCTCAGCTCCATAGACCAGAAAGAATGGGGTTCTTCCGGTCGATCGGTTCGGGGTTGTCCTCAATCCCCAAAGGACTGATGGAAGATCGTCGACCCATGCACCTGCTGCATGCTTGAGATCGCGCATCAACCGGGGTTTCGGTCCTTTGAGAATTAGGCCGTTTGCCCTTTCTGCTTGCCCATTCGACTGGGGGTGAGCGACCGAAGCATAGTCGACTCGGGTTCCCTGAGAGGCGCAAAAGGCCCTGAATTTGTCAGAATCGAAGTTTGACCCATTGTCAGTGATGATGCTGTGCGGAACTCCATATCTGAATATCAACCCTCTGACAAAACTGATAGCAGTGCAAGCGTCAATATTCTTGATAGGCTTGGCTTCAATCCATTTGGTGAACATGTCAACTGCTACTAGCACATGAGTGAAGCCGCTCCTGCCTGTTCTCAGTGGTCCAACCATGTCCAGCCCCCAAACAGTGAAGGGCCAGACGAGTGGAATGGTTTTCAGGGCTGACGCGGGCTTGTGCGACATATTGGAGTAATACTGACATCCTTCACACTTGTCGACTATCTCTTTTTCCATTTCATTGGCTCTTGGCCAGTAGAATCCCGCTCGGGTATGCTTTATCCACAATGGTCCAAGAGGATGGTGACCACAGGTCCCCGAGTGGACATCATCAAGGATCATCCGACCTTCTTCTGGTGTAATACACCTCTGACTGACTCCAGTCATGCTTTCTTTATATAACTGTCCTTTTATGACTGTAAAGGCCTTGGATCGTCGGATGATCTGTCGAGCCTCTTCTTCGTCCTCTGGGAGCTCTTTCCTTAGGATGTATGCAATGTACGGTACTGTCCAGTCGGGAGTGATGACCAAGACTTCCATGATCAGGTCGACTACAGCTGGAATTTCAACTTTAGTCGAATCCGTGTCGCTTTTTGGCTGCGGGGCCTCTTCACTGAAGGGATCCTCCTGAACGGATGGTATGTGAATGTGTTCCAAAAACACATTGCTGGGGATGGCTTCTCTTTTGGAACCTATTTTTGCCAGATCATCAGCCGCTTGATTTTTCAGTCGGGGTATGTGATGAAGCTCTAACCCCTCAAATTTCTTCTCCAGCTTTCTCACTGCATTGCAATAACCAGTCATGGCTGGACTTCTGACGTCCCATTCCTTCATCACCTGATTAACCACCAAATCTGAGTTGCCATAGACCATGAGGCGACGGACGCCGAGTGAAATGGCCATGCGCAACCCATACAAAAGTGCTTTGTATTCTGCCTCGTTGTTGGAGGAATCAAAGTGGATTTGAAGAACATAACTGAGTTTATCTCCTCTGGGGGAGACCAACACTACTCCGGCACCGGAACCATTCAGCATCTTGGAACCGTCGAAGAACATGGTCCAATGCTCCGAGTGAACCTGAGTCGGCAGCTGCTGTTCAATCCACTCGGCGACGAAATCTGCGATTGCCTGGGACTTAATAGCTTTCTTTGCCTCAAACTTGATATCTAGAGGAAGGAGTTCAATCGCCCATTTTGCCACTCGACCGGTTGCATCCCTGTTATGCAGGATCTCTGATAATGGAGCGTCGATGACGATTGTAATGGAATAATCAGAGAAGGAATGAGCAACTTTCTTTGTGGTCATATAAATCCCGTATACAAGCTTCTGATAATGAGGATATCTTTGCTTCGACGGGGTCAAAACTTCAGAAATATAATATACTAGGCGCTGAACTTTGAAGGCTTTTCCTTCTTCTTCCCGCTCGACCGTAAGTACCGTACTGACGACTTGTCCCGTGGCTGCAATGTAAAGCAGCAAAGGCTCCTTACTGATTGGGGCAGCAAGCACCGGCTGGGTGGAGAGCAGAGCTTTGAGCTCTGCAAACGCTGCATCAGCTTCAGGAGTCCACTCGAACTTGTCAGACTTCTTCATCAATCGGTAAAGGGGCAATGCCTTTTCATTGAGACGAGATATGAATCGACTTAAAGCGGCCAAGCAACCAGTAAGCTTCTGGACGTCGTGCACTCGCACAGGACTTTTCATTCGGAGTATAGTGCCGACTTTTTCTGGATTGGCGTCGATTCCCCGTTCGGAAACAAGAAAACCGAGTAATTTTCCGCCAGGAACTCCGAATGTGCACTTTGATGGATTAAGCTTGATATCATACCTCCTGAGGTTGGCAAAGGTTTCAGCAAGGTCAACCAGCAGGTCGGAACCCTTCTGCGACTTGACCACAATATCATCCATATACACCTCCACATTCCAACTTATTTGAGTGAGCAAACACTTCTGAATCATCCTCATGAATGTGGCCCCGGCATTCTTGAGGCCGAACGGCATGGTAACATAACAGAAGCACCCGAATGGAGTGATGGAAGCTGTTTTGATCTCGTCAGGTCCATACAGACGGATCTGATGGTACCCGGAATAGGCGTCTAAAAAAGACAATCGCTCACATCCCGCAGTCGAGTCGACTATCTGATCGATGCGGGGGAGAGGAAAATGATCTTTCGGGCAGGCCCGATTGATATGTTTAAAGTCAATGCACATGCGAAGTGACTTGTCCTTCTTGGGGACCATAACAACGTTGGAGAGCCACTCGGAGTGGTAAATTTCTCAGATGAACTCCGCTGCTAAGAGCCGAGCCACCTCCTCGCCAATGGCCTTTCTCTTCTGGATGGCGGACCGTCGAAGATGTTCCTTGACAGGTTTTACTTTTGAGTCGACTCTCAGGCGATGCTCAGCCAGCTCCCTGGGAACACCTGGCATGTCAGAAGGCTTCCATGAGAAAATGTCCCAGTTCTCACGGAGGAACTGGATGAGTGCTTCTTCCTATTTGGAGTCGAGTGTTGTCGAGATATGAGTCGGAGCAGCGCCGGGATCGGTCAGGTGGATGTGAGCTGTCTTTGTATCGCCAGTCGACTAAAAAGCCGATTCTGTGGCGTGCTTCTTGGCTCGCAACAAATCACTCGGGTCTGCAGTCTTCTGGTATTCCTGCAACTCCACCACTGCCATCTGAGCATCAGCGATCTTCGAACCTTTCTGAAAACATTCTTCCGCTTTCTTCCGATTGCCCATAATAGTGATCACACCTTTGGGGCCAGGCATCTTCAATTTGAGATACACATAACATGGTCGGGCCATGAAGTGTGCATAAGCCGACCTGCCCAAAATAGCGTGGTAGGCACTCTGGAAGTCTACAACTTCAAATTTCAACTTTTCTTTGCGGTAATTCTTGGAATCACCGAAAACCACATCAAGAGCAATCTGGCCGAGTGATTCAGCCTTCTTCCCAGGAATGACTCCATGGAAACTCATGTTGCTGGCACTGAGTCTGGACATCAGAATGCCCATCCCTTTCAACGTCTCAGCATACAATATGTTCAAACCACTGCCACCATCCATCAAGACTTTGGTCAGTCGAGTGCCTTCAACCATTGGGTCGACCACCAGAGCTTGCCTCCCAGGGGTGGCAATATGCGTTGGGTGATCAGACTGGTCGAACGTGATGGCAGTCTGAGACCATTTCAAATAACTTGGTGTCGCTGGAGCAACCACATTCACCTCTCGGTTGATGACTTTCAGTCGACTTTTGCTCTCAACATCAGCAAAAATCATCAGGGTGGAATTGACTTGGGGGTATCCATCGTCGCTATCTTCCTTGTCCTCAACTTTGTCTGACTCCTTTTCTTTATCTTTGGGCTGCTTGCCCTGGAACTGCTGGATCAAGAGGCGACACTGTCGAGTGGTATGTTTTGGGTAAATAAAATTACCCTCTTCATCTTTCTTGGTGTGGACGAGGCACGGCAAATCCAACACATCATTTCCGTCCTGGTCTTTAACCTTCTTGGGGTTCCAAGGTCCTTTGGGTTTCCCCTTAAACTTTCCTTGAGTCACAACCAAGGCTTCCCCAGGAGCAGCTGGCTCGGCTTTCCGCTTCTGTTTCCGATTGGAATTTCCTCCGGTTTCTTGGGTGACTGACTTCAGCTTGCCACTCCGGAGTCGATCCTCATCTTCTCTATTAGCGTACTTGGTGGCAATCTCCATCATTTGGTTCAGAGACATATCTCCGGTTCGACTGAATTTCAGATTCAGTTCTCTGTACTTGACGCCTTCTTTAAAGGCACAGACTGCTTGGTGGTCAGGCACATTCTCTACCATGTGGTGCAACGTGATCCATCTCTGGATGTAATCCCTCAAGGTTTCATTCAGCTTCTGCATGCAGGACCGCAGTTCCGTCAACCCTGCCGGTCGTTTGCATGTTCCTTTGAATGTGGTGACAAACACTCGGGTGAGATCTTCCCAAGTGTAAATGCTGCTGGGTGCTAACTGGTTCAGCCACGCTCTGACCGAGCCCTCCAACATGAGAGGCATGTGCTTCATGGCCACCTCATCATTGCCGCCGCCAATCTAGACGGCCACTCGGTAGTCTTCAAGCCAAGTATCGGGCTAGGACTCGCCAGTGAACTTGCTGACTCCAGTCGCCAACCTGAAGTTGGGAGGAATCACAGCGGCCCTGATGGCTCTACTAAAGCACTTAGGCCCCGAAACATGTGCTCTGCTGCTGGTAGGAGCATATCTGTCGTGTCCTTCCCGGTGAGCTCTGTTCCTGTCAACCAAACCTTGGACGAGAATGGATCTCGCATCGAAGCCTGGCTCCCTGGAGTCGACTGAAATCCTTCGCCCAACACTACGAGGGCACCTATCATCCTGTTGTCGAGGCGCATACGGCCCACTCCTCGGGGGAGGGGTGGGCACTCGACGTCGATCATCACGATTGAATCGGTGATCATATTGCTCACGGTTACCATGCTGATTACACCGGTCCCCACGTCCTTCACGCCTCGGGGGCGATCTTGGGCTATGAGCCGACTGGACTATGTCTGCGGCAACAGATCTACTGTGAATCCTGTTCCGCGACTGGGAAATAACAGAATTCTGGTATCCTGCTGCCCGGAGCAACGCTCTGATCTGCAGCAAGCCTCTGCCAGCCTCCGACTGGGAAGGCTGAATCGACTCTGCTATGCGGGCTGCAGCTGCTAAATTCTGAATCAGAGTTCGATATACCTGCGGGGGCAGGAAGAGCTGACGTCGACTGGATTCGGGAACCCGTTGTCGCGCATGCTCGTCGAGTGCTCGCTGGAGGTTCTCCAGTTGAGTGCGCTCGGCCAAGTTTGCCAGGCGCGCGTCCTCCAAGGCATGAGCCTCGGGGGTTTCTCCAATGATAGGAGTGTGTAATGCATCCATGTTCCGGCGGCGAAGTTCTTCTCTCTGTAGTGACATGAGAGGCTTGGGAAGATATTCCTCATGAGGACGCGATGGGTCGCCTCCACCCGCGCCTCTGTCGGTGCGGGGAAAACCGGGAGGACTGGGAGGTCCATCAACCATCAGAACCTCCGCCGTCGGATCGCTGCTGTCGCACTCAGATGCGGTCTCTGCGAAGCCGGTCGACAGGTCGAACAGGCCGTAGAGGGATTCGTCGGGCTCGATTGCCGCGACTTGAGGGGTGGCCGACTGGCGTGCCACCGCGTGTCTCACCCACCGCTGGAGTCTCGACCGACCAGAGCGCTTGCGCTGGCGGGAAACTGGGAGGGAGGACAACACAGGAGCCGACCGGTAGGGGGTCGACGGTTGTTGCAGGAGAATGCCGCGGACGCACGCGCTAAAGTGCGTTGCCCCGCAGACAGGGAGTGCGTCCACGTCGAGCGGAGCCTCCTAAAGCCACGCAGAGTCGTCGACGATGAACGTGAGCGCGCCGAGATGGATCTCGCGGCCCTCCACCAAAAGTCCGCCGAAAACCATGATGATTCGGGTCGGAAAAGATCGCAACTCCTCCTAAAACACCTGCCCCACGGTGGGCACCAACTGTCGTGGTTCTAAGTCTGACAGTGATGTAGGGGGGTAAGTATGGAGAGGCAAGATCTTAGCTATAGATGAGTTCTAGGAACGCAAGATTTACGAGTTCAAGCCCTTCTCGGAGGAAGTAATAGCCCTACGTCTCGGAGCCCGGAGGCGGTCGACTAGATTATGCATGTGTGAATTACACGCGTGTGAACCCTTGTTTCGGAGGAGGGGGTGGCTTATATAGAGTGCGCCAAGACCCCAGCCAGCCCACGATACAAAGGGTTCAATGTACATTAAGGCAGGGCGTTACTGGTAACGCTAGTAATAAAGTGCTATGATGACCATAAAAGCTACTTAATAACCGACCGTTAGCATGCGGAGTGCCTTTAGGTCACCTGACCATCGAGTGGCTTGGTCTTGGTCGAGTGATTGCTTCTTGGTCGAGTATCTTCAAGTCTGTCAAGTGAGACACCTTTAATTCGATTGAAAGATGATTTCTTCTGGAGATGTCCTTGGGTAGGTCAGTTTGGACAGGTTCATGACCCTACCCTAGGTACACAGCTTCATCACCCCATTTACTTGGGGGCTTCCTCTATGAAGCTTTTCCTCTTGCATATCATTATACTTGTACGGCTTCGTTCCTTGTTCGTATATTACGCCACAATATGCACCATGTTAACTTAAGTGATTTGCAAGCTGGGTTGCCTCACTCCTGTGTTTACCCCTATGTTCCCGATTGTTCGGCTAGGGAGTAAAGGGAGCACCTCTGCGATTGTCACGATCGGGTCATCCGAGCCGGACCTCAGACTGGGTGAAGCCGAAAGCTAGTGCTCTTATTTTCAATTATGGTTGTCACACAACGGAACTCATGAGTATAAAAAAATCTATTGCACAAGTCTCATAGTAACAATGAGCACCGAAGAAAGGTATCGGTGGGGGTACTATTTTCTTCGAAGATGCTTCTTACACTTTGTCAGTAATATAGCATAAGTTCCCTGAGCGCGCTTTGTCTGTTAAAGCCATATGGCCTGATTGCCTAGTTATCGGAAACACCGTTGATATTCTCGATAGGTGGAGTACATAACACTTTTCGGTCCTTGACCGAAGAGGGAGAAGCCGACGGTCGGTTAAGACGCGTTTAAAGTTCGGGTGAACACATATATGATACAAGTACTTCGGTACATACGATCATTATATATAAAAATTCTTTTACCCAAGTCACTTGGGGGCTCTTAAATTTATATGAGCCGTTTTATAATAAATAATTTCTTCCTAGTCGTTGCAAAGTCTTTTTCTATTACTCCTTTTTTCGACGCGAGTGTGTGGTCAATAACAGGGTAGCCTGATTTCTCTCTCAAGCCACTCGGGTTTTAGTTTGCTAAATTGGCCTAACGAGAAGTATCCCACCTTAGGGATAGGAGGTTGAAGCCATAGGCTGACCCGCTTGAAGTCTTGAGATAGGATGTGTCATATTAAAGGACGACATAAGAACTTTTTTTCTTTTCTAAGACCAATTTTCGGATTGGCGCCGAACACTTGATCTTGTTCGGACGTCCAGTTTTTACTGACGTTTTTTTTGTTTTCCAAGCTTATGGCTCTTTTAAACTATTTGTTGTTTCCCGCACAAGTCGCGCAGTGCAACGCCAGACACCTTTAGAGATTCGACAAAAACATTCTCGGATATTACTATATATGCATTGGTTTCGAATTGTGTCTTCGGTCAATAGTTGGGTTGCCCGGCTCCTGTGCTTGACCGCCTACGTTCCGCTTTGTTCGGCCAGGTGTGCAAAAGGAGAACCACTGCGATTGTGCTTCCAGCTATCATGGTTAAGCACCTCAGTGGAGAAACCCGAAAACTGACTGTCACAATAAGCGTAAACTGGTCAGTGATCCGATGACTGTGTTAAATGACGGGCCATTCATAACATTGGCTGAAGTGTTTACGGCTTGACCTCGACTCTCGCCGAACACTAACAAGGGGATCGTAGCTAGCTTCCCCAATTTAAAACTCCTCTGACTAAGTGAAAGTTATAAAGCCCGCATATCTGGTTGCCTCGTTTCCGCTAACACAACCGCCTTCGGGCACCGATACGTCGGCTAAGGGTTGTCTTGTTATTGCGGAAACACCCTACGTAGTATCTACAAAGGGGTAGAAGCCGACGATGGGCCACTTTCAACTGATAAAAGGTTGCAATGGAATCAAAATAAACATATCATCGGCATTTGTATTTTACTTTGGATATCGATCCTTAATTCGGCCACCCGTGCCCACATTAAGGCTCGGGGGCTACTGGGCTTCGGGCTTATTATTTACAAATATTAAAGGGACACATCAATCCCCTGATCTGGTTTTGCCACCCGACGTGTCTCGGGGGCTACTGCATTGCATGTTCAATGCAGAAAATTTTAGGTGCAATACAGTTTTCGAGGAGATTTTGGTCCTCAGGTTGGTCGGCCGCACCCAACCTGAGTCTCGAGGACTAAGCACGTCGCTTTTTGTGTCCCGAAGTATTCTGCCGAGCTAGGACTTGATCCTTAGGCCAATTTTGCAAATCAACCTGAGTCTCAGCGGCTACTGGGATCAGCGGTCTTACGTCATCCTTCAGGTGCATCTCGGTTTTTCGACCGATACACACCTTGAGGGCTACAAGCTATATATCTCGGCAGAGAATAAATTGCACCAATCAAAAATATTGACAAAAAATTGACCCACAGTCGGGGTGGTGCACCACCTCGGAAGCAGTCCGGCATAAAGCTCGGGCGCGAGTGGCTGGCTCCATAGAGGGCATTTCCGGCATTAAGCTCGGCTAAACTCCTTCGAGTTTTTTGAACCAAGGTGATATGACACCTCGGGTATAGTCCGGTGTTGGAGCCTGGATACAGTCCGGCGTTGGAGTTGGGACATAGTCTGGCGTTGGAGCTCAGATACATTCCGGGGTTGGAGCTCGGAAAGCGGTCCGGCGTTGGTGCTCGGCTGCAAAAGATACCTCAAATACAGTCCGGCGTTGGAGCCCGGATGCAAGAGGACACCGCCGCACTGGGACAACTTCAAACCTGAGGGGGCGCGAAAATAACAAGGCATTGATAAAGACCGGAAACTTAAAGGGGCTCCTTGGATAACCGATGTGTGAACTCTTCGGATGCACTTTGGCGATCCTCAAGATCGAAGATGGGAAGATTAGTTGAACCAGTTTTCAAGACCGACGACCAAAGATGAAGAACAGTTCAGAAGAATCGAGGAGCGTCCCCAACTTGAAGACCGGTTTAGGGGGCTACTGACGGTGTCCTGGACTAGGGGGTACTCACCACGTCGTCTCCCGATCAGTTAGATTGGGCCGAGGACCCCATGGCCGCATACTCATGGGCCAGTTCGGACAACCCCTGCCGCATACAAGGAAGACTCCACAAGACTTGGCGCCCAAGACAAGGACTCTCCTAAACCCTAAGCCTCCGGTGTCTTATATAAACCGAGGCCAGGCTAGTCAATAGAGAATCTCATATTCATTAGATCAGTCTTGTGGTAGACATATGTACTCTGTACTACACCCATATGAATACAATCAAAAGTAGGACGTAGGGTTTTACCTCCATCAAGAGGGCCTGAACCTGGGTAAAATCCTGTGTCCATGTTACCATCGCTCCAAGATGCCTAGCTCAGGACCCCTACTACGAGATACGCCAGATATTGAACCGACAGCCGCCATTGCGAAGAAGCTGAGCAGGAAGAAAGCAGCGCCCATTGATCCGGCAAGCAGCGAGCTTGTCGTAACAAAGGCGGCTAGAAAGGATTCACGGGTCCAGCCCACTCGACATCGACCTCCTCGTGTTATCGCCTCCTAACAAACAATTATGTCAACCACTGTAGAGGCGGGTGCTTTGCAGCCCCCAGTTTCTTCGGGGACAAAATGGGCCAGGACCACTCTGCCACCATCTACCACCCCGGAGCTGAAGAGATGGTGCTCTATGACTTGTCTACCCTTAGTGAGTCCAATGAGGAAGAAGAGTAAGCACTCTATCCTTGCATCATCATATTTTCAGTCTCTATTGTCGATTTTGACTATCTTGAATAACTTGGCCTTGTAGGGATGACCAGAAGAAGGTCCGGGTCGCCGAAAAGAGTGAAGCGGCAACAAACATGAAGAAGACCCGACCCCTTCTGATGTTGCCGGATCGAGCTGCCAGCCCCCGCCGGCAGGCTCCACCAATGGAACTGCCATCATGGAGGCCGACAAGGGGGCGGGGAGCAAACTTCCGAAGGGAGAGCATCAAGGAGCGGACCACTTAGTGACGCCCTTGACCTCTGCTCATCCGCCAAGCGGCTTGCCAACAAGATCTACTCCTTCTCTAAAAGAGCGTGATGGTGAGCCTGTCCGCATCAAGGGCCCACCAGAAACTAATGTTGCCAGAGACCGAGCGACAGCAACCGAGGTTGCTGGAGAAGAAACAAGGTCTCCAGCACAAGCCCATCAAGGTAAACCTTAGTCGAGTGTTGTTTCATCATTTTTGGCTTTTCTTTTTTGTCTTCTTAAACTCGATCATAATCGTGAATTTCTGTTCTTTGATTTTTTTTCCTTCTTCATCATGTAGACTGAACTCTATTGGAAGATGAAGATCCCATGATAGATGTGCCGGAAATCACAAAGGGTACCGCTGATGAGGCCGCCAAGATTGCTACTGAGGAGGCCATAGCGTCTAAGGCTGAGGAAACCAGGAAGGCTTCGGGAGGAACCCATGGGGCTCCGAGCAACACATCTGCTCCTGTCAACACGGGTGTTGAGATGGGAGAGGCCGGCAGCCATCCAATTCTTCCCACAGTCAGCAGCACCTCCATTGGTGCCTCCTCATCAGCTGCAGCAATCTGAAGCCCCCGAATCATCTGATGCTGGGAGGACAACCCTTGAAGATGCATTTGCCGGGATCACCCTTGTCTTGCAGCATCAAAGAGACGGGCAATTCCGAGGACAACACTGCTGGCCTTGCTTTCTTGGAGTCCATGGTTGTTGGGCTCAAAGATGTGCAAGTACGCTACAAAAGACGCTCGGATAAAATCCAAGCGGAGCGGTAGGCTGTGGAGTTGGCCGAGAAGAAGCTGGATGAGAGGTTTGAGGATACCCGCAAATGGTATGAAGGGAAACTTCAAAGAATTTCTACCTCTTGAGCATGCGTTGGTTTTCCCTTGAAGAGGAAAGGGTGATGCAGCAAACTAGCATAAGTATTTCCCTTAGTTTTTGAGAACCAAGGTATCAATCCAGTAGGAGACTACACGCAAGTCGCCTAGTACCTACACAATCAATCAAGAACCTCACAACCAACGCGATAAAGGGGTTGTCAATCCCTTCAAGGTCACTTGTGAAAGTGAGATCTGATAAAGATAATAAGATAAATATTTTTGGTATTTTTGTTGTATAGATTGAAAAGTAAAGATTGCAAAATAAAATAATCAGTAAACTAGAATTGTAGATCGGAAACTTATATGATATAACATAGACCCGGGGGCTGTAGGTTTCACTAGTGGCTTCTCTCATGATAGCATGTATTATGATGGGTGAACAAATTACTGTCGAGCAATTGATAGAAAAGCGCATAGTTATGAGAATATCTAGGCATGATCATGAAATATAGGCATCACATCTGTGTTAAGTAGACCGAAACGATTCTGTATCTACTACTATTACTCCACACATCGACCGCTATCCAGCATGCATCTAGAGTATTAAGTTCATAAGAACAGAGTAATGCTTTAGGCAAGATGACATGATGCAGAGGGATAAACTCAAGCAATATGATATAAACCCCATCTTTTTATCCTCGATGGCAACAATAAACGTGCCTTGCTTCCCCTACTGTCACTGGGAAAGGACACCGCAAGATTGAACCCAAAGCTAACCACTTCTCCCATTGCAAGAAAGATCAATCTAGTAGGCCAAACTAAACCGATAATTCGAAGAGACTTGCAAAGATATCAAATCATGCATACAAGAATTCATAGAAGAACCAAATATTGTTCATAGATAAACTTGATCATAAATCCACAATTCATCGGATCTCGGCAAACACACCGCAAAAGAATATTGCATCGAATAGATCTCCAAGAACATCGAGGAGAACTTTGTATTGAAGATAAAAGAGAGAAAAGAAGCCACCTAGCTAATAACTATGGATCCGAAGGTCTGTGGTAAACTACTCACACATCATCAGAGAGGCTATGGTGTTGATGTAGAAGCCCTCCGTGATTGAATCCCCCTCCGGCAGATCACCGGAAAAGGCCCCCAGATGGGATATCACGCGTACAGAAGGTTGCGGCGGTGGAAACGTGGTTGAATGGCTCCCCTAGATGTTTTTAGGGTATAAGAGTATATATAGGCAAAAGAGGTACGTCAGTGGAGTTACGAGGGGCCCACGAGGGTGGGGTGATACGTCTCCAATGTATCTATAATTTTTGATTGCTCCATGCTATATTATCTACTGTTTTGGACATTATTGGGCTTTATTATCCAGTTTTATATTATTTTTGGGACTAACCTATTAACCGGAGGCCCAGCCCAGAATTGTTGTTTTTTGCCTGTTTTAGGGTTTCAAAGAAAAGGAATATCAAACGGAGTCCAAACGGAATGAAACCTTTGGGAACGTGATTTTCTCAACGAACAAGACCAGGGAGACTTGGACCCTACGTCAAGAAAGAAAAGGGGAGGCCACGAGGTAGGGGGCGCGCCTACCCCCCCCCCCCCCCCCCAGGCGCGCCCTCCACCCTTGTGGGCCCCCTGTTGCTCCACCGATGTACTCCTTCCTCCTATATATACCTACGTACCCCCAAACGATCAGATACAGAGCCAAAAACCTAATTCCACCGCCACAACTTTCTGTATGCACGAGATCCCATCTTGGGGCCTATTCCGGAGCTCCACCGGAGGGGGCATCAATCATGGAGGGCTTCTACATCAACACCATAGCCCCTCCGATGAAGTGTGAGTAGTTTACCTTACACTTACGGGTCCATAGTTGTTAGCTAGATGGCTTCTTCTCTCTTTTTGGATCTCAAGACAATGTTCTCCCCCACTCTTGTGGAGATCTATTTGATGTAATCTTCTTTTTGCGGTGTGTTTGTTGAGATCGATGAATTGTGGGTTTATGATCAAGTCTATCTATGAATAATATTTGAATCTTCTCTGAATTCTTTTATGTATGATTGGTTATCTTTGCAAGTCTCTTCGAATTATCAGTTTGGTTTGGCCTACTAGATTGATGTTTCTTGCAATGGGAGAAGTGCTTAGATTTGGGTTCAATCTTGCGGTGTCCTTTCCCAGTGACAGTAGGGGCAGCAAGGCACGTATTGTATTGTTGCCATCGAGGATAACAAGATGTGGTTTTCTTCATATTGCATGAGTCTATCCCTCTACATCATGTCATCTTGCTTAAGGCGTTACTCTGTTTTTAACTTAATACTTTAGATGCATGCTGGATAGCGGTTGATGAGTGGAGTAATAGTAGTAGATGCAGGCAGGAGTCGGTCTACTTGTCTCAGACGTGATGCCTATATACATGATCATACCTAGATATTCTCATAACTATGCTCAATTCTGTCAATTGCTCAACAGTAATTTGTTCACCCACCGTAGAATACTTATGCTCTCGAGAGAAGCCACTAGTGAAACCTATGGCCCCCGGGTCTATCTTTACCATATTAATCTCCTACTACTTAGTTATTTCCTTTACTATTTACTTTGCCTTTATTTTACATTGCATCTTTATCATAAAAATACCAAAAATATTATCTTATCATATCTATCAGATCTCACTCTCGTAAGTGGCCTTATAGGGATTGACAACCCCTATTTGCGTTGGTTGCGAGGATTTATTTGTTTTGTGCAGGTACGAGGGACTCGCGCGTAGCCTCCTACTGGATTGATACCTTGGTTCTCAAAAACTGAGGGAAATACTTATGCTACTTTGCTGCATCATCCCTTCCTCTTCGGGGAAAACCAACACAGTGCTCAAGAGGTAGCGGGGGGCGCGCCTACCGCCCTAGGCGCGCCCTCCTACCTTGTTGCCGCCTCGTCACGTCTCTAACTTCTACTCCAAGTCTCCTAGATTGTGTTTGTGCCAAGAAAGATCCTCGCGAAGGTTCCATTCCATTTGGATTCCGTTTGATATTCCTTTTCTGTGAAACACTGAAATAGGCAAAAAAAACAGAAACTCGCACTGGCCTCCGGTTAATAGGTTAGTCCAAAAAATAATATAAAATTGCATATTAAAGCCCATTAAACATACAAAACAAGTAATATAATGGCATGGAACAATCAAAAATTATAGATGCGTTGGAGACGTATCAGCATCCCCAAGCTTAATTCCTGCTCGTCCTCGAGTAGGTAAAGGATAAAAACAGAATTTTTGATGTGGAATGCTTCCTAACATAATTTTCAATGTAATTTTCTTTATTCTGGCATGAATATTCAGATCTGAAATATTCAAGACATTTAATATTGACATAAAAATAATAATACTTCAAGCATACTAACCAAGCAATTATGTCTTCTCGAAATAACATAGCCAAAGAAAGCTCATCCCTACAAAATCATATGGTTTGGCCATTGAGGGAGTCTTGGATTAGGGGGTGTTCGGATAGCCGAACTATACCTTCAGCCGAACTCCTGGACTATGAAGATACAAGATTGAAGACTCCGTCCCGTGTCCGGATGGGACTTTCCTTGGCATGAAAGGCAAGCTTGGCAATACGGATGTTCAGATCTCCTACCATTGTAACCGACTCTATGTAACCCTAACCCTCTCCGGTGTCTATATAAACCGGAGGGTTTTAGTCCGTAGGGCAACATACACATAAACAATCATACCATAGGCTAGCTTCTAGGATTTAGGCTCTCTGATCTCGTGGTAGATCTACTCTTGTACTACCCATATCATCAATATTAATCAAGCAGGATGTAGGGTTTTACCTCCATCGAGAGGGCCCGAACCTGGGTAAAACTTTGTGTCCCATGCCTTCTGTTACCATCCGACCTAGACACACAGTTCGGGACCCCCTACCCGAGATCCGCTGGTTTTGACACCGACATTGGTGCTTTCATTGAGAGTTCCTCTATGCCATCGCCGTCAGGCCCGGTGGCTCCTACGATCATCAATGGCGATGCAGTCCAGGGTGAGACCTTCCTCCCCGGACAGATCTTCGTCTTCGGCGGCTTCGCACTACGGGCCAATTCACTTGGCAATCTAGAGCAGATCGAAAGCTACGCCCCTGGCTGTCAGGTCAGATTCAGAAGTTTAAACTACACGGCTGACAACCGCGGGGACTTGATCTTCGACGGATTTGAACCACTGCCGAGCGCGCCGCACTGTCACGACGAGCATGATCTAGATCTGCCGCGGAACAGTGCCCTAGAGGCCGCACCCGCATCGGCTCCGACCCTTAGTTCGGAGCCAACCGCACTGATCGAGGATGGGCGGCTGGACGCCACCTCGGGGGCTGTGATCCTAATGGCGGTTGAGCCGAACACCAGCCCCGTACTCTGCAAGACTCGTGACTCCATGGGGCCGGATTCTTCGCTGGACTCCGAACCCTCCGCGCCCCTGCCGATCGAATCCGATTGGGCGCTGATCATGGAGTTCACGACCGCGGACGTCTTTCAGCACTCGCCTTTTGGCGATATCCTGAAGTCACTGAAGTCCCTCTCTTTATCAGGAGAGCCCTGGACGGACTACGGTCAGCAAGGTTGGGGTATGGACGATGAAGAAATTCAAAACCCACCCACCACCCACTTTGTAGCCACTGTCGACGACTTAACCGACATGCTCGACTACGACTCTGAAGACATCGACGGTATGGATGCCGATGAAGGAGATGATGAAGAACCAGCGCCTACTAGGCCCTGGAAAGCCACCTCGTCATAGGACATATACATGGTGGACACCCCAAAAGAGGGAGATGGTGATGGAACAGCGGAGGATGACCCCTACAAGAAACAGCAAAAGCGCCGGCGTCAGCGGCGCCGCTCAAAATCCCGCCAACACAAAAACGGTGATTCCAGCACGAGAGATAATAATACTCCGGAGAGTGCCAAAGAAAACCCCCTCCAGCAAGGTTTAGCACAGGAGGATGGAGAAACCAGCCCTCATGAGAGAGCGGCAGACACAGAGGTTGAGGACGATAATTATATGCCTCCCTCCGAAGACGAGGCAAGCCTCGACGACGACGAATTTGTCATGCCAGAGGATCCCATTGAGCAAAAGCATTTCCAACACAGGCTTATCGCCACGGCAAGAAGCCTCAAGAAAAAACAGCAACAGCTCAGAGCTGATCAAGATTTGCTGGTTGACAGATGGACTGAAGTCCTTGCGGCCGAAGAGCATAAACTTGAATGCCCCTCCAAGAGTTACCCAAAGCGCAGGTTGCTACCCCGATTAGAGGAGGAAGCACTTGATGCGGCCGAACGGCCACCTCGTGGCCGCGATAGAGAGGCCTCCCGGCCCTCCACTCAAGCCGCACCCCGTACCAAGGCACGGGAATATGCGCCAGACTTACAAGACATGTTGGAGGACAAGGCAAGGCAAACACGATCGATCTATGGATCGCGTGGGCACCCCACGGCTCGAGACGGTAACCGTCACGCTGGCCACACATTTGGCAGGGCTGAACACAGTAGACAAAGCTCATTGGAGCTACGTCATGATATTGCCCAGTACAGAGGCGTCGCACACCCACCGTGCTTTACAGACAAAATAATGGATCATCAAATCCCCGAGGGTTTCAAACCCGTAAACATCGAATCATATGATGGCACAACAGACCCTGTAGTATGGATCGAGGATTATCTCCTTCATATCCACATGGCCCGCGGCGAAGATTTTCATGCCATCAAATACCTCCCACTCAAGCTTAAAGGACCAGCTCGGCATTGGCTCAACAGCTTGCCAACAGGGTCAATCAGTTGTTGGGGGGACCTGGAAGCCGCATTCCTCGACAATTTCCAGGGCACTTATGTGCGACCCCTAGACGCCGATGACCTAAGTCACGTAATCCAGCAGCCAGAGGAATCGGCCAGACAATTCTGGACACGGTTCCTAACAAAGAAAAATCAAATAGTCGACTGTCCGTACGCTGAGGCCCTAGCAGCCTTCAAGCACAATATCCGTGACGAGTGGCTGGCCCGGCACCTCGGACAGGAAAAGCCGAAATCTATGGCAGCACTCACGACACTCATGACCCGCTTTTGCACGGAAGAAGACAGCTGGCTCGCTCGTAGCAACAATATGACCAAGAACCCTGGTAGTTCGGACACCAGGGACATTAGTGGCAGGTCGCGTCGCAACAAGCAGAAGCGCCGCATTAACGACGACAATGCTGAGGATACGACAGTTAATGCCGGATTCAGAGGCTCTAAATCCGGTCAGCGCAAGAAGCCATTCAAAAGGAATCCTAGGGGCCCGTCCAGCTTGGACCGAATACTCGACCACTTGTGCCAAATACATGGCACCCCTGAAAAGCCGGCCAATCACACCAACAGGGATTGTTGGGTGTTCAAGCAGGCAGGCAAGTTAAGCGCCGACAATGAAGACAAGGGGCTGCATAGCAATGACGACGAGGAGCCCCGACCGCCGAAAAACAATGGACAGAAGGGTTTCCCCCCAGAAGTGCGGACGGTGAACATGATATACGCCACCCACGTCCCCAAAAGGGAGCGGAAACGCACGTTAAGGGATGTATACGTGGTAGAGCCAGTCGCCCCAAAGTTCAACCCATGGTCCTCCTGCCCGATCACCTTTGATCGAAGAGACCATCCCACTAGTATCCGTCATGGCGGATTTGCCGCATTCATTCTAGACCCAATTATTGATGGATTTAATCTCACTAGAGTCCTCATGGACGGCGGCAGCAGCCTGAACCTGCTTTACCAGGATACAGTGCGAAAAATGGGCATCGATCCCTTGAGGATTAAGCCCACCAAAACGACCTTTAAAGGCGTAATACCAGGTGTAGAGGCCAACTGTACAGGCTCAGTCACACTTGAAGTGGTCTTTGGATCCCCGGATAATTTCCGAAGCGAGGAATTGATCTTCGACATAGTCCCATTCCGCAGTGGCTATCATGCACTGCTCGGACGAACCGCATTCGCCAAATTCAATGCGGTACCGCACTATGCATACGTTAAGCTCAAGATGCCAGGCCCTCATGGAGTAATTACGGTCAATGGAAACACCGAACGCTCCCTCTGTACGGAGGAGCACATGGCGGCCCTTGCAGCGGAAGTACAAAGCAGCCTCTCCAGGCAGTTCTCCAGTCCGGCCATTAAACGTCCGGACACCGTCAAGCGCACCCGGAGTAACCTACAACAAGACCGCCTGGCACGTTCCGAGCAGGCATAGCAATGCGGCCCCAACCCCAACCCTCGCAAAAAGGCGACACCAGTACTTCGCGTCCATAACTACGCTCTGGAAATACCATGGGCATAGGGGGAGGGGCACCATCACGGCGCGCCCAAAACACGGCTTAAAGCGCACCAGGGGCTGCCGATTTTTTTACTTTTCTCTTACTTCCAGGACTCTACTCTCCGGAAGGCCTGTTCGGCAGATCAATTGCCGCACAAACGACACAAGAACCAGGGAAGCAGATAAGCCATGCCGCATTACAGAAATCCCAGGTGGTCTCTATCACGAGCAGTATACCTGTTTCGCATACTATTCCGCAGCTTGCCCCTGGAGCAGACATGTTAAATAGTCCAACTTTTCGTTTATCGCATTACTTGTATCGTTCTGCTTTGATCACAGCTATTTTTAATAAACAATGCATAGCTTTTGTCTATTTTTTGCATTATCTTTTTATAAATAAATGTTCCTTAACGACATGTTGCACCCGTACAACTTGGTACGGCCAAAATACGCCAGGGGCTTTTAGCACCCCTCAATATGGTGTGAGAAGTCCGAACACTTTCACAAGTGCGGCACCCCGAACTTATAGCACCATATGCATCGGCTTCGAATCATGTCTTGGGTCCATAGTTGGGTTTGCCCAGCTCCTATGTTTTGGTGCCTTATGTTCCGCTATATCGGCTAAGGTAGCACTAGGAGAACCACTGCGATTGTGCCCCAGTTGAGCTGGGCCGAGCACCTCAATGGAGAAAGCTAAAACTGACTGTCATGATGAGGCGAGAGCTGGTCGCTGTTCGAGAGGTTTTTTCGAGTCCCTAAAGACTTATGCCGCTTAGGGCGAGGAGTCGGCTCTGTCCGGCCAACGCGTGGATAGCGCCCCGAACTCGGTCTTCCGAAAACTAGGGGCTTCGCCGAAATTTAAAATTATAGAATTCTATGGCTAAGTGAGAGTGTTCACGCATTATAGTCCGATTGCCTCGTTCGTTGGGCTGAGCGCCTCCCTCGAAGGACCCAAATATGGGAAAAAGAGCACCCAGGTTTATCCCCGAACACCCCAGCACTAGCGGCAAGGGGGCAGAAGCCGATGACTCGCTATCTCTCAGTATTGATAAACAGCCGCACAGAAGGTAATATTTTAAATTCAAGCAGCATTGCTCCGCGCATATGAACAAGTTTTCAGCGCACAGGACAAACACGAGCGAGTTTTACTCAAAAATTACATCCCTAGTACATTCATCCTCCACAAGGCGGGCGCCCTTCAGAACATCCTTATAGTAATTTTCGGGCTTGCGATGCTCTTTCCCCGCTGGTGGCCCGTCCTTCACAAGCTTCTCCGCATCCAGCCTGCCCCAGTGCACCTTAGCATGGGCAAAGGCCCTACAGGCACCTTCAATACAGACAGAGCGCTTGATGACTTCGAGCCTTGGACAGGCCTCCACCAGCCGCTGCACCAGCCCGAAATAGCTCCCAGGCAGAGCCTCTCCAGGCCACAGCCGAACTAGGAGGCCCTTCATGGCCTGTTCGGCCGCCTTGTGGAGCTCGACCAGTTGCTTCAGCTGGTCGCTCAGGGGCACGGGGTGTCCGGCCTCAGCATACTGAGACCAGAACACCTTCTCCGTCGAGCTGCCCTCCTCGGCTCCATAGAATGCGGCGGCATCGGATACACTCTGGGGAAGATCTGCAAATGCCCCTGGAGAGCTCTGGATTCGGGTAAGTATCAAGTAACTCACGTTTATATGTTTACTTTGCATAAAGAATGCCTTACCCGCCGGTATCTTCTTCACCTCATCCAACTCCTGGAGGGTCTTCTGGGATTCGGTCTTGGCAGACTTGGCATTTTCAATAGCCGCCGCGAGCTCGGACGCTCACGTCTTCGAGTCAAGCTCCAAACTCTCATGTTTCTTCATGAGAACCTGGAGCTCTTGCCACACCTTGCCAACCTCGGCCTCATACCTCTCCCGCTCGGTGCGCTCCGCGGCCGCACTCTTCTCGGCCTCAAGCAGCGCTTGCTTAAGGGTCGCCACCTCAGATGTGCCCCTATAATAGACATGTTAATCCTGTCATTTCCTGCAATTGCACCTTTTTTATATATGCATATTCAACCAAGGTATTTCTTACCTTCCTTCTCCTCGAGCTGCTTCTTGGCACGCCCGAGCTCCTGCTCGGACTTCTCGAGGCTCTGCTTCAGCGTGTCCACTTCCACAGTCAGTACAGTGGACGCCAGCAGAGAAGCCTGCATATGCATATTGACTCCTTTTGTTAGACTCCTGCGAATTCTTTGATCCTCTATTTGGCATTTCTTCACGAATGCCCAACAGAGCATCAGGGGCTACTGTCTATGCGGTAATATTATTTACACATTATTTACTTACCTCAAAGCCAGTCAAAAGGCTAGTACAAGCTTCAGTCAGTCCGCTCTTGGCGGATTGAACCTTCTGGACCACCGCATTCATAATAGCGCGGTGCTCCTCGTCGATGGAGGCGCCTTGGAGCGCCTCCAACATATTGTGCGGCGCCTCCAGTTGGACGGGGGCCGCCGGCACGGTGGACTTGCTCCTCTTGGAAGGAGGTCCCCCGCCGGTCTCCAGAACCTTTGAAGGTTCTGGAGCGGTGTCCGGCCTACAGCCATACCTGGAGCCCTGGGGGGGTTTCATCCCCTTTTCTCCTGGAGTCCGGGAGGTCGCCTTGCGGTGCCTCCGGGACCACCTCCTCCCTGCTTGGAACCTGTTGGGACAAAACCTCGGTGTCATTCATAGGGCGGGGGGAGGAAGCCGTCGGAAGCGAGTTCACATCCGACGAGTCCAGTGAGCCGCTCGATGACGCGTTGAGCCGGTCTTTGGGTGGGCTGCATAAGCATATTCGACATAAGGGAAAGCTGTGCAATAAACGAATACTATGAATTACTCCGATATCCGGATACTTACGATTTTGCCAGGGGCTTGGCCCTGGGCTGCCACTCATCTCCGTCGTCATCGGCGTCGGCGGAGTAGTCCGGAGGAAGGGTTTTCCCCTTCTTGGACCCTCCGGCCTCCCCCGAGAGGGCGGCCTTCCTTTTCTTCTCTCCTCCCGCTGGAGGGGGAGAGGTTTCTTCTTCTTCCTCCTCGTCTTCACGAGAGGAAGGTGCTTCGGGACCGTCGGATGATGAATCCGACACCTCCTGGCGCCGGACGCTCTTTCGAGTCCCCGTGGCCCTTTTCGTGGCCTTCTTCTCTGGCACCACATAGGGCGCCGGAACCAGCAGCTTCGCCAAGCGAGCGTCCGCTGGGCCTTCGGGCAAGGGAGCCGGACAGTTGACCTGTCCGGACGTCACCTCCCAATCCTATCAAAGGTAAGGGAGCTTAGATCCCGCATAAAGTCAAACTGTGAAAAACTGATACCCTGTAAAAGGACAAAAACAGCTTACCGCATGAGCGTGACGCTGAGTACTGAACCCACGATCCTCGGCAGCGGATGCGGGAGCCTCGGCGCCCTTGAAAAGCATCCTCCAGGCATATTCGTACGTCGTGTCGAAGAGCCTGTTTAGAGTTCGATGCTGCGCCGGGTCGAACTCCCATAGGTTGAAGGCCCGTCGTTGACACGGGAGGATCAGGCGGATGAGCATAACCTGGACTACGTTGACAAGCTTGAGCTTCTTGTCCACCAGGGTTTGAATGCATGTTTGGAGTCCGGTCAGCTCTCCTTTTTACCCCAAGACAGGCCTGTCTCCTTCCAGGAGGTGAGCCGCGTAGGGGGGCTGGATCGAATCTCAGGGGGGTGCGACCCATTCGGCGTCGCGCGGCTCAGTGACGTAAAACCACCATGATTGCCACCCCTTCAGGGTCTCCACAAAGGAGCCCTCGAGCCAAAGGACGTTGGCCATCTTGCCAACCATGGCACCGCCACACTCCGCCTGGCTGCCGCGCAGCACCTTCAGCTTGACGTTGAAAGTCTTAAGCCATAGGCTGAAATGGGGGCGGATGCGGAGGAAAGCCTCGCACACGACGATAAACACTGAGATGTTGAGGACAAATTTCGGGGCCAGATCATGGAAATCCAGGCCGTAGTAGAACATGAGCCCCCGGACAAATGGATGCAGAGGGAAGCCCAGTCCGCGGAGGAAATGGGGGGGGATACCACCCTCTCATGGGGCCTAGGAGTGGGGATGAGCTGCCCCGTTTCGAGAAGCCGGTGCGCGATGTCGGTAGCCAGATATCCGGCCTTCCTCAGCTTTTTGATGTGTCCCTCCGTGACGGAGGAGACCATCCACTTGCCTCCCGCTCCGGACATGACTGGAGAAGGTTGAGGTGGTAGTGCGGACTTGGGCGCTGGAGCTCGAGTGTGCAAGGATGGATAGGCAAAGGAGGAAGAAGGCGTGGGTGAAAAGGTGGATCCTTATCCCCTTATATGGGTGGACGCGACTACATGTCCCCACCAGCCTGGTAAAACTTACTTGTCTCCAAGCGCCGTAATCAAAGGCGCGGTTGGGTTACCCACGCCCGCATTGATGAGAATCTCGGAATAAGGGGGCACGATCTCTTCTTTGACAAGACGTGCCAAGGAAGCCGCCTCGCATGACGCACTGAGGTGGGATAATTAAACAACTTGGATAAAGGCTTGGTCGCGGTGTGTCGCACCACGGAATATGTCAGCAGATTAGATTTGTGTAAATATTATTCTCTCTATGGCAATATGTGGAAAATTTATTTTGCAGAACCGGACACTATCTTTGTGTTTAAAATCTTCTATGAAGTACTTGGAGGAGGAACCCTCCTTGCAATGCCGAAGACAATTTGCGCGCCGGACTCATCGTCATTGAAGCCTGGTTCAGGGGCTACTGAGGGAGTCCTGGATTAGGGGGTGTTCGGATAGCCGAACTATACCTTCAGCCGGACTCCTGGACTATGAAGATACAAGATTGAACACTCCGTCCCGTGTCCGGAAGGGACTTTCCTTGGCGTGAAAGGCAAGCTTGGCGATACAGATGTTTAGATCTCCTACCATTGTAACCGACTCTATGTAACCCTAACCCTCTCCGATGTCTATATAAACCGGAGGGTTTTAGTCCGTAGGACAACATACACATAAACAATCATACCATAGGCTAGCTTCTAGGGTTTAGCCTCTCTGATCTCATGGTAGATCTACTCTTGTACTACCCATATCATCAATATTAATCAAGCAGGACGTAGGGTTTTACCTCCATCGAGAGGGCCCGAACCTGGGTAAAACTTCGTGTCCCTTGCCTCCTGTTACCATCCGGCCTAGACGCACAGTTTGGGACCCCCTACCCGAGATCCGCCAGTTTTGACACCGACAGCCATGCTTCATTTTCGTCACACAAAATGCTCCCATCATGCACAACCCCGATGACAAGCCAAGCAATTGTTTCATAATTTAGTATTCTCAAACTTTTTCAACTTTCACGCAATACATGAGCGCGAGCCATGGATATAGCACTATGGGTGGAATAGAATATGATGATGGAGGTTGTGTGGAGAACACAAAAAAGGAGAAAGTCTCACATCAACGCGGGTAATCAACGGGCTATGGAGATGCCCATCAATTGATGTTAATGCGAGGAGTAGGGATTTCCATGCAACGGATGCACTAGAGCTATAAATGTATGAAAGCTCAACAAAAGAAACTAAGTGGGTGTGCATCCAACTTTCTTGCTCATGAAGACCTAGGGCATTTTGAGGAAGCCCATTGTTGGAATATACAAGCCAAGTTCTATAATGAAAATTCCCACTAGTATATGAAAGTGACAAAATAAGAGACTCTCTATCATGAAGATCATGGTGCTACTTTGAAGCACAAGTGTGGAAAAAGGATAGTAACATTGTCCCTTCTCTCTTTTTCTCTCATTTTTTCTATTTTTTGGGCCTTCTCTCTTTCTTTTTATTTCCTCACACGGGACAATGCTCTAATAATGATGATCATCACACTTCTATTTATTTACAACTCAAAAATTACAACTCGATACTATAACAAAATATGACTTTATATGAATGCCTCCGGCAGTGTACCGGGATGTGCAATGATTCAAGAGTGACATGTATAAAAAATTATGAGTGGTGGCTTTGCCACAAATACGACGTCAACTACACGATCATGCAAGGCAATATGACAATGATGAAGCGTATCATAATAAATGGAACGGTGGAAAGTTGCATGGCAATATATCTCGGAATGGCTATGGAAATGCCATAATGGTAGGTATGGTGGCTGTTTTGAGGAAGATATAAGGAGGCTTATGTGTGATAGAGTGTATCATATCACAGGGTTTGGATGCACCGGCGAAGTTTGCACCAACTCTCGAGGTGAGAAAGGGCAATGCACGGTACCGAAGAGGCTAGCAATGATGGAAGGGTGAGAGTGCGTATAATCCATGGAGTCAACATTAGTCATAAAGAACTCACATACTTATTGCAAAAATCTACAAGTCATCAAAAACTAAGCACTACGCGCATTGAGGGAGTCCTGGATTAGGGGGTCCCTAGACAGCCGGACTATATCCTTTGGCCGGACTGTTGGACTATGAAGATACAAGATTGAAGACTTCGTCCCGTGTCCAGATGGGACTTTCCTTGGCGTGGAAGGCAAGCTTGGCTATACGGATATGTAGATCTCCTCCCTTGTAACCGACTCTGTGTAACCCTAGCCCTGTCCGGTGTCTATATAAATCGAAGGGTTTAGTCCGTAGGACAAAGACAATCATACCATAGGCTAGCTTCAAGGGTTTAGCCTCTACGATCTCGTGGTAGATCAACTCTTGTAATACTCGTATCATCAAGATCAATCAAGCAGGACGTAGGGTATTACCTCCATCAAGAGGGCCCGAACCTGGGTAAACATCGTGTCCCCTGCCTCCTGTTACCATCCTCCTTAGACGCAGAGTTCGGGACCCCCTACCCGAGATCCGCCGGTTTTGACACCGACATTGGTGCTTTCATTGAGAGTTCCACTATGCCGTCACCGTAAAGGCTTCATGGCTCCTTCGATCATCGGTGACGATGCGGTCCAGGGTGAGGTTTTCCTCCCCGGACAGATCTTCGTATTCGGCGGCTTCGCACTGCGGGCCAACTCGCTTGGCCATCTGGAGCAGATCGAGAGCTAAGCCCCTGGCCATCAGGTCAGGTTCGGAAACTTAAACTACACTACCGACATCCGTGGAGACTTGATCTTCGACGGATTCGAGCCCATGTCAGGTGCGCCGCACAATCAGGACGAGCAAGACGTAACTCTGTCGTCGGACAGTGTTCGGGAGATCGCACCTGCCACTACTCCGGACCTCAATCCGGAGCAAATTGCACCATCCAAGGACGGGGGAATAGACCCCGCCATGGAGGCAGCACTCTCAGTGGCGATAGAGCCGGATACTGACTTCACCCCATACGAGAGCCGTGTTGCTGAACCATTGGATTCGTCCCTGGCCACGGGCTCCGAACCGCCTGCATTCGCGCCCATCGAATCTGATTGGGCACCGATCATGGAGTTTACCTCCGCGGATATCTTCCAGCACTCGCCTTTTGGCGATGTGCTAAATTCATTAAGATCTCTCTAGTTGTCAGGAGAACCTTGGCCGAACTATGTCCGGCTAGAACGGGATGCGGACGACGAAAAAATTCGCTCCCCACCCACCACCCACCTAGTAGCCACTGTCGATGATTTAACCGACATGCTCGACTTCGACTCCGAAGACATCGACGGTATGGACGACGCTGCAGGAGACGAACAGGAACCAGTGCCCATAGTGTGCTGGACAGCCACTTCATCACATGACATATACATGGTGGATACACCCAAAGAAGGCAATGGCGACGAGACAGCGGAGGACCCCTCCAAGAAGAAAACCAAGCGCCGACATCAGCGGTGCCGCTCTAAGTCCCGCCATAACAAAAACAGCGATAACAGCGCAAGAGAAAATAACACTCCAATCGACTCCAGAGGAAACGACGACCACATGGACCCGGCGGCAAAGCACGATGAAACTGCAAACGGCGAACATAGTACGGATCCGATGTCTGAACACGACGACGCCACGGATAAACCTCATCAACCCCCCTCTGGGGAGGAAAACAGTCTGGACGAAGATGCACACATCAACCCGGAAAGGCACTTGGAACAAGAGAACCTCCGCAGAAGGCTTATTGCCACAGCAAGGAGTCTGAAGAAGCAGAAGCAAAGGCTTAAGGCCGCAAAAATACGCTCAACGAAGGTGGAACAAAGTGCTCGACAACGAAGAAAAGTATAGTGGAAGTTACCACACAAAGAGCTATCCAAAGTGCAAGCTATTACCTGAATTCGACGATGAGGCCTTAGAGCCCACACAGCCGGAAAATAAAACGGCCAACCGGCCGGATAAACCACCTTGTGACCGCGATAGAGCAGCTAACAAGGCCTCACATAAGTCCACACACGATCTACGTGAGGACTTGCGCCAAAAATCCAGTATGAGCAGATCCATTTATGGATCTAGGAAGCCTGCTCCGGCACAAAACCAAAACCGAATACTACAACCGTTCGAACGCCATGATACATCCAAATACAGGCGTGCCGCACACCCCCTATGTTTCACCGATGAGGTCCTAGACCATGAATTCCCAGAAGGATTCAAACCAGTGAACATAGAGGCGTACGACGGGACCACAGACCCTGGGGTCTGGATTGAGGACTTTATCCTCCATATGCATATGGCTCGCAGAGATGATCTCCACGCCATCAAGTACTTGCCCCTCAAGCTCAAAGGATCAGCTCGGCACTGGCTGAAAAGCCTCCCTGAAAAATCAATTGGAAGTTGGGAGGAGCTCGAGGATGCTTTTCGGGCTAATTTTCAAGGGACCTATGTCCGACCTCCAGATGCAGACGATTTAAGTCATATAATTCAACAGCCCGGAGAGTCAGCCCGAAAGCTTTGGAACAGGTTTCTCACTAAGAAGAACCAAATCGTCGACTCTCCAGATGTCGAAGCCTTAGCAGCCTTCAAACACAGCGTCCGAGACGAATGGCTCGCCAGACACCTCGGCCAAGAAAAACCGAGAACAATGGCAGCCCTGACAAGCCTCATGACCCGCTTTTGTGCGGGCGAAGATAGCTTGTTAGCCCGCAGTAGCATCAGCGACCCAAGCACATCCGAAGTCAGGGATGGCAATGGAAAACCACGACGCAGTAAAAGCAAGCGTCGAAATAAAGAAGACAGCGCAGATAATACGGTGATAAACGCCGGATTCAGGGCCTCTCAACCAGGTCAGCGGAAAAAGCCTTTCAAAGGCAGCAGAGATGGGACGTCCAGCCTAAACAAGATTCTAGACAAACTATGTCAGATTCATGGCACCCCTGATAAACCTGTAAATCACACCCACAAAGAGTGTTGGGTCTTTAAGCAGTCTGGTAAGCTAAACGCCGAACACAAGGGGTGGGAGACATGAAGCGAAGACGAGGACGAACCTCGCCAACAAAGCACTGGAGGACAGAAAAAATTCCCACTAGAGGTTAAAACAGTAAACATGATCCACGTGACGAAGAGGAGAAGCAAACACGCACTCTGAGACATACGCGTCGTAGAGCCCGTCACCCCTAAATTCAACCCCTCGTGGGCCTGCCCGATCACTTTTGATCACAGGGATCACCCGACAAGCATCCGGCATGAAGGATTGGCTGCCTTGGTGTTAGACCCAATAGTAAACGGATAACATCTCACACGAGTCCTTATGGATGGCGGCAGTGGTCTAAATCTGATATATCCGGACACAGTCCGCAAAATGGGGATAAACCCAACAAAAATCAGCCACAGTAATACTACCTTTAAGGGAGTAATACCAGGCCCGGAGGCCCGCTCCACGGGCTCTTTAATACTAGAGGTTGTATTCGGTTCACCCGACAACTACCGAAGCGAGAAGTTAGAATTCTGTTGGGGAACGTAGTAATTTCAAAAAAATTCCTACGCACACGCAAGATCATGGTGATGCACAGCAACGAGAGGGGAGAGTGTTGTATACGTACCCACGCAGACCGACTGCGGAAGCGTTGACACAACGTAGAGGAAGTAGTCGTACGTCTTCCCGATCCGACCGATCCAAGCACCCTTACTCCGGCACCTCCGAGTTCTTAGCACACGTACAGCTCGATGACGCTCCCCGGGCTCCGATACAGCAAAGCTTCGGGGATGAGTTCCGTCAGCACAACGGCGTGGTGACGATGATGATGTTCTACCGACGCAGGGCTTCGCCTAAGCACTACAACGATATGATCGAGGTGGAATATGGTGGCGGGGGGCACCGCACACGGCTAAGGAACGATCACGTGGATCAACTTGTGTGTCTAGAGGTGCCCCCTACCCCCGTATATAAAGGAGCAAGGGGAAGAGGCGGCCGGCCAGGGTGTGGCGCGCCAAGGGGATCCTACTCCCACCGGGAGTAGGACTCCTAGTTGGACTAGGAGAGAGAGGGGGGAAATAGGAGGAAGAGAGGAAGGAAAGGGGAGGGGCGCCGCCCCCCTTCCCTTGTCCTATTCGGACTAGGAAGGGGAGGGGCGCGCGGCCACCTCTTGCCTCCTCTCCTCTTCTCCCTTAAGGCCCATGTAGGCCCAACAACCCTCGGGGGGGGGGGGGGGTTCCGGTAACCTCCCAGTACTCCGGTAAAATGCCGATTTCACCCGGAACAATTCTGATGTCCAAATATAGGCTTCCAATATATTAATCTTTATGTCTCGACCATTTCGAGACTCCTCGTCATGTCCGTGATCACATCCGGGACTCCGAACTAACTTCGGTACATCAAAATGCATAAACTCATAATAACTGTCATCATAACGTTAAGCGTGCGGACCCTACGGTTCGAGAACAATGTAGACATGACTGAGACAAATCTCCGGCCAATAACCAATAGCGGGACCTGGATGCCCATATTGGCTCCTACATATTCTACGAAGATCTTTTTCGGTCAGACCGCATAACAACATACGTTGTTCCCTTTGTCATCGGTATGTTACTTGCCCGAGATTCGATCGTCGGTATCCAATACCTAGTTCAATCTCGTTACCGGCAAGTCTCTTTACTCGATCTGTAATACATCATTCCGCAACTAACTCATTAGTTGCAATGCTTGCAAGGCTTATGTGATGTGCATTACCGAGAGGGCCCAGAGATACCTCTCCGACAATCGGAGTGACAAATCCTAATCTCGAAATACGCCAACCCAACATCTACCTTTGGAGACACCTGTAGAGCTCCTTTATAATCACCCAGTTATGTTGTGACGTTTGGTAGCACACAAAGTGTTCCTCCGGTAAACGGGAGTTGCATAATCTCATAGTCATAGGAACATGTATAAGTCATGAAGAAAGCAATAGCAACATACTAAACGATCGGGTGCTAAGCTAATCTAATGGGTCATGTCAATCAGATCATTCTACTAATGATGTGACCTCGTTAATCAAATAACAACACTTTGTTCATGGTTAGAAAACATAACCATCTTTGATTAATGAGCTAGTCAAGTAGAGGCATACTAGTGACACTAAGTTTGTCTATGTATTCACACATGTATTATGTTTCCGGTTAATACAATTCTAGCATGAATAATAAACATTTATCATGATATAAGGAAATAAATAATAACTTTATTATTGCCTCTAGGGCATATTTCCTTCAAATTCGACATTGCCCCATTCCGAAGCAGCTATCAAGCACTACTCGGAAGAACATCTTTCACTCGTTTTAATGCAATACCACATTACGCCTCTCTTAAGCTTAAGATGCCCGGTCCACGTGGCACTATCACAGTTAGTGGAAATATTGAGCGTTCTCTACGCGTGGAAGAACGTGCGGCGACTTTAACAGCCGAGCACTAGACGGCTTCACCAACCAGAATAAATGACAGCTCGTCAAGACCGCGGACACGGTTAGACGAGTCCGGCGCATCAGTAGATATACCTGAGACTGGTGTGATGGTTAAACCCTCATAGATGGTACCAGGGGCTTCCCGCATGTAATCAGGGCTAGTTCGGCTCAACTTGACTTACCTTGAATTTTAATTGTTTATTGAGAATAACCAATTTTTTGGCACGACAACTTTCACCTTAGTTCTTCTCTTTTACAGATGACAATCGTGCTACACCTGTCCAGGACACGGCACAACGGAGACACAGGCACAGACGTGCAGCAGGGACCCGCTCAAAGGTTTCTTTTCAAATTAAGACCCTACGTAAACCTTTTTTACTATCTCTTGTTGTTCACATCCTCCGGATACTCAATACAACTGAGAAGGATGCTGAAATTATTGGCATTTCGCCATGTCAGAATATTGCACGTACCTGGACACTCGGGGTTTATTATTAAAGGGCATTGTTCAACCCAGCATATGTTACAAAGACTGAATACCTTAGGGAGTGTTTGGCGTCGCGAGTTTGGCCTTATATGCATCAGATCCGAATCATGTCTTTGGTCAAATGTTGGGTTTGCCCGGCTCCCGTGTTTTGCTACCTTATGTTCCGCTCTATCGGCTAAGGCGACACCGGGAGAACTACTGCGATTGTGCCCTGGTTCATCTGGATGAGCACCTCAGTAGAGAAAGCTGAAAACTGACTGTCGTGAAAAAGCACAAGACTGGTCAACCACTCAATGACCTAGCGGAATCTTCAGGATTCCTCCGCATTAACAAAGGGCCATTTCCCGTTCATGTACATACGCGCACCGTATTCGGGCAAGCGCGAAGGTACCAGGGGCTATATAGTAGCCCCACCGTCAAACTGCTATGGCTAAGTGAAAGTGTTAAAGCAATATAGTCCGATTGCCTTGTTCACTGCGCTACCACCTCCTTAATGGACCAAGACGTTGGATCAAGTGTGAATACACGTTTTTTGCGAACACCCCCGCATTATATGCGTGGGGGCTGAAGCCGACGACTACAAACTTTCAGGTTATATACATATATACATAAACTGCCGCACAGGAGGCATCATAATACTTTCAGGCAAAAGTATAAACACATACTTTATAATTCAATAAAAACATTGTTTTTACAATGGGAATATATGTCACTAGAACATAATATTCTTCGAGCATTGCGCCTCTATTGAACGAGCGCCTTCAAGGACCTCTTCAAAGTAGTGCTCGGCAGATACCCGACCTATGGCCAAACTCTGGGTTGCAATAGCGATGGCCTCCATCTCTGCCCGGTATGTCTTGACACGGGCAAGTGCCATACGCGCACCCTCTATGCACGCCGACCTCTTCATAGCGTCGATGTGCGGCACAGCACCAAGGAACTGTTGCACTAAACTAAAATGAGTATTCGGCCTTGGCCCTTCCGGCCACAGATGATCCACAACAGACCTCATGGCAAGCCCGGATAATCTATGGAGCTCGGCCCACACGGCCATTCTCTCATTCAACAGCAGCGGACGCACTGGAACATGGAACTATGACCAGAACAGCTTTTCCACTTCACGATCTTTTTGATCCTTGAAGTACTCGGCCGCGTCAGCAGTACTTGCTGCCAAATCCATGTATGCGTCTGCAGAACTCCATAGTTGATCAAGAGGGGCATACTTCGGATCTCCGAACTTCGTCCGCAACAAAAAGGGCTTCCCAGCCGCGATATATCCAGCTTGACGCAGCTCCTCCTTCGCCGCTCTGATTTGGGAGCGGGCTTCCTTGGCTGCTACCATGGCCGTCTCTAGGTCTGTCGCCTTTGCTCGGCTTTCTTTTTCAAGAAGCTGGTAACGGTCGGCGGAATCTTTCAACTCAACGGCCATCTTGGCCATTTTTTCTTTGATTTGGCAATGCACAGCCTGTTCGGCCCTCAGCTCTTCGATCGACTTTAGAGCGGCGCATCACTATTCCTGGCTTGTTCCTTGGCTCGGGCAAGTTCCGCCCGAAGGGTCTCCATGGCGGTAGCTCCATCTGCAGTCACAACATATTAAAGATACAGGCATCATGCTCCTCTTATTATGTGTTGATCACCGGAGAAATAACAAACCCTGTGCCTCGTCGAGCCGCTTCTTGACAAGCACGATGTCGGCATCTGCCGCATCAAATTGCTGCTTCAGCTCGGCAAACTCATCAGTTCGGCTAGCCACCGGACCTGTCGTGGAATTGCCACGGCAGATGTCCTTAGTGTTAGGACTTTAGTCGCGAGGCCAACGCATCTATGTGGTAGCTTGAGAGGGGTTGAGCGGGACGAGAGACACGATGTTTTACCCAGGTTCGGCCCCTCACGGTGAAGGTAAAAGCCTACATCCTGCTTCATTGATATTGCTGATGATGGTCACAATTACACGGGTGCTCTAACTCGAGCTCTAGACTTGTTTGTCTAACCCTAACTTATCAAACTTATGGAACTTCAACCCCTTGTGGGGAGCCTTGCCCCTCCTTATATAAGTTGAAGGGGCCAGCCTACATGACTACTCCTATTAGGATTAGGATTACCCTATTACAAGTGGAGTCCTAGTCTTGCTTCCTTCGTAAGGGAATATTCCTTATGCTTTCCTCATAAACCGGCCCACCATTTAAACGTGAATCGGCCTTCTGGGCCTTGGTCCTCGTCATCCATCTGACCCGCCCGCCGGGTCACAAGTGAGCCATAATGACCAAGCGGGTTGCTTGTAAACCGCCAGGTCAGGGCGGGTCGCCAGTGAACCGGCAAGTGTCAGCCGGATCTCAAGTAAACCGCCAAGTCCAGCCGGGTTATACTTACAGACGGTTTACGCCGCGGGGTATATCACCGACATTAGCCCCCAGTTTAATTTGGATTTATCCATGTTAAACTGATCCTGTAAAACAAACACAAGAGCAAATTTGACAGATTATGCTCCGGGTTAAGAATTCTTGTAAACCGGCATCTGATGATCCTTAAGTCCTTGTCATTTCCTCCTTCTAGAAAATCCGGGTTAACAAGCCAGCTTCATAGTCAATTTGTTGACATTGGTTTCTCACGGAGAAATATTGTGAAGAATAATCCCCTTGAGTCGGCTTCCAAAGCGCCGGTTTAAGAAATATGGGTCTTGAAATACTTATTTGATATTCAGCCGGTTTGAAGATGTAAAACTTGCCGATTTAATATTACCAAAATGGCCGGTTTATAAATATTGATGGCACCGGGTCATAATTGTTGTCGACACCGAGTCATGTAATTGATCTTCCTGATTTGCTCAAAACTGATAAAATGAATATGTTCCTCCTTTATATGCATAATACCTGTAGCCCCCAAGTCTTAAGAGGAGAACATAGTGATAACTTAAGACTTGCTCCAATAAGTGTTTCAACCTTGAAGAAATCCGGTTTGTTCATCTCAATCATATAAACTGAATACTCCATATATGTAGCCCCCAAGTGCCGGGTTGTCATGCTTGCAGCAACCTGGGACTTGTAATTGCTTATAAAAACTTCAATCAGTGTAATCCCCAAGGGCCGGGTCATTATGCAATAATGAGCAGGGACTTTGTAAATATAATCATGTAGATTTTAGCAGTGATGTGTAGCCCCCAAGGGCCGGCTTAGTAAGATAATACTAAACCGGGACTTGATATATACTTCAATGAAAATAACATCTTATAATGTAGCTTCCATCGTAGGGCTTGAACCCACGTCCACAAGGTTAAGAGCTTTGTGCTTTACCAACTAAGCAATGGATCCTTCAATATTATGGACGAAAACTTGTGTACCATGAATTGTTGACAGGAGCAATTGATAGCCCCCAAGGGCCGGCTCATTATAATATGATGAGTCGGGTCTTCAATAAGACTAGTAAAAATGACTTTGCATTAGCCCCCTAGGGTCATGATGCATGCTTGCAGCGACATGAGACTTGCATATAATCTCAATTTGAATAATGTAGCCCCCAAGTGTTGGGTTGTAAGCCTGCAGCGACTCGGGACTATTCCTTCCATTATAGAATAAATCATATCCTTTGATAAAATAATAGACATTGCACTAAAGAGACTTTGAAAACTCAATAATACCGGCTATTAATAACCATAAAAATCTAGCCATGTTGGCTATTCAAGATAATATAATCCGGTGAAAACCTTTTTCATTCAATATCATAATAAAAATTCAGCCAAGTTTGGCTATTTGAATAATATAACCCAATGATTTATAAGAGCATGATTCCAGTGGCGCAATCCAAATATATATATATATATATATATATATATATATATATATATATATACTGGCGACTTATAGTCCAAAGCCAGGCTGGTTTAACAAACCTGTTTCTGCATACAACAAGTTTAAAGTGTCCTGGCGGTTTACCGCCGGACGGGTCATAATGCCCAACATATAACTCGGGTTTATAACCAAGGCTGCACTTAAGAATAATCAAATATGAAATATATCATACCTGTGATATTGAATCACATTGTTGGTTTTACCAACTTTTTGTAGTAAAGGTGATAACCCCAATCTTGAGTACTGACAACTCCTTCCATATTGTGCCGGTTTAGAATAAAACCATACCGGGTTGTGATAAACACCGGATTATCCATATTCGATGCTGGCGACTTGTAGTCGAAACCAGGCGAGGTTAAATAATCTCCGGATTGTAACTTGTACTGACAACTTATAGTTGACAGCCTAACCGGGTTGAGAAAACTCCGGTTTATAATTGAGTTTGTACTAACAACTGATAGTTGAAAGCTTGTGCCGGGTTAAGAAATATCGGACTGATGAAATGACTTATAGTCTGGCCGGGTCAATGGACGCCGGTTTACCTTAAAACCTTATCAAATGAGAAGACACTTTGACAAAAAGCAAATGAAAAAACTTGTAGTCGAGGCTTTTCAAGGGCTGCTAGGCCCAAACTCGAGGCTTTTCATGGGCTGCCAGGCCGCTGAGTTAAACCATTTGACAAAGCCTTTTAAGATGGGCCTCCAACTAACCAATCCTCGTTTTAACTTTGACAAGTTCAGGGTCTGTATAAGAGTAACTTGTCAAACGTTCGGCGGGTCATGCCAGGATTACCTGGATAGGAGTGGCTTACTTGATGAAGGCAGGTTAACCCGGGGTTTTAGGTGAATACACCAGGCTTCCAAGCCGTGGGTCGATACCCAATTACAAGGGTCCTTTCAAACTCTTTGTTACTTTACACAAAGAGCCCCCAAGTAATTTTGTGAGCTGTGCTCAATGGATGCCTATGTTTGAGTTGTGCGTAGCAACAAGACTCTCTTTGGCCCCTTGGGTGTGAAGCTCCCAAGCTTTGTTGTGGCGTGATAGTCGGATTAATGGACAGGACTCCGCTTTGCAAGCAGAAGCTCCCATGTGATATATTTCTGAGCTGTGCTCGCCGGGTGCCTATGTTTGAGTTGTGGTGTGCAACAAACTCTCTTTGGCCCCTGATGATAATATTGTCTTGATAGCCGCATCAAGAGGGTAGTAACGCCATGTTCTCTTTGATGAATACACCTATGTTTGAATAGGAAGCCCCCAAGTAATCATATGAAGATGAGCCCATAAGGCAGAACACCCATGTTTGAACCGCGCGTCAAGGCAACAGGTCCTCTTGGGCAACCTTTAACTTTTTGCAAGAGATAAATTCTTCTTGAACCTGTATTTTGAACCGGCTATCTAGAGCTTCAAAGCTTTGTGGGAGATAACTTTCCCTTAAGCCAGATATTAAACCGGAATCCTTCTTTTTAAGCCGGAAATTTTCCGACGGCCTTTAAATTTGCACCAATATGGTGGTTTAGGGCCCTGCATTAGACAACCTTGCTAGCCGGAGTAATTGCTCTGTTAAAGAAGGCAATATAAAATATACTGGATGGATTTCACCTGATATATCATGCCAGGGGTTATCCATCATGGAATTGACGATCACCATGTTGAAGCGGAATTTAATCACGGCCGAGTCGGCAGTGGCGTTGTAAACCGGTGCGGACGAGCGAGTTGTTCTCCGCGTTTTAAACCGGCATGGTCGCGAGAGACGGCCACGACGCTGTGAGCCGGTGCAGTCGCGAGAGACGACCACGGCGTTGTAAGCCGGTGCAGGAGTCCATTTGAGTAACGCGACACGGACGACCACCTGTGCCAAATGATGTTGGCGCGCCTCCATCTCCGCAATATAACGACATCTTTATAATGAATAATGATCCTGCGAAAATACCGCAGACCAAAATAATTTTTCGCAGATAAATTACTGTACATAGATAAAATAATAGGATGGATATCACCTGATGTATCTTTCGGACGAGGTGGCTGCACACCAATTTGCCAAAACGACGGCCTTCACTTCCAAGCAAAAATCACCACGCACCCATCCAGCTTTTAAATGAGTCGTGCCCCTTGAGCAAGCACACCAGGGCTGCCTCCAGGTGTACTAGTCCCCAGTGTTATCCGCTGTAACACTAATAGTATAATGAAACACGGCGGCTCAGCCGCTCAGCTGAATTGCAGTTCGTATTCGTTACATCCATGGAATATGTAGCAGAATTGATCCATCCAACCACGCCTATGACGCGATGTGTTGACAGTAGTAGTTTGTTTTGGCCCTCCATGTAGTCCCCGCCAAGGAACAAAATTCTCTTGTCTGAACCTTCGACAGAACCTTCAAATGCTTTCTCAAAAACAGGCGGGCACAAGCAGCGACCAAAACTGACTTAACAGCAGGATATACGGTGCATGTACAGGACAACTCAGAAACCGGTGAAAACAGGGCCACGGCAGCAGAGTCGTTCAAGGCGGATTGGGAGCCCGGCGACTCAAAACGGCCTCTTGTAGAAACAGCGCGAGGCCGGCGGGTTATGCTTATATCATGAGCCGGATTTGGGCGCGGGGAATGGCGATTCTATGAGGCGACTCGAGCGCGCTTGTTAAAGCGAAACGGACTGCGTCGGCGGCCGGTGACTCGCCGGGAGGCCGTAGGGACGGCACGGGGCAGTCCGCCAACGCGGAGGTGGCGACTCAAGGCAAAATCAGCGGAGGAGGCAGCCAGCGGGCGGCGACTTGCCCAGGGCGTGGCGGCTCACAGCCTTGCCCCTGCTGCAGTTGAGGCAGGCCGGCTCAAGATCGCGGCGCGGGGCGGAGCAATGGCAGCTCAACGCGCAGCCAGCAGAGGAGGAAACCATGCGTGGACGACGCCAATGGGTATGCGACGTAACATCTGGCCCGAGGCCACGGCGACTTAAGGCAAAGGGCCATGGCTGCTTGAGGCAAATCGGGGCCAGGCAACTCAGAACAACAGGGGAGTAGGGCATCTTGGAGCGGCGGGGTCGCGACCTGTGATTTGGACGACGGCTGTCGGCTCGCAGGCAACGATGACGGTCGGCGGTTTGCAGGCAACCATGATGGCCAGCGGCTCACGGCAGCGGCGGAGATCACTCGATGCCGGACGACTCGGCGCAAGATGCACCCGCAGTGGCGAGGCGGCAAACTGGAGGTAGAGGCGGTTCACCACGGCCGGAGACTTGGAGGTGCGCCGGCGATGGCGAAGGCGTAATGGCAGAGGAGTATCCTGTTCAAATTCGGCGGGTCAACGATGCGGGTCGACAGAAGAGTCCGAGCCCGTGGTCAATCCGCCCCGGGGTCGTCTTCCATCAGTACTTGGAAATTTTTGATGTTGTGGTGCAATCTTGTCGTCTTCCATCTTCTAATGCAAGTCAATTTTCAGGTCGATGCCGTGGTGGTTCAGTCGTTTGACCCATCCCGAGGCGGTCGTGACCCGCACAAGGCGCGGAGCAAGCTGTCCGGTGCAGGACAAATCCAAGGTGGATTCAAGGTGAAGGCGGTCGTAGGGCGACTCATCGATGATTTGACACATCTTTTCCAGAAATCCATCATCTGGGCGACTCACTGATGGTCTTGGTAACTTGAAATCAATTAAACTGATCATGAGATGGCGGTTGATCGAAACTGCAACCCTAATTTTCCTCGATCTCAATCTTGTACGCTTTGACTCTAAAGTTTAATCATGTTCCAGATCACAAAACAATGAACTTGTCGGCTCCTCCTCATCCGACAAAATCGCGAGCTTTTCGAACCCTAGGAGAGATCCCTCCAAGAACTCATCATTATCGTGCGCGAGCCCTACGGTGGGCGCCAACTGTCGTGGAATTGTCACGGCAGATGTCCTTAGTGTTAGGACTTTAGTCGCGAGGCCAACACATATATGTGGTAGCTTGAGAGGGGTTGAGCGGGACGAGAGACACGATGTTTTACCCAGGTTCGGCCCCTCACGGTGGAGGTAAAAGCCTACATCATGCTTCATTGATATTGCTGATGATGGTCACAATTACACGGGTGCTCTAACTCGAGCTCTAGACTTGTTTGTCTAACCCTAACTTATCAAACTTGTGGAACTTCACCCCCTTGTGGGGAGCCTTGCCCCTCCTTATATAAGTTGAAGGGGCCGACCTACATGACTAGTCCTATTAGGATTAGGATTACCCTATTACAAGTGGACTCCTAGTCTTGCTTCCTTCGTAAGGGAATATTCCTTATGCTTTCCTCATAAACCGGCCCACCATTTAAACGTGAATCGGCCTTCTGGGCCTTGGTCCTCGTCATCCATCTGACCCGCCCGCCGGGTCACAAGTGAGCCATAATGACCAAGCGGGTTGCTTGTAAACCGCCAGGTCAGGGCGGGTCGCCAGTGAACCGCCAAGTGTCAGCCGGATCTCAAGTAAACCGCCAAGTCCAGCCGGGTTATACTTTCAGCCGGTTTACGCCGCGGGGTATATCCCCGACAGGACCTTCAGCCACCTGCACATGAAGGCAGCCTGATTATTACCTCGGACTATGATCTTCTGTTTGCCGCCGTTCTCGACGGCAACCAGAGTCTCAGGGGCTACTATCTGCATAGGGCACATCTAACGTGTGCGGTATTGTCAAAAACATACACTATTTCACGTACCTCAAAGCCTTTCAGCAGACTCATAAAAGCTTCATGAAACCCGCTTTCGGTGGATGAAATCCTCTCAATCACCGTACCCATTAGCGTATGATGCGCTTCTGAGATGGCCGCTTGCTCTAGAAGATCCTTCAGTGCGTCTGATCGCACACCGGACGGTTCTGGACTCTTTCTGTTAATCTCTTTAGGAGCCGAATACTGAGGACTTCGGGTGGCCGAAGGATTACCCTCCGGCCTTGGCGGATCAGGAGAAACCCTCCGCGACGAAACTTCAGGGTCGCCCGCCTCATGAGGCAGGGTGGCAGGGGGAGGTGTTTCGCTCTCCATCATCTCCGGAAGAAGATCCCCCGAAGACGAACTCTGTCGAGAAGGGCTATGATCCGAACTACAAGATATAAGCTTCGGTTATTGTCTTTAGAAGTAAGCTAGGATATTTTAACTATTAAGTACTTTTTGTTTACTTACAGCTCGGTCGAGGGTTGATCCTCTTGCGGGCACTGTGCGGCAAGAGTGCCCTCCGAGGCAGGACCCTCTGGCGAAGATTTCTTCCCCCGTTTGGAAACCTTTGTTTCCGGGTCTACAGAGGTGGTCCTCTTCCTTCCTTGGGGAGAGGGAATTTCAGATTCTTCTCCCTGGTTATCCTCCTTCGCGGAGGCGTTAATTCCCTCGGTTTGGATGAATAATGAGTGAGGCCTGCTTTCAGCCTCTTTATTCCCCCCTTTATCTTCCCCTGAGGGCACCTGATAAGGCGCCGGCTCGAGCATTCTCGCAAGTACTGGGTTTGCTGAGCCTTCGGGAAGGAGGGCCGAACACCTGATCATCTTCGCCTTTGTTACCCAGTCCTAGTCAAGGAGCGACTTTTCAGAATGATGTTATGATAAATAAAAAGACAGCGTGTTCAGCGAAGGAATTACTTACTTGGGTATCTGGGCGATTACAGCTCAGACCTGCGTCCTCGGTGGTGTCCGGACACTTTATTTGTGGTCCAAAGAACAATTTGTACATCTCTTCGAGCGTCATGCCGAGGAAGTGCTGAATAGTTCCCGGTCCTTTCGGGTTGAATTCCCACATACGGAGGGGTCAACGTTTGCAAGGCGGGACTCCACGAACTAGCATGACTTGCATTACCGTGACCAGGCTGACATCTCTCTCAAGGAGATCTCGGATGCGACTCTGCAATATCGGTGCATCATTTACTGGCCCCTAGTTCAGCCCCTTGTTGATCCATGGCGTCAGTTGTGGTGGGGGGCCAAGCGAAAGGCAAGGGCGGCTACCCACTTGGCATTTCGGGGAGCTGTGATATAAAACCACTCCCGTTGCCATAAACCGGACACCTCTGGGAAGGAACCCTCTGGCCATGGAACATCAGCATTTTTGCTTATTACGGCACCTCCGCACTCTGCGTGTCGCCCCCCGATCATCTTCGGCTTCACATTGAAAGTCTTGATCCATAGGCTGAAGTGTGGGGTAATGCGGAGAAAGGCCTCACACACGACGATGAACGACGGGATGTGAAGGAGGGAATCCGGGGCCAGGTCATGGAAATCCAGCCCATAATAGAACATGATCCCCCTAACAAAGGGATCCAGAGTGAGGCCTAGCCCTCGGAGGAAGTGAGAGATGAATACAACGCTCTCGCCGGGTTCGGGAGTGGGAATGACTTGCCCTCGAGCAGGCAGCCTGTGTGAGATTTTGAGGGTCAAATACCTGGTCTCTCTCAGCTTCTTGATGTCTTCCTCTGTGACAGAGGAAGGCATCCACCAACCTTGAAGGTTGGATCCGGACATGGTTGAAGGTCCGAAGCGCCTGACCTGATCCTTGGGTGTTGGAACTCGAGGCGGGGGAAGGATTTGATTGAGTACGAGAAGGAAAAAAGGACAGGCCTTGGCCTCTTTATAAAGAGGGTGAATATCAAGTGTCCTCCTCATAGCCGTTTGGGACTTGCCTAAAATCGAGGAGTCATACCAACGGGCACGATTGGGTTACCCATGTCCGTATTGATGAGAATCCCGTAATAAGGGGGACATGATCTTTGCTTCGACAAGATTTGTCAAGAAAACCGCCTTGCAATATGTGCAGTGCTGGTTGAGAAAAACGGTTCGAATAATGATCGGGCCATGACGTGATGTCATGTTGCTAAACGTGTCAGCAGATTAGATTTGTGGAAATATTATTCTCTCTGCAGTGGTATGTGGAACTTGTTTTGCAGAGCCGGACACTATCCTTGTGTTCAAAATCTTCTATGGAGTATTCGGAGGAAGAACCCACCTTGCAATGCCGAAGACAAATCTGCGCGCCGGACTCATCATCATTGAAGCCTGATTCAGGGGCTACTGAGGGAGTCCTAGATTAGGGGGTCTCCGGACAGCCGGACTATATCCTTTGTCCGGACTGTTGAACTATGAAGATACAAGATTGAAGACTTCGTCCCGTGTCCATATGGGACTTTCCTTGGCGTGGAAGGCAAGCTTGGCTATACGGATATGTAGATCTCCTTCCTTGTAACCGACTCTGTGTAACCCTAGCCCCCTCCGGTGTCTATATAAACCGGAGGGTTTAGTCCATAGGACAAAGACAATCATATCATAGGCTAACTTCTAGGTTTTAGCCTCTATGATCTTGTAGTAGATCAACTATTGTAATACTCATATCATCAAGATCAATCAAGCAGGACGTAGGGTATTACCTCCATCAAGAGGGCCCGAACCTGGGTAAACATCGTGTCCCCTGCCTCCTGTTACCATCCGCCTTAGACGTAGAGTTCAGGACCCCCTAACCGAGATCTGCCGGTTTTGACACCGACACGCATGCTCCTAGGGGGGATAGATTGGTAGGAAAAGACCATCGCTTGTCCCCGACCGCCACTCATAAGGAGGACAATTAAAGAAACACCTCATGCTTCAAATTTGTTACACAACGGTTACCATACGTGCATGCTACGGGACTTGCAAACCTCAACACAAGTATTTCTCAAATTCACAAATACTCAACTAGCATGACTCTAATATCACCATCTTCATATCTCAAAACAATCATCAAGTATCAAACTTCTCATAGTATTCAATGCACTCTATATGAAAGTTTTTATTATACACATCTTGGATGCCTATCATATTAGGACTAATTTCATAACCAAAGCAAATTACCATGTTGTTCTAAAAGACTCTCAAAATAATATAAATGAAGATTGAGAGATCAATAATTTCTATAAAATAAAACCACCACCGTGCTCTAAAAAGATATAAGTGAAGCACTAGAGCAAAATTATCTAGCTCAAAAGATATAAGTGAAGCGCATAAAATATTCTAATAAATTCTGGTTCATGTGTGTCTCTCCCAAAAGGTGTGTACAGCAAGGATGATTGTGGTAAACTAAAAAGTAAAGACTCAAATCATACAAGATGCTCCAAGCAAAACACATATCATTTGGCGAATAAAAATATAGCCTCAAGTAAAGTTACCGATAGACAAAGACGAAAGAGGGGATGCCTTCCGGGGCATCCCCAAGCTTAGGGTTTTGGTTGTCCTTGAATTTTACCTTGGGGTGCCTTGTGCATCCCCAAGCTTAGGCTCTTGCCAAATCTTTACCCAAAAACTTGAAAACTTCACAACACAAAACTCAACATAAAATCTCATGAGCTTCGTTAGTATAAGAAAACAAACCACCACTTTAAGGTACTGTGATGAACTCATTCTTTATTTATATTGGTGTTAAACCTACTATATTCCAACTTCTCTATGGTTCATACCCCCCGATACTAGCCATAGATTCATCAAAATAAGCAAACAACACATGAAAAACAGAATCTGTCAAAAATAGAACAGTATGTAGCAATCTCGATAGTTCTAATACTTCTGTAACTCCAAAAATTCTGAAAAATTAGGATGACCTAAATAATTTGTATATTGATCTACTGTAGTTGGAATTGGTATTTTATCGCTCTCTGGTAAAAAAAATGAAAATTGTTCTCATGAGCGCATACTTTCTGTTTTTTCAGCAATATCACACAACAATCACCCAAGAAGATCCTAAAGGCTTTGCTTGGCACAAACACTAATTAAAACATAAAAACACAATCATAACTGAGGATATATGATTTATTTATTACTAAACAGGAACAAAAATCAAGGAACAAAAATAAAATTGGGTTGCCTCCCAACAAGCGCTATCATTTAACGCCCCTAGCTAGGCATAAAAGCAAGAATAGATCTAGGTATTGTCATCTTTGGTATTTATCTTTTAATAGGGTTATGCTAGGGTCCGGGAGGTTCCTTACGTTTCCCTTCATACTCGGAGATCTTTAGGTCTAGAGCATCCAACCGCTTATTGCAACCAGTGATCAACATATTCATGCGGTGAAAGTTCCCACTAACATTTTTAACATGTTCAAGAGATTTTTGCAAAATTTTAGTTACTTCGCAAATTTTCTCAAAGACTGGGGTTCCTTCTTGAGTATGATGGAGTCCCTTTTGTGGGGGTAGTACTCCTACTATTCCCTCTATAATCTCATACGCAACACTGAGATCAATTTCAATAAAACTCCCTTTAGCGGCAAAATCCAAGAGTTGTCTATGGGACCCCAACATAAAAATTGTGAAGTAAAATCTTGAAATCTCCCTCTATAGTGCAATTACGATAGGACTCTATCATCCTGTACCAAGCATCTTTTAGGTTTTCTCCTTGTCTTTGTTTGAAGTAAAGAACTTCAAAATCGGGAGACAAAGGAAGAGATGAAGGGCTTGCCATGAAGACGAAACAAACGATCTAACACACGGACACACAAGAGGCAAGCGAAAAGAGGCGAACGGAAAAGGGGCGAATAAAACGGCAAAGGTGAAGAGGGGGAGAGGAAAACGAGAGGCAAATGGCAAATAATGTAATGCGAGGGAGAAGAGTTTGTGATGGGTACTTGGTATGTCTTGACTTGAGCATAGATCTCCCCGGCAACGGCGCCAGAAATCCTTCTTACTACCTCTTGAGCATGCGTTGGTTTTCCCTTGAAGAGGAAAGGGTGATGCAGCAAAGTAGCGTAAGTATTTCCCTCGGTTTTTGAGAACCAAGGTATCAATCTAGTAGGAGACTACACGGAAATCGCCTAGTACCTACACAAACAATCAAGAACCTCGCAACCTGTTGGGGAATGCGGTAATTTCAAAAAAAATCCTACGCACACGCAAGATCATGGTGATGCATAGCAACGAGAGGGAAGAGTATCGTCCATGTACCCTCGTAGACCGTAAGCGGAAGCGTTATGAGAACGCGGTTGATGTAGTCGTATGTCTTCACGATCCGACCTATCCCAGTACCGAATGCACGGCACCTCCGAGTTCAGCACATGTTCAGCTCGATGACATCCCACAAACTCCGATCCAGCAGAGCTTCACGGGAGAGTTCCGTCAGCACAACGGCGTTATGACGGTGATGATGTTGCTACTGACGCAGGGCTTCGCCTAAGCACCGCTACGATATGATCGAGGTGGATAATGGTGGAGGGGGGCACCGCACACGGCTAAGGGATCAATGGTCAACTTGTGTGTTCTAGGTTGCCCCCTGCCCCCGTATATAAAGGAGCAAGGGGGAGGCCGGTCGGCCCCGTAGGGCGCGCCAGGAGGAGGAGTCCTCCTCCTAGTAGGAGAAGGACTCCCCTTTCCTACTCCTACTAGGAGGAGGGAAGGAAGGAGGGAAGGGGAGAAGGAAGGAGAGGGACGAAAGGAGGAAAGGGAAGCTGCCCCCCTAGTCTAGTTCGGTTTGGGCTAGGGGGGCGCCCTGCCTCCTCTCTTCCACCACTTGGCCCCTGAGGCCCAATACTTCTTCCCCGTATTCCCGTAACTCCCCGGTACTCCAAAAAATGCCCGAATCTCTTGGAACCTTTTCGATGTCCGTATATAGTCGTCCAATATATCGATCTTTACATCTAGACCATTTCGAGACTCCTCATCATGTCCCCGATCTCATCCGGGACTCCGAACTACCTTCGGTACATCAAATCACAATAACTCGTAATACCGATCGTCACCAAACGTTAAGCGTGCTGACCTTATGGGTTCGAGAACTATGTAGACATGACCGAGAAATGTCTCCGGTCAATAACCAATAGCAGAACCTGGATGTTCATATTGGCTCCTACATATTCTACGAATATCTTTATCGGTCAAACCGCATAACAACATATGTTATTCCCTTTGTCATCGGTATGTTACTTGCCCGAGATTCGATCGTCGGTATCTCAATACCTAGTTCAATCTCGTTACCGGGAAGTCTCTTTACTCTTTTCTGTAATGCATCATCCCGCAACTAACTCATTAGTTGCATTGTTTGCAAGTTTTATATTGATGTGCATTATCGAGAGGGCCTAGAGATACCTCTCCGACAATCGGAGTGACAAAACCTAATCTTGATCTATGCCAACTCAACAAGTACCATCAGAGACACCTGTAGAGCACCTTTATAATCACCTAGTTACGTTGTGACGTTTGGTAGCACACAAAGTGTTCTTCCGGTAATCGGGATTTGCATAATCTCATAGTTATAGGAACATGTATAAGTCATGAAGAAAGCAATAGCGGTAAACTAAAACGATCAAGTGCTAAGCTAACGGAATGGGTCAAGCCAGTCACATCATTCTCTAATGATGTGATCCCGTTAATCAAATGACAACTTATGTCTATGGTTAGGAAACATAACCATCATTGATTCAACGAGCTAGTAAAGTAGAGGCATACTAGTGACATTCTGTTTGTCTATGTATTCACACATGTACTAAGTTTCCGATTAATACAATTCTAGCATGAATAATAAACATTTAGAATGATATAAGGAAATATAAATAACATTATTATTTCCTCTAGGGCATATTTCCTTCAGTCTCCCACTTGTACTAGAGTCAATAATCTAGTTCACATCTTTATGTGATTAGTTCACATCTCCATGTGACCAATACCCAAAGGGTTTACTAGAGTCAATAATCTAGTTCACATCGCTATGTGATTAACACCCAAAGAGTGATCATGTTTTGCTTGTGAGAGAAGTTTAGTCTACGGGTCTGCAACATTCAGATCTGTATGTATTTCGCAAATTTCCTTGTCTACAATGCTCTGCATGGAGCTACTCTAGCTAATTACTCCCACTTTCAATATGTATCCAGATCAAGACTTAGAGTCATCTAGTCGATGTAAAAAGCTTGCATCGATGTAACTCTTTACGACGAACTCTTTTATCACCTCCATAACCGACAAATATTTCCTTAGTCCTCTAAGGATAATTTTGACCGATGTCCAGTGATCTACTCCTAGATCACTATTGTACTCCCTTGCCAGAAAGATGCTAAGGTATACAATAGGACTGGTAAACAACATAGCATAGTTTATAGAACCTATGACTGAGGCATAGGGAATGATTTTTCATTCTCTTTCTATTTTTCTGCTGTGGTCAGGTTTTGAGTCTTTACTCAACTTCACACCTTGCAACACAGGCAAGAACTCCTTCTTTGACTGTTCCATTTTAAACTACTTTAAAATCTTGTCAAGGTATGTACTCATTGAAAAAACTTATCAAGCGTCTTGATCTATCTCTATAGATCTTGATGCTCAATGTGTAAGCAGCTTCATTGAGATCTTTCTTTGAAAAACTCTTTTCAAACACTCCTTTATGCTTTCCAGAAAATTCTACATTATTTCCGATTAACAATATGTCATTCACATATATTTATCAGAAATGTTGTAGTGCTCCCACTCACTTTCTTGTAAAAATAGGCTTCACCGCAAGTCTGTATAAAACCATATGCTTTGATCACTTTATCAAAGCATATATTCCAACTCTGAGATGCTTGCACCAGTCCATAGATGGATCGCTGGAGCTTTCTCACTTTGTTAGCACCTTTAGGATCGACAAAACCTTCTGGTTGCATCATATACAACTCTTCTTTTAAGAAATCCATGAAGGAATACAGTTTTGAGATCCATTGGCCAGATTTCATAAAATGCGGCAACTGCTAACATGATTTGGACAGACTTTTAAGCATTGATACGAGTGAGAAAATCTCATCGTAGTAACACCTTGAACTTGTCGAAAACATTTTGCGACAATTCGAGCTTTGTAGATAGTAACACTACTATCAGCGTCTGTCTTCCTCTTGAAGATCCATTTATTCTTAATGACTCGCCAATCATCAGGCAAGTCAACCAAAGTCCATACTTTGTTCTCATACATGGATCCCATCTCAGATTTCATGGCCTCAAGCCATTTCGCGGAATCTGGGTTCATCATTGCTTCCTCATAGTTTGTAGTTTCGTCATGGTCAAGTAACATGACATCCAGAACAGGATTACCGTACCACTCTGGTACGGATCTCACACTAGTTGACCTACGAGGTTCGATAGTAACTTGATCTGAAGTTACATGATCATCATCATTAGCTTCCTCGCTAATTGGTGTAGGAGTCACAGGAACAGATTTCTGTGATGAACTACTTTCCAATAAGGGAGCAGGTACTGTTACCTCATCAAGTTCTACTTTCCTCCCACTCACTTCTTTCGAGAGAAACTCCTTCTCTAGAAAGGATCCATTCTTAGCAATGGATGTCTTGCCTTCGGATCTATGATAGAAGGTGTACCCAACTGTCTCCTTTGGGTATCCTATGAAACATATTTCTCCGATTTGGGTTTGAGCTTATCAGGATGAAACTTTTTCACATAAGCATCGCAATCCCAAACTTTAAGAAATGACAACTTTGGTTTCTTGCCAAACCACACTTCATATGGTGTCGTCTCGACGGATTTAGATGGTGCCCTATTTAACGTGAATGCAGCTGTCTCTAATGCATAACCCCAAAATGATAGTGGTAAATCGGTAAGAAACATCATAGATTGCACCATATCTAATAAAGTACGGTTACGATGTTTGGACACACCATTATGCTATGGTGTTCCAGGTGGCATGAGTTGCGAAACTATTCTGCATTGTTTCAAATGAAGACAAACTCAAATATTCTCCTCCACGATCAGATCGTAGAAACTTTATTTTCTTGTTACGATGATTTTCCACTTCACTCTGAAATTATTTGATCTTTTCAAATGTTTCAGACTTATGCTTCATCAAGAAGATATACCCATATCTTACTCAAATCATCTGTGAAGGTCAAAAAAAAACGATACCTGCCGCGAGCATCAACTGATTCATAATACTGATCGTTTGGGTTAGGGGGAAGGGGGAAGGGGAGAAGGAAGGAGAGGGAAGAACGGAGGAAAGGGGGGCCGGCCCCCTAGTCCAATTCGGTTTGGGTTAGGGGGGCGCGCGCCCTGCCTCCTCTCTTCCACCACTTGGCCCATGAGGCCCAATACTTCTTCCCCGTATTCCCGTAACTCCCCGACTCCGAAAAATACCCGAATCACTCGAACCTTTCCGATGTTCGAATATACTCTTCCAATATATCGATCTTTACGTCTCGACCATTTCGAGACTCCACGTCATGTCCCCGATCTCATCCGGGACTCCGAACTACCTTCGGTACATCAAATCATATGAACTCATAATACTGATCGTCACCGAACGTTAAGCGTGCGGACCCTACGGGTTCGAGATCTATGTAGACATGACCGAGACACGTCTTCGGTCAATAACCAATAGCGGAACCTAGATGTTCATATTGGCTCCTACATATTCTATGAAGATCTTTATAGGTCAAACCGCATAACAACATACGTTGTTGCCTTTGTCATCGGTATGTTACTTGCCCGAGATTCGATCGTCGGTATCTCAATACCTAGTTCAATATCGTTACCGGCAAGTCTCTTTACTTGTTTCCATCATGCATCATCCCGCAACTAACTCATTAGTGGCATTGCTTGCAAGGCTTATAGTGATGTGCATTACCGAGGGGGCCCAGAGATACCTCTCCAACAATCGGAGTGACAAAACCTAATCTCGATCTATGCCAACTCAACAAGTACCATTGGAGACACCTGTAGAGCACCTTTATAATCACCCAGTTACATTGTGACGTTTGGTAGCGCACAAAGTGTTCTTCTAGTAATCGGGAGTTGCATAATCTCATAGTTATAGGAACATGTATAAGTCATGAAGAAAGCAATAGAAGTAAACTAAATCGATCAAGTGCTAAGCTAACGAAATGGGTCAAGTCAATCACATCATTATCTAATGATGTGATCCCGTTAATCAAATGATAACTCATGTCTATGGTTAGGAAATATAACCATCATTGATTCAACGAGCTAGTCAGGTAGAGGCATACTAGTGACATTCTGTTTGTCTATGTATTCACACATGTACTAAGTTTCCGATTAATACAATTCTAGCATGAATAATAAACATTTATCATGATATAAGGAAATATAAATAACATTATTATTGCCTCTAGGGCATATTTCCTTCACAACCAACGCGATAAAGGGGTTGTCAATCCCTTCACGGTCACTTGCGAAAGTGAGATCTGATAAAGATAATAAGATAAATATTTTTGGTATTTTTGTTGTATAGATTGAAAATTAAATATTGCAAAATAAAATAAATAGTAAACTAGAATTATAGATCGGAAACTTATATGATATAAAATAGACCCGGGGGCCATAGGTTTCTCTAGTGGCTTCTCTCATGATAGCATGTATTACGGTGGGTGAACAAATTACAGCCGAGCAATTGATAGAAAAGCGCATAGTTATGAGAATATCTAGGCATGATCATGTAATATTGGCATCGCGTCCGTGTTAAGTAGACCGAAACGATTCTGCATCTACTACTATAACTCCACACATCGATCGCTATCCAGCATGCATCTAGAGTATTAAGTTCATAAGAACAGAGTAATGCTTTAGGCAAGATGACATGATGTAGACGGATAAACTCAAGCAATATGATCTAAACCCCCATCTTTTTATCCTCGATGGCAACAATACAATGTGTGCCTTGCTGCCCCTACTTTCACTGGGAAAGGACACTGCAAGATTGAACCCAAAGCTAAGCACTTCTCCCATTGCAAGAACGATCAATCTAGTAGGCCAAACTAAACCGATAATTCGAAGAGACTTGCAAAGATATCAAATCATGCATATAAGAAATCAGAGAAGAACCAAATATTGTTCATAGATAAACTTGATCATAAATCCACAATTCATCGGATCTCGGCAAACACACCGCAAAAGAATATTACATCGAATAGATCTCCAAGAACATCGAGGAGAACTTTGTATTGAAGATCAAAGAGAGAGAGAAGAAGCCATCTAGCTAATAACTATGGACCCGAAGGTCTATGGTAAACTACTCGCACATCATCGGAGAGGCTATGGTGTTGATGTAGAAGCCCTCCATGATTGAATCTCCCTCCGGCAGATCATCGGAAAAGGCCCCCAGATGGGATCTCACGGGTACAGAAGGTTACAGCGGTGGAAAAGTGCTTTCGTGGCTCCCCTGGATGTTTTTAGGGTATAAGAGTATATATAGGAGAAAGAAGTACGTTGGTTGAGTTATGAGGGGCCCATGAGGGTGGGGGCGCACCTACCCCTGGGCGCGCCCTCCTACCTCGTGGCCGCCTTGTTGCGTCTTTGACTTCTACTCTCCAAGTCTCCTCGATTGTGTTTGTTCCAAGAAAGATCCTCACGAAGGTTTCGTTCCGTTTGTCCGTTTGATATTCCTTTTCTGCGAAACCCTAAGAGAGGCAAAAACAGAAACTGGCACTGGGCCTCCGATTAATAGGTTAGTCCCAAAAATAATATAAAAGTGCATATTAAAGCCCATTAAACATCCAAAACAGATAATATAATAGCATGGAACAATCAAAAATTATAGATACGTTGGAGACGTATCAAGCTTCAAGGGCGAAGAGGGAAAGCTTGATGCCACCAAGAGGGAAGAAGCAGCTCTAGGAAATAGGTTATTAGAGCGGGAATCACAGCTCGAGCGGAAGCACAAGGACCTTGCTGCTAGAGAGGAGTCGCTTGCCGCCCAACTACACGGCAAGGACGAAGAGATCCAAACTCTACTTGCACAGCGGACCCAGGGGCTAGAGCGGAAGCACAAGGAAGCTCTAGAAGCTGAAGCACTGGATCACGCCGGCAAGCTTGCGAAAGCTGTCAAGGTTGTAAAAGTTATTGAGGCTGTCAACGCGGAGTTGGATGCAAAATGAAGAAGCTTGAAGAGGATCTTGCAACTGCCGGCAAGGAATCTTTGGTTCTAAAAGTAGATATGGAGAAAATAGCTCACACCATGGCGGGTCTGTAAACTTCACTATCCGCCAAGAACCAAGAGCTCACTGATGCCAAGAACGCCATGGCAGGTCTAAAGTTGAAGCTCACAACTCTAGAAGAGATCCTTTAGGCAAGCAACGGCAGAGAGCAGGACTTGCTGGCAAGCTGGAAAACCGAGAGGGTTGCGCTCTCCAATGCTGAAAAGGCCTTCAATGAATTGAAGAACAACATGGAACTCTAGACCACAGGCCTTGTCGACATCGCTTAATGCCTCAGCTCGCAGCTCACCATCATCAGGATGGACAACTACGTCTTTACTGACGATGAGCATGAAGTTCCAAGTGCCAAGCTGGCGCTCTTCTTCAAGAATCTCATCAAGGCGCTAGAGATGCATCATGAGGAGAGATCCGCTAGCTTCGCCAATGAGTCTCGCACATTCTGCCGCACCATCCTCTTGAAGGTACTCGTCAAGCTCATGTACTAGAACCCCGACATCGACATCTCCAAAGCCTTCAAGAGCTTGCTGAAGGGAGTAGATACCAAGGCCGTTGTAGAGCTTGTCGCGCTGTTCACCGACAAGGTCAGCGAAATCCACATGACTGAGGGCCAGCACTGGAACTAGCTGCTTGCATTATATTTCTGCCAATGCATTCCATGTAAAAGAGAAGTTCATCTTAAGTTAGAACTACATTTAGCTTCTGATGTAATATAAACTAATGTCTGATGAATGTACGTCTGCTATCTTCCTTGTCTTATTCTGTCTTTGCATGATTTTTGTACCCTACGCTTGTCGGAAACTTGCCGCTACGCACACTCTTACCGCGAGCACTTGAGAAATGGGTCCTTTGTAGCGTGCTGGAAGTGCCGCTGTCGGGAAATTCACACTTGGTGGTCACAGCGTAGCTACTTAAGTTGTTGATCGGACTCGAAACAAAATAGGAGCAAAGCTCATCATGTGCAGGGACCCCAATGTACACAGTTGAAGCCACCAATTGTGCGTGCACGGTGATCCCAAGGATCAATGCTCACTGTACACAATGAACTAATTATCAAGAGTTTACATCCATTACGTACTGTCTTACACAAATAGGACCATTATGGTCAAGTATTACATAGATAAAGCCTCAAGGGCTAAACACCAAATAAAATGTCACAGTGGAAATCTTCGTCGATAACTTGGACCCATGCCATCTGCCTTAACCCTACATGAATTTTGACTGGGAAAGCGTCCTAGTTTGCATGTTCGTCACCGAAGAACTCTTCTTAAAATTCGTGCTCTTCTATGCCTGGCCAATGAATACTTTTGAATGTACTCGGAAGCAACCCATGATTGAAACAGAATAATATGCAAGGCTTTATTACTAAGTCGGCATTTTTGCGGAAAGCTAGTTTTTCTTATGCAAGTATGATCAATATTGCTTAGGAATCATGTATGCATATGCAACAAGTATCAGCAAGTTACAAACATCAACATCGAGAAAGAGTTATAGACAACCCAGTCTCAGGCTCATTGTGACTTCCTCATGAATCTCATCACGATATTTCTGGACCCACACTTTTGTAAAATCCAGACATAGTTTAAGAAGCACTACCCAACTGTCCTTGATCGTGGGCATGGCTGTTCGAATAGCTTTACACTCTATAGAGGTTGGCACACTTTACCCACAAGATAAGGGAACTTTCCTGTCATCCATGACCCGCGGTACCTTAAGTACCCGGGGTAAGCACTCGATCACTACCTTTCTCTAGCCATGACTAACATAGAGTCCACTCGATTGGCACCATCCACTGTGCCAACCATTCTCACAAATTTAACTCTGTCTACGAGCCACACTCCCAGACTCACCACATAACCCATGCACGTGGGTACTAACGGTGTGTCTGGTGCCATGTAAAAACAGTCATGGCCGCCTATCCAAGCACGACCCCATCTCGAGAGTGACAACGCCACTCCCGCCACTAGTAATGCGGGCTCCATTCTAGCATGAACTAGGTAATCAATAATGCCCCATCCCATAAAAGGGTAGTGTGGTTGCACATGTTCGGTTGGGAAGGTCGACAACTCTTAAATCTAATCCGTTTTCAAAAACAACACACTCCACTTGCCTCGGTACACCACTTCTTCACCAAGTAGTCACCTAGCTCATCATCTCCCAAGGGCATTAGTATCACCCGTTGGGGTTTTCGAAAGTATTTGTCAAACTACACTTGTTTCTTTCCATGCATAACCCTGCCCCAATTTGTGTAGCCAAAGCTTCTACAAGCATCTATCTACTTCCCACAAACATAACTCTAAGCAAGCATAGAGTCATGAACAATGCAAGTATCAATGGAAACATGCAAACGGAGGCAATCCTATAAAGGTTGCCACCACCAAGATATCATGCATTCGGTGCAACCGGAAAATACAAGTATGATAAAAGGGGTCATCATGGTCAAAGGGTTGCTTGCTTGGCTCAGCAAAGTCTTCAAATCTTCTGGTCCTTCTCCAAGCACTCCATCTACTTCATCAACTATCGTTGAAATCAATCACAACAAGCAACTCAACAAGGAAGAAAATAAGAGTGCTCTTAAAAACAGGAATTCCACTTTTCTAGGACACCTCTGGTTTTATGAAAAATAACTAAAGTGGTTCTACTGGATTTGGATCAACAAGGATTTTGAACATTTCAATTTGGTGGAATCAAGGGAAAATGAATCTGCAAGGAGTCTACAAAAATGTCTTTTTGTAAAATGAAAAAAAGGCACTCATTAAACAAGGCATGATTTTAGAAACATTTAAAATTGGTTTCACTAGATTTGGAGTTGAAATAAATAACATATGGATTTTTTAAGTTGACTTATGTGAATAAATGACATAGTCAATAGATCCAGTGGAAACTATGCATAGTAAAAATGTTCACTATAGCCTATTAAATAGAGTAGGATTTTAGGAGAGTCTAGGATTTTCAATCATCAAATTTGGAACTCATTTGAATTCTCTAGAGATTTGAATAAATGAAAAAGGAAAAAGATTATACCTAAATGGGCCAAATTGGAGCGACGGCAGCACGCATTAGGCGCGACTTAGTGGCGAGCTGCAACTCGGCTGACCCAGTTGCTCAGCCGCGCGCGGGGCTGCCGTCATCGAAGGCGTACTCAAGGTAATGCGTTTTCTCCGAGTGTAGACGGCCACTAGTTGAGACAGTCTCCACTTAAACAGGGCGAGGCCCACCCGTCAGCGACTCAGCCTCACTGGTCGGCCGACAGGCAGGGCCCGCTGGCAGGCTTGTCTCCCACCTCCCGCTCGAACAAAGCAGATGCAGGGGAGGCATCGACGGCGACCGCCGGCGCTATCGGCCACTGTTTCCAGCTATCCGGACACCGGCGTGCTCGCGGAGATGAGCCACATCCACTTGGGTACCGCATGCTTTCCGGGGAGGTTCATAGTGGCGACGGCTTGGACAACCGTAGAGAAGGTCATTGGCCGCCATTGGCCACGTGCACATGGCATCCTAGGGGAAGAATGGAGGCGATGAGGGTCATCGTGGTGGCGATGGAGGGTACTGGAGTGTCTAGAGGGAGTGTTGAGTTGTAACGTGAGTACTGTACATGAGCATGTGTGTGTATGAGATGTGTTTCTGTTGTAACCACAGGGCCAGGTCTCCAGGTACTCAGCTAACCCACCGGCGCCTGATCGCCCACTTCCCTGCATGTAGGGATCGTGGCCTCTCCGTGTATATGTACTGGCTCACTCGAGGAATACAACAGGGCAACTCATTCCTCCATTCCTCTTGGTAATCAGAGCTCTAGGTCTTTTTCTCCCCATGTTGACCCACCCTCTGGCTCCCCCGCCCTTGACTGACACTGGCGATGCCGGTGATGGCCACTCTCGGCCGATGAGACCGCCGACACTGTAGCCGCTGCTGGTGCGCTCCCGCGCGCGGTCCTTACTCCTGACTCCTCATCCTCCGGCGGCCTACCCCTCGCTCCCATCCCACCCAACCCACCCCCGCCACAGATCCCTCTCTCCGTGCCTGTCGTCACCACACCTCCTGGTGGTCTTCCCGCTAACTTAAATGCAAATGATGCAATGGAATGAAATGATGTACTCATCGAGACGAACATTTTGATATACTATATGTCCAAATGGGAGCTACAGATGCAGAGATATCACCGGTCAAAGTATGCACAAAAATTAGGGTTCGGGAGCGAAAAGTCAACCAAGATATTTTCAGCTCCAGATCTGCATGGATTACGAGGATCGCCGGGGAGCTCGCCGGAGTTCGTGGTTGCCGGGGAAGGAGAGGAAGAAGCCGGGGAAGGAGAGGAGGAAGCCGGCCGGGGCGTGGTGGTGTGGCCGCAGCGAGGTGCGGCGGCGCCGGCGGGGCAGATGGCGGCGGTGGCCCGCCGGAGCGGCGCGGGCGGTCGCCGTCACCGGCGAGGGACGCGGCGGCCAGCGCGGCAGGCGAGCGGTGAGCCGGGCGGCACGCGGGCGGCGGGGAGGAGGCGCGGGGCGCGGGCTAGGGAGGGCCCCGCGCGGGCTTGCGGGTCGGCGGCGGGAGGAGAGCGGCGGCGCCACGTGGCAGCGCCTGAGTGGCCGGGCACGGCGGGGCGGACGCGTCCGGTTAGGCAGCGGACATGTCCGTCGGTGGCGGGGGATTTTTAGGGTTTCGGGGAGAGGAAGAAATCTGAAATCGGGGGGGGGTGTCTATTTATAGGCATAAGTGGAGTTAGGAGAGTCCAAATGAGGTGTGGTTTTCGGCCACGCGATCGTGATCGAACGCTCTAGGACATGGAGCAGAGTTTGGTGGGTTTTGAGCCAAATTGGAGGGGTGTTGGGCTGCAACACACACGAGGCCTTTTCGGTCCCTCGGTTAACCGTTGGAGTATCAAACGAAGTCCAAATGATACGAAACTTGACAGGCGGTCTACCGGTAGTAAACCAAGGCTGCATGACAAGTCTCGGTCCAATCCGGAAATGTTTAATCCCCACACACGAAAGAAGGTTAGAAATGACCATCGGAGGAGAACGAAGCGCCGGAATGCAAAACGGACAACGGGGAAAATGCTCGAATGCATGAGATGAATACGTATGCAAATGCAATGCACATGATGACATGATATGAGATGCATGACAACGAAAACAACACACGGAGACAAAGACCCGAACCCAAAAAATAAATATAACTTAATGCCGGAAACGGCAAGAGTGGAGTACAAATTGGGAAAGTTATATCTGGGGCGTTACACTATAGCTATTAGCAGTAGCGAGCTTCCACTAAGCGCGCTGCTGCTACACTTGTGTAGCAGTAGCGCTGGTGAGCACGCGCTACTGCTATGTGTTAGCTGTAGCGCCTTATTAGTAGCGCCGGTCCCCGCGCTACTGATACACCTAAAACCCGCCCTGCTGCTAGCCTTTTCCCTAGTAGTGACTACACCGCATCGCCGTACTCCGGGGATGCCGCGGCCATGTATCAGGCTGCTCTGAGCCACGGCGCCGTGTTTCCTCCCCAGGCTGAGTGGATAATGGACACAGGGGCCTCATCCCACGTCACCAGGGACCCAGGTACATTGCTCGAGTCTCATCCCTTATTAACACATGATTCTCGTCATATTGTTGTCGGTAATGGGGCTCGTCTTCCAGTCGTCGCCATTGGTAACACACGTCTCCCTCCCCGCCCATTCTATCTCACTCATATCTTGTTATCCCCTAACATCGTGCAAAACCTTATCTCCGTTCGCAAGTTTACTCATGAAAATTTATGTTCTGTGGATTTTGACCCCCTCGGTTTTTCCGTGAAGGATCTTCGAACCAAGGTGGTGCTTCTGAGGTGCAATAGTTCCGGTGACCTCTACCGTTTCACCGGCGACCATGGTAGCACTCTTCCGGCGGTTTTCACTATTTCCCATTCGGATCTTTGGCATAAAAGGCTCGGGCACCCCGGCGTTTCGTCATTAGCTTATTTTCCCTTTGATATTCCCACTACATGTAATAAAAGATCTAGGTCGCCATTATGTACCGCTTGCCAATTACGCAAACACACTCGTCTCCCTTTTTCCAGCTCCACCTCTTATACCACTACGCCATTCCAATTATTACATTGTGATCTGTGGACCTCTCCGATCATTAGTTTCTTGGGTTATAGGTACTACCTTGTTGTTTTGGATGACTACACGCATTACTCTTGGACCTTCCCGCTCCGCGCCAAATCCGATACATGTGCCACACTTCGCCGTTTCTTCTCTTTCGTCCTCACCCAATTTCATGTGATGGTCCAATGTTTGCAGTGTGACAATGGCGGAGAGTTCCTCACCACCGCGCTTCGTGACTTCTTCTCCTCCAATGGCATCTATTTTCGTCTAACGTGCCCACATACCTCGCCCCAAAATGGTAAGGCCGAACGCCACATCCGAACCACAAATGACGTCGTTCGCACTCTCTCATTTCAAGCACAGCTCCTTCCTGCCTTTTGGGTCGAAGCCCTCCACACTGCCACCAGTCTCCTCAACATTCGACCGTCGCGTGCTATCCATCACTTTACCCCCCCCCCCATTTTCTTCTTTACGGCATGCATCGCACCTATGATCACTTGCGTACTTTTGGGTGTCTCTGCTACCCCAACCTATCTGCCATAGCTCCTCACAAGCTCTCGTCGTGTTCGACATGTTGTGTGTTCATTGGTTATCCCCGTGAGCAGAAAGGATACTGCTGTTTTGATCTCTCCTCGCGCAAGGTCATCACTTCTAGGCATGTTGTTTTTGATGAAATGGTATTTCCTTATGTTTCTGCTGCAAAAAATCCAGCCGGTCCGGTGAGCCCTGCCGCACCTGCCGCCCCTGACGACGCTCCCTCCCTCGTTCCCTGTACCTCGTACGGGTCGCATCCAACCCACCCGTCCACTTGCGCCCCTGCCGGGCCCGCTGGGGTTTCCATGCCCACGCCCACAAGCACCCCCACGCGCCCCTCTCCCAGACCCACACCCCATGCATACCCGCCAATCCGCCCGTGCCTCGCCCCGGATGCCGCTGCATGCACGCCCGCGCGTGGATCTAACGCGGGATTCCCTTCGGGATCGCACACCTCGGTTTCCACTCCTCCCGCTTCCTCGCTTTCTTCTCCTGCTGCGGGATCGCTCACACCAGTTTCTGCGCCATGTACGCCCCTGTCTTCTGCGGGTCCGCAACTACCTCCACGTGCCATCCCCGTACCACCTCTCACTAATCTACACCCAATGAGAACGCGCGGTAAAACGGGTTTTGCCATGCCCAAACGACACTTTGACTTATCTGTCATCACCACCCCTTCGCCAATCCCCTCCTCCTACCGTGCTGCTCTCAAAGACCCCCACTGGCGTGCCGCAATGTTAGACGAATTTCATGCGCTAATACGGAATGACACTTGGTCTTTGGTGCCTTGTCCTGCAGGTGTAAACATGGTGACGGGCAAGTGGATCTTCCGGCATAAACTTCACCCTGATGGCTCGTTGGCCCGGTACAACGCACGTTGGGTGGTCCGTGGCTTCACACAACAGGCCGGTGTTGACTATGGGGAGACCTTCAGCCCCATCATCAAACCCGCCACAATCAGAGTCGTCCTCAGTCTTGCCACGGCGAACAGTTGGCCGATTTGTCAAATGGACGTTAAAAATGCCTTTCTTCACGGTGACCTCGCCGAGACCGTGTACTGCCAGCAACCCTTCGGGTTCGTTGACTCTGCTCGTCCCACGCATGTTTGTCACCTCAACAAGTCCTTGTATGGCCTCAAGCAGGCTCCCCGGACTTGGTTCCTCTGCTTCACGCATTTTCTTCACACTCTTGGATTCGTCTCCTCCAAATGTGACACCTCACTGTTTATTCTTTGCTGAGGGACATCCATGGCCTATCTCCTTCTCTACGTCGATGATATCATCTTCACAGCCAGTAGCACCACCCTTCTCACGTCGCTCGTGTCATCACTCTCCCGCGAGTTCTCCATGACTGACCTTGGGGATATCCACTACTTTCTCGGCGTCAATGTGCATCGCAACACCGCTGGTCTCTTCTTATCACAGGAGCAGTACGCCCTTGAGGTTTTGGAGCGGGCTAACATGCTCAACTACCATCCTGTAACCACGCCCATTGACACTCGCTCTAAGCTCTCCAGTACGTGTGGCAAGCCCTTCTCCGACCCCTCCAAGTATCACAGTATCGCCGGAGCTCTTCAGTATCTCACCCTCACACGGCCAGATCTCACCTACGTCGTCCAACAGATTTGTCTGTTCATGCATGCCCCGCTTGACTCACACTACCAGTTGATCAAGCGCATCTTGCGCTACCTCCGCGGCACCACTCACTACGGGCTCCAGTTCTATCGCTCCTTGTCACATGACCTCATTTCCTATAGCGATGTTGATTGGGTCGGGTGTCCAGACACTCGCAAGTCCACTTCTGGTTTTTGCGTGTTCCTCGGTGACAACCTCATCTCTTGGTCATCCAAGCGACAACCGACAGTGTCTCGCTCCAGTGCGGAGGCGGAGTATCGTGCCGTGGCCAACTGTGTCACCGAGTCTTGTTGGCTACGACAAATCCTCACCGGGCTACATCACCCCCCACGTCGCGCTACGGTGGTGTACTGTGATAACGTCAGCGTGATGTATCTCTCGTCTAACCCGGTGCAGCATCAGCGGACGAAGCATGTCGAAATTAATCTTCACTTTGTTCGGGATCGCGTTGCCCTCGGTGAAGCTCAGGTTCTTCATGTTCCGACTTCCTCGCAGTTCGCGGATATCTTCACCAAGGGGCTGCCGTCATCGGTGTTTTGTGACTTTAGAGTCAGCCTGAACGTCCTTCCCAGCGACGTTCGGACTACGGGGGGGGGGGGGGGGGTGTTGAGTTGTAACGTGACTACTGTACATGAGCATCTGTGTGTATGAGATGTGTTTCCGTTGTAACCACAGGGCCGGGTCTCCAGGTACTTAGCTAACCCACCGGCGCCTAATCGCCCACTTCCCTGCATGTAGGGATCATGGCCTCTCCGTGTATATGTACTGGCTCACTCGAGGAATACAGCAAGGCAACTCATTCCTCCATTCTTCTGGGAGAGGGAGAGCTCTGGATAGCTCAAATTTAGCGAAGGCCGATGGCGGCACTTCGGCCAGGGAGGCGGATGGAGGACGCGGGGAGAGGAGCGGGTTGGTTCAGGAGGTGTACTGGAGGGAGAGGGAGCAGAGGCATCCGGAGGGATGCTCGGGGAGGCCTTTTATGGCGGAGCGGTGGTGCACCGCGGACGGCATCCACGACCATGAACTGGGCGAGCCAGAGGCCGAATTGGCGCTCTGGCTTGTGTCTACGGTCCTCCTAGGCGAGGTCCGGGAACGAAAGGGAGAGTGGGACGAGTCCCGCGCATGAACAGGGAGTGGCGAGCTCGGGCAGTGCTCGGGCGAGCTTGCTAGGGGGGAAACGACGGTGAGGGAGAAAGGTCCAGACAGCTAGGGGTGTTGCGCACGCAGAGGCGGCCTCGGGAGACACGGCCCAGGCGCCCAAGGCCAACGTGGAGCCTCAGAATGGGTGTGCTACAGTGCGGTGGTGTACTGTAGCGCGCTCCAGAGCGTGCCATTGGCATGCCATGGCTTGGCTTGCGTGGCCAGTTATGTCCAAGAGTTCTAGGGGTAGTAAACAAAGTGGAAGTGGCCCTGGATGCTCTAGGGGGTGCTGGATAAAGAAATGGGAGAGATGAAGAGTGCTGCGATGGGTGAACAGTGAGAGAAAGATAGGGTTTTACCCCTCAATGATTGGTCTATGGGAAAGCAAAACATGGAGGTAGAAGATGACTAGGGTTCAATTGTAGTCCATTTGATGCTCCAATCATTGATCACAAAAATATGGCATATGGTGTTTGGTGATGACTTGAGATAGCTAGAGGAATCCAATGGATTTGAAACTTAGCAGGAATGAGTTTGGGGGCAATTGGAGCTAGTCTACAAATTTGTAGCTCATTTGGAGAAGGTTCACAATGTAAACTATTTCATCCATAGTTTTGGTTAGAAGGGTTTTTGTCAAGGTTTGACCAAGTTACACTGTTCTCCATCTTGAACTACTTGGTCTAGATAAAAGATTAGAACATTTGGGCATGTGTACCAAGTTTGAGCACATTTGGTGAAACTTGATAGTGCAAAGTTGTTCAAACTTGGAAATCAGCAGAGAGGGTTTTCAGAGGGTTTGATGAAGTTCCGACCAGCCTTCTCCACTGCTCCTCTGCTCCGCCCGTCTGGGCAAGTTGCCCACCTCCGCGAGCCCATCTCCAACCTCCTCCTGCGCATGGCGCCTGTCAGCCTCGACAGCGATGCCCGTCGACCAGCAGCAGCCGCCCCAGTCGCCGCGTAGGACCGGCCGAGCACGCCGCAGGGTGAGTGCTCAACGTGGTGACGGGCACGGTTGACGCCGTTGCATCGTCGGGTTTGGTAGAGACTGTCAGATTTGGGCTGATTCAGTCTGAGTTGTTTGGGGGACAGGATTTGGATGGGGATGATCAGATCGACAGGGAGCAGCAGAAGCCCCAGGTGAGACTGATGAGAATCATGAGATCAGTTGTGTCTGCGCGCCCTACATCTCATGTTCAAGCTCTAAGAGAAAGTCATAGTTAGCAACAATTTACAGCTGTTCGGGTAATGACTACATAAGTTCTTGGATAAAAATAGTTTCAGAAATTAGTTTTTTCTGTTATTTTACCTCGTTTGATGGGATAGACAGTCAAGTCATCACTGAGTCGATTATTGTGTACTCTTATGTTGTATTCCAGTGCCATGTTCATAGTTATTGGTTACTGATTTTACCTTTTTCACATGCTTTATTTAAAGAAAAACCAATTTCATTAATGAAACTGATCAATTCGTTAATCATCTCAATCATATTCTTTTATTTTATTTAGTAGTATATTGCATGAACCTGATGTAGAAGTAGGAAAGAACAAATGTCAGCTTATTATGACCTGAAAAGGTTTAGTAAAACCAGACTTTGTTGTGCATCTGTTCTTTTATCTATTTTTACTTGTACAATCGGATCATGTGCTTTTCCAAATTATTTTTGTAAGCTCATTGTCGTTGTTGCTTAGTTTACTGTGAACAGATCCAATTCCTGAACTCATCCTCCCTTCCATACAGAAGTGCCGACGCATTGGCAAGTCAGCGGTGATTTATTTATTATACTGTCTTCACACCGTGAATGCCATCCTATGCATGCACAAACATTTTAGTTGCAATGTTCACTACTTCAGTGCGATGGTTCAAGAGCCTGTTGTACTTGTATTGATCATCACCATTTCATTGGTTGGTTCACATTCTCTGACAGATCAAACAATAGTTCTTCCATTTGTGTGAAGCCTATCTCGGATGACTATAATGAACTAGCTGTATGGACCTCCTTATTGTTGTTGTCGATTGCTCGCAAATATTGATCATGTGTTTACCCTTTGAATTGCACACCATAACCGCACCATGATATAGTAATATGCCTTGCTCCTGCTCCTATTTGTGTAAATCTAATGGTATTCCCCTCCATTTTATGTCCCTTTTTCTTTGGCTATTTTGTGTGTGTTAAGTGCTTGATGAAATTCTCATGTGAGGCATCCATTCATGGATAGAATTGGGCAAAACAATGTAGATTAACCGACATATGTGCCTTTCTGGAATAGATTAGGTTAAGAATGTCACTCGGGATCCTGCTTGTCATGGGTTCTTACCATGCATTAGTGAAAATCTTTTTTAATAGTTGAATAATATATGTGCTCATGTCTCATACTAATAGACCGTGCCATGCGTCAGGTGTTGCAGTCCGATTAGAAATTATTCTGTGGTGTTACAAACCCCACCCCCACGTTCTTTACTGATCTTTTGTTGAATTCTAAACTTATTGCTCAACGTTTTGTTACTCGCAGGCAGGAACATGAGTATGCATTCCTGGGAGATAGCAAATGACATAAATTGGATGGTTGATGCTCTTAATAGATTGACCCTCTTATACTGCTGCTCACTGTTAGAAGTTAAATAAATGGCACTTCTATTTTTCTTCTTGTTGGATAAAACTAAATAAATGGTATGTTGCTAAGTATTTTATTCATTTTTCATTCATTTTTAATTTGAGAATATGGGTGACACAGATATGTTTCTTTGACTACTGAAGTGTTGTCTACCAGTAGTTCACGGGCAAAGCTCCAGGGCCATGTGAACATGTATGAGTAAATAATCTTTGTGCTTCCCTGTTTTTTAATTTATTTAATAATATCCTATATGTTTCATCTTCCAACAATTTGCATCAGCCTTTTGCAGCTTAGGAGTACTTGACATCCACTCCTAAATTGGCAGTCTCTGTTTTGGTTGTATGAGGACTGCGTTATATTCTTTGATGATATTTTCATATTTTAAAGAAATGCAAGCACATCCCACAATCTTAATGCTTATTCTTTTTATTTTGGATGTTGAATCATGGCACTAATATAGTAGTGAAATATATTCATCGTAAATACTGCAATGAATACACTTTCAAGCAATTTCATAATCTTTCTTAGTTCCGTCTATCCTCACCGTTGTTATTATACTTATGTGATCTGATACTGTTATGTGGATGCAGTGGCACATACTGCAGGAGCTTGCTTCATCTTGAAGCTCATGTTGTTAGATGTATGAATTGCATGATGTATTGCTCATGTGCAAAGGCACGTATATATGATGTACAGAGGTGGGCCACGACCTCAACTATGCAAGGAACTAGGAGGTGGGCCCAATACATAGATAAGCACAACACATATACTCAACACCCCCCCCCCCACAGTCGAAGCGGCACCGCTGCTGAGCAAAGACTAGACCGGAACTCCTCAAATGACGTCGTAGGCAAGCCCTTGGTCATAATATCTACAAATTGTTGGGAAGTAGGAATGTGTAGAACACGAATATGGCCAAGAGCCACCTGTTCCCGAACAAAATGAATATCCAACTCAATATGCTTGGTCCTACGATGATGTACCGGGTTGGCCGAGAGGTGGACCGCCGAAACATTGTCGCAATAGACCATCGTAGCACGGTCCACAGGACAAGAGAGCTCCTGAAGAAGCTGGCGAAGCCACGAACACGCGGCGACGACGTTGGCCACCACACGATACTCAGCCTCAGCATTGGAGCGAGAGACCGTAGGCTGCCGCTTGGACGACCACGAGATGAGTGAGGGTCCAAGGAAGACACAATAGCCCAAGGTGGAGCGGCGAGTGTCAGGGCAGCCCGTCCAGTCTGCATTGGAGTAGGCGGTGAGGGCGGTGTCAGCGGAGGCATGGAGCGTGACACTAAGATCCATGGTGCCCCAGACATAGCGGAGAATCCGCTAGACAGCGGCCCGGTGAACGTCCCGAGGAGCATGCATATGGAGGCACTCCTGCTGCACAGCATACTGGATCTCCGGTTGAGTCAGAGTGAGGTACTGGAGAGCACCAACCATAGACCGATAGAATGCAGCATCCGAAGCAGGAGAACCATCCGTGGCAGAGAGCTTGGCCTTCGTATCAACAGGCGTAGCGGCGGGCTTGTAGTTAAGCATGCCAGCACGATCCAGGATCTCATGAGCGTACTTCCGCTAATGAAGAAAGAAGCCATCTGGACGGTGCACCACCTCAACACCGAGGAAGTAGTGCAAAGGATCCAAGTCCTTGATGGCAAACTCAGCGCGAAGACGAGCTGTGAGCTGACTTAGAAGGCCAGCCGTACATGCCGTCAGGATGATGTCGTCGACATAGAGCAGCAAGTAGGCCGTGTCGAAGCCCTGGTGACAGACGAAGAGCGATGCGTCCGAGTAGGTGGAGCGAAACCCGACCTAGTGTAGAAACATCGTGATGCGCTGGTAACACACGCGCGGAGCCTGCTTGAGTCCGTACAAGGACCGCGAAAGCAGGTACACGTGGTCGGGAAGTGCTGGATCAACGAACCCCGTGGGCTACTGGTAGAAGACCTGCTCCTCGAGGTGGCCATGGAGGAAGGCGTTGGAGACGTCCGTCTGGTGCACCGGCCAAGCACGGGAGACCGCAAGGTGGAGAACCATGCGAATCATGTCGGCCTTAACGACCAGAGCGAAGGTGTCGGTGAAGTCAACGCCAGCACGCTGTCGGAAGCCACGAACAACCTAGAGCGCTTTATAGCGGTCAAGGGTACCATCACGACGGAGCTTGTGTTTGAAGACCCACTTCCCGGTAATCATGTTGGCATGCCGGGGACGGGGAACAAGCTGCCACGTCCGGTTGCACAGCATGGCGTCAAACTCCTCTTGCATCGCAGCCATCCAGAGCGGGTCACGAAGAGCAGCTCAAATGGAGGACGGCAACGGCGATGGCGTAGAGGTGGATGTCGAGTGGACGTAGTCATCCAAGGCGTAGCGCGAGCTCGGGCGAAAAACACCCGCACGGGCGCGGGTGACCGGACCGGCCACGGGAGACTCGGTCGCAGTTGGGGCCGGTGATGAGGGCACCGGGGGCGCCATGACTGCGGGCGCCGAGGCGACCGCGGTCGCCGTGGGAGCCCGTGGGGCCATGGGCGCCGAGGGGGGCACGGGGGCCGCAGCAGGGGCCGGGACCGTGAGCGCCAAGACCGCAGGAAGAGGGGCGCCGTGGGCAGCAGCACCATGGCCAGAGGAGGCGCCGCATGCAGGGGCGCGCCTCAAAGCCAGGGGCAGGCCAAGGGCGGCCCATGAGCGCCCTGGGAGAGGCGTCGAGGATCCCGCGTCATCAGTGGCGGGAGGAACAGCCGGTGGTACCTGCTGAAACGGAAACACATGCTCATCAAAGTAAATGTTCCGAGAAGTGAACACACGGTGGGAGAAGGGATCATAGCATCGATATCCCTTGGAGTTAGAGGGGTAGCCGATGAAGAGGCAAGCAACAAAACATGGTGCAAGTTTGTGAGGAGCGGTGTCGGCAGTGCTAGGATAGCAAAGGCACCCAAAAATACGCAAGCCATCATAAGACGGGGGCATACCAAAGAAAAGATGGTGAGGTGCGTTCCACCATGGGCGGCAGGATCGAAGGTTAAGGAGAAGTGATGCAGTAGCGAGTGCGTCTGGCTAGAAGCAAGGCGGCACGTTAGCTTGAAACAGGACTGTGCGAACGCAGTCATTCAGAGTGCGAATGACGTGTTCGGCTCGACCGTTCTGTTGTGAAGTGTACGGGCATGTGCAACAAAAAACCGTGCCGTGGTGCGACAGTGCGGAAAGCAAGATTGTCAAACTCTTTTCCATTGTCAGTCTGAAGAGTAAGAATGGGACGCCCAAACTGCGTGCTGACATAGGAGTAAAAAGCCGTCAAAGTGGAGAGTGCACCCAACTTCCGTCGCAAAGGAAAAGCCCACACATAATGAGAATAATCATCAAGAATAACCAGATAATATAAAAAACCCAAATTACTAGGAACCGGAGAGGTCCACACATTGCTATGAATCAACTGAAAAGTAAAAGAAGCAATGATGATGGAGTTATTAAACGGGAGGCGAACATGTTTGCCGACACGACAGGCATGACAAGTGTGATCCTCTATCTTATTACAACTGAAATTGAAACTCCTAAGAATATGACGAAGTGTGATGGGGTTGGGATGACCCAAACGAGCGTGCCAGAGATCGACGCCAGCGGAGAGCGCAAGCAGTGCGGTGGTGGCGGATGAAGGCGAATGCACCGGGTAGAGCTCGTCGGGGCTGTCACATCGGTGGAGTACCATCCTGGTTCGAGCGTCCTTAGCACAAAAACCAAGCTCGTCAAATTCAACAGTGACAGGATTTTCACGAGTGAAACAACCAACGGAAATAAGATTCTTAATAATATGAGGAGACACAAGTATGTTAGGCAAATATAAGGGCATAGAATTAGAAGGAAAAGAAGTATGCCCGGCGTGTGTGATAGGAAGTGTGGAACCATCGCCGACAATGATGTGGCGGTCGATGGTGACGGGAGTGAAGGAGGCAAGATTACCAGGATGAGCAAACATGTGAGCCATGGCCCTGGTGTCCATGTACCAATCATCGCCTCCAGTGTAGTTGTTCGATGTAAGGGAGGTGCGCAACGCGGTGAGGAGCGCCGGATCCCAAGGCGCCGGCGGCAGCGCCGGCGAGGGGGCGGAGGCGCCATAGGGAGGCCGTAGCCGCCGCTCAACTGCGGCGGTGGGTACCCTCCATAGGGCTGCAGAGCCGCGTAGTACGCCTGATGCGTCGGCGGGCGCGGCACGGGAAGTGTCGGTGCAGGAGCCCGTGGAACCGGCATGGTGTAGGTATAAACGTGTGACGCCCCCGATTTGAACGTACACTAATCATACACGCAAATGTGTATGATCAAGATCAGGGACTCACAGGAAGATACTACAACACAACTCTACAAATAAAATAAGTCATACAAGCATCATATTACAAGACAAGGGCCTCAAGGGCTCGAATACAAGAGCTCGATTATAGACGAGTCAGCGGAAGCAACAATATCTGAGTACAGACATAAGTTAAACAAGTTTGCCTTAAGAAGGCTAGCACAAACTGGGATACAGATCGAAAGAGGCGCAGGCCTCCTGCCTGGGATCCTCCTGAACTACTCCTGGTCGTCGTCAGCGGCCTGCACGTAGTAGTAGGCACCTCCAGAGTAGTAGTAGTCGTCATCGACGGTGGCGTCTGGCTCCTGGACTCCAACGTCTTGTCGCAACAATCGGATATAGAAAGGGGGAAAAGGGGGGAGCAAAGCAACCGTGAGTACTCATCCAAAGTACTCGCAAGCAAGGAGCTACACTACATATGCATTGGTATCAATGAAAGGGGGTAGTATATGTGGACTGAACTGCAGAATACCGGAATAAGAGGGGGATAGCTAGTCCTGCCGAAGACTACGCTTCTGGCTGCCTCCATCTTGCAGCATGTAGAAGAGAGTAGATGGTAAGTTCACCAAGTAACATCGCATAGCATAATCCTACCCGGCGATCCTCCCCTCGTCGCCCTGTGAGAGAGCGATCACCGGGTTGTATCTAGCACTTGAAAGGGGGTATTTTATTAAGTATCTGGTTCTAGTTGTCATAAGGTCAAGGTACAACTCCGAGTCGTCCTTTTACCGAGGAACACGGCTATTCGAATAGATAAACTTCCCTGCAGGGGTGCACCACATTTCCCAACACGCTCGATCTCCTTTGGCCGGACACACTTTCCTGGGTCATGCCCGGCCTCGAAAGATCAACACGTCGCAGCCTCACCTAGGCACAACAGAGAGGTCAGCACGCCGGTCTAAATTCTATGGCGCAGGGGTCTGGGCCCATCGCCCATTGCACACCTGCATGTTGCGTGGGCGGCCCGTAAGCAGACCTAGCCTCCCTAATACAAGAGCAGGCGTTCCAGTCCAATCCGGCGCCCGCCGCTCAGTCGCTGACGTCACGAAGGCTTCGGCTGATACCACGACGTCGAGTGCTCACAACTGTTCCCGAGTAGTTGGTTAGTGCGTATAGGCCAGTGGCCAGACTCAGATTAAATACCAAGATCTCGTTAAGCGTGCTATTTTTGAAATGACCGCGGACGCCGACCAGGGCCAGGCCCACCTCTCTCCTAGGTGGTCTCAACCTGCCCTATCACTCCGCCACAAGTAACAATCGGGGGCCGTCGGGAACCCAGGCCCACCTCTACCTGTATGGAACCACCTGTCCCTTCAGCCCCCACATCGGAATCACATGCGGGTACTCTACGAGCCGACCCGAGTTTAGTCACCACCTGTATAGTATGTATGTATGTATTGTTGGGGAACGTAGTAATTTCGAAAATTTTCCTACGCACACGCAAGATCATGGTGATGCACAGCAACGAGAGGGGAGAGTGTTGTCTACGTACCAACGCAGACCGACTGCGGAAGCGATCACACAACGTAGAGGAAGTAGTCGTACGTCTTCTTCCCGATCCGACCGATCCAAGCACCGTTACTCCGGCACCTCCGAGTTCTTAGCACATGTTCAGCTCGATGACGATCCCCGGGCTCCGATCCAACAAAGCTTCGGGGAGGAGTTCCGTCAGCACGACGGCGTGGTGACGATCTTGATGTACTACCGACGCAGGGCTTCGCCTAAGCACTACAACGGTACGATCGAGGTGGAATTTGGTGGCAGGGGGCACCGCACACGGCTAAGGAGCGATCTCAAGGATCAAGTTATGTGTCTTGGGGTGCCCCCCGCCCCCGTATATAAAGGTTGGAGGAGGGGGAGCCGGCCGGCCAGGGAGAGGAGGCGCAGGGGAGTCCTACTCCCACCGGGAGTAGGACTCCTCCCCCCAATCCTAATCCAATTAGGACTCCCGGGAGGGAAAGAGAGAGAAGGGGGGCCGGCCCCCTATCCTAGTCCTACTAGGACTTGGGGAAGGGGGGGCGCCGGCCAGCTTGGGCTTGTCCCTTTTCTCTTTTTCCACTAAGGCCCAATAGGCCCATTAGTCTCCCGGGGGGTTCCGGTAACCCTCCCGGTATTCCGGTAAAATCCCGATTTCACCCGGAACACTTCCGATGTCCAAACATAGGCTTCCAATATATAAATCTTTACGTCTCGACCATTTCGAGACTCCTCGTCATGTCCGTGATCTCATCCGGGACTCCGAACAACCTTCGGTGCATCAAAATGCATAAACTCATAATAACTGTCATCGTAACGTTAAGCGTGCGGACCCTACGGTTCGAGAACAATGTAGACATGACCGAGACACGTCTCCGGTCAATAACCAATAGCGGGACCTGGATGCCCATATTGGCTCCTACATATTCTACGAAGATCTTTATCGGTCAGACCGCATAACAACATACGTTGTTCCCTTTGTCATCGGTATGTTACTTGCCCGAGATTCGATCGTCGGTATCCAATACCTAGTTCAATCTCGTTACTGGCAAGTCTCTTTACTCGTTCCGTAATACATCATCTCACAACTAACATCTTAGTTATAATGCTTGCAAGGCTTACATGATGTGTATTACCGAGAGGGCCCAGAGATACCTCTCCGACAATCGGAGTGACAAACCCTAATCTCGAAATACGCCAACCCAACATCTACCATTGGAGACACCTGTAGTACTCCTTTATAATCACCCAGTTACGTTGTGACGTTTGGTAGTACCCAAAGTGTTCCTCCGGTAAACGGGAGTTGCATAATCTCATAGTCATAGGAACATGTATAAGTCATGAAGAAAGCAATAGCAACATACTAAACGATCGGGTGCTAAGCTAATGGAATGGGTCATGTCAATCAGATCATTCAACTAATGATGTGATCCCGTTAATCAAATAACAACTCTTTGTTCATGGTTAGGAAACATAACCATCTTTGATTAACGAGCTAGTCAAGTAGAGGCATACTAGTGACACTCTGTTTGTCTATGTATTCACACATGTATTATGTTTCCGGTTAATACAATTCTAGCATGAATAATAAACATTTATCATGATATAAGGAAATAAATAATAACTTTATTATTGCCTCTAGGGCATATTTCCTTCAGTCTCCCACTTGCACTAGAGTCAATAATCTAGTTCACATCGCCATGTGATTTAACAGCAATAGTTCACATTACCATGTGATTAACACCCATAGTTCACATCGTCATGTGACCAACACTCAAAGGGTTTACTAGAGTCACTAATCTAGTTCACATATCTATGTGATTAACACCCGAAGAGTACTAAGGTGTGATCATGTTTTGCTTGTGAGATAATTTTAGTCGACGGGTCTGTCACATTCAGATCCGTAAGTATTTTGCAAGTTCTATGTCTACAATGCTCTACACGGAGCTACTCTAGCTAATTGCTCCCACTTTCAATATGTATCCAGATTGAGACTTAGAATCATCTGGATCAGTGTCATAAACTTGCATCGACGTAACCCTTTACGACGAACCTTTTTGTCACGTCCATAATCGAGAAACATATCCTTATTTCACTAAGGATAATTCTGACCGCTGTCCAGTGATCTACTCCTATATCACTATTGTACTCCCTTGCCAAATCAGTGTAGGGTATGCAATAGATCTGGTATACAGCATGACATACTTTATAGAACCTATGGCCAAGGCATAGGGAATGACTTTCATTCTCTTTCTATCTTCTGCCGTGGTCGGGCTTTGAGTCTTACTCAACTTCACACCTTATAATACAGGCAAGAACTCTTTCTTTGACTGCTCTATTTTGAACCACTTCAAAATCTTTGTCAAGGTATGTACTCATTGAAAAAACTTATCAAGCGTCTTGATCTATCTCTATAGATCTTGAAGCTCAATATGTAAGCAGCTTCACCGAAGTCTTTCTTTGAAAAACTCCTTTCAAACACTCCTTTATGCTTTACAGAATAATTCTACATCATTTCCGATCAACAATATGTCATTCACATATACTTATCAAAAATGCTGTAGTGCTCCCACTCACTTTCTTGTAAATACAGGCTTCACCGCAAGTCTGTATAAAACTATATGCTTTGATCAACTCATCAAAGCGTATATTCCAACTCCGAGATGCTTGCACCAGTCCACAGATGGATCGCTGGAGCTTGCACATTTTGTTAGCACCTTTCGGATTGACAAAACCTTCTAGTTGCATCATATACAACTCTTCTTTAGCAAATCCATAAAGGAATGCAGTTTTGTTTATCCATTTGCCAGATTTCATAAAATGCGGCAATTGCTAACATGATTCGGACAGACTTTAAGCATAGATACGAGTGAGAAAATCTAATCGTAGTCAACACCTTGAACTTGTCGAAAACCTTTTGCGACAATTCTAGCTTTGTAGATAGTAACACTACTATCAACGTCCGTCTTCCTCTTGAAGATCCATTTATTTTCTATGGCTTGCCGATCATCGGGCAAGTCAACCAAAGTCCGTACTTTGTTCTCATACATGGATCATATCTCAGATTTCATGGCTTCAAGCCACTTTGCGGAATCTGGGCTCACCATCGCTTCTTCATAGTTAGCAAGTTCGTCATGGTCTAGTAACATGACTTCCAGAATAGGATTACCGTACCACGCTGGTGCGGATCTCACTCTGGTTTACTTACGAGATTTGGTAGTAACTTGATCTGAAGTTACATGATCATCATCATTAGCTTCCTCACTAATTGGTGTAGTAGTCACAAGAACAGATTTTGTGATGAACTACTTTCCAATAAGGGAGAAGGTACAATTACCTTATCAAGTTTTCTACTTTCCTCCCACTCACTTCTTTCGAGAGAAACTCCTTCTCTAGAAAAACTCCGAATTTAGCAACAAAAGTCTTGCCTTCGGATCTGTGATAGAAGGTGTACCCAACTGTCTCCTTTGGGTATCCTATGAAGACATATTTCTCCGATTTGAGTTTGAGCTTATCGAGATGAAACCTTTTTCACATAAGCATCGCAACTCCAAACTTTAAGAAACGACAGCTTAGGTTTCTTGCCAAACCATAGTTCACACGGTGTCGTCTCAACGGATTTAGATGGTGCCCTATTTAACGTGAATGCAGCTGTCTCTAATGCATAACCCCAAAACGATAGCGGTAAATCAGTAAGAGACATCATAGATCGCACCATATCTAGTAAAGTACGATTACGACGTTCGGACACACCATTACGCTCTGGTGTTCCGGGTGGCGTGAGTTGCGAAACTATTCCACAATTTTTCAAATGTATACCAAACTCGTAACTCAAATATTCTCCTCCACGATCAGATCGTAGAAACTTTATTTTCTTGTTACGATGATTTTCAACTTTACTCTGAAATTCCTTGAACTTTTCAAATGTTTCAGACTTATGTTTCATTAAGTAGATATACCCATATCTGCTTAAATCATCTGTGAAGGTGAGAAAATAACGATATCCGCCACGAGCCTCAATATTCATCGGACCACATACATCGGTATGTATGATTTCCAATAAATCTGTTGCTCTCTCCATAGTACCGGAGAACGGTGTTTTAGTCATCTTGCCTATGAGGCACGGTTCGCAAGTACCAAGTGATTCATAATCAAGTGGTTCCAAAAGCCCATCAGTATGGAGTTTCTTCATGCGCTTTACACCGATATGACCTAAACGGCAGTGCCACAAATAAGTTGCACTATCATTATTAACTTTGCGTCTTTTGGTTTCAATATTATGATTATGTGTATCACTACGATCGAGATCCAACAAACTATTTTCATTGGGTGTGTAACCATATAAGGTTTTATTCATGTAAACAGAACAACAATTTATTCTTTTACTTAAATGAATAACCGTATTACAATAAACATGATCAAATCATATTCATGCTCAATGCAAACACCAAATAACACTTATTTAGGTTCAACACTAATCCCGAAATTATAGGGAGTGTGCGATGATGATCATATCAATCTTGGAACCACTTCCAACACACATCGTCACTTCACCCTTAACTAGTCTCTGTTTATTCTACAACTCCCGTTTCGAGTTACTAATCTTAGCAACTGAACCAATATCAAATACTGAGGGGTTGCTGTAAACACTAGTAAAGCACACATCAATAACATGTATATCAAATATACTTTTGTTCACTTTGCCATCCTTCTTATCCGCCAAATACTTGGGGCAGTTCCGCTTCCAGTGACCAGTCCCTTTGCAGTAGAAGCACTTAGTCTCAGGCTTAGGACCAGACTTGGGCTTCTTCACTTGAGCAGCAACTTGCTTGCCGTTCTTCTTGAAGTTCCCCTTCTTCCCTTTGCCCTTTTCTTGAAACTAGTGGTCTTGTCAACCATCAACACTTGATGTTTTTCTTGATTTCTACCTTCGTTGATTTCAGCATCACGAAGATCTTGGGAGTTGTTTCTGTTATCCCTTGCATATTATAGTTCATCACGAAGTTCTACTAACTTGGTGATGGTGACTAGAGAATTCTGTCAATCACTATCTTATCTGGAAGATTAACTCCCACTCGATTCAAGCGATTGTAGTACCCAGACAATCTGAGCACATGCTCACTAGTTGAGCGATTCTCCTCCATCTTTTAGCTATAGAACTTGTTGGAGACTTCATATCTCTCAACTCGGGTATTTGCTTGAAATATTAACTTCAACTCCTGGAACATCTCATATGGTCCATGACGTTCAAAACGTCTTTGAAGTCCCGATTCTAAGCCATTAAGCATGGTGCACTAAACTATCAAGTAGTCATCATATTGAGCTAGCCAAACGTTCATAACGTCCGCATCTGCTCCTGCAATAGGTCTGTCACCTAGCGGTGCATCAAGGACATAATTCTTCTGTGCAGCAATGAGGATAAACCTCAGATCACGGATCCAATCCGCATCATTGCTACTAACATCTTTCAACACAATTTTCTCTAGGAACATATCAAAATAAACACAGGGAAGCAACAACGCGAGCTATTGATCTACAACATGATTTGCAAAATACTACCAGGACTAAGTTCATGATAAATTTAAGTTCAATTTAATCATATTACTTAAGAACTCCCACTTAGATAGACATCCCTCTAATCCTCTAAGTGATCACGTGATCCAAATCAACTAAACCATAACCGATCATCACGTGAGATGGAGTAGTTTTCAATGGTGAACATCGTTATGTTGATCATATCTACTATATGATTCACGCTCGACCTTTCGGTCTCCGTGTTCCGAGGCCATATCTGTATATGCTTGGCTCGTCAAGTATAACCTGAGTATTCTGCGTGTGCAACTGTTTTGCACCCGTTGTATTTGAACGTAGAGCTTATCACACCCGATCATCACGTGGTGTCTGGGCACGAAGAACTTTGGCAACGGTGCATACTCAGGGAGAACACTTCTTGATAATTTAGTGAGAGATCATCTTATAATGCTACCGTCAATCAAAGCAAGATAAGATGCATAAAAGGATAAACATCACATGCAATCAATATAAGTGATATGATATGGTCATCATCATCTTGTGCTTGCGATCTCCATCTCCGAAGCACCGTCATGATCACCATCGTCACCGGCGCGACACCTTGATCTCCATCGTAGCATCGTTGTCGTCTCGCCAATCTTATGCTTCCACGACTATTACTACCGTTTAGTAATCTAGTAAAGCATTACATCGCGATTGCATTGCATACAATAAAGCGACAACCATATGGCTCCTGCCAGTTGCCGATAACTTAGTTACAAAACATGATCATCTCATACAATAAAATCAGCATCATGCCTTGACCATATCACATCACAACATACCCTGCAAAAACAAGTTAGACGTCCTCTACTTTGTTGTTGCAAGTTTTACGTGGCTGCTACGGGCTTAAGTAAGAACTCATCTCACCTACGCATCAAAACCACAACGATAGTTCGTCAAATAGACTCCGTTTTAACCTTCTCAAGGACCGGACGTAGTCACACTTGGTTCAACTAAAGTTGGAGAGACAGTCTTCCGCAAGCCATCTATGTGCAAAGCACGTCGAGGGAACCGGTCTCGCGTAAGAGTACGCGTAAGGTTGGTCCGGATCGTCTCAACCAACAATACCGCCGAACCAAAGTATGACATGCTGGTAGGCAGTATGACTTGTATCGCCCACAACTCACTTGTGTTCTACTCGTGCATATAACATCAAACCATAAAACCTAGGCTCTGATGCCACTGTTGGGGAACGTAGTAATTTCGAAAATTTTCCTACGCACACGCAAGATCATGGTGATGCACAGCAACGAGAGGGGAGAGTGTTGTCTACGTACCAACGCAGACCGACTGCGAAAGCGATCACACAACATAGAGGAAGTAGTCGTACGTCTTCTTCCCGATCCGACCGATCCAAGCATCGTTACTCCGGCACCTCCGAGTTCTTAGCACACGTTCAGCTCGATGACGATCCTCGGGCTCCGATCCAGCAAAGCTTCGGGGAGGAGTTCCGTCAGCACGACGGCGTGGTGACGATCTTGATGTACTACCGACGCAGGGCTTCGCCTAAGCACTACAACGGTACGATCGAGGTGGAATTTGGTGGCAGGGGGCACCGCACACGGCTAAGGAGCGATCTCAAGGATCAAGTTGTGTGTCTTGGGGTGCCCCCCGCCCCCGTATATAAAGGTTGGAGGAGGGGGAGCCGGCCGGCCAAGGAGAGGAGGCGCAGGGGAGTCCTACTCCCACCGGGAGTAGGACTCCTCCCCCCAATCCTAATCCAATTAGGACTCCCGGGAGGGAAAGAGAGAGAAGGGGGGCCGGCCCCCTATCCTAGTCCTACTAGGACTTGGGGAAGGGGGGGGGGGGCGCCGGCCAGCTTGGGCTTGTCCCTTTTCTCTTTTTCCACTAAGGCCCAATAGGCCCATTAGTCTCCCGGGGGGTTCCGGTAACCCTCCCGGTATTCCGGTAAAATCCCGATTTCACCCGGAACACTTCCGATGTCCAAACATAGGCTTCCAATATATCAATCTTTACGTCTCGACCATTTCGAGACTCCTCGTCATGTCCGTGATCTCATCTGGGACTCCGAACAACCTTCGGTACATCAAAATGCATAAACTCATAATAACTGTCATCGTAACGTTAAGCGTGCGGACCCTACGGTTCGAGAACAATGTAGACATGACCGAGTCACGTCTCCGGTCAATAACCAATAGCGGGACCTGGATGCCCATATTGGCTCCTACATATTCTACGAAGATCTTTATCGGTCAGACCGCATAACAACATACGTTGTTCCCTTTGTCATCGGTATGTTACTTGCCCAAGATTCGATCGTCGGTATCCAATACCTAGTTCAATCTCGTTACTGGCAAGTCTCTTTACTCGTTCCGTAATACATCATCTCACAACTAACATCTTAGTTATAATGCTTGCAAGGCTTACGTGATGTGTATTACCGAGAGGGCCCAGAGATACCTCTCCGACAATCGGAGTGACAAACCCTAATCTCGAAATACGCCAACCCAACATCTACCATTGGAGACACCTGTAGTACTCCTTTATAATCACCCAGTTACGTTGTGACGTTTGGTAGTACCCAAAGTGTTCCTCCGGTAAACGGGAGTTGCATAATCTCATAGTCATAGGAACATGTATAAGTCATGAAGAAAGCAATAGCAACATACTAAACGATCGGGTGCTAAGCTAATGGAATGGGTCATGTCAATCAGATCATTCAACTAATGATGTGATCCCGTTAATCAAATAACAACTCTTTGTTCATGGTTAGGAAACATAACCATCTTTGATTAACGAGCTAGTCAAGTAGAGGCATACTAGTGACACTCTGTTTGTCTATGTATTCACACATGTATTATGTTTCCGGTTAATACAATTCTAGCATGAATAATAAACATTTATCATGATATAAGGAAATAAATAATAACTTTATTATTGCCTCTAGGGCATATTTCCTTCATGTATATACCTGTGATCACCTCCCGAGTGATCACGGCCCGATAGTATAGCATGGCAGACGAACAAGAATGTAGGGCCATTGATGATAAACTAGCATCCTATACTAAGCATTTAGGATTGCAGGTAAGGTATCAACAATAATAGCAAGGACAGGCTATGCATCATAATAGGATTAACGGAAAGCAGTAACATGCTACACTATTCTAATGCAAGCAGTAGAGAGAAGAATAGGCGATATCGGGTTGATCAGGGGGGCTTGCCTGATTGCTCTGACAAGTAGGGGTCGTCAACAACGTAGTCGATCGGGGCACCAACAGCGGCGTCAGTTTCGTAGTCTACCGGAGAGAAGAGGGGGGAGAAACAATGAATACAATGTAAACAGATGCATAACGATGCATGACATGACAAGTAACGGTGCTAGATGTGTCCTAACGCAGTAGGAGGTGATACTGGCGAAGGGGGAAAACATCCGGGAAAGTATCCCAGGTGTTTCGCGCTTTCAGACAGATGAACCGAAGGAGGGAAGTTGGGTGTTCGCTATGCTAGGGATATGTGGCGGACGAACAGGCTGCGTATTCAGATTCGTCTCGTCGTTCTGAGCAACTTTCATGTATAATACTTTTTCATCTAACATACGGATTATTTTCTATGAATTTTCAAAGATTTAAACAATTTCTAAAATTTCTGGTTTTATTTTAATTTGTTTTAATCCAAGTTGACCAAGTCAACTTTGACTAGTCAAAAGGACAGGGAGTGGCCCACATGTCATAGGTTGTACTTAAACAAATAAATAAAAGTAATTTAATTGAAAGGGACCCACATGTCATCTATACATTACTAATCAAGTGATTTAATCTCTCACTAATAATAATAAAGCACGAATTGAGTCTCCGGATTCACCGTTATAATAAGCTTCCTTCTTCTGATGAGTTTACACTTTCAGTTTAAACAATTTTTTACATTAGCCGTCGTCCGTCGCGGCCTACCCGGTCCAACACAATCAACCCGAGCAGGACTCTTTGTATTGAAAGCAACTCGAACAGTCCCTCAAAAAAAAAAAGCAACTCGAACAGGACTCTAAGCCACGTGATCAAATAGAGCAAAAAATCTGGCGGAGCATAAACAACGTTTCTGGGGTATTTTTTCTAAAAAGAATGTTTCGTGGGTACATCCAAAAAAAAATTTAGTCGGACTGCCCACCAGCTTGTCCATCCCCACGCCCCGATACCTTTTTTTCGCCCAAGCAAATTGACGGTCACCGCCGCCGCACCTCTCGCCGCTGGCCACTGCCGCTGACGCCAACCTCCCCCAAGTCTCTGATGTCTCCACCGATAGCGCCGCTTCCGACCAATCCTACGAGGCCAGAGCGCCACCTCCGGGCTTCTCCCATCCCTGATCTGGAGAACCAACCTCTTCTCCTCCCTCCACCCCGATCTGGCAGCAACACCGGGAGATCGGCGCGGCGCGGCGCTGGCGAGGGGAGGCCCTGCAGATGAGACGATGGTGGAGGTAAGTAAAGTCGATGGAGCTTGGGCGCGGGGTGGCCAAGGATGCCGTCGCTTGTGCTCCAATCCACTTGCCATCTGTAGCTCGTACTAGAATTGGTTCCGTGCGCCAAAAAATCCCGTTGCAAAAAGGAGATCCGCATGCGATGCTGGACATGTCGTGCTACTCGATTTGATCCAAGCTACTTCAGCCGTGATTGATTTTGGTGGCGGACTGGGAGGAGACAAACAAGAATGGCAAAAACATTAAGATGAAATAGGAAAAACAAAGTTGTTAGGAAAACAGAAGCGCAACAAACAGAAACATTGATCTTGGACCAGCTCAGTGATCAAGGTAGTGTGATTTACAGTTGATAATTCTTTTACCCAAAGCACTGACATGATCGAGACACTGGCTGTCCTGGTTGCCATATAACATGTGCATTATAGTTAGTCCAGTTGGGCTACACGGCTGTTTGAGGAAAACCATAAGCAATTGAGTTCTTTATCAGTAGTCATGCAGAATTAGTGTGAAATATACAGTTTATTTTCAAGATTATTTTGCAGTTGTACTTTCAATTATTTGTTAATGTGCTTTTTCCAGTGGAAACAGTCGTTCGAAACGAGCAGCATACGATTGCTACAACCCAATTGTCTTAGATTCTACCTTTGTCTGATGTTCTTAACCTCTATATGCTTCTTAGATACTACCTTTGTTTGATGTTCCTAACCTTTATATGCTTCAGTACAGAGAAATCTTTGGAACTTGACAAGCCAAGGTATGATAAGAGCAGATTATTACTTCGTTCTCGTCCAGCATCCTCTTTACGTATCAATATTCAAGCGGTAGTTATTCCATCATGTTACATTACTATTGCATTCATATTTTTATGACTAGCCAGCCCTTTCTATAGTTTTCTCAAAAAAATAATATTCAGGCGTTTTTATAGTAGTAAATTTTTTTGGGCGATGCAATGTAAGTTATGTTATTTCTATGCCTAAGTGCTATTATCAGCAATTGATTTTTCTGGCAAGGGAATGTTGAGATGATAGCTTGAGCCTCTGTGCCCACATTTTGAAAACTGTAGACTTATCTTTTACTAATTTTAAAATTGGTAAACTACACATCGACCCCTAGATACCTATCAAAATGTATCTGTTGATTCATTTAGCTGTATTATTGTTTGGTTCATGGAAACTGTCATTTTCTCCATCCGTAGACTTCGTAATTGGGCCTTTGTTAAAAGACGGCGTAAGGGCGAGTTGCGGGGGTATTCACCGCAATATCTGCAAGCAGGAAACTACTTTGCTCACATACCCTTGAACTGGAACTACTAATTAGAAAATATGCATTTCATGTGTCATTTTGCCATTGAGCTAAATTATGTTATTTTCATTCGCCTCCCCTCTTCGAGCCGTCGCTGTATTGGGCCTCACACGGCTTCAAGGCTTGTTTAGGCATCTGTTGTAGAAGAAAATGCTTCTGTTTTTTTGTCGGTCGTCGGCATCAGGTTAGTGAGTTGTCCAATTTAGAAACATTATAACCGAGCACTTTTCCAGCCCTTTCAGGCCATCAGCGTTCCCGGCCATCCGATCGTCACTTTTAAGCATTTTGACCGTCAGATTAGCTCTGAATCGCCCGTACTCTGACTCCGTTTGCTAATAAGGATCGCTAATTGTTCTGGGCCGCTGCTCTGGTCACTTTTTTGGGCGTCAAAGGTTAAAGTGGGCCTAATGGGCCTGTAGCCCCCTCTCGTTCGCCTAACGCACCGCCTGGCTCCTCCCACTCCCACCCCGACCTCTCCTTTAATTCGCATCCTAGATCTCTCCTCTCTCTCGCCGGCGAAACATCTTGCGCCGCCACCGATGCGTTCCGTTCTGCTTCCAGCCCCTCGCGGTTCCTCGGCCACTCCCGTCCTTCATGGTGGATGAAAGATCGTGGATGTCGCCTAGAGGGGGGGGGGGGGTTTGAATAGGCACTTTTAAAATAATTACGGTTTAGGCTTGAACAAATGCGGAATAAACCTAGAGGTTAATTTGCTAAGCACAAAACCTAAAACAACTAGGCTCACCTATGTGCACCAACAACTTATGCTAAGAAAGATAAGCAACTATGTGATAGCAAGATATATGACAAGAAACAATATGGCTATCACAAAGTAAAGTGCATAAGTAAAGGGCTCGGGTAAGAGATAACTGAGGCACAAGGAGACGACGATGTATCCCGAAGTTCACACCCTTGCGGATGCTAATCTCCGTTTGGAGCGGTGTGGAGGCACAATGCTCCCCAAGAAGCCACTAGGGCCACCGTAATCTCCTCACGCTCTCGCACAATGCAAGATGCCGTGATTCCACTAAGGGACCCTTGAGGGCGGTCACCGAACCCGTATAAATGGCAACCCTTGGGGGCGGTCACCGAACCCGGACACTTTGGCAACCCTTGGGGGCGGTCACCGGTACCCGTCAAATTGCTCGGGGCGATCTCCACAACCTAATTGGAGACCCCGATGCTTGCCCGGAGCTTTGCACCACAATGATTGAGCTCCGAACACCAACAACCGTCTAGGGCGCCCAAGCACCCAAGAGGAACAAGCTCAAGGGTACCAAGCACCCAAGAGTAATAAGCTTCTCAACTTGTAACTTCCACGTATCACGTGGAGAACTCAAACTGATGCACCAAATGCAATGGCAAGGGCACACGGAGTGCCCAAGTCCTTCTCTCTCAAATCCCACCGAAGCAACTAATGCTAGGGAGGAAAATGAGAGGAAGAACAAGAAAGAGAACACCAAGAACTTCAAGATCTAGATCCAAGGGGTTCCCCTCACATAGAGGAGAAAGTGATTGGTGGAAATGTGGATCTAGATCTCCTTTCTCTTTTTCCTCAAAAACTAGCAAGAATCCATGGAGGGATTGAGAGTTAGCAAGCTCGAAGAAGGTCAACAATGGGGGAAGAACACGAGCTCACAGGATAAGGTTCATTGGGGAAGAAGACCCCCTTTTATAGGAGGGGGAAAATCCAACCGTTATGTGCTCAGCCTGCACACGAGCGGTACTACCGCTCAGGTGGAAGAAACAGGGAAAAGGAGCAACAAAACATGAACCTTGGGGCAGTAGTACCGCAGGAGACAGCGGTACTACCGCTGGGTTAAGCGGTACTACCGCTTCCTTCGGCGGTACTGCCGCGTAGAACGAAGGGAAAAGGGAAAGAGGGAATCGGGCGGTACTACCATGGAGGAAGGGCGGTACTGCCGCACTACTGCCGCGGCGAGGTACCGCACAATCCGACACAGAAAAAGACCCCTCGAATCGACGCGGTAGGGACCTGGTAAGCCAACGGTAGTACTGCTGCGGAGTCACCACCGGTACTACCGCTGCGGAGCGGTACTGCCGCTTGTGACTCCTCAGTGGTACTACCGCTGGGACCCTGACAAAAACCACACTCAAGAAAACCAGAACTGCCATAACTTCTGCATATGAGCTCCGAATTGAGCAAACTCAAGCTTGTTGGAAACAAGACGACGAGTAGCATCAAAACAGCGACTGGTTATAGTAAGAAGAGGCAGGGGAGGTATGCCAACAAATAGAGGAGAGAAACCTCCAACCGAGGAGAACCGGCAAAAACCTCCAACATCGAAAACATCATAGAAGATGCGAGTGGACTCCGTTTTCGATGAACTCGAGCTTGTCACCAAGATGACCATAAGCTCCAAAACTCACAAAGAGAAGAACCAAACAAGAACCAATAAAGATGATGCAAGGATGCAATGGTTTGAGCTCTCTATGAACGATACGATCAAGCTACTCATCGAGAGCCCCCCTTGATAGTACGGCAATCGATCCTATAACCCGGTCTCCCAACTACCATCATGAGACCGGTAAAATAGAAAACCTACCAAGGGCAAACCTTTGCCTTGCACATGGTCCACTTGAGCTAGATGATGACGATCTTGACTCCCTCAAGTTGGACCACCTTTCTTGATTGTGTTGGCTCGATGAAGACTAGTTGATTGCTCCCCCATACTCCACTATGGGTGAGCCTTTCTTCCGCACATCTTCACAAGTCCATTGTCACCACAATGGACGGCAAGCTTCAAGCATTTGATCTCTTCGTGATGCTCCACTTGAACTTGCACACCGCAACCTAACCCCACAAAGAACCCTCACGAAGACCATGGGTTAGTACACAGCGTAATTGACAATGCTTACCATACCATGGGATCACTTGATCCCTCTCGGTACATCTTCTACGCGCTTTGTGGGTTGATCAACTTGATTCACTCTTTAACTTAGTCTTGATCAACCTCTCACAAGACCAATCTTTAGGTAATTCCTTGAATAGCACCTTGGTCGACACAAACTCTCCTTGAAACCAACACATGTACTCAAAGAAAAGCCTATGGACAAAACCTTCAAATATAACTCAAGGCAACCATTAGTCCATAGAGATTGTCATCAATTACCAAAACCAAACATGGGGGCACCGCATGTTCTTTCAGTGGAACAAAGCCTTCGTCTTGACCATGTCACCGTTGTCCACCTCCGGTATTCCCCTGAAGATGCAGTAGGGAGCTCTGCCTCGTGGCGGCGACGAGCTCCACTCTCTGACCGGCGGAGGCACTACACCACTGCATCCTGGATCTGATTTTTTTTCTACGAGTCCTTGGGCTCGCCATCACCAGACCGAGCACCCGATCCCATGCCATATCTATCGTCCTCGAGCGCGCCACACCGCCAGATCGAGCACCCTCCGTAGGTACTCGCGGACGTCAGGGAGGTTTTGGCCAGGTTGTGCATCGCTTTTTCTGGACAGGTTAGCTAACCTGCACCTACCAAATTTGTACATCAGAAGAAATCTGAACCGCAGTTTTCATACTTGAGTAACTGAATTTTATTGATCCAAATGATAATATTGTAATCTGTACGGACTTCCTGTGACCAACTCATCTTCTATACAGACGTCCTGACTGGTTGTGATTCTGATCAGCGAGAAGAAAATATACAATTCATTGTTGCACTGTTAACGCTAGCATCAAGAGGTTGTTCATGTCATCAAAATGTGCAACAAGAATGAAAGTGCAACTACACTGCAGCTTCTTTCAGGTATGCAGAGTATGTCCTCTCATACACCTTCTGCTTAATTTGTCAATTATATCCTAAAGATATGTGTTCACCAGGTACAAAGAACATCTTATTGGGATAAAAAATATGTTCATCTTACCAGTGTTCGTTCCCTATTTTATTCTCTATGGAACCCTCTCCTTAATTAAGACATGGTATCCTTTAAAAGAAATGTAAGACATGGAAGGTTGAGTTTGTGGAAGTATCATCACAAACGATAGCGAGCAAATTGATATTGGCAACACGTAGACCAGAAAGCGTTCCAGCTGAGAAAGCTGCCCTTAGTTGTCAAAAATTTATTATTGTCTTTAATTAGTGCCAATAAAAATTGTTTTCTTACCGGAATCATTATATTCGGCATTCTCTTTCCTCTTAGGTTCATGCTGCCTACACATGCATCATATTCAGGGCATCTAGAAGTGCAAGTTGCAAGGTGTTCAGAATACATCATCAATAAATAAAAGGAACAGTCAGAGAGTAAAAGTCCCAGGACTGGTTAAGATATATTAACACGTTGATCATTTTGTAGTAAATTTTCTTCTCCTGCCCTGCAGTTTGTCCGTAACATTTCCCTTCTCTTGCACATATAAGAGACACCAGAAATAATTATTACCTTGTATATGCTCTTTTTTGCTTCATCCGCTCAAGTGAATTGGAAGAATTTTATATTATATGTAAGCCTATTTATCTCTGAAATATCAATATGGTGTTGTATCACTTGACGATTCCATAACATACAACAACGTTGAAGTGTTACTTGCTCATATGTATGGTGTTAGCATTTCTATCTTTTTATGGTTATTTCCCTATTTGTCGGAAACAATATTAAGTTTAATGCCAAGGTAACAAAACATGCATTATTATTTGGAATGAAGGCCCCCTTGATTCTTAAGATCTTTAGATGAGTGGTTGTTCAATATTTTGTGGGCCTTGATTTCTAGAATGGTCTTTTCGTCACATTATATTTTAGAATAAACAGTTGTTACATTTCTTGGGATCATGCAAGTTTAATGCTTGAAGTGATCTACATTTTTACCGTTATTGTTCAGGTACCCACCCATGTGTGCATTTGATTTACTGTTAATGCTTCCATTCCAACATCGATGTTATTTTGGCTAGGTGAAAGCAGAGTGTATGCTCCATGGAGAGGTTCCTTTTGTTTTTTGGATCAGTGCACGCCATTAACTAATTGTGTGCCTACCTTCTTTGTGATAGTTTGATATTGGTTAGACTCAGTTCGAACACTTTATGCAAGTTTTATATATGATATGTAAGATGTTCTGTGACTTCTTTTTGTCAGCCCTACACCTCCTATCCTAGCTGGTGTACCAAGATGTTAATTAGAGAGTACTACTAAACATGCACTGCGTTATATATTAATTCGTTGCATGCCATGTTGAGAACTTGCTTTCTTAGTTCTGAATCCCGGGATTTCTTGCCTGGTTCTATTTGTTATGGGCAAGACGCGGACCCGTGTCACTTTTCCTCTAATATTTCTACCATTCTTTCATCAAGATGGATGGCCGCTGCAATACACGTCTTTATTTTCTGTACCTGCATGCTCTTGTTACGTGTGGCCAGATGTCCAAAACATTGCATCTCAGTGTTGGCCAGGGAATCCAGATTGTTGTTATATAGGTGATCTATATGATAGCTTCAAGATCAGCCTCAACAATTAATGGGAGGTTTATCCTACTAAGATATTCATGTGGAAAATGGAAAATATATTAGATATCCCGAGTTTTGAATGCCAAAAGTATTAATTTCAAAGTTGTTTTCGTTTGTGTAGGCTTACCCGAGTCAACCATCAATTTCAATAAGCTTGGAAATGCTACAATGGTTGTTTAGAGTAAGTTTTGCATTGGTGTTATACTGTTGTACATTGGCGTGTAAAATATTTTGTGCTCTGATGGTTGTATTAAATCACCTTTAGTTCCTCCTCTGTTCTATTGCAGTGTTCAGGGCTTCCTGAGAAATGAACCAATGTTCAGTGCAACTGTTTGATGGTCTCAAGGAAAGTGATGTTGAAGAATCAAGCGTGTTGCTCAATCATCATCCACTAATTATCTTGACCATGTTGTATGTCTTTTGAATTATTCAGTTAAAAGGTCATCGATTACTAAATTGTGTCTCAGGAACATGCGAATTCGAATTAAGGACATCAAATGAAAGAATATGAGCTTTCTCAACTATGCTATTACCAATGAATATTCAATTATTCCATTACTTAAGAAACAAACTTATACAAATATCTGTGTAAATTCCTATCATTTTGTTACCAAAATGAACGGGCACGGCAACGCGTGCCATCCATGATCTAGTTAACCTAACTATTCCTAGACTAATCTAACTGGGCCGGCCATACTGGGCACTAGCATGTTGGCCGAACATGCTAGGCACGCATGCACGGGAGTGCATAGCGGCCATGGCCTACGGCGGCAGCTACAAGCAGTAGCCAAGAGCATCAACGGTAGGGATTAGGAGCAGGAAGCAGCAGTAGTGGCCGCATGAGCAGCAGCAAAGCAGCAGGCGCGCGCAGCAAGCGATGAGGAGCAGCAGAACGCAGCAGCAAGGCGAGCGCCGGAGCAGCGCACGACAACGGTATGCAGCGGCAACAATGGGCGGGGGAGGCGCCCAGGGGGCGGCTACGAGCAGCGGGTGGCGCGGGTGCGGCCAGGGCGCACGCGCATGCGGCCGGACACGGCAAGGGGCGCGGCCATGGGCGGCTAAGCATGGCCGCGGGCATGGAGCTTCGAGCACGGCGGGATGCGCAGCCTACGGCATCAGATCGAAGGGGGGGGGGGGGGGGGGGGGGGGCATGGCCAGGGAAGCCGGAGGTGGACCGGAGCGGCGGCAATCGACGGCGGACGACGGTGATGTACGCGGTGAAGATGTCATCAATGGCGAGCGCAAGGGTGAGCTCCTGTAGCACCAGACGTCAAGCATCGCGCCACGGCGGCCGTGGATGGTTGACACGGGAGCTCTCTGTCTCTCTGTACATGAGGTAGGGGAAAAGGCCCTAGATGGGCTGGTCGTGCTACTGTAGCACTGGGCCATAAGTGCATAGTGACATTTCCCCTTTTTCCTTTTTATTAATTAGTTAGCTGTTGTTTGGCATTTAAATTAATTGCAAATGAGCTTAGTAAAATAGAAATCTTGTTTCATGACTCATATTGCAAAATTAGACATTGCCACATATAGATTGGCCTTAAAATAAAATACTTTGTAATTTTATACAATTTAAAAAGCAATAAAAATATTGCTTTGTCCCCTGTTTTAATGGTTTTAGGGCATTTAATTATTTTATTAAATGTTGGTTTCTCCCTGTAAAATACTAAGTGATTATTTGCAACATTACGAATATTTTTGTTTTACTATTTGAAGAAATATTATTTTCACTTTACTTTAAATTTTGAAGTTGAACTCGGATTGGATCAAAGTGAGGTTTAGCAAATTAATTGTGATGACATGGCATCATTAGTGTGTGATTATTGTAGATGAACTACGGGGGTGTTACAAAACGACACCGGTCCATGGATTGTAGCCGAAGGCCCATGGGGGAGGCACCCGGAGCTGCTGCTGCTGTTGCTGACGGGGCTGGCTGGTGCCCTGCTGCTGCTGACCGCCGCGGCGGCCACCGCGCCAGGGCCGTTTAGCAGGAGGGGCGGGCGGCCTGTACGGGAGCGGGAGCAGCCATGGCTGCTGGGGCGCCGGGTACGGCGCTTGGTGGCGCGGCTATGGCGGCGTGGCCGGGGCAGCAGGAGGTGTCGAGGGCACGCCGCGGGTGGTGCCGGCGGCGAGAGTGGTGTGGATGACCCGTGCCTTCACCTGCTTCATCGATCGCTCCTCCAAGCGGAGGTACGCAACGAACTTGGCGAAGGACGGGTTGGGGATGAGGGTGAGGTTCGCCGCGGCGTTGCCGAAGTCCTCGTTGAGCTTGGCGGTGAGCGTGCTGAGGAGGAGGTCATCATCGATCTTCACGCCAATATCGCGGAGCTCGCCAGCGAGAGTCTTGAGGCGGCGACAATAATCGCCGATGGAGGAATTGTCCTGGTGGCACCCAAAAAGCTCTTGCTGCAAAAAAACGCAATGTTGGAGTTGGTTGTCGGTGAAGAAACCGTCTAGCTTGGTCCACACGGCGCAGACGTCATCACCATCCTACACGACCGTCTGAAAGAGGTCCGGCGAGATGGTGAGGAAGAACCACCAGATGATTGTGGTGTCGATGGTGGACCAGTCATGGAACTCGGGGACGAGGCTGGAGTCGACGGAGCCGTCCACGTGGTCGACGAGATGGTACTCCCGGAACACGAGGGAGAAGTACGCCTTCCACATGTAGTAGGAGGAGTCCGTCTGGGAGAGACGAACTGGCACCCGCTCGTAGATGTTCAGGTTGCGGATGTCGTTGACATCGGGAGGGTTGGCATCGGCGAACGGGTTGGGGTTGGTGGACGCGGATGATGTGACTGACAACATGGCGGCGAAAGGTGGTGCAGCTAGGGTTCAACGCTGGAGGGTTGGGTGGCGGCAGCGATCGGCTCGGGGTCGGCTCGGGTGATGGCAGCGGCGCAGAGGGGAACAACTGCGGGTGGGAGGGAAGGGGTCACGGCAGCGAGGGGCGGCGATGACAGGGGTGTGCGGTGGCACATAGGTGTGGCGGCTGCGGGTCGCGTTGGCAGGGAGGTGCGGGAGGCCGAGGCGAGTAAGGGAGGCAGCGACGGCGAGGGGATGTGGGCGCGACGGCAGGGAGGGAAGCGGCGGCGGTGGGCGCAAGAAGGTGCGCGGGCGGCGGCGCACGGGGATCGTGCAGCGGCGCGCGGCGGCGGCGAAAGCTAGGGTTAGAACCCGAAAATGATACCATGTTAGATGTATGAATTACATGATGTATTGCTCATGTGCAAAGGCACGTATATATGATGTACAGAGGTGGGCCACGACCTCAAGTAAACAAGGAACTAGGAGGTGGGCCCAATACACAGATAAGCACAACACATATATTCAACACATGTCACAACTGATGCGTGCCTTTTAGGCATATTAGATGAAGCATGACGACAGGCAAGGTGCAGAAGGCTTGAACTCTAGTTCTTCCAGAAAGAAAATTGTTGGTAATTATCTAGGCAATTGGTAAGAAAATATTTTTTGATTTGTTAGGAAAAGTCTTTCGGTTTTTTAGTCATGCGGCAATGAAAAGTTGTATGACTTGTTAAATTGTGATTCAAATTATACTGTGTTGGACTAGATGTATTACAACTGGTGTGGGCCTTTGCGTTGACGTCGACGCATACGAGTACAACCCGGTTACTTGTCCTTTAAGGACTCTTATGTATTGTCCTCATATATATCCTATGTAGTCGCACCTAAGACGGTCTGTCGTCTCGTGCTTGTAATACTCCTCATAGTGATTGCGCCTTCGTGCGTCCGTGGTTTTCTCCCGCAAGGGTTTCCACGTAAAAATTTGTGTCTCTTTGTCTCATTTATTTCTCATTATTATCTAACTAGTGGTATACAGAACCAAGTTTATAGATACAAGATTTGAGACGAGAGGCTAGGGTTCCTGGGTGCGCCGCCGCACGCGTCTGGCAGTCTGTTGATCCGAGTGCAGATCAATTTCTGCTGCTGCCAAGACCGAGCCTGTTTCGCCGATTGGACTCCTCAAATCGCGAGGTTGTTTGCCGCAGCTGCTCAACGCCTCCACGTATAGGCTCCAAGTACCGATGCGATCTGCTGAGGCTGCTGCATTTCGACATGATGGCCAGATTAATCAATATCAATTGCTCGTTACTTCCGATTTATCTACTCATGGATTCCATGAAGTATGATCTTCCGCCACTGGACCGTGACACAAGGTTTACCCTATGGCAAGTCAAGATGCTGGCATTGCTGGCACAGTCCGACTATGATGAAGCACTGGATAGTTTTGGGAAGAACCGAATTCAAGATTGGACTGATGAGGAGAAAAGAATTGATTGCACAAATTCAACTCCGTGCATAATAATATTTTACAGGAAGTTTTGAGCGAGAAAACTGCCGCCGCTCTATGGTTAAAGCTGGAAGGGATTTGCATGACTAAAGATCTTACCAGCAAGATGCATTTGAAGCAAAATTATTCCTGCATAGGTTACCCAAGGGCGGTAATGTTTTGAATCATATTTCAGAATTTAAAGAGATCATATCTGATCTAGCTGCAATGGAGGTTAAGTATGAGGAGGAAGATACTGCTTTAATGTTACTTTGTTCACTGCCAAGTTCTTATACCAATTTTAGAGACACCATATTATGCAGTCGTGATACTGTCACACTTCATGAAGTTTATGAAGCTTTGAACTCTAAGGATAAGATGAAATTAATGGTGCCTCATGATGGTTCGAGTTCATCCCAAGTCGAGGGATTATCTGTTCGTGGCAGGAGAAGGGAGAAGAACTCCAATAATGGAAACAGAGGCAAAGGTAAGAATGGCTACAGGGGCCGGTCGCAATCCAGAGACAAGAAACATTGCAGATATTGCAAGAGAGACGGGCATGAAATCTCAGAGTGTTTCAAGTTGCAGAATAAAGAAAAGAGGAAAGGTAACAAACAAGGTGAAAATTCTGCTAACATTGCTCGTGATGATAGTTCTGATGATGCTCTTCTCGTTACTGCTGGATGTGCTGAGATCAATGATGAGTGGGTACTTGACACCGCATGCACTTTTCATATGTGTCCACAAAGAGATTGGTTTAATACTTTTGATTCCACTACTACTGCTGGTTCCATTTTGGGTTTTGATAATTCACCATGCAAGATTGAAGGCATAGGTTCTATTCGAATCAAGATGTTTGATAGCATAATGATGACCCACAAGTATAGGGGATCTATCGTAGTCCTTTCGATAAGTAAGAGTGTCGAACCCAACGAGGAGCAGAAGGAAATGATAAGTGGTTTTCAGCGAGGTATTCTCTGCAAGCACTGAAATTATCGGTAACAGATAGTTTTGTGATAAGGTAATTGGTAACAAGTAACAAGTAATAAAAGTAAATAAGATGTAGCAAGATGGCCCAATCCTTTTTTTAGCAAAGGACAAGTCTGGACAAACTCTTATATGAAGGAAAGCGCTCCCGAGGACACATGGGAATTATCGTCAAACTAGTTTTCATCACAATCATATCATTCGCGTTCGGTACTTTGATAATCTGATATGTGGGTGGACCGGTGCTTGGGTACTGCCCTTACTTGGACAAGCATCCCACTTATGATTTACCCCCATTGCAAGCATCCGCAACTACAACAGAAGTATTAAGGTAAACCTAACCATAACATGAAACATATGGATCCAAATCAGCCCCTTACGAAGCAACGCATAAACTAGGGTTTAAGCTTCTGTCACTCTAGCAACCCATCATCTACTTATTACTTCCCAATGCCTCCCTATAGTCCCAAACAATGGTGAAGTGTCATGTATTCGACGTTCACATGACACCACTAGAGGGATGACAACATACATCTCATCAAAATATCGAACGAATACCAAATTCACATGACTACTAATAGCAAGACTTCTCCCATGTCCTCAGGAACAAACGTAAATACTCACAAAGCATATTCATGTTCATAATCAGAGGGGTATTAATATGCATAATGGATCAGAACATATGATCTTCCACCAAGTAAACCAACTAGCATCAACTACAAGGAGTAATCTGTTCAAAATATGCCCTAGAGGCAATAATAAATTGGTTATTATTATATTTCCTTGTTCATGATAATCGTTTATTATCCATGCTAGAATTGTATTGATAGGAAACTCAGATACATGTGTGGATACATAGACAACACCATGTCCCTAGTAAGCCTCTAGTTGACTAGCTCGTTGATCAATAGATGGTTACGGTTTCCTGGCCATGGACATTGGATGTCGTTGATAACGGGATCACATCATTAGGAGAATGATGTGATGGACAAGACCCAATCCTAAGCCTAGCACAAGATCATGTAGTTCGTATGCTAAAGCTTTTCTAATGTCAAGTATCATTTCCTTAGACCATGAGATTGTGCAACTCCCGGATACCGTAGGAGTGCTTTGGGTGAGCCAAACGTCACAACGTAACTGGGTGGCTATAAAGGTACACTACAGGTATCTCCGAAAGTGTCTGTTGGGTTGGCACGAATCGAGACTGGGATTTGTCACTCCGTGTAAACGGAGAGGTATCTCTGGGCCCACTCGGTAGGACATCATCATAATGTGCACAATGTGATCAAGGAGTTGATCACGGGATGATGTGTTACGAAACGAGTAAAGAGACTTGCCGGTAATGAGATTGAACAAGGTATCGGGATACCGACGATCGAATCTCGGGCAAGTATCGTACCGCTAGACAAAGGGAATTGTATACGGGATTGATTAAGTCCTTGACATCGTGGTTCATCTGATGAGATCATCGTGGAGCATGTGGGAGCCAACATGGATCCAGATCCCGCTGTTGGTTATTGACCGGAGAACGTCTCGGTCATGTCTGCATGGTTCCCGAACCCGTAGGGTCTACACACTTAAGGTTCGATGACGCTAGGGTTATAGGGAAAGTATGTACGCGGTTACCGAATGTTGTTTGGAGTCTCGGATAAGATCCCGGACGTCATGAGGAGTTCCGGAATGGTCCGGAGGTAAAGATTGATATATAGGAAGTGTGGTTTTGGCCATCGGAAGTGTTCCGGGCATCACCGGTAGTGTACCGGGACCACCGGAGGGGTCCGGGGGTCCACCAGGTGGGGCCACCAGCCCCGGAGGCCTACATGGGCCAATAGTGGGAAGGGACCAGCCCCTAGGTGGGCTGGGGCGCCTCCCACCAAGGCCCAAGGCGCCTCCAATAGGGGAAGGGGGCAAACCCTAGGGCAGATGGGCCCTAAGGCCCACCCTAGGTGCGCCTGCCCCTCTCCCCCTTGTGGCCGCCACCCTAGATGGGATCTAGGGCTGCCACACCCCTTGGGGTGGGAACCCTAGGTGGGGGCGCAGCCCTCCCTCCCCCCTATATATAGTGGAGGCAAAGGGGCAGCCCAACACACGATTCAATCTCCCTGTTGGCGCAGCCCTACCCCTCTTCCTCCTCGTCTCTCGTAGTGCTTGGCAAAGCCCTGCTGGAGTCCCGCGCTCCTCCACCACCACCACACCGTCGTGCTGCTGCTGGATGGAGTCTTCCCCAACCTCTCCTTCTCCCCTTGGTGGATCAAGGCGTAGGAGACGTCACCGGGCTGTACGTGTGTTGAACACGGAGGTGCCGTTCGTTCGGCACTAGGATCATCGGTGATTTGGATCACGACGAGTACGACTCCATCAACCCCGTTCACTTGAACGCTTCCGCTTAGCGATCTACGAGGGTATGTAGATGCACTCTCCTTCCCCTCGTTGCTAGATTACTCCATAGATTGATCTTGGTGATGCGTAGAAAATTTTGAATTTCGGCTACGTTCCCCAACAGTGGTATCAAAGCCAGGTTTATGCGTAGTTTCTATGCACGAGCAGAACACAAAGTAGTTGTGGGCGTCGATTTTGTCAATTTACTTGCCGTTACTAGTCTTATCTTGATTCAGCGGCATTGTGGGATGAAGCAGTCCGGACCAACCTTACACATACGCTTACGTGAGACCGGTTCCACCGACTGACATGCACTAGTTGCATAAGGTGGCTGGCGGGTGTTTGTCTCTCCCACTTTAGTTGGATCGGATTCGATGAACAGGGTCCTTATGAAGGGTAAATAGAAATTGGCAATTCACGTTGTGGTTTTGGCGTAGGTAAGAAACGTTCTTGCTAGCAACCTATAGCAGCCACGTAAAAACTTGCAACAACAATTAGAGGACGTCTAACTTGTTTTTGTAGCAAGTGTTTTGTGATGTGACATGGCCAAAGGATGTGATGAATGATATATGTGATGTATGAGATGATCATGTTCTTGTAATAGGAATCACGACTTGCATGTCGATGAGTATGACAACCGGCAGGAGCCATAGGAGTTGTCTTAATTTATTTATTGACCTGCGTGTCAACATAAACGTCATGTAATTACTTTACTTTATTGCTAACCGTTAGCTTTAGTAGTAGAAGTAATAGTTGACGAGACAACTTCAAGAAGACACGATGATGGAGATCATGGTGTCATGCCGGTGACAACGATGATCATGGAGCCCCGAAGATGGAGATCAAGAGGAGCAAAATGATATTGGCCATATCATGTCACTATTTGATTGCAGGTGATGTTTATCATGTTTTTGCATCTTATTTGCTTAGAACGACGGTAGTAAATAAGATGATCCCTCATTAAAATTTCAAGAAAGTGTTCCCCCTAACTGTGCACCGTTGCGAAAGTTCGTCGTTTCGAAGCACCACGTGATGATCGGGTGTGATAGATTCTAACGTTCACATACAACGGGTGTAAGACAGATTTACACACGCGAAATACTTAGGTTGACTTGACGAGCCTAGCATGTACAGACATGGCCTCGGAACACAAGAGACCGAAAGGTCGAGCATGAGTCGTATGGTAGATACGATCAACACGAAGATGTTCACCGATGATGACTAGTCCATCCCACGTGATGATCGGACACGGCCTAGTTGACTCGGATCATGTAATCACTTAGATGACTAGAGGGATGTCTATCCGAGTGGGAGTTCATAAGATGAACTTGATTATCCTGAACATAGTCAAAAGGTCTTCGCAAATTATGTCGTGGCTCGCGCTTCAGTTCTACTGTTTAGATATGTTCCTAGAGAAAATTTAGTTGAAAGATGATAGTAGTAATTATGCGGTCTAGGTCCGTAAACTGAGGATTGTCCTCATTTCTTCATAGAAGGCTTATGTCCTTAATGCACCGCTCAGTGTGCTGAACCTCGAATGTCGTTTGTGGATGTTGCGAGCATCTGACATACACATTTTGATAACTACGTGATAGTTCAGTTAAATGGTTTAGAGTTGAGGTACCGAAGACATTTTGAAACGCCACGAAACATATGAGATGTTTCGAGGGCTGAAATTGGGATTTCAGGCTCGTGCCCACGTCAAGAGGTATAAGACCTCCGACGATTTTCTTAGCCTGCAAACTAAGGGAGAAAAGCTCAATTGTTGAGCTTGTGCTCAGATTGTCTGAGTACAACAATCATTTGAATCGAGTGGGAGTTGATCTTCCAGATGAGATAGTGATGTTTCTCCAAAGTCATTACCACCAAGCTGCTAGAGCTTCGTGATGAACTATAATATATCAGGGACATATATGATGATCCTTGAGATATTCGCGATGTTTGACACCACAAAAGTAGAAATCAAGAAGGAGCATCAATTGTTGGTGGTTGGTGAAACCACTTGTTTCAAGAAGGGCAAGGGCAAGAAGGGATACTTCATGAAACGGTAAATCAGCTGCTGCTCTAGTGAAGAAACCCAAGGTTGAACCCAAACCCGAGACTAAGTGCTTATGTAATAAGGGGAACAGCCACTGGAGCAGAATTACCCTAGATACTTGGTAGATGAGAAGGCTGGCAAGGTCGATAGAAGTATATTGGATATACATTGTGTTAATGTGTACTTTACTAGTACTCCTAGTAGCACCATGGTATTAGATACCGGTTCGGTTGCTAAGTGTTAGTAAACTCGAAATAAAAGGCTGCGGAGTAAACAGAGACTAGCTAAAGGTGAGCTGGCGATATGTGTTGGAAGTTTTTCCCAAGCTTGATGTGATCAAGCATCGCACGCTCCCTCTACCATCGAGATTGGTGTTTGCGTTGAGCATAGACATGATTGGATTATGTCTATCGCAATACAGTTATTCATTTAAGGAGAATAATGGTTACTCTGTTTATTTGAATAATACCTTCAATGGTCTTGCACCTAAAATGAATGGTTTATTGAATCTTGATCGTAGTGATACACATGTTCATGCCAAAAGATATAAGATAGTAATGATAGTACCACCTACTTGTGGAACTGCCACGTAAGTCATATCGGTATAAAACGCATGAAGAAGCTCCATGTTGATGGATCTTTGGGCTCACTCGTTTTTCAAAAGTTTGAGACATGCGAACCATGTCTATTGGTGTATATGCATGAAGAAACTCCATGCAAATGGACCGTTTGGACTCACTTGATTTTGAATCACTTGAGATAGGCAAATCATACCACATGGGCAAGATGACTGAAAGCCTCTTTTTCAGTAAAATGGAACTAGAAAGCAACTTGTTGGAAGTAATACATTTTGATGTGTGCAGTCCAATGAGTGCTGAGGCGTGTAGTGGATATCGTTATGTTTTTACTTCACAGATGATTTGAGTAGATGTTGAGTATATTTACTTGATGAATCACGAGTCTGAATTATTGAAAGGTTCAAGTAATTTCAGGCTGAAGTTGAAAGATCGTCGTGACAAGAGGATAAAATATCTATGATATGATCATAGAGATGAATATCTGAATTACGAGTTTGGCACAGAATTAAGACATTGTGGAAATTGTTTCACAACTAATACAGCCTGGAACACCATAGTGTGATGGTGTGTCCGAACATCATAACTGCACCCTATTGGATATGATGCATACCATGATGTCTCTTATCGAATTACCATGATAGTTTATGGGTTAGGCATTAGAGACAACCACATTCACTTTAAATAGGGCACCACGTAATTCCGATGAGATGACACCGTATGAACTATGGTTTAGAGAAACCTAAGCTGTCATTTCTTAAAAGTTTGGGGCTGCGACGCTTATGTGAAAAAGTTTCAGGCTGATAAGCTCAAACCCAAAGCGGATAAATGCATCTTCATAGGACACCCAAAACAGTTGGGTATACCTCCTGTCTCAGATCTGAAAGCAATAAGGGATTGTTTCTAGAATCGGGTCCTTTCTCGAGGAAAAGTTTCTCTCGAAAGAATTGAGTGGGAGGATGGTGGAGACTTGATGAGGTTAATGAACCGTCTCTTCAACTAGTGTGTGGCAGGGCACATGGAGTTGTTCCTGCGGGACCTACACCAATTGAAGTGGAAGCTTATGATAGTGATCATGAAACTTCAGATCAAGTCACAACCAAACCTCGTGGGATGACAAGGATGCGTACTACTTCAGAATGGTATGTAATCCTGTCTTGGAAGTCATGTTGCTAGACAACAATGAACCTACGAGCTATGGAGAAGCGATGGTGGGCCTGGATTCCAAAATGGCTCGAGGCCATATAATCCGAGAGAGGATCCATATTTGAAAACAAAGTGTAGACTTTGGAAGAACTACTTGATGGTCGTAAGGCTGTTAGGTACATATGGATTTTAAAAGGAAGACGGACAATGATGGTAAGTATCACCATTAAGAAACCTCGACTTGTCGTTAAGATGTTTTTCGACAAGTTCAAGGAGTTGACTACGATGAGACTTTCTCACTCGTAGCGACGCTAAGAGTCTGTTGGAATTATATTACCGATTACTGCATTATTTATGAAATCTTGCAGATAGGATATCAAAACATTGTTTCCACGATGTTTTTCTTGAGGAAAGGTTGTATGTGATACAACCAGAAGGTTTTGTCAATCCTGAAAGATGCTAACAAGTATGCAAAGCTCCAGCAATCCTTCTAAGGACTGGAGTAAGCATCTCGGAGTTGGAATGCATGCTTTGATGAGATGATCAAAGATTTTGGGTGTATACAAAGTTTATGAGAAACTTGTATTTCCAAAGAAGTGAGTGGGGGCACTATAGAATTTCTGATGAATATATGTTGTTGACATATTGTTGATCAGAAATGACGTAGAATTTTTGGAAAGCATATAGGGTTATTTGGAAAGTGTTTTTCAATGGAAAGCCTAGATTAAGCTACTTGAACATTGAGCATCAAGATCTATAAGGATAGATCAAAACGCTTAATGGTACTTTCAAATGAGCACATACCTTGACATGATCTTGAAGGTGTTCAAGATGGATCAGTCAAAGAAGGAGTTCTTGCCTCAGTTGTAAGGTATGAAGTTAAGACTTTGACCACGGCAGAAGAAAGAGGAAGGACGAAGGTCGTCCCCTATGCTTTTGTCATAGGCTCTATACGGTATGCTATGCTGAGTACCGCACCTGACGTGTGCCTTGCCACATATCTGGCAAGAGGGTACAAAGGTAATCTAGGAGTAGATCACCAGATAGCGGTCTAAATTATCCTTAGAGGAATAAGGATATGTTTCTCGGTTATGGAGGTGATAAAGAGTTCGACGTAAAGAGTTACGTCGATGCAAGCTTAACACCTATCCGGATAGCTCTGAGTAGAGATACCAGATACGTATAATGGAGCAACAATTTAGAATAGCTCCAAGTAGAACAGTTATTTGAAATGGCTCCAAATGTAGCGTAGTAGTTGCATCTACAAGATGACATAGAAATTTGCGAAGTACATACGGATCTGAATGTTGCAGACCCGTTGACTGAAACCTCTCTCACAAGCATAACATGATCAAACCCAGAACTCTTTGGGTGTTAGTCACATGGGGATGTGACCTTGAGTGTTAATCACATATCGATGTGAACTGGATTATTGACTCTAGTGCAAGTGGGAGACTGTTGGAAATATGCCCTAGAGGCAATAATAAATTGGTTATTATTATATTTCCTTGTTCATGATAATCGTTTATTATCCATGCTAGACTTGTATTGATAGGAAACTCAGATGCATGTGTGGATACATAGACAACACCATGTCCCTAGTAAGCCTCTAGTTGACTAGCTCGTTGATCAATAGATGGTTACGGTTTCCTAACCATGGACATTGGATGTCGTTGATAATGGGATCACATCATTAGGAGAATGATGTGATGGACAAGACCCAATCCTAAGCCTAGCACAAGATCATATAGTTCGTATGCTAAAGCTTTTCTAATGTCAAGTATCATTTCCTTAGACCATGAGATTGTGCAACTCCCGGATACCGTAGGAGTGCTTTGGGTGAGCCAAACGTCACAACGTAACTGGGTGGCTATAAAGGTACACTACAGGTATCTCCAAAAGTGTCTGTTGGGTTGGCACGGATCGAGACTGGGATTTGTCACTCCATGTAAACGGAGAGGTATCTCTGGGCCCACTCGGTAGGACATCATCATAATGTGCCCAATGTGATCAAGGAGTTGATCACGGGATGATGTGTTACGGAACGAGTAAAGAGACTTGCCGGTAACGAGATTGAACAAGATATCGGGATACCGACGATCGAATCTCGGGCAAGTATCGTACCGCTAGACAAAGGGAATTGTATACATGATTGATTAAGTCCTTGACATCGAGGTTCATCCGATGAGATCATCATGGAGCATGTGGGAGCCAACATGGGTATCCAGATCCCGCTGTTGGTTATTGACCGGAGAACGTCTCGATCATGTCTGCATGGTTCCCGAACCCGTAGGGTCTACACACTTAAGGTTCGATGACGCTAGGGTTATAGGAAAAGTATGTACGCGGTTACCGAATGTTCTTCCGAGTCCCGGATGAGATCCCAGATGTCACGAGGAGTTCCGGAATGGTCCGGAGGTAAAGATTAATATATAGGAAGTGTGGTTTTGGCCATCGGAAGTGTTCCGGGCATCACCGGTAGTGTACCGGGACCACCGGAGGGGTCCGGGGGTCGACCAGGTGGGGCCACCAGCCCCGAAGGCCTACATGAGCCAATAGTGGGAAGGGACCAGCCCCTAGGTGGGCTGGGGCACCTCCCACCAAGGCCCAAGGCGCCTCCAATAGGGGAAGGGGGCAAACCCTAGGGCAGATGGGCCCTAAGGGCCACCCTAGGTGCGCCTCTCCCTCTCCCCCTTGTGGCCACCACCCTAGATGGGATCTATGGCTGCCGCACCCCTTGGGGTGGGAACCCTAGGTGGGGGCACAACCCTCCCTCTCCCCCTATATATAGTGGAGGCAAAGGGGCAGCCGAACACACAATTCAATCTCCCTGTTGGCGCAGCCCTACCCCTCTTCCTCCTCGTCTCTCGTAGTGCTTAGCGAAGCCCTGCTGGAGTCCCGCGCTCCTCCACCACCACCACGCCGTCGTGCTGCTGCTGGATGGAGTCTTCCCCAACCTCTCCTTCTCCCCTTGCTGGATCAAGGCATATGAGACATCACCAGGTTGTACGTGTGTTGAACACGGAGGTGCCGTCCGTTCGGCACTAGGATCATCAGTGATTTGGATCACGACGAGTACGACTCCATCAACCCCGTTCACTTGAACGCTTCCACTTAGCGATCTACAAGGGTATGTAGATGCACTCTCCTTCCCCTCGTTGCTAGATTACTCCATACGTTGATCTTGGTGATGCGTAGAAAGTTTTGAATTTCGGCTACGTTCCCCAACATAATCAACACTACTAGCAACCCACATGTACCAATCGGATGTTTGGATACAAAGATTGGATACAAGAGATGAACTAGGGTTTGAGATGAGATGATGCTGGTGAATATGTTGATGGAGATTGACCCCCTCCCGATGAGAGGATCGTTGGTGATGACGATGGTGATGATTTCCCCCTCCCGGAGGGAAGTTTCCCCCGCAGAATAGCTACTCCGGAGCCCTAGATTGGTTCCGCCAAGGTTCCACCTCGTGGCGGCGGAGTCTCGTCCCGAAAGCTTGCTTATGATTTTTTCCTCGACGAAAGACTCCATATAGCAGAAGATGGGCATCGGAGGGCCACCAGGGGGCCCACGAGGTAGGGGCGCGCCCAGAGGGGTAGGGCGTGCCCCCACCCTCGTGGCCAGGGTGTGGCCCCCCTCTGGAACTTCTTGCGCTCAGTATTTTTTATATATTCTGGAAATAGCTTCCCTGAAGTTTCAGGACTTTTGGAGCTGTGCAGAATAGGTCTCTAATATTTGCTCCTTTTCTAGCCCAGAATCCCAGCTGCCGGGATTCTCCCTCTTCATGTAAACCTTGTAAAATAAGAGAGAATATGCATAAGTATTGTGACATAATGTGTAATAACAGCCCATAATGCAATAAATATTGATATAAAAGCATGATGCAAAATGGACGTATCAACTCCCCCAATCTTAGACCTCGCTTGTCCTCAAGCGAAAGCCGAAATCGAAAAATATGTCCACATGTTTAGAGATAGAGGTGTCAATGAAAATAAAATACGGACATGAGGGCATCATGATGATTCTTAGAACAACACACACACACACATATATATAGTGTCTATGTATATATATATATACATACATAAACATTATTCTAATCATGGGATCAGAATAATATTCTGATCACAACCTGACCTACCCCGCTAGTAGTACGTTGAACTTCCCTGTGAACTACGTTGAACTTCCGCCAACATTGCCCAAATGGGGCTTGCGATATACCGTTGGAAATCCATGGACACCAATATCACGACCCAACTTAAATTTTTGGCAAAATATAAGCGGTTTAAGAGCAGTTTCGAAAACCATTTTTTCTTCTCATAAAAAACGGGAATTGTATTTTCGATCGCATTTCTAAACCGTTTATCGGAATGACGCATATAATATGGCATTGGAAAGCTGCTGAAAAACCGCTCCTTCCACATGTTGAAAGTTTTGTCTAATTTCCTATGGTTAAAGAGTAATTTGAAAAAACATAAAATTTCATAAACCGAACAGCTGAGTTCGTTTTTTCGATGTCATTTCTAAACGGCTAATCCAATGGAGGCATATGATACGGTGTTGGAAAGCTTATGAAAATGCGCTACTTTTTCATCTTGAAAGTTTTTTTCTAATTTTGAATGGTTTAAGAGTAATTTAGAAAATGGTCCAAGTCGTACCGAGTTCGTATTTTCGAGCTAATTTTTTAACCGTGCGTCCGAATGCAGCAAATGATATGGCGTTGGAAAGCTTGAAAAAATGCGAAACTTTTTTTTGTATGTATTGTTTCTCCCAATTCTTTACGGTTTTAAGTCAGTTTCGAAAATGGCGAAAAACGTATTTTCATCGTAATTTCTACAAACTTTATCGGAATGAGGCAAATTATATACCTCTGAAAAGCTGCGGAAAATGTGAAACTTTTTCATGTTGATAGTTTTCTCTGATTCATAGCCATTTTCAAGTAATTTCGAAAATGACGGGATCATGCGTTCTGCCTTTATCGCGAAACAGATTCTTCAAAAATGCACCGGGTGAAGAACCTGAACTTCTTGGCGCGTGTACCTGAACTTCACTCTATTTTTTCACATTCTTTTCTTGCTCCTAGCTCTTCATCCACTGCTCGTAACTCTCTATCCACTCACTGGAATTGAGCAAGTGATATACCGATGGAAAGCTATTGTAAACACGCAACTTTCCCGTGTTGATCATTTTTTCATACTCGCGACGATTTTAAAAGTTTTTCATCTCAAATTCATTCACTATAGTAGTTGAACTTCCTGCTGTTTTCACGTTGAACTTCTGTGACGTATTTTCGTTTGTAATTTCCTCATACATTTGTCAATGTCACACAAATGATATTTGTTTTGTACAAACCTCTCTCACAATAAATTTTTCAACTTTCTCCGACCGAGTTACACGCCTGAACTTCCCTCTGTACGAATCCGACGTTCGGGCTATCTTCGCAACCGTGGCTCCCCCCGCGAATTATTTTGCTTAGTCATGTTCTATATGATGTTAGTGTAATCTAGAAACATTTTTTAGCAACTAAATACAGGTTTTAAATGGGAATCTCGCTCGTTGGCGAATTTTGCTCTTGGGTCATGATGAAATTGCGTTTTTTTGCATTTTTACTGCCTGAGTTGTTCGACCTAAACTTCCCCGTGTGCTAGGTTGAACTTCCACCAACATTGTCCAAATGGGGCTTGCGATACACCGTTGGAAAGCTATGGACACCAGTATCATGACCCAAGTTAAATTTTTGGCAAAATGTAAGCAGTTTAAGAGCAGTTTTGAAAACCATTTTTTCTTCATACAAAAAATGTGAATTGTATTTTCGATCGTATTTCTAAAATGTTTATCGGAATGAGGCAAATAATATGGCGTTGGAAAGCTTCTGCAAAACCGCTCCGTCCACATGTTGAAAGTTTTCTCTAATTCCCTACGGTTAAAGAGTAATTTGGAAAATCATAAAATTTTGCAAACCGAACAGCCGAGTTCGTATTTTCGATGTCATTTCTAAACGGCTAATCCAATTGAGGCAAATGATATGGAGTTGGAAAGCTTATGAAAATGCGCTACTTTTTCATGTAGAAAGTTTTTTCTAATTTTGAACGGTTTAAGAGTAATTTAGAAAACGATACAAGTTCCACCGAGTTCGTATTTTTTATCTATTTTTTTAACCATGTCCGAATGCAGCAAATGATATGGCGTTGGAAAGCTTGAGGAAATGCGAAACTTTTTGGTATATATTGTTTCTCGCAATTCCTTACTGTTTTAAGTCAATTTTGACAATGGCTAAAAACGTATTTTTGCCGTAATTTCTACAAACTTTATCGTAATGGCAAATAATATACCATTGAAAAGCTAAGGAAAATGTGAAACTTTTTCATGTTGATGGTTTTCTGTGATTCCTAGTCGTTTTCAAGTAATTTTGAAAATGGAAAGATCATTCGTTCTGCCTTTATCGCGAAACAGATTCTTCGAAAATGCACCATGTGAGGAACCTGGACTTCTCGGCATCTCTACTTGAACTTCACTCTGTTTTTCACGTGCTTTTTTTGCTCATAGATCTCCATCCACTGCTCGTAGCTCTCCATCCACTCACCAAAATTGAGCAAGTGATATACCGATGGAAAGCTGTTGTAAACACGTAACTTTCCTGTGTTGATCATTTTTTCATACTCGCGACGATTTTAAAAGTTTTTCATCTAATATTCATTCAGTGTAGTAGGTGAACTTTCTACTATTTTCACGTTGAACTTCTGTGACATATTTTTCATTTGTACTTTTCTCATCCATTCATCAAGTGTTACACAAATGGTATTTCTTTTGTATAAACCTCTCTCACAATTTTTTTAACTTTCTCCGGCGGAGGACTTGTACTTATATCAACAGACTTTTAGTCTTTGCTTTTTTATTCTTTTTAATACAAAATGCACACCCTATAGTACGTGAACTTCTGGCAGTTATCAAGCTGAACTTCTCTCGGTTTTCTATGAATATTAATCTGAATTTCTTAATCTTTTTTATGAAATTTTGAAGCGCTCTATTTTGAACTTCTTATTTCCATTCTTTAATAACGAGGAAAATCTGAGTTTTCTATAATCATCGAACTTCTTCATCTTTTTAATTTGGACTTCCTGGTTTATTTCTTAATCTTTTTTATGAAATTTTGAAGCGCTCTATTTTTAAAAGTTGACCTTCTTGTTTCCATTCTTTAATAACGAGGAAAATCTGAGTTTTCTATAATCATCGAACTTCTCCATTTTTTAATTTGGACTTCCTGGTTTTATTTCTTTTAGTAATAAAAAAATCCAACTTTTTGATAGACATCGAGCCACTCCATTTTTAAATTTGACCTTCTTTTATGTATTTTTAGAAATGTGAAAATTGGAGTTTTGTTAGAAACATCGAACTTCTTCATTGTTTCGAATTGAACTTATTGGTTTTATTCTTTAGTAACAAGAAAATTTTGTTTTTTCTAAATAAATATCAAACTGCTCCGCCTTTTCAAATTGAACTTCTTGCTTTTATTCTCTATTAACGAGATAACCTGAGTTTTACAAAATCATAGTTTTTTAAACTTCCAAAATGAATTATGAGTTTCTTTCATAAATTACACGAGTTTGCTTAAAAAGTTAAACTTATTTTTTGAAGTCCCAAAGGTTTCATCTCCCTCTCAATTTTCACCATGCTAACTCAAAGTTTTTTTGCAATCCTCATGTTTTTTGTTTGTTGAAATGTTTCTTTCTTCTTCCAAACTTACAAGTATCAATCATTGTTTCTGCTTGAATTTTTTCTGTACTTTTCCTACCACGTGAAACAATTCTGTTTTGAGTTGGAAAGGGGTGTAACACATAACACCGAGAGAGACATTTGTTCTTACTTTTTATTTTCTTCGAGACATAAAGAAAAATAGCTTCAACATTTTACTTATTCCTGTTTTGAAAAAGAGAAACAAACACTGTTTTTTACTATGAGAAGTTCTTTTTTTTGCAGTGTGAAAAGTTTGATCTTTTTATGATGAACTTTCTTGTTGATTATTCCTTTTTTATATACAATGAACTGTGCAAGTTTCTCATGTTTAACTTCTGTCTTTCTAATAAACACAATGAATTGTTAGAAATAAATACACACAACTTTTTACAAGAACTATTCAACTGTTGCTAAAAATTTATTTAAAACATTTAACATTCAAAAACAGTAACGTACTATCAAGATTCACAAGTTTAAAACAATTACTTATAGAGTCTCTTGCATTTTTTTGTGGCCTGAACATCATCTAAAAAACGGCAACTGCTAGAAAAAAATTGTCAACTTCTTTCTTTGTAAACAGCAATTGTCAAAACAATGTGTCTCTCTTGCGTGCAAGTGTGAAGGTAGTGTTTTGTGCTTCTAACTTGGATTCTCCTCTCACCACATGTGGCTGTCTAGTGCACGCCAACACCACGGTCCCTGCGGACGCGAACTGGATAGAAGCACGCATGTGCCGTGGGACTGCATAGGCTCACTGGCCAAACTTACCAGGCTAGATGGATCTTCTTATTTCCAGTTGAGCACCCTCAGCATTGGCAAGCAGGACCACGCCTCAAAAAGGAAGTATTTTTCTATTCTTACACCGTCCAGGGGAAATGACACACAGAGCAGTTTTCTCTCTCTTTTCTAGTAGGTACGTAAGTTCAATCTCTTCTCCACATGCGAGGCACTTCGGCCGACAGGAAGCAATGCAGTTTGCTGGTGGCAGGCGCTCGCGTGCTCGTGCTCCTTACGCACATCCGGAAGGTAGGAGATGAGCGGGCGGTTGAGCCATGGTCAGGGAAGCCACAGAGTGCCATGCGCGGCTGCAATCAGAGATGTCGACGGAAGGTCGATGACAGGTGCCATTGAAGGTCGGCAAGAGATGCATGTGCAGGTCAGGCTCCATGGATGGCGACCCATGGCTAGCTTGCATCTATGTGTGAAGACAAGGCAATAGCCTCAGCTGATTGCAAGGGCGACACGACCGGGCAGCGGAGGATGCCATGACTCCGACGCAGATTTGGAGTGGCGCTCCCACGTGGGAAGCTCTCATGCCGGCAGCGAGAGAGGAGGAAGGCCGCGACAGGAGAGGAGGAAGGTCGCGGGGGCAGAGGAGGATGGATGTGCGTCGCCATCGGTGGTCGAGGAGCAGGGGCACAGTATAAAGGATGAGGCACGAGGTGACAATGGCGCGCAATTTGGGGAGCGAGCGGCGGTGGCAGTGTGACCATGGAGTGTGGCGCCGGTTGCGGGGCGATTTGGTGAGGTCGACGGCGGTGGCGGCGCGATCCGGTGATGGCGGTGGCGGCACGATTTGGGGAAAGCGGTGACGGCTGCTTCGGCCAGGGTTCGGGACGGCGCCTGGAAGAAGCTAGGGGAGGCTGGGCGCAGGTTGGATCAGGCATGGCGCGCGGGCGCCGGGGAAGAAGGCAGGGATGCGGGAGGGCGACGGGGGTTGGGTGGTATTTTTTTCTTTCTCACTGGTTCTGGAACAACCACTCCCTATATAGGGGCGCTGTGATCATAATACTTATTCTAATTCTAATACCATGATCATAATAGTGTTGTCCTATATATATATATATATATATATATATATGTATATATATATATATATATATACATCAACACTATTCTGATCACAAGCTGACCTGCCCCGCTAGTAGTACGTTGAACTTCCATGTGAACTAGGTTGAACTTCCGCCAACATTGCCGAAATGGGGCTTGCGATATACCGTTGGAAAGCTATGGACACTAGTATCATGACCCAAGTTAAATTTTTGACAAAATGCAAGCGGTTTAAGAGCAGTTTTGAAAACCGTTTTCTCTTCGCACAAAAAACATGAATCATATTTTCGATCGCATTTCTAAACCGTTTATCGGAATGAGGCATATAATATGGCGTTGGAAAGCTGCTGCAAAAACGCTCCTTCCACATCTTGAAAGTTTTCTCTAATTCCCTATGGTTAAAGAGTAATTTGAAAAAACGTAAAATTTCGTAAACCGAACAGCTGAGTTCATTTTTTCGATGTCATTTCTAAACGGCTAATCCAATGGAGGCATATGATATGGCATTGGAAAGCTTATGAAAATGCGCTAATTTTTCATCTTGAAAGTTTTTTTTTCTAATTTTGAATGGTTTAAGAGTAATTTAGAAAATGGTCCAAGTCCTACCGAGTTCATATTTTCGACCTAATTTTTTAACCGTGCGTCTGAATGCAGCAAATGATATGGCGTTGGAAAGCTTGAACAAATGCGAAACTTTTTGGTATGTATTGTTTCTCCCAATTCTTTACGGTTTTAAGTCAGTTTCAAAAATGGCGAAAAACGTATTTTCACCGTAATTTCTACAAACTTTATTGGAATGGGGCAAATAATATACCACCGAAAAGCTACGGAAAATGCGAAACTTTTTCATGTTGATGGTTTTCTATGATTCCTAGCCGTTTTGAAGTAATTTCGAAAAAGGAGGGATCATGCGTTCTGCCTTTATCGTGAAACAGATTCTTCGAAAATGCACCGCGTGAAGAACCTGAACTTCTCGGCGCGTGTACCTGAACTTCACTCTGTTTTTCACGTGATTTTTTGCTTGTAGGTCTCCATCCACTGCTCGTAACTCTCCATCCTTTCACCGGAATTGAGCAGGTGATATACCAATGGAAAGCTGCTGTAAGCACGCAAGTTTACCGTGTTGATCATCTTTTCATACTCGCGATGATTTTAAAAGTTTTTCATCTAAAATTCATTTAGCATAGTAGTTGAACTTCTTGCTGTTTTCACGTTGAACTTCTGTGACGTATTTTTGTTTGTAATTTTCTCATCCATTCGTTAGTGTTACACAAATAATATTCCTTTTGTACAAACGTCTCTCACAATAAATTTTTAACTTTCTCCGACCGAGGACTTGAACTTACACGAATGATATTCCTTCCGTTTTGAAGTAAATTAAAAAATGATGAGATCATGATTTCTGCCTTCATCGCGAATGGAAATACACTGCGTGAAGTTGTTCGACTTCTGGGGCATGTATGTTTGAACTTCACTCTGTTTTTGATGTGTTGTTCTTTGCCCGTAACTCCTAAAGCATTTAACGGAACTGAGAAAATGATATACCAATGGGAAGCTGTTGAAAACACGCAACTTTTTCGTGTTGATCAGTTTTTCATACTCGCGACAGTTCAAAATAATTTTTTGAATGCGTAAAAATGTGTTTTAACGGTGTGCATAAAAACTTTTAAACCATTCATCGGAATATACCATACAATGTACCATTGGAAAGCTTATGAATAGAAGCATCTTTTTCATGTAGACATACATTACACTTTTTTGTTGTTTGAGAGCAGTTTTAGAAATGGCAAAAACAACATCGTTTTTGCCTATTTTTTACATGTAATTGAAGGTCACACGTCTCGCAGTAGAGATCTTGAACTTCACCGGGAGGAGCACGTGAACTTTTTGCAACAAACGTTCTAGGCTTTTAATTTTATATTCCTTTATTCTCACCCGAAACACATTCCGTGTAGTAGTTGAACTTCCCGTTGTTTTCTCCTTGAACTTCTGTCACGTATTTTTGTTCAACCTCTCTCACAAGAATTTTTGAACTTTCTCGGGCCGAGCACTTAACTTCTAGCAACAAAACTTTTAGCCTTTGCTTTTTCATTCTTTTTTCATACAAAATGCACATAGTGTAGTACTTGAACTTCCCGCAGTTATCAATCCAAACTTCTCTCGATTACATGAAAATATCTGAGTTTTTTATAGACATCGAACCACTCTACCTTTTTATTTGAACTTCATTGTGTTTTTTTAGAAATGTGAAAATTTGAGGTTTTTTAGAAACATAGAACTTCTTCATTATTTGGAGTTGAACTTATTGGTTTTATTCTTTAGTAACTAGAAAAATCTCATTTTTCAAATAAATATCAATCTTTTCCACCTTTTCCAATTAAACTTCATGGTTTTATTCTCTAGTAACTAGAAAACCTAAGTTTTTTACATACATTTAACTACTCCGTTTTTTGGAATTGAACTTCTTGATTTTAATCTTTAGCATTGGGGAAAAATGCCCAATATGGCATTGTTTTTTGAGCTTATAAATCCTAGGGTTTAATATACTTTGAGCTTCTCAGTTATTTTAATTTGAACTTCACATATTTTATTTTTTTGAGTAAAGAATTGTGTTTGATTTTAAAATAAACATTGAATTTGTCTTTTTTTCTATTTCGAACTTCATGGTTTAATCTTTAGTATCGGAGAAAATCCTAGTTTTCGAAAAAACGGGGAAAATATTTTAAAACTTTTTTAGTTGTTCCCTTATTTTAATTCAAACTTATTAGTTTGATTCTTTAGCAACGAGAATGTGAGGTTTTTACAAAATTTGAAGTTCTCTGTTATTTTAATTTGAACTTCATAGTTTTATTCTTTAGTAACTAGGAAAATCGAGTTTTTTTAACTTCCTTGTTTTAAAAAATTGAACTTCTTGGTTTTATTTTTAATAATGTGATAATTCAGAAATTTTTATAGACATCGAAGTTCACCATTTTTTAAACTTGAACTCCTTAGTTTATTGGTTAGTAACAGGGAAAATCCTTTTTTATATAAACAATGAAACTACACCGTTATTTTAATTTGAACTTCTAGTTTTTATAGAATGGGGGAAATCTGTTTTTACAAAATCTTTTGAAATGCTCCTCTTTTTAATTTGGACTTCTCTGATTTTTTTATAAACGGGGAAAATCTTTTATAAAGATTTTTGAAGTACCTTTTTTTTATTTGAACTTCTTGCTCAAATTTTTGACCTTCCAAATTTGACTTTTAGATATTAAAAACTTCATTTTTTAACGTCAGCCTGCTTCGGTTTTTAAATTTGAACTTCTTATAGAATTTTGTCGTGACATTTTAAAGCATTTTTTGCTTTTCAAGGAAACGGCCTTGGCAGTTTTTTCTTCATTTGATGATTTTTCTTCTCTATGTAGCACACGTGAACTTTGGAATTTTTGAAACATGAACTTCACGTGTTATTATTTTTTTATGAAACTCCATTGTTTTTATTCTTTGAATTCCATTATTTTTTTGTGTACATTTTTTTGTTTGAACTTCGATATTTGTTACACCTGAACTTTCGAAATCACCCCTTTTTTATACATTAAATGTTCTGTGTTTTTAATTTTGATCTTTCTTGTTTTGTACCAAACATTGAACTTCTCTGTTTTTTAAATTTGAACTTCTCTATTTTTATTTTAATGTTTTTTCAAAAATGGGAAAACCTATTTTTTTATAAAAAATTTATTCGCTTTTTTTTCATTTGGTGTTCCTTTTTTTTAATAAACATTGGTACTTCTCTGTTATTTAGTTTTGAACATCTAGTTTATTTTTAAAAAAGAGAGAAAATCCATTTTTTTATTTTTGAAATGCTTAGTTTTCTAAATCTGAACTTCTTAGAGTCCCTTTTTTAAGAAACAACTAAAGTTACTAAAAAAATAAGAATTCTCTACTTTCTAAGAACTTAATACATTGTATATTTTTCAGAACTTTTTTATTTTTCGTGTGACACTTTTTATGCATTTTTTTGTTCTTGGTGAAATGGCCTAGGTAGTTCTTTTTTTGGATGAAATTCTTCTATATGTTATACGTCCGAACTTCAAATTTTATTGAACATAGCTCATGCCCTGAGATTGCTAAACAAACAAAAGATTCCACGTCAACTCGGCTTACAAACAACTAACCCTCGTCCTCTCTCAAGACAAACATAGGAACGCACACACGGGCTTCTTCACGCCCGCACCTTTTCACAGCTAGTAACACAACATGAGAAATTCATGAAAAACAAACACATCATGAGCTATCAACACAAGCCAGCTATTTTGCACCGTGTTAAAAAAACTATTTTGCACCACATCGTGAAGCACCACGTGTAGCATCCACGACTCTCCACTTGCAAGTTGACCATTCAAAATCAATCCACTAGTAACTACAGCACAAAATCAAACAAGAAAGCACTACACAAGTCTCTCTGAACTCTAAAGGCCGCCTATGCACTCTGCAATGGCAGGAGGAGGAGAAGGAGGCGAGCTGCAGCTGTTGGGCACGTGGATGAGCCCCTGGGTGATCCGCGTGAAGGTGGCATTGCGGATGAAGGGCATGAGCTACGAGTACGTCGAGCAGGACCTGCAACACAAGAGCAACCTCCTACTCAGCTCCAACGAGTAGGAGGGCGCGCCGGACCAAAGGGCAGGCCACCCTGGAGGGGAGGGAAGGTCGCGGTGACATAGAAGGAAGTTCGTGCCGGACAGGAGGAAAGGGCGCGCCGCAGGGGAGGTTGGGGCGGGGCGAAGGGCGCGTGGCCGACGAGTGGTGGCGGCACAAGACACTCTGAATGTACTAAAAAATATTGTACATCTCTGAACCTTAAGCCACATTCACTCTGAAGTTCAGAGAAATATAGAGATTCAGTGAGAACACATGAATGGACAGAGCAAAAATTCAGAAAAACGATCAACAATGGGAAGAACAAAAACATTGGCTACAGCCTCCCCCTCTCCGTTGAAGGTAGCAGCAACTTGGAGAAGATACAAGCATGAAGGTCGAGCTTTGGCCTCGGACAGGTCGCTGCTTAGGCCTCAGCAGTTCGTCGACGACGCGAGATGAGTGGCCATGGCGGTGGGATCCAGCAGTTGCAGCCCGAGCTTTCTCCGGCGACCTGCTGCTTCACGGGTTGTTCTCCGACTATGGCGTCGCGCGGGGACGTGGGCCTTCCAGTGAAGCACAGGAAGAAGCAGGGGAAGCCGCTGTCGAGCTTTCTTGCAGGGGGTTGCAATGGCTTGACCGATCCACCGGCTTGCTAGGTCGCGGGAACCGACAGTGAGGCGGGATCCAACACGGGCTCCGGCTTATCTAGCCGGGGTATGTTGTTGCCGGCGCGACGGGGTGGGAGAACGACATCAGCAGGGAGGAAGGAGAAGATCCATCTCGCGGCAGAGACGAGATCCATCTTGCAGCACCGCGCGGGAGTTGCTGGCGACCCCCGGGGTTGTAGGGGAGGCAGACCCAATGTTGAGCAGCAGCGGAGGGAGGAAGGCTGGCTCGCACCGTGAGGAGGCCTCGTGCCGAGAGGAGGCGGGAGGCGGCGGCTTGCCGGGAGGAGGCGCGGGCGTCGGCACCGGGAGGAGGCGGGGTCAGCGACGCGTCGTGTGGAGGTGGTGGGATGGTGCGGCGGCGGTGGTCCGGAGCTGGGCCAGCGGCGGGTCGGTGACTGCAAGGGATGAGAATTTGGGCTGGGATAGGGGGGATCAGGAGGAGATTAGGGATCAGGGGAAGGTGGAGGACAGGTGCGGTCGTGGGTGGGCTTTTTTTGCGAGTTTGGAAGTTCGGGAACGTGTGGATCGAGCCCTATATAGGCCTGACGTGATCCAAATAACTATTCTGATCCCAGGATCAGAATAGTGTTATCCTATATATATTGTCATATGATCTCTTATGCTAAAGTAACAATTCAATCACAATTTCAAGTATGAATCATAAGCTTCATTGAGAACCAACAAACTCTAATCTCAGTCATTGAGGCAATTGCAATTTATCATAACATAAGAAAGAGTCAATATAAGAGCTTTACAGCAAGTCCACATACTCAACCATCTTTTAGTCTTTCACAATTGCTAACACTCACGCAATATTTATGGGTATGAAGTTTTAATCAGACACATAGAAAGATAGGGGCATATAGGTTTGCCTCCCAATGTTTTACCTCAAGGGTAATGTCAACAATAATAGTTCATGAAGACTCACATCCAATTAGCTATATATATATCAGGATCTTTCCAACACATTGTACTTGCCAAAGGATAAAATGTAAAAAGGAAAGGTGAAGATCACCATGACTCTTATGTAAGGTACAAGATAAAAGTAAAAGATAGGCCCTTCGCAGAGGGAAGCAGAGGTTGTCATGCACTTTTATGGTTGGATGCACAAAATCTTAATGCAAAAGAACGTCACTTTGTATTGCCACTTGTGATATGGACCTTTATTATGCAGTCCGTCGCTTTTATTTCTTCCACATCACAAGATCGTATAAAGCTTATTTTCTCCCACACTAATAAGTCATACATATTTAGAGAGCAATTTTTATTGCTTGCACGATGACAAGATTTTTTTCAAAACTATCATGTTTTTTGTAGCAATTTCGGAAACCATAGGACGTAATGCAAAAAAACCAAAACTAGTAGCCCGTCGGCCACAGCTAGGCCGAAGTAGTACTTTTCGGCCACAGCTAGGCCGAAATAGTACTTTTCGGTCACAGTGTGGCCGAAAAGTACTACTTCGGCCAGAGCTAGGCCAAAGAAGTACTTTTCGGCCAGAGCCAGGCCAAAGTAGTACTTTTCGGCCAGAGCCAGGCCAAAGTAGTACTTTTCGGCCAGAGCCAGGCCAAAGTAGTACTTTTCGGCCACACTTAGACCGAAATAGACTTTTTGGTCAACCCTAGGCCGAAGTTGCATGGCTCATGCTGAATTGTATTTTATCGCCACCCTTTTCCCGCCCACCCCTTCCCGCCACCCGTTTCCCGTCCACCCCTTCCCGCCACCCGTTTCCCGGCCACCCCTTCCCGCCACCCATTTCCCGCCCACCCCTTCCCGCCACCCGTTTCCCGGCAACCCCTTTCCGCCCACCCCTTCCCGCCACCCGTTTCCCGGCAACCCGTTCCTGCCTTATTTTCCCGCCAATCCGTTCCCGCCTTATTTTCCCTCCAATCCCTTCCCGCCTTATTTGCCCGCCAACCCTTTCCCGCCATACCGCAGTTAGTCTTTCCCGCCATTTTTTCCTCTGTATCTATAAAACCCCCTTTAGGCGGAGGTGGATAAGCATTCCAGTGTAGTGTAGTCGAGATGTCCCATTATCCATTCGATCGTAGTTTTCACCCTGAGATGAGCAGCACTCTGCTGAGTCTAGCTACCGATTTCAGGATGGACAATAGGATAGTTCCATGGGACGAACTCACCGGTAGTGACACCATAATGAATGAGTTGGCTCACCAGCTACGTAGGTCTGGGTGGCCTGAAAGGACCTATGAGGAGGTACGTCAAGAACTTCTTAGGTTGCATGAAAGGTGGAAGAAGGTGGTGGAGCCGAAGAGTGAAACTTTCAGAAGGACTGCAGAAAAGCATCCATTTTTATGGACTGAGGAGAGCGAGGACGACGATGATATCTTCATGCCACCGCTTCCGGGTTCTGCATCGTCGAAGGGCAAGAGTTCTGCATCGTCCAAAGGAAAGAGTTCTGCATCTGCGAAGGGCAAGAGTTCTGTATCGACCAAGGGCAAGAGTTCTGCATCGACGAAGGGCAAGAGGAGCGCATCGTCGAAGGGCAAGAGGGCTGCATCAACGGAGGATGACGATGATGACTTCATGTAGTATGTAAGATGTATTCCAGTTGTACCGTTTCATTCAGATGTATTTGCATTATTAGTTTGTATTGTATTATTGTAGGACATTATGTTCTATCTGAATTTCATTTGGTAGTATGTAAGATGTATTGCACAAGTTCAGCCGCACCGTTTAATTCAGATGTACTTGTATCTTAATTATCGGTTGTAGTCTATTTGGAAATGTAACTGAAATAAGAATGCGAATTAATAGTAATATGTCCCTCGCATACATAAAACAATATATGTCTCCTGATCACATAGAAGCAAGTGCGATAGTAACACATACATGAAGCATGTCTCATACATAAATGCTGACACACAGCTGCGAATAGTCTGAAACTAACATAGATAATGAGTCATACATAGATAGATAAGCATATCACTGCGGGGGACGACGACGAGTCTGGGTCTTCCTCGGGCGAGGACCCGAAGGCGATAAGCGCTGAGGCGATGGACAAGGCTCGCGATAACCACGACCATAGTTAACCTCGTCTGTCACGGTCTGTGTCTCCTGCGTCGATGGTGGTGGTGAAGTGTGAAACACTGTCTGCGAGAAGCCATAAATGTTTGTAGCTTGGTCATCATCCTCGCGGTCGCCCTCAAAGTACGAAGCACCACCACTAAGGATCGGTGACTGCTCTGAATGCATGAACGGTTGCGACTGGTTGCCGCCTGTGGTGAAGTAAAATTGATACAAATGCATGAACGAAGCACCACCAGTAAGCATCAGTGACTGCTGAGAATGCAAGAACGATTACTACACTGTTCAAAAGAATGTAGTGAGTAGTGTTACCTAGATTCATCTGCTGATGCCAGTAAGCGCTCCCTGACTGTGAAGGAGGTGGCTCATGCCAGGAAGAGCTCCCTGGCTGTGAAGGAGGTGGCTCATGCCAGGAAGAGCTCCCTGGCTGTGAAGGATGTGGCTCATGCCAGGAAGATCTCCCTGGCTGTGAAGGAGGTGGCTCATGCCAGGAAGATCTCCCTGGCTGTGAAGGAGGTGGCTCATGCCAGGAAGATCTCCCTGGCTGTGAAGGAGTTGGCTCATGCCAGGAAGAGCTCCCTGGCTGTGAAGGATGAGGTTCTGCACGGTGCACAGAGGGTCGTGGTTCTGAACGGTGCACAGAGGGTTGTGGTTCTGAATGTTGTATAGAGGGACGTGGCGGACGATGTGCTGGAGGAGGAAGTGCAACATCCGAAGTCCGTCTACACGTAACAGCTGCGTAAATCCCGCGTAGCTTGTCATCAAGACGCCTCAACCATGAGACGCCCTCTCGTGGTGGGATAGTTTCTCCCCTCTGACAGCGCCGCATTAAAGCGGAAACCTCCTCTCGCGCCTGTAGTGTCAAGTCACTCTGTACACAAAGAATGAACCAATTATATGATCGTTGTATGAGAACCAAGCGAATATGTCCAGATTAACAAAAGACTTAACATATGAGAACCAAGGTATTTACCGCGTGGTGTCTGGTTCCCACAACAGAGGCAGTTGGGTACATATCGCTGGTGAGAGGGGTTTCGATCTGATCAGGAGCAGCTGATGGAACCAAGTAGATCCTCGTTGTATGCCGGTAACGCTGCAGATACAACCCGAACATTTCCCAGTCAAAGGTCCAAACCTCACCCCAGATATTTGTCGCAGCGGTAGTCCATCCGTCAACGTAAGGGGTAATCCTCTCAAGCCAATAAGCCATGGACTTGTTTCCTCCTAGGCGACTGTCCCTGAGATTGACATGCGCGATACATGATTAGGTATATTATGAATGCAGAGCTGCCAACTAAAATAGTATTAGTACTTACTTGTGCACATGGTCTGGCAAGTGTGGAATATCTGGAATCTCAGGCAGTTGATATAGGCCGAACTGTCTCATCACCCTATGAAGAGACATCTCCTCAACCGTCACGTCGAACACCAACTTGGCCTTGGTCATCCAATAGTGCCGATCTCTAGTGCACAATCCAGAAATCCCAACTGGGTACCTCGATGATATAGCCTGAGGCGTGTATGGCTCCCAAATAACTTGATCCTCGTGCAAACTATCAAACTGCGCCATGAAGGACGGGTAGCATCCCCTAACCTGAGTATGCGCAAACTGTCTCTGTGCATGACAACAAATAAGCATTAGTAATACTATTGAATGGCAAGAAATAATTAAATTAATTGTTACTTAATATAAAAGTACCTCTCGCCGTGTCCAAACAGATCCCATAGTAGGTAAGTCACCGATAGTAGGCACATAAGTCCCAGCTAAGTCCTCCAAACCAAAAGGTTTATCAATGTAGACATAGGGTCGTCCAATAGGGAACCTCTTGTATGACCAAAGTTGCAACAATAATGGACATCCAACAAGACTAGATTTTCTAGACTTCAGCAAGCAAGCTTTGCACAGGCCTCTGTACGTAGCCGCTAACACAGCAGAACCAAAACTCCTCTGTAGAATATCCGCAGGGCAACGTGCGTCAGCTATCTCTCGTGCAATACCGATGAGTCGTGCATCGACAGTGGTCACGTGGTTCTCCGTAAACATTGTCTTGCCGAATAGCCAAAGAATATATGCATCTAGGGACCGGTCAATCTGAGCCTCCGACAACTCAACGTCGGGATGTCCTAACGAGACAATCTACATAGAAACGTAATAATTGTATGAACATCGGACAACTCAAAAACAACATTTGTTTAAGTGGCCGTGATGGTTACCTGAAACTGGCTCAACCATCTAAAAAGAGGTCCATGAGGATCGTTGTCTATAGCCCTAGCAGTCGGGACTGCAGCCAAAAAACGGGTCTGCATCGCTGCTTGCCACCCAGATTCTGCCTCTAAGGGACCTATGGCAGCACCGGCCAGAGGTAATCCCAACAAGTAAGACACATCCTGTAAAGTAGGCGCCATCTCTCCCCAAGGGAAGTGAAACGTATGTGTTTCTGGTCTCCATCTATCTACTAAGTAGGTAAGGAGTGACTTGTCGTAAGAGAAACGTCTCACTTGCCTCTTGTGTAACTGCAATGGTTCACCTGCCTCATCTAAGTCCGGACCATCAATCCACTCATCCAATGTACCCTCAACCAGCCGTGCCAAGGGTAGAAGTCCAGCCCAACTTAACCTACAAAATAAAGAGATTGTTAGCGGTTATGAAAAGTATGTCAAACATAGTAAGTCATTATATGGTCTCCATTATATGCACACATACCTATCAACCCATGAATCGTGTATCAGCCAGTTAGTCTTTGGGGTACGAGTGACCAACACGTCTAAGTTGTTGCCCGCTTCCGTAAGGGCGCCCCGGTGCTTTCTATCGATGGTACCATTAAGCAACGGACACGAAGACATATCTGCAATTCAAACAACAAATCTCAGGTGCAAATAAAACATAGTATGACATATTACAAATTATAACATAGTCCTGACATATTACGAATTAAAACATAGTCCTGACATATTACATATTAAAACATAGTCCTGACATATTACAAATTAAAACATAGTCCTCACATATTACGAATTAAAACATAGTCCTGACATATTACATATTAAAACCCACTACGGCACATTATATAGCTTCTGAGTTATTTCTTCCTCGTCCGCCCCTTCGGCCTCGACTGCCACGACCACGCCCGCCTCTTGCTCCCGTTGTCGCAGCCGTCGATGTGGAAGCACTCATCGATGCGGAAGCACCATCTTTGTTCAGGTCGGGACAATATTTCATCCTATGCCCATAAGCCGCGCATAACAAACATTGTCTGGTTGCCCCACCAGCTTCAGACTGGTCCATATCGTTCTGGATGCGACGGGCCTTTCGTCTGCCCCTACTTGTTCGCTGAAGGTCTGGATGCGGGATGTATACTCTCTCACCGTCGTTTACCTTGTTGAAATTGCCGACGACTCTAAACCCTGTCATCTCGCCTGTCCAGGTGTTCAGCACTGCCTCTTTTAAATAGTATGGGGACACGAAGGATATAGCATCCAACTGAATCTGGCCACAGGCAGCCAACACGTGAGAGCAAGGTAGGTGCAGCAACTTCGGTTTGTTGCATGTACACTCACACGTTGGATAAAATTCCGTTCCAATTTTTACCTCGTGTGTCTTCACCTCATTTCCAGAACCAAAACCATCGGTAGGAAGCTGAACCTCATACCTCCTTTCTTGATTACCTATGAGTCTAACACTGTACTTCTTTGCTTTCTCTATCTTCTTTGCCATGTATTCCATGACACGGCTACAATAAGGTGTGTTCTGATTATCTTCAATATGCTTCTTTGCTAACTCGTGCCTTTCTCCGAAATATCTCAAAGTGCCATGGAATACAGCCTCCACAATAGCTGTCAGTGGCAATGCTCTATTCCCTCTCAGCACAAAGTTATACACCTCTGCAAGATTGGTTGTAATGTGGCCATACCTAGCTCCATGTGTGTCATGCAGCAAAGACCAATTCATTGGAGGCTCTTTCTCTATCCACTCAGAAAAATTCTTTATTGCCCTTCCCTTTTTTCTCTTAGTATTAGGAGGGTCAATTGCTGGCAAGTCACAAAGACCAACTGGCTCCTCTAGCTCCGTGATGAGTGCTGCTAATTTAACCTGATCTTCTTCCATTTTCTTCCTTGCACGGACCTGCTTCTTAGTAAACTCATCTAGTTTTGACCAAATAAATTCATATTTCCGCTGCTGGCTCTGCTTGCATAATTTCTTGAACAAGTTCATCAACCGCTTGTTCTTGAACTGTGAGAAAAAATTAGCCCCAAGATGGCGCATGCACCACCGGCTCTGCAAGTCCCTCCAAGGTGTTGGTTCATCATCTGCTGGATTACGAAGTGTCTTCACGGCCTTCAATATACCAAACCCAGCTGAATGACACACACGTTTGGTCGGTCCTTCACGATGGCAATTTTCACTTGGCGGAAGAACCAAACCCGGCTGAGAAAGTTCTCACCCTCCACAAATGCCATGGCAAGTGGGATGATTTGATTGTTCCCATCCACACCAATAGCAGTCAGGATTTGCCCTCTATACTGACCGGTCAGGAATGTACCATCCACAAACATAACAGGAGGACAATGCCGGAAAGCTTCGATGCACATAGCAAATGAGAAGAACACTCGTTTCAACACCTTGAAATCTGGTATACTCAGCAACCTCATGTGTTGTACGTTCACATAAGTGCCGGGATTCCTCTCCTTCAGTATGCCCAGGAGACGGACAACATTATCATATGAGTCGAAGAACGTCCCAAACCTTTCCTCCATAGCCTTCTGCTTAGCCCTCCAAGCCTTCCCATAAGGAATGACATAATTCCATCTGACCTTCACTGCTGTCTGGATGTGTTTTGCTTCCATATCTTTCTTCTCTACTATCTCAGTATACATGAGTTGCGCAATGAGACTTGAAGTCAGGTTCGGATGCTTCACCAGCAGGTTCGTCCTCACACAATTATGTGGGACGACAATGGTGACAACCCAGTGGATGTCATACTTCGGCACGTGACCGTGCACCTTCCCAGGACAACCTGTTACAACACATTTCACGGTATAGTTTGTTGGACTTGATATGTGTGTCTTGAAAACCCTCTGCGTAGACATAGCCCACTTTATCACCGCATACTTCAATTTTTTCTTTGTATCAAACATAGCCCCTATTTGTACTTGGTTCAGATTATACTGCCATGGAGTCTCATGGCCATCGTTCACCGTAAGGCCGATGGATATGTCCTGCTCCCATGCAGAAGGAATCGGTACCTCAACTTCATCCTCAGAATTTTCAGAATCCAGTTCCTCCACCAATCCATCCTCGTCCTCTTCCTCCATCACCCTCTGCATTTCATCCCCTTCCTCATCCCCATTAGCAAAACCAGAAACAGCTAATATTATCGACTGGCTACTCTGCCCAGTATCAGGACCACAAACATTTTGTGGCACGTAGTCTGACTCTTTCTCCGGTTGGCTAGCATCCACATCTTGTGGCTGTGACCCGGATAAAACAATCTCGTTAGCCACTTCACTGCCTTGGCCGGGTTCATACCCCCTGTGGAGTTGTACGGTATTCTCCTCCCTCGGCACAGGTTGCACAAGTGCATATGGGTGGATTCTTCGGTCTCGGCAGCGTCTTAACAGGGACAACCAATGCTGGCTCCTATCTACCGGCATCAACTCCCACTTGACATTTTTACAAGATTTGGTCCACAATGCATGAATACTGACGGAACATACTTCAGGATCCAGACCGAAACTAGTTGTCAATCAGTACTTCAACTGTCTAATGTCCAGTCTGTCCGGGTCAGCTAGTGTCATGACGCCATTTTTAAACTCGCTAAGATCAACCCCCAACTCATTATATCGAACATTACCAGCGCCGTAGTAAACATTCAGATTTACTGATTCAGACATTTTCACCTGTCAGACATTGCCATCTTCTCATTAATCACAATGAACTATGCGCTAAAATGCCTCCTAAAATATATTAACACTAAAATTCTCAATATGACTTATATACACTAACTAAACTATATTAATCACAATATACACTAATATTATCCGCTACCTACACGAACTATGCGTTAAAATGCCTCCAAAAATATATTAACACTAAAATTCACAATATACACTAATATTATCCGCTACACGAATTATGCGCTAAAATGCCTCCAAAAATATATTAACACTAAAATTCACGATATACACTAATATTATCCGCTACACGAACACTAATATTATCAGCTACACGAACTATGCGCTAATATTTACATAATATTTGTGACGACGGGATTATACCTTCGAAGCGTGTGTCCGCTTCTTGCTTCTCTCTTTGACTCAGCGGCACCGGCCACCTCGCGAAGTACTTGCACCACCGGAGAACGACAACGCCGCCCCCGACGACCGGAGGTTCAACTCCGGTCAGCCCCCAACCTGCTCCTCCTCCTCACCACCTCCTCCTCTGCAGCAGCTGCTACTGGTCACCACCACCTCCTACCCGTCCTCCTCTCCACCATGCCTCCTCCTCCCCACCATGGCTGCTCCTCCCAAACACATCAAAAACTATCCCATAGCAAAAAATAACACCGTAGGCCGGTGGAGATTGCTATGATCTACCGATTCTGTGGGTTGGATTTGCAAATGTGTGGCAAATGGAGGAGATCGGCGCGGGGGGGAGTTCTACAGAGAAGAACTAAGAGAGAGAGAAAGGGAAGAACAGGCGCAGGGCGAACGGGCGAGCGCTGGTGCTTATCCACGACTTTTCGGCCGAAGCCTGGCCGAAAAGCTTTTCGGTCGGAGCCTGGCCGAAAAGGCCTGCCTCGGGCACCGGTGGGCCGAAAACGGCCCAGTTCGGCCGGGCCTCAGCCAACAACGTGTTTTCGGCCGCGCTTGGGCCGAAAAGCCTACTTCGGCCACACCCTGGCCGACGGGCTACTACTTTTGCGTTTTTTTCATTCTCCGCTATAGTTTCCGAAATTGCTACAAAAAACATGATAGTTTTGAAAAAAAAACCGATGACAACTTACTTGAAGGATCTTACTCAATCCATAGGTAGATATGGTGGACTCTCATGGCAAAACTGGGTTTAGGGATATTTGGAAGCACAAGTAGTATCTCTACTTGGTGCGAAGAAATTGGCTAGCATGAGAGGGAAAGGGAAGCTCAACATGTTGGATGATCCATTACAATATAATTTATCTCAGATGCAAGAAAACATAACCCATTACGTTGTTTTCCTTGTCCAACATCAACTCTTAGCATGTCATACTTTAATGAGTGCTCACAATCATGAAAGATGTCCAAGATAGTATATTTATATGTGAACCTCTCTTTCTTCATTACTTCCTATTAATTGCAACGATGACCAAAACTATGTTTGTCAACTCTCAACAACTTTTATTCATCATACTCTTTATATGTGAGCTCATTACTCTCCATAAGATCCATATGATCTCTTTATTTCTTCTCTTTTATTTTATTCCCTCAAGATCATAGCAAAATCATCAAGCCCTTGACTCAACACTAATCTTTATTATATATAGCTCACGGACTCGATTACATAGGAGGATCATAAAGCAAAACTCACAACTAGATCATACTAAAACTTTATTCTACTAGATCAAGATATTATCAAAAGGATCGAACTAAGAAAAAAGGTAAAAATAAAAGTGATGGTGATATGATACCGGGGCACTCCCACAAGCTTGGCAGTTGCCAAGGGGAGTGCCCATACCCATGTGTTTATATCTCCTTCTTTGTGGGTGGTGATGTGATATTCTTGGTGATGATGCCCCTCGGGATACGATTCTCTTCCTCGAGCTTATTGACTTGCTGCTTGAGGTTCATTATTTCCTCACGGAGTTTGCCCGGGACGGCTAAAGCTCCTTTCAGCCAAGGATGTTGCATAGCTGCGGGAGAACAAGTAACACTCTTTTTCATATTTTCATAAGAAAGAAATCTAACATTGGAAGGGATAACTGAGTTTGGAATAGCTGAGCTCTGTGGTTCCCCCATCGTGAATCCTGCCCGGAAACGAGAAGTAACTTCTTGATCCTCCTCCATGGCATCTATCCTTTTCAAGTCAGCTTCCATCTCTTCCTATGTTGAGGGCCTAAAGTGATAGGCATCGCTGTTTGCCCCTGGACTTGGTGTCGGATGAGACACCCGACTCTCCCGGACTGACTCTTGAGAAGACATCTTGCTCTAATCTACGGTAGAAATGGCTCGAAACAAAGACAGGAGATATTTGCATGATACGGTGGTCAAAACCTTCGGGAGACTATATAATGAATTTTTACCGACCAAAAGAAGTGTCGTGCAAGAAAACGGAGTCCGGAGAGCGCACGAGCTGCCCACGAGGCAGGGGCACGCCCAGGGGGGTAGGGCGCGCCTCCCACCCTCATGGGAACCTCGTGTCCTTTCCGGTCTGCTTCTTATTTTCCTATTTTTCTAAATATTTCAAAACGAAGAAATATTGCCATTAGAACTGTTTTGGAGTCGGTTTACTTAACATACCACGTACATATTCCTTTTTGGAGTCTGAAATGTTCCGGAAAGTGTCCCTTATGTATTCCTCCAGGGTTATGGTTTCAATAATATTAGTTTCAACATTTATAGGATTACCTGAGATATAATGTTTAATTCTTTAACCGTTCACCACCTTCGGATTTGTGCCTTCGAAGTTGTTGATTTTTATGGCACCGGAACGATAGACCTCCTTGATAATGTAAGGACCTTCCCATTTAGAGAGAAGTTTGCCTGCAATAAATCTTAAGCGAGAGTTGTATAGCAATACATAATCACCTACATTGAACTCACGCTTTTGTATCCTTTTATCATGCCATCTTTTAACTTTTTCCTTAAACAGCTTGGCATTTTCATAAGCCTGGGTTCTCCATTCATCAAGTGAGCTAATGTCAAATAACCTCTTCTCACCGACAAGTTTGAAATCATAATTGAGCTCTTTAATGGCCCAATATGCCTTATGTTCTAGTTCAAGAGGTAAGTGACATGCTTTACCATAAACCATTTTATACGGAGACATACCCATAGGATTTTTATATGCAGTTCTATGGGCCCATAATGCATCATCAAGTTTCTTGGACCAATTCTTTCTAGATCTATTAACAGTCTTTTGCAAAATTAATTTGAGCTCTCTATTACTCAATTCTACTTGACCACTAGACTGTGGGTGATAAGGAGATGCAATTCTATGATTAACGTCATACTTAGCAAGCATTTTACGAAAGGCACCATGAATAAAATGTGAACCACCATTAGTCATTAAATATCTAGGGACTCCAAACCTCGGAAAAATAACTTCTTTAAGCATCTTAATAGAGGTGTTATGATCAGCACTACTAGTTGGAATAGCTTCTACCCACTTAGTAACGTAATCAGCAGCAACTAAAATATGTGTATACCCATTAGAGGAAGGAAAAGGTCCCATATAATCAAAGCCCCAAACATCAAATGGTTCAATAACAAGTGAATAATTCATAGGCATTTCTTGACGTCTACTAATATTACCAATTCTTTGACATTCATCACAAGACAAGACAAGACAAACTTACGGGCATCCTTGAAGAGAGTAGGCCAATAAAAACCGGATTGCAATACCTTATGTGCAGTTCTATCTCCAACATGATGTCCTGCATAAGCCTCAGAGTGACACTTGCATATGATTTGTTCCTGTTCATGCTCAGGTACACAACATCTAATAATACCATCTACTCCTTCTTTATAAAGACGTGGGTCATCCCAAAAGTAATGTCTCAAATCATAGAAGAACTTTTTCTTTTGCTGGTATGTGAAACTAGGTAGTATAAATTTAGCAACTATATAATTAGCATAATCAACATACCATGGAGCAGTTCGAGAAGCATTTATGACATTTAATTGTTCATTAGGAAAGCTATCATCAATAGGTAGTGGGTCAACAAGAACATTTTCTAACCTAGACAAGTTGTCTGCAACGGGGTTCTCAGCTCCCTTTCTATCAATAATATGCAAATCAAATTCTTGTAGAAGGAGAACCCATCTAATAAGTCTAGGTTTAGCATCTTTATTTTCCATAAGGTATTTAATAGCAGCATGATCAGTGTGAATAGTTACTTTAGAATCGACAATATAAGGTCTGAACTTATCACAAGAAAATACAACTGCTAAGAATTCTTTTTCAGTAGTAGCATAATTTATCTAGACATTGTCTAGAGTTTTACTAGCATATTGAATTACATTTAATTTCTTATCAACTCTTTACCCTAGAACAGCGCCTACAACATAATCACTAGCATCACACATAATTTCAAAGGGTAAATTCCAATCAGGTGGCTGAACAATAGGCGCAGAAATCAATACTTTCTTAAGTATTTTAAATGCTTCTACACAATCATCATCAAAGACAAAAGGAATATCTTTTTGTAATAGATTAGTTAGAGGCCGAGAAATTTTTGAGAAGTCCTTAATGAACCTCCTGTAAAAACCGGCATGACCAAGGACACTTCTTATACCTTTGATGTCCTTGGGACACGTCATCTTTTCAATAGCATCAACTTTAGCTTTGTCAACTTCAATACCTCTTTCAGAAATTTTATGCCCCAAGACAATACCTTCATTAACCATAAAGTGGCACTTCTCCCAATTCAGAACAAGATTAGTTTCTTCACATCTCTGCAAAACTTGATAAAGGTTGCTTAAGCAATCATCAAAAGAGGATCCATAAACGGAGAAATCGTCCATGAAAACCTCACATATCTTTTCACAAAAGTCAGAGAATATAGCCATCATGCATCTTTGAAAGGTAGCAGGTGCATTACATAAACTAAAAGGCATACGTCTATAAGCAAAAGTACCGAAAGGGCAAGTAAAAGTGGTCTTTGATTGATCATCAGCTGACACAAGTATTTGAGAGAAGCCAGAGTAACCATCTAGAAAGCAAAAATGTGTATGTTTGGATAATCTTTCTAGCATTTGATCAATAAAAGGTAAGGGGTAATGATCTTTTTAGTAGCCTTATTTAATTTGCGGAAATCAATTATCATCCTATAACTTGTAATAATTTTTTGCGGGGTGAATTCATCTTTATCATTAAGAACAACATTAATACCTCCCATCTTAGGGACACAATGAACAGGACTTGCCCACTGACTATCAGCAACGGGATAAATTATACCGTCGTCAAGGAGCTTTAATATTTCTTTTATTACCACTTCTTTCATCTTAGGATTCAGCCGTCGTTGATGATCAATAACTGGTTTGGCGTCTTCCTCCAAATTTATTTTGTGTTAACATAGAGTGGTACTAATTCCCTTGAGATCATCAAGAGTATATCCAATAGAAGCACGGTTCTTCTTCAGAGTTTTCAATAATTTCTCTTCCTCCTTCTCTGAAAGGTTAGCACTAATAATAATAGGATATATTTTCTTTTCATCAAGATAAGCATATTTAAGAGTATCAGGTAATGATTTAAGCTCCAACATGGGATCACCCTTGGGTGGAGGAGGATCCCCTAGGATTTCAATGGGCAAGTTGTGCTTCAAAATAGGTCCTTGTTTAAAGAATACTTCATCTATTTCCCTTCTTCATTCATGAACATATCATTTTCATGGTCTAGCAAATATTGTTCCAATAGATCAGCGGGAGGCATGGCAATAGAAGCAAGACCAATAATTTCATCTTTACTAGGCAATTCTTTATCATGGGGTTGTCTACAAAATTTAGAAAAATTAAACTCATGAGACATATTCCCTAAAGCAACAGAAACAATATCCTTATTGCAGTCTATCTTAGCATTGACAGTATTTAAGAAGGGTCTACCAAATATAATGGGGCAAAAGCTATCTTGTGGGGAACCAAGAACGAGAAAATCAGTAGGATATTTAACCTTCCCATACAAGACTTCAACATCTCTAACAATCCCAACGGGTGAAATAATATCTCTATTGGCAAGCTTAATGGTAACATCAATATCTTCTATCTCAGCTGGTGCAATATCATGCATAATTTCTTTGTATAAGGAAATAGGTATTGCACTAGCGCTAGCACCCATATCACATAAGCCATGATAACAATGATCTCCTATTTTAGCATAAATAACAGGCATGCCTACAACAGGTCTGTGTTTATTTTTAGCATCAGGTCTAGCGATTCTAGCAGCTTCATCACAGAAGTAAATAACATGCCCGTCAATATTATCGGCCAAGAGATCTTTAACCATAGCAATTTTAGGTTCAACTTTAATTTGCTCAGGGGGTTTAGGTGTCTTAATATTACTTTTGTTGACCACAGTTGAAGCTTTAGCATGATTCTTTATTCTAACAGGGAAAGGTGGTTTCTCAACATAAGCAGTAGGAACAACATGATCATTGTAAGTGATAGTCTTTTCTTCAACTTTAATAGGTGCAACTAGTTTTACTTTAATGGGAGGATTATATTTAAACCACTTCTCCTTAGGGAGATCAACATGAGTAGCAAAGGATTCACAGAAAGAAGCTACTATCTCAGAGTCAAGTCCATATTTAGTGCTAAATTTACGGAAAACATCGGTGTCCATAAAATATTTAACACAATCAAACTTAGGTGTTATACCTGACTCTTTACCTTCATGGGGATCCCAATCTTCAAAGTTGCGTTTAATTCTATCCAATAAACTCCATTTGTATTCAATAGTCTTCATCCTAAAGGAACCAGTACAAGAAGTATCGAGCATGGAGCTATTATTGTTAGAAAGCCGAGCATAAAATTTTTGAATAATCATTTCTCTTGAGAGCTCATGATTGGGGCATGAATATAACATTGACTTAAGCCTCCCCCAAGCTTGAGCGATGCTTTCTCCTTCGTGAGGCCAAAAATTCTATATATAATTACGATCACGATGAACAAGATGCATATGATAAACTTATGATGGAAGTCCAATTTCAACCGTTTGTAGTCCCATGATCCCATATCATCACATAGCCTATACCATGTCAATGCATCTCCCTTCAAAGATAAAGGGAAGACCTTCTTCTTGATAACATCATCGGGCATACCTGCAAGCTTACATAATCCACAAACTTCATCCACATAGATTAAGTGTAAGTCAGGATGCAATGTTCCATCTCCTGCAAAAGGATTAGCTAGCAGTTTCTCTATCATACCCGAAGGAATTTCAAAGTAAATATTTTCATTTTCAGTAGGTTCAGTAGGTTGAGGAGCAACTCTTTGCTCTACTGGTCGAGGTGAAGATACCCCGAACAAGCCCCTCAAAGGATTACTTTCCATAGTAACAAGTGACAGTAAATTTCAGCACACTATATAAAATTTTCCTTACCAAATTCCACCTACCAAAGGCGCTTCACTCCCCGGCAACGGCGCCAGAAAAGAGTCTTGATGACCCACAAGTATAGGGGGTCTATCGTAGTCCTTTCGATAAGTAAGAGTCTCGAACCCAACGAGGAGCAGAAGGAAATGACAAGCGGTTTTCAGCGAGGTATTCTCTGCAAGCACTGGAATTATCGGTAACAGATAGTTTTGTGATAAGGTAATTGGTAACGAGTAACAAGTAATAAAAGTAAATAAGATGCAGCAAGATGGCCCAATCATTTTTCTAGCAAAGGACAAGCCTGGACAAACTCTTATATGAAGGAAAGCACTCCCGAGGACACATGGGAATTATCGTCAAGCTAGTTTTCATCCCGATCATATGGTTCGCGTTCGGTACTTTGATAATCTGATATGTGGGTGGACCGGTGCTTGGGTACTACCCTTACTTGGACAAGCATCTCACTTATGATTAACCCCCATTGGAAGCATCCGCAACTACAACAGAAGTATTAAGGTAAACCTAACCATAGCATGAAACATATGGATCCAAATCAGCCCCTTACAAAACAACGCATAAAGTAGGGTTTAAGCTTCTGTCACTCTAGCAACCCATCATCTACTTATTACTTCACAATGCCTCCCTCTAGGCCCAAACAATGGTGAAGTGTCATGTAGTCGACGTTCACATGTCACCACTAGAGGGATGACAACATACATCTCATCAAAATATCGAACGAATACCAAATTCACATGACTACTAATAGCAAGACTTCTCCCGTGTCCTCAGGAACAAACGTAACTACTCACAAAGCATATTCATGTTCATAATTAGAGGGGTATTAATATGCATAATGGATCTGAACATATGATCTTCCACCAAGTAAACCAACTAGCATCAACTACAATAAGTAATCAACACTACTAGCAACCCACAGGTTCCAATCTGAGGTTTGGATACAAGAGATGAACTAGGGTTTGAGATGAGATGGTGCTGGTGAAGATGTTGATGGAGATTGACCCCCTCCCAATGAGAGGATCGTTTGTGATGACGATGGTGATGATTTCCCCCTCCCGGAGGGAAGTTTCCCCAGTAGAATAGCTCCGTAGGAGCCCTAGATTGGTTCCACCAAGGTTCTGCCTCTTGGCGGCGGAGTCTCGTCCCGAAAGCTTGCTTATGATTTTTTTCCTCGACGAAAGACTCCATATAGCATAAGATAGGCATCGGAGGGCCACTAGGGGGCCCACGAGGCAGGGGGCGCGCCCCCACCCTCGTGGCCAGGGTGTGGCCCCCCTCTGGAACTTCTTGCGCTCAGTATTTTTTATATATTCTGGAAATAGCTTCCGTGAAGTTTTAGGACTTTTGGAGCTGTGCATAATAGGTCTATAATATTTGCTCCTTTTCCAGCCCAGAATCCCAGCTGCCGGCATTCTCCCTCTTCATGTAAACCTTGTAAAATAAGAGAGAATAGGCATAAGTATTGTGACATAATGTGTAATAACAGCCCATAATGCAATAAATATTGATATAAAAGCATGATGCAAAATGGACGTATCACATAATTAGAACTTTGACAGATGTTCGGTATATTCCGAAGATGAAGAGAAATCTTATTTCTATGAGTGCCCTTGATGCAAAGGGTACAAGTATTTAGGTGGAGATAGTGTTTTGAAAGTCACCAAAGGTTCCCTTATTGTGATGAAAGGTGACTTAAGTTTGACCAATGGTCTTTATTACCTTCGAGGTTCTACCGTTTCAGGTAACGCTACTCCAGTTATTCCAAAGAATTCTGATTGTGATGCTGCTAACCTTTGGCATATGAGTGAACTTGGTTTAGCAGAGTTAAATAAGAGAGGTCTTCTTGATGGATACGAACCTGGTAAATTGAAATTTTGTGAGCATTGTATCTTCAGCAAGCACAAGAGGGTGAAGTTCAACACTTCGACTCATACAACCGAAGGTATTCTTGATTATGTTCATTCTGATTTATGGGGACCATCTCGCAGAAAGTCACTAGGTGGTGCTAGTTACATGCTGACAATTATTGATGATTATTCGATAAAAGTTTGGCCTTATTTCTTGAAGCATAAATATGAAGCATTCTCGACATTTAAGGAGTGGAAGATTATGATTGAGAGGCAAACTGAAAAGAAGGTAAAAATACTTCGCACTGATAATGGTATGGAATTCTGTTCTAAGCAATTTAAGAATTATTGCAAGTCTGAAGGCATTGTCAGACACTACACCGTTCCTTATACTCCTCAACAAAATGGTGTTGCTGAGCGTATGAACAGGACCATTATTTCCAGAGCCCGTTGCATGTTGTCCAATGCAGGTTTGCATAGGCGTTTTTGGGCTGAGGCCGCTTCCACTGCTTGTTATCTCATTAACCGTTCACCATCTATTGCTCTTAATAAGAAAACTCCAATTGAGGTCTGGTCTGGTTCACCTCCTGATTATTCACAGTTGAGAGTTTTTGGTTGCATTGCTTATGCTCATGTTGATAATGGAAAATTGGAGCCTAGGGCTGTTAAGTGCATTTTTCTTGGTTATAAGTCTGGTGTTAAAGGTTTTAAATTGTGGAATCCTGAAACCCAGAAGGTTGTTATTAGCAGAAATGTCATCTTGCTATGTTACATGATGTTTCATCTACTAATGTTCGTGTTGAGAGTGAACAACAGCCTACTGTTCAGGTGGAGCATGTTATTGATTCAAGTGATACATCTGGTAATGAAATTGTTGATGCACATGATGAACCCGTCGTTAATGATGATCATGTCACTCCCACTCCAAATCAGCCTATTGTTCCGCCCAGTTGGAATCTCGCACGTGACAGAGTTAGACGGGGTATTAATAAACCTGACAGGTTAATTGAAGAGTGCAATATTGTTTCTTTTGCTTTATCTGTTGCAGAAGAAATTGAAGATAATTCTGAGCCTTCTTCATATTCCGAGGCTATTATTTCTGGTGATAGTAATAAGTGGATGACCACTATGCATGATGAGATGGAATCACTTGAAAAGAATGGCACTTGGGATTTAGTAAAATTACCTAGAAAGAAGAAACCTATTCGTTGCAAGTGAGTTTTCAAGAGGAAAGAAGGTGTTTCTCCTAATGATGAGACAAGATATAAAGCAAGGTTAGTTGCTAAAGGTTACAGTCAGATTCCAGGTATTGACTATAACGAAGTCTTTTCTCCTGTTGTGAAGCATAGCTCTATTCGCACTTTACTCAGTATTGTTGCCATGCATGATCTTGAGCTTGAACAATTGGATGTTAAAACTGCATTTTTACATGGAGAATTAGAAGAGGATATTTATACGAAACAACCTGAAGGTTTTGTTATTCATGGAAAAGAAAGGCTTGTCTGTAAGTTAAAGAAATCTATGTATGGATTGAAGCAATCCCCTAGACAGTGGTACAAGAGATTTGACACCTTTATGCTCTCTCAAGGTTTCAAAAGGTCTAATTATGATAGCCGTGTTTATTTGAAAACTGTCAAGGGTTCAACTATTTATTTGCTCCTTTATGTTGATGATATGCTTATTGCTACAAAGAGTACGTCAGAGATTAATGAACTAAAGAAGCAATTGAGTAATGAATTTGAGAAGAAGGATTTGGGTGCAGCAAAGAAAATACTTGGCATGAAAAATATCCAGAGATAGACCGTCTGGAGAAGTATATCTAAGTCAGAGAGAATATATTGATAAAGTTCTTTGCCGTTTTAATATGCATAATACCAAGCCAGTAAGTACTCCGTTAGCTGCACACTTCAAATTATCATCAGCTGTATGTCCTAAGTCAGATGCAGATATTGGTACATGTCTAGAGTTCCCTATTCGAGTGCAGTTGGTTCACTTATGTATGCCATGGTTTGTTCTCGTCCGAATTTATCATATGCTTTGAGTGTTGTTAGTAGATACATGGCTAATCCTGGAAAAGAGCCTTGGAAAACAGTTCAGTGGATTTTCATATACCTGCAAGGTACTTCTAATGCTTATTTACAGTTTGGGAAAACTGGAGATGGACTTGTTGGATTTGTTGATTCTGATTTTGCTGTTGATTTGGATAAGAGAAGATCACTCACAGGTTATGTTTTCACCATTGGTGGTTGTGCTGTGACTTGGAGAGCAACTTTGCAGTCTATTGTGGCTTGTTCCACTACTGATGCCGAATATATGGCTATTTCTAAGGCATGCAAAAAAGCTATCTGGTTGAGAGGTTTATACACTGAGCTTTGTGGAGATTCATCTTGCCCTACCGTATTTTCTGACAATCAAAGTGCCATATATCTTACAAAGAATCCAATGAATCATGAGAGGACAAAGCACATTGATGTCAGATTTCATTATATTCGAGATGTTGTTGCTGAAGGCGATTTGAAGGTATGCAAGATAAGTACTCATGATAATCCTACTGATATGATGACAAAGCCAGTTTCTACTAATAAGTTTGAGCTTTGCTCAGGCTTAGTTGGTATTTCTCACTAGTCCTATGAACTTTGACGCACAAGGTGTTTATGCTGATTTGGATAGTGTTATTTACTTTCTTCGACTACTGGAGGGAATTTGGATCAAGGTGGAGATTGTTAAATTGTGGTCCAAATTATACTGTGTTGGACTAGACGTAGTACAACCGGTGTGGGCCTTTGCGTTGACGTCGACGCGTACGAGTACAACTCGGTTACTTGTCCTCCAAGGACTCTTATGTATTGTCCTCATATATACCCATGTAGCCGCACCTAAGACGGCGTTTATTTCTCGTTATTATCTAACATGACTCACATAGTGATAATTAGCCCTTGCATGCTGTCATTAGGTCATTAATTACCATGTCCTTGGGTTTACCAATGCTAAACCATGAAACTTTATTTCACATGATTAGGTTAATATGTAGTTATCATGTACCTTGGAGTAACTTTTTGTGCTTATGGAGAAGGCCACACGAGAGAAGAAGAAATTCCTGTGAAGAGCAAGACAGTATTAACATCAACTATTGATGGTGCAACAACGAAGTGATCAACTATTGGACTGGGAAAAGCTCCAAAAGTGAAGACCAAAAAACTCATGTGAAGAAGAAAGTTGTAGAAAAGGCTGAGGAGAAGGTCACATAAGAGAAGAAGAAACTTCCTGTGATCTTTAGAGATCAAAGATGGAGCTTTCAGTGTTGGTGCGTGTCATGTTTTCCCACAAGTTTCCAACCCTGAACCGCTGAACTTCTTGCGTCTCGAAGGGCTATAAAGCTCGCAATAGAGATGGACTTTCAGAGGTTACATGTCGAGATGGACTGCAAAGCTGTGGTGTGCATGTTAAATGACCCTGTGAAAAACTTGTCCGCTATGGGGCCAGTGATTGAGGAGGTGAAGGAGTACTAGAACGGAGTTCAAGGGGAGCTGGGTTAGGCGATCAGCTAACAGTGCAGCGCATGCACTGGCTAGAGAGGGAGTTAGCAACGATTTATGTAAGTTGTGGGCTCAAGAGCCTCCTGATTGTATTCTTCGATTTGTATCTGCTGAGATCCCCGAACTATATGAATAAATAGCATGCATGTTTTACCTTAAGAAAACGTCAACTTATTTTGCAATCACTGGGGACTTGGGGGCTAGAGAAATGAGGTCTACATATATGTAACTTGTATTTTTTGCGCTTGTGTGTGTAAGATCTATGGAGCTCTTATTGTCAGCTTGAACTTGGTATAAGATCTATGGAGCTCTTATTTTGCAAACATTGATATGTTTCTTTGACTACTGAATTTATGTGAACACGCCAAAAAGAAATTGTTTGGTGAACCTGATGCTCAACTCAACATGGAGCATACAGTTTGCATTGTACCATTGTTTGATGAACCTGATGCTCAACTCAACATGGACAGGACAGTGTCGTTTTTGTGCTCAACTATTTGTTAAACCTGATGCAGTCGTACAATTTACATATAACTATACAATCTTGCCAGTAACATTGCATACAAATCCATAGAAGCATCCAATCCTGATAAATTCTCTTAATATCCGGTCTTAATATCCATCATGTCTGCAAAATATATATTGAAAAACACCACATCGCAGCTGCAGGGAACAGAGTGGAAGCAGCTACAGCTTCACTCGGCAACTCGAACAGGAGAAAGCGGCTGCTGGGGACGGGCAGGCTAGGCTGTCGCGCGAACTGGGGCAGACGGCGACTGGTGCAGGTGCTTCTTCAACTTCTTGATCACCAGCCCGAAAACCAAGTAACACGGAATTTGCATCACCCCGGCCACAACATACCTACCAGCATGTGAAACGTAGTGAGAAAAGTATATTTGACTATTATAGACACAGGTTTTTTTAGATAAAACTATCAAAACTTGGATTCGGCTCTACCCAAACTTTTTTGGTCCACCCAACATTACCCACTTGTCCGACTGACTATTCGAATAGGAATAGTTTTATTGCTTCAGTGAAATGCATTTTTATTTTTCATCTAAAAAAAAGTAGATACAAAGGTTATTACCACAGAGGTGCAAGCTTGGACGACAAGTCCAGGAATGAGTACGGCCACCTGCGAAAGATTGAATTTGGCTATCAAGAAAAATGCAATTACCGGAGTTATGCAGGAAAGGAACACAAGCTAGAAATTTTACGTCATTAGAGACGAAGCATGGACGATCCACTGGAAAATCACGTACGCACAGGTCCACAGGCAGAAGTAGGCAATCCGAAACCACGGAAAGTGCTGTAAAGGTAGGTGAATTGAATTAACCGCGGCAATTAGGTCAGTAAAAAGCAATTAACCTTGCTTGGAGGAGTATCTGCTTACCATACTGTTTAGGGCCGCCTCGCCTAGAAGGAGAACAACGTTCGCAGAGTGCATCACGACGCTTAGCTGGGTTAGGAGGATCAGGTTAGTGAAATGTTTACAGAGGGAGTAGGAGATTGGATTGGATTGAAGTACTTACAAAGTCAAGATCGCTGTAATGATGGATAAGGCGGGCCGGGCAAATGATGCCCCAGAAAACAGTGTCAGTGAACATGGCAGCACCTGCAGCTGTCTGTGGATAGATGCACGGTAATAATACTAATAATAAGAAAAATAAAAGAACCAATCTTGAACGCGGCAGAAAGCTAAAAAACAATCGAACGCTAGAGAGCGGCCGAGAGAAAAGCTCTGGAGGCAAAGAACTACAGTTCAAGGCGCTTGGAGAAAGGGGGAGGTTCTTCCGGCGGCGCGGTTGGGCGGTGGCTTTTCCGGTGGATCCGGTGGACAGGTAACTCTGATGCTTTCTTCTTGGGTGCCGGCTATGTCGATTCTGAAACCAAGGTGACTTGAATTCAGGTTGCCAATCTTCCCGGACGAGGCGGAGAGTATGGCGGCGCAGGGTGGAGTGCAGATAGCATCACAGGGTCGCCTGCGAATGGATCGCGCGGAGCAGGGATGGCGGTGGCGGAGCCTCGGTTGGGAGATTCCGCGGGCAGCTAGTCAAGGCAGCTTGGTGAAGGCTCCAACGGAGTACGGGGACCGCAGGGGCGGAGATCTACGGCGGGCCGGCGTACAGCGAGAGGGAGAGCGAGAGCGAGGCAGCCAGTGGATATGTCATGCAGGCTGATGCAGGGGATGGAGCCGTGGTTGAGGAGAGTACCGGTAGTGAGGATGCAGCATCTTGTCCGCACAGTCGACGGGGAAAATCCATCCGCAAGCTAAGGTAATAATTGATCCACACTTTTTGCTTCCAATTTTTATTTACCCCCAGGAAACATTAGAGCATTTTTGAGGATGTAGAAATTAGTCTCTTCGCCAAATCAACCAAGTGTCCAGTTCTAAAATCAAGGTACTCCCTCTGACGGATTGGAGGGAGTGTATATATAATTAATCAACGATTACAATTTGACAACAATGTGTATGGCGCACTTAGATTCCAGCACACCTGCAAAAGCGGTTTGCGAAGAACATTACTTTGATCGCTATATATATTGTCAGTGATGGAATTGGTGTGGAAATTATTTTGGCCGAGGTGGATAGGGTAGTGGTGAAGCTTCTTTCGCGTAGGATTGAGGCATTTACGTTCTTACTGAATTTACAGGAGATCTGACATCGGTGAAGGCTGGAGTACAGACGCAGAGACCAGCGAAGGGGTTAGTGCAGGTCGCCTGCAATTGCTTCTCTTCCCTTTCTAAAGAGTAGAGTGGCCACTAAATTTGTGAGCATGTTGCAGGTGCATGAAGGTAGTGATGGAGGGGTTAGTCAAGGGATCAGAGGGGACGAGTGCGCTTCGTGTTGATGATGTGCAGGAGAAACACCCTGCATGCCTTGGGATGTACACGGAGACGAACATGTGAGAAGTTGGACCAAACAGTTACACATGCCAGCTCTTCTCTGTGAGGCGCGGCAGGGTGAGTATTTTGCAGGATCAGGTAGACAGGGTGGAGGACGACAAACAAGGCAATGCTATCGGCTAGGAGGAAATAAGGTTTTGTGTGTGTGTGTGTGTGTGTGTGCGTGCGTGCGTGCGTGCGTGCGTGCGTGTGTGTGTGCGTGTGTTGTCAATTGTTTGGGAGTGTACTGAAGAACTTGGAGTAACACGACTGCTTGCTGATCGTAGGCAGAGAGACATGAGGAGGTGCCATGTGTTGAGCTGCCGGAAGTGGTGGGGGAGCATGATCCCGAACGCAGACGGGCCGCCTGTTGGTATGCTGGAGTACGAAGAATCTGGAGTCACATGGCTGTGTGACAATGGACCAGAGGATGAAGACGAAGTGTCATCTTGCAAGCTGAAGCGTCGTCGCCTGTGAGACTTCAACGGGAGGTGTGCTGTAACACAGTCCGTACACCTTTTTTTTAAATACGCAGTCCGTAGCTAGATATCGGAGTCGTTATGGATGACCACAGGCCCAGAATGGTTTGTTGTATGTTGGATTGGGGAAATGTCGAAATGATGTGTCGCTTTGGTGTGCAAATGAAAGATGTGTGAGGATCCGAAATCGATGCTGGTTGACTAGTTCAGAACAGATGTTTGTTTAGATGTTCAGAATAGATGCTGGTAACAGGACTAGGTCACCAACTCTATTGTTTGGTCCGATATAGGTAAAAATGTCCACGGCCCCTGTGACCGGCATACGACATTAATGCAGTCAGGGGCGTGTGCCAGTTTACCGTTCGAAAATGTGGTGCCCCGCGTAAACACGAAACATAAAATAATAAAACGCGGGGGTGTGCATCACGAGGGAGTGTGGCGGTCCAGATTTCGGAAGTATTTGCATCCGGGAGCCAAAACGAATTTCTGAAAGAAAAAAAACTATTTTTTTCGTAAGACTTTTCTGTTGTTACCTGATACATAATCTGCAGCAGGTAACCGCCAAACCCAGCGATCTTCTTTGCGTTTCCTCCATTGTTTGCACTCGAATCGACTGCTTTCCTACACCCGTAGATGGAGATCCAACTGGCAACCTGACAAAATCGACACAGTTGATGGTTGTGCTTAGTTGCAGGATTCTGTGGGGACTTCGTCTCAAATTGACACAGTTGATGGTTGTGCTTACCCCAAAGTAGAGCGTCACCAGTAGGAAAGTCCACCTGTACAACACATAACACATTTTGTTATAATAACACATTTTGATCCAAAAAAGTTTTTACTTACATGAACGTTTTTCAAAATACATGAACACTTTATAAAAACATAAATATTTTTAAAAGACGTGAGTACTTTTTCAATTACATTTTTTTGTTTAAATACATGTTTTTAAAGAGCTATTGAAGACCTGCGTACTACTGTCCTTTTCAAGAGTACATGATACTCCCTCCGTAAATTAATATGAGAGCGTTTAGATAACTAAAGTAGTGATCTAAATCGATAAATAACTTTTTTTTTCTTAGAATCAGACCAATCCGCTAAATGCTCTTACATTAGTTTACAGAGGAAATAGCTGATTGATTGTTTCAGCTTTTCAATCGATAAGTAACTTTTTTTCCTTAGAATTAGACCAATCCACTTTGGGTGCTAATGCCCCTATGCCTAGCCTTATTTGGATGGCCCAGTTTGAACTTTAGTAGGCGGCACCTGCTAACACACGCAGTAAGCAGCAGATAGCATGCTCTCAAATACGAAAACAAAATCAACAAATAGCATAGCCGGAGAATCTGATAAGTCTTAATAGCTCATTCATATATTTAAATTTTTCCGCCCACCTGCTCTCAAATACTCAGATTCTCTGGCCACTATGGTTCAACTTCTCCTGGGGAATTCTATTCCGCCCACCTGCCTTAGCATTCGACCATACGAGTACCCAAGTTCCATATGTGCTGGCCCAGTGTAGACTTATTTATTTTATTTTTCCACCTTTTTGTGTTTTCTTAAATATACGAACATTTTTTAAAACTTTGGCAATATGCACGAACATTTAAAAAATATTTTTTAAAATTCTTAAACATTCTTACAATTTACGAACAGTTTTGAAAAATTATGAATATTTTTTGTATACATGATTTTTTTAATTCGCGATTTTTTTCCGAATTCTCAAAAACAATCATATTGATCAAAGAAAATTGTAGCTGTTTTTTCTTCCGAACCGGCACCTGTTTTTTTTCTTTTGCAAGCGCCACAGGGGGACAAACCATGTCAAGCTCGCGACTCTAGCGGCAAGAGGCCAGCGCCGCTATCGGGCCAGGCCCATCGCGTCATTATCTTAGCGGCTGCGAGTTTGTTCGATACGCGTTACCCGTAATTCAAAAAACTCAGCAGCGCCACGCCGCATTGTGCAACGCTACACACGCTGCAAGTTTGACAATAGGCAACTAGAAGAAACTATCATCTAAAGATGCATTTTACCATACTTTTAGTTTCTTTCGGGGATCATCCAACTATGAAATCTGCAGCACCAATTAATTAATCGAAGAAGGGGTAAAAAAGACACGTACTCAGTGTAGTAATAGAAGATGGTGTGGCCGCGAGATTTGACGATGATCACTGTGAAGGTGGTGAAGAACAGGAAGCTCGCCATCCTGTAGGCAAAAAGCCAGTAGGGGTGCACGTTGAGGTACGGCCTCCACGCCTCACCATCGTACACTTCCCCTGGCTGAGCTGCATCAGTCCCGCGGCGGGCTCTCGCCTCGTATCGCCACAGGAGGTAAACCGACACTGCCATGCAAGCCAGCACTGATAGGAAGCATAGGCCAACCTCCCAGCGCAACCACTACTGTAGATTCGGCTTCATACTGCTCCTGGACAGAAGAAAAAAACATGGTAAAGCTGTCGCGCGCGATCGATTCTAGCTACCCGGAGCTGGAGCTGGCCAGTGCGAGCCTGGAGGCCGATACCTTAGCTAGGCCGTGGAGAATTTGCTGTGCTAGTGCTCGCTCGCCGATTCTGAACGGATCGAAGATCCTTGCCCCGGCCGTGATCGCACCGCACGTGAGGAAGAAGAAGCCGTCTCGAGGAAGAAGAAGCCGTCTCGTGCTCCCCCTCGATCGTGAATTTAGTTTGCCGTTGTCCTATACCCAACTAGCTGATCCGTAAGATTAACTACCAAATTCACAACCAGTAGCTTGACTACATGATGTTAACAAGGAACTAAATCCATACTTACGGATAGCCGGTAGAGCCTGGGACGGACGGCGAAGGGAGTCCAGAACGGCGGGAGAAATGGATGGTCGATCGGCGGGTCAGAACCAAAGTGCCAGACTAGCTAGAGCGTCGACGGAAGCATGATCTTGCGACCACGGGCGCTGGCGCTGGACTGGAGGAACAAGGGTAGAGGGAAGGCTGTGGAGGCGCACGGGATAGTGAGCGCCACGGGCGACCGAGGCGGTTTTGCATTAGCATTTCAGTATGTACCTACTTTTACTTATCGTCTGTCATGTGATCACCCTTTGATAGCGGGCATTTGATTGTAACGTGCTTTCAGAAAATCGTTGCATACATATCTAGAGGTTACTTGTACGCATATCACTTCCTGCATTAGCATAGCACTTTTACCTATTGTATTGCACACGCACGCATAGCACTTCTTTGCATTAGCATTAGCATTAACTTGTTCCAGAGGGCACTTTTCATGCAATCATGATAACTTACTATGCATATATAGAGGCGCTCCCAGGAGGAGAATCGACCACTCATTTAACAGAATAATAGTCTTTCCGTTTCTAAATATAAGCCCTTTTAGATATTTCAATAGGGATGTACTCCCTCCGTCCGGAAATACTTGTCATCAAAATGGATTAAAGGAGATGTATCTAGACGTATTTTAGTTCTAGATACATCCCTTTCCATTCATTTTGATGACAACTATTTTCGGACAGAGGGAGTATATAGACATATTTTAAGATGTAGATTCACTCATTTGCTCCATATGTAGTCCATATTGAAATCTCTAAAAGGTCTTATATTTAGGGTACAAGTTTTAGAGTGGTTGGGCTTTTTTAGAACCGTTCGTTAATGTCGATCTAACGGCAGACAAATACGAAGTACTCGGTAGTACTCCGATGAAAGTACGCGAAAGTACTAAAACGAGTGGGGCCGGTACTCGTGACAAGGTGGGGACGCGTTTTAATCTAGGGGCAGTTTAGTCCTAGGAAAATTTGCACGTGCCGTCCCTCTCGTCGAATGAATAACCGCCGCCATGGTACTACACATTCCACAATTACTCATCGGCGGCCATCTCCTCCCTCTCCTCCATGTCCACCGCAGTCATCTCCTCCTTCTTGCCGCTGCAACTTCGTTCCACTCAGGCAACCCCCACCCCCACCCCCTCTTCCACGGCAGATCGAGCTGATGGCCGGCGGCGAGAACACCGACTTCGTGCAGATCGCCAGCGGCGACCAGGTCAAGTTGGCTAGGTTGAGGGAGATCCGTTCTTGGTTTGACAACACAAGGCAGATGAGCTGGACGACAATGGCCACTCTCAAAAATTTGATGAAGAAGGAGAGGGCAAAGCTTTTCCCCCAGCCCGCGCAATCGATTCAGAAGATCGAGATCCTCCTCTGGGCGATGGAGCAGGCCAATTCGTCCAGCGAGTGGACCAGGCGGAGGTGGTGGGCGTTCAGATCCAGGGTAGAGCATCCACTGGATCAGGAACCCACCGTGCACGAGGTGCCGTTGCAGATTGTGCAGCCTCCAACCGAGTCATCGGATACTTCGAAGCGCAAGATAAGGAAGACAATGGTCGCGACCTCGCTTCCCCGCCGTTCTCCACGCTTCCCTCGCCGCTCTCCTCGTCTGAACAATGGCGGTAGCTATGTTTAGAGTAAGCTTCCCCACTCCTCATCTTTCTACTGCTCGTGCTTACATCGTGGTGATACTGATCATAATAGCTCAGAGAGGGAATAGATGGCATTTTAATCTCAATGAATTGCATGAACATTTGAGTACATGGATTTGGAGGAGGGATTATGATGTATGTGAACCCTAGGCATCATATGAACCCTAGGAAAAATTAGTAATATTCTAGTGGTAGACACTGAAATATTTCGGTACACACCGGTAGGCACTGAAGTATTTCGGAACTGCCCTAGGCAAAAATTTTAATGTTGTAGTGGTGGACACGGAAATATTTCGGTACACACCGGTAGGCATTGAAATATTTCGGTACTGCCCTAGGCAAAATTTGTAATGTTGTAGTGGTAGACACTGAAATATTTCGGTACACATCGGTAGGCACTGAAATATTTTGTTACTACAATTTCAGTACACACCGATGCACACTGAATTATTTCACTACTGCAGTTTCAGTACACACCGGTACACACTGAAATATTTCAGTACTGCAAATTCTATACAAAGTTGGCATTTTGTCATTTATGTGTGAATTAATCCATGCATCATATGGCCTAACTTTGTACATGAGTTTGGGTCAATTTCATGTCTATTTATTGTTAAAATTATTGTCATGCCATGAAACACAAGACAAGTCGCTGACCCAAGCTTGCAAAGATGCCATATCAATGTTGCTGATATGAAATATGCATGTTTTCACCTAGTCTTATCTCCGCATTAAAACTGAGCATTTTTTCTTGATGGTATCCATGGATCTAGAACTCCTATGAATTTGCTCATGTTGGATGTTTTGTTCTCCATCATTTGTACTAGCATTCCGTGCGATTAGATGCCATGACAAGACCCCTGGCATATTTATTTTCTTGCCTCCAACATCACATGTGTGTTTTGCAGGAAAAAACCTGGAGTTCACCAGGCTGGCTGAAGTTGTGAGGCTGGGAGGCTGATGGTGCTGCTACTGGCTGATCCTTCTTCTTTCAGTTTTTGTTCGTCATTTCTCAAGCCATTGGACCAGGGCTACTTCCCTATGTGTTGTTAATGTATTAAGTAGTTCCTTCGAATTTGTAGTATTAGTTAGTTTGAATGTGGAAGTACCTTAATTTTTAGAAACGAAATGCTGCTATGTTTGACCAAGGGTTTCATACCTTAATCTTTGGATAATTAATTATGTGAACTATTGGATGTGGCGCATAACGAAACGCCTCTATCATTGATACTAGTTCAACATGTCGATCCAATTAGAGACCAGCCACTACCATATAGAACAGTTAGCATTTCATACTACAACCTGGCACGTACAAAACATCACACAGCGGAAGCACATCCCTAAGCACCTTGCATTGTACAAGGTCTTAGAGACAAGCCTGTACCATATATAACAGTTACCATGTCACACTACAGCCTATAAAACATCACACAGTGGAATAATCATAGCTAGTAGAGCATTAGTTACCAGTTTATAATAGTTGCAATCCATCACAAGCAATAGTACCTAGATATGAGTAGATATAGGTACGGTAATACACGACAAGTACTCGCAAACAAGAGCTAACATAACAAGTTCATTTCAGATTGATACATGGCCCACCCTAGTTCTAAATGAGGTGGATGGTGATCATCATCCTCAAGTCATGACGACGGGTGTTCGCAACAGTGAGTAGGATGGCCTGTCCTACCCGAAGATTCTTGGTACGAAGGAACTTCTTCCACCCTGCCCTGCTCAAGACAGTGCGACCGTCCGTGTCCACTGCATAGGCACAGCTGGTGATGGAGCCCGTTCTGGTAAGGCGTAGTCCAGCAGCCATGCCTTCTTCGTCCGGGTCGATGCCACAGCTATCAAGTAACCTCTTAGGTAATTTCTGAAAACAGTTGACATGATCATATACATTAGTGGAAATAGCAAAACAGTTGACATGATATATGATCATGTCACGTGCAATTATCAACAAAGCATACACTTCAAGACACATATATCATTGGATTCAACACTGAGCATATATATCATCACATCAGTACACTATACGCCAAGCATCAAATTACTACAGTAATTAGGCATATCATTAGATTACTGCGTACACTAAGCATATCATCGCATATTACTACACTACATGCATGTCATAAAATTCTTCACTAAATGAATTCTAAACTAGGCCTCTCATCACAGTACTACAACATGCATATCATATGAACTACTACACTAACTAAGCATGTATATCATGTAATTACCACACTAAGTAACATACCATGATATGCCGTTTAACATTCGTCCTTGTGAGGCGGGTCACGAATGGCTTCCCTAGGTAGTCTTCACGTAGCGGAAGCATGTCCCAGAGGTTGCCGATTTCCTCGTCGCCCAGTCTGAGTCCTTGGGCATACAGGTATTCAACAAGTGGGTTCTCATCATCATCTGAATAGTCATCATCTGAATCAACACCATCTTCCTCCTCATGAACTTCATCCTCACTATCCGGAATCAAATTTAGATAGATAACAGAAATCCTGGGCCTATCTTTTCTGAAGGAGAAGCTGATCAATTCACCCCCACTAAGACGCATGCGGGTGATGAAACGATCCCAATCATCTCCTCCTATCTGGGTTATCTTTCGCCCCTTCTCGACCTGCATAGTGTATGGGCCCCCAAGAGCATCGAAGGTCATGGTGTCTGCGACGAGCTCATTGAATGCCAATCTCACATTGCATGGTACGATCTATGTAAGATAAAAACAAATAACAGACACAATACATTAGTGGAAATAGCAAAAAAACAAAAAGAATGTACTATCAGAAGGTTCATATAAATTGTTACCGCTGCAAAAACAAAAGAAGGCTGGAAGTAGATGCTGAACAACGTGGCAGTAGAAAGGCTGGTCCGGCACCGTGAGTTGCAGCGTCCACATTGTGCTTCCTCCATTCTACAAAAAACGTGTTGAACTCTAATTTGAATTGTACATAGTACAATACAAAGATCATACATATAATAAATCATAGTGATAACCTATACTGGCAATGGCCAATAAATCTATTTTCTATCATCTACGTAATAAAGCAATGCCAATGACAATGGCAATGCCCGTCTCATCTAAACCTGGGAATAGTTCGGCATCCAAACTAAAACCAGTCCAATCCACAGCACACATCAAAACCAAACCAATCCAGATATTTTCATTTAGAATCTAGACCAAACCGAACTATACATGCTCGTCATCCAACCCAGTCCAAACCGTTTTCAACTTTTGGATTGGATCCAAAGGTTCGAACCGTGGACAAAGCCATATGCGAGGGCACGTCATGAATCTAGATCAGACATGGCGTCAAAGCTCGAGAGAGCCGACGAGCTCCGGCCAGTAACAACGGCTCTTGGATTTGAAGCAGTAGTAGGTGGTAGTGGCGGCTCAAACTAATTGATTAATTTGGTCTCAAACCATAGAAACCAAATCAAGATCCAATCCAAAAACTAAGTTTCAGTCCAAACCAATCGGCTCAAATCCGCCTCCGTAGGGAGACGCGGTTGGGGAAGGGAAGAAGAGGGGAGATCTCACGTACTTGCCGGAGTTGGCGGCGGCCGCGCACCGGCAGCGAAGAGAGGGGTCGTCGAGAGATGGCGGTGACGGCAGCGGCGCTGGTCGAGAAGGGGAGAAAGAAAGATGTGGAGTGGTCGAGACGGGGAGAAAGAAAAATATGGTACATGTGGTGGCTCGGTTGTGTGGATGACAAGGGGACCCACTTGTGAGACCGATAGCAATTGATGGCAAACCGCAGGAGGTGCACGACCGCCACGTCCCCACGTGGAATGGGGACGGCCGGGTGGGTGTGTCAAGTCAAATCGGCACCCGCGGCTTCTCGGTAACTCCAAGAGGCAGGAGCAGTGCATTTCTTCCCCAAATCGGGTAGAAAACCCTCGTCCTCTCCCCACCCTCTCTTCCTTCCTCACCACCTCACCACCCTCTCCTCCTTCCTCACCACCCTCCTCCCTTCCTACGCCTCCCTCCTCCTGTCTTCGACCGATGATGAAGCGCGGACGTGAAGATGCGGCGGACGAGCCGGAGGCAACCATCAGAGCAGCGCAGTCTGCTGCCATGGCTGCAGCCGTAGGTGGAGCGGCAGAGTCCGCCGTAGCGGCGGAAGCTGCCGGTGCAGCGACCATTGTGCCTGCTCCCGTTGCCATCGCAGCCGTCGAGGCACCCGTCGGCGAGCACAAGGTCGGGGAAGATCTGGAGGAGGAGGAGATGAGAAGGCGTAAGCGCAAGGTTCATGACGAAATCGAAGAGCTCTTTGAGGAGAACGCCATAAAGGAGTTCGACTTAGATTGCAGGAAGGGCAGCGACTTCGACAAGGATGCCATCGACGAGCTATCTGAGGTAGTACTCTGTTTTTTGCTCTGTTTTTTTCATGACATTGGGGTTTTTCTTATAAACTAGATGAGCATCAATTTCACTTGGGCGTGCTAGTTCTACGTATGTAGGATTGTAGGGATCTAGCATAGATCTTCATGTTGGATGTGGATTTTTAAATCCGATTCACATTCTGATTCCAGCAGATACTCTGGGTTTTTTTCATGGCATTGGGGTTTGTCTTGTTAACTAGATGAGCATAAGTTTCACAAGAGATACATTAATGAAAGAAGTGGGGTGATGAACCCAAATACAAGAAAATGTTCATGGCAGGGATACATTAATGAAAAAAGTGGGTTAAACAATGGATATATGGCAGGATTCTCCATTGGCTTCCCAAGGACAGTGACAAAATGCTGCAGTTCCTGATTCATTTTAGTTTATGTAGATGAATTAATTTGCACACATGTTCATATATGATTAGTTTGCACACATGTTCATAGATGATCCATTTGCAAATTCTATACAGATTTCCATTTTGCAAAGGAAGTGATCGCTTCCTTAATAATTATGGGCTGGTAGTACATATCCACTGGATACCAAAAAATCAAAACATTTCATCTAGCCAATTTTCCACAATATGTTATCTAGATGATCACAGCCACATCTCTCATCAATATGAGCAGTGAGACACCCCATAGCTCCTTTACCAATTTCTTTCTGAAACTTATCAGGGTCTAACAATGTTGGAGAAGCAGTATTGCCACTGTCAGAAAGAATAATGGTTTCTTCATTCCAGAAGATAGAACAAACCCCCCTTGTGTGAAACATGGAGGAGTATAATGAAGCCATTTTTTTGATTCCAATAAGAATTACACCTGTAACAAGTATCAAATATCATTAAACCAAGCCACTTCATGAAGTCTTTCATGTGTTAATTATGTACTACTTGTGCACTAATCTATAAATGCAACTATTCCACCGTCCATATTTATGCATGTCAGTTTCTTTGGCTCCATTATGTATGTGCACATACGCCTTGTTTCTAGCAAATAGATAGTTGCCATGTTACACATGTGTACTTTCAAAACATTGTAATTAAAATCAATGTACCATAATAGATTAGCTGAGTTCTTATATGTGTACTAATTCACTAATTCACTGGAGGATGACGACGACGTGGACTACAGCATGGACAGCAGGCACAGCAAGAGCCGGTACACCCTGAGGCATCCGATTGCTGGAAAGATCAAGTACCATTTCTTTGGCAAGATTGGGTGCCCTTTCTGTTGCAAGGTGATCGGTGGCAGCATAGATGGCATGATCCAGCATGCCTTCAGCACTGGCAATGGACATGGTAAGAAGCATAAAGCCAGTACTCTAGCTAAACATGCTGCCTACGCACGCTTCCTCGAGATTGTCAAAGTCAATGAGCCCTACAACATGCATTGAAGAAGGGAGAGAAGTGATGTGCTGCTAGAGTGCCGCTGCTGCCCCAGGACCGCCGTGTCCTATTATGTTATGTATGTTTGTTTGTTGTTGGAGTCTAAAACTGATGTCCTATGGTGTTTATGAACCTATGCTGAGCGGTGGTTGATCTGCCGTTTATGTTAAGAGTTTGCTGCTACTCTGGTTTAGTGTTCCTAGTTGTTAATACTATTTTGGTGATGCATGTTTAAGCCTTGTACGATGCTAGATGCTTAGGGTGGTGCTTAGAAAAATAAACAGGGTATTTCTGAAGCACCAGTGCCTATTTTTACAGGAGAGACGCCTAGTTATGCGTCTACCCTGTACAAATAAGCACATGTGCTTAAGAAAAGCCTGGTTTATTTCTATAAGCAACTCCCCTAAGCACCTTGCATTGTACAAGGCCTTAGCAACTCAAGTATCATACGGTGGTCTATGTTATGGTTGCTGTGTTATTCTGCCGTACGGTGATGCATGCTAGGAACTCTCATAATATGACTATGGTAGTTATAGCTTGGCATGACTATGTTTAGTGTATAACTCAGCATGTTCCTGCCATATCTATGAGCAATTACAACTGAACTATGCATTAATTTTTGACAAAATTAAAGCATGCAAATGATTGCCGATTCCACCTATTGCCAAATCAAGCTTTGTACTGATGATGCATTAGATATTGCAATAAGTAGAGGATGCTCATGATTGCTAAAAGTACCTATTTCCACTTTCTGATAAGAACTAGACGTGTATCAAATGATGCTAAAAGTAGAGCATGAGCATGAGCATGTATCAATGCATTAGATATTGCAATAAGTAGAGGATGCTCATGATTGCCAAAAGTACCTATTTCCACTTTCTGATAAGAACTAAACATGTATCAAATGATGCTAAAAGTAGAGCATGAGCATGAGCATGTATCAATGCATTAGATATTGCAATAAGTAGAGGATGCTCATGATTGCCAAAAGTACCTATTTCCATTTTCTGATAAGAACTAAACGTGTATCAAATGATGCTAAAAGTAGAGTATGAGCATGAGAATGTATCAATGCATTAGATATTGCAATAAGTAGAGGATGCTCATGATTGCCAAAAGTACCTATTTCCACTTTCTGATAAGAACAAAACATGTATCAAATGATGCTAGAAGTAGAGCATGAGCATGAGCATGTATCAATTGATGATCAATTGATGCTACCTATTTGTGTTTGAATGAGCTCAATAAAGCTGGTGCTGGTTTATGCTCTCTGCGTGACTGTGATGGTAACGAAGACACTTGGTTGGCTATGGTCTTGCTGTCAAATTTAAGTTTCAGTTCTTTAAGACTCTTTGTTTTTGCTGCTTGCTCGGGATCGACTAGCTTTCTCGGGCGTCCATGTGCTCTCTTCCTTTTGGGGGAGTTGGGTGCACCATTTTTGGGGGAGTTGGGTGCACCGGTATCCTTCTGGGAGTTGGATGTGTCAGGTTCGTTGGAACCATCGGGATTGTTGATTAATTGTACGTCCTCTTCTGAAGCATCAGGTAGAACTGCTTGCTGGGCATCATACACCTCCTTCTGTATAAGTGAGAGTGCTGCATTAGTTCTAATCATGAGACTTATGAAATAAATGATATATTCTTCATGTAGCGCTAACCGTTATGGGGAACTTATATGATTCGAGACGAAGCGCATTGCAATTTGAATGCAGTAAGGCTGTACATATTTTCCACCTGAAAATATCTATCCTTGCCTATATTAGATAACCGACACTGACGTCAGCATAGCTTTCAAGCTAAACAATGTACAAATTTAAATTAGGCATTCAATTACCTGGTTCAAAATATCGGTTATTTCATCCCCGTTCCATGACAACATGTACTGCAGTGTCCAAACCGCACAGGAAGTCATGCGATGTTTAGTTAAAGATCAGTAATCTTATTCGTGTACGCAAATAATAATTTATGAGGCCATGCGTACCCATCGGTCTGTTGTGGTATGTTCTCATAGCGTTTTTTGGTCCATTTGGTAAAATTGATGTTATTAGCTGGTGATATCAACCCTTTCTTGACAGCTTCGTCAATGCAGAACTGAATTGAGTCCACCTAGGGTACGACGAGTTATACATAGGGTTACGGTACTTTGGGACCTCATGTTCCATGCGGATCAAAAGAGGCAGCAAGAGAACACTTACAAGAGAATCTTCCTTGGTCTTGTCGCAATGATAATTCATGGAGTTCAGAGTCTGAATTTATTTTTTGTCAAAATTAAACATCATTAGCATCCAATGGTTTTGGTGTACATTGAGTGGGACATGCACCTGCAGTAAAATTTGGGTTGGGTTGAGAACCGAAATTTGTCGTGTATAGTGTGTACGTAAACTATGAAAGTGTGGAAAACGTGTACCTTTCGGCGCCCTACAAATTTTCCTGCTACACGAGCTAACCATGAGGCTGCACGTCCAGCAAGAACCACCCCCTTTATTTGTAATAGCTTTTCGGTTTCTTGAGGGGATATGATTGAGGTAGTATCATTCTCAATTTGGCTAATGCAAGCATATGCCATAATAACCTGCCAAACTTTCAATCATACAATAATAAGACAGTTGTTGCAGTAATGATGTAGAATAGAGTATAATGGGCTTACATCACCATAAATGTATTTGTCGTCCAAATTTCGCTTCAGATTTCTGCTGTGCTATTTCAACAGGGTCATATGTTCCGCGGATGTAAACGGCTGTCTCTATGTCCTCATCCGTGAACTTGTAATCATTACCAAAGACAGGCTTCATTGGAGTTAATTGTGGTTCCTCATTGTTTTCTGTCACATGTCTTGCACTTGGTGTACTCGAAGTCCCTGTCGTGAATTGGCTAGCCCTAGGAGTTACTGTCAGGGATGAATTGCACACATTGACTTGATCCTATAATGAACAAAGGTAGTTCATCATTAGTTTGTTACTTTTAGATATTAACGTGTTGGGCCAATTTTGATCACCTGCACGCCTCCTTTCTGTGACACTGATTGTCGGTTCCTTGTAAATTCGTATTTTAAGTCCTGTAACAATGCAAACAATAATGAACATGAAGGAACATATTCATAAAAAATACAAAATGCACAGTATGACATACATGGAGTTCCCTCCTTAAGTCTTTAATTTCGTCCTCGGCCTTCGACAACCTAGGATTAGTGCCAGTTTTAGTCTTCATGTCGATCAAGTCTTCACCTAGAGTCTGGTATTTGACATCAAATCTGTGCTCAATTTCCATTAACTTCCTGCATACCTTCTTTTCATGATCAACAATGCGTGCATTCATGACTTCAACTACCATTTCAATCTGTGTAAACAAAATAAAACCCCGTTGATAACAATAGCTAAATGAATGAGGTTCCATGACACCTATTTGTGATATTGCAAAAACAAATAGTCATTGGAGTACATACTTGCTGGCTACTAAATTGCTGTCCTTGTGATGGTGCTCAATACGAATCATGTTGATGCACATGTTCATCTTTTTTTCTTGGAAAATTATTAGAATACTCGAACGGTCGTTGAGGAGCACAAATTTCCATGACAGCCTATTTTTTTAAAATATAATGAACCATTAGTACCAAATAAAAAATCGGATATAGAAAGTTCAATTGTAGATAGGTACCAGCCCGTTATAAAACCTCCTTTCTCGTAAGCATCGCTTCTTAAAGTAGCCATCATTTCGTCCCATCGTGCGATCAATGGAGGGGGTCTAGAAGCATACATTAATCGGCCACTACGCACGTGCTTGTTGGGGAACGTAGTAATTTCAAAAAAATTCCTACGCACACGCAAGATCATGGTGATGCATAGCAACGAGAGGGGAGAGTGTGATCTACGTACCCTTGTAGATCGACAACGAAAGCGTTTGGTTGATGTAGTCGTACGTCTCCACGGCCCGACCGATCAAGCACCGAAACTACGACACCTCCGAGTTCTAGCACACGTTCAGCTCGATGACGATCCCCGGACTCCGATCCAGCAAAGTGTCGGGGAAGAGTTCCGTCAGCACGACGGCGTGGTGACGATCTTGATGTACTACCGTCGCAGGGCTTCGCCTAAGCACCGCTACAATATTATCGAGGACTATGGTGGAAGGGGGCGCCGCACACGGCTAAGAATATGATCACGTGGATCAACTTGTGTGTCTATGGGGTGCCCCTGCCTCCGTATATAAAGGGTCAAGAGGGGGAGGCCGGCCGGCCATCATAGGGCGCGCCAGGAGGAGTCCTACTCCCTCCGGGAGTAGGACTTCTCCCCCAATCCTAGTTGGAATAGGATTCGCGAGGTGGAAAAGAGAGAGAGAGAGAGAAGGAGGGGGGCGCCGGCCCCCTCTCTCCTTGTCCTATTCGGACTAGGGGGAGGGGCGCGCGGCCCAGCCCTGGCCGCCTCTCCTCTTCTTCCACTAAGGCCCACTAAGAACCATATAGCTCCCGGGGGGTTCCGGTAACCTCCCGGTACTCCGGTAAAATCCCGATTTCACCCGGAACACTTCCGATATCCAAACATAGGCTTCCAATATATCAATCTTTATGTCTCGACCATTTCGAGACTCCTCGTCATGTCCGTGATCTCATCCGGGACTCCGAACAACCTTCGGTACATCAAAACGTATAAACTCATAATATAATTGTCATCGAAACCTTAAGCGTGCAGACCCTACGGGTTCGAGAACAATGTAGACATGACCGAGATACGTCTCCGGTCAATAACCAATAGCGGGACCTGGATGCCCATATTGGCTCCTACATATTCTACGAAGATCTTTATCGGTCAGACCGCATAACAACATACGTTGTTCCCTTTGTCATCGGTATGTTACTTGCCCGAGATTTGGTCGTCGGTATCCAATACCTAGTTCAATCTCATTACCGGCAATTCTCTTTACTCGTTCCGTAATACATCATCCCGCAACTAACTCATTAGTTGCAATGCTTGCAAGGCTTAAGTGATGTGCATTACCGAGAGGGGCCTGAGATACCTCTCTGACGATCGGAGTGACAAATCCTAATCTCGAAATACGTCAACCCAACATGTACCTTTGGAGACACCTGTAGAGCACCTTTATAATCACCCAGTTACGTTGTGACGTTTGGTTGCACACAAAGTGTTCCTCCGGCACACGGGAGTTACATAATCTCATAGTCATAGGAACATGTATAAGTCATGAAGAAAGCAATAGCAACATACTAAACGATCGGGTGCTAAGCTAATGGAATGGGTCATGTCAATCAGATCATTCAACTAATGATGTGATCCCGTTAATCAAATGACAACTCTTTGTCCATGGTTAGGAAACATAACCATCTTTGATTAACGAGCTAGTCAAGTAGAGGCATACTAGTGACACTCTTTTTGTCTATGTATTCACACATGTATTATGTTTCCGATTAATATAATTCTAGCATGAATAATAAACTTTTATCATGATATAAGGAAATAAATCATAACTTTATTATTGCCTCTAGGGCATATTTCCTTCAGTCTCCCACTTGCACTAGAGTCAATAATCTAGATTACATAGTGATGATTCTAACACCCATGGAGCTTTGGTGCTGATCATGTTTTGCCCGTGGAAGAGGCTTAGTCAACGGGTCTGCTACATTCAGCTCCGTACGTATCTTGCAAATCTCTATGTCTCCCACCTGGACTAGATCCCGGATGGAATTGAAGTGTCTTTTGATGTGCTTGGTTCTTTTGTGAAACCTGGATTCCTTTGCCAAGGCAATTGCACCAGTATTGTCACAAAAGATTTTCATTGGACCCGATGCACTAGGTATGACACCTAGATCGGATATGAACTCCTTCATCCAGACTCCTTCGTTTGCTGCTTCCGAAGCAGCTATGTACTCCGCTTCACATGTAGATCCCGCCACGACGCTTTGTTTAGAACTGCACCAACTGATGGCTCCACCGTTTAATGTAAACACATATCCGGTTTGCGATTTAGAATCGTCCGGATCAGTGTCAAAGCTTGCATCAACGTAACCGTTTACGATGAGCTCTTTGTCACCTCCATATACAAGAAACATATCCTTAGTCCTTTTCAGGTACTTCAGGATGTTCTTGACCGCTGTCCAGTGATCCACTCCTAGATTACTTTGGTACCTCCCTACTAAACTTATAGCAAGGCACACATCAGGTCTGGTACACAGCATTGCATATATGATAGAGCCTATGGCTGAAGCATAGGGAACATCTTTCATTTTCTCTCTATCTTCTGCAGTGGTCGGGCATTGAGTCTGACTCAACTTCACACCTTGTAACACAGGCAAGAACCCTTTCTTTGCTTGATCCATTTTGAACTTCTTAAAAATCTTGTCAAGGTATGTGCTTTGTGAAAGTCCAATTAAGTGTCTTGATCTATCTCTATAGATCTTTATGCCTAATATGTAAGCAGCTTCAACGAGGTCTTTCATTGAAAAACTCTTATTCAAGTATCCTTTTATGCTATCCAGAAATTCTATATTATTTCCAATCAGTAATATGTCATCCACATATAATATCAGAAATGCTACAGAGCTCCCACTCACTTTCTTGTAAATACGGGCTTCTCCGAAATTCTATATAAAACCAAATGCTTTGATCACACTATCAAAGCATTTATTCCAACTCCGAGAGGCTTGCACCAGTCCATAAATGGATCGCTGGAGCTTGCACACTTTGTTAGCTCCCTTTGGATCGACAAAACCTTCCGGTTGCATCAAATACAACTCTTTTCCAGAAATCCATTCAGGAATGCAGTTTTAACATCCATCTGCCAAATTTCATAATCGTAAAATGCGGTAATTGCTAACATGATTCGGACAGACTTAAGCATTGCTACGGGTGAGAAGGTCTCATCGTAGTCAACCCCTTGAACTTGCTGAAACCCTTTTGCGACAAGTTGAGCTTTGTAGACAGTAATATTACCGTCAGCGTCAGTCTTCTTCTTGAAGATCCATTTATTCTCAATTGCTTGCCGATCATCGGGCAAGTCAACCAAAGTCCATACTTTGTTCTCATACGTGGATCCCATCTCAGATTTCATGGCTTCAAGCCATTTTCCGGAATCTGGGCTCACCATCGCTTCTTCATAGTTCATAGGTTCATCATGATTTAGCAGCATGACTTCCAGAACAGGATGTACGTACCACTCTGGCGCGGATCTTACTCTGGTTGATCTACGAGGTTCAGTAGTATCTTGTCCTGAAGTTTCATGATCATTATCATTAGCTTCCTCACTAATTGGTGTAGGTGTCGCAGAAACAGGTTTCTGTGATGTACTACTTTCCAATAAGGGAGCAGGTACAGTTACCTCGTCAAGTTCTACTTTCCTCCCACTCATATCTTTCGAGAGAAACTCCTTCTCCAGAAAGTTTCCGAACTTAGCAACAAAAGTCTTGCCTTCGGATCTGTGATAGAAGGTGTATCCAATAGTTTCCTTTGGATATCCTATGAAGACACATTTCTCCGATTTGGGTTCGAGCTTATCAAGTTGAAGCTTTTTCACATACGCATTGCAGTGTAACACCCTCGATGCGACTATATCTCCCACGTGTCGAGGCACGACTTAGAGGCATAATCGCATTGAAGGCATATGTCGCAAGTGAGGTAATCTTCACACAACCCATGTAATATAATAAGGAATAAGAGATACATAGTTGGCTTACACTCGCCACTTCACACAATTACAAGAATAAAGCATTACATCAACCAAATACACTCATGGTCCGACTACGGAACCAAAATAAAAGAAGAACCCCAAATGCGACAAAGGTCCCCGATCGACCCCAACTGGGCTCCACTACTGATCAACTAGAACGAAACAACACAAATGAACAAGGTCTTCAACGAGCTCCTCCTGAGCTGGGTTGCGTCATCTGCACGGACTCATCGGCACCTGCAAACTGGTTTTGGAAGTATCTGTGAGCCACGGGGACTCAGCAATCTCGCACCCTCGCGATCAAGACTATTTAAGCTTATGGGTAAGGTAAAGGTATGAGGTGGAGCTGCAGCAAGCGACTAGCATATATGGTGGCTAACCTATTCGCAAATGAGAGCGAGAAGAGAAGGCAAAGCACGGTCGATAAAAGTATGATCAAGAAGTGACCCTGTACTACCTACGTCAAGCATAACTCCAACAACCGTGTTCACTTCCCGGACTCCGCCGGAAAGAGACCATCACGGTTACACACGCGGTTGATTCATTTTAATTAAGGTCAACTTCAGGTTTTCTACAACTGGACGTTAACAAATTCCCATCTGCCCATAACCGCAGGCATGGCTTTCGAAAGTTCAAATCCCTGCAGGGGTGTCCCAACTTAGCCCATCACAAGCTCTCACGGTCAACGAAGGAATAGACCTCCACCCAAGACATTCCGATCAGACTCGGTATCCCAGTACAGCAAGACATTTCGACAGGGTAAAACTAAACCAGCAACACCGCCCGAATGTGCCGACAAATCCCGATAGGAGCTGCACATATCTCTTTATCAGGGCACACTCAGATGAGCTTTCCATACAACTAAAACCAAACCTCGAGTTTCCCCGAGGGGGCGCTGCACATGACTCTAGTTCGGACCAACACTCAGAGGAGCACTGGCCCGGGGGGGCTAAAATAAAGATGACCCTTGAGTCTGCAGAACCCAAGGGAAAGAAAAGGCTAGGAGGCAAATGGTAAAACCAATGTTGGGCATTGCTGGAGAAGCTTTACTTAAGGTGAGCTGTCAAGGGGTTCCCATTATAGCCCAACCGCGTAAGGGACGCAAAATCTGGGAACATAACATCGATACCACGGAAACTAGGGCGGCAAGAGTGGAACAAAACACCAGGCATAAGGCCGAGCCTTCCACCCTTTACCAAGTATATAGATGCATTAATTAAGTAAGATATATTGTGATATCCCAACAAGTAAATAAACGTTCCAACAAGGAACGGTCTCCATGTTCCAACAAGGAACAATCTTCAATCTTCACCTGCAACTAACAACGCTATAAGAGGGGCTGAGCAAAGCGGTAACATAGCCAAAACAACGGTTTGCTAGGACATTGGTGGGTTAGAGGCTGAACATGGCAATTTGGGAGGCTGACAAGCAAGTGGTAGGCATCGTAGCAATGGCATAGCAAAAGAGCGAGCAAACTAGCATAGCAAAGATAGTAGTGATTTCGAGGGTATGATCATCTTGCCTGAAATCCCGCAAGGAAGAAGAACGAATCCATGAAGAAGACAAACGGACGTAGATGAACGGGTCCTCACAAACTCGACGTTACCGGAACCAACCCGAAGAAGCAATCACCGGAAAAGAAGCACACAACATAGTAAACAACCAACACATGAACATGGTATGATGTGCGAGATGCGGGATGCGATGCGGGATGAAAATGCAAGACATGACAGGGAATGCATGAACCTGGCCTCAACTTGGAAAACCAAGTGTGCCACTGGATAGAAGGGAAGAAATCCCCTGAAAACGATATAAAGATCAAAGGAATCGGAGCTACGGTTTGGAAATGGCAAGCGATTTACTAAACGAACCGATCTGCGATTTACAGCAAGTAGGCTCCTAAATGCAACGAAATGAACATTCTACAGCCACCAAACATGAAAACAAAATACATGGCAATGATGTACACAAGAAGCTTAACAAATCACCAGGACTGAGGCATAGGCAAATTCATCCATTAAGGGCTTCAAACAAGCATGGCAAAACTGAATAAGCAAAACAGATTTCAGACTGCGAAATTACGCTAGTCTGAAATTTCAGACCACGATGCTCTCTTCGGAGCAGCAAAACAACATGATGCAAAACCTGAACATGGCAAGTAAGAGCATGGCATGGAGCTACTCAACAAGCTTAACAAAACACCCAAAATGATCTGGGGCCAAAAGGGTTCACAAAATACTCTAACGAGCACATGAACATCGATGAAACACAATCAGTTTTCAGACTTAGTGAAAACTGAGACATGCTGAAATTATAACTCACGGAGGCATGTAAACGAGCTCGATGCTCTCACTACGGTGCAAGTCATGGCAAGGCAAGCATATATCCATAAAGAAGGCACAAAATGCTAGCTAGACATGGCAAGAACAATGGCATAGCGTGCATGGATCACTAGCAATAACTCCGGCAAAATAGCAAAAGAGTTCACGATCTGCCCAAAACAGCAACTATGCAAAAGTTGAGCTCGATTGAGTCAACCTAGGGTGCTCCAACATAACAAGTAAAGACATGGATGGATTAATCACAACAAGCATAACAAATCACTCTTACTGATCATCCTCAAAAGAGGCACGGATCACTAGGAAACAAGCTGGACATATAGCATCATGAACTAAAACATCCTAGACTTAGTGAAAATCACTAAGTCCCTGAAATCAGAAAACTCAGGTACCCTACTTCGCAAGCTTGCACAAGACAACACACACATCCTAAAAATGCAAGGGAGGCACCTCTGGAAAGAAGACAACATGCTTAACAATTCATCCCAAAGGGGCACAGGCATATCATGCACGGATTAAACATGGCAAAAATGACAAAAGTGCATGATGAACTAACGGATCTGCAATTTAACTCATGGTGCCTCCTTCCAACAGCATTTTGGGCACCAAGATGACCTCAAATGCAAATGATGCAATGGACTGAAATGATGTACTCGTCGAGACGAAGATTTTGACATATCATATGCATGAATCAGAGCTACGGGTGCAAAGTTATGAGGCTCCGAACAAGGCATCATGGATCTGGGAATCTGGGGACTTGGAGAAATTATCACCTCGCAAAAGTCAACCCGGGACGAGGGGAAGCGGGACGAGGAGGATCCGGATCGGGAGGTCCGTTTGGAGGAAGGGACCGGTGGATCTCGTCCAACCGGCCGGATCCGGCGACGGGACGGAGGAGAGCCGCGCCGGAATGGCGGGGCGGCGTTGCCGGCGATGGCCGGAGCCCGACTCTGGCGAGGAGGTGCGCGGCGGGCGACGGGACGGAGGCGGCGCGGGGTGCCGGCGGCGGTGGGCGGAGCGGGCGCGCGGCGTGCGGCGTGCAGCGGCGAAGCGGCGGCAGGGCGCGGAACCCGGCGATGGACCGCGAGGAGCACTCCGGCGGGCGGCCGGCAGGCGGCGACGGGCGGCGCATGGCGCGGGCGCGGGCGGCTGGCGAAGGAGGCAGGCGGCGGCTGGCGACCGGATGGGCCGGGCGGGCCCGCGATGGGCCCCGGCGGGCCTGGCGCGGCGCGGTGAAGTGGGGCGCTGGCGGCGATGATGTGGCGCCCCGCGGTTGGCTCGGGCGGGCGGCGCGCTGAGGTGGCGGCCCCCTATTGGCTGGAGCGAGGTGACAGCGGGCGGCGGACATGTCCGGCCGGTGGTGGGAAGTTTGTCCGGTGGCGCGAGGAGTGGGGCTAGGGTTCATCTGCGAAAAATTTTCGGGGATGCCCACATATTTATAGGTAGAGGGAGCTAGGAGAGTCCAAATGGGGTGCGGTTTTCGCCCACACGATCGTGATCGAACGACCGAGACGATGGAGCAGAGTTTGGTGGGTTTTGGGCTAAATTGGAGGGGTGTTGGGCTGCAACACACACGAGGCCTTTTCGGTCCCTCGGTTAACCGTTGGAGTATCAAACGAAGTCCAAATGATACGAAACTTGACAGGCGGTCTACCGGTAGTAAACCAAGGCCGCATGGCAAGTCTCGGTCCAATCCGGAAATGTTTAATCCCCACACACAAGAGGAAGGTAGAAATGACCACCGGAGGAGAACGAAGCGCCGGATTGCAAAACGGGCATCGGGGAAAATGCTCGGATGCATGAGACGAACACGTATGTAAATGAAAAGCGCATGATGACATGATATGCAACACGCAAGCAAATGACAACGCAACAACAGCGAATAACTGCACGACACCTAGCACATCGGTCTCGGGGCGTTACAACACTCCACCACTACGAGAGGATCTCGTCCCGAGATCTAGAATGGCACCGGGGAAAGACGGAAGAGAAAAGAGGAGGTAAAACTAAGTTGCTTCTCTGACAAACGAGTGAAACCACAACCTTGAGAGGTTGAATACATTCGAGACAGAATTCAACGAAGGTGAACAAAGTCGATAACACTCCGTTAGAAACGGGGAACAAAGAGCATTGAGAAACCTTGAGGTTGAAGGGAAGATATATCTAGAAAAACACTCCGGTTAAGGAAGGGGATCAAGGAAAAACCAAAATTTGGGCAGCACTCCGGTTGAAAAGAAAAGAATAGAATAAGGTCTTGATAAGATGAGAAGATACTTGATGAAATCACAACACACTGCCACCAGAACTATTGAATGAATTGAAACAAAGGGTAAGAAAGATCTCGGACATCACTCCGGTTGAGAAGGGAGTCAAAAATTGATAAGATGAGAGAGCTCAAATGAAAACACGACACTCCGGTTGAGAAAGGGATGCAAGACTTGATAAGGCGAAAAGAACTTGAACAAATGGGCACAATACTCCGGTTAAGTAAGATTGGGAAGGAATAGTACAATTTGGGCAGCACTCCGACTGCAAATGGAAGGAATTGAACTTGACAAGATGAGAGGATACTTGAAAAGAGGACACAACACCCAGATTAAAAGGATAGGCATGAAGAGAACATGATCCTGACAAGAACAAGAAGAAGGTTGAACAGAACAACATTACAATGTCTCTGGAACAAAAGCAAGAATGGAATGGGAAGAACGAAGGGAAACAATATCTTGAGAGAGCACGGCTACAACAAAAGCTAGAACGGAGTTGTTGGAAAACCAACAACGAAAATAATAGGCTTGATATGGTCTTATGGAATACATCTCAAATTATGAGGTGACAACCTGCCACTCACGGGAAGAAGAATTGGATTGATAGGAACAAGGAGACAAGAAACTATTTCACCAGAAGGATAAATGAAGAAACTTGGATCATATATAAGCACCATAATAACAACCATCCTTAGGGAAGGCTTTAGGTGAAATATAACCCAAGACAATACCAACGAATAGGTTGATGGATTTAAAATACCTCATTCATAACAACATGTGAATCATGAAACATGAACCCAAATTATCAAGAATGACATAATACCACCTCCAATAATATGGTAGAAATAATTGCACTCCAGATAGCAAGATGAAGAAAACTTGAGCTCCTTTGAAAAGAATCTCAATGAACACTTCAAGAAGGAATTAAATCCCTTATGAACCATCATGTAGAGCCTCCATGAAGAACTCCGGTAATAAAAAGAATGATCCAAAATTATTGAATGATGAAAAGAATAAGATTGAAGCCTCGCAATGATTTAGACAGAGATCTCCGTGATAATATAATTGAAAGAGGTTAGAACTCCGGGAAAGAAAAGATGAAGCAAATGAAACCGAGAATTTGAAGTGCCTCCGGAATAAAGAATTAATCACTCGGATGAAACAAGAACAAGAATTATGTTATGCTCGTCCTTCATCAATTAAATTGATGACAAACCAAGGATTTGGCATATTACTTATTCTCATAGAAAAGATTAAGGTAGATATAACATCAGACTTGGGAAGGTATTGAACGAACCACCGGAAGGATTGAAACAACGAATAAAATTGATATGATAAGAAAGGAAGAGAAATCTTGAACGAACCACCGTAAGAAATGAAAATGACGAAGAGAAGATAAAGAAACACTGGGACGAATTAGAGAACAAATGAAGATACTTGATGGGAATTTACATAAAAGAGAATGAAGAGATCACAGCCGATTAAAGATCACTTGAGCGAAATACCGGTAAAATTGAAGAACGAGAGCTAAAAACTGAGAATGAATAAATCTTAGATGATGGACTCCGGATGAACAAACTGAAAAGGCTCCTGAATTACTCCGAATGGTTGAAAAGAATATCTCACAATCGCAAATAATTATGAGAGGATGGCAACAAGTTAGAATCACGAATCTTGAAGAGAATGGATCAAGATTAAAGAGAAACTCTTCTTCGGTCTCCAAAATCTGAGAATTACGACGAGAAACACCACCATGAATTGTTGAGGCACCGAAATAAAGAAGAATATAAAAGTTGAATCAACAATGAAATGAATTTGAAAGATCTTGGAGAAAGGCATTAGACTGATGATAAATCATTCTTACGTCAACTTTGAAAAGAATTTGGGAGTAACTCCGGAAAGAATGGAAGAGTCAGGTAAGATCCTGGGAAAGACCTGTGGGTTAGGGCCCACTCAAAAGAGAACATCGTTGAAATGATTTAAAAGAGAGGTTGCACCGGTTGAGTTAAATGGCTTGAATGAGGGAACATCCTCGAAAGAACTTGAACAAAAGTAGAGTGGAAACACGAATCTTCGAGATATCTTGAGCACTCCGGAACAATTGAATAGCGAGAAGTGAATGATTAAGAATTGCACCGGTAAGAAAAAGGTATTTAAAACGAGGAAAAAGTGATATGATCCACAAAGCTTGACTTGAAACCACCGGAGATGAAAAGAACAAAAATGATAAACTTGAAGCTCCGTTAGAATATTCTTGAGAATCACCGAATAAGGGTATTGATAGAAAAGAATCGAGAGACTTCACATCAATAAGAAGGATACTCGATTAAGAGATCTGAATCCTTGGAGAAAAAACAAAGGGAGGGAGGGTGGGAAAAACAAAGGCAGCTTGGGACGAATGAAACAAACACCGTTGAGAAGAAGTGATAATTGATCTTGCGGGAGTTGAAATGATCGGATCCACTTGAAAAGAAACATGCCGGTTGAAAAGGATTGACAACACAATCTTGATGATCAAGAGGGATTAGTATTCACATCGGAGTATGAGAACACCACTTGGGAAAGGTATGGAATCAACACTTGACATTGAAGCAACTCGAATACCACAACTCAAAATAAAAACAAAGGATTGGCTTGCAGAATAAGCCGGAACAAACATATGATAGAGATTTCGTCCGAAGTTTTCGTGGTGGGACCTACACGGGCTCGATCGTACAGCACCATCATGTACAAGGCAGTGCACATGACATACGAAGCGTCCCCGAGTCAGCATAGCCAAGGACTCTTTAAGACACAACGAGACCACTGTAAGATCGACCGTGAATAGGCGAACCACTAGACGTCGAACCCCAATGTCATATCATACATCTGTCGGAAAGAAATCCTAAGAGCTACTTGAATTCCCACCTATGAAACTCCCGAAACTTTCCGGTTATGCAATCAGGTGTTGGGGATACAGGGGAAGCATAATATCTCATCCAAGCTAGCAATTCCTACATCCAGCTGCATCCATCTTTCAACACATAACCAAGAAACCTTCGGAAACCATCTACCTCAACCTTCGAAAAGCATCCGTTATACAAGTTATGGCGATACTCCCGAACTCCCGCCCCAGTACTGGGTGGCGTCGAGGTTATCTCACCAACGAACTGCATAAAGGAGATTTTCGATGTCGCGCACATATCTCAAGTATGCCAGAATTGCAATGATAGCATTATGATGACAACACCTCAGAGCTCAACTCTCCGGGACACTTCCACTAAACCCCTGACAGGAGGCACCAAGACAGTATTCTCATCATAAGCCATCGGAACAAAACTAAGATACTCGCGTGATCCTAAATTTTTTTTTAGTGAAATTTGAGAAGAGAAGAGTCAAAACTCTACGTCAGGATGCCTTACCAGAGCGATGAGGAGACTGGGAAGTAAAAAGAATTCCTAAGCTCTCCGATATATAATTCCTAAGGACTCAAAACATTTTTCTAGACACAACTCGGCTGCTAAAATGATCAAGCAATGGGGCTCCTAAGGTCGGGGAAGGCTCTGATACCAAGTTGTAACACCCTCGATGCGACTATATCTCCCACGTGTCGAGGCACGACTTAGAGGCATAATCGCATTGAAGGCATATGTCGCAAGTGAGGTAATATTCACACAACCCATGTAATATAATAAGGAATAAGAGATACATAGTTGGCTTACACTCGGCACTTCACACAATTACAAGAATAAAGCATTACATCAACCAAATACACTCATGGTCCGACTACGGAACCAAAATAAAAGAAGAACCCCAAATGCGACAAAGGTCCCCGATCGACCCCAACTGGGCTCCACTACTGATCAACTAGAACGAAACAACACAAATGAACAAGGTCTTCAACGAGCTCCTCCTGAGCTGGGTTGCGTCATCTGCACGGACTCATCGGCACCTGCAAACTGGCTTGGGAAGTATCTGTGAGCCACGGGGACTCAGCAATCTCGCACCCTCGCGATCAAGACTATTTAAGCTTATGGGTAAGGTAAAGGTATGAGGTGGAGCTGCAGCAAGCGACTAGCATATATGGTGGCTAACCTATTCGCAAATGAGAGCTAGAAGAGAAGGCAAAGCACGGTCGATAAAAGTATGATCAAGAAGTGACCCTGTACTACCTACGTCAAGCATAACTCCAACAACCGTGTTCACTTCCCGGACTCTGCCAGAAAGAGACCATCACGGTTACACACGTGGTTGATTCATTTTAATTAAGGTCAACTTCAGGTTTTCTACAACCGGACGTTAACAAATTCCCATCTACCCATAACCGCGGGCACGGCTTTCGAAAGGTCAAATCCCTGCAGGGGTGTCCCAACTTAGCCCATCACAAGCTCTCATGGTCAATGAAGGAATAGACCTCCACCCGAGACATTCCGATCAGACTCGGTATCCCACTACAACAAGACATTTCGACAGGGTAAAACTAAACCAGCAACACCGCCCGAATGTGCCGACAAATCCCGATAGGAGCTGCACATATCTCTTTCTCAGGGCACACTCAGATGAGCTCTCCATACAACTAAAACCAAACCTCGAGTTTCCCCGAGGGGGCGCTGCACAGGACTCTAGTTCGGACCAACACTCAGAGGAGCACTGGCCCGGGGGGGCTAAAATAAAGATGACCCTTGAGTCTGCAGAACCCAAGGGAAAGAAAAGGCTAGGAGGCAAATGGTAAAACCAATGTTGGGCATTGCTGGAGAAGCTTTACTTAAGGCGAACTGTCAAGGGGTTCCCATTATAGCCCAACCGCGTAAGGGACGCAAAATCCGGGAACATAACACCGATATGACGGAAACTAGGGCGGCAAGAGTGGAACAAAACACCAGGCATAAGGCCGAGCCTTCCACCCTTTACCAAGTATATAGATGCATTAATTAAGTAAGATATATTGTGATATCCCAACAAGTAAATAAACGTTCCAACAAGGAACGGTCTCCATGTTCCAATAAGGAACAATCTTCAATCTTCACCTGCAACTAACAACGCTATAAGAGGGGCTGAGCAAAGCGGTAACATAGCCAAAACAACGGTTTGCTAGGACATTGGTGGGTTAGAGGCTGAACATGGCAATTTGGGAGGCTGACAAGCAAGTGGTAGGCATCGTAGCAATGGCATAGCAAAAGAGCGAGCAAACTAGCATAGCAAAGATAGTAGTGATTTCGAGGGTATGATCATCTTGCCTGAAATCCCGCAAGGAAGAAGAACGAATCCATGAAGAAGACAAACGGACGTAGATGAACGGGTCCTCACAAACTCGACGTTACCGGAACCAACCCGAAGAAGCAATCACCAGAAAAGAAGCACACAACATAGTAAACAACCAACACATGAACATGGTATGATGTGCGAGATGCGGGATGCGATGCGGGATGAAAATGCAAGACATGACAGGGAATGCATGAACCTGGTCTCAACTTGGAAAACCAAGTGTGCCACTGGATAGAGGGGAAGAAATCCCCTGAAAACGATATAAAGATCAAAGGAATCGGAGCTACGGTTTGGAAATGGCAAGCGATTTACGAAACGAACCGATCTGCGATTTACAGCAAGTAGGCTCCTAAATGCAACGAAATGAACATGCTACAGCCACCAAACATGAAAACAAAATACATGGCAGGGATGTACACAAGAAGCTTAACAAATCACCAGGACTGAGGCATAGGCAAATTTATCCATTAAGGGCTTCAAACAAGCATGGCAATACTGAATAAGCAAAACAGATTTCAGACTTAGCGAAATTACGCTAGTCTGAAATTTCAGACCACGATGCTCTCTTCGGAGCAGCAAAACAACATGATGCAAAACCTGAACATGGCAAGTAAGAGCATGGCATGGAGCTACTCAACAAGCTTAACAAAACACCTAAAATGACCTGGGGCCAAAAGGGTTCACAAAATACTCTAACGAGCACACGAACATCGATGAAACACAATCAGTTTTCAGACTTTGTGAAAACTGAGACATGCTGAAATTATAACTCACGGAGGCATGTAAACAAGCTCGATGCTCTCACTACGGTGCAAGTCATGGAAAGGCAAGCATATATCCATAAAGAAGGCACAAAATGCTAGCTAGACATGGCAAGAACAATGGCATAGCATGCATGGATCACTAGCAATAACTCCGGCGAAATCGCAAAAGAGTTCACGATCTGCCCAAAACAGCAACTATGCAAAAGTTGAGCTCGATTGAGTCAACCTAGGGTGCTCCAACATAACAATTAAAGACATGGATGGATTAAGCACAACAAGCATAACAAATCACTCTTACTGATCATCCTCAAAAGAGGCACGGATCACTAGGAAACAAGCTGGACATATAGCATCATGAACTAAAACATCCCAGACTTAGTGAAAATCACTAAGTCCCTGAAATCAGAAAACTCAGGTACCCTACTTCGCAAGCTTGCACAAGACAACACACACATCCTAAAAATGCAAGGGAGGCACCTCTGGAAAGAAGACAACATGCTTAACAATTCATCCCAAAGGGGCACAGGCATATCATGCACGGATTAAACATGGCAAAAATGACAAAAGTGCATGATGAACTAACGGATCTGCAATTTAACTCATGATGCCTCCTTCCAACAGCATTTTGGGCACCAAGATGACCTCAAATGCAAATGATGCAATGGAATGAAATGATGTACTCGTCGAGACGAAGATTTTGACATATCATATGCATGAATCGGAGCTACGGGTGCAAAGTTATGAGGCTCCAAACAGGGCATCATGGATCTGGGAATCTGGGGACTTAGAGAAATTATCACCTCGCAAAAGTCAACCCGGGACGAGGGGAAGCGGGACGAGGAGGATCCGGATCGGGAGGTCCGTTTGGAGGAAGGGACCGGTGGATCTCGTCCAACCGGCCGGATCCGGCGATGGGACGGAGGAGAGCCGCGCCGGAATGGCGGGGCGGCGTTGCCGGCGATGGCCGGAGCCCGACTCCGGCGAGGAGGTGCGCGGCAGGCGACGGGACGGAGGCGGCGCGGGGTGCCGGCGGCGGTGGGCGGAGCGGGCGCGCGGCGCGCGGCATGCAGCGGCGAAGCGGCGGCAGGGCGCGGAACCCGGCGATGGCCGGCGAGGAGCACTCCGGCGGGCGGCCGGCAGGCGGCGACAGGCGGCGCATGGCGCGGGCGCGGGCGGCTGGCGAAGGAGGCAGGCGGCAGCTGGCGACCGGATGGGCTGGGCGGGCCCGCGATGGGCCCCGGCGGGCCTGGCGCGGCGCGGTGAAGTGGGGCGCTGGCGGCGGTGATGTGGCGCCCCGCGGTTGGCTCGGGCGGGCGGCGCGCTGAGGTGGCGGCCCCCTATTGGCTGGAGTGAGGTGGCAGCGGGCGGCGGACATGTTCGGCCGGTGGTGGGAAGTTTGTCCGGTGGCGCGAGGAGTGGGGCTAGGGTTCATCTGCGAAAAAATTTCGGGGATGCCCACATATTTATAGGTAGAGGGAGCTAGGAGAGTCCAAATGGGGTGCGGTTTTCGCCCACACGATCGTGATCGAACGACCGAGACGATGGAGCAGAGTTTGGTGAGTTTTGGGCCAAATTGGAGGGGTGTTGGGCTGCAACACACACGAGGCCTTTTCGGTCCCTCGGTTAACCGTTGGAGTATCAAACGAAGTCCAAATGATACGAAACTTGACAGGCGGTCTACCAGTAGTAAACCAAGGCCGCATGGCAAGTCTCGGTCCAATCCGGAAATGTTTAATCCCCACACACAAGAGGAAGGTAGAAATGACCACCGGAGGAGAACGAAGCGCCGGATTGCAAAACGGGCATCGGGGAAAATGCTCGGATGCATGAGACGAACACGTATGCAAATGAAAAGCGCATGATGACATGATATGCAACACGCAAGAAAATGACAATGCAACAACAGCGAATAACTGCACTACACTTTATTTTCTTGTTATGATGGTTTTCAACTTCACTCTGAAATTCTTTGAACTTTTCAAATGTTTTAGACTTATGTTTCATTAAGTAGATATACCCATATCTGCTTAAGTCATCTATGAAGGTGAGAAAATAACGATATCCGCCACGAGCCTCAATATTCATCGGACCACATACATCTGTATGTATGATTTCCAACAAATCTGTTGCTCTCTCCATAGTACCGGAGAACGGTGTTTTAGTCATCTTGCCCATGAGGCACGTTTCGCAAGTACCAAGTGATTCATAATCAAGTGGTTCCAAAAGTCCATCAGTATGGAGTTTCTTCATGCACTTTACACCGATATGACCTAAACGGCAGTGCCACAAATAAGTTGCACCATCATTATCAACTCTGCATCTTTTGGCTACAACATTATGAATATGTGTGTCACTACTATCAAGATTCAATAAGAATAGACCACTCTTCAAGGGTGCATGACCATAAAATATATTACTCATATAAATAGAACAACCATTATTCTCTGATTTAAATGAATAACCGTCTCGCATTTAAACAAGATCCAGATATAATGTTCATGCTCAACTCTGGCACCAAATAACAATTATTTAGGTCTAATACTAATCCCGAAGGTAGATGTAGAGGTAGTGTGCCGACCGCGATCACATCGACTTTGGAACCGTTTCCCACGCGCATCGTCACCTCATCCTTAGCCAATCTTTGCTTAATTCGTAGTCCCTGTTTCGAGTTGCAAATATTAGCAACAGAACCAGTATCAAATACCCAGGTGCTACTGCGAGCATTAGTAAGGTACACATCAATAACATGTATATCACATATACCTTTGTTCACCTTGCCATCCTTCTTATCCGCCAAATACTTGGGGCAGTTCCGCTTCCAGTGACCAGTCTGCTTGCAGTAGAAGCACTCAGTTTCAGGCTTAGGTCCAGACTTGGGTTTCTTCTCTTGAGCAGCAACTTGCTTGCCGTTCTTCTTGAAGTTCCCCTTCTTCTTCCCTTTGCCCTTTTTCTTGAAACTAGTGGTCTTGTTAACCATCAACACTTGATGCTCCTTTTTGATTTCTACCTCCGCAGCTTTCAGCATTGCGAAGAGCTCGGGAATAGTCTTATTCATCCCTTGCATATTATAGTTCATCACGAAGCTCTTGTAGCTTGGTGGCAGTGATTGGAGAATTCTGTCAATGATGCAATCATCTGGAAGATTAACTCCCATCTGAATCAAGTGATTATTATACCCAGACATTTTGAGTATATGCTCACTGACAGAACTGTTCTCCTCCATCTTGCAGCTATAGAACTTATTGGAGACTTCATATCTCTCAATTCGGGCATTTGCTTGAAATATTAACTTCAACTCCTGGAACATCTCATATGCTCCATGACGCTCAAAACGTCGTTGAAGTCCCGATTCTAAGCCGTAAAGCATGGCACACTGAACTATTGAGTAGTCATCAGCTTTGCTCTGCCAGACGTTCATAACATTTGGTGTTGCTCCAGCAGCAGGCCTGGCACCCAGCGGTGCTTCCAGGACGTAATTCTTCTGTGCAGCAATGAGGATAATGCTCAAGTTACGGACCCAGTCCGTGTAATTGCTACCATCATCTTTCAACTTTGCTTTCTCAAGGAACGCATTAAAATTCAACGGAACAACAGCACGGGCCATCTATCTACAATCAAACATACATAAGCAAGATACTATCAGGTACTAAGTTCATGATAAATTTAAGTTCAATTAATCAAATTACTTAAAGAACTCCCACTTAGATAGGCATCCCTCTAATCCTCTAAGTTATCACGTGATCCAAATCAACTAAACCATGTCCGATCATCACGTGAGATGGAGTAGTTTCATTGGTGAACATCACTATGTTGATCATATCTACTATATGATTCACGCTCGACCTTTCGGTCTTCGTGTTCCGAGGCCATATCTGCATATGGTTGGCTCGTCAAGTATAACCTGAGTATTCCGCGTGTGCAACTATTTTGCACCCGTTGTATTTGAACGTAGAGCCTATCACACCCGATCATCACGTGGTGTCTCAGCACGAAGAACTTTCGCAATGGTGCATACTCAGGGAGAACACTTCTTGATAATTTTAGTGAGAGATCATCTTATAATGCTACCGTCAATCAAAGCAAGATAAGATGCATAAAAGATAAACATCACATGCAATCAATATAAGTGATATGATATGGCCATCATCATCTTGTTCCGAAGCACCGTCATGATCACCATCGTCACCGGCACGACACCTTGATCGCCATCATAGCATCGTTGTCATCTCGCCAATCTTATGCTTCCACGACTATCGCTACCGCTTAGTGATAAAGTAAAGCATTACAGAGCGATTGCATTGCATACAATAAAGTGACAACCATATGGCTCCTGCCAGTTGCCGATAACTCGGTTACAAAACATGATCATCTCATACAATTAAATTTAGCATCATGTCTTGACCATATCACATCACAACATGCCCTGCAAAAACAAGTTAGACGTCCTCTACTTTGTTCTTGCAAGTTTTACGTGGCCGCTACGGGCTTAAGCAAGAAACAATCTTACCTACGCATCAAAACCACAACGATAGTTTGTCAAGTTGGTGATGTTTTAACCTTCGCAAGGACCGGGCGTATCCACACTTGGTTCAACTAAAGTTGGAGAAACTGCCACCCGCAAGCCACCTATGTGCAAAGCACGTCGGGAGAACCAGTCTCGCGTAAGCGTACGCGTAATGTCGGTCCGGGCCGCTTCGTCCAACAATACCGCCGAACCAAAGTATGACATGCTGGTAAGCAGTATGACTTATATCGCCCACAACTCACTTGTGTTCTACTCGTGCATATAACATCAGCACATAAAACCTAGGCTCGGATACCACTGTTGGGGAATGTAGTAATTTCAAAAAAAATCCTACGCACACGCAAGATCATGGTGATGCATAGCAACGAGAGGGGAGAGTGTGATCTACGTACCCTTGTAGATCGACAACGGAAGAGTTTGGTTGATGTAGTCGTACGTCTCCACGGCCCGACCGATCAAGCACCGAAACTACGGCACCTCCGAGTTCTAGCACACGTTCAGCTCGATGACGATCCCCGGACTCCGATCCAGCAAAGTGTCGGGGAAGAGTTCCGTCAGCATGACGGCGTGGTGACGATCTTGATGTACTACCGTCGCAGGGCTTCGCCTAAGCACCGCTACAATATTATCAAGGACTATGGTGGAAGGGGGCGCCGCACACGGCTAAGAATATGATCATGTGGATCAACTTGTGTGTCTCTGTGGTGCCCCTGCCTCCGTATATAAAGGTTCAAGAGGGGGAGGCCGGCCGGCCATCATAGGGCGCGCCAGGAGGAGTCCTACTCCCTCCGGGAGTAGGACTTCTCCCCCAATCCTAGTTGGAATAGGATTCGCGAGGTGGAAAAGAGAGAGAGAGAGAGAGAGAGAGAGAGAGAGAGAGAAGGAGGGGGGCGCCGGCCCCCTCTCTCCTTGACCTATTCCGACTAGGGGGGAGGGGCACGTGGCCTAGCCCTAGCCGCCTCTCCTCTTCTTCCACTAAGGCCCACTAAGGCCCATATAGCTCCCGGGGGGTTCCGGTAACCTCCCGATACTCCGGTAAAATCCCGATTTCACCCGGAACACTTCCGATATCCAAACATAGGCTTCCAATATATCAATCTTTATGTCTCGACCATTTCGAGACTCCTCGTCATGTCCGTGATCTCATCCGGGACTCCGAACAACCTTCGGTACATCAAAACGTATAAACTCATAATATAACTATCATCGAAACCTTAAGCGTGCGGACCCTACGGGTTCGAGAACAATGTAGACATGACCGAGATACGTCTCCGATCAATAACCAATAGCGGGACCTGGATGCCCATATTGGCTCCTACATATTCTACGAAGATCTTTATCGGTCAGACCGCATAACAACATACGTTGTTCCCTTTGTCATCGGTATGTTACTTGCCCGAGATTCGATCGTCGGTATCCAATACCTAGTTCAATCTCGTTACCGGCAAGTCTCTTTACTCGTTCCGTAATACATCAACCCGCAACTAACTCATTAGTTGCAATGCTTGCAAGGCTTAAGTGATGTGCATTACTGAGAGGGCCCTGAGATACCTCTCCGACGATCGGAGTGACAAATCCTAATCTCGAAATACGTCAACCCAACATGTACCTTTGGAGACACCTGTAGAGCACCTTTATAATCACCCAGTTACGTTGTGACGTTTGGTTGCACACAAAGTGTTCCTACGGCACACGGGAGTTACATAATCTCATAGTCATAGGAACATGTATAAGTCATGAAGAAAGCAATAGCAACATACTAAACGATCGGGTGCTAAGCTAAAGGAATGGGTCATGTCAATCAGATCATTCAACTAATGATGTGATCCCATTAATCAAATGACAACTCTTTGTCCATGGTTAGGAAACATAACCATCTTTGATTAACGAGCTAGTCAAGTAGAGGCATACTAGTGACACTCTGTTTGTCTATGTATTCACACATGTATTATGTTTCCGGTTAATACAATTCTAACATGAATAATAAACTTTTATCATGATATAAGGAAATAAATAATAACTTTATTATTGCCTCTAGGGCATATTTCCTTCAGTGCTCCCAGTACCAATACTACACAATAAATTAGTTCATCACCATACAGATATGCAACAGAACAATAATAAAGGACATTAAGTAGTGATCTATCACTAACCTGGAGCAGAATTAGATTTCCTTATAGATTTACGTGATCTCGATTTCTAAACTTGTGAACGGACTTGAAGAAGTGATTAAGTGTGAAACATCCCCAGTTAAATTTCCGAAGGTTTTCAAGATCTGTAACAAGGTTGAGAAATTTCGAGTCCACATAATGTTGTGCTGTTGGTGCTAGAACAGTACCAATTGCGTACAGAATGAACCGCCTCAGGAAATCGCCATCTGGGGCTTTGGAAGCTCGGATCGCCGTTTCAAGGTCAGAAATCAAAATTTGCCCATTGTTTGCATAGACGGTAAACATTTCTGTGTTGGTTTGCATTTCCAGATGTGGCTCTATATCCTCCCCTTCTATCGGAATGCAAAATATACCTTGCACGTCCTCTTTTGTTATAGAAATTGGCGTTTTACCGATGGTAATGGATTGCGTGTCCATATCTATGCTCTTGGCTAGTCTAACCAACATTATGCGCCGTAGAGTCACTTCATGCATCTGGGTTAGACCGCCAAGACTGGTTTCTGATATGATGTACTTTTTGTGGTCTTGTGACAACAGTTTCATGGTTTTTCCGAACCTTGTCTGTGAGTATACTAACTTCATATGACCATGCTTTTCGGCGAGTTCCTGTTACATGCCATTAAATATTACTAAGTACACATGAATTATGTGTATGAAATGATTGTACACAAATAGTAAATTACTTACCGCATCGGTAATTCCGGAGATGGGCTTTTCTCCATTATTAAGGTTCGTATCTGAAACTGACATTGCTGCCTCGTATGCAATGATAAAATCAGGCTCAATTAATCTGAACAAAATTGGAAAATGTATAACAAAATTAGCAGAGAATTAATTTTAACAAAATTAACTGGGTCATTTAACATATGATCCACTTATGGGTTTAAGTACAGAACCTATTTGGGTGCAAAACCTATGAGGGTTCAACAACTAAAGCATCGGCGGACAACGATTATAAAGAGTTACGATCAGCTAATACCTTATCTCAGAGATGGTGCCACCGAGTAGATGGCGGCGGTTAGTGCGTCGGAAACTATAAGTGTCGGTATAGCGCGGTCGACGGTGCAAAGGAAAAATGGCGCATTCACGCGAGGAGGAGGAGGCGGCGAGAAGAACACTGACGTCTGAGCCCTCAGATCACGTTGGCGGTGGGCGGCGAGTGGTGGCCGCCGACTCCTGTATTCCGTGGGCGACCGGCGTCTCCGATCTGATCTTGCAGCGGTCGTGGGAGGTGCGGATGGCCCGGGTGGTTAGAATGCGGAGCTGTAATCGCGGGATTTAGGGAGGGGTGGGCCGCGTGAGTTATGTGAGATTTGGATAAATGATATAAAGAAATAAGAAAATCTTGTGAACTCGGTGTGGGGTTTACGGGGTTTAGGGTTTAGGGGTTTAGGGTTATTAGGGTTTAGGGGTTTAGGGTTATCAGGGGTTAGGGTTATCAGGGTTTAGGGTTGAGTGTTTACATGCAAGCCCGAAAATGCGTGTGTCAGAGAACGTACTTGGATGTATATGTACTAATGATCCCAAACTTTCTTAATGGCATCCCATGACCACATAGAGAATGAATGCATAATGGTTTCCATGTTGGGCAAAATTTTGAATGTTTTTACGGTTTAGTGGGGGGGTAGGGTTATCAGGGTTTTAGGGTTGACGAAACTATGTTTGTCTTACGGTGGACGTAGCACACACACCGGACATTGGTGGAGCGTTGGTCTACAATGGATTCCCTCCGGTAGCATCGATCCAATCCGTTGAATGGCTCGGCCGACAAACTTCGTGCCACATAGAGCATGCATCCATCCACTGGACGGATCAATGTTGGGTTGGTTTTATACAGGTGAGGAAAACAGCTAGTACTTTCGGGGTGTTGACATGCTAGGCCGGAAATGCGTGTGTCAGAGATCGTACTTGCATGTATAATCCCAAACTTTTTTCATGGCATCCCATGACCCCATAGAGAATGCATGCATAATGGTTTCCATGTGGGGCAAAAATTTGAATGTTTTTACGGTTTAGTGGGGGGGGGGGGTTAGGGTTATCAGGGTTTAGGGTTTAAGGGTTTTAGGGTTGACGGAACTATGTTTGTCTTACGATGGACGTAGCACACACACCGGACATTGATGGAGCGTTGGTCTACAATGAATTCCCTCCGGTACCATCGATCCGGTCCGTTGACTGGCTCGGCCGACAAACTTCGTGCCACATAGAGCATGCATCCATCCACTGGACCGGATCGATGTTTGGTTGGTTTCATACAGGTGAGGAACCCAGCTAGTGCTTTCGGGGTGTTGACATGCTAGGCCGGAAATGCGCGTGTCAGAGATCATACTTGTGTGTATAATCCCAAAAATCTTTCTTGGCATCCCATGACCACATAGAGAATGCATGCATAATGGTTTCCATGTGGGGTAAAAATTTGAATGTTTTTACGGTTTAGTGGGAGGGGGGTTTAGGGTTATCAGGGTTTAGGGTTTTAGGATTTTAGGGTTGACGGAACTATGTTTGTCTTACGGTGGACGTAGCACACACACCGGACATTGATGGAGCGTTGGTCTACAATGGAGTCCCTCCTGTAGCATCGATCTGGTCCGTCGACTGGCTCGGCCGACATACTTCGTGCCACATAGAGCATGCATGCATCCACTGAACCGGATCAATGTTGGGTTGGTTTACATGTACATGTACAGGGACCCGAAATGCGCGTGTTAGAGATCATACTTCCGTGTACATGTACCATCCGTTCCATCCAGTGGCTGGGCCGACAACCTTCGTGCCACATTGATCACATTGTCCAATTAACACTTTGTATAGATTTTTTGGTAAAAAATGAACGAAATAATGCAACTAATCTGAATGTAACATTTGGCATGTATCAAACCAAGTTGCCACTATTCCTCAAAAAAAAGAACCCAGTTAGCCACTAATTGCGCCAAACATATCTCATAATTACGAACGAAAATGGGTTGACAATTATATCTGGAAATTCTTGGACTGAATTTATTGCTCTTCCTTTTTTAGAGAACAATAAGTTAGAATGGTGGGCGGCGGGTTGGCACGGGCACGGCGATGGCTCGGGCTTGTGTGATATGTGGTTCGACCCGCGGTCGGTGCACATGTTTTCGAAGCCTCGAAAAGATCGCGCTCATTAAAAAAACTTGCATCGAAGCGCATTACTTCAAAATAACTAATTTACCCTACAATCACGGATATATACCTTCCCATTCTACCGCATATCTACCCTATCCTAACCACCCCCATCTACCTTGTTTCTCCTCACATAGCCATCACCGGGATCGCGCCATCGCTTCTCAAGCGACCACGCCGACACCGGATTAAAAAGGTCTCCTCCACAGCTTCTCTCATCTTCAATTGCAGTGCTGATTATTTTTTCCATTGATTCGACCAACAAGTAATTTCCGAAGAGATTAGAAAATCCAGCTTTTGCCATAGTTGAGTAGTTCTGGTGTGATTCGAGTACAGGATGTCATGCAAGAGCTTTTTGATTGATAGTTTGTACTAGTTGATTGTACGAACTGATTATGAATATTTTTTTCATGGTCGTATTGTTTCGAATTAGTTGGATGAGGGTGTGGATACAGTTTTCATACTATGGGTATATGTGTTGCTGTAGGGACCATGGTCTCAGAGGTGCATAACAACCGTGCGGAGTACGACAAGTCTTTGCATGAAGCGCGTCGGGAGATCGACTTGAAGGTGCAAAAGGATCGCGCTGAGGTAGATAAGGAACTGAAAAAAGAACGTTTATACGTGGACAGGATGATAACGGAGGAGCATGAGGAGTTTTCCCGTAGGATGGCGAAGATGCGTCTTGAGATTGAAGAAAAGTATAAGAGGGACTGTGAGTACATGGAAAAAAAGTTTGTCTTAGACTACAAGGAAATGCATCAAACGTTGCAGAAGGACTGGAAGCTTGTGGACAGTATTATACAGACAGAGCGAGTTAGGATGGATGCCTATGTGTTGCAGACACGTGCGGATATGGACAGTAAGCTGCTACAGGAGCGGTCGGACATGGATTATAAGGCCATGCTGGAGAAGGTCCGCTTGGAAGGACATATGTTAGAAGACCGTGCGATCTCACGGCCACCCCGACAACATGTCTTCAATTATTCTCCCCCTGTAAGTATCTCGCACCGATTCTATATATTAAGGACCTATGTATTCTATGATACAAACATCTTCAATTTGTGGCAACCTTATGTCGGCGATTGTATGTAGGCTAAGCATCATGAGACGGCATAGTCGCCATTCACTCGAGACATTGCAATAGATCACCCGTTCAATGCCACATCAGTCCACCCCAACAACATATCGTCAATTCTCCCCTTGTAAGTACCTCGCAACGATGCATACCCAAGATATGGTATGACCTTTCAAAACTTGTGTGTAAACCCACTATCAACGTTTCATACGCAGGATAAGAAACCTGTGATGGCAGAGTCCCCAGTCACACCACATGAAGGATACATTCCACATAACAAGGTGAGAAGGTTTGAGATGGCACAATCCCCAGTCACTCCACATGAAGGATACATTCCACAAAAGCAGGTAACAACGCCGCAATGTTGCTATGCACATAAAAAATTATGTTTGCCCCTTTACTCATTGAATGTATTAACTCTGATGTGAGATACTAGGTGCTGGTCATGGAATTTTTTGTTAGTAGGGATGATGAGATGTCACATGTCCCGAGAGCATACTTTGATGAACACCCGGCAGAAGTCAGAATTTTTGAACTCGCCAAAGTGACCTACGATCTCATTATGAGTGAAATGAGAGATACTTTTGGTTGCAAAATGGGAGCAGAACTATACTACTTCTTACCTGGGTCTGCGTGGAAGCTGACAGAAGAAATTTTCTTGATTGCAGGACCAGATGATGTACAAAAAATGCTTTCTGATCTGAATGGCAGCAAGACATGTCACCTGTACATTGTGTACAATAGAACTACGGGTTGTTTTCCCGAGGATGACATTGATTCCGAGGTTCAAATTTTACATGTTACATGCATCTAGTTTATGGCTACGTCTTTTTTGAGTTCTTCCTAATACAATTCCTATGGTTTTCTACAGGAAGTGAGAATCCAAGAAATGGAGGGTCTTGCTAGAGAGTTGGCAGAGAAAGACCAAGAACAACTTAAGTTGTATGGTTACATTGATGTTAAAGAGAAAAAGATTGAAGCACATGGGTCGTCGCCAAGCCCGACGCAATCTCCAACGACGCAACGCAAGAGGTCACTGGATTTTGGCAGTGCAGAAGACAATATGGAGTAGGCTCAATTGTTTTTCAACCAGTTTAAGCTTCAAACCAGGATTATTTAGTTGCAAACAAACATTTTGTTTTCTGTTTCACACTATGTTCGCAATTATGGTACAATTTATTCATGAGACAGTTCTTTGAACAACAATGCATGTGTTTTATGATCAATCATACAGTTGTTTCTGAGTTGTTTTTGAGATGGCATTGTGTCTAAAGAAGTTTCCATCTATAAAACTTGGCACGCAGTCGCATCAGAATCGCGCATCACACGAGAGGCGTGCGTCGCATGGGAGCGCGTCGCACGCAAGCTTGTTTTTGGGTAGAAATCATAACATATTTCGGATAGATAAAGTTCACGTCCGCCACCCGCGCATGCAAACCCACGTCGCCGCCATTCCCATGCATGCATGCCTCAGGCACAGACAACGAGACGGCCCATCCGAATTAGGCCCATCTGAAGTAGGCCATTAGAACCCTCCCCCCACTCCACCTATTCCCCTCGCACTGTGGCCTCCCTCCCTCCATCGCCAGATCCCCCACTCGTCCCCCTCTGTCCGCCGCCCCTGCACGCTATCGGCGACTCCACCCCCGCCGCCCCCGCGCCCCCCGAACGGGATCGGCCGGATCCATCTCCTCAACCACCGCAGGACAGCGCAGGTACCCCAGTTTCTGTTCACGTCTCAATGGTATCCATGCTGATAATGCTAGGTAGATCGACTGAGTGTAGCAATTCTGTGCCACCAATCCACTTTTCTGGAAAATACTTGCTAGAAAACCATCTGAAACTTGTGATGCTTGCTACTGTATAATATAGGACTTTTCAAAGTTCTTTTATGATGGCACTATTGGACACATATAGTAGAGCTACGTTTTTAGTTGTTATACTTTCAGTTACCATCACTGCTTGGGAAAGGCCGAATTGGATGCATTCAGGTTGCAGTTGATAGTGTATCATCATAATGTAGGTGCTGTGTTGTGTGATTCTTCATGCTGAGAACTTTAGCTTTTTCAGTTATAGTGAAAGGCTTCTGTATAAAAAAACTACTAAATGATCACAAAAACTTCTAGACAACATTCTGTATGATCTGACCAAAACTTGAACTAAATGATCACTAAAAGTTGAAGGATTTTGCATCACATCACAACCATAAGTGTTCTGCACCAGCATCATAACAATCACATAACTACATAACAAAAGCAAACTTGTTCATCATTACAAAAGCAAACTTGTTCAACTTAACAAAAGCTAACTTGTTCAGCATTACAAAAGCAAACTTGTTCAACCACATAACTGCAAACTGAGACACATAATACCACAAACAACTCAATATCCCCAGTAGTAGGGGTCATCCCAATGATCCTCCGCCTCTTGCCAGTACTCCAAACCTTCTTTGACGATTTCAATTTGCTTCCATGCCTCGTAGGTGACGTACGCATCTTTCACTGCGTACTCGATGAGGTTGTTTGGCAGTGGGCTGTCCCCCCATAGTTTGTGGTCCAATTCCTTGTTGATCTTCTGCTTCATTTCCTTGTACGATGGGTGGATGAGGCTGGCTGCAAACTCAGCCAAAGCCTGCCACTTCTTTCCATTGTTTGGAACTCTCCATTTGCGCTGCATGTCGACGTACTTGTCGGGGTTGATCTCCAAACCAGACAATTTCAGCTTCTCCTTGTCACCTCCAATGGAGAAGCCAACAAAGGTGTACAGCTTCTTCTCCTGCAGGAGCGGGCGGAGTTCCTTGGGCCTGCATCAAATTAATCTGGTGCATCAAATTCATCTACTTCAAAAACTTCAAAAACTACTAATTAGACATAAAATTCAGAACTAGTATTGCATCTACTCCAGAACTTCAGAACTAGTATTACATCTACTTCATAACTTCAGAACTATTGCATCTACTTGAGAAACTTCAGAAACTTCAGAACTATTGCATCTACTTGAGAAACTTCAGAAACTACTAATTAGACAGAAACTTCAGAACTTCAGAACTAGTATTGCACCTACTTCAGAACTTTAGAACTATTGCATCTACTTCAGAAACTACAGAAACTACTAATTAGACAGAAACTTCAGAACTTCAGAACTAGTATTGCATCTACTTCAGAACTACAGAACTATTGCGTCTACTTCAGAAACTTCAAAAACTACTAATTAGATAGAAATGTCAGAACTTCAGAAACTTCAGAACTGGATGTTTTTACCATTTGGTTGCCGCGGTGATGTGGTATACCAGGACAAGATCATCCACGCATAACTGTAGAACTGCAGCCTTTTGCGGAGGTTCGTCTTCCCTCGTATACTTGACATCAACGCCGATCGACCGAGAAAGCATGCCGCCGAGCCTCCTCCTGATCTCGCGGATCCTCTTGTCGGCTTCGTCTGGATTGCTGGTGCATACGACATCCAGCTTCTCCTTCTTTAGGTGGATATCAACCATGAGCGGCACGGTGTAGTCCTGCTTCTGCCCGGGGACCGGAACATCGTCGTCGACCACCAGGGGCTCCTTGCCAGACGCTTCACCATGGTGATGCTTGGCAGACGGAGGGAGTTGCTCCACGATGCCTCCGCCATTCTCTTGGCATACGGAGGGGAGTTGCTCCACGATTCCTCCGCCATTGCCCTCCTGGCCAGCGATGGTGGAGGCAGAGGGGAGTTGCTTGATGGTGGAGGCAGAGGGAGGAAGATGGAGCGGCAATGGAATGAGGAGGGAGGCAGATGGAGCGGCAATGGAATAGGAGGGGAGTTCCCTACGTCGTGGGGAGTTGCCAGTGGAGGGGAGACATGGGGAGTTGCCTCGAAAACTCAAACGTCCTGCCCTTTGGCCCTCGAAAAATCTGGAGGGGAGACGTGGGACCTTTGGTTTGTCCTGTTTCTGAAACATAACAAAAAAATAACAGCCATATTTTGCTCTCACTTCAACCATATTAAGAGATCAAAAATGGCACCAAAAAGTCACTGCAGCCATCCTAAATGGCACGAAAACAGCACCAAAACAATATCAGCCAAAACATCAAAAAATGCATCCATCGATCGTTCTTTATTTTTTCTAACATTCCGTGTTTTGTGTAGTGAGATAGACACAACACTACAAATGCAGGCTGACAACGCCCATGATTTCATGACCATCAGGACAGACGGCGGCTTCATCCACGCTCCGGTCCCATGAGTCGAGTCGAAAGTAGTGATGCTATGTGTAGTTCTGAAACATTGATTGGCTCATGTTGTAATTAAACTTTAATGAATTGTATGTCTCTTTGGTTTGGACAGTCGTTAAACTTAGATGTAATCGATGCTATTTATTACTAGGACCATGAATTGTGCTATTAATGTCTTGCTTTTCTCTTCTGATCCTGTTGTTGCATACTTATTTATTGCTTATGTATTGTCTGTTGTTTGGCTTATGCATAGAGATGCCGTCGTATGTCGTGTACAAGGGTAAGGTTCCCGGAGTCTACGACGACTGGGAGGAGTGTCGGAGACAGGTTCACCGTTTCAGCGGTAACAGTTACAAAGGGTACACCACTTGGGCGGAGGCGGAATCTAGATACGCCCGCTATCTAGCGGGAAAGAGGAGGCAGTGTTGGAGGAACCGGATGAAGACCAGTTTCATCACGATGATGCTCATCGTGATGACCGCAACTCTCTTCTGTGTGATGGTAGTTTAGATGATCGGTATCGACTTGTAATGTGAAGACAAACTCGCTACTCGCAGTCTCGAGACTTGTAATGTTCTATCTTTGTTCGGTCTTTTGAATTCGGAGACTAATATGATGAATTGTATTCGGAGAGCTATCTTCTATTGTATTCGATGAATGTGTTGTTGTTGTGTGGTGCTATCTATATTCTGTCCAATAATATATTTTGTAACCTATGAAAATATCAGAAATGTGCATTTTTCGACCACCTCCAAATCACCTCAGTTTTGGCACACATGATCTCTTCCACAAACAAAACTAGGTTTCCAAGTTTTTGTATTTTTTTGAATTTTTTTGAATTTATAATGCCCTCTAGACTGACTGTTGAAAACATCGGTCTATGCCTCAAGGGGGCATTGTAAAATAATTTTTTTCAAAATTTTCTTGCATACACGTGGTTTGCACATGTGGGTGACCATGTACAAGAAAATTTGGGTGATTTGGAGGTGGTGGAAAAATTCACGTTTTTTCAAAAACTGGCTTAAGTTAGACCAAATGGTCCCTCCGGGAATGCGGGCATTTTTTCGACCACCTCCAAATCACCTCAGTTTTGGCACACATGATCTCTTCCACAAACTAAACTAGGTTTCCAAGTTTTTGTATTTTTTTGAATTTTTTTGAACTTATAATGCCCTCTAGACTGACTGCTGAAAACATCGGTCTATGCCTCAAGGGGGCATTATAAAATATATATTTTTCAAAATTTTCTTGCATACACATGTTTTGCACATGTGGGTGACCATGTACAAGAAAATTTGGGTGATTTGGAGGTGGTGGAAAAATTCACGTTTTTTCAAAAACTGGCTTAAGTTAAGACCAAATGGTCCCTCCGGGAATGCGGGCATTTTTTCGACCACCTCCAAATCACCTCAGTTTTGGCACACATGATCTCTTCCACAAACAAAACTAGGTTTCCAAGTTTTTGTATTTTTTTGAATTTTTTTGAATTTATAATGCCCTCTAGACTGACTGCTGAAAACATCGGTCTATGCCTCAAGGGGACCTGCATGCAAGAGTCGGGGACCTGCATGCAAGAGTCGGGGACCTGCATGTGAATAGTGATTCATCAAGGCCTTGACAGCTACTGGCACAGCGGCTGCCGCCCGATTTGCATGCAGCGAAGATGAACGTGCATGGAGGTTTTTCAAAGATTTCCAAGCACACCCCAGTGGGCCCCGCTTATTTAAAAAATACGTCAGTCATTATTGCTCTGTAAATGAAGAACATGCATGATGATTATGAATATGCATGACAACCATAGTAAGGGTGAAGAATCATAGTGCCCAATTTGTCGAAATACATCATCATTCTTAAAGTTGGACATCAAATGATACACACAGAAAATGGAAACGAAAGATGTCGAACTAATACAGTAACATGGCAGTACAACCGCACTTCACTAAATTACTGTCACGATGAAATAGAATGTAGAGACCACGTCACACAAAGCTGAATGGCACACGACTTTCTCTGGCTCATCGTCGGTTCATGCTGTATGTAGATATCACAGTTCAGCCTCGAGATCCTACACAGAAGAATACAATAAATCACATGGACATCAATTATGAGTAAAACACATGCAAAAAAAATATGAACATATTTCGTACCTCTAGCAATTTAGTGCATTTACGTCGATTGTGACCTGGTTTCTTGCAATAGTCACAGATATTCTGTGATCTTGACTTCTTTGTCTTTGCCTGCAGCCTTTTCTTCGGTGCACCTCGTCCTGGCACATGCACGGGATCCAGAACCTTATCAACTTTCTGTGAGTGCGGCACCAACGGGCCAAACCTAATGCTGTTATGCTGAGCATTAGTTGACTCCTTGCTGTCAGCTTGTTCAAAACTTGATTGCTTGCCATGATGTTGTTCTTGCAAAAGCATCTTTAGACGGTGATAGTCCTCATAAGAGTGGCATGCCTAGAAACTTGCGGCGTGACTACAATTCCGCAACTCGCGGTACCTCTGCAGGCTTACCGAATAGTCATACATCTGGTTTTTTCTGGTAGGTGCGTATGCACATTTTGCATTCATAGCCCACCTAGTGGGAACGCAACAACCGGGCAGAATTGTTTGTTTTAAAATCCCCAATATGTAAAAAATGTGGGAACATGGTGTGCCTGCGCATTCCAGCTTACGGCAAGAACAACTCACCCTGTGCAAAAGACCTCCTTGCTCTTCAATGCGCACTCCAAACTTTTTGTCCATTCTTTCCTGCTTGGACACAACATAAGTGGAATCTTCTGATCCATCTAGTATCTCTCTAATCTGACATTTGCTAACAGCATCTATGCTCCATAAGACCATCTTAAAGACACTAGGTGTGAAAACTGTTGCGGCGTGTTTCTCAAGCAGCGAAGCATTTTCCTCTGTAAATGGAACAGACTGCAAGGCTTCGACGTCATGGAGAGCTTCGTTAATCCGTCGCGGCGCAAGGCAACGCTCATAGTGCTCTAGCATTTCAAACAACGACATCTTACCCTCAAGATGCGTATGTAGCACAGAGTTCAAGCTCTCACTCCTCTGATTGCTGCTCATTCCTAGGAAACAACGCCCCTCAAGATATGGAGCACACCACAACTTTCTCATCTGATACATCTGATGCAGCCAAGACTCCTCACTGGTTACTTTATTCCGTTGTAAGAATTGTATCCATTTTATCTCATGCTCTTCAATGGAAGAAGTATCATAAATGAAAGATCTGAATTCCTCCTTTACGTCGTCATCATGCAGATGGCGTACAATGTTCTGCTGAATGTGCCATATACATAGTCTATGGTTTGAGTCTGGCCAGACCACTCTTATTGCTCTCTGCATTGCAAGGTCCCCATCTGTGATCACAGATATCGGATGCTTCTGTGCCATGCAATCAGAAAAGGTCCGCAACATCCACTCGTATGCCTGGCTTGTTTCATGAGAAATTATACCACAGCCAAATATAACAGTGCTGCGGTGGTGATTCAACCCGACAAAAGGCACGAATGGCAGATTGTATTTGTTGGTTCTGTATGTGCTATCGAAAACAATGACGTCTCCGAAAGCCTCGTAGTCAAGTCGCGATTGACTATCAGCCCAGAATAGTCCCTTCAGATGGCCATGCTCGTCTACCAAGTACTTGAAGAAAAAATCCACATCTCGCTCTCGCCTCGCCATCATGTGCATGATCACCGTTTTAGCATCACCGGCACTGATTGTCTCCTTCTTATTAGCATGGCAGAAACTATAAATGTCCCTCTTTATGCATGCAACCTTATCAAATCCACCGTATTGAAAGCACAAAATATCCATAATACGGTATTTGCGGATCCCACATTTTTCCATGTCCGCAATGTCCGCTTTCTGCTCATCGCTAATTCGTCTGTGCGAACGCAGCAGACAAGAAAGATCCCGTGGGGCTAGAGGATGGCTGTGCTCATCGATGAAATCCTTGACAAACCACCGACCAGTTTCCTCCTATCTCATAATGACCAATTTAGCATTACATCCAACGAGTTAAACTTCGTGGCCTCCTCTTTCTATCTTCCATTTTTCTTTTCATGTGCTTATCTTCGCGAAACCCTTGACGACTACACACAATTTTCCTTAAAATTATGTATTTGTTGGATCCATCCCACTCAACGTAGCTTTTCCTCACACTAAAACCTTTTTCAAGAGCATATTTGTTGTAGAATTCATAGCCTTCAGCCTCACTATCAAACATCTTGCTGACAACATTTACATACTCGAACATACTCTCATCACTTGCATACACCATGTCTTCCTGCATATGACATGTAAGGGAAACCAATCATCAACATCTTTCTGTTTATCAATGTTGCAGGTGTAAAATAGCTCATAGGCAAAGACAAGTGCATGGAAAAGACTTTGCTGGTTTGACATGTGAGGGAAACCAATCATCAACGTCCAACAAGTAGTATCTCATCTTCCTTTAAACTATATTTCATGCGCTATGCAAACCTAAAGTGATGATGACTTTAATAAACTAAATTAAGTGAACTATAGAACCAGTATCTCATCTTCCTTTAGTATATCTCATCTCAAACGTCAACATCTTACTTAAACAAACATGATGCGATTAGCTCAAGAGAAACTATGCCACGATGAAGCTTTCCATTCGTTGTTCTAGTCCGTACCCGGATCTTGTGGGGTTGAGGTTGTACTGCATGCACGGTGGAGGGGCGCAACGGCCAAGAGAACGAGCAGAACGCCAAGCCGAATTCATACCTTAAGGATGGTACGCGCGAAGAGATGGGATCGCCCGCCGCGGTCGCCGCCGATTCAGCCGGCGCAGATCCGGCCTTCTTCTTCTTCGGTGACGGCGTGGGGGGCTGGGGTTGGTTGGGTGGAGGACGAGGACGATGAATTTATTCCTCTCGCCGGGCAGGTCGAGGACGGAGAAGGTCAGGAGCGGCGAGCGGCGACGAATAGATCGGAGGAGGATTCTGAACTGGATCGAGTAGACATGGATCTGGTCCTCAGGTGATCGGTTCAAGAAAAGATATTTCCCCCTGGACCATTATGCCCTTATCGCAATTAACATATTAAATTTAATCAATTAAAGTTCCCCGCAAGATTTGACGGCTAATAAAAATCAAACGTGATCAGACATGTAAGTACTGCTAAGTACTCCGAGTACTAACCCAATCACCGTAAAACAGCTCATATTTAGGGACGGGAGGAGTAGAAGGGAGAAGGAAAAAAACTTATATGGTGGAACGGCAGGCATTTGTTGATCGAGATACTAAGTAGGCTAAGCTTCCATAAAAATCGTCCTTGATGGAGGAACTTCACCATCAGTGAGCCAAATTAAGTTGCTGCGGGGCAGAGTTAGGTACCACGGCCATGATCATCAATGTGCTCACAACTCACAAATCAGCATATCTTTACATCATGTAGTGCATACATATTCTTGTTTTCAGTATAGCGTGTACGTATGATGTTCCTGTGATTACTCACAAAGGATGAAGGGGCTAGCTGCCGGCCTGGCGTGCATCTCCTTTTTATTACTCACGCATTTTCTCTTCATCCCCATGGTTTTCCTCTCCATGGCGTTTCACTTTGCCGCACACCATCCGGCTGGTGCTAGTAGTAGGAGTATAACTATCGTTTCAGATCACCATGTTACGTAATATCTTTTCTTCATCTCTTGCACCAAAAAATAGAAATTCTTCCATTCTCAAACAATCCACAAAGTAGCTTATCACAACCTATAGGTAGAAACATAGGCCCTTTCATGATCACTATTAGAATGAGACAACAAACACTCAACAGTCAACATTTACGTATACAGCAAAGCGGGCCATCATATAAAACAAAATTGCGTCTTCCGTATGAAGTATAAGATGGACACATGAAGAAGATAGCACACATTTCGTAGTGGCAAAACCTTGCTTGTTACAACATCCTATAATCTCAAGAATTAATCCCTCTGAGTTTCTTCAGGAAAAATCTTACCAAATCACTGTAAATATTAAGGAGGTAAGATATGATAATGCACAAGTTATTAGCTGTATGGGATAGGGAACCCCAAAACGCCTTCTTGGGTTTCAAGTCATTAAGGCAGTGCAAAGTGATTGCTGCCATAATCTCCATCCCTCTGATGCTCACGGGAGGACAAGGTCTATGGTGGCAAAGGTTAGCAGCCATGGGGTTCGAGTTCGAGCAAGCAGGAGAAGGAGAATGTGGAGAACATGCTAGAAAGGATGAATTTGATGGAAAAGGAGAAGGCCACTTTGACTGTGGATGATCTTGTTGAAGGTGATCAAGAGTGGGTGTAGTTTCCTTTAGAGAAGGAGCACATCACCGTGGTACTTAAAAATAATTACAAGCCACAACCAACACAAATAGGAAAATATGACTACACACATGCTCTATATTGGACCGACAACCAAACATGTTGTACGTATCCAGTGCAACCATCTTCCATTTGTTGCACCAAGAGACCATAAGCTCTCGGACTTCTGCATGTTGCGATAACAACCACATACAGATCCATCATATAACATGGAAAATAACCTGCAAAAAATTGTAAACTTTCACTCTGTTAAAAATACAATCGTTGCGACAATTCTAAGTAGCCCAAAGAAAAGCACAAACACCCATGCAGATCGTGCTTTAGTTTTGGCCTCAACCCCCCTTAAAGGGCTAACGCATTTCGTATGCCCATGTCCATTTGGGTCCGCGTGGACAGAAAACACGGCCCAATGTGCCGACGCAAATAGATGGTTGTCCATTCTCGTGTCCGCTTCGACCCATTTCCAACCCAAATTTGGTCTAGATTTGGCTCCACATGGACACTCCACGGACACCCATGACGTCCTCCCCTTGTCCTCCCATGGCCCGCCTGGCAACGACACATAGGTCATTCCCCCCCCCCCCACCCACACCAACAACCCAGCGTCTTCGTCCTCACCATCGCCGCCTAACTTTCGGCCTCTTCGCCACTGCCACAGCCCCCGCCACCGCATCCGCCTACGACCCCATTGCCACCGCATCCGCCGGCATCCACTCTATTGGCCTTGTGGCCGGTTCTTATCGCCAACAGAGTAGTACAAGGTCTGCCTACCCAGGATCACCGTTAGACCTCGGCATACCACCGCTACCTCCACAGTCACCATCAAAGGACATGGGGTTCGACAGCCCTTGTCCTCCCATGGCCTGCCTGGCAGCGACACACAGGTCATCCCCCCCCCCCTCACCAACAACCCAGCCTCTTCATCCTCACCATCGCCGCCTAACTTTCGGCCTCTTCGCCACTGCCACTGCCCCCGCCACCGCATCCGCCGACGACTCCATTGCCACCGCATCCACCGGCGTCCACTCTATCGGCCTTGTGGCCGCTTCTTATCGCCAACAGGGAATTACAAGGCACGCTTACCTAGGGTCGCTGGTAGACCTCGGCATACCACCGCTACCTCCACGGTCACCATCAAAGGACATGGGGTTCGACAACCCTGCTACCTAAACGGGCCAAGGATGGGACCCTGAAGGAAATATGCCCTAGAGGCAATAATAAAGTTGTTATTTATATTTCCTTATATCATGAGAAATGTTTATTATTCATGCTAGAATTGTATTAACCGAAAAATTAGTACATGTGTGAATACATAGACAAACAGCGTGTCCCTAGTGTGCCTGTACTTGGTTAGCTCGTTAATCAAAGATGATTAAGTTTCCTAACCATAAACATGTGTTGTCATTTGATGAACGGGATCACATCATTAGAGAATAATGTGATGGACAAGACCCATTCGTTAGCTTAGCATAATGATCATTTAGTTTTTCTGCTATTGCTTTCTTCATGACTTATACATGTTCCTCAAACTATGAGATTATGCAACTTCCGAATACCGGAGGAACACCTTGTGTGTTATCAAACATCACACCGTAACTGGGTGATTATAAAGATGCTCTACAGGTGTCTCCGATGGTGTTTGTTGAGTTGGCATAGATCGAGATTAGATTTGTCACTCCGTGTATCGGAGAGGTATCTCTGGGCCCTCTCGGTAATGCACATCACTATGAGCCTTGCAAGCAATATGACTAATGAATTAGTCACAGAATGATGCATTACGGAATGAGTAAAGAGACTTGCCAGTAACAAGATTGAACTAGGTATGAGGATACTGACGATCGAATCTCAGCAAGTAACATACCAATGACAAAGGGAACAATGTATGTTGTTATGCGGTTTGACCGATAAAGATCTTCGTAGAATATGTAGGAGCCAATATGAGCATCTAGGTTCCGCTATTGGTTATTGACCGCAGATGTGTCTCGGTCATGTCTACATAGTTCTCGAACCCGTAGGGTCCGCACGGTTAACGTTCGATGATGATTTGTATTATGAGTTACGTGATTTGATGACCGAAGTTTGTTCGGAGTCCCGGATGAGATCATGGATATGACGAGGAGTCTCAAAATGGTCGAGACATAAAGATTGATATATTGGACGATTTTATTCGGACACCGGATGAGTTCTGAGAGGTACCGGATAATTATTGGAGTGCCGGAGGGTTATCGGAACCACCCGGGGGAACTAATGGGCCATGATGAGCCTTAGTGGGGAGATAGAAGGGCTGCAAGGGGGCTAGCCGCCCCCCTGGGTCCGAATTGGACTAGGGGAAGGGGGCGGCACCCCCCCCCCCCTTCCTTCCCTTCCCACTCACCCTTCCTTCTTCCCTCTTTCCTCAGGACTTGGAGTCCTAGTAGGATTCCCCTCTCCTGGCACGCCCTACAGGGCTGGCCGGCCTCCCCCTCCCCTCCTTTATATACGGGGGCAGGGGGCACCCTAGAACACACAAGTTTCTCTTAACTGTGTGTGGTGCCCCCCTCCATAGATACACACCTCGGTCATATCGTCGTAGTGCTTAGGCAAAGCCCTGCGTCGGTAACTTCATCATCACCGTCACCACGCCGTCATGCTGGCAGAACTCTCCCTCATCCTCAACTGGATCAAGAGATCGAGGGACATCATCGAGCTGAACGTGTGCTGAACACGGAGGTGACATACGTTCGGTGCTTGGATCGGTTGTATCGCGAAGACGTTCGACTACATCAACCGCGTTGCTAAACATTTCTGCTTTTGGTCTACGAGGGTATGTGGACACACTCTCCCGTTGCTATGCATCTCCTAGATAGATCTTGCGTGATCGTAGGTAAATTTTTTGAAATACTACGTTCCCCAACAGTGGCATCAGAGCCAGGTCTATGCGTAGATGTTATATGCACGAGTAGAACACAAAGAGTTGTGGGCGATAATAGTCATACTGCTTACCAGCAACATCTTACTTTGATTCGGCAGTATTGTTGGATGAAGCAGCCCGGATCGACATTACATGACCGTGTTCATGAGACTGGTTCTACCGACGTGCTTCGCACACAGGTGGCTAGCGGGTGTCTGTTTCTCCAACTTTAGTTGAATCGAGTTTGACTACGCCCGGTCCCTGTTGAAGGTTAAAACAACACACTTGACAAAAAATCGTTGTGGTTTTTGATGCATAGGTAAGAACGGTTCTTGCTAGAAGCCCGTAGCAGCCACGTAAAACTTGCAACAACAAAGTAGAGGACGTCTAACTTGTTTTTGCAGGGCTTGTTGTGATGTGATATGGTCAAGACGTGATGATATATAAATTGTTGTATGAGATGTCCTTGTTTTGTAACAGTTATCGGCAACTGGCAGGAGCCATATGGTTGTCGCTTTATTGTATGAAATGCAATCGCCATGTAATTGCTTTACTTTATCACTAAGCGGTAGCGATAGTCGTAGAAGCAATAATTAGCAAGATGACAACAATGCTACGATGGAGATCAAGGTGTCAAGCTGGTGACGATGGTGATCATGACGGCGCTTTGGAGATGGAGATCAAAGGCACAAGATGACGATGGCCATACCATGTCACTTATTTTGATTGCATGTGATGTTTATCCTTTATGCATCTTATTTTGCTTAGTACAGCGGTAGCATTATAAGATGATCTCTCACTAAATTTCAAGGTACAAGTGTTCTCCCTGAGTATGCACCGTTGCTACAGTTCGTCGTGCCGAGACACCACGTGATGATCGGGTGTGATAAGCTCTACGTTCACATACAACGTGTGCAAGCCAGTTTTGCACACGCAGAATACTCGGGTTAAACTTGACGAGCCTAGCATATGCAGATATGGCCTCAGAACACTGAGACCGAAAGGTCAAACGTGAATCATATAGTAGATATGATCAACATAGTGATGTTCACCATTGAAAACTACTCCATCTCACGTGATGATCGGACATGGTTTAGTTGATATGGATCACATAGATGACTAGAGGGATGTCTATCTAAGTGGGAGTTCTTAAGTAATATGATTAATCGAACTTTAATTTATCATGAACTTAGTACCTGATAGTATTTTAAATGTCTATGTTGTTGTAGATCAATGGCCCGTGCTACCATTCATTTGAATTTTAATGCGTTCCTAGAGAAAGCTAAGTTGATAGAAGATGGTAGCAACTACACGGACTGGGTCCGTAACTTGAGGATTATCCTCATTGCTGCACAGAAGAATTACGTCCTGGAAGCACCGCTAGGTGCAAGACCCGCTGCAGGAGCAACTCCAGGCGTTATGAACGTCTGGCAAAGCAAAGCTGATGACTACTCGATAGTTCAGTATGCCATGCTTTACGGCTTATAATCGGGACTTCAAGGATGTTTTGAATGTCATGAAGCATATGAGATGTTCCAGGAGTTGAAGTTAATATTTTAAGAAAATGCCCTGATTGAGAGATGTGAAGTCTCCAATAAGTTCTATAGCTGCAAGAAGGAGGAGAATAGTTCAGTCGGTGAACATATACTTAGAATGTCTGAGTACTTCAACCACTTAACTCAACTGGGAGTTAATCTTCCTGATGATAGTGTCACTGACAAAGTTCTTCAATCACTGCCACAAAGCTACAAAAGCTTCGTGATGAACTATAATATGCAAGGGATAGATAAGACAATTCCCGAGCTCTTCGCGATGCTGAAGACTGCGGAGGTAGAAATCAAGAAGGAGCATTAAGTGTTGATGGTTTACAAGACCACTAGTTTCAAGAAGAAGGGAAAAGGGAAGAAGGGGAACTTCAAGAAAAACGGCAAGCAAGTTGCTGCTCAAGTAAAGAAGCCCAAGTCTGGACCTAAGCCTGAGACTGGGTGCTTCTACTGCAAAGGGACTGATCAGTGGAAGCGGAACTGCCCCAAGTATTTGGCGGATAAGAAGGATGGCAAAATGAAAGGTATATTTGATATAGATGCTATTAATGTGCACCTCACTAATGCTCGTAGTAGCGCCTGGGTATTTGATACTGGTTTTATTACTCATATTTGCAACTCGAAACAGGGGCTATGGATTAAGCGAAGATTGGCTAAGAACAAGGTGACGATACGCGTGGGAAATGGTTCCAAAGGCAATGTGATCACGGTCGGCATGCTACCTCTACATATACCTTCGGGATTAGTTTTAGATCTAAATAATTGTTATTTGGTGCCAACATTAAGCATGGACATTATGTTTGGATATTGTTTGATGCGAGATGGTTATTCATTTAAATCAGAGAATAATGGTTGTTCTATTTATATGAGTAACACTACAGGAATCAGGCACTTTGCCGTCCGCCATGGCTGACGACTGATGACCCACAAGTGTAGGGGATCTATCGTAGCCTTTTCGATAAGTCAGAGTGTCGAACCCAACAAGGAGCAGAAGAAAATGATAAGCGGTTTTCAGCAAGGTATTCTCTGCAAGCACTGAAATTATCGGTAACAGATAGTTTTGTGATAAGATAAATTGTAACGAGCAACAAGTAATAAAAGTAAATAAGGTGCAGCAAGATGGCCCAATCCTTTTGGTAGCAAAGGACAAGCCTGGACAAACTCTTATATCAAGGAAAGCGCTTCCGAGGACACATGGGAATTATCGTCAAGCTAGTTTTCATCACGATCATATGATTCGCGTTCGGTACTTTAATAATTTGATATATGGGTGGACCGGTGCTTGGGCATTGTCCTTACTTGGACAAGCATCCCACTTATGATTAACCCCCATTGCAAGCATCCGCAACTACAACAGAAGTATTAAGGTAAACGTAACCATAGCATGAAACATATGGATCCAAATCAGCCCCTTACGAAGCAACGCATAAACTAGGGTTTAAACTTCTATCACTCTAGCAACCCATCATCTACTTATTACATCCCAATGCCTCCCTCTAGGACCAAACAATGGTGAAGTGTCATGTAGTTGATGTTCACATGACACCACTAGAGGGATGGCAACATACATCTCATCAAAATATCGAACGAATACCAAATTCACATGACTACTAATAGCAAGACTTCTCCCATGTCCTCAGGAACAAACGTAACTACTCACAAAGCAAATTCATGTTCATAATCTAGAGGGGTATTAATATGCATAATGGATCTGAACATATGATCTTCCATCAAGTAAACTAACTAGCATCAACTACAAGGAGTAATCAACACTACTAGCAAACCACAGGTACCAATCTGAGGTTTGGATACAAGAGATGAACTAGGGTTTGAGATGAGATGGTGTTGGTGAAGATGTTGGTGGAGATTGACCCCCTCCTGATGAGAGGATCGTTGGTGATGACGATGGTGATGATTTCCCCCTCCCGGAGGAAAGTTTCCCTGGCAGAACAGCTCCGCCAGAGCCCTAGATTGGTTCCACCAAGGTTCCGCCTTGTGGCGGCGGAGTCTCGTCCCGAAAGTTTTCTTATGATTTTTTTCCTTGACGAAAGACTCCATATAGCAGACGATGGGCATCGGAGGGCCACCAGGGGGCCATGAGGCAGGGGGCGCGCCCCCACCCTCGTGGCCAGGGTGTGGCCCCCCTCTAGAACTTCTTGCGCTCAGTATTTTTTATATATTCTGCAAATAGCTTCCGTGAAGTTTCAGAATTTTTAGAGTTGTGCAGAATAGGTCTCTAATATTTGCTCCTTTTCCAGCCCAGAATCCCAGCTGCCGGCATTCTCCCTCTTCATGTAAACCTTGTAAAATAAGAGAGAATAGGCATAAGTATTGTGACATAATGTGTAATAACAGCCCGTAATGCAATAAATATTGATATAAAAGCATGATGCAAAATGGACGTATCAACTCCCCCAAGTTTAGACCTCGCTTGTCCTCAAGCGAAAGCCGAAATCGAAAAATACGTCCACATGTTTAGAGATAGAGGTGTCGATAAAAATAAAATACGGACATGAGGGCATCATGATCATTCTTAGAACAGCAACATATATATATACATACATATATATATATATACATACATATATATATATATACATATATATTGGCATATGATCTCTTATGCTAAAGTAATAATTCAATCACAATTTAAAGTATGAATCATAAACTTCATTGAGAACCAACAAACTCTAATCTCAGTCATTGAGGCAATTACAATTTATCATAACATAGGAAATAGTCAATATAAGAGCTTTTCAGTAAGTCCACATACTCAACTATCATTTAGTATTTCACAATTGCTAACACTCACACAATATTTATGGGTATGAAGTCTTAATCGGACACAGAGAAAGATAGGGGCTTATAGTTTTGCCTCCCAACGTTTTACCTTAAGGGTATTGTCAACAATAATAGCTCATGAAAACTCACATCCAATTAGCTATATATATCAGGATCTTTGCAACACATTGTGCTTGCCAAAGGATAAAATGTAAAAAAGAAAGGTGAATATCATCATGACTCTTTGCATGAAGTATAAGACAAGCATAAAAGATAGGCCCTTCGCAGAGGGAACTAGAGGTTGTCATGCGCTTTTATGGTTGGATGCACGAAATCTTAATTCAAAAGAATGTCACTTTATATTGCCACTTGTGATATGGACCTTTATTACGCAGTTCGTCGCTTTTATTTCTTCCATGTCACAAGATTGTATAAAGCTTATTTTCTCCACACTAATAAGTCATACATATTTAGAGAGCAATTTTCATTGTTTGCACCGATGACAACTTACTTGAAGGATCTTACTCAATCCATAGGTAGGTATGGTGGACTCTCATGGCAAAAACGGGTTTAGAGATATTTGTAAGCACGAGTAGTATCTCTACTTGGTGCAAAGAAATTGGCTAGCATGAGAGGGAAAGGCAAGCTCAACATGTTGGATGATCCATGACAATATAATTTATCTCAGATGTAAGAAAACATAACCCATTACGTTGTCTTCCTTGTCCAACATCAACTCTTTAGCATGTCATACTTTAATGAGTGTTCACAATCATAAAAGATGTCCAAGATAGTACATTTATATGTGAACCTCTCTTTCTTTATTACTTCCTATTAATTGCAATGATGACCAAAACTATGTTTGTCAACTCTCAACAACTTTTATTCATCATACTCTTTATATGTGAGCTCATTACTCTCCATAAGATCCATATGATCTCTTTATTTCTTTTTATTTCTTCTCTTTTATTTTATTCCCTCAAGATCATAGCAAAATAATCAAGCCCTTGACTCAACACTAATCTTTATTATATATAGCTCACGGACTCGATTGCATAGAAGGATCATAAAGCAAAACTCAGAACTAGATCATACTAAAACTTTATTCTACTAGATTAAGATATTAACAAAAGGATCGAACTAAGAAAAATGGTAAAGGTAAAAGTGATGGTGATACGATACCGGGGCACTCCCCCAAGCTTGGCAGTTGCCAAGGGGAGTGCACATACCCGATGCTTAGTTCTTCTTTGTTGGTGAAGAAGGTGTTGATGATGATGGGTAGTCGCACATCGAGCGTAAGAGATCCTCCAATTTGCGGATAATGCCCTTGAGAGCGATGATATGCTCCTTCACACAATATTTTCACTTATGAGATACTTGTTTTGTATACGAGCTAACTCAATCATCTTGAAAGTCTCAATCTCCGTTGGGTTAAAGAGATTGTGGTGAGGTGGAAGGATGTCTTCTTCTGCTACTGTCGAAACTTGATCCTCCATGGCCTTCTTGATTCCATCATCCTTGTTGATCTTTCCGGGTTCTTCTCTCTTCAGCTCTATCTTCATTAGCCAAGCATCGTTGCCCTCATTGTTGGAGGAGGAGGGAGACAACATGATGCTTGGCCTTGACAACCCTGGCAGAAAATAGCTCGAAACAAGAACATGAGATTTTTGTGTGATACGGTGGTCAAAACCTTCGGAAGATTATATAATGAATTTTTACTGACCAAAAAAAGTATCGTGCAAGAAAATGGAGTCCGGAGAGCACACGAGGTGCCCACGAGGTAGGGGGCGCGCCCAGGGGGTAGGGCGCGCCCTCCACCCTCGTGGAAGCCTCGTGTCCTTTCCGGTCTGCTTCTTATTTTCCTATTTTCTTAAATATTCCAGAATGGAGAAAAATTGCCATTAGAACTGTTTTGGAGTCGATTTACTTACCGCACCACGTACCTATTCCTTTTCGGAGTCTAAAACGTTCCGGAAAGTGTCTCTTATGTATTCCTCCGGGGTTACGGTTTCAATAATATTAGTTTCAACATTTATGGGATTACCTGAGATATAATGTTTGATTCTTTGACCGTTCACCACCTTCGGATTTGTGCCTTCGAAGTTGTTGATTTTTATGGCACCGGAACAATAAACCTCCTCGATAACGTAAGGACCTTCCCATTTAGAGAGAAGTTTGCCAACAAAAAATCTTAAACAAGAGTTGTATAGCAACACATAATCACCTATATTAAACTCACACTTTTGTATCCTTTTGTCATGCCATCTTTTAACTTTTTGTTTAAATAATTTGGCATTTTCATAGGCTTGAGTTATCCATTCATCAAGTGAGCTAATGTCAAATAACCTCTTCTCACCGGCAAGTTCGAAATCATAATTGAGCTCTTTAATGGCCCAATATGCCTTATATTCTGGTTTGAGAGGTAAGTGACATGCTTTATCATAAACCATTTTATACGGAGACATACCCATAGGGTTTTTATATGTAGTTTTATAGGCCCATAATGTATCATTAAGTTTCTTAGACCAATTCTTTGTAGATCTATTAACGGTCTTTTGCAAAATTAATTTGAGCTCTCTGTTACTCAATTCTACTTGACCACTAGACTGCGGGTGATAAGGAGATGCAATTCTATGATTAACATTATACTTAGCAAGCATTTTACGAAAGGCACCATGAATAAAATGTGACCCATCATCAATCATTAAATATCTAGGGACTCCAAACATCGGAAAAATAACTTCTTTAAACATTTTAATAGAAGTGTTATGGTCAGCATTACTAGTTGGAATAGCTTCTACCCACTTAGTAACGTAATCAACAGCAACTAAAATATGTGTATACCCATTAGAGGAAGGAAAAGGTCCAATATAATCAAGGCCCCAAACATCAAATGGTTTAATTACATGTGAATAATTCATAGGCATTTCTTGACATCTACTAATATTGCTGATTCTTTGACATTCATCACAAAATAAGACAAACTTACGAGCATCCTTGAAGAGAATAGACCAATAAAAACCGGATTGCAATACCTTATGCGCAGTTCTATCTCTAGCGTGATGCCCTCTATAAGCCTCGGAGTGACACTTGCATAATATCTGTCCCTGTTCATGCTCAGGTACACAACATCTAATAATACCATCTACTCCTTCTTTATAAAGATATGGGTCATCCCAATGTCTCAAATCATTAAAAAAACCTTTTCTTTTACTAGTATGTAAAACTAGGTAGTATGTGAAACTAGGTGGTATAAATTAAGCAATAATATAATTAACATAATCAGCATATCATGGAGCAGTCCGAAAAGCATTTATGACATTTAATTGTTCATCAGAAAAGCTATCATCAATAGGTAGTGGGTCATCAAGAACATTCTTTAACCTAGACAAGTTGTCTGCAACGGGATTCTTAGCTCCCTTTCTATCAATAATATGCAAATCAAATTCTTGTAGCAGGATAACCCATCTAATAAATCTAGGTTTTGCATCTTTCTTTTTCATAAGGTATTTGATAGCAGCATGATCAATGTAAATAGTTACTTTAGAATCAACAATATAAGGTCTGAACTTATCAAAAGCAAATACAACTGCTAAGAATTCCTTTTCAGTAGTAGCATAATTTCTCTGGGCATTGTAGAGTTTTACTAGCATATTGAATATTTACCTAATAATAAAGAGAATTGGGGTTTCTGCCCGTACGTCGTCGCCCGCGATTTTGCATAAAAGTCCCTCAGTTTATTCGAATTCAACCTGCAGTCCTATATAAAGTGTGTTCATGAGAAAACGTTTTGTTTTTGCAAAATAGCCCCTATAGTAGTTGAAATTCAGCCCATAGTCCTTATATTCCTTATTTTATAAGGTCTCTTATCCATTCCCAGACTCCACCGCCGGCCACTCACCGCCGCTTGTCGCCGGAGTCCATGCTGCAGAAGCCAAGTAATCGAGCGAGGGTCCTAGGGGAACGGCGACGGGGCTCCTCGAAGCCAAGTAATCGAGCAAGGGTCCCAGGGGAATGGCGACGGCGCTCCTAGGAGGGTGGCGGCGCTCCTGGCGACGAGCAGCAAGCGGATGCGAGGAGGTGTCGGGGTTCTTGGTGGTCGCCGGCGTGGCGAGGGCCGAAGGGGTCGCCGACGCGGGCGTCAGGTGCGGTCGGAGCAGAGGAACTCGGGCTGTGGCGCGAGGTGTGCGGTCGGAGCAGAGGAACGCGGGCTGCAACGCGGCGCGGGAAGGCGGGACTTGTGCTGGAGCTTGAGGGCGCAACCGCCATGGCATGCGTCCAGATGATGGCAGATTGCCAGGCGTGGCTTGGCGTCGCTAAGAGCCACGAGGTCGTCGGCCCCGGCTTCCGCGCCATGCTGGATCAGATGATGCACCCCCTGCACCGTCGGCGTGGGACGCCTGCGTTTTGCTGAGAGACGAGGTGAAGATTCAGAAAAATTGAACAAAGATTTGTCCGTCATAATAGATGGACGCTCTTGGGAAAGAGAAAACTCGGGGCTCACAGGGCAGCTGCACACTGCACGGGCCACCATCCAAGCCGCCCCATCATCCTTGTGCTACCTGAAGCCGAGCGCACGCATATCCACGCGCCAACCGGCGAGATCTGGGCCTGAAGCGCCGCAGTAAGGCATCGTCGGAGGGTGTGCTGGACATGACCACGCAGATCCGGAGCCTCGGGGTAGATCCACGCGGCCCCATCAAGTAGCCGCCGAGCTCGACGGTGAGCAAGCCACCGCTGCCGCGCCTCAGCCATAGGCCCAGCCAGCCCCCGCGTGCGCAGGCTCGGCCAACAGGAGCCGCGCTGCAACCGGCCGACGAACGTGAACCGTCGGTCGTGGACGAGACGGCCTGGGGAATCAGATCGTCACGGGTGGGAAGGGAGGATCAAGGGCTTGGTTAGGGAGATCCGGGCGCCATGGTCAAGGAGAGGGCGGTGCTTGGTTAGTTGTGGAGGAGGGAAGGGAGAGGGGAACGAGGCGTCGTCGACTGGAGCAAGAAGGGCGCGTGGGTGGTGGGTGGCTGGAGCACGGATAGAGACGAGAGGAAGGAGAGCACCGCTGATGGGTGGGTTCGTCGGCGCACCGGATTTCTGGATGTGGATGGATAATGAGAAAGAGAAAGAAGAGCAGCAGCACTGCTGGAGGAATGGCGATGTCCACGCAGTAGTGGTCTCGGTGGGGATTTTTTTGTGTGGATTGCTTTCTTTATTGGCTGCACCGACCAGAAGCTGCTCGAGCTTGCTGTGCGTGCTAGCATCGATTGCAATTCTTTTCTTTCTAAATGAGCACTGATTTACTTTTTTTAGAAAAATGAGCACCGATTTACTTGCTGTTGTTTTATTGTTACTGTTGTAGTTTAATGTTCTAGCTCACCACATTTTATGAATACATCATCAGATACAATAATTAAAATGAGTGAAATATTGAAAATAAATATTTCTTGTGAAGAGTAGAAAGAATGTGACGATGGTGCATCTTGAAATTTAGCTTTCGTTTCACAATCCATCCAAAATTTACGTGTAATGGGGGACAGAGAAAAGCTTACTTTTTTATGATGCTGATGGCTAAGTTCACAGTGCAAAAAAACGGAATATAATGTTGCAAATCAAATAACCAAATTTTTCTAAAAATATAATTAATATAGTAAAAACATGTTTGCTTTCAAAATTAATAAAAATAATTGTACATAAAAAATCCCACTTCAATGCACCACTACTCTTTCATCCAAAAAAATCGTTTGCAAATCTCTTGAAATTTCTAAGAAAAACTTTTGTATTGGTTATTAAACTCTCGAATAGTATACAACAATTCCACAATTGTATATCCCACTGAAAACAATTACACCATTCCTCTTCCACGTGATGATAGTACTAAGCTGAAGGAGGCGCCATCAAAGGACATTCCTATGACTTTCTCAACTTTATACTACATGGTATGGAGCCAATAATCTTTTTTAGTTGCAGACACCGAGTGTGTGTTTTATTAAGATAAAGAGTGTTTCAAATTCTTCTCGCTTTAAAAATTCATGCTTTTCAATATTGCTCGAAATTCAAGTTTTTCACGCTTTTGAAAACATTGCTCGAAATTCCCAAAAAAATGTTCCAACTTTTACAAAAAAATCATTTAAAATTGATCACAAATTTTAAAAAATTCTCTTTCACAAAAACTTGTGTTCATTTTTTTCATTTTCAAAACATGTTTCAATTCTAATCAAATATGATTTTTTTTAGTTATTTAAAAGAAAAGGAATATTTGTGTTCTTCAAAATATAAAATACAAAGCTGATTACTAGACTATTCTATGCAACACTACTCTTCTATCAGATGTTAGCGTGACTTCTTTACGTCCACACTTCATATTTCACACGGAGCAGGTTTTACAATATTTTTCGCCCGTTGCAACGCATGGGCATTTGTCCTAGTAACATTTAACTTCTTATCAACTCTTTGTCCTAGAACAGCACCTACAGCATAATCGCTAGCATCACACATAATTTCAAAGGGCAAATTCCAATCAGGTGGCTGAACAATAGGTGCAGAAATCAAAGCTTTTTTAAGTATTTCAAATGCTTCTACACAATCATCATCAAAGACAAAAGGAATATCTTTTTGTAATAGGTTAGTCAGAGGCCGAGAAATTTTTAAGAAGTCCTTAATGAACCTCCTATAAAAACTGGCATGACCAAGGAAACTTCTTATACCTTTGATGTCCTTGGGACACGACATCTTTTCAATAGCATCAACTTTAGCTTTGTCAACTTCAATATCTCTTTCAGAAATTTTATGCCCCAAGACAATGCCTTCATTAACCATAAAGTGGCACTTCTCCCAATTCAAAACGAGATTAGTTTCTTCACATCTCTGCAAAACTCGATCAAGGTTGCTCAAGCAATCATCAAAAGAGGATCCATAAACGGAAAAATCATTCATGAAAACCTCACAGATCTTTTCACAAAAGTCAGAGAATATAGCCATCATGCATCTTTGAAAGGTAGCAGTTGCATTCAGTGGTGGAGGCAGGGGGTGGCCAGCCAGGGCCCGGGCCCTCCCCAACATCCTAATTTCCTTTGTATTATGTATATGAACAGTGATATATTTTTACTGTTGCCTGCAGTCGGCCCTCCCCAACCTCAGATTATACGCATTCCTGCCTCCGCCACTGGTTGCATTACATAAACCAAAAGGCATACGTCAATAAGCAAAAGTACCGAAAGGGCAAGTAAACGTGGTCTTTTCTTGATCCTCAGCTGACACGGGTATTTGAGAGAAGCCATAGTAACCATCTAGAAAGCAAAAATGTGTATGTTTGGATAATCTTTCTAGCATTTGATCAATGAAAGGCAAAGGGTAATGATCTTTTTAGTAGCTTTATTTAATTTGCGAAAATCAATTACCATCCTATAACCTGTAATAATTCTTTGTGGAATCAATTCATATTTATCATTAGGAACAACAGTAATACCTCCCTTCTTAGGGACACAATGGACAGGACTTACCCACTGACTATCAGAAACGGGATAAATTATACCTGCCTCAAGGAGCTTTAATATTTCCTTTCTTACCACTTCTTTCATCTTAGGATTTAGCCGTCATTGGTGATCAATAACTGGTTTGGCGTCTTTCTCCAAATTTATTTTGTGTTGACATAGAGTGGGACTAATGCCCTTAAGATCATCAAGAGTATATCCAATAGCAGCATGGTGCTTCTTCAGAGTTTTCAATAATTTCTCTTCCTCCTTCTCTGAAAGGTTAGCACTAATAATAATAGGATATATCCTCTTTTCATCAAGATAAGCACATTTAAGAGTATCAGGTAATGGTTTAAGCTCAAACACAGGATCACCCTTGGGTGGAGGAGGATCCCCTAGGATTTCAATAGGCAAGTTGTGTTTCAGAATAGGTCCCTGTTTAAAGAATACTTCATCTATTTCCCTTCTTTCATTCATAAACATATCATTTTCATGGTCTAGCAAATATTGTTCTAAAGGATCAGTGGGAGGCACGGCAATAGAAGCAAGACCAATAATTTCATCTTTACTAGGCAATTCCCCATCACGGGGTTGTCTACGAAACTTAGCAAAATTAAACTCATGAGACATATCCCCTAAACCAACTGAAACAATATCCTTATTGCAGTCTATCTTAGCATTAACAGTATTCAAGAAGGGTCTACCAAATATAATGGGACAAAAGCTATCTTGTGGGGAACCAAGAACAAGAAAATCAGCAGGATATTTAACCTTCCCACACAAGACTTCTACATCTCTAACAATCCCAATTGGTAAAATAGTATCTCTATTGGCAAGCTTAATGGTAACATCGATATCTTCTCTCTCAGCAGGTGCAATATCATGCATAATTTCTTTGTATAAGGAATGAGGTATTGCACTTGCACTAGCACCCATATCACATAAGCCATGATAGAAATGATCTCCTATTTTAACAGAAATAACAGTCATGCCTACAACTGTTCTATGTTTATTTTTAGTATCAGGTCTAGCAATTCTAGCAATCTCATCATAGAAGTAAATAACATGCCCATCAATATTATCGGCCAAGAGATCTTTAACCATAGCAATATTAGGTTCAAATTTAACTTGCTCAGGGGGTTTGTGTGTCCTAATATTACTTTTGTTGACTGCAGTTGAAACTTTAGCATCATCCTTTATTCTAACAGGGAAAGGTGGTTTCTCAACATAAGGCGTAGGAACAACAGGATCATTATAAGTGATGGTCTTTTCTTCAACTTCAATAGGTGCAACTACTTTTACTTCAATGGGAGGATTATATTTAAACCACTTCTCCTTAGGGATATCAACATGAGTAGAAAATGATTCACAAAAGGAAACTACTATCTCAGAGTCAAGTCCATATTTAGTGTTAAATTCATGGAAAGCATCGGTATCCATAAAAGATTTAACATGATCAAACTTAGGTGTTATACCTGACTCCTTACCTTCATCGAGATCTCAATCTTCAGAGTTGCGTTTAATTCTTTCCAATAAATCCCATTTGAATTCAATAGTCTTCAAGACTCCTGGCCGCACCGTCAACTTCGAAGACATTGATCTCCAAGAAGATCTCTCTTATCGTGAGCACCCTGTTGATATTCTTGAAGAGACTGAACGCAAGACTCGCAATAAGTCAATCAAATTCCTCAAAGTCAAGTGGTCACACCATTCCGACCGTGAAGCCACCTAGGAACACGAGGATCACCTCCATTCTGAGTACCCGGCGTTCTTCCAGTCCTAGATCTCGGGACGAGATTCTTTCGTAGTGGTGGAGTGTTGTAACACCCCGGATATAATTTACATAATATGTACTCCAACTCTTGCCGTTTCCGGCGCTAAATTATTTTATTTCCTCGGGTTCGGGTTTTTGTCTCCGTGTGTTGTTGTCGTTGGCATGCATCTCATATCATGTCATCATGTGCATTGCATTTGCATACGTGTTCGTCTCATGCATCCGAGCAATTTCCCCGTTGTCCGTTTTGCATTCCGGCGCTCCTATCTCCTCCGGTGGTCATTTCTACCTTCTTTTCGTGTGTGGGGGTTAAACATTTCCGGATTGGACCGAGACTGCCAAGCGGCCTTGATTTACTACCGGTAGACCGCCTGTCAAGTTTCGTACCATTTGGACTTCGTTTGATGCCCCAACGGTTAACCGAGGGACCGAGAAGGCCTCGTGTGTGTTGCAGCCCAACGCCCTTCCAATTTGTCCCAAAACCCACCAAAACCCTCTCCATCATCTAGAGCGTTCGATCACGATCGTGTGGCTGAAAACCGCACCTCATTTGGACACTCCTAGCTCCCTCTATGCCTATAAATATCACCCCCTCCGAAATCCACGGTTCTTCTTCCCCCCGAAACCCTAAAATCAGATCCACCGCACACCGGACGTGTCCGGCCCGCGCCGGACAGTGTCCGCCACTGCGCCCAGCCAATACCGCGCCGCCACGTGTCCCGGGCGGGCGCCCACATTGCTGCCGACCGCGCCGGCCCGCCCGAGCCCGCGGAAGGCCCCCGCGGCCCATCCACATCGCCGCCGCCTGCCTCCTTCGTCCCCAACGCCGCCTCCAGCGCCACGCCGCCCGGTCGCCGCCCCGCCATGCCGCGCCTCCTGGCCGTCCCGCGCCACCGCGTCGCCTCATCGCCGGGAGCAACTCCGGCGAGCTCCGCCGACCTCCTCCACCAGCTCGGCTCCCTCCCCTTCCTCCGGCGAGCGCCAAGTCCGGCGACATCTCCGGCGACTCCGAGCTTCTCCGGTGAGCGCATCGGTTCCCGTGCACGATCTGGATCTAGATCTGGGATATTTTCCTCGGTTGACTTTGTCCCGAAACCCTAACTATATTGCATATTTCATCGTGCCTTAACTTTGCATCCGTAGATCCGTTTTGGGCGTGTAGCATATCAAAATGTTCTTCTCAGAGAGCACATCATTTCATCTCATTGCATCATTTTCATTTGAGTTCATCTTGATGCCCGAAATGCTGTTGGAAGAGTGCTATTTGAGTTAACTGTCAGATCTGCTGCACCAAATAGCTATTTGTCATTTTTGCCATGATTAATGTGTGCACGATATGCTCCTGAACTCTACATGAGTTTTGTTATATGCTTTGCCATCTTTACAGAGGTGCTATCCATGTATTTTTGTGATATGTGTGGGGACTAGCACAAGCTTGCAAAGTGGTGCATTCGTTAATGCTGATTTCAGGGACTTAGCAATTCCACTAAGTCCTTGATCTGTTTTTATCAATATGCCATATGTTCATGTTGTTTCCTAGTGATCCGTGCCTCTTTTCAGGATGATCAGTAAGGATGATTTGTTAATCTTGTAGTGCTCTATCCATCCGTGTCTTTGTTTGCAATTATGGAGCACCCTAGCTTGAGTCAATCGAGCTCTACTTTTGCTATTTCGTTAATCCTGGCAGATTGTCTACTTGTTAGCGATTTTGCCGAGGATGTTGTTGTTGATCCGTGCATGATATGTTGTTGTTCTTGCCACATCTAGCTTATATAATATGTATTCTTGATGGGTGTATGCTTAGATTGTCATGCCTTGCTCTGTAGTGAGTGCATCGAGCTCGTAAACATGCCTACCCGTTAAGATATTTGCATGCTCCAGTTTTTCACAAAGTCTGAGATCTGATTATGTTTTTGCAATGTTCACATGCTTGCAATTGTATTTTCGGATCCCTTTTGGCTCAAGGTCACTAAGGGACTTTTGTTAAGCTCTTTGAGTAGATCCATGTCATGCCTTGCTTTGCCATGTTAGGTTCCTGTAACATCTAGTTTTCATGCTTCAAAGCGTGCTACCTGATCTGAAATTCCAGGCTTGTGTTAATTTCACTAAGCCTGAAACCTGTTTACCAATTGCACTTTTGCCATGCTTGTTTGAACCTGTTAATGGATGAATTAGCCCTAGCTTAGTGTTCATCTTTTGTTATGCATTATGAATGGATCCCTGCCATGTATTTTGTTGACATGTTTGAGTGCTGCAGCATAATTATCCCGGTGCATTTAGATGGCTACTTGTTGTTTATCGCAGACCGGTGCCATATTAGTTTTGCTTGCCATTTCCAAACCGTGCATCCGATTCCGACGATCTTTATATCGATTTCAACCGAAATCACCTCACCATTCCAGTGGCACTCTTGGATTTCCAAGTTGAGGCCAGGTTCATTCATTCCTTGACAAATCTTGCATATGCATCACATATCGCATCCCGCATAGCATACCATGTTTGCATCATGTTGTTCGAGCATTTGCACGTGGTTGATTGTGTCCCTTTTTGCTTGTTTGTCTTGTTTGGGTAGAGCCGGGAGACGAGTTCGCTAATGAGGAGCCCGTTGAGTTTGCTTTCGAGGATCCAGTCAACTCTGACAACTTTGCAGGCAAGATGAGCATACCCTCGAAATCACTTCTATCTTTGCTTTGCTAGATGCTCGCTCTTTTGCTATGCCTATGCTACGATGCCTACCACTTGCTTATCATGCCTCCCAAATTGCCATGTCAAACCTCTAACCCACCATGTCCTAGCAAACCGTTGATTGGCTATGTTACCGCTTTGCTCAGCCCCTCTTATAGCGTTGCTAGTTGCAGGTGAAGATTGGAGATCGTTCCTTGTTGGAACATTATTTTCTTGTTGGGATATCATTATATTACCTTGTTATCTTAATGCATCTATATACTTGGTAAAGGGTGGAAGGCTTGGCCTTTTGCCTAGTGTTTTGTTCCACTCTTGTCGCCCTAGTTTCCGTCATATCGGTGTTATGTTCCCGGATTTTGCGTTCCTTACACGGTTGGGTGATAATGGGAACCCCTTGACAAATCGCCTTGAATTAAACTCTTCCGGCAATGCCCAACCTTGGTTTTACCATTTGCCACCTAGCCTCTTTTTCCCTTGGGTTTCCGGAGCCCGAGGGTCATCTTATTTAACCCCCCCCCCGGGTCAGTGCTCCTCTGCGTGTTGGTCCAAACTAGAGTCTTGTGCAGCGCCCCCTCGGGGAAACTCGAGGTTTGGTTTTAGTTGTATGGAGCGCTCATCTGAGTGTGCCCTGAGAACGAGATATGTGCAGCTCCTATCGGGATTTGTCGGCACATTTGGGCGGTGTTGCTGGATTGGTTTTGACTTGTCGAAGTTGTCTTGTAGAACCGGGATACCGAGTTTGATCGGAATGTCTCGGGAGAAGGTATATCCTTCGTTGACCGTGAGAGCTTGTCATGGGCTAAGTTGGGACACCCCTGCAGGGATTTGAACTTTCGAAAGCCGTGCCCGCGGTTATGGGAAGATGGGAATTTGTTAATGTCCGGTTGTAGATAACTTGAACCTTAACTTAATTAAAATGAATCAACTGTGTGTGTTACCGTGATGGTCTCTTCTTGGCGGAGTCCGGGAAGTGAACACGGTGTTGGAGTAATGTGTGCCGCAGGATGTTCTATAGTTCTTCGTTCATGCTTTGCCCTCTCTTATCGCTCTCTTTTGTGAACAGGTTAGCCACCATATATGCTAGTCGCTTGCTGCAGCTCCACATATTACCTTGCCTTACCTATAAGCTTAAATAGTCTTGATCGCGAGGGTGCGAGATTGCTGAGTCCCCGTGGCTCACAGATTACTTCCAAACCAGATGCAGATCCTGATGACTCCGTTCCAGATGATGCGCTTAAGCTCAAGTGGGAGTTCGACGAAGACTCACGCCGTTACTATGTGTCTTTCCCTGATGATCAGTAGTGGTGCCCAGTTGGGGCGATCGGGACCATGTCGCATGTTGGGTTGATCTTTTATTTTGGTACCATAGTCGGACCATGAGTGATTGGATGATGTAATGCTATTTATGTACTTTGTTTGACGTGGCGAGTGTAAGCCAACTATGTACCTTCCCTTTTATTATCTATTATATGGGATGTTGTGAAGATTGCCTTACTTGCGACATTGCTTTCAATGTGGTTATGCCTCTAAGTCGTGCTTTGACACGTAGGAGATATAGCTGCATCGAGGGCGTTACAAGTTGGTAATCAGAGCCTTCCCCGACCTTAGGAGCCCCCACTGCTTGATCATTTTTAGCAGCCGTTGTTGATCTAGAAAAAAAATGTTTTGAGTCATTTAGGAATTATATATCGGAGAGTTTAGGAATTATTTTTACTCCCCAGTCCCTTCATCGCTCTGGTAAGGCATCCTGACGTAGAGTTTTGACTCTTCTCTTCTCAAATTTCACTAAAAAAATTTAGGATCTCGCGGGTACTTTGGAATCGTTCCGATGGTTTTGTGACGAGAACATTGTTCTTGGTGCCTCCTGTCTTTTAGGGGTTGTGGCAGTGTCCCGGGGAGTTGAGCTCTGAGGTGTTGTCGTCACAATTTTATCGTTGCAGTTCTGAAATACCTGAGTTTAGTTTGCCGACATCGAAAATCTCTTTTATGCAGTTGTTGGTGAGATAACCTCGACGCCACCTAGTACTGGGGCGGGAGTTCGGGAGTATTGCCATAACTTGTATAACGGATGCTTTTCGAAGGTTGAGGTAGATGGTTTCCGAAGTTTTTCTCGGTTATGTGTTGAAGGATGGATACAGCTGGATGTAGGATTTGCTAGATTTGGGTGAGATATTATGCTTCCCCTGTATCCCCAACACCTGATTGCATAACCGGAAAGGTTCGGGAGTTTCATAGGTGGGAATTCTCGTAGCTCTAGTTCTTCTTCCACGGATATATGGTTTGAGATTGGGTGATCTTTACCGAGTATTCGTTCTTGATCCGTACCTTGTGGATTTATTCCTCTACCTAAATTCTAAGTGGCTTCGCAATTTATGGATATGTGACCATTTCAATTGGAATGCATTCGTTCATTTTGTTCGGATGTGAAGACTATATGTTGCAATTTCAACCCGTTTGATTTAGCTTCAATTTTATCTGTCAATGTGCTAATAGATGTCAACCTCTTCAGGATTGATCCTCCAACACGCACGACTCCGAATCCTGATCCGCCACCACCACCCCCTCCTTCGGAGCCATGGCAAGCTGTGATGGCCGCAACCAATGCAAACACGCAGTTGATCATGTAAATTCTTCAAGAGCGCAATCAAGCGAACAAAGGCAACCAAGGCAACCAGGGCAACAATCAGAATTACTTTGCTACACTCAACCAGTTCCTTGCTAACCAGCCAAAAACCTTCAGCAATTGTGTTGAGGCAACTGATGCTGATGATTGGCTCGTGGACTTGTGCAAGCATTTCAAGTGCAGTAACGTCAGGCCTGAGGACTTTATCAAGTTCGCTTCCTTACAACTCAAAGACCAAGCTGCAAAATAGTTCCAGCAGTACAAAGATTCCAGAGGAGGCCGTGTGATTACCTGGGATGAATTCCGTCAAGACTTCAAAGCTCATCATATTCCTCAGAGCGTGGTTGAAAGAAAGCGCGAGGAATTCCGCAACCTGAAGCAAGGCTCTATGTCTGTCTATGACTACAACAAGTTGTTTCAGAAGCTCGCCCGCTTTGCTAAGCAGGATGTCCCTGATGAGAAGAGCATGATATACCAGTTCAGGGGTGGTCTCAGAGAAGAAATCCAGCTAGCTCTTGTTCTCTTTGAGCCCTTGAGGTACGATGAGTTCTACAACATGGCATTGAAGCAAGAGGCTGCTCAATTGAAGTGTGATGCTTCCAAGAAGCGAGTCAGAGATGCTACTCCTTCTTCCTCTACTCAAGTGGCTAAGCAGCAGAAGTATTAGCTACCTCCTCCTCTATTCCGTCAGCCGTATCAGAAGAGCAAAGGTGGTAGTGGATCTTCCCACCCACCCAACCCTGGCTTTCAGAACAAGACTTCGTCTCAAGCTCCAAGATCGAGTGCCCCGTATCACCGTCCGCTTTCAGAGGTCACGTGCAACAAGTGCCAACAGAAGGGTCACTATGCCAACAAATGCTTCAATCAGAGGCGTCTCCCTCCTCCTCCTCCTGTGAGATCGGCAAGTACAGTTGTGGTCAAGCATAACCCCAAGTATGCCAAGGTCAACATGGTGAATGCAGCTCAGGCAGAGGACTCGTCAGATGTCATCATGGGTAACCTTCCTGTTAACGATGTTCCTGCAAAAGTTCTTTTTGACACTGGTGCATCGCATTGTTTCATTTCCAAACCTTTTGCATCAAAGTATGAGTGCGATTATCGGTATCTGCAAAGTTCTTTGCAAATCGTGTCACCGGGCAAGCAAATGATAGCTAATACCTGCGTCTCGGATGTTACTATCACGTTGGACGACTACAAATTTCTAGCTTCTCCTATTGTTCTGGGCGACTCGGATATTGATCTTATTCTTGGAATGGATTGGCTTTCTAAGCACAAGGCGCATCTTGATTGTGCTGCCAGGCAGATTCGATTGACTCATTCGTCTGAGGATGTAATTGTCTTTGCCGCTCGTGATGATACCATCCGTCTGTTTTCTCTCAATGAGAAGGGTGAACTGGATGCCATCTCGCAAATTCCAGTCGTTTGCGAATATCAAGACGTCTTTCCAGAAGAGCTTCCAGGAATGCCTCCGCACCGGCCAGTTGAATTCGTCATTGATCTTGAGCCTGGCACAGAACCGGTTTGTAAACGTCCTTACAAGCTCGGACCTGAAGAGTTGAAGGAGCTAAAGAAGCAACTCGATATTCAAGAGCGAATGGGTCTCATCCGACCTAGTTCTTCTCCGTGGGGTTGTGGAGTACTCTTTGTGAAGAAGAAGGATGGAACGGACCGACTTTGTGTTGACTACCGTCCATTGAACAAGAAGACTATCAAGAACAAGTACCCACTTCCCAACATCAACTAGTTGTTCGAACAACTCAAAGGTGCCCAAGTATTCTCCAAGCTTGATCTTCATATGGGCTATCACCAGATTCGAATCCGTGAGCAAGATATTCCCAAGACGGCTTTCAGAACATGCTATGGTTCATATGAATACACTGTCATGTCTTTTGGCCTCGTCAACGCTCCTCCGACTTTCTCTCGTATGATGAACTTCATCTTCAATGCCTACACAAATGACTTCGTTTTGGTCTATCTCGACGACATTCTGGTCTTTTCGAAGAACAAGGAAGATCATGCCAAGCACTTGCGTTTGGTGCTCGATAAGCTCACGGAACATCAGTTCTACGCCAAGTTCTCAAAGTGCAAGTTTTTGCTCGATGAGGTTCTTTATCTTGGTCATATCATCTCTGCCAAGGGCATTGCGGTGAATCCTGAGAAGGTGTCTGCAATTGTGAATTGGGAACCACCTCAGAACGTGAAGCAACTCCGCAGCTTCCTCGGTCTCGCAAGCTACGGTCGAAGGTTCGTTGAGAACTTTTCAAAGATCGCGAAGCCCCTTTCCAACCTTCTCGAGAAGCACGTCAAGTACGTTTGGTCTCCGGAATGTGACATCGCTTTCAACACTTTGAAAGAGAAATTGGTCACTGCTCCAATTCTGACTCCTCCTGATGAATCCAAACCATTCAAGATCTTCTGCGATGCCTCTCTTCAAGGTCTTGGTGTAGTGTTGATGCAAGAGAAGAAAGTTGTGGCTTATACCTCTTGCCAGTTGAAGCCCAACGAGAAGAACTACCCCACTCATGACCTCGAGTTGGCGGCAGTTGTGCATGCTCTTTTGACTTGGAGACATCTCTTATTGGGAAGAAAAGTGGACATCTTCACTGACCACAAGAGTCTCAAGTACATCTTCACTCAGCCTAATCTCAACCTCAAGCAGACTCGATGGGTCGAAATGATTCAAGAGTATAATCCGAGTATCGAGTATACTGCAAACAAGGCCAATGTGATTGTTGACGCATTGAGCAGGAAGGCTTAAAGCAACAGTCTGATTCTCAAGCCTTATCAACCCGAGCTTTGTGAAGCTTTTCGCAAACTCAATCTGCAAGTTGTTCCTCAAGGTTTCCTCGCCAACCTTCAAGTCTCTCCTACCTTGGAAGACCAGATTCGCGAGGCTCAACTTCTTGATGCTATGGTGAAGAAGGTGAAGATTGGGATTGCCAAGAGCCAACCCAAGTACAAGTGCTACCGCCTTGATGACAAGGATACTCTCTTCTTCGAGGACCGTATTGTTGTGCCCAAAGGTGATCTTCGTAAGGTTATCATGAACGAGGCTCACAATTCACTCCTCTCCATCCACCCTGGGAGTACGAAGATGTATCAGGACCTCAAGCAGGCTTATTGGTGGACTCGAATGAAGCGCGAGATTGCTCAGTTCGTGAATGAGTACGATGTCTGTAGAAAAGTGAAGGCAGAACACCAAAGGCCAGCTGGTCTCCTCCAACCTCTTGCCATTCCAGAATGGAAGTTTGACCACATTGAGATGGACTTCGTGACTGGGTTTCCAAAGTCCAAGTGTGGCAATGATGCTATATTCGTTGTCATCGACAAACTCACTAAAGTGGCTCAATTTCTGCCTATCAAAGAGTCTATTACTGCAGCTCAATTGGCGGAGCTGTATACCTCTCGAATTGTCTCTCTGCACGGTATTCCTCAGGTGATCTCTTCAGACCATGGCAGCATCTTTACCTCCAAGTTTTGGGATTCTTTTCAGAAGGCCATGGGCACCAACATCCACTTCAGCACAACTTTCCATCCTCAAACTAGCGGTCAAGTCGAGCGTGTCAATCAGATTCTTGAAGATATGCTCAGGGCTTGTGTGATCTCTTTCGGCATGAAGTGGGAAGATTGTCTTCCATATGCCAAATTCTCCTACAACAACAGTTTTCAAGCAAGTTCGGGCAAGGCCCCATTGGAAATTCTATATGGCAGGAAGTGTCGTACTCCACTCAACCGGTCTGAAACCGGTGAACGTCAACTTCTGGGAAATGACTTAATCACAGAGGCAGAGGAAATGTGCAAAGTCATTCGAGATAACCTCAAAGCAGCGCAATCGCGCCAGAAGAGCTACTATGATAGTAAGCACCGTGATTTGGCTTTTGAGATCGGGGATCATGTTTACCTCCGCGTCTCTCCAATGAAAGGTACTCGTCGCTTCAGTATCAAAGGGAAGCTTGCCCCTAGATACGTGGGTCCTTTCAAGATCGTCAGCAAGAGAGGCGATCTCACCTATCAACTCGAGCTTCCTTCAAACTTTGCAAATGTTCACGACGTGTTCCATGTCTCTCAGCTCCGCAAGTGCTTCAAGACTCCTGACCGCACCGTCAACTTCGAAGACATTGATCTCCAAGAAGATCTCTCTTATCGTGAGCACCCCATTGATATTCTTGAAGAGACTGAACGCAAGACTCGCAATAAGTCAATCAAATTCCTCAAAGTCAAGTGGTCACACCAATCCGACCATGAAGCCACCTGGGAACGCGAGGATCACCTCCGTTCTGAGTACCTAGCGTTCTTCCAGTCCTAGATCTCGGGACGAGATCCTTTCGTAGTGGTGGAGTGTTGTAACACCCCGGATGTAATTTACCTAATATGTACTCCAACTCTTGTCGTTTCCGGCGCTAAGTTATTTTATTTCCTCGGGTTCGGGTTTTTGTCTCCATGTGTTGTTGTCATTGTCATGCATCTCATATCATGTCATCATGTGCATTGCATTTGCATACGTGTTCGTCTCATGCATCCGAGCATTTTCCCCGTTGTCTGTTTTGCATTCCGGCGCTCATATCTCCTCCGGTGGTCATTTCTACCTTGTTTTCGTGTGTGGGGGTTAAACATTTCCGGATTGGACCGAGACTTGCCAAACGGCCTTGGTTTTATACGGTAGACCGCCTGTCAAGTTTCGTTCCATTTGGACTTCGTTTGATGCCCCAACGGTTAACCGAGGGACCGAGAAGGCCTCGTGTGTGTTGCAGCCCAACACCCTTCCAATTTGGCCCAAAACCCACCAAAACCCTCTCCATCATCTATAGCGTTCGATCACGATCGCCTGGCCGAAAACGGCACCTCATTTGGACACTCCTAGCTCCCTCTATGCCTATAAATATCACCCCTCCGAAATCCACGGTTCTTCTTCCCCCCGAAACCCTAAAATCAGATCCGTCGCGCACCGGACGTGTCCGGCCCGCGCCGGACAGTGTCCGCCGCCACGACCCAGCCAATACCGCGCCGCCACGTGTCCCGGGCAGGCGCCGACATCGCCGCCGACCGCGCCGGCCCGCCCGAGCCCGCGGGAGGCCCCCGCGGCCCATCCACATCGCCGTCGCCTACCTCCTTCGTCCCCAACGCCGCCTCCCGCGCCCGGCCGCGCGCCCCACCGTCGACGAGCTCCGCGCCGCCGCCTGGTCGCCGCCCCACCGTGCTGCGCCTCCTGGCCGTCCCGCGCCACCGCGTCGCCTCGTCGCCGGGAGCAACTCCGGCGAGCTCCGCCGACCTCCTCCACTGTCTCGGCTCCCTCCCCTTCCTTCGGTGAGCGCCAAGTCCAGCGACATCTCCGGCGACTCCGAGCTTCTCCGGTGAGCGCATCGGTTCCCGTGCACGATCTGGATCTAGATCTGGGATATTTGCCTCGGTTAACTTTCTCCCGAAACCCTAACTATATTGCATATTTCATCGTGCCGTAACTTTGCATCCGTAGATCCGTTTTGGGCGTGTAGCATATCAAAATGTTCGTCTCAGAGAGCACATCATTCCATCTCATTGCATCATTTTCATTTGAGTTCATCTTGATGCCCGAAGTGCTGTTGGAAGAGTGCTATTTGAGTTAATTGTCAGATCTGCTGCACCAAATAGCTATTTATCATTTTTGCCATGATTAATGTGTGCATGATATGCTCGTGAGCTCTACATGGGTTTTGTTATATGCTTTGCCATCTTTACAGACGTGCTATCCTTGTATTTTTTTTATATGTGTGGTGACTAGCACAATCTTGCAAAGTGGTGCATTCGTTAATGCTGATTTCAGGGACTTGCGATTCCACTAAGTCCTTGATCTGTTTTTATCAATATGCCATATGTTCATGTTGTTTCCTAGTGATCCATGCTTCTTTTGAGGATGATCAGTAAGGATGATTTGTTAATCTTGTAGTGCTCTATCCATCCATGTCTTTGTTTGCAGTTATGGAGCACCCTAGCTTGAGTCAATCGAGCTCTACTTTTGCTATTTCGTTAATCCTGGCAGATTGTCTACTTGTTAGCGATTTTGCCAAGGATGTTGTTGTTGATCCGTGCATGATATGTTGTTGTTCTTGCCATGTATAGCTTATATAATATGTATTCTTGATGGGTGTATGCTTAGATTGTCATGCCTTGCTCTGTAGTGAGTGCATCGAGCTCGTAAACATGCCTACCCGTTAAGATATTTGCATGCTCCAGTTTTTCACAAAGTCTGAGATCTGATTATGTTTTTGCCATGTTCACATGCTTGCAATTGTATTTTATGATCCCTTTTGGCTCAAGGTCACTAAGGGACTTTTGTTAAGCTCTTTGAGTAGCTCCATGCCATGCCTTGCTTTGCCATGTTAGGTTCCTGTAACATCTAGTTTTCATGCTTCAAAGTGTGCTACCTGATCTGAAATTCCAGGCTTGTGTTAATTTCACTAAGCCTGAAACCTGTTTACCAATTGCACTTTTGCCATGCTTGTTTGAACCTATTAATGGATGAATTAGCTGTAGCTCAGTGTTCATCCTTTGTTAAGCATTATGAATGGATCCCTGCCATGTATTTTGTTGCCATGTTTGAGTGTTGTAGCATAATTATCTCGATGCATTTAGATGGCTACTTGTTGTTTATCGCAGACCGGTGCCATATTTGTTTCGCTTGCCATTTCCAAACCGTGCATCCGATTCCGGCGATCTTTGTATCGATTTCAACCGAAATCACCTCACCATTCCAATGGCACTCTTGGATTTCCAAGTTGAGGCCAGGTTCATTCATTCCTTGTCAAATCTTGCATATGCATCACATATCGCATCCCACATAGCATATCATGTTTGCATCATGTTGTTCGAGCATTTGCACGTAGTTGATTGTGTCCCTTTTTGCTTATTTGTCTTGTTTGGGTCGAGACGGGAGACGAGTTCGCTAACGAGGAGCCCGTTGAGTTTGCTTTCGAGGATCCAGTCAACTCTGACAACTTTGCAGGCAAGATGATCATACCCTCGAAATCACTTCTATCTTTGCTTTGCTAGATGCTCGCTCTTTTGCTATGCATATGCTACGATGCCTACCACTTGCTTATCATGCCTCCCAAATTGCCATGTCAAACCTCTAACCCACCATGTCCTAGCAAACCGTTGATTGGCTATGTTACCGCTTTGCTCAACCCCTCTTATAGCGTTGCTAGTTGCAGGTGAAGATTGGAGATCGTTCCTTGTTGGAACATTATTTTCTTGTTGGGATATCATTATATTGCCTTGTTATCTTAATGCATCTATATACTTGGTAAAGGGTGGAAGGCTTGGCCTTTTCCCTAGTGTTTTGTTCCACTCTTGCCGCCCTAGTTTCCGTCATATCAGTGTTATGTTCCCGGATTTTGCGTTCCTTACGCGGTTGGGTGATAATGGGAACCCCTTGACAAATCGCCTTGAATTAAACTCTTCCGGCAATGCCCAACCTTGGTTTTACCATTTGCCACCTAGCCTCTTTTTCCCTTGGGTTTTCGGAGCCCGAGGGTCATCTTATTTAAACCCCCCCGGGCCAGTGCTCCTCTGAGTGTTGGTCCAAACTAGAGTCTTGTGCAGCGCCCCCTCGGGGAAACTCGAGGTTTGGTTTTAGTTGTATGGAGCGCTCATCTGAGTGTGCCCTGAGAATGAGATATGTGCAGCTCCTATCGGGATTTGTCGGCACATTCGGGCGGTGTTGCTGGATTGGTGTTGACTTGTCGAAGTTGTCTTGTAGAACCGGGATACCGAGTCTGATCGGAATGTCTCGGGAGAAGGTATATCCTTCGTTGACCATGAGAGCTTGTCATGGGCTAAGTTGGGACCCCCCTATAGGGATTTGAACTTTCGAAAGCCGTGCCCGCGGTTATGGACAGATGGGAATTTGTTAATGTCCGGTTGTAGATAACTTGAACCTTAACTTAATTAAAATGAATCAACTCTGTGTGTTACCGTGATGGTCTCTTCTCGGCGGAGTCCGGGAAGTGAACATGGTGTTGGAGTAATGTTTGCCGCTGGATGTTCTATAGTTCTTCGTTCATGCTTTGCCCTCTCTTCTCGCTCTCTTTTCCGAACAGGTTAGCCACCATATATGCTAGTCGCTTGCTGCAGCTCCACATATTACCTTGCCTTACCTATAAGCTTAAATAGTCTTGATCGCAAGGGTGCGAGATTGCTGAGTCCCCGTGGCTCACAGTTTACTTCCAAACTAGATGCAGGGCCTGATGACTCCGTTCCAGATGATCCGCTTGAGCTCAAGTGGGAGTTTGACGAAGACTCATGCCGTTACTATGTGTCTTTCCCTAATGATTAGTAGTGGTGCCCAGTTGGGGCGATCAGGACCGTGTCGCGTGTTGGGTTGATCTTTTATTTTGGTACCGTAGTCGGACCATGAGTGATTGGATGATGTAATGCCATTTAGGTACTTTGTTTGACGTGGCGAGTGTAAGCCAACTATGTACCTTCCCTTTTATTATCTATTACATGGGATGTTGTGAAGATTGACTTACTTGCGACATTGCTTTCAATGCGGTTATGCCTCTAAGTCGTGCTTCGACACGTAGGAGATATAGCCGCATCGAGGGCGTTACGTTATACCATGTCAATGCATCTCCCTTCAAAGATAAAGGGAAAAACCTTCTTCTTGATAATATCCTCGGGCATACTTGCAAGCTTAAATAATCCACAAACTTCATCCACATAGATTAAGTGTAAATCGGGATGCAATGTTCCATCTCCTGCAAAAGGATTAGCTAGCAGTTTCTCTATCATACCCGAAGGAATTTCAAAGTAAACATTTTCAGTAGGTTCAGTAGGTTGAGGAGCAACTCTTTGCTCTATTGGTCGGGTGAAGATACCCCGAGTAAGCCCCTCAAAGGATTATGTTCCATAGTAACAAGTGACAGTAAATTGCAGCACACTATAAATGTTTCCTTACCAAATTCAACCTACCAAAGGCGCTTCACTCCCAGGCAACGGCGCCAGAAAAGAGTCTTGATGACCCACAAGTGTAGGGGGTCTATCGTAGCCTTTTCGATAAGTAAGAGTGTCGAACCCAATGAGGAGCAAAAGGAAATGATAAGTGGTTTTCAGCAAGGTATTCTCTGCAAGCACTGAAATTATCGGTAACAGATAGTTTTGTGATAAGATAAATTGTAACGAGCAACAAGTAATAAAAGTAAATAAGTTGCAGCAAGATGGCCCAATCCTTTTGGTAGCAAAGAACAAGCCTGGACAAACTCTTATATGAAGGAAAGCGCTCCCGAGGACACATGGGAATTATTGTCAAGCTAGATTTCATCACGATCATATGATTCACGTTCGGTACTTTGATAATTTGATATGTGGGTGGACCGGTGTTTGGGCGCTGTCCTTACTTGGACAAGCATCCCACTTATGATTAACCCCCATTGCAAGCATCCACAACTACAACAGAAGTATTAAGGTAAACCTAACCATAGCATGAAACATATGGATCCAAATCAGCCCCTTACAAAGCAACGCATAAACTAGGGTTTAAGCTTCTATCACTCTAGCAACCCATCATCTACTTATTACTTCCCAATTCCTCCCTCTAGGCTCAAACAATGGTGAAGTGTCATGTAGTTGACGTTCACATGACACCACTAGAGGGATGACAACATACATCTCATCAAAATATCGAACGAATACAAAATTCGCATGACTACTAATATCAAGACTTCTCACATGTCCTCAAGAACAAATGTAACTACTGATGAAGTCACGTACCTACGGTAGGGACACGGACCATAGGACGTCCCTAGAAGAAGTCACCATTCAATCGACTTGAAGATATCTCACTCGACGGGTCGAAGACATTCGACCAAGAAGCTGTTACTCGACCAAGAAGCCAACCGCTCGACTGCCCGAAGACCTCAAGTCACTCTGCAGGCAAACGGTCGGCTATTAAGTAGACTTTATGGTTATTAAGACACTTTATTAGGGAAGTTATCAGTAACGCCCACCTTAAATGTACCTTAAACCCTGCATTACTGAGGGAAGGCAAGGGCCGGCGAACTCTATATAAGCCACCCCCCCTCAGTATCAAGGGTTCGCACCCCTGTCATTTTACACACGCATAATCCAGTCGACCGCCTCCGGGCACCGAGACGTAGGGCTGTTACTTCCTCCGAGAAGGGCCTGAACTCGTAAACCTTGCGTGCTTACCACTTCCCAATAGCTAAGGTCTAGCCTCTTCATACACACCCCCCTACCTCACTGTCAGACTTAGAACCACGACAGTTGGCGCCCACCGTGGGGCATTAGTCTTAGCGCCTAATTGGAGAAGTTGCGATTTTTCCGATCCACTTGATCATGTTTTCCTATGGAGCTTTGGCAGAGGGCCGCGAGATCCGTCTCGGCGGACTCACTTTCATCGCCGACGACTCCGCCTGGCTCCAGGAGGCGCCGCTTGACGTCGACGTGCTCCCCGTCCGCGGTGCGACGCACTTCCGCGCGTGCGTCCGTGGCATCCTCCTGCGGCAGCCGTCGACCCCATATCGGTCGACTCGCGTGTCATCTCCCCGTCCTGTCTCCCGCCAGCGCAAGCGCTCAGGTCGGTCGAGGCTCCAGTGGTGGATGAAGCACGCCGCGGCCCGCCAGTCGGCGGCCCCGCAAGTCGCGGCGATCGAGCCCGACGAATCCCTCTACGGCATGTTCGATCTGTCGACTGGCTCCACGGAGACCGCATCCGAGTGCGATAGCAGCGACCCTTTGGCAGAGGTTCTGGCGGTCGAGGGGACACGCAGTCCTCCTGGATTCCATCGCGCTGATAATGGTGCCGATAGAGGCGATCCGTCGCACCCTCACGACGAATACCTCCCCGAACCTCTAACGTCATTACAGCGGGAGGAGCTTCGTCGCCGGAACATGGACGCGCTCTACACCCCTATTGTTGGAGAAACCCCTGAGGCCCGGGCCTTGGAGGACGCGCGCCTGGCTAATCTAGCCGAGCGCACTCGACTGGAGAATCTACAGCGAGCTCTCGACGAGCGGGCGCGTCAGCGGGCTCCCGAGTCCAGTCGACGCCAGCAGGCTCCCGAGTCCAGTGGACGCCAGCAAGCTCCCAAATCCAGTCGATGTCAGCTCTTCCCACCGCCGCAGGTGTACCAAACTCCGGTTCAGAACCTGGCTGCCGCGGCCCGCATAGCAGAGTCAATCCAGCCCTCTCAGTCAGAGGCTGGTAGAGGATTGCTGCAGATCAGAGCATTGCTCCGAGCGGCGGGAAATCAGAATTCCGCCGTCCCTCAGTCGCGGGACAGGATCCACAGTCGATCCATTGCAACGGAAACCGTCCAGTCGGCTCACAGCCCGAGATCGCCCCCCGAGGCGTGAGGGACGTGGAGACCGGCACGATCAGTATAGGAGAAATGAACAATATGATCACCGACCCGACCGCGATGATAGACGTCGGGTGCCGTCCCCTCCCCCGAGGAGTGGATCATATGCACCTCGACATCGAGACGACAGGCGCCCCCATAACGTTGGGCAGAGGATCCCAGTCGACCCCAGGGACCCAGGCTTTGACGTGAGATCCATCCTCGTTCAAGGTTTGGTGGACAGGAACAGGGCTCATCAAGAGGGCCACAACAGAGATACGCCCACCGGCAGCAGGACACACGCCTCGGGGCCTGAATGTTTCAGTCGAGCCATCAGGGCTGCGGTGATCCCTCCCAACTTCAGGCTGGCGACTGGAGTCAGCAAGTTCACCGGTGAGTCCAAGCCTGACACGTGGCTCGAGGATTACCGAGTGGCTGTGCAGATTGGCGGCGGCAATGATGAGGTGGCCATGAAGCATTTACCCCTCATGTTGGAAGGCTCAGCTAGGGCGTGGCTGAATCAGTTGGCGCCCAGCAACATTTACACTTGGGAGGATCTCTCCCGAGTGTTTATCACAACCTTTGAAGGGACATGCAAGCGCCCTGCAGGCCTTACGGAGCTGCGGTCTTGCGTGCAGAAGCCAAATGAAACTCTGAGAGAATACATCCAGAGGTGGATCACACTGCACCACTCGGTCGAGAACGTGCCAGACCATCAAGCAGTTTGCGCTTTCAAGGAAGGCGTCAAGTACAGGGAGTTGAATCTGAAGTTTGGCCGAACTGGAGAGATGTCCCTTAATCGGATGATGGAGATTGCCACCAAGTACGCTAATGGAGAAGACGAGGACCGACTCCAAAGTGGCAAACTCAAATCAGTCACCCAAGAAACCGGAGGAAACTCCAGTCGGAAGCAGAAGCGGAAGGCCGAGCCAGCCGCCCCTGGGGAGGCCCTGGCTGTGGCCCAGGGAAATTTCAAGGGAAAGCCCAAGGGCACATGGAAGCCCAAGAAGGTGAAAGATCAGGATGGGAATGATGTTCTGGACCTGCCATGTCACATCCATACCAAGAAAGATGAAGAAGGAAATTTTATTTTCCCGAAGCATACCACTCGACAGTGTCGGCTTCTGATTCAGCAGTTCCAGGGCAAGCAGCCCAAGGATAAGGAAAAAGAGCCGGACAGAGTTGAGGACAAGGAGGATAGTGACGATGGATACCCCCAAGTCAATTCCACCTTGATGATTTTTGCTGATGTCGAAAGTAAAAGTCGACTGAAAGTCATTAACCGTGAGGTGAACATGGTTGCCCCGGCGACTCCCAGTTACCTGAAGTGGTCTCAGACTGCCATCACATTCGACCAGTCCGATCACCCGACGCACATTGCCACCCCTGGGAGGCAAGCTTTGGTGGTCGACCCAGTTGTCGAAGGCACTCGACTGACCAAAGTCCTGATGGACGGCGGCAGTGGCCTGAACATACTGTACGCTAAAACCTTGAAAGGAATGGGCATTCCGATGTCCAGACTCAGCACCAGTAACATGAGCTTCCACGGAGTCATCCTTGGGAAGAAAGCCGAGTCACTCGGCCAGATTGCTCTTGATGTGGTTTTCGGTGATTCAAAGAATTACCGCAAGGAAAAGTTGACGTTTGAAGTTGTGGACTTCCAGAGTGCTTACCACGCCATCTTGGGCAGGCCAGCTTACGCACGCTTCATGGCTCGACCATGTTATGTGTATCTTAAATTAAAGATGCCTGGCCCCAAAGGTGTGATCACTTTTACGGGCAACCGGAAGAAAGCAGAAGAATGTTTTCAGAAGGGATCAAAGATCGCTGACGCTCAGATGGCAGTGGTCGAGCTGAAAGAGTACCAAAAGGCTGCCGACCCGAGTGAATTGCTGCGAGCTAAGAAGCCTGCCTCTGAGTTAGCTTTTCAGTCGGCTGGCGAAACGAAGACAGTCCACATTCACCCGACCGATCCCGGCGCTGCTCCGACTCACATCTCGACGACGCTCGACTCCAAATAGGAAGAAGCGCTCATCCAGCTCCTCCGTGAGAACTGGGACATCTTCGCATGGAAACCCTCTGACATGCCTGGAGTTCCCAGGGGGCTGGCTGAGCATCGTCTGCGAGTCGACCCAAAGTTCAAGCACGTGAAGGAACATCTTCGACGGTCCGCCGTCCAAAAAAAACAAGCCATTGGCGAGGAAGTGGCTCGGCTCTTAGCAGCTGAGTTCATCCGAGAGATCTACCACTCCGAGTGGCTCGCCAATGTCATCATGGTCCCCAAGAAGGACAAGTCACTCTGTATGTGCATTGATTTCAAGCATATCAATCGGGCCTGCCCGAAAGATCATTTTCCTCTCCCTCGCATCGACCAGATTGTCGACTCAACTGCGGGATGCGAGAGATTGTCTTTTCTAGATGCCTACTCCGGGTACCATCAGATCCGTCTGTATGGGCCCGACGAAATCAAAACAGCTTTCATCACTCCATTCGGATGCTTCTGTTATGTCACCATGCCATTCGGCCTCAAGAACGCCGGAGCCACATTCATGAGAATGATCCAGAAGTGTTTACTCACTCAAATCAGTCGGAATGTGGAGGCGTACATGGACGATATCGTAGTCAAGTCCCGGAAAGGTTCCGACCTGCGGGCTGACCTTGCTGAAACCTTCGCCAACCTCAGGAGGTACGATATCAAGCTCAATCCGTCAAAGTGCACTTTCGGAGTTCCAGGTGGAAAGCTACTCGGTTTTCTCGTTTCCGAACAGGGAATCGACGCCAATCCTGAAAAAATTGGCACCATACTCCGGATGAAGCGTCCTATACGTGTGCATGATGTCCAAAAGCTTACAGGCTGCTTGGCCGCCTTAAGTCGATTCATTTCTCGACTCGGTGAAAAAGCGTTGCCTCTTTACCGACTGATGAAGAAGTCTGACAAGTTCGAGTGGACTCCAGAAGCTGATGCAGCGTTTGCAGAGCTCAAAGCTCTGCTCTCCACCCAGCCGGTGCTAGCTGCCCCAATCAGCAAAGAGCCTCTGTTGCTTTACATTGCAGCCACGGGACAAGTTGTCAGTACAGTACTTACGGTCGAGCGGGAAGAGGAAGGGAAGGCCTTCAAAGTTCAACGCCCTGTATATTATGTGTCTGAAGTTTTTCCCCTTCGAAACAAAGATACCCCCACTACCAGAAGCTTGTATATGGGATTTATATGACCACGAAGAAAGTTGCACATTATTTCTCTGACCACTCCATTACAGTCGTCAGCGACACCCCATTATCGGAGATCCTGCATAACAGAGATGCAACTGGTCGAGTGGCCAAGTGGGCGATTGAACTCCTTCCTTTAGATATCAAGTTTGAAGCAAAGAAAGCCATCAAATCCCAAGCAATCGCGGATTTCATCGCCGAGTGGATTGAACAGCAACTTCCGACTCAAGTTCACTCGGAACACTGGACTATGTTCTTCGATGGATCCAAGATGCTGAATGGTTCGGGCACGGGGGTAGTTTTGGTCTCCCCCCGAGGAGATAAGCTCAGATACGTTCTCCATATTCACTTCAGTTCCTCCAATAACGAAGCAGAGTATGAAGCACTTTTGTATGGGTTGCGCATGGCCATTTCACTCGGCGTCCGTCGCCTCATGGTCTATGGCGACTCAGATCTGGTGGTTAATCAAGTGATGAAGGAGTGGGACGTCAGGAGTCCGGTGATGACTGGATACTGCAATGCAGTGCGGAAGCTAGAGAAGAAGTTCGAGGGGTTAGAACTCCACCACATCCCCCGACTGAAAAACCAGGCAGCTGACGACTTGGCAAAGATAGGCTCCAAGAGAGAAGCCATTCCAAGCAACGTGTTCTTGGAACACATTCACTCACCGTCAGTCCAAGAAGATCCTTTCACAGAAGAAGCCCCGCAGCCGAAAAGTGCCACAGATTTGACTGAATTTGAAGTGCCTGCAGTAGTCGACCTAATCATGGAAGTTTTGGCAATCACCCCTGACTGGACAATACCGTACATTGCGTATATCCTAAGGAAAGAACTTCCGGAGGACGAGGAGGAGGCTCGACAGATCGTCCGCCGATCTAAGGCCTTCACAGTCATAAGGGGACAGCTGTACAGAGAAAGTGCGACCGGAGTCGGCCAGAAATGCATAACGCCAGAAGAGGGTCAAATAATCCTTAACGATATCCACTCGGGAACCTGCGGTCACCATGCGTCCTCTCGGACTATTGTGGCTAAAGCATACCGAGCTGGATTTTACTGGCCAAGGGCAAATGGGATGGCAAAAGAGATAGTCGGCAAGTGCGAGGGGTGCCAGTTCTACTCCAACATATCACACAATCCCGCGTCAGCCCTGAAAACCATTTCGCTCGTCTGGCCCTTTGCCGTCTGGGGATTGGACATGGTTGGCCCCCTAAGAACGGGCAGGAGTGGATTCACTCATGTACTTGTGGCAGTCGACAAATTTACCAAATGGATCGAAGCTAAGCCCATAAAGAGCCTCGATGCTGGCACCGCTATCAGTTTCATCAGAGGGTTAACATTCAGATATGGAGTCCCGCACAGCATCATCACTGATAACGGGTCAAACTTTGATTCGGACGAGTTCAGAGCATTTTGCGCTTCTCAAGGCACACGAGTCGACTACGCTTCAGTCGCTCATCCCCAGTCAAATGGACAGGCTGAGAGAGCAAATGGTCTGATTCTCAAAGGGCTAAAACCTCGGCTGATGCGCGATCTCAAGCACGCGGCAGGCGCTTGGGTCGACGAGCTTCCGTCAGTTCTGTGGGGATTAAGGACCACCCCTAACCGGTCAACTGGAAGGACCCCATTCTTTCTGGTTTATGGAGCCGAAGCTGATCTTCTTCATAATGCACCCCGAGTCGAACTTTACACCGAAGATGAAGCGGAGCAGGCCCGGCAAGATGCAGTCGACCTCTTGGAGGAAGAAAGGGAGATGGCCATGATCAGATCGACCATTTATCAACAAGACTTGCGCCGTTTTCACGCCCGAAATGTGAAAAGTCGAGCCTTCCAAGAAGGAGATCTGGTCCTCCGAGTAGATCAACAGAAGCCACACAAACTTGCTCCTACTTGGGAAGGCCCCTTCATAGTCACCAGAGTCCTCCACAATGGAGCATACCACCTCTACAACGTCGATCGCCAGGTCGACGAGCCACGAGCTTGGAACGCGGAGCTGCTCCGCCCCTTTTACACCTGAGTTCCCCTTGTAATGAGAAGAATAATTTCTACAGTTCATTTTTATCAAAGACAAGAGTGTTCCAATAATTGTTTGCACACAAAACCCCCAGTGGGTGACTTGGCTGCGAGTCCGTTTCGCCTAAATTTTAAAAAAGGAAAATCCTACCGAGTGGAGAGCAATCCTCCCACTCGGGGGCTTAGCTGCAGTCCAGTACTCGCCTAAGTTCTCCCACTCGGAAACTTAGCTGCAGTCAAGCACTCGCCTAAGTTTGAAAAAATCCTACCGAGTGGAGAGCAATCCTCCCACTCGGGGGCTTAGCTGCAGTCCAGTACTCGCCTAAGTTCTCCCACTCGGAAACTTAGCTGCAGTCAAGCACTCGCCTAAGTTTGAAAAAATCCTATCGAGTGGAGAGCAATCCTCCCACTCGTGGGCTTAGCTGCAGTCCAGTACTCGCCTAAGTTCTCCCACTCGAAAACTTAGCTGCAGTCAAGCACTCGCCTAAGTTTGAAAAAATCCTACCGAGTGGAGAGCAATCCTCCCACTCGGGGGCTTAGCTGCAGTCCAGAACTCGCCTAACCTCTCCCACTCGGAAACTTAGCTGCAGTCAAGCACTCGCCTAAGTTTGAAAAAAATCCTACCGAGTGGAGAGAAATCCTCCCACTCGGGGGCTTAGCTGCAGTCCAGTACTCGCCTAAGTTCTCCCACTCGGAAACTTAGCTACAGTCAAGCACTCGCCTAAGATTGAAAAAATCCTACCGAGTGGAGAGCAATCCTCCCACTCGGGGGCTTACCTGCAGTCCAGTACTCGCCTAAGTTCTCCCACTCGGAAATTTAGCTGCAGTCAAGCACTCGCCTAAGTTTGAAAAAATCCTACCGAGTAGAGAGCAATCCTCCCGCTCGGGGGCTTAGCTGCAGTCCGGTACTCGCCTAAGTTCTCCCACTCGGAAACTTAGGTGCAGTCAAGTACTCGCCTAAGTTTGAAAAAACCCTACCACGTGGTGAGCCGACCTCACACTCGGGGACTTAGCTGCAGTCCAGCAATTATCTGAATACAAAACCAAAGCCCCACACGATAGTTCAAAACCACGAAGACATTCAGCAAGAAATTAAGTTCGGATAAAGCTTAAAAGGCCCTGGGCCCCGAATCAAAGTACTCGAGCCCTCAGCTCGGCAGAGTTTAAACGATTACAAGTTCACTCGGCATTCCGAGGCAAATTTAAGGAAAGGCATAAAAGTTTTCTCATTCCTCAAGAGGAGGACTGGCAGGAGCGACGAACTCATCTAGGTCAATTCCGTCCGCAATACGAGTGGCAGCAGCAATGAAGGTCTCCATGAAGTCTTGAAAGCTGTGCCTCTTGGTATTGGCGACTTGGATGGCGGCCAACTTTTCTTCTCGCGCCTCCTTGCAATGGACGCGGACTAAAGATAGAGCCACATCAGCGCCGCACCGGGCAGAAGACTTCTTCCACCCCTGCACTCGATCAGGGATTTTGTCAAGTCGAGCCATAAGAGACTCGAGATCGTTCTGGAGCGTGGACTCTGGCCAAAGTGTCGAGTCGATCCGCGACACGGCAACCTTCAGCCGAGCCAAGTAATCCACGGAGCCGTCGATTCGAGATTCCAGTCGGAGCAGGTTCATGGCAGTATCATCTTTCACCGGAGAATTGATTGGGTCCAGACCCGTTTCGATCCGCCCGGTCTCCTCTTCGAAGTTCTGACAAAATTCTGCATACAATACCTAAAGATAAGCCAACGATCGCAAAATTGAGTCGAGAAAACCAGTCGGAATTGAACGCGCACCTTCGAGCTTGATGTACAGCGTCTTGGCAAGACTCCTCAGGTAGCTCTCCAGGTCGTCCCTCCTGCGAGCGACGCCTTCCATTTGCTCGCTCAGGGTGAGATGCTTCTTCTTCCAGTGCAAGCACTCCCTGTTGGCTTCATTCAGAGCGGCCTTAAGCCTGGTGTTCTCATCTTCTATCTGGCTGACCGAAGCCAGCTTCTGTTCAGCCAGTGCGATCTTGTCATCAGCCTCCTTGTGGGCAGCAGCCAAGTCCCGATCCTTCTTCGCCAAGGCCTCGCTCAGTTCTCCTACAAAAGAAACGACGATCGGTTCAGAAACAGCAAAAAGATACCCAAGCCTAAAACAAGATCAGTCGACGAGGTCGTCTTACCAGCAACGCCATCTCTGACCTTCTGCAGTTCCGTTCTGGCCAGCTCCAGATCGAGAGTCAGTTGAATCCGCTGCTTCTCCAACTCAGTGTAGCGAGACGCAAGTTCACAAGATTTCTGCAAAAGGAAATTTCAGTCAACAGACATACTAGATGAGTTGCTCCCGAGTAACTAAGGGGAAAAGGTAACGTTTCTAAGACTACTGCCGAAACAAAAACATTCGACAGTAGTCTCGGGGACTACACCCAGTGGGTACACTCAGCGTGCCCCCACTGGTTCAAAAAAAAGGGAATACAGTCGACCAGATCAAGAAGGGAATACAGATTCAGAAACGCAATATAAAGACTACAGTCGACTGCCAGCAGTCCACTCTAGTCTCGGGGACTACACCCAGTGGGTGCACTCAGCGTGCCCCCACTAGTCCAAGAAAGAGAAAACACACCCAGTGGGTGTACAGATACAGATACAAAGATCTTCAAAAAGAAAAAGAAAGAGGGAGAAAGACTCTTCAAACAATCAAGTATCAAGTCGACTGACCTGGATGTTGCTCTGAAGCGCCGAACTTGCGTCGTAAGCTGCCTGGCTGGCCTCTCGAGCCTTCTTCACCTGTTCCATCATGACCCCTGCCTGGTGTATGGCCTCCTTCGCAGTGGCCACTTCGTCTTCAGGGACAGAGTACGCGACAAAGAGCGAAGTCAGATTGGCAGTCGACGCCGAGGGCTGCGCACTCGACAGGGGATTGGCAAAGGTCACAGAAGCCCGAGGGGCATCGCCGCTATCCCGAGCCACGGCCTCAGGCGCCGGAGCAGGCTGGGGAGTCCTGTCAGTCGACGGCCTCTTGGTCCTCCCTATCCTCAGCGGCTCATTGTCGTCGTCATCCGGGAGGTCGATAACATGAGGAGGGGCTGCAGGAAGAACTTTCAATCGACCAGAATTGCAAGAAACGTCCAAGTCAACTCAAAAACAGAACGTCAATAATCGTACCAGGGTTGGAGGTAGCAGCGTCCCCCATCTCTTGGTCGTCGTATTTGGCAGAGATCTCGGAGGTAGCAGCACTGCAAATTTCAAAGAATCAACCAGTTAAGCGTAACGAGTCGACCGAGGATCCGTCCTCCAATCGATGAGGGAAGACAAGCTTTGTTACCCGGAAATAACGGGGACAGTTATCTTCATCTTGGGCAGAGTCTTGGGCGGCTTGGATAGCGTCGTGCGTGGTTGCTTGGGGACCTTCCCAGTCGGTGTGGGAGAAGAAGTTCGAGGGCGTTTTGACGACGGCCCGACGGAGCCGCTCGCCTGACCACGTCCCTGTGCCGGGTCATGTGCGAGCTTGGATCGCCTTTCCGGGCGGGGAGGTTCGGTCTCCTCCTCCTCTTCGCTGGAGAAGATGTCGTCGCCTCCCTCTCCTTCACCATCCGACTCCCACTCACCCTGGTCATCCCCGCTCTCGCCTCCGCTCCCTTCTCCTTCCTCAGTCGACCCCTGCGCCCCGTTGGGCGTCGAGTACATCTCAGTGGTCGCCTGAAAGACAACAGACAAAGGTAAAGTCAATCGACCTGCTCGAAAGGAGACCAATACAGAAAACGAAGATTTCAGTCGGAAGACATAAAAACACACCTGGTCGACCTCATACGAGCTGTCGAGTGGAATGACCCTCCTAGCTCCCCGGGGGTTGTCCTTGTTCCCCGTGATACTGGACAGCCACCCCTCCAACATCTCGTTGGTAACCTCCTCCGGGTGGATGCGAGTGGTGTCCTCGAGGCCAGAGTACAGCCACATCGGATGGTCCCGAGCCTGGAGCGGTTGGATTCGTCTCTTGAGGAAGACTTCCAGCAGATCCATCCCCGTCACGCCCTCGCGGACAAGCTCAACCACTCGACCGGCCAGTATCTTGACCTGGGCCTTCTCTTCAGGCGTCACCTTCAGGGAAGCGGGCTTTTCGGCTCGGTCGAGGGTGAAAGGTGGGAGCCCAGTCGACTGCCCTGGAGTCGCCTGATCCTGGCAGTAGAACCAAGTCGCCTGCCAGCCCCGAACTGACTCCGGGAAGGTAATGGATGGGAAACAGCTCTTCCCTCTCATCTGGATCGCCAAACCCCCGCACAGTTGGATCACTTGTGTCCTCTCGTCACTCGACTTGGCTTTCTTAACCGACTGAGAGCGACAGGTGAAGATGTGCTTAAAAAGCCCCCAGTGTGGGCGGCAACCCAGGAACGCCTCACACATTGAAATAAAGGCAGCGAGATAGACTATGGAATTGGGGGTAAAGTGGTGGAGCTGCGCTCCAAAGAAGTTCAAGAAGCTGCGGAAGAAAGAGTGGGGAGGCAGAGAAAACCCTCGGTCGATGTGAGTGGCGAGGAGCACGCACTCACCGTCGCGAGGTTGGGGTTCGATCTCTCCCCTCGGAAGACGCGCAGCCTTGTGAGGGATGGCTCCCCCCTCGACCAAGTCGTCAAGACCCTCCTGACGGAGCACCGAAGGCATCCAGTCGCCCTGGATCCAACCCTTGGGCAGAGCCATCCGAGAGGAAGATCCGCCGCGCGCAGACTTCTTCCCCTTCCCCGCCGCCGCCGCCTTCTTCGCGCGCTCCAGGGCGGTCGTCTTGCCCTTCACCATCGTCGCCGGCGAGATCTCGAGCTGGTCTTGCGGTGGCTGGGTGAGAGTAAAGGAAGCAGGGGAGGCTACGGAGGAAGAGCGAAAGAAGAGGAAGAGATGAGCACGCGCACTGATGGAGGGCTCCAAGCCAGCTACTTATAAGGGGCCGCTTCCGAGTGGCTGGCAGGTAGGCCCGAGCTATCCAGTCAAATCCCGTGGCAGGCGCGCGCGCAGTACGTGGCGAAAAAGGCGGTGCGGAGATCGAGGAGCCTTCGCACTGTCGCTCCCGTTACTGCGGCCGCCCCCGTTCCGCGCGCTTCCCAAAAAATCCGAATCCCGCGATCTCCGCTGGCTGCAGAACAACTTGACAAAACGGAAATCCCACGCGCACCGGCGCACGATGCCTCACAGGTAAAGAAATCCACTCGACGAAAGGCCTGGAACGGATCAAGGCGACTGAAAGAGGTTAATGACGGCATCCGTGACGGTCGACCCAGAACGAAGCGCCCATATAACCCGAAGAATCAGTCGGAAAGATCCCTAACCCCTTTTCTCATTCTAGCCTCGATCCGTTCAGGGGCTAATGATGAAGTCACGTACCTACGGTAGGGACACGGACCCGTCCTAAAAGAACCCTACCATAGGACGTCCCTAGAAGAAGTCACCATTCAATCGACTTGAAGATATCTCACTCGACGGGTCGAAGACATTCGACCAAGAAGCTGTTACTCGACCAAGAAGCCAACCGCTCGACTGCCCGAAGACCTCAAGTCACTCTGCAGGCAAACGGTCGGCTATTAAGTAGACTTTATGGTTATTAAGACACTTTATTAGGGACGTTATCAGTAACGCCCACCTTAAATGTACCTTAAACCCTGCATTACTGAGGGAAGGCAAGGGCCGACAAACTCTATATAAGCCACCCCCTCCTCAGTATCAGGGGTTCGCACCCCTGTCATTTTACACATGCATAATCCAGTCGACCGCCTCCGGGCACCGAGACGTAGGGCTGTTACTTCCTCCGAGAAGGGCCTGAACTCGTAAACCTTGCGTGCTTACAACTTCCCAATAGCTAAGGTCTAGCCTCTTCATACACCCCCCCCCCTACCTCACTGTCAGACTTAGAACCACGACAACTACTCACAAAGCAAATTCATGTTCATAATCAGAGGGGTATTAATATGCATAATGGATCTGAACATATGATCTTCCACCAAGTAAACTAACTAGCATCAAGTATAAGGAGTAATCAACACTACTAGCAACCAACAGGTACCAATCTGACGTTTGGATACAAAGATTGGATACAAGAGATGAAATAGGGTTTGAGATGAGATGGTTCTGGTCAAGATGTTGATGGATATTGACCCCCTCACGATCAGAGGATCGTTGGTGATGACGATGGTGATGATTTCCCCCTCCCGGAGGAAAGTTTCCCCGGCAGAATAGCTCTGTTGGAGCCCTAGATTGGTTCCGCCAAGGTTCTGCCTCGTGGCGGCAGAGTTTCTTCCCCAAAGCTTGCTTATTATTTTTCCTCAGACAAAATACCTCATATAGCAGAAGATGTGCATTGGAGGGCCACCAGGGAGCCCATGAGGCAGGGGGCGCACCCAGGGGGTAGGGTGCGCCCCCACCCTCATGGCCAGGGTGTGGGCTGATGTCTACTACACAACCTTCTTCTTGTAGATGTTATTGGGCCTCCAAGTGCAGAGGTTTGTAGGACAGTAGCAAATTTCCCTCAAGTGGATGACCTAAGATTTATCAATCTGTGGGAGGCGTAGGATGAAGATGGTCTCTCTCAAACAACCCTGCAACCAAATAGCAAAGAGTCTCTTGTGTCCCCCAACACACCCAATACAATGGTAAATTGTATAGGTGCACTAGTCCGGCGAAGAGATAGTGATACAAGTGCAATATGGATGGTAGATAATGGTTTTTGTAATCTGAAAATATAAAAACAGTAAGGTAACTAATGATAAAAGTGAGCACAAACAGTATTGCAATGTGTTGAAACAAGGCCTAGGGTTCATACTTTCACTAGTGCAAGTTCCCTCAACAATAATAACATAATTGGATCATATAACTATCCCTCAACATGCAATAAAGAGTCACTCCAAAGTCACTAATAGCAGAGAACAAAGGAAGAGATTATGGTAGGGTACGAGCCCACCTCAAAGTTATCCTTTCTAATCGATCTTTTCAAGAGTCCGTAGTAAAATAACATGAAGCTATTCTTTCCGTTCAATCTATCATAGAGTTCATACTAGAATAACACCTTAAGACACAAATCAACCAAAACCCTAATGTCACCTAGATACTCCAATGTCACCTCAAGTATCTGTGGGTATGATGATACGATATGCATCACACAATCTCAGATTCATCTATTCAACCAACATAAAGAACTTCAAAGAGTGCGCCAAAGTTTCTATCGGAGAGTCAAGACAAAAACGTGTGCCAACCCCTATGCATAAGTTCACGAGGTCACGGAACTCGCAAGTTGATCACCAAAACATACATCAAGTGGATCACGTGATATCCCATTGTCACCACAGATAAGCACATGCAAGAAATACATCAAGTGTTCTCAAATCCTTAAAGACTCAATCCGATAAGATAACTTCAAAGGGAAAACTCAATTAATCACAAGAGAGTAGAGGGGGAGAAACATCATAACATCCAACTATAATAGCAAAGCCCGCGATACATCAAGATCGTATCACCTCAAGAACACGAGAGAGAGAAAGAGAGAGAGGTATGATGATGAAGATGGCTACTGGTACATACCCTCAGCCTCGAGGGAGAACTACTCCCTCCTCGTCATGGAGAGCACTGGGATGATGAAGATGGCCACCGGAGAGGGATTCCCCCCTCCGGCAGGGTGCCGGAACGGGTCTAGATTGGTTTTCAGTGGCTACGAAGGCTTCTGGCGGCGGAACTCCCGATCTATTCTGCTCCCTAATGTTTTTAGGGTATATGGATATATATATGCAAAAGAAGTTGGTCAGGGGAGCCACGAGGGGCCCACGAAGCTTCCTTGACTTCAACTCCAAGTCTCCTAGATCACATTTGTTGAGAAAATCACGTTCCCGAAGGTTTCATTCTGTTTGGACTCCATTTGATATTCCTTTTCTTCGAAACCCTAAAATAGGCAAAAAAAACAGCAATTTGGGTTGGGCCTCCAGTTAGTAGGTTAGTCCCAAAAATGATATAAAAGTGTAAAATAAAGCCCATTAACATCCAAAATAGATAATATAATAGCATGGAGCAATCAAAAATTATAGATACGTTGGAGACGTATCAAGCATCCCCAAGCTTAATTCCTGCTCGTCCTCGAGTAGGTAAATGATAAAAACAGAATTTTTGATGTGGAATGCTACCTAACATATTTATATAAGTAATTCTCTTTATTATGGCATGAATGTTCAGATCCATAAGATTCAAGACAAAAGTTTAATATTGACATAGAAATAATAATACTTCAAGCATACTAATAAAGCAATCATGTCTCCTCAAAATAAGATGGCCAAAGCAAGCTATCCCTACAAAATCATATAGTCTGGCTATGCTCCATCTTCATCACACAAAGTATTTAAATCATGCACAACCCCGATGACAAGCCAAGCAATTGTTTCATACTTTTGATGTTCTCAAACTTTTTCAATGTTCACGCAATACATGAGCGCGAGCCATGGACATAGCACTATAGGTGGAATAGAATGGTGGTTGTGGAGAAGACAAAAAGGAGAAGATAGTCTCACATCAACTAGGCGTATCAACGGGCTATGGAGATGCCCATCAATAGATATCAATGTGAGTGAGTAGGGATTTCCATGCAACGGATGCACTAGAGCTATAAGTGCATGAAAGCTCAAAAAGAAACTAAGTGGGTGTGCATCCAACTCGCTTGCTCACGAAGACCTAGGGAATTTTGACGAAGCCCATCATTGGAATATACAAGCCAAGTTCTATAATGAAATATTCCCACTAGAATATGAAAGTGACAACATAGGAGACTCTCTATCATGAAGATCATGGTGCTACTTTGAAGCACAAGTGTGGTAAAAGGATAGTAGCATTGCCCTTCTCTCTTTTTCTCTCATTTTTTGGGGCCTTCTCCTTTTTTATGGCCTTTTTTCGTTTGGAGTCTCATCCAGACTTGTGGGGGAATTATAGTCTCCATCATCCTTTCCTCACTAGGACAATGCTCTAATAATGATGATCATCACACTTTAATTTACTTACAACTCAAGAATTACAACTCGATACTTAGAACAAAATATGACTCTATATGAATGCCTCCGGCGGTGTACCAAGATGTGCAATGATTCATGAGTGACATGTATGAAAGAATTATGAATGGTGGCTTTGCCACAAATATGATGTAAACTACATGATCATGCAAAGCAATATGATAATGATGGAGCGTGTCATAATAAACGGAACGGTGGAAAGTTGCATGGCAATATATCTCAGAATGGCTATGGAAATGCCATAATAGGTAGGTATGGTGGCTGTTTTGAGGAAGGTAATGGTGGGTGTATGGTACCGGTGAAAGTTGCGCGGCACAAGAGAGGCTAGCAATGGTGGAAGGGTGAGAGTGCGTATAATCCATGGACTCAACATTAGTCATAAAGAACTCACATACTTATTGCAAAAATCTATTAGTTATCAAAAGAAAGTACTACGTGCATGCTCCTAGGGGGATAGATTGGTAGGAAAAGACCATCGCTCGTCCCCGACCGCCACTCATAACGAAGGCAATCAATAAATAAATCATGCCCCGACTTCATCACATAACGGTTCACCATACGTGCATGCTATGGGAATCACAAACTTTAACACAAGTATTTCTCAAATTCACAACTACTCACTAGCATGACTCTAATATCACCATCTCCATATCTCAAAACAATCATCAAGTATCAAACTTCTCTTAGTATTCAATGCACTTATATGAAAGTTTTTTATTATACCCATCTTGGATGCCCATCATATTAGGACTAGTTTCATAACCAAAGCAAATTACCACGCTGTTCTAAAGACTCTCAAAATAATATAAGTGAAGCATGAGAGATCAATTATTTCTATAAAACCACAGCCGTGCTCTAAAAGATATAAGTGCAGCACTAGAGCAAATGACAAACTACTCCAAAAGATATAAGTGAAGATGAATGAGTAGTCGAATAATTATGCAACTATGTGAAGACTCTCTAACATTTAATAATTTCAGATCTTGGTATTTTATTCAAACAGCAAGAAAAACAAAATAAAATAAAATGACGCTGCAAGCAAAACACATATCATGTGGTGAATAAAAATATAGCTCCAAGTAAAGTTACTGATGAACAAACACGAAAGAGGGGATGCCTTCCGGAGCATCCCCAAGCTTTGGCTTTCTGGTGTCCTTGGATTTACCTTGGGGTGCCTTGAGCATCCCCAAGCTTAGGCTCTTGCCACTCCTTATTCCATAGTCCATCGAATCTTTACCCAAAACTTGAAAACTTCACAACACAAAACTTAACAGAAAACTCGTAAGCTCCGTTAGTATAAGAAAATAAATCACCACTTAGGTACTGTTGTGAACTCATTATAAATTCATATTGGTGTAATATCTACTGTATTCCAACTCATCTATGGTTCATACCCTCCGATACTACTCATAGATTCATCAAAATAAGCAAACAACACATAGAAAACAGAATCTGTCAAAAACTGAACAGTCTGTAGTAATCTGTAGGTTCTGAATACTCTGTAACTCCAAAAGTCCTGAGAAATTAGTAAGTCCTAGGCAATTTGTTTATTAATCTACTGCAAGTGGAATTGTTATTTTATCGCTCTCTGGTAAAAAATGAAAATTATTCTCGTGAGCGCATACTTTCTGTTTTTTACAGCAAGATCAAATAACAATCACCCAAGAAGGTCCTAAAGGCTTTACTTGGCACAAACACTAATTAAAACATAAAAACACAATCATAACAGAGGATAGATGATTAATTTATTACTAAACAGGAACAAAAATCAAGGAGCAAAAATAAAACGGGGCTGCCTCCCAACAAGCGCTGACGTTTAACGCCCCTAGCTAGGCATGATGATTTCAATGATGCTCACATAAGAGATAAGAATTGAAACATAAAGAGAGAATCATGAAGAATATGACTAGCACATTTAAGTCTAACCCACTTCCTATGCATAGGGATTTTGTGAGCAAACAACTTGTAGGAACAATAATCAACTAGCATAGGAAGGCAAAACAAACATAACTTCAAAACTTTAAGCACATAGAGAGGAAACTTGATATTATTGCAATTCCTACAAGCATATATTCCTCCCTCATAATAATTTTCAGTAGCATCACGAATGAATTCAACAATATAACCAGAACCTAAAGCATTCTTTTCATGATCTACAAGCATAGAAAATTTACTACTCTCTACATAAGCAAAATTCTTCTCAATCGGAATAGTGGGAGTATCATAAGAGACTCGAGTACTATAAATTGTTTCCACATTAAAAGAGTAATATTCAGAAAAAGGGTAATCATAATCATGACAAGTTTTATAAATATAATCATCACTACTTTTTATAGCATATGTATCATCACAATAATTATCATAAGTAGCAACTTTGTTCTCATCATAATCGATTGAAACCTCTTCCAAGATAGTGAAATCATCATTAAATAAAGTCATGACCTCTCCAAATCCACTTTCATAATTATCATAATAAGATTCAACATCCTCCAAAATAGTGGGATCATTACTTCCTAAAGTTGACACTCTTCCAAATCCACTTTCATCAATATAATCATCATAAGTAGGAGGCATGCTATCATCATCATATATTTGCATATCAAAACTTGGGAGACTAAAAATATCATCTTCATTAAACGTAGCATCCCCAAGCTTGGGACAAACATTAATTGCAGCAAATATATTCTCAAAAACATCATCTTCATCAAACATAGCATCCCCAAGCTTGGGCCTTTTCATATCATAAGCATAATCACTCTCATCATTAATAGTATGGATAGCACCAATAGTATATCAATTATCATCATTACAATGAGAAATAGGAGCAACATCATTTGGGAGAGTTACCTTTCTACCTCTACTTCTCCGTCTTTTCTTTTTCTTCTTCATATCATGTGTGGGTTTAACCCTCTTTTTTGAGCTCCTTATTAATGAAATTGGTTGAATAGAAGGCTCCTCCTCGTTACCTGATTCATCATAAGAAATAATGGGAGGATATTGGGAAGTCTCTTCCCTTTAGTTAGTATTCTCTTCATCTTCTATTTGTTTTCTTTTCTTTATGTAATTGGAAATATAAGGATTTTCAATGCAATTAACCACACAATACATATAAATTTCTTCTAGATCAATATCGAGGAATTTCTCAAGGTTATATTCTGGAATATGCTTAGTTTGACGTTTCATTTCTTCATAACCCAAAAGCATACTAAGTTCATTATGATGTGCAAGGGAAATCAAGTCATCGCAATTTTTGGACATGATTCGATCATGATACAATTTGCATTTGATATTTAAATGACCATGTTCATTGCAAAGTTCACAAGTATGGTGAAGAAATTTTATATTTTCAGCACAAACATCTAGCCTCTCTTGCAACCACTTAGTTTCCAAATACTTATGCCTCTTGCAAAATCAATTTTCCCTAATTAGTGTGTACTTGCAGGCTCTATATATTCCACAAAAGTTGACATGCTTATAAGAGACATTTTCATCATGACTAGTGCAATCGTCATTAGTACTATGGATATTCAAGGAGTTCATACTGACAACATTGCAATCATGCTCATCATTCAAAGATTTAGTGCCAAACATTTTATAGACTTCTTCTTCTAGCACTTGAGCACAATTTTACTTTCCATCATTCTCACGAAAGATATTAAAAAGATGAAGCGTATGAGGCAAACTCAATTCCATTTTTTTTGTAATTTTCTTATATATACTAAACTAGTGACGAAACAAGAAACAAAAAGATTCGATTGCAAGATCTAAAGATATACCTTCAAGTGCTAAACTCCCCGGCAATGGCGCCACAAAAGAGCTTGATGTCTACTACACAACCTTCTTCTTGTAGACGTTGTTGGGCCTCCAAGTGCAGAGGTTTGTAGGACAGTAGCAAATTTCACTCAAGTGGATGACCTAAGATTTATCAATCCGTGGGAGGCGTAGGATGAAGATGGTCTCTCTCAAACAACCCTGCAACCAAATAGCAAAGAGTCTCTTGTGTCCCCGACACACCCAATACAATGGTAAATTGTATAGGTGCACTAGTTCGGCGAAGAGATGGTGATACAAGTGCAATATGGATGGTAGATAATGGTTTTTGTAATCTGAAAATATAAAAACAGCAAGGTAACTAATGATAAAAGTGAGCACAAATGGTATTGCAATGTGTTGAAACAAGGCCTAGGGTTCATACTTTCACTAGTGCAAGTTCCCTCAACAATAATAACATAATTGGATCATATAACTATCCCTCAACATGCAACAAAGAGTCACTCCAAAGTCACTAATAGCGGAGAACAAACGAAGAGATTATGGTAGGGTATGAGGCCACCTCAAAGTTATCCTTTCTGATCGATCTATTCAAGAGTCCGTAGTAAAATAACATGAAGCTATTCTTTCCGTTCAATCTATCATAGAGTTCTTACTAGAATAACACCGTAAGACACAAATCAACCAAAACCCTAATGTCACCTAGGTACTCCAATGTCACCTCAAGTATCCGTGGGTATGATTATACGATATGCATCACACAATCTCAGATTAATCTATTCAACCAACACAAAGAACTTCAAAGAGTGCCCCAAAGTTTCTACCGGAGAGTCAAGACGAAAACGTGTGCCAACCCCTATGCATAAGTTCACGAGGTCACGGAACTCGCAAGTTGATCACCAAAACATGCATCAAGTGGATCACATGATATCCCATTGTCACCACAGATAAGCACATGCAAGGCATACATCAAGTGTTCTCAAATCCGTAAGGACTCAATCCGATAAGATAACTTCAAAGGGAAAACTCAATTCATCACAAGAGAGTAGAGGGGGAGAAACATCATAACATCCAACTATAATAGCCAAGCCCGCGATACATCAAGATCGTATCACCTCAAGAACACGAGAGAGAGAGAGAGAGAGAGAGATCAAACACATAGCTACTGGCACATACCCTCAGCCCCGAGGGAGAAATACTTCCTTCTCGTCATGGAGAGCACCGGGATGATCAAGATGGCCACCGGAGAGGGATTCCCCCCTCCGGCAGGGTGCCGTAACCGGTCTAGATTGGTTTTCGGTGGCTACGGAGGCTTCTGGAGGCGGAACTCCCGGTCTATTCTGCTCCCTGATGTTTTTAGGGTATATATATATATAGGCGAAAGAAGTCGGTCGGGGGAGCCACGAGGGGCCCACAAGGGTGGGGGCGCGCCTCCTTGCCTCGTGGCCACCTCGAAGCTTCCTTGACTTCAACTCCAAGTCTCCTAGATCATGTTTGTTGAGAAAATCACGTTCCCGAAGGTTTCATTCCGTTTGGACTCCGTTTGATATTCCTTTTCTTCAAAACCCTAAAATAGGCAAAAAAAACAGCAATTTGGGCTGGGCCTCCGGTTAGTAGGTTAGTCCCAAAAATGATATAAAAGTGTAAAATAAAGCCCATTAACATCAAAAATAGATAATATAATAGCATGGAGCAATCAAAAATTATAGATACGTTGGAGACGTATCATGGGCCCCCTCTAGAACTTCTTTCGCACAATATTTTTTATATATTCTAGAAGTAACTTCCATGAAGTTTCAGGACTTTTGGAGCTGTGTGGAATAGGTCTCTAATATTTGCTCCTTGTATAGCCCCTGTTTTTCTGTTTTTTGTTATATCCTTGCATTTTCAAAAGACATAAATTATATATATATAGTTTCAACCTCAAACATAGCCCATGTATCCGTCATCTAGCAGTCCATCAATGCAACAGAACACATAGGGTATTAAAACGTCCAATACATACATAGTTTCACGGAGTTCATCAACATACATGATACATACTCCCTCCGTAAACTAATATAAGAGTGTTTAGAATACTAAAATAGTGATCTAAATGCTCTTATATTAGTTTACAGAGGGAGTACATAGTTTCACGGAGTTATTCAACATACATTGTTTATCAACACAAAATCAAAACAGAAACTAAAACTAGCAGCCCATTGGTCCAGCTTCCATGAAGTGAATCAAATCTGCAAAAATGGGAGTAAGCAAGTTAGAAGAAGAAGAAGAAGGAGAAGAAGAAGGTATTTACCCTTTTCCTTCTCATTCTTCTTCTTTTATTCTTTCTTTTTCTTCTCTTTCTTCTTCTATTCTTTCTTTTTCTCCTCTTCCTTGTTTTTCTCCTTCTCATTCCTTATTTGTGTCATTTTAGAGCTTACATAGGTAATTATGCCATTTTTAGCTAACTAAGCTTATTATGTCAATTTGGAGGGAATTAAGGTAAGTATAGGTCATTTTTGTGCTAACATAAGTAATTATGCCATTTTTAGCTAACGTAGGTAAAATGGATCATTTTGGAGCTAACCTGGCTAAAATGGATCATATTGGAGCTAAAGTAGGTAAAATGGATCATATAGGAGCTAATCTAGGTAAACTTGCTCATTTTGGAGCTAACCTAGATAAAATTGATCATATTGGAGCAAACCTAGGTAAAATGGGTCATTTTGGAGCTAACTTAACTAATTATGCCATTTTTGAGTTAACTAAGCATATTATGCCATTTTTGGCATAAGTAAGCTAAGTACAGGTCTTTATTTAGCTAACCTAGGTAACTAAGCATATTAGAGCTAATTTAGTTAAGTATAGATCATTTTGGAGCTAAGTAAGCTAATTATGTCATTTGTAGGAAGATTGGCTAAGTCTAGGTCATTATGGTAACCATTTTGGAGGAAATAAAGCTAAGTCTAGGTCTTTATGCATTTGGTAGGCAAAACACTGGAGAAATGTTACCGTCATCACGGAGGTGAAGGGCCGGTCGGGTTTATGCCAGTGTCAGACGGAGAAGGACCGGTGGTGGTCGGGGTTGCTCCACCGCGAGACAAAGAAGGATCGGTCGATGCTTGTCGGGAGGCATGCTGCACCAAAGATCATTTGCAATGTATCGTTAGCATGATGCAACTAAAATGTGAATACTAGTAACTAATGATCATTCAAATGAAACTCACCGTGTCCGCTATGGCAATCTGAGGCATCGGCGGAGGGGTCTAACCGTTTTTCTTGCACACGGTCTGCACATTTTGATTTCACGAGTCAGTAATATTAGTTAGTAATGAAACGAACATTACATGCATGATTTGGCTAATAAGCAGGAGATACTTACCACGAGGAGCTCGTATAGGGCCCAGTTAGATGCGTCGTTCCGGTTCCTCTCCTCCTCCAGCATCCTAGCCGCCCTCTGCTCCAGCTCGGTCTCCCTCTCCTTGGCCTGCCTGTTTGCCTCCGCCAGAAGCTCCTGGGCCCTAGCCTCGATGGCGAGGTCCACTGGCCGTCGTCGAGGCGGTATGTCAAGAAGAGACCTCGCGTGGCGCTTCTTGATCTTTGAGAGACTGCTAGGACAACGTATCAGTCCATCCCCAATGGCTACCGAGCCATGTTTCCTCCCATCACCAGATAGCATCACGAGCTCTGTATCAAAAGGACTCTAGCTCGGGTTGAAGTCATCCCCTTTCTTCGCCTTCCCCCAGTCTCTGTACCTCACAAGCTTGTTGTGGGAGGAGATGTTGGTGAAGCTCTCTGGATGATCAAGATCATCCTCAGAAAATGCCTTGGCCTTCTTGAACGGGGCCATATGGGCCATGGCATAGAGGTCGTACAGCGGTGGCACTTCCTTCTTGTTGTGTTTCGCCTAAAAGAGAGGAACAACATATTAGTTAAGGGCTGAAGCTAGCATGAAGAATGAAATTGCATGAATCGTTAAGGGCTGAAACCACATCCCACTGTTCCCCGTACTCAAACAGGTTGGAGCTCCCTTGATGGTGTGGCACACCTCACATTTGGGAACGCTTATCCCTAGCGTTGTTGTGCTCGGCTAGCCATTGGGGAGAGCACCACTCATCCACCAACGCCTCCCAACAGTCCATCAAATCCGCACACCATTTCGGGGGCACCTAAGTTTGGCAAAGAGAAATTTCAGCGCTACGCCTACGAATGAAATCAAGGAAACTAAGTACAAGGCCTTTAGAATAGTTAATTACCTTCATGTACTTCTCCTTACTCAGATACTTGAGGTGGCACTTCTTCTTGGCCCTCCTAATGTTATTCAAGGCGTAGTAGTCTCGAACAGCCTGCACCCTAGCCTCGTGTCGTAAGTTCTGAAGTAGGCGCTTGCACTCGGCTTCAGGAACCCTAGCCGCCTCCGCCTCGTGTTCCTCAGCAACCCTATAGAAGGTCTACAATCGAACAAGACAACACTGATTAGTACAATCACTAGGTAATGTTGATTTTTAATTCTGTAAAGTAGAAATTAACCAAAACCGCCGCCTCACAATGCCAGCCACCATCTCGCACACGACACCGTCGACCCTCTCCTCTAGCGGGGCCGGGGCAGCCACGTACAGCTCCCAGCTCATTGCTAGCGGTGGAGCCTGACCCTCACCGGGCAGCATGACCCACCCCGGGAAGTGGTGCCAGACTAGAGTACCAAGGACCTGGTTGGGCCTGCGGACACCATCGGGGTGTATCCAACCCCTGCAGTATGACAAGGCCAACACATTAGATATTAGTTTTAAGAAACATGAAGGACAAAGGTTAAAATAGAGTAAATGCGCTTACTTCTCCCCGTTAGGCTGAATCAACCACCTCTGATCGCGGGTCGCCGGCACGGGCGGGAGCTTCGTACCACCATGCTAGTAGACCTTCTTGCCCTGCTCAGCCAGCTCACCATCGCTAAAACTATCATCAGACCAGGTCTCCTCGCCATCATCATGGCCACTAGTCTTCGGAGTCACCTGGGACGAAGACTCTGGGACCGGAGTCTCATGGCACGAAGACTTTGGGGCCCGAGTCTCCTGGGACGAAGGCTCTGCGACACAAGGCTCGTCAGCCCGAGGCTCGTGGAGCGGAGTCCGAGACGGGTCCAAGTCTGATGGCTCCACCTGAGACGGAGCACTCTGGTGGTCCGGAGAATCATCTTTGGGTGGCGGCGAGGAAGGCACAACAGCCTTCCTATCTCTCCCGCTGCCATGTCCACCTCTAGACCCCATCTTCGTCTTTCCCCGACCTCTCCCAGTCGAAGAAGAAGGGCCTGCCGGTGTTGCCATGCTGTCTACGAGCGCTCTATGAAGCTACTGGGGTGGAATATAGCCACCCCTCCCAGCACGCGCCGAGGAAGAAGGAGGCTCGGAGCGCTCTCGACCCACGCCCACCATCTGTCAACACCTGCAATGACAAAGAGTAAACGAAATTAGTATAACATAAACATAATAAAAAAATTGGTGGGTGAAAACAACACCAGAACCCCTTTTTTGATAATTCGAGCTTTTGGAATATTTACATAGGAAATATTCTCTATAAATTCCAAGAAAATTCTAGCATGTATGACAATGCCATATTTGGTTATCTTGCCAAGTATCATCTCTTAGAGAACAAAATGACATCACCAAAACCCCTCAAACTACTTAACCTAACTAACCTAGAAACTAGCCTAACTAACCTAGTCTAAAGATAACTAACCTAGAAAATCAAACTGACCTAACTAACACATTCTACTTATTCTAAATATAACTAACCTAACCTAACTAACCTAGAAACTAACCTAACTAGTCTAAAGATAACCAACCTAACCTAACTAACCTAGAAACTAACCTAGCTACCTAAACTAAACTAAATTAACCTAAAATAAACTCCTTTCCCCCTCGATCTTTCTTTTTCTTCTTCTTCTTTCTTTTCCTTCTTCCTCTTGTCTTCTTTTTTTTCTTCATTTTCCTTATTTTCCTTTTTCCTCTTCACTTCTACTTTTTCTTCTTTTCTTCTTAATATAAAAAACTAACCTAAAATCTAACCTACAATCTACTAACCTAAAAAATCTAACCTACAATATACAATCTACTAACCTAATTAAAGCAACTAAATCTACTAACCTAATTAAAGCAACTAAATCTACTAACCTAATTAAAGCAACTAAATCTACTAACCTAAAGCAACTAAATCTACTAACCTAAAGCAACTAAATCAACTAACCTAAATCAACTATCCTAAAGCAACTAACCTAAAGCAACTAAATGTACTAACCTAAAGCAACTAAATCAACTAACCTAAATCAACTAATTAACCTAAAGCAACTAAATCAACTAAATCTAATAACCTAAAGCAACTAATTAACCTAAAGCAACTAAAACAGCAAGAAAAACAAGAAAAAAATAAAGGGCAGAACCTCACCAGGGGGCGGAGCGGCGACGGGCGGCGGGGGGCGGCTGGACGGAGAGGCGCCGGGTAGCGGGGGCAGAGCGGCGCCGGGCGGCCTGGGCGCAGGGCGGCGGCGGCCTCGGGGGCCGGGTGCGGTGGGGGTCGGCGGTGGGGGCAGCTCGGGCACGAGGACGGCGCAGTGAGGGAAGAGAGACAGAGGGAAGAGAAAGAGGATGGCGTGGGCGCTGACCTTTTTTGATATGTCAAATCTCTTTGTTGTCTGCTAGCAGACGGCAAAGAGCCTAGGTAGTGGCGTGGGGCCGGGGGGAACGGCCGTTAGGAGGGCCACTTTCTTTGCCGTCCGCTAGCGGGCGGCAAAGAAAGTGGCCGTTAAGTTCTTCTCATTAGTGGGCCACCCACCCTCTTTGTCGTCAGCTGGCTGATGGCAAAGCTTCTAAGCCATCAGCGAGCAGACGGCAAAGAGCAGGCTCACGGCAAACATGTTCTTTGTTGTCAGCTCATTCTTTGTCGTCAGTTTTCTTCAAGATGATGGCAAAGACCCTCTTTGCCATCAGCTAGCTAACGGCAAACAGCTGGCTGACGGCAAAGATCCTGTTTCCAGTAGTGTAATATCTTTTATGGTCATGCACCCTTGATGAGTGGTCTATTTTTGTCGAATCTCGATAGTAGTGATATACATATTCATAATATTTAAGCCAAAAGATACAAGGTTAATAATGATAGTGCAACTAATTTGTGGCACTGCCGTTTAGGTCATATTGGTGTAAAGCGCATGAAGAAACTCCATGCTGATGGGATTTTGGAATCACTTGATTATGAATCACTTGATGCTTGCGAACCATGCCTCATGGGCAAGATGACTAAGACTCCGTTCTCCGGAACAATGAGCGAGCAACAGACTTATTGAAAATAATACATACTGATGTATGCGGTCCAATGAGTGTGGAGTCTCGCCGCAGGTATCGTTATCTGACCTTCACAGATGATTTGAGCAGATATGGGTATATCTACTTGATGAAACATAAGTCTGAAACATTTGAAAAGTTCAAAGAATTTCAGAGTGAAGTGGAAAATCGTCGTAACAAGAAAATAAAGTTTCTACGATCTGATCGTGGAGGTGAATATTTGAGTATGAGTTTGGTCTTCATTGGAAACAATGTGGAATAGTTTTGCAAGTCACACCACCTGGAACACCATAGCGTAATGGTGTGTCCGAACGTCGTAACCGCACTTTATTAGATATGGTGCGATCTATGATGTCTTTTACTGATTTACTGCAATTGTTTTGGGCTTATGCTTTAGAGACGGCTGCATTCACGTTAAATAGGGCGCCATCTAAATTTGTTGAGATGACACCATATGAACTGTTGTTTGGCAAGAAACCCAAGTTGTCGTTTCTTAAAGTTTGGGGCTGCGATGCTTATGTGAAAAAGCTTAAACCTGGTAAGCTCGAACACAAATCGGAGAAATGTGTCTTCATAGGATACCCAAAGGAAACTGTTGGGTACACCTTCTATCACAGATCCGAAAGCAAGATATTCGTTTTTTTTTTACCATGAAGACTGCAGGGCTTACACCCCACAGCATTTTATTAATTAAGCCAAAATAAATACAAGGTATGCATCCTCAAGATGAGGACGAAGGACCCTAAAAGAAGCTATACAGGGAAAGGAAGACTATACCTAAATAATTACAGAGGGAAGAAAAGTAACATGAGCTCTCCTCAAGGGGGAAGAAAATCAATCCACTTAAGAAGGGTTTCCCTGGTTTTCCGTTTGATCCGATGAGAGAGCAGAGTAAGGTCATGAATGAAACCATTCCTCCAGGCCCTGAATGTTGGTTGGATGTTTCGGAAAGCTCTATCATTCCTGACCTTCCAAATATTCCACCATGCCGTAAACACCACCTCCCCAAAGAAAGGCTTGTTGAACTCCTTCCTAGCTTGACGAGCAATATCCAGCATATCATTACCATTGATCCATTCAATTTGCAGATAGTTCCACACTCGAGTACTATAATTGCACTGGAAGAAAAGATGGTTTCTGTCTTCCAGAATTCCAGTGGGACAAAGCACACATTCTGGTCCTTCATTAATTTTCCAATGCCTCCGCTGAATCATGTCTTTAGTGTTAACCCTGTCCATAATTACAAGCCAAGCAAACATCTTGATCGACATGGTGCAGCAACTCTTCCATATCCACCCCAGAATAGGGTTTGATACCATTGGCTGATATACAAAATCGTAAAACCTCTTTGCAGTAAAAACTGCTTTCTTGCCATGCCTCCAGCTCCAGCTGTCCTTGGAGGTATTATCAAACTGAAAAGTCCTCATTAGGGAAGAAAGTTGCTGCAATTCCTGAAAGGCTTGTGCAGTGAGAGGTAAGTAGAGTAGGTCTTGGAAACTACTAGCCGCAAAGACTTCCTTGACTGAGAGATTTTTGTCAAGACAAAAGGAGTAGAGCCTAGGAAACCGATCTTGCAGTGGGACTGAACTGCCCCCAATTTGCCAGTAGTCAGACCAGAACAAAACCGTATCACCCGTAGCAACATCCACCGATGTAACTAACCGAAACTTGTCCATCAGCTTACATACATCTCTCCACCAAAAGGAGCCACAAAGAACCGTGTCATGTGGAATCCTCTGAAAGTAGTAAGAATCCCAAACTAACTGCACCCATGGCACATCCATCTTGTTATAAAATTTATTGAGATGTTTCATCAGCATAGCATCATTCTGTAAACCTAAGTTCAATATTCCAAGCCCTCCTTTGGACTTAGGTCGACAGACTAGTGGCCAAGCCGCCAGTGAGTGCCCCCTTTCCTGGCCATACTTCCTCCATAAGCACTGCCTCTAAATTCTTTCCAGTTGTTTCAAAATGCCCTGAGGAAGTGACAAGCTGGAAAGGAAGAAGATAGGCAATGAAGAGATGACAGAATTAACTAACTGCAGTCTGCTTCCTTGAGGTAAAAACCAAGAGCTTGCAGTCAATCTTCTCTCCATGCAATCCACCAGGGGAAGAAGATCCACAATTTTTCGCCTGGTGGTCCCCACAGGCAGACCCAGGTAAGTAAAAGGCATCTTGCCTACCTAACAACCAAAATCAGCAGCCAGCTCTAAAGCATCTGGGTCTATCATATTGATGGGATAGATTGAGGATTTATGAAAATTAATTTGAAGTCCAGTTGCCTGAGAGAAAGAGTGTAAGACACGTTTCAAAGCCCTCAATTGATCTTTGTCAGCATTGAAGAAAAGCAACGTATCGTCAGCATATTGGACTACAGGGAAATCTGGGTCATGTGTGGGCAGAGGTCTATTAATAAGACCTTGATGAAGAAGATCATTTATCAATATTTGCAAGAGATCCGCCGCAATCACAAAGAGCAAGGGAGAAATGGGGTCCCCCTGCTTGACGCCGCATTTGCATTTGAAGTGATTTCCAGGAACTCCGTTCAAAAGAACGGAAGAAGTGCCAGAGGACAGCAACTCTTTAATCCAAGTGATCCATCTATCGTCAAAACCTTTTGCAATTAGGATCTTTATGATAGCCTCATGCTGGATAGAATCAAAAGCCTTTTCGAAATCCAGTTTAAGCAAAATGATGGGCCTCTTAGATTGGGTACACTGGTGAATGTACTCAAAAGTCCAAGCTAGACAATCCTGGATTGTTCTTGATTTTATGAAACCATATTGGTTTTTATGCACACATTTGATGATTTCCTGTTGGAATCTGTTAGCTGCGAGTTTGGTGAGAAACTTCAAACCCACCAAGGTAAGGGAGATCGGCCTGAAGTCTCCTACACCCTCCGGTGACTGCTTCTTAGGGATCAGGGTGATATACGCGTCATTCAAGTTCTCCAACTGAACTGTTCCAGCATGAAACTCCTGAACCAACTTGATGAAATCAGCAGAAATTATGTGCCAACACTTTTTTTTAAAAAGTCCATTAAAGCCATCAGGCCCTGGGGCCTTATCAATGGGTATTTCCTTGATAACCTGCTCAATTTCTTTCATATCAAACTGGTTCGTGAGTGCCGTCAGGCCCTGGACCCTAGGAATAAGGGACAATATGTTTTCATCCAAACAAATTGGTCGTACTGTCCCCATTCTGTTTCGGAAGGCTGTCAAGAATTCCTTGGCCATTTCATCATGGTTTGACGTTATGGATCCATCAGCCAACAAAAGACTGGCAATAGAGTTTTTCCTGTATCTCTCGGTTGCCATAGCCTGAAAAAAATTTGAGTTCTCCTCCCCCACTTTAATATACCTGATTGTACATCTCTTCTTCCAATAGAGATATTGCATGTGCAGCAGACGCTCATGATGTAGTTTTATGATTTTCCTGAAATTAAACTCAGGCCTGGACAGAGACCTTCTGTCCTCAAGATTGTCCAACCAAAGAATTACCCAGTTGCACTTCTCAAGCAACCTTTTGATATGGGATAACCCCTTTTGCCATTTTTTTAGTGCATACCTCAACGCCTTTAGTTTGTCTACAATTATAGCTGCAATATGAGTTTTGCGAGAGGGTCTATTCCAAACCTCCTGAACACACTCCATAAAACCAGCCTGATGGATCCAAAAGTTTTCAAACCTGAAAATGTGTGCTTTAGGAATTGCTGTATTGATGGTAACCAAACAAGGCACATGATCTGACGCAGTTTTGGCCAGGGGGGTCAGTTGTGTCATTGGGTAAATGTGTATCCAACTCGCCGATGTGAAAACCCAATCTAACTGCTCCAAAAGAGGTCTGTCCTGCATATTAGACCAAGTAAATTTTCTTCCTTTCAAGGGAATTTCCAGCAATCCCAAATGGCCAATTATCTCATTGAATAGAAACATGTCATTTATATCACCCCCAGGTAAGTTCCTATTATCCATTGAACGGATGAAATTGAAGTCTCCCATCAACATCCACAACTGATCCGGATCAATACCTAAATTGTACACCCAAGAAACGAACTCATCACGTAACTCACCCTGACAAGGGCCATACACATTCACCATGAACCACTTTTCATTATTGTGAACCGAGGTAAACTGCATGACTATAGCGTAGGGCTTAACTTCAAGTAATGTGCCATGAAACACATCTGAACGCCACACTGTTAATAGGCCCCCAGATGCTCCACTAGAGGGAGACTCCACAAATTGATCAAAGCCATGGGGGCAAATGCTTTTAATGTCTGACCACGAGCAAGTGGAAAGCTTCATTTCCTGCAAGCAAAGCACTGAACATTGACTCTCTATCACCTTTTCCCTAACAGAGCGCTGTCTCGCTCCCGAATTGAGACCGCGAACATTCCAACATAACACTTTCCAGCTACGCGTTGTAACACGATTCATTAAAAACCAAAACGTCTAGTAGCAAAAGAAATATGGCACCTAATGCCATACCATCCATAATGAACTTAAGTTCAGGATCCCAAAATGTCTCGTTGCAGACTGAACATAGTTCAACAGAAAAGAAAACAAGCCTAACCAGCACCTTCCACATAGAGATAGTCATAAGAAACTACGCTGTAGATGCAGACGAGTCCTCCTGTGGGTTAGTCATAAGCTTATCCACCGAAATGAGCACAGGATCAATCTCTAATTCCTCACCCACAGCTTGCAGAACCTGAATCGGAGTGTGAGGCGGCGCCGCAGGAAGAGCCTCTTCAGAATCATCAACTGGAGTGGGATGGGCCTTGTCTTCCATGGGCTTTGCACGAGGACGCTTCTTGGATGGCTGCAGTGAGAGCTGTTCAAAAACCACGTTCTTGTAGCCATCCAATTTTGCCGCGCTCCTTATGCATCGCCTGAGAGATGTGTCAACCACCGGAGTATTCTTCTTTTGTCGCCGTTTACGCCTAGTTGATTGATCAACAGAGAAAACCATGCTAGATTGTGCGGAGACAGGAACCGCAGAACCCTCCGTCCCTCCTTCTTCAAAAACAGAGTCTTGAACATTGACAACCGGCAACTCCTCAAATAAGGCTCTGGCCACTGGGCGCTTCGCCAAGACAGACTGCCTGATGACAGGCACCACAGGCAAAGAGGCAGCTAAAGAAGAAATCATCCTTTCTTCATCAAAGGCAATGGACCAAGACCTCTTCGAGTAAATGACTGTGCCCAGTGGTTTGAAGAAAAGGGCCCTGGGGACATCTTTAACCGAGAAATCAACCATCAGATTTTCAAAGGATCTTTTCCAAACCATCTCCGGAGGAAGAGGAGGACCAGCCATAATGCGTGCCATGCCAATAAAAATTTCATGCTGCTGGATCACCGGAGGCTGATAAGGCACAATGGCAAGCTGGTTCTCATCTAAAACCGGATGCTGAGCTTCGGGGAGTGGTTCATGGTGCTGCTGGATATCATCTTCTGGTTAAAGCTGCTCGACAAACGCAGACCCTTCCGGCTGATCAATGACTATTGAGACCTGATCCTATTCTGGAGCCGCAGGGTGTGGGGCCTGCTCAATCTCTGCATCCTCTCCCCATATGGCATTTCCCCAAGCAGGATCATTATTATTCACAGGCGGAGGGGGTGGAGCAAGAGGAGCATCGTTCCAACCAAGCATCGGGTATGGAGGCAAAGCAAACATCAGATTATCCTGCACCAGATTGCCAGGTAACGGATGAGGATTTCCATCCAAGGGCATGGGATCTTCGTCATGTGGCATCTGGTCAACAAAATCTGCACCTAAGACATAGCAAGCAGCAGTCCAAGATACTTGTGCATCACCATACTCCGCATAATCACGAAAGACAACATCCCTTGGAACCAGCGGTGTATCCGGAAAATAAGCCTCCACTACGGTCCTGAGCAGATAAGGATCCTCACTATCCCAAGAGATAAATTTTCCAAAAGTGCCTACCGCCTGAGAGATATATTCAGTGGTGCGATAATCGAGAGGAATCCCAATAAACATTAACCAGCCCTTGCGAAAACCCTGCATCCCTCTATAATTTTGTCCATCATCATGCTTCATAAATCTGATAGAGCGATCATGACCAAAAGGAAACGGTGCATGCTGGATCAATGTGTATCTGACTAAGGAATCCCTGACTTGAAACAGCCCTACCCCATGAAACCACGGCTGCGTAGATCGAACAAGAATACCTCTGTTGTGCAGAAACTGAACCACTTCTTCCCGTACTGGGCCAAACGGCCCCTCCGGCTCCGGCATGACCTCTGCCACCATGAAGTCCTCATGGCGACGAGCCGGCCGCACAGCGGGCGTGAAGAAGGAGCGGGGTAGCCGACGATCGCCCCCATCAATGATGTGATGACCCGGGGGCACAAAGCGTTGGGGATCAAGCTCATAGTTTGCCATGGAATCTTCAGTAGCAGGTCGGGGGTTTTCTTTGGCTTGAGGGGAAGGAAGATGTAATGTGGGCGGCGGCGATGGGACTGGACAGTCTATCCCAATAACGCCGGCTCTGTTCCCATGAGTAGCAGCAGATTCCGATAAACTTGTTTTTTGTTGCACCAGAATTGGCCTCCAAACCAGACCCTTGGAGCGCACGAAATCATTACAGTCACGTCTAGAGTGACCAGGGCGAGAGCAACTCGTGCAGACCGCTCGCATTCCACAAGCGGCTGACAGGTGGCCCCTTTGAGAGCAAACTGTACAGGTAATCACGCGGTCCACCATGTCATCGACCATGGCCTCAAACTGCCTTGCAGCCTCTTGAGATGAAGGTATATCGAGACCGTGGCCCAAAGGAGTTGGGGTCGTAGACGTAGGTGGCCCAGAGACAGATGGGCTGGGTCTTGAAAGTGGGCTATCGGGCAGGCAGGCCTCCATGGTAGCTGGGTCGGAAGGAAGTCCATTCATTTGAAGAGGTGGCAATCCCGCCCCTGCGAAACGTGCGGACGAAATCCCCGCATGCACGGGTGATTGGTCCTCCAAAACCGGATCAGACACCGGTAGGGATGAATCCGGCCGGCTCAACGCCGGCAACGGAGTGACTGTACCAAAAACTATGGGTGGACGTGCCACCGTCCAACGCAAGTCCGCTTGTGGCGATGGGTGGATGACCACACGTTCATGAGCAGGGAGATCATATCCTGCATCACACATAGTATCAATGCATTCTTGCGTTGCCGGGTATCTATATCCCTTGCAAGCCGAGTATTGCTCAAAAGTGGCAAAAGAAAGCTTTTTCTGTACCGAAGAAACAGATTTTAAAGCTGATCTAGCCGGAGGCTTGTTCATGGCTAAGAGGCCTAAAGTTGATCGGCGCTTGGTAGGACTAACTAGAATCCATGCAGCATCACATTCCTTCCTCCATATACGGAGTTCTCTAGTCCAATTAGGTCCCCCATTACCCCACAGATGAAAATAACACTTGAACAGATCACATGCATAGGAACGAAGATCCATAATAAGAAAACCAACTTGTTGGCAAGAAACATGGAAGGAATAAACCTTATCCTTGATATGTTCAACATGGAGCTCAATTGCCGAACCACCAATCGTTGCTTCTAGAGCTGCTGCCACAGAATCCTCCGTGAGACGAAAGACATGGCGGCTAAATGAAACCACCAATTTGAATGACCTCCTGTGCACTGAAGGATGGATCGTAAGGCTAGTAGATCTGAAAACCTCCTCTGCAAAAACCCTACCCTTGGAGAAATCCAAGCCAAGGGTAGATCCACCAGATGAACCCTTAGAAGATGGGTATTTCCAAGAACCAGAGAGGACGCCGGAACCAATGAGCGGTGGGAATCCACCGATTAGTGGAGGGAAAGGGAGATCGCCGGAGAGGGTGGGAGCGCCGTGGGGGGTGGGAGCGCCATCCTTCCCACTTAGGCGTAAGAATGGATCCTTTCTAGAGAAGGAGTTTCTCTCGAAAGAAGTGAGTGCGAGGAAAGTAGAACTTGATGAGGTAATTGTACCTTCTCCCAAATTGGAAACTAGTCCATCACAGAAATTAGTTCCGGTGATTCCTACACCAATTAGTGAGGAAGCTAATGATGATGATCATGAAACTTCTGATCCAGTTACTACCGAGCCTCGTAGGTCAACCAGAGTAAGATCCGCACCAGAGTGGTACGGTAATCCTGTTCTGGAGGTCATGTTACTTGACCATGATGAACCTACAAACTATGAGGAAGCGATGATGAGCCCAGATTCCGTGAAATGGCTTGAGGCCATGAAATCTGAGATGGGATACATGTATGAGAACAAAGTGTGGAATTTGGTTTACTTGCCCGATGATCGGCAAGCCATAGAGAATAAATGGATCTTCAAGAAGAAGACTAACGCTAACGGTAATGTTACTGTCTACAAAGCTCGACTTGTTGTGAAAGGTATTCGACAAGTTCAAGGAGTTGACTATGATGAGACCTTCTCACCCATAGTGATACTTAAGTCTGTTCGAATCATGTTAGCAATTGCCGCATTTAATGATTATGAAATTTGGCAAATGGATGTCGAAACAGCATTTCCTTAATGGATATATTAAAGAAGGGTTTTATATGATGCAACCAGAAGGTTTTGTCGATCCAAAAGGTGCTAACAAAGTGTGCAAGCTCCAGCGATCCATTTATGGACTGGTGCAAACTATTGGATACACCTTCTATCACAGATCCGAAGGCAAGACTTTTGTTGCTAAGTTCGGAAACTTTCTAGAGAAGGAGTTTCTCTCGAAAGATATGAGTGGGAGGAAAGTAGAACTTGACGAGGTAACTGTACCTGCTCCCTTATTGGAAAGTAGTACATCACAGAAACCTGTTTCTGCGACACCTACACCAATTAGTGAGGAAGCTAATGATAATGATCATGAAACTTCAGGACAAGATACTACTGAACCTCGTAGATCAACCAGAGTGAGATCCGCGCCAGAGTGGTATGGTAATCCTGTTCTGGAAGTCATGCTGCTAGATCATGATGAACCTACGAACTATGAAGAAGCGATGGTGAGCCCAGATTCCGCAAAATGGCTTGAAGCCATGAAATCTGAGATGGGATCCATGTATGAGAACAAAGTATGGACTTTGCTTGACTTGCCCGTTGATCGGCAAGCAATTGAGAATAAATGGATCTTCAAGAAGAAGACTGATGTTGAAGGTAATATTACTGTCTACAAAGCTCGACTTGTCGCAAAAGGGTTTCGGCAAGTTCAAGGGGTTGACTACGATGAGACCTTCTCACCCATAGCGATGCTTAAGTCTGTCCGAATCATGTTAGCAATTGCCGCATTTTATGATTATGAAATTTGGCAGATGGATGTCAAAACTGCATTCCTGAATGGATATCTGGAAGAAGAGTTGTATATGATGCAACCGGAAGGTTTTGTCGATCCAAAGGGAGCTAATAAAGTGTGCAAGCTCTAGTGATCCATTTATGGACTGGTGCAAGCCTCTCGGAGTTGGAATAAACGCTTTGATAGTGTCATCAAAGCATTTGGTTTTATACAGACTTTCGGAGAAGCCTGTATTTACAAGAAAGTGAGTGGGAGCTCTGTAGCATTTCTGATATTATATGTGGATGACATATTACTGATTGGAAATAATATAGACTTTCTGGATAGCATAAAAGGATACTTGAATAAGAGTTTTTCAATAAAAGACCTCGGTGAAGCTGCTTACATATTAGGCATAAAGATCTATAGAGATAGATCAAGATGCTTAATTGGACTTTCACAAAGCACATACCTTGACAAGATTTTGAAGAAGTTCAAAATGGATCAAGCAAAGAAAGGGTTCTTGCCTGTGTTACAAGGTGTGAAGTTGAGTCAGACTCAATGCCCGACCACTGCAGAAGATAGAGAGAAAATGAAAGATGTTCCCTATGCTTCAGCCATAGGCTCTATCATGTATGCAATGCTGTGTACCAGACCTGATGTGTGCCTTGCTATAAGTTTAGCAGGGAGGTACCAAAGTAATCCAGGAGTGGATCACTGGACAGCGGTCAAGAACATCCTGAAGTACCTGAAAAGGACTAAGGATATGTTTGTCATATATGGAGGTGACAAAGAGCTCATCGTAAACAGTTACGTTGATGCAAGTTTTGACACTAATCCGGACGATTCTAAATCGCAAACCGGATACGTGTTTACATTAAACGGTGGAGCTGTCAGTTGGTGCAGTTCTAAACAAAGCATCGTGGCGGGATCTACATGTGAAGCGGAGTACATAGCTGCTTCGGCAGCAGCAAATGAAGGAGTCTGGATGAAGGAGTTCATATCCGATCTAGGTGTCATACCTAGTGCATCGGGTCCAATGAAAATCTTTTGTGACAATACTGGTGCAATTGCCTTGGCAAAGGAATCCAGGTTTCACAAAAGAACCAAGCACATCAAAAGACGCTTCAATTCCATCCGGGATCTAGTCCAGGTGGGAGACATAGAGATTTGCAAGATACATACGGAGTTGAATGTAGCAGACCCGTTGACTAAGCCTCTACCATGGGCAAAACATGATCAGCACCAAAGCTCCATGGGTGTTAGAATCATCATTGTGTAATCTAGATTATTGACTCTAGTGCAAGTGGGAATGCCCTAGAGGCAATAATAAAGTTATTATTTATTTCCTTATATCATGATAAAAGTTTATTATTCATGCTAGAATTGTATTAACCGGAAACATAATACATGTGTGAATACATAGACAAACAAAGTGTCACTAGTATGCCTCTACTTGACTAGCTCGTTAATCAAAGATGCTTATGTTTCCTAACCATGGACAAAGAGTTGTCATTTGATTAATTGGATCACATCATTAGTTGAATGATCTGATTGACTTGACCCATTCCATTAGCTTAGCACCCGATCGTTTAGTATGTTGCTATTGCTTTCTTCGTGACTTATACATGTTCCTATGACTATGAGATTATGTAACTCCTCTGTGCCGGAGGAACACTTTGTGTGCAACCAAACGTCACAATGTAACTGGGTGATTATAAAGGTGCTCTACAGGTGTCTCCAAAGGTACATGTTGGGTTGACGTATTTCGAGATTAGGATTTGTCACTCCGATCGTCGGAGAGGTATCTCAGAGCCCTCTCGATAATGCACATCACTTAAAGCCTTGCAAGCGTTGCAACTAATGAGTTAGTTGCGGGATGATGTATTACGGAACGAGTAAAGAGACTTGCCGGTAACGAGATTGAACTAGGTATTGGATACCGATGATCGAATCTCGGGCAAGTAACATACCGATGACAAAGGGAACAACGTATGTTGTTATGCGGTCTGACCGATAAAGATCTTCGTAGAATATGTAGGAGCCAATATGGGCATCCAGGTCCCGCTATTGGTTATTGACCGGAGATGTATCTCGGTCATGTCTACATTGTTCTCGAACCCGTAGGGTCCGTACGCTTAAGGTTTCGATGACAGTTATATTATGAGTTTATACGTTTTGATGTACCGAAGGTTGTTCGGAGTCCCGGATGAGATCACGGACATGACGAGGAGTCTCGAAATGGTCGAGACATAAAGATTGATATATTGGAAGCCTATGTTTGGATATCGGAAGTGTTCCGGGTGAAATCGGGATTTTACCAGAGTACCGGGAGGTTACCGGAACCCCCCGGGAGCTATATGGGCCTTAGTGGAAGAAGAGGAGAGGCGGCCAGGGCTGGGCCGCGCGCCCCTCCCCCCTAGTCCGAATAGGACAAGGAGCGAGGGGGCCGGCGCCCCCCTCCTTCTCTCTCTCTCTTTTCCACCTCGCGAATCCTATTCCAACTAGGATTGGGGGAGAAGTCCTACTCCCGGAGGGAGTAGGACTCCTCCTAGCGCGCCCTATGATGGCCATCCGGCCTCCCCCTCTTGAACCTTTATATACGGAGGCAGGGGCACCCCAGAGACACACAAGTTGATCCACATGATCATATTCTTAGCCGTGTGCGGCGCCCCCCTTCCACCATAGTCCTCGATAATATTGTAGCGGTGCTTAGGCAAAGCCCTGCGACGGTAGTACATCAAGATCGTCACCACGCCGTCGTGCTGACGGAACTCTTCCCCGACACTTTGCTGGATTGGAGTCCGGGGATCATCATCGAGCTGAACGTGTGCTAGAACTCGGAGGTGCCGTAGTTTTGGTGCTTGATCAGTCGGGCCGTGGAGACGTACGACTACATCAACCAAACGCTTCCGTTGTCGATCTACAAGGGTACGTAGATCACACTCTCCCCTCTCGTTGCTATGCATCACCATGATCTTGCGTGTGCGTAGGAAAAATTTTGAAATTACTACGTCCCCAACAGTGGCATCCGAGCCTAGGTTTTATGTGTTGATGTTATATGCACGAGTAGAACACAAGTGAGTTGTGGGCGATATAAGTCATACTGCATAATAGCATGTCATACTTTGGTTTGGCGGTATTGTTGGACGAAGCGGCTCGGACTGACATTACGCGTACGCTTACGCGAGACCGGTTCTCCCGACGTGCTTTGCACATAGGTGGCTTGCGGGTGACAGTTTCTCCAACTTTAGTTGAACCAAGTGTGGCTACGCCCGGTCCTTGCGAAGGTTAAAACATCACCAACTTGACAAACTATCGTTGTGGTTTTGATGCGTAGGTAAGATTGTTTCTTGCTTAAGCCCGTAGCAGCCACGTAAAACTTGCAAGAACAAAGTAGAGGACGTCTAACTTGTTTTTGCAGGGCATGTTGTGATGTGATATGGTCAAGACATGATGCTAAATTTTATTGTATGAGATGATCATGTTTTGTAACCGAGTTATCGGCAACTGGCAGGAGCCATATGGTTGTCGCTTTATTGTATGCAATGCAATCGCGCTGTAATGCTTTACTTTATCACTAAGCGGTAGCAATAGTCGTGGAAGCATAAGATTGGCGAGACGACAACGATGCTACGATGGAGATCAAGGTGTCGCGCCAGTGACGATGGTGATCATGACGGTGCTTCGGAACAAGATGATGATGGCCATATCATATCACTTATATTGATTGCATGTGATGTTTATCTTTTATGCATCTTATCTTGCTTTGATTGACGGTAGCATTATAAGATGATCTCTTACTAAAATTATCAAGAAGTGTTCTCCCTGAGTATGCACCGTTGCGAAAGTTCTTCGTGCTGAGACACCATGTGATGATCGGGTGTGATAGGCTCTACGTTCAAATACAACGGGTGCAAAACAGTTGCACACACGGAATACTCAGGTTATACTTGACGAGCCAACCATATGCAGATATGGCCTCGGAACACGAAGACCGAAACGTCGAGCGTGAATCATATAGTAGATATGATCAACATAGTGATGTTCACCAATGAAACTACTCCATCTCACGTGATGATCGGACATGGTTTAGTTGATTTGGATCACGTGATCACTTAGAGGATTAGAGGGATGTCTATCTAAGTGGGAGTTCTTTAAGTAATTTGATTAATTGAACTTAAATTTATCATGAACTTAGTACCTGATAGTATCTTGCTTATGTATGTTTGATTGTAGATAGATGGCCCGTGTTGTTGTTCCGTTGAATTTTAATGCGTTCCTTGAGAAAGCAAAGTTGAAAGATGATGGTAGCAATTACACGGACTGGGTCCGTAACTTGAGCATTATCCGCATTGCTGCACAGAAGAATTACGTACTGGAAGCACCGCTGGGTGCCAGGCCTGCTGCTGGAGCAACACCAAATGTTATGAACGTCTGGCAGAGCAAAGCTGATGACTACTCGATAGTTCAGTGTGCCATGCTTTACGGCTTAGAATCGGGACTTCAACGACGTTTTGAACGTCATGGAGCATATGAGATGTTCCAGGAGTTGAAGTTAATATTTCAAGCAAATGGCCGAATTGAGAGATATGAAGTCTCCAATAAGTTCTATAGCTGCAAGATGGAGGAGAACAGATCTGTCACTGAGCATATACTCAAAATGTCTGGGTGTAATAATCACTTGATTCAGATGGGAGTTAATCTTCCAGATGATTGCATCATTGACAGAATTCTCCAATCACTGCCACCAAGCTACAAGAGCTTCGTGATGAACTATAATATGCAAGGGATGAATAAGACTATTCTCGAGCTCTTCACAATGCTGAAAGCTGCGGAGGTAGAAATCAAAAAGGAGCATCAAGTGTTGATGGTTAACAAGACCACTAGTTTCAAGAAAAAGGGCAAAGGGAAGAAGAAGGGGAACTTCAAGAAGAACAGCAAGCAAGTTGTTGCTCAAGAGAAGAAACCCAAGTCTGGACCTAAGCCTGAAACTGAGTGCTTCTACTGCAAGCAGACTGGTCACTGGAAGCGGAACTGCCCCAAGTATTTAGCGGATAAGAAGGATGGCAAGGTGAACAAAGGTATATGTGATATACATGTTATTGATGTGTACCTTACTAATGCTCGCAGTAGCACCTGGGTATTTGATACTGGTTCTGTTGCTAATATTTGCAACTCGAAACAGGGACTACGGATTAAGCGAAGATTGGCTAAGGACGAGGTGACGATGCGCGTGGGAAACGGTTCCAAAGTCGATGTGATCGCGGTCGGCACGCTACCTCTATATCTACCTTCGGGATTAGTATTAGACCTAAATAATTGTTATTTGGTGCCAGAGCTGAGCATGAACATTATATCTGGATCTTGTTTAAATGTGAGACGGTTATTCATTTAAATCAGAGAATAATGGTTGTTCTATTTATATGAGTAATATATTTTATGGTCATGCACCCTTGAAGAGTGGTCTATTCTTATTGAATCTCGATAGTAGTGACACACATATTCATAATGTTGAAGCCAAAAGATGCAGAGTTGATAATGATGGTGCAACTTATTTGTGGCACTGCCGTTTAGGTCATATCGGTGTAAAGCACATGAAGAAACTCCATACTGATGGACTTTTGGAACCACTTGATTATGAATCACTTGGTACTTGCGAACCGTGCCTCATGGGCAAGATGACTAAAACACCGTTCTCCGGTACTATGGAGAGAGCAACAGATTTGTTGGAAATCATACATACAGATGTATGTGGTTCGATGAATATTGAGGCTCGTGGCGGATATCATTATTTTCTCACCTTCACAGATGACTTAAGCAGATATGGGTATATCTACTTAATGAAACATAAGTCTGAAACATTTGAAAAGTTCAAAGAATTTCAGAGTGAAGTTGAAAACCATCGTAACAAGAAAATAAAGTTTCTATGATCTGATCGTGGAGGAGAATATTTGAGTTACGAGTTTGGTGTACATTTGAAACAATGCGGAATAGTTTCGCAACTCACGCCACCCGGAACACCACAGCGTAATGGTGTGTCCGAACGTCGTAATCGTACTTTACTAGATATGGTGTGATCTATGATGCCTCTTACTGATTTACCGCTATCGTTTTGGGGTTATGCTTTAGAGACGGCCGCATTCATGTTAAATAGGACACCATCAAAATCCATTGAGACGACGCCTTATGAACTATGGTTTGGCAAGAAACCAAAGTTGTCGTTTCTGAAAGTTTGGGGCTGCGATGCTTATGTGAAAAAGCTTCAACTTGATAAGCTCGAACCCAAATCGGAGAAATGTGTCTTCATAGGATATCCAAAGGAAACTATTGGATACACCTTCAATCACAGATCCGAAGGCAAGACTTTTGTTGCTAAGTTCGGAAGCTTTCTAGAGAAGGAGTTTCTCTCGAAAGATATGAGTGGGAGGAAAGTAGAACTTGACGAGGTAGCTGTACCTGCTCCCTTATTGGAAAGTAGTACATCACAGAAACCTGTTTCTGCGACACCTACACCAATTAGTGAGGAAGCTAATGATAATGATCATGAAACTTCAGGACAAGATACTACTGAACCTCGTAGATCAACCAGAGTGAGATCCGCGCCAGAGTGGTACGGTAATCCTGTTCTGGAAGTCATGCTGCTAGATCATGATGAACCTACGAACTATGAAGAAGCGATGGTGAGCCCAGATTCCGCAAAATGGCTTGAAGCCATGAAATCTGAGATGGGATCCATGTATGAGAACAAAGTATGGACTTTGGTTGACTTGCCCGATGATCGACAAGCAATTGAGAATAAATGGATCTTCAAGAAGAAGACTGACGCTGAAGGTAATATTATTGTCTACAAAGCTCAACTTGTCGCAAAAGGGTTTCGGCAAGTTCAAGGGGTTGACTACGATGAGACCTTCTCACCCGTAGCGATGCTTAAGTCTATCCGAATCATGTTAGCAATTGCCGCATTTTATGATTATGAAATTTGGCAGATGGATGTCAAAACTGCATTCCTGAATGGATTTCTGGAAGAAGAGTTGTATATGATGCAACCGGAAGGTTTTGTCGATCCAAAGGGAGCTAATAAAGTGTGCAAGCTCCAGCGATCCATTTGTGGACTGGTGCAAGCCTCTCGGAGTTGGAATAAACGCTTTGATAGTGTCATCAAAGCATTTGGTTTTATACAGACTTTCGGAGAAGCCTGTATTTACAAGAAAGTGAGTGGGAGCTCTGTAGCATTTCTGATATTATATGTGGATGACATATTACTGATTGGAAATAATATAGAATTTCAGGATAGCATAAAAGGATACTTGAATAAGAGTTTTTCAATGAAAGACCTCGGTGAAGCTGCTTACATATTAGGCATAAAGATCTATAGAGATAGATCAAGACGCTTAATTGAACTTTCACAAAGCACATACCTTGACAAGATTTTGAAGAAGTTCAAAATGGATCAAGCAAAGAAAGGGTTCTTGCCTGTGTTACAAGGTGTGAAGTTGAGTCAGACTCAATGCCCGACCACTGCAGAAGATAGAGAGAAAATGAAAGATGTTCCCTATGCTTCAGCCATAGGCTCTATCATGTATGCAATGCTGTGTACCAGACCTGATGTGCGCCTTGCTATAAGTTTAGCAGGGAGGTACCAAAGTAATCCAGGAGTGGATCACTGGACAGCGGTCAAGAACATCCTGAAGTACCTGAAAAGGACTAAGGATATGTTTCTCATATATGGAGGTGACAAAGAGCTCATCGTAAACGGTTACGTTGATGCAAGCTTTGACACTGATCCGGACGATTCTAAATCGCAAACCGGATACGTGTTTACATTAAACGGTGGAGCTGTCAGTTGGTGCAGTTCTAAACAAAGCATCGTGGCGGGATCTACATGTGAAGCGGAGTACATAGCTGCTTCGGAAGCAGCAAACGAAGGAGTCTGGATGAAGGAGTTCATATCCGATCTAGGTGTCATACCTAGTGCATCGGGTCCAATGAAAATCTTTTGTGACAATACTGGTGCAATTGCCTTGGCAAAGGAATCCAGGTTTCACAAAAGAACCAAGCACATCAAAAGACGCTTCAATTCCATCCGGGATCTAGTCCAGGTGGGAGACATAGAGATTTTCAAGATACATACGGAGTTGAATGTAGCAGACCCGTTGACTAAGCCTCTTCCATGGGCAAAACATGATCAGCACCAAAGCTCCATGGGTGTTAGAATCATCACTGTGTAATCTAGATTATTGACTCTAGTACAAGTGGGAATGCCCTAGAGGGAAAAATAAAGTTATTATTTATTTCCTTATATCATGATAAAAGTTTATTATTCATGCTAGAATTGTATTAACCGAAAACATAATATATGTGTGAATACATAGACAAACAGAGTGTCACTAGTATGCCTCTACTTGACTAGCTCGTTAATCAAAGATGCTTATGTTTCCTAACCATGGACAAAGAGTTGTCATTTGATTAACGGGATCACATCATTAGTTGAATGATCTGATTGACATGACCCATTCCATTAGCTTAGCACCCGGTTGTTTAGTATGTTGCTATTGCTTTCTTCATGACTTATACATGTTCCTATGACTATGAGATTATGTAACTCCCGTGTGTCGGAGGAACACTTTGTCTGCAACCAAACGTCACAACGTAACTGGGTGATTATAAAGGTGCTCTACAGGTGTCTCCAAAGGTACATGTTGGGTTGACGTATTTCGAGATTAGGATTTGTCACTCCGATCGTCGGAGAGGTATCTCAGGGCCCTCTCGGTAATGCACATCACTTAAAGCCTTGCAAGTATTGCAACTAATGAGTTAGTTGCGGGATGATGTATTACGGAACGAGTAAAGAGACTTGCCGGTAATGAGATTGAACTAGGTATTGGATACCGACGATCGAATCTCGGGCAAGTAACATACGTATGTTGTTATGCGGTCTGACCGATAAAGATCTTCGTAGAATATGTAGGAGCCAATATGGGCATCCAGGTCCCGCTATTGGTTATTGACCGGAGACGTATCTCGGTCATGTCTACATTGTTCTCGAACCCGTAGGGTCCGCACGCTTAAGGTTTCGATGACAGTTATATTATGAGTTTATACGTTTTGATGTACCGAAGGTTGTTCGGAGTCCCGGATGAGATCATGGACATGACGAGGAGTCTCGAAATAGTCGAGACATAAAGATTGATATATTGGAAGCCTATGTTTGGATATCGGAAGTGTTCCGGGTGAAATCGGGATTTTACCGGAGTACGAGGAGGTTACCGGAACCCCCCGGGAGCTATATGGGCCTTAGTGGGCCTTAGTGGAAGAAGAGGAGAGGCGGCCAGGGCTGGGCCGCGCGCCCCTCCCCCTAGTCCGAATAGGACAAGGAGAGAGGGGGCCGGCGCCCCCCCCCCCCCTCCTTCTCTCTCTCTCTCTTTTCCACCTCGCGAATCCTATTCCAACTAGGATTGGGGGAGAAGTCCTACTCCCGGAGGGAGTAGGACTCCTCCTGGCGCGCCCTATGATGGCCGACCAGCCTCCCCGTCTTGAACCTTTATATACGGAGGCAGGGGCACCCCAGAGACACACAAGTTGATCCACGTGATCATATTCTTAGCCATGTGCGGCGCCCCCTTCCACCATAGTCCTCGATAATATTGTAGCGGTGCTTAGGCGAAGCCCTGCGACGGTAGTACATCAAGATCGTCACCACGCCGTCGTGCTGACGGAACTCTTCCCCGACACTTTGCTGGATCGGAGTCCGGGGATCGTCATCGAGCTGAACGTGTGCTAGAACTCGGAGGTGCCGTAGTTTCGGTGCTTGATCGGTCGGGCCGTGGAGACATACGACTACATCAACCAAACGCTTCCGTTGTCGATCTACAAGGGTACGTAGATCACACTCTCCCCTCTCGTTGCTATGCATCACCATGATCTTGCATGTGCGTAAGAATTTTTTTGAAATTACTACGTTCCCCAACAGAAATATGGTGGTAGGGGGCACCGCACACGGCTAAGGAACGATCACGAAGATCAACTTGTGTGTCATGGGGTGACCCCTTGCCCCCGTATAAAAAGGAGGGAGAGGGGGAGGTGCGTCCGGCCCAAGGGGTGCGCCTCGAGGAGTCCTACTCCCACCGGGAGTAGGACTCCCCGCTCTTGCCTTGCTGGAAAAGGAAGGGGGAAGGGAGAAAGAGGAAAGGGGGGCGCCCCCCCCCCCTCATTTTCCTATTCGAACTAGGGGGGAGGGGGCGCGCGGCCTTCCCTGGCCGGCCCTCCTCTTCTCCCTTAGGGCCCATGTAGACCCAATAACCCCCGGGGGGGTTCCGGTAACCCACCGGTACTCCGGTAAAATCCCAATTTGACCTGGAACGTTTCCGATATCCATATATAGGCTTCCAATATATCAATCTTTATGTCTCGACCATTTCGAGACTCCTCGTCATGTCCGTGATCACATCCGGGACACCGAACAACCTTCGGTACATCAAAACACAAAAACCCTAATTACGATCGTCACCGAACTTTAAGCGTGCAGACCCTACGGGTTCGAGAACTATGTAGACATGACCGAGACACGTCTCCGGTCAATAACCAATAGCGGAACCTGGATGCTCATATTGGCTCCTACATATTATACGAAGATCTTTATCGGTCAGACCACATAACAATATACGTTGTTCCCTTTGTCATCGGTATGTTACTTGCCCGAGATTCGATCGTCGGCATCTCAATACCTAGTTCAATCTCGTTATCGGCAAGTCTCTTCACTCGTTTCGTAATACATCATCCCGCAACTAACTTGTTAGTTGCAATGCTTGCAAGGCTTGAGTGATGTGCATTACCGAGAGGGCCCAGAGATACCTCTCCGACAATCGGAGTGACAAATCCTAATCTCGAAATACGCCAAACCAACAAATACCTTCGGAGACACTTGTAGAGCACCTTTATAATCACCCGGTTACGTTGTGATGTTTGGTAGCACACAAAGTGTTCCTCCGGTAAACGGGAGTTGCATAATCTCATAGTCATAGGAACATATATAAGTTATGAAGAAAGCAATAGCAACAAACTAAACGATCAAGTCTTAAGCTAATGGAATGGGTCAAGTCAATCACATCATTCTCCTAATGATGTGATCCCGTTAACCAAATAACAACTCATGTCTATGGTTAGGAAACATAACCATCTTTGATCAATGAGCTAGTCAGGTAGAGGCATACTAGTGACACTCTGTTTGTCTATGTATTCACACATGTATTATGTTTCCGGTTAATACAATTCTAGCATGATAATAAACATTTATCATGATACAAGGAAATAAATAATAACTTTATTATTGCCTCTAGGGCATATTTCCTTCAGTCTCCCACTTGCACTGGAGTCAATAATCTAGATTACACAGTAATGATTCTAACACCCATGGAGCCTTGGTGCTGATCATGTTTTGCTCGTGGAAGAGGCTTAGTCAGCGGTCTGCAACATTCAGATCCGTATGTATCTTGCAAATCTCTATGTCTCCCACTTGGACTAAATCCCGGATGGAATTGAAGCGTCTCTAGATGTGCTTGGTTCTCTTGTGAAATCTGGATTCCTTTGCCAAGGCAATTGCACCAGTATTGTCACAAAAGATTTTCATTGGACCCGATGCACTAGGTATGACACCTAGATTGGATATGAACTCCTTCATCTAGACCCCTTCATTTGCTGCTTCCGAAGGAGCTGTGTACTCTGCTTCACATGTAGATCCCGCCACGACGTTTTGTTTAGAACTGCACCAACTGACAGCTCCACCGTTTAATGTAAACATGTATCCGGTTTGTGATTTAGAATCATCCGGATCAGTGTCAAAGCTTGCATCAACATAACCATTTACGATGAGCTCTTTGTCACCTCCATATACGAGAAACATATCCTTAGTTCTTTTCAGGTACTTCAGGATGTTCTTGACCGTTGTCCAGTGATCCACTCCTGGATTACTTTGGTACCTCCCTGCTAGGCTTATAGCAAGGCACACATCAGGTCTGGTACACAGCATTGCATACATGATAGAGCCTATGGCTATAGCATAGGGAACATCTTTCATTTTCTCTCTATCTTCTGCAGTGGTCGGACATTGAGTTTTACTCAACTTCACACCTTGTAACACAGGCAAGAACCCTTTCTTTGCTTGATCCATTTTGAACTTCTTCAAAACTTTGTCAAGGTATGTGCTTTGTGAATGTCCAATTAAGCGTCTTGCTCTATCTCTATAGATCTTAATGCCCAATATGTAAGCAGCTTCACCGAGGTCTTTCATTGAAAAACTCTTATTCAAGTATCCCTTTATGCTATCCAGAAATTCTATATTATTTCCAATCAATAATATGTCATCCACATATAATATCAGAAATGCTACAGAGCTCCCACTCACTTTCTTGTAAATACAGGCTTCTCCAAAAGTCTGTATAAAACCAAATGCTTTGATCACACTATCAAAGCGTTTATTCCAACTCCGAGAGGCTTGCACCAGTCCATAAATGGATCGTTGGAGCTTGCACACTTTGTTAGCTCCCTTTGGATTGACAAAACCTTCTGGTTGCATCATATACAACTCTTCTTCCAGAAATCCATTCAGGAATGCAGTTTTGACATCCATTTGCCAAATTTCATAATCATAAAATGCGGCAATTGCTAACATGATTCGGACAGACTTAAGCATCGCTACGGGTGAGAAGGTCTCATCGTAGTCAATCCCTTGAACTTGTCGAAAACCTTTCGCAACAAGTCGAGCTTTGTAGATAGTAACATTACCGTCAGCGTCAGTCTTCTTCTTGAAGATCCATTTATTCTCAATTGCTTGCCGATCAATGGCCAAGTCAACCAAAGTCCACACTTTGTTCTCATACATGGATCCCATCTCAGATTTCATGGCTTCTAGCCATTTTGCGGAATGTGGGCTCACCATCGCTTCTTCATAGTTCGTAGGTTCATCATGATCTAGTAGCATGACTTCCAGAATAGGATTACCGTACCACTCTGGTGCGGATCTTACTCTGGTTGATCTACGAGGTTCGGTAGTAACTTGATCTGAAGTTTCATGATCATTATCATTAGCTTCCTCACTAATTGGTGTAGGTGTCACAGAAACCGGTTTCTGTGATGCACTACTTTCCAATAAGGGAGCAGGTACAGTTACCTCATCAAGTTCTACTTTTCTCCCACTCACTTCTTTCGAGAGAAACTCCTTCTCTAGAACAACTCCGAATTTAACAACAAAAGTCTTGCCTTCAGATCTGTGATAGAAGGTGTACCCAACAGTCTCCTTTCGGTATCCTATGAAGACACATTTCTCCGATTTGGGTTCGAGCTTATCAGGTTGAAGCATTTTCACATAAGCATCGCAGCCCCAAACTTTCAGAAACGACAACTTTGGTTTCTTGCCTAACCATAGTTCATAATGCGTCGTCTCAACGGATTTCGATGGTGTCCTATTTAACGTGAATGCAGCCGTCTCTAAAGCATATCCCCAAAACGATAGCGGTAAATCAGTAAGAGACATCATAGATCGCACCATATCTAATAAAGTATGATTATGACGTTCGTACACACCATTACGTTGTGGTGTTCCGGGTGGCGTGAGTTGCGAAACTATTCCGCATTGTTTCAAATGTAGACCAAACTCGTAACTCAAATATTCTCCTCCACGATCAAATCATAGAAACTTTATTTTCTTGTTATGATGATTTTCAACTTCACTCTAAAATTCTTTGAACTTTTCAAATGTTACAGACTTATGTTTCATTAAGTAGATATACCCATATCTGCTTAAATCATTTGTGAAGGTGAGAAAATAACGATATCCGCCACGAGCCTCAACATTAATTGGACCACATACATCTGTATGTATGATTTCCAACAAATCCGTTGCTCTCTCCATAGTACGGGAGAACGGCATTTTAGTCATCTTACCCATGAGGCACGGTTCGCAAGTACCAAGTGATTCATAATCAAGTGGTTCCAAAAGTCCATCAGTATGGAGTTTCTTCTTGCGCTTTACACCGATATGACCTAAACGGCAGTGCCACAAATAAGTTGCACTATCATTATCAACTCTGCATATTTTGATTTCAACATTATGAATATGTGTATCACTACTATCGAGATTCATTAAAAATAGACCACTCTTCAAGGGTGCATGACCATAAAAGATATCACTCATATAAATAGAACAACCATTATTCTCTGATTTAAATGAATAACCGTCTCGCATCAAACAAGATCCAGATATAATGTTCATGGTCAACGCTGGCACCAAATAACAATTATTTACGTCTAATACTAATCCCGAAGGTAGATGTAGAGGTAGCGTGCCGACCGCGATCACATCGACTTTGGAACCATTTCCCACGCGCATCGTCACCTTGTCCTTAGCCAATCTTCGCTTAATCCATAGCCCTTGTTTCGAGTTGCAAATGTTAGCAACAGAACCAGTATCAAATACCCAGGTGCTACTGCGAGCATTAGTAAGGTACACATCAATAACATGTATATCACATATACCTTTATTCACTTTGACATCCTTCTTACCGCCAAATACTTGGGGCAGTTCCGCTTCAAGTGACCAGTCTGCTTGCAGTAGAAGCACTCAGTCTCAGGCTTAGGTTCAGACTTGGGTTTCTTCTCCTGAGCAGCAACTTGTTTGCTGTTCTTCTTGAAGTTCCCTTTCTTCTTCCCTTTGCCCTTTTTCTTGAAACTGGTGGTCTTATTGACCATCAACACTTGATGCTCCTTCTTGATTTCTACCTCCGCGGCTTTTAGCATCGCGAAGAGCTTAGGAATAGTCTTATTCATCCCTTGCATATTATAGTTCATCACGAAGCTTTTGTAGCTTGGTGGCAGTGATTGAAGAACTCTGTCAATGACACTATCAACAGGAAGATTAACCCCCAGTTGAGTCAAGTCATTATGATACCCAGACATTTTGAGTATATGTTCACTGACAGAACTATTCTCATCCATCTTGCAACTATAGAACTTATTGGAGACTTCATATCTCTCAATCCGGGCATTTGCTTGAAATATTAACTTCAACTCCTGGAACATCTCATATGCTCCATGATGTTCAAAACGTCGTTGAAGACCCAGTTCTAAGCCGTAAAGCATGGCACACTGAACTATTGAGGAGTCATCAGCTTTGCTCTGCCAGACGTTCATAACATCTGATGTTGCTCCTACAGCAGGCTTAGCACTTAGCGGTGCTTCCAGGACGTAATTCTTCTGTGCAACAATGAGGATAATCCTCAAGTTACGGACCCAGTCCGTGTAATTGCTACCATCATATTTCAACTTTGCTTTCTCAAGGAACGCATTAAAATTCAACGGAACAACAGCACGAGCCATCTATCTACAATCAAACATAGACAAGCAAGATACTATCAGGTACTAAGTTCATGATAAATTTAAGTTCAATTAATCATATTACTTAAGAACTCCCACTTAGAAAGATATCCCTCTAATCCTCTAAGTGATCACGTGATCCAAATCAACTAAACCATGTCCGATCATCACGTGAGATGGAGTAGTATCAATGGTGAACATCAATATGTTGATCATATCTACTATATGATTCACGCTCGACCTTTCGGTCTCCGTGTTCCGAGGCCATATCTTTTATATGCTAGGCTCGTCAAGTTTAACCTGAGTATTCCGCGTGTGCAACTGTTTTGCACCCGTTGTATTTGAACGTAGAGCCTATCACACCCGATCATCACGTGGTGTCTCAGCATGAAGAACTTTCGCAATGGTGCATACTTAGGGAGAACACTTATACTTTGATAATTTAGTGAGGGATCATCTTATAATGCTACCGTCAATCAAAGCAAGATAAGATGCATAAAAGATAAACATCACATGCAATCAATATAAGTGATATGATATGGCCATCATCATCTTGTACTTGTGATCTCCATCTCCGAAGTACCGTCATGATCACCATCGTCACCGGCGCGACACCTTGATCTCCATCGTGGACTCGTTGTCGTCTCGCCAATCTTATGCTTCCATGACTATCGCTACCGCTTAGTGATAAAGTAAAGCATTACAGCGTGATTGTATTGCATACAATAAAGCGACAACCATATGGCTCCTGCCAGTTGCCGATAACTCGGTTACAAAACATGATCATCTCATACAATAAAATTTAGCATCATGTCTTGACCATATCACATCACAACATGCCCTGCAAAAACAAGTTAGACGTCCTCTACTTTGTTGTTGCAAGTTTTACGTGGCTGCTACGGGCTTAGCAAGAACCGTTCTTACCTACGCATCAAAATCACAACGATAGTTTGTCAACTTGGTGCTGTTTTAACCTTCGCAAGGACCAGGCGTAGCCACACTTGGTTCAACTAAAGTTGGAGAAACTGACACCCGCCAGCCACATGTGTGCAAAGCACGTCGGTAGAACCAGTCTCGCGTAAGCGTACGCGTAATGTCGGTCCGAGCCGCTTCATCCAACAATACCGCCGAACCAAAGTATGACATGCTGGTAAGCAGTATGACTTATATCGCCCACAACTCACTTGTGTTCTACTCGTGCACAACATCAACGCATAAAACCTGGCTCTGATACCACTGTTGTGGAACGTAGTAATTTCAAAAAAATTCCTACGCACACGCAAGATCATGGTGATGCATAGCAACAAGAGAGGAGAGTGTTGTCTACGTACCCTCATAGACCGGCAACGGAAGCGTTGACACAACGTAGAGGAAGTAGTCGTACGTCTTCCCGATCCGACCGATCCAAGTACCGAACGTACGGCACCTCCGAGTTCTGCACACGTTCAACTCGGTGACGTCCCTCGAGCTCCGATCCAGCAAAGTGTTGAGGGATGTAAGTGCATCTAGTGCCACCCCTAGTTGGTTTTGGAGTATTGACGACAAACCTAGTTGAGGGACTAATGTGTTTGTGAGAATTGCAGGATAACACAGGTAGAAGTCCCTCATTGATTCAGGTTAGCTACCAGAGATGACCCCCAAAAATGTACGAAGACATTGAAGACAATGGTGGTTCATGAAGACATTCATGTCGAAGACAATGACATATGAAGACTCCCCATGAAGCCTTTGAAACTCGAAGACTTAGATCCTTCGTAGTTTTACTATTATTCATGTTGTGTCATAGGAACCACCGTACTGTTAAGTGGGGTCCAAGAGAACCAGTCAGGATGACTGAAGTGATGCCTAATTCAAAACCTATGTCTTCGAGTGAAGACAATGAGAGAAAATCTTGTCCAGAGTCAGACAAGTCAGCTTTACTTGCAGCCCAAGTAAAGTTGCCGTGAGAGTTCAAAATCCGACCGTTAGTACACGTGTCAGTTCCTTAGTGACCCAGGGTCATTTCGGACAAATCAGATCAGGATTGCCAAGTGGCTATAAATAGTCCACCCCCACAACCATAAACGGTTGGCTGCTCAGATTTCAGTGCACGGCTTTTGTTGTTTGAGAGCAACCCACCTCGAAGCCTTTGAGAGAAAATCCTTAGTGAGGAGAAAAGCCCTAACCACCCAGAGCCAGAGTAATTGGGCATCACTTAAGTCTTCTTGTCTGAGTGATCTGAAGACTTATTACACTTGAGGACTGTGCATCCTCCAGACGGTTAGGCGTCGCGTTCTGAGCATCCAAGAGGAATTGTGGATTGCCGGTGAACGAAGTCTGTGAAGGTTTGGGAGTCTACCTTGAAGACTTACCAGAGTGATTGGGTGGGGTCTGTGTGACCTTAGCTCAAGGAGAAAACGGTGAGGACTGGGTGTCCTGAGCTGCGTGTTCAGGACTGGGTGTCCGGGACTGTGTGTCCTTTGGTTTAAATACCTAGCCGCTCCAACCAGACGTACAGTTGTCACAGCAACTGGAACTGGTCCAACATATCATTGTCTTCAACGTGTCACTGGTTTCATCTTCACCTCCCTTTACTTACCAGTACACATTGTGAAGCTATTGCATGCTTGCTTTATCTTCTGTCTTCACAACCTGACTGTATGATCTGTTTGGCTTCATAACTTCTTCCAACCTGATCCTCATTACACTGAAGCTATTTGTCTCTGTGCTTTCACTGTATTGTATATTTGACTATGGCTTGCATTGTGTAATCTACCTTCTGCTGCATAGTGATAGGCTTGTTATTCTATTTGTCTTCATAACTTCCACGTTTTGAAGACTTTCATAAAAATCGCCTATTCACCCCCCCCCCCTCTAGTCGATATAAAGCACTTTCAATTGGTATCAGAGCAAGGTGCTCCCTTGTTCTGTGTGATTCGGTTTAACCACTTGGAGTTTTAGCTATGTCGACTGCAGGGATAATTAAAGTCTCCGCTGCGTGCCCCATCTTCGATGGAACTGAATATCCCTACTGGAAGAATAAGATGCGCATGCATCTTGAAGCCATTGACGTCGACCTATGGTATGTCGTCGAAAACGGTGTTCCCAAGGCTGGAGAAGGTGTCACTGCGGCTGATGTCAAGAAGTTCACTCAACTGGACTCCACTGCCAAGAATATTATCTGTGGTCATCTGACCAAGGGACAGTACGGCCGTGTGAGTGCCTTGAAGACATCCAAGCTGGTATGGGACTGGCTCTCCAAGGTCAATGAAGGCATCTCAACCCAAAGAGATCAGAGAATCAGTGTTCTTCGCAATCTCTTCAACCGCTTCAAGCGAAATGACAATGAGAATGTCCAGCACACATTTGACCGGCTCACTGACATCACGAATGAGCTTCAAGCCCTCGGCGCCACTGAGATCACCAAACATGAAATCATCAAGACGCTGCTAAGATCACTTGACAGTTCATTTGACATCCTAGCCCTGATGATTCAAGAACGTCCAGACTTCAAGACGCTCGATCCGTCTGACATACTTGAGAGGCTCAACACACATGAGTTTCAGCTTTCTGAGAAAAGAGATATCTACGGTCCAAACTATGGGCGAACTCGTGCCTTGAAGGCAAAAGCTGTGTCATCATCTGAAGAAGAATCTGACAGCAGTTCTGATGATCCTGAAGACATTGGACGGGAACTTGCAATGCTAGTGAAGAAGTTCCAGAAATTCACCAAAAAGAAAGGCTTCAGAAAGTCTTCATGATCAAGCTCAAGGAATGATGAAGCTTCTGCGCATGACTACAAGAGGAAAACTTGTCACAAGTGCAAGAAAACTGGACACTTCATCTCTGAGTGTCCACAATGGGACAATGAGAACAGAAAGAAGAAGAAGAGCAAGGAATATGACTCTGACGATAAGAAGACGAAGAAATACTCAAAGTCTTCGTCCAAGTCTTCCTCAAAGTCTTCATCACACAAGAAGAGTTCATCTGGCAAGGCTCGTGCGTTTGTTGGCAAGGAAATGGATTCAGAGGAGGAGTCCGCTTCTGAGGAGGCAGAGGTGGAGTCTGAGGAGGAGTCTGATTCAGGCATTGCAAGTTTGGCTACAGCCTATGTCGCCAAGTCCATCTTCAACACTGAAGATAATGACTCCATCACCATCACCGATGCAAATGACAAGGACGAATCTACTCCCACCTACTGCTTCATGGCACGTGGTGCCAAGGTAAACACACGCGCTACTCACTATCGAACATCGAGTGACGATGACTCTGATTGTGATTCAAAACCCAGTTACAAAACACTTGCTAAAGTTGCAACTGAACAACAAAAGGCCATGGAACATATTCAAAAACTGTTAGACAGAAGCGATGATCTGTTGGGTGCTGAAATGACTCGTTCTGAATCCTTAATTGAAGACATAAAAAATCTTCATGTTAAGTATCAGGAACTCGAAGATCGTCTTGAGACTCTCTCAACTACTCATGAAAAGCTTTCCTATGATTATCTTCAGAAGAAGCAAGATCTTGAGAAGTTGAGAGCGGATCATGAAGATCTTCAAAAGGAAAATGAGTCACTTCGAGCCGAACAGATCAGTTCTGCTCAGGAAGGATTTGAACCACCATGCCTTAAATGCATTGAGCGTGATAATGCTATTTCTGTTGCTGAATGTTCCACTGCTACTGCTGTTGCAATATCTTCAACTGTTGAAGTGGTAACTAACCCCTCTGCTGAGGATACCACTGCTATTGCTGATGAAAATGCTAGGTTGAAGACATTGCTTGAAACAGGGATGTACAAAAGTCTCAAAGGACATCAGACACTATGTGATGTCCTCAAGAAGCAGATTCTGAACCGAAACCCTAGCAAAGAGGGTGTTGGGTTCGTGAGGAAAATTAATGCAGATGGCTCTTACTGGAAACCTGAGCAGTACCCCAAAACCACATGGGTTGCTGCAAAGGAATCCTCATCAGATCCATCCAATCTATCTGGCTTCACTTGTGCTAATCCAATTATCATTGATGAATCCTTTGATGCAAACTATAAACTGTTTAGGAATCAGAATGGTGAAGTATTTGCCAGGTACATTGGTACTAACTGCAGGAATGGACCGCCTATGAAGAAGATCTGGGTTCAAAAAACGTGTCTTGAGAATCTTCCTGTGAATGTCTTCATGACACCTCACATGAAGAAGACAAACCTCAGACCAAAGGCTTCATATGGTCCAAAGGCTTCATACAGGCAGAGGACCCATCTGAGTCGCACTAACACAAATGTTTTGCAGGGAAACCATGCTCAGGCATATGAGAGCGGTTCTTCAAACCGTCATTCTCATATGACCAAAAACTATTCTGCCTATTCTTATGAGTACTATTGCCCACCTGCTAGACTGTTTGCCAGGGCTCCCAAGCCAAAATTCTCAGATGCTGCACTTAGACTTATTGCTTCTAAGCCACCCTTGAAGATGTGGGTGGTTAAGAAAGCTTAACTCTCTTTTGCAGGGAAAGGTCTCCAGCACAAAACCAAAATCTTCTGATGCTATTGCTGGAGACCTCAGAAATCTTGTGGGGCGCAAGATCAAATGCCCGAATGGCATCACTATGTATTTCGTACCTGAATCGCATGCTACTCTCCTTACTTGTCCTAACCTGGATCTCAGTTTTCATAATCCACTGGTTCGTCAAATGTTTTTGCTTCACAACACTCTTGGTGAAGCCTATCCCCCTAACTGCACTGTAGGGTACGACACCAGTGACTTCAGAGTCTTCAGAATGGATTATTGACAGCGGGTGTACAAATCACATGACTGGCAAAAGAAGTCTCTTTATGGACTCAACCTTACGTCCATCTGACAAGAGCCACATCACATTCGCTGACACTGGTAAAAGCAAGGTACTGGGTCTGGGTAGAGTTGCAATCTCAAAGGATCAACACATGGATAAAGTCATGTTTGTTGAATCCCTTGGCTTCAACTTAATGTCTGTCTCAATGCTTTGCGATTTAAACATGATTGTAATCTTTGGAAAATATTGCTGTCTGGTACTAATGGAATCTGACAAGTCTCTAGTGTTTGAAGGGTATCGAAAAGATGATTTGTACGTGGTAGATTTCTCAACAGGGCCACAGCTTGCAGTTTGTCTTCTCGCAAAGGCTTCAGAATGCTGGCTTTGGCATCGAAGACTTGGGCATGCTGGCATGAGGAACCTCCACACCCTTGCAAAGAAGAAGCATGTCATAGGCATCGAGGGCGTCAAGTTCAAGAAAGATCACTTATGCAGTGCCTGTGAAGCTGGGAAGATGACAAGGGCAAAACATCCTTCGAAGACAATCATGACCACTACTCAACCCTTCGAACTGCTTCACATGGATCTCTTCGGTCCTACCCACTACTCAACTTTCTCCACTACTGCTTGCCTCTATGGCTTCGTCATTGTTGATGATTACTCTAGATATACTTGGGTGCACATAATCCTTTACAAGACTGAAGTGCAGGATGTCTTCAGACGCTTCGCAAATCGGGCAATGAACAATTATGGCGCCAAGATAAAGCACATCAGAAGTGACAATGGCACAGAATTCAAAAACACCGGCCTTGACACATATCTTGATACATTGGGCATCACTCATGAATTCTCAGCTCCATACACGCCACAACAGAATGGCATCGTCGAACGCAAGAACAGAACACTCATTGAGATGGCCAGAACAATGTTAGATGAGTACAAGACACCAAGAAAATTCTGGACTGAAGCCATTGACACTGCATGCCATACTATCAACCGTGTATATCTTCACAAGCTGCTGAACAAGACATCTTATGAACTTCTGACTGGCAAGAAGCCAAATGTAAGTTACTTCAGACTATTTGGATCAAGATGCTGGATCAAGGACCCTCACCACACCTCAAAATTTGCTCCAAAAGCACATGAGGGCTTCATGCTTGGATATGGAAAGGATTCGCACTCCTACAGAGTCTTCAATCTCTTTCACTACAAAGTGGTTGAAACAGTGGATGTGCGGTTTGATGAGACCAATGGGTCACAAAGAGAGCAACTACCAGATGTGCTAGATGAAGTTCCAGCTAGTGAATCAATCAAGCTAATGGGAACTGGAGATATTATACCTTCTGAAGCTCGTCCTGAAGAAGAACTTATCATCTCAGCACCTGATCCACATGAAGACAATGCTCAGCCTGAAGACATACCTCCCCATGATAACGTAGATCAGCAAGAGCAAAGTCTTCGACCCCTACATCCTCGTGTTGCCAATGAAGTACAGATTGACAGGATAATTGACAGCATCAATGCACCTGGTCCACTGACTCGTTCAAGGGCAACTCAACTGGCAAACTTTTGCGGACACTTCGCATTCATTTCAATCACTGAACCCAAGAAAATTGATGAAGCCTTTATGGAACCTGAATGGATCCAAGCTATGCAAGAAGAGCTTCAACAATTTGAGCTGAACAATGTATGGGAGTTGGTTAAGCGTCCTGATCCACGGAAGCATAACATAATAGGCACCAAATGGATATACTGCAACAAGCAAGATGAGCATGGCCAAGTAGTCAGAAACAAGGCTCGTCTCGTTGCTCAAGGATATACTCAAGTGGAAGGCATTGACTTCGATGAAACATTTGCTCCTGTGGCCAGACTTGAAGCCATCCGTATACTGCTGGCCTATGCAAATCATCACAACATAATCCTGTATCAAATGGATGTAAAAAGTGCCTTCCTCAATGGCAAAATTGAAGAAGAAGTGTATGTTGCACAACCACCTGGGTTTGAAGATCCAAAACATCCTGACATGGTGTACAAGCTCAAAAAGGCACTATATGGCCTCAAACAAGCCCCTCGGGCCTGGTATGATACACTCAAATACTTCCTGAAGAGCAAAGGCTTCATACCTGGTTCCCTGGATCCCACTCTCTTCACGAAGACATATGATGGTGAACTGTTTGTGTGCCAAATATACGTGGATGACATTATCTTCGGCTGCACCAATCAGAAGTACAGTGAGGAGTTCGGATATATGATGCAAGAGCAATATCAGATGTCTATGATGGGGGAGCTGAAATTCTTCCTCGGTCTTCAGATACGGCAACAATGCAATGGCATCTTTATATCTCAAGAAAAATATCTCAAAGACTGCCTGAAGAAGTTCGGTATGCAAGACTGCAAAGGCTTCACAACACCAATGCCAGCCAAACATCATCTGGGTCCTGACGACAATGGTAAAGAGTTCGATCAAAAGGTATACCGCTCCATGATTGGTTCTTTGCTCTACTTATGTGCATCTAGGCCAGATATTATGCTTAGTGTTTGCATGTGTGCTCGGTTTCAAGCGGCACCAAAGGAGTCGCATCACTTAGCAGTGAAGCGAATTCTTCGATATTTGGCTCACACACCAACTTTAGGGTTATGGTATCCAAAGGGCTCAGAGTTTGATCTGGTTGGATTTTCGGACGTTGATTACGCTGGTGACAAGGTTGATCGGAAGTCCACATCAGGCACATGTCACTTTCTGGGCTGATCTCTTGCCTGTTGGTCTTCAAAGAAGCAGAACTGTGTATCTCTCTCCACTGCTGAATCTGAATACATTGCTGCTGGATCCTGCTGCGCTCAGCTTCTATGGATGAAGCAAACCCTCAAGGATTATGGCATTCATCTGAAGCAAGTGCCACTTTACTGCGACAACGAAAGCGCCATCAAGATCGCCAACAACCCAGATCAGCACTCAAAGACAAAGCACATTGAAATTCGTCATCATTTTCTCAGAGATCATGTTACAAAGGAAGACATTGATATCATACACGTCAACACTAAAGAGCAATTGGCAGATATCTTCACCAAGCCCTTGGATGAGAAGAGATTTTGCAAGTTACGGTGTGAGCTAAATATCTTGGAATCCTCAAATGTCCTGTGATCAGGCACACATCCTAACACTTATGCATGATGATGACTTAGATGTGCAACACACAAAGTAACGTATATCTTCAATCAATGAAGACATACATTCTAAGTGTGAATACATTAACATGGAATTTGACCTCGGAGCGCCACGATAATTGTGCGCCGTGTCTGGGTCCAATACTTCCTATACGGTGGGTAGCGCCACCACCAAAAAATTTCCTGCTTGAAGTGTTTTACTCATGGCATTACATTTGCTGGGTCTTCACATTTGGTTTGGCTTCAATCTCAACATGTCTTCATGATTATCTTCACTGTGTTGATTATATATGCACTGGTGTTCTGTCCTCTACAGCATTCACTTATAGCTATGTCTTCTTGTTTGAATCTTTTGAACTAAGTGAATGTGATCGGACCCTAACCTCTCCATGCTTCCTACCTCAAACTCTATCTCTCCAAGTCATATGCACTCTATTGAAACTGTCGAATGTCTTCACTGCATCCTTGTCAGAAGAAGACACAGAGACAAACTTTAAAACAGCTTTCAATGTTTTTCCATCAACTAGAATTCCGGAGAAGTAGGAACGACTCCCGACAAACCAGGCGTGCGTGGGGTGAAACTGCCCCCACAATTCCGCATGCTGGCCACGTACTGATCAGATGCGAATCGCCAGGGGCACCTGAGTAATAGCGCAGTGCCGCCCATATCCCTATAAATACATGTTTCACTGCGGTCATTATCTCTTCTTCCTCCCTCGCACAAACCCTAGCGCCACCGCTAACTCTCAACGACGCCGGCGACGAAGTGCTTCACTGCCGCGACCTCTCCGACGCCGTTCTCACGCCGACAGCGGACATCAGTCTCTCCGCTGTCGCCCTAGGTGTCTTTCGTCGCCAAGTTAGGGCACGGAGGATCGAACTGCTCGGCCTCACCACTCATCTCGTCTAGCAGTTCCAAGTCTGGTAAATAACAAGCCTTTTTACAGCCTCTTTTGATCCTATTGATCCATCACTTTCTGCCAAAAGAGGTTTCTATTCCTTCAAGTTTCATTCCTCTTGTCTGAATCTCATAACTTGCCTAGCATATTCACTTGTTCTTCATGAAGTAGTTAGATTCCTCACTTGTACTGATCTATGGGTTCGTACAAATCTGGAACCAACTTCTTTTCTATAAAGTGAATGTCTTCGCATGATGAGGTTAATGTCTTCTAAACTGATTTATCTTCAAAATCTTCTGAGAATGCATATGACCTCTTCCCCTTCCCTCGCACCTTAATGCTGTCACAGGTACATGTCCGTGGGAGAATCTTTTGGTTCTCATAGTCTGCATTCATTTGCAGAGTTCCTACAGCGTCACATCAATTCACCCGAAGCAAGTTCCTGTTGGTCAAGCAAAAGGAAGCCTTTGAAACCTTTGAATCCTTTGAAGCCTTTGAATCTTTTGAAGCCTTCCAAGTTAAGCTTCATGGCATCCGAGAAACAATCAAGGAAGGGAGGCAGACAGAGACGTGGTGACACATCTAAAGATCTGCCTGAAGATTTGGCAGAAATGTATCAAACAGATCCCGAAGAGAGCTATGGTCAGCGCAAGACACGAATCCAATGGATTCGAAGATATTGGGCAGAGCAGTGGTTCCAATACCGCTTCGTCACCAAAGAATATGCAGAGAAGTGCGCCATCAAGAGGCCATGGGGAGATGCCTTGTACAAGAATCTCGTACCCCGAACCAGAGACGAAGCCATTGCTCAAGGCTTCTTTCCATGCATGGTCAGGGGACAACAGCCAGCTGACGCACATCCGTCATCCCTTCTCTGGTGTCGCGATGACACTCTGTTCAAGCGCAACTTCCAATTTGCCCAGAACTCTGTGAAGCAAAACAAGAAGGAGTTTGGGTTGGACTTCAACCCTGGTCCCTCCAAACCAAGGGCAGATGGCACACGCGACGCAAATCCCAATGTCATCGGACCATTTGCCAATCTCGAAGGCCTCATCACTCACATTATAGTCCAAGGGACTGCCGTGAATGACCCTCCAGCAGACACTGAGTCTGATGATGCTCCTGCTGCTCCGGAGCCGAAGCAGATGAAGAAGAAGCCAAAAGCTTCCAAGCCAGCCACTTCTCCCAAGACCTCCAGAGCGAAGCCATTGGCCACTGCACCTCCTGAAGCCAGTGTGTAGTCTGAAGGCTTATCAAGAGTCTCCAAGCCTCAAGAAGCAAAGAAATCACAGCCACACTCCAGCAAAGAACTCACTGCCGCTGCCGTTCTGTGCTGCGAAGCCATTGATCTGTCGAGTGACGACGATCTTGCCGATGACGCTCTTGAGCAGCTCATCAAAAGCAAGGAGGAGGCTGAAATATTCAACAACCTACCACTGTTTGATGCAGCAATCATCCACAACTTCATCGATGAGTGGTTTGACTCACCCAACATCAGCTTTGATGATCTGCAGCTGCCTATTGGCCTCAGCGTAGCCTTCCAAGGAGCTATTGCTTCAGAACTCGCAATTGCCCAGCGCATCGTGGAACTGAAGCAAAAGATAGATTTTGAAAAGGCTCAGTTCAAGCAGAACATGACCACGCTCAGCGTCCAAGAAGTCAAAGACTTCAAAGTCATGCTGCACGAGTTGAAGGAAAGCTTTATGCAGAAACGTGCAGAGGCTCAGGGTTCACGCGAGTGCATGAAGAATTTGGCTGATATCTGCGTGCAGGCCTACAATGAGGCCGAGAAGCAAAAGGCACTTGGGCGTCCCGGCATCGACCCCAGGATGGCCGCCAAGAAAAAGAAGAAGCCCACTATGGCTGAAGAAGAGGCCCCACAACAAGAAGCTGTTCCGATTGTCTTCCCCACCGCCAAGCCTAGCTCGAAGCCAAAGCGCTCAACTGCTTCAGAGCTTAAGAAGACTAGGATAGCCGAAGCTAAAGCAAGGAAGAGGAAACACGCTGAAGCCTCTCCTTCAGACCCCACCATCAAGAAGCGCAAGACCAAGAAGTCTCGGGGTGCTCCCACAGAGCCCTTGATAGTCGAACCTCTTTCCGTTCGCTTTCCTCATGAAGATCGTCAGATGATCGTGCATGAGTCTGCTCTCACAGAGGCTCCGCATGCTGAAGAAATTCCAGCAGCCGACCCCACCGCTGCTGAAGACATTGGTCTCCAAGACAATGTACACAGTGATGCAGTCCTTCCTCAGCTCAAAACGAGCAAAATGATCAGCATTGGTCGTCCTTTGACGCCAATCACACAAGATGCATCGTGGGCAGATCGCCCGCAGGAGGAAGAGGATGAGCCCCAGCCCACTGCAACTCCACCTGCGTCGCCTGCATTCCGTAGGCTTCGCAAAGGGCCAAGGGCTCAGACTGCTGACGACATTCCGGCTGCATCAGCCGAAGAACATGCAGAAGAGCATGAAGAACCTCAAGCTCCGTCTCCCCCACACCATTAAGAAGAAGTTCTCAAGGAGGCTGACACCACTGCGGCTGCCACACATAATACTGAAGCATTTATGGAGCCCGACCAACCAACAGCTTCAAGAGATACTGAAGCCACTGCCTCTGACCCTTCTGTGCCTGTGTCTGCTGCCGGACCACAGTTCAATTATCATATTGCGCACAGGCCCCAGGTACAGAAGCCAATCCCACGACTGCCAAGGTTCCCAGGTCCAGTCACTGCTCCTGGCTCCTTCAATGTCAATAGCTTCAAGGCAGACAACACCTTCTTCAACCGCTCCAAGAACCCTTACTCAAGGGAAAAGATTGTGTCAGATAGGTTCTGGAGCTACCCACAACGCAGCTACTACTCCTGCGTCCTCTACAACCAGAACCGCATCTTTCCACATCAGCGCCTTGAAGTTGAAGCTTTTACTGGTCTGCCTGGTCTGGAAGAAGCCCTGGACTGCTTCAAGCAAGTTGGCCTGCTGCCGTTTGTCACGGATAAAGAGCACTGGAACGAAGAGCTTCTGCTTCAGTTCTATGCCACATTGCACATCAAGGGCTACAACAGAGATCCGAAGACTTGGGTCCTGGAGTGGATGACCGGCAACGTCCATCATGAAGCCAATGCATTTGATATCATTGAGCTCACCGGCCTACCCTCTCCAGGCGAACTCTTCGAAGAAGGCTGTCAACTCCATGCTGAAGCTGTTGAGAGCATATTTCAGCGACCTGAGCCAAATATGAGTCAGATGCTCTCAATGATGAAGCCACTGCCTTCTGACGCACCTTACCCGATGGAGTTCTTTGTTGAAGACTTAGAGTACCTGCCTAGAACTATCTATCACATCATCAGGCGGACTCTATGGCCCATTAAGGGGCACTCTCGATATGCCAAGGTTGAAGGTGCCATGAAGACTCTCATCTTCTGCATCCTGCACGGCAAATGCTTCAATGCCCAGGATCTCTTCATACGTCAACTTGCTGCGTCTGGCTCAGATCTCTTTGGTCTGAAGATTTATGCTCCATGGGTTATGAGGCTAATCAAGCTCCACTCTGCAATATCATATCAACCCTCAGCCCACAACCACAGAATCTTCTTACCTGATGTGGACACCTCTGCTGAAGCTATTTATCCTGAGCCTGCCAAACAGCCACTAAGTCTTCAGAATGCAGAACACCAAAGCTTCACTCAACATGATGAAGGTGTTGAAGCCATTTCCAGAGTCTATCCAATGGCTGGCACCACACGTGCCCCTGCATCCACTGAAGCCACTGACAGCGAAGCTGCACAGAGACCCAAGAAACGCGCTCGTACACTCACTGATCGTGAACTTCTTGTGGCTCTGCATCAAAAGCAAGATAGGCATCACGACTGGCTCAAGAGGCAGATGCACAGTATAATGCAAGATGTCAATCGCATCAGGAATCTGGCCACCAAGAACGCCTTCGTCGCACATGAAACCTGTCGCCGCACTTGGAAAGGCCTCACAATGATGTGCACTGAAGCTGAATTGCAAGAGGATGGCTTCAAGGAGCGATTCAAGTTTGACTCCACACCCCCCAGAAGAGCTGTGTTGCGTGGGACTCCGTCGCTTGAAGAATCCGAGTTCTCTTCCTCTGCTGCCACCGTGACGGGTAAAATCATTGAGGAAGAAGACGACGCTACATCACCACCAATGTCTTCAGCGCGCGTCGTCACTGCACCAAGCTCGCCTGCACCACCAAATGCCTCCACCGACCCTGCTGCGCCTGGGAACGCATAGAAAACTCTATGTCTTCAAACCTTTTTTGGTCATCACTGACAAAAGGGGGAGAAGCATATGATGTTTATAGTCTTCAAGCGGGTCAATAATATGGGCGGGTGCTTTATATTTTGCATTTTGCTTCGTGCTTACAACTCTCGTTTTGCTACATTTGGTTCTTTGAGTTGTAACACTTAAACTTGATGGTCGTCTGCTACTATGTTTGCCACTGTGTTTTTGCAAAGATAAATTCCGCATGTACGACGATAATTTCCGCACTCTTATCATTTCGCAGACGTCCATTTTTCATTATGCATATCATTATCTTCATATATCTTTACGTGCATGATGGATTGTCATCATAAGTTGAAGTGGATTCCCACAAATACAACCTGTTGTGTGCATTTGCATTCCAGAAGCAAATCACTTATATGCACATCTTCAGGGGGAGCCCTTGCAGCTTATGAAGACAATTCCTTTACAATTTCACAAATTATATTCCCCGTTGAAAACTTCAACTAGTTTGTCATCAATCACCAAAAAGGGGGAGATTGTAAGTGCATCTAGTGCCACCCCTAGTTGGTTTTGGAGTATTGACGACAAACCTAGTTGAGGGACTAATGTGTTTGTGAGAATTGCAGGATAACACAGGTAGAAGTCCCTCATTGATTCAGGTTAGCTACCAGAGATGACCCCCAAAAATGTACGAAGACATTGAAGACAATGGTGGTTCATGAAGACATTCATGTCGAAGACAATGACATATGAAGACTCCCCATGAAGCCTTTGAAACTCGAAGACTTAGATCCTTCGTAGTTTTACTATTATTCATGTTGTGTCATAGGAACCACCGTACTATTAAGTGGGGTCCAAGAGAACCAGTCAGGATGACTGAAGTGATGCCTAATTCAAAACCTATGTCTTCGAGTGAAGACAATGAGAGAAAATCCAGGGTCATTTCGGACAAATTAGGTCAGGATTGCCAAGTGGCTATAAATAGTCCACCCCCACAACCATAAACGGTTGGCTGCTCAGATTTCAGTGCACGGCTTTTGTCGTTTGAGAGCAACCCACCTCGAAGCCTTTGAGAGAAAATCCTTAGTGAGGAGAAAAGCCCTAACCACCCAGAGCCAGAGTAATTGGGCATCACTTAAGTCTTCTTGTCTGAGTGATCTGAAGACTTATTACACTTGAGGACTGTGCATCCTCCAGACGGTTAGGCGTCGCGTTCTGAGCATCCAAGAGGAATTGTGGATTGCCGGTGAACGATGTCTGTGAAGGTTTGGGAGTCTACCTTGAAGACTTACCAGAGTGATTGGGCGGGGTCTGTGTGACCTTAGCTCAAGGAGAAAACGGTGAGGACTGGGTGTCCTGAGCTGCGTGTTCAGGACTGGGTGTCCGGGACTGTGTGTCCTTTGGTTTAAATACCTAGCCGCTCCAACCAGACGTACAGTTGTCACAGCAACTGGAACTGGTCCAACATATCATTGTCTTCAACGTGTCACTGGTTTCATCTTCACCTCCCTTTACTTACCAGTACACATTGTGAAGCTATTGCATGCTTGCTTTATCTTCTGTCTTCACAACCTGACTGTATGATCTGTTTGGCTTCATAACTTCTTCCAACCTGATCCTCATTACACTGAAGCTATTTGTCTCTGTGCTTTCACTGTATTGTATATTTGACTATGGCTTGCATTGTGTAATCTACCTTCCGCTGCATAGTGATAGGCTTGTTATTCTGTTTGTCTTCATAACTTCCACGTTTTGAAGACTTTCATAAAAATCGCCTATTCACCCCCCCCCCCTCTAGTCGATATAAAGCACTTTCAAGGGAGAGTTTCGTCAGCACGACGGCGTGATGACAGTGATGATGTTTTACCGACGCAGAGCCTCGCCTAAGCACCGCTAAGATATGACCGAGGTGGAATATGGTGGAAGGGGGCACCGCACACGGCTAAGGAACGATCACGAAGATCAACTTGTGTGTCATGGGGTGCCCCCTTGCCCCCGTATATAAAGGAGGGAGAGGGGGAGGTGCGTCCAGCCCAAGGGGTGCGCCTGGAGGAGTCCTACTCCCACCGGGAGTAGGACTCCCCCCTCTTGCCTTGTTGGAAAAGGAAGGGTGAAGGGAGAAAGAGGAAAGGGGGGCGCCCCCCCCCCCCTTCCTTGTCCTATTTGGACTAGGGGGGAGGGGGCGCGCGGCCTGCCCTGGCCGGCCCTCCTCTTCTCCCTTAGGGCCCATGTAGGCCCAATAACCCCCGGGGGGTTCCGGTAACCCCCCGGTACTCTGGTAAAATCCCGATTTCACCCGAAACGTTTCCGATATCCAAATATAGGCTTCCAATATATCAATCTTTATGTATCGACCATTTCGAGACTCCTCGTCATGTCCGTGATCACATCCGGGACACCGAACAACCTTCCGTACATCAAAACACAAAAACCCTAATTACGATCGTCACCGAACTTTAAGCGCGCGGACCCTACGGGTTCGAGAACTATGTAGACATGACCGAGACATGTCTCCGGTCAATAACCAATAGCAGAACCTGGATGCTCATATTGGCTCCTACATATTCTACGAAGATCTTTATCGGTCAGACCGCATAACAATATACGTTGTTCCCTTTGTCACCGGTATGTTACTTGCCCGAGATTCGATCGTCGGTATCTCAATACCTAGTTCAATCTTGTTACCGGCAAGTCTGTTTACTCGTTCCGTAATACATCATCCCGCAACTAACTTATTAGTTGCAATGCTTGCAAGGCTTGAGTGATGTGCATTACCGAGAGGGCCCAGAGATACCTCTCCGACAATCAAAGTGACAAATCCTAATCTCGAAATACGCCAACCCAACAAATACCTTCGGAGACACCTGTAGAGCACCTTTATAATCACCCAGTTACATTGTGACGTTTGGTAGCACACAAAGTGTTCCTCCGGTAAACGGGAGTTGCATAATCTCATAGTCATAGGAACATATATAAGTTATGAAGAAAGCAATAGCAACAAACTAAACGATCAAGTGCTAAGCTAATGGAATGGGTCAAGTCAATCACATCATTCTCCTAATGATGTGATCCTGTTAACCAAATAACAACTCATGTCTATGGTTAGGAAACATAACCATCTTTGATCAACGAGCTAGTCAAGTAGAGGCATACTAGTGACACTCCGTTTGTCTATGTATTCACACATGTATTATGTTTCCGGTTAATACAATTCTAGCATGAATAATAAACATTTATCATGATACAAGGAAATAAATAATAACTTTATTATTGCCTCTAGGGCATATTTCCTTCAGTAAATGGTTACGTCAATGCAAGCTTTGACACTGATCCAGATGACTCTAAGTCACAAACCGGATACGTATTTATATTGAATGGTGGAGCTGTCAGTTGGTGCAGTTCTAAGCAGAGCGTCGTGGCGAGATCTACATGTGAAGCAGAGTACATAGCTGCTTCGGAAGCAGCAAATGGAGTCTGGGTGAAGGAGTTCATATCCAATCTAGGTGCAATACCTAGTGCATCGGGTCCAATGAAAATCTTTTGTGATAATACTGGTGCAATTTCCTTGGCAAAGGAATCCAGATTTTACAAGAGAACCAAGCACATCAAGAGACGCTTCAATTCCATCCGCGATCAAGTCAAGGAGGGAGACATAGAGATTTGCAAGATACATACGGATCTGAATGTTGCAGACCCATTGACTAAGCCTCTCTCATGAGCAAAACATGATTAGCACCTAGACTCCATGGGTGTTAGAATCATTACTATGTAATCTAGATTATTGACTCTAGTGCAAGTGGGAGACTGAAGGAAATATGCCCTAGAGGCAATAATAAAGTTGTTATTTATATTTCCTTATATCATGATAAATTTTTATTATTCATGCTAGAATTGTATTAACCGGAAACTTAGTACATCTGTGAATACATAGACAAACAGAGTGTCCCTAGTGTGCCTCTACTTGACTAGCTCGTTAATTAAAGATGGTTAAGTTTCTTAGCCATAGACATGTGTTGTAATTTGATGAACGGGATCACATCATTAGAGAATGATGTGATGGACAAGACCCATCCGTTATCTTAGCATAATGATCGTTTAGTTTTTCTGCTATTGCTTTCTTCATGACTTATACATGTTCCTCAGACTATGAGATTATGCAACTCCCGAATACCGCAGGAACACCTTGTGTGCTATCAAACGTCACAACGTAACTAGGTGATTATAAAGATGCTCTACAGGTGTCTCCGATGGTGTTTGTTGAGTTGGCATAGATCGAGATTAGGATTTGTCACTCCGTGTATCAAAGAGGTATCTCTGGGCCCTCTCGGTAATGCACATCATTATGAGCCTTGCAAGCAATATGACTAATGAGTTAGTCACAGGATGATGCATTACGGAACGAGTAAAGAGACTTGACGGTAACGAGATTGAACTAGGTATGAGGATACCGACGATGGAATCACGGGCAAGTAACATACCGATGACAAAGGGAACAACATATGTTGTTATGCGGTTTGACCGATAAAGATCTTCGTAGAATATGTAGGAGCCAATATGAGCATCCAGGTTCCGCTATTGGTTATTGACCGGAGATGTGTCTCGGTCATGTCTACATAGTTCTCGAACCCGTAGGGTCCGCACGCTTAACGGTCGATGATGATTTGTATTATGAGTTATGTGATTTGATGACTAAAGTTTGTTTGAAGTCCCGGATGAGATTACGGACATGGCGAGGAGTCTCAAAATGGTTGAGACATAAAGATTGATATATTGGACGATGTTATTTAGACACCGGGTGAGTTTCGAGAGGTACCGGATAATTATCAGAGTGTCGGCGGGTTATGGGAACCCTCGGGGGAACTAATGGGCCATGATGGGACTTAGTGGGGAGAGAGAAGGGCCGCAAGGGGGCTGCCCCCCCCCCCCCCCTCCCGGGTCTGAATTGGACTAGGGGAAGGGGGCGGTGCCCCCCTTTCCTTCCCTTCCCCCTCTCCCTTCCTTCTTCACCCTTTCCTCAGGTGGAATCCTACTAGGACTTGGAGTCCTAGTAGGACTCCCCTCTCCTGGCGCGCCCTACAGGGCTGGTCGGCCTCCCCCTCCCCTCCTTTATATATGGGGGTAGGGGGCACCCTAGAACACACAAGTTTCTCTTAACCGTGTGTGGTGCCCCCCTCCATAGTTACACATCTCGGTCATATCGTCGTAGTGCTTAGGCAAAGCCCTGCGTTGGTAACTTCATCATCACTGTCGTCACGCCGTTGTACTGACGGAACTCTCCCTTGTCCTCAACTGGATCAAGAGATCGAGGGACGTCATCGAGCTGAACGTGTGCTGAACACGGAGGTGTCGTATGTTCGGTGCTTGGATCGGTTGGATCACGAAGATGTTCGACTACATCAACCGCGTTACTAAACACTTCTGCTTTCGGTATACGAGGGTACGTGGACACACTCTCCTGTTGCTATGCATCTCCTAGATAGATCTTGCATGATCGTAGGTAAAAAAATTGAAATACTGCGTTCCCCAATAGACCCTTCACCGGCCGTGACTTGTCCACGGCCGCCTCCTCGCCACCCACAAGGTGTTTGGTTGATTCTGTTGCCCGGACGAGGCTCATACACGCCCTCCAATGTCTAGTAAGGTATGGATTCATCACTCCAAAGGATCATGGCGGATAGCTCAAATGAGTTGTTTACAATAACATCATATGTTCATCATCGACCCAAGAATCATCTGACGATGATGATGTTGTGGTTGCTATTGTCATTGTCAATGACCACATAGCAAGGCATCGGCCGTTGTTTAGGGGATCGGCCATGTCCTACTCTACAACGATTATTTCGATCTCACAAAATCACTATTTAACACCAAGCTTTTTCGGCGACAGTTCCTGATGATGAGACCATTGTTCAACTATATTCAGGAGGGAGTGATGGGGTATAATGATTAATTCCAATGCATGCCCTTGGAAAGATCGGCTTCTCCTCTTATCAGAAATGTACCGCAGTTGTTCGCATACTTGCATACGTAATTCCCAATGATCTTGTTAATGAGTACGTAGGCATGAATGAGTCCACATGCCTTGAGGCATTGTACTGATTATGCAAAACTGTGATGGTCGTGTTTGGCCCGGAGTACTTGAGAGAACCAAATGTTGCGGATATAGCCCGGTTGTTAGTGATCAATGAATCGAGAGGATTTCCAGGAATGCTTGGAAGCATAGATTGTATGCACTGGAAGTGGAATAACTCTCCATTTTCCTGGCAGGGGTGGTATAAGGGACATGTTAAAGCTTTTGCACGGTCATACTTGAAGTTGTTGCATCACAAGATCTACGGATTTGTCACTCTTTCTTCGGCATGGCAGGTTCTCACAATGACATCAACGTGCTTCAGCGCTCTCCGATGTTCACTAGGCTTTCAGAATGCAATTTCCCAGATGTCAACTTTGATATCAATGGCCACCAATATAACAAGAGATACTATCTAGCTGATGGTATCTATCCTCAATGGTCTATGATTGTGAAGACAATCTCCGAGCCCTAAGGAGAGAAGAGGGCTAGGTTTCTAAATAATAAGAGGGTACTAGGAAGGATGTGGAGCGTGTTTTTGGTATGCTCAAATCTCGATGGGCTATTGTTCGACATCCTGGTAGAACATGGAGCACTCAGACTATGTGGGAGGTGATGACTGATTGTGTGATCATGTACAACATGATCATAAAGGATGAGCGTGATGAGAGCCTCTATGACCAAGGGTGGGATTTTCAGGGTGAAAATGTTGAACTTGAGACTGGAACAGCAACATATGCACAGTTCATTCAATTTCATCAAGAAATGTGTAATTAGACAACTCACATTCAACTTAAATAATTTGGTTGAGCATATGTAGACTCCATAGGGAACCGATAGTTGTATGTACTCTTTTTCTTCTAATGTCTTTGGTACAATTTTAAATTCATTTGGTTGTAAACTATGTGATATTTCTTTATTAGTATAAACTATGTCACTTTTATTTGTTTAATAATTTATAATGTTTCATTCACATGTTATATTGGTCGTGGAAAATTCGACTAAAACGGACGGGCGGACCAAATGGGTCGACCAATTGGCGCACTGCCTAGAAATGCACGGACAAGGGGCGGATGCCAACCCTACTAGTAACCCAAGCGGACAAAAGGTGGACGAAATCCATGTCAATTTGAATCCGCACGTTGAAGTTGGCTTAAAACTTTTTCTGGAGTTGTTGTAGAATTCAAGTGGGGAATGGGAAGAATAGAGAACACACTACTCCTGATTTTTTCGAAAAGAGGGAGATCCCCGGCCTCTGCATCAGAACGATGCATACGGCCACATTTATTAATAGGCAAATAAGTTCAATAGAGGCATTGAAGTCTCAAACAAAAGAACCAAAAATGCTCACAAAAGAGCAGAAGAGTAAAAGTAAAGCCACAACCGATTGGCAAAAAAAAGATAGGAAAACTAATTTCCTATCCTATTACATAACCGCCATCCAAACCGGTTGAAAATAATCCGTGCTACCATCTCTCATCGGATAGATCCAGTAACCAAACGCTCTCTGGCCTCCGTCGGAGTGCATTGGCTCGGAAGATAACCTGCAAAAAATGAGTATTTGTTGTTCTGTTAAAGACCAAATCATTTCTGCAGTTCCAGACTATCCATAATAAAGCACATACTCCTACACGAATGTGTCTCGCTGTTTCAGAATCTATCTCGTCAAGCCACGTCCCAAATAACGTGTTGATATTATTCGAAGGGGTAATATTAAAGGCTATGTGAATTGTCCGCCATAAAATTTTTGCCAACGGGCAGTCAAGAAAGAGGTGTTTGATGGATTCATCCGATCACAAAAACTACATCTTGTAGATCCAGTCCAGTTGCGTTTTGCCAAGTTGTCCTTAGTTAAAATGACTTGTTTGTGTACAAACCACATAAACACTTTAACTCTCAAAGATACTTTGACATTCCAAACATGTTTTGAACTAGGAATAGAGCTAGAGTTGATAACATCCAGATACATGGATTTAACCGTAAACTCTCCATTCTTAGTTAGCTTTCAGCACAACTGATCGGGTCGTTGAGAAAACTGAACATCAATCAGTCGTCTCACAAGATGGAGCCAAGCTCCCCAATAGTTTCCGGCTAGCGTTCTCCTAAAGTGAATATTGAGAGGAGTGAACTGAAGTACTACCGCACTACTCCTCTTGTCGCAGTGCATGAGATGAGAATAGCTCCAATAGGTGAACGTTGGAACAATGGAATAACCTGAACGTTGTGTGTGTTGATTTTGCATGTGGCGAAGAGGAGGATAAAATGATCTGGACACTCTCCTTTAGGGGAGTTCAATGTCAGTTCTTCTATTTGGCGATGCAGAATGTGAAGAGAGTGCCCAAGATCACCCCCATACCCACCTCAAACCCCCCGGCGGGCTGCTCGAACGCAAAAGTCGCACCAAACCCCGCTGCTTAAATCCGGCTCAAACGCCCGAACTAACCGACAATCCCCATATTTTGTCTATATATTGCGTGGATATATGGAGGCATTGGACGCGCTCGGCACCGCCGCCACGTCGGACCGGTCCGGTCTAGCCCATGCTGCCCCACCACCTTCCTCACAAAAAACTCATTCGCTCGGACGAACCCTAGTCACTCTCGGTCCTCTCGTCTCCTCCACTTCCTCTCTCCCAATCCATCCGCCCCTCCGCCATGGCCAAGTCCGACCATGACTCCGGCAACGAGGAGGACGCCGGCTCCGGCAGTGATGCATCGGACGAGGAGCTCGCGGTTCCGCATCGCCATCCAGCACTCGTTGTTGGACACCGGTGGGAGCTCGAGCTCGGTGGCGTCCGCTGCCAGCTCCTTTGGGCCCCGCCGCCACAATGTGGCCCGCGCTCGCTTGTCCTGCTCTGCGTTGCTCCAGATCCAGAGCAGGGCGAACGTCTCCACTTCCCCTCCAGCGCTAGCACCGCCTAGGCAGCATTCGGTGCTCGTGCCCGTGGCTCCCCTGCGGCTACGCATGCCAGAGACGGGGGCCAAGGTGGCCCCGTGCGAGCGGCGGCGGGCCGCAGTTGCGGCAGAACCCGCTTCTTCCCACCAGCATTCCCACTCCCCCCCTCCCTCGACTCGGAGGAGGCGCTCCTCCGTGAGGTCATGCGCCGATCGCTGACCACGGCGGAGTTGGACATCAGGTCCCTACAGCACAAAAACAGGACGGCGCTCCTGCTCGGGCTCGAAGCATCTGAGTGCCTCGCGGGGGAGAAGGAGTTCTCCACCGCCAAGGCGGCTCGTCACGCGAGCGATCAGTCCCGCACCATATGCCGCCTGTCCGGCTACTTCTCCTTAGCATCGAAGAGTGGCACCACCAACACGGACAAAGACGACGACGATCCTCCTGACGCGGGTGCATACACGGAGTAGATGGATCGCCGTGGAGGTGCCACAAGGGCAAGTTTTATCTCGTTGGATGTTGATCTATGTTGTTTTGTTTACGTTGTTACATGTGTTGTATGGATTTGGTGCGGGCATATGGGGACTACGGTTGTGGACAAAGAAAAATGGGACTGTCCAGTTACTGCCAGCAACGCGTCCGCGGGCGTATAGGGACTCATATTAGGCAACTATGGTTGTAGATGCTCTTATAGATTCATGCGGTGTGTTAAGATCCCACTTTTTCTCGCAAAGTGTTAAGATCCCACTTAGAATCAAAACTTTCCTCTGGTGTGTTAAGACCCACCTGTCTTTTTTATGGATACGACGAAATTAAAACATCAATCATATTTGCCCTTTGGCCAGGTACGTTAGGAATGCAAGGCATTGATCAGCACTTAAAAACCTGCAGCTGGTGCTCTTTGGGGAATATGGAGAGTAAGGGCATGGCCAATGGTCCAGCTTGGACAGCTGCCCCATGGTTCCACATCAGATGCATGCTGCCATGGAGAAAATCGATGAAAAAAACTATAGCTTGCAGAGGCCTGGTGTAGCTTGCAGAGGAGCTAGGTTCTTCGCCAAAAAGTGTGGTCCTCCAGGTGACAAAGGTGAGAGAGAGAGAGAGAGAGAGAGAGAGAGAGAGAGAGAGAGAGAGAGAGAGAGAGAGAGAGTGCTATGAGGAAAAACTGAACAACATGACTGATGGAGGAAGAGTCACCGTGGGACCTGGTAACATGCATGAGACCACCCATGCGTTGGGTAATTTTTGTAATGCATGTGGCTTCAGATTTTTTTTATCTAGTTGGAAGATGGGGCAGTAGCATGAACATTGAAGTGTTTTGCAGCGGAGGGAGGACGCAAGCAGTGCAATAGTTTTTCTTTTCCTCAAAGAAAAAAGACTATCGCACTGCTCCGTTGCACGAAAATGCTGGAACACATCACTGCTGAAATCTTCAATGCTGGGAGATTCCAAGATTGTGCTAAAACCTGTAGCTTTCTCTTCCTGCTGTTGTTGCCCTTGGTTTTTCTGACATGGAATATTTACATGGAATGTTTCCTTTTCTCCTCCTCCCACCTGGTTGTCTATCCTTTTTCTTCTTATGGTGGTCTTTTGCTGCGTGAGGTAGTTGGATTGATGTGGTTGGATGTCAAAACTTGGTTTCTCTTCATGGAAATCAGGGGAACCCCTTTTACTAAAAAAAACACGCCATGATCATGATCATGACATCATGATCATGACATATCAAAGAGAACAACTTGATCATCATGTTCCCAAGTCAGTAAGTGACATTAACTGCAAATGCCTGAACACCATACCAGCATGGTTTAGTAGGTGATAAAAGCAAAGGCAAACGATTTGCATTGTAGCAATGCAAATCAATCGACACTTTTAGTAATAAAATGGTCAAAAGGAAGTATGGAAGGTAAGCTACAGGTGGGGCGATGCGGGCGAGTGTTTTTTCACCGTGCAATCACTGCTAGGGTATTTACTCTTCACCCATGGAAATGGGCGGCTGAGGTCACGACGAGAGAAGATCCGATGTCCAAAAGTCGTGAAGCTCTAAGAGCCGGCCTTATTTGGCACATACTAGCATATACCCGCGCGGCGGCACGCCGTGCCTCGTCGATACGTTGTGTTTATACATGATATCGTTGTCTTTTCTATATACTATGTTGATAAGGTTTTGGTCACAACAAAGGAAGTCATGCTTTGAAGAAACCCAATATGAGACATTTATATTCACCGGGAGTGGTACATATTAGGGAACATGAAGCACCTAGTAATACATTTCTAATAAGACTAAACATAGTACATTCACTTCTGGTCTACAACATTTCTGGTGGAGCTCCCTGCAGAATATGTGTTCCTGTGATGAAGTGGTAAAGGGCCTTTGCAAATTGTGGTTAAGAAATTATGTGAATTGTTTAGTGTAATATATAATTCTTTACTACTTCCTCTGATCCATATTAATTATTGCTAGAACAAGTGTATCTAAACGTGTTTTAGTGCTAAATACATCTAGTTACACGTTGTGAGCCTGCTCAACGACCACAACGAAGAATCCTTTTCTTTAATGAATAGTCATTTGAGTTGTTAATAGTTATTCGAGTAGTAGAATGTAGTGTTGAAAGTGTAAATTTCCTATTTGTTACCTGTTTATTTGAGCCAATGTTAACTGGTTGGGTCTGGTGTCATTTTCTACTCCCCCGTTCGAAAATACTTGTCAGAGAAATGTATTATGCTATATAAATTATTTATTTAACATAGACGGTAAATAATTATGCACTCCAAGTCAATATAACAATGTATTTTTCCGCAAAAAAATATATAACAATGTATTATAAGTGAAACCCCAATATCTGGAATAACCAGTGGAGGAAAAATGCACAGCTGATGCTAGCAAAATGTACTAAACCTTGAAATATATGAACATTGATCCAATCTAAATATGTTGAGACACAGTAAGATTAAGGTAAAACTGAGAATGACGAACATTGATCGCCACATATATGCACCAAGACATGTTATTTTTTTTCCTTTTTCAAAGATCCAAATAAAATGGATCAATTGGCCATAATGCAACAGTTTGGTATACACTAAGGTTCCAGATTTCCAAGACTCAACAAAGGGAAGTCACGTATAAACAAATTCATTCAAATAGCTTCCATAGATCCAATCTAAATGATGTATAAAGAAGCCCACGGTGAACACCACCCTAAACAATATGTACCTTCTAATTTCATGAAGACCTTATCTTCTTTTATCAACAATTGCAATAGGAGCATCATACAATTTTTCGGCAATTGCTCGTGCTCTAACAACAACACCGACATAAGGGGAAACAACCACAAGATCCTTCGAAATTGTTCTGATAGCAAGATAATCCAGATCATGAGCTGGGAAGAGGAAAATCCAATTAAGTAAATCTCATAATCTACTACTTGGTTACACCAATACATCACGAACGTCGACATGCATCAATCATGATGAAAGCCCCATCAGCATTTCGTCGATGGGAGAGCAAGTGGGCTGCACCAAGAAGACATCGCAGCCCCTAACAGTCTCTTGGAGTTGCATGTAAATTTCACTGTAAGCAAAGCGCTTGATAAGGATCTTGTCAAGGTCTAGGCCCAGATAAGAGAAGCAAAATACAAAAGGTAGTACATTTTTAGAAGTACATACACCAGGAAGGTCGTATTATTTTATCAAATTCAAATAGCTCATCACCTGAACGATTAATCTTTCTTCTGTCCGTGACGAACAGAAATACTGAAATCACTTGGCACGCTCAAGCTCTCGTTCTAAAACTTGAGATGTGCATATGCACTAAAATGGCAGTAAATTCTACACCCTGCATCTGACTTCAGAACTTCAGACCTAAATACTAAAGTAATCTCTCCAGTTCTCCACAATAAACTACAGTTTCTAGGCAAAAGCACCACCCGCTTATAATAATACACAGACAACCCGATCAAGACAATCCAGAAAATAAAATATCAATATCTCATAGATACTCGACTATGGTGTGTATACATTCTTCTTTTTAGAACCGGTGTGTATATTCTTCAGTGCATGCATAGCAACTACGGCAGGCGCAGATCCCTTCTCCCATTTCATATAAAGCCCCCAAATCAACAGCAATTAAAAAATTATAATTGTGAATCTGGGTTACTATTGTCCAACCAAACACTAAGAATCAACCGTATGCTGTAACTCGGATAAAAAGGTATGTTTTTCCTTCCGGGAAGGAACAGGAGAGGAACCTGCGTGAACAGTCGTTGATGCTACCGGAGAAGATCTTCAGCCTGGAGTCCCTCGCCTCCTACGCAGCGCAGCAAGTTTGGCTCGGCGCGGGCACAACGGCGTGACCACTACAGGCGACGCCGTACCGCGCGAGGCGATGAAGCCGCAAGGCAGCTGGAGCAAGGCGCGCCAAGGGGCTGAGAGAGAGAGAGAGAGAGAGAGAGAGAGAGAGAGAGAGAGAAAGAGGACGCTGGTGACTGGACCTGCAGAGAGATTGCTGGCGACGCAGCACCTGTACCCGTGTGACGTGCCACTGGCGCCTAGGCGTCATAGCCGCCGAAGCGGCCCCCGAACTCCCGCACACAGCGCAGCCCCCGCCACCCCTGGCTCTGAACTGCCCCGCAGATCGGCATGGTCTTCCCTGACGGTGATGCGGCGGGAAGCAGATCCCTGTCGCGACGACTTTACTCGGTAGAGCGGCCCCGTCGGTGCGGCACCAGGCGGTTCACTCCTAGGGCGGCGACAGCTTACCCAGATCGCCTTCGACTGCAACAACGGTGTCTACAATTGCCTCCCGGTAGCCCGACCGGCCGCCACGGTCGACGACGGCGAGAACACCAACAACGGCGATGCTGCCACGGCCTTGGTCCTTCATCCTTTGTCATGCATGCACGCAACCTTCAGTCCTGGCCTCCACAGCCGTGCGCCGTCTTTGATGGCCTCCGTGCCGAGATGAGATTAGGCTAGGAGGGAGTGGAGGGGCGGCTTTGGGACAGAGGCGGGGAGGACTGCTGCATCCGTGATCGAGAGACACACACACCGGAGAGACTTTATAGGAGCAAACAGCGGGCGATGACACCAGATTAGACGGATTCCTTCGAGAAACCAAACAAAATATTTAATCAAACACCGAGAAGGTTAGAAACCGCTAGAAAAATAAGCCGATGCACATGCATATGCATATACGTGGTCACATCTTACATGATGCATGGCATGGGCCATGGGGTCACATTAAATAATCTCCACCGCTGCATGCCACACCTGCCTAAAAAGCCACCGCCCGACCAAAGCGGCACCGATAAGTGCATGTACAATGGTACTATCTTAGAAGTATCATATAGGATAAATAATGAGGTGGAGGAGAGAGAACTCATAAGAAAAGACTTGTCTTCTCTTATTTAAGATAAGACAAGAGATGATATCCTAGCACAATATGTGTCACTATATTTTTAGGAATAACTAGTTATGAAGAAATGATTCATTGTAGATATTTTTTTTGTCATCTCTTAATTACATGCAAGACCTAAAATAAAATTATCTTATCAACCATTGTACATGCCCTAAGTTATAGGGTGAAAACGACAGCGTGAAGACCACGCAAGAAATCCGGATGACGCAGCACCGCACCGCTTCGGCCGATCACCGTTGGCCAGTCATATTACTGATTCCGTTGCATGACTCCACCCATATCTCTTGTCGTTTTGCTTCTGGAGGCAAGTGCGAATCTCCTGGTCAGTTTTAATTGGTCGATCGTCTACCACGCGGCATCGCTCAATTAGCCTGCATGCATGCAACACCTGAAGTGACCTCCTACAATGCAAACACGTATATATAGTCTCTGTGGCACATGCCGACCTATTCCATGCTAGAACGGTGCAGACAAAGAAAGGCAAAAATTTAAAATCTGCACGGTAGAGCTAAAATTGGCCAGTGGCACATGGTAAGAAAGCAATGACGTTCAAACAACCGAAAGCAAGAGCACATATGCAAACAGGGACACAAACGAATTGGGACGACCCATATAAGGAAAATAACCACATCAGCCTGGCCCACACACACACTCAAAAAACGCTAAAGCAACCAAAGCGATGGCACACCAGTTCAGAAAATTTCAATCAAATAAGTGAATCCACCAAGCAATTCTACCCCGCCCCGTACCAAAATAATACCACGTGCCAAACCCAAAACTCATCATGAGTCACTTCCATACAAATGGCTGAATCTCACGGCAAAAACCTTGCCTGGAATAGAGGCTTGGGTATTATGCAGAGAGATAGGGCCAATTGGTTGGTCCAACAATTCAAATCTAATATATTTAAATAGGCTACAGTGTGAAGCCAAGTGTATGTTGGTTCTACTTCTACCTACAACTTCATAAAGGCATTGATATTCTTCTGGGACCACACAAAACTGAAAGGAAAATTTGGATCTGGACACCGCACTTGGTAGGAATTGTTGCCACATTTGACTAACTGATCCAACCTGCCTGTTGTATGTCCCACTTCTCTTCTCTCTTCTAGTTGTCCCCTCGTCTCTTTTGGGGGGAAGTAAGACATTTCACACCCCTTTTTCCCTCCTAAAAATGACGATTTTGATAATTCAGTCAACGTGTTGTGCAATGCGCATCTTATCCATCAGCAAATGATAGATCATTGTTATTAAGGTGTCCCATCTTGGACGCTTGGGTGACAAGGCGCCCTGGCAGCACCTTACAATTTTGCCCACCTCGCTTAGTCGACACTTAGGCATCAAGGAGGTGGGTGCTCACCTTAGGACGTGTTACCGCCATGAGCAGAATGTGATAGATTATGTGATGATTTAACAGATGTAGTATCGAGGACCCAATTATGCCAAACCTAAAGTATACTTGAGAACCCATACTTCTATGGTTCTATCTAGGAATCATTTGTTTCCTCGGGTGTTATTCGGTTTCTACACGCCATTTACCTCTGTAACTAACCGAGTTGAAGTCAGTTATTGGCTTGTATTCTATAACTACCAGAGCTATTAAATATCTGAATGTCTATCTCACCTAGAGCTTGATGTCAGAATGTCAGAATTACTCAGCCTAGAGCTGGATTATGAGAGGTCAAGAATGTCTATCTCACCTAGAGCTGGATTATGAGAGGTCAAGAATGTCAGAATTATTTGCCTGAATCTTTAAATTCGAACAGATGCAAAAATATTACTCAGCCAATATCAAATTATTTATCTTCTCATCCAAACGGGGTCCATTTTTGTTTTCTTTGATATTAACCATCTACATACAAAATAATGGCACAAGCAACCATTATTGCGCTCAAGTCTGGAGTTGCATATATACTAATTCTATGCTATTTTTTCTCACAAATTTGCAATGCATTTTTATCCTTTTTGTTCTTCACCAAATTCTGCATCATACTGGTAGTTGATGCATGCTGGATTGCGATTAGTCCTATCCTGCTGCAAAATACGTTCCATGGAAAGGATTAAGATTTAAGGATATAACTAATGTTATATGGATAGATTCTCTCCATTCATCCATTACAAGTATACAAGGCCACCTTGTAATTTGGGTCTAATTTTGTCCATAGATTTTAGCAATAAAATATATGTTTATGCCACAAAAAATATACCATTGGAAACTTCTTTCAAATACGACTCTAATGGTATACTTATTGTGGCATATAACATATATTTTCTTGATCAAATCGATGGTCAAAGTTAGACCCTATGAGATGGTTTGTGTCATCTGTGGTTCCATCGGAAGTGACTACTTAATACTGAAAATACCCACGAATTAGACCCTAGAAGAATTAAAACAAGTTAGCGGAACTAAAGACCAGATATTATCTAGTATCCCTTCCCTCAGCATGATACCACACAAACAAAGCAACAACGTGGCTTATATACTGGGTCCTGGCTATATAGCAACCTCTTTCGTACGTCTTAATCCACCAATTACCAGCCAACCCATCTAAAGATAAACAGCCGGCCAGCTGGAAACGATACATATTTATTTGACTTTGGCAACTAAGAGAGGCTAGCAAGGAAACTATAGAAATACGGCTTCTTGATGACAAGGTGTCCCACAAGGAAAAAGATGAATCTAGCTCACCTCAGATTATCTTCCTAGCTAGTTGATTATGTTACTATGTCTGCTATGTAAGTACATCAGATGGTTTGACAGTAGCAAAGTGTAGTTTATCTTACTGGTTTTAGTAAAAGGGTCTCATTTGGTCAAATGGACCAGTGAAGTACTCCTTAAGTATGTTATACTACATGAAAAAGAAAAGAATGGAAGTGTATTTATGCAAAATACTTCAGACAAGGGCTATCAAAATCATACTATATGATGCAGAGGCCGGGGTTATCCCCTTTTCGGGGAAAATAAATAAATCATACTATCTATCAGAATATCTTTTACAATCAGGAGGGCTGGCTTTAAGAACTTCGAGCCTAACAAGGTGAAATGTGAAACACCTTACAGCAAAAAACATGATAATGTGCCTGTAAGATACAACAACTACTTACCTAAATGGCATGTTAGGAAGCAAAAAACCTCTCACTGGTCTGCAGAGTGAGGGTTAAAACCCATCCCCGCTACACAAACCGCCACATATTCTATACACTACAGCTTTGTGACGTCTTGGTTAAATAGATAAATAATCAACATGATACTGTGCCTGTCGAGAGATCGTTCCTAAACCCAATTAGAGCTAGGAAAAGTGGCACCAAGATCTAATGTTGATAGTTCGATGCACTTTATTTATAACTTCTGGAAATACCAAACAAATGAAGCCAGTGTACATACTTTTTTGGAACATCATGCAAATCCAGCTTCCCTCATATCTTTTATGGTTGCCTCAAGTCTTTGATGCAAGTCAAACCTCCGAAATCCAGCAACTAATATATCATAGCTAGAGCGGGTGAGCATGTACAAACTTCGGATGCGGTTTAAAAAGATCTCCAACCTATCAAAGGCCCTGTGACGAAAATATAAACAAATAACAGCCTCAACATCCTCTGGGCACAGAAACATCATGCCATCATCCAACATCCGGTCTATTGCATGTTCCATATCTGACAAGAGATCAGCACTAGCATAGAACCTGATAATTCCACAATGTAGTTGAGTTACAGAACTAAAGTGTGCTTCTTTTTGTATTAGGGCGAGCAGCTGCTCCATTACATCAATTTCACCTCCATCCAGGCATAGTCTTGCTAGTCTGTCAACCAGAGCTTTATTCAACTCCCAGTTGCCATCACTGACAAGTTTTATGAAACTTTTGACCCTATTAACCTCTTCTGTTCTAGAAAGCACCTCAAGCTTGGCCTCCAAAATAGTACAGGTTGGCTTCATTTCAAATGAAACCATTTCTTCGAAGACCAACTCAGCATCATCTAGCTTGTTCAACAGAATAAATCCCACTATCAAAGATTCGAAAGCTTGAGTACCCGGAATAAACCCTGCAATCTTTGCAGCCAAGTACCAGCTCATCATAGCATCGCCACTTCGGAGTCGTGAAAATGCAGATATGAATGCATCATATGTAGCACGGTCAGGTTTGGAGTCCTCTATTCCTTCCATGGTCTCGTATAAGGTCACTGCAGCAAGGAGATCTCCGACACACAAGAAAGTGTTAATAAGAGCATTAAAAATGCCAGTGTTCAGTTGAATTCCCTGTGCCTCTGCGCACTCAAAGACTCTCATTGCAAGAGTTGCATTCCTTGTCTCTCCACAGAAACGGATTATTGTCGAGTAGGGTTCACAATTATAACTATTAACCCCTTCCTTTAGTAGCTTCTCTAGCTTCCATTCCAAGACCTGATCCAATGTTAGTCTCATATTAGTTCACCTGATAAAGATCTGTCATTACAAATACAAAGAAGAAATCTCATGAATCTGGAAAAACTACCACACAAAACTCACTGATAATATTGGCTATAGACTAAGCTATATCTGCTATACCTCAGGCCACCACATGCATCGCAGATCTGATTCTAACACGTGGGAGAAGGGAGCAGGGGAGTTTCTCTACCGCTTCTAGTAAATAAAACTATGAACAAAGCTGTCAGCCCTGCATCTCTGAATTCCCCTCTTCGCCTGAACTCTCTGTTCTAAGAAACAAGGTGCTGGAGTCACCCTCTTACCGAGTCGTTGTGTTGACTGTTAATTGCCCGCATTTAGTTATTTTTATCTTTCAGTTAGGATTGTTACCTCAGTAAACCTGTCAACTATAAAACACAGGGGGTGGGAAAGAGTTGAAATATCCCTTGGTGCCTTGGTTTGCTATTTCTCCAGTGTAAGGAGTAAAACTAGTTGATCTGTTTCTGAATCTGGGGAATTTCTCCTAACTTATCAATACGAAACCGAAAATCCTGCCTGAAATTCCATTTCCTTGTTTGATTTCTGCTGTTGTTCTTGTGAGAGCTTTCGGGATCTCGAACGCTACTAAACAGAACTATGAAGAAATCACAAATGGATTGGAAGTACAGGGTATGAGGAGCTCACGAGGTGCGCCTTGGCTGGGTAGGACGCGCGGAGGAGGGCCGCGGCAAGGGGCTCCCAGAAGGCGTCGTCGCGGTGCGGGACCGAGGAGGTCGCCTCCTCCATGGTGGCCTTCACGCGGCACTCCGGCTCCGCCACCAGGCGCGAGAGCAGGGACGCGTACAGCTCCTCGCCTGACGCGGTGGCGGCGGCTGCAGTTCGCATCCCGCGCCACAGGCGGCGGCGAGCCGCGGCGACAGCCATTGATGGTGAACTCGCGGCAGCTTCTGCTTGAGATTAGACGAAAAAGGGTTTCCGCTATATAGCGTCAGAAAATGTCTTACATTATGGGATGAAAGGAATAGTATATTATACTCCATATATTTTGAATATTTTTTTTTGAACTCGTGGAGTACTGGCTAAGCTAGAGCTCCCCATGGAATTTTGAATTTTTTTGGATGCTTCGAGAAATTGACACATGTCAGATTGCGAACAGTAGCCAAATGAAAAGCGATCATGTGTGCATTACGTCACATATACTTTTACCTGGTGAACGGTAATTCAAAAAAATGCGACGGTTTTACACTATGTGAACAGCACTTGAAAAAATATCAACAAAATTCAAAAAACTTAGATTTTTACGCCAAGCTGGAGATTTGTTTTCCTTTTTTTTTAAGTTTTTGTAGCTGCTTACAAAATGGCGTGTCTAAATAGATTTGTGAATGGGTTAGAATAGATTTGGGAAACCACGTCCTCCAACATGTGGTTCACCTACACCGTTTTGACTAGCTAGATAGTACTTCCTCGTCTTTTTTACTCTGTATATTTGGTTTGTCTGAAGTCAATCTCATCCAATTTTGACCAAATTTATATAAAAATTATAGACATTCACATAACAACACCAATATCATTAGATTCATCTTGAAATATATTTTCATATTATATTTATTAGATATTATAGATATTAATAATTTCTAATATAAATTTAATCAAACTTAGCAAAGTTTGACTTTCGACAAATCCAATGTGCAGAGTAAAAAGGACCGGAGGAAGTATTTTTTTTGCCTCGCGACTTCTCTGTCTCCACCACTCACGGCAACCACTTCTCCCCTTCCGGGCGCTCACCACTCCAGCACATGCCCTAGCCCCCGCCACCTTCGTGTTCTCCTCTATCTCGCTCCAGCGCCACCGTCGCACATCATCGCCTTCCCATAATCCGTTTCTCTACGACTCCCAGCCCCGTCGAGGGGAGGTTGCCACCTTGTGCTCACGTCAGGCCAGATGCAGGTCGTCACCGGTTGCTCGGCCCGCACAGAGGAAAGACGGTGCATTGCGAGTGCTTGGTAGGAGTGTGACAATTGGGCTAGAGCATTTGAACATCATGCTCGTCGGATACAATGGCGCCAATTCCAGCAAACAAAGTGCTGAAAATTGACATAACCAAGACATCATTAAAGCTGAAACCGGAGCAGTTTTGAAAACCTTTTCAGCAAGATATCTCGCCAGTGGATAAAACACACCGTTTGCCGGACTCGTAAAAACCTGCAATGGTTTAATATCAGTTTGGTCACTTCCCATGTTCCCACTGATGATGGTAATAAGATTAACATTAGATATTGCATCACAGCACCGACGAGAAAACTAGTTATAAGCCGGCGAAAAACAAGAAAAAGGATGCGCGAACTAGGCCCTGTCACCACATATGGCACAAAGTTGTGCGTCCCTAAAGGTAGGCCTCGGGCCCTCCTGCAGCGTGTAGACGGCAGAGCTCTTGATAATGCGGTTCTGAATTTGCATTCAAGAGATAAGAGAACAGAAACAGAAAACATTGGAGCAATAAGAAGCAGAACGGCGGCAGTTGAGCTGATGTTTGCTAGGTACTCCAGTAGCCATCGCTCGTCAGCCATACATGATGCAACAGCTGCTATGTACTGTTAAATAGGAAAATGCTTGCTAACAAAATAGGAAAATGACATCACTTAGTACATTCCAGTACAGTATTACATAACTTTTCCTTTTAGGTTCTGAAATGATACAAATATATAGGTCTGGAAGGACTTGTATAGAGGGCTGATTTGAATGGCTATAAGTTTAGTCAACACATAATATCTGATGCACCATAGTGTCATAAGACTAGCTTCGAAATTGATTAAAAATATGTCAATTACGCTACAGTTTATAGTCAGGAAATGAAGCCATAATCTAACTTTTAGTAGTTCAGGGCAGGAAAATCGGGTCTTCGGAAGATTGGATGACAAAGCATACAAATTAGCAGGCCTTGCTTTGCCAAGTTGCCATACCACTCAGAGGTTTGCTAGATTCTACTCCTAGTATACAGTCTGCTAGCCGAAAGATGATCTCAGTAGAAATGCAACAAGCAAGTAATATCAATAGAAAGAAGTTGCCTAGTACCTCTAGTGACCAAGGCACCAATGAATACTGAACGGTTGTGGTAGATACAGCAAATGCAATGGTTCAAACCGACAGTACTGTAGGGCACTATGTCCAGGAGCCAGTGGAGTTCAGTTCACTAACCTGGGACAGATTTCAGAAACTAGTTTCAATAACAAGATCAAATCAAAACAATTAGCCTTCGAAGTACAAGGTTCATTCCAAAGCATACCAAACATGAGATGGAACAAACTGAAAACTGGAGGAACAAAGCTTCACTTCATCGGGGCTTCAGGCTTAAATTCCAAGAATTTACAATCAAAGCCATGGATAAAGCCAGGAAACCATTCGTTGATATTTGAGGTTTGCATCACAAAGCACAAAATTAAGATCTAATAGCCAACTTTGTTCACATTGCTGATGGCAACAAGAGGGTAACATCAGACAGTACACTAGAAAATAACACAGCACATACTAGCACGAATGAGGGATCTTCCCACCACGATACAAGATCACTCCACCATGCAACACATGCCAAGACAAAGCTAACATCGCTCGTAAGCCATACATGATGCAGCAGCTGCTATGTACTAGCTTCAAAACTGATTAAAAAGATGTCAATTACACAACAGTTTATATAGTCAGGGAAATGAAGCCATAATCTTACTTTTACTAGCTCAGGAGAGGAAAATAGGGTCTTCCAAAGATTAGATGACATAAGCACACAAATTAGCAGGCCTTGCTTTGCCAAGTTGACATGCCACTCATAGTATAGAGCCTGCTGGCCGAAAGATGATCTCCGTAGAAATGCAACAAGCAAGTATTAATATCAATAAAAAGAAGTTACCATGCCACGAATACTGAACGACTGTGGTAGATGCAGCAAATGCAATGGTTCAGAGTAACCATACTGTATGGCTCTATGTCCAAAAGCCAGTGACGTTCAGTGCACTAACCTTGGACAGATTCAGAAATTTGTGTTTCAATAACAATATCAAATCAAAAAGACCAGTGCACAAGTATAACAGATTCATTCCATTAGCATGACAGGGGACTAACCAAATCATACTAAACATGAGATGGAGCAAACTGAAAACTGGAGGAACAAAGCGCCACTTCACTGGGGCTTCACGATTAATTCCAACAAATTTCAATCAACGCCATGGATAGAGCTAAGAAACCATTCGTTGGTATTTGAGGTTTGGAAACAGCAAGGAGCATCACGAAGCACAAATTTAAGATCTGATAGTCCATTTTCACATTGCTGATGGCAACAAGAGGGTAACATCAGACAATACACTAGAACATAACACAGCCAGAAGGAATCTTACTACCACGATACAAGATCACTCCACCACTCAACACATGCTAATGAGACGAAGCTAACATCTCTACACCAGTCTCCAGATCAGACAACCACGAGGCAACCTAGGCCCTCTCGCCACGGATGCGGCGGGCGAGCTGGATGTCCTTGGGCATGATGGTGACGCGCTTGGCGTGGATGGCGCAGAGGTTGGTGTCCTCGAACAGACCCACGAGGTAGGCCTCGGCAGCCTCCTGGAGCGCGGACACGGCGGAGCTCTGGAAGCGGAGGTCGGTCTTGAAGTCCTGCGCGATCTCCCGCACCAGGCGCTGGAAGGGTAGCTTGCGGATGAGCAGCTCGGTGCTCTTCTGGTACTTGCGGATCTCCCGGAGCGCGACGGTGCCGGGGCGGAAGCGGTGCGGCTTCTTCACGCCGCCGGTGGCCGGGGCCGACTTGCGCGCCGCCTTGGTCGCCAGCTGCTTCCGCGGCGCCTTGCCGCCGGTGGACTTCCTCGCCGTCTGCTTCGTGCGGGCCATCGGGGCGGGCGGGTGGGCGCGGCGGGCTCGGGGTTGAGGAGGGGAATTGCTTGGGGGATTTGGGGGCTGGGATGAGGATGAGGAAGACGGGGAGGGGATCCGGTGGTTTTAAGGAGCGGGAGGCGGCCGGTGGGCGCGAGTCTGGGGAAATTTTCGCGTTTCTGGGCGCGATGTGCTTCGGGAGGGGGGAGGAGTTCCGAGCATTGGATCTGCGGGATGTGGGTGGTGAGGATTTAGTTCCAGATGATTCACGCGGATCGTGGGGGAGCGATCCGTGGCGCGCTGGTTTCTCGATTCTGACTGGCTCGGGCGTGGTGGAACTGTGGGCTGCGTAGACCCCTCTTCGGTTCTCTTTTTTTTTAGGTGTTCTTCGGTTCTCTCGTGAGTGGTGTGATCGAGCACGGGCGAAAACTCCAGTATGTGACACTCCATTTCTCCCTTTTCCAGTTTTACGCTAGAATTCACACTGTGTTCCTTTGGTTGCAAAAGGAAAAAATTCTATCTATTCCATAGTACTATGTTTGAACTTGAGTCGGCATTTGACTTTGGTCATCGGACTTCATAATACTTTAAATACGGTCACTATACATGCTCTCAGTGTTGTACACAGTCACTGTATAAGTTTCTGATACATTTTTATATGTCTTTTTTTCATACCTGACCTTAATTTCCCAGTCAAACCGATGATTGCGCAGATAAGATCAACGAACGATGACCTCGTAGGCATGGCCTCCAGGGTCAGCAGTATCGTCGACGTCGTTTCATATCTAAACTAGGCCAAGCAGCAAACGATGACCACGCACCACCGTCGTCGTCCATGTCGTTGTAGTCGCCTCTGTTTGAGTTGTCGTCATCGCCGCCACACCGCTTGAGGAAAGGCGTCGTGGCGTCCCTCACCGGTTGCGGTGTCACGCTCGCGGTGCAGACGCTCCACTTCCTCCACCTTTCATCGCCTCTCACCGATTTGTTGACGGATCGTGCGCTCGAACTCGACCATCCCAACTTGGACGAGCTCGGCGTTGAAACGACACAAGCGCCGAGACATTCGACGCCACAATGGTCTTGGACGGATCAAGAGCCCAAGCCTCCGCAAGCACGGGGTCCACAAGCACCCAGGTCGGCAGTAACTAGGTTTTGGCGAACACTGTCGAGCGTTGCGCCCGGCCGCTCCCAACGCGCCTCCACCTCGAAGAGACATTTATTGTGTTGCGTGAACCGCGGACTTAGAGGTAGTGGACATGGCTCTACGAGAGCGGGGCCACCTCATACTTAACGGGCGGCGAGGGCGGTCGACCATGAGGCCGGACGCAACAAGCACGAGCGCGTAAGGTGGTTGGCAGCACTCTGCTGGGAGGAAGAGGGAGAGGAGACTGGGAGCATGGGGTTCCTCTTCATTGGGGATTTTAGTGAGGCTGACATGTGGGTCCCGCCGGTAAAACGGTCAAACTTAATTGTCCAGATAACATGGACTTGATGAGCGGGCTACAATAGTCATAAAATAATTTAAATTTAATCAAACAAGAGATCATTGTTTTTTTAAACAAAAAAACAAGTTTGTGGTAGTTTTCCGTGAATTTTAAAAAAAATATAGTTTTTTTGGAACCCTTGCTGTAATACTGATAGATTTATCTTTTATGCTATATACTCTCCCCTCCCTGACTCCACCATTCCACCTCAATATTCATTTGTAAAAAAGATCACTTGCATATTCCTTAATTCAGTGTTATAGACTCCACATAAACTTCATGTTTGTTGCAAAAGCAATAATGCAATTTCTACGAAGCTTAATAGGCAGTACTAATATATTTTTTCTCATAAAACAACATCTAGGGGTATCTATGATCATCTCTGTTCACCGAACAATTATTAGCCAATGCACAGATGCATAATCAAATTGAATGATCTACAATGAACTTTGCATATCTTGCGACCCGTACTTAATTGTGATCATGGATATGGAATTTTAGCACGACTATCATAAAAAAAACACGCTCAATTTCTTTTGTTGTGGCTATAAAACTTGCCACGGTTAACAGGTGTGCCAGTACTTCTGAAGTGATGATGGAGGTGCACAGATTAGTTCGTTACTGCTATCCCAAGTGCAAAACTATACGTACATAATACTGTCGTCTCAAGCCACAAAGTTCCGAATTCTTCAGTCAAGCGCAGATATTTCACATTCCATTTGAAGTCCAAACCCTACAAGCACAGGAGTCGGTAGATAAAAAATTAGAACTAGTCCATGATGCCGGCACGCCAGGTCAACAACTACAGGTAGCAGACCATTGCTTGAATGGATTCACTAACAGTCCATAAAATTCAGAATTGTAACTTATGTTCGATAAACAGCAAGGGTACTACAGATAACCAAATTTGCTTATAGGAACCAACTTCTGGATGATAGTGTCAACAAGGTGCTGCAAACATGCTGGCTAGATGATGATACTAATTGAAAAGGAATGCTAACTTCTAGCATTACAAACCAAAAGCGTGGCAAAATCATGGCGTTCATGGTGTTCAACATTACCTTGACATGAACACAGCGGTATTCATAAATTCATAACCTTAAGAATTGCAACCAATCCAGTAAGTTTCAGAGAACTGAAGCCTAACACTAACAATACAAACGTTCAGTCCCATGGCACAGTTCAGTTCAGAAGAACAGAAAAGCAAACAACAGTCAGAACACAAGCAACGTTACTAAATCTCAGCTTGCAAAAGCGGCACCATAAGTTCATAATTCTGTTCTTACAGCGAACGAAGCATCGGTAAACATTCAGCAACTCCCATCAAGCACTAGCACTACTTCTACTTGGTGATAACCAGGGCGAACAGCTATTTAGATACAGGCAATGGAATCTAAGAGGAAGTGAACTTGGTGACGGCCTTGGTGCCCTCGGAGACGGCGTGCTTGGCGAGCTCCCCGGGGAGGACGAGGCGGACGGAGGTCTGGATCTCCCGGGAGGTGATGGTGGGCTTCTTGTTGTAGCGGGCGAGCTTGGCGGCCTCACCGGCGAGCTTCTCGAAGATGTCGTTGATGAAGGAGTTCATGATGGACATGGCCTTGGAGGAGATGCCAATGTCGGGGTGCACCTGCTTCAGCACCTTGAAGATGTAGATCTTGTAGGTCTCGACGCTCTTCTTGCCCTTCTTCCGGCCCCTCTTCTCGCCGCCGCCCTCCTTGGAGGCGGTCTTCTTGCCCGCCGGCAGCCGCTTCTCGGCCTTGGGCTTCTTCCCGGCAGGGGTCTTCTCGGCCTTCTCCGCCGCGGGCTCCTCCTCCGCGGGCTTCTTCGCCGCCGGCTTCTTCTCCGCCTTGGGGGCCATCGCTGCTCCGGGAAGATGGGTGGGGATTGGGGGCTACGGTGGAGAGTTGTGTGCAGGGGAAGGTGGGTGGCGGATATGGAATTGGGGAAAGACGGAGCACGGTGCTGGGTTTATAGTGGGAGAGAGGTCACCGCTGATTGGTAGATTTGTGGGTGCCGCGGATCCGTGACATGGCATCGTATGAACCGTTCGTTCGATATTGCTTGCAACGATCCAGATTTGCTGCGGTGCGTATATAGCTTTTTTTAGGGGTTTGCATATATAGCTGTGGTGGCAAAAAACGTGTACGGCATTTTTTGTTTTGTTTTGAAAAAAGACAAGCAAAGGATATCGGAACGGCAGAATAGGATTTCGGAGAATGGATGGGTCGGATGATATATTTTTCCATATACGCATACTCATGTTGTTTAGATGTATTTTTTATTTGAATTTTATGCATGTGAGTACTGTTTTTAAATATAATTTTTAAAGTATTTTATCTAAAATGGCAAAAGGAGTTTGTGGCACAAAATTGAAAAAACTGTGGGGACACCATGAACTTGAGCTTCCCCCATAAAAAGTAAATACGAAGAATCTACATAGTTGTCCATTTAATTATTGAAAATAGTTACTATTAAAACTGAAAGGAAATGGAGTGCCATGAACAAGAAGGCGAGAGAGGTGGATATTAAAAGCTCCCGCTCCTTAGAAACTTTATACTTAGAAGATGGTGAATAGTATAGTCAGTTGCGGAAAATTGCTTATGGAGCTCGGCTTCCATGAAGGCCGGTTTCTAAAAAATTCAAAATTGAACAAAATTCATATATTTCCAATTTCAAAAAATACTGAAAAATACCGACATACATGAAGGCATAACACATGTGTGTGTAAATTTCAGGACGAAATACGTTGAAATGACGGTTGTGTAAAAAAAGACAAATATATGGCTTTTCAACACACGATACTATTCATCTCAAAAGGACGTGAATTTGTTCTTTTTGCACAGATCGCATCTCAAGATATTTCATTCTGAAGCTTTACACACATACACATCACATCCTTGTGTGCTTGTATAATTTTGTTTAGATTTGTATGAAGCTAAATTGTATGAAATTTGTTTTTTTTTCAAAAAGTTCGGCCTCCATGAAGGCCGAGCTCCAAAGTGTTGTTCTCAATTAGTTGTTGGCTATATGATATTGCCACATCATCTGTAACAAACCTTATAGCCGGCAAAATATAATAGTCAGATGTAAGGGCATCTTCAACACCGACCCTCAAACCGCCCGTATATATTCGAACCGCGCGGTTCAGACCATGAAAGCCATCCAACGCGGGCCTGTATCGCTTCGCTGAGCGGTCTGACGTGTTTTCTCCCGCATATTGGAGACAAAGGGGAGTTGTGGGAGTCCGAAGAACAACCACGTAGGACCCCCCCCCCCTTGCTTTGCATCCGCCCCTCCACCTTCGTCGATGTACGTCTCCGGCTGCCAAAGAGGCATTGCCGGACTTCCACAACCGACACTGACGTGCCTGCTCGCCTTTACGACAACGTTGTCCACCCCAGAGCCGTTTGTACCCTGGTACACTTTGCCCCCCTGTCGACGACCTCCATGACGGACACCACGCTCGGCTCGGTAGGTGTTTGGTTAAATGCCACTGAGCTTATTTTTGAATGTTATGTCGTTTTTTAGAGTACGAAGGATGGCGAGCTACTCGACCATGAAGGATGAGTTGTTGTGCGATGTGTGGTTGGCCGTATCCATGGCTTTTGTAGGCAGTAACAATGGAGGGACCTTCTGGCAGCAAGTGCATGAATCATTTCACGCACGAAAGCATATTGCGCCCTACGACATGTATGCCATTTAATAACGCAATGTGAGGTCGTTATCGTATCACCGGTATACTATCCAGACCAGCGTCGCCAAGTTTTGTAACTGGAGGAAATATGCCCTAGAGACAATAATAAAGTTATTATTTATTTCCTTATATCATGATAAATGTTTATTATTCATGCTAGAATTGTATTAACCGGAAACGTAATACATGTGTGAATACATAGAAAAACAGAGTGTCACTAGTATGCCTCTACTTGACTAGCTTATTGATCAAAGATGGTTATGTTTCCTAACCATAGACATGAGTTGTCATTTGATTAACGGGATCACATCATTAGGAGAATGATGTGATTGACTTGACCCATTCCGTTAGCTTAGCATTTGATCGTTTAGTTTGTTGCTATTGCTTTCTTCATGACTTATACATGTTTCTATGACTATGAGATTATGCAACTCCCGTTTACCGGAGGAACACTTTGTGTGCCACCAAACTCACAACGTAACTGGGTGATTATAAAGGTGCTATATAGGTGTCTCCGAAGGTACTTGTTGGGTTGGCGTATTTCGAGATTAGGATTTGTCACTCCGATTGTCGGAGAGGTATCTCTGGGCCCACTCGGTAATGCACATCACTATAATCATTGCAACTAATGAGTTAGTTGCGGGATGATGTATTATTGAACGAGTAAAGAGACCTGCCGGTAACGAGATTGAACTAGGTATTGAGATACCGACGATCGAATCTCGGGCAAGTAACATACCGATGACAAAGGGAACAACGTATGTTGTTATGCGGTTTGACCAATAAAGATCTTCTTAAAATATGTGGGAGCCAATATGAGCATCCAGGTTCCGCTATTGGTTATTGACCGGAAACGTGTCTCGGTCATGTCTACATTGTTCTCGAACCCGTAGGGTCCGCACGCTTAAAGTTCGATGACGGTTATATTATGAGTTTATGTGTTTTGATGTACCGAAGGTAGTTCGGAGTCCCGGATGAGATTAGGGACATGACGGCGAGTCTCGAAATGGTCGAGACGTGAAGATCGATATATTGGATGACTATATTCGAACATCGGAAAGGTTCCGAGTGATTCGGGTATTTTTCAGAGTACCGGAGAGTTACGTGAATTCGTCGGGGAGTATATGGGCCTTATTGGGCTTTAGAGGAATGAGATAGGAGAGGCTGCGCGCCCGCCCAATGCCTAGTCTGAATTGGACTAGGGGGAGGGGTTGCTCCCCCTCCTTCCTTCTCTTCCCTCTTCCCTTTCCTTGACTCCTACTCCTACTACTTGGAATGGGAGGAATCCTACTCCCGGTGGGAGTAGGACTCCTCCAGGGCGCGCCATAGGGGCCGGCCCTCCCCCCTCCTCCACTCCTTTATATACGTGGCCAGGGGGCACCCCATAGACACAACAATTGATTTGATCTTTTAGCCGTGTGCGGTGCCCCCCCCCCTCCATCATAGTCCACCTCGATAATACTATAGTGGTGCTTAGGCGAAGCCCTGCGTCGGTAGAATATAATCATCGTCACCACGCCTTTGTGCTGACGAAACTCTCCCTCAACACTCGGCTGGATCGGAGTTCGAGGGACGTCATCGGGCTGAACGTGTGCTGAACTCGGAGGTGACATACGTTCGGTACTTGATCGGTCGGATCGTGAAGACGTATGACTACATCAACCGCGTTGTGCTAATGCTTCCGCTTTCATTCTACGAGGGTACGTGGACAACACTCTTCCCTCTCGTTGCTATGCATCACCATGATCTTGCGTGTGCGTAGGAATTTTTTTGAAATTACTACGTTTCCCGACAGTGGCATCCGAGCCTGGTTTTATGTGTTGCTGTTATATGCACGAGTAGAACACAAGTGAGTTGTGGGCGATACAAGTCATACTGCTTACCAGCATGTCATACTTTGGTTTGGCGGTATTGTTGGATGAAGCAGCTCGGACCGACATTACGTGTACGCTTACGCGAGACTGGTTCTACTGACGTGCTTTGCACACAGGTGGTTGGCGGGTGTCAGTTTCTCCAACTTTAGTCGAACCGAGTATGGCTAGGCCCGGTCCTTGAGAAGGTTAAAACAACACTAACTTGACAAACTATTGTTGTGGTTTTGATGCGTAGGTAAGAACGGTTCTTACTCAGCCCGTAGCAGCCACGTAAAACTTGCAACAACAAAGTACAGGATGTCTAACTTGTTTTTGCAGGGCATGTTGTGATGTGATATGGTCAAGACATGATGAGATATAAGTTGTTGTATGAGATGATCATGTTTTGTTAAAGTTATCGGCAATTGGCAGAAGCCTTATGGTTGTCTCTTTATTGCATAAGATGCAAGTGCCAAATAATTGCTTTACTTTATCGCTATGCGATAGCAATAGTTGCAAGAGCAATAGTTGGCGAGACGACCATGTGACGACACATTGATATAGATCAAGATGATGGAGAACATGGTGTCATGCCGGTGATGATGGAGATCATGACGATACTTTGGAGATAGAGATTAAAGGCACAAGATGATGATGGCCATATCATGTCACATATTTTGATTGCATGTGATGTTTATCTTTCATACATCTTACTTTTCTTAGTTATGACAGTAGCATTATAAGATGATCTCTCACTAAATTTCAAGATAAAAGTGTTCTCCCTGAGTATGCACCGTTGCCAAAGTTTGTCGTGCCCAGACGCCACGTGATGATCAGGTGTGATAAGCTCTACGTCCATCTACAACGGGTGCAAGCCAGTTTTGCACACGCATTATACTCGGGTTAAACTTGATGAGCCTAGCATATGCAGATATGGCCTCGGAACACTGAGACCGAAAAGTCGAGCGTGAATCATATAGTAGATATGATCAACATAGTGATGTTCACCATTGAAAACTACTCCATTTCACGTGATGATCGGTTATGGTTTAGTTGATTTGGATCACGTGATCACTTAGATGATTAGAGGGATGTCTATCTAAGTGGGAGTTCTTAAGTAATTTGATTAATTGAACTTTAATTTATCATGAACTTAGTCCTGGTAGTATTAGCATATCTATGTTGTAGATCAATTGCTCGCGTTTAGCTCCCCTGTTTTATTTTTGATGTCCCTAGAGAAAACTAAGTTGAAAGATGTTAGTAGCAATGATGCGGATTGGATCCATGATCTGAGGACTATCCTCATTGATGCACAGAAGAATTATGTCCTTGATGCACCACTAGGTGACAGACCGCTTGCAGGAGCAAATGCAGACGTTATGAACGTTTGGCTAGCTCAATATGATGACTACATGATAGTTTAGTGCACCATGCTTAACAACTTGGAATCGGGACTTCAAAGACGTTTTGAACATCATGGACCATATGAGATGTTCCAGGAGTTGAAATTAATATTTCAAGCAAATACCTGAGTTGAGAGATATGAAGTCTCCAATAAGTTCTATAGCTAAAAGATGGAGGAGAATAGCTCAAGCAGTGAGCATGTGCTCAGATTGTCTGGGTACTACAATCGCTTGAATCAAGTGGGAGTTAATCTTCTAGATAAAATAGTGATTGACAGAATTCTCTAGTCACCATCATCAAGTTAGTAGAACTTTGTGATGAACTATAGTATGCAAGGGATGACGTAAATGATTCCCGAGCTTTTCATGATGATGAAATCGATGAAGGTAGAAATCAAGAAAGAGCATCAAGTGTTTATGATTAACAAGACCACTAGTTTCAAGAAAAGGGCAAAGGAAAAGAAAGGGAACTTCAAGAAGAACGGCAAGCAAGTTGCTGCTCAAGTGAAGAAGCCCAAGTCTGGACCTAAGCCTGAGACTAAGTGCTTCTACTGCAAAGGGACTGATCACTGGAAGCGGAAATGCCCTGAATATTTAGTGGATAAGAAGGATGGCAAAGTAAACAAGGGTATATTTGATATACATGTTATTGATGTGTACTTTGCTAGTGTTTATAGCAACCCCTTGGTATTTGATACTAGTTCAGTTGCTAAGAGTATTAACTTGAAACGGGAGTTGCAGAATGAACAGAGACTAGTTAATGGTGAAGTAATGATGTGTGTTGGAAGTAGTTCCAAGAATGATATGATCATCATCGCACACTCCCTATACTTTCGGGATCAGTGTTGAACCTAAATAAGTGTTATTTGGTGTTTGCTTTGAGCATGAATATGATTTGATCATGTTTATTGCAACACATCTATTCATTTAAGTTAGAGAATAATTGTTATTCTGTTTACATGAATAAAACCTTCTATGGTCATACACCAATTAAAATGGTTTGTTGGATCTCGATAGTAGTGATACACATATTCATAATATTGAAGCCAAAAGATGCAGAGTTGATAATGATAGTGCAAGCAACTTATTTGTGTTACTGCCGTTTGGGTCATATTGATATAAAGCGCATGAAGAAACTTCATACTGATGGACTTTTGGAATCACTTGATTATGAATCACTTGGTACTTGCGAACCGTGCCTTATGGGCAAGATGACTAAAACGCCGTTCTCCGGGAGCGAGCAACAGATTTGTTGGAAATCATACATACTGATGTATGTGGTCCGATGAATATTGAGGCTCGCAGCGGGTATCGTTATTTTCTCACCTTCACAGATGATTTGAGAAGATATGGGTATATCTACTTAATGAAACATAAGTCCGAAGCATTTGAAAAGTTCAAAGAATTTCAGAGTGAAGTGGAAAATCATCGTAACAATAAAATAAAGTTTCTACTATCTGATCGTGGAGGAGAATATTTGAGTTACGAGTTTGGTCTTCATTTGAAACAATGCGGAATATTTTTGCAACTCACGCCACCTGGAACACCACAGCGTTATGGTGTGTCCGAACATCATAACCATACTTTATTTGGTATAGTGCAATCTATGATGTCTCTTACCGATTTACCACTATTGTTTTGGGGTTATGCTTTAGAGACGGCCGCATTCACGTTAAATAGGGCACCATCGAAATCCATTGAGACGACGCCTTATGAACTGTGGTTTGGCAAGGAACCAAAGTTGTCGTTTCTTAAAGTTTGGGGCTGCGATGCTTATGTGAAAAAGCTTCAACCTGATAAGCTCGAACCCAAATCGGAGAAATGTGTCTTCATAGGATACCCAAAGGAGACTGTTGGGTACACCTTCTATCATAGATCCGAAGGCAAGACATTCGTTGCTAAGAATTGATCCTTTCTAGAGAAGGAGTTTCTCTCGAAAGAAGTGAGTGGGAGGAAAGAAAAACTTGATGAGGTAACCGTACCTGCTCCCTTATTGGAAAGTAGTTCATCACAGAAATCGGTTCCCGTGAAGTCTATACCAATTAGTGAGGAAATTAATGATGATGATCATGGAACTTCAGATCAAGTTGTTACTGAACCTCATAGGTCAACCAGAGTAAGATCCGCACCAGAGTGGTATGGTAATCCTGTTCTGGAGGTTATGTTACTAGACCATGACGAACCTACGAACTATGAAGAAGCGATGGTGAGCCCAGATTCCGCAAAATGGCTTGAGGCCATGAAATCTGAGATGGGATCCATGTATGAGAACAAAGTGTGGACTTTGGTTGACTTGCCCGATGATCAGCAAGCCATAGAAAATAAATAGATCTTCAAAAGGAAGACGGACGCTGATAGTAGTGTTACTATCTAGAAAGCTAGATTTGTCGAAAAAGGTTTTTGACAAAGTTCAAGGTGTTGACTACGATGAGATTTTCTCACTCGTAGCGATGCTTAAGTCTGTCCGAATCATGTTAGCAAATTGCCACATTTTATGAAATCTAGCAAATGGATGTCAAAACTACATTCCTTAATGGATTTCTTAAAGAAGAGTTGTATGTGATGCAACCAGAAGGTTTTGTCAATCCTAAAGGTGCTAACAAAGTGAGCAAGCTCCAGCGATTCATCTATGGACTGGTGCAAGCATCTCGGAGTTGGAATATATGCTTTGATAAAGTGATCAAAGTATATGGTTTTATACAGACTTGTGGTGAAGTCTGTATTTACAAGAAAGTGAGTGGGAGCACTACAACATTTCTGATAAGTATATGTGAATGACATATTGTTGATCGGAAAGAATGTAGAATTTTTTGGAAAGCATAAAGGAGTATTTAAAAGGAGTTTTTCAAAGAAAGACCTCGATGAAGCTGCTTACACATTGAGCATCAAGATCTATAGAGATAGATCAAGACGCTTGATAAGTTATTTCAATGAGTATATACCTTGACAAGATTTTGAAGTAGTTCAAAATGGAACACTCAAAGAAGGAGTCCTTGCCTGTGTTGCAAGGTGTGAAGTTGAGTAAAGACTCAAAACCCGACCACAACAAAAAATATAAAGAGAATGATAAGTCATTCCCTATGCCTCAGTCATAGGTTCTATAAAGTATGCTATGCTGTTTACCAGTCCTATTGTATACCTTAGCATCTTTCTGGCAAGGAAGTACAATAGTGATCTAGGAGTAGATCACTGGACAGCGGTCAAAATTATCCTTAGAGGACTAAGGAAATATTTCTCGGTTATGGAGGTGATAAAAGAGTTCGTCGTAAAGAGTTACATTGATGCAAGCTTTTTACATCGATCTAGATGACTCTAAGTCTCAATATTGATACATTTTGAAAGTGGGAGCAATTAGCTAGAGTAGATCCGTACAGAGCATTGTTGACATAGAAATTTACAAAATACATACGGATCTGAATGTGGCAGACCCGTAGACTAAACTTCTCTCACAAGCAAAACATGATCACACCTTAGTACAGGTGTTAATCACATAGCGATGTGAACTAGAATATTGACTCTAGTAAACCCTTTGGGTGTTGGTCACATGACGATGTGAACTATGGGTGTTAATCACATGGTGATGTGAACTATTGGTGTTAAATCACATGGCGATGTGAACTAGATTATTGACTCTAGTGCAAGTGGGATACTGAAGGAAATATGCCCTAGAGGCAATAATAAAGTTATTTTTATTTCCTTATATCATGATAAATGTTTATTATTCATGCTAGAATTGTATTAACCGGAAACATAATACATGTGTGAATACATAGACAAACAGAGTGTCACTAGTATGCCTCTACTTGACTAGCTCATTGATCAAAGATGGTTATGTTTCCTAACCATAGACATGAGTTGTCATTTGATTAACGGGATCACATCATTAGGAGAATGATGTGATTGACTTGACCCATTCCATTAGCTTAGCACTTGATCGTTTAGTTTGTTGCTATTGCTTTCTTCATGATTTATACATGTTCCTATGACTATGAGATTATGCAACTCCCATTTACCGGAGGAACACTTTGCGTGCCACCAAATGTCACAACGTAATTGGGTGATTATAAACGTGCTCTACAGGTGTCTCCGAAGGTACTTGTTGGGTTGGCGTATTTCGAGATTAGGATTTGTCACTCCGATTGTCGGAGAGGTATCTCTGGGCCCACTCGGTAATGCACATCACTATAATCATTGCAACTAATGAGTTAGTTGCGGGATGATGTATTATTGAACGAGTAAAGAGACTTGCCGGTAATGAGATTGAACTAGGTATTGAGATACCGACGATCGACTCTCGGGTAAGTAACATACCGATGACAAAGGGAACAACGTATGTTGTTATGCGGTTTGACCAATAAAGATCTTCGTAAAATATGTGGGAGCCAATATGAGCATCCAGGTTCCGCTATTGGTTATTGACCGGAAACGTGTCTCGGTCATGTCTACATTGTTCTCGAACCCGTAGGGTCCGCACGCTTAAAGTTCGATGACGGTTATATTATGAGTTTATGTGTTTTGATGTACCGAAGGTAGTTCGGAGTCCCAGATGAGATCGGGGACATGACGAGGAGTCTCAAAATGGCCGAGACGTAAAGATCGATATATTGGACGACTATATTCGGACATCGGAAAGGTTCCGAGTGATTCGGGTATTTTTCGGAGTACCGGAGAGTTACAGGAATTCGCCGGGGAGTATATGGGCCTTATTGGGCTTTAGAGGAAGGATATAGGAGAGGGTGCACGCGCCCCCAATGCCTAGTCCGAATTGGATTAGGGGGAGGGGCTGCGCCCCCTCCTTCCTTCTCTTCCCTCTTCCCTTTCCTTGACTCCTACTCCTACTAATTGGAAGGGGAGGAATCCTACTCCCGGTGGGAGTAAGACTCCTTCAGGGCGCGCCATAGGGGCCGGCCCTCTCCCCCCCCTCCACTCCTTTATATACGTGGCCAGGGGGCACCCCATAGACACAACAATTTATTTGATCTTTTAGCCGTGTGCGGTGCCCCCCTCCACCATAGTCCACCTCGATAATACTGTAGTGGTGCTTAGGCGAAGCCCTGCGTCGGTAGAACATCATCATTGTCACCACACCATCGTGCTGAGAAACTCTCCATCAACATTCAGCTGGATCGGAGTTCAAGGGACGTCATCGAGTTGAACGTGTGCTGAACTCGGAGGTGTCGTACATTCGGTACTTGATCGGTCGGATCGTGAAGACGTACGACTACATCAACTGCGTTGTGCTAACACTTCCGCTTGCGGTCTATGACGGTACGTGGACAACACTCTCCCCTCTCGTTGCTATGCATCACCATGATCTTGCGTGTGCGTAGGATTTTTTTTGAAATTACTACGTTCCCCAATAGTAATGTGGTTCGTCGGCTGGAGATAAGGTGGCCACTCCACATGGCTGTGGATGAGGTCGTAAGTTTTGCTTCCTCTTGCTCAACTTGTTGATGGATTCGTTCACTCAATGTTGGTCTACACATTATCACTACTAGGGAAAAGCTTATAGACAGCCGCTTACTAGTAGCGAGGGTTTATACCCCTCGCTACTGCTACTTACTAGTAGTGCGGGTTTTTGCACATCGCAACTACTAAGTTGATAGTAGTAGCACGTGTTTTTATGAAGGAAATATGCCCTAGAGGCAATAATAAATGTGTTATTTTATATTTCCTTATTCATGATAAATGTTTATTATTCATGCTAGAATTGTATTGACCGGAAACCTTAATACATGTGTGAATACATAGACAAAACACCGAGTCCCTAGTGAGCCTCTACTTGACTAGCTCGTTGCTCAAAGATGGTTAAGGTTTTCTAAACATGGACATGAATTTTCATTTGATAACGGGATCACATCATTAGGAGAGTGATGTGATGGACATGACTCATCCGTTAGCTTAGCATATTGATTGTTCAGTTTTATTGCTATTACTTTCTTCATGTCGAATACATATTACTTCGACTATGAGATTATGCAACTCCCGGATACCGGAGGAATACCTTGTGTGCTATCAAATGTCACAATGTAACTGGGTGATTATAAAGATGCTCTACAGGTATCTCCGAAGCTGTTTGTTGGGTTGGCACAGATCGAGATTAGGATTTGTCACTCCGAGTATCGGAGAGGTATCTCTGGGCCCTCTCGGTAATGCACATCATAATAAGCCTTGTAATCAATGTGACTAATGAGTTAGTTGTGGGATGATGTATTATGGAACGAGTAAAGAGACTTGCCGGTAACGAGATTGAACTAGGTATGAAGATACCGACAATCGAATCTCGGGCAAGTAACATACCGATGACAAAGGAAATAACGTATGTTGTCATTACGGTACGACCGATAAAGATCTTCGTAGAATATGTGGGAACCAATATGAGCATCCAGGTTCCGCTGTTGGTTATTGACCGGAGAGGTGTCTCGGTCATGTCTACATAGTTTTCGAACCCGTAGGGTCCGCACGCTTAACGTCCGATGACGATTTTGTATTATATGAGCTATGTGATTTGGTGACCAGATGTTGTTCAGAGTCCTGGATGAGATCACGGACATGACGAGGAGTCTCGAAATGGTGGAGAGGTAAAGATTCATATATTGGACGATGATATTTGGACACCAAAAGTGTTCCGAGGGTACCGGGTACATATCGGGTCACCGAAAGGGGTTCCGGGCATCCCCCTGGCAACTACATGGGCCTAATGGGCCAAGAAGGGGACAGACCAGCCCCTAGGGGGCTGGTGCGCCACATGTAGGCCAAAAAAGGGGGAAGGAAAGAGGGAAGAGAGAAAGGAAGGGGAGCAATTCGGCCTCCCCCCTTCCTTCTCTCCTCCCTCCTCCTTCCTTCCCCCTCCGGATGAATATGGAAGGGGGGAGGCCGAATTGGGAGGCGCCCAAGTAGGATTCCTCCTACCTGGGGTGCCCCCTTGGCTGCCTCTCCTCCTTTCCAACCTATATATATATATATATATATATATATATATGAGGGGGGCACGGCTAGAACACACAACAACGATTGTTAGCCGTGTGCAGCGCCCCCTCCACAGTTTACGCCTCCGGTCATATTGTCGTAGTGCTCAGGCGAAGCCCTGCACGGATCACTTCACCATCACCGTCACCACGTCGTAGTGCTGACGAAAATCTCCCTCGACACTTTGCTGGATCAAGAGTTTGAGGGACATCATCAAGCTGAACGTGTGCAGAACTCGGAGGAGTCGTACGTTCGGTACTTGATCGATCGGAACGAGAAATAGTTCGACTACATCAACCGCGTTGTCAAACGCTTCCGCTTTCGGTCTACGAGGGTACGTAGACACACTCTCCCCCTCTCGTTGCTATGAATCTCCTAGATAGATCTTGCGTGAGCATAAGATTTTTTTCGAAATTGCATGCTACGTTCCCCAACAATGGCATCCGAGCCAGGTCTATGCGTAGATGATATGCACGAGTAGAACACAAAGAGTTCTGGGCGGTGATCGTCATACTACTTACCACCAATGTCTTATTTTGATTCGGCGGTATTGTTGGATGAAGCGGCCCGGACCAACCTTACATGACCACGTTCATGAGACAGGTTCCACCGCCAGACATGCAACTATTTTTGCATAAATGTGGCTGGCAGGTGTCTGTTTCTCCAACTTTAGTTGAATCAAATTTGACTGCGGCCGGTCCTTGTTGAAGGTTAAAACAACAAACTTGATAAATCACCGTTGTGGTTTTGATGTGTAGGTAAGAACGGTTCTTGCTATAAGCCCGTAGCAGCCACATAAAACTTGCAACAACAAAGTAGAGGATGTCTAACTTGTTTTTACAGGGCATGTTGTGATGTGATATGGTCAAGACATGATGTGATATACGTTATAATCATGTTTTGTAAAAGTTATCGGCAACTGGCAGGAGCCTTATGGTTGTCGCTTTATTGTATGAAATGCAAACGCCATGTAATTGCTTTACTTTATCAATATGCGTTAGCAATAGTTGTAGAAGCAATAGTTGGCGAGACGACCACGATGCTACGATGGAGATCAAGGTGTCAAGCCGGTGACGATGGAGATCATGACAGTGCTTTGGAGATGGAGATCAAAGGCACAAATTGATGATGGCCATATCATGTCACATATTTTGATTGCATGTGATGTTTATCTTTTATGCATCTTATTTTTCTTAGTACGGCGGTAGCATTATAAGATGATCCCTTACTAAAATTTCAAGGTATAAGTGTTCCTCCTGAGTATGCACCGTTGCAACAGTTCACCGTGCTGAGACACCATGTGATGATCGGGTGTGATAAGCTCTGCGTTCACATACAATGGGTACAAGACAGTTTTGCACATGCGGAATACTCGGGTTAAACTTGACGAGCCTAGCATGTATAGACATGGCCTCGGAACACCGGAGACCGAAAGGTCGAACGTGAATCATATAGTAGATATGACCAACATAGAGAAGTTCACCATTGAAAACTACTCCATCTCACGTGATGATAGGACATGGTTTCGTTGATTTGGATCACGTGATCATTTAGATGACTCGAGGAATATCTATCTAAGTGGAAGTTCTTAAGTAATATGATTAATTGAACTTAATTTATCATGAACTTAGTCCTGATAGTTTTTGCATATCTATGTTGTAGATCAATGGCCCGTGCTACTATTCCCTTGAATTTTAATGCGTTCCTAGAGAAAGCTAAGTTGAAAGATGATGGTATCAACTACACGGACTGGGTCTGTGACTTGAGGATTATCCTCATTGCTGCACAGAAGAATTATTTCCTTGATGCACCACTAGGTGAAAGGCCTGCTGCAGGAGTAGATGCAGATGTTATGAACATCTGGCAAGCTTGATCTGATGACTACTTGATAGTTAGTGTGCCATGCTTTACTGCTTAGAGTCAGGACTTCAAAGATGTTTTGAACGCCACGGACCATATGAGATGTTCCAGGAGTTGAAGTTAAAATTTCAAGCAAATACCCGAGTTGAGAGATATGAAGTCTCCAACAAGTTCTATACCTGCAAGATGGAGGAGAAAAGTTCTGCCAGTGAACACATACTCAGAATGTCAGGGTATCATAACCACTTGACTCAGCTGGGAGTTAATCTTCCAGATGATAGTGTTATTAACAGAGTTCTCCAATCACTCCCACAAAGCTACAAAGGCTTCGTGATAAACTATAATATGCAAGGGATGGATAAGACAATTCCCGAGCTCTTCGCTACGCTCAAAGCTGCGGAGGTAGAAATCAAGAAGGAGCATCAGGTGTTGATCGTTAACAAGACCACTAGTTTCAAGAAAAAGGGAAAAGGAAAGAAGACATAGCTCCAAGTGAGGTTACCGATAATGTTGTATACGAAAGAGGGGATGCCTTCCGGGGCATCCCCAAGCTTAGTTGCTTAGATCTTCCTTGAATATTACCTTGGGGTGCCTTGGGCATCCCCTATCTTAGGTCTTGTCACTCTTTATTCTTCTCATATCGGCATCTCACCCAAAACTTGAAAACTTCAATCACACAAAACTTAACAGAACTTTGTCAGATAGGTTAGTATGATAAAGAGAAAACCATTTCACTATTGGTACTGTCAAAGACAAGATTCATAATTGTTCGCACTCAATGCCTACTGCAGCATATCATTTCCACAATTTATATTGAGCAATATAAGCCATGAAAATTAGAAAACAAGCAAACTATGCATTGAAAATAGAATCTGTCAAAAACAAAATAGTCTGTAGTAACCTGTACTCCAACCATACTTATGCTACTCCAACAATTCTGAAAAATAGGAAAACTTGGGTAATTTGTCTATTAATCTTCTACAAAAAGAATCAGCATTTTACCATGCTTCTGTTAAAAATGAGAATTGTTTTCCTGAGCGCAAAAGTTTCTGTTTTTCAGCAAGATCAAATCAACTATCACCATAGACCATCCCAAAGGTCTTACTTGTCACTTTATTGAAACGAAAGCAATAAAACATGATTACTATAGTAGCCTAATCATGTGAACACACAAAAACAGTAGGTAAAGTGTTGGGTTGTCTCCAAACAAGCGCTTTTCTTTAATGCCTTTTTAGCCAGGCATGATGATTTCAATGATGCTTGCATATAAGAATTGAAACATAACAAGAGAATCATGAAACACATGGCAAGCACATTTAAGCCTAACCCACTTCCTATGCATAGGGATTTTGTGAGCAAACAATTCATGGGAGCGAGAATCAACTAGCATAGGAAGGCAAAACAAGCAAATCTTCAAGATTTTCAACACATAGAGAGGAAACTTGATATTATTCCAATATCTACAAGTATATGTTCTTCTCTCGTAATAATTTTCAGTAGCATCATGAATGAATTCAACAATATAGCTATGACATAAATCATTCTTTTCATGATGCATAAGCATAGGAATTTTTTTACTCTCCACATAAGCAAATTTATTCGCATCAATATTAGTGGGAGCAAACTCAACAAAATAACTATCTTGGGAGTGAAAATTAAAATCACGATGACAAGTTTCATGGTTATCATTATTCTTTATAGCATACATGTCGTCACCATAATCATCATAAATAGAAACTTTGTTCTCATTATAATCAATTGAAACCTCTTCCAAAATAGTGGATTCATCACTAAATAAAGTCATGACCTCTCCGAATCCACTTTCATCATCATCATAAATAAGAGGCATGCAATCATTATAACAAATTTGCACATCAAATCTTCGGGGACTAAAAATATCATCTTCATGGATATTCAAAGAGTTCATACCAACAACATTGCAATCATGCTCATCATTCAAAGATTTTTGGTCAAACATTTTATAGAATTCTTATTCTATCAATTGAGCACAATTTTCCTATCCACCATTTTCACGAAAGACATTATAAAGATGAATAATATGATGCAACATCAATTCCATTTTTTTGTAGTTTTATTTTTATAAACCAAACTAGTGATAAAACAAGAAACTAAAAGATTCAATTGCAAGATCTAAAGATATACCTTCAAGCACTCACCTCCCCAGCAACGGCGCCAAAAAGAGCTTCGTTGACGGGATGTGAGTGCCGCTTACCTAGCCTCCCCGGCAACGGTGCCAGAAAAGAGCTTGATGTCTACTATGCAACTTTATTCTTGTAGACACTTGTTGGGCCTCCAAGCGCAGAGTTTTGTAGGACATTAGCAATTTTCCCTCAAGTGGATGACCTAAGGTTTATCAATCTGTGGGAGGCGTAGGATGAAGATGGTCTCTCTCAAACAACCCTGCAATCGAATACAAGAAATCTCTTGTGTCCCCAACATACGCAATACAATAGAAAATTATATAGGTGCACTAGTTCGGCGAAGAGATGGTGATAAAAGTGTAATATTGATGGTAGAAATATATTTTTATAATCTGAATAAATAAAAACAACAAGGTAGCAAATAGTAAACGGGCACAAAAACGGTATTGCAGTGCTTGAAAATGAGGCCTAGCGTCCGCACATTCGCTAGTGCAATCTCTCAACAATGCTAATATAATTTGATCATATAACCACCCCTCAAAGTGCGACGAAGAATCACTTCAAAGTTCCTATCTAGCAGAGAACATACGAAGAAATCGTTTGTAGCATACAAAACCACCTCGAAGCTATTCTTTCCGATCGATCTATCCAAGAGTTCATACTAAAATAACACCAAATAATTTCAGATTCATAATATTCAATCCAACACAAAGAACCTCAAATAGTGCCCCAAGATTTCTACCAGAGAAACAAAGATAAGAATGTGCATCAACCCCTATGCGTAGATTACCCCAATGTCACTGCGGGAATCCGCGAGTTGAATGCCAAAACACATATCAAGTGAATTAATATGATACCCCATTGTAACCATGAGTATTCATATGCAAGACATATATCAAGTGCTCTCAAATCCATAAAATTATTCAATCCGATAACAACGAAATCTCAAAGGGAAAAACTCAATTCATCACAACAAGATAGAAAGGGGAAGACACCATATGATCTGACTATATTAACAAAGCCCGCGATACATCAAGATCGTGACATCTCAAGAACACGAGAGAGAGAGAGAGAGATTAAACACATAGCTACTGGTACAAACCCTCATCCCCGAGGGTGGAATACTCCCTCCTCATCGTGGTGGCCGCCGGGATGATGAAGATGGTCACCGGTGATGATTTCCCCCTTCAGCAGAGTGCCGGAACAGGGTCTAGATTGGTTTTCGGTGGCTACAGAGCCTTGCGGTGACGGAACTTCTGATCTAGGGTTACCCCAAGGGTGTTTGGAATATTTGGGGCGAGGAGGGGGTGTGGGAGGCCGCCGAGGTGGGCACACCCTACCTGGGCGCGCCTGGGCCCCCAGGCGCGCTCTGGTGGGTTGTGCCCCCCTCGGGGCACCCCCGAGGTACTGCTCTGGCCCAATGGATGTCTTCTGGTCCATAAAAAATCGACAAAAAGTTAAGCGGTGTTTGGACTCCGTTTGATATTGATTTCCTGCGATGTAAAAAATAAGCAAAAAACAGCAACTCGCATTGGGCACTGGGTCAATAGGTTAGTCCCAAAAAATGATATAAAGTTGCTATAAAATGATTGTAAAACATCCAAGAATAATAATATAACATCATGAATACTTCATAAATTATAGATACATTGGAGACGTATCATTGGTCACATGGCGATGTGAACTATGGGTGTTAATCACATGGCAACGTGAACTACATTATTGACTCTAGTGCACGTGGGAGACTGAAGGAAATATGCCATAGAGGCAATAATAAAGTTGTTATTTTATATTTCCTTATTCATGATAAATGTTTATTATTCATGCTAGAATTATATTGACCAGAAACCTTAATACATGTGTGAATACATAGACAAAACACCGAGTCCCTAGTGAGCCTCTACTTGACTAGCTCGTTGATCAAAGATGGCTAAGGTTTCCTAACCATGGACATGAGTTGTCATTTGATAACCGGATCACATCATTAGGAGAATGATGTGATGGACATGACCCATGCTTTAGCCTAGCATATTGATCGTTCAGTTTTATTGTTATTGCTTTCTTCATGTCAAATACATATTCCTTCGACTATGAGATTATGCAACTCCCGGATACCGGAGGAATACCTTGTGTGCTATCAAATGTCACAACGTAACTGGGTGATTATAAAGATGCTCTACAGGTATCTCTGAAGGTGTTTGTTGGGTTGGAATAGATCGAGATTATGATTTGTCACTCTGAGTATCGGAGAGGTATCTCTGGGCCCTCTCGGTAATGCACATCATAATAAGCCTTGCAAGAAATGTGACTAATGAGTTAGTTGCGGGATGATGTATTACAGAACGAGTAAAGAGACTTGCCGATAACAAGATTGAACTAGGTATGGAGATACCAACGATCGAATCTCGGTCAAGTAACATACCGATGACAAAGGGAATAACGTATGTTGTCATTACGGTACGACCGATAAAGATCTTCATAGAATATGTGGGAACCAATATGAGCATCCAGGTTCTGCTATTGGTTATTGACCAAATAGGTGTCTCGATCATGTCTACATAGTTCTCGAACCCGTAGGGTCCGCATGCTTAATGTTCAATGATGATTTTGTATTATATGAGTTATGTGATTTGGTGACTGGATGTTGTTCGGAGTCCCGGATGAGATCACGGACATGACGAGGAGTCTCGAAATGGTCGAGAGGTAAAGATTCATATATTGGCCAATGATATTCGGACACCGGAAGTGTTCCGGGGGTACTGGGTACATATCGGGTCACCGGAAGGGGTTCTGGGCATCCCCTCGGCAACTACATGGGCCTAATGGGCCAAGAAGGGGACATACCAGCCCCTAGGGGGCTGGTGCGCCCTATGTAGGCCAAAATAAGGGGGAAGGAAAGAGGGGAAGAGAGAAAGGAAGGGGAGCAATTCAGCCTCCCCCTTCCTTCTCTCCTCCCTCCTCCTTCCTTCCCCCTCTGGATGAATATGGAAGGGGGGGGGGGTGATAACCCACAAGTATAGGGGATCACAACAGTTTTTGAGGGTAGAGTATTCAACCCAAATTTATAGATTCGACACAAGGGGAGCAAAAGAATATTTGCAAGTATTAGCAGCTGAGTTGTCAATTCAAGCACACCTGGAGATTAATTATCTGCAACAACATGATTAGTAGCAAAGTAATTTGATAGTTTTGATAGTAGTAACAGTAGCAATGGTAACGGTAATAGTGATAGCAGTAATTTTGTAACAAGTGCAACAATAACGATCTCAATAGTAACTTAGCAAGAACAATATAAGATAAATTCGTAGGCATTGGATCGGTGACTTGTTGGATGATATTCATCATGAGACAGTTATAACCTAGGGTGATACGGCACTAGCTCCAGTTCATCAATATAATGTAGGCATGTATTCCATAAATAATCATACGTGCTTATGGAAAGAACTTGCATGACATTTTTTGTCGTACCCTCCCGTGGCAGCGGGGTCCAATTGGAAACTAAGGGATATTAAGGCCTCCTTTTAATAGAGAACTGGAACAAAGCATTAACACACGGTGAATACATGAACTCCTCAAACTACGGTCATCACCGGGAGTGGTCTCGACTATTGTCACTCTGGGGTTGCCGGATCATAACACGTAGTAGGTAACTATAACTTGCAAGATTGGATCTAGAACATGGATATAATGGTGATAACATAAACGGGTTCAGATCTGAAATCATGGCACCCGGGCCCAAAGTGACAAGCATCAAGCATGGCAAAGTCATAGCAACATCAGTCTTAGAACATAGTGGATACTAGCGATCAAGCCCTAACAAAATTAACTCGATTACATGATGAATCTCATCCAACTCCTCACTGACCAGCGAGCCTACGAAGGGATTGCTCACTCCCGGTGGGGAGCATCATGGAATTGGCGATGGAGAAGGGTTGGTGATGATGAAGAACGAAGATCCCCCTCTCCGGAGCCCCTAACAGACTCCAGATCTGGCCTCCCGATGAAGAATAGGAGGTGACGGCGGCTCCGTCTCGTGGATCACGATGATTCTTTCTCCCTCATTTTTTCTGGAAAAATAGGTATTTATAGAGTTGGAATCAGGGTCCATGGGGCCACCAGGTGGGGACAACCCACCTGGGCACGCCAGGAGGGGGGGGCTGGTGGGTTGTGCCCACCCAAGTGCCCCCCTCTGGTGGATCTTGGCTCCAGAATTTCTCTTTATTTATATAAAAATTCCTCGCAAAGTTTCATTCTATTCCAAGAACTTTTATTTCTGCACAAAAACAACACCATGGTAGTTTTGCTGAAAACATCGTCAGTCTGGGGTTAGTTTCATTCAAATCATGCAAACTAGAGTCCAAAACAAGAGGAAAAGCATTAGGAAAAGTTGATACGTTGGGGACGTATCAACTCCCCCAAGCTTAAACCTTTGCTTGTCCTCAAGCAATTCAGTTGATAAATTAAAAGTGAAAAAGAAAAACTTTTCCGAACTCTTTTGCTCTTGTTTGCATAAATAAGCTTAAACAACACCCAGGTTTTCAGCCAACATTATAACTAACCATGCCGACAATAACTCTTAAAAATTATATTAACTCATATCAATGACACGATCAGCTAGCGAGCAATAATAAGATATCTCAAACGGCAACACGTTGTCAAAACAACCATGGTATAATATGACAATAGTGGTATCTCGCTAGCCCTTTCTGAGACTGCAAAACATAAATGCAGAGCACCTCCAAAGTTCAAGCAGTGACTAAACATTATAATTCATGGTAGAAAAGATCCAGTCATGATGCACCCAACATTAGCTACACACAATGCATAAGCATGACAACAGTGCTCTCAGGTTCTGGCGCTTATTTTAGAAGGTGATGACACAACATAAAAGTAAATAGATAGTCCCTTCGTAGAGGGAAGCAATGATTTGCAGAGGTGCCAGAGCTCAAGTTTTAAAACAGAGGTAAATGATATTTTGAGACATGCACCCTTCTCATTTACTTCACGACCATCAGTTATCAATATCTTCCATGCTAAGCATGCTATTGGCAGTTCCCAAGCGATAAAAGTAAAGATTTTGACTCCATTGGGAGTTTATGTTTGATTATTTGTAAGCTTTTTCTGTTTGTAGTTTGGGACTGGGCATCCCTATTACCGCCCTTTTCTCGCGCGATGGCGAGTGAATAAACACTCGACCTGAGAATAACCCGCTTAGCATGGAAGATATCGACCACCTACTGCCATTCCATGAACGATCCAGGCACACAAAAAGGATATTTATTAGAAGTTTTTAGAGGTGGCACATGCAAATTTACTTGGGGCGACAGGGTAATACCGTATATAAGTAGGTATGATGGACCCATCTGCAATAACTTGGGTTCAAGGTTTTTGATGTACAAGCAGAATTCCCACATAGTACATGTGAAGGCTAGCAATTAGATTGAGAAGCGGCCAGCTAGAGAGCAACAATGGTCATGAACATGCATTATGCATAAGTAACATTGGACACTAGCATGAGTAGGATATGAACACCATGAACATAAATATCATAGAGGCTATATTGGTTTTCATTCAACTAGATGCATGAAATGTGCCAAGTCAAGCCACTCGAACATTCAGAGGAGGATACCATATCATCATGCTACATCACAATCATTTTAACGCAATGTTGATATCCAAGATAAATCATTATCCACTTCCAGCTACTTATGCATGGCATGAGAAACTATAATCTCTAATTGTTATTGCAAACATGTTTAATCATAATGGGTTGAATCATGGATACTAGGTTAAACATATTTACACAAACAGAACAAGTCGAGTTCATACCAGTTTCTCTCTGCCACGGCCAGTTCATCGAATATCGTCATTATTGACTTTCACTTGCATGATCAAACAATGTGAAAATTGCAAGAGTGCCGTGGACTAAGCTGGAATCTACAAACATTTTATTCAACAGGAGAAAACAAGGTAAAATGGGCTCTTTATTAGATCAATAATTATTCAAATGAGAGCCACTCAACATTTTCATCGTGGTCTTCTCCTCAATAAGACTCAAATAAAAGAAAAAGAAGTTCAGAGAAACACACTAAAACATTTTTGGAGTTTTTGGTTTTCTTGAACAAGCAAATAAAAGGGAAAGCAAAAAATGAGAAAAACTATTTACACGGGAAAGCTCCCAACAAGCAGAAGAAGAACAAGGAAATCTTTTTGAGTTTTCTTTTTAGTGCTACAGCTAAGCATGCATAGAAAGTAAATTACTACAACTAATTGTTTTTGGTTTTTCTAAGGTTCTTCAAACACACAAGAAGAAAGTAAGAAAATAAAATTAAGCATGGATGATACAATGAAAAAGTGTAAACACCAACAACTAGAATGAGATGTGTGAACATGATGTAATGTCGGTGAGGAACACGTACTCCCCCAAGCCTAGCCTTTTGGCCTAGCTTGGTAATCGATCAGTGGCCTGGATAGTAGTCGGGGTGCTGAGGAGTGGGCATCCACTGATACCATTGCTGAGGCTCCTCCTCTGCTGCAGCCTGATCGTTCCAGTAGGCGATGATGTCCACAGGCATAATCCTATATCCGCCCCTGGCAACAGGATCAAACAAAGCAGGAGCATGCAATGGAATAACTGAAGGAAATATGCCCTAGAGGCAATAATAAAGTTATTATTTATTTCCTTATATCATGATAAATGTTTATTATTCATGCTAGAATTATATTAACCGGAAACATAATACATGTGTGAATACATAGACAAACAGAGTGTCACTAGTATGCCTCTACTTGACTAGCTCGTTAATCAAAGATGGTTATGTTTCCTAACCATGAACAAAGAGTTGTTATTTGATTAACGAGGTCACATCATTAGTTGAATGATCTGATTGACATGACCCATTTCATTAGCTTAGCACCCGATCATTTAGTATGTTGCTATTGCTTTCTTCATGACTTATACATGTTCCTATGACTATGAGATTATGCAACTCCCGTTTGCCGGAGGAACACTTTGGGTACTACCAAACGTCACAATGTAACTGGGTGATTATAAAGGAGTACTACAGGTGTCTCCAAAGGTAGATGTTGGGTTGGCGTATTTCGAGATTAGGGTTTGTCACTCCGATTGCCGGAGAGGTATCTCTGGGCCCTCTCGGTAATACACATCACATAAGCCTTGCAAGCATTATAACTAAGATGTTAGTTGTGAGATGATGTATTACGGAACGAGTAAAGAGACTTGCCAGTAACGAGATTGAACTAGGTATTGGATACCGACGATCGAATCTCGGGCAAGTAACATACCGATGACAAAGGGAACAACGTATGTTGTTATGCGGTCTGACCGATAAAGATCTTCGTAGAATATGTAGGAGCCAATATGGGCATCCAGGTCCCGCTATTGGTTATTGACCGGAGACGTGTCTCGGTCATGTCTACATTGTTCTCGAACCGTAGGGTCCGCACGCTTAACGTTACGATGACAGTTATTATGAGTTTATGCATTTTGATGTACCGAAGGTTGTTCGGAGTCCCGGATGTGATCACGGACATGACGAGGAGTCTCGAAATGGTCGAGACGTAAAGATTGATATATTGGAAGCCTATGATTGGACATCGGAAGTGTTCCGGGTGAAATCGGGATTTTACCGGAATACCGGGAGGGTTACCGGACCCCCCCCGGGAGCTAGATGGGCCATAATGGGCCTTAGTGGAAAAGAGAAGGGGCTGCCCTAGATGGGCTGCGCGCCTCCCCCTTCCCCTAGTCCTATTAGGACTAGGAAAGGGTGGCCGGCCACCTCCTCCTCTTTTCCCCTCCGAGGAATCCTACTCCCAGTGGGAGTAGGACTCTCCTGTGCCTCCCCCCCTTGGCCGGCCAGCCCCTCCCCCTTGGATCCTTTATATACGGGGGCAGGGGGCACCTCTAGACACACAAGTTGATCCTTGAGATCGTTCCTTAGCCGTGTGCGGTGCCCCCTGCCACCAAATTCCACCTCGATCATACCGTTGTAGTGCTTAGGCGGAGCCCTGCGTCGGTAGAACATCAAGATCGTCACCACGCCGTCGTGCTGACGGAACTCTTCCTCGACGCTTTGCTGGATCGGAGCCCGAGGATCGTCATCGAGCTGAACGTGTGCTAAGAACTCGGAGGTGCCGGAGTAACGGTGCTTGGATCGGTCGGATCAGGAAGAAGACGTACGACTACTTCCTCTATGTTGTGTCAACGCTTCCGTTGTGATCTACAAGGGTACGTAGATCAGACTCTCCCCCTCGTTGCTATGCATCACCATGATCTTGCGTGTGCGTAGGAATTTTTTTGAAATTACTACGTTCCCCAACAATAACATCAAGAGTCTTCACACTAAAAACTAGGTTATATGGCACAGTGATGTTAGGAGATTCGATATCAGTAAAATGGTGGTGATCCATGGCAGCATGATCTAGGTAAACCTTGGTCAGAGGGTAATCATGAAGGCGTATCTCAACATTAAAGTGAGCCGCCAAACGAGTAACGAGAATCCCACCATGTATTTTACCCTTGGACTTATTAACGTGGAGGCGACGTGCCACAATAGCTCCCAAGCTATAAGTGTTATCGCCCTCTAGTGCATGACATAAAACAACAAAGCCTGGTGCGCTGAGTGCACCTGCTTTTTCTCTAGCAAGCAAACACTTAGCAATAAATAAAGCAAAATAATGCACGACAGGAAAGTGTATGCTAGTGGCAGTGACGGCCGACACCCCTCTCTCATCTCCCACTGTCAAAATACGATAAAAGGCCTCAAACTCTGCCGGCCTAGGCTCAACTAAACTCCCGTCATAAGGGATCATGCATATGTTACAAAATTCAGTAAGTGGTATCTGACGGGTTTCATCATATAAATTAAACTGCACCTCGGGAGGATTATTCCTAGGAAAGAAATTAAAACTTTGAACAAAGGTGTTTGTGAGGAGATGATACTATTCACATTCAGCTGCGATGAAGTCAGTGAGGCCGGCTTTAGCAGCATATTGTTTGAACTCCTGAAGGATTCCAGCCTCTTCCATGAACTGGGTGTGCGGCCATTCTCACGGCCGTACTTCCGCCAACCTCCGAGGGTGGAGATCACTGTCAGACGACTCCCCAATAACTCCCTTGGAGTTCTTCTTGGAGCCAAACTTCCTACAGATATTCATGTTTTTCCTATGAACAAAAATTCTGAATTTTTTAGTCCACAAAATTTTCTCAACAAAACTTTACGAAAATGATGCCAACTACTCATAGGGATACATAGAGGCCATAGAAAGCGTTCAAACTACTTAGAATTCTAAGAATTCAACATGCAAGCTCATCTACAACAACACCAAGAGTAGCTAATTATTCAAAATATAAACAACTAAAACAAAAACTAATTGGACAAATGGTGGAGTCACATACCAAACAACAATCCCCCAAAACAGTTTCGGAAACGAAGCTTCAAGCAAAAATTGAAATCCGCGGGTTTGAGAACAAGAACTTGAGAGAGAGAGAGAGCAATGGAGAATTTTTTCTGGAGGTAGGTGATGATGTGGTGTAAAGAGATAAGTGAGGGGGCCCACAACCCACCAGGGCACACCTGGGGGTCCTGGCGCGCCCAGGTGGGTTGTGCCCACCTGGTGTACCTCCCTCTGTTGTTATTTGCACCAAAAATTCTTAAATATTCAAAAAAATCATGTTAAATTTTCAGGGCATTATGAGAACTTTTATTTTGGGGTCATCTTTTATCGCACACAAAATTCAGAAAACAGACAAAACATGGCATTTTATTTTATTTAACTAATAAAAACAGAAAAAGGTAGGGACAGAAGGTAGTGCTTACTAAATTCATCAACTTAATACCTCTAAAAAATGATCCATTAATAAGGTTGATCAGGCCTTATTAACAACCACTTTCAATTAGCATGAAACCGAAGAACTTTCGTAAATCACTAAGTTGCCTCAACGGGGATATGAATGTCCCCAACAATAAGCATTTCATATTTATTTTTGGCAATAGGTAGAGTGATGACCCACAAGTATAGGGGATCTAACGTAGTCCTTTTGATAAGTAAGAGTGTCGAACCCAACGAGGAGCAGAAGGAAATGACAAGCGGTTTTCAGTAAGGTATTCTCTGCAAGCACTGAAATTATCGGTAACAGATAGTTTTGTGATAAGGTAATTTGTAACGGGTAACAAGTAATAAAAGTAAATAAGGTGCAGCAAGATGGCCCAATACTTTTTGTACCAAAGGACAAGCCTGGACAAACTCTTATATAAAGGAAAACGCTCCCGAGGACACATGGGAATTATCGTCAAGCTAGTTTTCATCACGTTCATATGATTCGCATTCGTTACTTTGATAATTTGATATGTGGGTGGACCGGTGCTTGGGTACCGCCCTTCCTTGGACAAGAATCCCACTTATGATTAACCCCTCTTGCAAGCATCCGCAACTACAAAAGAAGTATTAAGGTAAACCTAACCATGGCATGAAACATATGGATCCAAATCAGCCCCTTACGAAGCAACGCATAAACTAGGGTTTAAGATCCTATCACTCTAGCAACCCATCATCTACTTATTACTTCCCAATGCCTTTCTCTAGGCCCAAACAATGGTGAAGTGTCATGTAGTCGACGTTCACATGACACCACTAGAGGAAATACAACATACATCTCATCAAAATATCGAACGAATACCAAATTCACATGACTACTTATAGCAAGACTTATCCCGTGTCCTCAGGAACAAACGTAACTACTCACGAATCATATTCATGTTCATAATCAGAGGGGTATTAATATGCATAAATGATCTGAACATATGACCTTCCACCAAGTAAACCAACTAGCATCAACTACAAGGAGTAATCAACACTACTAGGAACCCACAGGTACCAATCTGAGGTTTTGGGACAAAGATTGGATACAAGAGATGAACTAGGGTTTGAGATGAGATGGTGCTAGTGAAGATGTTGATGGAGATTGACCCCCTCCCGATGAAAGGATCGATGGTGATGATTTCCTCCTCCCGGAGGGATATTTCCCCGGCAAAACAGCTCCGCCGGAGCCCTAAATTGGTTCCGCCTCGTGGCGGCGGAGTTTCGTCCCGTGAGCTTGCTTATGATTTTTTCTCGGACGGAAGAATTCATATAGCAGAAGATGGGCACCGGAGGCCTGCCAGGGGCCCACGAGATAGAGGGGCGCGCCCAGGGGGTAGGGCGCGCCCCCACCCTCGTGCCCAGGGTGTGGGCCCCCTCTGGTTGATTCTTTCGCCAGTATTTTATATATATATTCCAAAAAGTGTGTAGGATCGAAAGTATGTCTAGAGGGGGGTGATTAGACTACTTGACCAAATAAAAATCTTGCCTTTTCCCAATTTTAAGTCTTGGCAGATTTTAACAACTTAGCACAAGTCAAGTAATTAACCTACACATGCAATTCTAAGAGTATAGCAGCGGAATGTAAAACAATTGCATATGAAGGTAAATCGAGGAGTTTGAGGGAGCAAACGCAATGTAGACACGGAGATTTTTGGTGTGGTTCCGATAGGTGGTGCTATCGTACATCCACGTTGATGGAGACTTCAACCCACGAAGGGTAACGGTTGCGCGAGTCCACGGAGGGCTCCACCCACAAAGGGTCCACGAAGAAGCAACCTTGTCTATCCCACCATGGCCATCGCCCACGAAGGACTTGCCTCACTAGGGTAGATCTTCACGAAGTAGGCGATCTCCTTGCCCGTACAGACTCTTTGGTTCAACTCCACAATCTTGACGGAGGCTCCCAAGTGACACCTAGCCAATCTAGGAGACACCACTCTCCAAAATGTAATAGATGATGTGTTGATGATGAACTCCTTGCTCTTGTGCTTCAAATGATAGTCTCCCCAACACTCAGCTCTCTCTCATAGGATTGGATTTGGTGGAAAGAGGGTTTGAGTGGAAAGCAACTTGGGGAGGGCTAGAGATCAATATTTATGTGGTTGGAATGGAATATCTTGACCTCAACACAAGTGTAGGTGGTTCTCTCTCAGAAAATGTATGTTGGAAGTGTAGGCATGTTCTGATGGCTCTCCCCATGAATGAAGAGTGGGTGGAGGGGTATATATAGCCTTCACACAAAATCTAACCGTTACACACAAATCACCGAACTCGGTGGGACCGAATCATGAAACTCGGTCAGACCGATTTAGTTCAAAATGTGAATGTTAGGATTTTCGGTGGGACCGACATGTCAACTCGGTGGGACCGATTCCATTAGGGTTAGGGCATAACGTAATCTCGGTGAGACCGATTACACAAACTCGGTGGGACTGATTTTGGTAATAGGCAAACACAGAGTTGGTTAGGCAAACTCGGTGGGACCGATTTGCTCATCTCGGTTAGACCGAAACGTTACAAAGGGGAAACAAAGAGTTTGCATTGCAATCTCAGTGGGACCAACCACTCATCTCGGTTGGACCGAAACATTACGAAGGGAAACAGAGAGGTTGCAATCCCATCTCGATGAGACCGAGATCCCTATCAGTGAGACCGGAATGACTAGGGTTTGGGGCAGTGGCTATGTCAAGTGAACTCGGTGGCGCCGGGTAGGAAATTTCGGTGGGGCCGAGTTTGACTTTTGGTTTGGGACATATGTGGATATGAGAAAGCAGTTGAGGGTTTTGGAGCATATCACTAAGCATTTTGAGCAAGTAACTCATTAGGCAACACCTCATCCCCTTTTAATAGTATTGGCTTTTCCTATGGACTCAATGTGATCTTGGATCACTAAAAGTAAAATGTAGAGTCTTGAGCTTGAGCCAACATGTGTCCTTAGTATTTTGAGGGGTCCACTTTCTAATCCATGCCATGCCAAACATTGGGCTTTCCTGAAATATTTATCTTGAAACAGAATTAGCTCAATGGGCTATATGTTGTTAGGAATTACCAAAACCACCCAGGGATAGTTGCACTTTCAATCTCCCCTTTTTGGTAATTGATGACAACATATAGATCAAAGCTTCGACAAATGATAATAAGATTGAAAAACATCATCGCTTTGAGAAGTATGTAATAAGTAAGAGCTCCCCCTAAATTTGTGCATTATTTAAAATGTGCTTTTGAATGCAAATGCACAATCAATTAGGATCATGGGTTACTCTTCCATGTCACATACATCTTGGTGGAGCGCTCAAAATGATAGAAATTAAAAGCATGCACTCATCACCAAGCAAGTGAATGATCATATATGGATATAAAAGATAGTATCATCTAAACAAGCATTAAGGTAGCAAATGACCAATCACATGATCACACAAGTATCTCACACAAGGACATAAAGTATCTCACACAATAAAAAGTTCAACCAAAGGCAAAGACGCAAAACACTCTCTCGAAGCCTATGATCTATACATATTTCTCCCCTTTCGCAACAAGTTACCAAAAATTTCAAATATGCATAGTGCTATGCATCTCTCAGGCTTGGTCTTCGGGAGGTGGTGTAGAGAGAACTCCAAGGATGAAGGCATCTGTTGATGCAGTTGGAGCTGGTGGAGTGGTTGCTGGAGGTGGCACTGGAGCTGTAGCTGCTGGTGCTGATGCTGTAGCTCTAGAATCTGTCACTGGCACGGCAGCAGACCTTTGACTCCTTGGCACTCGCTAAAATGCATCTGTGGTTGCCTTGCCTTTCTTCTCTTCTGCTTCCTCCTGAAGCTTCTCAACTGCTGTTTAAATCTCAGTTACCTTCAGATCAAGATCATAAAAATTGGTCTCTATGATCCTCTCCAATCTCTCCTGGTTTTGAGTCAGGGTGGCCAAGCCCTTCTCAATCCTCAGTGTAGACTAGATCAGATATGCAAGTTGATCTTGCTTACTCTTCAGGAAAACTTGAGATGCCTCTTCAACACTTGGCATCTTGGCAGCTTTCTCAGCCTTTCCTTTGGCTCTCTTCGCTTGAACTGATGATGGTTCCTCCTCATTCATCACAACGGTATTATCTTCAAAATCAGGATACAGGGGTAGATGCTCCTTATCCAACAGATATGTTCCTGTGCCCATCTTGGAGTTGATGAGCTCCTGAATGTGTGGAGCATACCCACAGCTTCTCTTCTGGTCAGCAGCAGTCCTCTTGATTGTCTCTACAATCAGACTCATGACCTTGAACTTCTGAGGGACATCAAAAAGCTGCAACAGGTTGATAGAGTGCCCTCTGATCATCTTGTGATCTCCTGACTTGGGTAGCAGAGTGTGCCTTAGGATCCAGTTGATAGTAGGCAGACCAGACAACAAGAAATGTACAGATCCAAGCTTATGAGTCTCCGAAGCTTTATTTGGGATCTCCTTGTACATGTTAGCCATAGTGTTGTGGTCCTTCTTCTTCTTGGCATACACATCCAAGTCATCTTCATGTTCTTCTAGGGCATTTATCAATTTTGCTCATTCTTCAACTGTGGATTGGTACCTAGTACCTTCTGACATCCATATGATCTTCCCATCTGGGTAAAAGTGAGCAGTGGAGTAAAACTACATGATCAGATCATCATTCCATTTTGTGAGCTTCTGTCCAACAAACTCATCTACTCCACATGCTTTGAAGCTATCATAAACTCCTGGAAAGTGATCTTCATTCTCCTGGATGTATTCCCAATCAACCCATCTCATGTCATAGACAATGGGCTTCTTGTCAAGTAAAATAGTTTCATAAAAGTCTTGTTGTTCCTTTGTATGAAATCGGTAGTCAACTGCAGTCCTCCTCCTCACAGCATAAGGATCAAACTCTCTCCACAATCTCAATCCTGAATCTTTCCTGATGTGCATGTTCTCAGCGACTGGATGAGCATCATTGTGGCCTGGAATCTTGGGCTTCAATTTTCTCAAAATAAGAGACTCATCATCTTCTTCTTCAGCCCGAGGCACTGGGGTCTTGTTCTTTTCTTCAGCAGGTATACTTCTGGTGTTCCTCTTGGGCCTACTAGGCTTTTGAGCTGGAGCTTCGGGAGCTGTCTTGGGCTTTGATGGAGCAGCCCCTGACTTTATAGCATCTCCCATAAGCTTCTGAGCTTTGGGTGCTGGTGCAGCATCCTCTTCTCCAGAGGGGTCTCTCATCATGGAGGGCATGCCAATGACTCTGGCAATGGTCTTCTTGACCCTCTCCTTCCTTTTCTTGCCTTCTCCACCTTCTTTGGGTTCAAGAGTGTACTCCATTGTCTCTTGAGTAGAGGCTCTGGCCTTAGACATAGGAATTCTCTTTGTCGGAGCCTTCTTATTCATTCATGGCTTAACTATAGCAGTTGTGCCATACTCCTTTTTCAGCACCTTCTTCTTGGAGCTTACTTCCTCCTCAGTGGCAACATAATCCTCATCCTCAGATTGTGAGGTTCTCTTCTTCCTAGATCTGGTGGCTGCCTTTGGCAAGTTGCTGGGAGTGCTCCTGCTGCCATCATCAGAAGTGCTCGAGGGATCTGAACCCTCACTCAGCTGCACATGTTCCTCAGACCTGTTCTGACTGTCACTCTGATCAGACATCTCTGCAAACTCATTGACAACAGACCCTGTGAATAGATGTAGATGAGTAGAGTGGATGAGCATCACAAAGTGCAGAGTTTTTGCAAAATAGATGACTTAAAAACTTAGTTTTAGTTCTCCACATAAAGCATTTCAGAGCTACCGATTTGTAAACTCGGTGATACCGAAGCATCTTTTGGGACCTAAACTAGTGAACTCGGTCAGACTGAGTCACAGTTCGGTGGCACCAAGACTGCTAGGGTTTCACAGAGAATCGAACTCGATCACACTGATTTGCAGTTTTTGGTCAGACCAAAAATTGCAAGTGCTATGGCCTAAGCCAAATCGGTTAGACCGATTTCTACAACTCGGTCGGTCCGAGATGAGTTTGGCGGAGATCTAACCCTAAATTTTCAAATCAAATCTAACCTAAAGGATGTTTTCAGTGGATAGAGTGTTTGCATACGTGGTATGGATCATGGCAAAACAATGTGCTATGAATCATAGGTAAAAGAATAGCACAAGGGTCAAACCCATACCCTAGTTCGGCAGGAGTTCGCTACGGCGACAACGGCGGAGCAGATTTCCGTTGACGGTGATGTGAACATATATAGGAGGAAGAAGTAGGTCGGTTGAGCCACGAGGGGGGAGGGCGCGCCCCCTGCCTCGTGGCCACCACGTTGGTTTCTTGACGTCCACTCCAAGTCCTCTGGATCACGTTTGTTCCAAAAATCACGCCCCGAAGGTTTCATTCCATTTGGACTCCATTTGATATTCCTTTTCTGCGAAACACTAAAATAGGCAAAAAAACAACAATTTGCACTGGGCCTTGGGTTAATAGGTTAGTCCCAAAAATAATATAAAAGTGTAAAATAAAGCCCATTAACATCCAAAACAGATAATATAATAGCATGGAACAATAAAAAATTATAGATACGTTGGAGATGTATCAACATCCCCAAGCTTAATTCCTGCTCGTCCTCGAGTAGGTAAATGATAAAAACAGAATTTTTGATGTGGAATGCTTTCTAGAATATTCTTCAATGTATTTTTCTCTATTGTGGCATGAATGTTCAGATCCGAAAGATTCAAGATAAAAGTTTATTGTTGACATAAAAATAGTAATACTCCAAGTATGCTAATCAAGCAATTATGTCTTATCAAAATACCATAGCCAAATAAAACTTATCCCTACAAAGTCATATAGTTTGTCCATGCTTCATTTTCGTCACACAAAATGCTCTCATCATGCAGAACCCCGATGACAAGCCAAGCAATTGTTTCATACTTAGCCTTTTCAAACTCTTTCAACTTTTACGCAATATATGAGCGCGAGCCATGGACATAGCACTATGGGTGGAATAGAATATGATGATTGAGGTTGTGTGAGAAGACAAAAAGGTAGAAAGTCTCACATTGACGCGGCTAATCAATGGGCTATGGAGATTCCCACCGATTGATGTCAATGCAAGGAGTAGGGATTGCCATGCAACGGATGCACCAGAGCTATAAATATATGAAAGCTCATCAAAGAAACTAAGTGGGTGTGCATCCAACTCGCTTGGTCATGAAGACCTAGGGCATTTGAGGAAGCCCATCATTGGAATATACAAGCCAAGTTCTATAATGAAAAATTCCCACTAGTATATGAAAGTGACAAAATAAGAGTCTCTCTATCATGAAGATCATGGTGCTACTTTGAAGCACAAGTGTGGAAAAAGGATAGTAACATTGTCCCTTCTCTCTTTTTCTTTGATTTACTTTTTTTATTTGGGCCTTCTTTCTTTTTTTCTTTCTTTTGGCCTCTTTTTTTTGTCCGGAGTCTCATCCCGACTTGTGGGGGAATCATAGTATCCATCATCCTTTCCTCACATGGGACAATGCTCCAATGATGATCATCACACTTTTATTTTCTTACAACTCAAGAATTACAACTCGATACTTAGAACAGAATATGACTCTATGTGAATGCCTCCGGCGGTGTACCGGTATTGCAATGAATCAAGAGTGACATGTATGAAAAATTAAGCATGGTGGCCTTGCCACAAATACGATGTCAACTACATGATCATGCAAAGCAATATGACAATGATGATGCATGTCATAATAAATGGAACGGTGGAGAGTTGCATGGCAATATATCTCGGAATGGCTATGGAAATGCCATAATAGGTAGGTATGGTGGCTGTTTTGAGGAAGATATAAGGAGGCTTATGTGTGATAGAGCGTATCATATCACGGGGTTTGGATGCATCGACGAAGTTTGCACCAAATCTCAAGGTGAGAAAGGGCAATGCACGGTACCGAAGAGGCTAGAAATGATGGAAGGGTGAGAGTGTGTATAATCCATGGACTCAACATTAGTCATAAAGAACTCACATACTTATTGCAAAAATCTACAAGTCATCAAAACCGAGCACTACGTGCATGCTCCTAGGGGGATATATTGGTAGGAAAAGACCATCGCTCGTCCCCGACCGCCACTCATAAGGAAAGCAATCAAAGAACACCCCATGCTTCAAATTTGTCACATAACGTTTACCATACGTGTATGCTACGGGACTTGCCAACTTCAACACAAGTATTCATCAATTTCACAATTACTCAACTAGCACACCTCTAATATTACCACCTTTATATCTCAAAACAATCTATCAAGCATCCAACTTCTCTTAGCATTTAAAATTTATAACCAAAGTGAATTACCATGCTGTTCTAAAGGACTCTCAAAATGATATAAGTGAAGCATGAGAGATCAATTATTTCTATAAAATAGAACCACCGCCGTGCTCTAAAAGATATAAGCGAAGCACTAGAGCAAAAATTATCCAACTCAAAAGATATAAGTGAAGCACATAGAGTATTCTAATAAATTCCAATTCATGTGTGTCTCTCCCAAAAGGTGTGTACATCAAGGATGATTGTGGTAAACTAAAAAGCAAAGACTCAAATCATACAAGACGCTCCAAGCAAAACACATATCATGTGTTGAATAAAAATATAGCTCCAAGTAAAGTTACCGATGAACGAAGACAAAAGAGGGGATGCCTTCCGGGGCATCCCCAAGCTTAGGCTTTTGGTTGTCCTTGGATTTTACCTTGGGGTGCCTTGGGCATCCCCAAGCTTAGGCTCTTGCCACTCCTTGTTCCATAATCCATCAAATCTTTACCCAAAACTTGAAAACTTCACAACACAAAACTTAAAAGAAAATCTTCGTGAGCTCTGTTAGTAAAATAAAACAAACCACCACTTCAAGGTACTGTAATGAACTCATTCCTTATTTATATTTGTGTTAAACCTACTGTAATCTAACTTTTCTATGGTTCATAAACTCTATTACTAGCCATAGATTCATCAAAATAAGCAAATAACACACGAAAAACAGAATCTGTCAGAAACAGAACAGTCTGTAGTAATCTTCATCAAACGCATACTTCTGGAACCCCAAAAATTCGAAAAGAAATTGCTGGACGTGAGGAATTTATCTATTAATCATCTGAAAAAAGAATTAACTAAATATCACTCTCCAGTAAAAAAGGCAGCAATTCTCGCGAGCGCTAAAGTTTCTGTTTTTACAGGATCAAAAAGACTTTTCCCAAGTCTTCCCAACGGTTCAATTTGGCACAAACACTAATTAAACACAAAAAACACAACCAAAACAGAGGCTAGCTAAATTATTTATTACTAAACAGGAACAAAAAGCAAGGAACAAAAATAAAATTGGGTTGCCTCTCAACAAGTGCTATCGTTTAACGCCCCTAGCTAGGAATAAAAGCGAGGATAGATCTAGGTATTGCCATCTTTGGTAGGCAATCCATAAGTGGCTCTCATAATAGATTCATATGGTAATTTAATTTTCTTTCTAGGGAAGTGTTTCATGCCTTTCCTTAAAGGAAATTGGAATATAATATTCCCTTCCTTCATATCAATAATTGGACCAATCGTTCTAAGGAAAAGTCTACCAAGAATAATAGGATATGAAGGATTGCAATCTATATCAAGAACAATGAAATCTACGGGCACGTAATTCCTATTTTCAACAATAAGAACATCATTAATCTTTCCCATAGGTTTCTTAATAGTGGAATCCGCAAGGTGCAAGTTTAAAGAACAATCATCAAATTCACGGAAACCTAGCAAATCACACAAAGTTTTTGGGATCATGGAAACACTAGCACCCAAGTCACACAAAGCATGGAATTTATGATCTTTAATTTTTATTTTAATTGCAGGTTCCCACTCATCATAAAGTTTTCTAGGGATAGAAACTTCCAACTCAAGTTTTCTTCATAAGATTGCATCAAAGCATCAACGATATGTTTAGTAAAAGCTTTATTTTGACTATAAGCATGAGGAGAATTTAGCACGGATTGCAACAAGGAAATACAATCTATCAAAGAACAATTATCATAATTAAATTCCTTGAAATCCAAGATAGTGGGTTTGTTGCTATCTATAGTTTTAACCTTTTCAATCCCACTTTTACCAATTTTTGCATCAAGATCTAAAAACTCTGAATTTTTGGGACACCTTCTAACTAAAGTTGACTCATCTCCAGTCCCACCATTATCAAGATTCATATTGCAAAACAAGGATTTAATAGGGTACACATCAATTACTTTTAGATCTTCATCTTTACTATCATGAAAACTAGAAGAACACGCTTTCACAAAGCAAGCCTTTTTTGCACGCATCCTGGCGGTTCTTTCTTTGCATTCATCAATGGAAATTCTCATGGCTTTGAGAGACTAATTGATATCATACTTAGGTGGAATAGATCTTAGTTTCAAAGAATCAACATTAAGAGAAATTCTATCCACGTTCCTAGCCAACTCATCAATTTTAAGCAATTTTTCTTCAATCAAAGCATTGAAACTCTTTTGCGAAGTAATAAATTCTTTAATACTAGATTCAAAATCAGAGGGCATCTTATTATAATTTCCATAAGAATTGTTGTAGGAATTACCATAATTATTAGAGGAATTACTAGGAAACGGCCTAGAATTAAAATTACCTCTATACGCGTTGTTACCAAAATTGTTCCTACCAACAAAATTCAGAGTCATAGATTCATTATTATTCTCAATTAAAGTAGACAAAGGCATATCATTGGGATCAATAAGAGTACTCTTATTAGCAAACAATTTCATAATTTCATCCATCTTTTCACTCAAAACATTAATCTCTTCAATTGCATGGACCTTTTTTACTAGTAGATCTTTCAGTGTGCCATTGAGAATAATTAACCATAATATTATGTAAGAGTTTGATAGCTTATCCTAAAGTGATTTCCATAAAAGTACCTCCCGCGGCCGAATCTAAAAGATTTCTAGAAGCAAAATTCAATCCGGCATAAAAATTGTATAATCATCCATAAATTCAAAGCATGTGCAGGGCAATTACGTATCATTAATTTCATCCTCTCCCAATATTGTGCAACATGCTCATGATCAAGTTGCTTAAAATTCATAATATCATTTCTAAGAGAGATGATCTTAGCGGGAGGAAAATACTTAGAGATAAAAGCATCTTTGCACTTATTCCATGAATTAATACTATTTTAGCCAAAGACGAAAACCAAGCTTTAGCACGATCTCTAAGCGAAAACCGAAATAGTTTAAGTTTAACAATATCATTATCCACATATTTCTTCTTTTGCATATCACACAAATCAACAAACTTGTTTAGATGGGTAGCAGCATCTTCACTAGGAAGGCCAGAAAACAGATCTTTCATGACAAGATTCAACAAAGTAGTATTAATTTCACAAGATTCAACATTGGTAAGAGGAGCAATCAGAGTGCTAATAAAATCATTATTGTTGGTATTGGCAAAGTCACACAATTTAGTATTATCTTGAGCCATCGTGACAAGCAAGCAATCCAACACACAAGCAAACAAGCGAAGAAAAAGCGAACGAAAAGAGAAGGCGAAAGAAAAAGAGGGCGAATAAAACGGCAAGGGTGAAGTGGGGGAGAGGAAAACGAGAGGCAAATGACAAATAATGTAATGCGAAGGATAAGAGTTGTGATGGGTACTTGCTATGACTTGACTTGGCGTAGATATCCCCGTCAACGGCGCCAGAAATCCTTCTTGCTACCTCTTGAGTATGCGTTGGTTTTCCCTTGAAGAGGAAAGGGTGATGCAACAAAGCAGCGTAAGTATTTCCCTCAGTTTTTGAGAACTAAGGTATCAATCCAGTAGGTGACCACCCGTGAGTCACCTCGTACCTACACAAACAAATAAGAACCTCGCAACCAACGCGATAAAGGGGTTGTCAATCCCTTCACGGCCACTTGCAAGAGTGAGATCTGATAGAGATGATAATAATAAGATAAATATTTTTGGTATTTTTATGATATGGACTGAAAGTAAAGATTGCAAAATAAAATAGATTGGAAACTTGTATGATGGAGAATAGACCCGGGGGCCATAGGTTTCACTAGTGGTTTCTCTCAAGATAGCATAAGTATTACGGTGGGTGAACACATTACTGTCGAGCAATTGATAGAATTGAGCATAGTTATGAGAATATCTAGGTATGGTCATGTATATAGGCATCATGTCCATGACAAGTAGACCGACTCCTGCCTGCATCTACTACTATTACTCCACACATCGACCGCTATCCAGCATTCATCTAGAGTATTAAGTTCATAAGAATTGAGTAATGCTTGAAGCAAGATGACATGATGTAGAGGTATAAACTCATGCAATATGATATAAACCCCATCTTTTTATCCCCGATGGCAACAATACAATACGTGTCATTTCCCTTTCTATCACTGGGATCGAGCACCGCAAGATTGAACCCAAAGCTAACCACTTTTCCCATTGCAAGAAAGATCAATCTAGTAGGCCAAACCAAACTGATAATTCGAAGAGACTTGCAAAGATAACTAATCACACATAAAAGAATTCATAGAAGATTCAAATATTCTTCATAGATAATCTTGACCATAAACCCACAATTCACCGGATCTCGACAAACACACCGCAAAAGAAGATTACATCGAATAGATCTCCAAGAGAATCGAGGAGAACTTTGTATTGAGATCCAAAGAGAGAGAAGAAGCCATCTAGCTAATAACTATGGACCTGAAGGTCTGAGGTAAACTACTCACACATCATCGGAGGGGCCATGGAGTTGATGTAGAGGCCCTCCGTGATCAATGCCCCCTCCGGTGGAGCTCTAGAAAAGACCCCAAGATGGGATCTCTTGGGTACAGAAGGTTGCGGCGGTGGAAATAGGGTTTCGTGGTGCTCCTGGATGTTTTCGGGGTATGTGAACATATATAGGAGGAAGAAGTAGGCCGGTTGAGCCACGAGGGGGAGGGCGCGCCCCCTGTCTCGTGGACACCTCATTGGTTGCTTGACGTCCACTCCAAGTCCTCTGGATCACGTTTGTTCCAAAAATCACGCTCTTGAAGGTTTCATTCCGTTTGGACTCCGTTTGATATTCCTTTTCTGCGAAACACCGAAATAGGCAAAAAAACAACAATTTGCACTCGGCCTTGGGTTAATAGGTTAGTCCCAAAAATAATATAAAAGTGTAAAATAAAGTCCATTAACATCCAAAACAGATAATATAATAGCATGGAACAATAAAAAATTATAGATATGTTGGAGACGTATCAAAGCTCGGGCCGCAATTGGGCCTAAAAACGTAGCGGGCCGTTAATGGGCTTAAACTGACGATGGGCTGGAAATTGTCGAATCTAGAATGGGCCGATTCTGTGTAACTTGTATGGGCCATACTTGTAAATGGGCCTGACTCAAGTAGGCTGCTAATGGGCCGGCCCGCTTATTTTGACAGGCCTGACCTTTTCACCGGAATGGGCCTCTGTTGGGCCGTGCCACGTGTCGACGTATCATAGGCGCATCCTGTTCAATGAGTGGATGACATCTGTCCGAACGTTGAGCCGACACGTGTTTCCTCCGGCCAATGAGAATTTTACACGTAGAAAATTCCCATTGGTCCGCACTGTTAACGGGTCATCGGATCCAAAATTGGACCCGATAGCTTAACGACGTCCCGTTACGATGGATGCCATGTGTCGGTCACCCTTGACGAAAGCACTTCTATGACGCGCGATTTATCGTCATGGAAGTGGACACTTCCGTGATGATAATTTTGGTAATGTCATGGAACACTTCTACGACAGCATAGGTATGACTATCTTAATTCTGTCATAAATTTGTCATGGATGTACATGCATGACAGAAAACGCGACCTACTGTGACAAACACGTATCATCACGGAAGTGTCTTTTTTTGTAGTGATGCCACCACGACGGAGCACCTCACCACCGGTGACCAGCTCCGATGCGCTCTCCATCTCCTTCCTTTCTCCCTTGTTTCTCTTTCCCCCTCTTCCTTCGATTTTACTCACCTCTCATGCCCATGCCTGCGTAGGTCGACGACATGGCCAACCAGGAGCTCTCCGCCTTGGCCACGAAGAGGATCCTCACACTGTCGTCTTGCTCTACACTGGGTCCAGTCGCTCTCCTACAGTCGTCGCTAGACCTGGTCTGCCACTACCCGTCCGCACCTCCGGCGACCCTGTCGTCGATGGATCGAACAATTGACACCATTGACAGCATGCACGGGGTCGAGAATTTTTTTTGGTTTTTGAAATTAATAGTAGTACCGCGGGTCACAGACACGCGCTACTACTAATACATGTACTAGTAGCATGAGATGCACCGCGCTACTACTACCAGTTAGCTGTAGCGCCGTAGTAGTAGCGCGGGCACCTTTTTCTAGTAGTGTATGTAGCCCGCATGCACTGCTGTGGTGTATCACGGGACAGAGGAATGACCATTTACGTACACACACTGTTCGATGAAGCTGAAGGAGAAGTATGTGTGGGACGACATGATCTGTTGATGAAAAACTTGTTGGACATCCGGTTAATCTTTTTGAGTTTGAGACATTGTTGTACCAGACTTAATTTGCTTGCTATGTATGGATGATTTGTGGTATTTTCTATCTAAACTTTGATGAATATCGGACGGTTTGCATGAATTTCGTTTGGTTAGTTCAAATGCGGGTTGAAATGTATGTGGGCAGTGTTGGATGACCGGCTCCCACATCCGTGTCTGCGGAGTGGCCCCCCTGCCCACGGACATATGCGGGAGGAAATTTGCGGCCGCCGTTGGTCAAGCCCTAAGCAAGTACTATTTTATTGATATATGACCCATTTCCTTCTATCACAAAGTCTTTAGGAGCACGTGCTATAGTCGGATGTTAGTTTGTATCCCACTTCTCTTCTTTCTCATCTTCTCTCTATTACAACTCAGCAAAAATATGATATTTAAAGTATTACAGTCTGCCTATGTCACCTTATTATACTTGCTCTTATGATTTTCCTTCTTACAAACAAATGAAATGATCGTTTTTTGAGAGACCATCGTCTCGAAAAACTAAAACTAAAACACCAAAGAACTTGATACAACACCAAAAAAAGGCAAGACCCTATAGAAGCGACACAACGAAATTAAAACGACCTAAGGATCACCACTCTATACTTGGCAATCCATGACCCGAGGATGACAAATGACGCGTTTGGTAGGCTGCATTAGGTCCAACCAGGCCCGCGCGGGATGAATTCAGCTCATTTGCTTGCCTGGACTGCATTTGTTTCCTGCCCACATGAATCTCAAAGCACCCATGGGCCTGGCTCTCGAGGAACGGCCTAATCGGCCGAATCATCCACCAATGCCACACGGGCTCTGCGCGGCGGTGCTGCCAACGACGAGGGAGGGAAGGAGGGATGGTGGTGGCATTGCCTTGCAGCTAGGGTTTCGCACGCGAGCTGCTCATTGCATAGTTGCGAGTTGTTCTTTTGCCCTCCGTAATGTAAATGTTAGAGATAACCATTGAATAACTTATATTTTAAAATAATTGTGTAACTTACTATTTTGACTTCTTCAGAAACTATGTTCTACCGTTTTTCTCTTTCCAAGGAAAACATAGTTGTTCTTGTTCCACACGCATACTTTGGTGGAATCCGTTCTGTACATCGAAAATTCCAAACGAACGGAGTTTTACGAAGGTTTACCGATTTCTTCAGTAACTAATCTCCACCCGTGAATTTCAGGGGGTGTTGGCCCCGCACCTTGATTTCTTCCCAGTCAAATCATGCAGCTAAGCATCTTGTTAATTCTGTAATTATTTGTCCGTGTAGGTAGCATTGCTCTACGTACACTACTATTGTACACAACGCTACGTGGGCAGTGGGCAGGAAACGAACAACGGAACAAGCGTCACCACGTGAACTAACTGATAGTTAGATGGTTAAGGGGTCTGTCTAGATCTCAAGTCGACTGACGTCATATATAAATTGATCGCACGATTTAACTCGGTTCGCATGCCTGGAGTCAGTTTCCCCGTTCCTTTTGTGTTGGCCTGCGTTGGCCTGCGTTGACTCACCACGTGGGCTGCTGTTGGGCTGTGTTGGCATTGTCCATTTGTTGTGCCTGTCTTTTTCTGTTTTTTTATTTATGCTTTTTACTGGAATTGCTAGAACATTGTCCCGTTGGTGTATTGCTACACAGCACAATGTAGCTCTTATTTTCTACGCTAGCATTGCTAATGCTCTGTTCCTTCTTTTTATGTCATCTTGTTTCTTTTTTAATTTTTTTTACAAAAAATATTTTGTATTTTTAAATGATAACGAAATATTTAATGCAACAAATAAAAAATAAAAACAAACAAAATATAAAGAAGAAGACAATTTAATTGGCTGTCACCAACGAATAACTATATGTGGCCGACTAGTGTGCAAATGGGTCAATATTATTTTGGAAGGGGAAAGAGTAATTTGCATGTGAATAACATGTAATTGTGTGCAACATGTAATTGTGTTCGATCGAGGACATGCAATTGCATGCAGCTGAAATGTGTGCAACTGGGTAGCTAGACAAGCAACTCATGTGGCCGACGTGTGTGCCACCTGATAGCAAATATTAAAAAAAAGAAAAATAATTAAATGTGCTGGCAAATATTTAAAATATGAATTTTAATCTTCCCTCATTCCTCACAAAACAATCAAGAGTTGCAATCTCTTTGAAGACATGCAATTATATCGGGCGATGCTTACAATTGCGTGCATAGTAGTAACTGTTGGGTAACGTAGTAATTTCAAAAAATTCCTACGCACACGCAAGATCATGGTAATGCATAGCAACGAGAGGGGAGAGTGTTGTCTACGTACCAACGCAGACCGACTGCGGAAGCGATCACACAATGTAGAGGAAGTAGTCGTACGTCTTCCCGATCCGACCGATCCAAGCACCATTACTCCGGCACCTCCGAGTTCTTAGCACACGTTCAGCTCGATGACGATCCTCGGACTCCGATCCAGCAAAGCGTCGAGGAAGAGTTTCATCAGCACGACAGCGTGGTGACGATCTTGATGTACTACCGACGCAGGGCTTCGCATAAGCACTGCAACAATATGATCGAGGTGGAATTTGGTGGCAGGGGCACCGCACACGGCTAAGGAACGATCACCAAGGATCAACTTGTGTGTCTATGGGGTGCCCCCTGCCCCCGTATATAAAGGAGCAAGGGAGGAGGGGCGGCCGGCCTAGGAGTTGGCGCGCCAAGGGGAGTCCTACTCCCACCGGGAGTAGGACTCCTTCTTTCCTAGTCCAACTAGGAGAAGGGGGGAAAGGAGGGAAGTGGAGAAGGAAGGGAGAGGTGGGCCGCGCCCCAAATCCCTTGTCCAATTCGGACTAGACTTGGAAGGGGCGCGCGCCACCTCGTGGCTCCTTCCCACTAAAGCCCATTAAGGCCCAATACTCTTCCCCGTATTCCCGTAACTCTCCAGTACCTCCGAAAATACCCGAATCACTCGGAACCTTTCCGATGTCCGAATATAGTCGTCCAATATATCGATCTTTACATCTCGACCATTTCGAGACTCCTCGTCATGTCCCCGATCTCATCCGGGACTCCGAACTCCTTCGGTACATCAAAACTCATAAACTCATAATATAACTGTCATCGAAACCTTAAGCGTGCGGACCCTACGGTTCGAGAACAATGTAGACATGACCGAGACACGTCTCCGGTCAATAACCAATAGCAGGACCTGGATGCCCATATTGGCTCCTACATATTCCACGAAGATCTTTATCGGTCAGACCGCATAACAACATACGTTGTTCCCTTTGTCATCGGTATGTTACTTGCCCGAGATTCGATCGTCAGTATCCAATACCTAGTTCAATCTCGTTACCGGCAAGTATCTTTACTCGTTCCGTAATACATCATCTCACAACTAACATATTAGTTGCAGTGCTTGCAAGGCTTATGTGATGTGCATTACCGAGAGGGCCTAGAGATACCTCTCCGACAATCGGAGTGACAAATCCTAATCTCGAAATACGCCAACCCAACATCTACCTTTGGAGACACCTGTAGTACTCCTTTATAATCACCCAGTTACGTTGTGATGTTTGGTAGCACCCAAAGTGTTCCTCCGGCAAACGTGAGTTGCATAATCTCATAGTCATAGGAACATGTATAAGTCATGAAGAAAGCAATAGCAACATACTAAACGATCGGGTGCTAAGCTAATGGAATGGGTCATGTCAATCAGATCATTCAACTAATGATGTGATCCCGTTAATTAAATAACAACTCTTTATTCATGGTTAGGAAACATAACCATCTTTGATTAACGAGCTAGTCAAGTAGAGGCATACTAGTGACACTCTGTTTGTCTATGTATTCACACATGTATTATGTTTCTGGTTAATACAATTCTAGCATGAATAATAAACATTTATCATGATATAAGGAAATAAATAATAACTTTATTATTGCCTCTAGGGCATATTTCCTTCAGTAACTGCAATTGCCTTCCTTCACCTGGACAGAACAGTACTGAGTTGGAGTTGCAATCAGAAGACGCACATGCAATTGCGTAACTATTGGAAGACATGCAATTTGCAGCCGGGGTGAAGCTTGCAGTTGTGTGCCTACTAGTAAACTCCCTTCACAACAACACTAAAAATGTGTCCGAGGATCTGGACAAGTAACTCTTCTCTCCTTTAATATGCTCTTTTTTTTGAGAAAATGAGCTCCGCTGTCAGAATCAGATACAAAAAACAAAAAATTAATTTTTTTCTTCATCCTTGGAAAAACAAAAAAATGCAAAAAGGAAAAAGGAAAAAAATGTGTATGATTTAAAATAAAAAAATAAAAAAACACAAACTGGTTGTGAGATCGGGTGCTTGATTTGTGTTTGCGGGCATGGCAGAAAACGGGGGTGTTATGGTGCTCGTGTGACACATAGCGAGGGCAGGGGATTCACGGGGGAGCTGCCCCCCTTCCGACCAAGCAAAAAAATCTAGTTGCGAAAAATGTTTGTAAAAAGACATGTAGTTATAGTCCAGGGGACAATGCTTGTAATTGCATGACTAGTTGCCCCCCTTCTCTCTTGTTGCCGCCCCTCCGACAAAACAAATGCGCCTAGTTGCAACTAAGTTAGAAGACACTAAGTTACGACCATACTAGAAGACATGCGGTTGCATGAGTATAGTTGGACATGCAGCTGGACACCTCTCTCTCGCTGCCGCCCCCTCCGACAAAACAAGGGTCCCTCCTAGTTGCGACCAAGTTAGAAGACATGCAGTTGCGTGCCCGTTGTGGGACATGCAACTGGCCCCATCTCTCGTGACGGCATCCCCTTCGACAAAACAAGGGTCCGCCCCAGTTGTGACCATGGTCGAAGACATGCAGTTGTGGTCAACTGCGGGACATGCAACTGGTGCCTCTCCTCGTACAAAAAAATGGAAGTTGAGTTGCAACCAAGTTATAAGACATGCAGCTGCGACCAAGTTAGAAGAATGCGGTTGCGTGCCCGTTGTGAGACATGCAACTGGTGCCCCTCCTCGTACAACAAAAATGGAAGTCGGCTTACAACCAAGTTATAAGACATGCAGTTGCCACCAAGTTAGAAAGACATGCAATTGCGTGCCTAGTGTGGGGCATGCAACTGGGCCCCATCTCTCTCGACGCCACCCCTCCAACAAAACAAAGGTCCTCCTAGTTGCGACCAAGTTAGAAGACATGGAGTTGTTTGCCCATTGTGGGACATGCCAAGTGGCGCCTCTCCCCGCACAAGAAAAATGGAAGTCGAGTTGCAACCAAGTTATAAGACATGCAATTGCGACCATGGTCGAAGACATGCTGTTGCGTGCGTAGTGTGGGACATGCGACTGGTGCCTCTCCCCGTACAAAAAATGGAAGTTGACCTACAACCAAGTCGTAAGACATGCAGTTGCGGCCATGCTCAAAGACATACAGTTGCGTGCCCGTTGTGGGACATGCAACTAGCCCCCCTCCTCGTACAACAAAAATGAAAGTCGAGTTGCAACCAAGTTATAAGACATGCAGTTGCGACCAAGTTAGAAGACATGCAGTTGGTGCCTAGTGCGGGGCATGCAACTGGGCCCCATCTTTCTCGACGCCCCCGCCCCCCTCCGACAAAACAAAGGTCATTCCAGTTGCGACCAAGTTAGAAAACATGGAGTTGGGTGCCCATTGTGTGACATGCAACTGGTGCCTCTCCCCGCATAACAAAAATGGAAGTCGAGTTGCAACCAAGTTATAAGACATGCAGTTGCGACCATGGCCGAAGACATGCGGTTGAATGCCTAGTGTGGGGCATGCAACTGGGCCCATCTCTCTTGACGCCGCCCCCTCCGACGAAACAAAGGTCCTCCCAGTTGCGAGCGAGACATGCAACCCTCCCCCTCTCCCGCCGCCCACTAACAAATCAAAAATGTCGGTTGCAGTTGGGTGTGTGGGCATGCAATTGCAGTCTGGTGTGTAGGCATGCAGTTCCAGCCGAGGGCGACACTTGCAATTGCAGGACTACTGTCGGACATGCAATTGCCCCCTCTCCGACAAAAAACATAAGGTCAGTTGTCTTAGGGAGGGGGACATGCAATTGAAGTCGAGGGCGACGCTTGTAGTTGCAAGCCTGGTATCGCACATGCAACTCCCCCTCCCTCTCCTATACCGCCCACTTACAAAATAAATGTTAGTTGCAGTTGGTTGTGTCGGCATGCAATTGCAGTCAGGGGTTACACTTGCAGTTGGATGCCTAGTGACAAACATGCAACCACCCTTCTCTCGACAAAAGATTAACAAATTACAGTCAATGGTGACACTTACAATTCTTCCTAATAGAAGGCATACAAGAAAATGTTTTCAAAGCAACAAAAAGAGAAAATATAAATGAATAAAAAATATAAGAAGAAATTATTTAGAAAGCAAATAAAAAGAAGAAAATATAAACAAAAATGAAACAAGAAAAATGGTAAAGAATACAAATGCAATATAAAATCAATGTCACGAGGACACCGATCTTTTGTTGTTAAAAATCACTTACAAAAAAATAAAAAAGAGGCAGGAAAGTAAAATAGAAAACACAAAAATAAAACCATAAAAATCCAGGCCATCACATATCCCTACCCACGCATAAAATAAAGAAGAAGGAAAGAGTGAGCCAGACACACCCTAAAACAGCCCTTCACCAAAAAAACTGGAAGCCAACCGATTAGACATGAGAGAGAAAACAAAACAAACAAAAAACTAAGATATAAATAAAAGAGCGGGCGACACTTGTAGTTGAGGTCCGATTGCTGGCGAATCGACTAAGACTTGACTAATTCTTGGTCGACTGAGAATAGAAAATCCACATAAAATAGATACTTTTTGAATTAGATATTTCTATCTAGACTTCTTTTAGACATACAACTGCAGTTGGCGACAATTATAGTTGTGTGCAGTTGGAGTCGGGGACGACACATACAATAGCGTTTCTAGTAGTAGAATGCAACTGGCCCCTCCCCAGATAACATACCACCGAATTTTGTCGCATTGAAGACATGTAGTTGCAGTCCCCAACCCCTCTGGCGGAAAAACACCACTGAGTTTAAGACATGCAGCAATCGGGGCAGTAGTTGCATTTGAGTGCCTATTGATAGACATGGAACTGCCTCCTCCCCAATGAAAAAGAACACTCCATCGCCGGTTGCAAGTGGGTGTAGATGTGAGTGGGTGGACGGACATGCAACATATTGTCATTTTTTCATTCGAGGTTAAAATATAAAACTTAAAAGAAAACATAGTTGTGCATGATATTGCACGTGGATGGACATGTAACTGGTAGTTTGATTACAGAAACGACAAAATTAAACGTAAAAAGTTGAGAGTTAATTAAAAGACAAAAAACCCAAGAATAGTTTAAGAATGAAGAGAACTCAGGCAGGCGTGCTTGAGGTAAAAATAAAGGACACATTGTCGTTGAAAGTTAAAGTGAAAAGAAAAACAAAAATCACACAAAAAGACCGACGGTATACAAACCCCCTGCACAGAAACAAACAGACGCAAAAAAGGCGCAAACATGCAGCTCTTAAGCAAGTGCGGCAAACAAACCACATGCCCAACCAGCCATGTGTTACTTTGCCTCATTTTATACAAAAAATATTTTTTGGGCAATCGTGTTGCTCAAATTGTGAAATTGGCACACTAAAAAATTAGAAAGAATACATAAAAAACGGTACAAAACGAAAATAACGACTTATTGGAAATTTTCTTAATGCAAGTTTCGCTTTGAAAAAGATAGTGCAACTAGACAATAAAAAGAAGAAAAGAAGAAGTGAAAAGCAAAAACAAGAATACAGAAGCAATGATAGATGATATATTTTAGTAGATACATAAAATTATGAAGAAGAAAAAAATAAAAAGTAGAAGTGGAATAAACATATAAATTAGGCAACAACAAAAAAGCAGATATTTTCAAGTAAAAAAGGACAGCCACTTGCCCAAGGAAAAACAACATGCTACAAAAAGAGTACGCAGAGCGGAATGTATGTAACAGGACCCCTCCCCCTCCCTAAGTCACGGGCAGTAATGGTGACAACTTTCTCTTCTATCTCTCTCTTCAATTGTAATAGTTTACAAAAGAAAAGAAACAGAACAAAAGGCAAACAACAAAAATGGGCTGAACGCCTGCCCAGCCCACGGGCAAACCCCTGGCCCCGCCACAACAAAAGGAGCCCGGACCAAACAACGAAACAAGAAAGAAAACAGGCCAGACGCACGCTTTAGCAGGCCGAATTGAGACAAAGAAGCTGAGCTGCACGAATCTTGAAGGAACGATAACCCAACGGTTGAGGCGTCGACTGAGACTTCGCGAAGTCTCAGTCGACTGATTTTTAGCAGCTCCGATGGTTAAGAGGACAATAATGTCTCCAGCCCATAGGGTTCAAGTTATGGATTTGATATCGATGCTCACACTTTTCTAAATGTGTTTCAGACCTTTCAACGATATGTGTTTAGTGAAAAGAGATGTTTCCGTCGATTATGAAGGCGTATATGGCGACTTGATCAATCTTAAAATGATATGCTAGTCTCTTGGAGAGGCTCACAGAGATAATATGAGCATGCATGTATTTATAGGGGTGAGTGTATATGTGTACGTCCGAGCGTTTCTATATTGTACGGATGAATGTTAGGCGATACCATGACTTGTATGCTTCTATGATACCAATTTGAAAAGGTCAAATTTAAATCCATTTTTATGAATATTTACAACACACGTGTCTACAATCCCTAGAAATTTCAGATGAAATTTCGAAGTACACAGAAAAAAAAATCTAGCATAATAGTATCAATAAAGACAAATGCATGACTAATGTCAAAAAATGAGTGCAGCTATTTGGCTCACGAGCTCATTTGCTCTCGCCATGAATAGTAAATTCAAAACAAATACTACAAAACTTAAAAAAATTGCATGGAAGATGCTTCGGTGCGCGAGGTCCCCTCTAAATTCCAGCTTATTTGTTTGTCTTTTTTGTTGAGAGCTACTCAGACGTCTAAATAAACTGAAATATTAAAGCATCTTTTATTAAAAAAAATTAAGATTCTTCTTATTTTAGATTTTTTTAATTTACTGTCGGTCAAAACCTACACTATTTCCATCCGTTTATATATTTTTGTTTCTTTGTGTGTACTTTGAACTTTCATCTGAATTTTTTGGGACATGTAGACATATGCCTTGTAAACATCCTCAAAAAAATTTCGATTTTTTCCAAAACATTCAAGTTTAACGTTTTAAGATCGGTACCATGAGAGCATATAAAAGATGGTATCACATGATATTTTTCATATATTGTACTAGTAGTGTGTTAAGAAAAAACAAGCGCCACCGCTTTGCGGACCACGCGCGCGCCACTCCACGCTGCCTCCGCCGTCCAACCCTCCACCGCTTCCTCGCGCGCCACCTCACGGCAAAGCCACGACGCGCCTCCCCTCCTTCGCCTCCACGTCTCCGCCCTCTCCCACACCTGTCTCCCCGTGAGCACCCACCCACGCCGTATATAACCACCATACCCACACATGATCCATCCATGTCGATCGCAAGATTCAGCTGTACTACTCACCTAGCCACCCTACACACGCTCGGGGCAACGCGGCAGATAACCAGACGCCTTCTCGCCAAGATGAGCCAGGGGCAGCAGAGGAGGCCGTCGTCCGACCAAGCCCAGGCGGGCGGCGGCGGGCAGGGCCAGGGACAGGGAGGAGGCGCCGTGCGCTACGGCGACGTGTTCCCGGCCGTGACCGGCGGCCTCGCGCAGAAGCCCGTGGCGCCGCAGGACGCGGCGACGATGCAGTCGGCCGAGAACCTCGTGCTCGGGGAGACGATCAAGGGCGGGCCGGCGGCCACCATGCAGTCCGCGGCCATGCGCAACGAGCGCATGGGCGTGGTCGGCCACGACCAGGCCACGGACGCCACCGCCGAGCAGGGCGTCTCCGTGTCCGAGACCCGCGTCCCCGGCGGGCGCATCGTCATCGAGTTCGTCGCCGGACAGGCCGTGGGCCAGTACCTCGCGCCTGATGATGCCGCCGATGCAGGTGAAGCCGGTGGCGACGACACGAAGATAACTATTGGCGAGGCGCTGGAGGCGGCAGGTTACGCGGCGGGAGGCAGGCCGGTGGAGCGCAGCGACGCAGCGGCCATCCAGGCGGCCGAAGTGCGAGCCACCGGGCTGGACGTCAATATCCCTGGTGGCCTGGCCGCGCAGGCGCAGTCGGCCGCCGACGCCAACGTCTGGGCCGCGCGAGACGAGGAGAAGGCCAAGCTCGGCGACGTGCTCTCGGTATGTCTGTAGTATGTCCTGCACATCGACGCTACCAGTACACATATGCTTGAATCCTTTGATGTTACTGACTGCGATGGTCAACCTGGTGGTCGACCTGCGTGCACGCAGAATGCAACGGCGAAGCTGGTTGCGGACAAGGAGGTGGAGGCCGCCGACGCGGCGAGGGTGGCCTCGGCGGAGACCCGAAACAAGGACGACAAGACGGTGAGGCCGGGAGGGATAGCAGCGTCCGTGGCTGCGGCGGCGCGGCTCAACAAGCAGGGCGCATAGGCAGGCCTCTGCCGTGCGCGTACGTACGCGGCGTGTGCCAGTGGTTTGCGGGTGCAGGCCGCCGGCTGCTTGAGTTTAGCGTGCCCTTTTGCATGAAGTGGCACTCTCCTTCGTACCAGCGTCTGGTTCTCGTGCTTCTAGCTTTACCCGCTTCTTAGTTTCCGTAGTTCTAGTGCTTTTAGCTTAGTTGAAGTGTTTCTTGTGCTTCTAGCTTGGTTGAAGTCAAGTCTTTTCAAGCTTTTTGTAAAAATGTATAATAATTCCACTGCTATCTCAAGTCTTAAACTTGTTGTAATAATGTTATTTCACCAAATCGGAGGAGTACCTTTTGTTTTCATTTCCCTTCGCTCGAGAACAAAAAATTGCAAACTTTCATTTCCTTATTTCCTTGAACAAAAAAGTGCAAATTGCAAAATAAGGAAACGTTACATGCATGCAAATAGTAAGTGTAATTGCAGTGTATTATACAAAAAACGGGAAGTGTGATTAAGCTGTTTAATACAGGGTACTGATTACGGTGTTTAATTCGGGGTACACTCGTGCACAAATTTTTCAGCAAACACAAACATAACACTTCAAATTACTACTTCTAGCATACACAGAATACACTTCAGAGTGTACATTCATTCATTTTACTCTTTATCTAGTCCATAAATTACTATTTTTAGCCTTCATTCATTTTGCTCTTTATCTAGTCCATAAATTACTATTTTTAGCCTACATAGAATATACTTTAAAGTGTAGATTCATTCGTTTTGCTATGTATCTACTCCATATTAGAATTTTAAGAGGAGCCTCGGTAGGTTTGCACGGTCGCCGGGCTCGCTGACCAACGTCCCCTGGACTCCACTTCGCCACCGGCTCTGGCTCCGACATGAGCAGAGGCCGCCGGAGCCCGTCCCAGGCTCGTGCTTGGGCACGAGCAAGGGGCCATGCAAGCTCGTCCCAGGCTCTGGTTTCGGGATGCGCAGGACATCGTCCCCGGCCCCAGCCTTCGGATGCCCAGGCCACCACCGCATTGAGAGCATCTCTTAACCCCGAGAGCATCTCCAGCCGTTCACCCTAACACCGAGAGCATCTCCATCCATTCACCCTCAAGGCACCGAAAAAGAGCCAAGACGAATCACCCTCAGGGCACCGAAAAAGAGCCAAGACGAACCGGCGCTACATTGGTGTGTGGGGCGACTCTGTTTCCAGTCATCGGCCCACAGGGGCGACCTCGGCGATATCTCTTACAATTTTTTGCAAACTCGGCGAGATTTTTCACGAATTCGGCAAAATTTCATTGAAAATTTGTATAAAAAACATAAAAACATGCAAACTACGCCTATTACTATGCCAAACTATGCCTAGCCATTGTGCCCGCGTCCACTGCCCGTTATCTACATGCCGAGAAATCTGTAGAAGTGGGTGTTGTCGTCGTTGTCGTGCCTCCCGCCAGAGCTGCCGCCGCCCCTGCTGTACCCCTGGCCAGGGTCGCCGACGCGCGGCGGGGCGCTCGACGGCCTGGCCTCATGCTCCTCGTCGCTGTCGAGGATGATGACGCCGCCTTCTTCGCTCCCGCGGTGCCGGGGCTGGAGCTCCGCGTATGCCCGACATTGGTGGAGCACCTGCTTGTGGACAGTCCTCCCTTGCCCACTTGAGGGCGGCCTCGTCGTCGGGGGCCACCATGTCCGCGAGCTCTGGCTTCACCGGGAGCAGCCCCGACTCGGGCTTCGGCCGGACCAGGCGGAGGGAGCGCGGGGAGGGCCGGGAACCCTCGTTGATGACGAGGGTGTCGCCGCGGGTGCGGCGCCGGAGCGGCGTCTCCTCCCGCTCTGGCTTGACGGGGCGGAGAGCCGGCGAGCTGGAGGAGAGCGAGCTAGAGCCCGACGACGAAGACTTCTCTGGCTCCATTCGGCGCGACGTCTAGGAGCTGCCACCCCGGCGTGCAAAGGACGGCCGCGTCGGGTACTCGAGGCGCGGCACGTTGCCGGTCTCGATGTGGTCGAGGATGGCCTTGAGGGTGCGGCCTAGCACGCCCCACCACTTGGAGATGGCGGCGGCCGAAGCCGTTCACCGCCGCGCCGTCGCCTAGAAACCTCTCAGCTATTTGTTCATCGGCGTCCACCGGCTGGGAGGTCGCCTTTTATAGCCGTAGCAGGGCGGCGAGAGGCTGCATGCCGGGCGACGTGTGGCGGGAGAGGGCGGGACGCGCGTCGCAGTGCCTTCGCTGCGCCGCCCGTGAGGCATCAATGAAGGCTGACCGTCGCGCCGGTCAGCCTTCGCATTGATTCCCGCAGGAACCGAGGCGATGAGGACGACGAAGTGGTGTCTCGCTGACTCGGCAGGCACATCCTCGTTAGCGCCAAAATCGCTCGCCCCGCGGCCCCCGGGAGCCCCCAGCGCGCCGGGTTCGGCCTGAATCCGCGGGCGCCAGTTTCGGTCCAAACCGGCGAAAAACGGGCTCCTGGGTGTGACTGGGCCGATTTTTGAGCGCCGGCGTGGGAAAATCGCCCGGGGGCTTGTTGGAGGCGTGGCTGGAGATGCTCTCAGAGCATCTCTATGTTGGGGAACGCAGTAATTTCGAAAATTTTCCTACGCACACGCAAGATCATGGTGATGCACAGCAACGAGAGGGGAGAGTGTTGTCTACGTACCAACGCAGACCGACTGCGGAAGCGATCATACAACATAGAGGAAGTAGTCGTACGTCTTTTTCCCGATCCGACCGATCCAAGCACCGTTACTCCGGCACCTCCGAGTTCTTAGCACACGTACAGCTCGATGACGTTCCTCGGGCTCCGATCCAGCAAAGCGTCGAGGAAGAGTTTCGTCAGCACGACGACGTGATGACGATCTTGATGTACTACCGACGCAGGGCTTCGCCTAAGCACTACAACAGTACGATCGAGGTGGAATTTGGTGGCAGGGGGCACCGCACACGGCCAAGGAACGATCTCAAGGATCAACTTGTGTGCCTTGGGGTGCCCCCTGCCTCCGTATATAAAGGTTGGAGGAGAGGGAGCCGGCCGGCCAGGGAGAGGAGGCGCAGGGGAGTCCTACTCCCACCGAGAGTAGGACTCCTCCTTCCAATCCTAATCCTATTAGGACTCCCGGGGGGGGGGGGGGGGAAGGAGAGAGAAGGGGGGCCGGCCCCCTATCCTAGTCCTACTAGGACTTGGGGAAAGGGGGGGGGGGGCGCCGGCCAGCTTGTGGGCTTCCCTTTTCTCTTTTCCACTAAAGCCCAATAGGCCCATTAGTCTCCCGGGGGGTTCCGGTAACCCTCCCGGTATTCCGGTAAAATCCCGATTTCACCCGGAACACTTCGTATGTCCAAACATAGGCTTCCAATATATCAATCTTTACGTCTCGACCATTTCGAGACTCCTCGTCATGTCCGTGATCTCATCCGGGACTCCGAACAACCTTCGGTACATCAAAATGCATAAACTCATAATAACTGTCATCGTAACGTTAAGCGTGTGGACCCTACGGTTCGAGAACAATGTAGACATGACCGAGACACGTCTCCGGTCAATAACCAATAGCGGGACCTGGATGCCCATATTGGCTCCTACATATTCTACGAAGATCTTTATCGGTCAGACCGCATAACAACATACGTTGTTCCCTTTGTCATCGGTATGTTACTTGCCCGAGATTCGATTGTCGGTATCCAATACCTAGTTCAATCTCGTTACTGGCAAGTCTCTTTACTCGTTCTGTAATACATCATCTCACAACTAACATATTAGTTGCAGTGCTTGCAAGGCTTATGTGATGTGCATTAACGAGAGGGCCCAGAGATACCTCTCCTACAATCGGAGTGACAAAACCCTAATCTCGAAATACGCCAACCCAACATCTACCATTGGAGACACCTGTAGTACTCCTTTATAATCACCCAGTTACGTTGTGACGTTTGGTAGTACCCAAAGTGTTCCTCCGGTAAACGGGAGTTGCATAATCTCATAGTTATAGGAACATGTATAAGTCATGAAGAAAGCAATAGCAACATACTAAACGATCGAGTGCTAAGCTAATGGAATGGGTCATGTCAATCAGATCATTCAACTAATGATGTGACCTCGTTAATCAAATAACAACTCTTTGTTCATGGTTAGGAAACATAACCATCTTTGATTAACGAGCTAGTCTAGTAGAGGCATACTAGTGACACTCTGTTGGTCTATGTATTCACACATGTATTATGTTTCCGGTTAATACAATTCTAGCATGAATAATAAACATTTATCATGATATAAGGAAATAAATAATAACTTTATTATTGCCTCTAGGGCATATTTCCTTCAGTCTCCCACTTGCACTAGAGTCAATAATCTAGATTACATAGTAATGATTCTAACACCCATGAAGCCTTGGTGTTGATCATGTTTTGCTCGTGGAAGAGGCTTAGTCAACGGGTCTGCAACATTCAGATCCGTATGTATCTTGCAAATCTCTATGTCTCCCACCTGGATTAAATCCCGGATGGAGTTGAAGCGTCTCTTGATGTGTTTGGTTCTTTTGTGAAATCTGGATTCCTTTGCCAAGGCAATTGCACCAGTATTGTCACAGAAGATTTTCATTGGACCCGATGCACTAGGTATGACACCTAGATCGGATATGAACTCCTTCATCCAGACTCCTTCGTTTGCTGCTTCCGAAGCAGCTATGTACTCCGCTTCACATGTAGATCCCGCTACGATGCTTTGTTTAGAACTGCACCAACTGACAGCTCCACCGTTTAAAGTAAACACGTATCCGGTTTGCGATTTAGAATCGCCCGGATCAGTGTCAAAGCTTGCATCAACGTAACCTCTTACGGTGAGCTCTTTGTCACCTCCATATACGAGAAACATATCCTTAGTCCTTTTCAGGTATTTCAGGATGTTCTTGACCGCTGTCCAGTAATCCATTCCTGGATTACTTTGGTACCTCCCTGCTAAACTTATAGCAAGGCACACATCAGGTCTGGTACACAGCATTGCATACATGATAGAGCCTATGGCTGAAGCATAGGGAACATCTTTCGTTTTCTCTCTATCTTCTGCAGTGGTCGGGCATTGAGTCTTACTCAACTTCATACCTTGTAACACAGGCAAGAACCCTTTCTTTGCTTGATCCATTTTGAACTTCTTCAAAATCTTGTCAAGGTATGTGCTCTGTGAAAGTCCAATTAAGCGTTTAGATCTATCTCTATAGATCTTTATGCCTAATATGTAACCAGCTTCCCCGAGGTCTTTCATCGAAAAACTTTTATTCAAGTATCCCTTTATGCTATCCAGAAATTCTATATCATTTCCAATCAGCAATATGTCATCCACATATAATATCAGAAATGCTACAGAGCTCCCACTCACTTTCTTGTAAATACAGGCTTCTCCAAAAGTCTGTATAAAGCCAAATGCTTTGATCACACTATCAAAGCGTTTATTCCAACTCCGAGATGCTTGCACCAGTCCATAAATGGATCGCTGGAGTTTGCATACTTTGTTAGCTCCCTTTAGATCGACAAAACCTTCTGGTTGTATCATATACAACTCTTCTTCCAGAAATCCATTCAGGAATGCAGTTTTGACATTCATCTGCCATATTTCATAATTATAAAATGCGGCAATCGCTAACATAATTCTGACGGACTTAAGCATCGCTACGGGTGAGAAGGTCTCATCGTAGTCAACTCCTTGAACTTGTCGAAAACCTTTTGCGACAAGTCGAGCTTTATAGACAGTAATATTACCGTCAGCGTCAGTCTTTTTCTTGAAGATTCATTTATTCTCAATTGTTTGCCGATCATCGGGCAAGTCAACCAAAGTCCATACTTTATTTTCATACATGGATCCCATCTCAGATTTCATGGCTTCAAGCCACTTTGCGGAATCTGGGCTCACCATCGCTTCTTCATAGTTCGTAGGTTCATCATGATCTAGCATCATGACTTCCAGAACTGGATTACCATACCACTCTGGTGCGGATCTTACTCTGGTTGATCTACGTGGTTCAGTAGTATCTTGTTTTGAAGCTTCATGATCATCATCATTAGCTTCCTCACTGATTGGTATAGGTGTCGCAGAAACAGTTTTCTGTGATGTACTATTTTCCAATAAGGGAGCAGGTACAGTTACCTCGTCAAGTTCTACTTTCCTCCCACTCACTTCTTTCGAGAGAAACTCCTTCTCTAGAAAGTTTCCGAATTTAGCAACAAAAGTCTTGCCTTCGGATCTGTGATAGAAGGTGTATCCAATAGTTTCCTTTGGATATCCTATGAAGACACACTTCTCCGATTTGGGTTCGAGCTTATCAGGTTGAAGCTTTTTCACATAAGCATCGCAGCCCCAAACTTTAAGAAACAACAACTTTGGTTTCTTGCCAAACCATAGTTCATAAGGTGTCGTCTCAACGGATTTTGATGGTGCCCTGTTTAACGTGAATGCGGCCGTCTCTAAAGCATAACCCCAAAACGATAGCGGTAAATCAGTAAGAGACATCATAGATCGTACCATATCTAGTAAAGTACGATTACGACGTTCGGACACACCATTACGCTGTGGTGTTCCGGGTGGCGTGAGTTGCGAAACTATTCCACAATTTTTCAAATGTACACCAAACTCGTAACTCAAATATTCTCCTCCACGATCAGATCGTAGAAATTTTATTTTCTTGTTACGATGATTTTCAACTTCACTCTGAAATTCTTTGAACTTTTCAAATGTTTCAGACTTATGTTTCATTAAGTAGATATACCCATATCTGCTTAAATCATCTGTGAAGGTGAGAAAATAACGATATCCGCCACGAGCCTCAATATTCATCGGACCACATACATCGGTATGTATGATTTCCAATAAATCTGTTGCTCTCTCCATAGTACCGGAGAACGGTGTTTTAGTCATCTTGCCTATGAGGCACGGTTCGCAAGTACCAAGTGATTCATAATCAAGTGGTTCCAAAAGCCCATCAGTATGGAGTTTCTTCATGCGCTTTATACCGATATGACCCAAACGGAAGTGCCACAAATAAGTTGCACTATCATTATTAACTTTGCATCTTTTGGCTTCTACGTTATGAATATGTGTATCACTATCTTCGAGATTCAACAAGAATAGACCACTCTTCAAAGGTGCATGACCATAAAAGATATTATTCATATAAATAGAACAACCATTATTCTCTGATTTAAATGAATAACCGTCTCGCATTAAACAAGATCCAGATATAATGTTCATGCTCAATGCTGGCACCAAATAACAATTATTTAGGTCTAATATTAATCCCGAAGGTAGATGTAGAGGTAGCGTGCCGACCGCGATCACATCGACTTTGGAACCGTTTCCCACGCGCATCGTCACCTCGTCCTTTGCTAGTGTCCGCTTATTCCGTAGTCCCTGTTTCGAGTTGCAAATATTAGCAACAGAACCAGTATCAAATACCCAGGTGCTACTGCGAGCTCTAGTAAGGTACACATCAATAACACGTATATCACATATACCTTTGCTCACTTTGCCATCCTTCTTATCCGCCAAATACTTGGGGCAGTTCCGCTTCCAGTGACCAGTCTGCTTGCAGTAGAAGCACTCAGTTTCAGGCTTAGGTCCAGACTTGGGTTTCTTCTCCTGAGCAGCAACTTGCTTGCTGTTCTTCTTGAAGTTTCCCTTCTTCTTCCCTTTGCCCTTTTTCTTGAAACTAGTGGTTTTGCTAACCATCAACACTTGATGCTCCTTCTTGATTTCTACCTCCGCAGCTTTCAGCATTGCGAAGAGCTCGGGAATAGTCTTGTTCATCCCTTGCATATTATAGTTCATCACGAAGCTCTTGTAGCTTGGTGGCAGTGATTGGAGAATTCTGTCAATGACGCAGTCATCTGGAAGATTAACTCCCATCTGAATCAAGTGATTATTATACCCAGACATCTTGAGTATATGCTCACTGACAGAACTGTTCTCCTCCATCTTACAGCTATAGAACTTATTGGAGACTTCATATCTCTCAATTCGGGCATTTGCTTGAAATATTAACTTCAACTCCTGGAACATCTCATATGCTCCATGACGTTCAAAACGTCGTTGAAGTCCCGATTCTAAGCCGTAAAGCATGGCACACTGAACTATTGAGTAGTCATCAGCTTTGCTCTGCCAGACGTTCATAACATCTTGCGTTGCTCCAGCAGCAGGCCTGTCACCCAGCGGTGCTTCCAGGACGTAATTCTTCTGTGCAGCAATGAGGATAATCCTCAGGTTACGGACCCAGTCCGTGTAATTGCCACCATCATCTTTCAACTTTGCTTTCTCAAGGAATGTATTAAAATTCAACGGAACAATAGCACGAGCCATCTATCTACAATCAACATAAACAAGCAAGATACTATCAGGTACTAAGTTCATGATAAGTTTAAGTTCAGTTAATCAAATTATTTAGGAACTCCCACTTAGATAGACATCCCTCTAATCTTCTAAGTGATCACGTGATCCAAATCAACTAAACCATAACCGATCATCACGTGAGATGGAGTAGTTTTCAATGGTGAACATCGTTATGTTGATCATATCTACTATATGATTCACGCTCGACCTTTCGGTCTCTGTGTTCCGAGGCCATATCTGTATATGCTTGGCTCGTCAAGTATAACCTGAGTATTCTGCGTGTGCAACTGTTTTGCACATGTTGTATTTGGACGTAGAGCTTATCACACCCGATCATTACGTGGTGTCTGGGCACGACGAACTTTGGCAACGGTGCATACTCAGGGAGAACACTTCTTGATAATTTTAGTGAGAGATCATCTTATAATGCTACCGTCAATCAAAGCAAGATAAGATGCATAAAAGGATAAACATCACATGCAATCAATATAAGTGATATGATATGGCCATCATCATCTTGTGCTTGTGATCTCCATCTCCGAAGCACCGTCATGATCACCATCGTCACCGGCGCGACACCTTGATCTCCATCGAAGCATCGTTGTCGTCTCGCCAATCTTATGCTTCCACGACTATCACTACCGTTTAGTAATAAAGTAAAGCATTACATCGCGATTGCATTGCATACAATAAAGCGACAACCATATGGCTCCTGCCAGTTGCCGATAACTCGGTTACAAAACATGATCATCTCATACAATAAAATCAGCATCATGCCTTGACCATATCACATCACAACATACCCTGCAAAAACAAGTTAGACGTCTTCTACTTTGTTGTTGCAAGTTTTACGTGGCTGCTACGGGCTTAAGTAAGAAGTCATCTCACCTACGCATCAAAACCACAACGATAGTTCGTCAAATAGACTCCGTTTTAACCTTCTCAAGGACCGGGCGTAGTCACACTTGGTTCAACTAAAGTTGGAGAGACAGTCTTCCGCAAGCCATCTGTGTGCAAAGCACGTCGAGGGAACCGGTCTCGCGTAAGAGTACGCGTAAGGTTGGTCCGGATCGTCTCACCCAACAATACCGCCGAACCAAAGTATGACATGCTGGTAGGCAGTATGACTTGTATCGCCCACAACTCACTTGTGTTCTACTCGTGCAAATAACATCAAACCATAAAAACCTAGGCTCGGATGCCACTGTTGGGGAACGCAGTAATTTCGAAAATTTTCCTACGCACACGCAAGATCATGGTGATGCACAGCAACGAGAGGGGAGAGTGTTGTCTACGTACCAACGCAGACCGACTGCGGAAGCGATCACACAACGTAGAGGAAGTAGTCGTACGTCTTCTTCCCGATCCGACCGATCTAAGCACCGTTACTCCGGCACCTCCGAGTTCTTAGCACACGTACAGCTCGATGACGTTCCTCGGGCTCCGATCCAGCAAAGCGTCGAGGAAGAGTTCCGTCAGCACGACGTGATGACGATCTTGATGTACTACCGACGCAGGGCTTCGCCTAAGCACTACAACGGTACGATCGAGGTGGAATTTGGTGGCAGGGGGCACCGCACACGGCTAAGGAACGATCTCAAGGATCAACTTGTGTGCCTTGGGGTGCCCCCTGCCCCCGTATATAAAGGTTGGAGGAGGGGGAGCCGGCCGGCCAGGGAGAGGAGGCGCAGGGGAGTCCTACTCCCACCGGGAGTAGGACTCCTCCCTCCAATCCTAATCCTATTAGGACTCCGGGGGGGGGGGGGGGGAAAGGAGAGAGAAGGGGGGCCGGCCCCCTATCCTAGTCCTACTAGGACTTGGGGAAAGGGGGGGGGGCGCCGGCTAGCTTGTGGGCTTCCCTTTTCTCTTTTCCACTAAAGCCCAATAGGCCCATTAGTCTCCCGGGGGGTTCCGATAACCCTCCCGGTATTCCGGTAAAATCCCGATTTCACCCGGAACACTTCCTATGTCCAAACATAGGCTTCCAATATATCAATCTTTACGTCTCGACCATTTCGAGACTCCTCGTCATGTCCGTGATCTCATCCGGGACTCCGAACAACCTTCGGTACATCAAAATGCATAAACTCATAATAACTGTCATCGTAACGTTAAGCGTGCGGACCCTACGGTTCGAGAACAATGTAGACATGACCGAGACACGTCTCCGGTCAATAACCAATAGCGGGACCTGGATGCCCATATTGGCTCCTACATATTCTACGAAGATCTTTATCGGTCAGACCGCATAACAACATACGTTGTTCCCTTTGTCATCGGTATGTTACTTGCCCGAGACTCGATCGTCGGTATCCAATACCTAGTTCAATCTCGTTACTGGCAAGTCTCTTTACTCGTTCCGTAATACATCATCTCACAACTAACATATTAGTTGCAGTGCTTGCAAGGCTTATGTGATGTGCATTACCGAGAGGGCCCAGAGATACCTCTCCTACAATCGGAGTGACAAAACCCTAATCTCGAAATACGCCAACCCAACATCTACCATTGGAGACCTGTAGTACTCCTTTATAATCACCCAGTTACGTTGTGACGTTTGGTAGTACCCAAAGTGTTCCTCCGGTAAACGGGAGTTGCATAATCTCATAGTTATAGGAACATGTATAAGTCATGAAGAAAGCAATAGCAACATACTAAACGATCGGGTGCTAAGCTAATGGAATGGGTCATGTCAATCAGATCATTCAACTAATGATGTGACCTCGTTAATCAAATAACAACTCTTTGTTCATGGTTAGGAAACATAACCATCTTTGATTAACGAGCTAGTCTAGTAGAGGCATACTAGTGACACTCTGTTGGTCTATGTATTCACACATGTATTATGTTTCCGGTTAATACAATTCTAGCATGAATAATAAACATTTATCATGATATAAGGAAATAAATAATAACTTTATTATTGCCTCTAGGGCATATTTCCTTCACTCTAACAGACGTGCGGCGTGCTAAAAAACAGAATACAACACCGGGTGAGCCAGCTTTTGCATGCGGCGGTGCGCTGGCTTCAACGGCCGCCACAAAATAAAACGTGCCGAGCCGCTCCAGCAGGCGCGCTATATTTTTTTACTATGATTCAATACACATTTGGCTTCGATAGTACAAATGTGTTGGATAGTTTGTCACATAGCCTCCTCCTACGATATATAATAAATAGTGCATAGATAGTTCACAGCGTTCTCCTACTATAGATAGATAAAACGAAAAACTACTACCACTCGTCGTCTTACTCAGACTCTGCATCGGTGATGTCCTCCTCCGACGTCTGAATGTAGGTGTCAAGGAACCGCTCGTTGTTGGAGTCCCAGGATGACACATATCCTAGCGCGATGTTTAATTTACCGACCGCCTTCCGCGTTTGCCTGTCCTCACGATAGGCGGCTCGCTCCTCCCTCCTCTCCACCCTTCTCTCGGCGAATAACTGTTGCTCATTGATGACGTCTTGCAGGAAGCGTTGGCGCCACATCGCCATGGCTTCCTCGTCGACCAGGCTGAGATGACGCTCCCGCCTTCGGTTCTCACGACGATCCCCGTCAGTGATAAGCTGCGGGGGAGGCGCCAACTCCTGCACCCGCTCCAGCGTCGCCATGTCCGGGGAGTTCATGTCCCAACGGGGCCGCCTGAGGCGCTACACCGTAGCGTCGTACGTGCGAGCGCCCTCCTGGGCGGTGTCAAAGGTTCTGAGGCCGAGGCGCACGTCGCCGGACTGGATCTCGGTAAAGTAGGTGCCGGACGGACGCACGCGGACGCCGCGGTAGCCCGAAGCTCCCCGGCGGCGCGACGGCATGGTGGCGCAGTGGTGGCGTGTCGGCGGCGAGGAGAGAAAGCGGTAGAGGGAGTGATGGGAGAGCGGCAGAGGGCGCTGCAATTTATAGGCGCATCGAACGCGGTGCGCCAAATCTAGCGCGAGAGCTCCTGCTTTCTCCCACGCGCGCAATTGTTTCCCCCCGCGCGCTAGTTTCCCACCTCTGCTGGAGCACGCGAAAAACGTCCCGCACGTGTTAAAATGACAGTTTACCGCGCGCGCATCTTTTGGCACCGCTGTTGGAGATGCTCTGAAGAGCTCGTCCTCGGCTTTCCTGGCTCTGGCTTAGGAACGTGAAGGCCCCCGCTGCTGCTGGCGGCGCCGCCGCCTCCTGCAGACATGGGCGTGGACCGCGGCGGTGAAACCCGCCCATGCTCGTCCAGACCGAGCTGCGCGCGACACGCGGCCATGACATCAGGGAAGGTATGCCCTTCCCAGAAGTACCACTCGTCGATGTTGTTCCGCGATGCCAAGCAGCGTCCATCGTTGTGCTGAATGCGGGTGGCATTGTCCTTCGCCAGGATCTGCGTCCATCGCTGGCTGCTAAGCGCGTAGTGTGGTTTGGACCGCTCCTTCGGCGGCAGGCTTTGCAGAAACACGTGTATTGCCCGCGACATGGCCGTCGTGTTGACGGTGGGGACATGCTCCACCGCAAGCTCCCCCGACGCTCAGGTGCCATCCGACCAGCACACGCGTGTCCGACGGCACCATGACGTCGTAGCGGGAGAGGGATGACGCTTCGTCGACTCGGAGGGTGAGCGGCATGACATGAATGAATAGCGCACGGCATCGTCCTCGGCTGCTGCTTCCCGCCCCACCATCGTGGTTGGCCATTGCTCCGGCTATGGAAGAGGAGACGGTTAGGGTTTGATGAAGGCACACGACGAAGAAGGCTATGGGCCGGCGAGGGGATTGGGATAGGAGTGGGTGAACGTCGGTCCGCCGCGCGCGGCTATAAAAAGAAGCATTAATAGGTGCCTAGCAGGCACGCCGGTGACGCGACTCCTCATATGAGAAACCGCACGGTGCATAATCCCCATGTGTGAAAGCTCCGACATGACCATGATGTGACTACTCATGCATGCGGGCACACACACGGCTGACTGTGAGAGCACCACCTAACACGGTGTGTCTCACACATCAGTAACAACGCTGAGTAATAGTCAACTCCCTTGACCAACGACAAACCTCCATTTGGGCATTGGTGAGGGTGGATGACATGGTGGAGTAGAAAAGTGAGAAAAAGAGTCGGCTTGGGCAAAACTAAGGAGGACTAAGCAATGAGGGGCACATGAATAGAAAATCCTTTAGTTTAATAAAGTAGAATGCCATGTTTATTCTGTTTTGTGAATTATCTATACAATAAAAAATGATCTAGAAATAAAAATGCTTAGAATGTTGTAAAATTTTAACATGAATTTTCACAAATTAAATTAGGATTTTTGGCATTGAACACACCCAGGGGATGCACCTGTTGTCTACAAAATAGCAGGGCGTGCCTACACCCTAGGCGCGCCCAGGTGCCTTCTAGGGTCCACAGGACCCCACTCACTTAGTTTCCTTGCTCATTGCCTTCTCCTACCTCCAGAAAGAGTCATGTCCCGTTCTTAACTCGTGTTCTTGCTCCTACATACGAATTTTCGATCTCTATACTCAGAGCTTCATTTCTGAATTTTTTCAGAGAAATTGTTCCTAGGTATGTGACTCCTTCATTGGTCCAATTAATTTTTGTTCTAATGGTATATATTTTGCTACTGTTGGTGACCAAGAAAATGAGCTTGTATGTCAAAACTACACTATTTTACATCCGATGAGCGGTAAATTCAAATAAAATTTTAAATGAGAAAAATCTTAATTTTTTATATTAATGATGCTTCGGTATTTCAACTTATTTGGACATCTAAGTAGCTCTACTCAGATGTCCAGGTGAACTGAAATTTGAAGCGGACATCATGCATTGAGACATCTTCCATGCAAAGAATATTTGGAATTTCTTGAAGTTTTCTAGTATTTGTTTTAAATTTACCGTTCATGGCCAGATGAGCTCGTGAGCCAAATAGCCGCACTCATGTTTTGACATTATTCATGCATTTGTCTTTATTTATACTATTATGCTGAATTTGTTTTTTTGTTTCTCTATGTGTACTTCGAATTTTGATCTGAAATTTCTAGGGATTGTAGACATATGTGTTGTAAACATTCATAAAAATGGATTTTAATTTGACCTTTTTAAATTGGTATCATGGAAGCATACAAAGTCATGGTGTCAACTAATATTCATCCGTACAATATACACTCACCCCTATGAACACATACATGCTCATTTTATCCCTATGAGCCCCTTCAAGAGACTGAACTGGCACATCATTTTGAGATTCACAAAAACGTACGTAGCGTTGTGTGTGATAGTAGTGTACGTAAAGCAATGCTACACACATGGAAAATAAATTACAAAATTAACAGGATGTTTAGCTGTGATAATTTGATTGGAAGAAATCAAGGTGACGGGCCAACACCCCCTGAAATTCACAAGTGGAGATTAGTTAGTGAAGAAATCGGTAAAACCTTCATGAAACTCTGTTCGTTTGGAATTTTTGATGTACAGAACGGATTGCACTAATAGTATACGCGTGGAACAAGAACAACTCTGTTTTCTTTGGAAAGAGAAAAACTGTGGAATATAATTTCTAGAGAAGTCAAAATAGCAAGTTACATGATTGTATTTAAATATAAGTTATACAATGGTTATCTCTAACATTTACATGATAGAGGGCAAAAGAACAACTCACAAATATGCAATGAGCAACTCGGGTGCGAAACCCTAGCTGTCAGGCAAGGCCACCACCATCCCACCCCCCCCACTGCACAGAAGAATTACATCTTGGAAGCACCCCTAGGGGACAAACCCACTGCAGGAGCAACGGTAGATGTTATGAACATCTGGCAGAGCAAAGCTGATGACTACTCGATAGTTCAATGTGCCATGCTTTACGGTTTAGAACCTGGACTTCAACGATGTTTTGAACGTCATGGAGCATATGAGATATTCCAGGAGTTGAAGTTAATATTTCAAGCAAATGCCCGGATTGAGAGATATGAAGTCTCCAATAAGTTCTACAGCTGCAAAATGGAGGAGAATAGTTCTGTTAGTGAACATATACTTAGAATGTCTGGGTACCACAACCACTTGACTCGGCTGGGAGTTAATCTTCTTGATGATAGTGTCATTGACAGAGTTCTTCAATCACTGCCACCAAGCTACAAGAGCTTCATGATGAACTATAATATGCAAGGGATGGATAAGATGATTCCCAAGCTCTTCGCAATGCTAAAAGCTGCGGAGGTAGAAATCAAGAAGGAGCATCAAGTGTTGATGGTCAACAAGACCACCAGTTTCAAGAAAAAAGGGTAAAGGGAAGAAGGGGAACGTAAAGAAGAACAACAAGCAAGTTGCTGCTCAAGTGAAGAAGCCCAAGTCTGTACCTAAACCTGAGACTGAGTGCTTCTACTGCAAAGGGACTAGTCACTGGAAGCGAAACTGCCCAAGTATTTGGCGGAGAAGAAGGATGGCAAAGTGAAAGGTATATTTGATATACATGTTATTGTTGTGTACCTTACTAATGCTCGTAGTAGCACATGGGTATTTGATACTGGTTCTGTTGCTAATATCTGCAACTCGAAAAAGGGGCTAAAGATTAAGCGAAAATTGGCTAAGAACGAGGTGACGATGCGTGTGGGAAATGGTTTCAAAGTCGATGTGATCGCCGTCGGCACGCTACCTCTACATCTACCTTCGGGATTAGTTTTAGACCTAAATAATTGTTATTTGGTGCCAGCGTTGAGTATGAACATTATATCTGGATCTTGTTTGATGCGAGATGGTTATTCATTTAAATCAGAGAATAATGGTTGTTTTATATGAATAATATCTTTTATGGTCATGCACCCTTGATGAGTGATCTGTTTTTACTAAATCTTGATAGTAGTGATACACATATCCATAGTATTGAAGCCAAAAGATATAAGTTTAATAATGATAGTGTAACTTATTTATGGCACTGCCGTTTAGGTCATATTGGTGTAAAGCGCATGAAGAAACTCCATGCTGATGGGCTTTTGGAATCACTTGATTATGAATCACTTGATGCTTGCGAACCATGCCTCATGGGCAAGATGACTAAGACTCTGTTCTCTGGAACAATGGAGCGAGCAATAGACTTGTTGGAAATAATACATACTGATGTATGCGGTCCGATATGTGTTGATGCTCGCGGCGGGTACCGTTATTTTCTTACCTTCACAGATGATTCGAGCAGATATGGGTATATCTACTTAATGAAACATAAGTCTGAAACATTTGAAATGTTCAAAGAATTTCAGAGTGAAGTGGAAAATCATCGTAACAAGAAAATAAAATTTCTATGATCTGATGGTGGAGGAGAATATTTGAGTTACGAGTTTGGTCTTCATTTGAAACAATGCGGAATAGTTTCGCAACTCATGCCACCCGGAACACCACCGCTTAATGGTGTGTCTGAACGTCGTAATCGTACTTTACTAGATATGGTGCGATCTGTGATGTCTCTTACTGATTTACCGCTATCATTTTGGGGTTATGCTTTAGAGACGGCCGCATTCACGTTAAATAGGACACCATCTAAATCCGTTGAGACGACACCTTATGAACCGTGGTTTGGCAAGAAACCCAAGTTGTCGTTTCTTAAAGTTTGGGGCTACGATGCTTATGTGAAAAAGCTTCAACCTGATAAGCTCGAACCCAAATCGGAGAAATGTGTCTTCATAGGATACCCAAAGGAGACTGTTGGGTACACCTTCTATCACAGATCCGAAGGCAAGATATTTGTTTCGAAGAATGAATCCTATCAAGAGAAGGAGTTTCTCTCGAAAGAAGTGAGTGGGAGGAAAGTAGAACTTGATGAGGTAATTGTACCTGCTCCCTTATTGGAAAGTAGTTCATCACTGAAATCAGTTCCGGTGATTCCTACACCAGTAAGTGAGGAAGCTAATGATGATGATCATGAAACTTCTAATCAAGTTAGTACCGAACCTCGTAGGTCAACTAATGTAAGATCCGCACTAGAGTGGTACGGTAATCCTATTCTAGAGGTCATGTTACTTGACCATGACGAACCTACGAACTATGAGGAAGCGATAATGAGCTCAGATTCCGCAAAATGGCTAGAGGCCATGAAATCTGAGATGGGATCCATGTGTGAGAACAGAGTATGGACTTTGGTTGACTTGCCCGTTGATTAGCAGGCCATAGAGAATAAATGGATCTTCAAGAAGAAGACTGACGCTGACGGTAATGTTACTGTCTACAAAGCTCGACTTGTTGCAAAAGGTTTTCGACAAGTTCAAGGAGTTGACTACGATGAGACTTTCTCACCCATAGCGATGCTTAAGTCCGTCCGAATCATGTTAGCAATTGCCGCATTTTATGATTATGAAATTTGGTAAATGGATGTCAAAACTGCATTCCTTAATGGACATCTTAAAGTAGAGTTGTATATGATGCAACCAAAAGGTTTTGTCGATCCAAAAGGTGCTAACTGCTACCTCTTGAGCACTACGTTGGTTTTCCCTTGAAGAAGAAAGGGTGATGCAGCAAAGTAGCGTAAGTATTTCCCTCAGTTTTTGAGAACCAAGGTATCAATCCAGTAGGAGATCACGCTCAAGTCCCACGCACCTACACAAACAAATAAGAACCTCGCAACCAACGCGATAAAGGGGTTGTCAAGCCCTTCACGGTCACTTACGAGAGTGAGATCGGATAGATATGATAAGATAATATTTTTGGTATTTTTATGATAAAGAGAAATAATGATGCAAAGTAAAATAAACGGCAAAGAAAATAACTAAGTATTGGAAGATTAATATGATGGAAGATAGACCCGGGGGCCATAGGTTTCACTAGTGGCTTCTCTCAAGAGCATAAGTATTACGGTGGGTAAACGAATTACTGTGGAGCAATTGATAGAATAGAGCATAGTTATGAGAATATCTAGGTATGATCATGTATATAGGCATCACGTCCGTGACAAGTAGACCGAAACGATTCTGCATCTACTACTATTACTCCACACATCAATCGCTATCCAGCATGCATCTAGAGTATCAAGTTCATAAGAACAGAGTAATGCTTTAAGGAAGATGACATGACATAGAGGAATAAACTCATGCAATATGATATAAACCCCATATTTTTATCCTCGATGGCAACAATACAATACGTGCCTTGCTGCCCCTGCTGTCACTGGGAAAGGACACCGCAAGATTGTACCCAAAGCTAAGCACTTCTCCCATTGCAAGAAAGATCAATCTAGTAGGCCAAACCAAACTGATAATTCGAAGAGACTTGCAAAGATAAACCAATCATACATAAAAGAATTTAGAGGAGAATCAAATATTGTTCATAGATAAACTGGATCATAAACCCACAATTCATCAGATCTCGACAAACACAACGCAAAAGAAGATTACATCGAATAGATCTCCAAGAAGATCGAGGAGAACTTTGTATTGAGATCCAAAGAGAGAAAAGAAGCCATGTAGCTAATAACTATGGACTCATAGGTCTGATGTAAACTACTCACACATCACCGGAGAGACCATGGAGTTGATGTAGAGGCCCTCCGTGATGAATGCCCCCTCCGGCGGAGCTCCGGAAAAGGCCCCAAGATGGGATCTCTTGGGTACAGAAGGTTGCGGTGGTGGAATTAGGTTTTCGTGGTGCTCCTGGATGTTTGGGGGGTACGTGGATATATATAGGAGGAAGAAGTACTTCGGTGGAGCAACAGGGGCCCACGAGGGTGGAGGGCGCGCCCCCTGCCTCGTGGCTTCCTCCGTTGTTTCTTGACGCCCACTCCAAGTCTCCTGGATCACGTTTGTTGAGAAAATCACGTTCCCGAAGGTTACATTCCGTTTGGACTCCGTTTGATATTCCTTTTCTTTGAAACCCTAAAATAGGCAAAAAAACAATAATTTGGGCTGGGCCTCCGGTTAGTAGGTTAGTCCCAGAAAAAGGATATAAAAGTGTAAATAAAGCCCATTGACATCCAAAATAGATAATATAATAGCATGGAGCAATCAAAAATTATAGATACGTTGGAGACGTATCAAGCATCCCCAAGCTTAATTCCTGCTCATCCTCGAGTAGGTAAATGATAAAAGAAGAATTTTTGATGTGGAATGCTTTCTAACATATTTCTCAATGTAATTTTTCTTTATTGTGGCATGAATGTTCAGATTCGAAAGATTCAAGATAAAAGATTAATATTGACATAAAAATAATAATACTTCAAGCATACTAACTAAGCAATTATGTCTTCTCAAAATAACATGGCCAAAGAAAGTTATCCCTACAAAATCATATAGTCTGGCTATGCTCTATCTTCACCACACAAAATATTTAAATCATGCACAACCCCGATGACAAGCCAAGAAATTGTTTCATACTTTTGATGTTCTCAAACTTTTTCAATCTTCACGCAATATATGAGCGTGAGCCATGGATATAGCACTATGGTGGAATAGAATGGTGGTTGTGGAGAAGACAAAAAGGAGAAGATAGTCTCACATCAACTAGGCGTATCAACGGGCTATGGAGATGCCCATTAATAGATACCAATGTGAGTGAGTAGTTATTGCCATGCAACGAATGCACTAGAGCTATAAGTATATGAAAGCTTAACAAAAGAAACTAAGTGGGTGTGCATCCAACTTGCTTGCTCACGAAGACCTAGGGCATTTTGAGGAAGCCCATCATTGGAATATACAAGCCAAGTTCTATAATGAAAAATTCCCACTAGTATATGAAAGTGATATCATAGGAGACTCTCTATATGAAGAACATGGTGATACTTTGAAGCACAAGTGTGGAAAAAGGATAGTAGCATTGTCCCTTCTCTCTTTTTCTCTCATTTTTTTATTTGGGCCTTCCTTCTATTTTTGGCCTCTTTTCTTTTTTTCGTCCGAAGTCTCATCCCGACTTGTGGGGGAATCATAGTCTCCATCATCCTTTCCTCACTTGGGACAATGCTCTAATAATGATGATCATCACACTTTATTTACTTACAACTCAAGAATTACAACTCAATACTTAGAACAAAATATGACTCTATGTGAATGCCTCCGGCGGTGTACCGGGATGTGCAATGATGCATGAGTGACATGTATGAAGAATTATGAACGGTGGCTTTGCCACAAATACGATGTCAACTACATGATCATGCAAGCAATATGACAATGATAAAGCGTGTCATAATAACAGAATGGTGGAAAGTTGCACGGCAATATATCTCGGAATGGCTATGGGAATGCCATAATAGGTAGGTATGGTGGCTATTTTGAGAAAGGTATATGGTGGGTTTATGGTACCGGCGAAAGTTGCGCGATACTAGAGAGGCTAGCAATGGTGGAAGGGTGAGAGTGCGTATAATCCATGGACTCAACATTAGTCATAAAGAACTCACAAACTTATTGCAAAAATCTATTAGTTATCGAAACAAAGTATTAAGTGCATGCTCCTAGGGGGATAGATTGGTAGGAAAAGACCATCTCTCGTCCCCGACCGCCACTCATAAGGAAGACAATCAATAAATAAATCATGCTCCGACTTCATCACATAATGGTTCACCATACGTGCATGCTACGGGAATCACAAACTTCAACACAAGTATTTCTCAAATTCACAACTACTCAACTAGCATGACTCTAATATCACCATCTCCATATCTCAAAATAATTATCAAGTATCAAACTTCTCATAGTATTCAATGCACTTCTATGAAAGTTTTTATATTATAGTAAATTTCCATGTTGTTCTAAAGGACTCTCAAAATAATATAAGTGAAGCATGAGAGATCAATAGTTTCTATAAAACAAATCCACCACCGTGCTCTAAAAGATATAAGTGAAGCACTAGAGCAAAAACTATATTGCTCAAAAGATATAAGTGAAGCACATAGAGTATTCTAATAAATTTCAAATCATGCGAGTCTCTCTCAAAAGGTGTGTACATCAAGGATGATTGTGGTAAACTAAAAAGCAAAGACTCAAATCATACAAGACGCTCCAAGCAAAACACATATCATGTGGTGAATAAAAATATAGCTCCAAGTAAAGTTACCGATAGACGAAGACGAAAGAGGGGATGCCTTCCGGGGCATCCCCAAGCTTAGGCTTTTTGGTGTCCTTGAATTTTACCATGGGGTGCCATGGGCATCCCCAATCTTAGTCTCTTGCCACTCTTTGTTCCATAATCCATCAAATCTTTACCCAAAACTTGAAAACTTCACAACACAAAACTTAAAATAGAAAATCTCGCGAGCTCCGTTAGCGAAAGAAAACAAAACACCACTTCAAGGTACTGTAATGAACTCATTATTTATTTATATTGGTGTTAAACCTAATGTATTCCAACTTCTCTATGGTTTATAAACTCTTTTACTAGCCATAGATTCATCAAAATAAGCAACCAACAGAAGAAAAACATAATCTGTCAAAAACAGAACAGTCTGTAGTAATTTGTAGCTAACGCAACTTATGGAACCCCAAAAATTCTAAAATAAATTTCTGGACGTGGGGAATTTATCTATTAATCATCTTCAAAAAGAATTAACTAAATATCACCTTCCAAATAAAAATGGCAGCGATTCTCGTGAGAGCAAAAGTTTCTGTTTTTTTACAGAAAGATCAAAAAGACTTTCTCCAAATCTCCCCAACGGTTCTACTTGGCATAAAAACTAATTAAACACAAAAAACACAAACAAAACAGAGGATAGATAAATTATTTATTACTAAACAGTATCAAAAATCAAGGAATAAAAATAAAATTGGGTTGCCTCCCAACAAGCGCTATCGTTTGACGCCCCCCTAGCTAGGCATAAAAGCATGGATAGATCTAGATATTGCCATCTTTGGTAGGCAATCCATAAGTGGATCTCATAATAGATTCATATGGTAATTTAATTTTATTTCTAGGGAAGTGTTCCATGCCTTTCCTTAACAGAAATTGGAATCTAATATTCCCTTCCTTCATATCAATAATTGCACCAATCGTTTTAAGGAAAGGTCTACCAAGAATAATAGGACATGAAGGATTGCAATCTATATGAAGAACAATGAAATCTACGGGCACATAGTTCCTATTTGCAACAATAAGAACATCATTAATTCTTCCCATAGGTTTCTTAATAGTGGAATCCGCAAGGTGCAAGTTTAAAGAACAATCATCAAAATCACGGAAACCTAGCAAATCACACAAAGTTTTTGGAATCATGGAAACACTAGCACCCAAATCACACAAAGCATAGCACTCATGATCTTTAATTTTAATTTTTATTGTAGGTTCCCACTCATCATAAAGTTTTCTAGGGATAGAAACTTCCAACTCAAGTTTTTCTTCATAAGATTGCATCAAAGCATCAATGATATGTTTAGTAAAAGCTTTATTTTGACTATAAGCATGAGGAGAATTTAGCACGAATTGTAACAAGGAAATACAATCTATCAAAGAGCAATTATCATAATTAAATTCCTTGAAATCCAAAATAGTGGGTTCATTGATATTTAAAGTTTTGACCTCTTCAATCCCACTTTTAACAATTTTTGCATCAAGATATAAAAAATCAGAATTTTTGGAACGCCTTCTAGGTAAAGGTGGTGATGACCCACAAGTATAGGGGATCTATCGTAGTCCTTTCGGTAAGTAAGAGTGTCGAACCCAATGAGGAGTAGAAGGAAATGATAAGCGGTTTTCAGCAAGGTATTCTCTGCTAGCACTAAAATTATAGGTAACAGGAAGTTTTGTGATAAGATAATTTGTAACGAGTAACAAGTAACAAAAGTAAACAAAGTGCAGCAAGGTGGACCAATCCTTTTTGTAGCAAAGGACAAGCCTAGAAAAATTCTTATATAGAGAAAAGCGCTCCCTAGGACACATGTGAATTATTGTTAAGCTAGGTTTCATCACGATCATATGATTCATGTTTGGTACTTTGATAATCTAATATGTGGGTGGACCAGTGCTTGGGTGTTGTCCTTACTTGGACAAGCATCCCACTTATGATTAACCTCTATTGCAAGCATCCTCAACTACAACAAAAGTATTAAGGTAAACCTAACCATAGCATGAAACATATGGATCCAAATTAGCCCCTTACGAAGCAACACATAAACTAGGGTTTAAGCTTTTGTCACTCTAGCAACCCATCATCTACTTATTACTTCCTAATGCCTTCCTCTAGGCCCAAATAATGGTGAAATGTCATGTAGTCGACGTTCACATAACACCACTAGAGGAGAGACAACATACATCTCATCAAAATATCGAACGAATACCAAATTCACATGACTACTAATAGCAAGACTTCTCCCATGTCCTCAGGAACAAACGTAACTACTCACAAAGCATATTCATGTTTATAATAAGAGGGGTATTAATATGCATATAGGATCTGAACATATGATCTTCCACCAAATAAACCAAGTAGCATCAACTACAAGGACTAATCAACACTACTAGAAACCCACATGTACCAATCCCAGACTTAGAGACAAGAATTGGATACAAGAGATGAACTAGGGTTTGAGAGGAGATGGTGCTAGTGAAGATGTTGATGGAGATTGACCCCCTCCCGATGAGAGGATCGTTGGTGATGACGACGACGATGATTTCCCCCTCTCGGAGGGAGGTTTCCCTGACAGAACAGCTCCGCCAGAGCCCTAGATTGGTTCCGCCAAGGTTCCGCCTCGTGGCGGCGGAGTCTCGTCCCAAAAGCTTGCTTATGATTTTTTTCTCATCGAAAGACTCCATATAGCAGAAGATGGGCATTAGAGGGCCACCAGGGGGCCCACAAGGCAGGGGGCGCACCCCCACCCTCGTCGCTAGGGTGTGGCCCCCTCTGGAACTTCTTGTGCTCAGTATTTTTTATATATTCTGAAAATGACTTCCGTGAAGTTTCAGGACTTTTGGAGCTGTGCAGAATAGGTCTCTCATATTTGCTCCTTTTTCAGCCCAGAATCCCAGCTGCCGGCATTCTCCCTCTTTATGTAAACCTTGTAAAATAAGAGAGAATAGGGATAAGTATTGTGACATAATGTGTAATAATAGCCCATAATGCAATAAATATCGATATAAAAGCATGATGCAAAATGGACGTATCAACTCCCCCAAGCTTAGACCTCGCTTGTCCTCAAGCGAAAGCCGAAATCAAAAAATATGTCCACATGTTTAGAGATAGAGGTGTCGATAAAAATAAAATACAGACATGAGGGCATCATGATCATTCTTAGAACAACAAATTATATAATTCTTGTCATATGATCTCTTATGCTAGAGTAACAATTCAATCACAATTTCAAGTATGAATCATAAACTTCATTGAAAACTAACAAACTATAATCGCAGTCATTGGAGCAATTGCAATTTATCATAACATAGGAAAGAGTCAATATAAGAGCTTTTAAGCAAGTCCACATACTCAACGATCATATAGTCTTTCACAATTGCTAACACTCACGCAATACTTATGGGTATGGAGTTTTAATCGGGCACAGAGAAAGATAGGGGCTTGTAGTTTTGCCTCCCAACGTTTCACCTCAAGGGTAATGTCAACAATAATAGTTCATGAAAACTCACATCCAATTAGCCATATATACCAGGATCTTTCCAACATGTTGTGCTTGCCAAAAGATAAAATGTCAAAAGGAAGGGTGAAGTTCACCATGACTCTTATGTAAGGTGGGAGATAAAAGTAGAAGATAGGCCCTTTGTAGAGGCAAGAAGAGGTTGTCATGCGCTTTTATGGTTGGATGCACAAAATCTTAATGCGAAAGAATGTCACTTTATATTGCCACTTGTGATATGGACCTTTATTATGCAGTCCATCGCTTTTATTTCTTCCGTATCACACGATCGTATAAAGCTTATTTTCTCCCACACTAATAAGTCATACATATTTACAGGGCAATTTTTATTGCTTGCACCGATGACAACTTACTTGAGGGATCTTACTCAATCCATAGGTAGGTATGGTGGACTCTCATGGCAAAACTGGTTTAAGGGTGTTTGGAAGCACAAGTAGTATCTCTACTTGGTGCAAAGAATTTGGCTAGCATGAGGGGGAAAGGCAAGCTCAATCATGTTGGATGATCCATGACAATATGATTTATCTCAGATGTAAGAAAACATAACCCATTATGTTGTCTTCCTTGTCCGTCAACTCTTTAGCATGTCATATTTTAATGAGTGCTCACAATCATAAAAGATGTCAGTGTATTTATATGTGAAGACCTCTCTTTCTTTATTACTTCCTGTTAATTGCAACGATGACCAAAACTATGTTTGTCAACTCTCAACAACTTTTATTCATCATACTCTTTCTATGTGAGCTCATTACTCTCCATAAGATCCATATGATCTCTTTGTTTCTTTTTATTTCTTCATCTTTTCTTTTATTCACTCAAGATTATGGCAAAATAATCAAGCCCTTGACTCAACACTAATCTTTATCATATATAGCTCACAGACTCAATTACATAGAAGGATCATAAAGCAAAACTCACAACTAGATCATACTAAAACTTTATGCTACTAGATCAAGATATTACCAAAAGGATCGAACTAAGAAAAACAGTAAAGATAAAAGTGATGGTGATATGATACCGGGGCACCTCCCCCAAGCTTGGTAGTTGCCAAGGGGAGTGCCCATACCCATGTGATCATATCTCCTTTTTTGTTGGTGAAGAGGGTGTTGGTTTTGTTGATGGCGTAGGCTTCTTCCTTAATTTGTGCTTGAGGACGGAATTTTGATCCCTTAGGTCATCGATCTCCTGCTCAAGGCTTAATATCTTCTTGCATAATTCCTGTTTGTTTTCTTGCAAGAGGCGAAAAGGGATAAACTCGGTCTTAGATTTCTTTGCTCTATCAGGGAGGCTTGACTTTTTGAACTCCACATGCATGTCCCCAGGTTGAGGTAATGGGACTTCATCTTCATCTGAACTCGTCTCCTCCTTTCCCCTGGGTTCATAGTCCTCTTCTTCTTCCGTAGTCCAACCACAATGCTCCACGTCCCCATAGACCTTAGGATCTACAAGATAATCAGCCACATAGCTTTCTCCTTCCGAATCCTGGGACGACATATTGCTCTAATCTGCAGCAGAAACAACTCGAAACAAGAACAAGAGATTTTTGCGTGATACTATGGTCAAAACTTTCGGGAGATTATATAATGAATTTTTACCGACCAAAATACGTAACGTGCAAGAAAACGGAGTCTGGAGAGCACACGAGGTGCCCACGAGGCAGGGGGCGCGCCCAGGGGGTAGGGTGCGTCCTCCACCCTCATGGAGCCCTTGTGTCCTTCCCGGACTGCTTCTTATTTTTCTATTTTTCTAGATATTCCAAAACAGAGAAAAATTGCCATTAGAACTGTTTTGGAGTCGGTTTACTTACCGTACCACATACCTATTCCTTTTCGGAGTCTGAAACATTTCGAAAAGTGTCCCTTATGTATTCCTCCGGCGTTACGGTTTCCATAACATTGGTTTCAACATTTATAGGATTACCTAAGATATAATGTTTGATTCTTTGACCGTTCACCACCTTCGGATTTGTGCCTTCGAAGTTGTTGATTTTTATGGCAGCGGAATGATAGACCTCCTCAATAATGTAAGGACCTTCCCATTTAGAGAGAAGTTTTCCTGCAAAAAATCTTAAACGAGAGTTGTATAACAATACATAGTCACCTACATTAAACTCACGCTTTTGTATCCTTTTGTCATGCCATCTTTTAACTTTTTCTTTAAACAATTTGGCATTCTCATAGGCTTGAGTTCTCCATTCATCAAGTGAGCTAATGTCAAATAACCTCTTCTCACCGGCAAGTTTGAAATCATAATTGAGCTCTTTAATAGCCCAATATGCCTTATGTTCTAGTTCGAGAGGTAAGTGGCATGCTTTTCCATAAACCATTTTATACGGAGACATACCCATAGGATTTTTATATGCAGTTCTATAGGCCCATAATGCATCATCAAGTTTCTTGGAGCAATTCTTTCTAGATGTATTAACAGTCTTTTGCAAAATTAATTTGAGTTCTCTATTACTTAATTCTACTTGACCACTAGACTGTGGGTGATAAGGAGATGCAATTCTATGATTAACATCATACTTAGCAAGCATTTTACGGAAAGTACCGTGAATAAAATGTGAACCACCATCAGTCATTAAAGATCTACGGACTCCAAACCTTGGAAAAATAACTTCTTTAAGCATCTTAATAGAGGTGTTTTGATTACCACTACTAGTTGGGATAGCTTCTACCCACTTAGTAACGTAATCAACATCAACTAAAATATGTGTATATCCATTAGAGGCAGGAAAAGGTCCCATACAATCAAAGCCCCAAACATCAAATGGTTCAATAACAAGTGAATAATTCATAGGCATTATTGACGTCTACTAATATTACCAATTCTTTGACATTCATCACAAGATAAGACAAACTTACGGGCATCCTTGAAGAGAGTAGGCCAATAAAAACCGGATTGCAATACCTTATGTGCAGTTCCATCTCCAGCATGGTGTCCTCCATAAGCCTCGGAGTGACACTTGCGTAGGATCTGTTCCTGTTCATGCTCAGGTACACAACGCCTAATAACACCATCTATTCCTTCTTTATAAAGATATGGATCATCCCAGAAGTAATGTCTTAAATCATAGAAAAACTTTTTCTTTTGCTGGTATGTGAAACTAGGTGGTATGAATTTAGCAACAATATAATTAGCATAATCAGCATACCATGGAGCAGTATGAGAAGCATTTATGACATTTAATTGTTCATCAGGAAAGCTATCATCAATAGGTAATGGGTCATCAAGAACATTTTCTAACCTAGACAAGTTGTCTGCAACGGGGTTCTCAGCTCCCTTTCTATCAATAATATGCAAATCAAATTCTTGTAGCAAGAGAACCCATCTAATAAGCCTAGGTTTAGCATCTTTCTTTTTCCATAAGATATTTAATAGCAACATGATCAGTGTGAATAGTTACTTTAGAATCAACAATATAAGGTCTGAACTTATCACAAGCAAATACAACTACTAAAAATTCCTTTTTAGTAGTGGCATAATTTCTCTGAGCATTGTCTAGACTTTTACTCGCATATTGAATAACATTTAATTTCTTATCAACTCTTTGCCCTAGAACAGCACCTACAACATAATCACTAGCATCACACATAATTTCAAAAGGTAAATTCCAATCAGGTGGCTGAACAATAGGTGTAGAGATTAATGTTTTCTTAAGTATTTCAAAGGCTTCTACACAATCATCATCAAAGATGAACGGTATATCTTTTTGTAATAAATTAGTCAGAGGCCGAGAAATTTTTGAGAAGTCCTTAATGAACCTCCTATAAAAACCGGCATGACCAAGGAAACTTCTTATACCTTTGATGTCCTTGGGACACGACATCTTTTCAATAGCATCAACTTTAGCTTTATCAACTTCAATGCCCCTTTTAGAAATTTTGTGCCCCAAGACAATACCTTCATTAACCATAAAGTGGCATTTCTCCCAATTCAAGACAAGGTTAGTTTATTCACATCTCTGCAAAGCTCGATCAAGCTTGCTTAAGCAATCATTAAAAGAGGATCCGTAAACGGAGAAATCATCCATGAATACCTCACATATCTTTTCACAAAAGTCAGAGAATATAGCCATCATGCATATTTGAAAGGTAGCGGGTGCATTACATAAACCAAAAGGCATACGTCTATAAGCAAAAGTACCGAAAGGGCAAGTAAAACTGGTCTTAGATTGATCATCAGCTGATACCGGTATTTGAGAGAAACCAGAATAACCATCTAGAAAGCAAAAATGTGTATGTTTGGATAATCTTTCTAGCATTTGATCAATAAAAGGTAAGGGGTAATGATCTTTTTTAGTAGCCTTATTTAATTTGCGGAAATCAATTACCATCCAATAACCTGTAATAATTCTTTGCGGAATCAATTCATCTTTATCATTAGGAACGACAGTAATACCTCCCTTCTTAGGAACACAATGGACAGGACTTACCCACTCACTATCAGCAACATGATAAATTATACCTGCCTCAAGGAGCTTTAGTATTTCTTTTCTTACCACTTCTTTCATCTTCGGATTCAGTCGTCGTTGGTGATCAATAACTGGTTTGGCATCTTTTTCCAAATTTATTTTGTGTTGACATAGAGTGGGACTAATGCCCTTAAGATCATCAAGAGTATATCCAATAGTAGCACGGTGCTTCTTCAGAGTTTTTAATAATCTTTCTTCCTCCTTCTCTGAAAGGTTAGCACTAATAATAACATGATATATCTTCTTTTCATCAAGATAAGCATATTTAAGAGTATCAGGCAATGGTTTAAGCTCAAACACGGGATCACGCTTCGGTGGAGAAGGATCCCCTAAGATTTCAACATGCAAGTTGTGTTTCAGAATAGGTCCCTGTTTAAAGAACACTTCATCTATTTCCCTTCTTTCATTCATATACATATCATTTTCATGGTCTAGCAAATATTGTTCTAAAGGATCACTAGGAGGTATGGTAGTAGAAGCAAGACCAATAATTTCATCTTTACTAGGCAACTCTTCTTCACGGTGTTGTCTACGAAATTTAGAAAAGTTGAACTCATGAGACATATCACCTAAACCAATAGTAATAAAATCCTTTTTGCAGTCTATCCTAGCATTAACAGTGTTTAAGAAAGGTCTACCAAATATAATGGGACAAAAGCTATCTTGTGGGGAACCAAGAACAAGAAAATCAGCAAGATATTTAGTTTTCCCACACAAGACTTCAACATCTCTAACAATCCCAATTGGTGAAATAGTATCTCTATTGGCAAGTTTAATGGTGGCATCAATTTCTTCTAACTCAGCAGGTGCAATAGCATGCATAATTTCGTTGTGCAAGTCAATAGGTATTGCACTAGCACTAGAACCCATATCACACAAGCCATGATGACAATGATCTCCCATTTTAACAGAAATAACAGGCATGCCTACCGCAGGTCTATGTTTATCTTTAGCACAAGGTTTAGCAATTCTAACAGTTTCATCATAGAAATAAATAACATGCCCATCAATATTATCAGCCAAGAGATCCTTAACAATATCAATATTAGGTCCAACTTTAACTTGCTCAGGAGGTTTATAGGTTTTAATATTGCTTTTACGAACCACAGTTGAAGCTTTAGCATGATCTTTTATCCTAACAGGAAATAGTGGTTTCTCAACATAAGCAGTAGGAACAATAGGATCATTATAAGTGATAGTCTTTTCTTCAACTTTAATAGGTGCAACTACTTTTACTTCAATGGGGGGATGATATTTAAACCACTTCTCCTTAGGGAGATCAACATGAGTAGCAAAAGATTCACAAAAAGAAGGTACTATCTCAGAGTCAAGTCCATATTTAGTGCTAAATTTACGGAAAACATCAGTATCCATAAAATATTTAACACAATCAAACTTAGGTGTCATACCTGACTCCTTACCTTCATCGAGATCCCAATCTTCAGAGTTGCATTTAATTATTTCCAATAAATCCCATTTGAATTCAATAGTCTTCATCATAAAAGAGCCAGCACAAGAACTATCGAGCATGGTGCGGTTGTTATCAGAAAGTCGAGCATAAATTTTTTGAATAATCATTTCTCTTGAGAGCTCATGATTGGGCATGAATATAACATTGACTTAAGCCACCCCCAAGCTTGAGCGATGCTTTCTCCTTCGCGAGGCCAAAAATTATATATATAATTGCGATCACGATGAACAGGATGCATATGATAAAACTTCTGATGAAATTCCAATTTCAATCGTTTGTAGTTCCATGATCCCATATCATCGCATAGCCTATACCATGTCAATGCGTCTCCCTCCAAAGATAAAGGGAATACCTTCTTCTTGATAACATCATCGGGCATACCTTCAAGCTTAAATAATCCACAAACTTCATCCACATATATTAGGTGCTCATCATGATGTAATGTTCCATCTCCTGCAAAAGGATTAACTAGCAGTTTTTCTATCATACCCGAAGGAATTTCAAAGCAGACATTTTCATTTTCATTAGGTTTAGTAGGTTCAGTAGGTTGAGGAGCAACTCTATGCTCTACTGGTCGGGGTGAAGATACCCCGATTACTTTCCATAGTAACAAGTGACAGTAAATTTCAGCACACTATATAAATTTTTCCTTACCAAATTCCACCTACCAAAGGCGCTTCACTCCCCGGAAATGGCGCCACAAAAGAATCTTGATGACCCACAAGTATAGGGGGTCTATCGTAGTCCTTTCGATAAGTAAGAGTGTCGAACCCAACGAGGAGCAGAAGGAAATGATAAGCGGTTTTCAGTAAGGTATTCTCTACAAGTACTAAAATTATAGGTAACAGGTAGTTTTGTGATAAGATAATTTGTAACGAGTAACAAGTAATAAAAGTAAATAAAGTGCAGCAAGGTGGCCCAATCCTTTTTTTAGCAAAGGACAAGTCTGGAAAAATTCTTATATAGAGAAAAGCGCTCCCGAGGACACATGGGAATTATCGTCAAGCTAGGTTTCATCACGATCATATGATTCGCGTTCGGTACTTTGATAATCTGATATGTGGGTGGACCGGTGCTTGGGTGCTGTCCTTACTTGGACAAGCATCCCACTTATGATTAACCTCTATTGCAAGCATCCGCAACTACAACAAAAGTATTAAGGTAAACCTAACCATAGCATGAAACATATGGATCCAAATCAGCCCCTTATGAAGCAACGCATAAACTAGGGTTTAAGCTTCTGTCACTCTAGCAACCAATCATCTACTTATTACTTCCCAATGCCTTCCTCTAGGCCCAAATAATGGTGAAGTGTCATGTAGTCGACGTTCACATAACACCACTAGAGGAGAGACAACATACATCTCATCAAAATATCAAACGAATACCAAATTCACATGACTACTAATAGCAAGACTTCTCCCATGCCTCAGGAACAAACGTAACTACTCACGAAGCATATTCATGTTCATAATCAGAGGGGTATTAATATGCATATAGGATCTGAACATATGATCTTCCACCAAATAAACCAACTAGCATCAACTACAATGAGTAATCAACACTACTAGCAACCCACAGGTACCAATCCCAGACTTAGAGACAAGAATTGGATACAAGAGATGAACTAGGGTTTGAGAGGAGATGGTGCTGGTGAAGATGTTGATGGAGATTGACCCCCTCCCGATGAGAGGAGCGTTGGTGATGATGACGGCGATGATTTCCCCCACCCGGAGGGAAGTTTCCCGGCAGAACAGCTCCGCCAGAGCCCTAGATTAGTTTCGCCAAGGTTCCACCTCGTGGCGGCGGAGTCTCGTACCGAATGCTTGCTTATGATTTTTTCTCATCAAAAGACTCCATATAGCAGAAGATGGGCATCGGAGGGCCACCAGGGGGCCCACGAGGCAGAGGGCGCGCCCCCACCCTCGTGGCTAGGGTGTGGCCCCCCTCTAGAACTTCTCGCGCTCAATATTTTTTATATATTCTGAAAATGACTTCTGTGAAGTTTCAGGACTTTTGGAGCTGTGCAGAATAGGTCTCTAATATTTGCTCCTTTTCCAGCCCAGAATCCCAGCTGCCGGCATTCTCCCTCTTTATGTAAACCTTGTAAAATAAGAGAGAATCGGCATAAGTATTGTGACATAATGTGTAATAACAGCCCATAATGCAATAAATATTGATATAGAAGCATGATGCAAAATGGACGTATCAGGTGGCTCATCTTCAGTCCCATCATTATCAAGATTCATATTGCAAAACAAAGATTTAATAGGAGACACATCAATAACTTTTAGATCTTCATCCTTATTATCATGAAAACTAGAAGAACACGCTTTCACAAAGCAATCTTTCTTGGCACGCATCCTAGCGGTTCTTTCTTTGCACTCATCAATGGAAATTCTCGGGGCTTTGGGAGACTCATTGATATCATGCTTTGGTGGAATAGATCTAAGTTTCAAAGAATAACATCAAGAGAAATTCTATCAACGTTCCTAGCCAACTCATCAATCTTAAGCAATTTTTCTTCAATCAAAGCATTGAAACTCTTTTCTGAAGTAATAAATTCTCTAATACTAGATTCAAAAGCAGAGGGCATCTTATTATAATTTCCATAGGAATTGTTGTAGGAATTACCATAATTATTAGAGGAATTACTAGGAAACGACCTAGAATTAAAATTACCTCTATACGCGTTGTTACCAAAATTGTTCCTATCAACAAAATTCACATCCATAGATTCATTATTATTCTCAATCAAAGTAGACAAAGGCATATCATTAGGATCAGTTGGAGCACTCTTATTAGCAAACAATTTCATAAGTTCATCCATCTTTCCACTCAAAACATTAATCTCTCCAATTGCATGCACTTTTTTATTAGTAGATCTTTCGGTGTGCCATTGAGAATAATTAACCATAATATTATCTATGAGTTAGTAGCTTCTCCTAAAGTGATTTCCATAAAAGTGCCTCCCGTGGCCGAATCTAAAAGATTTCTAGAAGCAAAATTCAATCCGGCATAAATTTTTTGTATAATCATCCAAAGATACAAACCATGTGTAGGGCAATTACGTATCATTAATTTCATCCTCTCCCAAGATTGTGCAACATGTTCATGATCAAGTTGCTTAAAATTCATAATATCGTTTCTAAGAGAGATGATCTTAGTGAGAGGAAAATACTTAGAGATAAAAACATCTTTGCACTTATTCCATGAATCAATACTATTTTTAGGCAAAGTCAAAAACCAAGCTTTAGCACGATCTCTAAGCGAAAACGGGAATAGCTTAAGTTTAACAATATCATTATCCACATCTTTCTTATTTTGTATATCACACAAATCAACAAAGTTGTTTAGATGGGTAGTGGCATCTTCACTAGGAAGGCCGGCGAATTGATCTTTCATGACAAGATTCAACAAAGCAACATTAATTTCACAAGATTCAGCATCGGTAAGAGGAGCAATCAGAGTGCTAAGAAAATCATTGTTGTTGGTATTGGCAAAGTCACACAATTTAGTATTATCTTGAGCCATCATGACAAGCAAGCAATCCAACACACAAGCAAACAAGAAACAGGCAAAAGAGGCAAATAGGGAAAGAGAAGGGGAACAGAGAGAGAGAGGGCGAATAAAACGGCAAGGGTGAAGTGGGGGGAGAGGAAGACGAGAGGCAAATGGCAAATAATATAACGCGAGGGATAAGAGTTTGTGATGGGTACTTGGTATGTCTTGACTTGGCAACGGCACCAGAAATGACTCGTTGTTGGGAGTAAAATCTTGACTTGACTTAGCGCGAATCTCCCCGGCAACGGCGCCAGAAATCCTTCTTGCTACCTCTTTAGCACTGCGTTGGTTTTCCCTTGAAGAGGAAAGGGTGATGCAGCAAAGTAGCATAAGTATTTCCCTCAGTTTTTGAGAACCAATGTATCAATCCAGTAGGAGATTACGCTCAAGTCCCATGCACCTACACAAACAAATAAGAACCTCGCAACCAACACGATAAAGGGGTTGTCAAGCCCTTCACGGTCACTTACGAGAGTGAGATCTGATAGATATGATAAGATAATATTTTTGGTATTTTTATGATAAAGAGAAATAAAGATGCAAAGTAAAATAAACGGCAAAGAAAGTAACTAAGTGTTGGAAGATTAATATGATGGAAGATAGACCCGGGGGCCATAGGTTTCACTAGTGGCTTCTCTCAAGAGCATAAGTATTACGATGGGTAAATGAATTACTGTTGAGCAATTGATAGAATTGAGCATAGTTATGAGAATATATAGGTATGCTCATGTATATAGGCATCACGTCCGCGACAAGTAGACCGAAACGATTCTGCATCTACTACTATTACTCCACACATCGACCGCTATCTAGCATGCATCTAGAGTATTAAGTTCATAAGAACAGGGTAATGCTTTAAGGAAGATGACATGATGTAGAGGGATAAACTCATGAAATATGATATAAACCCCATCTTTTTATCCTCGATGGCAACAATACAATACATGCCTTGCTGCCCCTGCTGTCATTGGGAAAGGACACCGCAAGATTGAACTCAAAGCTAAGCACTTCTCCCATTGCAAGAAAGATCAATATAGTAGGCAAAACCAAACTGATAATTCGAAGAGACTTGCAAAGATAAACCAATCATACATAAAAGAATTCATAGGAGAATCAAATATTGTTCATAGATAAACTGGATCATAAACCCACAATTCATCGGATCTCGACAAACACACCGCAAAAGAAGATTACATCGAATAGATCTCCAAGAAGATTGAGGAGAACTTTGTATTAAGATCTAAAGAGAGAGAAGAAGCCATCTAGCTAATAACTATGGACCCGTAGGTCTGAAGTAAACTACTCACACATCACCGGAGAGGCCATGGACTTGATGTAGAGGCCCTCTGTGATCAATGCCCCCTCCGGAGGAGCTCCGGAAAAGGCCCTGATGACCCACAAGTATAGGGGATCTATCGTAGTCATTTCGATAAGTAAGAGTGTCGAACCCAACAAGGAGTAGAAGGAAATGATAAACGATTTTCAGCAAGGTATTCTCTGCAAGTACTGAAATAAGTGGTAACAGAGAGTTTTGTGATAAGATAGTTTGTAACGAGCAACAAGTAACAAAAGTAAATAAAGTGCAGCAAGGTGGCCCAATCCTTTTTGTAGCAAAGGACAAGCCTGGACAAACTCTTATATAAGGAAAAGTGCTCCCGAGGACACATGGGAATATCGTCAAGCTAGTTTTCATCACGTTCATATGATTCGCGTTCGGTACTTTGATAATTGACATGTGGGTGGACCGGTGCTTGGGTGATGTTCTTACTTGAACAAGCATCCCACTTATGATTAACCTCTATTGCAAGCATCCGCAACTACAACAAAAGTATTAAGGTAAACCTAACCATAGCATGAAACATATGGATCCAAATCATCCCCTTACGAAGCAACGCATAAACTAGGGTTTAAGCTTCTGTCACTCTAGCAACCCATCATCTACTTATTACTTCCCAATGCCTTCCTCTAGGCCCAAATAATGGTGAAGTGTTATGTAGTTGACGTTCACATAACACCACTAGAGGCTAGACAACATATATCTCATCAAAATATCGAACGAATACCAAATTCACATGACTACTAATAGCAAGACTTCTCCCTTGTCCTCAGGAACAAACGTAACTACTCACAAAGCATATTCATGTTCATAATCAGATGGGTAATAATATGCATAAAGGATCTGAACATATGATCTTCCACCAATTGAACCAACTAGCATCAACTACAAGGAGTAATTAACACTACTAGCAACCTACTAGCACCAATCCCGGACTTGGAGACAAGAATTGGATACAAGAGATGAACTAGGGTTTTGAGATGAGATGGTGCTGATGAAGATGTTGATGGAGATTGCCCTCTTCCAATGAGAGGAGCGTTGGTGATGACCATGACGATGATTTCCCCCTCCGGGAGGGAAGTTTCCCCGGCAGAACAGCTCTGCCGGAGCTCTAGATTGGATCCGCCAAGGTTTCGCCTCGTGGCGGCGGAGTTTCGTCCCGAAAGGTTTCTTCTTATTTTTTTGTTGATGAAAGACTTCATATAGGAGAAGATGGTCATCGGAGAGCCACCAGGGGGCCCATGAGGTAGGGGGGCGTGCCCTAGGAGGGGGGGGGGGGGGGGCGCCCCCACCCTCGTGAGAAGGGTGTGGGCCCCCTGGTCTTCATATTTGGCGAGGATTTTTCATTATTTATTATAAGGTATTCCGTGGAGTTTCAGGACTTTTGGAGTTGTGCATAATAGGTCTCTAATATTTGCTCCTTTTCTAGCCCAGAATTTCAGCTGCCGGCATTCTCCCTCCTTATGTATACCTTATAATATAAGAGAGAGAATAGCCATAAGTATTGTGACATAATGTGAAATAACAGCCCATAATGCAATAAATATCGATATAAAAGCATGATGCAAAATGGACGTATCAACTCCCCAAGCTTAGACCTCGCTTGTCCTCAAGCGAAAGTCGATAACAATGAATATGTCCCCATGTTTAGAGGTAGAGGCGTCGATAAAAATAAAATACGGACATGAGGGCATCATGATTATTCTCATAACAGCAACATACATAGATATTGTCATATGATTACTTATGTTCAAGTGATGATCTATTCACAATGCAAAAGTATGAATCAGAAACCTTATTGAGAACCAACAAACTATAACCTCAGTCATTGAAGCTGTTGCAATTTATCATAACATCAGAAAGAGTCTATGTCAGAGCTAAAAAGCAAGTCCACATACTCAACTATCATCTAGTCCTTCATAATTGCTAACACTCGCGTAATACTTGTGGTTACGGAGTTTTAATCGGACACAGAGAAACATAGGGGCTTATACTTTCGCCCCAGAACCTTTTACCTCGAGGGTAATGTCAACAATAATAACTCATGCCCCTACATCCAGTTATATATATATATATATATATATATATATATATATATATATATATATATATATATATATATATATAGGGATTGACTATTCGTCACCCTAGGTGAGGAATAGTTATTCTTCACCCCCCTCTATTTTACCATCAATTCACCGTAATTTTACGTTCTGTAAGTTTTGTCTTATTTCCGACGTGAAAGGAGACCGTAAGAAAATATATAGTCGTCGTAAAAAATATTTTATGTTATGTAAAATTACAAATATAAAAACATAGTGTAAAATACACATAAATTGCAAATTTTCTTGTCTTATGACCTATATTTTTATTTTTTATGCCAAATTTTACGTAGTGAATCAATAGGAATGTAACTATTTAAATTCCACACGTAATTTAATTATCAAATGATTGTAAGATTACCTCGGATGAAGAATAACTTATTCTGCACCCTGGGTGATGAATAGTATCACTATATATATATATATATATATATATATATATATATATATGACCCAGGGTGAGGAATAAACTATTCCTCACCCTGGTCCATCGACCGAGCCATCCAGACTATTGGTCCAACCAAGCCCCGGTTGTGAGATTGAAGAAAGAAAACTTCCCTGGAGGTAAAATTACATCGGGGTGAAGTTTATCTTACGTTTTGTGCGTTTGACTAAAAAAATGTCTTCCATCTAAGAAAACTGTTTTCTGTACGTGGGGAAGGAGCCCACTCCCCCGTTCGTATCCTAATCAGGCGGCGAGATGCGCGTGCAGTTTCGACGTTAGACGGCGAGCGGCGGCTGGTTCGCGACGCGGCGAGCGGCGGCTGGCTTCTATCCATGGTGTGGTGGTCCCTGCTGTTGTTGCTACGGTTCCTAAGTTGCTTTATCGGTTTATCAAGGGAATATTGGAACACGTACATGAGGTAAGAACGTATGATTATGTACCCATTGTCCTATCAGCTCCTTCGTGTCGTCTCTTTTGGCACAGATTACTCAAACAGATGTCAGAAATCAGTAGAGGGAAAGGGAAATTGTATGGGTGATTTGTTGGAAATTAAAAAAAATTGATCTGAATAGCATATTATCAGATGAATTCAGTACGGATTTGCTAAATTTGGTATAAAATTCAATTGTTTATGATGGAATTTAGTCTTTGAAAATATTCATAGAAGGTGAATGAATACACACCGGCAATGCAAATGTTTGTTAGGTGCAAGATAAAAGCCACATGACATGTTTTAAGTAGCAGATATAACCACTGTGCCATTGAGTCTTTGCATACAGTTTGATTATAACAATAATGAACTAATGATGCAATAAGCTCTTATCAGACCATACTCCATTTTATTTGTAGTAATTGTATTCACCTCCTCCAGATACAATGCCCCAAGCTGGGATAATCCTGTGCATGGACCCCTTCTCTTTCTTTGCCAGGTATCATACTACTTTATATGCACACCCCTATACAGCAGAACAGAAGTACGACATTCAACTAGCGCTTATAGTCTTTAATATGCACTTTCAAGACATTTATGAACCATACTATGAAAGGCTGGCTATTAATATTTCTAGATTGTGATCCTTTTTTTACTTGAAGTTTGGATCTAAAAATAGACTGCAATTTCTTATCCCTCCATTTAGTGTTAAAGTTTGGGTTACCAGCCATGGTACATTGCAACACCGGAAAATATGCATTTCAACAGCCATGGTACTAGCCAGTGACAACAATTTTCACTTACATTTTCAGATCTTCAAAAATCAAGGAGCGTTATTGTTTGTTTAGAAGTGAAATTGTATGTTTAAAGTTTGGAAATCATTGTTTGGGATCTTAATAGAGTTTCTAGAAGGCTCGATTTGTCTGCCACGTATTTGTTTTCTTGGCTGCACATCATTGTGAGATTGGACCGTGTCGAGTATGCAGTATGTAGGATATGTTCCAAAGGTCAACTTTCCTAGCTCTCATCAAGACATCTGTATGACTAACTGCTAGCTAACGTTGCAATCTTCAGATTAAAGATGCAGGATTATTTGTTTCGTGAGCTGTTGGTCATGCCATAGAAGGAATAAATGAACTTATGAGCTGTTTTTATAACTATTTTCATTTCAAATGCTATTATCTGCTATAGGGGATTTCTGTTATACCCGGGTCCTTCGTTCAGGAATTTAATCCACATCATCAAGTATTGAAAATTTATTTTAGTGTCTTCTGCTTCAGTAGGAATTTCTGAAGCTTTGTAGTTCAATATTTTTGTGATTCCTATATTTTATTATTTACATTGGGCTGGAGAATCGTGAGATTCTTTGCAGCAGTTCTGTTTTGTGATTTACATAGTTGATTGAGCTATAGAGTGCAGTGCATAAACCCAGTTCTTGCAAAGGTGTCATCAGATCAAAAGGAGCATATAGCAACTGTCTCTCTCTAGGTTTTTGAATGGGCAATATATGCCTAATATTGTTGATCAATTTATAGTTTGTAACTTCTGTAGAAAAAAAACCTTGTAGAACAATTCTGTGTCTCCGGAACTTGAGTTTTTTTGATACAATTGAATATGTGTTACAGATGATACATGTTCTTATTGACGTCATCAAGTGCTACCTCCACGACATTGGAAGTTTGTAAATCATCGAACTGTACTAGTATAATTGAACAGTAAATTTTATCCTGCTTGCATGAGTTTTTTGTGCCCTCACAGTAAATTGAGAAGGTCTCTGAAGAAACTTCTAAGAGTATAAAATATGCACCTAAAACAAAATGTACATACAGTTGAACGTGTATTACAAATGATACATGTTCTTATTGATGTCGTCAAGTGCTCAGGGAATTTTCAGTGTTCCTTTCGTTCATCGTTAACCCATTGTTTCATTTTTTTAGAGCTATCTATTTAAATACTATGATTAGTTTCTTCTTCCCTGGGAACTTTTTACCACTGCCATAGATAAGCGTTTATTTATTTCCTTGTAACATGTGGCTGATGTATTATGGAGACAACCTTTCAAACTAATTCTTCGCTTTTCAGCTTACAGTTTATCTTGCTTAAATTTTGCCATGCATCTCCTACAAAAAAACATGACACGGAAGTCATTTGGATCTGCAATATATGTGTACATGTAACAATTGTCCAGAACCTTTTCAGTAATCTTTGCTAGGACATCCAGACAAGGATGTTGACATGGCTAATTGGAAATGCACATTTGCAAAGCATGTAGGGTCGGTCATCCAGATGTTGATTTTGGAACTTCTAATTGGAAATTATATTGTCTGCAGATTGGCCTACGCATCGGGAGAATGTTGTACTACTATATAGACTCCATAGATTAATTTTTTAGGTGCTAGTTTGTCAAGCAGTGTATCAAATTTATTGTTTTTATGAATCATATGTGATGAGCTCAGCCGTCTTTGTTCATTGTAAACCGATCTAGTTATGTAATTCTTATGTGGCATAATGGACCATTCCGGTAATTTTAATGTCCAGAGCTAATGAGTTGAAACACAGTGTGATGATCCTGTATACAAAATGCAGAGCATGAATCACATACCAAGAAATCAATATGATTTTTTCTCAGATACACTGATAAGCATATCTGCTGAAAACACACACTAATTACAAGAGCAGACTGCCAATGGTACTTATACAGGGAAATTGGACAAGCACTCATGGAGTGATTTTATCAACAGAATAATCCAAGGTAAAAGCATTGCACCCAATCAAGTGTTCACTATACATCAAGAGAATAATCTGGTAAAAGCATTGCACTGCAATAAAACATTCACTATACTTCCTATTACAAATTTCAATTATATTCAGATCTTTTGTTAGACTGAATAACAAAACACCAACTGAATGACATGTTCCATCCATGGCAAAAAAAAATGGAGTTCTTATCTCTTGTTCTGGCATTGGCACGGCTTCCGTCAGGCTTCTGAATTCAGGAAAGGATCAATAGATCGAGCGGCTGCATGTGGTTGTGGTTGTGCCTATCCTTGTAAATGACATGAGCATCCCAGCATTGCCGCGACCCCGCTCCACGTTCTTCGTCGCGGCGCAGTCCGGATGCTGCTGCATCTATGGAACCCTGCAATTTATTAGTAAATACTAAATTACTTGATTCGGTTACCACCTACAAAGAAAGGCTGCAGATCTCACTAGACGACGTGTGTAAAACACCTATAGCTGAAGCTGCATGGGAATGAAGAGAAAAAATTGATCTGTTTTCTTCATGCCATTCATATCAAGAGAATACATTTGGAAATGTGCAAAATTGTAATTCTCACGAATAAACGTGATGATATATTGACAAGCAAGAGTTGTTAACATGCAAAACTGACAGAAGATCATTATTTCTGAGCTTGGCAGAGTGAACATCTAAACTTCTAAGAGCATCTCCAACAGAAGCGCTATATAAGCGACGCGCGGTATAAAAACTGCTTTTAGCGCGCGCGGACCCAACTTGGAGTCTCTAGCAGCCGCACAAAAAGCACGCGCGCTATAACTAATGCAGCGCGCGCATTAAAAAGGCATCGCGCGCAGCATATTTAGTGCGTCCGGTCACGCGCGCTGCAAACTCTGGGCTGCTGCAGATGGGACCGCTTGATTGGGACCGCTGGACTCGCGCGTGCAGCATATTTTGCAGCGCTTGTTGGAGCAAACGTCTTCTAGCGGCCTAAAAAAACTACTTGCGCGCTGTAAACCCGTTTTTTGGGCGCCGCGCATTGGGCGGCTCTGGGAGATGCTCTAAAGTCAGCATTTTAAGAACACCTTGAACAAGGGTATCTTGTCATGTCCAGTACTCCAGTTGCAACAGTGACACTGTGTCAAAGTATATATTTTTTAGATTAGAGTTTGATGGTGTGGTGATATTTGAACCTTGCATGTGCCGGAGCCTGTAGAAAGTGTTGCGTCAAATCATTGTAATGGTTCCTGTTTCAATAAGGCTCCAATTTTACCTAGAAAATATTGATCTGGTTCTTAATTAAACCAAGAGAACTCAAAATCTGATTAGGACACAAAATTGAAATACAGCAAGAACATGGTCATTGTATGAACTAAGAATCACTTAAGCCTTCAGACATGATATGAAAATTTTAAAACAACAAAAAAACAAAACTAACTAAATGTCCAGGCACGCTCCCACGACAAAATTAGCTACTGATACTTTTTCACTAATTTCAGAAAGACACATGCATCGACTTGTTCTGATCTTAAGACCTTACCGGAAAAGGTTTTTTTACCTAAAAAGATCTTATAAGACCTTAGCATAAGCTAGCATTTTATTTTCACACAACATGATCACTTTGTGCTGCTCTCATTAGAACATGGACAAGTGATTCCTTTACAAGTAATTCCCTCGTCACAACCACTGTTTAGATACACAAACAAACTCATAGCACACAAATTCTGATGCACTCTTGAATACACAAACAAACTTCAGTTTATCAAAAATAGGTAGGGATGTCACCAGGGGGAAGAGGCAGCCACGTTTGATGGAGCCAGCCACAACTTACCATAAAGTAGGAGGTCGTGAGCAACTTGAAGAGGAGGCCAATGATAACTAGAACATGACTACCCAACGGCGCCGGTGAATTTGATAGTACACTAGCAAAAATACTGATGCACAACAGTAGAGTCTAGTGCATAGACCGGCGAGCTTCCCAAACAGATCACCTGAGTAGATGCGAGAGAGTTTATGTCAAAACTACCAAATACCAATTATATAAAACAAACAATTATGGAGATACTTCTTCATCCTACAAGTGTACCTAACAAGATTAAACATATTTGCTTCTTTATTCTACAAATAAGTTAGCCAATAGCCACCATATGTGTGGCAATGGAGTCCTGCAACCAAATCAATTGGATGTAAGGAAAACATCATGGTTTACAACACATTCCCCTCAACTTCTTCACGTCAAATAGACCACTACTTTTTCTCAGTTGTCCACTGCATAACACATGCAGGACCATACAAAGAAATTAAAGCGTTAGGGGGAGAACTTTCCTTAGGGGCGTATAGCAAAGATTAAGATAGAGCAGAACTTCCCTCACAAAGAGTTAGGGGAGAACTTTCCTTCTTGAAATAAATCTCTCTCTTCACTTCATTTTTATCGGGTTTTTAGTCAAACCTGGCAAACTCAAAATCTGATTAGGATGCAAAATTGAAATACAACAAGATCATGATTGTCGTATAAACTGAGAATCAATTTAGCCTTCAGACATGATATCGAAATATCTTGAAAAAACACTAAAAACTAAAACTAACTGAATGTTAAACTGTGCTCCCACAAAAAAAGTGAGGTACTGATGCTTTTTGCTACTGATTTCAGAAAGATAATGCATGGACTTATTCGAACATTATAAGATCTTAGCAAAAGAATTTTAATTTCACATGTCATGGTCATTTCGTTCTGCTCTCAACAGGCACAAGTGATTCCCTGAATGTAATTTCACCATCACCACCCCCATTTAGATGCCAAACGCACAAGACACAAATCTTGATGCACTCTTGACGACACAAACAAACTTCAGTCTATCAAAAATAGGCAGGAACGTCACCAGGGTGTGGATGCGTCCAGGTGGCCAGATTCGACAGGGGAAAGGGGCGGAGCTCGAGCTCATGGGCGGATGAAATAGGACTGTAGGAGCCAGTGATCAAACTTGAAGAGAAGGTCAATCATACCTAGATCATGACGACTCAACGGCGGCCGTGAAATCTCTGAGATTCAATCAGGGGGGTGGGGATGGGAGAGGAGACACAAGACAACGCCCAAGCTCGCCGAGCGCGTCGACGCGCCGACCGCCGCCCCAGTGATGAGGTCCTGATCTGGCTTGCCGGCGCCGCTTCAGTTCAACTGGATCCCACCGGCTGGACGACCTCTTCCCCCTCGGCAAAGCCACCGGAGCCGGTTCGCGATCGCAAGATAGAGTGACCTGCTCCGCTGGTCTCTGGGGAACCGCCATGCCTGCGTGCGGATCATGTGGGGGTAGCAGCGGTGGACTGGAGAATGCGCGGACTGATCCATAGAGTTTTTCTCTCTCAATTATTTCGGTATAAGTGGAGAGACGAGAGGTAATTTTACGGCGCAACTTTTCTCTTTTGTTGTAGTCCGTAATCTTACTTCACACTGATACAAGCACTAGACGGCCGAGACCAATTCTAAGGAAACGTAAAATTACCTCACAAGCATTTTATTCTTACACCGCATGTAGGCTGGTTCGACCCAATGCGTGAGTTGGGTGGGGTGAAGAATAGTCAATCCCTATATATATATATATATATATATATATATATATATATATATATATATATATATATATATATATATATAAATTGTTTGGGACACCTAGGTGCCTGGGCATCTAGGGCTGTTATGGTAACTCATATTTATTAGTGCATGGTATACAATTGATAATTAATGGCTTTCCATTTCTTTTGCATGCACTAGTAATCTAAATGGTCAATAATTTCTTTCCAAAACAAAAATAATCTGAACACTCATACCTGGGTGCGTATACACGTACATGTAACAAAGAGATAACCACGTGTATATGTTATTTGACCATGACACAAGTTAATGGGTATTATACCTAATAAAAATATGTACGTGTTGTTTTATACTCAATAAAAATATGCACATAAATGTCATAAATTTTAATAAGTATGTGTTGGTGTTATATTCAATGGAAATATACACATACATATAGATACCTTAATGTGAATATACACATAAATATACATACCTCGATGTTAATATACACATGAATATGTACGCGTTGGTGTTATACCCAATGAAAAATATTCACATAAATATATATAACTCGATGTAAATTTTATTTGTATATACCCATAAATTTCACACCTTTTAATAAGTGGTACATGTATCCGAAAAATCCACATATACATTTTATTAGACCGTGATACCAGTTAGCGAGTATTATACCTAATAAAAATATGCACATGTTGGTGTTATACCCAATGAAAATATGTACGTGTTGGTGTTATACCCAATGAGAATATATATACGTGTTGGCGTTATACTCGATCAAAATGTATACGTGTTGATGTACATGCTAAAAATGTTGGGTATTATTTTTCTAATAAATTTATCTTGCATCTACCATTCATGCTAAAAATTATGATAAATAAATAATTACAATTTCCAATCAAGAAGGGACAAATAATGGAACGTATTAATTAGACAACCATTATTACTTCTCATAACAATAACGCCATGCAAACAAATAGGAAAATAGTAATGCAGCTATGCATGCAAAATTTAAACACATCTTATCAACAAAATCTAGTATGATCCAACGGTATCTAGGCAAGGAGCCTGGACACCTAGGTGTCCCAAACTGTCGTCCTATATATATATATATATATATATATATATATATATATATATATATATATATATATATATATATATATATATATATCAAGTTCTTTCCAACATGCTGGGCTTGCCAAAGGATAAAATGAAAAAGGAAAGGTGAAAATCACCATGACACTTGCATAAGGTAGAAGATAATAATAAAAGATAGGCCCTTCGCAGAGGGAAGCAGAGGTTGCCATGCGCTTTTATGGTTGGATGCACAAAATCTTAATGCGAAAGAACGCCACTTTATATTGCCCCTTGTGATATGAACCTTTATTATGCAGTCCGTCGCTTTTATTACTTCCACATCACAAGATCGTATAAAGCTTATTTCTCCCGCACCAATCAATCATATATATTTATAGAGCAATTTTTATTGCTTTGCACCGATGACAACTTACTTGAAGGATCTTATTCAATCCATAGGTAGATATGGTGGACTCTTATGGCAAGAATGGTTTAAGGGTATTTGGAAGCACAAGTAGTATCTCTACTTGGTACAATGAATTTGGCTATCATGAGGGGGAAAGGCAAGCTCAACATGTTGGATGATCCATGACAACATACTTTACCTCAGATATAAGAAAACATAACCCATTACGTTGTCTTCCTTGTACAACATCAACTCTTTAGCATGTCATATTTTGATGAGTTCTCACAATCATAAAAGATTTCAATAATAGTATATTTATATATGAAACCTCTCTTTCCTTATTACTTTCTATTAATTGCAACGATGACCAAAGCTATGTCTGCCAACTCCCAACAACTTTTAATCATCACACTCTTTCTATGTGAAGACATTACTATCAATAAGATCAATATGAACTTTTGTTTCTTTTTATTCTTTTTCCCTTTTCTTTTCTTTTATTTGGGATCATGGCAAAAATAAACAAGCCTTTGACTCAATCACTAATCTTTATTATATAGCTCAAGGACTCGATTACATAGAAGGATAATAAAGCAAAACTCATGATTAGATCATACTAAGAACTTTTATTCTACTAGATCAAAATATCACCAAAAGGATCAAACTAAGAAAAACGGTAAAGATAAAAGTGATGGTGATTGTGATACGATACCGGGGCACCTCCCCCAAGCTTGGCAGTTGCCAAGGCCAGTGCCCATACCCATGTGATTATATCTCCTTTGTTGGCGAAGAAGGTGGAGTTGTTGATGACAGATAGTCGCACATCGAGTGTAGGAGGTCTTCTAACTTGCGGATAACGCCCTTGAGTGCGATGACATGCTCCTTCAACAAAATATTTTCACGTGTGAGATACTTATTTTGTATACGAGCCAACTCAATCATCTTGAAAGCTTCGATTTCTGTAGGGGCAAGAAGATTATGATCCAGTTGAAGGGTGTCTTCTGTTGCTGGAACTTGGTCCTCCATGGCCTTCTTGATCCCTTCATCCTTGTTGATCTCCATAGGTTCTTCTCTCTGCAGCTCTATCTTCATTAGCCAAGCATCGTTGCCCTCATGGTTGGAGGAGGAAGGAGACGACATAGTGCCTGGCCTCGACAACCCTGACAGAAAATAGCTCGAAACAAAGACAGGAGATTTTTGCGTGATACGGGAGTCAAAACCTTCGGGAGAATATATAGTGAATTTTTACCGACCAAAATACGTATCGTGCAAGAAAACGGAGTCCGAAAGGCAAACGAGGTGCTCACGAGGTAGGGGCGCGCCCAGGGGGTAGGGCGCGCCCTCCACCCTCGTGGGGCCCTCGTGTCCTTCCCGGACTGCTACTTAATTTTCTATTTTTCTAAATATTCCAAAACGGAGAAATATTGCCTAAAAATTGTTTTGGAGTCGGTTTACTTACCGCACCACATACCTATTCCTTTTCGGAGTCTGAAACGTTCTGTAAAGTGTCCCTTATGTATTCCTCCGGGGTTACGGTTTCAATAATATTGGTTTCAACATTTATGGGATTACCTGAGATATAATGTTTGATTCTTTGACCATTTACCCCCTTCGGATTTGTGCCTTTGAAGTTGTTGATTTTTATGGCACCGGAACGATAGACCTCCTCGATAACATAGGGGCCTCCCCATTTAGAGAGAAGTTTTCCTGCAACAAATCTTAAACGAAGTTGTATAGCAATACATAATCACCTACATTAAACTCACGCTTTTGTATCCTTTTGTCATGCCATCTTTTAACCTTTTCTTTAAAGAACTTAGCATTTTCATATGCTTGGGTTCTCCATTCATCAAGAGAGCTAATATCAAATAACATCTTTTCATCGGCAAGTTTGAAATCATAGTTGAGCTCTTTAATAGCCCAATATGCCTTATGTTCTAGTTCGAGAGGTAAGTGACATGCTTTTCCATATACCATTTTATACGGAGACATACTCATAGGATTTTTATATGCAGTTCTATAGGCCCATAATGCATCATCAAGTTTCTTGGACCAATTCTTTCTAGACCTATTGACAGTCTTTTGCAAAATTAATTTGAATTCTCTATTATTCAATTCTACTTGACCACTAGATTGTGGGTGATATGGAGATGCAATTCTATGATTGACGTCATATTTAGCAAGCATTTTACGGAAAGCACCATGAATAAAATGTGAACCACCATCAGTCATTAAATATATAGGGACTCCAAACCTCGGAAAAATAACTTCTTTGAGCATTTTAATAGAAGTGTTATGATCAGCACTACTAGTTGGAATAGCTTCTACCCACTTAGTAACGTAATCAACAGCAACTAAAATATGTGCATATCCATTAGAGGCAGGAAAAGGTCCCATATACTCAAAGCCCCAAACATCAAACGGTTCAATAACAAGTGAATGGTTCATAGGCATTTCTTGACGTCTACTAATATTACCAATTCTTTGACATTCATCACAAGATGCCAATAAAAACCGGATTGCAATACCTTATGTGCAGTTCTATCTCCCATGTGGTGTCCTCCATAAGTTTCGGAGTGGCACTTGCGTAGGATCTGTTCCTGTTCATGCTCAGGTACACAACGTCTAGTAACACCATCTACTCCTTCTTTATAAAGATGTGGGTCATCCCAAAAGTAATGTCTCAAATCATAGAAGAACTTTTTCTTTTGTTGGTATGTGAAGCTAGGTGGTATAAATTTAGCAACAATGTAATTAGCATACTCAGCATACCAAGGAGTACTACGAGAAGTACTTATGACATTTAATTGTTCATCAGGAAAGCTATCATCAATAGGTAGTGGGTCATCAAGAACATTCTCTAACCTAGATAAGTTGTCTGCAACGGGGTTCTCAGCTCCTTTTCTATCAACAATATGCAAATCAAATTCTTGTAGCAAGAGAACCCATCTAATAAGTCTAGGTTTAGCATCTTTCTTCTCCATAAGATATTTAATAGCAGCATGATCGGTGTGGATAGTTATTTTGGAATCAACAATATAAGGTCTGAACTTATCACAAGCAAATACAACTGCTAAAAGTTCTTTTTCAGTAGTAGCATAATTTCTTTGAGCATTGTCTAGAGTCTTACTAGCATAATGGATAACATTTAATTTCTTATGAACTCTTTGCCCTAGAACAGCACCTACAGCACAATCGCTAGCATCACACATAATTTCAAAGGGTATATTCCAATCAGGTGGCTGAACAATAGGTGCAGAGACTAATGCTTTCTTAAGTATTGCAAATGCTTCTACAAAATCATCATCAAAGACAAACGGTATATCTTTTTGTAATAAATTAGTCAGAGGCCGAGAAATTTTTGAGAAGTCCTTAATGAACCTCCTAAAAAATCCGGCGTGACCAAGGAAACTTCTTATACCTTTGATGTCCTTGGGACATGGCATCTTTTCAATAGCATCAACCTTGGCTTTATCAACTTCAATACCTCTTTCAGAAACTTTATGCCCTAAGATAATACCCTCATTAACCATAAAGTGGCACTTTTCCCAATTCAAGACAAGATTAGTTTCTTCACATCTCTGCAAAACTCGATCAATATTGCTCAAGCAATCATCAAAAGAAGATCCATAGACAGAAAAGTCGTCCATGAAAACCTCGCAAATCTTTTCACAAAAGTCAGAGAATATAGCCATCATGCATCTTTGAAAGGTAGCAGGTGCATTACATAAACCAAAAGGCATATGTCTATAAGCAAAAGTACCAAAAGGGCATGTAAAAGTAGTCTTTGATTGATCTTTAGCCGACACATGTATTTGAGAGAAACCAGAATAACCATCTAGAAAGCAGTAATGTGTATGTTTGCATAATATTTCTAGCATTTGATCGATAAAAGGTAAGGGGTAATGATCTTTCTTAGTAGCCTTATTTAATTTGCGGAAATCAATTACCATCCTATAACCTGTAATAATTCTTTGTGGAATCAATTCATCTTTATCATTAGGAACAACAGTAATACCTCCCTTCTTAGGGACACAATGAACATGACTTACCCACTGACTATCAGCAACAGGATAAATTATACCTGCCTCCAGAAGCTTTAGTATTTCTTTTCTTACCACTTCTTTCATTTTAGGATTCAGACGTCGTTGAGGATCACGAACTGGTTTGGCATCTGCTTCCAAATTTATTTTATGTTGACATAGAGTGGGACTAATGCCCTTAAGATCATCAAGAGTATATCCAATAGCAGCACGGTGCTTCTTCAGAGTTTTCAATAATCTTTCTTCTTCATGCTCTGAAAGGTTAGCACTAATAATAACAGGATATATCTTCTTTTCATCAAGATAAACATATTTAAGATTATCAGGCAACGGTTTAAGCTCAAACACGGGATCACCCTTAGGTGGAGGAGGATCCCTTAGGATTTCAACAGGCAAATTGTGTTTCAGCATAGGTTCCTGTTTAAAGAATACTTCATCCATTTCCCTTCTTTCATTCATAAACACATCATTCTCATGGTCTAGCAAATATTGTTCTAAAGGATCACTAGGAGGTACGGCTATAGAAGCAAGACCAATAATTTCATCCTTACTAGGAAATTCTTCTTCACGGTGTTGTTTACTAAATTTAGAGAAATTAAACTCATGAGTCATGTCATCTAAGCCGACAGTAACAACATCCCTTGTGCAATCTATGGTAGCATTAACACTATTTAAGAAGAGTCTACCAAATATAATGGGACAAAAGCTATCTTGTGGGGAACCAAGAACAAGAAAATCAGCAGGATATTTAGTTTTCCCACACAATACTTCAACATCTCTAACAATTCCCATTGGTGAAATAGTATCTCTATTAGCAAGTTTAATAGTAACATCAATTTCTTCTAACTCAACAGGTGCAATGTCTTGCATAATTTCTTTGTATAAGTCAATAGGTATTGCACTAGCACTAGCACACATATCACATAAGCCATGATAACAATGATCTCCTATTTTAACAGAAATAACAGGCATGCCTACCACAGGTCTAGGCTTATCTGTATCACGGGGTTTAGCAATTCTAGCAGTTTCATCACAGAAATAAATAACATGCCCATCTATATTATTAGACAAGAGATCTTTAACAATAGCAATATTAGGTTCAACTTTAACTTGCTCATGAGGTGTATATGTTTTAATATTGCTTTTACGAACCACAGTTGAAGCTTTAGCATAATACTTTATCCTAACAAGGAAAGGTGGTTTCTCAACATAAGTAGGAACAATAGGATCATTATAAGTGATAGTCTTTTCTTCAACTTTAATAGGTGCAGCTACTTTTACTTCTATGGGAGGATGATATTTAAACCACTTATCCTTAGGGAGACCAACATAAGTAGCAAAAGATTCACAAAAAGAAGCTACTATCTCAGAATCAAGTCAATATTTAGTGCTAAACTTACGGAAAATATCGGTATCCATAAAAGATTTAAGACAATCAAACTTAGGTGTCATACATGACTCCTTACCTTTGTTGAGATCCCAATCTTCAGAGTTGCGTTTAATTATATCCAATAAATCCCATTTGAATTCAATACTCTTCATCATAAAAGAGCCAGCACAAGAAGTATCAAGCATGGTGCGATTGTTATCAGAAAGCCGAGCATAAAAATTTAGAATAATCATTTCTCTTGAGAGCTCATGATTGGGGCATGAATATAACATTGATTTAAGCCTCCCCCAAGCTTGAGCGATGCTTTCTCCTTCGCGAGGCCAAAAATTATATATATAATTGTGATCACGATGAACAAGATGCATAGGGTAATACTTTTGATGAAATTCCAATTTCAATCTTCTATAGTTCCATGATCTCGTATCATCACATAGCCTATACCATATCAATGCGTCTCCCTTCAAAGATAAAGGGAAGACCTTCTTCTTAACAACATCATCGGGTATACCTACAAGCTTAAATAATCCACAAACTTCATCCACATATATTAGGTGTTCATCATGATGCTTTGTTCCATCTCCTGTAAAAGGATTAGCTCGCAGTTTTTCTATCATACCTGAAGGATACTCATAAGGAATTTCATTTTCATATTCATTTTCAATAGGTTCAGTAGGTCGAGGAGCAACTCTTTGCTCTACTGGTCGGGGTGAAGATACTCCGAACAAGCCCCTCAGAGGATTACTTTCCATAGTAACAAGTGACAGTAAATTTCAGCACACTATATAAATTTTTCCTTACCAAAATCCACCTACCAAAGGCGCTTCACTCCCCGGCAACGGTGCCAGAAAAGAGTCTCGATGACCCACAAGTATAGGGGATCTATCGTAGTCCTTTCGATAAGTAAGAGTGTCGAACCCAACGAGGAGCAGAAGGAAATGATAAACGATTTTCAGCAAGGTATTCTCTGCAAGTACTGAAATAAGTGGTAACAGATAGTTTTGTGATAAGATAATTTGTAACGAGCAACAAGTAACAAAAGTAAATAAAGTGCAGCAAGGTGTCCCAATCCTTTTTGAATCAAAGGACAAGCCTGGACAAACTCTTATATAAGGAAAAGTGCTCCCGAGGACACATGGGAATATCTTCAAGCTAGTTTTCATCACGTTCATATGATTCGCGTTCGGTACTTTGATAATTTGACATGTGGGTGGAGCGGTGCTTGGGTGCTGTTCTTACTTGAACAAGCATCCCACTTATGATTAACCTCTATTGCAAGCATCCGCAACTACAACAAAAGTATTAAGGTAAACCTAACCATAGCATGAAACATATGGATCCAAATCATCCCCTTACGAAGCAACGCAGAAACTAGGGTTTAAGCTTCTGTCACTCTAGCAACCCATCATATACTTATGACTTCCCAATGCCTTCCTCTAGGCCCAAATAATGGTGAAGTGTTATGTAGTCGACGTTCACATAACACCACTAGACGCTAGACAACATACATCTCATCAAAATATCGAACGAATTCCAAATTTACATGACTACTAATAGCAAGACTTCTCCCTTGTCCTCAGGAACAAACATAACTACTCACAAAGCATGTTCATGTTCATAATCAGAGGGGTAATAATATGCATAAAGGATCCGAACATATGATCTTCCACCAATTAAACCAACTAGCATCAACTACAAGGAGTAATTAACACTACTAGCAACCTACTAGCACCAATCCCGGACTTGGAGACAAGAATTGGATACAAGAGATGAACTAGGGCTTTGAGATGAGATGGTGCTAATGAAGATGTTGATGGAGATTGCCCTCTCCCGATGAGAGGAGCGTTGGTGATGATGATGGCGATGATTTCCCCCTCCGGGAGGGAAGTTTCCCCGGCAGAACAGCTGTGCCGGAGCTCTAGATTGGATCCGCCAAGGTTCCACCTCGTGGCGGCGGAGTTTCATCCCGAAAGGTTGCTTCTTATTTTTTTCTCGATGGAAGACTTCATATAGGAGAAGATGGTCATCGGAGAGCCACCAGGGGGCCCACGAGGTAGGGGCGCGCCCCGGGGGGGGGGGGGGGGGCGCCCCCACCCTCGTGAGAAGGGTGTGGCCCCCTGGTCTTCATCTTTGGCGAGGATTTTTCATTATTTATTATAAGGTATTCCGTGGAGTTTCAGGACTTTTGGAGTTGTGCAGGATAGGTCTCTGATATTTGCTCCTTTTCCAGCCCAGAGTTCCAGCTGCCGGTATTCTCCCTCCTTATGTAAACCTTATAAAATAAGAGAGAGAATAGCCATAAGTATTTTGACATAATGTGAAATAACAGCCCATAATGCAATAAATATCGATATAAAAGCATGATGCAAAATGGACGTATCATGCCCCAAGATGGAATATCTCGGGTACAGAAGGTTGCAGCGGTGGAATTAGGTTTTCGTGGTGCTTCTAGATGTTTGGGGGGTACATGGATATATATAGGAGGAAGAAGTACGTCGGTGGAGCAATAGGGGGCCCACAAGGGTGGAGGGTGCGTCCAAGGGGAGTAGGCACACCCCCTGCCTCGTGGCTTCATCCGTTGTTTCTTGACGCCCACTCCAAGTCTCCTGGATCACGTTTGTTGAGAAAATCACGTTCCCGAAAGTTTCATTCCGTTTGGACTCCGTTTGATATTCCTTTTCTTCGGAACTCTAAAATAGGCAAAAAAACAGCAATTTGGGCTGGGCCTCCCGTTAGTAGGTTAGTCCCAAAAAATGATATAAAAGTGTAAAATAAAGCCCATTGACATCCAAAATAGATAATATAATAGCATGGAGCAATCAAAAATTATAGATACGTTGGAGACGTATCACTAACAAAGTGAGCAAGCTCCAGCGATCCATTTATGGACTGGTGCAAGCCTCTCGGAGTTGGAATATACACTTTGATAGTGTGATCAAAGCATATGGTTTTATACAGACTTTTGGAGAAGCCTGTATTTACAAGAAAGTGAGTGGGAGCTCTGTAGCATTTCTGATATTATATGTGGATGACATATTGCTGATCGGAAATGATACTGAATTTTTGAATAGCATAAAAGGATACTTGAATAAGATTTTTTCAATGAAAGACCTCGGTAAAGCTGCTTATATATTGGGAATCAAGATCTATATAGATAGATCAAGATACTTAATTGGACTTTCACAAAGCACATACATTGATAAAGTTTTGAAGAAGTTCAAAATGGATCAAGCAAAGAAAGGGTTCTTGCGTGTGTTACAAGGTGTGAAGTTGAGTCAGACTCAATGCCCGACCACTTCAGAAGATAGAGAGAAAATGAAAGTCATTCCATATGCTTCAGCCATAGGTTCTATCATGTATGCAATGTTGTGTACCAGACCTGATGTGTGCCTTGCTATTAGTTTGGCAGGGAGGTGCCAAAGTAATACAGGAGTGGATCACTAGACATCGGTCAAGAACATCCTGAAATACCTGAAGAGGACTAAGGATATGTTTCTCGTTTATGGAGGTGACAAAGAGCTCGTCGTAAATGGTAACGTCGATGCAATCTTTGACACTGATCCGGATGACTCTAAGTCACAAACCAGATACATATTTTTATTAAATGGTGGAGCTTTCAGTTGGTGCAGTTCCAAGCAGAGCGTCGTGGCGGGATCTACATGTGAAGCGCAGTACATAGCTGCTTCAGAAGCAGCAAATGAAGGAGTCTGGATGAAGGAGTTCATATCCGATCCAGGTGTCATACCTAGTGCATCGGGTCCAATGAAAATCTTTTGTGACAATACCGGTGCAATTGCCTTGGCAAAGGAATCCAGATTTCACAAGAGAACCAAGCACATCAAGAGACGCTTCAATTCCATCCGCGCTCAAGTCAAGGAGGGAGACATAGAGATTTGCAAGATACATATGGATCTGAATGTTGCAGGCCCGTTGACTAAGCCTCTCTCACGAGCAAAACATGATTAGCACCAAGACTCCATGGGTGTTAGAATCATCACAATGTAATCTAGATTATTGACTCTAGTGCAAGTGGGAGACTGAAGGAAATATGACCTAGAGGCAATAATAAAGTTGTTATTTATATTTCCTTATATCATGATAAATGTTTATTATTCATACTAGAATTGTACTAACGGAAACTTAGTACATGTGTGAATACATAGACAAACAGAGCGTCACTAGTATGCCTCTACTTGACTAGCTCGTTAATCAAAGATGGTTAAGTTTCCTACCCATGGAAAAAGAGTTGTTATTTGATGAACAGGATCGCATCATTAGAGAATGATATGATTGGCTTTTTTGACATAAAGACTGTAAGGGAACCCCCTATTGTATAATTGGTGCAACAAACCCAAATTATAAGTACCACGCCTTGAACCTGGGTGGGTGGGAAGGCATCAGCCCCTTCCCACCACTAGGCTATGCCTTAGTCTGTGATATGATTGACTTGACCCATCCGTTAGCTTAGCACGATGATCATTTAGTTTACTGCTATTGCTTTCTCCATAACTTATACATGTTCCTATGACTATGAGATTATGCAACTCCCGAATACCGGAGGAACACTTAGTGTGCTATCAAACATCACAACATAACTGGGTGACTATAAAGATGCTCTATAGGTGTCTCTGATGGTGTTTGTTGAGTTGGCATAGATCAAGATTAGGATTTGTCACTCCGTGTATCGGAGAGGTATCTCTAGGCCCTCCCAGTACTGCACATCACTATAAGCCTTGCAAGCAATGTTACTAATGAGTTAGTTATGGGATGTTTCATTACGTAACGAGTAAAGAGACTTGCCGGTGACGAGATTGAACTAGGTATTGAGATACCGACGATCGAATCTCGGGCAAGTAACATACCGATGACAAACGGAACAACGTATGTTGTTATGCGGTTTGACCGATAAGGATCTTCGTAGAATATGTATGAACCAATATGAGCATCCAGGTTCCGCTATTGGTTATTGACCGGAGATGAGTCTCGGTCATGTCTACATAGTTCTCGAACCCGTAGGGTTCGCACGCTTAACGTTCGGTGACGATCGATATTATGAGTTTGTGTGTTTTGATGTACCGAAGGTTGTTCGGAGTCCCAGATGTGATCACGGGCATGACGAGGAGTCTCGAAATGGTCGAGACATAAAGATCGATATATTGGAAGCCTATGTTTGGACATCGGAATGGTTCCGGGTGAGTTCGGGAATATACCGGAGTATTGGAAGGTTACCGGAACCCCCCAGGAAGTATATATGCCTTATTGGGCCTTAGTGGGAAAGAGGAGAATGGAGCCTAGGAGGAGGCGCATCCCCCCAAGCCCATTCCCAATTGGGTGCCCCCTTTCGTTCCTCCTTCCCCCCTTCCTTCCTATCCTAGTCCAACTAAGGAAGGGGGATCCTACTCCCGGTGGGAGTAGGACTCCTGCAGGGCGCGCCATAGAGGGCAGGCCCTCCCCCTCCTCCACTCCTTTATATACGGGGGAGGGGGAACCCCATAGACACACAAGTTGACAATTGTCTTAGCCGTGTGCGGTGCCCCCCTCCACCATAATCCACCTCGGTCATATCGTTGCAGTGCTTAGGCAAAGCCCTGTTCAAGTAGCTTCATCATCACCGTCATCACGCCGTCGTGCTAACGAAGCTCGCTCTCAACACTCAGCTAGATCAAGAGTTCGTGGGACGTCACCGAGCCGAATGTGTGCAAATTGCGGAGATGCCGTACTTTCGGTGCTAGGACCGGTCGGATCATGAAGACGTTCTACCACATCAACCGCGTTGTCATAACGCTTCCGCTTACGGTCTACGAGGGTACGTGGACAACAGTCTTCCCCTCTCGTTGCTATGCATCACCATGATAGATCTTGCATGTGCGTAGGATTTTTTTTGAAATTACTGTGTTCCCCAACAAGACTATATTACTAAATATTATAAATAGCGAGTGTGGAATAATGATGGGTCGGTGTGCGGAATTATCGTAGGCAATCGTTAACAAGACCAGTAGTCGTCATTGCAATTTCATATGAGGGAGAGGCATAAGCTAACATAATTTCTCTTCTTGGATCATATGCACTAATGATTGGAACTCTAGCAAGCATCCACAACTACTAAAGATCATTAAGGTAAAACCCAACCATAGCATTAACATATCAAGTCCCCTTTATCCCATACGCAACAACCCCCTTACTCGGGTTTATGCTTCTGTCACTCAAGCAACCCACTATAAGCGAATCACGATCGTATTGCAACACCCTACAACCAGAATCCCTCACGCTTGCGCGACATGGAGGGCACAATAGGACAACACCAAAATAAAACATACAACTCATACCAATCTAGATAATCAATAAACCCAAAGACAAGGGATATCTACTCAAAACATCATAGGATGGCAACACATCATTGGATCATAATATGTGGCATAAAGCACCATGTTCAAGTAGGGATTACAGCGGGGTGCAGGAGAGTGGACCGCGTAAAAGAGATGAGGATGGTGATGTTGATGAAGACGATCACCGCCGCCATGATTCCCCTCTAGATGGCACTCTGGCACCATCGAGAGAGAGAGGAGGAGAGGTTCTTGTTGACACACGAACACGTCACGTGTACCCTCGACGCCGGGGGTGATGCACCACAGCTCACGTCGAAGGAGACCCGACCGACAGCGCGATACGCAAGACAGTCGACGAGCGCTTTTGCAGACCCGAAAACCCCACACCCCCGGGAGGGACCCCGTCAGGGAGTGCGGCGACTATGGGCTGCCCTAGGTCGATTCGCTCGCCCCTAGAGCCTCGAGATTCGCAGCTCTCAAACACGAAGAACAGTGAAGAACGAGATAGAAAAACGGTGGAGAGATAAAACGTAGATGAAAACGTAGTATATTGATTTGTTCGATTGTGTGTTGTTCAATCGGCCGTCACCCCCAACATATATAAGAGGCGGCTGGACTTCCCGTACAAGTAAAGGATTCGTCTAGGCTTTCCTTACAAGAAAAATTACATCAATTCACGTCCTAGAGTTCTAATTCTATTCCAACTCGGATTCAGTCTGAATCTGGCCCAAACTCTATCTTCCTTCTTGCGCGGGCCGCCGGGCTTGCATATGATCTCCGATCAAGACGGCCCAAATATCAAACTTGTGCGCCTCAACGATACGAACAACTCTCATGTTGATAACTTTTTCAAATAAGGCCATCTTGAATATTTTTTGAGGTCATCTTTATCTTCCAGTCGGACTCGGTCTTTGCAGTAGACTGGATTATCCGAGTCTCGTAGTGAATTTGTAGGCTATATAGTATCTCTGATGATGATGACTCCAAAATCAAAGTTTACCGTCTTAATGATACGCACAACTTCTGTATTGAACACTTCTTCATCCGAGGTCATCTTAATAAACTTTCAGGCATATGTTCAATTTCACTCGGATTCGAGCTCATCCACTCGGATTAGAGTCATTCACTTGGATCGTCCGACTGGACTTTTTCACTCAGATGTTTAGAATCTTTCACTCGGAATACAATTTTCACTCGGATAACCATATTTCCACTCGGATGACTATATCTCCACTTGGATAATAATAAGTTCATCCGGTCAGCAAACTTTCACTCGACCGGTAAATTTTCACTCGACCGTAAACTTTCACTCGGATGGTAAACTTTTCACTCGGATTTTCCGACTGAAAACATAATTTGATCTTGCTTTGTCTCTCCAGGCCTCATACGACCTCGGATTGAGACAAATTATATACGAAAATCGATCGGCTCGACGAGAAGAAACTTTTCTGTGTTGAAGGTTTTTTGATTCAAGGCCGTCTTGATGGCCGAATTACTCGCGCAACCTATCAGACAAGTGTCTGGCACCTCGCGCCATATTTCCGTTGAGTTTCGGTCTGCAGTGTATTGCCTCTAACTTTTGCATATGAACTCGGATTGAGATGATTTATATATCAAAATCGATTGCCTCGACAAGACAAAGACAATTCCTTAAGAGTGCTCCTTCATCTGAGGTCATATTGAGGGCGTAATCGGCCGAAAAGCACTCAGAACATTAAATTTTGTCACTCGGAGTACAGCTTCGGCCACTGAGATGAGGTCGAATGGCGATAGCCTAAACATCAAAGTTGTTCCACTCGACGATATGAAACTTTCTCATGCTGAAAACCCTTTCACTCTGTATCTTGCCAAAATCAGGTGTCAACACATGCCCCCCTGTTTTTCGGCAAAGCTTTCACGCCGAAAAATAATATGCATGGTGTTCGTTTTAAGGACGATGTCAACACTCCATCGGCCATTTTATTCTTCTCAGGGCGATAATTATTTATCGGCCATGTTTGTGCTAAGGGCGATAATCGTATATCGGCCGTTGCCTACTTAGGCTTCCTGCCACACACTCGGGTGGTACTTCTTCAAATATTTGCCATTGAGAGCTCGAGGTGACAATGCTCCTTGTATTGATTCCACCAGATATGAATTTCCGGGAACGACTCTTGTAATCCTAAAAGGACCTTCCCAACTTGGAGACCACTTCCCGAATTTTCTATGTCTTGAACCAATCGGCAGGATCACTTTCCAGACAAGATCACCAACTTGAAAATTCTTCAACTTAACTTTCTTATTGTAAGCCCTTGCCACCCTCAACTTATCTCTCTCTATGGCATTCAAAGCAGCCAAACGTTTATCAGCAACCTCAGCAATGTTGTCCATCATCAAGTTATAGAAGTCTATTGCCGATAAATCATTTTGTTTGGCTATTCTCAAAGCATTCAAATTTACTTCCACCGGTAAAACAGCCTCCTGACCATATACTAGCTCATATGGAGTCACTTTCGTAGCACCATGCCTTGAGATTCTATGTGCCCATAATGCCTCAGACAACAAGTCATGCCATCTCCTTGGATTATCCTCAATCTTCTTCTTGATGAGCTTCATTAAAATTTTATTGCTAGACTCAGCTTGTCCATTAGCTTGGGCATAAGATGGGGAGGAATTGAGCAACTTTATATTATAAGATTTGGCAAACTCTCTGACTTGGTGTGACATAAAAGATGAACCTTGATCTGTAGTTAATGTTTGAGGAATACCGAATCTATGAATAATGTGCTCGGTTATGAATTGAATTACGTCCATATGCGTCATGTTCTTGAGAGGTACTGCTTCAGACCACTTAGTGAAATAATCAGTTCCCACCAATACGAACCGATGCCCTTTTGAAGAAGACGGATGGATTTGCCCAATAAAGTCTAAACCCCATCCTCTGAAAGGCCACGGCTTGATAATAGGATGCAACATAGTAGCAAGAGCCAATTGAATATCACCAAATTTTTGACAAGCTTCGCACCCTTTATAATATCTGAAGCAATCATTAATCATGGTCGGCCAATAAAACCCAGCACGTCATAATAACCATTTCATCTTGGGAGCCGACTGGTGAGTACCACAAATGCCTTCATGTACCTCTCCCATAGCAACTCTTGCTTGGTCCTCATCCAAGCACTTTAAAAGAACATCATCAACTGTTTGGCGATAAAGATCATCATCCCTCATAGTATATTTAAAAGCCATACGCCGAACAGCCCTGTCCACCCTTTCACTCGGATTGCACAAGTAATCAACAATGGGCTTCCTCCAGTCGGAATTGTCACCTGCACTAGATTTTTTGTTAATGGCCGAATCAGTGAGTTCAGGTTCGGCCTCCCCCATATTGGCAAGACAAGACATCGGTCTTTGAGAGATATGAAACATTCCATGATCAACATGATATCCAGATGCTTGCTGTGCCAACTCATTTGCTTTCCAATTGTCATGTCTATATATGTGTGCAATGCTAAAACAATCCAAAGTAGAAATTATATTTGGACATTTATCAAGATAAACATTAAGTGATTCGTCCAAACATTGAAAGACTCTGGATATTTGCTGCACCACTAGTAACGAATCACCGTAAGCCTCAATATGTGTAACACCTATAGCAAGTAACATCTCTAGGCCGAATAACAATGCTTCATATTCGGCTTGATTATTTGTGCAAAAATATTCTAAGCGGCATGAGGCTTCAAAAATAGCGCCATGAGGAGATATATAAACAATACCAACACCTTGGCCATTGCTACAAACTGAACCATCAAAGTATAATCTCCATGGTACTAATGAAACAAGGTTCATTTCAACATCATGCTTGTCATTAATCCGATGTTCAACAATGAAATTAGCAACAATTTGGCCTTTCATGGATTTTAGAGATTCATAAGCCAAATCATATTCAATCAAAGTATAAGCCCACTTGCCAATTCTACCACTAAGAATTGGCCTATGCAACATGTATTTAATGACATCGGTTTAACAAGCTACTACACAAGCACTCGGCACTAAATAATGTCTCAGTTTTGTGCAAGCATAATATAAGCATAGACATAATTTCTCAATAAATGTATACCTTGTCTCTGCGTCCAATAAGCGGCGGCTCAAATAAGTGATGGCATGCTCTTTTCCTTCGGTCTCTTGAGTTAGAACAGCACCAATAACTCCTTCCTCTGCTGCAATGTAAAGTCTGAAGGGTTCCCTATGCTTGGGTGCTCTCATCACCGGAGGAGTGCACAAATAATTCTTGATCATATCAAATGCTTCTTGCTGTTTTACCCCCCAAGTGAAATCAGCATCATTCTTTAACCGAAGGATAGGAGTAAATGCATCAACTTTCCCTGATAGATTAGCTATGAACCTTCTCAAATAATTGACCTTGCCAAGGAACTTTTGCATATCTCTCTTGCATGTTGGAGCCTCCACTTTCTGTATAGCCTCTATCTTTTTGGGATCAATCTCTATGCCATCTTCATGAATAATGAAACCCAAAAACTTGCCAGCTGACATGCCGAAAGCACACTTCAAAGGATTCATCTTCAGTCCATACTTTTTCATTCTTTCAAAAGCTAAACGCAAATCGGCCAAGTGAGATTCAAAAGCATCCGATTTTACAACAATATCATCAATATAAACTTCAAGTATGATACCGAGTAAATCATGAAAAATCAAATTCATAGCCCTTTGATATGTGGCTCCAGCATTTTTTAATCCGAATGTCATCACTGTCCACTCAAATAAACCAAGGAAACCAGGGCATCGAAAAGCTATCTTCTACATGTCCTCTTCGGCCATAAAAATTTGATTGTATCCGGCATTACCATCTAGAAAGCTAATAACCTTATGTCCAGAAGCATCATTAATAAGCATATCGGCTATTGGCATAGGATACTCATCTTTGGGTGTAGCCCTATTCAAATCTCTGAAATCAATGCACACCCTCAACTTGCCGGATCCTTTCTTCTCCACTGGGACAATGTTAGAAATCCACTCGGCATACCTGCAAGGTCGAATGAAATTAGCTTCAAGCAGTCGACCGATCTCTTCCTTGATCCGGTCATATGTTTTCGGATTAAATTTTCTGGCCGACTGTTTATAAGGTCTAAAACCGGCCTTTATAGGCAACCTATGCTCCACTAGCTCTCGGCTTAACCTTGGCATCTCATGATATTCCCATGCAAAGCAACAAACATATTCTTTCAATAGCTCGATTAACTTAGCTTTACAATCGGCTTTCAAATTTTTGTTTATAAATGTCGGTCGAGTGACTGAACCATCTCCAATATCTACCTCTTCTTATGGATCGGCCGACGTAAAACCTTGTCCAAGCTTATCCATGTCATCCAACTCCTCTATAGACTCATACATATCGTTCTCGCTGGACCGATATTTCACAAGACGTTTTTGTAACCACTCGGAGCTAGAATCCATTTAAACATATCATACCTTGGAGCCGATTGCATTCAGTCGGCTTTAAAGAGACGGGCACAAAACCATTCTTGGTCGCGCTGAGAAAATCAAACTCTGATAAGTCACGTCCCGTCAAGCAAGTAGCATTGGGATGTTGCCAATCCACCGATGCATCGGCCAAAGCAACACATGCCGAGTTATCCGCATGAATGACTTCCACTTCATCATCAACCCACTGAATCAAAAACTGGTGCATAGTGGATGGCACGCACTGGTTTGCATGAACCCAATCACGGCCTAGTATGACGTTGTAGTTACCTTGCACCTCAGCGACAAAGAATGCAGTAGCCAAAGTTTTGCTTCCGACTGTAAGCTCCACATACATCACACCTTTGGCTTCAGTTTTCTCTTTTCCTTCAAATCCGTTGAGCACCATATTGGTCTTGATCAATTCTTCATCAGGCAAACCCAATTTCTTGAAGACCGAATAGGGCATAAGATTTACCACAGCACCACCATCAACAAGCATCTGAGTGAGCGGCGACCCATTGATATGACCTCTAAGATATAATGGTTTCAGATGCGTTACTGGTTCTTTTGGCTTCTCGAATATTGCGTTTTTAGGGCCAAAATCCAGCTGAGCCACCTCCCCTTCTTCATCTACATCATGAAACTCAGCGGGTAAGTAATACACCATATTCATATCCATACCTTCATGAACCGGGTAGACTCATAGTCCAACATATCAGCCTCCTCTTCGAGTGCATCCACCGATTCTGAAATTTGTTCGAGTGAAGGAGAAGTAAGAAGTGTCACAGACGATGTGATATGTGTTGCATCGTCCTCCTTTGGTGATGTAGGTGTTGTTGTGATAGATGTAGAAGCTATTGTATCTTGTATTTCTTTAGGCCTCCACACTTGTTTTGCCGGAACCATGGGTCGAGTGTCATTGAACAACTTATCCCTTTGTTTCTCGGCCTCCTTTTCTGCTATCTCTTGACTCCTTAGCCTCTGTAGTTTCCTCTTTTGTGTCTTTGTTAGCCCTGGAGGACACCACTTTGGCTGAGTGTATTTAGGATCTCTCGTTTTTACCTGGCTGGTGCTTGCTTCATGGTCATTGGCCGAGTGCTTTGGCGCGATAGCAAGTATCGTCTCAGTCGGATTGCTATGCACAATCGACTGTCGTATGGCGAATGTTTTGGCGCCCAAGATAAGTGAGTTGGCGTCCATTTTCTCCTTGCCTTTCGCCGACTCAATTGCTGCAACACTTGGTGATTTAACACGCCATTCTTTTCGATTTTCCAGATGCATGAAATTTCCACTCGAGCGCACCTTTTTACTCGGATGGAATCCACTCGGATGGAATTCACTCTGATGACTTCCACCTGGGTGCATTCTTACACTCGGATAATTTCCACTCGGTCGCATATTTTGACCAGCCGACTGATAGTCACCGATGTTGAGTCGGCCATTATATGAGTAGTCAAGTCGATCCCAAACAGATTGCGTATACTCTTATGGAAATTGCGCCCTTGCTCCACTCGGTTTTGTATACCGACTGAACATATCAGCTGATGGTGACCTTGGTCGTTTCAGATGAGTCGGTTGATTGAAACTAGAACCGGCCGAGTGGTTAGCATACTTGGACAACAACATATCAAAAGTTGGCTTGATCCGTTTGTGCTGCACTTTAGCTTCATTCTTCTTCCACTTGCCAACTTCTGGACTCTTGGGCTTGACAAATTTAACACGAGCATTTTCTTGCACTTGCGGTTGCCCCCCGAGTGTAGGGTTCTTGATGGTGATTTTGATCACTTCCTTGCCATCGGATTGCTTATCAAGCACAACCTGTCTCCCCAAGACCTTGTTGTCCTCCTTGTCTTTCCTGGGCTCACCAATAATGACATTAGCTTTATTAGCAGACTCGACTACCTCCGGCCGAATGAGCAGCTTCTTCCCCTACAAATCCATGGTATTCATTGGAAAAGGTTGTTTATCAACTTGCATCTCAGAAAAGTTCAATCGTCCGTCATTAATGGTCGATTGTATCTGTCGTCGAAAAACATTACAATTGTTAGTAGCATGAGAAAAAGAATTATGATACTTGCAATAAGCACGCCGTTTTAGCTCTTCAAACGGCGGTAAAGTATGAGATATTCTAATAATCTTAGCCTGCAGCAAAGCATCAAATATTCTATCACACTTAGCAATGTTAAAAGTAAACTTCATCTCTTCATCACGATTCTTATGAATCGGTTTCAGATCATTGCAAGTGAAGGGTTTGGCCTTAGATGGCCAAACAAATTCAGTAGCAAAAACATCACCCTCATCATCCGAGTGATCACTGTCATATTCCACCATATTCATCTTTAGACGATCGGCTTTGTATCTATGCACTTCTTTGAGGTCTTTGCTTCGGCTTTCCTGAGCCAACGCCCTTTGTAAGACTTGGTTGATATTTAAGAACTCGTAGCCTTCTAGCTTTTCTCTAATGGGAGTTCTCAAACCACTCAGCACTAGGTCTGCCAAGTCCCTCTCGGTTATCACCAAACTAAAACACCGGTTTTTGTTTCTCTGAATCTCTTGACGTAATCGGAGACCGATTCATCATGCTTCTGTTTAACCGATGTTAGATGTGACAACTTGAGTTCATTGTCGCCGCTATAAAAGTGATCATGAAACTTCTGCTCTAGCTGCGACCAAACCCGAATGGAACCATGGGGTAAAGAAGAAAACCATGAAAATGCAGTACCAGTTAATGATAAAGGAAATAAACGCACTTTCAATTCATTCAATGAGCCCGCCTCACCCAATTGTGCTAAATATTGACTAACATGCTCCCATGTGGTTTTTGTGCCTTCTCCGTTAAATTTAACAAAATCTGGAATTTTATATCCTGGAGGGCACTGGATGGCATCAAAGTACTTGGGGTACGGCTTTTGGTAAATCCGATTCCGAGGTAACTCAACTCCAAAATTCTCTCGAAGCATCTTAGCCATCTCCTCTCTAAGATTAGCTAGACCATCATCCATAGTGGACGATGAAGCTTGTGGCAGTGGCATAGGAGGAGTAGGGTTACTAGCCATAGGTAAGAATTGTGGCATGTATGTCGACCCATAATTTGGTAGTGGTCGAGTGGTTGTAGCTGTAGATAGGGTTTGGTTCGGCGTTGCCACCGAACTTGGCATGCTCATGATAGGACTAATGGGTGCAGCCACAATCTGATTTGTATGGGTAGGGTAATAAGCCATCGGCATGGGAGGCGCCGATGAAATAGGTAAAGCCAGATTAGGGTTTTGCACACTAGCAGCTACACCATCATTACCACTAGCCGATTGAGATATATTCTTCTGAGCATTAGTATTTTCTATGAAAGTTTGATAGACTAGATTGTTACCATCAACAATACAACTTTCAATCTCAGCCCACTGCTCAGGAGAAAAGGCAGTACTTACAGAGGGTTTAACCCGCTCGACTTGAAGAGGAGGGAACTTGATTTCTTCAATCGGAGTAATGTTCCCTTGGCGATCCTTCTTGAATTTTGCAAGGAACTCCTGCAAATCCTTCTCTTCGCGCGCCTTCTTGTACTCCTCATAGACTTGGCGATGATCGGCCGATATCTCATCAAGACTAGGCTTAATGATGTTATCGGCGTCTACCTTAGATGGCTTGGGAAGATCGGACATGGTGGATGATGACGATTGATCTTCAGTCCCCAGCGGAGTCGCCAAAAAGTGTGTTGACACACGAACACGTCACGTGTACCCTCGACGCCGGGGGTGATGCACCGCAGCTCACGTCGAAGGAGACCCGACCGACAGCGCGATATGCAAGACAGTCGACGGGCGCTTTTGCAGACCCGAAAACCCCACACCCCCGGGAGGGACCCCGTCAGGGAGTGCGGCGGCTATGGGCTGCCCTAGGTCGATTCGCTCGCCCCTAGAGCCTCGGGATTCGCAGCTCTCAAACACGAAGAATAGTGAAGAGCGAGATAGAAAAACGGTGGAGAGATAAAACGTAGATGAAAAAGTAGTATATTGATTTGTTCGATTGTGTGTTGTTCAATCGGCCGTTACCTCCAACATATATAAGAGGCGGCTGGACTTCCCGTACAAGTAAAGGATTCGTCTAGGCTTTCCTTACAAGAAAAATTACATCAATTCACGTCCTAGAGTCCTAATTCTATTCCAACTCGGATTCAGTCTGAATCTGGCCCAAACTCTATCTTCCTTCTTGCGCGGGCCGCCGGGCTTGCATATGATCTCCGATCAAGACGGCCCAAATATCAAACTTGTGCGCCTCGACGATACGAACAACTCTCATGTTGATCACCTTTTCAGATAAGGCCATCTTGAATACTTTTTGAGGTCATCTTTATCTTCCAGTCGGACTCGGTCTTTGCAGTAGACTGGATTATCCGAGTCTCGTAGTGAATTTGTAGGCTATATACCATCTCTGATGATGATGACTCCAAAATCAAAGTTTACCATCTTGATGATACGCACAACTTCTGTATTGAACACTTCTTCATCCGAGGTCATCGTAATAAACTTTCAGGCATATGTTCAATTTCACTCGGATTCGAGCTCATCCACTCGGATTAGAGTCATTCACTTGGATCGTCCGACTGGACTTTTTCACTCGGATGTTTAGAATCTTTCACTCGGAATACAATTTTCACTCGGATAACCATATTTCCACTCGGATGACTATATCTCCACTTGGATAATAATAAGTTCATCCGGTCAGCAAACTTTCACTCGACCGGTAAATTTTCACTCGACCGTAAACTTTCACTCGGATGGTAAACTTTTCACTCAGATTTTTCGACTGAAAACATAGCTTGATCTTGCTTTGTCTCTCCAGGCCTCATACGACCTCGGATTGAGACGAATTATATACGAAAATCAATCGGCTCGACGAGACGAAACTTTTCCGTGTTGAAGGTTTTTTGATTCAAGGCCGTCTTGATGGCCGAATTACTCGCGCAACCTATCAGACAAGTGTGTGGCACCTCGCGCCATATTTCCGTTGAGGTTCGGTATGCAGTGTATTGCCTCTAAATTTTGCATATGAACTCGGATTGAGATAATTTATATATCAAAATCAATTGCCTCGACGAGAAGAAGACAATTCCTTAAGAGTGCTCCTTCATCTGAGGTCATATTGAGGGTGTAATCGGCCGAAAAGCACTCAGAACATTAAATTTTGTCACTCAGAGTACAGCTTCGGCCACTGAGATGAGGTCGAATGGCGATAGCCTAAACATCAAAGTTGTTCCACTCAACGATATGAAACTTTCTCATGCTGAAAACCCTTTCACTCTGTATCTTGCCAAAATCAGGTGTCAACAGTTCTCCCCCTTGTGCTCCCTCCTCCATGGCCTCCCCTTGGATGGGGAAAGGTTCTCCCTCTAGATCTTGGCCTTCATGGCGATGATGGTCCCTCCGGGATCCTCCTCCAAGGCCTTCGGTGATGATGGCCCCCTCCGGCAGGGTGCCAGAGAGGGCCTAGATTGATTTCTCGTGGCTACAAAGGCTTGCGGCGGCGGAACTTCTGATCTAGGTTATTTTCTGGAGGTTTGGGGATTTATAGGAGAGGTTGGCATCGAGAACAAGTCAGGGGCCCCCACGGGAAGTCCACGAGGCACAGGGGAGCGCCCTCCACCCTCGTGGGGCCCACGGCCTCCCCTCCGGTAACTCTTCGTTCCAGTATTTTTTATATTTTCCAAAGAAATTCTCCGTTGATTTTTGATACGTCCATTTTGCATCATGCTTTTATATCGATATTTATTGCATTATGGGCTGTTATTACACATTATGTCACAATACTTATGACTATTCTCTCTTATTTTACAAGGTTTACATGAAGAGGGGGAATGCTGGCAGCTGGAATTCTGGGCTGGAAAAGAAGCAAATATTAGAGACCTATTCTATACAACTCCAAAAGTTCTGAAACTTCATGGGAGCATGTTTCAGAATATATAAAAAATATTGGGCGAAAGAAGTACCAGATGGGGACCACCCACCGTCCACGAGGGTGGGGGCGCGCCCCTGCCTCGTGGGCCCCCTGGAAGCCCTCTGATGCCCATCTTTGGCTATATGGAGTCTTTCGACGAGGAAATAATCATAAGCAAGCTCACGAGACGAAACTCCGCCGCCATGAGGCAGAACCCTGGCGGAACCAACTGATGTCTACTACACAACCTTCTTCTTGTAGACGTTGTTGGGCCTCCAAGTGTAGAGGTTTGTAGGACAGTATCAAATTTCCCTCAAGTGGACGACCTAAGGTTTATCAATCCATGGGAGGCGTAGGATGAAGATGGTCTCTCTCAAGCAATCCTGCAACCAAATAACAAAGAGTCTCTTGTGTCCCCAACACACCCAATACAATGGTAAATTGTATAGGTGCACTAGTTCGGCCAAGAGATGGTGATACAAGTGTTATATAGATGGTAGATAAAGGTTTTGTAATCTGAAAATATAAAAACAGCAAGGTAACTAATGATAAAAGTGAGCACAAACGGTATTGCAATGCGTTGAAACAAGGCCTATGGTTCATACTTTCATGAGTGCAAGCTCTCTCAACAATGATAACATAATTGGATCACATAACTATCCCTCAACATGCAACAAAGAGTCACTCCAAAGTCACTAATAGTGGAGAACAAACGAAGAGATTATGGTAGGGTACGAAACCACCTCAAAGTTATCCTTTCTGATCGATCTATTCAAGAGTCTGTAGTAAAATAACACGAAGCTATTCTTTCCGTTCGATCTATCATAGAGTTCGTACTAGAATAACACCTTAAGACAAAAATCAACCAAACCCCTAATGTCACCTAGATACTCCAATGTCACCTCAAGTATCCGTGGGTATGATTATACGATATGCACCACACATTCTCAGATTCATTATTCAAACCAACACAAAGAACTTCAAAGAGTGCCCCAAAGTTTCTATCGGAGAGTCAAGACAAAAACGTGTGCCAACCCCTATGCATAGGTTCATGGGCGGAACCCGCAAGTTGATCACCAAAACATACATCAAGTGGATCAATAGAATACCCCATTGTCACCACCGGTATCCCACGCAAGACATACATCAAGTGTTCTCAAATCCTTAAAGACTCAATCCGATAAGATAACTTCAAAGGGAAAACTCAATCCATTACAAGAGAGTAGAGGGGGAGAAACATCATAAGATCCAACTATAATAGCAAAGCTCGCGATACATCAAGATCGTACCACCTCAAGAACACGAGAGAGAGAGAGAGAGAGAGATCAAACACATATCTACTGGTACATACCCTCAGCCCCGAGGGAGAACTACTCCCTCCTCGTCATATGGAGCACCGGGATGATGAAGATGGCCACCAGTGAGGGATTCCCCCCTCCGGCAGGGTGCCGGAACGGGTCTAGATTGGTTTTCGGTGGCTACGGAGGCTTCTGGTGGCGGAACTCCCGATCTATTCTGCTCCTCGAAGGTTTTAGGGTATATGGGTATATATAGGATGAAGAAGTACGTCGGTGGATCTCCGGGCTGTCCACGAGGCAGGGGGTGCGCCCAGGGGGTGGGCGTGCCCCCACCCTCGTGGGCAGCCCGGGACTCTTCTGGTCCATCTACGATACTCCGTGGGCTTCTTCTGGTACAAAATTAAGTTCCGTGAAGTTTCAGGTCAATTGGACTTCGTCTGATTTTCCTTTTCTGCGATACTCTAAAACAAGGAAAAACAGAAACTGGCACTGGGCTCTAGGTTAATAGGTTAGTCCCAAAAATCATATAAAATAGCATATAAATGCATATAAAACATCCAAGGTTGATAATATAATAGCATGGAACAATCAAAAATTATAGATACGTTGGAGACGTATCAGCATCCCCAAGCTTAATTCCTGCTCGTCCTCGAGTAGGTAAATGATTAAAACAGAATTTTTGATGTGGAATGCTACCTAACATATTTCTCTAAGTTATTCTCTTTATTGTGGCATGAATGTTCATATCCATAACATTCAAGACAAAAGTTTAATATTGACATAAAAACAATAATACTTCAAGCATACCAACAAAGCAATTATGTATTCTCAAAATAACATGGCCAAAGAAAGCTATCCCTACAAAATCATATAGTCTGGCTATGCTCCATCTTCACCACACAAAATATTTAAATCATGCACAACCCCGATGACAAGCCAAGCAATTGTTTTATACTTTTGATGTTCTCAAACTTTTTCAATCTTCACGCAATACATGAGCGTGAGCCATGGACATAGCACTATATGTGGAATAGAATGGTGGTTGTGGAGAAGACAAAAATGAGAAGATAGTCTCACATCAACTAGGCGTATCAATGGGCTATGGAGATGCCCATCAATAGATATCAATGTGAGTGAGTAGGGATTGCCATGCAACAGATGCACTAGAGCTATAAGTGTATGAAAGCTCAAAAAAACTAAGTGGGTGTGCATCCAACTCGCTTGCTCACGAAGACCTAGGGCATTTTGAGGAAGCCCATCATTGGAATATACAAGCCAAGTTCTATAATGAAAGATTCCCACTAGTATATGAAAGTGACAACATAGGAGACTCTCTATCATGAAGATCATGGTGCTACTTTGAAGCACAAGTGTGGTAAAAGGATAGTAGCATTGCCCTTCTCTCTTTTTTTCTCATTTTTTTATTTGGGACTTTCTCTTTTTTTTATGGCCTCTTTTTTTCCTCCCCTTTTTTTATTTGGGCTTCTTTGGCCTCTTTTATTTATTTATTTCGTCCGGACTCTCATCCCGACTTGTGGGGGAATCATGGTCTCCATCATCCTTTCCTCACTTGGGACAATGCTCTAATAATGAGGATCATCACACTTTTATTTACTTACAACTCAAGAATTACAACTCGATTTTTAGAAGAAGATATGACTCTATATGAATGCCTCCGGCGGTGTACCGAGATATGCAATGATGCATGAGTGACATGTATGCAAGAATTATGAGCGATGGCTTTGCCACAAATACGATGTCAACTACATGATCATGCAAGCAATATGACAATGATGGAGCGTGTCATAACAAACTGAACGGTGGAAAGTTGCATGGAAATATATCTTGGAATGGCTATGGAAATGCCATAATAGGTAGGTATGGTGGCTGTTTTGAGGAAGGTATATGGTGGGTTTATGGTACCGGCGAAAGTTGCGCGGTACTAGAGAGGCTAGCAATGGTGGAAGGGTGAGAGTACGTATAATCCATGGACTCAACATTAGTCATAAAAAACTCACATACTTATTGCAAAAATCTATTAGTTATCGAAACAAAGTACTATGCGCATGCTCGTAGGGGGGGTATATTGGTAGGAAAAGACCATCGCTTGTCCCCAACCGCCACTCATAAGGAAGGCAATCAGTAAATAAATCATGCTCCGACTTCATCACATAACGGTTCACTATACATGCATGCTACGGGAATCACAAACTTCAACACAAGTATCTCTCAAATTTACAACTACTCAACTAGCATGACTCTGATATCACCATCTTCATATCTCAAAACAATCATCAAGTATCAAACTTCTCATAGTATTCAATGCACTTTATATGAAAGTTTTTATTATACCCATCTTGGATGCCCATCATATTAGGACTAGTTTCATAACCAAAGCAAATTACCATGATGTTCTAAAGACTCTGAAAATAATATAAGTGAAGCATGAGAGTTCATCTATTTCTATAAAACCAGCACTGTGCTCTAAAAGGATATAAGTGAAGCACTAGAGCAACGACAAACTACTCCAAAAGATATAAGTGAAGATCAATGAGTAGTTGAATAATTATGCAACTATGTGAAGACTCTCTAACATTTAAGAATTTCAGATCTTGGTATTTTATTCAAACAACAAGAAAAACTAAATAAAATAAAATGACGCTCCAAGCAAAACACATATCATGTGGTAAATAAAAATATAGCTCCAAGTAAAGTTACCGATGAATGAAGACGAAAGAGGGGATGCCTTCCGGGGCATCCCCAACCTTAGGATTTCGGTTGTCCTTGAATATTACCTTGGGGTGCCTTGGGAATCCCCAAGCTTAGGCTCTTGCCACTCCTTATTCCATAGTCCATCGAATCTTTACCCAAAACTTGAAAACTTCACAACACAAAACTTAACAGAAAACTCGTAAGCTCCGTTAGCGAAAGAAAACAAAGCACCACTTCAAGGTACTGTAATGAACTCATTCTTTATTTATATTGGTGTTAAACCTACTGTATTCCAACTTCTCTATGGTTTATAAACTCTTTTACTAGCCATAGATTCATTAAAATAAGCAAACATCACATGAAAAACAGAATCTGTCAAAAACAGAACAGTCTGTAGTAATCTGTAGCTAACACAAGTTCTGGAACGCCAAAAATTCTAAAATAAATTGCTGGACGTGAGGAATTTATCTATTAATCATCTGCAAAAATAATTAACTAAATATCACTCTCCAATAAAAAATGGCAGCAATACTCGTGAGCGCTAAAGTTTCTGTTTTTTACAGCAAGATCTACAAGACTTTCCCCAAGTCTTCCCAACGATTCTACTTGGCACAAACACTAAATAAAACATAAAAACTCAATCATAACAGAGTCTAGATAAATTATTTATTATTAAACAGGAGCAAAAAGTAAGGAACAAAAATAAAGTTGGGTTGCCTCCCAACAAGCGCTGTCGTTTGACGCCCCTAGCTAGGCATGATGATTTCAATGATGCTCACATAAAAGATAAGAATTGAAACATAAAGAGAGCATCATGAAGAATATGACTAACACATTTAAGTCTAACCCACTTCCTATGCATAGGGATTTTGTGAGCAAACAACTTGTGGGAACAATAATCAACTAGCATAGGAAGGCAAAACAAGCATAACTTCAAGATTTTCAACACATAGTGAGGAAACTTGATATTATTGCAATTCCTACAAGCATATATTCCTCCCTCATAATAATTTTCAGTTGCATCATGAATGATTTAAACAATATACCCATCACATAAAGCATTCTTTTCATGATCTACAGGCATAGAAATTTTATTACTCTCCAGATAAGAAAAATTCTTCTCATTCGGAATAGTGGGAGTATCATAAGAAACTCGAATACTATAAATTATTTCCATATTAAAACAGTAATGTTCAGAAAAAGGGGTAATCATGATCATGACAAGTTTTATAAATATAATCATCACTACTACTTATAGCATAAGTATCATCACAATAATCATCATAGGTAACAACTTTGTACTCATCATAATCAATTGAAACCTGTTCCAAGATAGTGGAATCATTACTAAATAAAGTCATGACCTCTCCAAATCCACTTTTATAATTATCACAATGAGATTCAACATCCTCCAAAATAGTGGGATCAGTACTTCCTAAAGTTGACACTCTTCCAAACCCGCTTTTATCAATATAATCATCATAAGTAGGAGGCATGCTATCATCATTATAAATTTGCATATCAAAACTTGGGAGACTAAAAATATCATCTTCATTAAACGTAGCATCCCCAAGCTTGGGACAAACATTAATTGCAGCAAATATATTCTCAAAAACATCATCTTCATCAAACATAGCATCCCCAAGCTTGGGCCTTTTTATATCATAAGCATAATCACTCTCATCATTAATAGTATGGATAGCACCAATAGCATAGCAATTATCATCATTACAAGGAGTAATAGGAGCAACATCATTTGGGAGAGTGTAACATCCCCAGCATCACACTACAGTAATCTCCCCCTAATGAAGGTCATGTCATCATGATCATCATGCCAAAATGCAACTTGTCTGAAATCTACTTCAAATTCAAATTCAAATTGTATGTCAAATATTTGCTTCTTCTTTCATGCAAATAAAATAGTTCATCCTATGGCAATAATCCCTAGATATTTGTCATGTTGATGCCACCATTTTTGGAATTCCCAATTTGCCCTTGGGAATTTATTATCTGGTCCAACAGTATTTAAGATGTCCTTATCATTTCCTAAAATGCTTGGACAACTCCTGATGGCCCCAAACTTTTTCTGGCAATGCCCAATAATTGATTAAAATTGTTTTGGCCAATGGCATATTTTTGCAAAGTCAATTGTGGCTAAAAGAAAATGCAAAAGCTACTGAAAAAAAGGAAGATGCAAAACAATAAAAAAAACGTTCCCCCTCCCTGCTGGGCCTTGACCCAGATGGCCAACCGGCCCAACTGGCCAAGAGGCCACGAGGCCGGCCCACCCCTAGCTTACACCTAACCCCTCCCCCCTTGACCTAACTGCTGCACCCACACCCCCCACGATCCCCACTCTCCCTCGTTCCCTCCCTGCGCCGTCACCCACTTACCCAGAGGAGGGGCGCCCCTTGCTCGATCCCCTCCACCCAGCACCCCGTCGCCGGCGCCCACCCTGACGCCGCCCCACCGCCGTCCTCCTCGCTTCCTCCCCCTCCCGATCTGGGAGCCCCAACGCCGCGCCCGACCCACCTTTCACCGCCCGGAGACCCCCCCCCCTCGCCGGACACCTCGCAGCTCGTCCGCCACGCCCCCGTCACGTCCCCCTCGTAGGCCGACGCCTGCTGACGCTGCGCCCGTTGGTCGCTGACCGCACTAACGCCGCCTCACCGCCGGAATGCAACTGTCCCCGTCCTCCTCCCCAACGACGCCCCGACGCCAACGCCGTTCGCCGTCGCTGCCACCTCGCCCCGCCGTCGCGTTCCCCCTGCATCGGCCCTCCCCTTCAACGCGGGTGAGCAACCCCCGGTCGTCCTCCTCTCTCCATGAAGCAGCTGCCGCATCCCGCACCTCACCCCGCCATGGCCACGCCCCGGCTGCGCTTGTGCCGCGCCGACCACGCCCGACGCGCGCGCCCGCGCATCGCCTCCCTCCCCGGCGCGCTCACCGCGCCCTATCACTCCACCCAGCAACTCTCACGCGCACGCCGTGCACCCCTGACCGCGCCCTCGCTCCCGCCGACGCGCCCTTCTCTGCCCACGCGCGTTTGCGGCTCCGGCCGTCCCTCACCTCGCACGCGCCACCTGCTGCCGTTGACGGGCACAGCTCCGGCCGGCCTCGCCGTGGCCCCGCCTGCTGGTTGCGCCCTGATCCGGTGCCCGCATCCGCTGTTGCCTGCGTGCTACTCGACGTGGGTCCCGTCCCCAAAACTTTAAGAAAGTTAAACGAAACGAAAAATGTATTTGTAAATAATAATAATAATTAAATTAATAAATCGATTAACCTAATTAATCATGTTAATTAACCTGTTAACTACTTAATTAGTTTAAACTAATCCTCTTAGTTAAATAGGCAAACAATGACAGGGAGCCCCACCCCTGTTGACTAGTAAAACATTGACTAGTCAACTGGGACCCCCTGGACCCACATGTCATCCTCTGGTACACTTTTGTGTACACAGATCTGGGTGCACCTAGCTTTTAACCTGTATTTTTCGAATTAAAAGTAATTTCAGAATATTGTTTAAACTTTGGAAATTCATATAAAATAATCCGTAACTCAGATGAAAATATGTTCTACATGAAATTTGCTCAGAACGACGAGGCGAATCCGAATACACCCTCCGTTCATCTATCACACGTATCTAGCATAGCAAACATTGAACTTTTCCCCTTTGGTTCATCTGTCTGACAAACGTCCGGAACCGGGAAAACCTTCCCGGTTGAATTACCCCTTCATCTATAACGTCTAGGACCGCGTTAGAACACGTCTAGCTATGCCTGTTGTCCTGTTATGCACTTGTTTGCATTATATTTATTGTTTCTTCCCCCTCTTCTCTCGTTAGACACCGAGACCGACGCCGCTGCTACCCAATACGACTACGGTGTTGACGACCCCCTCCTTCTCGGCTGAGCAACCAGGCAAGCCTCCCCTTTGATCATCCTGATATCGTCCATTTCCTTTCTCTCATGCTTGCATTAGATTTTGCTACTGTTATCGTTTGCTCCTATTCTGATGCATAGCCTGCTTTTGTAACCTGCTCATTGTTACCTACCTGCTTATCCTAAACTGCTTAGTATAGGTTGGTTAGTGATCCACCAGTGACCCCCACCTTGTCCTTGTTGCCCCTGCTTCATCATCGAAGACCCAATCAAAGGGATCGAAGACCAGGCCCTAACACCGCACATCACTTCCCCTTAGTTTCTCGACACTACTGGGTTACTATCGAGTGCCGAGGGTGAGGCCTCATCAGCACTTCTGATGTTAACCCGCTAGTGTAGTTATTCGGTCGTGGTCATCGAGGGTGATTCCGCCTTAACCACTTTCGATACGGCTCTGTCGTGCAACCCCTCAAGTGTGAACCTCAGGGGTGGTTCCTCTTACGTTCACCTTGATGATTACATCGAGTGGAATTCACCGGGGGTGATTCCTCGGGTTTTCCCCTTGATGTTTGGACACACAGTTACTACGGTTACTATGACTTTACACTGAACCATGTTACTAAAGACGGGTCGGCCCTGAGGGGTACCCGCGCAAGCTTAATTGCGAGTGATGTGGAGACAGGTTGACCTGGAGGGTGCCCGCGAGATAATTACGAAGCGTGGCCGGGCATTCCTAGCCCATGCCGCAAGTCCTCAAGACGGGGCAACGGGGTCACATCTTTCGTGAGTCTCTGCTTGTTACCGTGCGTTCCTAATCCACTATGATTTGGATATTTGATCTGAGGGGCCTCTGGCCTGATAGCACTAACCATCACGTGAGCATAGTATGGGCGTTCTGCGTCGTATACATCAGCAGAAGCTTAATAGACGTCAGCGACTGAGCGGCGCGCGCCGGGTTGGACTGCGTAAGCACCTGCCTTTTTGAAGGAGGTAGCTAGGTCTGCTCACCGGCCGCCCACGCAACATGTAGGAGTTCCCGGGGCTATGGCCCATGACCCCTGGGGGCATAGGTTTAGTCCGGTGTGCTGGCCTCTCTATTAAGCCTAGGTTGGGTTGCGGCGTATTGTTTGGCCGAGGCCGGGCATGACCCAGGAAAGTGTGTCCGGCCAGAGTTAATCAAGCATGGTGGGTAAGTTGGTGCACCCCTGCAGGGAAGAATACAACTATCGATAGCCTGTCCTACGGTAACGGACACTTGGAGTTGTATCCCGATTGATACAACTAGAATTGGATACTTGTGATGGGAATTGGATTGTGATGAGAATTGGATAGTATGGCTCTGGGATTGCTTTCTCGCAGGGAGTCGAGAAAGTATCTCTGGCCGAGGTTGATAAAACTACTACTACTTTACTTTATGCTACTCTACTCCCTCATGTTGCTGCAAGATGGTGGTTTCCAGAAGATGCTAGCCTTCGATAGGACTAGCTTCTCACCCTCTTATTCTAGCATTTCTGCAGCCCAGTCCATATATACAGCCTTCCTTTGATAATGTTGCATATGTAGTGTAGATCCTTGCTTGCGAGTACTTTGGATGAGTACTCACGGTTGCTTTGCTCCCCCTTTTCCCATTTCTTCTCGGATGTCGCAACCAGATGGTGGAGCCCAGGATCCAGATGACACCACGATGACTAATACAGCCCCGAGGGTGCCTACTACTACGTGGAGGCCGCCGTCGACTAGGAGTAGTTAGGAGGTTCCGAGGCGGGAGGCCTTGCCTTTTCCATCGTTGTTGCTTTTGTGCTAGCCTTCTTAAGGCAAACTTGTCTAACTCATGTCTGTGCTCAGATATTGTTGCTTCCGCTGACTCTTGTGTTTTCGGGCTTATGTATTCGAGCCCTGGAGGCCCTTGGCTTGTAATATAAAGCTTGTATTATTTTAATTTATGTCTAGAGTTGTGTTGTGATATCTTCCCATGAGTCCTTGATCTTGATCGTACACATTTGCGTGTATGATTAGTGTACAATTGAATTGAGGGCATCACAAGTTGGTATCAGAGCCGACTGCCTGTAGGTAGCCCCCTTCCTACTCCTTGGCCTAAGTCGAGTCTAGTCACTACAAAACTTTTACTAACATGGCTGTGTGTCTTACGGGCCCACGTCACCATTGGGTGGTATTAGGATTTTTTATTCCTCGTCTATGCTCTGGGACTCTGATCTCTCTTCTATTCGGGTTAAACATTTTATGAACATTGACATTAGGTTCTCGTACCCACTTCCTCCCCCGACATTACCAGTGATCGCTTGCTGCACCAGAAGATTATGAAGATACTCTCCGATGTTTCCCCGAAACCCTTGTGCCCTAGCCTTTGCAATTCCCTACCACCGATATATTCTTATGAATAACTTCACACAGTTGCCATTCGTACATTCATTCCTAGTTACTCTGGTTATTACAAGATGCCTTGAAATACTCAGCTCACTGCCTTGCAGTTCACACCGCTTGAAATCCCTTACGGATAATTCCTCACACTTACCGAGAATTCGTTTATTCCCAGTTGTTCATGCGTTTCACCAATGTCTTCGAAATGCTTTTCAACCTTTCGAAAATCCTCAGCAACCTATTGCTCTGGAGTGACCTGCTTGCATTATGGTTAATTCCATATGTATAGCAATATTCATTAAAAATCCTTTGTAGTTGTCATTCTGAGCCTTTGATTCAGCATGTGTGCAATTACTCGCAGTCTTCAATTGATCCTTAAAAATTTTACTTTTGGCTCAGACGATATTTTAAATAGGAGTTGGTTCTTGGCAAATCAAACCTTGGTTGATTGCCATTCTAATTCTATTCAAGTTGCCCATCATTTGATCAGATGCTTCTGATCCTTCATTTTGGAAATCATAATTCCTTTGTTAATTAAACTTTGAGTTAGTCAGATGTTTCTATAATCTCATCTCCTTGCATTCTTTCTTCATCTGATTAGTTACCGATACCGACTTCTACTCTGTCGTGAATCGCCAGATCCATTGTTGGGTTGTTATCCGACAGTGGCCTTCATATCCAAAAATCTTGCGAGTTTTTCCCTGGTACATAATACCTTCGATAAATTTGTATCCTCTGCTCTGTTCAGCCATACTCTACCTTCGAACTTGCGTCAATTATTCTTGAAATTCACGGTATATTTTCCTAAGATGCCCCTAAGGGTTGAACCTATGCCTTCCCTAATCCGTGTGAACCCAAGAGTTTTCAAGTGTCATACTCTTCTGACATTTTGCCAGATAATTTCAAAACTACAACTTCATTGAACGCGAGAAGTGAATGAAAGGTTATGCATTGGAGAAGTGGGAGTCGACCTTGAACTTTGTGTTCATGCCCATGGAAACGATGTAGATCTTATCATAGAAGCTTCTCGTAACAATGATTATCCCCATGGTATAAGATCATCTTATATCTGGGATTTGATCCTTTGCAATCGTGGTTCTGACCATGAGTGTTCTCCTTTGATCCCATTTCTCGGACAAGTTAAAGTACTTGCCTTCTGCAGATCAGTACATCTCCGAAACCTCTGTTTTGATCTTCCTTCTATTATTACCCTCCGGTATCTCGAGGATATCAAAGGACCATGTTGCTTCCTATGAGTCTTCATCTGGTATTGCTTCTCACCGATTTCATATTTCCCCTGGGTTCTGATTTATTGGCCACTCAAGAACATCGATAAGTGAATCGATCCCGCACTCTGAATCAATATCTCTAAGTAATTTTTGTTGCTTACGAGTTAAATAATCCTTCAAGTCATTCCTAGCCTGATCGGGTATATCATTATCGTGCTAATTTTAACTGTGCTACCTGGTCCTTATTACTGGAGCACAACTTTTCAACAGTGAGCGAAGCTTACGTCGATCTTCCTCATTTTATCAATTCACCTCGAACAACAAGCTTGATTTGGAGCTCGTGTCGTATCCGTGGTTCCAATAGCTTTTCGCTTCATCCTTCCTGTTGCTTGATGGCATCGTTCCTCGATGGCATCTTCATAGAGCCTCTCGACAAATGCGTCGAGATCAGCATCAACATTTTGACTTCTGTTGAAATGACAATTGAATTCATGGTGAGAAATACCATCCTTGACCTACAATGATTTGAGTTATCATCGTCTACCCCCTTGTCTTCTTTCCAACACATGATTGATCATGTCTTGGTTATACCTTGGACTCCTTGCTATTCCTGCAATTGTTCTTTGAGTATTTCTTGTGATCTTCAACTCCAACCCCTACTTGGAACACCATGTTAATGCTACCTCGAAGCATGACTGAGGTGTTATGAATATCAACAAGAACATTGGAAGCACATTGTCGAATGTTTCTTGGTCTATTATCCAAACACGGTTGTATGGGTAATATCATGTTTCTTCCTTCGCCCCCTTTATCTTAATGCTTTTGGACTTGCTGTCATATCATGTATATCCTGCTCCGCTTCCCCTTGGGAAGGATATACTCCCAATTCTAGGGTGTAAACACATTTTCCTTTCCATTGGTCTGATTAATCCGATAATTTCATTTTCCTTTCCATTGGTTTGTTTAACCTTCTTGTTATCTATATGATATAAGCAGAAATAATTCCCTGCTTATAAAACACCCCCCGATGTACAACCTTGTCAGTGAGACCCTGTTACTATTGTTGATGACATTCCGGTAACCATCGATGGACGCGAACCTTGCCGATTGGTCCGCCTCGTTCAACGAGCAGGAATATGGTTCTCTTCGTCCCTCGCTCTTGGTACCAACGTGGTTGCCAACATAACAGGCAGACAATCCTCCGACAAAGCTTGCTATCATAACCGTGTAAAATGTCACCGCTCTTTCTATTTTAACCCACATGGTGGGCCCATAACCCACAGTTCCACAGGATCGGAGCCTGACTCTCCTGTACAACCTTGATGCCAAAATATCTTATGCTCTTGGCTTTATGTGCTATCACGAGCCACCCTCCGAGAGATGATATATTCCCGATGCTCTGAACCCCTTCTCACACTTTGTTCAGGTATCGATCGTTTGTACATTCGCTTGAAACTTCTTATTGTACCTGCATATTTTGCTCTCGACATTTTCTTAAATTTCAACTCGAGAGATACTTCTGTCACATTCCCTCCATTATTCACCAGACAATTAACCCTATAAGGGTCAGTTCACCCGAAGTTACTCTTTACTTCCCCACTTAAATCTCAGAACGAGATTTCTTGTAGTGGAGGAGATTTGTAACATCCACAGCATCACACTACAGTAATCTCCCCACAATGAAGGTCATGTCATCATGATCATCATGCCAAAATGCAACTTGTCCAAAATCTACTTCAAATTCAAATTCAAATTGCATGTCAAATATTTGCTTCTTCTTTCATGCAAATAAAATAGTTCATCCTATGGCAATAATCCCTAGATATTTGTCATGTTGATGCCAACATTTTTGGAATTCCCAATTTGCCCCTGGGAATTTGTTATCTGGTCCAACAGTATTTAAGATATCCTTATCATTTTCTAAAATGCTTGGACAACTCCTGACGGCCCCAAACTTTTTCTGGCAGTGCCCAATAATTGATTAAAATTGTTTTGACCAGTGGCATATTTTTGCAAAGTCAATTGTGGCTAAAAGAAAATGCAAAAGCTACTAAAAAAGGAATAGGCAAAACAATAAAAAAACGTTCCCCCTCCCTGCTGGGCCTTGACCCAGATGGCCAACCGGCCCAACTGGCCAAGAGGCCACGAGGCCGGCCCACCCCCAGCTTACACCTAACCCCTCCCCCCCGTGACCTAACTGCTGCACCCACACCCCCCCACGATCCCCACTCTCCCTCGTTCCCTCCCTGCGCCGTCACCCACTCACCCAGAGGAGGGCCGCCCCTGCTCGATCCCCTCCACCCGGCACCCCGTCGCCGGCGCCCACCCTGACGCCGCCCCACCGCCGTCCTCCTCGCCTCCTCCCCCTCCCGATCTGGAGCCCCAATGCCGTGCCCGACCCGCCATTCGCCGCCCGGAGACCCTCCCTCGCCGGACGCCTCACAGCTCCTCCGTCGCGCCCCCGTCGCGTCCCCCTCGTAGGCCGACGCCTGCCGACGCTGCGCCCGTCGCTCGCCAACCGCGCTGACGCCGCCTCACCGCCGGAATGCAACCATCCCCATCCTCCTCCCCAACGACGCCCCGACGCCAACGTTGTTCGCCGTCGCTGCCACCTCTCCCCGCCGTCGCGTTCCCCCTGCATCGGGCCTCCCCTTCAACGTGGGTGAGCAACCCCCGGTCGCCCTCCTCTCTCCACGAAGCAGCCGCCGCATCCCGCGCCTCACCCCGCCATGGCCACGCCCTGGCTGCGCTCGTGCCGCGCCGGCCACGCCCGACGCGCACGCCCGGGCATCGCCTCCCTCCCCGGCGTGCTCACCGCGCCCTGTCACTCCACCCAACCGCTCTCACGCGCGCGTCGTGCACCCCTGACCGCACCCTCGCTCCCGCTCGACGCGCCCTTCTCTGCCCACGCGCGTTTGCGGCCCCGGCCGTCCCTCACCTCGCACGCGCCACCCACTGCCGTTGACGGGCACAGCTCCGGCCGGCCGGCCTCGCCGCGGCCCCGCCTGCTGGCTGCGCCTTGATCCAGCGCCCGCATCCACTGTGGCATGTGTGCTACTCGACGTGGGGCCCGCCCCCAAAACTTTAAGAAAGTTAAACGAAACGAAAAATGCATTTGTAAAAAATAATAATAATAATTAAATTAATTAATTGATTAACCTACCTCTATTAATCCTAGGTCGGGTTGCGGTGTATTATTTGGCCGAGGCCGGGCATGACCCAGGAAAGTGTGTCCGGCCGGAGTTAATCGAGCGTGGTGGGTAAGTTGGTGCACCCCTACAGGGAAGAAAACATCTATCGATAGCCTATCCTACGGTAACGGACACTTGGAGTTGTATCCCGATCGATACAACTAGAACTGGATACTTGTGATGAGAATTCGATAGTATGGCTCTGGGATTGCTTTCTCGCAGGGAGTCGAGAAAGTATCTCCGGACGAGGTTGAAAAACTACTACTACTTTACTTTATGCTACTCTACTCCCTCATGTTGCTGCAAGATGGTGGTTTCCAGAAGATGCTAGTCTTCGATAGGACTAGCTTCTCCCCCTCTTATTCAGGCATTTCTGCAGCCCAGTCCACATATACAGCCTTCCTTTGATAATGTTGCATATGTAGTGTAGATCCTTGCTTGCGAGTACTTTGGATGGGTACTCACGGTTGCTTTGCTCCCCCTTTCCCCCCTTTTCCCATTTCTTCTCGGATGTCGCAACCAGATGGTGGAGCCTAGGATCCAGATGACACCACCGACGACTACTACAACCCCGAGGGTGCCTACTACTATGTGGAGGCCGCCGCCGACTAGGAGTAGTTAGGAGGTTCCCAGGTAGGAGACCTTGCCTTTTCGATCGTTGTTGCTTTTGTGCTAGCCTTCTTAAGGCAAACTTGTTTAACTCATGTCTGTGCTCAGATATTGTTGCTTCCGCTGACTCTTGTGTTTTCGAGCTTATGTATTCGAGCCCTGGAGGCCCCTGGCTTGTAATATAAAGCTTGTATTATTTTAATTTGTGTCTAGAGTTGTGTTGTGACATCTTCCCGTGAGTCCTTGATCTTGATCGTACACATTTGCATGTATGATTAGCGTATGATTGAATCGAGGGCGTCACAGAGAGATACCTTTTTACCTTTGCTTCTCCGTCTTTTCTTTTTCTTCTTCACATCATGTGTGGGTTCAACCCTCTTTTTGGATCTCCTTATTAATGAGATTGGTTGAATAGAAGGCTCCTCCTCGTTACCTGATTCATCATAAGAAATAATAGGAGGATATTGTGAAGTCTCTTCCCTTTCATTAGTATTCTCTTCATCTTCTATTTGTTTTCTTTTCTTTATGTAATTGGCAATATAAGGATTTTCAATGCAATTCACCGCACAATACATATAAATTTCTTCTAGATCAATATCGAGGAATTTCTCGAGGTTATATTCTGGAATAATCTTAGTTTGACGTTTCATTTATTCATAACCCAAAAGCAAACTAAGTTCATTATAATGTGCAAGGGAAATCAAGTCATCACAATTTTTGGACACGATTCGATCATGAAACAATTTGCATTTGATATTTAAATGACCATGTTCATTGCAAAGTTCACAAGTATGGCTAAGAAAATTTAAATTTTCAGCACTAACATTTAGCCTTTCTTGCAACCATTTAGTTTCTAAATGCTTATGCCTCTTGCAATATCTATCTTCCCTATTTGGTGTGTACTTGCAAACCCAATGCACTCCACAAAAATTGACATGTTTATAGGAGACATTTTCATCATAACTAGTGCAATCATCATTAGTACTATGGATATTCAAAGAGTTCATACTAATAACATTGCAATCATGCTCATCATTCAAAGATTTAGTGCCAAACATTTTAATGCATTCTTCTTCTAACACTTTGGCACAATTTTCCTTTCCATCATACTCACGAAAGACATTAAAAAGATGAAGCGTATGAGGCAAACTCAATTCCATATTTTTTTTGTAGTTTTCTTTTATAAACAAAACTAGTGCTAAAACAAGAAACAAAAAGATTCGATTGCAAGATCTAAAGATATACCTTCAAGCGCTAACCTCCCCAGCAACGGCGCCAGAAAAGAGCTTGATGTTTACTACACAACCTTCTTCTTGTAGACGTTGTTGGGCCTCCAAGTGCAGAGGTTTGTAGGACAGTAGCAAATTTCCCTCAAGTGGATGACCTAAGGTTTATCAATCCGTGCGAGGCGTAGGATGAAGATGGTCTCTCTCAAGCAACCCTGCAACCAAATAACAAAGAGTCTCTTGTGTCCCCAACACACCCAATACAATGGTAAATTGTATAGGTGCACTAGTTCGGCGAAGAGATGGTGATACAAGTGGTATATGGATGGTAGATAAAGGTTTTTGTAATTTGAAAATATAAAAACATCAAGGTAACTAATGATAAAAGTACTACATAGAGTCCTGGCCCCCTGGCAGCCCTCTGATGCCCATCTTTTTCTATATGGAGTCTTTCGTCGAGGAAAAATTCATAAGCAAGCTCACGGGACGAAACTCCGCCGCCACGAGGCAGAACCTTGGCGGGACCAATCTAGGGCTCCGGCGGAGCTGTTCTGTCGAGGAAACTTCCCTCCGGGAGGGGGAAATCATCACCATCATCGTCACCAATGATCCTCTCATCGAGAGGGGGTCAATCTCCATCAACATCTTCACTAGCACCATATCACCTCAAACCCTAGTTCATCTCTTGTATCCAATCTTTGTCCCAAAGCCTCAGGTTGGTACCTGTGGGTTGCTAGTGGTGTTGATTACTCCTTGTAGTTGATGCTAGTTGGTTTATTCGGTGGAAGATCATATGTTCAGATCCATTATGCATATTAATACCCCTCTGATTATGAACATGAATATGATTTGTGAGTAGTTACGTTTGTTCCCGAGGACATGGGAGATGTCTTGCTATAAGTAGTCATGTGAATTTGGTATTCGTTCGATATTTTGATGAGTTGTATGTTGTCATTCCTCTAGTGGTGTCATGCGAACGTCGACTACATGACACTTCACCATTGTTTGGGCCTAGAGGGAGGCATTGGGAAGTAATAAGTAGATGATGGGTTGCTAGAGTGACAGAAGCTTAAACCCTAGTTTATGCGTTGCTTTGTAAGGGGCTGATTTGGATCCATATGTTTCATGCTATGGTTAGGTTTACCTTAATACTTCTGTTGTAGTTGCGGATGCTTGCAATAGGGGTTAATCATTAGTGGGATGCTTGTCCAAGGAAGGGCAGTACCCAAGCACCGGTCCACCCACATATCAAATTATCAAAATACCGAACGTGAATCATAGGAACGTGATGAAAACCAGCTTGACGATAATTCCCATGTGTCCTCGAGAGCGCTTTCATTTATATAAGAGTTTTTCCAGGCTTGTCCTTTGCTACAAAAAGAATTGGGCCATTTTTCTGCACCTTATTTACTTTTATTACTTGTTACTCGTTACAAATTACCTTATCACAAAACTATCTGTTACCGATAATTTCAGTGCTTGCAGAGAATACCTTGCTGAAAACCACTTATCATTTCCTTCTGCTCCTTGTTGGGTTTGACACTCTTACTTATCGAAAAGGCTATGATAGATCCCCTACACTTGTGGGTCATCAATTTTCATCGCATTCCGAGAACTTTTATTTCTGCACAAAAACAAGACCATCGTAGTTCAGCTGAAAACAGCGTCAGTCCGGGTTAGTTCTAATCAAATCATGCCAAAATCATATAAAACTATTGTAAACATGGCATGAATACTTTATAAATTATAGATACATTGGATACGTATCAGCGGGCTTTGCACCTAGCGGTGCTTCCAAGACATAATTCTTCTGTGCAGCAATGAGGATAATCCTCAAGTTACGGACCCAGTCTGTGTAGTTGCTACCATCATCTTTCAACTTAGCTTTCTCTAGGAACGCATTAAAATTCAAAGGAACAGTAGCACGTGCCATTTATCTACAACAACATAGACATGCAAAATACTATCAGGTACTAAGTTCATGATAAATTGAAGTTCAATTAATCATATTACTTAAGAACTCCCACTTAGATAGACATCTCTCTAGTCATCTAAATGATCACGTGATCCATATCAACTAAACCATGTCCGATCATCACATGAGATGGAGTAGTTTTCAATGGTGAACATCACTATGTTGATCATATCTACTATATGATTCACGCTCGACCTTTTGGTCTCAGTGTTCCAAGACCATATCTGCATATGCTAGGCTCATCAAGTTTAACCCAAGTATTCTGCGTGTGCAAAACTGGCTTGCACCCGTTTTATGTGAACGGAGAGCTTATCACACCTGATCATCACATGGTGTCTCGGCACGACGAATTGTAGCAATAGTGCATACTCAGGGAGAACACTTATACCTTGAAATTTAGTGAGAGATCATCTTATAATGCTACCGCCATACTAAGCAAAATAAGATGCATAAAGGATGAACATCACATGCAATCAAAATAAGTGATATGATATGGCCATCATCATCTTGTGCCTTTGATCTCCATCTCCAAAGCATCGTCATGATCACCATCTTCACCGGCTTAACACCTTGATCTCCATCGTAGCATCGTTTTCGTCTCGTCAACTATTGCTTCTACGACTATCGCTACCGCTTAGTGATAAAGTAAAGCAATTACATGGCGATTGCATTTCATACAATAAACCGACAACCATATGGCTCCTGCCAGTTGCCGATAACGGTTACAAAACATGATCATCTCATACAACAATGTATATTATCACGTCTTGACCATATCACATCACAACATGCCCCGCAAAAACAAGTTAGATGTCCTCTACTTTGTTGTTGCAAGTTTTATGTGGCTGCTACGGGCTTCTAGAAAGAACCGTTCTTACCTACGCATCAAAACCACACCGAATTTTCGTCAAGTGTGATGTTTTAACCTTCAACAAGGACTGGGCGTAGTCAAACTCGATTCAACTAAATCTGGAGAAACAGACACCCACTAGCCACCTGTGTGCCAAGCACGTCGATAGAACCAGTCTCATGAATGCGGTCATGTAATGTCAGTCTAGGTTGCTTCATCCAACAATATCGCCGAATCAAAGTAAGACATTGCTGGTAAGCAGTATGACTATTATCGCCCACAACTCTTTGTGTTCTACTCGTGCATATAACATCTACGCATAGACCTGGCTCGGATGCCACTGTTGGGTAACGTAGTATTTCAAAATTTTCCTACGATCACGCAAGATCTATCTAGGAGATGCATAGCAACTAGAGGGGAGAGTGTGTCTACGTACCTTCGTAGACTGAAAGCGGAAGCGTTTAGTAACGCGGTTGATGTAGTCGAACGTCTTCGCGATCCAACCGATCCAAGTATCGAACGCACGACACCTCTGCAATCAGCACACGTTCAGCTCGATGACGTCCCTCAAACTCTTGATCCTGTTGAGGCTAAGGGAGAGTTCCGTCAGCCGATGGCGTGGCGACGGTGATGATGAAGTTACCGACGCAGGGCTTCGCCTAAGCACTATGACGATACGATCGAGGTGTGTAATTGTAGAGGGGGGCACCGCACATGGCTAAAAGATCAACTTGTGTGTTCTAGGGTGCCCCCCTCCCCGCGTATATAAAGGAGGGAGAACGGGAGGGCCGGCCGGCCCATAGGGAGCGCCCAAGAGGGGAGTCCTACTAGGACTCCTAGTCCTAGTAGGATTCCACCAAAAGGGAGAGAGGGGGAGGAAGGAGAGGGAGAGGGAGTAGGAAAGGGGGCGCCGCCCCCTTCCCTTGTCCAATTCAGACTGCTAAGCGGGGGGGGGGGGCTGCCCTGGCGGCCCTCCCCTCTCTCCAAAGGCCCATGGTGGCCCATTAGTTTCCTCGGGGGGTTCCGGTAACCCCTCTGGCACTCCGCTTTTACCTGAAACTATCCGGAACACTTCCGGTGTCCGAATAACATGGTCCAATGTATCAATCTTTATTTATCGACCATTTCGAGACTCCTCGCCATGTCCGTGATCTCATCCGGGACTCCGAACAAACTTCGGTACATCAAATCACATAACTCATAATACAAATCGTAATCGAACGTTAAGCGCGCGGACCCTATGGGCTCGAGAACTATGTAGACATGACCGAGACACATCTCTGGTCAATAACCAATGGTGGAACCTGGATGCTCATATTGGCTCCTACATATTCTTCGAAGATCTTTATTGGTCAAACCGCATAACAACATACGTTGTTCCCTTTGTCATCGGTATGTTACTTGACCGAGATTCGATCGTCGGTATAATCATACCTAGTTCAATCTCGTTACCGGCAAGTCTCTTTACTCATTCCATAGTGCATCATCTCATAACTAACTCATTAGTCACATTGCATGCAAGGCTTATAGTGATGTGCATTACCGAGAGGGCCCAGAGATACCTCTCTGAAACAAGGAGTGACAAATCCTAATCTCGATCTATGCCAACTCGACAAACACCATCGGAGACACCTGTAGAGCATCTTTATAATCACCCAGTTCCATTGTGACGTTTGATAGCACACTAAGTGTTCCTCCGGTATTCGGGAGTTGCATAATCTCATAGTCGTAGCTACATGTATAAGTCATGAAGAAAGCAATAGCAATCATAGTGCTAAGCTAACAGATGGGCCTTGTCCATCACATCATTCTCTAATGATGTGATCCCGTTCATCAAATGACAACACATGTCTATGGCTAGGAAACTTAACCATCTTTGATTAACGAGCTAGTCAAGTAGAGGCATACTAGGGACACTCTATTTGTCTATGTATTCGCACATGTACTAAGTTTCCGGTTAATACAATTCTAGCATGAATAATAAACATTTATCATGATATAAGGAAATATAAATAACAACTTTATTATTTCCTCTCGGGCATATTTCCTTCAGATTATACACTCCCTATCTTAATGATGTCACATAAACTAACTGGCGAGTTTAAAGAGAGAAAAACAAAAAAGAAGGGTTGCTTTTCTTGGCTAAGAGATTGACCTCTTAACAAAAAATAACATATTTTTCTTTGATATATGCAATATGTACACACGTTTGCTAGTTCAATTTTAATCATCCTTTAACTCTAAAATCATGATTTTTTTTAATGTTGGCAGAGGAACTACCAAATCCACTGATTAAAAAGGATATTAGAAGAACACCTCAAAGGAGGAACGACCGCATAAAATCGAGTGACAAGAAGGAAGAAAAGGAAAACAGACAACTCGAGTATTTGAGGTAAACCGAGTGAAAGCCTCAACAATGCCTAGCTAGCCTAGGCCTAAAGCACCCCAACACATACAACGATGACACAGGGCCAACGCCCCACACGCACCCGGTCGGGCACTCGAACGACATTGCCCTGTTAGAGTGTACACCGAAACCGTCGTATTAGTCTGGGCTGCCACAAGCATGTCCCCGAATTTCGACTACACCATAGAGGAACAATATGTTCGATAGAGTGAATACATGCCGCTCTTAACTCATCAATTTGTGGGGGGCTGTCAAGTAGCTCACGTCATCGACCAAGCGTCAAGTCTCAAATGAATGCACCACCAACACCTCCTGCTCACCCAATCGATGTCCTCTCCTAATCAACCACACCACGACTAACCCGGTGTTACCATCATAATACTTGACTCCAAAGGAATGATTATAAAAAATAATGACGCAATATGCACCACCATTATACACGATTTTCACCAGGAGCCAAGAGCTCAAGCTTGGGAGAGGTGTCGGATCCCCTCGGTGATGCCTTCAACAAGGAAAATCACATCCGAAGGCATCATTCACCACTAGCCCGGGCCGAAGTCCATCATGACTTTTGTTCGAAGAACCAAGCACCTTGATGACCCACAAGTATACGTGATCTATCGTAGTCCTTTCGATAAGTAAGAGTGTCAAACCCAACGAGGAGCGGAAGAAAATGACAAGTAGTTTTCAGTAAGGTATTCTCTGCAAGCACTGAAATTATCGATAACAGATAGTTTTGTGATAAGATAAATTGTAACAGGTAACAAGCAAATAAAGTAAACAAGGTGCAACAAGGTGGCCCAATCCTTTTTATAGAAAATACAAGCCTATACAAAGTCTTATATAAAGCAAAGCGCTCCCGAGGACACATGGGAATTGTTGCCAAGTTAATTTTCATCATGCTCATATGATTCGCGTTCGTTACCTTGATAATTTGATATGTGGGTGGACCGGTGCTTGGGTGCTTCCCTTCCTTGGACAAGCCTCCCACTTAAGATTAACCCCTCTCGCAAGCATCCGCAACTACGAAAGAAGAATTAAGGTAAACCTAACCATAGCATGAAACATATGGATCCAAATCAGCCCCTTACGAAGCAACACATAAACTAGGGTTTAAGCTTCTATCACTCTAGCAACCCATCATCTACCTATTACTTCCCAATGCCTTCCCCTAGGCCCAAATAATGGTGAAGTTTCATGTAGTCGACGTTCACATAACACCACTAGAGGAGAGACAACATACATCTCATCAGAATATCGAACGAATACCAAATTCACATGATTACTTATAACAAGACTTCTCCTATGTCCTTAGGAACAAACGTAACTACTCACAAAGCATATTCATAATCATAATCAGAGGAGTATTAATTATCATTAAGGATCTGAACATATGATCGTCCACCGAATAAACCAACTAGCATCAACTACAAGGAGTAATCAACACTACTAGCAACCCACAGGTACCAATCTAAGGTTTTGGGACCAAGATCGATACAAGAGATGAACTAGTGTTTGAGAGGAGATGGTGCTGGTGAATATGTTGATGGAGATTGACCCTCCCTCGATGAGAGGATCGATGGTGATGATGATGGCGCCGATTTCCCCCTCCCGGAGGGATGTTTCCCCGGCAGAACAGCTCCGCCTGAGCACTAGATTGGTTCTGCCCAAGTTCCACCTCGAGACGGCGGCGCTTCGTCCCGAAAGCTTCCATATGATTTTTTTCCAGGGTAAAAGACATCATATAGCCAAAGATGGGCACCGGAGGCCTGCTAGGGGGGCACAAGGTCGGGGGGGCGCGCCCTCCACCCTTGTGGCTAGCTGGTGGCCCCTCTGGTTCTTTCTTCGCGCAATATTTTTTATATATTCCAAAAATAATCTTCGTGAAGTTTCAGGACTTTTGGAGTTGTGCAGAATAGGTCCCTAATATTTGCTCCTTTTCTAGTCTATAATTCCAACTGCCGACATTATCCCTTTTCATGTAAACCTTGTAAAATAAGAGAGAATAGGCATAAATATTGTGACATAATGTGTAATAACATCCCATAATGCATTAAATATCAATATAAAAGCATGATGCAAAATGGACGTATCACACCTTTGTCAGAGATGACACTGCCAACACACCACCGCCAGATTCAAAGACAATAGACACCACATGCTGCATCGCACAGATCTTGCCGAAGCACCACCGACGATGCAAGCCCACGCAACCAAAAGGCCTTGCCCAGACCATCACAACCGCGGACCACAATGTCGACGGGGAGTCACCTCGCAAACCGCTCGCAACACAGACGCTGACCGAGTTTCCTCCAGGCCTTCGGTCACTGGAGCGCCAGATCGGGCCGAAAAGGACACGACAAATCCAGCCATTCCAAACCAGAGGCCGCCGACCTGGGATAGCTGCCGAATCAGCGTGTCTCCGACATACCGCGCTGCGACTAATGAGCACAACAAACCTCCACATCCGCGCCCCACAAGACAGCTAGCATCGGGAGCCCCGAGAGCAACATATCAGAGTGAAGGACCCGCCCGAGCATTCTCCCGGGCCCGTTGGCATAGTCGTTGCTCCTCCCTAGTGCTACTCGCGCCTTGCAGCATGCGTCGTCCTCGAGACTAAAACCCAACTTCAACATGATCGACTCAAGATAATGCCACTCGACACAATCATACGCTTTTCATCGTATGCAATTATTGGCACAAACTACATTACCCCCTTCTTTCTTCTCTTCATCGCATGCACACTCTCATGTGCAATTAGGATATTGTCCGTGATAAAGCGGCTCGGGACAAAAGCACTATGTACATACATACATTTTCCTTCTAGAGAAAACATTCGGTACACATACTGGGTGGATCCGTTCCATAATTACATTGTACTTTCTTCGTTCCTAAATATAAGTCTTTTTAGAAATTTCAATACGGACTACGTACAAAGCAAAATAAGTGAATCTACACTCTAAAATCCTAGAAAGACTTATATTTAGGAACGGAGGAAGTACTTTTTTAACATAATTACATTGTACTTCCTTGGCCCTAAAATAAGTGTTTCAAGTTTAAGTTTAGTATATACGGAGTATTACTGTACACACACACTGCGCGCTGAGAGCATCTCCAACAGGCGCGCCAAACTAGCGTCGCGCCGCAAAATTTTCTGTTTTAGCGCGCGCGCAATTGGAATAGTTGCTCCAGCGGGCGCGCGAAAACAGCGCGTGCAGCATACGTAGTCCAGCGCGCGGGCCGAAACTCAATCGCGCGCCGCTTATTTGCTGCGCCCACTCCCGCGCGCTCGCTCGCACCTCCCACCCCCCATCCAGCCGCGCCGTCGCCGCCGACCGCGCCACCCGGCGACCGTTCCGGCGCTTCCCCGGCCTATCCCCGCCCCGCGCGCGCTTTCTCCGGCCCCCCTCTGGTCCTGCCGCCCCGCGCGCGCTGGTCCTCCGACGAACAGCGCCCGCGCGCTCGCTGCCGCTCGGCGCCCGCAAGGTGTTCGACAAAACGCCTAGAAGGTATGTATTGCTCAAAAGCCATGAATTTCATGCATGTTGATTGTAGTTTTTTATTTATAGCATAGTATTCAACATTGTAGATGAGTTCGTCGTATGATTCTTCCGAAGAAGAATTTGATATGGAAGAGGAGGAGGATCTTGCAATGATCCTAGCTATGCATATTAATAAAAAACCAAAGCATGGTGGTTCGGTTATGGGTCGGCAGAAAATTTGGAGGGATAGGATCGATGCCCACAACAGATTGATCAGGCATTATTTTGCGGAGAATTCCACATACCCCGAGTCGTATTTTCGTCGCCGGTTTAGGATGAGCACCGAGTTGTTCAGACGCATTGCAGAGAAACTAGCGAGGCATGACCGCTTTTTTCAGCAAAGGAGGAATGCCGCCGGAGAGCTCGGGCATAGCACCTTTCAGAAGGTGACAGCCGCTCTGCGTATGTTGGCATACGGTATACTAGCTGATCTAGTTGATGATCACTTGGCTATGGGTGAGAGCCAAGTCATCATGTGTGTCAAGCGCTTCGCAGTCGGAATTGTGTAAGTGTTTGGCGAGGAGTATTTGAGATCTCCCAACGCTGAAGACGTCGCAAGGCTTTTGGCGATGAACAAAGCTCGCGGCTTTCCTGGCATGCTTGGCTCAATAGATTGCATGCATTGGAGTTGGAAGAATTGTCCAAATGCATGGCATGGGCAATTCCATGGCCAAAAAAAGGGTTCTACTATAATCCTTGAAGCGGTGGCCGATCAAGAGACTTGGATTTGGCATGCTTTCTTTGGAATGCCTGGAACTTTGAATGACATCAATATTGTCAACCGGTCATCACTGATGAGTAAGATTGCAAATGGGGAGTTGCCACCGGTGCAGTTTGTAGCAAATGGCCGTACATACAACTATGGCTATTATCTAGCGGATGGCATCTATCCAAAGTGGCAAACCTTTGTCAAGCCGTTGAAAAAGCCAGAAGGTAAGAAAGAACATGATTTCCACAATGCTAAGGCGGCGGCTAGAAAAGATGTGGAGAGAGCTTTTGGGATTTTGCAAGCCCAATTTGCTATTGTGAGAGGACCGGCTAGATTTTGAGATCAGAAGATGCTTTGGTACATAATGCATGCTTGTGTGATCATGCACAACATGATCATCGAAAATGAGCGTGGCCAAGATGTAGACTACTCTCAGTATGAGCTCTTGGGATATTCCGTGCGAGTGCGACGGAGGGCTGAAATGGTGGCCCGTTTTGTTGCCTCCTATCATACCATTCGACGTCCCACAGCGCATAATAATCTTCAGAAGGATCTCATTGAGGAGTGGTGGGCATGGAATGGACGACAAAGAGCATCATAATTTGTGCGTTCGTTATTGTATTGTTGAACTATTTGTTGTGTTTAATTGCACTATTTGTTGTATTGAACGATAAACTGTTTGTTTGAGTTGTAATAAACGAAATTGAACTATTTATTTATTTTTGTTTGTTTTGATTTCTTTCTTCTGTTTTTGAATGCATATGTTGTTTGTGCGAGTGTCGCGCGCTGCATTTTAGCACGCTGCTGAAGCGGCGCGCGTGCTGCTGAAACGGCGCGCGCTGCATTTTAGCGCGGCTGCTGGAGCAAACGCTGCGCGCCACGCCAAACCAGATGATGGACGCGCGTGCTGCATTTTAACGCGGCTGCTAGAGCCAGCTGCGCGCCGCGCCAAATCAGATGATGGGCACGCGTTATAAGTTGTTTTTTGCGCGCGGCGCGTGGGCGCATATTAGAGATGCTCTGAGCAAAGGAACAACGGAACAAGCGCCACCGCTTTGCTGACTACGCGCGCGCCGCTCAACGTTGCCTCTGCCGTGTGCCGTATAATCCTCCGCCGCTTCCTCGCGCGCCACCTCTCCGCACAGCCACGACGCGCCTCCCCTGTTTCGCCTCCACGTCTCCCACAGCTGTCTCCCTATGAGCACCCACGCACGCCGTATATAACCACCATAACCACGCATGATCCATCCATGTCGAGTGCAAGATTCAGCTGTACTACACACGCTCGGGGCAACGCAGCAGATAACCAGACGCCTTCTCGCCAAGATGAGCCAGGGGCAGCAGAGGAGGCCGTCGTCTGACCAAGCCCAGGCGGACGGCGGCGGGCAGGGCCAGGTCCGCTACGGCGACGTGTTCCCCGCCGTGACCGGCGGCCTCGCTGAGAAGCCCGTGGCGCCGCAGGACGCAGCCACGATGCAGTCGGCGGAGAACCTAGTTTTCGGGGAGACGATCAAGGGCGGGCCGGCGGCCACCATGCAGTCCGCGGCCATGCGGAACGAGCGCATGGGCGTCGTCGGCCACGACCAGGCCACGGACGCCACAGCCGAGCAGGGCGTCACCGTATCCGAGACCCGCGTCCCCGGCGGACGCATCGTCACCGAGTTCGTCGCCGGGCAGGCCGTCGGCCAGTACCTCGCGCCGGATGGTGCCGACCCTGCTAGGGGAGCCGCTGACGACGATACGAAGATGACGATCGGCGAGGCGCTGGAGGCGGCAGGTTATGCTGCAGGAGACAGGCCGGTGGAGCACAGCGACGCGGCGGCCATCCAGGCGGCCAAAGTGAGAGCCACCGGGCAGGACGTCTATATCCCCGGGGATCTGGCCGCGCAGGCGCAGTCGGCCGCCGACGCCAACCTCTGGGCCGCGCGCGACGAGGAGAAGGCCAAGCTCGGTGACGTGCTCTCGGTATGTCTGTAGTATGTCCCGCACATCGACGCTACCAGTACACATATGCTTGAATCCTTGATGTCACTGACGACGATGGTCAACCTGATGGTCGACCTGCGTGCACGCAGAATGCGACGGCGAAGCTGGTTGCCCACAAGGAGCGGAATGCGACGGCGAAGCTGGTTGCGGACAAGGAGGTGGAGTCCGACGACGCGGCAAGGGTGGCCTTGGCGGAGACCCGAAACAAGGACGACAAGACGGTGAGGCCGGGAGGGATAGCGGCGTCCGTGGCTGCGGCTGCGCGGCTCAACAAGCAGGACGCATAGGCAGGCCTCTGCCGTGCCAGTGGTTTTGCGGGTGCCGGCCGCCGGCCGCTCGAGTTTAGCGTGTCCTTTCGCATGAAGGATCACTCTCCTTCGTGCCAGCGTCTAGTTCTCGCGCTTCTAGCATACCAGCGTCTTAGTTTCCGTAGTTCTAGTGCTTCTAGCTTAGTTGAAGTGTTCTCGTGCTTGTAGCTTACTTGAAGTCAAGTCTTAAACTTACTGTAAAAATGTAATTCCACTGCTATCGCAACACTGCTCGTTTAATTACGCTGTTTAATTCGGGGTTCACGCATGACCATATTGTTCAGCAAACACAAACATAAAAACACTCCAAATTAAGTCCGTGCTACTTCTAGCATACACAAATACTACCAGGAGACAATATCAAAGATGGCATCCCAGGCCTCTGGATTCGTTGCACCATCCGGTCCTTGTCGTTGCCAAGGACGAACTTACGGGAGGTGAAGGAGAAGGGCAAGGGGAAGGAAGATGAGGAGAAGTCTTGGTGCCATTTTCAGTATGAATTCCTGGCTTCCTGCCGGACTTTTGTTACACATGTGGTGTCATGGGACATACTGATCGAGATTGAAAAGGAGAGGGAGGGGTTACCGGTCCTCTAGAGCTTAAGACAGCAAATGAGAACCACCCAAATGGAAGTGGATGAGCAGATCACAGTGAAAAAGAGTCGGGCCGGGGAGGAGGAAAAGCAACACTTCATATAACGCGGGGCTGCCGGAACAGCCCTGCGGTAACCAATGATGCTAATAGCATGAAATTGTCGGGGATTGGGGAACGACACGGCAATTCAAGGTCTTCTGGATCTCCAGGAACCCGATGTTCTATTTTTGCAGCAACGAAGGTTGGAATGGTTGAGATGGAAAATGAATATGACTTGCATGATGGTTAAAAACAGTGAAGGTCAAAGCGGTGGGTTAGCTCTGTTTTGAGTTAATTGCACAAAATCATCACATTTGAGACATCGTTTGTAGAAAAGCATGAGGTCATTAATTTTTTGCAAAAACCATCGCGTACTTAGTAAACCTTTTGCAAAAAGCATTGATAAGGGGATTTAGCTTGTTTGATCACTTTCTGACAGTGGAGCCGGATAATAAGAAGCTGATTTGGTAAAAAAACACGAACATCGGGGCTTTTTGTAAATAAGAGAAACGTGAAGGATGAAAACATAAAATATTCAAAGGATAATGTTATCTTCTCCTTCTCCCGTGTACACTGGAGCCACCAACCACCTGTACGAGCTCATGGTCGGCGTGTACAGAGGAGCTTGTTCCCGGTGGTTCCTTGCTCATGGCCGCATCCAAGGACCGCCGCCGGGGCCGGAGCTCCGCCAACCGCCTCCATCGACCAGATTCGGGCGTCCTTAGTCGCCCCTACGCCGCCTGCCTTTGCATCCGCTTCAAGCCCAGCAGCCAAGCTCCAGAGATCGATGGGGGGGGGGGGGGGGGGGGGGAGCTCGAAGTGCCTCGCCCCTGCCCACGAGCAGCCAACGAACTCGTAACTGTGTCACATCTGTCGAGTCTCAGGTGGCACCTGGGCGCGTGCATCCATGGGAGTGAGCTCCTCCAACACAATAGATAACCCTAGGGACACGCATGGAGGTTGGCCCCCATCCACGGTGTCGAGCGGCACTGGGCATCCCTGGCAGACGGCCGAGGCGCGGCGACGGCATCCCGGCGGCTGCCTCCGCGAAGTCCCCGCCGTGGACGCTGCACGGGAGCTGCTGTCCGCGAGGGAGGGGGGAGGGGGTTGATTGCTTTTATTTTTAAGATCTAAGGGTGTATATGTAAATGTTTTGCCAAGTCAGCTCCCGACAATTTGGCCCCACTTGTCAGAAAGTGATCAAACGATCTAAATCACTCGATCAGTGTTTTTTTTGCAAAAAGTTTACTGAATGTGCAGTGTTTCTTGCAAAAATTTAGTGACCTCGTCGTTTTCTGCAAACGATGCCCCAAATGTGATGGTTGTCTTCAATTAACTCCTCTATTCTGAAAGAAGGAGATAAATCTGAGAGTCATTGGGTTCATGTCCAAGTACCATATCGATGCTGAAATCACGGAGGAAGATGGATTTAAGTGGCGGTTTACTGGAATGTATGAGGAATCGAAAATGGATGAGAATGAGAAAACGTGGAGGCTGTTAAGAAATCTGGAACACCAAAATGCTAAGCCATGGATCTGCGCGGGGGACTTCAACGAAATTCTTCATGGATGGGAGAAGGGTGGAGCACCTAGAAGCCAGAGGTATATGGACCGTTTCAAGGCTACACTGGAGCTGGGGGATCTCGGGTTCATGGGTGATGTCTTCACATGGAGAAACAATAGGCATATTCCCTTCGGTCCTTTTTACTCTGCATATTAGAATTCTTTGAAATCAAACTTTACAAAGTTTGATTGTATTTGTATAAAAAAATATCAACATCTGCCACGTTAAAGTTATACAATATGAAACTTTAAGTCATGACACATCTATTGATATTGATTTCAGATTATGAATGTTGATACTTTTTTCTATAAAGTTGGTCAAACTTTACGAGGCTTGACTACAGTCAAATTTTATATGCGAAATAAAAAGGACCGGAGAGAGTACAACCAGAGATTACATAAGGGAGAGATTAGATAGGGTTGTGGCTACCTAATCATTGTGCCAACGGTTCACAGCCTACCGGGTAAACAACGGCGATCCTCGACACTCAGACCATAGGCCTATAATCATTGATACAACAGGGGTAGCAGCTGTGAGAAGAGGGCCGGGTCAGTTTTGTTCACCAAGATTTGAAGCAGGCTGGGTCGAGGAGGAGGGATTCTGGGAGATTGTGCTGATGTAACATCTTGAATTTTTAATTTGAAATGTTATACATAGATCATCATGCATATCATATTTTCTTGCATTTTGTCGATCCTAGAAATTTCACGCAATTTAAGGACCCTCGGAGAGAGTTGGAGATTTCGTCATTTTCATATTTGAGCTTTCTCAAATTTCGAAACGAGAATCATTGGTTTTTGTCGGAGTTTCTTTTGCCTTTTTATTGGATAGGGAAAAATGCGCATTTTCAAAATTTGCATCTTAGGCCCGGAGAAAAGTTCATTTTATTCAACTTATTTTTAGGAGTCGGGGAAAATTTACTTTATTAGATTTGAAGTTCGTTTAGATCTCTTTTTTTTCCGAGCACGGAACCGATTTAAAAAAAAATCCAGCGACTTGGGCCAAAGGCCCAAGCCACCGAGCCGGCCAGGCCAGAGGCCAGCGCTAGCCGCGCGCGCGCCCAGGCGCCTAGGCGCAAGGCGCCAGGGAGGCCGCGGCCGCCGTCCTTTGTGGATTCCTAGTAGGATTCGTCCTACTTTCATTTTTTTCTACATCTCTTTCCCTCTTTTCTTTCCTAGTCCTAATCTAATTCCTTGACCCCTATCCCAAGTTTTCTTCCCCCCTCCCCAATATAAATACTCCCACACCCCCCCTCTAAACCATCAAACCAAAGCCCCAAGCACCCCGCGCCCCACACCCCGCGCCGCGCCGCCCTAAGCCGCCGCACCACCGCCGCCGCACCTTGTCGCGCCCCACCCCGTGCCACACCGCCGGAGACCTCGCCGGAGGTAGCCCCGCGCTACATCTATTCTTTTCATCGGATCATTTTCTTCTAATCGTTCCGATTCTTTTTCTCCGATTCGTTTTTCTTCGCGAAACCGTTCCGGTTTTCTAGATCGGTTTTACGATCAGTTTTCTTCACCGAAACCCTAGATCGGATTCGTTTTCTTCTCCGATCTAGTTGCCTAGCGACCGTTCGCCGAACCGTTCGTCCTAACGAACGCGATCACCGGATTTCTTCCAGGTTAACGAATGTCCGTTCGTTCAACCGTTCTTCTTTTTCTTCTCGTCGGATTTATTCCGCGATCGCGATCTCAGATCCGATCTTCTTTCTAGTCTATCTTCTTGCTCGTTTATCGGAATCAGGCGATTCAAGCGCCTGGAGTTTCGTTTCAAAACCGCCGTTCCGACTAATCAACTTTAACTAAGTTTTTGCTACGGTAAAATTTGACCTAGTTTCAACTTGCTAGAACCGAGTTGTTTTCTTCCGCCGTTTGTTTTCGATTTCTTTGTTCGGTTCTTTCTCTCTTTGCAACCGGAGTTGTTAAGTTGAACTTTCTGGTTCGATCTCTTGTTCGAGTTTTACCTGTGCATTAGATGAGTACTTATTGTATGCTTGTTGTTTGTCTGCGATAGATTGTTCGATCTCTTGTTCTTTCTCTCTTTACCGGAGCACAGAGATCAGACTGTTTGAGGTCTGGTTGCTACAGAGATGGTATCAGAGCACATGCTGACTGTAGGACACGACCACTAAGTTAAAGCCATAGATCACTATTCTCTCCTCATTTTCCTAACTCCTCATCTTTTCTACTCTTTAGGATGAAGGACGCGAAGATTAAGTACGCTCAACCGGATGAAGGCACAACTTTTGGATTTCACTTGAAGGAAGTCACCAAGTACCTAAACATTGGACTACCAAGCTTCACCGGGACTTTCAACGCCACTTTGCCTGAAGAGGAGCGCTGGAAGATTCAAGCTCACGTTCCGGGAAGGACATTCGCGCCAATCACGAAGCCCATAGATAGTGTTTTCAATGCACCAACCTGGAGTCTAGGAAAGAGCATGGCAGCCCATATCACCATAGGACGCATTGGAGAAGTTAATCAAGAAGACCTCGAGGACACTATCTACCAGATTTGCGGACGCCGAGATGAACAATGGGAGTTAGTCAGCACCAAGAAGGATAGATCCATTGCATCATTCATCCAGGAATTAAACTAGCACATTCGACGCCACGAGAACCAGATGTGCAATGATATGATAGAGTTGAAGAATGCGAAAGCGAGGATCATCGAGCTAGAAGGAGAACTGAAGGCTACACGCAAGGACTACATGGACGAGATCGTAGCTCTAGCAAGACACAACGTCGATCTTAAGAAAGAGATTGAAGAACTCAAGAGGGAGTTAGCATCCAGGAAGGAAGACATGTACGTCGCATGTCCGGACAACTACATCATCATCGACGACACCGATTCGGATCCAAGTGAACCCGAATTTGAAGACGAAGCTGGAGCGGACATCATGGAGTCTTCCACCGGTTCAAATTTCTAGATGACCACCAAATATTAGTAGTATTTCCCCCATGAAAACACTATAGTTCGACCACTTTTGCGATAGCTAGATCGATTGTATGCCCTTGTTTGATTGAATGAAGTGATTTTGTGTGAATTTGCTCATGTGCATTGGGGTAGTGTTTTCTCTTTAGACCTCATTCTATTCTTACATCTTGTCTTTTCTAAACCCTCAAATGCCTCCGAGACGTGACCCCGGGTTACCATTAAGGATTGGTAACTATGTTTTTCCCTCAGACCTAATAGTATTGGAATCTCAAGGATTGAATATGATATTAGGCATGGATTGGTTATCACAGTATGAAGGAAACATCGATTGTGCTAGTAAGTCAGTTTTGCTTACAACGCTAGAAGGAAGAAGGATCAAGTATGTATCCCGGCATGTGCCAAATAGGACACAAGTAAATTGCCTGACAGGAGTCGTGCAGGAGGAAGTACCTGTGGTAAAGGATTTTCCTGATGTATTTCCGGAAGAGTTGCCAGGCATGCCACCGGATAGAGACATTGAGTTTTTGATTGAGTTATTGCCAGGCACTGGACCAATATCAAAGAGACCATACCGGATGCCAGCAAAGGATTTGGTAGAAATTAAGAATCAGATTAAGGAGTTGTTGGAGAAAGGTTACATACGCCCAAGTTCTTCGCCTTGGGGATCACCCGTACTTCTAGTGGAGAAGAAGGATGAATCATTACGGATGGTTGTTGATTACCGTGGATTGAATGAAGTAACCATCAAAAACAAGTACCCACTGCCAATGATTAATGATTTGTTTGATCGTTTGCAAGGAGCTAAAGTGTTTTCCAAGATCGATTTGCGATCAGGGTACCACCAGTTGAAGATTCGAGAGCAGGACATACCTAAGACAGCATTCACCACGAGATATGGACTGTATGAGTATACCGTTATGTCATTTGGATTGACTAACGCGCCTGCCTATTTTATGAACCTGATGAACAAGGTATTTATGGAGTTTTTGGATAAGTTCGTCGTAGTGTTCATTGATGATATCCTGGTTTATTCAAAGAATGAAGAAGAGCACAAGGAACATTTGCGTTTGGTTTTGGAGAAACTAAGGGAACATCAGTTATATGCCAAATTTAGCAAATGTGAGTTTTGGTTGAAGGAAGTTGGATTCCTCGGACACGTTATATCCGGAGAAGGGATAGCAGTTGACCCCGCAAAGGTTGAGACCGTAACCGAGTGGGAAGCACCAACGACAGTTGGAGAGATCCGGAGTTTTCTTGGACTCGCAGGATACTACCGGGGATTCATTGAGAACTTTTCAAAGATTGCAAAGCCTATGACGGAGTTGTTGAAGAAGGATACCAAGTTCAATTGGACTGGGGAGTGTGAGGCTAGTTTCCTGGAGTTGAAGAAACGATTGGTTACCTCACCAGTGTTGATTTTGCCAGATCAGACCAAGGATTATGAGGTGTATTGTGACGCTTCACGTCGAGGACTTGGAGCCGTGCTTATGCAGGAAGGGAGAGTTGTTTCATATGCTTCACGACAATTGAAACCTCATGAGTTGAATTACGCCACGCATGATTTGGAGCTAGCAGCCGTAGTACATGCATTGAAGACATAGAGACATTTCCTCATTGGAAATCATTGTGAGGTGTACACGGATCACAAGAGTTTGAAGTACATTTTCACGCAGAAGGAGTTGAATCTCAGACAAAGGAGATGGTTGGAGCTCATCAAGGATTACGATATGAGATTGCATTACCATCCTGGTAAAGCTAATGTAGTAGCTGACGCATTGAGCCATAAGAGCCATGTCAATACGATAATGACGGGAAGTATACCAAAGGAGTTAGCAGAAAACCTTCGTGAGCTATGTTTGGAGATAGTTCCGAAAGGCTATGTAGCAGCATTGGAGATTCAGTCAACATTGATGGATAAAATCAGAGAAGCTCAGAAATCCGACAAGGAGATTGCTTCCATAAAGGAGGAACTAAGCAAAGGAAAAGCAAAGGGATTTCATGAGGATGAGCACGATACCCTATGGTTTGAGGACCGTGTTTATGTGCCAAATGACCCGGAGATCAGGAAGTTGATTTTGCAAGAGGCACATGATTCACCATATTCGATTCACCCAGGAAATACTAAGATGTATTTGGATTTGAAGGAGACATTCTGGTGGACCGGAATGAAGAAGGATATTGCAGCATATGTAGCAGTTTGTGACGTATGCCATAGAGTAAAGGCAAAGCATCAGAGGCCAGCCGGATTGTTGCAACCATTGCCGATACCCGAATGAAAGTGGGATAAGATAGGCATGGATTTTATCACGGGACTACCCAGGACGAAAGCAGGTTATGACTCGATATGGGTAGTAGTTGATCGTTTGACGAAGGTAGCACATTTCATTCCAGTTAAGACCACTTACACCAGTGCTAAGTTGGCAAAGATATACATAACTAGGATCATTTATTTGCATGGAGTTCCGAGGAGTATTGTATCAGATAGAGGAACCCAATTTACCTCAAAGTTTTGGAATCAGTTGCATGAAACTTTGGGAACCAGGCTAGAGTTCAGCACCGCTTTTCATCCGCAGACAGATGGACAGACCGAGAGAGTCAATCAAATTTTGGAAGATATGCTGAGAGCTTGTGCACTAGATTATAGATCTAGTTGGGACGATAACTTGCCATATCCGGAGTTTTCCTATAACAACAGTTGCCAAACTAGTTTGAAGATGGCACCTTTCGAAGCTTTATACGGAAGGAGGTGCAGGACACCGTTGTCATGGGACGAAGTTGGAGACCGTCAGTTCTTTGGACCAGATTTGATTAAGGAGTCTGAACGGAAAGTTAAATTGATACGCGATAGGCTCAAGGTAGCCCAGTCCAGGCAGAAGAGCTACGCAGATTCTAAACGCAAGGAGACAGTTTACGAAACCGGAGACAGGGTGTATCTCCGAGTATCCCCACTTCGAGGAGTTAAGCGCTTTGGAGTAAAGGGAAAGTTAGCACCGTGTTTCGTTGGACCATATAAGATCTTGCAACGTATGGGAGAAGTCGCGTATAAGTTGGAATTACCAGAGGGACTGTCAGGAGTTCATGATGTATTCCATGTTTCTCAGCTGAAGAAATGTCACGCCGAGATGGCAGAGGTACCGTTAAGAGATACAGTGCCGCTTGAAGCGATTCAGTTGAAGGACGACTTGACGTATGAGGAGAAACCAGTTAAGATTCTCGAGTATGCCAGCAGAGTTACCTGCAGCAAGGTTATCAAGTTTTGCAAAGTTCAGTGGAACCACCACTCAGAGGATGAAGCCACCTGGGAGAGAGAAGAAGATTTGCTCAAGGACCACCCTCACCTATTTTCTAGGCAACCCGAATCTCGAGGGCGAGATTCATCTTAAGGGGGGTAGGTTTGTAACATCCCAAATTTTCAATTTGGAATGTTATACATAGATCATCATGCATATCATATTTTCTTGCATTTTGTCGATCCTAGAAATTTCACGCAACTCAAGGACCCTCGGAGAGAGTTGGAGATTTCGTCATTTTCATATTTGAGCTTTCTCAAATTTCGAAAAGAGGATCAGTGGTTTTTGTCGGAGTTTCTTTTGCCTTTTTATTGGATAGGGAAAAATGCGCGTTTTCAAAATTTGCATCTTAGGCCCGGAGAAAAGTTCATTTTGTTCGACTCATTTTTAGGAGTCGGGGAAAATTTACTTTATTAGATTTGGAGTTCGTTTAGATCTCTTTCTGTTTTTCTTTCCGAGCGCGGAACCGATTTAAAAAAAATTCCAGCGACTTGGGCCAAAGGCCCAAGCCACCGAGCCGGCCAGGCCAGAGGCCAGCACTAGCCGCGCGCGCGCCCAGGCGCCCAGGCGCAAGGCGCCAGGGAGGCCGCCGCCGCCGTCCTTTGTGGATTCTTAGTAGGATTCGTCCTACTTTCGTTTTTTTCTAGATCTCTTTCCCTCTTTTCTTTCCTAGTCCTAGTCTAATTCCTTGACCCCTATCCCAAGTTTTCTTCCCCCCTCCCCAATATAAATACTCCCACACCCCCCCCCCTCTAAACCATCAAACCAAAGCCCCAAGCACCCCGCGCCCCACACCCTGCACCGCGCCGCCCTAAGCCGCCGCACCACCGCCACCGCACCTTGCCGCGCCACACCCCGTGCCACGCCGCCGGAGTTCCTCGCCGGAGGTAGCCCCGCGCTACATCTATTCTTTTCATCGGATCGTTTTCTTCTAATCGTTCCGATTCTTTTTCTCCGATTCGTTTTTCTTCACAAAACCGTTCCGGTTTTCTAGATCGGTTTTCTTCTCTGAAACCCTAGATCGGATTCGTTTTCTTCTCCGATCTAGTTGCCTAGCGACCGTTCGCCGGACCGTTTGTCCTAACGAACGCGATCACCGGATTTCTTCCAGGTTAACGAACGTCCGTTCGTTCAACCGTTCTTCTTTTTCTTTTCGTCGGATTTATTCCGCGATCGCGATCTCAGATCCGATCTTCTTTCTAGTCTATCTTCTCGCTCGTTTATCGGAATCAGGCGATTCAAGCGCCTGGAGTTTCGTTTCGAAACCGCCGTTCCGACTAATCAACTTTAACTAAGTTTTTGCTACGGTAAAATTTGACCTAGTTTCAACTTGCTAGAACCGAGTTGTTTTCTTCCGTCGTTTGTTTTCGGTTTCTTTGTTCGGTTCTTTCTCTCTTTGCAACCGGAGTTCTTAAGTTGAACTTTCTGGTTCGATCTCTTGTTCGAGTTTTACCTGTGCATTAGATGAGTACTTATTGTATGCTTGTTGTTTGTCTGCGATAGATTACCCGGATTGCGCCGCTTGTCACTTCGAATCTCTAGGACTCGCGGATCATCAGCAAGGCAAGTAACACTTTGATCATACCTTTTCTACAACCCAGTTTTATTGCATTAGATCAATCCTCACACATTGCATGATTAGGATCTAATTAAATTGTGGGATGGGAAGTAGATGAGGTAGTACCTATTACCTGTTTATTATGAAACCTTTGGGAGTTACTTCTACGTTTGCTTATGATGCCATGCTATGCTAGTAGACGTGGATTGGGTGAGTGATATCCATGACAGATGTGAGATTGATAATTTTAATGGTTTATCTAAGGTGGCAACTTAAACACACATCCGGGTGGATTGAGGCACCTGATGTCTATCAGGACTTGCCTGTTTTTATTTGGACCGCCACCCAGGCTCAAAGGGATCATAAGATCTTTCATGCTAAATACTTACGTGTGCAGCCACAAGCCATTATGGGCTCTGGCATAGTTGACTAAGTCGTGCGAACTCTTACAGGGTAGACTAGCAGATGTAAGGGAAAGTAGGTGTACCGGTCTATCCATCGTAAGGTGCTAGCGCTTCTGAAAGACTGTGTCTCGGTCATCCGTTTCTCAAACACCAGTAGTGCGAGAAAACCAACGGAGGCGATCGAGTCTTGTGGGGAAAAGTGCGCAAACCTCTGCAGAGTGTAACAAACTAATCATGATTAGCCGTGTCCCCGGTTATGGACAATCTTGAGTATCTAGTACTTGAATATCATGTGAATCTCATCATGTTACTTCTAATTAATATTGTTGGGTTATTAATGATTACTTTTAATTGGGATTGAGAATGCTGTCAACCATTCTCAATGTTTAACAACCACCATGATAGTTACATAAATTTTTTCCTTTCCAGTAGGAAAAAATTGGCTTTACGCAAAACAGTAACCATAGAGCTTTCCACCAGCCAAATATGCATATAGTATAGCTGTTTCATTCCATTACTCTCTATGTGTTACATTGCTGCATATTCCATATGCTGACCCGTTTTCGGGCTGCAACGTTAATGTTGCAGACTTTTCAGACGACGATTGAGGTGTTTTAGGTCATGGTTCTATACTCAGTGATGCCGTTGGAGTTGATGGACCCATTTATTCTTCCAAGTCTTCCGCTGTTGTCGATTTTAGATGGCCTTAAGCCATATTATTGTAATAAGTTATCTTCGGAGACAACGATGTAATAAGTGTGTGATTGCCACTCTGCTATAAATCCTTCGAAGTACTGTGTGGTGTCAGCATTACTGATCCAGGGATGACACCGGAGCACAGAGATCAGACTGTTTGAGGTCTGGTCGCTACAGCTGAATACATGGGGGAGGGAAAGAAGTGTAGAGGGCAATGAGGTGGCGGGCGAAGTGAGGGGAGTGATGAAGGAGCTTTTTGACTGGAGCAAAAACGTCCTTGGAGACCTAGAGAAGTGTATCCAGCGAACAAAAAAGGAACTCGAGGAGGTCAGAAGGAAGAACATAAGTGAGGATCAAGTCCGGCGAGAGCATATGTTGCGGTTCAAGCTAAGCCGCTTGGAGGAACAACTGGAAACTTATTGGAAACAACGGGCACATGTTAATTGGATGAAAGGAGGGAACCGGAATACCAAGTTTTTCCATGCAACGACTTCAGAGAGAAGAATGAAGAATAGAATTGGGAGGCTTAGGAAGGAGGATGGCGGGGTGGTAGAGAGGGAGGAAGAGATGAAGGAAGAAGTTACTAACTATTTTTAAAAGCTCTTTACCTCCCATGCAGGAAATCGCCACCACGAGCTCCTGGCTTGTGTGCACCCGCGCGTCACCCCAGCCATGAATGATCTTCTTCAGAGAGAGTATGCACGGGAGGGCGTTTTTGAGGCCTTGAAGAGCATTGGAGATCTGAAAGCGCCTGGTCCGGACGGCATGCCTTCGGTCTTCTATAAGAGATGTTGGGACATTGTTGGAGACGATGTTGTGACCGAGGTTCTGGCTGTGTTGAATGGTGGACCTATGCCAGACGGGTGGAATGAGACGTATGTGGTGCTGATCCCCAAAGTTAAAAGTCCAGAGAGTATGAAGGATCTTCGACCGATTAGCCTTTGCAATGTTGTCTACAAGTTGGTCTCAAAGGTTCTTGCAAATAGGTTGAAGCAAATCCTCCCAGAAATCATATCACCGAACCAGAGTGCCTTCGTTCCTGGTAGAATGATCACGGATAATATCTTACTAGCCTATGAGTGCACCCACTATATGAAGAATAAAAGGGGAGGTAAATATGGTCATGTTGCGGTTAAGCTTGATATGAGTAAAGCATACGATCGGATTGAGTGGCTCTTTCTTGAGAAGATGATGCACAAGTTGGGGTTTAATGATCAGTGGATTGAGAGGATCATGTTGTGTGTCAAGTCAGTCTCATACAAGATCAAAGTCAATGGGGAGTGCACTGACACAATCATCCCACAAAGAGGGTTGAGGCAGGGGGACCCCCTTTCCCCATATCTCTTCCTGATTTGTGCTGAGGGGTTCTCCTCTCTGTTGAATGCCGCAGAAGTGGATGGATCCTTGAGTGGGATCCGAATTTGCAATGCAATTCTGAGATTTTACCATCTATTGTTTGCAGATGACTCACTAGTACTTATTAAAACTTCGCGTGAGAGTGCTACGTCACTGCAAATTTTGCTACAACTATATGAGGTGTGCTCGGGTCAGGTTGTGAATTATGAGAAGTCATCTATAATGTTCAGCAAGAACACTAGGCAGGTGAAAAGAAATGAGGTTCTACATACATTGCACATACGAGCTGAGGCAAGAACAGAAAAATATTTGGGGCTACCCGTTTATGTGGGGCAAGCGAGAAAACAGACTTTTGAATATTTAAAGGGGAGAATTTGGCAAAAGATCCAAGGGTGGCAGGAAAGGTTATTGTCAAAGATGGGCAAGGATGTCCTGATTAAAGCTTGTGCTCAAGCGATCCCAACTTTCGTCATGTCTTGTTTTGATCTAACCAAGACGCTATGTGAGGAAATAAACACCATGATATGTCACTTTTGGTGGGCAAAGCAAGAGAAGAGCAACACGATGCATTGGCTAAGTTGGGATTTGCTAACGAAGGCCAAAAAGGATGGCGGTATGGGGTTTCAGGATATATACGGATTCAACATGCGAAAAGTGGCTGCAGCAACTGGGCTCCAGGGCTCCTGGTATTTGAAATTTTTGAAAAACACATTTTCGTTGCTTCAAAAAATCCTATATTAAATACATGAATACATACACACGTTCCTAAGGCCTGGTAAAAAGTTGAAAACAAAATACTTTGTATTTTGGGAAATACAAAAAAGAAAAATTTCTGACAGAAAATGGCACACCTGTTCTCCTATATAGTGTCAGAAATTTGTTTTTTTTTCTATAGCCCCAAACAAAACGAGATTTCTACCAAAACTTGCCACGGGTATTCGGAATGTTTATATGTATCCTCATGAGACATTTCACATTTTTTTGAAACTTTAAAAATACAAATTTCAAAATGTTTAAATATAGGGAGCAGTGGAGCTCGGGTGCTGCAATCCCTCTCTCTTCAACATGGCCATGCTTGCAAGACAGGCGTGGCGTATGCTCACAGTACCGGACTCGTTGTCTGCCCAGGTGTTGAAAGCTCGATATTTCCCACGGTCATCCATTCTGGAAGCTGAAGCTCATGCGGGGATTTCATACACATGGCGTAGAATTCTCAAGGGGGTGTCACTACTGAAAGAAGGGCTGGTATACAGGGTGGTCTATGGTACTTCGATCAGAATCTGGTCCGACCCTTGGCTCGCTCGGGATGGTGTGAGAACCCCAACAACACGGAGGGGAGATGCTTACTAACCAGGGTCTGCGAGATGGTGGATCCGGACACCCAAAGCTGGGATGAAAGGCTTGTGAAGGATATTTTTAGAGAGGATGAGGCCAAAATCATACTTGCTACTCCGGTCCGAGAGGAACACGATGATTTCTATGCATGGCACTATGATAGCAAAGGAATGTTCTCTGTCAAGTCTGCCTACAAGGTTTATGTCTCGGGGAGGGATGCATGTCTTCCACAATGTGTGAATCCACAACCAAACAGCTGGGAATGGAAGGAAATATGGAGCATACCTTGTCAACCAAAGATTCAGCAGTTTATATGGCGACTAGCACACAACAACCTACATCTGAAACTTAGCATGAAACGGAGGGGTGTCGATTGCGACATCCTGTGTGTATGCTGTAAGAGGTTAGACGAGGATGGGGCGCATTTGTTTCCAAGATGCAAGCAGGTTAAGAAGGTATGGCGGTCCCTTCAACTAGAGGCACTACGACAGAGACTTTGCGAATGCAGGGATGCACATGAACTACTGCATGAAACGCTGCGATTGCCGGAAGATAGAAAAGTTCTGGTTGTATGCTTGCTTTGGAAATGGTGGAACTGGAGGAATAAAACAAATGCTGGGGAGAAGAATGTGCCTGTGGAGAGCCTGTCTGCTGAGATTACTAATTGGGCTATTAATTCTCTAGCTCTGTGCAAGCCATCTCGTACTGAAGCTCATACTGATGCCGGACAGCAAGCAGCGCAGGAGTGGAGAAAGCCCGAGGGAGACCGACTTAAAATAAACTGCGATGGGGCCTTCATGGAACATCTTGGCAGGGGTGGCTGGGGCTTCGCGATCCGGGATCAGGCTGGGGATGTACGAGGATCAGGTGCGGGCTTTTTGAGCCATGTGGCTTCAGCGATACGGGCTGAAGCAGAGGGGTGCGCAATGGCACTTGCGGCGGCGTCCAGCTGGGGTATGACAGACATCGAGGTTGAATTGGACTGTTAACAGTTGGTTAACGCCCTGAATGGTACTGGATTAAACCTGGCACCTGAAGGCATCCTTTTCAGGGAGATACGTGCGATCGCAAGGATTAAACCTGGTTAACGCCCTGAACTTACGGGAACCCCGGCAGGGTGCAAAATGTCCCAGCTGCCAGGACAGAACGCGCAGCTCTTCCTGTGCCGGCCAAGCGGCTCCTCTGCGTGCACGCATGCCATCAAACACTAGAGAATCAGAAACTAAACCAACTAGGCAACTAGCTAATCGAGAGACGGCGATCGATGCCTACCGATGATGACGCACACTTCAACGGCGGCATTGCCGTGCTTGTAGCCCACCTCGGCGAAGAAGCGCTTGATCCTGTTGCTCTTGCGGCTGCGGGCCCAGAAGTTGATGTGGGCCCACAGCTGCTCCTTGAAGGTTGCCGTTGATGCCATCAGAGGCTTCACGGCGTCGTACTCGGCGCCCTGTAGAAATTACACATGCCAATGTCATCATGTCACCAAGGAAGCACACACGCAGAAGGATAGCTGGTTGTGAACTTGTGATGAAATGATGAGAGAGAGCTGCGTTGTAGTGGAGGAGAGCGTGGCCGGCGTGGCGCATGATGGCGGTGTCACGCCTTCTGCATCATCAAATGCAGCTGGAGTAACTTGTCTGAATTTGTAGACGGTTAATTACCTGGTGCCGATGCAAATAATGAAGAAAACTGTTATGTACAGCATCTTTAACTGTATCCCTTAGGACTTCCTCGATTAGTGAATGACAAGAAAAATTCACAAGGCTTGTGTCTAAAGTTTCTATCAGTTTTATTTCCATCGATCGTCTGTCGTTCATGCTGAAGAGTCCGCAGCTCTTCAGTTCAACAGAGATACCTTTCGTTAGCTCTAAATAGATCTACCTTTGCTATGCGCAAGCCCACGACATCGCATGATCAATTTTAGCATCGCACCCAAATTGCTGCCGTCTTTAATTTAGGTCAATCAGTAGTAACTTTAGGGGGTTAATGTAGGAAGGCCTCCACAGCTAGCAGTGACCTAATATAAACCTGTCTCGTTGATCTACAAAAAAAAACTTGTTGAGGCGGGCGGGACATACATACCCTTCTGTGGGCCCGAAATCGTCCCACGAACGCGAAGGTGAAGGCGGACACTTCCTGTTCCGTCGCCTCCGGAGGCGATCGTGCTCGCGCAGGTGGCCCTGCAGTCGCCCTTGCTCCTCGCCGGACAGCTGCGGCAGCAGCTCCTCCAGCGACGGCGCCGTGAACGGCTCAAACTCCCGCATACGCGAAGCCGACGCAGATTCTTCCATCGTGGATTTGGTTTGGTAATCGCGATCCACCCCCGACTGAAAAGGTCGGTGATCTGCGCAAGCCGAGCAGACGTTGAGGCGAGCGGAGGGCGGCGCACGTTCGTCGGGGGAGAGGCCTCGAACAGGGCGTATACGTTTGTTTGTCTGTTTGTTTTAACACAATGCAGACGTAAACGTTCATATACTCACCTCTATGAACATACATACGCACATCTTGTTTTATGAGCATCTTCGTAAGATTGAGCCGGCATATCATGTTAGCTTTTTTTTTTTGTGTTAGCCTTTTGTCATGGGCGAGGCCGTGATCCGCTCGGTCGGTTCCAGGCCCACGGCGGACGGTGTGGGCCGTGCCGCTGGCCCAGCACATCCATGCTCACCGGACAGACGAAACGCCAAAAAATATATTATTTTTGACATGACGCCAAAACAATTTATGGCGGCGGGCGGGGCAGGCAGAAGAACACGGCTGCACGAGATGCGGATCCTGTCTCTTCTGCCCCGTTCGCCGACGATACGTACGGCCGCTCATCCTGTGCCTTCCCGATTTCCATGGATCCGGCGGCGTCCACCAGCCAGCCTGCAGCGACAACGATCAAATTTATATTTAACCCGGCCGGCTTGCACAATCCTGGGACTCTGTCAGTGGGAATGAAGTCCTGATTGCTAGCTGCTGCTGCGAATTCACTCGCTTCAAATCTCAAAAAGCACAGTTGGACACCTCTTCGTGGCGCTTGTTGGACTCCGTCGACGCTTGGTGGACAAGCACTTGTGACGCCGGCACGTCAAACCGTCGAGCCAAAGCCTTCCTCATCATGCTTGTGACGTGGATAATTTGAAATGAGCAAAATGCAAGAGTGTTTAGGTTTAAAAGCGCTTCACCGACTATCTTGCTTAACACCATCTCGACCGAAGCCAATCTTTGGATCATCGTCGGTACAAAAAAATTAAGGTCTTTCATATCGCAAGAGTAATAATTCATTTGGTGTCGTGGGTGAATTGTAACAAACTTTATTCTCTTTTATTTATAATGGATGAGGCAAAAATTTTGCCTCTGTTTAAAAAAAACACCTGGCCGGTTGAAGTCGTGAGCTCCATTACTCTGCAGCCGTGTACCACTGTGCAAAATATTGTCGTTAGCGATGCACCGATGAAACGGGACGGACAGGGAATAAATAAAACAAAACACGATTAAGTTCGATTCCGGCCGGCCGGCCAAGACGCTTGTGCGTGGAAGGCGGCGGCAGGATCGACCGATCTGGTCGCCAGATCCTCCGATTCAATCCAGTCCAATCAATCTAGCAGCTACGCTAGGAGCGACTTATTATTGAACAGATGGTACAATACTGATCACATCACATGCATGTACACCTTGGCCCCCCGGTCCAGCAGCTACGCATGCATGCACGACTCAGTTGCTTGCGTTGCATGCCCACGACCGCAGGCCACAGTTGCCCATGCAACAACCAACAATGCTGCGTACGTTACTGCTAGCTGCAGCTACTCATTCATCCACGGGCCAGATCTACACCTTGTACGAATGCAGGCAACACGCTGGCCTTACTACTAGCCACCGTACCTAGCACACTGACTGCGTCCATCTCCTAGCCAATCCACGCAGCTAGCTAAGTGATCAAGCGCTAGCTAGCGGTACAGTCTACAGTGTGGCAGTAACTTCACCAGCTACAATGGTGGATGGAGATGTGCGAGCGGAAGGGAGCCAGACGGCATCACGTGTGCGCGGACGGGGACCGGGCGTCGGCTCCATGTTACGCATCCGTGCGCGCGTACACAACCAATACAGCTACGTGACGTGCCTCTGCTGCGTACCTCTCCATCTCCATCTCGATCTCAGCTATCTGTTTCGGCTATTGATGATCGTGATGGAGCCAAATGGTCCCGTGAGACAACGATCCATCTCCCGGCCAGGCGCTTTTGGGGAGCCGGGGAGGCGGATCATAGCGGTGCTCGACCTAATCCGCTTTGAGAGAAGAAAAGAAAGATCGTTGCATGTTGCTGTCGAATCCGTCGGTCGGTTGCTATAGCTTCGTGCCCCGGCGACAACGAAATGTACTTGTGTACAAAGCCGGAAGACACTGCTCACTGCTGGCCGTACAGTGTGTTTTTACTTCTGTAGTTGTTGGTGACAATGTGATCTGCGTACCCCATGACCGTGAAAGGAAGATGCATGTACGTGCGCGTGAGTCGACCGCTCAAGAGAACATCGACTTAGAAGTAGAGTAAAATGTCTAGGTCAAACTTTGAAACAATGGACGCTAGCTAGCTAGTGCATGGCCAGCCAAATGTACAATCACCGCGTGTAGGGGAAACATTTCTGGTTGACATTTATGTACTCCACATGCAATGTGTGCACTACCGGCAGTGGCACTTTAGATCTTCAATGTGTGCTGTTGCGTCCGGGTTGCACGGTGGATCATGTGAACCATGATCGACCGCGCATGCATACGCACCGCCAACCGGGCTATAACGTACGTGTGCACCCAACACCACACCATACATATGTCTGGTCTCTGACTCTCTGATTTTTCTTACTAGACGTACGCCTTTCCCTCCACTTCTTCCTTCAAGGTGCCTGCGTACCACTGGCACTAGAAGACGACGTTGCATGCAGCAGTAAGCCGAGCGACATCACCATGCAGTAGGACAACGCATGGCAAATCATTGGAGCCATGGCGTAACCCGGCAGCCGGCCTGTGGCATCTTTCTCTTAGATAACAACGTGAAGCTAGCTAGTCACATAAGTTGTGCTCAATGAGACAATGACAAGAGCAGCAGCAGGTCCACGGACCACGGAGCATGATGAGAGCTGGAGGGGAGCACGTCGAGCGGTGCTCTCAGTTTTTTTTTTAGGCTCCGGTGCTCCGAGATGTAGGGATTGGCAGGAGCGGAAGGAGGACGGCGACGGCAGTAGCAATTCTTTTAGCTCGTGAGTCGCGACGTGAAATTACTCTGAGAAAAATATTCAGAATATGAAAAAGTTGGCCCATGCAGGTCTCGAACCTGCGACCTTGGCCTTATTAGGACCACGCTCTGACCAGCTGAGCTAATAGGCCAGTTTAATTACATGATTAATGGATTCTTTATTAAATATTTCTCAAAAATAAATAAATGACTACTCCATCCAAATATATAGAGCCTAAGAGCATCTTCAATAGATGGTCCAAATTTTAACGGTCCAAAATCGAAGATGTAAAATATAGATCGCCAAAAAATGTGTTTTGGAGTTTCGAAAAATGCTCATCTTTAACAGATGGTCCAAATCGGAGATGTAAAAAAGCAACTCCAACAAATGGTCCAAAACGAAGATATAAAATCGCCTTGATCGCCTTCTTCAACCTTGAGACGTCGGCCGCCTTCGTCAAATCCATCGCCATCAAGCTCTCCCCGACCTCCCCGAGCGCCCCATCCTCCCCGTGATGAGCTCCTCTCCCAATCCCTCTAACTTTTCCCTTCGATCGGTGTCGTTTGCCACCGCTCCCGTGCTCGTCCGTGGTCGCCATGGCCGGAGCCCGAGCTCCCCTGTACGTGCTCCTTTGCCGGCCAGCAGCCACGGAGGCGGGCAACAGCTGACGCGAACACCACGAGCAGCGGCACAGGCACGCTGCACGGGCCAGCAGCGACGGCAGCTCGGCTGGACAGGGTCAGTGCGGGGCGGCGGCGGGGCCGGGAGGCGGTGGCAACGGGGCGGGCCAGCGAGTAGCGGCATGCGGCGGCCAAAGGACCCGGCGGAGGCCTACATGGGCAGCCGGACCGCCGGAGGCGCCGAATCCCACCGCGGCTGCCTCCCGATTCGGCTGCGCCCGAGCGGCTGCGAGATGGCTTCCGGCGAGGGAGGCGACGGGGGCGAGGGCGGCGGAGGGCGGCGCTGGCGATTTGGGGCGGTGGCGGCGGGGATTTGGGCGGTGCCGGTGGCGGATTCCGGCCGACTGGTGTTCGGGCGGGCGGACGGTCGCCGAATTTGGACCAGTTGTATCTCATGATGCAAATTTGCACCGCGGGGTGTTGTATTTTAGATCACCGGAAGGCCACGGGCCAATTTTTTTACATATGGACCGTCTGTTGGAGCAGCGTTTTTTGCCCCAGACGATTCAAAAATTAGGTATTTTTACATTTGGACCGTCTATCGGAGATGCTCTAATATGCTTTTCGAGATTGCCTTTGACCATGGGTTGGAGTAATAATATACAACATGCATGCTACACAAAACACATCGCTAAATTCAAATGTGAAAGAAGTTTCTAATGATATAATAATCAATCGCCACAGACACCCAGCTGCAGCATGGACTTTAAGAAATAATGTGAGAGTGTAAGGTTGAGCCATGTATTAGTAAATTAGTACTTCATACTAACTATTCCTAGTTGCTACTACCTCCGTCCTGGTTAACTAGTTCTTCTCGTATTTTGGATCACTTTTATCATAATTTTAATCAATAAATATAGGTTATACATAATCAAAAATAATATTATTAAATACTACAATCAAATACGTATTCAATAAATTTTTTTTGTGACATGCATTAACATTTTCTAGTAAAATATGTGGTTGAACTTTGACTGAAAATATGATGGGGACTAATAAACCAGGATACAGGTAGTTTACATGTTGGTTATTAGGTTAACTCTAAGTGATATGACTATTAACCAAGCTCTAAGGTGATGTAAGCGGGTTATAAGGATTTTTTTCGATAAAGGGCGCTTTTATTAACTCATAATGTAGCATCAAGTGGATACAAAGCATAATGAGCGACACCCGGCCTCTACATAGCTAAGATGCACACAGCCTTAACGAAGAGTATAGTAAAGTACGTATAAAAAAAGGACAAGTTGGCCACAGTAAATCCATGAGTCCAAAACTATGCCAATGTCGACAGAGGAGGTAGACCGATCCGGAGATTATGTTGCCACCCATGTTGGGTAAAAACCTCCCTGGCCACCCGCTCCAATCGCATACACAGCGCCTTAAACAGCGATTGATACTCCGTTCCAGTGGCGGAGCCAGGAATTTGGTGTTGGGTATTCATTGTAAATTTTTTTTTTTGCAATGCAATGTAAATGTATACCAAATCACTAAGCTTCCTGGGGTAGAAAGCCCCAGGAGCGATTCAGCTAAATCTGCTCTTTCACACCTAAATGTTTTTTTTTTTTGCACTGTGAAACTTCCTTTGGAGAGGATCGAACCGATTTGAGAAATCGTACTTTTCTCAATAATCCTGTACAAAAATTCATATGTAGGATAACTGCCTATGTAATCTATTTGCTGCTCATGTGAGGCAGTTAGGATACTCCTAAGCGTCTATGTTAATTGTTGTTTGCAGGTTTAGGAACATACTTTTCTAAGTCAATTTACTGTTGCTGCTATACAGTCACAACCAACCAGGGGACGAGCGCGAGGCCGCGAGCAGAGTAGCCGAGAGAATGGAACTTGCGGATGGCTGGACGCCTGGAGGTGCTGCCGTGCTGGTGGCTGGTCCGGTTGTCGCTGCAGCGCTAACGCCGGCAGCGGCAGCTAGGTCGATCCTGCTGGTGAACGAGTCGAGGGCTGCGTGCCGTGGGCTCGACTTCACGTGGCCTGTTGCCTGGGCTGGAGAATGGAGAATGGATATGTATATCTGATTTTTTATTGGGCCAAATCATGGGTATTCCATGGAATGTCCAAGAATACCCCTGGCTCCGCCATTGCTCCGTTCGCTGTAGCGTAGACCACATACGTAGCCAGTGCATACAACGGTAAATAACCTACATAGAAGAAGAGGTTTTGCCATTAAAAACACAATCGTTTCTACATAGCCAAAGCGATCATAATAAGGCAGACGCTCCCACCCGTATTAGCGTACTAAAAGTATTTGGTATTCCATCAAGCTAGTGACCATATATATTAGCAACACTTGTTGATGGATACAAATTGGACGCTATTTTGATGACTGACCATATAGAACGCGCGAACTTGCACAGAAAGAAGAGGTGTTTAATTGTCTCGTCATGACTACAAAAGCTACACTTCTTACTTCCTTACCAGTTGCGTCGAGCGATTTGTCTTTTGTTTGCACAACTCCTTTCTGAAGATACCACATGAAAATCTTTTTTTTTTAGTGGCATCTTTGATTTTCATATTAGTTTATTATTATTCAACGGGTTATAAGGATTTAAATAATATATTCTTACTGAGTTGAAGCAAAGAGAAAAGAAGTTGATTTGGAGCAAAGAGAAGAGAATCAGGCTACAGATTCATACCCAGCTGCAACACGTACTCCTAGATCCTCGATGTATATTGTTGCATCTGGGTTGCACTGTCGATCATGTGACCCATGCTCGACCACACATGCATATGCACCACCAACCGCGAGCTACGTACGTGTGCACCCAACGACAATAGTTACATGTAAGTCGCATGAATTTGCAAATTGGGTCAGTCGAATTTGGTAAGAATAAGCAAGCTCGTAGGAGGGAGGGAGGGAAGGAAGAAGCAGCTGTCGGTCTATCTTAAAGGTGCGGCAGGTGCAGGGGGTCATCAGCCTCCTTGTCCATCTTAGGGATGGTGGGGGTGCAGGTTTGCCGGCTTCGGAATTGAAGATATGCCTTCCTACATTTTTTCCTTCAAGGTGCTTGTGTACCAGCGATGCTGGAAGACGACGTTGCATGCAGCCGCAGCAGTACACCGGGCGACACCACCATGCAGTACGACAACGCACGCATATGGCAAATCATTGGAGCAACCATGTTGTAGGACAACAGGGCGCCCTGTGGCATCTTTCTCTTTGGATAACAATGTGAAGCTAGCCACGTAGCTGTCCGAGGGGAAGGAAGGGGGGAAACGGAAGGCGGCCGGACGGGTAACATATGTCGACACGCACTCATGCATGTACCGATGTATTGTAGACTGTAGTACATGCTTTAGAGAGATATCCGCCTGATCGGGGCGCAACAGTGATCAATGACAGCGATAGGTTACAAGGACATGTACGTAGCTAGTAGTGCAATTTTTAAGATCGGCATGAGAAACTACTCCCAAGGAAAAATAATTGAAAAGAAAAAGAACGTTGGCCCATGCAGGTCTCGAACCTGCGACCTTGGCCTTATTAGGACCACGCTCTAACCAACTGAGCTAATAGGCCAATTTACTTACCTAAATAATGTATAACTTTTAAGTAAAACGTAATTGCATAGTAAAAGCGATTACAAAAATTGAAAAGTAAAATAGGTTGGCCCATGCAGGTCTTCAACCTGCGACCTTGGCCTTATTAGGACCACGCTCTAACCAACTGAGCTAATAGGCCAACTTACATCAATTAATAATGTACAATTTATTTAACTAAAATGTAATTGCATAGTAAAAGCATTTACACCCGGGCTGAGCAAATCTGCTCCCTTAAATGTCCACGGAAAGCATTAACCTGCCTTTGAAATGTCCTCCGGACAACCATAACCCCACTTTCGACCTTCCATGTTCATGCAAAGCCATGCACGTCCATCTCGTATGACATCAATTCATAACAAATTCAACAATTCCACACAAAAAAAAAACAAACACATGCGAACATAAAAATCAAAAATTCATATTAAGATAGACGATACACGAATGAATCAATCGTGTCTTGTGTTACGCTCGATGGTCTTCTTCTTCTTCATTTCGAGCCACTTCTTGCTTTCGTCATCCAAAAGGCTAGCATCTTGCAGTATGATCCAAAAATCTTTCGTGTACCTTGCAAGCCTCAATCTATTTCTCGTTGATTCTTCTTCTTCTTCTTCTTCTTCTTCTTCTTCTTCTTCTTCTTCTTCTTCTTCGTCTTCTTCTTCTTCATTTAGAGCCACTTCTTGCTTTCGTCATCCGAGAGGCTAGCATCTTGCAGTATGATCCTAGAATCTTTCATGTCCCTTGCAAGCCTCAATCTCTTTCTCATTGATCTTCTTCTTCTTCTTCTTCTTCTTCTTCTTCTTCTTCTTCTTCTTCTTCTTCTTCTTCTTCTTCTTCTTCTTCTTCTTCTTCTTCTTCATTTCAAGCCACTTCTTGCTTTCGTCATCCAAGAGGCTAGCATCTTGCAGTATGATCCTAGAATCTTTCGTGTCCCTTGCAAGCCTCAATCTCTTTCTTGTTGATCTTCTTCTTCTTCTTCTTCTTCTTCTTCATTTCGAGCCACTTCTTGCTTTCGTCATCCAAGAGGCTAGCATCTTGTGGTATGATCCTAGAATCTTTCGTCAAACAATATAGACATCGGATTTGAGAGCTTGGTCCATCAATAGTCGTCTGATTTAGACATGAATTCTTAATTCTAAGGGAGTTTGAAATCTTATCACATTTAATTGTTTGAAGGTTTCTCTTTTATTTTAAGATTTTTTTGCGTCTGTAGAAAATTTTCACTTTTAAGCATCTTTAATAATTAATGTATAGTATATATGATATTTAGAAATAAAATATCCTATTTTGTGACATCGCATGAGGTATCATCTAATCTAGTATATACCTCCTCTTTTCACAATATCAATCTGCATGTATATGTGTACATAGTTAAAATAGGGGATAATCTAGCGTGTTTAAAAGTTTATTAAGTCCGGTCGGTTCTGGCATGCACATACTCTTTTTAGTACAAAAGAATGCTACAACAATGAAATAAAGGCCCCCAATATTTGACCCAAAAGTTCACAAAAATATGCAACTGCACACAAAAAACCTATTTGCAAATTTGCAAAAAGAATAATTGCACAAAAGAGGCCTAAAGACAATACCCAATGTCTGGTATAATGATAAGTCTTCATGCATGCATTTGTGTGGTATTTATACATATTTTGGATCATCATTGGAAGGCTCTTTGGGCCATAAGATTGGGGTTGCCAAATTCTTATGTAATCCATTCATGTGCCATACATACCATGGGACTCCCAACTTAATGAACAATAAATGTAGTAGCGCAGATCTAAAATTCAAATGGACAATACTTAGTACCGAGTGAGATTTAGGGCATTGTTGGTTGAGTGAGAATTAACAAACATGGTTTTTTATGCATGGTTATCTTTTAAATTTTTTTGTAGGACAAGAAAAGGCGGGAGTTGTTTCAATGCTGGCACATTATAAGAAGATATTTCTACGATCTCTATGATCAATTCTACATAGGGGAACTTTGTTTGCAAAGCATCAACATCTGTTTCATCACTCTAATTCCAAAAAAATCCAGGGGCTTCAGGAGTCAATGAATACATGCATATTTCACTCCTCGACTGCACAATTAAGTTGTTGACCAAGTTATTGGAAAATAGGCTTCAATCCATCATTCTTCGTCTAATCCATATTAACCAGCATGGCTTCATGAGAACAAGAATTATTCATGGTTGCATTGCTTGGGCATATGAATACCTTTTTCAATGTTACTCAATAAGAAACCCACTATGGTGCTCAAACTGGACTTTGATAAGACCTTTGACAAGGTTGAGCATGGAATGAACATGGCTATTCTCAAGCAGAACGGGTTTGGCAATAAATGGTGCAATTGGATCAGCCAAATTCTATCAATTGGTACTTCTGTTGTACTCCTTAATAGTGTTCCAAGAAAACAATTTGTGTGCAAGAGAGGAGTAAGGCAATGTGACCCCTTCTCTCCCCTGCCTTTTGTTATTGCTTTAGATTTTCTTCAAACTATTCTCAATAATGTCATGCAAAAGCAGTTTATTGAGCCACCAATCTCCCCTACGTCTTGCCCTGATTTTCCAATCCCACGGTATGCCTATGGTACCCTAATAATCATGCAAGCTTTCCCTAATCAACTGCAACACTTGGAGAGGCTGTTGGATCTCTTTTCACATGCATCTGGCTTAAGGGTCAACTTTCAGAAATCAAACCTGCTGCCTATCAACATCCCACAAGAAGAGATACCGAACCTTTGCAGCATTTTAGAGCGTCAAATTGGGACTTTTCCATTCACATATGTAGGTGTGTATGGAGTTCTTTATGTACATTATTGAGAGGATTTAGAAGAGAATGAACTCTCGTCCACAATTCTTGAGCTATGATGGCAGACTATTGATAGTTAATGCAGTACTTTCATCACTTCCAAATTTTGTTATGAGTTGTCTGCTTCTCTACAAAGGAATCATAGATCAAGTAGACAAATATAGGAGACATTGCTTTTGGAGGGGCAAAGACTTGGAACTTAAAGTCTCCACCCCTTGCTACCTAGGAGTTAGTATGCAAGCCCAAGAATGAAGGTGGTTTGAGAGTGCTAAACCTACACACTCAAAACATTGGCCTTTCAGTAAAGATGGTGCATAAATTCCTAAATCATTGTGACCTTCCTTGGATTCATCTAATTTGGGAATTCTACTATCCACATGGCGTCACCTCTGCAACTCCTTCTCACTGCTCCTTTTGGCGGAGAGATTGCTAAGAGCTTCTGCCCCGTACAAGGAAAATGCAACATGTTTGATTGAGGATGGCAGTTCAGTTGCTTTCTGGAGTGATAGATGGGACGATATTACTAAAACACAACTCTGGCCACATCTATTCTCGTTCACTAAGAACAAATGGATCTCCTTACATGCTATGGGTTCCTTGACAAACATTTTATGGCACTTCCATCTACCTTTGTCACAAGAGGCTTTTGATCAATATCAGAAACTGATGAAGCTTCTACAGAATACCCATCTAACACAGACAGAAGATACATGGCAACCATCTGGGGCTGTAAGATTTCAGGTTTCTCAAGCTTACAAAATTCTCACTGGTCATCGGGATTTCATTCCAGGATTGGCATGGATCTGGAAAACTTGTTGTCAACTCAAAGACAAGATTTTCTTCTGATTGCTTCTTCATAACATGAAAAACACAAGACCCATGCTACAGCGGGAAAACTTCTTCATTCCTGATTATACTTGTGTTTTATGCGGCCTACAAGTGCTTGAAACTAGGGATCACCTTTTCCTACATTGCCCATTTACCAAATGTTGTTGGACTTATTTATGTCCTACATGGACTCCTACATCCCTGGGCATCCAACACGAGATCAACAACTTAAAAGCCCTCCTTGGTGTTCCATCCTCTCTGGAGATCATCATCCTGGCTTCTTGCGCTATATGGATGGGAAGATATCAGGTGATACCGGGCGTTAGGTGATACCGTGATACGGGCTCCCGGGAGCCATTGGATCTCAAATCCGACGGCTCCCGAGAGCTCTTGAACATTTTGCAAAAATGTCATCCAAAAGTATTCAAATTTCACGTAAGTACAATAGATTTCAAACAGCCGTCGGATCTGAAGCCCGTATCACGGTATCATCTAAGTGCTGCTAGCACTTGATATTTTCCCCTATATTCTTGTAGGAGGATATTTAAAGAGATGCACTGGCTCACCTAGAGAGCAACTAATCTAGGAACCTGCGAATAATCCCTGCATGAGGAGGCCACATCTACTCCGCCTGTTAATTAGGTCGGGGAGTAACTACACCCCTTCTCTTCTCGGACAAACTAGTGTCCCCTTTGTCAGCTCTGCACTGAACTCAATACGTCCAATAATTCACTCCACTTCCCCTACCAACCTGACGAGGCGCCACTCACTTCACTCCACTTCCCCTATAAACTCCCCGCAGCATCCACCACGCTCTCCCTCCATTCACCGCGCGCAACCACCTCCCCCACTCTCTCCAGCCAAGCTGGCTAGAGAGCGAGCCCAGGGAGCTAGCTGAGCCCGCTTCGAGGCAAGAATTCAAAGCGCCATGCTGGGCTGCTTCTCCCGGCTCCGGCGGCCGCCCTCCGCCGCGGCGGCGGCGCCGGCGCCCGTGCAGCCGCCCGACGAGGCGTCCACGTCGGCCTCCACCCCGGAGACCTCCCCGCGCTCGTCCTCCTCCTCCGCCCGCTTCAAGAACGCGTGCCTCCGGGACGGCGGCAGGGGCGGGGACGTGGACGCCGACGTCGCCAAGGAGTGCCCGCTGCTGTCGTCCGCGCTCGCCGTGGACTCCGGGCTGTCGTCGGCCATCGCGTCCCGGCGGTTCTTCCTCGCCTCCCCGGGCCGGTCCAACTCCATCGTGGACTCGTCGGCGGCGCACGCGGCCGCCGTGCTGGGCGTGGGCGCGGCCGGGGTGGCGGTGCCGACCTACTCCCCGGACCCGCACGCCGACTTCCTGCGGTCCATGGAGGAGATGTCGGCGGCGCTGCGGCTGGACGCGCGGCGGCGCGGCGACCGGGCGCGCCTCCACGAGCTGCTGCTCTGCTACCTGGCGCTCAACGACAAGCGCGCGCACCGGTACGTCGTCAGCGCCTTCACCGACCTCCTCCTCCGCCTCACCGCCACCGACGACCTCGACGCCGACGACGAGCAGCACGGCAGCATGTAGCAGCTGCGCCGACGTGCATGCCTGTGCCTCCCTGCAGAGCTCAACACTTTCGTCCATTATTTCTCATATTTTTTCGGGGTGCAAGATGCTGGTGCTGTGTGCTCAGTTCCCAGCAGACAGGCCATGCATCTGATCTGACTGTAAAAAGAATTGTTCGTGTGCAATTTCGCGGCAAGAAAAGCCGCTTTGTACCTTTGTGTGGGCGTTGGCTGCTTTTGCCCTTTATGAAAGGCGTGAGCGTGCTAGCGAAGACGGGGAATATCTTAGCTTCTACAATTGCACCGCTTTGTTTCTTTGTGTAATTGCGTTTGTCTTTTCAGCCACCTCCCCGCGCTTTCACCTTTATCTTTGTGTTGGGGCATCTGAAGGCTAGTTTGGTACTCCGTCCGTAAACTGATATAAAAGCGTTTGGATCACTAGTTTACAGAGGGAGTACATGTCAGGCATGGTTGTGCCGTGACCATTGCTTTGTACATAGACACAGACACGTAGCAAATGTGAGCGCAATTCTGTCATTTTACTCTCTTGGACAGAGTAATTTTGGGATCGCCATTTGCAACTGCGCCACACACCTTGAGACGGGCGAGAGAGAGAGAGAGAGAGAGAGAGAGAGAGAGGTCTTCGGATCCAGCAGCAGGACGCAATAATAAACAGACGCCGTGCAGAACCAACCGCCGCCGTACGCGCATAGGCTCACTCTGTCACTCACACGTGGCCGCTGTACTCAACTATTCCGGCGACGGATAGATCGCGGACGCGTGGTAAACCAGTAACCATCACGCGCCAATCTTCTCCTCTGGTTCGAGATCACGCGGCCGGCCGAAAATAAGAGGATTGAGATCTATCATGGACCGTCTGTCACTCTCTCCCCCGTGCCTTCCCGACGAGCCCATCCAAAAAGAGCCGGCCGCAATGGCGAAAGGCGAAGCGATCAAGCCGGTGAGCGTGAGGGGGCGACGCTGACAGCGCAACCGCGAGCGGAGATCCGCGCAGATCGTGGCCGCTTTGCCCATGAATCGGATCACATGCAGACGCAGGCAGGCAAAATGTGTGTGCTCCGGCCGGGGCCTGCGTGATTACCCTGCTGAGTGCTGATGATGCGTAGCGTAACTAACCGCAAAGCAAAGCAAAGCAAAGCAGGCGACCTCGACGCAGCAGCGGCATGCCATGGAAGGAAGACATGTTGCGATCCCTGCAGCAACAGATAGAGCAGAGCAGAGCACCCAGGAAGAGTGTGATAAAGATGAGGATAAAGGTCCGAGTCCACCACCGGCCGGCGCTGCTGGTCTTGTGGTCTGATCATTTTGATCCTCCCGTCCTGGCCGGCAGCGACGCCGACCGAATCAGTAAATCACCTCCGATGGTCGCCGGCCGGCCACGCGTGGTGGGGAAAGCGGCGCACTGCACACACGACAGGCGGCAGAAGGGCTTCGCTGGCACCAGCACCAGGGACTGCCAAAAGAAGCTGATTTGGCGCCTCTGGTGGAGGGTGCAGATGCAGTAGACTCCACGAAATACCGTGTTAAAATAGGAAGAGGTTGTGCGCCGGTGACACTTTTCACACGCACATTTTCTGCTCTGGAACCACAAATCGGGATGAAAATGGAACAGCCGTGAGGCGGGTGATATGCCATATGGCAAGGACTAAAGGCATGTACAGAGAGCAGAATAATCCATATCTATGACGATTCAGTGGCACAAAGTATTCATATGGCTCATTTCAGTTTACTTGGTCCATCCATTGACCCTTAAATTAGCAGCACTAATTTAATACGTACAGTATAAAAGTTCCAACTCAAAAAGATATATACAAGTGAATTTCACCTTTTATCCTCCTAATTGTGCATTTGAGAAACCAATTACCGCATTTAACAAATAAAAAGTCTCATGATTACATCATTTATGAAACTCTGGGCCTGATTTTAGCCTATTTAAGAAGAAATTTGCATGTCTTTCAGTTGAGACACACATGTCAGGTTGTCGTGACGTGTTGCTTGGTTTGTCAACACCGGGCTCGAGAACATTGAGACAGGATCGTATGTCGATGAAGGCTCATGTAGGGAGCCTATATAGATATATATGGGAGGAGACCTATATGAGATCTCATATTTAGGTGAGATCGTGAGATCAACCCAAAAAATTCATATGCAGACGTTTCAAAAAATCTGAAATTGTTTGACAACATTTATGTGGGATATGTCTACAACCCCGAATAAAATCAGCGCAAAACTTGATGTACATTTGGAGATTTAACAAAGACAAATTTGAATGTGAATAGTAGCAGCTTTGGGTGAATAGTACTTTAAAACTGTTCACATCTGATTTTGTCTTTTTTGTTATTAATGTAAGTTGAATTAGGAGGTGTAACTCTTTGAGGTTGCACATCAAACATTGATGTGTGTTAAAAAAATGAGAATGTTTGAACATGTATTTTTTTTCGAAAATAAATCGATCTCACAGATCTCATCTAATGTGAGATCTCACACAAGTCCCCCCCCCCCCCCCCCCTATATAAATGTGGCTTTTAAGCCAGACTGCAAAACAAAGGAATAAGCCCAAGTGAGGTCCCGCTTACCATCACCCGGCAGATCGCAGCGGCCACGCCTACTGCCCTCCCTGCACGACACGTGTCCAAGTGAGGTTCCGCATACCGTCCTTCCTTAGGTAGGTATCTGCAACATGGGCTATGTTTCCGAAACATATGCGGTGTTGCAATGGTCTGCATCGGGTCTAAGTTTTCAAAATATGAACATTTTTGTAATGGTCTGCAACTGAGGCTACATTTATGAAACATGGGCCTTGTTTCAAACTAAAAGTTCCACAGGTGGCTATGTTTCTGAAACATACGCGATGTCGCAATGGTCTACAACAAGTATGTTTCTGAAACCTAAATGTTGTTATGATGGTCTATAACTTTTTTTGCGGGGTCTATAACTGAGGCTATGTTTCTAAAACATAGGTCGTGTTTTAATTAAAAAAAGATTCCACGAGTACCACAACAGGACTCGTGTTGCAAAGCGTTGAGCGCAACACAAGCCTTGTTGTAAAGGCTGGCACACGGTCATATGAAGGAGATCAGACAGCTCCCAAGTTCGGCATCCAACAACTACCAAGGCGGCGGATCTTTTTTAAACATCACCTGACACATAGCACGCTCCCCAACCAAACACCTAGACATGCCACTTTTTATTTCCATACATACCAACATGTTAGGCATCAAGGAGCACTAACAACACAATTCCGCCACGAAGCATCGCCGCCGACGACCACCATCAAGCAGGACCCGTAGCCATTTTTCACTCAGCAAAGCAAAAAACCATGCTCTACGGGCACGAAACCTCCTTTTTTTAGATGAGGGCACACGATCTTTCTTTAGCGGCAAACCAAGTTTTATTTAGCAAAAAACATAGAATGTGGGACACAAATCTGGTCATGGGATTGGTCAAACCAAACGTGACGTCCCAAACCCAATGGGAGTGCAAACTGGCTAAACTATGTGCCTCAACATTCACGGCACGACCCTCAAAACTGAAACTACAATTAAAATGACTTGTTAAATTATTAATCTCACTGATGATTGCACCATCATTTCCTTGACAAACTTTATTGATAGCTCCAGCCAGTTCCTTTGCGTCCAATGCAATCACTAGGTCATAGAGGTTGAGGTGTTGGCAGAGGTCTTGTGCCAACGTAAGGGCCTCCTGCACGCAACCGTCTCTAGAATCGCAGCATCATCAACACCTCCAATAACAATGGCTGAGCTGCCCAGAAACGTCCCAGCCGCGTCTCTACATACAGCGACAGCGGTGCCCACAATTCTTTCCTAAAATCTTATTAGTGCACGCGCACTTTTTGGTTGAATCGAGCGGCCGAACGCTCGCCGCTCGATCAACTTAGATCGTGTGGCCCGCAACGCCAGGTGTTACCTGGTCGGCGAGGCAGTCGCGAGCACCGTGCTACACGACAGACACCCAATCTCTCCTCCTCCACCTTCTCCTTTTCAGCAACGCCCATCTTTCCCCGTCGTTCCCCTTCTCCATCCACCTGCCCCCGAGCAGCAGGGAGCATCGGTGCCTGCGCTGCGTCGCCATGGATGGCCCGCCCCGAGTAGCAGCCAGCAGCCAACAGCCAACGACGTGAGGCCGGGAGTTCCTCTCCTCACCGGATCCCGGTGACGGCGAGATCCAGCAGATGTAAACCATGAAAGTGCAATCATGCCCTTAATCTTATTTTGATGTTGATGAAAACATGCATTTTTGGGACTAATCATGTTTATCAAGTATATCTCAGGATTATGTTTCAAGTGCTATGTGTGTGGATCATGACTACAAACAAAGAGGTACATATTACTCAAGGGCGGAGAATACAAGACAAATGGCTTTGGCCCTTTCTTTCGATTTGTTCTTGAGTATAGGGATCCCGCACTATTAAGAGGGGATCGTTGGGTTATGTGAAAGACTTGCTCAAAATCCACCAAACACTTTTTCTATCATCTCTTAGTTTTCACCATGTGTGCACGGTCTCTTTGTGTTCTTGAATCAGTTGGCCCAGCCTTCACAACTGACCAGACATCCGGCGCCCACCGGATGACCGGTACTTCTCAACAGAACCCTTATTAGCGGATGTACGGTTTCTCCGGACGTCCGGTACATCTAAACAGAACTCATATTAACGGATTTCCGGTTTCTCCGGACGTCAGCGGTCGACCGCTACTCTCCGGACGTCCGCTACCTGTGTTGTTTTCGCGGTCAGATTTATACTCCAGCGAGCGGACGACCGGCTGCCCAGCCGGATGTCCGGTCCGATCTGTGTCACCGGTCGTCCGTGTTGGGGAACGTAGTGATTTCAAAAAAATTCCTACGCACACGCAAGATCATGGTGATGCATAGCAACGAGAGGGGAGAGTGTTGTCTACGTACCCTCGTAGACCGAAGCGGAAGCGTTGACGCAACGTAGAGGAAGTAGTCGTACGTCTTCCTGATCCGACCGATCCAAGCACCATTACTCCATCACCTCCGAGTTCTTAGCACACGTACAGCTCGATGACGCTCCCCGGGCCCCGATCCAGCAAAGCTTCGGGGATGAGTTCCGTCAGCACAACGGCATGGTGACGATGATGATGTTCTACCGACGCAGGGCTTCGCCTAAGCACTACAACGATATGATCGAGGTGGAATATGGTGGAAGGGGGCACCGCACACGGCTAAGAAACGATCACGAGGATCAACTTGTGTCTCCTAGGGTGCCCCCTTGCCTCCATATATAAAGGATCCAAGGGGGGGGGGGTGCAGCCGGCCCTATGGAGGCGCGTAGGAGGAGTCCTACTCCTACCGGGAGTAGGACTCCCCTCCCTATTCCTTGTCCAATTAGGAGAGGTGGGAGAAGAGAAGGAAAGAGGGGGGCGCCGCCCCTCCCTCCTTGTCCAATTTGGACTAGGGGGAGAGGGGGCGCGCGGCCTGCCCTGGCAGCCCCTTCCTCTTCTCCACTTTAGGCCCATGAGGCCCATTAACCCCCCGGGGGGTTCCGATAACCCCCCGGTGCTCCGGTTTTATCCGAAACTTCACCGGAACGCTTCCGGTGTCCGAATATAGTCATCCAATATATCAATCTTTATGTCTCGACCATTTCGAGACTCCTCGTCATGTCCGTGATCACATCCGGGACTCTGAACTAACTTCGATACATCAAAATGTATAAACTCATAATAACTGTCATCGTAACGTTAAGCGTGCGGACCCTACGGTTCGAGAACAATGTAGACATGACCAAGACACGTCTCCGGTCAATAACCAATAGCGGGACCTGGATGCCCATATTGGCTCCTACATCTTCTACGAAGATCTTTATCGGTCAGACCGCATAACAACATACGTTGTTCCCTTTGTCATCGGTATGTTACTTGCCCGAGATTCGATCGTCGGTATCCAATACCTAGTTCAATCTCGTTACCGGCAAGTCTCTTTACTCGTTCCGTAATACATCATCTCGCAACTAACTCATTAGTTGTAATGCTTGCAAGGCTTATGTGATGTGCATTACCGAGAGGGCCCAGAGATACCTCTCCGACAATCGGAGTGACAAATCCTAATCTCGAAATACGCCAACCCAACATCTACCTTTGGAGACACCTGTAGAGCACCTTTATAATCACCCAGTTACGTTGTGACGTTTGGTAGCACACAAAGTGTTCCTCCGGCAAACGGGAGTTGCATAATCTCATAGTCATAGGAACATGTATAAGTCATGAAGAAAGCAATAGCACCATACTAAACGATCGGGTGCTAAGCTAATGGAATGGGTCATGTCAATCAGATCATTCAACTAATGATGTGATCTCGTTAATCAAATAACAACTCTTTGTTCATGGTTAGGAAACATAACCATCTTTGATTAACGAGCTAGTCAAGTAGAGGCGTACTAGTGACACTCTGTTTGTCTATGTATTCACACATGAATTATGTTTCCGGTTAATACAATTCTAGCATGAATAATAAACATTTATCATGATGTAAGGAAATAAATAATAACTTTATTATTGCCTCTAGGGCATATTTCCTTCAGTCTCCCACTTGCACTAGAGTCAATAATCTAGATTACACTATAATGATTTTAACACCCATGGAGCCTTGGTGCTGATCATGTTTTGCTCGTGGAAGAGGCTTAGTCAATGGGTCTGCAACATTCAGATCCGTATGTATCTTGCAAATATCTATGTCTCCCACCTGGACTAGATCCCGGATGGAATTGAAGCGTCTCTTGATGTGCTTGTGTAAGTGCATCTAGTGCCACCCCTAGTTGGTTTTGGAGTATTGACGACAAACCTAGTTGAGGGACTAAAGTGTTTGTGAGAATTGCAGGATAACACAGGTAGAAGTCCCTCATTGATTCGGTTTTACTACCAGAGATGACCCCTAAAAATGTACGAAGACATTGAAGACAATGGTGGCATATGAAGATATTCACATTGAAGACTATGACAAGAGAAGACACCACGTGAAGCCTATGGAACTCGAAGACTTAGATCCTTCGTAGTTTTATTTCATTTGTGTTGAGTCATAGGAACCACCGTACTATTAAGTGGGGTCCAAGAGAACCAGTCAGAATGACTGAAGTGATGCCTAATTCAAAACCTATATCTTCGAGCGAAGACTATGAGAGCAAATCTTGTCCAGAGTCGGACAAGCCAACTTTACTTGTAGCCCAAGTAAAGTTGCCGTGTGAGTTTGAAATCTGACCGTTGGTACATGTGTCAGTTCCTTAGTGACCCAGGGTCATTTCGGACAAATCAGGTCGGGTTGCCCAGTGGCTATAAATAGTCCACCCCCTACAACCATAAACGGTTGGCTGCTCAGATTTCAGGGCACGACTTTTGTCGTTTGAGAGCAACCCACCTCGAAGCCTTTGAGAGAAAATTCCTAGAGAGGAGAAAAGCCCTAACCACCCAGAGCCAGAGTAAATTGGGCATCACTTAAGTCTTCTTGTCTGAGTGATCTGAAGACTTATTACACTTGAGGACTGTGCATCCTCCAGCCGGTTAGGCGTCGCGTTCTGAGCATCCAAGAGAAATTGTGGATTGCCGGTGAACGAAGTCTGTGAAGGTTTGGGAGTCTACCTTGAAGACTTACCAGAGTGATTGGGCGAGGTCTGTGTGACCTTAGCTCAAGGAGAAAACGGTGAGGACTGGGTGTCCCGAGCTGCGTGTTCAGGACTGGGTGTCCGGGACTGTGTGTCCTTTGGTTTAAATACCTAGCCACTCCAACCAGACGTACAGTTGTCACAGCAACTGGAACTGGTCCAACAAATCATTGTCTTCAGCGTGTCACTAGTTTCATCTTCACTTCCTTTTACTTACTGTTACACATTGTGAAGCCATTGCATGCTTGCTTTATCTTCTGTCTTCACAACATAACTGTATGATTTGTTTGGCTTCATCACTTCTTCCTACCTGATCCTTATTACACTGCAGCTACTTGTCGTGTGCTTTCACTCTATTGAATACTTGACCATGGCTTGCCTAGTGTAATCTAACTTCCGCTGCTTAAGTGATAGGCATATCTGTACTGTTTGTCTTCATAACCTTCACATATTGAAGACTTTCATAAAAATCGCCTATTCACCCCCCTCTAGTCGATATAACGCACTTTCAATTGGTATCAGAGCAAGGTGCTCCCTTGTTCTGTGTGATTCGGTTTAACCACCTGGAGTTTTAGCTATGTCGACTGCAGGGATAATCAAAGTCTCCGCTGCGTGCCCCGTCTTTGATGGAACTGAATATCCCTACTGGAAGAATAAGATGCGCATGCATCTTGAAGCCATTGACGTCGATCTATGGTATGTCATCGAAAACATCGTTCCCAAGGCTGGAGAAGGTGTCACTGCTGCTGATGTCAAGAAGTTCACTCAACTGGACTCTACTGCCAAGAATATCATTTGTGGTCATCTGACCAAGGGACAGTACGACCGTGTGAGTGCCTTGAAGACATCCAAGCTGGTCTGGGACTGGCTCTCCAAAGTCAATGAAGGCATCTCAACCTAGAGAGATCAGAGAATCAGTGTTCTTCGCAACCTCTTCAACCGCTTCAAGCGAAATGACAATGAGAATGTCCAACACACATTTGACCGGCTCACTGACATCACAAATGAGCTTCAAGCCCTCGACGCCACTGAGATCACCAAACATGAAATCGTCAAGACGCTGCTGAGTTCACTTGACAGTTCGTTTGACATCCTAGCCCTGATGATTCAAGAACGTCCAGACTTCAAGACACTCGATCCGTCTGACATACTTGAGAGGCTCAACACACATGAGCTTCAGCTTTCTGAGAAAAGAGATATCTATGGTCCAAACTATGGGCGAACTTGTGCCTTGAAGGCAAAAGCTGTGTCCTCATCTGAAGAAGAATCTGACAGCAGTTCTGATGATCCTGAAGACATTGGAAGGGAACTTGCAATGCTAGTGAAGAAGTTCCAGAAATTCACCAAGAAGAAAGGCTTCAGAAAGTCTTCACGATCAAGCTCAAGGAATGATGAAGCTTCTGCTCATGACTACAAGAAGAAAACATGTCACAAGTGCAAGAAAACTGGACACTTCATCTCTGAGTGTCCACAGTGGGACAATGAGAACAGAAAGAAGAAAAAGAGCAAGGAATATGACTCTGACGACAAGAAGAAGAAGAAATACTCAAAGTCTTCTTCCAAGTCTTCCTTAAAGTCTTCATCACATAAGAAGAGCTCAACTGGCAAGGCTCGTGCGTTTGTTGGCAAGGAAATGGATTCAGAGGAGGAGTCCGCTTCTGAGGAGGCAGAGGTGGAGTCTGAGGAGGAATCTGATTCTGGCATTGCGAGTCGGGCTACAGCTTACGTTGCCAAGTCCATCTTCAACACTGAAGACAATGACTTCATCACCAACACCGATGCAAATGACAAGGACGACTCCACTCCTACCTACTGCTTCATGGCACGCGGTGCCAAGGTAAACACACGCACTACTCACTATCAAACATCTAGTGACGATGATTCTGATTGTGATTCAAAACCCAGCTACAAAACACTTGCTAAAATTGCAACTGAACAACAGAAAGCCATGGAACATATTCAAAAACTGTTAGACAAAAGCAATGATCTGTTGGGTGCTGAAATGACTCGATCTGAATCCTTAATTGAAGACATAAAAAATCTTCACGTTAAGTATCAGGAACTTGAAGATCGTCATGATACTCTCTCAACAACTCATGAAAAGCTCTCCTATGATTATCTTCAAAGGAAGCAAGATCTTGAGAAATTGAGAGCGGCTCATGAAGATCTTCAAAAGGAAAACGAGTCACTTCGCGCCGAACAGATCAGTTCCGCTCAGGAAGGATTTGAACCACCATGCCTTAAATGCATTGAGCGTGATAATGCTACTTCTATTGCTGAATGTTCCACTGCTACTGCTGTTGCAATATCTTCAACTATTGAAGTGGTAACTAACCCCTCTGCTGAGGATACCACTGCTATTGCTGATGAGAATGCTAGGTTGAAAACATTGCTTGAAACAGGGATGTACAAAAGTCTCAAAGGACATCAGACACTATGTGATGTCCTCAAGAAGTAGATTCTGAACCGAAACCCTAGGAAAGAGGGTGTTGGGTTCATGAGGAAAATAAATGCAGATGGCTCTTACTGGAAAACTGAGCAGTACCCCAAAACCACATGGGTTGCTGCAAAGGAATCCTCAGCAGATCCATCCAATCTGTCTGGCTTCACCTGTGCTAACCCAATTATCATTGATGAATCCTTTGATGCAAACTATAAGCTGTTTAGAAATCAGAATGGTGAAGTGTTTGCCAGGTACATTGGTACTAACTGCAGGAATGGACCGCCTATGAAGAAGATCTGGGTTCCAAAAATGTGTCTGGAGAATCTTCCTGTGAATGTCCTCATGACACCTCACATGAAGAAGACAAACCTCAGACCAAAGGCTTCATATGGTCCAAAGGCTTCATACAGACAGAGGACTCACCTGAGTCGCACTAACGCAAATGTTTTGCAGGGAAACCATACTCAGGCATATGAGAGCAGTTCTTCAAACCGTCATGTTCATATGACCAAGAACTATTCTGCCTATTCTTATGAGTACTATTGCCCGCCTGCTAGACTGTTTGCTAGGGCTCCAAAGCCAAAATTCTCAGATGCTGCACTTAGACTTATTGCTTCTAAGCCACCCTTGAAGATGTGGGTGGTTAAGAAAGCTTAACTCTCTTTTGCAGGGAAAGGTCTCCAGCAGAAAACCAAAATCTTCTGACGCTATTGCTGGGGACCTTAAAAATCTTGTGGGGCGCAAGATCAAATGCCCGAATGGCATCACTATGTATTTCGTACCTGAATCGCATGCTACTCTCCCTATTAGTCCTAACCTGGATCTAAGTTTTCATAACCCACTAGTTCGTCAAATGTTTTTGCTTCACAATTCTCTTCGTGAAGCCTATCCCCCTAACTGCACTATAGGGTACGACACCAGCGTCTTCAGAGTCTTCAGAATGGATTATTGACCGTGGGTGTACAAATCACATGACTGGCAAAAGTAGTCTTTTTATGGACTCAACCTTGCGTCCATCCGACAAGAGCCACATCACATTTGCTGACACTGGTAAAAGTAAGGTATTCGGTCTAGGTAGAGTTGCAATCTCAAAGGATCAACACATGGATAAAGTCATGCTTGTTGAATCCCTAGGCTTCAACTTAATGTCTGTCTCAATGCTTTGCGATTTGAACATGGTCGTAATATTTGGAAAATATCGTTGCCTAGTACTAATGGAATCTGACAAGTCTCTAGTGTTTGAAGGGTATCGAAAAGATGATATGTATGTGGTAGATTTCTCAGCAGGGCCACAGCTTGCAGTATGTCTTCTGGCAAAGGCTTCAGAATGCTGGCTTTGGCATCGAAGGCTTGGGCATGCTGGCATGAGGAACCTCCACACCCTTGCAAAGAAGAAGCATGTCATAGGCATCGAAGGCGTCAAGTTCAAGAAAGATCACTTATGCGGTGCCTGTGAAGCAGGGAAGATGACAAGGGCAAAACATCCCTCGAAGACAATCATGACCACTACTCGACCCTTCGAACTGCTTCACATGGATCTTTTTGGTCCCACTCACTACTCAACTTTTTCCTCTACTGCTTGCCTCTATGGATTTGTCATTGTTGATGATTACTCTAGATATACTTGGGTGCACATAATCCTTTAAAAGACTGAAGTGCAGGATGTCTTCAGACGCTTCGCCAATCGAGCTATGAACAATTATGGCGCCAAGATAAAGCACTTCAGAAGTGACAATGGCACTGAATTCAAGAACACTGGCCTTGATACATATCTGGACACTTTGGGCATCACACATGAATTCTCAGCTCCGTACACGCCACAGCAGAATGGCGTCGTCGAACGCAAGAACAGAACACTCATTTAGATGGCCAGAACAATGCTAGATGAATACAAGACTCCAAGAAAATTCTGGCCTGAAGCCATTGACACTGCATGCCATACAATCAACCGTGTTTATCTTCACAAGCTTCTGAACAAGACATCCTATGAACTCCTAACTGGCAAGAAGCCAAATGTCAGTTACTTCAGAGTATTTGGCGCAAGATACTGGATCAAGGACCCACACCACACCTCAAAATTTGCACCAAAAGCACATGAGGGTTTTATGCTTGGATATGGAAAGGATTCGCACTCCTACAGAGTCTTCAATCTCTTTCACTACAAAGTGGTTGAAACAGTGGATGTGCGGTTCGATGAGACCAATGGTTCACAAAGACAGCAACTGCCAAATGTGCTGGATGAAGTTCCAGCTAGTGAATCAATCAAGCTTATGGGAACTGGAGAGATTATACCTTCTGAAGCTCATCCTGAAGAAGAACTTATCATCTCAGCACCTGATCCACATGAAGACAATGCTCAGCCTGAAGACATTCCTCCCAACGACAACACAGATCAGCAAGAGCAAAGTCTTCGCCTTGTACATCCTCATGTTGCCAATGAAGTGCAGATTGACAGAATAATTGACAGCATCAATGCACCTGGTCCACTCACTCGTTCAAGGGCAACTCAACTGGCAAATTTTTGTGGGCACTTCACATTCGTCTCAATTTCAGAACCCAAGAAAGTTGAAGAAGCCGTTATGGAACCTGAATGGATTCAAGCAATGCAAGAAGAGCTTCATCAGTTTGAGCTGAACAATGTATGGGAATTGGTTAAGCGTCCAGATCCACGGAAGCATAACGTAATAGGCACCAAATGGATATACCGCAACAAGCAAGATGAGCATGGTCAAGTTGTCAGAAACAAAGCTCGTCTCGTTGCTCAAGGATATACTCAAGTGGAAGGCATTGACTTTGATGAAACATTTGCTCCTGTGGCCAGACTTGAAGCCATCCGTATACTGCTGGCCTATGCAAATCATCATAACATACTTTTATATCAAATGGATGTGAAGAGTGCCTTTCTCAATGGCAAGATTGAAGAATAAGTGTATGTTGCACAATCACCTGGGTTTGAAGATCCAAAACATCCTGACATGGTTTACAAGCTCAATAAGGCACTGTATGGCCTCAAACAAGCCCCTCGGGCCTGGTATGACACACTCAAATACTTCCTGAAGAGCAAAGGCTTCATACCTGGCTCCCTAGATCCCACTCTCTTCACGAAGACATATGATGGTGAACTGTTTGTGCGCCAAATATATGTGGATGACATTATCTTCGGCTGCACCAATTAGAAGTACAGTGAGGAGTTTGGATATATGATGCAAGAGCAATATCAGATGTCTATGATGGGGGAGCTGAAGTTCTTCCTCGGTCTTCAGATACGGCAACAACGCAATGGCATCTTCATATCGCAAGAGAAGTATCTCAAAGATTGCCTGAAGAAGTTCGGTATGCAAGACTGCAAAGGCTTCACAACACCAATGCCAACCAAACATCATCTGGGTCCAGAAGACAATGGTAAAGAGTTCGATCAAAAGGTATACCGCTCCATGATTGGTTCTTTGCTTTATTTATGTGCATCTAGGCCAGATATTATGCTTAGTGTTTGCATGTGTGCTCGATTTCAAGCGGCACCAAAGGAGTCGCATCACTTAGCAGTGAAGCGAATTCTTCGATATTTGGCTCACACCCCAACTCTAGGATTGTGGTATCCAAAGGGCTCAGAGTTTGATCTGGTTGGATTCTCGGATGCTGATTATGCTGGTGACAAGGTTGATCGGAAATCTACATCAGGCACATGTCACTTTCTGGGACGATCACTTGTATGTTGGTCTTCAAAGAAGCAGAACTGCGTATCCCTCTCCACTGCTGAATCTGAATACATTGCTGCTGGATCTTGCTGCGCTCAGCTTCTGTGGATGAAGCAAACTCTCAAGGACTATGGCATTCATCTGAAGCAAGTGCCTCTTTACTGCGACAACGAAAGCGCCATCAAGATCGCCAACAACCCAGTTCAGCACTCGAAGACAAAGCACATTGAAATACGTCATCACTTTCTCAGAGATCATGTTGCAAAGGAAGATATTGATATCATACATGTCAACACTGAAGAGCAATTGGCTGATATCTTCACCAAGCCCTTGGATGAGAAGAGATTTTGCAAGTTACGGTGTGAGCTAAATATCTTGGAATCCTCAAATGTCCTGTGATCAGGCACACATCCTAACACTTATGCATATTGATGACTTAGATGTGCAACACACGAAGTAACGTATATCTTCAATCAATGAAGACATACATTCTAAGTGTGAATACATTAATGTGGAAATTGACTTCGGAGCGCCACGATAATTGTGCGCCGTGTCTGGGTCTAATACTTCCTATACGGTGGGTAACGCCACCACCAAACGTTCTATTTTGAAGTGTTTCACTCACGACGTTACCTTGCAATGTCTTCACATTTGGTCTGGTTTCATTCCCAACATGTCTTCATGATTATCTTCACTACGTGGATTATATATATATATATATATATATATATATATATATATATATATATATATATATATATACTAGTGCTCTGTCCTCTACAGCATTCACTTATAGCTATGTCTTCTTGTTTTGAATCTTTTGAACTAAGTGAATGTGATCGGACCCTAATCTCTCTATGCTTTCTATCTCAAATTCTATCTCTCCAAGTCATATGCATCCTATTGAAACTGTCGAATGTCTTCTCTGCGTCCTTGTCAGCAGAAGACACAGAGACAAACTTTAAAACCGTTTTCAATGCTCATTCATCCACAAGAAATCCGGAGAAGTAGGAACGACCACCCGACAATCCAAGCGTGCGTGGGATGTGGAACTGCCCCCGAGACTCCGCATGATGGCCACGTGTTGTTCAGATGCGAATCGCCAGGGGCACCTGTGTAATAGCGCAGTGCCGCCCCTATGACTATAAATACACACTCACCGCGGTCATTATCTCCTTCTTCCTCCCTCGCACGAACCCTAGCGCCACCGCTAGCTCTCGACGACACCGGCGACGAAGCGCTTCACTGCCGCAACCTCTCCGACGCCGTTTTCACGCCGACCGCGGACATCACTCTCTCCGCCGTCGCCGTAGGTGTCTTTCGTCGCCAAGTTAGGGCACGGAGGATCGAACTGCTCGGCCTCATCTCCCACTCCGTCTAGCAGTTCCAAGTGTGGTAAATAAAACCTCTTTTTACAGCCTCTTTTGATTCTATAGTTCGGTCACTTTCTGCCATAAGAAGTTTCTATTCACACAAGTTAGATCTCTCTTAGTCTGCATCTCATAACTTGCCTAGTATATTCACTTGTGCTTCATGAAGTAGTTAGATTCCTCACTTGTACTGATCTATGGGTTCGTACAAATCTGGAACCAACTTCTTTTCTATAAGTGAATGTCTTCGCATGATGAGGTCAATGTCTTCTAAACTGATTTATCTTCAAAATCTTCTGAGAATGCATATGACCTCTTCCCCTTCCCTCGCACCTTAATGCTGTCACAGGTACATGTCCGTGGGAGAATCTTTTGGTTCTCATAGTCTGCTTTCATTTGCAGAGTTCTTACAGCGTCACATCAATTCTCCTGAAGCCAGTTCCTGTTGGTCCAGCAAAAGAAAGCCTTTGAAGCCTTTGAACGTCTTGAAGCCTTCCAAGTTAAGGTTTATGGCTGCAGAAAAACCAGCAAGGAAGGGTGGCAGAAAGCGTCGAGGGGAAACATCAAGAGATCTGCCCGATGACCTCTCAGAGCTGTACAAGACAGATCCTGAAGAGGATTACAGTCAGCGCAAGACACGAATCCAATGGATTCGATGCTATTGGGCGGAGCAATGGTTCCAATACCGCTTCGTCACCAAGGAGTACGCTGAGAAAAGCGCCATCAAGAGACCATGGGGAGACATACTATAAAAAATCTCGTGCCTAGGTCCAGATATGAAGCCATTGCTCAAGGCTTCTATCCATGCATGGTCAGAGGACCGCAGCCCGCTGATGCTCATCCGTCGTCACTACTCTGGTGTCGTGACGACAATCTGTTCAAGCGCAACTTCCAGTTTGCCCAGAGGTCAGCGAAGCACAACAAGAAGAAATTGGACTTAGACTTCAACCCTGGTCCCTCCGCACCAAGGGCAGATGGCACACGCGAGGCAGACCTCAATATCATCGGTCCATATGCAAATCTTGAGGGCCTCATCACCCGCATCTTAGTCCAAGGGACTGCAGTCAATGACCCTCTTGCTGACTCTGAATCTGATGAAGCGCCTGCTGCACTGAAGCCAAAGCAGGCAAAGAAGCCAAAAGCTTCAAAGCAGACCCCTTCACCCAAAATCTCAAGGGCGAAGCCATTGGCAACTGCACCTCCTGAAGCCAGTGTGCAGTCTGAAGACTTATCACGAGTCTCCAAGCCCCAGGAAGCCAAGAAGCGTCAGCCACACACAGGCAAAGAGCTCACAGCTGCTGCCATTCTGCGCAGCGAAACCATTGATCTGTCAAGCGATGAAGATCTTGGAGATGACGCTCTTGAGCAGCTCATCAAGAGCAAGGAAGAAGCTGAAATCTTCAACAATCTGCCTCTCTTTGATGTCGCCATCATCCACAACTTCATCGACGAGTGGTTTGCTACACCAAATATCAGCTTCGATGATCTGCAGCTGCCCATTGGCCTCAGCGTCGCTTTCCAAGGCGCTATTGCTTCAGAACTTGCAATTGCCCAGAGCATTGTTGAACTGAAGCAGAAAATTGATTTTGAAAAGGCTCAGTTCAAGCAGCATATGGCCAAACTCAGCATGCAAGAAGTGAAGAACTTCAAGATCATGTTGCACGAGCTAAAGGAGAACTTTCTGAAAAAGCGTGCAGAAGCTCAAGGTTCGCGGGAGCGAATGAAGACTCTGGCTGATCGCTGTGTGCAGGCCTACAATGAGGCCGAGAAGCGCAAGGCACTTGGGCGTCCCGGCATCGACCCAGGATGGCCGCGAAGAAGAAGAAGAAGCCTGATGTGGCTGAACCAAAGGCATCAAGACAAGAAGCTGTTCCGATTGTCTTCCCCACTGCTACGACTGGCTCGAAGCCAAAGAGCCGGTCAACCGCTTCAGAACTCAAGAAGACACGGACTGCAGAGGCTGAAGCGAGGAAGAGGAAACACTTTGAAGCCTCTCCTTCTGACCCCACCAAAAAGAAGCGCAAGATCAAGAAAGCTCGGGCTGCTCCCACAGAGCCCTTGATAGTTGAACCTCTCTCTGTCATCTATCCTGACGCAGATCGTCAGCTGACAGTTCATGAGCCTGCTCCCACAGAGGCTCCTGAAGCTGAAGACATTCCAGCAGCCAACCCCAACGTTGCTGAGGACATTGGTCACCAAGACAATGTACAAGATGATGCAGCCCTTCCTCAGCTTGAGACAAGCGAACTGATCAGCATTGGTCGTCCTTTGACGCCAATCGCACAAGCTGCATCATAGGCGGATCGCCCACAAGAAGAAGAATCTGAGGTCCAGCCCACTCCAACTCCAAAGGCGTCGTCTGCATTCCGCAGGCTTCGCAAAGGACCACGGCCTCAAGATTCGGCTGAAGACATTCCGGCTGCATCAGCCGAAGAGCATGAAGAAATACCACAAGCTCCAACTCCCCCGCTCCAACAAGAAGCCGTTCTCCAGGAGAACGTGCCTGAGTCTGACCCTCCAGCTAGTCAAGTGGAGGCAGAAAATATTGAGGCTGCCACCACCAACATTGAAGCCCATATGGAGCCCTCCCCAACAACAGCTTCAGAAGACACTGAAGCTACTGCTCCTGACACTTCTGTGCCTGAGTCTGCTGCCGGTCCCCAATTCAACTATCATGTTGCGCACAGGCCTTAGGTCCAGAAGCCGATCCCATGACTGCCAAGGTTCCCAGGTCCTGCATCAGCTCCTGGCTCCTTTAACGTCAATAGCTTCAGGGCGGATAATACGTTCTTCAACAGCTCCAAGAACCCTTATTCAAGGGAACGGATTGTTGGGGAACGTAGTAATTTCAAAAAAAATCCTACGCACACGCAAGATCATGGTGATGCATAGCAACGAGGGGGAGAGTCTGATCTACGTACCCTTGTAGATCGCAACAGAAGCGTTGACACAACATAGAGGAAGTAGTCGTACGTCTTCTTCCCGATCCGACCGATCCAAGCACCGTTACTCCGGCACCTCCGAGTTCTTAGCACACGTACAACTCGATGACGATCCTCGGGCTCCGATCCAGCAAAGCTTCGGGGAGGAGTTCCGTCAGCACGACGGCGTGGTGACGATCTTGATGTTCTACCGACGCAGGGCTTCGCCTAAGCACTACAACGATATGATTGAGGTGGAATATGGTGGCAGGGGGCACCGCACACGGCTAAGGAACGATCACAATGATCAACTTGTGTGTCTAGAGGTGCCCCTGCCCCTGTATATAAAGGAGAAAAGGAGGAGAGGTGCGGCCAGCCTTGGGGCGCGCCAGGAGGAGTCCTAATCCTACCGGGAGTAGGACTCCCCCCTCCAATCCTAGTTGGAATAGGAATCCTCAAGGGGGAAAGAGAGAGAGGGGGGGCGGCCACCTCTCCTAGTCCTAATAGGACTAGGGGAGGGGGGAGGCGTGCGGCCACCTTGGGCTGCCCCCTTCTCCTTTCAACTAAGGCCCACTATGGCCCATATGATTCCCGGGGGGGTTCCGGTAAGCTCCCGGTACTCTGGTAAAATCCCGATTTCACCCAGAACACTTCCGATGTCCAAACATAGGCTTCCAATATATCAATCTTTATGTCTCGACCATTTTGAGACTCCTCGTCATGTCCGTGATCACATCCGGGACTCCGAACAACCTTCGGTACATCAAAATGCATAAACTCATAATAACTGTCATCGTAACGTTAAGTGTGCGGACCCTATGGTTCGAGAACAATGTAGACATGACTGAGACACATCTCTGGTCAATAACCAATAGCGGGACCTGGATGCCCATATTGGTTCCTACATATTCTACGAAGATCTTTATCGGTTAGACCGCATAACAACATACGTTGTTCCCTTTGTCATCGGTATGTTACTTGCCCGAGATTCGATCGTCGGTATCCAATACCTAGTTCAATCTCATCACCGGCAAGTCTCTTTACTCGTTCCGTAATACATCATCCCGCAACTAACTCATTAGTTGCAATGCTTGCAAGGCTTAAGTGATGTGCATTACCGAGAGGGCCCAGAGATACCTCTCCGACAATCAGAGTGACAAATCCTATTCTCGAAATACGCCAACCCAACATCTACCATTGGAGACACCTGTAGTACTCCTTTATAATCACCCAGTTACGTTGTGACGTTTGGTAGCACCCAAAGTGTTCCTCCGGCAAACAGGAGTTGCATAATCTCATAGTTATAGGAACATGTATAAGTCATGAAGAAAGCAATAGCAACATACTAAACGATCAGGTGCTAAGCTAATGGAATGGGTCATGTCAATCAGATCATTCAACTAATGATGTGACCTCGTTAATCAAATAACAACTCTTTGCTCATGGTTAGGAAACATAACCATCTTTGATTAACGAGCTAGTCTAGTAGAGGCATACTAGTGACACTCTGTTTGTCTATGTATTCACACATGTATTATGTTTCCGGTTAATACAATTCTTAGCATGAATAATAAACATTTATCATGATATAAGGAAATAAATAATAACTTTATTATTGCCGCTAGGGCATATTTCCTTCAGTCTCCCACTTGCACTAGAGTCAATAATCTAGATTACACAGTAATGATTCTAACACCCATGGAGCCTTGGTGCTGATCATGTTTTGCTCGTGGAAGAGGCTTAGTCAACGGGTCTGCAATATTCAGCTCCGTATGTATCTTGCAAATCTCTATGTCTCACACCTGGACTAGATCCCGGATGGAATTGAAGCGTCTCTTGATGTGCTAGGTTCTTTTGTGTAATCTGGATTCCTTTGCCGAGGCAATTGCACCAGTATTGTCACAAAGATTTTTCATTGGACCCGATGCAGTAGGTATGACACCTAGATCGGATATGAACTCCTTCATCCAGACTCCTTTGTTCGCTGCTTCAGAAGCAGCTATGTACTCCGCTTCACATGTAGATCCCGCTATGACGCTTTGTTTAGAACTGCACCAACTGACAGCTCCACCGTTTAATGTCAACACGTATCCAGTTTGCGATTTAGAATCGTCCGGATCAGTGTCAAAGCTTGCATCAACGTAACCTCTTACGGTGAGCTCTTTGCCACCTCCATATACGAGAAACATATCCTTAGTCCTTTTCAGGTATTTCAGGATGTTCTTGACCGCTATCCAGTGATCCACTCCTGGATTACTTTGGTACCTCCCTGCTAAACTTATAGCAAGGCACACATCAGGTCTGGTACACAGCATTGCATACATGATAGAGCCTATGGCTGAAGCATAGGGAACATCTTTCATTTTCTCTCTATCTTCTGCAGTGGTTGGGTATTGAGTCTGACTCAACTTCACACCTTGTAACATAGGCAAGAACCCTTTCTTTGCTTGATCCATTTTTAACTTTTCAAAATCTTGTCAAGGTATGTGCTTTGTGAAAGTCCAATTAAGCGTCTTGATCTATCTCTATAGATCTTTATGCCTAATATGTAAGCAGCTTCACCGAGGTCTTTCATTGAAAAACTCTTATTCAAGTATCCCTTTATGCTATCCAGAAATTCTATATCATTTCCAATCAGTAATATGTCATCCACATATAATATCAGAAATGCTACAGAGCTCCCACTCACTTTCTTGTAAATACAGGCTTCTCCGAAAGTCTGTATAAAACCAAATGCTTTGATCACACTATCAAAGCGTTTATTCCAACTCCGAGAGGCTTGCACCAGTCCATAAATGGATCGCTGGAGCTTGCACACTTTGTTAGCTCCCTTTGGATCGACAAAACCTTCCGGTTGCATAATATACAACTCTTCTTCCAGAAATCCATTCAGGAATGCAGTTTTGACATCCATCTGCCAAATTTCATAATCATAAAATGCGGCAATTGCTAACATGATTCTGACAGACTTAAGCATTGATACGGGTGAGAAGGTCTCATCATAGTCAACTCCTTGAACTTGTCGAAAACCTTTTGCGACAAGTCGAGCTTTGTAGACAGTAACATTACCATCAGCGTCAGTCTTTTTCTTGAAGATCCATTTATTCTCAATTGCTTGCCGATCATTGGGCAAGTCAACCAAAGTCCATACTTTGTTCTCATACATGGATCCCATCTCAGATTTCATGGCTTCTAGCCACTTTGCGGAATCTGGGCTCACCATCGCTTCTTCATAGTTCGTAGGTTCATCATGATCTAGTAGCATGATTTCCAGAACTGGATTACCGTACCACTCTGGTGCGGATCTCACTCTGGTTGATCTACGAGGTTCAGTAGCATCTTGTTCTGAAGTTTCATGATCAGGATCATTAACTTCCTCACTTATTGGTGTAGGTGTCGCAGAAATAGTTTTCTGTGATGTACTACTTTCCAACAAGGGAGCAGGTACAGTTACCTCGTCAAGTTCTACTTTCCTCCCACTCACTTCTTTCGAGAGAAACTCCTTCTCTAGAAAGGATCCATTCTTAGCAATGAATGTCTTGCCTTCGGATCTGTGATAGAAGGTGTACCCAACAGTCTCCTTTGGGTATCCTATGAAGACACATTTCTCCGATTTGTGTTCGAGCTTATCAGGTTGAAGCTTTTTCACGTAAGCATCGCAGCCCCAAACTTTAAGAAATGACAACTTTGGTTTCTTGCCAAACCATAGTTCATAAGGCGTCGTCTCAATAGATTTTGATGGTTCCCTATTTAACGTGAATGCGGCCGTCTGTAGAGCGTATCCCCAAAACGATAGCGGTAAATCTGTAAGAGACATCATAGATCGCACCATATCTAGTAAAGTACGATTACGACGTTCGGACACACCATTGCGCTGTGGTGTTCCGGGTGGCGTGAGTTGCGAAACTATTCCACAATTTTTCAAATGTACACCAAACTCGTAACTCAAATATTCTCCTCCACGATCAGATCATAGAAACTTTATTTTCTTGGTACGATGATTTTCAACTTCACTCTGAAATTCTTTGAACTTTTCAAATGTTTCAAACTTGTGTTTCATTAAGTAGATATACCCATATCTGCTTAAATCATCTGTGAAGGTGAGAAAATAACAATATCCGCCACGAGCCTCAATATTCATCGGACCACATACATAGGTATGTATGATTTCCAACAAATCTGTTACTCTCTCCATAGTACCGGAGAACGGTGTTTTAGTCATCTTGCCCATGAGGCACGGTTCGCAAGTACCAAGTGATTCATAATCAAGAGGTTCCAAAAGCCCATCAGTATGGAGTTTCTTCATGCGCTTTATACTGATATGACCTAAACGGCAGTGCCACAAATAAGTTGCACTATCATTATCAACTCTGCATCTTTTGGCTTCAACATTATGAATATGTGTGTTACTACTATCGAGATTCATCAAAAATAGACCACTCTTCAAAGGTGCATGACCATAAAAGATATTACTCACATAAATAGAACAACCATTATTCTCTGATTTAAATGAATAACCGTCTCGCATCAAACAAGATCCAGATATAATGTTCATGCTTAACGGTGGCACCAAATAACAATTATTTAGGTCTAACATTAGTCCCGAAGGTAGATGTAGAGGTAGCGTGCCGACCGCGATCACATCGACTTTAGAACCGTTTCCCACGCGCATCGTCACCTCGTCCTTCGCCAGTGTTCGCTTAATCCGTAGTCCCTGTTTCGAGTTGCAAATATTAGCAACAGAACCAGTATCAAATACCCAGGTGCTACTGCGAGCTCTAGTAAGGTACACATCAATAACATGTATATCACATATACCTTTGTTTACCTTGCCATCCTTCTTATCCGCCAAATACTTGGGGCAGTTCCGCTTCCAGTGACCAGTCTGCTTGCAATAGAAGCACTCAGTTTCAGGCTTAGGTCCAGACTTGGGTTTCTTCTCCTGAGCAGCAACTTGCTTGCCGTTCTTCTTGAAGTTCCCCTTCTTCTTCCCTTTGCCCTTTTTCTTGAAACTAGTGGTCTTGTTAACCATCAACACTTGATGCTCCTTCTTGATTTCTACCTCCGCAGCTTTCAGCATTGCGAAGGGCTCGGGAATAGTCTTGTTCATCCCTTGCATATTATAGTTCATCACGAAGCTCTTGTAGCTTGGTGGTAGTGATTGGAGAATTCTGTCAATGACGCAATCATCTGGAAGATTAAATCCCATCTGAATCAAGTGATTGTTATACCCAGACATTTTGAGTATATGCTCACTGACAGAACTGTTCTCCTCCATCTTGCAGCTATAGAACTTATTGGAGACTTCATATCTCTCAATCCGGGCATTTGCTTGAAATATTAACTTCAACTCCTGGAACATCTCATATGCTCCATGACGTTCAAAATGTCGTTGAAGTCCCGATTCTAAGCCGTAAAGCATGGCACACTGAACTATCGAGTAGTCATCAGCTTTGCTCTGCCAAACGTTCATAACATCTGGTGTTGCTCTAGCAGCAGGCCTGGCACCCAGCAGTGCTTCCAGGACGTAATTCTTCTGTGCAGCAATGAGGATAATCCTCAAGTTATGGACCCAGTCCGTGTAATTGCTACCATCATCTTTCAACTTTGCTTTCTCAAGGAACGCATTAAAATTCAACGGAACAGCAGCACGAGCCATCTATCTACAATCAACATAAACAAGCAAGATACTATCAGGTACTAAGTTCATGATAAGTTTAAGTTCAATTAATCAAATTACTTAAGAACTCCCACTTAGATAGGCATCCCTCTAATCCTCTAAGTGATTACATGATCCAAATCAACGAAACCATAACCGATCATCACGTGAGATGGAGTAGTTTTCAATGGTGAACATCGTTATGTTGATCATATCTACTATATGATTCACGCTCGACCTTTCGGTCTCCGTGTTTCAAGGCCATATCTGCATATGCTAGGCTCGTCAAGTTTAACCTGAGTATTCTGCGTGTGCAAAACTGGCTTGCACCCGTTGTAGATGGACGTAGAGCTTATCGCACCCGATCATCACTTGGTGTCTGGGCACGACGAACTTTGGCAACGGTGCATACTCAGGGAGAACACTTCTTGATAATTTAGTGAGAGATCATCTTATAATGCTAGCGTCAATCAAAGCAAGATAAGATGCATAAAAAGATAAACATCACATGCAATCAATATAAGTGATATGATATGGCCATCATCATCTTTTGCTTGTGATCTCCATCTCCGAAGCACCGTCATGATCACCATCGTCACCGGCGCGACACCTTGATCTCCATCGTAGCATCGTTGTCATCTCGCCAATCTTATGCTTCCACGACTATCACTACCGCTCAGTAATAAAGTAAAGCATTACATCGCGATTGCATCGCATACAATAAAGCGACAACCGTATGGCTCCAGCCAGTTGCCAATAACTCGGTTACAAAACATGATCATCTCATACAATAAAATTTAGCATCATGCCTTGACCATATCACATCACAACATGCCCTGCAAAAACAAGTTAGACGTCCTCTACTTTGTTGTTGCAATTTTTACGTGGCTGCTACGGGCTTTAAGCAAGAACCAATCTCACCTACGCATCAAAACCACAACGATAGTTTGTCAAATAGACTCCGTTTTAACCTTCTCAAGGACCGGGCGTAGCCACACTCGGTTCAACTAAAGTTGGAGAGACAGTCGCCCGCAAGCCATCTATGTGCAAAGCACGTCGAGGGAACCGGTCACGCATAAGCGTACGCGTAATGTTGGTCCGGGTCGTCTCGTCCAACAATACCGCTGAACCAAAGTATGACATGCTGGTAGGCAGTATGACTTGTATCGCCCACAACTCACTTGTGTTCTACTCATGCAAATAACATCAAACCATAAAACCTAGGCTCGGATGCCACTGTTGGGGAACGTAGTAATTTCAAAAAAATTCCTACGCACACGCAAGATCATGGTGATGCATAGCAACGAGGGGGAGAGTCTGATCTACGTACCCTTGTAGATCGCAATGGAAGCGTTGACACAACGTAGAGGAAGTAGTCGTACGTCTTCTTCCCAATCCGACCGAACCAAGAACCGTTACTCCGGCACCTCCGAGTTCTTAGCACACGTACAGCTCGATGACGATCCCCGGGCTCCGATCCAGCAAAGCTTCGGGGAGGAGTTCCGTCAGCACGACGGCGTGGTGACGATCTTGATGTTCTACCGACGCAGGGCTTCGGCTAAGCACTACAACAATATGATCGAGGTGGAATATGGTGGCAGGGGGCACCGCACACGGCTAAGGAACGATCACAATGATCAACTTGTGTGTCTAGAGGTGCCCCCTGCCCCTGTATATAAAGGAGAAAAGGAGGAGAGGTGCGGCCAGCCTTGGGGCGCGCCAGGAGGAGTCCTACTCCTACCGGGAGTAGGACTCCCCCCTCCAATCCTAGTTGGAATAGGAATCCTCAAGGGGGAAAGAGAGAGAGAGGGGGGCCGGCCACCTCTCCTAGTCCTAATAGGACTAGGGGAGGGGGGAGGCGCACGGCCACCTTGGGCTGCCCCCTTCTCCTTTCCACTAAGGCCCACTATCGCCCATATGATTCCCGGGGGGGGGGGGGGGGGTTCCGGTAAGCTCCCGGTACTCCGGTAAAATCCCGATTTCACCCGGAACACTTCCGATGTCCAAACATAGGCTTCCAATATATCAATCTTTATGTCTCGACCATTTCGAGACTCCTCGTCATGTCCGTGATCACATCCGGGACTCCGAACAACCTTTGGTACATCAAAATGCATAAACTCATAATAACTGTCATCGTAACGTTAAGCGTGCGGACCCTACGGTTTGAGAACAATGTAGACATGACTGAGACACATCTCTGGTCAATAACCAATAGCGGGACCTGGATGCCCATATTGGTTCCTACATATTCTACGAAGATCTTTATCGGTCAGACTGCATAACAACATACGTTGTTCCCTTTGTCATCGGTATGTTACTTGCCCGAGATTCGATCGTCGGTATCCAATACCTAGTTCAATCTCGTCACCGGCAAGTCTCTTTACTCGTTCCGTAATACATCATCCCGCAACTAACTCATTAGTTGCAATGCTTGCAAGGCTTAAGTGATGTGCATTACCGAGAGGGCCCAGATATACCTCTTCGACAATCGGAATGACAAATCCTATTCTCGAAATACGCCAACCCAACATCTACCATTGGAGACACCTGTAGTACTCCTTTATAATCACCCAGTTACGTTGTGACATTTGGTAGCACCCAAAGTGTTCCTCCGGCAAACGGGAGTTGCATAATCTCATAGTTATAGGAACATGTATAAGTCATGAAGAAAGCAATAGCAACATACTAAACGATCGGGTGCTAAGCTAATGGAATGGGTCATGTCAATCAGATCATTCAACTAATGATGTGACCTCGTTAATCAAATAACAACTCTTTGCTCATGGTTAGGAAACATAACCATCTTTGATTAACGAGCTAGTCTAGTAGAGGCATACTAGTGACACTCTGTTTGTCTATGTATTCACACATGTATTATGTTTCCGGTTAATACAATTCTTAGCATGAATAATAAACATTTATCATGATATAAGGAAATAAATAATAACTTTATTATTGCCTCTAGGGCATATTTCCTTCACGGATTGTATCAGATAGGTTCTGGAGCTATCCACAATGCAGCTATTATTCATGCATCCTATACAACCAAGGTCGCATCTTCCCGCACAAGCGCCTTGAGGTTGAAGCTGTTGCTGGTCTGCCCGGCCTGGAAGAAGCACTGGATTGCTTCAAGCAAGTGGGTTTGCTGCCATTTATCACAGATGAAGAGCACTAGAATGAAGAGCTTCTGCTTCAATTCTATGCCACACTTCATATCAAAGGCTACAACAGAGATCCGAAGACTTGGGTCCTGGAGTGGATGACCGGTAATGTCCATCATGAAGCCAATGCATTTGATATCATTGAGCTTACTGGCCTGCCCATTCCTGGCGAATTCTTCGAGGAAGGTTGTCCACTACATGCTGAAGCAATTGAGAGCATCTTCCAGAGGCCTGACCCAAATATGAGTCAGATGCTCTCAATGATGAAGCCATTGCCCCATGATGCACCCTATCCAACTGAGTTCTTCGTTGAAGACCTAGAGTACCTCCCCAGAACCATATATCACATCATCAGGCGGACTCTCTGGCCCATTAAGGGACACTCTCCACATGCCAAGGTTGAGGGTGCAATGAAGACTCTCGTATTCTACATCCTTCATGGCAAATGCTTCAATGCGCGGGACTTCTTCAGACGCCAGCTTGCGGCATCCGGCTCAGATTTATTTGGCTTGAAGTTTTATGCTCCTTGGGTTATGAGGCTGATCAAGCTTCACTCTGCGATTTCATATCAGCCCTCAGCCGGCAACCATCGGATCTTCCTGCCAGATGTGGACACCTCTGCTGAAGCTATATATCCTGAGCCTGCCAAGCAACCATTAAGTCTTCAGAATGCAGAACACCAGAGCTTCACTCAGAATGTTGAAGGTGTTGAAGCCATCTCCAGAGTGTATCCGTTGGCTGGCACCACACGTGCACCTACATCTACTGAAGCCACTGACAGCCCAGCTGCTCAGCGACCCAAGAAGCGAGCTCGTGCCCTCAATGACCGAGAGCTTCTTGTGGCTCTTCACCAAAAGCAAGATCGACATCACGACTGGCTCAAGAGGCAGATGAAAAGCATCATGGAGGACGTCAATCGTATCAGAAATCTTGCAACCAAGAATGCATTTATTGCACATGAAACCTGTCGCCGCACTTGGAAAGGACTCATGATGATGTGTCCTGAAGCTGAACTTCAAGAGGATGGCTTCACAGAGCGCTTCCAATTTGACTCCACGCCTCCTCGAAGGGCTATGCTACGCAGAACTCCATCACTTGAAGATTCGGAGTTCTCTTCCTCTGCTGCCACGGTGAATGCACGAATTATCAAAGAAGAAGACGACGCTACATCACCTCCACCCCCTTCAGCGCGCGTCGAATCTGCACCAAGCTCGTCTGCACTGCCAAACACCTCCACCGACCCTGCTGCGCCTGGGAACGCGTAGAAAACTCTATGTCTTCAAACCTTTTTGGTCATCACTGACAAAAGGGGGAGAAGCATATGATGTTTATAGTCTTCAAGCGGGTCACTATGGGCGGGTGCCTTTATATTTTTGCTACATTTTGCTTCGTGCTTACAACTCTCGTTTTGCTACATTTGGTTCTTTGAGTTGTAACACTTAAACTCGATGGTCGTCTGCTACTTGTTTGCCACTATGTTTTGCGAAGATAAATTCCGCATGTACGACGATAAATTTCGCACTTAGATCATTCTGCAGACGTCCATTTTTCATTATGCATGTCATTCTCTTCATATACTTTTACATGCATAGTGGATTGTCATCATATGTTGAAGTGGATCTCCACAAGTACAACCTGCCATGTGCATTTGCGTTCCAGAAGCAAATTACTTATATGCACATCTTCAGGGGGAGCTCTTGCAGCTTATGAAGACAATTCCTTTACAATTTCAAAAATTATATTCCCCGTTGAAAACTTCAACTAGTTTGTCATCAATCACCAAAAAGGGGGAGATTGTAAGTGCATCTAGTGCCACCCCTAGTTGGTTTTGGAGTATTGACGACAAACCTAGTTGAGGGACTAAAGTGTTTGTGAGAATTGCAGGATAACACAGGTAGAAGTCCCTCATTGATTCAGTTTTACTACCAGAGATGACCCCTAAAAATGTACGAAGACATTGAAGATAATGGTGGTATATGAAAATATTCACATTGAAGACTATGACAAGAGAAGACACCACGTGAAGCCTATGGAACTCGAAGACTTAGATCCTTCGTAGTTTTATTTCATTTGTGTTGAGTCATAGGAACCACCGTACTGTTAAGTGGGGTCCAAGAGAACCAGTCAGAATGACTGAAGTGATGCCTAATTCAAAACCTATATCTTCGAGCGAAGACTATGAGAGCAAATCTTGTCCAGAGTCGGACAAGTCAGCTTTACTTGTAGCCCAAGTAAAGTTGCCGTGTGAGTTTGAAATCTGACCGTTGGTACACGTGTCAGTTCCTTAGGGTGTGTTTGGTAGGGTGCATGGAGGGTGCATGAGGGCAAAAGTTCCCAATCCGACCCACTTTTGCTTGTTTGGTAGGGTGCATGGGCTCACCTGAGCTATGCTCATCTGATGTATAAAAGTGCCCTCAGCCATGCTCATCTCATGCACCCCAGACAGGGTGCATGGAGGCAGCTATGATGGCCCTAACACTCGTCCCCACCGACCAGACCACGTCCAGATATGTTTATTTTTTCAAAAAGAATCAGAATTTCAAAATTTGTTTAAATTTTCGAAAAACTTTAGAATTTTGAGAAAAATGAAAAAAAATTGAATTTCAAAATTGTTTAAATTTTAAAAAAAAATCATAATTTTAAATTTTGTTTGAATTTTCAATAAATATTTGAATTTTCAATTTTTCTAAAAAAATCATAAATGTTCGGAATTTCAAAAGGAAATCAAAGTTTGTTTGAATTTTGAAAAAAATAGAATTTTAATATTTTATAAAATATTAAAATTTTCAAATTTTGTTTAAATTTTCAAAAAAAACTCGTAATTTCAAATATGTTCAAATTAAAAAATGAATTTCAGATTTTATTTTAAATTTCCAAAAAAGTTTAGAATATCAAATTTTATTTAAATTTTCAAAATATGTTTAAATTTGTGTTGATATTTTTTCGATTTTGTTCATCATTCAAAAAATATATTCAGAATTCGAAACTGTTCAACATGTCTAAACACATGCAGGCTGCCAAACAAAATCTCAGCTCAACATGTCTCAGCGCATACATCACTGCCAAACAACAGCAAGTGCATGGACTCAGCATGTCTACACTCAGCATGTATGAGATGAGAACAACTAGGCTAGGTCCATACATGCTACCAAACACACCCTTAGTGACCCAGGGTCATTTCGGACAAATCAGGTCGGGTTGCCCAGTGGCTATAAATAGTCCACCCCCTACAACCATAAACGGTTGGCTGTTCAGATTTCAATGCACGGCTTTTGTCGTTTGAGAGCAACCCACCTCGAAGCCTTTGAGAGAAAATTCCTAGAGAGGAGAAAAGCCCTAACCACCCAGAGCCAGAGTAAATTGGGCATCACTTAAGTCTTCTTGTCTGAGTGATCTGAAGACTTATTACACTTAAGGACTGTGCATCCTCCAGCCGGTTAGGCGTCGCGTTCTGAGCATCCAAGAGAAATTGTGGATTGCCGATGAACGAAGTCTGTGAAGGTTTGGGAGTCTACCTTGAAGACTTACCAGAGTGATTGGGCGAGGTCTGTGTGACCTTAGCTCAAGGAGAAAACGCTGAGGACTGGGTGTCCTGAGCTGCGTGTTCAGGACTGGGTGTCCGGGACTGTGTGTCCTTTGGTTTAAATACCTAGCCGCTCCAACCAGACGTACAGTTGTCACAGAAACTGGAACTAGTCCAACAAATCATTGTCTTTAGCGTGTCACTGGTTTCATCTTCACTTCCTTTTACTTACTGTTACACATTGTGAAGCCATTGCATGCTTGCTTTATCTTCTGTCTTCACAACATAACTGTATGATTTGTTTGGCTTCATCACTTCTTCCTACCTGATCCTTATTACACTGCAGCTACTTGTCGTGTGCTTTCACTCTATTGAATACTTGACCATGGCTTGCCTAGTGTAATCTAACTTCTGCTGCTGAAGTGATAGACATATCTGTACTGTTTGTCTTCATAACCTTCACGTATTGAAGACTTTCATAAAAATCGCCTATTTACACCCCTCTAGTCGATATAACGCACTTTCCGCTTGGTTCTCTTGTGAAATCTGGATTCCTTTGCCAAGGCAATTGCACCAGTATTGTCACAAAAGATTTTCATTGGACCCGATGCACTAGGTATGACACCTAGATCGGATATGAACTCATTCATCCAGACTCCTTCGTTTGCTGCTTCCGAAGCAGCTATGTACTCCGCTTCACATGTAGATCCCGCCACAACGCTTTGTTTAGAACTGCACCAACTGACAGCTCCACCGTTTAATGTAAACACGTATCCGGTTTGCGATTTAGAATCGTCCGGATCAGTGTCAAAGCTTGCATCAACGTAACCATTTACGATGAGCTCTTTGTCACCTCCATATACGAGAAACATATCCTTAGTCCATTTCAGGTACTTCAGGATGTTCTTGACCGCTGTCAAGTGATCCACTCCTGGATTACTTTGGTACCTCCCTGCTAGACTTATAGCAAGGCACATGTCAGGTCTGGTACACAGCATTGCATACATGATAGAGCCTATGGCTGAAGCATAGGGAACACCTTTCATTTTCTCTCTATCTTCTGCAGTGGTCGGGCATTGAGTCTGACTCAACTTCACACCTTGTAACACAGGCAAGAACCCTTTCGTTGCATGATCCATTTTGAACTTCTTCAAAATCTTGTCAAGGTATGTGCTTTGTGAAAGTCTAATTAAGCGTCTTGATCTATCTCTATAGATCTTTATGCCTAATATGTAAGCAGCTTCACCGAGGTCTTTCATTGAAAAACTCTTATTCAAGTATCCCTTTATGCTATCCAGAAATTCTATATCATTTCCAATCAGTAATATGTCATCCACATATAATATCAGAAATGCTACAGAGCTCCCACTCACTTTCTTGTAAATACAGGCTTCTCCGAAAGTCTGTACAAAACCAAATGCTTTGATCACACTATCAAAGCGTTTATTCCAACTCCGAGAGGCTTGCACCAGTCCATAAATAGATCGCTGGAGCTTGCACACTTTGTTAGCTCCCTTTGGATCGACAAAACCTTCCGGTTGCATCATATACAACTCTTCTTCCAGAAATCCATTCAGTAATGCAGTTTTGACATCCATCTGCCAAATTTCATAATCATAAAATGCGGCAATTGCTAACATGATTCGGACGGACTTAAGCATCGCTACGGGTGAGAAGGTCTCATCGTAGTCAAGCACTTAAACTTGTCGAAAACCTTTTGCGACAAGTCGAGCTTTGTAGACAGTAACATTACCGTCAGTGTCAGTCTTCTTCTTGAAGATCCATTTATTCTCAATTGCTTGCCGACCATCGGGCAAGTCAACCAAAGTCCAGACTTTGTTCTCATACATGGATCCCATCTCAGATTTCATGGCTTCAAGCCATTTTGCGGAATCTGGGCTCACCATCGCTTCTTCATAGTTCGTAGGTTCATCATGATCTAGTAGCATGATTTCCAGAACAGGATTACCGTACCACTCTGACGCGGTCCTCACTTTGGTTGATCTACAAGGTTCAGTAGTATCTTGTCCTGAAGTTTCATGATCATTATCATTAGCTTCCTCACTAATTGGTGTAGGTGTCGCAGAAACAGGTTTCTGTGATGTACTACTTTCCAATAAGGGAGTAGGTACAGTTACCTCGTCAAGTTCTACTTTCCTCCCACTCACTTCTTTCGAGAGAAACTCCTTCTCTAGAAAGGATCCATTCTTAGCAACGAATGTCTTGCCTTCGGATCGGTGATAGAAGGTGTACCCAACAGTCTCCTTTGGGTATCCTATGAAGACACATTTCTCCAATTTGGGTTCGAGCTTATCAGGTTGAAGCTTTTTCACATAAGCATCGCAGCCCCAAACTTTAAGAAACGACAACTTTGGTTTCTTGCCAAAACATAGTTCATAAGGCGTCGTCTCAACGGATTTTGATGGTGCCCTATTTAACGTGAATGTGGCCATCTCTAAAGCATAACCCCAAAACGATGGCGGTAAATCAGTAAGAGACATCATAGATTGCACCATATCTAGTAAAGTACGATTACGATGTTCGGACACACCATTACGCTGTGGTGTTTAGGGTGGCGTGAGTTGCGAAACTATTCCGCATTGTTTCAGATGTACACCAAACTCGTAACTCAAATATTCTCCACCACGATCAGATTGTAGAAACTTTATTTTCTTGTTACGATGATTTTCAACTTCACTCTGAAATTCTTTGAACTTTTCAAATGTTTCAGACTTGTGTTTCATTAAGTAGATATACCCATATCTGCTTAAGTCATCTGTGAAGGTGAGAAAATAACGATATCCACCATGAGCCTCAATATTCATCGGACCACATACATCGGTATGTATGATTTCCAACAAATCTGTTGCTCTCTCCATAGTCCCGGAGAACGGTGTTTTAGTCATCTTGCCCACGAGGCACGGTTCACAAGTACCAAGTGATTCATAATCAAGTGGTTCCAAAAGTCCATCAGTATGGAGTTTCTTCATGCGTTTTATACCGATATGACCTAAACGGCAGTGCCACAAATAAGTTGCACTATCATTATCAACTCTGCATCTTTTGGCTTCAACATTATGAATATGTGTGTTACTACTATCTAGATTCATCAAAAATAGACCACTCTTCAAAGGTGCATGACCATAAAAGATATTACTCATATAAATAGAACAACCATTATTCTCTGATTTAAATGAATAACCGTCTCGCATCAAACAAGATCCAGATATAATGTTCATGCTCAACGCTGGCACCAAATAACAATTATTTAGGTCTAATACTAATCCCGAAGGTAGATGTAGAGGTAGCGTGCCGACCACGATCACATCGACTTTGGAACCATTTCCCACGCGGATCGTCACCTCGTCCTTTGCCAGTGTTCGTGTGATCCGTAGTCCCTGTTTCGAGTTGCAAATATTAGCAAGAGAACCAGTATCAAATACCCAGGTGCTACTGCGAGCTCTAGTAAGGTACACATCAATAACATGTATATCACATATAGCTTTGTTCACCTTGCCATCCTTCTTATCCGCCAAATACTTGGGGCAGTTCCGCTTCCAGTGACCAGTCTGCTTGCAGTAGAAGCACTCAGTTTCAGGCATAGGTCCAGACTTGGGTTTCTTCTCTTGAGCAGCAACTTGCTTGCTATTCTTCTTGAAGTTCCCCTTCTTCTTCCCTTTGCCCTTTTTCTTGAAACTAGTGGTCTTGTTGACCATCAACACTTGATGCTCCTTTTTGATTTCTACCTCCGCAGCTTTCAGCATTGCGAAGAGCTCGGGAATAGTCTTATTCATCCCTTGCATATTATAGTTCATCACGAAGCTCTTGTAGCTTGGTGGCAGTGATTGGAGAATTCTGTCAATGACGCAATCATCTGGAAGATTAACTCCCATCTGAATCAAGTGATTATTATACCCAGACATTTTGAGTATATGCTCACTGACAGAACTGTTCTCCTCCATCTTGTAGCTATAGAACTTATTGGAGACTTCATATCTCTCAATCCGGGCATTTGCTTGAAATATTAACTTCAACTCCTGGAACATCTCATATGCTCCATGACGTTCAAAACGTCATTGAAGTCCCGATTCTAAGCCGTAAAGCATGGCACACTGAACTATCGAGTAGTCATCAGCTTTGCTCTGCCAGATGTTCATAACATCTGGTGTTGCTCCAGCAGCAGGCCTGGCACCCAGAGGTGCTTCCAGGACGTAATTCTTCTGTGCAGCAATGAGGATAATCCTCAAGTTATGGACCCAATCCGTGTAATTGCTACCATCATCTTTCAACTTTGCTTTCTCAAGGAATGCATTAAAATTCAACGGAACAACAGCACGGGCCATCTATCTACAATCAAACATACATAAGCAAGATACTATCAGGTACTAAGTTCATGATAAATTTAAGTTCAATTAATCAAATTACTTAAGAACTCCCACTTAGATAGACATCCCTCTAATCCTCTAAGTGATCACGTGATCCAAATCAACTAAACCATAACCGATCATCACGTGAAATGGAGTAGTTTTCAATGGTGAACATCGCTATGTTGATCATATCTACTATATGATTCATGCTCGATCTTTCGATCTCAGTGTTCCGAGGCCATATCTGCATATGCTAGGCTCGTCAAGTTTAACCTGAGTATTCTGCATGTGCAAAACTGGCTTGCACCCATTATAGATGGACGTAGAGCTTATCACACCCGATCATCACGTGGTGTCTTGGCACGACGAACTTTGGCAACGGTGCATACTCAGGGAGAACACTTTTATCTTGATAATTTAGTGAGAGATGATCTTATAATGCTACCGTCAATCAAAGCAAGATAAGATGCATAAAAGATAAACATCACATGCAATCAATATAAGTGATATGATATGGCCATCATCATCTTGTGCTTGTGATCTCCATCTCCGAAGCACCGTCATGATCACCATCGTCACCGGCGCGACACCTTGATCTCCATTGTAGCATCGTTGTCGTCTCGCCAATCTTATGCTTCCACGACTATCGCTAACGCTTAGTGATAAAGTAAAGCATTACAACGCGATTGCATTGCATACAATAAAGCGACAACCATATGGCTCCTGCCAGTTGCCGATAACTTGGTTACAAAACATGATCATCTCATACAATAAAATTTAGCATCATGTCTTGACCATATCACATCACAACATGCCCTGCAAAAACAAGTTAGACGTCCTCTACTTTGCTGTTGCATGTTTTACGTGGCTGCTACGGGCTTAAGCAAGAACTAATCTTACCTACGCATCAAAACCACAACTATTGTTTGTCAAGTTGATGCAGTTTTAACCTTCGCAAGGACCGGGCGTAGCCACACTCGGTTCAACTAAAGTTGGAGAAACAGTCACCCGCAAACCACCTTTGTGCAAAGCACGTCGGGAGAACTGGTCTCACGTAAGCGTACGCGTAATGTCGGTCCGGGCCGCTTCATCCAACAATACCACCGAACCAAAGTATGACATGCTGGTAGGCAGTATGACTTATATCGCCCACAACTCACTTGTGTTCTACTCGTGCATATAACATCAAACCATAAAACCTAGGCTCGGATGCCACTGTTGGGGAACGTAGTAATTTCAAAAAATTTCCTACGCACATGCAAGATCATGGTGATGCATAGCAACGAGAGGGGAGAGTGTTGTCTACGTACCCTCGTAGACCGAAGCGGAAGCTTTGACGCAACGTAGAGGAAGTAGTCGTACGTCTTCCTGATCCGACCGATCCAAGCACCGTTACTCCGGCACCTCCGAGTTCTTAGCACACGTACAGCTCAATGACACTCCCCGGGCTCTGATCCAGCAAAGCTTCGGGGATGAGTTCCGTCAGCACAACGGCATGGTGATGATGATGATGTTCTACCGACGCAGGGCTTCGCCTAAGCACTACAACGATATGACCGAGGTGGAATATGGTGGAAGGGGGCACCGCACACGGCTAAGGAATGATCACGACGATCAACTTGTGTCTCCTAGGGTGCCCCCTTGCCTCCGTATATAAAGGATCCAAGGGGGGTGCGGCCGACCCTATGGAGGCGCACAAGAGGAGTCCTACTCCTACCGGGAGTAGGACTCCCCTCCCTATTCCTTGTCCAATTAGGAGAGGTGGGAGAAGAGAAGGAAAGAGGGGGGTGCCGCCCCTCCCTCCTTGTCCAATTCGGACTAGGGGGAGAGGGGGCGCGCGGCCTGCCCTGGCAGCCCCTTCCTCTTCTCCACTTTAGGCCCATGAGGCCCATTAACCCCCCGGTGCTCCGGTTTTATCCGAAACTTCACCGGAACACTTCCGGTGTCCGAATATAGTCATCCAATATATCAAACTTTATGTCTTGACCATTTCGAGACTCCTCGTCATGTCTATGATCACATCCGGGACTCGGAACTAACTTCGGTACATCAAAATGTATAAACTCATAATAACTGTCATCATAACGTTAAGCGTGCGGACCCTACTGTTCGAGAACAATGTAGACATGACTGAGACACGTCTCTGGTCAATAACCAATAGCGGGACCTGGATGCCCATATTGGCTCCTACATATTCTACGAAGATCTTTATCGGTCAGACCGCATAACAACATACGTTGTTCCCTTTGTCATCGGTATGTTACTTGCCCGAGATTCGATCGTCGGTATCCAATACCTAGTTCAATCTCGTCACCGGCAAGTCTCTTTACTCATTCCGTAATACATCATCTCGCAACTAACTCATTAGTTGTAATGCTTGCAAGGCTTATGTGATGTGCATTACCGAGAGGGCCCAGAGATACCTCTCTGACAATCAGAGTGACTGTCAGGACCCCAATTCCAAGCCACATTGATCTAGCCGGTAACACCTCATATCACTTTGCGGCCTCACGCACGGTATCCCACGGGTGTTGCCTTACCATGGCCCGAGACCGTTTGCGCCTTTTGGCTCACGTATATGATAGTGTCGCTAGCATCCATATGACAGAGAACCCGGGCCGACATGGCTAGTCGTGAACCCAAAACGGCACAGACCCATGGAGACAGGCATACATGAATCACATCGAACACGTCGGTCATCAACGAGTGATTCCGGGCTGTAGCACTGGGCTAACAGGACTTCGGGGAACCCGGGCTGTAGCAGGCTAGGCAGGACTCCGGAAGTCACCGCGTGACATTTCGCCGAAGGGACAGACATAGGGACAAAGTGAATCACATGCCGGCCAGTCAAGTGTCCTGAACAGTAGTGCTGGGCTAGCAGGACTCCGGTGAACCGGGCTGTAGCGGACTACTATGGCTCGAGGAACACTAGACTACATTTCTCCATAAGAAAGGCTGCCAAGGATAATCAACTAGATTGTCGGATCCCACTCATACCAAGCATTTCAGTCATACACACAATATGCCCGATATGAGTACATACAACATGGCATCACAACAAAACTCTACAACTCAAGTACTTTATTTAAAGGCTCCAGAGAGCCATACATAACATGTCATACAGATAGGGGTCACATGACCCAACACTCAAGTCATACAATCATACAAGCACGTGCGGAAGCAACTAGTCTGAGTACAGACTCTAAAAAGAAAGAAGGCTTCTCGAAGCCTGTCTATCTACATAGGGCCCTCCATGGCCGGGATCACCACCTGGGTGGCTAGTCACTCGTCGACGTCAAGGTCTACATAAAACCCATCGGAGGGGGCAGTGTTGTCGTCTGAAAACAATAAATAAGCAAACATGAGTACAAGGGTACTCGAACCTACTATACATGCCTATTCTCAAAAAGGTGGTGGGATTATGCAGCAAGCCAGCTATGACTCTTGGCTAAGCTATCCTACGGAACCTCTCTAGTAGAATAGTTTTCGCACACGAGTCCACTACTCACCAACACAATACTCCACCGGGGATCCTCCCTCGTCATCCTGCGAGAGGGCCATCCTCGGTACTCACACTTATCTTGAGTCTTTTAGTAGTATCCATTAACTTGTCTATGAACTGTATAGGCAACCAAGTAGTCCTTCACCGCGGACGCGGCTATTCGAATAGTTTTATACCCTGCAAGGGTGTACTTCGTCATACATGCTTTCACCGCTTACCGCCGTCTACACGACATGTACTCGGCAACCTTCAAGCGGAAGCCCATCGAGGGTGTCGGCCACGGCCTACTTAAACACCTAAGTCCCTAGTCCAGGTTTATCGCCTATCCAGGTTCCATCCGCAGGGAGTCCGGCCGAGGTTTCCACATACGGCCCCAAACGATGTGAACAGGGTTCCCGAGACACCAAATGGGTGACTCGGTACACCCGGCCACGGTGTATCTACCGCAACATAGCCCACCCCTAGGGTCAGCGCTACGCACGGCCACCAACACATAACCTACAAACACCAGAAACTAATTGCAACTCCTGGACAGAGTACTAGGGTGACTAAGAAGCCGAGAGGGTCAATTAAGGATCCCAATGCATGGTAGTAGCTGAATCTTAAATCACACATACAGATCTCAGTTCTTAGGGACGGCCTCAATGAAACAACCCACTATGTACTCCTACATGGCCTCTCATCGATACCTTTACCAAAACATGTTCAACACATCCCACATATTACCGACATAAGCATTTCACTCTAGCCCATCACCCAGATGAACCAGACCTGACACAACTCTAAGCATAGCAGGCATAGCAAGGTAGGAATCACAAAACATGGCTCAATCAACTCCTACACATGCTAGTGGGTTTCATCTAGTTACTGTGGCAATGACAGGTCATGCAGAGGATAAGGGTTCAAGTACCGTAGCACACAGCAGTTTGAATCGCGTTGTCTTAATGCAGTAAACAAGAGCAGGAGCGAGAACATGGGTTGTATCGGAATGATCAATGGTTGCTTGCCTGATGGAGTGGTAGCGGGATACTGCCCTTTAGTTGGATACTGGTGAATATCCTCGAAGGCAGAACCTACCACGAAGAACACATCGGAACACAATCAACACATGACGATGTGCAACAATATGATGCATGCTATGACATGGCAATATGATTGTGTCTTGGCCTAATGCAAGCTAAAATAGAAGGGGATGAACTCATTTGAATCAAAGATTCAAATATTAGCTCATTAAACATGGCATTTATAGTGCATTACCTTATTCTGCTTAAACAACAAGGCAAACTTGTTTTGTCATGCATGAAACCATTACAGATGGATAGATTAAATTTTTTTTGATAATTTTTCATATATAATTTATCTCATTTGGAGCTATGGTTGAATTTCTATGAATTTTTGAAGTTTGAACTATTTTCTGGAATTTCCTGAATAAAAATAATTCCAGAAAACAATTACCGCGTCAGCAATGCGTCAGGGTGACGTCAGCAGGTCAAAGGCGCCAGCCAGGTCAAACCTGACTGGTGGGGCCCACTGGTCAGTGTCTCAGTTAATTAGCAGAATTAGATTAACACTAATTAACTGTCAGTGGGGCCTGGGCCCACATGTCAGTGACTAACTTAATTAAAGTTAATTAAAACTAAACCTAAATTAGTTAACAGGCCGGCCCCACCTGTCATAGACTCAGGGGGGTCTACCCAGGCCCACCCAGGGGTCAAACTGGGTCAACTCGCCAGCGGCTCGACGCCGGCGAGGCCCGAGACGGCGGAGGGCTTCGGAAAACGCCCTCAGGCGACCAAAACGACGGCGAAGATGTGCTACGCGATGCGGGGAGCGAGCCGCATCGTTTGGTGGTGGTAGTTGGGCTCGGGGTGGCCGGAAACGACGCCGGCGACGACCTTGGCAGTCGCCGGAGTTCGGGCGTGGTCGAATCCGATGCTACGGGGCACGGCGAGGCGCGGGGAGTGGTGCGTTAGGCTCCTGGGATTGCGCTGAGCACGGTGGTGTGCCCGGCTTCAAGCCACGGTGGCCCTGGCCACGACGGCGATGAGGCACGGCGCCGGCGAGCTTCGGCCGCGGTGGAAATCGGAGCTATAGGGCGCAAACGAGCAAGGGGAAGGTGGGGATCGAAGGAGAGGCTCACGGGGAGTGCATCGGTGGTCTCGGCGGGCTCGGGGACGGGCTGAGGAAGAAGTGAGGTCACCGGCGATCTCGGATGCCCGAGGTTGAAGACGAGGGCGAAGGCGGCGTTGCAGGGCTTCCGGCGAAGCGTGGCTCGGTGGGGAGGACGAGGGAGCCGAGGCGAAGCTGATGGACTCGTCGGAGGGGCGAGGGGAGGTCTCTAGCGGCGACTACGGCGATCGGCGGTGAGGGGCGCGCTCTACCATCGCAGGAAAGGATGAGGGAGACGAGGGGGAGAGTGAGAGAGGACGAGAGAGGGTCGAGGGGGTCTCGTGGCGTCTCTGGGCGCCTCCCAGCGTCGGCAGAAGCAGGAGGTGGCCGGCGCGTGGCCGGCGCGCGGCGAGCACGCGCCCCTGCCTCCTGGCGCGAGGTAGGGGGTGACTGGCGCTGGCCAGTCGGCTGGGCCGAGCCAGGTAAGCCCAAGTGGCTTCTTTCTCCCTTTTTTTGATTTTTGTTTTCCTTTTCTATTTTCTGTAGCTTTAGGGCTTTATTTAAAATACCTAGGCACTTTCTAAAATCCTGAAAATAATTGTGGGCTCTGTTGGAATTATTCCTAACATCAAACATTTATTTCCAGAATTATTTGAGCATTTGAATTATTTTATAGTATTTAAATGCCCAAATTCAAATATTTATGATTTAAATCAATGACCTTCTGTTGACCTAGAAAAATGTGCACCTATTTTCCAGAGGTTCTAACCCAAGGCAAAGAGGGTGAACATTTTAGAAGGGCATTTCAGGTTCATTGAAATTATTTTTAGTAAACCCTAGTTGATTTCAGGGGGGGTGCTGGGGGTTCTGCCTTCCCCATTTCAAGTTTCTGATGAAAGTAAACATGATGCACACTCTAATGCATGGACTAGCTAGGGTGTGACAACTCACCCCCACTCAAAAGAATCTCGTCCCGAGATTTAGGATCCTCTGGAAAGAAGGTGGGGTACTCGAGTCGAAGACGATCCTCCCTTTCCCAAGTGGCTTCTTCCTCGGAATGGTGTGACCATTGAACCTTGAGAAACTTGATATTATGACGTCGAGTGGTACGCTCGGCTTGATCAAGGATACGAACGGGATATTCCCGATAAGAGAGGTTATCTTGTAAATCAAGCGTTTCGTGGTCCACTCCACGGGTAGGATCTGCGAAGCAACACCTGAGTTGCGAAACATGGAAGACATCGTGAACTCTGGAAAGATGCGGAGGTAGTTCCAATTGGTAAGCAACTTCTCCTCGTTTGGCAAGAATGCGAAAGGGTCCAATGTAACGAGGAGCCAATTTGCCTTTGATACCGAAACGATGGGTTCCCTTTAACGGAGTAACCCGAAGGTAAGCCTTCTCTTTGACTTCGTAAGTCATAGGCTTATGTTTGCGATCATATTGACTCTTTTGACGAGATTGGGCTGTTTTCAATTTCTCATGAATAATGCGAACCTGCTCTTCCGCTTCCTGAATCATATCCGGGCCAAAGAGTTGTCTTTCCCCGGTTTCTGACCAGTTAAGAGGCGTTCGACATTTTCGTCCATAGAGAACTTCGAAAGGAGCTTTGCCCAAGCTGGCTTGATAACTATTGTTATAAGCAAACTCCGCGAATGGAAGGCATTTCTCCCAACTCATTCCGAACGAGATAACAGAAGCTCGGAGCATATCTTCCAGAATTTGATTGACTCGCTCTACTTGACCACTTGATTGATGATGGAAGGCGGTGCTAAAGGAGAGATGAGTTCCCATAGCATTTTGGAAACTTTCCCAAAATCGAGAGGTGAAGAGACTCCCACGGTCAGAGTTAATTTCCAATGGAACACCATGAAGAGACACTATTCGGGAGATGTATAAGTCAGCTAGCTGGCTAGCGATGATACTCTCACGAACAGGTAGAAAGTGGGCTACTTTGGAAAGACGGTCGATCACGACGAAGATGGCATTATTCCCTCTCTTGGTCCTGGGAAACCCAGTGATGAAATCCATACTGATTTTATCCCATTTCCATTCAGGAATAGCCAAAGGTTGAAGGGTGCCAGCAGGCCGTTGATGCTCTGCTTTAACACAACGACAAACGTCGCAATTAGCAATATATTGAGCGATTTCTCTCTTCATCCTAGTCCACCAAAACCTCTGGCGTAGGTCTTGATACATTTAGTACTACCGGGATGAATGGTGAGAGGGGATTCATGAGCTTCCTTAAGGATCAGCTGGCGCAGATGTTGTTTCTTGGGAACCACTAGACGGTTCTCAAAGAAGACAGCACCTCGCTCATCCATGGAGAAACATTTAGCAACTCCGCTAGCAATGTTTTCCTTAATCCGGGATATGCCCTTGTCATACCGCTGGGCGGTTATGATTTGATCCATAAGGGTAGGTTTCGCCACCAGGGTGGATAGGAATCCTCGAGGAACAATGTGAAGATTTAGCTTACGAAATTCCTCATGGAGAAGTGGTTGACTTTGTTGTAACATCAGGTTGTTACAATAGGACTTACGGCTTAGCGCATCAGCCATGACATTGGCTTTGCCCGGGGTGTAAGTTATTCCTAAGTCGTAATCCGAGATCAACTCGACCCAACGTCTTTGCCTGAGATTCAAATCTGGTTGGGTGAAGATATATTTCAAACTTTGGTGATCGGTGAAGATCTCGTAACGATTACCGAGAAGGTAGTGTCGCCAAGTTTTAAGTGCATGGACTACAGCTGCAAGCTCTAGATCTTGTGTAGGATAATTCTCCTCATGTGGGTGTAATTGCCGTGAAGCATAGGCAATTACCTGACGATCTTGCATGAGTATGCAACCTAGTCCTTGTCGCGAGGCGTCGCAATAGATAATAAAGTCCTTGGAGAAATCTGGTGGTACCAGTACGGAAGCAGATGTCAGGCGTCTTTTCAGTTCCTGAAAACTGAACTCGCACTGTGGAGTCCACTCGAACTTTTTATCTTTCTTGAGGAGTTCAGTTAGAGGTTTAGCAACCTTGGAGAAGTTCTCGACGAAGCGGTGACAATAGCTCGCTAAGCCAAGGAAGCTCCGAACTTGCTTGACCGTCTCAGGTGGAGTCCAATCAAGGACGGCTTGAACTCGCTCGGGATTAATAGCAATACCCTTACCAGAGATTACATGGCCTAGATAGGTCACTTCTGGCAACCAAAATTCACACTTGGAGAATTTGGCATAAAGGCGATGCTCTCGAAGTTTCATCAATACCAGCCTTAGATGTTCGGCATGTTCCTCTTCATTCTTGGAGTAGATGAGTATGTCATCGAGGTATAATACGACGAATTTGTCCAAGTACTCCATGAAAACCGAGTTCATTAACCGGGAGAAGGTGGCTGGGGCATTGGTTAAACTGAAGGACATAACGGTGTACTCGTATTAGCCATAACGAGTAACAAAGGCCGTTTTGGGAATGTCCCCGTTTCTGATTTTGATTTGATGGTAACCCAACCTCAAATCCATCTTGGAAAAGACTGAGGATCCAGCGAGCTGATCATACAGATCGTTGATCCTGGGAAGCGGGTATTTGTTCTTGATGGTGACCAAGTTGACGGGTCGGTAATCCACAACCATTCGATCTGTTCCATCTTTCTTCTTGACGAAGAGGACGGGACAAGCCCAAGGAGAGGAACTAGGGCGAATGAAACCCTTGTTCAAGGACTCATCGAGTTGGTTCTTAAGCTCGGCTAGTTCTTGGGGTGCCATCTTATAGGGTCTTCTGGAAATTGGAACGGTTCCTGGAACAAGGTCTATCACAAACTCGACATCCCTGTCAGGTGGAACACCTGGCAGTTCTTCTGGAAATACATCCGGAAAGTCTCGGACTACCGGAACATCCTCAAGGTCTGGAAGAGGGTTGGCATTTAGGGAGTAAAGCTGGCGCTTGGCCACTCGAGTTAAGACATTGACTGTCTTGCCCGAGGGGTGGGTAAGTTGAACGGTTCTAGTGGCACAGTCAATCTTAGCATAATGAGCTGTCATCCAGTCCATACCTAAGATGATGTTTATGTCCGAGGACTTGAGAGCTATTAAGGATGCAAGGAAGACAAGCCTATCGACAAGAATTTCGTTCCCATGGCTTACCCTAGAAGTTTGCCATCTAGAGCCAGGGGTTTGAATTTCCATGGTAGAGGGCATGTCACAGAATGTCGTGTTATGCAATCGAGCATAATTCTCGGATATGAATGAATGAGATGCTCCAGTATCGAAAAGAACAGATGCCGGGTGGCAGTTAACAAGGAGCGTACCAAGGACGACGTTAGGATCCTCATGAGCTTCCTCGGCTGAAACATAATTGACATGGCCACGTGCAGTGGTGGCCGGCTTGGCGTAGAAAGTCTTTCCCGCGGGCTTACCACGGCCAATGGACTTTCCAGTTTGATTGGGGTTGTTGTTCTGGGGACACTCTCGGCTATAGTGACCCGGCTCTCCACACTTGAAGCATGTTACCACATTGGGGCGTGGAGCAGCGTTAGCAGCGGGGCCACCATAGGGCTTGGGCGGTGTGAATTGCTGGTTGGGACGAGGCGCCTCAAAGGATGGCCTCGGGATGAATCTGGGTGGCAGTGCCGTGCTTGGGGTCCACACCCGGCGCTTCTGAGCTCCAGAGCCGGATGAAGAGCCAAAATCACGGGAGTGCTTGTGTGAAGCGTCATAATCAGTCTGGCGTGTCTCAGCACTGATGGCTTTATTGACCAACTTCTGAAAATATGTGCACTCGTGCAAACGAAGATCGCGGCAAAGCTCAGGGCTAAGTCCCTTGCGGAACCTTGCCTGCTTCTTGGCGTCAGTAGAAACCTCTTCAGGAGCATAGCGTGCCAGGTTCCCAAATTCACGACTGTAAGCATCTACAGTCAGTCTTCCTTGGGTGAAGTTGCAGAATTCCTCCCTCTTGCGATCCATGAGACCTTCCGGAATGTGATGCTCACGGAAAGCCTCACTGAATTCAGCCCAAGTAGTGATTTGACCGACCGGGCGCATAGCTTCGAAGTTTTCCCACCAATGGCTAGCGGGGCCTTCGAGATGATAGGCAGCATAGGTAACCTTGTCGGCTTCGGCTACGTTGGCAGAATGTAGCTTGTGGGTGATGCTGCGAAGCCAATCATCCGCGTCGAGGGGCTCGACGGAATGGTTGAACTTTGGTGGGTACAGCTTGATAAAGTCATTGATTGACACCAAGTCATTTCATGGGTGGCGTGCAGTGTTCTGCTCAATCCGCTCCAGCAGGCGGTTGGTCTCACGCTTGTTTCTTTCTGCCTCCAGCATCACTTCGGCCAGAGAAGGCGGGTGAGGCAGATTTTCACCTCTAGCTGCACTAGCTTCCCCCTGCTCCGGGACAGCAGGGTTGCCGCGGGTGTTGACCATCCTAGGAGAAAACAAGACAACGGTTTAGACAAGGATGGCTCAAACTTAGCAAGGAAGTGCAGAATGTAATGGATAACACGGAATGCAGAGATGTTCATCCGTATGTCATGGTAATATAAAACTGCCATATATATACCAACGGTCATACACATCATACATAGTTTAGTACAAGCCCAGGCTACAGTACAACTATGATGAAAGACGTTACATCTCATCGGAGGCATTCCAAGTTCCTATACATTATTTGTCTACACCTCCGGAATTGATTACACGCAAAGTCGTATTCCACAAGTCACGCAGGACAGTGGAGATAGAACTACTACAAGACCAGTGGTACTACTACTAACTCAGACAGCTCCGTAGTAGTCCTCATAGAAGTCACCTCCATAGCCTGGAAGTTCAACGTGATCATCTGGAAACAGACGGTCCTGAGGAGCCTGTGGACCATAGGGGCTAGGATGAGGTCTTGGACCAACAAACGGTGGCCTGCGAGGACCACGGGGTGGGGTGATGCCTCCCACATCACGCCAATCCACCATGTCTGGCAGAGCTGATCTCACAGGATACAGATCCCTTGTATCCATACATCCAGCTTGCATCGCAGGTGCAAACCGAGTCAATGTGGCCCAATGATCAGCACGGGTATTGAAAAGCTCCAACCTCAAGGCCCGATTCTCTCGGTCCTTATCTTCGAGCATCTCGGCAGTGGTACGAGTTAATGAGTCCTCCTGAATGGAGTCAGCATAGATAGCCTGAAGATACCCTTGCGCTCCCGGAAGTGAAGCTGGCATGTAATGGAAGTCAGTGTTCTGAAGCAGGCCAGTCTGGACTCGCAAGATGGTCATCATGGAGTAGGCAGCATCCTGCATAGCCATCTCAACGGTAACCCCGAGTCCATAGGAACAGTGAAGGGGCTCGGTAGATCCAGGATAGGAAGGAAATATCCTGGCGGTGCAGAAATACTGGCTTTGGTTAAAGTCGCGGAACTGCTCTTCGACAGTGTATTCGGGATACCAACGGTATCCTGTCTCGATCATGACCCGGACTAACATAGTAGTATGACCGGGCACGTCGAGGCACCTGGTCAGGCGAACCACTTGGTTTTGAGGACGGTTGGCCATCTGAAAGCACCACCACAATGCAAAGACAATAGAATTTCTAGGGAAAATTGGACAGCATAATGGCTGTAAATGCTCAGAAAAAGATTTGAGACATCCACAACAGTTCACAATACCGCTCAACAGCATCATATCAAGGTTCTGATTCAAATAGCAACATACTAAGAATAGTAGAAACTGGACTGGGACTCGTAGCAATAATCCTATAAGCTACTACGGATTAGTAACACGTGAACCTGATAGAAGAAGAGAGCCTAGTCCTTAACCCACGTTGAATGAGAAGAGAATGACTCAGATCAGAGGCATAGGGTAAAGGAGTAAAAGAACCTTACGTTCCCTTCCACAATCAATTCCCCTACATATAACTAAAGCATTTCTAGACTCGACATCGACCAATTTGGCTCAACGAACCTACAGGCAGTCCGGCTCTGATGCCAACACTGTCAGGACCCCGATTCCAAGCCACATCGATCTAGCCGGTAACACCTCATATCACTTTGCGGCCTCACGCACGGTATCCGACGGGTGTCGCCTTACCATGGCCCGGGACCGTTTGCGCCTTTTGGCTCACGTATATGATAGTGTCGCTAGCATCCATATGACAGAGAACCCGGGCCGACATGGCTAGTCGTGAACCCAAAACGGCACAGACCCATGGAGACAGGCATACATGAATCACATTGAACACGTCGGTCATCAACGAGTGATTCCGGGCTGTAGCACTGGGCTAACAAGCCTCCGGGGAGGCCGGGCTGTAGCAGGCTAGGCAGGACTCCGGAAGTCACCACGTGACATTTCCCCGAAGGGACAGACATAGGGACGAAGTGAATCACATGCCGCCCAGTCAAGTGTCCTGAACAGTAGTGCTGGGCTAGCAGGACTCCGGTGAACCGGGCTGTAGCGGACTACTATGGCTCGAGGAACACTAGACTACATTTCTCCATAAGAAAGGCTGCCAAGGATAATCAACTAGATTGTCGGATCCCACTCATACCAAGCATTTCAGTCATACACACAATATGCCCGATATGAGTACATACAACATGGCATCACAACAAAACTCTACAACTCAAGTACTTTATTTAAAGGCTCCAGAGAGCCATACATAACATGTCATACAGATAGGGGTCACATGACCCGACACTCAAGTCATACAATCATACAAGCACGTGCGGAAGCAACTAGTCTGAGTACAGACTCTAAAAAGAAAGAAGGCTTCCCGAAGCCTGTCTATCTACATAGGGCCCTCCATGGCCGGGATCACCACCTGGGTGGCTAGTCACTCGTCGACGTCAAGGTCTACATAAAACCCATCGGAGGGGGCAGTGTTGTCGTCTGAAAACAATAAATAAGCAAACATGAGTACAAGGGTACTCGAACCTACTATACATGCCTATTCTCAAAAAGGTGGTGGGGTTATGCAGCAAGCCAGCTATGACTCTTGGCTAAGCTATCCTACGGAACCTCTCTAGTAAAATAGTTTTCGCACACGAGTCCACTACTCACCAACACAATACTCCACCGGGGATCCTCGCTCGTCATCCTGCGAGAGGGCCATCCTCGGTACTCACACTTATCTTGAGTCTTTTAATAGTATCCATTAACTTGTCTATGAACTGTATAGGCAACCAAGTAGTCCTTCACCGCGGACGCAGCTATTCGAATAGTTTTATACCCTGCAGGGGTGTACTTCATCATACACGCTTTCACCGCTTACCGCCGTCTACACGACATGTACTCGGCAACCTTCAAGCGGAAGCCCAGCGAGGGTGTCGGCCACGGCCTACCTAAACACCTAAGTCCCTAGTCCAGGTTTATCGCCTATCCAGGTTCCATCCACAGGGAGTGCGGCCGAGGTTTCCACATACGGCCCCGAACGATGTGAACAGGGTTCCCGAGACACCAAACGGGTGACTCGGTACACCCGGCCACGGTGTATCTACCGCAACATAGCCCACCCCTAGGGTCAGTGCTACGCACGGCCGCCAACACATAACCTACGAACACCAGAAACTAATTGCAACTCCTGGACAGAGTACTAGGGTGACTAAGAAGCCGAGAGGGTCAATTAAGGATCCCAATGCACGGTAGTAGCTGAATCTTAAATCACACATACAGATCTCAGTTCTTAGGGACAGCCTCAATGAAACAACCCACCATGTACTCCTACATGGCCTCTCATCGATACCTTTACCAAAACATGTTCAACACATCCCACATATTACCGACATAAGCATTTCACTCTAGCCCATCACCCAGATGAACCAGACCTGACACAACTCTAAGCATAGCAGGCATAGCAAGGTAGGAATCACAAAACATGGCTCAATCTACTCCTACACATGCTAGTGGGTTTCATCTAGTTACTGTGGCAATGACAGGTCATGCAGAGGATAAGGGTTCAACTACCGTAGCACACAGTAGTTTGAATCGCATTGTATTAATGTAGTAAACAAGAGCAGGAGCGAGAACATGGGTTGTATCGGAATGATCAATGGTTGCTTGCCTGATGGAGTGGTAGCGGGATACCGCCCTTCAGTTGGATACTCGTGAATATCCTCGGAGGCAGAACCTACCACGAAGAACACATCGGAACACAATCAACACATGACGATGTGCAACAATATGATGCATGCTATGACATGGCAATATGATTGTGTCTTGGCCTATTGCAAGCTAAAATAGAAGGGGATGAACTCATTTGAATCAAAGATACAAATATTAGCTCATTAAACATGGCATTTATAGTGCATTACCTTATTCTGCTTAAACAGCAAGGTAAACTTGTTTTGTCATGCATGAAACCATTACAGATGGATAGATTGAATTTTTTTGATAATTTTTCATATATAATTTATCTCATTTGGAGCTATGGTTGAATTTCTATGAATTTTTGAAGTTTGAACTATTTTCTGAAATTTCCTAAATAAAAATAATTCCAGAAAACAATTACTGTGTCAGCAATGCGTCAGGGTGACGTCAGCAGGTCAAAGGCGCCAGCCAGGTCAAACCTGACTGGTGGGGCCCACTGGTCAGTGTCTCAGTTAATTAGCAGAATTAGATTAACACTAATTAACTGTCAGTGGGGCCTGGGCCCACATGTCAGTGACTAACTTAATTAAAGTTAATTAAAACTAAACCTAAATTAGTTAACAGGCCAGCCGCACCTGTCATAGACTCAAGGGGGGTCTACCCGGGCCCACCCAGGGGTCAAACTGGGTCAACTCGCCGGCGGCTCGACACCGGCGAGGCCCGAGATGGTGGAGGGCTTCGGAAAATGCCCTCAGGCGACCAAAACGACGGCGGAGATGTGCTACGCGATGCGGGGAGCGAGCCGCATCGTTTGGTGGTGGTAGTTGGGCTCAGGGTGGCCGGAAACGACGCCGACGACGAGCTTGGCGGTCGCCGGAGTTCGGGTGTGGTCGAATCCGACGCTACGGGGCACGGCGAGGCGCGGGGAGTGGTGCGTTAGGCTCCTGGGACTGCGCTGAGCATGGTGGTGTGCCCGGCTTCAAGCCACGGTGGCCCTGGCCACGACGGCGACGAGGCACGGCGTCGGCAAGCTTCGTCCGCGGTGGAAATCGGAGCTATAAGGCGCAAACGAGAAAGGGGAAGGTGGGGATCGAAGGAGAGGCTCACGGGGAGTGCAGCGGTGGTCTCAGCGGGCTCGGGGACGGGCTGAGGAAGGAGTGAGGTCGCCGGCGATCTCGGATGCCCGAGGTTGAAGGCGAGGGCGAAGGCGGCGTTGCAGGGCTTCCGGGGAAGCGTGGCTCGGTGGGAAGGACGAGGGAGCCGAGGCGAAGCTGATGGACTCGTCGGAGGGGCGAGGGGAGGTCTCTAGCGGCGACTACGGCGATCGGCGGCGAGGGGCGCGCTCGGCCATCGCGGGAGAGGATGAGGGAGACGAGGGGGAGAGTGAGAGAGGACGAGAGAGGGTCGAGGGGGGGTCTCGTGGCGTCTCTGGGCGCCTCCCAGCGTCGGCAGAAGCAGGAGGTGGCCGGCGCGTGGCCGGCGCGCGGCGAGCACGCGCCCCTGCCTCCTGGCGCGAGGTAGGGGGTGACTGGCGCTGGCCAGTCGGCTGGGCCGAGCCAGGTAAGGCCCAAGTGGCTTCTTTCTCCCTTTTTTTGATTTTTGTTTTCCTTTTCTATTTTTCTGTAACTTTAGGGCTTTATTTAAAATACCTAGGCACTTTCTAAAATCCTGAAAATAATTGTGGGCTCTGTTGGAATTATTCCTAACATCAAACATTTATTTCTAGAATTATTTGAGCATTTGAATTATTTTATAGTATTTAAATTCCCAAATTCAAATATTTATGATTTAAATCAATGACCTTCTGTTGACCTAGAAAAATGTGCACCTATTTTCCAGAGGTTCTAACCCAAGGCAAAGAGGGTGAACATTTTAGAAGGGCATTTCAGGTTCATTGAAATTATTTTTAGTAAACCCTAGTTGATTTCAGGGGGGGTGCTGGGGGTTCTGCCTTCCCCATTTCAAGTTTCTGATGAAAGTAAACATGATGCACACTCTAATGCATGGACTAGCTAGGGTGTGACAGTGACAAATCCTAATCTCGAAATACGCCAACCCAACATCTACCTTTGGAGACACCTATAGAGCACATTTATAATCACCCATTTACGTTGTGACGTTTGGTAGCACGCAAAGTGTTCCTCCGGCAAACGGGAGTTGCATAATCTCATAGTCATCGGAACATGTATAAGTCATGAAGAAAGCAATAGCAACATACTAAACGATCGGGTGCTAAGCTAATGGAATGGGTCATGTCAATCAGATCATTCAGCTAATGATGTGATCTCGTTAATCAAATAACAACTCTTTGTTCATGGTTAGGAAACATAACCATCTTTGATTAACGAGCTAGTCAAGTAGAGGCATACTAGTGACACTCTGTTTGTCTATGTATTCACACATGTATTATGTTTCCGGTTAATACAATTCTAGCATGAATAATAAACATTTATCTTGATGTAAGGAAATAAATAATAACTTTATTATTGCCTCTAGGGCATATTTCCTTCAGTCCGGTACCCACCGGACGTCCGACAGCTCATGTGCCTTAAGTGGCCAAACGGCTAGCTTTTCACTACCACTATATATAGCCTTCTTCCCCACGGGATAGGGTTGACCTCTCACTTTGAACAACCCTAGAACACATTACACTCTCTCTCTCACTCCTCCACACTAAATCTTAGATCCCCAAGGGATTTGAGAGCATTTGAGAGAAGTTGTCCGATCAAGTGATAGATCCACTCCTTCCCCTTCTTTGCACCAAAGGAATTTGTGACTTGAGCAAGTCTTGAGCTTTTCCCCATTGTTCTTGTTACTCTTGGAGGTTGGAGACTCCTAGGCGGTAGGAGTCTTTCGGAGAGGAATCGACCCTTGTGATTACCCCCGGAAAAGTTTGTGAGGGTTTGGAGACCACCCCAAGTTCTACCTCTAGTGGTTTAGAAACGCCTTCATGGTGTTGTCTCAAAGAGAGAATAGGGTGAGCCTTCGTGGCGTTGGTGTGCCTTCATGGTAACACCCACCTCTCTAAACGGTGACGTAGCTTCCCTCCAAGGAAGTGAACATCGGCTTACATCCTCATCTCTCGGAGTTGCGGTTATCCCTAACCTTAACTCTCTACTTGTGGTTACTTGTCTCGTCTGCACTTACCTATATCATATTGTGCTAGCTTACTCATCTACTTGTATTACTTGATTATCTTGTTTAGCTCTTAGCATCACACTTGCAATTGTTAGGCTCACTTTCATATTCTGCACTATTGCCTAAAATTGCCAAGTAACAATTAAAATTTGTATATGTACCTATTCACCCCCCCTCTAGGTCCATCTCGATCCTTTCAATTGGTATCAGAGCCTCGTGCTCTATTCTTGTGGCTTAATCGCCCTAGAGGGAGATGAACCCCGATGGGACTCCCCTTGTTGTAGATCCGAAGGATAAAGGCGAGGCTTCTTCTGAGGTCAAGACCTTTACTTCTGAGGATCTTGAACGGGCCCTTGCTAAGCAAAAGGAGGAGCATGATGCTTCTGTACAGGCCTTGGTCCAAATGAGGATAGCCACATTATCCACGGTGCTTGCACCACTTTCGGGTGGTGCGGCTTCGAGACCAACTATGCCAACTCCGTCACTTGGTCAACAACCTCCTAGCAATGAACACTCTAGTGTTCCTTGGCTTTATGCAAGACCCCAAGTTGAGAAACCAAAATATAACTCTCAAGGCAAACCTCCTTTACTTGACTCCACTTCCGATTTTGCTTTGTGGAGAGTTGCTATGCAGGATCATCTTCTATTTGGAAACGATGAGATGCTAGAGATCTTGGAGTATGGTTACCATGTGGTTGATCCAAAGAATCCTACACGAAGAGAAATTTATGACAAGAATCTCAGTGACACGGCAATCATGTGTATAAGGAGAGGTATGGTTGAAAAGCAAAGGAGACCTTTCATACACATCACAAGTGCCAAGGAATCATGGGAAAGTATTGTGAGATCCAAGACCGGTACCTCCACCCTCTGGAGTGCTCAATATGAAATTCCCAAGGGGAAATTGCAAAACTTTTGTATGGAGAAAGGTGAAACTCCAAATCAACTCCTTGAGTGTCTCATGACTCTCACCGCTGATATTGAGTCATGTGAGTGTGACAAGACACAAGATGGATTTAACATGACTAAGCGATTCCTTGTGGACAAGTTGCTCCATATCACCATCAGATGGTATGGGACATAAGACAACACCATGCCTTCAAGGAAATGACTACATATGACATCATATCCACTTTCCAACTATTTGAAGAGTCAAAGACAAATGCTACAAAACATCTTGCCATGCATGGTACTCCATCGTCGAAGATCAATCTTGCATTGAAGGCCAAGCATGTATGTGAAGATGAGCAAAGTGAAGAAGAAGATGATGATGATGATGATGATGATGAAGATTGTGATGTGGTTGCATTCGATGAGGGCCCTTCATATGAAGACATGGCTCTCTTTGTCAAGAAGTTTAGCGCGGGAAAATTCAAGGGAAGGTTTCAAAAGAAGAAAGTAAGAAAATGCTATAACTGTGAAGAAACCAACCACTTCTCCAACGAGTGCCCTTATGATAAGAGAGAAGATAAACCAAGGTTTCCCAAGACCTTTCCCAAGAAGAAGTTGCCAAATCCTTTGAACTCCAAGCTCAAGAAGAGATATGGGAAAGCAATGGTTGCTCAAGAAGAATCCGATCCGGATGATGTTAGTGGTGTTGCCGGAGTTGCTCAAGATTCTCAAAACACATTGAGGCTAGTCAACAAGAGTGGTGAAGTTGTCACCTACAACTACATGAAGGATTACAAGGGCAACGCTCACAAGTGTCTCATGGCGAAGGCCGTGGTAGAAGATGGAGAGGACCAACACTCTCCTGACAAGGTCAAGGTAACCCCACGATCAAACCCTCCTCTTTTCACTCCTACTCCTAGTGATGAGTATCTTGATGCGGAGGATAGTTATGAGGATGATGATATAAATGATCCTATGCTTGCTAAACTAAATAAGTTCATGTGCTCTCTTAAAGGAAAGAAGCTCACTATGTTCCGTATGCTTATGGAGATGGTGAGTAAGCACACCATTTCCATTAAGGAACTCGAAACCCTCGTCACTGAGGAAAAGGAAAAATATGAAATCCTTGAGCGGAAAGTCCAATATGAGGAAGCACGCAATGATGAACTATGCTTAAAAATTGGTGCAAACATTGATGTTCATACTAGAGATCTTGCCTCCTTGAAAAAGGCTATCGACTCTTGCGAAGAGTTGATGAATGATAAAAGTAAGCTTGTAAAGTCTAACGCTTCTCTCTCTAAGGATTGTGAGCTCCTATCCGTGTCCCTCAAGACCAAGGAAGAAGAGCTCACCCTTCTTACAAAGAGTTTTGAGACACTCAAGCTTACTTATCTTGAAACTCTAGCCAAGGCTTACTCTTCTCCTATTATCAGTGTTGATGCTTGTACTACTAACTCTAGTAGTGATCTAGCATCTATTCTTGAGGAGAATCGCTTTCTCAAAGCTCAAATCGAGAAAGGGCTCATGACATGTGCTCAAGGGCAAAAGAACCTTAATGAGGTGTTGAGCCAACACAATGAAGTGTTTGCCAAAGAAGGACTCGGGTTTGACCCAAGCACAAGCAAGAAGAAGACATCCTCTCAAAAGTGCACCACCCCTCTAAAAGAAACTTTTGTACGAGAAGGGCACAAGGAGAAAGGTAAGGTTGTTTGTGGGAAGTTCACAAGGGGCATGCCCACTGTCAACAAGCCAAAAGAGTTCATGCCTCCATCCTATGTTCTTCGTAAGACTAAGGATGGAGAAGTTTGTGCAAAGTTTGTTGGTCCTCGAAATGCATTTCGGTATTATGCTATTTGGGTCCCTAAGACCCTTGTGACTAACTTGAGAGGTCACATTGCAAAATGGGTGCCTCTAACCAAGTAGTAATTGTGTGTAGGTTGCCTTCTCCGGTGGAGTAAAATGGGTGATTGATAGTGGATGTACCAATCATATGACCAGAGATAGCAAGTTGCTCTACGATTTCATGGAAGCTATTCAACCATTTATGAGCATTATGTTTGGTGGAGGATCAAAAGGACAGGTACTCGGTTTGGGTAAGGTGGCTATCACAAATGACATGTCTCTTGCAAATGTCATGCTTGTCCAATCCCTTAAATACCATTTGCTTTATGTTTGCCAATTGGCCTCTGTTGGTTATGATACACTATTTGGACAAACGGATGTGAAAGTCTTTAAGAGAGATACTCTCAAAGTGGCCTTTGTTGGAGAGTTGGATGGCAACCTTTACATGGTTGATTTCTCGAAAGAGAGCACATTCCATGCAACTTGTCTAATGGCCAAGGCCGACAAGGGGTGGCTATGGCATCGCTGGCTAGCCCATGTCGGCATGAGAAATCTTCAAGATCTCTTAAAGGGAAATCACATCCTTGGACTAACAAATGTCTCCTTTGAGAAAGATCGTGTGTGTAGTGCATGCATAGTCGGGAAGCAACATCAATCAAAGCACCCACCCAAGAATATTGTGTCTACTTCAAGGCCTTTGGAGCTCCTTCATGTGGATCTGTTTGGGCCTCCTTCATGGGATAGTCTTGGTGGGAAAAAGTATGGACTTGTCATTGTGGATGATTACTCAAGATACACATGGGTGTTTTTCCTCATGTCCAAAGACGAGACGAAGATCACCTTCATTGATTTTTCCAAGCAAGCACAACGCAAGTTTGACAAAGAAATCATGGCAATAAGAAGTGATAATGGTTCCGAGTTCAAGAATTACACCTTGGAAGGATTTCTTAGTGATGAAGGGATTGAGCATCAATATTCAGCTCCATACACTCCCCAACAAAATGGTGTTGCAGAAAGGAAGAACCGCACCCTTGTGGAGATCGCAAGGTCCATGTTGGATGAATACAAGTCGCCACATAGTTTTTGGGTCGAGACCGTCAACACTGCATGTCATGCTTCAAACCGGCTCTTCCTCCGCACGATATTGGAAAAGACTCCATATGAGCTCCTAACCGGGAACAAGCCAAATGTCAAGTACTTTCATGTATTTGGGTGTAAATGCTTCATCCTCAACAAAAGAGAGCGGTTAGGAAAATTTCAATCTAAAACCATTGAGGGCATATTTGTTGGTTATGGATCAAACTCTCACGCCTATAGAGTCTACAACAAATCCAATGGATGTGTTGTAGAAACTTGTGACGTGGTGTTTGATGAATTTAATGGCTCCCATGGGGAGCAAGTTGATCTAAGTGATGTAGGTGAAGAAGATTCTTCTCAAGATATCTTCACGATGGGTGTTGGTGCACTTCTTCCAATGGAACAAGACCCTCATGATGATGAAGAAGAAGATGAAGGCCTCACACACCATCAAACTACTTCCACACCCATACCACCACAAGCACGTATTACTCAATCAATGCCCTTAGTCCAAGTACAAGATGATGATCAAGTTCCTCTTCATGATAATCATCAAGAACAAGATCATCCTCAAGGGAAAGAACAAGAAAGTGCAATCATTGACAATGAACCTCAACAAATGCAAGAAGAAGAAGAAGATTTTCCACCACACATTAATGATCCATATGTTGAGGACGTGGATGATGGACATGAAGTTGAACCTCGCGAAACCTTAACCTCCATCATGCCTCGAGTGGCCGGTCGTGTTGATGTTGATAAAATCCTCACCGGCATATCGGAAGGTAGAGTCACTCGTAAACAATTGACAAACTTTTGTGCTCACTTCTCTTTTGTGTCTAGTGTTGAGCCTCTCAAGGTACAAGATGCGTTGATAGACAATGATTGGCTTATTGCTATGCAAGAAGAGTTGAATAGTTTTGAGCGCAATCAAGTGTGGTCATTAGTCAAGAGGCCAACTACGGAACACAACGTCATTGGAACAAAGTGGATTTTCAAGAACAAGCAAGATGAGAATGGCGTAATCATCCTCAACAAGGCAAGGTTAGTGGCACAAGGGTACTCACAAGTTGAAGGTTTGGACTTTGGTGAGACCTTTGCCCCCGTTGCTCATCTTGAATCCATTCACATCTTACTTTCTTATGTTGCTTTCAATGGCTTTACATTACATCAAATGGATGTGAAGAGTGCTTTCCTTAACGGTCCTCTACAAGAAGAAGTATATGTATCACAACCACCTGGGTTTGTTGACCCCGATCACAAAGACTATGTGTATAAACTTCGTAAGGCTTTGTATGGCCTCAAACAAGCACCTCGTGCTTGGTATGATCATCTTAAGAAGTTTCTACTCAATGATGGTTTTGTGAGAGGGGTGATCGATCCCACTCTTTTTATTAAGAGGGACAAAGGTGATTTGATCTTATGCCAAATCTATGTAGATGATATCATTTTTGGTTCTCCTAACATTCATTTATGCAAGAAGTTTGCGGCATCAATGACCAAGAATTTTGAAATGTCACTCAATGCGGATTTGAAGTTCTTCCTCAGTTTTCAAATTCAACAATTTCAAGAAGGAATTTTCTTGTCTCAAGCCAAATACCTCAAGGATATCCTAGCAAAATTTGGCATGTCTGACGCTAGCCCATGTAAGACCCCCATGCCAACCAAAATTGTACTCACTGAAGACTCAAACGGTATCCCCTTCGACCCATCTAAATACCGCTCTATGATTGGTTCATTGCTTTATCTTTGTGCATCTAGACCAGATATCATGTTTAGTGTATGCATGTGTGCTAGATTTCAAGCTTTCCCTAGGGAAAGCCATCATAAGGCAGTTAAGCATATTCTTAGATACCTTGTTCACACCCCAAAGTTGGGTCTATGGTACCCCAAGGATGCTAAGTTTGATCTCATTGGGTACACGGATGCGGATTGGGATGGAGACAAAGTGGATCGTAAATCCACCTCCGGTGCATGTCAATTTCTTGGACGCTCCTTGGTAAGTTGGTCCTCGAAGAAGCAAAATTGTGTTGCCCTCTCCACTACCGAAGCTGAATATATTGCAACCGCCAGTTGTGCAACTCAGTTACTATGGATGAGGCAAACTTTCAAGGATTACGGTATCACCTATAGACATGTGCCTCTTCTATGTGATAATGAAAGTGCCATTAATATTGCTGAGAGCCCCAAAGATCATACCCGCACCAAGCACATTGACATTAGGTACCACTTCCTTAGAGATCATGTGGAGAAGGGTGATATTGACATTGCTCATGTTGGCACAGATATGCAACTTGCAGATATTTTCACCAAGCCATTGGATGAGGCAAGATTTTGTCAACTTAGGCGTGAACTTGGTATCTTGGAGCTTGACAACATTATGTGAAAACTAGTACTCATGCATGCATTGTCATAATGTCCTGTCTCTATGTAGGCATATATTTAGGGGGAGACACTCAACTCGTGCGTTCTCTCACCCTATGAAATGCATAAAAAGAACAAACACTCTCAAAGCTACCATGTTACTCTAACTATGGTGCTTTCAATGATAGCGTAGTGATTATGGACCCAAAGTTCAAATCTTTGCAGTGTCATGTCACGTATACTCATACATGGTGGCATCAGCCACCGCCTTTTCATTAGAACAACATGTGAGCAGTATGTGTGTTTATTATTGTTGGTTTAGGAAACTCATTGCTTCACCTAGGGTGTCCTTGCATCCTACTACATATTTCACTCATCATCTCTCCATCATTGTCATTAGCACCAACTATGGCACCCTAGTCTTCCTCAAAAAGATATTAAATAAAATTAAAAAAATGCCACCGGACGTCCGTCAAATCCTTTCTGGTGCTCTTGCACCGGTCGTCCCATCTGTACCGGTCATCCGTACAAATTTCTCTGGTGCCCTATTGCCGGTCGTCCGCTGTAACCGGACTTCCGTTAATTACTGCTCTGTCTAAACGCGTCGGACGTCCGTTTTTGCCGGTCTTCCGCTACTTCTCGTATCAGGTTTCCCTCTCAGGTCCCGGACGTCCGGTTCACAACGGATGTCCGGTACGTTTCTTTCCCGCCTATATATACTGGGGCGTGCGGTCCGGTCATCTCTAAACCTAATTTCTCTCCACTCCTCCTCTCGCCGCCGCCGCACTTTCTCCTTGCTGCGTTCACGGGCTGGGCCCCTCGCCGCCGGGACCCCGTTGGGCCCTTCCGGCTGTCGTCGGGCCTTCGGCCGCCCTTCTCTCGACCCGGCCGGTGTCGGGGGAAACTTCTTCTCCGTCGCATCTTCTCCTCGACCTCCCGAGGTAGCAACTGCTATTTTCTGTCCCCCCCCCCCATTGCTCTAACCTTCTTGATCTATGGCGATTGTTAAGAATATTGGTGTCGCCTCCTTCCCTAGGTAGCAATGCCACGGACAAAGCGCTCTGCTCGCAAGCAGGTCACCTATGGGGGCTCTCGTCCGTCTTGTCGTGGTGGGTCTGATGATTCGCAGGAGCGCGCTCGTCCTCGGAAGCGTGCCGCTCACCCTCGCAGCTCCACTAGCACCTCTTCATCGGAAGAATCCGACTACGAGGATCACTTGGAAGAAATTGACGAACCCGCTTATGTTGCTGTTCGCACCACTGCACCCAAGCCTGGAACTCGTTAGCCCACATTCAAGCCTCCTCCTCCGGTACAACCTCAAGGTGCTGCCCGTCGCATCTCTCTTGAACCTCCACTCCCTCACGGCGGCATCATTAAACGGTTCAATGAGGTTCCCATCGCTTCTTACCTTAAGCTTCATCGTGATGTAGATCAATTCACTATTCTTAGTGATTCACAGGATGCTCGTTTTCGCACAAATGTCCAAGCCGACATTTTCACCACTATAGTCATTCCTAAAGGTTTATCTATCCATGTGTGCATCGACTTAGAGCATATCCGCACTCATCCGGCGAAATATCTGGGAGCTATTGAGCTCATTGAGTCCTCTAGTTTTGCTGCACCATTTGAATTCCAGCATGATTTTAACCAAGCTGCAATTCATCAATTCTATGCCACTTGTTACTTTGGTCCCGATAACACTGTCACTTGGATGACCTCCGACACCATGCTCACGACATCCTATGCTCAATTTGTTGCTGCTCTTGGTTTTCCTGACACAGGGTTCAAAATCCATAAGGATGACTGTAACACCCCGAGACCGATGTGCCAGGTGTCGTCCAGTTATTCGCTGTCGTTGTCAGGTCTTTTGCTTGCGTGTTGCATCTTATCATGTCATCATGTGCATTGCATCATCATGTTTTCAAAACCTGCATACGTCTGGGTTTCCCCCAGTTCCTTCCGTAGTCCGTTCTGAGCCCAGACACACTTGCAGCGTCCGCGGCATGTCCGAAATATTATTTTATAAGTGGCCGGAAAGTGTTCTCGGATTGGGTTGAAATTTGGTGTGCGGTCTTATTATAGTGTAGACAGGCCGCCTGTCAAGTTTCATCGCAATCGGAGTTCGTTTGACGCCCCAACGAATAAATATAGCGGCAATAGTAGCCGGTCTAAACGTCGGACGTTTTCGGTCTCCGGAAATAGTCGCCGGGCCTCCCTCTCTTCTATTCTCTCAGCTCGAGACCGTCTACACAGCTCACTACCTACCGCCAGATCCAACCCAACCTCTCTCGTCAGCCCGCAGCCCCCCTCGCGTGCGTCTGAAAATTGTCCCGGACCCGACCCGGACACTCGTCACCGTTGGATCCGGATCATCCCCAAACATCTACAAAATATCACCATTTTATTATTTGGACTCCCCAACCTATTTATCTCGACCGTTTGATTTTAATCGGAGGGTCCGATTAGCCCTTGTCAAAAATCCTTGCTATATATTCGGTCTAAGCCTAGTTTTTAGGACCATGTCCCAAACATTCCATCCGCAGCGCCGCCATCTCCCTCGGGGTCTCACCCGAGCCAACCAGCGCCTCCTCCGATCTACCAACCCGCAGCCAGCCAGAGTTCAATCCCGATTGGATCGAGGCCCTTCCTCCTCCCTCACGCCCCTCTCTTCCTTCTTTTCCTTCCTCTGTTTTCTTTCTCTCAATCCTCTCTCTCTTTTCTGTTGCCATGGACAGGAGCTCGTCTCTGCGTTCATCTGCCTCCAGCGCGTTGCCGTCCAGGAGCCCGAGCTCCCAGCCGAGGAGACCACGTCCCAACTCGCTGTCGCGCCCCTGCATCGCCATGTTGCCGCGCCTGCATCGCCACGAGCCACTCGCTCGTCGTCTGGCCACCGGTTTGAGCTGCCGGCGACCAGAGAACTTCCATGGACAGCCAGTACTTGCCCCTGCCTCATCCAAGCCGCGTCCTCGCCGGAGCTTCACCGGCCCTCGCCCTCGCCGGAAATGGGTCCCCGGAGCCCGATCCGGCCTCCGCCACTCCAGATCCGTTGTCCCCATCGATCCCCTGCCTCTCCATCGCCCGCCATCGCCATGGATCGCCGCTGGTGCCCCTGCCATGGCCTCGCTCGACCTCCTGTTGAGGGAGATGACGAGCGCCCGCCTCCACCTGACGTGGGCCGCGTCCTGCGCGAGGCCCAGCCTGCCACCTTTCTCCGCGCCAAGGCCCAGCGCCAGCCCCTCCTCTATGCTGGGCCGCCGTGCCAGATCCGGCCCAGCGCGCCAGCGCGCCCCCTGCCAGGCCGCTCCTGCTACCGGGCCGAAGCCCATGGGTGAGCCGCCTCTAGCGCCCCGCCTCTGTTTTTTCCTGCTGTTGGGCTTGCCTCAGATTCGGCCCGATTCATGTTTTTTTCTCGTTCTGTGAATTGTCCAATTATCCTGAGACAGCAGTTTTACAGTATAGTCCCTCATGTTCATGCATATAAAAACTCACAAACCGTGCATCGGATTAAAATGTTTTATATATGAAACTTGCTCAGAATTTTGTGTAGATTAATTATATGTCACTTTCATCCATGTTTAAAATGTTTAAAATGTTGTTTGCATTAATTTGCTCCTATGCCATGTTAAAATGATTTAATTCATAACTAAATAACCGTAACTCCGATTTTAATAAACTTTATATGTAAATGGGGTAGAATTTTGCCTAGTTCAACATGGTGGTATCATCTTGCATGTCTAATAACTCTAAAATAATGTTTAGGGTAGAACAGTACAAACCTTAAATTATGCACATGGGGATTTACCGGAATTGTTGTTCGTTGCTTCCGGCCTCATTTAAACTTGCCTAGATAGGTAGTTTTGTTGTGCTTCACCTCTTGCCATGTTAATCAACATTTAATATTGTTGGGGTACATAAACGAGAGAGAACTAAATAATTGACGTGGTGTTTCGTCAATATGCAACTCGTTGCATATTAAGCTCCATTTAATTTGTAGGATTGCTTGTGCATTTTGGCATGCCATGCTTCATTAAACCGGACATGCATCATACTCGATTGTGCATCATGCCATGTTGATGTGTTGGTTGTTTACTATGTTGTGTGCTTATTTTCCGGTGATTGCTTCTTCGGGTTGGTTCCGGTAACGTCGAGCTTGTGAGGATCCGTTCAACTTCGTCCGTTTGTCTTCTTCATGGACTCGTTCTTCTTCCTTGCGGGATCTCAGGCAAGATGATCATACCCTTGAAATCACTACTATCTTTGCTATGCTAGTTTGCTCGCTCTTTTGCTACGTCAATGCTACGATGCCTACCATTTGCTTGTCAGCCTCCCAAATTGCCATGTCAAACCTCTAACCCACCATGTCCTAGCAAACCGTTGATTGGCTATGTTACCGCTTTGCTCAGCCCCTCTTATACCGTTGATAGTTGCAGGTGAAGATTGAAGTTTGTTCCTTGTTGGAACATGGAGATCGTTCCTTGTTGGAACAGTGGTTACTTGTTGGGATATCACAATATATCCTTTTTAATTAATGCATCTATATACTTGGTAAAGGGTGGAAGGCTCGGCCTTATGCCTGGTGTTTTGTTCCACTCTTGCCGCCCTAGTTTCCGTCATATCGGTGTTATGTTCCCGGATTTTGCGTCCCTTACGCGGTTGGGCTATAATGGGAACCCCTTGACAGTTCGCCTTAAGTAAAGCTTTTCTAGCAATGCCCAACATTGGTTTTACCATTTGCCACCTAGCCTTTTTCCCTTGGGAGTCGCACATCCCGAGGGTCATCTTATTTTAACCCCCCCCCCCCGGGGCCAGTGCTTGTCTAAGTGTTGGTACGAACTGAGTAGACTGCGGGGCCACCTCGGGGAAACTTGAGGGCTGGTTTTACTTGTAGGATGTCTCATCCGGTGTTGCCCTAAGAACGAGATATGTGCAGCTCCCATCAGGATGTCAGCACATCGGGCGGTGTTGCTGGTTTAGTTTTACCCTGCCGAAATGTCTTGTTGTACCGGGATACCGAGTTTGATCGGAACGTCTCGGGTGGAGGTCTATTCCTTTGTTGACCGTGAGAGCTTGTGATGGGCTAAGTTGGGACACCCCTGCAGGGATTTGAACTTTCGAAAGCCGTGCCCGCGGTTATGGGTAGATGGGAATTTGTTAACGTCCGGTTGTAGAAAACCTGAAGTTGACCTTAATTAAAATACATCAACCGTGTGTGTAACCATGATGGTCTCTTTCCAGCGAAGTCCGGGAAGTGAACACGGTTGTTGGAGTTATGCTTGACGTAGGTTGTTATAGGATCACTTCTTGATCATAGTTTCTCGACCGTGCTTTGCCTTCTCTTCTCGCTCTCATTTGCGTATGTTAGCCACCATATATGCTAGTCGCTTGCTGCAGCTCCACCTCATATGTTTACCTTACCCATGAGCTTAAATAGTCTTGATTGTGAGGGTGCGAGATTGCTGAGTCCCTGTGGCTCACAGATACTTCCAAAACCAGCTTGCAGGTGCCGATGAGTCCGTGCAAATGACGCAACCAAGCTCAGGAGGAGCTCGATGAAGATCTTGTTCTTTGTGTTGTTTCGTTCTAGTTGATCAGTAGTGGAGCCCAGTTGGGGTCGATCGGGGACCTTTGTCGCATTTGGGGTTCTTCTTTTATTTTGGTTTCATAGTCGGACCTTGATTGTATCTAGATGATGTAATGCTTTATTCATGTATTTGTGTGAAGTGGCGATTGTAAGCCAACTATGTATCTCTTTTCCTTATGTATTACATGGGTTGTGTAAAGATTACCTCACTTGCGACATATGCCTTCAATGCGATTATGTCTCTAAGTCGTGCCTCGACACGTGGGAGCTATAGTCGCATCGAGGGCGTTACAAGTTGGTAATCAGAGCCTTCCCCGACCTTAGGAGCCCCCACTGATTGATCGTTTTTAGCGGCCGAGTTGTGTCTAAAAAAATGTTTTGAGTCATTTAGGAATTATATATCGGAGAGTTTAGGAATTCTTTTTACTTCCCAGTCTCCTCATCGCTCTGGTAAGGCATCCTGGCGTAGAGTTTTGACTCTTCTCTGCTCAAATTTCACTAAAAAAGTATTTTAGGATCATGCGGGTATCTTGGAATCGTTCCGATGGTTTTATGATGAGAACATTGTCTTGGTGCCTCCTGTCAGGGGTTTTGTGGAAGTGTCCCGAGGAGTTGAGCTCTGAGGTGTTGTCATCATAATTTTATCGTTGCAGTTCTGGAATACCTGAGTTTAGTACGCCGACATCGAAAATCTCTTTTATGCAGTTCGTTGGTGAGATAACCTCGACGCCACCCAGTACTGGGGCGGGAGTTCGGGAGTATCGCCATAACTTGTATAACGGATGCTTTTCGAAGGTTGAGGTAGACGATTTCCGAAGGTTTCTTGGTTATGTGTTGAAGGATGGATACAGCTGGATGTAGGATTTGCTAGTTTGGGTGAGATATTATGCTTCCCCTGTATCCCCAACACCTGATTGCATAACTGGGAAAATTTCGGAAGTTTCATAGGTGGGAATTCAAGTAGCTCTTAGGATTTCTTTCCGACAGCTGTATGATATGAAATTGGGGTTCGACGTCTAGTGGTCCACCTATTCACGGTCGATTTTACAGTGGTCTCGTTGTGTCTTAAAGAGTCCTTGGCTATGCCGACTCGGGGATGCTTCGTATGTCATGTGCACTGCCTTGTACATGATGGTGCTGTACGATCGAGCCCGTGTAGGCCCCATCATGAAAACTTCGGACGAAATCTCTATCATATGTTTGTTCCGGCTTATTTTGCAAGCCAATTCTTTGTTTTGTTTTGAGTTGTGGTATTCGGGTTGCTTCAATGTCAAGTGTTGATTCCATACCTTCCCCAAATGGTGTTCTCATACTCCGATGAGAATACTAACCCTTCATGATAATCGAGATTGTCATGTCAATCTTTTTTTTAACCGGTGTGCTTCTCTTCGAGTAGATCCGACCATTTCAACTTCCGCAAGATCAATTATTAGTTCTTCTCAACGGTGTTTGTTTCATCCGTCTCCAAGTTGCCTTTGTTTTTCCCGCCCACCCACCCTTGTTTCTCCGAGGACTCATATATCTCAATTCAAGTATCCATCTTATTGATGTGAAGTCTCTCCATTCTTTTCTATCAATATTTTTATCCGGTTATTCTCATGAAGATTCTAACGGAGCTTCAAGTTCATCATCTTTCGTTCTTTTCTCTTCCGGTGGTTCCAAGTCAAGCTTTGTTGATCATACCCTTTTCTCATGTCAATGCTTTCTCATACCGGTGCACCTCATAATAATTCACTTCTCACTATTCAATTTTTCCGGAGTGCTCAAGATATCTCGAAGATTCGTGTTTTTCGCTCTGCATTCATTCAATATATTTCAAGGTTGTTATCTTATTCAGGCCATTTAATTCAACTGGTGCAATCTCCTTTCTCAAGTAATCGTTCTACGGTGTTTCTGTTGAGTGGGCCCTAACCCACAGGTCTTTTCCCAGGATCTTACCTGACTCTTCTTATTTTCCCGGAGGTATTCGCAAATTTCTTTTCGAAGTTTGACGTAAGAATGAGTTGTCATCAGTCATATGTATTTCTTCAAGATCTTTCAAATTCTTTTCATCATTGGATCAACCTCTTCGTTTTGATTCTTCCGGAGTGTCTAAATAATTCTTGGTGGTGTTTCTCGTCGTCATTCTTGGATTTTGAAGACCGAAGAAGAGTTTCTCTTTAATCTTGCTCCATTCTCTTCAAGATTCGTGATTCTATCTTGTTGCCATCCTCTCATAATTATTTGCGATTGTGAGATATTCTTTTCAACCATCTGGAGCAATTCAGGAGTCTTTTCAGTTTGATTATCCGGAGTCCATCATCTCAAGTTATTCATTCTCAGCGTTCAGCTATTGTTCTCCAATCTTACGGGGGCATTATTCAATATCCCCTAGTCAGCTCATGATATTTTCATTCACTTGCATCTAATTTCTCTCTAGTTTCCTCATTCATTTCATAATTCTTCCCGGTGTTTTCTTTATCTTTTTTCTTCAATCGTTTTCTATTCTTACGGTGGTTCATTCAAGAGTTTTCTCTTCCTTCTTTATCATATCAATTTATTCGTTGTTTCAACCCTTCCGGTGGTTCATTCAATACCTTCCCAAGTTGGCGCGACATATATCTTAATCTTTTCTACAAGAATAAGTAATATGTCAAATCCGTTGATTGTCACCAATTTAATTGATGAAGGATAAGCATAATGTAATTCTTATTCTTGTTTCATCCAAGAGATTAATTCTTTATTCCGGAGGTTCGCCAAATTCTTGGTTTCACTTGTTTTTCATCTTTTCTTTCCCGGAGTTCCAAGCTCTAATTATCATGGAGATCCATCTAAATCATCGCAAGGCTTCACCTTGTGTTTCCATCTTCTCTGGCCTTCCGTTTGAGCATTCTTTTGTTTACCGGAGTTCTTCATGGAGGTTCTACATGATGGCTCATCAAGGATTTAATTCCTTCTCGAAGTGTTCATCGAGATTCTTTGCAGAGGAGCTCAAGCATTCTTCATCTTGCAATCCAGAGTGCAAATTCTTTCTACCATATTATTGGAGGTGGTATTATGCCATTCTTGATAATTTGGGTTCATGTTTCATGATTCACATGTTGTTAAGAATGAGATAGTTAAACCCATCAATCTCTTCATTGGAGTTATCTTGTGCCATGTTACACCTAAAGCCTTCCCTAAGGATTGTTGCTATTTATGGTGCTTATAAATGACCCAAGTTCTTCAATTATCCTCCCGGTGAAATAAGTTTCTCGTCTCCTTGTTCTTATCAATCCAATTCTTTTTCCCGTGAGTGGCAGGTTGTCACCTCATAATTTGAGATGTATTCCATAAGACCATATCAAGATTATTCTTTTCGTTGTTGTTTTTCCGACAACTCTGTTCTAGCATTTGTTGTAAGCGTGCTCCCTCAAGACCTTGTTTCCCTTCGTTCATTCCATTTCATTCTCTCTTTTCTTCCGGAGGCATTGTGATGTTGCTCTTTTCAAACCTTCTTATTGTTCTTGTCAGGATCTTGTTCTTTTCAGGCCTACCCATTTAACCAGAGTGTTGTGCCATTTTGCTCAAGTTCTTTTCGCCTTATCAAGCCTTTCATCTCTGTTCAACCGGAGTGCTGTCCGAGATCTTTCTTACCCCTTGTTTCAATTCAGTCAATAGTTACGGAGGCAGTGTATTGTGATTTCATCAAGTATCTTCTCATCTTATCAAGTTATTATTCAATTCCTTTTCTTTTCAACCGGAGTGCTGCCCGAATTTTGGTTTTCCTTGATCCCCTTCCTTTAACCGGAGTGTTTTCGACCTTGTTCACCTTCGTTGTATTCTTTTCTCGAAATGGCTTAACCTTTTCAAGGTTCTTTGGTTTCACTCGTTTGTCAAAGAAGCAACTTAGCTTTACCTCTCCTCTATCGCTTCTGTTTTCCCTCTGGTGCCATTCTAGATCTCGGGACGAGATCCTCTCGTAGTGGTGGAGTGTTGTAACGCCCCGAGACCGATGTGCCAGGTGTCGTCCAGTTATTCGCTGTCGTTGTCAGGTCTTTTGCTTGCGTGTTGCATCTTATCATGTCATCATGTGCATTGCATCATCATGTTTTCAAAACCTGCATACGTCCGGGTTTCCCCCAGTTCCTTCCGTTGTCCGTTCTGAGCCCAGACACACTTGCAGCGTCCGCGGCATGTCCGAAATATTATTTTATAAGTGGCCGGAAAGTGTTCTCGGATTGGGTTGAAATTTGGTGTGCGGTCTTATTATAGTGTAGACAGACCGCCTGTCAAGTTTCATCGCAATCGGAGTTCATTTGACGCCCCAACGAATAAATATAGCGGCAATAGTAGCCGGTCTAAACGTCGGACGTTTTCGGTCTCCGGAAATAGTCGTCGGGCCTCCCTCTCTTCTCTTCTCTCAGCTCGAGACCATCTACACAGCTCACTACCTACTGCCAGATCCAACCCAACCTCTCTCGCCAGCCCGCAGCCCCCCTCGCGTGCGTCCGAAAATTGTCCCGGACCCGACCCGGACAGTCGTCACCGTTGGATCCGGATCATCCCCAAACGTCTACAAAATATCACCATTTTATTATTTGGACTCCCCAACCTATTTATCTCGACCATTTTATCTTAATCGGAGGGTCCGATTAGCCCTTGTCAAAAATCCTTGCTATATATTCGGTCTAACCCTAGTTTTTAGGACCCTGTCCCATCCATTCCATCCGCAGCGCCGCCATCTCCCTCGGGATCTCACCCGAGCCAACCAGCGCCTCCTCCGATCTACCAACCCGCAGCCAGCCAGAGTTCAATCCCGATTGGATCGAGGCCCTTCCTCCTCCCTCGCGCCCCTCTCTTCCTTCTTCTCCTTCCTCTGTTTTCTTTCTCTCAATCCTCTCTCTCTTTTCTGTTGCCATGGACAGGAGCTCGTCTCCGCGTTCATCTGCCTCCAGCGCGTTGCCGTCCAGGAGCCCGAGCTCCCAGCCGAGGAGACCGCATCCCAACTCGCTGTCGCGCCCCTGCATCGCCTTGTTGCCGCGCCTGCATCACCACGAGCCGCTCGCTCGTCGTCTGGCCACCGGTTTGAGCTGCCGGCGACCAGAGAACTTCCATGGACAGCCAGTACTTGCCCCTGCCTCATCCAAGCCGCGTCCTCGCCGGACCTTCACCGGCTCTCGCCCTCCACCGGTCCCCGGAGCCCGATCAGGCCTCCACCACTCCAGATCCGTCGTCCACGTCGATCCCCTGCCTCTCCATCGCCCGCCATCGCCATGGATCGCCGCTGGCACCCCTGCCATGGCCTCGCTCGACCTCCTGTTGAGGGAGATGACGAGCGCCCGCCTCCACCTGACATGGGCCGCATCCTGCGCGAGGCCCAGCCTGCCACCTTTCTCCGCGTCAAGGCCCAGCGCCAGCCCCTCCTCTATGCTGGGCCGCCGTGCCAGATCCGGCCTAGCGCGCCAGCGCGCCCCCTGCCAGGCCGCTCCTGCTACCGGGCCGAAGCCCATGGGTGAGCCACCTCCAGCGCCCCGCCTCTGTTTTTTCTTGCTGTTGGGCTTGCCTCAGATTCGGCCCGATTCATGTTTTTTTCTCGTTCTGTGAATTGTCCAATTATCCTGAGACAGCAGTTTTGCAGTATAGTCCCTCATGTTCATGCATATAAAAACTCACAAACCGTGCATCGGATTAAAATGTTTTATATATGAAACTTGCTCAGAATTTTGTGTAGATTAATTATATGTCACTTTCATCCATGTTTAAAATGTTTAAAATGTTGTTTGCATTAATTTGCTCCTATGCCATGTTAAAATGATTTAATTCATAACTAAATAACCGTAACTCCGATTTTAATAAACTTTATATGTAAATGGGGTAGAATTTTGCCTAGTTCAACATGGTGGCATCATCTTGCATGTCTAATAACTCTAAAATAATGTTTAGGGCAGAACAGTACAAACCTTAAATTATGCACATGGGGATTTACCGGAATTGTTGTTCGTTGCTTCCGGCCTCATTTAAACTTGCCTAGATAGGTAGTTTTGTTGTGCTTCACCTCTTGCCATGTTAATCAACATTTAATATTGTTGGGGTACATAAACGAGAGAGAACTAAATAATTGACGTGGTGTTTCGTCAATATGCAACTCGTTGCATATTAAGCTCCATTTAATTTGTAGGATTGCTTGTGCATTTTGCCATGCCATGCTTCATTAAACCGGACATGCATCATACTCGATTGTGCATCATGCCATGTTGATGTGTTGGTTGTTTACTATGTTGTGTGCTTCTTTTCCAGTGATTGCTTCTTTGGGTTGGTTCCGGTAACGTCGAGCTTGTGATGATCCGTTCAACTTCGTCCGTTTGTCTTCTTCATGGACTCGTTCTTCTTCCTTGCGGGATCTCAGGCAAGATGATCATACCCTTGAAATCGCTACTATCTTTGCTATGCTAGTTTGCTCGCTCTTTTGCTATGCCAATGCTACGATGCCTACCATTTGCTTGTCAGCCTCCCAAATTGCCATGTCAAACCTCTAACCCACCATGTCCTAGCAAACCGTTGATTGGCTATGTTACCGCTTTGCTCAGCCCCTCTTATAGCGTTGATAGTTGCAGGTGAAGATTGAAGTTTGTTCCTTGTTGGAACATGGAGATCGTTCCTTGTTGGAACATTGGTTACTTGTTGGGATATCACAATATATCTTTTTTAATTAATGCATCTATATACTTGGTAAAGGGTGGAAGGCTCGGCCTTATGCCTGGTGTTTTGTTCCACTCTTGCCGCCCTAGTTTCCGTCATATCGGTGTTATGTTCCCGGATTTTGCGTCCCTTACGCGGTTGGGCTATAATGGGAACCCCTTGACAGTTCGCCTTAAGTAAAGCTTTTCCAGCAATGCCCAACATTGGTTTTACCATTTGCCACCTAGCCTTTTTCCCTTGGGAGTCGCACATCCCGAGGGTCATCTTATTTTAACCCCCCCGGGCCAGTGCTTGTCTAAGTGTTGGTCCGAACTGAGTAGACTGCAGGGCCACCTCGGGGAAACTTGAGGGCTGGTTTTACTCGTAGGATGTCTCATCCGGTGTTGCCCTGAGAACGAGATATGTGCAGCTCCCATCAGGACGTCAGCGCATCGGGCGGTGTTGCTGGTTTAGTTTTACCTTGCCGAAATGTCTTGTTGTACCGGGATACCGAGTCTGATCGTAACGTCTCGGGTGGAGGTCTATTCCTTCGTTGACCGTGAGAGCTTGTGATGGGCTAAGTTGGGACACCCCTGCAGGGATTTGAACTTTCGAAAGCCGTGCCCGCGGTTATGGGCAGATGGGAATTTGTTAACGTCCGGTTGTAGAAAACCTGAAGTTGACCTTAATTAAAATACATCAACCGCGTGTGTAACCGTGATGGTCTCTTTCCGGCGAAGTCCGGGAAGTGAACACGGTTGTTGGAGTTATGCTTGACGTAGGTTGCTATAGGATCACTTCTTGATCATAGTTTCTCGACCGTGCTTTGCCTTCTCTTCTCGCTATCATTTGCGTATGTTAGCCACCATATATGCTAGTCGCTTGCTGCAGCTCCACCTCATACTTTTACCTTACCCATGAGCTTAAATAGTCTTGATCGCGAGGGTGCGAGATTGCTGAGTCCCTGTGGCTCACAGATACTTCCAAAACTAGCTTGCAGGTGCCGATGAGTCCGTGCAAATGACGCAACCAAGCTCAGGAGGAGCTCGATGAAGATCTTGTTCTTTGTGTTGTTTCGTTCTAGTTGATCAGTAGTGGAGCCCAGTTGGGGTCGATCGGGGACCTTTGTCGCATTTGGGGTTCTTCTTTTATTTTGGTTCCGTAGTCGGACCTTGATTTTATCTGGATGATGTAATGCTTTATTCATGTATTTGTGTGAAGTGGCGATTGTAAGCCAACTATGTATCTCTTTCCCTTATGTATTACATGGGTTGTGTAAAGATTACCTCACTTGCGACATATGCCTTCAATGCGATTATGTCTCTAAGTCGTGCCTCGACACGTGGGATCTATAGTCGCATCGAGGGCGTTACAATGACCCTAACCATAGGCCCAAGGGCATAGAGGTCTGTGCGGATCTTCTCAAGCCCATCAGTGAAATGTCTAATGTGGAGAAACAAAAGGGCCTGAACCAAGCTTCAATTTGGCGCTCACCCTTCTACATCATTTTTCTGTGTGTTATTCGCACCATTTATCCCAAGATGGGTGACAAGGGGTCATGTAACAGCTACTGCATTGATCTCATGCATCGCCTCTATGTGTCTCCCAAAGGGAAGATAAATATCCCTCATTTTCTGTGGCATGAGATCCGTCTGGCTTGTTTTCAACACAAGCGAGCCTTTCCTCATGCCCCCTTTCTTCAGCCATTTATCGAGAGTGTTGCTCCGTTTCCCATTGCCTGCACTCACTAGCACGAACGGTGGGTCATTCCATCTCACATGGCGGATGATTGGGTTCCCAAGGACTCTTCTGCTCCTGCTCGTCGTACCCCGGCTAGTGTTCCTTCTTCCGCCACTCAGTCTACTTCTTCCGGCTCCGCACCTTTTGGTCGCATCTCTCGCTTTCTTGGGAAGGCTCACTCTGCCATGATGAAGATGTTTACCTTTCATTGCACCCAAAACCATACCGTTGTCACACGCTTGGTCACTTCCAAGAATGCTCTGAAGGCTCGTCTGCGAGACTCCGGAGTTTATGATGTGAGTGACGATGAACGTCTTCCTAATTCTCCACCTTCTGATTTCGGTTTTCCTTCGGGTCCCGAGTGGGCTGACTTCCTTGATGAGGTTGGTGGTAGTGGTGTTTGTGACAATGATAATGATGATGCTCTTTGAGGCTGCCTTGATTCCTCCCTTTTGGGTATTTGCTGTCAAGGGGGAGTAGGCACTTATTTATGTAATGTGATGATGCTATGTTATTAACTTGTTATCGAACTCATGTTATGTGATCAAACTCATGCTATGCTAGTAGCCTACCTTTTATTTGACTTATGTCATATGCTATGAGTGTTGAAGCGTTGTGGAGTTGATTATCCTGTGTATGAGTGTTGAAGCGTTGTGGAGTTGATTATCCTAGTGCCCCCAAGAAGGTCGTATCTTCTCCTCATCCACTCCTTTTGCTCTTTTTCTCTCTCTTCTTCCCTGGCCTGATGCGATGATTTGCCCCCAACAAATCTATCAATTTTTCATGTTTCCTTGCCGGGAATGAATAGATTGGATGTGTTGGTTCGTTGCTGCAGGGACGTGCTCGAGTCCTCGTCCACTGCATCAAGTAATTACAGGCCGCAGCATGGGAAGATAGAGAATTATCTGCCAACATTTCTGCTCAAACTGCGTACAACTACAAAGTGTTGCAGTGCCCAGATCAGAAGCCTCTGCATCCTGAAACGGCACCTTCAACACTTGCAGATCCAGAACAAGTATTTACAGGGTAGCATCGTGTTGTAACATGCAAATAAGCTTTCGAAAGGGAATTCTAAATGAAGAATTTCCGATTGTTCCTACATGCCAATCCCTACACCAAAGTAGATTTGTTCCTTTGTATTCTTGCCCTATGTTTCTACTGAATGTATGTATCACTTTTTCAAATATATTGATCTTCACATTCTTAGTTGGCATCTGTAGTGGTTGTAGTTGCATACATCTCAGTTCTCAATTGGATACAACAATTAGAAAGTTGCACAACACTGAACCTTTTTCCTACGATGGTGAAAGTGGAACGGAATACATTGAACTGAATACACAAGGCGTTCATTTTTTTGGCATTTATAGTAATTCTTGCTGCACACATAGTTGTTTTCGTCGGAGACGATCGTTACTATAGTAGTTGTAGTTGCACATACAGATGTTCTCAGTTGGATTCTATCATTGAAAAATTGCTATCATGCCCTTAATCTTATTTTGATGTTGACGAAAACATGCATTTTTGGGACTAATCATGTTTATCAAGTATATCTCAGGATTATGTTTCAAGTGCTATGTGTGTGGATCATGACTACAAACAAAGAGGTACATATTACTCAAGAGTGGAGAATACAAGACAAATGGCTTTGGCCCTTTCTTTCAATTTGTTCTTGAGTATAGGGATCCCGCACTATTAAGAGGGGATCGTTGGGTTATGTGAAAGACTTGCTCAAAATCCACAAAACACTTTTTCTATCATCTCTTAGTTTTCACCATGTGTGCACGGTCTCTTTGTGTTCTTGAATCAGTTGGCCCAGCCTTCACAACTGACCGGACATCCGACGCCCACCGGATGACCGGTACTTCTCAACAGAACCCTTATTAGCGGATGTACGGTTTCTCCGGACATCCGGTACATCTAAACAGAACTCATATTAACGGATTTCTGGTTTCTCCGGACGTCCGGTCAGCGGTCGACCGCTACTCTCCGGACGTCCGCTACCTGTGTTGTTTTTGAGGTTAGATTTATACTCCAGTGAGCGGACGATCGGCTGCCCGGCCGGATGTCCGGTCCGATCTGTGTCACCGGTCGTCCGGTACCCACCGGACGTCCGATAGCTCCTGTGCCTTAAGTGACCAAACGGCTAGCTTTTCACTACCACTATATATAGCCTTCTTCCCCCACGGGATAGGGTTGACCACTCACTTTGAACAAACCCTAGAACACATTACACACTCTCTCTCATTCCTCCACACCAAATCTTAGATCCCCAAGGGATTTGAGAGCATTTGAGAGAAGTTGTCCGATTAAGTGATAGATCCACTCCTTCCCCTTCTTTGCACCAAAGGAATTTGTGACTTGAGCAAGTCTTGAGCTTTTCCCCATCGTTCTTGTTACTCTTGGAGGTTGGAGACTCCTAGGTGGTAGGAGTCTTTTAGAGAGGAATCGACCCTTGTGTTTACCCCCGGAAAAGTTTGTGAGGGTTTGGAGACCACCCCAAGGTCTACCACTAGTGGTTGAGAAACGCCTTCATGGTGTTGTCTCAAAGAGAGAATAGGGTGAGCCTTCGTGGCGTTTGTGTGCCTTCGTGGTAACACCCAGTTCTCTAAACGGTGATGTAGCTTCCCTCCAAGGAAGTGAACATCGGCTTACATCCTCGTCTCTCGGAGTTGCGGTTATCCCTAACCTTAACTCTCTACTTGTTGTTACTTGTCTCGTCTGCACTTACCTATATCATATTGTGCTAGCTTACTCATCTACTTGTATTACTTGATTATCTTGTTTAGCTCTTAGCATCACACTTGCAATTGTTAGGCTCACTTTCATATTCCGCACTATTGCCTAAAATTGCCAAGTAACAATTAAAATTTATATACGTACCTATTCACCCCCCCCCCTCTAGGTCTATCTCGATCCTTTCAGACCAGCCGACGGTTGTCGTCGCCACAGCACGCGGCCCTCCATGGGCTTGTGCTTCTGCTCACCAGGCGACGTGGTTCCCAATGCACGCGGCCCTTCACACGGCTGCTTCAATCTGTGCCCCAATGACATGCCTAGTGCCCCCAAGAAGGTCGTATCTTCTCCTCATCCACTCCTTTTGCTCTCTTTCTCTCTCTTCTTCCCTGGCCTGATGCGATGATTTGCCCCCAACAAATCTATCATTTTTTCATGTTTCCTTGCCGGGAATGAATAGATTGGATGTGTTGGTTCGTTGCTGCAGGGACGTGCTCGAGTCCTCGTCCACTGCATCAAGTAATTACAGGCCGCAGCATGGGAAGATAGAGAATTATCTGCCAACATTTCTGCTCAAACTGCGTACAACTACAAAGTGCTGCAGTGCCCAGATCAGAAGCCTCTGCATCCTGAAACGGCACCTTCAACACTTGCAGATCCAGAACAAGTATTTACAGGGTAGCATCGTGTTGTAACATGCAAATAAGCTTTCGAAAGGGAATTCTAAATGAAGAATTTCCGATTGTTCCTACATGCCAATCCCTACACCAAAGTTGATTTGTTCCTTTGTATTCTTGCCCTATGTTTCTACTGAATGTATGTATCACTTTTTCAAATATATTGATCTTCACATTCTTAGTTGGCATCTGTAGTGGTTGTAGTTGCATACATATCAGTTCTCAATTGGATACGACAATTAGAAAGTTGCACAACACTGAACCTTTTTCCTACGGTGGTGAAAGTGGAACGGAATACATTGAACTGAATACAGAGGGCGTTCATTTTTTGGCATTTATAGTAATTCTTGCGACACACATAGTTGTTTTCGTCGGAGACGATCGTTACTATAGTAGTTGTAGTTGCACATACAGCTGTTCTCAGTTGGATTCTATCATTGAAAAATTGCTATCATGCCCTTAATCTTATTTTGATGTTGACGAAAACATGCATTTTTGGGACTAATCATGTTTATCAAGTATATCTCAGGATTATGTTTCAAGTGCTATGTGTGTGAATCATGACTACAAACAAAGAGGTACATATTACTCAAGAGCGGAGAATACAAGACAAATGGCTTTGGCCCTTTCTTTCGATTTGTTCTTAAGTATAGGGATCCCGCACTATTAAGAGGGGATCGTTGGGTTATGTGAAAGACTTGCTCAAAATCCACAAAACACTTTTTCTATCATCTCTTAGTTTTCACCATGTGTGCACGGTCTCTTTGTGTTCTTGAATCAGTTGGCCCAGCCTTCACAACTGACCGGACATCCGACGCCCACCGGATGACCGGTACTTCTCAACAGAACCCTTATTAGCGGATGTACGGTTTCTCCGGACGTCCGGTACATCTAAACAGAACTCATATTAACGGATTTCTGGTTTCTCCGGACGTCCGGTCAGCGGTCGACCGCTACTCTCCGGACGTCCGCTACCTGTGTTGTTTTTGAGGTTAGATTTATACTTCAGTGAGCGGACGATCGGCTGCCCGGCCGGATGTCCGGTCCGATCTGTGTCACCGGTCGTCCGGTACCCACCGGACGTCCGATAGCTCCTGTGCCTTAAGTGACCAAACGGCTAGCTTTTCACTACCACTATATATAGCCTTCTTCCCCCACGGGATAGGGTTGACCACTCACTTTGAACAAACCCTAGAACACATTACACACTCTCTCTCATTCCTCCACACCAAATCTTAGATCCCCAAGGGATTTGAGAGCATTTGAGAGAAGTTGTCCGATTAAGTGATAGATCCACTCCTTCCCCTTCTTTGCACCAAAGGAATTTGTGACTTGAGCAAGTCTTGAGCTTTTCCCCATCGTTCTTGTTACTCTTGGAGGTTCGAGACTCCTAGGTGGTAGGAGTCTTTTAGAGAGGAATCGACCCTTGTGATTACCCCCGGAAAAGTTTGTGAGGGTTTGGAGACCACCCCAAGGTCTACCACTAGTGGTTGAGAAACGCCTTCATGGTGTTGTCTCAAAGAGAGAATAGGGTGAGCCTTCGTGGCGTTTGTGTGCCTTCGTGGTAACACCCAGTTCTCTATACGGTGACGTAGCTTCCCTCCAAGGAAGTGAACATCGGCTTACATCCTCGTCTCTCGGAGTTGCGGTTATCCCTAACCTTAACTCTCTACTTGTTGTTACTTGTCTCGTCTGCACTTACCTATATCATATTGTGCTAGCTTACTCATCTACTTGTATTACTTGATTATCTTGTTTAGCTCTTAGCATCACACTTGCAATTGTTAGGCTCACTTTCATATTCCGCACTATTGCCTAAAATTGCCAAGTAATAATTAAAATTTATATATGTACCTATTCACCCCCCCCCTCTAGGTCTATCTCGATCCTTTCAGACCAGCCGACGGTTGTCGTCGCCACAGCATGCGGCCCTCCATGGGCTTGTGCTTCTGCTCACCAGGCAACGTGGTTCCCAATGCACGCGGCCCTTCACACGGCTGCTTCGATCTGTGCCCCAATGACATGCCTAGTGCCCCCAAGAAGGTCGTATCTTCTCCTCATCCACTCCTTTTGCTCTCTTTCTCTCTCTTCTTCCCTGGCGTGATGCGATGATTTGCCCCCAACAAATCTATCAATTTTTCATGCTTCCTTGCCGGGAATGAATAGATTGGATGTGTTGGTTCGTTGCTGCAGGGACGTGCTCGAGTCCTCGTCCACTGCATCAAGTAATTACAGGCCGCAGCATGGGAAGATAGAGAATTATCTGCCAACATTTCTGCTCAAACTGCGTACAACTACAAAGTGCTGCAGTGCCCAGATCAGAAGCCTCTGCATCCTGAAATGGCACCTTCAACACTTGCAGATCCAGAACAAGTATTTACAGGGTAGCATCGTGTTGTAACATGCAAATAAGCTTTCGAAAGGGAATTCTAAATGAAGAATTTCCGATTGTTCCTACATGCCAATCCCTACACCAAAGTTGATTTGTTCCTTTGTATTCTTGCCCTATGTTTCTACTGAATGTATGTATCACTTTTTCAAATATATTGATCTTCACATTCTTAGTTGGCATCTGTAGTGGTTGTAGTTGCATACATATCAGTTCTCAATTGGATACGACAATTAGAAAGTTGCACAACACTGAACCTTTTTCCTACGGTGGTGAAAGTGGAACGGAATACATTGAACTGAATACAGAGGGTGTTCATTTTTTGGCATTTATAGTAATTCTTGCGACACACATAGTTGTTTTCGTCGGAGACGATCGTTACTATAGTAGTTGTAGTTGCACATACAGCTGTTCTCAGTTGGATTCTATCATTGAAAAATTTCTATCATGCCCTTAATCTTATTTTGATGTTGACGAAAACATGCATTTTTGGGACTAATCATGTTTATCAAGTATATCTCAGGATTATGTTTCAAGTGCTATGTGTGTGAATCATGACTACAAACAAAGAGGTACATATTACTCAAGAGCGGAGAATACAAGACAAATGGCTTTGGCCCTTTCTTTCGATTTGTTCTTAAGTATAGGGATCCCGCACTATTAAGAGGGGATCGTTGGGTTATGTGAAAGACTTGCTCAAAATCCACAAAACACTTTTTCTATCATCTCTTAGTTTTCACCATGTGTGCACGGTCTCTTTGTGTTCTTGAATCAGTTGGCCCAGCCTTCACAACTGACCGGACATCCGACGCCCACCGGATGACCGGTACTTCTCAACAGAACCCTTATTAGCGGATGTACGGTTTCTCCGGACGTCCGGTACATCTAAACAGAACTCATATTAACGGATTTCTGGTTTCTCCGGACGTCCGGTCAGCGGTCGACCGCTACTCTCCGGACGTCCGCTACCTGTGTTGTTTTTGAGGTTAGATTTATACTCCAGTGAGCGGACGATCGGCTGCCCGGCCGGATGTCCGGTCCGATCTGTGTCACCGGTCGTCCGGTACCCACCGGACGTCTGATAGCTCCTGTGCCTTAAGTGACCAAACGGCTAGCTTTTCACTACCACTATATATAGCCTTCTTCCCCCACGGGATAGGGTTGACCACTCACTTTGAACAAACCCTAGAACACATTACACACTCTCTCTCATTCCTCCACACCAAATCTTAGATCCCCAAGGGATTTGAGAGCATTTGAGAGAAGTTGTCCGATTAAGTGATAGATCCACTCCTTCCCCTTCTTTGCACCAAAGGAATTTGTGACTTGAGCAAGTCTTGAGCTTTTCCCCATCGTTCTTGTTACTCTTGGAGGTTGGAGACTCCTAGGTGGTAGGAGTCTTTTAGAGAGGAATCGACCCTTGTGATTACCCCCGGAAAAGTTTGTGAGGGTTTGGAGACCACCCCAAGGTCTACCACTAGTGGTTGAGAAACACCTTCATGGTGTTGTCTCAAAGAGAGAATAGGGTGAGCCTTCGTGGCGTTTGTGTGCCTTCGTGGTAACACCCAGTTCTCTAAACGGTGACGTAGCTTCCCTCCAAGGAAGTGAACATCGGCTTACATCCTCGTCTCTCGGAGTTGCGGTTATCCCTAACCTTAACTCTCTACTTGTTGTTACTTGTCTCGTCTGCACTTACCTATATCATATTGTGCTAGCTTACTCATCTACTTGTATTACTTGATTATCTTGTTTAGCTCTTAGCATCACACTTGCAATTGTTAGGCTCACTTTCATATTCCGCACTATTGCCTAAAATTGCCAAGTAACAATTAAAATTTATATATGTACCTATTCACCCCCCCCCCCTCTAGGTCTATCTCGATCCTTTCAGACCAGCCGACGGTTGTCGTCGCCACAGCACGCGGCCCTCCATGGGCTTGTGCTTCTGCTCACCAGGCGACGTGGTTCCCAATGCACGCGGCCCTTCACACGGCTGCTTCGATCTGTGCCCCAATGACATGCCTAGTGCCCCCAAGAAGGTCGTATCTTCTCCTCATCCACTCCTTTTGCTCTCTTTCTCTCTCTTCTTCCCTGGCCTGATGCGATGATTTGCCCCCAACAAATCTATCAATTTTTCATGCTTCCTTGCCGGGAATGAATAGATTGGATGTGTTGGTTCGTTGCTGCAGGGACGTGCTCGAGTCCTCGTCCACTGCATCAAGTAATTACAGGCCGCAGCATGGGAAGATAGAGAATTATCTGCCAACATTTCTGCTCAAACTGCGTACAACTACAAAGTGCTGCAGTGCCCAGATCAGAAGCCTCTGCATCCTGAAACGGCACCTTCAACACTTGCAGATCCAGAACAAGTATTTACAGGGTAGCATCGTGTTGTAACATGCAAATAAGCTTTCGAAAGGGAATTCTAAATGAAGAATTTCCGATTGTTCCTACATGCCAATCCCTACACCAAAGTTGATTTGTTCCTTTGTATTCTTGCCCTATGTTTCAACTGAATGTATGTATCACTTTTTCAAATATATTGATCTTCACATTCTTAGTTGGCATCTGTAGTGGTTGTAGTTGCATACATATCAGTTCTCAATTGGATACGACAATTAGAAAGTTGCACAACACTGAACCTTTTTCCTACGGTGGTGAAAGTGGAACGGAATACATTGAACTGAATACAGAGGTCGTTCATTTTTTGGCATTTATAGTAATTCTTGCGACACACATAGTTGTTTTCGTCGGAGACGATCGTTACTATAGTAGTTGTAGTTGCACATACAGCTGTTCTCAGTTGGATTCTATCATTGAAAAATTGCTATCATGCCCTTAATCTTATTTTGATGTTGACGAAAACATGCATTTTTGGGAGTAATCATGTTTATCAAGTATATCTCAGGATTATGTTTCAAGTGCTATGTGTGTGAATCATGACTACAAACAAAGAGGTACATATTACTCAAGAGCGGAGAATACAAGACAAATGGCTTTGGCCCTTTCTTTCGATTTGTTCTTAAGTATAGGGATCCCGCACTATTAAGAGGGGATCGTTGGGTTATGTGAAAGACTTGCTCAAAATCCACAAAACACTTTTTCTATCATCTCTTAGTTTTCACCATGTGTGCACGGTCTCTTTGTGTTCTTGAATCAGTTGGCCCAGCCTTCACAACTGACCGGACATCCGACGCCCACCGGATGACCGGTACTTCTCAACAGAACCCTTATTAGCGGATGTACGGTTTCTCCGGACGTCCGGTACATCTAAACAGAACTCATATTAACGGATTTCGGGTTTCTCCGGACGTCCGGTCAGCGGTCGACCGCTACTCTCCGGACGTCCGCTACCTGTGTTGTTTTTGAGGTTAGATTTATACTCCAGTGAGCGGACGATCGGCTGCCCGGCCGGATGTCCGGTCCGATCTGTGTCACCGGTCGTCCGGTACCCACCGGACGTCCGAGAGCTCCTGTGCCTTATGTGACCAAACGGCTAGCTTTTCACTACCACTATATATAGCCTTCTTCCCCCACGGGATAGGGTTGACCACTCACTTTGAACAAACCCTAGAACACATTACACACTCTCTCTCATTCCTCCACACCAAATCTTAGATCCCCAAGGGATTTGAGAGCATTTGAGAGAAGTTGTCCGATTAAGTGATAGATCCACTCCTTCCCCTTCTTTGCACCAAAGGAATTTGTGACTTGAGCAAGTCTTGAGCTTTTCCCCATCGTTCTTGTTACTCTTGGAGGTTGGAGACTCCTAGGTGGTAGGAGTCTTTTAGAGAGGAATCGACCCTTGTGATTACCCCCGGAAAAGTTTGTGAGGGTTTGGAGACCACCCCAAGGTCTACCACTAGTGGTTGAGAAACGCCTTCATGGTGTTGTCTCAAAGAGAGAATAGGGTGAGCCTTCGTGGCGTTTGTGTGCCTTCGTGGTAACACCCAGTTCTCTAAACGGTGACGTAGCTTCCCTCCAAGGAAGTGAACATCGGCTTACATCCTCGTCTCTCGGAGTTGCAGTTATCCCTAACCTTAACTCTCTACTTGTTGTTACTTGTCTCGTCTGCACTTACCTATATCATATTGTGCTAGCTTACTCATCTACTTGTATTACTTGATTATCTTGTTTAGCTCTTAGCATCACACTTGCAATTGTTAGGCTCACTTTCATATTCCGCACTATTGCCTAAAATTGCCAAGTAATAATTAAAATTTATATATGTACCTATTCACCCCCCCCCCTCTAGGTCTATCTCGATCCTTTCAGACCAGCCGACGGTTGTCGTCGCCACAGCACGCGGCCCTCCATGGGCTTGTGCTTCTGCTCACCAGGCGACGTGGTTCCCAATGCACGCGGCCCTTCACACGGCTGCTTCGACCTGTGCCCCAATGACATGCCTAGTGCCCCCAAGAAGGTCGTATCTTCTCCTCATCCACTCCTTTTGCTCTCTTTCTCTCTCTTCTTCCCTGGCCTGATGCAATGATTTGCCCCCAACAAATCTATCAATTTTTCATGCTTCCTTGCCGGGAATGAATAGATTGGATGTGTTGGTTCGTTGCTGCAGGGACGTGCTCGAGTCCTCGTCCACTGCATCAAGTAATTACAGGCCGCAGCATGGGAAGATAGAGAATTATCTGCCAACATTTCTGCTCAAACTGCGTACAACTACAAAGTGCTGCAGTGCCCAGATCAGAAGCCTCTGCATCCTGAAACGGCACCTTCAACACTTGCAGATCCAGAACAAGTATTTACAGGGTAGCATCGTGTTGTAACATGCAAATAAGCTTTCGAAAGGGAATTCTAAATGAAGAATTTCCGATTGTTCCTACATGCCAATCCCTACACCAAAGTAGATTTGTTCCTTTGTATTCTTGCCCTATGTTTCTACTGAATGTATGTATCACTTTTTCAAATATATTGATCTTCACATTCTTAGTTGGCATCTGTAGTGGTTGTAGTTGCATACATATCAGTTCTCAATTGGATACGACAATTCGAAAGTTGCACAACACTGAACCTTTTTCCTACGGTGGTGAAAGTGGAACGGAATACATTGAACTGAATACAAAGGGCGTTCATTTTTTGGCATTTATAGTAATTCTTGCGACACACATAGTTGTTTTCATCGGAGACGATCGTTACTATAGTAGTTGTAGTTGCACATACAGCTGTTCTTAGTTGGATTCTATCATTGAAAAATTGCTATCATGCCCTTAATCTTATTTTGATGTTGACGAAAACATGCATTTTTGGGACTAATCATGTTTATCAAGTATATCTCGGGATTATGTTTCAAGTGCTATGTGTGTGAATCATGACTACAAACAAAGAGGTACATATTACTCAAGAGCGGAGAATACAAGACAAATGGCTTTGGCCCTTTCTTTCGATTTGTTCTTAAGTATAGGGATCCCGCACTATTAAGAGGGGATCGTTGGGTTATGTGAAAGACTTGCTCAAAATCCACAAAACACTTTTTCTATCATCTCTTAGTTTTCACCATGTGTGCACGGTCTCTTTGTGTTCTTGAATCAGTTGGCCCAGCCTTCACAACTGACCGGACATCCGACGCCCACCGGATGACCGGTACTTCTCAACAGAACCCTTATTAGCGGATGTACGGTTTCTTCGGACGTCCGGTACATCTAAACAGAACTCATATTAACGGATTTCTGGTTTCTCCGGACGTCCGGTCAGCGGTCGACCGCTACTCTCCGGACGTCCGCTACCTGTGTTGTTTTTGAGGTTAGATTTATACTCCAGTGAGCGGACGATCGGCTGCCCGGCCGGATGTCCGGTCTGATCTGTGTCACCGGTCGTCCGGTACCCACCGGATGTCCGATAGCTCCTGTGCCTTAAGTGACCAAACGGCTAGCTTTTCACTACCACTATATATAGCCTTCTTCCCCCACGGGATAGGGTTGACCACTCACTTTGAACAAACCCTAGAACACATTACACACTCTCTCTCATTCCTCCACACCAAATCTTAGATCCCCAAGGGATTTGAGAGCATTTGAGAGAAGTTGTCCGATTAAGTGATAGATCCACTCCTTCCCCTTCTTTGCACCAAAGGAATTTGTGACTTGAGCAAGTCTTGAGCTTTTCCCCATCGTTCTTGTTACTCTTGGAGGTTGGAGACTCCTAGGTGGTAGGAGTCTTTTAGAGAGGAATCGACCCTTGTGATTACCCCCGGAAAAGTTTGTGAGGGTTTGGAGACCACCCCAAGGTCTACCACTAGTGGTTGAGAAACGCCTTCATGGTGTTGTCTCAAAGAGAGAATAGGGTGAGCCTTCGTGGCATTTGTGTGCCTTCGTGGTAACACCCAGTTCTCTAAACGGTGACGTAGCTTCCCTCCAAGGAAGTGAACATCGGCTTACATCCTCGTCTCTCGGAGTTGCGGTTATCCCTAACCTTAACTCTCTACTTGTTGTTACTTGTCTCGTCTGCACTTACCAATATCATATTGTGCTAGCTTACTCATCTACTTGTATTACTTGATTATCTTGTTTAGCTCTTAGCATCACACTTGCAATTGTTAGGCTCACTTTCATATTCCGCACTATTGCCTAAAATTGCCAAGTAACAATTAAAATTTATATATGTACCTATTCACCCCCCCCCCCCTCTAGGTCTATCTCGATCCTTTCAGACCAGCCGACGGTTGTCGTCGCCACAGCACGCGGCCCTCCATGGGCTTGTGCTTCTGCTCACCAGGCGACGTGGTTCCCAATGCACGCGGCCCTTCACACGGCTGCTTCGATCTGTGCCCCAATGACATGCCTAGTGCCCCCAAGAAGGTCGTATCTTCTCCTCATCCACTCCTTTTGCTCTCTTTCTCTCTCTTCTTCCCTGGCCTGATGCGATGATTTGCCCCCAACAAATCTATCAATTTTTCATGTTTCCTTGCCGGGAATGAATAGATTGGATGTGTTGGTTCGTTGCTGCAGGGACGTGCTCGAGTCCTCGTCCACTGCATCAAGTAATTACAGGCCGCAGCATGGGAAGATAGAGAATTATCTGCCAACATTTCTGCTCAAACTGCGTACAACTACAAAGTGTTGCAGTGACCAGATCAGAAGCCTCTGCATCCTGAAACGGCACCTTCAACACTTGCAGATCCAGAACAAGTATTTACAGGGTAGCATCGTGTTGTAACATGCAAATAAGCTTTCGAAAGGGAATTCTAAATGAAGAATTTCCGATTGTTCCTACATGCCAATCCCTACACCAAAGTTGATTTGTTCCTTTGTATTCTTGCCCTATGTTTCTACTGAATGTATGTATCACTTTTTCAAATATATTGATCTTCACATTCTTAGTTGGCATCTGTAGTGGTTGTAGTTGCATACATATCAGTTCTCAATTGGATACGACAATTAGAAAGTTGCACAACACTGAACCTTTTTCCTACGGTGGTGAAAGTGGAACGGAATACATTGAACTCAATACACAGGGCGTTCATTTTTTTGGCATTTATAGTAATTCTTGCGACACACATAGTTGTTTTCGTCGGAGACGATCGTTACTATAGTAGTTGTAGTTGCACATACAGCTGTTCTCAGTTGGATTCTATCATTGAAAAATTGCTATCATGCCCTTAATCTTATTTTGATGTTGACGAAAACATGCATTTTTGGGACTAATCATGTTTATCAAGTATATCTCAGGATTATGTTTCAAGTGCTATGTGTGTGAATCATGACTACAAACAAAGAGGTACATATTACTCAAGAGCGGAGAATACAAGACAAATGGCTTTGGCCCTTTCTTTCGATTTGTTCTTAAGTATAGGGATCCCGCACTATTAAGAGGGGATCGTTGGGTTATGTGAAAGACTTGCTCAAAATCCACAAAACACTTTTTCTATCATCTCTTAGTTTTCACCATGTGTGCACGGTCTCTTTGTGTTCTTGAATCAGTTGGCCCAGCCTTCACAACTGACCGGACATCCGACGCCCACCGGATGACCGGTACTTCTCAACAGAACCCTTATTAGCGGATGTACGGTTTCTCCGGACGTCCGGTACATCTAAACAGAACTCATATTAACGGATTTCCGGTTTCTCCGGACGTCCGGTCAGCGGTCGACCGCTACTCTCCGGACGTCCGCTACCTGTGTTGTTTTCGTGGTTAGATTTATACTCCAGTGAGCGGACGATCGGCTGCCCGGCCGGATGTCTGGTCCGATCTGTGTCACCGGTCGTCCGGTACCCACCGGACGTCCGACAGCTCCTGTGCCTTAAGTGACCAAACGGCTAGCTTTTCACTACCACTATATATAGCCTTCTTCCCCCATGGGATAGGGTTGACCACTCACTTTGAACAAACCCTAGAACACTACACACTCTCTCTCATTCCTCCACACCAAATCTTAGATCCCCAAGGGATTTGAGAGCATTTGAGAGAAGTTGTCCGATCAAGTGATAGATCCACTCCTTCCCCTTCTTTGCACCAAAGGAATTTGTGACTTGAGCAAGTCTTGAGCTTTTCCCCATCGTTCTTGTTACTCTTGGAGGTTGGAGACTCCTAGGCGGTAGGAGTCTTTCGGAGAGGAATCGACCCTTGTGATTACCCCCGGAAAAGTTTGTGAGGGTTTGGAGACCACCCCAAGGTCTACCACTAGTGGTTGAGAAACGCCTTCATGGTGTTGTCTCAAAGAGAGAATAGGGTGAGCCTTCGTGGCGTTGGTGTGCCTTCGTGGTAACACCCACCTCTCTAAACGGTGACGTAGCTTCCCTCCAAGGAAGTGAACATCGGCTTACATCCTCGTCTCTCGGAGTTGCGGTTATCCCTAACCTTAACTCTCTACTTGTTGTTACTTGTCTCGTCTGCACTTACCTATATCATATTGTGCTAGCTTACTCATCTACTTGTATTACTTGATTATCTTGTTTAGCTCTTAGCATCACACATGCAATTGTTTGGCTCACTTTCGTATTCCGCACTATTGCCTAAAATTTCCAAGTAACAATTAAAATTTGTATATGTACCTATTCACCCCCGCCCCTCTAGGTCTATCTCGATCCTTTCAGACCAGCCGACGATTGTCGTCGCCACGGCACGCGGCCCTCCGTGGGCTTGTGCTTCTACTCGCCAGGCGACGTGGTTCCCAATGCACGCGGCCCTTCACATGGCTGCTTCGATCAGTGCCCCGATGACATGCCTAGTGCCCCCAAGAAGGTCGTATCTTCTCCTCATCCACTCCTTTTGCTCTCTTTCTCTCTCTTCTTCCCTGGCCTGATGCGATGATTTGCCCCCAACAAATCTATCAATTTTTCATGTTTCCTTTCCGGGAATGAATAGATTGGATGTGTTGGTTCGTTGCTGTAGGGACGTGCTGGAGTCCTCGTCCACTGCATCAAGTAATTACAGGCCGCAGCATGGGAAGATAGAGAATTATCTGCCAACATTTCTGCTCAAACTGCGTACATCTACAAAGTGCTGCAGTGCCCAGATCAAAAGCCTCTGCATCCTGAAACGGCACCTTCAACACTTGCAGATCCAGAACAAGTATTTACAGGGTAGCATCGTGTTGTAACATGCAAATAAGCTTTCGAAAGGGAATTCTAAATGAAGAATTTCCGATTGTTCCTATATGCCAAGCCCTACACCAAAGTTGATTTGTTCCTTTGTATTCTTGCCCTATGTTTCTACTGAATGTATGTATCACTTTTTCAAATATATTGATCTTCACATTCTTAGTTGGCATCTGTAGTGGTTGTAGTTGCATACATATCAGTTCACAATTGGATACGACAATTAGAAAGTTGCACAACACTGAACCTTTTTCCTACGGTGGTGAAAGTGGAACGGAATACATTGAACTGAATACACAGGGCGTTCATTTTTTTGGCATTTATAGTAATTCTTGCTGCACACATAGTTGTTTTCGTCAGAGACGATCGTTACTATAGTAGTTGTAGTTGCACATACAGCTGTTCTCAGTTGGATTCTATCATTGAAAAATTGCACACATGGCAATTATTTTTCGTTGGCATCCATAGTAGTTTTAGTTGCACACATAGTTGTTTTCGGTTGGACACGATTATTGGGAAGTTACACATACAATGATCATTTTTGTTGGCATCTATAGTAGTTTTAGTTGCACACATATTTGTTCTCAATTGGATACAATCATTGGGAAGTTGCACACACAATGATCATTTTTTGTTGGCATCTATAGTACTTCTAGATATTACGCACATAATTATTCTCAGTTAGATACGGTCATTTGGAAGTTACACACGCGGTGATCATTTTTTATTGGCATCTATAGTAGTTCCAGTTGCACACATAATTGTTTTCAGTTGTACATGATCATTGGAAAGTTGCAGACACAGGGATCATTTTTGGTTGGCATCTATAGTAGTTCTAGTTGCACACATAGTTGTTTTCAGTTGGACATGGTCATTGGAAAATTGCACACACGGCGATCATTTTTTGTTAGCATCTATAGTAGTTCTAGTTGCACACATAGTTGTTTTCAGTTGGACACGGTCATTGGAAGTAGTTGGCAGGGGCAATAGAAGTAGTTGCACAGAATCTGCTAGGCAGTTGGCCAAGGTAACAGATAAAGTTGCACATCTCACTAACATGGATTTGTTGAATGGTGAAAAATGAACATCCATAGACCATGAGGGTGCAGAAAAGTTGTATACAGGTGAGACCCTCAAGATGCACATCTCACTAGTTGGGGTGGGTGGGAAAGGGTGCTAGCAATGAAAACTGTAAAGATTTGATGAAAACTTGTGTTCTATTGATTCTGGGCAAAGCCCTATTTATACAAGGATTTGGGGCGCCTCTGGAGAGGCGTCCGTTTACAACAGGCGCCCGTGGCGCGAGAAGACGTCTGTACGGACGTTCGCGTCCGTACGACGCTTTGGACACATGTGACGACTCTTAGTGCTAATGATGTTGCTTTATTCTTAACACTCCCCCTTGTACAAAGCTGCTTCTTCTATGTCTTGTATCCTTGTATAACTTTGAGAATATTGCTCTTAATCACAAGCGTATATGATCTTGAATAACTCCTCCAAAAACCCTGTGGGAAAAATATGAGGAGAATAGAACTTGATATGTTGTTAAAACTCCATTAAAACCCAGTAGGAAAAATAAGGAGAAAATGTTACAACATATGTTATCGTCTCTTTGATAACTTATAGGAGAAGACCTTGAGGATAAAACTCATTGGTAAGTTTAGAGGACAATTAATATGTCTTGTATACACTCATTAGAAACCCCGGTGGGGAAAATAGGATGTATGACATATATTCTTATGTTGATATTACCTCATTAAAAACCTTTGATGAGAACCATGAGAGTAAACTCATAAAGGGAAAAAGAGTGCAATATAATGTTTGAACAGGTTACGATTCAGAGAGACTCTCCCCCTGATCTTTGCAAATCTCGAAGTCGTCGCATACCAATCCCATGAACATATTTTTCAAATGTTGAAGCTGGGAGCGACTTTGTGAATAGATCGGCTAGATTATTGCATGATTTGACTTGCAAAATGTTTATCTTCCCTTTCTTTTGTAATTGATGGGGAAAAAATAATTTAGGAGAAATATGCTTAGTGATATTGCTCTTTATGTAACATGTTTGCATTTGAGCAACACAAGCTGCATTATCTTCGTAGATAATGGTTAGAGATTTGATAGAACCTTTACCACATGATTTTTGTATGTGGTTTATCATTCTACGAAGCCATACACATTCACGTGTTGCCTCAAATAAAGAGATTATTTCAGAATGATTGGTGGATGTAGCCACTAGAGTCTGTTTGGAAGACTTCCATGATATGGTTGTCCCACCATGTAGGAACACAAAACCGGTTTGTGATCTGGCATTGTGGGGGTCAGATAAGTAGCCAGCATCAGCATACCCAATCATATCAATGTCTAAATTTCTCTGAAATTGAAAGAATAGGCCAAGATCCTTTGTGCCTTGGAGATATCGAAAGATATTCTTAACTCCCGTCCAATGGCGTTTAGTAGGAGCTGCGCTATGTCTAGCTAGTAAATTCACTTCAAATGTAATATCAGGCCTGGTGCAATTTGCAAGATACATGAGTGCTCCAATGGCACTGAGATATGGAACTTCAGGTCCTAATATCTCTTCTCCATTATCCATTGGTCTAAATTGATCTTTCTCTACGTCTAGAGATCGAACTACCATAGGAGTTTTGGATGGATAGGATTTGTCCATATTGAATTTCTCCAATATTTTCTGCATATAGGCGGTTTGATGAACCAAAATACCCGAGGGAAGGTGCTCAAGTTGTAATCCTAAGCAAAATTTGGTTTTACCCAAATCCTTCATCTCAAATTGCGTCTTTAGGTGATTGCGTGCTTCATCAATATCTTGTGTGGTTCCAATGATGTTCAGATCATCAACATACACAGAAATAATGCAAAATCCAGTTGTGGACTTTTTTATGAAAACACATGGGCAATCATCATTATTGGAGTATCCTTTTTTCAAAAGGAACTCACTAAGTCGGTTGTACCACATGCGACCCGACTGTTTTAAGCGGTATAAAGACTTATTTAGTTTTACACAATATGCGTTGCGTTTTGCATTTGGATTCGGGATTGGTACTCCATCAGGAACCTTCATGTATATGTCCCAATCAAGTGAACCGTAAAGGTAAGCGGTCACTACGTCCATCAACTGCATAGATAGACAATTTTGCACTTCCAAAGATATAAGATATCGGAAAGTGGTTGCACTCATTACTGGAGAATATGTTTCAGTGAAATCAATGCCGGGTTTCTGCGTGAAACCTTGTGCTATGAGCCTTGCTTTATATCTCACCACCTCATTGTTCTCGTTTCTTTTACGAACAAAAACCCATTTGAATCCCACGGGGAAAACTCTGGGAGGTGTAGGTATTGCTTCAGTGAATACCTTTCGTTTATTGAGCGAGGCTAATTCTGCTTGGATTGCATCCTTCCATTTAGGCCAGTCAGAGCGTTTCTTGCACTCTGCCGTGGTCTTTGGATCATGATCAGTGAGAAGGGTATTTGCAATCTTTTCGGCAAAATATATGTCGACAGTCGTAGTCTTACGATCAAATGATTCTCCAGAATCAACGTAGTTGATAGAAATTTCCTGCACCCTTAGTGACTCTTCGTGATTTCCCAATACGATTGAGTCTGGGTGTTCCGATGTCCCAGTTAGTTTGTGCACAACTGAGCTGGGTTGTGGAGGTTGTTCTTCCACTGGGTGTATATTACCCATTTGATGATTATCAACACTAGGTTGGTTTAGATTTACTGGTTCAGAGAGTTTCTTTCTCTGTTTCCTTTGTTGCTTGTGAGGAGCTGAATCATGTTCCGTGGCCGTACTTCTCCCCCTCTTCCTTTGAACAGGGGGTTGAGTAGTTTTGGTTGGTACCTCCACTCTTTCGGGCGCATTTTTAGCAGGATTGTAGGATTTGGTAACACCTTTATAGTCAGTAAATGAATCTGGCAGGTTATTTGCAATGTGTTGCAAATTAATTATTTTTCGAACTTGAAGTTCAGTTTCTTGAGTACGTGGATCGGAGGAGGAAATGCCTTGGGCATTCCAATCGATTTCCGGGCATTCTTTTTGGTACTTGATGTCTCCCCCTAATGCCGGGAAATGGTCCTCATTGAAGATGCAGTCAGCGTGACGAGCTGTGAATAGATCCCCCATGAGGGGTTCAAGGTACTTGATTATCGACGGTGATTTGTACCCCACATAGATCCCCAATTTTCTGTGTGGGCCCATGGATGTACGCTGCGGTGGTGAGATTGGCACATATGTGGCGCATCCGAATTTACGCAGATGGGAAATATTTGGTAGGTTTCCACGTACTAATTGCAGAGGGGAAGTGCCGTGATATGCAGTTGGTTGCAATTGGATTAAGTCAGCAACGTGTAAAACTGCGTGACTCCAACAAGAAGTTGGTAAATTGGAATTCATTAGTAAGGGTCGTGCAATGAGCTTAATTCTCTTAATTAGAGATTCGGCCAATCCATTTTGAGTGTGGACATGTGGGACCGAGTGCTGAACTTCAATGCCTAATGCCATGCAATAATCATTGAAAACATGTGAAGAGAATTCAGCAGCGTTGTCCATTCGAATTGATTTAATTCGATTCTCAGGATAATGAGCTTGCAACTTGATAACTTGTCTCATTATTTTGGCAAATGCATGGTTTCGTGTAGATAGTAAACACACATGAGACCATCGTGTAGATGCATCTATTAGAACCATGAAATGCCTAAAAGGTCCAGACAATGATTGGATCGGACCACAAATATCACCTTGAATTCGTTCAAGGAATTGTAGTGGTTCTGCTTGAATTTTAAGATATGAGGGTCTTAAAATGAGTTTCCCAGTAGCACATGCAGTGCACATAAAATCTGAAGATTGTGGGAATTTGGCTTCATTTTAAGTCATGACCATTGGAATTGCGGATAATTTTCCTCATCATCCCTATACCAGGATGACCAAGGCGATCATGCCATGTTTGGAATGCATTTACATTCTGAAAAATTACCTTATACGCAACGTGCTCTATGGGTTTTATGTACGTGTAGTACAATCCTAATGATAAAGAGGGAATTTTCTCAAAAATATATGTTTGCCATATCCGTTGTCTTTGGTAAAGAGGAGATATTCCTCTTTGTTATCTGCATAAGTTTCAATGTGGAAACCATTTTTTGCGGATATCTCTATAACCTATGAGGGTGCGAGTTGAATCGGGATACAATAAAGCATCCTCAATTGCAATTTGTGTACTCATAGGGAGGATAAATATGGCACGTCCTTTGCCAACAATTACTGCATCGCGTCCAGCGATTGTTAAAATATCTCCATTCAATTTTGTAAGAGTTTGGAAATACTTTATTTCCCTAAGTATAGAGTTTGTGGTGCCACTGTCCACAAGGCACATTTCCTCCTCCATTGGATTGACTCCCGTAGAAATCTATATATTAAAAATGTGGAATTTTCAGTTTAATGAAAACACTTTATTGGATATATAGAATACATACAAATTTTATTGATATCAAAGTGCTGATACAATATATATTGTGTTTTTACAATATAGAATGATGACAATAACAATAATAATATGTTTTTATTACAACAATCTGATGGATGTAAACAAATAAAATATCTAAATGGAGTCAATTGACTAGTCAAAGTCCCCGAACATGTCGGCGGCGTATTTGGTCATCATATTCTCCGTGTCCATGGAGTCCTGTGATATATGGAATTCCTTGTTGTTACTTGGTGCTCCTCGAACATCTTGCGAACAACCAGCTTCCTTGTTGTTATCAGGTTGACGATTGAAGTGAGCTTCATATCTTGCTCCTTGGGCAGGTCTGTTACGTCCCATGGATTGCAGGTAGAGGTTTACCAGATGTCTTGGGGTGCGGCATTTTTTGGTGACATGCTTGTAGCATCCACATTTCTGGCAAAGTTTAGTTTTATCAAACTTATTCTTTGTTATGCCCTTCCCCTTGTCTGAATTTTGTGGCTTGTTCTTATTGTTGTGGTTGCTCTGACCCTTGAAGTTCTTGTTTTGGCCTTTGAAAGAACCATTGAACTTGGTATTTTTCTGGAAATTTGCATGTACTTCAGGCAGAGGAGCGGCCCCAACTGGGCGTTGATTACTATTCTTTAGCAGAAGTTCATCGTGTTTCTCAGCTTGGAGGAGCACATGTATAAGTTCAGAGTAAACTGTATAATTGCGGGCACGATATTGTTGCTGTAGGATCATGTCAGCTGAGAGCATAGTGGATAGAGTCTTTTCTATCTTATCTGCTTCTGTAGGCTCCTTCTCGCAAAACTGCAACTTTGAGCAAATTTTATGAACCTCATGATTATAAGCTCCGATCGATTTGAAATCTTGGAGTCCTAAATGGGTCCACTCATGACTAGCTTCAGGAAGTATAACTGCCTTTTGCTGTTCATATCTAGTCTTAAGTGATTGCCACATATTGCTTGGAGATTCCTCCATCAAATATTCAGATTTCAGATCTGGATGGATATGGTGCCTTATTATGTATAAAGCAGCATATTGTTGTTGTTCGTTTAATTGTGCAATTCCCTCTTGGGGAGGGTCTGCAGGAGGTATGAGTGCAGCTGCAATTCCACGGGATGAAAGACTGATTTTAACATCCATAGCCCATGTAGGATAGTTGTGTCCGTCGAGCGCAAGCTCTTCAAATTCTTTGATGATCATTTTGTCCTACAAGATTGAGAACCAGATAATCGATCAATTTACTTGTATGTAAATTAAAATCATCATGGTCATGTTGTAATAAATTTTGCAATTGTTGTGAATTCAAGTAAAGACTTGAACTTTGTTTAAATTCTATTCAAATTAAGTCTATTTTTGTGCTACATAGGCATTTTTTGACTTAATTGATGGCGAATTAATATTTGAGTTGCAAGAATAAATGTTTTTCAATTGCAAAATAATATTATTGTACCATTTGTACATGTTATAGGGATTGCAAATTGCAAACACATTGAACATATAATGATTTATAGAAATAATATGGTCTAAACATCAATACACAATTTAATTGAGTACAATATCTAGTCACATCGAGATACAAGGTCTAAAACATGACAAGTACTTAATTACAGCACTAGTAGTTGAACCTATCTGCGAATTCCCAAATTTACGGGGCTAAAACATGACAAGCACTAAATTAGTACTAGTAGTTGGACTAATGCACGAAATCCCGATAATATAAGGATTTTTCTACAATCTAGCCTATACCCGTTGGGTTTTTTTCTGGTCGTTGCAACATGGGCCACAGCCCACGAGGCCTTTCGGCCCAGGCCCATGGCGGCGCCGCTGATGGAGACATCGAGCGGATAAGGGGGACGGGAGGTGGGGCGGTTGGGGTCAATTCCCCCCATTCCACCGCCACCTCCACGGGATCCCGCCGGCCGCCGGCGATCTTCAGGAGGAGGGCCCCCCCCCCCCCCCCCCCCCCCCCCCCCCGCAGCGTAGCCGGGGAGGTGGAGGCCTGCAGGGGCCCAGGAGCCGGAGTGGAGGCCGGGGCGGTGCTGCTCCAGCGCCGCCGCAAAACGGCGAAGGATCCGACGAGCCGCCGGTGGGGGCGTTCGCGGGCTTGCCAGGGGCAGAGGCGGCGGAGATGCTGGGGCCTTGGAAGACGACGCCGCTTCCTCGATCTTCATGCCGGTGGCAGTGTTGAGGTCGGGGATGGTGGCTCCGGGTTCGTCGGTCTCCGCCGGCGTGGTTGGCTCCGGCTTCACAACGGAGTTGAGCCACTGCTCCTCCTCTTCGTTCGGTGTCACCTCCCACTCCATCATGGTGGGCACAGGGCCATAGCCTGGAGGGGTGAAGTGCTCCTCGTCTTCGTCGGCGGGCGTCGGCGTTGGGAGGTTCGGGTAGGCGAGCGGCTCATCGATGACCTCCGGTTCCGGTGGTGGAGTGGCCGGCGGTGAAGGGCACGGCCCATACCCGTGCACGGGGCAGAAATCGCGGGCAGGGCAAGGGCCGTATCCGTGCACCGGACAGAAGGCCACGCCTGCGTCCATGCCATTGCCGAAGAAGACCCCCGGTGGTGGCGGGGCCTGGGCGGCATCGAAGAACTCCTCCTCGCCCAGGAACGGGGCTGCAGCCTCGGCGGGAGCCCAGTCCATTGGCGGAGCGACGAAGGCTTGCATCGGGGGTGCCTAGTAGGCGTGGTGGACGGCGGCAGATGAGTTGCTTGGTCCTGCCTGTTCTGCGGCGGCGGGGCCAGGGTGCTCCTGACGACCACGGCGACCATGGCGACCGTTGCGTGGGCCCCAATGGCGAGGAGCACCAGCACTGTGGCGTCTGGCAGATCGACGGATCTCCCGTCCAATGAATCGAACAAGGGCAGAGGTGATTCTATGCAGGTTCATCCCTGCCATCTTACCTTCTCGTCTCTTCTTGTTCGTGCTCTGTTGGTCGAGGCTAGCGTGGCTGATAACGTGTAAAGATTTGATAAAAACTTGTGTTCTATTGATTCTGGGCAAAGCCCTATTTATACAAGGATTTGGGGCGCCTCCGGAGAGGCGTCCGTTTACAACAGGCGCTCGTGGCGCGAGAAGACGCCTGTACAGACGTTCGCATCCGTACGGCGCTTTGGACACACGTGACGACTTTTAGTGCTAATGACGTCGCTTTATTCTTAACAAAAACTACACATCCACGGATACGGAGGAAAGTTACACATGCACATTAACCGTTAGGTAGTTCGCTAGGACAGTTTTCGAAGTTGCACATTCACTGCTTGGCAGTTGACCGAGGTAGCAAATAGTAAAAATTGCACTTCCAATTAGAGGAGAAAAGTTACACATCGACTACTAAGCAGTTGGATGGGGCAGCAGACGAAGTTGCACATCTCACTTGATATTGGGTAGTTTGAGGCGAGGTGTCGTCATTGAAAATTGCACATCCATAAACAGAAAAAAAGTTGCACATCGACTATTAGGTAGTTGCACATCAACAACTAGTCAGTTGCACAAAATGGAGATAAAATTGCACAAAAAAAAGTTTGTCAAAACATATCCATGCGGGATCTTGTTTCGAAAAGCACATCACGAGAATTTCAGTGATGAAAGCAGATCTTAATTTTAATATTTGGTTCAAAAGTTATGGCTTTTTTAAAAAATAAAAATTGGAAAGCAAATTAGATTGTCAACTTTTTTTTATATACAAAGGACCATGTATTTCCTTTTCCACTTACCGCTCTGAAGCTTTACCTGAAAACAAATATTTATAGATTATTATTTGGTTCAAAAGTTATGGCTTTTTTAAAAAATAAAAATTGAAAAGCAAATTAGATTGTCAACTTTTTTTTATATACAAAGGACCATGTATTTCCTTCTCCACTTACCGCTCTGAAGCTTTACCTGAAAACAAATATTTATAGATTATTAGAGATCAAAACTTCCCGTTTTAGGCCGGCCGCTCGCAAAGGATAGCGAGCAGCCGGCCGCTCGCTAGACCGTTCCCAATTCTTTTGCGATGGGCTGCGTCGGTGTGAATTTTTGTGTGTTAACAGTGGCTGTAGCCTGCAGGAACCAGTCGCTGTTTATGAACCAAAGATGGTTATTTTATCATATCTGATATAAACGGGCCACAGTATTTTTTTTAGTAAAAAAAACATACTATGGCCCCATTTATATTTTTCTGGCCTGAGCTGGGCTTCTGGACATTGCTCACATTTCACCTCAAGGAAAGCCTTCTCGTTGATGCGGCCCGGGAACAAGCCGGTCCACCGCTAAAAAAACCTAAAAAGAAGAACTCAGCATAGGGCGTAGGCAGCCACGAGTCCTCCTATTCTCTGCTCCAAATCGTCCGTCGCCGTCCTGGACGACCTGCCGCCGGCGCCATCGCGACCGTGCCGTCGCAAATTCAAACTCAGTCCATCTCCGCCGTTGACGCTGTGGCCAGCGGCATTGGACACCCCGAAAACAGTTTCGCACTAGCTCAGCTCCAGCTGCGCCGCCCTGTTCCTTTCGTGCAGATTGTCTCGCGTTAACTTGTTTCAAATAGCATGTGGTGCTGTAGCATCTCTAGCGGAAACCAATGGGAGGCCCCTTGTCTCAATTCAATCGAAAAGACAAAGGTGAGGCCGATCTTAGCACCGAGGCCACACTGGTGTGCTGAAAAGGAAACGCACAGAGCAAAAGGATGCAGAGTATGACCATAATTCTAGCCACGAGGCAGCAGTGAGAAACAGTGAGATGTCCATTCAGGACCTGCAATACTTTCAGATAACCAATCCTTGGTATTTTCTCCCATCAACTTGTGCACGGCACACAGATTCCATCACCGGATAACCAGGAAGTGCAAATACATATAATTGTTCTCTCACTCATGGCAAGCATGATCAAAGATAGCAGTAGCAGAGTTGCTGACTCATGACAAGCATGATCAAAGATAGTAGTAGCAGAGTTACACACAAATCATATACCAAGCCATAATTAAACCATGCGATACGGCTAAGGCATGCACATAACAAAATCCAGGTCCAGCGATAATAGAAAATCAAAGCAAACACACACACATGCAGAAGAACGGCAAACAAACATACATGGCAGCCGGAAGAAGAGGGCCACAATCTTCTTCAGCTGCACCTTTATTCAGGGATAAATGAACCAGATGTATCGACTTGAGCTTCGTGTGATGGACAGTGGTTGATCGATTGCTCACGGAGTTGAGGCAGCACTTGCAGATGGAGTTCAAGCTTCATAGCGTTGCAGCTGCCCATTGCACTTCAGTTCAGGATAGTTGGAGTGCTCTTTAATTTCTTCTTTCACCGAGTCTATGTCGCAGATGTCACCTTTGAGTTCAAGCTTCTTCAATTTGGGAAGGTGGATAAGTCCAGTAAGAGTTCCCATGGAGACAAAAGACCAAATGATCAGCTCCATCTTAGGAGCTGCCCCGGTCTCAAAGATGATGCTGGTGATGTCACTGCCCTCGACAACTAGAGACTTGAGGCTCTTGAATTCTTCTTTTTTGAATTTTAGTTGGCTCTCGACGTAAGACTTGCATCGAAGCCTGAGGCAGCGCAGGATCCTAAGATGGCCAAGGATGCTTAGAGCCTCTTCCCCAAGGCCAGTCTCACTCAGTGTTATCTTGGTGAGTTGGTCATGCCCTGCAATCCACAGGTAAAGCCCACCTGTGATGCCGTGGATGTTCAGGCTCTGGAGATTTTTTGGAGGTGAGGGCAATTCGCCCTCGCTTTTCGTCTGCTGGTCCATCTGGATTGACAGGGAGCGGAGGCAACCATACAATTTTTCAACCTGGTGGAACAGAAGTTCCAGTTCTTTTTCTTACCATGGAGAATCACCCCAAGCTTCCTTAGATGCAGCAGCTTGCCAACGTCAGTCAGATCATCACTGTGGGCAACTTCAACATGGGAGAGCACCTCAAGTTTTTCCATTCTTCGGATGCTCCTGGGAAGGCGCACCGCCACAAACGACTCTTCGAACCTATCAGTATCAGAGTCGTTGCTTGGAGTCAGAGAGTCTCTCTTCCCAGCAAGCAGATGCTTCAGCATTGGAAGCACAACAGATTTTCTGGCAAGTACCTGTACCGCCGTTTGTCGGATATCCAATGTTTGCAGGCACTGCAACTTCTTAATGTCCTTTGGCAGTTCAGTGACATTTGTGTTCCTGAGGCTTAAGTACTTGAGCAGTAGTATCTTGCAAATACTGTTTAGATGCTTCTCCTTCAGCCCTTTGCAGCCTCGGAGATCCAGCACCTTCAGAAACTGCCATTGAGCAGACTCAGACAGAGACTCAATTGTAGTTAAGATGCCATGGCCGGATGGATCAGAATCAGACTCAGAAAGAGATTCTCCCTGTATTGCTACCCCACTGTTGATGGAGAAGCGGTGAGCTAGCTCAGGCCGTGATGATGTATCGACGAAGCCTACATCTGCAGTGATGAACTCATGAACAACAGGATTCAATGTAAAGCTCTGGATCTTGCCTGCATCACTGATTTCTCCTGGACATATGAACCCTCGAGTGACCAGTGAGTCGAAGATGCGCTCGGCCTGATCATGCAGCATGCTCGTCCCTGCGCTTCTTTTGGTTATCAGTCCTTCACAGACCCACCTCCTCAGCAGATCAGCTCTCATGATTATGTGTCCTTGGGGAAAGATTGATAGGTACATCAAGCAGCTCTTGTGATGACTAGGGAGCTCGCTGTAGCAGACCATAAGCATCGTCTTATCAGTATTGTTTCTGTTCTCCTCTAGGACACGGCATAAGGTTTCCAATTCCGCCCTAGCCCTGTGAGGATTGACATACAGTAGACGAAGGAAGAGCTGCGCCGCAAAGGTGTCGTGGTAGCACTTGGTTAAAACTGCCAATACAGCAGAACCTTCACACTTGGCAAGGCCCAATGCTCTGTTTCTGAAAAAATTCGGACGAGTTTCAAACCGGAACTTTTCGGTACAAGGAAACCCTCTATGTATACGGTCATTAAAAAAGTGACCCCCAGTCATTATTAGAGCAACACGATTCTGCCCGAAATCCATGTGTATTCCAGCGGAATGATGAACACTCAGAGGTACTGCATTGTATGATAATGTTTCGAGATCGGAACGATCTAGGGAACTGTAGTCCATTGGTTTGTCATCGACACCATCAAGAACGATTAGAATGCTTTCATATGATCTAGGGAACTTGTGTTGTAGTTGTTCTAGTATCTCCTTACGTACCTCGTGATATTCTCTGTTGAGCCCTCCATTGTTGACCCAGATCATGTGGTCGAACTTGCTCACCACGGAAGGGTGCTCATACACCTTCCGTGCGATAGCCGTCTTCCCCACGCTACCCACTCCTTCAATACAGATCCAAGTCTCGTAGCCGAGACACTCAAGGACCTGCTTGATGTCGTCCTCTATGGTGTCCGGTGGTTCACCACAGAGCAACTCACGTCTTCGCATATCTCCCTCATACTCCTGTCCGCCCGGCTGCGGAGCCGGAGCGTCAGGGATGGTGCGAGATGGTGCCGGCGGGACAGTGACGCCGTACCTCTCCCGCCTGTCGCCAACGTCACGGGCCCGGACCTTGAGCTCCCGGATCAAGCGGAGCATCCGAAGCAAGGAGCCCAGGACGCCCTTTCTGGCGCCAGGGCCAGCACCTCCGACGTACTGGACGTAGAGCTCGACGTTGCCCTCGCAGTCACGGCTGAGGCCAGCCACTTGCTTCATCCACGCCCGGACCTGGCTGTCGCGGTTGTGGGACTCGGCAAGGTGCATGAGCAGGCCGTTCATGCTCTCTATCTCGTCGCTGATGAACTCGACGTCGCCGTGGAGGCCCCCCAGCAGCTGCGCCTCGCTGACAAGGACCGTGGTGAGGCGGCCCAGCAGCGAGTCGACCGCGCCCTGGGCGTCCATCTTCCTGCTCAATGTGTCTTCTGCTTTGCGTGGAGAATTTAGTGGGAAAACCAAAGGAAATGAACACGCAGTGGACTCGCGAGTGGAATACTGGATGAGCAATGAGCTCTCCTGGGCCAGACGTCTGAACCACGGTAAAACGTTGATTGCTACACATTTACTCAGCTGCCAGCGAGCAGCGACCAACCATAAATAAGCAACATATGACACACTGGACCTTTTCATCTGTTAAGGTCCGCTGTGTGGTTTGACAGATGAGCTGAAAAATCTCATCGATCATTTGTGGCTTCACTGACCTCAATCGTCAGGTGGGCCCTGCAGTAGGGTTCAGCGTTTATTCCCTTTTTTTAAAAAAATATTCAGCGTTTGTTCCCTGATTATTTCAGGCCTGCGTGGCTAACTGGAAACCGAAGAAAGGCGACCACTACACAGGGGCGACAGACATTGCCGCCATCACAGCAACCTGCACTAATAACAATGCAACACACAGCAGCATTCCGAGCCCGGCACAGCCCAGCACTGTGCAGCTCAAAGGTCCTATCCAGGTCTTGTGGCCACGAGCACAGCCGCCGGGAAAAAGGCAGCAAAAGGAGCACTGTTGCACTCCCACCAACAAAAAACACGCTAAAAGCATTTTCGGCACCCTGATGGAGAGAAGGGATGCGCTAGACTCCACAGGATAGGTGCAGCTTTTTATGGAAGAAACAAACACTGCTACGTTAGCAACTGATAATGTGCCAGCACCACGTTGCTGAGAAACATCCATATCTATGACAATGAGTATTTCAATGGCAGAATACATCACACAAACAAATGTCGGTTTACCTGTTCCTTCCAATAATAACGTACCTATTAATTGAAATGGTACTGTTTTGAGAACTAACTATAGCATCTAGTACTTCCAACTAAATCTCTATCATTCCAATGCATATTCAAAGTTGAATACTTCTTTACTACTCCCTCCGTTCCATAATTTAAGATGCTATTACAACCAATATACCCACATATTGGCTGTGATAACATCTTATATTATGTGACAGAGAGAGTAGGAGAAAGTGCTATAAGCACAATATATTATTCCTCCACTACTATCTCTGAACCTAATTTTCAAAGTGCTGGAACCTAAATCACAGCTGCCCCTGATGCAAACACAAATTGAACAAAAATGTACTAAGAAGCACCACATGACATTTAAGTGGTTTTACCACCATCTTGTTCCATGCAACAGATTGATGGAAGAAGTACCCCGAATGTAAAGACCAATACAAACATGAGGGGCCATCCAAAGATTATGGCAGTTCCCTAGAAATAGGCAATATAATACTCCCTCCATCCCAAAATTCTTGTCTTAGATTTGTCTAGATATGGATGTATCTAATACTAAAATGTGACTTGATACATCTGTATTTAGGCAAATCTAAGAGAAGAATTTAGGGACAGAGGGAGTAGTACTGACCTAATGCAACGATATATAGACTGATCTAACCATTAATCCCTACAAAAAAAAGTATCCCGTCCTCACTTTCAACATCCAAGCGCCATAGATAACCATCAATTTGGAAGAATAATGAGCCTTCCAGATTACCATTAACTGTGCCACGAATTTATCTACCAAATGCACTACAGGCAAGATAAATATCACAGTTCATACTGCGGGCAGTTGATAATGCAATAAATAACTACCGATTTGGAAGAATAATTAGGTCTTCCAGATAATCATTCAATCAGTGAGCGATGACTGGCAGAAAAGACTTGATACAAAATAAATCCCAGGAATAATTATAATGACCATAAGCATCCTAAGGGCAGGTATTATATCCATACTAAGATATCCGGAGCACAGCAGTAGCATGTATCTAGGAAATCGGAACTGACAGGAGATACAGATGTTTCAGTCTAAATTAAACAAACTGGCGGGATGGTGGGCCTTTCTGAGGAGACTAGTCAGATGGGTCAAATTCTTTTATGCTCTTGATAGTAGCCCTTTTTCTTGAATCTGAGTCTAATTCATCCAGATCAGAGGAAATTGCTAGGCACCCATAAAGTATTCTCTTTTTCTCACCCCTGCTATCAGTCTCAACCAGCATAGGGTTTGTATCAGGGTCTAAGTTGTGAGTAGCCTGTGCACGTGACCAACCTACACGTCCATGATCTTGCCTCTCAAAAAACTCAGCAAGGCGCTCAGCCTCCTTCAAGCCAGATGGGTTGTTCGCGAACTTGATAAGTGTCAGACCCAGATGCCCTTCCTTTCCATACAAGGACTTCGACTTGCCACCAGCAAACCCTAGTTCTGAAAACAAAGATAGATGACAACACAGCAAATATTACTGTGCTATATATGGTATTATTTCATAAACATGTGCTCAACAGAGCAGTAGTTGCATAAGTGGGAACGGCATTTCTCATATGGTTTTATTTTCTTGGAGTCTAATGTGGCTACATTCAAATCTAAATTGCACACTCGACACCAACAGTAGATTTGATATTCCGTTTGAGCAAAGAATCTGAACCCCAAAGATAATGCTAAAGTCTTCCTCTAACAGAAATATATAGCCAGCCAAAACATTAGGCAGAGATGAGAAAATACACCCAGGTCTGACTAAGATACATAGCGCACTGGAAGTAAATGTGTGCTTTCCAGACTCAAATATGAGAACTTAACGGAGCTCCTTGAATTTGAAACCAGGATATGCACTTCAGGTATTAAAACAAAGCCAGGGCAAACTAATATTGCTGGGGCAGTGTACTCTGTGCATTAATTCCTTTTTGAGGAATGCATACTCAACATGACTCATCTAATAGTGTTAGATGCCACTGATCGCTTAAGCCAAATAATGCACCGGAGATACCCCCACTACTACTGCAGAGATCAACCTTGCAAGAACTCACAGCACTCATGCTACTGCCTCAGCCAAGACAGTTCTGCTCTATGGCCCAACAAAATAGGATAACCTCACAATTCTCACCGCTCCAATCAATCAAGAGAGTTCTGTTCTATAAAGGACAGACCAAGTGCTAGAAGCTCCCACCCCAGGTGGGGTCTGGGGAAGGATTATACGAAGCAAGCCCTACCCCTGCACAGTGCAATGCAGAGAGGCTGTGTCGAACCCAGGACCTCTTGGCACAAGCGGGGAGTACTTCACCACTGTGCCAGGCCTGTTCTTCACAGTTTGCTCTATGACCCAACAAAATAGGATAACCACGCAATCCTCACCGACTCTAACAGAAGTTAAAAACATGCAAAGCTAATCTCTCAACACAATCAACCGGAGTCAGCCATATCACATGGTAGTAATGTGCCTGAGAGTAGTACACGGACTGAGCTCATAAAAAAAGGGGAATATTCAGTGTTCTCAATCCATCAGTTTGACAAGCTATACAATGGCCTTGTATGTTCAACTCCTATGGGACCACAATGTTCCTAGTTCAGTATAATGAATAATGGACCTAACATAAATGCATAGCTTTAATAATGCTTCAGTAGAAAAAGTGAAAGACCAGGGTGAAAGGTCATTAAAGCGTTACCATACAAGTTTTTTAGGTCTCTTGCATAAATGTGACATTGATATCAAGGACACGGTGCGAATAAGAAACTGCTGTGCACGTATCCAACCAAGTATGCAACAACTGTTCACTTTATAAGTTGGAGACTACATTATAGACATACCTGCAATTTTCTTATCCATTTCTTTGTTTCCCAGACCCTCAGAGCGTCCATCTTTCTTCCTCCCAGTGGTAGTGTTACGAATGATAACAGTTGGAGGCCATATAATAAGGTCCTCCCTATTTGCTCGAACAAGGTCAGGAGGTAATGACTGGTATGCCTTAGAGTTATCAGGGACTTTTGTATAATCCCATCCCTTAAGGACACACAATGCCTTGTGTAAACCAAGATGATCAACAAATGAATCTGCATTTGGTGGGTTGTAAGCATGCATGACAAGCCCGTGCACATCAGCAAAGTCCTTAGAAGACCTGGAATTGTGCACATTGACCAGACATAATGCAAACAAATTAAGGCATGTTCAACAAGAGCTGATATCTACTAAAATAAATGTAACCAGCAAATCTGTCACATGACATGGTCTACAAATGAAAAAGAATGTCAAATATATTGCACTAGCCCCCAAGCATATCGATCACACATGTGAGATAAGAAAGCATGAAAACATAATTTCAATGTCGAAGAAGAGCCCACAACAAGAAAACAGTGTAATATTTGTTCACCAGTAAAATAACATGCTTCAGCTGGTACTGACTGCATGAAGTTGTCTAGGCCACACCAGAGCTCTCCTTACCATGCACAGATAATCACAACCACTAAGTCTAAGGCTGATGGCTAATGTTTAGTTTTAGTCCCAGCATGTCATTAACTCGTCCATTTACCCCCTACACTTACCAACCAATAAAAGTTTGCCATACACAGGCAAGCGCGTTAAATTTTGACTGCTGATCGGAAACAAGGGGCATCAAAGGAAAGAAGTTCTATTAAAGGGCTTTTTAATGGCACCTGTGTGTATGCCAATCTTTGTAAGCATATGTTAGGAGGTAACCATACTGACAATAGGCTTGTGAAACAAGAAGATGTGTTCTCGACACGAGATGCATTTGGATCAACTACGGAAAGGAAATAAGATATACCATATGAGGAAAATATAGATATGATGAGTCTGAATAAACTATAATTGGGACATCACATAGGGGTGGGCATAAAAACCGTTGACCGAAAAACCGAGCTGAAAAACCCGGACCGAACCCGAAGTCACCGAAACCAAAAAAATCGGTAGTACATTCGGTCAACAACTACAGCGAACCGATTTTGCTTCGGTAAATTCAGTTTCACACACGAGTTGACCAAAAGAACCGAGAAAGCAAGAAAACTAACGAAAGGCTCGTACACTTGCGCAAATTCCCAAGTCGCTTCCTATCCTTATCCCGTCGCAGCCTCACAAGTCACAAGTCACATCACTCCCTAGCCGCCAACTAGCCCTCCCATCCATCATGAGTTCGTGACCTCTCCAAGAACTCAAACTCTCCTCCCTAGCAGGACTCCAAGACCACAACTATCCGCCTTAGCGGCCAGTGCAGGCGAACATCGGTGTCCTACAGATCGCATCCCGGGTGAAGCTGGATCCAGCCACGCGCTGGACATGGACCGCCGCCGTCTTTTTCTCCGACTTGTGGCATGCGGTCGTGCTGCGCCCCCAACTCGACATCTCGCCGGTGTCATTCCAGTCAACAGCGGTGCGTCTGGTGATCTGTAAGAAGCACTGCAGCCGCGTCCCCTTTGTCCCGATTAGCGCATCCAACTACATTTCTTATTCCCTTCCCTTCAATTGATAATTTGATATGTTTGCGTTCTCATTGGTGCAGTTGCTCTGTGTTCGTCTTCTTTTGACTTCATTTAACTCTGTTCGGTTTAGTCGATTAAATCCGAGCACCGAACTGGAATCTCCATGACCAAATGCCTTGGTTAGTGACTTAGCAATAAACTGATCGGTCATCGTTTTGTGAAAGCCAAATTTTGTAATAGACCGATAAACCGAACCATTCGGTTCGGTGTAACTGATTGCCCAGCCTGAGTATCACACACGTAAAAGAATGAGGTTATGCAAAAGGAAATTTGCAATAACAATGACAAGCAACAAGCCTCAAGGGGATAGGATGGATGGACAAATGTGAAATGTCCAATCTAATTTAATCTACCATTTTGGCAGCATCTACCTTCTGTACTTTCTCTCGATATTTTTTCCCACGGTAGAGACATAATAGATGTAGTTATCAAAGTGGAGATAAGATGGCATCTATGTAGAATTATTTACTGCCCTAATGCCCTTTGAACGAAGGCATAATTCAAGTTGCCATATGAAATGGTGACCGACCCTTGTAGCCATCTTCTAGGATCTTATCACTCTCTTGGCAATGTTCTTATAACCACCCCTACAAAGGCCTCACATCACCTGGTCACTGGTATCCCATGCTTTCCCTAAAACACTAATAATATGTAGATGGAATATATAGCTAAAAGTACAAGCAACAAGAAAACTAGTATGTGTTAATTTTGTCGAATATTATACTATGTTCTTACTTGCAAGTTGATTATAAACCGCAGGGGCTTGTAGGTTCAAATTTCAGAGGGATGATATCGTGGCACATAGACTGATAGACCTAGATCCAACAAGCTATCAGGTCTACATTTTTTGCAGTCGCGTTGGTCCGGTCTAGGTATGATAAGTAATAACTAGGTATGATAAGTAATAACGGTGCCTCTATGAGGGTGATATCTCCAAGTCCCCTTTCGGATGAGAAATTTTTAGAACAATCTTGGGTTGTTCAAAACACAAATGATATTTCGATAGAATAATGTCAGCTATTTCTCTATTGCCTCATCTGCTGCAAAACCACCATGTCACAGGTTACCAAACTATCCATAAATAAACCTAAAAAATACAAGGTAAATATTCCAATGCCAAAATTATTGCTAATTGCATCCGAGTTGCCTCTAGGATTGGACCATATAGTACCAGCCCATTAGGATTTGCCATTTCAGGATATACAGTAGCAATAATACAATTCATTAGCCCATAGCTCTATTACACGCACGTGAGCTCACCCTCACAGACGGACAGACCTCTCCGACATGCATTGTAGCTGTAACATGTGAATCAATAGGCAAGCATTCAAAAACATTGTCACTGGAGGCCCATTCAAATGAGACATACTGGCCCACCAAAGATCAAAGAGTAGGTTCCTTTCTTAACTCCAGAAGAAAGGGAGCAAGCCCCTCTGTTGGCCTAAACCTCAATCCATCCCAGAGTAGCCGCAGGCTGGACAGCGGTAAACTCCTCAAAACGAAGTTATACTTTGTCTTTGTCACCCACTCATGTACCCATTTCTCCCTCACTCACATCTTCCTCGCAACCCTCAGAATTCCAAATATTCGAGATTTGGGTGTTATACACCAAAGTAATCAGGTCTAGTTGGTTAGTGGCGATGAAATTCAGACCTCACTAGGTGAGGTCGTGGTTTCAAACCCCTCCCACGCATTACTTTTGGCGGAATATCAAAAGAGGAGTCCGTTGACACACTTGGGTGGTTTTGGGGAGAATATCAGAAGAGGAGTCCCCTGGCGCACTTGGGTGATTTGACTGCTCCTGGTTTCCTCCAAGTTCGGCACTGAAACAGACAATCAGAGTGGGAGTTCTCTGGTTCATGTGCTTAAATGGTAGTCTGACCATACTAGGCAGGACAGGTCACCGGTTCCATGGTTTTTTAGTCATACCGCTGGTCTAGTTCATTTTTAAAAACTATGCTCCTGACATGGCACAATCCAGCTCCAGGACAGCGCAAGCTGATCTACGAGAGGCATGACAGGGTAACATGAAGCTGTGCATGCCGCAGTGAACCAGTACAAGTTTGGCACAATTCATGCACAGTTGTGAGGCAAGTGCCACATCAGGGGCGTGATGTGGACTGGTGCGACAAGGTTCGCTCCTACTTGCGAATCGCTCGAACCATAGTTGACAAGCATGGCTAGAGTCAGACGAAGCTGAGGCTAGTAAATAACACAGCCTCCACGGAGCCTCTTTGGGCAGTGGAGGGTACAGGATCCAAATCTGTACGATTGATTTACATACTCCCCCCCCCCCCCCCCCCCCCCCCCGGTTCTAAATATAGGACTTTTCAGAGATTCCAATATGGACTGCATACGGAGCAAAATGAGTGAATCTGCACTCTAAAATATGTCTATATACATCCGTATGTGGTTCGTATTGAAATCTTTAAAAGAGCTTATATTTAGAAACGGAGGGAGTACAATGTAAATTTACTCAAACAAATACTAGTACTATTTATAGCCAACGAAAGAATATGATAGTAGCATATCTGTCTGAGCAATATCAGCCAATATGTTAATTACTCAGCTAAAAGAAGTGAAACAGAATATGCAGTACATATATTGTTCCAGAATATTGTACTAGAAAGCTGGATCAGAAATATTACACAAAAAGTAGCTCTGAAAAAAATGCAGGGATAGTTATAACTTGGAAGAAAAATGCAGGGATAGTTATAACTTGGAAGTTTCACACTAATAGCCTAATAACAAATTTCAAATAAAAACAGTATTAATTCTAATATTATATGCCAAAGTAGAAAAGAAAGCCTCGCAGTTCTCTCGGTTATCACAAAAGTAATATACCACTTTGCTCCAAACTTCAGTGGGCGGAAAAGAGACAGCATGGATCACATATGATATGTGCTAGCCACAGAGGCAAGCTCACAGAAACAAACAAAGGGCCTGGTAGAATATGATGATACCATTGTTCTCAGGCGAGGAAATAAAAAATTCAATAACAGAAACTAATTTCAGGGACCATAATGGCGCTGCATCAAGTGCAGTTCAATTTCATGCCTGTATCAGATAAAATGAAGCAATAGCAAAGCTACGATTCACCTTAAACTATTCCTACTTAATTACTTATGCCAAGTGACACGACATCTAGAGGAATGAACAGACTTGTCACACATTGCCAAGTAGGCCACATATATAATCTATGTTGATTGAGCGGCATAAAAACCTAGGGCGCAATGTGTGTCTCTCCAGCTAGACATGCACATAATATTATCAGTATTGATTTACGACGATAAGGAAGACATAGTAAAGTCATATGAAGTCAAAACGTAAGAGCGAGCTCCACAATGGAAAGAAGCCAGCACAAAAAACTGAGTACAATCTGTACAAGAATGCTTCCTAGTAAGGAAGTGACAAGCAAGGCGGGATCACCAAACCTGCCGCAGGGGAGACATTGGACGCGTCCACCTTCAAGGTAGATCCGCTTCTGGGCGGAATTCTCGTTGAGCATCTTGGAGTACTTGAGGAACGCCTTCCTGAGCGCTTGCCGGTCCACCGGGGGCTGCTGCATCTGCGACGGTTGATGCGGCGGCGGCTCGAAACGGGACTGCTTCGGGTGCCTGGAGAAGCCCTCGTCGGGATCGGCGGGGTGCCTGCGCTTGTCGTGCGGCGGGAACTGCTGCTGCGGCGGTGGCTGGTGCGGCGGCCAGGCCTCGGGGCCGGCACGCGAGAAGTGCGGGAGCTGGGGCAGGGGGGCGGGCTCGAACGGGTAGTCGGGGGGCAGGGCGAAGTAGGTGCGCACGGTGCCGTCGGCCAGGTGGATGGTGCGGCGGTCGAGGTTGTGGAAGCCGTAGGGCGGCGGGGGAGGCGTCTCCACCCGCGGCTGCTGGTGGGGCGGCGGGCGGGTGGCGGCCGCCGGGGACGCGGGGTTGCGGGCTTGCGGGGCGGGGGCGGTAGGAGCGGGGTGCCGCCTGGCGTTGGAGGAACGGGTGGGGGTCGGGGTGCGGCGGGAGGTGGACGCGGCCTTGTCTCCGGCGGCGCCTGAGGGCGGCGGGCCCCAGCGAGACTTGCGCGGCGCCATGCCGGCGGCGGGCTTGGCGGAGGCGGAGGGCTTGGAGGGGGGAGGGTTAGGTTTCTTCATCGCTCGCTAGGGATCGCGGCGCAATTTGGAATTTGGGGGATGGGATTCGATTCGGGGCGTCGGAGAAGAGAGTGTTCTGCTTTTATTTACCTTTCTAGTCCTTGTACAACGTTTAGATGAGGAGTACAAATCAGGGGGAGTAAAATTCATCGTTGGTATCTCAACTTGTCTCGCCGGTCACTTTGGTTACTGTACACAAGAACTCATGCAATACGGTCACTGTGTACGGCGAACAGTGAAAATACGGTCATTGTGCGTCGTAGACGCAACGTACGCCGCCTGTTGACCACCTGTTGACCGTCCAGCTCCCAGTCCGCACGCCAGGTGTCGCGAGGAGGAGCGACCCGATGGCATATTTGCAGCTCACCCCCCAAGTTATCGGACAGATCCCCGAAGTCCCCCCACGTCTCCACCTCCCCTGTCTCTCCACCTCCCCTGTTCGAGCCGATCAAACCGGCGGAGAAGGTGACTGCGGCGTGTGCGGCGTGGTCGTCACTGTGGTGCGGCGTGGTCGTCGCCGTGGTCGGCGCGGAGGGGTTTCTTCTCGAGGAGGCGCCGCCGCCATGTCTCCTGTTCGTCGCCCCGACGGTGCCCCTGCCCCTGTTTACAGTAAGTCATGATTTCTACTGTAAATTTTCTTTTTTCTCTTCGATTCGTGTTTGATAGGGCTGGCATTGTGTTCGCCTATGATATGTGGTAGTATTTGTCGCGTGTATGGCAATTTAGGTTTAGGGTTTTTCAAACCCAATTTGTCTGATAGGGTTTCTGATAGGGTTTTAGGTTCTTATCGAAAGGGTCTAATTTTCATCTATTCAACATGAAATAGGCTTTGGTTTCTGGCATTTGTACCCGTATGTGCACCTTTGTTGGAATAGGCCTAGGTTTTGGACCTTTGGTGTATGGAGAACATTGGGGATTTCTGGTACTGTTCAAAAAGGTCATTTTTGTTCAATTTTGATGTGATCAATTATGCTTTGTTTTTGCAGGAGCAAGAAGTGAGAAGTTCTCAGTGTTGTTTCATCATGGTGGTTTTTTCATGGGTGAAGGAAGCAATAGGGCTTATGTTGATGGGCATACAGTTTGGTATGACAATTTGGATAAGCTCACCTGGTCTCCAATAATGGTGGAACATATAGTAGAAGAGATTGGATGGGAGATGGCAGGCAGGTTGAAGGCATATTATCAAATCCCAATACTTGACATTACTCAGAATTCTTTGAGACATATCATATCTGAGGCAGATACTGGTCAAATGATGACCTTTCTGTCTATTGGGCATCATTTCTTTAGTATTTATCTTGATCATGATGACAGTTTGATTACTAAGAAGGTTGTTGATGATGTGGTCCAATTTCCAAGGGCTGAACTTCCACCAGTGTTTAGCCCTTCAAAAGATGGTACTAATCCTCATACTAGCAAGCCTGGAAATTCAGAAGATGACTGCCCTATACCAATTCAGGTTGTGTATCCAAACAATGTGCCACATGAAGATGGCAATCCATTCATGTTTGTAAGAAGGCGGTGCACATTTGGTGAAGGAGCAGAGGAGAATGCAGAGCAACAAGGACAAGCAGGGCAAGCAGAGCATGTAGGCCAAGATGATGTACAACAACATGAAGATGCAGAGCATGTAGGCCAAGAAGAAGAAGCAGAGCCACATGAAAATGCAGAGCAAGTAGAGCAAGAGAGAGAAGCACATCAATTGAGGAGAACCAGATCAAAGAAGAGATGTTTTGAAGGCAATGTAGGAACAGATAGTGACTCAGATGACAGTGATTTTGATCCTGGTGACATGATAGATAGTGACTTTGAAATTAGTGATGATGATGATGACCTTTATGCTGACAATGTGGATGAGGATGAACCAGTTAAAAGGAAGGAGAAGGTGAAGCAGAAAACAACAGCAAAGGATAAAGGAGTTGTAGGGGAAGAAAAGGAAGAAAACTTGTCAGATTATGAATCTGAAGGTGAAGATCTTTGGGCACCTGATTCAGATGATGAAATGCAAACAAAATTTAGAGCATTTAGAAAGGAAGATCTGACTTGTCCAAAATTTCATGTTGGACAAGTGTTTGAAAATGTTGATTTGCTTAGGAAACAATTAAGGAATACAGCTGCAAGCATAGAGTTGATGTCAAGTTACCAGTGAATGACAGGAAGAGAGTGAAAGCAGTCTGTGATGAAGATTGTACCTGGTACTTGTGGGCTTCTTATGATAGCAGAACCAAGTGTTTCATGGTAAATAAGTATGTTGAAGAACATAGTTGCTGCAAAAAATGGAAGATCAAGGCTTTCACAGCACCTTATCTAGCCAGGAAATACCTTGAGAGTTTCAGGGCTGATCAGGATATGAATCTTAGAAACTTCTCAAGGGTTGTTCAAAAGGAATGGCACATGACACCAACTAGGTCCAAGCTTCAGAGGGCAAGAAGGTTGGCTATGAAAATAATTCATGGAGATGAAGAAGGGCAGTACAAGCTGTTGTGGGATTATGGAAATGAGATAAGGAGAAGTAATCCTGGTAGCTCATTTTTCCTTGCACTGGATAATCAAGCTAGGTTCAACAAGGCCTACATGTGCCTTGATGCATGCAAGAGAGGCTATCTTCAAGGTTGCAGGCCTATGATCTTCATAGATGGCTGCCATATTAAAACAAGATACAGAGGGTAGTTGCTGGTTGCAGTAGGAATAGATCCAAATAATTGCATATTCCCCATAGCAATAGGTGTTGTGGAAGTGGAGGACAAGCCTAACTGGGTTTGGTTTCTTGAGAGGCTGAAGAGTGATCTTGGTATTATCAACACATCCCCATGGACAGTAATGTCAGACAAGCAGAAGGTATATGCAACCACATTGCCTGATGGTCTAATTAGATTACTATACTTGAGAACACTTGTTTAACACTTTGATTATTGGTCTATGTTGTTTTGTAGGGCCTGATAAATGCTGTGACTGAAGTATTCCCTGAGTCAGAACATAGGTTCTGTGTCAGGCATATGTGGAAGAATTTCCAACGGTTGTACAAAGGTGATGCTTTGAAGAATCAATTGTGGAAGATAGCTAGGAGCACAACAGTTATTAAGTATGAGCAGTACATGCTTGAGATGAAGGTGCTGAATGAGGGTGCATACACCTGGTTGAAAGAGTTGGAACCAAACACTTGGGTGAGGGCTTTCCAAAGTGACATACCTAAGTGTGACATTCTGCTCAACAATTTGTGTGAGGTGTTCAACAAGTAAGTTCCAATGCTTTCATCTCACTCTTTTAACATAAGATGAAATGCTTTCCTATCAGTGTTGTTAACATAACATGCAATGTTTGTGCAGATATATCTTGGAGGCAAGAGAATTGCCAATTCTTTCAATGTTTGAGAGGATCAAGCAACAGTGGACTGCAAGGCACTACACTAAGCATTGTGAGGGTGAGAAGATGCAAGGAGTAATGTGCCCTAAGATCAAGAAACTAGTTGACAAGTTGGCAGAGCTGGCCAACACATGCTATGTGTATGAATCAGGAGATGGAGTGTTTCAAGTGGTGGATAGAGGAACAGATTACATAGTAGACTGGCACAGCAAGTCCTGCAGCTGTATGAGATGGCAAAAAAGTGGAGTGACTTGCATACATGTTATAGCTTGTTGTAGGAGTGAGAGAGTAGATCCACTAACCTTAGTGGATTAATGCTACTTAGTGTCCATGTTCAAGAAGGCTCATAGCAATATCATCTACCCTTGCAAGGACATCACTGAGTGGGAGAAGATGAATGAGCCTGAAATTAATCCACTAGACTACAAGAAGCATGTTGGAAGGCCTTGCAAAAGCAGAAGGAAGGGACCAGAAGAGATTATTTGTAGTAATGGAGGGAGGAGGATGTCAAGGCATGGTGTAATCATGCACTGCAGTTACTGTGGTGAGCCTGACCACAATATCAAGGGATGCAAATATATGAAAGCTGGTCTACCACCTCCCAATGCACAAGCTCCTCCACCCCAACATGATGACAATTTGGAAACTTCACAAGCTAATATGGAGCAACAGCAACCTCCACAACAAGCCCAGGTAACTGTCTTGTACACAACCTCTAGCACATCTTATAGAGCCCAAGTAACAAGCTTTTTGTTTGATGAGCAGCAGGCCAACACAAGTGCAGAGACCAGTACAGTAGTAGAAGATCTTATGGTGGATCAAATGCTTCAGCAGGTAATTATAACATGAGTACTCTTGGTCACTTGCTCTGTTTCAGTCATGCTTTAGTGACATTGTTAGTTTCCATTTGTTGACACTTGACATGTGTATGTACAGAGGCCCTTGCCTAGAGTGCTTCAGCACACACCAATCCCAGAATCAACTTTCTTAACAAATGCACAAGCAATGTTGAACCAGGCCCAGACAAGCGCTAACACAATCAGGCAGGGAGAGCTAGCTAAGAAGATGCTGGCCATGAAGCAGCAAAGAGAGAAAGAACTTCAAGACAGGAAACAAGCTATACTAGAGGCAAGGATAGAAGCAGAGTTGAAGAAAGCAGAAGAGGCTGCTAGAAGAAGGCATGAGAAAGCAGAAAAGAAGGCTATAGAAGCTGAGAAGAAGAGAGAGGCAGCTGCACAGAAGAAGGAAACAATGGCCATCCTAAGGCAAGCAAGAGTAGAGACAAGGCAGATAATAGTAGAGACACAGAGAGAGCTTTCTGCTGAGAGGAAGGAGAAACTGGCTGCTGAGAAGAAGGCACAAAAGGAGGTTGCTGCTGCAAAGAAACTAGAAGAGAAGAAAGCCATTGCTGCACAGAAGGAATCAGAAAGACAAGCACTCCTAGCAAAGAAGCAGGAAGAGAAACAAGCCCTTGCTGCAAATAAACAAGCAGAGAGACAATCCATTGCAGCAAAGAAGGAGCAGCTGAGGAAAGAAGCACAAAGAAACATGGAGGAAGCTGGGCATGTGCCAGAAAGATCAAGCATGTTTGACATCTTTAGATGATCTATGAGACTGTTTATCTTGTTTTAGCAAGAGTACTCTTTCAGCAATGTAAAATATGACTGTGTTTCCCTTTCATGTTATCTCAAGATCTTATGGTACTCTATTTTGAGTAGTGCTAATGATGATGCACCACAGAATCTATATTTTGGTATGAAAATTGTCTTGTCTGTCTACCAATTTGTTGTCATTCTATTTGTTGATGTCAATACTGCTTCCACATTTGTTCCTTGCTGCCATTCTTTTCATTGCATAAATATGATATGAAACAGTACACAAGAACTCATTTCACAATTATCATGTCAGAAAGATAACATAATACAAAGACAATGTTTCCGTTAAAGATAGATAGATAGATAGATCACTTCATACATTTCTGGCCTTGACATTAAAGATAGATAGATAGATAGATACAACCAAGCTAACTTCATAGCCATTTCCTAACATTAAACTACTGAAAGTACTTAACATGCTAAACTACTGAAGCTGGTCTTCAGTTCTCCACTGCCAAAATGAGCACTTGTCTTCATCACTTCTTCTTCTTCTACAGTACTCCTTCATCACTTCTTCTTCTTCTAATGCAGAGAGCACTTGTCCTCACTTCTTCATCAACAGAAGAACACAGAGGGCACACAACAGCATCACACTACCTAACAGAAGCTTCAGCAGCACCAAGATCTCTGAACCTAATCCAATCAATGCACTTTCTTGGTGCCTGCTCATATTCTGCTGCAGAGAGCCAGGCCTTGCCAAAGCAGCTCTACTAGTTGCCACTTGAGCTGCAATCCTTCTCCTTTCATTCCTAGCCCTCATGAGTTCTTCCCTCCTCTCCTCTGTTGCTCCAACAGCATCCACAGCTTGGTTCCCAACCAAGAAATGAGCATCTACTAGGTAGGCAACATATTCCATCTCCCAAAACCAGAAATCACACCCAGTAGCCTGCAAACCAACAGCAAAAAAGTAAACTTTGACCAACGAGAGGGCAAAACTGCTGCCAAGAACAAAATCAACTGATCCTCTGTGTTACTTATAGAGTTATTGGGACATCTGTAGAACACCCAGCCCTCGTGATCCTCTGTGTTCGAAACGTAGTACCTCACTGTCGCTTGGCAGCGAGGACATGGGATGAGTGGCACCACCACTGTCCGGCCGCGGAGACCAGACCGGGCAGAACTAGCAGAAGACATGGTGCAGTCGCCGTCAGGGGCGAGGGCAGGATGGGGCGCGCGGCGGCGAGAGGGCAGGAAGGGCGCGCGGCGGTGAGAGGGCAGGATGGGTGCGCGGCGGCGAGAGGGCAGGATGGACGCGGCGAGAACTAGGGATTTGGAGGGGAGAATTGGGGATTTCTATCAAGACGGCTTTTTTTTTACAAAAACGCCCTCCCGCAAATGGACACTTTAACATAAATCTTCTGCCCGCCTACGTGGAGACCGTGGACTGGTCAAACAGGCGGCGTACGTTGCGTCTATGGCGCACAGTGACCGTATTTTCACTGTTCGCCGTACACAGTGACCGTATTGCTTGAGTTCTTGTGTACAGTGACCAAAGTGACCGGGCGACGCAAGTTGAGGTACCAACGATGAATTTTACTCAATCAGGAGTATATGCCTAGAAACGTTTCGAGTGGCTCTGCCGACGCACAAGCGAACTCCGATCTCTGTGGCGCAAAGGAGCAATTCATCGTCTTCCACGGCGCCCTGCGTTGATCTCTAACCCTCGGCCAGTCCTTCTGTTGTTCTCGAGGTGATTGGGGGGGGGGGGGCGTTCATCCTTGGAACCCAAGGCCGTCTAGGTTAGGGCATCTCCGGCCGTTCGGCCCCCAGGGCGTTTAAATAGAGCGGCCTGGGGGCGTGCCGGCTCTAATTCGGCCTCTGGGGGCGACCTAACACCCAGTCACGCCCCCAAGCGCCGGCCCCAGGATGCGGGAAATTTAAACTTGGTCGTTCCCGCTCTTAAAAGACGCCACAAATCCGGCGATCGGACGTAGTCTGACGTTACAAAAAACAGAGCGCCGCAAGTTCGTGTGCGCAATGATTTACTCGGCGGGGTCGGCTCCAGGCGTTGGCGGAGTCGGCGTGCGCGGGCTCGGCGGTGTCGGAGCTGCTTCGGTGCTGGGCTGTGTCGGCACGGCTTCGGCACTGCTGGGCGGTGATGTAGAGCTGTAGTTCGGGCTTGGCGTCCGTGTGGTCGTGGGCGCGAGAGCTTGCGTCGTCGGCGTCGTTGGCGTTGCCGTCTGCATCTGGTTCAGTATGAGGCCGCGCTCCGCCATGTACCACGCCCTGAGCTTCTCGTTGTTGCTCTGGAGCATGTCTGCCCCGCCCATCAGAAAAGCCATGTCGGTGTTCCTCTTCTTCGCGGCGACGTTCGTCCGGAGTAGGTCGAGCTTGATGGCGCTGTTCTTCATCAGCGACGACCACCGCGCCTCGGTCTTCTCTTCACGTAGGACGGCCCGGGCCTGGGCGTCGGCGAGGCAATGCTCGATGGACTCCTGCACTCGCGCGGTTGCCGCGTCGGCGTTTTTCCCCTTCTTTGCCAATTTGTGGCCGTCCGGCCGCCCCTCTGACGCGCCCGGAGTCGTCACGTCCGGCTTGTATGTCTCCTTGGCCTTGTCGAGGGTACGTCGGACTTCCGCCCACTTCTCACACTTGTCAATGCGCTTGTAGACGTGGAGGTGCTTGAAGTCGGCGTCTTGGTTGTCGCGCCGATACATGGTGAACATACGCAGCAGCTGCGCGGAGGAACAAACAGTTGGCGGGCGGCGGGCGTTGACGACGAAGAGATGCAGGCGAACGGCGTGCGTACCTGATCCTCAACGCTGGCGCCGCTCTCCGGGCGAGCCGCGACCTCCTCGACGATTCCATGCCATTTGTTGCACGCCAACTGGATATGCCCCCAATGGTTCGCCATCGCCTTGGAGCCGCGCTGCATGTAGACGCCTTTGAAGTACGGGTCGACGAGCTTCCGCTCGTCGAACTCGGCCTTGATGCGGTCCCAGTACGTCTCCAAGCTCTGGTTCGCGCCGGTGGTCGGGTCGAGGCAGACGACTTTCCATGCTTCGGCGAGGCATTCCTCCTCCTTGGACGTCCACTTGATGCGCGGTTCGCCTGACCTAGCCGCCCGCTTCTTCTTCTTTTGGTGCCCCTTCGTCGGAACAGGAGCCGGCTCCTCCTCCTCCTCCTCCTCCTCCTCCTCGTCCTCCTCCTCCTCCTCGGGTTCCTGCGCTTCGTGCGCGTCCTTGCCGTAGACGTAGCCGAGCTTGGCCTCCATGTCGTCGCTGAGATCCACCACCTCGTCCTGGGTGGCGAACCCGGGAGACGCGGCGGCCGCGGTCGATCTTGTCGCGATGATGTCGTCCATGTCGGCTCCTGTGTCGTTGGTGTCGCCGAGGTGCGAGAAGGGCAGCGGTCCTCGATAGAGATGGGGCGTCGGTGTGGACGCGTAGGCGGCGGGCGGCGAGTAGTTGTATGGAGGGTACTGCACACCGACGAAGGCGGGCGATGGTGTGCGCGTCGCGGGGTGGCCATGGGGGAAGGTCACGTTTGGGTTGAACCCCCCGTGCGCGTCGCCGTCGGCGTAGCCGGGCGACGACGATCCCCATGGAGATCCGACGCCTTGATGTCTCCAGGGCGCGTACTGGGCGTGGCTGACGATGGGTGGATTCATCATCCCCGCGTGGTCGACCGATGAGGAAGACGCCGCCGAACGCGCCGCGTTGTCGCGGGCCTTCTTGGCAATGGCCCTGTTCCGCCGGTCGGTGGTGACCGCGTCGCGTCGCTGAACTTCCACCCTCCACTCGGCGCTCGACATGCCCGGTGGCTTCGATGGCGGTGCCCTCGGCTTCCTCTGCTTCGGCCGGGCCACGGTGCCAGTCGTGGTTGCCGCCGCGCGTGGCATGGCGTACTTTTTCGGCGGCATGGCGGTGACTGGAAGGCGAGCTGGAGGGGGTTTGGCGGGAGAAAGGGAGGGAATGGCGGGAGGAAGGCGAGCGAGCGGAAGAGATGCGAGGGAAAAACATCAAGAAGCGGCGAGAAAAGGCCCTTGGGTCGCCGCCAGGGCGGGCCCACGCGCCTTTTTCGCTTGTGCCGGCTCCCCAAGCGCCCCCCAGGGCGCCGGGTTCGGCCTGGGTCCGCCGGCACCAGTTTTAGCCCGAGCCGGCGAAAAACGGGCTTCTGGGGGCGCGACTGGGCCTTTTTTTGGCGCCAGCGCGGCAAAATCGCCTGGGGAGGGCCTGTTGGGGGCGCGGCTGAAGATGCCCTTAGGGCTCGTGGTAACTAGCGGACATGGCAAGTTATGGATCACGAATCAGGGAAGAATCAGTAGAGAAGCAGTTGGAGAAGATAAGATTGTCGGAGAAAGAGTCTGCAAAACTTGTGATTGATGATGATCAAGAAGAGGAAGGATCAGTACCATCTTGGGCGCTGGTTGGTAAGGTCCTGCATCGCAGGATGCTTCATGTCAATTCGATAGCGGATGCACTACGCCCTGCCTGGGGCAACCCAAGAGGGTTGAGGTTTAACTCAGTGCGAGACAATAGTTTCGTCGACATCCTAGAAGGACAATGAGGTCGGGATCGCATCTTGGAAGGAAGTCCTTGGATGGTGGGCAAGCATGCATTGGTGATCCAGCTCGACCATGGTAAGGGCATTTCCAGCCGCGCCCCCAACAGGCCCCTAGGCCACTTTTTCGGCGCCGGCACCGAAAAAACGGCCTAGTCGCGCCCCCAGGACGTCGAAAATCGCCGGTTCGGACCTTTTTTCTGCCCGGCGGTCACAGGCTGAACCCGGCGCGCTGAGGAGCAGTTGGAGGCTCCGGCGCTAGGGAAAAGCACGTCTGGCCCACACCGACAGGGGAAAAGTCAAGGTTTTCTTTCCCCGACTCGCCTCGCACCCCCCGCGCCCTCGGCCACCACTAGCTATATCCTGGCGACGGCCGCCGCCCTACTCCGCTAGATAGCCATTCCCCGCCGGAAAATAGCAGCGCTTCGCTGCGGCAGCCCCTCCCACAGCAGTTGGGCGTTTCCGGCCGCCGTTTCCGGCCGCGGAGGCGCGGTTTAGCGGCGGGTACACGCCCACCGAGCGCAAGGTGTTCGGCGTTTTGCCTGACTCAGCGATGGTCTCGGATGACGAGGAAGAGCTCGCCGCGCTGCTGGAGGAGGAAGCCGCGGCCGACGTCCAGGAAGAAGAGCATCTCATGGTGCTCGCCGCCCTCGCCCAGCTGCTGGCGAGCAATGAAAAGCCGCGGCGAGGTGGCTCGGCGCTGGGGCGGGTGAAAGCAAAGAACCGGCATCGTCTCGAAGGCTACTGCATGCTCTACTCCGACTACTTCGCCGATGCTCCACTTCATGGCGAGAAAATATTTCGGCGCCGTTATCGGATGAGCCGAAAGCTCTTCCTCAGGATTGTGAATTCCATCCGGGAGTTCGACAACTACTTCAAGTGCAAGATGGATTGCACTGGCGCTCTTGGATTCACCTCCATCCAGAAGTGCACGACAGCGATGAGGATGCTTGCATATGGAGCTCCCAGTGATTCACTCGATGACTATGGGCGCATGGCCGAGTCCACCAATATAGAGTGTTTCTACAAGTTCTGTCGGGCAGTGGTGGCAGTGTTTGGGCCACAATACTTGAGAACACCCAATGCGGAAGACACTGCTCGGATCCTAGCCCAGAATGCAGCAAGAGGATTTCCTGGGATGCTTGGAAGCGTCGACTACATGCATTGGAAATGGAAGAATTGCCCATTTGGTTGGCAGTGGATGTACAAAGGCGCCAAAGGCGGTTGCAGTGTGGTGCTTGAGGCGGTAGGCACACAGGACCTCTGGATTTGGCACTCCTTTGGTATGCCAGGAACTCACAATGACATCAACGTGCTGCAAGGCTCTCCTGTTTTTGCCAAGCTCGTTGAGGGCCATTCTCCTCCGGTGAACTTCGAGATCAATGGGCACCAATACAACAAGGGGTACTACCTAGCAGATGGCATCTATCCGAGATGGTCGACATTTGTGAAAACGATCTCAAACCCTGCGGCAGGAGGCAAGAACGCCTGGTTTGCGAAAGTTCAGGAGGCTTGCAGGAAGGATGTCGAGCGGGCATTTGGTGTGCTCCAATCTCGATTCGCTGTTGTTCGGTACCCCGCTCAGACCTGGTTCAAAGATCAAATGTGGGAGATTATGACTTGCTGTGTCATCTTGCACAACATGATCACCGAGAGCGAGCAAGAAGACCCAGTGTTTGACACTGAACCATACTACAGGCAGGGGCCTCTAGCCGAAGTTGATCACAATCTACTGGCAACTTGGACTGCCTATCTTAGTATGCGTCAGGAGATTCGAGACCCACAGGTGCATCATCAACTGCAGAAAGATCTGATTGAGCACCTATGGAGGCTCAAGGGGGACGCCGTGTGATGAAATACGAGTTTTTATTTGTTGAACTATATAATTTGTATTGAACTATTTGTTGTTGTACTATTTTGTTGAAGTATTTGATTTTTCTGTGATGAAATATGTGATAAGAAATAATTGTGTTGATAATTGAACGCCGAGACACGGCGAAACCACGCCGAATATGGGCCTATTCTCGCCCATATGGGCCCTTTATTCGCCGAAATTGGACTGCAAAGTGGGCCAATTTCGGCGCCTGGGGGCGACGACTGGGCGCAAAACCGCCCCAGCGCCGATTGTATCGCCGGCTCGCCCCAAGGGGCGATTTTTATGCGTCCTGGGGGAGCCAACGGCTGGAGATGCCCTAATAAATCTCCCATTTAATCTCAGATACCCACCATGGCCAAAAAAGATTGTTGTTATGCTAGGTGATGTTATCAAGCTGGATATTGATGCCAAGGGTTTTGAGTATGGCGGATCGCTAAGGGCAAGGATCTGGATTAATGTGAAGGAGCCATTGATGTGGTGGGTTCAATTTGAATCGGCGAAAAAAAAGAAACACAATTTCTATGACATCCAACATGATAATTTACCGTATTTTTGCTTTTCATGTGGACGGTTAGGTCATGCAGATACGTAATGTCCAGACCCGGCGAGCCGTGATGAATATGGGAGATTGCCTTGTTTGGGTCTGCGGAGCCCCGATTCCGACACATGCTAGGTAGATCTTCGCACATGCACCAAAGTTCAAACCTTGTTCGGGTCTGCGGAGCCCCGATTCCGATACATGCCCTAGGTTGCTTGTTTTGTACTTCCTCCGTCTCATAATATAAGATGTTATTATGACCAATATGAATACATCAGCTGTAATAACATCTTATATTACAAGACGGAGAGATTACCTTTTGTCAGTTTCTTTCTAACCTTCTTTGACAATAATGGTATGAATATGTTTTTTAAAACAATAAAAAAATGCATAGTAGCTTATGGTGCTTTAGTTTTTAAGTAGCCTTTACATTTTAGTAACTACTCCCTCATTTTTAAAATAATTGAAGTAACAGGTTGCCTTAAGTTAAACTTTCTAAAGTCTGACAGTCCATAGAAAAATGTGCTAATACCTGTAATATCGAACTTACAAATATGAAATATATTTCATAATGAATCAAATAAAAAATGATGCTGTAGATGTTCATATATTTTATATAACTTAGTTAAACTAAAATGAATTTGATTTAGAACAAACTCATTACTTTAATTATTTTGGAACGAAGAGAGCACATTAGCAAGTAACGTATCCAGGAGCCTGACGATGCTTGTTACTCCGTGTTTCTTTTTCAGTGAAAATGCAACATGGTGTGAGACTTTTAATCCAAAAAACCCGCATCCTAGTTACTCCCTCCGTTCACAAATATAAGTTGTTCTAACTTTTTTTGAATCTGATGTATATAGATATGCTTTGCTATGTTTGTTCATCCATTTCAGTGCGTATGTAGTCCATATTAAAGTATCCAAAAACTATATTTGTGAACCGAAGGAGTACTTAAGAGAACTCTTTTCTTTTTTTCGAAACATGCAGGAGAACTGCATACATATAAAGATATAAAATCCTGTAACGTATCATATCTCTCTGTCTCTGAAGTCTCGAGGCCCATTTTGATCCGCAAGAGTCTCTCGATCCTGCAAGTTGTGAAATTCCCGAAGACTTCGGTGGAAGCACAGAGAGAGAAAGACACTTAGCATTTTCCCGCAAAAAAAAAGACACTTAGCATTGTGTGCCGACCAAGAGAACACTGTCAGTAGCTGTGTAGCTGCTACAATAGTACAATTCACACAAGCATTAGTATATGCAGAAAAGAACGTACACGTCAGCATACATATGTCTGATCTGATCACCGAACACCCACGCCGTCACCGCCACCGGAGTCGTTGGCCCGGCTCACCTCCACCACCAGCTGCGGCTGCGGCTGCGGCTGCTGCTGCAGGGGCTCGAGGGTGGCGACGATGTCGCGCATGAGCGGCCTGGCCTTGGGGTTGCGGCTGAGGCAGTGGTAGGCGAGCATGGCCGTCTTGTGCACGGCCTTCACGGGGTAGTCGTCGGCGGTGAGCCTGGGGTCGACGATGCCCAGCACCTTCTTCCTGTGCGCCAGCAGCGGGAAGGCCCAGTCCGTCAGCGTCTGCTCCCTCACCGGTCTTGACCTGTCCAGCGACTTGCGCCCCGTCAGCAGCTCCAGCAGCACCACCCCGTAGCTGTACACGTCGCTCATCGCCGTCAGGTGCCCTGCAAGACACAACAGCACAACAGTTCAAAATTCAGATACCAAATTCTCATCGCTCTGCTCACGTTCAGTGACATGGTGATGGCTACCTACCTGTCATGATGTACTCTGGGGCGGCGTAGCCGTAGGTGCCCATGATGCGGGTCGAGACGTGTGATTTGTCCCCGACCGGCCCGTCCTTCGCCAGCCCGAAGTCAGAGAGCTTCGCGTTGTACTCCTGATGATGAACGTTGCCGGAGGGATTCAGAGAAGAGAAAAATGACAGGTGTTCATTCTGTTTGCTGAACCATTTATGTGAACGATTCTACTGTTTTCCATGTATAAGGAGTTCTGAATTTATGTGAATGGAAGCAAACATCGAAGCGATCAAATGCGGTCTGTATACCTCGTCCAGCAATATGTTGGATGTCTTGAAATCCCTGTAAATGACTGGCTTCTCAGCTTCGTGCAGGAAGGCAAGCCCCCTTGCCGCACCGAGTGCGATCTTCATTCTGGTGGACCATGGCAGTGGCAGCATTACCCCTGCATTAGTAAATCACAAGTATTTGAACAAATCTACATAATGTAGCGTGTGATACCATATGAACAAAAAGTTTGACTGAACTTTAAAAAAATCAGTGAGGAAATACATCGGAATTGCAAAATTTCATTGCACATTGATTTTAGGCAGTTAACAAATTTGGTTCCAAATCCACATAATTGAATGATAAAATGGTTCATGTGAATGAAACCGGTTGGCGTCATAATCAAGAGATAATTTCTAGCAAAACAAGAAACAATAGGTGCCTTACTTGAAAACAGATGCGATTCGACACTCCCTAGGGGCATCAACTCGTAAACGAGAACCCGGTGATTGTCTTCGCAACAATAACCGACCAACTTCACAAGATTTGGGTGTGAGAGCTGCCCAAGGAAAATGACCTCAGCCTGAAAACATAAACACACAAAAACTCAACTTCATGTGCAACAAACAGCAAACCAGAGCATACCCAAAATACATATACACTGAGAAATGGTAATCACCAGCCACTCCCTGTGGCCTTGGAAGCTGTTGTCTCCATCATGGACCTTGACCGCAACTCGCAGCGGCTCCTGGATCGTTAGCCCTTCGCGAAGATCACTGGTGACGCACCCTTTGTAGACCCGGCCAAAGCCACCTCCCCCTAGCACCGAGTCCTGCCTGAAGTTCTTGGTCATCCTCTTGAGCTCCTCGAACGTGAATGCTATCAGAGGGTTCTTCCGAGCCGAATCATTGCGTAGAGCCTCCACCTCATGTGGGTTGGACGGCAGCAGGCTATCGTCCTTCTCGATCCTCTCTGACGGGCTCTGCAATTTTGGAGATTCTGCAACAGATAAAAGGGAAAGTCATGTCTTGTATGCCTACAAGATTGCAAATGGAAAAAAAATCCAGAAGTTCCAAAATTAACTTGCAAATGGTTCAGAATACTTTGACAGATCACTGAAGTTCATATCACTGGTTTGATTGGATAAAAACAAGTTGAAAAAATACACGGTGAATGGAGTGGATCAGACTGAAACCTAGGAAGCATGAAGGTATGCACTTTTTAGATTGAGAAATAATTGCTCGGAGATGCCATCGAATTGTTATTAAAAGGTAATAAAGAATCAGTATATACCTAGAAAGCTAACAGTATTGGGGGATCAAAGAAATAACAGAAAGTATTGTGGTACTTCATATTTCACATAAGCCATACCAGGAAGGAAAGAACATGAGTAGTAGTACCTGACTTTGTTGCATTGGAAGAAACCCTGTTGAAGTATGGACTGCCTTTAAACCAGCAGTTACCCATGATAGCACAAAAAATTCCCAAGGAACAAACTCAGCCTCTTTCTCTGTCTCACCAAGAACAAGAAACCTAATTTTCTTCTTCTGAAACCAGGCCAGACAAGGAACAAGCAAGGGGAGAGAAGGTGCAGATTTCTACCCCTGAAAGCTACGTAGAATGGGGAACCTCAGAGGAAGGCCTCAAGTGGAGCACATCCCTGTCTCTATTTATCGCGCGTTTCAATCAAAAGGGGAAAAGAAGAAGAAAGATACCACTGAGCAGTTCAATTCCGGCAGGCGGTTTCCCTATCAGCATCCTTCACACCAACGTCGTCTCATTTAAGAAGGCCATGGGCGAATTCTCCTCCCCTCCCCTGAATTTATCATTTACGTAATATTTCCGGGAGATTTTTCATTTTTGATGTGTGTGTGTGGGAGAGAAGAAAAGTGTGGTGGAAAATGGAGCGATGAGGCGGAGCGGGGCGCACTCGAGTTGGAGTGTAGTGGTGGCTGGATTCCAACGTCTTCTGTCTCTGTCTTTGACCTCGATCGCGGTCAGTTGCGTTGCGCTCACTCCTCTCTCCCCCCGGACTGCTTTCTCCGTGGAGGACTCGCGAGGAGTGCACTCATCTCACTGGCGCCGGGGATCGACGGCGGTGGAGCGGAATGATGGCGGGTTTCTTGGTGGAGACCCCCGATTTTTTCCCTTTTCCTTGTCGCGTTGGCCACCTTTCCACCACCGTGATGTGATCATTGGCCTCCGGGTCCGGGCCAGGGCAAGTGCGCGCGCGTCCCCGTCGCGGTGCCCGCGGTCTTGCCATCCCCGGCGACTTCTCTCCTCCCCTTGCGGCGGTGGGAGCTTCGGAATCGTCGCCTTTTCCCCCTTCTTGGTGGTGGGAGAGAGGGAGATATCAGATACCTGGACCAGTGGCGGGCTTCCAAGTCCAGCATCCAACTGACATTATCTTCTTCCTCCTAAACCCTCATCTTTATAAGGTCAAACAAAAAATTCCCCTTTGTCCAAATGGATTTTAGGGCGCGTCGCCATCCCCATCCTCTCTCTGATTACCCGGCCAATCGCCATGCTCAGGTCAGGCTGATCTCCTATTCTTAATTTGAGATCAGTCAAGGTGTCTGTCCCCTTGGGGTTCAGCGGCACGACGTGCATTTCTTGTTTCCATTGGATGGAAACTGCTTCTCACTGGCTGAGGGGGACAGTTGTGCCGGCGTGATTGGATCATCGGAACTCGCTGGATCGGTGCGGGCTCTCCGCTCGACAAGGACCGCCATGCGCCCACCAGGTGTTCGACCGAATGCCTATGAGACTTTTGGCGGTGGCTATGCACACTGTGGGTGTGCTACACTTCTGTGTTTCCCTGCCCATTTTGTCTGCCAACTAGCCCATTCTTTGGGTGGGGGTGTAGCCTTTATGTCGCCAGTAGAATGTCCTCAAGAATTTAATTCAGATTCTCAAGGGGAAAAAAATATACTAAATCCTAATAAGGGCTTGGTTAACGGATGCCTCACCAGCTTAACTTTTAGATTAACAGGGATTTATTTACCTGAGCTTAAGTGCTCTAAGGCTTTATAAGCTGGATCCCTTTACACTTGCATCTTCATCGTAACGCGTAAAGGTAACCGGCTCCACTTGGTCTTCCTTAATTATCTGATCCTGGAAAGCCCTAAAGGTAGCCTAATTTGTTGGTGACAGCAGAAACGATCATCGTCTAGATTCTCCTACGATGCAGCTTGAAAAGTAGTGCGTGCTTGTTAACTTGTTTTCCGGGAATTCAACAACCTATCCAGCTTCCTAGTTGTCTAGTGTTAGTTCTAAGGGCACTGTATTTTTCTGTGGTACTGATTGCAACCTACATGCTACAGTAGCCTCATGCATGCTTTGATCATTGTCTTCCTTTTCTGCGTCTTGATTTCTTGTGTTTGCGCGTGATCGTTCTCATTGCATGATGGCAAAAGCTAACCATGCAGTTGCAGTGTTTCATTGTGTGAATGAGTTTACCTTGTGAAGGGCACCCATATAATGAAAACCCCTCCAAATTCGGTTAAATTTTAGCTCATGTTACATTGTCAAGACAATAGTCAAGTGATTGATTGCAAAGTAGTTGAAGTCTGTGCTTAACATCTTCTGACAAGCTAAGCTCAGCTATCTTCCGAACTCGATTTCAAGAATAATCACTTTGGTGAAATCTAAATGAACTCTAGAAACTCTTGCAAATAAAAAAAATTTGTATCTAATTCTCATGTTGCTCTTCACCTCTGTAAAATTCTATAGGATTTTGCCATCCCTATATGATATACATAACTTGGTTTTAGTGCTGCATGTAGTAATAAAACATATTTTCTCTAATTTGTTCAAAAGTTCCATAACCATTTAGTATCTAGTTACTTTTAAGTACTTTTTGAAAGAAAAGCAGCTCAATTTCTTTTCCTTTTTACTCAAAATGGTTTGCTTTCAACATATAGAAGAACTCGTAATATTCTCAGTCAATTTTCCTCTCTGATTGTGTGCATAGATTTTAATATATCTGGCATAAGGCTTTCAGAGTTAAAATCTACTCCCTCTGTCCCATAATGTAAGATGTTTTTTGACACTACACTAGAGTGAAAAAATGTCTTACATTATGGGACGGAGGGAGTAGCATTTATAGGAAACCAAATGTTGCCAAGGATATCCTCAACTTTACCACACAAAAAAATCCTCCGTGCATATCCATTCTTTGTACTATACAAAATGCATCTTGCAACATCGTCCTTTAGGCCAGTTGATAAGCCTGACTTTGGAAACTAGACGGCTTTGGTAGCTATCTATCTGTGCTGGCACATCGACAGATCCAAAGCAGTTCAATTGAACAGCTTAGGATGTATGGACTTCTCAGCATTTCCTAGGAAAACCTGGTTGTTCGGGCGCTTCCAGATATTCCAGGTGATCGCTGTAGCTGCTGTGTGGCACCTGACAGAAGTTGGGGAAATCTGTTTGAGAAAGTTCCCTTACTTTGCTTGCCTGATGAAGGTTCAGGAGTTCATGAAGGTAAACCCTAGTATGCAACAGGCCATGCGGCCGACTACATAACAAGGAGATGTATTTTAGTCATTATCAATTCATTCTCTGAGTAGTAGTAGCTCTCTTGTTCTGATTTGTTCCCTCACCAGAAACCAGAGGAAGATTTCTATTTAGCCGGCGCATAACTGCAACTAATTTGCAAGGCTTAAACTGGTAGTACGCTGTGCAGCCAATTGTTGAAGCAGCCCGGTGCACGTAGCTCCTGCTTGCGCAGGGTATGAGTCCGACCACTTTGGGTCTATTGTATGCAGCCTTTCCCTACATTTCTGCAAGAGGCTGTTTCCAAGACTCGAACCCGTGACCTCATGGTGACAAGGCAGCGAATTATTGAGGGGAGTCATAAAATGAGCATTAAACACTATTGTGTCGACAATCATTTGACTTGCCAAATGTCAGGCAACCACTGGCATGACTGCAAATCCAGTCCATGTGTAGACCATTCCTTAGGTTGCTGTAACCAATGATGTAAATTTACATATGTCACTGCACTTCAAAGATGGAAGATTGACGGTCGGTGAAGCATGCTGGAATTTTTTTTCCCGAAGTGGAGAAATACGATGAATTCTCACGTCAAGGGGTGTGTTTGGTAAGCTTCATAATGATAGATATGACAGGTTTCCTTGCCGGCAATGATGTTCACTGTTTTCCTTCTGGGCATGCTCTTATCTTTGAATCACTGAAGAGTGCACTTATGTCTACATCTACATGGTTATGGTTCGAGATATCTGCCATACTTCATGTTCTGCTAAAACTGTACTATGCTACCTGACAGGTTCTTGTTCTCTTCTTTTGTAATATCAGCTTCCTTGTTCTTGCAGGACCAATAACAGCTTATGCAATGATATCTCCATCTGCCCCATAAACAGCCTTTCCATCAACAGTTAAAAAGCTGCATATCATCGAACAAGGTTAGCCCTACATACTCCAGATAATAAAATTACCACTTGTGTGCATTCTAGATCTAACACAGCCTGCTTTTTACCAGTTTAAATCATATGAGATATATACTAGTTGCTTAAGAACAAGTGGTTGAATGTACATAAAGTGGAGCGTGTGGGGTGAAAACTTATTTAATTAGGCATGGTCCATACAGATTAAGAGTTAATTAGTTTTTTCTGCGAAGAGTGAGTGCTCAGTATTATCATTGTTCAGCGAATGCATTATGCTTGCACGCGTCCTTAAGTGGAAACATGTGCAGTAAACTCCAACACATAGCTACACTATGTTTATCATTTTTAGGCTAATTTTTTTATGATCTTTTGGATTTTGCTATAGAAGGTTGCAGGAGCTAGAAAAGGTTTCTGGTTTTTCCTCGGCGGAGCAACTGCTAGTTATTATAGACTTTCTTCAATCACTTTACAAGTTCTCACAGACTCTAAAGTACTTTGCTACTGATGGTAGGGCAGAAGGCTTGTCTTGTCATTAAACTAGATCTTGAAAGCTTAATGATTTGAGCACACATGTTACCTTCATAACTGCAGGCACTTGCCTATTTGGTTGAACTCTAGAACTTAGATCTTAACCTTTTGGCACTTATTTAAGCTGATCCCTTGATGTTAGCCTTTGGAGAATCCCAAAAGCTACAGCATGTTATATATGTCTGTAGCTCATAGCTGTCTCGTTGCCTCTTCTGTCTAGGAAATAACAAAACACTAGCACAGATGATTAGAACACGAGGGCGAGAGGGTTAGGTTGGAGTTAACAAACTTTAGGTCTGTTATCCTGTACTCTGTTCAGCAGGTAGACCCTGTACTTAACTCGATAGGCCTAATCATCTCACCCGCCATCTATGGACTAGATCACTAGATGAACAAGGCAAGTTGGAATGATGCAGCCATGGAGGGATGTCCTGGCCATTGTAGATTCACAAAGCTTGTCTTCCAAGCACCCTAAGGCATGGCACGGACGCTTTCCCCTGCAGAATCATATCTTGTGTCCTTTTGTCTGTCTATGGCGTCTATATATATCTCCCTGCCACTCCACCAGTGCCATTGTGTAAAGGGCAATGGCTGCTTTTCTGCTTCTGCTCGTTGTTTCCTCCCTCTCATTTGCTGCCATTGATCCTGTTCAGTGCACCACAGCTTCTCATTCACATGTAGTGGTTTTTGTGCAGGTTTTCTTTCATCTTTTTATCTGTTTGTCAGATCAGATGTTCACCTCATGTCTGCTCTCTCTTCTGTTGCATCGCAGGTTCACATTGTGTACTTGGGCCACAACAACGATCTTAGTCCTTCTCTGACCACACGGTTTCATCTCCAACTTCTGTCAACTGTCTTTGCAGAGTAATATACTATCTTACTTTTGAGCTAAAATTAAAGGGGACAATAAAAGACCATTGAATTTCTAGAAGTTGATAAAAAAACCGATGAATTGCAGAAGCACAGCACCATCCAATGCATCTATAACATGAATTCAGCTGAGTTATTTCAAGTAGTACTACGACTATCGGATAAACAACATAAAGTTAAAATACTGGAGTTAAAATTTAGGTAATTGTTTCGTTTGTACTCCTTATGCCATAGTAGAAACTTCTATTAATTCTGTTTCTCAGTTTATCCAATCTGTATTGCATGCTTTACTTGAAGCAATCCAACCATTTTGTCTCTTAAAGATAAAACCTCGCATCTCAGAGAATTTGGAGATGTTTGTTCTCATTTGGCAAGAAAAATGTGGCTAAAAGGATACATGAATGGTCACAATATTGCAGGCCGGAGGAAGCAAGACAAGCTATTCTCTACAGCTACAGCTATGGTTTCTCTGGTTTTGCGGCAGTGCTCAATTCAACGCAAGCCACCACATTGTCGGGTAACAGTTATACTCAACACTATGGTCCCTGTTGTCCAAAATATACCTATATCTGTATATACCTAGTTTTGTGCACTTGATTATTGCCATAAACTGACAAGGAACGCCATGATCATTATATTCAGAAACAGAAGCGGTCATATCAGTATTCAGGAGCAGGATGCTGCAGCTCCATACAACAAGGAGCTGGGATTTCATGGGCCTCAGCCTGCATTCGCATATGGAGCAACCATCCTCCCAAATGCATTTGAAGTACGGAGACGACGTAATTGTCGGTATCCTCGACACCGGTACTTGTCCTCTAACTATTTCACATCCCTGCAAACCTTGCTGCACTGTCCTATACTTGCTTGTAGCTTCTCTGGCTTCACACATGACATGATCTTGTAGCCTGAAAGGGACATATAGCTACAAAATTATCTAAAACACACAGGCATGGCACTGCAAGAGAAATGACATGAACAACCATGAAAGTGAAAGATACTACAATCATTCCTTGAATGCAGGCATGCGATGCCAAGATCTGAACTTAACAATTTTGTAGCGGCACTGCACTCATACTCATTCCTGTTAGTGGTTACAGTGCTGTGGTCCTTGGCATTTCAGTGTGTGTTTGCCTCTGCCCTCAACAGGTGTATGGCCTGAATCCGAGAGCTTCAGAGATGACCCCCACCTAGGCCCCGTGCCGTCGTCATGGCGCGGCACGTGCGTGGGAGGCCAGCAGTTCGACCCGGCCACCGCGTGCAACCGCAAGCTCATCGGCGCGCGCTACTACCTCGCCGGCTTCGAGGCCGAGACCGGCCCGCTGAACACCAGCGGCGGCGCGGAGTACCGGTCGGCCCGGGACCGCGTGGGCCACGGCACGCACACGGCGTCCACGGCCGTGGGCACCGTGTCCCCCAACGCGAGCTACTTCGGCGGGCTGGGCCGTGGCGCGGCGCGCGGGGGTGCGCCCAGGGCGCGGCTGGCGGTGTACAAGGTGTGCTGGTTCAAGGACCTGACGGGCCGGTGCAACGACGCCGACATCCTGGCGGCGTTCGACGACGCGCTGCACGATGGCGTGCACGTCATCTCGGCGTCCCTCGGGTCCCCGCCGCCGCTGTCGCCGCTGTTCGCTACGAGCACCGAGGTCGGGTCGTTCCACGCCATGCAGCTCGGGGTGTCCACGGTGTTCTCGGCGGGCAACGACGGGCCCGACGCGGCCATGGTGCAGAACGTGTCGCCGTGGGGTGTCACCGTCGCCGCCAGCACCATCGACCGGAGGTTCCCGACGGTGATCGCGCTCGGGAACAATGCCTCCTTCGTGGTGAGTTCTTGGTCCTACCAGTCGCCGACTACGCATGCGATACCATGCACTTCTCATCTACTCCTATCATTTTTTTTCTGTGGTAATTTACACAGGGAGAGGGCTTCATTGTGAAGGACATGAAAATGCCTTTAGTAGAGAGCACTAGCGTCTTTGCCGATGGGTAATCTCTCTCACACATAATGCCTACCGAGTATCTATTTGTTTTGACTGACCGATTTGCGTTGATCCCGAAGGACGTGCTCCCTGGACCAGCTGGTGAACCGCACGGCGGCGTCTGGGAAGATCGTCTTGTGCTTCTCCACGATGGGGATGGTGTCCGGCGAGGGCGCGGCGCTGGCGGTGTACGCGGGCGGCGGCTCCGGCGTGATCTTCGCTGATTCCAGCTCCCGGCGGTCCAACCAGGACAACTTCCTGCCCACCGTCCACGTCAACCTGCGCCAGGGCACCCAGATCCTCAACTACATCCAGAGCCGTTCAAGGTAACCAATCAACCACCTAACGCCGTCGGATGGCGCACGCACTTGTTCTTCTCTGACTGCGCATCCATCGTCCGCCACGTGCAGGCAACGGCCGACCGTGCACATCTCGCCGAGCAGGACCGTCGTCGGCAAGACACCGGCGCCGGCCATCGCCTACTTCTCCTCCAGAGGGCCCAGCTCCATTTCTCCGAACATTCTCAAGGTAGACGACACACGATCACCTGAGCTTGGCACGGCGAAGAGCACATATATATGGACTGAACCGACCTGTTGCTGAACTCGCAGCCTGACGTCACCGCACCCGGGGTGAACATCCTGGCGGCGTGGCCGCCCAAGTCGTCGCCGACAATGCTTCCTCTGGACAAGCGCTCCACGGAGTGGAACTTCGACACGGGCACGTCCATGTCGTGCCCCCACGTCACCGGCATCGTGGCCATCCTCAGGTCCGTGCACCTGACCTGGTCGCCGGCCGCAGTCAAGTCCGCCCTCATGACCACAGCGTACGTGCACGACGACACGTCCGACGCCATGCTGGCCGGCGGCACGCAGAAGGCCGCGGACGCCTTCGACACCGGGGCGGGGCACGTGGACCCGCTGCGGGCGCTGGACCCGGGGCTGGTGTACGACGCGGACGCGCGCGACCACGTGCGCTTCCTCTGCGGCCTCGGCTACACGGAGGCCCAGGTGCGGCAGATGGTGCTCTCCTCCCCGGCGCTCGACACCAGCTGCGCCGGCGGCGCCATTGGCGATGCCGACCTCAACTACCCGGCCATCGTTCTCCCCGAGCTGCGGGCTGCGGCGACCGTGAAGCGGACGGTGACGAACGTGGGCCTCCAGAGGGAAACCGTGTACCACGCTACCGTCATCAGCCCACAGGGCGCGCACGTTGAGGTGTGGCCGCCGGCGCTGGCGTTCTCCCCGCGCTGCGCCAGGGCCGAGTACTACGTCACCGTCACGCCGGCGAAGCTCTCGCGCGGCCGGTACGACTTCGGCGAGATCGTGTGGTCCGACGGCTACCACCGCGTCCGCACGCCGCTGGTCGTCAGGGTCACCAACCTGCCGGACGCCGGCGTGGGCGCTCAGCCCACGAATCAGCACCATGATACTACTGAGTACTGACCCCCAGAAGCTACCTAGTTACGGTTATCTACAACCTGGCGGTGCACGGCTTCCGGGCTTCAGATCAGGGCTTCTCTTAGTGTGGATTTGTGCAATGTTTTCGATTTCACTCGTTGGGACAACACAGTAGGTGTCATACTCGGTCATGTTAAAGGAGCATACATTGTGGGTGCGACAAATTTCAAAGTGATACCAAGCAGCACATGCAGGCTCAACGTTTGATGATTCATTTCACCTTCAACTCTGGGAACATTTGAGATGCCTTCTCCTGACCAGCTGGGCGATGCTGGGCAGTGGAACAGAACCAGTTGCATTTGCAGTCATCTCTTCAGACCACTGGGTGGAAACACGGGAGTACAATACTTGAAGGCTATAAATAGCTCATGTGAAGTGAAATCTATAAATGGCTTTTGGTTATACCTCCACCTCTAAGATGCACCACATCTTCCCGGCTCACCATAAAATCCGTTCCAGCTATATGCCGGCACTTTCTACTCCACTCACAAGTACATGCACGGCGACCACACCCCCCGGTGCCCTCGGGACCAATGTAGTTAACCGGGTATCACTCTAGTCCATATACAACCATTGGAGGAACCGCACATCTTGATGAAAGATAGCCAAATATAGGAGGGAACATCGTTCTATATAAATGTGTCCTAAAGTCCTAGAGTGAACCCTCCGGTTCATAAAAAAGGAGAGGTAAATCACACAGAGAACCATCAGCAATGGCGAAGATTTCTAGTAGCACCGTTGTTCTCCTGGTGTTTCTCGTCTCGTCGTGGGGGGCATTGCCGGTGCTGTCCCGTGGACAGCTGCAGGATGGAGGAGGCGGGTAAGATGATACACCATCTACAAGCATTCTAGCCATGTCACCACAACATAAGTCCGTGATTAACGTATTCCCACATATATAACATACGGGTCTTTTTATAATGTTTAACCGTCACCCTTTCACACTCATGCATGCATAGTTAATAGTTCTTGTATATGTTGTTCCTGATGTTTGTTGCTATTTTCATATTAGGGAAAACGGTGGTGCTAATGTTGGGCTTGAAAAGGGTATCGGTGCTAATATTGGGCTTCAAAAGTCTATCGGTGCTAATGTTGGTGTTGGTGCGAATGGAGGCGCTGGTGTTGGTGCGAATGGAGGCGCTGGTGTTGGTGCCGGCCTTGGAGCAAATGTAGGTGTTGGAGCAAATGTAGGTGCCAATGCTGGTCTTGGTGCCGGTGCAAATGCAAACGGTGGTGCTGGTGCTGGTGTGAATGGAGGCGCTAACGTTGGAGCTGGTCTTGGAGCAAATGTAGGTGGCAATGCTGGTCTTGGTGTCAGTGCAAATAGATTTATTGGTGCTGGTGTTGGTGCGAATGGAGGCGCTGGTGTTGGTGCGAATGGAGGCGCTGGTGTTGGTGCTGGCCTTGGAGCAAATGTAGGTCTTGGAGCAAATGTAGGTGCCAATGCTGGTCTTGGTGCCGGTGCAAATGCAAACGGTGGTGCTGGTGCTGGTGTGAATGGAGGTGCTAACATTGGAGCTGGCATTGGAGCAAATGTAGGTGCTAATGCCGGTCTTGGTGTCGGCGCACATAAAGGTATTGGTGCTGGTGTTGGTGCGAATGGAGGCGCTGGTGTTGGTGCGAATGGAGGCGCTGGTGTTGGTGCTGGCCTTGGAGCAAATGTAGGTCTTGGAGCAAATGTAGGTGCCAATGCTGGTCTTGGTGCCGATGCAAATGGTGGTGCTGGTGCTGGTGTTGGTGCGAATGGAGGCGCTAACGTTGGAGTTGGCGTTGGAGCAAATGTAGGTGCCAATGCTGGTCTTGGTGTCGGTGCACATAAAGGTATTGGTGTTGGTACTGGTGTTGGCAAATGAAGGAAGCCGAAAATAAGCAAGTCAACTAAAGGCGGTGTCGATTCTGACTACGAAGAGAAGGAAACCGAAGCAAGTCAATCAACACGGGTTTTGACTACATTTCAAAGAACAAGGAACTTCACAAGATTTAGCATGATATGCTTACAATATTTAGTCATTATCATTTTTTTAGTACGTTGCATTTTTTTTCTAAGATTCTACATTATATATACTAGCAAAGCGTCATGACATTGGAGGGTGCGGATATCCTATCAATTAGAAATATATCCTAGAGACAATTCTAGAGATGAGATTATATAATGTTGTATCCATGAGTTATGAAATGTTCCTTCAATAATATTTTTATATTGATGGGCAAGTATTTGACTTGTTTGTGAAACTCTATGCTTGCGACACACATGCATGATGGTGTATCCATATAGTAAGGGTGTGTTTGGTAGCCTGCAGGGAGGGTGCACGAGCCCAAAAGTTCTCCATCGAACACAATATGGGCACATCATGTCTTAACACATACATCACTACAAACAACTACACATGCATGTACCCAATGTGTTTAGACTTAGCATGTCTCAAAGGGGACAACTATGCTAGGGTGGGAACAGCTACCAAACACACCCGAAGGGATCACAAGGATGCACCCATCTTTGAAAGCAAAGGGGCACCGACACATTTCCAGATAACATGCAAGGCATGTACATTAGGAACAGTAAAACTGCACCTAATCCCCGCTCTCTCATGAATTAGGTGTTTCTAGCCATTTGATTTTGTCTGTTAAACATTTCTGACCGTCCAATCTAAAGTAAGCACAATGTTTGTGGCGAACTAGGCCTGATGTCGCAAGGGCAGCTACTCCCGTAGCTATTTTGGACCTTTGTGGTTAATTGGGCCAAATTTTCCTCGTTGGCCCAAAGCAAGGAAGGAATCTCATGCAAGTGTTCCCGTTCCCTAAATAAAGAAATTCGTTGACACATGAAAGAATTGGCGGCGGTCGAGGTGATGCGCCGTGTTGTCGAAAGAGAGCGGATGCAGCGGTCGAGATGATGGGCCGCGTGGTCGAAAGAGAGTGGATGCGGTGGCTGTTCAATTCAGGCCAAGCTAGCGACCTGTGGTGGGATCCAGCGTACGAGCGATTGGATCCAGCACGCCCCACTCGTGAGGTAATCCAGCGCGAGGGGATCGAGTGGAAGCGCCAGATGCGGGCGCGCCCGAACCCTAACATAGTGAGTGGTCCGATGGTCAGCCTCGATGGTAGAGTTCGATGTCCATGGCTCCTCGTGCCTTTCTTTGTCATGGTGCCCGACGAGTTGGCCAGCCTCCATGGCATCGTAGATGATCACTCCAAGGCAAGCTGGTGGCATCCACTCTAGCATTATTGCTGCCAACACACTATTGTTCCTATCCTCAATGTGCAATGGGCTGTGGTTTTGGGTGCATCCTCAACAAGGTCAGCATGTTGTTTTTTGATTCACTTCTGGACTGATTTTTAAAAAATTTCTCATGGCATGTTATTTTGTCAGGTGAGGATCTCATATCGGTTCTAATCAGTGATTGGGTTTAAATTCCATATGTTGTGTCTGTGTGATAATCACCGCAGTAATAGTCCCTACTCTACTTGGAATATATATGTCAACTTCTCAAATTCATGTCTTTATACAATGGTGAGAGGGAGCTTATTTGAAGACCGTGTTTTTACTCCGCTGGATACTGCCATCACCCACTCCAATTCAAATGGCTGATAAACAAGAAATGTAGTTGAATGTACAGACCTTGTATGAGAGACAGATGCAATAGATAGTGTGGAAAAAAGAGGGCATGAAATAGTTCACATGTATATTGTTTAACTAAAAAGGATAAGATGCGATAATTTCACATATATGATGTATATCTAAACTGGATAGCATAGCATGGCATAATTCAAAGATATGATGACAAACTAAATAGGATGACATGAGATAATTATATGATGTCTTTAGTAAACAGGTTCGCATGACATAATTCACATAAATGTTATCTAAGTAATCAGGATCGCGTGATATAATTCACATATGTGATTTATATACTAAGCAGAGGGCATTCGCATATATGATGTCTGAACTAAGAACATGATGTTGAATATTGTGTATATGATGTCTAAACTATGCAATACAAGACACCATATGCATGATATTGAAAGAAATATGCCCTAGAGGCAATAATAAAGTTGTTATTTTATATTTCCTTATTCATGAGAAAGGTTTATTATTCATGCTAGAATTGTATTGATCAAAAACTTAAATACATGTGTGAATACATAAACAAATATCGTGTCCCTAGTATGCCTCTACTATACTAGCTCGTTGATCAAAGATGGTTAAAGTTTCCTGACCATGGACATGTGTTGTCATTTGATAATGAGATCACATCATTAGGAGAATGATGGGATGGACAAGACCCATTCGTTAGCTTAGCATAATGATCGTTCAATTTATTGCTATTGCTTTCTTCATGTCAAATACATATTCCTTCGACTATGAGATTATGCAACTCCCAATACTGAAGGAATACCTTGTGTGCTATCAAACATCACAATAACTGGGTAATCATAAAGATGCTCTACAGGTATCTCCAAAGGTGTTTGTTGAGTTGGCATAGATCGAGATTAGGATTTGGCACTCCGAGTATCAGATAGGTATCTCTGGGCCGTCTCGGTAATACACATCATAAGCTTGCAAGCAAACAACTAAGGAGTTAGTCACTAGGTGATGTATTACGAAACGAGTAAAGAGACTTTCCAGTAACGAGATTGAACTAGGTATAAAGATACTGATGATCGAATCTCGGGAAGTAGCATACCGATGGACAAAGGGAATTACATATGTTGTCATAACGGTTTGACCGATAAAGATCCTCGTCAAATATGTAGGAGCCAATATGGGCATCCAGGTTCCTCTATTGGTTATTGACCGGAGAGGTGTCTCGGTCATGTCTACATAGTTCTCGAACCCGTAGGGTCCGCACGCTTAACGTTCGATGACGATATAGTATTATCTGAGTTATGTGATTTGGTGACCGAATGTTGTTCGGAGTCTCGGATGAGATCACGGACATGACGAGGAGTCTCTAAATGGTTGAGAGGTAAAGATTCATATATAGGACGATAGTATTCGGACACCGGAAGTGTTTTGGGGGGTACCGGGAACTTATCGGGTCACCGGAAGGGGTTCTGGGCACCCCCAGCAAAAGTTATGGGCCTTATGGGCCAAGAGAGGAAACGCACCCGCCACAAGGGGCTGGTGCGCCCCCATAGCAGGCTGGCCAAGGAGGAGAAGGAAAGGGGGAGGGAAAGGAAAGTGCGGATTAGGATTCCCACTTCCTTCCCTCTCCCCCTCTTTCCTTCCCCATTGGGAATACATGGCAGGGGGCAGGGCAGGAGCCCTAGGGCGCCAGGCTGCCTCCCCTCCCCCTCCCCCCTATATATAGGGGGTGCCTAGCACACACCAGATCAATTGTTAGCCATGTGCGGCGCCCCCCTCCAACGTTTACACCCCGGTCATATTTTTGCAGTGCTTAGGCGAAGCCCTGCGGAGATCACTTCACAATCACCGTCACCACGCCGTTGTGCTGACGGAACTCATCTACTACCTCGACGTCTTGCTGGATCAAGAAGACGAGGGACGTCACCAAGCTGAACGTGTGCAGAACACGGAGGTGCCGTACATTCGATAATAGATCGGTTGGATTGCGAAGAAAGTTTGACTACATCAACCGCGTTGTGAAATGCTTCCGCTTACGGTCTACGAGGGAACGTAGACACACTCTCCCCACGCGTTGCTATGCATCTCCATGGATAGATCATTACGTGTGCGTAGAATTTTTTTTGTTTTCCATGCAACGATTCCCAACAAATATGAGTAGTATAACCATGCCAAGTTAGAGCATACACCTCGGTGGGGAATGAGACTGGTCATCTGTCTCTGAATTCATCTCTGAGGAGCTATCGGGACCCATCAAGAGATCTGCTTCGACAGGTAGCACTGTCTGCTCTAAAGACCTTGTTTCCACTCCAGATTTTCCATCACCCACTCAAATGGCTGATTTAGAGGAAGAGTAGTTGAATGTACAAACATTGTCGATAAATAGAAATGTAATGAAGAAAAGGATTGGCAATATATCATTCAAATATATGATGCCTGGTTAAACAGGATGGCCTTGCATATTTCACATATATTATGGCTGGCTAAAAGAGATGAGATTGCATAATTCACATATATGAGTTAGAGTTAGTTTGAGATAGTTTGGGCTCAAATAGCCCTAAAGTATCCAAACATGAGGGCTAGTTTGAGCTAGTTGCATCTAACCCATCCAAAAAAACTATCCTACCCAAGAGGTGCCAATTGGAGCTAGTTCTCTAGTGCATTTATTGTCAATCTAACCCTGTCATCCAAACACCTCTTTGGCTAGAGTTAGTTTAGGGTTAGTCATGAGCTAGAAACTAACTCTAACATCTAGCTAAGTTAGAGTATCCAAACAGGGCCATAGAAACTAAACATGTGGCATTACAGAACATGTCTAAGCTAAGAATATGACATATATGATGTTGAAAGTAGGCACTGCAAGGCAACATATGCATGATACGACAAACATCATCATGCCAAGTTAGAGCAAACACCTCGGGGGGTAAATAGGAGTGGTCAGCTCCGTCTAAATCCACCTTAGAACAGATATCTTCCTCTAGATTGTAATCTGGAGGGGGGGTTGCCATTGCCCCACCATGGAGCGATGTCTGCATGACATTGTATTGATGCGCAAAACTCTTCCCTTTTTCTCTACTGTTCAGCATGATTGTGTACAATATCTGACATGCATACAAAAAAATATAGTGAGATTATGTAAGGAGAGCATGCAGAAATCTAGAGTGATGGTAACAAGTGGATAGATCCAAAAATAATGATAGCAGGCTGATGATAGCTTTAATTTAATAAAAAGACAGATGATGATTGCTTTACTATTTGTTTCCACCCAAGATGAACAACATAGGCATACCCTAGGTGAAACAGATAATATACAGAGATACTATTCATTGATGCCTCGATATGTGCCCCACAAGCATTTTAAAACTCAAGTCTGAACATTAATTCGGACCTGACTTAGAGTCTAAGAGGTGAACATGACGACAAAGTAGCAGGTAATATTAAGCACTACATAACATAAGCAGACACAAAAGAGTGTGACCTCTCTTGTGGACCCGTGTACTCCTCAGGTTCATCTGTTGAGTCGATGATAGTGATGCAATTGCAGTGGGTGCCGGCAGTAGGGAAGGAGATCTGAGGCAGCGAAAGACAGTCAGGATTCGTGATGTCTGGTATGGTGGATGCTTCTGTCGATGGAGCAGCTTAGTTGAGGTGGACGACGTCACGACAGGAGCAGGACAAACCACAAGAAGTTTTCTTTGACACCAATCTGTAACTGGAGTAATTCTGTAAGGGCTCGTTTGGCTTGCAGGATTGTAAAAACGCAGGGATAGGAAAACACATGAATAGGATAAGAATGCATGTGGGAAACAGAACATTTGTAAACACAGGATTCCTGTCAACTTGGGTGTTTGATTCACACGAATTGGAAGAGCAGAGGAATGCAAAGAAACATGGCCAAATTAAAGTGAAACCACATGAAAGTATGTACAGTTAGAATGTTATTCTGCCACTAATGCACTTAGTCTTATTTTCATGCATAGGATTTTGAAAAGTAGGTCCAGGTGGATGTTTTGCTCCATTCCTTTCAACGAAATGAATGAATAATTGAATAGTAGAGCGCCATAGGAAAATTGCCTATTTCTTTGTTTTTCCTTCACCTTTTCCTTTGAACCAAAATAGCCCTAATGGATCGACATGAATGTAGAGTAATAAGTGATGCGACAAGTTTACAACCTCTTTGGCATAGCCGTGTCGAACTCATCATCATTGGGTTGGTCGCTGAAGAAGTTGTGGCAGAGGTGGCTATCAGAGGTGTGGCGGAAGATCTGAGGCATCTGTAGACGGCATCTAGGGTACTGCTCTGTTGTGATGGATGGTTCCGTCGTTGGAGTAGCTCCGGCGATCCATAAGATGTCGAGGCTGAAGCAGTACACGACATACATCGTTAATCTCAAGTGGGATTCTAATAGCATCTCCAATAGATGATGTAAAACACATTACCAAAAATTGATAGATGTAAAATATAAATCACGAAAAAACAGCTGACTACAACAGATGAGAAAAAACGGTTGACTCTGAACTTAACTATCGAAAATGAAATTTATTGTGGAATCTGAATGTTACTATCGAAACTGAACTCACTGGTAGCATAGAGGCACTTCACGTGTAGTTGAGGCCGATCGAGCACTAGTAGTAGAGAAACAATGATCTAAATCAGTAGGCGATTGACAGGGAACATAGTAGCAGACAGCAGCCGAAGCAGCAACGCCTAGAGGAGCAGTGCGAACTAGAGCTAGAGCAGCAACTCGTGTAGCTGCAGCAGCCCATGTACCAGCATCAGCAGCGCGAGCGAGAGCAAGAGCAGCGCAGTAGCACGAGCGAGGGGAAGAGTAGAGCAGCAGCTCGACTGAGTGAGAGATGGAGCAGCAGCAACGCGAGCGAGCGAGAGCCGGAGCAGCAGCAGATCTGGCTGGTATCAATGCTGCAGCCGAGGGAGCCTTGCACTGGGGGAGAGCCATCATGGAGCTGTCGCCGGCGGCGCCGGCTTCGAGGTAGCCGCTCCATGGGGATGTGGGATCAAGCATCGTCGGTGCCGAGAGGTCGAGTTCAGGAGAAGGTGTGATGTGATGAGTGTACAACCTCTTTGGTGGCGCCGAGTAGGCCTCGGCTTCGTCCGAGGAGTCGTTGAGGATCCTGCGGTTCTGGTGGAGCAGGTTAAGGCGGCGTTGTGGGGATGGATCAGCCGTGATAGACGAGGCAATTGTTGGAGCAACTCCTTGGAGGTGGAGGACGGGGCGGCTGAACGGGCGAGACGACGAGATCGACGACGGATCCTCATCCTGGGAGGTGGATGAGGGGCGTCGAGCTATTACGGTTGACGGCATCGTTGGAGAAGAGGCTCCGACTGGGTAGCGGTGGGGTGGCAGATGGAGAAGGGTGGGGTTTCGTGACTAGAGCAGAGAGGTTATGGCAGCCTGGAATTTCGAATGGCGAAAAGGAGGTGATGTGAGGGGGGCATGACTTAGGGACGCGCTTGTCCAAAATGTAGGGTGTGTTACAAAAGTACCCCCGCCGATTTGAACTAGCGGCCCTCTCGGCTCAGGGTTAGAAGGGGGATTTCGCGTGTCGAGATTTGGCAGCTGGAGGGAGTTTTCGCGCGCGTTGTTGTTTCAGGATAGCAAAGGCGTGGGTTGTAAAGGCGCGAGTTTTGGGAGCACGATATCTGAATTTTTGGAATAACAAGGCGCGGGTTGAAATTTAGGGACAATCCTAACATGTAATAATGTATGTACCGAATCAATTCACACTCCCCTCAACACAAAAAGCAAAAAAAACAAAACTATTCGCACCACACAAGGAGAGAGTCTTGTCCCGTTTTACTGCACAAATGATATTCAAAGCCATGAATCCATGTTATGTCCAATTAATTTTTTACGCTGGCTGTATAATGCATATAACCTACTCATACGAACATTTTAGTGCATTCCAAATGTCTATACTACCGCTACAATTTGAACTAAATTTGAATTCATTTCTCTATTTGAATAAGAATCTACAATCATGATTGTTGCCAAGTTAAACCATCATTTGTATATTATCTTAACAACACACCACATGATTACTGTAGAGATAGATACGAACTATGTGTGCTATATGAACTCGAATTCAAATTTTTGAATACACTTGATGTTGATTCTAAATAATAGTATATTTGATGTACTAACTAGATCTTCATAATCTAAACCATGATTCATACATACATTGTGTTTATCACACAAAGTATAGTGGCCCACCCCCTACATTATGACAAGTATTTAGCCTTGAGTTGCAAAAACCACACATTATCACAAATTCAAATAAATGGTCTATATATTATATGTAGTATAACATGTTCTTAACCACACCATGCGTATCACCACTATATATATTCATGGATGCGTCGGTTTAAAATACTATGATATCTTCTTCAAATATGTGAATCCACTTTTATAATGAATTATGATCTCTATTCGTCTTTTACACCCACACAATCCTCCTATCTTTGTAGCTAGCTCTAACTTTCTCTTGTGCATGTACACACCCGCCTCCCTCTCACCCTCCCTCTGCATTCTCTAGCTCCATCGCGCACATTCATCATTTCTCATTAGGCCATTCACCCACGGTGTGTGTAGGCCCCCAGCTCCTTCTTTCCGGCACACACCAATCGATATACCTCTTTAGCCATGTGTGCCTATCAAAAACACAAGCTTTCCATTTTCTATTCTCACCGTCCATGCCCCCTCTGCCTAATACAGTTCCACGCACGTGCACACTCCCGCCCCTCATTTCATCGATCTCATACTCGCACACTCCTTCCCCCTCGATATAGTAGGCCTCTCACACCACCTCCTAGCCGCGTCCCTCTCTCTCTCTATTCGTCTCTCTGGGCCTTATTTTCTTCTAACACATGCATGCATCTATACCGATTGATCTCCCTACGTATAGCTAGGTGGACTATAACTCTTTTTTCCCACGCATCGATCAACGTACCTCACACGTTATGTCTCTCCCTTTTTTCTGACACACATCGATTGATCTTCCTATGTAGTTATGTCCGCTTACCACATCCATAGCATCCCCCTCATCATCCATGCATGACTCCCAACTCGTCTCTCACACGCACGTGCATAGACAGGCATGCATCCCCTCTCTTATTGATATTGCAGCCGTACCCTCTGTTTGTCTAGTAGGCCTCTCCCACCATTTGTCAGAAGCAACTCCACCACCAACCCTCCAACACTCCACCACCAACCCTCCAACACTCTAGCTATGTCTCTCTCCCAACATTATTACTCTCCTACACATATGCATGGATGCTAATCGATCTCCCTCAATACAAAGCTAGGTCCCTCTCCTTCTCCACATATATACCAGTCGATCTACCTCTCTATAGTTAGGTCTCTGCCTCATAGAGACAAACTGCACCTCTCCCCTCTCACGTTCCATTAGGCCGACCAACTTCCCTATATATATCTCTGACGTGGGCACACACAAATTTGATGGCACTCTTTATAGATCGCGCACCCACACAATTAATCCGTCTATTTGGTTCTATCGATATCTCACCCCGATGATCCCTCCACTCTCTTCTCAGGAATCGCCCCTCTATATATGATATATCCAGGCCTTTGTTTCACACACATTGCATATCTTACTTCACACACAACCACATACGTGGGGTACCTACACGTAAAGAAGAGGTGCATGCACGACGCACGTACGCCGGTCTCGTTCCTGGCCACACCTGCGCGGGTACACAGTGGATCTCATTCTGTATGAGAAGGCAACCCATGTGATAATTTGATGTGTGTAGCAGTTGTTTAATTGAAGGAGGGTCGTGTACCACGCGTGCATGGAACAAAGTTCGACTTGACGCGTTAGTTTTAAATAAATTTATATTCCTCAATGGCACATACAGAATATAAAATGATTGTCATCAAGAAAAAAGAAATCTGCTCCCCTATATACAATGGAGCATGCCTTTCGGGGTTTGTCTCTCTTCACACTATATCTCACACAAGGCGGCGGTGGCCTCTCTCTCTCTCTCTCACTGTTGGTCACTGATCTGGCCGCATCTATCCGCCGACAGAAAGGGGGGATGTGCATCGTTTCTCCGTTCGATGGTGTTGAGGCAGCATGTCATGATCTGCAATACCTATCGTTCTCTCCGACCAAGCTCCAGCATGGTAAGGCCTTCGGCACTTGCTCGTTGCCGTAGTATGGACATATCCCACCCACCGCCGCCCTCCTAGTTACATCCCGACAACCCCTAGGCACAACTTCCTCCGGCCTTGCTCCACTGCCCATCTTTCCATGTTGCTGCATGTGAATCTTCTTAGTTCTTTGCTTAAAACATATCTCGGCCGACGTACTTTCCATCTTGCAATCTCGTCCTCACACAGTTTTTGATAATCCACCATGCCGCTATCTTTCCCTTATGACATGGAATATGCTTCTTTTTTGTCGGCGTATGTGTCTTCACCTATTATTGGGCAGTAATCGTTTCCTTTCTACCTCCTTTTGCAAACAAGGCTATTCATTTCACCTCATTGCTATTGCGGCCTTTTGGTAAACTGCATAAATCCCTTTTTTCTTAAGTGTGTTTTGTGCAGTTCCGCCAAAATGTCACATGGGCAACGTTTTTACATTTCTGTGGGACTACAGAAAGGGAGATTGGCTTTGCTATCCTCCTCATCCAACTCCGAGCCTAATCTTATCCAACAAGTAGTTAGTCTTAAAGAGAGATCGCAGAGGTGATTGGCTTCTATTTGTGAGTGTTATGTTTCATCATCTAGTTCCACTATTATTTTAATCACACTGACTGAATATCTTTGCAAATAGGGATGATTAGCTATATTTTAGTGGAACTGCACAAAATGATCGGATTGTGATGTCCTCCATACACCTCTTTCTTGGCTACAGAGCTGCGTGAAACTAGATGCCAACCAATGAACACCATGGCCAGGAAATGGAGCCATGCCTACGAACAACATTGATCAATTATATTTTTTTCTTTATTTGTACACCTTCTCACAACTTTGTCTTCAGTTGTGATGTGAATATTGGCGCTGATCTGCGAATCATTGAGATGCATTAGCAGCCATGGTAGTTTCATTTGTATTTGATGGAATGTTGTAACGAGACAATCTTGAGGCAAGAGGACACATGACTCCTAAGTTGAAACCTTTTTTTCTGCGGGAACCAATGTTGAAACCTTCATAGCATTACAGTACAATTTCATTAAGCTGAAAAATTATGCGTACATATAAACAAATCCTGAAAGATTGATAGCAATGCCAGAAACCATTCAACTTTGTTTCGCCAACATGTGGGACATCATCCAACTCCACCTGCCATGCATCAATATTGAGTGCACAACTACAGGGGAGATTCACCCCAATCGTTGCACTGCAGTAATAATGACTAGTGAGCAGTATCATCACAGAGCCCCACCTTCGCCACGCTAAGTTGCTCGGACGAAGCAACCATCATTTCACTCTTCTTTGAACCCGCCGGTACTCCAGTATTCCCAGAGTAATAAGTTGTTCGGACGAAGCAAGCATCACTTCACCTTTCCAACAGTAAGTACTACCTCCTTTTTTATTCTAGAAACCACCACGCGTGAATATTGGACAGTAGTAGCACAACATCAAGTGTACTAGCACTACTCAATTCAAAAATCAAAACCAACCTATGAACTACTAGATGGTGAGCGTTTGCTAGTATCATGTACTCCATTTGTCGATGTATATAGGGCCTAATGTGTTTTTCGAGACTAACTTTGGCCCTGTTTGCATCCATGGGTTAGAGTTAGTTTGAGCTAGTTGGGGCTCAAATAGCCATAAAGTATCCAAACATGCATGAGGGTTAGATTGGAGCTAGTTGCATCTAACCCACCAAAAAAACTGTCCCACCCAAGAGGTGCTAATTGAAGCTAGTTCTCATGGGGCCCACTGAAAAATCATTTTTCTCTCTCTATCCCGCCAGCCAAGTGGTGCTAATTGGAGCTAGTTCTCATGGGGCCCACTAAAAATCACTTTTCTCTCTCCATCAAGTGCATTTATTGTCAATCTAAATATGTCATCCAAACACCTCTTTGGCTAGAGTTAATTCAGGGTTAGTCATGAGTTAGTTTAACCTCTAGCTAAGTTAGAGTATCCAAACAGGATGTCGGAGGGATTGACCACGGGTAGCCTCATCTACCCCCCATGGAATTTCAAGACATCACGTCGCAAGCCCCTCACACCTTCCGGACGTACGGCCGACTGGCCCAGGAGCCCGGCTCCCAGAAGACGGTGCATTCTCAGAAGGCGGTCTCAAGAGGCCCTCACCTAGCAGACGACCCTTCCTCCCCTCAGAGTTTGCACCCATTCATTATGATGAGGCGGGGCATGGCTACAGGACCACCCCCTCCCCCGTATCACGGGAGAGCGTGGCTACAGTGCGAGCCGACCAAGCGGTCACCCGCCTGCCCAGCGCGGCACTGTAGCCATACAACTCATGACGCAGCTAACGTCAACACAGACCCTGCTCCCATGACGGACAGTCGGTACGACCCGCAGGCGGCGGGCCCTACCTGTCCATGAGTAACCAAAAGATGGCGTACCCCTAGAAGACGGCCCTAGTGGCGGGCTGGCCTCCAGCAGCCGGCCCTCCCTCCTCTCGAAGTCTATGCGCCATTAATCCGATGAGATGGAGCATGGCTACAGTGAGCGCACACCAGGCGGCGGGACTGTAGCCATGTGTCTCCTGACAGGGCCTTCGTCATGAAGGGCAAGGCTACAGCAAAAGGCAATCAGCATGGCCTGCAGGCAGCGGGCCCTACCTATCGGCCGAGTTCATGGTAGCCGGCGAGGCCCACCAGGTGGCGGGCCCCGGCAGCTAGCAGAGAGTCCGGAGCCCCAAGACACCGACGTCCGGGGTCCTATACCCGGCCGTATTACCATTGTACCCCTAGGGAGTAGGCCTATATAAACCCCCAGATTCACCCATGCAAAGGGTTCAACACCCACACCATTCCACACACACATAGCTAGGAGAAGCAAAGGAGCTAGCCCGGCCCTTCTTCTTCCTCTAGCAAAACGGCTCAAGGAGCAATCTTGTAGCTACCCATTGATCTTAGTCATCATGCGGAGACCCTGCAGAGCAGGACTAGGGGTGTTATATCCTTAGAGAGCCCCGAACATGGGTAAGACTCATAGGTGTTTGAGATCTCGCTCACTCCCGCTTTCAGGGCCCGACGACGTACTCCTATCCCCATCCATGATAAGCCACCCCTGGCATTTGTCGCTAGATTTGCCCGACAGTTGGCGCCCACCGTGGGGCTAAGTGCACCGTCGGCCGGAGACATGTTCTAGACGGGAACCTTTTTCCTCTATGGCGAGCACGTCACGGCTGGCCTGATCAGATAGCTCGGCACGCCCTCTAGTGCTTGCACCAGCGCGCTGCCTGATGCAGAGGCAGCCTGCTTCGTGAACAGCCTCGTCGACCTCGTCGGCAAGATCAGCCTCTCTGACGAGCCCGTGCCCGATGTGGGAGTGATGACCCACAAGTATAGGGGATCTATCGTAGTCCTTTCGATAAGTAAGAGTGTCGAACCCAACGAGGAGCAGAAGGAAATGATAAGCGGTTTTCAGCAAGGTATTCTCTGCAAGTACTGAAATAAGTGGTAACATATAGTTTTGTGATAGGATAATTGTAACAAGCAATAAGTAACAAAAGTAAATAAAGTGTAGCAAGATGGCCCAATCCTTTTGTAGCAAAGGACAAGCCGGAACAAACTCTTATAATAGGAAAAGCGCTCCCGAGGACACATGGGAATATCGTCAAGCTAGTTTTCATCACGTTCATATGATTCGCGTTCGATACTTTGATAATTTGATATGTGGGTGGACGGTGCTTGGGTGCCGTTCTTACTTGAACAAGCATCCCACTTATGATTAACCTCTATTGCAAGCATCCGCAACTATTGTTGGGGAACGTAGTAATTTCAAAAAAATTCCTACGCACACGCAAGATCATGGTGATGCATAGCAACGAGAGGGGAGAGTGTTGTCTACGTACCCTCGTAGACCGAAGCGGAAGCGTTGACACAACGTAGAGGAAGTAGTCGTACGTCTTCCCGGTCCAACCGATCCAAGCACCATTACTCCGGCACCTCCGAGTTCTTGGCACACGTTCAACTCGATGATGCTCCCCGGGCTCCGATCCAGCAAAGCTTCAGGGAGGAGTTCCGTCAGCACGATGGCGTGGTGACGATCTTGATGTTCAATCGTCGCAGGGCTTCGCCTAAGCACCGCTACAATATGACCGAGGTGTAATATCGTGGAGGGGGGCACCGCACACGGCTAAGGAACGATCACGCAGATCAACTTGTGTGTTCTAGGGTGCCCCCTGCCCCCGTATATAAAGGAGCAAGGGGGAGGCCAGCTGGCCCTATGGGGCGCGCCAAAAGGAGGGGGGAGTCCTCCTCCTAGTGGGAGTAGGACTCCCCTTTCCTAGTCCAACTAGGAAGAGAGAGGGGGAAGGAAAGAGAGGGAGAGGGAGAGGGAAAGAGGGGCCGCACCCCCCCTCCCTAGTCCAATTCGGACTCCCCATGGGGGTGGGCACGCCACCTCCTGGGCTGCTGCCCTCTCTCTCCCCTCAGGCCCACTAAGGCCCAATACTTCCCCGGGGGGTTCCGGTAACCCCTCCGGCACTCCGGTTTTCTCTGAAATCACCCGGAACATTTCCGGTGTCCGAATATAGTCGTCCAATATATCAATCTTTATGTCTCGACCATTTCGAGACTCCTCGTCATGTCAGTGATCACATCCGGGACTCCGAACAACCTTTGGTACATCAAAATACATAAACTCATAATGAAACTGTCATCGTAACGTTAAGCGTGCAGACCCTACGGTTCGAGAACAATGTAGACATGACCGAGACACTTCTCCGGTCAATAACCAATAGTGGAACCTGGATGCTCATATTGGTTCCTACATATTCTACGAAGATCTTTATCGGTCAGACTGCATAACAACATACGTTGTTCCCTTTGTCATTGGTATGTTACTTGCCCGAGATTCGATCGTCGGTATCTCAATACCTAGTTCAATCTCGTTACCGGCAAGTCTCTTTACTCGTTCCGTAATACATCATCTCCCAACTAACTCATTAGTTGCAATGCTTGCAAGGCTTATGTGATGTGCATTACCGAGAGGGCCCAGAGATACCTCTCCGACAATCGGAGTGACAAATCCTAATCTCGAAATACGCCAACCCAACATGTACCTTTGGAGACACCTGTAGAGCACCTTTATAATCACCCAATTACGTTGTGACATTTGGTAGCACACAAAGTGTTCCTCCGGCAAACGGGAGTTGCATAATCTCATAGTCATAGGAACATGTATAAGTCATGAAGAAAGCAATAGCAACATACTAAATGATCGGGTGCTAAGCTAATGGAATGGGTCATGTCAATCAGATCATTCAACTAATGATGTGATCCCGTTAATCAAATAACAACTATTTGTTCATGGTTAGGAAACACAACCATCTTTGATTAACGAGCTAGTCAAGTAGAGGCATACTAGTGACACTCTGTTTGTCTATGTATTCACACATGTATTATGTTTCTGTTTAATACAATTCTAGCATGAAAAATAAACATTTATCATGATATAAGGAAATAAATAATAACTTTATTATTGCCTCTAGGGCATATTTCCTTCAGTCTCCCACTTGCACTAGAGTCAATAATCTAGATTACACAGTAATGATTCTAACACCCATGGAGCCTTGGTGCTGATCATGTTTTGCTCGTGGAAGAGGCTTAGTCAACGGGTCTGCTACATTCAGATCCATATGTATCTTGCAAATTTCTATGTCTCCCACCTGGACTAGATCCCGGATGGAATGAAGCGTCTCTTGATGTGCTTGGTTCTCTTGTGAAATCTGGATTCCTTTGCCAAGGTAATTGCACCAGTATTGTCACAAAAGATTTTCATTGGACCCGATGCACTAGGTATGACACCTAGATCGGATATGAACTCCTTCATCCAGACTCCTTCATTTGCTGCTCCCGAAGCAGCTATGTATTCCGCTTCACACATAGATCCCGCCAGGACACTTTGTTTAGAACTACACCAACTGACAGCTCCACCGTTTAATGTAAACACGTATCCGGTTTGCGATTTAGAATCGTCCAGATCAGTGTCAAAGCTTGCATCAACGTAACCATTTACGATGAGCTCTTTGTCACCTCCATAAAAGAGAAACATATCCTTAGTCCTTTTCAGGTATTTCAGGATGTTCTTGACCGCTGTCCAGTGATCCACTCCTGGATTACTTTGGTACCTCCCTGCTAGACTCATAGCAAGGCACACATCAGGTCTGGTACACAGCATTGCATACATGATAGAGCCTATGGCTGAAGCATAGGGAACATCTTTCATTTTCTTTCTATCTTCTGCAGTGGTCGGGCATTGAGTCTTACTCAACTTCACACCTTGCAACACAGGCAAGAACCCTTTCTTTGCTTGATCCATTTTGAACTTCTTCAAAACTTTGTCAAGGTATGTGCTTTGTGAAAGTCCAATTAAGCGTCTTGATCTATCTATATAGATCTTAATGCCTAATATGTAAGCAGCTTCACCGAGGTCTTTCATTGAAAAACTATTATTCAAGTATCCCTTTATGCTATCCAGAAATTCTATATCATTTCCAATTAGTAATATGTCATCCACATATAATATCAGAAATGCTACAGAGCTCCCACTCACTTTCTTGCAAATACAGGCTTCTCCAAAAGTCTGTATAAAACCAAATGCTTTGATCACACTATCAAAGCGTTTATTCCAACTCCGAGAGGCTTGCACCAGTCCATAAATGGATTGCTGGAGCTTGCACACTTTGTTAGCTCCCTTTGGATCGACAAAACCTTCTGGTTGCATCATATACAACTCTTCTTCAAGAAATCCATTCAGGAATGCAGTTTTGACATCCATTTGCCAAATTTCATAATCATAAAATGCGACAATTGCTAACATGATTCGGACAGACTTAAGCATCGCTACGGGTGATAAGGTCTCATCGTAGTCAATCCCTTGAACTTGTCGAAAACCTTTTTGCAACAAGTCGATCTTTGTAGACAGTAACATTACCATCAGCGTCAGTCTTCTTCTTGAAGATCCATTTATTCTCAATTGCTTGCCGATCATCGGGCAAGTCAACCAAAGTCCACACTTTGTTCTCATACATGGATCCCATCTCAGATTTCATGGCTTCAAGCCATTTCGCGGAATCTGGGCTCACCATCGCTTCTTCATTGTTCGTAGGTTCATCATGATCTAGTAGCATGACTTCCAGAACAGGATTACCGTACCACTCTGGTGCGGATCTTGTTCTGTTTGATCTACGAGGTTCGGTAGTAACTTGATCTGAAGTTCTATGATCATCATCATTAACTTCCTCACTAATTGGTTTAGGTGTCACAGAAACCGGTTTCTGTGATGTACTACTTTCCAATAAGTGTAGCGACCAGACCTCAAACAGTCTGATCTCTGTGCTCCGGTGTCATTCCTGGATCAGTAATGCTGACACCACACAGTACTCGGAGGATTTATAGCAGAGTAGCAATCACACACTTATTACATCGAGTGTCTCAAAAGAGAACTTATTACAATAAATATGGCTTAAGACCATCTAATAACGATAACAGTGGTAGGCTTGGAAGATAAGTGAGTCCATCAACTCCAACGGCATCATTGAGTATAGAACCACGACCTAAAACTCCTTAATCGTCGTCTGAGAAGTCTGCAACATTAACGTTGCAGCCCGAAAACGGGCCAGCACATGGAATATGCTGGCAAGGTAACACATAGAGAGTAATGGAATGAAACAGCTATACTATATGCATATTTGGCTGGTGGAAAGCTCTATGGTTACAGTTTTTGCATAAAGCCAATTTTTCCCTACTTCAAAGGAATAAATTTAATTACTATCATGGTGGTTGTTAAACATTGAGAATGGTTGACAGCATTCTCAATCCCAATTAAGCATCATCATTAAACAAACCCAACAAAATTAATTTTAGAGTAACATGTTGAGATTCACATGATAATCCAGATACTAGATACTCAAGATGTCCATAACCGGGGACACGGCTAACCATGATTAGTTTATTACACTCTGCAGAGGTTTGCGCACTTTTCCCCACAAGACTCGATCGCCTCCGTTGGATTTCTCGCACTACTTGGTGTTTGAGAAACGGATGACCGAGACACAGTCTTTCAGAAGTACTAGCACCTTATGATGGATAGACCGGTACACCTACTTTCCCCTACATCTGCTAGTCTACCCTGTAAGAGTTTGCATGACTTAATCAACTATGCCAGAGCCCATAATGGCTTGTGGCTGCACACGGAAGTTTCTAGTATGAATAATCTCATGATCCCTTTGAGCCTGGTGGCGGTCCATAAAAAACAGGCAAGTCCTGGAATACCCAAGTGCCTCAATCCACCCAGATGTGTGTTTAAGTTGCCACCTTAGATAAACCATTAATTATCAATCTCACATCTGTCATGAATATCACTCACCCAATCCACGTCTACTAGCATAGCATGGCATAATAAGCAAACGTAGAAGTAACTCCCAAAGGTTTGATAATAACAGGTAATAGGTACTACCTCATCTACTTCCCATCCCACAATTTAATTAGATCCTAATCATGCAATGTGTGAGGATTGATCTAATGCAAGAAAAACTGGGTTGTAGAAAAGGTATGATCAAAGTGTTACTTGCCTTGCTGATGATCCGCGAAACCTAGCGATTCGAAGTAACAGGCGGCGCACTCCAGGTACTCTATCACAATAGACAACAAGCACACAATAAGTACTCATCCAATGCACAGGTAAAACTCAAATAAGAGATCTAACCAGAAGGTTCAACTTAAGAACTCCGGTTGGTAAAAGAATCGAATCAAACGAAGCAAAGAAATTCAAACAGCTAAAGAAAACAACTTCATTCTTGTAATCTGAATCTAAGTCAAATTTTACAGTAGCAAAAACTTGTTTAAGTTGATTATTCAGATAGAGGGTTTCGAGATGAAACTCCAGGTGCCTGAATCGCCTGATTCCGATAAACGAGCGAAAAGATAAACTAAAACGAAAATCAGATCAGAAATCGCGATCAGAAAATAACCGCAGAAAATCGGACGAAAAAGAAAAACGATGAACGATTTTTTTCCAGCACGGACTTCGAGGTACGGCAAACCTCGGTCGACGCGCGGCTCCGGCGGATCGGTGGCGGGGCGGTAGCGGCGCTGGGGCGGGGCGCGGGCTGGGGCGCTGGCTAGGGTTCCCCCCGGGTGGGCTGGCTTATAAAGCCCCTACGGGCCGGGAGTCCTAGTCGGACACGGCCCGTAGGTCGGTTCCTTTTTTTTACGCTCGGGAAAAATAAATAAAAGAAATACTAAACGGACTCCAAAAATCCCGAAATAAATTTTCCCGGGCTTCTAAAATCAAGCCCGACAAAGTGAACATTTATTTGGGCCCTAAATGCAATTTTGAAAAACGCGTATTTTTCCTAAATGCAAATAAAAATATCGAAAAACTCTGAAATAAATCTTATTTGATTTTATTATTAAATCCTCAATATTTCTATATTTTGGGAAAGTCATTTTATTCCCTCTCTCATATTGTTGTAATAGAAATAATTGATGATAAAATAAATAAAATCCAATGATCCTATTCTCAAAATTCGAGAAAACTCAAATATGAAAATAACGAAATCCCCAACTCTCTCCGTGGGTCCTTGAGTTGCTTAGAATTTTCTAGAATCAAAACCCAAAAGCAAATAAAATATGATATGCATGATGATCTAATGTATAACATTCCAAATTGGAAATTTGGGATGTTACAAACCTACCCCCCTTAAGATGAATCTCGCCCTCGAGATTCGGGTTGGCTAGAAAATAGGTGAGGGTGGTCTTTGAGCAAATCTTCCTCTCGTTCCCAGGTGGCTTCATCCTCTGAGTGGTGGCTCCACTGAACTTTGCAAAACTTGATAACCTTGCTGCGAGTTACTCGGCTGGCAAACTCGAGGATCTTAACTGGTTTCTCCTCGTAGGTCAAATCGTTATCCAAATGAATGGTTTCCAAAGGCATTGTGTCTCTTAATGGTATGTCAGCTATCTCCGCGTGACACTTCTTTAACTGGGAAACGTGGAACACATCGTGAACTCCTGACAATCCTTCGGGCAATTCCAACTTGTAGGCCACTTCTCCCATACACTCCAGAATTCGATATGGTCCTATAAATTGTGGCGCTAACTTCCCTTTAACTCCAAAACGCTTTGTTCCCCGAAGTGGAGATACTCGAAGATAAGCTCTGTCTCCGACTTCGTAAACTGTCTCCTTGCGTTTAGAATCTGCATAACTCTTCTGTCTGGACTGGGCTACCTTGAGCCTATCGCGAATCAACTTCACTTTCTGTTCAGACTCCTTAATCAAGTCAGGTCCAAACAACTGACGGTCTCCAACTTCGTCCCACGACAACGGTGTCCTGCACCTCCTTCCGTACAAAGCTTCGAAAGGGGCCATCTTCAAACTGGTTTGGTAGCTGTTGTTGTAAGAGAACTCTGCATATGGCAAATTATCGTCCCAACTAGATCCATAATCTAGCGCACAAGCTCTCAGCATATCTTCCAAAATCTGATTGACTCTCTCGGTCTGTCCATCTGTCTACGGATGAAAAGTTGTACTAAATTCTAGCTTGGTTCCCAAAGTTTCGTGCAACTACTTCCAGAACTTTCAGGTAAACTGGGTTCCTCTATCAGATACGATACTTCTCGGAACTCCATGCAGACATACTATTCTGGTCATGTATATCTTTGCCAATTTAGCACTGGTGTAGGTGGTCTTTACTGGGATGAAATGAGCTACTTTCGTCAATCGATCGACTACAACCCAAATCGAGTCATAGCCTGAACGAGTCCTGGGCAATCCCGTGATAAAATCCATGCCTAACCTATCCCATTTCCATTCGGGTATCGGCAATGGTCGTAACAATCCTGCTGGCTTCTGATGCTCTGCCTTTACTCTCTGGCATACATCACAAACTGCTACATACTCCGCTATGTCTTTCTTCATTCCGGTCCACCAGAAAATATCCTTCAAATCCAGATACATCTTGGTATTCCCTGGGTGAATCGAATAGGGTGAATCATGTGCCTCTTGCAGAATTAACTTCCTGATCTCCGGGTCATTGGGCACATAGATACAGTCTTCAAACCATATGGTATCGTGCTCATCCTCACGAAATCCTTTAGCTTTTCCTTCTTTCATTTTCTCCTTTATGGAAGCAATCTCCTTGTCAGTCTTCTGAGCTTCCCTGATCCTATCCATCAAAGTTGACTGAATTTCCAATGCTGCTACATAGCCTCTCGGAACTATTTCCAAACATAGTTCATGAAGATTTTCTGCTAACTCCTTGGGTATTTCTCCCGTCATTAACGTATTGACACGGCTCTTGCGGCTTAATGCATCAGCTACTACATTAGCCTTCCCGGGATGATAATGCAATCTCATATCATAATCCTTGATGAGCTCCAACCATCTCCTTTGTCTGAGGTTCAACTCCTTCTGTGTGAAAATGTACTTCAAACTCTTATGATCCGTGTACACCTCACAATGATTTCCAATGAGGAAATGTCTCCATGTCTTCAAAGCATGCACTACGGCTGCTAACTCCAAGTCATGCGTAGCGTAATTCAACTCATGAGGCTTCAGTTGTCTTGAGGCATATGAAACGACTCTCCCTTCCTGCATAAGCACTGCTCCAAGTCCTCGACGTGAAGCGTCGCAATACACCTCATAATCCTTGGTCTGGTCTGGCAAAATCATCACTGGTGAGGTAACCAAGCGTTTCTTCAACTCCTAGAAACTAGCCTCACACTGCTCAGTCCATATGAACTTGGTATCTTTCTTCAACAACTCTGTCATAGGCTTCGCAATCTTTGAAAAATTCTCAATAAACCTCCGGTAGTATCCTGCGAGTCCAAGAAAACTCCGGATCTCTCCAACTGTTGTTGGGGCTTCCCATTTGGTCACGGTTTCAACTTTAGCGGGATCTACTGATATACCTTCTCCGGATATCACATGTCCGAGGAATCCTACTTCCTTCAACCAAAACTCACATTTGTTGAACTTGGCATATAATTGGTGTTCTCTGAGCTTTCCAAGTACCAAACGCAAATGCTCCCTATGCTCCTCTTCATTCTTCGAATAAACCAGGATATCATCAATGAACACTACGACGAACTTATCCAAAAACTCCATAAACACTTTGTTCATCATGTTCATAAAATAGGCAGGCGCGTTAGTCAGACCAAATGACATAGCGGTATACTCATACATCCCATACCTAGTGGCAAAAGCTGTCTTCGGAATATCCTGTTCTCGAATATTCAACTGGTGATATCCTGATCGCAAATCGATCTTGGAAAATACCTTTGCTCCTTGCAATTGATCAAACAGATCGTTGATCATTGGTAGTGGGTACTTGTTCTTGATCGTTACTTCATTCAATCCCCGATAATCAACAACCATCCTTAACGATCCATCCTTCTTCTCCACTAGTAGTATTGGCGATCCCCAAGGTGAAGAACTTGGGCGAATATATCCCTTATCCAGTAATTCTTTAATCTGTTTCTTGATTTCCACCAAATCCTTTGCTGGCATCCTATATGGTCTCTTTGATATTGGCCCTGTGCCTGGCAATAGCTCAATCAAAAACTCAATATCTCTATCCGGTGGCATGCCTGGCAACTCCTCTGGAAATACATCAGGAAAATCCCTTACCACTGGTACTTCCTCCTGCACAACTCCTGTTAGGAAATTTACTTGGCTCCTTTTTGGCATATGCCGGGATACATACTTGATCCTTTTCCCTTCTGGTGTGGTAAGCAAAATTGACTTACTAGCATAATCGATGTTTCCTCCATACATCGACAGCCAATCCATACCAAGAATCACATCCAGACCTTGAATAATTAAATCTGTTGGGAAAACATGCCGTCCTATACTTAATGGCACTTGAAAGCATCCTTGACTGGCCATGTACTCTGCTCCTGGTGAGCTTACTAGCATAGGTGTTTTGAGAACCCTAGTGGGTAGGCTATATTTTTCCACAAATCCCCTTGATATGTATGAATGCGATGCACCAGTATCAAAAGAACGAGTGCAGTAAATGACTTAACCAAAAACTTACCTATTATTGCATCGGGCTGAGCTTCAACCTCCTCCACATTAACGTGGTTCACCTGTCCCCTGTTGAAAGGGTTCGGCTTCTTTCCAGAGCTTCCATTGCCGTTTTGGCCTTCAGGACATTCATTGGCATAATGTCCGGTCTTGGAACACTTGAAACAGGTGACTTGGCTTAGGTCCTTCTTGGCTGGGGTTGATGGATTGTTGCGGTTCTGGCCATTGCTTCCTCCATTCCCATTACCATTCTTGGTGCCATTGTGATTGTGCGAGCTACCTACTCCATGGGTATGCTGAAAATGTCCTCCCGGTCTAGGGGTAAATCGTGGCTTCTGCTGAGCTCCTGAATTATACTTTCCTTGTCCATACTTCCTCTTGCGGTTCTCAATTTGCTGCTGCTTCCCTTCAATCATAAGAGCACGATCTACCAACTCCTAGTAGTTGCTGAAGGTGGCTACCATCAACTGCATACTCAACTCATCATTCAGTCCTTCCAGGAACTTCTCCTGCTTAGCTGCATCCGTAGCAACGTCATCTGGGGCATAACGTGCTAGCTTAATAAACTCCTCCACATACTGGCCAACTGTCCATCCTCCTTGGCGCAAGTTACGAAACTCACGCTTCTTCATGGCCATTGCTCCTGCTGAAACATGGGCAGTACGGAAAGCCTGCTGAAACTGGTCCCATGTGACAGTGTCGACTGGGAAAGTGGCTGTGAAATTCTCCCACCATGATGCTGCGGGTCCTTCTAACTGATGTGCGGCAAACTTCACCTTCTCCGCATCTATGCATCCTACTGTGGTCAACTCCCTAGCTGTCTTGCGGAGCTAATCATCTGCTACTATCGGCTCGGTGCTACTGGAAAACACCGGCGGATTCAGCCTAAGAAAACGGGCTAAGTGGTTAACAGGGGGTGGTGGTGGGTTGTTGTTGTTGTTCCCCTGATTCTGATTCTGGACTAGCAACTACATCAATGTCTTCTGCTGCTGGATCAACTGGGTGAGCTCCGGCGGAAAGGCAAATCTGGGGTCACGTCTCGGAGGCATCTGAGGGTTTTAGAAAAGATGAGAGATAAGATTAGAGGGGGTCTAAAGAGAAAACACTACCCATATGCACATGAGGCAAAAGCAAACAATTCACTTCAATCAATCAAACAAGGGCATACAATCGATCTATCTATCGCAAAAGTGCTCGGACTACTTTATTTACATGGGGGAATACTACTACTGATGAGATGGTCTACTAGAAATATTCTACGGTTGTTGACTCCATGATATCTGCTCCTGCTTCATCAACATAGTCATCATTGCTACTATCTGCTTCCGAGTCGGTGCCGTCGATGATGATGTAGTCTTCCAGGCTAATCTCCTTGGGTTCTTCGTCTTCATCTACTGGTGTCGGGCCTCCCATAAATATTGCTAGCTTCATAGTTAGGTCGGCATTCTTATCCACCAATACTTCAATTTCCTCTTCATAATCTTCACGTGTAGCCTTGAGTTCTTCCTCCAGTTCCTTGATTCTTGTCCTTGCCTTCTTCAGATCTATCATGTCGGCGCACATCTGATTCTCCTGTCGTCGAATGTGCTAGTTTAACTCCTGGATAAAAGCTGCAATTGATCTATCCTTCCTGGTGCTAATCATCTCCCAGTGTTCATCTCGGCGCCCACAAATCTGGTAGATAGTATCCTTGAGATCCTTGCAATAGACTTCTCCAACGCGTCCCATGGCGATGTGAGCTGCCATACTCTTTCCTAGACTCCAAGTTGGTGCATCAAAAGAAAATTCTATGGGCTAAGTGACTGGCATGAACGTCCTTCCTGGAACTTGAACTTGAATCATCCAGCGCTCTTCTTCAGGTAAAGTGGCGTTGTAGGTTCCCATGAAGCTTGGTACTCCTATGTCCAGGTATCTAGTGACTTCCTTCAAGTGGCGTCCAAAGGGTGTATCTTCGTCCGGTTGGGTGAACTTGTTCCTTGCATCCGCCATCCTAAAGAGTAGAAAAGATGAGAAGTCAGAAGAGAAGAGAGTGAGTAGTGATCTAGGTCTTTAGCTTAGTGGTCATGTCCTACAGTCAATGTGTGCTCTGATACCATCTCTGTAGCGACCAGACCTCAAATAGTCTGATCTCTGTGCTCCGGTGTCATCCCTGGATCAGTAATGCTGACACCACACAGTACTCGGAGGATTTATAGCAGAGTAGCAATCACACACTTATTACATCGAGTGTCTCAAAAGAGAACTTACTACAATAAATATGGCTTAAGGCCATCTAATAATGATAACAGCGGAAGGCTTGGAAGATAAGTGAGTCCATCAACTCCAACGGCATCACTGAGTATAGAACCACGACCTAAAACTCCTTAATCGTCGTCTGAGAAGTCTGCAACATTAACGTTGCAGCCCGAAAACGGGTCAGCACATGGAATATGCTGGCAAGGTAACACATAGAGAGTAATGGAATGAAACAGCTATACTATATGCATATTTGGCTGGTGGAAAGCTCTATGGTTACAGTTTTTGCATAAAGCCAATTTTTCCCTACTTCAAAGGAATAAATTTAATTACTATCATGGTGGTTGTTAAACATTGAGAATGGTTGACAGCATTCTCAATCCCAATTAAGCATCATCATTAAACAAACCCAACAAAATTAATTTTAGAGTAACGTGTTGAGATTCACATGATAATCCAGATACTAGATACTCAAGATGTCCATAACTGGGGACACGGCTAACCATGATTAGTTTATTACACTCTGCAGAGGTTTGCGCACTTTTCCCCACAAGACTCGACCGCCTCCGTTGGATTTCTCGCACTACAAGGTGTTTGAGAAATGGATGACCGAGACACAGTCTTTCAGAAGCACTAGCACCTTACGATGGATAGACCGGTACACCTACTTTCCCCTACATCTGCTAGTCTACCCTGTAAGAGTTCGCATGACTTAATCAACTATGCCAGAGCCCATAATGGCTTGTGGCTGCACACGGAAGTTTCTAGTATGAATAATCTCACGATCCCTTTGAGCCTGGGTGGCGGTCCATAAAAAAAACAGGCAAGACCTGGAATACCCAGGTGCCTCAATCCACCCAGATGTGTGTTTAAGTTGCCACCTTAGATAAACCATTAATTATCAATCTCACATCTGTCATGGATATCACTCACCCAATCCACGTCTACTAGCATAGCATGGCATAATAAGCAAACACAGAAGTAACTCCCAAAGGTTTGATAATAACAGGTAATAGGTACTACCTCATCTACTTCCCATCCCACAATTTAATTAGATCCTAATCATGCAATGTGTGAGGATTGATCTAATGCAAGAAAAACTGAGTTGTAGAAAAGGTATGATCAAAGTGTTACTTGCCTTGCTGATGATCTGCGAAACCTAGCGATTCGAAGTAACAGGCGGCGCACTCCGGGTACTCTATCGCAACAGACAACAAGCATACAATAAGTACTCATCCAATGCATAGGTAAAACTCAAATAAGAGATCTAACCAGAAGGTTCAACTTAAGAACTCCGGTTGGCAAAGAATCGAATCGAACGAAGCAAAGAAAGTCAAACGGCTAAAGAAAACAACTTCGTTCTAGTAATCTGAATCTAAGTCAAATTTTACAGTAGCAAAAACTTGTTTAAGTTGATTATTCGGATAGAGGGTTTCGAGAAGAAACTCCAGGCACTTGAATCGCCTGATTCCGATAAACGAGCGAAAAGATAAACTAAAACGAAAATCGGATCAGAAAATAACCGCGAAAAATCCGACGAAAAAGAAAAACGACGAACGAATTTTTTTTAGCGCGGACTTCGAGGTACGGTGAACCTCAGTCAACGTGCGGCTCCGGCGGATCGGCGGCAGGGCGGCGGCTGGCGGCGGCGGCGCTGGGGCGGGGCGCGGGCTGGGGCGCTGGCTAGGGTTCCTCCCCGGGTGGGCTGGCTTATAAAGCCCCTACGGGCCGGGAGTCCTAGTCGGACACGACCCGTAGGTCGGTTCCTTTTTTTTTACGCTTGGGAAAAAAAATAAATACTAAACAGACTCCAAAAATCCCGAAATGAATTTTCCCGGGCTTCTAAAATCAAGCCCGACAAAGTGAACATTTATTTGTGCCCTAAATGCAATTTTGAAAAACGCGTATTTTTCCTAAATGCAAATAAAAATATCGAAAAACTCTGAAATAAATCTTATTTGATTTTATTATTAAATCCTCAATATTTCTATATTTTGGGAAAGTCATTTTATTCCCTCTCTCATATTGTTGTAATAGAAATAATTGATGATAAAATAAATAAAATCGAATGATCCTATTCTCAAAATTCGAGAAAACTCAAATATGAAAATAACGAAATCCCCAACTCTCTCCGTGGGTCCTTGAGTTGCTTAGAATTTTCTAGAATCAAAACCCAAAAGCAAATAAAATATGATATGCATGATGATCTAATGTATAACATTCCAAATTGGAAATTTGGGATATTACAATAAGGGAGCAGGTACAGTTACCTCATCAAGTTCTACTTTCCTCCCACTCACTTCTTTCGAGAGAAACTCCTTCTCTAGAAAGGATCCATTTTTAGCAGCGAATGTATTGCCTTCGGATCTGTGATAGAAGGTGTACCCAACAGTCTCCTTTGGGTATCCTATGAAGACACATTTCTCCGATTTGGGTTCGAGCTTATCAGGTTGAAGCTTTTTCACATAAGCATCACAGCCCCAAACTTTAAGAAACGACAACTTTGGTTTCTTGCCAAACCACAGTTCATAAGGCGTCGTCTCAACGGATTTTGATGGTGCTCTATTTAATGTGAATGCGGCCGTCTCTAAAGCATAACCCCAAAACGATAGCGGTAAATCTGTAAGAGACATCATAGATCGCACCATATCAAGTAAAGTACGATTACGACGTTCGGACACACCATTACGTTGTGGTGTTCCGGGTAGCGTGAGCTGCGAAACTATTCCGCATTGTTTCAAATGTAGACCAAACTCGTAACTCAAATATTCTCCTCCACGATCAGATCGTAGAAACTTTATTTTCTTGTTACGATGATTTTCAACTTCACTCTGAAATTCTTTGAACTTTTCAAATGTTTCAGACTTATGCTTCATTAAGTAGATATACCCATATCTGCTTAAATCATTTGTGAAGGTGGGAAAATAACGATATCCGGCACGAGCCTCAACATTCATCGGACCACATACATCTGTATGTATGATTTCCAACAAATCTGTTGCTCTCTCCATAGTACCGGAGAACGGCGTTTTAGTCATCTTGCCCATGAGGCACGGTTCGCAAGTACCAAGTGATTCATAATCAAGTGGTTCCAAAATTCCATCAGTATGGAGTTTCTTCATGCGCTTTACACCGATATGACCTAAACGGCAGTGCTACAAATAAGTTGCACTATCAATATCAACTCTGCATCTTTGGCTTCAACATTATGAATATGTGTATCACTACTATCGAGATTCATCAAAAATAGACCACTCTTCAAGGGTGCATGACCATAAAAGATGTTACTCATATAAATAGAACAACCATTATTCTCTGATTTAAATGAATAACCGTCTCGCATCAAACAAGATCTAGATATAATGTTCATGCTCAACGCTGGCACCAAATAACAATTATTTAGGTCTAATACTAATCCCGAAGGTAGATGTAGAGGTAGCGTGCCGACTGCGATCACATCGACTTTGGAACCATTTCCCACGCGCATCGTCACCTCGTCCTTTGCCAGTGTTCGCTTAATCCGTAGTCCCTGTTTCGAGTTGCAAATATTAGCAACAGAACCAGTATCAAATAACCAGGTGCTACTGCGAGCTCTAGCAAGGTACACATCAATAACATGTATATCACATATACCTTTGTTCACTTTGCCATCGTTCTTATCCGCCAAATACTTGGGGTAGTTCCGTTTCCAGTGACCAGTCTGCTTGCAGTAGAAGCACTCAGTTTCAGGCTTAGGTCCAGACTTGGGTTTCTTCTCCTGAGCAGCAACTTGTTTGCTGTTCTTCTTGAAGTTTCCCTTCTTCTTCCCTTTGCCCTTTTTCTTGAAACTAGTGGTCTTGTTGACCATCAACACTTGATGCTCCTTCTTGATTTCTACCTCCGCAGCCTTTAGCATTGCGAAGAGCTCGGGAATTGTCTTATCCATCCCTTGCATATTATAGTTCATTACGAAGCTCTTGTAGCTTGGTGGAAGTGATTGGAGAATTCTGTCAATGACGCTATCATCCAGAAGATTAACTCCCAGTTGAATCAAGTGATTACAATACCCAGACATCTTGAGTATATGCTCACTGACAGAACTATTCTCCTCCATCTTGCAGCTATAGAATTTATTGGAGACTTCATATCTCTCAATCCGGGCATTCTGCTGGAATATTAACTTCAACTCCTAGAACATCTCATATGCCCCATGACGTTCAAAACATCGTTGTAGTCCCGGTTCTAAGCCGTAAAGCATGGCACATTGAACTATCGAGTAGTCATCGGCTTTGCTCTGCCAGACGTTCTTAACGTCGTCAGTTGCATCAGCAGCAGGCCTGGCACCCAGCGGTGCTTCCAGGACGTAACTCTTCTGTGCAGCAATGAGGATAATCCTCAAGTTACAGACCCAGTCCATGTAATTTCTAGCATCATCTTTCAACTTTGCTTTCTCAAGGAACGCATTAAAATTCAACGGAACAACAACATGGGCCATCTATCTACAATCAACATTAAACAAGCAAGATACTATCAGGGACTAAGTTCATGATAAATTTAAGTTCAATTAATCATATTACTTAAGAAATCCCACTTAGATAGACATCCCTCTAATCATCTAAGTGATCACGTGATCCAAATCAACTAAACCATAACCGATCATCACGTGAAATGGAGTAGTTTTCAATGGTGAACATCGCTATGTTGATCATATCTACTATATGATTCACGCTCGACCTTTCGGTCTCAGTGTTCCGAGGCCATATCTGCATATGCTAGGCTCGTCAAGTTTAACCTGAGTATTCTGCGTGTGCAAAACTAGCTTGCACCCGTTGTAGATGGACGTAGAGCTTATCACACCCGATCATCACATGATGTCTGGGCACGACGAACTTTGGCAACGGTGCATACTTAGGGAGAACACTTTTATCTTGAAATTTAGTGAGAGATCATCTTATAATGCTACCGTCGATCAAAGCAAGATAAGATGCATAAAAGATAAACATCACATGCAATCAATATAAGTGATATGATATGGCCATCATCATCTTGTGCTTGTGATCTCCATCTCCGAAGCACCGTCATGATCACCATCGTCACCGGCGCGACACCTTGATCTCCATCGTAGCATCGTTGTCGTCTCGCCAATCTTATGCTTCTACAACTATCGCTACCGCTTAGTGATAAAGTAAAGCATTATAGGGCGATTGCATTGCATACAATAAAGCGACAACCATATGGCTCCTGCCAGTTGCCAATAACTCGGTTACAAAACATGATCATCTCATACAATAAAATTTAGCATCATGCCTTTACCATATCACATCACAACATGCCCTGCAAAAACAAGTTAGACGTCCTCTACTTTGTTTGTTGCAAGTTTTACGTGGCTGCTACGGGCTTAAGCAAGAACCAATCTTACCTACGCATCAAAACCACAACGATTGTTTGTCAAGTTGGTGCTGTTTTAACCTTCGCAAGGACCGGGCATAGCCACACTCGGTTCAACTAAAGTTGGAGAAACTGACACCCGCCAGCCACCTATGTGCAAAGCACGGCGGTAGAACCAGTCTCACATAAGCGTACGCGTAATGTCGGTCTGGGCCGCTTCATCCAACAATACCTCCGAACCAAAGTATGACATGCTGGTAAGCAGTATGACTTATATCGCCCACAACTCACTTGTGTTCTACTCGTGCATATAACATCAAACCATAAAACCTAGGCTCTGATACCACTGTTGGGGAGCGTAGTAATTTCAAAAAAATTCCTACGCACACGCAAGATCATGGCGATGCATAGCAACAAGAGGGGAGAGTGTTGTCTACGTACCCTCGTAGACCAAAGCGGAAGTGTTGACGCAACATAGAGGAAGTAGTCGTACGTCTCCCCGGTCCAACCGATCCAAGCACCGTTACTCCGGCACCTCCGAGTTCTTGGCACACGTTCAGCTCGATGACACTCCCCGGGCTCCGATCCAGCAAAGCTTCGGGGAGGAGTTCCATTAGCACGACGGCGTGGTGACGATCTTGATGTTCAATCGTCGCAGCCTTCGCCTAAGCACCGGCACAATATGACCGAGGTGTAATATCGTGGAGGGGGCACCGCACACGGCTAAGGAACGGTCACGAAGATCAACTTGTGTGTTCTAGGGTGCCCCCTGCCCCCGTATATAAAGGAGCAAGGGGGGAGGCCGGCCGGCCCTATGGGGCGCGCCAAAAGGAGGGGGGAGTCCTCCTCCTAGTGGGAGTAGGACTCCCCTTTCCTAGTCCAACTAGGAAGAGAGAGGGGGAAGGAAAGAGAGGGAGAGGGAGAGGGAGAGGGAAAGAGGGGCCGCGCCCCCCTTCCTAGTCCAATTCGGACTCCCCATGGGGGGGCGCGCCACTTCCTGGGCTGCTGCCCTCTCTCTCCCCTCAGGCCCACTAAGGCCCAATACTTCCCCGGGGGGTTCCGGTAACCCCTCCGGCACTCCGGTTTTCTCCGAAATCACCCGGAACATTTCTGGTGTCCGAATATAGTCGTCCAATATATCGACCTTTATGTCTCGACCATTTCAAGACTCCTCGTCATGTCCGTGATCACACCCGGGACTCTGAACAACCTTCGGTACATCAAAATACATAAACTCATAATGAAACTGTCATGGTAACGTTAAGTGTGCGGACCCTACGGTTCGAGAACAATGTAGACATGACCGAGACACTTCTCCGGTCAATAACCAATAGAGGAACCTGGATGCTCATATGGGTTCCTACATATTCTATGAAGATCTTTATCGGTCAGACCGCATAACAACATACGTTGTTCCCTTTGTCATCGGTATGTTACTTGCCCGAGATTCGATCGTCCGTATCTCAATACCTAGTTCAATCTTGTTACCGGCAAGTCTCTTTACTCGTTCCGTAATACATCATCTCACAACTAAATCATTAGTTGCAATGCTTGCAAGGCTTATGTGATGTGCATTACCGAGAGGGCCTAGAGATACCTCTCCGACAATCGGAGTGACAAATCCTAATCTCGAAATACGCCAACCCAACATGTACCTTTGGAGACACCTGTAGAGCACCTTTATAATCACCCAGTTACGTTGTGACGTTTGGTAGCACACAAAGTGTTCCTCCGGAAACGGGAGTTGCATAATCTCATAGTCATAGGAACATGTATAAGTCATGAAGAAAGCAATAGCAACATACTAAACGATCGGGTGCTAAGCTAATGGAATGGGTCATGTCAATCAGATCATTCAACTAATGATCTGATCCCGTTAATCAAATAACAACTGTTTGTTCATGGTTAGGAAACACAACCATCTTTGATTAACGAGCTAGTCAAGTAGAGGCATACTAGTGACACTCAGTTTGTCTATGTATTCACACATGTATTATGTTTCTGTTTAATACAATTCTAGCATGAATAATAAACATTTATCATGATATAAGGAAATAAATAATAACTTTATTATTGCCTCTAGGGCATATTTCCTTCAACTACAACAAAAGTATTAAGGTAAACCTAACCATAGCATGAAACATCTGGATCCAAATCAGCCCCTTACGAAGCAACGCATAAACTAGGGTTTAAGCTTCTGTCACTCTAGCAACCCATCATCTACTTATTACTTCACAATGCCTTCTTCTAGGCCAAAATAATGGTGAAGTGTTATGTAGTCGACGTTCACACAATACCACTAGAGGCTAGACAACATAAATCTTATCAAAATATCAAACGAATACCAAATTCACATGACTACTCATAGCAAGACTTCTCCCTTATCCTCAGGAACGAACGTAATTACTCACAAAGCATATTCATGTTCATAATCAGAGGGGTAATAATATGCATATAGGATCTGAACATATGATCTTCCACCAATTAAACCAACTAGCATCAACTACAAGGAGTAATCAACACTACTAGCAACCTACTAGCACCAATCCCGGACTTTGAGACAAGAATTGGATACAAGAGATGAACTAGGGTTTGGAGATGAGATGGTTCTGGTGAAGATGTTGATGGAGATTGCCCTCTCCCGATGAGAGGAGCGTTGGTGATGACGATGGTGATGATTTCCCCCTCCCGGAGGGAAGTATCCCCGGCAGAACAGCTCTGTCGGAGCTCTAGATTGGATCCGCCAAGGTTCCGCCTCGTGGCGGCAGAGTCTCGCCCCGAAAAGTTCCTTCTTATTTTTTTCTCATCGAAAGACTTCATATAGGAGAAGATGGGCGTCGGAGAGCCACCAGGGGGCCCACGAGGTAGGGGCGCGCCCTAGGGGGGGCGCCCCCACCCTCGTGAGCAGGGTGTGGGCCCCCTGTCCTTCATCTTTGGCGAGGATTTTTCTTTATTTGTTTTAATATGTTCCGTGGAGTTTCAGGACTTTTGGAGTTGCACAGAATAGGTCTCTAATATTTGCTCCTTTTCCAGCCCAGAATTCCAGCTGCCGGGATTCTCCCTCCTTATGTAAACCTTGTAAAATAAGAGAGAATAGCCATAAGTATTGTGACATAAAGTGAAATAACAGCCCATAATGCAATTAATATTGATATAAAATCATGATGCAAAATGGACGTATCAACTCCCCCAAGCTTAGACCTCGCTTGTCCTCAAGCGAAAAGCCGATAACAATAAATATGTCCTCATGTTTAGAGGTAGAGGCATCGATAAAAATAAAATACGGACATGAAGGCATCATGATTATTCTCATAACAGCAACATATATAGATTTTGTCATATGATTACTTATGTTCAAGTGATTATCTATTCACAATGCAAAAGCATAAATCATAAACCTTATTGGGCTCCAACAAACTATAATCTCAGTCATTGAAGCAATTGCAATTTATCATAACATCGGAAAGAGTCTATGTCAGAGCTAAAAAGCAAGTCCACATACTCAACTATCATTTAGTCCTCCATAATTGCTAACACTCACGCGATACTTGTGGTTACGGAGTTTTAATCGGACACAGAGAAAGATAGGGGCTTATAGTTTTGCCCCACAACCTTTTACCTCAAGGGTAATGTCAACAATAATGGTTCATGCTCCCCTACATCCAATTATATATATATATATATATCATGTTCTTTCCAACATGCTAAGCTTGCCAAAGGATAAAATGAAAAAGAAAAGGTGAAGATCACCATGACTCTTGCATAAGGTAGAAGATAATAATAAAGGATAGGCCCTTCACAGAGGGAAGCAGAGGTTGCCATGCACTTTTATGGTTGCATGCATAAAATCTCAATGAGAAAGAACGTCACTTTATATTGCCCCTTGTGATATGAACCTTTATTATGCAGTCCGTCGCTTTTATTACTTCCATATCACAAGATTGTATAAAGCTTATTTCTCCCACACCAATCAATCATACATATTTAGAGCAATTTTTATTGCTTTGCACCGATGACAACTTACTTGAAGGATCTTACTCAATCCATAGGTAGATATGGTGAACTCTCATGGCAAAACTGGTTTAGGGATTTTGGAAGCACAAGTAGTATTTCTACTTAGTGCTGAGAATTTGGCTAGCATGAGGAGGAAAGGCAAGCTCAACAAGTTAGAGGATCCATGACAACATACTTTATCTCAGATATAAGAAAGACATAACTCATTACGTTGTCTTCCTTGTACAACATCAACTCTTTAGCATGTCATATTTTAATGAGTGCTCCCAATCATAAAAGATGTCAATGATAATATATCTATATGTGAAAACCTCTCTTTCCTTATTACTTCCTATTAATTGCAACAATGCCCAAAGCTATGTCTTCCAACTCCCAACAACTTTTAATCATCATACTCTTTCTATGTGAAGTCATTACTCTCAATAAGATCAATATGAACTTTTTTTTTCTTTTTTTTCTTTTTCTCTTTTCTTTTATTCACCCAAGATCATGGCAATCAAGCCCTTGACTCAACTCTAATCTTTATTATATATAGTTCACTAACTCGATTACATAGAGAGATCATAAAGCAAAACTCAAAACTAGATCATGCCATAAACTTTATTCTACTAGATCAAGATACTACTAATAGGATCGAACTAAGAAAAACGATAAAGATAGGAGTTGTGATGGTGATACGATACCGGGGCACCTCCCCCAAGCTTGGAAGTTGCCAAGGGGAGTGCCCATACCCAAGTGATTATGGCTCCTTCTTTGTTGTTGGTGAAGAAGGTGGAGGTGTTGTTGATGATGCGGGCTTGTCATCCATCTTCCAAGGCATAGGTTCACCATCATAGAAGGATGGTCGAGTCTCCGGAATCCTCAAATCTGTAGCCAAACTCATTCTTTTGAACCTATATTCATACTCACAGTTTTGGTTTTGCAGGTCATAGATTTGGGCTTGGAGGTGCTCGATCTTTTCATATAGCTTGAAGATGGCATCCTCGGTGTTCTTGGCATCCGGCTTGTAGTTGTTAGTGAACTCCGCGAGCATCATGTGGCTAGCGTTGATTCCACACTCCACCATCCCCTGACACTTGAAAATTTGTTGCTCCATTGCTTCGAGCCTCGTCTCCATGCTTCCGGTTCCCTTTGGTCCCTCAACATCGCGGATGTGCAACAACCCATCACGCATCTCAATGGTTTGAGGGTGTCGCAGCACCTCCGCGAGGTAAGGGCTGATGACCTTCTCGAAGAACTTGTCCTTCGAAGCACTTGGGGACGTCATGATAATCTAGATCTGTCAGAAAAACAGCTCGAAACAAAGACGTGAGATTTTTGCGTCATACGGGAGTCAAAACCCCCGGGAGATTATATAATGAATTTTTACTGACCAAAATACGTAACGTGCAAGAAAACGGAGTTCGAAAGGCACACGATGTGCTCACGAGGTAGGGGGGCGCGCCTAGGGGGGTAGGGCGCGCCCACCACCCTCGTGTCCTTCCCGGACTGCTACTTATTTTTCTATTTTTCTAAATATTCCAAAATGGAGAAATATTGCCTTAAAAATTGTTTTGGAGTCGGTTTACTTACCGTACCACATACCTATTCCTTTTCGGAGTTTGAAACGTAACGGAAAGTGTCCCTTATGTATTCCTCCGGGGTTACGGTTTCAATAATATTGGTTTCAATATTTATGGGATTACCTGAGATATAATGTTTAATTCTTTGACTGTTTACCACCTTTGGATTTGTGCCCTCGAAGTTGTTGATTTTTATGGCACCAGAACGATAGACCTCTTCGATAACATAGGAGCCTTCCCGTTTAGAGAGAAGATTGCCTGCAAAAAATCTTAAACGAGAGTTGTATAGCAATACATAATCACCTACATTAAACTCACGCTTTTGTATCCTTTTGTCATGCCATCTTTTAACTTTTTCTTTAAACAACTTGGCATTTTCATAAGCTTGGGTTCTCCATTCATCAAGTGAGCTAATATCAAATAACCTCTTCTCACCGGCAAGTTTAAAATCATAGTTGAGCTGTTTAATAGCCCAATATGCCTTATGTTCTAGTTCGAGAGGTAAGTGACATGTTTTTCCATAAACCATTTTATACGGATACATACCCATAGGATTTTTGTATGCAGTTCTATAAGCCCATAATGCATCATCAAGTTTCTTAGACCAATTCTTTCTGGACCTATTAACAGTCTTTTGCAAAATTAATTTGAGCTCTCTATTGCTCAACTCTACTTGACCACTAGACTGTGGGTGATAAGGAGATGCAATTCTATGATTAACGTCATATTTAGCAAGCATTTTACGGAAAGCACCATGAATAAAGTGTGAACCACCCTCAGTCATTAAATATCTAGGGACTCCAAACCTCGGGAAAATAACTTCCTTAAGCATTTTAATAGAAGTGTTATGATCAGCACTACTAGTTGGAATAGCTTCTACCCACTTAGTAACGTAATCAACATGACCTAGAATATGTGTGTATCCATTAGAGGCAGGAAAAGGTCCCATATAATCGAAGCCCCAAACATCAAACGGTTCAATAACAAGAGAATAATTCATAGGCATTTCTTGACGTCTACTAATATTACCAATTCTTTGACATTCATCACAAGACAAGACAAACTTACAGGCGTCCTTGAAGAGAGTAGGCCAATAAAAACCAGATTGCAATACCTTATGTGCGGTTCTATCTCTAGCGTGGTGTCCTCCATAAGACTCGGAATGACACTTGTGTAGGATCTGTTCCTGTTCATGCTCAGGTACACAACGTCTAATAACACCGTCTACTCCTTCTTTATAAAGATGTGGGTCATCCCAAAAGTAATGTCTCAAATCATAGAAGAACTTTTTCTTTTGCTGGTATGTGAAGCTAGGTGGTATAAACTTAGCAACAATATAATTAGCATAATCAGCATACCATGGAGTACTACGAGAAGTACTTATAACATTTAATTGTTCATCAGGAAAGCTATCATTAATAGGTAGTGGGTCATCAAGAATATTTTCTAACCTAGACAAGTTGTCTGCAACGGGGTTCTCAGCTCCCTTTCTATCAACAATATGCAAATCAAATTCTTGTAGCAAGAGAACCCATCTAATAAGTCTAGGTTTAGCATCTTTCTTTTCCATAAGATATTTAATAGCAGCATGATCAGTTTGAATAGTTACTTTAGAATCAACGATATAAGATCTGAACTTATCACAGGCAAATACAACTGCTAAAAGCTCTTTTTCAGTAGTAGCATAATTTCTTTGATCATTGTCTAGAGTCTTACTAGCATAATGAATAACATTTAATTTCTTATCATCTCTTTGCCCTAGAACAACACCTACAGCATAATCACTAGCATCACACATAATTTCAAAGGGTAGGTTCCAATCAGGTGGCTGAACAATAGGTGCAGTGACTAATGCTTTCTTAAGTATTTCAAATGCTTCTACACAATCATCATCAAAGACAAATGGTATATCTTTTTGCAATAAATTAGTCAGAGGCCGAGAAATTTTTGAGAAGTCCTTAATGAACCTCCTGTAAAATCCGGCGTGACCAAGGAAACTTCTTATACCTTTGATGTCCTTGGGAAATGGCATCTTTTCAATAGCATCAACCTTGGCTTTATCAACTTCAATACCTCTTTCAGAAACTTTATGCCCCAAGACAATACCTTCATTAACCATAAAGTGGCACTTTTCCCAATTCAAGACAAGATTAGTTTCTTCACATCTCTGCAAAACTCGATCAAGATTGCTCAAGCAATCATCAAAAGGGGAACCATAGACGGAAAAGTCGTCCATGAAAACCTCACAAATCTTTTCACAAAAATCAGAGAATATAGCCATCATGCATCTTTGAAAGGTAGCAGGTGCATTACATAAACCAAAAGGCATACGTCTATAAGCAAAAGTACCAAAAGGGCATGTAAAAGTAGTCTTTGATTGATCTCTAGCTGACACCGGTATTTGAGAGAAACCAGAATAACCATCTAGAAAGCGATAGTGTGTATGTTTGCATAATATTTCTATCATTTGATTAATAAAAGGTAAGGGGTAATGATCTTTCTTAGTAGCTTTATTTAATTTGCGGAAATCAATTACCATCCTATGACCTGTGATAATTCTTTGTGGAATCAATTCATCTTTATCATTAGGAACAACAGTAATACCTCCCTTCTTAGGGACACAATGGACATGACTTACCCACTCACTATCAGCAACGGGATAGATTATACCTGCCTCCAGAAGCTTTAGTATTTCTTTTCTTACCACTTCTTTCATTTTAGGATTCAGACGTCGTTGAGGATCATGAACTGGTTTGGCATCTGCTTCCAAATTTATTTTATGTTGACATAGAGTGGGACTAATGTCCTTAAGATCATCAAGAGTATATCCAATAGCAGCACGATGCTTCTTCAGAGTTTTCAATAATCTTTCTTCTTCATGCTCTGAAAGGTTAGCACTAATAATAACAGGATATATCTTCTTTTCATCAAGATAAGCATATTTAAGTTTATCAGGCAAAGGTTTAAGCTCAAACGTGGGATCACCCTTGGGTGGAGGAGGATCCCCTAAAATTTCAACAGGAAAATTATGTTGCAGAATAGGTTCCTGTTTAAAGAATACGTCATCTATTTCTCTTCTTTCATTCATGAACATATCATTTTCATGGTCTAGAAAATAGTGTTCTAAAGGATCACTAGGAGGTACGACAATAGAAGCAAGACCAATAATTTCATCCTTACTAGGTAATTCTTCCTCACGATGTTGTTTACTAAATTTAGAGAAATTAAACTCATGAACCATATCATCCAAGCCAACAGTAACAACATTCTTTGTGCAATCTATGGTAGCATTGACAATATTTAAGAAGGGTCTACCAAATATAATGGGAAAAAAGCTATCTTGTGGGGAACCAAGAACAAGAAAATCAGCAGGATATTTAGTTTTCCCACACAAGACTTCAACATCTCTAACAATTCCAATTGGTGCAATAGTATCTCTATTAGCAAGTTTAATAGTAACATCAATATCTTCTAACTCAACAGGTGCAATTTCATTCTTAATTTCTTTGTATAAGTCAATAGGTATTACACTAGCACTAGCACCCATATCACATAAGCCATGATAACAATGATCTCCTATTTCAACAGAAATAATAGGCACGCCTACCACCGGTCTATGTTTATCCTTATCACAAGGTTTAGCAATTCTAGCAGTTTGACCTTCGAACTGAATAACATGCCCATCTATATTATCAGACAAGAGATCTTTAACAATAGCAATATTAGGTTCTACTTTAACTTGCTCAGGAGGTGTATAAGTTATAATATTGCTTTTATGAACAACAGTTGAAGCTTTAGCATGATCCTTTATTCTAATAGGGAAAGGTGGTTTCTCAATGTAAGAAGTAGGAACAATAGGATCATTATAAGTGACAGTCTTTTCTTCAGCTTTAATAGGTGCAGCTACTTTTACTTCTATGGGAGGATGATATTTAAACCACTTCTCCTTAGGGATATCAACATAAGTAGCAAAAGATTCACAGAAAGAAGCTACTATCTCAGAGTCAAGTCCATATTTAGTGCTAAACTTACGGAAAATATCGGTATCCATAAAAGATTTAACACAATCAAACTTAGGTGTCATACTTGACTCCTTACCTTCATCGAGGTCCCAATCTTTAGAGTTGCGTTTAATTCTATCCAATAAATTCCATCTGAATTCTATAGTCTTCATCATAAAAGAGCCAGCACAAGAAGTATCGAGCATGGTGCGATTGTTATCAGAAAGCCGAGCATATAAATTTTGAATAATAATTTCTCTTGAGAGCTCATGATTGGGGCATGAATATAACATTTATTTAAGCCTCCCCCAAGCTTGAGCGATGCTTTCTCCTTCGCGAGGCCAGAAATTATATATATAATTGCGATCACGATGAACAAGATGCATAGGGTAATACTTTTGATGAGATTCCAACTTCAATCTTTTATAGTCCCATGATCTCATATCATCACATAGCCTATACCATATCAATGCGTCTCCCTTCAAAGATAAAGGGAAGACCTTCTTCTTAGCAACATCATCGGGTATACCTGCAAGCTTAAATAATCCACAAACTTCATCCACATATATTAAGTGCTCATCAGGATGCTTTGTTCCATCTCCTGTGAAAGGGTCAGCTAGCAGTTTTTCCATCATACCCGAAGGAAAATCAAAAGGAGTTTCATTTTCAATAGGTTCAGTAGGTTGAGGAGCAACTCTTTGCTCTACTGGATGGGGTGAAGATACCCCGAACAAGCCCCTCAGAGAATTACTTTCCACAGTAACAAGTGACAGTAAATTTCAGCACACTATATAAAATTTTCCTTACCAAATTCCACCTACCAAAGGCGCTACACTCCCCGGCAACGGCGCCAGAAAAGAGTCTTGATGACCCACAAGTATAGGGGGTCTATTGTAGTCCTTTCGATAAGTAAGAGTGTCGAACCCAACGAGGAGCAGAAGGAAATGATAAGCGGTTTTCAGCAAGGCATTCTCTGCAAGTACTGAAATAAGTGGTAACAGATAGTTTTGTGATAGGATAATTGTAATGATCAACAAGTAACAAAAGTAAATAAAGTGCAGCAAGATGGCCCAATCCTTTTGTAGCAAAGGACAAGCCGGAACAAACTCTTATAATAGGAAAAGCGCTCCCGAGGACACATGGGAATATCGTCAAGCTAGTTTTCATCACGTTCATATGATTTGCGTTCGATACTTTGATAATTTGATATGTGGGTGGACCAGTGCTTGGGTGCTGTTCTTACTTGAACAAGCATCCCACTTATGATTAACCTCTATTGCAAGCATCCGTAACTACAACAAAAGTATTAAGGTAAACCTAACCATAGCATGAAACATGTGGATCCAAATCAGCCCCTTACGAAGCAACGCATAAACTAGGGATTAAGCTTCTGTCACTCTAGCAACCCATCGTCTACTTATTACTTCCCAATGCCTTCCCCTAGGCCCAAATAATGGTGAAGTGTTATGTAGTCGACATTCACATAACACCACTAGAGGCTAGACAACATACATCTTATCAAAATATCAAATGAATACCAAATTCACATGACTACTCATAGCAAGACTTCTCCCTTGTCCTCAGGAACGAACATAATTACTCACAAAGCATATTCATGTTCATAATCAGAGGGGTAATAATATGCATATAGGATCTGAACATATGATCTTCCACCAATTAAACCAACTAGCATCAACTACAAGGAGTAATCAACACTACTAGCAACGTACTAGCACCAATCCCGGACTTTGAGACAAGAATTAGATACAAGAGATGAACTAGGGTTTGGAGATGAGATGGTGCTGGTGAAGATGTTGATGGAGATTGCCCTCTCCCAATGAGAGGAGCGTTGGTGATGACGATGGTGATGATTTCCCCCTCCCGAAGGGAAGTATGAAGGAAATATGCCCTAGAGGCAATAATAAAGTTATTATTTATTTCCTTATATCATGATAAATGTTTATTATTCATGCTAGAATTGTATTAACCGGAAACATAATACATGTGAATACATAGACAAACAGAGTGTCACTAGTATGCCTCTACTTGACTAGCTCGTTAATCAAAGATGGTTATGTTTCCTAACCATGGACAAAGAGTTGTTATTTGATTAACAGGATCACATCATTAGATGAATGATCTGACTGACATGACCCATTCCATTAGCTTAGCACCCGATCGTTTAGTATGTTGCTATTGCTTTCTTCATGACTTATACATGTTCCTATGACTATGAGATTATGTAACTCCCGTGTGCCGGAGGAACACTTTGTGTGCTACCAAACGTCACAACGTAACTGGGTGATTATAAAGGTACTCTACAGGTGTCTCCAAAGGTACATGTTGGGTTGATGTATTTCGAGATTAGGATTTGTCACTCCGATTGTCGGAGAGGTATCTCTGGGCCCTCTCGGTAATGCACATCACTTAAGCCTTGCAAGCAATGCAACTAATGAGTTAGTTGCGAGATGATGTATTACAGAACGAGTAAAGAGACTTGCCGGAAACAAGATTGAACTAGGTATTGGATACCGACGATCGAATCTCGGGCAAGTAACATACCGATGACAAAGGGAACAACGTATGTTGTTATGCGGTCTGACCGATAAAGATCTTCGTAGAATATGTAGGAGCCAATATGGGCATCCAGGTCCCGCTATTGGTTATTGACCGGAGACGTGTCTCGGTCATGTCTACATTGTTCTCGAACCCGTAGGGTCCGCACGCTTAAGGTTTCGATGACAGTTATATTATGAGTTTATGAGTTTTGATGTACCGAAGGAGTTCGGAGTCCCGGATGAGATCGGGGACATGACGAGGAGTCTCAAAATGGTCGAGACGTAAAGATTGATATATTGGACGACTATATTCGGACATCAGAAAGGTTCCGAGTGATTCGGGTATTTTTCGGAGTACCGGAGAGTTACGGGAATTCGCCGGGAGAAGTATTGGGCCTTGATGGGCTTTAGTGGGAAGAGGAGAAAGGGCCTGCTGCCCCCCTCCCCTCTAGTCCGAATTGGACTAGGGAAAAGGGGGCCGGCCACCTTTCCTTCTCCTCCACTTCCTTCTCCCTTCCTCCCCTCTTGGTGGACTCCTACTAGGACTTGGAGTCCTAGTAGGACTCCACATCCTGGCCGCACCTAGCCTCCTCCTCCATCCTTTATATACAGGGGCAGGGGGCACCCCATAGACACACAAGTTGATCCATGTGATCATATTCTTAGCCGTGTGCGGCGCCCCCTGCCACCATAGTCCTCGATAATATTGTAGCGGTGCTTAGGCGAAGCCCTGCAACAGTAGTACATCAAGATCGCCACCACACCGTTGTGCTGACGAAACTCTTCCCTGACACTTTGCTGGAGTCCGTTGATCGTCATCGAGCTGAACGTGTGCTAGAACTCGAAGGTGTCGTAGTTTCGGTGCTTGATCGGTCGGGCCGTGAAGACATACGACTACATCAACCGCGTTGTCATAACGCTTCCGCTGTCGATCTATAAGGGTATGTAGATCACACTCTCCCCTCTCGTTGCTATGCATCACCATGATCTTGCGTGTGTGTAGGATTTTTTTTGAAATTACTACGTTCCCCAACAAAGTATCCCCGGCAGAACAGCTCTGCCGGAGCTCTAGATTGGATCCGCCAAGGTTCCGCCTCGTGGCGGCGGAGTCTCGTCCTGAAAAGTTCCTTCTTATTTTTTTCTCATCGAAAGACTTCATATAGGAGAAGATGGGCGTCTGAGAGCCACCAGGGGGCCCACGAGGTAGGGGGGTGAGCCCTAGGGGGGGCCCACCCTCGTGAGCAGGGTGTGGCCCCCCTGGCCTTCATCTTTGATGAGGATTTTTCTTTATTTGTTTTAAGATCTTCCGTGGAGTTTCAGGACATTTGGAGTTGCGCAGAATAGGTCTCTAATATTTGCTCCTTTTCCAGCCCAGAATTCCAGCTGCCGGCATTCTCCCTCCTTATGTAAACCTAGTAAAATAAGAGAGAATAGCCATAAGTATTGTGACATAAAGTGAAATAACAGCCCATAATGCAATAAATATTGATATAAAAGCATGATGCAAAATGGACGTATCAGGGAGCGGCTTGCCCGGCGAGCTGCCTTGTCGATCTCCTCGGCAAGCTCTGCATCGCCAACGAGCCCGCCTCCGATTGGAGTCCATTGGCTCCACCGACCCCTTCATCGAGCGCGTCGAGATGCTCATCTACTCCAACGCGGCTTCCACTAATGCCTTCCCTGGCAGCATGGTGATCATCGACGACCCGCTCCCTCTTGTTGCCAGCGGCGCCAATGCTGGCATCATCATGGAGGTGATGGTTACCGCACTACAAAAAAATACACTTCCATGATGATACGTGTTTGTCACAGTAGGTCACATTTTTTGTCATGCATGTACATCCATGATGATTTTATGACAGAATCAAGATAGTCATACCTGTGCTGTCATAGAAGTGTTCCATGACATTACCAAAATTATCATCACGGAAGTGTCCACTTCCATGACGATAAATCGCGCATCACAGAAATGCTTTCGCCAAGGGTGACCGACACATGGCATCCACGGTAATGGGTCGCTGTTAAGCTAGCGGGTCCAATTTTAGATCCTATAACCCGTTAACAGCCTGGACCAATGGGAAATTTCCTTGTGTAAAATTCTGATTGGCCAGAGGAAACACGTATCAGCTCGCCAGTGGGTTAGATAGGCGCCTATGATATGTTGCTACCTCTTGAGCAATGCGTTGGTTTTCCCTGAAGAGGAAGGGATGATGCAGCAAACTAGCGTAAGTATTTCCCTCGGTTTTTGAGAACCAAGGTATCAATCCAGTAGGAGGCTACGCGCGAGTCCCTCACACCTGCACAAAACAAATAAATCCTCACAACCAACGCAAATAGGGGTTGTCAATCCCTATAAGGCCACTTACGAGAGTGATATCTGATAGATATGATAAGATAATATTTTTGGTATTTTTATGATAAAGATGCAAAGTAAAATAAAGGCAAAGTAAATAACTAAGTAGTAGGAGATTAATATGATAAAGATAGACCCGGGGGCCATAGGTTTCACTAGTGCCTTCTCTCAAGAGCATAAGTATTCTACGGTGGGTGAACAAATTACTGTTGAGCAATTGACAGAATTGAGCATAGTTATGAGAATATCTAGGTATGGTCATGTATATAGGCATCACATCCGAGACAAGTAGACCGACTCCTGCCTGCATCTACTACTATTACTCCACTCGTCGACCGCTATCCAGCATGCATCTAGAGTATTAAGTTAAAAACAGAGTAACGCCTTAAGCAAGATGACATGATGTAGAGGGATAGACTCATGCAATATGAAGAAAACCCCATCTTTTTATCCTCAATGGCAACAATACAATACGTGCCTTGCTGCCCCAACTGTCACTGGGAAAGGACACCGCAAGATTGAACCCAAAGCTAAGCACTTCTCCCATTGCAAGAAAGATCAATCTAGTAGGCCAAACCAAACTGATAATTCGAAGAGACTTGCAAAGATAACCAATCATACATAAAAGAATTCAGAGAAGATTCAAATATTGTTCATAGAAAGACTTGACCATAAACCCATAATTCATCGGTCTCAACAAACACACCGAAAAAAGAAGATTACATCGAATAGATCTCCACAAGAGAGGGGGAGAACATTGTATTGAGATCCAAAAAGAGAGAAGAAGCCATCTAGCTACTAACTATGGACCCGTAGGTCTAAGGTAAACTACTCACACTTCATCGGAGGGGCTATGGTGTTGATGTAGAAGCCCTCCGTGATCGATGCCCCCTCTGGCGATGCTCCGGAACAGGCCCCAAGATGGGATCTCGTGGATACAGAAAGTTGCGGTGGTGGAATTAGGGTTTTGGCTCCGTATCTGATCATTTCGGGGTATGTGGATATATATAGGAGGAAGGAGTACGTCGGTGGAGCAACAGGGGGCCCACGAGGGTGGAGGGCGCGCCTGGTGGGGGTGGGCGCGCCCCCCTACCTCGTGGCCTCCTCTCTTGTTTCTTGACGTAGGGTCCAAGTCTCCCGGGTCTTGTTTGTTGAGAAAATCACGTTCCCGAAGGTTTCATTCCGTTTGGACTCTATTTGATATTCCTTTTCTTCGAAACCCTAAAATAGGCAAAAAACAACAATTCTAGGCTGGGCCTCCGGTTAATAGGTTTGTCCCAAAAATAATATAAAAGTGGATAATAAAGCCCAATAATGTCCAAAATAGTAGATAATATAGCATGGAGCAATCAAAAAATATAGATACGTTGGAGACGTATTAAGCATCCCCGAGCTTAATTCCTGCTCATCCTCGAGTAGGTAAATGATAAAAACAGAATTTTTGATGCGGAGTGCTACTTGGTATAATTTTAATATAATTCTTCTTAATTGTGGTATGAATATTGAGATCCGAAAGATTCAAGACAAAAGTTCATATTGACATAAAAATGATAATAGTTCAAGCATACTAACTAAGCAATTATGTCTTCTCAAAATAACATGGCCAAAGAAAGTTCATCCCTACAAAATCATATAGTTTGTTCATGTTTCATTTTCGTCACACAAGATTTCTCTCATCATGCACAACCCCGATGACAAGCCAAGCAATTGTTTCATACTTTAGTAATCTCAAACCTATAAACTTTCAGACAATATATGAGCGTGAGCCATGGACATAGCACTATGGGTGGAATAGAATATAATGAGGGGGGTTATGTGGAGAAGACAAAAAAAGAGAAAGTCTCACATCAACGAGGCTAATCAATGGGCTATGGAGATGCCCACCGATTGATGTTAATGCAAGGAGTAGGGATTGCCATGCAACGGATGCACTAGAGCTATAAATGTATGAAAGCTCAACAAAAGAAACTAGTGGGTGTGCATCCAACATGCTTGCTCACGAAGAACTAGGGCACTTGAGGAGGCCCATTGTTGGAATATACAAGCCAAGTTCTACAATGAAAAATTCCCACTAGTATATGAAAGTGATAACATGAGAGACTCTCTACTATGAAGATCATGGTGCTACTTTGACGCACAAGTGTGCAAAGGATAGTAACATTGTCCTTTCTCTCTTTTTCTCTCAATTTTTTGGGTATTTTCTCTTTTTATGGCCTTCCCCTCTTTTTGGGCCTTTCTCTTTTTTATGGCCTTTCTCTTTTTTTATTCCTCACTTGGGACAATGCTCTAGAAAATGATGATCATCACACTTCTATTTATTTACAACTCGATACTAGAACAAAAGATGACTCTATATGAATGCCTCCAGCGGTGTACCGGGATATGCAATGGACCAAGAGTGACATGTATGAAAGAATTATGAACGGTGGCTTTGCCACAAATACTATGTCAACTACATGATCATGCAAAGCAATATGACAATGATGATGCGTGTCATAATAAACGGAATGATGGAAAGTTGCATGGCAATATATCTCGGAATGGCTATGGAAATGCCATAATAGGTAGGTATGGTGGCTGTTTTGAGGAAGATATAAGGAGGTTTATGTGTGAAAGAGCGTATCATATCACAAGGTTTGGATGCACCGGCGAAGTTTGCAGCAACTCTCAATGTGAGAAAGGGCAATGCACGGTACCGAAGAGGCTAGCAAGGATGGAAGGGTGAGAGTGCGTATAATCCATGGACTCAACATTAGTCATAAAGAAGTCACATACTTATTGCAAAAATCTACAAGTCATCAAAAACCTCGGTACTACGCGCATGCTCCTAGGGGGATAGATTGGTAGGAAAAGACCATCGCTCGTCCCCGACCGCCACTCATAAGGAAGACAATCAAATAACACCTCATGTTTCAAATTTGTTCCATAACGTTTACCATACGTGCATGGTATGGGACTTGCAAACTTCAACACAAGTATTTCTCAATTTCACAACTACTCAACTAGCATAACTTTGATATTATTACCTCCATATCTCAAAACAATCATCAAGCATCAAACTTCTCTTAGTATTCAAAACACTCTTAAGAAAATTTTACTAATCTTGAATACCTAGCATATTAGGATTTTAAGCAAATTACCATGCTATTAAGACTCTCAAAGTAATGTAAGTGAAGCATGAGAGATCAATAGTTTCTATAAAACAAATCCACCACCGTGCTCTGAAAGATATAAGGGAAGTACTAGAGCAAAACTATATAACTCAAAAGATATAAGCGAAGCACATAGAGTATTCTAACAAATTCCAAATCATGTATGGCTCTCTCAAAAGGTGTGTGCAGCAAGGATGATTGTGGTAAACTAACAAGCAAAGACTCAAATCATACAAGACACTCCAAGCAAAACACATATCATGTGGCGAATAAAAATACAGCTCCAAGTAATGTTACCGATAGAAGTAGACGAAAGAGGGGATGCCTTCCGGGGCATCCCCAAGCTTTGGCTTTTAGGTGTCCTTAGATTATCTTGGGGGTGCCATGGGCATCCCCAAGCTTAGGCTCTTGCCACTCCTTGTTCCATAAGCCATCAAATCTTTACCCAAAACTTGAAAACTTCACAACACAAAACTTAAAGTAGAAAATCTCGTGAGCACCGTCAGCGAAAGAAAATAAAAGACCACTTCAAGGTACTGTAATGAACTCATTATTTATTTATATGGGTGTTATACCTACTGTATTCCAACTTTTCTATGGTTTATAAACTATTTTACTAGCCATAGATTCATCAAAATAAGCAAACAACACACGAAAAACAGAATCTGTTAAAAACAGAACAGTCTGTAGTAATCTGTAGCTAGCGCAAGATATGGAACCCCAAAAATTATAAAATAAATTTATGAAAGTGAGTAATTTATCTACTAATCATATGCAAAAAGAATTAACTAAATATCACTTTCCAAATAAAAATAACAGCAGTTCTCGTGAGCACTAAAGTTTCTGTTTTTTACAGCAAGTTCAACAAGACTTTCCCCAAGTCTTCCCAACGGTTCTACTTGGCACAAACACTAATTAAACACAAAAAACACAACCAAAACAGAGGCTAGATAATTTGTTTATTGAATAACAGCAAGGATAAATATTGGGTTGTCTCCCAACAAGCGCTTTTCTTTAAGGCCTTATAGCTAGGCATAATATTTCAATGATGCTCACATGAAAGACAAGAATTGAAGCACAAGGAGAGCATCATAAAACACGTGACAAACACATCTAAGTCTAACATACTTCCTATGCACAGGCATCTTATAGGCAAACAAATTATCAAGGCAAGCAAAAACTAGCATATGCGAGGAAGCGGAAAGAAACGATGGCAATCTCAACACAACGAGAGGTAATTTAGTAACATGAAAATTTCTACCACCATATTTTCCTCTCTCGTAATAATTATATGTAGGATCATAAGCAAATTCAAAAAAATAGCTATCACATAAAATATTTTCAACATGATCCACATGCATGCAAAGTTGACACTCTTCCAAAATAGTGGGATTAACATTAACTAAAGTCATGACCTTTCCAGACCCACTTTTATCAAAAATTTCATAAGACTGAACATTCTCCAAATATGTGGGATCTAAAGTTGACACTCTTCCAAACCCACTTTCAATAATATTGCAAACACTATTATCAATCTCATATTCATCATGGGTCTTGAATAAATTTTCAATATCATAAGAAGACTCACCCCGATCGTGATCATTGTAACAAGTAGAGGACATAGCAAAACTAGCATCCCCAAGCTTAGGGTTTTGCATATTATTAGCACAATTGACATCAAGAGAGTTTATAGTAAAATCATTGCAATCATGCTTTTTATTCAAAGATCTATCATGAATCGCTTCATAAAGTAATTCATCACACTTTTCAGATTCACGAATTTCAAGCAAAACCTCATAAAGATAATCTAGTGCACAAAACTCACTAGCAATTGGTTCATCATAACTGGATCTCTTAAAAATATTAGCAAGCGGATGAGGATCCATAGGTCTTAGGTTCTCTGTTTAGTAATAAATAAACAACCATTCCAACCATACGAGCAAACAAAAAACGGGCAAAAATAGGCAAATAGAGAGAGAGGGAGGATAGAGAGAGAGGGCGAGTAAAACGGCAAGGGTGAAGCGGGGGAGATGAAAACGAGAGGCAAATGGCAAATAATGTAATGTGGGAGATACGGGTATGTGATGGGTACTTGGTATGTTGACTTTTGCGTAGACCTCCCCGGCAACGGCGCCAGAAATCCTTCTTGCTACCTCTTGAGCACTGCGTCGGTTTTCCCCGAAGAGGAAGGGATGATGCAGCAAAGTAGCGTAAGTATTTCCCTCAGTTTTTGAGAACCAAGGTATCAATCCAGTAGGAGGCTACGCGCGAGTCCCTCGCACCTGCACAAAACAAATAAATCCTCGCAACCAACGGAAATAGGGGTTGTCAATCCCTATAAGGCCACTTACGAGAGTGAGATCTGATAGATATGATAAGATAATATTTTTGGTATTTTTATAATAAAGATGCAAAGTAAAATAAAGGCAAAGTAAATAGCAAAGTAAATAACTAAGTAGTAGGAGGTTAATATGATAAAGATAGACCCGAGGGCCATAGGTTTCACTAGTGGCTTCTCTCAAGAGCAAAAGTATTCTACGGTGGGTGAACAAATTACTGTTGAGCAATTGACAGAATTGAGCATAGTTATGAGAATATCTAGGTATGATCATGTATATAGGCATCACGTCCGAGACAAGTAGACTGACTCCTGGCTTCATCTACTACTATTACTCCACTCATCGACCGCTATCCAGCATGCATCTAGAGTATTAAGTTAAAAAAACAGAGTAACGCCTTAAGCAAGATGACATGATGTAGAGGGATAGACTCATGCAATATGAAGAAAACCCCATCTTTTTATCCTCGATGGCAACAATACAATACGTGCCTTGCTGCCCTTACTGTCACCGAGAAAGGACACCGCAAGATTGAACCCAAAGCTAAGCACTTCTCCCATTGCAAGAAAGATCAATCTAGTAGGCCAAACCAAACTGATAATTCGTAGAGACTTGCAAAGATAACCAATCATACATAAAAGAAGATTCAAATATTGTTCATAGATAGACTTGATCATAAACCCACAATTCATCGGTCTCAACAAACACACCGCAAAAAGAAGATTACATTGAATAGATCTCCACAAGAGAGGGGGAGAACATTGTATTGAGATCCAAAAAGAGAGAAGAAGCCATCTAGCTACTAACTATGGACCCGTAGGTCTGAGGTAAACTACTCACACTTCATCGAAGGGGCTATGGTGTTGATGTAGAAGCCCTCCGTGATCGATGCCCCCTCCAGCGGAGCTCCAGAATATGCCCCAAGATGGGATCTCGTGGATACAGAAAGTTGCGGCGGTGGAATTAGGGTTTTGGCTCCATATCTGATCGTTTGGGGGTACGTGGATATATATAGGAGGAAGGAGTACGTCGGTGGAGCAACAGGGGGCCCACGAGGGTGGAGGGCGCGCCTGGTGGGGGTGGGCGCGCCCCCTACCTCATGGCCTCCTCTCTTGTTTCTTGACGTAGGGTCCAAGTCTCCCGGGTCTTGTTTGTTGAGAAAATCACGTTCCCGAAGGTTTCATTCCGTCTGGACTCTGTTTGATATTCCTTTTCTGCGAAACCCTAAAACAGGCAAAAACAGCAATTCTGGGATGGGCCTCCGGTTAATAGGTTAGTCCCAAAAATAATATAAAACTGGATAATAAAGCCCAATAATGTCCAAAACAGTAGATAATATAGCATGGAGAAATCAAAAATTATAGATACGTTGGAGACGTATCATATGTCGACACGTGCGACCCGTTTGACTTGGTCAAAAGTTAGCGGGCTGGCCCATGAAAAGCCTGTTAACGATCTATTTGCAAATAGCCCATTTTACGGCCCGGTAACTCACGACCCGTTAGGGCCTACTCGAAATCGACCCAACAACGTCATGTGGGCTGTCGGATATAATACCAGCCCGTTTCACTTTCGGCCCATATGAGGCCGTCATATCTTTAGGCCCTTTAGAGGCCCATGGTGACTCTATCCCATAATGAACAGTAAATTTCTTTGTACCTGTTAACGGCCCATGATTCACATGGGCCGTTTCCAGCCCGTGTTAGCTTTCGGCCTACTGACGATCCATACGTTCTTGGGCTCCTTTCCGGCCCTTGATTACTTCCGGCCCGTTACTGGCCTATTCCCCTAATGGGCCAAATTCGGCCCGTGGTAAGAGTCGGCCCGTTTCTAGCCTGTTAACCCATTGCGCCATTTCCAGCCCGTACTATATTTTGGCCCATTAACTGCCTGTTATGCCTATGATAGAATTAAGCCTTTGCTGTCCTCTGGCCTGTTAACGACCCGTTATCGTGCTGGGCCGATACCATTTACACCCGTTTATGGCCCATGTAGACCCATTTATCCAACAGCCCGAGGCCCACCAGTTCTACGACCCTATTGGAGGCCCATTTATCGACGGCTCGTAGGAGGCCCATGGATCCTACGGCCTGTAGCAGGGTCAAGGTTACCACGGTCCGTATATGGCCCATGGTTGTTGCAGCCACTAGCAAACCAGGGAAAAAGAAGACTAGGAAAAAAAATAAGCCCTAGGCTATTAAGGCGATTGCATAGATTACATCCACTAGGCATCAAAGATGGCCACCAGTGCAAGTATAGGAAACACCCTACACTATAAAAAATGGCTTGCTATTTTCTTCAGCTAGTGGCTGCGCATTAAGAAAAAAATTTGTATTGCAACAAAACAAATTACAACTATAAAACAAAAGGAAGGTTGGCATAAAAGTTAACAGTCTGGCAGATAAATGCACCACTAGAAGTTCAGAAGCTTAGTTTATTTGACCTGACTGTTACGTTTTCATGTTGTATTGTCCGATGGAGCACCATAAACTTAGCCTTCATTTCTCCTAGGCTCCTGAACAACATAGCAAATGTCTGATAGTCTGGTTTCAAAACCATGCATATCTTGACGACATCGAACAATGTATGTCCTTGTTTCACAAAGGGTCTCTGTTAGGGAATGGACTTGTGTATGGAGTGTAGATATAACATTGTTTTGAGCTTGCATATCTTGATCATGAGGCAGTTTGGACGAGATTGCCTTAACAACCAACCCAGTATTACGCAGGAACGTGCTTCTAGCACTGTTAGTGGATAGGTACAGACCCACTGCGGCAAGAGCTGACATTGCGGTTATAGTTGCCTCGCCACCTTCAGAAGGTGGCGGTTCCACCATTTTTCCATAGCTTGGTGAAAAGTTGAGTTTTTACATTAGTAGAACCAGAACACACTACAGGAATCGGGAACTTTGCCGTCAGCCATGGCGGACGGCAAAGGCCCACATGGCGGATGGCAAAGATCTTTGCCGTCAGCCAGCTGATGACAACACGTCCGGCTGAACAGGCTACGACAAAGGCCTCATTGTCATCGGCTGGCAGACGGCAAAGATACAAAGGTCTTTGCCGTCCGCCTGCTGACGGCAAAGTGCCTGCACGGCACACATGTCAGCTTAGGTCCATTAAGGGGTTAACGGCGTGCATTGCCGTCGGCTGGCGAATGGCAAAGACCTTTGTATCTTTGCCGTCAGCCAGCGGACGACAAATGGCATTGAATCATTGCCATCGGCCAGCGGACAGCCAAGCGTGCCACGTGGTAGCACCTAGGGGGCTGGCCTATTTGGTAGCTTTGCAGTCAGCTGGCTGACAACAAATATTAAACGTTCTTTGTCGTCCGCTGGCTGACGGCAAAGCAACAAAATAGGCAGCCTACTGCCCCAAGTCGCACAGGTAGCTGACACGTGGCATGTTTGCCGTCTGCTAGCTGATGGCAAAGATCTTTGCCGTCCACCAATAGACGGCAAAGAGTGTAGATAGCCCCAGTTTTTTCTTGAAATCATTCAATTTGATAGAATTTCACATATATATATACACACACATATGAAAATACTTTCGACAAGCATACCGACACATATACATACCAAATCATATCCCTGCCATATGGATATGATCATCCAACACATATACATAGCAAATGGTTTCATCCAACACATATACATAGCCAACATATCCAACAACAAGCATACAATGGTTTCATCCATACATACATATGTAGGTAGCAAGTTTGACATTGTTCATTGTACAAAATCAAAACAAGAAGGAAGCATAAAAGAGAAGAGTAGACTCCATCAATGCAAGCTTCCTCATCTAAAGCAAATCTGCAAATTGGGAAAGAAGCAAGTTAGAAGAAGAAGACTATCTAGAAAAAGAAGAAGAAGACGAAGAAAAGGAAGAAGAAGAAGATTTTTTTTCTACTCTTTCTTTTTCTCCTCTCCTCTATTTTATCTTCTTCTTCTAACTAAGGTAGGTAAAAATGCAATTTTATTGCTAAGCTAGGTAAAAATGCTAAGTGTAGGTCATTTTAGAGCTAAGCTAGGTAAATAGGTCATTTTGGAGCTTACTAAGGTTATTATGTCATTTTCGAGGAAAGTAAGGTAAGTCTATATCATTTTGGAGGTAACAAAGATTATCATGATATTTTTTAGGAAAGAAAGCTAAGTATAGCTCATTTTTTGTCTAACTTAGGTAGTTATGCCATTTAGGAGGAAAGTAAGCTAAGGATGCATTTGTTAAGCAAAACACTAGAGAAAACTTACCCTCATCACAACAAATGCGATGAAGATCGCAACTAAGGTAAAGATTGATCCAATAGCATAATGATATCAAGCCTCATTATCAATGGCATATTTTCTAATCTTCTTAAGCTTCAGGCGCATTGCATCCATCTTCAAGCACATTGCATTCATCTTCATCTTGTGATCATCGATGACATCTGCAACATAAAACTCCAATATCATCTTCTCTTCAATTCTTTTAATTTTTTCTTTCAAATACTCATTTTCTTTTTCAACTAAATTTAACTTCTCGACAAGAGGGTCGGTTTCAAATTCCGGTTCACATACCTCCTAGATTAAAATACCTCTATGCTAACTTGATGGCCATAATTGTCATAAATGAGAAATGCAACAAATAGTTATGAAAGATAATTTACCACATCTGAATCATTAAGCGGGCGAGGGCCGACGGGGACGAACATTCAGAACATGGCACTATGCATAAGAAACAATAATACAAAGTAAGAAAAATAAGGGTTATCCCTAGTAGTGGAGGATTAGGGAGCAGATTGATGGAATCGTTGTTTATTGCTAAGCCTCGTGGGCGTATGTATAGAGAGTACATAAGCTAGAACAAATCCTACGATATCATATCTTTATCTTTACCTAATATTAAAGGGAGGAGACTTTCATAGTTTTCCATAAGTCATCGCTTTATATCCGTCAATGTTATGTTGACATAAAGATTGACGTCTCAGATTTCTCTCCTTTTTTGAGAAAAAAACCATCACTACATAAATCATTGCAGAAAACCAGCCGAAGCCGGCCAAAACTCCTATCTGATCTCACCTTTGTATCGTACCCTTGTAGAACTCCTATCCGTCAAAAAGAATCATAGGTCAACCCATCTGTCAGCATCCGCATGATAAAAAAACCATCGCTACAAAAATCATCGTAGAAAACCAGTCGAAGATGACAAGAACTCATATCCAACCTCCGTTCTCGCCCTGGTGCTCTCCATCAATAAAGATGGGATCGCTAAGCTCCAAGGCTCTTCTCTCCCACGACCTCGAGGAGCCGTCGGCGTCGGTGCCCTACTGGAGAAGTCGCCAACATGTTCGACGTACTCCTAGCATCACGACCTATCCACGGGCTCGGGCATCAAGTCTAGGAGACATTGTGGCTGGTACAACTGTTCAGCGACTGGCAGGAGGGCATGACAGTACGATCCAAGCCGGGGGCAGGCGAAAAGCTCTCCCAACGTGAGGAGAAGGTGGGACCATGTAGGCCGGATGGGATCGTGCATCGTGCTGGTTGAGACGGTTGACCCCGACCCATCGCTACCCAACTCTAGATTGATTTAGCTCCATCTGGACCGATCCAGTGTGTGTGATTCCTCCTCCATCCCACAACTTCATCATGCAAAGCAAGTGGAAACCGGGAGAAAAATAAGGAGAGCCTGCATGCAGCAATCCTCCACTAGCTACCTGCATGTGTAGGTGACATTAGAAGCCATGCATACAATATTTTAAAATAAAACAAAACAAAACTACGAGGCTGTGCTGTGAGGTTAGCTTCGGCCAACAGGGAGTGGAACCACTTATCACACAGTAGGCGGCAGACCTGCTTCAGTGGGTGCGGCGCTAGGGAGGGTTCGTGCACCCGGGTCTTCTAGTGTCAGTCTATCACATTACCAAACTACAACAACCGTCCTCATTGATCTCCCCGGTGCACCCTGCGCTGGCTGTGCCGCTCCGGTGATGCTATGATGTAGTACTGATGCGACTCGCCGACCATGTCCCCGCCCTCATAATGGTCCATCTGTTGGGGAACGCAGTAATTTCAAAAAATTCCTACGCACACGCAAGATCATGGTGAGGCATAGCAACGAGAGGGGAGAGTATTGTCTACGTACCCTCGTAGACCATAAGTGGAAGCATTACGACAACACGGTTGATGTAGTCGTACATGTTCACGATCGACCAATCCTAGTACCGAAAGTACGACACCTCCGTGATCTGCGCACGTTCGGCTCGGCGACGTCCTGTGAACTCACGATCTAGTAGAGCTTCGAGGGAGAGCTTCGTCAGCACGACGGAGTGATGATGGTGATGATGTTGCTACCGGAACAGGGCTTCGCCTAAGCACCGCTACGATATTACCGAGGTGGATTATGGTGGAGGGGGCACCGCACATAGCTAAAAGATCAATGATCAACTTGTGTTTCTATGGGGTGCCTTCCTCCCCCGTATATAAAGGAGTGGAGGAGGGGGGTGGCCCTCCTATGGCGTGCCGTATGGGGAGTCCTACTCCCACCGGGAGTAGGATTCCCCCCTTTCCATGTAGTAGGAGTAGGAGAAGGAAGGTGGAAAGAGGGAGAAGGAATGGGGGCGCCGCCCCCCTTCCTAGTCCAATTCAGACCAGAGGGGGAGGGGGCACGCGGCCTGCCCTGGCAGCCCCTCCTCTCTTTCCACTAAGGCCCATAAGGCCCATTAAACTCCCGGGGGGGGGAGGGGGTTCCGGTAACCCCTCGGTACTCCGGTATATGCCCGAACTTCACTCGGAACCCTTCCGATGTCCAAACATAGTCGTCCAATATATCGATCTTTATGTCTTGACCATTTCGAGACTCCTCGTCATGTCCGTGATCAAATATGGGACTCCGAACTACCTTCGGTACATCAAAACACATAAACTCATAATACCGATCGTCACCGAATGTTAAGCGTGCGGACCCTACGGGTTCGAGAACTATGTAGACATGACCGAGACATGTCTTTGGTCAATATCCAATAGCGGAACTTGGATGCTCATATTGGTTCCTACATATTCTACGAAGATCTTTATCGGTCAAACCGCATAACGATATATGTTGTTCCCTTTGTCATCGGTATGTTACTTGCCCGAGATTCGATCGTGGGTATCTCAATACCTAGTTCAATATCGTTACTGGCAAGTCTCTTTACTCGTTCCATAATGATACATCCCGTAACTAACTCGTTAGCTACATTGCTTGCAAGGCTTATAGTGATGTACATTACCGAGAGGGCCCAGAGATAGCTCTCTGACAATCGGAGTGACAAATCCTAATCTTGACCCATGACAACTCAACAAACAACATCGGAGACACTTGTAGAGCACCTTTATAATCACCCAGTTATGTTGTGACGTTTGGTAACACACAAAGTGTTCCTCTGGTATCCGGGAGTTGCATGATCTCATAGTCACAGGAACATGTATAGTTATGGAGAAAGCAATAGCAACAAACTAAACGCTCATCATGCTAAGCTATCGGATGGGTCAAGTCAATCACATCATTCTATAATGATGTGATCCCGTTAATCAAATGGCAACTCATGTCTATGGTTAGGAAACATAACCATCATTGATTCAACGAGCTCGTCAAGTACTGGCAAACTAGTGACACTCTGTTTGTCTATGTATTCACACATGTACTAAGGTTCCGGTTAATACAATTCTCGCATGAATAATAAAAATTGATATAAGGAAATATAAATAACAGCTTTATTATTGCTTCTAGGGCATATTTCCTTCAGTCTCCCACTTGCACTAGAGTCAATAATCTAGATTACATTGTAATGATTCTAACACCCATGGAGTCTTGGTGCTGATCATGTTTTGCTCATGAGAGAAGCTTAGTCAATAGGTCTGCAACATTCACATCCGTATGTATCTTGCAAATCTCTATGTCTCCCTCCTTGACTTGATCGCGGATGGAATTGAAGCGTCTCTTGATGTGCTTGGTTCTCTTGTGAAATCTGGGTTCCTTTGCCAAGGCACTTGCACCATTATTGTCACAAAAGATTTTCATTGGACACGATGCACTAGGTATGACACCTAGATCGGATATGAACTCCTTCATCCAGACTCCTTCATTTGCTGCTTCCGAGGCAGCTATGTATTCCGCTTCACACGTAGATCTCGCCACGGCGCTCTGCTTGGAGCTGCACCAACTGACAACTCCACCATTTAATAAAAACACGTATCCGGTTTGTGACTTAGAGTCATCTAGATCAGTGTCAAAGCTTGCATCGATGTAACCATTCACGATGAGCTCTTTATCACCTCCATATACGAGAAAATTATCCTTAGTCCTTTTCAGGTATTTCAGGATGTTCTTGACCGCTGTCCAGTGATCCACTCCTGGATTACTTTGGTACCTCCCTGCTTAAACTTATAGCAAGGCACACATCAGGTCTGGTACACAACATTGCATACATGATAGAGCCGATGGCTGAAGCATAGGGAACACCTTTCATTTTCTCTCTATCTTCTGCAGTGATCGGGCATTGAGTCTGACTCAACTTCACACCTTGTAATATAGGCAAGAACCCTTTCTTTGCCTGATCCATTTTGAACATCTTCAAAACTTTATCAAGGTACGTGCTTTGTGAAAGTCCAATCAAGAGTCTTGATCTATCTCTATAGATCTTGATGCCCAATATATAAGCAGCTTCCCCGAGGTCTTTCATTGAAAAATTCTTATTCATGTATCCTTTTATGCTATTCAGAAATTCAGTATCATTTTCGATCAACAATATGTCATCTACATATAATATCAGAAATGCTACGGAGCTCCCACTCACTTTCTTGTAAATACAGGCTTCTCCAAAAGTCTGTATAAAACCATATGCTTTGATCACACTATCAAAGCATATATTCCAACACCGAGAGGCTTGCACCAGTCCATAAATGGATCTCTAGAGCTTGCACACTTTGTTAGCACATTTTGGATCGACAAAACCTTCTGGTTGCATCATATACAACTCTTCTTTAAGGTATCCATTAAGGAATGCAGTTTTGACATCCATTTGCCCAATTTCATAATCATAAAATGTGGCAATTACTAACATGATTCGGACGGACTTAAGCATCGCTACAGGTGAGAAGGTCTCATTGTAGTCAACTCCTTGAACTTGTCGAAAACCTTTTGCAACAAGTCGAGCTTTGTAGACAGTAACATTACTGTCAGCTTTAGTCTTCTACTTGAAGATCCATTTATTCTCTATGAACTGCTGATCATCGGGCAAGTCAACCAAAGTCCATACTTTGTTATCATAGATGGATCTGATGACCCACAAGTATGGGGGATCTATCGTAGTCCTTTCGATAAGTAAGAGTGTCGAACCCAACGAGGAGCAGCAGGAAATGATAAGCGGTTTCCAGCAAGGTATTCTCTGCAAATACTGAAATAAGTGGTAATAGATAGTTTGTGATAGGATAAATTATAACGAGCAACAAGTAACAAAAGTAAATAAAGTGCAGCAAGGTGGCCCAATCCTTTTGTAGCAAAGGACAAGCCTAGACAAACTCTTATATGATGTAAAGCGCTCCCAAGGGCACATGGGAATATCGTCAAGCTAGTTTTCATCACGCCCATATGATTCATGTTCGGTACTTTGATAATTTGGTATGTGGGTGGACCGGTGCTTGGGTGCTGCCCTTACTTGGACAAGCATCCCACTTATGATTAACCCCTATTGCAAGCATCCGCAAATATAACAAAAGTATTAAGGTAAACCTAACCATAGCATGAAACATATGGTTCCAAATCAGCCCCTTACGAAGCAACGCATAAACTAGGGTTTAAGCTTCTATCACTCTAGCAACCCATCATCTACTTATTACTTCCCAATGCCTTCCTCTAGGCCCAAACAATGGTGAAGTGTCATGTAGTCGACATTCACATAACACCACTAGAGGAGAGACAACATACATCTCATCAAAATATCGAACAAATACCAAATTCACATGACTACTAATAGCAAGACTTCTCCCATGTCCTCAGGAACAAAAGTAACTACTCACAAAGCATAAACATGTTCATAATCAGAGGGGTATTAATGTGCATATAGGATCTTAACATATGATCTTCCACCAATTAAACCAACTAGCATCAACTACAAGGAGTAATTAACACTACTAGCAACCTACTAGAACCAATCCCGGACTTGGAGACAAGAATTGGATACAAGAGATGAACAAGGGTTTTGAGATGAGATGGTGCTGATGAAGATGTTGATGGAGATTGCCCTCTCCCAATGAGAGGAGCGTTGGTGATGACGATGGCGATGATTTCCCCCTCCAGGACGGAAGTTTCCCCGGCAGAACAGCCCCGCCAGAACCCTAGATTGGTTCCGCCAAGGTTCCGCCCCATGGCGGTGGAGTTTCGTCCGAGAAGATGGCTTATGATTTTTTCCCATCGAAAGAGTCCATATAGCAGAAGATGGTCACCCGAGGGCCACCAGGGGGCCCACGAGGTAGGGGGCGCGCCCAGGGGGTAGGGTGCGCCCCCACCCTCGTGGGCAGGGTGTGGCCCCCCTGGTGAAGTTCTTGCGCTCAATGTTTTTTTATATATTTGGAAAACATCATCTGTGAAGTTTCAGGACTTTTGGAGCTGTGCGTAATAGGTCTCTAATATTTGCTCCTTTTCCAGCCAGAATCCCAGCTGCCGACATTCTCCCTCTTTATGTAAACCTTGTAAAATAAGAGAGAATAGGCATAAGTATTGTGACATAATGTGTAATAACAGCCCATAATGCAATAAATATTGATATAAAAGCATGATGCAAAATGGATGTATCAACTCCCCCCAAGCTTAGACCTCGCTTGTCCTCAAGCGAAAAGCCGAAATCGAAAATTATGTCCACATGTTTAGAGATGAAGGTGTCGATAAAAATAAAATACAGACATGAGGGCATCATGATCTTTCTTAGAACATCAACTTATATAATTCTTGTCATATGATTTCTTATGCTAGAGTAATAATTCAATCACAATATCAAGTATGAATCGTAAACTTCATTGAAAACTAGCAAACTATAATCTCAGTCATTGAAGCAATTGCAATTTATCATAACATAGGAAAGAGTCAATGTATAAGAGCTTTTCAGCAAGTCCACATACTCAACTATCATATAGTCTTTCATAATTGCTGACACTCACACAATACTTATGGGTATGGAGTTTTAACCGGACATAGAGAAAGATAGGAGCTTATAGTTTTTGCCTGCCAACGTTTTACCTCAAGGGTAATGTCAACAGTAATAGTTCATGAAAACCCACATCCAATTAGCCATATATACCAGGATCTTTCCAACATATTGAGCTTGCCAAAGGATAAAATGTAAAAAGGAAGGGTGAAGATCACCATGACTCTTATGCAATGTAGGAGATAAAAGTAAAAGATAGGCCCTTCATAGAGGGAAGCAGAGGTTGTCATGCGCTTTTATGGTTGGATGCACAAAGTCCTAATGCGAAAGAACGTCACTTTATATTGCCACTTGTGATATGGACCTTTATTATGCAATCTGTCTCTTTTATTACTTCCATATCACATGATTGTATAAAGCTTATTTCTACCACACCAATCAATCATACATATTTAGAGAGCAATTTTTATTGCTTGCACCAAGGACAACTTACTTGATGGATCTTACTCAATCCATAGGTAGGTATAGTGGACTCTCATGGCAAAACTGGTTTACGGGTATTTGGAAGCACAAGTAGTATTTCTACTTGGTGCAATGAATTTGGCTAGCATGAGGGGGAAAGGCAAGCTCAACATGTTGGAGGATCCAAGATAATATAATTTATCTCAGTTGTAAGAAAACATAGCCCATTATATTTGTCTTCCTTGTCCAATGTCAACTCTTTAACATGTCATATTTTAATGAGTGCTCACAATCATAAAAGATGTCCAAGATAGTATATTTATATGTGAAAACCTCTCTTTCTTTATTACTTCCTATTAATTGCAACGATGACCAAAACTATGTTTGTCAACCCTCAATAACTTTTAGTCATCATACTCTTTCTATGTGAGCTCATTACTCTCCATAAGAGTCACATGGTCTCTTTGTTTCTTTTTATTTCGTTCTCTTTTCTTTTATTCACTTGGGATCATGGCAAAAATAATCAAGCCCTTGACTCAACACTAATCTTTATTATATAGCTCACGAACTCGATTACATAGAAGGATAATAAAGCAAAACTCACAACTAGATCATACTAAGAACTTTTATTCTACTAGATCAAGATATTACCAAAAGGATCGAACTAAGAAAAATGGTAAAGATAAAAGTGATGGTGATACGATATCGGGGCACTCCCCCAAGCTTGGCAGTTGCTAAGTGGAGTGCCCATACCAGATACTCAATTCTTCTTTGTTGGAGGAGACGGTGGTGATTTTGTTGATGGCATAGGCTTGTCGTCCTTCTTCTAAGGCATAGGCTCACCGTCATAGAAGGATGACCGAGTCTCCGGGATCCTCAAATCTGCAGCCAAACTCATCCTTTTGAATCTATATTCATACTCACAGTTTTAGTTTTGCAGGTCATAGATCTGAGCTTGAAGGTGCTCGATTTTCTCATGAAGCTTGAAGATGGTCTCCCTGATGTTGTCGGCATCCAGCTTGTGTTTGTTGGTGAACTCTGTGGTCATCATGTAGTTGGAGTTGAGCCCACGCTCCACCATCCCCTGACACTTGAAAACTTGTTGCTCCATTGCTTCAAGCCTCGTCTCCACACTTCCGTTCCCCTTCGGTCCCTCAGCATCACGGATGTGCAGCAACCCATCACGCATCTCAATGGTTTGAGGGTGTCGCTGCACCTCCGCGAGGTAAGGGTTGATGACCTTCTCGAAGAACTTGTCCTTGGGAGCACTTGGAGACGTCATGATAATCTAGATCTGTCAGAAAAACAGCTCGAAACAAAGACAGGAGATTTTTGTGTGATACGGGAGTCAAAACCCCCGGGAGGTTATATAATGAATTTTCACCGACCAAAATACGCGTCCTATAAGAAAACGGAGTCCGGAGAGCACACAAGGTGCCCACGAGGTAGGGGGCGCGCCCAGGGGGGTAGGGCGCGCCCTCCACCCTCATGGAGGCCTCGTGTCCTTCCCGGACTGCTGCTTATTTTCCTATTTTTCTAAATATTCCAAAACGGAGAAATATTGCCTTAAAAACTGTTTTGGAGTCGGTTTACTTACCGTACCACATACCTATTCCTTTTCGGAGCCTGAAACGTTCTGGAAAGTGTCCCTTATGTATTCCTCCGGGGTTATGGTTTCAATAACATTGGTTTCAACATTTATGGGATTACCTGAGATATAGTGTTTGATTCTTTGACCGTTCACCACCTTCGGATTTGTGCCTTCGAAGTTGTTAATTTTTATGGCACCGGAACGGTAGACCTCCTCGATAACGTAAGGGCCTTCCCATTTAGAGAGAAGTTTTCCTGCAAAAAATCTTAAACGAGAGTAAATCACAATTAAGTTCTTTAGTAGCCCAATAAGCCTTGTGTTCTAGTTCGAGAGGTAAGTGACATGCATTTCTATAGACCATTTTATACAGAGACTGTCGGGGGTTGCTGATCCCATGTACACCTATGGGGATCGGCGGACCAAGCCCCTTTCGGTTCGGCAGGGGGCGGTGGATGCACAAAGAGCAGATCGAGGCGAACGCACGAGCGAGACGATCGATTTACCCAGGTTCGGGCCGCACGGATGCGTAAAACCCTACTCCTGCTTTGGTGGTTGTATTGAGTTCTTGCTCGGGAGCGATGAGTGCTACAGTACACTCAAGCAGCCGGTGAGACCGAGCGTGAGAATGGCTGTCCTCCCCCCTCTCTGTTGCGCATGGGCCTCCTTTTATATGTCTAAGGGGTTACCGACAGGTGGCAACAGAGGTGGGGGTAAAAATGTAAAAGAGGTGGTAGTTGGCTCCACCGCCTACAACAAACGTATCATACCTAACCCTGACGGTAGGGGACAAGGGCATTAAATGCCTGTCTGTGTCACCTTGACGGCACAGAGAGGGACCGCTAGAAACGCCACCGTTTGCCACGATGGTTATCTTGTCAGCGCTTGCTTGCCACCGCATGCCCCTGGCTGCACAGCCTCCCGCCACGTACGCCAGGAGCGGTCCCAGAGCGACACGTTGGTGGGTGAGCTGGAGCACGGGCTGCGGAGTAGTAGCTTCGCCGCGGCAAGTGCCTTGCCGCGGATGTTGCCTTGTCGCATCCGGGAGCTTGTCGCTCACCGGGTCTTGTTAGGGCGCGCAGTGCGCCGCAGCGAGCTTCTTGAGATGCTTCGGTTGGTCTTCCCGGCAAGCTCCTCTTGCCGGGGTCTCGTCTCCTTCCCGGTAAGCTCCTCTTGCCGGTGTCTTGTCTCCCTCCCGGCAAGCTCCTCTTGCCGGGGCCGTGTTTTGGTCTTGGATACTTTGTTCTTGAATGGCCCCAAAGGGACCACGGAGGGTCCTGGCGGTCGCCCGGCAAGCCTTGCCGCGGGTCGCTGCGACTGCCCGTGCACAAGTTCGGGATACTAAGGTACCCCTACTTTAGTACACCGACAGGAGCCCCCGGGCCTGGGCCATACACGGTGCCGAGCGCTGTTGGGCCAGGCCCAAAACAGTGCACAGGCGCGCACGGCCTAGGCCACGCCGCATCTGACTCCGTACCCACCGCGCCCTCCCCGCACGGCACGCGTCAAACGCGGCATCGTGGGAGAGATCGTGGGCGGTTTTCGAGGTGCCCACTCCCCACGATCACGGGGTGGGGAGAGGCCGCCCCATTCGTCGCCTCGGTTCTGCACGCCTACCACGCGGCTCCCATGCACTTGGGGTCGCGGACGGCGGAGGCGGGAAACGGGGCCGTCGTGGGTCGAGGCAGCGGGTCGGCCCCCAGCTCCCTGCCTTCCCGCGTCTTGATTCGCTGAGCGGGGCGGCCGAGCCCCCACCTCGCTCCTTTATAAAGAGCGGGAGGGGAGGACGGAAGCCCTCATTCTCTCATCTTCTTCTCTCCTTGTCGCTGTCAATCATGTTATGAAAAACAGTCTGTTAGAGCTGCGACAAGTTATTCTGTAATATACTTCTATCTTGGGTAGTAATTGCCATGTTATTTCCTTTACTTGACTCTTTCCCTTGTATGCTTTTACCCTATGCTTTTAGGGAACTTGTCAGCGCAGGCTCCTCTGCCGCGAGCGCTGAGTGCGGAACGTCAGCAGCCCGCTGGCAGTGCCACAGCCGGCAAGAACCTCATCGCAGAGCTAGTCGCGGCTCGCTTAAGTTGTTGAGCGGACTCGAAACAACAATAAGGGCGTAACTTAGCTACGAGTTGGTTGGTGCCCGCGTCGACAAGAAACCTTGTCGCAGCTAGCCGTGGCTCGCTTAAGTTATTGAGCGGGCTCGAAACAACAGTAAGGGCGCGGCTAACCACGAGTCGGTTCCTCCGCGCACAGGTTTTCCGTACAAGGCGGAGTCGTTCAAGGAAAATAACTTAAAAACTTAAAGGAAATCTGATTGCTCAAACTCTGGCACTTATCTTTTTCTGTTGTTTGCGTTCCCGGTAAGGCAGAACCTTCTTGAGCGCCGGCCGGTCCACACATTATCTCCTCCCCCCCTTCCTCCGGCAAGCTTGCGCGCGAGGGACCCTTGCTTTCCTTAATAGAAAAGAGAGAAGAGAAAATAAAGTTATGGAGCCTTGCGGCTCATTTTTTTTGCTTACCGGGGGTATGTGCTGAGCACATAATCTTTATGCACGGGGTCTGCGCCCGGCTTTGTATAAAGGATTACATGCAACAACGGCAAGACTTGTACAAATGGGTGGTTGCCGGACAGGGTCGGACAACCGCGCCTCACGGGCAAAGCTTGCGAAGATGCTCAATATTCCAGGAGTTGCTCACTGGTACGCCACCTTCGGTCCCAAGGCGGACAGCGCCAGGCCTAGTGACTCGCTTCACCCGGTAAGGGCCTTCCCACTTCGGCGTCAACTTGTTGGAAATCTTGGCGGACTGATCACGCCAAAGAAACAAGGTCGCCTTCCTCGAAACTTCTGGCGTTAACTTTGCGGCTATGGTAGCGGCGCAAAGCTTGCTGGTAACGAGCGGCTCGCACAGCAGCCTGAAGATGATCTTCCTCAAGGAGCAGCGCGTCATCTTGCCGCAGCTGCTCTTGCTCAAGCTCATCATAAGCGAGTACTCGAGGTGACCCGTATACGAGTTCCGTGGGGATAACTGCCTCCGCTCCATAGACTAGAGCGAAGGGTGTCTGTCCAGTGGCTCGATTTGGCGTCGTCCTGATCGACCAAAGAACCACCGGCAGCTCCTCGATCCAGTTGCGTCCGCACTTGTGCAGCCTGTTGAAAGTTCTGGTCTTGAGCCCACGCAGCACTTCAGCATTTGCCCTCTCCGCTTGACCGTTGCTTCTCGGGTGAGCAACAGAAGCGAAGCAGACCTTGGAGCCAAGATCTTGGACGTACTGCATGAAGGTGCGGCTCGTAAATTGTGTACCGTTGTCGGTGATTATCCTGTTAGGGATCCCGAAACGGAAACAATCGACCTGAAGAACTTGACAGCGGACTGCGCCGTCACCTTCCTCACTAGTTCCACTTCCGGCCACTTTGTGAACTTGTCGATTGCAACGTACAAGTACTCAAAGCCCCTGACTACTCGGGGGAAAGGGCCGAGGATGTCGAGCCCCCAGACCGAAAATGGCCAGGATAAAGGTATCGTCTGGAGAGCTTGAGCTGGCTGGTGTATCTGGTTGGAATAGAACTGGCACGCTTCACACTTGGTTACTTGTGCAGTTGCATCCTGGAGGGCTGTCGGCCAGAAGAAGCCTTTCCGGAATGCTTTTCCGACAAGTGCTCTCGCGCCAATGTGGTGACCACATATGCCTCCATGTATCTCTGCCAACAGCTTATGTCCATCTTCCCGAGGAATACACTTCAATTTCACACTGTTGAGTCTTCTTCTGCACAGTGTGTTGTCGACAAACTGGTACATACTAGACTGCCGGGCTACTCTTTCTGCTTCTTCTGGTTCCTCGGGAAGCTCTCCTGTCTGAAGGAAACGGACAATCTGCTGCGCCCATGTTGGAGCCTGTGGCTCGACAACAAGGACTAAAGGCACATATGCTGCTGCGGGAACGTCCGCTTCTACGGCAAGAGCCCGTGGCTCTGCCGGAGCTTGACGTTCCCCGGCAAGTTTGCCGGAGCAAAACTTGTCGGGAGAATCTGCTTCAACGGAACAAACCCTGGGGCTTGCCGGAGCAGACTGCTCCTCAGCATTCTTGGCGTCGATCTTGGGGACCTTCTTGGCGGCGGCTTCGGGAAGCTCTGCCAGAAGATAGTCACCAGAAATCAACTTCCTCTTCTTGCTCTGTCCAGTTGATGGTGTTACGGATGGCTGAGTCAGCTTGAGCACAAAGATCCCTGGCTCCACAGGTAACCTAAGTGCTGCGCACTTTGACAGGCCATCGGCAATGTCGTTCTCAGCTCTTGGAACATGTTCCATTTGCAGGCCGTCAAAGCGCTCTTCTAGCTTCCTCACTTCATCAACGTAAGCTTCCATCAACGGACTCTGGTAAACCTTGTTCACTTGGCGGACGACAAGCTACGAGTCACCCCTGACAATGAGCTTCTTAATCCCAAGTTCTGCCGCGATCCTGAGACCGGCAAGCAAGCCTTCATACTCTGCAGTATTGTTTGTCGCTTGCTCCTTGGGAAAGTGCATCTGGACTATGTACTTGAGGTGCTCTCCGGTGGGTGCGACAAGCAGTACGCCAGCACCGGCGCCTCGCAGCGAGAAGGCACCGTCAAAGTACATGAGCCACTCTTTGCTTGCTTCCTTGGCGGGGATGCTCGTCTCCGGAATTTCTTCGTCTGGAGTTGGCGTTCACTCTGCTATGAACTCTGCCAATGCTCTGCTCTGGATCGTTGATGTACTCTCAAACTTGAGGCCAAAGCTTGACAGTTCCAGTGCCCACTCGACAATCCTGCCTGTTGCTTCTGGGTTTTGCAATATCCTCTTCAGCGGAAAGCGAGTGACAACTGTGATCTCGTGTGCTTGGAAGTAATGGCGCAGCTTTCTCGAGGCCATGAGAAGGCCGAAAAGCAGCTTCTGCACACCAGAGTACCTTGACCTAGCCCCCTGTAAAAGGGAGCTGACAAAGTAAACTGGGCGCTACACCATTTTCTTCTGTGTCTCCTCTTGCATCTGCGCAGATCCATCCTTGTCGGGACCAGAGCTTGTCGGGGAAGCCCCCTGCTTGTCGCTGGATGTGCTTGCCGCGGTCGCTGGCTCGTCATCTGCCTCCCTCTCCGCTACTAACGCAACACTAACCACTTGATTGGTCGCCGCTATGTACAGCAGCAACTTCTCTTGTGGTTTAGGTGCGACAAGTGTTGGAGTGGAGGACAGGTATCTCTTCAAGTCTTGCAGCGCAGCCTCCGCTTCCGAAGTCCATTTCATTGTACCTGCCCTTTTCAAGATTTTGAAAAATGGCAGGGCGCGCTCAGCAGACCGAGAGATAAACCTGTTGAGAGCAGCCACGCAGCCGGCAAGCTTCCGTACATCCTTGACGCGCTTTGGTGCTTCTATCTGCTCAATGGCCTTGATCTTGTCGGGATTAGCTTCGATTCCCCGCTGAGACACAAAGAACCCAAGAAGTTTGCCGGAAGGGACTCCAAACACACACTTCTCGGGGTTGAGCTTGAGGTTGACCTTGCGCGGATTTGCAAAAGTCTCTTCTAAGTCTCGGATCAGAGTTGCCCTGTCTTTGCTTTTGACCACTATATCATCCATGTAAGCGATATGGACTACTCTGGCAAATGTTGAACCAGCATTCTTTAATCCGAAAGGCATCCGTACGAAACAGTACGTGCCACATGGAGTAATGAATGCGGTTTTCTCCTCATCCTCTTCTGCCATGAAGATCTGATGGTATCCTGAATATGCGTCAAGAAATGAAAGCAACTCACATCTGGCTGTGGAGTCAACAATCTGGTCAATGCGCGGCAAGGGAAATGGATCTTTGGGACAAGCTTTATTAACATCAGTAAAGTCAATACAAAGCCGCCATTTCCCATTCGCCTTGCGCACTACAACCGGATTGGCCAGCCATGTGGGATGGAGCACCCCTCTGACGAGGCTCGCTGCTTCCAATTTCTTGATTTCTTCAGCTATGAATTCTTGGTGCTCCACCGCCTGTTTCCTGACCTTCTGCTTGACGGGCCGCGCATGAGGACAAACGGCAAGATGGTGCTCAATTACCTTCCTGGGAACACCGGGGATGTCAGACGGTTGCCATGCAAACACGTCGACATTCGCCCGCAGGAAAGTAACGAGCGCGCTTTCCTATTTAGGGTCAAGCGTGGCACTGATGGTGAAGGTACCACCAGTGCTGTCCTCCTTGGCGGACACCTTCTTGGTAAGTGGTGGAGCGGCCATCATCTTCTTACTCTTGCCGGTGGAGCTCGATGGTGCGTCCTCGACGGCAGCGCAGCACTCCGAAGAGGCGCGCTTGCTGGAGTAGGCATCAGAGCTCTTGCCGGACTTGGTCTTCTTCTTCCCCCCGGGAGCTTCAGCGGCAAGTGTCTCGCGGTCTGTCGCGGCAGCTGCTTCCCGGTAGATCTTGTCGGCGTAGATAAGGGCATCCTTCTTGTCGCCAGGGACAGAGATGATGCTTATCGGGCCTGGTATCTTGAGCATGTTGTACGCATAGTGAGAGGCCGCCATGAACTTGGCGAGTGTGGGACGGCCAAGTATCCCATTGTAAGGCAATGGGAAATCAGCAACGTCAAAGGTGAGCCTCTTCGTTCTGAAATTCAGCTCGCTGCCAAATGTCACCGGCAACGTGACCTTCCCTTTCGGCTTGCTCCTTCCCGGGTTAATTCCTTGGAATGTACCGGTCTCTTCGAGCTCGCTGTCCGGGATCTGGAGTTTTTGGAGCACAGTGGAGGAGATCAGATTTAAGCCGGCCCCGCCGTCAACTAGCATCTTGGTGACCTTGAGGTTACGGATTGTTGGTGAAACCAACAACGGCAAGCACCCGACCGCAGTTGTGCGATCAGGGTGGTCGTCAATGTCAAAGACGATAGGCGTGCTGGACCACTTCAAAAGCTTGCCTGATTCGACAGGCGGCTCTGCCGCATTAACTTCCCGGAGCCACTGTTTGAGTTGGCGGTGGGAAGTATGCAGAGAAGCGCCACCATCAACACACAAGACTTCTGTAGCCTTCTAAAACTCCTGCTCGCTGTTCTCAACATCATCCATGTCTTCGTCGTCATCTTCGTCTTCGTCCTTGTCGCGGCCGCGGGGAGGTCTGTCTCCTTGCCGCTGCTTGGCCTTGCCGCGGCTTCCTCCCTGGCCAGCACGCTTCTTGCCGGCTTCTCCACCGCCTCCTTGGGCTCTCTCCTTGTCGCGCCGCTCGTACTCAGCCTTTTGTTGCTGGACAAGCTGCTCGACCCTCTTGCAGTTCTGGAGATCATGGCCCTTGGTGCGGTGAATCTTGCAGTACTGCTTGTCAGAGCTGCCCTGCTTGTCGGCGGCCGCCACAGCTTGGCAGTTGGTGCACGCGGCAACCTCCTTGCCGGAGCTGCCAACTTTGGCTTGCTTGGCGGGGCCGTCATCGCCGGACTGCTCAACGACTAGTACCTCTTTGCCGTTCTTCTTCCTGTTGCGCCTCCGGTTTTTCCTTGCCGGGGCTTCATCCTCGCTGTCAGATCCCCCTGCTCCAGCATCTTCTCCGGGGAGTTTCCTCCCTTCTTCAGCGCATGCACACTTGTCGGCCAGGGCGTATAGCTCGCTGACGTCCCTGATCCTGCTCATTGCCATCTCCTCCCGCATCCTGCGATTACGCACGTTCTGATGGAACGCGCTGATAACCGCGGCTGGGTGGATGTCTCGGATATTGCGCTGCACGCGGCTGAATCTCTGGATATACTTGCGCAGGGGTTCTCCTTCCTTCTGGGCAAGCAGGTGGAGGTCACTCTCTTGGCCATGTGGTTTGTGGCCGCCCGTAAAGGCGCCAACAAACTGATGGCACAAATCCGCCCAAGAGGATATGGAGTTGTCCGGCAAGTGCATGAGCTAGGATCTGACTTCGGGCTTGAGCACGAGCGGGAAGTAGTTGGCAATGACCTTGTCGTCTCGCCCCCCGGCAGCTTGCACCGCAATGGTGTAGATGCTGAGGAACTCAGACGGGTGTGACTTGCCGTCGTACTTCTCCGGTACGCCTGGCTTGAAATGCTTCTGGTTGGGCCACTGGACTTGCCGCAGCTCACGGGTAAACGCAGGACAACCTGTCGCGTACGGCAAGCTAGCTGGCTCTCCGGGTGCATGCATGTCAACAGAGGGCCCAGCGCGCAGGTCTGATTGACGGCGCGCTTCTCTTCGGCGCTCGATGCGTGTTCGAGCGTCTTCCTGCTGTCTCTCATGAAGAACTTGGCGTTGGTCGCGACGAGCTCGCGGATCTGATGACGCGGTGGAGTAGCTGTCGAGGTGGATCCGGCGAGTCGGCGATCTTGGCCTTCGGGGCGGAGAGTGCACAGTAGTTGCACCTTCGCCGGTCTTGTCGCCACCGGCTCGTGCCTGGCTGACTTGCCGCGGCAGTGATGCGCTCGGCTGCCGTGGGTTGTCACCGTTGGCGAAGCCGATGAGGCTCTGGATGGTGGCCCTCCAGTCATCAATCTTCTCTGGCACTGGAGGGTAGTCTAGGAGCAGCTGGGCATGTGCCAACGCTTCTGCCGGAGTGGTGGGCGGCGGCAACGAACGGTGCAAGGAGCGAGATATGCTCGGACTTCTAACTGCGTTAGAAGGAGCAACATCTCGTCCAGGCGACTGCGCTGCGCTCGCGCCAGCATGTTGGCGTGGATGCTGGGCCTGAGCACTCTGGGATCTGCCAGCTTGTTCTTGGCCCAACAGACGTATGGTACCGTGGGTACCATGACGCTGCTGGTCCCGCGCCTCCTGGGACGGGCGCGGTGCGTGTACGGACGCTGAGGTCTTGGAGTGCGCGCGGTCATTGTGGGAGGTGACCGTGCCGCCGACGTGCGGTGCAGCCTGGTCCTTGGACCTGGCAGCGCCATGGGTCTCCCCGTCGGTGCCCGTTCTTCCGCCGGCGCCTACTCCACCAGCCGTTCGCTCTGGCGACGGTGGGCTCGGCGCAGACGGAGCAGCCGCCTCCGAAATCTTCTTCTTCGGCGGCATGTTGATGAAGACGATGAAGATCTGGCTCGTGCGAACGCTGGATCAGGTTCGCACAACCTCGACGCACCCCCTACCTGGCGCGCCAAAGATGTCGGGGGTTGCTGATCCCACGTACACCTATGGGGATCGGCGGACCGAGCCCCTTTCGGTTCGGCATGGGGCGGTGGATGCACAAAGAGCAGATCGAGGCGAACGCACGAGCGAGACGATTGATTTACCCAGGTTCGGGCCGCACGGATGCGTAAAACCCTACTCCTGCTTTGGTGGTTGTATTGAGTTCTTGCTCGGGAGCGATGAGTGCTACAGTACACTCAAGCAGCCGGCGAGACCGAGCGTGAGAATGGCTGTCCTCCCCCCTCTCTGTTGCGCATGGGCCTCCTTTTATATGTCTAAGGGGTTACCGACAGGTGGCAACAGAGGTGGGGGTAAAAATGTAAAAGAGGTGGTAGTTGGCTCCACCGCCTACAACAGACGTATCATACCTAACCCTGACGGTAGGGGACAAGGGCATTAAATGCCTGTCTGTGTCACCTTGACGGCACAGAGAGGGACCGCTAGAAACGCCACCGTTTGCCACGATGGTTATCTTGTCAGCGCTTGCTTGCCACCGCATGCCCCTGGCTGCACAGCCTCCCGCCACGTACGCCAGGAGCGGTCCCAGAGCGACACGTTGGTGGGTGAGCTGGAGCACGGGCTGCGGAGTAGTAGCTTCGCCGCGGCAAGCGCCTTGCCGCGGATGTTGCCTTGTCGCGTCCGGGAGCTTGTCGCTCACCGGGTCTTGTCAGGGCGCGCAGTGCGCCGCAGCGAGCTTCTTGAGATGCTTCGGTTGGTCTTCCCGGCAAGCTCCTCTTGCCGGGGTCTCGTCTCCTTCCCGGCAAGCTCCTCTTGCCGGGGTCTTGTCTCCCTCCCGGCAAGCTCCTCTTGCCGGGGCCTTGTTTTGCTCTTGGATACTTTGTTCTTGAATGGCCCCAAAGGGACCACGGAGGGTCCTGGCGGTCGCCCGGCAAGCCTTGCCGCGGGTCGCTGCGACTGCCCGTGCACAAGTTCGGGATACTAAGGTACCCCTACTTTAGTACACCGACAGAGACATACCATAGGATTTTTATATGCAGTTCTATAGGCCCATAATGCATCATCAAGTTTCTTGGACCAATTCTTTCTGGACCTATTAATAGTCTTTTGCAAAATTAATTTGAGTTCTCTATTACTCAATTCTACTTGACCACTAGACTGAGGGTGATAAGGAGATGCAATTCCATGATTAACATCATATTTAGCAAGCATTTTACGGAAAGCACCATGAATAAAATGTGAACCACCATCAGTCATTAAATATCTAGGGACTCCAAACCTTGGAAAAATAACTTCTTTAATCATTTTAATAGAAGTGTTATGATCAGCACTACTAGTTAGAATAGCTTCTACCCACTTAGTAACGTAATCAACAACAACTAAAATATGTGTATAACCATTAGAGGAAGGAAAAGGTCCCATATAGTCAAAGCCCCAAACACCAAATGGTTCAATAACAAGTGAATAATTCATAGGAATTTCTTGACGTCTACTAATATTACCAATTCTTTGACATTCATCACAAGATAAGACAAACTTACGGGCATCCTTGAAGAGAGTAGGCCAATAAAAACCAGATTGCAGTACCTTATGTGCAGTCCAATCTGCAGCATGGTGTCCTCCATAAGCTTCGGAGTGACACTTGCGTAGGATCTGTTCCTGTTCATGCTTAGGTACACAATGTCTAATAACACCATATACTCCTTCTTTATAAAGATGTGGGTCATCCCAAAAGTAATGCCTCAAATCATAGAAGAATTTTTTCTTTTGCTGGTATGTGAAACTAGGTGGTATAAACTTAGCAACGATGTAATTAGCATAATCAGCCTACCATGGAGCAGTATGAGAAGTATTTATGACATTTAATTGCTCATCAGGAAAGCTATCATCAATAGGTAGTGGGTCATCAAGCACATTTTCTAGCCTAGACAAGTTGTCTGCAACGGGGTTCTCGGCTCCTTTTCTATCAACAATATGTAAATCAAATTCTTGTAGCAAGAGAACACATCTAATAAGTCTAGGTTTAGCATCTTTCTTTTCCATAAGATATTTAATAGCAGCATGATCAGTGTGAATAGTTACTTTGGAATCAACAATATAAGGTCTAAACTTATCACAGGCAAATACAACTGCTAAGAATTCTTTTTCAGTAGTAGCATAATTTCTTTGAGCATTGTCTAGAGTTTTACTAGCATATTGAATAGCATTTAGTTTCTCATCAACTCTTTGTCCTAGAACAGCACCTACAGCATAATCACTAGCATCACACATAATTTCGAAGGGTAAATTCCAATCAGGTGAATGAACAATAGGTGCAGAGATCAAGGCTTTCTTAAGTATTTCAAATGCTTCTACACAATCATCATCAAAGACAAATGGTATATCTTTTTGTAATAAATTAGTCAGAGGCCGAGAGATTTTCGAGAAGTCCTTGATGAACCTCCTATAAAAACCGGCATGACCAAGGAAACTTCTTATACCTTTGATGTCCTTGGGACATGGCATCTTTTCAATAGCATCAACCTTGGCTTTATCAACTTCAATACCTCTTTCAGAAACTTTATGCCCCAAGACAATACCTTCATTAACCATAAAGTGGCACTTTTCCCAATTCAAGACAAGATTAGTTTCTTCACATCTCTGCAAAACTCGATCAAGGTTGCTCAAGCAATCATCAAAAGAAGATCCATAGACGGAAAAGTTGTCCATGAAAACCTCACAAATCTTTTCACAAAAGTCAGAGAATATAGCCATCATGTATCTTTGAAAGGTAGCAGGTGCATTACATAAACCGAAAGGCATACGTATATAAGCAAAAGTACCAAAAGGGCATGTAAAAGTAGTCTTTGATTGATCTTTGGCTGACACAGGTAGTTGAGAGAAACCAGAATAACCATCTAGAAAGCAAAAATGTGTATGTTTAGACAATCTTTCTAGCATTTGATCGATAAAAGGTAAGGGGTAATGATCTTTTTAGTAGCCTTATTTAATTTGCGGAAATCAATTACCATCCTATAACCAGTAATAATTCTTTGAGGTATCAATTCATCTTTATCATTAGGGACAACAGTAATACATCCCTTCTTAGGGACACAATGGATAGGACTTACCCACTTACTATCCGCAATGGGATAAATTATACCTGCCTCAAGGAGCTTTAGTATCTCCTTTCTTACCACTTCTTTCATTTTAGGATTCAATCGGCGTTGATGATCACGAACTGGTTTAACATCTTCCTCCAAATTAATTTTATGTTGACATAGAGTGGGACTAATGCCCTTAAGATCATCAAGAGTTTACCCACTAGCAGCACGGTGCTTCTTCAGAGTTTTTAATAATCTCTCTTCTTCATGTTCTAAAAGGTTAGCACTAATAATAGCAGGGTATATCTTTTTCTCATCAAGATAAGCATATTTAAGAGTATCAGGCAACGGTTTAAGCTCAAACACGGGATCACCCTTGGGTGGAGGAGGATCCCTAGGATTTCAACAGGTAAATTGTTTTTCAGAATAGGTTCCTGCTTAAAGAATACTTCATCTAATTCCCTTCTTTCATTCATAAACATATCATTTTCATGGTCTAGCAAATATTGTTCTAAAGGATCACTAGGAGGTACGGCAATAGAAGCAAGACCAATAATTTCATCCTTACTAGGTAATTCTTCTTCACGGTGTTGTCTACTAAATTTAGAAAAATTAAATTCATGAGTCATATTATCTAAACCGACAGTAACAACATCCCTTTTGCAATCTATGGTAGCATTAACAGTATTTAAGAAGGGTCTACCAAATATAATGGGACAAAACTATCTTGTGGGGAACCAAGAACAAGAAAATCAGCAGGATATTTAGTTTTCCCACACAAGCCTTCAACATCTCTAACAATTCCCATTGGTGAAATAGTATCTCTATTAGCAAGTTTAATTGTGGCATCAATATCTACTAACTCAGTGGGTGCAGTGTCATGCATAATTTCTGTGTATAGGTCAATAGGTATTGCACTAGCACTAGCACCCATATCACACAAGCCATGATAACAATGATCTCCTATTTTAAAATAAATAACAGGCATGCCTACCATAGGTCTAGGTTTATCTGTATCACGGGGTTTAGCAATTCTAGCAGTTTCATTACAGAAATAAATAACATGCTCATCTATATTATCAGCCAAGAGATCTTTAACAATAGCAATATTAGGTTCAACTTTAACTTGCTCAGGAGGTGTATATGTTTTAATATTGCTTTTATGAACCACAGTTGAAGCTTTAGCATGATCCTTTATCCTAACAGGGAAAGGTGGTTTCTCAACATAAGAAGTAGGGACAATAGGATCATTATAAGTGATAGTCTTTTCTTCAACTTTAATAGGTGCAACTACTTTTACTTCTATGGGAGGATGATATTTAAACCACTTCTCCTTGGGGAGATCAACATAGGCAGCAAAAGATTCACAGAAAGAAGCTACTATCTCAGAGTCAAGTCCATATTTAGTGCTAAATTTACGAAAAATATCGGTATCCATAAAAGATTTAACACAATCAAAACTAGGTGTCATACTTGACTCCTTACCATGGTCGAGGTCCCAATCTTCGTAGTTGCGTTTAATTCTTTCCAATAAATCCCATTTGAATTCAATAGTCTTCATCATAAAAGAACCAGCACAAGAAGTATCAAGCATGGTGCGATTGTTACCAGAAAGCCGAGCATAAAATTTTTGAATAATTATTTCTCTTGAGAGCTCATGATTGGGGCATGAATATAACATTGATTTAAGCCTCCCCCAAGCTTGAGCGATGCTTTCTCCTTCGCGAGACCAAAAATTATATATATAATTGCGATCATGATGAACAAGATGCATAGGATAAAACTTTTGATGAAATTCCAATTTCAATCGTTTGTAGTTCCAAGACTCCATATCATCACATAGCCTATACCATGTCAATGCATCTCCCCTCAAATATAAAGGGAAAACCTTCTTCTTAACAACATCTCCGGGTACACCTGCAAGCTTAAATAATCCACAAACTTCATCCACATATATTAGATGCTCATCGGGATGTTTTGTTCCATCTCCTAAAAAAGGATTAGCTAGCAGTTTTTCTACCATACCCAAAGGAATTTCAAAGCAAGCATTTTCATTTTCAGTAGGTTCAGTAGGTTGAGGAGCAACTCTTTGCTCTACTGGTCGGTGTGAAGATACCCCGAACAAGCCCCTCAGAGGATTACTTTCCATAGTAACAAGTGACAGCAAATTTCAGCACACTATATAAATTTTTCCTTACCAAATTCCACCTACCAAAGGCGCTTCACTCCCCGGCAATGGCACCAGAAAAGAGTCTTGATGACCCACAAGCATAGGGGATCTATCGTAGTCCTTTCGATAAGTAAGAGTGTCGAACCCAACGAGGAGCAGAAGGAAATGATAAGCGGTTTCCAGCAAGGTATTCTCTGCAAGTACTGAAATAAGTGGTAACAGATAGTTTTGTGATAGGATAATTTGTAACGAGCAACAAGTAACAAAAGTAAATAAAGTGCAGCAAGGTGGCCCAATCCTTTTGTAGCAAAGGACTAGCCTGGACAAACTCTTATATGATGTAAAGCGCTCCCGAGGACACATGGGAATATCGTCAAGCTAGTTTTCATCACGCTCATATGATTCGCGTTCGGTACTTTGATAATTTGGTATGTGGGTGGACCGGTGCTTGGGTGCTGCCCTTACTTGGACAAGCATCCCACTTATGATTAACCTCTATTGCAAGCATCCGCAAATATAACAAAAGTATTAAGGTAAACCTAACCATAGCATGAAACATATGGGTCCAAATCAGCCCCTTACGAAGCAACGCATAAACTAGGGTTTAAGCTTCTGTCACTCTAGCAACCAATCATCTACTTATTACTTCACAATGCCTTCCTCTAGGCCCAAACAATGGTGAAGTGTCATTTGGTCGACGTTCACATAACACCACTAGAGGAGAGTGAAGGAAATATGCCCTAGAGGCAATAATAAAGTTATTATTTATTTCCTTATATCATGATAAATGTTTATTATTCATGCTAGAATTGTATTAACCGGAAACATAATACATGTGTGAATACATAGACAAACAGAGTGTCACTAGTATACCTCTACTTGACTAGCTCGTTAATCAAAGATGGTTATGTTTCCTAACCATGAACAAAGAGTTGTTATTTGATTAACGAGGTCACATCATTAGTTGAATGATCTGATTGACATGACCCATTCCATTAGCTTAGCACCCGATCGTTTAGTATGTTGCTATTGATTTCTTCATGACTTATACATGTTCCTATAACTATGAGATTATGCAACTCCCGTTTACCGGAGGAACACTTTGGGTACTACCAAACGTCACAACGTAACTGGGTGATTATAAAGGAGTACTACAGGTGTCTCCAATGGTGGATGTTGGGTTGGCGTATTTCGAGATTAGGGTTTGTCACTCCGATTGTCGGAGAGGTATCTCTGGGCCCTCTCGGTAATACACATCACATAAGCCTTGCAAGCATAATAACTAAGATGTTAGTTATGAGATAATGTATTACGGAACGAGTAAAGAGACTTGCCAGTAACGAGATTGAACTAGGTATTGGATACCGACGATCGAATCTCGGGCAAGTAACATACCGATGACAAAAGGAACAACGTATGTTGTTATGCGGTCTGACCGATAAAGATCTTCGTAGAATATGTAGGAGCCAATATGGGCATCCAGGTCCCGCTATTGGTTATTGACCGGAGACGTGTCTCGGTCATGTCTACATTGTTCTCGAACCGTAGGGTCCGCACGCTTAACGTTACGATGACAGTTATTATGAGTTTATGCATTTTGATGTACCGAAGGTTGTTTGGAGTCCCGGATGTGATCACGGACATGACGAGGAGTCTCGAAATGGTCGAGACGTAAAGATTGATATATTGGAAGCCTATGTTTGGACATCGGAAGTGTTCCGGGTGAAATCGGGATTTTACCGGATTACCGGGAGGGTTACCGGAACCCCCCGGGAGCCAAATGGGCCAACATGGGCCTTAGTGGAAAGGTGAGAGGGCAGCCCACATAGGGCTGCGCCTCCCCCCTCTCCCTAGTCCTATTAGGACTAGGAGAGGGGCAGGCCACCTCTCTCTTTCTCTTCCCACTTGGGAATCCTAGTTGGACTAGGATTGGAGGGGGGAGTCCTACTCCCGATAGGAGTAGGACTCCTCCTGCGCCTCCCTCCTTTGGCCGGCCAGCCTCCCTCCCTCCATCCTTTATATACGGGGGTAGGGGACACCCCAAGACACACAAGTTGATCCTGGAGATCGTTCCTTAGCCGTGTGCGGTGCCCCCTGCCACCAAATTCCACCTCGATCATATCGTTGTAGTGCTTAGGCGAAGCCCTGCGTCGGTAGTACATCAAGATCGTCACCACGCCGTCGTGCTGACGGAACTCTTCCTCGACGCTTTGCTGGATCGGAGCCCGAGGATCGTCATCGAGCTGAACGTGTGCTAAGAACTCGGAGGTGCCGGAGTAACGGTGCTTGGATCGGTCGGATCGGGAAGAAGACGTACGACTACTTCCTCTATGTTGTGTGATCGCTTCCGCAGTCGGTCTGCGTTGGTACGTAGACAACACTCTTCCCTCTCGTTGCTATGCATCACCATGATCTTGCGTGTGCGTAGGAATTTTTTTGAAATTACTACGTTCCCCAACAGTGGCATCCGAGCCTAGGTTTTATGGTTTGATGTTATTTGCACGAGTAGAACACAAGTGAGTTGTGGGCGATACAAGTCATACTGCCTACCAGCATGTCATACTTTGGTTCGGCGGTATTGTTGGACGAGACGATCCGGACCAACCTTACGCGTACTCTTACGCGAGACCGGTTCCCTCGACGTGATTTGCACATAGATGGCTTGCGGAAGACTGTCTCTCCAACTTTAGTTGAACCAAGTGTGACTACGCCCGGTCCTTGAGAAGGTTAAAACGGAGTCTATTTGACGAACTATCGTTGTGGTTTTTATGCGTAGGTGAGATGAGTTCTTACTTAAGCCCGTAGCAGCCACGTAAAACTTGCAACAACAAAGTAGAGGATGTCTAACTTGTTTTTGCAGGGCATGTTGTGATGTGATATGGTCAAGGCATGATGCTGATTTTATTGTATGAGATGATCATGTTTTGTAACCGAGTTATCGGCAACTGGCAGGAGCCATATGGTTGTCGCTTTATTGTATGCAATGCAATCGCGATGTAATGCTTTACTTTATTACTAAGCGGTAGTGATAGTCGTGGAAGCATAAGATTGGTGAGACGACAACGATGCTACGATGGAGATCAAGGTGTCGCGCCGGTGACGATGGTGATCATGATGGTGCTTCGGAGATGGAGAGCACAAGCACACGATGATGATGGCCATATCATATCACTTATATTGATTGCATGTGATGTTTATCCTTTTATGCATCTTATCTTGCTTTGATTGATGGTAGCATTATAAGATGATCTCTCACTAAATTATCAAGAAGTGTTCTCCCTGAGTATGCACCGTTGCCAAAGTTCGTCGTGCCCAGACACCACGTGATGATCGGGTGTGATAAGCTCCACGTCCATCTACAACGGGTGCAAGCCAGTTTTGCACACGCAGAATACTCAGGTTAAACTTGACGAGCCTAGCATATGCAGATATGGCCTCGGAACACAGAGACCGAAAGGTCGAGCATGAATCATATAGTAGATATGATCAACATAATGATGTTCACCATTGAAAACTACTCCATCTCACGTGATGATCGGTTATGGTTTAGTTGATTTGGATCACGTGATCACTTAGAGGATTAGAGGGATGTCTATCTAAGTGGGAGTTCTTGAGTAATATGATTAAATTGAACTTAAATTTATCATGAACTTAGTCCTGGTAGTATTTTGCAAATTATGTTGTAGATCAATAGCTCGCGTTGTTGCTTCCCTATGTTTATTTTGATATGTTCCTAGAGAAAATTGTGTTGAAAAGATGTTAGTAGCAAAGATGCGGATTGGATCCGTGATCAGAGGTTTATCCTCATTGCTGCACAGAAGAATTATGTCCTTGATGCACCGCTAGGTGACAGACCTATTGCAGGAGCAGATGCAGACATTATGAACGTTTGGCTAGCGCAATATGATGACTACTTGATAGTTTAGTGCACCATGCTTAATGGCTTAGAATAGGGACTTCAAAGACGTTTTGAACGTCATGGACCATATGAGATGTTCCAGGAGTTGAAGTTAATATTTCAAGCAAATACCCGAGTTGAGAGATATGAAGTCTCCAACAAGTTCTATAGCTGAAAGATGGAGGAGAATCGCTCAACTAGTGAGCATGTGCTCAGATTGTCTGGGTACTACAATCGCTTGAATCAAGTGGGAGTTAATCTTCCAGATAAGATAGTGATTGACAGAATTCTCTAGTCATCATCACTAAGTTAGTAGAACTTCGTGATGAACTATAATATGCAAGGGATAACAGAATCAACTCCCAAGCTCTTCGTGATGCTGAAATCAACGAAGGTAGAAATCAAGAAAAACAACAAGTGTTGATGGTTGACAAGACCACTAGTTTCAAGAAAAGGGCAAAGGGAAGAAGGGGAACTTCAAGAAGAACGGCAAGCAAGTTGCTGCTCAAGTGAAGAAGCCCAAGTCTGATCCTAAGCCTGAGACTAAGTGCTTCTACTGCAAAGGGACTGGTCACTGGAAGTGGAATTACCCCAAGTGATTGGCGGATAAGAAGGATGGCAGAGTGAACATAAGTATATTTGATATACATGTTATCGATGTGTACTTTACTAGTGTTTATAGCAAACCCTCAGTATTTGATACTAGTTCAATTGCTAAGATTAGTAACTCGAAACGGGAGTTGCAGAATAAACAAAGACTAGTTAAGGGTGAAGTGATGATGCGTGTTGGAAGTGGTTCCAAGATTGATATGATCATCATCGCACACTCCCCTATACTTTCGGGATTAGTGTTGAACTTAAATAAGTGTTATTTGGTTTTTGCGTTGAGCATGAATATGATTTGATCGTGTTTATTGCAATACGGTTATTCATTAAAGTCAGAGAATAATTGTTGTTCTTCGATGGTCATACACCCAATGAAACAAGTTCGTTGGATCTCGATCATAGTGATACACATATTCATAATATTGAAACCAAAAGATGCAAAGTTAATAATGATAGTGCAACTTATTTGTGGCACTGCCGTTTAGGTCATATTGGTGTAAAGCGCATGAAGAAACTCCATGCTGATGGGCTTTTGGAATCACTTGATTATGAATTAGTTGATGCTTGCGAACCATGCCTCATGGGCAAGATGACTAAGACTCTGTTCTTCGGAACAATGGAGCGAGCAACAGATTTGTTGGAAATCATACATACTGATGTATGTGGTCCGATGAATATTGAGGCTCGCGACAGGTATCATTATTTTCTGATCTTCACAGATGATTTGAGCAGATATGAGTATATCTACTTGATGAAACATAAGTCTGAAACATTTGAAAAGTTCAAAGAATTTTAGAGTGAAGTGAAAAATCATCGTAACAAGAAAATAAAGTTTCTATGATCTGATCGTAGAGAAAAGTATTTGAGTTACGAGTTTGGCCTTCAGTTAAAAACAATGTGAAATAGTTTCACTACTCACGCCACATGGAACACCATAGTGTAATGGTGTGTCCGAACGTCATAACCGTACTTTATTAGATATAGTGCGATCTATGATGTCTCTTACCGATCTACCACTATCGTTTTGGGGTTATGCATTAGAGACAGCTGCATTCACGTTAAAAAGGGGCACCATCTAAGTCCGTTGAGACGACACAATCTGAACTGTGGTTTAGCAAGAAACCAAAGTAGTCGTTTCTTAAAGTTTGGGGTTGTGATGCTTATGTGAAAAAGTTTCATCCTGATAAGCTCAAACCCAAATCGGAGAAATATGTCTTCATAGGATACCCAAAGGAGACTGTTGGGTACACCTTCTATCACAGATCCTAAGGCAAGACATTCGTTGCTTATAATGGATCCTTTCTAGAGAAGGAGTTTCTCTCGAAAGAAGTGAGTGGGAGGAAAGTAGAACTTGACGAGGTAACTGTACCTGCTCCCTTATTGGAAAATAGTACATCACAGAAAACTGTTTCTGCGACACCTATACCAATTAGTGAGGAAGCTAATGATGATGATCATGAAGCTTCAGGACAAGATACTACTGAACCACGTAGATCAACCAGAGTGAGATCCGCACCAAAGTGGTACGGTAATCCAGTTCTGGAAGTCATGCTACTAGATCATGATGAACCTACGAACTATGAAGAAGCGATGGTGAGCCCAGATTCCGCAAAGTGGCTTGAGGCCATGAAATCTGAGATGGGATCCATGTATGAGAACAAAGTATGGACTTTGGTTGACTTGCCCGATGATCGGCAAGCAATTGAGAATAAATGGATCTTCAAGAAAAAGACTGATGCTGACGGTAATATTACTGTCTATAAAGCTCGACTTGTCGCAAAAGGTTTTCGACAAGTTCAAGGGGTTGGCTACGATGAGACCTTCTCACCCGTAGCGATGCTTAAGTCCGTCAGAATTATGTTAGCAATTGCTGCGTTTTATGATTATGAAATATGGCAAATGGATGTCAAAACTGCATTCCTGAATGGATTTCTGGAAGAAGAGTTGTATATGATGCAACCAGAAGGTTTTGTCGATCCGAAGGGAGCTAACAAAGTGTGCAAACTCCAGCGATCCATTTATGGACTGGTGCAAGCATCTCGGAGTTGGAATAAGCGCTTTGATAGTGTGATCAAAGCATTTGGCTTTATACAAACTTTTGGAGAAGCTTGTATTTACAAGAAAGTGAGTGGGAGCACTACAGCATTTCTGATAAGTATATGTGAATGACATATTGTTGATCGGAAATAATGTAGAATTATTCTGTAAAGCATAAAGGAGTGTTTGAAAGGAGTTTTTCGAAGAAAGACTTCGGTGAAGCTGCTTACATATTGAGCTTCAAGATCTATAGAGATAGATCAAGACGCTTGATAAGTTTTTTCAATGAGTACATACCTTGACAAGATTTTGAAGTAGTTCAAAATGGAGCAGTCAAAGAAAGAGTTCTTGCCTGTATTACAAGGTGTGAAGTTGAGTAAGACTCAAAACCCGACCACGGCAGAAGATAGAAAGAGAATGAAAGTCATTCCCTATGCCTTGGCCATAGGTTCTATAAAGTATGTCATGCTGTATACCAGATCTATTGTATACCCTGCACTGATTTGGCAAGAGAGTACAATAGTGATCTAGGAGTAGATCACTCGACAGCGGTCAGAATTATCCTTAGTGAAATAAGGATATGTTTCTCGATTATGAACGTGATAAAAAGGTTCGTCGTAAAGGGTTACGCCGATGCAAGTTTTGACACTAATCTAGATGACTCTAAGTCTCGGTCTAGATACATATTGAAAGTGGGAGCAATTAGCTAGAGTAGCTCCATGCAGAGCATTGTTGACATAGAAATTTGCAAAATACATGTGGATCTGAATGTGGCAGACCCGTTGACTAAGATTCTCTCACAAGCAAAACATGATCACACCTTAGTACACTTTGGGTGTTAATCACATAGCGATGTGAACTAAATTACTGAATCTAGTAAACCCTTTGGGTGTTGGTCACATGGCGATGTGAACTATGGGTGTTAATCACATGATGATGTGAACTATTGATGTCAATCACATGGTGATGTGATCTAGATTATTGACTCTAGTGCAAGTGGGAGACTGAAGGAAATATGCCCTAGAGGCAATAATAAAGTTATTATTTATTTCCTTATATCATGATAAATGTTTATTATTCATGCTAGAATTGTATTAACCGGAAACATAATACATGTGTGAATACATAGACAAACAGAGTGTCACTAGTATACCTCTACTTGACTAGCTCGTTAATCAAAGATGGTTATGTTTCCTAACCATGAACAAAGAGTTGTTATTTGATTAACGAGGTCACATCGTTAGTTGAATGATCTGATTGACATGACCCATTCCATTAGCTTAGCACCCGATCGTTTAGTATGTTGCTATTGATTTCTTCATGACTTATACATGTTCCTATAACTATGAGATTATGCAACTCCCGTTTACCGGAGGAACACTTTGGGTACTACCAAACGTCACAACGTAACTGGGTGATTATAAAGGAGTACTACAGGTGTCTCCAATGGTGGATGTTGGGTTGGCGTATTTCGAGATTAGGGTTTGTCACTCCGATTGTCGGAGAGGTATCTCTGGGCCCTCTCGGTAATACACATCACATAAGCCTTGCAAGCATAATAACTAAGATGTTAGTTATGAGATAATGTATTACGGAACGAGTAAAGAGACTTGCCAGTAACGAGATTGAACTAGGTATTGGATACCGACGATCGAATCTCGGGCAAGTAACATACCGATGACAAAAGGAACAACGTATGTTGTTATGCGGTCTGAACGATAAAGATCTTTGTAGAATATGTAGGAGCCAATATGGGCATCCAGGTCCCGCTATTGGTTATTGACCGGAGACGTGTCTCGGTCATGTCTACATTGTTCTCGAACCGTAGGGTCCGCACGCTTAACGTTACGATGACAGTTATTATGAGTTTATGCATTTTGATGTACCGAAGGTTGTTCGGAGTCCCGGATGTGATCACGGACATGACGAGGAGTCTCGAAATGGTCGAGACGTAAAGATTAATATATTGGAAGCCTATGTTTGGACATCGGAAGTGTTCCTGGTGAAATCGGGATTTTACCGGATTACCGGGAGGGTTACCGGAACCCCCCGGGAGCCAAATGGGCCAACATGGGCCTTAGTGGAAAGGTGAGAGGGCAGCCCACATAGGGCTGCGCCTCCCCCCTCTCCCTAGTCCTATTAGGACTAGGAGAGGGGCCGGCCACCTCTCTCTTTCTCTTCCCACTTGGGAATCCTAGTTGGACTAGGATTGGAGGGGGAGTCCTACTCCCGGTAGGAGTAGGACTCCTCCTGCGCCTCCCTCCTTTGGCCGGCCAGCCTCCCTCCCTCCATCCTTTATATATGGGGGCAGGGGACACCCCAAGACACACAAGTTGATCCTGGAGATCGTTCCTTAGCCGTGTGCGGTGCCCCCTGCCACCAAATTCCACCTCGATCATACCGTTGTAGTGCTTAGGCGAAGCCCTGCGTCGGTAGTACATCAAGATCGTCACCACGTCGTCGTGCTGACGGAACTCTTCCTCGACGCTTTGCTGGATCGGAGCCCGAGGATCGTCATCGAGCTGAACGTGTGCTAAGAACTCGGAGGTGCCGGAGTAACGGTGCTTGGATCGGTCGGATCGGGAAGAAGACGTACGACTACTTCCTCTATGTTGTGTGATCGCTTCCGCAGTCGGTCTGCGTTGGTACGTAGACAACACTCTCCCCTCTCGTTGCTATGCATCACCATGATCTTGCGTGTGCGTAGGAAATTTTTTGAAATTACTACGTTCCCCAATAGAGAGACAACATACATCTCATCAAAATATCGAACGAATACCAAATTCACATGACTACTAATAGCAAGACTTCTAGCATGTCCTCTGGAACAAAAGTAACTACTCACAAAGCATAACCATGTTCATAATTAGAGGGGTATTAATGTGCATATAGGATCTGAACATATGATCTTCCACCAATTAAACCAACTAGCATCAACTACAAGGAGTAATTAACACTACTAGCAACCTACTAGCACCAATCCCGGACTTGGAGACAAGAATTGGATACAAGAGATGAACTAGGGTTTTGAGATGAGATGGTGCTGATGAAGATGTTAATAAGAAGTTTCATGATCATCATCATTAGCTTCCTCACTTACAGTTTTAGGAATCACTGGAACTGATTTCAGTGATGAACTACTTTTCCATAAGGGAGAAGGTACAATTACCTCATCAAGTTCTACTTTCCTCCCACTCACTTCTTTCGAGAGAAACTCCTTCTCTACAAAGGATCCATTCTTAGCAATGAATATCTTGCCTTCGGATCTGTGATAGAAGGTGTACCCAACAGTCTCCTTTGGGTATCCTATGAAGACACATTTCTCTGATTTGGGTTTGAGCTTATCAGGTTGAAGCTTTTTCACATAAGCATCACAGCCCCAAAATTTAAGAAATGACAACTTGGGTTTCTTGCCAAACCACAGTTCATAAGGTGCCGTCTCGACGGATTTAGATGGTGCCCTATTTAACGTGAATGCAGCCGTCTCTAAAGCATAACCCCAAAACGATAGCAGTAAATCAGTGAGAGACATCATAGATCGCACCATATCTAATAAAGTGCGGTTATGATGTTTGTACACACCATTACGTTGTGGTGTTCCAGGTGGCGTGAGTTGCGAAACTATTCCGCCCTATTTCAAATGAAGTCCAAACTCATAATTCAAATACTCACCTCCACGATCAAATCGTAGAAACTTGATTTTCTTGTTATGATGATTTTCCACTTCACTCTGAAATTCTTTGAACTTTTCAAATGTTTCAGACTTATGTTTCATCAAGTAGGTATACCCATATCTGCTCAAATCATCTGTGAAGGTGAGAAAATAACGATATCTGCCGTGAGCTTCAATGTTCAGTGGACCACATACATCAGTATGTATGCTTTCCAATAACTCTGTTGCTCGCTCCATTGTTCCGGAGAACGGAGTTTTAGTCATCTTGCCCATGAGGCATGGTTCGCAAGTACCAAGTGATTCATAATCAAGTGATTCCAGAAGTCCATCAGAATGGAGTTTCTTCATGCGCTTCACACCAATATGACCTAAACGGTAGTGCCGCAAATAAGTCGCACTATCATTATCAACTCTGCATTTTTTGGCTTCAATACTATGAACATGTGTATCACTACTATCAAGATTTAGTAAAAATAGACCACTCATCAAGGGTGCATGACCGTAAATGATATTACTCATATAAATAGAACAACCATTATTCTCTGATTTAAATGAATAATCGTCTCGCATTAAACAAGATCCAGATATAATGTTCATGCTCAACGCTGGCACCAAATAACAATTATTCAGGTCTAAAACTAATCCTGAAGGTAGATGTAGAGGTAGCGTGCCGACGGCGATCACATCGACTTTGGAACCATTTCCCACGCGCATCGTCACCTCGTCCTTAGCTAATCTTCGCTTAATCTGTAGCCCCTATTTCGAGTTGCAAATGTTAGCAACTCAACCAGTATCAAATACCCAGGCACTACTGCGAGCATTAGTAAGGTACACATCAATAACATGTATATTAAATATACCTTTCACTTTGACATCCTTCTTCTCTACCAAATACTTGGGGAAGTTCCACTTCCAGTGACCAGTTCCTTTGGAGTAGAAGCACTCAGTCTCAGGCTTAGGTCTAGACTTGGGTTTCTTCGCTTGAGCAGCAACTGGTTTGCTCTTCTTCTTGAAGTTCCCCTTCTTCCCTTTACCCTTTTTCTTGAAACTGGTGGTCTTGTTGACCATCAACACTTGATGCTCCTTGTTGATTTCTACCTCCGCAGCTTTTCGCATTGCGAAGAGCTCAGGAATCGTCTTATCCATCCCTTGCATATTATAGTTCATCACGAAGCTTTTGTAGCTTGGTGGCAGTGATTGAAGAACTCTGTCAATGACACTATCATTAGGAAGATTAACTCCCAGTTGAGTGAAGTGGTTGTGGTACCCAGACATTCTGAGTATATGTTCACTGACAGAACTATTCTCCTCCATCTTGTAGCTGTAGAACTTATTGGAGACTTCATATATCTCAATCCGGGCATTTGCTTGAAATATTAACTTCAACTCCTGGAACATCTAAAATGCTCCATGACGTTCAAAACGTCATTGAAGTCCCGGTTCTAAGCCGTAAAGCATGGCACACTGAACTGTCGAGTAGTCATCAGCTTTGCTCTACGAGGTGTTCATAACATCTGGCGTTGCTCCTGCAACGGGTTTGTCACCTAGCGATGCTTGCAGGACGTAATTCTTCTGTTCAGCAATGGGGATAATCCTCAAGTTATGGACCCAGTCCGTGTAGTTGCTACCATCATCTTTCAACTTAGCTTTCTCTAGGAACGCATTAAAATTCAACGAAACAATGGCACGGGCCATCTATCTACAACAACATAGACATGTAAAATACTAGCAGGTACTAAGTTCATGATAAATTAAAGTTCAATTAATCAAATTACTTAAGAACTCCCACTTAAATAGACATCTCTCTAATCATGTAAGTGATCACGTGATCCGTATCAACTAAACCATGTTCGATCATCATGTGAGATGGAGTAGTTTTCAATGGTGAACATCACTATGTTGATCATATCTAATATATGATTCACGCTCGACCTTTCGGTCTCCAGTGTTCCGAGGCCATATCTGCATATGCTAGGCTCGTCAAGTTTAACCCAAGTATTCCGCGTGTGCAAAACTGGCTTGCACCCGTTGTGTGTGAACGTAGAGCTTATCACACCCGATCGTCATGTGGTGTCTCGGCACGACGAACTATAGCAACAGTGCATACTCAGGGAGAACACTTATACCTTGAAATTTAGTGAGAGATCATCTTATAATTCTACCGTCAAACTAAGAAAAATAAGACGCATAAAGGATAAACATCACATGCAATCAATATATAAGTGATATGATATAGCCATCATCATCTTGTGCCTTTGATTTCCATCTCCAAAGCACCGTCATGATCACCATCGCCACCGGCTTCACACATTGATATCCACCGAAGCATCATTGTCGTCTCGCCAACTATTGCTTCTACGACTATCGCTACCGCTTAGAGTAAAGAAATTGAATGGCGATTGCATTTCATACAATAAAGCGACAACCATATGGCTCCTGCTAGTTGCCGATAACTGTGTTACAAAACATGATCATCTCATACAATAAAATTTAGCATCATGTCGTGACCATATCACATCACAACATGCCCTGCAAAAACAAGTTAGACATCCTCTACTTTGTTGTTGCAAGTTTTACGTGGCTGCTACGGGCTGAGCAAGAACTGTTCTTACCTACGCATCAAAAACCACAACGCGGTATAGTGATTGCTTTTTGATCTTCAGAAAGAACCCTGTTCATTGAATCCGATTCAACTAAATCTGGAGAAACAGACACCCACTAGCCACCTTTGTGCGAAGCATGTCGGTAGAACCAGTCTTGCGTAAGCGTACGCGTAATGTCGGTTTGGGCATCCAACAATGTCGATGAATCAAGAATCAACTAGTGACGGCAAGCAATATGTATATACCCACGCACACAACTCCTTTGTGATCTACTCGTGCATATAACATCTACGCATAAACCTGGCTCGGATGCCACTGTTGGGGAACACAGTATTTTCAAAAAAATTCCTACGCACACGCAAGATCATGGTGATGCATAGCAACGAGAGGGGAGAGTATTGTCTACGTACCCTCGTAGACCGTAAGCGGAAGCGTTATGACAATGCGGTTGATGTAGTCGTACGTCTTCACGATCGACCGATCCTAGTACCGAAAGTACGACACCTCCGCGGTCTGCACACGTTCGGCTCGGTGATGTCCCGTGAACTCACGATCCAGTAGAGCTTCGAGGGAGAGCTTCGTCAGCACGACGGCGTGATGATGGTGATGATGTTGCTACCGGAACAGGGCTTCGCCTAAGCACCACTACGATATTACCGAGGTGGATTATGGTGGAGGGGGCACCGCACATGGCTAAGAGATCAATGATCAACTTGTGTGTCTACGGGGCTCCCCCGTATATAAAGGAGTGGAGGAGGGGGAGGGCCGGCCCTCCAATGGCACGCCCTATGGGGAGTCCTACTTCCACCGGGAGTAGGATTCCCCCCTTTCCATGTAGTAGGAGTAGGAGAAGGAAGGAGGAAAGAGGGAGAAGGAAAGGGGGTGCCTCCCCCCTTCCTTGTCCAATTCGGACCAGAGGGGGAGAGGCAAAGGGCCTACCCTGGCAGCCCCTCCTCTCTTTCCACTAAGGCCCATAAGGCCCATTAAACTCCCAGGGGGTTCCGGTAATCCCCCGGTACTCCGGTATATGCCCGAACTTCACTTAGAACTTCACTCAGTACTCCGGTATGATGAGTTTATGTCTTGACCATTTCGAGACTCCTCGTCATGTCCGTGATCAAATCCGGGACTCCAAACTACCTTGAGTACATCAAAACACATAAACTCATGATACCGATTGTCACCGAACGTTAAGCATGCGGACCCTAAGGGTTCGAGAACTATTTAGACATGACCGAGACATGTCTCCGGTCAATAACCAATAGCGGAACCTGGATGCTCATATTGGTTCCTACATATTCTACGAAGATCTTTATCGGTCAAACCGCATAACGATATACATTGTTCCCTTTGTCATCGGTACGTTACTTGCCCAAGATTCGATCGTCGGTATCTCAATACCTAGTTCAATCTCGTTACTGGCAAGTCTCTTTACTCATTCCGTAATGCTACATCCCGTAACTAACTCATTAGCTACATTGCTTGCAAGGCTTATAGTGATGTACATTACCGAGAGGGCCCAGAGATACCTCTACAACAATCGGAGTGACAAATCCTAATCTTGATCCATGCCAACTCAACAAACACCGTCGGAGACACCTGTAGAGCACCTTTATAATCACCCAGTTATGTTGTGATGTTTGGTAGCACACAAAGTGTTCCTCCGGTATCCGGGAGTTGCATGATCTCATAGTCATAGGAACATGTATAGTTATGGATAAAGAAATAGGAACAAACTAAACAATCATCGTGCTAAGCTGACAGATGGGTCAAGTCAATCACATCATTCTCTAATGATGTGATCCCATTAATAAATTGACAAGTCATGTCTATGGTTAGGAAACAAAACCATCATTGTTTCAACGGGCTAGTCAAGTAGAGCCAAACTAGTGACACTCTGTTTGTCTATGTATTCACACATGTACGAAGTTTCCGGCTAATACAATTCTAGCATGAATAATAAACAGTTATCATGATATAAGGAAATATAAATAACAACTTTATTATTGCCTCTAGGGCATATTTCCTTCACCATCTACCTCTATTACTTCGGTTCGTTGTGTTAAGCGTGAGTATGTGGTAGCTCAGTCACGGTTGTAATGGTGTGTGTTGATGACCCACAAGTATAGGGGATCTATCGTAGTCCTTTCGATAAGTAAGAGTGTTGAACCAAACGAGGAGTAGAAGGAAATGATAAGCAGTTTTCAGTAAGGTATTTTCTGCAAGCACTGAAATTATCGGTAACAAATAGTTTTGTGATAAGGAAATTTGTAACGGGTAACAAGTAACAAAAGTAAACAAGGTGCAGCAAGGTGGACCAATCCTTTTCGTAGCAAAGGACAAGCCTGGACAAACTCTTATATAAAGGAAAATGCTCCCGAGGACACATGGGAATTATCATCAAGCTAGTTTTCATCACGCTCATATGATTCGCGTTCGTTGCTTTGATAATTTGATATGTGGGTGGACCGGTGCTTGAGTACTGCCCTTACTTGGACAAGCATCCCACTTATGATTAACCCCTCTTGCAAGCATCCACAACTACAAAAGAAGAATTAAGGTAAACCTAACCATAGCATGAAACATATGGATCCAAATCAGCCCCTTACGAAGCAACACATAAACTAGGGTTTAAGCTTCTGTTACTCTAGCAACCCATCATCTACTTATTACTTCCCAATGCCTTCCCCTAGGCCCAAATAATGGTGAAGTGTCATGTAGTCGACGTTCACATGACACCACTAGAGGAGAGACAACATACATCTCATCAAAATATCGAACGAATACCAAATTCACATGACTACTTATAGCAAGACTTCTCCCATGTCCTTAGGAACAAATGTAACTACTCACAAATCATATTCGTGTTCATAACCAGAGGGGTATTAATATGCATAAAGGATCTGAACATATGATCTTCCACCAAATAAACCAACTAGCATCAACTACAAGGAGTAATCAACACTACTAGCAACCCACATATACCAATCTAAGGTTTTGAGACAAAGATTGGATACAAGAGATGAACTAGGGTTTGAGAGGAGATGGTGCTGGTGAAGTTGTTGATGGAGATTGACCCCCTCCCGATGAGAGGATCGATGGTGATGATTTCCCCCTCCCGGAGGGATGTTTCCCCGGCAGAACAGCTCCGCCGGAGCCCTAGATTGGTTCCGCCTCGAGATGGTGGCGCTTCGTCCGGAAAGCTTTCTTCCGATTTTTCCAGGGCAAAAGACTTCATATAGCAAAATATGGGCACCGGACGCCTGCCAGGGAGCCCATGAGACAGGGGGCGCCCCCACCCTCGTGGATGGTGGCTGCCCCCCCCTCTGGTGCTTTCTTCGCCCAATATTTTTTATGTATTCCAAAACTGACTTCCATGGAGTTTCAGGACTTTTGGAGTTGTGCAGAATATGTCTCTAATATTTGCTCCTTTTCCAGCCTAGAATTCCAGCTGCCGGCATTCTTCCTCTTCGTGCGAACCTTATAAAATAAGAGAGAAAAGGCATAAGTATTGTGACATAATGTGTAATAATAGCCCATAATGCAATAACTATCGATATAAAAGCATGATGCAAAATGTACGTATCAACTCCCCCAAGCTTAGACCTCGCTTGTCCTAAAGCGGAAGCCGATATCAAAAAATATGTCCACATGTTTAGAGATAGAGGTGTCGATAAAATAAAATACGGACATGAGGGCATCATGATCATTCTTATAACAGCAATATGATTTCTTATGCTAGAGTAACAATTTATTCACAATGTCAAGTATGAATCGGAAACTTCATTGAAAACTAACAAACTATAACCTCAGTCATTGAAGCAATTGCAATTTATCATAACATCGAAAAGAGTCAATATCAGAGCTTTTCAGCAAGTCCACATACTCAACTATCATTTAGTCTTTCACAATTGCTAACACTCACGCAATACTTATGGGTATGAAGCTTTAATCGGACAAAGAGAAAGATAGGGGCTTATAGTTTTGCCTCCCAACCTTTTACCTTAAGGGTAATGTCAACAACAATAGTTTATGAAAATCCACGTCCAATTAGCTATATATATTAGGATCTTTCCAACACACGGTGCTTGCCAAAGGATAAAGTATAAAAAGGAGAGGTGAAGATCACCGCGACTCTTGCATAAGACATAAGACAAGAATAAAAGATAGGCCCTTCGCAGAGGGAAGCAGAGGTTGTCATGTGTTTTTATGGTTGGATGCACGAAATCTTAATGCAAAAGACGTCACTTTATATTGCCACTTGTGATATGGACCTTTATTATGCCGTCCGTTGCTTTTATTCCTTCCACATCACAAGATCGTATAAAGCTTATTTTCTCCACACCAATAGATCATACATATTTAGAGAGCAATTTTTATTGCTTGCAACAATGACAATTTACTTGAAGGATCTTACTCAATCCATAGGTAGATATGATGGACTCTCATGGCAAAACTAGGTTTAAGAATATTTGGAAGCACAAGTAGTATCTCTACTTGGTGCAAAGAATTTGGCTAGCATGAGGGGGAAAGGCAAGCTCAACATGTTGGATGATCCATGACAATATAATTTATCTCGGATGTAAGAAAACATAACCCATTACGTTGTCTTCCTTGTCCAACATCAACCTTTTAGCATGTCATATTTTAATGAGTGCTCACAATCATAAAAGATGTCCAAGATTGTATATTTATATGTGAAAACCTCTCTTTATTTATTACTTCCTATTAATTGCAACGATGACTAAAACTATGTTTGTCAACTCTCAACAACTTTTATTCATCATACTCTGTATATGTGAAGTCATTACTCTCCATAAGATCAATATGATCTTTTTACTTCTTTTTTTCCTCTTTTTTCTCAAGATCATAGCAAGATAACCAAGCCCTTGACTCAAAACTAATCTTTATTATATATAGCTCACGGACTCGATTACATAGAAGGATCATAAAGCAAAACTCAAAACTAAATCACACCAAAACTTTATTCTTCTAGAACAAGATATTACCAAAAGGATAGAACTATGAAAAACGGTAAAGATAGAAGTGTGATGGTGATACGATACTGGGGCACTCCCCAAGCTTGGCAGTTGCCAAGGGGAGTGCCCATACCCGATACTCAATTCGCCTTTGGTGGTAGTGATGATGGAGTTGTTGATGATGTAGGCTTGTCGTCCAACATCGAGCGTAGGAGGTGCTCCAAATTAAGAATAATGCCCTTGAGTGCGGTGATATGCTCTTGCAACAGAATATTTTCACGAGTTAGATACTTGTTTTGCACCCGAACTATTTCAATCATCTTGAAAGCTTCAATTTCAATAGGGGTAAGAAGATTGTAATGAGGTTGAAGGATGTCTTCTTCTTCTGCTGCCGGATCTTGATCCTCCGTGGCCTTCTTGATCCCATCATCTGTGTTGATCTCCCCGGGTTCTTCTATCTTCAACTCTATCTTCATTAGCCAAGCATCGTCTCCCTCATTGTTGGAGGAAGGGGACGACATGATGCCTGGCCTTGAAAAATCTGGCAGAAAACAGGTCGAAACAAAAACAGAGGATAATTGTGTGGTACGGTGGTCAAAACCTTCGGGAGATTATATAATGAATTTTTAATGACTAAAAGAAGTATCGTGCAAGAAACGGAGTCCGGAGGGCACACAAGGTGCCCACGAGGCAGGGGGCACGCCCAGGGGGGTAGGGCGCGCCCTCCACCCTCATGGATGCCTCGTGTCCTTCCCGGACTACTTCTAATTTTCCTATTTTCTTAAATATTCCAAAACAGAGAAGAATTGCTATTAGAACTGTTTTGGAGTCGGTTTACTTACCGTACCACATACATATTCCTTTTTGGAGGCTAAAACGTTCTTGAAGGTGTCCCTTATATACTCCTCCGGGGTTGCAGTTTCAATAACATTAGTTTCAACATTTATAGGATTACCTAAGATATAATGTTTGATTCTTTGACCGTTCACCACACTTGGATTTGTGCCTTCGAAGTTGTTAATTTTTATGGCACCAGAATGATAGACCTCCTCGATAACGTAAGGACCTTCCCATTTAGAGAGGAGTTTTCCTGCAAAAAATCTTAAACGAGAGTTGTATAACAATACATAATCACCTACATTAAACTCACGTTTTTGTATCCTTTTGTCATGCCATCTTTTAACTTTTCCTTTAAATAGTGTGGCATTCTCATAGGCCTGGGTTCTCCACTCATCAAGTGAGCTAATGTCAAATAGTCTCTTCTCACCAGCAAGTTTGAATTCACAGTTGACCTCTTTAATGGCCCAATATGCCTTATGTTCTCGTTCGAGAGGTAAGTGACATGCTTTACCATAAACCATCTTATATGGAGACATACCCATAGGATTTTTATATGCAGTTCTATAGGCCCATAATGCATCATCAAGTTTCTTTGACCAATTCTTTCTAGATCTATTAATAGTCTTTTGCAAAATTAATTTAAGCTCTCTATTGCTCAGTTCTACTTGACCACTAGACTGTGGTGATATGGGGATGCAATTCTATGATTAACATCATACTTAGCAAGCATTTTACGAAAAGCACCATGAACAAAATGTGAACCACCATCAGTCATTAAGTATCTAGGGACTCCAAACCTCAGAAAAATAACTTCTTTAAGCATCTTAATAGAGGTGTTATGATCTGCACTACTAGTTGGAATAGCTTCTACCCACTTAGTAACGTAATCAACATCAACTAAAATATGTGTATACCCATTAGAGGAAGGAAGCTGTCCCATATAATGAAAGCCCAAACATCAAATGGTTCAATAACAAGTGAATAATTCATAGGCATTTCCTGACGTCTACTAATATTACCAATTCTTTGACATTCATCACAAGACAAGACAAACTTACAGGCATCCTTGAAGAGAGTAGGCAAATAAAAACCGGATTGCAATACCTTATGTGCAGTTTTATCTCCAACATGGTGTCCTCCATAAGCCTCGGAGTGACACTTGCGTAGGATTTGTTCCTGTTCATGCTTAGGTACACAACATCTAATAACACCATCTACTCCTTCTTTATAAAGGTGTGGGTCATCCCAGAAGTAATGTCTTAAATCATAGAAAAACTTTGTCTTTTGCTGATAGGTGAAACTAGGTGGTATAAATTTAGCAACAATGTAATTAGCATAATCAACATACCATGGAGCAGTACGAGAAGCATTTATGAAAGCTAATTGTTCATCAGGAAAGCTATCATCAATAGTTAGTGGGTCATCAAGAACATTCTCTAACCTAGACAAGCTGTCTGCAATGGGGTTCTCAGCTCCCTTTCTATCAATAATATGCAAATCAAATTCTTGTAGTAGGATAACTCATCTAATAAGTCTAGGTTTAGCATCTTTCTTTTCCATAAGATATTTAATAGTAGCATGATCAGTGTCAACAGTTACTTTAGAATCAACAATATAAGGTCTGAACTTATCATAAGCAAATACAACTGCTAAAAATTCTTTTTAAGTAGTAGCATAATTTCTCTGGGCAATGTATAGAGTTTTACTAGCATATTGGATAACATTTAATTTCTTATCCACTCTTTGTCCTAGAATAGCACCTACATCATAATCACTAGCATCACACATAATTTCAAAGGGTAAATTCCAATAAGGATGCTGAACAATGGGTGCAGAAATCAAGGCTTTCTTAAGTATTTCAAATGCTTCTACACAATCATCATCAAAGACAAAAGGAACATCCTTTTTTAAAAGATTAGTCAGAGGCCTAGAAATTTTTGAGAAGTCTTTAATGAACCTCCTATAAAAACTGGCATGACCAAGGAAACTTCTTATACCTTTAATGTTCTTTGGGCACGACATCTATTCAATAGCATCAACTTTAGCTTTATCAACTTCAATACCTCTTTTAGAAATTTTATGCCCCAAGACAATGCCTTCATTAACCATAAAGTGGCACTTCTCCCAATTCAAGACAAGATTAGTTTCTTCACATCTCTGCAAAAATCGATCAAGGTTGCTTAAGCAATCATCAAAAGAAGTTCCATATACGGAGAAATCATCCATGAAAACCTCAACAATCTTTTCACAAAAGTCAGAGAATATAGCAGTCATACATCTTTGAAAGGTAGCAGGTGCATTACATAAACCAAAAGGCATACGTCTATAAGCAAAGGTACCAAAAGGGAAAGTAAAGGTGGTCTTTTCTTGATCCTCTTTTGACACATGTATTTGAGAGAAACCAGAATAACCGTCTAGAAAGCAAAAATGTGTATTTTTGGATAATATTTCTAGCATTTGATCAATAAATGGTAAAGGGTAATGATCCTTTTTAGTAGCTTTATTTAGTTTGCGGAAATCAATTACCATTCTATAACCTGTAACAATTCTTTGTGGGATCAATTCATCTTTATCATTAGGAACAACATTAATACCTCCTTTCTTATTACTTCCCAATGCCTTCCCATAGGACCAAATAATGGTTAAGTGTCATGTAGTTGACGTTCACATGACACCACTAGAGGAGAGACAACATACATCTCATCAAAATATTGAACAAATACCAAATTCACATGACTACTTATAGCAAGACTTCTCCCATGTCCTCAGGAACAAACGTAACTACTCACAAATCATATTAATGTTCATAATCAGAGGGGTATTAATATGAATAAAGGATCTGAACATATGATCTTCCACCAAATAAACCAACTAGCATCAACTACAAGGAGTAATCAACACTACTAGCAACCCACAGGTACCAATCTGAGGTTTTGAGACAAAGATTGGATACAAGAGATGAACTAGGGTTTGAGAGGAGATGGTGCTGGTGAAGATGTTGATGGAGATTGACCCCCTCCCAATGAGAGGATCGATGGTGATAACGATGGTGATGATTTCCCCCTCCCGGAGGGATGTTTCCCCGGCAGAACAGCTCCGCCAGAGCCCTAGATCGGTTCCGCCAAGGTTCCACCTCAAGATGGTGGCGATTCGTCCCGAAAGCTTTCTTCCGATTTTTTCCACGGCGAAAGACTTCATATAGCAAAAGATGGGCACTAGAGGCCTGCCAGGGGGCCCATGAGACAGGGGCGCACCTAGGGGGTAGGGCGCGCCCCCACCCTCGTGGATGGTGGGTGGCCCCCTTTGGTGCTTTCCTCGCCCAATATTTTTTATATATTCCAAAACTGACTTCCGTGGAGTTTCAGGACTTTTGGAGTTGTGCAGAATAGGTCTCTAATATTTGCTCCTTTTCCAGCCCAGAATTCCATCTGCTGGCATTCTTCCTTTTCATGTGAACCTTATAAAATAAGAGAGAAAAGGCATAAGTATTGTGACATAATGTGTAATAACAGCCCATAATGCAATAAATATTGATATAAAAGCATGATGCAAAATGGACGTATCATGTGCATCAAATTGTAAGTTCTATTTCAAAATAATAAATTTAGAGCATAACTAGTGAGGGTTATTCATTATATATATTCTCCATTAACAGTAGTGTTTTTAACTTTTGAAATAGGCATAGGGTTAACAACGTTTCCTTTTGAAAGCACAAGTGCTCCTTGGGTGGTTTTGGTAATTAATGTCAACATATCTCTTGTTGGACTAATGTTTTCATCTAGAATATTTTAGACAAGTTCAACAGATGGAGTGGCATGGACAAGAGGATGTGGAACCCCTTCAAGATGCTAAGGACAAAGAATTGGCTCAAGCTCAACAGCTAAAGGCTCTACATTTTCAGTTTAGTGATCCAAGATCACATTGAGTCCTTAGGAAAGCCAATACTATTAAAAGGGGATGAGGTGTTGCTTAATGGCTTGCTTGCTCAAAGTGCTTAGTGATATGCTCCAAAGCCCTCAACCACTTTCTCATATCCACATATATCCCAAACCAAAAATCAAACTCGGCCCCATCGATTTGATCCATCCGGTGCCACCGAGTTCACTTGACATAGCCACTACCAGAAACCCTAATGAATTCAATCTCACCGATGGGATCTTGGTCTCACCGAGATGGGCTTGCAAACTCTCTATTACCTATTGCAATAATTTCGGTCCCATTGAGATATGCAATTGGTCCCACCGAGTTTGCTTGACCAACTCTCTGTTTTGCTTATTACCAAAATCGGTCTCACCGACTTTGTGTAATCGATCAAACTGAGATGAGGTTTTACCCTAACCCTAGCACATCGGTCCCACCGAGTTGATCATATCGGTCCCACTTAAATGCCTAACGGTCACATTATGAACTAAATCGGTCCGACCGAGTTTTCTGATTCGGTCCCACCGAGTTTGGTGATTTGCGTGTAACGGTTAGATTTTGTGTGGAGGCTATATATACCCCTCCACCCACTCTTCCTTCGTAGAGAGAGCCATCAGAACATGCCTACACTTCCAACATTCATTTTTGGAGAGAGAACCACCTACTCATGTGTTGAGACCAAGATATTCCATTCCAACCATATGAATCTTGATCTCTAGCCTTCTCCAAGTTACTTTCCACTCAAATCATCTTTCCACCAAATCCAAATCAGTGAGAGAGAGTTGAATGTTGGGGAGACTATCATTTGAAGCACAAGAGCAAGGAGTTCATCATCAACACACCATCTATTACCTTTTGGAGAGTGGTGTCTCCTAGATTGGTTAGGTGTCACTTGGGAGCCTCCGTCAAGATTGTGGAGTTGAACCAAGGAGTTTTTACGGGCAAGGAGATCGCCTAGTTCGTGAAGGTCTACCCTAGTGAGGCAAGTCCTTCGTGGGCAATGGCCATGGTGGGATAGACAAGGTTGCTTCTTTGTTGACCCTTCGTGGGTGGAGCCCTCCATGGACTCGCGCAACCATTACCCTTCGTGGGTTGAAGTCTCCATCAACGTGGATGTACGATAGCACCACCTATCGGAACCATGCCAAAAATCTCCATGCCTCCAATTGCGTTTGCACACTCCAATTCCATCCCTTTACTTTCTTGCAAATTGCATGCTTTACTTTCCGCTGCTCATATACTCTTGTCATGCTTGCTTGAATGTATTGTGAATGTTTAAACTTGTGCTAAAACTCTACCTTAACTTGAAGAAAATAAAAACTATAACTTTTCTTTGTTAAGAGTCTATTCACCCCCTCTAGACACCTCTTCTCGATCCTTTCAACTGGTATCAGAGCATTCATTTCCATTGCTTTGGTTTAAACACCTTTGGAGGAAAATGGATGAGTCTATGTTGGGGAGTCTTAGACGTAGAGTGCCTATTCACTACTAGGGAAAAGCCTATACACAGAACTTTAGCAGTAGCGCATGTTAAAAAGGGCGCTACTGCTAGACAGCAGTAGCGCACACTAAATAACCGCGCTGCAGATACATATATAGCAGTAGCGCGTCCTGTTGTAAAAGCGCTACTACGAAAATTCCCACCACTAAGTCGATCAGCTACACATAGTAGTAGCGCTCTTTTAGAAACAGCACTGCTGCTAATTTTGTTGTAAAGAAAAATAAATGAAAAAAGGGGAAAAGGAGAAAGGAATAGCAGTAGCGCGTTTCATGAAACGCGTTGTAGCTAACTTAGCTATAGCGCCTTTTCAGGAACGCGCTACCGTTACGTTTCACTTAAACAGCGGTTTCCCTCCCCCCGGCCACCACTTCTCTCCCAAATCCCTCGCCCTCGCCGCCGTCTCCCCAATTCGCCGTCGCCCCACTTCGCTGCCGTCTCCTGCCGGCGTGGACCCCCGCAACCTTACCGTCTCCTGATGTCTACTGCACAACCTTCTTCTTGTAGACGTTGTAGGGCATCCAAGTGCAGAGGTTTGTAGGACAGTAGCAAATTTCCCTCAAGTGGATGACCTAAGGTTTATCAATCCGTGGGACACGTAGGATGAAGATGGTCTCTCCCAAACAACCCTGCAACCAAATAACAAAGAGTCTCTTGTGTCCCCAACACACCCAATACAATGGTAAATTGTATAGGTGCACTAGTTCGGCGAAGGGATGGTGATACAAGTGCAATATGGATGGTAGATATAGGTTTTTGTAATATGAAAATATAAAAATAGCAAGGTAGCAAGTGGTAAAAGTGAGCACAAATGGTATTGCAATGCGTTGAAATAAGGCCTAGGGTTCATATTTTCACTAGTGCAAGTTCTCTCAACAATAATAACATAATTGGATCATATAACTATCCCTCAACATGCAACAAAGAGTCACTCCAAAGTCACTAATAGCGGAGAACAAATGAAGAGATTATGGTAGGGTACGAAACCACCTTAAAGTTATCCTTTCTGATCGATTTATTCAAGAGTCCATAGTAAAATAACATGAAGCTATTCTTTCCGTTCGATCTATCATAGAGTTCGTACTAGAATAACACCTTAAGATACAAATCAACTAAAACCCTAATGTCACCTAGATACTCCAATGTCACCTCAAGTATCCGTGGGTATGATTATACGATATGCATCACACAATCTTAGATTCATCTATTCAACAAAAACAAAGAACTTCAAAGAGTGCCCCAAAGTTTCTACCGGAGAGTCAAGACGAAAATGTGTGCCAACCCCTATGCATAAGTTCACGAGGTCACGGAACTCGCAAGTTGATCACCAAAACATACATCAAGTGGATCACGTGATATCCCATTGTCACCACAGATAAGCACATGCAAGACATACATCAAGTGTTCTCAAATCCTTAAAGACTCAATCCTATAAGATAACTTCAAAGGGAAAACTCAATTCATCACAAGAGAGTAGAGGCGGAGAAACATCATAAGATCCAACTATAATAGCACAGCTCGCGATACATCAAGATCGTGGCAACTCAAGAACACGAGAGAGAAAGAGAGAGAGAGAGAGAGAGAGAGAGAGAGAGAGATCAAACACATAGCTACTGGTACATACCCTCAGCCCGAGGGAGAACTACTCCCTTCTCGTCATGGACAACGCCAGGATGATGAAGATGGCCATCGGAGAGGGATGCCCCCCTCCGGCAGGGTGCCGGAACGGGTCTAGATTGGTTTTCGGTGGCTACAGAGGCTTCTGGCGGTGGAACTCCCGATCTATTCTACTCCCTGATGTTTCTAGGTTATATGGACATATATAGGCGAAAGAAGTCAGTCAGGGGAGCCACGAGGGGCCCATGAGGGTGGGGGCGCGCCCAGGGGGTAGGCGCGCCTCCCTGCCTCGTGGCCACCTCGAAGCTTCCCTGACGTAAACTCCAAGTCTCCTGGATTGCTTCCGTTCCAAAAATAACTTCCCTGAAGGTTACATTCCGTTTGGACTCCGTTTGATATTCCTTTTCGACGAAACTCTAAAATAGGCAAAAAAACAGCAATTTGGGCTGGGCCTCCGGCTAATAGATTAGTCTCAAAAATAGTATAAAAGTGTAAAAATAAGCCCAATAACATCCAAAATAGAGAATATAATAGCATGGAGCAATCAAAAATTATAGATACGTTGGAGATGTATCATCTCCCCCCGAGGACGCCGTCATCCTCACCGCCGCCGCCCTCAGCCTCACCGCCGCCGCCCGAGGCCGCCCTCGACCTCACCGCCACCCGATCCCGCCCAGGACCGCCGCTGCCCGTGCCCGAGCCCGCCCTCTCCGCCCCTGCCTCCGTCGCTGAGCACCTCCCCGCCATCGTCTCTCCCCTCTCTGTAAGTCCCCCACCCCTCCCCCACTCCCCTCTCTCTGCATTTTAGAGCAAAAATTAGTAGAACAAAAGTTAGTTTATAGCAAAAAAAATAATTTAGAGCAAAAGATGTTAAGTAGTAGATGTTAGAGCAAAAGTTAGATTAGAGCAAAAAAATTGGTTACAGCAAAAGTTAGTTAGTGCAATAGGGTTTAATTAGGGTAGATGCTGCTTGTAGTACATAGTGATACTAGTAGATGTTAATTAGGTTAGGGTAGTAGTTGTACTAGTAGATGTTAATTAGATGTTTTTTAGTTAGGGCAGTAGAGTTTTGCTAGGTTAATTAGGTTAGTAGTGCTGCTAGTAGTAGTGGTACAGTAGGTTAATTAGGTGAAGTTAAATGAATAGCCAAAATGAATGAAATTAGTAGTTAACTGATTTTTTTCCTTTCATCATTATAGAGCACTAAAGTTAACTGAATTTTGTTCTATCAGTAGTTAAATGAATTTTGTTCTACACTTTTTTTTTAATTAGCTTGTGAAATTTGGACATGTATATTTGGACATGTGGTTGCTCGTGTATATTTGGACATGTGTTGCGGTGTCGAAGATGGATATTTGAACACTGTTTCCAGGGAATGAAGCTGAGTGGCCTATATTTTGCCGGCATGTTGATTCATTTCCGTCCCGGCAAATTTCAGGTTCTGATTTTTCCACTTTTTAGCAAAGCTCATGCCGAAATTTTCTATGAATTTCGGCATGACTTGTGCTAGAAACTAGGACATATCGAGTGCCCAGGATTTGCCACACCAGGAAGGAGTCAACATTCCTACAAAACATAGGCCTTTTTTATGTCATTATTCATTTTATTAGGTCTAGAATTAATTGACTAGATTTAATCATAGGAAACATGGCTAGCAACGATGAAGGACAGGGTTCTGGTGATTGCGATGACGTCTACCTGGCGGCAGGCGAATTTTTAAGCCTTGCCGACGATCAACCGATGTTGTTGCTGGGCCCGCCGGTTGCATCGGGGACTAAGACCGACACGCAGACCGGTGATGAGACTGAGACCGGCGCTGAGACAGATACCGGCATCGAGAGCGGTGCTGAGACTGAGACCGGTGATGCCTCGGGGAGCGGAGCTAGTATAGAACCGAAAGCAAAGAGGTGACGGCTTCCTAACAAGCTCAGGACTACTAGACTGGTGGTCATGGAGGTGGACGATGGCAATTTTGAGCCAAACGCGCCCGAGGAAGCGCGCGCGTGCTATGGCAATCAAATAGGCTGCATCATGCGGACAACCGCCACCATCAATGATGAGAAACTAAACAAGATAGATAATATGAGGCCCTCCCTCCTAAAGAAGCTACACCAGATATTCTTGTTCCGGGCCGAAATGAAAAGGATTATAAAGATCCAGATAAGGACCCGACAATGAAGAAGATAAACAAACACGCCACGAGCAAGTTTAGCGACGCGTTGGCCACCTAGAAAGCAAGGTGAAATACCGGTCTGTCAACGAAAATGAACCCTACTTTGAGATTGTAAAGGATAATCTGACAATCACGGCAGAACACTTTGAAATATTCAAGGCGGCCTGCGAGGCCGAAGCTGCCATAAAAATTTGAAGTACATGAAGGGGCTTCAACAGTAGAATATTGGGTGCCACCACATCGGAAATCGTGGTTACGGTGGGAAGAGGTCCATATGAGCCAAGGAGGACGCGGAAGCCGCGAGTCTGGGCATCCCAGAACCCTTGGCGGAGTCCACCGTCCCGTAGGAGCGTGACGTCCTTAGGGCCTGGCACCGTTGGGACCTAGTGAAGAAGGTTTTCGAGAAGAACGCGGTCATGACGGAGTTCATGAGACTGCTGGTAATTTTAGTTTCTGATCAATTCGACTGCATGTTAGTCATATTAATTTGTAAACGATCCTTGTGCCTTTTGCACAGAGAGCAGCACAGGATTGTGGCCGAAAGTGACTCGCCGTCTGAGGCGTTGGCGAGGCCCAAGTGGGACACTCCATTCAACCGGGCATTGAACATATTGAAAAGACTCCCGATGGAGACTCGACCGTCGTATGGACGCGTGCATGGTGTCGGAAACGGCGCCACATGGAAGAAGTACTACTGTGAGACCACGGAGGAGAGAAAGGAAAGACGGAGGTTAACTGAAGAAAACATCGACAAGAAGGTTGAGGTTGCGGTTGAAAAGAAATCATCTGAGACAGTCGGAACAACGGTAGCTGCCGCAAAACAGGTTGTTGTAGATATGTCTACTACCTTGGTTCCGGCCGTTTTCAATTGGAGCAGGCAAAATCCAGAAGAAAAAAAATGCAGCGGACTTTCCCCTTGCTGACTTCCTCAGGAGCAGCTCGACTAGCATTGCACCAGCACCTGCAGCTGCAGCTGCTCCCGCACCAGCTCCCGCACCGGCTCCTGCACCTGCTCCCGCACCGGCTTCCGCACCTGCTCTGGCATTGTCTCCGGCACCGGACGTGCTCTGCGGTGCTTCGTCTTTGGCTGAGCTCGACGCCCTCACGGTATCTGTCACACCGGCCCCCTGCAATAAATGTAGGGACAATTGCATTTTTGCCCCTAGTTGGTTCCTACCCACGGGTTTTTCCCTTACTTTTTGAGCTTGCTTAGTTTTGCCCTTACTTTTTCCATCGAGGTCCCTCGAATGCCCTTTGACCGTTTGACCAAAACTTTGAAAATTCATAACTAATTCATATGAACTCAGAAAAATGCAAATAAGATATCAAAATGTTCAGATAAACATTACCTTTATGTGCATATCATTTGCATTCAAGACAAAAGCGCCCTTCAAACTACCAGAGGTAATTAATGTTATTAACATTATTAAAAATTAAAAGGTATAAACAATATTTTTTTCATGAATAAAAATTACATGCAAATGTAGTTGATGTTTTCTGAACATCCTGATATCTTATTTGCATTTTTCTAAGTTCGTATCAATTTGTTATGAAGTGTCCAAATAATGGTCAAAGTCGTTAGAACATTCATAACAAGATGATACGAACTCAGAAAAATGCAAATAAGATATCTGGATGTTCAGAAAACATCACCTACATTTTCATGTAATTTTTATTCATGAAAAAATATTGTTTATACCTCTTTATTTTTAATAATGTTAATAACATTAATTACCCCAGGTAGTTTAAACAGTGATTTTGTCGTGAATGCAAATGATATGAACATAAAGGTAATGTTTATTTGAACATTTTGATATCTTATTTTCATTTTTCTGAGTTCATATGAATTAGTTATGAATTTTCAAAGTTTTGGTCAAACGGTCAAAGGGCATTTGAGGGATCATGACAGAAAAAGTAGGGGCAAAACTGAGCAAGCTCGAAAAATAAGGGCAAAACCCATGGGTAGGAACCAACTAGGGGTAAAAATGCAATTGTCCCATAAATGTATAATCTCCCATTTTCTTTGCCTTTCGGATGTCTCACGTCACAGAATTTTCTTTGTAGGTCGATGAAACCCTGTGCACCATATTGTACACCATCGGCGACCAGAAGGTGGACGTGGGGAAGGTGGCAATAATGGAGCCGAAGGAACCATTGTTCCACAGCCGGCCGATCCCCCCGGAAGTCTTCAAGGTTTCCGTGGCCAGTTTCAAACTGGGTCACGAGAATTTGGCTCCTCTGGTACAAGTGGGGGATGACGACGAGACCCCGCGGCGGCTTGGTGATTGTTGCAATGGGTGGGTCCTGCTGTGGCCAAAGAGTCTGCTTCATCTAGAGGCGTCCGGGAGCACACCCACGAGCATGCAGTTAGGTATGAACATCAACACCTCGCCTACTCCATTAGTTGCTGGTGACATCGCCATAGATGAAGATGAGGATGACGATGACACTCAACAATATGTCAATACTGGAGCCTACTTAGGGTTTGAGCCTCATGAGTCGGTGCCTGAATTGCCGCCTCCGGAGTCTGAACGTATTATGGACAACCTTCCGGTAGTAAAGAAGTCTAGGAAGAGACCAAGGAAAGGCAAAAAAACTGCTTCTATGATCCAACCGCCTCAGTAGCCTCGGGTTCAAGACCGTATAAATATCCCTGGTGCGGCAAAATGGCATATCCCCGGTCAACCAATCCTACCTGAAGCGTCCCTAGGGGCCAGATTTGATGATTTAAGGAGACTTCATGACGATGTGCTGCGAATAGAGAAAGGCCTCATCGCCTCAAAAAATCAGGATACCCACTCTATGTGGTTAACATGCTGCAGGGATTGTCGTACGTCGACACATTCCTCGCGGAGAAGTTCTTCCTTCAATTCGATTACATCTTCGACATGTTTCACTTGAAGAAGTTGGATTTTGCGTGTGTCCGCCTTTATGCTTTGCACATGAACTACCTCATCGGGGTTGAGCACATACCTCATATCTGTGTCGCTGGCCCGTACTTCATGCACGAGGCCTTCTTGGGAGTCTACGCAAAGCACCGTGAATATGCGAGGGAATACATCGTCAATTTCATGCTCGCCAATAAGGACAAGGAGGCGATTCTCGTGCCTTATCATCCCATGTAAGTCATCCGCGCGGATATCCTTCCTTTGATTTCAATCATTCATTTGCACGGTGGAGGCTAATTAATTTGAGGTGTACTTATTTTGCACAGCGGCGGGCGCGCCGTCCTCATCATCCTCTACCCCCGATACTCCCACGCTCTTTACATGGAATCATCGAAGAACATTAACAAAAAGGATTACACCCACATCAAGTATGTTCATGATAGTGCTATGTTTTACTACGGCGCATGGGGTGGAGAGGTCAAGGACAAGAAGAAAAAGGACGGCAGGCCCGCCTTTGGACATAAGACCGACTTCTGCTGCATCCAGCAACCGAGTGATTCTCTTAATGATGGATTCTATGTCCTACACCAGATGCTGGAGTACAGACGGGATCACCAGATCCTTCGCATGTCACCTACATTCGGCGATGCCCATATTCTGTAATGGGCAAAGAACTTAGGAGATATCAAGGATCATCGACTTCGAGCTGAGTTCTATCACATCCAGCACGAACTTGCCCAAATCATCATGAAGGAGGTTGTCGGAAAAACAAGGATGTTCTACAAAGAAGGACAAATGTCGCGGGAAGACGTCCGAACACGCATAGCCGCTCAGCGTCTCAACTTGAAGCCTTTCACTAAGCTCGGGGACTATCTCCCTGACTTGGATGGATGGCACGACATGGAGTGATTGTCGATATATGGCAATGTGTCCGTTTAGTCCATACTATCTGTATGACGAAACTTTGAATTATGCACGATGAAACTTTATTTGTGATGTAATTAAACCGTCCTCCTCGACTAGCGAAGATCACTCTAGTTAGGGAATTTTGGGTACAATGAACTTTGTAATTTATGCCTATGATATGTTGCTTCTATTTTTGCCAAGTCTGTCTCTTTCTGTTGCTCAACTATATATGTTGCATATCATCGACTCATGTCACGATGCAGGTGTATAGATCATCGATGGCGAAGAAGTGCTACGCCGGGAGTATACGACGAGTGGCCGGAATGTCAGGCCCAGGTGTACCGGTTTCCGGTTTCCGAGCGACAGCCGGTAGTTAGTTTAGGTTCACGCAAAGTTATAGCTCTTCTTGCGTATATCAAGGTTTAGATGGATGACGATGTAGTTGCAAGTAATCGAGATTTGTATCGCTATTTTCAAGATGATGATGAGAGACCACTTTGTGTTGGATGATGATTATGACGATGACATGATTTGATGAGACTATTTGTATGTATATGCTATGATTACATTTGTATGTGTATCATATGCTAAAGATTATTGTATAAAGCCTATTCAAATACAAAACAAATATGCAGAAAAAAAACAAAAACTACTAAAATTAGCAGTAGCGAGTGGAGAAACGTTAGCAGCAGCGCCACAGTAGCAGTAGCGCATCCAGCCAAAGCGCGCTAGAGCTATTAGCAGTAGCGAGCTTCCACGAAGCGCGCTGCTGCTACACTTGTATAGCAATAGCGCGGGTGTGCACGCGCTACTGCTACGAGTTAGCTGTAGCGCCTTATTAGTAGCGCTGGTCCCCGTGCTACTGATATACCTAGAATCATGCTGCTGCTAGCCTTTTCCCTAGTAGTGATTCTTGATGGAGAGTACTTTCATGAGTGAAAAAATGAGATGCTTGAGATTTTCAATGAATATCATTTGAACAAGTACATTACTAGCCCTTGTGCACCTCATGTTGATCCTTTGCATCCTACCCATGATGAGTCTATTGACATGATCCGTAATCTTAGAACTGTCAATCTTATCACTAGAGGTTTGCCTAGAAACTTGATTGGATGTTTGCCTACTCTTGATTGTGCCTACACTATGTGGAGCTTTCTTGAGGAATGATTTCCAAACTATTCCTCGAAAAACTTAGATGAGATCCTTCATAAGTCTATTGCGTTGAGTAAGATGAGTTCCAATGACCCCAAATTTGGTGACTGTCTATTTGAGCTTACTAGTCTTATGCGTGCAAAAGGAGATGTTGGAATCATTAGTAATATCATTTCTGAAGTCATTAGAATCCATAGAGATGAACATTGTTATGGTCATACTTCTAATGAATCACTTTCTCTAGGAATTGATCCATCACAAGACGATGTTGAACATGGATACTATGATGATGATGAGGATAGTAACCTTGATCACGACGAGTCTATGAGACACTTTGGTCTTATGGCTAATCTTCGCGGCTACATGGCTGGAGGAAAGGAATGTGTCGGGGATATACCCCGCGGTATGACCCGGCCGGAATTATGACCCCACCGGACTTGGCGACTCACCAGAGACCTGGCTGGAGCTAAGAGACTCACGGGCGATCCGCCCAGACATGGCGGTTTACATGTAACCCACCTAGACTTGAGACTCACTGGAGACCCGGTGGGTGGATCAGACGGACGACAAGGCCCAGCAGGCCGGCTCATGTTATGGTGGGCCGGTTTACGAGGAAAGGCATAAGGAGTTTTCCCTTAAGGGGGCAGACTAGGTTTCCACTTGTAATAGACTAGTCCTAATCCTAATACGACTCCACATGTAACCCGCCCCTTCAACTTATATAAGGAGGGGCAGGGCTCCCCAAAGAAGGACAAGCAATAAGAAAGAATATCTAGGGCTAGACACAAAGAGGAGAGCCGGCTTATGCGGCGACTCCCTCATGATCATAATGAGACCTATCCTCAAACAACAAGTAGGGTTATTACTGGATGATGTTTCCCGGGGCCCGAAGCTGTCTAAATCCTTGTCTTTTGTTGCATCTCTCGATTCCGCTCAACCCCTCTCAACCTACTACAAAGATGCGTTGGCCTCACGATTAAGTCCTCACACTAGGACATCTGCCGTGACAATTCCACGACAGAATGGGTCCTTGATAGTGGAAGTACTGATCACATGACCGAAGACAAGGATATGTTTCGTGAGCTTGCTCAAAACGACGGCCCACGAAAGTATGTCACTTTCGGTGACAACTCAACGGGTAAGGTGGTTGGCCTTGGTAAGGTATCCATCTCACATGATAGCTCCATACAAAATGTTATGCTCATTGAATCTCTTGGCTACAATTTACTTTCCGTATTTAGACTTGCTGACTTTGGTTTCAATGTCCTATTTACTGAAGTAGATTGCCAAGTGTTTCGTAGAGATAATCATAAAATGGTCTTTACCGGTATATATAGAGGTGATCTATATATTGTTGATTTCACTAAAAAGTCTCAACCTAAAGCTTGTTTTATGGCTAAATCTTCGAAAGGCTGGTTGTGGCATAGAAGGTTAGGTCATATGGGCATGCAAAATCTTGATAAGCTTATTAAAGGTGCTCATATCCTTGGAGTAAAAGATGTTATATTTGACAAGGATAGACTTTGTAGTGCTTGTCAAGCAGGAAAACAAGTTGGAGGAAGCCACCCCGTGAAGAACATCATGACCACGAGAAGAAGGCATGATGCAGCAAAGTAGCGTAAGTATTTCCCTCAGTTTTTGAGAACCAAGGTATCAATCCAGTAGGAGGCTACGCGCGATTCCCTCGTACCTGCACAAAACAAATAAATCCTCGCAACCAACACAAATAGGCATTGTCAATCCCTATAAGGCCACTTACGAGAGTGAGATCTGATAGATATGATAAGATAATATTTTTGGTATTTTATGATAAAGATGCAAAGTAAAATAAAGGCAAAGTAAATAGCAAAGGAAATAACTAAGTAGTAGGAGATTAATATGATGAAGATAGACCCGGGGGCCATAGGTTTCACTAGTGGCTTCTCTCGAGAGCATAAGTATTCTACGGTGGGTGAACAAATTACTGTTGAGCAATTGACAGAATCGAGCATAGTTATGAGAATATCTAGGTATGATCATGTATATAGGCATCACATCCGAGACAAGTAGACCGACTCCTGCCTTCATCTACTACTATTACTCCACTCATCGACCGCTATCCAGCATGCATCTAGAGTATTAAGTTAAAAACAGAGTAACGCCTTAAGCAAGATGACATGATGTAGAGGGATAGACTCATGCAATATGAAGAAAACCCCATCTTGTTATCCTCGATGGCAACAATACAATACGTGCCTTGCTGCCCCTACTGTCACTGGGAAAGGACACCGCAAGATTGAACCGAAAGCTAAGCACTTCTCCCATTGCAAGAAAGATCAATCTAGTTGGCCAAACCAAACTGATAATTCGAAGAGACTTGCAAAGATAACCAATCATACATAAAAGAATTCAGAGAAGATTCAAATATTATTCATAGATAGACTTTATCAAAAACCCACAATTCATCGGTCTCAACAAACACACCGCAAAAAGAAGATTACATTGAATAGTTCTCCACAAGAAAGGGGAGAACATTGTATTGAGATCCAAAAAGAGAGAAGAAGCCATCTAGCTACTAACTATGGACCTGTAGGTCTGAGGTAAACTACTCACACTTCATCGGAGGGGCTATGATGTTGATGTAGAAGCCCTCCGTGATCGATGCCCCCTCCGGCGGAGCTCTGGAACAGGCCCCAAGATGGGATCTCGTGGATACATAAAGTTGCGGCGATGGAATTAGGTTTTTGGCTCCGTATCTGATCGTTTGGGGGTACGTAGGTATATATAGGAGGAAGGAGTATGTCGGTGGAGCAATAGGGGGCCCACGAGGGTGGAGGGCGCGCCTGGGGTAGGCAGGCGTGCCCCCCTACCTCGTGGCCTCCTATTTTGTGCCTTGACGTAGGGTCCAAGTCTCCTGAGCCTTGTTCATTGAGAAAATCACGTTCCTGAAGGTTTCATTCCGTTTGGACTCCGTTAGATATTCCTTTTCATCGAAACCCTAAAATAGGCAAAAAAACAGCAATTCTGGGTTGGGCCTCCGGTTAATAGGTTAGTCCCAAAAATAATATAAAAGTGGATAATAAAGCCCAATAATGTCCAAAACAGTAGATAATATAGCATGGAGAAATCAAAAATTATAGATACGTTGGAGACGTGTCAAGCATCCCCAAGCTTAATTCTTGCTCGTCCTCGTGTAGGTAAATGATAAAAACAGAATTTTTGATGCGGAGTGCTACTTGGCATAATTTTAATGTAGTTCTTCTTAATTGTGGTATGATATTCAGATCTGAAAGATTCAAGACAAAAGTTCATATTGACATAAAAATAATAATACTTCAAGCATACTAACAAAGCAATTATGTCTTCTCAAAATAACATGGCTAAAGAAAGTTATCCCTACAAAATCATATAGTCTGGCTATGCTCTATCTTCACCACACAAAATATTTAAATCATGCACAACCCCGATGACAAGCCAAGCAATTGTTTCATACTTTTGACATTCTCAAAACTTTTTCAATCTTCACGCAATACATGAGCGTGAGCCATGGATATAGCACTATAGGTGGAATAGAATGGTGGTTGTGGAGAAGACAAAAAGGGAAGATAGTCTCACATCAACTAGGCGTATGAACTGGCTATGGAGATGCCCATCAATAGATATCAATGTGAGTGAGTAGGGATTGCCATGCAACGGATGCACTAGAGCTATAAGTATATTAAAGCTCAAAAAGAAACTAAGTGGGTGTGCATCCAACTTGCTTGCTCATGAAGACCTAGGGCATTTTGAGGAAGCCCATCATTGGAATATACAAGCCAAGTTCTATAATGAAAGATTCCCACTAGTATATGAAAGTGATAACATGAGAGACTCTCTACTATGAAGATCATGGTGCTACTTTGAAGCACAAGTGTGGTAAAAGGATAGTAACATTGTCCCTTCTCTCTTTTTCTCTCTTTTTTTATTTGGGCCTTTTTATGGCCTCTTTTCTTTCTTTCTTTTTTATTTTATTTTTCGTCCGGAGTCTCATCCCGACCTATGGGGGAATCACAGTCTCCATCATCCTTTCCTCACTGGGACAATGCTCTAATAATGATGATCATCACACTTTTTTTTCTTACAACTCGATACTTAGAACAAAATATGACTCTACATGAATGCCTCCGGAGGTGTACCGGGATATGCAATGACTCATGAGTGACAAGTATGAGAGAATTGTGAATGGTGGCTTTGCCACGAATACGATGTCAACTACATGATCATGCTAAGAAATATGACAATGATGGAGTGTGTCGTAATAAACGGAAGGGTGGAAATTTGCATGGCAATATATCTCGGAATGACTATGGAAATGCCATAATAGGTAGGTATGGTGGCTGTTTTGAGGAAGGTATATGGTGGGTGTATGATACCGGCGAAAGGTGCGCGATATTAGAGAGGCTAGCAAAGGTGGAAGGGTGAGAGTGCGTATAATCCATGGACTCAACATTAGTCATAAAGAACTCATATACTTATTGCAAAAATCGACAAGTTATCAAAGCAAAGTATTACGCGCATGCTCCTCGGGGGATAGATTGGTAGGAAAAGTCCATCGCTCGTCCCCGACTGCCACTCATAAGGAAGACAATCAATAAATAAATCATGCTCCGACTTCATCACAAGATTCAACACAAGTATTTCTCAAATTCACAACTACTCAACTAGCATGACTTTAATATCACCATCTCCATATCTCAAAACAATTATCAAGTATCAAACTTCTCATAGTATTCAACACACTCATAAGAGAATTTTTATTATTAATCTTGCATACCAAGCATATTAGGATTTAAGCAAATTACCATGTTATTAAGACTCTCAAAATAATCTAAGTGAAGCATGAGAGATCAATGGTTTCTATAAAACAAATCCATCACCGTGCTCTAAAAGATATAAGTGAAGTACTAGAGCAAAATTATATAACTCAAAAGATATAAGCAAAGCACATAGAGTATTCTAACAAATTCCAAATCATGTATGGCTTTCTCAAAAGGTGTGTACAGCAAGGATGATTGTGGTAAACTAAAAAGCAAAGACTCAAATAATACAAGACGCTCCAAGCAAAACATATATCATGTGGTGAATAAAAGTATAGCTCCAAGTAAAGTTACCGATAGAAGTAGACGAAAGAGGGGATGCCCCGGAGCTTTGGCTTTTAGGTGTCCTTAGATTATCTTGGGGGTGCCATGGGCATCCCCAAGCTTAGTATTTTTCTACTCCTTATTCCATAATCCATCAAATCTTTACCCAAAACTTGAAAACTTCACAACACAAAACTTAAAGTAGAAAATCTCGTGAGATCCGTTAGCGAAAGAAAATAAAAGACCACTTCAAGGTACTGTAATGAACTCATTATTTATTTATATTGGTGTTATACCTACTGTATTCCAACTTCTCTATGGTTTATAAACTATTTTACTAGTCATAGATTCATCAAAATAAGCAAACAACACACAAGAAACAGAATCTGTCAAAAACAGAACAGTATGTAGTAATCTGGAGCTAGCGCAAGATATGGAACACCAAAAATTCTAAAATAAATTGCTGGACGTGAGGAATTTATCTATTAATCATCTCAAAAAAGAATAAACTAAATATCGCTTTCCAAATAAAAATGACAGCAGTTCTCATGAGCATTAAAGTTTCTTTTTTTACAGCAAGTTCAACAAGACTTTCCCCAAGTCTTCCCAACGGTTCTACTTGGCACAAACACTAACTAAACACAAAAAAACAACCAAAACAGAAGATAGATAAATTATTTATTACTAAACAGGAGCAAAAAGCAAGGAATAAAAATAAAATTGGGTTGCCTCCCAACAAGCGCTATCGTTTAACGCCCCTAGCTAGGCATAAAAAGCAAGGATAGATCTAGGTATTGCCATCTTTGGTAGGCAATCCATAAGTGGCTCTCATAATAGATTCATCAGGTAATTTAATTTTCTTTCTAGTAAAGTGTTCCATGCCTTTCCTTAATGGAAATTTGAATCTAATATTTCCATCCTTCATATCAATAATTGCACCAATCGTTCTAAGGAAAGGTCTGCCAAGAATAATAGGACATGAAGGATTGCAATCTATGTCAAGAACAATAAAATCTACGGGCACATAATTTCTATTTGCAACAATAAGAACATCATTAATTCTTCCCATATGTTTCCTAATAGTGGAATCCGCAAGGTGCAAGTTTAGAGAGCAATCATCAAAATTACGGAAACCTAACAAATCACACAAAGTTTTTGGAATCGTGGAAACACTAGCACCCAAATCACATAAAGCATAGCATTCATGATCTTTAATTTTAATTTTAATAGTTGGTTCCCACTCATCATAAAGTTTTCTAGGGATAGAAACTTCCAATTCAAGTTTTTCTTCATAAGATTGCATCAAGGCATCAACGATATGTTTAGTAAACGCTTTATTTTGACTATAAGCGTGAGGAGAATTTATGTGACGCCCCCGATTTAATCGTACACTAATCATACACGCAAACGTGTATGATCAAGATTAGGGACTCACGGGAAGATATCACAACACAACTCTACAAATAAAATGAGTCATACAAGCATCATATTACAAGCCAGGGGCCTCGAGGGCTCGAATACAAGAGCTCGATCATAGACGAGTCAGCGGAAGCAACAATATCTGAGTACAGACATAAGTTAAACAAGTATGCCTTAAGAAGGCTAGCACAAACTGGGATACCGATCGAAAGAGGCGCAGGCCTCCTGCCTGGGATCCTCCTAAACTACTCCTGGTCGTCGTCAGCGGGCAGCACGTAGTAGTAGGCACCTCCGGTGTAGTAGGAGTCGTCGTCGACGGTGGCGTCTGGCTCCTGAGCTCCAACATCTGGTCGCGACAACCAGGTAGAAGGGATAGGGGGAAAAGAGGGAGAAAGCAACCGTGAGTACTCATCCAAAGTACTCGCAAGCAAGGAGCTATACTACATATGTATGCATTGGTATCAATTGGGATAAGGCTATTATAAGTGGACTAAACTGCAGAAAGCCGGAATAAGAGGGGGATAGCTAGTCCTTTCGAAGACTACGCTTCTGGCAGCCTCCGTCTTGCATCATGTAGAAGAGAGTAGACTGAAGTCCTCCAAGTAGCATCGTATAGCATAATCCTAACCGATGATCCTCCCCTCGTCGCCCTGTGAGAGAGCGATCACCGGTTGTATCTGGCACTTGGAAGGGTGTGTTTTATTAAGTATCCGGTTCTAGTTGTCATAAGGTCAAAGTACAACTCCGGGTCGTCCTTTTACCGAGGGACACGGCTATTCGAATAGATAAACTTCCCTGCAGGGGTGCACCACATACCCCAACACGCTCGATCCCATTTGGCCGGACACACTTTCCTGGGTCATGCCCGGCCTCGGAAGATCAACATGTCGCAGCCCTACCTAGGCACAACAGAGAGGTCAGCACGCCGGTCTAAATCCTATGGCGCAGGGGTCTGGGCCCATCGCCCTTTGCACACCTGCACGTTGCGTACGCGGCCGGAAGCAGACCTAGCCTAGTGGGAGAAGTCCAATCCGGTGCGCGCCACTCAGTCGCTGACGTCACGAAGGCTTCGGCTGATACCACGACGTCGGGATACCCATAACTACTCCCACGTAGATGGTTAGTGCGTATAGACCAAATGGCCAGACTCGGATCAAATACCCAGATCTCGTTAAGCGTGTTAAGTATCCGCGAACACCGAACAGGGCCAGGCCCACCTCTCTCCTAGGTGGTCGGAACCTGCCCTGTCGCTCCGCCACAAAGATCCACACAGAGGGCCGTCGGGACAAAGGTCCTTTCAGCCCCCAATCCGTGAATCACTCGCGGGTACTCCTCGAGCCAACCCGACTTTGGTCACCACATGTATCATGTTTAAAGTATATAGTATATACCCGTGATCACCTCCCGAGTGATCACGGCCCAATAGTATAGCATGGCAGACGGACAAGAATATAGGGCCACTGATGATAAACTAGCATCCTATACTAAGCAGTAGGATAGCAGGTAAAGGTATCAACAGTAGTAGCAAGGACAGGTTATGCATCAGTATAGGATTAACGAGAAGCAGTAACATGCTACACTACTCTAATGCAAGCAGTATAGAGAAGAGTAGGCGATATCTGGTGATCAAAGGGGGGGCTTGCCTGGTTGCTCTGGCAAGAGAGAGGGGTCGTCAACTCCGTAGTCGTACTGGGAAGCAGCGGCGTCAGTCTCGGAGTCTATCGAGAGAAGAGGGGGAGAAACAATAAATATTTAAACAAGCATTTGCATAGTGATGCATGACATGACAAGTAACGGCGTTAGAGGTGCCCTAACGCGGTAGTAGGTGATACCGGTGAAGGGGGATGACATCCGGGAAAGTATCCCCAGTGTTTTGCGTTTTCGGGCAGAGGACCGGAGGGGGAAGTTGCGAGTTCGATAGGTTAGGGAGGCGTGGCGGACGAACGGTTGCGTATCCGGAATCGTCTCGTCGTTATGAGCAACTTTCATGTACAAAGTTTTTCCATCCGAGCTACGGTTTATTTTATATTAATTTTAAAAGATTTAAATCAATTTTAGGATTTATTTAATTATTTAAATCAACATTATCCAGAACAGTGTTTGCTGACGTCAGCATGACGTCAGCAGTTGACCTGGTCAACCAAACATGTGGGTCCCGTTCGTCATTGACTGTTTAGTCTAATTAGGGTTTAACTAATCTAATTACTATTTAATTAAACTAACTAGTTAATTAGATTAGTTAATTAGGATAAGTTAACTTATTAATTAATTAATTAATTAATATTTTATTTTTTTAATTAATTTTTTTATCTTTTTTTTAACTTCGTTCTGGGGTGTGGGGCCCCATGTCATTGGCCCTAGGGGCCATAGCGGGTTCGGGTGGCGTAGCGGGCAGCGGGGCGAAGGGGTGCCCGCACGCCCGAGCCACTAGGTGGTGCGGCGAGGCCGTAGAGGCGAGGGGGGTCGCCGGAGCACGCCCACCGTGAGCAGGCGAAGCAAGGCGGCCGCACGAGGCAGAGGCGCGGGCATCACGCCCGACGTGCGTGCAGGGGCGCGACGTCGCGCGGGAAGCAGCGAGGCGGCAGAGAGCATGCAGGGGGAGGCGCGGCGGCGTGCGGCCGGTGGGAGCGGGGTCGGCAGTGGCGCGGGGAGGCGTGGGGAGAAGCAGAGCGGCGTGGGGAAGGGGGCGGCCGTGCGCGTGGTGGCGGCCAGGGACGGAGGAGGGCGGCGGCTGCGCGGTGGCGCGGGCTGAGCCGCGCCAAAGCAACAGCGAGCGGCGGGGGGGGGGGGGGGGACGCGCACGAGGCAGACGGCGGGGAGGCCAGCGGAGCGCGTGACAGGGGCGAGCGAGGCGCGGGAAGAGGCCTCGGGCGGCTGGGCGAAGCGGGGCGACACAGTCGCGGCCGTGGGCGTGCGGGAGCGTGAACCGGCGCGGGGTGAGCGCCTGCGGGAGGACGCGTGGGCGCGGCAGTGCAGACAGGGGGAACGGGGGCGGCGCGTGCGCGCGGTGAGGGGAAGAGGAGGACGAGGGGGCTCACGGCGGAAACGTAGGGACGGGGGCAATGGGGCGCGGGGAGGATGCCGGAGACGACGAGCGACGTCGGGGAGGTAGTCCAGCGAGGTCCAACAGGGGGCGGCAGGCGCGGCCGATCCGGTCGGCGGGGTCGTTCCCCCGATCCCGATCTGGATCGGGGAGGAGGCGAAACGGGGGGGAGTGGTGGACGGTGGGTTAGGGTTTTCGGGGTCCAGGGGGATAAGGGAGAGTGGGGGGGTGTGGCCGGCCTGGCGGCCTGATGGCCTGCTGGGCCGTGGCCCAGTGGGGGGGGGGGGTTCCCTCTTCTTCTTCTTTTTTGTCTTCTGTTTTTTTGTATTGCTTTCTGTTTTCCTTTTATTTATTTTCTTTTCTGTTTTTATTTATTTATAAACACTTAGGCATTTTATAAAAGTGTGAACCTTACACCATAATTATCTTTGTAATATTTGGCAACCACCGAACATTTTTGTTTTAATTTTTGAAAACTTTTATTGTTTGCCTATTTTTGAATTTGAATTTGAATCAGTTTTGAACTAACTCGAGATTAGCAACTATAAACGAGGTGACGTGGCATCATTAGCAGAGGTTCACTGTAGCTTAATTACCCGGGCGTCACAATTTAGCACGGATTGCAACAAGGAAATACAATAAAGCAAACAGCAATTTTCATAGTTAAATTCCTTGAAATCCATAATAGTGGGTTTAGCAACATCTAGGGTTTAAATTTCTTCAATCCCTGTTTTATCAAATTTAGCATCAAGATCAACAAATTCCGAATTCTTGGAACGTCTTCTAGGTAAAGGTGGATCATATTCAGTCCCATGATTATCAAGATTCATATTGCAAAACAAAGATTTAATAGGGGACACATCAATAACTTTTAGATCTTCATCTTTATTTTCATAGGAACTAGAAGAACACGCTCTTATAAAGGCATCTTTCTTAGCACGCATCCTAGCGGTTCTTTCTTTGCACTCATCAATGGAAATTCTCATGGCTTTGAGAGACTCATTGATATCATGCTTAGGTGGAATAGATCTAAGTTTCAAAGAATCAACATCAAGAGAAATTATATCAACGTTCCTAGCCAAATCATCAATCTTAAGCAATTTTTCTTCAATCATAGCATTAAAATTCTCTTTTAAAGTAATAAATTCTTTAATATTAGATTCGAAATCAGAGGGCATCTTATTATAATTTCCATAAGAATTGTTGTAGGAATTACCATAGTTATTAGAGGGATTGCTAGGGTAAGGCCTAGGGTTGAAATTTCCCCTATACGCGTTGTTACCAAAATTGTTCCTACCAACAAAATTCACATCCATAGATTCATTATTATTCTCAATCAAAGTAGACAAGGGCATATAATTAGGATGAGAAGAAACACTCTTATTAGCAAATAATTTCATAAGTTCATCCATCTTTCCACTCAAAACATTAATTTCTTCTATCGCATGCACCTTTTTATTAGTAGATCTTTCAGTATGCCATTGAGAATAATTAACCATAATATTATCTAGGAGTTTAGTAGCTTCTCCTAAAGTGATTTCCATAAAAGTGCCTCCCGCGGCCGAATCTAAAAGATTTCTAGAACCAAAATTCAATCCGGCATAAAAATATTTAACAATCATCCACAAATTTAAACCATGAGTAGGGCAATTACGTATCATTAGTTTCATTCTCTCCCAAGCTTGTGCAACATGTTCATGATCAAGTTGCTTAAAATTCAAATTATCGTTTCTAAGAGAGATGATCTTAGCAGGAGGAAAATACTTAGAGATAAAAGCATCTTTGCACTTGTTCCATGAATCAATAGTATTTTTAGGCAAAGACGAAAACCAAGCTTTAGCACGATCTCTAAGAGAAAAAGGAAATAGCTTCGTTTTAACAATATCATTATCCACATCTTTCTTCTTTTGCATGTCACACAAATCAACGAAGCTATTTAGATGGGTAGCGGCATCTTCACTAGGAAGGCCGGAAAACGGATCTTTCATCACAAGATTCAGCAAAGCAATATTAATTTCACAAGATTCAGCATCGGTAAGAGTTGCAATCGGAGTGCTAATAAAATCATTGTTGTTGGTATTGGTGAAGTCACACAATTTGGTATTATCTTGAGCCATCATGACAAGCAAGCAAACTGACACACAAGCAAACAAAAAGCAAGCGGGCAAAAAGAGGCAAATAGAGAAAGAGAGGGAGGATAGAGAGAGAGGGCAAATAAAACGACAAGGGTGAAGTGGGGGGAGAGGAAAATGAGAGGCAAATGGCAAATAATGTAATGCGGGAGATAAGGGTATGTGATGGGTACTTGGTATGTTGACTTTTGCGTAGACCTCCCCGGCAACGGTGCCAGAAATCCTTCTTGCTACCTCTTGAGCACTGCGTTGGTTTTCCCCAAAGAGGAAGGGATGATGCAGCAAAGTAGCGTAAGTATTTTCCTCAGTTTTTGAGAACCAAGGTATCAATCCAGTAGGAGGCTATGCACGAGTCCCTCGTACCTGCACAAAACAAATAAATCCTCGCAACCAACGCAAATAGGGGTTGTCAATCCCTATAAGGACACTTACGAGAGTGAGATCTGGTAGATATGATAAGATAATATTTTTGATATTTTTATGATAAATATGCAAAGTAAAATAAAGGCAAAGTAAATAGCAAAGGAAATAACTAAGTAGTAGGAGATTAATATGATGAAGATAGACCCGGGGGCCATATGTTTCACTTGTGGCTTCTCTCGAGAGCATAAGTATTCTACGGTGGGTGAACAAATTACTATTGAGCAATTGACAGAACTGAGCATAGTTATGAGAATATCTAGGTATGGCCATGTATATAGGCATCACATCCGAGACAAGTAGACCGACTCCTGCCTGCATCTACTACTATTACTCCACTCATCGACCGCTATCCAGCATGCATCTAGAGTATTAAGTTAAAAACAGAGTAACGCCTTAAGCAAGATGACATGATGTAGAGGGATAGACTCATGCAATATGAAGAAAACCCCATCTTGTTATCCTCAATGGCAACAATACAATACGTGCCTTGCTGCCCCAACTGTCACTGGGAAAGGACACCGCAAGATTGAACCCAAAGCTAAGCACTTCTCCCATTGCAAGAAAGATCAATCTAGTAGGCCAAACCAAACTGATAATTCGAAGAGAATAGCAAAGATAACCAATCATACATAAAAGAATTCAGAGAAGATTCAAATATTATTCATAGATAGACTTGATCATAAACCCACAATTCATCGGTCTCAACAAACACACCGCGAAAAGAAGATTACATCGAATAGTTCTCCACAAGAGAGGGGGATAACATTGTATTGAGATCCAAAAAGAGAGAAGAAGCAATCTAGCTACTAACTATGGACCCGTAGGTCTGAGGTAAACTACTCACACTTCATCAGAGGGGCTACGATGTTGATGTAGAAGCCCTCCGTGATCGATGCCCCCTCCGGCGGAGCTCCGGAACAAGCCCCAAGATGGGATCTCGTGGATACAGAAAGTTGCGGCGGTGGAATTACGTTTTTGGCTCAGTACCTGATCGTTTGGGGGTACGTAGGTATATATAGGAGGAAGGAGTACGTCGGTGGAGCAACAGGGGGCCCACGAGGGTGGTGGGCACGCCTGGGGTAGGCAGGCGCACCCCCCTTCCTCGTGGCCTCCTCTTTTGTGCCTTGATGTAGGGCCCAAGTCTCCTGAGTCTTGTTCGTTGAGAAAATCACGTTCCCGAAGGTGTCATTCCGTTTGGACTCCGTTTGATATTCCTTTTCTTCGAAACCCTAAAACAGGCAAAAAACAACAATTCTGGGCTTTGCCTCCGGTTAATAGGTTAGTCCCAAATATAATATAAAAGTGGATAATAAAGCCCAATAATGTCCAAAACAGTAGATAATATAGCATGGAGCAATCAAAAATTATAGATACGTTGGAGACATATCAAGTACAAGACCCCAAAACATTTTTGGGCGGAAGCGGTTGAGACGGCTTGTCATGCAATAAATCACTTGTATCTTCACAAGCTACTCGGCAAGACGGCATACGAGCTCCTCACCGGTAAAAAAACCCCAAGTTGGATATTTTCGAGTATTCCTCCCAAAGTGTTACATTCTTGACAAGCATCGTCGTTCTAAATTTTCTCCTAAATCTCATGAGGGTTTCCTACTTGGTTATGGCTCATACTCTCACACTTACCGTGTCTACAACAATTTCACCCGAAAGGTTGAAGAGACGGTAGATGTGAAGTTTGATGAATCTAATGGCTCGCAAGTAGAGCAATAGCCAATTGATGTAGGAGTCAAAGACCCTTCGGAAGCAATCCAAGACTTGTCTATTGGCAAAATTCGTCCAACGGAGGTGAAGGAGAGTACCTCATCCGTCCAAGTGGAAGCTTCTACCTCATGACAAGGTGAACCAAGAGTTGACATGAAAGCATCCATAAGTGGGACACGCCAAGATGAAGAAAACGAGGAAGTACACCAAGATGAACCTCATGAACCTCCTTCTCCACCTAGACAAGAGAACGACAATGCCAACAATGAAGAAGGCCAAGAAGAAGAACAAGATGATGAAGAAGATGCTCCACCCCGACCCAAACAAAAGTTCCCACGAGTTCGAGCAAGAATTTCACGAGACCATACCGTTGAACAAATCTTCAATGATATTCAAACCGGGAGAATCACTCGCTCTAAAACTCGTTTGGCTAATTTTTGTGATCATTATTCATTCATCTCTAGCATTGAACCTATGAAGGTTGAAGAAGCATTGGAAGATCCGGATTGGATAAATGCCATGCATGAAGAGCTATACAACTTTGAGAGAAATCAAGTGTGTACATTGTTCAAGAAGCTCGACAACAACCACAACATCATTGGTACCAAATGGTTGTTTCGCAACAATCAAGACGAAGATGGTCAAGTCGTCCGCAACAAAGAACGTCTCGTCGCCCAAGGCTACACTCAAGTCGAAGGTATGGACTACGGTGAGACATATGCCCTCGTTGCTAGACTTGAGTCCATTCACATCTTACTTGCCTATGCTAATCACCATGATATCACATTGTACCAAATGGACATTAAAAGTTCTTTCCTAAATGGTGAACTTGAGGAGGAAGTTTATGTTAAACAACCTCCCGGCTTTGTTAATCCTAAGAAACCCGACTGTCGGTGTCGAAACCGGCGGATCTCGGGTAGGGGGTCCCGAACTGTGCGTCGGATGGTAACAGGAGGCAGGGGACACGAAGTTTTACCCAGGTTTGGGCCCTCTTGATGGAGGTAAAACCCTACGTCCTACTTGATTTATTCTTGATGATATGGGTATTACAAGAGTTGATCTACCACGATATCGGAGAGGCTAAACCATAGAAGCTAGCCTATGGTATGATTGTATGTTATTGTCTCCTACGGACTAAAACCCTCCGGTTTATATAGACACCGGAGAGGGTTAGGGTTACACAAGGTTGGTTACAAAGGAGGAGATATCCATATACGTACTTCCTAGCTTGCCTTCCACGCCAAGTAGAGTCCCATCCGGACACGAGACAAAGTCTTCAATTTAGTATCTTCATAGTCCAATAGTCCGGCTGTCCGGAGACCACCTAATCCCGGACTCCCTCAGTAGCCCCTGAACCAGGCTCCAATGACGATGAGTCCGGCGCGCTGTATTGTCTTCGGCATTGCAAGGCGGGTTCCTCCTCCGAATACATCACGGAAGAATTTGAATACAAGGATAGTGTCCGACCCTGCAAAATAATTTCCACATACCACCGTAGAGAGAATAATATTTCCACAAATCTAATCTGCTAACACATTTTGGCAACATGACATTATGCCATGGCCCGGTAATTATTCGAACCATTTCCTTTAACTAGCCCCACACACAACGCAAGGTAGTTTCTTGACACATCTTGTCAAAGTGGAGATCGTGTTCCCCTTATTACGGGATTCTCATCAATACGGTCGTGGGTAACCCAACCGCGCCATCGATTACGGCGCTTGGGGGATAAGCGAGTTTTACCAGGCTAGTGGGGGTGCATATTTTCGGCCGCCCTTATAAAGGGACAAGGTTTAACCTTTTTTTCTACCCACGCCTTCTTCCTCCTTGCTCATCCACTCTTGCGCACTCGAGCTCCAACGCCCAAGCCCACATCCTTCCCCTCAACCTTCTCCAATCATGTCCGGAGCGGGAGGCAAATGGATGGCTTCCTTCGTTATGGAGGGACACATCAAGAAGCTATGCGGAGCCGGATAGTTGGCCCCAAATATAGAGCATCAGCTACCTGCTGCGGGGAAGATCGTTCCTACCCCTGAACCTCATGAGAGGGTAGTTTTCCTCCACCACTTCCTCCGTGGACTGGGGTTTTCCCTCCATCCATTCGTCTGTGGTCTCATGTTCTACTACGGGCTGGACTTTCATGATCTGGCCCCAAACTTCGTGCTCAACATTTCGGCGTTCATCGTCGTGTGTGAGGATTTCCTCCGCATCCGGCCCCACTTCGGCCTGTGGTTAAAGACCTTCAATATCAAGCCGAAGGTGGTGGGCGGCCAACAAGCAGAATGCGGCGGAGCCATGGTGGGCAAGATGCCCAACGTTATGTGGCTTGAAGGCTCCTTCGTGGAGACCATAAAGGGGTGGCAATCGGCGTGGTTATCCATCACCGAGCCGCGCAACACCAAATGGGTGGCCGCCCCAAAGTTTCAATCCAGATTCCCCACAGGGCTCACTTCCTGGAAAGAGAAGGGCTTGTCGTGGGGTTCATCGATGGAGCTGGACGAACTCCAGAAATGTATCCTGAACATGGAAAGCAAGAAGCTCAAGCTTGTCAACATAGTCCAGGTCATGCTCGTCCGCCCCCGTGCCAACAACGGGACTTCAACTTGTGGGAGTTCGACCCGGCCCAGCACCAGACTCTGAGTGAGCTCTTCGACACGACGCACAAGGACGCCTGGAAGGTGCTGTTCAAGGGCGCAGAGGTCCCTCCCTCTCTCACCGAGGACCGCGGGTTAAGTGCAAAGCGCCAGGCGCATTCGGTGAGTTCCATACATCTGGTAGTATATCTATTTCCCCTAGCTTAACCATGTGCGGGGTCTGAGCTCCATGCCTTTGACAGGACTGGGTGGAGACGTCAGGGCAGATTAACTATCCGTCCCCTTTGCCCGAAGACACTACGGACGCTCTCCTGATGGAGATGCTGACTCTGCCTCCTTACAAGGTGCCGGAGAAGACCAAGAAGGCCAAGGGAACCCGAAAGAGTTCCTGACGCCAGGTGTTATCGGACTCATCGTCCGATAACTCCGTGACGCACTCCTCCCCCGAAGACGAGGAGGAAGATGAAGATGTTCCCCCTCCAATCGAGGGAGACAAGAAAAAGAAGGCCGCCCCTAGTGGGGGGGCGAAGGGTCCAAGAAGGGAAGGACTCTCCTTCCGGACTACTTCACCACCGCCGCCGAAGGCGAAGACGAGTGGCTGCTCAGGGCCAAGCCCCTGGCGAAGTCGTAAGTATTCACATACCAGAGTAACTCATAGCATTCCTTTGTCGTACTGCTTCTCCTAACGCCAAATTATGATTGTGCAGACCGCCCCGAACCCGTATCGACGTATCCTCGTCGGACGGCTCCCTGGGCTCGTCGGAGATGGATAGCGATCCGCTTCCGACCGCCACCTCCCCTTGCCCTACGGACAACGCCGAGGTGTTGTCTCAAGAGGCACTGGGTCGAGGGGAGACAATCCCGGAGGTGCCTCAAAGCGACCTTCCGGACTCCGGGAGTGGGGGGAGCAAAGCCCCTGAGGGCTCCGAGTTTGGCCCTAAGCCGAACACCGTGCCGGAACCTCCAGTGGTTCCGGACCCGGGCAGGCGGCCTCCTTCCAAGAGGGGCAAGACGCCTGTGCCGGTGACCTCTGTCCATCCAGAGGCACCGGACAATCTGCTGGGAGTGCTTCGCAGCGCTTCCATCGACGAGGAGCACTGCACTATTATGAGTGCGGTGGTCCAGAAGGTTCAGTCCGCCAAGAGCGGACTGACTGAAGCCTGTGCGAGCCTTCTAACGGGCTTTGAGGTAAGTTTTTGAAATATGGGAAAAATATTACTGCATAGACAGTAGCCCCTGATGCTCTGTTCGGTGTTCACAAAGAAAAGCCGAACAGAGGATTAAACAATATCGCAGGAGTCTAATATAAGTATGTCAATATGTGTATGCAGGCTTCGCTGCTGGCATCTGCCGCACTGACTGCGGAGGTCGCCGCACTGAAGCAAGACCTTAAAGGGTCCAAGGACGAGCTCGGCCTTGCCAAGAGGTAGCTCGAGGAGAACAAAGGTAAGTAGTACCTAGTCTATGGATATGTATAAAAAGAATGCGATTGCAAAATGACAGGATCATCGTAAATTTGCCAGGGGCCACGACCGAGGTGGCGACCCTGAAGCAAGCACTATCCGAGGCCGAAAACTAAGCGGCCAAGGAGCGCACCGAGCGGGAAAGGTATGAGGCACGGGTGGACGAGGTGCAGCAAGAGCTCCACGCTCTCGTGACGAAGCACGAGGCATTGGAGCTTGACTTGAAGACGCGAGAGTCTGAGCTTGCCGCGACCCTCGAGAGCGCAAAGAGTGCCAAGGCCGAAGCCCAAAAGGCCCTCCAGGAGATTGATGCGATCAAGAAGATAGCGGCGGGTAAGGCATTCTATATGCAAAGCAAGCATGCAAAAGTAAATTACCTGTTACTTACCCGAATCCGAAGCTCTCCAGGAGCATTCGCAGATTTGCCCCGCGGCATGTCGGATGCCGCAACATTTTACCAGGCCGAGGAGGGAATCTCAACGGAGAAGTTGTTCTGGGCCCAATATACTGGGACCGAACACCCGCTGCCTATGAGCGACCAGCTAAAGCAGCTGGTCGAGCTACACAAGGCGGCCGAACAGGCCATGAAGGGCTTTATAGTCCGGCTGTGGCCTGGCGAAGCCCTTCTGAATAGCTACTTTGGCCTGGTGAGGCGGCTTGTGGATGCCTGCCCACGGCTAGAAGTCGTCAAGCGGTCCGTCTGCATTGAAGGTGCACGCCGGGCTTTCGCCCGTGTCAAGGTGCAATGGGCCAAGCTAGACGCCGTGAAGCTGATCAAGGAAGGACTGCCAGAGGGCAAGGAGCATCGCCACCCCAAGATGTACTATGAGGGTGTCCTGAAGGGTGCCCGTCTCGTAGCGGACGAGTGTACGAAAGATATAATATTTGAGTAAACTTGCTCATGTAATCCTGTATTCACGAAAACTTGTTCATATGCGCTATCCAACGCTTGTTTGAATTTAAAATATTACCTTCTGTTCGGCTGTTTATCAAATCTGAGAGATGGCTAGTCGTCGGCTTCTGCCCCCATGCCACGAGTGCTGGGGTGTTCGGGATAAACCTGAGCACTCTTGTTCCCATTTTTGGGTCCTTCGAGGGAGGTGCTCAGCACAACGAACAAGGCAATCAGACTATAATGCGTCATCACTCTCACTTAGCCATAGAATTCTATAATTTTAAATTTTGGCGAAGCCCCTAGTATTCGGAAGGCCGAATCTGGGGCGCGATACACGCCTTAAGCCGGACAGGGCCGACTCCTCGCTCTAAGCGGCATAAGTCTTTAAGGACTCGAAAACCTCTCGAACAGCAACCAGTCTCTCGCCTTATCATGACAGTCAGTTTTAGCTTTCTCTACTGAGGTGCTTAGCCCAGCAGAACCGGGGCACAATCGCAGTAGTTCTCCCAGTGCTACCTTAGCCGATATAGCGGAATGTAAGGTACCAAAACATGGGAGCCGGGCAAACCCAACTATTGACCCAAGACATGATTCGGAGCTGATGCATATAATGCTATAAGTTCGGGGTGCCACACTTGTGAAAGTGTTTGGACTTCTCACTCCGTATTATGGGGTATGCTTAAGCCCCTAGCATATTGGCCATACCAGAGTGTACGAGTGCTGATGTCATGAATGAACATATATATATATATATAAGAAGAATGCAATAATAGTCTTAGTGCAGTGCATTGTTTATTAAAAAAAACGTGCGTTAGAGCACAATGATACAGGTAGTGCGATAAGCAAAAAGTAGGACTATGTCCCCTCCAAGGGCAAGATGAGGAATAGTAGTAAAGCAAATATTTCACTCGTTATCGTAATCCACCTGGGAGTTCCGTGGTGTGACGTAGCTTTCTGCCTCCTTGGTTGCTACATCATGTGTTCGGCAATCATGCTGCCGAACAGGGTTTCCAGAGATTAAGGTCCTGAAAGAGAAAAATAACAAAGTAGGAAGTCCCTAGTGCGATTTAAGCCGCGTTTTGGAGTGTGCCGTAATCGTGCCCCCTCCCTACCTATGCCCATGGTGTTTTTAATGCGTAATTACGTACGCGTGGCATGAGTTTCGCCGTTTGGCTTGGGCCTGGGTGGGGGCCGCATTGCTATGCGAGCTCGGAACGTGTCAGGCGGTCCTGTTGCCGATTACTCCGGGCGCGCTTGAAGGTGTTCGGGTCCTTAAACGCCGAAGTAGTGGATTGCCTTAAGAGGCTTGTCGGAGTAATTGGACACGGATACCCCGAAGACGGCAAGATGATATTTCAAGACATCGGGGCTAGCAAAGCCCCTCAGTCCGCCTGCCGGCTACCAACTACACCAACCTGCCGGCTACCGACTACACCAACCTGCCGGCTGCTGACTACACCAACCTGCTGGCTGCCGACTGCGCCTACCAGCCAGCTGCCGACTGCGCCAACTAGCCGGCTGCCGACTGCAGCCTGACCCGACATCGACGAGACGACCGTACCCGACACTATTGATGAATAGTACTGACGACATCATCTATAGTGTATCTGTCCCTGGGCACTGTTTTATAAAGTGCACCAGGGACAAGGAGACATGCACATCACATCACACACCTCTCATGGGCATGGTGCCCCATGCCCACTTGCCCCCCATGCCACCACCAAGCTTACATGCTAAGCTACCATGCCCACTCCACACTATATAAGCTAGCTCCATCCATCCATCAGGGGGGGGACACTCACGTATGAGCACCATACTCCCATGGCCACACATGGCCAGGCACATGTGTCACACTAGCTAGATAGCTCTCATTGCTACTGATCTCAGATACAGCTCCAGGAGCACTCTGTACTACAGATATACCACATATACTCAGACATGCAGGAGTAGGGGTGTTATCTCTCCGGAGAGCCCCGAACCTGGGTAAACTAGCGCGTACTACTCGCATACCCGCTCCCGGTCCTATCAGCAGCAGTCTTACCCACACACTAAGCCCTTGTGGCATCTGTCGACTCGCAAGCCCCCCGTGAGAAATACCACGACAGTTGGCGCCCACCGTGGATGGTACTACTGCTACGCTACCACGCTGCTGCTGGTTTCGCTGTCCGGGCGGGACCCCTTTTTTCTTCATCACCTCCGCTGCGGCGTCGCGCCGTCTCTCCGGTAGCGCTCGGGGGCTCGACATCAACCCGCCCCCGGAGTGGCCGCGAGGGGTGGCGCGTCCTCGCCATCGGCCTCTTCGTCTTCACCACCGCGGCGTCGCGCCGCCTCTCCGATAGCGGTCGGGGGCTCGACATCGACATGCCCCCGGATTGGCCGTGAGGGGCGGCGTGACCTCGCCATCGGCCTTGCCTCCTTCATCACCACCATTGCGACGCTGGTCGTCCGTCCGCGTGCGGGGCCTCGTTTCGGTCGGCAGTGTCCGTCCGCGCGCCGCTCGCGCCTGCTCCCTCCGTGTTGCGCCTTGCTCCGGCCGCCGCGCCCATTCGCTCCTCCACATACCATCTTTGCAAGCTAGCTAGATATGAGTCAATCAATGGTCAAAGCATTGCCCGTACCCAAGCCAGATAATCACTGTATAATCCCTGGTCAATGGCCGTATAATGGTCATGCGCCAAGTCTCCTATGCAGCTCGCCTGACTTCACCTGTTGGCCGCGGGCGACCTCTGCGTTCGCTCGTTGCCAGCGCACGAGCCGCCGGCCTCCCGGTCTGCTACCGCTTCCCAGTCCGCATCCACGTCGCCTCGGCCGCCCGCACTACTCCGACTGCTCCGCGCGTGGCCGGCTGCTCTGTTCCGCCTGCCGTTTCCACCTCCTTCGCCCGTGGCCAGCTGCTGCTCCGCCTGCGCGCCCCATCCCGGGCCGTCTGCCGACTCGCCGTTAGCTGGCCGCGCTGCCTCACACTGCTTCGGCCTCGCACCACCGGCTGCCGCCTCGTGCCTGGCCCTGCCCCTCCGCCTGGCCAGCGCCATGCCTGCACCGTGGCGCCGCCTCCATCTCGCGCGCACGGCCCCCGTTTCGCTGCTCCGAATACCCGCTCCTCCGTGCCATCTCGCCGCCTGGTGCAGCCCGGGTCCCGCGCGTCCTGGCCGGCTGCTGCGCGCCCGGGCCTGCGCCTCCGCCCCATCCGACTCCACGCGCCGCGCTGGGTCTGGCTGCGCGCGCGCCTCGCTCCGACTCCACCCCGCTCCAGCCGCGTCCGGCCTCCGTTTGCTCCCGGTCTGGCCTCTGCTCCCGCCGGCTTGCCGCTCCAGCCAGCTGCCGACTTCGGGCGCCGGGTCCGCTTCCTCCCGCGCCCGTCCGGCTGTCAAGTCCCCATTGTCGGCTCCTCGCTCCGGCTGCCTACGCCACCACCCGGACGGCCCGGTCATCTCCAGCTCCGCCTGCTCCCCTGCGCGTGCGTTCGGCTTGCGCCGTTCTGCGCGTGCCGGCTCGCGCCGACTCCGTGGGGGACGAACTCGCCTCGCCGGCTTGCTGCTCCGGCCGACTGACGTGCTCTGGGAAGCCATGCGCACCCTCACCGGCTCCCCGCGCCTCGAGTGCCTTTGGCCGGCTGCCTTTGCTGGAGAAAGAAAAAGGGGCCGGCTGGAAACAAAAAGAAAGAGAAAGAGAGGTCAGAGGCCGGCTGCTGGGAAGAGCCGGACGGCTGCTGCTGGGTCAGCAAAGTGTGCCGACTGGCAACCCAGCCAGCTACGAAAAGAGAGAGAGAGAGGGGACGGCCGGGGCAAGAAAGAAAAAAGGGCCGCCTGCCCAAGGGACGGCTGGAGAAAAATGGCTAGGTGCCCAGCCGGCTACGGAAAAAAAATGCGTCCGACTGCCAGATGTGCGTCCGACCGTTGGCTACCTGGCCGGCTGCAAAGAGCCCGACTGCCGTGTCGGGGTCCGCCCGCCCAGCTGTCTGAAGAAGAAAAAGAAGAAGACAAGGTAGGTGCCGGAAGATCTGGCCCGACTGCTCAGCAGTCGGCCCGAATCTCGGGGGCTACACCCAGCGGGTGCGCTGACGCGCCCCCGCGAGAGAGAAGACAAGGTAGTTGCCGGAAGATCCGGCCCGACTGCTCAGCAGTCGGCCCGAATCTCGGGGGCTACACCCAGCGGGTGCGCTGACGCGCCCCCGTGAGAGAGAATACAAAGTAGTCGCCGGGAGATCCGGCCCGACTGCTCAACAGTCAGCCCAAATCTCGGGGGCTACACCCAGCGGGTGCGCTGGCGCGCCCCCGCGAAGAAGAAGACAAAGTAGTTGCTGGGAGATCCGGCCCGACTGCTCAGCAGTCGGCCTGAATCTCGGGGGCTACACCCAGCGGGTGCGCTGGCGCGCCCCCGCGAAGATTGCAGACAAGAGAAGAGTTCTGTCTGGCTCCCCTAGCCGGCAGAAGAGAAGAAAAAGGGCGTTGCAAGACGCCTCGCCGCCTGGCCGGTCGAGCCTGACCGGCCGGGACCCCCCCCCCCTTTGAGCACCCGGGGGCTGCACCCAGCCAGTGCGCCGATGCGCTCCGCGAGCGCCGAGTCGCGCCGGCTGTCTTCGACGACCGCAACTACACAAAAATCAATGTGAGCTCCTCAGCCGCATATTTTTTGCACCACGCAAGCATGGATAACCACGAGCGATGCTCGGGGGCTGTCTCCGCATTTTATTACAGTAGCATCACTGTTCGCCCCGGCGCCAGCCAGAGTTGGCCCGGGGGCTGGCCACTTGGTCTGAGACGTTAGTTCCCGCAGACGGCTTAGTACCGTGCACGGTACCAAAGGCCCACTCTTAGTCACAGACCGCGGAGCGGATGTCCGGCTAGCAAGAGTGAACGCTGGAGGCCGCCCACGCGAAAAACGTTTAGGAAGAAAAACGGTTCGGGCGACCCGGCCATTTTCCTTTACAAGTATCTACTCGATTGAATCTGCTCCTAGACTCTGAGTACTGTACACTCCACTTCACGGCCCACTCTTAGCCACAGACCGCAGAGCGGCTGTCCGGCGAGCGAGAGCACAAGCCAAAAAGCGGAGGGAACAGGAAAAAGATTAAAGGGGCTCGTACAAAACCGAGTCGGCACCCTCTGCATAAAACTTGCAATGCTAAAAGCAAACATTTGATATATCCGCATGGACTAACTTTTTCTTTTTCATGATCATTTCCATGAACCATCGCCAAAAAACCTCCGCCCAACTTTGCCAAGTTGCCGGGAGGCTTGGGGGCTACTGTCGGAGTAATTCGACACGGATACCCCGAAGACGGCAAGATGATATTTCAAGACATCGGGGCTAGCAAAGCCCCTCAGTCCGCCTGCCGGCTACCAACTACACCAACCTGCCGGCTACCGACTACACCAACCTGCCGGCTGCCGACTGCGCCTACCAGCCGGCTGCCGACTGCGCCAACTAGCCGGCTGCCGACTGCAGCCCGACCCGACATCGACGAGACGACCGTACCCGACACTATTGATGAATAGTAGCGATGACATCATCTACAGTGTATCTGTCCCTGGGCACTGTTTTATAAAGTGCACCAGGGACAAGGAGACATGCACGTCACATCACACACCTCTCATGGGCATGGTGCCCCATGCCCACTTGCCCCCCATGCCACCACCAAGCTTACATGCTAAGCTACCATGCCCACTCCACACTATATAAGCTAGCTCCATCCATCCATCAGGGGGGGACGCTCACGTATGAGCACCATACTCCCATGGCCACACATGGCCAGGCACATGTGTCACACTAGCTAGATAGCTCTCATTGCTACTGATCTCAGATACAGCTCCAGGAGCACTCTGTACTACAGATATACCACATATACTCAGACATGCAGGAGTAGGGGTGTTATCTCTCCAGAGAGCCCCGAACCTGGGTAAACTAGCGCGTGCTACTCGCATACCCGCTCCCGGTCCTATCAGCAGCAGTCTTACCCACACACTAAGCCCTTGTGGCATCTGTCGACTCGCAAGCCCCCCATGAGAAATACCACGACAAGGCTGCTTTGCGCTTCCGCTGCGAGGGCCGCAGTGTGCTCCTCCATTCGGAGAGAGCGCTCTGTGTTTCCATTAACTGTAATGACCCCCTAAGGTCCTGGCATCTTGAGCTTGAGGTATGCATAATGTGGTACCGCATTGAATCTTGCAAATGATAACCACTGCGGAATGGGACTACATCAAAGATTAACTCTTCGCTTCGGAAGTTATCCAGGGATCCAAAGACCACTTCCAGTGTGACTGAGCCTGTGCAATGGGCCTCTACACCTGGTATGACGCCTTTAAAGGTCGTTTTTGTTGGTTTGATCCTTGAGGGGTCTATACCCATTTTGCGCACCGTGTCCTACTAAAGCAGGTTCAGGCTGCTGCCGCCATCCATAAGGACTCGAGTGAGGTGAAATCCGTCAATAATTGGGTCTAAGACTAGTGCGGCGAATCCGCCATGACGGATACTAGTGGGGTGGTCCCTGCGATCGAAGGTGGTCGGACAGGAGGACCATGGGTTGAACTTTGGGGCGACTGGCTCCAACACATATACGTCCCTGAGCGCACGCTTCCGCTCCCTCTTGGGGATGTGGGTTGCATATATCATGTTCACTGTCCATACTTGTGGGGGGAACCTCTTCTATCCTCCGGTATTCGGCTGCCAGGGCTCCTCCTCGTCATCTCTATGTGGCCCCTTATCTTTGTTTTTGGCAATTAACTTGTCGGCCTGCTTGAACACCCAACAATCCATGTTGCTGTGGTTGGCTGGCTTGTCTGGGGTGCCGTGTATTTGACACGAGCGATCGAGTATACAGTCCAAACTGGACGGGCCCGGAGTGCTTCTTTTGAATGGCTTTTTCCACTGACTGAGTTTAGAGCCTTTGAATCCGGCATTGACGGCCGTATCCTCGGTATTGTCGCTGTTAATGCGGCGCTTATGTTTGTTGTGATGTGACCTGCTACTGCCGTCCTTGGTATCCGAAGTACCATGGTTCTTTGATATGTCATTACTGCGAGCCAGCCAGCTGTCTTCTCCCGCACAAAAGCGGGTCATGAGTGTCGTGAGGGCTGCGATAGATTTTGGCTTTTCCTGACCAAGGTGTCGGGCTAGCCACTCGTCGCGGATGTTGTGCTTGAAAGCTGCTAGGGCATCTGCATCCGGACAGTCGACGATTTGATTTTTCTTTGTTAGGAACCGTGTCCAGAATTGCCTGGCCGATTCCTCTGGCTGCTGAATTATGTGGCTCAAGTCATCGGCATCTGGTGGTCGCACATAAGTGCCCTGAAAGTTGTCGAGGAATGCGGCTTCCAGATCTTCCCAACAGCCAATGGACTCTGCTGGCAGGCTATTGAGCCAATGTCGAGCTGGTCCTTTTAGTTTGAGTGGGAGGTACTTAATGGCGTGTAGATCATCACCACATGCCATGTGGATATGCAGGAGGAAATCCTTGATCCATACCGCAGGATCTATTGTGCCGTCGTATGATTCTATATTTACGGGTTTGAGACCCTCTGGGATTTGATGATCCATTACTTCGTTTGTGAAGCATAAGGGGTGTGCGGCGCCTCTGTACTGGGCTATATCACGACGCAGCTCCAATGAGTCTTGCATGCCGTGCTCGGCCCGGCCGGATTTACTTTTACTATATCCGGCATGACGATTATCGTCTCGCGTAGTGGCGCGCCCCCGCGATCCGTAGATCGATCTTGCGTGTTTTTCTTTGTCCTCCAGTACGTCTCGCAGGTCTGGCGTATTTCCCCATGCCTTTTTATTTGAATGGCGTTCGGGTGCAGGCTGAGCTTTTGGCTGGAATGCCTCTCTATCGCGGCCATGAGGTGGCCGATCAGCCGCGTCATACGCTTCTTCCTCCAGTCGGGGTAGCAACCTGCGTTTTGGGTAACTCTTGGAGGGGCGTTCGAGTTTATATTCCTCGGCCGTGAGGACTTCGGTCCATCTGTCAGCTAGCAGATCTTGATCAGCTTGAAGCTGTTGCTGCTTCTTCTTAAGGCTATTTGCTGTGGCTATAAGCCGGCGCTTCAAGCGCTGTTGTTCGACGGGATCCTCTGGCTCGACGAATTCGTCATCGTCGAGGCTTGCCACATCTTCGGAGGGGGCATGTAATTATCATCCTCCTCATCTGCCGCTCTCTTAGGAGGGCTGGCCTCTCCATCCTCCTGCCCTAAATCGTGCTGGAGGGGATTATTGCCATCTTCGGCACTATCCGGAGTGCTATTATCTCCTGTGCCGGTATCACCACTTTTGCTTTGGCGGGACTTAGAGCGGCGCCGCTGATGTCGGCGCTTGGGTTGCTTCTTGGAGGGGTCATCCTCCGTTGTCTCTTCGCCATTGCCTTCTTTGGGTGTGTCCACCATGTATATATCATATGATGAGGTGGCTGTCCAGTGCCCTGTGGGAAGTGGTTCCTCTTCGTCTCCCGCATCGTCATCCATACCGTCGATGTCTTCGGAGTCAAAGTCGAGCATGTCGGTTAAGTTGTCGACAGTGGCTAGTGGCTACTAAGTGGGCGGTGGGTGGGCAGCGAATTTCTTCGTCATCCGCATCCCAATCCTGCCGGACATAGTTCGGCCAGGATCCTCCTGACAAGGAGAGCGACCTTAATGAGTTCATTATGCCGCCAAAGGGCGAGTGCTGAAAAATATCCGCGGAGGTAAACTCCATGATCGGCGCCCAATCGGATTCGCTAGGAACGGGCGCAGGCAGTTCGGGGTCCATGGACGGAGAAGGATCCGGCAGTCTGACAACACGGCTCTCGTGCAGGGTAAGGTCGATGTTCGGCTCGATCGCCGCTGAGGGTAAGGCCTTCGTGGCGGGATCCATCCACCCGTCCATGGACGGCGCAACTAGCTCCGAATTGAGGGTCGGAGCGGCTGCCGGTGCGATCTCCTGAACACTATCTGATGGTAGAGCTAAATCGTACTCATCGTGACCGCGTGACGCACAAGGCAGAGGCTCGAATCCATCGAAGATCAAGTCCCCGCAGATATCAGTCGTGTAGTTTAAGCTTCCAAACTTGACCTGGTGGCTAGTGGCGTAACTTTCGATCTGTTCCAGATGGCCAAGCGAGTTGGCCCGCAGTGCGAAGCCGCCGAACACAAAGATCTGTCCGGGGAGAAAAGTCTCACCCTGGACTGCATCGCTATCGATGATAGAAGGAGCCATCAAGCCTAACGGCGATGACACAGAGGAACTCTCAATGAAAGCACCAATGTCGGTGTCAAAACCGGCGGATCTCAGGTAGGGGGTCCCGAACTGTGCGTCTAAGGTGGATGGTAATAGGAGGGAGGGGACACAATGTTTTACCCAGGTTCGGGCCCTCTTGATGGAGGTAAAACCCTACGTCCTGCTTGATTTATTCTTGATGATATGGGTATTACAAGAGTTGATCTACCACGAGATCGGAGAGGCTAAACCCTAGAAGCTAGCCTATGGTATGATTGTATGTTATTGTCTCCTACGGACTAAAACCCTCCGGTTTATATAGACACCGGAGAGGGTTAGGGTTACACAAGGTCGGTTACAAAGGAGGAGATATCCATATCCGTACTGCCTAGCTTGCCTTCCACGCCAAGTAGAGTCCCATCCGAACATGAGACAAAGTCTTCAATTTAGTGTCTTCATAGTTCAATAGTCCGGCCGAAGGATAGAGTCCGGCTGTCCGGTGACCCCCTAATCCCGGACTCCCTCACCGACCATGTTTACAAACTTCACGAAGATCTTTATGGTCTTAAACAAGCTCCTAGAGCATGGTATAAATGCTTGACCAAGTTCCTTATTGAAAAAGGCTTTGAGATTGGAAAGATAGATTCTACTCTTTTTACTAAAAGGGTTAATGGTGAATTATTTGTGTGCCAAATTTATGTTGATGATATCATATTTGGTTCGACTAACCCTCATTTTAGTGAAAATTTTGGGAAGCTAATGTCGGGAAGTTTGAGATGTCTATGATGAGTGAACTCAAGTTATTTCTTGGTTTGCAAATCAAGCAAACTAAGGAAGGCACCTTTGTTTCTCAAACAAAGTACACCAAGGACTTATTCAAGAAGTTCAACATGCAAGAAAGCAAAGGTATGAAAACCCCCATGCCTACTAGTGTACATCTTGACCTGACAAAGGATGGCAAATCGACTGACCAAAGGGTTTACCGATCTATGATTGGTTCATTGTTATATCTATGTGCCTCTCGTCCCGACATTATGCTAAGTGTCTGCATGTGTGCACGATATCAAGCGGCCCCCAAAGAATGTCATCTTAAGGCTGTGAGAAGGATAGTGAGATACTTAATACATACACTAAATTTTGGCATTTGGTATCCTAAGAGGTCATCTTTTGATCTTGTTGGCTACTCCGATTCAGACTATGCCGGAGACAAGGTTGATAGAAAGTCCACTTCGGGTACTTGTCAATTTCTTGGTAGATCTCTTGTGTCTTGGTCCTCCAAGAAACAAAACTCGGTATCCTTATCCACCGCTGAAGCGGAATACATTGCCGCCGGTTCATGTTGTGCTCAATTACTTTGGATGACCCAAACTCTTAAAGATTATGGGATCTATGTGAAACATGTTCCATTGCTTTGTGACAATGAAAGTGCTATTAAGATTGCTCATAATCCCGTGCAACATTCTCGAACCAAGCATATTGAAGTTTGTCATCATTTCATTCGAGATCATGTTGCTAAAGGGCACATTGATCTTAAGCATGTTCGTACCGATAAGCAATTGGCGGATATATTCACCAAACCGCTTGATGAGAAGTATTTTGCCATTTAAGAGGTGAATTCAACATCATTGACGCTTCAAACTTGGAGTAGAAACTCCATTTGGATACATGCAAGGCATGAGCCTTTGACTAATCCTTGATGTTTCTCTAATGATGATGATCATATGTCTTGGATATACTTGCACCCTTGCATGCTATCTAACCCTTGTAGGTACTTGGATGAACCAAAATCTATGAGATTGCAAATCACTCACATCTTTAGCAATCTCTACATCACCAAGTCTCTACAATATGGTGGTTGAAGACAAGGAAGCATGAAACCTTTCAACATATCCTTTGACCATTTCTATATATCAAATTTCATTTGGTATCGAATTCATGATTGTCAAATTGGATACACAAGTGCTCTTGCTTGCAAAACTAACCCATGTAGGTAGATGAACTCAAACTACAAGTGGTGCTCCCAATCTTTGACAAGCTACATCAACCTTGAGCATCGCACACTAGTTCAACTACATGATCAAGTTCAACACCACCACTCAAGGTATGTTATTCCATCTTAGAAAGGCTTTACCCCAAGTCATGGGTCAAAGCAATGCAGCAAGATGCGAATAAATCAAATGCTTAAACAAAAAATGGTAACCCCATTTTGAGCTTATACGATGAGTATGAACTACGATCAAGTGTTCTCACTTGACTCCTTAGTCAATATACTCTAACATAGGTGACTCTGTCGCCGACCAATTCTAGATGAAGTTCTCTAGTGTTTCTATGTATTCTTGCATTTGTCTCTTGCATATTTGTTTCACTTCATCTAGATTTCTTAGTTTTGTTCGGCATTCCCTGCATCAAATTCTTTGCAAATCCTTCAGTTAATTCATTGCAAATATTTGTGAGATCTTATTTGCCTAGTGAGCTAAGGTGACAAATGTTCTCTCTGTGTTGAACTCGGTCACACCAATCTGTAGCTTTCGGTCAAACTGAACCATTTCGGTGCCACCGAAGAATACAACTCGGTGTTACCGATTTCACTGCACAGAAGACAGTTTGCCACTTGTATCCTGCATTTTTACTCCAGCTCCACTCAATGATTCTTGTCCTCTACCAGCATCACACTCTAAATGCTCCTTTGCTCTGTGACTCAAGGACCAAACCTATTTGACTCACAATCCAGAAGATCCCTTCTTGGAAATCGATGTCAAAGGAGAGAGAGAGATCACATCAAAGCTTAATCACTTAAAAGGGGGAGAGAGCATTTCAACAGGGAGAGAGATAATCACATCAAAGGCCCCAGATGCTTGGTGTTCAAGAGGAGAGAAATCACATGTCTTTAAGAGGGGAAAGACATGTTTGTGTTATGTTTCTGTGATCTGATCTATTTTGCTCTAATTTTCTGTTCCATATATTCTCCCATTATCAAATATAAGATTCAGGGGGAGAAAGACATCTAAGGGAAGGAAATCTTGAATTTATTGCATATCTTTTCCTTGGGGACATGTCTATATCCATTGGAAGTACCTAGACCTCATTCTCTACATGTCATCCCAGTCTTGGTAGTCTTGTGGCTCTTTGGTTTGCTCTGTCTAGTAGTTGTTTCTGTGTTATCTAACCTTGTTTACTCAGGTTCATCTCTTTTAAAGCCATCTCAAGACCACAAGGTAAGTATATGCATCACACTCATGTGCATGATGATCTCTTGCTAATGTACATATTTTTTGCAAGAAGGAATCATGAGCATGAAGTTACAACTTCATATATTCACATCATTTGCCCTAATGCATATAGCCAAGATACATGTAACACGTTGCTTGCTCTATCATGATTATGCATTCACATGCTCTCATATTCCATAGTTTCATGGATGCATACATGTAGGGGGAGCCCATGCATGTTACATGTCTTTCCAAAGCTTTACTTGTTATTCTCTATATCTTTTATCTAAAGCTTTGATGTATGTTGTCATCAATTACCAAAAAGGGGGAGATTGAAAGCACAAGTGTGATGTCTACTACACAACCTTCTTCTTGTAGACGTTGTTGGGTCTCCAAGTGCAGAGGTTTGTAGGACAGTAGCAAATTGTAACGCCCTCGATGCGGCTATATCTCCCACGTGTCGAAGCACGACTTAGAGGCATAACCGCATTGAAAGCAATGTCGCAAGTGAGGTAATCTTCACACAACCCATGTAATACACAAGGGAAAGAGATACATAGTTGGCTTACAATCGCCACTTCACACAGGTACATGAATAAAGCATTACATCATCCAGATACAATCAAGGTCTGACTACGGAACCAAAATAAAAGAAGAACCCCAAATGCGACAAGGTCCCCAATCGACCCCAACTGGGCTCCACTACTGATCAGCTAGAACGAAACAACACAAAGGACAAGATCTTCATCGAGCTCCTCCTGAGCTTGGTTGCATCACCTGCTCGGCAACATCGGCACCTGAAAGCTGGTTTTGGAAGTATCTGTGAGTCATGGGGACTCAGCAATCTCGCACCCTCGCGATCAAGACTATTTAAGCTTATGGGTAAGGTAAGAGGTATGAGGTGGAGCTGCAGCAAGCGACTAGCATATATGATGGCTAACATACGCAAAGGAGAGCGAGAAGAGAACGAAAAACACGGTCGATAAAAGTATGATCAACAAGTGATCCTAACACAACCTACCTCAAGCATAACTCCAACACCGTGTTCACTTCCCAGACTCCGCCGGAAAGAGACCATCACGGTTACACACGCGGTTGATGTATTTTAATTAAGGTCAACTTCAGGTTTTCTACAACGAGATGTTAACAAATTCCCATCTGCCCATAACCGGGGGCACAGCTTTCGAAAGTTCAAATCCCTGCATGGGTGTCCCAACTTAGCCCATCACAAGCTCTCACAGTCAACGAAGGAATAGACCTCCTAGCGGGAAGACCCGATCAGACTCGGAATCCCGGTTACAAGACATCCTCGACAATGGTAAAACAAGTCCAGCAAGACCGCCCGATGCGCCGACATCCCGATAGGAGCTACACATATCTCGTTCTCAGGGCACACCGGATAAGCTAAGCGTACGGGAGCCAACGTAACCCAAGTTGCCAAGGCACGGCCCCGCATGGTGCTCTGGGTTGGACCAACACTTAGACAAGCACTGGCCCGGGGGTTTAGAATAAAGATGACCCTTGGGCTGGCCTAACCCAGGGGAACAAGAGGCTAGGTGGCGAATGGTAAAACCAAGGTTGGGCCTTGCTGGAGGAGTTTTATTCAAAGCAAACTGTCAAGGGGTTCCCATTATAACCCAACCGCGTAAGGAACGCAAAATCCGGGAACATAACACCGATATGACGGAAACTAGGGCGGCAAGAGTGGAACAAAACACCAGGCATAAGGCTGAGCCTTCCACCCTTTACCAAGTATATAGATGCATTAATTAAATAAGAGATATTGTGATATCCCAACAAGTAAACATGTTCCAACAAGGAACAACATCTCCATGTTCCAACAAGGAACAAACTTCAATCTTCACCTGCAACTAACAACGCTATAAGAGGGGCTGAGCAAAGCGGTAACATAGCCAAACAACGGTTTGCTAGGACAAGGTGGGTTAGAGGCTTGGTTCAACAATATGGGAGGCATGATAAGCAAGTGGTAGGTATCGCAGCATAGGCATAGCAAAAGAGCGAGCAACTAGCAAGCAAAGATAGAAGTGATTTCGAGGGTATGATCATCTTGCCTGAAATCCCGCAAGGAAGAAGAACGAGTCCATGAAGAAGACAAACGGACGTAGTCGAATGGGTCCTCACAAACGCAACGTTACCAGAACCAACCCGAAGAAGGAAACACCGGAAAGAAACACACAACATAGTAAACAACCAACACATGAACATGGTATGATATGCGGGATGCGGTATGCTATGCATATGCAAGATTGGACAAGGAATGCATGAACCTGGCCTCAACTTGGAAATCCAAAAGTGCCACTAGAAAGGTGAGGTGATTTCGGTTGAAATCGATATAAAGATCGCCGGAATCGGATGCACGGTTTGGAAATGGCAAGCAAAACAAATACGGCACCGGTCTGCGATAAACAGCAAGTAGCCATCTAAATGCAACAAGTTAAACATGGTACAACACTCAAACATGGCAACACAATACATGGCAGGGATCCACTCATGATGCTTAACAAAAGATGAACACTGAGCTATGGCCAATTCATCCATTAACAGGTTCAAACAAGCATGGCAAAAGTGCAATTGGTAAACAGATTTCAGACTTAGTGAAATTAACACTAGCCTGGAATTTTAGATCAGGTAGCACACTTTAGAGCATGAAAACTATATGCTACAGGAACTTAACATGGCAAAGTAAAGCATGGCATGGAGCTACTCAAAGGCCTTAACAAAAGTCCCTTAGTGACCTTGAGACAAAAGGGATCAGAAAATACATTTGCAAGCATGTGAACATGGAAAAAACATAATCAGATCACACACTTAGTGAAAAAGTAGAGCATGCAAAATCAGATATCAAGTAGGCATGTTTACGAGCTCGATGCACTCACTACAGAGCATGTCATGACAATTTAAGCATACACCCATCAAGAATACACATTATACAAACTAGACATGGCAAGAACAATAACATGGCATACACAGATCAACTATAACATCCTCGGCAAAATCGCTAACAAGTAGACAATCTGCCCAGATTCACGAAATAGCAAAAGTAGAGCTCAATTGACTCAAGCTAGGGTGCTCCATAATTGCAAATAAAGACATGTATGGATAGAGCACTACAAGATTAACAAAATATCCTTACTGATCATCCTCAAAAGAGGCACGGATCACTAGGAAACAACAGGAACATATGGCATATTGAGATAAACAGTCCAAGGACTTAGTGGAATTGCTAAGTCCCTGAAATCAGCATTAACGAATGCACCACTTTGCAAGCTTGTGCTAGTCACCTCACACATCACAAAAATACATGGGTTGCACCTCTTGAAAGATGGCAAAACATATAACAAAACACATGTAGAGCTCAGGGACATATCATGCACACAATAATCATGGCAAAATGACAAAAATCTAATTGGAGCAGCAGATCTGATAATTATCTCAAATAGCATTCTTCCAACAGCATTTCGGGCATCAAGATGAACTCAAATGAAAATGATGCAATGAGATGAAATGATGTACTCTCTGAGATGAACATTTTGATATGCTATATGCCCAAAACGGAGCTACGGATGCGGAGTTACGATGCGATGAACATGGGCATATGAAACATGGAAAACTCGGGGACTTAGTGGAATTTTACCCCACGGGAAAAGTCAACCCGGGACAAGGAGATCCGGGATGGGGTGGATCCCGGATCGGGACGAGGTGCGTTTGGATCGGGGGAGTGGTGGATCTCATCCCACTTCCCAGATCGAATCCGGCCGGAGCTCCGGCGAGGCGGATCTTCTCCGGCAAGGCGAGGGCGAGAGAGGACGGCGGCGGGTCGGCGCTTGCGCCGGCGATGGCCTGAGGCGGCGATGGGTGCCAGTCGCCGGAAGAACGCAGGCGAGGCGGAGTAGCGAGGGCGGCGGCCGGTTGGCGATGGCGCGCGGCGACGGCGACCTGGGGCGAGCGGGCCGGCGTGGAGGAGCCCGCCGGCGGGGCGAGGTCGCCGGAGCAGCGGCTCCGTGGCGGAGCGACGAAGAGGCAGCCGGGCGGCGCTGCTCCGCGAGCGGCGATGGGATGGGCCCGCGCGGGCCCGCGATGGGCTCGGCGGGCCGCGCGGTGGAGAGGCGGGGCGCCGGGACGACGTGGCGGCGCGCGATTGGACGAGGCGGCGGCGGAGCTGACGTGGCAAGCACTGATTGGCCGGGGTGAGGTGGAGGCTGGACGCGTCCGGCAGGCGCGGACATGTCCGACGGCGGAGTGGGAAGAAGCTAGGGTTTGGACTGCGCGAAAAATCGAGGAGAGCCACATATTTATAGGTAGAGGGAGCTAGGAGAGTCCAAATGAGGTGCGGTTTTCGGTCACGCGATCATGATCGAACGCTCTAGATGATGGAGAGGGTTTTGGTGGGTTTTGGGCAAAATTGTAAGGGTGTTGGGCTGCAACACACACGAGGCCTTTTCGGTCCCTCGGTTAACCGTTGGAGCATCAAAGGAAGTCCAAATGGTACGAAACTTGACAGGCGGTCTACCGGTAGTAAACCAAGGCCGCATGGCAAGTCTCGGTCCAATCCGAAAACATTTAACACCCGCACATGAAAGAAAGGTAGAAATGATCACCGGAGGAGAACGGAGCGCCGGAATGCAAAACGGACAACGGGGAAAATGCTCGGATGCATGAGACGAACACGTATGCAAATGAAATGCACATGATGACATGATATGCAATGCATGACACGCAAGCAATGACATGGCAACAACAGCGAATAACTAGAGGACAGCTGGCACATCGGTCTCGGGGCATTACACAAATTTCCCTCAAGTGGATGACCTAAGGTTTATCAATCATGGGAGGCATAGGATAAAGATGGTCTCTCTCAAACAACCCTGCAACCAAATAGCAAAGAGTCTCTTGTGTCCCCAACACACCCAATACAATGGTAAATTGTATAGGTGCACTAGTTCGGCGAAGAGTGGTGATACAAGTGCAATATGGATGGTAGATATGGGTATTTGTAATCTGAAATATAAAAACAAAAAGGTAGCAAGTGATAAAAGTGAGCGTAAACAGTATTGCAATGCTAGGAAACAAGGCCTAGGGTTCATACTTTCACTAATGCAAGTTCTCTCAACAATAATAACATAATTGGATCATATAACTATCCCTCAACATGCAACAAAGAGTCACTCTAAAGTCACTAATAGCGGAGAACAAACAAAGAGATTATTATAGGGTACGAAACTACCTCAAAGTTATCCTTTCTGATCGATCTATTCAAGAGTCCGTAGTAAAATAACACGAAGCTATTCTTTCCGTTCAATCTATAGTTCGTAGTAGAATAACACCTTAAAACACAAATAAACCAAAACCCTAATGTCACCTAGATACTCCAATGTCACCTCAAGTATCCGTGGGTATGATTATACGATATGCATCACACAATCTCAGATTCATCTATTCAACCAACACAAAGAACTTCAAAGAGTGTGTAACGCCCCGAGACCGATGTGCCAGGTGTCTTCCAGTTATTCGCTGTTGTTGCCTTGTCATTTGCTTGCGTGTCATGCATTTCATATCATGTCATCATGTGCATTTCATTTGCATACGTGTTGTCTCATGCATCCGAGCATTTTCCCCGTTGTCCGTTTTGCATTCCGGCGCTCCGTTCTCCTCCGGTGATCATTTCTACCTTTCTTTCGTGTGCGGGTGTTAAACGTTTTCGGATTGGACCGAGACATGCCATGCGGCCTTGGTTTACTACCGGTAGACCACGTGTCAAGTTTCGTGCCATTTGCACTTCGTTTGATACTCCAACGGTTAACCAAGGGACCGTAAAGGCCTCGTGTGTGTTGCAGCCCAACACCCCTCCAAAGTGGCCCAAAGCCCAGCTAAACCCCCTCCATCATCTAGGTCATTCGATCACGATCGCGTGGCCGCAAACCGTGCTCAATTTGGAGCCTCCTAGCTCCTCCTACCTATAAAAAGACCCTCTCCCCCGAAATCATGGGTCTTTTTCGCACCCTAACCCATCACTCGTCCCTCAGTGCGCCGGACACACCTCCGCCACCAGTCTCCTCCTGCCACATGGCAACCCGGCGCCCGTCGCCGCCGCGGCCCGCGGAAGCCCACGGCCAGCCCTCCTGTCGCCCGACCGGGCCCCGCGCCTCCTCGCATGCTCCGCCGCCCGCGCCGCTGTCTCCTCCCGCATCGGCACCGAACCTCGCCACCACCGCGACCTCGCCGGCCGGAGTAGGGTGTCGTCTCGCCGCCTAGCCGACGCCCCGTTCCGCGCGCCCCGAGGCCGCCGCCCGACGCCACCGCCTTCCTCTCAGGCGCCGCCCCGCACCGATTTGGCCGCCTCCTCCTCCCCTCGGCAAGTCCCCGGTGCAACTCCGGCGACCTCGTGCTCCGATCCGGCGAACCTCGACTTTCGCGCCGATCTGGATCCAGATCTAGAACCTTAACCTTCGGTTGACCTTTTCCCTCGTTTCCTTAATTTTTGGCATTTTTCATCGCATCATAACTTTGCATCCGTGGCTCCGTTTTGGGCGTGTAGCATATCAAATTGTTCGTCTCGACGATTACTTCATTTCATTCCATTGCATCATCTTCATTTGAGCTCATCTTGATGCCCTAAATGTTTTTGGAAGAGTGCTAGTATCTGTTAGTTTCAGATTCATATCAGTAATTGGACATTTGTCATTTTTGCCATGATTGATGTGTGCCTCCTATGAGTATGAGCTCTACATGTGTTTTGAAGTATGTCATGCCATCTGTACAGGGGTGTATGCCATGTATTTTTGTGATCTTTGTGCTGACTAGCGCAAGCATGCAAAGTAGCCCTCGTGATGTTGCTGTTTTCAGGGACTTAGAATTTCACTAAGTCCTTTTCCTGTTGTAATTTTTATGCCATGTATTCATGTTGCTATAGAGTGATCCATGCCTCTTTTGAGCATGATCAGTAAGGATGTTTTGTAGATATTGTCGTGCTCTACCCATCCATGTCTTTGTTTGCAATTATGGAGCACCCTAGCTTGAGTCAATCGAGCTCTACTTTTGCTATAAAATGTTCTTGGCAGATTGTTTACATGTTAAGCATTTTTGCCGAGGTTGTTGTAGTTGATCCATGCGTGCTATGATGTTGCTCTTGCCATGTTTAGCTTCTATGCCATGTCTACTTGCTGGGTGTATGCTTAGTTTATCATGCAATGCTTTGTGGTGAGTGCATCGAGCTCGTAAACTTGCCTACTTAATATCTGTTTTGTCATGTTCCAGTTTTTCACTAAGTCTGAATCTGTTAACGATAATTGCTATGTTCACATGGTTGCCATTGTATTTTCTGACCCCTTTTGGCTTATGGTCAGTAAGGGACTTTTGTTGTATGCTTTGAGTAGCTTCATGCCATGCCATGCTTTGCCTTGATATATTCCTGTAGCATGTTGTTACCTTGCTCTAAACATTGCTTCCTGATGTTGAATTCCTGACATGTTATTTTCACCAAGTCTGTAACCTGATATCTTTTGCACTTTTGACATGCTTGTTTGATCCTGCTATTTTGTGATTTAGCCGTAGCTCAGTGTTCATCTTTTGTCAAGCATCTTGAGTGGATCCCTGCCATGAATTTTGTTGCTATGTTAGAGTGCAGTAGCTTGTTGTTCTTGATGCATCTAGATGACCTCATGCTGTTAATCGCAGCTTTGCGCCATTATTATTTTGCTTGCCATTTGCAAACTGTGCATCCGATTCCGGTGATCTTTATATCGATTTCGACCGAAATCAACTCATCTTTCCAGTGGAACTCTTGATTTTCCAAGTTGAGTCCAGGTTCAATCTTTCCTTTCCGAAACATAGATATGCATCGCATATCACATCCCGCATATCATGCCATGTTTTGCATCATGTTGCTTGCGCATCGCACCGTGGTTGATTGTGGTTTCCTTTGCTTGTTTTCTTGTCTTGGGTAGAGCCGGGAGACGAGTTTGTGTTCGAGGAACCTGTTGAGTATGTTTTCGAGGTTCAAGCTTTCGTCTTCTCGGAGAACTTTTCAGGCAAGATGACCATACCCTCGAAATCACTTCTATCTTTGCTTGCTAGTTGCTCGCTCTATTGCTATGCCTATGTCGCGATACCTACCACTTGCTATATCATGCCTCCCATATTGCCATGTCAAGCCTCTAACCCACCTTGTCCTAGCAAACCATTGTTTGGCTACGTTACCGCTTTGCTCAGCCCCTCTTATAGCGTTGTTAGTTGCAGGTGAAGATTGGAGTTTGTTCCTTGTTGGAACATGGATATTTGTTGGGATATCACAATATCTCTTATTTAATTAATGCATCTATATACTTGGTAAAGGGTGGAAGGCTCGGCCTTATGCCTGGTGTTTTGTTCCACTCTTGCCGCCCTAGTTTCCGTCATACCGGTGTTATGTTCCTTGATTTTGCGTTCCTTACACGGTTGGGTTATAATGGGAACCCCTCGACAGTTCGCCTTGAATAAAACTCCTCCAGCAAGGCCCAACATTGGTTTTACCATTTGCCACCTAGCCTTCTTTTCCCTTAGGTTGGCCAACCCAAGGGTCATCTTTACTTAAACCCCCAGGCCAGTGCTTCTCTAAGTGTTGGTCCAATCCAGAGCATTGTGCGGGGCCGTCCCTTGGCAACTTCGGTTACGTTGGCTCTCGTACGCTTAGCTTATCCGGTGTGCCCTGAGAACGAGATATGTGCAGCTCCTATCGGGATTTGTCGGCACAGCGGGTGGTCTTGCTGGTCTTGTTTTACCATTGTCGAAATGTCTTGTAACCGGGATTCCGAGTCTGATCGGATTGTCTTGGGAGAAGGAATATCCTTCGTTGAACGTGAGAGCTTGTGATGGGCTAAGTTGGGACACCCCTGTAGGGTTTTGAACTTTCGAAAGCCGTGCCCGCGGTTATGGGCAGATGGGAATTTGTTAATGTCCGGTTGTAGAGAACCTGTAACTTATCTTAATTAAAATGCATCAACTGCGTGTGTAGCCATGATGGTCTCTTCTCGGCGGGGTCCGGGAAGTGAACACGGTGTTGGAGTTATGCTTGATCGTAAGTAGTTTCAGGATCACTTCTAGTTCACGACCGTGCTTTGCCTTCTCTCCTCGCTCTCATTTGCGTATGTTAGCCACCATATATGCTAGTGCTTGCTACAGCTCCACCTCATACCTTTTCCCTACCCATAAGCTTAAATAGTCTTGATCGCGAGGGTGTGAGATTGTTGAGTCCCCTGTGACTCACAGATTACTTCCAAAACCAGTTTGCAGGTGCCGGTGATACCTTGCAGGTGACGCAACCGAGCTCAAGGAGGAGCTTGATGAAGATCGTGTTTGTCATGTTGTTTCCGTTTCCAGTTGATCAGTAGTGGAGCCCAGTCGGGGCGATCGGGGATCTGTAGCATTAGGAGTAGTCTTCTTTTATTTGGTTTCGTAGTCGGACCTTGTTTGTATCTGGATGATGCAATGCTTTATTCATGTATTGTGTGAAGTGGCGATTGTAAGCCAACCCTGTATCTCTTTCTTATTCAGTACATGGGATGTGTAAAGATTACCCCTCTTGTGACATTGCCTTCAATGCGGTTATGCCTCTAAGTCGTGCTCCGACACGTGGGAAATATAGCCGCATCGAAGGTGTTACAGAGTGCCCCAAAGTTTCTACCGGAGAGTCAAGAAAAAAACGTGTGCCAACCCCTATGCATAAGTTCATGAGGTCACGGAACATACATCAAGTGGATCACGTGATATCCCATTGTCACCATAGATAAGCACATGCAAGACATACATCAAGTGTTCTCAAATCCTTAAAGACTCAATCCGGTAAGATAACTTCAAAGGGAAAACTCAATTCATCACAAGAGAGTAGAGGGGGAGCAACATCATAAGATCCAAATATAATAGCAAAGCTCGCGATACATCAAGATCGTGCCGACTCAAGAACGCGAGAGAGAGAGAGAGAGAGACCAAACACATAGCTACTGGTACATACCCTCAGCCCCGAGGGTGAACTACTCCCTCCTCGTCATGGAGAGCGCTGGGATGATGAAGATGGCCACTGGAGAGGGATTCCCCCCTCCGGCAGGGTGCCGAAATGGGTCTAGATTGGTTTTCGGTGGCTACAGAGGCTTCTGGTGGCGGAACTCCCGATCTAGTTTATTTTCTGGAGGTTTCTGTATTTATAGGAATTTTTGGCGTTGGTCTCATGTCAAGAAGGTGCCCGAGTCGCCTACGAGGTAGTCCCATGCACCCGCGGGGTGGGCGCACCCCCACCCTCGTGGACGGCCCGGGACTCTTCTGGCCCAACTCTTTTACTATGGGGTCTTCTTTTGGTCCATAAAAAATGTCAAAAATTGGCACGTAAATTGGACCCCATTTGGTATTCCTTTTCTGTAGAACTAAAAAACAAGGAAAAAACAGAAACTGGCACTGGGCTCTAGGTTAATAGGTTAGTCCCAAAAATCATATAAAATAGCATATAAATGCATAGAAAACATCCAAGGTTGATAATATAATAGCATGGAACAATCAAAAATTATAGATACGTTGGAGACGTATCAAAGTGCTCCCTGGTTGGTTTTGGTAATTAATGTCAACATATCTCTTTTTGGACAAATGTTTTCATCTAATATATTTCAGACAAGTTCAACAGATGGAGTGGCGTGGACAAGAGGATGTGGAACCCCTTCAAGATGCTACGGACAAAGGATTGGCTCAAGCTCAACAGCTCAAGGCTCTACATTTTCAGTTTAGTGATCCAAGATCGCATTGAGTCCTTAGGAAAGCCAATACTATTAAAAGGGGATGAGGTGTTGCTTAATGACTTGCTTTCTCAAAGTTCTTAGTGATATGCTCCAAAGCCCTCAACCACTTTCTCATATCCACATATGTCCCAAACCAAAAGTCAAACTCGGCCCCATCGATTTGATCCATCCGGCGCCACCGAGTTCACTTAACATAGCCACTGCCAGAAACCCTAATCAATTCGGTCTCACCGATGGGATCTGGGTCTCACCGAGATGGGCTTGCAAACTCTCTATTATCTATTGCAATAATTTCGGTCCCACCGAGATATGCAATTGGTCCCACCGAGTTTGCTTGACCAACTCTCTGTTTTGCTTATTACCAAAATTGGTCTCACCGAGTTTGTGTAATCGGTCAAACCAAGATGAGGTTTTACCCTAACCCTAGCACATCGGTCCCATCGAGTTGATCATATCGGTCCCACCGAAATGCCTAACGGTCACATTATGAACTAAATCGGTCCGGCCGAGTTTTCTGATTCGGTCCCACCGAGTTTGGTGATTTATGTGTAACGGTTAGACTTTGTGTGGAGGCTATATATACCCATCCACCCACTCTTCATTCGTAGAGAGAGCCATCAGAACATGCCTACACTTCCAACATTCATTTTCTGAGAGAGAACCACCTACTCATGTCTTGAGACCAAGATATTCCATTCCAACCATATGAATCTTGAACTCTAGCCTTCTCCAAGTTGCTTTCCATTCAAATCATCTTTCCACCAAATCCAAATCAGTGAGAGAGAGTTGAGTGTTGGGGAGACTATCATTTGAAGCACAAGAGCAAGGAGTTCATCATCAACACACCGTCTATTACCTTTTGGAGAGTGGTGTCTCCTAGATTGGTTAGGTGTCACTTGGGAGCCTCCGTCAAGATTGTGGGGTTGAACCAAGGAGTTTGTACGGGCAAGGAGATCGCCTACTTTGTGAAGATCTACCCTAGTGAGGCAAGTCCTTCGTGGGTGATGGCCATGGTGGGATAGGCAAGGTTGCTTCTTCGTGGACCCTTCGTGGGTGGAGCCCTCCGTGGACTCGCGCAACCGTTACCCTTCGTGGGTTGAAGTCTCCATCAACGTGGATGTACGATAGAACCACCTACCGGAACCACGCCAACAATCTCCGTGCCTCCAATTGCGTTTGCACACTCCAATCCCATACCTTTACTTTCTTGCAAATTGCATGCTTTACTTTCCGCTGCTCATATACTCTTGTCATGCTTGCTTGAATGTATTGTGAATGTTTAAACTTGTGCTAAAACTCTACCTTAACTTGAAGAAAATAAAAACTGCAACTTTTCTTTGTTAAGAGTCTATTCATCCCCGTCTAGACACCTCTTCTCGATCCTTTTACCTTTATTTCATGTAGGTTGTAGCTTATGATTCAGCCATTTGTTCCGGACTATTGGTGTATTGTTGTAAGTTTCCAGTTGTGAAATCACAATTTAAACAATAGTGATTGGTGAAACTATTAGTGTTATGTCCTGATATTGAGAAGGAAACACAAAGTTACTGAATAGCATATTGTTTACATGCATGTCTTTATTTTCTAATGACTTCCTATTATTTTTCCATGTTGAATTGTTTAAGCTTGGACTCGTATGAGGTTTTCATTTTTTGTGTGTAACTGAATCAATTTCTTTTTTCTCCCGTTGCAACGCACTGACATATGTGCTAGTATATCCTAAATAACCATGATATTCAACAGTAACATATTATGTTATTCTATTTGTCTTTCTTCTTTTTAATTACTTATCACATCACCTTTTTTATTTATGTGGCATGCATGTTATTACTTATGTTACTCCTCATTATGATCAGTCTAAATCTTCACAACCTTATTGTGGATGGTACTAGCTACCGGGATGTATTCGTCCTATAGAAAATGAAGGACATAGGTGAGTGTATTTTGTACTCAACTATTTCTTGAGTTTAACCATTATATTCTTGAGATTTGTATTGCATTATCCCATTAATCGTTACCTTTTAGTTTGTCTTTTGTCCTTCTGTGTTTTGTAGGTTTTAGGTGGATTATATCTTCCTTGGATTTTTTGTGATAATTGGGGCCTATCTCAAAGCAAAGACGGAGAAGAACCGGTAGTTGTACCCGGTGAACCCAAAAGGCGAGCAACCTCCAAGATGATTTTAAGCGTTGATTAGAGAATCTACAGTCGGACTTGGCAAATCCGGTCTCTCGAACGTCCGTCCGTGGGCACTGATCGGGCACTTCTCGAAAAATGCAATCCACATCCAGACAGCTCAATTACCATATATTAAATCCATACAAACTCATGCAACTACGTCAGTGCACACACATCGTCTGGCTACTCCATCACACTACACTAAACATGCCATTGGACTACCAAAATTTGGCATGTTTGGCTATCGTGGAGTTCATCCACGGCTGCCCTTGCCCTTCCCGGTGCCCTTGCCATTCTTCTTACGGAAGTACCGGTTGAAGACGCAGTACGGATCGAGCCGGATCTGCTCGTCACCGGAGCTGTTCTCGTCATTGATGTCCTCCTTCTCCTCCTTCGGTAGTAGTCCGGCCATGGCACGAACCACCCGTTCTGCTCACGGGCAAGGGCACGTGTGTTTCTTCGCTGGCGTTTCATCACAATACGGGCGCAGATGGCCTCCTCCTCTGCGGCTGCCCGCGCCACCGCATCAGCCGCCTCCGCCGACGCCATTTCCGCCGCGATACGGCCCTTATCCTCTCCTTCCTACGGCAGGCCGCCTGTTCCCGGTGGAACTCATACTCTACCTGACCGCTGATGGGGAAGGAGAGGTGTTCTAGATGGGACTGCGAGGATCCAGCACCAGAGGACCCGAATGCCTGGTGAGCCGACGCTATGGCGTTTCGGCGGACGGATCCGTCCGTCTGCTGGGCGCTGTCCTCCCTGTAGCAACGGAGTGCAATGCGGACTGCCTTTGCCTCCTCCAACCCACACGGGACGACATCCTAGTCGACGGATCTGGACTAGTTGGACTCCGATCCACTGCCTGCCATGGCGGAGAGAGCCGCAAATTGCCGGAGGTGAGCTGGGGTGGCAGAGGGGAGTGAAGTGGAGTGGCTAGGGTTTGCTTCGACGAGAGGATGGGGACGAATATAAGTGGGGTCGGGTGGGCCAGGATGGGCCGGGTCCGACGTGGCGGGTGTGCGCATATCCGCCCCATATTTGGGCTAGATACGGGGGGTACGGTCAGTCCGGACGTTTGATGGCCGTTTGAAGGGCCCGCCTGAGTCCAAATTTCGTGCCCAGGCTGCCTGTCCGGGCGTTTAAGACGGATTTGAGGGATCCGATTGTAGATGTTCTTATGTATCTATCCAATGAAAACAAGGTAGATCTACATTAACATGTTCTGTACAACTTCATCTACATAGACAAACAAGTTAGAAATGGCGAATCCGTGGGTGGAAACTCTTGTCGTAACAAGTTGAATTAATCGCAACAAGATACACGTGACACTCCGACGACTTCCATATTATTCCGTGCCTACCACATGCATATTTAGATGCACGGACAAGCTGACATGATCGACCATGGGATGCGACACATGCTCGGCTAGCTGGCTCGCCTACTTTTATGGATATGGATTCATGCAGTTGGTCGCGTTGCAGTAGTCGATGCACGAGAACCTACACTTGTACTCAGATGAAAGCGTGCAATCGCGGCAGTTTCGGCTGCTGCACTCACTGCGGCACCTGGCCTCGAAGTTGTAGTTACTCCTGCAGTACTCCTCTGTACAGGGGCCATTGCAGCTACGGGACATGCAATCCTCCATCGCACTTGTATGGCACCTCTCGCAGTCTCTTCTGCACGGCACGAAGCATTTCTTGGGAATGTCGTCGACGCACGGCCGATAGCACTGCGAAACACAGTTGCCGCATGTCATCGGCGGCATCGGACCCGGCGCCGGCGCCGGCGCCGGCGGTGGTGATGTAGGCATTGGCGGTGGTGGTGTGGGCGGTGGCGGTGGTGGTACGGGCGCAGGCGGTGGTGGTGCCGATCCGCAGCGCCCAAAGGAAGGCACGAAAAGCATGGCGATGAGAGCGGCGACGGCGGCCGCCTTGAGGGCGAGGGAGGCTGAACGTGAAGCCATTGTTGTGTGGACACGGCAAGCAAGCAAACTGGCGAGAGAGAGAGAGAGAAGACACGGGATACAATGTCACGACTTACATATGATGCTACTTGTAGGCACTCCACCAAGAACCCTGCGCAGCTACTATACTAAACAAGTGCACATACGATCCTGAAATCTCACTGAAGGTAAAAAAATATCATGGATCAAGATGGGTGAGGTGCTATATCTATGCAACTTGCACCATGTTACAGTCGAGATCTATTCCATCCATGCATGTTAAAAGTTGACTTTAAGAGATGTTGACTTCCCATCCTGGGTTAGATCTAGATGGGTAAAATTAGTTACACCAACGTGTGTTGACTAAGTCTTCACAGCCTTATTTTGGACGATGCAGAGCACCGGGGTGTGTACTCTCCCAATCGTGGAAATAAAATGTACTATCTTTGAGTTCTCGAGTCTCCAATGCACAACCTTTTTTTGTGTGTGAAAGCTCCGGTGCACAACTTTGCATATGATTTCTATTGAAAATATGCCTAAATAATAGTAAAAGTATATATAACATTAAAACATTTTGTATGGCTAAATATGACAATATTGCACCATGTTAGGGCCGAGATCTACGCCACCCATGCATGTTAGAAGTTTTTTTTTTCTTTTTTGCGGGTACATGCATGTTAGAAGTTGACTTGAAAGCTATAAATAATATATGTTGACTTTTATCTTGTGTTACACTACTAGGGAAAAGCCTACCAGCAGCGAGGGTTTTGGACCTTTCAGTAGCGCGGGCACCGGCGCTACTAATAAGGCGCTACAGCTAACGTATAGCAGTAGCGCCGGTTGTCCCACGCTACTGCTATACATGAATAGCTGTAGCGCTCTTTGGGAAAGGGCGCTACTGATATTATCTGCAGCGCTGTTTACTGGGACGCGCTACTGACAATGCGGCGCTACTGCTAAATTTCCCCCCTCGCTACTACTAGTTTATTTATTAGTTTTTTCTGCATATTTGTTTTGTATTTCTTTTGTATTTGAATAGGCTTTATACAATAATCTTTAGCATATCATACACATACAAATGTAATCATAGCATATACATACAATTAGTCTCATCAAATCATGTCATCATCATAATCATCATCCAACACAAAGTGGTCTCTCGTCATCATCTCGAAAATAGCGATACAAGTCTCGAATGATATGCAAATACATCGTTATCCATCTAAACAATGATATACGCGAGAAGAGCTATCACTTTGAGAACATGAGTTCGTATCCCTCTTTCGCATTAGCGTGAACCTCTAAACTAACTATTGTCTGTCGCTCGGAAACCGGAAGGGCCTGACACTCCGGCCACTTGTCGTATATATACTCCTGGCAGAGCACTTCTTCGCCATCTATAATCTATGCACCTGCATCATCACATAAGTCGATGATATGCAACATATATAGTTGAGCAACAGAAAGAGACAGACTTGGCAAAAATAAAAACAACATATCATAAGCATAAATAACAAAGTTCATCGTACCCCAAAATGCCCTAACTAGAGTGATTTTCGCTAGTCGAGGAGGAGGACAGTTTAATTACATCACAAATAAAGTTTCACCGTGCATAACTCAAAGTTTTGTCATACAGAAAGTATTGACTAAACGGACACATTGTCATATATCGACAATCACTCCAACATGTCGTTCCATCCATCCAAGTCAGGGAGATAGTCCTCGAGCCTAGTGAAAGGCTTCAGGTCGAGACGCTGAGAGGCTATCCATGTTCGGACGTCTTCCCGCGACATTTGTCCTTCTCCGTAGAACATCCATGTTTTTCCGACGACCTCCTTCATGATGATTTGGGCAAGTTCGCGCTGGATGTTATAGAACTCAGCTCGAAGTCGATGATCCTCGATATCTCCTATGTCTTTTGCCCATTGCAGAATATGGGCATCGCCGGAAGAAGGTGCCATGCGAAGGTTCTGGTGATCCCGTCTGTACTCTAGCATGTGGTGTAGGACATAGAATCCATCATTAAGAGAATCGTCCAGTTGCTGGATGCAGCAGAAGTTGGTCTTATGGCCGAAGGCGACCCTGCCGCCCCTCATCTTCTTGTCCCTGACCTCTCCACCCAGTGATTGGTAGTGATACATAGCACTGTCGAGAACATCCTTGATGTGGGTGTAATCCTTTTTGTGAATGTTCTTCGACGTGTCCAAGTAAAGAGCGTGGGAGAATCGGGGTAGAGGATGATGAGGACGGCGCGCCCGCCGCTGCGCAAAATAAGTCCTCAAATTAATTAGCCTCCACCGTGCAAATGAATGATTGAAATCGAAGGAAGGATAGCAGCGCGGATGACTTACACGGGATGAGAAGGCACGAGAATCGCCCCCTTGTCCTTATTGGTGAGCATGAAACTGACGATGTAATCCCTCGCGTATTCACGGTGATTTGCGCAGACTCCCAAGAAGCCCTCATGCATGTAGTACGGGTCAGCAACACAGATATGAGATATCTGCTCAACCCCGATGATGTAGTTCATGTGCAAGGCATAAAGGCGGACAAACGTAAAATCCAGCTTCTTCACGTGAAACATGTCGAATATGTAATCGAATCGGAGGAAGAACTTATCCGCGGGGAATCTGTCGACGTACGACATTTGCCGCGGAACGTTAACCATGTAGAGTGGGTATCCTGGATCTTTCGAGGCGATGAGGTCTTTCTCTACTCGCAGCACATCGTCATGAAGTCTCTTTAGATCGCCGAATCTGGCCCGTAGCGCTGTTGCAGATAGGATTGGTTGACCGGGGATATGCCATTTATCCGCACCGGGGATATCTATACGGTCCTGAAGCCGAGGCTGCTGAGGCGGCTAGATTATAGAAACAGCTTTTTTGCCTTTCCTCGCTCTCTTCCTAAACTTCTTTACTACCGGAAGGTCGTCCATAATATGTTGAGACGGCAATTCAGGCACCGACTCATGACGGTCAAACCCTGAGGAGGCGCCAGTATAAACATACTGTTCAGCAGCGCCATCGTCGTCCTCATCCTCATCCATGGCGATGTCATCAGCGACTAATGGAGCCTCCTCCTTACCCCGTCCGCTATCACCCAACCCGACACCCGACGATAATTGGGTAGGTGGGGTGTTGATGTTCATACCTTGCTGAGGCTGCGTGCTCGTGGGTGTGCTCTCGGCCGCCTCCAGACGAAGCAGACTCTTTGGCCACAACAGGACCCACCCAGCATTGCAACAATCACCAAGCCGCCGCAGTGTCTCGTCGTCATCCCCCAGTAGTACTGGAGGAGGCAAATTCTCGTGGCCCGGTTTGACACTGGCCACAGAAACCTTGAAGACGTTCGGGGGGATCGGCTGGCTGTGGAACAATGGTAGGCGCCGGTCTCAGTCTCAGCACCGGTCTGCGTGTCGGTCTCAGTCCCCGATGCCACCGGTGGGCCCAGCAATAACATCGGTTGATCATCGGTAAGGCTAAAAAATTCGTCTGCCGCCCGGTAGGCGTCGTCGCAATCACCAGAACCCTGTCCTTCATCGTTGCTAGCCATGTTTCCTATGATTAAATCTAGTCAATTAATTCTAGACCTAATAAAATGAATAATGACATAAAAAGGCCTATTGTTTTGCAGGAATGTTGACTCCTTCCTGGTGCGGCAAATCACGGGCACTCGATATGTCCTAGTTTGTAGCACAAGTCATGCCGAAATTCACGGAAAATTTTGGCATGAGCTTTGCTAAAAAGTGGACAAATCGAGAACCTGAAATTTGCCGGAAAAGAAATGAATCAACATTCCGGCAAAACATAGGCCACTAAGCATCATTCCCTGCAAACAGTGTCCAAATATACACGAGCAACCACATGTGCAAACAGTGTAGAAGAAAATTCATTTAACTACTAATAGAACAAAATTCAGTTAACTTTAGTGCTCTATAATGATGAAAGGAAAAAAAATCAGTTAACTACTAATTTCATTCATTTAGGTTATTTATTTAACATCACCTAATTAACCTACTGTACCAATACTACTAGCAGAACTACTAACCCAATTAACCTAGCAAAACTCTAGTGCCCTAACTGAAAAACATCTAATTAACATCTAATTTTTTCTCTAAAATACAGAGAGAGATGAGTGAGGGGGAGGGTGGGGGACTTACAGAGAGGGGAGAGACGGTGGCGGGGAGGTGCTCGGTGACGAAGGCAGGGGCGGAGAGGGCGGGCTCGGGCACGGGCAAGGGCGGTCCTGGGCGGGCTCGGGCGGCGGTGAGGTGGAGGGCGCCGACGGTGACGTGGAGGGCGGCCTTGGGCGGCGGTTGTGAGGCTGAGGGCGGCCTCGGGTGGCGGCGGTGAGACTGAGGGCGGCCTCGGGCGGCGGCGGTGAGGCTGAGCCGGCCTCGGGCGGCGGCGATGAGGAGACGGCGGCGAGGGCGAGGGACGATTTGAGAAAGAATTGGTGGCCGGGGGCGGGGTGGGGGGAAACCGTTGTTTAAGTGAAACGTAACAGTAGCACGTTCCCGAAAACGCGCTATAGCTAAGTTAGCTATAGCGCCTTTACTGAAACCCACTACTGCTATTCCTTTCTCCTTTTTTCCCTTTTTTCTTTTATTTTCTTTACATTTTATTTTTTTCCCTTTCTCCTTTTTCTATTTCTTTCATTTTCATTTACTTCTCTACTTGTTTTCACTTTATTTTATTTCCGTTAGCAGCAGCGCTTTACACGTAAGCGCGCTGCAGCTAAGGAGATTAGCAGTAGCGCTGGGCCATTATACACGCTACTGCTAGGTTGGGCTAGCCATGTGTGCCCAGTTCAAACGTAGCAGCAGCGCTTTTCGCTAGTACGCGCTACTGCTAAGGAGATTAGCAGTAGCGCTGGGCCATTATACGCGCTACTGCTAGGTTGGGCTAGCCATGTGCGCCCAGTTCAAACGTAGCAGCAGCGCTTTTCGCTAGTACGCGCTACTGCTAAAGTCATAGCAGTAGCGCGGATTATTCACGCGCGCTGCTACTAAGTAGCAGCAGCAGCGCTTGATTTTGTACAGCGCTACTGGTAAAATTCTGTGTATAGGCTTTTCCCTAGTAGTGTTAGGGCATCTCCAATGGTGACTCGTAAATTTGCTCCAGCGTCCGTTCGCGAATAGGAGGGGACCAGTTGGTGGACATTGATGCCGAAGGCCGCCATCCCACACTGCCCGCATACATTGACCAATTTTTTTTAAAGTCCGCATGTTTGAATAGCCGCATATATATAGTTGAAATGTTCAGATGCAGCGATTGTTCTAATTTAAAAGGTTCAAATATTACACTCCAACATTGTTGTCCCTCTTGACCGCCCACAGATACTCAACCAAATCTTCCTCCAGTCGCTTGTGAGCTGCATGTTGTGCATGATCACACAACATGTCATCACCTCCCACAAGGTCTTCGAATCTCATTGTTTAGCAGGTCCACGAACAATTGCACAACATACCTACTGAACTCCACAAGCCCTCTCAACATCCTATCTAGCTACTTCTTGTCTTTGGGTAAAGTGAGACTTTTTTTGAGCAACTGGGTTACAGATGGTGTTGACAGAGGTAGCACATAGAGGATAGATGCCGCAACCAGATAGTAGCCCATATTGTAGTCATATTGACAACATATTGGCATGGAGGAGCTAGCTTTTCCTTCGATCAACCTAGCAAACAATGTTGATAGTTGCAGCATATTGATGTCATGGTGAGACATGGGCATGCCAAAGAAAGTGTGTCAAAGATCATGTGATGCAATTGCTTCAAGAATGATGGTGGGCTTCTTAACCGACCCTAATATTGCCCTTGCAAAGTTTTTGGGCAGTTCTTCCATTTCTAGTGCATGCAGTCAAGTGATCCGAGCAAACATGGCCACCCTCTTGCTTCCGAGATTGCCAAGAGCCTCTCGGTGTCTGCCACAATTGGCTCTCTTGGGTACTGTGGTCCAAGCACCTCGACCATGGCAGTTGTAAACCTAACCATTGCATCTCCACATGTGCTCTCGGAACTTTGTAGGTACTCGTCCCACAAATCAGTGATCGTGCCATATGCAAGTTCCGTAGTGCAACTGTGCACTTCTGATAACCAGAGAATACAATCCTTCTCACGGTGTCCTTCTTCAAGAAGAAGTAGTCATCAAAGGACCGGACACTACGGTATAGACGGCCGAAGACATTTTTGCGCATCTAAAATTGTCGACGGAAATTGTCGACGAAGAGGACATAAGAGCAAAGTAGTCGGACATCAACATCAGACTGTCGTGTGCTCGGTTGCGGTTGAGCACTCTATGACCCTTGATCGATCCCTTGAAATTGAGAACATGCTCATCCGCATGCTCCAGGATCTGCAAGAATGGCCTGCATCATCGCGTCTCATCCGTATAGTCCTCCTCCTTGGATGAGTCGGACGACTCAACATAGTGCTCGTAGATGTACTCCATATCTGAATCCATTGCTCCAAAGAAGAGTGGGCAAAAAAATAGCTCCAACAATTCACCGAATAGTTGTTGGGCATGGTGAGCATCGTAGGAGCAGGTGGTACTTGAGCGGTGGTCTGAGGAGAGGTGTGGAGCGGTGGCATAGGAGAAGTGGCGTGGAGCCCGGGTGTACCGCTAGAGGTGACAACACTATCAAGTTCTGGCACGGATGCGGCGTGGCAGAGTGGCCGTGAAGGCAAGAGAGAAAAACTGAGGAGAGAAAATTGGACGATGGAGTCACAGGGTCTTGGAGGGGTTTTGCGTGGGTCGGGAGTGCCGGAGTCCTACGTGTCTGTGTCCAGACTCCCACAAAGCCCCCCCCCCCCACCCCCACCCCACATACACATACTTTGTCTTGTATTTGCCGGAAAAAGTATGTCTAGACCACTCGATGAACCGATACAAACCCGTGTTGGATAACTTCCGTTGTTCGAATCGCGCAGTCCAGACAAGTGTAGGCAGTTTGATGGTCCGCTACGGAGATGTCCTTAGGTCTTGACGAGGAAAATCAATCATGCCGCTGTGCCTTGACTAAGTCTTCACAACCTTAGATCCTTGGGCTCGCGGGTACCCGAGATACCGGAGGATGAAAGATAAAGTATTGAGAAAGACAGGAAAGCTATGCCGAACGTGGCATTAAGTGGCCCTAGTAGTAGCTTGTTAAACACATTGATGTGGCAGCCACGTGGTCAACTTTTTCCATCCCAATTCAGTTTTGGCCTTAGATCAAATAGATGTGTTTATGGCCTATTTTTTAAAAAAAATTGTTGGCCTAAAACATGAATTCAATTTGAGTTAATGGTCTAATGACGCATTTGACTCTCATTGTGATGCACATAACTACATGTATTAAATGATGAATATCAAATTTTAGTTCATATAAATCGAAATAAAAAGGAAGAAGCCACGACCAGCGAAAATAGAAATATGTGTCGACATGTATAACCTATTATTAAACCAGCATTCAAACGGGTTGCAAGTAACCGGTGCAACCACGTAGCCACCGCCTCCTCTTCTAAGCTTAGGTTTTCTTTGCCTCCTGCCTGCTCTGGGGCCATGAAGGTGCAGTGGATTCCGGCCGTTGCCGATGGGAGGGCTTCGTTTTTAGATGTTGTTTTGTTTTTTGTTAGGATTTGTATCCTGCTCGGGAAGGCGAGATGGCAGTGGATCCCTGAACATGGAATAAGTTTCTCTCCGTCTAGCCCCCCTTCCAGTGGTGCGTCTAGCACTATCAGTGGAGATGTATCTGCAGTGGATCTATCTTTGGTGGACCTGCTCGGATTTGTTTCGTTCATCTGCTTTCATGTGTCTTCAGGTTGGATCCTTCCAATCTATGGTACTATTCATCGGCGATGGTAGTTGTTCTGGTGCGTTGGTCCTACGCGGCCTTACCATGACGACTTTCCGACTATTTACCACAACATGTTTTGCCCGGCTCCGACGAGGAAGGGGCAATGACGGCGGCGTGCTTTCGGCTCGCTTCAGTTCTTCTAGTCGTTGCTAAGTCGTCTATGAATTTGGATATATTTTTTATTATTTCTGATGTTTGTTCTACTGTCATAATTGAAGATGAATACTCCCTCCGTCCCATAATATGAGTGTAGTGTCAAAAACGCTCTTATATTATGGGACGGAGGGAGTAGATAGGAAGTTCTCCCCCCCCCCAAAGGTAACTGATGCGATCATCTCCCATCGATTGTATCCAGTATCCATAAGTTCAAGTACTTCCGCATGCATGTTCAAAGGGCCACATACAAATCCATTGTAGCCCTAAAAATGACGCATGGAGAAAAGGGGGAAATGGTTTGAGCTTACTCGATAAATATCTGCACCATACAACAAAGAAATAAGGCCCAAGAAGAGGGGAAATCAAAAAAGAGTCTATGATTAGTTTAATAAAATAAATCAAGATTAATCTGATGGAGATTGTTTTATGGTGCATCATACTACCCAAAGTATTTAGTTGATCCAACGGTCAATACAGATTAGCCATATTTTCGCTCTAGGACATATTGGTAATTCCAAATTAGAGGTAAATTTGTTCTTTCTTAAATTTAATCACAAGTATTAATCTACTAGTTAATTTAAATAATCCCATCCCATTCCTCACCACGCCGCCGCAAAATTTCCGTTCACAGTGCGCCGGCAAACACCTCCGCTATACCGGCTTCGCTGCTGTTAGTGTGTGCACACAACTACACAGTTTGGTGTTGCACATGGTGCGCTAGCCTCTTTGATTTTCATTCGATGATTAACTGGGGCAACCGGGCAAGGCAGCTGACGATGCGATGGTGAGCAAAGCGGTGCGGGCATGCGATGGCCGGCTGCGGCGTAAGCGAGTCAATTGCAAGAAACCACCACATTTGTGGCTAGGTTTGCAGAAAACTATCAAGTCGTTAATCTGTTGCAAAAAACATCATAAAATCTCTTAACCCGTTGCAAAAAGCACCGAACAGCCGTTTAGCCTCGTTTGATCTCTTTTCCGACAGGTGGGCCCCGAAAACGCTGACGTGGCTTGACGGACAGGCAAACAGCGCCGTTAGGAACAAAACGGTCAAGACGCTGCGCCGGTCGGTCCTTGTCAGACAGTCCCCCCCCCCCCCCGCGCGACCCTGTCCTCTCTCTCGCCCCACTCCCCTCTCCTCTCTCATCCCGCTCCCCTCTCCTCTCTCGCCCTTGCTCGCCGCCGGTGATGGCCACCTCGCGTGGTGGTGATGATGGCGGCGGCAGTGGTGCTGGCGATGCATCTGGTGGAAGTGGTGCTCCTGCAGATCCAACAGAGGTTTGCGGCAGTTCAAACCCATCTCAGGCTCCGCCTCTTCCACGGCCGCCATCGCCGTCTTACTGTGTTGAGTACGCGGCGGCGAGGGCGTTCGCCAAGGCCGTGAAGGAAGATCCAGAGGGGAGCCATCACTACGCATCCTCCTTCGGCGGTGTCTCGTAAGTTTTCTCTTTCCGTACCCGGATTTGGTTTCTAGGGTTAGGGTTCTAAGTGTTTGTGATTCTTGTGTTATAGGATTATTGTTGTAGGTTGTTTATGTGGTCAGACATGTAAGTGAAGTGTTTATGTAGTTCTAGGGTTCTAAGTGTATGTAGTAGGCACCTAAACATTAACTGAAATTACTGAATGTTAAACTCAATTTGAACCTACTCAATTACATGAAATTACTGAATGTTAAACTCAATTTCAACCTACTCAATTACTGAATTTACAACTGAATATTTAAATGAAAATGTTACTGAATTTATAACTGAATCCTGTACTGAATTGTTAAGTGAACAAATTACTTTAACTATATTTTGGACTGAAACTTTAACTGAATTTTTAACTGAAACTGTAATTTTAACTTAAACTATATTTTTAACTGAAACTTTAGTTAAATCTTGAAGTGAAACATTAACTGAATTGTTTGTACTAACTGAATATATAACTGAATCTTTAACTTTTAACTGAATCTGTAATTTTAACTTAAACTGTATTTTTAACTGAAACTTTAGTTAAATCTTTAAGTGAAACATTAACTGAATTGTTTCTACTAACTGAATATATAACTGAATCTTTAACTTTTAACTTAATTTTTAACTAAAACTGTATTTTTAACTGAAACTTTAGTTAAATCTTTAAGTGAAACATTAACTGAATTGTTTCTACTAACTGAATATATAACTGAATCTTTAACTTTTAACTGAATTTTTAACTAAAACTATATTTTTAACTGAATCTTTAACTTTTAACTGAATTGTTTACTTGAACTGGATTGCTTTACTTGAACTGTAGATTGAATGATGAAGTGTGGGAAGTCAGATTCCATTTCCATGACAGAGATAATCTTGAAAGAAGCCTAAATGTGGATGATATCACATTTTACAATCTGATTGCACTAATAGAGCTTGAAGGTTATGGGATGACAGACTTTATGTATTATGTCAGAGATCCAGGTGTTGGGGTTTCAGGTATGGAAGAACTGACAGATGATGATAAGGTGGAGGAAATGTTGGATGACCTAGTTATCAAAGGTCAGAAGGTGGTGAACATAACAGTCATCAGAAGTGATGCTCCAAGACCTAGTGATTTGAACATTGGATCGGTTTGTGAGGAGCAGGTTCCATTATCTGAAATAGGTGTGCCAGTGGTGTATGAGATAGATACAGCAGGAGTACTGTTTCCTAGCCCAACAAAGCCACAACCAGTGCCAGTGCAGGTCATTAACACATAGGAGAGTTCATTTTTGAAGCAGAAGTGTGCACCAGTACCAGCATTTGCAATGGAGATTGGTGAAGAGAGGCATGAGTATTTCATGGAGCAAGACCAAGATCAAGAGAAAATTGAGCAACTGATGGAGCAGAAGAGGAATGAAGAGATTGAGAAGTTCAGTAAAAAGGGGAAAGAAAAAGAGAAATACAAGGCAGCTAAAAGAAAACTTTCAGAGCTAATGGCTGAAGATTTCACTGATAGTGACAGTGACACGGATTTACTAGCAGATGAGGATATAATTGCTAGGCTTGAGGCAATGAAGAAGCATAGAGATGATCCACTTCATCATATTGAAGGGGACACTGATGTGGATGAGCCATATGAAGCAGATGAGGAGGAGGAGGAGGAGGAGGAGGAGGAGGAGGAGGAAGGGAGCAGCATAGGAGGAAGTAGCAGAGGAAGTAAAAGAAAGGGGCCAACTACAAGATCTCATGCTAGTTTGGATGAGATTATTGAGGAAGATTGGTTTCCTTCATCTGATGAGGAGAGCAACCCTGGTGACCTAAGTCAGGAGGACAATGATGGGGCTCAAATACCATGTGTGAAGCTTCCAGCTGATAGGAAGAGCAGGGCTAAAAAGAAGAAGCCCAGAGTTTGGTATGATGAGCAAAGGGAGAACCCAGAAGAGCAATTTATGAAGAAGCTTTGTTTCCTAGATGTGACCCAGTTCAGGAGGGCACTTCTTAATTTTCACATCTCACAAAATAGGAACCATGCCTTCCACAGGAACTGTCCAGACAGGATTATAGCTGTCTGCAAATTTGAGAATTGTCCATTTTTCATTGCAGCTTCTTAGATAGCACATGAGAAGACATTCTGTATAAAGAAACTGAACTTGCACCACAGCTGCCCAGTAGTAGGAGAGAGCGCAAAAGTTACTGCTAAGTGGTTGGCACATGAATGTGAGCAACAGTTGAGGACAGACCCCAACACACCTGTCCAGACTATAATTTCAAACTTGAAGCAAAAGCATGGAATAGAGGTATCTATACATATGGCCTATAGGGCAAGAAAGCTAGCCAAAAATGTAGTCCTAGGAGATCAGAAGCCACAATATCATAGGATAAGGGATTACCTAGAAGTTGTGCTAGAAACCAATCTAGGAAGTAGATGCATTGTCACAACAAAGCATCTGAAACTACATCCAAGCAAAAACCCAAGATTCCATGGCTTGTTCATCTGCCTCAATGCTTGCAAAGAGGGTTTCCTTAATGGTTGCAGACCATTCATAGGTATGTGCACACCTACTAATTAACTAGTGACTCTACATTTGTATGTGCACACCCAATAATTTGTTGGTAATCTACTTGTGATCTTGTATGATAGGTGTGGATGGTTGCTTCATAAAGTTGACCACAGGGCAGCAAATCTTGGCTGCCACTGGAAGAGATGGAAACAATAACATATTTCCCATTGCTTTTGCAATAGTGGACAAGGAAAACACAGCAAGCTGGTCTTGGTTTCTTACTCAATTAAAATATGCCATTGGTGGTGAGCCAGGAAAGTTTGGCTACTACACTATTATATCTGACAGGCAAAAGGTACTACTATCTCTACTCCAATCATTGCTTGCATTGCTTATTAATTGTCTTTGTTTATTAATTTCATACATGGCATTGTTGTAGTATTCTCAAACTATAGTTCATTCAAACAGGGCCTTCTTACAGCCGTAAACAATGTATTCCCCAATTGCAAACAAAGATTCTGCCTTAGACATATTTATCAGAACTTTCAAACAGCTGGTTTTAGAGGGGAAGAGTTGAAGAAATACATGTATCAGGCAAGTTATTCCTATACTGAGCATGGTTATGTAACAGCAATGGAAGGCATGAAAAAGGAGTGTGAGCCAGCTTGGAAATGGCTATCTAGGATACCAAAACATACATGGGCTAGGCATGCCATGGACAACAATTGCAAAACTGACTTGGTAGTTAACAATATAAGTGAAGTTTTTAACAAGATGATACTTGATGTCAGAGCCAAACCCATTAGAACCATGGTAGATGGGATCAGGACAAAGTTGTTAGTGAAGTTCAATGCAAATAGGACAAAGACTGAGACTGCTAAGTGGCGGATATGCCCAACATATGCTGAGAAGCTAGAGGAAGCAAAACATCATTCTAGGTTTTGTCAGTCTATCAAAGCTAGACCTGATCTCTTCCAGATGACAAGTGGAGAAAGCACATATGCAGTTAACTTGTTGCATCATACATGTGGTTGTAGGAAGTGGGACATGTGTGGAGTACCTTGCAATCATGTTGTTTCTGCAATCAACAAGGCAAAACTTGTGCCAAAAGATTTTGTTCATGATTTCTTCAAGAAACTAATGTATAAGGCAGCTTATAGTCCAATAGTTTTCCCTGTGCCTGGGCCTGATTTGTGGCCAAAGACTAGAACCCCTGACATTGAACCACCAGTGTTCAAAGAAAAGCCAGGAAACAAAGAGACAAAGAGGAGAAAGAGCAAGTTTGAAAAGCCAGCTCCAAAGGATACATCTAGGATGGCAACTATCACTTGTAGCAATTGCAATAGGACTGGGCATAGATACACTAGTTGCAAGCAGGCTCTGAAACCAGCCCTAGCTATGAGAATGAACCAGCACTAGGTAACTATTGTAGTAGGTTTTTGTACAATTTCACATACCAGTTTCTAACATTTGTATGTTGTAATTTCAGGAAAACAGGAGAGATGATACACCCAGAACTGTATCTGCTCCTGCTCCCATGCCACCAAGGAGAAGTGCTCCTTCTGCTCCTACTGCTACTCAAACTGCAACTCCAGCACCACCAGCTCCAAGGGCTCCAAGGGTAGAAAGGAGAGCTCCTTCTGCTCTTGTTTCAGCTCCCAGTGCACCAAGGAGAGCTCCTTCTGCTCCTGCTGCAGCTGCTGCTCCTCCTGCTACAAGGGCAACAAAGAAAGCTAAAACTAAAGGACTGCAACTTCTACTGCTGGTGCTGGTCCAAGTTCTTCTACTGCTGGTGCTGGTCCAAGTTCCTCTACTGCTGCTGGGCCAAGAGGAAGAAACAAGTTCATCCCCCCAAGAGTTGCAGGTAGTGGAAGAGTGAGGAAGCCATCCTTTAAGATGTCTGAGTGGTTCAACTATTCTCAAGGGAGTAGGTGAAGTTTTGTTGAGCTGATGATGTTCAAAACATCTGCATTTTGGTTGTGATGTTCTAAACTTGTCATGAGTACTTTCATTTTAGTGGACTTGTTGGGCTGTGAAGAAAACTTGTGTTGCTTTTGGTTAGCTGTTGATGTTCTAAACATCTTTATTCTGGTTGTCATGAATACTTTCATGTAAGGTACCTAGTGGAATTGTTGGGCTGTGATGAAAACTTGGTGTTGCTTCTGGTTAGCTGTTGATGTTGTAAACTTGGTGTTGCTTCTGGTTAGTTGTGGCTCCTAATTTTCTTATTGTTTGCTAATAAGTGTGATGAATGTGGCTACTACTGTGATCCAAGATAACCTAATTTGATCATCTAGGGTGCCTCGGCGTCGACGGCATCCAAGATAACCTAATTTGATCATCTAGGGTGCCTCGACGTCGACGGCATCCAAGATAACCTAATTTGATCATCTAGGGTGCCTCGACATCGACGACATCCAAGATAACCTAATTTGATCATCTAGGGTGCCTCGACGTCGACGGCATCCAAGATAACCTAATTTGATCATCTAGGGTGCCTCGACGTCGACGGCATCCAAGATAACCTAATTTGATCATCTAGGGTGCCTCGGCATCGACGGCATCCAAGATAGCCTAATTTGATCATCTAGGGTGCCTCGGCGTCGACGGCATCCAAGATAACCTAATTTGATCATCTAGGGTGCCTCGACGTCGACGGCATCCAAGATAACCTAATTTGATCATCTAGGGTGCCTCGACGTCGACGGCATCCAAGATAACCTAATTTGATCATGTACGGTGCCTCGATGTCGACGATATCCAACATATTCTCATTCCATCATTTAGGGTGCCATAGTTAACATCAATGACATATTTAACATCATACTTAACAACTCTAGTCACTAACATAGTTAAGATCATACTTAACAACTCTAGTCACTAACTTAGTTAACATCATGACACTATAGTTAACATCATACTTAACAACTCTAGTCAACAACATAGTTAACATCATGACACCATAGTTCAAAGCTTACAAGACATAGTTCAAGGCTACACCCTACTTCAAATACTGCAAACTGCCACTAGTTCACACATTACAAGCCATAGTTCAATGCTTGAAACTTAAGGTAATGACCCACATGGTCAGATTACAAATCACTCTTCATCACAAATATCCTTGATGTCCTTCAGCTTTCTCTTGTTCTTGTCACTAGCTTTGACAAGATCAGCAATGTGAAACTCCAAATTCCTCCTCTCAGTGCTCAACTTTTCCTTCTCCTTCAAATGAGCAAACTTCAGATTCCTAATCACATTACCTTGGGCAACCTGAATGCTCCTCAACTGGTCAACCTTTTGCTTCAGTTCTTTGTTCTCAGCATCCATTGCACCCAGCTGTTCCTTCAAAGCTGAAATATTGTTGTCCAAAGGAGGAGTGATCTCCTCATGTTCACCTTGTTGGACTTCATTTTCCTTGGGAATATTGTCCTGGGTATCAAGTAGGTTGTTCACATCCTCAACAAGCTTCTCATAAGTCTCCTGTAGCTTGTTCTTCTGTGATGTGAGATTGTGGACAAGTGATGCATGTTCCAGACATGCCATCCTATTAGCACGCTGGCAATCCTCATACAAAAGCCATAGTTTGTGAAGAGCATTCTGCAGATGCTCTGGCCACTCCTCATCTACCCACTGAACAACACCACAGCTGCTTGCTTCCTGCAAAACAACAAGTACAAATGCATTTACTTCCTTTTTCACTTCACTTCTATTCAGTCCAATTCAAAACAATTATTGTATACTGCACATGCACAATTCTGCATTTATATCTGAATTTTTAACAACATACTACACTGAATTTACTTCATTTATACCTTAATTCATTTAACAGCACAATACAATTCACTTCAATTCATTTATACCTTAATTCATTTACTTCACTTATATCTATGAACAATGCACTGTGATACTTTTTAACAACACAATTTACTTCACTCAGTCACTATGGATACCTTAATTTTATATCTATGTACTTAATTTTTAACAGCACAATTTAATTCATTTATATCACTGTGGTGTTGTTCATTTATATGTATGAACAATTCATTTATTTCACTCACTCACTATGGTATGGTACATGACAGTACCTTTAACTAAACTACTAGGTGAATAGTGGACATGAACAATGAACAGTGAACATGAACAATGAACAGTGCATATGAACAACTTGTAGTTTCTTCACAAAATAAGCAAACTACAGATTTTTGCTAGCACTCACATCAAGTCCACAGGCAAGGAACCTCCTCCCAGTGCTAATGCCTGAGAAGCAAACATGCCTCTTTGCTGGCTGGCCATGCTCACACATCACCATCACCTCATCGTCAACACCAGAGTAGTTCGGGTCCTCGATTGTAGCCGGGATCTACATCAACAAAAGAAACGCACAAAATCCATCTCACGGGTTCAAAATGAGCAGGAAAAACAAAATCCCCAAACCGAAACCCTAGCTCAGAGATCCCTAGCTACGAGTACACATCACTGACCTTGATAGGGGAGCCGCCTGAAGAGTACTCGTAGCCCGATTCCTCGTTTTTGTCGTTCCACGAAATCATGGCGGACGGCGGCGAGCTGGCTTCTCACCGACGACGACCAGAGCCAGAGAGAGGAGACAGAGGAGAGGGGCGAGAGAGAGAGAGAGAGGGCGCGGGGGATCTGTCTGGCGAGCACCGACAGGACCGACCGGCGCGGCGTCTTGACCATTTTGTTCCTAACGGCGCCGTTTGCCTGTCCGTCAAGCCACGTCAGTGTTTTCGGGGCCCACCTGTCGGAAAAGAGATCAAACGAGGGTAAACGGCTGTTCAGTGCTTTTTGCAACGGGTTAAGAGATTTTACGGTGTTTTTTGCAACAGATTAACGATTTGGTAGTTTCCTGCAAACCTAGCCACAAATGTGATGGTTTCTTGCAATTGACTCACGGTAAGCGGATGTGGTGCTGCGTGGCAGACAACACGATTCGACACCTTGTTGCACTCTGCATTGTTTGCGAGCATCCTCACGCGGATGCACGAGCAAGCGCATCTACAGCCCATGTTGCTGGTGCACCTTCGGGCTGCCAGAGCGGCCCCGCGGCAGGGGCGCTGCGGCGACGACGGGCATGGTTCAAACAAAAGATGCGGATCCCGCGCTCGCAGGCAAGAGCGTCGGGCACCTCCTGTCAATGCGGCTCGTCATCCCGGAGGCATCCGGTGGAGACTCGCCGGAGGAGCAGAAGTGTGACAAACCGACGAGGAAGAACGAATTGTTGCGTACGTGGTCATCCTCGCGGAGCTTTGCTCAGCTCCATCGACCTTTTAATCACGCTGTGAAGTTCAAGCAATAAAGAAAATCACCGGGGAAGATACGTCTGTTGCGTACGTGTGTGCCATGCTTGTGTATCCGGCCGGCGCAGGGGCGGAGCCAGGGGGACGAGCAGGGGCCTGCCCCCCCCCCCCCCCCCCCACCCTCCCAACGGTCAACAATTTTAGTAGAAGCAACTAGTAACTATCAACGAGATTCGATCAATATACGTACTCGGCCCCCCCCTATACTCGAATCCTGGCTCCGCCACTGGGCCGACGGCGAGTCTACCTCGTGGTGTACGTGCGTGGTACAGGCCAGCATGGAGCACAGACCAAGAACGTCAACCTCGCTTCTTCGTCTTCGTTCTCAGTCGTCGCATGTGGCTGAAAAGAACTCGCGCCATGGACTGGACAAACAGATGATGGAAGAAAAGGTTGGCCATGGTGGGCAAGGAATCTGTCTACGTGATTGATAAACATTGAACTACTTAATATGCCCCTAATTAGTGATTATACTACCCAATATGCCCCTAATTAGTGAATATACTACTCCCTCCTTTCATCTATATAGGGCCTAATTCGTTTTACGAGACTAACTTTGACCAAATGTTAGAGCAATAATATATGACATGCAACTTACACAAAGCATACCGGCAAATTCGTATGTGAAAGGAGCTTTCAATGATATAATTTTCACATTATGCATGTCATGTACTATTAATCTTATCAATAGTCAAAAGCGGTCTTGAAAAATGTATTAGGCCCTGTATAGATGGAAGGAGGAAGTACCAAAAAACTGAGGTAGTATTGGCTCATCTGGGTCCTCCAAGCCACACAAATGAACTGCCCAAATTGCATATGTACTTATATATATACATAAAGCAAAGATGGCTAAAGGTGGTGTTGCCTTCACTCGCCAACTTGTGACTTAATGTCATTTGAGTCGGTACGTGATGCGGCCGGGAATAGCGCTTGATTGCCCGGCTAGCAAATCATTTGTCGTACGTCAAGGGCATCTTTGCCACGTCCGTCGTCAAGGCATTGATCACAGTGAGAGTGGCTTGCCACACGGGCGTGTAAGGTTGTCAAGATAAGCCCAGGGACAACCACCGGCACCCGGCGGCTACACACGGCTAATTAATCGAGGGCTTGACGGCCTTGAAGGTCTGCGACTTCCAACCGTAAACCGCAACCTAATTCCCGTGTGTGTGTGACATATTAGGCTCCAAATTGGCCTAGGTCTACTGCATTTCGTTATGAAAGTTTTGAACGTTCATTACGACGAGAGTGAAGGTAGTTATTATTCCCGGCAATGTCCATGTCGAGCAACGAGTGAGACGGACGGGGATCACGCTCAGCTTGTATGTAAGCAATCATTCATGCCTTTTGCAACAACAAACACGCCGACGAGCTTTTGTGTGTGTGTGTGTGTGTGTGTGTGTGTGTGTGTGTGTGTGTGTGTGTGTGTGTGTGGGTCAAATAAAATAGTTCAGGTAAGTAGAATTGCGGCGCTGGAAACGTGATAAAAACAGAGTAAAGCTGCACCTCATGCAAAAAAATAAACACTGAATTAGAAATAGAACTGACAACGTGAAGGAAAATTAAGTTGTGGTTTGGGCGAGGTGGAAGGTGGTGGCTAGCTATAGCTTTCAAACGCACGTCCATCGTCCCTCTCGTTAAATAAGTGTTGCTATATATAATGAGTCTCTGCGTTAGAGATTAATTAGAATTTCAATTCTAGGCCCGCAAGAAATTTAGACAATTATTGGTGTTCGGATGGCTTATATCCATACGTGTGTTATTTTGTTGGTTTTTATGCATGCTTACAAATGTACAAAGTACAACTACTCGGCAATGGACCAATAGTAGCAATACTTGCATGCAATCATACTCTCTCCGTTTTTATTTACTTCGTATATTAGTTTTGACTGAAATCAAACTTTATAAATTTTGACCAAGTTTATAGAAAACAATATGAATATTTACAGTAACAAATTTATATTATGTCAAAGTATATGCAATGGTGAATCCAATGATATATGTTTGGTGGTGTATATGCTAATATATTTTTCTACAAACTTGTTAAAAGTATATAAAGTTTGACTTTAGACAAACCAAATATGAGGAGTAAATAAAAACAAAGAAAGTATATGCCTCGTGGAATGGGTCGAACTCAAACTGCAAGTGTGCGTCATTCTTGTCTATTTAGTGCAACCACCATTTCTCCATCATGTGACTTGGGATCACTTGTACATAAGAGTAAGTAACCGTGAGGATCATGGCTATTTATTTCTAAATCCGGACTACTCGAGAGATCAAAACTTCTCTTGCACGGCTGAGGAGGGGGAAGTCTCTATATTGATTGATCATGCCTTGCATGATGGTTCATGACAAAGCCAAAAAAACATTTATAATTATTCAGTAAAGGAGTGGCATTTCATAATACTCCTATTAGGTACTAATACATCCCAAGTACATAAAAAACATACATGTGTCTAATAATGCACATTGTGCATGGGAGGAATGGATCTCTCTCGCGGGGTCGCCTTTTTTTTGTGCGGGTTCTCATACCATGTCGACCCAACCCCAAGTGTCCTAGCATGCATTTGTATAACTATCGGTTTGATGTCATGTGTCCATCAACCAATAACTATGCTAGTGTAGACATATGTGTCCTGAGATATTTGTCGAGTGGGATTGTTTTCAAAATAATTAACTGACACAAAGATAAATTTGAAATTATACAAACAAGTTACGTACTTGACAATGAATATTTAAAGCATTGTTCAATGAAGATTAATAGGTGATTGAAAGAACAATATCATATACAGTATATTATTTGGCGCAACGTGAACATGACGAGCAGTAATCCTTCGGGCCGCAAACGGTTAATGGCGTAAACAAATTACTTGATGAAACACGAGCATGACGAACTGTAATCCTCTCCATGGCCAACGGTGGTGGGTTAATGGCTGAGAACGTCGGGGATGTCCACCGGGTATCTGTGGATGGACGTCGCCCACGGCCCATCGGCGTTGCGGGCGGGCTGGATGCACTCCCACGCCGCGCTGTTGCACTTGAACCCGGACCCGAAGCCGATCATCCACACGCGGTCGCCCTTGCGCATGCGGCCCTTGGCCTCGATGTAGCCCAGCTCGTACCACAGCGAGCTGCTCGACGTGTTGCCGAACTTGTGCAGCGTCATCCGCGACGCCTCCACCTGCTCGTCGGACAGCCCGAGGTTCTTCTGCAGCTCGTCGATGATCGCGCGGCCGCCGGCGTGGATGCAGAAGTGCTCGAACGCCGTGCGGAAGTCGGGGATGTAGGGCTTCACCCGCCTGTTGATCACCTTCCGCGCGATGAAGGAGAGGGCGAACTTGAGCTGCTCGCTGGCCGGCAGGACCAGCGGCCCCATCGCGGTGATGTTGGCCTTGAGCGCGTCGCCGGCGATGTTCATCAGGTCCTTGCTGAGGTTGATCCCGCGGTGGCCCTCCCCGTCCTCCTCTTGGAACACGCACCGGTAGGCGCTGTCCTGCGCGCCGGTGAGCGTGCGGATGAGGTGCTTCAGGCGGAACCGGGCCTTCGCCGGGGACGTCGACAGCAGCGCGGCCGCCCCGCCGATGCGGAAGAGGCAGTTGGGCAGGAGCATTGCGCGCTCGGTCCCGACGTAGTAGTTGGGCGTGATGGTCTCCGTGGAGACGACCAGCGCGTGCGCGCCGTGGGGGGCGACCTGCAGCAGGTTCCCCGCGAGCCCCACGGCGACGAGCCCCGCGCTGCACCCCATGCCGGAGAGGTGCATGCTGCGGATGTCGCTCCGCAGCTTGTACTTGTTCACGATCATGTCGACCAGGGACGGCGTGGGGCAGAAGAGGCTGCAGTTGACGATGAGTATGTCGATGGCCTCGGGGGCGACGCCGGTCTTGGCGAGCAGGTCGTCGATGGCCGAGAAGGCGACGAGCTCGAACTCGGCGCGGGCGGCGTCGACGGTGCAGTACTTGTGCGTGCCGATGTAGTGGTGCGCCGGCGGCAGGCAGGTCTCCTCCCCGATCCCGGAGCGCTCCAGCAGGCGCGTCATGAACCGGATGCTGCGCTCGCTGAGCTCGGGCATCAGCTTGGCGTGCTCCAGGAAGCTGGCGAAGGGGATGCGGCAGGTGTGCGGGGTGCGGAAGCCGGCGTAGTCGACGAGGTACACCGCGCGGGGACGCAGCATGAGGTACAGGACGGTCGCCGCGGCCGGAAGGAAGCAGGCCAAGAAGAGGTGCACCGGCCGGGCCTCGGAGAGCCGGCTGGCCAGCTCCTCCGGCCCGACCCGCACCATGGCGACGAGGGCGGCGGCGGCGGCGAGCGACACGGTGACGATGGACGGGCTCATGCTGCTCGATCGTATAGCCAGCTCGGCGAGTGCAGTGTGAAGCATGGATATTTTTGGTGCGTTTGTTAGTGCCAATTATAGTGCCAAGCGAGCGCTACCACAGTACGCGCAGGTCATATCATCATCAATCCGCCGCGCAATCACTACATTTCATACGTGGGCAGCTTGATTTTTCAAGGGCATCAATTGGCTCAGTGTTGCTCCTAGACAGAAAAGTTTTTGATGCGCGGCATGGAACGGGTCTAACTCGACTCTAACAAACTCATTCGCCGATATATTTTCCTAGCTGAAGGCCCACACAAACCCTTTTAATACACAGGTCCATGCGAAGGCGACATGTAACCAACGTGACTAGGTTGTTAAGAGTTCGGATAACTTGTTGGTTAATCATGTTTTCAAGTGTTAGGAGAACTTGTCTTAAGCCTTAACAGAAATGGGATACTGATCTAATGATTAGAACACCACATTAGATAAGAGCAAAAACTTGGTAAGAGCATAAGACGCCAATGGCCATCAGAGGCAAAGACGTAGCCGTCATGGTGGTACGCAGTCGAAAAAGTTTTTTTTATGTATCGGTGGAGCATCCACCGTTGGAGTGCTTTTAGGAATTTGGGCCCTTGTTTTGTGTACTTCCTCCGTTTTTATTTAGTCCGCATATTAGCGTTGGTCAAAGTCAAGCTTTGTAAACTTTGACAAAGTTTATAAACAAAAATATTAACATATACAATAATAAAGAAATACCATTAGATTCATTATTAAATGTACTTTCACATCATATAGTTTGCTATGGTAAATGTTTATATTTTTTTTCTATAACCTTGGTCAATCTTTACAAAGTTTGACTTTAGTCAAACCTAATGTGCGGAATAAATAAAAACTGAGGGAGTATAAGAGAGATGAATTGAAATACATAAATGTGGGCCTTCTCCTTGTCGGCTTTATATCATGAGAGAGAAAGGATTGAGAGAAGACTGTCTACATGCATATGCTAAAATAACCCCCCTCAAAATACTTCCATTTAATTTCATTGTGGAAATTTGGATGATAGATATTTTTTTAATCAAAACTTCAATTTTGATACTTTTTATATATTTGAATTCATAGCGAAAAGATCTTCAGAACAAGATATATTTTGGATACATTTGAACTAGTTTTATTTCACTGGTTTCAAAAACAGATTTCACTCAATTCAAAACATAAATTTCACTTATATCAAAAACATAAATTTTTGCATAAAACTCATTTCCCACATTTCAGAATATAATTTCACTCATTTAAAAAACTTACTTCAATTTACGAAATAGATTTCACATGTTTTGGCAAACAAAACGATTTCAGTCACTTCAATTTACTAATTTCAATTATTTCGAAAAACATATTTCAATTATTTCCAAAAACAATTTCACTCACTTCATAAAACATATTTCACTCATTGTAAAAAAGTTTTGAAATGATAAGTTTCACATGTTTGAAATAACTAGTTTCAAAAACTGATTTCCCTGAAATTAAATAAGTTGAGTGAAATAACTTTCACATGTTGACAAATATAAGTTTAGCATTTTGTAAATAACCAGTTTCACATCTTTTCACACACCGAGTAAGCAAACTTGACAAAAACATTGAAATAAGTTTCATAAAAAATCCACTTATTTTAGAAAATAGATTTCACTCATTTGAAAAAACATCTTTCACTCAAATTTTAACCATATTTCACTCATTGAAACAACCAATTTCACTTATTTCAAATGATTTCACTCATTTCAAAAAACATATTTCACTAATTTCAATGAAAATTTATGTTATAATTACACACACAAAAATCCAATTTCACTATGTTCCAACAAATGATTTCCCTGAAATTAAAATAAGTTTGAAATATGTTTCATAAGTTAAAAAAAATACCATTTCATATATTTGAAATATTCAATTTCACACATTGAAACAATCAAATTCACATGTTTGAAAGAACACGTTTCACATATTTTCACTCATTTCGAATAACAGATTTCGCTGGAATATGTGTGAAATTAGACGTAAAATTTGAATGTGTTTGAAATCTATCCAATATTGATCTTGTTCTAAAGATCGTAGTGTCAGGAGTTCAAATATATAAAATATTTCAAAAAATAATTTTTTAAAGATATAAACGATCAGAAATGTCAAAGAGAAAATAAAAGCCATGTATTTACATGCGAGATGAGACAGATGTGTCGCTTTCGTGCATTTGCAACATGGAGTGGATGTCTCATGCATGCATGCATGGGCGGAACCTATGCATGATGCAACGTAATGGTGGATATGGGCGGGCAAAGTTGGAATACGCTAAGATATAATGATGTGGGCCGCCAAACCGCATGAATTACAAACTAGACGAACTATGGATGCTTCACCAGTACCTCCCGCCACCGGTAAAAAGAGGTCTGCGGGTATGCGGTAGAGATGGTCTTAGCCTCTCTCAGCACCACCTTAGGATCAACATAGGGGGAACCACACCTACCATGTAAAATCGTTAGTACTCCCTCCGTTCCTAAATATAAGTTCTTTTAGAAATTTCAATATAAACTACATATAAAGCAAAATTGAGTGAATCTACACTCTAAAATATGCATATATACATCCGTATGTAGTCACTAGAGAAATCTCTAGAAAGACTTACATATTTAGAAACAAAGGGAGTATTAAACTGGTGGGATTCTTCCCTTCATATATTAGGTACTACAGAGTCGGAACCAAAACCAGATCGTTGGTTGGCACCTCTGACCATGGACTCACGGTGTACGTACGTGGCATGTGGTGGGTCACATCCTGTTGACTTTCTATCTCGGCTGCTAGACGAGATCAATATCCAACCTTCTATCCTTGATCGTAAGATTAACAAACATCATATGCCCACTCTCGATAGAAATAACACGCCAATGTGAAGTGTTATAGTGACCAGTGAGATGCCACTTAACAACAGTACTCAGAGTGTATAGTACATCATTCTATATCCAAACGAAAAACATAATACTTTATGGTAGTTAGTTTATTTCATGGTCCTCATTTCCGGAATCAAGAGGCTTTCTAAACCAATGTCGACAACATAATCATGAAAGAATGGGTTGTGAGCCTCTAGGGGTGGAACCGCAAAAACTTATAAGTCCAGTATCATAAGTTTGATCATGCACTCATAATGGCAATGGCTTTGGCAACAGCAATTGACTTGTTATTACTCGCATAGAGGAATGCATGCTCATAACCACATTAGGGAGTTTAATGATGTTGTCTATCATTTTCATATTTGAAAAAAAAAATCCTTCGGCATACAACATGCTCGATAGCCTCTTAACATGCCACAAAATAATTTCACATCACTAATGATGTCATGATTGTTCTTTTGGAGCATTTCCACAATTTAGCTCCATGTGTGAGGATGTAGATGTAATATTACATGGAATTATTAATATTTGCACACCTCACCAAGCAATATCCAACTAACCCAGATTTTCTGATTTTTTAGACTCCTCATAAATGAGCATGCATTCGTTATTGCCTTGCGTATATTGCAAAGCTCGATAAATGTTTTCGAGTGGTCCACGTTTTGATTGAATGCATATTTGTAAGGTATCCTAACCGTAAATAAGGGCATGTTCATACTTAATAAATATTATGCGCGTGACAACTTAAACATAAGGAACTCACATTGTCTGATCGGTTTAAAATTAGCTTTTTGAACATTAAAATGTATAGCTTTATTTCCCTTGACTTTAGGTGAGTAAGGTTGAGTATTTGGACATCATGTTTTCTTTCCCACTCTGTCCATGTATGTGATCATAACAAACTTATACTCCTTTCGGACCTATGTCCTGGTGAATCTCAATAAAAATAGTGCATGAGGTATCACCAAGATCATTTAAGTCATAACTAGTAGATATAAACATTTTGGTTGGCTAATGAGATTTCTTCTACACAAAGGTAGTAAACTTATCCCCCCTACACATAGGTACCATCATACAAATGATTGTCTTAGTTCATAAAATGAATTATATTCTTTAGACAACATGCCTTATGTGTTGGGGAACGTAGTAATTTCAAAAAAATTCCTACGCACGTGCAAGATCATGGTGATGCACAGCAACGAGAGGGGAGAGTGTTGTCCATGTACCCTCGTAGACTGAAAGCGGAAGCGTTAGCACAACGCGGTTGATGTAGTCATACGTCTTCACGATCCGACCGATCAAGTACCGAACGCACGGCACCTCCGAATTCAGCACACGTTCAGCCCGATGACGTCCCTCGAACTCCGATCCAGCCGAGTGTTGAGGGAGAGTTTCGTCAGCACGACGGCGTGGTGGCGATGTTGATGTTCTACTGACGCAGGGCTTCGCCTAAGCACCGCTACAGTATTATCGAGGTGGACTATGGTGGAGGGGGGCACTGCACACGGCTAAAAGATCAAATTGATCAATTGTTGTGTCTATGGGGTGCCCCCTTCCCCCGTATATAAAGGAGCAAGGGGAGGAGGTGGCCGGCCAGGGAGAGGCGCGCCAAGGGGGAGTCCTACTCCCACTAGGAGTAGGACTCCTCCTATTCCTAGTAGGAGTGGGAGAGGGGGAAGGAAAGGGAGAGGGGGAGAAGGAAAGAGGGGGGCGGCCCCCTTGCCCTAAACCAATTCGGTTTGGGCCTTGGGGGGCGCCCCCCACACTCCCCTTGCTGCCCTCTATTTCCACTAAGGTCCAAATAGGCCCATTAAGCCCCCGGGGGGTTCTGGTAACCTCCCGGTACTCCGGTAAAATCCCGATTTCACCCGGAACACTTCCGATATCCAAACATATGCTTCCAATATATCAATCTTCATGTCTCGACCATTTCGAGACTCCTCGTCATGTCCGGGGTCACATTCGGGACTCCGAACAACCTTCGGTACATCAAAATATATAAACTCATAATATAACCGGCATCGAAACGTTAAGCGTGCGGACCCTACGGGTTCGAGAACTATGTAAACATGACCGAGACATGTCTCCGGTCAATAACCAATAGCGGAACCTGGATGTTCATATTGGCTCCCACATATTCTACGAAGATCTTTATCGGTCAAACCGCATAACAACATACGTTGTTCCCTTTGTCATCGGTATGTTACTTGCCCGAGATTCGATCGTCGGTATCTCAATACCTAGTTCAATCTCGTTACCGGCAAGTCTCTTTACTCGTTCTGTAATACATCATCCCGCAACTAACTCATTAGTTGCAATGCTTGCAAGGCTTAAGTGATGTGCATTACCGAGAGGGCCTAGAGATACCTCTCCGACAATCGGAGTGAGAAATCCTAATCTCGAAATACGCCAACCCAACAAGTACCTTTGGAGACACCTGTAGAGCACCTTTATAATCACCCAGTTACGTTGTGACGTTTGGTAGCACACAAAGTGTTCCTCCGGTAAACGGGAGTTGCATAATCTCATAGTCATAGGAACATGTATAAGTCATGAAGGAAGCAATAGCAACATACTAAACGATCGGGTGCTAAGCTAACGGAATGGGTCATGTCAATCACATCATTCTCCTAATGATGTGACCCTGTTAATCAAATGACAACTCATGTGTATGGTTAGGAAACATAACCATCTTTGATCAACGAGCTAGTCAAGTAGAGGCATACTAGTGACAATCTGTTTGTCTATGTATTCACACATGTATTATGTTTCCGGTTAATACAATTCTAGCATGAATAATAAACATTTGTCATGATATAAGGAAATAAATAATAACTTTATTATTGCCTCTAGGGCATATTTCCTTCATTATGTTACCTTTATTTCATGACCAAACCTTCTAGTTGAATCACATAAAACATTCTTAACTAAATCAACATAAAGACATGCCACGATTATAACACAAGCATCATGACAGTTCCTTAGTTCAGATAGAGAAAAGGTTGACATTACAATCATCCACTGGAGTTTTCCAATAGTTGGGGACCCCATGAATCCTTTAAAACGCAGGTCCTCGCGAAGGCGACATGCAACCAAAAGATGACTAATCTTCCTATGGCTTACACAAATCTCACTAGTATCGAGAAAATATCTTATTTGTGGAGAGACTAGGTTGTCATGTTATAATCATACATGCTTGAAGAAAATAAAGGTTGACCTTACTTGATGTTGGAATAATTAGTGAGTTTACAATAATGTAATATGAAATAAAGTATGGTAGGTGTGCTAGCAATATTGACCACATACTGGAAACTAGACATGTGAGTATACGCGAAGAGATTGAATCATCACATCTTTGAAATTGGCATGAACAACATGCACACGGGTCAATAATAAGGTGGTCAGGACATACGTGGTAGGGATGATTGCAGTCGTGACATTGTCATCACCGTCAATGGATATAGACTTGGTGTTCTCTAAGAGTTCATCGCCATTGGTCCTCCATAGAATAGACACTTCACTGTCATGACACAAATTTATTTTCTTTGCATTCATGTACGTCCATATAGGGAGGGATGGAGTTATGCTCTTGCTAGTGGATCGATGGAAGGCAAAAATAATGTCTTTTTCACTAGTTGAATGAAGTGGATATGTGGAAAGTGTTCAAGCTCAAAACTTGCATCCTATAGTGGAAATCACATCCATTTCATTGATAGCCAGTGGATACGATCGGTAATACACCAATGAGCAACATAACTTCATGCTTGTTGCAATGGATTCTTTTGACGAGTGAACTAGCTTCATACCCTCCCCCATTTCTGAAGGTTAAGAGCTAGGACGAGGAAGACGGTGGCGGCGGAGGCGGGGAACCCCAGAGAAAGAAGGGGGAGAGAGAGAGAGAGAGAGAGAGAGAGAAAGAAAATCTAGTGGGAAGGGTGGTGGTTAATTAATTTGATTGAGCAATTTATGGTAAGATTGATTAATTTTGATTTGATCTTTAGAAATTGATCGTGATTGATTATTTCACATAAAGATATTACTAAATAATTTGCGTCAGTATGGAAAGTTCTGATCCGTTCAGATTTTTTTCGTTGTGTAAGAGGGTGATGCGAAACTAAACCGGCAGGGTGGGGGAGGGGACGAAAAAAATTAACGAAGCAAAACGGTTGAAAGTGGTGGGACGAAAATAAACCGTGGATATTATTCAACCAACTCAGACATTAGAAGTAGAGATTGGAAATGGATATAATGTTAATATTTTTAGACTAATATAGATTAACGATAAGAACAATTAGACATCTGATTTTATTACATGTAGAACGCTGTGAATGAATACCAGATTCTTGCATATGTACAGACGAAATTACATGAATCACCTAACAAACTAAGTTGTGCAAAACTGCTATGCCCAGTGTGTCTACATGGCTGTACAGTAGTTTTAATCGGATTTGAATAGATATTATACAATCATGATTGGTTGATTTGTTTGTTAACAGGGAAAAGCAACCAGTTCAACAAGAAGGGCAGGAACAACAAAAAGAGATCAGGAAGAATATGAGTCTGGTTTCTTACTTTTCGTCCTTCGGATTCATTGTCTTGTTGATAGTTTCCATAGTCCGTGCTTGAAGAAGAAGCCATAGGGGACAATAGAGCCCCAGTCCGCTTGATGTTTGCACAGTTGACGTTCTCTCTGAAATTAATTAATGGCAATCAGCTGCGATTGCAATTTTTCTTCTTCATGTGATTTAAGATACCTCTGTTTTATGGGATGGGCGTCCTTGCTTTTTGGCGCGCACAAGTGAGATTGGCGGTCATTTGCCCTTCAGATTTTTGTGCGGGCCTTTTCCATCCAGAATCAATCGTGAGTATTACTTGCAGGAGAGTAAAATACGAAATATGTGGTTGTTTCCTTGTTTTTTGCGCCAGAAAAAGGACGTGGGGAAAAGAAATTGGCCCAGTCATTCGATGGAGTTTAACATTTCGGGAGCACCGACGGAAGCACGGGACGGGAGCAGGCAAGCACCGTCCCTCCAAATGGCCCAGAACGTATTTATTGGACACGCTGACAGGTAGTCCTTCGTTTTCTTTGGCTGCCACGCCAGAGTGTGGAGTGCTGTGCTCCTCAATCTTTCATGCCGGATAGAGCTTGCCAGCTGTTCGGTCTGAAATGAGTTTTTGTTTTGTTTTTGCACGTGTTCAGAGTTTTCTTTTCAGTCTGAAATGCACTTACTATCCATGCCTAATCCTTTCTCTTATTCTTACAGCCCTCGATCAGATTTGTGCTACCTTTTCGTCCACCCTTTTATGCACTCGTCTAAAAAGATCAGTTATTTGAAAAACGAATTCATCGTTTCTTGTTGATAAAAATATACTTACAATGCATGTGCTAGCAATGACTTTTTTTCTAGGAGAGCAATGAAGCATTTTCCCCGAAGTTTCTAAGTAGCACTGAATTTTCATTAAAGTTTGCAACCTTCATTTGCCGTACCTACACATAGGGGACGACAGCAAAGGTATTAACGAATCAACCTGTGATTAAATGGTTAGACGGACGGTGGTATTTTCAGCCCATCAGAATTCAAATCTTCGAGCTCATAATTATTTTTGGATTTATTTTAAAATTTCCGGTGATGCGCATTTAATAAAATATATGTGTCTATACTGATGTTAAAAAAAACAGCGAAGGTAGTTATTTTGGGCAATGTCCATGTCGAGCACAAATCAGCGAGGGAGACAGAGAGCACGCTGATCAATCAAACCTTTTACAATAAATAAAACGGACAGACGTGCACGTATACAGTAGGTGCGTACTCAATCAGATAAGCAGTACATGCATGCACCAAGATCCTCTCTATTTACGTATGTACGGGTCGCTTTCTTAGAAAGGCGATCTCGCCTCCTGCCGCTTGGGCCCCTTTCTTCGCCCGTCGTCCTCCGGCGGCTCCCTTCTACTGACGACCTCGGTCGTTGATGGTGAGAGGGATCGTTGAATCCACGTATGTAGATTGTTTTAGGCATTAGTTTTTTAGAATTTTGCGTTGTTCATCGTCATGGTGATGGCGGCTATGATAGCGGCGTCGACTAATAAATCTTCAAATCCTTCCTCAATGAGGTGATTTGTTTTTGGAATGGATTTGGAAACCAGACTGTTCAAGCAAGGATGGTGTGGCGGCGGCGACATCCTCGTGGTGGATATGTGTCCTCGGGCTTGGCCGTTACGACGACGTTTACTCCAACGCCGGCGTGGAGCTTGGGAGATAGTTCAGAAGCGGATGCAGATTGTGGTATGCATCGACGGCATCTGAAAGATGGTGGATCTGAGTTCGTGGTTCGTGGCAGGCAGGTATGATTTATGTTAGAGCATAGACCCGCCTCGCACCTAGACTGCACGATCGCCTCTCCCCACGTTCCTGACGCAGTTGCGCCCGGCGCCCCTATATGTACTGCTATCTGTATCTTGTAAGGACACTGAACAATCAAACATTTTACAATGCATCTGATATTCGATCCACCTCTCCTCTCCCACGATCGCCATGACGAATCCAGGCGAACCAACCCTCCCTTCCAACAACGGCGGCTAGCCACCCCTCCCTCCCAACAGCGGCGGCCAGCCAACCCTCCCCATCACCGGCAGCCAGCCAACACCTCCTTCCCCAGGCACCCAACCCACCATTCCCTCCGCCCTCTCTTTCAGCAATACGATCACTGACATCACTCCTTTCATCCCCATCATCCTCGACCTTCACAGCCACAATTACTACCATTGGAGGCACCTTTTTGAGATTCATCTTGGTCGTTGTTCTCTCCTCCATCACATCACCGGCAACACACCACCGGCGCCTACCAATCCCAGATGGCTCAAGGATGATCTTGCCATTATTCAGTGGTTGTACACCCGCATCTCCACCAAGCTTTTCAATCTTGTGGTGACCGATGGTGCCACCGCCCCGACATCTGGCTCGAGCTTCACCGGCTCTTTCAGGACAACCGCGACGCTCGCATTTCCGCCCACAAAACGGAGCTCCGCACCATCACTCAAGGAGATCGCCCCATCGGCGTCTTCTGCCAGCGCATCAAAGCCATTGGCAACGAGCTATGCAAGCTCGGCGAGGTGGTTGCCGCCCGCTCTCTGCTTCATGCGCTCATGGGTGGCCTCGACGATCGCTTCGCCCAGCAGGCGACCTTGATTCCCATGCGCTCATGGGGCTGTGACTCATGCGGGTTCATCTGCGGCTCCCTCTCTGGTGCCTCCAGCACCTCAACCGCCGCTGGGGTGGCGTCCTAGCCCCAACTACAAGGGCAAAACCCGATCTATCGGCCACCAAAGCAGGGATCAGCGTCTTCCTCGTCGAGCTCAACTTCTGCACCGCGAAACCCCGCACTGGCTTCCGCGCCTTCATCACCAGCTCCCTCGACATGGCGCCTCCACATGCTCCTTGGACGGGGCCCATGCAGGCTTGGCCCATGCCATGGTCCACACCCTCCCCTTACGGTGCTCCGCCGGCCTACACCGGCGCTTGGGTGCCCGGACTTCGCCCTTCCACCGTCGCTCCTGGGCTCCTGGTCTCTCGTCCTCCACAGCAGGCCTACACCGCCTATGCTCCGTTATACCAGGCCGCGGCGGCGCCGACGGCGCATTCCCTGTACCCCTACGAAGTGCACACACCGCCAACCTGGGAGCACGCGACACCACAAGCGTCATCGCCACCTCAGCCACCTCCTGCTGCTGCTTCGTCCTCGACCACGCCGGCCTGGGACCAGGCTGCCTTCATCACCGCCATGAACTCTCTCACCACCCAGGACGCAGGTAACGAGTGGATCTTCGACTCTGGTGCATCTTCGCATATGCCTGCATCTAGTAGTTCGCTTTCTTCCCTTCATTCCTCTCCCCTCTTTCCATCCATTACCATTGGTGATGGTTCCACTGTCCCTGTCTCCTGTGTCGGTACCTCCTCTATCCCTTCCTCTCAGTCCCCTCTTCTTCTCCGTGAGGTTCTTGTTGCTCTTGCCCTCATTCAAAACCTTATGTTAGCTTGTCGTTTCACTATTGATAATCAGGTTTCTGTGGAATTTGACCCTTTTGGATTGACTGTGAAGGATCTTCGCACAGTTCGGGTGATCTGTACACCGTTGCTACCTCTTGAGCACTGCGTTGGTTTTCCCTTGAAGAGGAAAGGGTGATGCAGCAAAGTAACGTAAGTATTTCTCTCAGTTTTTGAGAACCAAGGTATCGATCCAGTAGGAGGCTACGCGCGAGTCCCTCGCGCCTACACAAAACAAATAAAAGTGCATTGCCCTTTCTCACCTTGAGAGTTGGTGCAAACTTCGCCGGTGCATCCAAACCCCGTGATATGATACGCTCTATCACACATAAACCTCCTTATATCTTCCTCAAAACAGCCACCATACCTACCTATTATGGCATTTCCATAGCCATTCCGAGATATGTTGCCATGCAACTTTCCACCGTTTCATTTATGACACGCTTCATCATTGTCATATTGCCTTGCATGATCATATTGACATCGTATTTGTGGCAAAGCCACCATGCATAATTTATCATACATGTCACTCTTGATTCATAGCCCTTCCCGGTACACCGCCAGAGGCATTCATATAGAGTCATATTTTGTTCTGGTATCGAGTTGTAATCATTGAGTTGTGAATAAATAAAAGTGTGATGATCATCATTAATAGAGCATTGTCCCAAATAAAAAAATAAAAAGGGGGAAGGTGAAAGTGCTAGTGATCGACTAGAGGGGGTGAATAGGCGATTTTTATGAAAGTCTTCAAAACATGGAAGTTTCGAAGACAAACAATAGAAGTAAACCTATTACCATGCAGCGGAAGGTAGACTACACTGAGCAAGCCATAGTCAAGTATTCAATGAAGTGAAAGCACAATGACTAATAGCAGCTAGGCAGTATAGATCAGGTAGGAAGATAGTGTGAAGCCAATCAGAACAATCAGTTACTCAGTGAAGACAAAAGATAATGCAGTCATACAATGACTTCACCAGGGCCAACAGTAAGTAAAGGAATGGGAAGGATGACACCAGTGACTCGTTGAAGACAATGATTTGTTGGACCAGTTCCAATTGCTGTGACAACTGTACGTCTGGTTAGGGAGGCTGAGATTCAACTCAGAAGACCGCGTCTTCACCTTATTCCCCTTGAGCTAAGGACACCTAGTCCTCGCCCAATCACTCTGGTAAGTCTTCAAGGTAGACTCTCAAACCTTCACAAACTTCGTTCACCGGCGATCCACAATGACTCTTGGATGCTCAGAACGCGACGCCTAAACGGCTGGAGGATTCACAGTCCTCAAGTGTAATAAGTCTTCAGATCACACAGACAGGAAGACTTCAGTGATGCCTAACACTCTTTGACTCTGGGTGGTTAGGGCTTTATCCTCGCAAGGAATTCTCTCTCAAAGCCTTCGAGGTGGGTTGCTCTCAAACGACAAAAGCCATACACTAACTCTGAGCAGCCAACCGTTTATGGTTGTAGGGGGTGGGCTATTTATAGCCACTAGGCAACCCGACCTGATTTATCCGAAATGACCCTGGGTTACTAAGGAACTGACACGTGTTCCAATGGTCAGATTTCAAACACATGCGGCAACTTTACTTGGGCTACAAGCAAAGCTGACTCATCCAGCTCTGGATAAGATTTGCTCTCATTGTCTTCGCTCGAAGACATAGGATTTTGGTTGAGCATCACTTCAGTCACTCTGAATTTGTTCACTTGGACCCCACTTAACAGTACGGTGGTTCCTATGACTCAACAAATAAGAAAAGGAGACAACGAAACAACTAAGTCTTCGCGCCCCATAGTCTTCACGCAATGTCTTCTCTTGTCATAGTCTTCAATGTGAATATCTTCATATACCACCATTGTCTGCAATGTCTTCATACATTTTTAGGGGTCATCTCCGGTAGATAAACCGAATCAATGAGGGACTACTACCTGTGTTATCCTGTAATTCTCACAAACACATTAGTCCCTCAACTAGGTTTGTCGTCAATACTCCAAAACCAACTAGGGGTGGCATTAGATGCACTTACAATCTCCCCCTTTTGGTGATTGATGACAAACTGGTTGAAGTTTTCAACGGGGATAAAAGTATGTGAAATGTAAAGGATTTAGGTATTGTCTTCATAAGTGGCAAAGGCTCCACCTGAAGATGTGCATATAAGTAATTTGCTTTTGGAATGCAAATGCACATGGCAGGTTGTACTTGTGGAGATCCTCTTCAACTTATGACGACAATTCATCATGCATGAAAAGTATGTGAAGATAATGACATGCATAATGAAAAATGGACATCTGCAGAATGACCTAAGTGCGGAAGTTATCATCGCACATGCGGAATTTATCATCGCATCACAGAATAGCAAATAAGTAGCAGACGACCATCGAGTTTAAGTGTTATGACTCAAAGAACCAAGTGTATCAAAAAGCGAGAGTTGTAAACACTAGGCAAAATATAAAACCACCGCCCATATGGACCCGCTTGAAGACTATCAAACTCATATGCTTCTCCCCCTTTTGTCAGCAAGGACCAAAAAGGTTTGAAGACATATAGCACCTACTCGTTCCCATGAGGAGTTGGTGAAGCAGCAGGGTCGTCGGTGTTGGTTGGCGGTGCAGACGAACTTGGTGCAGTGTTGATTCACGCTGAAGGTGGTGAAGTAGCATCGTCTTCATCATCGATGACACGTGCATTCACTGTTGCAGCAGAGGAGGAGAACTCAGAGTCTTCAAGAGACGGAGTACACCGCAGCATAGTCCTTCTCGGAGGTGTTGAGTCAAACTTGAAGCGTTCAGAGAAGCCATCATCTTGAAGATCATCTTCAGAACACATAAGCGCCAGCTCTTTCCATGTACGCCGACAAGTTTCATGGGCGACAAAGGCATTCTTGGTGGCAAGGTTGCGAATCCTGTTTACGTCCACCAAGAGGCTTTGCATTTGGCGCTTCAGCCAGTCATGATGCTTATCCTATTTCTAATGAAGGGCAACCAGAAGCTCTCGGTCATTGAGAACACGAGATCGCTTCTTAGGCCGTTGTGAAATGGTGCTTTCAGTGGCTTCAGTGAGGGCACGATGAGGTGCACGGGTAGTACCAACCAGAGGATAAACACGAGTGACTGCTTGGACTCCTTCAATGTGTTGTGAGAAGCTTTGATTATCAGCATTTTGAAGACTAAGGGGCTCCTTGGCAGGCTCTGGATAGATGGCTTCAACTGACATATCGACATCAGGTAGAAAAATCAGATGATTGCGAGCAGAGGGCTGATAGGTGACAACTGAGTGTAGTTTGATCAGACGCATAATCCATGGAGCGTAAAACTTCAAGCCAAAGAGATCAGATCCTGATGCAGCAAGTTGGCGGATGAAGAAGTCTTGTGCATTGAAGCTTTTGCCGTGAAGAATATGGAAGACCAAAGTCTTCATTGCACCTTCAAGCTTTGCATGTGGAGAATGTCCTTTGATGGGCCAGAGAGTTCGCCTTATAATATGATAGATAGTACGTGGCAGATACTCAAGGTCTTCAACAAAGAACTCCTTAGGATATTCAGTGCCGGGAGGCAAAGGCTTCATCATGCTAAGCATCTGACTCATGTTGGGTTCAGGCTTGTGAAAAATGCTTTCCATAGCAGCACCGTGAAGCTGACAACCAGGTTCATAAAGATCACCTGGAGTGGGCAGACTGAAGGAAATATGCCCTAGAGGCAATAATAAAGTTATTATTTATTTCCTTATATCATGATAAATGTTTATGATTCATGCTAGAATTGTATTAACCGGAAACATAATACATGTGTGAATACATAGACAAACTTAGTGTCACTAGTATGCCTCTACTAGACTAGCTCGTTAATCAAAGATGGTTATGTTTCCTAACCATGAACAATGTGTTGTTATTTGATTAACGAGGTCACATCATTAGTTGAATGATCTGATTGACATGACCCATTTCATTAGCTTAGCACCCGATCGTTTAGTATGTTGCTATTGCTTTCTTCATGACTTATACATGTTCCTATGACTATGAGATTATGCAACTCCCGTTTACCGGAGGAACACTTTGTGTGCTACCAAACGTCACAACGTAACTGGGTGATTATAAAGGAGCTCTACAGGTGTCTCCAAAGGTAGATGTTGGGTTGGCATATTTCGAGATTAGGATTTGTCACTCCGATTGTCGGAGAGGTATCTCTAGGCCCTCTCGGTAATGCACATCACATAAGCCTTGCAAGCATTGTGACTAATGAGTTAGTTGCGAGATGATGTATTACGGAACGAGTAAAGAGACTTGCCGGTAACGAGATTGAACTAGGTATTGGATACCGACGATCGAATCTCGGGCAAGTAACATACCGATGACAAAGGGAACAATGTATGTTGTTATGCGGTCTGACCGATAAAGATCTTCGTAGAATATGTAGGAGTCAATATGGGCATCTAGGTCCCGCTATTGGTTATTGACCGGAGATGTGTCTCAGTCATGTCTACATTGTTCTCGAACCGTAGGGTCCGCGCTCTTAACGTTACGATGACAATTATTATGAGTTTATGCATTTTGATGTGCCGAAGTTAGTTCGGAGTCCCGGATGTGATCACGGACATGACGAGGAGTCTCGAAATGGTCGAGACATAAAGATTGATATATTGGATGACTATATTCGGACACCGGAAGTGTTCCGGGTGATTTCGGAGAAAACCGGAGAGCCGGAGGGTTACTGGAACCCTACCGGGAGAAGTAATGGGCCATATGGGCTTTAGTGGAGAGAGAGAAGGGCTGCCAGAGGTGGGCCGCGCGCCACCTCCTCCCTGGTCCGAGTTGGACTAGGGGAGGGGGGCGGCGCCCCCCCTTTCCTTCTCCCACTCCACCTCTTTCCCCCTCCTAGTAGGAGTCCTACTCCTACTAGGAGGAGGACTCCTCCTTGGCACGCCACACCTGGCCGGCCGGCCTCCTCCCCTTGCTCCTTTATATACGGGGGCAGGGGCACCCCAAGACACACAAGTTGATCATTGAGATCGTTCCTTAGCCGTGTGCGGTGCCCCCTGCCACCATATTCCACCTCGATCATATCGTTGTAGTGCTTAGGCGAAGCCCTGCATCGGTAGAACATCAAGATCGTCATCACGCCGTCGTGCTGACGGAACTCCTCCCCGAAGCTTTGCTGGATCGGAGCCCGGGGATCGTCATTGAGCTGTACGTGTGCTAAGAACTCGGAGGTGCCGGAGTAACGGTGCTTGGATCGGTCGGATCGGGAAGAAGACGTACGACTACTTCCTCTATGTTGTGTCAACGCTTCCATTGCAATCTACAAGGGTACGTAGATCAGACTCTCCCTCTTGTTGCTATGCATCACCATGATCTTGCGTGTGCGTAGGAATTTTTTTGAAATTACTACGTTCCCCAATAGTGGCATCCGAGCCTAGGTTTTATGGATTGATGTTATTTGCACGAGTAGAACACAAGTGAGTTGTGGGCGATATAAGTCATACTGCCTACCAGCATGTCATACTTTGGTTCGGCGGTATTGTTGGACGAGACGACCCGGACCAACCTTACGCGTACGCTTACGCGAGACCGGTTCCCCTGACGTGCTTTGCACACAGGTGGCTTGCGGGCGACTGTCTCTCCAACTTTAGTTGAACCGAGTGTGGCTACGCCCCGGTCCTTGCAAAGGTTAAAACGGAGTCTATTTGACAAACTATCGTTGTGGTTTTGATGCGTAGGTGAGATTGGTTCTTGCTTAAGCCCGTAGCAGCCACGTAAAACTTGCAACAACAAAGTAGAGGACGTCTAACTTGTTTTTGCAGGGCATGTTGTGATGTGATATGGTCAAGACATGATGCTAAATTTTATTGTATGAGATGATCATGTTTTGTAACTGAGTTATTGGCAACTGGCAGGAGCCATATGGTTGTCGCTTTATTGTATGCAATGCAATCGTGATGTAATGCTTTACTTTATCACTAAGCGGTAGTGATAGTCATGTAAGCAAGATTGGCGAGACGACAACGATGCTACGATGGAGATCAAGGTGTCGCGCCGGTGACGATGGTGATCATGACGGTGCTTCGGAGATGGAGATCACAAGCACAAGATGATGATGGCCATATCATATCACTTATATTGATTGCATGTGATGTTTATCTTTTATGCATCTTATCTTGCTTTGATTGACGGTAGCATTATAAGATGATCTCTCACTAAATTATCAAGAAGTGTTCTCCCTGAGTATGCACCGTTGCGAAAGTTCTTCGTGCTGAGACACCACGTGATGATCGGGTGTGATAGGCTCTATGTTCAAATACAACTGGTGCAAAATAGTTGCACACGCGGAATACTCAGGTTATACTTGACGAGCCAAGCATATACAGATATGGCCTCGGAACACGGAGACCGAAAGGTCGAGCGTGAATCATATAGTAGATATGATCAACATAATGATGTTCACCGATGAAACTACTCCATCTCACGTGATGATCGGACATGGTTTAGTTGATTTGGATCACGTGATCACTTAGAGGATTAGAGGGATGTCTATCTAAGTGGGAGTTCTTAAGTAATTTGATTAATTGAACTTAAACTTATCATGAAACTTAGTACCTGATAGTATCTTGCTTGTTTATGTTGATTGTAGATAGATGGCTCGTGCTGTTGTTCCGTTGAATTTTAATGCGTTCCTTGAGAAAGCAAAGTTGAAAGATGATGGTAGCAATTACACGGACTGGGTCCGTAACTTGAGGATTATCCTCATTGCTGCACAGAAGAATTACGTCCTGGAAGCACCGCTGGGTGCCAGGCCTGCTGCTGGAGCAACACCAAATGTTATGAATGTCTGGCAGAGCAAAGCTGATGACTACTCGATAGTTCAGTATGCCATGCTTTATGTCTTAGAATCGGGACTTCAACGATGTTTTGAACGTCATGGAGCATATGAGATGTTCCAGGAGTTGAAGTTAATATTTCAAGCAAATGCCCGGATTGAGAGATATGAAGTCTCCAATAAGTTCTATAGCTGCAAGATGGAGGAGAACAGTTCTGTCAGTGAGCATATACTCAAAATGTCTGGGTATAATAATCACTTGATTCAATTGGGAGTTAATCTTCCAGATGATTGCGTCATTGACAGAATTCTCCAATCAATGCCACCAAGCTACAAGAGCTTCGTGATGAACTATAATATGCAAGGGATGAACAAGACTATTCCCGAGCTCTTCGCAATGCTGAAAGCTGCGGAGGTAGAAATCAAGAAGGAGCATCAAGTGTTGATGGTTAACAAAACCACTAGTTTCAAGAAAAAGGGCAAAGGGAAGAAGAAGGGGAACTTCAAGAAGAACGGCAAGCAAGTTGCTGCTCAGGAGAAGAAACCCAAGTCTGGACCTAAGCCTGAAACTGAGTGCTTCTACTGCAAGCAGACTGGTCACTGGAAGCGGAACTGCCCCAAGTATTTGGCGGATAAGAAGGATGGCAAGGTGAACAAAGGTATATGTGATATACATGTTATTGATGTGTACCTTACTAATGCTCGCAGTAGCACCTGGGTATTTGATACTAGTTTTGTTGCTAATATTTGCAACTCGAAACAGGGACTACGGATTAAGCGAAGATTGGCTAAGGACGAGGTGACGATGCGCGTGGGAAACGGTTCCAAAGTCGATGTGATCGTGGTCGGCACGCTACCTCTACATCTACCTTCGGGATTAATATTAGACCTAAATAATTGTTATTTGGTGCCAGCGTTGAGCATGAACATCATATCTAGATCTTGTTTAATGCGAGACGATTATTCATTTAAATCAGAGAATAATAGTTGTTCTATTTATATGAGTAATATCTTTTATAGTCATGCACCCTTGAAGAGTGGTCTATTCTTGTTGAATCTCGATAGTAGTGATACACATATTCATAATGTAGAAGCCAAAAGATGCAGAGTTGATAATGATAGTGCAACTTATTTGTGGCACTGTCGTTTAGGTCATATCGGTGTAAAGCGCATGAAGAAACTCCATACTGATGGACTTTTGGAACCACTTGATTATGAATCACGTGGTACTTGCGAACCGTGCCTCATGGGCAAGATGACTAAAACACCGTTCTCCGGTACTATGGAGAGAGCAACAGATTTGTTGGAAATCATACATACAGATGTATGCGGTCCGATGAATATTGAGGTTCGTGGCGGATATCGTTATTTTCTCACCTTCATAGATGATTTAAGCAGATATGGGTATATCTACTTGATGAAACATAAGTCTGAAACATTTGAAAAGTTCAAAGAATTTCAGAGTGAAGTAGAAAATCATCGTAACAAGAAAATAAAGTTTCTACGATCTGATCGTGGAGGAGAATATTTGAGTTACGAGTTTGGTGTACATTTGAAAAATTGTGGAATAGTTTCGCAACTCACGCCACCCGGAACACCACAGCGAAATGGTGTGTCCGAACGTCGAAATCGTACTTTATGTTGGGGAACGTAGTAATTTCGAAAAATTTCCTACGCACACGCAAGATCATGGTGATGCACAGCAACGAGAGGGGAGAGTGTTGTCTACGTACCAACGCAGACCGACTGCGGAAGCGATCACACAACGTAGAGGAAGTAGTCGTACGTCTTCTTCCCGATCCGACCGATCCAAGCACCGTTACTCCGGCACCTCCGAGTTCTTAGCACACGTTCAGCTCGATGACGATCCCCGGGCTCCGATCCAGCAAAGCTTCGGGGAGGAGTTCCGTCAGCACGACAGCGTGGTGACGATCTTGATGTACTACCGACGCAGGGCTTCGCCTAAGCACTACAACGGTACGATCGAGGTGGAATTTGGTGGCAGGGGGCACCGCACACGGCTAAGGAGCGATCTCAAGGATCAAGTTGTGTGTCTTGGGGTGCCCCCTGCCCCCGTATATAAAGGTTGGAGGAGGGGGGCCGGCCGGCCAAGGGAGGGGAGGCGCAGGGGAGTCCTACTCCCACCGGGAGTAGGACTCCTCCCCCCAATCCTAATCCAATTAGGACTCCCGGGGGGGGAAAGAGAGAGAAGGGCGGCCGGCCCCTTATCCTATTCCTAATAGGACTTGGGGAAGGGGGGCGCCGGCCAGCTTGGGCCTTTTCCCTTTTTCTCTTTTTTCCACTAAGGCCCAATAGGCCCATTAGTCTCCCGGGGGGTTCCGGTAACCCTCCCGGTATTCCGGTAAAATCCCGATTTCACCCGGAACACTTCCGATGTCCAAACATAGGCTTCCAATATATTAATCTTTACGTCTCGACCATTTCGAGACTCCTCGTCATGTCCGTGATCTCATCCGGGACTCCGAACAACCTTCGGTACATCAAAATGCATAAACTCATAATAACTATCATCGTAACGTTAAGCGTGCGGACCCTACGGTTCGAGAACAATGTAGACATGACCGAGACACGTCTCCGGTCAATAACCAATAGCGGGACCTGGATGCCCATATTGGCTCCTACATATTCTACGAAGATCTTTATCGGTCAGACCGCATAACAACATACGTTGTTCCCTTTGTCATCGGTATGTTACTTGCCCGAGATTCGATCGTCGGTATCCAATACCTAGTTCAATCTCGTTACCGGCAAGTCTCTTTACTCGTTCCGTAATACATCATCTCACAACTAACTTATTAGTTGCAGTGCTTGCAAGGCTTATGTGATGTGCATTACCGAGAGGGCCCAGAGATACCTCTCCGACAATCGGAGTGACAAACCCTAATCTCGAAATACGCCAACCCAACATATACCATTGGAGACACCTGTAGTACTCCTTTATAATCACCCAGTTACGTTGTGACGTTTGGTGGCACCCAAAGTGTTCCTCCGGTAAACGGGAGTTGCATAATCTCATAGTTATAGGAACATGTATAAGTCATGAAGAAAGCAATAGCGACATACTAAACGATCGGGTGCTAAGCTAATGGAATGGGTCATGTCAATCAGATCATTCAACTAATGATGTGACCTCGTTAATCAAATAACAACTCTTTGTTCATGGTTAGGAAACATAACCATCTTTGATTAACGAGCTAGTCAAGTAGAGGCATACTAGTGACACTCTGTTGGTCTATGTATTCACACATGTATTATGTTTCCGGTTAATACAATTCTAGCATGAATAATAAACATTTATCATGATATAAGGAAATAAATAATAACTTTATTATTGCCTCTAGGGCATATTTCCTTCAGTCTCCCACTTGCACTAGAGTCAATAATCTAGTTCACATCGCCATGTGATTTAGCAGCAATGGTTCACATCACCATGTGATTAACACACATAGTTCACATCGTCATGTGACCAACACTCAAAGGGATTACTAGAGTCAGCAATCTAGTTCACATATCTATGTGATTAACACCCAAAGAGTACTAAGGTGTGATCATGTTTTGCTTGTGAGAGAATTTTAGTCAACGGGTCTGTCACATTCAGATCCGTAAGTATTTTGCAAGTTCTATGTCTACAATGCTCTACACGGAGCTACTCTAGCTAATTGCTCCCACTTTCAATATGTATCCAGATTTAGAATCATCTGGATCAGTGTCAAAAACTTGCATCGACGTAACCCTTTACGACGAACCTTTTTGTCACGTCCATAATCGAGAAACATTTCCTTATTTCACTAAGGATAATTCTGACCGCTGTCCAGTGATCTACTCCTAGATCACTATTGTACTCCCTTGCCAAATCAGTGCAGGGTATACAATAGATCCGGTACACAGCATGGCATACTTTATAGAACCTATGAATGAGGCATAGGGAATGACTTTCATTCTCTTTCTATCTTCTGCCGTGGTCGGGCTTTGAGTCTTTACTCAACTTCACATCTTGTAACACAGGCAAGAAACTTTTTCTTTGACTGTTCCATTTTGAACTACTTCAAAATCTTGTCAAGGTATGTACTTATTGAAAAACTTATCAAGCGTCTTGATCTATCTCTATAGATCCTGAAGCTCAATATGTAAGCAGCTTTACCGAAGTCTTTCTTTGAAAAACTCCTTTCAAACACTCCTTTTATGCTTTACAGAATAATTCTACATTATTTCCGATCAACAATATGTCATTCACATATACTTATCAGAAATGTTGTAGTGCTCCCACTCACTTTCTTGTAAATACAGGCTTCACCGCAAGTCTGTATAAAACTATATGCTTTGATCAACTTATCAAAGCATGTATTCCAACTCTGAGATGCTTGTACCAGTCCATAGATGAATCGCTGGATCTTGCATATTTTGTTAGCACCTTTAGGATTGACAAAACCTTCTTGTTGCATCACATACAACTCTTCTTTAATAAATCCATTAAGGAATGCAGTTTTGTTTATCCATTTGCCAGATTTCATAAAATGCGGCAATTGCTAACATGATTCGGACAGACTTAAGCATAGATACGAGTGAGAAACTCTCATCGTAGTCAACACTTTGAACTTGTCGAAAACCTTTTGCGACAATTCTAGCTTTGTAGATAGTAACACTACTATCAACGTCCGTCTTCCTCTTGAAGATCCATTTATTTTCTATGGCTTGCCGATCATCGGGCAAGTCAACCAAAGTCCATACTTTGTTTTCATACATGAATCTCATCTCAGATTTCATGGCCTCAAGCCATTTTGCGGAATCTGGGCTCATCTTCGCTTCCTCATAGTTCGCAAGTTTGTCATGGTCTAGTAACATGACTTCCAGAACAGGATTACCGCACCACTCTGGTGCGGATCTTACTCTAGTTTACCTACGAGATTCGGTAGTGACTTGATCTGAAGTTACATGATCATCATCATTAGCTTCCTCACTAATTGGTGTAGTAGTCACAAGAACAGTTTTCTGTGATGAACTACTTTCCAATAAGGGAGGAGGCACAATTACCTTATCAAGTTTTCTACTTTCCTCCCACTCACTTCTTTCGAGAGAAAACTCCTTCTCTAGAAAGTTTCCGAATTTAGCAACAAAAGTCTTGCCTTCGGTCTTGTGATAGAAGGTGTATCCAATAGTTTCCTTTGGATATCCTATGAAGACACATTTCTCCGATTTGGGTTTGAGCTTATCAGGTTGAAACTTTTTCACATAAGCATTGCAACCTCAAACTTTAAGAAACGACAGCTTAGGTTTCTTGCCAAACCATAGTTCACACGGTGTCGTCTCAACGGATTTAGATGGTGCCCTATTTAACGTGAATGCAGCCGTCTCTAATGCATAACCCCAAAACGATAGTGGTAGATCGGTAAGATACATCATAGATTGCACTATATCCAATAAAGTACGGTTATGACATTAGGACACACCATTATGCTGTGGTGTTCCATATGGCATGATTTTGTGAAACTATTCAACATTGTTTTAATTGAAGACCAAACTCGTAACTCAAATATTTTACCTCTGCGATCATATCGTAGAAACTTTTATTTTCTTGTCACGATGATTTTCCACTTCACTCTGAAATTCTTTGAACTTTTCGAATGTTTCAGACTTATGTTTCATCAAGTAGATATACTCATATCTGCTCAAATCATCTGTGAAGATCAGAAAATAATGATACCTGTCGCGAGCCTCAATATTCATCGGACCACATACATCAGTATGTATGATTTCCAACAAATCTGTTGCTCGCTCCATTGTTCCGAAGAACGAAGTTTTAGTCATCTTGCCCAAAAGGCATGGTTCGCAAGCATCAAGTGATTCATAATCAAGTGATTTCGAAAGCCCATCAGCATGGAGTTTCTTCATGCTCTTTATACCAATATGACCTAAACGGCAGTGCCACAAATAAGTTGCACTATCATTATTAACTTCGCATATTTTGGTTTCAATATTATGAATATGTGTATCACCAAGATCGAGATCCAATGAACTATTTTCATTGGGTGTGTAACCATATAAGGTTTTATTCATGTAAACAGAACAACAATTTATTCTCTTACTTTAATGAATAACCGTATTGCAATAAACATGATCAAATCATATTCATGCTTAATGCAAAAACCAAATAACACTTATTTAAGTTCAACACTAATCCCGAAAGTATAGGGGAGTGTGCGATGATGATCATATCAATCTTGGAACTACTTCCAACACACATTGTCATTTTACCCTTAACTAGTCTCTGTTTATTCTGCAACTCCCGTTTCGAGTTACTAATCTTAGCAACTGAACTAGCATCAAATACTGAGGGTTTTCTATAAACACTAGTAAAGTATACATCAATAACATGTATATCAAATATACTTATGTTCACTTTGCCATCCTTCTTATCCGCCAATCACTTGGGGTAGTTCTGCTTCCAGTGACCAGTCCCTTCGCAGTGGAAGCACTCAGTCTTAGGCTTCGGTCCAGACTTGGGCTTCTTCACTTGAGCAGCAACTTGCTTGCTGTTCTTTTTGAAGTTCCCCTTCTTCCCTCTGCCCTTTTCTTAAAACTAGTGGTCTTGTCTACCATCAACACTTGATGTTTTTCTTGATTTCTACCTTCATCGATTTCATCATCATGAAAAGCTCGGGAGTCGTTTTCGTCATCCCTTGCATACTATAGTTCATCACAAAGTTCTACTAACTTGGTGATGGTGACTAGAGAATTCTGTCAATCACTATTTTATCTGGAAGATTAACTCCCACTTGATTCAAGCGATTGTAGTACTCAGACAATCTGGGCACATGCTCACTAGTTGAGCGATTCTCCTCCATCTTTCAGCTATAGAACTTGTTGGAGACTTCATATCTCTCAACTCGGGTATTTACTTGAAATATTAACTTCAACTTCTGGAACATCTCATATGCTCCATGACGTTCAAAACGTCTTTGAAGTCCCGATTCTAAGCCTTTAAGCATGGTGCACTAAACTATCAAGTAGCCATCATATTGAGCTAGCCAAACGTTCATAACGTCTGTATCTGCTCCTGCAATAGGTCTGTCACCTAGCGGTGCATCAAGGACATAATTCTTCTGTGCAGCAATGAGGATAAACCTCAGATCACGGATCCAATCCGCATCATTGCTACTTTCAACACAATTTTCTCTAGGAACATATCAAAATAAGCATAGGGAAGCAACAACGCGAGCTATTGATCTACAACATGATTTGCAAGATACTACCAGGACTAAGTTCATGATAAATTTAAGTTCAATTTAATCATATTACTTAAGAACTCCCACTTAGATAGACATCCCTCTAATCCTCTAAGTGATCACGTGATCCAAATCAACTAAACCATAACCGATCATCACGTGAGATGGAGTAGTTTTCAATGGTGAACATCGTTATGTTGATCATATCTACTATATGATTCACGCTCGACCTTTCGGTCTCCATGTTCCGAGGCCATATCTGCATATGCTAGGCTCGTCAAGTTTAACCTGAGTATTCTGCGTGTGCAAAACTGGCTTGCACCCGTTGTAGATGGACGTAGAGCTTATCACACCCGATCATCACGTGGTGTCTGGGCACGACGAACTTTGGCAACGGTGCATACTCAGGGAGAACACTTCTTGATAATTTAGTGAGAGATCATCTTATAATGCTACCGTCAATCAAAGCAAGATAAGATGCATAAAAAGGATAAACATCACATGCAATCAATATAAGTGATATGATATGGCCATCATCATCTTGTGCTTGTGATCTCCATCTCCGAAGCACCGTCATGATCACCATCGTCACCGGCGCGACACCTTGATCTCCATCGTAGCATCGTTGTCGTCTCGCTAATCTTATGCTTCCACGACTATCACTACCGTTTAGTAATCTAGTAAAGCATTACATCGCGATTGCATTGCATACAATAAAGCGACAACCATATGGCTCCTGCCAGTTGCCGATAACTCGGTTACAAAACATGATCATCTCATACAATAAAATCAGCATCATGCCTTGACCATATCACATCACAACATGCCCTGCAAAAACAAGTTAGACGTCCTCTACTTTGTTGTTGCAAGTTTTACGTGGCTGCTACGGGCTTAAGTAAGAACTCATCTCACCTACGCATCAAAACCACAACGATAGTTCGTCAAATAGACTCCGTTTTAACCTTCTCAAGGACCGGGCGTAGTCACACTTGGTTCAACTAAAGTTGGAGAGACAGTCTTCCGCAAGCCATCTATGTGCAAAGCACGTCGAGGGAACCGGTCTCGCGTAAGAGTACGCGTAAGGTTGGTCCGGATCGTCTCGTCCAACAATACCGCCGAACCAAAGTATGACATGCTGGTAGGTAGTATGACTTGTATCGCCCACAACTCACTTGTGTTCTACTCGTGCAAATAACATCAAACCATAAAACCTAGGCTCGGATGCCACTGTTGGGGAACGTAGTAATTTCGAAAATTTTCCTACGCACACGCAAGATCATAGTGATGCACAGCAACGAGAGGGGAGAGTGTTGTCTACGTACCAACGCAGACCGACTGCGGAAGCGATCACACAACATAGAGGAAGTAGTCGTACGTCTTCTTCCCGATCCGACCGATCCAAGCACCGTTACTCCGGCACCTCCGAGTTCTTAGCACACGTTCAGCTCGATGACGATCCCCGGGCTCCGATCCAGCAAAGCTTCAGCGAGGAGTTCCGTCAGCACGACGGCGTGGTGAAGATCTTGATGTACTACCGACGCAGGGCTTCGCCTAAGCACTACAACGGTACGATCGAGGTGGAATTTGGTGGCAGGGGGCACCGCACACGGCTAAGGAGCGATCTCAAGGATCAAGTTGTGTGTCTTGGGGTGCCCCCTGCCCCCGTATATAAAGGTTGGAGGAGGGGGGCCGGCCGGCCAAGGGAGGGGAGGCGCAGGGGAGTCCTACTCCCACCGGGAGTAGGACTCCTCCCCCCAATCCTAATCCAATTAGGACTCCCGGGGGGGAAAAGAGCGAGAAGGGGGGCCGGCCCCTTATCCTATTCCTAATAGGACTTGGGGAAGGGGGGCGCCGGCCAGCTTGGGCCTTTTCCCTTTTTCTCTTTTTTTCACTAAGGCCCAATAGGCCCATTAGTCTCCCGGGGGGTTCCGGTAACCCTCCCGGTATTCCGGTAAAATCCCGATTTCACCCGGAACACTTCCGATGTCCAAACATAGGCTTCCAATATATTAATCTTTACGTCTCGACCATTTCGAGACTCCTCATCATGTCCGTGATCTCATCCGGGACTCCAAACAACCTTCGGTACATCAAAATGCATAAACTCATAATAACTGTCATCGTAACGTTAAGCGTGCGGACCCTACGGTTCGAGAACAATGTAGACATGACCGAGACACGTCTCCGGTCAATAACCAATAGCGGGACCTGGATGCCCATATTGGCTCCTACGTATTCTACGAAGATCTTTATCGGTCAGACCGCATAACAACATACGTTGTTCCCTTTGTCATCGGTATGTTACTTGCCCGAGATTCGATCGTCGGTATCCAATACCTAGTTCAATCTCGTTACCGGCAAGTCTCTTTACTCGTTCTGTAATACATCATCTCACAACTAACTTATTAGTTGCAGTGCTTGCAAGGCTTATGTGATGTGCATTACCGAGAGGGCCCAGAGATACCTCTCCGACAATCGGAGTGACAAACCCTAATCTCGAAATACGCCAACCCAACATCTACCATTGGAGACACCTGTAGTACTCCTTTATAATCACCCAGTTATGTTGTGACGTTTGGTAGCACCCAAAGTGTTCCTCCGGTAAACGGGAGTTGCATAATCTCATAGTTATAGGAACATGTATAAGTCATGAAGAAAGCAATAGCAACATACTAAACGATCGGGTGCTAAGCTAATGGAATGGGTCATGTCAATCAGATCATTCAACTAATGATGTGACCTCGTTAATCAAATAACAACTCTTTGTTCATGGTTAGGAAACATAACCATCTTTGATTAACGAGCTAGTCAAGTAGAGGCATACTAGTGACACTCTGTTGGTCTATGTATTCACACATGTATTATGTTTCTGGTTAATACAATTCTAGCATGAATAATAAACATTTATCATGATATAAGGAAATAAATAATAACTTTATTATTGCCTCTAGGGCATATTTCCTTCACTTTACTAGATATGGTACGATCTATGATGTCTCTTACTGATTTACCGCTATCGTTTTGGGGATACGCTCTAGAGACGGCCGCATTGACGTTAGAGGGCACCATCAAAATCCGTTGAGACGACGCCTTATGAACTATGGTTTGGCAAGAAACCAAAGTTGTCGTTTCTAAAAGTTTGGGGCTGCGATGCTTATATGAAAAAGCTTCAACCTGATAAGCTCGAACCCAAATCGGAGAAATGTGTCTTCATAGGATATCCAAAGGAAACTATTGGATACACCTTCTATCACAGATCCGAAGGCAAAACTTTTGTTGCTAAATTCGGAAAATTTCTTGAGAAGGAGTTTCTCTCGAAAGAAGTGAGTGGGAGGAAAGTAGAACTTGACGAGGTAACTGTACCTGCTCCCTTGTTGGAAAGTAGTACATCACAGAAAACTGTTTCTGCGACACCTATACCAATAAGTGAGGAAGTTAATGATAATGATCATGAAACTTCAGAACAAGATACTACTGAACCTTGTAGATCAAGCAGAGTAAGATCCGCGCCAGAGTGGTACGGTAATCCAGTTCTGGAAGTCATGCTACTAGATCATGATGAACCTACAAACTATGAAGAAGCGATGGTGAGCCCAGATTCCGCAAAGTGGCTTGAAGCCATGAAATCTGAGATGGGATCCATGTATGGGAACAAAGTATGGACTTTGGCTGACTTGCCCGATGATCGGCAAGCAATTGAGAATAAATGGATCTTCAAGAAAAAGACTGACGCTGACGGTAATGTTACTGTCTATAAAGCTCGACTTGTCGCAAAAGGTTTTCGACAAGTTCAAGGGGTTGACTACGATGAGACCTTCTCACCCGTGGCGATGCTTAAGTCTGTCCAAATCATGTTAGAAATTGCCGCATTTTATGATTATGAAATTTGGCAGATGGATGTCAAAACTGCATTCCTGAATGGATTTCTAGAAGAAGAGTTGTATATGATGCAACCGGAAGGTTTTGTCGATCCAAAGGGAGCTAACAAAGTGTGCAAGCTCCAGCAATCCATTTATGGACTGGTGCAAGCCTCTCAGAGTTGGAATAAATGCTTTGATAGTGTGATCAAAGCATTTGGTTTTATACAGACTTTTGGAGAAGCCTGTATTTACAAGAAAGTGAGTGGGAGCTCTGTAGCATTTCTAATATTATATGTGGATGACATATTGCTGATTGGAAATGATATAGAATTTCTGGATAGCATAAAGGGATACTTGAATAAGAGTTTTTCAATGAAAGACCTCGGTGAAGCTGCTTACATATTGGGCATTAGATCTATAGAGATAGATCGAGACGCTTAATTGGACTTTCACAAAGCACATACCTTGAATTTTTTTTGAAGAAGTTCAAAATGGATCAAGCAAAGAAAGGGTTCTTACCTGTGTTACAAGGTGTGAACTTGAGTCAGACTCAATGCCTGACCACTGGAGAAGATAGAGAGAAAATGAAAGATGTTCCCTATGCTTCAGCCATAGGCTCTATCATGTATGCAATGCTATGTACCAGACCTGATGTGTGCCTTGCTATAAGTTTAGCAGGGAGGTACCAAAGTAATCCAGGAATGGATCACTGGACAGCGGTCAAGAACATCCTGAAATACCTGAAAAGGACTAAGGATATGTTTCTCGTATATGGAGGTGACAAAGAGCTCACCGTAAGAGGTTACGTTGATGCAAGCTTTGACACTGATCCGGACAATTCTAAATCGCAAACCGGATACGTGTTTACATTAAACGGTGGAGCTGTCAGTTGGTGCAGTTCTAAACAAAGCGTCGTAGCGGGATCTACATGCGAAGCGGAGTACATAGCTGCTTCGGAAGCAGCGAACGAAGGAGTCTGGATGAAGGAGTTCATAACCAATCTAGGTGTCATACCTAGTGCATCAGGTCCAATGAAAATCTTTTGTGACAATACTGGTGCAATTGCCTTGGCAAAGGAATCCAGATTTCACAAGAGGACCAAGCACATCAAGAGACGCTTCAATTCCATCCGGGATCTAGTCCAGGTGGGAGACATAGAGATTTGCAAGATACATACGGATCTGAATATTGCAGGCCCGTTGACTAAGCCTCTTCCATGAGCAAAACATGATCAGCACCAAGGCTCCATGGGTGTTAGAATCATTACTGTGTAATCTAGATTATTGACTCTAGTGCAAGTGGGAGACTGAAGGAAATATGCCCTAGAGGCAATAATAAAGTTATTATTTATTTCCTTATATCATGATAAATGTTTATGATTCATGCTAGAATTGTATTAACCGTAAACATAATACATGTGTGAATACATAGACAAACTTAGTGTCACTAGTATGCCTCTACTAGACTAGCTCGTTAATCAAAGATGGTTATGTTTCCTAACCATGAACAATGTGTTGTTATTTGATTAACGAGGTCACATCATTAGTTGAATGATCTGATTGACATGACCCATTTCGTTAGCTTAGCACCCGATCATTTAGTATGTTGCTATTGCTTTCTTCATGACTTATACATGTTCCTATGACTATGAGATTATGCAACTCCCGTTTACCGGAGGAACACTTTGTGTGCTACCAAACGTCACAACGTAATTGGGTGATTATAAAGGAGCTCTACAGGTGTCTCCAAAGGTAGATGTTGGGTTGGCGTATTTCGAGATTAGGATTTGTCACTCCGATTGTCGGGGAGGTATCTCTGGGCCCTCTCGGTAATGCACATCACATAAGCCTTGCAAGCATTGTGATTAATGAGTTAGTTGCGAGATGATGTATTACGGAACGAGTAAAGAGACTTGCCGGTAATGAGATTGAACTAGGTATTGGATAACGACGATCGAATCTCGGGCAAGTAACATACCGATGACAAAGGGAACAACGTATGTTGTTATGCGGTCTAACCGATAAAGATCTTCGTAGAATATGTAGGAGCCAATATGGGCATCCAGGTCCCGCTACTGGTTATTGACCGGAGATGTGTCTCAGTCATGTCTACATTGTTCTCGAACCGTAGGGTCCGCACGCTTAACGTTACGATGACAGTTATTATGAGTTTATGCATTGTGATGTACCGAAGTTAGTTCGGAGTCCCGGATGTGATCACGGACATGAAGAGGAGTCTCGAAATGGTCGAGACATAAAGATTGATATATTGGATGACTATATTCGGACACCGGAAGTGTTCCGGGTGATTTCGGAGAAAACCGGAGAGCCGGAGGGTTACCAGAACCCTACCGGGAGAAGTAATGGGCCATATGGGCTTTAGTGGAGAGAGAGAAGGGCTGCCAGAGGTGGGCCGCGCGCCACCTCCTCCCTGCTCCGAATTGGACTAGGGGAGGGGGCGGCGCCCCCCCCCCCCCCTTCCTTCTCCCACTCCTACTAGGAAGAGGACTCCTCCTTGGCGCGCCACACCTGGCCGGCCGGCCTCCTCCCCTTGCTCCTTTATATACGGGGGCAGGGGGCACCCCAAGACACACAAGTTGATCATTGAGATCGTTCCTTAGCCGTGTGCGGTGCCCCCTGCCACCATATTCCACCTCGATCATATCGTTGTAGTGCTTAGGCGAAGCCCTGTGTCGGTAGAACATCAAGATCGTCATCACGCCGTCGTGCTGACGGAACTCCTCCCCGAAGCTTTGCTGGATCGGAGCCCGGGGATCGTCATCGATCTGTACGTGTGCTAAGAACTCGCAGGTGCCGGAGTAACGGTGCTTGGATCGGTCGGATCGGGAAGAAGACGTACGACTACTTCCTCTACGTTGTGTCAACGCTTCCGTTGCGATCTACAAGGGTACGTAGATCTGACTCTCCCTCTCGTTGCTATGCATCACCATGATCTTGCGTGTGCATAGGAATTTTTTTGAAATTACTACGTTCCCCAACACAGACCAGTGAGCTCAATGACATCAAAGGCTTTGGCTTTATGATGAACATTGCCTGTCATCCACTCAAGGACCCAAGTCTTCGGATCCCTATTGTAGCCACGAATATGAAGAGTGGCATAGAATTGGAGCAGCAATTCTTCGTTCCAGTGCTCCTTGTCAGTGACAAACTGCAACAAGCCAGACTCTCTGAAGAAATCCAGCGCTTCTTCCAAACAGGGCAGACCAGTTATGGCTTCAGTGTCAAGACGCATATGTGGAAAAATGCGACCTTGATTGTATAAGATGCATGAGTAATAACTGCGCCGCTGATAGCTCCAGAACCTATCAGAAGATATTCTTGCCTTAGAGTAGGGGTTCTTGGCGCTATCAAAGAAGGTGTTGTGTGCTTTGAAGCCATTGATATTGAATGATCCTGGTGCAGATGCAGTGCCTAGAAACCTAGGCAGCCTTGGCATTGGCTTCTAAACCTGAGGCGTGCGCTCGACGTGATAGTCAAATTGGGGACCAGCAGCAGGTGGAGGAACAAGAAGAGGCCATTTGACAGTGATAAGTTGGCCATAGTTGTATGCTTGCTCGATAGTATGTGGCCTTGGTGGCGGAACAGGAGCAGTGGTATCAACAGAGGCGTCAGGCTGCACATCTGTTGCAGGTGCATCATTGGCTTCATTGGCTTCTGGCATAGTGTTTGGTGCAGGCTCCACATTGTCTTCAGCCATGACCACGTCATTGGCTTCAGTGGTGTTAGTGGTGGCAGCCTCAGGATTCTCAACCTCCACTTGAGGAGCTGGAGGGTCGGGCACCGACACGTTCACTTCAGGAACAGCTTCTTCAGTGATGGAGGGAGTAGGGACACGTTCTTCTGCTTATTTTTCTTCTGCTGAAGTAGTCGGATTGTCTTTAGCAACTTTAGCTTCAGACTCGGAGACATTCACAGTAGGAGTGGCTTCTGGGAACACCTGACGTGCAACAGATTGGTGGTGCACTTCTCCTTCAGGAATGCTCGAAAGAGGGACTTGGGGCCTTGGTCCTTTGCGAAGCCTGCGTAACGCTGGCGACGCCTGTGGAGATGGAGTTTGTTGGGCCTCAAATTCATCTTCTTCTTCTTGCACTGGTGGGGTGACGTGTTGTTGGGGAGTACTCGGGGTGTCTTGTTGTTGTGGGTGATCAGCCCATGATGCATCCTGAGCAATTGGCGTCAGAGGACAACCAATGCTGATGAGTTCGCTGTTCGTGAGAACAGGCGATGATACCAAGTTGTGCTCGATCTGAGGAAGAACTACATCATCTTCAACATTGTCATGGTGACCAATGTCTTCAGCAGCGGTGGGGTCAACTGCTGGAATGTCTTCAGTTTCAGGAGCCTCTGTGGAAGCAGGCTCATGAACTACCATCCGTCGTTCTTGATGCGAAGAGTCAGGACAAGCAACCGAGATGGGCTCGACAACAAGGGGCTCTGTGGGAGCAGTCCGATCTTTCTTGGTTTTGCGCTTCTTCTTGGAGGGAGCGACATCAGAAGCTTCAGGATTTTTCCTCTTTCTGGCTTCAGCCTCGATAGCCCTTGTCTTCTTCAGTTCTGAAGCGGTTGACTTGACCTTTGGTTTCGAGAAGGACATGCTGCTTGGGTAGACAATGCGAGGTTCTTCCCGCCTTGAAGGTGCAGATTTGTCAGTCGATGGCTTCTTCTTCTTTGCAGCCATTCTGGGGTCGATGCCAGGATGCCCAAGAGCCTTGCACTTCTCAGCTTCATTGTAGGCTTGCACGCACTTGTCAGCCAGACTCTTCATGTGCTCACGAGAACCTTTAGCTTCTTCTCGTTTCTTGAGAAAAGCTTCCTTGAGCTCGTGAAGCATAACCTTGAAGTTTTTGACATCTTGCACGCTGAGCTTTGCCATGTGCTTCTTGAACTAAGCTTTCTCATAGTCAATCTTGTGCTTCAGTTCAACGATGCGCTGAGCTAGAGCTAGCTCAGAAGCAATGGCGCCAGTGAAAGAGATGCTGAGGCCAATTGGAAGTTGCAGATCTTCAAAGCTGAGATTGGGGGTTTCAAACCACTCATCAATGAAGTTGTGGATGATTGCCACGTCAAAGAGAGGCAAATCATTGAAGATTTCTGTTTCTTCCTTGCTCTTAATCAGTTGCTCAAGAGCGTCATCTGCAAGATCTTCATCACTGGACAGATCAATGTGTTCGTCTCGCAGAATGGAAGCATGGGTCAATGCCTGATCAGTATTCTTTTTTATCTCCGTCCTTTTGGAGATACGTGATAGATCTTCAGACTGCACACTGTCTTCAGGAGGTGCAGTAGCCAGTGGCTTCACACGGAAGCTTTTGGAGGAGGAGCTGACTTTGAAGCTTTAGCCTTCTTTTGCTTCTGTGGCTTTGGAGTAGGAGCTGGGGCTTCATCAGTGTCGGCATCATCATCAGAATGATCCACTTTGGCACCTTGAACAGAAATGTGAGTGATAAGGCCATCAAGGTTGTAGAAAGGTCCGACGATATTGGGTTCAACATCGCGTGTGCCGCCAGCCCGGGGAGCAGAAGGACCAGGGTTGAAGTCTAGTCCCAATGACTTCTTGTTTTCCTTGGCCAATGCCTTTGCGTGCTGGAAGTTGCGCTTGAAGAGATTATTGTCACGACACCAGAGCAGTGATGATGGGCCGGCATTTTCAGGTTGTGGTCCATGGACCATACAGGGATAGAAACCCTGAGCAATAGCTTCAGCTCTGGTTTTGGGTGGAAGGCTTCGGAAGAGAATGTCACCCCAAGGACTCTTGATGGCATTCTTCTCAGCATACTCCTGGGTCACAAACTTGTATTTAAACCATTGTTCGGCCCAATATCTTCGAATCCATTGGATTCGTGTCTTGCGCTGATTTTAATCCTCTTCTGGATCTGTCTTGTACAACTCTGAGAGGTCATCAGGCAAATCTCTTGATGTTCCCCCTCGACGCTGTCTGCCACCCTTCCTTGCTGATTTCTCTGTAGCCATGAACTTCAAACTGAATGGCTTCAATACGTTCAAAGGCTTCCGCTTGCTGGTCAAACAGGAACTGGCTTCGGGAGAGTTAATGTGATGCTGTAAGAATTCTGCAAACGAATGCAGACTATGAAAACCAAGGGATTCTCCCACGGACATGTACCTGTGGCAGCATTAGAGATGCGAGGGAAGGGGAGAGGTCATATGCATTCTCAAAAGATTTTGAAGATAAATCAATTTGAAGACATTGACCTCATGGTGCGAAGACATTCACTTATGTGTTTGAAGTTGGTTCCAGGTTTGTACGAATCCAAGAATAGGTACAAGTGAGGAATCTAACTCATTATGAAGCTTAAGTGAATATACTAGGCATTATATGAGATGCAGACAGGATAGATCTAACATTGAGTAGGCAGAAACCACTTTCGGTAAACAGGATGAATCTTTTAGGATCAGAAAGATGGTAAAAAGAGAGTTTTATTTACCACACGATGAACTGCTACATGGGAAGAGTAGGAGACCGAGCAGTTCAATCCACCGTGCCCTAACTTGGCGATGGAGGACACCTACAGCGGCGGCGGAGAGGACGATGACCGCGGCCGGCATGAGGACGGCGTCGGTGAAGTCGCGGTAGCTAAGCGCTTCGTCGCCGGGGTCATTGAGAGCTAGTGGTGGCGCTAGGGTTTTGACGAGGTGGAGAGGTGAAAGAAGGTTTTCTTGACCGCAGGGGACATGTATTTATAAGGAAGTATGCGGCGCAGCGTAATTACGCAGGTGCCCCTGGCGGTTCACATCTGAGGGACACGTGGCAAGCATGCAACATACTCGGAGTTGTCCCACGTTCCCACGCCCGCCCGAACTGTCGGATGGTCGTCCCGGCTTCTCCGGATTTTAGGCAATAAGGATAGAGCATTTAAAACAGACTTAATGTTTGTCTCTATATCTTCTGCTGACAAGGACGCAGAGAAGACATTCGACAATTTCAATAGGATGCATATGATTTGGACAGATAGAGTTTGAGATAGAAAGCATAGAGAGATTAGGGTCCGATCACATTCACTTAGTTCAAAAGATTCAACAAGGAAGACGTAGCTATAAGTGAATGCTGTAGAGGACAGAACACTAATATGTATATATCAGAAGACAATCAAATCAACATAGTGAAGATAATCATGAAGACAAGTTGAAATTGAAGACAAACCAAATGTGAAGACATAGCAAATGTAATGCCATGAGTAAAACACTTCAAACAGAAGAATTTGGTGGTGGTGTTACCCACCGTATAGGAAGTATTAGACCCAGACACGGCGCACAATTATCGTGGTGCTCCGAAGTCAAATTCCACGTTAATGTATTCACACTCAGAATGTAAGTCTTCATTGATTGAAGATATACTTTACTTCGTGTGTTGCACATCTATGTCATCAACATGCTTAAGTGTTAGGATGTGTGCCTGATCATAGGACATTTGAGGATTCCAAGATATTTAGCTCACACCGTAACTTGCAAAACCTCTTCTCATCCAAGGGCTTGGTGAAGATATCTTCCAATTGCTCTTCAGTGTTGACGTGTATGATATCATTATCTTCCTTCATAACATGATCTCTGAGAAAGTGATGACGAATTTCAATGTGCTTTGTCTTCGAGTGCTGAACTGGGTTGTTGGCAATCTTGATGGCGCTTTCGTTGCCGCAGTAGAGTGGCACTTGCTTCAGATGAATGCCATAGTCTTTGAGTGTTTGCTTCATCCATAGAAGCTGAGCGCGGCAAGATCCAACAGCAATGTATTCAGATTTAGCAGTGAAGAGAGATACACAGTTATGCTTCTTTGAAGACCAACATACAAGTGATCGTCCCAGAAAATGACATGTGCCTGATGTAGACTTGCGATCCACCTTGTCACCAGCATAATTAGCATTCGAGAATCCAACTAGATCAAACTCTGAGCCCTTTGGATACCATAATCCTAGTGTTGGGGTGTGAGCCAAATATCTGAGAATTCGCTTCACAGCTAAGTGATGCGATTCCTTTGGTGCCGCTTGGAACCGGGCACACATGCAAACACTAAGCATGATATCTGGCCTAGATACACATAAATAAAGCAAGGAACCAATCATGGAGCGGTATACCTTTTGATCAAACTCTTTACCATTGTCATCGGGACCTAGATGATGTTTGGCTGGCATTGGCGTCGTGAAGCCTTTGCAATCTTGCATCCCAAATTTCTTCAGGCAATCTTTGAGGTATTTCTCTTGAGATATAAAGATGACGTTGCGTTGCTGACGTATTTGAAGACCAAGGAAGAACTTGAGCTCACCCATCATGGACATCTGATATTGCTGTTGCATCATATATCCAAACTCGTCACTGTATTTCTGATTGGTGCAGCCGAAGATAATGTCATCCATATATATTTGGCACACAAACAGTTCACCATCATATGTCTTCGTGAAGAGAGTGGGGTCGAGGGAACCAGGTTTGAAGCCTTTGCTCTTCAGGAAGTCTTTGAGTGTGTCATACCAAGCCCGAGGGGCTTGTTTGAGGCCATACAGTGCCTTGTTGAGCTTGTACACCATGGCAGGATGTTTCGGATCTTCAAAGCCAGGCGGTTGTGCAACATACACTTCTTCTTTAATCTTGCCATTGAGAAAAGCGTTCTTCACATCCATTTGATACAGAAGAATGTTATGATGATTTGCATAGGCCAGCAGTATGCGTATGGCTTCAAGCCTAGCCACAGGAGCAAATGTTTCATCGAAGTCAATCCCTTCAACTTGAGTGTATCCTTGAGCAACGAGATGAGCTTTGTTTCTGACAACTTGACCATGCTCATCTTGCTTGTTGCGATATATCCATTTAGTGCCTATTATATTGTGCTTACGAGGATCAGGACGCTTAACTAGTTCCCATACATTATTCAGCTCAAACTGTTGAAGCTCTTCTTGCATAGCTTGAATCCATTCAGGTTCCATGAAGGCTTCATCAACTTTCTTGGGTTCAGATATTGAGACGAATGCGAAGTGCCCACAGAAATTTGCTGGCTGTGTTGCCCTTGAACGAGTGAGTGGACCTGGTGCAGTGATGCTATCAATTATTCTCTCAATCTGTACTTCATTTGCAACACGAGGATGTACAGGACGAAGATTTTGCTCTTGCTGATCATTGTCATCGTTAGAAGGATTGTCTTCAGGCTGAGCATTGTCTTCAGGTTGATCAGGTGAGGAGATGATAAGTTCCTCTTCAGGCTGAGCTTCAGATGGTATGATTTCTCCAGTTCCCATAAGTTTGATTGATTCACTGGATGGAACTTCATCTAGCACATTTGGCAGGTGCTCTCTTTGCGAGCCGTTAGTCTCATTGAACCGCACATCCAAAGTTTCAACCACTTTATAGTGAAAGAGGTTGAAGACTCTGTAGGAGTGCGAATCCTTTCCATATCCAAGCATAAAACCTTCCTGTGCTTTCGGTGCAAATTTTGAAGTGTGATGTGGATCCTTGATCCAGCACCTGGCACCAAATACTCTGAAGTAACTGACATTTGGCTTCTTGCTAGTAAGGAGCTCATAGGATGTCTTGTTGAGAAGCTTGTGAAGATAAACATGGTTGATGATATGGCATGCAGTATCAATGGCTTCAGGCCAGAATTTTCTTGGAGTCTTGTATTCATCAAGCACCGTCCGGGCCATCTCAATAAGTGTTCTGTTCTTGCGTTCCATGACGCCATTCTGCTGCGGCGTGTACGGAGCTGAGAATTCATGTGTGATGCCCAAAGTATCAAGATACATATCTAGGCCAGTGTTCTTGAATTCAGTGCCATTGTCACTTCTGATGTGCTTTATATTGAAGCCATAGTTGTTCATGGCTCGATTGGCGAAGCGTCTGAAGACATCCTGCACTTCAGTCTTGTAGAGGATTATATGCACCCAAGTATATCTTGAATAATCATCAACAATGACAAAGCCATAGAGGCAAGCAGTAGTAGTAAGAGTTGAGTAATGAGTGGAACCGAAAAGGTCCATGTGGAGCAGTTTGAAGGGTTGAGTCGTTGTCATGATTGTCTTCGAGGGATGCTTGGCCCTCGTCATCTTTCCTGCTTCACAGGCACCGCATAAGTGATCCTTCTTGAACTTGACGCCCTCGATGCCTATGACATGCTTCTTTCTTGCAAGAGTGTGCAAGTTCCTCATGCCAGCATGCCCTAGCCTCCGATGCCAGAGCCAGCATTCTGAAGCTTTTGCTAGAAGGCATACGGCAAGTTGTGGTCCTGCTGAGAAATCTACCACGTACAAATCATCTTTCTGATACCCTTCAAAAACTAGAGACTTGTCAGATTCCATTAGAACAAGGCAACGATATTTTCCAAACATCACAATCATGTTTAAATTGCAAAGCATTGAGACAGACATTAATTTGAAACCAAGGGATTCAACAAGCATGACTTTATCCATGTGTTGATCCCTTGAGATTGCAACTCTACCTAGACCCAATACCTTGCTTTTACCAGTGTCAGCAAATGTGATGTGACTTTTGTCAGATGGATGTAAGGTTGAGTCCATGAGAAGACTTCGCTTGCCAGTCATGTGATTAGTACACCCACTATCAATAATCCATTCTGAAGCAGCTGGTGTCGTACCCTACAGTGCAGTTAGGGGGATAGGCTTCACGAAGAGAATTGTGAAGCATAAACATTTGACGAGCAAGTGGATTATGAAAGCTTAGATCGAGGTTAGGACTGATAGGGCAAGTAGCAAGCGACTCGGGAACAAAATACATAATAAGACCATTTGGGCATTTGATCTTGCGTCCTACAAGATGTTTAAGGTCCCCAGCAATAGCTTCAGACGAATTTGATTGTCGGCTGGAGACCTTTCCCTGCAAAAGAGAGTTAAGCTTTCTTAGTCACCCACATCTTCAAGGGTGGCTTCGAAGCAATGAGTCTAAGTGTAGCATCTGAGAATTTTGGCTTTGGAGCCCTAGCAAAAAGTCTTGCAGGTGGACAATAGTACTCATAAGAATAAGTAGAGTAGTTCTTGGTCTTATGAACATGGCGGTTTGATGAAACGCGATCATATTCATAGGCATGAGTATGGCTTCCCTACAAAACATTTGCATTAGTGCGACTCAGGTGAGTCCTTTGTCTGTATGAAGCTTTTGGACCATATGAAGCCTGTGGTCTGGGGTTTGTCTTCTTCACTTGTGGTGTCATGATGACATTCACACGAAGATTCTCCAGCAACCTTTTCGGCACCCAAACTTTCTTCACAGGTGGCCCATTTTTGCAGTTAGTACCAATATAACTGGCAAACACTTCACCATTCTGATTCTTAAACAGTTTGCAGTTTGCATCAAAGGATTCATCAATAACAATGGGATTAGCACAAGTGAAGCCAGATAGGCTGGATGGATCCGATGAAGGTTCCTTTGCAGCAACCCATGTGGTTTTGGGGTACTGCTCAGGTTTCCAGTAAGAGCCATCAGCATTCATTTTCCTTTCGAACCCAACACCCTCTTTCCTAGGGTTTCGGTTCAGGATCTGCCTTTTGAGGACATCACATAGTGTCTGATGCCCTTTGAGACTTTTGAACATCCCTGTTTCAAGCAATGTCTTCAACCTAGCATTCTCATCAGCAATAGCAGTGGCATCCTCAGCAGAGGGGTTAGTTACCACATCAGCAGTTGAAGATATTGCAACAGTAGCAGTAGTAGAACATTCAGCAACAGAAGTAGCATTATCATGCTCAATGCATTTAAGACATGGTGGTTCAAATCCTTCCTGAGCGGAACTGATCTGTTTGGCGCGAAGTGACTCGTTTTCCTTTTGAAGATCTTCATGAGCCGCTCTCAATTTCTCAAGATCTTGCTTCCTTTGAAGATAATCATAGGAAAGCTTTTCATGAGTTGTTGAGAGCGTTTCATGACGACTTTCAAGTTTCTCATACTTAACATGAAGATTTTTTATGTCTTCAATTAAGGACTAAGATCGAGTCATTTCAGCATCTAACAGGTCATCGCTTTTGTCTAATAGTTTTTGAATATGTTCCATAGCTTTCTGTTGTTTAGTTGCAATTTTTGCAAGTGTTTTGTAGCTGGGTTTGGAACCACAATCAGAGTCATCTTCACTTGATGTTTGATAGTGAGTGGCGCGTGAGTTTACCTTGGCACCGCGTGCCATGAAGCAGTAGGTGGGAGTGGAGTTGTCCTTGTCATTAGCATCGGCATTGGTGACGGAGTGATTGTCTTCAGTGTTGAAGATGGACTTGGCAACGTAGGCTATAGCCAGACTTGCAACGCTAGAATCGGACTCCTCCTCAGAATCCGCCTCCGCCTCCTCAGAAGCGGACTCCTCCTCTGAATCCATTTCCTTGCCAACAAACGCACGAGCCTTGCCAGATGAGCTCTTCTTGTGTGATGAAGACTTTGAGGAAGACTTGGAAGAAGACTGTGAGTATTTCTTCTTCTTCTTGTCGTCAGAATCATACTCCTTGCTCTTCTTTTTCTTCTTGTTCTCATTGTCCCACTGCGGACACTCAGAGATGTAGTGGCCAGGTTTCTTGCACTTGTGGCATGTTCTCTTCTTGTAGTCATGAGCAGAATCTTCATCATTCCTTGAGTTTGATCGTGAAGACTTTCTGAAGCCTTTCTTCTTGGTGAATTTTTGGAACTTCTTCACAAGCATAGCAAGCTCCTTTCCAATGTCTTCAGGATCATCAGAACTGCTGTCAGATTCTTCTTCAGACGAGGAGACAGCTTTTGCCTTCAAGGCACGAGTTCGCCCATAGTTGGGACCGTAGATTCTCTTTTCTCAGAAAGCTGAAACTCATGTGTGTTGAGCCTCTCAAGTATGTCAGACGGATCGAGTGTCTTGAAGTCAGGACGTTCTTGAATCATCAGGGCTAGGGTGTCAAACGAGCTATCAAGTGATCTCAGGAGTGTCTTGACGACTTCATGCTTGGTGATCTCAGTAGCGCCGAGGGCTTGAAGCTCATTTGTGATGTCAGTGAGTCGATCAAACGTGAGCTGGGCATTCTCATTGTCATTTCTCTTGAAGCGGTTGAAGAGGTTGCGAAGGACACTGATTCTCTGATCTCTCTGGGTTGAGACGCCTTCGTTGACCTTGGAGAGCCAGTCCCAGACTAGCTTAGATGATTCCAAAGCACTCACACGGCCATACTGTCCTTTGGTCAGATGACCACAGATGATGTTCTTGGCAGTGGAGTCCAGTTGAACGAACTTCTTGACATCAGCAGCGGTGACACCTTCACCAGCCTTGGGAACGCCATCCTTGACGACATACCATAGGTCGACATCAATGGCTTCAAGATGCATGTGCATCTTATTTTTCCAGTAGGGATATTCAGTTCCATCGAAGACTGGGCATGCAGCGGAGACTTTGATTATCCCTGCAGTCGACATAGCTAAAACTCCAGGTGGTTAAACCGAATCACACAGAACAAGGGAGTACCTTGCTCTAATACCAATTGAAAGTGCTAGTGATCGACTAGAGGGGGGTGGATAGGAGATTTTTATGAAAGTCTTCAAAACATGGAAGTTTCGAAGACAAACGATAGAAGTAAACCTATTACCATGCAGCGGAAGATAGACTACACTGAGCAAGCCATAGTTAAGTATTCAATGAAGTGAAAGCACAATGACTAATAGCAGCTAGGCAGTATAGATCAGGTAGGAAGATAGTGTGAAGCCAATCAGAACAATCAGTTACTCAGTGAAGACAAAAGATAATGCAGTCATACAATGACTTCACCAGGGCCAACGGTAAGTAAAGGAATGGGAAGGACGAAACCAGTGACTCGTTGAAGACAATGATTTGTTGGACCAGTTCCAGTTGCTGTGACAACTATACGTCTGGTTAGGGAGGCTGAGATTCAACTCAGAAGACCGCGTCTTCACCTTATTCCCCTTGAGCTAAGGACACCTAGTCCTCGCCCAATCACTCTGGTAAGTCTTCAAAGTAGACTCCCAAACCTTCATAGACTTCGTTCACCGGCGATCCACAATGACTCTTGGATGCTCGGAACGCGACGCCTAACCGGCTGGAGGATTCACAGTCATCAAGTGTAATAAGTCTTCAGATCACACAGACAGGAAGACTTCAGTGATGCCTAACACTCTTTGACTCTGGGTGGTTAGGGCTTTATCCTCACAAGGAATTCTCTCTCAAAGCCTTCGAGGTGGGTTGCTCTCAAACGACAAAAGCCATACACTAACTCTGAGCAGCGAACCGTTTATGGTTATAGGGGGTGGGCTATTTATAGCCACTAGGCAACCCGACCTGATTTGTCCAAAATGACCCTGGGTTATTAAGGAACTGACACGTGTTCCAACGGTCACATTTCAAACACACGCGGCAACTTTACTTGGGCTACAAGCAAAGCTGACTCATCCAGCTCTGGATAAGATTTGCTCTCATTGTCTTCGCTCGAAGACATAGGATTTTGGTTGAGCATCACTTCAGTCACTCTGACTTTTTTCACTTGGACCCCACTTAACAGTACGGTGGTTCCTATGACTCAAAAAAGAAGAAAAGGAGACAACGAAACAACTAAGTCTTCGCGCCCCATAGTCTTCACGCAATGTCTTCTCTTGTCATAGTCTTCAATGTGAATATCTTCACATACCACCATTGTCTTCAGTGTCTTCATACATTTTTAGGGGTCATCTTCGGTAGATAAACTGAATCAATGAGGGACTACTACCTGTGTTATCCTGCAATTCTCACAAACACATTAGTCCCTCAACTAGGTTTGTCGTCAATACTCCAAAACCAACTAGGGGTGGCACTAGATGCACTTATAGAAGGCCCAAAAAAGAGAAATAAAAAGGGACAATGCTGCTATCCTTTTTTCCACACTTGTGATTCAAAGTGGCACCATGATCTTTATGATAGAGAGTCTCTTGTTTTGTCACTTTCATATACTAGTGGGAATTTTTCATTATAGAACTTGGCTTGTATATTCCAACAATGGGCTTCCTCAAATGCCCTAGGTCTTCGTGAGCAAGCAAGTTGGATGCACACCCACTTAGTTTCTTTTGTTCAGCTTTCATACATTTATAGCTCTAGTGCATCCATTGCATGGCAATCCCTACTCCTTGCATTGACTTCAATTGATGGGCATCTCTCTAGCCCATTGATTAGCCGCGTCAATGTGGAACTTTCTGCTTTTTTGTCTTCTCCACATAACCCCCATCATTATATTATATTCCACCCATAGTGCTATATCCATGGCTCACGCTCATGTATTGCGTGAAAGTTGAAAAAAGTTTGAGATTACTAAAGTATGAAACAATTGCTTGGCTTGTCATCAGGGTTGTGCATGATGAGAGCATTCTTGTGTGACAAAAATGGAGCATGACCAAACTATATGATTTTGTAGGAATGGACTTTCTTTGGCCATGTTATTTTGAGAAAACATGATTGCTTAGTTAGTATGCTTGAAGTATTATTATTTTTATGTCAATATTAAACTTTTGTATTGAATCTTTCAGATCTGAATATTCATGCCACAATAAAGAAAATTACATTGAGAATTATGCTAGGTAGCATTCCACATCAAAAATTCTGTTTTTATCATTTACCTCTCGAGAACGAGCAGGAATTAAGCTTGGGGATGCTTGATACATCTCCAATGTATCTATAATTTTTGATTGTTCCATGCTATTATATTATCTATTTTGGATGTTTAATAGGCTTTATTATACACTTTTATATTATTTTTGGGACTAACCTACTAACCCAAGGCCTAGTGCAAATTGCTGTTTTTTTGCCTATTTCAGTGTTTCGCAGAAAAGGAATATCAAACGGAATGAAACCTTCGGGAGAGTTATTTTTGGAACAAACGTGATCCAGGGGACTTGGAGTGGACGTCAAGAAAGAAGCAAGGAGGCCACGAGGCAGGGAGGTGCGCCTGCCCCCCTGGGCGAGCCCCCCACCCTCGTGGGCCCCTCGCAGCTCCACCGACCTATTTCTTCCTCCTATATATATCCATATACCTAAAAAACATCCAGGAGCACCACGAAACCCTATTTCCACTGCCACAACCTTCTGTATCCAAGAGATCCCATCTTGGGGCCTTTTTCGGAGCTTCGCCGGAGGGGGAATCAATCACGGAGGGCTTCTACATCAACACCATAGCCTCTCCGATGATGTGTGAGTAGTTTACCACAGACCTTCGGGTCCATAGTTATTAGCTAGATGGCTTCTTCTCTCTCTTTGGATCTCAATACAAAGTTCTCCTCGATCTTCTTGGTGATCTATTTGATGTAATTCTTTTTGCGGTGTGTTTGTCGAGATTCGACGAATTGTGGGTTTATGATCAAGATTATCTATGAACAATATTTGATTCTTCTCTGAAATCTTTTATGCATGATTTAAATATCTTTGCAAGTCTCTTCGAATTATCAGTTTGGTTTGGCCTACTAGATTGATCTTTCTTGCAATGGGAGAAGTGCTTAGTTTTGGGTTCAATCTTGCGGTGTCCTTTCCCAGTGACAGCAGGAGCATCAAGTCACGTATTGTATTGTTGTCATCGAGGATAAAAAGATGGGATTTATATCATATTGCTTGAGTTTATCCCTCTACATCATGTCATCTTGCCTAATGCGTTACTCTGTTCTTATGAACTTAATACTCTAGATGCATGCTGGATAGCGGTCGATGTGTGGAGTAATAGTAGTAGATGCAGAATCGTTTCGGTCTACTTGTCGCGGACGTGATGCCTATATACATGATCATGCCTAGATATAATCATAATTATGCACTATTCTATCAATTGCTCGACAGTAATTTGTATACCCACCGTAATACTTATGCTATCTTGAGAGAAGCCACTACTGAAACCTATGGTCCCCAGTTCTATTTTTCATCATATAAATTTTGCAATCTTTATTTTTCAATCTATATCATAAAAATACCAAAAATATTTATCTTATTATCTCTATCAGATCTCACTCTCGTAAGTGACCGTGAAGGGATTAACAACCATTTATCGCGTTGGTTGCGAGATTCTTATTTGTTTGTGTAGGTGCGAGGTGACTTGCATGTAGTGTCCTACTGGATTGATACCTTGATTCTCAAAAACTGAGCGAAATACTTACGCTACTTTACTGCATCATCCTTTCCTCTTTAAGGGAAAACCAATGCAGTGCTCTGTGCTCTCGATGTAGCAGTGCATCCCATAGACACACAAGTTGATCATTGTCTTAGTTGTGTGCGGTGCCCCCCTCCACCATAATCCACCTCGGTCATATCGTCGTAGTGCTTAGGCGAAGCCCTGCGTCGGTAGCTTCATCATCATCGTCATCACGCCGTCGTGTTGACGAAGCTATCCCTCGACACTCAGATGGATCGAGAGTTCGTGGGACGTCACCGAGCTGAACGTGTGCATATCGCGGAGGTGCCGTACTTTCAGTACTAGGATCGGTCGGATCGTGAAGACGTACGACTACACCAACCGCGTTGTCATAACGCTTCCGCTTATGGTCTATGAGGGTACGTGGGCAACACTCTTCCCTCTCGTAGCTATGCATCACCATGATAGATCTTGCGTGTGCGTAGAAATTTTTTGAAATTACTGCGTTCCCCAACACCTTGGTGGTCCGCAAAGCTGCATATTAGCGATGGAGCCACGTCGGGCTCGGGTGTGGAGGTGATCCGCCATTTTCTCCTTTGATGACTGCTATGGTGGTGCTAGAGGCAGGTGACGAGCGTTGGTGTCAAGCTGAGAGGATTCTTCAGTGTTGTTTGTAATTTTACTTCTTGCCTAGTGTTCCTGTGTACAAAGGCTAGCGTTCTGCTGTCTTTTCAATTTTATCAAGTCAGTATGTATGTTGCTTGTATTATGATCCTTATGATATAAATAAGACATGTATTATTATAAAAAAAAAGATAGATGAGAAAATACCATTCGGAGCCGGCCCCGGCTCTGGGTAGCTCTCGTCCATCAGGGACCACACAGGTGCATCAAGATTGGTGGACCCACGCCGACACCAGCCTTTGTAATCTTCAGTTCACCACCAGCGTGTGCCATCCAAGATGATTAGCACACAGTGTATGTGTATCAACGAGTTTGAGTTTTAAAATGTAGGAATTCTGAAAATATTCATTTTTGCGGGTCAAACCTCATATTGATACCTGACGGTGCTAATAATGCTGACTACATTTTATAATTGATGCTAGTTGGTTTACCATCCACAAAATATGTTTCTAAATCCGCACACAAGTGATCGGATGGCAAACCTTATCTGAGTCAAATATGTGCCCTTTTTCACACACGAGCAAGGGGAGTGCTCGGGATAGGCCGGGCCATTTTAGCCAGCGTAGTGCAACGTTTTCCGGTTGCGCTGTTTGGTTTTCTACCGGTTTAAGAAGCATTCTAGTAGCTTTTTCTCCTATTTTATCTTTACATGTTTATCTTTTTCTTTTCTTTCAAAAAATTCAGAAAATTTAAGATGTGTTTGGAATTTTAAAAGTTGGTAATATTTTTTTAAAAAAATTGGCGTTTCTAAAAAAATGTTTCCAACATTTTCAAAAAGTGTTTATATTGTCTAAAAATGTTATAAAATTTGATGTTTGGATTTTTCAGAAAATGTTAATAATTTCCAAGCAATTAATTTTAAAAAATTGTATGTAAATTCAAATTTGCTTAGTTTTTCCAAGAAAAATAATAATTTCAAAAGCCATTCATAACTTTTAGAAAATGTTTTAAACTATCAAAAATATTCACATTTTTTTCTAAAAAATATATTTTTTAAAAAGGTGCTTTTAAAAAAAATCAATTTAAGAAGCATTCACAAGAAATTAAAAAATGTTCGCTACAATACCCCCACTCCCTCGGGTCACTGCAATACACTGGACGCTATGGTGCATAGGTTCACCACACTACATCGGTCGCTGCAATACACTAGTTTTTCAACTGTATAATGCGAGTGGGCCGGCCCATTAGCACATGCCTGTGTGTTTCGCCTCCAATTTGACGCAGCTACCGTCAATAGGAGGTCCCGGATCAGATCGCCATGTCCATGGGTCTGGGAGCAGTTCATCAGTAACGGACATGAGGCCCAAGCGGTGTATGTGCGGAAGAACACCACGAGTTGGACTGGGCTACGACACAAGAAATGCATTGGCGGCAGCAGAGTATTACAAGAGCTTGAAAGAGCGGCGAAATGGTTTCCGAGCACAATTGTTCCCGCCCATGACAAGTAAAATAAAAAATTACTAGAAAAACTCAAACAAAAAATATTTTGTTGGTTTGAGTGCACAATATTTGCGCTGATTTTCAGCTTGTTTGGACATCTGGGTAACTCTCTGCAAAAAATACTAGAAAAGTTTATTATTTATGCATTGTTGGGACCATTTCTTTAGAGCTACTTAGATTTCGGAATGCGCTGAAAATTGGCACGGACCTCATGCACTCAAACATCTTTCATGAAAAAGTAACTTTTAAAAAAATTCTAGTATTTTTTCTTTGAATTTACTGTTCACCAGATGCAGATGAGTCCAGGCTCAGAATTGGATATTTGGAGTTTCGGTGGTCTCAATCGGGAGCGGCTATGTATCGCCTGCTACCAGACCAGAGGAGGTCTCGCCTCATAGCGCCCTCCCAGTCGCTACAATTGGGCCGGCCCAAGTAGCTCCCAGCATGTTAGTTCGCTTTTGTTTTTTTCTTTTCTTTTGTTCATATTTTTTAAAAAAATATTCTAAATATGCAGTACCTCTGTTTCTATAATTTTCTAAGAGATATTTTGAACTACCAAAACGTCTTATCTTTAGGGACAAAGGGTGTATATTCCAAATTTTAAAATTACTTGGAAAATTTAAACCGTGAATTTGAAAATGGTTAACGTAGTTTACAAAAATGCGTACAACATTTATAAAATGTTCACATGTATATAGAATTTCGTGACATTTTTACAAAAAGTTTTATACTATGTAAAATTATCTTCTTCTAATTCAAAAAATGTTTCATACCATTAAAAAAGCATGTATGTTACATTTATAGATATGTTTATGCGTTTCAAAACAATGTTCATGACATACAATGTAACAAATGTTTCGATGTGTATTTGAAAAATGTTTAACATTCATTTGAAAATTGTTAAAATATATATATTTGAAAAAAATGTTAATCATCTATTTAGAAATTGTTAAACATCTATTAAAAAGGATTTTTTAACGCAGTACAGACGCAAGTGCTCATATAAACGCGCATACACTCATCCCTATGAACGCCCACACGCACACTCTACCCCTATGAGCATCTCCGAGAGACTGAGACGGCATATCATCTTGAGATTTTACGAAATCACCGTAGACGCCTCGTAGTCGACAGGAACGTCTCCTCCCACTAAAAGTGTATCGCCGAAAATCCTGAAATAAATCCAGGATAAATGTGAGCACCAGAATTTAAATCCTGGTGGATTGGGGATATCATTGTCCACCTAACCATCCCAACCACATGTTGGTTCGCATTAAAAAGGGTTTTTGAAGAATGAAAAGAAGTCGACACGGACGCATATATTTTTAAAAAATATTAATCATTTATTTGAAAAACTAAACATCTAAATTTGGGGCGGCGCATGAGGCCCACCCGAAGTGTACTGGGCCTGATCTTGTCCAGATCAGCCTCGTGTTCCTCCCCTTAGGTGTAGCTTCACGATGTGCCGCTCCAAGAAACTAGAATTAGAGACACAACTCCCAATTTTTTATGAAGCTCTTCAGGGGGTGTTTCAAAAAACTCTAGAAGCTGGAGTTGGGTGGAAATTACCCACCACTACCACCAGTAAGTGGATACCCCTTCGTTTCTTTCCCCTCAACCAATCAAACAAATCCTTTCCATCAAATTTTTCGTTCTTGAAGCTGGAGCTAGATGGAAGCCAAACATTCTCTTAGGTAGTGCTACAACTTCTGGATGAAACTGCTCCAAAATGAATTTAGTGAAGCAAAACTGATTTTCGTGAAACGGAGCGGTCCGAAACAAGCACTTAGAAAGGCTCGACTGGGTCGTCCCAACAGAGTGATTCAGAGTTGCCTAAAAAAACAGAGTGTCAGATCTCTCTCCGTCAAATAAAAAGAAACCAACTGATTCAGATTTCTTATCTTTGGTTGTGGATACCTCAATCTCCTGCCTTCATTTCCCGGGACACAGTACGTAGCAGGCGTCATTGCATCGCTCACCGGTTAAGCTGAAAGATTACGAGCGCCAAAAATTCGATGATGATACTATAAGGTACTCCATGATTGCGACGTTATATCCTCGGTCTATAGCATCTCGAAGGTCCAGCGAGAGCTGCTGCTACTACTACTACTGCGATTATGCATGCATGAATTGTTATTACGCCATTAGCTAAACTCGAACGGTCTATCCAATCCACCTAGAGCTCTGGAGTTTACATGCACTGATTGAGGCGTCAGTGTCGGGATGCGAGCGAGCGAGCGAGCAAGGCAATTCGGGCAAGGCACGGCAAAGCCAAGCCGAGCCGAGACGGCTGGCCGATTTGGACGGCTGGGATGCATCGTCTACGTGTGCAGCACGCGAGGGAACAGCCGGTCAAACAATGCGTGCGTGCGTGTGTATGTGTGTGAAAAATCTGGGATGGCGGTCGTTGTCCGGGATGACCTGTGACGCAGACGCGCCGTGAGGTGGTGGCAGTAGACAACAGCGGGGCGATGATTGATCGACGAGATGATGGCGTGGGTGCAGATCTTCAGCCGCTCGAGACTGAGCCGGCATATCATCATGAGATTTACGAAGTCACCGTAGGCGCCTCGTCGTCGACGGGAACGTCTTCTCCCACTGAAAACGCATCGCCGGAAATCCTGAAATAAATCCAGGAATAATGCGAGCATCAGGATTTGAACTCTAGTGGGTTGGGGATACCACTGTCCACCTAACCAACTCAACCACAGGTTGATTCGCATGATATGTCAATCTCAGATGACGAGTTACACGAGGTTTTTGTGCGTACTGTTTATCAAGAAAAAAAAGGGTTTTTGTACGTGCCAGTACTGCTGTGTGGCCCCTGCCCAGCGGGGTCAAACAGCACGGTGTTGTGTGGCGTAAATGAATAGTTGCATGCACGTATGTTGGACACGACTAGCGATCTAGCGAGCGGTCGCACGCGACAGCGACGTGGGATCCGATCGACCGGGGACGGGTCGACGGGACGGGGCCGATGGCGGGCGCACGACACGGCGACTTGCCCTGCCGGCGTGGAATCTCAGGCCAAAGATTCGACCACGGACCATCATCCACAGCAACAAATAGGGCGAGGGCGTACGCGCGCAGAATCTGGCGACACCGCCGGCCGGCCAGATCCATCCCGGGAACACAATTCCATCCCCTCCCATTCTTTATCATCTCTCTCTCCCCGTCCGTCCGGCGTGGGGGCCGCCGCCCGCCCGATCTCGCCCTCTCCTCCGCAAGTGGCACCGGAGGAGCGGGCACGGCACGTGCGACGCCTTATCTTCAACCCTTTTTTTTTCTCCCAACAAGTATGTACTTACCCTGAAATTCCAGGAGAGAAAAAAGGGAGGACGGCTTTTTATTATTGCTATACTACTAGTAGGGAGAAAAATAGATTAAGCGCCGTGGGGGCGACGCGTGGGCGTTCCGGCCGCGTGCGGTGCGCGTCCGCCGCTCGCCACTGTGCGTGCCGCTGGAGCCCGCCCGTCCGCGTCCGCTTCTCGCTCCTTCCTTTCCTTTTCCACTCGCATCCGCTCCGCTTCTCGGCCCTTCCTTTCCCCTTGCGTGCGTGGCCCGCAGCCGGGGAGGCCGATCGACTGCTCCGGACGGACACCCACCCGCCGGAGGGGTCACGTACTGAGCGTGGCCGCAGGCACCAAACTCGCTGCGCGAAAGCACCACAGGTACATGCCACCCCACGGCCGCAGTTTCCCCAATCAAGCGCAAGAACGAGAGAGCCTTGCTGCAACGCCACCATGGGCCAACGTTTGTGCCGTGTCCAACGGGCGGCGGCGCCGATCCTCGTTAGCGGCGTTTCTGTGTCGTGTCAGCTAGGCTCCGCCGAAAGAGCATTTGTTTGCTGTACCTATTAGCCTGTGCTTACGCCGGTTTCCGTTTTGCGTCCTTCGCATCATTCGTGTCTCTGAGCAGCCGTTGAAGTTTTACATAGTAGTATGACATTATTTGTTGTCACTTTTTAACGAGTGTCGTGAGCGGCGCCGCTCATAAACCACTCGTTCTGCTTGCACAACTCTAGTACCACTATGGACCGACATTCGTGTCGCGCCGACGATGTCTATCCTCGTTAGCAGCATTTTTGTGTTGTGCAAGAAGGTCCCGCTGAAAGAACATTTGTTTGCTATCTACTCCCTTCATTCTCAAATATAAGTCTTTCTAAAGATTTCATCAAGTGACTACATACGGAGCAAAATGAGTGAATCTACATTCTAAAATATGCCTACATACATCCGTATGTTGTATTTCATTTGAAATGTCTAAAAAAAACTTATATTTGAGAACGGAGGAAGTATCTATTATTATGTGTTTTTTTTCATTATTACGTGGTCTTCACATCATCTCATAACCGAGCATGTCAATATTTGTCAGTGCTTCTTAACGACCATCGTGAGTGATGCTACTCATGAACCACTCGTTTTACTTGCACCGTCTCGGTACTACCGCTTTCAGTGGCCGAGCGGCTTTGCTGCTTGTTAGCAATTGTATCATGAGCCGACCCGGTAACACATTTTACGTCATTTACCTTGCTTATTGTTTTTTTATATATGACATTATTAGCCAAGTGGTATCATTACTTGCTAATTACCGTATCATGAGTGATGTAGCTCGTTTTTTTAGCAAAAGAGGGTTTTCCATCCGATTGCATTTAGAGAAACCTGTTGGGGAACGTAGTAATTTCAAAAAAAATTCTACGCACACGCAAGATCATGATGATGCATAGCAACGAGGGGGAGAGCATGATCTACGTACCCTTGTAGATCGCAACGGAAGCGTTGACACAACGTAGAGGAAGTAGTCGTACGTCTTCTTCCCGGTCCGACCGATCCAAGCACCGTTACTGCGGCACCTCCGAGTTCTTAGCACACGTACAGTTCGATGACGATCCCCGGGCTCCGATCCAGCAAAGCTTCGGGGAGGAGTTCCGTCAGCACGACGGCGTGGTGACGATCTTGATGTTCTACCGACGCAGGGCTTCGCCTAAGCACTACAACGATATGATCGAGGTGGAATATGGTGGCAGGGGGCACCGCACACGGCTAAGGAACGATCTCAAAGATCAACTTGTGTGTCCTAGGGTGCCCCCTGCCCCCGTATATAAAGGAGCAAGGGGGAGGCCGGCCGGCCCTATGGGGCGCGCCAAGGGGAGGGGGAGTCCTACTCCCACTGGGAGTAGGACTCCCCTTTCCTAATCCAATTAGGAAACCCTAAGGGGGAAGGAAAGAGGGGGAGAGGGAGAGGGAAAGAGGGGCCGCGCCCCCTCCCTAGTCCATTTCGGACTCCCCATGTGGGGAGGGGGCACGCCACCTCCTTGGCCGCAGCCCTCTCTCTCCCCTAAGGCCCAATAAGGCCCATTACTTCCCCGGAGGGTTCCGGTAACCCTTCCGGTACTCCGGTTTTCTCCGAAATCACCCGGAACACTTCCGGTGTCCGAATATAGCCATCCAATATATCAATCTTTATGTCTCGACCATTTCGAGACTCCTCGTCATGTCCGTGATCACATCCGGGACTCCGAACTAACTTCGGTACATCAAAATGCATAAACTCATAATAACTGTCATCGTAACGTTAAGCGTGTGGACCCTACGGTTCGAGAACAATGTAGACATGACCGAGACACGTCTCCGGTCAATAACCAATAGCGGGACCTGGATGCCCATATTGGCTCCTACATATTCTACGAAGATCTTTATCGGTCAGACCGCATAACAACATACGTTGTTCCCTTTGTCATCGGTATGTTACTTGCCCAAGATTCGATCGTCGGTATCCAATACCTAGTTCAATCTCGTTACCGGCAAGTCTCTTTACTCGTTCTGTAATACATCATCCCGCAACTAACTCATTAGTTGCAATGCTTGCAAGGCTTATGTGATGTGCATTACCGAGAGGGCCCGGAGATACCTCTCCGACAATCGGAGTGACAAATCCTAATCTCGAAATACGCCAACCCAACATCTACCTTTGGAGACACCTGTAGAGCTCCTTTATAATCACCCAGTTACGTTGTGACGTTTGGTAGCACACAAAGTGTTCCTCTGGTAAACGGGAGTTGCATAATCTCATAGTCATAGGAACATATATAAGTCATGAAGAAAGCAATAGCAACATACTAAACGATCGGGTGCTAAGCTAATGGAATGGGTCATGTCAATCAGATCATTCAACTAATGATGTGACCTCGTTAATCAAATAACAACACTTTGTTTATGGTTAGGAAACATAACCATCTTTGATTAACGAGCTGGTCAAGTAGAGGCATACTAGTGACACTAAGTTTGTCTATGTATTCACACATGTATTATGTTTCCGGTTAATACAATTCTAGCATGAATAATAAACATTTATCATGATATAAGGAAATAAATAATAACTTTATTATTGCCTCTAGGGCATATTTCCTACAGTCTCCCACTTGCACTAGAGTCAATAATCTAGCTTACACAGTAATGATTCTAACACCCATGGAGCATTGGTGCTGATCATGTTTTGCTCGTGGAAGAGGCTTAGTCAACGGGTCTGCAACATTCAGATCCATATGTATCTTGCAAATCTCTATGTCTCCCACCTGGACTAGATCCCGGATAGAATTGAAGCGTCTCTTGATGTGCTTGGTCCTCTTGTGAAATCTGGATTCCTTTGCCAAGGCAATTGCACCAGTATTGTCATAAAAGATTTTCATTGGACCCGATGCACTAGGTATAACACCTAGATCGGATATGAACTCCTTCATCCAGACTCCTTTGTTCGCTGCTTCCGAAGCAGCTATGTACTCCGCTTCACATGTAGATCCCACTACGACGCTTTGTTTAGAACTGCACCAACTGACAGCTCCACCGTTTAATATAAACACGTGTCCGGTTTGCGATTTAGAATCGTCCGGATCAGTGTCAAAGCTTGCATCTACGTAACCTCTTACGGTGGGCTCTTTGTCACCTCCATATACGAGAAACATATCCTTAGTCCTTTTCAGGTATTTCAGGATGTTCTTGACCGCTGTCCAGTGATCCACTCCTGGATTACTTTGGTACCTCCCTGCTAAACTTATAGCAAGGCACACATCAGGTCTGGTACACAACATTGCATACATGATAGAGCCTATGGCTGAAGCATAGGGAACATCTTTCATTTTCTCTCTATCTTTTGCAGTGGTCGGGCATTGAGTCTGACTCAACTTCACACCTTGTAACACAGGCAAGAACCCTTTCTTTGCTTGATCCATTTTGAACTTCTTCAAAATCTTGTCAAGGTATGTGCTTTGTGAAAGTCCAATTAAGCGTCTTGATCTATCTCTATAGATCTTTATGCCTAATATGTAAGCAGCTTCACCGAGGTCTTTCATTGAAAAACTCTTATTCAAGTATCCCTTTATGCTATCCAGAAATTCTATGTCATTTCCAATCAGTAATATGTCATCCACATATAATATCAGAAATGCTACAGAGCTCCCACTCACTTTCTTGTAAATACAGGCTTCTCCGAAAGTCCGTATAAAACCAAATGCTTTAATCACACTATCAAAGTGTTTATTCCAACTCCGAGAGGCTTGCACCAGCCCATAAATGGATCGCTGGAGCTTGCACACTTTGTTAGCTCCCTTTGGATCGACAAAACCTTCCGGTTGCATCATATACAACTCTTCTTCCAGAAATCCATTCAGGAATGCAGTTTTGACATCCATTTGCCAAATTTCATAATCATAAAACGCGACAATTGCTAACATGATTCGGACAGACTTAAGCATCGCTACGGGTGAGAAGGTCTCATCGTAGTCAACCCCTTGAACTTGTCGAAAACCTTTTGCGACAAGTCGAGCTTTGTAGACAGTAATATTACCGTCAGCGTCAGTCTTCTTCTTGAAGATCCATTTATTCTCAATTGCTTGCCGATCATCGGGCAAGTCAACCAAAGTCCATACTTTGTTCTCATACATGGATCCCATCTCAGATTTCATGGCTTCAAGCCACTTTGCGGAATCTGGGCTCACCATCGCTTCTTCATAGTTCGTAGGTTCATCATGATCTAGTAGCATGATTTCCAGAACTGGATTACCGTACCACTCTGGTGCGGATCTCACTCTGGTCGATCTACGAGGTTCAGTAGTATCTTGTCTTGAAGTTTCATGATCATTATCATTAGCTTCCTCACTAATTGGTATAGATGTCACAGAAATAGTTTTCTGTGATGTACTATTTTCCAATAAGGGAGCAGGTACAGTTACCTCGTCAAGTTCTACTTTCCTCCCACTCACTTCTTTCGAGAGAAACTCCTTCTCTAGAAAGGATCCATTCTTAGCAACAAATATCTTGCCTTCGGATCTTTGATAGAAGGTGTACCCAACAGTCTCCTTTGGGTATCCTATGAAGACACATTTTTCCGATTTGGGTTCGAGCTTATCAGGTTGAAGCTTTTTCACATAAGCATCGCAGCCCCAAACTTTAAGAAACGACAACTTTGGTTTCTTGCCAAACCATAGTTCATAAGGCGTCGTCTCAACGGATTTTGATGGTGCCCTATTTAACGTGAATGCGGCCGTCTCTAAAGCATAACCCCAAAACAATAGCGGTTAATCAGTAAGAGACATCATAGATCGTACCATATCTAGTAAAGTACGATTACGACGTTCGGACACACCATTACGCTGTGGTGTTCCGGGTGGCGTGAGTTGCGAAACTATTCCACAATTTTTCAAATGTACACCAAACTCGTAACTCAAATATTCTCCTCCATGATCAGATCGTAGAAACTTTATTTTCTTGTTACGATGATTTTCAACTTCACTCTCAAATTCTTTGAACTTTTCAAATGTTTCAGACTTATGTCTCATTAAGTAGATATACCCATATCTGCTTAAGTCATCTGTGAAGGTGAGAAAATAACGATATCCGCCACGAGCCTCAATATTCATCGGACAACATACATCGGTATGTATGATTTCCAATAAATCTGTTGCTCTCTCCATAGTACCGGAGAACGGTGTTTTAGTCATCTTGCCCATGAGGCACGGTTCGCAAGTACCAAGTGATTCATAATCAAGTGGTTCCAAAAGTCCATCAGTATGGAGTTTCTTCATGCGCTTTATACCGATATGACCTAAACGGCAGTGCCACAAATAAGTTGCAGTGTCATTATCAACTCTGCATCTTTTGGTTTCAACATTATGAATATGTGTGTTACTACTATCGATATTCATCAAAAATAGACCACTTCTCAAAGGTGCATGACCATAAAAGATATTACTCATATAAATAGAACAACCATTATTCTCTGATTTAAATGAATAACCGTCTCGCATCAAACAAGATCCAGATATAATGTTCATGCTCAACGCTGGCACCAAATAACAATTATTTAGGTCTAATATTAATCCCGAAGGTAGATGTAGAGGTAGCGTGCCGACCGCGATCACATCGACTTTGGAATCGTTTCCCACGCGCATCGTCACCTCGTCCTTTACCAGTGTTCGCATAATACGTAGTCCCTGTTTCGAGTTGCAAATATTAGCAACAGAACCAGTATCAAATACCCAGGTGCTACCGCGAGCTCTAGTAAGGTACACATCAATAACATGTATATCACATATACCTTTGTTCACCTTGCCATCCTTCTTATCCGCCAAATACTTGGGGCAGTTCCGCTTCCAGTGACCAGTCTACTTGCAGTAGAAGCACTCAGTTTCAGGCTTAGGTCCAGACTTGGGTTTCTTCTCTTGAGCAGCAACTTGCTTGCCGTTCTTCTTGAAGTTCCCCTTCTTCTTCCCTTTTCCCTTTTTCTTGAAACTAGTGGTCTTGCTGACCATCAACACTTGATGCTCCTTTTTGATTTCTACCTCCGCAGCTTTCAGCATTGCGAAGAGCTCGGGAATAGTCTTGTTCATCCCTTGCATATTATAGTTCATCACGAATCTCTTGTAGCTTGGTGGTAGTGATTGGAGAATTCTGTCAATGACGCAATCATCTGGAAGATTAACTCCCATCTGAATCAAGTGATTATTATACCCAGACATTTTGAGTATATGCTCACTGACAGAACTGTTGTCCTCCATCTTGCAGCTATAGAATTTATTGGAGACTTCATATCTCTCAATCCGGGCATTTGCTTGAAATATCAACTTCAACTCCTGGAACATCTCATATGCTCCATGACGTTCAAAACATGGCACACTGAACTATCGAGTAGTCATCAGCTTTGCTCTGCCAGACGTTCATAACATCTGGTGTTGCTCCAGCAGCAGGCCTGGCACCCAGCGGTGCTTCCAGGACGTAATTCTTCTGAGAAGCAATGAGGATAATCCTCAAGTTACGGACCCAGTCCGTGTAATTGCTACCATCATCTTTCAACTTTGCTTTCTCAAGGAACGCATTAAAATTCAACGGAACAACAGCACGAGCCATCTATCTACAATCAACATAAACAAGCAAGATACTATCAGGTACTAAGTTCATGATAAGTTTAAGTTCAATTAATCAAATTACTTAAGAACTCCCACTTAGATAGACATCCCTCTAATCCTCTAAGTGATCACGTGATCCAAATCAACTAAACCATAACCGATCATCACGTGAGATGGAGTAGTTTTCAATGGTGAACATCGCCATGTTGATCATATCTACTATATGATTCACGCTCGACCTTTCGGTCTCTGTGTTCCGAGGCCATATCTGCATATGCTAGGCTCGTCAAGTTTAACCTGAGTATTCTGCGCGTGCAAAAACTGGCTTGCACCCGTTGTAGATGGACGTAGAGCTTATCACACCCGATCATCACGTGGTGTCTGGGCACGACGAACTTTGGCAACGGTGCATACTCAGGGAGAACACTTCTTGATAATTTAGTGAGAGATCATCTTATAATGCTACCGTCAATCAAAGCAAGATAAGATGCATAAAAAGATAAACATCACATGCAATCAATATAAGTGATATGATATGGCCATCATCATCTTGTGCTTGTGATCTCCATCTCTGAAGCACCGTCATGATCACCATCGTCACCGGCGCGACACCTTGATCTCCGTCGTAGCATCGTTGTCGTCTCGCCAATCTTATGCTTCCACGACTATCGCTACCGCTTAGTGATAAAGTAAAGCATTACATCGCGATTGCATTGCATACAATAAAGCGACAACCATATGGCTCCTGCCAGTTGCCGATAACTCGGTTACAAAACATGATCATCTCATACAATAAAATTTAGCATCATGTCTTGGCCATATCACATCACAACATGCCCTGCAAAAACAAGTTAGACGTCCTCTACTTTGTTGTTGCAAGTTTTATGTGGCTGCTACGGGCTTAAGTAAGAACCAATCTCTCCTACGCATCAAAACCACAACGATAGTTTGTCAAATAGACTCCGTTTTAACCTTCACAAGGACCGGGCGTAGCCACACTCGGTTCAACTAAAGTTGGAGAAACTGACACCCGCCAGCCACCTGTGTGCAAAGCACGGCGGTAGAACCAGTCTCGCGTAAGCGTACGCGTAATGTCGGTCCGGGCCGCTTCATCCAACAATACCGTCGAACCAAAGTATGACATGCTGGTAGGCAGTATGACTTATATCGCCCACAACTCACTTGTGTTCTACTCGTGCAAATAACATCAAACCATAAAACCTGGCTCGGATGCCACTGTTGGGGAACGTAGTAATTTCAAAAAAAATCCTACGCACACGCAAGATCATGGTGATGCATAGCAACGAGGGGGAGAGCATGACCTACGTACCCTTGTAGATCGCAACGGAAGCATTGACACAACGTAGAGGAAGTAGTCGTACGTCTTCTTCCCGGTCCGACCGATCCAAGCACCGTTACTCTGGCACCTCCGAGTTCTTAGCACACGTACAACTCGATGACGATCCCCGGGCTCCGATCCAGCAAAGCTTCGGGGAGGAGTTCCGTCAGCACGACGGCGTGGTGACGATCTTGATGTTCTACCGACGCAGGGCTTCGCCTAAGCACTACAACGATATGATCGAGGTGGAATATGGTGGCAGGGGGCACCGCACACGGCTAAGGAACGATCTCAAAGATCAACTTGTGTGTCCTAGGGTGCCCCCCTGCCCCCGTATATAAAGGAGCAAGGGGGAGGCCGGCCGGCCCTATGGGGCGCGCCAAGGGGAGGGGGAGTCCTCCTCCTAGTGGGAGTAGGACTCCCCTTTCCTAATCCAATTAGGAAACCCTAAGGGGAAAGGAAAGAGGGGGAGAGGGAGAGGGAAAGAGGGGCCGCGCCCCCTCCCTAGTCCATTTCGGACTCCCCATGTGGGGGGGGGGGGCACGCCACCTCCTTGGCCGCAGCCCTCTCTCTCCCCTAAGGCCCAATAAGGCCCATTACTTCCCCGGAGGGTTCCGGTAACCCTTCCGGTACTCCGGTTTTCTCCGAAATCACCCGGAACACTTCCGGTGTCCGAATATAGCCATCCAATATATCAATCTTTATGTATCGACCATTTCGAGACTCCTCGTCATGTCTGTGATCACATCCGGGACTCCAAACTAACTTTGGTACATCAAAATGCATAAACTCATAATAACTGTCATCGTAACGTTAAGCGTGCGGACCCTACGGTTCGAGAACAATGTAGACATGACCGAGACACGTCTCCGGTCAGTAACCAATAGCGGGACCTGGATGCCCATATTGGCTCCTACATATTCTACGAAGATCTTTAGCGGTCAGACCGCATAACAACATATGTTGTTCCCTTTGTCATCGGTATGTTACTTGCCCAAGATTCGATCGTCGGTATCCAATACCTAGTTCAATCTCGTTACCGGCAAGTCTCTTTACTCGTTCTGTAATACATCATCCCGCAACTAACTCATTAGTTGCAATGCTTGCAAGGCTTATGTGATGTGCATTACCGAGAGGGCCCAGAGATACCTCTCCGACAATCGGAGTGACAAATCCTAATCTCGAAATACGCCAACCCAACATCTACCTTTGGAGACACCTGTAGAGCTCCTTTATAATCACCCAGTTACGTTGTGATGTTTGGTAGCACACAAAGTGTTCCTCTGGTAAACGGGAGTTGCATAATCTCATAGTCATAGGAACATGTATAAGTCATGAAGAAAGCAATAGCAACATACTAAACGATCGGGTGCTAAGCTAATGGAATGGGTCATGTCAATCAGATCATTCAACTAATGATGTGTCCTCGTTAATCAAATAACAACACTTTGTTTATGGTTAGGAAACATAACCATCTTTGATTAACGAGCTAGTCAAGTAGAGGCATACTAGTGACACTAAGTTTGTCTATGTATTCGCACATGTATTATGTTTCCGGTTAATACAATTCTAGCATGAATAATAAACATTTATCATGATATAAGGAAATAAATAATAACTTTATTATTGCCTCTAGGGCATATTTCCTTCAAAACCAACAGTAGTCACAAGATTCGCGGCAACAGCCAGGCCAAACTAAAAGGTCCAACACTACTACAACCTTCCAACCATAACGCAAACTAGCAAAATTACATAGCAGAGTACGCAAAAGAAAGTTCTCCTGTGCAATGGACAGAGCTCCCAAGTGGGACGACCGGAGCTCCAGCTAAACCCCCAATCTTGGAACGCCAATCCTCCACCCCCGAGAGGCACGGAAGATCTCACTTGCCACCTGTTCGATGAAGTTTGCTCCCAGCATCAGTAGTTTTCCCTCTGGGTCCTTTATCTGCAACACAGCCCAATCCAAAATCCAGTTGCACATCATTTTAATCAGGCCAAAGGGATCATTCAACCATTTTCTATCAAAAATAATATCATTACAACATTTCCAAATTGCCGAAAGTAAAGCTGCAGTGCCAACCAGGACCAATTTCTTATCATTGTTAGGGAAACCTCTTGCCCATCTTCGAAAATAATAATTTAGGTTGACACGGATAGAGCGCAAATCAAAAGCACATCGAGTCAAATTCCAAATGAGCCTTGCAACATATCAAGAAAAGAAGAGGTGGTCAATACTTTCAAAAAAAATTCCACAGAACACACAATTCTTGTCCCCGCCCCCCCCTTAATAAATTGTCCCTAGTTAAGATATTTTTTCTGTTTAGCAACCACAGAAAAAATCTTGGTTGGAATCTTAATCTTCCATAGAAATTTCTACGGGAATCCACAGTTAACTTTTATCATATGCAAGTATAAAGATTAAACAGAAAAAAAACTCTATGAGAAGTGGGCATCCACATTGGTTTATCTTTACCCCGATGCATCTGAACTTCCTAACATCTATATTTAAGACTAGTCCACAATTTTGTCGATTCATCATTCAGAGATCTTCTGAAAGAAAAATTATGACACCCTTAATCAATAGCATCATCGACAGAGATGACATGATCATTACTAATGAAATAATGAGAAGGGTAAGCATCTTTCAGAGGCTTATCACCTACCACCAATCTTCCCAGAACTTAGTGTTTTTACCATCCCCAAGATGTTTGATAAAATATATCTTTCACTTTCATAAGACTAGACCAAAACTGGGAATCCTCAGTCTTATTTGTCAACCCAGAATACATGTTCCTCTTACATATTTTTCTAAAAGCATGTTTTGCCATAAACCTTTCTCGCTTTCCATTTTCCACATCCATTTTGCTAGAAAAGCTTTATTAAAGACCTCCAAATTTAAGATCCCTAGCCCCCTTGTTGTTTTGGCATACAGTAGGTTTTTCAAATCACAAGATGGTATTTCTTCTTATCTTCATCTGCTTGCCTCACCAATCTAGCTCTATAGAAATCAACTTTTTTATTAACCCCAACTGGGAGAGGATAAAAGGACATCATATAAATTGGTATGTTAGTCAGACATGATTGCACCAATTTGACTCTCCCAGCTATGTTCAACAGCCTCCCCTGCCAACAAGCACACCTTTTTTAAAATTAGTCATAATTTTGCGCATTTTATTTCTAATACTAACATTCGAAACAGGGAGGCCGGAGTATTTCAAAGGCATTGACCCCAATTCCTAAGTAAAGATTTCCTGATATAGGGAGACTTTATTGACAACTTCCCCAAATAGATCTCACTTTTATGAAAACTAATATTGTAAGTGCATCTAGTGCCCCTTAGTGATTTTGGTGTATTGAAGACTTATATGTTAAGGGACTAATGCGTGTGTGAGTGTACACAGGTCTATAAGTGTATGAGGAGTTTGATATTTACAGGAAAAGTCGACCCCTAAAAATGAATATCTTCGACTGAAGATTTTGGTATTTCTGAAGACTTTGAAAGTGAAGAAATTGGTGTGTCCGTGAAGACTTGATAATCATGCGAGAAATATGAAGCTTGAAGACTTTCGTTTTCATAGTTTTGCTTTTCTCTTTCTTGAGTCATAGGAAACAGCGTATTGTTAAAGGGGGTCGAGGAAATGCTAAGGAAAAATTTCCATGTGATGCTCAACTCAAAATCCTACACCTACCAATCCCTTCGAGTGAAGCCATTGGAAATCTCATACAGTTCAGTCAAATTTCTTCATTGACAGAGACGAAGTTCTTCTGGTCTCTGAGGAATTTGTCCTGACTGAGGAGTTAGGAATTCGCCAGTGCGGATTGCCTACACAGTGAGGAACATGATAGCCCTGAGGATTTTGCTACTCAAAATTCCGACCGTTGTTGTGCTATGCGCCAGCTATTCCAAAATATCTATCCACCTAACGATCATACCATTGAAGGGCATTTATGTCTTATCATGTCGGGCTGCTCCCTAGGCTATAAATAGCCGCCTCCTACAACCACTAGCTGGTTGGCTGCTCCGAGAGAAACTGACACTTGTCATTTGAGAGCAACCCATCCTCCAAGGACTTTGAGCGAAAATCATCAAGTGAGGAAAAACCAAAAACCCAAACACCTACAAACCCCAAGTGATTGAGCATCACTAAAGAGATTGATCCTGAGTGGATCCGACGCTTGTTACCTTTGAAGACTGTGCTTCTTCCAGACGGTTAGGCGTCATGGTCTAGAGCATCCAAGAGGAATTGTGGATCGCCGGGTGACCAAGTTTGTGAAGGTTTGGAAGTCGCCTGAAGACTTACCACGAGTGATTGGACGAGGTCTGTGTGACCTTAGTTCAAGGAAAATACGGTGAGGACTGGGTGTCTTGGACTAAGTGTCCTTGACTGGGTGTCCGGGACTGTGTGTCCTCGAGTTTAAATACTGAGCCGCTCCAACCACACGTACAACTGAGACAGCAGTTGGAACTGGTCTACCAAATCTTGTCTTCACCGAGCTTACTGGTTCTATTTCCTCAACTCTTTCATTTCCTCATAACTGTGATGTATGTTTGTTCATATCTGTGTTCGAAGACTTTGACTGAAGACTTTCTCAATTTCCTCAGTTCAATTTCTTCAGCCTATTTGTCTTCATCCTATGTTATCCTGTGTTTACGCTTCCTGTACTCTGTGCCTGTCTTCATTTCATCATCATGACTAGGCTTGTATTCTGTTGTGTTTACTTTTGAGTACTTATTCTGCTGCTAGTAGTTCTTCGCTAAGGAATTTCCTCACCGGCAAATTCCTTAGTGAAGAATTTCATAAAAATCGCCTATTCACCCCCCTCTAGTCGATATAACGCACTTTCAATTGGTATCAGAGCAAGGTACTCTCTTGTTCTGTGTGATTTTGGTTTAACCGCCTGGAGTTTTAGTTATGTCGACCGCAGGTATGATCAAGGTCTCTGCTGGGTGTCCTACCTTCGATGGGACAGACTACCCGTACTGGAAGAATAAGATGCGAATGCATCTTGAAGCAATTGATAACGATCTCTGGTATGTTGTGGAAAATGGTGTTCCCTTAGTCACACCTTCTCTGAATGCTGCCGATGTGAAGAGATTCAAGCAACTCGACTCTCAAGCGAAGAATATCTTATGTTGCCATCTAAGCAAAGGACAGTATGGCAGAGTGAGTGCTTTGGAAACAGCGAAGCTTATCTAGGACAGGTTGTCCAAAGTGCATGAAGGAGTCTCAACTCAGCGTGACTCTCGAGTTGATGTTCTTCGCAATCTTTTCAACCGCTTCAAAAGACTCAATAATGAAAATGTTCAACAAACCTTCGATTGCCTCACTGACATCTCAAATGAGCTTCAAGCACTTGGTGCCACTGACATCACCGACCATGAGGTGGTGAAGAAATTGTTGAGATCACTTGATTCCTCATTTGACACTCTGGCATTGATGATACAAGAACATGCTGATTACAAGTCACTTGATCCCGTTGATATTCTTGAGAGGCTAAATACTCATGAGTTCCAACTTGCTGAAAAGAGAGATCTCTATGGTTCAAGCTATGGCAGAACACGTGCACTGAAGGCCAAGGCAGTATCTGAGTCTGAAGATGAAGACTCTGGTAGCAGCCTTGGTGATCCTAAAGAACTGATCCATGATCTGGCACTGCTCGTGAAGAAGTTTCAAAAGTTCTCAAGACGTGGTCGCCTTAGAAGATCCTCAAGGAGCAATGATTCCTCACCCAGTGACTACAAGAAGAGTCTCTGTCACAAGTGCAAGAAACCTGGACATTTCATTCAAGATTGTCCTTAGTGGGAAAAGGAATCAAAGAAGAAGAAATACAAGGATTACAGTTCTGATGATGCAAAGAAAAAGAAGAAATCCACAAAATCCTCATCATCAAAATCCTCAAAGCCTTCATATCACAAGAAGAGCAGCTCCAAGAAGGCCAGGGGAAATGGACTCTGAGGCTGAATCTGAAGAAAATGAGGAAGAGGAGTCATCTGAGGAATCCGAATCCGGAGTGGCGAGCCTAGCTCTCGCTACTGCATATCTTCAACACTGAAGAAAATGACCTCACCAACAAGGCTGATGAAGGCGATGATGACTACACTCCCACCTATTGCTTCATGGCAAAGGGTGCCAAGGTACTCAAATATACCTCCTCTGAATCAAGTGAGAATGAATCTGATGAAAACCTTAAGCCTAGCTATTCTAAACTTGCTAAGATTGCCATAAAACAACAAAGGGCTTTAGACAAGGTTCAAAACATGCTAAATAAAAGTGATGATATGTTGGGTGAAGAAATGGATCGCACTGAAACTTTGACTGAAAATCTTCAGAGACTTTAGTCCAAGCTTGACAAACTTCAAAGTCATCATAACACTCTCTTATCGGATCATGAGAAGCTTTCTTATGAATTTCTTCAAAGAAAGCAAGACCTTGAGAAGCTAAGAGTGAGTTATGAAGATCTTTAGAAGGAGCGCGATTCATTACTTGCTCAACAAATCAGCGCATCTCAGGAAGAATTTGTTCCTCCATGCTTGAAGTACATTGAACATGAATCTGCTAATTCTTCACCTGAATGTTCAAATGCTGCTAATGTTTCAAATTCTTCGCATGCCTCTGCTATCACTAATTCCTCATCTGAGGACATTGCTAGTATCACTGATGATGCAGGGCTGAAGGAATTGTACACGACAGGCATGTACAAAAGCCTCAAAGGGCATCAGGCTCTTTGTGATGTGTTTAAAAAGCACATCCTCAACAGGAACCCTAGGAAAGAAGGTATCGCCTTTGAGAGGAAACTCAATGCTGATGGTACATATTGGAAGCCTGAGCAGTACCCCAAAACTACATGGGTTGCTGCAAAGGGACCTCCAGTTGATCCATCTAACTTATCTGGATTTGCATGTGAATCTCCTCATTCTGATGATGAGTCAATTGACTCCAACTATAAGCTATTCAAAAATCAGAATGGTGAAGTATTTGCTAGATATGTTGGCACTAACTGTAGGAACGGCTCCCCTATGCAGAAAATCTGGGTTCCCAAAAGACGTCTTGAAAATCTTCAGGTGAATGTCATCATGACACCACCTGTGAAGAATAGGAACCCCAGATCAAATTCTTCATATGGACCAAATTCCTCATATGGATCAAAGTCCTCATATGAACATCATCGTGCTAACTCGTCTGTTTCACAGGGAAGATCTAAGGATTATGGATATGTGCATTATTCTTCAAATCATTATGTCCATAAGACCTCGAAGAATTTCTCTGCTTACTCTTATGCTTACTCTAACCCCTCTTATGTGAAACAAAATGGACTGGCTTCTATGCCATCCTTCTCGTATGGAGCTCACAGAATGATGAACTCTTTGCCACCCCTTCAGATGTGGGTGGTGAAGAAAAAGAACTAATCTCTTCTGCAGGGTCAGGTCTCCAGACGCACATAATCGTCTGAAGAATTTGCTGGAGACCTGAGCATGCCTGAAAGGACACAGGCTAATCATGAAGAAATGAACCTTCATTTCTCACGTCCTCATATTGCTTTATCAGTTCTTTTAGTTGATGAAATTGATCTGATGAATTGATGTCATATTCTTCACTGATGAAGTATATGAGTTTGTAAGCTGCACTAATTCATCTGCAGGATGATCAACCCAAAGCCACTGAGTGGGTCCTCGATAGTGGATGTACAAACCACATGACTGGTGACAAAAATCTATTGATGGATGCTCCATTATCTCCGTTGCATCTGAAGCATATCATCTTTGCTGACAAAGGCAAAAGTCAGGTATTGGGTCAAGGTAAGGTTGCGATCACAAAGGATCGACACATGGACAAAGTCATGCTTGTTGAGTCCTTAGGATACAACCTTATGTCTGTCTCAATGCTTTTTGATCTTGATATGGTTGTTGTCTTTGGCAAGTACCGATGTGTTGTGGTTATGGAAGCTGACAATTCCAAAGTCTTCGAAGGATTTAGGAGAGGAGACATGTATATTGTTGATTTCTCTACAGGACCACAACCAGCCGTGTGCTTACTTGCAAAAGCTTCAGAAGGCTGGCTCTGGCATCGACGACTTGGTCATGAAGGCATGAGGAATTTGCACACGCTTGCGAAGAAGAAGCATGTCATTGGCATTGAGAATGTCAAATTCCTCAAGGATCACCTATGCGGAGCCTGTGAAGCTGGGAAGATGACCAAGGCCAAGCATCCAGCGAAGACTATCATGACCACCACTCGCCCATTTGAATTGCTTCACATGGATCTCTTTGGTCCTAATCATTATTCTGCTATCTCAAATGAAGCATCTCAATATGGCTTTGTTATTGTTGATGATTATTCTCGTTACACATGGGTACACCTTGTTACTTACAAACATGAAGTGCAGGAAGTCTTCAAACGTTTTTCCTCGAGGGCTTCAACCAACTTTGGTGTGAAGATCAAGCACATCGGAAGTGATAATGGCACTGAGTTCAAGAATTCTGGTCTCGATGACTATCTTGATGAACTTGGTATCACTCATGAGTTATCTGCTCCTTACACTCCTCAGCAGAATGGCGTCGTGGAGCGCAAGAACAGGACTCTTGCTGAGATGGCTCACACTATGCTTGATGAATACAAAACGCCTCGTCGTTTCTGGAGTGAGGCCATTGATACTGCGTGCCACATCATCAACAGAGTATATCTTCACAAATTCTTCAAAAAGACTGCCTATGAACTCCTCACTGATAAGAAACCCAATGTAAGTTATTTCAAAGTCTTCGGTGTTAAATGTTGGATTAGAGATCCTCATCACAACTCAAAATTTGCACCGAAAGCACATGAAGGTTTTATGCTTGGTTACAGAAAGGACTCGCACACCTACAGAGTCTTCAACAACGTTCTTCACAAAGTTGTTGAAACTGTAGATGTGCGGTTCGATGAAACTAACGGCTCGCAAAGAGAGCACCTACCTACTGTGATAGATGAACCAACACCTGAGGAAACTATCAAGTTCAAGGCTACTGAGGATGTCATTCCTACTGAAGAATCTGCTGAAGAATTCATTCCAGAACATGAAGAACGTCAAGCTAATGCACCTGAAGAAAATGCTGAAGAAAATGGTGCTGAAGAAAACGCTGATCAAACTCTGCAACGACAACCAGCTTATCCTCGCATTGCAAAAGAAGTGCAAGTTGAAAAGATCATCAATGACATCAAAGCGCCAGGTCCTCTCACACGCTCAAAAGCTTCACATCTGTCTAACTTTTGTGGGCAGTATGCTTTTGTCTCTATTACAGAGTCCACTAAGGTAGATGAAGCATTTCTGGAGCCTGAGTGGATTCAGGCCATGCAAGAAGAATTACATTAGTTCGAGCTCAACAATGTCTGGGAACTGGTCAAACGTCCAGATCCTCACAAGCACAATATCATCGACACAAAGTGGATCTACCACAACAAGCATGATGAAAATGGCCTTGTGGTGAGGAATAAGGCACGGCTTGTAGCTCAAGGCTACACACAGGTTGAAGGAATTGATTTCGATGAAACTTTTGCACATGTTGCTAGACTTGAGGCTATTCGCATATTACTTGCTTATGCTAACCATCATGATATCACTCTATATCAAATGGATGTGAAAAGTGCATTCCTCAATGGTAAGCTTGAGGAAGAAGTATATGTTGCTCAACCCCCAGGTTTTGAAGATCCAAAGAATCCTGACAAAGTCTTCAGACTCAACAAGGCCCTCTATGGCCTCAATCAGGCCCCACGGGCTTGGTATGATACTTTGAAGGAACTCTTCATGAAGAAAGGCTTCAAACCCGGTTCACTCGACCCTACTCTTTTCACTAAATCTTATGATGGTGAATTGTTTGTGTGCCAAGTATATGTTTATGATATTATCTTTGGCTGTACTGACCAATGTTACAGTGATGAATTTGCCTATATGATGAGTGAACAATATCAAATGTCTAGTATGGGAGAGTTGAAATTCTTCTTAGGTCTTCAAATTCGTCAACAACACAATGGCATATTCATATCTCAGGAGAAATACCTTAAGGATGTACTGAGGAAATTCGGCATGCAAGATTGCAAAGGCGTCAAAATTCCTATGCCCACAAATGGCCATCTGTGCACTGATGAAAATGGTATTGACTTTGATCATAAGGTATACTGCTCCATGATTGGTTCCTTATTATACTTATGTGCATCTAGGCCAGATATAATGCTTAGTGTTTGCATGTGTGCCCGATTTCAAGCTGCACCGAAGGAATCACACCATAAGGCTGTGAAACATATTCTTCGATATCTAGCTCACACACCAACACTTGGATTATGGTACCCCAAGGGCTCGGCTTTTGATCTTATTGGATATTCTGACTCTGACTATGTTGGTGATCGTGTGGACCGCAAGTCAACATCTGGTACATGTCATTTCCTCGGACGATCTTTGGTATGTTGGTCCTCTAAGAAACAGAACTGCGTATCACTATCTACTGCTGAAGCTGAGTACATTGCCGCTGGTTCTTGCTGTGCCCAATTGCTATGGATGAAGCAAACTCTCAAGGACTACGGCGTCAACATGAAGAATGTGCCTCTCTTATGTGACAATGAGAGTGCCATCAAGATTGCTCACAACCCAGTTCAGCACTCGAAGACAAAGCACATTCAGATTTTTCATCATTTTCTTCGTGATCATGTGTTGAAGGGCGACATTTCTATTGAGCATGTGAAGACTGAAGAACAGCTAGCCGATATCTTCACAAAGCCCTTGGATGATAAGAGATTTAGCAAGTTACGGTGTGAGCTAAATATCTTAGAGTCTTCGAATGTTCTTTGAAAAGGACACTCATCCTAACACTTATGCAAAATTGATGACTTAGATGTGCAACACATGAAGAAACGTTTTCCTTCAATCAATGAAGAATAACACTCTTAGTGTGAAGAAATTAACGTAGAATTTGATTCTCAGAACCCTACGATAATTGTACGCGGTGTTTGAAATCATCATTCTTATACGGTGGGTCACGCCACCACCAAAAGTTGAAATTCCTCAAATTATTCATATTCTTCAACTTTGCATAGTATTCACCGGCTCCGTTGTTTTTCTTCATTGGCTATATATATATGAGTTTATGTCCTCTACAGCATTCACTTATTGCTATTTCTTCAAGTTGGTTTTCTGCTAAGTGAATGTGATCGGACCCTTTCCCTCTATGCTATACTCAACCAAATCTGTTCACAAATTCTTCATGTGCGTTCTATTTGAAACTCGTTCAAAATCTTCACTGTGTCCTTGTCAGCTGAAGAAATTGCGAACGAAACTTTAAAACCTATCTTATCAAAATTTTCGGTCTTGCCGCTCAAACCGTTCCGCATCCCTCGATACACTTATCCACTCACCCACGATCTAACATGATCTCCACCTCTCACTACGTGGGTGACACATGTCATGCGAATGAGAACGGTCAGGGGCACGTTCGTCCAATTTCTTCGGGCGAGCAGTTTTTCACCGTGGCTATAAATACCCCTCCTTCCCTTCCTTACTTCTTTTACTCCGCTCGACCTCTCTCTCCAGCTCGAGTTTCTCAAACCCTAGCGCCGCCGCTACTTCATCGCCGCCGGTGAGGAAGAGCTTCACTGCCTCGACCTCGTTGCCGACGTACTCGCGCCGACCGCGGACATCTTCACTCCGCCGCCGCCGTAGCCGTCTTCCTCCGCCAAGTTAGGGCGTGGAAGATCTGCACAGACGAATTTCACATCTCCTCACTCTAGTTTGTCGTGTTCTTCGTCCAGGGTAAATAAAAGTTACTTTTACTGCCCTCGTTGATTCGAATGATTATCTACAAAATCTTTAAAAGTGTTTTTCTTCATATCTTCACATACTGAACACCTCACAAAGTCATCTGTTCTTGATTCGTTTCTCTAAGCATCATTTTTCTTCAAGATTCCTCAATTGTGCGGATTTTCGATCTATACAACTCTGGAACCTAAGACAAAGAACGCTTAGTGAAAATCTTCAAGACTCATCTGGTCAAATTCCTCAAACTTGTTCTTTTTGAAAAACCTTCTGAGAACGCATATGACCTCTCCAAATTCCTCACAACTATACTCTGTTCACAGGTACACATGTCAGCCGCTGAATCACTAGGTTCTCATCAACTTAACTCATTTGCAGCGTTCCTCGAAGAAAAGTTGCATACTTCTTCAAAGAATTCGATTGTTCAAATTCCTCAACTGAAGAAAATGGCTGATGGTAAAAGGCCACAGAAGGGAGGAAAGAGGCCTGAGGTAAATACATCGTTTGAAATCCCTGATGACATATATGCTGGGTACTGCACACCTCCTGAGGAAACCAAGAATGAGCGCAAAGTGCGCATTCAGAAGATAGAGAGGAGATGGGCAAGAGAATGGAGGGAGTACAAATATGTCACTCCTAAGTACATGAAGAAATTCGCACTCAATACTCCATGCCCAAGAGCTCCATTGGCACCTGGCCAAATAGCAGACCCCACCAGCCTCAAGCGCGGTGAGGACTACCCTGATGAATGGGCCAAGCGCCAAGGCAAGCTGGCTAAGCAAGCCAGAGAAGCAGTGAGGAAATTTAATGAAGACTCTGCTGCTGCTGCTGCCTCTACTGAGGTCCTTGCAGTCAAGCCAAAGAAGGCTATGTCAAAGAAGCCTGCGCACAAGCCAAGTGCTTCCTCAGCAATGCCCTCACGGCCAGAATCATCAAAGCCCTCACGGCCAATTCCTCATGCTGCTGCTATTCCTCCAAAGTCCTCAGCTCCTCCGCCAAAGCTTTCAGCTGTTCCGACCAAATCCTCAGCACCTGTGCATCTAGCTTCGTGCCAAAGGACTGCCGGCATCTCCATTGCCTCAGGTGTCTCAGCTAGTTCCTCAGCTGCACCAAGTTCCTCAGCTGGCCCCTCACTGCTGAAGACAAAGGCCACTGCTGGACGAGGTCCACGCCCAAGTCCTCAAAAGAAGTAAGTCGCTTTCCAAGTGCCGTCTGATGAAGACGAAGCTGATGATGATGAACTTGCAGAAATCATCAGAGACAGGCAAGTCAGGGCCGCTAGAGCCAAAGGATTAGAAGTGCCACTGCTTTTGGATCCCAAGCTGATCCTCGACTACATTGATGATTGGCACAAGGACCCCAACACTCCCTTGCCTGACTTCAAGCTGACTCCTAGCCAAAGTCACATGCTGACCCACTTCATTCAAGAAGAAAAGTGGAAATTTGAGAAGGCCAGGCAGATCAAGAAAACGCAGTACAGGAAGGAGAAATTTCTGAAGAACAACGTTGTCTCTATGACAACTGATGAACTTGTAAAAATCCAATCTGAAATCAAAACCCTCAGCGATGACTTCAAAGCCTACTATGCTGATTGGCAAGGAGCCAAAGTTAGATTTGTAAAGATACTGAACAGTTCACTTCAAATGTTGCTGCCCCAACGCAACAGGAAATTCCTCAGGCTGAAGCATCTGCTCAGCCGACTGAAGAACATGCCAGCACCGCTGATGAAAATTAGGCTGCTGAAGAAAATGTGAGTTCCAGGGCTGATGACTGCACTCCAGCCGCTGAAGAAATTGCCAGGGCATCCACTAGTGGTGCGCCTGAAGAAACTGAAGAACTCAGGGCAACTGCATCAGTTGTGCCTGAAGAAAATTAACCAGATTCCTCAGCTGCTCCTGCACCAACTTCAACTCCAATCCTTCCATGTGCATCAGATGTGAAGAAGACCAAGGTTGCAGAGCGTGCTGCAGTGAAGAAAAGGAAAGCATCAGCTGCTTCAGATTCTTCAGCTCTGAAGAAAATGAAGCCTATGACAAGTTCGTTTGAAAATCCGATTGATGCTGTTCCATCTCAACCAGGCCATCAAAGGACCTTGTTCCCTTTGATGAAGAATATGTGATCCCCAGCGGATCTGATGAAGAAACTCCTTCTGCTGCTTCGTCTGAACCGTTGGATGAAGAAATTGAAGTGGATGCGATCTCTTTAACACCTATCTGAAGGAAATATGCCCTAGAGGCAATAATAAAGTTATTATTTATTTCCTTATATCATGATAAATGTTTATTATTCATGCTAGAATTGTATTAACCGGAAACATAATACATGTGTGAATACATAGACAAACAGAGTGTCACTAGTATGCCTCTACTTGACTAGCTCGTTAATCAAAGATGGTTATGTTTCCTAACCATGAACAAAGAGTTGTTATTTGATTAACGAGGTCACATCATTAGTTGAATGATCTGATTGACATGACCCATTCCATTAGCTTAGCACCCGATCGTTTAGTATGTTGCTATTGCTTTCTTCATGACTTATACATGTTCCTATAACTATGAGATTATGCAACTCCCGTTTACCGGAGGAACACATTGGGTACTACCAAACGTCACAACGTAACTGGGTGATTATAAAGGAGTACTACAGGTGTCTCCAATGGTGGATGTTGGGTTGGCGTATTTCGAGATTAGGGTTTGTCACTCCGATTGTCGGAGAGGTATCTCTGGGCCCTCTTGGTAATACACATCACATAAGCCTTGCAAGCATAATAACTAAGATGTTAGTTATGAGATGATGTATTACGGAACGAGTAAAGAGACTTGCCAGTAACGAGATTGAACTAGGTATTGGATACCGACGATCGAATCTCGGGCAAGTAACATACCGATGACAAAGGGAACAACGTATGTTGTTATGCGGTCTGACCGATAAAAGATCTTCATAGAATATGTAGGAGCCAATATGGGCATCCAGGTCCCGCTATTGGTTATTGACCGGAGACGTGTCTCGGTCATGTCTACATTGTTCTCGAACCGTAGGGTCCGCACGCTTAACGTTACGATGACAGTTATTATGAGTTTATGCATTTTGATGTACCGAAGGTAGTTCGGAGTCCCGGATGTGATCACGGACATGACGAGGAGTCTCGAAATGGTCGAGACATAAAGATTGATATATTGGAAGCCTATGTTTGGACATCGGAAGTGTTCCGGGTGAAATCAGGATTTTACCGGAATACCGGGAGGGTTACCGGAACCCCCCCCCCCCCCCCCGGGAGCTAAATGGGCCATAATGGGCCTTAGTGGAAAAGAGAAGGGGCTGCCCTAGATGGGCTGCGCGCCTCCCCCTTCCCCTAGTCCTATTAGGACTAGGAAAGGGTGGCCGGCCACCTCCTCCTCTTTTCCCCTCCGATGAATCCTAGTTGGACTAGGATTGGAGGGGGAATCCTACTCCCAGTGGGAGTAGGACTCTCCTGCGCCTCCCCCCTTGGCCGGCCAGCCCCTCCCCCTTGCTCCTTTATATACGGAGGCAGGGAGCACCCCATGACACACAAGTTGATCCTTGAGATCGTTCCTTAGCCGTGTGCGGTGCCCCCTGCCACCAAATTCCACCTCGATCATACCGTTGTAGTGCTTAGGCGAAGCCCTGCGTCGGTAGTACATCAAGATCGTCACCATGCCGTCGTGCTGACAGAACTCTTCCTCGACACTTTGCTGGATCGGAGCCCGAGGATCGTCATCGAGCTGAACGTGTGCTAAGAACTCGGAGGTGCCGGAGTAACGGTGCTTGGATCGGTCGGATCGGGAAGAAGACGTACGACTACTTCCTCTATGTTGTGTCAACGCTTCCGTTGCGATCTACAAGGGTACGTAGATCAGACTCTCCCCTCATTGCTATGCATCACCATGATCTTGCGTGTGCGTAGGAAATTTTTTGAAATTACTACGTTCCCCAACACTATCATCTCCTCACCTATGCCTCAGTTCACAGCTGAAGAGCCTGGCGTTGAAGAAATGGAAGATGAAGACGTGGACATTGGCTGCTCCACACCTGTAATCAGTGATGAATTCTGGGAAAGTCAGCATCCAAAATCTCCAATGTTCACCCCTCTACAGCAAATTCCTCAGTCCCCCACACAAACTGTTCACATGGGCTCTGAAGAAACTCATCCCACGGCATCTGTCCATGAGGAAATTCCAGCCACTAGCGCTGAAGAAACTGTTGCTGCTGAACTACCAACGACGCAAACTACCATTGGGGAGGAACCAGAAATTCCTCAGCCTGAAGAACCTGCGACTGAGATTCCTGAGGTCGTGATGCAACTCACTGACACTCCTCTGCCGAAGCCAAAGGATCCATTCTCACGCAAGAAAAAGTTCAAGGCTGATGATTTCTTCGGCGAGCACGTATTCTTCAAAGATTACAACCCATATGACTCTGCTCGCATTAGGAAGAGGCGTTTCTGGACTGCTAGTCAAGCCAATTTTTATTCCTCAGTGATGTTCAACAAGGAGAAGATTTTCTACCATGAGCATATTCCTCACGTGGATATGGAATCTCTGCCGTGCTTCACACCAGTCCTCAGTGTTCTTCATGATGCTGGACTACTCAACTTCTGCTTTGACATCTGCGATTGGAATGAAGAACCGATTCTTCAATTTTATGCAATGCTGCACATCACCGGAGATGCTGAAGATGTGAATTCATGGGTGCTGGACTGGATGTCTGAAAACACTCACTACACTACACCAGCCTCTGAATTGCTTCATGCTGTACCACTCAGTCCTCCCCTTGAAGAAGCTCGCTGCATCTACAGTGAACCTGAGCTCACAAATCATTACATGCAGATGCTGATGAAGCCTTTGAAACCAGGTCAAGCACCACGAACCAAATTCCTCGTGAAGGAATTGCTGTACGTGCCCAGAACTATCTATCGTATCCTTACGAGGACAATCAGTCCTATCAAAGGCCACGACTCATCTGATGAGGAAATTGTTGGCATCATGAAGAATCTGGTATTCAACATCGTTCATGGCATTCCTGTCAATTATCACGATTTCTTCATGAGGACTATGGCCAATGTTGCACTGTCTCCGTTTGAGCTGAAGCCTTATGCACCTTGGATCATGAGATTCCTCGGGACAAGGTCTTCACTCAACTACAAAGCTGATTTCCGGACTCATCTCAGCTACTTGCCCCCAATTGAAGTCCTCAAGCAGACATATTCCTCAGTTGATGGAAAGGGCAAGGCACCAGCTGTAATTTATGAAGGCATTCGTCCATTGGATGGTCAGTTTCGCAAAGCTGCATCTTATTCCACCAATGATGACTCTGCCACACATGACTCTGCCAATGCACCCAAGTCCACTCCTCAAGCCACAGCTCCGCGCGTGATGACAGACCGTGAACTTCTGCTTAGTCTTCACCAGAAGGTGGATCGAAATCACAAATGGGTTAAGCGTCAGTTTGGTTCACTTCTTCACAACATGACTGCCACACACAATGAAGTGAAGAAAAACCACTACTACCTCCATCAAGTCTTTGGTCGCACCTGGGCAATCCTGTCACATCTGTATGGTGAAGAAGATATGAAGAACATGGGTCTTAATGAACATTTTGACTGGTTTGCACCTCCACCGAAGAAATTCAAGAAGGTCAAGGTTCCTTCTCTGGTGGCCAGCTCATATTCTTCATCGCGCGACACTGATGAACATGAAGATTTGGACGACACTGCGGCAGGCCCTACATCAACCAACGACCCCAACAACGCTGACGCTCCATCATCAACATGATTATCTTCAGCGGCGTTAGTCCTCATTTTCGATCCTTTTGGTCATTCGATGAAAAGGGGGGAGAAATATGAGTTAGTCTTCAAGCGGGTCTACTATATGTGCGTTTTTTTCCTAAGTTACAACTCTCGTTCTTCTGAAACTTTATTGGATCGAGTTGTAATCTTAAACCCGATGGTGCTCTGATACTTTTGATGCACTGTGCTCTGATACTCTTGATACACTATTCTGCATGCTTATTCCTCGTTAATATTATTGCACGCATGCTGAATTTCATCAGGCACCATATTTCATCATGCATTTCAAATTCTTCATATTATATGTTAAATGCGTGTATGAATTACAAGATATAGGGGGAGATCTCCATGATTCAACTCTTCAAGTGTGCATTTCTTCAAAAGCAAATTCCTCACTATGCACATCTTCACGGGGAGTTCTTCTATATCTTGCAATCAAATTCCTCAATATTAGTATTTACACTTCATATGTTTATCCCCGTTGAAAACTTAACCTATATTGTCATCAATCACCAAAAAGGGGGAGATTGTAAGTGCATCTAGTGCCCCTTAGTGATTTTGGTGTATTGAAGACTTATAGGTTAAGGGACTAATGCGTGTGTGAGTGTACACAGGTCTATAAGTCTATGAGGAGTTTGATATTTACAGGAAAAGTCGACCCCTAAAAATGAATATCTTCGAGTGAAGATTTTGGTATTTCTGAAGACTTTCATGAAGACTTTGAAAGTGAAGAAATTGGTGTGTCCGTGAAGACTTGATAATCATGCGAGAAATATGAAGCTTGAAGACTTTCGTTTTCATAGTTTTGCTTTTCTCTTTCTTGAGTCATAGGAAACACCGTACTGTTAAAGGGGGTCGAGGAAATACTAAGGAAAAATTTCCATGTCATGCTCAACTCAAAATCCTACACCTACCAATCCCTTCGAGTGAAGCCATTGGAAATCTCATACAATTCAGTCAAATTTCTTCATTGACAGAGACGAAGTTCTTCTGGTCTCTGAGGAATTTGTCCTAACTGAGGAGTTAGGAATTCGCTAGTGCGGATTGCCTACACAGTGAGGAACATGATAGCCCTGAGGATTTTGCTACTCAAAATTCCGATCGTTGCTGTGCTATGCGCCAGCTATTCCAAAATATCTATCCACCTAACGGTCATATCATTGAAGGGCATTTATGTATTATCATGTCGGGCTGCTCCCTAGGCTATAAATAGCCACCCCTACAACCACTAGCTGGTTGGCTGCTCCGAGAGAAACTGACACTTGTCATTTGAGAGCAACCCATCCTCCGAGGACTTTGAGCGAAAATCATCAAGTGAGGAAAAACCAAAAACCCAAAATCCAAACACCTACAAACCCCAAGTGATTGAGCATCACTGAAGAGATTGATCCTGAGTGGATCCGACGCTTGTTACCTTTGAATACTGTGCTTCTTCCAGACGGTTAGGCGTCATGGTCTAGAGTATCCAAGAGGAATTGTGGATCGCCGGGTGACCAAGTTTGTGAAGGTTTGGAAGTCGCCTGAAGACTTACCACAAGTGATTGGACGAGGTCTGTGTGACCTTAGTTCAAGGAGAATACGGTGAGGACTGGGTGTCTTGGACTAAGTGTCCTTGACCGGGTGTCCGGGACTGTGTGTCCTCGAGTTTAAAAACTCAGCCGCTCCAACCAGACGTACAACTGAGACAATAGTTGGAACTGGTCTACCAAATCTTGTCTTCACCGAGCTTACTGGTTCTATTTCCTCAACTCTTTCATTTCCTCATAACTATGTTGTATGTTTGTTCATATATGTGTTTGAAGACTTTGACTGAAGACTTTCTCAATTTCCTCAGTTCAATTTCTTCAGTCTGTTTGTCTTCGTCCTGTGTTATCCTGTGTTTACGCTTCCTGTACTCTGTGCCTGTCTTCATGTCATCATGATGACTAGTCTTGTATTCTGTTGTGTTTACTTTTGAGTACTTATTCCGCTGCTAGTAGTTCTTCGCTAAGGAATTTCCTCACTGGCAAATTCCTCAGTGAAGAATTTCATAAAAATCGCCTATTCACCCCCCTCTAGTCGATATAACACACTTTCAAATATTAAGGCCAAACATTTGCTCAAAGGCAGTTGATGTCTATTACACAACTTATTCTTGTAGACTAGTGTTGGGCCTTCAAGCGCAGAGTTTTGTAGGACACCAGCAAATTTCCCTCAAGTGGATGATCTAAGATTTATCAATCCATAGGAGGCGTAGGATGAAGATGGTCTTTCTCAAACAACCTTGCAATCAAATACAAGAAATCTCTTGTGCCCCCAACACACCAAATACAACGATAAGTTGTATAGGTGCACTAGTTCAACGATGGTGATACAAGTGTAGTATGGATGGTAAATATAGGTTTTTGTAATCTGGAAATATAAAAACAACAAGGTAGCAACTAATAAAATGGAGCACAAGCAGTATTGCAATGCTTGAAAACAAGGCATAGGGTTCATACTTTCATTAGTGCAATCTCTCAATAGTGTTAACATAATTGAATCATGTAAGAAGCCCTTAACGTGCGACAAAGAATAACTCCAAAGTTTCTATCAGAGAACGTAGGACAAAAATGTGTATCAACCCCTATGCAAAGATTACTCTAATGTCACCTCGGGAATCCACAAGTTGATTACCAAAACATACATCAAGTGACTCAATAGAATGCCCCATTGTTACCATGGGTATCCACATGCAAGACATACATCAAGTGATCTCAAATCTAATATTCAATCCAACATAACAAAACCTAAAAGAGCAAGACTCTATTCATCACAACAAGATAGAGAAGGAAGAACACTATATGATCCAACTATATTAACAAAGCTCGCGGTACATCAAGATCGTGCCAAATCAAGAACATGAGAGAGAGAGAGAGATCAAACACATAGCTACGGGTACATACCCTCAACCCCCGAGGGTGAACTACGCCCTCCTCATCATGGAGACCGTCGGGATGATGAAGATGGCCTCCGGTGATGATTTCTCCCTCTGGCAGGGTGCCGAAAAAGGCCTCCAGATGGGATCTCTTTGGAACAGAGGCTTGCGACGGCAAAGTCAAAGTCCTAGGTTTATTTCTCGGGGTTTCTCTATTTATAAGAATTTTCAGAGTTGGAATCACACGAAAAGGAGTTACGAGGGGCCCACAAGGCAACAGCCCATGGTCGCCCCCCTGGGCGCAGCAGATTGCCTTGTCACCTCCTCGTGGGTCTTCTGGTCCTCCCATGAAGCTTCAGGGGTCTCTTATGTTTCGAACAAATCGTCAAAAAGTTTCGTCGCATTTGGACTTTGTTTGGTATGGATTTTCTAGGAAACAAAAAACAAGCAAAAAATAGCGACTGGCACTGGGCACTATGTTAATATGTTAGTCCATGAAAATCATATAAAAGTGCACCAAAACCATGTGAAATTATTGCTAACATGGCATGGATACTTCATAAATTATAGATACGTTGCAGACATATCAGCATCCCCAAGCTTAATTCATGCTCGTCCTCGAGTTGGTAAATGATAAAAGAAATTATGAAGTGTGAATGCTAGCAGAGTGCATAAGTTTGATCAATGATAATTTCAATCACTTTTCCTAGCATCATAGACAAGAACCCTTTCTCATAAAACTTCTCATGATCAAGTAGCAAGCTATCCACATGTTAAAGTATAGACCACAAACTTTCTTGAAAACTAACAAACTATGTTTTCATCATCAAACAATTACAATTCATCTTATTTTTAGGAAGGGTCTATGTAAGAGTTTTGTTTTAGAAAATTCCACATACTCAACTATCATTTAGTCTTTCATGATTGCTGACACTCAAAGCATATTTTTAGAACAAACTGTTTCAGTCAAATACATAGGAAGATAGGAGCTTAATGTTTTGCCTCCCAACTTATTTATCTCACGGATAATGTCAATAGTAATAACTCATGATCACCTATATTCAACTGGATATGTGTGCCTGGATCTTTCCCCACCACATGATGCTTGCCAACTAAAGAATAATTGAGGTTGAAATGATAAGGAATACTATTGGCTCTTGCATAAAAGTAAATACTAAAAAGGAAAAGATATGCCCTTCGTAGAGGGAAGCAGAGGTTGCCATGTGCTTTTGATTTTTGGATGTGCGAGCCCTTAATGCAAAGGAACGCCACTTTATATTGCCCCTTGTGATATCTACCTTTATTATGTACTCTGTCGCTTTTATTTTTTTTACCATCACAAGTTCATACAAAGCTAATTTTCCCTTGCAATAAAAGATCATACATATTTAAGAGAAAGTTTTTGTTGCTTTTTGCACCGATGACAACTTACTTGAAGGATCTTAATCCATCCATAGGTAGATATGGTGGACTCTCATGGAAGAAACTTGTCTCAGGGATTTTGGATGCACAAGAAGTCTTCCCTCTTAGTACAGAATTTTTTGGCTAGCAAAAATCCTAAACAAGCACCACATGTTGGAGGATCCATAAGAATATAATTTCTATGTGAACATAAACAAACATAACCCATTATGTTGTCTTCCTTGTCCAACATCAACTACTTGATCAAGCTTGAAAGTAATTGATGGGGCTCACAATCATAGAAGATGTCCAAGATAGTATATTTATATGTGAAATCTCTCTTCCTTCAATATTCTTTCATGAATTATCAAGTGAATAATGCTGTGTTTGTTAACTTTCAATAAATTATACCACTTATACTTCATATATATGAAGTCATTGCTCCCCATGAAACAAGCATATGAAATACACATAATTTCAACTTCATGACATTCAGTTCATTCAACAATTTAATCTTAGGATATAAGTGAAGTACGAGAGTAAATGACAAACTATTCCAAAAAGATATAAGTGAAGATCAAATGAGTAGTTAAATAATTAAGTAGCTATGTGAGGACTCCCTCCCATTTAAAAAAAACTTTCAAATCTAAGTATTTTATTCAAACAACAAACAAAATAAAGGGGCACTCCAAGAATAGCACATATCATGTGAACAAGTAAAAACTTAGGCTCACCCAAAACTAACCGATAGTTGTTGAAGAAGCAAGGTGGGATACCTACCGGGGCATTGATACGTCTCCAATGTATCTATAATTTTTGATTGTTCCATACTGTTATATTATCATTCTTGGATGTTTTACAATCATTTTATATCATTTTTTGGTACTAACCTATTGACATAGTGCCAAGTGACAGTTGCTATTTTTTGCTTGTTTTTTACATTGCAGGAAATCAATATCAAACAGAGTCCCAATGCAGCGAAACTTTTGTGGAATTTTTATGGACCAAAAGATACCCAATGGGTCGAAAAAGCACTTGGGGGTGCCCCGAGGGGGGCACAACCCACCAGGCCCTCGGCCGCACCCAGGTGGGTTGTGCCCACCTCGGTAGCCTCCCGTGCCGCCTCTTTGCTTTATAAACACCCCAATATTCCAGAAACCCTAGGGGAGTCGACGAAAATCAATTCCAGCCGCCGCAAGTTCTAGAAACCACAGATCCAATCTAAACACCATCACGAAGGGGTTCATCATCCTCATTGGTGCCTCCGATGATACGTGAGTAGTATTTTGTCGACCTTCGGGTCCGTAGTTAGTAGCTAGATGGATTCCTCTCTCTCGCTCTCTCTCTCTCTCTTAATTCTCAATACAATGGTCTCTTGGTGATCTATTTGATGTAACTCTTTTTGCGGTGTGTTTGTTGGGATCCGATGAACTTTGAGTTTATGATCAGATCTATGCTTTTATCCATGAAGGTTATTTGAGTCTTTTTTATCTCTTATATGCATGATTACTTATAGCCTCGTATTTCTTCTTTGAATCTTTGGTTTAATTAGGCCAACGAGATCAATTTTTCTTGCCATGGGAAGAGGGGCTTTGTGATGGGTTCGATCTTACAGTGCTTGATCCCAGTGACAGAAGGGGAACCGACACGTATGTATCGTTGCTATTAAGGATTACAAGGTGGGGTCTATTTCTATATAAATAGTTCTTGTCTACATCATGTCATCGTTCTTATTGCATTACTCCATTTCTCCGTGAACTTAATACACTAGATGCATGTTGGATAGCGGTCGATGTGTGGAGTAATAGTAGTGGATGCAGGCAGGAGTCGGTCTACTAATCTTGGACATGATGCCTATATAATGATCATTGCCTGGATATCGTCATGATTATTTGAAGTTCTACCAATTTCCCAACAGTAATTTGTTTACCCACCGTTGCTATTTTTCTCGAGAGAAGCCACTAGTGAAACCTACGGCCCCAGGTCTCTTCTTTATTATATTTGCCTTTACAATCTATTTTTATTTGCTTTTATTTTCAGATCTATTAATCTAAAAACCAAAAAATACCATGCTGCAATTTTTATTTATTTATTTTATCTCGTGTTCCCACGAGATCTATTTATCCAATCTACTACAATTTTACCTATCTTTTTACCCGTGAGGGATTGACAACCCCTCTCTTATGCCGGGTTGCAAGTATTTGTTCTTTGTGTGCAGGAGCTATTTATGTGGTGTTGCATGGTTCTCTTACTAGTTCGATAACCTTGGTATCATCATTGAGGGAAATACCTACCGTAGCAGTGCTGCATCATCCCTTCCTCTTTGGGGAAATACCGATGTAGTTCAAGCCACATCAAAAGGAATTTCTGGTGCCGTTGCCGGGGATACATCATCAACATCTACCAGGTTCCTAATCGAAAATCTCATCTCCTTGCAATTTACATTAATTGCCATTTGTCTCTCGTTTTCCTCCCCCCCCACTTCACAAAAAATTGTCATTTTATTCGCCCTCTTTTTTCGTTCGCCGTTTTCTCGTGAGATCTGTTTTTAAGTGCAATCTTGTTGCGTAATCACAATGACTCAAGAGAACACCAAGTTCTGTGATTTCTCCAATACCAACAACAATGATTTTATTAGCACTCTGATTGCTCCTCCCGCCACTAGTGCGGAGTCTCATGATATTAATATCGCTTTGTTGAATCTTGTTATGAAAGATCAATTTTCCGGTACTCAATGCCGCGTCCCATCTTAACACATTCGTGGAATTATGCGATATGCAAAAGAAAAAAGATGTGGACAATGATGTTGTGAAGTTGAAATTATTCCTGTTTTCTTTGCGAGATCGTGCAAAAAATTGGTTTTCTTCTTTGCCTCACAATAGTATCGATTCTTGGGATAAGTGCAAAGATGCTTTCATTACTAAATATTTTCCACCCGCAAAAATTATTTCCCTTAGAACCCAGATCATGAATTTCAAGCAACTTGAACATGATAATGTTGTGCAATCTTGTGAAAGGATGAAATTAATGCTAAGGAATTGCCCAACTCATGGGTTAAATCTTTGGATGATCATACACAAAAATTTATGCGGGGTTGAATTTTGTTTCTCGTAATCTTTTTGACTCCACCGCGGGTGGTACTTTTATGGAAATTGCTTTGGGTGAAGCCACCAAAGTGCTTGACAATATTATGGCAAATTATTCACAATGGCATACTGAAAGAGCTCCTACTAGTAAAAAAAGTTAATTCGGTTGAAGAAGTTTCTCCTTTGAGTGAAAAAGTTGATGCACTTATGAAATTGATTGCTAATAAAAGTGCTCCTATTGATTTTAATGATGTGCCTTTGTCTACTTTGACTGAGCAAAATAGTGATGCCATAGATGTGAATTTTATCTCTCGAAACAATTTCAATAACAATGCTTATAGAGGTAATTTTAATCCTAGGCGTTTTCCTAGTAATTCCTCTAATAATTATGGTAATTCCTATGGTAACCCTTCTTATAACAATAATAGGAAAACCTCTGATCTCGAGAATAATATTAAAGAATTTATCAATACTCAAAAAAAATTCAATGCTACAATAGAAGAAAAGTTGAATAAGATTGATGATATGTCTAGAAGTATTGATAGGATTTCTCATGATGTAGAAAATCTCAAGATGAAAAATTTTGTGCCTAAGGTTGAGGAATCAATTAAGGCTCTTTATGTTTCTATGGATGAAAGTAAGAAAAGAACCGCTATGCTTAGAGCTAGAAGAGAACTTTTAGAAAAAGCATTTTCTAGTGATTGCTTTCATAAAAGTGATGGAGATCTTAAAATGATTAGAGTTTCCTCTATTGATTCTTGTTTAGTAAAATTAAGATTGATAATAAAGGTACTAAAGAAGAGTCAACTTTAGCTAGAAGGCATCCCAATAATTCGGAGGGTGAAAATCTTGTTGAGAAAATTGATTAAAGTGGGTTTGAAGAGGTCAAAACTTTAACTAGTGATGTGCCCACTCTTTTGGATTACAAATACTTATGATAGTTACTCTTTGATTGATTGCATTTCTTTGTTGCAATCCATGATAAATTCACCCCATGCTTATGAACAAAATAAAGCTTTTACTAAACATATTGTTGATGCTATGATGAAAGCTTTGGAAGAAAAGTTGGAATTAGAGATTTCAATTCCTAGAAAGTTGCATGATGAATGGGAACCTACTATCAAAGTCAAGATTTAAATTATGAGTGTGTTGCTTTATGTGACTTGGGTGCTAGTGTTTCTACAATTCTGAAATCTCTATGTGATGTGCTTGGTCTTACCGATATTGAAGAGTGTTCTCTAAATTTGCACTTGGAAGATTCTACTATTAAAAAACCTAAGGGAAGAATTAATGATGTTCTTATTCTTTCAAATAGGAATTATGTGCCCATAGATTTTATTGTTCTTGATATTGATTGCAATATGTCTTGTCCAATTATTCTTGGTAGACCTTTTTACGTACTATTGGTGCCATGATTGATATGAAAGAAGACAATATTAAATTTCAATTTTCACTAATTCCCTAGAACTAGAATTAAGCCACCTTATGAATCAATCATGAGCGCATCATATGGATCTAGAAACAAAGATGACAATACTTAGATCCTTTGCATTATGCCTAGTTAGGGGCATAAAACAATAGCGCTTGTTGGGAGGTAACCCAATGAATAAAATTTATTTTTGTATTTTTATTTTTGTTCTTGAATGTTTGCACAACTATGCTACTATTATGATTGTGTTTTTTGTGTTTCAATTAGTGTTCATAACAAGTAAAGCCTTTGGGATCATGTTGGGTGATAGTTGATTTGATCTTGCTGAAAAAAAGAAATTTTTGGGCCGACAAAAATAATTTTAATTTTTAACAGAAGCGCGATAAAATACTCATCGTTTCTGCAGAAGATTAATACACAAATTGCTCACGCTGTCCTAATTTTTTAGAATTTTTGGAGTTACAGGAGTATTCAAAATCTCCATATTGCTTCAAACTATTCTGTTTTTGATAGATTTTGTTTTCTTTGCGTTGTGTGCTTGTTTTGATGATTCTATGGTTTTCTTTGGGGAGTTTTGCCATAGAAAAGTTGGAATATGGTAGATACAATGCAAAAATAAAATATGAATGGGTTTGCAACAGTACTTATAGTAGTGATTTGCTTTTTTATACTAACGGATCTCACGAAGGTTTTGTTGAGTTTTGTGTGATTGAAGTTTTCAAGTTTTGGGTGACTTTACGATGGATGAAGGAATAAGGATTAGCAAAAGGCTAAGCTTGGGGATGCCCAAGGAACCCCAAGATAATATTCAAGAAATATCAAGCAACTAAGCTTGGGGATTGATACATCTCCGCCGTATCTACTTTTCCAAACACTTTTGCCCTTGTTTTGGACTCTAACTTGTATGATTTGAATGGAACTAACCCGGACTGATGCTGTTTTCAGCAGAATTGCCATGATGTTGTTTTATGTGCAGAAAACAAAAGTTCTCGAAATGACCTAAAACCCCACGGAATGTCTTACAATACATAATAAAAAATCCTCGCCAAAGATGAAGACCAGGGGGCCCACACCCTGTCCACAAGGGCGGGGGCGCCCCCCGAGGGCACGCCCCCCTACCTCGTGGGCCCCCTGGAGACCTCCCGACTCCAACTCCAACTCTATATATCTGCTTTCGGGGGAGAAAAAAATAGGAGAGAAGAATTCATCGCGTTTTACGATACGGAGCCGCCGCCAAGCCCTAAAACCTCTCGGGAGGGCTGGTCTGGAGTCCGTTCGGGGCTCCGGAGAGGGGGATTCGTCGCCGTCGTCATCATCATCAACCATCCTCCATCACCAATTTCATGATGCTCACCGCCGTGCGTGAGTAATTCCACCGTAGGCTTGCTGGACGGTGATGGGTTGGATGAGATTTACCATGTAATCGAGTTAGTTTTGTCAGGGTTTGATCCCTAGTATCCACTATGTTCTGAGATTGATGTTGCTATGACTTCCTTGTCACCAGGGCCCGAGTGCCATGATTTCAGATCTGAACCTATTATGTTTTCATCAATATATGAGAGTTCTTGATCCTATCTTGCAAGTCTATAGTCACCTATTATGTGTTATGATCCGTTAACCCCGAAGTGACAATAACCGGGATACTTATCAGTGATGACCGTAGTTTGAGGAGTTCATGTATTCACTATGTGCTAATGCTTTGTTCCGGTTCTCTATTAAAAGGAGGCCTTAATATCCCTTAGTTTCCATTAGGACCCCGCTACCACGGGAGGGTAGGACAAAGGATGTCATGCAAGTTCTTTTCCATAAGCACGTATGACTATATTCAGAATACATGCCTACATTACATTGACGAAGTGGAGCTAGTTTTGTGTCACCCTATGTTATGACTGTTACATGATGAACCGCATCCGGCATAATTATCCATCATTGATCCGATGCATACGAGCTTTCCATATATTGGTTTACGATTATTTACTTTCCCGTTGCTATTGTTACAACCACTACAAAATACCAAAAACATTACTTTGCTTTCGTTACTCTTTTGTTACCGTTACCATCACTATCATATTACTTTGCTACTAAACACTTTGTTGCAGATACTAAGTTTCCAGGTGTGGTTAAATTGACAACTCAGCTGCTAATACTTGAGAATATTCTTTGGCTCCCCTTGTGTCGAATCAATAAATTTGGGTTGAATACTCTACCCTTGAAAGCTGTTGCGATCCCCTATACTTGTGGGTCATAAAGACTAATTTCGGGCGCCGTTGCCGGGGAGCATAGCTCTATTCTTTGAGTCACTTGGGATTTATATCTGCTGGACACTATGAATAACTTGAAAGACGCTAAGACAACAATTTATCCCTCAACTACGAGGGGAGGTAAGGAACTGCCATCTAGCTCTGCACTTGATTCACCTTCTGTTATGAGTAAGCTTGCGACACCTAAACCCGCTTCTGCTATTCGTTTTGATATGTCGCATGTTATTGATGATGCTACTTCTACTATACATGATACTTATGATGAAACTACTTCTATGCTTGATACTACTGTGCCACTTGGTGATTTTCTCGAGGAACGACTTGCTAGGGCTAGAGAGATTGAAAATATTGAATCTGATTATGATGATGAAAGTGATGATGAAGAATCACTTGTTATTCCTGAGGGTTATTTATTTGACCAAGAAGCTTCTTTAGCTATTTTAACTTGCAAAGATAGATATGAACTCAAAAGGTTATTAGCTAAATGGAATAAGCAATCTCTAAATGCTAGGATGAAACCTGACCCTGCTTTTGCTACTTCACCTATCTGTGTTACTGATAAGGATTATGAATTCTTTGTTGATCCTGATATAATTACTTTGGTTGAATCTGATCCTTTTCATGGCTATGAATCCGAAACTATTGTGGCACATCTTACTAAATTAAATGATATAGCCACCCTGTCACTAATGATGAGAGATCTCGCTACTTTTATATCCTTAAAATATTTCCGTTCTCATTAAAGGGTGATGCTAAGATATTGTTTAATTCTCTTGATCCTGGTTGTGTGCATAGCCCCCAGGGTATGATTTACTACTTCTCTGCTAAATATTTCCCTGCTCATAAGAAACAAATTGCTTTAAAGGAAATATACAAATTTGTGCAAATTAAAGAAGAGAGTCTCCCACAAGCTTGGGGGAGGCTTCTCAAGTTACTTAATGCTTTGCCTGATCATCCTCTTAAGAAAAATGAAATACTTGATATCTTTTATAATTGACTAACCGATGCTTCCAGAGATTACCTGGATAGTTGTGCTGGTTCTCTTTTCAAGGAAAGAACACTGGATGAAGCTGAAATATTATTGAATAATCTGTTGACAAATGAAAATAATTGGGCACCTCCTGAGCCAGCTCCTGCTCCAATTAATGATCCTATTCCTAAACCAACTCCGAAGAAGAGAGGTGTTCTATTTCTCAGTCTCGAAGATATGCAAGAGGCAAAGAAATCTATGAAAGAAAAAGGTATTAAAGCTGAAGATGTTAAGAATTTACCTCCTATTGAAGAAATACATGGTCTTAATTTACCGCCTGTCGAAGAAACATATGATCTTAATCCTTTATTTATTGAAGAACCTCCAGACCTCGATAACCCGACACAGGTAGTAAAGGTAAATTCTCTCTATAGATATGATAAAGCTGAAATCCCTCCTGCTAAAATTGCTAGTCAATGCTTGGATGAGTTTGATAATTTTATGTTTAAGCAAGAAGACTTCAATGCTTATTTTGGTAGACAATTAAAACAAGATGCTGATATGATTAAATACTTGGGTGATTATATGGCTAATATTAGAGGTGAACTTAAACTTGTTAGCAAACATGCTTCTATGGTTACCACTCAAGTAGAACAAGTACTTAAAGTTCAAAAAGAATTGCTCGATGAGATGAATAGTAAGAAAAATGATTATGCTGTTAAAGTGGCTACTAGAACTGGTAGAATGACTCAGGAACCTTTGTATCCTGAAGGCCACCCTAAGAGAATTGAGCAAGATTCTCAGAGAAATAATATTGATGCACCTAGTTCTTCTAAAAAGAAGAAAAAGAAAAATGATAGAACTGTGCAAACTTCTAGTGAACCTATTGCTGAACCACCTGATAATCCAAATGGTATATCTATGTCTGATGCGGAAACACAATATGGCAATGAACATGAACCTAATGAAAATGTTAATGATGATGTTCATACTGATGCTCAACCTAGTAATGATAATGATGTAGAAATTGAACCTGCTGTTGATCTTGATAACCCACAATCAAAGAATCAACGTTATGATAAGAAAGACTTTGTTGCTAGGAAAGATGGTAAAGAAAGAGAGCCTTGGGTTCAGAAACCCATGCCTTTTCCTCCCAAACCATCCAAGAAAAAGGATGATGAGGATTTTGAGCGCTTTGCTGAAATGATTAGACCTATCTTTTTGCGTATGCGATTAACTGATATGCTCAAAACCAATCCTTATGCTAAGTACATGAAAGATATTATTACAAATAAAAGAAAGATACCAGAAGCTGAAATTTCCACCATGCTTGCTAATTATACTTTTAAGGGTGGAATACCAAAGAAACTTGGAGATCCAGGAGTACCTACTATACCATGCTCCATTAAAAGAAACTATGTTAAAACTGCTTTATGTGATCTTGGAGCCGGTGTTAGTGTTATGCCTCTCTCTTTATATCGTAGACTTGACTTGAATAAGTTGACACCTACTAAAATATCTTTGCAAATGGCTGATAAATCAACTGCTATACCTGTCGGCATTTGTGAGGATGTTCCTGTTGTGGTTGCAAACGTTACTATTTTAACGGACTTTGTTATTCTTGATATTCCCAAGGACGATAGTATGTCTATTATTCTTGGAGGACCTTTTCTTAATACTGCAGGGGCTGTTATTGATTGCAACAAAGGCAACATCACTTTTCATGTTAATGGTAATGAGCATACGGTACATTTTCCGAGGAAAAAACCTCAAGTTCATAGTATCAATTCTATCGGAAAAATTCCATCGATTATATTTGGAGGTTTTGAATTTCCTCTTCCTACTGTCAAGAAGAAATATGATATACTTATTATCGGGGATGCGCATATCCCCGTTGAGGTAACCTAGTGTTATTCGAAATTTCTCCGGCTTCATGTTAATCGGAATGAGTTTGTTAACAAGACTTGATCAACCTTGTTAGTGGATTCCTTTTGACGAGCATGAGATGGATGAAACTAGAAGCACAACCTTCTGTACCCTCTCTATACTTTCGGTTATTTTGTTGAAATAAAGTAAAAATAGTATGTTTCATCTGTTTCCTGATTTATCCGTGCAATATAAAAATGTCCCAAAAATAAAAGTCCTCGGAATGACATGCCAATTTAATATGATTTTTTCGGGAATATTTGAGGATTTATGGAACTGACAACACACCAGGGGGGACAACCACCTTGCCACAAGGGTGGAGGGCGCGCCCCCTGCCTCGTGGGCCCACGGTGGCCCTCCTCCACTTATTCCTGCACCCATCCTCTTCTTCTTCCTCCCATAAACACGAAAAACCAACTCAAGCACGAGTTCCAGCCCTCTTTACTGTAATTTTCGATCTCCTTGCTCAAAGCACCTCTCACAAAACTGCTTGGGGAGATTGTTCCTTGGTATGTGACTCCTCCATTGGTCCAATTAGTTTCTGTTCTAGTGCTTTATTCATTGCAAATTTTTGCTGCTTAGGTGACCCTGTTCTTGAGCTTGCATGTCAAATTTATATGGTCAAAAGTAGTTTTGATGCATGATATAGGCTCTAGGCACTTGTAGGAGTGGTTGCTATCAATATTATTGAGTTTGGTTTACTTTTATTTTGAAGTTACTAAAAATTTCAAAAAAAATCAGAAAATGATGAGGAGACTTTTGAGGGGCTCATCGAGCCAAAGCTCGAAGGAGAAGGCACCGAAGCCTAAGTATAATTTGCCTCGCACCGCGGAGGTTCACGCGTGTGAATGGCCTTCTGAGGATTTCTTAAGAGCAGCCGTGATTTATGAAGATTTTCATGAGTTGGCTCAGACTGCAGGCCTTACCGCTTTCCTCCATGACCAATGCGATTAGTATCTCTTGCTCACAAATACCGTTGTGCAAAACTTTCATTTTCATTCTAAGAACTCACCACCTACGGTGGAATTTCATTTATATGATGAGCATAAGGAGATGTCACTTTATGATTTCTGTCGGATTTGTTTAGTCCTTTTTGGGGGCAAGACAGAAGAACCACATCGTGATGATGTGGAGGGATTTATTGACACTATCACTGTAGGGGAAACAACGAAAGCTTCCGATGCACGAATCACTAGCATACATTTTCCTGTTTTACGCTACTTTGCATTATTTGCTAGTCGTTGCTTAATTGGTCGCAGAAACTGTGGAAACCTGAGTATCCCTGATATTATTATTTTGCACCACGGCTTATACGGTGATAACTCTTTTAGTATGGGTGGCATTATTGCTAGACGGTTAAGTATGAACCGTACTAAGGGTCCCATCTCTGGAGGCATTTATGCTTCATGCCTCGTTGCACATTTTAACATACATATTAGGCATTATGAGAAGGAAGAAAAGGTGCTGTCTCGTGTTTATTTAGATTGTAAAAGTATGGTAGCACATGATTTTATTGTTAAGAATAGGGAAGGAGAGCTTAAATATCAATTGTTCTTTAATAAACATCATCCTGAGACTATTAACTTGCCTCCTCCTTCTTTGTTTGATTTGACTGTAGGCACGTACCTTGTTCTGTTGGCGGCTATTCACGCCTACCAGAACCCTGCACCAGCCCCGGAACCGGAACCACAAGAGGAGCCTCCATGACAATCTGTTTATTCTTGGGATCCGGAGATGGCTGTCAGCCAATGACGGTCAGAGTCTTCATCACAATATGACCCCAACAACTATTATTATGGATATCAGCCAGGCCAGCCGTGGCCATAGACCAACTTAGGCCAAAAGCCTAAGCTTGGGGGAGTACGTATTTCTCACTGACATTACATTTATGTTCACACACACTCATTGCTAGATGTCGGTGTTCATACTTTTTCATTGTATCATCCATGCTAGTTTATTTTCCTTTTTTATGCTTTCTTCTTGTGTGTTTAATAAACCTTAAGAAAAAACCAAAAAATTAATTGTAGCTTTTAATTAATTTACTTTCCATGCTTGTAGTAGTAATTAAAAAGAAAACCCAAAAATATTTCCCGTTCTTCTTTTGCTTGTTGGGAGCTTTCCCATGTAAATGGTTTTATTTCTTTTCTTTCTTTGGGGGTCGATAGGAGAAGACCATAATTAAATTGTTGAAGTGGCTCTTATATGCATTATTGTTTATCTGACAAAAGATCCCATATTGCTTTGTCTTCTCCTGTTTATTGAATGCTCGCAGATTCCAGCTTAGTCCAATGCACGTGCACTCTTATTATTATTCACATCGTTCGGTCATGCAAGTGAAAGGCAATTATGATGATATACGATGGACTGACTGAGATGAGAAAAGCTGGTATGAACTCGACCTCTTTTGTTTTTGTAAATATGATGAGTTCATCGTTCTTGATTCAGCTTGTTATGAATAAACATGTTTGCAATGAAAATTAGAGATCATAGTTGCTTGTGCCATGCTTGATTAGCTATGAGTTATAATGGTTTACCTTGCGTGCCAACATGCTATTGAGATGGTTATGATGTGGTATGATGGGGTGGTATCCTCCTTTGAATGATTTAAGTGACTTGACTTGGCATATGTTCACGCATGTAGTTGAAACAAATCAACATAGCCTTCACGATATTTATGTTCATGGTGGATTATATTCTACTCATGCTTGCATCCAATGTTTATTAATTTTAATGCATGTACATGGCTGTTGTCGCTCTCTAGTTGGTTGCTTCCCAGTCTTTTGCTAGCCTTCACCTGTACTAAGCAGGAATACTGCTTGTGCGCCCAATCCCTTAAACCCCAAAGTTATTCCAGATGAGTCCACTATACCTTCCTATATGTGGTATATACCTGCCGTTCCAAGTAAATTTGTATGTGCCAAACTCTAAACCTTCAAATAATCATCCTATTTTGTATGCTCGAATAGCTCATGTATCAACTAGGGTTGTCTGTATCTTCCATGCTAGGCGGGTTATTCTCAAGAGGAGTAGACTCCGCTCCTCACTCATGAGAAAATGGCTGGTCATCGAGATGCCCAGTCCCATGCTTTATGCAAACTAAATCAAAATAATTGCAAAACAAAACTCCCTCTGGGACTGTTGTTAGTTGGAGGCACTCGTTGTTTCGAGCAAGCCATGGATTGATGTTTGTTGGTGGAGGGGGAGTATAAACTTTACCATCCTGTTTGGGAGGCGCCTATAATGTGTGTAGCATGGAAGATATCGCCATCTCTTGGTTCTTATGTTGACAATGAAAGTATACCGCTCAAAATGTTAATTATCTCTATTTCAAAACCGAGCTTTCGCACCTCTACAAATCCCTGCTTCCCTCTGCGAAGGGCATGTCCATTTACTTTTATGTTGAGTCATCACCCTCTTATTAAAAGCACTAGCTGGAGAGCGCAGCTGTCATTTGCATTCATCACTATTAATTTATATTGGGTGGGACTATGATTGGATCTCTTTTACCATGAATTACAATGTCTAGTCAGTCCTTGATCTTTAAAGGTGCTCTGCATTTATGTTTTGCGGTCTCAGAAAGGGCTAGCGAGATACTATCTTATTTAATCATATTATGATTGTTTTTAGAAAGTGTTGTCATCCGAGATTTATTATTATGGCTTGCTAGTTGATTATGCTATTGATATGGGTAATCATGAGACCTGAGAATTATTGCAAATATGGTTAGTTATAATCTTTGCTGAAAACTTGAATGCTAGCTTGACATATTTACAACAACAAGATCAAACAGAGTTTGTAAAAGTTTTTCTTTATTTCTTTCAGTTTGTCAACTGAATTGCTTGAGGACAAGCAAGGGTTTAAGCTTGGGGGAGTTGATACGTCTTCATCGTATCTACTTTTCCAAACACTTTTGCCCTTGTTTTGGACTCTAACTTGTATGATTTGAATGGGACTAACCCGGACTGACGTTGTTTTCAGCAGAATTGCCATGATGTTGTTTTATGTGCAGAAAACAAAAGTTCTCGGAATGACCTAAAACTCCACGGAATGTCTTACAATAAATAATAAAAAATCCTCGCCAAAGATGAAGACCAAGGGGCCCACACCCTGTGCACGAGGGTGCCCCCCCAGGGCGCGCCCCCCTACCTCGTGGGCCCCCTGGAGACCTCCCGACTCCAACTCCAACTCTATATATCTGCTTTCGGGGAGAAAAAATAGGAGAGAAGAATGCATCGCGTTTTACGATATGGAGCTGCCGCCAAGCCCTAAAACCTCTCGGGAGGGCTGATCTGGAGTCCGTTCGGGGCTCCGGAGAGGGGGATTCCTCGCCGTCATCATCATCAACCATCCTCCATCACCAATTTCATGATGCTCACCGCCATGCGTGAGTAATTCCATTGTAGGCTTGCTGGACGGTGATGGGTTGGATGAGATTTACCATGTAATCGAGTTAGTTTTGTTAGGGTTTGATCCCTAGTATCCACTATGTTCTGAGATTGATGTTGCTATGACTTTGCTATGCTTAATGCTTGTCACTAGGGCCCGAGTGCCATGATTTGAGATCTGAACCTATTATGTTTTCATCAATATATGAGAGTTCTTGAGCCTATCTTGCAAGTCTATAGTCACCTATTATGTGTTATGATCCGTTAACCCCGAGGTGACAATAATCGGGATACTTACCGGTGATGACCGTAGTTTGAGGAGTTCATGTATTCACTATGTGCTAATGCTTTGTTCTGGTTCTCTATTAAAAGGAGGCCTTAATATCCCTTAGTTTCCATTAGGACCCCGCTGCCACGGGAGGGTAGGACAAAAGATGTCATGCAAGTTCTTTTCCATAAGCACATATGACTATATTCGGAATACATGCCTACATTACATTGACGAATTGGAGCTAGTTCTGTGTCACCCTATGTTATGACTGTTACATGATGAACCGCATCCAGCATAATTATCCATCATTAATCCGATGCCTACGAGCTTTCCATATATTGGTTTACGCTTATTTACTTTCCCGTTGCTATTGTTACAACCACTACAAAATACCAAAAACATTACTTTGCTTTCGTTACTCTTTTGTTACCGTTACCATCACTATCATATTACTTTGCTACTAAACACTTTGCTGCAGATACTAAGTTTCCAGGTGTGGTTGAATTGACAACTCAGCTGCTAATACTTGAGAATATTCTTTGGCTCCCCTTGTGTCGAATCAATAAATTTGGGTTGAATACTCTACCCTTGAAAGCTGTTGCGATCCCCTATACTTGTGGGTCATCAGGGATGCCCCCGAGTGCCATCCCCTCTTTCTTCTAACGACCATCGGTATTTTACTTGAAACTATATTTTTATTCGTCACATATTATGTGGTTTGCTTGGAGCGTCTTGTATGATATGAGTCTTTGCTTGTTTTGCTTTGTATTTTTAGTCATGAATCCTTGCTGGACACACCTATTTGAGAGAGCCAAAATTATGCCAGGACTTGTTAGAATTGCTTTCCATGCTTCACTTAAATCTTATTGAGCTATGGAATTGCTCTAGTGCTTCACTTATATCTTTTTGAGCATGGTGTGCTTTAGTATTTTTTTTAAGAAATGCTCTCATGCTTCACATAGATCTATTTGAGAGTTAGTAATTTTTTTAAGAAATTCTCTCTTGCTTCACTTAAATTATTTTGAGAGAAGAAATTTTTTTATGCTCATATTCTTCATTTAGATTTGTTTGAGCTATCAAAAGCAACATATGAAACTAGTCCCAAGGTGATAGATATCCAAGGAGGATATAATAAAAACTTTCATGAAGATCATTGGAGAAAATAAACTTCATTTCCTTGTAATAGTTTTGAGATATGTTGATATAATATGTGAGTCATGTTGATGAGTAATTATGCTTTAGTAAGAATATTGGTGTTAAGGTTTCTGATTCCCTATGCAAGCACGAAAGTCAACAGTTATGCAATGAAATTACATCCTACTTGTGGTGCATTATTCGGTGTTAGTTATGCTTAAGGCTCGCTTATGAGATTTTTTGTTTCTTGGTTGGTTGCTTCTCAATCTTTTGCTAGCCTTCATTTTGCACTAAGTATGATCACTACTTGTGCATCCGAAATCCTTTAAACCAGTTTATGCCACATGAGTCCACTATGCCTACCTATATGCGGTATTCTTTTGCCATTCTAAGAAAATAAGGTATGTGCCATCTTTAATTTTCAAAATAAACTTCTTTTTTGTGTGCTCGTACCGCTCATTAAACGGTAGGGGGTGGCTTATATATTTCCATGCTAGATGTGTTATTCTCACGATGAGTGTTTATTCACTTGTCATTACACGAGAGTACAGCAAAGGTATTAGGGATGCCGAGTCCCGAAATGAAAAATGAATTTACTTTATGTTGTCAAATAATAAATTCCTTGGAAAGTGTTGGTATGGAAGGCACCTGTGGATACGGTTAGCCATGTAAACTGAAAGTATGGTGGAAAAAGGAATAAACTTTATTTTCTGTTTAGGAACTGCCTATGATGTATCTAGTAGGGAAAGTATTGGGAACTAATCGATCATTTTCGTTGACAGGAAAAGCATGCCACCCAAAATGTTTTGTCTCTATCTTTTTCACTTTGAGCTTTGGCACCTCTACAAATCCCTACTTCCTGATAACCCACAAGTATAGGGGATTGCAACAGTTTTCAAGGGTAGAGTATTCAACCCAAATTTATTGATTCGACACAAGGGCAGCCAAAGAATATTCTCAAGTATTAGCAGTTGAGTTGTAAATTCAACCACAACTGAAAGACTTAATATCTGCAGCAAAGTATTTAGTAGCAAAGTAGTATGGAAGTTACAGTAATGGTGGCAAAAGTAACAGTAGCAGTTTTTGTAGCAATCGTAAAAGTGGCAACAGAAAAGTAACTAAGCAAAGATCAATATGTGAAAAGCTCGTAGGCAATGGATCAATGACGGATAATTATGTCGGATGCGATTCCTCATGCAACAGTTATAACATAGGGTGACACAGAACTAGGTCCAGTTCATCGATGTAATGTAGGCATGTATTCCGAATATAGTCATACGTGCTTATGGAAAAGAACTTGCATGACATCTTTTGTCCTACCCTCTCGTGGCAGCGGGGTCCTATTGGAAACTAACGGATATTAAGGCCTCCTTTTAATAGAGTATCAGACCAAAGCATTAACACTTAGTGAATACATGAGCTCCTCAAACTACGGTCATCACCGGGAGTAGTCTCGATTATTGTCACTTCGAGGTTGACGGATCATAACACATAGTAGGTGACTATTGACTTGCAAGGTAGGATCAAAAACTCACATATATTCATGAAAACATAATAGGTTCATCTCTGAAATCATGGCACTCAGGCCCTAGTGACAAGCATTAAGCATAGCAAAGTCATAGCAACATCAATCTTAGAACATAATGGATACTAGGGATTAAACCCTAACAAAACTAACTCGATTACATGGTAAATCTCATCCAACCCATGACCGTCCAGCAAGCCTACGATGGGATTACTCACGCACGGCAGAGAACATCATGAAATTGGTGATGGAGGAAGGTTGATGATGACGATGGTGATGGATTCCCCTCTCCGGAGCCCTGAACGGACTCTAGATCAGCCCCCCGATGAAGATTAGGGCTTGGCGGCTGCTCTGTATCGTAAAACGCGATGAATCCTTCTCCCTGACTTTTTTCTCCTCGAAAGTGAATATCTGGAGTTGGGGTTGAGGTCGGTGGAGTCTCACGGGGCCACGAGGCAGGGGGTGCACCCCAGGGGGAGTGCGCCCTGCACCCTCGTGGACAGGGTGTGGGCCCTGTGATGCTGATTTGTTTGCCAGTATTTTTTATTAATTCCAAAACGTGTCTCCATGGATTTTAAGGTCGTTCCGATAACTTTTATTTCTGCACGAAATAACACCATGGCAATTCTGCTGAAAACATTGTCAGTCCGGGTTAGTTCCATTCAAATCATGCAAGTTAGAGTCCAAAACAAGGGCAAAAGTGTTTGGAAAAGTAGATACGTTGGAGACGTATCAACTCCCCCAAGCTTAAACCTTCGCTTGTCCTCAAGCAATTGAGTTGACAAACTGAAAGTGATAAAGAAAAACTTTTACAAACTCTGTTTGATCTTGTCGTTGCAAATATGTAAAGCCAACATTCAAGTTTTCAGCAAAGATTATGAACTAACCATATTCACAATAACATTTAGGTCTCATGTTTACTCATATCAATGGCATAATCAACTAGCGAGCAATAATAATAAATCTTGGATGACAACACTTTCTCAAAACAATCATAACACCATATAAGAAGATGGTATCTCGCTAGCCCTTTCTGAGACCGCAAAACATAAATGCAGAGCACAGATACGTCTCCAATGTATATATACTTTTTGATTGCTCCATGCTATTATATTATCTGTTTTGGATGTTTATGGGCTTTATTATGCACTTTTATATTATTTTGGGACTAAGCTATTAACCCAGAGCCCAGTGCTAGTTTCTGTTTTTTCCTTGTTTTAGAGTATCGCAGAAAAGGAAAATCAAACGGAGTCCAATTGACCTGAAACTTCACGGAACTTATTTTTGGACCAGAAGAAGCCCATAGAGTATCGGAGATGGACCAGGAGAGTCCTGGGATACCCACGAGGGTGGGGGGGGGGCGCCCCCTGCCTCGTGGACAGCCCTGAGATCCACCGACGTACTTCTTCCTCCTATATATACCCATATACCCTAAAAACTTCGGGGAACACAATAGATCGGGAGTTCCACCGCCATAAGCCTCCATAGCCACCGAAAACCAATCTAGACCCGTTCTGGCACCCTGCCGGAGGGGGAATCCCTCTCCGGTGGCCATCTTCATCATCCCGGTGCTCTCCATGATGAGGAGGGAGTAGTTCTCCCTCGGGGCTGAGGGTATGTACCAGTAGCTATGTGTTTGATCTCTCTCTCTCTCTCGTGTTCTTGAGGTGGCACGATCTTGATGTATCACGAGCTTTGCTATTATAGTTGGATCTTATGATGTTTCTCCCCCTCTACTCTCTTGTAATGGATTGAGTTTTGCCTTTGAAGTTATCTTATCGGATTGAGTCTTTAAGGATTTGAGAACACTTGATGTATGTCTTGCCGTGCTTATCTGTGGTGACAATGGGATATCACGTGATCCACTTGATGTATGTTTTGGTGATCAACTTGTCGGTTCCGCCCATGAACCTATGCATAGGGGTTGCCACACGTTTTTGTCTTGACTCTCTGGTAGAATCTTTGGAGCACTCTTTGAAGTTCTTTGTGTTGGTTTGAATAGATGAATCTGAGATTGTGTCATGCATATCGTATAATCATACCCACGGATACTTGAGGTGACATTGGAGTATCTAGGTGACATTAGGGTTTTGGTTGATTTGTGTCTTAAGGTGTTATTATAGTACAAACTCTATGATAGATTGAATGGAAAGAATAGCTTCATGTTATTTTACTACGGACTCTTAAATAGATCGATCAAAAAGGATAACTTTGAGGTGGTTTCGTACCCTACCATAATCTCTTCGTTTGTTCTCCGCTATTAGTGACTTTGGAGTGACTCTTTGTTGCATGTTGAGGGATAGTTATATGATCCAATTATGTTATTATTGTTGAGAGGACTTGCACTAGTGAAAGTATGAACCCTAGGCCTTGTTTCAACGCATTGCAATACCGTTTGTGCTCACTTTTATCATTAGTTACCTTGCTGTTTTTATATTTCCAGATTACAAAAACCATTATCTACTATCCATATTGCACTTGTATCACCATCTCTTCGCCGAACTAGTGCACCTATACAATTTACCATTGTATTGGGTGTCTTGGGGACACAAGAGACTCTTTGTTATTTGGTTGCAGGGTTGTTTGAGAGAGACCATCTTCATCCTACGCCTCCCACGGATTGATAAACCTTAGGTCATCCACTTGAGGGAAATTTGCTACTGTCCTACAAACCTCTGCACTTGGAGGCCCAACAACATCTACAAGAAGAAGGTTGTGTAGTAGACGTCAAGCTCTTTTCTGGTGCCGTTGCCGGGGAGGTGAGTGCTTGAAGGTATATCTTTAGATCTTGCAACCGAATCTTTTTGTTTCTTGTTTTAGCACTAGTTTAGTTTATAAAAAGAAAACTACAAAAAAATATGGAATTGAGTTTGCCTCTTACGCTTCATCTTTTTAATATCTTTCGTGAGTATGATGGAAAGGAAAAATGTGCTCAAGTGCTAGAAGAAGAATGCATTAGAATGTTTGGCACTAAATATTTGAATGATGAGCATGATTGCAATGTTGTTAGTATGAATTCCTTGAATATCCATGATGCTAATATTATGCAAAGCCAGCTTGGGGATGCTATGTTTGATGAAGATGATATTTTTTGTCCCCAAGTTTTGATGAGCAAATTTATTATGATGAAAGCATGCCTCCTATTTATGATGATTATATTGATGAAAGTGGGTTTGGAAGAGTGTCAACTTTAGGAAGTGATGATCCCACTATTTTGGAGGGTGTTGAATCTTATTATGATAATTATGAAAGTGGATTTGGAGAGGTCATGACTTTATTTAGTGATGATTCCACTATCTTGGAAGAGGTTTCAATCGATTATGATGAGAACAAAGTTGCTACCTATGATGATTATTGCGATGATACTTATGCTATAAAAAGTAGTGATGATTATATTTATAAAACTTGTCATGATTATGATTACCCTTTTTCTGAACATTACTCCTTTAATGTGGAAACAATTTATAGTATTCGAGTTTTTTTATCATACTCCCACCATTCCGAACGAGAAGAATTTAGCTTATGTGGAGAGTAGTAAAATTTCTATGCTTGTAGATCATGAAAAGAATGCTCTATGTGATAGTTATATTGTTGAATTTATTCATGATGCTACTGAAAATTATTATGAGGGAGTAATATATGCTTGTAGGAATTGCAATAATATCAAGTTCTCTCTCTATGTGCTTAAAGTTTTGAAGTTATGCTTGTTTTACCTTCCTATGCTAGTTGATCATTGTTCCCACAAGTTGTTTGCTCAAAAAATCCCTATGCATAGGAAGTGGGTTAGACTTAAATGTGCTAGTCATATTCTTCATAATGCTCTATTTAAGTTTCGATTCTTATCTTTTATGTGAGCATCGCTGAAATCATCATGCCTAGCTAGGGGCGTTAAACGTTAGCGCTTGTTGGGAGGCAACCCAATTTTATTTTTGTTATTTACTTTTTGCTCCTGTTTAGCAATAAATAATTTATCTAGCCTCTGTTATTATTGAGTTTTTATGTTTTAGTTAGTGTTTGTGCCAAGTAGTACCGTTGGGAAGACTTGGGGAAAGTCTTTTTGATCTTGCTGTAAAAAATAGAAACTTTAGCGCTCACGAGAATTGCTGACATTTTTATTTGGATAGTGCTATTTAGTTAATTATTTTTGCAGATGATTAATATATAAATTCCTCACGTCCAGAAATCTATTATAGAATTTTTGGGGTTCCAGAAGTTTGCATTAGCTACATATTACTACAGACTGTTCTGTTTTGACAGATTCTGTTTTTCGTGTGTTGTTTGCTTGTTTTGATGAATCTATGGCTAGTAAAATAGTTTATAAACCATAGAGAAGTTGGAATACAGTAGGTTTAAAACCAATATAAATAAAGAATGAGTTCATTACGGTACCTTGAAGTGGTGTTTTGTTTTCTTTCGCTAACGGAGCTCACGAGTTTTCTGTTAAGTTTTGTGTTGTGAAGTTTTCAAGTTTTGGGTAAAGATTCGATGGACTATGGAATAAGGAGTGGCAATAGCCTAAGCTTGGGGATTCCCAAGGCACCCCAAGGTAATATTCAAGGACAACCAAAAGCCTAAGCTTGGGCCCCGGAAGGCATCCCCTCTTTCGTCCTCATTCATCGGTAACTTTACTTGGAGCTATATTTTTATTTACCACATGATATGTGTTTTGCTTGGAGCGTCATTTCATTTTATTTTGTTTTGCTTGCTGTTTTAATAAAATACCAAGATCTGAAATTCTTAAATGTTAGAGAGTCTTCACATAGTTGCATAATTATTCGACTACTCATTGATCTTCACTTATATCTTTCGGAGTAGTTTGTCATTTGCCCTAGTGCTTCACTTATATCCTTTCAAAGCACGATGGTGGTTTTATTTTTGAAGAAATAGATGAAATCTTGTGCTTCATTTATATTATTTTGAGAGTCTTTAGAACAGCATGGTAGTTTGCTTCGGTTATGAAACTAGTCCTAATATGATGGACATCCAAGAGGGATATAATAAAAACTTTCATATAGAGTGCATTGAATACTAAGAGAAGTTTGATACTTGATAATTGTTTTGAGATATGGAGATGGTGATATTAGGGTCATGCTAGTTGAGTAGTTGTGAATTTGAGAAATACTTGTGTTGAAGTTTGTGATTCCCGTAGCATGCACGTATGGTGAACCGTTATGTGACGAAGTCGGAGCATGATTTATTTATTGATTGTCTTCCTTATGAGTGGCGGTCGGGGACGAGCGATGGTCTTTTCCTACCAATCTATCCCCCTAGGAGCATGCGCATAGTACTTTGTTTCGATAACTAATAGATTTTTGCAATAAGTATGTGAGTTCGTTATGATTAATGTTGAGTCCATGGATTATACGCACTCTCACCCTTCCACCATTGCTAGCCTCTCTAGTACCGCGCACCTTTCGCCGGTATCATAAACCCACCATATACCTTCCTCAAAACAGCCACCATACCTACCTATTATGGCATTTCCATAGCCATTCCGAGATATATTGCCATGCAACTTACCACCGTTCCGTTTACTATGACACGCTTCTTCATTGGCATATTGCTTTGCATGATCATGTAGTTGACATTGTATTTGTGGCGAAACCACCGTTCATAATTCTTTCATACATGACACTCGTGCATCATTGCTATCCCGATATACCGCCGGAAGCATTCATATAGAGTCATACTTTGTTCTAGTATCGAGTTGTAATCTTTGAGTTGTAAATAAATAGAAGTGTGATGATCATCATTAATAGAGCATTGTCCCAAAAAGGCCAAAAAATAAAGGCCAAATAAAAAAGGGGGCAAAATAAAAAAATAAAAAATAAAATAAAAGGGACAATGCTACTATCCTTTTTTCCACACTTGTGCTTCAAAGTAGCACCATGATCTTCATGATAGAGAGTCTCTTGTTTTGTCACTTTCATATACTAGTGGGAAATTTTCATTATAGAACTTGGCTTGTATATTCCAACAATGGGCCTCCTCAAGTGCCCTAGGTCTTCGTGAGCAAGCAAGTTGGATGCACACCCACTTAGTTTCTTTTTGAGCTTTCATACACTTATAGCTCTAGTGCATCCGTTGCATGGCAATCCCTACTCACTCACATTGATATCTATTGATGGGCATCCCCATAGCCCGTTGATACGCCTAGTTGATGTGAGACTATTTTCTCCCTTTTTGTCTTCTCCACAACCACCCTTCTATTCCACATATAGTGTTGTATCCATGGCTCACGCTCATGTATTGCGTGAAGATTGAAAAAGTTTGAGAACATCAAAAGTATGAAACAATTGCTTGGCTTGTCATCGGGGTTGTGCATGATTTAAATATTTTGTGTGCTGAAGATGGAGCTTAGCCAGACTATATGATTTTGTAGGGATAACTTTCTTTGGCCATGTTATTTTGAGAAGACATGATTGCTTTGTTATTATGCTTGAAGTATTATTATTTTTATGTCAATATTAAACTTTTGTCTTGAATCTTATGGATCTGAATATTCTTGCCACAATAAAGAAAATCACATTGATAAATATGTTAGGTAGCATTCCACATCAAAAATTCTGTTTTTATCATTTACCTACTCGAGGACGAGCAAGAATTAAGCTTGGGGATGCTGATACGTCTCCAACGTATCTATACTTTTTGGTTGTTCCATCTATTATATTATCTGATTTGGATGTTTATGGGCTTTATTATGCACTTTTATATTATTTTTGGGACTAACCTATTAACCTAGAGCCAAGTGCCAGTTTCTGTTTTTTCCTTGTTTTAGAGTATCGCAGAAAAGGAAAATCAAACGGAGTCCAATTGACCTGAAACTCCGCGGAAGTTATTTTTGGACCAGAAGAAGACCACGGAGTATCGGAGATGGACCAGGAGAGTCCCGGGCTGCCCACGAGGGTGGGGGGCGCGCCCACCCCCCCTGGGCGCGCCCCTTGCCTCGTGGACAGCCCAGAGATCCACCAACGTACTTCTTCCTCCTATATATACCCATATACCCTAAAAACTTCGGGGAACACAATAGATCGGGTGTTCCGCCGCCAGAAGCCTCCGTAGCCACCGAAAACCAATCTAGACCCGTTTTGGCACCCTGCCGGAGGGGGAAACCCTCTCCGTTGGCCATCTTCATCATCCCGGTGCTCTCCATGATGAGGAGGGAGTAGTTCTCCCTCGGGGCTGAGGGTATGTACCGGTAGCTATGTGTTTGATCTCTCTCTCGTGTTCTTGAGGTGGTACGATCTAGATGTATCGCGAGCTTTGCTATTATAGTTGGATCTTATGATGTTTCTCCCCATCTACTCTCTTGTAATGGATTGAGTTTTCCCTTTGAAGTTATCTTATCGGATTGAGTCTTTAAGGATTTGAGAACACTTGATGTATGTCTTGCCGTGCTTATCTGTGGTGACAATGGGATGTCACGTGATCCACTTGATGTATGTTTTGGTGATCAACTTGCGGGTTCCGCCCATGAACCTATGCATAGGGGTAGGCACACGTTTTTGTCTTGACTCCCCGGTAGAATTTTTGGGGCACTCTTTGAAGTTCTTTGTGTTGGTTTGAATAGATGAATCTGAGATTGTGTGATGCATATCGTATAATCATACCCACGGATACTTGAGGTGACATTGGAGTATCTAGGTGACATTAGGGTTTTGGTTGATTTGTGTCTTAAGGTGTTATTATAGTACGAACTCTATGATAGATTGAACGGAAAGAATAGCTTCGTGTTATTTTACTACGGACTCTTGAATAGATCGATCAGAAAGGATAACTTTGAGGTGGTTTCGTACCCTACCATAATCTCTTCATTTGTTCTCCGCTATTAGTGACTTTGGAGTGACTCTTTGTTGCATGTTGAGGGATAGTTATATGATCCAATTATGTTATTATTGTTGAGAGGACTTGCACTAGTGAAAGTATGAACCCTAGGCCTTGTTTCAACGCATTGCAATACCGTTTGTGCTCACTTTTATCATTAGTTACCTTGCTGTTTTTATATTTCCAGATTACAAAAACCATTATCTACTATCCATATTGCACTTGTATCACCATCTCTTCGCCGAACTAGTGCACCTATACAATTTACCATTGTATTGAGTGTGTTGGGGACACAAGAGACTCTTTGTTATTTGGTTGCAGGGTTGTTTGAGAGAGACCATCTTCATCCTACGCCTCCCATGGATTGATAAACCTTGGGTCATCCACTTGAGGGAAATTTGCTGCTGTCCTACACACCTCTGCACTTGGAGGCCCAACAATGTCTACAAGAAGAAGGTTGTGTAGTAGACATCAAGCACCCCTGAAGATCAAGGACTGACTAGACATTGTTATTCATGGTAAAAGAGATCCAGTCGCAGTCGTACTCAATGTAAATTAATAGCAATGCATGCAAATGACAACGGTGCTCTCCAACTGGTGCTTTTTAATAAGAGGATGATGACTCAACATAAAATAAAATAGAGAGGCCCTTCGCAGAGGGAAGTAGGGATTTGTAGAGGTGCCAGAGCTCGAGTTTTCGAAACAGAGATAAATAATATTTTGAGTAGCATACTTTCATTGTCAACATAAAAACCAAGAGATCTCGATATTTTCCATGCTACACACATTATAGGCGGTTCCCAAACAGAATGGTAAAGTTTATACTCCCCCACCACCCACAAACATCAATCCATGGCTTGTCCGAAACAATGTGTGCCTCCAACTAACAACAATCCTGGGGGAGTTTTGTTTGCAATTATTTTGATTTGAGCATGGGACTGGGCATCCCGGTTACCAGCCATTTTCTTGTGAGTGATGAGCGGAGTCCACTCATCTTGAGAATAACCCACCTAGCATGGAAGATATAGACAGCCCTAGTTGATACATGAGCTATTCGAGCATACAAAGTAGAATTTCATGTGAAGGTTTAGAGTTTGGCACATACAAATTTACTTGGAACGGTAGGTAGATACCGCATATAGGAAGGTATGGTGGACTCATATGGAATAACTTTGGGGTTTTATGGAAGTGGATGCACAAGCAGTATTCCCGCTTAGTACAAGTGAAGGCCAGAAAGGGACTGGGAAGCGACCAACTAGAGAGCGACAATAGTCATGAACATGCATTAAGATTAATCAACAATGAGTGCAAGCATGAGTAGGATATAAATCACCATGAACAAAAATATCATGGAAGTTATGTTGATTTTGTTTTAACTACATGCGTGAACATGTGCCAGGTCAAGCCACTCGAATCGTTCAAAGGAGGATACCACCCTACCATACCACATCACAACCATTTTAATAGCATGTTGGCACGCAAGGTAAACCATTATAAACTCCTAGCTAATTAAGCATGGCATGGGCAACTATAATCTCTAACTGTCATTGCAAACATGTTTCATTCATAATAGGCTAAATCAGGAATGATGAACTAATCATATTTACAAAAACAAGATAGGTCGAGTTCATACCAGCTTCTCTCATCCCAATCAGTCCATCATATATCGTCATTATTGCCTTCCACTCGTACGCCCGAACGGTGTGGATAATAATAATAGTGCACGTGTATTGGACTAAGCTGGAATCTGCAAGCATTTAATACAAGGGAGAAGACAAGGTAATATGGGCTCTTGGTTAAATCAACAATAATGCATATGAGAGCCAATCAACATTTTCATCACGGTCTTGTCCTCTCGACCCCCAAAGAATAAGAAAAGAAATAAAACTATTTACACGGGAAAGCTCCCAACAAGCAAAAGAAGAACGAGAAATCTTTTTGGATTTTCTTTTAGTTACTACTACTACAGGCATGGAAATTAAACTAGCTAAAAGCTACAACTATTTTTTTGTTTTTTCTTAAGGTTTTTCAAACACACAAGAAGAAGGCTTAGAAAAGAAATAAACTAGCATGGATAGTACAATGAAAAAGTATGATCACCGACAACTGGCATGACTGTGTGAACATGAATGTAATGTCGGTGAGAAATACGTACTCCCCCAAGCTTAGGCTTTTGGCCTAAGTTGACTATGGCCACTGTTGGCCTGGCGGATATCCAAAGTTGTAGCTGGGGTTGTACTGAGATGCAGCAGCTACTGCCTGAAGAGCTGCAACTTGGAGGCGAGCTACCTCCGTCCTCCTCTCGTACTCGTGCGCCTCCTCCCTGGTTATAACATATCTCCTTTTTGCCCGAAAGTTAAAGAAAGTAGGGGCAGGGAGGGCAACATGGACAGTGTGATGTCTGTCAAAGATTAGTCGGTACTGGAGGAACTATTCGTTCCTCTCAAGAAACGGATGGCGAACCATAGCATTATAATCTAGATAAGCAGGAGGCAACTCCATATCATTTCCATGTATGGGTATACCAAGATAATTAGCTACACGAGTTGCATAAATTCCACCAAACAAATCTCCACTTATTCCGTTAAGATGCAACCTTCGTGCAACAATGGCCCTCAAGTTATATTGTTTATCGCCTAATACCGCACTCTTGAGGGCACAAAGATCTGGAACGCACATGTGACAAGCCTCATCTTTACTGTTAATGCATCTACCTATAAAGAGAGCAAAATAATGTATGGAAGGGAAATGAATGATCCCCATGGTAGCTTGTGTGATTTCTCTAGATTCCCCCATAGTGATACTAGCAAGAAAGTCTTTATATTCAGATTTGCGAGGTTCACTAACATTGCCCCACTGCGGGAGTTTACAAGCAGTATTAAAATCTTCTAGGTCCATGGTATATGATTTATCATAAAGAACAAATAAAACAGTGTGAGAATTACGCGAGGATGTAAATTTAAACCTCCTCACAAAGGAATCAGTTAGGTAGTGGTACCGTAGGCACTTATCTAACACGAAGTCCTCAAGATCAACATTATGCACATACGCATCAAATTCGTCCATGATGCCTGCCTGGACCATAAACTCCTCAGACGGCCATTCACAAGGCCGCACTTGAGCTTCCCTCGGTGGTTCATCGTCCGGCTCACGTATCGCAAGCCTTGGTCCTTGCTTCCTTGAGGAACCACCTTGGTACATTTTCCTAAACATTTTCTTTCTCTGAAAAATTTCTGAAATTTTAGTGATTCATAACAAAAGTGAACCAAACTTCAACAAGACTAATAGCAACTACTCCCACAAGTGCCTAGAAGCTATATCATGCATTAAAACTACTTTTGACCATATAAATTTGACATGCAAGCTCAAGAACAGAGTCACCTTAGCAGCAAAAAATTGCAAAAAATAAAGCACTAGAACAAAAACTAATTGGACCATTGGAGGAGTCACATACCGAAGAACAATCTCCCCAAATAGTTTCGTGAATGGAGCTTTGAGCAAAGAGATCGAAAATGGCAGCAAGATGAGGTACAACACGGGTTTGAGCTATGGGAGGATTTTCTGGAGGAAGACGAAGTGAGTGGGTGCTGGAATGAGTGGAGGGGGTCCACGTGGGGCCCACGAGGCACGGGGTGCGCCCCAGGGGGGTGGGCACGCCCTGTGGTCTCGTGGCCAAATGGTGGGGCCCCCTCGTGTGTTCTCAGTGCCACAAATTCTTAACTATTCTACAAAAAATCATATTTCATTTTCAGTACAGTTGGAGAACTTTTATTTTTGTGGTATTTTTATTGCAAGGATAATTCAGAAAACAGGCAGAAGATACTATTTTTGCTTTATTTAATCTAAATAACAGAAAGTAAAAGGAGGGTATAGAGAGTTGTGCTTTCTAACTTCATCCATCTCGTGCTCATCAAAAGGAATCCACTAACAAGGTTGATCAAGTCTTGTTAATAAACTCTTTCTGAATCGCATGAAACCAGAGAATTTTCGAATAACACTAGGTTACCTCAACGGGAATATACATATCCCCAACAATAAGAATATCATATTTCTTATTGACAGTATGAAGAGGGAATTCAAAACCTCCAATAGTAATCGTTGAAAATTTTCCAATAGAATTGATACTGTGGACTTGAGGTTGTTTCCTCGAAAAGTGTATCGTATGCTCATTACCATTAACATGAAAAGTGGCATTGCCTTTGTTGCAATCAATAACAACCCCTGAAGTATTCAAAAAGGGTCTACCAAGGATAATCGACATACTATCGTCCTCGGGAATATCAAGAATAACAAAGTACGTTAAAATAGTAACGTTTGCAACCGCAACAGGCACATCCTCACAGATACCGACAGGTATAGCAGTTGATTTATCGGCCATTTGCAAAGATATTCCAGTAGGTGTCAACTTACTCAAATCAAGTCTACGATATAAATAGAGAGGCATAAGACTAACACCGGCTCCAAGATCACATAAAGCAGTTTTAACATAGTTTCTTTTAATGGAGCATGGTATAGTTGGTACTCCTAGATCTCCCAGTTTCTTAGGTATTCCACCTTTAAAAGTATAATTGGCAAGCATGGTGTAAATTTCAGCTTCCGGTATCTTTCTTTTATTTGTAACAATATCTTTCATATACTTAGCATAAGGATTCATTTTAAGCATATCAGTCAAACACATACGCAAAAAGATAGGTCTAATCATTTCAGCAGAGCGCTCAAAATCCGCATCATCCTTTTTCTTGGATGGTTTAGGAGGAAAAGGCATGGGTTTCTGAACCAATGGTTCTCTTTCTTTACCGTGCTTCCTAGCAACGAAGTCTCTCTTATCATAACATTGATTCTTTGATTGTGGGTTATCAAGATCAACGGCAGGTTCAATCTCTACATCGTTGTTATTGCTAGGTTGAGCATCAACATGAACATCATCATTAACATTATCACTAGGTTCATGTTCAGTGCCAGATTGTGTTTTAGCATCAGAAATAGAAATATCATTGGGATTCTCAGGTGTGTCAAGAACAAGTTCACTAGAAGCATGCAAAGTCTTATCATTTTTCTTTTTCTTCTTATTAGAAGGACTAGGTGCATCAACATTAGTTCTCTGAGAATCTTGTAGAACTCTCTTAGGGTGGCCCTTAGGATACAGAGGTTCCTGAGTCATTTTACCCCCTCTAGTCATAACTCTAACAGTATTATCATTTTTCTTATTATTTAATTCACTGAGCAAATCATCTTGAGCTTTAAGCACTTGGTCTACCTAAGTGGTAACCATAGAAGCATGTTTACTAATAAGTTTAAGGTCACCTTTAACTCTAGACATATAATCACTCAAGTGCTCAATCATATAAGCATTAAGTTTCAATTGTCTACCAACATGAGCATTGAAGTTTTCTTGTTTAACAATAAAATTATCAAACTCATCCAAGCATTGTCTAGCAGACTTATTACGAGGAATATCACCTTCATAAAATCTATAGAGAGAATTTACCTTTACTACCTGTGTCAGGTTATTAAGACCATGTATTTCTTCAATAGGTGGTAAATTCTTAACATCTTCAGCTTTAATACCCTTTTCTTTCAAAGATTTCTTTGCCTCTTGCATATCTTCATGACTGAGAAATAGAATACCCCTTTTTCGGAGTTGGCTTAGGAGTTGGTTCAAGAAGTGTCCAATCATTATCATTACTCAATATATTATTCAATAGCAATTCAGCTTGCTCAACAGTTCTTTCCCTGAAAACACAACCAGCACAACTATCCAAGTGGTCTTTGGAAGCATCGGTTAGTCCATTACAAAAGATATCAAGTATTTCATTTTTCTTGAGAGGATGATCAGGCAAAGCATTAAGTAATTGGAGAAGCCTCCCCTAAGCTTGTGGGAGACTCTCTTCTTCAATTTGCACAAAATTATATATTTCCCTTAAGGCAGCTTGTTTCTTATGAGTGGGGAAATATTTAGCACAGAAGTAATAAATCATATCCTGGGGACTACGCACACAACTAGGAGCGAGAGAATTAAACCATGTTTTAGCATCACCCTTTAATGAGAACATAAATAACTTAAGGATATAGTAGTAACGAATTTTTTCCTCATGAGTGAATAGGGTGGCTATATCATTCAATTTAGTAAGATGTGCCACAACAGTTTCAGATTCATAGCCATAAAAAAGATCAGATTCAACCAAAGCAATTAACTCAGGATCGACAGAGAAATCATAATCCTTATCAGAAATATAGATAGGTGAAGTAGCAAAAGCAGGGTCATATTTCATTCTAGCATTCAAAGACTTTTCTTTCAGCTTAGCTAACAGTTTCTTAAGATCATATCTATCTTTGCAAGCAAAAAGGTCTCTAGCAGTTTCTTCATCCATAACATAACCCTTAGGCACATCGGACAATTCATATCTAGGGGGAGAATCTTCATCATCACTTTCATCAATATTATCTGTTTCAATAATTTCATTTTCTCTAACCCTAGCACGTTGTTCATCAAGAAATTCACCTAATGGCATAGTATTATCAAGCATAGAAGTAGTTTCATCATAAGCATCATGCATAGCAGAAGTGACATCATCAATAACATGCGACATATGAGAATCAATAATAGGTGTAGGTGTCACAAATTTACTCATAACAGAAGGTGAATCAAGTGCAGAGCTAGATGGCAATTCCTTACCTCTCCTCGTAGTTGAGGGAAAAATATTGGTTCTTTCATCTTTCAAGTTCCTCATAGTGATCAACAGATATAAATCCCAAGTGACTCAAAGAATAGAGCTATGCTCCCCGGCAATGGCACCAGAAAATAGTCTTGATAACCCACAAGTATAGGGGATCGCAACAGTTTTCCAGGGTAGAGTATTCAACCCAAATTTATTGATTCGACACAAGGGGAGCCAAAGAATATTCTCAAGTATTAGCAGTTGAGTTGTCAATTCAACCACACCTGAAAGACTTAATATCTGCAGCAAAGTATTTAGTAGCAAAGTAGTATAGAAGTAACGGTAACGGTGGAAAAAGTAACAATAGCAGTTTTTGTAGCAATCGTAACAGTGGCAACAGAAAAGTAACTAAGCAAAGATCAATATGTGAAAAGTTCATAGGCAATGGATCAATGATGGATAATTATGTTGGATGCAATTAAGGGAGTCCTGGACTAAGGGGTCCTCGGGCGTCTGGCCTGTTGGACATGGGCCGGACTGTTGGGCCATGAAGATACAAGACTAAAGATTCTCTCACCCGTGTCCGGATGGGACTCTCCTTGGCGTGCATGGCAAGCTTGGCGTTCGGATATGAAGAATTCTTTCTCTGTAATCGACTTTGTACAAACCCTAGTCCCCTCTGGTGCCTATATAAACCGAAGGGTTTAGTCCGTAGAGGCAATCACTATCATAATCATATAGGCTAGACTTCTAGGGTTTTAGCCATTACGATCTCGTGGTAGATCAACTCTTGTAACCCCCATACTCATCAATATTAATCAAGTCCATCGAGAAGGCCCGAACCTAGGTAAAACTTCGTGTCCCTTGTCTCCAGTTACCATCAACCTCAGACGCACTGTTCGGGACCCCCTACCCGAGATCCGCCGGTTTTGACACCGACATTGGTGCTTTCATTGAGAGTTCCACTGTGTCGCCGTCAGAAGTTCGATGGCTTCATCCATCATCTACAACGATGCTGCCCTAGGGGAGGTTTTTCTCCCCGGCCAGATCTTCGTATTCAGCGGCTTTGTACCGCGGGCCAACTCACTTGGCCATCTGGAGCAGATCGACAGCTACGCCCCAGGTCATCAGATTAGTTTTGGAAACCTAGATTATGTCGTTGATATCCGAGGAGACTTGATCTTCCAAGGATTCACGATCCCAACTTCCGCTCTGGCCTTAGAGCTGGAGCACCTTGCCAGTACCGAAGATGGGATTTCTAAACCCGCCGGACTATCTATGGCCACTAGGCCCAGTACGGGAGAACCGGAGGAAGTAGTGTCACCGACGTCCATCACCAAACCGGACTCTTCCCCGGACGCCGGCTCCGAACTCTCGGAGTCAGCATCGTGTGAGCTTGACCAAGGAATTCCTTTCCTGCCATACCCCACGAATTCTCTTCTCCCTCAACAAACCTCGCCTTTAAGCGAGGCCCTGGACTTGATGCGATCCCTCGTGATTACGGAGGAGCAACATCCAAACTACGCCCAACCCGGACTAGGGGCTGGGAGCGGGGAATTTTACGTCCCACCCACCACCCACTTCATCGCCACAGTAGAGAATTAACTGACATGCTTGATTATGACTCCGAAGACATCGATGGTACGGATAATGATGCCGGAGAGGAGCAAGCCGAAAACCCGCCGTTTACCGGACATTGGACGACCACCTCTTCATATGATGTTGCTACCTCTTGAGCACAGTGTTGGTTTTCCCTTGAAGAGGAAAGGGTGATGCAGCAAAGTAGCGTAAGTATTTCCCTCAGTTTTTGAGAACCAAGGTATCAATCCAGTAGGAGACTACACGCAAGTCACCTCGCACCTACACAAACAAATAAGAACCTCGCAACCAACAAGATAAAGGGGTTGTCAATCCCTTCATGGTCACTTACGAGAGTGAGATCTGATAGACATAATAAGGTAAATATTTTTGGTATTTTATTATATAGATTGGAAAATAAAGATTGCAAAATAAAATAGATTGGAAACTTATATGATGGAAAATAGACCCGAGGGCCATAGGTTTCACTAGTGGCTTCTCTCAAGATAGCATAACTATTACGGTGGGTAAACAAATTACCGTCGAGCAATTGATAGAAAAGTGCATAATTATGAGAATATCTAGGCATGATCATGTATATAGGCATCACGTCCGCAACAAGTAGACCGAAACGATTCTGCATCTACTACTATTACTCCACACATCGACCGCTATCCAGCATGCATCTAGAGTACTAAGTTCATAAGAACAGAGTAACGCATTTGGAATGATGACATGATGTAGAGGGATAAACTCAAGAAATATGATATAGACCCCATCTTTTTATCCTCGATGGCAACAATACAATAAGTGCCTTGCTGCCCCTGCTGTCACTGGGAAAGGACACCGCAAGATTGAACCCAAAGCTAAGCACTTCTCCCATTGCAAGAAAGATCAATCTAGTAGGCTAAACCAAACTGATAATTCGAAGAGACTTGCAAAGATAACAAATCATACATAAAAGATTTCAGAGAAGAATCAAATATTGTTCATAGATAATCTTGATCATAAACTCACAATTCATCAGATCTCGACAAACACACCACAAAAAGAATTACATTGAATAGATCTCCAAGAAGATCGAGGAGAACTTTGTATAGAGATCCAAAGAGAGAGAAGAAGCCATCTAGCTAATAACCATGGACCCGAAGGTCTGAGGTAAACTACTCACACATCATCGAAGAGGCTATGGTGTTGATGTAGAAGCCCTTCGTGATTGATTCCCCCTCCGGCGGAGCTCCGAAAAAGGCCCCAAGATGGGATCTCTTGGATACATAAGGTTGTTGCGGTGGAAATAGGGTTTCTTGGTCCTCCTGCATGTTTTGGGGTATATGGATATATATATGTAGGAGGAAGAAGTAGGTCGGTGGAGCTGCGAGGGGCCCACGAGGGTGGGGGCGCGCCTACCTGCCTCGTGGCCTCCTCGCTCCTTTCTTGACGTCTGCCCCAAGTCCCCTGGATCATGTTTGTTCCAAAAATAACTCTCCCAAAAGTTTCATTCCGTTTGGATTCCGTTTGATATTCCTTTTCTGGGAAACACTGAGATAGGCAAAAAAACAGCAATTTGCACTAGGCCTTGGGTTAGTAGGTTAGTCCCAAAAATAATATAAAAGTGTATAATAAAGCCCATTAAACATCCAAAATAGATAATATAATAGCATGGAACAATAAAAAATTATAGATACGTTGGAGACGTATCAACATCCCCAAGCTTAATTCCTGCTCGTCCTCGAGTAAGTAAATGATAAAAACAGAATTTTTGATGTGCAATGCTACCTAGCATAATTCTCAATGTAATTTTCTTTATTATGGCATGAATATTCAAATCCGAAAGATTCAAGACAAAAGTTTAATATTGACATAAAAATAATAATACTTCAAGCATACTAACTAACTAAGCAATCATGTCTTCTCAAAATAACATGGCCAAAGAAAGTTCATCCCTACAAAATCATATAGTTTGGTCATGCTCCATTTTCGTCACACAAGAATGCTCTCATCATGCACAACCCCGATGACAAGCCAAGCAATTGTTTCATACTTTAGTAATCTCAAACTTTTTTCAATTTTCACGCAATACATGAGCGTGAGCCATGGATATAGCAGTATGGGTGGAATAGAAAATAATGATAGGGGTTATGTGGAGAAGACAAAAAAAGAGAAAGTATCACATCGACGCGGCTAATCAACGGGCTAGGGAGATGCCCATCAATTGATGTTAATGCAAGGAGTAGGGATTGCAATGCAACGGATGCACTAGAGCTATAAATGTATGAAAGCTCAACAAAAGAAACTAAGTGGGTGTGCATCCAACTTGCTTGCTCACGAAGACGGCATTTGAGGAAGCCCATTGTTGGGATATACAAGCCAAGTTCTATAATGAAAAATTCCCACTAGTATATGAAAGTGACAAAACAAGAGACTCTCTATCATAAAGATCATGGTGCTACTTTGAAGCACAAGTATGGAGAAAAAGATAGTAGCATTGTCCCTTTTATTTCTCTTTTTTGGGGCCTTTCCTTTTTTTATTTGGCCTTCCCCTTTTTATTTGGGACAATGCTCTATTAATGATGATCATCACACTTCTATTTATTTACAACTCAATGATTACAACTCGATACTAGAACAAAATATGACTCTATATGAATGCCTCCGGCGGTGTATCGGGAAGGGCAATGAATCAAGAGTGAAATGTATGATAAATTATGCATGGTGGTTTTGCCACAAATACGATGTCAACTACAGGATCATGCAAGGCAATATGACAATGATGAAGCGTGTCATAAATGAAATGGTGGAAAGTTGCATGGCAATATATCTCGGAATGGCTATGGAAATGCCATAATAGGTAGGTATGGTGGCTGTTTTGAGGAAGATATAAGGAGGTTTATGTGTGATAGAGCGTATTATATCACGGGGTTTGGATGCACCGGCGAAGTTTGCACCAACTCTCAAGGTGAGAAAGGGCAATGCACGGTACCAAAGAGGCTAGCAATGATGGAAAGGTGAGAGTGCGTATAATCCATGGACTCAACATTAGTCATAAAGAACTCACATACTTATTGCAAAAATCTACAAGTCATCAAAAACCAAGCATTACGCGCATGCTCCTAGGGGGATAGATTGGTAGGAAAAGACCATCGCTCGTCCCCGACCGCCACTCATAAGGAATACAATCAAAGAACAACTCATGTTTCAAACTTGTTACACAACGGTTACCATACGTGCATGCTACGGGACTTGCAATCTTCAACACAAGTATTTCTCAAATGCACAACTACTCAACTAGCACAACTCTAATATCACCGTCTTTATATCTCAAAACAATTATCAAGTATCAAACTTCTCATAGTATTCAATGCACCTTTTTATGAAAGTTTTTATTATACCAATCTTGGATGCCTATCATATTAGGACCAATTTTATAGCCAAAGCAAATTACCATGCTATTCTAAAGGACTATCAAAATAATATAACTGAAGCATGATAGATCAATAATTTCTATAAAATAAGACCACCACCGTGCTCTAAAAGATATAAGTGGAGCAGTAGAGCAAAATTATCTAGCTCAAAAGATATAAGTGAAGCACATAGAGTATTCTAATAAATTCCAATTCATGTGTGTCTCTCCCAAAAGGTGTGTACACCAAGGATGATTGTGGTAAACTAAAAAGCAAAGACTCAAATCATACAAGACGCTCCAAGCAAAACACATATCATGTGGTGAATAAAAATATAGCCTCAAGTAAAGTTACCGATGAATGAAGACGAAAGAGGGGATGCCTTCTGGGGCATCCCCAAGCTTAGGCTTTTGGTTGTCCTTGAATTTTAACTTGGGGTGCCTTGGGCATCCCCAAGCTTAGGCTCTTGCCACTCCTTATTCCATAATCCATCAAATCTTTACCCAAAACCTGAAAACTTCACAACACAAAACTCAACAGAAAATCTCATGAGCTCCGTTAGTATAAGAAAACAAACCACAACTTAAGGTACTGTAATGAACTCATTCTTTAATTATATTGGTGTTAAACCTACTGTATTCCAACTTCTCTATGGTTCATACCCTCCGATACTAGCCATAGATTCATCAAAATAAGCAAACAACACACAAAAACGGAATCTGTCAAAAACAGATCAGTCTATAGTAATCTGTAGGTTTCAAATACTTCTATAACCCCAAAAATTCTGAAATAAATTGGTGGACGTGAGGAATTTGTCTATTAATCATCTGCAAAAAGAATCAACCTAATCGCATTTTCCAGTAAAAAACATAATTTCTATAAATAAAACCACCACCGTGCTCTAAAATATATAAGTGAAGCACTAGACCAAAATTATCTAGCTCAAAAGATATAAGTGAAGCACACAGAGTATTCTAATAAATTCCGATTCATGTGTGTCTCTCCCAAAAGGTGTTTACAGCAAGGATGTTTGTGGTAAACTAAAAAGCAAAGACTCAGATCATACAAAACGCTCCAAGCAAAAGACATATCATGTGGTGAATCAAAATATAGCCTCAAGTAAAGTTACCGATGGACGAAGACGAAAGAGGGGATGCCTTCCGAGGCATCCACAAGATTAGGCTTTTGGTTGTCTTTGAATTTTACCTTGGGGTGCCTTGGGCATCCCCAAGCTTAGGCTCTTGCCACTCCTTATTCCATAATCCATCAAATCTTTACCCAAAACTTGAAAACTTCACAACACAAAACTCAACAGAAAATCTCATGAGCTCCGTTAGTATAAGAAAACAAACCACCACTTAAGGTACTGTACTGAACTCATTATTTATTTATATTGGTGTTAAACCTACTGTATTCCAACTTCTCTATGGGTCATACCCTCCGATACTAGCCATAGATTCCTCAAAATAAGCAAACAACACACGAAAAACAGAATCTGTCAAAAACAGAACAGTCTGTTGTAATCTGTAGGTTTCGAATACTTATAAAACCCCAAAAATTCTGAAATAAATTTTAAGACGTGAGGAATTTGTCTATTAATCATCTGCAAAAAGAATCAACCTAATCGCACTTTCCAGTAAAAAATGACAGGAAATCTTGTGAGTGCTAAAGTTTCTGTTTTTTTACAGCAAGATCGCAAAAACTTCCCCCAAGTCTTCCCAAAGGTTCTACTTGGCACAAACACTAATTAAAAGCATAAAACCACATATAAACAGAGGCTAGATGAATTATTTATTGCTAAACAGAACCAAAAAGCAAGAAACAAAAATAAAATTGGGTTGCCTCCCAACAAGCGCTATCGTTTAACGCCCCTAGCTAGGCATAAAAGCAAGAATAGATCTAGGTATTATCATCTTTGGTATGCAATCCATAGGTGGCTCTCATAATAGATTCATAAGGTAATTTAATTTTCTTTCTAGGAAAGTGTTCCATGCCTTTCCTTAACATAAATTGAAATCTAATATTCCCTTCTTTCATATCAATAATTGCCCCAATCGTTCTAAGGAAAGGTCTACCAAGAATAATGGGACATGTAGGATTGCAATAAATGTCAAGAACAATGAAATCTACGGGCACATAATTCCTATTTGCAACAATAAGAACACCATTAATCCTTCCCATAGGTTTCTTAATAGTGGAATCCGCAAGATGCAAATTTAAAGAACAATCATCAAATTCACGGAAACCTAACACATCACACAAAGTTTTTGGAATCGTGGGAACGATAGCACCCAAATCACATAAAGCATAGCATTCATGATCTTGAATCTTAATTTTAAAAGTAGGTCGCCACTCATCATGAAGTTTTCTAGGGATAGAAACTTCTAATTCAAGCTTTTCTTCATAAGATTGCATTAAAGCATCAACGATATGTATGGTAAAAGCTTTATTTTGACTGTAAGCATGCGGAGAATTTAGCACGGATTGCAACAAGGAAATACAATCTATCAAAGATAATTATCATAATTAAATCCCTTAAAATCCAAAATAGTGGGTTCATTGCTATGTAAAGTTTTGACCTCTTCAATCCCACTTTTATTAATTTTTGCATCAAGACCGAAAAACTCCGAATCATTGGGACGCCTTTTAACTAAAGTTGACTCATCTCCAGTCCCATCATTATCAAGATTCATATTGCAAAACAAAGATTTAATTGGAGACACATCAATCACTTTTAGATCTTCATTCTTATTATCATCAAAACTAGAAGAACATGCTTTTATAAAGCAATCCTTTTTTGCACGCACCATAGCGGTTCTTTCTTTGCACTCATCGATGGAAATTCTCATGGCTTTGAGAGACTCATTGATATCATGCTTAGGTGGAATAGATCTAAGTTTCAAAGAATCAATATCAAGAGAACTTCTATCCACGTTCCTAGCCAACTCATCAATCTTAGACAATTTTTCTTCAATCAAAGCATTGAAACTCTTTTGCGAACTAATAAATATTTTAATACTAGATTCAAAATCAGAGGGCATCTTATTATAATTTCCATAAGAATTGTTGTTGGAATTACCATAATTATTAGAGGAATTACTAGGACATGGCCTAGGATTAAAGTTTCCTCTATACGCGCTGTTACCAAAATTGTTCCTACCAAAAAAATTCACATCCATAGATTCATTATTATTCTCAATCAAAGTAGGCAAAGGCATATCATTAGGATCAGAAGAAACACTCTTTTTAGCAAACAATTTCATAAGTTCATCCATCTTTCCACTCAAAACATTAATTTCTTCTATAGCATGAACATTTTTACTAGTAGATCTTTCGGTGTGCCATTGAGAATAATTAACCATAATATTATCTAGGAGTTTGGTAGCTTCCCCTAAAGTGATTTCCATAAAAGTGCCTCCCACGGCCGAATCTAAAAGATTTCTAGAAGCAAAATTCAATCCAGCATAATTTTTTTGTATGATCATCCATAAATTCAAACCATGAGTAGGGCAATTGCGAATCATTAATTTTATCCTCTCCCAAGATTGTGCAGGATGCTCATGATCTAGTTTCTTAAAGTTCATAATAGTTTCTAAAAGAGATGATCTTAGCGGGAGGAAAATACTTAGAGATAAAAGCATCTTTGCACTTATTCCAAGAATCAATACTATTTTTAGGCAAAGAAGAAAACCAAGTTTTAGCACGATCTCTAAGCGAAAACGGGAATAGCTTCAATTTAACAATATCATTATCCACATCTTTCTTCTTTTGCATATCACACAAATCAACAAAGTTGTTTAGATGGGTAGCGGCATCTTCACTAGGAAGGCCAGAAAACGGATCTTTCATGACAAGATTCAGCAAAGCAGTATTAATTTCACAAGATTCAACATCGGTAAGGGGAGCAATCGGAGTGCTAATAAAATCATTATTGTTGGTATTGGAAAAATCACACAATTTAGTATTATCTTGAGGCATCGTGACAAACAATCCAACACACAAGCACACAAGAAGCGAGCGAAAAAGAGGCGAACGGAAAAAGAAGGCGAATAAAACGACAAGGGAGAAGTGGGGGGAGGAAAATGAGAGGCAAATGGCAAATAATGTAATGCGAGGGATAAGAGTTTGTGATGGGTACTTGGTATGTCTTGACTTGTGCGTAGATCTCCCCGGCAACGGCGCCAGAAATCCTTCTTGCTACCTCTTGAGCATTGTGTTAGTTTTCCCTTGAAGAGGAAAGGGTGATGCAACAAAGTAGCGTAAGTATTTCCCTCAGTTTTTGAGAACCAAGGTATCAATCCAGTAAGAGACTACATGCAAGTCACCTCGCACCTACACAAACAAATAAGGACCTCGCAACCAACGCGATAAAAAGGGGTTGCCAATCCCTTCACGGTCACTTACAAGAGTGAGATCTGATAGAGATAATAAGATAAATATGTTTGGTATTTTTATTATATAGAATGGAAAATAAATATTGCAAAATAAAATAGACTGGAAACTTATATGACGGAAAATAGACCCGGGGGCCATAGGTTTCACTGGTGGCTTCTCTCAAGATAGCATAATTATTATGGTGGGTAAGCAAATTACTGTCGAGCAATTGATAGAAAAGTGCATAATTATGAGAATATCTAGGAATGATCATGTATATAGGCATCACGCCCGCGACAAGTAGACCGAAATGATTCTGCATCTACTACTATTGCTCCACACATCGACCGCTATCCAACATGCACCTAGAGTATTAAGTTCATAAGAACAGAGTAATGCATTAGGCAAGATGACATGATGTAGAGGGATAAACTCAAGCAATATGATATAAACCCCATCTTTTTATCCTCGATGGCAACAATACAATACGTGCCTTGTTGCCCCTGCTGTCACTGGGAAAGGACACCGCAAGATTGAACCCAAAGCTAAGCACTTCTCCCATTGCAAGAAAGATCAATCTAGGAGGCCAAACCAAACTAATAATTCGAAGAGACTTGCAAAGATAACAAATCATACATAAAATATTTCAGAGAAGAATCAAATATTGTTCATAGATAATCTTGATCATAAACCCATAATTCATCAGACTCGACAAACACATGGCAAAAAGAATTACATCGAATAGATCTCCAAGAAGATCGAGGAGAACTTTGTATTGAGATCCAAAGATAGGGAAGAAGCCATCTAGCTAATAACTATGGACCCGAAGGTCTGAGGTAAACTACTCACACATCATCGGAGAGGCTATGGTGTTGGTGTAGAAGCCCTCCATGATTGATTCCCCCTCCGGCGGAGATCCGGAAAAGGCCCCAAGATGGGATCGCTTGGGTACAGAAGGTTGCGGTGGTGGAAATAGGGTTTTGTAGTGCTCCTGGATGTTTTGGGGGTATATGGATATATATAGGAGGAAGAAGTAGGTCGGTGGAGCTGCGAGGGGCCCACGAGGGTGGGGGCGCGCCCAAGGGGGCAGGCGCGCCTGCCTGCCTCGTGGCCTCCTCGCTCCTTTCTTGGCGTCTACTCCAAGTCACCTGGATCATGTTTGTTCCAAAAATAACTCTCTCGAAGGTTTTATTCTGTTTGGATTCTGTTTGATATTCCTTTTCTATGGAACACTGAAATAGGCAAAAAAAACATCAATTTGCACTGGGCCTTGGGTTAGTAGGTTAGTCCCAAAAATAATATAAAAGTGTATAATAAAGCCCATTAAATATCTGAAACAGATAGTATAATATATAGCATGGAACAATCAAAAAATTATAGATATGGTGGACGCACCCAAGGAGGGTGACAGCGATAAAGAGAAAAATCCAGTAAAAGATAAACCTCCCGAGATACAACAAAAGCGCCGACGACGACGCTCTAAATCACGCCACAACAAAGACAGCAATATCAGCACGAGAGAAAACAACACTCCGGACGATGCCGAAGACCAAGAAAACCCCATCGAGCAAAACTCTGAACAAGACAATCGGCAGGATGGGCGAGTTAGCCCCGACGAACAAGCTGCAAATGAAGACTCGGAGGACAGTAATTATCTTCCACCCTCCGAGGATGAGGTGAGCCTCGGTGATGAAGACTTTATCATGCCTGAGGAACCTCTGGAGCAGGAGCACTTTAAGCAACAGCTAATAGCCACTACAAGGAGCCTGAAAAAGAAACAGTAGCAGCTTCAAGATGATCAAGATCTGCTCAACGATAGATGGACTGATGTCCTGGCAGCAGAAGAATACGACCTCGAGCGCCCAACCAAAAGTTACCTGAAGCATAAACTGCTACCTCAATTCGATGATGAGGCACTTGAGCCCGTACCATCAGCGCGTAATGCGGCTTATCGATCACCACATGGTCGGGACAAAATGGCAACTCAAGCTGAACACCGGCCCGTCCAACCTCGTCATAAAGGCAGAGACAAAACTGCTCAGGGATGCATGTATGACCTACGGCAGGACCTGAAGAATAAAGCAGGTCCGCCCAGATCGATCTATGGATCGCAAGGGCGTGCCCCGGCGCGCGACAACGGCTATCAAGCCGAACATGGCAAGCACAATTATGTCCGAGCCGAAAATCACAGACGGACTCCATCCGAACTACGTCATGATCTGGCCCGATATAGAGGCGCCGCACACCCCTTCTGCTTCACTGATGAAGTAATGGAACATGAATTGCCAAAAGGGTTCAAACCCATGAATATCGAATCATATGATGGAACCACAGATCCCGCGGTATGGATTGAAGATTTTATTCTCCATATTCATATGGCCCGCAACAATGATCTTCATGCCATCAAATACCTCCCCCTAAAACTCAAGGGCCAGCCCGACACTGGCTGAACAGCCTGCCTGAAAACTCCATTGGCAGCTGGGAGGACTTGGAAGAAGCCTTCCTTGACAACTTCCAAGGTACATATGTTCGACCCCCGAATGCCGACGACTTAAGTCACATAATCCAACAGCCCCGAGAGTCAGCCAGGAAATTCTGGACTAGGTTCTTAACCAAAAATAACCAGATCAACGATTGTCTAGATGTCGAAGCCCTGGCGGCATTTGAACGTAGCATCTGGGACGAATGGCTCTCCCGAAACCTCGGCCAAGAAAAGCCAAAGTCCATGGCAGCCCTCACGGTGCTTATGACCCGCTTTTGCGCGGGCGAAGATAGCTGGCTAGCCCGTAGCAATAACAATGCAAGCGAACCTGGGACTTCAGAAGCCAGAAATAGCAACGGCAATCCCCGACGCAATAGACACAAGTGTCGAAGCAACAGTGACAATACCGATGACACGGCGGTCAACGCCGGATTCAGTGGCTCCGTGTCCCGTCAGCGGAAGAAGCCATATAAACGAAATAATCAAGGCCCTTCCAGCCTGGACCGCATACTCGATCGTCCATGTCAGATCCATGGCACCCCTAATAAACTAGCCAATCATACTCACAGGAGTTGTTGGGTCTTCAAACAGGCCGGCAAGTTAAATGCCGAAGACAAGGAGAAGGGGTCACAAAGTGAGAATGACGATGAGGAGCCCCGTCCAGTGAACACACGGGGACAGAATAAGTTTCCCCCTCAAATCAAAATGGTGAACATGATATACGCTACCTATATCCCCACGAGGGAGCGCAAGCGCGCACTCATGGACATCTATGTGATAGAGCCAGTCGCCCCAAAATTCAACCCATGGTCGTCATGCCCGATCACCTTCGATCACAGGGACCACTCGACTAGTATCCGTCATGGCGGTTTGGCCCCACTGGTTCTCAACCCAATAATTGATGGATTCCACCTCACATGAGTCCTCATGGATGGTGGCAGCAGCCTCAACCTGCTCTATCAGGATACAGTGCGCAAAATGGGCATCGATCCATCGAGGATCAAGCCCGCCAAAACTACCTTTAAAGGAGTTATACCAGGTGTAGAGGCCCGTTGCTCGGGCTCAATCACATTGGAGATCGTCTTTGGATCTCCGGACAACTTCCGAAGCGAAGAGTTAATCTTCGATATCGTCCCCTTCCGCAGTGGCTATCACGCACTGCTCGGACGAACCGCGTTTGCCCAATTCAATGCGGTGCCGCACTATGCTTATCTCAAGCTTAAGATGCCCGGACCACGCGGTGTCATAATAGTCAATGGAAACACGGAGCACTCCATCCATACCGAACCGCTGCCCTGGTAGCAGAGGTACAGAGCGAACTTCACAAGCAGAACCTTAATTCGGCGGCCATACTCCCAGACACTGTCAAACGAGTCCGGACTACTCTGCAGCAAGACAGTCCAGCTCGTCAGGAGCTCGATTAGCAATTCGACCTCCGTCTCAGTCTTGACCAAGTGGCTGCATACGTACCGTGCATACATAACTACGCGCTAAAAATACCATGGGCAGAGACGGAGGCATAACCAGACTGTGGTCCACAATATGACTCGACCTTCCTTGGACACACATACTTTTACTTTTCCTTTTATCCTTTTTAGGTTTCTTTTCCGCAGGCCCCTCTCGACGGCCTCATAATCGGTCCTTTCGAAGGACGGATATACTAAGGTGGCAAGTAGCACATACGTGTGGGCGAATCTCTAGATGTTCTTCTCAACGATCATTCTACTTGCTTTCAGGACCCGTACGCAGCTCCTCCTTGGTCCTAGCATGTTAAATAGCCACTATTGCTTATCGCACTATTTGTACAAAATACGCTTTGATGTATTAATCAAACTATAATGGAAACAGTTTGCGGCCGAACTTTTGCGGCACTAGCTCGCTACTACATTTTTTCTTGATAATCTTATCAATTGCACTCATACACTTTGGTACACCTTAAATTGCCAGGAGCTTTACTGTGCTCCATTCTATGGCAACAAAGTCCAAACACTTTTACAGTAGAGTTCGGCACCTCGAAATTCAGCATTATATGCATTGGCTCCGAATCATGTCTTTGGTCAATAGTTGGGTTGCCCGGCTCCTCTGCTTACTACCTTACATTCCGCTCTATCGGCTAGGGTAGTAAAGGGAGAACTACTGCAATTGTGTCCTGGTTTATCCGGATGAGCACCTCAGTAGAGAAAGCAAAAAAGTGGTTTATTCGGAGGTTAGAAATCTTTTGTGATTTTTTCCGCATTATGCGACGAATCGGTATTTACCCGATCAGGTGTTTACATCACCCTAGTTCGGAATCACAAATGCTAGGGGTAGCGGCTAAAATTCTATTGTCAAACTCCTATAGCTAAGTGAGGGTGATAAAGCCACATAGTCTGATTGCCTGGTTCGTTGCGCTAAACACCTCCTTCAAGGACCAAACTTTTGGATAAAGAGTGTTTTAGATTCATCCCGAACACCCCCGTACTACCTACGTGGGGGTTGAAGCAGACGACTGGCCAACTCTTAGACTTAATAAAACGGCCGCACAGGAGGTAAAATTTTAAATAATAAACAGCAAGCATTATATTACACATCATTCTTGTTTTCATCATATAGGGCGCGACAAGACGAAGGTACTCATTCAAATATAATGTATATTTAGCACTAGCCCTCTACAATGCGGGACCCCTTGAGGACCCCTTGACGTCCATCTTTGCCCACTGTATCTTGACACGGGCGAAGGCCATCCGCATACCCTCGATGCGGACTGGCCGCTTGATGACATCCAAACGGGGGCAGGCATTGACCAGCCACTTCACGAGCCCGAAGTAGCTGCTGGGTATGACTTCGGCAGGCCATAGCCAGATTATCAAATCCTTCATCCCTAGTTCGGCCACCCTATGCAGCTCGACCAACTGTTTAAGTTGATCGCTAAAGGGCACCGGATGTTCTAGCGCAAGGTATTGCGACCAAAACAGCTTCTCTGTTGAGCTCCCCTCTTCGGCTCGGAAGAATTCCGCAGCATCAGAAATGCTGCGTGGCAGATCCGCAAAGGCCCCTGGAGAACTCCAGATCTGGGTCAGTAAGAGATATCTCTTCTTCACATACTTGCTTTGCATAATGAAAGCCTTACCTGCCACGATTTTCTTGGTCTCTTGGATTTCCTGGAGGGCGCCTTGGGCTTCGGTTCGGGCATCTTGTGCACTTTGGCGGGTCTTGGCAAGTTTGGAGTCTTGATCCGCAACATGGCGCTCCAAGGACTCGCATTTCTGCACAGCGTCCTGGAGCTCCTGTTGGACCTCACCAGCCCTGGCCTCGTGTTTCTCATGAGCGGCTTGTTCATTCGCCGCTCTCTCCTCGGCCTCGGCTAGCGCTTTCTTGAGGGCCTCCACTTTGGTCGCCACCCCTAATAAATATCATGGCACCATGGTCAACACAAATCATTCATCCTTTCTGGATATACACAAAGTCACTACATACCTTGCTTGTCTTCTAGCTGCTTTTTTGCACGGCTGAGCTCTTCCTCAGCCCGCTCCAGACTCTGCTTTAGTCCAGAGACCTCAGCAACATGAGAGGTTGCGGCCAGCAACGACGCCTGCTTATTCGCATAAGACATATTTAGTTAGTCTCCTGCGAAAATTACTTGATCCTTCGTCTGGTTTTTCTTTCCGAACACTGGACAGAGTCTCAGGGGCTACTATCTATAGTATGACGTTCTTTTCATTGCGTTGCTTACCTCCATAAGGGTACGATGTTCCTCGACAATGGAAGCACTTCACAGCGCTTTCAGTAGAGTATCCGGTGCCTCTGGTTGGACAGAGGTCAGCGGCGGAATAGGCATACCTCCTTCTTTCGAAGGAGGCTGCTTGCTGGATTCGGAGCTGTAAGTGCATCTAGTGCCCCTTAGTGATTTTGGTGTATTGAAGACTTATAGGTTAAGGGACTGATGCGTTTGTGAGTGTACACATCTCTATTAGTCTATGAGGAGTTTGATAGTTACAGAGAAAGTTGACCCCTAAAAATGAAGTTCTTTGACTGAAGACTTTGGCTTTCTGAAGACTTTAAAGTGAAGAAATTGGTGTGACCATGAAGACTTGATATTCATTCAAGGAACACGAAGCGTGAAGACTTTTGTTTTCGTAGTTTCATTTTCTCTTTCTTGAGTCATAGGAAACACCATACTATTAAAGGGGGTCGAGGAAATACTCAGGAAAAGTTTCCAAGTGATGCTCAACTCAAAATCCTACACCTACCAATCCCTTCGAGTGAAGCCATTAGAAATCTCATGCAGTTTAGTCAATTTCTTCAGTGACAGAGACGAAGCACTTCTGGTCTCTGAGGAATTTGTTCTAACTGAGGAGTTAGGAATTCGCCAGTGCGGATTGCCTACAAGTGAGGAATTTGATAGTCAAAATTCCCGACCGTTGCTGTGTTATGCGCCAGCCGTCCCAAAATATCTTCCCACCTAACGGTCATATCATTGAAGGGCATTTATATCTTATCATGCCGGGCTGCTCCCTAGGCTATAAATAGCCGCCCCCTACAACCACTAGCTGGTTGGCTGCCCCGAGAGAAACCGACACTTGTCATTTGAGAGCATCCCATCCTCCGAGGACTTTGAGCGAAAATCATCAAGTGAGGAAAACCCAAACCCAAACACCTACAAACCCAAAGTGATTAAGCATCACTGAAGAGATTGATCCTGTGTGGATCCGACGCTTGTTACCATTGAAGACTGTGCATCTTCCAGATGGTTAGGCATCATGGTCTAGAGCATCCAAGGGGAAATTGTGGATCGCCGAGTGACCGAGTCTGTGAAGGTTTGGAAGTCACCTAAAGACTTACCATGAGTGATTGGGCGAGGTCTGTGTGACCTTAGCTCAAGGGGAATACGGTGAGGACTAAGTATCCTGAACTGCGTGTTCAGGACAGGGTATCCGGGACTGTGTGTCCTCAGGTTTGAATACCTAGCCGCCCTAACCAGACGTACGACTATCACAGCAGCTGGAACTGGTCTACCAAATCATTGTCTTCACCAAGTCTACTGGTTTTATTTCCTCAACCCTTCCATTTCCTCATTACTCTGTTGTGTGCTTGTTCATATCTGTTTGAAGACTTTGACTGAAGACTTTCTTAATTTCCTCAGTTCAATTTCTTCAGTATGTTTGTGTTCATCCTGTTTCATCCTGTGTTTACACTTTCTGTACTCTGTGCTTGTTTTCATTTCATCATGAAGACCATGCTTATGTTCTGTTATGTTTACATTTGAGTACTTATTCCGCTGCAAGTAGTTCTTCTCTTAGGAATTTCCTCACCCTGAAATTCCTCAGTGAAGAATTATTAAAAATCGCCTATTCACACCCCCTCTAGTCGACTTAACGCACTTTCAGGAGCCATATAGGTCTCCGGGGCTGTATTCGGCTAGGGGTCGAATTGGATATGGCCCCCATCGCCAGTCTCCATGGGGATTCGCTCTCCCACGTGTCCGGCGGCCGAGATTTCACCCTCTAGCGCCACCCTGACGGCCTCCTGCGTCTCTCCCTGGCCTGGGGTCCTTAGGGACAGTACCTCAGTGTCATCATGGCCCTGGGAGAGGAGGCCCTTGGAAGGGACCCGCTGTCCATCACCTTCGGGTCCAGCAAATTCCCCGAAGATGAGGATTGCTCGAGGTCGGAATGAGCCGGACTGCAAATGCATGATTCAACATGTCAAAATTGTGAAGCAAAGAGGCTGATATATGAATGCGTCAGTGTGACGCCCCGAGACCGTTGTGCCAGGTGTCTTCCAGTTATTCGCTGCCGTTGCCATGTCATTCGCTTGCGTGTTGCATCTTGTCTTGTCATCATGTGCATTGCATCATCATGTTTTCAAAACTTGCATCCGTCCCGGCCTCACCATTACTTCAGTTGTCCGTTCTTAGTCCAACCACACTTGCACGCTGATAACCCACAAGTATAGGGGATCACAACAGTTTTCGAGGGTAGAGTATTCAACCCAAATTTGTTGATTCGACACAAGGGGAGCCAAAGAATATTCTCAAGTATTAGCAGCTGAGTTGTCAATTCAACCACACCTAGAAACTTAGTATCTGCAGCAAAGTGTTTAGTAGCAAAGTAATATGATAGTGGTGATAACGGTAACAAAGTAAAGACAGCAAAAGTAATGTTTTTGGTATTTTTGTAGTGATTGTAAGAGTAGCAACGGAAAAGTAAATAAGCGTAAACCAGTATATGGAAAACTCGTAGGCACCGGATCAATGATGGATAATTATGCCGGATATGGTTCATCATGTAACAGTCATAACATAGGGTGACACAGAACTAGCTCCAGTTCATCAATATAATGTAGGCATGTATTCCGTAAATAGTCATACGTGCTTATGGAAAAGAACTTGCATGACATCTTTTGTCCTACCCTCCCGTGGCAGCGGGGTCCTATTGGAAACTAAGGGATATTAAGGCCTCCTTTTAATAGAGAACCGGAACAAAGCATTAACACATAGTGAATACATGAACTCCTCAAACTATGGTCATCATCGGGAGTGGTCCCGATTATTGTCACTTCGGGGTTGCCGGATCATAACACATAGTAGGTGACTATAGACTTGCAAGATAGGATCTAGAACTCACATATATTCATGAAAACATAATAGGTTCAGATCTGAAATCATGGCACTCGGGCCCTAGTGACAAGCATTAAGCATAGCAAAGTCAAAGCAACATCAATCTCAGAACATAGTGGATACTAGGGATCAAACCCTAACAAAACTAACTCGATTACATGGTAAATCTCATCCAACCCATCACCGTCCAGCAAGCCTACGATGCAATTACTCACGCACGGCGGTGAGCATCATGAAATTGGTGATGGAGGATGGTTGATGATGACGATGGCGACGAATCCCCCTCTCCGGAGCCCCGAACGGACTCCAGATCAACCCTCCCGAGAGAGATTAGGGCTTGGTGGCGGCTCCGTATCGTAAAACGCGATGAAACTTTTTTTCTGATTTTTTTTCTCCTCGAAAGCCAATATATGGAGTTGGAGCTGGCGTCCGAGGGCCACCAGGGGGCCCACGAGGTAGGGGGGCGCGCCCAGGGGGGAGGGGCGCGCCCCCCACCCTCGTGGACAGGGTGTGGGCCCCCTGGTCTTCATCTTTGGCAAGGATTTTTTATTATTTATTCTAAGATATTCCGTGGAGTTTTAGGTCATTCCGAGAACTTTTGTTTTCTGCACATAAAACAACACCATGGCAATTCTGCTGAAAACAGCGTCAGTTCGGGTTAGTTCCATTCAAATCATACAAGTTAGAGTCCAAAACAAGGGCAAAAGTGTTTGGAAAAGTAGATACGACGGAGACGTACCAACTCCCCCAAGCTTAAACCCTTGCTTGTCCTCAAGCAATTCAGTTGACAAACTGAAAGAGAAAAAGAAAAACTTTTACAAACTCTGTTTGCTCTTGTTGTTGTAAACATGAAAAGCCAGCATTCAAGTTTCAGCAATTATTATGAACTAACCATACTCACAATAACACGTAGGTCTCACAATTACTCATATCAATAGCATAATCAGCTAGCGAGCCATAATAATAAAACTCGGATGACAACACTTTCTCAAAATAATCATAACATGATATAACAAAATGGTATCTCGCTAGCCCTTTCTGAGACCGCAAAACATAAATGCAGAGCACCTTTAAAGATCAAGGACTGACTAAACATTGTAATTCATGGTAAAAGAGATCCAGTCAAGTCATACCCAATATAAACCAATCATAATGAATGCAAACGACAGTGTGCTCTCCAGCGGGTGCTTTTTAATAAGAAGGGTGATGACTCAACATAAAAGTGAATAGATAGGCCCTTCGCAGAGGGAAGCAGGGATTTGTAGAGGTGCGAGAGCTCAATTTTTGAAATAGAGATAAATAATATTTTGAGCAGCATACTTTCACTGTCAACGTAACAACTATGAGATGGCTATATCTTCCATACTACATGCATTATAGGCAGTTCCCAAACAGAATGGTAAAAGTTTATACTCCCCCTCCTCCACAAGCATCAATCCATGGCTTGCTCGAAACAACGAGTGCCTCCAACATTCAACGGGTCCTAGGGGGAGTTTTGTTTAATTATTTTGATTTGCTTTGATCTTTTTGGATCATGGGACTGGGCATCCCGGTTACCGGCCCTTTCTCGTGAATGAGGAGCGGAGTCCACTCCTCTTGAGAATAACCCACCTAGCATGGAAGATATAGGCAGCCATAGTTGCACATGAGCTGCTCGAGCATACAAAATAGAATTTCATTGGAATGTTTGGAGTTTGGCACATACAAATTTACTTGGAACGGCAGGTAGATACCACATATAGGAAGGTATAGTGGACTCATATGGAACAACTTTGGGGTTTAAGGAGTTTGGATGCACAAACAGTATTCCCGCTTAGTACAGGTGAAGGCTAGCAAAAGACTGGGAAGCGACCAACTGAGAGAGCGACAACAGTCGTAAAGATGCATTAAAATTAATTCACACCGAATATAAGCATGAGTAGGATATAATCCACCATGAACATAAATATCATGAAGGCTATGTTGATTTGATTCAACTACATGCGTGAACATGTGCCAAGTCGAGTCACTCAATTCATTTAAAGGAGGATACCATCCTATCATACCATATCATAATCATCTCAATAGCATGTTGGCACGCAAGGTTAACCATTATAACTCATAGCTAATCAAGCATGGCACAAGCAACTATAATCTCTAAATGTCGTTGCAAATATGTTTACTTCATAATAGCTGAATCAGGAACGATGAATCATCATATTTACAAAAACAAGAGAGGTCGAGTTCATACCAGCTTTTCTCATCCCAATGAGTCCATCATATATCATCATTATTGCCTTTCACTTGCACGACCGAACGGTGTGTATAATAATAGGAGTGCACGTGCATTGGACTAAGCTGGAATCTGCAAGCATTCAACTCAAGAGAGAAGACAAGTAATATGGGCTCTAAGTAAAATAAACAATCATGCATATAAGAGCCACTAAGCATTTTCAATATAGTCTTCTCGACCCCCAAAGAAAGGAAAAGAAAAATAAAAACTATTTACACGGGAAAGCTCCCAACAAGCAAAAGAAGGACGGGAAATATTTTTGGGTTTTCTTTTTAATTCTACTACAAGCATGGAAAGTAGACTAACACTAATTTTTTTTGTTTTTTTCTTAAGGTTTATCAAACACATAAGAAGAAAGCTAGAAAAATAAATTTAAACTAACATGGATATTACAATGAAAGAGTATGAGCACCGACATCTAGCAATGAGTGTGAAAATGAATGTAATGTCGGTGGGAAATATGTACTCCCCCAAGCTTAGGCTTTTGGCCTAAGTTGGTCTATTGCCAGGGATAACCTGGCTGATATCCGTAGGTGAAGCTGGGGTCGTACTGCGATGAAGAATAGTTGGGATCATAATGTGATGAAGAGGACTCTGACTGCCACTGGCTGGCAGCCGCCTCAGGATCCCAAGAATAAACAGACATTCATGGAGGCTCCGGTTCCGAGGCTGGTGCTGGATTCCGATAGGCTTGAACAGCCGCCCACAGAACAATGTAAGTACCTGCAGACAAGTTAAACAAAGAGGGAGCAGGCAAAGTAATAGTCTCAGGGTGATGTTTATCAAAGTACAATTTATATTTAAGCGCCCTTTCGCGATTCTTAACAAGAAAATCATGCGCTACCATACTCTTATAATCTAAATAAGCACGGGGCAGCGCTGTTTCTTCTTTCTCCTCATGCCTAATAGGTATTTCAAAATGTTCAGCTAGGCGTGAAGCATAAATGCCTCCAAAGATGGGGCCCTTAGTACGGTTCATACTCAACCGTCTAGCAACAATTCCACCCATACTAACAGAGTTATTGCGGTATAAACCATGGAGCAAAATAATAATATCAGGAATACTAAGGTTCCCACAGTTCCCGCGACCAATCAAGCAATGACTAGCAAATAAGGCAAAGTAGCGTAAAACAGGGAAATGTATGCTAGTAATTCTTGCATCAGAAACCTTCCTGGTTTCTCCCATAGTGATAGTGTCAATATAAGCTTCCACTTCATTACGGTGTGGTTCATCTAAAGAACCCTCGAAAGGTATTTTGCAAACCTCGCAAAATGCAGCTAATGTCATCTCCCTAGCAACATCATATAAATGGAACTCTACTGTTGGAGGTGATTTCTTAGGGAAAAAGTAGAAGTTCTGCACAAAAGTATTTGTGAGTAAGATATACTGATGACGTTGGTCATGGAGGAAGTTGGTGAGGCCGGCGTTCTCAACCAATAGATAGGAATCTTCATAAATCTCGGCACTCCTCAAGAAGTCATCGGAAGGCCATTCACATGGCCGGACCTCCGTGATACGAGGCAGATTAAATTTGGGCTTCTGTTCTTCTTCCTTTTGTTTCTCCTTAGAACTTCGGCTCGACGAGCCCCTCAAAAGTCTCTTCATTATTTCTGAAACAATCTGAAATTCTTAGTAACTTCAAACAAAGTGAACCAACTTCAATAAGATTGATAGCAACTACTCATACAAGTGCCTAGAGCATATATCAAGCATTAGAACTACTTGGAAACCATATATATTTGACATGCAAGCTCAAGAACATGGTCACCTATGCAGCACAAATTTGCAATGAATAAAGCACTAGCACAAAAACTAATTGGACCAATGGAGGAGTCACATACCAAGGAACAATCTCCCCAAGCAGTTTTGCAAGAGGTGCTTTGAGCAAGGAGATTGAAAATCGCAGCAAAAGTTGCTAGAACACGAGCTTGAGTTGGTTTTTCGGGTTTGTGCAAGACAGAGGAAGAAGATGGGTGCAGGAATAAGTGGAGGAGGGCCATCGTGGGCCTACGAGGCAGGGGCACGCCCTCCACCCTCGTGACCAGGTGGCAGCTCCCCCCGCGGTAATTTTTGCACTAAAAATCCTTAAATATTCCCGAAAAAATCATATTAAATTGGCATGGCATTCTGAGGACTTTTATTTTCGGGACATTTTTATATTGCACGGATAAGTCAGGAAACAGACAGAAAAATACTATTTTACTTTATTTCTACTAAAGAACGGAAAATATAAAGAGGGTATAGAAGGTTGTGCTTCTAGTTTCATCCATCTCATGCTCATCAAAAATAATCCACTAACAAGGTTGATCAAGTCTTGTTAACAAACTCATTCTGATAATCATGGAACTGGAGAAATTTCGAATAACACTATGTTACCTCAACGGGGATATGGACATCCCCAACAATAAGTATATCATATTTCTTTTTGACAGTAGGAAGAGGAAATTCAAAACCTCCAAATATAATCGATGGAATTTTTCCAATAGAGTTGACACTATAAACTTGAGGTTGTTTCCTCGGAAAGTGCACCGTATGCTCATTACCATTAACATGAAAAGTGACATTGCCTTTGTTGCAATCAATAATAGCCACTGCAGTATTAAGGAAAGGTCTTCCAAGAATAATAGACATACTATCATCCTCAGGAATATCAAGAATAACAAAGTCCGTTAAAATAGTAACGTTTGCAACCACAACAAGTACATCCTCACAAATACCGACAGGTATAGCAGTTGATTTATCAGCCATTTGCAAAGATATTTCAGTAGGTGTCAACTTATTCAAGTCAAGTCTATGATATAAAGAGAGAGGCATAACACTAACACCGGCTCCAAGATCACATAAAGCAGTTTTAACATAATTTCTTTTTAATGGAGCATGGTATAGTAGGTACTCCTGGATCTCCAAGTTTCTTTGGTATTCCACCCTTAAAAGTGTAATTAGCAAGCATGGTGGAAATTTCAGCCTCCGGTATCTTTCTTTTATTGGAAATGATATCCTTCATATACTTATCATAAGGATTTGTTTTGAGCACATCAGTCAATCGCATACGCAAAAAGATAGGTCTAATCATTTCAGCAAAGCGCTCAAAATCCTCATCATCCTTTTTCTTGGATGGTTTCGGAGGAAAAGGCATGGGTTTCTGAACCCATGGTTCTCTTTCTTTACCATGTTTCCTAGCAACGAAGTCTCTTTTATCATAATGTTGATTCTTTGATTGTGGGTTATCAAGATCAACAGCAGGTTCAACTTCTACATCATTATCATTACTAGGTTGAGCATCATCATTAACATTTTCACAAGGTTCATGTTCATTACCAGATTGTGTTTCAGCATCAGACATAGAGATATCATTTGGATTATCAGGTGGTTCAACAATAGGTTCACTAGAAGTTTGCACAGTTCTATCATTTTTCTTTTTCTTCCTTTTAGAAGAACTAGGTGCATCAATATTATTTCTTTGAGAATCTTGCTCGATTCTCTTAGGGTGGCCTTCAGGGTACAAAGGTTCCTGAGTCATTCTACCAGTTCTAGTAGCCACTCTAACAGCATAATCATTTTTCTTACTATTCATTTCATCAAGCATTTCTTTCTGAGCTTTAAGTACTCGTTCTACTTGAGTGGTAACCATAGAAGCATGTTTGCTAACAAGTTTAAGTTCACCTCTAATATTATCCATATAATCACTCAAGCGTTTAATCATAAAGGTATTCTGCTTTAATTGTCTACCAAAATAAGCATTAAAGTCATCTTGCTTAAACATAAAGTCATCAAACTCATCCAAGCACTGACTAGCAATTTTAGTAGGAGGGACTTCAACTTTATCATATCTATAGAGAGAATTTACCTTTACTACCTGTGTCGGGATATCGGGAGGTTCTTCAGTAAATAAGTAATTGAGATCATATACTTCTTCAACAGGCGGTAAATTAAGACCATGTATTTCTTCAATAGGAGGTAAATTCTTAACATCTTCAGCTTTAATACCTTTTTCTTTCATAGATTTCTTTGCCTCTTGCATATCTTCGGGACTGAGAAATAGAACACCTCTGTGCTTCGGAGTTGGTTTAGGAATTGGCTCAGGAGCTGGCTCAGGAGTTGGCTCGGGAGGTGGCTCAGGAGGTGCCCACTTATTTTCATTTGCCAACATATTATTCAATAAAATTTCAGCGTCATCCGGTGTTCTTTCCCTGAAAAGAGAACCAGCACAACTATCCAGGTAATCTCTGGAAGCATCAGTTAGTCCATTATAAAAGATATCAAATATTTTAGGTTTCTTAAGAGGATGATCAGGCAAAGCATTAAGTAACTTGAGAAGCCTCCCCCAAGCTTGTGGGAGAGTCTCTTCTTCAATTTGCACAAAATTGTATATTTCCCTCAAAGCAGCTTGTTTCTTATGAGCAGGGAAATATTTAGCAGAGAAGTAATAAATCATATCCTGGGGACTTTGCACACGGGCAAGATCAAGAGAATTAAACCATTTCTTAGCATCACCCTTTAATGAGAACGGAAATATTTTGAGTATATAAAAGTGGCGCGATCTCAGATTATTAGTAAACAGGGCAGCTATTTCATCTAACTTACGAAGATGTGCCACAACAGTTTCAGATTCATAGCCATAAAAAGGATCAGATTCAACCAAAGTAATTATATATGGATCAACAGTAATATCATAATAATCCTGATCAGGAACACAGATAGGTGAAGTAGCAAAAGCAGGGTCGGGTCTCATCCTACCTCTAAAAGACTCCTTACTCCACTTAATTAGTAACCTCTTACGTTCAGGTTTATCCGGACAAGCAAGAATAGCTTCATAAGATTCATTATTAAAAAGATAACCCTCAGGAATAACAGGCATAGGTGCATCATCACTAACATCATCGTGTTCAGGTTCACTAATTTCTCTTTTTCTAGACTTAGAAATTTGCTCATCTAGAAATTCACCAAGTGGCACAGTAGTATCAAGCATAGAAGTAGTTTCATCATAAGTATCATGCATAGCAGAAGTGGCATCATCAATAACATGCGACATATCAGAATTCATAGCAGTAGTAGGTTTAGGTGTCGCTAGCTTACTCATAACAGAAGGTGAATCAAGTGCAGAGCTAGATGGCAGTTCCTTACCTCCCCTCGTAGTTGAGGGATAAATTTTTGTCTTAGCGTCTTTCAAGTTCTTCATAGTGTCCAGCAGATATAAATCCCAAGTGACTCAAAGGATAGAGCTATGCTCCCCGGCAACGGCGCCAGAAAAAGGTCTTGATAACCCACAAGTATAGGGGATCGCAACAGTTTTCGAGGGTAGAGTATTCAACCCAAATTCTTTGATTCGACACAAGGGGAGCCAAAGAATATTCTCAAGTATTAGCAGCTGAGTTGTCAATTCAACCACACCTAGAAACTTAGTATCTGCAGCAAAGTGTTTAGTAGCAAAGTAATATGATAGTGGTGATAACGGTAACAAAGTAAAGACAGCAAAAGTAATGTTTTTGGTATTTTTGTAGAGATTGTAATAGTAGCAACGGAAAAGTAAATAAGCGTAAACTAGTATATGGAAAACTCGTAGGCACCGGATCAATGATGGATAATTCTGCCGGATATGGTTCATCATGTAACAGTCATAACATAGGGTGACACAGAACTAGCTCCAGTTCATCAATATAATGTAGGCATGTATTCCGTAAATAGTCATACGTGCTTATGGAAAAGAACTTGCATGACATCTTTTGTCCTACCCTCCCGTGGTAGCGGGGTCCTATTGGAAACTAAGGGATATTAAGGCCTCCTTTTAATAGAGAACCGGAACAAAGCATTAACACATAGTGAATACATGAACTCCTCAAACTATGGTCATCACCGGGAGTGGTCCCGATTATTGTCACTTCGGGGTTGCCGGATCATAACACATAGTAGGTGACTATAGACTTGCAAGATAGGATCTAGAACTCACATATATTCATGAAAACATAATAGGTTCAGATCTGAAATCATGGCACTCGGGCCCTAGTGACAAGCATTAAGCATAGCAAAGTCATAGCAACATCAATCTCAGAACATAGTGGATACTAGGGATCAAACCCTAACAAAACTAACTCGATTACATGATAAATCTCATCCAACCCATCACCATCCAGCAAGCCTACGATGCAATTACTCACGCACGGCGGGGAACATCATGAAATTGGTGATGGAGGATGGTTGATGATGACGACGGCGACGAATCCCCCTCTCCGGAGCCCCGAACGGACTCCAGATCAGCCCTCCCGAGAGAGATTAGGGCTTGGCGGCGGCTCCTTATCGTAAAACGCGATGAAACTTTTTTTCTAATTTTTTCTCCTCGAAAGCCAATATATGGAGTTGGAGTTGGCGTCGGAGGGCCACCAGGGGGCCCACGGGGTAGGGGGGCGCGCCCAGGGGGGAGGGGCGCGCCCTCCACCCTCGTGGACAGGGTGTGGCCCCCCTGGTCTTCATCTTTGGCGAGGATTTTTTATTATTTATTCTAAGATATTCTGTGGAGTTTCAGGTCATTCCGAGAACTTTTGTTTTCTGCACATAAAACAACACCATGGCAATTCTGCTGAAAACAGCGTCAGTCCGGGTTAGTTCCATTCAAATCATACAAGTTAGAGTCCAAAACAAGGGCAAAACTGTTTGGAAAAGTAGATACGACAGAGACATATCACACGCGCCTGAGGCATGTCCGAAATAGTATTTTATAAGTGGCCGGAAAATGTTTTCGGATTGGGTTGAAAGTTGGTGTGCGGTCTTATTATAGTGTAGGTAGGCCGCCTGCCAAATTTCATCGCATTCGGAGTCCGTTTGACGCCCCAACGGATAACTATAGCGGCAGTATAGCCGGTCTAACGTCGGACGTTTTCGGTCTCCGAGAACTGTTGCCGGGCTTTCCCTTACTTTCCTCTCTAGACCGTCTACACATCCCACTACCTACCGTCAGGTCCAACCTAACCTCTCTCGTCACCCCGCGGCCCTCCTTGTGCGCGCGTCCGATAGTTGTCCCGAACCCGACTTGGACTGTCGCTACCGTTGTGTCCGGATCATCCCCAAACATCTGCAAAACGTCTCCGTTTTCTTATTTGGGCTCCCTAGTCTATTTTTCCCGACCGACCGATTTAAATCAGAGGGACCGAATACCCCCCTAACCTAATCCAATAACGTCTATAAGTGGGCAACCCTAAAATGTAGGCGACTTGTCCCATCCATCCTCCTGCGCGCCGCCACTGCAAATCCACCTCGGCATCGCCTCGCCCGATCCTCCTCGATCCCCTCGCCCAACCAGTGCATTCCATCGATCCTCCCCATCGATCCGCTTTGGCCCTCCCCACAAGCAGCCTCGCCAGCGCGCTGGCTCCCTCGCATGCTCCAACGTGCGCGCCGCCGCCTCCAATACGGATCGGGAGAGCCCCGATCCCCTCCCTCGCGTTCCTGCCGTCTCCGCCGCCTGGCATCCCGCCGGCGACCACCGCTGCCATGGTGAGCCCCGACCTCGCCGTCCTTCTTCTCCCTGCCTACCGAGCTCATCACTCTCTCCCTCCCGTTCTGCAGGATGCCGTGGTGCCGCTGGAGTCCGCCGCTGACACCAGGAACGGAAAGTCAGCTCCAGATCCGGCCTCTGGAGCTCGGCCTCAGCCTCCTCCTTGCCTCCTCGACCCCTCCCCCCCCCCCCCCCACGGTGACCCGTAGTTCCCGAGCCAAGCCACCGCCCTGGATCTTCTCCATCGTCAATGCCTGCTCCTGCGTCGAGCAGGGGAGCCAGGAGAACAACCCCAGCGCTAAGTCCCGCTCGCCGGTGCTCGTTGACTCTGTCGTCTCCACGCCTCACCTGCTGGTGCCTTTCCCCGGACCTCCTGCGTCGCCGGCCTCACCTGCTATTGTCGTCGCCCTCCTACAGCATCGCCGGCCTCACCTGCTACTGCCACTGTCTCCCCTGTCGAACGAACCAACACGACCCAGCGCCCAGTTCGGTTTGATCCCTTGCGTGTTGACCACGGCCCCTGTATCATCCCCACGCTTGGGCCTTTTCCCCGCACAGCCTAGCAGAGCGAAGGCCGCGCCAGGCCTCTCCTTCAACCGGGCCGAGCCCATGGTAAGGCCACCCCGCCGAAGCCCCTCTGTTTTTTTCCTGTTGTTGGGCCAACAGATTCGGCCCGAGGTGTCCTTTTTTCCTGCTGCGAATTTGTCTAATTTCCAGAGATAGACAGTTTTGCAGAAAAGCCCCTATTCTTCATGCATTTAATAACTTCACAACCATGCATCAGATCTAAATAGATTATGTATGAAAGTTGCTTAGAATTTTGTCTAGTTTAATAATATGCAACTTTCATCCATGTTTGAAATTTTTAAAATGATGTTTGGTTAAATTTGCTCCTATCCATGTTAAAATGTTTTATTTCATAACTAAATAACCGTAACTCGGAATTTAATAAACTTTATATGTAAATGGGGTAGAAAAATGCATAGTTTAACATGGTGGCATCTCTTAGCATGTTGAACAACCCTAAAATTGTGTTTAGGGCAGAACAGTACCAATTCCATTAATATGAACATGAGGTTTTTTCGGACTTGTTGTTTTGTTGTTCCGGCCTCATTTAAACTTGCCTAGATAGATAGTTTCATTATGCTTCATCTCTTGCCATGCTTAACAATATTTAATATTGTTGGGTACATAAATGAGATCGAACTAAATAACTTGAATGTGGTGTTTCATCAATATGCAACGGAGTTGCATGTTGAGCTCCACTTAATTTGTAGTATTGTTTGTTGCACTTTGCCATGCCATGCATATTTAAACCGGACATGCATCATGCTTGATTGTGCATCATGCCATGTCTATATGTTGGTTGTTTACTATGTTGTTTGCTTTCTTTCCGGTGTTGCTTCTTCGGGTTAGTTCCGTTAACGTCGCGTTTGTGAGGATACGTTCGGCTACGACCGTTTGTCTTCTTCATGGACTCGTTCTTCTTCCTTGCGTGATTTCAGGCAAGATGACCATACCCTCGAAATCACTTCTATCTTTGCTTGCTAGTTGCTCGCTCTTTTGTTATGCCTATGCTGCGATACCTACCACTTGCTTATCATGCCTCCCATATTGCTAAGCCAAGCCTTTAACCCACCTTGTCCTAGCAAACCGTTGTTTGGCTATGTTACCGCTTTGCTCAGCCCCTCTTATAGCATTGTTAGTTGCAGGTGAAGATTGGAGCTTGTTCCTTGTTGGAACATGCATATTTTTTTGGTATATCACAATATCTCTTATTTATATTAATGCATCTATATACTTGGTAAAGGGTGGAAGGCTCGGCCTTATGCCTGGTGTTTTGTTCCACTCTTGCCGCCCTAGTTTCCGTCATATCGGTGTTATGTTCCCGGATTTTGCGTTCCTTACACGGTTGGGTTATAATGGGAACCCCTTGACAGTTCGCCTTGAATAAAACTCCTCCAGCAATGCCCAGCCTTGGTTTTACCATTCGCCACCTAGCCTCTTTTTCCCTTGGGTTCCGCGGACTCAAGGGTCATCTTATTAAAAAAACCCTGGGCCAGTCCTCTGAATGTTGGTCCGAACCGAGTAGACCGCGGGGCCACCTCGGGGCAACTTGAGGGTTAGTTTTACTCGTAGGATGTCTCATCTGAGTGTGCCCTGAGAACGAGATATGTGCAGCTCCTACCGGGATTTGTCGGCACATTCGGGCGGTGTTGCTGGACTTGTTTTACCATTGTCGAGGATGTCTTGTAACCGGGATTCCGAGTCTGATCAGATTGTCTTGGGAGAAGGAATATCCTTCGTTGACCGTGAGAGCTTGTGATGGGCTAAGTTGGGACACCCCCTGCAGGGATTTGAACTTTCGAAAGCCATGCCCGCGGTTATGGGCAGATGGGAATTTGCTAATGTGCGGTTGTAGAAAACCTAAAGTTTATCTTAATTAAAATGCATCAACCGCGTGTGTTACCGTGACGGTCTCTTCTCGGCGGGTGCCGGGAAGTGAACAAGGTGTTGGAGTTATGTTTGGCGTAGGTTGTTCTAGGATCACTTCTTGATCATAGTTTGTTCGACCGTGCTTTTGCCTTCTCTTCTCGATCTCATTTGTGTATGTTAGCCACCTAATATGCTAGTCGCTTCCTGCAGCTCCACCTCATACCTTTTACCTACCCGTAAGCTTAAATAGTCTTGATCGCGAGGGTGTGAGATTGCTGAGTCCCCGTGATTCACAGATACTTCCAAAACCAGTTTGCAGGTGCCGATGATATCATGCAGGTTACGCAACTGAGCTCAAGGAGGAGCTCGATGAAGATCTTGTCCTTTGTTTTGTTTCGTTTCAGTCGATCAGTAGTGGAGCCCAGTTGGGACGATCGGGGATCTGTGTAGCTTTTGGGGTAGTCTTCTTTTATTTTGGTTCCGTAGTCGGACCTTGTGTGTATCTGGATGATGTAATGTTATATTCATGTATTGTGTAAAGTGGCGATTGTAAGCCAACTATGTATCTCTTTCCCTGTATGTATTACATGGGTTGTGTGAAGATTACCTCACTTGCGACATTGCTTTCAATGCGGTTATGCCTCTAAGTCGTGCTTCGACACGTGGGAGATATAGCCGCGTCGAGGGCGTTACAGTCAGGGTCTCTGGATACTCATGATTAGGCCAGGGGCTTATCTCGGGGCGCCGCTCTGGCCTGCTATCGATGTCCCACGCGGGGTTGTCCGCGGCAGAGGCCTTTCCTTTCTTGGACGCCTCTGCCTCCAGATGCGTGGAGGCCGCCCTTTTCTTCCTTACCCCTCAAGGGGAGAATTGCTTTCCTCCTCTTCCTCGTCGTCGGTGGGGGGGGAGTGGGTGTCGGCGTCTTCGGACGTCACGTCCAAAGTGCCCTTTTGGCGGAGACCACCCCTGGTCCCCTTGGCCTTCTTCTCCAGTGCTTGATAAGGTGCCGGAACCAGCATCTTCGTCAGAAGCAGGATAGCTAGTTCTTTGGGCAGCGGAGCCGGACACTGAATCCGCTCCGTCTTCTTTGTCCAGCCCTGAAAAAATATATACAGGACAGCTTAGACCCCTTCTCTGAAAAGGTAAGTAAAGGATACGCCTTGAAATGTGAAAGTCTTACCGGACTAGCGGGATGGGCCAGGTTGTGCCCACGGTCCTCGGTCGTCTTTGGACACGTCTCGTTGGCCTTGAATAGCACCTTTCAGATATCTTCATGCATAGTTCCGAAGAACAGCTTCAAGGTCTGGTACTCGACCGGATCGAACTCCCATAGATGGCAAGCCCTGCTCTGGCATGGAAGGATCCGGTGAACTATCATCACCTGAATCACGTTGACAAGTTTGACATTCTTGTCCACCATGCGCTGGAGGCGCGTCCGCAGCTTTGTGAGCTCATTTGACAAAAACCAATTTAGGCCCTTCTCTAGCCAGGAGGTGAGCCGCATTGGGGCGCCAGACTTGAATTCTGGAGTCGCGGTCCAGGTGGCGTCGCAGGGCTCTATGATATAGAACCACAGTTGCTGCCATCCTTTGACGGTCTCCACAAAAGAGCCTTCGGGCCATGTGACGTTGGGCATCTTGCTCACCATGGCGCCTCCGCACTTTGCGTGTTGGCCACCCACCACCTTCGGCTTCACGTTGAAGATCTTTAGCCACAATCCGAAATGGGGTGGGATGCGGAGGAAAGCCTCGCACACGACAATAAATGCCGAGATGTTGAGGATGGAATTTGGGGCTAGATCATGGAAATCTAGCCCATAATAGAACATAAGTCCACGGACAAATTGGTGGGGTGGAAACCCCAGCCCGCGGACGAAGTGGGGGATGAAAACTACCCTCTCGTGGGGCTCCGGGGTAGGGATGATCTGTCCCTTGGATGGAAGCCGATGGGCGACTTCCTTGGCCAAATATCCGGCCTCCCAGAGCTGTGTGATGTCCTTCTCCTTGATAGAGGACACCATCCACTTGCCTTGTGCTCCAGATCTGGACATGATTGGAGTGTTGTTTGGAGGCGGAAAGGATGAGGACTTTGGCGATGGAGCTCGAGAACTGATGGGCAGAGAGAGAGAGAGAGAAGGCATGGGTGAAAGGGGGTGAGTCCTTATCCCTTTATAAAGGTAGCGAATATCAAGCACCTCCCCACTAGCCTTAAAACTCACCTGTTTCCCAAGGGACATGCAGGCGGCATGGTTGGATTACCCACACCCGTATTGATGAGAATCCCGTAATAAGGGGACACGATCTCTGCTTTGACAAGACGTGCCAATAAAACCACATCTCGAAATATGAAGCGGCAGGCCAGAAAATGGTTCGAAATAATATCCAGGTGGTGATGGGGTGTCACGCTACAAAAATTTGTCAGCGGATTGGACTCGTGAGATATTATACTCTCTACAGTTGTTGTTTGTGGTGCTTGTTTTGCAGAGCCGGACATATTCTTTGTGTTCGAAAGTTGTTCTGAAGTATTCGGAGGAGGAACCCGCCTTGCAATGCCGAAGACAATCTGCACGCCAGAAACCTCATCATTGAAGCCTGGTTCAGGGGCTACTGAGGGAGTCCTGGACGAAGGGGTCCTCGGGCGTCCGGCCTGTTGGACATGGGCCAGACTATTGGGCCATGAAGATACAAGACTAAAGATTCTCTCACCTGTGTTCGGATGGGACTCTCCTTGGCGTGGATCGCAAGCTTAGCGTTTGGATATGAAGATTCCTTTCTCTATACCGACTTTGTACAAACCCTAGTCTCCTCCGGTGTCTATATAAACCGGAGGGTTTAGTCCATAGAGGCAATCACAATCATAATCATATAGGGTAGACTTCCAGGGTTTTAGCCATTACGATCTCGTGGTAGATCAACTCTTGTAACCCCCATACTCATCAATATTAATCAAGCAGGACGTAGGGTATTACCTCCATCGAGAGGGCCCAAACCTGGGTAAAACTTCATGTCCCTTGTCTCCTGTTACCATCAACCTCAGATGCACAGTTCGGGACCCCCTACCCGAGATCCGCCGGTTTTCACACCGACAGCGATTCCTCATGCAACAGTTATAACATAGGGTGACACAGAACTAGCTCCAGTTCATTGATGTAATGTAGGCATGTATTCCGAATATAGTCATACGTGCTTATGGAAAAGAACTTGCATGACATCTTTTGTCCTACCCTCCTGTGGCAGCGGGGTCCTATTGGAAACTAAGGGATATTGAGGCCTCCTTTTAATAGAGTGCCGGACCAAAGCATTAACACTTAGTGAATACATGAACTCCTCAAACTACGGTCATCACCGGGAGTGGTCCCGATTATTGTCACTTAGGGGTTGCCGGATCATAACACATAGTAGGTGACTATTGACTTGCAAGATAGGATCAAGAACTCACATATATTCATGAAAACATAATAGGTTCAGATCTGAAATCATGGCACTCGGGCCCTAGTGACAAGCATTAAGCACATCAAAGTCATAGCAATATCAATCTTAGAACATAATGGATACTAGGGATCAAACCCTAACAAAACTAACTCAATTACATGGTAAATCTCATCCAACCCATCACCGTCCAGCAAGCCTACGATGGGATTACTCGCGCATGGCGGAGAGCATCATGAAATTGGTGATGAAGGAAGGTTGATGATGACGATGGCGACGGATTCCCCTCTTCGGAGCCCCGAACGAACTCCAGATCAGCCCTCCCGATGAAGATTAGGGCTTGGCGGCGGCTCCGTATCGTAAAACGCGATGAATCCTTCTCCCTGATTTTTTCTCCCCGAAAGTGAATATATGGAGTTGAGGTTGAGGTCGGTGGAGTCTCAGGGGGACCATGAGGCAGGGGGCGCGCCCTGCACCCTCGTGGATAGGGTGTGGGCCCCCCTGATGCTGATTCTTTTGCCGGTATTTTTTATTAATTCCAAAACGTGTCTCCGTGGATTTTCAGGTCATTCCGAGAACTTTTATTTCTGCACAAAAATAACACCATGGCAATTCTGCTGAAAACAGTGTTAGTCCGGGTTAGTTCCATTCAAATCATGCAAGTTAGAGTCCAAAACAAGGGCAAAAGTGTTTGGAAAAGTAGATACGTTGGAGACGTATCACTTCCCTCTGCGAAGGGCTTTTCTATTTACTTTATGCAATTTCTATTTTTACTTGAGTCTCTGTCTTCTCTTATAAAGCACCAACTAAGGGCACTATGATCGTACTTGAGCATTGGGTGTAGCTAATATGCAAGTGTGTTTCATGAATGGATCAATGATTGAGCATAATGGGCTAGGGATAACTTGCTTTAGTGTTGATATTTTGAAAGACATGGTTGTTTGTTGATATGCTTGAGTATTAAAGTCCTCATGTCAAAACTAGACTATCGCTTTGAACCATATAAAAGTCCAATTGTCCATGCTATAAAAGAAAGAATATGTCATGAACATGTAGACAACATTCCACATAAAAATTCTGTTTTTATCATTTACCTACTCGAGGGCGAGCAGGAGTAAAGCTTGGGGTGCTGATACGTCTCCAACATATCTATATTTTTTTATTGTTCCATGTTGTTATATTATCATTCTTGGATGTTTTACAATCATTTTATATCATTTTTTGGTACTAACCTATTAACATAGTGCCAAGTGCTAGTTGATGTTTTCTGCTTGTTTTTTACATCGCATGAAGTCAATATCAAACGGAGTCCAAATGCAGCGAAACTTTTTGTGGAATTTTTATGGACCAAAAGACACCCAATGGGCCGGAGAAGCACCCGGGGAGTGCCTCGATGGGGGCACAACCCACCAGGGCGCGCCTGGCCCCCCAGGTGTGCCCAGGTGGGTTGTGCCCACCTCGGTGGCCTCCCGCACCACATCTTTGCTTTATAAATACCCCAATATTCCAAAAACCCTAGGGGAGTTGACGAAAATCAATTCCAACCAGCGCAAGTTCCAAAAACCACATATACAATCTAAACACCATCACGGAGGGGTTCATCATCCTCATTGGTGCCTCTCCGATGATACGTGAGTAGTCTTTTGTAGACCTTCAGGTCCATAGTTAGTATCTAGATTGCTTCCTCTCTCTATCTTGATTCTCAATACAATGGTCTCTTGGAGATCTATTTGATGTAACTCTTTTTGCGGCGTGTTTGTTGGGATCCAATGAACTTTGAGTTTATGATCAGATCTATGTTTTTATCCATGAAAGTTATTTGAGTCTTTTTAATATCTTATATGCATGATTACTTATAGCCTTGTATTTCTTCTTCGAATCTTTGGTTTAATTAGGCCAACTAGATCGGTTTTTCTTGCCATGGGAAGAGGTGCTTTGTGATGGGTTCGATCTTACGGTGCTTGATCCCAGTGACAGAAGGGGAACCGACACATATGTATCATTGCTATTAAGGATAACAATATGGGGTCTATTTCTACATAAATAGATCTTGTCTACATCATGTCATTGTTCTTATTGCATTACTCTGTTTCTCTGTGAACTTAATACACTAGATGCATGCTGGATAGCGGTCGATGGGTGGAGTAATAGTAGTAGATGCAGGCAGGAGTCGGTCTACTAATCTTGGACATGATGCCTATATAATGATCATTGCCTGGATATCATCATGATTATTTGAAGTTCTATCCATTGCCAACAGTAATTTGTTTACCCACCGTTGCTATTTTTCTCGAGAGAAGCCACTAGTGAAACCTACGGCCCCCGGGTCTCTTCTTTATTATATTTGCCTTCGCGATCTATTTTTATTTGCTTTTATTTTCAGATCTATTAATCCAAAAACCCAAAAATACCTTTCTGCAATTTTTATTTATATATTTTATCTTGTGTTCCCACGAGATCTATTTATCCAATCTACTACAATTTTACCTATCTTTTTACCCGTGAGGGATTGACAACCCCTCTCTTACGTTGGGTTGCAAGTATTTGTTCTTTGTGTGCATGAGCTGTTTACGTGGCGTTGCATGGTTCTCCTACTAATTCGATAACATTGGTCTCATCACTGAGGGAAATAACTACCGTAGCTGTGCTACATCATCCCTTCCTCTTTGGGGAAATACCGACGTAGTTCAAGCCGCATCAGGCATCCCCAAGCTTATATGCTTGAGACTTCTTGGAATATTAACTTGAGATGCACTGGGCACCCCCAAGCTTGAGCTCTTGTATCTCCTTAATTCATCTCATATCATGGCTTCTCCTAAATCTTAAAAACTTCATCCACACAAAACTCAACAAGAACTTGTGAGATGAGTTAGTATAAATCAATGCAGAACCTTATCATTCTCTACTGTGACAAATTACTAAAATTATAATGAAACATTGCTAATAAATGCCTCTGTATATTTAATACTCATATCCTAAAATTGAATCATTAAACAAGCAAACAATGCAAACATAACAACAATCTGTCTAAACGGAATAGTCTGAACGGATGAAGAAAGATTCATACTTCTTTAACTCCAAAAATTCTGAAAAGTTACCCCACTATAGAAAACTTGTTATAGCTTACTATGTAAAAATTTCAAGATTTTATCATGTTTGACTATCCAGAATAATCTAGACAATAATAGAAAACTTCATGTTTTGAAACAACACCTCATGAGCATGCAAACCAAGCATGGTAAAGGCTATACTTGACACTTTTTATTGAAATAAAGGATACAAAACATTTTTCTAAATAACAACAAGCAAATCTCAACAAAAGAAAATTACGCTCCAAGCAAAACACATATCATGTGACAAATAAAATTATAAAAATATAGCTCCAAGTGAGGTTACCAATAATGTTGAAGACAAAAGAGGGGATACATTCTGGGGCATCTCCAAGCTTGAACGCTTGGGTCTTCCTTGAATATTACCTTGGGGTGCCTTGGGCATCCCCAAGCTTATGGTCTTGCCACTCCTTATTCTCCTCATATTGATATCTCACCCAAAACTTGAAAACTTCAATCAGAGATAGGTTAGTATGATTGAAAGGATCAAGAAGAGGTGTCTAGAGGGGGGTGATTAGACCCTCAACAAGCAAAAGTAGCAGTTTTTAAATTCTTCAAGTTAAGGTGGAGTTTTAGCACAAGTTTAAGCATTCACAATACATTTCAAGAAAGCATGGCAAGAGTATACAAGCAGCAGAAAGTAAAGCATGCAAGTTGCAATAAAGTAAAGGGATGGGATTGGAGTGTGCAAACACAATTGGAGACATGGAGATTTTTGGCGTGGTTCTGATAGGTGGTGCTATCGTACATCCACGTTGGTAGATACTTCAACCCACAAAGGGTAACGGTTGCGCGAGTCCCCGAAGGGCTCCACCCACGAAGGGTCCACCAAGAAGCAACCTTGTCTATCCCACCATGGCCATCGCCCATGAAGGACTTGCCTCACTTGGGTAGATCTTCATGAAGTATGCGATCTCCTTGCCCTTACAAACTCCTTGGTTCAACTCCATAATCTTGACGGAAGCTCCGAAGTGACACCTAACCAATCTAGGAGACACCACTCTCCAAAAGGTAATAAATGGTGTGTTGATGATCAACTCCTTGCTCTTGTGCTTCAAATGATAGTCTCCCCAACACTCAACTCTCTCTCACATATTTGGCTATGGTGGAAAGATGATTTGAGCGGAAAGCAACTTGGGGAAGGCTAGAGATGAATATTCTTGTGGTTGGATTGGAATGTCTTGGTCTCAACACATGAGTAGGTGGTTCTCTATCAGAAAATGAATGGTGGAAGTGTAGGCACGTTCTGATGGATCTCTCACAAACGGAGAGGAGGATGGAGGGGTATATATAGCCTCCAGACAAAATCTAATCGTTACACACAAAAGATCCAACTCGGTCAGACCGAATATATGAACTCGGTGAGACCGATTCAGTTCAAAATGTGAACATTAGGATTTTTGGTGGGACCGACCTGATCAACTCGATGGGACCGATGTGCTAGGGTTAGGGTAAAACTTCATCTCAGTTTGACCGATTACACAAACTCGGCGAGACCGATTTTGGTAATAAGAAAACAGAGAGTTCGTCAAACAAACTTGGTGAGGCCGATTGCATATTTCGGAAAGACCGAAATAGCTGCAACTGGCAACAGAGAGTTTGCAAGCCCATCTCAGTGATACCGACATCCCATCGGTGAGACCGAACTGATTAGGGTCTCTGGCTATGGCTATGTCAAGTGAACTCGGTGGCTCCGGATGAATCAAATCGGTGGGGCCGAGTTTGACTTTTAGGTTTAGGACATGTTTGGATTTGAGAAGATGGTTGAGGGCTTTGGAGCTTATCACTAAGCATTTTGAAAAACACCTCATCCCCTTTTAATAGTATTGGCTTTTCCTATGGACTCAGTGTGATCTTGGATCACTAAAATAGAAATGGAGTGTCATGAGCTTTTGCCAATCTTCTGTCCTTAGCACCTTGAAGGGGTTCCACATCCTCTTATCCATGACACGCCTTAGTTGAACTTTCTAAAATATACTAGTTGAAACTATTAGTCCAACAAGAGATATGTTGATATTAATTACCAAAATCACCCAGGGAGCACTTGTGCTTTCAATGATAAAGAGCAAATCATTAACTTTGGTACTGTCAAGACAAGATTCAAGATTGTTCTTACATAATGATTATTGTACTCTATCATTTCTACAATTTATATTGACCAATATAAGCCATAGAAACTATAAAACAAGCAAACTATGCATTGAAAATATAATCTGTCAAAAACAGAAGAGTTTGTAATGATCTGAACAAACACCATACTTCTGTAACTCCAAAAATTCTAAAAAAGGAAAACGTAGGAAATTTGTATGTAAATCATGTGTAATAATTTCATAATTTTATCACATCCCAATAAATTATAGTAATTCCAGCACTGGGCGCAAAAGTTTTTTGTTTTTGCACAAAATCAAGTAAACTATCACCCACACTATCCCAAAGGCTTTACTTGGTACTTTATTGAAAAAAAAAGTTATGAAACATGATTAGTACAGTAGCTTAATAGTTTGAACACGCAAAAACAGTAGGTATAAGTATTGGGTTGTCTCCCAACAAGCGCTTTTCTTTAATGCCTTTATAGCTAGGCATAATGATTTTAATGATGCCCACGTAAGAATAGAAATTGAAACATGCAAGAGAGCATCATGAATCACATGGCAAACACATTTAAGCCCAACCCACTTCCTATGCATTGGGATTTCGTGAGCAAACAATTTATTGGGGCAAGAGTCAACTAGCATACGAAGGCAAAATAAGCATGACTTCAAAACTTTCAACACATAGAGAGGAAACTTGATATTACCGAGATATGTAAAAGCATATGTGTCGGCGTCCTGGGACCGAGGGTACCCATACTTGCCTGCGTGCGGCCTATGACATGGCTCCATCGACGGCTTGGTACGGCCCATCTTCAGGATCAACAGCTCAAGACCCTCGCGAGGGTCCAAGCCTCGCGAGGCGGACGACATCAAGACATCCTCGAGGGGCGGCCTCCTCAGGCTGGCTCCTGAGGAGCGGAGATATCTATGCAAGGTGCACCTCGCGAGGTTCAGATGACGTGAGCCATGAAGAACAAGGCCAGGCGGGCGCCAGTGGGCGCAGTGTACCAGTTTCCTCTTTGGTGCTAAGGAGGCAAGCGCAGGCGCGGAGTCCCGAGGAATCAAGCAAAGGTTTCCATTCCGGTGCAACAAGACCAAGACCGCCAAGACGGCAGAGTGGAGGTCATCGTCGAGCCCACCATGGCGTCACTGTTGGGGAACGTAGTAATTTCAAAAAAATTCCTACGCACACGCAAGATCATGGTGATGCATAGCAACGAGGGGGAGAGTCTGATCTACGTACCCTTGTAGATCGCAACGGAAGCGTTGACACAACGTAGAGGAAGTAGTCGTATGTCTTCTTCCCAATACTACCGATCCAAGCACCGTTACTCCGGCACCTCCGAGTTCGTAGCACACGTTCAGCTCAATGACGATCCCCGGGCTCCGATCCAGCAAAGCTTCAGGGAGGAGTTCCGTCAGCACGACGGCGTGGTGACGATCTTGATGTACTACCGACGCAGGGCTTCGCCTAAGCACTACAACGGTATGATCGAGGTGGAATTTGGTGGCAGGGGGCACCGCACACGGCTAAGGAACAATCTCAATGATCAACTTGTGTGTCTAGAGGTGCCCCCTGCCCCCATATATAAAGGTTGCCAAGGGGAGGGCTGGCCGGCCAACTATGGAGGCGCAGGAGGAGTCCTACTCCTACCGGGAGTAGGACTCCCCCCCCCCCAATCCTATTCCTAATAGGACTCCCAAGTGGAAAGAGAGGGAGAGAGGTGGCCGGCCACCTCTCCTAGTCCTAATAGGACTAGGGGAGGGGGGAGGCGCGCAGCCCACCTTGGGCTGCCCCTTTCACCTTTCCACTAAGGCCCAATAAGGCCCATTTGGTTCCCGGGGGGTTCCGGTAACCTCCCGGTACTCCGGTAAAATCCCGATTTCACCCGGAACACTTCCGATGTCCAAACATAGGCTTCCAATATATCAATCTTTATGTCTCGACCATTTCGAGACTCCTCGTCCTGTCCGTGATCACATCCGGGACTCCGAACAACCTTCGGTACATCAAAATGCATAAACTCATAATAATTGACATCGTAACGTTAAGCGTGCGGACCCTACGGTTCGAGAACAATGTAGACATGACCGAGACACGTCTCCGGTCAATAACCAATAGCGGGACCTGGATGCCCATATTGGCTCCTACATATTCTACGAAGATCTTTATCGGTCAGACCGCATAACAACATACGTTGTTCCCTTTGTCATCGGTATGTTACTTGCCCGAGATTCGATCGTCGGTATCCAATACCTAGTTCAATCTCGTTACCGGCAAGTCTCTTTACTCGTTCCGTAATACATCATCTCACAACTAACATCTTAGTTATAATGCTTGCAAGGCTTATGTGATGTGTATTACCGAGAGGGCCCAGAGATACCTCTCCGACAATCGGAGTGACAAACCCTAATCTCGAAATACGCCAACCCAACATCTACCATTGGAGACACCTGTAGTACTCCTTTATAATCACCCAGTTACGTTGTGACGTTTGGTAGTACCCAAAGTGTTCCTCCGGCAAACGGGAGTTGCATAATCTCATAGTCATAGGAACATGTATAAGTCATGAAGAAAGCAATAGCAACATACTAAACGATCAGGTGCTAAGCTAATGGAATGGGTCATGTCAATCAGATCATTCAACTAATGATGTGACCTCGTTAATCAAATAACAACTCTTTTGTTCATGGTTAGGAAACATAACCATCTTTGATTAACGAGCTAGTCAAGTAGAGGCATACTAGTGACACTCTGTTTGTCTATGTATTCACACATGTATTATGTTTCCGGTTAATATAATTCTAGCATGAATAATAAACATTTATCATGATATAAGGAAATAAATAATAACTTTATTATTGCCTCTAGGGTATATTTCCTTCAGTCTCCCACTTGCACTAGAGTCAATAATCTAGATTACACAGTAATGATTCTAACACCCATGGAGCCTTGGTGTTGATCATGTTTTGCTCGTGGACAAGGCTTAGTCAACGGGTCTGCAACATTCAGATCCGTATGTATCTTGCAAATCTCTATGTCTCCCACCTGGACTAGATCCCGGATGGAGTTGAAGCGTCTCTTGATGTGTTTGGTTCTTTTGTGAAATCTGGATTCCTTTGCCAAGGCAATTGCACCAGTATTGTCACAAAAGATTTTCATTGGACCCGATGCATCAGGTATGACACCTAGATCGGATATGAACTCCTTCATCCAGACTCCTTCGTTCGCTGCTTCCGAAGCAGCTATGTACTCCGCTTCACATGTAGATCCCGCTACGACGCTTTGTTTAGAACTGCACCAACTGACGGCTCCACCGTTTAAAGTAAACACGTATCCGGTTTGCGATTTAGAATCGTCCGGATCAGTGTCAAAGCTTGCATCAACGTAACCTCTTACAGTGAGCTCTTTGTCACCTCCATATACGAGAAACATATCCTTAGTCCTTTTCAGGTATTTCAGGATGTTCTTGACCGCTGTCGAGTGATCCACTCCTGGATTACTTTGGTACCTCCCTGCTAAACTTATAGCAAGGCACACATCAGGTCTGGTACACAGCATTGCATACATGATAGAGCATATGGCTGAAGCATAGAGAACATCTTTCATTTTCTCTCTATCTTCTGCAGTGGTCGGGCATTGAGTCTGACTCAACTTCACACCTTGTAACACAGGCAAGAACCCTTTCTTTGCTTGATCCATCTTGAACTTCTTCAAAATCTTGTCAAGGTATGTGCTTTCTGAAAGTCCAATTAAGCGTCTTGATCTATCTCTATAGATCTTTATGCCTAATATGTAAGCAGCTTCCCCGAGGTCTTTCATCGAAAAACTTTTATTCAAGTATCCCTTTATGTTATCCAGAAATTCTATATCATTTCCAATCAGCAATATTTCATCCACATATAATATCAGAAATGCTACAGAGCTCCCACTCACTTTCTTGTAAATACAGGCTTCTCCAAAAGTCTGTATAAAGCCAAATGCTTTGATCACACTATCAAAGTGTTATTCCAACTCCGAGAGGCTTGCACCAGTCCATAAATGGATCGCTGGAGCTTGCACACTTTGTTAGCTCCCTTTGGATCAACAAAACCTTCTGGTTGCATCATATACAGCTCTTCTTCCAGAAATCCATTCAGGAATGCAGTTTTGACATCCATGTGCCAAATTTCATAATCATGAAATGCGGCAATTGCTAACATGATTCTGACAGACTTAAGCATCGCTACGGGTGAGAAGGTCTCATCGTAGTCAACCCCTTGAACTTGTCGAAAACCTTTTGCGACAAGTCGAGCTTTATAGACAGTAATATTACCGTTAGCGTCAGTCTTTTTCTTGAAGATCCATTTATTCTCAATTGCTTGCCGATCATCGGGCAAGTCAACCAAAGTCCATACTTTGTTCTCATACATGGATCCCATCTCAGATTTCATGGCTTCAAGCCACTTTGCGGAATCTGGGCTCACCATCGCTTCTTCATAGTTCGTAGGTTCATCATGATCTAGTAGCATGACTTCCAGAATTGGATTACCGTACCACTCTGGTGCGGATCTTACTCTGGTTGATCTACGTGGTTCAGTAGTATCTTGTCCTGAAGTTTCATGATCATCATCATTAGCTTCCTCACTAATTGGTATAGGTGTCACAGAAACAGTTTTCTGTGATGTACTATTTTCCAATAAGCGAGCAGGTACAGTTACCTCGTCAAGTTCTACTTTCCTCCCACTCACTTCTTTCGAGAGAAACTCCTTCTCTAGAAATGATCCATTCTTAGCAACGAATGTCTTGCCTTCGGATCTGTGATAGAAGGTGTACCCAACAGTCTCCTTTGGGTATCCTATGAAGACACATTTCTCCGCTTTGGGTTCGCGCTTATCAGGTTGAAGCTTTTTCACATAAGCATCGCAGCCCCAAACTTTAAGAAACGACAACTTGGTTTCTTGCCAAACCATAGTTCATAAGGCGTCATCTCAACGGATTTTGATGGTGCCCTATTTAACGTGAATGCGGCCGTCTCTAAAGCATAACCCTAAAATGATAGCGGTAAATCAGTAAGAGACATCATAGATCGCACCATATCTAGTAAAGTACGATTACGACGTTCGGACACACCATTACGCTGTGGTGTTCTGGGTGGCGTGAGTTGCGAAACTATTCCACAATTTTTCAAATGTACACCAAACTCGTAACTCAAATATTCTCCTCCACGATCAGATCGCAGAAACTTTATTTTCTTGTTACGATGATTTTCAACTTCACTCTGAAATTCTTTGAACTTTTCAAATGTTTCAGACTTGTGTTTCATTAAGTAGATATACCCATATCTGCTTAAATCATCTGTGAAGGTGAGAAAATAACGATATCCGCCACGAGCCTCAATATTCATCGGACCACATACATCGGTATGTATGATTTCCAACAGATCTGTTGCTCTCTCCATAGTACCGGAGAACGGTGTTTTAGTCATCTTGCCTATGAGGCACGGTTCGCAAGTACCAAGTGATTCATAATCAAGTGGTTCCAAAAGCCCATCAGTATGGAGTTTCTTCATGTGTTTTACACCGATATGACCTAAACGGCAGTGCCACAAATAAGTTGCACTATCATTATCAACTCTGCATCTTTTGGTTTCAACATTATGAATATGTGTATCACTACTATCGAGATTCATCAAAAATAGACCACTCTTCAAAGGTGCATGACCATAAAAGATATTACTCATATAAATAGAACAACCATTATTCTCTGATTTAAATGAATAACTGTCTCGCATTAAACAAGATCCAGATATAATGTTCATGCTCAACGCTGGCACCAAATAACAATTATTTAGGTCTAATATTAATCCCGAAGGTAGATGTAGAGGTAGCGTGCCGACCGCGATCACATCGACTTTGGAACCGTTTCCCACGCGCATCGTCACCTCGTCCTTTGCTAGTGTCCGCTTATTCCGTAGTCCCTGTTTTGAGTTGCAAATATTAGCAACAGAACCAGTATCAAATACCCAGGTGCTACTGCGAGCTCTAGTAAGGTACACATCAATAACATGTATATCACATATACCTTTGTTCACCTTGCCATCCTTCTTATCCGCCAAATACTTGGGGCAGTTCCGCTTCCAGTGACCAGTCTGCTTGCAGTAGAAGCACTCAGTTTCAGGCTTAGGTCCAGACTTGGGTTTCTTCTCCTGAGCAGCAACTTGCTTGCTGTTCTTCTTGAAGTTCCCCTTCTAATTCCCTTTGCCCTTTTTCTTGAAACTAGTGGTCTTGTTGACCATCAACACTTGATGCTCCTTCTTGATTTCTACCTCCGCAGCTTTCAGCATTGCGAAGAGCTCGGGAATAGTCTTGTTCATCCCTTGCATATTATAGTTCATCACGAAGCTCTTGTAGCTTGGTGGCAGTGATTGGAGAATTCTGTCAATGACGCAATCATCTGGAAGATTAACTCCCATCTGAATCAAGTGATTATTATACCTAGACATTTTGAGTATATGCTCACTGACAGAACTGTTCTCCTCCATCTTGCAGCTATAGAACTTATTGGAGACTTCATATCTCTCAATTCGGGCATTTGCTTGAAATATTAACTTCAACTCCTGGAACATCTCATATGCTCCATGACGTTCAAAACGTCGTTGAAGTCCCGATTCTAAGCCGTAAAGCATGGCACACTGAACTATCGAGTAGTCATCAGCTTTGCTCTGCCAGACGTTCATAACATCTGGTGTTGCTCCAGCAGCAGGCCTGGCACCCAGCGGTGCTTCCAGGACGTAATTCTTCTGTGCAACAATGAGGATAATCCTCAGGTTACGGACCCAGTCCGTGTAATTGCTACCATCATCTTTCAACTTTGCTTTCTCAAGGAACGCATTAAAATTCAACGGAACAACAGCACGAGCCATCTATCTACAATCAACATAAACAAGCAAGATACTATCAGGTACTAAGTTCATGATAAGTTTAAGTTCAGTTAATCAAATTACTTAAGAACTCCCACTTAGATAGACATCCCTCTAATCCTCTAAGTGATCACATGATCCAAATCAACTAAACCATAGCCGATCATCACGTGAGATGGAGTAGTTTTCAATGGTGAACATCGTTATGTTGATCATATCTACTATATGATTCATGCTCGACCTTTCGGTCTCTGTGTTCCGAGGCCATATCTGCATATGCTAGGCTCGTCAAGTTTAACCTGAGTATTCTGCGTGTGCAAAACTGGCTTGCACCCGTTGTAGATGGACGTAGAGCTTATCACACCCGATCATCACGTGGTGTCTGGGCACGACGAACTTTGGCAACGGTGCATACTCAGGGAGAACACTTCTTGATAATTTAGTGAGAGATCATCTTATAATGCTACCGTCAATCAAAGCAAGATAAGATGCATAAAAGGATAAACATCACATGCAATCAATATAAGTGATATGATATGGCCATCATCATCTTGTGCTTGTGATCTCCATCTCCGAAGCACCGTCATGATCACCATCGTCACCGGCCCGACACCTTGATCTCCATCGTAGCATCGTTGTCGTCTCGCCAATCTTATGCTTCCACGACTATCACTACCGCTTAGTAATAAAGTAAAGCATTACATCGCGATTGCATTGCATACAATAAAGCGACAACCATATGGCTCCTGCCAGTTGCCGATAACTTGGTTACAAAACATGATCATCTCATACAATAAAATTTAGCATCATGCCTTGACCATATCACATCACATAATGCCCTGCAAAAACAAGTTAGACGTCCTCTACTTTGTTGTTGCATGTTTTGCGTGGCTGCTACGGGCTTAAGCAAGAACTCATCTCACCTACGCATCAAAACCACAACGATAGTTTGTCAAATAGACTCTGTTTTAACCTTCTCAAGGACCGGTCGTAGCCACACTTGGTTCAAATAAAGTTGGAGAGACAGTCGCCCGCAAGCCATCTATGTGCAAAGCACGTCGAGGGAACCGGTCTCGCGTAAGCGTACGCGTAAGGTTGGTCCGGGTCGTCTCGTCCAACAATACCGCTGAACCAAAGTATGACATGCTGGTAGGCAGTATGACTTGTATCGCCCACAACTCACTTGTGTTCTACTCGTGCAAATAACATCAAACCATAAAAACCTAGGCTTGGATGCCACTGTTGGGGAACGTAGTAATTTCAAAAAATTTCCTACGCACACGCAAGATCATGGTGATGCATAGCAACGAGGGGGAGAGTCTGATCTACGTACCCTTGTAGATCGCAACGGAAGCGTTGACACAACGTAGAGGAAGTAGTCGTACGTCTTCTTCCCGATCCGACCGATCCAAGCACCGTTACTCCGGCACCTCCGAGTTCTTAGCACACATTCAGCTCGATGACGATCCCCGGGCTCCGATCCAGCAAAGCTTCGGGGAGGAGTTCCGTCAGCACGACGGCGTGGTGACGATCTTGATGTACTACCGACGCAGGGCTTCGCCTAAGCACTACAACGGTATGATCGAGGTGGAATTTGGTGGCAGGGGGCACCGCACACGGCTAAGGAACGATCTCAATGATCAACTTGTGTGCCTAGAGGTGCCCCCTGCCCCCGTATATAAAGGTTGCCAAGGGGAGGGCTGGCCGACCAACTATGGAGGCGCGGGAGGAGTCCTACTCCTACCGGGAGTAGGACTCCCCCCCCCCAATCCTATTCCTAATAGGACTCCCAAGTGGAAAGAGAGGGAGAGAGGTGACCGGCCACCTCTCCTAGTCCTAATAGGACTAGGGGAGGGGGGAGGCGCGCAGCCCACCTTGGGCTGCCCCTTTCACCTTTCCACTAAGGCCCAATAAGGCCCATTTGGTTCCCGGGGGGTTCCGGTAACCTCCTGGTACTCCGGTAAAATCCCGATTTCACCCGGAACACTTCCGATGTCCAAACATAGGCTTCCAATATATCAATCTTTATGTCTCGACCATTTCGAGACTCCTCGTCATGTCCGTGATCACATCCGGGACTCCGAACAACCTTCGGTACATCAAAATGCATAAACTCTTAATAATTGTCATCGTAACGTTAAGCGTGCGGACCCTACGGTTCGAGAACAATGTAGACATAACCGAGACACGTCTCCGGTCAATAACCAATAGCGGGACCTGGATGCCCATATTGGCTCCTACATATTCTACGAAGATCTTTATCGGTCAGACCGCATAACAACATACGTTGTTCCCTTTGTCATCGGTATGTTACTTGCCCGAGATTCGATCATCGGTATCCAATACCTAGTTCAATCTCGTTACCGGCAAGTCTCTTTACTTGTTCCGTAATACATCATCTCACAACTAACATCTTAGTTATAATGCTTGCAAGGCTTATGTGATGTGTATTACTGAGAGGGCCCAGAGATACCTCTCCGACAATCGGAGTGACAAACCCTAATCTCGAAATACGCCAACCCAACATCTACCATTGGAGACACCTGTAGTACTCCTTTATAATCACCCAGTTACGTTGTGACGTTTGGTAGTACCCAAAGTGTTCCTCCGGCAAACGGGAGTTGCATAATCTCATAGTCATATGAACATGTATAAGTCATGAAGAAAGCAATAGCAACATACTAAACGATCGGGTGCTAAGCTAATGGAATGGGTCATGTCAATCAGATCATTCAACTAATGATGTGACCTCGTTAATCAAATAACAACTCTTTTGTTCATGGTTAGGAAACATAACCATCTTTGATTAACGAGCTAGTCAAGTAGAGGCATACTAGTGACACTCTGTTTGTCTATGTATTCACACATGTATTATGTTTCCGGTTAATACAATTCTAGCATGAATAATAAACATTTATCATGATATAAGGAAATAAATAATAACTTTATTATTGCCTCTAGGGCATATTTCCTTCAGTCACGACCAGAAGCTTTTGGCAGGCGAAGACTACTTTTGTCAGGATAGCACGTACTAGTTGTCCCCCTTCAAATTTGGTCGTTGTGGGATTCCTTCCCACCTTACATTTGGGAAGAGGACCAAGGCCACTATAAATAGGACTTAGCCACCACCATATGGAGGGACGAATCATTCAGATCATCCTCACACCCACCAGCTCATCAAGCACAAGAACACCTCACCTCCTGAGGTTGTTCCGCACTATACTAGTTCATCCTCAGCCCTTCGAGGCCAATCGACCACAAAGCAGGAGTAGGGTTTTACACCGCAAGGTGGCCTGAACCTGGGTAAACTGATGTGTCTCTTGTCCATTTGGTTCGTCGAGCTAGGCCATGGGATTAGCGAGCGGCCAGACTAGGGAGGACGAGTTCTTCGCACGCACCCTAGAGTTTGAACCTCTCAAGGGTCTGCGGAACCCGAAATCCGACAATATGTACCTCTGTTATAATAATTTTCAGTAGCATCATGAATTAATTTATCAATATATCTATCACCTAAAGAAAATTTCATGATCCACGAGCATATTTTTTTATTACTCTCCACATAAGCAAATTTATTCTCGTCAATAGTGGTGGGAGCAAACTCAACAAAATAACTATCATGAGATCTTGATTGAAATAAACAAATTGAACATTAAAATCATGATGACAATTTTTGTGGTTATCATTACTCTTTAGAGCATACATGTCATCAACATAATCATCATAGATAGCAACTTTGTTGTCATAATCAATTCAAACCTCTTCCAAAATAGTGGAATCATCACTAAATAAAGTCACGACCTCTCCAAATCCACTTTCATAATTATTACAATAAGATTCAACACCCCCCAAAATAGAGGGATCATTATTACATAAAGTTGACACTCTTCCAAACCCACTTTTATCATTGTAACCGTCATAAATAGGAGGCATGCTATCATCATAATAAATTTCCTCATCAAAAGTAGGGGGCTAAAAAGATCATCTTCATCAAACATAGCATCCCCGAGCTTATGGCTTTGCATATCATTAGCATCATGGATATTCATAGAAAACATACTAACAACATTGCAGCCATGCTTATCATTCAAAGAATTTATGCCAAACATTTTATCGAATTCTTCTTCTAACACTTTGGCACAATTTTCTAATCCATCATTTTCAAGAAAGACATCATAAAGGTAAAGCATTTGATGTAACTTCACTTCCATTTTTTGTTTTCTTTTATAAAACCAAACTAATGAATAAACAAGAAACTAAAAGATTCGATTGCAAGATCTAAAGATATACCTTCAAGCACTCACCTCCCCGGCAATGACGCTAGAAAATAGCTTGATGTCTACTGTGCAACTTATTATTGTAGACTCGTGTTGGCCCCCCAAGCATAGAGTTTGGTAGGACAGCGGCAAATTTCCCTCAAGTGGATGGCCTAATATTTATCAATCCATAGGAGACGTAGGATGAAGATGGCCTCTCTCAAACAACCCTGCAATCAAATACAAGAAATCTCTTGTATCCCCAACACACCAAATACAATGATAAATTGTATAGGTGCACTAGTTCGGCGAAGAGATGGTGATACAAGTGTAGTATGGATAATATATATAGGTTTTTGTAATATAAAAATATAAAAGCAACAAGGTAGCAAGTGATAAAAATGGAGCACAAGAGGTATTGTAATGCTTGAAAACAAGGCCTAGGGTTCATACTTTCACTAGTGCAATCTCTCAACAGTGCTAACATAATTGAATCATATAACAATCCATCAACGTGTGATAAGGAATCACTCCAAAATTTCTATCAGAGAACGTCGGACGAAAACTTGTATCAACCCATATGCATAGATTACCCCAATGTCACCTCGGGAATCTGCAAGTTGATTACCAAAACATACATCAAGTGACTCAATATAATACCCCATTGTCACCATAGGTATCCACATGCAAGACATACATCAAGTGATCTCAAATCCAATATTCAATCCAACATAACGAAACCTCAAAAAGCAAGACTCAATTCATCACAGCAAGATAGAGAGGGAAGACCACCAACTATATTAACAAAGCTCATGGTACATCAAGATCGTGCCAAATCAAGAACACGAGAGAGAGAGAGGGGAGAGAGAGAGAGATCAAATATATAGCTATTGGTACATACCCTCAGCCTCGAGGGTGAACTACTCCCTCGTCATCATGGAGACCACCGATATGATGAAGATGGCCGTCAATGATGATTTTCCGCTCTCGCAGCGTGCCGGAAAAGGCCTCCATATGGGATCTCTTCCAAATAGAAGCTTGCGACGGCGAAGTCGAAATTCTATTTTTATTTCTAGGGGTTTCTCTATTTATAAGAATTTTCTGAGTTGGAATCACGTGAAAAAGAGTTACGAGGGGCCCACAAGGCAACAACTCATGGCCACCCTCCTGGGCGCATCGGGTTGCCTTGTCACTTCCCCGTGGGTCTTCTGGTCCTCCCATGGAGCTTCGGGGGTCTCTTATTGTGACGCCCAGATGATTAAGCTACAGTAACCCTCTACTAATGAAGGCACATCACCACGATTACTATTGATAAACTCACGTTGCTTCAATCCGGTTCGAAGTCAAAATTCAAAATCAAGTCAAACGGCAATAGTTTTCAAACGTTCAAACTAAAATGTTCACAATATTCTATAAATTCTCCTGACCATTGTCAAGTTGATTCCAACTTAAATTGACTCACAAATAAAATATAAGGAATTCAATAAGTGGTCCAAAGGCATTTAAATTGGCCTTTTCAATTAAGCAAATCTTCTCAACCTTTGCAAATGCCTCAAAAAAATTTGTGCAGCCCTAGAATATTGCATAACATTTTTGTGCACAGTTTGAACTCCGACAAAAATCAATTACTATCTAAACAAAATAGGAAACACGAACAATTTTTAAAAAAAATAAAAAGGCAAAAAGGCTAAAGCAAAAGAAAAGAAACACCCCAAACCCTCTCGGGCCTAACCTCCTGCGCCGACCCACCTGATTTGGCCCAGCTCCTCCGCTGTCATCTTCCCCTTCCCTATTCAGCCGACCGACGTCCGTGTCGCGCGTTGCCGCTGAGCCACCTCGCCGCCCACGCTGCTACAGCGCCGCGGGAGGAGATAAGGAGGCCACCATGGCCCCCCAAAATATCCCACCCTCTCTTTCTCGCTCATCTACTCTCCTCTCCTCTCCCCCCTGCCCCAGATCCACTGCGGCCGCGCCCCGCCGTCATCGTTCACTCAAGATCCCGCTGCCACCGGCGTTTTCTCGCGCCCACAGCTCGTTTCCACGAGCTCTACCTCCTGCTACCTCTTGAGCACTGCGTTGGTATTCGCCGAAGAGGAAGGGATGATGCAGCAAAGTAGCGTAAGTATTTCCCTCAATTTTTGAGAACCAAGGTATCAATCCAGTAGGAGGCTACGCGCGAGTCCCTCGTACCTGCACAAAACAATAAATCCTTGCAACCAACGCAAATAGGGGTTGTCAATCCACATAAGGCCACTTACGAGAGTGAGATCTGATAGATATGATAAGATAATATTTTTGGTATTTTTATGATAAAGATGCAAAGTAAAATAAAGGCAAAGTAAATAGCAAAGGAAATAACTAAGTAGTAGGAGATTAATATGATGAAGATAGACCCGGGGGCCATAGGTTTCACTAGTGGCTTCTCTCGAGAGCATAAGTATTCTACGGTGGGTGAACAAATTATTGTTGAGCAATTGACAGAATTGAGCATAGTTATGAGAATATCTAGGTATGATCGTGTATATAGGCATCACGTCCGAGACAAGTAGACCGACTCCTGCCTGCATCTACTACTATTACTCCACTCATCGACCGCTATCCAGCATGCATCTAGAGTATTAAGTTAAAAAACAGAGTAACACCTTAAGCAAGATGACATGATGTAGAGGGATAGACTCATGCAATATGATGAAAACCCCATCTTGTTATCCTCGATGGCAACAATACAATGCGTGCCTTGCCGCCCCTACTGTCACTGGGAAAGGACACCGCAAGATTGAACCCAAAGCTAAGCACTTCTCCCATTACAAGAAAGATTAATCTAGTAGGCCAAACCAAACTGATAATTCGAAGAGACTTGCAAAGATAACCAATCATACATAAAAGAATTCAGAGAAGATTCAAATATTATTCATAGATAAACTTGATCATAAACCCATAATTCATCGGTCTCAACAGACACACTGCAAAAAGAAGATTACATCGAATAGTTCTCCACAAGATAGGGGGAGAACATTGTATTGAGATCCAAAAAGAGAGAAGAAGCCACCTAGCTACTAACTATGGACCCGTAGGTCTGAGGTGAACTACTCACACTTCATCGGAGGGCCTATGGTGTTGATGTAGAAGCCCTCCGTGATCGATGCCCCCTCCGGCGGAGCTCCGGAACAGGCCCCAAGATGGGATCTCGTGGATACAGAAAGTTGCGGCGGTGGAATTACGGTTTTGGCTCTGTATCTGATTGTTTGGGGGTACGTAGGTATATATAGGAGGAAGGAGTACGTCGGTGGAGCAACAGGGGGCCAACGAGGGTGGAGGGCGCGCCGGGGGGGTAGGTGCGCCCCCCTACCTCGTGGCCTCCTCTTTTCTTTCTTGACGTAGGGTCCAAGTCTCCCGGGTCTTGTTCATTGAGAAAATCACGTTCCCAAAGGTTTCATTCCGTTTGGACTCCGTTTGATATTCCTTTTCTTAGAAACCCTAAAATAGGCAAAAAAAACAACAACTCTGGGCTGGGCCTCCGGTTAATAGGTTAGTCCCAAAAATAATGTAAAAGTGGATAATAAAGCCCAATAATGTCCAAAACAGTAGATAATATAGCATGGAGCAATCAAAAATTATAGATACATTGGAGACATATCACCTCCCTCGTCTCCATCGAGTTGGTACTCTGCTTCATCTCGGGGAGCAGTGCAACAGCCTCGTCGTCTCCGTCAACACCCGCGGCCGCCTAAACCTCGTCGCTTCGACCCTCTGCTCTGCTGCTACTAATCCGTCGCCGGCCTTTCGTGTGCCCCACCGTGAGCTCTCATCCCCCGTCCTCTTTTGCTCAAATCCCGTGCCATAGCTGCCTTTTCCCACGAACTATGCACCACCGTGGCCACGTCGTCGCAGCCGAAGCTCGCCTGGGCTTGACCCATGTCGCATGCGCTGCTACATGTTGCCTACTGCTTGTTGCCGCCGCAGCCGCCCGCTGTTTTGCACCGCTTCCCGCTGTCATGCCAGCGCGCTGTTGTCGCCCCACCTTTGCATACGCGCCCGCACCAGCGCCCCACCGCGCCCATCGCGTGCAGCCTCGCCCGCAGCCACGCCCGCGCCTTCCCCTAGCTCCTTCTGCTGCACCCCACAACCGTGTCTGCCTACTCACCGGCAGTCGCCGCGTCCAGGCCGGCCTCGCTCGCTCGTCCCCCCGTAGCAGCCGTCCGCCCCCATCGGCAGCGCCCGCCTTTGCCCTGTAGCCGTGCGCCGGCCACCCCGGCCCCATCTCGCGACCCCGCAGCCGCACCCCGCCCCTGGCCACCGGCCCCCTTGCGCCGCCGCCGAGCCTCGCCCATTGCGTGCCCGCGTTCGGCCACCACTCGTCGGTGCCACCTCGTAGCGGCTTTGCACCTGCGCTGCCCCACAGCGGCTCTGCGCCCATGCAGTCCGCTCGTCGGTTGCGTCCCAGATGCCGCTGGCCCCAGCCCACGCCCCGCTGCGCCTGCTTCCGTCGCCGGAAACAGCCGGCTGGTGAGCCCCGCCGTGGCTGCCGGCGCGCCCGCACGCTCGTGGCCATACGTGAAGGAAATATGCCCTAGAGGCAATAATAAAGTTATTATTTATTTCCTTATTTCATGATAAATATTTATTATTCATGCTAGAATTGTATTAACCGGAAACATAATACATGTGTGAATACATAGACAAACAGAGTGTCACTAGTATGCCTCTACTTGACTAGCTCGTTGATCAAAGATGGTTATGTTTCCTAACCATAGACATGAGTTGTCATTTTATTAATAGGATCACATCATTAGGAGAATGATGTGATTGACTTGACCCATTCTGTTAGCTTAGCACTTGATCGTTTTAGTTTACTACTATTGCTTTCTTCATGACTTATACATGTTCCTGTGACTATGAGATTATGCAACTCCCGATTACTAAAGGAACACTTTGTGTGCTACCAAACGTCACAATGTAACTGGGTTATTATAAAGGTGCTCTACAGGTGTCTCCAATGGTACTTATTGAGTTGGCATAGATCGAGATTAGGATTTGTCACTCTGATTGTCGGAGAGGTATCTCTGGGCCCTCTCGCTAATGCACATCATTATAAGCCTTGCAAGCAATGTGACTAATGAATTAGTTATGGGATGATGCATTACAGAACGAGTAAAGAGACTTGCCAGTAACGAGATTGAACTAGGTATTGAGATACGGACGTTCGAATCTCGGGCAAGTAACATACCGATGACAAAGGGAATAGTGTATGTTGTTATGCGGTTTGACCGATAAAGATCTTCGTAGAATATGTAGGAACCAATATGAGCATCCAGGTTCTGCTATTGGTTATTGACTGGAGACATGTCTCGGTCATGTCTACATAGTTCTCGAACCCGTAGGGTCCGCACGCTTAAAGTTCCCTGACGATTGGTATTATGAGTTTATGTGATTTGATGTACCAAAGGTTGTTCGGAGTCCCGGATGTGATCGCGGACATGACGAGGAGTCTCGAAATGGTCGAGACATAAAGATTGATATATTGGACGACTATATTCGGATACCGAAAGTATTCCGGGTGATTTCAGAGAAAACCGGAGTGCTGGAGGGTTACCGGAACCCCCCGGGAGAAGTAATGGGCCACATGGTCCTTAGTGAAGAGAGAGAGGGCCGGCCAGGGCAGGCCGCACCCCCTCCCCCTCTGGTCCGAATTGGACTAGGGAAGGGGGGGCAGCGCCCCCCTTTCCTTCTCCTTCTCCTCCTTCCTTTCCCCCTCCTAGTAGGAGTAGGAAAGGGGGAGTCCTACTCCTACTAGGAGGAGGAATCCTCCTCCTGGTGCGCCCTGCAAGGACCGGCCGGCCTCCACCCTTGCTCCTTTATATACGATAGCAGGGGGCACCCTAGAACACACAAGTTGATCATTGGTCTTTCTTAGCCGTGTGCGGTGCCCCCCTCCACCATAATCCACCTCGGTCATATCGTAGCGGTGCTTAGGCGAACCCCTGCATCGGTAGCTTCATCAACACCGTCACCACGCCGTTGTGCTGACGAAGCTCTTCCTGAAGCTCTATTGGATCGTGAGTTCGCGGGACGTCACCAAGCTGAACGTGTGCTGAACACGGAGGTGTCGTACGTTCGGTACTAAGGATCGGTTGATCGTGAAGACATATGACTACATCAACCACGTTGTCATAACGCTTCCACTTACGGTCTACGAAGGTACGTAGACAACACTCTCCCCTCTTGTTGCTATGCATCACCATGATCTTGTGTGTGCGTAGGAATTTTTTTTGAAATTACTGCATTCCCCAACAGTGGCATCTGAGCCAGGTTTATGCGTAGATGTTATATGCATGAGTAGAACACAAGTGAGTTGCCGGCGATACAAGTCATACTGCTTACCAGCATGTCATACTTTGGTTCAGCGGTATTGTTGGATGAAGCGGCCCAGACCGACATTACGCGTATGCTTACGCGAGACTGGTTCTACGGACGTGCTTTGCACATAGGTGGCTGGCGGGTGACAGTTTCTCCAACTTTAGTTGAACCGAGTGTGACTACGCCCGGTCCTTGTTGAAGGTTAAAACAGCACTATCTTGGTGAAATATCGTTGTGGTTTTGATGCGTAGGTAAGAACGGTTCTTGCTCAGCCTGTAGTAGCCACGTAAAACTTGCAACAACAAAGTAGAGGACGTCTAACTTGTTTTTGCAGGGCATGTTGTGATGTGATATGGTCAAGGCATGATGCTATATTTTATTGTATGAGATGATCATGTTTTGTAATGGAGTTATCGGCAACTGGCAGGAGCCATATGGTTGTCGCTTTATTGTATGCAATGCAATCGCCCTGTAATTGCTTTACTTTATCACTAAGCGGTAGCGATAGACGTAGAAGCAATAGTTGGCGAGACAACAACGATGCTACGATGGAGATCAAGGTGTCGCGCCGGTGACGATGGTGATCATGACGGTGCTTTGGAGATGGAGATCAAAGGCACAAGATGATGATGGCCATATCATATCACTTATATTGATTGCATGTGATGTTTATCCTTTAAGCATCTTATTTTGCTTGATTGACGGTAGCATTATAAGATGATCTCTCACTAAATTTCAAGGTATAAGTGTTCTCCCTGAGTATGCACTGTTTCCAAAGTTCATCTTGCCGAGACACCATGTGATGATCGGGTGTGATAAGCTCTACGTTCATATACAACGGGTGCAAGCCAGTTTTGCACACGCAGAAATACTCGGGTTAAACTTGACGAGCCTAGCATATGCAGATATGGCCTCGGAACACTGAGACTGAAAGGTCGAGCGTGACTCATATAGTCGATATGATCAACATAGTGATGTTCACTATTGAAAACTACTCAATCTCATGTGATGATCGGACATGGTTTAGTTGATATGGATCACGTGATCACTTAGATGATTAGAGGGATGTCTATCTAAGTGTGAGTTCTTAAATATGATTAATTGAACTTTAATTTATCATGAACTTAGTACCTGATAGTATTTTGCTTGTCTATGTTGTTGTAGATAGATGGTTCATGATGTTGTTCCGTTAAATTTTAATGCGTTCCTTGAGAAAGCAAAGTTGAAAGATGATGGTAGCAATTACACGGACTGGGTCCGTAACTTGAGGATTATCCTCATTCCTGCACGGAAGAATTTCGTCCTGGAAGCACCGCTGGGTGCCAAACCCGCTGCATGAGCAACGCCAAATGTTATGAACGTCTGGCAGAGCAAAGCTGATGACTACTCGATAGTTCAGTGTGCCATGCTTTACGGCTTAGAACCGGGACTTCAACGACGTTTTGAATGTCATGGAGCATATGAGATGTTCCAGGAGTTGAAGTTAATATTTCAAGCAAATGCCTGGATTGGGAGATATGAAGTCTCCAATAAGTTCTACAGCTGCAAGATGGAGGAAAATAGTTCTGTCAGTGAACATATACTCAGAATGTCTGGGTACCATAACCACTTGACTCAACTGGGATTTGATCTTCCTGTTGATAGTGTCATTGACAGAGTTCTTCAATCACTGCCACCAAGCTACAAGAGCTTCGTGATGAACTATAATATGCAAGGGATGGATAAGATGATTCCCGAGCTATTTGCAATGCTAAAAGCTGTGGAGGTAGAAATCAAGAAGGAGCATCAAGTGTTGATGGTTAACAAGACCACCAGTTTCAAGAAAAATGGTAAAGGGAAGAAGAAAGGGAACTTCAACAAGAACAACAAACAAGTTGCTGCTCAAGAGAAGAATCCCAAGTCTAGACCTAAGCCTGAGACTGAATGCTTCTACTGCAAAGGGACTGGTCACTGGAAGCGGAACTGCCCTAAGTATTTGGCGGATAAGAAGGATGGCAAGGTGAACAAAGGTATATGTGATATACATGTTATTGATGTGTACCTTACTAAAGCTCGCAGTAGCACCTGGGTATTTGATACTGGTTCTGTTGCTAATATTTGCAACTCGAAATAGGGACTATGGATTAAGCGAAGATTGGCTAAGGACGAGGTGACGATACGCGTGGGAAATGGTTCCAAAGTCGATGTGATCGCCATCGGCACGCTACCACTACATCTACCTTCAGGATTAATTTTAGACCTGAATAATTGTTATTTGGTGCCAGCGTTGAGCATGAACATTATATCTGGATCTTGTGTGATGCGAGATGGTTATTCATTTAAATCTGAGAATAATGGTTGCTCTATTTATATGAGTAATATCTTTTATGGTCATGCACCCTTTAAGAGTGGTCTATTTTTAATGAATCTCGATAGTAGTGATACACATATTCATAATGTTGAAGCCAAAAGATGCAGAGTTGATGATGATAGTGCAACTTATTTGTGGCACTGTCGTTTAGGTCATATTGGTGTAAAGCGCATGAAGAAACTCCATTCTGATGGACTTTTGGAATCACTTGGTACTTGCGAACCATGCCTCATGGGCAAGATGACTAAAACGCCGTTCTCCGAAACTATGGAGCGAGCAACAGATTTGTTGAAAATCATACATACTGATGTATGTGGTCCCATGAATATTGAGGCTCGCGGCGGGTATCATTATTTTCTCACCTTCACAGATGATTTGAGCCGATATGGGTATATCTACTTGATGAAACATATGTCTGAAACGTTTGAAAAGTTCAAAGAATTTCAGAGTGAAGTGGAAAATCATCGTAACAAGAAAATAAAGTTTCTACGATCTGATCGTGGAGGAGAATATTGGAGTTACGAGTTTGGTCTTCATTTGAAACAATGCGGAATAGTTTCGCAACTCATGCCACCCGGAGCACCATAGCGTAATGGTGTGCCCGAACATCGTAATCGTACTTTACTAGATATGGTGCGATCTATGATGTCTCTTACTGATTTACCGCTATCATTTTGGGGTTATGCTTTAGAGACAGCTGCATTCATGTTAAATAGGGCACCATCTAAATCCGTTGAGACGACGCCTTATGAACTATGGTTTGGCAAGAAACCAAAGTTGTCATTTCTTACAGTTTGGGGCTGCGGTGCTTATGTGAAAAAGCTTCAACCTGATAAGCTCGAACCCAAATCGGAGAAATGTGTCTTCATAGGATACCCAAAGGAGACTGTTGGGTACACCTTCTATCACAGATCCGAAGGCAAGACATTTGTTACCAAGAATGGATCCTTTCTAGATAGGGAGTTTCTCTCGAAATAAGTGAGTGGGAGGAAGGTAGAACTTGATGAGGTAACTGTACCTACTCCCTTATTAGAAAGTGGTCCATCACAGAAATCGGTTCCTGTGACACCTACACCAATTAGTGAGGAAGCCAATGATGATGATCATGAAACTTCAGATCAAGTTACTACCGAACCTCGTAGGTCAACCAGAGTAAGAACCGCACCAGAGTGGTACGGTAATCCTGTTCTGGAGGTCATGTTACTTGATCATGATGAACCTACGAACTATGAGGAAGCGATGATGAGCCCAGATTCCGAAAATGGCTTGAGGCCATGAAATCTGAGACGGGATCCATGTATGAGAACAAAGTTTGGACTTTGGTTGACTTGCCCGATGATCGGCAAGCCATCGAGAATAAATGGATCTTCAAGAAGAAGACTGACGCTGACGGTAACGTTGCTGCCTACAAATCTCGACTTGTTGCAAAAGGTTTTCGACAAATTCAAGGAGTTGACTATGATGAGACCTTCTCACCCGTAGCGACGCTTAAGTCCGTCCGAATCATGTTAGCAATTGCCGCATTTTATGATTATGAAATTTGGCAAATGGATGTGAAGACTGCATTCCTGAATGGATTTCTTGAAGAAGAGTTGTATATGATGCAACCTGAAGGTTTTATCGATCCAAAGGGTGCTAACAAAGTGTGCAAGCTCCAGCGATCCATTTATGGACTGGTGCAAGCCTCTCGGAGTTGGAATAAACGTTTTGATAGTGTGATCAAAGCATATGGTTTTATACAGACTTTTGGAGAAGCATGTATTTACAAGAAAGTGAGTGGGAGCTCTGTAGCATTTCTAATATTATGTTTTGCTCGAACATCACAGGGAGTCTCGAAATGGTCAAGACATAAAGATTGATATATTGGACGACTATATTCGGATACCGGAAGTGTTCCGGGTGATTTCGAAGAAAACCAGAGTGCCGAAGGGTTACCGGCACCCCCCCGGGAGAAGTAATGGGCCACATGGGCCTTGGTGGAGAGAGAGGGCCGGCCATGGCAGGCCACGCGCCCCTCCCCCCCTGGTCCGAATTGTACTAGGGAGGGGGGGGCCTTTCCTTCTCCTCCTCCTCCTTCCTTTCCCCCTCCTAGTAGGAGTAGGAAAGGGGGAGTCCTACTCCTACTAGGAGGAGGACTCCTCCTCCTGGCGTGCCTTGCAAGGGCCCACCGGCCTTCCCCCTTGCTCCTTTATATATGGGGGCACCCTAGAACACACAAGTTGATCATTGATCTTTCTTAGCCGTGTGTGGTGCCCCCCTCCATCATAACCCACCTCGGTCATATCGTAGCGGTGCTTAGGCGAAGCCCTGCGTCGATAGCTTCATCAACACTGTCACCACGCCGTCGTGCTGACGAAGCTCTTCTCGAAGCTCTACTGGATCGTGAGTTCGCGGGACGTCACCGAGTTGAACGTGTGCTGAATGCGGAGGCGTCGTACGTTCGGTACTAAGGATCGGTCGACCGTGAAGACGTACGACTATATCAACCGCGTTGTCATAACGCTTTCGCTTACGGTCTACGAGGGTACGTAGACAACACTCTCCCCTCTCGTTGCTATGCGTCACCATGATCTTGCGTGTGCGTATGAATTTTTTTTGAAATTACTATGCTCCCCAACAATACGGGCGGGCGCCCACACCCCCGCCCGCTACCCGCACCCCCCCGGGGCCACTTACACATGGGACCCGGCCCCTTGTTAAAAAAAGATTTTAAAAATAAAAATAAAAATGATTAATTAATTAATTAGGTAATTAATTAAGTTAATTAACCTCGCTTAATTAGCCTAATGAACTAGATTAGTTAAGTTTAACCTGTTTAATTAGCTAAGTCAATGACAGATGGGCCCCATGTGCCAGGTTTGAATTAGTTAACCTGTTCACCTGCTGACTTCACCCTGACGTCTTGTTGTTGCAATAACTCCTTTTTAGATTAATATTAATTTCAGAATATTGTTTAAACTTTGAAAAATCATAGGAAAAAAACCGTAACTCGGATGAAAATGTTTTATACATGAAAGTTGCTCAGAACGATGGGACGAATCTGAATATGCGGTCCATTCGTCTGGTACCTGCCCCTAGCATACCGAACATGGAACCTCCCCCTCTGTTTCGTTTGTCCGAAAATGCCAAACTTCGGGAAAACATTCTCGGATGTTTTCCCCCTTCGCCGATATCGTGTAGCATCGTGTTAGAACACCCTTAGCATTGCTTATTGTCTTCTCGTGCATAGTATTGCACTTGTTTTCTCCGTAATTATTGTTTCTTCCCTCTCTTCTCTCTGGTAGACCCCGAGACCGCTGTTGATGCCGCTGTGTTCGAATACGTCGACGACGACCCTTCTTCCCTTTCAGCGGAGCTTCCAGGCAAGCCCTCCCTTTGATCATCCCGATATCGCCCATTCCATTCTCTCATGCTTGCATTAGATTTTGCTACTGTAATTGATTGCTCCTATTCTGATGCATAGCTTGCTTTTGTACCTACTGTTGTACCTTACCTGCTTATCCTAAACAGCTTAGTATAGGTTGGTTAGTGATCCATCAGTGACCCCCACCTTGTCCTTGTTGCCCCTGCTTCATCATCGACGACTCGATCAACGTGATCGACGACCAAAGCCCGACACTTCACATCACGTCACACCCCTTTTGTTGCTCGACTCTACAGAGTTACCATCGAGTGCCGAGGGTGGAACCTCATACATCACTCCTGACGAGATCTCTGTAGTGTAGCTATTCGGTCATGGTCAACGAGGGTGGTTCCTCCTTCACCATTCCTGATACGACTCTGTCGTGCAACCCCTCAAGTGTGAACCTCGAGGGTGGTTCCTCTTACGTTCACCTTGATGATTACATCGAGTGGAATCCTTTGAGGGTGGTTCCTCGGGTTTTCCCCTTGATGTTTGGACACACAGTTACCTTGACTTTACTTGAGACCATTGTTCAAGTCGGGTCGGCCCTGAGGGGTACCCGTGAGTTGATGTGAAAGTTGGGCGGGCCCGGAGAGCACCCGCAAGTTAATTACATGGCACGGCCGGGCATTCTGGGCCCTTGCCGTAAGTCCACGAGACGGGGCAACGGGGTCACATCGATCGTGAGTCTCTGCTCGTCTCCGCAAGCTAATAATACACTATGGTTTGGGTATTTGTTCTGAGTTGCCCTTTGGCCTTTACGCACTAACCACCACGCGAGAATAGTTATGAGCCTCGACGACGTAGTATCAGCCGAAGCTTTGTCATACGTCCAGTTCAACATTGCGGCATGGCTGGGCCGGCACCATCCATGTAGAGGTGGAGCCTGGACCCGCCCTGCTCGCAATGACCCGGAGTGCAACGGGCGATGGGCCCAGACCCTGGAGTGCTTAGGATGTAGACCGGCCGGGACCTCTCTACTGAGCCTGGGTAGGGCTGCGACGTGTTGATCTTCCAAGGCCAGGCATTGACCCAGAAAAGTGTGTCCGGCCAGAGTAATCAAGCGTGTTGGAAAACATGGTGCACCCCTATAGGAAAGATTATATATTAATAGCTGTGTCCACGGTAACAGACGTTTAGACTTATATCCTGATCTTTTACAACTAGAAATGGATACTTGAGATATGTGGCTCCGAGATTGTTTTCTCGCAGGGAGTCGAGGAAGGATCTCTGGGCATTAATGTTACAACATGCTTGTTAATTATAAACTGCTATTCTTTACTCTTCTACATGCTGCAAGATGCTTGGAATTGCTTGAAGATGCTAGTCTTCGATAGGCTAGGCCTTTCCCCTCTATTCTGGCATTCTGTAGTTCAGTCCACATTTACAAACCTTCCTTTTGATACCAATGCATACTTAGTATAGGTCTGATGCTTGCGAGTACTTTGGATGAGTACTCACGGTTGCTTTGCTACCCCTTTTTTCCCTTTATTCCTTTTTTCTGGTTGTTGCAACCAAATGGTGGATCCCTAGAGCCAGATGCCACCGCTGACGGATACTACTTCATGGAGACCGCCGACGACCAGGAATAGTTAGGAGGTCCCAAACAGGAGGCCTTGCCTCTTCGATCGTTGATGTTTGTGCTTGCCTTCTTAAGGCAGTCTTGTTTAACTTATGTCTGTAATAAGATATTGTTGCTTCCGCTGACGCTTGTGTATCGAGCTTGTGTTCGAGCCCTCGAGCCCCCCTAGCTTGTAATATGAAGTTTGTATTATTTCTATTTGTGTCTAGAGTTGTGTTGTGATATCTTTCAGTGAGTTTCTGATCTTGATCATACACATTTGCGTGTATAATTAGTGTACGATTGAATCGAGGCGTCACACTTATGTTCAAAAGAAATCATCAAAAAGTTTCACCGCGTTTGGACTTCGTTTGGTATAGATTTTTTGAAAAAACAAAAAGAAGCAGAAAACAACAACTGACACTGGGCACTGAGTTAATATGTTAGTCCATGAAAATCATATAAAAGTGCATCAAAACCATATAAAATTATTAATAACATGGCATGAATACTTCATAAATTATAGATACATTGGAGATGTACACTCGTACGAGGTGCTATACAATCAGTTTTTAACCCTTTCCACGATGACATTTGGAACCGTCACCAAATGAGTGTGGGCGATAGGGGATCCTTCCCACATGACCCAGGAACCATCGGGGATAGGCCCTCTAGTCACACACGCTCGGCAAAATGAGGTCGTGTGCAACGAGCGAGCGAACAAATACGATTATACATATAATTGTGTTAAAAATACAATTATACATGTCAAATCGTTTCTAGTCATAAGTACATCCCACACAGTCAATCCCGGCTACAATTGAGTATGTACCATGAGTTGGCATCGCTCACAAAGCACACGCTACATTTGACATTACTCGGAATGCTTTCTTCCAAACAGATGTATAACCTGCACCCTACTAGCAGAACATCATTGTCGATCATCAACAATTGTATTATGAGTTAGCACCTTCACGAGAACAATCATCCTCACACTATGTCGTTCCACATGTTCATTTAGAGAGTTGCGACCATAATATCATTATGCTATCTTACCGTCTAAATTTAGGTAGAAGATATGAATTAGGCATATTCAACTTGCACTAAGCCTCTAAGTGGTCGAGAGACTTCAAGATTATTATCAAAAGCACCGTTGTTATTTGGAATGCCACAACTTCAACTTGCACTAAGCTTCTAAGTGGTCGAGCGACTTCGTTGCTCATCAACAGCTATATCGTGAGCTAGCAACACCCAAGAAACACTCATTTCTATCCGTTTTGTTGTGCTTTTACATATAACATTATTATCAAAGCACCGCCATTATTCATTAACAATTGTATCATGAAATGGCATCGCCATTAAACCATTCATTGCATTAACATTCCGTATATTGGTCACATACAAATGTATTTGCGAGTTGGTAAAACCCACACACTACCCCTTCACATCATTTGCGTGCTTTTGCATATTGCTTTATTAGTAAAGCGTTGGCGTTACTCATCCGCAGTTGTGTTGTGACTTGATAACACACGGACAATACTCCTTTACCCTATTTTTGTCGTGCTTTTACTTATAGCGTTATTTGGTAACACCCAAACAATACTCCTTTCCTCCACTTCGTTGTGCTTTTCCACATAGCGTTATTAGCAAAGCATTGTCGTCACACATTTAACAGTTGTATCAGTGAGCTGGCACAGCTCGTAAAACACTGGCTACATTTGACATTACTTGTAATGCTTTCTCCTAGACAAGTGTATGAGATGGCACCACTCATAAAGTACTGGCTACATTTGACATTACTCGTAATGCTTTCTCCCAGACAGGTGTATCAGTGAGCTGGCACCGCTCATAAAGCACTGTCTACATTTGACATTACTTGTAATCTTTCTCTCAGATAGATGTATTAGTGAGCTAGCACCTCTCGTAAAGCACTGGCTACATTTTACATTACTCGTAATGCTTTCTCCCAAACAGATGTATCAGTGAGCTGGCACCGCTCGTAAAGCATTGTGTACATTTGACATTACTCGTAATGCTTTCTCCCAGAGGGATGTATCAATGAGCTGGCATCGCTCGTAAAGCACTAGCTACATTTGACATTACTCATAATCATTTCTCCCACATAGATGTATCAGTGAGCTAACATCGCTCGTAGAGCACTGGGTACATTTGACATTACTCCTAATGCTTTCTCTCAGACATATGTATCAGTGAGCTGGCACCGCTCGTAAAGCACCAACTACATTTGACATTACTCGTAATGCTTTCTCCCGGACAGATGGATCACTGAGCTGGCACCGCTCGCAAAGCATTGTGTGCATTTGACACTACTCGTACTGCTTTCTCCCAGACGGATGTATCAGTGAGCTGGCATCGTTTGTAAAGCACCGGCTACATTTGACATTACTCGTAATCCTTTCTCCCAAATGGATGTATCAGTGAGCTAGCACCGCTAGTAAAGCACTGGCTACATTTGACATTGCTAGTAAGGCTTTTTACCAGACAGATGTATCAGTGAGCTGGCACCGGCCTTAAAGCACTCGCTACATTTGACATTACTCGTGATGCTTTCTCCTAGACAGATGTATCAGTGAGCTGGCATCGCTCTTAGAGCACTAGCTACATTTGACATTACTCGTAATGCTTTCCGGACCATCACGCTACTCCTTTACTTCTTTTTTGCAGTTAAACAAAGAAGTAAAGGAGTAGCATGCGGGTTGCTACCCCTTTACTTCACTGGCGTGCTTTTCACGTATGGCGTTATTAGCAGAGCATCGTCGTTGATCATCAATCATATGACGTGCTTTTCACGCATGGCGTTATTAGCAGAGCATCGTCGTTGATCGTCAACAGCCGTATGACATGCTTTTCACGCATGGCGTTATTAGCAGAGCATCGTCGTTGATCGTCAACAGCTGTATCGCAAGTTTAGTACCACCACGAGAGGGACCACTCTCGTGTCATGTTGTTCCACATGCTCGTTCCGAGAGTTGCGACGGTACCATCATTATGACATCTTACCATCTAAATTTAGATACAACATAGAAATTAGGCATGTTCTCTCTTGCGCCATAAAACAACATCGAAAACATAGTGTGCTTTCCTTAAAAAAAGGCTAACCGATGGCGACTAATAAAACCCACAACGAGTAATCGCCTCTAAACCCGCCGGGGTAAGAAAAGGATAAGGATCAGAAAAGAAGAACAATTAATCTTTATTACCAATTCACCCTCTCAGATCTTCACATAAAACCAAAGAAAAAGAGAAAAAAAAACTAGTACCTAGTAGAAAAAGAGAGAAAATTACAATAAAGAAAAGTCCCGAGTTGCAATTGGTAGAGGACAAATAAAATAGGAGGAAAAGGAGGAGACGTGGAGGAGGAGGGGAATCCCAAGCCAAGCCAAAGCCTCCCCCGGTGAGCCGTGGTCGTCCGCGCTTCCTCCCACCCACCAGCCCCCGCCCCCGCCCCCGCCCCCGCCCCCGCCCCGCCACCTATATCATCCCCGGCCCCTAACCCTAAACCCCCCCTCTTTTCCCCTCGCAGCTCGCCACTGTACCACTAGTACCACCACTACCCCCCCTGGCCTGCTGCTGCAGCTGCTAGTCTCTCCTGGTGGCGGCTCGCCTCCCTCCTATCCCCACCGCCCGCCTCCCTCCCTCCCTCTACCCCAAGCTCGGGCCTTGCTAGCTAGCTATCCGCCGTAGAGAGAGAGAGAGAGACAGAGAGGAGAGGGAAGGAGGCCCGGGCGCTCCGGTTGGTTCCGTCGGATCTCGCCTCCAGGTCACCCGCCTGCTGGGATCTCGCCCGCCCCATGGCCGTCGTCGCGCCGACCCCCGCCCCGGCCGCCGCGCCGGCGCCCGCCGCCGCGGCTGCTGCCGCTCCAGCCCCCGCCCCCGCCCCCGCCCCTGCCGCGGATCGTATCCTTTACTTGCTGCCTTTGCTTTCCGACAAGGTTTTCGTGGTTGGTTTTGTCGATTCGGCCGGGCACGCTTCGCGGCGGCTGGCCGGCCGGCCGGCCCCATCCGCCCTGTGCGCCTGTCCGTCCTTGCGGCCGCGCTTGCTTGACTTATCCAGATCGATGCGTTTTTACTGTAGTCCGGATTCGTACGCTGGCTGTGACCTGCACAGGTCCAAAAGAAGCAATTTTTTAATTAAGTAGCGTAGGATTGCTCCTGTTTGCTTGGTGAGATTTAGCCTTCAAGGTTTGGGATCTATTTTTACACCGCGTGACTCCTTAATTCGACGATTTTGATCTGCAAAGAAGCCACAGATCTGCTGCAGAAGATGTCGCTGGAATCGCAGCCCAAGGCGGCGGCAGATGGAACCGAGCTTGCTGGTGCCCCCAAGGTATGGGTAGAACAGTAAAGATTCCTTGTTCTTCTCCAATTTGTGCAAGCAAGTTCATGGCTTTGCTCCAGGTGACATGTGATTCTGATAATTCTGGTGTTGATGTTGACTCAGCAGGGACCTGTGGCCAGCCAGCCGCTCAGCGTGGCGATCCCGCAGGACCGGTCCATCACGCCGGTGGTTCAAGATTTTACCGATCCCAACATGTTCTATCTGCCAGCATATTACTATGGAGGTGAGGGACCGGCGATCTGTCCTCTGTTAATTTAGCTTGCTGCTTCTTTTCAGTCTACTTACGTGCAACCTAACAGAATTGGGTCTTCCAGGTTACGACGGAACCATGAGCGAGTGGGATGAATATACTAGATATGTAAATCAAGATGGAGTGGAGGTTACCCCAGTAAGTTATCCCAGAGGGGGTATTATCTTTTAGCTTTCATGTCTTGTTGCTTATCTGGATTTGCACTATGAGTCATATTACTAGTACATAAAGGTTCAGGAATTTTGCTATTATTGTCTACTGGAGCTATCATGTCCAAGTCTGTGTTGATATATGTAATGAGTGGAATGCTATCCAGCCATTCTTTTGGTATGGTTTGTACCTTTGATGGGATTTTCTGCTTCTTATTATGGTCTGTGCAGAATTTTCTCCCAATTGTTATTCAAAAGTATTGTTCATGCTGTTTGTTTGCCACTAACAATATCTTGTATTGAGAATGTCAACATCTTGTATCTCATATTGTTGTGCCTACATATTTGTGTTACTTCCAAGGGCATCAGAATTAACTATGCTAATTGTTCTTTGAATTTCACAGGCGGTATATGGAGATATTTATGGATATGGGTATGCTCCTTATGGCGCGTACTCTCCAGCTAGTTCCCCAGTCCCAACAGTTGATGGTCAGATGTTTGCCGCACAACATTACCAGTATCCAGCTTATTATCAGCCTCCTACCCCGGTTTCTTCTACCACTCAAGGTGAGCAGCAGCCTTCGGCCAATGCTGATAATAAGCCAGCAGCAGCCAAGGCAGATGCTGCCAAAACAACCACAAATGTTGCTCCTAATGGTACTGCTCAGAGTAACAGCGGAACTGCTCCCCTTGGGTCAAGCTACCAGAATTCATCACTGACCCCTGATGGAACCTATAGGGCACCCTTGCTAGGTGGAGTCCCTTCTACTGGTTACATGGACTCAACCTATGGGTATGACACCACAGGGGCACACTATGCTTGGTATGACGGTTCTGCCTATACCAATGCACAGCAAAGACCAACTACAGCTAATTACACGCCGTCTTCAGCGTATAATAGCAATGGCTCTTCCGCAAGGTATCAGACCAAGAGCCCCACACCGCAGCAGACGGTGAGTACAGAGAAATTGTGTTACTATTTCTATTAATTGTGGATCAAAAGGCATTTAGTGGTCACTATTTTCTGCTCATGCATGTTTCCTGACACGCCAAGGCACTACACTGCTTCATAGTAACAGTCGCATGGGGATGTATATAATTTTCCTTGCAATGAAGTTATAAGCTACTGTATTTGTTAGGATGCGATCTCAAAAAACTTTGATATTAATTTTCTGATTCTGAAACATAGTGGGGGTTCTTGCATAGAAGGCACATTTGATCATTTTGATCTGTTTATGAAGTTTTACCTTTATTGTGCTGTATATAATTTGCATACTGAAGTATATGTTCTCTGTATATTGTTATGTATGCAGGGCAACAGGAGACCGACGACTACAACAGGGTCAGCTACTCCTACATACCCAAACAGGATGTACTCGAGCACCCAGTCTTACAACCAGTATGGAAATTCAGTCAAAACTGGTCTTATGTATGGAAACACTGGCTATGGAAGCACTGGCTACGGAAGCACTGGCTATGGAAGCAGCGGCTACGGAAGCAATGGCTACGGAAGCAGCGGCTATGGAAGCAGTGGCTACGGAAGCAATGGCTATGATTCCAGGTTATATGGTCGGTGGGGTGTTTCAATGGATAGCAGATACAACAGGCCCAGAGGCCGTGGCAACGGATATTATGGTTTTGGCAATGAGAGTCAGGATGGAACAATTGAGCTCAACAGAGGTCCTAGGTCTGGTCGTTTCAAGAACCAGAAAGCATTTGGCCATACTGTTACTATCGCTGTGAAAGGGCAGACCCTCCCTTCAAGTGAAAACAAGAATGCTAGTGACATACCTGATAAGGCACAGTTCAACCTAGAGGATTTCCCTGTCCAGTATGATGATGCAAAGTTTTTTGTCATCAAATCATACAGCGAAGATGATATCCATAAGAGTATAAAATACAATGTGTGGGCAAGTACCACCAATGGAAACAAGAAGCTTGATGCTGCTTATCAAGAAGCTCAGGCAAAGGGCTCTAGCTGCCCTATATTCTTGTTTTTCTCGGTAAGGACGTTCTCCACACTTGCTACTGCTTTAGGAATGTTCAGTTTGATTTCCTTGGGCTAATTGAATCTCCTTTCTTACAAACTTTCAGGTGAACACAAGTGGACAGTTTGTTGGTGTTGCTGAAATGACTGGTCCTGTTGATTTTGAAAAAACTCTAGAGTACTGGCAACAAGACAAGTGGAACGGTTCATTCTCTGTCAAGTGGCACATTGTCAAGGATGTTCCCAATAACATTCTCAAGCACATAGTCCTAGAGAACAACGAGGGCAAGCCGGTCACAAACAGCCGTGACACACAGGATGTAAGTGTCGATGAATGTTTAGTTATTTTTTGGTTCTCTGACATCCCAGATAGGCTGTACCTTACTGTTCTGGTTACTCCTTTTTGTTGACAATTCAGATCAACCTTGAGCAAGGTATTCAGATGCTTAAGATATTCAAAGAGCATGTCAGCAAGACCTCTATCCTGGAAGACTTCGCCTTCTATGAGAACCGCCAGAAGTTGATGCAGGAGAAGAGAATAAAACAACAGCAGATCCAAAAGCAGGTACATATGGCTCTAGCGAATCGTCATTTCTCATTACTGCCCTCTACTGTTCTGTTCTTGTTTTAGCAACTCTGAATTGATTATCTAACCATGTACGTAGGTGTGGGACAGCAGGGCTCCGAACCCTGTTGCTGGAGAGAAACAACAGGAAGTCGCCAACGGGAAGCCAAAGGTATCTGTACTGAACGGTGTCAATGGAGAGAAACAGCAGGATTCTGTCAATGGGAAGCCAAAGTCGCCTGTAGCGAATGGTGTTAACGGGGATGCGAAGGTTCCGGCAGAGAAAGCCGCTGCCACCGCTGCTCCTCCGGCCGTTACCTACGCGGCGAAGGTGGCCCAAACAGCAGCGGCCGAGAAGAAGCCTGTGGCGACCGAGAAGAAGCCTGTCGTCACCAACGGTGCTGTCAAGACCGGTGTAGCTGCTTGATCACATACCCGATCCTCCCAGCTAGCCATGAAGAACAATCGGACGGTGCTGGCGAACCAGGCGAGACATGCGGGTTCCAAGGTACCGATCATCAAAGGTGGCGGCTGGAAAGCGGGTCGGATAGTTAGGTTTCCCTAGCTCTCTCCTTTTTCTTCTCCTGTCGTCGTCGTACTATCATCCCTATTTCAGTTTGCTTAGCTCTAAAGACTCCTCCTATAGTGGTATCATCGGAATCGCCTGAAAAAGAGAAAAGAGAAGCTGTGGCAAGACAAAGGTAGTGTCGCCGTACCCGGTGGCCTGGTGCGGTTGTGTCGCGTCTGTTTTCGGTCGGTATTTGGTGGTGTTTGAGTAAGTACTATGTGTTTGTGTCGAGTGCTGGGTGAGTGGATCTGAAAGTGGGTTCTAGATTGGAGCTGTTTTCGCGTCTTATTAAGATTATATTACAACAGAAATCTTGCTTTGCTTTGGTTTCGTATCTGCTGATGCGGGGGCCTCCGTTTTTGGGTGCTCCACTCCACTAGATGGATGATAGATAGATGATAGGTGGTGCGAAGCTGACCGGGCCAAGGGCAAAAGCTGGCAAAAGGTGTGGCTTCTTTTGGAGGCCGTTGCATCTGTGCTTTGCTTGTGGTTCCGTTTGGGGAAGGAAAGCAGTGGGGTGCTTGGTTGAGTGCTGTGTTGCCTCACTGCTAGTCCACTTGACATGCTTGCTTCAGAATTTCGATGCCTGTTTTGGTTGCTTGGTGGGTGGTATGTGAATAAATGTCTCTGTCAGTGGGTCACTGGTTTGCATCCAAAAGAGGTGTCAAGGTCGGCTTAAAAAGAATTGAGCCTGGATCGATCACCAGCTGCTGTGTGTCATGGTGGTGTCACTACTTGTCACAGCACCACTCCATGGTTCATTTTTTATTTTCCCAGGGAAATTGGGATCTTTAATTCTTTATTGATCACTAATATGCACCTTGTCTCACATGGTTTGTAACAAGTGTAGGGTATATACCTCCCTCCCCTCTTGTTTTGACCCCTTCGACAATCTAAAGCTTGGTTTGAGAGGCTATCCATCATTCCATTGCATCCAAAACAAGAAGCAACAAAAAATGTAGCTAACTAAGCACATACTACTAGCAGCTAGCTAACAATTGTTTCTTATTTGTTAAAGCTGCCGGATTAAGGCTCCCTGTAGGCGGCGGGAGAAGAGAAGATATCATAAACTAAACATATCGGCGATAATTATCTCTTAATAGCTGTCCAACTCGACCGGAGAAATCAGGAAAGAGCAGTAGACTTGATCGTCGAGGTGGCCCTGCGGCTCAAGGGCGTTCCCTACGAGTTCATCCAGGAGGACCTCAACAACAAGAGTGAGCTGCTGCTGGAGCACAACCCCGTGCACCGCAAGGTGCCGGTGCTCCTCCACGGCGGCCGCCCGGCCGGCCCTCTGCGAGTTGCTGGTCATCGTCGAGTACGTCGACGAGGCCTTCCCCCGTGACCCTGCGCTCCTGCCGGCCGACCCGCTCGCCCGCGCTGCCGCCCGCTTTATCGACGACGAGTGCGGGGCGTGCACGTGGGTGGCGCTGTGGGGGGAGGGCGAGGCACGGGCGGCGACAGCGAGGGAGGCGGTTCTTCGGCGGCGACCACGTCGGCTTCCTCGACGTCGTCGCCAGCGGGCTCGCGTTGGCTGGGGGTGTTCGAGGAGATGGCCGGGGGGACGCTGCTCACCGAGGACGAGCACCTGGCGCTGTGCCGGTGGGCGAGGGAGTACGTGGCCGACGAGGCCGTCAGGGGGTGCCTGCGTGACAGGGAGGCGCTGCTCGCCGCGCTGGCGGCCAGGAAGGACAAGTACGTGTCCGCCGCCAAGGCAATGGCGCACAAGTAGACACGATCATGCTGCTCTGCTCTGGTGATCCGTTCATGAATTTGTTACTTGGATCCTTTTTTGAGGCCGGCCGGATCGTTGGGAGGCAAATGAATGGATTTGTTAAGGTGGTGTTTCGTGTTTTTGTTTTAGAAATTTCGCACACCATTAGACGCATGTCAAATTATGACACGGAATCACAAATACCACGAGAGAAAAAGAGAGAGGAAACATGTCCGGGAATATTTGCTAGAAAACGCCGTTGAAGCAGATTTCTACAAACGCCATCCTCACCGCTTGCCGTCTTCGGAGACGAAGAAGCACCACCGCCCATGAGGGCTTTGTGAGCCGAAGAAGAGGACTGCCGCCAGAAAGGCCATTGTTGTTGTTGTGGCTCGTCGACCGGGGATCATCTCCGTGCTCCTCGAAACCCAGGTTAGCCGCATGTCGTCGAGGCAGAATGCCGGAACCGCCATCCACGAGCCTTGAACCTTGTTCTTGGACCTTTAACTCCCCCCTAACAAATACTGACACCACATGAGATGAGATCCACCATGCACACAACAAACACCATTAGATCAGTCGCATCAAGAGAAAGATGGAATAAGGTTCCCACAGATTCCTCGATTTCACCACCGAGGACGTCGTCTAGATGGGGTTGAGCTCGGGAAAGTTTTATTCCAAATGCCAGCATCACTGTCATCCAAATGCCGTCGTGGAACACACTAAACCTAACCCTACCTATACCGGAGGCAGAGAGTCGGGGTTCCCTCACCCATCCGTCGTCGGAGCGGTGAATGGAGGGCAAGAGAACCCACGGCCCCGCCGGCAGAGCACGGGAGGAGGTGGTCTCCTCCCTGATTGCTTTTTTCCTGGCTGAGAGGGATTCGTGGTTGAATCAACGGTAAAATTCTATCTGCACCGGTTTGCCAACTAGGCTCCGCGTGGTGCCGTGGGGTGACATGTAGAATGCAGGGAAGAGTGACGCGCACATAAATTGCCACCGGGGCTACTTCAGGGTAAGTTTTGAAGCTAAATGAGAAGTTGAAAAAGAGCGAAAGAGATTGTTGTTGTTGTTGTTGTTGTTGTTGTTGAAATGGAAACAGTTGTATTCTATCTAGGGCAAGGCAAAAATACCGGTTACAGCACCGGTTACATCGACAGGGAGACTATCAAGTCACAAGCACGCTTCACCAACAGCTAACCCTGCACCCATGGCGGCCAGCATACGCGTTGGCTTGTTACAGCCACGTCCAACATGTACAAAATCTCAGTCTGGATGAACTTGGTACTTAATTTAAACTTGATGCCACGGAAGAGATGTGCGTATTCGTAAGAGCTCAAGGTCACCGCATCTTGAAGATTGGTCCTGTCCTGCGGGGTGCACTCCAGGCAGCCGGGGCACAAGTTTGCAGTTTTTTCTCCTCTGCCAGCCTTAGGAGATAGCCTGAAGAATCTCACGAAAGAGAAATTTTTTGTCAGAAAAGTGATGTAAATGTTGAACAAACTCGCTGACAAGTAAATTTAGGCAATAAAAAGAAATTGTCAGAAGTGGGGTTTGAACCCACGCCCTCGTTAGAGGACCAGAACTTGAGTCTGGCGCCTTAGACCACTCGGCCATCCTGACTTTTACGACAACTACAGTTCTAGAACCTCTGTATAGATTGCTACAACTACGCACCTGCGTCCTGACAACTACATTTTTTTGACATCTCTGTGTAACATTGTGTAAATTTCAGCTTGTTCAGCAGACACTCCATCTGAGGACCGTTCCTTCCTACAAGTAAATTCCTATCCATGCCAACATTTATCAGTTTAGCATCGGCTTCAGGGTTCCTCTGAACAAAAACTGAAGCACACTGCATGTTTTTGAATTGCAAAAAACTAAGATCACGCTGTTCTTTTCTGATGCTCATTCCGCTGTTCCTATCGTAGATATATCTACCTAGGCAGGCAGGCAGGCAGAGCAAGGAGAGGACACGGACAAGGAGCTCGAAACCACCTATCCTCAAGCCGCTGGATATGAGGCTGCGGTGACACCCAATCGGCCTCGAGCCTCAAGGGGAAGGCCAGCACCTTCCCCTTCTCCGCTAGCTATCACTCACTCCAGCGCTCCGCTCCGATGGCCGCCTCCTCCTTCCTCCCGCTCCACCTCCCGGCCTCCCCCAGGCCGGCCGCCGTGGCCGCGAGGGCAGCCTCGGGCGTGGCGTCGACGGTGCCCGCCGCCACGCAGACGTCGCAGCTGGAGGAGACGTTCGGCCGGAAGGGCCTCCGGTTCGGGACGGACGCCACGGGCGCGCCCACGGCGGAGCTGAGCGTGCGCAACGGCAGCTCGCTGCAGCTGCGGCTCAACGACGGGCTGGTCACGTCGTACCGGCCCAAGGTGTCCTGGGAGGGCGGGGACGGCTGCCGGGAGCTGCTCCACACCGTGGCCGCCGCCGGCGCGGTCAAGGGCGGCGTCGGGCTGGTGCTCAACGAGGCCTCCTCCTCGTCGTCCTCGCTGCTCGGCGCGTCCGAGTGGTCGGTGGCGGACGTGGACTCGGACTCGTACGACGCGGTGCAGGTGGAGCTCGGGTGCGGCGTCGGCGGGGCCAAGCTGGAGGTGTCGTACGTGGTGACGCTGTACCCGCTGAGCATGGCGACGGCGGTGATCGTCAAGAACAACGGGGCCAAGCCGGTGGAGCTGACGGGCGCCGTGCTGAGCCACATCAAGTTCGACAAGCGGCGGGGCACGGCCGTGGAGGGCCTCCGCGGCTGCCCCTACTGCTCCCACCCGCCGCCGGCGTCCGGGTTCGCGCTGATCACCCCCGCCGAGGCCATGAAGCGGGAGGAGTCCGGGTGGTTCGGCGGCGGCGGCGGGGAGGAGCCCCGGCAGGGCGCCTGGACCGTGGAGGAGAACCTCTACACCATCCTCAAGAAGAAGGTGAGCAGGGTGTACGCGGCGCCGCCGGAGGAGAGGAAGAAGCGCATCTACAGCACCGCGCCCTCCAAGTTCACCACCATCGACCAGGTTCGTTCGTCTCCTTGGGATGCATCCATGATGCATGCAATGTACTGTATGATAATCATTCATCGATCGCTTTGCTCACTGATAATATTTGGACTGTGGTGCAGTCTAGCGGGCTGGGGTTCAGGCTGGTGAGGATGGGGTTCGAGGACCTGTACCTGAGCAGCCCGGGAGGATTGTACGAGAAGTTCGGCAACGACTACTTCCTATGCACCGGGCCGGCGTCCATCCTCGTGCCCGTCGTCGTCGGCCCCGGCGAGGAGTGGAGGGGGGCACAGGTCATCGAGCACGACAACTTGTAACTGCTTTTTTCTTGCGTGCCAACAGAGTTACACAAGAAATCATGTACATTCTCACATGGGGATGAATCTTGTAACTACCCATTGCGATCAATATGTACACATGCAGTAGATTACTTGCCCATCTCGTAACTAACATACAAATGAATTTTCAAAAAAATTACATGGTCACGTGTGAAGAAGACTTGAAAACCTCAAAGGAAGTTATGCTTTGGAAAATAACAAGCATAAAGTTGGACACTCCCTCATAGAATTCACTGTATCAGCTCAACATAATCCACATAACTCCAGACACAATCATCTGGTACAAAAGAACCAAGCGCTGGTGGCAACATAATCACGGTAAGCGCCACCTATTTCTGAGAATGTTTACTCAAGTAAACCCGCATCCTTGAGAGCAGTCTCAAAATTGTCCTCGCTTTTCCAGTTGGGGACCTCAGGCACTTTGTGCTGGAAGTAGTCCTCGATCTTTGTCATCACAACTTCATCAGTTTGACCACATAGCAGGTTGAACACAGCTCCTGTCACCACCAAAAAATCAGTTAGGCCACAAGATAAGCACTCTACTCAACACAGATTAGCTGATAAACTGGCATAACAAAATGTATGTTTCAAACTGATAAATCATGAACACAATCAAAGGAAATCAATTGACTGTCTCAAGAAATAGGAGATCACAACTTCTTAAGAAAAAATTAAATGGAACAAACAACATGAGGCCGATAATCAACAAACAATGGTCACATCAGTTCTATCTTATCCTAATAAAGGATGCTAAAAATCCTATTGCAAAATCCTACTCACAGAAGACTGGTTCTGCCAACAAATTCAATCTTAGGCTAGGACAAACAGGCATTAGGATTGACTAAATGTAGCGTGTTTGCTTATCACTGATAACAGGTTCAATCTGCCATTAACCCCAAGCCATTTAATTCCTATCAACACCATTAATGTCTGTCACAGTGTTGACAAAATATGCTTACAATGGTGTATGTACATAGACTGCTAGACAAATTTACCTTTTCGGCCAAAGCGTCCAGCTCTGCCAATTCTGTGCAGGTACACCTCATAATCAGGTTCATCTCTCGTATTATACTTGATTGGCATATCGTAGTTGATGACCAGGTTAACCTTTCAAAGTTAGAATGTTAGTAGGAAAATTTATACTGCTGTGTCAAAAACTCAAAATAGCACAGCGCGCATAGTACCTGTGCTTGGTCAAACCCACGAGCAAGAACATCAGTTGATATAAGAACCTTGGTGTATCCATCTTTGAATTCCTGAATTACTTTTTCCCTCTCTGCTTGGTCAAGGGATCCTTGAATTGAGGAGCACACATAGTCCTCTTTTGTCAAAGCATTATGTACATTCTTAGTACTATTTCTTGTTCTCACAAAGATGATAACCTGTCCAACCTTTTGCCCAAACTCAAAGATCTTGTCCCTTATAACCTCTATTTTGGCCGCCTCATCAGGGACTCGGACTTTATATTGCTTTACTTTTTCCAAAGTAAGATCTTCCTTCTTCACAAATATTTGGTTTCCGTCCTTAATGACCCTTGTAACAAATTCCTTCACTTTCTCGTTGAAGGTCGCAGAGAAGAGAAGCACCTGTTATAAATAGAATTAAAATAAGTAAAAGAGGACCCCCACAAAAAAATAGAGTAAAAGAGGCACCATATATGGAAACAGAAACAATCAAATCTAGAAATTATATAGCCAAGGCTAGTTGAATGGCACAGCCATGGAATTACACCGACAGTTACAAGCATAACAAAGATTATCCACCACATGGACAAGGCTAGTTGAGGACTGAAAGTAGATCAACACCATCAATGGATGAACTTGAAAAAACTAGGGCAATAACAGCAGCTGATTGGCTATAAGATTATGATAATAGGAGTGCCCAAATGTGCAATTAACCAATTACATAGAACATACAATAGTATATGATTCTTTCTATTCCTAAAATTGTCAACTTCAGAGATGCCCCATGCATGAACATGTAGCCTTCCAAAAATAAAGAAAATGAATATCACAATCGAAAAAACCTCCAAATTGAACACAACCCACTGCATAAAGAAAATGACCCTTTTCCAAAGCCTCTACCTATCATTAGCAAATGATAATAAGTTCAACAAGCAGCACATTAGGAACAGGTTGTCTCCCTTAATAGCCTACCAAGTCCCAATATTCAAAATACTCGCATCTGATTTTGAAATGTAACCAAGGTGCAAGCTGTTGTGTATGATTCTACTGCCACAGTCAAAAGTAGTCAGTTCACTAAAAAAAAGGTTACCTGACAGCCACCAGCACTATTTTGTATATCCTTCATGATCCTTAAAGAATCAGTTTTAAAGCCCTCCTGCAAGAAGCATTCAACAGGATAAGAAACCGGACTCATTCAATCATAAAAGCAACTAGTTTACATGAGAGCCCACTACGTTAGAATTTTGAGCGCCTCAAATTTTGGTTCCAGTTATATGAATATTTCTACTGTTGGGAACTCCATAATAATTTATGTCCTTGGAAAACAGATGCATTTTTCTGTTATTTTTATCCACTCAGACCAAACAGAAACCAAGAGTTTTTGGTCATCACACCTAACATAACATGACCGCACCATGATGACACCCCTTAATGCCCACTAGGATATCAGGAGTACAAACTATACAGGCCGCATTCCTTCATACTCTGATTCATTGTCTCATACTAGACTAAAGGTTATTTCAATTTCAATTTCAATTAAGCCACAAGAAAGTTACCAACCCCAGAGGAAGCAAGTTAGTGGCAAGCCTAGCAAGTAAGTGCCAGTACTTCGCTTCTTGCGGATAGTTATCGACGTACATCTGATGGTTATGAAGGGGATTGTCTAAGGGACTTAACCTCAAAACACCCTCATTGTTTGCTGCTAAGAAACATCTGTTCTATTTCTTACAAGGACATGAAGGCTCGAATGAATATTGCTGTCAATGCCATTATTGTTTGCAGCTGAGAAATAACTCCTGTAATATAGTATGGACCTTATTATCCTTCTCCCTTAAGTATTAGCATGTGTCTTACACTGAACTAACAGTAAGTCGCCCGGAAAACACTGGGTGTAATGAGTGTGGACCTTATTATCCTTCTGGCTTCACCGTTAGCATGTGTCTTACACTAAACTAACAGTAGGCCGCCCTAAAAACACTGGGCGTATCAAGGACACAAAGAGATCGATGACAAGAGAACTGAACTGTACCTCAGCAAGCATATGATCTGCCTCGTCGAACACAAGAATCTTGATCTCCCTAGTCGCAAGCTTCTTATGGGTAATCCACTTGGTGAGCGTCCCAGAAGTGCCAATCACCACCTGATCGGTCACCGGAGCCATTTTGCTGATGGGCATATACTCTTTCTGAGACGACGGGATTGCACAGGCACAGGTAATGCCGGTAAACTTGCCCATCCTCATGAGCACAGATTTATTCTGCACAGACCAACCAATCAAAATCGGGAAAATCAGTACATTACATGACAGGGTATAAAACTAGCAGAATCAAGCTCCACACTGCAGTTTGTTGTTATATCTAATAATAACCAGATGAGAGCACATTTGCAGAGCGTGGTAGTAGAGAAGATCAAGTCAAGAGACGTACCTGCTGCGCGAGCTCCCTGGTGGGGCAGATGCAGATGGCCTGGGGGACCTTGCGGTTGGGGTCGACGCGGCTGAGCATGCCGAGGACGAAGCAGGTGGTCTTGCCGGAGCCGTTGTGCGCCTGCGCGACGAGGTCCCTGTGGGGCGGCGTGAGGATCATGGGGAGCGTGATGGCCTGGATCTTGCTGGGGCGGCTGAACCCCATCTCGTCGTGCAGCCCCTTGAGCAGCTCGGGGGTGAGCTTCACGTCCTCGAAGGTCGTGGCCGACTCGTACACCGTGCCGCCCGAGGTCACCTGGAGAAGCAAAGCACCGAATCAGCAGCCGGCCGACATCGAGAGGCGGCGTCGGCGGGGAGCAGAGTGGAGCGGAGAGGCGCGTACGGCCTGGATTTGGGAGTCGTCGGAGTCGTCGAGCAGGGGCGGGCCCTCGGGGCCGCCGCCATCGTCGTCCGGCACGGAGAGCGAGAGCGCCTCGATCTGCTTCGCCTGCGCCTCCACCACCGGCTCGATGGGGGCGGAGGAGGAGGAGGCGGAGGAGGCGGCGGCGGCGAGCTCGGCCTCCGCCTCCGCCTCCGCCTTGGCCTTGGCCTCCTCCTCCTCCTCGACGTCGGCCCAGGACTTCTTCTCCGGCTCGGGCTTGGCGGCGCCGGCGTCGGCCATCGGAGCAGATCGAGAAGGATCGATGGCGATGAGAGCTGCTTCAGCTAGAGTCGGTTCGCGTTTTTCCGGGCTGCTCACGATTTGGGAGGGGATCGATTATATTGTGCTGCGTGAGGTGTTTTCTTAGCTTGGCATGTAAGCGGAGCGCTGCTTAAGATTTACGCGCACGCGGTCTCAGGCGGTTAATGCCGAGCGCCCCCTGAGCGTCAAATAATAAGTGGGCAAAAGGTCCACGCCTACCGGGCGCCCACAGCCCAATAACATATTTTTTCTTTCAGAAATTGTATTTTAAAAGTTTTTGTTTATTTTTTATGTTAAAACAAGTTTAAGAAATGGAACAAAACCACAAATAAACGGAATTGTTAAAAGTCCGACATCAGATTTTTAGCGCTGAAAATGTCTGCCATGTGAAAACAGATAAAATTGTCATGCTTGTGTATGATAATTTGCCATGTTCTACAGTGAACATTGTCGTGCAACGTAAAAAATCAACAGAGTCACACAACAACAATTAATTGATGTGCGTTCAATCGGGACCCCATGTACCCGAGGGTGTCAGATTTTAACCCTAAGAATTTGATGTCAGATTTATATTGAAACCCCAGGTAAAATTGTCTGCGCATGCGATATGCATTTTGCTGGCAATTTGATACAACAATGTTAATCCCTGTTTCACGGACGAGAGTGCCTTAGCCCGCAACTATCGAGTTGGATTTTCGATCGAACATGAACACACGTTCCCATAGGTTGGTCTTTTAGATGTTGTAACAAAAAAAAAACAAATTCTGAGTCGGCCAAGGTACAATTGTTTCGCAATCCGTAGGAGTGGCCTATAAACTATTACGAGTTAGTTTTTGCCTGTCTCTAAAGAATAGGTTTTTGTGGCCACTGATAGCCATATATCTCAACATGAGGTTTCCCATGGTTTCTCTAATACGGTTTTGATTCCAACTCTATCATGTGTGCACATGCTGACTAAGGGGATGGCTTGCGCGTATAACTAGCAGTGTGTGATCTAAGTTTTATTGCATTCCGTTCTCCGGTGCTGGTGGCGGCACAATTCTTTTCCGCGACGAGTCGGGAGGGTCTGGAGAGGCGTGCATCAATGATCTCTTGCAAACATATGGGCCCCGATGAGAAAGGACTTTGATGATCTCATGTGTGAAAAGTTGTAGATGTGGCAAAGCAAGAAGTCAACTAGTCAAGTGTATGCTCATTGCTGGAGTTCAAATGAGCAATCCTTTCATGCTAAGCACGTTATGGTCATATGAATGTGGCCTAGAGTCCAATGAAGGAGATTAGATTTAGGACTTTAGAGGATAATATGTCCATGATTTGGAGCTTCTGCTTAGTGTATTGGAAGAAGGTGATAAAGGGAGGTTCATCGCTCTTTCAAAATGATGGCATGATAATCGAACCATATGATGGTCTCTCGGCCCCGAAGTTGATTGGTCGGAATCATATCACTATTTTGGATCCAAATTGCAAGATCTCCATGTGCAAGATCAAAGGCCCTATTAACTAACCTAGCTCAAATAATTGGTTCGACCATCTATGTTGAAACTGAACTCCATGGGTGGAAATTCCCAAAGAATTCTGTGATGATTCATTTTAGGAAGCCAGGAGAGTTGTATGATCTCAAGACTAAGCCAACAGTAAATCTACAAAATCCAATAGAAATCCACGCTTCTACAAAGGCATGTGGTATCATGGTTCACAAATTTGAGGAATGTGGTACCGGGGAGTTTGAGGAAAAAGATCTCATGTGGGGTGTCTACCCTAAGGCTATGCGAGTCACATGGCATGGTCATATCATCTTCAGTGGAAGAGGAAGAGGAGCCGACCATCCATGTGGACAAAGAGGCAGTCGCACTGATGGTGGTCGTCGGAAAGGGACGTGGTGAGTATTTTGACAAAAGAACCCACCCTCAACATATTGAGAAGCCTCGGGAGAAGGAAGGCAGTGAGTTGGTAGATAACGCGCTAAGCCTAGTTAAATATCAATGAACATCATCGTGACAGATGGTAAGAGCAATGCTAGGTTGGCACTTGAGAAAAGCACACCATTGAGGCAAAAACATGCACTAAAGAAGCCCACCTATACCCCACCAGTTGGGGATGTAGGTAACATGGTGATCAAGGATATTGTTGTAGAGAAGAAAATTGCCCCTGGAAATGAGAGTGACGAAGAGTTTAATAAGAGATCTAGAAAGTAAGGGGGGCTCACATTCAACAAAAATTCTATCATTAGTAGCATTTTTCAAGGACTACTTGCTATGAAAAATTTGGCTTGGAATTGTCGAGGACTTAGTAAAACCCCAACAATTCGTGCATGCTTCTAGATATCCGGCGGCACAATGAAAATTTTCTTATGCTTTTGATGAATTAGATATTGTTTTCTAGTTTGTTATTCGTAGGACGAAATGCAGCGATAAGAGCGGTACATGCACAATAAAAAGGCACAAAGACAATAGATCTTACGCATAACTCTCTCTATGTGATTTTATTAGGCAACCTTGTATTTTTGGTGAAACTTTGACCATATATTTGATTTAGACAATATAGGTGATATGTCATAAAAATATATTGTTGGGTTCATTCGAAAGAAGATATCAATGGTCATTTTTGCTACATATAAGGGCATCTCCAACGCTGACCCGCAAACCTCCGCAACCGCCCGAACTGCGGAAGCCATCCAACGCGGTTCTGTATCGGTCCGCGGCACGGTATGAACACGATTTCTACCGCAAACCGGAGATCGACAAACATGGGGGGCGTTGCGGGAGTTTCGACATGCTAAATGTCGCTCTCCGCCCTCCTGACCCACCCAAAACAAAGGCGGAGCCCGCGCTTTTGTAGCATCCCGTACCGTTTCCGCGCAAAAATCTTCCACTCCCCGCCGCTCTCCATCTAATTCTCACTCTTTTCTCTCACCCTCTCTTCCTTCCGCCGCTGACGCATGAAACCATTGAAGATGGAACCTTATACCTCGTTTGTGCACTGTCCTAGAGAGGCTAATTCTGTTGTTCATGAATTAGCAAATTTGGCTAAGGGCCCGTCCTGTAATAGTTTTTGTTGTTGAGCCTCCTAGCAAGCTCGTCCCTCTTTTATTAAGTGATGTAACACTGGTTGAATCATAAATAAAGAGTGGGGTATGATTTCAAAAATAAAAATAAAAAAATACACGTTGTATCTACCCATATACTACTTCTTTTCGGATTCTTTTACGAAAATGTTAACGCCCACACGTGTGTGCGTTAGCCAACTTGTCCACACGCCTCCATCACCGTCCAGTAACTTCTGCACGAATCTTGGCACGAATTAGCTGATTTTGTATGCCACATAGGACAATTCGCATGTGTGGTGTGTGAGAGAGGTCGCCCACACATCTGTTTTACCACACGGAGGGGCCGATGTGTGGGCGTTTAGCAGTTCGCCCACACACCAGTTTTTCAGTCACGCACAAGGGCTGGTGTGTGGGCGTTTGCCATCTCGCCCACACACCCGCCTCCTCTCCCACACCCAAGTTGTCAGTTGCCATGCGTTTTGCAGTGTACATGGCAACTGCCCTAGTATGATTGCAAGCAGATGGCAACTCTCTCTTTTTTTACCCGAACATGTCAGTTGCCATATGTTTTGCATGGTACATGGCAAACTGCCCTAGCGTGCACGTAAGCAGATGGCAACGTTTTCTTTTTAAGTGGCAATTGCCCTAGCGTGCTTGTGAGCACATGTCAACTCTCTCTTTTTACCCGAACATGTTTTTTGCCATGCCTTTTTTTTGTAGCCCTACATGGCAACTGCCTAGTGTTAGTAGGTGGCAAGTCCTAAAGTTTTGAAATCATGGCAACTGCAGTAGACCTGACCACACATGACAACAGCTGTAGTTGTCCAAAAAATGCCAATCTGGAACTTTGACCTTAAATGGCAACTGCAGTTGAGCAAACATGGCAACTGTAGTTGTCCGACATGGCAACCGTAGTTCAACGACATGGCAACTGCACTTAAACGAACATGGACGAGGGTCCGGCCCATGGCAACTACAGGGCGCACGGTAAAGTGTCACATGGGGTGTGCGGGACCACGAGGTATGAGGCCTGATGTATCGGGCGTGTGGGCGTTATCTATTTCGCCCACACGCACGCGTGTAAGAGGGACCGGGAGGAAAAAAAGAGGCGTGTGGGCGCTAATTGTTTTGCCCACACACAGACGTGTGGGCTGGTCCTCTTAGACACCACACAGAACGTGTGGGCAGATTTCTTAACGCCCACACGTGTGGCAGTTATCGACGTCCTTCTTTTATATCTGTTTTTAAGACATGTTTTCAGTTTGGAAGGTACTCCATACTTTACAGTGCCAGGACCGCAGAGACGGGACTCTCCCGGCCATGGCTGATTAGGTTAGGGTTTCGACGGTTGCCGCCGCCGCATCGCGTAAAGGGGCCGGGGTGCTTGAGCATGTCACGCCCTGTTCTTCTGAAGATCAGGTTCAGTTAACTGTTCATCAGCCAGCACACATCCTACGCCCTCCGATCAAGATCCAACGCTCCAACACATCCCTCTGAACCAGTAAGATAGAAGCCTAGAAGACGACGCAAGATCTTGATCGAACGGCCTCAATTTATTTACCTTTTACTGCTACTTTTGACTGTTCCTAGTCAGCACTTGTCGCTGCTCTTTTACCCTGAGACTAGCTATATAAAGTCCTGGGCTCGCTGTGAGCTGGGCATCGATTGTAATTGGGTTAAACCCTAGCCGCCACAAGTTGGCCTTGCTGCTACTTTCCCCTTTCTGAAATAGAACCCTAGCTAGCTTTCCTCCTCAAGCGGGGCTAGCGTTGGTGAATTCCTCTATGTTCTTCATGTTTGTGAGTCCTGATTGTGACAATTGGTAACAGAGCCATCCATCCTCAGCGACGTGATGGATTTGACGACGAGCTGGAGTTCGGTTAGTCGGTAAAATCCTCCCCCCTCGTCTTCAGATTCCGGCGGCGGAGCACACCGGCGGCGCAGGCAGCGGTAGACTGCTCGAGTGTGAGATAGGTGCAAGGAGTGGTTGCCGGGAGTAATTCCTTGGTGTTAAAATCCCACCACCCACCCTTTCTGGCACACTTCGGAGGCGGGCGACGGCGGCGGCGATTGGCGGCGGAGAATCCAGGTGCTCGGGTTGGTTGACGGCAGTCTTACAATCCCTTCCCAATCCTCCCGATCTGATCTCAGAAGGTACGAAAGTTCACCGCTTTCGATAAAGCCCTCTGCGATGGCCTGTTCCACCGAGACGTCTGACACCATGGAGCTCGAGCTCAAGTCTCTGCAACTGGATGTCCAAACCTTGCAACAACAGCGTGCTACAGATAAGCAGGAATTTGTCGAATTTGCAAATTCGGTCAACAAGAACTTCGCAATACTGCAGGGCAGTTTCAGCAAAATACAGTCCAACTTTAACCATTTTTTCGCCAAGCAGCCATTCTTGGGCAAGCAACCAGTAGAAGCTACTGCCCCAGCACTACCTGCTACGCCGGACAACCTCAACACCACTTGCCCGGTAGCTCTATCACCCGGCCAGGGCAGCATCAACCAGGATGTTCCACCTAACAGAAGCCATGGTCTAGTTACCACAGTGGTCATGGATCCAACGGGCAAAGAACATCAAGCAGAACAGCCGCAACGACTCCCTTACAGGCACCCTAACTATGGCCAACAGCAAACAGGAAATCAGCAAATGCAGAAGCAAGACCAAGGCCATTACTCCTCTGAAGATGAAGCTTTTGACCCTGGACTAAAACAGCACAAGAACTCCAACCATAATACAATTGAGAATAGAAAGCAGGTTGCTGTTGTAAAGCCGGCCAAATACAACATTCCAGAACTTGAGGGAGAAGATGCTGTTGGGGATCGTAGCAGGAATTCAAAATTTTCTACGCATCACCAAGATCAATCTATGGAGTAATCTAGCAACAAGGGGAAGGAGAGTGCATCTACATACCCTTGTAGATCGCTAAGTGGAAGCGTTCAAGTGAACAGGGTTGATGGAGTCGTACTCGCCGTGATCCAAATCATCGATGATCCTAGTGCCGAATGGACGGCACCTCCGCGTTCAACACACATGCAGCCCGGTGACGTCTCCCATGCCTTGATCCAGCAAGGAGAGAGGGATAGGTTGGGGAAGACTCCGTCCAGCAGCAGCACGACGGCGTGGTGGTGGTGGAGGAGCGTGGTACTGCAGCAGGGCTTTGCCAAGCACCGCAAGAGACGAGGAGGGAGAGGGGTAGGGCTGCGCCAAGAAGGAGATGTTCTCGTGTGTATGGCAGCCCAAAACCCCACTATATATAGGGGAAAAGGAGGGGCTGCCCCCACCTAGGTTTCCACCCCTAGGGGTGGCGGCCAGCCCTAGATCCCATCTAGGGGGGCGGCCAAGGGGGGAGAGAGGGGGGGCGCACCACTAGGTGGGCCTTAGGCCCATCTGAGCCTAGGGTTTCCCCTTTTTCCCTTCTCTCTTCGCCTTGGGCCCTGGTGGGGGGGCGCACCAGCCCACCTGGGGCTGGTCCCCTCTCACACTTGGCCCATGCAGCCCTCTGGGGCAGGTAGCCCCACCTGGTGGACCCCCGGGACCCTCCCGGTGGTCCCGGTACGTTACCGATAGCACCCGAAACTTTTCCGGTGAGCAAAACAAGACTTCCAATATATAAATCTTTACCTCCGGACCATTCCAGAACTCCTCGTGATGTCCGGGATCTCATCCGGGACTCCGAACAACATTCGGTAACCACGTATATCTATTCCCTATAACCCTAGCGTCATCGAACCTTAAGTGTGTAGACCCTACGGGTTCGGGAACCATGCAGACATGACCGAGACGTTCTCCGGTCAATAACCAACAGCGGGACTTGGATACCCATCTTGGTTCCCACATGTTCCACGATGATCTCATTGGATGAACCACGATGTCGAGGATTCGATCAATCCCGTATGCAATTCCCTTTGTCTAGCGGTATTGTACTTGCCCGAGATTCGATCGTCGGTATCCGATACCTTGTTCAATCTCGTTACCGGCAAGTCTCTTTACTCGTTCCGTAACACATCATCCCGTGATCAACTCCTTGGTCACATTGCGCATATGATGATGTCCTACCGAGTGGGCCCAGAGATACCTTTCCGTCACACGGAGTGACAAATCCCAGTCTTGATTCGTGCCAACCCAATAGACACTTTCGGAGATACCCGTAGTGTACCTTTATAGCCACCCAGTTACGTTGTGACGTTTGGCACACCCAAAGCATTCCTATGGTATCTGGGAGTTGCAAAATCTCATGGTCTAAGGAAATGATACTTGACATTAGAAAAGCTTTAGCAAACGAACTACACAATCTTGTGCTAGGCTTAGGATTGGGTCTTGTCCATCACATCATTCTCCTAATGATGTGATCCCGTTATCAACGGCATCCAATGTCCATGGTCAGGAAACCGTAACCATCTATTGATCAGAGCTAGTCAACTAGAGGCTTACTAGGTACATGGGGTTGTCTATGTATCCACACATGTATCTGAGTTTCCTAACAATACAATTCTAGCATGGATAATAAACGATTATCATGAACAAGGAAATATGATAATAACTAATTTATTATTGCCTCTAGGGCATATTTCCAACAGTCTCCCACTTGCCCTAGAGTCAATAATCCAGTTCACATCGATATGTGATTAACACTCAAGGTCACATCCCCATGTGACTAACACCCAAAGAGTTCTTGGTTTGATCATGTTATGTTTGTGAGAGAGGTTTCAGTCAACGGGTCTGCAACATTCAGATCCGTATGTACTTCACAAATTTCTATGTCATCTTGTAGATGCAACTACTACGCTACATTTGGAGCCATTTCAAATAACTGTTCTACTTGGAGCTATTCTAAATTGTTGCTCCATTATACGTATCCGGTATCTCTACTCAGAGCTATCCGGATAGGTGTTAAGCTTGCATCGACGTAACTCTTTACGTCGAACTCTTTATCACCTCCATAACCGAGAAACATATCCTTATTCCTCTAAGGATAATTTAGACCGCTATCTGGTGATCTACTCCTAGATCACCTTTGTACCCTCTTGCCAAATATGTGGCAAGGCACACATCAGGTGCGGTACTCAGCATGGCATACCGTATAGAGCCTATGACAAAAGCATAGGGGACGACCTTCATCCTTCCTCTTTCTTCTGCCATGGTCGAGCTTTAAGTCTTAACTTCATACCTTACAACTCAGGCAAGAACTTCTTCTTTGACTGATCCATCTTGAACACCTTCAAGATCATGTCAAGGTATGTGCTCATTTGAAAGTACCATTAAGCGTTTTGATCTATCCTTATAGATCTTGATGCTCAATGTTCAAGTAGCTTAATCCAGGCTTTCCATTGAAAAACACTTTCCAAATAACCCTATATGCTTTCCAGAAATTCTACGTCATTTCTGATCAACAATATGTCAACAACATATACTCATCAGTGCTCCCACTCACTTCTTTGGAAATACAAGTTTCTCATAAACTTTGTATACACCCAAAATCTTTGATCATCTCATCAAAGCATACATTCCAACTCCGAGATGCTTACTCCAGTCCTTAGAAGGATTGCTAGAGCTTTGCATACTTGTTAGCATCTTTCAGGATTGACAAAACCTTCCGGTTGTATCACATACAACCTTTCCTCAAGAAAATCGTCGAGGAAACAATGTTTTGACATCCTATCTGCAAGATTTCATAAATAATGCAGTAATCGCTAATATAATTCCAACAGACTCTTAGCATCGCTACGAGTGAGAAAGTCTCATCGTAGTCAACTCCTTGAACTTGTCGGAAAACATCTTAACGACAAGTCGAGCTTTCTTAATGGTGATACTTACCATCATTGTCCGTCTTCCTTTTAAAATCCATGTGTACCTAACAGCCTTACGACCATCAAGTAGTTCTTCCAAAGTCTACACTTTGTTTTCATATATGGATCCTCTCTTGGATTATATGGCCTCGAGCCATTTTGGAATCCAGGCCCACCATCGCTTCTCCATAGATCGTAGGTTCATTGTTGTCTAGCAACATGACTTCCAAGACAGGATTACGTACCACTCTGAAGTAGTACGCATCCTTGTCATCCCATGAGGTTTGGTAGTGACTTGATCTGAAGTTTCATGATCACTATCATAAGCTTCCACTTCAATTAGTGTAGGTACCACATGAACAACTCCCTGTGCCCTGCCACACACTAGTTGAAGAGACGGTTCAATAACCTCATCAAGTCTCCACCATCCTCCCACTCAATTCTTTTGAGAGAAACCTTTCCTCGAGAAAGGACCCGATTCTAGAAACAATCCCTTATTGCTTTCGGATCTGAGACAGGAGGTATACCCAACTGTTTTGGGTGTCCTATGAAGATGCATTTATCCGCTTTGGGTTCGAGCTTATCAGCCTGAAACTTTTCACATAAGAGTCGCAGCCCCAAACCTTTTAACAAATGACAGCTTAGGTTTCTCTAAACCATAGTTCATACGGTGTCATCTCATCAGAATTACGTGGTGCCCTATTTAAAGTGAATGGGGTTGTCTCTAATGCCTAACCCATAAACTATCGTGGTAATTCGATAAGAGACATCATGGTATGTATCATATCCAATAGGGTGCAGTTATGATGTTCGGACACACCATCATACTATGGTGTTTCAGGATGTATTAGTTGTGAAACAATTTCCACAATGTCTTAATTCTGTGCCAAACTCGTAATTCAGATATTCATCTTTATGATCATATCATAGATATTTTATCCTCTTGTCACGACGATCTTTCAACTTCACCCTGAAATTACTTGAACTTTTCAATAATTCAGACTCGTGATTCATCAAGTAAATATACTCAACAGTCAACATCTACTCAAATCATCTGTGAAGTAAGAACATAACGATATCCACTACACGCCTCAACACTCATTGGACTGCACACATCAAAATGTATTACTTCCAACAAGTTGCTTTCTAGTTCCATTTTACTAAAAACGAGGCTTTCAGTCATCTTGCCCATGTGGTATGGTTTGCATGTCTCAAGTGATTCAAAATCAAGTGAGTCCAAACGGTCAATTTGCATGGAGTTTCTTCATGCATATACACCAATAGACATGGTTCGCATGTCTCAAACTTTTCAAAAACGAGTGAGCCCAAAGATCCATCAACATGGAGCTTCTTCATGCGTTTTATACCGATATGACTTACGTGGCAGTGCCACAAGTAGGTGGTACTATCATTACTATCTTATATCTTTTGGCATGAACATGTGTATCACTACGATCGAGATTCAGTAAACCATTCATTTTAGGTGCAAGACCATTGAAGGTATTATTCAAATAAACAGAGTAACCATTATTCTCCTTAAATGAATAACCGTATTGCGATAGACATAATCCAATCATGTCTATGCTCAACACAAACACCAATCTCGATGGTAGAGGGAGCGTGCGATGCTTGATCACATCAAGCTTGGGAAAAACTTCCAACACATATCGCCAGCTCACCTTTAGCTAGTCTCCGTTTACTCCGCAGCCTTTTATTTCGAGTTTACTAACACTTAGCAACCGAACCGGTATCTAATACCATGGTGCTACTAGGAGTACTAGTAAAGTACACATTAACACAATGTATATCCAATATACTTCTATCGACCTTGCCAGCCTTCTCATCTACCAAGTATCTAGGGTAATTCTGCTCCAGTGGCTGTTCCCCTTATTACAGAAGCACTTAGTCTCGGGTTTGGGTTCAACCTTGGGTTTCTTCACTAGAGCAGCAGCTGATTTGCCGTTTCATGAAGTATCCCTTCTTGCCCTTGCCCTTGCCCTTCTTGAAACTAGTGGTTTCACCAACCATCAACAATTGATGCTCCTTCTTGATTTCGACTTTTGTGGTGTCAAACATCGCGAATATATCAAGGATCATATATATGTCCCTGATATATTATAGTTCATCATGAAGCTCTAGCAGCTTGGTGGTAATGACTTCGGAGAAACATCACTATCTCATCTGGAAGATCAACTCCCACTCGATTCAAATGATTGTTGTACTCAGACAATCTGAGCACAAGCTCAACAACTGAGCTTTTCTCCCCTAGTTTGCAGGCTAAGAAAATCGTCGGAGGTCTTATACCTCTTGACGTGGGGACGAGCCTGAAATCCCAATTTCAGCCCTCGAAACATCTCATATGTTTCGCGACATTTCAAAACGTCTTCGGTGCCTCAACTCTAAACCGTTTAACTGAACTATCATGTAGTTATCAAAATGTGTATATCAGATGTTCGCAACATCCACAGACGACGTTCGAGGTTCAGCACACTGAGCGGTGCATTAAGGACATAAGCCTTCTATGAAGCAATGAGGACAATCCTCAGTTTACGGACCTAGTCCGCGTAATTGCTACTATCAACTTTCAACTAAATTTTCTCTAGGAACATATCTAAACAGTAGAACTGAAGCGCAAGCCACGACATAATTTGCGAAGACCTTTTGACTATGTTTAGGATAATTAAGTTCATCTTATGAACTCCCACTCAGATAGACATCCCTCTAGTCATCTAAGTGATTACATGATCCGATTCAACTAGGCCGTGTTCGATCATCACGTGAGACGGACTAGTCATCATCGGTGAACATCTTCATGTTGATCGTATCTACCATACGACTCATGCTCGACCTTTCGGTCTCTTGTGTTCCGTGGCCATGTCTGTACATGCTAGGCTCGTCAAGTCAACCTAAGTGTTTCGAATGTGTAAATCTGTCTTACACCCGTTGTATGTGAACGTTAGAATCTATCACACCCGATCATCACGTGGTGCTTCAAAACGACGAACTTTCGCAACGGTGCACAGTTAGGGGGAACACTTTCTTGAAATTTTAATGAGGGATCATCATATTTACTACCGTCGTTCTAAGCAAATAAGATGCAAAAACATGATAAACATCACATGCAATCAAAAGTGACATGATATGGCCAATATTATTTTGCTCCTTTTGATCTCCATCTTTGAGGCTCCATGATCATCATCATCACCAGCATGACACCATGATCTCCATCATCGTGTCTCCATGAAGTTGTCCCACCAACTATTACTTCTACTACTACAGCTAACGGTTAGCAATAAAGTAAAGTAATTACATGACGTGTATGTTGACACGCAGGTCATAAATAAATTAAGACAACTCCTATGGCTCCTGCCGGTTGTCATACTCATCGACATGCAAGTCGTGATTCCTATTACAAGAACATGATCATCTCATACATCACATATATCATTCATCACATCCTTTGGCCATATCCTATCACAAAACAATTGCTGCAAAAACAAGTTAGACGTCCTCTAATTGTTGTTGCAAGTTTTTTACGTGGCTGCTATAGGTTACTAGCAAGAACGTTTCTTACCTACGCCAAAACCACAACGTGAATTGCCAATTTCTATTTACCCTTCATAAGGACCCTGTTCATCGAATCCGATCCGACTAAAGTGGGAGAGACAGACACCTGCCAGCCACCTTATGCAACTAGTGCATGTCAGTCGGTGGAACCGGTCTCACGTAAGCATACGTGTAAGGTTGGTCCGGGCCGCTTCATCCCACAATGCCGCTGAATCAAGATAAGACTAGTAACGGCAAGTAAATTGACAAAATCGACACCCACAACTACTTTGTGTTCTACTCGTGCATAGAAACTATGCATAGACCTAGCTCATGATGCCACTGTTGGGGATCGTAGCAGAAATTCAAAATTTTCTACGCATCACCAAGATCAATCTATGGAGTAATCTAGCAACGAGGGGAAGGAGAGTGCATCTACATACCCTTGTAGATCGCTAAGCGGAAGCGTTCAAGTGAACGGGGTTGATGGAGTCGTACTCACCGTGATCCAAATCACTGATGATCCTAGTGCCGAACGGACGGCACCTCCGCGTTCAACACACATGCAGCCCGGTGACGTCTCCCATGCCTTGATCCAGCAAGGAGAGAGGGAGAGGTTAGGGAAGACTCCGTCCGGCAGCAGCACAACGGCGTGGTGGTGGTGGAGGAGCGTGGTACTCCAGCAGGGCTTCGCCAAGCACCGCAAGAGACGAGGAGGGAGAGGGGTAGGGCTGCGCCAAGAAGGAGATGTTCTCGTGTGTATGGCAGCCCAAAACCCCACTATATATAGGGGAAAAGGAGGGGCTGCGCCCCCACCTAGGTTTCCACCCCTAGGGGTGGCGGCCAGCCCTAGATCCCATCTAGGGGGGCGGCCAAGGGGGGAGAGAGGGGGGCGCACCACTAGGTGGGCCTTAGGCCCATCTGAGCCTAGGGTTTCCCCTTTTCCCTTCTCTCTTCGCCTTGGGCCCTGGTGGGGGGGGGGGGGGGGGGCGCACCAGCCCACCTGGGGCTGGTCCCCTCTCACACTTGGCCCACGCAGCCCTCTGGGGCAGGTAGCCCCACCTGGTGGACCCCCGGGACCCTCCCGGTGGTCCCGGTACGTTACCGATAGCACCCGAAACTTTTCTGGTGACCAAAACAGGACTTCCCATATATAAATCTTTACCTCCGGACCATTCCGGAACTCCTTGTGATGTACGGGATCTCATCCGGGACTCCGAACAACATTCGGTAACCACGTATATCTATTCCCTATAACCCTAGCGTCATCGAACCTTAAGTGTGTGGACCCTACGGGTTCGGGAACCATGCAGACATGACCGAGACATTCTCCGGTCAATAACCAACAGAGGGACCTGGATACCCATGTTGGTTCCCACATGTTCCACGATGATCTCATCGGATGAACCACGATGTCGAGGATTCGATCAATCCCGTATGCAATTCCCTTTGTCTAGCGGTATTGTACTTGCCCGAGATTCGATCGTCGGTATCCGATACCTTGTTCAATCTCGTTACCAGCAAGTCTCTTTACTCGTTCCGTAACACATCATCCCGTGATCAACTCCTTGGTCACATTGCGCATATGATGATGTCCTACCGAGTGGGCCCAGAGATACCTCTCCGTCACACGGAGTGACAAATCCCAGTCTTGATTCGTGCCAACTCAACAGACACTTTCGGAGATACCCGTAGTGTACCTTTATAGCCACCCAGTTACGTTGTGACGTTTGGCACACCCAAAGCATTCCTACTGTATCCGCGAGTTGCACAATCTCATGGTCTAAGGAAATGATACTTGACATTAGAAAAGCTTTAGCAAACGAACTACACGATCTTGTGCTAGGCTTAGGATTGGGTCTTGTCCATCACATCATTCTCCTAATGATGTGATCCCGTTATCAACGACATCCAATGTCCATGGTCAGGAAACCGTAACCATCTATTGATCAACGAGCTAGTCAACTAGAGGCTTACTAGGGACATGGGGTTGTCTATGTATCCACACATGTATCTGAGTTTCCTAACAATACAATTGTAGCATGGATAATAAATGATTATCATGAACAAGGAAATATGATAATAACTAATTTATTATTGCCTCTAGGGCATATTTCCAATAGTCTCCCACTTGCACTAGAGTCAATAATCCAGTTCACATCGATATGTGATTAACACTCAAGGTCACATCCCCATGTGACTAACACCCAAAGAGTTCTTGGTTTGATCATGTTATGCTTGTGAGAGAGGTTTCAGTCAACGGGTCTGCAACATTCAGATCCGTATGTACTTCGCAAATTTCTATGTCATCTTGTAGATGCAACTACTATGCTACATTTGGAGCCATTTCAAATAACTGTTCTACTTGGAGCTATTCTAAATTGTTGCTCCATTATACGTATCCGGTATCTCTACTCAGAGCTATCCGGATAGGTGTTAAGCTTGCATCGACGTAACTCTTTACGTCGAACTCTTTATCACCTCCATAACCGAGAAACATATCCTTACTAGCTAAGTGTCCGTGCATTGCCACGGACTAACAAATATATATCATTGTAATATGTAAGATGATCTGCATAATGCAGACTTTCTTTGTAATATGTAAGATGCGTATGATATGTTTCGAATATGATCGATGGTAAACTTACTGACTTACTGATTCCTGAGTTCTATCTTGATGCTTTTTGTTCCAAGTGTTAAGCAGGAATTGATAGGGCTGTCATATGATTTTGTTTAATCTTTGCTAATGTGAATTGTGAAATGTTGGTTAAACTTAATATGATCATCACCAAACTCTCTACCTCTCTATTGATCCTTCCTTAGTCACAATGCACTTACATGTAGTGGGAGGTGGGATGAAATAAAACCAGATGAAAATAAAACCGGAGTACCAGGCTACCAACTGCTTCATTAGGAGTAGAGATGGAGCAGTTGGTAGTCTCCGCCGATCAATTTTCGTCCCACCTCCACTGGTTTTTTTTCGTCCTAAAAAAATCTATGAAATTTCGTAGGTTAACCAGGGACAACTCCCACCTCCCAGGTTTTTTCCGTCCTACCTTCCATGATATTTTTTTGTACCTTGCCCCACCTCACACTGAGCCGCCACGAACCGCAAAAACTGCCTACCTTAGCCAAATCAACAAATTTCTCTCATTAATGCAATTTTCTTTAGGAGACAAATAATAGATTCTTTCCTACCTTAGCCAAATCAACGGATCTCTTTCATTAATGCAATTTGCTTTAGCAAACAAATAATAGATTCTTTCCTACCTTAGCCAAATCAACGGATCTCTCCCATTAATGCAATTTGCTTTAGGAAACAAATAATAGATTCTTTCCTACCTTAGCCAAATCAACGGATCTTTCTCATTAATGCAATTTTCTTTAGGAAACAAATAATAGATTCTTTCCTACCTTAGCCAAATCAACGGATCTCTTTCATTAATGCAATTTGCTTTAGCAAACAAATAATAGATTCTTTCCTACCTTAGCCAAATCAACGGATCTCTCCCATTAATGCAATTTGCTTTAGGAAACAAATAATAGATTCTTTCCTACCTTAGCCAAATCAACGGATCTCTCTCATTAATGCAATTTTCTTTAGGAAACAAATAATAGATTCTTTCCTACCTTAGCCAAATCAACGGATCTCTTTCATTAATGCAATTTGCTTTAGCAAACAAATAATAGATTCTTTCCTACCTTGGCCAAATCAACAGATCTCTCCCATTAATGCAATTTGCTTTAGGAAACAAATAATAGATTCTTTCCTACCTTAGCCAAATCAACGGATCTCTCTCATTAATGCAATTTTTCTTTAGGAAACAAATAATAGATTCTTTCCTACCTTAGCCAAATCAACAGATCTCTTCCATTAATGCAATTTGCTTTAGCAAACAAATAATAGATTCTTTCCTACCTTAGCCAAATCAACGGATCTCTTCCCGGTTCGCTGGGCGCGTTTCGATGGGTGGGCGTGGGGGTGGGGGTAATTTGTTGGAAAAAAAAACTGGTTGAAAATAAATCGGTTGAAAATAAACCGGTTGAAAGTGGGAGGGACTATTCAACCAAGTCGTCCATTAGGAGTAGCGATTAGCTATTTCGCCTTGTCAGACAGTCCCTTCAATCCAAGAATATACAACATCTAGAAGAAATAAAACAAATGTAATAATTAGTAAACAATTTTTAGCGACAAAAGGATCAACAAATTGGACTTTTAAACAAAACGTACACCTACACAAGTATATGTTATATTAACACAAGTGCAAATCCTGTCCCACTCTTCACTTCGTTCACAAAAAAGTTTAGAATAACAATCTTGGTGAGTGATCTCGACCGGGTTCGATCTGTGTGGCACGCTGCTCATTCTTCCAGGAGTGGCTGCTGGGAGGAAGGATCCTGAACCTCCGCAACTTGTAGCCGTCGAAGTGCCCTCCGCAACTTGTAGCTATCAAAGTGATAGAGCTCATAACCATGCATGGATGCCGCTGCTGCCATGGACCTAAGAAAACCAAAATAAGATGAAACACGAGTAAGGATTTGAGAACATAACTCCGATCGGATCGTAAGAAGATGAGACGGGTGTCGATTGGATCAAGCAACAACAATACAAGTGTCTCTCGCACGCCATGTTCAATACTGAAACAAAACAAATTGCATTGGTGTAAAACTACAACTATTAGCTCTTTCACCTTGTCACACAGTCCCTTTAATCCAAGAATACAACAACAAAAGGATAAACAAATTGGATTTTCAAAACAAAACCTGCACCTGCACAAGTATATGTTATATTAGCACAAGTGCAGATCCTGTCTCACTCTTCACTTTCTTTACAATAAACTTCAGAATAGCAATCTTGGCGAGTGATCTCGACGGGGTTCAATCGGCGTGGCGCACCACTGATTCTTCCAGGAGTGGGTGCTGAGTGGAAGGATCCCAAACCTCCATTGTCAATCGGCCGGAGCTGCATCGTCCTTTGGATCAGAGCGTGGACGGGATCAAGACGGTAGGGTTTGAGGAATTTGTAGGACGTGAGGGTTTATGGTTGGCAGCACAAGAACTCACCCATATCTTGGCAGACGGCAGGCCCGAGGTGCGGCCGTGTTCATGCTTCGGGAGCTGCCACGTGCTGTCCTCGCCGCCATCAGCGACACCACCGCCATCGCCTGTTGCCACCACTTCAGCGCCACAAGCGTGGGACCGAGGGACGAAGGGAAGGGAAGGAAGTGAATTGACGTACCTATGTTTGGTATATATCACACGAGGAATCAAAACTGGATGCACGTGAAAGCATAGAGATGGGAGAGGAGGACAAAGGAAGGGAAGGGCAAGAGGAACCTCAGGATGTGCGATGAAGGAGCGATGCCAAAACATCACAAAGGGGGACCCGTAGCTCGTCACGTAGCGCGGCCGCCTCATTGCCGGCTGCCACCCCGCGCTACCGCCTCCGTGCGCAGGTTCCGTTCGTGGAGCGTGAGGAGCGCATGACCTACCTTCACCGCGGCCTGGTCCTCCCCACTATCGTGAAGCTCGCCCGCATCGCCGCCCCAATTGCTCAGGATGACGGATGAAGATCCTGCAACAGCGACGTGGGTGAGGGATGCAGCCGACGATGGAGGGATGATTTTCGTGGCTAAACCCTCCCTATCAAAATAACTACTTAAAAAAGGCAAAGATCGATGCATTAGGAAAATTAGGATTTGGAATTGATTGTCATAAAACAAAATTTTATTAATTGATAACGTGCTATCGGTACCTGCCCGTTTATAACGTGTCTAGTTTGGAAACTTTGGAAAAGTTAGGAAAGTTTTTATTGTGAGGGTAAAAAAATCAATGTGAGGAGATATGGTGGTGGGATATGAGACGAAAATAAACCGGACAAAAATAAACCAGACGAAATATAACCAGACGAAAATAAACCGTGGACGCAATACCAACTGCTCCATTAGGAGTAGAGATTCCTCTAAGGATAATTTAGACCGCTATCTGGTGATCTACTCCTAGATCACCTTTGTACCCTCTGGCCAAATATGTGGCAAGGCACACATCAGGTGCGGTACTCAGCATGGCATACCGTATAGAGCCTATGGCAAAAGCATAGGGGACGACCTTCGTCCTTCCTCTTTCTTCTGCCGTGGTCGAGCTTTAAGTCTTAACTTCATACCTTACAACTCAGGCAAGAACTCCTTCTTTGGCTGATCCATCTTGAACACCTTCAAGATCATGTCAAGGTATGTGCTCATTTGAAAGTACCATTAAGCGTTTTGATCTATCCTTATAGATCTTGATGCTCAATGTTCAAGTAGCTTAATCCAGGCTTTCCATTGAAAAACACTTTCCAAATAACCCTATATGCTTTCCAGAAATTCTACGTCATTTCTGATCAACAATATGTCAACAACATATACTCATCAGTGCTCCCACTCACTTCTTTGGAAATACAAGTTTCTCATAAACTTTGTATACACCCAAAATCTTTGATCATCTCATCAAAGCATACATTCCAACTCCGAGATGCTTACTCCAGTCCTTAGAAGGATTGCTAGAGCTTTGCATACTTGTTAGCATCTTTCAGGATTGACAAAACCTTCCGGTTGTATCACATACAACCTTTCCTCAAGAAAATCGTCGAGGAAACAATGTTTTGACATCCTATCTACAAGATTTCATAAATAATGCAGTAATCGCTAATATAATTCCAACAGACTCTTAGCATCGCTACGAGTGAGAAAGTCTCATCGTAGTCAACTCCTTGAACTTGTCGGAAAACATCTTAACGACAAGTCGAGCTTTCTTAATGGTGATACTTACCATCATTGTCCGTCTTCCTTTTAAAATCCATGTGTACCTAACAGCCTTACGACCATCAAGTAGTTCTTCCAAAGTCTACACTTTGTTTTCATATATGGATCCTCTCTTGGATTATATGGCCTCGAGCCATTTTGGAATCCAGGCCCACCATCGCTTCTCCATAGATCGTAGGTTCATTGTTGTCTAGCAACATGACTTCCAAGACAGGATTACGTACCACTCTGAAGTAGTACGCATCCTTGTCATCCCATGAGGTTTGGTAGTGACTTGATCTGAAGTTTCATGATCACTATCATAAGCTTCCACTTCAATTAGTGTAGGTACCACATGAACAACTCCCTGTGCCCTGCCACACACTAGTTGAAGAGACGGTTCAATAACCTCATCAAGTCTCCACCATCCTCCCACTCAATTCTTTTGAGAGAAACCTTTCCTCGAGAAAGGACCCGATTCTAGAAACAATCCCTTATTGCTTTCGGATCTGAGACAGGAGGTATACCCAACTGTTTTGGGTGTCCTATGAAGATGCATTTATCCGCTTTGGGTTCGAGCTTATCAGCCTGAAACTTTTCACATAAGCGTCGCAGCCCCAAACCTTTTAACAAATGACAGCTTAGGTTTCTCTAAACCATAGTTCATACGGTGTCATCTCATCGGAATTACGTGGTGCCCTATTTAAAGTGAATGGGGTTGTCTCTAATGCCTAACCCATAAACTATCGTGGTAATTCGATAAGAGACATCATGGTATGCATCATATCCAATAGGGTGCAGCTATGATGTTCGGACACACCATCATACTATGGTGTTTCAGGCTGTATTAGTTGTGAAACAATTTCCACAATGTCTTAATTCTGTGCCAAACTCGTAATTCAGATATTCATCTCTATGATCATATCATAGATATTTTATCCTCTTGTCACGACGATCTTTCAACTTCACCCTGAAATTACTTGAACCTTTCAATATTTCAGACTCGTGATTCATCAAGTAAATATACTCAACAGTCAACATCTACTCAAATCATCTGTGAAGTAAGTACATAACGATACCCACTACATGCCTCAGCACTCATTGGACTGCACACATCAAAATGTATTACTTCCAACAAGTTGCTTTCTAGTTCCATTTTACTGAAAGTGCTGTTCCACCAAAGAAGACATCTTTTACTCCTTTTGGAGTCAAGAGGCAGGTCAATTTCGACATGCCAAAGACCACAACTCCTACTGCAAATACTGCGCCCAATCAAGCTATTATTCAGGAAGCCAGACAAAAAGGAGTTTGCTGGAGGTGTAAAGAAGTTTGGTCCGCAGGCCACTGAAAGTGCAACTATCCCTAGGTGGTTTTGGTAATTCATAACAACATATAGCTCATTGAGCTAATGCTATTCCAAGATGATTATTTCAGGAAAGCTCAATGATTGGCATGGCATGGATGTGAAGTGGAACCCTCAAAATGCTAAGGACAAAGGATTGGCTCAAGCTCAAAAGCTCAAGACTCTTCATTTTATATTTTAGTGATCCAAGATCACATTGAGTCTTTAGGAAAAGCCAATACTATCAAGGAGAGATGAGGTGTTGCTTAATGGGCCTCTTGTTTCATGTACTTAGCGATATGCTCCAAAAACCCTCAACTACTTTCCCATATCCACATTTGACCTAAACCCTAAGCCAAACTCGGTCCTACCGATTCTTTCTATCCGGCGCCACTGAGTTTTACTTGTCATAAGCCACTGCCAAACCCTAGCAATTCGGTTCTACCGATAGGGATCTCGGTCTCACCGAGATGGGATTGCAAACTCTCTGTTTTCCTTTCGTAACTTTTCGGTCTCACCGAAAGAGCGGATCGGTCCCACCGAGATTGCAATGTAAACTCTCTGTTTCCCTTTTGTAACTTTTTGGTCTCACCGAAAGAGCAAATCGGTCCCACCGAGTTTGCCTGGCCAACTCTCTGGTTAGCTAATTACCAAAATCGGTCTCACCGAGTTTGTGTAATCGGTCTCACCAAGATTACGTTATGCCCAAATCCTAACCATATCGCTCCTACCGAGTTGCATGTCAGTCCCACCGAAAATCTCTAACGGTCTCTAGGTTTACCTTTTCGGTCCGACCGAGTTTGTTGATTCGGTCCCACCGAGATTGGTAAATTGTGTGTAACGGTTGGATTTTGTGTGGAGGCTATATATACCCCTCCACCTCCTCTTCATTCGTGGAGAGAGCCATCAGAACACATATACACTTCCAACTCATATGTTCTGAGAGAGAATCACCTACTCATGTGTTGAGACCAAGATATTCCATTCCTACCATATGAATCTTGATCTCTAGCCTTCCCCAAGTTGCTTTCCACTCAAACCTTCTTTCCACCAGATCCAAATCCCATGAGAGAGAGTTGAGTGTTGGGGAGACTATCATTTGAAGCACAAGAGCAAGGAGTTCATCATCAACACACCATTTGTTACTTCTTGGAGAGTGGTGTCTCCTAGATTGGCTAGGTGTCACTTGGGAGCCTCCGACAAGATTGTGGAGTTGAACCAAGGAGTTTGTAAGGGCAAGGAGATCGCCTACTTCGTGAAGATCTACCACTAGTGAGGCAAGTCCTTCGTGGGCGATGGCCATGGTGGGATAGACAAGGTTGCTACTTCGTGGACCCTTCGTGGGTGGAGCCCTCCGTGGACTCGCGCAACCGTTACCCTTCGTGGGTTGAAGTCTCCATCAACGTGGATGTAGGATAGCACCACCTATCCGAACCACGGGAAAAACATCCGTGTCTCCAATTGCGTTTGAATTCTCCAAACCCTTCCCTTTACATTCTTGCAAGTTGCATGCTTTACTTTCCGCTGCCAATATACTCTTTGCATGCTTGCTTGAATTGTGTGATGATTGCTTGACTTGTCCTAAAATAGCTAAAATCTGCCAAGAACTAAAATTGGGAAAAGGTTAAGCTTTTATTTGGTCAAGTAGTCTAATCACCCCCCTTCTAGACATACTTTCGATCCCACAAGTGGTATCGGAGCTTTGGTCTCCATTGCCTTGGTTTCACAACCTAGGAGAGTATGGCGTCTAGCGAGGGAAATTATCACCGTAGAGGTCCTTACTTTGATGGTACTAATTTTGCTAGTTGGAAGCATAAAATGAAAATGCATATTCTTGGACATAACCCCGCCGTTTGGGCTATTGTGTGTGTTGGTTTGCAAGGTGACTTCTTTGATGGGAAAGAACCAAACCGTGAAGCTACCGCGGATGAGTTTAAGATGTTGCAATACAATGCTCAAGCTTGTGATATTCTCTTCAACGGATTGTGCCCCGAAGAATTCAACAAAATCAGCCGTCTTGAGAATGCAAAGGAAATTTGGGACACTTTGATTGATATGCACGAAGGTACCGACTCCGTCAAGGAATCCAAGTTGGATGTGCTTCAAAGTCAACTTGACAAGTTCAAAATGAAGGATGGTGAAGGTGTCACTGAAATGTACTCTAGGCTTGCTCTCATCAGAAATGAGATTGCCGGCTTAGGGAGTGAAGAGATGACCGATAGATTCATCATCAAGAAGATTCTAAGAGCCTTGGATGGAAAATATGATACCGTGTGCACATTGATCCAAATGATGCCCAATTACAAAGATCTCAAGCCAACGGAGGTGATTGGAAGAATTGTTGCTCATGAGATGTCACTTAAGGATAAAGAGGAACTTCACAACAAATCAAGTGGTGCCTACAAAGCCTCATGTGAAGCCCCTACATCATCAAGTGAGAAACAAAACTTCAATGAAGAATTGAGCTTAATGGTGAAGAACTTCAACAAGTTCTACAAGAGTAGAAGCAAAGATAGAAGCTCCAAGTCAAGGTCCTACAATAACAAAAGATCTTCTAGTCGAGAGCAAAACTGCTACAATTGTGGAAGACCCGGACACTATTCTAATGAGTGTACGGCTCCCTACAAGAGAAGAGAAGACTCTCCAAAAAGAAGAAGCAAAGAATCACCACCAAGAGAGAGAAGGAGTAGAGATGATCATTATGAACGAAGATACTCACGGAGAAACAAGGATTCGGAAAGGAAGGAAAAATCATCAAGGAGCTATACAAAACGAAGACATCAAGCTCATGTTGGTGAATGGGTATCCGGCTCCGACTCCGACAGCCACTCCGAGAGAAGTTATCACTCCGACTCCGAAGATACTCAAGATGAAGGTGTTGCCGATCTAGCACTTGTGTCAACCAACTCCTATGACATATTTGACTCACCAAATGAAGGAATTGGAAGATGCTTCATGGCCAGAGGTCCTAAGGTAACACACCCTGAGTATGTTGATTTTAATAGTGATGAAGATGACTTGTTAGGTGATGATGATTTGCTTGTTGACAACTCTAGTGATGAATACTATGATGAAACGTCAATTAATCATGCTAATCAAGATAAAAGGAATGACAATGATAAGGAGAAGATTGAGGCTCTAACTAAAGAACTAAACACTCTTAAGTTAGCTCATGAAACTATCTCCGAAGATCATCGAGAACTTTTAAGAGCTCATGAGAAGTTACGCTTTGAAAAGCTCAATCTTGAGCAAGAGCATGAGTTTTTGAAAGCAATCAATAATGATCTCCGCAAGAAAAGTTCTTCTTACATTGCCAAGCGTTTACTCTTATCCACTTACATGCCTCAAGTCAAGTCTAGTAACAAGAACAAGAAAGATTCTTCCTCTAGTAGCAACAATGATCATGCTAAACCAAATATTGTTACTTCTAGTAGTTCTCTTGATTCCACTAATGATTCTCTTAGCCAAGTTACACTTGAGCAAGAAAATAGCTTATTGAAGGGAATTATAGAGAAAGGAGTGTACAAAAGCCTTGCCGGGAGTAAGCAATTCGAGGAAATTGTGCGCAAGCAAGGAATGCACCGGAAGAATCAAGGTGTTGGTTTTGAACGAAAGTTCAATGTCAATGGAGTTGAGTGGGAAGAAGATCAATACCCCAAGACAAAGTTTGTTCCTCAACAAGAGAAGTATGATACTTCCTTCAAGGGAACACAAGCTCAAGATGATCTTCCACCACAAGGCTACAAGCAAAAAGGCAAGGACAAGCTTCAAGAGGAAATTGATGCATTTGAAGAAGCTCCTAAGACCTTAGTCAAGTGGATTCCCAAGACCACGTCAAGTTCCACTTCATCAAGTACGACTACAACTCCAAGGATTCCCATCAAGATGGTGTGGATCCAAAAGAAGAAGAACTAGAGATTTCTTGAGGGTGACTCCGCCAACATACTTCACTCTTATCATTTTGGCAAGAACAAGTGCAATCAACTTCCACATATTGCACTAGTTCAAGGAGTCACAAACCCTCTTGTTGGTAAGACAAGGGACAAGGTAACCTAAAAGTTTTCATGGACATCATCTTGTGTGTGCATCACTCTATGTCTATGGATATCCTTGTTTGTTCCTTGTAGGACTAACCCATGTAGGTATTGAAAGTGCAATTCACTTAAATGGATAGCTCCAAGTGATCTACATCAACATTGAGCATCCACATCTTCAACATCTACATGAAGTCATCATCGACAAAACCCAAGGTTAGTTCATCCCTCTTAGGGGGGATATCACATCTAGGGGGAGCTTTACTCCAAGACTTGAGCTAAAGCAACTCTAAAGATGTGAACACAACAATGCTTTATGTAAAAGTGGTAACCCCACTTGAGCTTAAACGATGAGTATGACCTATGATCAAGTGTTCTCACTTGACTCCTAAGTCAATATACTCATATATAGATGACCTAGTCATCGCAAATTGCTTGATAGATGCTAGAATTGGTTGTGCATGCTTTGTCACATATTTTATTTGCCATCTTATCATGTGAGCATGTTGGTTGCATATTTTACTCATTCGAGGACATCCACTTGTTGTTTTGATTGTTTAGTTTTATTTCCTTTTGCCAAGTGGATGGACAAGAATGCCTAAGAACCTCCTCTAGCTATCTATGCTTTTCTCGTCTCAAACTCTATTCATGCTACATCACAAAATTTGATCAAGTCAGATTCGAACCACTCTGTGTGAGGAGCGCTCGGAGTCCCCGATTCGTCATAGACTTAAACTTCCAAAACCTCTTTGTGATTCTCGGTCTGACTGATATCCTACTTTCGGTCCTACCGAGATCATTAAGTTGATCTAGGTTTTCTATCTCGGTGCAACCGATTTGAACCATTCGGTCACACCGAGTTGCAACAACTATATACAGTTTTGCATCTCGGTGCCACCGAGTTGTTCCACTTGGTCACATCGACAGGGTCGGGCTATATATAATCACGGGCAAAAATTTGGAAATTTCTCCGAACCCCTTCGCCCGCGCGATAGCCTGCTCTGCCAACATGGTCTCTGGATCGTCTCCTCGCCGCCAGCCGCCTCCAGTCGCTGGTCTCCGTCGCTGTCAACGGGAATCAACCCCGCCGTTGCCGCCGTAGCGAGTCTCCGCCGAACTAGGGTATGGACTCGATCTCTGTGCTATTCCCCAATCCGATTCTTAGCACATTGTGATCATCATGATTCTTGTCACGTTTGAAACACTTCTATCCAGTCAATGAACTCGTAGATTAGGTTTAATTTGAAAATTTTAGGGTTAGGTTTCCGCCGAAACCATCTCGGACCCACCGAGTTGAAAAACTCGGTCCCACCGATTTGGCTTATGCCATTGCACAAGTGAGACTCGGTCTGACCGAGAATTACTTATCGGTGTGACCGATTTTGGAACTTTGTGAAACCCTAGCAGTCTCGGTGCCACCGAACTATGACTCGGTTTGACCGAGTTCACTAGTTCAGGTGCCAAAACTGCTTCCGTATCACCGAGTTTAAAAATTGGTAGATCTGAGATGATTTCAGTGGGAAACTAAAACTAAGTTTTTGACTTATTCTTTTGCAAAAATCTCTGCATTTTGTGATGCTCATCCACTCTATCTCATCTATAACCTATTCACAGGGTCAGCAGTTAGAGTTTGCAACATGTCTGATCAAAGTGATAGCCAGAATTTGTCAGAGCAGCAAGTGCAGATGAGTGAGGGCACTAGTCCCTCAAGTTCTTCAGATGATGGCAGCAGAAGTACTCCTAGCAACCTGCCAAAAGCTGCCACAAGACAGAGAAAGAAGAGAACCTCAGAATCAGAGGATGAGGATTATGTGGCAGAAGAGGAAGCAACTTCCAAGAGAGTTGAGCCAGCACAGGGCACAAAGCCAGGGTTAAAGATCAAAAGGCCAACAGGCAGGTAGCCTATGTCAAAGGCCAGAGCTTCATCTGAGAAGCCCACTCCCATAGAGCCAGTTGCTGCTGAAGGCAAGAAAAGAAAGGAAAGGGTCAAGAAGACCGTAGCCAGAGTGCTTGGAAAGGCTTCCATCATGGAAGATGAGGAGGAAGAAGAAGAGGTAGCTGCACTAGCACCAAAGGCACCCAAGCTGATGGGTGATGCCATAAGATCAGGGGCAGCTGCTTCCAAGGCCAAGCCAGCTCCAAAGCCAAAGCCCAAGAGGAATACAAAAGGCATCCCAGCTGCTGAGAAGAACAAGGCCCCAGTGCCTGACACTTCAGAAGATGATGAAGAGCAAGTTCTCAGAATACTCAAGCCCAAGATCCTAGACCACAATGATGCTCATCCTGTGGCTAAGGACATGAAGCCCAGGAGGGATTCAGGGCTCCGGAAGTGGAGAGAAGCAGATCCGTATGCTTCAAGGAGGAGGACTGCTGTGGACTACAGATTTCACACCAAGGAACAGCAGGACTTCTATGAGACCGTGCTGCTAGATAAGAAGCCAATTGTATGTGATATGAGATGGGTTGATTGGCAATACATTAAGGACAACGAAGAGTACTACCCTGGAGTGTAGGACAGCTTCAAGGCATGTGGAGTAGAGGACTTTGTTGGGCAGAAGCTCACAAAGTGGAACGAGGAACTCATCATGTAGTTCTACTCCACCGCACATTTTTATTCAGATGGGAGAATTGTTTGGATGTCTGAGGGTACGGGGTACCAGTCTACAGTTGCTGAATGGGCTCAGCTGATTAATGCCCCACAAGAGCATGAGGATGACTTGGATATCTATGCCAAGAAGAAGATGGACCACAACTCAATGTCAAACATGTACAAGGAGATTCCAAATGAAGCACTTGACACTTTCAAGTTTGGCTCAGTACACTATCTTCTGTCAGGGCTGCCAACCATCAATTGGATACTGAGGCACACCTTGTTGCCCAAGTCAGGTGATCACAAGATGATCAGAGGCCATGCGATCAATTTGCTACATATCTTTGATGTGCCACAGAAGTTCAAGGTGATGAGCCTCATGGTAGAGACCATCAAGAGGTCTGCAGCAGACCAGAAGAGGAGCTGTGGGTATGCCCCACAAATTCAGGAGCTCATTAACTCTAAGATGGGCACGGGCATATACTTATTGGACAAGGAACACCTGCCCATCCGTCCAGATTTTGAAGATAATCAAGTTGTCATGACTGAGAATGAACCATCGTCTGCCCAAGCACAAGCCAAGAAGGAGAAGGCAAGGAAGGAGAAAGCTGCCAAGATGCCAACTCAAGAGGAGGCATCTGAATATTTCTTGAAAACCAAACAAGAGCAGCTTGGTTACCTGATTGCATCCACCCTGCGGATTGAGAAAGGATTAGCCACCCTAACTCAGAACCAGGCAAGCCTAGAGAGGATCATAGAACAAAGGTTCTATGACTTGGATATCAAGGTGACAGAGATTCAGACTGCAGTGGAGCAGCTCCAAGATGACATGCAGGAGAGGAGAGGCAAGACTACAACTGATGCCTTTGCCAGAGTGCCACGAGGTCCGAGGTCGTCTGCAGTGCCAGTTGCTGACACCAGAGCCACCACTTCTGCACCAGCTACAGCCTCAGTTCCACCAGCTCCAGCATCTACTTCAGCCTCGACTCCGACCATGTCTACAGAAGGCTTCGTCCTTGGAGTGCTCCAGACTCCACCACCACCTGAAGATCAAGCCCGAGTGTCGATTTAGCACTATGCATTTTCTAGGAACTTTTTGGTAACTTGTTGCCAAAGGGGGAGAAAATGTATAGATCATAGGCTTCGAGAGAGAGTGTTGCTTTTCTCTCTTGCTTTATTTGGTGGTTTTTCGAACTTTGTTTGCTTTTGAGTGCTTGAGTACTATGTTACTATGTCATTATCTGTGAGACATTGATGGTCATGTGTTTGATCATAAGCTACACTTAATGCTTGCTTAATGCTATTATCCTATCTATCTTATGTGATCATTCACTATTCTTGGTGATGGGTGCATGTATTTCATTCTTATCATTTTAAGTGCTCCACCAAGATGTATGTGACATGGAAGAGTAACCCATGACTCTAACTCTTTGTGCATTTGCAGTCCAAAGCAAATCTTAAATATGCACAAATTTAGGGGGAGCTCTTACTTATCACATACTTCTCAAAGCGACGATATATTTCATGCCTATTATCATTTGTCGAAGCTTTGATCTATATGTTGTCATCAATTACCAAAAAGGGGGAGATTGAAAGTGCAACTATCCCTAGGTGGTTTTGGTAATTCATAACAACATATAGCTCATTGAGCTAATGCTATTCCAAGATGATTATTTCAGGAAAGCTCAATGATTGGCATGGCATGGATGTGAAAGTGGAACCCTCAAAATGCTAAGGACAAAGGATTGGCTCAAGCTCAAAAGCTCAAGACTCTTCATTTATATTTTAGTGATCCAAGATCACATTGAGTCTTTAGGAAAAGCCAATACTATCAAGGAGGGATGAGGTGTTGCTTAATGGGCCTCTTGTTTCATGTGCTTAGTGATATGCTCCAAAAACCCTCAACTACTTTCCCATATCCACATTTGACCTAAACCCTAAGCCAAACTCGGTCCTACCGATTCTTTCTATCCGGCGCCACCGAGTTTTACTTGTCATAAGCCACTGCCAAACCCTAGCAATTCGGTTCTACCGATAGGGATCTCGGTCTCACCAAGATGGGATTGCAAACTCTCTGTTTCCCTTTCGTAACTTTTCGGTCTCACCGAAAGAGCGGATCGGTCCCACCGAGATTGCAATGTAAATTCTCTGTTTCCCTTTTGTAACTTTTCGGTCTCACCGAAAGAGCAAATCGGTCCCACCGAGTTTGCCTGGCCAACTCTCTGGTTAGCTAATTACCAAAATCGGTCTCGCCGAGTTTGTGTAATCGGTCTCACCGAGATTACGTTATGCCCAAACCCTAACCATATCGGTCCTACCGAGTTGCATGTCAGTCCCACCGAAAATCTCTAACGGTCACTAGGTTTACCTTTTCAGTCCGACCGAGTTTGTTGATTTGGTCCCACCGAGATTGGTAAATTGTGTGTAACGGTTGGATTTTGTGTGGAGGCTATATATACCCCTCCACCTCCTCTTCATTCGTGGAGAGAGCCATCAGAACACATATACACTTCCAACTCATATGTTCTGAGAGAGAATCACCTACTCATGTGTTGAGACCAAGATATTCCATTCCTACCATATGAATCTTGATCTCTAGCCTTCCCCAAGTTGCTTTCCACTCAAACCTTCTTTCCACCAGATCCAAATCCTATGAGAGAGAGTTGAGTGTTGGGGAGACTATCATTTGAAGCACAAGAGCAAGGAGTTCATCATCAACACACCATTTGTTACTTCTTGGAGAGTGGTGTCTCCTAGATTGGCTAGGTGTCACTTGGGAGCCTCCGACAAGATTGTGGAGTTGAACCAAGGAGTTTGTAAGGGCAAGGAGATCGCCTACTTCGTGAAGATCTACCGCTAGTGAGGCAAGTCCTTCGTGGGCGATGGCCATGGTGGGATAGACAAGGTTGCTACTTCGTGGACCCTTCGTGGGTGGAGCCCTCCGTGGACTCGCGCAACCGTTACCCTTCGTGGGTTGAAGTCTCCATCAACGTGGATGTAGGATAGCACCACCTATCCGAACCACGGGAAAAACATCCGTGTCTCCAATTGCGTTTGAATTCTCCAAACCCTTCCCTTTACATTCTTGCAAGTTGCATGCTTTACTTTCCGCTGCCAATATACTCTTTGCATGCTTGCTTGAATTGTGTGATGATTGCTTGACTTGTCCTAAAATAGCTAAAATCTGCCAAGAACTAAAATTGGGAAAAGGTTAAGCTTTTATTTGGTCAAGTAGTCTAATCACCCCCCCTCTAGAGATACTTTCGATCCCACAGCCACAAACAAGTTTGCAAGTTAACCCAGAAAAATATGATCCAAGCATTACAAGCTACAACTACTGAAAATCCTGAGCTGATATACATAATTGAAAGTGAGGAAGACCTTGTGGAGTTCCAAAAACAGCAGGAAGATGAAGTCCTTCAGCTGTCCATGCATGCTGTTATGGGCAAGGGCACTAGCAAAACTACTTTCACAATTAATGTAAAGATTGGGAACATTATGGCAACTGCTCTCATAGACAGTGGTAGTTCTTCTACATTCATATCATCTGAACTAGCAGCAAAACTTCCTGAAAAGCCAGTAACAAGCAAGAAAATGAAAGTCCTGGTTGCAAAAGGAGGAGTACTGTGGAGTCAGCACACTTGCTATAACTGCAATTACAGTATTCAGGGAGAACCATTCACAAGAGACTTTAAGGTCCTACAGTTATTTGGGTATGACATAATCCTTGGGGCTGATTGGTTAAAACAGTTCAGTCCAATAGAACTGGATTTCATACAAATGATCATGAGAATCACTAAAAGCAAGGGACACAAAGTAACTTTCAAAGATGAAACTATGCCTTCCCCTGCAACAATCAAGGAAACTTCCAACTTGGTCAAACTATTGGAACAAGCAGACTCTGGAATTTTCCTTATGGTCTCAGCCTGCAGTACTGAAAAAGAAGAACCTACTGTAGCCGTTCCTCCTGTCATACAACACCTCATAGAAGAGTATGCAGATATCTTTGCAGGGCCAACTGAATTACCACCTTCTAGGCACTGTGACCATGCAATACCACTTCAGCCAGGAGCCAAAATTGTAAATCAAAGTCCTTACATGTTGCCTCATCATCAAAAGGATGCTTTGGAGGAAATAATCAAAAAGCTGATTGCAACATGAATAATACAGCCTAGCTCCAATCCTTATGCAGCCCCTGCTATCTTAGTAAAGAAAAAGGATGGCACATGGAGACTATGCATTGACTACAGAAAATTAAATGCTATCACCATCAAAAACAAGTATCCTATTCCTGTGATCGAGGACCTCCTTGATGAGCTACATGGAGCTAAATTCTTCACAAAAATAGACCTGAGAAGTGGATATCATCAAATTCGAATGAAACCTGAAGATGTTGAGAAAACTGCTTTCTCTACACACATGGGATTATTTGAGTTCCTCGTAATGTCCTTTGGACTTACTAATGGACCCCCTTCATTTCATTCCTTGATGCACTCTGTGTTAGGACCTCTGCTAAGGAAATGTGTGATTTTCTTCTTTGATGACACCTGGTCTACAGCAAGACTTTGAAAGAACATGTGCAAGATCTCAAACAGGTTTTCTTCCTACTCAGAGAGCACAAATTGTATGCAAAAACTTCCAAGTGCACTTTTGGGCAGCAACAAATTGAGTATTTGGGACATGTCATTACTGCTGAAGGAGTTGCTACTGACCCCATCAAAATTCAAGTTGTAGTAAACTGGCCTGAAACACAAAACACTACTCAATTGAGAGGTTTCCTAGGACTGACAGGGTATTACAGAAGATTCATACAAAATTATGGGATAATCTGCAGACCCCTCTTTGATTCTTTGAAGAAGGACTCGTTTGTCTGGGCTACAGCTCAACAAGAAGCATTCCAGACACTAAAGAACAAGATCACCACCGCACCTGTACTTGCTCTTCCCAATTTCCAGAAACCTTTCATTCTAGAAGCAGATGCAAGTGGATATGGACTGGGAGCAGTATTAATGCAAGAAGGAAAGCCTCTTGCTTATATGAGCAAAATCATTGGGCCCAAGGCACAAGGCATGAGCACCTACGACAAGGAGGCCATGGCAATAATAGAAGCACTCAAGAAATGGAAACACTATTTTGCTGCTTCTTCTCTCATAATCAGGACAGATCAACAAAGTTTGAAATACATCCAAGAGCAAAAACTTACCGAGGGAATACAACACAAGTTGTTGGTTAAGCTCCTGGGATATAACTACTCTATAGAGTATAAGAAAGGAAGAGAGAACACAACAGTTGATGCACTGTCCAGAATTAAACATGTTGTACACAGCCTGATAGCCTCAACTGTACAGCCTGCATGGATATCTGATGTGGTTAAGTCATACAAGAATGACAATAAATGTTTTGACATCATTGCTGAAATAGCCATTAACGCTAAGAGCAAACAACACTTCACATTTATGAATGGTGTTTTGAGATACAAGAGCAGAATTGTTGTGGGCAGCAACACTAATATCAGACAAGACATCATTCAGGCCTTCCACAAGTCTGAACTAGGAGGTCATTCTGGAGAATTTGCTACCTATCAACGAGTGCACCAATTGTTTCATTGGCCAGACCTCAAGCAGGAAGTAGTTGACTTTGTCAAAGCTTGCCCTATCTGCCAAATCAACAAAGCAGAGCACACCCCCTACCCTGGATTACTACAACCACTACCTATCCCTGATTTTGCTTGGTATCACATTAGCATGGACTTTGTTGAAGGACTACCTCCCTCTGAAAACAAAGACCTGATTCTGGTTGTTGTTGACAGATTCACCAAGTATGCTCACTTTATATCCATGAAGCACCCAATCTCAGTACAATCTGTTGCTAGATCATTCTCTGACAATGTCTTTAAGTTGCATGGATTACCAGCAGTAATAGTAACTGACAGAGACAAGATTTTTACTAGTCACCTGTGGCAATCCTTGTTCAAAAACTTGGGAGTAAAGTTACACATGAGCACCTCTTACCATCCACAGTATGATGGTCAAACCGAGCGGGTCAACCAGTGCTTGAAATCATACTTAAGGTGCATGGCTTTCAAGCATCCTAAGAAATGTCACTCTTGGTTAGCCCTAGCTGAATGGTGGTATAATACTTCTTTCCATACCTCTCTGAAAATGACCCCATTCCAAGCACTGTATGGATTTCCCCCACCACTTATTGCTGAAACAAGTCTGCCTGAATTTATTTCCATGGATAATGTTGAGTTAGCACAAAACAGAGAGCTAGTGACTCAACTGCTCAAGGAGAACTTGCAGAAAGCTCAAAACAGAATGAAACAGTTTGCTGACAGAAAAAGAACTCCAAGAGAATTTCAAGTGGGCACCATGGTCTATCTCAAGATACAACCTTACAGGCACACTTCCTTGAGCATTCACAGACACTTCAAACTTCATTCTAAGTACTATGGGCCTTTCAGAATTCTGGAGAAAATTGGCAAATGCGCTTATAGGTTACTGCTTCCAGATGATTGCAAATTGCACCCCACCTTCCATGTCAGCCAACTCAAGCAGCATATTGGGGCAGAAGTGGTATTACACCTCTACCTGCCATTAGTGGATGACCACGGCCAAATCAGACTGGAACCTGAAGCTGTTCTTGACAGAAAGCTTATTCCTCGGCCCCAAGGAGACATCAGCATTCTAGTTGTGCAATGGCTGATCAAATGGATCAACTTGCCCAAGAACAAGCAACTTGGGAGGATGCTGCGTTCATACAAAAAGTTTTTCCTGCCTTTATGCCTTGAGGACAAGTCTTGTCTTCGTCCGGGGGTATTGTCACGCCCTGTTCTTCTGAAGATCAAGTTCACTTAACTGTTCATCAACCAGCACACATCCTACGCCCTTCGATCAAGATCCAACGCTCCAACACATCCCTCTGAACCAGTAAGATAGAAGCCTAGAAGACGACGCAAGATCTTGATCGACCGGCCTCAATTTATTTACCTTTTACTGCTACTTTTGACTGTTCCTAGTCAGCACTTGTCGCTGCTCTTTTACCCTGAGACTAGCTATATAAAGTCCTGGACTCGCTGTGAGCTGGGCATCGATTGTAATCGGGTTAAACCCTAGCCACCACAAGTTGGCCTTGCTGCTACTTTCCCCTTTCTGAAATAGAACCCTAGCTAGCTTTCCTCCTCAAGCGGGGCTAGCGTTGGTGAGTTCCTCTCTGTTCTTCATGTTTGTGAGTCCTGATCGTGACAGAGCACGAGGCGAGGGCGCCGTCGGTGTGCGTCCCGAAAAGGCAGCCGCGGGCACGGGCTCGAGCGGAGAGATGCTGCACGAGCATGAGCACCCTGCAGCAGAGGACATCCCCGTATCCGATCTCGACGAGTGTGTAGTTCATGTCAAGAAAGCAGAGCACATACAAGATATTCATGAAGCAAAACTTTTGATCCAAGAGCTGAATCAATCGAGCGTGGGAGAGGACATCAGCGATGAGGAGTTCCTTTCTTACTTTGACCAGCTGGCTCCCGGGCCTCCGTGGATTGATCTTAGAGCTGGGCTGACAGAAGAGGATCTCGTTCAGCAATACGTCGACCATGCACTGTGCCGCTTCAGATATTACAAATACAAGGTTCATTCCACAGTTCCATCTTCACATGCCATGCATTATATTGGCAGAATTTACTTGTCCAATGCCTGCATTTGCTGGATTATTATTTAACCTCCTGCTTGCATTTAATTTGATCTTCTATATGGCATCTCATTGTCTGCAGTTGTCACAGCCCAAGGAAGAGCCGCATGGTGATAACCTTCTCGAGGAAGAAGAGGACGATAAGGAAGAAAGGGAATATTTAGCTACATTGGCAGAGAAGCAACTTCTATTCCTTGAGGAAGATGTCGCTACATCGGAAGAGGATGATAACCTTATGGATAAAACTGAGGACGATTGTGATATGGAGTTTCTTGAGGAGAAGGGATTTTTCATTAGCTTTGAAGAAGATGGAACATTCGATTGGTTTTCCTACCCTGCTTACTGCGAATGTGCTTCCCTGAGTGACTATCAACGCCTAGTCCTAAAAAATTATGTGAGTGATCTTCAATTTGTAATTGTGGTCAATTGTACTGGCACAACTGTCTGGCAATCACACACATTATGCAGTCTCCAAAACTACCATTCTTGTTTAGAAAGGAGAAAAATGTAGCAGGACCAAATATAGTGCCAACAGATAAAATCTTTCACCTTGTTCCTTAGTGCTCATTACCTTAGTTTTTTATGAAAGGGCTCACTGATTGACTCTGTCTAATGATTTTGTTTGTTTGTTTTGTAAGCATCTGAATCGTATTTTCTGATAAATACTAGCCACTTATTTATTCTTTTTTATCATATATGGTTAAAAATTGTTTTTTTCTTTGCAGCTTCAAGACTTTAGTTCAATCAAATCTTTGCTTAGGTTATGTATTGCCTGTCGTTCTAAAAATTGCTAAGCAACCGATTTTCTCTCTCTGTCCTTTTCAATGTAGGGTGGTACCGAGTACAACATGTGGAGTGACTACCATAGCTACCGTCATAGCTATGATATTGAATGAGAGTATCTCAAGTACTGCGAGGAATTATCCAAGCAACTGAAGGTATGCATCAGAGATCATGTTAAGGAAATCGTCTAGTTTTGTTCAATGCTTTCAAATTTCTTTGGACTTACAACTTTCTTTTTCTCTGGCAACAGTGGATGGAAGATTATGTTGATATTTGCCGCTCATCCGTCAAAGTAAGTATGGCCTTACAAAGTTCTTGGAATGACACAGTTAATTAGCTGTATATCTTGTAACACCCTCATAACTTTGTTGTTGTTCAGTGGGGTAAAATATATTCCCGAGGAGCATTTCAAGCAATTAAGATTGCTGCTACTAGCTTTCCCAAGATCACTCCTACTTTAGCTTACAATGGCTTTGATGTAGGATCTCTCACACACATGAATTTAATGTAGCTTACAATGGCTACTATGTTGTATCTGACAGTTGCATTCACTTGATTTAGGAGTATAAAGAGCGCATTTGCTATTATCATACTTGGTTTAAGGAGTATGATCGTTTGTACTTTGAGATTTGGCGGCGGGTCACAAAGGGAATGGTTAGTGTGTTATGCGCAACTAAGCAACTACTCAATGATGGTTCATTGTTTTCGAATATACACTGTATATGTTTAGCAATGCATGACTTTTCCCTTGAATGATGTTCAACAGAGTTTCAGAAAGGCTATGGAGGACGTTTGTAAGCTAAACAAGTTTCTGGTACGACAAGGTTTAATGCAAACTGCGCTGGACCATGAGTACACCATGACGTTGATGGAAGAGTACGTACGTTAGCTGTTTTTATTAATAGATAATTTGCACTTGTAACTTAATATTCTTTTCTGTGCATATATGCTTATCTCTTTTCATCTTCCTGGCTTCAGTTCCATACCTGCATGGCAGCCATTCGCCCTGGAGTCAGTAGCGTCTTTTGTATGTTACATGCAGGTGTAATTCATTGAAATATTTCCTTCTGATGTATGGTCTGCTTGCCTTCAGGTTGAAGAGGATAAAGCTAAGGAGTTGATTGCAGACTGGAAGTGCGTTATATCGACTAGAGGGGGGTGAATAGGCGATTTTTATGAAATTCTTCACTGAGGAATTTGCCGGTGAGGAAATTCCTTAGCGAAGAACTACTAGCAGCGGAATAAGTACTCAAAAGTAAACATAACAGAATACAAGCATAGTCATCATGATGAAATGAAGACAGGCATAGAGTACAGGAAGTGTAAGCACATGATAACATAGGATGAAGATAAACAGACTGAAGAAATTGAACTGAGGAAATTGAGAAAGTCTTCAGTCAAAGTCTTCAAACATAGATATGAACAAACACACAACTCAATTATGAGGAAATGAAAGAGTTGAGGAAATGGAACCAGTAAGCTTGGTGAAGACAATGATTTGGTAGACCAGTTCCAACTGCTGTCTCAGTTGTACGTCTGGTTGGAGCGGCTGAGTATTTAAACTCGAGGACAGACAGTCCCGGACACCCAGTCCTGAACACGCAGCTCAGGACACCCAGTCCTCACCGTATTCTTCTTGAACTAAGGTCACGCAGACCTCGCCCAATCACTCGTGGTAAGTCTTCAGGCGACTTCCAAACCTTCACAAACTTGGTCACTCGGCGATCCACAATTCCTCTTGGATGCTCTAGACCATGACGCCTAACCGTCTGGAAGAAGCACAGTCTTCAAAGGTAACAAGCGTCGGATCCACACAGGATCAATGTCTTCAGTGATGCTCAATCACTTGGGGTTTGTAGGTGTTTGGGTTTTGGGTTTTTCCTCACTTGATGATTTTCGCTCAAAGTCCTCGGAGGATGGGTTGCTCTCAAATGACAAGTGTCAGTTTTTCTCGGAGCAGCCAACCAGCTAGTGGTTGTAGGGGGCGGCTATTTATAGCCTAGGGAGCAGCCCAACATGATAAGACATAAATGCCCTTCAATGATATGACCGTTAGGTGGATAGATATTTTGGGACAGCTAGCGCATAGCACAACAACGATCAGAATTTTGAGTAGCAAAATCCTCAGGGCTATCATGTTCCTCACTGTGTAGGCGATCCGCACTAGCGAATTCCTAACTCCTCAGTCAGAACAAATTCCTTAGAGACCAGAAGAACTTCGTCTCTGTCACTGAAGAAATTGACTGAACTGTATGAGATTTCCAATGGCTTCACCCGAAGGGATTGGTAGGTGTAGGATTTTGAGTTGAGCATCACATGGAAAATTTTCCTTAGTATTTCCTCGACCCCCTTTAACAGTACGTTGTTTCCTATGACTCAAGAAAGAGAAAAGGAAACTACGAAAACAAAAGTCTTCAAGCTTCATGTTCCTCGAATGAATACCAAGTCTTCAAGATCACACCAATTTCTTCACTTTCAAAGTCTTCAGAAAGTCTTCAGAAATCCAAAGTCTTCAGTCGAAGAACTTCATTTTTAGGGGTCGACTTTCTCTGTAAATATCAAACTCCTCATAGACTTATAGACCTGTGTACACTCACAAATGCATTAGTCCCTTAACCTATAAGTCTTCAATACACCAAAATCACTAGGGGGCACTAGTTGCACTTACAATCTCCCCTTTTTTGGTGATTGATGACAATATAGGTTAGGTTTTCAATGGGGATAAACATATGAAGTGTAAATACTGATATTGAGGAATTTGATTGCAAGATATAGAAGAACTCCCCCTGAAGATGTGCATAGTGAGGAATTTGCTTTTGAAGCAATGCACACTTGAAGAGTTGAATCATGAAGATCTCCCCCCTATATCTTGTAATTCATACACGCATTTGACATATAACAGTGAAGATTTTTGAAATGCATGATGAAATATGGTGACTTATGTAACAACATGCGTGCAATAATATTTAACGAGGAATAAGCATGCAGAAAAACGCATCAAGAGTATCAGACCACCATCGGGTTTAAGTTTACAACTCGATCCAATAAAAGTCTCGGAAGAACGAGAGTTGTAACTTTGAAAAAAACGCCCATATAGAAAGACCCGCTTGAAGACTAACTCAAAATTCTCCCCCTTTGTCATCAAATGACCAAAAGGATCGAATATGAGGACTAACGCCCCTGAAAAATATCAAGTTGATGAAGGAGCGCCAGCGTTGTTGGGGTCGTTTGTTGTAGTAGGGCCTGCCGCAGTGTTGTCCAAGTCTTCATTTTCATCAGTGTCGCGCGATGAAGAATATGAGCTGGTCACCAGAGAAGGAACCTTGACCTTCTTGAATTTCTTCGGTGGAGGTGCAGACCAGTCAAAATCTTCATTGAGACCCATTTTCTTCAGATCTTCTTCACCATACAAATGTGACAGGATTGCCCAGGTGCGACTGAAGACTTGATGGAGGTAGTAATGGTTTTTCTTCACTGCATTGTGTGTAGCAGTCATGTTGTGAAGAAGAGAACCAAACTGATGCTTAACCCATTTGTGATTTCAATCCACCTTCTGGTGAAGACTAAGCAGAAGTTCACGGTCAGTCATCACGCGCGGAGCAGTGGCTTGAGGAGTGGACTTGGGTGCATTGGCAGAGTCATCATTGGTGGAATAAGAGGTAGCCTTGCGAAATTGACCATCCAATGGACGAATGCCTTCATTAATAATAACTGGTGCCTTGCCCTTTCCATCAACTGAGGAATAAGTCTGCTTGAGGACTTCAATTGGGGGCAAGCAGCTGAGGTGATTCTGAAAATCAGCTTTGTAGTTGAGTGAAGACCTTGTCCTGAGGAATCTCATAATCCAAGGTGGATAAGGCTTCAACTCAAATGGAGATAGTGAAACATTTGCCAGAGTCCTCATGAAGAAATCGTGATAATTGACAGGAATGCCATGAACGATGTTGAATACCAGATTCTTCATGATGCCAACAATTTCCTCATCAGATGAGTCGTGGCCTTTGATAGGACTGATTGTCCTCGTAAGAATACGATAGACAGTTCTAGGCACGTAGAGCAATTCCTTCACGAGGAATTTGGTTCTTGGTGCTTGACCTGGCTTCAAAGGTTTCATCAGCACCTACATGTAATGATTTGTAAGCTCAGGTTCACTGTAGATGCAACGAGATTCTTCAAGGGGAGGACTGAGTGGTAAGGCACGAAGCAATTCAGAGGCTGGAGCAGTGTAGTGAGTATTTTCAGACATCCAGTCCAGCACCCATGAATTCACATCTTCAGAATCTCCTGTGATGTGCAGCGTTGCATAGAATTGAAGAATCAGTTCTTCATTCGAATCGCAGATGTCAGAGCAAAAGTTTAACAGTCCAACGTCGTGAAGAACACTAAGGACCGGTGCGGAGCACGACAGAGATTCCATGTCCACGTGAGGAATATGCTCATGATAGAAGATTTTCTCTTTGTTGAACAACACTGAGGAATAGAAATTGGCTTGACTAGCAGTCTAGAAATGCCTCTTCCTAATGCGAGCAGAGTTATATGGGTTGTAATCTTCGAAGAATACGTGCTCACCGAAGAAATCATCAGCCTTGAACTTTTGCTTGCGTGAGAATGGATCCTTTGGCTTCGGCAGAGGAGTGTCAGTGAGTTGCATCACGACCTCATGAATCTCAATCGCAGGTTCTTCAGGCTGAGGAATTTCTGGTTCCTCTTCAGTGGTAGTCTGCGTCTTCAGATGTTCAGCAGCAGCATTTTCTTCAGCACTAGTGGCTGGAATTTCCTCGTGCATAGACGAAGTGGGGTGAGTTTTTTCAAAGCCCATTTGAACAGTTGGTGCAGGCGACTGAGGTATTTGCTGCAGCGGTGTGAACATTGGAGAGTTTGGATGCTGATTTTCCCAGAATTCATCACTGGTTACGGGTGTCGAGCAGCCAACGTCCACATCTTCATCTTCCATTTCTTCAATGCCAGTCTCTTCAGCTGTGAACTGAGGCATGGGCGAGGATATGATAGGTGTTGAAGGGATCTCATCCACTTCAATTTCTTCATCCAACTACTCAGACGAAGCAGCAGAAGGAGTTTCTTTATCAGATCCGTTGGGGATCACATATTCTTCATCAAAAGGAATAAGGTCCTTTGATGGCCTGGTTGAGATGGGAACAACATCAATCGGATTAGCAAATGAACTCGTCAAGGGCTTCATCTTCTTCGGAGCTGAAGAATCTGAAGCAACTGATGCTTTCCTTTTCTTCACTGCAGCATGCTCTGCAGCCTTGGTCTTCTTCACATCTGATGCAGATGTAGGATTGGAGTTGAGGTTGGCGCAGGAGCAGCTGAGAAATTTGGTTGATTTTCTTCAGGCACAACTGATGCAGTTGCCCTGATTTCTTCAGTTTCTTCAGACGCACCACTAGTGGATGCCCTGGCAATTTCTTCAGCGGCTGGAATGCAGTCATCAGCCCTGGAACTCACATTTTCTTCAGCAGCCTGATTGTCATCAGCGGTGCTGGCATTTTCTTTAGTAGGCTGAGCAGATGCTTCAGCCTGAGGAATGTCCTGTTGCGTTGGGGCTGCAATAGTGGAGGTGAACTGTTCTGTGATCTTTACAAATCTGACTTTGGCTCCCAGCCAGTCAGCATAATAGCGATCAAATTCATCACTAAGTTTCTTGATTTCAGATTGGAGAGCAACAAGTTCGTCAGGTGAAAGCTTCAGAACGTTTTGCTTCAGAAAGCGCTCTTTCTTGTACTCCGCTTTCTTCACTCTCCTCCCCTGTTCAAATTTCCATTTCTCTTCTTGTATGAAGTGAGTCAACATGTGACTTTGACCAGGAGTCAGCTTAAATCAGGCATGGGAGTGTTGGGGTCCTTGTGCCAAACATCAATATATTCTAGGATCAACTTGGGATCCAAAAGTAGTGGCACATTTGTTCCCTTGGCTCTAGCGGCACTGACTTACCTATCTCTGATGATTTCTGCAAGTTCATCATCATCAGCTTCGTCTTCATCAGATGACACTTGGAAAGTGACTTGCTTCTTTTGAGGACTTGGTCGAGGACCGCGTCCAGCAGTTGACTTTGTCTTCAGCAGTGAGGGGCCAGCTGAGGAACTTGGTGCAGCTGAGGAACTTGCTGAGACACCTGAGGCAATAGACATGCCTGCAGTCCTTTGGCATGAGGCAAGATGCACAGGTGCTGAGGACTTTGTCAGAACAGCTGAGGACTTTGGTGGAGCTGAGGATTTTGAGGGAGCAGGAGCAGCATGAGGAATTGGCCGTGAGGGCTTTGAGGATTCTGGCCGTGAGGGCATTGCTGAGGAACTTGGCCTTGAGGGCATTGTTGGTGAAGCACTTGGCTTGCGCACAGGCTTCTTTGACATAGCCTTCTTCGGCTTGACAACAGAGGCCTCAGCAGAGGCAGCAGCAGTAGAGTCTTCATTGAATTTCCTCACTGCTTCTCTGGCTTGCTTAGTGTAACACCCCGGATATGACTTTCCCAATATGTAATCCAACTCTTGCCGTTTCCGGCCTTAAGTTATTTTATTTTCTCGGGTTCGGGTCTTTGTCTCCGTGTGCTGTTATCGTTGTCATGCATCTCATATCATGTCATCATGTGCATTGCATTTGCATACGTGTTCATCTCTTGCATTCGAGCATTTTCCCCGTTGTCCGTTTTGCATTCCGGCGCTTCGTTCTCCTCCGGTGGTCATTTCTACCTTTCTTTCGTGTGTGGGGATTAAACATTTCTGGATTGGACCGAGACTTGCCAAGCGGCCTTGGTTTACTACCGGTAGACCGCCAGTCAAGTTTCGTATCATTTGGATTTCGTTTGATACTCCAACGGTTAACCGAGGGACCGAAAAGGCTCGTGTGTGTTGCAGCCCAACACCCCACCAATTTGGCCCAAAATCCACCTAACTCTGCTCCATCACCTAGAGCGTTCGATCACGATCGCGTGGCCGAAAACCGTGCTCAATTTGGACTCTCCTAGCTCCCTCTATGCCTATATATACACCCCCAAAATTCGGATCCCCTCTCTCCCCGAAACCCTAAAAAGTCCCCTCCGACGCGCCGGATATTGTCCGCCCGCGCTGGACACTCTGCGCCGTCGCCTCCGCACCAGTGGCGTCCTGCCACGTGGTGCGCCGCCACCCGCTCCCGCGCTGGCCCGCTCGGCCCGGGGAGAGCCCCCGCGGCCCAAGCCGCCCGCGCCGCCTCCTTGCGCGCCGCCCGCCGCCTCCCTCGACTCCGGTGGCCGGCCCCGCCGCACGCCATCGCCGCCCCGCCGTGCAACCTCGCCGGTCGCCGCGCCATCGCCGCCACTCCGCCGCCCAGCCGCGCCCCGCACCGGCCTCGACCGCGCCGCCCCGCCACCGCCACTTCGTCGCGCGCCGCCGCCGGCCTGGATCCGGCGAGATCCGGCCGACCCTGGCTTCCTTGACTTCTCCGGCGACCCCGAGCACTATTCCGGCGAAGATCCGGCGAACTCCTCGATCCGCGTGCAAACCCTAGATCTGGGAGGTTGAAATTTCGTCTAAGTCCCAGATTTCTCAGATCCATGTGCACATCTTCATGGCCTCGTAACTTTGCATCCGTAGCTCCGATTCATGCATATAGCATATCAAAATGTTCGTCTCAGAGAGTACATCATTTCATTCCACTGCATCATTTTCATTTGAGTTCATCTTCATGCCTGAAATGCTGTTAGAAGGAGGCTACTTGTGTTAATTGTCAGATCTGCTACTCCATGTTAGACTTTTGTCATTTTTGCCATGATTATTGTGTGCATGATATGTCCATGTGCTCTACATATGTTTTGCTAAGGGTTTTGTCATATTTCCAGAGGTGCAACCCATGTATTTTTGTGATGTGTGTGTTGACTAGTGCAAGCTTGCGAAGTGAGGCACTTGGTAATTCTGTTTTCAGGGACTTAGCATTTCCACCAAGTCCTCGAGCTGTTTAGTTCATGATGCCATATGTTCATGTTGTTTCCTAGTTATCCGTACCTCTTTTGAGGATGATCAGTAAGGATGTTTTGTTAATCTTGTAGTGCTCTATCCATCCATGTCTTTGTTTCCACATATGGAGCACCCTAGCTTGAGTAAATCGAGCTCTACTTTTGCTACTTTGTGAATCTGGGCAGATTGTCAACTTGTTTGCAATTTTGCCGAGGATGTTGTAGTTGATCCATGCATGTCATGCTATTGTTCTTGCCATGTCTAGCTTGCATTTTGTGTATTCTTGATGGATGTATGCTTAGCTTATCATGACTTGCACCGTAGTGAGTGCATCGAGCTCGTAAACATGCCTACTTGAGTTATGTTTCAGCATGTCCCAGTTTTTCACTAAGTTTGAAACTGATTATGTTTTTGCGATGTTCACATGCTTGCAAATGTATTTTGTGATCCCTTTTGGCTCAAGGTCACTAAGGGACTTTTGTTAAGCTCTTTGAGTAGCTCCATGCCATGCTTTACTTTGTCATGTTCAGATCCTGTACCATGTAGTTTTGTTGCTCCGAAGAGGGATACCTGATCTGAAATTCCAGACAAGTGTTAATTTCACTAAGTCTGAGATCTGTTTACCATATGCATTTTTGCCATGCTTGTTTGAACCTGTTAATGGATGAATTGGCCATAGCTCAGTGCTAGACTTTTGTTAAGCATCTTGAATGCATCCCTGCCATGTATCTTGTTTGGGTAAAGCCGGGAGACGAGTTCGCTAACGAGGAGCCCGTTGAGTTTGCTTTCGAGGATCCAGTCAACTCTGACAACTTTGCAGGCAAGATGATCATACCATCGAAATCACTACTATCTTTGCTATGCTAGTTTGCTCGCTCTTTTGCTATGCCAATGCTATGATGCCTACCACTTGCTTTCAAGCCTCCCAAATTGCCATGTTCAGCCTCTAACCCACCATTGTCCTAGCAAACCGTTGATTGGCTATGTTACCACTTTGCTCAGCCCCTCTTATAGCGTTGCTAGTTGCAGGTGAAGATTGGGGACCGTTCCTTGTTGGAACATTATTTACTTGTTGGGATATCATTATATTGCCATGTTATCTTAATGCATCTATATACTTGGTAAAGGGTGGAAGGCTCGGCCTCTCGCCTAGTGTTTTGTTCCACTCTTGCCGCCCTAGTTTCCGTCATATCGGTGTTATGTTCCCAGATTTTGCGTTCCTTACGCGGTTGGGTTATAATGGGAACCCCTTGATAGTTCGCCTTGATTAAAGCTTTTCCAGCAATGCCCAACCTTGGTTTTACCATTTGCCACCTAGCCTCTTTTTCCCTTGGGTTTCCGGAGCCCGAGGGTCATCTTATTTTAACCCCCCCTGGCCAGTGCTCCTGTGAGTGTTGGTCCGACTGAGCTGCCTGCGGGGCCACCTCGGGGAAACTTGAGGGTTGGTTTTACTTGTAGCTAGTCTCATTTGAGTGTGCCCTGAGAACGAGATATGTGCAGCTCCTATCGGGATTTTTCGGCACATTCGGGCGGTGTTGCTGGTCTTGTTTTAACCAGTCGAAATGTCTTGAAGAACCGAGATACCGAGTCTGATCGGAACGTCTCGGGAGGAGGTCTATTCCTTCGTTGACCGTGAGAGCTTGTCATGGGCTAAGTTGGGACTCCCCTGCAGGGATTTGAACTTTCGAAAGCCGTGCCCGCGGTTATGGGCAGATGGGAATTTTTTAATCTCCGGTTGTAGATAACTTAAACTTAAACTTAATTAAAATGAATCAACTGTGTGAGTTACCGTGATGGCCTCTTCTCGGCGGAGTCCGGGAAGTGGACACGGTGTTGGAGTAATGTTTGCCGCAGGATTGCCCTCTTTAGTTATGCGTTCGCGCTTTGCCTTCTCTTCTCGCTCTCTTTTGCGAATAGGTTAGCCACCATATATGCTAGTCGCTTGCTGCAGCTCCACATATTAACCTTGCCTTACCTATTAAGCTTAAATAGTCTTGATCATGAGGGTGCGAGATTGCTGAGTCCCTGTGGCTCACAGATTACTATTACACCAGATGCAGGGACTGATGATACAGCTCCCGATGTCGGGTGGTAGGAGCGACATATGCCAACGGGTGGCTTATCATTGCGGGGGCCAATAAAACATTGCCGGTGCCTGGAAACAGGATGAGGCGAAGACATGCACGCCGGCGAATCTTACCCAGCTTCAGGGCTCTCCGGGGAGATAGCACCCCTACTGCTGCTCTGCGGGGTCTCCGCATGGTTACTAAAATGAACAAGTAGCTACAATGCTCCTTGAGCTGTTTTGGGTGGAAGGAGGAAGAAGGGCTCAGCTAGCTTGCTTCCTCTCCTTGTATGGTGTCTAGGTCTAGAATGAGAGTCCAACCCTTTGCATGGGTGCACCGGGGGGTTTATATAGGCCTACCCTCCCGGGGGTACAATGGTAATCCGACTGGGCACGGGGCCCAGTTGTCGGTGACTATGCTTGCCGGCTTCTGCGCCGGCTTCTGGGGCCCGCCGGCTGCCGGCTCCTTGGTCGACAGGCCGGCCCCACCGGCCAGGGCCTGGTCGGTGGCCGGTTACTGTTACTCCGTGTTGTTGACGTAGGCTTGGTCGGGGTAAGCGTGGCTACAGTGACGCCGCCTTGGCGGGCGATTACTGTAGCCCCGCCGCATCTTGTCTCCTTAATGGGCGTCTCCTTCGAGGAGGGTGGCAGGCCGGCTATGGGAAGCCGGCCCTCTATCTTGCTGGCTTGAGAGGAGGTGCGGCCGCCTTCGGCATCTCTCTGCCCGAAGGGGCCCACCGCCTCGGGGGCCACGCTGGCGGCCCGTCGTGGACGGCGTCAGAGCCGCCGTGGCTACAGTGCCGCACCGGGCGGGCCGTGGCTGCCCGCACGGCGCGCTGTACCAGGCGTGCTCTGGGTTTTGGGGGTGGCAGGCTCCACTGTAGCCACGCCCCGCTTCATCATCGCTGAGTGGACGCGTACATTGCGGGTACGGCTTTGACTGCTTTATGGGAGCCGGCCTTGCTGTAGCCGGCCTTGCTGTAGCCGGCCTCTTGTAGCCGGCCTTGCCGTAGCCGGCCCTCCACAGCTTTCTTCATGAGGGTAAAAGGGCGGGCCGCCCCCGAAGCCGGCCAGGAAGGTAGTCGGCTAGGGGGGAGGCGGCCCAGGTCTTGAGTCTTCTTACGAGCCGGACAGGCTCGTAATTTTTTCTGAGGGGCCAGGGAAAGCCGGCTGGGCTACCCATGGCTATTTACCCCGACAGTAGTCCCCGAAGCCGGGCGAGCTTCACGGCGGACAGAAGGACAGGAAGCTTGGCCGGCTTCATACCCTGAGGGGCCGACCGTGCCGTCGCAGGCCGACTTCGGAGAACTTTCTTGTTATTAATATGACCGTGGCCGACCCACGGGCTGGCCGCGGGCCCCACGACGGGCCACGTGGCGGAGAAGTCCTGCCGTCGCACGCGCACGACGGGACGCCGCCGCAGGCCCGGGCCCGCCACTCCTTGACCTCGGCCCGGGCGCAGATCTTCTGCGGCCCGAGGGGACTGCTCACCTCCCTGCGGCCGTTCCTCGTGTCATCAAGGCGCGTTATTAACGCGGGGCGTGGGGGAGATGGGCACGATCGATCCCCACGATCCCCCACGCCGCGCCTCCTCGGCTCCGGCGCACGAGCCTACAAGTAGGAGGGGGAGAGACAAAGGCTCGTTCGCTCCCCCGCTCCCCGTCCCCCTTGCTCTTCTTCTTCTTCCCTTTCTTCTTCCTCGCGCCCGACGCAGTCTCGCGCCGCAGCCCGCCCACGCCGCCATGTCCCTGGCGCTGTCAAGCTCGTGGGACGGGTCCAACGTCCACGAGGACCACATCGAATTCCTCCGCCAGACCCGGCGCCTGCCCGCTGCCAACCTCGTGCAGGTTCGCCTGGCACCGGAGACGGAGATCTCGCCGGCGCCGGAGGAAGGCGAGCGCGTCGTCTTCCGCACGCACTTCTTGTGTGGCTTCGGCTTCCCGGCGAGCGGCTTCATGCGATCCTTCCTCGACTTCTACAACCTCCAGCCGCATCACCTCACGCCCAACGCGGTGATGCAGCTGTCGGCCTTCGTTTCCCTCTGCGAATGTTTCTTGGGGGTGCTGCCGACGCTGGAGCTCTGGGCGGAGCTCTTCCAGAACAAGCTCGGCACCGTCTCCGCCGGCGTGCCGGCTCCCTGCAGGGCCTTCATCGCGATGAAGAGGGCAAGCGACAACAACCCCTTCCCTCACATTCCTCTAATCTAGTCTGTCAAACTCTGGCAGAAATCTTACTTCTACGTCAAGAACGTCGCCCCGCACGGCGACTACGTCAATCTGCCGGCTTACGTAGCCGGCCCGCCGGCTGGGAGGCGGCCGTCTTGGGGCTTCTGGTCTAAGTCCTTGTCTCCGGCTGGGAACGCCTCCATCGCCCGGCTTCGGGTGATGATCCAGTCGGAAGGCCTGCGCGGAGCCGACCTGGTAGCCGCCTTCGTCGAGCGCCGGATTCTTCCCCTTCAAAGCCGGCCCCACATGCTGTGCCGAGGTTGCACTTATGGTGAACTACATCGCCAACCTGAAGCTCACCGACGACTGGCAATTCGGCAAGGTGCCGTACTCCTGCGCCCATCCTCCGCCTGTGGTAAGTCCTTCTTTCTGTCGTCAGCCGGCTTGAGTCGGCCGGCTTCTGACCAGACGGCTCTTCTCTTTTCTCTTTTATCAGAACCCTCTTCTCCCGCCGCCAGCCGGGGCGGCAGGAGTCGAACGCGAGTATGCCCTGGACCGCACGGTGGATGACCTCGACGACCCGGACCTGGCTGCAGTCGCCATGGAGGACGCCGCCACGAGGGACGTCGCCGAGCCCGGAGGCACGGGGCTCTCGGCCAGTTTCGACGACTGGCCGGACGATTTCGACGCCGAAGAAATCCCGCGCCACCAGCCGGCAACCGACCGCCACAGCGCGGGCTCGTCCGCCGCGCCGGCTGCCGGTGGTGGAAAGGCGAAACGCCGGGCCGCGCTACCACTCTTCGGAAGCCGGCCGAAGAAGACGAGGGCCTCCGCCGCGGCCACGAAGCGAGACGAAGTAGCGGCGAAGCCGGCCCGCTTCCGGAAGGCGGTGAAGAAACCTCCATCAGTTTCCGCGTAAGCCCTCTGGCCGCTTACGTGCTTGTTTTTCATTGTCTTCCTTTGTTCTAACTCTTCTCTGACTTCTTGAGCAGGGCGCCGCTCTCCCTCGAGCGACGCCCAGGCGGCTCTGTGGTCAGGCCGGGTGCCGGATCTTCAGGGCCCCGCCGCATGGACCCCTGCGCCGATCTTGCAGAGGCCATGGAGCGGAACGCTCGCGAGGCGCGACGAGAGAGGGAGGCGGCGGAGCGGGAGGCCGCCCGGGCGGCGACGGAGTGAGCGAAAGCGGCGGCCGAGACTCCATCGGAGCGGGCGGCCGCGGAGACGGAGGCGGAGGGCACGCATAGCCGGCCTCCGCTGCTCGCCATCCCCCTTCACACCTTGGACCCAGACATCCCGCTGCCCACGGCGGAGGAGATCACCCCCGATCAGCCGCCGGTGCAGAGGGATGAACTCTTCGAGATCTTCGCGGAGAGGTCGCCGTCGGCAGCGCCAGCCGGAGCAGGCGAAGGCGGCCAATCGTCAGCGGCGCCGGAGAAGCCGGCCCGGGCCGCACCCGAGGCCGGAGCCGGTCTTGAAATCGAGCTGGCGGCGAGCCGGCACGCCGGAGGGAGCACAACCCCGCCGAACACGCGCCGAGCCGCGGGTGCCGACCAGACGGCAGACGCCTTGGAGGCGGCCAGCTCCGCCACGTCCGGGTGGACTCCAAGCGGAGGAAGCGGCGAGCTGAACGTGGCGGCCCAAGGGATTCGGAGCCGGCTGCAGGCACAGGCCGGCCTCCTGAGGCAATTTACTCAGGAGTTTCTGTCGACGCGGTCCGCAATCCGGGTAAGCTTTCACTTGTCGACCGCTCTGGTCCTTTGATTTTTTTTCCGTGGGGGCGTGCTAGCGCACCCACTGGGTGTAGTCCCCGAGATCCGGGCCGACTGCAGCGCAGTCGGGTCGGATCTTACTCGACGACTATCTTAACTGTTCTCTGTCTGATTTTTAGGATTATCACAAATCCCGTGCCGCCACCTTCAACTCCCAGGCTCGGGAGCTGAGCCGGCGGACCGAAGACCTGGCCAGTAGCCGACATAAGTGTATTGCTTTAATCTGTTTCTCGTGGGGGCGCGACAGCGCACCCACTGGGTGTAGTCCCCGAGATTCGGGCTGACTGCAGAGCAGTCGGGTCGGATCTTCCTTGATGACTTTTCCTTTGCTAACTTTTTCTCTTTGTATTTTGCTCACGCAGAGGCCAACGCCGACTTGCGGAGGGAACTCGGCGAAGCGCAGGCTGCTCTTCGTGCCTGGGACGCCGAGTATGCCGACTTGGTTCAAGAGCGCGACCGCCTGGTCAAGGAACTGGCCGACCAGGAGGAAAGCCATAAGGCGGCCCTGTAGAAGGCGCAGGACGGCGAGGCTGCCCTGAAGGCGGAGTTCGAGACCAGGGAGGCGGGCTGGGCCGAGACGCGCCAGGCGCTGGAAGAAGGCTTCGGCCGAATCGAGGAGTTGATTGATGGTAAGCCGCTTTTCTTGCCCTTCTTCCATTTGCCGGACGCCTGAGGTTTTGTTTTGACTTGTGCTTGCTACCTTGCGCAGAATACTTTCCCGGCCAATCTGTCCTTGCCGCCCAAGCCATCGAGGCTCATCGCGAGGCGCGCCGTCAGGCCGGAGTTGTTATTCCGCCGGATGCGAATCGAACGCTGTCGGAGCAGCTCATCGCTATCCAAGCGCGACTGCAGCCGGCCCATCGGCTGCTCTGCCGGCTCCAACGTGCCGGGGCAACGGTGCTGGCCGCGCCCTGGCCCGGCCAGACGATTCCCCGCACCCCAAGCCGGACTACCGACTGGCTAGAAGTCGCAGTCGGCCGCCTCGAGGCTTGGAAGGCGTCCGCAGCCCATCTTGGAGCCGGGCGTGCGCTGGAGTTCGTCCGCGCATGGTACCCAGGGCTAAGCCTGGATCAGCTGCGGACTTGGCGGTCGGAGGCCGACGCGGAGCTGGAGGAGGTGCGGCCGGCGATCGCGCAGCGCGCTTCAACGATCGCCGAGTGCACCGACACCAGCGTCTTCACGCCGGAGCTTAATGATGATGGCGCCGCCCAGCCGGAGGAGTGGTTCTGGCTGAACCCGACGGAGGGCGAGGACTCGGCCGAGGAGATCGCCTCCAGCGATGAGGGCGAGGACGATGAGGAGGAAGACGGTGAAGACGCCGAGCCGACTGGTGAGACGGCCGACCGCCCTCAAGCCGACCGTGCCTCCAGCAACGAGCCACGCGGGAGCGCGCCCTCTGCTGGAGGCGATGATCAAGCCGAAGTTGGCCAGCCGGCCGCTCCTCCAGCCGGCACGACCGCCTCCACCGCCCAGACCGGCTCGTCAGCGGCCCCGCCGGCTTGATCTGCCGTTCCTATTGTTCCTGCTTTTGCTTTTCCGAACAATTTTAAGTTTCCGCAATTCCACCCACTGGGGGTGTATCGAACAATGTTGGATGTCAGCCTCTCTGGAGGTCCTTTGTGTAAATATTAATATATGCATGTGTTGGCTTCCATTCAAGTGCACTTTTTTATCCTTAGGCTTTTCCCTTTGCCGCCTTCCCTCTTTGGGAAGGCAAGTACTCGAGCTTTCTTGGATTTGAAGCAGACTGAATGTAAGCCGGCCGGCCGGCTACTCTAGTAGTCGGTCGGCGGGAGGCGGCAAGCCGGCTTTTGTTATATATAAGTCCGTTAGTCCCTAGCCGTTTTTCGTGTGCGCACCCTTTCCGGCTTATGACTCTTGCCAGCCGGGCAGTCGGTTCTTCGAGCTACGATTTTGGCAAGAGCCAAGCCTGGGTGTCGGCACATTACTTGTCTGACTGCGGGTAGGGCTCCTAATATAACTCCAGTCAGCTAGTCCCCGGGCCGACTTGTCGAACCCGGTGCCGGACAAAATAAATGAATAGGTGATATCATACGCATGATAACTTTCATTCATAAAATAAAGGATGGCAGTCCCCGAGTCCTCGTCGGGGAGCCTATTGTTTCGTACTTAATACAAAGGTGGACATAATACATACTGCATTTTAACTGTAAAACTTCCGAAGAAGATTTGCATTCCATGGTCGCTCCGACTCAGTGCCGGAGTCGTCTCTCTTGCGTGCCTTCGGCTTCTGCGCGTCGATGAGGTAGTAGGCATCGTTGCCTAGAGCTCTGCTGATGACGAAGGGGCCCTCCCAGGGGGTAGCGAGCTTGTGCTGGCCGGCTGTTCGCTGGATCAGCCGGAGCACAAGGTCGCCCTCCTGGAAGGATCTTGGTCGGATCCTCCGGCTGTGGTAGCGGCGCAAGCCCTGCTGGTAGATGGCAGACCGGCTGAGGGCTAACAGCCGGCCTTCTTCTAGCAGGTCGGCGCCGTCTTCTCTTGCTTCTTTGGCTTCCGCTTCCGTGTACATGGTTACCTGAGGCGCATCGAACTCAATGTCTGTTGGGATGACTGCCTCGGCACCATATACAAGGAAGAAAGGAGTGAAGCCGGTTGATCTGTTTGGGGTAGTACGCAGACTCCATAGGACAGCCGGTAGCTCATCGAGCCAACAGCCGGCTGAACGCTCCAGAGGTACTACCAGTCGGGGCTTGATGCCAGATAGGATGAGGCCATTTGCTCGCTCCACTTGACCGTTTGACTGCGGGTGGGCGACTGACGCAAGGTCCAGCCGGATACCTTGTGCAGCGCAGAACCGTGCCAAGGCACCTTTGGCAAAATGCGTGCCGTTGTCGGTGATGATGCTGTGCGGTACGCCGTACCGGGTTGTTATATCTGCGATGAAAGTCACCGCAGTCGTCCCATTCAGCTTCTTGATCGGCTTCGCCTCAATCCACTTGGTGAATTTGTCAACGGCGACGAGCAAATGTGTCATGCCGCCGCACGCCGTCTTGAATGGGCCCACCATATCCAATCCCCAGACGGCAAAGGGCCAGGTGATGGGAATTGTCTTGAGTGCCGAAGCCGGCATGTGTTGCTGTGAGCTGAAAAGCTGGCAGCCTTTGCAGTGTTTGACTAGCTCTTTGGCATCGTCCAAAGCAGTCGGCCAGAAGAAACCGTGGCGGAAGGCTTTGGCGACAAGTGATCTTGACGCGGCGTGGTGGCCGCACTCTCCTTGGTGTATATCCCTGAGGATTGCAATGCCTTTCTCCTGCTCGATGCATCGCTGTAAGACTCCGGTGGCGCTGCGCTTGACAAGCTCGCTGTTGACGATTGTGTATGCTCCGGCTCGGCACTGGACTTGTCTCGCTTCGGTTTCGTCAGCTGGCAGATCGCGGTTCACCAGAAAGTTGCGGATGGTTTGGGCCCATGATGGAGCGGCGACTTCCTCTGCCACCAATGTGGCGACAGCCACCAGGGTGGGCGGGCTGGGTAATGAAGTGCTGGGGTCGGCCACCACTTGCTGTGCTGAGGAAGTCCCCGGGCCGGCTACCGAAGTCCCCGGGCCGGCTACCGCAGTCCCCGAGCCGGGTATTGAAGTCCCCGGGGCGGCTGCTTGATTCTTCGAGCCGAACCCGGCCCCCTCGGGGTTAGGCGGCACGAAGATGGAGTCGGATTCCGGAGACGGCTTGATGGATGGCTTGAGGAGGCGCCGCAGGGCGACGCCGGTTGGTATTGCTTGCCGCGTGGAGCCTATTCGGGCCAGGGCATCTGATGGCTCGTTGTCGGCTCGCGGTACATGGAGGAATTCACATCCATCGAAGTATCCACTGATCTGCTGCACCAGGAAGCGGTAGCTCGCCATGTTTGCGTCCTTGGCGTCCCAGTCGCCAGAGGATTGCTGCACCACCAAATCCGAGTCGCCATAGCACAGGATCCGGCGGATGCCGAGTTCCTTGGCAAGCCGGAGCCCGTGTATGAGCGCCTCGTACTCGGCTACGTTGTTGGAGGCGGCGAAGTGGATCTGCAGCGTGTATCTGAGCTTGTCGCCCTTAGGAGAGGTAAGGACGACGCCGGCTCCCAAGCCGGTGCGCATCTTTGATCCGTCAAAGTGCATGCGCCAATGGGTAGAGTCGGGAGCTGGCGGTAAGTACTGGGTCTCGGCCCAGTCGACGAGGAAGTCGGCCAGTGCTTGCGACTTGATGGCGGTGCGGGGCTGGTAGAAGATCATGTAGGGGGCCAGCTCGATGGCCCATTTAGCCACCCGGCCGGATGCATCCCGGCTGCCTATGATCTCGGCCAGCGGGGTAGTGCATACGACCGTGATGGGGTGTTCTTGAAAGTACGGCTTCAGCTTCTTGGCGGCGAAGTACACGCCGTAGCACATCTTCTGGTAGTGCGGGTAATTTTGTTTCGAGGCGGACAACACCTCGCTCAGGTAATAAACCGGCCTCTGGACCGGCTGGGCTCGGCCTTCTTCGGGGCGTTCGACCACAATGACGGTGCTGACCACCCGGCTAGTGGCGGCAATATAAAGGAGCATGGGCTCTTTCTCAGTCGGCGCCGCCAAGACAGGCGGCGTGGCCAGCATTTTCTTCAGCTCGTGGAAAGCTTGGTCGGCCTGGTCATTCCACTCAAAGCGAGTGCTCTTCTTCATGAGGCGGTAGAGAGGGACGGCTTTCTCTCCAAGCCGGCTGATGAAACAGTTCAGAGAGGCTAGGCACCCGGTGAACTTCTGAATCTCTCTAAGCTTGGTTGGGACCGCCATCCTCTCGATGGCCTTGATCTTCACAGGGTTGCACTCTATGCCGCGTTCGGAGACCAGAAAGCCTAGGAGCTAGCCGGCTGGCACTCTGAACACGCATTTCTCAGGGTTGAGCTTGATTCGGAACCGGCGCAGGTTCTCGAATGTCTCCTTCAAGTCTTCTAGCAGAGTGCCACGCTTCTCCGTCTTCACCACAACATCATCCACGTAGACGTGGGCATTCTTGCCGAGCTGCGTGAGGAGGCACTTCTGCATGCAACGCTGAAAAGTGGCGCCGGCATTCCTCAAGCCGAACGTCATAGTCAGGTAGCAGAAGGCTCCAAACGGCGTGATGAAGGCGGTCTTCAGTTGGTCATCCGGGTTCAGCTTTATCTGGTGGTATCCCGAATAGGCATCCAAAAAGCTCAGCAGCTCGCATCCGGCTGTGGAGTCTATCACTTGATCGATTCTGGGTAGAGCGAAGGGATCTTTTGGGCAGGCTTTATTGAGGCTTGTGTAGTCTATACACATGCGCCACCTGTTATTCTTTTTCAGCACGAGAACCGGGTTCGCGAGCCACTCAGGGAAGAAAACTTCGATGATGAAGCCGGCTGCGAGAAGCCGGGCTATCTCCTCCCCTACGATCCTTCTCTTCTCCTCTGACAGTCGGCGGAGAGGCTGCTTGACTGGTTTGGCATCCTCCCGCACATGTAATTTGTGCTCGGCGAAATCCTTCGGAACACCCGGCATATCCTTGGGGGACCATGCAAAGATATCCTGATTCTCATGGAGGAAATTGACGAGCTCGCCTTCCTATTTGCTATCCAGGCTCGCCCCAATGACGACAAACCTCTCGGGGTGCTCGGGGTCGAGCTGTATCTTCTCCCTGGTCTCGAACTCCGCCTTCAGGGCAGCCTCGCCGTCCTGCGCCTTCTGCAGGGCCGCCTTATGGCTTTCCTCCTGGTCGGCCAGTTCCTTGACCAGGCGGTCGCGCTCTTGAACCAAGTCGGCGTACTCGGCGTCCCTGGCACGAAGAGCGGCCTGCGCTTCGCTGAGTTCCCTCCGCAAGTCGGCGTTGGCCTCTGCGCGAGCAAAAGACAAAGAGAAAAAGTCAGCAAAGGAAAAGTCGTCAAGGAAGATCCGACCCGACTGCTCTGCAGTCGGCCCGAATCTCGGGGACTACACCCAGTGGGTGCGCTGTTGCGCCCCCATGAGAAACAGATTAAAGCAATACACTTACGTCGGCTGCTGGCCAGGTCTTCGGTCCTCCGGTTCAGCTCCTGAGCCTGGGAGTTGAAGGCGGCGGCACGGGAGTTGTGATAATCCTAAAAATCAGACAGAGAACAGTTAAGATAGTCGTCAAGTAAGATCCGACCCGACTGCGCTGCAGTCGGCCCGGATCTCGGGGACTACACCCAATGGGTGCGCTAGCGCGCCCCCACGGAAAAAAATCAAAGGACCAGAGCGGTCGACAAGTGAAAGCTTACCCGGATTGCGGACCGCGTCGACAGAAACTCCTGAGTAAATTGCCTCAGGAGGCCGGCCTATGCCTGCAGCCGGCTCCGAATCCCTTGGGCTGCCACGTTCAGCTCGTCGCTTCCTCCGCTTGGAGTCCACCCGGACATGGCGGAGCTGGCCGCCTCCAAGGCCTCTGCCGTTTGGTCGGCACCCGCGGCTCGGCGCGTGTTCGGCGGGGCCGTGCTCCCTCCGGCGTGCCGGCTCGCCGCCAGCTCGATTTCAAGACCGGCTCCGGCCTCGGGTGCGGCCCGGGCCGGCTCCTCCGGCGCCGCCGACGATTGGCCGCCTTCGCCTGCTCCGGCTGGCGCTGCCGGCAGCGACCTCTCTGCGAAGATCTCGAAGAGTTCATCCCTCTGCACCGGCGGCTGATCGGGGGTGATCTCCTTCGCCGTGGGCAGCGGGATGTCCGGGTCCAAGGTGTGAAGGGGGATGGCGAGCAGCGGAGGCCGGCTATGCGTGCCCTCCACCTCCGTCTCCGCGGCCGCCCGCTCCGATGGAGTCTCGGCCGCCGCTTTCGCTCGCTCCGTCGCCGCCAGGGCGGCCTCCCGCTTCGCCGCCTCCCTCTCTCGTCGCGCCTCGCGAGCATTCCGCTCCGTGGCCTCTACAAGATCGGCGCGGGGGTCCACGCGGCGGGGCCCTGAAGATCCGGCACCCGGCCCGACCACAGAGCCGCCTGGGCCTCGCTCGAGGGAGAGCGGCGCCCTGCTCAAGAAGTCAGAGAAGAGTTAGAAGAAAGGAAGACAACGAAAAACAAGCACGTAAGCGGCCAGAGGGCTTACGCGGAAACTGATGGAGGTTTCTTCACCTCCTTCTGGAAGCGGGCCGGCTTCGCCGCTGCTTCGTCTCGCTTCGTGGCCGCGGCGGAGGCCCTCGTCTTCTTCGGCCGGCTTCCGAAGAGTGGAAGCGCGGCCCGGCGTTTCGCCTTTCCACCACCGGCAGCCGGCGCAGCGGACGAGCCCGCGCTGTGGCGGTCGGTTGCCGGCTGGTGGCGCGGGATTTCTTCGGTGTCGAAATCGTCCGGCCAGTCGTCGAAACTGGCCGAGAGCCCCATGCCTCCGGGCTCGGCGACGTCCCCCGTGGCGGCGTCCTCCATGGCGACTGCAGCCAGGTCCGGGTCGTCGAGGTCATCCACCGTGCGGTCCGGGGCATACTCGCGTTCGACTCCTGCCGCCCCGGCTGGCGGCGGGAGAAGAGGGTTCTGATAAAAGAGAAAAGAGAAGAGCCGTCTGGTCAGAAGCCGGCCGACTCAAGCCGGCTGACGACAGAAAGAAGGACTTACCACAGGCGGAGGATGGGCGCGGGAGTACGGCGCCTTGCCGAATTGCCAGTCGTCGGTGAGCTTCAGGTTGGCGATGTAGTTCACCATAAGTGCAACCTCGGCATGGGGCATCTCCCATGTGCTCAGCCGGGAAGGGTCGAACCGGCCGCTCATCTGGCACAGCATGTGGGGCCGGCTTTGAAGGGGAAGAATCCGGCGCTCGACGAAGGCGGCTACCAGGTCGGCTCCGCGCAGGCCTTCCGACTGGATCATCACCCGAAGCCGGGCGATGGAGGCGTTCCCAGCCGGAGACAAGGACTTAGACCGGAAGCCCCAAGACGGCCGCCTCCCAGCCGGCGGGCCGGCTACGTAAGCCGGCAGATTGACGTAGTCGCCGTGCGGGGCGACGTTCTTGACGTAGAAGTAAGATTTCTGCCAGAGTTTGACAGACTGGATTAGAGGAATGTGAGGGAAGGGGTTGTTGTCGCTTGCCCTCTTCATCGCGATGAAGGCCCCACAGGGAGCCGGCACGCCGGCGGAGACGGTGCCGAGCTTGTTCTGGAAGAGCTCCGCCCAGAGCTCCAGCATCGGCAGCACCCCCAAGAAACATTCGCAGAGGGAAACGAAGGCCGACAGCTGCATCACCGCGTTGGGCGTGTGGTGATGCGGCTGGAGGTTGTAGAAGTCGAGGAAGGATCGCATGAAGCCGCTCACCGGGAAGCCGAAGCCACGCAAGAAGTGCCTGCGGAAGATGACGCGCTTGCCTTCCTCCGGCGCCGGCGAGATCTCCGTCTCCGGCGCCAGGTGAACCTGCACGAGGTTGGCAGCGGGCAGGCGCCGGGTCTGGCGGAGGAATTCGATGTGGTCCTCGTGGACGTTGGACCCGTCCCACGAGCTTGATAGCGCCAGGGACATGGCGGCGTGGGCGGGCTGCGGCGCGAGACTGCGTCGGGCGCGAGGAAGAAGAAAGGGAAGAAGAAGAGCAAGGGGGGACGGGGAGCGGGGGAGCGAACGAGCCTTTGTCTCTCCCCCTCCCCCTCCTACTTGTAGGCTCGTGCGCCGGAGCCGAGGAGGCGCAGCATGGGGGATCGTGGGGATCGATCGTGCCCATCTCCCCCACGCCCCGCGTTAATTACGCGCCTTGATGACACGAGGAACGGCCGCGGGGAGGTGAGCAGTCCCCTCGGGCCGCAGAAGATCTGCGCCCGGGCCGAGGTCAAGGAGTGGCGGGCCCGGGCCTGCGGCGGCGTCCCATCGCGCGCGTGCGACGGCAGGACTTCTCCGCCACGTGGCCCGTCGTGGGGCCCGCGGCCAGCCCGCGGGTCGGCCACGGTCATATTAATAACAAGAAAGTTCTCTGAAGTCGGCCTGCGACGGCACGGTCGGCCCCTCAGGGTACGAAGCCGGCCAAGCTTCCTGTCCTTCTGTCCGCCGTGAAGCTCGCCCGGCTTTGGGGACTACTGTCGGGTAAATAGCCATGGGTAGCCCAGCCGGCTTCCCCTGGCCCCTCAGAAAAAATTACGAGCCCGTCTGGCTCGTAAGAAGACTCAAGACCTGGGCCGCCTCCCCCCTAGCCGACTACCTTCCTGGCCGGCTTCGGGGGCGGCCCGCCCTTTTACCCTCATGAAGAAAGCTGTGGAGGGCCGGCTACGAGAGGCCGGCTACAGCAAGGCCGGCTCCCATAAAGCAGTCAAAGCCGTACCCGCAATGTACGCGTCCACTCAGCGATGATGAAGCGGGGCGTGGCTATAGTGGAGCCTGCCACCCCCAAAACCCGGAGCACGCCTGGTACAGCGCGCCGTGCGAGCAGCCACGGCCCGCCCGGCGCGGCACTGTATCCACGGCGGCTCTATGGGATCACACGGGTATCTTGGAATTGTTCCGATGGTTTTATGATGAGAACATTGTCTTGGTGCCTCCTGTCAGGGGTTTAGTGGAAGTGTCCCGGGGAGTTGAGCTCTGAGGTGTTGTCATCATAATTTTATCGTTGCAGTTCTGGAATACCTGAGTTTAGTACGCCGACATCGAAAATCTCTTTTATGCAGTTCGTTGGTGAGATAACCTCGACGCCACCCAGTACTGGGGCGGGAGTTCGGGAGTATCGCCATAACTTGTATAACAGATGCTTTTCGAAGGTTGAGGTCGATGGTTTCCGAAGTTTTTCTTGGTTATGTGTTGAAGGATGGATACAGCTGGATGTAGGATTTGCTAGTTTGGGTGAGATATTATGCTTCCCCTGTATCCGCAACACCTGATTGCATAACCGGAAAGGTTCGGGAGTTTCATAGGTGGGAACTCTTGTAGCTCTAGCTTTTCTTCCACGGATATTGGTTTGAGATTGGGATTTCTTACCGATTATTCGTTCTTGATCCGTACCTTGTTGATTTGTTTCTTCTACCTAATTCTACGTGGCTTCGCAATTTATGAATATGTGACCATTTCAAGAGGATTACATTCGTTCATTTTGTTCGGATGTGAAGACTTTATGTTGCTATTTTCATTCCGTTGGATTCAGCTTCATTTATCTGTCTATGTGCTAACGGTGGTCAACCTCTTCAGGATGGCTCCCGCTAAGAGCACCAATCAGAACCAGAATCAAGATCCGCCACCACCTCCACCTCCTCCGGAGGCATGGCAAGCTGTGATGGCCGCAACCAATGCAAACACGCAGTTGATCATGCAAATTCTTCAAGAGCGCAATCAAGGCAACCAAGGGAATCAAGGCAACAATCAGAATCACTTTGCTACACCCAACCAGTTCCTTGCTAATGGGCCAAAGACTTTCAGCAATTGTGTTGAGGCAACCGATGCTGACGATTGGCTTGTGGATCTGTCCAAGCATTTTGAGTGCAGTAACATCAGGCCTGAAGATTTCGTCAAGTTCGCTTCCTTCCAACTCAAAGATCAAGCTGCAGAGTGGTTCCAACAGTACAAGGATTCCAGAGGTGGACATGTGATCACTTGGGATGAATTTCGTCAAGATTTCCGAGCTCATCACATCCCCCAGAGTGTGACTGAAAGTAAGCGTGAGGAATTCCGCAACCTGAAGCAAGGCTCTTTGTCTGTCTATGACTACAACAAGTTGTTCCAGAAGCTCGCCCGCTTTGCCAAGCAGGACGTCCCTGATGAGAAGAGCATGATATACCAGTTCAGGGGTGGTCTCAGAGAGGAAATCCAGCTAGCTCTTGTTCTCTTTGAGCCCTTGAGGTACGATGAGTTCTACGACATGGCACTGAAGCAAGAGGCCGCTCAACTGAGGTGTGATGCTTCCAAGAAGCGAGTCAGAGATGCTACTCCTTCTTCCTCTACTCAAGTGGCCAAGCAGCAGAAGTATTGGCTTCCTCCTCCTCCGTTTCGTTAGCCGTATCAGAAGAGCAAAGGTGGCAGTGGTTCTTCCCACCCACCCAACCCTGGCTTTCAGAACAAGACTTCGTCTCAAGCTCCAAGATCGAGTGCTCTGTACCACCGTCCGCTTTCAGAGGTCACGTGCAACAAGTGCCAACAGAAGGGTCACTATGCCAACAAGTGTTTCAACCAGAGGCGTCTTCCTCCTCCTTCTCCTGTCAGATCGGCAAGTACAGCTGTGGTCAAGCATAACCCCAAGCACGCCAAGGTCTACTTGATGAACGTAGCTTAGGCAGAGGATTTGTCAGATGTCATCATGGGTAACCTTCCTATTAATGATATTCCTGCAAAAGTTCTTTTTGACTCTGGTGCATCGCATTCCTTCATGTCATTCCCATTTGCATCGGAGAACAATTTTAGTACTAAGGCATTACCTAGAGCTATGCAAGTCGTCTCTCCGGCTAAGCGTCTGAGTTCTAGTATGATGATTCCGGATATTTCTATCATGATGGGTGATTTCAAGTTTCTGGCTTCTCCAATGGTTCTTGGTAACTCGAATATTGATCTTATTCTCGGGATGGACTGGCTCTCTAAGCACAAGGCTCAGCTTGATTGTGCTGCCACGCAGATTCAATTGACTCATTCGTCTGAGGATGTAATTGTCTTTGCCGCTCGGGATAATACAATCCGTCTGTTTTCTCTCAATGAGAAGGGTGAACTAGATGCTATCTCACAGATTCCAGTTGTTTGCGAATATCAAGACGTCTTTCCAGAAGAGCTTCCAGGAATGCCTCCGCACCGGCCAGTTGAATTCGTTATTGATCTTGAGCCTGGTATGGAACCTGTGTGCAAGCGTCCTTACAAGCTCGGACTTGAAGATTTGAAGGAGCTGAAGAAGCAACTCGATGTTCAAGAAAGAATGGGTCTCATCCGGCCTAGTTCTTCTCCGTGGGGTTGTGATGTTCTTTTTGTGAAGAAGAAGGATGAAATGAACCGACTTTGTGTTGATTACCGTCCATTGAACAAGAAGACCATCAAGAACAAATACCCACTTCCCAACATCAACGAGCTGTTCGAACAACTCAAAGGTGCCCAAGTATTCTCCAAGCTTGATCTTCGTATGGGTTATCATCAGATTCGAATCCGTGAACAAGATATTCCCAAGACGGCTTTCAGGACAAGCTATGGGTCATATGAATACACTGTCGTGTCTTTTAGCCTCGTCAACGCTCCTCCGATGTTCTCTCGCATGATGAACTTCATCTTCAACGCCTACACCAATGACTTCGTGTTGGTCTATCTCGACGACATTCTGGTTTTCTCGAAGAACAAAGAAGATCATGCCAAGCACTTGCGTTTGGTTCTCGACAAGCTAAGGGAACACCAGTTCTACGCCAAGTTCTCCAAGTGCGAATTTTGGCTCGATGAGGTTCTTTATCTTGGTCATATCATCTTTACCAAGGGCATTGCCGTGAATCCTGAGAAGGTGTCTACAATTGTGAATTGGGAACCTCCTCAGAACGTGAAGCAACTCCGTAGCTTCCTCAGTCTCGCAAGCTACTGTCGAAGATTCGTTGAAACCTTTTCTAAGATCCGAAGCCTCTCTCAAATCTTCTCCAGAAGCACGTCAAGTACGTTTGGTCTCCGGAGTGTGATATTGCTTTCAACACTTTGAAAGAGAAATTGATCACTGCTCCAGTTCTTACTCCGCCTGATGAATCCAAGCCGTATGAGGTCTTTTGTGATGCCTCTCTCCAAGGTCTCGATGCAGTGTTGATGCAAGAGAAGAAAGTTGTTGCTTATACCTCTCGCCAGTTGAAGCCTAATGAGAAGAACTACCCCACTCATGATCTCGAGTTGGCGGCAACTGTGCATGCTCTTTTGACTTGGAGACATCTACTATTGGGAAGAAAAGTGGACATTTTCACTGATCACAAGAGTCTCAAGTACATCTTCACTCAGCCTAATCTCAACCTCAGGCAAACTCGATGGGTCGAAATGATTCAAGAGTATAATCCGAGTATCGAGTATACTCCAGGCAAGGCCAATGTGATTGCTGACGCATTGAGCAGGAAGGCTTATTGCAACAGTCTGATTCTCAAGCCTTATCAACCCGAGCTTTGTGAAGCTTTCTGCAAACTTAATCTGCAAGTGGTTCCTCAAGGTTTCCTCGCCAACCTTCAAGTCTCTCCTACCTTAGAAGACCAGATTCGCCAAACCCAGCTTCTTGATGCTATGGTGAAAAAGGTGAATATTGGGATTGCCAAGAGTCAACCCAAGTACAAGTGCTACCGCCTTGATGACAAGGACACTCTCTTCTTCGAGGATCATGTTGTTGTGCCCAAAGGTGAACTTCGTAAAGTGATCATGAACGAGGCTCACAATTCTCTCCTCTCCATCCACCCTGGGAGCACGAAGATGTATCAGGACCTCAAGCAGGCTTATTGGTGGACTCGAATGAAGCGCGAGATTGCAGAAGAGTGAAGGCAGAACACCAAAGGCCAGCTGGTCTCCTCCAACCTCTTGCCATTCCAGAATGGAAGTTTGACCACATTGAGATGGACTTCGTGACTGGGTTTCCAAAGTCCAAACGTGGCAATAATGCTATATTCGTTGTCATTGACAAACTCACTAAAGTGGCTCACTTTCTGCCTATCAAAGAGTCGATCACTGCAGCTCAATTGGCGGAACTCTACACCTCTTGGATTGTCTCTCTGCACGGTATTCCTCAAGTAATCTCTTCAGACCGTGGCAACATCTTTACCTCCAAGTTTTGGGATTCTTTTCAGAAGGCCATGGGCACCAACATCCGCTTCAGCACAGCTTTCCATCCTCAAACAAGCGGTCAAGTCGAGCGTGTCAACCAGATTCTTGAAGATATGCTCAGGGCTTGTGTGATCTCCTTCGGCATGAAGTGGGAGGATTGTCTTCCTTATGCTGAATTCTCCTACAGCAACAGTTTTCAAGCAAGTTCGGGCAAGGCCCCTTTTGAAATTTTGTATGGCAGGAAGTGCCGTACCCCTCTCAACTGGTCTGAAACTGGTGAACATCAGCTTTTGGGAAATGACTTAATCACAGAGGCAGAAGAAATGTGCAAAGTCATTCGAGATAACCTCAAAGCAGCCCAATCCCGCTAGAAGAGCTACTTTGATAGTAAGCACCGTGATTTGGCTTTCGAGATCGGAGATCATGTTTACCTCCGCGTCTCTCCTATGAAGGGTACTCGCCGCTTCGGTATCAAAGGGAAGCTTGCCCCTAGATACGTGGGACCTTTCAAGATTGTCAGCAAGAGAGGCGATTTGGCCTATCAACTCGAGCTTCCTTCAAACTTTGCAAATGTTCATGATGTGTTCCATGTCTCTCAGCTTCGAAAGTGCTTCAAGACTCCTGACCGCACCGTCAACTTCAAGGACATTAAGCTCCAAGAAGATCTCTCTTATCATGAGCACCCAGTTGCTATCCTTGAAGAGACTGAACGCAAGTCTCGCAACAAGTCGATCAAGTTCCTCAAAGTCAAGTGGTCACACCATTCCGACCGTGAAGCTACCTGGGAATGCGAGGATCACCTCCGTTCTGAGTACCCGGCGTTCTTTCAGTCCTAGATCTCGGGACGAGATCCTTTTGTAGTGGTGGAGTGTTGTAACACCCCGGATATGACTTTCCCAATATGTAATCCAACTCTTGCCATTTCCGGCCTTAAGTTATTTTATTTTCTCGGGTTCAGGTCTTTGTCTCCGTGTGTTGTTGTCGTTGTCATGCATCTCATATCATGTCATCATGTGCATTGCATTTGCATACGTGTTCATCTCTTGCATTCGAGCATTTTCCCCGTTGTCCGTTTTGCATTCCGGCGCTTCGTTCTCCTCCAGTGGTCATTTCTACCTTTCTTTCGTGTGTGGGGATTAAACGTTTCCGGATTGGACCGAGACTTGCCAAGCGGCCTTGGTTTACTACCGGTAGACCGCCTGTCAAGTTTCGTATCATTTGGATTTCGTTTGATACTCCAACGGTTAACCGAGGGACCGAAAAGAACTCGTGTGTGTTGCAGCCCAACACCCCTCCAATTTGGCCCAAAACCCACCTAACTCTGCTCCATCACCTAGAGCGTTCGATCACGATCGCGTGGCCGAAAACCGTGCTCAATTTGGACTCTCCTAGCTCCCTCTATGCCTATATATACACCCCCCGAAATTCGGATCCCCTCTCTCCCCGAAACCCTAAAAAGTCCCCTCCGACGCGCCGGACATTGTCCGCCCGCGCCGGACACTCCGCGCCTCCGCCTCCGCACCAGTGGCGTCCTGTCACGTGGCGCGCCGCCACCCGCTCCCGCGCCGGCCCTCTCGTCCTAGGGAGAGCCCCCGCGGCCCAAGCCGCCCGCGCCGCCTCCTTGCGCGTCGCGCCGCCGCCTCCCTCGACTCCGGTGGCCGGCCCCGCCGCACACCATCGCCGCCCCGCCGCGCAACCTCGCCGGTCGCCACGCCATCGCCGCCACTCCGCCACCCGGCCACGCCCCGCACCGGCCTCGACCGCGCTGCCCCGCCGCCCGGCCTGGATCCGGTGAGATCCGGCCGGCCCTGGCTTCCCTGACTTCTCCGGCGACCCCGAGCACTATTCCGGCAAAGATCCGGTGAACTCCTCGATCTGCGTGCAAACCCTAGATCTGGGAGGTTGAAATTTCGTCTAAGTCCTAGATTTCTTAGATCCATGTGCACAACTTCATGGCCTCGTAACTTTGCATCCGTAGCTCCGATTCATGCATATAGCATATCAAAATGTTCGTCTCAGAGAGTACATCATTTCATTCCATTGCATCATTTTCATTTGAGTTCATCTTGATGCCCGAAATGCTATTAGAAGGAGGCTACTTGAGTTAATTGTCAGATCTGCTACTCCATGTTAGACTTTTGTCATTTTTGCCATGATTATTGTGTGCATGATATGTCCATGTGCTCTACATATGTTTTGTTAAGGGTTTTGTCATATTTCCAGAGGTGCAACCCATGTATTTTTGTGATGTGTGTGGTGACTAATGCAAGCTTGCGAAGTGAGGCACTTGGTAATTATGTTTTCAGGGACTTAGCATTTCCACGAAGTCCTCGAGCTGTTTAGTTCATGATGCCATATGTTCATGTTGTTTCCTAGTGATCCGTGCCTCTTTTAAGTATGATCAGTAAGGATGTTTTGTTAATCTTGTAGTGCTCTATCCATCCATGTCTTTGTTTGCACATATGGAGCACCCTAGCTTGAGTCAATCGAGCTCTACTTTTGCTACTTTGTGAATCTGGGCAGATTGTCAACTTGTTTGCAATTTTGCCGAGGATGTTGTAGTTGATCCATGCACGCCATGCTATTGTTCTTGCCATGTCTAGCTTGCATTTTGTGTATTCTTGATGGATGTATGCTTAGCTTATCATGACTTGCACCGTAGTGAGTGCATCGAGCTCGTAAACATGCCTACTTGAGTTATGTTTCAGCATGTCCCAGTTTTTCACTAAGTCTGAAACTGATTATGTTTTTGCAATGTTCACATGCTTGCAAATGTATTTTGTGATCCCTTTTGGCTCAAGGTCACTAAGGGACTTTTGTTAAGCTCTTTGAGTAGCTCCATGCCATGCTTTACTTTGTCATGTTCAGATCCTGTAGCATGTAGTTTTGTTGCTCCGAAGAGGGCTACCTGATCTGAAATTCCAGACAAGTGTTAATTTCACTAAGTCTGAGATCTGTTTACCATATGCATTTTTGCCATGCTTGTTTGAACCTGTTAATGGATGAATTGGCCGTAGCTCAGTGCTAGACTTTTTTTAAGCAGCTTGAATGAATCCCTGCCATATATTTTGTTGCCATGTTTGGGTGTTGTAGCATGTTCATCTCATTGCATTTAGATGGCTACTTGCTGTAAATCGCAGATCGGTGTCATATTTGAATCGCTTGCCATTTCCAAACCGTAACTCCGATTCCGGTGATCTTTATATCGTTTTCAAGCGATTTCATCTCATCTTTCCAGTGGCACACTTGGTTTTACAAGTTGAGGCCAGGTTCATGCATTTCCTGTCATATCTTGCATATGCGTCCCGCATCGCATCCCGCATAGCTTATCATCATTGCACCATCTTGTTTGATCCTTGCACGTGGTTGATTGTGTTCTTGTTGCTTGTTTGTCTTGTTTGGGTAGAGCCGGGAGACGAGTTCGCTAACGAGGAGCCCATTGAGTTTGCTTTCGAGGATCCAGTCAACTCTGACAACTTTGCCGGCAAGATGATCATACCCTCAAAATCACTACTATCTTTGCTATGCTAGTTTGCTCGCTCTTTTGCTATGCCAATGCTATGATGCCTACCACTTGCTTTCAAGCCTCCCAAATTGCCATGTTCAGCCTCTAACCCACCATTGTCCTAGCAAACCGTTGATTGGCTATGTTACCGCTTTGCTCAGCCCCTCTTATAGCGTTGCTAGTTGCAGCTGAAGATTGGAGACCGTTCCTTGTTAGAACATTATTTACTTGTTGGGATATCATTATATTGCCATGTTATCTTAATGTATCTATATACTTGGTAAAGGGTGGAAGGCTCGGCCTCTCGCCTAGTGTTTTGTTCCACTCTTGCCGCCCTAGTTTCTGTCATATCGGTGTTATGTTCCCGGATTTTGCGTTCCTTACGCGGTTGGGTTATAATGGGAACCCCTTGATAGTTCGCCTTGATTAAAGCTTTTCCAGCAATGCCCAACCTTGGTTTTACCAGTTTCCACCTAGCCTCTTTTTCCCTTGGGTTTCCGGAGCCCGAGGGTCATCTTATTTTAAACCCCCCCGGGCCAATGCTCCTCTGAGTGTTGGTCCGACTGAGCTGCCTGCGGGGCCACCTCGGGGAAACTTGAGGGCTGGTTTTACTCGTAGCTAGTCTCATCTGAGTGTGCCCTGAGAACGAGATATGTGCAGCTCCTATCGGGATTTGTCGGCACATTCGGGCGGTGTTGCTGGTCTTGTTTTAACCTGTCGAAATGTCTTGAAGAACCGAGATACCGAGTCTGATCGGAACATCTCGGGAGGAGGTCTATTCCTTCTTTGACCGTGAGAGCTTGTCATGGGCTAAGTTGGGACTCCCCTGCAGGGATTTGAACTTTCGAAAGCCGTGCCCGCGGTTATGGGCATATGGGAATTTGTTAATCTCTGGTTGTAGATAACTTAAACTTAAACTTAATTAAAATGAATCAACTGTGTGAGTTACCGTGATGGCCTCTTCTCGGCGGAGTCCGGGAAGTGGACACGGTGTTGGAGTAATGTTTGCCGCAGGATTGCCCTCTTTAGTTATGCGTTCACGCTTTGCCTTCTCTTCTCGCTCTCTTTTGCGAATAGGTTAGCCACCATATATGCTAGTCGCTTGCTGCAGCTCCACATATTAACCTTGCCTTACCTATTAAGCTTAAATAGTCTTGATCGCGAGGGTGCGAGATTGCTGAGTCCCTGTGGCTCACAGATTACTATTACACCAGATGCAGGGACTGATGATACAGCTCCAGATGGCGTGCTTGAGCTCAAGTGGGAGTTCGACGAGGACTCTCAGCGTTACTATATTTCTTTTCCTGATGATCAGTAGTGGTGCCCAGTTGGGGTGATCGGGACCATGTCGCTTGTTGGGTTATCTTTTATTTTGGCGCCGTAGTCGGGCCATGAGTGTTTGGATGATGTATGTTATTTATGTACTTGATTGACGTGGCGAGTGTAAGCCAACTATGTTATCCCTTTTATTCATCTATATTACATGGGATATTTGTGATGATTGCCTGACTTGCGACATATGCCTTCAATGCGATTATGCCTCTAAGTCGTGCCTCGACACGTGGGAGATACAGTCGCATCAAGGGTGTTACACTTAGCCAACTTGGTTTGGCGCTTGGCCCATTCGTTAGGATAGTCCTCACCATGCTTGAGGCTGGTGGGATCAGCTATTTGGCCAGGTGCCAATGGAGGTCTTGGGCATGGAGGCTTGAGTGTGAATTTCTTCATATACTTGGGAGTGACATATCTGTACTCACTCCACTCTCTAGCCCATCTCCTCTCTATCTTCTGAATGCGCACCTTGCGCTCATTCTTGGTTTCCTCAGTAGGTGTGCAGTACCCAGCATATATTTCATCAGGGATCTCAAACGCTGTATGGACCTCAGGCCTCTTTCCTCCCTTTTGTGGCTTCTTACCGTCAGCCATTTTCTTCAGTTGAGGAATTTGGACAATTGAATTCTCTGAAGAAGTATGCAACTTTTCTTCGAGGAACGCTGCAAATGAGTTAAGTTGATGAGAACCTAGTGATTCAGCAGCTGACATGTGTACCTGTGAACAGAGTATAGTTGCGAGGAATTTGGAGAGGTCATATGCGTTCTCAGAGGGTTTTTCAAAAAGAACAAGTTTGAGGAATTTGACCAGATGAGTCTTGAAGAATTTCATTAAGCGTTCTTTCTCTTAGGTTCCAGAGTTTTATAGATTGAAGATCCACACAATTGAGGAATCTTGAAGAAAAATGATGCTTAGAGAAACGGATCAAGAACATATGACTTGTGAGGTGTTTAGTGTGTGAAGATATGAAGAAAAACACCTTTGAAGATTTTGTAGATAATCATTCGAATCAACGAGGGCAGTAAAAGTAACTTTTAATTACCCTGGACTAAGAACATGACGAACAGTGAGGTGTGGAGATGAAGTTCGTCTGTGTAGATCTTCCACGCCCTAACTCGGCGGAGGAAGACGGCTACGGTGGCGGCGGAGTGAAGATTTCCGCGGTCGGCGCGAGTACGTCGGCGACGAGGTCGAGGCATTGAAGCTCTTCCTCACCGGCAGTGATGAAGTAGCGGCGGTGCTAGGGTTTGAGAAGCTCGAGCTGGAGAGAGAGGTCGAGAGGAGTAAAAGAAGTGAGGAAGGAAAGGAGGGTATTTATAGCCACGGTGAAAAACTGCTCGCCCGAAGAAATTGGACGAACGTGCCCCTGACCCTTCTCATTCGCATGACATGTGTCACCCACGTAGTGAGAAGTGGAGATCATGTTAGATCGTGGGTGAGTGGATAAGTATATCGGGAATGCGGAACGGTTTGAGCGGCAAAGCCAAAAATTTAGATAAGATAGGTTTTAAAGTTCCATTCGCAATTTCTTCAGCTGACAAGGACACAGTGAAGATTTTCAACGAGTTTCAAATAGAATGCACATGAAGAATTTGTGAATAGATTGGGTTGAGTATAGCATAGAGGGGGAAGGGTCCGATCACATTCACTTAGCAGAAACACCATCTTGAAGAATTAGTAATAAGTGAATGTTGTAGAGGACATAAACTTATATAGCCAATGAAGAAAAACGACGGAAGCAGTGAAGACAATGCAAAGTTGAAGAATATGAATAATTGAGGAATTTCAACTTTTGGTGGTGGCGTGACCCACCGTATAAGAATGATGATTTCAAACACCGCGTACAATTATCGTAGGGTTCTGAGAATCAAATTCTTCGTTAATTTCTTCATACTAAGAGTGTTATTCTTCATTGATTGAAGAAAAACGTTTCTTCATGTGTTGCACATGTAAGTCATCAATTTTGCATAAGTGTTAGGATGAGTGTCCTTTTCAAAGAACATTCGAAGATTCTAGGATATTTAGCTCACACCGCAACTTGCTAAATCTCGTCTCATCCAAGGGCTTTGTGAAGATATCGGCTAGCTGTTCTTCAGTCTTCACATGCTCAATAGAAATGTCGCCCTTCAACACATGATCACGAAGAAAATGATGATGAATCTGGATGTGCTTAGTCTTCGAGTGCTGAACTGGGTTGTGAGCAATCTTGATGGCACTCTCATTGTCACAGAAGAGAAGCACATTCTTCATGTTGACGCCGTAGTCCTTGAGAGTTTGCTTCATCAATAGCAATTGAGCACAGCAAGAACCAGCGGCAATGTACTCAGCTTCAGCAGTAGATAGTGATACGCAGTTCTGTTTCTTCGAGGACCAACAGACCAAAGATCGTCCGAGGAAATTACATGTACCAGATGTTGACTTGCGGTCCACACGATCACCAGCATAGTCAGAGTCAGAATATCCAACGAGATCAAAAACCGAGCCCTTGGGGTACCATAATCCAAGTGTTGGTGTGTGAGCTAGATATCGAAGAATATGTTTCACAGCCTTATGGTGTGATTCCTTCGGTGCAGCTTGAAATCGGGCACACATGCAAACACTAAGCATTATATCTGGCCTAGATGCACATAAGTACAATAAAGAACCAATCATGAAGCGGTATACCTTATGATCGAAGTCAATACCATTTTCATCAGTGCACAGATGGCCATTTGTGAGCATAGGAATTTTGACGCCTTTGCAATCTTGCATGCCGAATTTCCTCAGTACATCCTTGAGGTATTTCTCCTGAGATATGAATATGCCATTGCGTTGTTGACGAATTTGAAGACCTAAGAAGAATTTCAACTCTCCCATCATAGACATTTGATATTATTCACTCATCATATAGGCAAATTCATCACTATAACGTTGGTCAGTACAGCCAAAGATAATGTCATCAACATATATTTGGCACACAAACAATTCACCATCATAAGATTTAGTGAAAAGAGTAGGGTCGAGTGAACCGGGTTTGAAGCCTTTCTTCATAAAGAGTTCCTTAAAAGTATCATACCAAGACCGTGGGGCCTGCTTGAGGCCATAGAGGGCCTTGTTGAGTCTGAAGACTTTGTCAGGATTCTTTGGATCTTCAAAACCTGGGGGTTGAGCAACATATACTTCTTCCTCAAGCTTACCATTGAGGAATGCACTTTTCACATCCATTTGATATAGAGTGATATCATGATGGTTAGCATAAGCAAGTAATATGCGAATAGCCTCAAGTCTAGCAACAGGTGCAAAAGTTTCATCGAAATCAATTCCTTCAACCTGTGTGTAGCCTTGAGCTACAAGCCGTGCCTTATTCCTCACCATAAGGCCATTTTCATCTTGCTTGTTGCGGTAGATCCACTTTGTGCCAATGATATTGTGCTTGAGAGGATCTGGACGTTTGACCAGTTCCCAGGCATTGTTGAGCTCGAACTGATGTAATTCTTCTTGCATGGCCTGAATCCACTCAGGCTTGAGAAATGCTTCATCTACCTTAGTGGGCTCTGTAATAGAGACAAAAGCATAGTGCCCACAAAAGTTAGATAAATGTGAAGCTTTTGAGCGTGCGAGAGGACCTGGTCCTTTGATGTCATTGATGATCTTTTCAACTTGCACTTCTTTTGCAATACGAGGATGAGCTGGTTGTCGTTGAAGAATTTGATCAGCATTTTCTTCAGCACCATTTTCTTCAGTATTTTCTTCAGGTGCATTAGCTCGACGTTCTTCATGCTCTGGAATGAATTCTTCAGCAGATTCTTCAGTAGGAATGACATCCTCAGTAGCCTTGAACCTGATAGTTTCCTCAGGTGCTGGTTCATCTATCACAGTAGGTAGATGCTCTCTTTGCGAGCCATTAGTTTCATCGAACCGCACATCTACAGTTTCAACAACCTTGTAAAGAATGTTGTTGAAGACTCTGTAGGTGTGCGAGTCCTTACCGTAACCAAGCATAAAATCTTCATGTGCTTTCGGTGCAAATTTTGAGTTGTGATGAGGATCTCTAATCCAACATTTAGCACCGAATACTTTGAAATAACTTACATTGGGTTTCTTATCAGCGAGGAGTTCATAGGCAGTCTTCTTGAAGAATTTGTGAAGATATACTCTGTTGATGATGTGGCATGCAGTATCAATTGCCTCAGTCCAGAAATGACGAGGCGTTTTGTATTCATCAAGCATAGTGCCATCTCAGCAAGAGTCCTGTTCTTGCGCTCCACGACGACATCCTGCTGAGGTGTGTAAGGAGTAGATAACTCATGAGTAATACCAAGTTCATCAAGATAGTCATTGAGACCAGAATTCTTGAACTCAGTGCCATTGTCACTTCTGATGTGCTTGATCTTCACACCAAATTTGGTTGAAGCCCTCGAGGAAAATCGTTTGAAGACTTCCTGCACTTCATGTTTGTAAGTAACAAGGTGTACCCATGTGTAACGCGAGTAATCATCAACAATAACAAAGCCATATTGAGATGCTTTATTTGAAATAGCAGAATAATGATTAGGACCAAAGAGATCCATGTGAAGCAATTCAAATGGGCGAGTGGTGGTCATGATAGTCTTCGCCGGATGCTTGGCCTTCGTCATCTTCCCAGCTTCACAGGCTCCGCATAGGTGATCCTCATGCCTGCATGACCAAGTCGTCGATGCCAGAGCCAGCCTTCTGAAGCTTTTGCAAGTAGACACACGGCTGGTTGTGGTCCTGTAGAGAAATCAACAATATACAGGTCTCCTCTCCTAAAGCCTTCGAAGACTTTGGAATTGTCAGCTTCCATAACCACAATACAACGGTACTTGCCAAAGACAACAACCGTATCAAGATCACAAAGCATTGAGACAGACATAAGGTTGTATCCTAGGGACTCAACAAGCATGACCTTGTCCATGTGTCGATCCTTTGTGATCACAACCTTACCTAGACCCAATACCTGACTTTTGCCTTTGTCAGCAAAGATGATATGCTTCAGATTTGACGGAGATAATGGAGCATCCATCAATAGATTCTTGTCACCAGTCATGTGATTTGTACATCCACTATCGAGGACCCACTCAGTGGCTTTGGGTTGATCATCTTGCAGATGAATTAGTGCAGCTTACAAACTCATATACTTCATTAGTGAAGAATATGACATCAATTCATCAGATTAATTTCATCAAGCAAAAGAACAGATAAAGTAATATGAGGACGTGAGAAATGAAGGTTCATTTCTTCATGATTAGCCTGCGTCCTATCAGGCATGCTTAGGTCTCCAGCAAATTCTTCAGATGATTACGTACATCTGGAGACCTGATCTTGCAGAAGAGATTAGTTCTTTTTCTTCACCACCCACATCTGAAGGGGTGGCAAAGAGTTCATCATTCTGCGAGCTCCATATGAGAAGGATGGCATAGAAGCCAGTCCATTTCGTTTCACATAAGAGTGGTTAGAATAAGCATAAGAGTAAGCAGAGAAATTCTTCGAGGACTTATGGACATAATAATTTGAAGAATAATGCACATATCCATAATCCTTAGATCTTCCCTGCGAAACAGACGGGTTAGCACGATGATGTTCATTTGAGGACTTTGGTCCTTTTGAGGAATTTGATCCATGTGAGGAGTTTGGTCCATATGAGGACTTGGATCCATATGAAGAATTTGGTCCATATGAAGAATTTGATCTGGGGTTCCTATTCTTCACACGTGGCGTCATGATGATATTCACCTGAAGATTTTCAAGGCATCTTTTGGGAACCCAGATTTTCTTCATAGGGGAACCGTTCCTGCAGTTAGTGCCAACATATCTAGCAAATACTTCACCATTCTGAGTTTTGAACAGTTTATAGTTGGAGTCAAATGACTCATTATCAGAATGAGGAGATTCACATGCAAATCCAGATAAGTTAGATGGATCAACTGGAGGTCCCTTTGAAGCAACCCATGTAGTTTTGGGGTACTGCTCAGGCTTCCAATATGTATCATCAGCATTGAGTTTTCTCTCAAAAGCAATACCCTCTTTCCTAGGGTTCCTGTTGAGGATCTGCTTTTTAAGCACATCACAAAGAGTCGGATGCCCTTTGAGGCTTTTGTACATGCCTATTATGTACAATTCCTTCAGCCCTACATCGTCAGTGATACTAGCAATGTCCTCAGATGAGGAATTAGTGATAGCAGAGGCATGTGAAGAATTTGAAACATTAGCGGCATTTGAACATTCAGGTGAAGAATTAGGAGATTCACGTTCAATGCATTTCAAATATGGAGGAACAAATTCTTCCTGAGCAGCGCTGATTTGTTGAGCAAGTAATGAATCGCGCTCCTTCTGAAGATCTTCATAACTCACTCTTAGCTTCTCAAGATCTTGCTTTCTTTGAAGAAATTCATAAGAAAGCTTCTCATGATCAGATAAGAGAGTGTTATGATGACTTTGAAGATTGTCAAACCTAGTCTGAAATCTCTGAAGATTTTCAGTCAAGGCTTTAGTGCGATCCATTTCTTCACCCAACATATCATCACTTTTGTCTAGCATGTTTTGAACCTTTTCTAAAGCCCTTTGTTGTTTTACAGCAACCTTAGCAAGTTTAGAATAGCTGGGCTTAAGGTTTTCATCAGATTCATTCTCACTTGATTCAGATGAGGTATATTTGAGTACCTTGGCACCCTTTGCCATGAAGCAATAGGTGGGAGCATAGTCATCATCCCCTTCATCAGCCTTGTTGGTGAGGTCTTTTTCTTCAGTGTTGAAGATAGACTTGCTGACGAATGCAGTAGCGAGAGCTAGGCTCTCCACTCCGGATTCGGAATCCTCAGATGACTCCTCTTCCTCATTTTCTTCAGATTCAGCCTCAGAGTCCATTTCCTTGCCAATGAATGCCCTGGCCTTCTTGGAGATGCTCTCCTTGTGATATGACGGCTTTGAGGATTTTGATGCAGATTTTGTGGATTTCTTCTTTTTCTTCACATCATCAGAACTGTAATCCTTGTATTTCTTCTTCTTTGATTCCTTTTCCCACTGAGGACAATCTTGAATGTAATGTCTAGGTTTCTTGCATTTGTGACAGAGCCTCCTCTTGTAGTCACTGGATGAGGAATCATTGCTCCTTGAGGGTCTTCCAAGGCGACCACGTCTTGAGAACTTTTGGAACTTCTTCACGAGCAGAGCCAGATCATGGCTTAGTTCTTCAGGATCACCAAGGCTGCTACCAGAATCTTCATCTTCGGACTCAGATACCGCCTTGGCCTTCAGTGCGCGTGATTTGCCATAGCTCGAACCATAGAGATCTCTTTTTTCAGCAAGTTGGAACTCATGAGTATTTAGCCTCTCGAGAATATCAGCGGGATCAAGTGACTTGTAATCAACACGTTCTTGTATCATCGATGCCAGAGTGTCAAATGAGGAATCAAGCGATCTCAGCAATTTCTTCACGACCTCATGGTCGGTGATGTCAGTGGCACCAAGTGCTTGAAGCTCATTTGAGATGTCTGTGAGGCGATCGAAGGTTTGTTGAACATTTTCATTGTCGAGTCTTTTGAAGCGGTTGAAGAGATTGCGAAGAACATCAACTCGAGAGTCACGCTGTGTTGAGACTCCTTCATTCACTTTGGACAACCTGTCCCAGATAAGCTTCGCTGTCTCCAAAGCACTCACTCTGCCATACTGTCATTTGCTCAGATCGCCACATATGACATTCTTCGCTTGAGAGTCGAGTTTCTTGAATCTCTTCACATCAGCAGCATTCAAATAAGGTGTGACTGAGGGAACACCATTTTCCACAACATATCAGAGATCGTTATCAATTGCCTCAAGATGCATTCGCATCTTATTCTTCCAGTAGGGGTAGTACGTCCCATCGAAGGTAGGACACCCAGCAGAGACCTTGATCATACCTGCGGTCGACATAACTAAAACTCCAGGCGGTTAAACCAAAATCACACAGAACAAGGGCGTACCTTGCTCTGATACCAATTGAAAGTGCGTTATATCGACTAGAGGGGGGGTGAATAGGCGATTTTTATGAAATTCTTCACTGAGGAATTTGCCGGTGAGGAAATTCCTTAGCGAAGAACTACTAGCAGCGGAATAAGTACTCAAAAGTAAACATAACAGAATACAAGCATAGTCATCATGATGAAATGAAGACAGGCACAGAATACAGGAAGCGTAAGCACAGGATAACACATGATGAAGACAAACAGATTAAAGAAATTGAACCGAGGAAATTGAGAAAGTCTTCAGTCAAAGTCTTCAAACATAGATATGAACAAACACACAACTCAATTATGAGGAAATGAAAGAGTTGAGGAAATGGAACCAGTAAGCTTGGTGAAGACAATGATTTGGTAGACCAGTTCCAACTGCTGTCTCAGTTGTACGTCTGGTTGGAGCAGCTGAGTATATAACTCGCGGACACACAGTCCCGGACACCCAGTCCCGGACACCCAGTCCTGAACACGCAGCTCAGGACATCCAGTCCTCACCGTATTCTCCTTGAACTAAGGTCACACAGACCTCGCTCAATCACTCGTGGTAAGTCTTCAGGCGACTTCCAAACCTTCACAAACTTGGTCACTCGACGATCCACAATTCCTCTTGGATGCTCTAGACCATGACGCCTAACCGTCTGGAAGAAGCACAGTCTTCAAAGGTAACAAGCGTCGGATCCACGCAAGATCAATCTCTTCAGTGATGCTCAATCACTTGGTGTTTGTAGGTGTTTGGGTTTTGGGTTTTTCCTCACTTGATGATTTTCGCTCAAAGTCCTCGGAGGATGGGTTGCTCTCAAATGACAAGTGTCAGTTTCTCTCGGAGCAGCCAACCAGCTAGTGGTTGTAGGGGGCGGCTATTTATAGCCTAGGGAGCAGCCCGACATGATAAGACATAAATGCCCTTCAATGATATGACCGTTAGGTGGATAGATATTTTGGGACAGTTGGCGCATAGCACAGCAACAGTCGGAATTTTGAGTAGCAAAATCCTCAGGGCTATAATGTTCCTCACTGTGTAGGCAATCCGCACTGGCGAATTCCTAACTCCTCAGTCAGAACAAATTCCTCAGAGACTAGAAGAACTTCGTCTCTGTCATTGAAGAAATTGACTGAACTGTATGAGATTTCCAATGGCTTCACTCGAAGGGATTGGTAGGTGTAGGATTTTGAGTTGAGCATCACATGGAAATTTTTCCTTATTATTTCCTCGACCCCCTTTAACAGTACGGTGTTTCCTATGACTCAAGAAAGAGAAAATGAAACTACGAAAACAAAAGTCTTCAAGCTTCATGTTCCTCGAATGAATACCAAGTCTTCAAGGTCACACCAATTTCTTCACTTTCAAAGTCTTCAGAAAGTCTTCAGAAATCCAAAGTCTTCAGTCAAAGAACTTCATTTTTAGGGTTCGACTTTCTCTGTAAATATCAAACTCCTCATAGACTTATAGACCTGTGTACACTCACAAACGCATTAGTCCCTTAATCTATAAGTCTTCAATACACCAAAATCACTAAGGGGCACTAGATGCACTTACACAGACGTAGTTAAAAAGCTGGTATTGTAATTTGTGAATTCACCTCTGCATTATTCATGCTTTTGAAAGATGATTTCCCTAGTGAAATTCTTCTCTTTTTTAGGTTAATATGCCCAAGTCCTATGAGGATTATATCAGAAAAAAGATAGAGATCGCACACATTATTGGAATCCTTCCTTCCAAGAAGACTGAGGCAACAGTATAATTAAGATTCTGAAGAATGATATAATTGGCAAACAAGCGTCGTTTATAAGATTATGAAACTGAACCATCCATTGTCATGTTGCACTGTGCTTCCCACATGTAGTTGTGTGTGTGGAAATGACAGTGACCTGTAAGATACTGTAATAGATCATTTATGCAGTCTGAGAGCAATTTTAGCAGTACTACTTGACATATACACCCTCCGTTCCAAAATGTGCATAGACATGCTGCGTAATGTTTCCTAATTATTTTTGCAACATTGTTCGTTTTCAATTCTTGCAATGATCTGTATCGACTTGTAGTTAGTAAACTAAATCTTATTCAAAGAAACACAGTTTTTGGCAAAGCATGGGGTGTTGGCTAGGGTTGTAACTCTTAATTAGCATATAGTTTTTGCGGTTACACAATTTTTTAGCGTATAGTACATTCTTTGCAATTTTTAAGCTATGTTATTAAAATGGTGGATAGAAGTGACTTCTGCTCCAACTACACCCATCTAACAGCTCTATCGGATGGTTGCTGGGATCTAACATGCGAGCCCCTCATGTTAGTTTTGCTGTATGCTAAGAATCAATGCTATCGAAAATGTCACTGCAAATGGAAGATACCCGGCCTGCTCTGCTTATGAGATCCAGTTCGCTGCATGGATTGAGCCGCCCAGGATTGCGCACGTGTCGAGAATAAAGCTTGAGGGAAAGGTACGCTTCTACATCTGGCTATTGCTGCAGAATAGAAATTGGACTGCGGACAGGCTGCAGGCTAGAGGATGGCCACACAATGCCTGCTGTCGGCTGTGTGATCAGGAGCCCGAAACCGCGGAACATATCACGCTGCGATGCAGCTATGTGAGAGAGGTCTGCTACCTATTCCAGGGTACAAGTGACAGGATTTACAACGTGGTGCACTCTGCAAACTCAGTTTCAGATTGGTGGAACAGGCTCTATACGCATCGTGGTGCGCAATCTAAGGCCGCGGAGGAAACATCCCTCTTGGCATACATTGCTTGGCATTTTTGAAAGGAACGGAACAGAAGGGTCACTGAGAATGCTAAGATGGCGTCAAGAGCCTTGGTGAATCTCATTCAGGATGATATCAAAATGCTCAACGAGGCCTTCCGTCCTTCCATCGAGGTGGCTGGGTAGAAACATGGTGTAGGATGGTGTCTAGTTTGCATCTGTAGCTCTCTGTACGAGAGCAAGTGTTTTCCTGTGTTTTGGCTTTTTTGGGCAGTTTGCCAACTCTATTTGTACCATGTACCTCTTTCCCATCTATAATGCAAAGGCAAAGCTCCCGTTGTTCTCATCAAAAAAAAGAGATGCTGCAAGCATGATAATTTTGAAAAAAGTCCGCTAAAGATCTGGTTATGTTAAAACTTAGGCATGTACTCTGTCCATGCTTGAAAAGAAGACGTATAAATGTGTGACGTCCGATAGTGCAAAAATTGAGTATTGGTATGGCTGATAGTTTTCTTAAATTTTAATCAAACTTTACACCGATACTCCCTCTGTTCCTAAATATAAGTCTTTTTAGAGATTTCAATTTCAATACAAACTGCATATGGATGTATATAGACACTAATGGTTGGGGCGCCACCTGTGGCGCCTCCTGAGAGGAAGTTTGTGCGGTGACAGATAGGATAACGCCCATTCAACAGCGAGCACTGCTTCACACACGACGGTTACTACACGAAACACAAACGACATGTCATATCCAACCATTCAAGCCCAAGCCTAAACAGCCCCTGCCCGTTGGATTAACCATCGTCTTGGCATCGTCCACCAAAGTGTCGTCTATGAAGCAGTTTCGTTCAACAGCCCTTTTTGTCAGCTTTACAATCTAAAATACATTTCATTCAAAAAAGATCGTTGCCTACCACATCGGCGCATTTCACATGATCAGTACTACAAGTTCTATCTCTTTACAAAATAATATAGCAACGCTGCAAGCTTGTTGCACTACGCTGGCGCAAAGGGCAACACGTCATGTCGAGGCCGTAGACGACTTGCGCGTTCTGTTGCTGGTAGTTGGTAATGACGGTCTGATCCCATGCCATCACGTCTAGCACCAGGCACACGACCTGCTCCTCGAACACGTAGTTCCCACGCGGCAGCTCCTAGTTGTTGGAATCCTTCCTCCACATGATTGAAGCAACAGTGTTAAGATTGTGAAGAATGAGATAATCGTCAAACAAGTGTTGATTGTTGTCAGATTATGAAATTGGACCATGAATGGTGACCCAAGTGGTCGTCTACTCCAATAGCTTAGCATGAAATTTATAGACTTTTTGGTGAATCCAAGTTTCACACTGAGTGTAGGACAGCCGTATAATCAAGGGGTGTACAAGCAAAATGGTTTGAACTCTGACAAGATCATAAACCAAATTGTTCATAAGACAATTTCACCCAAAGAGAATTTAACTCTAGAGAATTAAATTGGTTTGAACTTTCGGTCTACCTTGTGAGAATTTAATTCTCTGTTTTCAATGTCTTGGTAGCTCTGAGATTCAGGCCTGGCTATCCCACGCACAACCGCATTGTCTTCCCGTGGACAAAATCGGAATCTTACTTCATCAAAAGCACTACAACCATAGGAAAATAGCAGAGCCGTAGAGGAGCAAGGCCCCATCACACAATGTCTCAATTACCTGTGTAGTCAGATTGTAATATGATGGTACGTCTGCTGAGCTAAGAATAAAGGATAAACTTTTTTATTCATTAGCTTGAAAAAAAATTATACACGAACATTCTTCAAATTTGCGATGAATTTTTCTGGAACATTTACATGTGTGTACGTGAGCGTTTTTTATTTTCTCTAGTTTTTTTTGTTCTTTTTACAACTAACTTTTTAGTATGTTTTTTCAGCGAACATACACTTTTTATAACATGATACAGTACAATCAATATATACAAAAAAATCGGAACAAAAAAAACGCGGACATAAATGGGCCGCTTGGGCCGGACCATGCTGTGTGCGTTTGCCCGACGCAGCGAGAGCTCTCCGGTAAAGTGGGGCCGTATTTTTCTCAAAAAAAGGGTAAAGGGGGCCGTGGTCGGTGGGTACGGGCTCGGGCGGCCGAGCGCTGCAGAAGAAGGTTGTCGCGGCCGAGCGCTGCAGAAGAAGGTTGTCGCGGCCTCGGGCGGAGGGGTGCCGGCCGACGGTGCATCCCGGAGAGGGGGGCGCCGGGCTCGAGCGGGGAGAAGTTGCTGCGGCCTCGAGCGGAGGGGCGCCGGCCGACGGCGAATCCCGTCCCGTAGAGGGGGCAGCGGTGTGGGGATTGAGTAGGGAGATCATGCATCAGAAGAAGGCTACGGTCCCGAGCGGAGGATCAGCCCAGGATTCTAAAGAATTCGCCGCCAAGCACCGTACAAAGAAGGCGCGCACAGTCTCGAGCGGGGAGACCTCAATGGTGGAGGCTGATACCAGCTTGGGTGGAGATCGAGGCCAAGAACTACCCGCTCGAGTTGTGGCACCCCCAGGGCGCCAACTTCGTGTTCGGCCACTTTGGGGTGCTCTGCTGCGTCGACAACCGCTGCCTCAACGCCGGCGACTTCACGGCAATGCGCGCCTTTCTCCGTGTTGAGAGTGACCATGTCACCCCGGATGGGTGCATCCTTCGCCTTCCGCCTGCCCAAATCGTCGACGTCAAGCTCCGTGTCATCAAGACTTGGACCGTCTTTGAGTACCTCACCATCCCCCTCGACCACGACGTGGACGGCAACGGCAGTGTTGCTCACGTCCATGGTGCCTGGCGGTGGAACTGCAGCCATGTTGGGCCTTGCTCTGGCCCACACGCTGCAGAATCCATGCAGCCACCAACGCCAGCTGCTGGGCCGTCCTCGCCTCCTCAAGCTCAAGCCATGCCAGCCCCTCGCGACCTTCTCCAACCGCTCGTCGGCGGTCCTCTGTTGCCACCAGCTGCGGCCCATGCTGCTGCGCTCGTGCTGTCCGACGGCAGTGAGGGCAGTGATGGCGCCGCCCTTGGCTCTGACCTCTCCGGCACCTTCATGCCTTCGGTCGATGTCTCCAACCTGCGTTTTGATTTTCGGCCGAAAAAAACAATTTTCGGCCGAATTTCGGCCATCTCGCCTAGGCCTGACATATGGGCCTTTCGGACGAACAATTCAGCCCAATTTGAATTTATCTGGCCCGACCCAGCTTCTAGAGCCTTCCTGTTACGCTTCTGCTCAGATAAAACAACGAAACCAATCGCCCTAACCCTAGTTCGCGATTTCCTCTGGCTCCTCCCATGTGCGGCGCCGCCGCTGCACATCGAGCAGACACATCTCACTCAAGCGCTGCTTCTCCCGCGTCCTCCGCATCTCGCCGGCGCTCACTAGCCTCCTGGCCCCCTCCACATCTCCTCGCATCCACCCCATCCACTCCTTGTCCATTGCATCTTCAAGACAGCGGCATGGTGCTCGGCGGCTGCGGCAACGAAGGTGATGGTGCGCGAGCCGACCAGTTCAACAGAGGCAGGAGCACAGGGCAGCGGCAACAGCATGGAGGGCGTCCTCTTGGTTGGGAAGGTACAGATGTTTTTGATGCCTTTATATCTTCCTACTTGAAGCAGCAATCTGTACAAAGCTAGCTATTACGAGCAGCTTGATTAATTGTACGTATAAAGCTAGCTAGCTATTACAAGCAGCTTGATCGATTGTTCTATGTGTAGCTTCCTGCTTGTTGCTGCATCGGACTTGTTGCTTGCTAGTTGGGTTCGCCCTCTACTTGTTGCATCTGCTGGCATTAGAAAGATTTTCCTTCTACTTGCTACTGCATATGCATGGAATACGACGAGTCGGCAACCAACAATTAAAGAGCCTGACTGCCAAAGGATGGAAGAAGCAAGTGCTCTATTACCATGTAATTTTGTATGATTCACATCTGTTTTCATGCATATTTTGCTCATGATCTGGTAATATTTATTTTGGTCCAAAAGAAAAGTGGGTTACAAACCTTGTTGTTAACATCCTCAAATATACAATTGTTCATAAATCTGGGTTGTGTGCTTGTGTTTTGAGCTGTTGAGATGATTCTTGTGCGCAATGTTATAGTGTCTTTTATCACATCCAGCCACTCGCTTGTATATTTGAAGAAGCATCCGATGTTTGAATCGATCATTTATTTAGATCTACAGCACGTCCAATAAAAAGCAGTTGTGTTACGTGTGTATTTAAGTAAGTAGATGTTTACCCAATGATTAATTTCAATGTTCAGCAATACCATTAAGTAAGCAAGTGACACCCTAGTAGATAGGGTTGTACTGTTTTTGTTTATCATTCATATGGGGACACCCTAGTAAACAAGTGTGGCTTCCTTAGTTACCTACTCTTCATAACTGACCGTTGTTCTTTTGTCATGTGATTTTCAGGTAATGGAAATGCAAATAGGAGTGGTAGTGGCAACCATGATGCAAATGCAAGTGATTCCCAAAGATCTTGGAAAGGTATTACTATGGTTTTCTTGTTCACACGATGCAAATGGAACCATGATCTTGATTTTCTAGCTTCAGTTGAAGTGATGTTGTTTGTAACTTTGCAATGCAGGAATTAAAGATAATAACTTGTATGATCCTTGGAACCATGCATGGCCGTATTATGGGGGTTTTGATTGTGTGTACTGCAGCCTAAAGCACAAAGGTGGAGGTGCAACCCGTGTCGCGGAGCACCTTGGTGGTATTGTAGGTAATGTGAGGAGCTGCCCCAATGTGCCAAGAAATGTGAGAGATACTATGAGAGAGTGCCGGGATGAATCAAAGAGGAAGAAAAGAGACACGCAAAATAGCAGGCTGAGAATTGAAAGAAATATTATGGAAGGGTTGTATCAAAAAGGAGGGGTGATTAACATACTAGATGATGATGAAGAAGAAATTCATATGAACATTAGGGAGGCCTTGCGTGGCCCGAATGTCTCCCGCAGAGTTGAAAGGAGGATTGGTAGGGGCGTGGGTGTGCGGGTTTCTGTTGGCAAAAAGAGTATCACTGCCTATTTTGACAAACAATTATCCAGCAACAAAGTATCTATGCAGCCCAAGATCACTAGTGCTTTGGATCCTAATTCAAGAGACGCGCTTGGCCTAGCTTGGTCCAAGTTTTTTCATGCCAATGATATTGCTGGACGTAAAGCTGATTGCCCATACTTCCGAGCTACTGTGAAGATCACTCAATAATTAGGGCCTGCTCCTATACCAACCGGGAAGGAGATTGATGGGAAATATTTGGAGGCTAACTATGATGAAGCTACTTCGTTTCTTCAAAAATTTAAACAAGATTGGAAAAACTTCAGTGTGACTCTTATGTGTGACTCTTGGACTGGTCCAACAGGAATGAGCCTCATAAACTTCATGGTATATTGTAATACACGAATGTTCTTCCTCAATACCATTGATGCATCCGGTCAGACTCAGAATTCGGGTTACTTCTTCCTCCTCTTCTTCGCATTTTACTTGCTTCTTGAACACTTGTATTTGTCCTATACATGCATTTCACATATGTTCTTAGAATACTTGCTTCTTGAATACTTGGATCTGTTTTAGGATTGTTTTATGTTCTCAATGCCTTGTTCTAATTAGGTATATATGCATTTTACATATGTTCCTACAATACTTGCTTTTTCAATTCTTGGATATGTCTTACAATTGTCTTATGTTCTTAAAATACTTGCTTTGTTCTAATTAGGTATATGCATTTTACATAATTTTGCAGACTTTATCTATAGAGAGATTGAGAAGGTTGTAGAAGAGATAGACCATGAACATATTGTTCAAATAGTAACCGATAATGGGTCCAAGTATAAGAAAGCTTGCAAAACCCTTATAGAAGAACCAAAATACTCTCATATTGTTTGGCAACCGTGTGCTGCCCACACCGTCAATCTTATGTTAAAAGATATAGCCAAATTTCCCGAGGTTGATGTGATAGTCAAGAGTGCCAAGACAATCTGTAGGTTCTTGCATAAGCACAATAACCTACATGATAACATGAAGAACATAGGTGGTGAACTAATTAGACCAAATGCCACCCGTTTTGGGACTGTCTTCATGTTCCTTGAGAGTTACCATTTGAAGAAAGATAAATTTAGGGAGTGGATGGTTTCGAATGATTGGAAGGAGTGTCAGTGGAGGTATGAGCCTGGATATGTGTTTGCTGCAGAATGTTTGCCTAGTAATGTTTGGTGGAACACACTAGAGTGGGTATTGGGTTCGTTGAGGCCACTTTATAAGGCCATGAGGTATGCTGATACACAGAAACAATGCACTCTTCTGGATTCAAGAAAAGTATGATGCTCGCAATACAACGGATGGAAGCACATCTAGGCCCTACATCAAGGTTGTACCTTAGTTTCATGCGCAAGGTGGGCAAGAGGATAGATGCAATGGAAGAAGATACATTTATGGTTGCAGGTATTCATAAATGAATGGACTTTCGCAATTTATATTTCTCTTTTTTCTGTTTTTAATTCATGTTGCTCTATTTTTATGCAGCTGCCGTCCTTGATCCATATACACATTACCAGCTCAACCTTTGCGACCATACAGATTATGCTACCTCACTAACAGATGTGATAGCGAAGATATTAGATCCAAAGAGTGCTCTTTCAGCCATTGATGAAGTAAGTAAGTTTAGGGAGTGCCAAGGCAGGTTTGGGACCAGATTAGCAGAAGAAGTTGCGGCGAGAATGGAGCCAAGTAAGACATGGTCCTTTAGTTTTAGAATTTTCATCTCCTTTTGGTTTGCAATTCTGAAAATTTCATTGGTGATATCTTGCAGCCCAATGGTGGTTTCAATTTGGAGGGGATGTTCCTGCATTGCAGAAGTGTGCAATGAGAATTTGCTCACAATGTGTCTCATCGAGTGGGTGTGAGAGGAATTGGAGCGCCTTTGCTTTGGTGCACACAAAGCCAAGAAATCGTCTTTTATATGACAAGCTCCACAAGCTAGTTTCTGTCCGCTACAACCTAAAGGTATAAACAAACTCATTTTACTTTCTTTATCAACCTTGTATTTGAAGGAAATATGCCCTGGAGGCAATAATACAGCTATTATTTATTTCCTTATATCATGATAAATGTTTATTATTCATGCTAGAATTGTATTAACCGGAAACATAATACATGTGTGAATACATAGACCAACAGAGTGTCACTAGTATGCCTCTACTTGACTAGCTCGTTAATCAAAGATGGTTATGTTTCCTAACCATAAACAAAGAGTTGTTATTTGATTAACGAGGTCACATCATTAGTTGAATGATCTGATTGACATGACCCATTCCATTAGCTTAGCACCCGATCGTTTAGTATGTTGCTATTGCTTTCTTCATGACTTATACATGTTCCTATAACTATGAGATTATGCAACTCCCGTTTACCGGAGGAACACTTTGGGTACTACCAAACATCACAACGTAACTGGGTGATTATAAAGGAGTACTACAGGTGTCTCCAATGGTAGATGTTGGGTTGGCGTATTTCGAGATTAGGGTTTGTCACTCCGATTGTCGGAGAGGTATCTCTGGGCCCTCTCGGTAATACACATCACATAAGCCTTGCAAGCATAATAACTAAGATGTTAGTTATGAGATGATGTATTACGGAATGAGTAAAGAGACTTGCCAGTAACGAGATTGAACTAGGTATTGGATACCGACGATCGAATCTCGGGCAAGTAACATACCGATGACAAAGGGAACAACGTATGTTGTTATGCGGTCTGACCGATAAAGATCGTCATAGAATATGTAGGAGCCAATATGGGCATCCAGGTCCCGCTATTGGTTATTGACCGGAGACGTGTCTCGGTCATGTCTACATTGTTCTCGAACTGTAGGGTCCGCACGCTTAACGTTACGATGACAGTTATTATGAGTTTATGCATTTTGATGTACCGAAGGTTGTTCGGAGTCCCGGATGTGATCACGGACATGACGAGGAGTCTCGAAATGGTCGAGACGTAAAGATTGATATATTGAAAGCCTATGTTTGGACACCGGAAGTGTTCCGGGTGAAATCGGGATTTTACCGGATTACCGGGAGGGTTACCGGAACCCCCCGGGAGCCAAATGGGCCAACATGGGCCTTAGTGGAAAGGTGAGAGGGCAGCCCACATAGGGCTGCGCCTCCCCCCTCTCCCTAGTCCTATTAGGACTAGGAGAGGGGCCGGCCACCTCTCTCTTTCACTTCCCTCTTGAGGAAACCTAGTTGGACTAGGATTGGAAGGGGGAGTCCTACTCCCGGTAGGAGTAGGACTCCTCCTGCGCCTCCCACCTTGGCCGGCCAGCTCCTCCTCCTCCATCCTTTATATACGGGGGCAGGGGACACCCCAAGACACACAAGTTGATCCTTCAGATCGTTCCTTAGCCGTGTGCGGTGCCCCCTGCCACCAAATTCCACCTCGATCATACCGTTGTAGTGCTTAGGCGAAGCCCTGCGTCGGTAGTACATCAAGATCGTCACCACGCCGTCGTGCTGACGGAACTCCTCCCCGAAGCTTTGCTGGATCGGAGCCCGTGGATCGTCATCGAGCTGAACGTGTGCTAAGAACTCGGAGGTGCCGGAGTAACGGTGCTTGGATCGGTCGGATCGGGAAGACGTACGACTACTTCCTCTACGTTGTGTGATCGCTTCCACAGTCGGTCTGCGTTGGTACGTAGACAACACTCTCCCCTCTCATTGCTATGCATCACCATGATCTTGCGTGTGCGTAGGAAATTTTTCGAAATTACTACGTTCCCCAACAGTGGCATCCGAGCCTAGGTTTTATGGTTTGATGTTATTTGCACGAGTAGAACACAAGTGAGTTGTGGGCGATACAAGTCATACTGCCTACCAGCATGTCATACTTTGGTTCGGCGGTATTGTTGGACGAGACGATCCGGACCAACCTTACGCATACTCTTACGCGAGACCGGTTCCCTCGACGTGCTTTGCACATAGATGGCTTGCGGAAGACTGTCTCTCCAACTTTAGTTGAACCAAGTGTGACTACGCCCGGTCCTTGAGAAGGTTAAAACGGAGTCTATTTGACGAACTATTGTTGTGGTTTTGATGCGTAGGTGAGATGAGTTCTTACTTAAGCCCGTAGCAGCCACGTAAAACTTGCAACAACAAAGTAGAGGACGTCTAACTTGTTTTTGCAGGGCATGTTGTGATGTGATATGGTCAAGGCATGATGCTGATTTTATTGTATGAGATGATCATGTTTTGTAACCGAGTTATCGGCAACTGGCAGGAGCCATATGGTTGTCGCTTTATTGTATGCAATGCAATCGTGATGTAATGCTTTACTTTATTACTAAGCGGTAGTGATAGTCGTGGAAGCATAAGATTGGCGAGACGACAACGATGCTACGATGGAGATCAAGGTGTCGCGCCGGTGACGATGGTGATCATGACGGTGCTTCGGAGAGGGAGATCACAAGCACAAGATGATGATGGCCATATCATATCACTTATATTGATTGCATGTGATGTTTATCCTTTTATGCATCTTATCTTGCTTTGATTGACGGTAGCATTATAAGATGATCTCTCACTAAATTATCAAGAAGTGTTCTCCCTGAGTATGCACCGTTGCCAAAGTTCGTCGTGCCCAGACACCACGTGATGATCGGGTGTGATAATCTCTACGTCCATCTACAACGGGTGCAAGCCAGTTTTGCACACGCAGAATACTCAGGTTAAACTTGACGAGCCTAGCATATGCAGATATGGCCTCGGAACACAGAGACCGAAAGGTCGAGCGTGAATCATATAGTAGATATGATCAACATGACGATGTTCACCATTAAAAACTACTCCATCTCACGTGATGATCGGTTATGGTTTAGTTGATTTGGATCACGTGATCACTTAGAGGATTAGAGGGATGTCTATCTAAGTGGGAGTTCCTAAGTAATTTGATTAACTGAACTTAAACTTATCATGAACTTAGTACCTGATAGTATCTTGCTTGTTTATGTTGATTGTAGATAGATGGCTCGTGCTGTTGTTCCGTTGAATTTTAATGCGTTCCTTGAGAAAGCAAAGTTGAAAGATGATGGTAGCAATTACACGGACTGGGTCCGTAACCTGAGGATTATCCTCATTGCTGCACAGAAGAATTACGTCCTGGAAGCACCGCTGGGTGCCAGGCCTGCTGCTGGAGCAACGCCAGATGTTATGAACGTCTGGCAGAGCAAAGCTGATGACTACTCGATAGTTCAGTGTGCCATGCTTTACGGCTTAGAATCGGGACTTCAACGACGTTTTGAACGTCATGGAGCATATGAGATGTTCCAGGAGTTGAAGTTAATATTTCAAGCAAATGCCCGAATTGAGAGATATGAAGTCTCCAATAAGTTCTATAGCTGCAAGATGGAGGAGAACAGTTCTGTCAGTGAGCATATACTCAAAATGTCTGGGTATAATAATCACTTGATTCTGATGGGAGTTAATCTTCCAGATGATTGCGTCATTGACAGAATTCTCCAATCACTGCCACCAAGCTACAAGAGCTTCGTGATGAACTATAATATGCAAGGGATGAACAAGACTATTCCCGAGCTCTTCGCAATGCTGAAAGCTGTGGAGGTAGAAATCAAGAAGGAGCATCAAGTGTTGATGGTTAACAAAACCACTAGTTTCAAGAAAAAGGGCAAAGGGAAGAAGAAGGGAAACTTCAAGAAGAACAGCAAGCAAGTTGCTGCTCAGAAGAAGAAACCCAAGTCCGGACCTAAGCCTGAAACTGAGTGCTTCTACTGCAAGCAGACTGGTCACTGGAAGCGGAACTGCCCCAAGTATTTGGCGGATAAGAAGGATGGCAAGGTGAACAAAGGTATATGTGATACACATGTTATTGATGTGTACCTTACTAGAGCTCGCAGTAGCACCTGGGTATTTGATACTGGTTCTGTTGCTAATATTTGCAACTCGAAACAGGGACTACGGAATAAGCGGACACTAGCAAAGGACGAGGTGACGATGCGCGTGGGAAACGGTTCCAAAGTCGATGTGATCGCGGTCGGCACGCTACCTCTACATCTACCATCGGGATTAATATTAGACCTAAATAATTGTTATTTGGTGCCAGCGTTGAGCATGAACATTATATCTGGATCTTGTTTGATGCGAGACGGTTATTCATTTAAATCAGAGAATAATGGTTGTTCTATTTATATGAGTAATATCTTTTATGGTCATGCACCCTTGAAGAGTGGTCTATTCTTATTAAATCTCGATAGTAGTGATACACATATTCATAATGTAGAAGCCAAAAGATGCAAAGTTGATAATGATAGTGCATCTTATTTGTGGCACTGCCGTTTAGGTCATATCGGTGTAAAGCGCATGAAGAAACTCCATACTGATGGGCTTTTGGAACCACTTGATTATGAATCACTTGGTACTTGCGAACCGTGCCTCATAGGCAAGATGACTAAAACACCGTTCTCCGGTACTATGGAGAGAGCAACAGATTTATTGGAAATCATACATACCGATGTATGTGGTCCGATGAATATTGAGGCTCGTGGCGGATATCGTTATTTTCTCACCTTCACAGATGATTTAAGCAGATATGGGTATATCTACTTAATGAAACATAAGTCTGAAACATTTGAAAAGTTCAAGGAATTTCAGAGTGAAGTTGAAAATCATCGTAACAAGAAAATAAATTTTCTACGATCTGATCGTGGAGGAGAATATTTGAGTTACGAGTTTGGTATACATTTGAAAATTGTGGAATAGTTTCGCAACTCACGCCACCCGGAACACCACAGCGTAATGGTGTGTCCGAACGTCGTAATCGTACTTTACTTGATATGGTGCGATCTATGATGTCTCTTACTGATTTACCGCTATCGTTTTGGGGTTATGCTTTAGAGACGGCCGCATTCACGTTAAATAGGGCACCATCAAAATCCGTTGAGACGACGCCTTATGAACTATGGTTTGGCAAGAAACCAAAGTTGTCGTTTCTTAAAGTTTGGGGCTGCGATGCTTATGTGAAAAAGCTTCAACCTGATAAGCTCGAACCCAAAGCGGAGAAATGTGTCTTCATAGGATACCCAAAGGAAACTGTTGGGTATACCTTCTATCACAGATCCGAAGGCAAGACATTCGTTGCTAAGAATGGATCATTTCTAGAGAAGGAGTTTCTCTCGAAAGAAGTGAGTGGGAGGAAAGTAGAACTTGACGAGGTAACTGTACCTGCTCCCTTATTGGAAAATAGTACATCACAGAAAACTATTTCTGCGACACCTATACCAATTAGTGAGGAAGCTAATGATGATGATCATGAAACTTCAGGACAAGATACTACTGAACCACGTAGATCAACCAGAGTGAGATCCGCACCAGAGTGGTACGGTAATCCAGTACTGGAAGTCATGCTACTAGATCATGATGAACCTACGAATTATGAAGAAGCGATGGTGAGCCCAGATTCCGCAAAGTGGCTTGAAGCCATGAAATCTGAGATGGGATCCATGTATGAGAACAAAGTATGGACTTTGGTTGACTTGCCCAATGATCGGCAAGCAATTGAGAATAAATGGATCTTCAAGAAAAAGACTGACGCTGACGGTAATATTACTGTCTATAAAGCTCGACTTGTTGCAAAAGGTTTTCGACAAGTTCAAGGGGTTGACTACGATGAGACCTTCTCACCCGTAGCGATGCTCAAGTCCGTCAGAATTATGTTAGCAATTGCCGCGTTTTATGATTATGAAATATGGCAAATGGATGTCAAAACTGCATTCCTGAATGGATTTCTGGAAGAAGAGTTGTATATGATGCAACCATAAGGTTTTGTCGATCCGAAGGGAGCTAACAAAGTGTGCAAACTCCAGCGATCCATTTATGGACTGGTGCAAGCATCTCGGAGTTGGAATAAACGCTTTGATAGTGTGATCAAAGCATTTGGCTTTATACAGACTTTTGGAGAAGCCTGTATTTACAAGAAAGTGAGTGGGAGCTCTGTAGCATTTCTGATATTATATGTGGATGACATATTGCTGATTGGAAATGATATAGAATTTCTGGATAGCATAAAGGGATACTTGAATAAAAGTTTTTCGATGAAAGACCTCGGGGAAGCTGCTTACATATTAGGCATAAAGATCTATAGAGATAGATCAAGACGCTTAATTGGACTTTCACAAAGCACATACCTTGACAAGATTTTGAAGAAGTTCAAAATGGATCAAGCAAAGAAAGGGTTCTTGCCTGTGTTACAAGGTGTGAAGTTCAGTCAGACTCAATGCCCGACCAATGCAGAAGATAGAGAGAAAATGAAAGATGTTCCCTATGCTTCAGCCATAGGCTCTATCATGTATGCAATGCTGTGTACCAGACCTGATGTGTGCCTTGCTATAAGTTTAGCAGGGAGGTACCAAAGTAATCCAGGAGTGGATCACTAGACAGCGGTCAAGAACATCCTGAAATACCTGAAAAGGACTAGGGATATGTTTCTCGTATATGGAGGTGACAAAGAGCTCACCGTAAGAGGTTACGTTGATGCAAGCTTTGACACTGATCCGGACGATTCTAAATCGCAAACCGGATACGTGTTTACTTTAAACGGTGGAGCTGTCAGTTGGTGCAGTTCTAAACAAAGCGTCGTAGCGGGATCTACATGTGAAGCGGAGTACATAGCTGCTTCGAAAGCAGCGAACGAAGGAGTCTGGATGAAGGAGTTCATATCCGATCTAGGTGTCATACCTAGTGCATCGGGTCCAATGAAAATCTTCTGTGACAATACTGGAGCAATTGCCTTGGCAAAGGAATCCAGATTTCACAAAAGAACCAAACACATCAAAAGACGCTTCAACTCCATCTGGGATTTAGTCCAGGTGGGAGACATAGAGATTTGCAAGATACATACGGATCTGAATGTTGCAGACCCGTTGACTAAGCCTCTTCCACGAGCAAAACATGATCAGCACCAAGGCTCCATGGGTGTTAGAATCATTACTGTGTAATCTAGATTATTGACTCTAGTGCAAGTGGGAGACTGAAGGAAATATGCCCTAGAGGCAATAATAAAGCTATTATTTATTTCCTTATATCATGATAAATGTTTATTATTCATGCTAGAATTATATTAACCGGAAACATAATACATGTGTGAATACATAGACCAACAGAGTGTCACTAGTATGCCTCTACTTGACTAGCTCGTTAATCAAAGATGGTTATGTTTCCTAACCATAAACAAAGAGTTGTTATTTGATTAACGAGGTCACATCATTAGTTGAATGATCTGATTGACATGACCCATTCCATTAGCTTAGCACCCGATCGTTTAGTATGTTGCTATTGCTTTCTTCATGACTTATACATGTTCCTATAACTATGAGATTATGCAACTCCCGTTTACCGGAGGAACACTTTGGGTACTACCAAACGTCACAACGTAACTGGGTGATTATAAAGGAGTACTACAGGTGTCTCCAATGGTAGATGTTGGGTTGGCGTATTTCGAGATTAGGGTTTGTCACTCCGATTGTCGGAGAGGTATATCTGGGCCCTCTCAGTAATACACATCACATAAGCCTTGCAAGCATAATAACTAAGATGTTAGTTATGAGATGATGTATTACGGAACGAGTAAAGAGACTTGCCAGTAACGAGATTGAACTAGGTATTGGATACCGACGATCGAATCTCAGGCAAGTAACATACCGATGACAAAGGGAACAACGTATGTTGTTATGCGGTCTGACCGATAAAGATCTTCGTAGAATATGTAGGAGCCAATATGGGCATCCAGGTCCCACTATTGGTTATTGATCGGAGATGTGTCTCGGTCATGTCTACATTGTTCTCGAACCGTAGGGTCCGCACGCTTAACGTTACGATGACAGTTATTATGAGTTTATGCATTTTGATGTACCGAAGGTTGTTCGGAGTCCCGGATGTGATCACGGACATGATGAGGAGTCTCGAAATGGTCGAGACGTAAAGATTGATATATTGGAAGCCTATGTTTGGACACCGGAAGTGTTCCGGGTGAAATCGGGATTTTACCGGATTACCGGGAGGGTTACCGGAACCCCCCGGGAGCCAAATGGGCCAACATGGGCCTTAGTGGAAAGGTGAGAGGGCAGCCCACATAGGGCTGCGCCTCCCCCCTCTCCCTAGTCCTATTAGGACTAGGAGAGGGGCCGGCCACCTCTCTTTCACTTCCCTCTTGAGGAAACCTAGTTGGACTAGGATTGGAAGGGGGAGTCCTACTCCCGGTAGGAGTAGGACTCCTCCTGCGCCTCCCACCTTGGCCGGCCAGCTCCTCCTCCTCCATCCTTTATATACGGGGGCAGGGGACACCCCAATATACACAAGTTGATCCTTGAGATCGTTCCTTAGCCGTGTGCGGTGCCCCCTGCCACCAAATTCCACCTCGATCATACCGTTGTAGTGCTTAGGCGAAGCCCTGCGTCGGTAGTACATCAAGATCGTCACCACGCCGTCGTGCTGACGGAACTCCTCCCCAAAGCTTTGCTGGATCGGAGCCCGGGGATCGTCATCGAGCTAAACGTGTGCTAAGAACTCGGAGGTGCCGGAGTAACGGTGCTTGGATCGGTCGGATCGGGAAGACGTACGACTACTTCCTCTACGTTGTGTGATCGCTTCCGCAGTCGGGCTGCGTTGGTACGTAGACAACACTCTCCCCTCTCGTTGCTATGCATCACCATGATCTTGCATGTGCGTAGGAAAATTTTCGAAATTACTACATTCCCCAACAGTATTGTCCTTGCATGTCATATAATTTACTTGGTTTACTATTCAAACTTTGAAGATACGTGCTGAAGAAGATCAAGAGAAAGATATATATAATGAAGTTGATCCAAGTGCACTGTTGATGGACACAACAATGTTTGATGAAGCAAATCCAATAATGGAGTGGCTAAATGAGGATGAAGAGGATCCAATTGTTGATGGAGCTGATGCAGCCAATGCTGCTTTTGAGAAAATATGGCGTCTCAACTCAAGCAGGAAGGATTCTTATGTTGGTACAAAGGGTAATAAGAAGAAAAGAAAGAGGAATCATGATGAGGAGAATGAGTATGTTGAAACTGAGAGTGAGGATGAAGATGAAGAGAATGAGTATGTTGATAATGTGAGTGAGGATGATGATGGGGTGAGTGAGGATGACGAGGTTAATCAACAAGATCAGCAAGAGTCACAAATGCAAGTGGAAGAAGAGACACAAGTACAAGCTGAAAAGGAGAGAGCAGCAAGTGTTGGCAATTTGGAGACTCGTAGATCTGGACGACTAGTTAGGAAGAAGACCAAGGAAGTGAACAGCCTCTACTCGTAGATTTGGTAAGTCTCTTATTTTCGGCGTTTCCGCTTCAAAATTTTAGCTTGATGTTTTATATGTTTGAAGCAAATATCTTGATGTGCATTCCTTTCTTTAAGTAGGTTGATCTTTAATTGGTATGGTGCTCTAATGTTTATGCTCACTGTGTTTGATCAGTACTTGTGTATGATTAGTACTGTTGCTCTAATTGCTAGTACTTGTCAATTATCACCTAGTAGTGTTGTTATAATTGCTACTCCCTCCGTAAAGAAATATAAGAGTGTTTAGATAATTAAAGTAATGATCTAAACACTTTTATATTAGTTTACAGAGGGAGTACTTATCTTCTTGTATTACTGTTGTAGTTGCTACTTATCACCTATCAGTGTTCTAATTTCTACCAATCACCTAGTAGTGATGTTCTCTGTTAGTCCATTTTATTTGATTATGCACAAAGTGGAAGAAGAAAATTCTGATGTTGAACTACATCCATCCTGATCCTTTCTCTGTTTTCTCTAAACCAGAAATGCCACATGAAGAACTAAGGATATCAAGACGCTTTTGGATGTATGCAAGCTTGGAGCTGCTGTTTTATAGGTATGTTAACCACTATATTTATCCTTCAATACCTTGAGCTTATTCATGATTTTTTATTCACATTTTTCACCGTGGATTTTCCTTCTGTGTGACAATTGACAAATGGCTAGTCCAAGCCAACAGCGGGCTGTTTGTGTCTATGTTGCTTTCTTTGTATCCTTAGAGTTTTGTTGTGCTGGAGTACAAACTATAAACTAAAATTCATCATACTAGTATATGGAGGCATAACCTTTGCTCCTGAAGCTTTTTGGTGAATAAAAACTATATTGCTATAGTAGATTTGTTATTTCATTCATGAGCATGCATGGCATTTGAATATTGTTCTACTAGCTACTTCTCCTGATAATCCATTTTATTTTTTGTTGCACAAAGTGGCAGAAGATAATTCCAATGCAGAACTACCTCCATCCCGACCCTTCCTCTGTTTTCTCTAAACTAGTAATGGCATGTGAAGAATATCCAGGGATATCAAGAAGCTTTTGGATGTAGGCGAGCTTGGAGCTGTTGTTTCAGTGTCATGCTTTGATGGTTGTCTTTTGGAGCTGTTGTTTCTATTTGTAATCCTTTAAGTCTTTTGGCTGTACCGGACTATTTAAACTCCGAACTATGCTGTGATGGTTGAACTGATGTTGGACTGTTAAGGTTATGTTGGAGGCAACTTTATAACTAATGTGTGCCTGCTATATTGGACAGATGCAGTTTTATTAATCCCTAGAGCTTATTTGCTGAAGTTTATTCGATCCATGCTGATGGTTGTTGTGCTGCAATGTTTATGCTTTGTTTTATTTCAAATTTTGTTTGAATTTCGGCCAAATTTCGGTCGAATTTTGGTCAAATTTTCAAATTTTGATTTTGCAATTTCGTCCGATATTTTGCTGAAAAATTTAAAATTCCCGAAATTCGGCCATTTCGGCCAAGGACAAAAAAAACACAAACCAAAAATCAAAACGCAGTCTCCAACTCCTTCTCCGCGCTTGACTTAGATGGTGGTGAGACCTCACTTCTTTCGGGTAATTATCCGGACTCCCAGCTTTCCATCTCTCTTTCTCTCGATCTACCCCTAAGCTTTGCTGCTCCCTCCTGTTCAGTCAAGGATTCTACATCGCTTGGGTCTGAAGCGCATGAGGCCATGATGCGTCGTAAAATGGCTGCTAACAAGAGGGCCACCGACGCTGCCAAGCTCCGCCGCAGCCGTCGCCTCGCTGACAAAGGGGATGGTCAGTTCGTGGACATGACCACGAAGGCCATGCGTGTCAAGGCTCGTCGCTTCGATCTGCAGCACGCCTCTCACGACCTCGTCGAAGCCTTGGACTCCTCTGGACTCACCAGCGCCCCAGAGGATCCGGTGCTGGATTCCGATGCCCCTGCTCTCATTGCCAAGCTCTGTGGCGCTGAACCGGTGGAGGTTCAGGAGGTGTCCTCGCCGGCGCCGTGATCATCGATCTCCTGCCTTGGACAACGGCTCCTCGCCATGGCCGCTCTGTCCTTACTTGTTATGGCTATATCTGCCCATCTGTCATTGGTTTAATTCCTAGTTTCCCGTTCCTTAGCTTAAGCCCGTGGTCGCCGTGCTGTTCCGGCGAGTTGGTCTTCGACCCTTTTGTAACGTGTTTTGTAACGCGTGTGTGCTCCCAGGACTGTCTACTTTGCCCCTCTAGTGAACTTGTCTTTGCTTCTAGGTGCCTTCCTCATTGCTATGGTTAATCATAAATTTAGTTTTTGCTGCTGGAATGTTCGTGGCCTTGGGCAAACCCAAAAATGTTCGGATATTCTCTCTGAACTCCTGGCTATTAATCCACATGCTTGCTTTTTGCAAGAGACCAAGCTAGACTCCATCTCTACTCTAAAGCAGCGTTCCTTCCTCCCTAAGCACCTGAATCTAACCCACCCTCGTCCGGCCCTTGGGTCTGCAGGCGGTATGCTTTCGGCCTTCTCTTCGGCTCACTTTTCTCTTATTGCCATGGACCCCGGACTCTACACCCAGACAAACCTCATCTTGTCTAGCCTCCCCTCACCCGCTTGCTATTACCAATGTTTATGCTCCTAACGACCATGCGCTCAAGCAGGAATTCCTGTCGGAGCTCGCTTCCTTTGCCCCCTCTCCTCCCACTCCTTGGCTAATCTTGGGTGATTTCAATCTCCTAAGACTTCCCTTGGATAAAAACACGAGTAATTTCAGGCAGTCCGAAGCAGACATGTTCAATTCCTTTATTAACCAGAGGGCGCTGATTGAGCTTCCCCTTCTGGATAGATGCTACACTTGGTCTAGCAAAAGAGATCAACCCACTCTCGAAAAAATTGACAGAGTTTTCATCAATGTGGACTGGGATCTCCTCTTCTCCAACACCACCATTTCCTCGCTCACTAGATTCGTCTCTGACCATGTTCCCCTCTTGATCACTATAGACACCGTCATCCCTCGTCCCGCGCTTTTTCGTTTCGAACTTAGATGGACCACTAGGCCGGCCTGTCTTACGGTAGTCCAAAACGCCTGGGCTGCGGCCCGCTCCTGTTCAAACCACTCGCTTTCCCTAGTGGCTGCTCTCAAACGTACTCGCGCTGACTTAAAAATTTGGCGGCGCTCCGCTCTACCTCTAAATACTCGGGAGAGGAACTGCAAGACTGTCATTTCCGTTCTTGACCTCATCGAAGAATCTTGTTTCCTCTCGTCTCCTGAACTGGCTCTCCGTCGTGTCATTATTAAAGTTCTCCAATGCACGCTTCGTGAGAAAGCCCTCTATTGGATCCAGCGTGGAAAAATTCACACCACTTTAGAAGGAGATGAAAACTCTCGCTTCTTTCACGCGTCTGCCTCTGCCCGTCTCCGGAAAAATAAAATTAATACTCTTGTCTCAAATGGCTCAGAATTCTTCTCCCACGATGCTAAATCCAACATTCTTTCTGATTTCTACGCCTCCCTTATCGGCACGGCCTTTCAGCCAACCTGGTCCTTCGCCCTCAAGGACTTATACCCAGAACACGCTCCACAACTCTGTTCTCTGGATGCCCCCTTCACAGATGCCGAAATCACCAATGCCTTTCTCTCCATGAATAAGTATGCTAGTCCTGGACCGGACGGCTTTGGCCCTGGGTTCTACCGCAAATTTTCGCACATCCTCAAAGGGAAGATAACTCTTTTCCTTTTAGACTTTCACGCCCAAAACAGCGATATCTCTTGCCTTAACCGGGCCTTCATAATCCTCCTTCCCAAGCATTCTGATGCTCGCTCCCCAGCTGACTTCCGCCCCATCTCTCTTCAAAACTGTCCTATCAAAGGAGTCGCAAAACTTCTAACCAACAGGTTAAAACCCCTTACCCCCCTCCTGGTGCATGCTGACCAAACCGGTTTCCTGTCTAGTCGTAACATCTCTGAGAACTTCCTCTACGCTGCAGATATCCTTCACTGTTGCGCTAAAAGGAAAGCCCCCTCCCTCATCATCAAACTAGACTTTCGGAAAGCTTTTGACTCTGTTTGCTGGACGACCCTCCTCCATACCCTTCAGGTTAGAGGTTTCCCCCCTCGGTGGTGCGACTGGATTAACTCTCTCCTTAACACTGGATCCACTGCCGTTATGCTAAATGGCATCCCGGGGAGGTGGATTCAGTGCAAAAACGGCCTCCGGCAGGGCGACCTCTCTCCCCTTACCTTTTCATTATTGTCGCCGATATCCTCCAACAAATGATCATCAAAGCCAACCGTGAAGGTAAGTTGTTGCACCCCCTAAGCCCTCGCCTTCCCTGTCCCGTCCTTCAATACGCCGATGACACGCTTATCATTGTTAAAGCTACGCCCGGGGCAGAAAAACACCTCAAGAGTATTCTAGATAGCTTTGCTGCGGCCACTGGTCTCCAGGTTAATTTCGACAAGACCACTTTTATCCCTCTTAATGTTGATCCCACTGACGCAGCCCTTATAGCAGCTGACCTTGCCACTAACATCTCCTCCTTTCCGCAAACTTATCTCGGCCTTCCTCTCTCTCCCTACAAACTTCCCCCCTCAGCCTTCCAACCAGTCATCGATCGGTGTGATATCTACCTCGCTGGGTGGTGCACGCTACTTCTCTCTCGTGGTGGCAAGCTTGTTCTCCTCTCTGCCGTTCTAGACAGCCTCCCTACCTATTTTATGCTCTGTTTCGCTCTTCCTGTCCAGGTTATTGAAGCTATCGACAAGAGACGACGTACCTTTTTCTGGTCTAATGATGACACTAGCTCTGGGGCAAAATGCCTGGTTGCTTGGGATAAAGTTTGTACCCCTAGAGAAGCTGGTGGTCTAGGTGTAAAAAACCTTCGCGCACAAAACTTTTGTCTACTGCTGAAATTTGCTTATGAATTTTTACACTCCTCAAACCTTCCCTCGAAGGATTGGGTCTTACACCATTCGCCTCTTCACATTGGACATGGCAAAAACAGCTCTTTCCTAGCAAAAACCATTTTCAAGCATCTTCAGAGTTTGAGAGAGATTTCCCAGTGTACTGTTGGAGATGGTTGCTCTACATTTTTTTGGTTAGATCATTGGCTAAAGCCGGAACCACTGGCTTTAGTGTACCCAGCTCTTTTTTCTCACCACACAAACCAAAATGGCCTGGTAGCCACTATTTTGCAGAATGGGATCAAACTTGCTCTTCGTAATCGACTAACCTCTACTACGATTGCAGAACTTGCTTCTCTTAATTCCTTGTTGCAGAACTGTGCTCTCTCTCAGGTACCGGACAATCGTTGCCTGCTCAACGGCGCTGCCTTTTCCACAAAGGGCGCATATGCGGCCCTCTCGGATCACCTCTCGGACCCCATGCTTAATGATATTTGGGACTCAAAGGTTCCCAAGAAGGTTATGATCTTCGGTTGGCTATTCTACCTTGATCGCCTAAACACAAGGAAGAATCTGCATAAGAAGAGCATTCTGGACTCTTCTGCTTGTCCTAGATGTAGTCACTCGGTTGAGGATCGACAACACCTTTTTTTCACTTGTCCAGCAGCTCGCAGGATCTGGAGAGCAGCCGGCATCTGCCCTCTTTACACTCCTATCACCAGTCTCTTCAGTACGACGCTTTCGGATGCGCTGCCTACCATGGTCCGCCCCTTCATGCTCCTTCTGATTCTATGGAAAATCTGGGACGCGTGCAACAAGAAAGTTTTCCAAGGACTAGATGTTGCGGCTTCAGACTCCTTGAGAACTATCTTGGATGATTTGATTGTTGAGGTCTGCTTCGGTACACCCCCCCCCCGCTTAACGTATAAGGGAATTTTGGGCATACGGTGCTTAACGTATCCTGCGCCGTATGCGGCATGCCCATACAGGTAGAGCCGAGCGCACGGCTCGAGCCGATACGGCCGGCTCGAAACTACCCTCTCCCCTTCGCGCGAGAAAAAAAACACGACCTGCGATGATCACGCGGCCCATTCCAACGTCGCCCCGCCCCGCCATCGCCGCCCTTACCTGCCGATAGCCGCCTTTCCCCGCCGATCTAGACGTGATCACGCTGCCAATTCCAACGTCTTCCCATTCGGCCGATCGCCGCCTTCTCCCCGTCTTCACCCGGGATCTGGCCGGCGCGGACAGATCTTGGAGTCGCCCGCCGTACGTGCAGTTCCCTCCGTGCAGGTCGTCACGGTGACGTGGCCTACGTGGACGTCGTCGCCGCCCGCAACTCCGTGATCAACCTCTCCGGGAACGTCCTCACCGTCCGCAGCCACGCCAGGCCGGCCGAAGTGCACGTGCATGCCATGTGAGCCGTCTAGTTCGTCAAAAAAATTGAATCTGTAAATAATTATGTGCAATCACTTGTTAGATAAGAATTTCTCATCTGTATGATCATAGTACATTTAATTTGATTTAAAATTGATAGATCAATTTTTATTATAATATTGCAGTGTTGGTTGAGAGATCATTTAATGGATAAAGAAACTGGATTTACGGACCTGTTTTTGGACACGAGTTGGGATGGTAGCGATAGTGTTGATCGTACGAATGGTAATGATAGTAAAGATGATGATGATGGCAGCGACAATGAATCCTGGTCGTCGTACGATAATTTACCTGAGGAGGATTTTGAAAAGAAGGAGGAGGGTGCTTGTAGTGAAAACGTAAGTGTCGTGTACATTCTTTTCGTCGGATGAAGAACCATATGGTACTTACACGTGCATATGATTTTTTTATGTGCAGGAGGATATTGACGTTCAGAACGAGGAAAATCATGGTGTTGAATCTTTCGGGGATAACATAAGCCAAGTTCGGTCCAAAATTTAAGATGTCATTGAATAATAAAAAATTGGTTACGACAACTTACACTTGCTTATGTGGAATATTGTAGGCTAACTTTGATGGTTGGAGTGGTGAAGATGGATATGAGCATGAGGATGGAGCTAATATGGACATTGAGGAAGCTGAAATCCAGCAACGTGCGCTGGAGACACAGTTGAAGGTTATGGGTATGACATTTGCATCACAATGGGAGGCTCACATGTTCTATAATAACTACGCCAAAGACCGTGGATTCAGTATCAGAAAAGATAAGGTGAAACGAGGAAAAGGACTTTCAACCACTGTTCGGTATAGGAGATACGTTTGCTCGAGGGCAGGAAAATGTCTCAGTAAATTTTTAAACCTGGAGGGTCGTACACGCAGGCTAAGACCAGAGACTCATTGCGAGTGTGGCGCACATTTAGTCGTGAAGTTGGACAAATGACGTGGAGTTTTGTTCGTGGCAGCTTTTATGGATGATCACAACCATTTGTTGGCTAGACCAGATGAGGTGGTATTTCTGCGGTCACATCGAGTGATGTGAGATCACCAAATAGCTGAGATCTTGGCGATGGAAGGAGCTGGGATCAGAAAGCATATCATCATTGACAACTTCATTAGCAGGTATGGCTCGTATGATAAGTGTGGGTTTCTGAGACGAGACGTGTACAACCTATGTTGCCGAGAAAAAATGAAGTTGATTGCGAAGGGTGATGCTAACCCGACAATCGGGATTATGAGGAGCAGAAAGGAGAAGGATCCAGAGTTTTTCTTTGAGTACGTGCTCGATAAGGAGGGCCGTTTGAAGAGCATTTTCTGGTGCGATGCACAGTTGCGGCGGGACTATCAATTGTATGGAGATGTGACGGTGTTCGACAGCACATATAAGATGAACAGATATGGTATGCCGTTCATCCCCTTTGTTGGTGTAAACAATCATCGTTGCACCACAGTTTTTGGTTGTGCCATTGTGTCCGACGAGACCGAAGCGACGTACATGTGGCTGCTCCAGACATTCCTGAAGGCCAATTGTCAGAAAAAGCCAAGGTCAATCATCACAGATGGAGACGCTGCAATGATACGAGCTATTCAGTTGGTTTTGGTTGATGTGTTGCACCGTCTCTGCTCATGGCACGTGGAAAAAAACATGTAGAAGCACCTTAATTACAAATCGCTAAGTGAGTTCAGGGCACTCTCGTACTACTCCACCTCTCCAGCCAACTTTGAGGCGAGATGGCACGCTTTCGTCCGTAAATGGAAGACTGATAAAACAGAAGAGTGGCTGAGTAGGATGTACAAGAAGAGGAGTCTGTGGGCAGCATCATATCTGTCAGATGGTTTTTTCTGGGTATGCGTAGTAATCAGAGGAGTGAAAGTCTTAACTCTTGTCTTCACCTGCACTTGGACGGCGGTATGACTATTGTTGACCTAGTTGTGCATTATGAGAATTGCATAGTTCGACTACGTGAGAACGAGGCGCATGATGACTGTGTTTCAAATCAGTCATTGCCACCATCAGTCACAGAATATAAGGATATTGAGAAGCATGCCGCCGAAGTATTTACTCATTCCAATTTTTATATTCTTCAACAAGATCTGAAGAAGATGGGAGAGCTTGAGATTTTTGAGACGCTAGTGGGAGTTGACTGCCACACCTTCATCGTGACATGGAGAAATAACCGGAAATTTCAGTTCAGCGTGAATTATCGAGCTGAAAACTCTGAGAATACGATAGACTGCAGTTCTGGACGAATGCTTCGGAAAGGATTGCCTTGCAAACACATTTTGTATGTGTTGGTTCATCTTAAAAAATCTAAAATACCTAAGTGTTGCATCCTTAAGAGGATGTCGAAAGTTGCGAGAGGTGGGTTGCCTGCACAGCGAAAGAGTGACTTGTTTGGCTGGGGTTGGACAGGGGCAGAGCAGCGTGCTCGCTATAGTCAACTTAGTATAACAGGAGCTAAAGCTTTTCATGTTGCTTCAAATGATCCATTCGTCTATGATGAGTTGATGCAGTGTCTGCAGAATATAATAGCGAAGAAAAAGGTCCCCGATGATAATGCTGTTGGTAGTACAAGAAATGTGCATGAGGATCCACGTCAGCCGGAACAACATGTTGATGTCATAGGTGATCCCGTGAAAGTTTCCACAAAGGGCGCCCCTAAACAGAGCAGGACAGGGCGGGCAAAGAAAGATCCAAATGGTACAAAGAATGGAAGACCAAAATCATTTTCTGACAAAAAACCCGGTCCTCTTTGTGGCATTTGTAAGAAAGAGGGCCATAGATGGCAAACGTGCCCTGAGAATGAAAAGTAAGTTTTTCATTTTTTTCAACTATTTTTTGGTTTTGTCTTCACAATTGTCTGATGAGTTGTTTACAATTTTTTATGTAGGAACCGGGCATAAAGATGAAGTACTCATAATCAGTTGAAGGCACTGGCAATTTCAATTTATTTGTTTAAGAATAAGAGACATGGCACTTTGAGTTTATTCTTTAAACCACCTTGTTCGATGAAATTCATTAGCACTTTCAGTTTATTTGTTTAAGAATAATAGACATGGCACTTTGAGTTAATGTTTATGCCACCTTGTTCAATGTTATGAGACATGCGATTTATATTATTATGTGTGAAACATATTATATTTGTATGAATGTGTTACTGCTGTAATGACATAGTAAACTTATGAACATTTTTAAAATGCAATGTATGTGACAATTGTTTTGTAAAAAAAAGCCCCAGCCGTGGCCGGGCGCGCGCGCGGACAGTAAACTACTACGCCTTCTGGCGAGGCCTTTCGGCCGCCGAGCGGGGAGGCCACGGCGCACAGCAGGGCATCCAGTAATGTTCTGTAGCGAGCTTGTGAGAAGGCGAAGACGCGGGTATGTAAACCGGTCGGCGCGTCTCTCCATGGGCGAGGTGGGACTAAACCTACTCGGCACAACGCGCCAGCGTCCGTATCCGCACATGAAGAGGATCAGCCCACGCGCCCGATGCGCGTCGTTTATGGGCCGACAGATCGCCATATTCCCCCTCGGGATCGTTGCATGTGTGCCGCTGGCTGGGGCGGGACGAGACGTGTGCCACCCGGCGTGCGGCTGGTCGGTCGGCCGTCTGCTGGGCCAGCAGACCCACCCCGTGGCGCACGGCGAATGGTGGCAGCCCACACTAGCTAGACTGCGCGGGCCCGTCACTGGCTCGGCTGTCGGCCACCGCACGGGCTGGAATATTCGTCAGACCGATCGCCGCTGCTGCCACCAGAATCGACGTGGGAAATTTGCAGCATTTATCCACATTGCACCAACTCAGGACGGCGGGCATATTTTTTAATAAAAAAATGACCGCCGCGAGTAGGAACAACAACAACAATACATGTAATATCGCAGAGGCAAACTGATACATTTTAGGACAGAAAAAATATTACTTGCCCACATGCATTTAAATCTTTAGTGTCTCATGAAAGCAATAAATAAAACATGAAAAATTGTCGAAATCTGTCCCAGTGCCATGTCGCATTACAATCGATCAAAGTATCCAACAACGGTAGGGAAACCTTCTACGGGACTAAAACCCTACCGATGCTAATACCTACTCCTTCTCCATGATTTTAACAATTTTCATCTTCACTTTCTCTAATCTGTTGACCTCAGAAAAAAATGATTTCCACGGCAATACGCGGCCTTGACTCATTAATCTCTTGCTGGTCAAATTCATGTGTCCAGCGATCTCCGTCCCAGTATTTTATGCACCACATCACAAAAAGTCCACAAGACACTCTGCAATAAACATGTGCGATCAGCTTAGGATATAGCATGCACTTTCTTGTATTCATTTAACTTACCCATCATATTGTCTCGGCATTTTATACTCATTAATTGGCCACGATGAGACATCTGGAATTTTTTTTGATTCAAGAGTAGAGTTGGCCTCCATAATATCCTTAGAAATTTCAGCTCTCTGAAACAAAGTAACAAACCAGAATTTAATGTATGACTCAATAATTTTCTGAATGCGAGTGTGAAAATTATAGCGTACCAGGGTGGCAATCATATTGTGAATTCTTTTGCTTATTGCACCTTTAGAATTTGAGTCAAGAACTTGAAACTTCTCTTTGACGGTGTGCATCACTATGGTTATCCAATGATTATCATTAACGTGCATAGGAAAATACGCCTATATAGTAATCAAATGATGTTAGTGCAATTAAATAATAATGACTAACAAAAACAAATAAATATGAAAGGAATACCTTGTCCCGTCTGAAATACTCATCCATTACTCTTTCACCATTTTGTAATAACGATAAGGAACAAACTTGGTGGATTGTGGTGCTAAGACTGTACCCACAAGAACCAATACGGCCCTTCTCACAAAATCATCATCATATGACTGAGTATCAACAATATTTTTTTATCAACTCATCTATGAGGATTAGGCATGTTCTTTTGTCTAGAAACCGATTTGGAACAATTTTTTTGGCATCTAGTTGTACTGTTGCTATCATGCTACTGACATCATCACCCTCGTTACGTAGCCCAAATATGTCGTAAACATCTTCATTAAGCACACTGATGCCGTCAGTATTTGGCCGAATAATAAATCACTTTCTAGTACTGTCATACGTTGTAATCATAAATTCCAATAAATTTTTCCTCATTTTCACGGAAGGAATTCTTAACATACAGTCCAAATTTGTGCCACGTAGCATCATGCGCTGTCTGGGTGTGAATTTTCCCACCAATTCGCACCACTTCTCAACCGAGCAGTACACATCTCCCAATTCTTGCATTCTAAATAAGATGCCAGTTAGCTAACTAGTTACGAGATTCAAAAAAGATTACGTACGGTTCAATACCATACCTTCCGGCGTCTCGACGAGCACCGGCAGCCACCGTTGCCAAACCCCACCCGGTGTGGGTTAGTCATGGCAGCCGCGCGCCCTCTGCCCACACGAGCGCGTTGGACGACAGCCCGTCCTAGGGTTTAGGGTGCCACAAATTTGCCGAGACGGCATGGCCGGGCCTGAGATCCAAGTCGCGTGCGCAGATGACGAATTGTATGGCCGCCGTCAGGCCGGCGGGGAAGGGAGTTTGGACGGCCACGGCGTTGCAACCGTCGGATCGGGGACGGGTGAGGACGTGCGTGGAGGCGGCGGGGCTAGGCGGTCCTGGGGCGAGGTAATGGCGGCTTGGTTTCCATGCCATGCACGCACGTACGGCGTCATAGACGTGGTCACGCCATATTGGGCCACTTGGCCCGTCCCGTAAAACTACCGCCGGCTGGCCCACGGTGCATTTATTAAAAACATGCATTGTAGTTTAATACCACATCGCTAAGCCGGCGCGCCGTTGACTCCTTTATATAATTTTCTGTCGGTCAATGAACAAACATCTCAGTTTGTGGGACTCTATTTGGAGGATATGCAGGATCGATGTGAGTCTTCACCTGCTCATAGCTTGTGAAGGTTCACATTGATCATTCATATTCTTCAAAAAGAGAGCCATTATCTTCGATGTTTTTTTAACGTCAGAAATTATTAATGCATTTTCTTAATGCAACAATTTTAACGTCAGCCGGTGGATCCCAAACTTTTTGGACACGCACCCATCGTCAGGTCCATCATGCGTGCAAGTTTTCATAATTTTCCGGCACCGTATGAATTTTCTATGATTTTCTTCATGAAACGCACCGAAAACACTGACCGGGCGAGACGCAACGTGCGTATGGTGTCGGAATTCGTTCAACTCTTGCATGGGGCCCTAAGATGGGCATGCCCACTACCTCCCAAAATTGGGTCACGTTTTGTGCATGCCACCTCGTACCACCAACACAACCAGCACTGATCTGATATGGCCGATGTCAGCCCCGTACTGCGTTCTCTTTTCTAACTCAGCCGGTGGACCCCAAACTTTTTGGCCACGCACCCATCGCCAGGTCCATCATGCGTGCAAGTTTTCATAATTTTCCGGCACCGTATGAATTTTCTATGGTTTTCTTCGTGAAACGCACCGAAAACACTGACCGGGCGTGACGCAACGTGCGTATGGTGTCGGAATTCGTTCAACTCTTGCGTGGGGCCCTAAGATGGGCATTCCCACTCCCTCCCAAAATTGGGTCACGTTTCGTGCATGCCACCTCGTACCACCAACACAACCGGCACTGATCTGATATGGCCGATGTCAGCCCCGTACTGTGTTCTTTTTTCTGACTCAGCCGGTGGACCCCAAACTTTTTGAACACGCACCCATCGCCAGGTCCATCATGCGTGCAAGTTTTCATAATTTTCCGGCACCGTATGAATTTTCTATGGTTTTTTCGTGAAACGACCTGAAAACACTGACCGGGCGTGACGCAACGTGCGTATGGTGTCGGAATTCATTCAACTCTTGCGTGGGGCCCAAAGATGGGCATCCCACTGCCTCCCAAAATTGGGTCACGTTTCGTGCATGCCACCTCGTACCACCAACACAACCGGCACTGATCTGATATGGCCGATGTCAGCCCCGTACTGCGTTCTCTTTTCTGACTCAGCCGGTGGACCCCAAACTTTTTGAACACGCACCCATCGCCAGGTCCATCATGCGTGCAAGTTTTCATAATTTTCCGGCACCGTATGAATTTTGTATGGTTTTTTCGTGAAACGCACCGAAAACACTGACCGGGCGTGACGCAACGTGCGTATGGTGTCGGAATTCGTTCAACTCTTGCGTGGGGCCCTAAGATGGGCATGCCCACTGCCTCCCAAAATTGGGTCACGTTTCGTGCATGCCACCTCATACCACCAACACAACCAGCACTGATGTGATATGGCCGATGTCAGCCCCGTACTGCGTTCTCTTTTCTGACTCAGCAGGTGGACCCCAAACTTTTTGGCCACGCACCCATCGCCAGGTCCATCATGCGTGCAAGTTTTCATAATTTTCCAGCACCGTATGAATTTTCTATGGTTTTCTTCCTGAAACGCACCGAAAACACTGACCGGGCGTGACGCAACGTGCGGATGGTGTCGGAATTCGTTCAACTCTTGCGTGGGGCCCTAAGATGGGCATGCCCACTGCCTCCCAAAATTGGGTCACATTTTGTGCATGCCACCTCGTACCACCAACACAACCAGCACTTATCTGATATGGCCGATGTCAGCCCCGTACTGCGTTCTCTTTTCTGACTCAGCCGGTGGACCCCAAACTTTTTGGCCACGCACCCATCGCCAGGTCCATCATGCATGCAAGTTTTCATAATTTTCTGGCACCGTATGAATTTTCTATGGTTTTCTTCATGAAACGCACCGAAAACACTGACCGGGCATGACGCAACGTGCATATGGTGTCGGAAATCGTTCAACTCTTGCGTGGGGCCCTAAGATGGGCATGCCCACTGCCTCCCAAAATTGGGTCACGTTTCGTGCATGCCACCTCGTACCACCAACACAACCGGCACTGATCTGATATGGCCGATGTCAGCCCCGTACTGCGTTCTCTTTTCTGACTCAGCCGGTGGACCCCAAACTTTTTGAACACGCACCCATCGCCAGGTCCATCATGCGTGCAAGTTTTCATAATTTTCCGGCACCGTATGTATTTTCTATGGTTTTTCGTGAAACGCACCGAAAACACTAACCGGGCATGACGCAACGTGCTATGGTGTCGGAATTCGTTCAACTCTTGCGTGGGGCCCTAAGATGGGCATGCCCACTGCCTCCCAAAATTGGGTCACGTTTCGTGCATGCCACCTCGTACCACCAACACAACCAGCACTGAACTGATATGGCTGATCTCAGCCCCGTACTGCGTTCTCTTTTCTGACTCAGCCGGTGGACCCTAAACTTTTTGAACACGCACCCAACGCCAGGTCCATCATGCGTGCAAGTTTTCATAATTTTCTGGCACCGTATGAATTTTCTATGGTTTTTTTCGTGAAACGCACCGAAAACACTGACCGGCCGTGATGCAACGTGCGTATGGTGTCGGAATTCGTTCAACTCTAGCGTGGGGCCCTAAGATGGGCATGCCCACTGCCTCCCAAAATTGGGTCACGTTTCGTGCATGCCACCTCATACCACCAGCACAACCAGCACTGATGTGATATGGCTGATGTGAGCCCCGTACTGCGTTCTCTTTTGTGACTCAGCAGGTGGACCCCAAACTTTTTGGCCACGCACCCATCGCCAGGTCCATCATGCGTGCAAGTTTTCATAATTTTCCAGCACCGTATGAATTTTCTATGGTTTTCTTCCTGAAACGCACCGAAAACACTGACCGGGCGTGACGCAACGTGCGGATGGTGTCGGAATTCGTTCAACTCTTGCGTGGGGCCCTAAGATGGGCATGCCCACTGCCTCCCAAAATTGGGTCACGTTTCGTGCATGCCACCTCGTACCACCAACACAACCGGCACTGATCTGGTATGGCCGATGTCAGCCCCGTACTGCGTTCTCTTTTCTGACTCAGCCGGTGGACCCCAAACTTTTTGAACACGCACCCATCGCCAGCTCCATCATGCGTGCAAGTTTTCATAATTTTCCGGCACCGTATGTATTTTCTATGGTTTTTCGTGAAACGCACCGAAAACACTAACCGGGCATGACGCAACGTGCTATGGTGTCGGAATTCGTTCAACTCTTGCGTGGGGCCCTAAGATGGGCATGCCCACTGCCTCCCAAAATTGGGTCACGTTTCGTGCATGCCACCTCGTACCACCAACACAACCAGCACTGAACTGATATGGCTGATCTCAGCCCCGTACTGCGTTCTCTTTTCCGACTCAGCCGGTGGACCCCAAACTTTTTGAACACGCACCCATCGCCAGGTCCATCATGCGTGCAAGTTTTCATAATTTTCTGGCACCGAATGAATTTTCTATGGTTTTTTTCGTGAAACGCACCGAAAACACTGACCGGCCGTGACGCAACGTGCGTATGGTGTCGGAATTCGTTCAACTCTTGCGTGGGGCCCTAAGATGGGCATGCCCACTGCCTCCCAAAATTGGGTCACGTTTCGTGCATGCCACCTCGTACCACCAACACAACCAGCACTGATCTGATATGGCCGATGTCAGCCCCGTACTGCGTTCTCTTTTCTGACTCAGCCGGTGGACCCCAAACTTTTTGGCCACGCACCCATCGCCAGGTCCATCATGCGTGCAAGTTTTCATAATTTTCCGGCACCGTATGAATTTTCTATAGTTTTCTTCATGAAACGCACCGAAAACACTGACCGGGCATGACGCAACGTGCATATGGTGTCGGAAATCGTTCAACTCTTGCGTGGGGCCCTAAGATGGGCATGCCCACTGCCTCCCAAAATTGGGTCACGTTTCGTGCATGCCACCTCGTACCACCAACACAACCGCCACTGATCTGATATGGCCGATGTCAGCCCCGTACTGCGTTCTCTTTTCTGACTCAGCCGGTGGACCCCAAACTTTTTGAACACGCCCCATCGCCAGGTCCATCATGCGTGCAAGTTTTCATAACTTTCCGGCACCGTATGAATTTTCTATGGTTTTTTCGTGAAACGCACCGAAAACACTGACCGGGCATGACGCAACGTGCGTATGGTGTCGGAATTCGTTCAACTCTTGCGTGGGGCCCTAAGATGGGCATGCCCACTGCCTCCCAAAATTGGGTCACGTTTCGTGCATGCCACCTCGTACCACCAACACAACCAGCACTGAACTGATATGGCTGATCTCAGCCCCGTACTGCGTTCTCTTTTCTGACTCAGCCGGTGGACCCCAAACTTTTTGAACACGCACCCATCGCCAGGTCCATCATGCGTGCAAGTTTTCATAATTTTCTGGCACCGTATGAATTTTCTATGGTTTTTTTCGTGAAACGCACCGAAAACACTGACCGGCCGTGACGCAACGTGCGTATGGTGTCGGAATTCGTTCAACTCTTGCGTGGGGCCCTAAGATGGGCATGCCCACTGCCTCCCAAAATTGGGTCACGTTTCGTGCATGCCACCTCGTACCACCAACACAACCAGCACTGAACTGATATGGCTGATCTCAGCCCCGTACTGCGTTCTCTTTTCTGACTCAGTCGGTGGACGCCAAACTTTTTGAACACGCACCCATCGCCAGGTCCATCATGCGTGCATGTTTTCATAATTTTCTGGCACCGTATGAATTTTCTATGGTTTTTTTCGTGAAACGCACCGAAAACACTGACCGGCCGTGACGCAACGTGCGTATGGTGTCGGAATTCGTTCAACTCTTGCGTGGGGCCCTAAGATGGGCATGCCCACTGCCTCCCAAAATTGGGTCACGTTTCGTGCATGCCACCTCGTACCACCAACACAACCAACACTGATCTGATATGGCCGATGTCAGCCCCGTACTGCGTTCTTTTTTCTGACTCAGCCGGTGGACCCCAAACTTTTTGGCCACGCACCCATCGCTAGGTCCATCATGCGTGCAAGTTTTCATAATTTTCCGGCACCGTATGAATTTTCTATGGTTTTCTTCGTGAAACGCACCGAAAACACTGACCGGGCATGACGCAACGTGCGTATGGTGTCGGAATTCGTTCAACTCTTGCGTGGGGCCCTAAGATGGGCATTCCCACTCCCTCCCAAAATTGGGTCACGTTTCGTGCATGCGACCTCGTACCACCAACACAACCGGCACTGATCTGATATGGCCGATGTCAGCCCCGTACTGTGTTCTTTTTTCTGACTCAGCCGGTGGACCGTAAACTTTTTGAACATGCACCCATCGCCAGGTCCATCATGCGTGCAAGTTTTCATAATTTTCCGGCACCGTATGAATTTTCTATGGTTTTTTCGTGAAACGACCTGAAAACACTGACCGGGCGTGACGCAACGTGCGTATGGTGTCGGAATTCATTCAACTCTTGCGTGGGGCCCAAAGATGGGCATGCCCACTGCCTCCCAAAATTGGGTCACGTTTCGTGCATGCCACCTCGTACCACCAACACAACCGGCACTGATCTGATATGGCCGATGTCAGCCCCGTACTGCGTTCTCTTTTCTGACTCAGCCGGTGGACCCCAAACTTTTTGAACACGCACCCATCGCCAGGTCCATCATGCGTGCAAGTTTTCATAATTTTCCGGCACCGTATGAATTTTCTATGGTTTTTTCGTGAAACGCACCGAAAACACTGACCGGGCGTGACGCAACGTGCGTATGGTGTCGGAATTCGTTCAACTCTTGCGTGGGGCCCTAAGATGGGCATGCCCACTGCCTCCCAAAATTGGGTCACGTTTCGTGCATGCCACCTCGTACCACCAACACAACCAGCACTGATGTGATATGGCCGATGTCAGCCCCGTACTGCGTTCTCTTTTCTGACTCAGCAGGTGGACCCCAAACTTTTTGGCCACGCACCCATCGCCAGGTCCATCATGCGTGCAAGTTTTCATAATTTTCCAGCACCGTATGAATTTTCTATGGTTTTCTTCCTGAAACGCACCGAAAACACTGACCGGGCGTGACGCAACGTGCATATGGTGTCAGAATTCGTTCAACTCTTGTGTGGGGCTCTAAGATGGGCATGCCCACTGCCTCCCAAAATTGGGTCACGTTTCGTGCATGCCACCTCGTACCACCAACATAACCGGCACTGATCTGATATGGCCGATGTCAGCCCCGTACTGGGTTCTCTTTTCTGACGCAGCCGGTGGACCCCAAACTTTTTGAACACGCACCCATCGCCAGGTCCATCATGCGTGCAAGTTTTCATAATTTTCTGGCACCATATGAATTTTCTATGGTTTTTTCGTGAAACGCACCGAAAACACTGACCGGGCGTGACGCAACGTGCGTATGGTGTCGGAATTCGTTCAACTCTTGCATGGGGCCCTAAGATGGGCATGCCCACTGCCTCCCAAAATTGGGTCACGTTTCGTGCATGCCACCTTGTACCACCAACACAACCAGCACTGATGTGATATGGCCGATGTCAGCCCCGTACTGCGTTCTCTTTTCTGACTCAGCCGGTGGACCCCAAACTTTTTGGCCACGCACCCATCACCAGGTCCATCATGCGTGCAAGTTTTCATAATTTTCCGCCACCGTATGAATTTTCTATGGTTTTCTTCCTAAAACGCACCGAAAACACTGACCGGGCGTGACGCAACGTGCGTATGGTGTCGGAATTCGTTCAACTCTTGCGTGGGGCCCTATGATGGGCATGCCCACTGCCTCCCAAAATTGGGTCACGTTTCGTGCATGCCACCTCGTACCACCAACACAACCAGCACTGAACTGATATGGCTGATCTCAGCCCCGTACTGCGTTCTCTTTTCTGACTCAGCCGGTGGACCCTAAACTTTTTGAACACGCACCCAACGCCAGGTCCATCATGCGTGCAAGTTTTCATAATTTTCTGGCACCGTATGAATTTTCTATGGTTTTTTTCGTGAAACGCACCGAAAACACTGACCGGCCGTGATGCAACGTGCGTATGGTGTCGGAATTCGTTCAACTCTAGCGTGGGGCCCTAAGATGGGCATGCCCACTGCCTCCCAAAATTGGGTCACGTTTCGTGCATGCCACCTCATACCACCAGCACAACCAGCACTGATGTGATATGGCTGATGTGAGCCCCGTACTGCGTTCTCTTTTGTGACTCAGCAGGTGGACCCCAAACTTTTTGGCCACGCACCCATCGCCAGGTCCATCATGCGTGCAAGTTTTCATAATTTTCCAGCACCGTATGAATTTTCTATGGTTTTCTTCCTGAAACGCACCGAAAACACTGACCGGGCGTGACGCAACGTGCGGATGGTGTCGGAATTCGTTCAACTCTTGCGTGGGGCCCTAAGATGGGCATGCCCACTGCCTCCCAAAATTGGGTCACGTTTCGTGCATGCCACCTCGTACCACCAACACAACCGGCACTGATCTGGTATGGCCGATGTCAGCCCCGTACTGCGTTCTCTTTTCTGACTCAGCCGGTGGACCCCAAACTTTTTGAACACGCACCCATCGCCAGCTCCATCATGCGTGCAAGTTTTCATAATTTTCCGGCACCGTATGTATTTTCTATGGTTTTTCGTGAAACGCACCGAAAACACTAACCGGGCATGACGCAACGTGCTATGGTGTCGGAATTCGTTCAACTCTTGCGTGGGGCCCTAAGATGGGCATGCCCACTGCCTCCCAAAATTGGGTCACGTTTCGTGCATGCCACCTCGTACCACCAACACAACCAGCACTGAACTGATATGGCTGATCTCAGCCCCGTACTGCGTTCTCTTTTCCGACTCAGCCGGTGGACCCCAAACTTTTTGAACACGCACCCATCGCCAGGTCCATCATGCGTGCAAGTTTTCATAATTTTCTGGCACCGAATGAATTTTCTATGGTTTTTTTCGTGAAACGCACCGAAAACACTGACCGGCCGTGACGCAACGTGCGTATGGTGTCGGAATTCGTTCAACTCTTGCGTGGGGCCCTAAGATGGGCATGCCCACTGCCTCCCAAAATTGGGTCACGTTTCGTGCATGCCACCTCGTACCACCAACACAACCAGCACTGATCTGATATGGCCGATGTCAGCCCCGTACTGCGTTCTCTTTTCTGACTCAGCCGGTGGACCCCAAACTTTTTGGCCACGCACCCATCGCCAGGTCCATCATGCGTGCAAGTTTTCATAATTTTCCGGCACCGTATGAATTTTCTATAGTTTTCTTCATGAAACGCACCGAAAACACTGACCGGGCATGACGCAACGTGCATATGGTGTCGGAAATCGTTCAACTCTTGCGTGGGGCCCTAAGATGGGCATGCCCACTGCCTCCCAAAATTGGGTCACGTTTCGTGCATGCCACCTCGTACCACCAACACAACCGCCACTGATCTGATATGGCCGATGTCAGCCCCGTACTGCGTTCTCTTTTCTGACTCAGCCGGTGGACCCCAAACTTTTTGAACACGCACCCATCGCCAGGTCCATCATGCGTGCAAGTTTTCATAACTTTCCGGCACCGTATGAATTTTCTATGGTTTTTTCGTGAAACGCACCGAAAACACTGACCGGGCATGACGCAACGTGCGTATGGTGTCGGAATTCGTTCAACTCTTGCGTGGGGCCCTAAGATGGGCATGCCCACTGCCTCCCAAAATTGGGTCACGTTTCGTGCATGCCACCTCGTACCACCAACACAACCAGCACTGAACTGATATGGCTGATCTCAGCCCCGTACTGCGTTCTCTTTTCTGACTCAGCCGGTGGACCCCAAACTTTTTGAACACGCACCCATCGCCAGGTCCATCATGCGTGCAAGTTTTCATAATTTTCTGGCACCGTATGAATTTTCTATGGTTTTTTTCGTGAAACGCACCGAAAACACTGACCGGCCGTGACGCAACGTGCGTATGGTGTCGGAATTCGTTCAACTCTTGCGTGGGGCCCTAAGATGGGCATGCCCACTGCCTCCCAAAATTGGGTCACGTTTCGTGCATGCCACCTCGTACCACCAACACAACCAGCACTGAACTGATATGGCTGATCTCAGCCCCGTACTGCGTTCTCTTTTCTGACTCAGTCGGTGGACGCCAAACTTTTTGAACACGCACCCATCGCCAGGTCCATCATGCGTGCATGTTTTCATAATTTTCTGGCACCGTATGAATTTTCTATGGTTTTTTTCGTGAAACGCACCGAAAACACTGACCGGCCGTGACGCAACGTGCGTATGGTGTCGGAATTCGTTCAACTCTTGCGTGGGGCCCTAAGATGGGCATGCCCACTGCCTCCCAAAATTGGGTCACGTTTCGTGCATGCCACCTCGTACCACCAACACAACCAACACTGATCTGATATGGCCGATGTCAGCCCCGTACTGCGTTCTTTTTTCTGACTCAGCCGGTGGACCCCAAACTTTTTGGCCACGCACCCATCGCTAGGTCCATCATGCGTGCAAGTTTTCATAATTTTCCGGCACCGTATGAATTTTCTATGGTTTTCTTCGTGAAACGCACCGAAAACACTGACCGGGCATGACGCAACGTGCGTATGGTGTCGGAATTCGTTCAACTCTTGCGTGGGGCCCTAAGATGGGCATTCCCACTCCCTCCCAAAATTGGGTCACGTTTCGTGCATGCGACCTCGTACCACCAACACAACCGGCACTGATCTGATATGGCCGATGTCAGCCCCGTACTGTGTTCTTTTTTCTGACTCAGCCGGTGGACCGTAAACTTTTTGAACATGCACCCATCGCCAGGTCCATCATGCGTGCAAGTTTTCATAATTTTCCGGCACCGTATGAATTTTCTATGGTTTTTTCGTGAAACGACCTGAAAACACTGACCGGGCGTGACGCAACGTGCGTATGGTGTCGGAATTCATTCAACTCTTGCGTGGGGCCCAAAGATGGGCATGCCCACTGCCTCCCAAAATTGGGTCACGTTTCGTGCATGCCACCTCGTACCACCAACACAACCGGCACTGATCTGATATGGCCGATGTCAGCCCCGTACTGCGTTCTCTTTTCTGACTCAGCCGGTGGACCCCAAACTTTTTGAACACGCACCCATCGCCAGGTCCATCATGCGTGCAAGTTTTCATAATTTTCCGGCACCGTATGAATTTTCTATGGTTTTTTCGTGAAACGCACCGAAAACACTGACCGGGCGTGACGCAACGTGCGTATGGTGTCGGAATTCGTTCAACTCTTGCGTGGGGCCCTAAGATGGGCATGCCCACTGCCTCCCAAAATTGGGTCACGTTTCGTGCATGCCACCTCGTACCACCAACACAACCAGCACTGATGTGATATGGCCGATGTCAGCCCCGTACTGCGTTCTCTTTTCTGACTCAGCAGGTGGACCCCAAACTTTTTGGCCACGCACCCATCGCCAGGTCCATCATGCGTGCAAGTTTTCATAATTTTCCAGCACCGTATGAATTTTCTATGGTTTTCTTCCTGAAACGCACCGAAAACACTGACCGGGCGTGACGCAACGTGCATATGGTGTCAGAATTCGTTCAACTCTTGTGTGGGGCTCTAAGATGGGCATGCCCACTGCCTCCCAAAATTGGGTCACGTTTCGTGCATGCCACCTCGTACCACCAACATAACCGGCACTGATCTGATATGGCCGATGTCAGCCCCGTACTGGGTTCTCTTTTCTGACGCAGCCGGTGGACCCCAAACTTTTTGAACACGCACCCATCGCCAGGTCCATCATGCGTGCAAGTTTTCATAATTTTCTGGCACCATATGAATTTTCTATGGTTTTTTCGTGAAACGCACCGAAAACACTGACCGGGCGTGACGCAACGTGCGTATGGTGTCGGAATTCGTTCAACTCTTGCATGGGGCCCTAAGATGGGCATGCCCACTGCCTCCCAAAATTGGGTCACGTTTCGTGCATGCCACCTTGTACCACCAACACAACCAGCACTGATGTGATATGGCCGATGTCAGCCCCGTACTGCGTTCTCTTTTCTGACTCAGCCGGTGGACCCCAAACTTTTTGGCCACGCACCCATCACCAGGTCCATCATGCGTGCAAGTTTTCATAATTTTCCGCCACCGTATGAATTTTCTATGGTTTTCTTCCTAAAACGCACCGAAAACACTGACCGGGCGTGACGCAACGTGCGTATGGTGTCGGAATTCGTTCAACTCTTGCGTGGGGCCCTATGATGGGCATGCCCACTGCCTCCCAAAATTGGGTCACGTTTCGTGCATGCCACCTCGTACCACCAACACAACCGCCACTGATCTGATATGGCCGATGTCAGCCCCGTACTGCGTTCTCTTTTCTGACTCAGCCGGTGGACCCCAAACTTTTTGAACACGCACCCATCGCCAGGTCCATCATGCGTGCAAGGTTTCATAATTTTCTGGCACCGTATGAATTTTCTATGGTTTTTTTTTCGTCAAACGCACCGAAAACACTGACCGGCCGTGACGCAACGTGCGTATGGTGTCGGAATTCGTTCAACTCTTGCGTGGGGCCCTAAGATGGGCATGCCCACTGCCTCCCAAAATTGGGTCATGTTTCGTGCATGCCACCTCGTACCACCAACACAACCAGCACTGATCTGATATGGCCGATGTCAGCCCCGTACCGCGTTCTCTTTTCTGACTCAGCCGGTGGACCCCAAACTTTTTGGCCACGCACCCATCGCCAGGTCCATCATGTGTGCAAGTTTTCATAATTTTCCGGCACCGTATAAATTTTCTATGGTTTTCTTCGTGAAACGAACCGAAAACACAGACCGGGCGTGACGCAACGTGCGTATGGTGTCGGAATTCGTTCAACTCTTGCGTGGGGCCCTAAGATGGGCATTCCCACTCCCTCCCAAAATTGGGTCACGTTTCGTGCATGCCACCTCGTACCACCAACACAACCGGCACTGATCTGATATGGCCGATGTCAGCCCCGTACTGTGTTCTTTTTTCTGACTCAGCCGGTGGACCCCAAACTTTTTGAACACGCACCCATCGCCAGGTCCATCATGCGTGCAAGTTTTCATAACTTTCCGGCACCGTATGAATTTTCTATGGTTTTTTCGTGAAACGCACCGAAAACACTGACCGGGCATGACGCAACGTGCGTATGGTGTCGGAATTCGTTCAACTCTTGCGTGGGGCCCTAAGATGGGCATGCCCACTGCCTCCCAAAATTGGGTCACGTTTCGTGCATGCCACCTCGTACCACCAACACAACCAGCACTGAACTGATATGGCTGATCTCAGCCCCGTACTGCGTTCTCTTTTCTGACTCAGCCGGTGGACCCCAAACTTTTTGAACACGCACCCATCGCCAGGTCCATCATGCGTGCAAGTTTTCATAATTTTCTGGCACCGTATGAATTTTCTATGGTTTTTTTCGTGAAACGCACCGAAAACACTGACCGGCCGTGACGCAACGTGCGTATGGTGTCGGAATTCGTTCAACTCTTGCGTGGGGCCCTAAGATGGGCATGCCCACTGCCTCCCAAAATTGGGTCACGTTTCGTGCATGCCACCTCGTACCACCAACACAACCAGCACTGAACTGATATGGCTGATCTCAGCCCCGTACTGCGTTCTCTTTTCTGACTCAGTCGGTGGACGCCAAACTTTTTGAACACGCACCCATCGCCAGGTCCATCATGCGTGCATGTTTTCATAATTTTCTGGCACCGTATGAATTTTCTATGGTTTTTTTCGTGAAACGCACCGAAAACACTGACCGGCCGTGACGCAACGTGCGTATGGTGTCGGAATTCGTTCAACTCTTGCGTGGGGCCCTAAGATGGGCATGCCCACTGCCTCCCAAAATTGGGTCACGTTTCGTGCATGCCACCTCGTACCACCAACACAACCAACACTGATCTGATATGGCCGATGTCAGCCCCGTACTGCGTTCTTTTTTCTGACTCAGCCGGTGGACCCCAAACTTTTTGGCCACGCACCCATCGCTAGGTCCATCATGCGTGCAAGTTTTCATAATTTTCCGGCACCGTATGAATTTTCTATGGTTTTCTTCGTGAAACGCACCGAAAACACTGACCGGGCATGACGCAACGTGCGTATGGTGTCGGAATTCGTTCAACTCTTGCGTGGGGCCCTAAGATGGGCATTCCCACTCCCTCCCAAAATTGGGTCACGTTTCGTGCATGCGACCTCGTACCACCAACACAACCGGCACTGATCTGATATGGCCGATGTCAGCCCCGTACTGTGTTCTTTTTTCTGACTCAGCCGGTGGACCGTAAACTTTTTGAACATGCACCCATCGCCAGGTCCATCATGCGTGCAAGTTTTCATAATTTTCCGGCACCGTATGAATTTTCTATGGTTTTTTCGTGAAACGACCTGAAAACACTGACCGGGCGTGACGCAACGTGCGTATGGTGTCGGAATTCATTCAACTCTTGTGTGGGGCCCAAAGATGGGCATGCCCACTGCCTCCCAAAATTGGGTCACGTTTCGTGCATGCCACCTCGTACCACCAACACAACCGGCACTGATCTGATATGGCCGATGTCAGCCCCGTACTGCGTTCTCTTTTCTGACTCAGCCGGTGGACCCCAAACTTTTTGAACACGCACCCATCGCCAGGTCCATCATGCGTGCAAGTTTTCATAATTTTCCGGCACCGTATGAATTTTCTATGGTTTTTTCGTGAAACGCACCGAAAACACTGACCGGGCGTGACGCAACGTGCGTATGGTGTCGGAATTCGTTCAACTCTTGCGTGGGGCCCTAAGATGGGCATGCCCACTGCCTCCCAAAATTGGGTCACGTTTCGTGCATGCCACCTCGTACCACCAACACAACCAGCACTGATGTGATATGGCCGATGTCAGCCCCGTACTGCGTTCTCTTTTCTGACTCAGCAGGTGGACCCCAAACTTTTTGGCCACGCACCCATCGCCAGGTCCATCATGCGTGCAAGTTTTCATAATTTTCCAGCACCGTATGAATTTTCTATGGTTTTCTTCCTGAAACGCACCGAAAACACTGACCGGGCGTGACGCAACGTGCATATGGTGTCAGAATTCGTTCAACTCTTGTGTGGGGCTCTAAGATGGGCATGCCCACTGCCTCCCAAAATTGGGTCACGTTTCGTGCATGCCACCTCGTACCACCAACATAACCGGCACTGATCTGATATGGCCGATGTCAGCCCCGTACTGGGTTCTCTTTTCTGACGCAGCCGGTGGACCCCAAACTTTTTGAACACGCACCCATCGCCAGGTCCATCATGCGTGCAAGTTTTCATAATTTTCTGGCACCATATGAATTTTCTATGGTTTTTTCGTGAAACGCACCGAAAACACTGACCGGGCGTGACGCAACGTGCGTATGGTGTCGGAATTCGTTCAACTCTTGCATGGGGCCCTAAGATGGGCATGCCCACTGCCTCCCAAAATTGGGTCACGTTTCGTGCATGCCACCTTGTACCACCAACACAACCAGCACTGATGTGATATGGCCGATGTCAGCCCCGTACTGCGTTCTCTTTTCTGACTCAGCCGGTGGACCCCAAACTTTTTGGCCACGCACCCATCACCAGGTCCATCATGCGTGCAAGTTTTCATAATTTTCCGCCACCGTATGAATTTTCTATGGTTTTCTTCCTAAAACGCACCGAAAACACTGACCGGGCGTGACGCAACGTGCGTATGGTGTCGGAATTCGTTCAACTCTTGCGTGGGGCCCTATGATGGGCATGCCCACTGCCTCCCAAAATTGGGTCACGTTTCGTGCATGCCACCTCGTACCACCAACACAACCGCCACTGATCTGATATGGCCGATGTCAGCCCCGTACTGCGTTCTCTTTTCTGACTCAGCCGGTGGACCCCAAACTTTTTGAACACGCACCCATCGCCAGGTCCATCATGCGTGCAAGGTTTCATAATTTTCTGGCACCGTATGAATTTTCTATGGTTTTTTTTTCGTCAAACGCACCGAAAACACTGACCGGCCGTGACGCAACGTGCGTATGGTGTCGGAATTCGTTCAACTCTTGCGTGGGGCCCTAAGATGGGCATGCCCACTGCCTCCCAAAATTGGGTCATGTTTCGTGCATGCCACCTCGTACCACCAACACAACCAGCACTGATCTGATATGGCCGATGTCAGCCCCGTACCGCGTTCTCTTTTCTGACTCAGCCGGTGGACCCCAAACTTTTTGGCCACGCACCCATCGCCAGGTCCATCATGTGTGCAAGTTTTCATAATTTTCCGGCACCGTATAAATTTTCTATGGTTTTCTTCGTGAAACGAACCGAAAACACAGACCGGGCGTGACGCAACGTGCGTATGGTGTCGGAATTCGTTCAACTCTTGCGTGGGGCCCTAAGATGGGCATTCCCACTCCCTCCCAAAATTGGGTCACGTTTCGTGCATGCCACCTCGTACCACCAACACAACCGGCACTGATCTGATATGGCCGATGTCAGCCCCGTACTGTGTTCTTTTTTCTGACTCAGCCGGTGGACCCCAAACTTTTTGAACACGCACCCATCGCCAGGTCCATCATGCGTGCAAGTTTTCATAATTTTCCGGCACCGTATGGATTTTCTATGGTTTTTTCGTGAAACGACCTGAAAACACTGACCGGGCGTGACGCAACGTGCGTATGGTGTCGGAATTCATTCAACTCTTGCGTGGGGCCCAAAGATGGGCATGCCCACTGCCTCCCAAAATTGGGTCACGTTTCGTGCATGCCACCTCGTACCACCAACACAACCGGCACTGATCTGATATGGCCGATGTCAGCCCCGTACTGCGTTCTCTTTTCTGACTCAGCCGGTTGACCCCAAACTTTTTGAACACGCACCCATCGCCAGGTCCATCATGCATGCAAGTTTTCATAATTTTCCGGCACCGTATGAATTTTCTATGGTTTTTTCGTGAAACGCACCGAAAACACTGACCGGGCGTGACGCAACGTGCGTATGGTGTCGGAATTCGTTCAACTCTTGCGTGGGGCCCTAAGATGGGCATGCCCACTGCCTCCAAAAATTGGGTCACGTTTCGTGCATGACACCTCGTACCACCAACACAACCAGCACTGATGTGATATGGCCGATGTCAGCCCCGTACTGTGTTCTCTTTTCTGACTCAGCCGGTGGACCCCAAACTTTTTGGCCACGCACCCATCACCATGTCCATCATGCGTGCAAGTTTTCATAAGTTTCCAGCACCGTATGAATTTTCTATGGTTTTCTTCCTGAAACGCACCGAAAACACTGACCGGGCGTGACGCAACGTGGATATGGTCTCGGAATTCGTTCAACTCTTGCGTGGGGCTCTAAGATGGGCATGCCCACTGCCTCCCAAAATTGGGTCACGTTTCGTGCATGCCACCTCGTACCACCAACATAACCGGCACTGATCTGATATGGCCGATGTCAGCCCCGTACTGGGTTCTCTTTTCTGACGCAGCCGGTGGAGCCCAAACTTTTTGAACACGCACCCATCGCCAGGTCCATCATGCGTGCAAGTTTTCATAATTTTCTGGCACCGTATGAATTTTCTATGGTTTTTTCGTGAAACACACCGAAAACACTGACCGGGCGTGACGCAACGTGCGTATGGTGTCGGAATTCGTTCAACTCTTGCGTGGGGCCCTAAGATGGGCATGCCCACTGCCTCCCAAAATTGGGTCACGTTTTGTGCATGCCACCTCGTACCACCAACACAACCAGCACTGATGTGATATGGCCGATGTCAGCCCCGTACTGCGTTCTCTTTTCTGACTCAGCCGGTGGACCCCAAACTTTTTGGCCACGCACCCATCACCAGGTCCATCATCCGTGCAAGTTTTCATAATTTTCCGGCACCGTATGAATTTTCTATGGTTTTCTTCCTAAAACGCACCGAAAACACTGACCGGGCGTGACGCAACGTGCGTATGGTGTCGGAATTCGTTCAACTCTTGCGTGGGGCCCTAAGATGGGCATGCCCACTGCCTCCCAAAATTGGGTCACGTTTTGTGCATGCCAACTCGTACCACCAACACAACCAGCACTGATGTGATATGGCCGATGTCAGCCCCGTACTGCGTTCTCTTTTCGGACTCAGCCGGTGGACCCCAAACTTTTTGGCCACGCACCCATCACCAGGTCCATCATCCGTGCAAGTTTTCATAATTTTCCGGCACCGTATGAATTTTCTATGGTTTTCTTCCTAAAACGCACCGAAAACACTGACCGGGCGTGACGCAACGTGCGTATGGTGTCAGAATTCGTTCAACTCTTGCGTGGGGCCCTAAGATGGGCATGCCCACTGCCTCCCAAAATTGGGTCACGTTTCGTGCATGCCACCTCGTACCACCAACACAACCGGCACTGATCTGATATGGCCGATGTAAGCCCCGTACCGCGTTCTCTTTTCTGACTCAGCCGATGGACCCCAAACTTTTTGAACACGCACCCATCGCCAGGTCCATCATGCGTGCAAGGTTTCATAATTTTCTGGCACCGTATGAATTTTCTATGGTTTTTTTCGTGAAACGCATCGAAAACACTGACCGGCCGTGACGCAACGTGCGTATGGTGTCTGAATTCGTTCAACTCTTGCGTGGGGCCCTAAGATGGGCATGCCCACTGCCTCCCAAAATTTGGTCACGTTTCGTGCATGCCACCTCGTACCACCAACACAACCAGCACTGATCTGATATGGCCGATGTCAGCCCCGTACTGGGTTCTCTTTTCTGACTCAGCCGGTGGACCCCAAATTTTTTGGCCACGCACCCATCGCCAGGTCCATCATGCGTGCAAGTTTTCATAATTTTCCGGCACCGTATGAATTTTCTATGGTTTTCTTCGTGAAACGCACCGAAAACACTAACCGGGCATGACGCAACGTGCGTATGGTGTCGGAATTCGTTGAACTCTTGCGTGGGGCCCTAAGATGGGCATGCCCACTGCCTCCCAAAATTGGGTCACGTTTCGTGCATGCCACCTCGTACCACCAACACAACCAGCACTGATCTGATATGGCCGATGTCAGCCCCGTACTGCGTTCTCTTTTCTGAATCAGGCGGTGGACCCCAAACTTTTTGGCCACGCACCCATCGCCAGGTCCATCATGGGTGCAAGTTTTCATAATTTTCCGGCACCGTATGAATTTTCTATGGTTTTCTTCGTGAAACGCACCGAAAACACTGACCAGGCGTGACGCAACGTGCGTATGGTGTCGGAATTCGTTCAACTCTTGCGTGGGGCCCTAAGATGGGCATGCCCACTGCCTCCCAAAATTGGGTCACGTTTCGTGCATGCCACCTCGTACCACCAACACAACCGGCACTGATTTGATATGGCCGATGTCAGCCCCGTACTGCGTTCTCTTTTCTGACTCAGCCGGTGGACCCCAAACTTTTTGAACACGCACCCATCGCCAGGTCCATCATGCGTGCAAGTTTTCATAATTTTCTGGCACCGTATGAATTTTCTATGGTTTTTTTCGTGAAACGCACCGAAAACACTGACCGGGCGTGACGCAACGTGCGTATGGTGTCGGAATTCGTTCAACTCTTGCGTGGGGCCCTAAGATGGGCATGCCCACTGCCTCCCAAAATTGGGTCACGTTTCGTGCATGACACCTCGTACCACCAACACAACCAGCACTGATGTGATATGGCCGATGTCAGGCCCGTACTGCGTTCTCTTTCCTGACTCAGCCGGTGGACCCCAAACTTTTTGGCCACGCACCCATCGCCATGTCCATCATGCGTGCAAGTTTTCATAATTTTCCGGCACCGTATGAATTTTCTATGGTTTTCTTCCTGAAACGCACCGAAAACACTGACCGGGCGTGACACAACGTGCGTATGGTGTCGGAATTCGTTCAACTCTTGCGTGGGGCCCTAAGATGGGAATGCCCACTGCCTCCCAAATTTGGGTCACGTTTCGTGCATGCCACCTCGTACCACCAACACAACCGGCACTGATCTGATATGGCTGATGTCAGCCCCGTACTGCGTTCTCTTTTCTGACTCAACCGGTGGACCCCAAACTTTTTGAACACGCACCCATTGCCAGGTCCATCATGCGTGCAAGTTTTCATAATTTTCTGGCCCCGTATGAATTTTCTATGGGTTTTTTCGTGAAACGCACCAAAAACACTGACCGGCCGTGACGCAACGTGCGTATGGTGTCGGAATTCGTTCAACTCTTGCGTGGGGCCCTAAGATGGGCATGCCCACTGCCTCCCAAAATTGGGTCACGTTTCGTGCGTGCCACCTCGTACCACCAACACAACCAGCACTGATCTGATATGGCCGATGTCAGCCCCGTACTGCGTTTTTTTGACTCAGCCAGTGGACCCCAAACTTTTTGGCCACGCACCCATCGCCAGGACCATCATGCGTGCAAGTTTTCATAATTTTCCGGCATCGTATGAATTTTCTATGGTTTTCTTCGTGAAACGCACCAAAAACACTGACCAGGCGTGACGCAACATGCGTATGGTGTCGGAATTCGTTCAACTCTTGCGTGGGGCCCTAAGATGGGCATGCCCTCTACCTCCCAAAATTGGGTCACGTTTCGTGCATGCCACCTCGTACCACCAACACAACCGGCACTGATTTGATATGGCCAATGTCAGCCCCGTACTGCGTTCTCTTTTCTGACTCAGCCGGTGGACCCCAAACTTTTTGAACACGGACCCATCGCCAGGTCCATCATGCGTGCAAGTTTTCATAATTTTCTGGCACCGTATGAATTTTCTATGGTTTTTTTCGTGAAACGCACCGAAAACACTGACCGGGCGTGACGCAACGTGCGTATGGTGTCGGAATTCGTTCAACTCTTGCGTGGGGCCCTAAGATGGGCATGCCCACTGCCTCCCAAAATTGGGTCACATTTCGTGCATGACACCTCGTACCACCAACACAACCAGCACTGATGTGATATGGCCGATGTCAGCCCCGTACTGTGTTCTCTTTTATGACTCAGCCGTTGGACCCCAAACTTTTTGGCCACGCACCCATCACCATGTCCATCATGCGTGCAAGTTTTCATAATTTTCCGGCACCGTATGAATTTTCTATGGTTTTCTTCCTGAAACACACCGAAAACACTGACCGGGCGTGACGCAACATGCGTATGGTGTCGGAATTCATTCAACTCTTGCGTGGGGCCCAAAGATGGGCATGCCCACTGCCTCCCAAAATTGGGTCACGTTTCGTGCATGCCACCTCGTACCACCAACACAACCGGCACTGATCTGATATGGCCGATGTCAGCCCCGTACTGCGTTCTCTTTTCTGACTCAGCCGGTTGACCCCAAACTTTTTGAACACGCACCCATCGCCAGGTCCATCATGCGTGCAAGTTTTCATAATTTTACGGCACCGTATGAATTTTCTATGGTTTTTTCGTGAAACGCACCGAAAACACTGACCGGGCGTGACGCAACGTGCGTATGGTGTCGGAATTCGTTCAACTCTTGCGTGGGGCCCTAAGATGGGCATGCCCACTGCCTCCAAAAATTGGGTCACGTTTCGTGCATGACACCTCGTACCACCAACACAACCAGCACTGATGTGATATGGCCGATGTCAGCCCCGTACTGTGTTCTCTTTTCTGACTCAGCCGGTGGACCCCAAACTTTTTGGCCACGCACCCATCACCATGTCCATCATGCGTGCAAGTTTTCATAAGTTTCCAGCACCGTATGAATTTTCTATGGTTTTCTTCCTGAAACGCACCGAAAACACTGACCGGGCGTGACGCAACGTGGATATGGTGTCGTAATTCGTTCAACTCTTGCGTGGGGCTCTAAGATGGGCATGCCCACTGCCTCCCAAAATTGGGTCACGTTTCGTGCATGCCACCTCGTACCACCAACATAACCGGCACTGATCTGATATGGCCGATGTCAGCCCCGTACTGGGTTCTCTTTTCTGACGCAGCCGGTGGAGCCCAAACTTTTTGAACACGCACCCATCGCCAGGTCCATCATGCGTGCAAGTTTTCATAATTTTCTGGCACCGTATGAATTTTCTATGGTTTTTTCGTGAAACACACCGAAAACACTGACCGGGCGTGACGCAACGTGCGTATGGTGTCGGAATTCGTTCAACTCTTGCGTGGGGCCCTAAGATGGGCATGCCCACTGCCTCCCAAAATTGGGTCACGTTTTGTGCATGCCACCTCGTACCACCAACACAACCAGCACTAATGTGATATGGCTGATGTCAGCCCCGTACTGCGTTCTCTTTTCTGACTTAGCCGGTGGACCCCAAACTTTTTGGCCACGCACCCATCACCAGGTCCATCATCCGTGCAAGTTTTCATAATTTTCCGGCACCGTATGAATTTTCTATGGTTTTCTTCCTAAAACGCACCGAAAACACTGACCGGGCGTGACGCAACGTGCGTATGGTGTCGGAATTCGTTCAACTCTTGCGTGGGGCCCTAAGATGGGCATGCCCACTGCCTCCCAAAATTGGGTCACGTTTTGTGCATGCCAACTCGTACCACCAACACAACCAGCACTGATGCGATATGGCCGATGTCAGCCCCGTACTGCGTTCTCTTTTCTGACTCAGCCGGTGGACCCCAAACTTTTTGGCCACGCACCCATCACCAGGTCCATCATCCGTGCAAGTTTTCATAATTTTCCGGCACCGTATGAATTTTCTATGGTTTTCTTCCTAAAACGCACCGAAAACACTGACCGGGCGTGACGCAACGTGCGTATGGTGTCAGAATTCGTTCAACTCTTGCGTGGGGCCCTAAGATGGGCATGCCCACTGCCTCCCAAAATTGGGTCACGTTTCGTGCATGCCACCTCGTACCACCAACACAACCGGCACTGATCTGATATGGCCGATGTAAGCCCCGTACTGCGTTCTCTTTTCTGACTCAGCCGGTGGACCCCAAACTTTTTGAACACGCACCCATCGCCAGGTCCATCATGCGTGCAAGGTTTCATAATTTTCTGGCACCGTATGAATTTTCTATGGTTTTTTTCGTGAAACGCATCGAAAACACTGACCGGCCGTGACGCAACGTGCGTATGGTGTCTGAATTCGTTCAACTCTTGCGTGGGGCCCTAAGATGGGCATGCCCACTGCCTCCCAAAATTTGGTCACGTTTCGTGCATGCCACCTCGTACCACCAACACAACCAGCACTGATCTGATATGGCCGATGTCAGCCCCGTACTGGGTTCTCTTTTCTGACTCAGCCGGTGGACCCCAAATTTTTTGGCCACGCACCCATCGCCAGGTCCATCATGCGTGCAAGTTTTCATAATTTTCCGGCACCGTATGAATTTTCTATGGTTTTCTTCGTGAAACGCACCGAAAACACTAACCGGGCATGACGCAACGTGCGTATGGTGTCGGAATTCGTTGAACTCTTGCGTGGGGCCCTAAGATGGGCATGCCCACTGCCTCCCAAAATTGGGTCACGTTTCGTGCATGCCACCTCGCACCACCAACACAACCAGCACTGATCTGATATGGCCGATGTCAGCCCCGTACTGCGTTCTCTTTTCTGACTCAGGCGGTGGACCCCAAACTTTTTGGCCACGCACCCATCGCCAGGTCCATCATGGGTGCAAGTTTTCATAATTTTCCGGCACCGTATGAATTTTCTATGGTTTTCTTCGTGAAACGCACCGAAAACACTGACCAGGCGTGACGCAACGTGCGTATGGTGTCGGAATTCGTTCAACTCTTGCGTGGGGCCCTAAGATGGGCATGCCCACTGCCTCCCAAAATTGGGTCACGTTTCGTGCATGCCACCTCGTACCACCAACACAACCGGCACTGATTTGATATGGCCGATGTCAGCCCCGTACTGCGTTCTCTTTTCTGACTCAGCCGGTGGACCCCAAACTTTTTGAACATGCACCCATCGCCAGGTCCATCATGCGTGCAAGTTTTCATAATTTTCTGGCACCGTATGAATTTTCTATGGTTTTTTTCGTGAAACGCACCGAAAACACTGACCGGGCGTGACGCAACGTGCGTATGGTGTCGGAATTCGTTCAACTCTTGCGTGGGGCCCTAAGATGGGCATGCCCACTGCCTCCCAAAATTGGGTCACGTTTCGTGCATGACACCTCGTACCACCAACACAACCAGCACTGATGTGATATGGCCGATGTCAGGCCCGTACTGCGTTCTCTTTTCTGACTCAGCCGGTGGACCCCAAACTTTTTGGCCACGCACCCATCGCCATGTCCATCATGCGTGCAAGTTTTCATAATTTTCCGGCACCGTATGAATTTTCTATGGTTTTCTTCCTGAAACGCACCGAAAACACTGACCGGGCGTGAAACAACGTGCGTATGGTGTCGGAATTCGTTCAACTCTTGCGTGGGGCCCTAAGATGGGAATGCCCACTGCCTCCCAAATTTGGGTCACGTTTCGTGCATGCCACCTCGTACCACCAACACAACCGGCACTGATCTGATATGGCTGATGTCAGCCCCGTACTGCGTTCTCTTTTCTGACTCAACCGGTGGACCCCAAACTTTTTGAACACGCACCCATTGCCAGGTCCATCATGCGTGCAAGTTTTCATAATTTTCTGGCCCCGTATGAATTTTCTATGGGTTTTTTCGTGAAACGCACCAAAAACACTGACCGGCCGTGACGCAACGTGCGTATGGTGTCGGAATTCGTTCAACTCTTGCGTGGGGCCCTAAGATGGGCATGCCCACTGCCTCCCAAAATTGGGTCACGTTTCGTGCGTGCCACCTCGTACCACCAACACAACCAGCACTGATCTGATATGGCCGATGTCAGCCCCGTACTGCGTTTTTTTGACTCAGCCAGTGGACCCCAAACTTTTTGGCCACGCACCCATCGCCAGGACCATCATGCGTGCAAGTTTTCATAATTTTCCGGCATCGTATGAATTTTCTATGGTTTTCTTCGTGAAACGCACCAAAAACACTGACCAGGCGTGACGCAACATGCGTATGGTGTCGGAATTCGTTCAACTCTTGAGTGGGGCCCTAAGATGGGCATGCCCTCTACCTCCCAAAATTGGGTCACGTTTCGTGCATGCCACCTCGTACCACCAACACAACCGGCACTGATTTGATATGGCCAATGTCAGCCCCGTACTGCGTTCTCTTTTCTGACTCAGCCGGTGGACCCCAAACTTTTTGAACACGCACCCATCGCCAGGTCCATCATGCGTGCAAGTTTTCATAATTTTCTGGCACCGTATGAATTTTCTATGGTTTTTTTCGTGAAACGCACCGAAAACACTGACCGGGCGTGACGCAACGTGCGTATGGTGTCGGAATTCGTTCAACTCTTGCGTGGGGCCCTAAGATGGGCATGCCCACTGCCTCCCAAAATTGGGTCACATTTCGTGCATGACACCTCGTACCACCAACACAACCAGCACTGATGTGATATGGCCGATGTCAGCCCCGTACTGTGTTCTCTTTTATGACTCAGCCGTTGGACCCCAAACTTTTTGGCCACGCACCCATCACCATGTCCATCATGCGTGCAAGTTTTCATAATTTTCCGGCACCGTATGAATTTTCTATGGTTTTCTTCCTGAAACACACCGAAAACACTGACCGGGCGTGACGCAACGTGCGTATGGTGTCGGAATTCGTTCAACTCTTGCGTAGGGCCCTAAGATGGGAATGCCCACTGCCTCCCAAATTTGGGTCACGTTCGGTGCATGCCACCTCGTACCACCAACACAACCGGCACTGATCTGATATGGCTGATGTCAGCCCCGTACTGCGTTCTCTTTTCTGACTCAGCCAGTGGACCCCAAACTTTTTGGCCACGCACCCATCGCCAGGACCATCATGCGTGCAAGTTTTCATAATTTTCCGGCATCGTATGAATTTTCTATGGTTTTCTTCGTGAAACACACCAAAAACACTGACCAGGCGTGACGCAACATGCGTATGGTGTCGGAATTCGTTCAACTCTTGAGTGGGGCCCTAAGATGGGCATGCCCTCTACCTCCCAAAATTGGGTCACGTTTCGTGCATGCCACCTCGTACCACCAACACAACCGGCACTGATTTGATATGGCCAATGTCAGCCCCGTACTGCGTTCTCTTTTCTGACTCAGCCGGTGGACCCCAAACTTTTTGAACACGGACCCATCGCCAGGTCCATCATGCGTGCAAGTTTTCATAATTTTCTGGCACCGTATGAATTTTCTATGGTTTTTTTCGTGAAACGCACCGAAAACACTGACCGGGCGTGACGCAACGTGCGTATGGTGTCGGAATTCGTTCAACTCTTGCGTGGGGCCCTAAGATGGGCATGCCCACTGCCTCCCAAAATTGGGTCACATTTCGTGCATGACACCTCGTACCACCAACACAACCAGCACTGATGTGATATGGCCGATGTCAGCCCCGTACTGTGTTCTCTTTTATGACTCAGCCGTTGGACCCCAAACTTTTTGGCCACGCACCCATCACCATGTCCATCATGCGTGCAAGTTTTCATAATTTTCCGGCACCGTATGAATTTTCTATGGTTTTCTTCCTGAAACACACCGAAAACACTGACCGGGCGTGACGCAACGTGCGTATGGTGTCGGAATTCGTTCAACTCTTGCGTAGGGCCCTAAGATGGGAATGCCCACTGCCTCCCAAATTTGGGTCACGTTCGGTGCATGCCACCTCGTACCACCAACACAACCGGCACTCATCTGATATGGCTGATGTCAGCCCCGTACTGCGTTCTCTTTTCTGACTCAGCCGGTGGACCCCAAACTTTTTGAACACGCACCCATCACCAGGTCCATCATGCGTGCAAGTTTTCATAATTTTCTGGCCCCGTATGAATTTTCTATGGTTTTTTTCGTGAAACGCACCGAAAACACTGACCGGCCGTAACGCAACGTGCGTATGGTGTCGGAGTTCGTTCAACTCTTGCGTGGGGCCCTAAGATGGGCATGCCCACTGCCTCCCAAAATTGGGTCACGTTTCGTGCATGCTACCTCGTACCACCAACACAACCAGCACTGATCTGATATGGCCGATGTCAGCCCCGTACTGCGTTTTTTTCGGACTCAGCCAGTGGACCCCTAACTTTTTGGCCACGCACCCATCGCTAGGTCCATCATGCGTGCAAGTTTTCATAATTTTCCGGCACCGTATGAATTTTCTATGGTTTTCTTCGTGAAACGCACCGAAAACACTGACCGGGCGTGACGCAACGTGCGTATGGTGTCGGAATTTGTTCAACTCTTGCGTGGGGCCCTAAGATGGGCATGCCCACTGCCTCCCAAAATTGGGTCACGTTTCGTGCATGCCACCTCGTACCACCAACACAACCAGCACTGATCTGATATGGCCGATGTCAGCCCCGTACTGCGTTTTTTTTTACTCAGCCAGTGGACCCCAAACTTTTTGGCCACGCACCCATCGCCAGGTCCATCATGCGTGCAAGTTTTCATAATTTTCCGGCACCGTATGGATTTTCTATGGTTTTCTTCGTGAAACGCACCGAAAACACTGACCAGGCGTGACGCAACGTGCGTATGGTGTCGGAATTCGTTCAACTCTTGCGTGGGGCCCTAAGATGGGCATGCCCACTACCTCCCAAAATTGGGTCACGTTTCGTGCATGCCACCTCGTACCACCAACACAACCGGCACTGATTTGATATGGCCGATGTCAGCCCCGTACTGCGTTCTCTTTTCTGACTCAGCCGGTGGACCCCAAACTTTTTGAACACGCACCCATCGCCAGGTCCATCATGCGTGCAAGTTTTCATAATTTTCCGGCACCGTATGTATTTTCTATGGTTTTTCGTGAAACGCACCGAAAACACTAACCGGGCATGACGCAACGTGCTATGGTGTCGGAATTCGTTCAACTCTTGCGTGGGGCCCTAAGATGGGCATGCCCAGTGCCTCCAAAAATTGGGTCACGTTTCGTGCATGACACCTCGTACCACCAACACAACCAGCACTGATGTGATATGGCCGATGTCAGCCCCGTACTGTGTTCTCTTTTCTGACTCAGTCGGTGGACCCCAAACTTTTTGGCCACGCACCCATCACCATGTCCATCATGCGTGCAAGTTTTCATAATTTTCCGGCACCGTATGAATTTTCTATGGTTTTCTTCCTGAAACGCACCGAAAACACTGACCGGGCGTGACGCAACGTGCGTATGGTGTCGGAATTCGTTCAACTCTTGCGTGGGGCCCTAAGATGGGAATGCCCACTGCCTCCCAAATTTGGGTCACGTTTCGTGCATGCCACCTCGTACCACCAACACAACCGGCACTGATCTGATATGGCTGATGTCAGCCCCGTACTGCGTTCTCTTTTCTGACTCAGCCGGTGGACCCCAAACTTTCTGAACACGCACCCATCGCCAGGTCCATCATGCGTGCAAGTTTTCATAATTTTCTGGCCCCGTATGAATTTTCTACGGTTTTTTTTTGTGAAACGCACCGAAAACACTGACCGGCCGTGACGCAACGTGCGTATGGTGTCGGAATTCGTTCAACTCTTGCGTGGGGCCCTAAGATGGGCATGCCCACTGCCTCCCAAAATTGGGTCACGTTTCGTGCATGCTACCTCGTACCACCAACACAACCAGCACTGATCTGATATGGCCGATGTCAGCCCCGTACTGCGTTTTTTTCGGACTCAGCCGGTGGACCCCTAACTTTTTGACCACGCACCCATCGCTAGGTCCATCATGCGTGCAAGTTTTCATAATTTTCCGGCACCGTATGAATTTTCTATGGTTTTCTTCGTGAAACGCACCGAAAACACTGACCGGGCGTGACGCAACGTGCGTATGGTGTCGGAATTCGTTCAACTCTTGCGTGGGGCCCTAATATGGGCATTCCCACTCCCTCCCAAAATTGGGAGACGTTTCGTGCATGCCACCTCGTACCACCAACACAACCGGCACTGATCTGATATGGCCGATGTCAGCCCCGTACTGTGTTCTTTTTGCTGACTCAGCCGGTGGACCCCAAACTTTTTGAACACGCACCCATCGCCAGGTCCATCATGCGTGCAAGTTTTCATAATTTTCCGGCACCATATGAATTTTCTATGGTTTTTTTGTGAAACGCACTGAAAACACTGACCGGGCGTGACGCAACATGCGTACGGTGTCGGAATTCATTCAACTCTTGCGTGGGGCCCTAAGATGGGCATGCCCACTGCCTCCCAAAATTGGGTCACGTTTCGTGCATGCCACCTCGTACCACCAACACAACCGGCACTGATCTGATATGGCCGATGTCAGCCCCGTACTGCGTTCTCTTTTCTGACTCAGCCGGTGGACCCCAAACTTTTTGAACACGCACCCATCGCCAGGTCCATCATGCGTGCAAGTTTTCATAATTTTCCGGCACCGTATGAATTTTCTATGGTTTTCTTCCTGAAACGCACCGAAAACACTGACCGGGCGTGACGCAACGTGCGTATGGTGTCGGAATTCGTTCAACTCTTGCGTGGGGCCCTAAGATGGGAATGCCCACTGCCTCCCAAATTTGGGTCACGTTTCGTGCATGCCACCTCGTACCACCAACACAACCGGCACTGATCTGATATGGCTGATGTCAGCCCCGTACTGCGTTCTCTTTTCTGACTCAGCCGGTGGACCCCAAACTTTCTGAACACGCACCCATCGCCAGGTCCATCATGCATGCAAGTTTTCATAATTTTCTGGCCCCGTATGAATTTTCTACGGGTTTTTTTTGTGAAACGCACCGAAAACACTGACCGGCCGTGACGCAACGTGCGTATGGTGTCGGAATTCGTTCAACTCTTGCGTGGGGCCCTAAGATGGGCATGCCCACTGCCTCCCAAAATTGGGTCACGTTTCGTGCATGCTACCTCGTACCACCAACACAACCAGCACTGATCTGATATGGCCGATGTCAGCCCCGTACTGCATTTTTTTCGGACTCAGCCGGTGGACCCCTAACTTTTTGACCACGCACCCATCGCTAGGTCCATCATGCGTGCAAGTTTTCATAATTTTCTGGCACCGTATGAATTTTCTATGGTTTTCTTCGTGAAACGCACCGAAAACACTGACCGGGCGTGACGCAACGTGCGTATGGTGTCGGAATTCGTTCAACTCTTGCGTGGGGCCCTAATATGGGCATTCCCACTCCTTCCCAAAATTGGGAGACGTTTCGTGCATGCCACCTCGTACCACCAACACAACCGGCACTGATCAGATATGGCCGATGTCAGCCCCGTACTGTGTTCTTTTTGCTGACTCAGCCGGTGGACCCCAAACTTTTTGAACACGCACCCATCGCCAGGTCCATCATGCGTGCAAGTTTTCATAATTTTCCGGCACCATATGAATTTTCTATGGTTTTTTTGTGAAACGCACTGAAAACACTGACCGGGCGTGACGCAACATGCGTACGGTGTCGGAATTCATTCAACTCTTGCGTGGGGCCCTAAGATGGGCATGCCCACTGCCTCCCAAAATTGGGTCACGTTTCGTGCATGCCACCTCGTACCACCAACACAACCGGCACTGATCTGATATGGCCGATGTCAGCCCCGTACTGCGTTCTCTTTTCCGACTCAGCCGGTGGACCCCAAACTTTTTGAACACGCACCCATCGCCAGGTCCATCATGCGTGCAAGTTTTCACAATTTTCCGGCACCGTATGAATTTTCTATGGTTTTCTTCCTGAAACGCACCGAAAACACTGACCGGGCGTGACGCAACGTGCGTATGGTGTCGGAATTCGTTCAACTCTTGCGTGGGGCCCTAAGATGGGAATGCCCACTGCCTCCCAAATTTGGGTCACGTTTCGTGCATGCCACCTCGTACCACCAACACAACCGGCACTGATCTGATATGGCTAATGTCAGCCCCGTACTGCGTTCTCTTTTCTGACTCAGCCGGTGGACCCCAAACTTTCTGAACACGCACCCATCGCCAGGTCCATCATGCGTGCAAGTTTTCATAATTTTCTGGCCCCGTATGAATTTTCTACGGTTTTTTTTTGTGAAACGCACCGAAAACACTGACCGGCCGTGACGCAACGTGCGTATGGTGTCGGAATTCGTTCAACTCTTGCGTGGGGCCCTAAGATGGGCATGCCCACTGCCTCCCAAAATTGGGTCACGTTTCGTGCATGCTACCTCGTACCACCAACACAACCAGCACTGATCTGATATGGCCGATGTCAGCCCCGTACTGCGTTTTTTTCGGACTCAGCCGGTGGACCCCTAACTTTTTGACCACGCACCCATCGCTAGGTCCATCATGCGTGCAAGTTTTCATAATTTTCCGGCACCGTATGAATTTTCTATGGTTTTCTTCGTGAAACGCACCGAAAACACTGACCGGGCGTGACGCAACGTGCGTATGGTGTCGGAATTCGTTCAACTCTTGCGTGGGGCCCTAATATGGGCATTCCCACTCCCTCCCAAAATTGGGAGACGTTTCGTGCATGCCACCTCGTACCACCAACACAACCGGCACTGATCTGATATGGCCGATGTCAGCCCCGTACTGTGTTCTTTTTGCTGACTCAGCCGGTGGACCCCAAACTTTTTGAACACGCACCCATCGCCAGGTCCATCATGCGTGCAAGTTTTCGTAATTTTCCGGCACCGTATGAATTTTCTATGGTTTTTTTGTGAAACGCACTGAAAACACTGACCGGGCGTGACGCAACATGCGTACGGTGTCGGAATTCATTCAACTCTTGCGTGGGGCCCTAAGATGGGCATGCCCACTGCCTCCCAAAATTGGGTCACGTTTCGTGCATGCCACCTCGTACCACCAACACAACCGGCACTGATCTGATATGGCCGATGTCAGCCCCGTACTGCGTTCTCTTTTCTGACTCAGCCGGTGGACCCCAAACTTTTTGAACACGCACCCATCGCCAGGTCCATCATGCGTGCAAGGTTTCATAATTTTCTGGCACCGTATGAATTTTCTATGGGTTTTTTCGTGAAACACACCGAAAACACTGACCGGCCGTGACGCAACGTGCGTATGGTGTCGGAATTTGTTCAACTCTTGCGTGGGGCCCTAAGATGGGCATGGCCACTGCCTCCCAAAACTGGGTCACGTTTCGTGCATGCCACCTCGTACCACCAACACAACCAGCACTGATCTGATATGGCCGATGTCAGCCCCATACTGCGTTCTCTTTTCTGACTCAGCTGGTGGACCCCAAACTTTTTGGCCACGCACCCATCGCCAGGTCCATCATGCGTGCAAGTTTTCATAATTTTCCGGCACCGTATGAATTTTCTATGGTTTTCTTCGTGAAACGCACTGAAAACACTAACCGGGCGTGACGCAACGTGCGTATGGTGTCGGAATTCATTCAACTCTTGCATGGGGCCCTAAGATGGGCATGCCCACTGCCTCCCAAAATTGGGTCACGTTTCGTGCATGCCACCTCGTACCACGAACACAACCGGCACTGATCTGATATGGCCGATGTCAGCCCCATACTGCGTTCTCTTTTCTGACTCAGCCGGTGGACCCCAAACTTTTTTGCCACGCACCCATCGCCAGGTCCATCATGCGTGCAAGTTTTCATAATTTTCTGGCACCGTATGAATTTTCTATGGTTTTCTTCGTGAAACGCACCGAAAACATTGACCGGGCCTGACGCAACGTGCGTATGGTGTCGGAATTCGTTCAACTCTTGCGTGGGGCCCTAAGATGGGCATGCCCACTGCCTCCCAAAATTGGGTCACGTTTCGTGCATGCCACCTCGTACCACCAACACAACCGGCACTGATCTGATATGGCCGATGTAAGCCCCGTACTGCGTTCTCTTTTCTGACTCAGCCGGTGGACCCCAAACTTTTTGAACACGCACCCATCGCCAGGTCCATCATGCGTGCAAGTTTTCATAATTTTCTGGCACCGTATGAATTTTCTATGGTTTTTTTCGTGAAACGCACCGAAAACACTGACCGGCCGTGACGCAACGTGCGTATGGTGTCGGAATTCGTTCAACTCTTGCGTGGGGCCCTAAGATGGGCATGCCCACTGCCTCCCAAAATTGGGTCACGTTTCGTGCATGCCACCTCGTACCACCAACACAACCAGCACTGATGTGATATGGCCGATGTCAGCCCCGTACTGCATTCTCTTTTCTGACTCAGCCGGTGGACCCCAAACTTTTTGGCCACGCACCCATCACCAGGTCCATCATGCGTGCAAGTTTTCATAATTTTCCGGCACCGTATGAATTTTCTATGGTTTTCTTCCTGAAACGCACCGAAAACACTGACCGGGCGTGACGCAACGTGCGTATGGTGTCGGAATTCGTTCAACTCTTGCGTGGGGCCCTAAGATGGGCATGCCCACTCCCTCCCAAATTTGGGTCACGTTTCGTGCATGCCACCTCGTACCAACAACACAACCGGCACTGATCTGATATGGCGGATGTCAGCCCCGTACTGCGTTCTCTTTTCTGACTCAGCCGGTGGACCCCAAACTTTTTGAACACGCACCCATCGCCAGGTCCATCATGCGTGCAAGTTTTCATAATTTTCTGGCACCGTATGAATTTTCTATAGTTTTTTTCGTGAAACGCACCGAAAACACTGACCGGCCATGACGCAACGTGCGTATGGTGTCGGAATTCGTTCAACTCTTGCGTGGGGCCCTAAGATGGGCATGCCCACTGCCACCCAAAATTGGGTCACGTTTCGTGCGTGCCACCTCGTACCACCAACACAACCAGCACTGATCTGATATGGCCGATGTCAGCCCCGTACTGCGTTTTTTTTTCTGACTCAGCCAGTTGACCCCAAACTTTTTTGCCACGCACCCATCGCCAGGTCCATCATGCGTGCAAGTTTTCATAATTTTCCGGCATCATATGAATTTTCTATGGTTTTCTTCGTGAAACGCATCGAAAACACTGACCGGGCGTGACGCAACGTGCGTATGGTGTCGGAATTCGTTCAACTCTTGCGTGGGGCCCTAAGATGGGCATTCCCACTCCCTCCCAAAATTGGGTCACGTTTCGTGCATGCCACCTCGTACCACCAACACAGCCGGCACTGATCTGATATGGCCGATGTCAGCCCCGTGTTGTGTTCTTTTTTCTGACTCAGCCGGTGGACCCCAAACTTTTTGAACACGCACCCATCGCCAGGTCCATCATGGGTGCAAGTTTTCATAATTTTTCGGCACCGTATGAATTTTCTATGGTTTTTTCGTGAAACGCACTGAAAACACTGACCGGGCGTGACGCAACGTGCGTATGGTGTCGGAATTCATTCAACTCTTGTGTGGGGCCCTAAGATGGGCATGCCCACTGCCTGCCAAAATTGGGTCACGTTTCGTGCATGCCACCTCGTACCACCAACACAACCGGCACTGATCTGATATGGCCGATGTCAGCCCCGTACTGCATTCTTTTTTCTGACTCAGCCGATGGACCCCAAACTTTTTGGCCACGCACCCATCGCCAGGTCCATCATGCGTGCAAGTTTTCATAATTTTCCGGCACCGTATGAATTTTCTATGGTTTTTTTCGTGAAACCCACCGAAAACACTGACCGGGCGTGACGCAACGTGTGTATGGTGTCGGAATTCGTTCAACTCTTGTGTGGGGCCCTAAGATGGGAATTCCCACTCCCTCCCAAAATTGGGTCACGTTTCGTGCATGCCACCTCGTACCACCAACACAACCGGCACTGATCTGATATGGCCGATGTCAGCCCCGTACTGTGTTCTTTGTTCTGACTCAGCCGGTGGACCCCAAACTTTTTGAACACGCACCCATCGCCAGGTCCATCATGCGTGCAAGTTTTCATAATTTTCTGGCACCGTATGAATTTTCTATGGTTTTTTCGTGAAACGCACTTAAAACACTGACCGGGCGTGACGCAACATGCGTATGGTGTCGGAATTCATTCAACTCTTGCGTGGGGCCCTAAGATGGGCATGCCCACTGCCTCCCAAAATTGGGTCACGTTTCGTGCATGCCACCTCGTACCACCAACACAACCAGCACTGATTTGATATGGCCGATGTCAGCCCCGTACTGCGTTCTCTTTTCTGACTCAGCCAGTGGACCCCGAACTTTTTGGCCATGCACCCATCGCCGGTCCATCATGCGTGCAAGTTTTCGTAATTTTCCGGCACCGTATGATTTTTCTACGGTTTTCTTCGTGAAACGCACCGAAAACACTGACCGGGCGTGACGCAACGTGCGTATGGTGTCGGAATTCGTTCAACTCTTGCGTGGGGCCCTAAGATGGGCATGCCCACTGCCTCCCAAAATTGGGTCACGTTTCGTGCATGCCACCTTGTACCACCAACACAACCAGCACTGATCTGATATGGCCGATGTTAGCCCCGTACTTCGTTCTCTTTTCTGACTCAGCCGGTGGACTCCAAACTTTTTGGCCACGCACCCATCGCCAGGTCCATCATGCGTGCAAGTTTTCATAATTTTCCGGCACCGTATGAATTTTCTATGGTTTTCTTCCTGAAACGCACCGAAAACACTGACCGGGCGTGACGCAACGTGCGTATGGTGTCGGAATTCGTTCAACTCTTGCGTGGGGCCCTAAGATGTCCATGCCCATTGCCTCCCAAATTTGGGCCACGTTTCGTGCATGCCACCTCGTACCACCAACACAACCGGCACTGATCTGATATGGCCGATGTCAGCCCCGTACTGCGTTCTCTTTTCTAACTCAGTCGATGGACCCCAAACTTTTTGAACACGCACCCATCGCCAGGTCCATCATGCATGCAAGTTTTCATAATTTTCTGGCACCGTATGAATTTTCTATGGTTTTTTTCATGAAACGCACCGAAAACACTGATCGGGCGTGACGCAACGTGCGTATGGTGTCGGAATTCGTTCAACTTTTGCGTGGGGCCCTAAGATGGGCATGCCCACTTCCTCCCAAAATTGGGTCACGTTTCGTGCATGCCACCTCGTACCACCAACACAACCAACACTGATCTGATATGGCCGATGTCAGCCCCGTACTGCGTTCTCTTTTCTGACTTAGCCGGTGGACCCCAAACTTTTTGGCCACGCACCCATCGCCAAGTCCATCATGCGTGCAAGTTTTCATAATTTTCTGGCACCGTATGAATTTTCTATGGTTTTCTTCATGAAACGCACCGAAAACACTGACCGGGCGTGACGCAACGTGCGTATGGTGTCGGAATTTGTTCAACTCTTGCGTGGGGCCCTAAGATGGGCATGCCCACTGCCTCCCAAATTTGGGTCACGTTTCGTGCATGCCACCTCGTACCACCAACACAACTGGCGCTGATCTGATATGGCCGATGTCAGCCCCGTACTGCGTTCTCTTTTCTGACTCAGCCGATGGAGCCCAAACTTTTTGAACACGCACCCATCGCCAGGTCCATCATGCCTGCAAGTTTTCATAATTTTCTGGCACCGTATGAATTTTCTATGGGTTTTTTTTGTGAAACGCACCGAAAACACTGACCGGGCGTGATGCAACGTGCGTATGGTGTCGGAATTCATTCAACTCTTGCGTGGGGCCCTAAGATGGGCATGCCCACTGCCTCCCAAAATTGGGTCACGTTTCGTGCATGCCATCTCGTACCACCAACACAACCAGCACTGATCTGATATGGCCGATGTCAGCCCCGTATTGCGTTCTCTTTTCTGACTCAGCCGGTGGACCCCAAACTTTTTGGCCACGCACCCATCGCCAGGTCCATCATGCGTGCAAGTTTTCATAATTTTCCGGCACCATATGAATTTTCTATGGTTTTCTTCGTGAAACGCATCGAAAACACTGACCGGGCGTGACGCAACATGCGTATGGTGTCGGAATTTGTTCAACTCTTGCGTGGGGCCCTAAGATGGGCATGCCCACTGCCTCCCAAAATTGGGTCACGTTTCGTGCATGCCACCTCGTACCACCAACACAACCGGCACTGATTTGATATGGCCGATGTCAGCCCCGTACTGCGTTCTCTTTTCTGACTCAGCCGATGGACCCCAATTTTTTTGGACACGCACCCATCGCCAGGTCCATCATGGGTGCAAGTTTTCATAATTTTTTCTGTGAATTCAATTCTATATTAAGTAGTGTTTTAATATAATTACATAATAAATTATATTTTAAGTATTGTTTTTAACATAACTACTAAATAAATTCTAAATCAAGTACTGTTTTTAAAAAAGGGTATTTTCCAAATTATTGTTACTTCTAAATTATAACAAAAACCTCTTTACTATTATGAGAACTACTTTAGCCATTAATGCAAAACACATAAAAAACTAATGAACATTACATAAATTATTGAACATTTATACAATACGTAGGACTTTTCATTATTATTTATACAATACAACATTTATAAAAAAATTACTATTATTTTTAAAACAATAAACACATAATAAAAAACAATGACACTGCGCGTTGGACGGCCGAGTGACTGTGCGCGACGGCGTGCGTGGGCCGGCCCATTGATTGTGCGCGCGGTGCGGGGGCAGGGTCGGCGGGGGTGACGACTAAAGTTTAGTCCCACCTCGCCCGCCGAACGACGCCGCGACCGACTTATATACCAACCTCCCACGACCGTTTCGAACTCCTCTCATTCCCGCCCTGTCCCGCCACTGCCCCGTTGGCCTGTGCTGTAGGTCGTAGCTGGGCCGAAAGGCCGGCCCTTTCGTCGCCCGGCTTGATCGGGCCGGACCGATTAAGCGCAGTTGCGGCATGCAAGCACAGGTGGGCTTTTTTTGCATCACAATTTTATTGTCTTCTATGAGTCACGGCGCGCGGGGGGGGGGGAGGGGCGCTTTTTTAGTCCCACCTCGCGCGCCGAGGGACGCCACAACCGGCTTATATACCCGTGCTGGAAAATTGAATGTCAGGGTGACCATACCAACTCACTTGTAAAAGTTGAGGTCATTCCGAATATGTCGAAAAATTGACCTCCTTCTTCGGAGACCGTTCGGGCAGGACTGAAGGACCCGTCCGAAAGGAGTTTTTTTCGATATCCTTGCCTCCCAAAATTGGGTCACGTTTCGTGCATGCCACCTCGTACCACCAATACAACCGGCACTGATCTGATATGACCGGTGTCAGCCCCGTATCGCGTTCTCTTTTCTGCCTCAGCCGGTGGACCCCAAACTTTTTGGACACGCACCCATCCCTAGGACCATCATGCGTGCAAGTTTTCATAATTTTCCGGCACCGTATGAATTTCCTATGGTTTTCTTCGTGAAACGCACCGAAAACACTGACCGGGCGTGACGCAACGTGCGTATGGTGTCCGAATTCGTTCAACTCTTGCGTGGGGCCCTAAGATGGGCATGCCCACTGCCTCTCAAAATTGGGTCACGTTTCGTGCATGCCACCTCGTACCAGCAATGCAACCGGCACTGATCGGATATGAACTCATAAAAAATTGAAACACAACTAGTAATTTTTACCTATAAATTGTAATAAAAAAACTCATTATTCTTACTTATAAATTATAACAAAAAACTCATTATTATTATGAAAAAACAATTAGTCATTAATGCAATACACATTACAGTACTAAACTTTGCACATATTTTAAGTATTTTTAGACATTAATTGACATTACATAAATATTAAAAATGTAATTACTAATTTACACAAATAACTGAACATAATATTCATTATAAAAGTACTCATTATCAATTAATTATCAAAAAACTCAGTATTATTTTAGTAATTAATTATAAAGAACTTATTATTTTTTCCTATAAAGTATAATAAAGAACTCATTATTATTATAATAAATCTAGTTAACGAATGACATAAATAACTAAAAAACTTAATACTATTTCAAAAAACAAAAGTGTTGACTGTGCGCGACGCCGCGCGTGGGCTGTCCGTGACACTGTGGGCGCGGTGCGGGGGGGGGGGGGGGACTGGCTCCTCTAACTTCGCTCCTATAAAGTTAGGGAAACAGTACTCTAACTTAGTATGTGAACCATCAGATGGAAAATAGATGGCCAAGATTCTGCACTGTTCACATGGGGTTGTAGCATACTGTTTGGACGAGCACTGTAGCTAAAATCACTGTTTGTTACCTGTAGCAATTGACACTATTTAAGAACTGTAGCGATAGATCTCAGCCATTTATTCTACATCCAACGGATGAAATGTGGCTAAGTTAGGCTCCTAACTTCACAGTAGCTAAGTTAGAGGAGCCGGTTCGGGGGGGGGGGGGCAGGGTCGGCGGGGGTGAGGACTAAAGTTTAGTCCCACCTCGCCCGCCGAGCGACGCCGCGACCGCCTTAAATACCTGCTTCCCACAGCACTTTCGAACTCCTCTGATTCCCGCCTCGTCCCGCCACTGCCCCGTTTGCCTGTGCTGTCGGCCGTAGCTGGGCCGAAAGGCCGGCCCTTTCGCCGCCCGGCTTGATCGGGCCAGACCGATTAAGCGCAGTTGTGGCCTGCGAGCACATGCCGGGCATTTTTTTTTTGCTTTAAGAATTTACTTCTAATTTTTTGGTGATAACACCACATACCACACCCCGGACGTGACGCAATATGTTTTTGGTGTGCATGCATGATAAGTTCTCCAGAGACCTTTCGAGTATGAGTGAAGGCCCTATGCATGCGTTTTGTGACTGATTTTTCTCGTAACGTTGAAATGCATGTTTCCGTTTATTTTTTGAAGTTGCACGACTAACATCAAATTAAACATACGGTTTTTTTCTTCAGATAAGCCATTCCGAGTTCATTCATAATTCAAACTACCTTACATAACACTAAACATAACCGAGCACTGCTCTTACATAACTTAGACCAAAATTTAAATAAAAACCCTAAAACTAGACTACTCGTCGTCGCTGGCGCCGGTGAGGTCGACGACCGGCGCCATACCGCCGGCCTCTCCTTCACCGCCGTCGCCGCCATTGTCGCCACCGTCGTCGCTGAAATCCCACCAGTTGTCTTCCCGCGCCTGCTGCTCCTGCACCGCCGCTATGGCCGCCTGCCGCTCTCGTTCCTCACGAGTGGCCGCCGCCGCCTCCTCTGCCGACTGGGCCAGCACCGCAAGTAGCCCCGGTGTTTCGTCGGGGTCTCCGTCTTGAGCGAGGGCGGCCTGCGCCGGCGGGATCTCGACCAGCGCCGGGTCAGGGGGCGCCTGTTGTGCCGGGGCAGTGGGGGCGGCTGGAGGTGGGCCATGGCGGCGGCGACCACGGGAAGTGCCGTCCTCGCCGGTAATGTCCCCGACAGTGCGGCCGGCCGCCGCGTCCCTGAACGCGCCGAGGACGATGTCGAAGTTCTTCCCGCGCCAGAACCTGCGCCGGGCCCTCCGGTTGTACCGGCCGCCAGGGAACGCGTGGAGCTGCTGCCTCGTCGGCGGCGGTCCCATGGTGGGGATGCCATCCGCCCCGATCCGCCATGGCCGCGGCACTTTGGCTGCCGGCGGCACCATCACGCCGTACCGGGCCAGATCCTCCGTGTCACCGATGGTGAGGCTCAGCGGCCAAACGCCGGTCGGCCACCCGCCCTCGTCGGAGTCGCTGGAAGACATTGCCGGCGAGGAGAGGGAGATGGGCGGGCGAGGAGAGGAAGAGAGATGCGCGGGGCGAGGGAGATGGCACGACCTGGCCAGGGCTGGCGCGGCCTTTTATAGACGGCGGGGGAGGGAGGTGGGCGGGCGGGCGAGCCGTAGGTGGCGCGCGCCCCGAGGGAGAGGCGGGCGGCTGGCGTTTGGCCGCTGCAGCGTGTGAATACGAGACGGCGGCGGCGTGTGAATACGAGACAGCGGCGGCGTGTGAAGGCGCGGCGCGGCAGGCGAGGCATCAGTGGCGTCTGGGCGCGGCAGCGGTGCCGTGTGAAGGCGCGGGGACGGCACGCGGGGCAATCAAGGCGTTGGTGGCCTCTGAAGGTGGGCGGGCGGGCGCCGCAGCGGCGGCAGCCGACCGGTCGCGTCAACTGCCGGCCCGAGGCGGAAGGCGGTCGGTCGCCGCACGCGCGGCAATGGAGGGCACGGACTACGACGGCAGAAGGCTGGCGGCAGGAGATCGGTCGCGAGCAGTCAGCGCTGCAATTAGTGCGCAGTTAACTGCACGACCGCGCCACGACCACCTGTACGCCCCCACCGACACGCCCTGCATCTGACATTGTGGGCCCATGGATGCTAACGGCTCGGCTCGGCTCGCGTCCTCACGGCTGCCAAGCGGCTCGGCTCGTGCGGCAGCCCCGTATACACAGGCGCGCGGGGGGTATCGGCGTGGACGCGCGGGGGGGGGGGGGGGGGGATTTTTTACATAAGACGATCATGCCCCTGACAGCGAAGGGGTATGGGCAGATCTCAGCCCTTGATATGTTTAAGGAGGGTGTACCGAAGCAGAAGTGTTGATTGTTTGGTCTCATAGGCTAAAATCTGAAACTTTAAAGGGCCATGCCGGTCTGTGGCGTGAGTTCCTATCCTCGCAACACTCCTAACTCTGTAACATCTGGCAAGTTTTGAAATATATATTCAGGTGGGGAGCCTTTCCCACGTTGAACATTTCAAAAAAAAAAAGCTTGGGTGGAGACATGGCGCACGGCCACCCTGCAGAGGAGGCTGATACTGCCAACAACTTTCAGAAATCTGATTCCAACGAGACTGCACATGCCAAGGAAGAAAGCGAGGAGGTGAAAGAGGCGGAGCTTCTGATCCAAAACCTGAATGATCTGGGCATCGGAGAGCATGTCAGTGATGATGATTTCAACGCTTACTTTGATCAGCTACCTTCCATTCCTCGGATTTATCCTGATGCTGTTAAACTGACCAGTCAGGAGCTCGATAAGCAAGTCGTTCGCCTTGCGCTTTACCGCTTCAGATCTTACAGGCACAAGGTTCAATCCGCAGTTCCATCTATATAGCCATCTATCATCACACATCATGCATCCTGTTTCGTGCATTCACTTGTTCTATGCTAGTACGTGTGCTGGATTATTTTATTTAACCTCCTGTTTTCATTTAGTTTGATCTTAATTATGCGCCGTGCCGTCTCATTGTCTGCAGGTGAAAGAGGAGGGGAAGGACGATACGTTGGGCCTTAAGGACATTTCTGTTGACGAGTGTGATCGGCAATTTCTTAAGAAGTGGAGATACTTCAAGCAAATCGAGGAAAATTGGACACTTGATTGGTATTTCCACCCTGTTTACTGCAAAGACCCTTTTCTGAGTGACTACCAACGCCTAGTCCTTCGAAATTATGTGAGTTATCTTCTGATGCACGGCGAGTCCTTCAAATCGTATTTCTGGTAGATTGTATTAGAACAACTGTCATGGCTGTTACAATCACACTAAAGTCTCCAAAACTATCATAGGAGAGTATGATGCAGTGCCAACTAGGCATTTAGCTGACGTGACACATCATTGAATGGAGAAAGAGTTAGATTGATCTCATGTGTTCATCTCCCATGGATCCTACAAAATAAACAAAAGATGTCGTCTGAAATACAACCCCTGTGATACTATGCATTGGGGAAGCAGCATCGTAGACTAGTATCATGTTCATGATACTACCCACCGCGAGAGGTCTAATCTCTAGGCGATCTTCCTTATAAAATGATATTAGAAAAGTATATCAGGGTTCAGATTATAGACCAATTACATGTAGCCATGTAGGTGCGAGTTCATGCTACATCTAGTGAGCTTTAATAATATTTGTCTGAGACGAGCAATATTATATTCTGAAATGTTTAACTTGTGAATTTATCAACTTATAAACTGGCCGGACTGACTAATTCAAATATAGTGCCAACCGACTAAATGTTATTTCACCTTGTTGCTCAGTATTTTATCATATCTGCTTCAAAATAAAATTATTGTTCGCAGCTTGAAAGTCTTCATTTAAAATGTACCTATTTAGGTTATGTATGGTCCACCGATTTTAAAATTTTCTAACAAATTTGTTCTCTCTCTATCCTTCTCAATGTAGTGTGGTACTGAGTACGCCAGGTGGAGTGACTACCATGAGTTCCTTTGTAGCCATGTCATCGAAGAAGAGTATGCCAATTACTGCGAGGAACTATTCAAGCGACTACAGGTATGTATCACAGATCATGTTAAGGAGATGTCATTTCCTTTGTTCATTTCTTTGATATTCTTTTTGGACTAAGGACCTTTTTTTCTCTGCCAACAGTGGATGGAAGGTTATCTAGATGCTCGCCGGCCATCTTATAAGGTAAGTATGGCTATGCGAAAATCTTGGAACGGCGCTGTCGTCTATATATATCTTGTAGCGCCCTCACAACTTTGTTGTTGCTCAGTGGGACTGCATATCCTCCCGGGGAGCTTTCCAAGCAATGAAGATCGCTGCTACGACCTTCCCCAAGATCAGCGCGTCTTTAGCTTACTATGGCTACCATGTAGGTTCCCTCACATGAATTATTTCTATGTATGTAGCTTACAGCGTAGTACTTATCTCACAGCAGAGTTGCTATCTTTCGATTCAGGAGTGTATAGCGAGCATGGGCTATGACAGTTTTTGGTTTAAGGAGTTGGATGGTGTCTATTTTGAGATTTGGCGGCGGGTCACGCAACGAATGGTTAGTACTGATCTGCACTGCACATTCAGTTTTCTCTCGTTTTTACAAGCACTGTATATCCTTTGCAGTGCATGACTTTTGCCTTGAATGATGTTCAGATGAGCTTCAGAGAAGCTCTAGAGGAGGTTTATAACCTGGGCAGGTTTCCGTTACGCCAACATAGGATGAAAGTTGCACTGGAGGATGGCTACATCATGGGGAGAATGAAATCGGAGGTAGGTTCTTTAGGTTTATGGATAATCTGCACTTGTGACTTGATATTCCCTTTGTGTATGTGTATGCTAATCTCTTATCATCTTCCTTCCTTCAGTACCGTGCCTGCACGGCGGCCATTACCCCGGAAGTAAGTAGCAGTGTCTTTTTTGTATGTGTGGCATGCAAGTGGAACATGTTCTTGTATGTGTGATGTAGTCTGCTTGCCTTCAGGTTAAAGAGGATAGAGCTAAGGCGTTGATTGCAGAGGGAATTAGAAAGCAGGTACTGTAATATATGAAAGAGAACACCTCTTCAAGTCTTCATTATGCATGCTTTTGAAAGATGATGATTTAGCCTGTGAAATTTATTTTTCTTCTCTTTTCAGATTAACAAGCCGAAGTACTATGTGGAGTACATCAGAAAGAAGATTCACATCGCCCGCATTGTTGGAATCATTCCTCCGCTCTAAGGATCGAAGCAACAGTGTAATCAAGATTCCGAAGAATGAGATGATCGTCAAACAAGCGTTTGTTTATGAGATTATGAAATTGAACCATCCCTCGTCCTTTTGCACTGTGACGTGCTGCACAGAAATGCTAGTGACCTACTCCCTCCGTTTCTAAATAATTGTCTTTCTAGAGGTTTCAACAAGTGACTACATACGGAGCAAAATGAGTGAATCTACTCTAAAATATGTCTATACACATCCGTATGTGGTAACCATTTAAAATCTTTAGAAAGACAAATATTTAGGAACGGAGGGAGTATAAGATACTGTAATAGATCATTTATGCGGCTTGGGGAGCAAATATAGCGGTTAATATATTATTATTAATGTTATGCAGAGATTTTCTTTGCATTCCATGGTTTTCCAGTGATAGTTACCACGATGAATCTCGTACTTTCCGAATTAGTAAAAAAACGACTTTAGTATTTTTGGTGCGGAGTAGCATGACATGATCGGATACACGTATGGTGTAGTAAGCGGAAGTAGATAAATCTTAGCCACTATTGTTGTTTTCTAACCAAGTGGCAGCAAAAGATGCAGTAATTCAGGCTCTTCACGCCTCTGAAGATTATACCGGAAGTATCATGGGCTCGAGTGAAAAGAAAACCCACACGGAGTGATCAAACGACTCACAGCTTCACTGCAGGAACTCAAACCAAAAGCCGACACCATCAAACAGAGGACTAAAAAAGAAAAGGTCAGAACAAATCCACAGGGCACCTTGCTGTTTACCAACGTGCGATTTGGGAGCTTGAGAGCTGGTAGTGATTCCGGTCCTTGGCCGGCACCAAACCGCCGTCACGTCCCCGCATCTGTATTTTGGTGCCTCGTCGTATCGGCTCCGCGACTGAGCCAAGACAGACAGGGACACTTGAACCAGCAAATATACTAGTAGATCACCAAACTCTCGGGAGCTTACTGCTCACCAACCTCCAAATCCCAAAAATATGCAATGATTCAGTGTGGTCTGTGCTTGGTCCTCAACATAATGAACCTGTCTGCCTGTCTGAAAAATCACATAAATGGATGCATAAAGAGTGCACCCAAACTTCCACAGAATTCTGCACCCTGGAAAATATGCCAGATCCCAAGAACAACCTCTAGGAGACAATGATCGACAAATTTGCTTGTTTAGAGATCAAAAAAGCAACCAGCCTTGAGTTGGTCTCTGTAACATAGAAAACTCTCAACCATACATAAGAATCAGGTAATGTGAAGACATCAATCAACCTTTATTCCCCAACACAGCATGTTCCAATCTCAAAAGCCAGCAATGGAAAAGAGATCCTGTGAGCGCGAAAAAATGCCGTGGCATTGCAAAATAGCTACCATACTAATACAACAGAATCCTGCACCGGAAAAAATCTACGAAAACGCCGAGAACAAGAATCCTGCCTCTAGGACAGAATGATCGCCAAACTTGCTTGTTTAGATGTCACAAAAGCAAACCAAACCTTGAGTCTCAACCATACATAAGAATCAGGTAATCTGAAGCCATCAATCAACCTTTATTCCCCAATACAACATGTTCCAATCTCAAAAGCGAGCAGATGGAGAAGAGCCCGCAAACGCGGGGAAAATGCAGCAGCATTGCAAAATGGTTACCATACTAATACTACAGACGGATAGCAAATCTCATATGAGCGACGGTGCACAACATCTTGCAGCCTACTTATGTTATGATATATGATAAACAACAAGCCATCCTACTAGAGCGAGCGATACCAGAGGACCATGGCGGCGACGGGCCGATCAAGGGTTCCTCGCTTGGAAGTCCTTCATGAAGGCGACGAGCTTCTCCACGCCGGAGAGCGGCATGGCGTTGTAGATGGAGGCGCGCACGCCGCCGACCGACCTGTGCCCCTTGAGCTGCAGCATGCCCTCCTTGGCCGCCTCGGCGATGAACTGCTTCTCGAAGTCGGCCCCCTTGGCCAGCGTGAAGGGCACGTTCATGAGCGACCGCACCGGCTTGTCCACGGGGCAGACGAAGTAGCCGCCGCTGGCGTCGATGGCGTCGTACAGGATGCCGGCCTTGTGCTGGTTCTTCTTCTCCACCTCGGCGAGGCCGCCCTGGGCGAGCAGGTCCTCGAACACCAGCCCGCAGATGTAGATGGCGAAACAGGGCGGGGTGTTGTAGAGCGAGGCGTTGTCGGCGTGCGTCTTGTAGTCGAGCATCACCGGCGTGACGGGCTGCGCGCGGCCGACGAGGTCCTTGCGCACGATGGCGATGGTGACGCCCGACGGGCCGACGTTCTTCTGCGCCCCCGCGTAGATGAGGCCGAACCGGGAGACGTCGACGGGCTTGGAGCAGAAGTTGGAGGACATGTCGGCGACGAGGAGGCCCGCCTCGTTCCTCGGCTCCGGGTAGTCCTTGAACTCGACGCCGTGGATGGTCTCGTTGGAGCAGATGTGGAGGAACCGGGCCCCGGGGTTCTGCGCGAGGGCCCCGAAGTCCGCCGGCAGGGAAGTGTACTTGGCGGCCTTGCCGGACCAGGCGACGGCGGCGGCGGAGTACTTCCCGGCCTCCTTGAAGGCCTTGTCGCTCCAGGAGCCGGAGACGACGAAGTCGGCGGGGTCGGAGGGGGAGGCGCAGAGGTTGAGCGGCGCGGCGGCGAACTGCGTGGTGGCGCCGCCCTGCAGGAAGAGCACCTCGTGGGTGTCGGGGACGGCGAGGAGCGCGCGCAGGTCGGCCTCGGCCTTCTTGATGGCGGCGTCGAACTCCTTGCCCCGGTGGCTCATCTCCATGATGCTCATGCCGGAGCCGCGGTAGTCGACCAGCTCCGCCTGCGCCCTCTGGAGAACCGAGAGGGGCAGCGTGGCCGGGCCCGCCGCGAAGTTGTAGACGCCGCGCTCGCCCGCGGCGGCGAGGGGGGAGGGGGCGGCGGGCGCCGCGACGGCCTGGCAGCGGATCCTGGCGGCGCGCGCCGGGACGCGGGTGGAGGGGGCCGCTTTGGGGCTGGCGCGGTGGAGGAGCATGGAGTTGGGGGTGGCGGCGGCGGCGGCGGCGGCCATGGTGGGGAGGAAAGGGGGGAGAGGGTTTTGGGTGGGTTGGTGCGGGACGGGGAGGGGAGGGGAGGAGAGATCTATAGAGGGCGGGGGGAGGTGTCAGAGGCTGGGGCCGGGGGGGTTGGTGGCGGCGTTGAGTGTGTGTGCCGTGCTGGGCAAAATTAACAAATTTGATCTATGAACGAAATCAAATCATAGAATGAACTGTCCATGAAACTATTTCACGCGGCTGACTTTTTTATGTGACGTCTGACACGAAGGCGTCACACTACACTGTGCAACACCTCGCAGATAGGCGCTACACGCCTGGCCAGTGTCGCATCCATGTGATTCGAAAATTACTAAGTCAGTGTGCAGCGTCTGAGAGCTAGGCGCCACACTATACAGTGTAGCGCCTAGCTTCTAGGCGTTGCACTAGTGTTTGCTTCATTTTGTAGTGCAACCACTAGTGCAGCGCCTGAGAGCTAGGCGCCCCACTATACAGTGCAGCGCCTAGCTCGTAGGCTCTGCACAATGACTTAGCAATTTTTAGACAGTTTGAGATGCAATGTTGGCCAAGCGTGTAGCGCCTATCTGTGAGGCGTTGCACAATGTAGTGTGACGCCTTCGTGTCGGGCGTCACACAAAAAGATCAATCGCGTGAAATAGTTTCACGAGCAGTTCATTTTATGATTTGATTTCGTTCACAAATCAAATTTGCCGCCGTGCCGGTGGCTGTGTGCTGTGTGTATATACTGCAGCGAAAGTGAAATCAAAGGGGATGCAAATTGCGGGCAGCCGAGGCCAAATTGACACTTGACAGTGGTGAGGACGAGGCGTGTGTGTGTGGCGAACCCGGAGAAGCTCTCTGCTTCGTTCGTGCCAGGATTGTTCATGTTGCGAATCTATGGTTGGTGAATTGTTTGTCCGTATTTTTTTAGGTACGGTCTTTGCTGTATACTCCCTCCGCCCGTCGTATGGAAAGTGTGCGTATAGAAAATCAGTTTTGTTAGAACTCATTTAGATGAGATATAATTTGGTCTCATTCATCTTTTATAGCTATCGAATATGATGCTATAAGATGAGTGTGTGCTGACGTGGATATTATATGTTCTTGTTTTCCGAGTGAATGAGATCAATTATATCTCATCTAGATAAGTTCTAAGTATTCTCATAGAAAATTTCAGCATAGATTATGAAACGGGGTGAAAAAGCGTTGAAAAGACGCATAAATTATGAAATGGGGTAAAAAATGCATTCGAACTGTGGCGAACCATCCACAGCACTAGGCTCACCAACCAATCTAGACTTTGCGCTGGTTCGGAGCTATTTCGAGATCTCAAGGAGCGCCAAGCTCAATACGCGCCAGAAGTGCCAGGTACGAAGATAGGGTGTCAAAGAAGTCAACGGCAGAGCAAGAAAGAGAAAGGTAAGGCCCTCACTTTAAGCATGTCCCTGTATCGACTGAATAACAGAGATGATTTGGGAGGGTTCCGGTCACCCCTACCCGTTCAAAGATCGGAAATCATACCTCCGGCAGGCAAGGTCGGCATAAAAAATGGAAGTTTGTGCGATAAGTGAACCGGAATCTCGTCTTGTTTTCCTTGGTTCCGAGTCGATTTCGCAATGACAATGGAAAGCAAAGCTATAAGGCGGAACGAATCCGAAAAAATTGCCCCAGTTCGGATTGTTATCTGCAACTCAGGAACATAAAGTTGAAATCGCTAATAATCACGGATCAACATGCTGCGTACCACAAAACTGTAACGAGCCACAAGACTTGTTAAAAAAACGAGCCACAAGAGATGGTGAGGAAGTTGATCGCCACGACTCTGACGGAATTCGACATGTGTGCACAACATGCTGCTAAAAGCTGGCTGTCACACAGATGGTAGCTTTACACGGCGGCCACAAAGTTTGGCTTATGTACGACGGCGATTGTTTTTCCTGACAGTATCTGTTAATCTTCAGCCAGATGTACTACGTAGTATTTTATAGCGCCTTGCTGGAACGGGCGTTGCTATAGGAAAGAATATACGCACCCCCTTAAGCTGCCACTTAGCTAGCTTTGGTCCACTCTCTGATAAGCATGCTACGCACATTTCTGTATTTGAGGCACGAGGAGCTCCTGCCAGAATGATAACAACTACTCCAATGTTCTACGCGCCAGAAAGACGACGTCGTTATTACTACTTCTCTTTTGCAAGGTATGATAAAAAAAAAGGAACACAAAAGAAAAGGCAATGTTTTTGTCTTCAAGTCTTTGCTATCTATACCACCAGTTTTACAGTATACCACCTGTGCAATTCCAGCATCCACCATTGCACAACAACACGCCATGTTTTGTCACTTGTTACATACACACATCCAGTTCACCACATGACAGCACACATGTCTCCCATCTACTGTCAATGAAACAAATGCTATGTCCAGAGCCTAGCCACTCATGTGAGAGGGCACGGGTGAAAACAGATCAGTTTCCTACTCTCTTTCTCTATAACTATGTTTCTGCACAACAGTATGGATGGATCACAGGGGCTGTCGCGCCACAGTTAGTTATAGGCAGAGCAGTACCGCTTTAGTTACCCGAATGAGGGGGAGGTTGTTGCTGCTTCTTCAAACCCCCTCCATTATTTCTAGCGGCGGGCTGACCTGTTCCTGTACTGCTTTGGTTTATCGACTGGTAGCCGTGCCCGTAATAGCAACCGGACATGAACCCAGAGGCCTGTGTGCGTTCGGGTTCATGATGGCTCCATCCAGCTAAACTGCTGTAGTCTGAGAACTGGGGGTAGTAATAAGCTGAAGACTGAATCTGATCAACGTCGCTTTTAGCCTGCGACGCCACAACTTAAACAGAGTTACTTGCAGGGGAAGATAAAATGCTTGTGGCGAAACAAAGATGAAAAATATAATATTGTGATACTAAGAAATCAATTAAACGAATGGTGAATCGAGCATATTAAGAACTTCGATGAGTTGAGCAAAAATGGAAGGACACATGAAATTGTTCCACAGGCATATGTTTTCTCTCTCCAGAATACTCGGTGAATACTACTTTGAAAAATATATGTAGTACCGTAGTATACTAATCAACAAAAACTACAGGCAGGAAAATAAGCAAATATGGCAGACTGGCACAAGGCTAAGGATGTACTATATGTAATTCGTCACAGCAGTGCAAAAGAAAACAATACATCAATAAGCAGATATTAAGTATTTTAAATGAACATTTCAAAAGAAAATACTGTTGTGACTTCTGAGCATGTACCTGCTCATTTGAAAATCCTCCAAAGTAATCTGTCTGTCTTCCAGATGTTGAATTGCCTACCAGAGCTCCAAAAGGCAAAGGTCTCTTCAGTTCTTGAACAGGAGCCTGTGTCTCCTGCACAACACACATATATAAATACCCCCAAAAAAAAACAATGACTGCAGATACTAGGAGTATGTCTCACCTGCTTATTATTGCTCATCACTTCCTTGTTTGATTGTCTAGTCAGGCCTGATAAGCCCCAAGACGTCCTATTTTCAGATGATGGTATGGTTGAGGTTTTGTCGTGTAGCCAGATGCTACCAGTCAAAGTTGCATCAGTCATAAAACTATCCCTACTGTTAGAAGTAACCCTGATATTTGCAGTTGATGAAGGAGCTAAAGAATATTGATCAGCTGGATCAAAACTGATCCCAACATTATCAGCATCCGAAGGAGCCATTTCGATAACTTCACCAGTGTCCAGGATACTTTTCAAGTCTAACTGCACAAGATTGCATATAGTTTCAAAGTAAGTCCTTAAACACCAATGCTAAACTCATCATCAGTCTTAACACATAAATGAAAAAAGAAAATCCACAAAGTTCAACCAAACTGACCTCACCAAGTCGTACTTTCTTTAGTTGCTCGGCTATTGCTTCAAAGGCACCAGAATTTTCAGTTGCATTCCATACGATGTCCAAGATTAGGTCAAAATTATCCTCAACACATGGATATTTTGTTTTCACGATTCTTCGCAAATCTGCAGTGGTTGTAGGCATCTTCTTTGCTTTTGAATTCAAAAGGAAAGTTAGCCAAGACAACACATCAAGTTTTGCAGCATAGCAATCCAACAAAATCAGTAATACCTATCTCAATCAAAGCCTTGTTTGGCAATACATAACCAGTGCTCTCATCTTGTTCACGAGCTATATAATCTCTCCACTGATGTAGAGCCTGAGAATGAAAAAAAAAATGGTCACGCAATTGAATAACTCTCTCTTGGTAGAACACAAAAAAACCTATTACTCCATGGATATACTATACTATTGCTTTTTCAGAGTCAAAATGATCAAAAGTAATGAAATAACTCCAAAGTCAATCGACAGCATGATTTGGGACCAGAAAGCTATATAACCATTTATAGGAAAAGTGCCACATCATATGTTACTATGCCAGGTTTATTGAAGACAGAATAATCATGAGAAATCCAAAATGAAGAGAGTAATTTCTTACAGAAACAACAGCCAGCTGAGCTGCGGCCAATTCATGTTCCTGCAACCTGTAATAACACACTCGAGTTAATGGGATAAGCACACACATTATTTTCAGTGTTAAAAATAATTTCCATTAAAGATAAACCAAGTGTAGTAGTTGAAGTAACAGCACACAGACCCGTATATGTGGAGGTAAGATTTATCTGTCAGCAGCTCCTTTTCATACAACTGTAAGCAAATATCATTACTGCGCTTTTGAACCTGCAGCTAACAAAAAAAGACAGATCAGAATGCCTGTTCCGAGACACTTGTCAGTCAAAAGTGACTATAAGTTGGTTGAGGAACCATCAGTAACACCCAGATGACAACAGATGACAACACAGATGACAACAGGCCAATTTTAAGATGTGTCATGTAGTTCTAAATCAAGGGTTCATTCAGGGAAGGAGACAACATCAACAGTGCTCATTCATATGAATTCATCATACCAGATCAAAACCAAAAGGAAAACAGTAGAACATAAGCTTAACCTCTAAAAGAAGATCGTTTTCACATGTGGACTCCCTTTGTAGTCTAAGTCTCATCAAGTCATATACATACAACAGATAATGTGTATCTTCTCTCGCATACCTGCATAGGGGTAATCTCAAATGAATATATTGACAGAAATAGTAGCGGGGGTAAGAACAATGGCTAAACTAAAGAATGGAATATATGGTTTATATGCACAATACTTGATCATTTCATCAGAGAGTGGCCTTGACCTCCAATCTGCATTTTGATATCTACAAGAAAATGTTCACTTTGGTAAGAAACAAATCTCATGGTAGATAATTAGGGAGGTCAGCATGGGTATATCTAAAAATTAGGGGCAAGTGAGATGTACATTTTATTCGCTGTGACTCCACAGAAATGATGTAATAGGTGTTCTAGGCTGTTCCGTTCCATCTGTAAAACCCTTGAAGCCTGGTTGGTGTTAGACAGGAAAGTCAAACTTAAGTTTAACATGGCAAAGAAAAAGGTAGGTTTCAAAGGAGAATGCAGAAAAACACAAACAGAGAGTCACAATCAAGAATTATGGTATAGCCTATTTCAACAGTACCTGTCCTGTGTCAAAAAGATTGCACACATATACTCGGAAGTCCCGCTGGAGCCACATTATATCACGATCTGCCCCATGCATTACCTATTTCCCCAAGAACAAGTGAGGAAAAGGATATTAAAGTGCACAAAGACCGACACAATTTGATGGTTAAGAAAAACCTTTCTCTTGGTTGGATCTTTGAAAAGTTCTTTCAAGTAGGAACCGATGTATATGCGTAGCTTAAGGGTGTCGATAATGAAGTCCTCTGTTCTTGTTGAAATCTGCATCAAGCAGGTCAAACCCTGAAATGACCTATATTGATTGTGCTCCAAATCGACCTGAAAACAGCACAGAAATAAAGCAAAGATTACATTGCTAGCAGTCACCGAGCTATTCCATGCCAGATGACCCAAACAGAGAAAGGCACAAATGGGTTCTTCTATGACAAGAAAAAATAAGCAAAACATGGAACATGATCTTGTTTATGTCTATGGTCTGTAATTCATAGCAGGAAGACAGACAAGGCAGGGGAAAGGAAAAAATAGAAGCAACTACCGATCATACAGAAAAAAAATATAATGCATCTATTACAACGAATTCAAAAGTAAAGGACAGCAGATATAAGCTCACATTGTGCAATATGAATTATAACAAACATAATTCACTGGATTTGTGGCTGGAGTTTGATGGCAGCAGGTAAGACGGAAACACCTATGGAGCTATGATAAGTGATTTTGTCAAAAAGTTCTAAAGTAGCACAGTCTTAAGACTTCTACCAATAGTTTAAGAATATATGCCTGTCAAACTCAATCAGGGCCCATAACAGCTACCATATGACAATAACTCAACCATGTTTCACTTGGATTATTTTGTTGACAGAATTACTGCATGAGTTATGTGCACAAAACTTATGTGCATAATTTATAATTGGTAGCAGGAACAATGTCAACTGAAGCATTTAAAAAGAATCCAAGAAAAATGCACAAGGTACTTGGAAAGTTGGAATATAATACAGCATAGGCAGCAAACAAGTCTGATACAGATTAATTTGAAATTTAAAGAAAACTTGATTACAAGTGCTTACAGCAAATTCATTTACATCCTTCAACTTGTTAACTAACTCTGTCAATCCTTTCAGGTCTTCTACTAGCGTAAACGGGGTATCGTCTACATCAGCTGGCCTTACTGGTTCACTTTCAGGAACATTTCTGTCAATAAACTGTTCCACAGGTAGTTTTTCCTGCAATAAGATAAAGTACATTTACATCAACTTTAGTACATGCACACACAAGACGATTGCTGTACAATTTAGAACAACAGAAATGATTTAGAAAAGCAGAACACCATACTACTTTTATGTGGTACAGGTCGCTCTGCAGTGAGGAGATTATGCCTTTCCTTTTCTAATATCAACATCCATACTAGATCATCTCTTGTAACAAACTCATCTAGTCCTATAGTCAACAAGCTAGATGGTTACCTTTTTTCCCTTTTCGAGCTAAGCAAATCAACTGTCCAGCAAAAAGAATCGGCAAACGTATGCATTTGGATTCTTCTGACTGCAAGTGTCATCATAAACTTTTCTCCAGAATAAAGAGACATGCTAGTACCATGACCCCATCTTCTGGATTCCATGTAAACATGTCATGGATCCCCCGAAATAGAAACAAACGAGATCAAACTATTTTTTGCTCACGGATAGCTTCGAAAGTGCAGACAACAAGTGATCACAGAAAGGGCCATTAACATTTCATTAGATACAGATTTTCTTACACATGTATGACGTTCTAGTAATTACTGATGACGCAGTGAACTAACTACTACTAGTAAACAAATCTGAGCAGGTAGAGAGCTCTTTTAGCCCATTCGCATGTCGCGTTTCGATCCAAAAGTTCCTAGTACCAACGACAGAAAAGGGACGAAAGAGGTAGTCGTAGGAAAGAGGCGCTGACCAAGGGGTGGATAGGGCGGGTGCCGTCCTCGCTGCGCTCCAGCCAGACGTGGTCGAAGGGCGAGTTGCAGTTGTTGACCCTGATGAGGTACACGTCCTGCGGCCGCGGGATGCTGGGATCGTGGTAGACCACCTTGGGCTTGGCCCCCGGCGCCGCCCAGGGCGCCCTGCCGTCGCTGGCCGCGGTCCTGAACGGCCCGGCGGCGAGAACGGCGTCGGAGGCGCCGGGCGTCCTGTCCTTGTTCCCGTCCCCCGCCTCCTCCGCCGCGTCCCCGTCGCTCGGGCCCTTGGACCCGTCCATGGAGGAGCGCGCCGCGGGGACTGCCGCGGCGTGGTGGGTGGGTGGGTGGGTGAGGGGATTGGTTGCGGAGGCGGGCGGGAGTGGCGCGGTGGCGGGGTATCGGCGGTCTGCTTCCGGGGGGCGGGCGGGGCTAGGGTTTTGGGGGCAGGCCGCGGCTGGGCGTCTCGCCGCGGCAGGGGAGAGGGAGATGAGAATTGAGGGAGGGAGGGAGGGGTGGGAATGGCGGGCGGGCGGTTTCTACTGCCGCTACTCCGGGGCGGGGCGGGCAGGTCGGGCTCGCGACGCCAGCCAGCTCGCTTTTTATTTATTGCTTGACCCGAGCCGACGCGACGGGGCGCCGGGCTGCCCGCTGCCGCCGCTCAGCTGGCACGCCACGCGTGACGGGCGCCTTTGCTTTGCTTTGCACTGTTCATCGGACCAACATCTTCTCCCCACTCAACGCATCGTCTTACCGTCACGGCATAAGCATAAGCATCGTCATCCATATCTACTTATCTATCTATCTATCATCAATCTCATTATCTCTTTCTATCTTTGCTCAGCGGATATCTTTCGGGTTGAGTACATTTTTGCACGCGATATGTACAGTACGTACTCGTAGTAGAATGTGCCCAACTCAACCAAGCAACAGTCGTCATCTGGGATTAATTCCTCCCCTCTCCATGTCTCGATCCATCACGATTGCCTGAATTAATTGCTACCGCGTCATTACAGCCAGCGACGCCAATCATGAACCAGCGACACGCAAGATCGCGTCCTGGAGATCTCGACGCGGCCACGCCCACGTATGTCTGAAATTCTTCGCTCTCCGATTCACCGCCTCCACGGAGCTGCGGCGCGCGGGCGCCTGAGGCGCGAGGGGCTGCTGCCCCGGCCCCGCCTGCGGCCCTGTTGCCACGAGGCCCGCGAGGAACAGCACACAACCAGCCCAGCCCAGCCCACCGAGGAAGAAGACGTCCGGTGTGTCATCGCTGCCCGGCCCTCCTGATCTTTTTTTTTTTGCTTAAAAACACGGATCATACACATAGACTCGCACCTATAAACACATGCACACATACCTTTTTTTACGGTATTTTTCGTAGGCTAGTAGTACGTTCGAGAGGCTGAGCCACCCGCCCACCCCACACACTTGAAACTGCAGAATGTTCCATCCTGACACGATTTGTTCACTTTTCTTTTTGGGCCTAAATGATTACACAATGATTTCTTTTCTTTTTGCGGTTGATTACACAATGATTTCATTCCTACGCAAAAGAACATTCGACTGTGTGTTCACGGAATCATGGTGTGGGTTCAAACTGCAAATAACCAAGCATCTATTCTAGACAAGGATTTTGCCGTGAGCTTTAGCCACTTGTTTGAAAAAGACCTATGGTGAATTATGCATGTGACACGTGCTATTAATTTGGTACCTGGCGGGGTAGAACTGCCTTGTGGATTCAGGGTTTTGTTTCAAATTTTTTGAACGGGTGTGGCGTTCGGTTTGGTTGGTTTAGCGTTTTTTCATCCAATGTGGGCCAGGGTGGTGTGCTTATTTTTCTTGTTTGCTTCTATGTTTTGCCACTTGGTTGAAAATGACATTACATTTAATCGGTTCATGGTGCAAACCCGTGGTGACTCTAAGTTTGTATTCAAATTTTTTTGAACGTGCGTGCGTACTTGTTTGGTTCCTCTAGCGTTTTATGCGGTGTGTGGGCCAGCAACGATGTGTGAATTCATAGCACAGGAGTTTATCTGCCTAACGGTGTTTCTTGAGTTTCCATTGGGCTAATCGGCGTCGTTTGTCTCGGCGCTGTCGTCCTATTTTCAGGGACAGCGGTGCTGCTTCTGCCGCTGTTTGCTTTGCCGCTTCTACATTTGGTTTGTTTTATCAACCAACTGTCTGTCGGGTAGCAGGGATTGGCTGTTTTGCTTTTGCCGTTGATGTGTGCTTGCAAGGCGCAGTTTTCGAGGGATGTCATGACCACATGCATGTATCTTTTAGGATTCTCTCCGGCAGCTTAAGCTAGGCGATTTCATTTTCTTTTCTTTCTGAATGCGTGCATGGGTTGGTAATTGTTGGCATCGACACATCATGGTATTACGTGTGTGCTTTACCAAGTTGCCGCTTAATCCGTAGTTTCTCGATCACTGCATGTGTTTGCTTTCTAGACGAATCATGCGTGTATAAATAGGAGTAAGCTTTGTTCCCGTTTACTACCAAGTGAGACAACCTCGCACACGGCTCTCCTTTCCTCTTCCTCCTCTCTCCCGTTTCTTTCCCAACGTACACCGGCCAAACCATCCGTCGACAACTTCATCGAAGCCAAGGAGGTGAGCCAGAGAAACAACCCCGTCGAGGGGGACCTGAACTTGCTCTCACGGTTCATGGCGGTCATGGGCGAGGATCATGGCCGCAGCAAGCTCCCCGCCGTGTTCCCCATGCCGGAGGCAAAGCGCCGGTTCCCGCGGGATGTGGTTGTCAGCTTCATTCTGGTCGGTGAGTATACGACGACCTTGGCCCTGACATGGTTCTTCTGGATCCTCACCACGAACCAGCGGCGCGAGCAGCGTGTCCACTACGACGTCTCGCGTTCGCCCAACGGCAATGTGTAAAGTATGCAGTACCTTCACGCCGCTATCATCGAGGCGATGTGCCTGTGCCCGTCGGTTACCTTCAACGGGAGGGTCGCCAATTATTCGGCGTACAAGCGGATGGAGAATATCGGCCCGGAGCACTCGCTCGGTAACGGCGGCAAGTTTGTGGCGCGGTACCCGGTGTGCCACGCAAGGCCGCGTGCATGCTTCGGGAAGAAGATGGCCTACGTGTAGACGAAGACGGTCGTAAACTCCCAGCAGCCGTTATCCGGAAGTTCAGGTCGAACGCCGTGGCGCTATCTGTTTGTTAATATGTATACAAGAACTAAACATCTTCACATCAGTTAATGATCAGCTAGAAACTGTTCGTTTTAGCAGACAAAAAGTGAAGAAGATGCTTAATTTCCACCCGTTAATGATCAGCTAAAAACAGAAGGTTTTAGCAGAAAAAGTGAAGAAGATAGTTAAGGTGCAAGGGACTGCTTGCTCCCAGAGGCGGTTTCACTATTTTCAGATTAGATAAGCCAAGGTTGTTTCTAGATCATAGTAGGCGAAATACTATTGTGGATTTAGATACATTTTTAGATGTGGATTGGAGGTTGGTGTGATACTCATGTCTTCTCTGATTGGGATGCAAGTTCAAGTGAAGTCATTTTTTATATCTTTCTATGTTCATTTCGTGTGCATGGTGAAGTCATTTTATTGTATTTCAGAACACACCTTTTTGTGAAATAAGACACTGTGTGAAGCCAGAAGCGATACATACGAGTCATAATGCAGGTTTTGGTTTCCAGATTGCCACATGTTCTTTGAAATTCCATAGTAAATTTGAAAATTATACTCTAAATTAAATCGGTTTGGAGATTTGACTGTTATGAAATGGTATGCAAAAAGTATATTAGATGCTATTTTTTTTATATGCAGTAGTGCTTATTCGGGAATGGGCACCTCCTCAATATCCTCCTCTCCATTTGCTGCATCGTTCAGAAGATGTCCTCCTCCCCTTTTGATATGATCTTCTTTTTGAGTTGTTTTTGCTACAGGGATAGTGCCCTTTTTGTACAAGAACTGATGGTTAGTGCTCACTGATCCACAATCTTATGATCTGCAATTTCTTCATGAAGCTCGAAGGTCCCATGTCTTCATTTTCAACATGGATCAACGAGTACCACCCAGTAAAATTTTCTGTTCTCTACATATTCCTTGTTTTTGCCTTTGCTACTTTTATGACTTCAGATCTCATGATTGTTCTGTATTTTGTTTGTCTTATTGACAATGAGTTTTCCTTGGAAAATTCCTTCTGTTTTGCAATGTTTTATTGTCAAATTTTTATTTGAATATTTTGAATGAACACGGTATTATTATTAATGCTCATGCTTTAAAAGATATACAACTAGCGAAGTTTTTATTTTCAGAAATTTGCTTCTAACTGAAATGAACAGCATAAGTGAACAGTTTGGCAGATTATATTGGCCAAGATTGTTTTGCACGATTTCAGTGGCAAATTTTAGAAATTTGCAGATTTTATTGACAAAAAATTTACCCATTTGAATTGTTTAGTTCAAGGAGCATGGCACCATGGTCAGGCGCAGCATTAGCAGGTGCGATGCCATACATCCAACCAACCCCTTCTGAATCGTCTAAGACATAAACAAAGACACTACATCAATAGAGAAATATCTCCATATATACAATATAGAATAACATAAACTATCATCTATAAGCAGACACTACTACCACGTTAGGGAAAAAAAGATGTTTCTCAAGGATAATGTATCAATACATAACGTATTGGTGGGGCGTGGCGTGCCGCCGCGCAGGTATGGCTAGTTATTGTACTAGTGTGAAGCGCAAACAAAGCTAACAGGCGTGTACATGTATATGAAGCGGTCGCACGAGACCGGGGAGTTTTGGTCAGTGTTCAACCTGATGGTTGCTCGCCCTTGTCGGCTGTATGAGCTCGGACGACAGTACAAGTGTTTTTGCTTCAGAAGGATGTTATGCCACTAGGGCTGAAGGGTTTTTTGATCCGGTTTTTCCTCATAAACTCAATCAAGATCTTTTATTCAGCTTTCCATATAAATTGGGGGGTTTTCACCCGATTTTTCACATGAACTGGCTCAATTTCTTTGAAAATGAGATAAATACAGGGCACCCCCTCTTTTCGGTTTTTTCTTTTCTTTTTTTGGGTTTTTTGCATCACTAAAAAATATTCATAATTACAGTAATAATAATAATAATAATAATAAATGTTCATGGATTTGAAAAAATGCTCGGAATTCCAAAAAAATCACAAAGTGTGAAAAATGTTCTCATATTTCAAAAAATATTCACGAAATAGAAAAATGTTTGAGAATCAAAAAACAGGATTTATAAAAATCACAAATTTGAAAAATGTTCCCGAGTTTCAAAAAGTGTTCCAATTTTTTTTTAAATGTGAAATTAAAAAATGTTTAAAAGACTATGATAAACTAGGGGCATTGCCCTTTTTTAGGATTTTTTTAAGCAATTGACATGTGGTAGGTAATGAACAGTACTCAGTGTTGAACGGACGGCGGGTTTCATGATTGGCTTTCTGATAGGCTCCGTGATGGCGGTGGTGGCTCCATCTATTGACCGAGTAGGTGACAGGGGGTGTAATGGTGGGAGTCTTGGGCCTGCTCTGGTAGTGCCCAGATTCGGGGTGGACAAGTTGGCCCTTGTTGGGTGGTGGCCGAGAGCCCGAGACTCCTCTTGCTGGTGCAGGCAAGCACCCGAGTGAAAGCTTCACTTTTATGGCACCGGCACAGGTGACGCTTCTTGAAAATGTCGTCATGGATCCCATCCTTATGCCAGAGCTTCTAGTGAAAACGTTTGTCTGTGCTCAAACTCGGCAGCGAAGACGCTTCGCGCCGTCCCTCTTGGGGGCGTTGTCATAGAGCTCAGGATCCTTGGTCGGCCTCGTTGAGGTGTTAGGCTTGTTCAAGGCTCATGTTGTATCTTGCTTTGTAATGTGGCTTCTCATTTTATTGTATCATTTGGCCATATACTTTGGTTTGCTGCTTTATATAAGGGATTTTATCATTTATACCACTAATTGTGTCCTACTATTCAGTTTTGCCATTAGAAATTATAACTGCTAAAAAATGCCATCATTTTATGAGATGCTTGCTAAAAATGACATTAGATATCTTTAAAATGCCATCGTCCCGTTAGATGTTTGCTCAAAAATGTCATTAGACATCGTTATTGTCAGGTCAAACTCGTTGACCATGTTATAAGACAAAAATACCCTTAGACCCACTTGTCAGTTCTCTCTATCTCGCAATGATAAGTGTGAGCTTCACTTGTCAGGAGTTAGCAAGGGAATAATTTTATAGAAAAAGAAGAACATTGTTGTGATCAAGTGAGACCCACACTTTTATTGTAGTGAAACAAAGGAAGAGCTGACATGTTGGTTCATAATTATTTATGTCATTATAACATGTCAAACGAGATTTGAGCTGATTGTAATGATAGTAAGTGGCATTTTTACGCATGCGTCTAACAAAGCGATGGCATTTTTGAGTAGTTAAAATTTTTAATTGTAAAATTGAATAATAAGACAGAACTAATAATATTAAATGATAAAAGCCCTATATATAAAGTAGGACGAAAAGTAACTTATGCAAAAGCCGTTGGATCGAGTTTATACAATATACTCGCGTGACTTATACGCATGTGATGAGTTATTCTTATACACTTACTCCTTCCATTTGGAATTACTCCCTTCGTCCCATAATGTAAGATATTTTTTGGAATTACTCCCTTCGTCCCATAATATAAGACATTTTTAACACTACACTAAAGTAAAAAAAAGTCTTATATTATGAAACGGAGGAAGTATTTCATAAAAATAGATATATCTATAATTAAAATACATTTAGATACATTTATTTTTTAAACGAGTAATTCCGACCGGGGAGTACAAAACATAGTGTAGATGGTCCAGTGTAGATACGGTATGGGCATGTTGATGCTGCTGCATGTGCGCTCCAGTGACCAGTCCACTCCATCACGTGCACCCATAGGCATCGAAGGATGCATTAATCGACCACTCTACTTGTTTAATGGTGTGGTGCACTGCAGCCACGCGATGGCATCGTGGAAGCAGCATTGGAACCTCCGCATGGCATCCGGTGGCAGGGAGATGCCCACCTCAATGCCGCCGCTGCTCCGGCGGCTCTCCGCCACCGCCATGGCGCCAGTCCTCGCCACGGATACGATCTCCACTTTGGCCGGCTGCCCAAACCCAAAGTCGACGCCGTAGACCCGGAACCTGGGCGACCCTGCCACGGCCAGCACGCCGTCGCCGGATAGTATGGCCTCCCTTACCCGCTCCCACCACAGCTCCGGTGACCGAATGCTGCCGACGCGCACCGCCTGCTCGATCGCCGCAGCCACCGCCGTGCACGCGGTGAAGAGGCCAACCGCGCCGGCCGTGGCGAGCCGGTCCTTGGGCGCGGCGTTCAGGGCGGCGCCGACGCAGTTGCCGAGGTACTCGTCTGGAATGGGATCAGGCTCCATCCGCGAGCGGTGGTCGACGGGGAAGATGAAGTAGGTCGAGTCGCCGTCGCCGCCGTTACTTGCTGCGTCGTCGTGTTTAGCGCGCTGGTGGCATGACCAGATGAAGCCGAAGGTGGCAACCAGTGAGGAGCATCGCGGCGGCGCGCCCCCCTTCCCAGCCGCGGCGAACCGCACGACGTCCTTGATGCGCTGTATGTTTTCCATGGACAGAGTGAAGGTGGTGAGGAGCTTATCGCCGGCCATCTTGACGTCATTCTTCTTCTCGGTGCTCGCCATGGCTCTAATGAAGGCGTCGCAAAGACCGCTTGGGTCCTTGACGAGAGTTCTGTCGATGACTGGGGGCGCCGGCGCGACGGCGCCGGAGCTGGCCGCCGCCCAGGTGTGGAGGAAACGCGTGGAGCACGCCCCGTCGCAGGCGGCGTGATGCAGGGCCATGCCGACGGAGAGGCCGCGGCCGCCGTGCAGCACGGTGGCTTGCAGGGCGAGCACCGCGCCGCCGTCCGGGAGAGGCGGCACGAGCTGTGCGATCTTGGCGACCTCCCTCGGCCCGTCCAGGGCCAGCTCGTCGACGTCGAGGTCGTACATGGCGACGGTGAAGGTGACGCCGTCGCCGGGCTGGTAGTGGAGCTCGTGGCGGTCGGTGGTGCCGGGCCTGAGGCGCAGGCGGCCGGCGAGCGGGTAGAAGGCGCGGAGGGCTTGGGAGAGTGAGGCCTTGAGGTTGGAGAGGATGGTGGCGGTAGTGGCGGCGCCGGGGCCGGGGACGAGGTGGTAGAAAAAGACGCGCTCCACCGGCGGGAAGTTGAGCCAAAAGACATCGAAGAAGGTGAGCGGGAGGGAGGTCTCCGGCACCGGAGGGATCGGCCAGGGCGCTACGACGGCGCTCTCCAGTACCCTGAGCTTCGGAGAAGCTTCTTGCTGTGGTGCTGGCGCCATTGCTGGATCCGTGGGTGCTTAAGCTTGCGCATTGCGCCTGGATTTCAAGTTTTCCAGCGGCCAGGTCCACGCGATCCGTGGGTGCTTAAGCTTACTGGTACGGGTTGTATTGGAGTATAAGCCATGTCACTAGGGTTGTATGGGCAACGGGAGGGGTGGTGACGGGGAGCTCAAACGTGCCCGCTCTTCGTTGGGGCGGGGTAGTGATCCGGATCTGGGGTTCTGACTTCGCCGCGCTCCTCTTGGCGGCCTCGTGGGGGCACGGGTGAGTTGCCGAGCGAAACCTCCATGCCATGATGTTGACGGCGACACCCGAGGGTGCGGCGCTTTTTTTGAAGACGTTGTTGTGGTTCTTTTCTCTGTGCCTGGTCTCCTGAGTGAAGACCTTTGTCCGGTATGGACTCGGCTATGGCCACGCTCTGCGCCGTTCTCCCTTTTGGAGGAGTTGTCGTGGAGCTTAGGTGTGCTAAGTCATAGCGTGGGGGTGCTTAGTGCTTCCAGTCCCCGTAGCTAGTAGCGTAGTCGTGTGTGTTATGCATGTGGCGGATATCTCAGGTTCGACTTTGTAAGAGGGATACCTCACCACCTTGTATCGTTCGCCCCTGTACTTTTTCGGTAGTTCGGTTGTTACTTTATATATAAAACGGGGGCGAAAGCCTGTTTCAAGAAAAAAGCAAAACAAAAACTGTTGTGCAACATATAAGCCCGATTTGTTTCCCTAGGGGGGGGGGAGGGGGGGGAGGGGGGGGGGGGATATGTCGGCCATGCCTAACGTTGGACCACCACCGCGTCCCCCGTCGATCACCACCACACATTCCCGGCAATCGCGGCACGCAGCCCCACGACAACAATGAAATGTGCGACCACCACCACCATGGCCCTGGCCACCATAGCCACACCGCCTCGAGCCCAGCTTGCCTCTGTCCAAACAACATGTGTGAAAAAAGGCAGGAATCACCGGGATCCACTACCGCCGCAGCACTGAGAGCCGAGCCATGACGGGAGGATTTCTGAAACGTGGGGAATGGGAGAGTGAGGAAGAGATAGCACCGAGAGAGGAAACTAGATGAGATCGTTCGCCGGGAGATGTGAAAATGCGAACGAATAAGTAAAGCTGGTGTGGCTTCAAGATTGTGCAAAGATCCGTGCGACCAAATCCAACCATACGGGAGGTGTTTGCTTGGAGCTGCGAAAATACAAAAAGGCGCTAATAATATTACGATTTTCCTTTTGAACCCCTTTTTAGTCACTTTATTTATTTAGTGGACAAATACGCGGTTACACAACATTGATCAAATTTGCTATTCCTTGGCAACTAAGTCTTTTTACGATTCAGTCGTCAATTTGGCCAACATCTATGATTGAGACGAAGTGATGCGGCTACCCGTCACATCTTCAGAGAGGCCTCACCAAGGAGATATAGTATGTTTGAAGGTTCGGATGATGGTTGGGGCGGGAAGGGGGAAGCTACGGGGTCATCGATACCAAAATTAATTCTCAGGGTTTAGAGGAAAGCCCATAACGACGAAGGCACAAGGAAGGTGGTAGCATGGGTGGGACGAGATGCCACGCGGCAGTGTCCATCGACTGCAGTGGCAATTAGGACGATGTTAGGTGGCGGCGACACAATTATGCCACCTCGGACTAGGTGGGTCGGGGCTTCGGGAGGAGAAAGAATAGGGTCACTACCGGGAGGAGGAACAAGAGAGTGGCCGTTAGATTCCAATCCAGTGGTCACGTGAAATGGACCCAAAGTTGCAATTTTTTTTAGAGAAACATTTCAATCCAGTGATCACGTGAAATGGACCCAAGGTTAATTTTTTTTCAGAGAAACAACTCTTGCCACGGTAATCCACGGACGTCTACTCCCGTAAATTCAACAATAACTATATTCAAAAAATCTGAAATTTGTTTTGCATCCAAGATGTTTGAATGCGCTAGGAGCAAGCATGTAAATTTGTTTGCATCCAAGATGTTTGAGCCATTTTTCTAGAAGTTCTTCGAATGCCATTTGTTCATTAGATTTCGCACAATTCAGCATCCTGGATGCCATTTTTAATTTATTTATTTTGAATCATTTGACTTTTTCTATCCAAATTTAATTTATTTATTTTGAATCGTTTGACTTTTTTTAAACATACTGTGTGTCTTAGATGAGCCCGGGCTCCAAAACGCCGCCCGCCTATCCCTGCGCGTGTCTTAGGGCCAGTTCTTTTAGTCGATTCTCCTAGAATCTCGAGAATGGGGTCTTCTTTTGGTCGATTCTCATAGAATCTCAAGAATGGGGTCTTCTTTTGGTCGATTCTCCTAGAATCTCAAGAATGGGGTCTTTCCTAAGCTTCTCCCAGAATCTTGAACTTATCAATTTTTTACAATCCGAGCTAGTTAGGCTATAATAACTAGGATTGTGAAAAAAATATGGATTCAAGATTCTGAAGGAAGCTGGGTGTAGGGTCAATTCTTAAGATTCTAGAAGAATCGGCGAAAAAAACTGAGCCTTCATAAAGTATGTAATTTTGTTTCAGAACCTGATTACGTATTTCTTTTTATTCATACACAAGAACATCCGACGAAACGTGTTCATGGCACAACGTTTCAGTGTGAAGCGCAACCAAAGCCACCAGCGTGTACATACATAGCAAGATTACCTACACGAGACCATGGATTTTCAGCCGGCCTTCTCTTCAACCTGTCCGCAGCTCGCCCTTGTCCACCGTATGGACCGGGACGGCGGGTATGGACTCCCACCACTCCCTCCAGCGCCGGCCGCCCCGGGGGTCCGACACCGCCTTCGCCACCCTCGTGTTCGCCGTGAAGCAGCACACCGTCAGCCCCATCAGCACGTACTTGAAAGGGACCACGGCCAGCGCCACCGCGAGGCCCGTCAGCATCCAGATCACCGTCTCCGTGTGCTGCAGACAGAAGAACAGGATTGTTCAAAACCATATGTGACCGACAGTACACAAAGGATGATCAGTGATCAAGACTAGTGTGCCATCATATATATACCTTTGGTGACCGGGCTAGAACAATGGACCATAGCCTGAGGATCACGACGTTCGCCGTCTTGACGTACTCATGCACCTTCTTCATGCTGTGCTGCGCCTCCACTATGCTCTCCATCGTCGTCTTGTCCGAGGACTTGTCGATGATCACCTCCGAGCATATCTCGCCGATCTTCCTCTCCTTGGCCCAGACCATCGCGCCCACCGCCAGTATCAAGGATGCTGCCAGTGCATAACCGACCCACTCGCTGCAATAGAGAAGATGAAACTTGGACACTATATTCCCCGTACCATTTCAGACTCATGTACATGCAAATATATGACCGGTGTAAGTGATATGATGATGTTTATAATCTTACTTGTATATGGTCAGCAAAGTTACAACAAGGACACCGCCGGTGACTTGCGGTCTATCCCACGAGATTATCTCTTGGATCACCGGACCCAATTTGCTGATGGGACTTACCAACCCCTATACAAACAAAAGAACGAACAGAGATATTCAGTTCAATGCTGGTTTAGTAGTACGAGAATTCAAGAAACAACTGGAACTGAAAGAAGAGGTACCGTAGGAGGAAAAAAATGCTTTTAATCATACCACTAATACAAGAAGGCTATCAGTGAGACCTTCCTCCTTCATCCCCTCAATAGGAGCATTAGCAACCGTAACTACCCTCGCCTCACCTCTTACTTTATCAATGGTGTTCCCCAGAGAGGTCAAAGGCTGTTCATGGGTACTCGAGTCCCTGTCATGCTCTTTTGCCATCTCCGCACTTAGCGCAATTGGATCCGACTTACTCAAACTCTTGAACACATATGATGCACTGAACGGGGTTATGGTCGACGTCCCTTTCAGGTGGTTTGCTAATTGCTCGAGCACAAAATCACCTTTTGGAAGGTCGTCATACAGCGAGAATATTAGGAAGCTAGAAGGTGGTGGTGGTGACATTCTTAGCATCTCCCTTGCAGCATGGAGCCTTATCACTCCCAATATGATTCTTGAATGTACCTCCCATTTGTGGATAGGGGATTCTATCTTGTACGCCGATATGAAACGGTGGAGAAAGATTACTTCTTTTATCATGGTAAGCCACAGATCGCGACGTGTAGAGCTGGTCATCTCCGGAAACTCCAGAAGCAGAGGTTCCGGTCTGCATAGATGAATTAATGGTTACTATGCAACCACTCAAAAAATATTTGCTAGCATTCTGTGGGTGAATGATGATGATGATAGTAATAATAATAATAATAATAATAATAATAATAATAATAATAATAATAATAATAATATGTTCAATATAAGACCTTCTGGTTGCCACCAAGAGGATAGGACTAAGATAGATGAACTCACAGTGATTCAAATTCAATGGCTTTATCGAACAATGGTGCACCAAAAGGACCTGTTGAAGCTGGTTTAACTTGTTGATCCATTCCGGTATCTGAAAGCTCGACCTTGAAAGCAGGCCCATATGAAATTATGCCGGAAGTCTCAAAATACAGGGCCTTGTTTGTCAGAATCAACCTGCCTACATAGTCCATCAGAAATTAGCAACCAGACGTTTCATACTTCATATATATATATATACATACACACCAATTTACTACGTTAGGATAAAGAAACCAGAAGAACAAATAAATATTGGATTGATTACCAGGCCAGCTGCCGGTCCCAATGTGCCGAACCACCCTTTGTGTTCCTGCTGTACCCTCCGTGTGCAAGATAAATTCATCGTCAGCGAATTCAACTCCTGTTGGAGTTGGCAAGCTTTGCAAAAAGTTGAAGGACCTAAGAGAACAACGAAAATCCCATTTGAGTGCTGCGATATCCAACAGTGAACTTCTTTCTGGAGGACCCAACAGAAAGCTTTCTTGTAACAGAAAATTTCGAACAAAAAGGGCACGACAGTAGTGCCTGATACATTTCTACTGATGCTTGATGAAGAGAATATCATCTGACCGTAGGAGTTGTGAGTTATCACGTACTTATCCATTTCCTTCAGGAATTTGTCATAAGCAGGATAGTGTAGCCTGTTAGCTGTGGTAGCGGTGATGGCTTCAAAAGTGAATCGCGCATTGACAACGTCACAAGCCAAAGGAAATACAGATCCAAACCACACGTATGCATCTTCTCCGACTGTCGGATCTTCATTCACCTATGGGATTGTTAATCAATCAATGCTCAGAGTAAGTTACACATCAGTATACCGAAAATAAGTCGTGTCTTTGGCATGCACACTTACAAGAAGGGGCATCATATCCGAATAGAACAGCGACGTGTCATCACCCATCACAGCTTCATTTGCTCCAAGTGGTTCCTTCCGATCTTCTCTCTCTTTTGCTATGCTCTCCTGTAATATTTAGCGCGTCGAGTCAGTTCAGAATGGACGCATTATCATTTGTCATATATAGTACACACATATCTAGAATATCACTGACCATAGTAATTTGTTGATCCGAAGAAGTGGGCGTCTCCCAGGCTAGCATCATATCAAACGTGAACCGACCAAGGGATCCCTCATGAAGCGTGTCTCCTAGATCAGGAGATGTTAGAGATTGCAGCGCCTGAAGGCTGCAGTACTCGACTAGTCTTCTTGAGTAGTTGTCCAATGCGGCATTCTTCAGGCCCGACTCGAAGTCCGCGACTAGATCGTCGACGCTCTTGTGCAGCGTCCTGTATGTCATGGACATGTTAGTTACTCGATTTCATCTCTAACCAAAAGAATTCTTAGTGTAGCAAAACTGAACCATATCTTCAGTCTCAGTTTAAACTGAACGCGAAAACAGGGGCATAAGAGGCAGCAACACGTTTTTTTTTTCGTACGACTGTATCTGAATCTGATGAACATGAATGCACAAAACACTGGCGACAATTAATTCTCAGTGGTTAACCTGAACACTTCCGTCAATATCAACAGTTATTGTTTTTGCAGAGAAAAAGGTACGAATTAGAACAGAATCGTCGCAAGAACGCGCCGGGCCACTTCTAGCATATACGGCATCAATTAGGCCGCTGAGGAGAAATACAGCAATTTTTTGTTCCTTAATTCAGAGTGACCGAAATAACACACCGAGTATTCCAGCACCGTGCTTCATCTGGCCGAGAATGGTGCACCCCGCCTAGGGCTTTGCATCAACGGAAACACACACAGACACACAGATACAGTTGCTCCCATAAATCGGCAGCGGAACCAACAGAATTACAGACGGATCGAGAGCAGAGCGATGGCGAGTCGCCGTGAATCGATCAATTAACCAACGGAGATGATAATACAGGATGAGGAGGACGAGGGCGGGGGGCGTACAGGGAGCATTGGTGGAGGACGTAGTTGGCGATGGAGGAGAGGTGCTTCCGGCCGCCCGCCTTGCCTCGCGCGCCGCCGTCCCCCGCCGCCGGCGCCATCGCGTCCCGGCCGCTAATCACATCCGTGTCCATGGCTAATCACTTGGTTAATTTGTGCGCGCAGTGAATGTGAGGAGCGAGCGGTCGGTCCGTGCGCGCGGCTATAGGGTGGCGTGCATGCGCACATGCAGCGCGCCACCGCGGCCCGCTGCCCCTCCACGCGTCGCCCGCTCCCGCCGCCCACGCACGCACACACTCTCTACATCTTTCTCTTCGCTCAATCGGCTCCCCTCCCATGCCTGCTTTTTTTTTTCTCGAGAAAAATCCATCCCATGCCTGCTGATCTCATCAATCTCTGCCCGGAATTTTATCCGGGAATATGATCATCTTTTTTCTTTTTTGAGGGTTTGGAATATGATTATTTTTTAGACAATTCCGTGAAGCTTTATTAGTTCGTCACAACGTTTATAGGGACGGATATGAAGCAGTGGCGGAATATGATCATCTGACATCTGCTCTCTCGACGGGCCTTCTTTCTGTGAGGCCCGAGAGACCGCGCCGATGCCTACAGAAGGAACCTTTGACCAGACAGGAGCACACGAATGGGACAGTAAGGCCCCTCCCAATGCTCCACCTTATACAGGTGCTAAGCCTTCCACGTAGGCAAAAAATCTGATGTGGCAAGTTATTTAAGAGGAGAGAGATGAGTGTGGTGACCCCAGAAAGAACCAATGCTAAGCGCGTGAACCTAGGCAAAACATTTAAAAAAAGGGAGTCCACCAATACATGAAGAGTTTTAGTTGTTAAATCATTAAATGAAACAAGCTTAGCAACCATAAGCTAAGCACCTATGCATTGGGGAGTATAGTTGCTAAGCTATTTAATGTGCTTAGCACCTCATCTAAGCATTCATGCATTGGCAGCAGCCTAAGAAGCCAAAGCTCACTATGTTGACCGAGTTTTTTTAAATGGAGGCATACCCTAGGTCTTTGCATCATAATGATGCATGCAGCTATATTATTAAAACGCCGTAAAGTATCACAAAATCATCAAAATATTACAGCTCGTAAGTGGAGCAAAAAATAAAAATAAAGCAAAGTTCATGCTAACAATCACAACCGGAATGGCAATAAGAAGGATAAGCTCCCTAGACTCCTATTTTGTTATGCGACCGCCATCCGAACCGGTTGAATATAGCCCGTGCGACCATCTTTCACTGGTTGCACCCAGTAACCAAAGACTCTCTGAATTCCATAGGAGTAAGTAAGGACCACGTACGGATCGAAGCGGTAGCTCTGAAGATGACCTGCAAAAAAGTCAAATTGTGTTGTCTGTTAAATATCAAATCATTCCTGCAATTTCATATAGCCCACAAGAGCGCACATATTCCAATCCAAATACGAGCCGACGTAGTATGTTCGACCCCAGTTAACCACATTCCAAACAACGATGCAATGTCAACTGGAGAAGTAATGTTGAAGGCTATATGGATTGTTCTCTAAATCAATTTGGCTATGTTGACATAGTGGTATGGTGTTTTTCGTTTGAGAACAATGAGCACAATTCCTATTTGACGCATTAAGCGTTATTTATAGGCTATTTGGTTAATTGGCGCACCCCCTTCTACAGCAGGCCTTTTTCACTATTCTGATTCTTTGAACGAACTTTGTCACAAAATGAATTCGATGTGAAAGTACTTTACGATCTAACTCTTTTAGCAACGCCACAGCCCACGGCGTTTCTGCTCAATATAGAAACGCCGAGGTAGCTAGCGTTTCTGATCAAAAAAGAAACGTCGAGGTAGCTAGCGTTTCGGACCAGGTAAGAAACACCGAAGGCACTGGCGTTGCTGCCCATCATTGAAACGCCAATGACCATGATGTTACTGCCCTTTTTCATGTGCACGTGAAATATGTATGAACAACCTAATTAATAAAGCTAATTAATTATGACCAAAGAGGACAGCAACGCCATGGTTCCTTGGCGTTTCTATGATGCCAGAAACGCCAACTCCTTCGGCATTTCTTACCTGTCCGCAACGCTAGCTACCTCGGCGTTTTTTCTTTGATCAGAAACGCTAGCTACCTCGGTGTTTCTATGTTGGACAGAAACGCCGCGGGCTATGATATTCCTAAAAGGGTCAGATCGTGAAATACTTTCACGTCGAGTTTATTTTGTGACAAAATTCGTTCAAAGGGTCAGAATAGTGATTTCGGCCTCTACAACACTACGTAGAAAACCGGCCGTCCATTGTAAGTTTTCTTTTTCCATCGGTTTGTAGGTTATTTCCAGCGCGGATTTTTTAGATGATTTTTGTTTGTTTCTCAATTTTCTTTTTTTATTTTTTATTTTTATTTTATTTGTTGATTTTATTTATTTTTATTTTTTCGTCAACTTTTTCAGAACTCATACTTTTTTAAAATCCATGAAATTTTTCAAAACTCATGATTTTTAAAATTTTTATGAACTTTCTCAATTTCCGTGAAACTTTCTCTAAATTCACGAACCTGTTTTATTTTTTGGCGAACTTTATCCCTCAAATTAGTGAACTTTTTTATCTCAAATACGTGAACCTTTTTCAAATCTGGAACGTCTCTGTAAATTTGTGAACTGTCTCCCTCAAATTACTGAAACATTTATCTCAAACACATGAACTTTTTTCAAACCCATGAATTTTTTTCCAAATGCGTGTATTTTTTAGCCGTGAACCTTTTCAATTCGTAAACATTTTTAAACTTTTGTGTTTTTTTTCAAATTTGTGTTTTTCATAGCCGTGTTTTTTTCAAATGCATGCACTTTTTGCTCCTGATTTATTTTTTCAAATTTCGTGATTTTTTTGGAATGTCATGATTTTTTTTCAGATTTTCACGAGCCCTTTTCAAATTCATGAACCTTTTTTCAATTTTTATTAACATTTTCAAATTCTTTAACTTTTCTCAACTTGGGGAACTTTTTTCATTTTGTACAAACCTTTAAAAAAATGGGTTTTTTTTTCAAATTCGTGTGTTTTCCAATTTTTATTAATCCTTCAATTTTACATTTTTAAGTAATTTATATTGGGAAAATAACATGTGTTAATGTTTGTACCAAAAAATGTGCCAAACAATACAATTTCATGAAAGCAAAACACCAAAGTGAGTTTGAACAGCTGGTTATTGCGCCATGATCTAGCTATGGCCGCCTATGTAGGCATGCGGGTCCGATTCCCACAGCTTAGAGAATCTCTACTCCTAATGGACGAGTTGGTTGAATAGTCCCACCATTTTCGTCTGGTTTATTTTTGTCTGGCTTTTTTTCATCTGGTTTTTTTCGTCCCATCACCCACCATCCCCCTCCCACTGGTTTTCCTCTTTTCTCGTCTGGCCGGCAATACCCAACGTATTTATGGTAATCAATCACAATTAATACACGTATGGTAAGGCTATAAACTCAGAAATCTCAAATATGATAATTATAGTAATAAATCAATTCAGGTATGGTAAGGCCATAACTCAGGAAATTTCAAATATGGTCATTATATGGTAATAAATTTAAATTACCCCAAAGGCAATCAATCAAGGTATGGTAAGGCCATAACTCGGGAAATTTCGAATATGGTAATTATATGCTAATAAATTTAAATTACCCCAAAGGCTATCTCTACTCCTAAAGAACACTAGTAGAAAACCGGGCAATAGCACCGGTTCGTAAGGGCCTTTAGTGCCGGTTATGGAACCGGCACTATTATTTCGGCACTAAAGGCCCCCCCCTTTAGTACCGGTTCAGCACGAACCGGCGCTAAAGTGCCACCACGTGGCACGAGCCAGCTCCGGGGGCAGGGAGCCCTTTAGTATCGGTTGGTAAAACCAACCGGTACTAAATGGTTTGGGGGGTTTTTGGTTTTATGATTTTTTTTTTCATTTAATTTTGTGTTTTCCATTTTAATTCTTTTTCGTTTGCTGATATTTTACGGTACTACACATTGTACATGTTATGCATATATATATATATATATATATATATATATATAGAATTTCTAGTAGAACCAATCATATATATATCATCAATCATGTCTCACAAACCAACATATTAATTCACACATACACACATGTATAGCTATATATATACACAATTTCTCCTACATATGCATATGTTGCCTTTGGAGCCAGTGGCATTATAGCCTGATTGGTGCCTTCGGAGCACCAGACAATTGGAAGTGGTTCATGACTTGGTCGATGGGGGCGGTAGCGGGTAATAGTATTCTCCCTTCGGATTTATGACCTGGTCGAGCAAAAATCCCGCTATTTCCTCTTGAAGTGCTTGTACGCGCTCCGTTGGTAGGAGCTTGTCCCACACCTCATTGAACTGTTAAGAAGGAGATCAATATGCATGTGTATTAGTTGTGTGACTAGATATCGATAATTGTGTAAAAATTGTGAATAGTGTTCTGACAAGCGTACCCATTCCTGTCTTTGAGATCTGCTCCTTTCGGACGCCATCATGCGAATGTTCTCGCAAACACAGTATGCGCACAGATCAGTCCCCTGCGCCTGCTTCAGGGCCTTTATTACGAGAATGGAATTTAATTTGATCAGATAATAATTAATCAAGCATGATAATTAAAGAGATGGCAGCTAGCTAGCTAGCTATAGTACTACTTAATTACTTACCTTGGATCGAAACCATTTCAGCTGTGGTTTCCATTCGCCTTCCGTGACGCTGATGAACCTTGCCCAAGCCCTGCCCGCCGACAAAGAAAATGAATAAAGGGGTTATTAAATAGTTCATATCATGAAATGACGAACTAAATAGGCCGAGATATGTAGTTATAAATAATGATTGAAATTACCTGTTGACTATCCCATACAAGATGTTGTAGTTAGCTTTTGCTGTGAGTAGCGAGTCCAGTATTTCAACTGTTTCGGCGTCAACTTTAATGATACACAAGATCCAATGAAATCTGCATGCACACACGTTTGCATGTCTTAATTAAGCGGGCATATGTAAGCAAAAACATGTAGCTAGCTAGTAGGCAAAAACAGAGAATTTGTAGTACAAGAAAATGTGACTCACTCGAAGTTGTAAGGAAGTAGTATATCTTCATTGTATTTGAGGCGCTTCAAGAACTCTAGCATGCTCTCCTCTACCTCTTTTTCATAATATGGATCTAATTTCCATGTGTATTGATTAACGGTGTTTGGGTCAATGAACCCAATGCCATAGCGTCCACCTTTTCTCATTTCATACATCTTCATCCTGCATAATACCACAGAAAAGAATATAGTGAGGATAATTAGACGTAATGATTGATCAAAAGGATCACTACAGCTAGCTTGAGACTTAAATTACAGAAAGAAATCACTTACAGACAATAGCAACTGACGATAGATTTGTCGAGTGCGTCTTGATTGTATAACTGAAACAGTTCAGAATACTCAACGGCCACAGCTTTCTCATGGTAGTAATCATCCTTCTTGACATATACCATGAGGGACTCTCGATCGGATCTCTTGCAAATGTCCATGTACCATTGATGCAATTCATACATTCTCGTTGGGAGCTTCTTGACATCTTCTGGCTCGACCAAAGGTTGGCCCCGGACAAATTTCCGTTTTATTTCCTCCTCTGTAATCGGAGGCATGTCCTCGATCTCGAGGAGTTGTCCAACAGTGATCTTGAGTTCTTCAGCCTGCATTATATGCTCCTGGGTTATTACCACATCGCCCACCTCGGGAACGTAAACTGTTTGGCCACAATAATATTGGGCGCGCGTACTGTCACGTGTTGTTGGCGGCACAACAAGCGGGGCGATCGATTGCGCCGCCTGTTTTCCCAGCTGGGCAACGGTTTTCCCGCATTTTTTGACAGCTGCTTGTTGTTTGCTCGAGCTCGAGCTCGCCTCCTTCTGTAGACGTTGTCGATGTAACTTCCTGATGTGGCGCTCATAGTCTGAGTCAACAGGCTTAGGAGCTGGTGGTTGAGCCATACGAATGAAGTGGTCAACTACTTCCACAGGCACTTTCTCCCTTGGCGACGGTGGCGGTTTCGGTCCAAAATGGGCGTCGACTTCTGCCCGCACATGGCATTGGTTTGCTCCTCGGTCCTATCGTAAGCCCTCACAGGAAGAGGAGTACTGAGGTTTGGACCATATTTATATCGCTTGGCTCCGCCTGTACTTCCTGTACTATGACCTCGACTCGTACCGCTACGCACCATAGCTGCGGGGTGTCTCTTCTGCGATTGCTGAGGCGGCGGAGACGGCTGACGGGGCTGAGTTGGATGAGGAGGAGTGGCCTGAAGCTGTGCCGGACTTGGAGGAGGAGTGGACGTCTGACGCTGTGTCGGACTTGGAGGAGGAGTGGCCTGACACTTTGCCGGACTTGGAGGAGGAGGAGTGGCCTCACGCGTTGGTGGACTTGGAGGAGCGGGAGTCTGCTGACTCGGTGGCGGACTTCGACGAGGAGTCGGGTGACGCGGTGTCGGTGGCCTTCGAAAAATGATGCAATCCTTTCTCCATAGGATGATACGATGTTTGGCATCTCCGAGTGTGTGCTCCTCGTCACCTCCAGGAATGTCAAGCTCTAGCCCCGAATATTGGTCCGCCACCTCATCAACCAAGACACGAGCATAGCCCGCTGGAATCGGGTTGCAATGGAAGGTTGCCTCAGGGGAATTTGAAAAAGCAACGACGTCCGCCACCTTCATGGATATGTTCTTCATTTTGAAGTGTAGCTCGCAGTTAGTGTTCTCCGTGATGTCATCCACGGGGTATCTATCCAGCACTACTGCGTCGCCTGGGGCGGAACCCACGCTGCTTCTCGGCATGGATGGGGCGGTGGTATCCAAGGCTGGATCATCCGCTAGCTGCTGCAGCTGCTGAGACCCCCTTTGCTGGCTAAGTGAGTCGATCTGCTCCTGCTGCCGCTGGAATTTAGCTGCCAATTCCGCTTGACTTGCTTCTAGGCCTTGAAGGCGTTCATAGTCCCGCTTCCTCTGCTCCTCCTCCATCTTCCTCTTCTTGTCCTCCGCAATCTTCTTTCTCGCACAGGTTCTGTAGTCCACGTTCCAGTCCGAAAACCCCTCATACCACGGAATAGCGCCCTTGCCTCGTGTTCTTCCCGGGTGTTCAGGATTTCCCAGGGCACGCGTAAGCTCGTCGTTCTCTCTGTTGTGCTGGAACACCCCCGATCGATCCTCTTCTATTGCAACAAGTAGCGCATCCTCGGCTCCCTTCAGACATGCCTTCCCCGAAACATTGCCTGTCTTCGGGTCCAACTTCCCCCATGCGCATAAAACCAAGTCCTGCACCTGGGGGGCCAGTTCTTAGTAACCGGAGTGACACTTGCATCCTCCATCTCTTTCTCAGACTTATCCCACTTAGGCATTGCCACTGCGTAGCCACCTGGCCCCAGCTTATGGAACTTATCCTTTTTTCCGGCATTGGCCTTGTTTATTCTCGACCGTTCCTTAGCTAATTCTGAATCCTTGAATTTCACGAAATCGTCCCAATGAGCACTTTGATTCTTTAGTATCCCCTCGAATACTGGAGTCTTCCTTCCTCCCTTGACGTACTTCTCCCACGTCATTCTCTTGTGGTTCTTGAATGCAACCGCCATCTTCCTAAAAGCAGCGTCCTTGACTTTCCGCACATCTGCTTTTGTCATATTATCTGGTAGGGTGAAATGTTCCATGAGAGTATCCCAAAGCAGTTTTTTTTATTGTCGTCGACAAAAGTAACATCTGGACGTGGCTTCGCTGGCTTTCTCCATTCTTGAAGGGAGATCGGGAGTAGGTCCTTCACAAGAACTCCGCACTGACGAACGAACTTGTCCGCAATCTTCTTAGGCGCTAATGGTTCGCCATTAGGTTTGAATGCCTTGATATTGTACTTTACGCCCTCCTTCAACTTTTTGTTCGGGCCTCGTTTCGTCCTTTTGCTCGATCCGGATGGCTGAAAGAAGAAAGATCGATTCGTTAATATATCTTCAACTCATTTAAAACATGCGATGATCACCAGATTCCTGCTTATATAAATATATATACCTCGTTGTAGTTCATGACTTCATCTTCTCGGTCGTCGCAATCGAATATCATATCACCCTCTCCGGTGTTGTTTAGAAATTCGGAGCCGTCAAAATCTTCTTCATTCTGATCATCATCTGGCCCGCGTATGATATCGAACATGGTCTGTTCTCTCTCTCTGTCGGTATTGTCCGCCATAGCTTTTATTTAACTATGCCAAAAGAAATATAAAACAATTTAGTATAATCTCGAATACATCGTCTCGAATAATAGATATAATCTCGAATACATGCATCATCTCGAATAATAGATTTAATCTCGAATACGTCGTCTCGAATAATAGATATAATCTCAATACATCGTCTCGAATAATAGATATATATAGTCTCGAATACATCGTCTCGAATAATATATCACTAGCTAGCTAGCTAATAAAGATCGAATACTACAGAGTAATCTAGGTGCGGGCGGTGGACACCCAAAGAGAAGGAACCATCACTGGATCATAGCTCGGTGATCTCCCCAAAGAACCTGCCAGGTATTGGAGAACCTGGCGTCCATAGCAGCCATGTAGCGACGGACGTGCTCGTCCTCCTCCCTGACACGACGACGTACCACCTCCGGCGGGGCCGGCTCCCTCCGCACCGAAAGTGGCCCACGCGAATGCCACCAAAGGAGATGAGGGTCGACGATGGGACCCGGGTTCCTCACCAAGCGTCGCGCCCCTGAATGTAGCACCTCCCAGTGCCAGCCCGGCGGAGCCCAGTCCCGGACATGGGTCCTCTGAAGTAGGACGTCGTCGCGAACGGGTCGACGGCGAGGATGCGGGCCGGGCATCGTCGACAACAAATACTATATGCAAATTAAATGTAACACTAATTATGCTAGCATTGCATATGTCAAAATTCTATATGCTATTTCATACTAATTAAGCATCTAACACTAAAAACAGAAAAAATAACTTCTATACATCCATTAAAAACAGAAAAACAACATTATATAAAAAAATTCCATACTAATTAAACACTAATTATATCCGGACTCACTAAAAACACTAAGCATCTAACACTAAGCATTGCATCTAATTAACACTAAGCATCGATCTAATTAACACTAAAAACAGTGTGTGTGTGTGTGTGTGTGTGTGTGTTCATCATGCATGCTTATGTGTGTATATATGGGCTCGGGGGGCGGCGCCCATGGTGGCCACTGAGGCGAGGGAGAGGGGTTAGAGGGGGAGAGCTCACAGCGGGGGGACGGCGACGGCGAGGCGACGGCCCGGGGCGGCGACGGGCCGGGGCGTGACGGGGGCGCGGCGACGCGGGGACGGCGCGAGGACGAGCCCGGGGCGGTGACGAAGACGAGGGCGGCGACGGCGACGGGGGCGGCGATGGGGATGAGGGCGGCGACGAGGATGGGGTTGGCGACGGCAACGGCGCGCGACGGGGGCGGCGTAGGACGGGGGCGGCGACGGCGTCGAACGATCGGGAAGAAAATAGAGGGAGAATGAAATTTTGCGAAGTGCTATATATATAGAAGCCACCTTTAGTACCGGTTGGAGCCACCAACCGGTACTAAAGGCCTGTTTTGGCCAGGCCAAGCAGCGGGAAGGGCAGGACTTTAGTACCGGGTGGTGGTTCCAACCGGTACTAAAGACCCCCCCCCCTTTAGTACCGGTTGGTGCCATGAACCGGTACTAAAGGGGGTGCGCTGGCGCAGGTGCGGTGCGCAAGTTTAGTCCCACATGTCTAGCCGAGGGGCGACCGCACTGGTTTATAAACCCCCGTGCGGTAGCTCTCTCGAGCTCCTCTCCAAAGCAGGCCTACTGGGCCTACATGTTCTATGCTGCCTTGTGGGGCCTATTGGGCTTGCGGGCCTGCATCCTGACCCAATAACAGGTTGGGTTTCTAGTCGTATGCAGGCCGCTGTGGCCCAGTAGGTGGGCTTTTTTTCATTTAGTTTTTTTTCTGCTTATTTATTTAGTTTTATTTATTTTTAGTTGTTTTTTGCTGTATTTAGAGTTTCTTTGTGAATATTTTTGATAGTTTTTAGAAACTTTCAGTTAGTGCCGGTAGTTTTTTAATTTGAATAGTTTATATTTTGAATTATTTGAAATTTGTGTGAATCACTAGTTTGTGAATAACTTAACTTTAAAAATACATTTTCCAGTGATTCTTTTTTATTATGTTTAATATTAGTGTGTTTTATCATTATATTCAATTTGGTAATGCTTAAGTTATTTAAAAATGAAATGACTTTGTAACGGATGAGTTTTCGTCCGAAACCCTGATACTTCGAAACAGATTGACCATTTTGTACACGAAGTGCATTCAGTTTTTGCGGTAACCCTCTCTACTTTTTTGCACATGCTATGTGGGTGAAATTATGATGCCATGCCAACTTTTATCCTTTTCTGAGTTCATTTGAAATGATTTTCAACTTCAGGGTCATTTAGCTGAAAAAAACAGTAAATGCATGAAAGAATTTGCTTGCATCCCAGATCACATCCTAGATCTTTGGGTGTGAAAATTTTTCTTCGCGTCTGTCCCTTTGCGTCGTAGCCATGGAAAATCTTCATCATTTAACGGGATGCTCGGGTCAATATTCACTGTGAATGGAGCAATTTCATCAAACTTTTCATAATCTTCTGACTTGTCTGTCTTGTCATCCACTCCCACGATGTTTCTCTTCCTAGAAAGAACTATGTGCCGCTTTGGCTCATCGTACGATGCATTCGCTTCCTTATCTTTCTTTTTTTCTTGGCTTGGTAGACATGTCCTTCACATAGAAAACCTGTGCCACATCATTGGCTAGGACGAATGGTTCGTCTGCATACGCAAGATTGTTGAGGTCCACTGTTGTCATTCCGTACCGCGGGTCTTCCGTTACCCCGCCTCGTGTCATATTGACCCATTTGCACTGAAACAAAGGGACCTTCAAACCACGTCGATAGTCAAGTTCCCATATGTCCTGTATATAACCATATCAAAGCGGACACCACTGTTTTGGTTGGTGCTCTTCTTATCTTGGGCGATCGTGTAAAATGTATTACCATTTATCTCGTACCCTTTGAAAGTCATTATATTCGAAGATGGTAACTAGGACAACAAGTACAGGTCATCTTCAATAGAGGTGTCATGCATGGTACGTGCTTGCAACCAGCTGGCGAAACTCCTGGTTTGTTCACGTGTAATCCAGTCATCAGACCGCTTCGGGTGTTTGGAGCGTAGCAAATTCTTGTGTTCATCCATATACGGAGCCACCAAGGCGGAATTCTGTAGAACTGTGTAGTGTGCTTCAGTGAGAGAATGTCCGTCCATACATATTATTTGTTCCCCTCCTAGCATGCCTTTTCCATCCAGTCTGCCCTTATGCCGCGATTCAGGAACACCAATCGGCTTAAGGTCAGGAATAAAGTCAATACAAAACTCAATGACCTCCTCATTTTGACGGCCCTTAGAGATGCTTCCTTCTGGCCTAGCACGGTTATGAACATATTTCTTTAAGACTCCCATGAACCTCTCAAAGGGAAACATATTGTGTAGAAATACAGGACCCAAAACGTTAATCTCTTCGCATAGGTGAACTAGGACGTGCGTCATGATGTTGAAGAAGGATGGTGGGAACACCAACTCGAAACTGACAAGACATTGCACCAAATCATTCTGTAACCTTGGTATGATTTCTGGATCGATTACCTTCTGAGAGATTGCATTGAGAAATGCACATAGCTTCACAATGGCTAACCGAACGTTCTCCGGTAGAAGCCCCCTCAATGCAACCGGAAGCAGTTGCGTCATAATCACGTGGCAGTCATGAGACTTTAGGTTCTGGAAGTTTTTCTCTGCCATGTTTATTATTCCCTTTATATTCGACGAGAAGCCAGACGGTACCTTAATACTGAGCAGGCATTCAAAGAATATTTCCTTCTCTTCTTTGGTAAGAGCGTAGCTTGCATGACCCTGATGTATGCCGTCTTTTCCGTGCATACGTTGCTGGTCCTCCCGTGCCTCAGGTGTATCTTTTGTCTTCCCATACACGCCCAAGAAGCCAAGCAGGGTCACACAAAGATTCTTCGTCACGTGCATCACATCGATTGCGGAGCGGACCTCGAGGTCTTTCCAATAGGGCAGGTCCCAAAATATAGATTTCTTCTTCCACATGGGTGAGCGTCCGTCAGCGTCATTCGGAACAGGTTGTCCACCAGGACCCTTTCCAAAGACCACCTTCAAATCCTTGACCATATCATGTACATCAGCACCAGTACAGTGGCGAGGCTTCGTCCGGTGATCCGCCTCACCTTTGAAATGCTTGCCTTTCTTTCTTACGGGATGCCTGCTCGGAAGAAATCGACGATGTCCCAGGTACACATTCTTCTTACAATTAGCCAAATATATACTGTCGGTATCGTCCAAACAGTGCGTGCATGCGCGGTATCCCTTGTTTGTCTGTCCTGAAAGGTTACTGAGAGCAGGCCAATCATTGATGGTCACGAACAGCAATGCCTTTAGGTCAAATTCTTCCCCCATGTGCTCATCCCACGCACGTACATCTGTTCCATTCCACAGTTGTAAGAGTTCTTCAACTAATTGCCTTAGGTACACATCAATGTCGTTGCCGGGTTGCTTAGGGCCTTGGATGAGCACTGGCATCATAATGAACTTCCGCTTCATGCACAACCAAGGTGGAAGGTTATATAAACATAGAGTCACAGGCCAGGTGCTATGGTTGCTGCTCTGCTCCCCAAAAGGATTAATGCCATCTGCGCTTAGACCAAACCATACGCTCCTTGCGTCATCTGCAAACTCCTTCCCGTACTTTCTTTCGATTTTTCTCCACTGCGACCCGTCAGCGGGTACTCTCAACTTTCCATCTTTCTTACGGTCTTCTCTGTGCCATCGCATCGCCTTGGCATGCTCTTTGTTTTGGAACAAACGTTTCAACCGTGGTATTATAGGAGCATACCACATCACCTTGGCAGGAATCTTCTTCCTGGGGCGCCGGCCCTCGACATCACCAGGGTCATCGCGGCAGATCTTATAGCGCAATGCACCACATACCGGGCAAGCGTTCAAATCCTCGTACTCACCGCGGTAGAGGATGTAATCATTAGGGCATGCATGTATCTTCTGCACCTCTAACCCTAGAGGGCAGACAGGCTTCTTTGCTTCGTATGTACTCTCGGGCAATTCGTTGTCCTTTGGAAGCATATCCTTTATCATTACCAGCAACTTTCCAAATCCCTTGTCAGATACAGCATTCTCTGCCTTCCATTGCAGCAAATCCAGTGTGGTGCCCAGCTTTTTCTTGTCACCTACGCAATTCGGGTACAACAATTTTTTGTGATCCTCTAACATGCGCTGCAACTTCTTCTTGTCCAAATCACTTGCGCAGTTTCTCTTTGCATCGGCAATGGCCCGACCTAGATCATCAACGGGCTCATCTGATGCCTCTTCTTCAGCTTCTTCCCGCATTGCCGGCTCAGCTTCTTCCTGCATTACCGGCTCAGCTTCTTCCCCCATTGTTGTATCATCGTATTCAGGGAACCCATGGCCAGGATAGCTGTCGTCGTCCTCTTCTTCTTCATTGTCTTCCATCATAACCCCTCTTTCTCCGTGCTTGGTCCAAACATTATAATGGGGCATGAAACCGGACTTAAACAGGTGGACGTGAATGGTTCTTGACGTAGAGTAATTGTGACCATTCTTACAGCGAGCACATGGACAAGGCATAAAACCATCCGCCCGCTTGTTTGCCTCAGCCGCAAGCAGAAAAGTATGCACGCCATTAATGAACTCGGGAGAGCATCGGTCATCGTACATCCATTGCCGGCTCATCTTCATTACACAACACCGAATAGACCAAATTAATACAAGTTCATACAATTAATACAAGTTCATACATAAAGTTCATACAACACTTAAATCCAACAAACAAATAACTCTCTAGCTAAAGCATTTAAATGCAACAACAAATATGATCAAGATCGCAACTAAGGTAACAATGGATCCAACAGCATAATGATACCAAGCCTCACTATCGATGGCATATTTTCTAATCTTTCTAATCTTCAAGCGCATTTTCTCCATCTTGATCTTGTGATCATCGACGACATCGGCAACATGCAACTCCAATTCCATCTTCTCCCCCTCAATTCTTTTCAATTTTTCTTTCAAGTACTCGTTTTCTCTTTCAACTAAATTTAACCTCTCGGCAATAGGGTCGGTTGGAATTTCCGGTTCACATACCTCCTAGAAAAAATTTCTATGTCAACTTGATGGGCATAATTTTTCATAAACACGAAATGCAACTAGTTTTAAAAGAGAATATACATACCACATCCGAATCATAACAAGGACTAGGGCCGACGGGGACAGATTTCAAAACCATGGCACTATATGTATAACAAACAACGTATTATACGACTAACTATATATCCAAATCACACAAACATCAATTTTTATATAAAATTTCATGAACAAGAGGCTCACCACAAGGTGGTGCCGGCAATGGGACGGTGCGGGCGATCGACGGTGGCTACGATGGAGATTTAGAAGGCACTAAGTAAACCACACCTACATATGCAAACTAAGTGTTATTTTTGACCTCAAATTGCATATAAATCAAATACTAGCACATATATATATATATATATATCCTCCCAAATTAATCACTATATAAACCAATGCAAGAGCTAATCTAGTAATGAGAGATGAAAGGACAAAGTTGCTAACCTTTGTGATCATTTGAATGGATGAGGGCCTTCAAATCTTGACAAATTTTGGGTAAATTTTGTGATGAACTCGAGAGGAAGAAGGGAAGAACAGAGGAGAGGGAGAGGGGAAAGGGGGAAGAACAGAGTGCTGGTGGACGAAGGGTTTATATAGGACGACCTTTAGTACCAGTTCGTGCCAAGAACCGGTACTAAAGGGGCTGGAGGGGCCCCATTCTGACAACATCCTGCCACCACTCTCATTAGTACCGGTTCGTGGCAGCCACGAACCGGTACTAATGATGGAGGCCCGGCTAGCCGTTGGAACCGGCACTAATGTGCTTCACGTTTCACCCTTTTTCTACTAGTGGAAGGAGACTGTGGTAGGTCATTGTATCGTTCATTTGTCTCGTCCAACCCCCTTTTCCCGTTCTGTTCGGTTTACGAAAGGCAAGTTTCGATATGATTTGATTGCATGACACCTTTGCCTTTTCCCTGTCCTATAAAATCAGATCGCGATATGATTTGATTGTTTGACATGATGCACCGTAAAAGGAGCGCGACCTCCCACCAGAACTCACCGATCTTCTCTCCACGCACCGTCTGGCTCCCTTGCGTCGCTGCCGCCCCAAGCTCTCCACCGGCGTTGCGACGGCCGCGACATCCCATAAGTCGCCGCCTTCCCTCCAGTTCTGGGCTGCCATCGACTCCCCTGTGTCATTCAAGGTCAGGTGGAGGTCGTGGCACCATCCATCTTCCTGCGTAAGTGCCTCCTCGCCCTGGTGATGCGGCTATTGGCGTCAGAGGGTCGTCACCCAGTAGGACTGCATCCTCTCGCGTCTCCACCCGACTGATCCGGCACTGGCGATTGGCATCTTCCTGCCGAGGGCCCGCGTCCTGCCCTGCGCTTCATCCATCCGCCGTTCGCCTCCTCTCCTCTCACGTCTGACAAGCACATGGGCGAAGCCCATCGAAACCCTGCCAGGCCCGTCAACTCAATTCACACGCATGCTCTGTTTATCTCGTTCCAAACCTCGAACAGGAGCGCTAGGGTTAGCGCCGTCGCCAATCCCAGCCCCTCCTACTTGGCGGCCACTCGGAGTCCTCTGCCGGACCTCGCTTCCCTGGTCCGCCGCCGCCATCTGTACCCCTCGACGCACCCGGTCAGCGGACACCGAGCACACCCCCTCGCACCAGCGTTCATCCCATTGCTTATATGTCCAAGCATTCATGTCTTCTGGAACATGTGTTTAATTTGTGAATTGTGCACAGGGGCGAAAGTGTAGAACCGATCACATCGATCTGGACAACGGCGGTGCTTGAAAGTGCGGCACCGGTTTTTCCCTCTTTGTTCAGAGAAAAATCGCAAGAGGTAATTGGCAGGCCTTCTTACTGCTGCAATTATCAATTAGCAGAAGCTGCATGTTTGCTTCTTTGGCTAAATTGGTGATGGGCGAAAACAATTCTCACATGGGTGTATATCAATCGCATGAATACATGATAACTTGCAGGCTAGCTCATTATGATTAATTCATGCCAGTATGTTCAAAGAGAAATCTGTACGAGACGCCACTGTAATTAGGTCTAATAAATAGATCAGGTCTAATTTGAGATGCAATCGGGCAGCTGAAGCGAGTCGACGAGGTCTTGGCTATTGCTGCTGACCTATTTGTTTGAGCCGCCACTGTACCGGTCGTTGGTGCCAATGGAGCGGTGAGACGGCGGACAATCATGGTGAGATATAGAGACTCGATGTACTATCAGTGCATTATTGTCTTGTGGCTGTGGCTAAATGTAAACGGACGTCTTCCAGCAATTTGCCATATTATTTTTTGAGTAGTGTATTGTAACATTGCATTTTCGTAATAGGAACCAAGTCACACACAAATGGGCTTGATGTCACATAGTCGATGTTTTGTACATATAACAACCTGCAAATCTTAATTTAGTTGCTATTGGAAGGCTCTGATGCTTAGGAACCTTGTATGTTGTGAAATTAGCAACGGCATGTATGTGTTTCTCTCCCTGGCTCCACATCAGACTGTTGCTCTAATATTCGTTCTAGGTTATTTAGTTGCTATTGCAAGGCTCTGATGCTTAGGAAACTTGTATGTTGTGAAATTAGCAATAGCATGTATGTGTTTCTCTCCCTGGCTCCACATCAGACTGTTGCTCTAATATTTGTTCTAGATTAAGAAAGGCAAAAAGATGCTTATTCTCCGTGGTACAAAGACTAGCGCAGTTAACTCCGTGGTGGCGGATCTTTTTCACCCGAAGTGTTATCATGCCGTGAAGTATATCAGGCCATTTGAGAGCATGTGTATCTATCTACAAAGAATACAACACATTTTTCTATCTACAAAAGAATGCACTACCTTGATCTTTTCGTGTTTTTGGAAATGTCTATCGCATAATTGTATGTTACATCTTCTTCTCTTTAATTTACCAACTGTGAATTTTCTATGACATGGCTAACCAGATTTTTACTTTAAGGAAAACAAGCTGGTGTAGGAATCATCTCGTTTGGTGTTTGGTTGCGGCTGGAAGCTTCTCACGTGTGTTACCACCAGACATAATTATTCCTACTTTTCTCATTCCTGATGTGGAGGTTGGCATGTTGTATTGTAGCGGACTTGGATAGTATCACATCATTATTATTTTCATTGTTTATTTTTTATAAGTACTTTAAAGTTATTTGTAGATTATCATCGGACCTTCAATGGTTTTTAAAACACAATACAAATGCAAGCATTCATATATACTCGCATGCACTCACTCCTATGAACACGCACACACACCCTATTCCTATGAGCACCTCCGAGAGACTGAGCCGACATGTCATCTTGAAATTTTACAAAGTCACAATAGGCGCCTCGTAGTTGACGGGAATGTCTCCTCTCACTAAACTAGAAATCCTGAAATAAATTCAGGATAAATGCGAGCACCTGGATTTGAACTCCTATGGGATGGGGATACCAATATCCCTGTAATCATGCAACCATAGGTTGGTTCACGATCTTCAACAGTTGAGAGACGAACCTGCATGGAAGTTTTCATAACAAAGGAGTTGTCATTATTTGCAAATGCTTTACTTTCATTATATGTAAATGCTTTATTTGTGGATATGAACTATAGTTTTGAGGTGAAAAAACATTGTCGGATGACAATGTTGCTTGATGTGCTTGAGGATATGGTATATCATCGACACCATTCATTTTGAACCATTAGAATATTTGTGCTCCCGTGGCAACACACAAGCAATTACCTCCTGTTGTCGGACGCGTAAAGAATGGGTTACATGCATCAATGCCCCTCTGCAGTACTTTCCAATTTATTTTATGCTAAATAATGTCAAATAAATGCAGTTAATTGTAAAATGCTTGGGTGTTGATGGATCCTTTATGTATCTCTATCCCAGTGGGTCCACAGGTGATACTTGCCATGTTCTTTATCCTAATTGGATGCAAGTAGCATGCGTTTTCTTTTCAATTTCTTCACTGCCTTGATGTTGATTATCACTTTCTATATGTAGTACAACAACTTTTGTCGAGAAGATTTTTTTGCTGCGTTGGCATGTGTGCGGTGCGGGCGGCGGCCGAGCGGGGAGCGGGGTGGCGGCGTGCGGCGCGGGGCGGAGGCTGGCAGAGTGGGGCGGCGGCATGTCGTGCGGGGCAGAGGCGGATGGAGCAGTGAGACGGCGGGCAATCATGGTGAGATATAGAGACTCGATGTACTTTCAGTGCATTATTGTCTTGTGGTTGTGGCCAAATTTAAATGGACATCTTCTAGCAATTTGCCATATTATTTTATGCTAAATAATGTCAAATAAATGCAGTGGGGCAGCGGGCGGCGTGTTGTGTGGGGCGGAGGCGGAAGGAGCGGGGCGGCGGCGTGCGGTGTGGGCGAGGGCGGACGGCGGCGTGCAGTGCGGGCGGAGGCGGACGGAGTGGGGCGGCGACGTGTCGTGCGGGGCGGAGGCGAACGGAGCGGGGCGGCGGCATGCGGTGTGGGCGAGGGCAGACGGCGGCGTGCGGTGCGAGCGGGGTCGGGCGAAGGCCGGACCGGAGGCGAAGGTGGACGAGGTCGGGGCGGGGCGGAGGCGGACGCGATGGGTGGCACGGCAGTAGGCGGCGGCCCAGGCGGGGTGGAATCGACGGTGGGTGGTTGGATATACGGTGGGCCAACGTCGGGGAGGTGCGGCGGGATGGCGGCCGTGACGGAAGCTATGGTGGGGTGGCGTCGAGCGGGAGGAAGAAGTGGGGAGGGGGGAAAGGAAATGAAGAGCGGTTGGGTGTTGGCGCGCGGCCGCGGTTTTTACATCTCCTGCCTCCGGAGATGTAAATTTGCATCTCGAGGTGTTGAATTTTGCATCACCTAGAGGCGGAGATGTAATTCTTTTTTGCATATGGACCATATGTTGGAGAGCTGTTTTTTGCCTCAAAAGATTCAAAAGTTGGTTATTTTTACATATGGACCGTTTATTGGAGATGCTCTAACCTCATCCGCCGGTGCTACCATTGCTTCTCCTTGTGAAACCAGTGGTCTAGCGGCTATTGCCATGAGGCCTTGGAGCCGGACTTGTTGTTTGGGGAACGTAGTAATTTCAAAAAAATTCCTACGCACACGCAAGATCATGGTGATGCATAGCAACGAGATGGGAGAGTGTTGTCTACGTACCCTCGTAGACCAAAGCGGAAGCGTTGACGCAACGTAGAGGAAGTAGTCGTACGTCTTCCCGGTCTAACCGATCCAAGCACCATTACTCCGGCACCTCCGAGTTCTTGGCACACGTTCAGCTCGATGACACTCCCCGGGCTCCGATCCAGCAAAGCTTCGGGGAGGGGTTCCGTCAGCACGACGGCGTGGTGACGATCTTGATGTTCAACCGCCACAGGGCTTCGCCTAAGCACTGCTACAATATGACCGAGGTGTAATATCGTGGAGGGGGGCACCGCACACGGCTAAGGAACAATCACGAAGATCAACTTGTGTGTCTATGGGGTGCCCCCTGCCCCCGTATATAAAGGAGTGGAGGAGGGGAGGGCCGGCCCTCTTTATGGCGTGCCCTAGGGGAGTCCTACTCCCACCGGGAGTAGGATTCCCCCTTTCCTAGTCCAACTAGGAGTCCTTCCATGTAGTAGGAGTAGGAGACAAGGAAGGGGAAGGGAGAAGGGAAGGAAGGAGGGGGCGCAGCCCCTCCCCCTAGTTCAATTCGGACTAGGCCTTGGAGGGCGCGCGGCCTGCCCTAGGCAGCCCCTCTCTCTTTCCCGTATGGCCCAATAAGGCCCAATACTTCTCCCCCCGTATTCCCGTAACTCCCCGGTACTCCGAAAATACCCGACTCACTCGGAACCTTTCCGATGTCCGAATATAGTCGTCCAATATATCGATCTTTATGTCTCGACCATTTCGAGACTCCTCGTCATGTCCTCGATCTCATCCGGGACTCCGAACTCCTTCGGTACATAAAAACTCATAAACTCGTAATATAACTGTCATCGAAACCTTAAGCGTGCGGACCCTACGGTTCGAGAACAATGTAGACATGATCGAGACACGTCTCCGATCAATAACCAATAGCGGGACCTGGATGCCCATATTGGCTCCTACATATTCTACGAAGATCTTTATTGGTCAGACCGCATAACAACATACGTTGTTCCCTTTGTCATCGGTATGTTACTTGCCTGAGATTCGATCGTCGGTATCCAATACCTAGTTCAATCTCGTTACCGGCAAGTCTCTTTACTCGTTTCGTAATACATCATCCCGCAACTAACTCATTAGTTGCAATGCTTGCAAGGCTTAAGTGATGTGCATTACCGAGAGGGCCCAGAGATACCTCTTCGACATTCGAGGTGAAAAATTCTAATCTCGAAATACGCCAACCCAACATGTAACTTTGGAGACACCTGTAGAGCTCCTTTATAATCACCCAGTTACGTTGTGACGTTTGGTAGCACACAAAGTGTTCCTCCGACAAACGGGAGTTGCATAATCTCATAGTCATAGGAACATGTATAAGTCATGAAGAAAGTAATAGCAACATACTAAACGATCGGGTGCTAAGCTAATGGAATGGGTCATGTCAATCAGATCATTCAACTAATGATGTGATCCCGTTAATCAAATAACAACTCTTTGTCCATGGTTAGGAAACATAACCATCTTTAATTAACGAGCTAGTCAAGTACAGGCATACTAGTGACACTCTGTTTGTCTATGTATTCACACATGTATTATGTTTCCGGTTAATACAATTCTAGCATGAATAATAAACATTTATCATGATATAAGGAAATAAATAATAAATTTATTATTGCCTCTAGGGCATATTTTCTTCAGTCTCCCACTTGCACTAGAGTCAATAATGTAGATCACATCGCCATGTGATTTAACATCAATAGTTCACATCTTTATGTGATTAGTTCACATCTCCATGTGACTAACACCCAAAGGGTTTACTAGATTCAATAATCTAGTTCACATCGCTATGTGATTAAGACCCAAAAAGTGATCATGTTTTGCTTGTGAGAGAAGTTTAGTCAACGGGTCTGCCATATTTAGATCCGCATGTATTTTGTAAATTTCTATGTCAACAATGCTCTGCATGGAGCTACTCTAGCTAATTGCTCCCACTTTCAATATGTATTCAGATTGAGACTTAGAGTCATCTGGATCAGTGTCAAAACTTGCATCGACGTAACCCTTTACGACGAACCTTTTGTCACCTCCGTAATCGAGAAACATATCCTTATTCCAGTAAGGATAATTTTGACCGCTGTCCATTGATCTACTCCTAGATCACTATTGTACTCCCTCTCTTAACACAGTGCATGGTATACAATAGATCTGGTACACAGCATGACATACTTTATAGAACCTATGACTGAGGCATAGGGAATGACTTTCATTCTCTTTCTATCTTCTGCCGTGGTCGGGCTTTGAGTCTTACTCAACTTCACACCTTGTAACACAGGCAAGAACTCTTTCTTTGACTGTTCCATTTTGAACTAATTCAAAATCTTGTTAAGGTATGTACTCATTGAAAAAACTTATCAAGCGTTTTGATCTATCTCTATAGATCTTGATGCTCAATATGTAAGCAGCTTCACCGAGGTCTTTCTTCGAAAAACTCCTTTCAAATACTCCTTTATGCTTTGCAGAATAATTCTATATTTCCGATCCATCTATCAAAGTCCATACTTTGTTCTCATACATGGATCATATCTCAGATTTCATGGCTTCAAACCATTTCGCGGAAGCTGGGCTCATCATCGCTTCCTCATAGTTCGCAAGTTCGTCATGGTCTAGTAACATGACTTCCAGAACAGGATTACCGTACCACACTGGTGCGGATCTCACTCTGGTTTACCTACGAGATTTGGTAGTAACTTGATCTGAAGTTACATGATCATCATCATTAGCTTCCTCACTAATTGGTGTAGTAGTCATAGGAACAGATTTCTGTGATGAACTATTTTCCAATAAGGGAGAAGGTACAATTACCTTATCAAGTTTTCTACTTTCCTCCCACTCACTTCTTTCGAGAGAAACTCCTTCTCTAGAAAGGATCCATTTGTCTTGCCTTCGGATCTGTGATAGAAGGTGTACCCAACTGTCTCCTTTAGGTATCCTATGAAGACATATTTCTCTGATTTGAGTTTGAGCTTATCGAGATGAAACTTTTTCACATTAGCATCGCAACTCCAAACTTTAAGAAACGACAGCTTAGGTTTCTTGCCAAACCATAGTTCACACGGTGTCGTCTCAACGGATTTAGATGGTGCCCTATTTAACGTGAATGCAGCTGTCTCTAATGCATAACCCCAAGACGATAGTGGTAGATCGGTAAGAGACATCATGGATCGCACCATATCTAATAAAGTACGGTTATGACATTCAGACACACCATTATGCTGTGGTGTTCCAGGTGGCATGAGTTTGTGAAACTATTCCACATTGTTTTAATTGAAGACCAAACTCGTAACTCAAATATTTTTACTTCTGCGATCATATCGTAGAAACTTTCATTTTTGTTATGATGATACTTCACTCTGAAATTCTTTGAACTTTTTAAATGTTTCAGACTTATGTTTCATCAAGCAGATATACTCATATCTGCTCAAATCATCTGTGAAGATCAGAAAATAATGATACCTATCGCGAGCCTCAATATTCATCGGACCACATACATCAGTATGTATGATTTCCAACAAATCTGTTGCTCGCTCCATTGTTCCGAAGAACAGAGTCTTAGTCATCTTGCCCATGAGGCATGGTTCGCAAGCATCAACTGATTCATAATCAAGTGATTCCGAAAGCCCATCAGCATGGGGTTTCTTTATGCGCTTTACACCAATATGACCTAAACGGCAGTGCTACAAATAAGTTGCACTATCATTATTAACTTTGCATCTTTTGGTTTCAATATTATGATTATGTGTATCACTACGATCGAGATCCAACGAACTATTTTCATTGGGTGTGTAACCATATAAGGTTTTATTCATGTAAACATAACAACAATTTATTCTCTTACTTAAATGAATAACCGTATTACAATAAACATGATCAAATCATATTCATGCTCAACGCAAACACCAAATAACACTTATTTAGGTTCAACACTAATTCTGAAATTATAGGGAGTGTGCGATGATGATCATATCAATCTTGGAACCACTTCCAACACACATCGTCACTTCACTCTTAACTAGTCTCTGTTTATTCTGCAACTCCCGTTTCGAGTTACTAATCTTAGCAACTGAATTAGTATCAAATACTGAGGGGTTGCTATAAACACTAGTAAAGTACACATCAATAACATGTATATCAAATATACTTATGTTCACTTTGCCATCCTTCTTATCCGCCAATGACTTGGGGTAGTTCCGCTTCCAGTGACCAGTCCCTTTGCACTAGAAGCACTTAGTCTCAGGCTTAGGACCAAACTTGGGCTTCTTCACATGAGCAACAACTTGCTTGCTGTTTTTCTTGAAGTTCCCCTTCTTCCCTTTGCCCTTTTCTTGAAACTAGTGGTCTTGTCAACCATCAACACTTGATGTTTTTCTTGATTTCTACCTTCATCGATTTCATCATCATGAAAAGCTCGGGAGTCGTTTTCGTCATCCCTTGCATACTATAGTTCATCACGAAGTTCTACTAACTTGGTGATGGTGACTAGAGAATTCTGTCAATCACTATCTTATCTGGAAAATTAACTCCCACTTGATTCAAGCGATTGTAGTATCCAGACAATCTGAGCACATGCTCACTAGTTGAGCGATTCTCCTCCATCTTTTAGCTATAGAACTTGTTGGAGACTTCATATCTCTCAACTCGGGTATTTGCTTGAAATATTAACTTCAACTCCTGGAACATCTCATATGGTCCATGACGTTCAAAACGTCTTTGAAGTCCCGATTCTAAGCCGTTAAGCATGGTGCACTAAACTATCAAGTAGTCATCGTATTTAGCTAGCCAAACGTTCATAACGTCAGCATCTGCTCCTGCAATAGGTCTGTCACCTAGCGATGCATCAAGGACATAATTCCTTTGCGCAGTAATGAGGATAAACCTCAGATCACGGATCCAATCCGCATCATTGCTACTAACATCTTTCAACACAATTTTCTCTAGGAACATATCAAAATAAACACAGGGAAGCAACAACGCGAGCTATTGATCTACAACATAATTTGCAAAATACTACCAGGACTAAGTTCATGATAAATTTAAGTTCAATTAATCATATTACTTAAGAACTCCCACTTAGATAGACATCTCTCTAATCCTCTAAGTGATCATGTGATCCAAATCAACTAAATCATGTCCGATCATCACGTGAGATGGAGCAGTTTCATTGGTGAACATCACTATGTTGACCATATCTACTATATGATTCACACTCGACCTTTCGGTCTCCGTGTTCCGAGGCCATATCTGTATATGCTTGGCTCGTCAAGTATAACCTGAGTATTCCGCGTGTGCAACTGTTTTGCACCCGTTGTATTTGAACGTAGAGCCTATCACACCCGATCATCACGTGGTGTCTCAGCACGAAGAACTTTCGCAGCGGTGCATACTCGGAAAGAACACTTCTTGATAATTAGTGAGAGATCATCTTAAAATGCTACCGTCAAACTAAGCAAAATAAGATGTATAAAAGATAAACATCATATGCAATCAAAATATGTGACATGATATGGCCATCATCATCTTGCACCTTTGATTTCCATCTCCAAAGTACTGTTATGATCTCTATCGTCACCGGCATGACACCATGATCTCCATCATCTTGATCTATATCAATGTGTCGTCACGTGGTCGTCTCGCCAACAATTGCTCTTGCAACTATTGCTATCGCATAGCGATAAAGTAAAGCAGTTATTGGGCGCTTGCATCTTATACAACAGAGAGACAACCATAAGGATGTGCTCATCCGGTTTTCAGGATTTTCCCCTGTAGCTTTTGCGATTTGCCAAGGAATTCAGTCGAGCATTTCGTTTTTCTCATAAACCACGAGCATTTTCGAGCTTCTTTTTGAAACCTCCCCCCAACAATTGGAAATCTGGTAAAAAGGCAACGGCACAAGAGTAAGGTTTAGGTTTCTTTAGATATATTTGCCTTTCGGGTTGCTAGACAAGCGAGCGATGCATCAAATTAAAATGTTCACAATTTTTCAATTACTTGAGCAATTACTTTTAAAAATACGTTATTTTTTAACAATTGCAAGAACACCTTTTAGAAAAATCTTCATCATGTATTTTAAAATATTCATCGTGTATTGCAAAATGCCCATTGTGTATTTGGAAAATGCTCATCGTGTGTTTTCAAAAAACATTCATGTTAGAAAAATAATTAAACTTATAAAATTAAATGGGGAAAATAGGAAAAAGCGAAATCATGAAATAAAAAAATCTAACATAAAGGACAGAAAAACAAAACAAAAAAGAAAACCAGAAGAACATGCAAAACCCCTGAAGAGATCAAGAAAAACTGATATGAAAACCCATGGCGCGCAACGTGTGATTGCCTGACACCGTAAATCATGGAATTTCCTAACGGACGCTCGTTGCTTCAAGTTTTTTTTTTGAGGGATGCTCGTCGCTTCAAGTTGTCGCTGCTTCACACAGAAAGGAACGACCTGACGATCAAGATAGGCCGGCCCAACTATGAGAGAACGACCTGGCGATCAAGAAGGTTTTGGGAACGTCCCAGAAGGTTCTTAAACCGGGTTTTCACTGGTTTTTCTGTTTCTCTTTTTCCTTTTTCTTTGTTTTTCTGTTTCTTTATTAATTTTTTAAATTCCTTTTTCTTCTCTTTTTATTTCCTTTTTTTCTTCAGATTTTCATTTTTTTTCAAAATTGAAAAATGCTCTTTGTTAGTAATTTTTGTTCACAAATTCAAAACATGTTCTTCATTTTCTAAAAAATGTACGCAGATTACAAAAAATGTTCACTTTCCAAAAACATATACATAAGTTCAAAAGAATCAAGTTTTTAAATTTTATTTGGGAGTTTAAAAAATCTTCCCATTTCAAAATTTGTTCACCATTTTCAAAAAATATTCATGTTTTCAAATTTTGTTGGGAATTTCAATAAATGTTTTCATTTAAAGAATTGTCCGCAAATTCCAAAAAAATGTTCATGTTTCAATTTTGTTCAGTATTTTAAAAAATGTACGCAAATTTAAAAATTGTTCATGTTTTCAAGTTTTGTTTGGGAGTTTCAAAAAATGTTCCCACTTTTCAAAAAGGTTTGCGTATCCAAAAATTAATTTGGAATTTGAAAAATGTTCTGGTTTTCCAAGAAAACGTTCTCATTTTCTATTTTTGGGCGATATTTTAAAAAAATTCCCTGTTTTCCAAAAACTGTTTGCAATTTTTGAATTATTTAAGTTTTTCTTCAAATTTTCTTCACAATTTCGTAAAGTGTTCACTATTTCATACGGCCTTCAATTTTTTCCTCAAAATAACATTTTGCGTACAAATTTTTAAATACGTTCAGATGTGCGCTCAGTTTGGTTCTTAATACTTTGCGCTGCATTATAAACCAGGTGGCTCTGTAGCTCAACTGGCTAGTGATACGTCTCCAACGTATCTATAATTTTTTATTGTTCTATGTTGTTATATTATCCATCTATAATGTTTTGTATGCATTTATATGTTATTTTATATGATTTTTGGGACAAACCTATTAACCTAGAGCCCAGTGCCAGTTTATGTTCTTTTCTTGTTTTTGAGTATTGTAGAAAAGGATATGAAACGGAGTCCAATTGACCTGAAAATTTACGGAGATTGTTTTTCGACCAGAAGAAGTCCACGGAGTACCGGAGATGGACCAGAGGAGTCCCGAGGCCACCACGAGGGTGGGGGCGCGCCCTACCCCCTGGGCACGCCCCCTTATCTCGTGGCCGCCTCGGGGACCCTCCTGACTTGTTCCCGACTCCAACACCTCTTATATATATCCAAACTTCCAGAACATAACCTAGATAGGGAGTTCCGCCATCGCAAGCCTCCGTAGCCACGAAAAACCAATCTCGACCCGTTCCGGCACCCTGCCGGAGGGGGGAATCCCTCTCCGATGGCTATCTTCATCATCCCGGCGCTCTTCATGACGAGTAGGGAGTGTCGTGGTTCTAAGTCTGACAGTGAGGTAGGGGTGTGTGTATGAGGAGGCTAGACCTTAGCTATTGGGAAGTTGTAAGCACGCAAGGTTTACGAGTTCAGGCCCTTCTCGGAGGAAGTAACAGCCCTACGTCTCGGTGCCCGGAGGCGGTCGATTGAATTATACGTGTGTAAATGGCAGGGGTGCGAACCCTTGATACCGAGGAGGGGGGTGGCTTATATAGAGTTCGCCAGCCCTCTCCTGCCCTCAGTAATGCAGGGTTTAAGGTACATTTAAGGTGGGGCGTTACTGATAACGTCCCTAATAAAGTGTCATAATAACCATAAAGACTACTTAATAGCCGACCGTTTGCCTGCGGAGTGACTTCAGGTCTTTTGGTCGGTCGAGTGGTTGACTTCATGGTCGAGTGATAGCTTCTTGGTCGAGTGCCTTCAATCCGTCGAGTGGGATACTTTCAGGTTGATTGAAAGGTGACTTCTTCTAGGGATGTCCTACGGTAGGGCTCTTTAGGATAGGTCCGTGCCCCTACCGTAGGTACATGGCTTCATCAGGGAGTAGTTCACCCTCGGGGCTGGGGTATGTACCAGTAACTATGTGTTTGATCTCTCTCTCTTTCTCTCTCTCGTGTTCTTGATTCGGCACGATCTTGATGTATCGCGAGCTTTGCTACTATAGTTGGATCTTATGATGTTTCTCCCCCTCTATTCTTTTGTAATTGATTGAGTTTTCCCTTTGAAGTTATCTTATCGGATTGAGTCTTTAAGGATTTGAGAACACTTGATGTATGTCTTGCGTGGGATACCCGTGGTGACAATAGGGTATTCTATTGGTCCCCTTGATGTATGTTTTGGCGATCAACTTGCGAGTTCCGTGACCTTGGGAATCTATGCATAGGGGTTGGCACACGTTTTCGTCTTGACTCTCCGGTAGAAACTTTGGGGCACCTTTTGAAGTTCTTTGTGTTGGTTGAATAGATGAATCTGAGATTGTGTGATGCATATCGTATAATCATACCCGCGGATACTTGAGGTGACATTGGACTATCTAGGTGACATTAGAGTTTTGGTTGATGTGTGTCTTAAGGTGTTATTTTAGTATGAACTCTAGAGCTGTTTGTGACACTTATAGGAATAGCCCAATAGATTGATCGGAAAGAATAACTTTGAGGTGGTTTCGTACCCTACAATAATCTCTTCGTTTGTTCTCCGCTATTAGTGACTTTGGAGTGACTCTTTGTTGCATGTTGAGGGATATTTATATGATCCAATTATGTTATTATTATTGAGAGAAGTTGCATTAGTGAAAGTATGATCCATATGCCTTGTTTCCCAGCATTGTAATATCGTGTACACTCACTTTTACCACTTGTTACCTTACTGTTTTTATATTTTCCAGATTACAAAACCTATATCTATCATCCATATTGCACTTGTATCACCATCTCTTCGCCGAACTAGTGTACCTATATAATTTACCATTGTATTGGGTGTGTTGGGGACATAAGAGACTCTTTGTTATTTGGTTGCAGGGTTGTTTGAGAGACCATCTTCATCCTACGCCTCCCACAGATTGATAAACCTTAGGTCATCCATTTGAGAAAAATTTGCTATTGTCCTACAAACCTCTGCACTTGGAGGCCCAACAACGTCTATAAGAAAAATGTTGTGTAGTAGACATCAGCTAGCTATACTTCTTTCAAGCTCTGGTCTTTTATTCGAACCATGCTTGGTGCAGATTTTTTTTTCGATTGCTCTATTTTCCGTTCGTCGCTAGCCTGTGCGAGTGCTGTATTTTTCGTTCGTCGCTGGCCTGTGCGTTCGCTCGACATTCTGTCGAAGAGAGCGGCAAATAGGACCTCCCGTAAATTATATCATATTCATTGTATAAAAAAGGGTAAATCCAACTTTATTATTTTTAAAAGGGTAATCCTACTATATGGATACTATCCATGTTGCCAACTTTTCCCACTGTTTTTCCTTCTTTCGTTTACTTTGGGTTTCTTCCTAGTATTTTCTTCTTCTGTTCTCCTTTTCTACTTTTTTGTTCCCTCTTTTCAAGACATATAATAAAAAATTCTTTTGAAAATATATGAATTTTGGAAAGTTTACACAAAATTTTATTTAAAAAATACATGTAGACTTTTTAAAAGACCAGCCAGGTCATGAGCGGTCAGATTTGCCGCATCAAGCAGGTGAGCGCGCACCACCATTGCAACACAGGGGCATGTTACGCGTCCGTCGGCTGATCTTTTTAAAAGCCCTAGCTCACTCTCTCTCACTTCGCCCTCTCCTCTTCCTCTCCTCTTCCTCTTCGATTTCGATCCCATCCACTCCGATGTCCAGCTCCGGTAGCGACTCCAACCCCGAGCTAGACTACGAGGAGGAGATGGCCCTCTGCATTGCATTGGAGCGGTCCAAGGTGGACACCGGCGGCAGCTCCGGATCTAAAGCGTCGCCGCAGCTCCCATGCCGGCACAGCACGGACGCCAGAGCTGGAGCCTCCCGGCCCGCCAGCAACTATGCCAGGACAGTGCAGTCTGCACTGTCCCCGCGCTTTCTCCTCCCGCCGGTCGCTCCTCCACGCAGGCGGTGGGTGATAGTGCTCGCACCGCCGGCCCACGTGCGCACTTCGAAATCAGAGGTGCACGCTGAGCGCCACGAGAGGCAGTGTGCACGAGAGAGGGACGCGGCGGAGCAGTCCACGCAGCACCGCCACGGGATGTAGGCGGAGCCCGACGAGAACGTGCGGTTCCTCGCATGGGCCTACCGCCGGTCCCTCGTGACGGTGGAGACGGACGCTCGCTGCCTCCAGCGGAAGAATGCCAAGGCGCTCCGGCTTGCTATTGAGCAGTCAGAGCACGGGGCGAAAGAGGCAGCGACTGAGAAGGCTCGGGTCGCCAAGTTGAAGCGGGAGCAGGACAGGGCGGTCCGTTGGATGAAGGGGCTCATCATCCTCTCTGACTTCGACGACGACGACGGCTGCACCTCCTCCTCGGACGACCAAGACCCTCCACCAGCCGCGGGCGCTTACAGCTACACTGGCGACTGGAAGGGCAAAGGCCCAGCGAGGAAGCGGTGAAGCTCCGCATTTCTATGTCTGATTCCATGTCTATTTGATGATCTACATTGTTTCGTTCCATGTTGCATGCTTAGTATGGATATACGGTATCAGATATGAGATACACGAATGTGGATGATAAGATTTGATGAGTGACCGGTCAGTGCCGTGGACGCGTCTGGGCGCGTCCGCTGGCATTTGAGGGCCCAGATTTGCAAGTTGCGGCTGTAGATGCTTTAAGCAATTGGTCTTATGTTCTTTTCGACGAACAATAGACGATGACAAACGTAAACTAAATCGTGTATGCTACAAAACAAACAAAAAGATATATGAAACTGAAAATAAATAAATGAGTACCTGAACTAGTTTGTAATGCCACGGCCTTTGAATGTGGCTCACCTGATGTTTGGACTTTCTTTCCAGAAGATACGAAGATGTTGGATGGTATGGACGGTGAAGTGGCTGGTGGAGTGCTCGTCATTGTCCACGAAGATGATGGAAATCTAGGACATGTTTGGTTACCTACATTCCACCCAAACAAAGCCACTGGATGTAAGAAAAACCCGTCTAATTGCTTACAAGAGGTGTTTACCCACACGCGCATGAAATTTGAAGTACAAAGTCTGGCTCAGGAACGCTCAAATCCACCATTGCAAAAAGGTCAGGTTGAGTCTCAAGCGCAAAAGGGGAACAACGTACGTGATGCTGCAGGGAAATTGACACGGAGAGATGATTTGGGAGAGCAATATTTGTCGGCCTAGGATGACGCAAAATAGTCTCACCGCCTTTTACTCGCTCACCTCTAGCAGTAGGACAAATCCAACCTCCGTTCTTAGCATTGACGGTGGCAACAACTTGGATATGCGGAAGCGACGGTGGCGACAACTTAAATCTTTGACACCACAACCTGCTCCTCCCTTTTGTGAGCTGCTTGTCCCCTTCATCTCTGTCTCCGGCATGTGTGCGTCGTTCACTCCAATGGTGATAAGCAACATACGACCATCCTTCATTGTTAGCTCATTAGGTAGGGTGTAGGATCGATTTCGCCGTTACTTACAACAACATCGATTTCACTAGAGCGAACAGTTAAAGCTAGTAGTTTTTTTTTTGCGGGCCAGAAACACTCATTGATTTAGTCATGGGTAATGTTGATCCATAAGAGAGGAGTTCGTCGTAATTCAAAGCCCATGATCCATCTTTAGCCCGATATAGGGAGATGATGTCAAATCTGAACTATATCTACAACAAAAACGAGGCAGAGGCTGTGAATATGCTTCAAATGTGAAGATCACCATCTGTCAGATTTGTGGACACGTTTAGGAAGAGGGGATTGCTACAAGATAGCATTCGCACTTCTGTTTTGTTAGCAAATTTCAAACCTTTATTGAAGAGCAACTATATATCAATGAACCTTCATCTTTTGGGTCATAACCGGAGGTTCCGAGTGATTCACAACACATTCAAAAGATCTAATGAGATAATTCCCGGTATTTCAAGCAAGTTTTGTATGCGATTTGGGCATAATTGCATATAGGCATCACGTTCGGACATATTTTTGATTGTTAATCCAACAACATCTATGACTAATACTCCACCCCGGACCGCTACCCAACATGCATTTCAATTTCAAAGTATTAAGTAAAACGTAGTATTTCATTGTGTAGGATGATGTAATGTAGATAGTATATTGTCTTCACCCTACAATTAAAGAACAACTACGTAACTAATCATAAAGTGACAAATTCATCACACTGCAACAAACATCATAAATATTATGCCAGATGAAAAATACAAGTCTGAATGCATCCTAGCAGACTAAATGTGCGCTCATTGTCTCTGTATCTCTTCATGCTCATTTTAAGTCAATAATTATCGAAAAATACATGTGTTTTCAAATTCACCGTGTGGGATACATTCCCTTTTCAGACCGTGCATTATACTTTCTCCGTTTCTAAATATAAGTTTTTTTAGAAATTTCTATATAGATTACATACGGATATATATGGATGTATTTTAGAGTATAGATTCACTCATTATGCTTTGTATGTAGTCCATTTTGAAATATCTAAAAAGACTTATACTGAAGAACGGAAAAAGTATTAAATACAAAGAGTACAATTAACACACGTGAAGACCACTAGACAAACTAGATGAAGACATATGTTCCGAAAGCTACGCAGCAACAATCGCAAGAAAATACTCCCTCCGTCTCATAATATAAGCGTGTTATTGACACTACACTAATGTCAAAAACGTTCTTATATTATGAGACGGAGCGGGTAAAATATACAGAAAGTTCCGAAGAGATCTCTGCACACATTGAAGCCAACAGCCGCTTACGTCAGTGGATGGGTCACGACGAGGAAATCCAGAGAAGGAGCTCGATTCTGGCATTGGCGCTGGTGCATTTCGGGAAGCAAGGCATCCCTCCGGGCTCGAGGACTGCTACGTGGTGCGCGACCATGAACGTGGGGAGAGCAACTCGTCGAAAAGAAAACGTGGGAAGAGGGGCGGCGATCGAGGTCCCGTGGATGCCGTGTGCCGCGGCCGGTGGCCGACGACGGACGCGCGGGAAGAGAGGAAAACCGCGACGGAGAAGAGCCCGCTCGTCAAGGCAAGGAAAGGTATCAGTATCGCCGACCGACCGAGCGTCCGCAACGTACCAGTCCCGATCGATCCATCGATCGCTTGCTTCTCCTGCGCAGGCGTGCCCGGCCCTTCCCGCCAAGCAATTCCTCCCCCCTCGCCGCACTCCACCCACACCGCCACACGTACCCCAGCACGCATATATATTGCACGCACAGCCCATCGATTTACATCATCAGCTTCAGCCACCGATCCTCCTCATCCGCACTCGCCTTACGAGACTCCTTCAGAGCAGCTCGCGCCACCTTTCGTCAGCTAGCTAGCCATGGCCGCCGCACGGACCTACGCCGACTTCGTGCCGTCGCACGACCTCGTCGAGGACGCCGCCAAGCAGACCCTCGTCGTCAACCTCCCCGGTACGCCCGCACGCATGCACGCATCCCTCTGCTCCTGTTCTTAACCCCCCATGGTGTATTTCCGCTGACCGACGCGTGTGTGATCGATCCGTACGTGCAGGGTTCAAGAAGGAGCACCTGAGGGTGCAGATCGACAACTACGGCCGGCTGAGGGTCAGCGGCGAGCGGCAGCTCGAGGGCGGCCAGTGGAGCCGGTTCCGCAAGGAGTTCCAGGTCCCCGAGGGCTGCGACGCCGGCGGCATCCGCGCCAGGTTCGAGAAGGACGGCGTCCTCCACGTCATCATGCCCAGGCTCACGCCCCTCCAGGACGACCCAACGGCCGCGGCAGACCACGAGGCGGAAGCTGCGCGGCACGCCGCTGCCGCAGAAGAGAAGAGGCGCCACGAGGAGATGGAGGAGGAGGACGCCAGGAGGCGTCGTGCGGGTGACGAGGACGACTACGCCAGCGACGAAGGCGAGGGCGCACACCACCAGGCGGCGTCTGCCGGTGGGCAGGCGTACGGCTTCGCCCGGGACCGCAGCAGGAGCGGGATGGTGAGGGCGCTCCTCCTCGCCGTGGCGGTGGCCTTGGTCGGCGTTGCTGGCCTGTATGCTCGCTACAGGTGGATGGACCCGTCGGCTGAGACTGCGCCGGCAGATGGTGCCCTCTCTGACTATTGATCACCAACACCATAAGCATTCGTTCACACCGCTGAAGATAAGATCATTCGGGGGGAAAACAAGTGGCCAAGATACGGGACTACAAGAGCTGCCTGAAATACTACGTGTAAATATGATCTCACTACTGTAATTAACTTATACACATTCAATTGGTGGTTCTACTTGTACATATACTGTCAAAACATGAAAAGACTGGCCTTGAAGTAAATGCTGAAAATGTGTTTCTCGGAGTGTACTTTGTACAACGCATCCGGTTCAAAAATATATTTTTATAACTAGCTTGACGCGAGATGCAAGGTTTTTTTTAGGGGACGCGAGATGCAAGATTTTTTTTTTGAGTGGCAGATGCAAGATTTGTTTTTTGAGGGAACAGGAGATTCAAGATAGCGTGGCCTCAAAGCGTGTGGCCCGTTGGGCCGGTCCAGTTCGCTTCCTTCCGTTTCGTTTCTTTGTTCATTTTTTCTCTTTTACTTTTATTTAGATCCTTGAAAATGCTTTAAATGCACATATTTTAAGAACTTGATTTTCTTTTAAATCTTCACTGTGAATTTGAAAAAGAAACTAAAGTAGTGCAATTTTTTGTTAGCGTTACTTAAAAAACCTTGATAGCGTTCAAATGTAATGTACGTGACATTTTAAAAAAAATGTTCATTTGTTTAAAAAATATGTTTGACATTTAAAGAAAATACATTATAAAAAATTTCCGCATAATTGAAAAAAGGTCCAGTACAATTAAAAAAATATGTTACATTTTAAAAGAATGTTCACACTTTTCAAAAATATGTTGCTGATATTTCTGAAAAATGTTTATACATGTAAAAATATGTTTCTGAGTTTAAAAACATTTCATGCCATTCAGAAAAATGTTCAACATGTATTTGCAAAATATTTAACATGTATTAAAAAATGTTTAAAACATTGATTTAAATGTAAATCTTACGTTTCAAAAAGGTTCAACATGTATCAAAAAGATGTTCCACAAGTATAAGAGAAATGTACAATGTGTATTAAGAAATAGACGTGTGTTGAAAAAAATGTAAAATGAGGTATGGTTGGACCCTGTTGGTCCGTTGATGGGGAGCAAGGAGTTTGTCAACCCAATGTGCTTAGAGGCTACAATTTTGTTGTCTCGCTCTAGTGGCTCCTTTCAAACCAACGATGTGCTTTCTACTACACATACGATTCTCAATGCAGGGAGCTGATTGATTTCAACACGGAACACATGATGGGAGCCTTTGGCATGCCTACCGTTGATGTTGTATCTTAGATTGAGGTGAGCAATGTTGCTGAAGTGACACGTATTGATGCTCCTCCGTTATCTATGGAGGAATTTCTTAGCAAGGTTACTAGGACTGTCCCCTGCTCTCTTCTTGGGACCCCCAATGTCTTTGCACGGGGAGAAGGACAGTGCCTCTTGCTCTAGGTGACATAGCAGGAGTCTGAAAAAGAAGAATTCGCGTGTAACATCCCGCCGGCCAGACGCGCGGAGCATAGGTTGTTAGAGGCTTTTGATGAGTTGTCAGAGGTGAGCAAAGTGGAGAGCGCAGAGCAAAAGATGAAAGCCTACCTAGACATGTACAAAAACCGCTTTCGCCGCAAGTGATCGCTGCGTTGAATACTTTGGCAGGCATCACCGGGAAGTTGTCTGGACCTTACAAGAAATTTCATGCATGATAATGTCAGCTAATGATGCTTCTGGTCAAAGGCGGAGGCAAACCTTGATCTGGATGAGATCCGTTGAGTGAGTGATGGTCTATTCGGTTGTACTTGAGCCACACCTACTTTTGGGCCTTGGCGCTCTTGTGTCCGGCTTAGACGATGTCTCTTTGAACTTGTGTAGGTGTGTCCTGTCCTTATCTCAAGCTCTAGTGTTTTTTTCTTCATTTTCCGGATTTTCACTTGATTTTCTCTAATTAATGTTAGGTTTTCGGATTTGGTTTCATTGTAAACTGAAACATCTCTCTTCTTGGTAATGAATTGCAGAAACCCCTTGCCCTTGCACAAGGCTCTTAAAAATAAAAAATAAAGAAAACTGGCGAAGAAATGCAGAAAAACCAAAGAAAAAAACCGACAAAACAAACAAAAGAAACAAACTGAAAACCAAAAATAAAGAACCAAATGGAAAACAGAAAAAAAAATAGAGGAAAACACAAACTCAAGATGCTGAACAAAAAAAAAATGGCATACTTGCGAAAGAAAAGGTTTGCCAGCATAGTCATGATTCAAAACTAATTATGTCGATGCTATGGACACAAAAGTTCTAGCTCCAAGTGCGGATACATATAATCTTGACCAGCTGAGCACAACTTGTGGTTGAATGGTTAGGGGATAGTGATATCCCCAACTCCATCAGGGTTTGAATCCTAAACTTCATGTTGATGATCGTATTATTCCCGCCTTTATTTCAGGATTCCGGCGATATTCGTTTAATGGGAGAAGACGTTTTCGTTGACTGCGAGACGTCTTTGATGATTCCGTAAAATCTCAAGATGATATGCCGACTCAGTCTTTTGGAGGTGTTTATACGGATAGGATGTGTGTGCGCGCACGTGCGTTCAGAGGGATGACTGTATGCTCGTGTATGTGAACGACTTCAATTGTACTGTGTTAAAAAAACTACAAATTCCATGAATGCACCTGTGGCAGAAAACCCAGTCGAAGATACAACGCCGGAAGTCCACCACACAAGGTAAACCGACTATCTCGATCGATTGCTTGCTTCTCTGACGCATGCAAGCGTGCCCCTTTCCGCGAAGCAATGCCTCCCCCCTCGCTTGACTCCACCCACCCACGCACGATTAATCCGCAGCTCGTATATATTCCACGCAGAACACATCGATTTACTCCATCAGCTCCATCAAATCCATCCTCACGAGCAGCTCGCACCACTTTTGTGATCACCTTCTTCGCCCGTTCACCGTCCGAGTTCTGCAAGCGCCGCCGTCAGCTAGCCATGGCCGCCGCCCGGACGTACGTCGATTTCGTGCCGTCGCACGAGCTCGTCGAGGACAGAGGGAAGCATACCCTCGTCGTCAACCTCCCAGGTGCGAATGCGTTCAGCTCCTTCTGTTCTTTGAGCCACATGGGCTGAATTTCCACTGACCGACGCGACGCCTGTTCTGATGCGTGTGTGCAACGCAGGGTTCAAGAAGGAGCACCTGAGGGTGCAGATCGACAACTACGGGCGGCTGAGGGTCAGCGGCGAGCGGCAGCTCGAGGGCGGCCAGTGGAGCCGGTTCCGCAAGGAGTTCCAGGTCCCCGAGGGCTGCGATGCCGGCGGCATCCGCGCCAGGTTCGAGAAGGACGGCGTCCTCAACGTCACCATGCCCAGGCTCACGCCCCTCGCGGACGACCCAAAGGCCGCGGCGGACGCTGCCGCCGACGCAGAAGCTGCGCGGCTCGCCGACGCCGACGCAGAAGAGAAGAAGCGCCGGGATGAGATGGAGGAGGACGCGAGGAAGCGTCATGCGTGTGACGAGGAAGAACACGCCAGCGACGAAGGCGAAGACGCACACCACCAGGCCGTCCAGGCGGCGTCTGCCGGCCGGCAGGCGTACGGCTTCGCCAGGGACCGGAGCAGGAGCGGGATGGTGCGGGCACTCCTCCTCGCCGTGGCGGTGGCCTTGGTCGGCGCTGCTGGCCTGTATGCTCGCTACAGGTGGATGGATCCGTCGGCTGAGAGTGAGACGGCGCCGGCAGACGGTGCTATCGTCAGCCTCTTTGACTACTGATCACAAACACCATCCAGATAAGATCATTCGAGAAAAACAGTGGCGAAGATACGAGACTACAAGAGCCGTCGTCTGAAATACTGAATTATATGATCTCAGTACTGTAACTTACACAATCAATAGGTGCTTGTACATACGGACATAGTACTATCTTGTCAAAACAAGAAAAGGATCAGATCTGCCTGGAATTACGTGCTGAAAATGTGTTTGTTCTGTGCACGGAAGAATTTGAAAACAATCTACGAATAACGATTAGTAACTGACGTGAAGAAAAGGTACCATCTGCTCCAAACAAACAATATACTTCCCTTTTGCCAAGTTATAGTGTATATAATTGTGAATAGATCTTTTGCCTCCTTCTCCCAAAACTAGGCGACATGTGGCGGCAGATGTTCTACGCTACTCTAGCAAGACCTCAGCCCCCCGCCCCCCGCGCCCCCTCCATCTATCGCTTCGGCGATAGGAGGAGCGGGGACCCCAAGGATTCAATCTGGTAGTGGTAGGGTTAGGGATAATTTAGGGTTTGTCTCCATTCAATTGTGGCGAGATGATGTTGTTGCTCCACATGCAATAAGGTCTCCCTATCTCGCTCTGGTCCTCCCGCGGAAGGCATCAGACTCGTACTTCAAATTCCTCTCTTTTGTGCAGCATTGACACCCGCTATCGAGGCAGCGTGACCGCGACCGGCTCGACACCATGCTGGAATGTGCTTCTGGCTCCAGCTCGTCGGCTTTCTTCATCGTAGTGCCGCATGGCGGCTGCCAGCCACCAGGTGGCTTTTTTCCTGATTTCTTTTATGTTTTTTTGGGCATGCTTGTGCTGTGGCCCCAGCAGTTGTTTCACGTCTCAGACTTGGATGTTTGTATGGACCTATGCTTTATCTATAAAGCGGGGCGAAAGCCTATTTCGAAATCTCGCTCTGGTTCCGTTGATGCTTCTTCGTAACATTGGGAGGCGTGTGAAAGATGATGTGTCCCAAGATTTGAATCTTCGGGTCTTGCATTTTCTTTTTCATGTTTGTCTCATTCGTGTTGTTGTACGGAACATATAGGTTGTACGTCTTGGTCCTTCGGCTACAGTTTCGATTGGACAACCTCACACTCATAGATGGGCTGGATATGGAAAATTTTAGAAGTCCTCTCAGACATTATTTTTCTTTGTGGCGATGATTTGCTACCCAAATTGCAATTATTGTAGAATGACACTCGATTGATGCAATTGTAGATGCTTCAATTTGAATTTGTATTGAGCGAAAAAATTGTAACGCCCCACATGTAACCTTCCCCAAATGTACTCCGACTCATGCCGTTTCCGGCATTAAGTTATATTTAATTCTCGGGTTCGGGCCTTTGTCTCCGTGTGTTGTTTTTGTTTTCGTGCATCTCATATCATGGCATCACGTGCATTGCATTCGCATACATGTTCATCTCATGCATTCGAGCATTTTCCCCGTTGTCCGTTTTGCATTCCGGCGCTTCGTTCTCCTCCGGTGGCCATTTCTAGCTTTCTTTCATGTGTGGGGATTAAACATTTCCGGATTGGGCCGAGACTTGCCATGCGGCCTTGGTTTACTACCGGTAGACCGCCTGTCAAGTTTCGGGTCATTTGGACTTTGTTTGATACTCCAACGGTTAACCGAGGGACCGAAAAGGCCTCGTGTGTGTGCAGCCCAACACCCCTCCAATTTGGCCCAAAACCCACCAAACTCAGCTCCATCGTCTCGGTCGTTCGATCACGATTGTGTGGGCGAAAACCGCACCTCATTTGGACTCTCCTAGCTCCCTCTATGCCTATTTAAACCCCTCCTTCTCGGATCTCTTCTTCTCCCCCTCGAAACCCTAATCTGAAAAAAAAAGAATCCGCCGCCGACGGACGTGTCCGGGCGGAGCCGGACAACGTCCGCCGCGCCCCCCCCGCCACTCTCGGGCTGCCACGTGGGCACCGCCGCCGCCGCCGCCGTCCCGGCCCGGGAGGCCCAGGAGGGGCCCCCGCGAGCCCGCGTCGCCCCGCCGCCGCCTTCGCGTCGCCTCGCCGCCTCTTCCCCGCGGCCGTCCGCCGGCGCTGCCGCGCCCCGCCACCGCTCGCCGCTCCGGCGGGCCGCGCCGCCCGTCTCCGCCCGCGGCCGCCCGCGCCGCCACCGGCCGCCGCCGACCTCCTCCTCCTCCGCCGTCCTCGCCGCCGACCCCGGCCCCGCCGACCTCCGCTCCGGCCGCCTCCTCCCTCGTCGCCGGCGAGCTCCGGCGCCGGCCCGGTGAACAGTGCCGCCCGATCCAGATCCGCGGATGAACAGTAAACCCTAGGTGGTTGTTTTTTTTCTAAGTCCCAGTTTTTCTTAGATTCAAGTGCTCATGTTTGACCTGCCATAACTTTGCATCCGTAGCTCCGATTTGGGCGTATAATATGTCAAATTCTTCGTCTCGATGAGTACATCATTTCATTCCATTGCATCATTTGCATTTGAGGTCATCAGGTTGCCCAAAATACTGTTGGAAGGAGGCATATTGAGTTAAATTGCAGATCCGTTAATCCAACATGCACTTTTGTCATTTTTGCCATATTTAATCCGTGCATGATATGCCTGTGCCCCTTTGGGATGAATTGTTAAGCATGTTACCTTCTTTCCAGAGGTGTCTTCCATGTATTTTTAGGAGGTGTGTGTTGTCTTGTGCAAGCTTGCGAAGAGGGCTACCTGAGATTTCAGATTTCAGGGACTTAGTGATTTTCACTAAGTCTGAGCCATTTTAGTTCACGATGCTATATGTTCGGCTTGTTTCCTAGTGATCCGTGCCTCTTTTGAGGATGATCAGTAAGAGTGATTTGTTATGCTTGTTGTGCTTAATCCATCCATGTCTTTACTTGTTATGTTGGAGCACCCTAGGTTGACTCAATCGAGCTCAACTTTTGGATAGTTGCTGTTTTGGGCAGATCGTCAACTCTTTTGCGATTTTGCCGGAGTGATTGCTAGTGATCCATGCATGCTATGCCATTGTTCTTGCCATGTCTAGCTAGCATTTTGTGCCTTCTTAATGGATATATGCTTGCCTTGCCATGACTTGCACCGTAGTGAGAGCATCGAGCTCGTTTATATGCCTCCGTGAGTTATTATTTCAGCATGTCTCAGTTTTCACTAAGTCTGAAAACTGATTGTGTTTCATTGATGTTCGTGTGCTCGGTAGAGTATTTTGTGAACCCTTTTGGCCCCAGGTCATGTTGGGTGTTTTGTTAAGCTTGTTGAGTAGCTCCATGCCATGCTCTTACTTGCCATGTTCAGGTTTTCCTTCATGTTGTTTTGCTGCTCCGAAGAGAGCATCGTGGTCTGAAATTCCAGACTAGCGTTAATTTCGCTAAGTCTGAAATCTGTTTTGCTTATTCAGTTTTGCCATGCTTGTTTGAAGCCCTTAATGGATGAATTTGCCTATGCCTCAGTCATGATGATTTGTTAAGCTTGATGAGTGCATCACTGCCATGTAATTTGTTTTCATGTTGGGTGGCTCTAGCATGTTCATTTTGTTGCATTTAGGAGGCATGTTGCTGTAAATCGCAGATCGGTTCGCTTAGTAAAACGCTTGCCATTTCTTAACCGTAGCTCCGATTGCCATGATCTTTATATCGTTTTCAGGGGATTTCTTCCCCTCTATCCAGTGGCACTCTTGGATTTCCAAGTTGAGGCCAGGTTCATGCATTTCCTGTTATATGTTGCATTCTTGCATCCCGCATCGCATCCCGCATAGCATATCATCTTTGCATCTTATTGGTTGCCTTTGCACGTGGTTGATTGTATCTTTGTTGCTTGTTTGTGTTGTTGGGTAGAGCCGGGAGACGAGTTCGCTAACGAGGAGCCCGTTGAGTTTGCTTTTGAGGATCCAGTCAATTCTGACAACTGTGCAGGCAAGATGATCACACCCTTGAAATCACTACTATCTTTGCTACGCTAGTTTGCTCGCTCTTTTGCTTTGTCAATGCTACGAAGCCTACCACTTGCTTGTCAGCCTCCCAATTGCCATGATTGAGCCTCTAACCCACCTTTGTCCTAGCAAACCATTGATTGGCTATGTTACCGCTTTGCTCAGCCCTTCTTATAGCGTTGTTAGTTGCAGGTGAAGATTGGAGCCGTTCCTTGTTGGAACATTTATTTACTTGTTGGGATATCACTATATTGCTATGTTATCTTTACTCATCTATATACTTGGTAAAGGGTGGAAGGCTCGGCCTCTCGCCTAGTGTTTTGTTCCACTCTTGCCGCCTTAGTTTCCGTCATATCGGTGTTATGTTCCCGGTTTGTTGCGTCCCTTACGCGGTTGGGCTATAATGGGAACCCCTTGATAGTTCGCCTTGATTAAAGCTTTTCCAGCAATGCCCAACATTGGTTTTACCATTTGCCACCTACCCTTTTCTTTCCCTTGGGTTTCCGGAGCCCGAGGGTCATCGTTATTTTAGCCCCCACGGGCCAGTGCTCCTCTGAGTGTTGGTCCGGAACGTCAGCCGCCGGTGGCCACCAGGGGCGACTCTGGGCTGGCCTACCGGAAGTTTAGACAATCTGACTGTGCCCTGAGAAAGAGATATGTGCAGCCCCTATCGGGATTTGTCGGCGCATTCGGGCGGTGTTGCTGGACTAGTTTTGACCTGTCGAATCATCTTGTTGTACCGGGATACCGAGTCTGATCGGTGGGTCCTGGGTGGAGGTCTATTCCTTCGTTGACCGTGAGAGCTTGTTATGGGCTAAGTTGGGACCCCCTGCAGGGATTGATCTTTCGAAAGCCGTGCCCGCGGTTATGGGCAGATGGGAATTTGTTAATGTCCGGTTGTAGACAACTTGAACTTAATTAATTAAAATGAATCAACTGCGTGTGTTGCCGTGATGGCCTCTTCTCGGCGGAGTCCGGGAAGTGGACGCGGCGTTGGAGTTATGCTTGCGTAGTCTGCTCTACTTAGTTACCGCTCGTGCCTTGCCTTCTCGTCCCGCTCTCTTTTGCGAATAAGTTAGCCACCATACATGCTAGTCGCTTGCTGCAGCTCCACTCACTTTACCCCCTTCCTTACCTATTAAGCTTAAATAGTCTTGGTCGCGAGGGTGCGAGATTGCTGAGTCCTTGTGGCTCACAGATTACTATATTACCAGATGCAGGGACCGATGTTACTCCTCCGGATGGCGCGTTCGAGCTGAAGTGGGAGTACGACGAGGACTCTCAGCGATATTATGTTTCTTTTCCTGATGATCAGTAGTGGTGCCTGCTCGGGGTTCGATCCAGGGTTAGTCGCATGTTGGGGGGTCTTTTCTATTTGGCGCCGTAGTCGGGCCATGAGTGTTTGTTTGATGTATGCTATTTATGTACCTTGATGTGACGTGGCGAGTGTAAGCCGACTATTATTATTATTCCCCTTTATATTTATATGTACATGGGTTGTGTGAAGATTGCCTCACTTGCGACATATGCCTTCAATGCGATTATGCCTCTAAGTCGTGCCTCGACACGTGGGAGATATAGTCGCATCGAGGGTGTTACAAGTTGGTATCAGAGCCTTCCCCGACCTTAGGAGCCCCATTGCTTGATCGTTTCTAGCAGCCGAGTTGTGTCTAGAAAAAAATGTTTTGAGTCCTTAGGAATTATATATCGGAGAGCTTAGGAATTCTTTTTACTTCCCAGTCTCCTCATCGCTCTGGTAAGGCATCCTGACGTAGAGTTTTGTCTCTTCTCTTCCCAAATTTCACTAAAAAATTTTTTAGGATCACGCGAGTATCTTGGTTTTGTTCCGATGGCTTATGATGAGAATACTGTCTTGGTGCCTCCTGTCAGGGGTTTAGTGGAAGTGTCCCGGGGAGTTGAGCTCTGAGGTGTTGTCATCATAATTCTATCGTTGCAATTCTGGCATACTTGAGATATGTGCGCGACATCGGAAATCTCCTTTATGCAGTTCGTTGGTGAGATAACCTCGACGCCACCCAGTACTGGGGCGGGAGTTCGGGAGTATCGCCATAACTTGTATAACGGATGCTTTTCGAAGGTTGAGATAGATGGTTTCCGAAGGTTTCTTGGTTATGTGTTGAAGGATGGATGCAGCTGGATGTAGGATTTGCTAGCTTGGGTGAGATATTATGCTTCCCCTGTATCCTCAACACCTGATTGCATAACCGGAAAATTTCAGGAATTTCATAGGTGGGAATTCAAGTAGCCTTAGGATATCTTTCAACAGATGTGTGATATGAAATTGGGGTTCGACGTCTAGTGGTTCGCCTATTCACGGTCGATTTTACAGTGACCTCGTTGTGTCTTAAAGAGTCCTTGGCTATGCTGACTCGGGGACGCTTCGTATGTCATGTGCACTGCCTTGTACATGATGGTGCTGTACGGTCGAGCCCGTGTAGGTCCTACCACGAACACTTCGGACGAAATTTCTATCATGTGTTTGTTCCGGCTTATTCCGCAAGCCAACCCTTGGTTTTATTTCGAGTTGTGGTATTCGTTCTTCTCCGACGTCATATGTTGATTCCATCCCTCGTTGATGTACCTCTTCTACTTGATTCTTCGTGGCTTTGCAATTTAGGAATATGTGACCACTTCAAGAGAAGTGCATTCGTTCATTTTGTTCGGATGTGAAGACTTATGTTGCAATTTTCATTCCGTTGGTTTCACCTTCTATATTTGTCTATTTGTGTGCTAATGGTGGTCAACCTCTTCAGGATGGCTCCTCCAACGCGCACGACTCCGAACCCAGATCCGCCGCCACCTCCGCCTCCTCCGGAAGCATGGCAGGCTGTGATGGCTGCTACTAATGCAAATACTCAGCTGATCATGCAAATCATCCAAGAGCGGAATCAAAACAGTCAAGCGAATCAAGGCAGCAACCAGAACCAGTTTGCAACTCTGCATCAGTTCCTCGCTAATGGTCCAAAAACGTTCAGTAACTGCGTTGAGGCTACCGATGCTGATGATTGGTTAGTCGATCTCGGCAAGCATTTTGAATGTAGCAACGTCAGACCTGAAGATTTCGTCAAGTTCGCGTCTTTCCAGCTCAAGGATCAGGCCGTAGAGTGGTTTCAGCAGTACCGGGATTCCAGAGGTGGACGTTTGATCACTTGGGATGATTTCCGTCGTGATTTCCGTGCTCATCACATTCCTCAAAGTGTGACTGAAAGCAAACGTGAAGAATTCCGCAATCTGAAGCAAGGCTCTTTGTCTGTCTATGACTACAACAAGTTGTTCCAGAAGCTCGCCCGTTTTGCCAAGCAGGATGTTCCTGATGAGAAGAGCATGATCTATCAGTTCAGGGGTGGTCTTCGTGAAGAAATTCAGCTCGCTCTTGTCCTCTTCGAGCCGCTGAGATACGATGAGTTCTACAACATGGCACTGAAGCAAGAGGCTGCTCAGCTCAGGTGTGATGCTTCCAGGAAGCGAGTCAGAGACACTTCGTCTTCATCCTCTACTCAAGTGACCAAGCAGCAGAAGTATTGGCTTCCTCCTCCTCCGTCCCGTCAGCCGTATCAGCAGAAGAGCAAAGGTGGCAGTGGTTCATCCCACCCACCCAACCCAGGCTTTCAGAACAAGACTTCGTCTCAAGCTCCAAGATCGAGTGCTCCGTATCACCGTCCGCTCTCAGAGGTCACGTGCAACAAGTGCCAACAGAAGGGTCACTACGCTAACAAGTGTTTCAACCAGAGGCGTCTTCCTCCTCCTCCTCCTGTCAGATCGGCAAGTACAGCCGTGGTCAAGCATAATCCCAAGCACGCCAAGGTCAATATGGTGAATGCAGCTCAAGCAGAGGATTCGTCAGATGTGATCATGGGTAACTTTCCTGTTAACGATGTTCCTGCAAAAGTACTTTTTGATACAGGTGCATCACATTGTTTCATCTCAAAGCCTTTTGCATCTAAGCACGGGTGGTTTTCTCAAGTTATGCATCAGCCATTAGCAGTCGTCTCTCCGAGCAAATGCTTGCTTGCTAACTATGAAGTTCCGGACATTTTTATCTCGCTGGGTGACTTTAAGTTTCTGGCTTCCCCGATGATTCTTGGCAATTCCGATATCGACCTCATTCTTGGAATGGACTGGCTCTCTAAACATAAAGCTCAGCTGGATTGCGCAGCCAAGCAGATTCAACTGACTCATTCGTCTGAGGAAGTGATTGTCTTTGCTGCTCGGGATAATACCATCCGGTTATTCTCTCTCAATGAGAAGGGTGAATTGGATGCTATTTCGCAGATTCCGGTTGTTTGTGAGTATCAAGATGTCTTCCCTGAAGAACTCCCAGGCATGCCTCCAAACCGGCCTGTTGAATTCGTTATTGAACTTGAGCCTGGTACGGAACCGGTGTGCAAGCGGCCTTACAAGCTCGGCCCCGAAGAGTTGAAGGAGTTGAAGAAACAGCTCGATAAGCAAGAAAGTATGGGTCTCATTCGGCCTAGTACTTCTCCGTGGGGTTGTGGTGTTCTTTTTGTGAAGAAGAAGGATGGAACGGACCGACTTTGTGTTGATTATCGTCCATTGAACAAGAAGACCATCAAGAACAAGTATCCACTTCCCAACATTAATGAGCTATTCGAACAACTCAAGGGTGCCCAAGTATTCTCCAAGCTTGATCTCCGTATGGGTTATCATCAAATTTGCATTCGTGAACAAGATATTCCGAAGACGGCGTTCAGAACAAGCTACGGGTCATATGAATACACTGTTATGTCTTTTGGCCTCGCCAATGCTCCTCCGACGTTCTCTCGCATGATGAACTTCATCTTCAACCCATACACCAACGACTTTGTTTTGGTCTATCTCGATGATATCCTGGTTTTCTCGAAGAACAAGGAAGATCATGCCAAACACTTGCGTTTGGTTCTTGACAAGCTAAGGGAACATCAATTCTATGCCAAGTTCTCTAAGTGTGAGTTTTGGCTCGATGAGGTTCTTTATCTTGGTCATATTATCTCTGCCAAGGGCATTTCCGTGGATCCTGAGAAGGTGTTTGCAATTGTCAATTGGGAACCTCCTCAGAATGTGAAGCAACTCCGTAGCTTCCTCGGTCTTGCAAGTTATTGCCGAAGATTCGTTGAAAACTTCTCCAAGATCGCGAAGCCTCTCTCAAATCTTCTTCAGAAGCACGTCAAGTACGTTTGGTCTCCGGAGTGTGATGTTGCTTTCAACGCTTTGAAAGAGAAATTGATCACTGCTCCAGTTCTAACTCCGCCTGATGAAACCAAGCCGTACGAGGTCTTTTGTGATGCCTCTCTCCAAGGTCTCGGTGCAGTACTGATGCAAGAGAAGAAAGTTGTTGCTTATACCTCTCGCCAGTTGAAGCCAAATGAGAAGAACTACCCCACTCATGATCTCGAGTTGGCGGCAGTTGTGCACGCATTGTTGACTTGGAGACATCTTCTCTTGGGAAGGAAAGTGGACATTTTCACTGATCACAAGAGTCTCAAGTACATCTTCACTCAGCCTAATCTCAACCTCAGGCAGACTCGATGGGTCGAAATGATTCAAGAGTACAATCCGAGTATCGAGTATACTCCAGGCAAGGCTAACGTGATTGCTGACGCTTTGAGCAGAAAAGCATATTGCAACAGTCTGATTCTCAAGCCTTATCAACCCGAGCTTTGTGAAGCCTTCCGCAAACTTAATCTGCAAGTTGTTTCTCAAGGTTTCCTTGCCAACCTTCAAGTTTCTCCTACCTTGGAAGACCAGATTCGCCAAGCCCAGCTTCTTGATGCTATGGTGAAAAAGGTGAAGATCGGTATTGCAAAGAGTCAGTCCAAGTACAAGTGTTACCGACTTGATGACAAGGACACTCTCTTCTTCGAGGATCGAATTATTGTGCCCAAAGGAGAACTTCGTAAAGTGATCATGAATGAGGCTCACAACTCTCTCCTCTCCATCCACCCTGGGAGCACGAAGATGTATCAAGACCTGAAGCAAACTTATTGGTGGACTCGAATGAAGCGCGAGATCGCTCAATTCGTGAATGAATGTGATGTCTGCAGAAGAGTGAAAGCAGAACACCAAAGGCCAGCAGGTCTCCTCCAACCTCTCGCCATTCCGGAATGGAAGTTTGACCATATTGAAATGGACTTCGTGACTGGGTTTCCTAAGTCCAAGCGTGGCAATGATGCTATATTCGTTGTCATCGACAAGATGACCAAAGTGGCTCATTTCTTGCCTATCAAAGAGTCAATCTCTGCAGCTCAATTGGCGGAGCTCTACACCTCTCGCATTGTCTCTCTGCACGGTATTCCTCAAGTGATATCTTCAGACCGTGGCAGCATCTTTACCTCCAAGTTTTGGGATTCTTTTCAGAAGGCCATGGGCACCAGCATTCGCTTCAGCACTGCTTTCCACCCTCAAACAAGCGGTCAAGTCGAGCGTGTCAACCAGATTCTTGAAGATATGCTCAGGGCTTGTGTTATCTCCTTCGGCATGAAGTGGGAGGATTGCCTTCCTTATGCTGAATTCTCGTACAACAACAGTTTCCAAGCAAGTTCCGGCAAGGCCCCGTTTGAAATTCTGTATGGTAGGAAGTGCCGTACACCTCTCAACTGGTCTGAAACCGGTGAACGTCAGCTGCTGGGTAATGACTTGATCACAGAAGCAGAAGAAATGTGTAAGGTCATTCGTGATAACCTCAAAGTAGCCCAGTCTCGTCAAAAGAGCTATTACGACAGCAAGCACCGTGATTTGGCTTTCGAGATCGGAGATCATGTCTACCTCCGCGTCTCTCCTATGAAAGGGACTCGTCGCTTCGGTATCAAAGGGAAGCTTGCCCCAAGATACGTCGGGCCTTTCAAGATCGTCAGCAAGAGAGGCGACCTCGCCTATCAACTCGAGCTTCCTGCAACCTTTGCCAATGTTCATGATGTGTTTCACGTCTCGCAACTCCGAAAGTGCTTCAAGACGCCTGAGCGCACCGTCAACTTCGAGGACATTGAGCTCCAAGAAGATCTCTCCTACCGTGAGCACCCAGTTGCAATCCTTGAAGAGACTGAACGCAAAACTCGCAACAAGTCAATCAAGTTCCTCAAAGTCAAGTGGTCACACCATTCCGACCGTGAAGCTACCTGGGAACGCGAGGATCACCTCCGTTCTGAGTACCTGGAGTTCTTTCAGTCCTAGATCTCGGGACGAGATCTTTTCGTAGTGGTGGAGTGTTGTAACGCCCCACATGTAACCTTCCCCAAATGTACTCCGACTCATGCCGTTTCCGGCATTAAGTTATATTTAATTCTCGGGTTCGGGCCTTTGTCTCCGTGTGTTGTTTTTGTTTTCGTGCATCTCATATCATGGCATCACGTGCATTGCATTCGCATACATGTTCATCTCATGCATTCGAGCATTTTCCCCGTTGTCCGTTTTGCATTCCGGCGCTTCGTTCTCCTCCGGTGGCCATTTCTAGCTTTCTTTCATGTGTGGGGATTAAACATTTCCGGATTGGGCCGAGACTTGCCATGCGGCCTTGGTTTACTACCGGTAGACCGCCTGTCAAGTTTCGGGTCATTTGGACTTTGTTTGATACTCCAACGGTTAACCGAGGGACCGAAAAGGCCTCGTGTGTGTGCAGCCCAACACCCCTCCAATTTGGCCCAAAACCCACCAAACTCAGCTCCATCGTCTCGGTCGTTCGATCACGATCGTGTGGGCGAAAACCGCACCTCATTTGGACTCTCCTAGCTCCCTCTATGCCTATTTAAACCCCTCCTTCTCGGATCTCTTCTTCTCCCCCTCGAAACCCTAATCTGAAAAAAAAAGAATCCGCCGCCGACGGACGTGTCCGGGCGGAGCCGGACAACGTCCGCCGCGCCCCCCCGCCACTCTCGGGCTGCCACGTGGGCACCGCCGCCGCCGCCGCCGTCCCGGCCCGGGAGGCCCAGGAGGGGCCCCCGCGAGCCCGCGTCGCCCCGCCGCCGCCTTCGCGTCGCCTCGCCGCCTCTTCCCCGCGGCCGTCCGCCGGCGCCGCCGCGCCCCGCCACCGCTCGCCGCTCCGGCGGGCCGCGCCGCCCGTCTCCGCCCGCGGCCGCCCGCGCCGCCACCGGCCGCCGCCGACCCCGGCCCCGCCGACCTCCTCCTCCTCCGCCGTCCTCGCCGCCGACCCCGGCCCCGCCGACCTCCGCTCCGGCCGCCTCCTCCCTCGTCGCCGACGAGCTCCGGCGCCGGCCCGGTGAACAGTGCCGCCCGATCCAGATCCGCGGATGAACAGTAAACCCTAGGTGGTTGTTTTTTTTTCTAAGTCCCAGTTTTTCTCAGATTCAAGTGCTCATGTTTGACCTGCCATAACTTTGCATCCGTAGCTCCGATTTGGGCGTATAATATGTCAAATTCTTCGTCTCGACGAGTACATCATTTCATTCCATTGCATCATTTGCATTTGAGGTCATCTGGTTGCCCAAAATACTGTTGGAAGGAGGCATGTTGAGTTAAATTGCAGATCCGTTAATCCAACATGCACTTTTGTCATTTTTGCCATATTTAATCCGTGCATGATATGCCTGTGCCCCTTTGGGATGAATTGTTAAGCATGTTACCTTATTTCCAGAGGTGTCTTCCATGTATTTTTAGGAGGTGTGTGTTGTCTTGTGCAAGCTTGCGAAGAGGGCTACCTGAGATTTCAGATTTCAGGGACTTAGTGATTTTCACTAAGTCTGAGCCGTTTTAGTTCACGATGCTATATGTTCGGCTTGTTTCCTAGTGATCCGTGCCTCTTTTGAGGATGATCAGTAAGAGTGATTTGTTATGCTTGTTGTGCTTAATCCATCCATGTCTTTACTTGTTATGTTGGAGCACCCTAGGTTGACTCAATCGAGCTCAACTTTTGGATAGTTGCTGTTTTGGGCAGATCGTCAACTCTTTTGCGATTTTGCCGGAGTGATTGCTAGTGATCCATGCATGCTATGCCATTGTTCTTGCCATGTATAGCTAGCATTTTGTGCCTTCTTAATGGATATATGCTTGCCTTGCCATGACTTGCACCGTAGTGAGAGCATCGAGCTCGTTTATATGCCTCCGTGAGTTATTATTTCAGCATGTCTCAGTTTTCACTAAGTCTGAAAACTGATTGTGTTTCATCGATGTTCGTGTGCTCGGTAGAGTATTTTGTGAACCCTTTTGGCCCCAGGTCATGTTGGGTGTTTTGTTAAGCTTGTTGAGTAGCTCCATGCCATGCTCTTACTTGCCATGTTCAGGTTTTCCTTCATGTTGTTTTGCTGCTCCGAAGAGAGCATCGTGGTTTGAAATTCCAGACTAGCGTTAATTTCGCTAAGTCTGAAATCTGTTTTGCTTATTCAGTTTTGCCATGCTTGTTTGAAGCCCTTAATGGATGAATTTGCCTATGCCTCAGTCATGATGATTTGTTAAGCTTGATGAGTGCATCACTGCCATGTAATTTGTTTTCATGTTGGGTGGCTGTAGCATGTTCATTTTGTTGCATTTAGGAGGCATGTTGCTGTAAATCGCAGATCGGTTCGCTTAGTAAAACGCTTGCCATTTCTTAACCGTAGCTCCGATTGCCATGATCTTTATATCGTTTTCAGGGGATTTCTTCCCCTCTATCCAGTGGCACTCTTGGATTTCCAAGTTGAGGCCAGGTTCATGCATTTCCTGTTATATGTTGCATTCTTGCATCCCGCATCGCATCCCGCATAGCATATCATCTTTGCATCTTATTGGTTGCCTTTGCACGTGGTTGATTGTATCTTTGTTGCTTGTTTGTGTTGTTGGGTAGAGCCGGGAGACGAGTTCGCTAACGAGGAGCCCGTTGAGTTTGCTTTTGAGGATCCAGTCAATTCTGACAACTGTGCAGGCAAGATGATCACACCCTTGAAATCACTACTATCTTTGCTACGCTAGTTTGCTCGCTCTTTTGCTTTGTCAATGCTACGAAGCCTACCACTTGCTTGTCAGCCTCCCAATTGCCATGATTGAGCCTCTAACCCACCTTTGTCCTAGCAAACCATTGATTGGCTATGTTACCGCTTTGCTCAGCCCTTCTTATAGCGTTGTTAGTTGCAGGTGAAGATTGGAGCCGTTCCTTGTTGGAACATTTATTTACTTGTTGGGATATCACTATATTGCTATGTTATCTTTACTCATCTATATACTTGGTAAAGGGTGGAAGGCTCGGCCTCTCGCCTAGTGTTTTGTTCCACTCTTGCCGCCTTAGTTTCCGTCATATCGGTGTTATGTTCCCGGTTTGTTGCGTCCCTTACGCGGTTGGGCTATAATGGGAACCCCTTGATAGTTCGCCTTGATTAAAGCTTTTCCAGCAATGCCCAACATTGGTTTTACCATTTGCCACCTACCCTTTTCTTTCCCTTGGGTTTCCGGAGCCCGAGGGTCATCGTTATTTTAGCCCCCACGGGCCAGTGCTCCTCTGAGTGTTGGTCCGGAACGTCAGCCGCCGGTGGCCACCAGGGGCGACTCTGGGCTGGCCTACCGGAAGTTTAGACAATCTGAGTGTGCCCTGAGAAAGAGATATGTGCAGCTCCTATCGGGATTTGTCGGCGCATTCGGGCGGTGTTGCTGGACTAGTTTTGACCTGTCGAATCATCTTGTTGTACCGGGATACCGAGTCTGATCGGTGGGTCCTGGGTGGAGGTCTATTCCTTCGTTGACCGTGAGAGCTTGTTATGGGCTAAGTTGGGACCCCCTGCAGGGATTGATCTTTCGAAAGCCGTGCCCGCGGTTATGGGCAGATGGGAATTTGTTAATGTCCGGTTGTAGACAACTTGAACTTAATTAATTAAAATGAATCAACTGCGTGTGTTGCCGTGATGGCCTCTTCTCGGCGGAGTCCGGGAAGTGGACGCGGCGTTGGAGTTATGCTTGCGTAGTCTGCTCTACTTAGTTACCGCTCGTGCCTTGCCTTCTCGTCCCGCTCTCTTTTGCGAATAAGTTAGCCACCATACATGCTAGTCGCTTGCTGCAGCTCCACTCACTTTACCCCCTTCCTTACCTATTAAGCTTAAATAGTCTTGGTCGCGAGGGTGCGAGATTGCTGAGTCCTTGTGGCTCACAGATTACTATATTACCAGATGCAGGGACCGATGTTACTCCTCCGGATGGCGCGTTCGAGCTGAAGTGGGAGTACGACGAGGACTCTCAGCGATATTATGTTTCTTTTCCTGATGATCAGTAGTGGTGCCTGCTCGGGGTTCGATCCAGGGTTAGTCGCATGTTGGGGGGTCTTTTCTATTTGGCGCCGTAGTCGGGCCATGAGTGTTTGTTTGATGTATGCTATTTATGTACCTTGATGTGACGTGGCGAGTGTAAGCCGACTATTATTATTATTCCCCTTTATATTTATATGTACATGGGTTGTGTGAAGATTGCCTCACTTGCGACATATGCCTTCAATGCGATTATGCCTCTAAGTCGTGCCTCGACACGTGGGAGATATAGTCGCATCGAGGGTGTTACAAGTTGGTATCAGAGCCTTCCCCGACCTTAGGAGCCCCATTGCTTGATCGTTTCTAGCAGCCGAGTTGTGTCTAGAAAAAAATGTTTTGAGTCCTTAGGAATTATATATCGGAGAGCTTAGGAATTCTTTTTACTTCCCAGTCTCCTCATCGCTCTGGTAAGGCATCCTGACGTAGAGTTTTGTCTCTTCTCTTCTCAAATTTCACTAAAAAATTTTTTAGGATCACGCGAGTATCTTGGTTTTGTTCCGATGGATTATGATGAGAATACTGTCTTGGTGCCTCCTGTCAGGGGTTTAGTGGAAGTGTCCCGGGGAGTTGAGCTCTGAGGTGTTGTCATCATAATTCTATCGTTGCAATTCTGGCATACTTGAGATATGTGCGCGACATCGGAAATCTCCTTTATGCAGTTCGTTGGTGAGATAACCTCGACGCCACCCAGTACTGGGGCGGGAGTTCGGGAGTATCGCCATAACTTGTATAACGGATGCTTTTCGAAGGTTGAGATAGATGGTTTCCGAAGGTTTCTTGGTTATGTGTTGAAGGATGGATGCAGCTGGATGTAGGATTTGCTAGCTTGGGTGAGATATTATGCTTCCCCTGTATCCTCAACACCTGATTGCATAACCGGAAAATTTCGGGAATTTCATAGGTGGGAATTCAAGTAGCCTTAGGATATCTTTCAACAGATGTGTGATATGAAATTGGGGTTCGACGTCTAGTGGTTCACCTATTCACGGTCGATTTTACAGTGACCTCGTTGTGTCTTAAAGAGTCCTTGGCTATGCTGACTCGGGGACGCTTCGTATGTCATGTGCACTGCCTTGTACATGATGGTGCTGTACGGTCGAGCCCGTGTAGGTCCTACCACGAACACTTCGGACGAAATTTCTATCATGTGTTTGTTCCGGCTTATTCCGCAAGCCAACCCTTGGTTTTATTTTGAGTTGTGGTATTCGTTCTTCTCCGACGTCATATGTTGATTCCATCCCTCGTTGATGTATCTCTTCTACTTGATTCTTCGTGGCTTTGCAATTTAGGAATATGTGACCACTTCAAGAGAAGTGCATTCGTTCATTTTGTTCGGATGTGAAGACTTATGTTGCAATTTTCATTCCGTTGGTTTCACCTTCTATATTTGTCTATTTGTGTGCTAATGGTGGTCAACCTCTTCAGGATGGCTCCTCCAACGCGCACGACTCCGAACCCAGATCCGCCGCCACCTCCGCCTCCTCCGGAAGCATGGCAGGCTGTGATGGCTGCTACTAATGCAAATACTCAGCTGATCATGCAAATCATCCAAGAGCGGAATCAAAACAGTCAAGCGAATCAAGGCAGCAACCAGAACCAGTTTGCAACTCTGCATCAGTTCCTCGCTAATGGTCCAAAAACGTTCAGTAACTGCGTTGAGGCTACCGATGCTGATGATTGGTTAGTCGATCTCGGCAAGCATTTTGAATGTAGCAACGTCAGACCTGAAGATTTCGTCAAGTTCGCGTCTTTCCAGCTCAAGGATCAGGCCGCAGAGTGGTTTCAGCAGTACCGGGATTCCAGAGGTGGACGTTTGATCACTTGGGATGATTTCCGTCGTGATTTCCGTGCTCATCACATTCCTCAAAGTGTGACTGAAAGCAAACGTGAAGAATTCCGCAATCTGAAGCAAGGCTCTTTGTCTGTCTATGACTACAACAAGTTGTTCCAGAAGCTCGCCCGTTTTGCCAAGCAGGATGTTCCTGATGAGAAGAGCATGATCTATCAGTTCAGGGGTGGTCTTCGTGAAGAAATTCAGCTTTGTTGCGCAACTTCCTCAAATTGACTACGGCATGAAGCATACACGCCAGGACAACCTATCGCACTCAACACACGAACATGCATCAACCTTGGCTTGCTCGGATAAACATCCATGAGATGTAAAATGGTTTGGCAGCCCCCTACTATGGTAGTGTCTGTGACATAATACTGCATGATGTTATGGTGAAGAAACTACAGTTGATCATTACCACATATCAACATAATATAATACAACATAATAACCCAAAATCAGAAAACAAAAAACAAGAATCTCATGCCATGGCAAACAATGAAAAGAACACTATGTACCACCAATTCACGCATACAACCAAACGTTGCCTATGAGCAAATGACTGTCACAAGGGAAAGCAACGACAATCCACGATAAAAGAAACCCCCAACAACCAATTAATAACACCCAACATCAATTCAGGCCAAACTCGTCAAGCCTGTTAACAACAAGCCACTCGAATGTACCATAACAGTCTAGAGCAACAAAATAACAGCCATAATCAAATGCACGGGGAAGGCAACACGAAAAAAATAAAGATACTCAAAGGGGAGTGAGTAGAACACACCACCCTATAGGAAGATATCAAACAAAGGAAATCAAAAAGACACCACTCCTAGTTGATGAGGTCTCAACCACCGAAAGCCCAGCTGTAAAGACCGCTCCTAGCTGGTGAGGTTGCACCGCCGAATTAACGTCCAACAGCCAAATGACAGGCTAGGATAGATGTCGCTCCTAGCAGCGTGCTCGCAGCCGTCGAACTGAAGGAAATATACCCTAGAGGCAATAATAAAGTTATTATCTATTTCCTTATATCATGATAAAATTTTATTATTCATGCTAGAATTGTATTATCCGGAAACATAATACTTGTGTGAATACATAGACAAACTAAACGTCACTAGTGTGCCTCTACTTGACTAGCTCGTTAATCGAAGATGGTTATGTTTCCTAACCATAGACATGTGTTGTCATTTGATTAACGGGATCACATCATTAGGAGAATGATGTGATTGACATGACCCATTACATTAGCTTAGCACCCGATCGTTTAGTATGTTGCTATTGCTTTCTTCATGACTTATACATGTTCCTATGACTATGAGATTATGCAACTCCCGTTTACCGGAGGAACACTTTGTGTGCTACCAAACGTCACAACGTAACTGGGTGATTATAAAGGAGCTCTACAGGTGTCTCCAAAGGTACATGTTGAGTTGGCGTATTTCGAGATTAGGATTTGTCACTCCGATTGTTGGAGAGGTATCTCTGGGCCCTCTCGGTAATGCACATCACATAAGCCTTGCAAGCATTGCAACTAATGAGTTAGTTGCGAGATGATGTATTACGAAACGAGTAAAGAGACTTCCCGGTAACGACATTGAACTAGGTATTGAGATACCGACGATCGAATCTCGGGCAAGTAACATACCGATGACAAAGGGAACAAAGTATGTCGTTATGCGGTTTGACCGATAAAGATCTTCGTAGAATATGTGGGAGCCAATATGAGCATCTAGGTTCCGCTATTGGTTATTGACCGGAGACATTCTCGGTCATGTCTACGTTGTTCTCGAACCCGTAGGGTCCGCACGCTTAACGTTACGATGACAGTTTCATTATGAGTTTATATATTTTGATGTACCGAAGTTTGTTCGAAGCCCCGGATGTGATCACGAACATGACGAGGAGTCTCGAAATGGTCGAGACATAAATATTGATATATTGGACGGCTATATTCGAACACCGGAAGTGTTCCGGGTGATTTCGGAGAAAACTAGAGTGCCGGAGGGTTACCGGAACCCCCCCGGAGAAGTAATGGGCCTTATGAGCCCTAGTGGAGAGAGAGAGAGGGGCGGCCAGGGTGGGCCGCGCCCCCCTCCCCCTCTGGTCCGAACTGAACTAGGAGAGGGGGGCGCGGGGCGCCCCCCTTTCCTTCTCCCTCTCCCCCTTCCTTTCCTCCTCCTAGTAGGAGTAGGAAAGAGGGGAGTCCTACTCCTACTAGGATCTTTCCTACTCCTACTAGGAGGAGAACTCCTCCTCCTTGGCGCGCCCAAGGGCCGGCCGGCCTCCCCCCTTGCTCCTTTATATACGAGGGCAGTGGGGCACCTCTAGATACACAAGTTGATCCTCGTGATCGTTTTCTTAGCTGTGTGCGGTGCCCGCCTCCACCATACTCCTTGATAATATTGTAGTTGTGCTTAGGCGAAGCCCTGCGACGGTAGAACATTAAGATCGTCACCACGCCGTCGTGCTGACGGAACTCTTCCCCGACACTTTGCTGGATCAGAGTCCGGGGATCGTCATCGAGCTGGACGTGTGCTAAAACTCGGAGGTGCCGTAGCTTCGGTGCTTGATTGGTCGGGCCGGGAAGACGTACTACTACATCAACCGCATTGTCATAACGCTTCCGCTGTCGGTCTACGAGGGTACGTAGACAACACTCTCCCCTCTCGTTGCTATGCATCACCATGATCTTGCGTGTGCGTAGGAAATTTTTTAAAATTACTACGTTCCCCAACAGTGGTATCAGAGCCTAGGTTTTATGCTTTGATGTTGTGCACGAGTAGAACACAAGTGAGTTGTGGGCAATATAAGTCATACTGCTTACCAGCATGTCATACTTTGGTTCGGCGGTATTGTTGGATGAAGCGGCCCGGACCGGCATTACGCGTACGCTTACGCGAGACTGGTTCTACCAACGTGCTTTGCACACAGGTGGCTGGCGAGTGTCAGTTTCTCCAACTTTAGTTGAACCGAGTGTGGCTATGCCCGGTCCTTGCGAAGGTTAAAACAGCACCAACTTGACAAACTATCGTTGTGGTTTTTGATGCGTAGGTAAGATTGGTTTTTGCTTAAGCCCGTAGCAGCCACGTAAAACTTGCAACAACAAAGTAGAGGATGTCTAACTTGTTTTTGCAGGGCATGTTGTGATGTGATATGGTCAAGACATGATGCTAAATTTTATTGTATGAGATGATCATGTTTTGTAACCAAGTTATCGGCAACTGGCAGGAGCCATATGGTTGTCGCTTTATTGTATGCAATGCAATCGCTATGTAATTCTTTACTTTATCACTAAGCGGTAGCGATAGTCGTAGAAGCATAAGATTGGCGAGACGACAACGATGCTACGATGGAGATCAAGTTGTTGGGCCGGTGACGATGGTGATCAGGACGGTGCTTCGAAGATGAAGATCGCAAGCACAAGATAATGATGGCCATATCATATCACTTATATTGATTGCATGTGATGTTTATCTTTTATGCATCTTATCTTGGTTTGATTGACGGTAGCATTTTAAGATGATCTCTCGCTAATTATAAAGAAGTGTTCTCTCTGAGTATGCACCGTTGCGAAAGTTCTTCGTGCTGAGACACCACGTGATGATCGGGTGTGATAGGCTCTATGTTCAAATACAACGGGTGCAAAACAGTTGCACATGTGGAATACTCAGGTTATACTTGACGAGCCAAGCATATACAGATATGGCCTTGGAACACGGAGACCGAAAGGTCGAGCGTGAATCATATAGTAGATATGATCAACATAGTGATGTTCACCAATGAAGCTACTCCATCTCACGTGATGATCGGACATGGTTTAGTTGATTTGGATCACGTGATCACTTAGAGGATTAGAGGGATATCTATCTAAGTGGGAGTTCTTTAGTAATATGATTAATTGAACTTAAATTTATCATGAACTTAGTACCTGATAGTATCTTGCTTGTTTATGTTTGATTGTAGATAGATGGCCCGTGGTGTTGTTCCATTGAATTTTAATACGTTCCTTGAGAAAGCAAAGTTGAAAGATGATGGTAGCAATTACACGGACTGGGTCCGTAACTTGAGGATTATCCTCATTGCTGCACAGAAGAATTACGTCCTGGAAGCACCGCTGGGTGCCAGGCCTGCTGCTGGAGCAACACCAGATGTTATGAACGTCTGGTAGAGCAAAGCTGATGACTACTCGATAGTTCAGTGTGACATGCTTTACGGCTTAGAATTGGGACTTCAACGACGTTTTGAACATCATGGAGCATATGAGATGTTCCAGGAGTTGAAGTTAATATTTCAAGCAAATTCCCGGATTGAGAGATATGAAGTCTCCAATAAGTTCTATAGCTGCAAGATGGAGGAGAACAGTTCTGTCAGTGAGCATATACTCAAGATGTCTGGGTATAATAATCACTTGATTCAATTGGGAGTTAATCTTTCGGATGATGCGTCATTGACAGAATTCTCCAATCACTGCCACCAAGCTACAAGAGCTTCATGATGAACTATAATATGCAAGGGATGAATAAGACAATTCCCGAGCTCTTCGCAATGCTGAAAGCTGCGGAGGTAGAAATCAAAAAGGAGCATCAAGTGTTGATGGTCAACAAGACCACTAGTTTCAAGAAAAAGGGCAAAGGAAAGAAGAAGGGAAACTTCAAAAAGAACAGCAAGCAAGTTGCTGCTCGGGAGAAGAAACCCAAATCTGGACCTAAGCCTGAAACTGAGTGCTTCTACTGCAAGCAGACTGGTCACTGGAAGCGGGACAACCCCAAGTATTTGGCGGATAAGAAGGATGGCAAGGTGAACAAAGGTATATATGATATACATGTTATTGATGTGTACCTTACTAATGCTCGCAGTAGCACCTGGGTATTTGATACTGGTTCTGTTGCTAATATTTGCAACTCGAAACAGGGACTACGGATTAAGCGAAGATTGCCTATGGACGAGGTGACGATGCGCGTGGGAAATGGTTCCAAAGTCGATGTGATCGCGGTCGGCATGCTACCTCTACATCTACCTTCGGGATTAGTATTAGACCTAAATAATTATTATTTGGTGCCAGCGTTGAGCATGAACATTATATCTGGATCTTGTTTGATGCGAGACGGTTATTTATTTAAATTAGATGGTTGTTCTATTTATATGAGTAATATCTTTTATGGTCATACACCCTTGAAGAGTGGTCTATTCTTATTAAATCTCGATAGTAGTGACACACATATTCATAATGTTGAAGCCAAAAGATGCAGAGTTGATAATGATAGTGCAACTTATTTGTGGCACCGCCGTTTAGGTCATATCGGTGTAAAGCGCATGAAGAAACTCCATACTGATGGACTTTTGGAACCACTTGATTATGAATCACTTGGTACTTGCGAACCGTGCCTTATGGGCAAGATGACCGAAACACCATTCTCCGATACTATGGAGAGAGCAATAGATTTGTTAGAAATCATACATACAGATGTATGTGGTCCGATGAATGTTGAGGCTCGTGGCGGATATCGTTATTTTCTCACCTTCACAGATGACTTAAGCAGATATGGGTATATCTACTTAATGAAACATAAGTCCGAAACATTTGAAAAGTTCAAAGAATTTCAGAGTGAAGTTGAAAATCATTGTAACAAGAAAATAAAATTCCTACGATCTGATCGTGGAGGAGAATATTTGAGTTACGAGTTTGGTGTACATTTGAAACAATGCGGAATAGTTTTGCAACTCACGTCACCCGGAACATCACATCGTAATGGTGTGTCCGAACGTCGTAATCGTACTTTACTAGATATGGTGTGATCTGTGATGTCTCTTACTGATTTACCGCTATCATTTTGGGGTTATGCTTTAGAGACGGCCGCATTCACGTTAAATAGGGCACCATCAAAATCCGTTGAGACGACGCCTTATGAACTGTGGTTTGGCAAGAAACCAAAGTTGTCATTTCTGAAAGTTTGGGGCTGCGATGCTTATGTGAAAAAGCTTCAACCTGATAAGCTCGAACCCAAATCGGAGAAATGTGTCTTCATAGGATATCCAAAGGAAACTATTGGATACACCTTCTATCACAGATCCGAAGGCAAGACTTTTGTTGCTAAATTCGGAAACTTTCTAGAGAAGGAGTTTCTCTCGAAAGAAGTGAGTGGGAGGAAAGTAGAACTTGATGAGGTAACTGTACCTGCTCCCTTATTGGAAAGTAGTACATCACAGAAACCGGTTTCTGTGACACCTACACCAATTAGTGAGGAAGCTAATGATGATGATCATGAAACTTCAGAACAAGATACTACTGAACCTCGTAGATCAATCAGAGTAAGATCCGCACCAGAGTGGTACGGTAATCCTGTTCTGGAAGTCATGCTACTAGATCATGCTGAACCTACGAACTATGGAGAAGCGATGGTGAGCCCAGATTCCGCAAAATGGCTTGAAGCCATGAAATCTGAGATGGGATCCATGTATGAGAACAAAGTGTGGACTTTGGTTGACTTGCCCAAAGATTGGCAAGCAATTGAGAATAAATGGATCTTCAAGAAGAAGACTGATGCTGACGGTAATGTTACTGTCTACAAAGCTCGACTTGTCGCAAAAGGTTTTCGACAAGTTCAAGGGATTGACTACGATGAGACCTTCTCACCTGTAGCGATGCTTAAGTCTGTCCGAATCATGTTAGCAATTGCCGCATTTTATGATTATGAAATTTGGCAGATGGATGTCAAAACTGCATTTCTGAATGGATTTCTGGAAGAAGAGTTGTATATGATGCAGCCAGAAGATTTTGTCGATCCAAAGGGAGCCAACAAAGTGTGCAAGCTCCAGCGATCCATTTATGGAATGGTTGTGACGCCGCGAGACCGATGTGCCAGCTGTCCTCCGCTTATTCGCTATTGTTGCTTGTCATTGCTTGCGTGTCATGCATTGCATATCATGTCATCATGCGCATTTCATTTGCATACATGTTCGTCTCATGCATCCGAGCATTTTCCCCGTTGTCCGTTTTGCAATCCGCGCTTTGTTCTTCCCCGGTGGTCATTTCTACCTTTCTTTCGTGTGTGGGGATTAAACATTTCCGGATTGGACCGAGACTTGTCATGCGGCCTTGGTTTACTACTGTTAGACCGTCTGTCAAGTTTCGTATCATTTGGACTTCGTTTGATACTCCAACAGTTAACTGAGGGACCGAAAAGGCCTCGTGTGTTGCAGCCCAACACCCCTCCAAATTGGCCCAAAACCCACCTAAACCTGCCCCATCATCTCGGTCGTTCGATCACGATCGCGTGGCCGAAAACCGTACCTCATTTGGACTCTCCTAGCTCCCTCTACCTATAAATATGTGTCTCCCTCCGAAAATCTCGCGCAGATCAAACCCTAGTCCCGCTCCTCGCGCCGCCGAACAAATCTCCACCACCGGCCGGACATGTCCGCCGCCGCCGCCACCTCACTCCGGCCTATCGGAGCCCGCCACATCAGTCGTGCCATCCGCCTCCGGCCAACCGCGGCTCGCCACCTCAGCCCCGCCTCCCTATCTCTCCTCAGCGCGCCGCCGCGGCCCGCGGGGCCCGAGGCAGGCCCGCCCGGGCCCGGATCCGCCGCCGCCGCACTCTCGCCTCCCCACGCCTGCTCCTCGCCGCGCCGCCCGTCTCCGGTCGCCGAGCGCCATGCCCCACCGCCGTCTTCTTCCTCCGCGGCCCCAGTCGCCGGCCGCCTCCGCCTCGACGCCGCCCTGCCGCGCCGCCCCACTCCGGCGAGCAGCCGCCGCCCCGAGCCGCCCAGCTCGACGCCGGAGCTCGCCGCCACCTCCTCGCCGCTCGTCGCCGGCCCAGCGACCACTCCTCCCCGCCGGCCTTGTTGCTCTTCTCCGGTGAAGGTTCCCGGCGAACCTCGATCCACGTGCAGATCCGGTCCGGATCGGGATCAGATCCACCCGCGCGTCCAACCAAATGCCACCCTCAGATCTGCACCGCTCCGTCTCGGATCCCTCCATCCCGCGTTGACTTTCGTGGAGGTATATTTTCACTAAGTCCCCGAAAATCTCAGATCCATGTGCCCATCTTCATCATGCTATATCTCCGCATCCATAGCTCCGATTCATGCATATAGCATATCAAATTGTTCGTCTCAGAGAGTACATCATTTCATTCCATTGCATCATTTTCATTTGAGTTCATCTTGATGCCCTAAATGCTGTTAGAAGAGGGCTACTTGAGATATTTGTCAGATCTGCTACTCCATCTTAGACATTTGTCATTTTTGCCATGATTATTGTGTGCATGATATGACCATGAGCTCTACACATGTTTTGTTAAGGGTTTTGTCATCTTTCCAGAGGTGCAACCCATGTATTTTTGTGATATGTGTGGTGCCTAGTGCAAGCTTGCAAAGTGAGGCACTTGGTAATTCTGTTTTCAGGGACTTAGCATTTCCACTAAGTCCTTGAGCTGTTTAGTTCATGATGCCATATGTTCATGTTATTTCCTAGTGATTCGTGCCTCTTTTGAGGATGATCAGTAAAGGAGTTTTGTTAATCTTGTAGCGCTCTATCCATCCATGCCTTTGTTTGCATATATGGAGCACCCTAGCTTGAGTCAATCGAGCTCTACTCTTGCTTCGTTGTGAATTTGGACAGATTGTCAACTTGTTTGCAATTTTGCCGGTGATGTTGTAGTTGATCCGTGCATGCTATGCCATTGTTCTTGCCATGTCTAGCTTGCATTTTATGTGTTATTGATAGATGTATGCTTGTCTTGCCATGACTTGCTTCGTAGTGAGTGCATCGAGCTCGTAAACATGCCTACTTGAGTTATGATTTCAGCATGTCCCAGTTTTCACTAAGTCTGAAAACTGATTATGTTTTTGCTATGTTCACATGCTTGCAATTGTATTTTGTGATCCCTTTTGGCTCAAGGTCACTAAGGGACTTTTGTTAAGCTCTTTAAGTAGCTCCATGCCATGTCTTACTTTTCCATGTTCAGGTCCTGTAGCATATAGTTTTGTTGCTCCGAAGAGGGCTATATGATCTGAAATTCCAGACAAGTGTTAATTTCACTAAGTCTGAGATCTGTTTACCATTTGCGTTTTTGCCATGCTTGTTTGAACCTGTTAATGGATGATTTAGCCGTAGCTCAGTGCTAGACTTTTGTTAAGCATCTTGAATGCATCCCTGTCATGTATTTTGTTGCCATGTTTGAGTGCTGTAGCATGTTCATCTCATTGCATTTAGATGACTACTTGGTGCAAATCGCAGACCGGTGTCATATTTGAATCGCTTGCCATTTCCAAACCGTAACTCTGATTCCAATGATCTTTATATCGTTTTCAAGCGTTTTCATCTCACCTTTCCAGTGGCATACTTGGATTTCCATGTTGAGGCCAGGTTCATGCATTCCTTGTCCAATCATGCATATGCATCGCATACCACATCTCGCATATCATACCATGATCATGTGTTGGTTGTTTACTATGTTGTGTGCTTCTTTTCCGGTGTCTTCTTCTTTGGGTTGGTTCCGATAATGTCAAGTTTGTGAGGACCCGTTCGTCTATGTCCGTTTGTCTTCTTCATGGCCTCGTTCTTCTTCCTTGCGGGATTTCAGGCAAGATGACCATACCCTCGAAATCACTTCTATCTTTGCTTGCTAGTTGCTCGCTCTTTTGCTATGCCTATGCTGCGATACCTACCACTTGCTTATCATGCCTCCCATATTGTTGAACCAAGCCTCTAACCCACCTTGTCCTAGCAAATCGTTGATTGGCTATGTTACCGCTTTGCTCAGCCCCTCTTATAGCGTTGATAGTTGCAGGTGAAGATTGAAGTTTGTTCCTTGTTGGAACATGGAGATGTTGTTACTTGTTGGGACATGTTTACTTGTTGGGATATCACTATATATCTTATTTAATTAATGCATCTATATACTTGGTAAAGGGTGGAAGGCTCGGCCTTATGCCTGGTGTTTTGTTCCACTCTTGCCGCCCTAGTTTCCGTCATATCGGTGTTATGTTCCCGGATTTTGCGTCCCTTACGCGGTTGGGCTATAATGGGAACCCCTTGATAGTTCGCCTTAAGTAAAGCTCTTCCAGCAATGCCCAACATTGGTTTTACCATTCGCCACCTAGCCTTTTCTTTCCCTTGGGTTCTGTAGACTCAAGGGTCATCTTTATTTTAACCCCCCCCGCCCCGGGCCAGTGCTCCTCTGAGTGTTGGTCCGACCGAGTAGACTGCGGGGCCACCTCGGGGCAACTTGAGGGTTGGTTTTACTCGTAGGATGTCTCATCTGAGTGTGCCCTGAGAAAGAGATATGTGCAGCTCCTATCGGGATTTGTCGGCACATTCGGGCGGTGTTGCTGGTTTAGTTTTACCCTGTCGAAATGTCTTGTTGTACCGGGATACCGAGTCTGATCGGAATGTCTCGGGAGGAGGTCTATTCCTTCGTTGACCGTGAGAGCTTGTGATGGGCTAAGTTGGGACACCCCTGCAGGGATTTGAACTTTTGAAAGCCGTGCCCACGGTTATGGGCAGATGAGAATTTGTTAACGTCCGGTTGTAGAAAACCTGAAGTTGACCTTAATTAAAATGAATCAACCGCCTGTGTAACCGTGATGGTCTCTTTCCGGCGGAGTCCGGGAAGTGAACACGGTGTTGGAGTTATGCTTGACGTAGGTTGTTCTAGGATCACTTCTTGATCATACTTTTATCGACCATGCTTTGCCTTCTCTTCTCGCTCTCATTTGCGTATGTTAGCCACCATATATGCTAGTCGCTTGCTGCAGCTCCACCTCATACCTTTTACCCTTCCTATAAGCTTAAATAGTCTTGATCGCGAGGGTGTAAGATTGCTGAGTCCCTGTGGCTCACAGATACTTCCAAAACCAGCTTGCAGGTGCCGATGAGACCTTGCAGATGACGCAACCAAGCTCAGGAGGAGCTCGATGAAGATCTTGTCCTTTATGTTGTTTTCGTTCTAGTCGATCAGTGGTGGAGCCCAGTTGGGGTCGATCGAGGACCTTTGTCGCTTTTGGGGTTCTTCTTTTATTTTGGCTCCGTAGTCGGGCCCTGATTGTACTTGGTTGATGTAATGCTTTATTCATGTATTTGTGTGAAGTGGCGATTGTAAGCCAACTATGTATCTCTTTCCCTTATGTATTACATGGGTTGTGTGAAGATTACCTCACTTGCGACATTGCTTTCAATGCGGTTATGCCTCTAAGTCGTGCTTCAACACGTGGGAGATATAGCCGCATCGAGGGCGTTACACTGGTGCAAGCCTCTCGGAGTTGGAATAAACGCTTTGATAATGTGATCAAAGCATTTGGTTTTGTACTGACTTTTGGAGAAGCTTGTATTTACAAGAAAGTGAGTGGGAGCTCTGTAGCATTTCTGATATTATATGTAGATGACATATTACTAATCGGAAATGATATAGAATTTTTGGATAGCATAAAGGGATACTTGAATAAGAGTTTTTCAATGAAAGACCTCGGTGAAGCTGCTTACATATTGGGCATTAAGATCTATAGAGATAGATCAAGACGCTTAATTGGACGTTCACAAAGCACATACCTTGAAAAAGTTTTGAAGAAGTTCAAAATGGATCAAGCAAAGAAAGGATTCTTGCCTGTGTTACAAGGTGTGAAATTGAGTAAGACTCAATGCCCGGCCACTGCAGAAGATAGAGAGAAAATGAAAGATGTTCCCTATGCTTCAGCCATAGGCTCTATCATGTATGCAATGCTGTGTACCAGACCTGATGTATGTCTTGCTATAAGTCTAGCAGGGAGGCACCAATGTAATCCAGGAGTGGGTCACTGGACAGCGGTCAAGAACATCCTGAAATACCTGAAAAGGACTAAGGATATGTTTCTCATATATGGAGGTGACAAAGAGCTCATCGTAAATGGTTACGTTAATGCAAGCTTTGACACTGATCCGGACGATTCTAAATCGCAAACCGGATACGTGTTTACATTAAACGGTGGAGCTCTCAGTTGGTGCAGTTCTAAACAAAGCGTTGTGGCGGGATCTACATGTGAAGCGGAGTACATAGCTGCTTCGGAAGCAGCAAACGAAGGAGTCTGGATGAAGGAGTTCATATCCGATCTAGGTGTCATACCTAGTGCATCGGGTCCAATGAAAATCTTTTGTGACAATACTGGTGCAATTGCCTTGGCAAAGCAATCCAGATTTCACAAGAGAACCAAGCACATCAAGAGAAGCTTCAATTCCATCCGGGAACTAGTCTAGGTGGGAGACATAGAGATTTGCACGATACATACGGATCTGAATGTAGCAGACCCATTGACTAAGCCTCTTCCACGAGCAAAACATGATCAGCACCAAAGCTCCATGGGTGTTAGAATCATTACTGTGTAATCTAGATTATAGACTCTAGTGCAAGTGGGAGACTGAAGGAAATATACCCTCGGCAATAATAAAGTTATTATTTATTTCCTTATATCATGATAAAAGTTTATTATTCATGCTAGAATTGTATTATCCGGAAACATAATACTTGTGTGAATACATAGACAAACTAAATGTCACTAGTGTGTCGCTACTTGACTAGCTCGTTAATCGAAGATGGTTATGTTTCCTAACCATAGACATGTGTTGTCATTTGATTAACGGGATCACATCATTAGGAGAATGATGTGATTGACATGACCCATTCCATTAGCTTAGCACCCGATCATTTAGTATGTTGCTATTGCTTTCTTCATGACTTATACATGTTCCTATGACTATGAGATTATGCAACTCCCGTTTGCCGGAGGAACACTTTTTGTGCTACCAAACATCACAACGTAATTGGGTGATTATAAAGGAGCTCTACAGGTGTCTCCAAAGGTACATGTTGGGTTGGCGTATTTCGAGATTAGGATTTGTCACTCCGATTGTCGGAGAGGTATCTCTGGGCCCTCTCGGTAATGCACATCACATAAGCCTTGAAAGCATTGCAACTAATGAGTTAGTTGCGAGATGATCTATTACGAAACGAGTAAAGAGACTTGCCGATAACGAGATTGAACTAGGTATTGAGATACCGACGATCGAATCTCGGGCAAGTAGCATACCGATGACAAAGGGAACAAAGTATGTTGTTATGCGGTCTGACCGATAAAGATCTTCGTATAATATGTGGGAGCCAATATGAGCATCTAGGTTCCGCTATTGGTTATTGACTGGAGACATGTCTCGGTCATGTCTACATTGTTCTCGAACCCGTGGGTCCGCACGCTTAACGTTACGATGATAGTTTCATTATAAGTTTATATATTTTGATGTACCGAAGTTTGTTCGGAGTCCCAGATGTGATCACGGACATGACGAGGAGTCTCGAAATGGTTGAGACATAAAGATTGATATATTGGACGGCTATATTCGGACACCGGAAGTGTTCCGGGTGATTTCGGAGAAAACCGGAGTGCCGGAGGGTTACCGAAACCCCCCGGGAGAAGTAATTGGCCTTATGGGCCCTAGTGGAGAGAGAGAGGGGCGGCCAGGGTGGGCCGCGCGCCCCCTCCCCCTCTGGTCCGAATTGGACTAGGAGAGGGGGGCGGCGCCCCCCTTTCCTTCTCCCTCTCCCCCTTCCTTTCCCCCCTCCTAGTAGGAGTAGGAAAGAGGGGAGTCCTACTCCTACTAGGAGGAGGACTCCTCCTCCTTGGCGCGCCCAAGGGCCGGCCGGCCTCCCCCTTGCTCCTTTATATACGAGGGCAGGGGGGCACCTCTAGATACACAAGTTGACCCTCGTGATCGTTTTTTAGCCGTGTGCGGTGCCCCCCTCCACCATACTCCTCGATAATATTGCAGCAGTGCTTAGGCGAAGCCCTGCGACGGTAGAACATCAAGATCGTCACCACGCCGTCGTGCTGACGGAACTCTTCCCCGACACTTTGCTGGATCGGAGTCCGGGGATCGTCATCGAGCTGAACGTGTGCTAAAACTCGGAGGTGCCGTAGTTTCGGTGCTTGATCGGTCGGGCCGTGAAGACGTACGACTACATCAACCGCGTTGTCATAACGCTTCCGCTGTCGGTCTACGAGGGTACGTAGACAACACTCTCCCCTCTCGTTGCTATGCATCACCATGATCTTGCGTGTGCGTAGGAATTTTTTTAAAATTACTACGTTCCCCAACACGAACGCCCAACGGGGAAAGGTTCCAAACTCCCCTCAAGCTGCCTACTCCTAGCCGGGATCTTCTCGAGCTACCTTTCCATGCAACCTCCACTAATTTCCCCACACCGCCTCTGTGCGGTCTTTTCCCTATCCACGCAGCTAACGCAACCATATAAGGCCTTATATAATGGGAGGTACTTATGGAAGGTGCTTAGAGAAATAAATCAGGCTTTCCTTAAGCACCGGTGCTTATTTGTACAGGGTAGACGCTTAACTAAGCGTCTCTTCTGTAGAAATAGGCACCGGTGCTTCAGAAAAACTCGATTTATTTTTCTAAGCACCTCTTTAAGCACCTCCCATTATACAAGGCCTAAGAATCTCGTGCCCCGTAGAGACACAACGCAACACAACGGAAGCACATGGCACGATCGAAGACAATGCGATACTTGGTCAACACCGGTTGATCAATGGGGAAAGAAGCAAACAAACTCTAGATTGTTGTGAGCTCTCGAAATTGTTGTCCTGAATCAAGTGATCTTTCTGCAACATTAAAACTATGGGAGAACTCTCATTGGTATTTATAGGTCTATGGTTTGATATCTTTGTCAACTGTCTACTGCTGCTGTTAGAAAAGTATAAGATTATATCATGGAAAAAGAAAGAGTTTGAAGATCTCGAAGATTTGCTCGTTCCTTTTAGACTCTATTTTGTATTCGCTGCAGCTTATGTATCTCTACCATGTACAATTCCCTACTATAAATATCATGGTATTGATTGTAAAAAAAACGATCTTGCTGCACCGACAGGTCCACCCACCAGTAGAGCACTTCACAAAACACGGTGCATTGATCAAGTCAAAATGGTGAGTCAATTGTACAAAACTACTACATTTGCGGCTAAGTTTGCAGATAACCACCAAGTCACTAATCTGTTGCAAAAACCACTGCTTTTTCACTAAACCTCTTGCAAAAAGCACTGATCATCCACTTTGGCTCGTCTAAGCGTGTTTATGACATATGGGACCAGATCGTCAGAGCTAACTTGGCAAAAAAAAGATTCTTCTCCAATCTCTTTACATATAGACCCCTCGATCAAAAAAGAAAAATGCAATCAAATCCCGTCGTCTCTCTGGATGGAATGCACGGGGAGTCGGAGGAGGCCGCCGGGAGCTCGTCCTTGAAGCCACGACGGCGCACTTTGCCTGTCGTCCGTCGGGATGTTGTGGCCGCTCGGCGCCGTGGATGGGCCCCAACCTCCATGCGCTTCGGCTCCCGGCGCCGGCGGCTCCGCCCATCTCCGGTGCCTCTTCCAGGAGAGCCCCGCCGCCCTGTGCGCACGCGGCATCTAGCCTCGCGTCGCTCTGCCCGGGCTTCCCCGCAGCTCGCTGCCGCCAGTTCGCCGGTGCACCGGGCACCACCGCCGCCCCGTCTCCCTCTCCAATTCCGCTGTCTCTATCCCTTCTCCAACACTGCCGCCTGCCACCGCGCCAGGGCCTCGCCAGCCGGCGACGAGACCTTCCCGTCTGTGCCCGCGCTGGGCGAGACGCCGCCCACCCTAGGGGACACCCTCCCTGCGAGTAGAGCCGACGAGTGGACTGTGCCAGAGGAAAAGGTCCACAAATCGACATCGGCCGGAGCTGGGCCACATGGTGTCATCCTCGCCAGAGGAGGAGCCGTGGCTGCAGCACCTCCCCTCGACGGATCCCGTCGCAACCCAGGTCAACAACGAAGGATCTGAGCGGAAGGACGAGGCCAACATCGGGAGGAGTTGATTGCGTTTCTTTTCAGATTTCAAGGGTGTGTGTGTCAAATTTTTGCCAAGTCAGCTCTGACGATCTGGCCCCATCTGTCATAAATACGCTTAGACGAGCCAAAGTGGATGATCAGTGCTTTTTGCAAAAGGTTTAGTGAAAAAGCAATAATTTTTGCAACAGATTAACGATTTGATGGTTTTCTGCAAACCTAGCCGTAAATGTGGTAGTTTTGTACAATTGACTCCAAAATGATGGACCAAATCTCAAATTGAAGCCCCGAGTAAGCTTAGTGAATTAAAGGATGATTTCTGAAAATCTGGTTGACAAACTCATAGTCTCATACATGCATCTTACAAATGTATGTAAATTTTCAGGAAATGTGACACGCAGGATCCAGAAATAAATTAAATTACGTGTAGCCCTGCCGGTAGCGGCGGAAGAGCTCGTCCGTCCTGGCGGTGCGGAACGCGTAGCAGCCCATGGCGTAGACCACAAGAAGGGCCACGACGGTGACGGCGAGGACGACGTCCGCGCGGCGCCACTCCCGGCGGAGGTTCTGCAGCAGCCCGGCCTTGCAGGAGTCGCAGGAGTAGCAGAGCCGGTCCTGGTCGTTGCTCCAGGCGGCGCAGTCGGGGTCGGCGGCGCCGTCGATCGGGCTGATCCAGTTGGTCGCGCTGACGAAGGTGTAACCGCACCTCGTCGGCGGCTTGCAGCAGCCGGACTGCATCGGGGTGAGCCAGGCGGCGAAGAAGTCCTGCGGCGCGGCGTACGTCTGGTTCAGTTCGGAGCAGAGGGGCGCGGTGGCGGCCAGGCACGTCTTGATCTCGTCCCACCTCCCCGGCTCGTCGGCGACGCGGCGGCGCAGCCAGCCGGAGTAGTCGGCGAGGTCGTACTCGAGGAAGGCGCGGCTGGGCACGGGGCGGCCGGAGGTGCCGGTGGTGGCGACGAAGACGAAGACGGCGAGGCAGGCGAGCGCGGCGACGAGGAGCAGCATGAGGACCATGTAGGCGAGGAGGAGCCAGGGCAGGCGCCAGAAGGCGCCGACGAAGCCCGCGAGGCCGACGGCGAGGACGGCGGCGCCGAGGCCGATGAGCGGCCACTGGAGGATCTGGACGCAGGCGTTGTCGGCCTGCGTGGAGAGCCAGATGCCGGCCGCGATCACCGGGATGGACAGCAGGGCCGCCACCGCGTTGATGGCCGCGGCGCCCATGTAGTTGAGCGCCATTTCGCCGGAGCAGACGACGACCTAGCTAGCCGGCCTCTCGCCTGATCTCGCTATATGGGGCTTAGCTCTTGCACCGCCGGCCGGCCAAAGCTGTGATGCGATACGTGCTGGTGCCGGTGGTAGCAAGTCCTTCCTTCCTTCCAACGACTATGCCTTAGATTAAATTTCTTTCTGCTGCTTTTTTTCGCTTGAAGTAAAGTAACAAAAAAAAGGAGGATGGCAGCGCACCATGCATCAAATAACTTGTGCTCCTAGATGGAATGGAATGTATGCGCGTGCATGGAGCATATATGCATGCAGCACTTCATAGCTGGGTATTCTTTGCTTCATTGGCAGTTCATTCCCTCCCGTACGTCCATCCTGCTGGGGCCTGGAGGGACTGGAGGGAGGGGTGTCTCTTCGCAGCGCCAGCGCTGGCGCTCGAGTGGATGCCTGCGCGCCGCGGCCTATTAAGGATTCCTCGCCCTCACAGTTATCTCGCCCCGTTTGCTCGTTTCCAGGGGGGCAAAAATGATTCAGTGGTTTATAAATTAAAAGTTAAAACATGTAAAAAAAATCATAAACTCGAAAATAAATATAGTTTTAAGAGATTCATGAATTTGGAAAAATGTGTTCATGGGTTTGAAAAGGTCCATGAATTTGATTTTTTTTAAATCAGGAATTTGAAAATTTGGGGAATTTTAAAAAAGTTCCTATATTTGAAAAAGTTTATGAATTTCTAAAAAGCATGAATTTGAAAAGGTCCATGAATTTGAAAAGTGTTCATGGATTGAAAAATATTCACGGATAGAAAAAGAAGAACAATAAAGCAAACAATGAAATGGCCGAAAAAAGACCTAGACCCCCCAAAAATAGAAACAAAAAGGAAAAAATGACAGGGAGCTTCCCAAAACTAGTTGGGAGCTTCACAGGAAATGTGCTCTCAATGTGCCGGCCCATAGAAACTAACGAATGAAAGAGGGTGTGCTATGTCTGATTTGTACCGATTTGCTAGAATTTGGCGCCTTAGGAGCCAAATAGCAAATTCCCCTATTTGCCTTAAAAAAGCAAATTCCCCTTTCATGTGTTGGGATATAAGAATCAATTCATTCTTTATTGGCTAAAACCAGCATCGCAACGAAAAAATAATTTGAGTCGGGCTGGCTAACCTGACAACCCGACAAGGTTCAGGAACAAGTAAAAAAAGCGATCATATCTACCAAATGGGTCACTCCATTGCCCTATGCCACCTGGCCCTATATTATTTGCACCGTAAGTGGAATATAGGGTTCGCCGATGAAAAGCAGGGGATGTCACATTAAATACTAAGGTCTAATTCTCATTTGCGTTGGTCGCGCATCGATACGAGATTTCAATTAACAGTTAAGGTCTTGCTGGGTTACATGGAACGGTACTTTTTTAAGTCTCGGTTTATTCATGGAAGTGGAACTTTAATTGACTTGAAAGTGCAACTTGTACTTTGAAAAATACAGCTTATACTTGTAACTGAACTAGAATCATTCTTTTTAAAATTGACGAGGACATAATACAATCCTAGTTTTTTTTTCGCGAATACGCAAAGCTTGCGTATCTTTTCATTGATAGAAGAAGAGAAAATGAGTACAATAGAGGGTACAACGAACCGAGAGCAGGGAGAGGGATGCTCAGCCCGAACAGGGAAAAGACACAACAAAACCCACCAAGCCTAAAACTTGAGAGGCAGATCGGATGAGCACAACATCGAACATCTTCAGAGCCAACACCGGGGACACCGCGAGCAAGCAAGATGACGCCTTCAAGAAGGAAACGGCATTGTGAGGCCGTCGCCATCCGATCCGACAAATCGGACCTAGAGTTTCCCCCGAAGCTCGAAGAGGGGCACGGTGAGAGGCCATGACAGCGCCTCCAACAAGGAAAACGACACCCACGAGTGTCGCCGCTGCCAGCATCGGCAAGCCGAGCATGGATTTCGCCAAGCCTGTGTCCGTGCAATCCCATAGCCACCAGATGAGGAACTGAAGATGAGGAAGCCCGCCCGCCGATCGATCGCCACCTCATTAGGGGGGAAGGGGTGGGGCTGCATCTGCCGCCGAAAAAACACGAGCTTTGGAGCCGACATGGCGTGTAGGAGGATGGGGTCGGGAAGGCAGCAAGGTAGAGAGCCGACGCGGATGGGTAGGGGTGACGACCGGCGCCGTCGGCAAGCCAGGAATCGGAAGGGGAGCGCACTTCTGAGCTGCCGAGGACGGAGTAGCCAGAACACCGGCGAGCCAGAGAAGCTGGAAAGGACGCAGCAACCCAAGCACCGGGGCCAAAATCACGCCGGTAGGACGCCGGCATGCCATGGACACCGGAGAACGCAGGTCCGTGACCGCCAGACCGGAGCGGAGCCGGCAAGGATCCACCGCGAAGCTTCTACCGCTGCCAATGAAGACACCCGTGACCTCACACCTGCAGATGTTGGCGCCGCAGCTCGGAGGAGACGCCGTCAGTGACGGAGAGTGGCATGCACAGGGCAGGGCCAAGCCTCGGCCAGCCCGGCCACCTCCACCCAAGGGCCTTGTGTTGGGGAACATAGTAATTTCGAAAATTTTCCTACGCACACGCAAGATCATGGTGATGCACAGCAACGAGAGGGGAGAGTGTTGTCTACGTACCAACGCAGACCGACTGCGGAAGCGATCACACAACATAGAGGAAGTAGTCGTACGTCTTCTTCCCGATCCGACCGATCCAAGCACCGTTACTCCGGCACCTCCGAGTTCTTAGCACACGTTCAGCTCGATGACGATCCTCGGGCTCCGATCCAGCAAAGCGTCGAGGAAGAGTTCCGTCAGCACAACGGCGTGGTGACGATCTTGATGTACTACCGACGCAGGGCTTCGCCTAAGCACTACAACGGTATGATCGAGGTGGAATTTGGTGGCAGGGGGCACCGCACACGGCTAAGGAACGATCTCAAGGATCAACTTGTGTGTCTTGGGGTGTCCCCTGCCCCCGTATATAAAGGTTGGAGGAGGGGGGCTGGCCGGCCAGAGAGAGGGAGGCGCAGGGGGAGTCCTACTCCTACCGGGAGTAGGACTCCCCCCTCCAATCCTATTCCAACTAGGACTCTCAAGGGGGAAAGGAGAGAGAGGGGGGCCGGCCCCTTCTCCTAGCCCTACTAGGACTTGGGGAAGGGGGGGGGGGGGGGCGCGGCTAGGCTGTGGGCTGCCCCTTTTCTCTTTTCCACTAAGGCCCAATAGGCCCATTAGTCTCCCGGGGGGTTCCGGTAACCCTCCCGGTATTCCGGTAAAATCCCGATTTCACCCAGAACACTTCCTATGTCCAAACATAGGCTTCCAATATATCAATCTTTACGTCTCGACCATTTCGAGACTCCTCGTCATGTCCGTGATCTCATCCGGGACTCCGAACAACCTTCGGTACATCAAAATGCATAAACTCATAATAACTGTCATCGTAACGTTAAGCGTGCGGACCCTACGGTTCGAGAACAATGTAGACATGACCGAGACACGTCTCCGGTCAATAACCAATAGCGGGACCTGGATGCCCATATTGGCTCCTACATATTCTACGAAGATCTTTATCGGTCAGACAGCATAACAACATACGTTGTTCCCTTTGTCATCGGTATGTTACTTGCCCGAGATTCGATCGTCGGTATCCAATACCTAGTTCAATCTCGTTACCGGCAAGTCTCTTTACTCGTTCCGTAATACATCATCTCACAACTAGCATATTAGTTGCAGTGCTTGCAAGGCTTATGTGATGTGCATTACCGAGAGGGCCCAGAGATACCTCTCCGACAATCGGAGTGACAAACCCTAATCTCGAAATACGCCAACCCAACATCTACCATTGGAGACACCTGTAGTACTCCTTTATAATCACCCAGTTACGTTGTGACGTTTGGTAGTACCCAAAGTGTTCCTCCGATAAACGGGAGTTGCATAATCTCATAGTTATAGGAACATGTATAAGTCATGAGGAAAGCAATAGCAACATACTAAACGATCGTGTGCTAAGCTAATGGAACGGGTCATGTCAATCAGATCATTCAACTAATGATGTGACCTCGTTAATCAAATAACAACTCTTTGTTCATGGTTAGGAAACATAACCATCTTTGATTAACGAGCTAGTCAAGTAGAGGCATACTAGTGACACTCTGTTGGTCTATGTATTCACACATGTATTATGTTTCCGGTTAATACAATTCTAGCATGAATAATAAACATTTATCATGATATAAGGAAATAAATAATAACTTTATTATTGCCTCTAGGGCATATTTCCTTCAGTCTCCCACTTGCACTAGAGTCAATAATCTAGATTACACAGTAATGATCTTAACACCCATGGAGCCTTGGTGCTGATCATGTTTTGCTCGTGGAAGAGGCTTAGTCAACGGGTCTGCAACATTCAGATCCGTATGTATCTTGCAAATCTCTATGTCTCCCACCTGGACTAAATCCCGGATGGAGTTGAAGCGTCTCTTGATGTGTTTGGTCCTTTTGTGAAATCTGGATTCCTTTGCCAAGGCAATTGCACCAGTATTGTCACAGAAGATTTTCATTGGACCCGATGCACTAGGTATGACACCTAGATCGGATATGAACTCCTTCATCCAGACTCCTTCGTTTGCTGCTTCCGAAGCAGCTATGTACTCCGCTTCACATGTAGATCCCGCTACGACGCTTTGTTTAGAACTGCACCAACTGACAGCTCCACCGTTTAAAGTAAACACGTATCCGGTCTGCGATTTAGAATCGTCCGGATCAGTGTCAAAGCTTGCATCAACGTAACCTCTTACGGTGAGCTCTTTGTCACCTCCATATACGAGAAACATATCCTTAGTCCTTTTCAGGTATTTCAGGATGTTCTTGATCGCTGTCCAGTGATCCATTCCTGGATTACTTTGGTACCTCCCTGCTAAACTTATAGCAAGACATACATCAGGTCTGGTACACAGCATTGCATACATGATAGAGCCTATGGCTGAAGCATAGGGAACATCTTTCATTTTCTCTCTATCTTCTGCAGTGGTCGGGCATTGAGTCTGACTCAACTTCACACCTTGTAACACAGGCAAGAACCCTTTCTTTGCTTGATCCATTTTGAACTTTTTCAAAATCTTGTCAAGGTATGTGCTCTGTGAAAGTCCAATTAAGCGTTTTGATCTATCTCTATAGATCTTTATGCCTAATATGTAAGCAGCTTCCCCGAGGTCTTTCATCGAAAAACTTTTATTCAAGTATCCCTTTATGCTATCCAGAAATTCTATATCATTTCCAATCAGCAATATGTCATCTACATATAATATTAGAAATGCTACAGAGCTCCCACTCACTTTCTTGTAAATACAGACTTCTCCAAAAGTCTGTATAAAGCCAAATGCTTTGATCACACTATCAAAGCGTTTATTCCAACTCCGAGATGCTTGCACCAGTCCATAAATGGATCGCTGGAGTTTGCATACTTTGTTAGCTCCCTTTGGATCAACAAAACCTTCTGGTTGTATCATATACAACTCTTCTTCCAGAAATCCATTCAGGAATGCAGTTTTGACATCCATCTGCCATATTTCATAATTATAAAATGCGGCAATTGCTAACATAATTCTGACGGGCTTAAGCATCGCTACGGGTGAGAAGGTCTCATCGTAGTCAACCCCTTGAACTTGTTGAAAACCTTTCGCGACAAGTCGAGCTTTATAGACAGTAATATTACCGTCAGCGTCAGTCTTTTTCTTGAAGATCCATTTATTCTCAATTGCTTGCCGATCATCGGGCAAGTCAACCAAAGTCCATACTTTGTTTTCATACATGGATCCCATCTCAGATTTCATGGCCTCAAGCCACTTTGCGGAATCTGGGCTCACCATCGCTTCTTCATAGTTCGTAGGTTCATCATGATCTAGTAGCATGACTTCCAGAACTGGATTACCGTACCACTCTGGTGCGGATCTCACTCTGGTTGATCTACGTGGTTCAGTGGTATCTTGTCCTGAAGCTTCATGATCATCATCATTAGCTTCCTCACTGATTGGTATAGGTGTCACAGAAACAGTTTTCTGTGATGTACTATTTTCCAATAAGGGAGCAGGTACAGTTACCTCGTCAAGTTCTACTTTCCTCCCACTCACTTCTTTCGAGAGAAACTCCTTCTCTAGAAAGTTTCCGAATTTAGCAACAAAAGTCTTGCCTTCGGATCTGTGATAGAAGGTGTATCCAATAGTTTCCTTTGGATATCCTATGAAGACACATTTCTCCGATTTGGGTTCGAGCTTATCAGGTTGAAGCTTTTTCACATAAGCATCGCAGCCCCAAACTTTAAGAAACGACAACTTTGGTTTCTTGCCAAACCATAGTTCATAAGGTGTCGTCTCAACGGATTTTGATGGTGCTCTATTTAACGTGAATGCGGCCGTCTCTAAAGCATAACCCCAAAACGATAGCGGTAAGTCAGTAAGAGACATCATAGATCGCACCATATCTAGTAAAGTACGATTACGACGTTCGGACACACCATTACGCTGTGGTGTTCCGGGTGGCGTGAGTTGCGAAACTATTCCACAATTTTTCAAATGTACACCAAATTCGTAACTCAAATATTCTCCTCCACGATCAGATCGTAGAAACTTTATTTTCTTGTTACCATGATTTTCAACCTCACTCTGAAATTCTTTGAACTTTTCAAATGTTTCAGACTTATGTTTCATTAAGTAGATATACCCATATCTGCTTAAATCATCTGTGAAGGTGAGAAAATAACGATATCCGCCACGAGCCTCAATATTCATCGGACCACATACATCGGTATGTATGATTTCCAATAAATCTGTTGCTCTCTCCATAGTACCGGAGAACGGTGTTTTAGTCATCTTGCCTATGAGGCACGGTCCGCAAGTACCAAGTGATTCATAATCAAGTGGTTCCAAAAGCCCATCAGTATGGAGTTCCTTCATGCGCTTTACACCGATATGACCTAAACGGCAGTGCCACAAATAAGTTGCACTATCATTATTAACTTTGCATCTTTTGGCTTCTACATTATGAATATGTGTATCACTATCATCGAGATTCAACAAGAATAGACCACTCTTCAAAGGTGCATGACCATAAAAGATATTAGTCATATAAATAGAACAACCATTATTCTCTGATTTAAATGAATAACCGTCTCGCATCAAACAAGATCCAGATATAATGTTCATGCTCAACGCTGGCACCAAATAACAATTATTTAGGTCTAATATTAATCCCGAAGGTAGATGTAGAGGTAGCGTGCCGACTGCGATCACATCGACCTTGGAACCGTTTCCCACGCGCATCGTCACCTCGTCCTTTGCTAGCGTCCGCTTATTCCGTAGTCCCTGTTTCGAGTTGCAAATATTAGCAACAGAACCAGTATCAAATACCCAGGTGCTACTGCGGGCTCTAGTAAGGTACACATCAATAACATGTATATCACATATACCTTTGTTCACTTTGCCATCCTTCTTATCCGCCAAATACTTGGGGCAGTTCCGCTTCCAGTGACCAGTCTGCTTGCAGTAGAAGCACTCAGTTTCAAGCTTAGGTCCAGACTTGGGTTTCTTCTCCTGAGCAGCAACTTGCTTGCTGTTCTTCTTGAAGTTTCCCTTCTTCTTCCCTTTGCCCTTTTTCTTGAAACTAGTGGTTTTGCTAACCATCAACACTTGATGCTCCTTCTTGATTTCTACCTCCGCAGCTTTCAGCATTGCGAAGAGCTCGGGAATAGTCTTGTTCATCCCTTGCATATTATAGTTCATCACGAAGCTCTTGTAGCTTGGTGGCAGTGATTGGAGAATTCTGTCAATGATGCAGTCATCTGGAAGATTAACTCCCATCTGAATCAAGTGATTATTATACCCAGACATTTTGAGTATATGCTCACTGACAGAACTGTTCTCCTCCATCTTGCAGCTATAGAACTTATTGGAGACTTCATATCTCTCAATTCGGGCATTTGCTTGAAATATTAACTTCAACTCCTGGAACATCTCATATGCACCATGACGTTCAAAACGTCGTTGAAGTCCCGATTCTAAGCCGTAAAGCATGGCACACTGAACTATCGAGTAGTCATCAGCTTTGCTCTGCCAGACGTTCATAACATCTGGCGTTGCTCCAGCAGCAGGCCTGTCACCCAGCGGTGCTTCCAGGACGTAATTCTTCTGTGCAGCAATGAGGATAATCCTCAGGTTACGGACCCAGTCCGTGTAATTGCTTCCATCATCTTTCAACTTTGCTTTCTCAAGGAACGCATTAAAATTTAACGGAACAACAGCACGAGCCATCTATCTACAATCAACATAAACAAGCAAGATACTATCAGGTACTAAGTTCATGATAAGTTTAAGTTCAGTTAATCAAATTACTTAAGAACTCCCACTTAGATAGACATCCCTCTAATCCTCTAAGTGATCACGTGATCCAAATCAACTAAACCATAACCGATCATCACGTGAGATGGAGTAGTTTTCAATGGTGAACATCGTTATGTTGATCATATCTACTATATGATTCACGCTCGACCTTTCGGTCTCCGTGTTCCGAGGCCATATCTGTATATGCTTGGCTCGTCAAGTATAACCTGAGTATTCTGCGTGTGCAACTGTTTTGCACCCGTTGTATTTGGACGTAGAGCTTATCACACCCGATCATCACGTGGTGTCTGGGCACGACGAACTTTGGCAACGGTGCATACTCAGGGAGAACACTTCTTGATAATTTAGTGAGAGATCATCTTATAATGCTACCGTTAATCAAAGCAAGATAAGATGCATAAAAGGATAAACATCACATGCAATCAATATAAGTGATATGATATGGCCATCATCATCTTGTGCTTGTGATCTCCATCTCCGAAGCACCGTCATCATCACCATCGTCACCGGCTCGACACCTTGATCTCCATCGTAGCATCGTTGTCGTCTCGCCAATCTTATGCTTCCACGACTATCACTACCGCTTAGTAATTAAGTAAAGCATTACATCGCGATTGCATTGCATACAATAAAGCGACAACCATATGGCTCCTGCCAGTTGCCGATAACTCGGTTACAAAACATGATCATCTCATACAATAAAATCGGCATCATGCCTTGACCATATCACATCACAACATACCCTGCAAAAACAAGTTAGACGTCCTCTACTTTGTTGTTGCAAGTTTTACGTGGCTGCTACGGGCTTAAGTAAGAACTCATCTCACCTACGCATCAAAACCACAACGATAGTTCGTCAAATAGACTCCGTTTTAACCTTCTCAAGGACCGGGCGTAGTCACACTTGGTTCAACTAAAGTTGGAGAGACAGTCTTCCGCAAGCCATCTATGTGCAAAGCACGTCGAGGGAACCGGTCTCGCGTAAGAGTACGCGTAAGGTTGGTCCGGATCGTCTCACCCAACAATACCGCCGAACCAAAGTATGACATGCTGGTAGGCAGTATGACTTGTATCGCCCACAACTCACTTGTGTTCTACTCGTGCAAATAACATCAAACCATAAAACCTAGGCTCGGATGCCACTGTTGGGGAACGTAGTAATTTCGAAAATTTTCCTACGCACACACAAGATCATGGTGATGCACAGCAACGAGAGGGGAGAGTGTTGTCTACGTACCAACGCAGACCGACTGCGGAAGCGATCACACAACGTAGAGGAAGTAGTCGTACGTCTTCTTCCCGATCCGACCGATCCAAGCACCGTTACTCCGGCACCTCCGAGTTCTTAGCACACGTTCAGCTCGATGACGATCCTCGGGCTCCGATCCAGCAAAGCGTCGAGGAAGAGTTCCGTCAGCACAACGGCGTGGTGACGATCTTGATGTACTACCGACGCAGGGCTTCGCCTAAGCACTACAACGGTATGATCGAGGTGGAATTTGGTGGCAGGGGGCACTGCACACGGCTAAGGAACGATCTCAAGGATCAACTTGTGTGTCTTGGGGTGTCCCCTGCCCCCGTATATAAAGGTTGGAGGAGGGGGGCTGGCCGGCCAGAGAGAGGGAGGCGCAGGGGGAGTCCTACTCCTACCGGGAGTAGGACTCCCCCCTCCAATCCTATTCCAACTAGGACTCTCAAGGGGGAAAGGAGAGAGAGGGGGGCCGGCCCCTTCTCCTAGTCCTACTAGGACTTGGGGAAGGGGGGCGCGCGGCTAGGCTGTGGGCTGCCCCTTTTCTCTTTTCCACTAAGGCCCAATAGGCCCATTAGTCTCCCGGGGGGGTTCCGGTAACCCTCCCGGTATTCCGGTAAAATCCCGATTTCACCCGGAACACTTCCTATGTCCAAACATAGGCTTCCAATATATCAATCTTTACGTCTCGACCATTTCGAGACTCCTCGTCATGTCCGTGATCTCATCCGGGACTCCGAACAACCTTCGGTACATCAAAATGCATAAACTCATAATAACTGTCATCGTAACGTTAAGCGTGCGGACTCTACGGTTCGAGAACAATGTAGACATGACCGAGACACGTCTCCGGTCAATAACAAATAGCGGGACCTGGATGCCCATATTGGCTCCTACATATTCTACGAAGATCTTTATCGGTCAGACCGCATAACAACATACGTTGTTCCCTTTGTCATCGGTATGTTACTTGCCCGAGATTCGATCGTCGGTATCCAATACCTAGTTCAATCTCGTTACCGGCAAGTCTCTTTACTCGTTTCGTAATACATCATCTCACAACTAACATATTAGTTGCAGTGCTTGCAAGGCTTATGTGATGTGCATTACCGAGAGGGCCCAGAGATACCTATCCGACAATCGGAGTGACAAACCCTAATCTCGAAATACGCCAACCCAACATCTACCATTGGAGACACCTGTAGTACTCCTTTATAATCACCCAGTTATGTTGTGACGTTTGGTAGTACCCAAAGTGTTCCTCCGATAAACGGGAGTTGCATAATCTCATAGTTATAGGAACATGTATAAGTCATGAAGAAAGCAATAGCAACATACTAAACGATCGTGTGCTAAGCTAATGGAACGGGTCATGTCAATCAGATCATTCAACTAATGATGTGACCTCGTTAATCAAATAACAACTCTTTGTTCATGGTTAGGAAACATAACCATCTTTGATTAACGAGCTAGTCAAGTAGAGGCATACTAGTGACACTCTGTTGGTCTATGTATTCACACATGTATTATGTTTCCGGTTAATACAATTCTAGCATGAATAATAAACATTTATCATGATATAAGGAAATAAATAATAACTTTATTATTGCCTCTAGGGCATATTTCCTTCACCTTTCGCACGCACCCATGAACAGCAGCGCGAAGAAGAAGGGCTGCACCGATGGACGAGGCAAGGGTGGGCGGGGTGGAGCACCAAGGGCATGCCGCGCCGCCGCGCCGGACAGGCAGGGGAGAGGGCAGTTGTTGGAGGAGGGAAGGCCGTCGTGCGCCAGATCGGATCTGGGGCGGCGGGGAAGGGGCCTCCGGCGCCAGGGAGACCAAAAACCGCCCCGCCGCCGCCATCCCCAGGCGCGGCGCGGGTTCCCCGGCCGGCCCTCCGGCAGCGGCGAAGCAGTGGAGGTGGTGGAGGGCGGGGCTTCCGCCGGCGGTTCCCCCGTGTCGCCAGATGCGGGCGACGCGGGGGTCTCCCACTATCTTCGACAAAATTACAATCCTAGTTGATATTGCTATGTTGGGTAGCGTTGGCACAAGAAGTACCTATCCTATGAGAATTCATATCCAAATTCGTTTCCATATCTCAACGCATCGAAGCTAACTTTGTTGCAAATAGTAACATGGACAAACATACATGTGAAACGACTATTCACCATAGAATATACGTTTTTTGTGTGTCCCTTGACATGCTTAATGCTCGGAGTTAAGAATGTGTATGTAGCACTCTAGATTATATTCCAATGTTTATGCATAGTGTTTTTAGAATGTTTGTTGCGCATTAGCAGCACTAGAACTTCAGTTCCCATGACTTGTCTCCCGTTTTACTACTGACAAAGGTAGTAAATTCTCTTGCAATTGTTCTATCATCATATCATAAATATAAAATATGTAAAAGCGTTCAAGTTAACACATAAATAGGAAAAAGATGGTTGTAAGTAATCTAGACGGTCTCCAAACTGAACAAAGTACTTACTTTTAGCTATATAGCGAGGCCAACCATGGCCTTCCTTGTACTTATAGTGTTGTTCCCATTTGTGGAAGGCTGAGTCCTCATTGTCGAGCAACTTCTCATTTGTTAAAAAAATACCCCAAGCTATTATGGTAATTTTGATGGATGAAAAGTATTTCTAGTTTGTTGTTTCATCCTTGAGCAATTAATGCCGTTAGGCACCTTTGTAGAAAAAAAAGCATACGATTTTGCTGAGGATTTGGATTCTTCGGAAACGTTCGTACATAGATTGATCCGCATGACTGGAATCTGAAGGAAAAATTCCGAAAGATTTTTTGCACCCTATTTTGGAGGAAAATATTTGTCCATTCCAACCTTGTCGTCAAATTGCTAGTTTTGTCTGTTTTATGAAACATTCTTTGACCCAAATTACCATGTATTTCTAATCCTATTGGAGTCAGAAGGATATGTCCCTCCAACCTCATGATCTTCCTATTTCAGCATTAGAATAGTATCAACACTTATTTGAGAAAAGGCGGTGATTGTTCAGCCTTAAATGCCCTCAAAAGTGAACTAAGACCACATTTATTTGAATTTTGGTATGTTAATATAGTATAAACCCATTTTTTAGGGTCTAACCCAACATTTATAAACACCTTTGTGGATATAATATGAGCTCATGTTTGTAGATGCTTCTTGTCAGAATCACAGTTCTGAATCTGATTGGAATCCATATGATAGGATCGCAAATTTTAGGGTAATCACCGTTAGGATCCTAAATTTATTAATTGGAATTGTGTGATCAACTAGACAGTTTGGATAGTGAAGTTCTAAAACTACAAATCTCACAACTACTCCATGATGAAATTAATTAGGGCATTACAATTCTTGCAGTGAAGGAGATTCCAAGTACTTAGCCAATTGGCACCGATAGGAGATTTCAGTTAGATACTCTTCGAGAGATTTCCATTAAATCTTAAACCATGATGAACATTTGGGCAAGCATGATATGCATGAGTTAGTGCCAGATCAACTTTTTCCATATATCTTTTGCAATAAAGGAGTACTAGACCAGCTAATAGGAAGGTTGTGTTACATCATAATGCCATGAAACCATGCATCTTTTGAACAATATGTATCTATCATTTGAAAATTCATATCCAAATTAAAGTTGTTTACTCCCTGATGCAAAAACATAAATTTTGTTGTTAACATAGCATGCTCAGAGATAAATGGCGAAACTATTATTCACTATGTTGTTATAGTGAAAGCAATGAGTGATTAGGGGTTACCCGTAGTAACCCCGATGCAAATGATATTAGCAAGGGTGTGCAAAGAGGCCATATAGCGAAGGTCGTTGTACGCCGATAAGATTGACACTTTTATGTTTTTTGAATAGGTTCAAGTTGTCCCGAAGGAGCACGACCTAGTAATATGTTAGGAAGGAGACCAGGGAGGATCTGGCACTAGCATGACTCGTATGTGAATCCCGAACACCCTCTCCAAACTTCCCTTCCTCAATGACAATCCAAGTCATATGTGCCTCCTCGGACTTGACCCTAGGCTCCCTAAACACATCTTGGAGCTCTAGTGTCTCCTTTTGATCTCATTCAAGTAAGTGTATGGTGTACATGCCTCGGGGGAGTGGGGGGGGGGGCTGTTTATAGGTTAGGGGTTACTTAAAAATGACCAAGACTACCCATGGTGGTGGTAAGTGGGAAGGGTACATAGGTAAAACTTGGTCCACTAGTCCACGATGGACTAGCCAAAAGGAGATGGTTCATGGTCCACGGTGGGCCACCTCTCTCGCCCCCGCCGTAATGGACTTTGGCTATATGTGCCTATTGAGGGATTATGACCTTTTTTACTTGCCTCTTCAGTCAACTTTATATCTTTACTAGTAAAAGCGCACGTGCAACACACATAATATTTAGGCAATATATTAATTGCACGCGAATATTAGATATGCTATTAATTATGTGTTAATTCTATGATTAATGCAATATTTGGTATGATATTAATTACACGTCAAACACGTTGAACGCTCGTCATTGGAGTAGTTTATGTCATTGTATTGACTTAGTTTGATGGACGATATCAGTTGGATCTGTTCCTTTGGGTCTTTTTATATTGGTGTCGGTGTCAAAACCGGCGGATCTCGGGTAGGGAGTCCCGAACTGTGCGTCTAGGCGGATGGTAACAGGAGACAAGGGACACGATGTTTTTACCCAGGTTCGGGCCCTCTCGATGGAGGTAAAACCCTACTCCTGCTTGATTAATATTGATGATATGGATAGTACAAGAGTAGATCTACCACGAGATCAGAGAGGCTAAACCCTAGAAGCTAGCCTATGGTATGATTGTTGTTCGTCCTACGGACTAAAACCGTCCGGTTTATATAGACACCGGAGAGGGCTAGGGTTACACAGAGTCGGTTACAATGGTAGAGATCTACATATCTGTATCGCCAAGCTTGCCTTCCACGCCAAGGAAAGTCCCTTCCGGACACGGGACGAAGTCTTCAATCTTATATCTTCATAGTCCAGGAGTCCGGCCGAAGGTATAGTCTGGCTATCCGGACACCCCCTAATCCAGGACTCCCTCAGTAGCCCCTGAACCAGGCTTCAATGACGACGAGTCCGGCGCGCAGATTGTCTTCGGCATTGCAAGGCGGGTTCCTCCTCCATGTACTTCATAGAAGATTTTGAACACAAAGGTAGTGTCCGGCTCTGCAAAATAAGTTTCCACATATTGCCATAGAGAGAATAATATTTACACAAATCTAATCTGCTGATGTATTCCGTAGCGTGACATCACACCACAGCCAAGTCTTTATTCGAATCGTTTTACTGTCCCACCTCAGCGCGTTTAGCGAGGCGGTTTCCTTGGCACGTCTTGTCAAAGTAGAGATCGTGTCCCCTTCATTTACGGGATTCTCATCAATACGGACGTGGGTAACCCAGTCATACCCGTTGGTATGTTTTCTCGATCAAAGGCGAGTCTCAAACGGTCACGGGGAGGGCCCTTGGTATTCAACCTCTTATAAAGAGACCAAGGCCTTACTCCTTTCTTTCAATCTCAAATGAGTTCGCCCTTCGCCTCGAGTTCCAACACCCAAGGCTCCAGATTTCAGGCGCTTTGGACCTTCGACAATGTCCGGTTCCGACCTTCGAGGTCGATGGATGACGGAGGAGGACATGTTGAAGTTGAGAGAGGCCAGGTTCTTGACCCGCGAAATCTGGCATAGGCTGCCTGCTCGAGGGCAGGTCATTCCCACTCCCAAGCCTGGTGAGAGTGTGGTGTTCATGTCTCACTTCCTTCGGGGGCTAGGCTTCCCGACGGATCCCTTCGTGAGGGGGCTCATGTTTTATTATGGGCTGGAATTTCACGACTTAGCTCTGGAGTCCATCCTCCATATTTCCTCATTCATCGTCGTGTGTGAAGCCTTCCTCCGTATTACTCCTCACTTCGGACTATGGCTCAAGACCTTCAAAGTAGAGCCAAAGATGATCGAGGGACGGCACGCGGAGTGCGGAGGTGCTTTTATAAGCAAGAATGCTGGTGCTCCATGGCCCGAGGGCTCTTTTCAAGAGGAGTCCAGCTTATGGCAACGAGAGTGGTTTTACATCACCGTTCCCAGGGGCACCAAGTGGGTGGCGCCACCTGCCTTTCGCTCGGGTCCCCCACCACAGCTAGTGTCATGGGTCAATAAAGGACTGGACTGGGGGCCATCCAAGGACGTGCCCTTGTTGCAGGGCCGCATTCGAGATCTCTTAGAAAGAGACATTAGCCTGGTCGTGGTGACGCAGGTCATGTTGATCCGCCGAGCCTTGCCCGACAAACGTCGCCCCCTTCGCCTGTGGGAGTTCAATCCGAAGGGACCACGAGCTCTCCAGCATTTCATGGGCGCAACACCCGTGGAGATGTACAAATTGTTCTTCGGATCACAAGCAATGTGTTCGGACTTGACCGAGGACGCAGTCCTGAGCTGCAATCGCCCGGATACTCAAGTAAGTAGCCTTGTGCCCGGACTTGCTATCCGTATATTTATCATAAAATTGCCCCTAAAAGAGTTGTCCTTTAAACAGGAGTGGATAGCGAAAGCAAAGCTAATCAGGTGTCCGGCCCCCCTCCCCGAGACCACGCCGGATCCCGTGCTAGTCAGGATGTTGGGGGTTGTGCCTTCGGAGGAAAGCGAGGGAGGGGACAAGGAAGCTACAGCCTCCTCGAAGGAGGTTGTCCGGAAGGGAGGAATCGAAAATTCCTCTCCTCAGGGGAAGAAGAGGACCGCCTCTGACGACCCGGAGACCATGGCCTCAAAGCGGGGGAAGAAATCTTCGTCAGAGGGTCCTGCGTCGGGGGATACTTCGGCCGAATTATGCCCTCAAGGGGATCAGCCCTCCACCGAGCCATAAGTAGAGAGGAGTTTTTCTTTTTAAGAAATGAGAGAAATCCTTGCGTTATATCTGAGAAGAGTTATCGAAAATTTACCTTGTAACTCGGACCTTAGCCCTTCTCAGCAGAGCTCATCTTCGGGGGGGGGGGGGGTCTTCTTTCGGAGATGATGGAGAGCGAAACGCCTCCCCCTGTGTACCGCCTTGCGAGGTGGGCGACCCTAAGGTATCGTCGCGGAGGGTTTCTCCGAATCCGGCAGGGCGGAAGGTAGTCATATGGCCCCCCAAAGCCCTTCGCGTCCGGCCTTCGAAAAGGGCCATCGGACGAGTCCGGCACCATCTGGTGCGCGGTCGGAGGAGCTAAAGGATCTGCTAGGGCGAGCATCTATCTCAGAGGAGCACCGTGCATTGATGGGTACGGTGATTGAGAGGATTTCATCCACGGAGAGCGGATTTCACGAGGCCGTCAGGAGTTTACTGACAGGTTTTGAGGTACGCGAAATAATGTACCCTTTTTGGACAGTTGCGCATAAATAAGATGCGCCCCTGTGTAGATAGTAGCCCCTAAGACTCTATGCGTTGTCAAAAGTGACGATGCGCAGAGGATCATAATCCCAAGTCTAATATGCCGCCTTCATACGTAGGTGGCGAAGTGTCGGGTGGCCAGCCGGATTGATGAATTTGCCGAGCTAAAGCGGCAACTTGACGTGGCAGATGCCGACATCGCGCTTGTCAACAAGCGGCTTGACGAGGCACAAGGTATGTAATCACTCCGGCGGCACCTGGTAAGAGGAGCTTTATGCAAGTATCTTACAATGTGTGCGCTTGATGCAGATGGTGCTGCTGCCATGGAGAATCTTTGGGCGGAACTTGCCCGAGCCAAGGAGCAAGCCAGGAAAAGTGATGTGGCTGCCGGAAAGGCAATTGAAGAGCTGAAAGCCGAATAGGCTGCTCATTGCCGAAGCAAGAAGGAAATGGCCGAGATGGCTGTGAAGCTGAAGAGCGCTGCTGACCGTTGCAAGCTTCTTGAAAAAGAAGATCAGGCGGAACAGACGGACCTGGAGAAGGCCGTTGTTGATGCCAAGGATGCTCGCTCTGCGATGAGAGCTATGAAGGAGGAGCTGCGTCAGGCCGGAGAGATCGCGGCTAGAAAGCCCTTTATGCCGCGGAGGAAATTCTGTGATCCTAAACATGCTCCGTTAGACCGGATGTGGAGTACAGTGGACAGCTATCCGGATTTGGCAGCGAGTGCCGCAGATGCGGCCGAACACTTCCGAGATCAAGAAGATCGCGAAGTGGAAAAGCTCTTTTGGTCGCAGTTCCACAATCCGGAGCGTCCACTGTCATTAGCCGATCGCCTGGCCGAATGGGCCGAGCTAAATAGGTTGTCCGGACTTGCCATGAAGTATGTCATGAGTCATCTGTGGCCAGAGAGGCCAGAGCCGAAAAGTTATTTCAACTTGGTGCAGCAGTTCCTTGATGCGGCGCCGCATATCAATGCGATGAAGAGGTCAGCGTGCACAGAGGGTGCGCGGATGGCTCTTGCCCGTGTCAAGACATACTGGGCGGAAATGGAGGCCACCGCTGTTGCATCCCCAGACTCGGATGGAAGCCGAGTACCTGCCGAGCACTATTTTCAGGAAGTTCTGCAAGGCGCTCGTTTAATAGAGACGCAGTGCTCGAAGGATACTATATTCGAATAGCATATATTATTGTAAAACAATATTTTGATAAATTGTAGAAGCTTTTTATACTTGTGCCTGCAAGTATTGTAATACCTCTTGTGCGGCCGTTTAACATATGTGTATATATAATCTGAAAGATGGCAGTCGTCGGCTTCAGCCCCCACGCACATAATGCGGGGGTGTTCGCAGAAGGCGCATTTTCACACTTAGATCCAACGTCTTGGTCCTACAAAGGAGGTGATAGCGCAGCGAACTAGGCAATCAGACTATGATGCTTTATCACTTTCACTTAGCCATAGGAGTTTGACAGTGAGGCTACTTATATAGCCCCTGGTGGCGCCTGCGCTCGCCCGAACTCGGGGCGCGTATGTGCCTGGCCGGGAAGCGGCCCTTCGTTAATGCGGAGGAATCCTAAAGATTCCGATAAGTCATCGAGTGGTTGACCAGTCACACGCTATATCATGACAGTCAGTTTTCGGCTTTCTCTATTGAGGTGCTCGCCTGGCCGAACCGGGGCACAATCGCAGTAGTTCTCCTGGTGCCGCCTTAGCCAATAGAGCGGAACGTAAGGTAGCAAAACACAGGAGCCGAGCAAACCCAACATTTGACCAAAGATATGATTCGGAGCTGATACATATAAGGCCAAACTCGCGACGCCAAATACTCCCTAAGATATTCGGTCTTTATGAGGGCGGGCGGGATAACGCCCTTAGTAATAAGCCCCTAGTGTCAAGGTACGCGCAAAACTCTGACGTGGCCACATGCCAAAACGCCAGCCTCCTCCTTGGTTATACCAAGAAACCAGGGGATGTGTATCAACAAGAGACAATAAAAAAGGTTTACGCAGGGTCTTAATCTGAAAAGAATCCTTGGAACGGTCCCTGCTGCACGTCTGCGCCTGTGTCTCCGTTGTGCCATATCCTGGACGGGCGTAGCACGGTGTTCATGTGTAAAAGAGAGGAACTTAATTGAAGAAAGATGGTGCTGAACATGAGTTATACTAAATAAACAAAGTATAAATCAAAATGGGTAAAATTGAGCTTTATTGTCTCTTGTTTTATATGCGCGGAGCCCCTAGTACAGGGTTATACGGCTATTAAGCCTTTATCAATTGTATGTATATGCCGGACTCGTCTAGCCGTGTCCATGGTCTTAACGACCTGTTTAGGTGCTTTGTCTGGTGAAGCCGCTTTATTGTGGGGCTGTCAAGGTAGCTGCACTGTCTTCCGCGCGGGAGGAACACTCAATGTTTTCCCTTTAATGAGATGATGCCTCGTGGACCGGGCATCTTAAGCGTAAGAGATGCATAATGCGGTATTGCGTTAAAGCGGGCGAAAGCTTCGCGTCCCAGCAGTGCTTGATAGCTACTTGAGAATGGGGCGATGTGGAAAGTTAGCTGTTCGCGACGGAAGTTATCGGGGGAGCCGAACATAACTTCTAGCCGGAGAGAACCCATGCAACGGGCATCCAGGCCTGGCGTTACCCCTTGAAAGGAGGTTTTGCTATGGCCAATTTTTGTTGGGTATATCCCCATGTTGCGGATTGTGTCCTGGTATAACAGGTTTAGACCACTGCCGCCGCCCATCAGGACATTTGTAAAGTGGAGTCCGCCGATTATTGGATCTAATACCAAGGCAGTCCAGCCTGCGTTCCGGATACTTCTAGAGTAATCCTGATGGTCGAAGGTGATCGGTTTTAACAACCATTGGTGAGACTCCTTTGGGATAGGTCGTCTGGCGCGTATCTCTGTTGGCGCCATTCTGTTCGTCACGTGAAGTAAGTTTACTATTTTGACTTCTTATGGGAAATCCTTTTGTTTCCTGGTGCTCTGCTTGTGGGGTTCGTCGTCGTCCTCACTTGGTGTGTCGAGCCCCTTGTGTTCGGCGTTGAGTTTGCCGGATTGCTTGAAAACCCAACAATCTCTGTGGGTATGGTTCGCAGACTTCCCGGGAGTACTGTGTATTTGACATATCTTGTCCAAGATTTTGTTTAAGTTGGATAGCTCGTCCCTGTTATCCTTGAGGGGCGGCTTTCTCTGATTCTGCCGCGAGCTTTTGAATCCGGCGTTGACCGCCGTTCTCTTTGGGTTGTTTCCCTTATTCCGGCGCTGGTCCTTGCTGCATCGGGGTTTTCCGTTTCCATCCCTAACTTCGGATGTACTTGGGTCGCTGGTGCTACATCTTGCCAACCAGCTGTCCTCTCCTGCGCAAAAGCGGGTCATGAGGCTTGTTAATGCGGCCATTGTTCTTGGCTTTTCTTGGCCGAGGTGTCTGGCGAGCCATTCGTCTCAAACGTTATGCTTAAAAGCTGCTAGGGCTTCAGCATCCGGACAGTCGACTATCTGATTCTTTTTAGTAAGAAATCTGTTCCAGAATTTCCGGGCCGACTCTCCGGGCTGTTGAGTTATGTGACTGAGATCGTCTGCATCCGGAGGGCGGACATAGGTCCCTTGAAAATTTGCCCGGAAAGCATCCTCAAGCTCTTCCCAACATCCAATGGTGTTTTCGAGAAGGCTTTTGAGCCAATGCCGGGCTGGCCCTTTAAGCTTGACGGGTAAGTATTTTATGACGTGGAGGTCATCTCCTCTGGCCATGTGTATGTGGAGGATATAATCCTCGATCCAGACCCCAGGGTTTGTTGTTCCGTCGTACGCCTCTATGTTTACGGGCTTGAATCCCGCTGGAAATTCATGGTCCAGCACCTCATCGGTGAAACATAGGGGGTGTGCGGCACCCCTGTATTTGGGTGGGCCGTGATGTTTGGATATTTGTTGTGTTGCATTGCTAACTAGAGCTTGCTTTCTTGGCTCGTAGATAGATCTGGCTGGGCCATCTTTTTGATGCGGATCCTTTGGTGGATCGCGTGCCGGCTTGTGTGCGGCGCCGCTTGCCGCTCCATGCCGGCCATGCGGTCGTCTATCCGAGCGGGTGGCTTTCCTATTTTTTGACTGTGGGGGCTCTAAGGCCTCCTCGTCAAATTCAGGTAGTAGCTTTCGCTTTGGATAGCTTTTTGTGCGGCGACTGCCGCCATATTTGTCTGCGGTGTTGCGTACTTTGCTCCATCTGATTCTGAGTGCATCTTCCGCAGTTTTGAGCTTCCGCTTCTGCTTTTTCAGGCTATGCGCAGTGGCGACGAGCCTTTTGTGGAGGTTCTTCTGCTCCATGAGCCTATCCGGCGTAAGGTCGTCCGGACGGTTGTTTTCGCCGGGGATGGGGTGTTCGGTTTGTTTATCCAAGTTGTCCTATTCGGACGGTTGCTCGAAGGCATGTTCATCGCCCGCCGGCTCGTCCTGCTCTATGGCTCGGTCTGTATGGCTGTTGTCTCTGTCAAGGCGGGGCTTGGAGCGGCGCTTACTGTTGGGGAACGTAGTAATTTCGAAAATTTTCCTACGCACACGCAAGATCATAGTGATGCACAGCAACGAGAGGGGAGAGTGTTGTCTACGTACCAACGCAGACCGACTGCGGAAGCGATCACACAACGTAGAGGAAGTAGTCGTACGTCTTCTTCTCGATCCGAACGATCCAAGCACCGTTACTCCGGCACCTCCGAGTTCTTAGCACACGTTCAGCTCGATGACGATCCTCGGGCTCCGATCCAGCAAAGCGTCGAGGAAGAGTTCCGTCAGCACAACGGCGTGCTGACGATCTTGATGTACTACCGACGCAGGGCTTCGCCTAAGCACTACAACTGTATGATCGAGGTGGAATTTGGTGGCAAGGGGCACCGCACACGGCTAAGGAACGATCTCAAGGATCAACTTGTGTGTCTTGGGGTGTCCCCTGCCCCCGTATATAAAGGTTGGAGGAGGGGGGCTGGCCGGACAGAGAGAGGGAGGCGCAGGGGGAGTCCTACTCCCGGGGGAAAGGAGAGAGAGGGGGGCCGGCCCCTTCTCCTAGTCCTACTAGGACTTGGGGAAGGGGGGGGGGCGCGCGGCTAGGCTGTGGGCTGCCCCTTTTCTCTTTTCCACTAAGGCCCAATAGGCCCATTAGTCTCCCGGGGGGGTTCCGGTAACCCTCCCGGTATTCCGGTAAAATCCCGATTTCACCCGGAACACTTCCTATGTCCAAACATAGGCTTCCAATATATCAATCTTTACGTCTCGACCATTTCGAGACTCCTCGTCATGTCCGTGATCTCATCCGGGACTCCGAACAACCTTTGGTACATCAAAATGCATAAACTGATAATAACTGTCATCGTAACGTTAAGCGTGCGGACCCTACGGTTCGAGAACAATGTAGACATGACCGAGACACGTCTCCGGTCAATAACCAATAGCGGGACCTGGATGCCCATATTGGCTCCTACATATTCTACGAAGATCTTTATCGGTCAGACCGCATAACAACATACGTTGTTCCCTTTGTCATCGGTATGTTACTTGCCCGAGATTCGATCGTCGGTATCCAATACCTAGTTCAATCTCGTTACCGGCAAGTCTATTTACTCGTTCCGTAATACATCATCTCACAACTAACATATTAGTTGCAGTGCTTGCAAGGCTTATGTGATGTGCATTACCGAGAGGGCCCAGAGATACCTCTCCGACAATCGGAGTGACAAACCCTAATCTCGAAATACGCCAACCCAACATCTACCATTGGAGACACCTGTAGTACTCCTTTATAATCACCCAGTTACGTTGTGACGTTTGGTAGTACCCAAAGTGTTCCTCCGATAAACGGGAGTTGCATAATCTCATAGTTATAGGAACATGTATAAGTCATGAAGAAAGCAATAGCAACATACTAAACGATCGTGTGCTAAGCTAATGGAACGGGTCATGTCAATCAGATCATTCAACTAATGATGTGACCTCGTTAATCAAATAACAACTCTTTGTTCATGGTTAGGAAACATAACCATCTTTGATTAACGAGCTAGTCAAGTAGAGGCATACTAGTGACACTCTGTTGGTCTATGTATTCACACATGTATTATGTTTCCGGTTAATACAATTCTAGCATGAATAATAAACATTTATCATGATATAAGGAAATAAATAATAACTTTATTATTGCCTCTAGGGCATATTTCCTTCAGTCTCCCACTTGCACTAGAGTCAATAATCTAGATTACACAGTAATGATCTTAACACCCATGGAGCCTTGGTGCTGATCATGTTTTGCTCGTGGAAGAGGCTTAGTCAACGGGTCTGCAACATTCAGATCCGTATGTATCTTGCAAATCTCTATGTCTCCCACCTGGACTAAATCCCGGATGGAGTTGAAGCGTCTCTTGATGTGTTTGGTCCTTTTGTGAAATCTGGATTCCTTTGCCAAGGCAATTGCACCAGTATTGTCACAGAAGATTTTCATTGGACCCGATGCACTAGGTATGACACCTAGATCGGATATGAACTCCTTCATCCAGACTCCTTCGTTTGCTGCTTCCGAAGCAGCTATGTACTCCGCTTCACATGTAGATCCCGCTACGACGCTTTGTTTAGAACTGCACCAACTGACAGCTCCACCGTTTAAAGTAAACACGTATCCGGTCTACGATTTAGAATCGTCCGGATCAGTGTCAAAGCTTGCATCAACGTAACCTCTTACGGTGAGCTCTTTGTCACCTCCATATACGAGAAACATATCCTTAGTCCTTTTCAGGTATTTCAGGATGTTCTTGACCGCTGTCCAGTGATCCATTCCTGGATTACTTTGGTACCTCCCTGCTAAACTTATAGCAAGGCACACATCAGGTCTGGTACACAACATTGCATACATGATAGAGCCTATGGCTGAAGCATAGGGAACATCTTTCATTTTCTCTCTATCTTCTGCAGTGGTCGGGCATTGAGTCTGACTCAACTTCACACCTTGTAACACAGGCAAGAACCCTTTCTTTGCTTGATCCATTTTGAACTTTTTCAAAATCTTGTCAAGGTATGTGCTCTGTGAAAGTCCAATTAAGCGTTTTGATCTATCTCTATAGATCTTTATGCCTAATATGTAAGCAGCTTCCCCGAGGTCTTTCATCGAAAAACTTTTATTCAAGTATCCCTTTATGCTATCCAGAAATTCTATATCATTTCCAATCAGCAATATGTCATCTACATATAATATTAGAAATGCTATAGAGCTCCCACTCACTTTCTTGTAAATACAGGCTTCTCCAAAAGTCTGTATAAAGCCAAATGCTTTGATCACACTATCAAAGCGTTTATTCCAACTCCGAGATGCTTGCACCAGTCCATAAATGGATCGCTGGAGTTTGCATACTTTGTTAGCTCCCTTTGGATCAACAAAACCTTCTGGTTGTATCATATACAACTCTTCTTCCAGAAATCCATTCAGGAATGCAGTTTTGACATCCATCTGCCATATTTCATAATTATAAAATGCGGCAATTGCTAACATAATTCTGACAGACTTAAGCATCGCTACGGGTGAGAAGGTCTCATCGTAGTCAAGCCCTGGAACTTGTCGAAAACCTTTCGCGACAAGTCGAGCTTTATAGACAGTAATATTACCGTCAGCGTCAGTCTTTTTCTTGAAGATCCATTTATTCTCAATTGCTTGCCGATCATCGGGCAAGTCAACCAAAGTCCATACTTTGTTTTCATACATGGATCCCATCTCAGATTTCATGGCCTCAAGCCACTTTGCGGAATCTGGGCTCACCATCGCTTCTTCATAATTCGTAGGTTCATCATGATCTAGTAGCATGACTTCCAGAACTGGATTACCGTACCACTCTGGTGCGATCTCACTCTGGTTGATCTACGTGGTTCAGTAGTATCTTGTCCTGAAGCTTCATGATCATCATCATTAGCTTCCTCACTGATTGGTATAGGTGTCACAGAAACAGTTTTCTGTGATGTACTATTTTCCAATAAGGGAGCAGGTACAGTTACCTCGTCAAGTTCTACTTTCCTCCCACTCACTTCTTTCGAGAGAAACTCCTTCTCTAGAAAGTTTCCGAATTTAGCAACAAAAGTCTTGCCTTCGGATCTGTGATAGAAGGTGTATCCAATAGTTTCCTTTGGATATCCTATGAAGACACATTTCTCCGATTTGGGTTCGAGCTTATCAGGTTGAAGCTTTTTCACATAAGCATCGCAGCCCCAAACTTTAAGAAACGACAACTTTGGTTTCTTGCCAAACCATAGTTCATAAGGTGTCGTCTCAACAGATTTTGATGGTGCCCTATTTAACGTGAATGCGGCCGTCTCTAAAGCATAACCCCAAAACGATAGCGGTAAGTCAGTAAGAGACATCATAGATCGCACCATATCTAGTAAAGTACGATTACGACGTTCGGACACACCATTACGCTGTGGTGTTCCGGGTGGCGTGAGTTGCGAAACTATTCCACAATTTTTTCAAATGTACACCAAACTCGTAACTCAAATATTCTCCTCCACGATCAGATCGTAGAAACTTTATTTTCTTGTTACGATGATTTTCAACCTCACTCTGAAATTCTTTGAACTTTTCAAATGTTTCAGACTTATGTTTCATTAAGGAACGATCTCAAGGATCAACTTGTGTGTCTTGGGGTGTCCCCTGCCCCCGTATATAAAGGTTGGAGGAGGGGGGCTGGCCGGCCAGAGAGAGGGAGGCGCAGGGGGAGTCCTACTCCTACCGGGAGTAGGACTCCCCCCTCCAATCCTATTCCAACTAGGACTCTCAAGGGGGAAAGGAGAGAGAGGGGGGGCGGCCCCTTCTCCTAGTCCTACTAGGACTTGGCGAAGGGGGGGCGCGCGGCTAGGCTGTGGGCTGCCCCTTTTCTCTTTTCCACTAAGGCCCAATAGGCCCATTAGTCTCCCGGGGGGGTTCCGGTAACCCTCCCGGTATTCCGGTAAAATCCCGATTTCACCCGGAACACTTCCTATGTCCAAACATAGGCTTCCAATATATCAATCTTTACGTCTCGACCATTTCGAGACTCCTCGTCATGTCCGTGATCTCATCCGGGACTCCGAACAACCTTTGGTACATCAAAATGCATAAACTCATAATAACTGTCATCGTAACGTTAAGCGTGCGGACCCTACGGTTCGAGAACAATGTAGACATGACCGAGACACGTCTCCGGTCAATAACCAATAGCGGGACCTGGATGCCCATATTGGCTCCTACATATTCTACGAAGATCTTTATCGGTCAGACGGCATAACAACATACGTTGTTCCCTTTGTCATCGGTATGTTACTTGCCCGAGATTCGATCGTCGGTATCCAATACCTAGTTCAATCTCGTTACCGGCAAGTCTCTTTACTCGTTCCGTAATACATCATCTCACAACTAACATATTAGTTGCAGTGCTTGCAAGGCTTATGTGATGTGCATTACCGAGAGGGCCCAGAGATACCTCTCCGACAATCGGAGTGACAAACCCTAATCTCGAAATACGCCAACCCAACATCTACCATTGGAGACACCTGTAGTACTCCTTTATAATCACCCAGTTACGTTGTGGCGTTTGGTAGTACCCAAAGTGTTCCTCCGATAAACGGGAGTTGCATAATCTCATAGTTATAGGAACATGTATAAGTCATGAAGAAAGCAATAGCAACATACTAAACGATCGTGTGCTAAGCTAATGGAACGGGTCATGCCAATCAGATCATTCAACTAATGATGTGACCTCGTTAATCAAATAACAACTCTTTGTTCATGGTTAGGAAACATAACCATCTTTGATTAACGAGCTAGTCAAGTAGAGGCATACTAGTGACACTCTGTTGGTCTATGTATTCACACATGTATTATGTTTCCGGTTAATACAATTCTAGCATGAATAATAAACATTTATCATGATATAAGGAAATAAATAATAACTTTATTATTGCCTCTAGGGCATATTTCCTTCACTTACATCGCCGCTTTGATTGCTTTTTGAATGAACGATCCCTCGTTGCATCCCTGTGTTCCTCGTCGTCGCTTCCTTTGGGTGTGTCCACCATGTATACATCATGAGATGAGGTGGCTATCCAGTGCCTTATAGGTGTTGGTTCATGTTCATCTCCTACATCATCGTCTATACCGTCGATGTCTTCGGAGTCGAAGTCGAGCACATCGCTTAAATTATCGACAGTGTCTACGAAGTGGGTGGTGGGTGGGCATCGAATTTCTTCGTCGTCCACATCCCAATCCTGCCGGTCATAGTCCGGCCAGGACTCTCCTGACAAAGAGAGAGACCTGAGTGAATTCAGAATGTCGCCGAAGAGCGAGTGCTGAAAGATGTCTGTGGCGGTGAACTCCATGATCGGCGCCCAATCGGATTCAATCGGTAGGGGCGCGGAGGGCTCGGAGTCCGGAGAGGAGTCCGACATCTTGGAGTCACGGACTTCGCGGAGGACAAGGCTGGTGTTCGGCTTGATCGCCGTAGAGATTGCAGCCCCCGAGGCGGTGTCTAACCACCCATCCTCGATTGGTGTGGTCGGCTCCGAGCCAAGGGTCGGAGCGGATATAGGTGCGGCCTCCAGGGCACTGTTCGGCGGCAGAGCTAGATCATGCCCACCGGGACAGTGCGGCGCGCTCGGCTGTGGCTCAGATCCGTCGAAGATCAAGTCTCCGCGGTCGTCCGCTGTGTAGTTTAAACTTCCAAATCTGACCTGACGGACAGGGTGTAGCTTTCGATCTGCTCCAGATGGCCAAGCGAATTGGCCCGCAGTGCAAAGCCGCCAAATACGAAGATCTGTCCGAGGAGAAAAGTCTCACCTTGGATCGCATCGTCGTTGATGATCGGAGGAGCCATCGGGCCTAAAAGTGACGACACAGAGGAACTCTCAATGAAAGCACCAATGTCGGTGTCAAAACCGGTGGATCTCGGGTAGGGGGTCCCGAACTATGCGTCTAGGCGGATGGTAATAGGAGACACGGGACACGATGTTTTTACCCAGGTTCGGGCCCTCTCGATGGAGGTAAAACTCTACTCCTGCTTGATTAATATTGATGATATGGGTAGTACAAGAGTAGATCTACCACGAGATCAGAGAGGCTAAACCCTAGAAGCTAGCCTATGGTATGATTGTTGTTCGTCCTACGGACTAAAACCCTCCGGTTTATATAGACACCGGAGAGGGCTAGGGTTACACAGAGTCGGTTACAATGGTAGGAGATCTACATATCCGTATCGCCAAGCTTGCTTTCCACGCCAAGGAAAGTCCCTTCCGGACACGGGACGAAGTCTTCAATCTTGTATCTTCATAGTCCAGGAGTCCGGCCGAAGGTATAGTCCGGCTATCCGGACACCCCCTAATCCAGGACTCCCTCAATTGGTATAGATATAGATTTCTTGTTTTGCTTTGACTTGTTGACCATGCAAACTTGCTTGGAATTTTGTTGAATTGGCACGTAGGACTAGATGGGACCCGGATATAATTATGTATTCCTAAACTACAATACATAACTTTTTTTATGTCTCTTGACATGATGTATTATATCTCCTCAATGCAATTAATCAAGGCATACTTGTCTTGACTCATAAGTTTCTTATTGCGAAGAATATGTTCCAAGTGCTTACCAATTCATATAAAAAGAGTTGGAAGAAAATGGTGTGCTTTACCTTTTTTAGAAATATCCATCCCAAACATCTTTGCAATGTGGGATGAGAAGCTAATAAACAAGATTAGTTAGTGAAAGGAAATTTGGATCCGCGACTCATTTGGCCAGATCTTATTTCACCATTCCTTGAATGGCCGAGGTATATAGTGGTACTCATGGAACATGATTCCATTGGTCCACTATCAACGCGAGTGTCCCCACACTCGGTGCCAGCTATTGAGGGTGTTTCTCAAAGTACCTAACAACAATACAATTTTCACATGGATATTTGTTTAGTGGTGGGACATAACTTTAGGTTACCAGATGGACACATGGCGCATGTGTTAACTGTTATAACCAGGATATCGGGACAACTGCTCGACACCCTTGAGGGGTGCGGCTATCTCATTATATATAATTACCAAAGGGTACAAGTACAAGTACAACACGTACACACAAGTCTATGTATACACATACAGTCTAACACCCTCCCTCAATCTTAACTGTGGCCTGAAGTACAAACTAAGTTAAGATTGCGCCTGCAGCCTACAAACTGTGGTTGTGGAAGAGGCTTCGTGAAGATGTCAGCAAGTTGATCCTTTGATGATATGAACTTGATGCTAAGCAGCTTCTGTGCAACACGCTCTCGAACAAAGTGATAGTCAACCTCAATATGTTTTGTCCGAGCATGAAACACTGGGTTAGACGATAAGTATATAGCACCAATGTTATCACACCAAAGCACTGGAGAATGACCCGAAGGAACTCGCAACTCCCTCAGCAAGGACTGAACCCAAATGATCTCAGTTGTCGCATCAGCAACTGCCTTGTACTCGGCTTCTGTGCTGCTGCGAGACACCGTAGCCTGCTTGCGAGCATTCCAGGCAATCAAGTTGGGGCCAAGAAACACTGCATACCCCCCCGTGGATCGCCGGTCATCAGGACTACCAGCCCAGTCTGCATCGGAGAAGGCTGAGATCTCATAAGACGGCGCACGCTGGAGGAGCAAACCATGAGATGCAGTGAGACATATATAACGCAGAATGCGCTTCACAGCTGACCAATGGGATGTTGTGGGCGCATGAAGAAACTGACAGACACGATTGACTGCATACGAGATGTCTGGTCTGGTGATAGTAAGATACTGCAGGCCTCCAACAAGACTGCGGTACTCAGTGGCATCATCAGAGAAGAGAGGGTCTCCATCAAAAGCAGACAACCGATCAGTGGCAGACATAGGAGTAGTGACAGGTTTACACTGCAGCATACTAGCACGACGCAACAGATCCAGAGCGTACTTCTTCTGAGTAAGAGTGACTCCAGCAGAAGACCGTGAAACCTCCAGACCAAGAAAGAAGTGCAGAGCACCAAGATCCTTGACAGCAAAATCACCACTCAACGCAGCCACAAGACGGTCTGCCGCAGCATCTGAGGAACTGATGAGAATAATATCATCAACATAGACCAGTAAATACATCGTAACCTCAGGGCGTTGAAGAAGAAACAGTGATGTGTCAGCAGTGGAAGGAATGAACCCAAGTGCTCGCAAAACCGAACCAAGACGTGCATGCCAGGCACGGGGAGCCTGCTTAAGACCATAGAGCGCCTTAAAAATACGACAGAGATGATTAGGATGTGCAGGATCCACAAACCCTAGTGGCTGACGCATATAAACCTCCTCCTCCAGAACTCCATGCAAAAAGGCGTTCTGCACATCAAGCTGATGGAGAAACCATCCTCGAGTAACAACAAGGGATAGTAGTAGACGAATGGTAGTGGGCTTGATAACTGGACTGAACGTGTCTTCATAGTCAAGACCATACCTCTGTTTGAAGCCCTTAGCCACTAGCCTTGCCTTGTAACGCTCGATGGAGCCATCAGCATGCCGTTTAACTTTAAACACCCACTTAGAGTCAATGACATTGACTCCAGACACTGGAGGAACAAGCTGCCAGGTGTCATTCTTCAGCAATGCTTGAAACTCCTGTTCCATCACGGCACGCCAGTGGGGAATGCCTAGTGCAGCCTGAAAGTGGCGAGGCTCAGCAGTGGGATTCGCAGCAGCATGAGCCATGCACGCGGCGAGCCACGCAACAGTCCCATCGGTCCGAATCTTAGGCTGAAAGACATCGGTCTGACTGCGCGTGCGATGTCGAGGAGCAGCAGGTTGTGGTGGCGACGCAGGGCATGATGCAGGCGACGAAAGAGGCGACCCCGAGTCGCCAGGGCTCACGCCAGAGCCACCGGGCGTCGGAGAGGCGGGCGGTGTGGCGCCCGACGCGGCCACGTCGCCCAGGTCCACGCCGGAGCCTCTGGGCGCAGAAGGAGCAGGCAATCCTGGGGTGGCCGGCCAGGTGGCCGGCCCATCGGGAGTCGAAGCCGGCCCATGGGAGCATGGTGTGGCTGGCCCAGGAGCGACCTCCTATGAGGCCAACTCGGGCGACTCACACGAGGCGGCCGAGGGCGACGCTCGCAGAGCGGCGTCGGGCGAGGCCCGCAAGGCAGCCGCGGGCGCAGCTCTCGCGGGTTGCGAAGTACCGCTCGGTATGCATGCCCCATGCACGCGATCGTCCTCCGGACATGCCGGTGCTTGTTCCTCAAGGAGCTCGAGACGAGCGCCACGGCCAACACCTGCAGCATGGTTAGGGAGCAACACAGGAGCATATGCAACATCCACAAATTGATCAGGCACAGGTGTGGTAGAAGAAGCGTCTGGCATAAGAGTGATAGAGGTGTTCGGAAGTGCACGAAAGGGAAACACATTCTCATCAAAAACAACGTCACGAGAAATGTAAACGCGATTGGTGGGAACATGTAGGCATTTGTACCCTTTGTGAAGGGAACTATACCCAAGAAAAACACACTTTTTCGACCGAAACTCTAGCTTATGTTTATTATATGGACACAAATGAGGCCAACAGGCATACCCGAAGACTTTGAGAAAGGTGTAGTCTGGGATTTCATGGAGCAAGAGTTCAAGTGGGGTTTTCATATTCAGTAGTCGTGAAGGCAGCCTATTGATCAAAAAACAGGCAGTGGAGAAAGCATCACTCCAGAACGTAAAAGGTACGGAGGCATGAGCTAATAAGGTGATGCCAGTTTCTACAAGGTGACGATGCTTACGTTCGACAGTCCCATTCTGCTGATGCATATGGGGGCAAGACACACGGTGTGTAATCCCAAGATTGTTAAAGAACGAGTTGAGGTTGTGATATTCACCCCCCAGTCGCTTTGGACATGAATAATTTTTTGGCGAAGGAGACGCTCAATATGTGCTTGAAACTGGATAAACACATCAAACACATCAGATTTTTTCTTAATAAGACAGAGCCAGGTAAACCGACTGTAAGCATCAATGAAACTGACATAATAATTATGGCCACTAACAGACGTTTGGGCATGACCCCATACATCGGAAAAAATAAGCTCAAGAGGATGTTTCACAACACGACTAGACTCTGAAAACGGAAGTTGGTGACTCTTGCCCTGCCGACAGGCATCACAAATAGTTTCAGCAGTTTTATTTGACACAACTGGTAGCTCATGATGATGTAACACATGACGGACTATGGGAGCGGCAGGATGACCAAGTCGCGCGTGCCAATGTGTAGGTGAGACACAAACGCCACTGAACGCCTGAGGAAAAAACTGCATGGGAGGTGCGGTTGGCGCGTCAAGTGCATACAAGCCACGGCGAAGACGACCGCTAAGCAGAACGGCCCTCGTGTCCCGATCCTTGATAAAGAAACGAAAAGGGTGAAATTCAGCAAGGACATTATTGTCACGAGTAAGTTGTGGAACAGACAACAAACTACGCGAAGCAGTGGGAATACGAAGGATGTTAGACAAATGCAGTTGTCGTGAATTGTGTGCAAGAAGGGATGCCTGACCAACATGGGAGATGCGCATACCTGCTCCGTTGGCGGTGTGCACCTGATCATGACCGCGATATGGCTCCTGGACCGAGAGCTTGCTCATGTCGTTGGTGAGGTGGTTGGTAGCTCCCGTGTCCATGTACCACGAGGGATCAATCGAGTAGGATGGAGTACGCCCGTGCTCATGACCCACCACCGCAGCGGCCGCCTGTTTTTCATTCCCTTTGCCATTGTTGCCAAGGCCAAGGAAATCTTGCTTGTAGCGGCGATGACAGCGAGAAGCTACGTGGCGCTCAATCCCACACAGCTGGCACGCCTGTTGAGCACCACAACTGGGGCAGCAAGCCACCGGCCGTGATCCTCCTGTGATGGACGGCGCGGCGCCCCGTGAGGGCTGAGATGCGCCCGCCGGCTTGGTAGGGAGCGACGGCTTCTGCGATTTGCCACGGGTTGCGGCGTTAGCAGAGGCAAAACTCGGAGTAGATCGACGCGCTTTGATGCGCTGTTCGCGACCAAGGAGCCGCGCATACAGTTCCCGCGGCGGGAGAGGCGCCTCGCGCCCATGGACGTTCTCAATGAGATTGTCATAGTCATCATCGAGTCCATTGAGCACATGAGTGGTGAAGTCCTCATCTCCAAGGGGCTGGCCAATGGAGGCCAGTGTGTCTGCAAGACCTGACATCTTGTTGAAGTACTTCGTGATGGTGAGGCCTCCGAGCTTGGTCTCCCCCAACTCAGTGCAGATAGAGTGAGCACGCGCCTGAGACTGAGAGGCAAAACTGCTGTGAAGTGCAGACCAAGCCTCCCGGGATGTCGCGGCGAAGATGACAAGCGACGACACGCTCGGAGTTAGCGAGGACTGGATGGCCGAGAGTATCGCCTGGTCTTGAGCCACCCACACATGATGAGCCGGGTGATACGGCGGCGGGCACGGGATAGAGCCATCAACATAGCCCTCCAAGTAGCGACTCCGCAGGAGAGGTAGCACCTGCGCCCGCCAGGACAGATAGTTGTCCGGTGTAAGCTTCACCGGAATTAGATGCGAGAAGTAGAACGGCGATGGCGCCGGAGCATAACCCGCATGGGGACCCATGTTCGGCACATCATGGGGAGCGAGGGCCAAGGATGCCTCGTAGCCAGGACCAGAAGGGGCATCGACCGGACCAGACGGGGCCACCGAAGACACGGCGGGTGCGGCGCCATAGGCCGCGCCATAGGGCGACAACGCCGTCGTCTGTGATGACGGAGGCGTCGGCCAGGTGGAAGGCATCGGTGGCGCGGCGCCGTAGGTTGGTGCAGGGGCGCCGTACCACGGAGCGTAGGTCGGGGCCGCGCCATAGTAGAGTGGAGAGGCGACGTAGGGTTGGGGAGCCGCCCTGTAGGCGGACGGCACGGCGCCGCGAAGAGGTGGCGGCGCGAAGGCAAAGGTCGAGGGCGAGGCGCCGCCAGTAGCGATCGGCGGCTGGGGAAGGCCCGGCCCGCCCTGCTCCTGCCCGCCCTGCCCGCCCTGCAGATGGCCCTCGGCGGGCAGCGACGGCTGCCGCGAAGCCGTGGCGAGCGAGGGGGACGCGAGGAAGGGCGACAAGGGGGCGACCGGCGCGCCAGCAGGGGAGGAAGCCGAGGCGGCTGAGTGCGCCGTGGCCATCGGGCGAGGCGGCGGCAGCGATCGGCGGCGGCGTAGCAGCGATCGGTGGCGGCGCAAGGGTTGCAGCGGAAGACGGGAAACCCTAGTCTGATACCATGTTATAACCAGGATATTGGGATAACTGCTCGACACCCTTGAGGGGTGCGGCTATCTCATTATATATAAGTATCAAAGGGTACAAATACAAGTACAACACGTATACACAAGTCTACGTATATATATACAGTCTAACATTAACTAGGTTTGAGCCTTCGCTAGTCAAGTAATCACCATACTCCTGCTTATATAGGATTGACATCTAACTCGTCGGGAGCACTATTTTCTCCTCCATTGATGGAAGTAATACGGCAAGCATGATGCAGGCCATGGTTGGCCTTGCCATACAAGGATCACGTTGACTCGGCCTTGGCTAATTGTTTAGGTTAGGGTTTTTTAGTCGGCAGCGTTTGGGCGGATCGCAGTGCTTTTTTTTTTTGAGTTGGTCTTCTGGGCTCTGATCCTCTTCGGGTCCGTCCATCTGAACAAAGTCGATGAAGTTTTAATGTATATTTATGTTGTCTTTTTTGGATGACAAGGTTAGGGTTTCTTGTCATGCATGTGTGATGGCGAGATCTAGGGTCAATCGCTTTAAAAAAGATTCAATGTCGGCAACAGCGGCTCTAGACAGTTGGCCATTAGGGATATGTGCATGAAGACTTTCTGACTGTCATCAGTAAGGCCAGTCTGGCTTTATTAGGGAAGCGATAAAAACGACGCGTCAATGGCTCAGTCTAGCGGCGATCGTCAACGTTCTATGACCCATGGACTTCGACATAATTCTGTATTGCTGTCCACCTTCATGGGATGTGCTTCATATAAGAAATATTTTGCTTCAGACCTGGGCGGGATCCTTTTTAGTACATGGAGCGCATGCATTTCTCTCATATTTTAATTCATGGTCCCTTTGTGAACCTGCAACCGTGCTACTCATTTTCGAAAGCACTTGGCAAAGACTCTATTTGTCGATTTCCCATTGGAAAACACTTGACAAACACTATGACACATAAAGAAACATTTTCCCGTAGTAAATCATTGAACATGTGGGGTTGCATATTTTTACAGTTTAGTCTTCGTTATTTAGTGTATTGCCACTCGACCGAGGATGAACAGTTAAAATAAACGATTAAAGAAATAATCATACGTATAGAAGAGATGTTACATTTACAGCGACACCTCGCTTACAATACTAATAGTGTGCATATTTGTTTGGAAATGAGTTGATAATACAAGTAGTATTTGTTTTAGTAGTCGAATTGGCGCCAGGTGGAGAAGGTTTGCCCGAATTGCCACCAGGCCGGCACGACGTCCTGGAAGACGAGGTACTGGCCGCCAGTGGAGGTTACGGCGAAGCTGAGCGCCTGCCCAACGAGCCCCGAGAGGCAGTGCCAATTGGCACCCCAGTTCCTAGACATGGGGACCCACGCGGTGTTGGTCCCTTTCACCGACATGCTCTTGATCGACCCGCTCCCGCCGATGTTGGCCACGAGCACCAGCTCGAAGTAGTTGAAGCCATTGATGGTGAACCGCACGCCGCCCTGCCTCCAGCACTTGACCTGCTGGTAGAAGACTGGGATGATGCCGGCACGGTAGATGCCGATGTTCTCCCAGGCAGGCTGCGACATGTCGAAGTGGTGGCGGGGAGGATTGCACCACCCGCCGTTGTCGCTGGGAAGATCCCAGTTGGGAGGGCAGAAGTTGGTGGCGGACACGGTGATGGACGTGCCGGGCTTGCACATATCCGACTTGCTAGTGTCGCAGATGATGACGTAGCACTGTCCGCACGATGCACCGTCATTGAACAGCACCGTGCTCAGCGCCACGTTGTTGATCCCGTACCCTGCAACGTACAGGTTCTCATACCCACACGCGCCACCTGGATATTGCACATGCAAACACATTCAGACACGCACACGCATTGCATTGTATGCGTACCATAAAATGTAATATTGGGAAAATTGATGGTGCCGGAGCAAGCGGGATTAAGTCTTGATTAGCTAGCTTACCCATTGTGTCGGAGCCGTCGGCGCCGCCATAGAAGGTGGCGGTGGCCGGGATCCAGTTGGAATTGGCTGGCGCGAAGCAGAACGCGAGAACGGCGGCGAACAGCTGCAGGAAGCGCATCCCAGCTGACATCTTTCTGCTCGAGAGAGAGAGTCGCAGAAACAGGGAGAGATGAATAGATGATTGAGCTTCTCTCGCACCTAGCTAGCTTGCTAGATATTGTGGCGAGTAGAGTGGATGGAGGTGAGGAATGATTGCGACTATGCTGATGCTTAAATAGGAATGTAGCTAGCATATGAGATCGAGAGGAATGATAGTCGTGTTAATGAACTACCATATGAGATCGCGGTTCCAACGATCGTATGGATGCAACCTCCACATATGGACTTGCGCGCTCTAATCATTGAACCTAGGTCTGAATATCTCATCGATAGAGCTTTTCTTAATTAAATACATTCAAAATGATAGGCTAACTGAAGACTAATTTGAGACTGTACCAGAGTTTGGCTGGTCTATACTATAAGTCTATAGCGGTACTAGCAGCTAAAACTGGCTCGCTTTGTTCGGTGCGCATAAATGTTTCTGCAAGAGGCTTGTTTGAAAAGGGTTGACGTACGTTTTGTGATGTTTTATGTTTTCTGCTTGGCTAATTAGAAATGATCACACCCGCAAAAGAAATAAATGATCAGGAACCAGAAATTAAGGCGTCCAGTGAGAAAACTTGTTTTTACAAACTGATTGAGAGAAGATGCAACCGTTCAGTTAAGGTATCAGTAGTATTTTGGACCAGAGAATATATATGCAACCGTTCAGTTTTCTTTGCTACTATCTACATTCAGGCCGTACAATTTTCAATTGGACAAGGACAAGTAGCTGAAAGCGAAAGCCGGATTTTTTTACTTAACACTAAAATATGTAATTCAGGAAGGAGGGAGCATAATTGTTCTTTAGGTAGTGATGGATGTCCCGCTAGCCACCGCTAACTAAAACTGTCTCTAACTGCAAGCCCAACTCCCTCCAGATCCTTTCTCTCTCTAAAAAAACACTTGCAGCGCGGCAACTGAATGTCGCCTTCTAAAATAACTATTGGCGGTCAAGCTAACCATTAAAGTAGTCAAACAATGTGCATGCATTGCATCCTCTTGTTTTGCTTCTTGTTCGAGGCCAAACGACTAAACCAACATTATTACTTTTTTTAAAGAATATATTAATATCAAGAAAATACCAATTATACTTAGTCTCTACACCAACAATATGCGTAAAAATATCTAGGATACACACAGCCAAAAGAGAAAAAAGAAGAAGAAAAAAAGACCCTGCCACGGTGATCAATCACCTGCAGTAGCAGCACTCTAATCACCACCAAGACAACACCCGGACTAAAAAGAAGGTTCTCCAAAAGCAACGCCTTCAGAAAGGAAACACTGCCCAAGCATTGTCGTTGCCCGATCAAAGATCGTAGGTTTTCACCCTGGAGAACGACCGCCTTCCCAAAACGATGCCTTCAACATGGTCACTGCCAGGCACAACCAAAAAAAGCCGGACCTTGGGTTTTCACCCTAGAAATCACGACTCGGTGCTCAATGGAGCATCGCCAACAAAGAAGTCCTCCAATGCTGCCGCCCCCACTTGCGAAGGCTACTACTACAAGTCAAGTACCACCAAGCTCACAAGACTCGCGCCAGGCTAGACGGGAACATACCCCGCAAGCCAAGTCTGAACAATTATCTGTGAAGCAAAGTCTTCATCACATCCAAGACCCCGCCGTCGCCACTTGTAGGTCCTCCAATCAAGCCATGTCATTCTCCGCATGTGTCGATCCCTTGGAAATCTTGGCCCAGACATGTCCCAAGGTGTCAACAATAATAGAGCTTCGCGATACCTGGCAAAGCTGGTTATGCTGATGTTGCGAGTGCACACAACCGACCCCTATGCAATTAGGGTGTCCAAAGAGGGCCATATACGCAAGTCAATGGTTCCCTTCAAAGAGGAAGTCCGGAACTCGCCGATGGCTAGATCAAAGAGAACTGATCACAGGTAGAACGGTGACTTCAAGCGAAGATCACCAGGGCACTGCCTGTCTGATTATTTTGCGACTCCGACGGAAGGAGGAGGCCGCCGCCGCCGAAGTGATGCGGGAAGACCAGCAGATCGTCAATGCCATGCATAGAATGGTGCGAGATCGGGTTTGCCAGGCGCATGTGGGACTAGATCGATTATTATTGACTTGGTAGCCTAATTGATTTAGAGAAAACATGCATGATTATTTGATAATATACATCTCTCTTCGATAGTTGTATTATGTATGTGGGTTATTCTTTTCGGTTATGCTGTTTGAATTACACTCGAATTGCAGCATAAAAAACATGATAAACACACCAAGCCATCAATGTGTACGCAAGTAGACAATATTTTCTTAACACTTAATAATATTTCTGGGTCTATCCTGGTGTTCAGTTTTGGCATTGATGTGTCTCTAGGGGTTTTAGGTATTCTAGGAAAGAATGGGGAGAAAAATCCAAGGCTCACATCATTGACATGGTGCTTGCACCACTTTGGACAGAACTGTCATTCACCTTATAGAGGGGTCAAATGGATGAACTCCGGGCTAAGATGATTTCTGGTGGTGTCCTATGATTCATAGAAGATCACCAATAAGTATCAAGCATCATGGCCAAGCCTAGATTTATGAAACCATTTTTGGAACGCCTAGGACATGAAGTTCAATATTATTCAAGGAAAAATAGTGAACTATGGTACCTCATCTTTTGCATATTTGGTATACACATAACCATGAGATACCAAGTGGATTTTCTTTGATTTTTCTAAGCAGAAAAAGGGGTTCCTTCACAAAGGGGTTTAAATTGAGAATTTATTTTAAAATAAAAAGAAATGTTTTCTCAACTATCGTGGGCTAGGGCAAAATATATGTGAAGTATCTTGGGCAAGAGAAAATTTACCTTGTTTGACTTGAACACATTTGAGAAAAGGAAAAGGTTGCAACATTTCGTGAAGATAACCTACATAAGAAAACTAAATGGAAATAAATTCCATCTTATGCTATGGGCATGTTCCTCTTTGGGTGGCAGGATGCATAGCCAATTTGACAAAGTTAGATCGTGTTTTTTCTAGAAGCTTACACAATCAAGAAAAACTATTACATGGTTTGTTGGGAGAACAATTGTAATACGAAAGCCCGTGGAGGACTTGGCATCATCAATTCAAAGAAAATGAACCTCACCCTTTTAATCAAGTGGATTTGGAATATTTCTCAAAATGAATCTAGTCTATGGACTCAACTCATAAATGCTAGATACTTCCCAAATTCATCTTTTTTCACCTTCGAAGAAATAGGGCTCTCATTTCTGGAACGGGATCCAAAGATGCAAAGAGATTTTCAACATAGTTTCTCAGTTCTCTATTGGCAACAGGTCCGACACCAAGTTCTGCCTCACTAAATGGCTTCATGATACACATCTTTACACCAAATACCTATAGCTATTCACGATTGCTTCTAACCTAGATACCCTCGTTAAGGATGTGCTACGATACAACCAGATCAACCTAGCCTTCCTTAGAAATCTTAGCGACGTGGAGAGAGCATCATGGGACACCTTGCTCCTTAACCTTGGTCAGGTCCAGCTTTCGAACGACCGGGTTGCTATCTGTTGGGGCCTTGAAGCATTGGGTTGCTTCTCGGTCAAATCTACATAGGCTAAACTTATTCATGGTCTCTAGATCCGTTACACCCAGGCTCTTTGGGCCATTGCAGTGAAGGAAATATGCCCTAGAGGCAATAATAAAGTTATTATTTATTTCCTTATATCATGATAAATGTTTATTATTCATGCTAGAATTGTATTAACCGGAAACATAATACATGTGTGAATACATAGACCAACAGAGTGTCACTAGTATGCCTCTACTTGACTAGCTCATTAATCAAAGATGGTTATGTTTCCTAACCATGAACAAAGAGTTGTTATTTGATTAACGAGGTCACATCATTAGTTGAATGATCTGATTGACATGACCCGTTCCATTAGCTTAGCACACGATCGTTTAGTATGTTGCTATTGCTTTCTTCATGACTTATACATGTTCCTATAACTATGAGATTATGCAACTCCCATTTATCGGAGGAACACTTTGGGTACTACCAAACGTCACAACGTAACTGGGTGATTATAAAGGAGTACTACAGGTGTCTCCAATGGTAGATGTTGGGTTGGCGTATTTCGAGATTAGGGTTTGTCACTCCGATTGTCGGAGAGGTATCTTTGGGCCCTCTCGGTAATGCACATCACATAAGCCTTGCAAGCACTGCAACTAATATGTTAGTTGTGAGATGATGTATTACGGAACGAGTAAAGAGACTTGCCGGTAATGAGATTGAACTAGGTATTGGATACCGACGATCGAATCTCGGGCAAGTAACATACCGATGACAAAGGGAACAACGTATGTTGTTATGCGGTCTAACCGATAAAGATCTTCGTAGAATATGTAGGAGCCAATATGGGCATCCAGGTCCCGCCATTGGTTATTGACCGGAGACGTGTCTCGGTCATGTCTACATTGTTCTCGAACCGTAGGGTCCGCACGCTTAACGTTACGATGACAGTTATTATGAGTTTATGCATTTTGATGTACCGAAGGTTGTTCGGAGTCCCGGATGAGATCACGGACATGACGAGGAGTCTCGAAATGGTCGAGACGTAAAGATTGATATATTGGAAGCCTATGTTTGGACATAGTAAGTGTTCCGGGTGAAATCGGGATTTTACCGGAATACCGGGAGGGTTACCGGAACCCCCCCGGGAGACTAATGGGCCTATTGGGCCTTAGTGGAAAAGAGAAAATGGGCAGCCCACAGCCTAGCCGCGTGCCCCCCCCCTTCCCCAAGTCCTAGTAGGACTAGGAGAAGGGGCCGGCCCCCCTCTCTCTCCTTTCCCCCTTGAGAGTCCTAGTTGGAATAGGATTGGAAGGGGGAGTCCTACTCCCGGTAGGAGTAGGACTCCCCCTGCGCCTCCCTCTCTCTGGCCGGCCAGCCCCCCTCCTCCAACCTTTATATACGGGGGCAGGGGACACCCCAAGACACACAAGTTGATCCTTGAGATCGTTCCTTAGCCGTGTGCGGTGCCCCCTGCCACCAAATTCCACCTCGATCATACCGTTGTAGTGCTTAGGCGAAGCCCTGCGTCGGTAGTACATCAAGATCGTCACCACGCCGTTGTGCTGACGGAACTCTTCCTCGACGCTTTGCTGGATCGGAGCCCGAGGATCGTCATCGAGCTGAACGTGTGCTAAGAACTCGGAGGTGCCGGAGTAACGGTGCTTGGATCGGTCGGATCGGGAAGAAGACGTACGACTACTTCCTCTACGTTGTGTGATCGCTTCCGCAGTCGGTCTGCGTTGGTACGTAGACAACACTCTCCCCTCTCGTTGCTGTGCATCACCATGATCTTGCGTGTGCGTAGGAAATTTTTCGAAATTACTACGTTCCCCAACATGCAGCCCCTTTGAAAATTTGCATGTTTCTCTGGCAAGCAGCCAAGGATCGTCTCCCCTCGGTCATCAACCTCAAAAATGAGATGGACCTGGCAATGGTTCGTGTGCTCTTTGTGGGGCCCTCGAAGACATGGATCATATTTTGTTCCAATGCATCCTAGCAAAATTATTATGGAGTTCTGTTAGGGAAGGTTTCTCTACACTTGGGACACTCGTTCATCTAGGAGATTCTTCTCCTCCTTGCCGGTATCACGGGTAAATTGCGTAGGATTCTATGGCATGCGTTTGCGGTACTTATGTGGGCTCTTTGGACTAGCTGTTAACTAACTATTCGAAATCACCCCACTCACTACATATTCGAGTGGTCCTTATTTTTCCAGTAGTGGACACCTCTGGGAAAGAGAAAGGATAATGCGGTGGCTCGAGCGGTGAAGAGAGCTTAAGAATGTTCACTTCGTCAACAGAAACAACCTTGCTTGATCCCTTCAAGAATTGGAATTCCCTTTAATATTCTAGGTCTCTATCTTTGAAATGGTATGTAACTTAGTCTATCTTATGATTGGATTGTAACCCTTGAACTATGCTATGTATGCTGGCCTTGTTGGCTTTATTAATTTAAATTTCGGCGCTCCCTGCGCCTTTTATATAAAAGACCTTGAAAACAACATCCTAAGCCGGCGATCAAACAATGCGCATAGATTTCGGTATCGCACCATAGTTAAAGGGCTTAGTCGTATGAACCATAAAGAGCGCAAGCCAATGAATATCCTTCACAAGATCCTCTAAATAACCTGAGAAACCAAGCTCAACTTCTTCTTCCCATGCAGCTTGCGGCCCGCGAGCTTGTCCTTGATTTCATCGTCATGATGCCATGAGGACTCACCTCCCTCACTAAAACCTGCCATCGACGGATTAGTTGTTAGTTCCTTCTCTCACTTTGCCATGATGACTTCGAACAGTCCCTCAGATCAAACACAGACATATTGCACATTGAAGAACTCACAAGCACGAAGGATCACATCGATTGAGGATGAGATTTCCATGGTTATTATTGGTACTCTGCGCGCGCCTCTAGAAGATGTGGTGGAAGCCTATGAAACTGTAGACCGATTGTGGTCTTCATCTTTTTTTTACAGGTTCGAATGTCTACTACTTTTTAATAACGGTGGTTGTGTGCATCACAATTATGCAATAGGCCGAGGTTAACCCCTTTTCAGGAAGAATGTGTATTTAATATGTCTTAACATGTTTAATGCTCATAGTGTAGATGCTGAGGCAAAAAATATAGTTGTCATGGCAATGGTCCTATACATAGATGAAAATGATCGACACTTTGTTATAATGTTGATGTCGTTGTCTACCAAATGCACGATACAGTCAGAAGGTGATGGCGACTGAAGTTCATCATAGTTCATCAACATATAGACTTGACAGTTAAATTCAAAAGTTGGTACTTTTAGTTACTCCAAGAAAACACTGAATAATACACCGTACAGTTTCTTTGGTCCTAAAAGAATAAAGTGGTGAATCTAGCTTAAATTGTTACTGCCAATGTTTTTATCATTCAATACTTCGAGTAGGACCGGTTATCTTTGGATCTTAAAACAGTCTGTCCGGCCTTATAGCTACATGGCCTCTTCCTTTCACATGATAGGAGAAGCATATGAATATTTCCAAAAGGTTGATGTTAATAGTAGTTTTCTCATTACATTTAACACAAAGGAATCTTAACAAAAGAATTCGTACACGAATTGTGATCATAAAATTAAAGCAAAGCACATAGGGAAACTTTATAAGGTGTACACGCATAAGTATTCTTTAATAATCCCATTGAATCAAAGGGGCCTTCAAGTAAAGAGTTTTGCTTCGGTACACCCCCTGCCCCTAAAAGTTTACACGAATTATAAAGTTACTAAAGAGGTTATCGCCATATTAGCTTATAGATCAAACATATTAAATAGATTGAGTTGGATACAAATAACTATATTACTTTTTTTGCTTGAAGGGGCAACTTATAATCTCCACCTTTAAGCTGCACTTTTCGCGCGCGCGTGCGGGGGGCGGGGGGGGGGGGGGGGGGGGGGGGCGAAGCAAAGTTCTAACTGAAAAGAATAACCTGCATATATAATACAACGATCGAAGAGAGATGTATATTAATCAAGTTATCATTCATGTTTTCTATAAATCAACTAGGCTACCAAGTACTCCCTCCGTATCAAAACATTTAGACCAAAAAGTGTCTTATATTGTGATACAACGGGAGTAATAATTAACGTTTGTATAGTAGATTGACCTTGAACAAGAAGCAAAGAAGAGTATGCAATGCATGTTGGATCCGTACGTGGTAGTTACTCACGCATGCGGACTCGGGTGAGCTTTTGGATATTGGGTGCAATCGATGGGAGACGGTAGCACGAGTTATCTACAACCGGTTTGAATTGCGATCTAATAATAGAATATGTGTTTAGTCATCTTGACCTATTTTTCGCCGGTTGTGGCAGTTCTCTTTTTACTGATTTGTTTCATGCTCCTTCCGTGAGCTTTTTGGAACTTGGGACTTTGTTTTGAAACTTCAGATTAATAAAATGTTCGCATGTATTATTTTGATGCAGAGGCCCGGGGAAATCTTCCTTTTCAGAAAAAATATTGACTACTTCAATGGTTTCCTCGATCTCCGGTAGTTAGTTTAGAAGGCCGCACTTCAAGGATTTGGAGGGAGTTGGGCTTGCACTTCAAGGATTTAGTGTTGGCTAGCGGGAATTCCAGCACTACCGAAAGAACAGTTTTTAATGTAAAAGTACTCCGGCTTTCGCTTTCAGCTACTTGCCTATCCAGTTGAAAATTGTACGTTCCAAATGTAGGTAGCAAAGAAAATTGAACGGTTGCATATTCTCTTCTCTGGTGTAAAATACGACTGATGCCTTAATTGAACGGTTGCATCTTCTCTCAGTGGTATAGGAAGAAGTTCTCTCCCGATGCCTTAATTGAACGGTTGCTGATCATTTCTAATTGTATAAAAGCGAGCTAGCTTTAGCTGCTACAAGCTATAGACTTAGTAGACTAGACTCTGGAAGCATGTCAAATTAGTTGTATTCAGTTAACCTATCATTTTGAATGTAGTTAATTAAGGAAAGACATACCGATCAGACTTGCGTTCAATGATTAGAGCGCCCAAGTCTATCGGTGGAGGTTGCGTCCATACGATCGTTGGAACCGCGATCTCGTATGTTAGTTAATTAAGATTTTTTTTTCGAAAAGGGGTTTTACCCCAGCCTCTGCATTAGAAAGATGTATACGGCTCTCATAAATAAAAATAAATTCAATAGCAAAGTCATCGAGTAACGTGGCGCGACGAAAAATACAAATGGCTCGAAAGAGCTCAAACCCAAAGCCACAACCGGCTGTCAAACACAATAGGAGCACTATATGCCTATCCTATTACATGACCGCCATCCAAACCGGTTGAAAATAATCCGCGCTACCATCTCCCATCGGGTAGACGCAGTAACCAAACGCTCCCTGGCCTCCGTCGGAGTGAGTAGCGACCACATACGGATGAATGCCGTGGCCCTGAAGATAACCTGCAAAAAATGAATATTTGTTGATCTGTTAAAAACCAAGTCATTTCTGCAGTTCCATACTGCCCAGAGTAAAGCACAAACTCCAACACGAATGTGTCGTGCAGTATCGGAATCAACCCCATCAAGCCATGTTCCAAATAACATATTGATAGAGGTGGGCGGATTGATATTAAACGCAATATTAATTGACCGCCACAGAATCTTAGCCAACGGACAATCGAGAAAGAGGTGTTTGATGTTTTCGTCATGATCGCAAAAGCTACACCAAGATGAGCCGATCCAGTTGCGTTTTGCCAGGTTATCCTTAGTCAAAATGACTTGTTTATGCACGAACCACATAAACACTTTGATACGTAAGGGAACCTTAACTCTCCAAACGTGAATCGAGGATGGGACAGCGCTAGAGTTAATGACATCCAGATACATAGACTTAACTGAGAACACACCGTTCCTAGTAAGTTTCCAAGACAGCTGATCTGGTTGCTGGGTGAGCTGCACCTGCATTAACCGTCTAACAAGGTGGAGCCAGGCCTCCCACCGATTTCCAACTAGCGTTCTCCGGAAAGAAATATTGAGAGGAGTGAATTGTAAAACAGTTGCAACGTAGGCTTCTCTACGTCGCACAATGTTGTACAGAGAAGGATATTGAAGTGCAAGGGGAGTCTCCCCAAGCCACGTATCCTCCCAAAACCTCGTAGTGGCACCATTCCCAACAATAAATTTGGACTTGTTGAAGAAAATTTGTTTAACTCTCATCAAACCCTTCCAAAAAGGTGAGTCGGAAGGCCTCACATTGACTTGAGCCAAGGTTTTAGCGTAAAGATACTTATTACGCAAAATCTGTGCCCAAGTAGCTTCCGTCTCAGATGATAGTTTATATAGCCACTTGCTAAGAAGACATATGTTTTTGACTTCCAAATTTTCAATACCGAGACCCCCTTGGTCCTTCGGTCTACAGATTATATCCCACTTAGCAAGCCTATATTTTCGTTTGAGCTCGTCACTCTGCCAAAAGAATCTAGATCGGTAGAAATCTAACCTTTTCCTGACTCCCACCGGAACCTGGAAAAAGGATAAGAGAAACATAGGCATACTAGTAAGGACCGAATTGATCAGAATCAATCGTCCTCCGTATGACATGAGCTTCCCTTTCCAGCAGCTCAGTTTCTTTTCAAAGCGATCCTCAATGCATTGCCACTCCAAGTTAGTCAGCTTACGATGATGAATGGGTATACCTAAGTATGTAAACGATAAAGATCCCAATTCACATCCGAACAATTGTTTATACGTGTCCTGGTCATCCTGAGCATTTCCAAAGCAAAACAATTCGCTCTTGTGGAAGTTAATTTTGAGGCCAGACAATTGTTCAAATAAGCATAACAGCAGCTTCATGTTTCTTGCTTTCGCCAGGTCATGCTCCATGAAGATGATAGTATCATCCGCATACTGAAGAATGGAAATCCCTCCGTCAACTAAATGCGGGACAAGGCCACCTACCTGCCCTGCATCCTTTGCCCTGCCTATTAGGATAGTGAGCATATCAGCCACTATGTTAAACAGGATCGGTGACATCGGATCTCCTTGCCTTAGCCCCTTGTGTGTTTGGAAATAGTGACCTATGTCGTCATTCACTTTAATCCCTACACTCCCTTTTTGCGTAAAGGAATCAATATGGTTTCTCCATGCCGGATCAAAACCTTTCATACGCAACGCTTGTTGAAGGAAAGGCCATTTAACTTTATCATATGCTTTTTCGAAATCCACTTTGAAAACTACGCCATCAAGTTTTTTTGAGTGAATTTCATAGAGCGTTTCATGCAAGACAACAACCCCTTCAAGGATGTTTCTATCAGGCATGAAAGCAGTCTGGGAGGGATGAACCACAGAGTGCGCAATCTGTGTTAGTCTATTCGTCCCGACCTTGGTGAAAATTTTGAAACTCACATTAAGCAGACATATCGGTCTGAACTGCTCAATGCGGACCGCATCTGTCTTCTTAGGAAGAAGAGTTATCGTTCCAAAAATTAGCTTAAACAACTGAAGCCGACCCTCAAAGAACTCCTGGAACATGGGCATCAAATCACCCTTAATAAAATGCCAGCACTTTTTGTAGAACTCTGCCGGAAATCCATCCGGACCTAGAGCCTTATTATTTTCCATTTGTGCAATGGCTTCAAAAACCTCTTTCTCAGAGAAAGGAGCAGTGAGGAGCTCATTCTCGGCAGTCTCAAGTTGAGGAACATCCTCAACCCTCGACTCATCTAAGGACACAAAATTCTCTTCCGGGGGACCAAACAACTGCTTATAATAGTTGGTAATGTAAGCTTTCAGATTGTCTTGACCAACTATCGTCCCTTCGTCTTGCTCTAGCTGGAAAATTCTTTTTTTACGATGCTTCCCATTAGCAATCATATGAAAGAATTGAGTATTGTCCTCGCCCTGTACTATCTTGCGAACCTTAGCTCTCAACGCCCACTTTAATTCCTCCTCGCGAAGAAGCTCTTTAAGTCGCATCTCCGCCTCCATCTTTGTTTCCAACTCACTGGAATCCAAGATAGAAGTTTCAGCTTTAACTTCAAGGTTTTGAATAAGGAAGAGAAGTCTCTCCTTCTCCGCCTTATAAATACCATGCGTGTGTTTAGCCCATCCTCGAAGGAACCTTCGGAGATGACGAATCTTACATTGCCATCGCTCGATAGGTGTCCTTCCTCCTGAGTCTTTAGCCCATTCCTGGGCTAACAACTCGAGGAACCCTTCTCGTTCAAACCAGGCAAGTTCAAAAGAAAAAATGTTCTTATTGCCCACAAAAGTTTGAACTCCCGAATCAACTAGTAACGGTGTATGATCAGAGACACCTCGTGTCAAAGCCTGCACAGTTACCAGAGGAAACTTCTGTTCCCATTCTACACTTGCTAGGACACGGTGAATTTCCTACCCGAAAGCTCTATCTCTCTGAGATCCAAACTTTCGATAATAGTATTGAACATGAACGACCATCGGCCGTCAAAATTGTTGTTATTCTTCTCTTCCTTCCTCCGGATAATGTTAAAGTCCCCCCCCCCACTAAAAGGGGGAGCTGTTCATTACCACAAATACGAACCAAATCCACCAAGAAGTCAGGTTTGAGTTCTGGTTGCGCAGCTCCATACACCGCCACCAAAGCCCAATCAAACCCATCCGCCTTAGTTCGAACTCGAAACTTGACGGAAAAATCCCCCAGCACTACACTCCGAACTTCCGATGTGTCGCACTTAACCCCAAGTAGAACCCCACCGGATCTTCCTCGAGGGGGGAGGCAATGCCAATCAAAGTCTACCCCCCCCCCCCCCGGACAAATTGGAAAGAAATTGTGAAGTAAAGTTGCTTCTTCCAGTCTCAGACAAAGCAATAAAATCTAACTGGTGCTCAATAGAAGCCTCTGCTAGAAACCTTCTTTTAGCCAAGTCTCTAAGACCTCTGCTATTCCAGAAAATGCCTCTCATAGTTCATCATGAATTTTTTTGGCAGTTCGGATCCTAGCACTCCTACGTGCTGCCGAGACGGGGTAAACCTTCTGTTTCCACGTCCGCTTAGGCTTAAGGAGACCATCAGCCATATTGGCACAGTCATTCTTGGCTTCTACCGACTCGGGCTCATCTACGTGAAGCGACACCTCAGGGATGGTGTCCTCCTCCGTCTCGGGTAGTGCAGGGTCCAGATCGGCACACAAGCCATCAAGGACCTTGACCCCAAGCGCATCTATCTCCGATTCGTTCATAGGTTTAACCGCAGCAATGTGACGGATCATCTCTACCGCACGATCTGCTTCTAGATCAAGAATGTCGTTAACCGACCTAGAGACCTCCAAATCATTTTTACCAAGAGAAACACCAATTTGATTTGCGTTATGAATGATTTCATCATCAGTAAAATGCAAAATGGAGTTCGACTTGTTAACCGACATACCAGTGGAGGTCTCGACGTCGCGCAACTTGGCAGCCCGCAAAGCACACCTCAGCTGCAAGTCATCAACGTCCGGCTGCTCCTGCAGCCTCCCGCTGACCCGCCTCCCCTGGGATACAGGATCCGGGATACCACCAAAAGTGATGACCTCCTCGCGTGAAGCTCTACTAGGGGAAAGGCCTCCTGCCCCTCCCCCAACAGCGACGCCCCGGGTCGTAGCCACCGGGGCAGGAAAGACGTGTGGCGGCGACTCCCGCAGCATACGCACGGGCGATCCGCCAGCAGTGGGGTCCAGGGAGACACACGCGTGGTACTCCGGAGAGGCAGCCGGTGGGACGGGCGCTCCCCCCGACCCCCATCGCAACTGGGCTAGGAGAGACGGCGGCCTCCTGCACGGCCGCCCCTCCATCCATGCGTGGCGACGAGGGAAAAGGCGCCACGTCCACCATGAGCGCCGGCAGCGTCGGCCTCATCGGGGGCTGGGCCTCTTGCCCATTACCTGGAACCATGGCCACAGTCGCGGCACCAGCCAGTGCAGATAATGGCGAGGTGGGAGTCATGGGACCGGCCATCTGCCTGTCAGCTCCCGAGTCAGGGACCGCTGGGGGAACCACGGGATCCATTGGACCCGAAGAAACACCCCGTGGCCGAGGTGGTGCAGAGAACGATCCCAAGGACCCAAGCTGCAAAAAAGTCGTCGGAGCAGTCCCGGAAGATGTAGCAGGAGCCATAGCAGAAGAGGCAGACGGACCTACCGTACCTGTGGTCCCGTCTTCCTCACCCCTAGCCAAATCTTCCTGGTTCCCCGGGGCCCCTCCTCCCTCAGTCGTATCCATAGGGTTATCATCATCAAACTCATCAAACAAATTAGGATCCTCGTACGAAACATCCAGCTGATACATAACACCGTCATATGTCCAAGGCACCACATTCGGCAAGAACTCGATATTAGCCACACTGACAAGTAAACACGCTACTCCGTTGGCCCGAGTAAATGGCATATCCACCTGTTCAATCTTGCCGATCAAAGACCCCAAACTCCACGTTACCAAGAAGCTATCCAAGGGATCAGATGGTGCCCCGGAGAAACGGACCCAAATCTGCCTCAACGGCATGCCCTGCGGCTCCTTCTTCTTCCAAGCATCAAACTGTAGGACAAAACTAGTGCCTGTAACCCTGCACATACCAAACTTGAGGATTCGCACCTGATCCTCCTTAGACGGAAACTCAACCTTATAAGACGTCTCACTTAGCTTGAGCAACGACCACTGAAAATTTCCCGGAGCGAGTTCCCGCAGTTGCTGAATAATTTGCGCCTCTGTCAACGGTCCATGGACTACCTTCACCACCCCTGGGAAAGAAGTCTCTACCGTTGGTGCCACAGGTGCCACTTTGGGAGACTCGAAGAACATCAACTCCGAGCAGCAGACCCCGAAAATCTGAACAGAAGGCTTAGGCCCAAGCATAAGCGGACACTCTGCAGTGGAATGCTTAGGTCTCCGGCACAGGTCACATAACTCCGCAGTGCACTCAGCCATGAAGTGTCCCGTGTCACCACAACGAAAACACGTAAGCTTCTTCTTTTTAGCCGCCCACTTGGACAACTTGTCAGCCTCTGATTTGTCTGTACCATGTTCCGACGCAGAATCACCAGTCTGCATGGGTTCCGGCAACGTAACTTCGGCCAGAGCCTCAACCGTCTCCACCGCCACCTGCGGTAGATCCGATCCACCGTCAGCCAACTCCGTCTCAACCGTGCTCTTCGGATACCTTGGCTGATAGAAACGTCTGTTCCCGCCCCGCCCTCCGCGGAAACGACCTCGGGTAGAACGGTTATTGGGGCCAACCGCTCCCTCCACGAAGTTGCCGGGCGGTCCTTGGAAACCTTGGTTGGCATTGCCGTCATCCACCCATGCATGTCCACGTCCACCACCGGTGGACGATGATCCCCTGTGCAGCCCAGAGCCATAAGCATCATGACCATCATCGCCCCACTGCCCACGCGGAGGGTTCCGATCATCCCCCGCCGACGCCCCGGCCCCATGGCCATTCGCGGCAGGGCCATAACCACCACGGCCACCCGCCATCTGCCTCGGTCACGGCCGTTGGTGCTCCGTCCTTGGTGGCGGTGGCGGTGCTGCCTTAGGCTGGGGTGGAGGTGGCGCGGTCTTGGACGGCACAGCCACCCTCGCCGGAGGCGGTGGAGGCACGCCCCGGGGCGGCGGTGGACCGGGTCGAGTAGCAGGCGCCGACCTAGCGGCACCCGGCGCAGACGCAACCGCAACTGGAGAAACGGAGGCCCCCGCGGCCCCGGCTGGGTTTCTCACCCCCGGCGCAGTCCGTGGCGGCGGAGGCTTAGGCGGCATCTCCGCTGGAGGAAGTTGTCGAACGCCGGCGCGAGCAGGGAGGAGGCGGCGCACAGAAGCCGAAGGAAAACCCACTGTCCCTCGACGATGAACCCTAGCGGCACCAACTAGAGGAGGAGAGCCAGATCGTGCATGCAAGGGCGCACGGGCTGATGCAATCTCATGCACACCATCCGCCTCCGTCGCATGCGAACCGGGCCAACCCCCTGGGCCTCAAGCCCAGTATTAGCCAGGTCCACGTTGCGAAGACTCTCCGTCGGCCCACCTGAGGTAGCAACCAAATTTTCCTGGGCCATATAGCCATTGAAACCCGGTCTGCTTAGCCCCTCCTCAGCCCCCCCATGTTGGGCCTCATACCCACCCACGGGCTCACCGCTGGCATGCTCATCCACAGCCCCAACATGGCCCAAGATGGCATTCAAACGCGCAGCCCTAGCCGCCCGGATCCCAGCCACCGTGCTGGTCTCCGGCGCCGGCGGAGCTGCCTTTGATTTCCCCTTCCTCTTCGTTTTCTTACTGACAACATGAGTCCATGCATCTTGCGGGAAGAAATCTGACAAAAGTAAGGGTTGGATGCATATCTTAGGTAGAGGCCCCTTCCAAGGCCGGATCACAGTCGCCGCTGTCCTCTGGTGATTCCGGCGAATAACCTCCACCTTATCCTTGGGAAGCAGCCCAATCCGCGCCGGATCATCGCCCGACAAATTGTCTTCAAACAACATGGTCACCTCCTCTTCCGAGTGCCGAGGGCTGGACTCCTCGCAGGACACGTCGGGAGGCGTTTCTTTTGGTACAATCGAGTGACAATCCTCGACCTCCTCTTCTTCGTCATCCCCAAGCACCAAAAACCTTCCTCCAATCCCTGGATTCGGTCCCGTGATTTGATGTTCTGAAGTGGTTAGATCGACAATCTCGATCTGCTCCTCCCCGCTAGAAGAAACCTGCAAGCTCTCCAGAACAAGAATTTCGAAGACATCAATCTACAAACGCATACCTGCTTGAATCAACCCACCAGCATTCAGGTACTGCCCGGCCAAAATGTCGTGCTCTTCATCCCTCACCGTCGTCCAACCTGAGCGCGGATGTGTCAAAACGAAACCATCCCGCCAGATCTCCATCCTCCGGTCATCTTTGGAACGAATTCTCCAACACACTTCATCGGACAGATTTGCGGACGGATCGTGATCCAGATCCGAGTCAGAGACAGCATATCCTGGCGATCTTGGCAGCGCCGGAGACGACGGCAATGCCGCCGGAACCAAACCCCCAAGTGCCGGCTTGATTAGCGGAGGCGATCCCGCTGTCCGCGACGCGGGCTCCGGCAGCGGCGGCACGGTCAGCGGCGCGGGCGGTGGCTCCGGCAGCGGCGGCTCGGCCGCCACGGTCGCCTCGGGGGTGCCCATCACATGCTCCTTTTCCTCGATAGGACCCAGACAGTTTTTTATGATCATGGTATATTATTTTCTTGCTTCCCAAAATTTCATATGGGCAATGACTTGTCTATGTCTAGTTAATTAAGATGACAATCATTCCTCTCGATCTCATACGCTAGCTAGATCCTATTTAAGCACCACCATTGTCGCAATCATTCCTCAACTCCAAATCCACTCTCGATCGCCACAATATCTACCAAGCTAAGCTAGCTGCGAGAGAAGCTCAATCATCTCTCCATGTTTCTCGGACTCTCGAGCAGACAGATGGCAGCTGGGATGCGCTTCCTGCAGCTGTTCGCCGCCGTTCTCGCGTTCTACTTCGCGCCGGCCAATTCCGATTGGATCCCGGCCACCGCCACCTTCTATGGCGGCGCCGACGGCTCCGACACAATGGGTAAGCTAGCTAATCAAGACTAAATTTTGTCTTACTCCGGCACCATCAACTTTTCCAATATTAAATTTACGGTACGCATGCAATGCGTTGCGTGTGTGCGTGTCTGAATGTGTTTGCATGTGCAATATCCAGGTGGCGCGTGTGGGTATGAGAACCTGTACGTTGCAGGGTATGGGATCAACAACGTGGCGCTGAGCACGGCGCTGTTCAATGATGGTGCATCGTGCGGGCAATGCTACGTCATCATCTGCGACACCAGCAAGTCGGATATGTGCAAGCCCGGCACGTCCATCACCGTGTCCGCCACCAACTTCTGCCCTCCCAACTGGGATCTCCCCAGCGACAACGGCGGGTGGTGCAACCCTCCTCGACACCACTTCGACATGTCACAGCCCGCCTGGGAGAACATCGGCATCTACCGTGCCGGCATCATCCCCGTCTTCTACCAGCAGGTCAAGTGCTGGAGGCAGGGCGGCGTGCGGTTCACCATCAACGGCTTCAACTACTTCGAGCTGGTGCTCGTGGCCAACATTGGCAGGAGCGGGTCGATCAAGAGCATGTCGGTGAAAGGGACCAACACCGCGTGGATCCCCATGTCCAGGAACTGGGATGCCAACTGGCACTGCCTCTCGGGGCTAGTCGGGCAGGCGCTCAGCTTCGCCATCACCTCCACCGGCGGCCAGTACCTCGTCTTTCAGGACGTCGTGCCGGCCTGGTGGCAGTTCGGGCAAACCTTCTCCACCTGGCACCAATTCGACTACTAGACAAACACTAGAATGCACACTACTAGTATTGTCGACGTGGTGTTGATGTACATGTAATTTCTCATCTATACATATGATTGTTTCTTTGATTCATTTTGATTAACTGTTCTGTCCCGATCGTGTGGCAAGACACTAAAGAGTGAAGACTAAACTTTAAAAATATGCAACCTCACATGTTCAAGGATTCACTACGAGAATATGCTTCTTTGTTATGTGTCGGGGTGTTTGTGAAGCGCTTTCCAGCGGGCACTCGAGAAATAGATCTTTGTCGGGTGCTTTTGAAAATACACCCGGCAAAAACTAAGCAACTGCAGAGAATTCAGAGATAGTGCTTATATAGGAAGAACATACAGGAACCTGCAACATCCTTGGCTGCATGGGATTTGGTTTGCAGACCCAAAAAACAAGGGAGGTTTTGGTATTCTCTATATTGGGGTTCAAAATGAGGTATGCTTTTAAAGCATGCACATAAATTCTACAACAAACATGATATTCCTTGGGTGCATCGGATATGGAATTGCTACTATCATGGTAGAGTACCACATGCTACTTCTTTGTATGGCTCCTCTTGGTGGAAAGATATTGCAAGCCTTTTTTGACAAGTTTGGGGCCATTTCTTTGGTAGAACTCAACCAAGGGTACTCTGTCCTTTTTTGGTCTGATCAATAGAGGATAGATGGCTTAGTTGTATCTTCGCGGTAGAGGATTAAGATATTGTTCTCTTATGCAACAGGCATGTTAGTTTCAGCCAAGGAGGTTTTAAGCAGTGATGATTTTATACAATCCTTCAATCTACCTCGTTTTTCCCAAGCCTATCAGGAATTTGGGGTTTTGAAGTATCTCACCTCTTCACACTCAAGAGAAGATTGTAAGCAGGATGTTTGGTTGATCTCCAAGGGAGACGTGCCTTATAAAAGCAAAGATTTATTATGACATAATCCATAATCCTATTGTATTGTTGTACAATGAAAATCAAAGTGTTTGTCTGGATTTGATTACGGGCAGGCTGAATACAAAGGACATGCTTTAGAGGAGACACTCGAATGTAGCTGATGGGACATCTTGTGTCATTTTCCCCAGTGTTAGGGAGGACATGGATCATCATTTTTCTATGTAATTTCTATGTCAGGGAATGGAACTATCTGCGTATTTGCTGGCAAGTGGGGGATGTTATGAGGCAACTTTTGTGCATGCCAAAAAGGATTTCAATAAATCATTCTTTGCGGAAGTGGTATTCTTGGCTTGTTGGAATATTTGGGTATCTAGAAATGTCAGGATCTTGAGAAATGAGAGACCAGCATTTTATAGGTGGGGAAGTTATTTTGTGCATGAAGTCTAGCTCCCTATTGACCATAGGATTAAGCCTAGTCATAGGGATTGTCTCATGAGAAGGGTTCCTTACCTCTTTTTTCCTTTTATTGTGGCTTTAGCCCCTTTACATATTGTGTGTTGGGGGGGGGGGGGGGGGGGGGGGCAGTTCACCTTCAAAAAGAAAATATGACACAAGGTAAACTCAAGGCTTGCCTAGCGTTACACTCGGCAAAGACACATCTTCTCGAGAAACAAGTTTCTCATATAAACATGCTTCTCGAGATAGACTGGTTAATTGATAATTGGTTTGGCTAAAATTATATCCCAACTAATCGGTTTGGCTAAACTGTAGTTTCTCATATAAACATGTTTTTCTTGAATTTTCTGAATGCACCTAATTATGAGAACAAAACTAGAGAACCTAAATGGACACCTTATGGTAAAAGGCAACTTGTTTTGGCGGAAGGCAAGTAATAGTATAAACCTACTTCTAGCAGGTTGCCTCTTATGAATTGTATGTGCAGGAATACATTTTCAAGCCAATGTTTCTGCTGTTCTCAAGAATTCTTTTATCCAATTTTTAGAGTTTGTACTGCTATTTTAAATGAAAATTAGGCTGGCGGAATGTAGCGTCGGTTACTTCACATTTGACTTTGAAACTTTTTCTGCGCTCAACATACACCGTCACATGTTCCATGTCAGAATTATGCATTTTTCAGAGTTCATTTGCTATATTTATTTCATTTCATTTATTTCTAAGCATTTAGTGAATATGGAATTCAAACATTAATTGCAGGTGCATAAAAAAGTTAGCAAAATTGGGTTGAAAATCCTATTTGTATTCTTGAATCCATGTTTATGTCTTATCCAAGAAAACAAAATGAATTCCAATTGTCAAGGTGCCAAAACTCGACCCCAAACATGGAGCTTGTAGGTTATTTAATTTTTTTTAAATGCAAACGAAGTCAGGAAGACGTGAAACTTGGCATGGTGTATCATATGTCATATCAATATGTTGTGGTAAACTATTGAGAAGGTTTCTCAAAAGTTGTGACGTGCACTGCTTGAAATGCGGACCATCTTCGAGAAGGAATTTTGGTTTCGATACGGAAAGAGGCAGGTTTGAAGGCAAAGTGTCGATTGATGCATCATTTAAACTTGATTTTTTTTCTATGCTCAACATACAACATCACATGTTCCATGTCAGAATTTCACATTTTTCAGGGTTCATTTGTTATATTTAAGTCATTTAGTGGACTTCTAGGCATTTAGTAAATCTAATTCAAATTTGAACTACAAGTGCATGAAAAGTTTCCAAAACTGGGTTGAAAAATCCTCTTTGTGTTCTAGACTTTATGTTTAGGCATTATACAAGAAAAAAGTGGGATTCCAAACATCAGGATGACAAGATTTGACCCCTGACATGGAGCGTATTGGTTGTTTCAATCAAAAAATGCAAATGAAGTCTAAAAAATATGAAACCTTGCATGGTGACATTATATGATCCATACATGTCGTGGTAAAAAATAGAAGGTTTTTGTAAAAATTATGACGTACATTGCTTAGACCGAACCATCTTCGTTGAAGGATCGTGATATAATCAAAATTCTATCTACAAGTTCATGATATAATGGACAAAATGGGTAGAAAAAAAATCAAATTTAGGTTATTAAGTGTATTTGTAGGCATATTTGTGAATACAAGTATAATTTTAATTGCATGATAAATTTTAATTAAAGATGATGAAAAAAAAGTTTCGTTGAGCTCAAACTTCGCTGTTTTGCTTTGAATCTTCATTGTTTGAAAACTACACATCCAAAACTATATAATAAAAATATATTCATTATTTGAAAAAACTACACATATAAAAAATAAATGTTCATCTATTGATTTTATATTAAACTATTCTTACGCCCTCTAAATATATAGTTATAGTGAAAACATGTCAGTATTGATGAAAACACTAACCTTCTTTAAAAAATTGAACTGTGACAGGTGAACCATGACCAGGGGCTACGTGAAGCTGACTTACTAAAATGTAAGCTGATTCAATTCCCCATTAGCTACCTCAACCTCCTCATAGCCGACAAAATCATCTTCACCTCTGATTGGGATCACCCGTTAAGTGGAAAAGTGTGTTGATTTGTGGCAAGGTAAACTCATATCATCTAGGGCGAGGCTGGCCCTTACGAACGTGTGCATCTAGGCCATTCCATCTTATGACAAGGGCTTGTTCGTTCCTCTTGGATGATAGGACACACATCCGATTCGACAAATTTAGATTGTGTTTCTTCTCAAAGTTGACCCTATCAAGCAAAAATATCACATGGTCATTGCGAGGACATTTTTAAGCCAAGAGCACATGGAGGACTTGGCATCACAAAATTCGAAGAAAATGAACCTCACCCTTTTAACCAAGTGAATTTGGAAGCTTTCTCAAAACGACTTTAGTCTATTGGCTTGGTTCTTAAAGGTTAAATACTATCCAAATTCATCTTTTTTCACTTTGAGGAAAAAAGGCTCTCAATCATAGAATGAGATCCAGAAATGCAAAGATATTTTTAACTTGGGTGACCAGTTCTCTATTGGAAACATGGCTGACACCAAATTACGGCTCACCAAAATGGCTTCATGATACGTCGCTTTATGCCAAATACCTAGATCTATTCATGGCTACTTCTGGCCCCTATATCCTTGTCAAGAATGTGCTATGACACAACCAGATTAACTTAGGCTTCCTTAGAATCCTAGCGACACAGAGACGGTATCATGGGACACCTTGATCCTCAACCTTGGTCAGGTCCAGCTTTCAAACGATAGGGATATTATCCACTGGGACCTTGTGAATTGGCTACTTCACGGTCAAATCTACGTACACTAAAATTATCCATGGCCCTAGATCCATTAGGCTAAGGCTCTTTGGGCCACTGTCGTCCTTCTCAAAATTTGCATTTTCCTCTGACAAGTGACCAAAGATCGTCTCCACTTGGCCATCAACCTCAAAACTGACATGGACCTGAGAATGGTTCAAGTGCTCTTTGTGGGCCCCTAGAAGATGTGGATCATATTATGTTCCAATGCCCGCCAGCCAAATTATGAAGGAGTTATGTTTGGGAATGTTTCAGCTGCACTTGGGACCCTCATTCATTCTAGTAGATTCTTCTCCTCCTCGATACCTGGGGTAAAATACCAAGGATTGTGTGGCATACGGCCATGCTTGGGCTCTTTGGACTAGCCGCAACAAACTGCCTACTGAGGGAAAGATATCGAGTTGGCCCGCTCACTACATATTCAAGTTGCTGAATATTAGTTGGGCTACAGGCCCACTTAACGATTTCAGAAAACCTCTAAGGGCCCATGCTGTCAATTGAGTGGTGGGGAAGTTTAGTCCCACATGGCTAGTTGAGAGAGATGTACACCAACTTATAAGGTGAGCTCTTCTCCCACTAGTATGAGTTGGTGTGAAGGAAGGAGAGGTGTTCCACATGCGCGCTCCCCGACTGGCTATATATATATATATATATGAGGCATCGCCGCTCAGCTCCATGCGCTACACACGTACTACTTCTGCCGTCACCTTCGTCTTCACCATGAGCACTGACTCCGATCGTGCGGCTGCCGAGAAGGCTGCTGCGGACAAGAGGATCGCAGACGAGGCCGACGCCTCCGCTATTGCTACGGCCGACTGGTCTACTGGAGGGTTTAACACATTTACACCGCTCCTGTTTACTTTCATCTGCCTAGTACGTGTGTACATCATCAAAATTCAGTATGTCATTAGCACTGCCTATGTCATTGTTCATGATTTATTATTGGATTAAATTAATCAAACAATTGCTTAATTTCTCAACACAAGAGTCCTTATTTTTCAGCAGTAGAGACCTATGGGAAAGAGAAAAGGTGGCGAGGTAGCTCGAGCGGTACAGAGCCACCTTAATGATGTTCACTTCGTCAATAGAAACATGCCTCATTGGTATCTTCGTTGGGTGTGCCATTTGTCTATGTTATATTCTAGGTCCATGTATCTTTGACATGGCTTGTAACTTACATCGATCTTATGCTCGGATTGTAACCCTTTAACTATATTATGTATATTGGCCTTGTTGGCTTTATTAATTGAAAGTCGGGTACTCTGCCTTTTATCTAAAAAAACCTTGAAGTCAACATCCAGAGCTGGGGACCAAGCACTGCACATCGATTTCAATAGCGCAGGATGGCGGAAGGGCTTAGTCATATGAAACCTAAAGAGTGTAAGCCAACGACTATCATTTACCAGATCTAACTCGCCCAAAAAGTCGCGCTCGACCTCTTCTTCCCCATGCGGCTTGAGGCCCGCGAGGATTTCTTCAATTTCAGCGTCATGATGCGATGAGGACTCCCTCCTACCAAACACAGATGGATTGCATGCTGGAGAACTCTCAGCCGTGAAGGATCGCAATGATCGAGGATGAGATTTCCATGGTTATGATGGGTACTCCTGCATGTGCTGCCAAAAGATTTTATGGAACCCTATGAAACTCTAGACAGGTTGTGGTCTGCATCTTTATTTTTTTGTTTTGACTGGTTTACATGTTTGCTACTTTTTAATAATGATTGTTGTCTGCATCACAATTATGCAGTTGGCCAAGGTTAACCCCTTTTCTAAAATGATGTGATTTTAATATATCTTACATGTTTAATACTTAGAGTGCAGATGTCAAGGCAAAAGTATTGTTGACAAGGCAGAGGTGCTGTACATACATGAAAATGATCGACAACTTGGTTATAATTTAGATATCGTTGTCTAATCAACAGGTCCGTGATACAGTTTGAAGGTGATGGTGACTGAAGTTCATCAACGCATAGACTTGACCGTCGAATTAAAAAGTTGGTACTTTTAATTTACTTCATGAAATAACTGGATGATACACAGTACCATTTTCATTGGTCCTAAAAGAATAAAATGGTAAGTCTAGCTTGAGTTGTTACTGGAAATGTTTTGATCATTCAATATGCTTCGAGCAGGACAGATTATCTTTGGATCTTAAAACAATTTGCCCAACCTTATAGCTACATGGCCTCTTCATTTCACTTCATAGGACACAAATTCTAGAAAATTGGATAATATAAGAATCTGCAACAAATAATTATTGATGGTGCCACATAAAAGTGTATGAATATTTCCAAAACATTGAAGTTAATTGAAGTTTTCTCATTAAATTTGACACAAAGGAATCTTAACAAAATAATTCATGCATGAATTGTGATAGCACAAATATAGCAAAACACATAGCACAACATTTATGAGGATTACACGCATTCAAATATTCTTTAATAATCCCATTGAATCAAAGGGGCCTTCAAGGAATTTGCAAAGTTTGGTCAACCCGAAAACCCTAGAACACTAATTGGTTTTCTCCACAAATAAGTGATCAACTTTATGGTTTTTTTAAGTTAGCATGGACATTGGATGCATGAAGCAAAATTAATGGTATTCATATAACAAAACCAGCCTGAAGAGTTTCACGTAAGAAATTATGTTGCAGACATAACTGTCGTATAGTTGCATGATTGTAATTGATCATATGGCTCATTCAGTTGACAGGGATTAAGTAAATAATATATGCTTGCATACACATTGATGCCTTGGTATGCTTATCATGTTTCTTATGCTGCACAACGAGTGTAATTCAAACAGGCTAACTGATAAGAATAACCCGCATATATAATACAGCTATTGAGGAAAGATGTACATTAATCAAGTAATCATGCATGTTTTCTCTAAGTAAATTAGGCTACCAAGTAATAATGCTGGTTTAGTCGTTTGGCCTCCACAAGAAGCAAACAAGAGGACGCAATGCATGCATATTGTTTGACTACTTCAATGGTTTGCTCGATATACGGTAGTTAGTTTAGAATGCGACAGTCGGTTGTGGAGCTGCAAGGATTTGGAGAGAGTTGGGCTTGCAGTTAGAGACAGTTTTAGTTAGTGTTGGCTAGCAGGAATTCCAGCACTACCTAAAGAACAGTTTTTAATGTAAAAATACTCCGGCTTTCGCTTTCAGCTACTTGCCTATCCAGTTGAAAATTGTACATTCCGAATGTAGGTAGCAAAGAAAATTGGACGGTTGCATATTATCTGGTGCGAAATACGACTGATGCCTTAATTGAACGGTTGCATCTTCTCTCAATCAGTGTATAGGAAGAAGTTTTCTCCTGATACGTTGATTGAACGGTTGCTAATCATCTCTAATTCCACAAAAGCGAGCTAGCTTTTGCTGCTACTACAAGCTATAGACTTAGTAGACTAGACTCTGGAAGCATGTTAAATTAGTTGTATTCAGTTAACCTATCATTTTGAATGTAGTTAATTAAGAAACGACATACCGATCAGACTTGCGTTCAATGATTAGAGCGCGCAAGTCCATCGGTGGAAGTTGCATCCATACGATCGTTGGAACCGCGATCTTATATGTTAGTTAATTATAAGACGACAATCATTCCTCTCGATCTCATATGCTAGCTAGATCCTATTTAAGCACCATCATTGTCGCAATCATTCCTCACCTCCAAATCCACCCTCGATCACCACAATATCTACCAAGCTAAGCTAGCTGCGAGAGAAGCTCAATCATCTCTCCATGTTTCTCGGACTCTCGAGCAGACAGATGGCAGCTGGGATGCGCTTCCTGCAGCTGTTCGCCGCAGTTCTCGCGTTCTACTTCGCGCCGGCCAATTCCGATTGGATCCCGGCCACCGCCACCTTCTACGGCGGCGCCGATGGCTCCGACACAATGGGTAAGCTAGCTAATCAAGACTAAATTTTGTCTTACTCCGGCACCATCAACTTTTCCAATATTAAATTTACGTACGCATGCAATGCGTTGCGTGTGTGCGTGTCTGAATGTGTTTGCATGTGCAATATCCAGGAGGCGCGTGTGGGTATGAGAACCTGTACGTTGCAGGGTATGGGATCAACAACGTGGCGCTGAGCACGGCGCTGTTCAATGATGGTGCATCGTGCGGGCAATGCTACGTCATCATCTGCGACACCAGCAAGTCGGATATGTGCAAGCCCGGCACGTCCATCACCGTGTCCGCCACCAACTTCTGCCCTCCCAACTGGGATCTCCCCAGCGACAACGGCGGGTGGTGCAACCCTCCTCGACACCACTTCGACATGTCACAGCCCGCCTGGGAGAACATCGGCATCTACCGTGCCGGTATCATCCCCGTCTTCTACCAGCAGGTCAAGTGCTGGAGGCAGGGCGGCGTGCGGTTCACCATCAACGGCTTCAACTACTTCGAGCTGGTGCTCGTGGCCAACATTGGCGGGAGCGGGTCGATCAAGAGCATGTCGGTGAAAGGGACCAACACCGCGTGGATCCCCATGTCCAGGAACTGGGGTGCCAATTGGCACTGCCTCTCGGGGCTGGTCGGGCAGGCGCTCAGCTTCGCCATCACCTCCACCGGCGGCCAGTACCTCGTCTTTCAGGACGTCGTGCCGGCCTGGTGGCAGTTCGGGCAAACCTTCTCCACCTGGCGCCAATTCGACTACTAGACAAACACTAGAATGCACACTACTAGTATTGTCGACGTGGTGTTGTTGTACATGTAATTTCTCATCTATATGTATGAATGTTTCATTGATACATTTTGTTTAACTGTTCTGTCCCGATCGAGTGGCAAAACACTAAAGAGTGAAGACTGAACTTTAAAAATATGCAACCCCACATGTTCAAGGATTCACTACGGGAATATGCTTCTTTGTTATGTGTCGGGGTGTTTGTGAAGTGCTTTCCCGCGGGCACTCGAGAAATAGATATTTGTCGGGTGCTTTCGAAAATACACCCGGCAAAAGCTAAGCAACTGCAAAGAATTTAGAGATAGTGCTTATATAGGAAGAACATATAGGAACCTGCAACATCCTTGGCTGCATGGGATTTGGTTTGCAGACCCAAAAAACAAGGGAGGTTTTGGTATTCTCTATATTGGGGTTCAAAATGAGGTATGCTTTTAAAGCATGCACATAAATTCTACAACAAACATGATATTCCTTGGGTGCATCTGATATGGAATTCCTACTATCATGGTAGAGTACCACATGCTACTTCTTTGTGTGGCTCCTTTTGGTGGAAAGATATCGCAAGCCTTTTTTGACAAGTTTGGGGCCATTTCTTTGGTAGAACTCAACCAAGGGTACTCTGTCCTTTTTTTGGTCTGATCAATGGAGGATAGATGGCTTAGTTGTATCTTCGCAGTAGAGGATTAAGATATTGTTCTCTTATGCAACAGGCATGTTAGTTTCAGCCAAGGAGGTTTTAAGCAGCGATGATTTTATACAATCCTTCAATCTACCTCATTTTTCCCAAGCCTGTCAGGAATTTGGGGTTTTGAAGTATCTCACCTCTTCACCCTCAAGAGAAGATTGTAAGCAGGATGTTTGGTTGATCTCCAAGGGAGATGTGCCTTATAAAAGCAAAGATTTATTATGACATAATCCATAATCCTATTGTATCAAATCCTTTATTAAATTGGATCTGGAAGAGTTGTTGTACAATGAAAATCAAAGTGTTTGTCTGGATTTGATTACGGGCAGGCTGAATACAAAGGACATGCTTTAGAGGAGACACTCGAATGTAGCTGATGGGACATCTTGTGTCATTTTCCCCACTGGTGTTAGGGAGGACATGGATCATCATTTTTTCTATGTAATTTCTATATCAGGGAATGGAACTATCTACGGATTTGCTGGCAAGTGGGGGATGTTATGAGGCAACTTTTGTGAATGCCAAAAAGGATTTCAATAAATCATTCTTTGCGGAAGTGGTATTCTTGGCTTGTTGGAATATTTGGGTATCTAGAAATGTCAGGATCTTGAGAAATGAGAGACCAACATTTTATAGGTGGGGAAGTTATTTTGTGTATGAAGTCTAGCTCCCTATTGACCATAGGATTAAGCCTAGTCATAGGGCTTGTCTCATGAGAAGGGTTCTGCTACGTCTTGAGCTTGTGTTGGTTTTCCCCGAAGAGGAAGGGATGATGCAGCAGAGTAGTGTAAGTATTTCCCTCAGTTTTTGAGAATCAATGTATCAATCCAGTAGAAGCCCACGCTCAAGTCCCTCGTACCTGCACAAAGCGATAGCTACTCGCAACCAATGGGATTAGGGGTTGTCAAGCCCTTCACAGTCACTTTCGAGGGTGAGATCTGATAGATAGAATATTTTTGGTATTTTTGATATAAAGATGCAAAGTAAAAAGTAAAAGAAAAGTAAATAGCAAAACAATATAAAAGTGATGGAGATTGATATGATGAGAATAGACCCGGGGGCCATAGGTTTCACTAGTGGCTTCTCTCAAGAGCATAAGTATTCTACGATGTGTGAACAAATTACTATTGAGCAATTGATAGAATTGTGCATAATTATGAGAATATCTAGGCATGATCATGTATATAGGCATCACGTCCGTGACAAGTAGATCGAAACGATTCTGCATCTACTACTATTACTCCACTCATCGACCGCTATCCAGCATGCATCTAGAGTATTAAGTTAAAAACAGAGTAACGCCTTAAGCAAGATGACATGATGTAGAGAGATAAATTCATGCAATATGAAATAAACCCCATCTTGTTATCCTCGATGGCAACGATACATACGTGCCTTGCTGCCCCTTCTGTCACTTGGTAAGGGCACCGCAAGATCGAACCCAAAGCTAAGCACTTCTCCCATGGCAAGAACTACCAATCTAGTTGGCCAAACCAAACGGATAATTCGAAAAGACTTGCAAAGATAACCAATCATGCATAAAAGAATTCAGAGAAGATTCAAATATTATTCATAGATAGACTTGGTCATAAACCCACAATTCATTGGTCTCAACAAACACACCGCAAAAAGAAGATTACATCGAATAGATCGCCACAAGAGAGGGGGAGAACTTTGTATTGAGATTCAAAGAGAGAGAATAAGCCATCTAGCTACTAACTATGGACCCGAAGGTCTGAGGTAAACTACTCACACTTCATTGGAGGGGCTAGGATGATGTAGAAGCCCTCCGTGATGACGTCCCTCTTCCGGCGGAGCTCCGGAACAGGCCCCAAGATGGGATCTCGTGGATACAGAAAGTTGCGGTAGTGGAATTAGGTTTTTGGCTCCTGTTCTGATCATTTGGGGGTACGTGTGTATATATAAGAGAAAAGAGTACGTCGGTGGAGCACGGAGGGGTCCACGAGGTAGGGGGCGCGCCCTAGGGGGGGCGCCCCCCACCCTCGTGACCACCTCTTTGATCCCTTGTAGTAGGGTCCAAGTCTCCTGGATCACGTTCGGTGAGAAAATCATGTTCCCGAAGATTTTATTCCGTTTGGACTCTGTTTGATATTCCGTTTATCCGAAACACTGAAATAAGCAAAAAAACAGCAATTCTGGGTTGGGCCTCCGGTTAATAGGTTAGTCCCAAAAATAATATAAAAGTGGAAAATAAAGCCCAATATAGTCCAAAACAGTAGATAATATAGCATGGAGCAATCAAAAATTATAGATACGTTGGAGACGTATCAGGCATCCCCAAGCTTAATTCCTGCTCGTCCTCGAGTAGGTAAATGATAAAAAGAGAATTTTTGATGCGGAGTGCTACTTGGCATAATTTCAATGCAAATCTTCTTAATTGTGGTATGAATATTCAGATTAGAAAGATTCAAGATAAAAGTTTATATTGACATAGAAAATAATAATACTTCAAGCATACTAGCAAAGCAATTATGTCTTCTCAAAATAACATGGCCAAAGAAAGTTATCCCTACAAAATCATATAGTCTGGCTATGCTCCATCTTCCCCACACAAAGTATTTAAATCATGCATAACCCCGATGACAAGCCAAGCAATTGTTTCATACTCTAACTTTTTCAAAACTTTTTCAATCTTCACGCAATACATGAGCGTGAGCCATGGATATAACACTATAGGTGGAATAGAATGGTGGTTGTGGAGAAGACAAAAAAGAGAAGATAGTCTCTCATCGACTAGGCATATCAACGGGCTATGAAGATGCCCATCAATAGATATCAATGTGAGTGAGTAGGGATTAGCATGCAACGGATGCACTAGAGCTATAAATATATGAAAGCTCAATAAAAGAAACTAGTGGGTGTGCATCCAACTTGCTTGGTCACGAAGACCTAGGGCAATTTGAGGAAGCCCATCATTGGAATATACAAGCCAAGTTCCATAACGTAAAACTCCAACTAGTATATGAAAGTGACAACATATGAGACTCTCTATATGAAGATCATGGTGCTACTTTGAAGCACAATATATGAGACTTGCTATATCATGGTGCTACATTGAACCACAAGTGTGGAAAAAACGATAGTAGCATTGCCCCTTTTTTATTTATTTATTTTTTGGGGCCTTTTTTGCCTTGCCTTTTTTTGGGACAATGCTCTATTGAATGATGATCATCACATTTCTATTTATTTACAACTCAATGATTACAACTCGATACTAAAACAAAGTATGACTCTATATGAATGCCCCCGGCGGTGTACCGGGATATGTCATGAATCACGAGTGACAAGTATGAAAGAATTATGAACGGTGGCTTTGCCACAAATACTATGTCAACTACATGATCATGCTAAGCAATATGACAATGATGGATCTGTCATGATGAACTAGTTGGTGGAAAGTTGCATGGCAATATATCTCGGAATGGCTATGGAAATGCCATAATAGGTAGGTATGGTGGCTGTTTTGAGGAAGGTATATGGTAGGTGTATGATACCGGCGAAAGTTGCGCGGTATTAGAGAGGCTAGCAAGGGTGGAAGGGTGGGAGTGCGTATAATCCATGGACTCAACATTAGTCATAAAGAACTCATATACTTATTGCAAAAATTTAGAAGTTATCAAAGCAAAGTATTACGCGCATGCTCCTAGGGGGATAGATTGGTAGGAAAAGACCATCGCTCGTCCCCGACCGCCACTCATAAGGAAGACAATAAATAAATAAATCATGCTCTGACTTCATCACACAACGGTTCACCATACGTGCATGCTACGGGAATCACAAACTTCAACACAAGTATTATTTAAATTCACAACTACTCAACTAGCATGACTTTAATATTATCACCTCCATATCTCAAAACAATTATCACGCTTCAATCTTTTCTTAGTATTCAACACACTCAAAAGAAAGTTTCACAAATCTTGAATACCAAGCATATTATTATTAGGCAAATTACCATGCTATTAAGAGACTCTCAAATTAATTTAAGTGAGGCATGAGAGATCAATGGTTTCTTTAAAACATGTCCACCACCGTGCTCTAAAGATCTAAGTGAAGCACACAGAGCAAAATTATCTAGCTCAAAAGATATAAGTGAAGCACATAGAGAAAAATTATCTAGCTCAAAAGATATAAGTGAAGCACATAGAGCAAAACTACTTAGCTCAAAAGATATAAGTGAAGCACATAGAATATTCTATCAAATTTTAATTCATGTATGGCTCTCTCAAAAGGTGTGTAAAGCAAGGATGATTGTGGCATACTAACAAACAAAGACACAAATAATACAAGACGCTCCAAGCAAAACACATATCATGTTGGTGAATAAAAATATAGCTCCAAGTAAATTACCGATGGAAGTGGACGAAAGAGGGGATGCCTTCCGGGGACATCCCCAAGCTTTGACTTTTTGGTATCCTTGGATTATCTTGGGGGTGCCATGGGCATCCCCAAGATTAGGCTCTTGCCACTCCTTGTTCCATGATCCATCAAAAGAATTCACCCAAAACTTGAAAACTTCACAACACAATGTTGGGGAACGTAGTAATTTCAAAAAAATTCCTATGCACACACAAGATCATGGTGATGCATAGCAACGAGGGGGAGAGTCTGATCTACGTACCCTTGTAGATCGCAACGGAAGCGTTGACACAACGTAGAGGAAGTAGTCGTACATCTTCTTCCCGATCCGACCGATCCAAGCACCGTTACTCCGGCACCTCCGAGTTCTTAGCACACGTACAACTCGATGACGATCCCCGGGCTCCGATCCAGCAAAGCTTCGGGGAGGAGTTCCGTCAGCACGACGGCGTGGTGACGATCTTGATGTTCTACCAACGCAGGGCTTCGCCTAAGCACTACAACGATATGATCGAGGTGGAATATGGTGGCAGGGGGCACCGCACACGGCTAAGGAACGATCACAATGATCAACTTGTGTGTCTAGAGGTGCCCCCTGCCCCTGTATATAAAGGAGCAAGGGAGGAGAGGTGCGGCCAGCCTTGGGGCGCGCCAGGAGGAGTCCTACTCCTACCGGGAGTAGGACTCCCCCCCCCCCAAATCCTAGTTGGAATAGGATTCATCAAGGGGGAAAGAGAGAGAGGGGGGCTGGCCACCTCTCCTAGTCCTAATAGGACTAGGGGAGGGGGGAGGCGCGCGGCCACCTTGGGCTGCCCCCTTCTCCTTTCCACTAAGGCCCACTATGGCCCATATGATTCCCGGGGGGGGTCCGGTGTCGGTGTACTAAAGTAGGGGTACCTTAGTATCCCGAACTTGTGCACGGGCAGTCGCAGCACCCCGCGGCAAGGCTTGCCAGGTGACCGCCAAGGTCCTCCGTGTTTCCTTTGGAGCCATTCAAGAACAAAGTATTCAAGCCAAGGCGCAAGGCCCCGGCAAGAGGAGCTTGCGGGGGAGGCCACTCGAAGACAAGACCCCGGCAAGAGGAGCTTGCCGGGAAGGAGAACAAGACTCCGGCAAGAGGAGCTTGCCGGGAACACCAACCAAGGCATCCTGAGAAGCTTGCTGCGACGCGCTGCGCGTCCCGGCAAGACCCGGTGAGCGACAAGCTCTCGGAGGCGACAAGACAACATCCACGGCAAGGCGCTTGCCGCGGCGAGCTACTACTCCGCAGCCCGCGCTCCAGCTCACCCACCAACGTGTCGCCCTGGGACCGTTCCTGGCGTACGTGGCGGGAGGCTGTGCAGCCAGGGGCATGCGGTGGCAAGCAGGCGCTGACAAGATAGCCATCGTGGCAAACGGTGGCGCCCCTGACGGTCCCTTTCCGCACCGTCTAGGCGACACAGACAGGCATTTAATGCCTTTGTCCCCTGCTGTCAGGGTTAGGTATGATACAACTGTAGTAGGCGGTGGCGCCAACCAACACCTCTTTTACCTTTTTACCCTCATCTCTGTTGCCACCTGTCGGTGACCCCTTTGACATATAAAAGGAGGCCCATGCGCAACAGGGGGGATGATCATTCTCACGTTGGGTCTCGCTAGCCACCCAAGTGTACTGTAGCATTCGTTGCTCCCGAGCAAGAACACAAATACAAACCAAAGCAGGAGTAGGGTTTTACGCATCCGTGCGGCCCGAACCTGGGTAAACTGCCCGCGTTGCTCGTGTGTTCGCCTCGATCTGCTCTTCGTGCATTCTCCGCCCCCCCCTCCCCCCTGCCGAACCGAAAGGGGCCCCGGTCCGCCGTGGTCCCATAGGTGTCCGGGGGGATCAGTCCACCCCCGACATCTTTGGCGCGCCAGGTAGGGGGTGCGTCGAGGCTGTGTGAACCTGATCCGGCGTTCGCACGAGCCAGATCTTCATCCTCTTCATCGACATGCCGCTGAAGAAGAAGGCTTTGGAGGTAGCTGCTCCGTCTGCGCCGAGCCCACCATCGCCGGAGCGAACGGCTGGTGGAGTAGGCGCCGGCGGAAGAGAAGGCGCCGACGGAGGGACTCATGGTGCTGCCAGGTCCAAGGACAAGATTGCGCTGCACGTCGGCGGCGTGGTAGGCTCCTACAACGACCGAGCGCACTCCAAGACCTCGGCGTCCGTACACGCTCCGCACCCGTCCCAAGAGGCGCGGGACCAGCAGCGTCATGGTACTCACGGTACCATACGTTTGCTAGGCCAAGATCAAGCTGGCGGATCCCGGAGTGCTCAAGACCAGCACGCATGCCAACATGCTGGCGCGAGCGTGGCACGGTCGCTTGGACGAGATACTGCTCCTTCTAACGTAGTTAGAAGTCCGAGCATATCTCGCTCCTCGCACCGTTCGCCGCCGCCGCCCGCCACTCCGGCAGAAGCGTTGGCATGGGCCCAACTGCTCCTAGATTACCCTCCAGCGCCAGAGAAGATCGATGACTGGAGGGCCACTATCCAGAGCCTCATCGGCTTCGCCAACGGTGACAACCCACGGCAGCCGAGCGCATCGCTGCCGCGGCAAGTCAGCCAGGCGCGAGCCGGTGGCGACAAGACCGGCGAGGGTGCAACCACTGTGCACTCTCCGCCCCGAAGGCCAAGATCGCCGACTCGCCGGACCCACCTCGACAGCGACTCCACCGTGTCGTCAGATCCGCGAGCTCGTCGCGATCAGCGCCAAGTTCTCCTTGAGAGACAAGAAGAAGACGCTCGTACCCGCATCGAGCGGCGAAGAGAAGCGCGGCGTCAATCAGACCTGCGTGCTGGGCCTTCTGTTGACATGCATGCGCCCAGAAAACCAGGCGACTTGCCGTACGCGGTAGGTTGCCCTGCGTTCACTCGTGAGCTGCGGCAAGTCCAGTGGCCCAGCCAAAAACATTTCAAGCCAGACGTGCCGGAGAAGTACGACGGCAAGTCGCACCCGTCAGAGTTCCTCAGCATCTACACCATTGCGGTGCAAGCTGCCGGGGGACGAGATGACAAGGTCCTTGCCAACTACTTCCCGCTCGTGCTCAAGCCGGAAGTCAGATCCTGGCTCATGCACTTGCCGGACAACTCCATATCCTCTTGGGCAGACTTGTGCCATCAGTTTGTCGGCGCCTTTACAGGCGGCCACAAGCCACATGGGCAGGAAAGTGACTTTCACCTGCTTGCCCAGAAGGAAAGAGAGCCCCTGCGCAAGTATATTCAGAGGTTCAGCCGTGTGCAGCGCAACATCCCAGACATCCACCCTGCCGCGGTTATCAGCGCGTTCCATCAGAACGTACGTAACCGCAGGATGCGGGAGGAGATGGCGATGAGCAGGATTAGAGATGTCAGCGAGCTATATGCCCTGGCCGACAAGTGCGCACGCGCTGAGGAAGGGAGAAAACTCCCCGGAGAGACTGCAGGAGCAGGAGGATCTGACAGTGAGGATGCCGCCCCGGCAAAGAAAAACCGGAGGCGCAACAAGAAGAAGAAAGACAAAGAGGTGCTAGTCGTCGAGCAGTCCGGCAATGACGGCGCCGCCAAGCAAGCCAAAGTTGGTAGCTCCGGTAAGGAGGTTGCCGCATGCGCCAACTGCCAAGCTATGGTGGCCGCCGACAAGCAGGACGGCCCCGACAAGCAGTACTGCAAGATCCACCGCACCAAGGGCCATGATCTCCAGAGCTGCAAGAAGGTCGAGCAGCTTGTCCAGCAACAAAAAGCTGAGTACGAGCGGCGAGACAAGGAGAGAACCCAAGGAGGCGGTGGTGAGGCCGGCAAGAAGCGCACTGGCCAGGGAGGACGCCGCGGCAAGGAGACAGACCTCCCCGCGGCCGCGACAAGGATGATGATGAAGACGACGACGAGGACATGGATGATGTTGAGAACAGTGAGCAGGAGTTTCAGAAAGCTACAGAAGTCTTGTGTGTTGACGGCGGTGCTTCTCTGCATACTTCCCACCGCCAACTCAAATAGTGGTTGCGGGAAGTTAATGCGGCAGAACCACCTATCGAGTCGTGCAAACTTCTGAAATGGTCCAGCACGCCTATCATCTTTGACATAGAGGACCACCCTGATCGCACAACTGCGGTCGGGTGCTTGCCGTTGTTGGTTTCGCCAACAATCCGCAACCTCAAAGTCACTAAGATGCTAGTTGACGGCGGGGCCAGCTTAAATCTGATCTCCTCCGCTGTGCTCCAGAAACTCCAGATCCCGGACAGCGAGCTCGAAGAGACCGGTACATTCCAAGGAATTAACCCGGGAAGGAGCAAGCCGAAAGGGAAGGTCACGTTGCCGGTGATGTTTGGCAGCGAGCTGAACTTCAGGACGGAGAGGGTCACTTTTGACATTGCCGATTTCCCATTGCCTTACAATGGGATACTTGGCCGTCCAGCGCTCGCCAAGTTCATGGCAGCCTCTCACTATGCATACAACATGCTCAAGATGCCAGGCCCGATAAGCGTCATCTCTGCCCCTGGCGACAAGAAGGATGCCCTTATCTGCATCGACAAGATTTACCGGGAAGCAGCAGCTGCAACAGATCGCAAGACACTTGCCGCTGAAGCTACCGGGGGAATAAGAAGACCAAGTCCGGCAAGAGCTCTGATGCCCATTCCGGCAAGCGCACCTCCTCGGAGTGCTACGCTGCCGTCGAAGACGCACCATCGAGCTCCACCGGCAAGTGTAAGAAGGCAATGGCAGCTCCACCACATACCAAGAAGGTGTCCGCCAAGGAGGACGGCACTGGTGGTATCTTAACCATCAGTGCCACGCTTGACCCTAAATAGGAAAGCGCGCTCGTTACTTTCCTGCGGGCGAATGTCGACGTGTTTGCATGGCAACTGTCTGATATCCCCGGTGTTCCCAGGAAGGTAATTGAGCACCATCTTGCCGTTTGTCCTCATGCGCGGCCCGTCAAGCAGAAGGTCAGGAAACAGGCAGTGGAGCGCCAAGAATTCATAGCAGAGGAAATCAAGAAGTTGGAAGCAGCAGGCATTGTCAGAGGAGTGCTCCATCCCACGTGGTTGGCCAATCCTGTTGTAGTGCGCAAGGCAAACGGGAAGTGGAGGCTTTGTATTGACTTTACTGATGTTAACAAAGCTTGTCCCAAAGATCCATTTCCCTTGCCGCGCATTGACCAGATTGTTGACTCCACAGCCGGATGTGATTTGCTTTCATTTCTTGACGCATACTCAGGATACCATCAAATCTTCATGGCAGAAGAAGATGAGGAGAAGACCGCATTCATTACTCCATGTGGCACGTACTATTTCATACGGATGCCTTTCGGATTAAAGAATGCTGGTTCAACATTTGCAAGAGTAGTCCATGTCGCTCTGAAGGCACAGATACACAGAAATGTAGAAACCTACATGGATGACATAGTTGTCAAGAGCAAAGACAGGGCAACTCTAATCCGAGATTTAGATGAGACCTTTGCAAATCTGCGCAAGATCAACCTCAAGCTCAACCCCGAGAAGTGTGTGTTTGGGGTCCCCTCCGGCAAGCTTCTCAGGTTCTTTGTGTCTCAGCGGGAAATTGAAGCCAATCCCGACAAGATCAAGGCCATTGAGCAGATCGAAGCACCAAAACGCGTCAAGGATGTACGGAAGCTTGCCGGCTGCGTGGCTGCTCTCAGCAGGTTTATCTCTCAGTCTGCTGAGCGCGCCCTGCCGTTTTTCAAAATTTTGAAAAAGGCGGGTCCAATGAAATGGACTCCAGAAGCGGAGGCTGCGCTGCAAGACTTGAAGAGATACCTGTCCTCCACTCCAACGCTTGTCGCACCTAAACCACAAGAGAAGTTGCTGTTGTACATAAAGGCAACCAATCAAGTGGTTAGTGCTGCGTTAGTAGCGGAGAGGGAGGCAGATGACGAGCCAGCAACCGCGGCAAGCGCATCCAGCGACAAGCAGGGGGCTTCCCCGACAAGCTCTGGTCCTGACAAGCAAGGATCTGCGCAGATGCAAGAGGAGATACAGAAGAAGATGGTGCAGTGCCCAGTTTACTTTGTCAGTTCCCTTTTGCAGGGGGCTAGGTCAAGGTACTCTGGTGTGCAGAAGTTGCTTTTCGGCCTTCTTATGGCCTCGAGAAAGCTGCGCCACTATTTCCAAGCACATGAGATCACAGTTGTCACTCGCTTTCCGCTGAAGAGGATATTGCAGAATCCAGAGGCAACCGGCAGGATTGTCGAGTGGGCACTGGAACTGTCAAGCTTTGGCCTCAAATTTGAGAGTACATCAACAATCCAAAGCAGAGCATTGGCAGAGTTCATAGCAGAGTAGACGCCAACCCCAGATGAAGAAATTCCAGAGACGAGCATCCCCGTCAAGGAAACACACAAAGAGTGGCTTATGTACTTTGACGGTGCCTTCTCGCTACAAGGCGCCGGTGCTGGAGTGCTGCTTGTCGCACCCACCGGAGAGCACCTCAAGTACATAGTCCAGATGCACTTTCCCAGGGAGCAAGCGAAAAACAATACTGCAGAGTATGAAGGTTTGCTTGCCGGTCTCAGGATCGCGGCAGAACTTGGGATCAAGAAGCTCATAGTCAGGGGTGACTCGCAGCTTGTCGTCCGCCAAGTGAACAAGAATTATCAGAGTCCATTAATGGAAGCTTACATCGACGAAGTGAGAAAGCTAGAAGCGCACTTTGACGGCCTGCAGATGGAGCATGTCCCCAGAGCTCAGAATGACATTGCCGATGGCCTGTCAAAGTGCGCTGCACTTAAATTACCTGTGGAACCAGGGATTTTTGTGCTCAAGCTGACTCAACCGTCCGTAGCACCACCAGTTGGACAGAGCAAGAAGAGGAAGTTGATTTCTGGCGACTATTTTTCGGCAGAGCTTCCCGGAGCCGCCGCCAAGAAGGTCCCCAAGATCAACACCAACAGTGCCGAGGAGCAGTCTGCTCCGGCAAGCCCTAGGGTTTGTTCCGTTGAAGTAGACACTCCCGACAAGTTTTGCTCCGGCAAGCTTGCCGGGGAACGTCAAGCTCCGGCAGAGCCGCAGGTTCTTGCCGTGGAAGCAGATGTTCCCACAGCAGCAGACATGCCTTTAGTCCTTGTTGTCGAGCCACAAGCTCCAGCATGGGTGCAGCAGATTGTCCGCTTCCTTCAGACAGGAGAGCTTCCCGAAGAACAAGAAGAAGCGGAAAGAGTAGCCTGGCAGTCTAGTATGTACCAGTTTGTCGATAGAACACTATGTAGAAGAAGACTCAACGGTGTGAAATTGGAGTGTATTCCCCGGGAAGATGGACAGAAGCTGTTGGCAGAGATACATGGAGGCATATGTGGTCACCACATTGGCGCAAGAGCTCTTGTCGGAAAAGCATTCCGGCAAGGCTTCTTCTGGCCGACAGCCCTTCAGGATGCAACCAAGTGTGAAGCGTGCCAGTTCCATTCCAAGCAGATACACCAGCCAGCTCAAGCTCTCCAGACGATCCCTTTATCCTGGCCATTTTCCGTCTGGGGGCTCGACATCCTCGGCCCCTTTCCCCGAGCTATCGGGGGCTTTGAGTACTTGTACGTTGTAATCGACAAGTTCACAAAGTGGCCGGAAGTGGAACCAGTGAGGAAGGTGACAGCACAGTCAGCGGTCAAGTTCTTTAGGTCGATTGTTTGCCATTTCGGAATCCCTAACAGGATAATCACCGACAACGGTACGCAATTTACGAGCCGCACCTTCATGCAGTACGTCCAAGATCTTGGCGCCAAGGTCTGCTTCGCTTCTGTTGCTCAGCCGAGAAGCAACGGTCAAGCGGAGAGGGCAAATGCTGAAGTGCTGCGTGGGCTCAAGACCAGGACTTTCGACAGGCTGCACAAGTGCGGACGCAACTGGATCGAGGAGCTGCCGGTGGTTCTTTGGTCGATCAGGATGACGCCAAATCGAGCCACTGGCCAGACACCCTTCGCTCTAGTCTATGGAGCGGAGGCACTTATCCCCATGGAACTCGTATACGGGTCACCTCGAGTGCTCGCTTATGATGAGCTTGAGCAAGAGCAGCTACGTGAAGATGACGCGCTGCTCCTTGAGGAAGATCGTCTTCAGGCTGCTGTACGAGCTGCTCGCTACCAGCAAGCTTTGCGCCGCTACCATAGCCGCAAGGTTAAAGCCAGAAGCTTCGAGGAAGGCGACCTTGTTCTTCGGCGCGTTCAGTCCACCAAGAATTCCAACAAGTTGACGCCGAAGTGGGAAGGCCCTTACCGGGTGAAACGAGTCACTAGGCCTGGCGCTATCCGCCTTGAGACCGAAGATGGCATTTCGGTGAGCAACTCCTGGAATATTGAGCATCTTCGTAAGTTTTACCGTAAGGCGTGGTTGTCGGACCCTATCCGGCAACCACCCTTTTGTACAAGTCTTGCCGTTGTTGCATGTAATCCTTTGTACAAAGCCAGGCGCAGAACCTGAGCACAAGTAAATGAAGCGCTGGCGCCCTGACTAATAGCATGCATGCTAGATCGAGTCTCGTCCTTGATTAGGGTTGATAGTGCTTAACAACGGCTAACCCCTAGCTTAGAGGTCGAGTGTGCATCCCTTTGCCTTTCTTTCGTTTCCCTTGGTTCGCAGGGCTCGCATATCCTTGCCGGACCGCTTGAGGACGAAAAGGAGAAGAAGGACGTACCGGCATCTAGACCCCGGCAAGCCAGTGTTGCCGGGGGCTGCAAGTACCAAGATTCACCCATGGCAAGCCAGAGTTGCCGGGGGCTGCAATCTCAGATAAGTCTTTCATCCCTCATCATGCATTCTCTTATGGACTGGGGAATACGAAACCTCGTTTCTTCCTGAAAACTACCGTGCTCCCTTAACTCTAGGCCCTGGGGCTCGTTCCTGGGACCAAGTTTGGTCGTAGTCGCGGCAGCAAAGGGATGAAACGAAGGGGCCGCACCCGCCTCGTCCCTGCCTCTGTCAAAAGCGTGAGAAAGGTCGAGCGACGTGGGAAGACGGCAGGGCCTGTTGCCGGGAGAAGAAGTGTCTATCTGAAAGATACCAAGGATTTGCTCCTTGACGTGGGTTCTACCCGCGAGACAAATGACCCGGCAAGCATCCCCTTTTCACTAAAAAACATTCCACTCAGGTACAGTCCATAGAGGATGAAAAACATGAAAGAGAGGATTACAAGTTTTAAATGCAACTAAGGCCCGAAGGCTTACAAATTAAAAAGATAAGATGCCCGTAATCCCTTTCTTGTCCCTCTCTTCAGGAGGTAGGTCAAGGAGGCGAAAAGGGCAAAAGGGGCGCCTAGGCGAGCTACGGGTGCCAGAAGACACCAAGAGAACATCCTGGGGGCCGTCCGAAGGCTGGACTGTGATGGCGGCGCCGGAAGAGGGGCTCAAAGACGAGGCGGCAGGACGTCAGCACGCTGTCGAGGGCACCACGCCCTCGTACTCCGACTTGACGGCCTTGCCGCCAGCCCTCTTCCTCTTCCGCAGCCTCCCTACGCCAGCCGCCCAAGGAGACGACCCCGGGGAGTTCAAGGAGGCGGCGACACGGATGATGGGGTCGCCGGTGCCGCACGGAGCGGCGCCCGACACCTAGTCGGACCCGTCATCCTGCCGCCCGCTACCCTCGTCGCCGCTGTCGCTCTCCTCCTCGTCACTCTCACTCGAGGAGGAGCCTTCGCTATCGGAGGAGCTGTCCACGCAGCACTTTGCCCGAGTGCCGAAGCACCCGAAGACCTTGACGGAGAGGAGATCGCCCTCCATCAACTTAAAATGGAGGGTGAGCCCCCCCGTCAGGCTGTGGATACGGGCAAACGTCTTCCACCCTCGACCAAGATACATCACATTAGGGGTTGGGAATTCGACGCGGACTCGCGTGCCGCTGATCCCACAGCCCCTCATGTGCAGTCTCAGTGTCTCGGGCGGGTCCAACTCCATCGCGCTCGCAAACGGAGCTGGGAGCCGGAGGCGACGACGAGGCTCCCGGCGCAGCCTGACGAAGAACTCGCAAGGGTCGTCCCCAATATGGACCCCCGTGGGAAGAGGAACCGCCGGCGGAGGCGAAGCCGGCGCGCCGCCCCGTCCACCTCTTCCCCGAGCGCCTCGACCTCGTCCACGACCTCGCCCCCTCCCTCTTCCCCTTACGGTTGGATGTGCCACCACGGGAGCGGGAGAGGGAGGGATGCGCTGTCTGGCGGCGACCCTCGCCGCCACCGATGAAGGACCAGGGTTCCCTTTCTCCATGGCGAATGAGAGAAAGGGGAGCAGAAGCTGAAGTAAGGAGCAGATGAGAGAATGCGGGCTTCCGTCCTCCCCTCCCGCTCTTTATAAAGGAGCGAAGTGGGGGCTCGGCCGCCCCGCTCAGCGAATCAAGACATGGGAAGAGCAGGGAGCAGGGGCCGACCCGCTGCCTCGACCCGCGACGGCCCAGTTTCCCGCCTCCACCGTCCGCGGCCCCAAGTGCATGGGAGCCGCATGGCAGGCGTGCAGAACCAAGGCGATGGATGAGCCGACCTCTCCCCACCCCATGATCGTGGGGAGTGGACACCTCGAAAACCGCCCACGATCTCTCCCACGATGCCGCGTTCGACGCATGCCGTGCGGAGAGGGCGCGGTGGATGCGGAGTCAGATACGGCGTGACCCAGGCCGCGCGTGCCCGTGCCCTGTTTTGGGCCTGGCCCAACAGCGCTCGGCACCGTGTAGGGCCCAGGCCCGGGGGCTCCTGTCGGTGTACTAAAGTAGGGGTACCTTAGTATCCCGAACTTGTGCACGGACAGTCGCAGCACCCCGCGGCAAGGCTTGCCGGGTGACCGCCAAGGTCCTCCGTGTTTCCTTTGGAGCCATTCAAGAACAAAGTATTCAGGCCAAGGCGAAAGGCCCCAGCAAGAGGAGCTTGCCAGGGAGGCCACTCGAAGACAAGACCCCGGCAAGAGGAGCTTGCCGAGAAGGAGAACAAGACTCCGGCAAGAGGAGCTTGCCGGGAACACCAACCAAGGCATCCCGAGAAGCTTGCTGCGATGCGCTGCGCGTCCCGGCAAGACCCGATGAGCGACAAGCTCCCGGACGCGACAAGACCCGGTGAGCGACAAGCTCCCGGACACGACAAGACAACATCCGTGGCAAGGCGCTTGCCGCAGCGAGCTACTACTCCGCAGCCCGCGCTCCAGCTCGCCCACCAACGTGTCGCCCTGGGACCGTTCCTGGCGTACGTGGCGGGAGGCTGTGCAGCCAGGGGCATGCGGTGGCAAGCAGGCGCTGACAAGATAGCCATCGTGGCAAATGGTGGCGCCCCTGACGGTCCCTTTTCGCACCGTCTAGGCGACACAGACAGGCATTTAATGCCTTTGTCCCCTGCCGTCAGGGTTAGGTATGATACAACTGTAGTAGGCGGTGGCGCCAACCACCACCTCTTTTACCTTTTTACCCTCATCTCTGTTGCCACCTGTCGGTGACCCCTTTGACATATAAAAGGAGGCCCATGCGCAACAGGGGGGGACGATCATTCTCACGCTAGGTCTCGCTAGCCACCCAAGTGTACTGTAGCATTCGTTGCTCCCGAGCAAGAACACAAATACAAACCAAAGCAGGAGTAGGGTTTTACGCATCCGTGCGGCCTGAACCTGGGTAAACTGCCCGCGTCGGTCGTGTGTTCGCCTCGATCTGCTCTTCGTGCACTCTCCCCCCCCCCCTGCCGAACCGAAAGGGGCCCCGGTCGGCCGTGGTCCCATAGGTGTCCGTGGGGATCAGTCCACCCCCGACATCCGGTAACCTCCCGGTACTCCAGTAAAATCCCGATTTCACCCAGAACACTTCCGATGTCCAAACATAGGCTTCCAATTTATCAATCATTATGTCTCGACCATTTCGAGACTCCTCGTCATGTCCGTGATCACATCCTGACTCCGAACAACCTTCGGTACATCAAAATGCATAAACTCATAATAACTGTCATCGTAACGTTAAGCGTGCGGACCCTACGGTTCGAGAACAATGTAGACATGACTGACACAGATCTCTGGTCAATAACCAATAGCGGGACCTAGATGCCCATATTGGTTCCTACATATTCTACGAAGATCTTTATCGGTCAGACCGCATAACAACATACGTTGTTCCCTTTGTCATCGGTATGTTACTTGCCCGAGATTCGATCGTCGGTATCCAATACCTAGTTCAATCTCATTACCGGCAAGTCTCTTTACTCGTTTCGTAATACATCATCCCGCAACTAACTCATTAGTTGCAATGCTTGCAAGGCTTAAGTGATGTGCATTACCGAGAGGGCCCAGAGATACCTCTCCGACAATCGGAGTGACAAATCCTATTCTCGAAATACGCCAACCCAACATCTACCATTGGAGACACCTGTAGTACTCCTTTATAATCACCCAGTTACGTTGTGACGTTTGGTAGCACCCAAAGTGTTCCTCCGGCAAACGGGAGTTGCATAATCTCATAGTTACAGGAACATGTATAAGTCATGAAGAAAGCAATAGCAACATACTAAACGATCGGGTGCTAAGCTAATGGAATGGGTCATGTCAATCAGATCATTCAACTAATGATGTGACCTCGTTAATCAAATAACAACTCTTTGCTCATGGTTAGGAAACATAACCATCTTTGATTAACGAGCTAGTCTAGTAGAGGCATACTAGTGACACTCTCTTTGTCTATGTATTCACACATGTATTATGTTTCCGGTTAATACAATTGTAGCATGAATAATAAACATTTATCATGATATAAGGAAATAAATAATAACTTTATTATTGCCTCTAGGGCATATTTCCTTCAGTCTCCCACTTGCACTAGAGTCAATAATCTAGATTACAGAGTAATGATTCTAACACCCATGGAGCCTTGGTGCTGATCATGTTTTGCTCGTGGAAGAGGCTTAGTCAACGGGTCTGCAACATTCAGATCCGTATGTATCTTGCAAATCTCTATGTCTCCCACCTGGACTAGATCCCGGATGGAATTGAAGCGTCTCTTGATGTGCTTGGTCCTATTGTGAAATCTGGATTCCTTTGCCAAGGCAATTGCACCAGTATTGTCACAAAAGATTTTCATTGGACCCGATGCACTAGGTATGACACCTAGATCGGATATGAACTCCTTCATCCAGACTCCTTCGTTCGCTGCTTCCGAAGCAGCTATGTACTCCGCTTCACATGTAGATCCCGCTACGACGCTTTGTTTAGAACTGCACCAACTGACAGCTCCACCGTTTAATGTAAACACGTATCCGGTTTGTGATTTAGAATCGTTCAGATCAGTGTCAAAGCTTGCATCAACGTAACCTCTTACGGTGAGCTCTTTGTCACCTCCATATACGAGAAACATATCCTTAGTCCTTTTCAGGTATTTCAGGATGTTCTTGACCGCTGTCCAGTGATCCACTCCTGGATTACTTTGGTACCTCCTTGCTAAACTTATAGGAAGGCACACATCAGGTCTGGTACACAGCATTGCATACATGATAGAGCCTATGGCTGAAGCATAGGGAACGTCTTTCATTTTCTCTCTATCTTCTGCAGTGGTCGGGCATTGAGTCTGACTCAACTTCACACCTTGTAACACAGGCAAGAGCCCTTTCTTTGCTTGATCCATTTTGAACTTCTTCAAAATCTTGTCAAGGTATGTGCTTTGTGAAAGTCCAATTAAGCGTCTTGATCTATCTCTATAGATCTTTATGCCTAATATGTAAGCAGCTTCACCGAGGTCTTTCATTGATAAACTTTTATTCAAGTATCCCTTTATGCTATCCAGAAATTCTATATCATTTCCAATCAGTAATATGTCATCCACATATAATATCAGAAATGCTACAGAGCTCCCACTAACTTTCTTGTAAATACAGGCTTCTCCGAAAGTCTGTATAAAACCAAATGCTTTGATCACACTATCAAAGCGCTTATTCCAACTCCGAGAGGCTTGCACCAGTCCATAAATGGATCGCTGGAGCTTGCACACTTTGTTAGCTCCCTTTGGATCGACAAAACCTTCCGGTTGCATCATATACAACTCTTCTTCCAGAAATCCATTCAGGAATGCAGTTTTGACATCCTTCTGCCAAATTTCATAATCATAAAATGCGACAATTGCTAACATGATTCTGACAGACTTAAGCATCACTACGGGTGAGAAGGTCTCATCGTAGTCAACTCCTTGAACTTGTCGAAAACCTTTTGCGACAAGTCGAGCTTTGTAGACAGTAACATTACCATCAGCGTCAGTCTTCTTCTTGAAGATCCATTTATTTTCAATCGCTTGTCGATCATCGGGCAAGTCAACCAAAGTCCATACTTTGTTCTCATACATGGATCCCATCTCAGATTTCATGGCTTCAAGCCACTTTGCGGAATCTGGGCTCACCATCGCTTCTTCATAGTTCGTAGGTTCATCATGATCTAGTAGCATGATTTCCAGAACTAGATTACCGTACCACTCTGGTGCGGATCTCACTCTGGTTGATCTACGAGGTTCAGTAGCATCTTGTTCTGAAGTTTCATGATCATGATCATTAACTTCCTCACTTATTGGTGTAGGTGTCGCAGAAACAGTTTTCTGTGATGTACTACTTTCCAACAAGGGAGCAGGTACAGTTACCTCGTCAAGTTCTACTTTCCTCCCACTCACTTATTTCGAGAGGAACTCCTTCTCTAGAAAGTATCCATTCTTAGCAACGAATGTCTTGCCTTCGGATCTGTGATAGAAGGTGTACCCAACAGTCTCCTTTGGGTATCCTATGAAGACACATTTCTCCGATTTGGGTTCGAGCTTATCAGGTTGAAGCTTTTTCACATAAGCATCGCAGCCCCAAACTTTAAGAAACGACAACTTTGGTTTCTTGCCAAACCACAGTTCATAAGGCGTCGTCTCAACGGATTTTGATGGTGCCCTATTTAACGTGAATGCGGCCGTCTCTAGAGCGTATCCCCAAAACGATAGCGGGAAATCAGTAAGAGACATCATAGATCGCACCATATCTAGTAAAGTACGATTATGACGTTAGGACACACCATTACGCTGTGGTGGTCCGGGTGGCGTGAGTTGCGAAACTATCCCACAATTTTCCAAATGTACACCAAACTCGTAACTCAAATATTCTCCTCCACGATCAGATCGTAGAAACTTTATTTTCTTGTTACGATGATTTTCAACTTCACTCTGAAATTCTTTGAACTTTTCAAATGTTTCAGACTTATGTTTCATTAAGTAGATATACCCATATCTGCTTAAATCATCTGTGAAAGTGAGAAAATAACGATATCCGCCACGAGCCTCAATATTTATCAGACCACATACATTGGTATGTATGATTTCCAACAAATATGTTGCTCTCTCCATAGTACCGGAGAACGGTGTTTTAGTCATCTTGCCCATGAGGCACGGTTTGCAAGTACCAACTGATTCATAATCAAGAGGTTCCAAAAGCCCATCAGTATGGAGTTTCTTCATGCGCTTTACACCGATATGACCTAAACGGCAGTGCCACAAATAAGTTGCACTATCATTATCAACTCTGCATCTTTTGGCTTCAACATTATGAATATGTGTGTTACTACTATCGAGATTCATCAGAAATAGACCACTCTTCAAAGGTGCATGACCATAAAAGATATTACTCATATAAATAGAACAACCATTATTCTCTGATTTAAATGAATAACCGTCTCGCATCAAACAAGATCCAGATATAATGTTCATGCTTAACACTGGCACCAAATAACAATTATTTAGGTCTAATATTAATCCCGAAGGTAGATGTAGAGGTAGCGTGCCGACCGCGATCACATCGACTTTGGAACCGTTTCCCACGCGCATCGTCACCTCGTCCTTCGCCAGTGTTCGCTTAATCCGTAGTCCTTGTTTCGAGTTGCAAATATTAGCAACAGAACCAGTATCAAATACCCAGGTGCTACTGCGAGCTCTAGTAAGGTACACATCAATAACATGTATATCACATATACCTTTGTTCACCTTGCCATCCTTCTTATCCGCCAAATACTTGGGGCAGTTCCGCTTCCAGTAACCAATCTGCTTGCAGTAGAAGCACTCAGTTTCAGGCTTAGGTCCAGACTTGGGTTTCTTCTCCTGAGCAGCAACTTGCCTGCCGTTCTTCTGGAAGTTCCCCTTCTTCTTCCCTTTGCCCTTTTTCTTGAAACTAGTGGTCTTGTTAACCATCAACACTTTATGCTCCTTTTTGATTTCTACATCCGCAGCTTTCAGCATTGCGAAGAGCTCGGGAATAGTCTTGTTCATCCCTTGCATATTATAGTTCATCACGAAGCTCTTGTAGCTTGGTGGCAGTGATTGGAGAATTCTGTCAATGACGCAATCATCTGGAAGATTAACTCCCATCTGAATCAAGTGATTGTTATACCCAGACATTTTGAGTATATGCTCACTGACAGAACTGTTCTCCTCCATCTTGCAGCTATAGAACTTATTGGAGACTTCATATCTCTCAATTCGGGCATTTTCTTGAAATATTAACTTCAACTCCTGGAACATCTCATATGCTCCATGACGTTCAAAACGTCGTTGAAGTCCCGATTCTAAGCCGTAAAGCATGGCACACTGAACTATCGAGTAGTCATCAGCTTTGCTCTGCCAGACGTTCATAACATCTGGTGTTGCTCCAGCAGCAGGCCTGGAACCCAGCGGTGCTTCCAGGACGTAATTCTTCTGTGCAGCAATGAGGATAATCCTCAAGTTACGGACCCAGTCCGTGTAATTGCTACCATCATCTTTCAACTTTGCTTTCTCAAGGAACGCATTAAAATTCAACGGAACAACAGCACAAGCCATCTATCTACAATCAACATAAACAAGCAAGATACTATCAGGTACTAAGTTCATGATAAGTTTAAGTTCAATTAATCAAATTACTTAAGAACTCCCACTTAGATAGACATCCCTCTAATCCCCTAAGTGATTACGTGATCCAAATCAACTAAACGATAACCGATCATCACGTGAGATGGAGTAGTTTTCAATGGTGGACATGTTATGTTGATCATATCTACTATATGATTCACGCTCGACCTTTCGGTCTCCGTGTTCTAAGGCCATATCTGCATATGCTAGGCTCGTCAAGTTTAACCTGAGTATTCTGCGTGTGCAAAACTGGCTTCCACCCGTTGTAGATGGACGTAGAGCTTATCACACCCAATCATCACGTGGTGTCTGGGCACGACGAACTTTGGCAACGGTGCATACTCAGGGAGAACACTTCTGATAATTTAGTGAGAGATCATCTTATAATGCTACCGTCAATCAAAGCAAGATAAGATGCATAAAAAGATAAACATCACATGCAATCAATATAAGTGATATGATATGGCCATCATCATCTTATGCTTGTGATCTCCATCTCCGAAGCACCGTCATGATCACCATCGTCACCGGCGCGACACCTTGATCTCCATCGTAGCATCGTTGTCGTCTCGCCAATCTTATGCTTCCACGACTATCACTACCGCTTAGTAATAAAGTAAAGCATTACATCGCGATTGCATTGCATACAATAAAGCGACAACCATATGGCTCCTGCCAGTTGCCGATAACTCGGTTACAAAACATGATCATCTCATACAATAAAATTTAGCATCATGTCTTGACCATATCACATCACAACATGCCCTGCAAAAACAAGTTAGACATCCTCTACTTTGTTGTTGCAAGTTTTACGTGGCTGCTACGGGCTTAAGCAAGAACCAATCTCACATACGCATCAAAACCACAACGATAGTTTGTCAAATAGACTCCGTTTTAACCTTCTCAAGGACCGGGCGTATCCACACTCGGTTCAACTAAAGTTGGAGAGACAGTCGCCCGCAAGCCATCTATGTGCAAAGCACGTCGAGGGAACCGGTCTCGCGTAAGCGTACGCGTAATGTTGGTCCGGGTCGTCTCGTCCAACAATACCGCTGAACCAAAGTATGACATGCTGGTAGGCAGTATGACTTGTATCGCCCACAAGTCACTTGTGTTCTACTCATGCAAATAACATCAAACCATAAAACCTAGGCTCTGATACCACTGTTGGGGAACGTAGTAATTACAAAAAAATTCCTACGCACACGCAAGATCATGGTGATGCATAGCAACGAGGGGGAGAGTCTGATCTACGTACCCTTGTAGATCGCAACGGAAGCGTTGACACAACGTAGAGGAAGTACTCGTACGTCTTCTTCCCGATCCGACCGATCCAAGCACCGTTACTCCGGCACCTCCGAGTTCTTTGCACACGTACAGCTCGATGACGATCCCCGGGCTCCGATCCAGCAAAGCTTCGGGGAGGAGTTCCGTCAGCACGACGGCGTGGTGACGATCTTGATGTTCACCCGATGCAGGGCTTCGCCTAAGCACTACAACGATATGATCGAGGTGGAATATGGTGGCAGGGGCACCGCACACGGCTAAGGAACGATCACAATGATCAACTTGTGTGTCTAGAGGTGCCTGCTGCCCCTGTATATAAAGGAGCAAGGGGGAGAGGTGCGGCCAGCCTTGGGGCGCGCCAGGAGGAGTCCTACTCCTACCGGGAGTAGGACTCCCCCCTCCCCCCCCCAATCCTAGTTGGAATAGGATTCATCAAGGGGGGAAGAGAGAGAGGGGGGCCGGCCACCTCTCCTAGTCCTAATAGGACTAGGGGAGGGGGGAGGCGCACGGCCACCTTGGGCTGCCCCCTTCTCCTTTCCACTAAGGCCCACTATGGCCCGTATGATTCCCGGGGGGGTCCTGTAACCTCCCGGTACTCCGGTAAAATCCCAATTTCACCCGGAACACTTCCGATGTCCAAACATAGGCTTCCAATATATCAATCGTTATGTCTCGACCATTTTGAGACTCCTCGTCATGTCCGTGATCACATCCGGGACTCCGAACAACCTTCGTTACATCAAAATTCATAAACTCATAATAACTGTCATCGTAACGTTAAGCATGCGGACCCTACGGTTCGAGAACAATGTAGACATGACTGAGACAGATCTCTGGTCAATAACCAATAGCGGGACCTGGATGCCCATATTGGTTCCTACATATTCTACAAAGATCTTTATCGGTCAGACCGCATAACAACATACGTTGTTCCCTTTGTCATCGGTATGTTACTCGCCCGAGATTCGATCGTCGGTATCCAATACCTAGTTCAATCTCGTTACCGGCGAGTCTCTTTACTCGTTTCGTAATACATCATCCCGCAACTAACTCATTAGTTGCAATGCTTGCAAGGCTTAAGTGATGTGCATTACCGAGAGGGCCCAGAGATACCTCTCTGACAATCAGAGTGACAAATCCTATTCTCGAAATACGCCAACCCAACATCTACCATTGGAGACACCTGTAGTACTCCTTTATAATCACCCAGTTACGTTGTGACGTTTGGTAGCACCCAAAGTGTTCCTCCGGCAAACGGGAGTTGCATAATCTCATAGTTACAGGAACATGTATAAGTCATGAAGAAAGCAATAGCAACATACTAAACGATCGGGTGCTAAGCTAATGGAATGGGTCATGTCAATCAGATCATTCAACTAATGATGTGACCTCGTTAATCAAATAACAACTCTGTGCTCATGATTAAGAAACATAACCATCTTTGATTAACGAGCTAGTCTAGTAGAGGCATACTAGTGACACTCTGTTTGTCTATGTATTCACACATGTATTATGTTTCCGGTTAATACAATTCTAGCATGAATAATAAACATTTATCATGATATAAGGAAATAAATAATAACTTTATTATTGCCTCTAGGGCATATTTCCTTCACACAAAACTCAAAATAGAAAACTCGTGAGCTCAGTTAGCGAAAGAAAACAAAAGACCACTTTAAGGTACTGTAATGAACTCATTCTTTATTTATATTGGTGTTAAACCTACTGTATTCCAACTTCTATATGGATTATAAACTATTTTACTAGCCATAGATTCATCAAAATAAGCAAACAACACACGCAAAACGGAATCTGTCAAAAACAGAACAGTCTGTAGTAATCTGTAGCTAGCACAAGATCTGGAACCCCAAAAATTCTAAAATAAATTGCTGGACGTGAGTAATTTATCTATTAATCATCTGCAAAAATAATTAACTAAATATCACTCTTCAAATAAAAATGACACAGTTCTCGTGAGCGCTAAAGTTTCTGTTTTTTACAGCAAGTTCAACAAGACTTTCCCCAAGTCTTCCCAACGGTTCTACTTGGCACAAACACTAATTAAACACAAAAAACACAACCAAAACACAGGTTAAATAATTTATTTATTACTAAAAAGGAGAAAAAAGCAAGGAATAAAAATAAAATTGGGTTGCCTCCCAACAAGCGCTATCGTTTAACGCCCCTAGCTAGGCATTACAAGCAAGGATAGATCTAGGTATTGCCATCTTTGATAGGTAATTCTTCAATTAGGCATCTACCATATTTATGAATTTCTTTCTTTTTATTAATTATCAAACTTTTAGGCACAAGATCGAAAAATTGATTTGTAATAAATGGTTCTTTAATGATATCAAAAAGATTGGGATGAATACTTATAGATTCTAAGTTCATCTTCTCAATACGGAAGAAAAAGCGGTTCCCAAATTTGTAATGATACCCTCAAGTTTATCAATTCTAGTAGAGTCTAAGTTCATCTTCTCATTAACTATGGGTTCCTTTTCCTTAATATTTTTCAAAGTCATTCCTACCTTAGATCCATATTGAGTGATTTGATTGTGGATCTTTTTATCTAGATTTTCAATTGATTCAATAGTAGCAACTTTATTTTCAATAATTTCAAGTCTTTGCATAACATGCTCCAAAGTTAACATGGTTCCATTAATCAAAAGAGGTGGTGAGCCAAATAAATCTAACATAACATTATAAGAATCAAAAGTATGGCTACCCAAGAAGTTCCCTCCGGTAATGCTGTCGAGGATATATCTATTCCAAGGATTAATACCTACATAAAAATTGCGGAGAAGAACTAAGGTAGATTGTTTCCTGGTAGATCTATTTTGAGCATTGCAAATCCTATACCAAGCATCTTTTAGATTTTCTCCCTTCCTTTGTTTAAAATTTAGAACTTCACTCTCGGGAGACAACGGAGAAGATATGAGACTAGCCATGATGACAAGCAAACAAAGAGGCAAACAGAGGGGGAGGATAGAGAGAGAGTGTGAATAAAACGGCAAGGGTGAATTGGGGGAGAGGAAAACGAGAGGCAAATGGCAAATAATGTAATGCGAGAGATAGGGATTGTGATGGGTACTTGGTATGTTGACTTTTTGCGTAGACTCCCGAGCAACGGCGCCAGAAATCCTTCTTGCTACGTCTTGAGCTTGCGTTGGTTTTCCCCGAAGAGGAAGGGATGATGCAGCAGAGTAGCGTAAGTATTTCCCTCAGTTTTTGAGAACCAAGGTATCAATCCAGTAGGAGCCCATGCTCAAGTCCCTCGTACCTGCACAAAGCGATAGCTACTCGCAACCAACGCGATTAGGGGTTGTCAAGCCCTTCACGGTCACTTACGAGAGTGAGATCTGATAGATAGAATATTTTTGGTATTTTTGATATAAAGATGCAAAGTAAAAAGTAAAAGCAAAGTAAATAGCAAAACAATATAAAAGTGATGGAGATTGATATGATGAGAATAGACCCGGGGGCCATAGGTTTCACTAGTGGCTTCTCTCAAGAGCATAAGTATTCTACGGTGGGTGAACAAATTACTGTTGAGCAATTGATAGAATTGTGCATAATTATGAGGATATCTAGGCATGATCATGTATATAGGCATCACGTCCGTGACAAGTAGATCGAAATGATTCTGCATCTACTACTATTACTCCACTCATCGACCGCTATCCAGCATGCATCTAGAGTATTAAGTTAAAAACAGAGTAACGCCTTAAGCAAGATGACATGATGTAGAGAGATAAATTCATGCAATATGAAATAAACCCCATCTTGTTATCCTCGATGACAATGATACAATACGTGCCTTGCTACCCGTTCTGTCACTGGGTAAGGACACCGCAAGATCAAACACAAAGCTAAGCACTTCTCCCATGGCAAGAACTACCAATCTAGTTGGCCAAACCAAACGGATAATTCGAAGAGACTTGCAAAGATAACCAATCATGCATAAAAGAATTTAGAGAAGATTCAAATATTATTCATATATAGACTTGATCATAAACCCACAATTCATCGGTCTCAACAAACAAACCGCAAAAAAAAATTACATCGAATAGATCTCCACAAGAGAGGGCGAGAACTTTGTATTGAGATTCAAAGAGAGAGAAGAAGCCATCTAGCTACTAACTATGGACCCCGAAGGTCTGAGGTAAACTACTCACACTTCATCGGAGGGGCTAGGATGATGTAGAAGCCCTCCGTGATGACGGCCCTCTTTTGGCGGAGCTCCGGAACAAGCCCCAAGATGGGATCTCGTGGATACAGAAAGTTGTGGCGGTGGAATTAGGTTTTTGGCTCCTGTTCTGATCGTTTGGGGGTACGTGTGTATATATAGGAGAAAGGAGTACGTCGGTGGAGCACCGAGGGGCCCACGAGGCAGGGGGCGCGCCCCCCACCCTCGTGACCACCTCTTTGATCCCTTGCAGTAGGGTCCAAGTCTCCTGGATCACGTCCGGTGAGAAAATCACGTTCCCGAAGATTTTATTCTATTTGGACTCCGTTTGATATTCCGTTTATCCAAAACACTGAAATAGGCAAAAAAATAGCAATTCTGGCCTGGGCCTCCGGTTAATAGGTTAGTCCCAAAAATAATATAAAAGTGGAAAATAAAGCCCAATATAGTCCAAAACAGTAGATAATATAGCATGGAGCAATAAAAATTATAGATACGTTGGAGACGTATCAGGTTCCTTACCTCTTTTTTCATTTTATTGCGGCTTTAGCCCCTTTACATATTTTGTGTTGGGGGGGGGGGGGGGGGGGGCAACAGTTCACCTTTAAAAAGAAAATATGACACAAGGTAAACTCAAGGCTTGCCTAGTGTTACACTCGGCAAAGACACATCTTCTCGAGAAACAAGTTTCCCATATAAACATGCTTCTCGAGATAGACTGGTTAATTGATAATCGGTTTGGCTAAAATTAGATCCCAACTAATCGGTTTGGCTAAAATATAGTTTCTCATATAAACATGTTTTTCTTGCATTTTCTGAATGCACCTAATTATGAGAACAAAACTAGAGAACGTAAATGGACACCTTATGGTAAAAGGCAACTTGTTGTGGCGGAAGGCATGTAATAGTATAAACCTACTTCTAGTAGGTTGCCTCTTATGAATTGTATGTGTGGAAAAACTTTTCAAGCCAATGTTTCTGCTGTTCTCAAGAATTCTTTTATGCAATTTTTAGAGTTTGTACTGCAATTTTTAAATGAAAATTAGGCTCGTAGAAAGTAGTGTCGGTTGCTTCACATTTGACTTTAAAACTTTTTCTGAGCTTAACATGCACCGTGACATGTTCCATGTCAGAATTATGCATTTTCTAGAGTTCATTTGCTATATTTAATTCATTTCCTTTATTTATAAGCATTTAGTGAATATGGAATTCAAACATTAATTGCAAGTGCGTAAAAAGTTAGCAAAGTTGGGTTGAAAATCCTATTTGTATTCTTGAATCCATGTTTATGTCTTATCCAAGAAAACAAAATGAATTCCAATTGTCAAGATGCCAAAACTCGACCCCGAACATGGAGCTTGTAGGTTATTTAATATTTAAAAATGCAAACGAAGTCAGGAAGACGTGAAACTTGGCATGGTGTATCATATGTCATCAATATGTTGTGGTAAACTTTTGAGAAGGTTTCTCTAAAGGTGTGACGTGCACTGCTTGAAATGCGGACCATCTTCGATAAGGAATTTTGGTTTCGATGCCGAAAGAGGCAGGTTTGAACGCAAAGTGTCGATTGATGCATCATTTAAACTTGTGTTTTTTTTCTATGCTCAACATACAACATCACATGTTCCATGTGAGATTTTGACATTTTTCAGGGTTCATTTGTTATATTTAAGTCATTTAGTGGACTTCTAGGCATTTAGTAAATCTAATTCAAATTTGAACTGCAAGTGCACGAAAAAGTTTCCAAAACTAGGTTGAAAAATCCTCTTTGTGTTCTAGACTTTATGTTTAGGCATTATACAAGAAAAAAGTGGGATTCCAAACATCAAGATGACAAGATTCGACCCCTAACATGGAGCGTATTGGTTGTTTCAATCAAAAAATGCAAATGAAGTCTGAAAAAGATGAAACCTTGCATGGTGACATTATATGATCCATACATGTCGTGGTAAAAAATAGAAGGTTTCGTAAAAATTATGACGTACATTGTTTAGACCGAACCATCTTCGTTGAAGGATCGTGATATAAACAACATTCTATCTACAAGTTCATGATATAATGGACAAAATGGGTAGAAAAAAACTCAAATTTAGGTTATTAAGTATATTTGTAGGCATATTTGTGCATACTAGTATAATTTTAATTGCATGATAAATTTTAATTAAAGATGTTGAAAAAAATGTTTCGTTGAGCTCAAACTTCGCTGTTTTGCTTTGAATCTTCATTGTTTGAAAACAAACATCCAAAACTATATAATAAAAATATATTCATTATTTGAAAAAATTACACATATAAAAAATAAATGTTCATCTATTGATTTTATTTTAAACTATTCTTACGCCCTCTAAATATATATTTATATTGAAAACATGTCAGTATTGATGAAAACACTAACCTTCTTTAAAAAAATTGAACTGTGAAGGGTGAACCACGACCAGGGGCTACGTGAAGCTGACTTACTAAAATGTAAGCTGACTCAATTCCTCATTAGCTACCTCAACCTCCTCATAGCCGACAAAATCCTCTTCACCTCTGATTGGGATCACCCATTAAGTGGAAAAGTGTGTTGATTTGTGGCAAGGTAAACTCATATCTTCTAGGGCGAGGCTGACCCTTACGAACATGTGCATCTAGTGTTGGGGAACGTAGTAATTTCAAAAAAATTCCTACACACACGCAAGATCATGGTGATGCATAGCAACGAGAGGGGAGAGTGTTGTCTACGTACCCTCGTAGACCGAAGCGGAAGCGTTGACGCAACGTAGAGGAAGTAGTCGTACGTCTTCCCGATCCGACCGATCCAAGCACCGTTACTCCGGCACCTCCGAGTTCTTAGCACACGCAAAGCTCGATGACGCTCCCCGGGCTCCGATCCAGCAAAGCTTCAGGGATGATTTCCGTCAGCACGACGGCGTGGTGACGATCTTGATGTTCTACCGTCGCAGGGCTTCGCCTAAGCGCTGCTACAATATGACCGAGGTGGAATATGGTGGAAGGGGGCACCGCACACGGCTAAGGAACGATCACGATGATCAACTTGTGTGTCCTAGGGTGCCCCCTTGCCTCCGTATATAAAGGATCCAAGGGGGGGTGCGGCCGACCCTAGAGGAGGCGCGCAGGAGGAGTCCTACTCCTACCGGAAGTAGGACTCCCCTCCCTTTCCTTGTCCAAGTAGGAGAGGTGGAAGAAGAGAAGGAAAAGGGGGGGCCTCCCTCCTTGTCCAATTCGGACTAGGTGGAGAGGGGGCGCGCGGCCTGCCTTGGCAGCCCCTTCCTCTTCTCCACTTTAGGCCCATGAGGCCCATTAACCCCCCCGGGGGTTCCGGTAACCCCCCGGTGCTCCGGTTTTATCCGAAACTTCCCCGGAACGCTTCCGGTGTCCGGATATAGTCATCCAATATATCAATCTTTATGTCTCGACCATTTCGAGACTCCTCATCATGTCCGTGATCACATCCGGGACTCCGAACTAACTTCGGTACATCAAAATGCATAAACTCATAATAACTGTCATCCTAACGTTAAGCGTGCGGACCCTACGGTTCGAGAACAATGCAGACATGACTGAGACAAATCTCCGGTCAATAACCAATAGCGGGACCTGGATGCCCATATTGGCTCCTACATATTCTACGAAGATCTTTATCGGTCAGACCGCATAACAACATACGTTGTTCCCTTTGTCATCGGTATGTTACTTGCCCGAGATTCGATCGTCGGTATCCAATACCTAGTTCAATCTCGTTACCGGCAAGTCTCTTTACTCGTTCCGTAATACATCATCTCGGAACTAACTCATTAGTTGTAATGCTTGCAAGGCTTATGTGATGTGCATTACCGAGAGGGCCCAGAGATACCTCTCCGACAATCGGAGTGACAAATCCTAATCTCGAAATACGCCAACCCAACATCTACCTTTGGAGACACCTGTAGAGCACCTTTACAATCACCCATTTACGTTGTGACCTTTGGTAGCACACAAAGTGTTCCTCCGGCAAACGGGAGTTACATAATCTCATAGTCATAGGAACATGTATAAGTCATGTAGAAAGCAATAGCAACATACTAAACGATCGGGTGCTAAGCTAATGGAATGGGTCATGTCAATCAGATCATTCATCTAATGATGTGATCCCGTTAATCAAATAACAACTCTTTGTCCATGGTGGGGAAACATAACCATCTTTGATTAATGAGCTAGTCAAGTAGAGGCATACTAGTGACACTCTGTTTGTCTATGTATTCACACATGTATTATGTTTCCGGTTAATACAATTCTAGCATGAATAATAAACATTTATCATGAAATAAGGAAATAAATAATAACTTTATTATTGCCTCTAGGGCATATTTCCTTCAGTCTCCCACTTGCACTAGAATCAATAATCTAGTTCACATCGTCATGTGATTTAACAGCAATAGTTCACATCACTATGTGATTAACACCCATTGTTCACATCGCCATGTGACCAACACCCAAAGGTTTACTGGATTCAGTAATCTAGTTCACATCGCTATGTGATTAACACCCAAAGAGTACTAAGGTGTGATCATGTTTTGCTTGTGAGAGAATCTTAGTCAACGGGTCTGCCACATTCAGATCCGCATGTATTTTGCAAATTTCTATGTCAACAATGCTCTGCATGGAGCTACTCTAGCTAATTGCTCCCACTTTCAATATGTATCTAGACCGAGACTTAGAGTCATCTAGATTAGTGTCAAAACTTGCATCGGCGTAACCCTTTACGACGAACCTTTTTTCACTTCCATAATCGAGAAACATATCCTTATTCCACTAAGGATAATTTTGACCGCTGTCCAGTGATCTACTCCTAGATCACTATTGTACTCCCTTGCCAAACTCAGTGGTAGGGTATACAATAGATCTGGTACACAGCATGGCATACTTTATAGAACCTATGACCAAGGCATAGGGAATGACATTCATTCTCTTTCTATCTTCTGCCGTGGTCGGGCTTTGAGTTTTACTCAATTTCACACCTTGTAACATAGGCAAGAAACTCTTTCTTTGACTGTTCCATTTTGAACTACTTCAAAATCTTGTCAAGGTATGTATTTATTGAAAAAAAACTTATCAAGCGTCTTGATCTATCTCTATAGGTCTTGATGCTCAATATGTAAGCAGCTTCACCGAAGTCTTTCTCTGAAAAACTCCTTTCAAACACTCCTTTATGCTTTACAGAATAATTCTACATTATTTCCGATCAACAATATGTCATTCACATATACTTATCAGAAATGCTGTAGTGCTCCCACTCACTTTCTTGTAAATACAGGCTTCACCGCAAGTCTGTATAAAACTATATACTTTGATCAACTTATCAAAGTGTGTATTCCAACTCTGAGATGATTGCACCAGTCCATAGATGAATCGTTGGAGCTTGCATATTTTGTTAGCACCTTTAGGATTGACAAAACGTACTGGTTGCATCATATACAACTCTTCTTTAAGAAATCCATTAAGGAATGCAGTTTTGTTTATCCATTTGCCAGATTTCATAAAATGCGGCAATTGCTAACATGATTCGGACAGACTTAAGCATAGATACGAGTGAGAAACTCTCATCGTAGTCAACACTTTGAACTTGTCGAAAACCTTTTGCGACAATTCTAGCTTTGTAGATAGTAACACTACTATCAACGTCTGTCTTCCTCTTGAAGATCCATTTATTTTCTATGGCTTGCCGATCATCGGGCAAGTCAACCAAAGTCCATACTTTGTTTTCATACATGAATCCCATCTCAGATTTCATGGCCTCAAGCCATTTTGCAGAATCTGGGCTCATCATCGCTTCCTCATAGTTCGCAAGTTCGTCGTGGTCTAGTAACATGACTTCCAGAACAGGATTACTGTACCACTCTCGTGCGGATCTCACTCTGGTTTACCTACGAGATTCGGTAGTAACTTGATCTGAAGTTTTATGATCATCATCATTAGCTTCCTCTAATTGGTGTAGTAGTCACAGGAACAGATTTCTGTGATGAACTACTTTCCAATAAGGGAGAAGGTACAATTACCTTATCAAGTTCTACTTTCCTCCCACTCACTTCTTTCGAGAGAAACTCCTTCTCTAGAAAGGATCCATTATAAGAAACGAATGTCTTGCCTTAGGATCTGTGATAGAAGGTGTACCCAATAGTCTCCTTTTGGGTATCCTATGAAGACATATTTCTCCGATTTGGTTTTGAGCTTATCAGGATGAAACTTTTTCACATAAGCATCACAACCCCAAACTTTAAGAAACGACAACTTTGGTTTCTTGCTAAACCACAGTTCAGATTGTGTCGTCTCAACGGACTTAGATGGTGCCCCCTTTTTAACGTGAATGCAGCTGTCTTTAATGCATAACCTCAAAAACGATAGTGGTAAATCGGTAAGAAACATCATAGATTTGCACTATATCTAATAAAGTACGGCTATGACGTTCGGACACACCATTATGCTGTGGTGTTCCGGGTGGCACGAATTTGTGAAACTATTCCACATTGTTTTAATTGAAGACCAAACTCATAACTCAAATATTTGTCTCTGCGATCAGATCATAGAAGCCTTATTTTCTTGTTACGATGATTCTCCACTTCACTCTGAAATTCTTTGAACTTTTCAAATGTTTCAGACTTATGTTTCATCAAGTAGATATACTCATATCTGCTCAAATCATCTGTGAAGATCAAAAAATAATGATACCTATCGCGAGCCTCAATATTCATCGGACCACATACATCAGTATGTATGATTTCCAACAAATCTGTTGCTCGCTCCATTGTTCCGAAGAACAGAGTCTTAGTCATCTTGCCCATGAGGCATGGTTCACAAGCATCAACCGATTCATAATCAAGTGATTCCAAAAGCCCATCAGCATGGAGTTTCTTCATGCGCTTTACACCAATATGACCTAAACGGCAGTGCTACAAATAAGTTGCACTATCATTATTAACTTTGCATCTTTTGGTTTCAATATTATGATTATGTGTATCACTATGATCGAGATCCAACGAACTATTTTCATTGGGTGTGTAACCATATAAGGTTTTATTCATGTAAACAGAACAACAATTTATTCTCTTACTTAAATGAATAACCGTATTACAATAAACATGATCAAATCATATTCATGTTCAACGTAAACACCAAATAACACTTATTTAGGTTCAACACTAATCCCGAATTTATAGGGAGTGTGTGATGATGATCATATCAATCTTGGAACCACTTCCAACACACATCGTCACTTCACCCTTAACTAGTCTCTGTTTATTCTGCAACTCCCGTTTCGAGTTACTAATCTTAGCAACTGAACTAGTATCAAATACTGAGGGGTTGCTATAAACACTAGTAAAGTACACATCAATAACATGTATATCAAATATACTTATGTTCACCTTGCCATCCTTCTTATCTGCCAATCACTTGGGGTAGTTCCGCTTCCAGTGACCAGTCCCTTTGCAGTAGAAGCACTCAGTCTCCGGCTTAGGTCCAGACTTGGGCTTCTTCACTTGAGCAGCAACTTGCTTGTTGTTCTTTTTGAAGTTCCCCTTCTTCCCTATGCCCTTTTCTTGAAACTAGTGGTCTTGTCTACCATCAACACTTGATGTTTTTCTTGATTTCTACCTTCATCGATTTCATCATCATGAAAAACTCGGGAGTCATTTTCGTCATCCCTTGCATACTATAGTTCATCAAGAAGTTCTACTAACTTGGTCATGGTGACTAGAGAATTCTGTCAATCACTATCTTATCTGGAAGATTAACTCCCACTTGATTCAAGTGATTGTAGTACCCAGACAATCTAAACACATGCTCACTAGTTGAGCGATTCTCCTCCATCTTTTAGCTATAGAACTTGTTGGAGACTTCATATCTCTCAACTCGGGTATTTGCTTGAAATATTAACTTCAACTCCTGGAACATCTCATATGGTCCATGATGTTCAAAACGTCTTTGAAGTCCCGATTCTAAGCCGTTAAGCATGGTGCACTAAACTATCAAGTAGTCATCATATTGAGCTAGCCAAACGTTCATAACGTCTGCATCTGCTCTTGCAATAGATCTGTCACCTAGCGGTGCATCAAGGACATAATTTTTCTATGCAGCAATGAGGATAAACCTCATATCACGGATCCAATCCGCATCATTGCTACTAACATCTTTCAACATAGTTTTTCTCTAGGAACATATCAAAATAAACACAGGGAAGCAACAACGCGAGCTATTGATCTACAACATGATTTGCAAAATACTACCAGGACTAAGTTCATGATAAATTCAAGTTCAATTAATCATATTACTTAAGAACTCCCACTTAGATAGACATCCCTCTAATCCTCTAAGTGATCACGTGATCCAAATCAACTAAACCATGTCCGATCATCACGTGAGATGGAGTAGTTTCATTGGTGAACATTACTATGTTGATCATATCTACTATATGATTCACGCTCGACCTTTCAGTCTCCGTGTTCCGAGGCCATATCTGTATATGCTTGGCTCGTCAAGTATAACCTGAGTATTCCGCGTGTGCAACTGTTTTGCACCCGTTGTATTTGAACGTAGAGCCTATCACACCCGATCATCACATGGTGTCTCAGCACGAAGAACTTTCGCAACGGTGCATACTCAGGGAGAACACTTCTTGATAATTTTAGTGAGAGATCATCTTATAATGCTACCGTCAATCAAAGCAAGATAAGATGCATAAAAGATAAACATCACATGCAATCAATATAAGTGATATGATATGGCCATCATCATCTTGTGCCTGTGATCTCTATCTCCGAAGCACCGTCATGATCACCATCGTCACTGGTGCGACACCTTGATCTCCATCGTAGCATCGTTGTCGTCTCGCCAATCTTATGCTTCCACAACTATCGCTACCGCTTAGTGATAAAGTAAAGCATTACAGCACGATTGCATTGCATACAATAAAGCGACAACCATATGGCTCATGCCAGTTGCCGATAATCTTGGTTACGAAACATGATCATCTCATACAGTAAAATTTAGCATCATGTCTTGACCATATCACATCACAATATGCCCTGCAAAAACAAGTTAGACGTCCTCTACTTTGTTGTTGCAAGTTTTACGTGGCTGCTACGGGCTTAAGCAAGAACCAATCTTACCTACGCATCAAAACCACAACGGTAGTTTGTCAAGTTGGTGCTGTTTTAACCTTCGCAAGGACTGGGCGTAGCCACACTCAGTTCAACTAAAGTTGGAGAAACTGTCACCCGCAAGCCACCTATGTGCAAAGCACGTCGGGAGAACCGGTCTCGCGTAAGCGTACGCGTAATGTCGGTCCGGGCCGCTTCATCCAACAATACTGCCGAACCAAAGTATGACATGCTGATAAGCAGTATGACTTATATTGCCCACAACTCACTTGTGTTCTACTCGTGCATATAACATCAACACATAAAACCTAGGCTCGGATGCCACTGTTGGGGAACGTAGTAATTTCAAAAAAATTCCTACGCACACGCAAGATCATGGTGATGCATAGCAACAAGAGGGGAGAGTGTTGTCTACGTACCCTCGTAGACCGAAGCGGAAGCGTTGACGCAATGTAGAGGAAGTAGTCGTACGTCTTCCCGATCCGACCGATCCAAGCACCGTTACTCCGGCACCTCCGAGTTCTTAGCACACGTACAGCTCGATGACGCTCCCCGGGCTCCGATCCAGCAAAGCTTCGGGGATGAGTTCCGTCAGCACGACGGCATGGTGACGATCTTGATGTTCTACCGTCACAGGGCTTCGCCTAAGCGCTGCTACAATATGACCGAGGTGGAATATGGTGGAAGGGGGCACCGCACATGGCTAAGGAACGATCACGATGATCAACTTGTGTGTCCTAGGGTGCCCCCTTGCCTCCGTATATAAAGGATCCAAGGGGGGTGCGGCCGGCCCTAGAGGAGGCGCGCAGGAGGAGTCCTACTCCTACCGGGAGTAGGACTCCCCTCCCTTTCCTTGTCCAAGTAGGAGAGGTGGAAGAAGAGAAGGAAAAGGGGGGGCGCCGCCCCCCCTCCTTGTCCAATTCGGACTAGGGGGGAGGGGGCGCGCGGCCTGCCCTGGCAGCCCCTTCCTCTTCTCCACTTTAGGCCCATGAGGCCCATTAACCCCCCGGGGGGTTCCGGTAACCCCCCGGTGCTCCAGTTTTATCCGAAACTTCCCCGGAACGCTTCCGGTGTCCGAATATAGTCATCCAATATATCAATCTTAATGTCTCGACCATTTCGAGACTCCTCGTCATGTCCGTGATCACATCCGGGACTCCGAACTAACTTCGGTACATCAAAATGCATAAACTCATAATAATTGTCATCGTAACGTTAAGCGTGTGGACCCTACGGTTCGAGAACAATGCAGACATGACTGAGACAAATCTCCGGTCAATAACCAATAGCTGGACCTGGATGCCCATATTGGCTCCTACATATTCTACGAAGATCTTTATTGGTCAGACCGCATAACAACATACGTTGTTCCCTTTGTCATGGGTATGTTACTTGCCCGAGATTCGATCGTCGGTATCCAATACCTAGTTCAATCTCATTACCGGCAAGTCTCTTTACTCGTTCCGTAATACATCATCTCGCAACTAACTCATTAGTTGTAATGCTTGCAAGGCTTATGTGATGTGCATTACCGAGAGGGCCCAGAGATACCTCTCCGACAATCGGAGTGACAAATCCTAATCTCGAAATACGCCAACCCAACATCTACCTTTGGATACACCTGTAGAGCACCTTTATAATCACCCATTTACGTTGTGATGTTTGTTAGCACACAAAGTGTTCCTCCAGCAAACGCTAGTTACATAATCTCATAGTCATAGGGACATGTATAAGTCATGTAGAAAGCAATAGCAACATACTAAACGATCGGGTGCTAAGCTAATGGAATGGGTCATTACAATCAGATCATTCATCTAATGATGTGATCCCGTTAATCAAATAACAACTCTTTTTCCATGGTTGGGAAACATAACCATCTTTGATTAACGAGCTAGTCAAGTAGAGGCATACTAGTGACACTCTGTTTGTCTATGTATTCACACATGTATTATGTTTTCGGTTAATACAATTCTAGCATGAATAATAAACATTTATCATGAAATAAGGAAATAAATAATAACTTTAGCATTGCCTCTAGGGCATATTTCCTTCATCTAGGCCATTCCATCTTATGACAAGGGCTTGTTCGTTCCTCTTGGATGATAGGACACACATCCAATTCGACAAATTTAGATTGTGTTTCTTCTCAAAGTTGATCCTATCAAGCAAAAATATCACCTGGTCATTGCGAGGACCTTTTAAAGCCAAGAGCACATGGAGGACTTGGCATCACAAAATTCGAAGAAAATGAACCTCAGCGTTTTAACCAAGTGGATTTGGAAGATTTCTCAAAATGAATTTAGTCTATTGGCTTAGTTCTTAAAGGTTAAATACTACCCAAATTCATCTTTTTCACTTCGAGGAAAAAAGGCTCTCAATCATAGAATGAGATCCAGAAACGCAAAGATAATTTTAACTTGGGTGACGAGTTCTCTATTGGAAACATGGCTGACACCAAATTACGGCTCACCAAAATGGCTTCATGATACGTCGCTTTATGCCAAATACCCAGATCTATTCGTGGCTGCTTCTGGCCCCTATATCCTTGTCAAGGATGCGCTATGACACAACCAGATTAACTTAGGCTTCCTTAGAATCCTAGCGACACGGAGACGGTATCATGGGACACCTTGATCCTCAACCTTGGTCAGGTCCAGCTTTCAAACAACAGGGATATTATCCATTGGGACCTTGTGAATTGGCTAATTCACGGTCAAATCTACGTACACTAAAATTATCCATGGCCCCTAGATCCATTAGGCCAAGGCTCTTTGGGCCACTGTCGTCCTTCTCAAAATTTGCATTTTCCTCTGACAAGTGACCAAAGATCGTCTCCACTCAGCCATCAACCTCAAAACTGACGTGGGCCTGAGAATGGTTCAAGTGATCTTTGTGGGCCCCTAGAAGATGTGGATCATATTCTGTTCCAATGTCTGCCAGCCAAATTATGAAGGAGTTGTGTTTGGGAATGTTTCAGCTGCACTTGGGACCCTCATTTATTCCAGTAGATTCTTCTCCTCCTCGTCGATACCTGGGGTAAAATACCAAGGATTGTGTGGCATACGGCCATGCATGGGCTCTTTAGACTAGCCGCAACAAACTGCCTACTGAAGGAAAGATATCGAGTCGGCCCGCTCACTACATATCCAAGTGTCCTTATGTTTCAGCTGTGAAGACCTATGGGAAAGAGAAAAGGTGGCGAGGTAGCTCAAGCGGTACGGAGCCTCCTTAATGATGTTCACTTCGTCAATAGAAACATGCCTCATTGGTCTCTTCGTTGGGTGTGCCCTTTGTCTATGTTATATTCTAGGTCCATGTATCTTTGACATGGCTTGTAAGTTACATCTTATACTCGGATTGTAACCCTTTAACTATATTATGTATATGGGCCTTGTTGGCTTTATTTATTGAAAGTCGAGCACTCCTTGTGCCTTTTATCTAAGAAAACCTTGAAGACAACATCCTGAGCTGGGGACCAAGCACTGCACATCGATTTCAATAGCGCGGGATGGCAGAAGGGCTTAGTCATATGAAACCTAAAGAGTGTAAGCCAACGACTATCATTTACCAGATCTAACTCACTCAAAATGTCGAGCTCAACCTCTTCTTCCCCATGCGGCTTGAGGCCCACAAGAATTTCTTCGATTTCAGTGTCGTGATGCGATGAGGACTTCCTCATACCAAACACAGATCAACCGTGAAGGATCGTAGTGATCGAGGATGAGATTTCCATGGTTATAATGGGTACTCCTGTGTGTGCTACCAAAAGATTTTGTGGAACCCTATAAACTCTAGACAGGTTGTGGTCTACATCTTTATTTTTTGTTTTGACTGGTTTAAATGTTTGGTACTTTTTAATAATGATTGTTCTGTGCATCACAATTATGCAGTTGGCCAAGGTTAACCCCTTTTCTGAAATGATGTGGTTTTAATATATCTTACATGATTAATACTTAGAGTGCAGATGTCAAGGCAAAAGTATTGTTGACAAGGCAGAGGTCCTATACATACATGAAAATTATCGACAACTTGGTTATAATGTAGATATCGTTGTCTAATCAGCAGGTCCGTGATACAGCTTGAAGGTGATGGTGACTAAAGTTCATCAACGCATAGACTTGACCAATGAATTAAAAAGTTGGTACTTTTAATTTACTTCATGAAATAACTGGATGATACACAGTACCATTTTCATTGGTCCTAGAAGAATAAAATGGTAAGTCTAGCTTGAGTTGTTACTGGAAATGTTTTGATCATTCAATATGCTTCGAGCAGGATAGATTATCTTTGGGTCTTAAAAAAAATTCCCAACCTTATAGCTACATGGCCTCTTCATTTCACATGATAGGACACAAATTCTAGAAAATTGGATAATATAAGAATTTGCAATAAATAATTATTGATGGTGCCACATAAAAGCGTATGAATATTTCCAAAACATTGAAGTTAATTGAAGTTTTCTCATTAAATTTGACAGAAAGGAATCTTAACAAAAGAATTCATGCATGAATTGTGATAGCACAAATATAGCAAAACACATAGCGAAACATTTATGAGGATTACACTCATTCAAATATTCTTTAATAATCCCATTGAATCAAAGGGGCCTTCAAGTAATTTGCAAAGTTTGGTCAACCCGAAAACCCTAGAACACTAATTGGTTTTCTCCACAAATAAGTGATCAACTTTATGGTTTTTTTAAGTTAGCATGGACATTGGATGCATGAAGCAAAATTAATGGTATTCATATAACAAAACCAGCCTGAAGAGTTTCACGTAAGAAATTATGTTGCAGACATAACTGTCGTATAGTTGCATGATTGTAATTGATTGTATGGCTCATTCAGTTGATAGGGATTAAGTAAATAATATATGCTTGCATACACATTGATGCCTTGGTATGCTTATCATGTTTCTTATGCTGCACTCCGAGTGTAATTCAAACAGTCTAACTGATAAGAATAACCCGCATATATAATACAGCTATAGAGGAAAGATGTACACCGCGTGGATCCCGCGTATAGATGCACACATTCATAAGAGCATGTCGGTGAAAGGGACCAACACCGCGTGGATCCCGATGTCCAGGAACTGGGGCGCCAACTGGCACTGCCTCTCGGGACTGGTGGGGCAGGCGCTTAGCTTCGCTATCGCCCCCACCGGAGGCCAGTACCTTGTCTTCCAGGATGTCGTGCCGGCCTGGTGGCAGTTTGGACAAACCTTCACCACCTGGCGCCAGTTCGACTACTAGAACAAACACTACTAGTATTATCAAATCATTTCTAGACATATAGACTACCACTATTATTATCAACGAGGTGTCATTGTACATGTAATTTCTCATCTACACGTATGATTGTTTCTTTGATTTATTTTCATTAACTGTTCGGTTCCTCAATCTACTGTAAATTGTAGCCTCACCTATTCAAAGATTATTTGGTGTCAAACTACTAGAGGAGACCAATGTTTAATATGAACCCTCAAACCACCAATGGTTTGTCTTGAAAGCAATCATCAGACCTTTACAAACTTTACCGGGAAACAGCACACGCAAGGATACTTCCAGGAAAGACTCCTGCCACCTAAGATTCCCAAAACTCCAAGGGTACCAAGTTTGGTATAGCACAAGTAGGGGGATCACGATTTATTTTTTGGTGGAACTGTAGATCTAGGGTTCCTCTTTGAATCCTCAAACTTTTATTGGAGGAATCAATGGGGAATGGGATTTTTTTCAGTTCAACAATGGGGGGGTGCGGCTCAAATTTCGAGGATTGAGTCTAGAGGTAGAGGAAGGGTGGCTTATATATAACCCCCTTTAAATCCTTTTAATTGTTATCCCCACTTGCAGTGCACTCTGGAGGTCAGGGGTCCGGAGCCCTAGAGATCCATCCTATCCATAACCAAAACTTGAGGGTCAGTATCCTGGAGATCCTGGGTATGGAGCCCTGGAGATCCGTCCTATTTAGAGAAGGTGTCATTGGGTACCCCGGAGATCCAGGGGTCAGGGGTGGAGTACGGGGTGTCCAAAGGCGATGTCAACTGGAACCAGAGATCTGGGGGCCTTGGACCCTTGGAGTTCCGAGGTATACAGAGAGGATGCTAGTGTTGGGTTTGAGATGGGCTTTTCTAACATGGCTTTGTGTATGGGTTCTGATGAAAATGGTGTATCATGATCCCCAAACTTATACAAGACCTAAACCCCGCTTAATAGTTGGGCCTTCCTATGATTCCAAAACCAAATTCTCTTACCTTTTGCAATAGTGGACACCTTTTAACCCGAACGGGGGGTCTTTTTCACCTCCATCCTTTTCATCAATTGTGACTAAACACCTGAGGATCACTCAATTAAAGTGTTAGTCCCTTTTTTGTAGAAAAAGTGTTAGTCCATCTAATCATATGACACGAATACTAAAACACACTTAAGTGGATCGATACATTTTCACTTAAGGGGCTAGATGAACATTAAAACACACTGAAACTAGACAAAATTTAACCAAAGTTAGAAAATGTAACAAGGGTCACAAGCGGTGAGAGGTGGTGGATGCATGCATGTAGCACGGTGCGAGGAGCGAGAAAGCGTCCTGGGGTGAAGAGGAAGAACAGACAGCATCGTTGTGACAAGGGAAAGGTGGTGGCGGCGTCTACTAATGGGCAGGTGTACGAATTTGTCTGGGACTGGAGCGGTGGTGCGGGCACTGCTCCTCTCCGTGGCGATGTTGTATGCTCGATACAGACTGATGGATCCGTCTGCTAAGACGGCAGTGACAGATGATGATTGAACACCAAAAGCTAGCATGGGTATGTTTGGTTGCATATATCTTTTTTGCCTCCTTGTATATGTGACTGAATTGTGCCTAGATGGGTGAATACAGGCTAAAAACCATGTTTTACACATAGTTTATGTGTCTGCATCCTCCTCAACCTATCTAAGACGAAACGCATAGCTGGTGTTTGGTTCCAGGCATGTTCTAGGCAGATGCACAATGTGTCGTGTTTGGTTACATGCAACACATGTGGTTTGGTAGCCTCTTGTTGTAGTGGTGAGATTACTAGCACACTCGCGGGCACAACATAGATAAAGAAGCATAGCATAAACCCATAAAGCAGAGGCTCAACACACACTCAAAGGCAGTTAAGCGACAAACAGTTGCGAAAAAGTATTAACATTCTACATAAAAGTCTTAAAGGTGTGGAGACAACTTCCTAGGCATACCTGGCAAAGGCATCCTCGTGCTTCTGGCACTTGGTCACAACCTCGATGATGTTGTCGTTGAAGACGATCACCTTCAGGGTGTTGCGAGTCACCATCTTGGGTGGCAAGGTACCCGATCCTGATCAGGTGCACTGCAGCGAACGAGGACCAACCTTGATCAAGGGTGAACCTGTCGTTGATTGTCCGGATCGTCACCCTTCACACACTTGGTGAACTCAAGTGGCATCAGCAGGCACTCTAGCCTGGGTGCAAGGATGACCTTGCAGAAGTGAGTTGGGCCGGCGCCCTCATGGAATTGGTCATAGTTCTTAGGCCTCTTGGGGGCGCTGCGGAGCTCCACCATCGCCTTTCCCTTCTTGTCGGCCACAACCTTCTTTCCCTTGGAGTTCCTTGAAGCAGCCTGAGTGATCTGCATATATGAACAAGAGCTCAATGGAAGGACACATATGAATGGCATGATTGGAAGAAGGCGGGAGCAGGAGCATTAGATAGGCTTGTGAGGCATTAGATTTTTCCTTTTCTAGGTGTTTGGAGCGATGATCTCTCTCTATCTTTTTGTTCGCAATGAGTAGGGGTACTTGTATTTAGACTTTCGCTCTTCTATAAAGGAAAGGTATGCCATTGGCGTACTCTCAAAAAAAAGGGACACATAGGAACATATGAACAAGAGGTCAATGCATTGATTCATCCATCCCACCTATCTTTTCAAAAAAAATCTCACCCACCTAAATCCTTGAGGCCTCCAAAGCCCTATTTATCTACCAGCGCGCTCCACTACCGCTTCCAACCATCACTCTCTATGCCTTCTATTGTATACTCCTCCATAACTCTCTATGTGTCATCCCCTCCCAGCCCCCGCGTCGCTCCGCTCGCGGCGACTCGGGCGGCGACGAATCCCTAGTGCGCGCCGCCACCCCCTGCTAGCCCCCCCCCCCCCTCGCCGCCACCAGAGTAGGTCTCCGGGCAAGCCAGGGCGGCCGACGAGGACGATGGCGGCGAGGATCTGCTGCTCCGCCTCCGTGCGGAGAGCCACGGACGCCGAGGCGGCGGCCTCGGAAGGAGAGGCGGCGGCTGGCTCTCCGGCGAGCAGCGGTCGCGGGTGCTGCTCCGCCCCCTCGGCCGCGCGGGCGGCATGGTGGCGGCGGTCGTTTGGTGGCTGGTCTTCGCGTGCGGCCTCCTCCGGCTGTAAAATCCCCAATTTTCAATTTGGAATGTTATACATAGATCATCATGCATACCATATTTTCTTGCATTTTGCCGATCCTAGAAATTTCACGCAACTCAAGGACCCTCGGAGAGAGTTGGAGATTTCGTCATTTTGATATTTGAGTCTTCTCAAATTTTGAAGAAAGGATCATTGGTTTTGTCGGAGTTTCTTTTGCCTTTTATTTGGATAGGGAAAAATGCGCGTTTCAAAAGTTTGCATTTTAGGCCCGGAGAAAAGTTCATTTTGTTCGACTCATTTTTAGGAGTCGGGGAAAATTTTACTTTATTAGATTTGGAGTTCATTTAGATCTCTTTCTATTTTTTTCCGAGCGCGGAACCGATTTAAAAAAATGTTCCAGCGACTTGGGCCAAAGGCCCAAGCCACCCACCGAGCCAGCCGGCCAGAGGCCAAGGCCCCCCGCGCGCGCGCGTGGCGCAGCCAGGGAGCCGCCGCCGCTGGGAGTCCTTGTTGGACTCCACCTGTTCTGTTTTTTTTAGATCTCTTTCCCTCTTTTCTTTCCTAGTCCTAGTCCAATTCTTTGACCCCTACCCCAAGTTTTCTCCCCCTCCCCAATATAAATACTCCCACACCCCCCCTCTAAATCCATCAAACCCAAAGCCCCAACACCCCAAGCACCACCGCACCCCTCACCCCGCGCCGCACCCCACACCCGCGCCGCCGCCGCCCCTTGCCACACCGCCGCCGGAGTTCCTCGCCGGAGGTAGCACGCGCCGCATCTATTCTTTTCCTCGGATCGTTTTCTTCTAATCGTTCTGATTCTTCTTTTCCGATTCGTTTTTCTCTCCGGTTCTTCGCGAAACCGTTCCGGTTTTCTAGATCGGTTTTACGATCGGTTTTCTTCTCCGAAACCCTAGATTGGATTCGTTTTCTTTTCCGATTTAGTTGCCCGAGATCGTTCGCTGGACCGTTCGTCCTAACGAACGTGATCACCGGATTTCTTCTAGGTTAACGAACGTCCATTCGTTCAACCGTTCTTCTTTTTCTTCTCGTCGGATCTGTTCCGCGATCGTGGTCTCAGATCCGATCTTCGTTCTAGTCTATCTTCTCGCTCGTTTATCGGAATCAGGTGATTCAAGCGCCTGGAGTTTCGTTTCGAAACCGCCGTTCCGAATAATCAACTTTAACTAAGTTTTTGCTACGGTAAAATTTGACCTAGTTTCAACTTGCTAGAACCAAGTTGTTTTTCTTCCGCCGTTTGTTTTCGGTTTCTTTGTTCGGTTCTTTCTTTCTTCTCAACCGGAGTTCTTAAGTTGAACTTTTGGTTCGATCTCTTGTTCGAAGTTTTACCTGTGCATTAGATGAGTACTTATTGTATGCTTGTTGTTTGTCTGCGATAGATTACCCGGATTGCGCCGCTTGTTACTTCGAATCCCTAGGACTCGCGGATCATCAGCAAGGCAAGTAACACTTTGATCATACCTTTTCTACAACCCAGTTTTATTGCATTAGATCCATCCTCACACATTGCATGATTAGGATCTAATTAAATTGTGGGATGGGAAGTAGATGGGGTAGTACCTATTACCTGTTACTATGAAACCTTTGGGAGTTACTTCTACGTTTGCTTATTATGCCATGCTATGCTAGTAGACGTGGATTGGGTGAGTGATATCCATGACAGATGTGAGATTGATAATTTTAATGGTTTATCTAAGGTGGCAACTTAAACACACATCTGGGTGGATTGAGGCACCTGATGTCTATCAGGACTTGCCTGTTTTATTTTGGACCGCCACCCAGGCTCAAAGGGATCATAAGATCTTTCATGCTAAATACTTCCGTGTGCAGCCACAAGCCATTATGGGCTCTGGCATAGTTGACTAAGTCGTGCGAACTCTTACAGGGTAGACTAGCAGATGTAGGGGAAAGTAGGTGTACCGGTCTATCCATCGTAAGGTGCTAGCGCTTCTGAAAGACTGTGTCTCGGTCATCCGTTTCTCAAACACCAGTAGTGCGAGAAAACCAACGGAGGCGATCGAGTCTTGTGGGGAAAAGTGCACAAACCTCTGCACAGTGTAACAAACTAATCATGATTAGCCGTGTCCCCGGTTATGGACAATCTTGAGTATCTAGTACTTGAATATCATGTGAATCTCAACATGTTACTTCTAATTAATATTGTTGGGTTTTAATTGTTCACTTTTAATTGGGATTGGGGATGCTATCAACCATTCTCAATGTTTAACAACCACCATGATAGTTAAATAAATTTATTCCTTTGCAGTAGGGAAAAATTGGCTTTACGCAAAACAGTAACCATAGAGCTTTCCACCAGCCAAATATGCATATAGTATAGATGTTTCATTCCATTACTCTCTATGTGTTACCTTGCCAGCATATTCCATGTGCTGACCCGTTTCGGGCTGCAACGTTAATGTTGCAGACTTTTCAGACGATGATTAAGGTGCTTTTAGGTCGTGGTTCTATACTCAGTGATGTCGTTGGAGTTGATGGACCCATTTATCTTCCAAGTCTTCCGCTGTTATCGTTATTAGATGGCCTTAAGCCACATTATTGTAATAAGTTCTCTTCGGAGACATCGATGTAATAAGTGTGTGATTGCCACTCTTCTATAAATCCTTCGAAGTACTGTGTGGTGTCAGCATTACTAATCCAGGGATGACACCGGAGCACAGAGATCAGACTGTTTGAGGTTTGGTCGCTACAGAGATGGTATCAGAGCACACGCTGACTGTAGGACACGACCACTAAGTTAAAGCCATAGATCACTATTCTCTCCTCATTTTCTAACTCCTCATCTTTTCTACTCTTTAGGATGAAGGACGCAAAGATTAAGTACGCTCAACCGGATGAAGGCACACCTTTTGGATTTCACTTGAAGGAAGTCACCAAGTACCTAAACATTGGATTACCAAGTTTCACGGGAACTTTCAACGCCACTTTACCTGAAGAGGAGCGCTGGAAGATTCAAGCTCACGTTCCGGGAAGGACATTCGCGCCAATCACGAAGCCCATAGATAGCGTTTTCAATGCACCAACTTGGAGTCTAGGAAAGAGCATGTCAGCCATATCACCATAGGACGCATTGGAGAAGTTTATCAAGAAGACCTCAAGGACACTATCTACCAGATTTGCGGACGCCGAGATGAACAATGGGAGTTAGTCACCACCAAGAAGGATCGATCCATTGTAGCATTCATCTAGGAGTTAAACCAGCACATTCGACGTCACGAGAACCAGATGTGCAATGATATGATGGAGTTGAAGAATGCGAAGGCGAAGATCATCGAGCTAGAAGGAGAACTGAAGGCTACACGCAAGGACTACATGGACGAGATCGTAGCTCTAGCAAGACACAACTGCGATCTTAAGCAAGAGATTGAAGAACTCAAGAGGAAGTTAGCATCCAAGGAGGAAGATGAGTACGTCGCATGTCCAGACAATTACATCATCATCGACGACACCGATTCGGATCCAAGCGAACCCGACTTTGACAACGAAGCTGGAGCGGATATCATGGAGTCTTCCACCGGTTCAAATTTCTAGATGACCACCAAATATTAGTAGTATTCCCCCCATGTAAACACTATAGTTCAAGCACTTTTGCGATAGTTAGATCGATTGTAAGCCCTTGTTTGATTGAATGAAGTGATTTTGTGTGAATTTTCTCATGTGCATTGGGGTAGTGTTTTCTCTTTAGACCTCATTCTATTCTCATTTCTCGTCTTTTCTAAACCCTCAGATGCCTCCGAGACGTGACAATGGATTCCCACCGGAGCTCACTCAGTTGATCCAACAGCAGAATCAGTTGATGGAGATGTTAGTTCAGAATCAGCAGAACAACAACAACAACAACAACAACAACAACAACAACAACAACAACAACAACAACAACCCACCACCACCACCACCTGTTGACCACTTAGCCCGTTTCCTTAGGCTGAATCCGCCGGTGTTCTCTAGTAGCATCGAGCCGGTAGTAGAAGACGATTGGCTCCGCAAGATAGGAAGGGAGTTGACCACTGCAGGATGCACGGATGGTGAGAAAGTGAAGTTTGTCGCACATCAGTTGGAGGGACCCGCGGCAGCATGGTGGGAGAATTTCACAGCCACCTTCCCAGTTGACACTGTCACATGGGATCAGTTTCAGCAAGCTTTCCGCACTGCACATGTTTCAGCAGGAGCCATGGCCATGAAGAAGCGTGAGTTTCGCAACTTACGCCAAGGAGGAAGGACAGTTGGCCAGTATGTTGATGACTTCAGCAATTTAGCACATTATGCCCCAGATGACGTTGCTACGGATGCAGCTAAGCAGGAGAAGTTTCTGGAAGGATTGAATGATGAGTTAAGCATGCAGTTGATGGTAGCAAGTTTCCGCAACTACCAGGAGTTGGTAGATCGTGCCATCGTGATTGAAGGGAAGCAACAGCAGATTGAGAACCGCAAGAGGAAGTATAGACAGGGGAAGTATAACTCTGGAGCCTAGCAGAAGTCCCGTTTTACCCCTAAATCGGGATTTCAGTTTCAGCATACCCATGGAGGAGGTAGTTCGCACAACCACAATGGTCACAAGAATGGTAATGGGAATGGAGGAAGCAACGGCCAGAACCGGACCACCCCATCGACCCCATCCAAGAGAGACCTGAGCCAAGTCACCTGTTTCAAGTGTTCCAAGACCGGACATTATGCCAATGAATGTCCTGAAGGCCGGAATGGAAATGGCAATGGAAGCTCTGGGAAAAAGTCGAACCCTTTCAATAGGGGACAGGTGAACCACGTCAACGTGGAGGAGGTTGAAGATCAGCCGGATGCAGTGATCGGTAAGTTTTTGGTTAAGTCATTTACCGCACTCGTTCTTTTCGATACTGGTGCATCGCATTCATACATATCAAGGGGATTTGTGGAAAAATATAGCCTGCCCACTAGGATTCTTAAAACACCTATGCTAGTAAGTTCGCCAGGAGCAGAGTACATGGCCAGTCAAGGATGTTTTCAAGTGCCATTAAGCATAGGAAGGCATGTTTTCCCAACGGATTTGATTATTCTGGAGTCCCAAGGTTTGGATGTAATTCTCGGTATGGATTGGCTGTCGATGTATGGAGGAAACATCGATTGTGCTAGTAAGACAATTTTGCATACAACGCCAGAAGGAAGAAGGATCAAGTATGTATCCCGGCATGTGCCAAATAGGACACAAGTAAATTGCCTGACAGGAGTTGTGCAGGAGGAAGTACCAGTCGTAAAGGATTTTCCTGATGTATTTCCTGAAGAGTTGCCAGGCATGCCACCAGATAGAGACATTGAGTTTTGATTGAGTTGTTGCCGGGTACAGGCCCAATATCGAAGAGACCATACCGGATGCCAACAAAGGATTTTGTGGAAATTAAGAATCAGATTAAGGAGTTATTGGAGAAAGGTTACATACGCCCAAGTTCTTCGCCTTGGGGATCACCCATACTTCTAGTAGAGAAGAAGGATGGATCATTAAGGATGGTTGTTGATTATCGTGGATTGAATGAAGTAACCATCAAGAACAAGTACCCACTGCCAATGATAAATGATCTGTTTGATCGTTTGCAAGGATCTAAAGTGTTTTCCAAGATCGATTTGCGATCAGGGTACCACCAGTTGAAGATTCGAGAACAGGACATACCTAAGACAGCTTTCACCACGAGATATGGACTGTATGAGTATACCGTTATGTCATTTGGATTGACTAACGCGCCTGCCTATTTTATGAACATGATGAACAAGGTGTTTATGGAGTTTTTGGATAAGTTCGTCGTAGTGTTCATTGATGATATCCTGGTTTATTCGAAGAATGAAGAAGAGCATAAGGAGCATTTGCGTTTGGTATTGGAGAAGCTAAGGGAACATCAATTATATGCCAAATTTAGCAAATGTGAGTTTTGGTTGAAGGAAGTTGGATTCCTCGGACACGTTATATCCGGAGAAGGGATAGCAGTTGACCCTGCAAAGGTTGAGACCGTAACCGAATGGGAAGCACCAATGACAGTTGGAGAGATCCGGAGTTTTCTTGGACTTGCAGGATACTACCGGAGATTCATGGAGAATTTTTCAAAGATTGCAAAGCCTATGACGGAGTTGTTAAAGAAGGATACTAAGTTCAAATGGACTGAGGAGTGTGAGGCTAGTTTCCAGGAGTTGAAGAAACGATTGGTTACCTCACCAGTGTTGATTTTGCCAGATCAGACCAAGGATTATGAGGTATATTGCGACGCTTCACGTCGAGGACTTGGAGCAGTGCTTATGCAGGAAGGAAGAGTTGTTTCGTATGCTTCACGACAACTGAAGCCTCATGAGTTGAATTATGCCACGCATGATTTGGAGTTAGCAGCCGTAGTGCATGCATTGAAGACATGGAGACATTTCCTCATTGGAAATCATTGTGAGGTGTACACGATCACAAGAGTTTGAAGTACATTTTCACGTAGAAGGAGTTGAATCTCAGACAAAGGAGATGGTTGGAACTCATCAAGGATTATGATATGAGATTGCATTACCATCCCGGTAAAGCTAATGTAGTAGCTGACGCATTGAGCCGTAAGAGCCATGTCAATATGGTAATGACAGGAGGAATGCCCAAGGAGTTAGCAGAAAACCTTCGTGAACTAAGTTTAGAGATAGTTCCGAAAGGCTACGTAGCAGCATTGGAGATTCAGTCAACATTGATGGATAGAATCAGAGAAGCTCAGAAATCCGACAAGGAGATTGCTTCTATAAAGGAGAAACTGAGCCAAGGAAAAGCAAAGGGATTTCATGAGGATGAGCACGATACCCTATGGTTTGAGGACCGTGTTTATGTGCCCAATGACCCGGAGATCAGGAAGTTGATTTTGCAAGAGGCACATGATTCACCGTATTCGATTCACCCAGGAAATACCAAGATGTATTTGGATTTGAAGGAGACATTCTGGTGGACCGGAATGAAGAAGGATATTGCAGCATATGTAGCAGTTTGTGATGTGTGTCATGGAGTGAAGGTAGAACATCAGAAGCCACCCGGACTGTTACAACCATTGCCGATACCCGAATGGAAGTGGGATAAGATAGGCATGGATTTTATCACAGGACTACCCGGGACAAAAGCAGGTTATGACTCGATATGGGTAGTAGTTGATCGTTTGACGAAGGTAGCACATTTCATTCCAGTTAAGACCACTTACACCAGTGCTAAATTGGCAAAGATATACATGACGCGAATCATTTGTTTGCATGGAGTTCCAAGGAGTATTGTATCAGACAGAGGAACCCAATTTACCTCAAAGTTTTGGAATCAGTTGAATGAGACTTTGGGAACCAGGCTAGAGTTCAGCACCGCTTTTCATCCGCAGACAGATGGACTGACCGAGAGGGTCAATCAGATTTTGGAAGATATGCTAAGAGCTTGTGCACTAGATTATGGATCTAGTTGGGACGATAATTTGCCGTATGCGGAGTTTTCCTATAACAACAGTTACCAAACCAGTCTGAAGATGGCACCTTTCGAAGCTTTGTACGGAAGGAGGTGCAGGACACCATTGTCATGGGACGAAGTTGGAGACCGTCAGTTCTTTGGACCAGATTTGATCAAGGAGTCTGAACAGAAAGTGAAGTTGATTCGCGATAGGCTCAAGGTAGCCCAGTCCAGGAAGAAGAGCTACGCAGATTCAAAATGCAAGGAGACAGTTTACGAAACCGGAGACAGAGCGTATCTCCGAGTATCCCCACTTCGAGGATTTAAACGTTTTGGAGTCAAGGGAAAGTTAGCACCGCGTTTCGTTGGACCGTATAAGATCTTGTAACGTATGGGAGAAGTCGCCTATAAGTTGGAATTACCAGAGGGACTGTCAGGAGTTCATGACGTATTCCATGTTTCTCAGCTGAAGAAATGTCACACCGAGATGGCGGAGGTACCGTTAAGAGATACAGTGCTGCTAGAAGCAATTCAGTTGAAGGACGACTTAACGTATGAAGAGAAACCAGTCAAGATTCTCGAGTTTGCCAGCAGAGTTACCCGCAGCAAGGTTATCAAGTTTTGCAAAGTTCAGTGGAACCACCACTCAGAGGATGAAGCCACCTGGGAGAGAGAAGAAGAGTTGCTCAAGGACCACCCTCACCTATTTTCTAGCCAACCCGAATCTCGAGGGCGAGATTCATCTTAAGGGGGGTAGGTTTGTAACATCCCAAATTTTCAATTTGGAATGTTATACATAGATCATCATGCATACCATATTTTCTTGCATTTTGCCGATCCTAGAAATTTCACGCAACTCAAGGACCCTCAGAGAGAGTTGGAGATTTCGTCATTTTCATATTTGAGTCTTCTCAAATTTTGAAGAAAGGATCATTGGTTTTGTCGGAGTTTCTTTTGCCTTTTATTTGGATAGGGAAAAATGCACGTTTTAAAAGTCTGCATTTTAGGCCCGGAGAAAAGTTCATTTTGTTCGACTCATTTTTAGGAGTCGGGGAAAATTTACTTTATTAGATTTGGAGTTCGTTTAGATCTCTTTCTGTTTTTTTTTCGAGCGCGGAACCGATTTAAAAAAAATGTTCCAGCGACTTGGGCCAAAGGCCCAAGCCACCCACCGAGCCAGCCGGCCAGAGGCCAAGGCCCCCCGCGCGCGCGCCTGGCGCAGCCAGGGAGCCACCGCCGCTGGGAGTCCTTGTTGGACTCCACCTGTTCGTTTTTTTTAGATCTCTTTCCCTCTTTTCTTTCCTAGTCCTAGTCCAATTCCTTGACCCCTACCCCAAGTTTTATCCCCCTCCCCAATATAAATACTCCCACCCCCCCCCTCTAAATCCATCAAACCCAAAGCCCCAACACCCCAAGCACCACCGCACCCCTCACCCCGCGCCGCACCCCACACCCGCACCGCCGCCACCCCGTGCCACACCGCCGCCGCCCCACGCCCACGCCGCCGGAGTTCCTCGCCGGAGACCTCGCCACAGGTAGCACGCGCCGCATCTATTCTTTTCCTCGGATCATTTTCTTCTAATCGTTCCGATTCTTCTTTTCCGATTCGTTTTTCTCTCCGGTTCTTCGCGAAACCGTTCCGGTTTTCTAGATCGGTTTTACGATCGGTTTTATTCTCCGAAATCCTAGATCGGATTCGTGACAGGAAAATCAAGTTTCTACGATCAGATCGTGGAGGAGAATACTTGAGTCACGAATTTGGCACACACTTAAGAAAATGTGGAATAGTTTCACAACTCACGCCGCCTGGAACACCTCAGCGTAACGGTGTGTCCGAACGTCGTAATCGCACTCTATTAGATATGGTGCAATCTATGATGTCTCTTACCGATTTACCGCTATCTTTTTGGGGCTATGCTTTAGAGACTGCCGCATTCACTTTAAATAGGGCTCCGTCGAAATTCGTTGAGACGACACCGTATGAATTATGGTTTGGGAAGAAACCTAAGCTGTCGTTTCTAAAAGTTTGGGGATGCGATGCTTATGTCAAGAAACTTCAACCTGAAAAGCTCGAACCCAAGTCGGAAAAATGCGTCTTCATAGGATACCCTAAAGAAACTATTGGGTATACCTTCTACCTCAGATCCGAAGGCAAGGTCTTTGTTGCCAAGAATGGATCCTTTCTAGAGAAGGAGTTTCTCTCGAAAGAAGTAAGTGGGGGGAAAGTAGAACTAGATGAAGTATTGCCTCTTGAACCGGAAAATGGCGCAACTCAAGAAAATGTTCCTGAGGTGCCAGCACCGACTAGAGAGGAAGTTAATGATAATGATCAAGATACTTCTGATCTAGCTCCTACTGAAATTCGAAGGTCCACAAGGACACGTTCCGCACCAGAGTGGTACGGCAACCCTGTCTTGGAAATCATGTTGTTAGACAACGGTGAACCTTCGAACTATGAAGAAGCGATGGCGGGCCCGGATTCCGACAAATGGCTAGAAGCCATGAAATCCGAGATAGGATCCATGTATGAAAACGAAGTGTGGACTTTGACTGACTTGCCCGTTGAACGGCGAGCCATAGAAAATAAATGGATCTTTAAGAAGAAGACAGACGCGGATGGTAATGTGACCATCTATAAGGCTCGGCTTGTCGCTAAGGGTTACCGACAAGTTCAAGGGGTTGACTATGATGAGACTTTCTCACCGGTAGCGAAGCTGAAGTCCGTCCGAATCATGTTAGCAATTGCCGCGTTTTACGATTATGAAATATGGCAAATGGACGTCAAAACGGCATTCCTTAATGGTTTCCTTAAGGAAGGTTTTGTCGATCCTAAGAATGCTGACAAGGTATGCAAGCTCCAACGCTCGATTTATGGGCTGGTGCAAGCATCTCGGAGTTGGAACATTCGCTTTGATGAGATGATCAAAGCGTTTGGGTTTACGCAGACTTATGGAGAAGCCTGTGTTTACAAGAAAGTGAGTGGGAGCTCTGTAGCATTTCTCATATTATATGTAGATGACATACTTTTGATGGGAAATGATATAGAACTCTTGGACAGCATCAAGGCCTACTTGAATAAGAGTTTTTCAATGAAGGACCTTGGAGAAGCTGCTTATATATTAGGCATCAAGATCTATAGAGATAGATCAAGACGCCTCGTAGGTCTTTCACAAAGCACATACCTTGATAAGATATTGAAGAAGTTCAATATGGATCAGTCTAAGAAGGGGTTCTTGCCTGTACTGCAAGGTATGAAATTGAGCTCGGCTCAAAGTCCGACCACGGCAGAAGAAATAGAAGAGATGAGTGTCATCCCCTATGCCTCAGCCATAGGTTCTATTATGTATGCCATGCTGTGTACCAGACCTGATGTAAATCTTGCCGTAAGTTTGGTAGGAAGATACCAAAGTAATCCCGGCAAGGAACACTGGACAGCGGTCAAGAATATCCTAAAGTACCTGAAAAGGACTAAGGAGATGTTTCTCGTTTATGGAGGTGACGAAGAGCTCGTCGTAAAGGGTTACGTCGATGCTAGCTTCGACATAGATCTAGATGACTCAAAGTCACAAACCGGATACGTGTATATTTTGAATGGTGGGGCAGTAAGCTGGTGCAGTTGCAAGCAGAGCGTCGTGGCGGGATCTACATGTGAAGCGGAGTACATGGCAGCCTCGGAGGCAGCACATGAAGCAATTTGGGTGAAGGAGTTCATCACCGACCTCGGAGTCATACCCAATGCGTCGGGGCCGATCAAGCTCTTCTGTGACAACACTGGAGCTATTGCACTTGCCAAGGAGCCCAGGTTTCACAAGAAGACAAGGCACATCAAGCGTCGCTTCAACTCCATTCGTGAAAATGTTCAAGATGGAGACATAGAAATTTGTAAAGTACATACGGACCTGAATGTAGCAGATCCGTTGACTAAACCTCTCCCTAGGGCAAAACATGATCAACACCAGAATTCCATGGGTGTTCGATTCACCAGATTATTGACTCTAGTGCAAGTGGGAGACTGTTGGAAATATGCCCTAGAGGCAATAATAAAAGCATTATTATTATTATATTTCCTTGTTCATGGTAATTGTCTTTATTCATGCTATAATTGTGTTATCCGGAAATCGTAATACATGTGTGAATAACAGACACCAACATGTCCCTAGTAAGCCTCTAGTTGACTAGCTCGTTGATCAACAGATAGTCATGGTTTCCTGGCTATGGACATTGAATGTCATTGATAACGAGATCACATCATTAAGAGAATGATGTGATGGACAATACCCAATCATAAACATAGCATAAAGATCGTATAGTTCGTCTGCTAGAGTTTTGCAATGTCAAGTATCTTTTCCTTAGACCATGAGACCGTGTAACTCCCGGATACCGTAGGAGTACTTTGGGTGTGCCAAACGTCACAACGTAACTGGGTGACTATAAAGGTAGACTACGGGTATCTCCGAAAGTATCTGTTGGGTTGACACGGATCAAGACTGGGATTTGTCACTCCGTATGACGGAGAGGTATCACTGGGCCCACTCGGTAATGCATCATCATAATGAGCTCAAAGTGACCAAGTGTCTGGTCACGGGATCATGCATTACAGTACGAGTAAAGTGACTTGCCGGTAACGAGATTGAACGAGGTATTGGGATACCGACGATCGAATCTCGGGCAAGTGATATATCGATTGACAAAGGGAATTGCATACGGGGTTGATTGAATCCTCGACATCGTGGTTCATCCGATGAGATCATCGTGGAGCATGTGGGAGCCAACATGGGTATCCAGATCCCGCTGTTGGTTATTGACTGGAGAGTCGTCTCGGTCATGTCTACATGTCTCCCGAACCCGTAGGGTCTACACACTTAAGGTTCGGTGACGCTATGGTTGTGAAGATATGTATATGCAGTAACCCGAATGTTGTTCGGAGTCCCGGATGAGATCCCGGACGTCACGAGGAGTTCCGTAATGGTCCGGAGGTAAAGAATTATATATAGGAAGTGCTGTTTCGGCCATCGGGACAAGTTTTGGGGTTACCGGTATTGTACCGGGACCACCGGAAGGGTCCCGGGGGTCCACCGGGTGGGGCCACCTATCCCGGAGGGCCCCATGGGCTGAAGTGGGAAGGGACCCAGCCCTTAGTGGGCTGGGGCGCCACCCCTAAGGGGGCCATGCGCCTAGGGTTAGGGGAAACCCTAAAGGGGGGGCGCCCCCCTTGCCTTGGGGGCCAAGCCCCACCCTTGGCCGGCGCCCCCCCCCCCCCCTAGGAGATCCATCTCCTAGGGCCGGCGCCCCCCCCCCCCTTGGCACCCCTATATATAGTGGGGGAGATGAGGGACTTTGGTCTACGACTTTTGGTGCTTCCCTCTCTCCCTGTTACATCTCCCTCTTGCGTAGTATAGGCGAAGCCCTGCTACTGTGACGCCCTGCATCCACCACCACGCCGTCGTGCTGCTGGATCATCACCAACCTCTCCTTCCCCCTTGCTGGATCAAGAAGGAGGAGACGTCTCCCGTCCCGTACGTGTGTTGAACGCGGAGGTGCCGTCCGTTCGGCACTCGGTCATCGGTGATTTGGATCACGTCGTGTTCGACTACATCATCCCCGTTCGTTGAACACTTCCGCACGCGATCTACAAAGGTATGTAGATGCATCTCATGACTCGTTGCTAGATGAACTCCTAGATGGATCTTGGTGAAACGAGTAGGAAAATTTTTGTTTTCTGCAACGTTCCCCATCACTCGGTACGACTATTTTTCGTCCATACCAAGCCTCCTTTTTAACCATTCTGCCTTTTCATCATCCAAATGTGTTTCAGACAGGAAAATCACATCTGGTTTATGCCGCCTCTGGATGTCCAGAAGCGCCAGAACTGTCGGGGCGCCAAGTATGCCCCGACAGTTCCAACTAATGATCCTCATTGCTCCCGGCGATCACCCACAAGGGGTGTCGCCGATGCATCAAGCTGCAGGTTAGCAGCACTTGAATTCGCCCTCATTCTTTTTGGGTCATGGATCTTTTCTGGAGTACTCATCTGACTCTTATCCACCCTGTCATTTCTTCCAGGTTCCAGCAGACCAACTCTCTCATTTACAAAGCCTGGTGGTGGTGTTAAATCATCCCTCCCTGAAATATTTGTCCCTGAATCATCCTCTCCAATGAGTCTCTTTTTTGCCAAAGGAACAACAGCCCCCTGGTTATTCATCCTCTTGTCTAATTCCATGTCATTCTGGCCTTTGGGTATTGGGTCCTCCGGATCGACTTGTTCTTTGTCAAGCCCCCCATCTCTTCCCCTAGGCCTTCCCATATTCTTCCTTCCCCTTCCACTACCAGATCCACCAGAGGGATCATCATAATTTACCAGGAGCTAGTCCCCCCACTCGCAGTCATCTGGGTGGTGTAGGCCATCCCCACATTCAGTAACCAGGTGTCCAATCAGGCCACAAAAATCGCAGAAGTCGGGAAGCTTTTCATATTCAACAGGATACCTTTTGCTTTCCTTCAATGTCAACGGAACAAACCGAACAATGGGGGTATCCAGCATTATATGGACGCGAGCCCTCAAATACTTTGCTGGGTTTATACGCCCCTCATTGACTATGACTTTGATCGGGGGAATTCCCACCTTTTTAGCTATTTTCTCAGCAATCTCCGTTTTCTTCATGAGACCATCCAGTATTCCAATGATGCGTGCCCATACAGCTATACGATCGAGCTTATACTCCTCGACGTTTGACAGACCATCATATTCTTCCTATACTACAGCGGCGGTACGGAACAACCATGGGCCACCGTTCATGACGCGATTCCAATCGCCAATGCAAAGGAATTGGGCGAGGAAGATGTTTGGTTTCTTATCTTTGAAGATCACGCCCTGCGCCGGCGCCCAGGCGTTTCGCATTGCCTTATACAAAGCAATATGGCTAAAGGGTTTAGTTGTATGAACCCTAAAGATGGCGATCCAACGAGTCTCTTCTATTAACCCTTCAATCTCTCCCGACAGATCTAACTCCTCTTCCTCCTCCCCATGGAGATTCAGCCCTGAAAACCTGTCCTCCAGATTTGCTTCTGATCCAGTCGTACCTCGCCCACCCCCGCTTCCCGACGCGACGCCCTTCGGCGCCTTTCCACTCCTCCGCTCCGCCATGCAAGCCGGCGGAAACAGGCAAGAACTATCTGGGATCACGCACAGGTCGACACGATCAACCTTACGCGAGAATTTTTTGGTGTAGAAGTGATATATGTGGAACCCTAGCGGCGCGGCGCAAGGGGATATGGGGAACCCTAGTCGCCTAGGGGAAAACATGTGGTTGATGGCTTTGTTAAAAACTGGATTGAACCCTAGCGGTTGATGGCTTTGTTAATTCAAAGTCGGGCTCTCTCTCGAGCCTTCGTTCTAAAATAAAAAAAACTCTATGTGTCTCACTAACGCTCCAACATGAACCCCTTCCCCAACTGCCGCGGATGGAGCGCATTCCTTCTTGGATGCTCGCTCAATGACCGCACGAAGGTTGCGAACACCGTGAAGGTGTGCTCCCGATTCACGAGCATGGATAAGATGCATAGAGGCAAACGTTGTTATGTTGAAGGCGAGGAAGACGGAGTTGGAGAGGCTGATATGTGACCCAGTCAAAGGCGCTATGTCGGTGGACATACTACAATGGTCGATGGATGAGGCCGAGTCGGTGAGAATGCACACAACCAACCAACCACGCCCCACATGATCTCAGTCCCTGGTGGAGATACGTGGCCTGAATAACGTGCAAATATGATCTCAGTCCCTGCAACTTACACATCCGATCGGTGGTTGTACATACGCTATATCGAGTGTTTGACAAAAAACTACCATTTTAAGGGTTCACGTCCCACGGAACTACCACTTAAAAAAAAGTGACCGAAAACTACTAAAATTTTCTAATCTTGTGACTAAAAACTACCACTTTCAGATAATGACCAGTTTAGACGATTTAAATATGTTGACCGTTCAGTTGACCATTATTACAGGTGGGACCCACACGTCATTCTTCTTCCTCCTCTCTGTATCTTTCTGTGGCATTTTCACAAACAGCTTCTGTGCATCCCGGCTCCCCGGCGGTCGTCGCCGTAGGCGAGAGGGAGGGCCGAGCCATGGCGCTGCTGCTCCTTGCCGCTGACCACGAGCTCCAGCTCGAAGGGAGGCCGCCATAGCAGCGAGCCCTTGTTGCTGGGCGAGACTGCTGCTGCCCGAATTCTGCGCCGTCGGGCACGCGGAGGATGAGGAGGACCGGCAGCAGCCAAGTCTCCTGGAACAGCAGCGCCGGCGGCCGGCGTCTTCCTCGCCGGGAGATGGAGGGGTGGGTCCTCGCAGGATCCTGCGGCGCCGGCGGCTTCCTCGCCGGGAGATGGAGGGGCGGGTGCTCGACGGATCCCGCGGCGCCGGCGGCTACCTCGGTGGGAGATGGAGGGGCGGTTGCTTCGCCGGGACATGGAGGGGCGGCTGCTCGTCGGATCCCATAGCTCCGGCAGCGAGCGGCTGCCTCACTGGCCAGATCGAGCGGAGTCTGGAGCAGAGGTGCGGGTGGAGCGATGGTGCAGTGCGGGTTCAGGGGCAGCAGTTGACTTTTTTCAACTGAGATTGGGAATTTAGAAAAAAAAAGCATGTCAGCCCTGATGGGTAGGCCCCCCATTGTCATAAACATGTTTAAATTATTTAAACCGGCCATTTTCCAAAAGTGGTAGTTTTTAGTCATGAAATTAGAAAATTTTGGTAGCTTTCGGTCAGTTTTTTTAAAGTGATAGTTCTGTGGGACAGTAACCCCTAAAATGGTAGTTTTTTGTCAATCACTCCGCTATATCTAGTACCCTGCTGCTATCAAAACAAGGAAAAGATAAGACTTTGCCTCGAAACACGTGTGAGAATGTGACTGCTCTGAGAACGCAAGTGCCTGAAACAATCCACAAACCAGGCATACACCACGTGTACTTTGCAATCCACGCAGAAGAAACATCATACACCAGCCTCCTCCAACAATTCAGATACAGATACAGCATCCCCATATGCAACAGCTGTGCGCATATCGAATTCCTTGCGCCACGATGAAGATTTAGCACAGGTATCTAACATTAACAACTAGCCAGACTCATCGAATTCTAGCCGGAGTGTGATGTAACAATTCTTTGTACAACAATCAACACTGAGGCATGACAGCAAGAAACTATTTGCCCCGGCGTGCATGTGTTTTGGTACACCGAATGCCTGAACGTTTGCGTACCCATTTGCATTCGAGTTTTTCTTCAGACGTACTGCTCTTCTCCATCACAACCACTAAGATCAAAACCACAAGACATTGCAGGTGACAGATCAATTTTGTAAAGTGTACATGATGTCAGCCTCTCTTCTTGTACTATCTGATAGCTCCAAGAAGATTTGCTCCTCCAAGCTTAGCACCAGTTAAATCCTGTTACCAAAGCAGACATAGTTTAATTTTTAAGATGGAGATAAACAAAAGAAGGCAAGATTCTTCAGGATTTCTAATCCTATATAACAAAAAAATGAAACAGGAATATACAACAAATTATTGCTCTTTGTATTTGCAAAATAATTGGAGTAGATAAATTGATCAAATTATGCATGAAGTGAAAAATTCACTATCCAGGTAAAGCAAATAGCAAACAGGACAACATACAGTTTCACGCAAATCAACTTCTCTCAAGTAGGCTCGCTGAAGATTTGCCCCTTGCAAGTTTGCACCCGACAACTTAGCCCCCTGCAAACCAGACTAGCTTAGCATAGGGGTATGAATGACATAGTGAGGACAAGTATGCGAATACATTGTCAAGTAAGACACCAGAAAAAAATGTTTGACTTCGCTAATGTCTTTTCGTTTATGCATGCTTCATCAAACAGAATAAGTAAACAACATGGCTTACGTAACATATCGAACAGTCAATATTCTGGACAAAGATGATGGGTACTGACTCCATGTTATGATAGTTTACTGAGGTTAGTACATTTTAACTTCTGTGAATGTTAGATGCTTACAGAGAACTAAAGAAAGCCCTGATAAATACTCCCTCTGTAAACAAATATAAGATGTAACGTCTTATATTAGTTTACAGAGGGAGTGGATGTTTGTGAGAACTGAGCGCTGGCTCGGATAGCTAGAGCTCGCGGGTGTAAGCTTGCCCAGCCACATTCGATCCACAGTTAAGAGAGGGGGGGGGGGGGGGGGGGGGGGGGGACTTCCCCCTTTAACCATGTTTTTAATCTAAATAGATATTTGTATATGTTGACATTATGACACTACTTAGTACGTAAGAACATTTAAGATGATAGCACACTTTATTTTAGCTGGAAGCTTCAAACTCTTCAGTTCCAAACATGAGAGTAAAGACACACTACAAATCCATAAAATTAAAATTCAAGCTTTACGATGAACAGGCATGTAAGATTTGCTACAATAGTTTGACAACAAGATATTGTGGCACACTAGATATGAACCAGATAATCAGCAGACTGTATCGGTGAGGTTCGTTTTAATAAATTTCTATGATGAAGTTATTTTACCTTGAGATTGGCCCCTTCAAGGTTAGCTCCATTCAAATCGGCACCCGTAAGATTAGCATTCTGAAAGTTCATTGGAATTCACAATAAGACACACAAGAAATGAAATAATCAACACCTAAACTTTGACGTTTTCTAATTACTAAAAAGAATATTTATAGAAATCTTCTATGTGTGACTGTCTAGAGAAGAACGACATGGACCTATGGGGACAAAAAGATAGAAATTTGTCCTGTATGAAGTTCAAATTTCGGGCACACATAGTTTTGATGCTTTTTGAGCTGCTAAAAGTAACTCCACAGGAAGCTTCTACGTGTGACTATCTAGGGAAGAACATGGAACTATGAATACAAATAGATAAAACATATGTCCTGCATGCAGCTAATACTTTGGGCATGTGCTGGACTCTGTTTACATATTTCGGATGCTACACACGTTGCAGAGGTGGAAAATAGATATACATAAGTGCCACTAGTGGCAGAATTAGCATCTAAGAAGTATGCTTTGCGTCATTGTTTATAAGGCGGTAAGATAAGCACCAACCACCCTGACGCCTAAGTGCCTAAAGCAGACATAATCGTAAGGCGCTGCCAGGGCGTCTTGCCGCCTAAGCGATTAAGGTGGGACGCCTTATAAACAATGCTATGCGTATGGTGTTGTTCATTATGATTATTTTGTATGGTGAACAGCGACTTCATATATCACTATGTCAGCAGGGACTTTCAGCAGCAAAACACAAAACAGGGAATGTTTATGAAGAAATACACTACTCACAACAATTTGCAAACCTGTAAATGGGCTGAACGGACATCTGTCTCAATGAAGCTACATCCCGTTAAGCATGCATCTGCAAAATTAGTCTAGCAAATCAATCGCTTCATACTTGGTTTTGTGAACCATAGCAACTTATAAGAATCTTTTCAAGTATATGATTAAATCTACTTTTGCACCCCCCAAAGGGAAAGAGAGGGCAAAGGACAGCTTAAGGGCATCTCCAACGCTGACCCCCAAACTGCACACCGCATCCGTCCGCGGACCAGGGGACCAGTCCACGGACAAGGATGAGGGAGCCGGCCATCCAAAGCTAGCCGCATACATCCGCCACCCAGTTTTTTTAAGTCCGCACGCTCAAACTAGCCGCAAATCTAGTTCCAGTTTATATAAAAAAATGTTCAAATGCAGCAGTAGTTCTAATTTAAATATTACAATCCAACAAAGTATTCAAATTGTAATAGTTCAAACTTGAATTTAACTAGCACGTATGTACTAGTTGTCCCCTTTGACCTCCCAAAGATGCTCAATCAAATCTTCCTTCAGTTGCTCATGAGTTGCTCGATAAAGAATTTGTTGATGCATTTGAACAAACTCATCAAATGTGGCCGGATTCTGGTCTGAAAGTTCGATAGGATCACCCATGTTCTCAAATTCAAGAGCTATGGCAGCATCCTCACCCTCATCCTCCACAATCACGTTGTGCATGATCACACAACATGTCATCACCTCCCACAAGGTCTCCGGATCCCATTGTTTTGCAGGTCCACGAACAACTGCAAAACGTGCTTGCAGAACTCCAAATGCCCTCTCAACATCCTTTCTAGCTGCTTCTTGTTTTGGGGCAAGGGGGAGACGGAATCGTCGAGTTCCAGCAAGGGTGTGGCGGGAGGTCAGGGTGGTGAAGCGGTGGCGGACGCAAGAAAGAAAACGGATGCAGAGAAAGATGGGAGGATGGAGGCGCAGGTCCAGGAGGGGTTCTGGGTGGGCCGGGAGTGTCGGAGTCCTACGTGGCTTTGAAGATGCCCTAAGATGGTAAGTTACAAAGAACTGCCCTAGTGATACAGTGGTCACAAAGGCAAGAAAATGTTTAAACAGGAGAAGCTTCAGATTTACTTTAGCAATATACAGTGTGTATAAACAAAAAAAAATACAAAATAAGCTGCGATCAAGTTAAATACATGATTTGGGGTAGGGTGAGGGGATTGTATACCTTGCAGGTTTGCGCTTTGAACGTTTGCTCTGTCTAGGACAGCGTCTTGAAGATTTGCTCCAGTAAGCTCACACCTGTTATTATCCAAAAATGAGCACTTACAAACAGCATATACAAACAAAAATCAGCATATAAGGAGGGAAATGGATATTAACCAGTTTCTTAGGCACCCATACAAAAAGAAAAAGATAGAAAATATCATCTTAGATACTATCGACAAGACCAGAAGAAGATCGACGGTGTATCTTACTCATGTAAATTTGCCTGTTCAAATGAAGAATGTGCAGCTTCCACCAGCTGCAAAAAAACATGCAGTGCAACACGTTAATGATACAGTATTTCGTATTACGTACAAGAATATCTTGGAAAGTTCCATTTAGCTAGTGAAACTGGATTGAACTACTTCAAAAGAAGATAACTGACAGCGCAGAATCTTGGTGTGAGTGATAATGTGATATACCCTAAATTTTGCTTTATGAAGATTAGCACATGAAAAGTTGGTTCTCTCGATGCACGCATAACTGAAGTCCACCTCTGATAAGTCCTGCAAAGTACCAAAAAATGCATTTAAAATAGTGCAATTAGTAAACAAGGAAAAAGGAAAATTGCTTGTTTAACTTTATCATCTATGTAAGATAAGCTGACTAAGTACAGGAATTGCAGCTGTAAACGGTAATGGCAATAGAGAACAACAAGCAGAGAGTCTCCCTAGAATCTTACAAGTTTAGATAGATCAAGGCCGGATAGATTCAGGCCACGAAATCTGATTTTCTGGGCTTGAATGCACTTGATCACATCTTTGCGTGTCAATTCAGCCTCACACGAATTGTCAGTCTTTTTGGAAGCCAATTTCTCATTAATGTAATCAGCCAAACCCTAAACAAACCATCAGTATGTGACTACAGCTGATTCCCAAGCTAGAACCCAATAAATGAACGAAAGGTACAATGGAGAGTTTCTGAATCTATTACGAGCAACTGGTAGTACTCCGCCTCTCGCAGGAGTTGGTGGTGTTCGGACTCCGAGAGCGCCGGGATGGCACCGTCCCTTAGCCAATTGAGGATGTGCCTGAAATGCTTCCCATCCCTGTCCACGAACACCGCCCCCTGCACCCACACTGAGCCTCTGAGCCCACAGCTGCCGGAAAATCGCAACGAGAGAGGCAGGGAGCGCCGTCGAGGGACCGTACCGTGGTGGGGTGGTGCGGGAGCGTGTGCCTGCCGCTGAACATGGCGGCGAGCATGGACTCGGGCTCCCGCTGCGTGAGCGTCTCGGCCGTGGTGGCGTACTTCGTCCCCCCTGCGCCACAGACAACACCGCAGTGATAAGCCTCGAATTCGCGGCCACGTGGGCCAGACGGGAGCGAGGGATAAGGGACGGACCGATGTTGAGGAGGACCGGCGCGGCGGAGGAGGAGGACTCCGGCGACTGCATCGGCGCCGCGGCTCGGCGGCTCGGCGGCTCAGGGTGGAGAGCGGCCGGGGGTTTTGCCCGTGGCGACGAGGTAGGTAGGTGAGGAGAGCGGAGCGGAGAGGGATCTGGATTCAGGTGGGGAGGCCGGCCGGGTCGACTGTTCCACTTGCTTCGCCGCTCCTAGCTTAGCCCACACACTATTGTGTTCGCTGGTCGCTCTCTATTTTTTTTTCATTTTTTTTATTTTACTGATATTAAATTGCTTTCTTTATAACTTCCTTCTTTGTAATATGAACTGATTTTGTAAATGTTCAAATTTATGGTTTGGTACAATTTTCTCCTTCCATTTTTAGTTATAAAAATAATACTAACCAATGCATGAATAGCCTTGAAAGAATATGAAATTACAAGCAAATCACTCATGAAACCAGCATTGCCCTCCTTCTGCAAGCATAGGTGGCGCGTCGCGAGCAGAGTTCGACTCTAGATCCCCATATTACCGAAGCAACCTTGTTGAAATTCAAGAGTTGAGGAAGCAGTGTTGGAGAAGTCGTCGATGTATTTCAAAAGACATCTTTGACCACCATATGGACTAATTCATGACCTGGACAAGCTAGCACCAGGAAGGGGCCAGAAGGTAATCTCAAGTTTGGGCGGACATAATGGAGGGATACAAACCTTGCAAGTCCCCTGACAGAGCCGCTTCTGGCTAAACTTTATCGGACTAAGAAGGAACCAGAGAACAAAATCACGTCACGATGTCATTGTTGGAGAACGTAGCAATAATTCAAAATTTTCCTACGTGTCACCAAGATCAATCTATGGAGTCATCTAGCAACGAGGGAGGATTGGATCTACATACCCTTGTAGATCGCGCGCGAAAGCGTTCAAGAGAACGGGGTTGATGGAGTCGTACTCGTCGCGATCCAAATTACCGATGATCCTAGCGCCGAACGGACGGCACCTCCGCGTTCAACACACGTACGGAGCAGCGACGTCTCCTCCTTCTTGATCCAGCAAGGGGAAAGAAGAGGTTGATGGAGATCCAGCAGCACGACGGCGTGGTGGTGGAAGTAGCGGGATTCCAACAGGGCTTCGCCAAGCGCTGCGGGAGGAGGGAGATGTGTCACGGGAGGGAGAGGGAGGCGCCAGGGCTTGGATTGGGCTGCCCTCCCTTCCCCCCACTATATATAGGGCCAAGGGAGAAGGGGGGCGCAGCCTTGGCCCTTCCTCCAAGGAAGGGTGCGGCTAGGGAGGAGTCCCTCCTCCCCAAGGCACCTAGGAGGTGCCTTCCCCCTTTAGGACTCTTCCTTTCCTTATCTCTTGGCGCATGGGCCTCTTGGGGCTGGTGCCCTTGGCCCATATAGGCCAAGGCGCACACCCCTACAGCCCATGTGGCCCCCCGGGGCAGGTGGCCCCACCCGGTGGACCCCCGGGACCCTTCCGGTGGTCCCGGTACAATACCGGTGACCCTGAAACCTGTCCCGATGGCCGAAATAGCACTTCCTATATATAATTCTTTACCTTCAGACCATTCCGGAACTCCTCGTGACGTCCGGGATCTCATCCGGGACTCCGAACAACATTCGGGTTACCGCATACTAATATCTCTATAACCCTAGCGTCACCGAACCTTAAGTGTGTAGACCCTACGGGTTCGGGAGACATGCAGACATGACCGAGACGTTCTCCGGTCAATAACCAACAGCGGGATCTGGATACCCATGTTGGCTCCCACATGCTCCTCGATGATCTCATCGGATGAACCACGATGTCGAGGATTCAATCAATCCCGTATACAATTCCCTTTGTCTAGCGGTAAGATACTTGCCCGAGATTCGATCGTCGGTATCTCGATACCTTGTTCAATCTCGTTACCGGCAAGTCTCTTTACTCGTTCCGTAACACATCATCCCGTGATCAACTCCTTGATCACATTGTGCACATTATGATGATGTCCTACCGAGTGGGCCCAGAGATACCTCTCCGTCACACGGAGTGACAAATCCCAGTCTCGATTCGTGCCAAACCAACAGACACTTTCGGAGATACCTGTAGTGTACCTTCATAGCCACCCAGTTACGTTGTGACGTTTGGCACACCCAAAGCACTCCTACGGTATCCGGGAGTTGCACAATCTCATGGTCTAAGGAAATGATACTTTACATTAGAAAAGCTTTAGCATATGAACTACACGATCTTTGTGCTAGGCTTAGGATTGGGTCTTGTCCATCACATCATTCTCCTAATGATGTGATCCCGTTATCAACGACATCCAATGTCCATGGTCAGGAAACCGTAACCATCTATTAATCAATGAGCTAGTCAACTAGAGGCTTACTAGGGACATGGTGTTGTCTATGTATCCACACATGTATCTGTGTTTCCTATCAATACAATTATAGCATGGATAATAAACGATTATCATGAACAAGGAAATATAATAATAACTTATTTATTATTGCCTCTAGGGCATATTTCCAACAGTCTCCCACTTGCACTAGAGTCAATAATCTAGTTCACATCGTCATGTGATTAACACTCATAGGTCACATCACCATGTGACCAACATCCAAAGAGTTTACTAGTGTCACTAAACTAGTTCACATCATCATGTGATTAAGACTCAATGAGTTTTGGGTTTGATCATGTTATGCCTGTGAAAGAGGTTTTAGTCAACGGGTCTGCAACATTCAGATCCGTATGTACTTTGCAAATCTCTATGTCATCTCCTAGATGCAGCTACCACGTTCTATTTGGAGCTATTCTAAATAACTGTTCTACTTGGAGCTATTCCAAATCGTTGCTCCATTATACGTATCCGGTATCTCTACTCAGAGCTATCCGGATAGGTGTTAAGCTTGCATCGACGTAACTCTTTACATCGAACTCTTTATCACCTCCATAACCGAGAAACATATCCTTATTCCTCTAAGGATATTTCTGACCGCTATCTGGTGATCTACTCCTAGATCACCTTCGTACCCTCTAGCCAGACATGTGGCAAGGCACACATTAGGTGCGGTACACAGCATAGCATACTATGGAGCCTATGTCTAAGCATAGGGGACGACCTTCGTCCTTTCTCTCTGTTCTGCCGTGGTCGAGCTTTAAGTCTTAACTTCGTACCTTACAACTCAGGCAAGAACTCCTTCTTTGATTGATCCATCTTGAACACCTTCAAGATCATGTCAAGGTATGTGCTCATTTGAAAGTATGATTAAGTGTTTTGATCTATCCTTATAGATCTTGATGCTCAATGTTCAAGTAGCTTAATCCAGGCTTTCCATTAAAAAACACTTTCCAAATAACCCTATATGCTTTCCAGAAATTCTACATCATTTCTGATCAACAATATGTCAACAACATATACTCATCAGAAATTCTATAGTGCTCCCACTCACTTCTTTGGAAATACAAGTTTCTCATAAACTTTGTGTACACCCAAAATCTTTGATCATCTCATCAAAGCATACATTCCAACTCCGAGATGCTTACTCCAGTCCTTAGAAGGATTGCTGGAGCTTTGCATACTTGTTAGCATTTTTCAGGATTGACAAAACCTTCTGGTTGTATCTCATACAACCTTTCCTCAAGAAAATCGTCGAGGAAAAAATGTTTTGACATCCTATCTGCAAGATTTCATAAATAATGCAGCAATCGCTAACATAATTCCAACAGACTCTTAGCATCGCTATGGGTGAGAAAGTCTCATCGTAGTCAACTCCTTGAACTTGTCGGAAAACATCTTAACGACAAGTCGAGCTTTCTTAATGGTGATACTTACCATCATTGTCCGTCTTCCTTTTAAAATCCATATGTACCTAACAGCCTTACGACCATCAAGTAGTTCTTCCAAAGTCTACACTTTGTTTTCATATATGGATCCTCTCTCGGATTATATGGCCTCGAGCCATTTATCGGAATCCAGGCCCACCACCGCTTCTCCATAGCTCGTAGGTTCATTGTTGTCTAGCAACATGACTTCCAAGACAGGATTACATACCACTCTGAAGTAGTACGCATCCTTGTCATCCTACGAGGTTTGATAGTGACTTGATCTTAAGTTTCATGATCACTATCATAAGCTTCCACTTCAATTGGTGTAGGTGCCACAGGAACAACTTCCTGTGCCCTGCCACACACTAGTTGAAGAGACGGTTTAATAACCTCATCAAGTCTCCACCATCCTCCCACTCAATTCTTTCGAGAGAAACTTTTCCTCGAGAAAGGACCTGATTCTAGAAACAATCCCTTATTGCTTTCGGATCTAAGACAGGAGGTATACCCAACTGTTTTGGGTGTCCTATGAAAATGCATTTATCCGCTTTGGGTTCGAGCTTATCAGCCTGAAACTTTTCACATAAGCGTCGCAGCCCCAAACTTTTAAGAAATGACAGCTTAGGTTTCTCTAAACCATAGTTCATACGGTGTCATCTCATCGGAATTGCGTGGTGCCCTATTTAAAGTGAATGTGGTTGTCTCTAATGCCTAACCCATAAACTATTGTGGTAATTCAATAAGAGACATCATGGTATGCATCATATCCAATAGGGTGCAGTTATGATGTTCGGACACACCATCACACTATGGTGTTCCAGGCTGTATTAGTTGTGAAACAATTTCCACAATGTCTTAATTCTGTGCCAAACTCGTAATTGAGATATTCATCTTTATGATCATATCATAGATCTTTTATCCTCTTGTCACGACGATCTTTCAACTTCACCCTGAAATTACTTGAACCTTTCAATAATTCAGACTCGTGATTCATCAAGTAAATATACTCAACATCTACTCAAATCATCTGTGAAGTAAGAACATAACGATATCCACTACACGCCTCAGCACTCATTGGACTGCACACATCAAAATGTATTACTTCCAACAAGTTGCTTTCTAGTTCCATTTTACTGAAACCGAGGCTTTCAGTCATCTTGCCCATGTGGTATGATTTGCATGTCTCAAGTGATTCAAAATCAAGTGAGTCCAAACGGTCCATTTGCATGGAGTTTCTTCATGCATATACACCAATAGACATGGTTCGCATGTCTCAAACTTTTCGAAAATGAGTGAGTCCAAAGATCCATCAACATGGAGCTTCTTCATGCGTTTTATACCGATATGACTTAAGTGGCAGTGCCACAAGTAGGTGGTACTATCATTACTATCTTATATCTTTTGGCATGAACATGTGTATCACTTGTAAACCATTCATTTTAGGTGATTCAATAAACCATTCATTTTAGGTGCAAGACCATTGAAGGTATTATTCAAATAAACAGAGTAACCATTATTCTCCTTAAATGAATAACCGTATCGCGATAGTCATAATCCAATCATGTCTATGCTCAACGCAAACACCAAATAACAATTATTTAGGTTTAACACCAATCTCGATGGTAGAGGGAGCGTGCGATGCTTGATCATATCAACATTGGAAACACTTCCAACACATATCGTCAGCTCACCTTTAGCTAGTCTCCGTTTATTCCGTAGCTTTTATTTTGAGTTACTAACACTTAGCAACCGAACCGGTATCTAATACCCTGGTGCTACTAGGAGTACTAGTAAAGTACACATCAACCCAATGTATATCCAATATACTTCTATCGACCTTGCCAGCCTTCTAATCTACCAAGTATCTAGGGTAATTCTGCTCCAGTGGTTGTTCCCCTTATCACAGAAGCACTCAGTCTCGGGTTTGGGTTCAACCTTGGTTTCTCCACTAGAGCAGCAGCTGATTTGCCATTTCATGAAGTATCCTTTCTTGCCCTTGCCCTTCTTGAAGCTAGTGGTTTCACCAACCATCAACAATTGATGCTCCTTCTTGATTTCTACTTTTGTGGTGTCAAACATCACGAATATCTCAAGGATCATCATATATGTCCCTGATATATTATAGTTCATCACGAAGCTCTAGCAGCTTGGTGGTAATGACTTCGGAGAAACTATCACTATTTCATCTGGAAGACCAACTCCCACTTGATTCAACGATTGTTGTACTCAGACAATCTGAGCACAAGCTCAACAATTGAGCTTTTCTCCCTTAGTTTGCAGGCTAAGAAAATCGTCGGAGGTCTTATACCTCTTGACATGGGCACGAGCCTGAAATCCCAATTTCAGCCCTCAAAACATCTCATATGTTTCGCGACGTTTCAAAACGTCTTCGGTGCCTCAACTCTAAACCGTTTAACTGAACTATCACGTAGTTATCAAAATGTGTATGTCAGATGTTCGCAACATCCACAGACGACATTCGAGGTTCAGCACACTGAGCGGTGCATTAAGGACATAAGCCTTCTATGAAGCAATGAGGACAATCCTCAGTTTACGGACCTAGTCCGCATAATTGCTACTATCAACTTTCAACTAAATTTTCTCTAGGAACATATCTAAACAGTAGAACTAAAGCATGAGCTACGACATAATTTGCAAAGACCTTTTGACTATGTTCAGGATAATTAAGTTCATCTTATGAACTCCCACTCAGATAGACATCCCTTTAGTCATCTAAGTGATTACATGATCCGAGTCAACTAGCCCGTGTCCGATCATCACGTGAGACGGACTAGTTAACATCGGTGAACATCTTCATGTTGATCGTATCTGCCATACGACTCATGCTCGACCTTTCGGTCTTCTATGTTCCGAGGCCATGTCTGTACATGCTAGGCTCGTCAAGTCAACCTAAGTGTTTTGCATGTGTTCCGAGGCCATGTCTGTACATGCTAGGCTCGTCAACACCCGTTGTATTCAAACGTAAGAATCTATACACCCGATCATCACGTGGTGCTTCGAAACGATGAACCTTCTGCAACGGTGCACAGTTAGGGAGAACACTTTCTTGAAATTTTAAAGAGGGATCATCTTATTTACTACCGTCGTTCTAAGCAAATAAGATGCAAAAACATGATAAACATCACATGCAATCAAATAGTGACATGATATGGCCATCATCACTTTGCTCCTTTTGATCTCCATCTTCGGGGCTCCATGATCATCATCGTCACCGGCATGACACCATGATCTCCATCATCATGATCTCCATCATCGTGTCTCCATGAAGTTGCTCGCCAACTATTACTTCTACTACTATGGCTACCGGTTAGCAATAAAGTAAAGTAATTACATGGCGTTGTTCAATGACATGCATGTCATACAATAAATAAAGACAACTCCTATGGCTCCTGCCGGTTGTCATACTCATCGACATGCAAGTCGTGATTCCTATTACAAGAACATGATCAATCTCATACATCACATATATCATTCATCACATCCTTTTGGCCATATCACATCACATAGCATACCCTGCAAAAACAAGTTAGACGTCCTCTAATTGTTGTTTGCATGTTTTACGTGGCTGCTATGGGTTTCTAGCAAGAACGTTTCTTACCTACGCAAAAACCACAACGTGATATGCCAATTGCTATTTACCCTTCATAAGGACCCTTTTCATCGAATCCGATCCGACTAAAGTGGGAGAGACAGACACCCGCCAGCCACCTTATGCAACTAGTGCATGTCAGTTGGTGGAACCGGTCTCACGTAAGCATACGTGTAAGGTTGGTCCGGGCCGCTTCATCCCACAATGCCGCCGAATCAAGATTGGACTAGTAACGGTAAGCATATTGAACAAAATCAATGCCCACAACTGCTTTGTGTTCTACTCGTGCATAGTAACTACGCATAGACCTAGCTCATGATGCCACTGTTGGAGAACGTAGCAATAATTCAAAATTTTCCTACGTGTCACCAAGATCAATCTATGGAGTCATCTAGCAACGAGGGAGGATTGGATCTACATACCCTTGTAGATCGCGCGCGCAAGCGTTCAAGAGAACGGGGTTGATGGAGTCGTACTCGTCGTGATCCAAATCACCGATGATCCTAGCGCCGAACGGACGGCACCTCCGCGTTCAACACACGTACGGAGCAGCGACGTCTCCTCCTTCTTGATCCAGCAAGGGGAAAGGAGAGGTTGATGGAGATCCAGTAGCACGGCGGCATGGTGGTGGAAGTAGCGGGATTCCAACAGGGCTTCGCCAAGCGCTGCGGGAGGAGGGAGATGTGTCACGGGAGGGAGAGGGAGGCGACAGGGCTTGGATTGGGCTGCCCTCCCTGCCCCCCACTATATATAGGGCCAAGGGAGAAGGGGGGCGCAGCCTTGGCCCTTCCTCCAAGGAAGGGTGCGGCTAGGGAGGAGTCCCTCCTCCCCAAGGCACCTAGGAGGTGCCTTCCCCCTTGAGGACTCTTCCTTTCCTTATCTCTTGGCGCATGGGCCTCTTGGGGCTGGTGCCCTTGGCCCATATAGGCCAAGGCGCACACCCCTACAGCCCATGTGCCCCCCCGGGGCAGGTGGCCCCACCCGGTGGACCCCTGGGACCCTTCCGGTGGTCCTGGTACAATACCGGTGACCCCAAAACTTGTCCCGATGGCCGAAATAGCACTTCCTATATATAATTCTTTACCTACGTACCATTCCGGAACTCCTCGTGACGTTCGGGATCTCATCCGGGACTCCGAACAATATTCGGGTTACCGCATACTAATATCTCTATAACCCTAGCGTCATCGAACCTTAAGTGTGTAGACCCTACGGGTTCGGGAGACATGCAGACATGACCGAGATGTTCTCCGGTCAATAACCAACAACGGGATCTGGATACCCATGTTGGCTCCCACATGCTCCTTGATGATCTCATCGGATGAACCACGATGTCGAGGATTCAATCAATCCCGTATACAATTCCCTTTGTCTAGCGGTACGATACTTGCCCGAGATTCGATCGTCGGTATCCCGATACCTTGTTCAATCTCGTTACCGGCAAGTCTCTTTACTCGTTCCGTAACACATCATCCCGTGATCAACTCCTTGATCACATTGTGCACATTATGATGATGTCCTACCGAGTGGGCCCAGAGATACCTCTTCGTCACACGGAGTGACAAATCCCAGTCTCGATTCGTGCCAACCCAACAGACACTTTCGGAGATACCTGTAGTGTACCTTTATAGCCACCCAGTTACGTTGTGACGTTCGGCACACCCAAAGCACTCCTACGGTATCCAGGAGTTGCACAATCTCATGGTCTAAGGAAATGATACTTTACATTAGAAAAGCTTTAGCATATGAACTACACGATCTTTGTGCTAGGCTTAGGATTGGGTCTTGTCCATCACATCATTCTCCTAATGATGTGATCCCGTTATCAACGACATCCAATGTCCATGGTCAGGAAACCGTAACCATCTATTGATCAATGAGCTAGTCAACTAGAGGCTTACTAGGGACATGGTGTTGTCTATGTATCCACACATGTATCTGTGTTTCCTATCAATACAATTATAGCATGGATAATAAATGATTATCATGAACAAGGAAATATAATAATAACTTATTTATTATTGCCTCTAGGGCATATTTCCAGCAGTCATCCTTTTGTTAAAACGCCATGCCGTGACAAAACCCTAATCATGACGGATTGAACGATTGCAGATCAACACCATCCTCGACTTTGTCAGCGTTGCTCCGAGGAAGCCGTTGACTTGGGAAAAGTCAATGAGCCATTAGTCTCGAGCTGTCGTTGCACCAACTCCACTAGTGATAAAGAACAAGTATACCCTTAAAATCAGAGAACCAACGTGCCATCTCAGGGGAGAAGACCCCCCCCCCCCCCAGCGCGGGCAATATCGGCGGAACGAGGGAAACTACAGTCACCCCCTTTTCTCCTTTATAGTAGAAAAATCAACGCTCGTTTGTAGATTTCCGTTTAACCACCAATTTCCCACAAATTAATTGAAATCAAGTAAAATTTTGGGGAAACTCGACAAGATTGAATTACATTTGGATTTCGCTCAGATAGTTTATCACCACATAGTTTTGAAAAAATGTGAATATATGATGCCTTGTATGATTGGAATTGTTGAATCTCATTGAAAACGAGAACCCAATGTTTAATTTGGCATTTTTAGATCAGTTTGGATCTTTAATATAGCTTTTTTAGAACACGATAGCTTTGCCGATGTCTACATATCAATTGGGGTTTTGGGCTAGATTCTACCAAAGATGTGATCCTGCTTTGGGCTCATGCAATTTTACTCTACCTCTTGGGCCATTTTTCCGTAACGTGTTTATCCCATGGGTTGTGTACATGACCTATTCCTTTCACTAGTTCTTCCTGGTCTCCGTTCATATATTTATATCCTCTTCTCAGAAGAAAAAAATCCGGTCAATACAAATTTTCAGAAAAAGAAAAAAACCTCGGTCCATAGCAAGCAACATCGGTATACCAGGCCATCTGTCGGCTGGGCCGGGCCTACCAAAGCCTAAGGCAAAAAACCTAAGCCCGAGCCCGGCCCGGCCCGGCCGTCAGTCCTGGTTTTTGGGCCCAAGCCCGGCCCGGAAGTGATAAAGCCCGCTGGGCCTCGGGCCGCGGGCCGTGCCTCTTCAGTAAATCGCGAAAATGGCAGGCCCAGGCCTGGCCTGGGTGCAGCGTCGGATCGGGCTTTTCTGGGCCGGGTCGGGTCGGGCCGTTCGGGGCGGGCTGCCCATGGCCAGGACTAAGGGTCGGTGATGAATGATTAGGGCATCTCCAACACTGACCCCAAACTGAACATTGTATTTGTTCACGGACACTGATGCGGATCTGGCCATCCAAACATGTCCGCATACATTTCAAACCGGATTTCAACAAAACCGGACGAAATCATGCAACCACGACGAAATTCGGCAAAGTTCCAACATAATTTATAGAAAATAGCTTGCAACACTCAAAGTATAATTGTAACAATAGCACAAATCATCCGTGTAAATATCTCTAGTACAACAATTGTTCAAATTCAACGTGATAATCAGATGTTCAACATGTTTTTCGAAATCATCTACTTCAAATTGAATGGTACTAGAGCCAGAACCGGCACATGTTATCCCACACAAACTGCTCCTTGAGTTTCATCCAACAATGTATGTCCGTGAATGGCCTGCCCTCGGTCTTGCAATACATCGTGGCAGCGTGCACAGGCTATACAACATGTACAGCAAACATTGAGTGAGCTAGGTGATACCGGGTTGCTGCAAGAATCTGTTGCAATACGTTTCAATGAGATTTGATTGTGTGAAATATAAATATTTAGATTAATAACATGTGAACCAAAATTAAAGATACATAGACTTATTACGCTTGAATATGTATAATTGTAAAATATTTATTGAATATAAGTAGAACAACAAAATGAAAATTATTTTCCCATGCATGGTTGCATGAGTCATATATGATGGTGGGTCTTTTCATCATGCATGGTTGCATGTTGAGGTGAGACTTATCCCATCCATAATTGTATAATGATGTGGCATGCTTGCATGTTGAGATAAATAACTTAGCGGGGTTCACTCTTTTAGGTATATAGGATAAATGAATTAACCGACATGTAGATTAATCAGGAAGCAACACTCACGATCTGCGTGGTTGACGAGTCCGATGGCCACCTTGTCTGCACTTGGTGAATCACACCGCAAAACTCCATGACAAAGTTGCAGATGGTGTACCACCGATGCGTTAGCGTATTCATGTTGACATGCATGTTGTAGGGTACGAAGTTTTTTCGCTCATGAAACGAAGCATGCAAGTTTTGCCAAAAGGTCGGGTCCTTGTTCATGCCTGCAAAGTCCTCAAAAATGGCCAAACACGCATCGCACAACAACTCATCACGAACACCGAGTACCCGCCATCGTGCTTCTCTGCAAAACAACAAGAAGTTCAAAAAATGGCATTTGACAGAACACCTGCTGGTCGTGGTGTCCTCCATGGACGATGTCGACAGGGATGAGGAGGTTACCTGGCTGTAGAGGGGTGGACAACAATGTAGTCCAAGGTGGGCAGTTGCATGGGTGAGGTCTGCGGGCATCCGAGGATGCCTGGGCGGCGGGCGGAGAGGTACATTGACGACATCGAACAACGAGGGTGTGGATGAAAGGAAGGAGCAAGTAGGATGGAGGGGGCAGGGGGGTTTCAGTGGGGTGGGGTTGTCAGAGTCCTACGTGGTTGGTGTCTGGACTACCGCGAAGCCCCCCCCCCCCCCTCCCTCCAAGTTTGTCTCCGGTTTGTCGGAAAAAAAGACGTCCGGATCAGCGAGCGGATGGATGCAAGACCATGTTGGGTGGCAAAATACGTCCGGACCATGCAATCCAGACTGATACAGGCAGTTTGAGGATCCGCATTGGAGATGTCCTTATATCCTCCCCAAGCATACTAGTCACACGTCTTCTTGCTACCAATCATTTATGTTAGCAGAACTAATGGTTACATAATGAGTCTAAATCCAACCTCCTCCCCCACCCTCCACACACACACACATGTTTTTCAAGAAGAAAGTGTGCATATGTGTTAGAATATATGCTCATACATTTTTTAGAAATGTTATGTAATTATCAAAAAGAAAGACAAGCAAAAAGGAGAAATAAATTACAAAGAAGAGAAAGGTAAAGGGAAAATAGAAGAGTCTAAAAAAAGGGGAAATAGAACAGGAAAGAAAAAGGAATGGTAAAAATAATAAACGATGAAATTTCATGTGTTTACCCGAAGAATCGACACGACTACCATATTGGGTCGGCCCACTCATGGAACTTCAAAGAACCTCTTCTGACACGTTGCACATCACTATCACTATAAGTACTATGTGACAAGTACTACTCCATCCGATTCATATTAATTGTTGCTCAAATAGATGTGTCTAACACTGAAATACATGTACATATATCCATTTGTGCCATAATTAATATGGATCAAAGGAAGTACCTTATTTTGGTACATGAGTACCTTAGAGGTATTTGATTTGAATCTTGCCCTACTTTTAACTTGAATTACCATGATAAAAGAGGTGCAACTTTTCCACAAAGAGGGTGCAAATTTTGTATAATGTTTTTTGTGGTTTTCCCTTTTGCTTATTTTTAGAGGCAAAACTACTCCTTAAACTTGGTATATTGTAGATAAATTATAATTCAACATTGCTTTTTTTAGATTTTTATCTTTTTCATGGTTTATCTCTACTAAAAGGTTGTGGAATTAGCTGTGACCTTTTTCGCTAGCTGGTTGTCGGGGGGATGGACCCTGGGCAGGCAACGGAACCCGGATTCTCTTCAAAAAATAACGGGGTTGGCACTGCCCCTCATAATCAACACGCGCTTGGCCAGGTCGCTCGACCCGGCCAAGCCCCGCAAGCCGGCCAGACAAGCCGACCCGGCAAGAGGCGTCGACTCGGCCCCGACAACTAGCGCAAGGCAGCCAAACCCGGCACAACCAAAGCCTCCTCAACAAGCCAGCACCACCCGTGGCATGCTACGCAATCCAGCCACGGGTCAACTCCCGTCCCATCCAGGGCGTATGATGGGACGAGACTTCAATCAACGATGACCGAGGTAACAGTGCCCCGCTCATGCCTCTGGTCAGCAGGAATGTGGCAACAATGCCCCTCACCTACCCGCTGACCATGGCTGGCGTGGCTACAGTGCCCCCGCCTTCACCGCTAATGACAGCAAGCGGCAACTTGATGGAGAGCACTATACACGACTCAACTCGGCCACGCCCTGACGATCGACAAGACGGCGCACAGTCCCCCTAGGCATGCGGGGCCCGCACCTAGGGGAACCCGGCGAACCACAAGCCCTTAGCGGGACCCAGCCCGGGTTCCCGGACACCGACAATATGGACCCACCAACTTGTAACATTACCATTGTGCCCCCGGGGGTTGGACTATAAAACCCCCCAGGAGCTCTCATGCATACAGGTGAACTCATTCCATCACACACACCTAGTTAGCAACACCCAAGGAGAGGGAACTGCCTAGGCCTTGGCCAGCTTCCTTCCTCCTCCATACAGCTCCAGGAGCAACATTGTACTATCAATCATACAACTACACTCGGCAGTACTAGGGGTATTATCTCTCCAGAGAACCCCGAACCTGGGTATGTCCGGCGTCCCGCGCCCGCTCATGCCAACCTCGCCTCTGGAGTCCACCAGCGCCCTCGAGCCTCCTCCTCTCTTTAGCCATCCCTTGGCATCTGCCATGCGCCCACCACGACAGTTGGCGCCCACCATGGGGCAGCTCGAGGAGCTGGCCGGGAACATGCTTCAGACGGGGTCCTTCTCCTACACCAACAAGTCCGTCGCGCTGGCGGACGACGTCGGCGCGCTTGTCGCCTCCTTCGCCGCGCTGCACATCTCTGATGCATTTGCGGCCGACGAGTACCCCAGCGAGGTGCTCAGCTACTCCGACTCTCCCCACTCCCTCGGCGGCGGCATTCCCGCTGGGGCAATGGACGTCCACGTGGAGGTCTTCATCACCGGCGACGACGCCTCCTCCTCGTCGAGCAAGACGAGGAAGGCCGCCGAAGCCAGGGCCGTAGCGGATCGGATCGAGCCGTCTGATCCGTTGCGCGCCGCGATGCAGAGCCTCCGCATCCCCATCGGCACCGACGTTGACACCACCAACGTCGCTGAGGCCCGAACCCAGCTCGAGGAAAGGCGCCAACAGATGTTGGACCTGTTCGAGACGCTCGCCACCACTCAGCGTCGCCTAGACGCCGCTCAGCTGGAGCGCGATGCCGCCTACAGATTCAGGCCTGTCGCGGCCGACCCAAGCCGGGTCGCCGACGTGCGTGCCCGGGAAGGAGCGATCGGTTAGGCCCTCGGCGCCGTCCCAACCATCTACGAGACCCCAGCGAAGAATATGCGCGCTGCCCAGGCAGTCGCAGCCGGCCTAGACCAGCTCGCGGGTGAGGAGCTGAAAGAGCACATCAGGCGGATGCGCGAACTCCTCCACGCCACCAACACCCAGCAGGACCGCCTCAACCAGCTCGCCAAGCCGGAGGGATCCGGCTCCGCCCGCCTTGGCGGGCCCGGCGAACTTCTGCACACCGCTTCCTCGCCACCCGGCGAGGCGCACTCCGGCCGAGCCCGGACTTGATGTCTACTACACAACCTTCTTCTTGTAGGCGTTGTTGGGCCTCCAAGTGGAGAGATTTGTAGGACAGTAGCAAATTTCCCTCAAGTGGATGACCTAAGGTTTATCAATCCATAGGAGGCGTAGGATGAAGATGGTCTCTCTCAAGCAACCCTGCAACCAAATAACAAAGAGTCTCTTGTGTCCCCAACACACCCAATACAATGGTAAATTGTATAGGGGCACTAATTCTGCGAAGAGATGGTGATACAAGTGCAATATGGATAGTAGATAATAGTATTTGTAATCTGAAATTATAAAAACAATAAGGTAACTAATGATAAAAGTGAGCATAAACAGTATTGCAATGCTAGGAAACAAGGCCTAGGGTTCATACTTTCACTAGTGCAAGTCCTCTCAACAATACTAACATAATTGGATCACACAACTATCCCTCAACATGCAACAAAGAGTCACTCCAAAGTCACTAATAGCGGAGAACGAACGAAGAGATTATGGTAGGGTACGAAACCACCTCAAAGTTATTCTTTCCAATCAATCCGTTGGGCTATTCCTATAAGTGTCACAAACAGCCCTAGAGTTCGTACTAGAATAACACCTTAAGACACAAATCAACCAAAACCCTAATGTCACCTAGATACTCCAATGTCACCTCAAGTATCCGTGGGTATGATTATACGATATGCATCACACAATCTCAGATTCATCTATTCAACCAACACATAGAACCTCAAAGAGTGCCCCAAAGTTTCTACCGGAGAATCGCGACGAAAACGTGTGCCAACCCCTATGCATAGGTTCATGGGCGGAACCCGCAAGTTGGTCACCAAAACATACATCAAGTGAGTCACGTGATATCCCATTGTCACCACAAATACGCATAGCAAGACATACATCAAGTGTTCTCAAATATATAAAGACTCAATCCAATAAGATAACTTCAAAGGGGAAACTCAATCCATTACAAGAGAGTAGAGGGGGAGAAGAAACATAAGATCCAACTATAATAGCAAAGCCCGCGATACATCAAGATCATACCACATCAAGAACACGAGAGAGAGAGAGAGAGAGAGAGAGATCAAACACATAGCTACTGGTACATACCCTCAGCCCCGAGGGAGAACTACTCCCTCCTCGTCATGGAGAGCACCGGGATGATGAAGATGGCCACCGGAGAAGGATTGCCCCCTCCGGCAGGGTGCCGGAACGGGTCTAGATTGGTTTTCAGTGGCTACAGAGGCTTCTGGCGGCGGAAATCCCGATCTATTGTGCTCACAGATGTTTTTAGGGTATATGGAGATATATAGGCGGAAGAAGTACGTCAGGGGGGGCACGAGGGGCTCATGAGGGTGGAGGGCGCGTCCAGGGGGTGGGCGCGCCCCCTGCCTCGTGACCTCCTCGCAGATCCCTCAACGTGCACTCCAAGTCTTCTGGGCTTCTTTTCTTCCAAAAATGAGTTTCGTGAAGTTTCAGGTCAATTGGACTCCGTTTGGTTTTCCTTTTCTTCGAAACCCTAAAACAGGGTAAAAACAGAAACTGGCACTGGGCTCTGGGTTAATAGGTTAGTCCCAAAAATGATATAGAAGTGTATAATAAAGCCCATAAACATTCAAAACAGTAAATAATATAGCATGGAGCAATCAAAAATTATAGATACGTTGGAGACGTATCAAGCATCCCCAAGCTTAATTCCTGCTCGTCCTTGAGTAGGTAAATGATAAAAACAGAATTTTTGATGCGGAGTGCTACTTGGCATAATTTCAATGTGATTCTTCTTAATTGTGGTATGAATATTCAGATCCATAAGATTCAAGAAAAAAGTTCATATTGACATAAAAATGATAATACTTCAAGCATACCAACTAAGCAATTATGTCTTCTCAAAATAACATGGCCAAAGAAAGTTTATCCCTACAAAATCATATAGTTTAGTCATGTTTCATTTTCGTCACACAAGAATGCTCTCATCATGCACAACCCCGATGACAAGCCAAGCAATTGTTTCATAGTTTAGTAATCTCAAACTCATAAACTTTCACGCAATACATGAGCACGAGCCATGGATATAGCACTATGGGTGGAATAGAATATAATGAGGGGGGTTATGTGGAGAAGACAAAAAGGAGAAAGTTGCTTATTGCAAAAATCTACAAGTCATAAAAAACCTCGACACTACGCGCATGCTCCTAGGGGGATAGATTGGTAGGAAAAGACCATCGCTCGTCCCCGACCGCCACTCATAAGGAGGACAATCAAATAACACCTCATGTTTCAAATTTGTTACACAATGTTTACCATACGTGTATGCTACGGGACTTGCAAACTTCAACACAAGTAGTCCTCAAATTCACAACTACTCAACTAGCACAACTTTGATATTACTACCTCCATATCTCAAAACAATCATCAAGCATCAAACTTCTCTTAGTATTCAACACACTCATAATAAAGTTTTTACTAATCTTGAATACCTATCATATTAGGATTATTTAAGAAAACTACCATGCTGTTTAGGCCTCTCAAAATAATCTAAGTGAAGCATGAGAGTTCATCTATTTCTTCAAAATAAAACTACCACCATGCTCTAAAAGATATAAGTGAAGCACTGGAGCAAACAACAAACTACTCCGAAAGATATAAGTGAAGATCAATGAGTAGTATGCAACTATGTGAAGACTCTCTAACATTTAATAATTTCAGATCTTGGTATTTTATTCAAACATCAAGAAAAGCAAAATAAAATGACATTCTAAGAATGGCAAACATCATGTGAAGAAGCAAAAACTTAGGATCAACCGAAACTAACCGATAGTTGTTGAAGAAGAAAGGTGGGATGCCAACCGGGGCATCCCCAAGCTTAGACGCTTGAGACCTCTTGAAATATTATCTTGGGATGCCTTGGGCATCCCCAAGCTTGAGCTTTTGTGCCTCCTTAATTCCTCTCATATCACGGTCTCCCTAAATCTCAAAAACTTCATCCACACAAAACTCAATAAGGACTCGTGAGATAAGTTAGTATAAACCATTGAAAAAACCTTATCATACTCTACTGTAGAAAATCACTAAAATTATTGTTCAACATTGCATACTAAATGCCTCTGCATATTTAATAGTCCTATCCTCAAATAGAATCATTAAAGAAGCAAACATATGCAAACAATGCAAACATAACAGCAATCTGCCTAAACAGGACAGTCTGTAAAGAATGCAGCACCATCCATACTTCCCTAGCTCCAAAAATGATGAAAGAAAATTCCCACTGTAGTAAATTTATCAGAGCTTAATATGCAAAATGTTTCAACATTTTATCACATTCTCACTTTTCAAGGGAATTATTGCAACACCGGTAAACTTTCTGTTTTCAAACAGCAACATGTGGACTTCTAAAATAGGCATAGTGTAAAGGGTATCAATGCCACTTTTATTGAAATAAAAGATGCAAAACATTGTTCTAAATAACATCAAGAAAATCTTAACAAAATAAATTGACGCTCCAAGCAAAACACATATCACGTGGTAAATAAAAATATAGCTCCAAGTAAAGTTACCGATGAACGAAGATCAAAGAGGGGATGCCTTCCGGGGCATCCCCAAGCTTAGGCTCTTGGTTGTCCTTGAATATTACCTTGGGGTGCCTTGTGAATACCCAAGCTTAGGCTCTTTCCACTCCTTATTCCATAGTCCATCAAATCCTTACCCAAAACTTAAAAACTTCACAACACAAAACTTAACAGAAAACTCGTAAGCTCCGTTAGCGAAAGAAAACAAAACACCACTTCAAGGTACTGTAATGAACTCATTATTTATTTATATTGGTGTTAAACCTACTGTATTCCAACTTCTCTATGGTTTATAAACTCTTTTACTAGCCATAGATTCATCAAAATAAGCAAACAACACACGAAAAACAGAATCTGTCAAAAACAGAACAGTCTGTAATAATCTGGATCAAATGTATACTTATGGAACTCATAAAATTATAAAATAAATTTCTGGACGTGAGTAATTTATCTATTAATCATATTCAAAAATAATTAACTAAATAGCACTCTTAAAATAAAAATGGCAGCAATTCTCGTGAGTGCTAAAGTTTCTGTTTTTGACAGCATGATCAACAAGACTTTCCCCAAGTCTTCCCAAAGGTTCTACTTGGCACAAACACTAATTTAAACACATAAAACCACATCTAAACAGAGGCTATATGAATTATTTATTACTAAACAGGAAAAAAAAGAAAGTAACAAAAATAAAGTTGGGTTGCCTCCCAACAAGCGTTGTCGTTTAACGCCCCTAGCTAGGCATGATGATTTCAATGATGCTCACTTAAAGGATAGGAATTGAAACATAAAGAGAGCATAATGAAGAATATAACTAGCACATTTAAACCTAACCCACTTCCTATGCATAGGGATTTTGTGAGCAAACAACTTGTGGGAACAAGAATCAACTTGCATAGGAAGATAAAACAAGCATAACATCAAAATTTTAAGCACATAGAGAGGAAATTTGATATTATTGCAATTCCTACAAGCATATATTCCTCCCTCATAATAATTTTCAGTAGCATCATGAATGAATTCAACAATATAACCAGCACCTAAAGCATTATTTTCATGATCTACAAGCATAGAAATTTTATTATTCTCCACACAAGCAAAATTCTTCTCATGAATAATAGTGGGAGCAAACTCAACAAAATAATTATCATGTGAGGCATAATCCGATTGAAAACTAAAATCATGATGACAAATTTCATGGATATCATTATTCTTTATAGCATACAAGTCATCACAATAATCATCATAGATAGCAACTTTGTTCTCATAATCAATTGGAACCTCTTCCGGAATAGTGGATTCATCACAAAACAAAGTCATGACCTCTCCAAATCCACTTTCATCAATATAATCATCATAAATAGGAGGCATGCTTTCATCATAATAACTTTTCTCATCAAAACTTGGGGGATAAAAAATATCATCTTCATCAAACATAGCTTCCCCAAGCTTGTGGCTTTGCATATCATTAGCATCATGGATATTCAAGGAATTCATACTAACAACATCGCAATCATGCTCACCATTCAAATATTTAGTGCCAAACATTTTATAGGTTTCTTCTTCTAGCACTTGAGCACAATTATCCTTTCCATCATACTCACGAAAGATATTAAAAAGGTGAAGCGTATGAGACAAACTCAATTCCATTTTTTATAGTTTTCTTTTATAAACTAAACTAGTGATAAAACAAGAAACTAAAAAGCTCGATTGCAAGATCTAAAGATATACCTTCAAGCGCTAACCTCCCCGGCAACGGTGCCAGAAAAGAGCTTGATGTATACTACACAACCTTCTTCTTGTAGACGTTGTTGGGCCTCCAAGTGCAGAGGTTTGTAGGACAGTAGCAAATTTCCCTCAAGTGGATGACCTAAGGTTTATCAATCCATAGGAGGCATAGGATGAAGATGGTCTCTCTCAAGCAACCCTGGAACCAAATAACAAAGAGTATCTTGTGTCCCCAACACACCCAATACAATGGTAAATTGTATAGGTGCACTAGTTCGGCGAAGAGATGGTGATACAAGTGCAATATGGATAGTAGATAATAGTATTTGTAATCTGAAATTATAAAAACAGCAAGGTAACTAATGATAAAAGTGAGCGTAAACGGTATTGCAATGCTAGGAAACAAGGCTTAGGGTTCATACTTTCACTAGTGCAAGTCCTCTCAACAATACTAACATAATTGGATCACATAACTATCCCTCAACATGCAACAAAGAGTCACTCCAAAGTCACTAATAGCGGAGAACGAACGAAGAGATTATGGTAGGGTACGAAATCACCTCAAAGTTATTCTTTTCAATCAATCCGTTGGGCTATTCTTATAAGTGTCACAAACAGCCCTAGAGTTTGTACTAGAATAACACCTTAAGACACAAATCAACCAAAACCCTAATGTCACCTAGATACTCCAATGTCACCTCAAGTATCCGTGGGTATGATTATATGATATGCATCACACAATCTCAGATTCATCTATTCAACCAACACATAGAACCTCAAAGAGTGCCCCAAAGTTTCTACCGGAGAATCACGACGAAAACATGTGCCAACCCCTATGCATAGGTTCATGGGCGGAACCCGCAAGTTGGTCACCAAAACATACATCAAGTGAATCGCGTGATATCCCATTGTCACCACAAATACACACATCAAGGCATACATCAAGTGTTCTCAAATCTATAAAGACTCAATCCGATAAGATAACTTCAAAGGGGAAACTCAATCCATTACAAGAGAGTAGAGGGGGAGAAGAAACATAAGATCCAACTATAATAGCAAAGCCCGCGATACATCAAGATCGTACCACCTTAAGAACACGAGAGAGAGAGAGAGATAGAGAGAGAGAGATCAAACACATAGCTACTGGTACATACCCTCAGCCCCGAGGGAGAACTACTCCCTCCTCATCATGGAGAGCACCGGGATGATGAAGATGGCCACCGGAGAAGGATTGCCCCCTCCGGCAGGGTGCCGGAATGGGTCTAGATTGGCTTTCGGTGGCTACAGAGGCTTCTGGCGGCGGAACTCCCGGTCTATTGTGCTCACGGGTGTTTTTAGGGTATATGGAGATATATAGGCGGAAGAAGTATGTTAGGGGGCCACGAGGGGCTCACGAGGGTGGGGGCGCGCCCAGGGGGGTGGGCGCGCCCCTTGCCTCGTGACCTCCTCGCAGATCCCCCGACATGCACTCCAAGTCTTCTGGGCTTCTTTTCTTCCAAAAATGAGTTCCGTGAAGTTTCAGGTCAATTGGACTCCGTTTGGTTTCCTTTTCTTCGAAACCCTAAAACAGGGTAAAAACAGAAACTGGCACCGGTCTCTGGGTTAATAGGTTAGTCCCAAAAATGATATAAAAGTGTATAATAAAGCCCATAAACATTCAAAACAGTAAATAATATAGCATGGAGCAATCAAAAATTATAGATACGTTGGAGACGTATCAGGACTCGGTGCGACCCGCCGCTACAGCTGTCGGTGGATTGGGCGACGAGTCCGTCCTAGAGATCCAGCGCGGACCCGGCCCGCGCGCCATCGACGACACCGACGCTCGCCACCGCCTCGATCGGCTCGCTCGCTCCCTGGAGGTGGAGGAGAGCGGCGCTATCGGGCCGGCGTGCTTCGGCCCACGCATCCGGGAGGAGCCTTTCCCCAAAGGATTCATGCTCCCCCGCGACACCCGCAAGTATAATGGGACGGTGAAGCCAGAAGACTGGCTCACCGACTACACCACGGCCATTGGCATCACCGGTGCCAATCGTCGTCTCGCCGTGCGCTACGCACCGCTCATGCTCCAAGGGTCGGCCCGCACATGGTTGAACAACCTGCCGATGGGAAGCATCAACACGTGGGTGGACTTCGAGGAAACCTTCATCCACAACTTCACGGGGACCTACAAGCAACCCAGCCGCCCTAGCCAGCTTGCCATGTGCGTGCAGGGGCCTGCGGAGACCGGTCGCGAGTACCTCACACGCTGGACCGAGCTCCGGAACAGCTTCGAGGGCATCCATGAAGTCCAGGCGATCCAGTACTTCGTCAATGGGTGCCGAGACGACACCCTCCTCAAGCACAAGCTCTTACGCTCCGAGCCAGCCACCATGGCCGCGCTCATGGTGACGGCGGACAAGTACGCCAACGCCGACTCCACCATGAAGATCCAGGTGGCGCTGGATGAAGCCGGCAAGGCAAAGTAGGTTCTCCCTCCGAAGCCGGCTGGCGAAAGCAGCCGGCAGCAGCATCACCAGAACAACAAGTGCAAGGCCGACCAGCCGGCGCCGAGTCATGACAACCGACTCGTCGCGGCCGCCGAACCCCCAGCGGACCCGGCGGCGAAGCGCCGGCAAACCGGCAAGACGGCATGGCAACCCGCCATGAGCTTCGCGTAGATGCTCGATGCCCCTGCAAGCACCACAACAGCGCAAAACCCACCACGCACACGCTTCGGTAGTGTGCCATCACCAAGCGCATCATGAGGGGCGACGTCCCGCCCCCTCCGGCTCCGGCTCCGGTTCCCGGCGCGGGATTGCCGCCTCCGCCTCCACCGCCGCCTCCAGCCGGCGGCGCGATGCGCGACGACGCCTACCCGGACCAGAACGCGACCTACGTCGTCTTCATCAGCCTCGGCGACGACAAGCGCAGCGAGCGCCTCCTTCGGCAGGAGGTGAACACCGTCGTCCCGGCCAAGCCGGAGTTCATGCATTGGTCGGATCGCCCGATCACCTGGACCCGGGAGGATTGATACGTCTCCGTCGTATCTATAATTTTTGATTGTTCCATGCCAATATTATTCAACTTTCATATACTTTTTGGCAACTTTTTATACTATTTTTGTGACTAACATATTGATCCAGTGCCCAGTGCCAGTTCCTGTTCGTTGCATGTTTTTTGTTTCGCAGAAAACCCATACCAAACGGAGTCCAAGCGGAATAAAAACTGACGGAGATTCATTGTGGAATATTTATGAATTTTGGGAAGTGGAATCATCGCGAGACGGTGCCCAAGGGGGGCACGAGGTAGGGGGGCGCGCCCCAGGGTGTCAGGCGCCCCCTGACCCTCGTGGCCACCCCGTAAGGCAGTTGGAGCCCTTCTTTCGCCGCAAGAAAGCTAATTTCCGGATAGAGATCGTGTTATAATTTCAGCCCAATCGGAGCTGCGGATCTCCGGGAATATAAGAAACGGTGAAATGGAAGAATCTGAGAACGCAGAACCAGAGAGAAACAGAGAGATAGATCCAATCTCGGAGGGGCTCTCGCCCCTCCCATGCCATGGAGGCCAAGGACCAGAGGGGAAACCCTTCTCCCATCTAGGGAGGAGGTCAAGGAAGAAGAGGAAGAAGGGGGCCCCTCTCCCCCTCTCCTCCGGTGGCGCCGGAACGCCGCCGTGGCCACCATCATCATCACCGCGATCTACACCAACACCTCCGCCATCTTCACCAACATCTCCATCACCTTCCCCCCTCTATCTACAGCGGTCCACTCTCCCGCAACCCGCCGTACCCTCTACTTGAACATGGTGCTTTACGCTTCATATTATTATCCAATGATGTGTTGCCATCCTATGATGTGTGAGTAGATTTTCGTTGTCCTATTGGTGGTTGATGAATTGCTATGATTGATTTAATTTGCTTGTGTTTATGTTGTTGTCCTTTGGTGCCCATCATATGAGCGCGCGCATGGATCACACCATAGGGTTAGTTGTATGTTGATAGGACTATGTATTGGAGGGCAAGAGTGACAGAAGCTGCAACCTAGCATAGAAATTGATGCATACTGGATTGAAGGGGGGCCAATATATCTTAATGCTATGGTTGGGTTTTACCTTAATGAACATTAGTAGTTGCGGATGCTTTCTAATAGTTCCAATCATAAGTGCATAGAATTCCAAGTCAGGGATGACATGCTAGCAGTGGCCTCTCCCACATAATACTTGCTATTGGTCTAGTAAAGTAGTCAATTGCTTAGGGGCAATTTCGCAACTCCTACCACCACTTTTCCATACTCGCTATATTTACTTTATTGTTTCTTTATCTAAACAGCCCGTAATTTTTATTTACGTAATCTTTATTATCTTGCAAACCTATCCAACAACACCTATAAAGTACTTCTAGTTTCATACTTGTTCTAGGTAAAGTGAACGTCAAGCGTGCGTAGAGTTGTATCGGTGGTCGATAGAACTTGAGGGAATATTTGTTCTACCTTTAGCTCCTCGTTGGGTTCGACACTCTTACTTATCAAAAACTGTTGCGATCCCCTATCCTTGTGGGTTATCAAGACCTTTTTCTGGCGCCGTTGCCGGGGAGCAATAGCGTGGGGTGAATATTCTCTTGTGTGCTTGTTTGCTTTATCACTAAGTAATTTTTATTTGCTGTTCTTAGTTGTTTTCTATCTTTAGCTATGGGTAGGAAACGCAAAATACCAAAAAATTAGTTGTACCTACTGAACCAATAGTTGAAGAACCACTCAAATCTATCACACTACTGAAGCTTATTACTTGGATCATCTTCGATCCCTATGTGTTCGTGCTGAAACCCCAACTAGCTTAGTTGAGGGCAAATCTTTAGATGAGCATGCTTGTTTTGTGCGACATCGAATATCTGAAAAAGGGAAAACTTTACTGGATCAAATTCATCGTTTGCAATGCTATGCTTGGAATTTATGTGAAATATATGATTATACTTGTTGTTCTGAAGACCCTAAGAAACACCTTCCCTACCAATGTTTGTTTAGTGATAATGGAATCGTGTCCTCTTATGCTAAGGGTGTTTATAGTTACTATGATGTTCAACAAATTGAAGAATTTGTTGCTTTTAAGGATGCTTACGAAATTGCTTCTTTGATTGAAAAGTATGATGCTACTCTTTACAAATATGAAAATTTTGCCATATTTAAATATTGCTATGATAATTATGCTTCTAATGCCTATGTTGAACCATATATTGAGTACAACTCCGTTGTCCAAGAAGAGACTAATATTTTGCAGGAGTCTATGGAAGAAGAAATTGATGAAACTGTGAGCTCATTGGATGAAAAAGATGATGAGGAGAGCGAAGAACAAAAGGAGGAAGAGCGGATTAGCTACCCGTGCCCACCTTCTAATGAGAGTAACCCTCCAACTCATACATTGTTTAATTTCCCTTCGTGCTTACCGGAGGATGATTGATATGATGATTGTTATGATCCCGTTGATTCTTTTGAAATATCCCTTTTTGGTGATGCTTGCTATGCTTGTGGCCAAGATGCCAATATGAATTATGCTTATGGAGATGAACTTGATATAGTTCCTTATGTTAAACATGAAATTGTTGCTATTGCACCCACGCATGATAGTCCTATTATCTTTGTGAATTCTCCCGACTACACTATATCGGAGAAGTTTGCACTTATTAAGGATTATATTGATGGGTTGCCCTTTACCGTTGCACATGATGATTTTGATGAATATAATATGCATGTGTTTGCTGCTCCTACTTGCAATTATTATGAGATAGGAACTATATCTCCACCTCTCTATGTTTCCAACATGATAAAATTGCAAGACACTGTTTATACTATGCATTGGCCTTTACTAGGTGTGCATGAATTGTTCTTTTATGACATGCCGATGCATAGGAAGAGAGTTAGACTTCATCATTGCTTGATATATGTTGCTTTGTGCTCACTACTAAATTACAAATTATTGTTAATTAAAATTGGCTTTGATATACCTTGGGATCCGGGTGGATTCACTACTTGAGCACTATATGCCTAGCTTAATGGCTTTAAAGAAAGCGCTGCCAGGGAGACAACCCAGAAGTTTTAGAGAGTCATTTATTTCTGTTGAGTGCTTTCATATAGTTTAAGAACAACAAAAATAAAGAGGGGAACCCAAAACTTTTTCAAAAAGGAAAGCGAAAGTGAGAAAGACAAGCATTGTTGAAGTGGGAGAGCTCCTTGAACTTTGTTCATGCTCACGACAACTTTGTGAATCTTGATTACAGAAACTTTTCAATAAAAATAATTATCCCCTTGTACAATTCCATTGCATTATAAAAATAATGTGCCAAGGTTTGCCTTTAGGATGTTTACATTTGCTTGATGGTTTGTACGGTGCAGGACAGAAACTTTGGCTGTAGTGCGCGATTTTACATTTGTAGCTGGAACGTCAAATGGTTCTTATTCTTTTTTCACTGTCTTCCTATACAAATTGTTTATTTTTCCTAATTATGGTAGAATTTTTAAAGTATCAAAAGTATGTTGAATGTTCAGATTATTACAGACTGTTCTGTTTTAGACAGATTCTGTTTTTGATGCATAGTTTGCTTGTTTTGATGAAACTATCAATTTATATCAGTGCATTAAGCCATAAAAAAGTTATATTACAGTAGACACAATGAAAAAACAAAATATGAATTGGTTTGCAACAGTACCTAGAGTAGTGATTTGCTTTATTATACTAACGGATCTTACCGAGTTTTCTGTTGAAGTTTTGTGTAGATGAAGTGTTCGATGATCGAGAAGGTTTCGATGTGAGAAGAAGGAAGAGAGGCAAGAGCTCAAGCTTGGGGATGCCCGAGGCACCCAAAGTAAATATTCAAGGATACTCAAGCGTCTAAGCTTGGGGATGCTGGGAAGGCATCCCCTCTTTCTTCAACAAATATCGGTATGTTTTCGGATTCGTTTCGTTCATGCGATATGTGCAAGTCTTGGAGCGTCTTTTGCATTTAGGTTTTTCTTTTTCTTTTTATGCACCATACTAGTATGAGATAGTACTTGGTTGATTTATATAATGCTCTATGCACTTCACTTATATCTTTTGAGTATGTCTTTATAGAATGCTTCATGTGCTTCAATTATATCATTTGAAGTTTGGATTGCCTGTTTCTCTTTACATAAACAACCGCCATTTGTAGAATGCTCTTTTGCCTCACTTATATTTATTAGAGCGTGGGCATATCTTTTGTAGAAAGAATTAAACTCTCTTGCTTCACTTATACCTGTTTAGAGAGATGACAGGAATTGGTCATTCACATGGTTAGTCATAAAATCCTACATAAAACTTGTAGATCACTGAATATGATATGTTTGATTCCTTGCAATAGTTTTGCGATATAAAGATGGTGATATTAGAGTCATGCTAGTGGGTAGTTGTGGATTGTAGAAATACTTGTGTTGAGGTTTGTGATTCCCGTAGCATGCACGTATGGTGAACCGTTATGTAACGAAGTCGGAGCATGATTTATTTATTGATTGTCTTCCTTATGAGTGGCGGTCGGGGATGAGCGATGGTCTTTTCCTACCAATCTATCACCCTAGGAGCATGCGCGTAGTACTTTGTTTTGATGACTAATAGATTTTTGCAATAAGTACGTGAGTTCTTTATGACTAATGTTGAGTCCATGGATTATACGCACTCTCACCCTTCCACCGTTGCTAGCCTCTCTAGTACCGCGCAACTTTCGCCGGTACCATAAACCCACCATATACCTTCCTCAAAACAGCCACCATACCTACCTATCATGGCATTTCCATAGCCATTCCGAGATATATTGCCATGCAACTTCCATCGTCATCATATACATGACTTGAGCATTCATTGTCATATTGCTTTGCATGATCGTAAGATAGCTAGCATGATGTTTTCATGGCTTGCCCGTTTTTTGATGTCATTGCTACACTAGATCATTGCACATCCCGGTACACCACTGGAGGCATTCATATAGAGTCATATCTTTGTTCTAGTATCGAGTTGTAATATCGAGTTGTAAGTAAATAAAAATGTGATGATCATCATTATTAGAGCATTGCCCCAGTGAGGAAAGGATGATGGAGACTATGATTCCCCCATAAGTCGGGATGAGACTCCGGACTTTACAAAAAAATAAAAGAGGCCAAAGAAGCCCAAATAAAAAAAGAGGCCAAAGAAGCCCACCAAAAAATAAAAAAAATAAAAAATGGAAGAAAAAGAGAGAAGGGGGTAGTGCTACTATCCTTTTTCCACACTTGTGCTTCAAAGTAGCGCCATGTTCTTCATATAGAGAGTCTCTTGAGTTATCACTTTCATATACTAGTGGGAATTTTCATTATAGAACTTGGCTTGTATATTCCGATGATGGGCTTCCTCAAATGCCCGAGGTCTTCATGAGCAAGCAAGTTGGATGCACACCCACTTAGTTTCAGTTAGAGCTTTCATACCCTTATAGCTCTAGTGCATCCGTTGCATGGCAATCCCTACTCCTTGCATTAACATCAATCGATGGGCATCTCCATAGCCCATTGATTAGCCTCGTTGATGTGAGACCTTCTCCTTTTTTGTCTTCTCCACACAATCCCCCTCATTATATTCTATTCCACCCATAGTGCTATGTCCATGGCTCACGCTCATATATTGCATGAAAGTTTATAGGTTTGAGATTACTAAAGTATGAAACAATTGCTTGGCTTGTCATCGGAGTTGTGCATGATGAGAGCATTCTTGTGTGACGAAAATGGAGCATGACTAAACTATATGATTTTGTAGGGATGAACTTTCTTTGGCCATGTTATTTCAAGAGGACATAATTGCTTAGTTAGTATGCTTGAAGTATTATTATTTTTATGTCAATATGAACTTTTGTCTTGAATCTTTCGGATCTGAATATTCATACCACAATTAAGAAGAATTACATTGAAATTATGCCAAGTAGCACTCCGCATCAAAAATTCTGTTTTTTATCATTTACCTACTCGAGGACGAGCAGGAATTAAGCTTGGGGATGCTGATACGTCTCCAACGTATCTTTAATTTTTGATTGCTCCATGCTATATTATCTACTATTTTGGATGTTTATGGGCTTTATTATACACTTTTATATCATTTTTGGGACTAACCTATTAACCCAGAGCCTAGTGCCAGTTTCTGTTTTTACCTTGTTTTAGAATATTGCAGAAAAGGAAAACCAAACAGAGTCCAATTGACCTGAAACTTCATGGAACTTATTTTTGGATCAGAAGAAGCCCAGAAGACTTGGAGTGCATGTCAGGGGATCTACGAGGAGGCCACGAGGCAGGGGGGGCGCCCACCCCCCTGGGCATGCCCTCCACCCTCGTGGGCCTCTCGTGCCCCCCTGACGTATTTCTTCCTCCTATATATCTCCATATACCCTAAAAACATCCGGGAGCACAATAGATCAGGAGTTCCGCTGCCAGAAGCCTGCGTAGCCACCGAAAACCAATCTAGACCCATCCGTCACCCTGCCGGAGGGGGAATCCCTCTCCGGTGGCCATCTTCATCATCCTGGTGCTCTCCATGACGAGGAGGGAGTAGTTCTCCCTTGGGGTTGAGGGTACGTACCAGTAGCTATGTGTTTGATCTCTCTCTCTCTCTCTCTCTCTCTCGTGTTCTTGAGGTGATACGATCTTGATGTATAGCGAGCTTTGCTATTATAGTTGGATATTATGATGTTTTCTCCCCCCTCTACTCTCTTGTAATGGATTGAGTTTCCCCTTTTGAGTTATCTTATCGGATTGAGTCTTTAAAGATTTGAGAACACTTGATGTATGTCTTGCCGTGTGTATCTGTGGTGACAATGGGATACCACGTGATTCACTTGATATATGTTTTGGTGATCAACTTGCGGGTTCCGCCCATGAACCTATGCATAGGGGTTGGCACACATTTTCGTTGTGATTCTCTGGTAGAAACTTTGGGGCACTCTTTGAGGTTCTATGTGTTGGTTGAATAGATGAATCTGAGATTGTGTGATGCATATCGTATAATCATACCCATGGATACTTGAGGTGACATTGGAGTATCTAGGTGACATTAGGGTTTTGGTTGATTTGTGTCTTAAGGTGTTATTCTAGTACGAACTCTAGGGCTGTTTGTGACACTTATAGGAATAGCCCAACGGATTGATTGGAAAGAATAACTTTGAGGTGGTTTCGTACCCTACCATAATCTCTTCGTTCGTTCTCCGCTATTAGTGACTTTGGAGTGACTCTTTGTTGCATGTTGAGGGATAGTTATATGATCCAATTATGTTATTATTGTTGAGGGAACTTGCACTAGTGAAATTATGAACCCTAGGCCTTGTTTCAACGCATTGCAATACCGTTTGTGCTCACTTTTATCATTAGTTACCTTGCTGTTTTTATATTTTCAGATTACAAAAACCTTTATCTACCATCCATATACCACTTGTATCACCATCTCTTTGCCGAACTAGTGCACCTATACAATTTACCATTGTATTGGGTGTGTTGGGGACACAAGAGGCTCTTTGTTATTTGGTTGCAGGGTTGCTTGAGAGAGACCGTCTTCATCCTACGCCTCCTACGGATTGATAAACCTTAGGTCATCCACTTGAGGGAAATTTGCTACTGTCCTACAAACCTCTGCACTTGGAGGCCCAACAACGTCTACAAGAAGAAGGTTTTGTAGTAGACATCAGTTACGCCCTCGTCCTCAACCCCACCATTTTCGCGCGACGCACATGCAAGTTCTCCCGAGTCCTCATCGACGGCGGCAGCAGCATCAACATCCTCTACCGCGACACGATGACCAAGCTCGGCCTCAAGGCCGAGGACCTGGAGCCGACCCGAACGATCTTCCACGACATCGTGCCCGGCCTCTCCTGCTCCCCCATTGGCCGGGTTCGGCTAGATGTCTTGTTCGGTGACAGCGGCCACTTCCGGCGCGAACCGATCTGGTTCGAGGTGGTGGACCTGTCCAGCACGTATCACGCGTTGCTGGGTCGGCCTGTGCTCTCCAAGTTCATGGCGGTTCCCCACTATGCGTACCTGAAGATGAAGATGTCGGGTCCCAAGGGCCTCATCACCATCACTGGAGATTATCGCAAGTCCCTGGAGTGCAACCGAGACGGCGCCATGTTGGCCAAGTCGCTGGTCATTGCCGAGGAGCGGCGCCAGCTCGACCGGATCGTCGCCCTAGCAGGCGAGGCCTCCGCCGCATCGATCCTGACTCCGGACCCGGCCAACGAGGCCGCCTTCAAGCCCTCCAAGGAGACCAAGAAAGTGAAGCTCTACCCAGAAGACCCCAGCTACAGCAAGCACATTGTCATAGGCGGCCGCCTCGACAACAAATAGAAAGGCGAGCTCGTCGACTTCCTCTGTGAGAATTGGGATATCTTCACATGGACCCCCAAGGACATGTCGGGTATCCCGAGGAAGTACGCCGAGTACAAACTTCACATCTGCAAGGACACCAAGCCTATCCGTCAACCACTACGACGATTTTCCGAAGAGAAAAGAAGAACCATTGGTGAAGAGGTCGCCAAGATTTTGGCAGCCGGCTTCATAATGGAAGTGTTTCACCCCGAGTGGCTGGCCAATCCAGTCCTCGTCCTGAAGAAGAACAAGACCTGGCACATGTGTATCGATGTCCCGGCCGGCCGACGCGGATCGACCAAGTCATTGACTAGACCGACGGGTGTGAGTTCCTGTCCTTCCTGGACGCTTACTCCGGCTACCACCAGATCAAGCTGGACCCGGCCGATGCCCTGAAGACGTCCTTCATCACGCCCTTTGGGGCATATTGCTACATCACCATGTCGTTCGGCTTGAAGAACACCGGCGCCACCTTCCAGTGCTGCATGCAGAAATGCCTGCTGCCGCAACTCGGCCGCAATATCCATGTGTATGTGGACGACATCGTGGTGAAGACCAAGCAGCACCTCACGGTCCTCAACGATTTGAAGGAAACTTTCGCCAACCTCCGCGAATACAAGGTCAAGCTTAACCTAGAAAAATGCGTCTTCGGCGTCCCGGCCGGAAAGCTACTCGACTTCCTCGTCTCGGAATGCGTCATTGAGGCGAACCCCGAGAAGATCAAGGCCATCGAGCGCATGCGCAAGCCGGCTCGGCTGCGCGATGTCCAGAAGTTCACCGGATGCTTGGCCTCGGTCAGCCGGTTTCTAAGCCGGCTGGGCGAGAGGGCGCTACCCCTGTACCAGCTGATGAAGAAGACGAGCCCGTTCGAATGGAACGGCAAGGCAGACGAGGCCTTCCAAGACCTCAAGCGCATGCTCTCCACCGTACCAGTCCTGGCCGCGCCGACCGACAAGGAGCCGCTGCTGCTCTACATAGCCGCGACCTCGTGGGCGGTCAGCACGGTGCTGGTGGTCGAGCAACCAGAGAAGGGCAAGATCCAAGCCGTCCAGCGCCCAGTCTACTACCTGAGCGAGGTGCTCTCCAACTCCAAGCAGAACTACCCGCACTACTAGAAGATGTGTTACGGCGTGTACCTCACCGCCAAGAAGCTGAAGCAGTATTTCCAAGAGCATGTTGTCACCGTGGTCAGCACGGCACCTATCAGAGAAATAATCGGGTGCCGGGATGCCTCTGGCCTGGTTGCCAAGTGGGCGATCCAGCTAGCCGGCCACACCATTCTCTATGAGCCCCGCACCACGATCACGTCTCAAGCCCTGTCCGACTTCCTCGTCGACTGGACCGAGACCCAGTACTTGCCGCCGCCTCCCGACTCGACGCATGATAACCCACAAGTATAGGGGACCGCAACAGTTTTCGAGGGTAAAGTATTCAACCCAAATTTATTGATTCGACACAAGGGGAGCCAAAGAATACTCTCAAGTATTAGCAACTGAGTTGTCAATTCAACCACACCTGGAAACTTAGTATCTGCAGCCAAGTATTTAGTAGCAAAATAATATGATAGTAGTGGTAATGGTAACAAAAGGTAACGGTAGTAAAAGCAATGTTTTTGGTATTTTGTAGTGATGATAGCAATAGCAACGGGAAAGTAAATAAGTGAAGAACAATATTTGGAAAGCTCGTAGCAATGGATCGTGATGGAGAATTATGCCGGATGCGGTTCATCATGTAACAATCATAACCTAGGGTGACACAGAACTAGCTCCAGTTCGTCAATGTAATGTAGGCATGTATTCCGAATATAGTCATACATGCTTATGGAAAAGAACTTGCATGACATCTTTTGTCCTACCCTCCCGTGGCAGCAAGGTCCTTATGGAAACTAAGGGATATTAAGGCCTCCTTTTAATAGAGAACCAGAACAAAGCATTAACACATAGTGAATACATGAACTCCTCAAACTACGGTCATCACCAGTAAGTATCCCGATTATTGTCACTTCGGGGTTAACGGATCATAACACATAATAGGTGACTATAGACTTACAAGATAGGATCAAGAACACTCATATGTTGATGAAAACATAATAGGTTCAGATCTGAAATCATGGCACTCGGGCCCTAGTGACAAGCATTAAGCATAGCAAAGTCATAGCAACATCAATCTCAGAACATAGTGGATACTAGGGATCAAACCCTAACAAAACTAACTCGATTACATGATAGATCCCATCCAACCCATCATCGTCCAGCAAGCCTACGACGGAATTACTCACGCACGGCGGTGAGCATCATAAAAATGGTGATGGAGGATGGTTGATGATGACGATGGCAACGGATTCCCCTCTCCGGAGCCCCGAACGGACTCCAGATCAGCCCTCCCGAGAGGTTTTGGGGCTTGGCGGCGGCTCCGGATCGTAAAACACGATGATTTCTTCTCTCTGATTTTTTTTCTCCCCGAAGCACAATATATGGAGTTGGAGTTGGAGTCGGAGAGGCAACAGGGGGCCCACGAGGTAGGGGGCGCACCCTAGGGGGGCAGGCGCGCCCCCCACCCTCGTGGAGAGGTGGTAGGCCCCTTGGCCTTCATCTTTTGCAGATATTTTTTATATTTTCTGAAAAGTTGCTCCGTGAAGTTTCAGGTCATTCCGAGAACGTTTATTTCTGCACATAAATAACACCATGGTAATTCTGCTGAAAACAGCGTCAGTCCGGGTTAGTTCCATTCAAATCATGCAAGTTAGAGTCCAAAACAAGGGCAAAAGTGTTTGGAAAACTAGATACGACGGAGACGTATCAACTCCCCCAAGCTTAAACCTTTGCTTGTCCTCAAGCAATTCAATTGACAAATTGAAAGTGATAAAGAAAAACTTTTACAAACTCTGTTTGCTCTTGTTGTTGTAAATATGTAAAGCCAGCACTCAAGTTTTCAGCAAAGATTATAACTAACCACATTCGTAATAACGCTTAGGTCTCAAGTTTACTCATATCAATAGCATAATCAACTATCGAGCAATAATAATAAATTTCGGATGACAACACTTTCTCAAAACAATCATAATATGATATAACAAGATGGTATCTCGCTAGCCCTTTTTGAGACTGCAAAACATAAATGCAAAGCACCTTTAAAGACCAAGGACCGACTAGACATTGTAATTGATGGTAAAAGAGATCCAGTCAAGTCATACTCAATGTAAACTAACAATAATGAATGCAAATGACAGCGGTGCTCTCCAACTGGTGCTTTTTAATAAGAGGATGATGACTCGGCATAAAAGTAAATAGATAGGCCCTTCGCAGAGGGAAGCAGGGATTTGTAGAGGTGCAGAGCTCGGTTTTGAAACAGAGGTGAATAATATTTTGAGCGGTATACTTTCATTGTCAACATAACAACTAAGAGATGGCGATATCTTCCATGCTACACACATTATAGGCGGTTCCCAAACAGAATGGTAAAGTTTATACTCCCCCTTCCACCAACAAGCATCAATCCATGGCTTGCTCGAAACAACGAGTGCCTCGAACTAACAAGAGTCCCAGGGGGAGTTTTGTTTGCAATTATTTTGATTTAGTTTGCAAAAAGCATGGGACTGGGCATCCCGGTGACCAGCCATTTATCTCGTGAGTGAGGAGCGGAGTCCACTCCTCTTGAGAATAACCCGCCTAACATGGAAGATACGGACAGCGCTAGTTGATACATGAGCTATTCGAGCATACAAAACAGGATATTTATTTGAAGGTTTAGAGTTTGGCACATACAAATTTACTTGGAACGGCAGGTAGATACCATATATAGGTAGGTATGGTGGACTCATGTGAATAACTTTGGGGTTTAAGAGATTGGATGCACAAGCAGTATTCCCGCTTAGTACAGGTGAAGGCTAGCAAAAGACTGGGAAGCGACCAGCTAGAGAGCGACAACAGTCATGAACACGCATTAAAATTAATCAACACCAAATGCAAGCATGAGTAGGATATAATCCACCATGAACATAAATATCGTGAAGGCTATATTGATTTTGTTTCAACTACATGCGTGAACATGCGCCAAGTCAAGTCACTTAAATCATTCGGAGGAGGATACCACCCTATCATACCACATCATAACTATCTCAATAGCATGTTGGCACGCAAGGTAAACCATTATAACTCATAGCTAATCAAGCATGGCACAAGAAACTATGATCTCTAATTGTCATTGCAAACATGTTTATTCATAATAGGCTGAATCAGGAACGATGAACTAATCATATTTACAAAAACAAAAGAGGTCGAGTTCATACCAGCTCTTCTCATCTCAGTCAGTCCATCATATAACATCATAATTGCCTTTCACTTGCACGACCGAACGATGTGAAATAATAATAGTGCACGTGCATTGGACTAAGCTGGAATCTGCAAGCATTCAATAAACAGGAGAAGACAAGGCAACATGGGCTTTTTTGTCAGATAAACAATAATGCATATAAGAGCCACTTCAACAATTTAATTATGGTCTTCTCCTATCGACTCCCAAAGAAAAGAAAAGAAATAAAACTATTTACACGGGAAAGCTCCCAACAAGCAAAAGAAGAACATGAAATATTTTTGGGTTTTCTTTTTAATTACTACTACAAGCATGGAAATTAAAAATAGCTAAAAGCTACAACTATTTTTTGGTTTTTCTTAAGGTTTATTAAACACACAAGAAGAAAGCATAAAAAGGAAATAAACTAGCATGGATGATACAATGAAAAAGTATGAGCACCGACATCTAGCAATGAGTGTGTGAACATAAATGTAATATCGGTGGGAAATACGTACTCCCCCAAGCTTAGGCTTTTGGCCTAAGTTGGTCTATGGCCACGGCTGGCCTGGCGGATATCCATAATAATAGTTGGGGTCGTACTGAGAATAAGAAGAGGGAGACTCCGATTGCCACTGGCTGACAATCATCTCCGGATCCCACTGGTAATTATACTGTCGTGAAGGATCAACTTGTGGTTCCGGCTCTGGCTCCATGATACGTCTCCAACGTATCTATAATTTTTGATTGCTCCATGCTATATTATCTACTGTTTTGGACTATATTGGGCTTTATTTTCCACTCTTATATTATTTTTGGGACTAACCTATTAACCGGAGGCCCAGGCCAGAATTGCTGTTTTTTTGCCTATTTCAGTATTTCGGAGAAACAAAATATCAAACGGAGTCCAAACGGAATAAAACCTTCGGGAACGTGATTTTCTCACCGAACGTGATCCAGGGGACTTAGTCCCTACTCCAAGGAGTCAAACAGGCAGTCACGAGGGTGGGGGCGCGCCCACCCCCTAGGGCGCGCCCCCCTGCCTCATGGGCCCCTCGGTGCTCCACCGACGTACTCCTTCCTCCTATATATACCTGCGTACCCCCAAACGATCAGAGGAGGATCCAAAAACCTAATTCCACCGCCGCAACTTTCTGTATCCACGAGATCCCATCTTGGGGCCTGTTCCGGAGCTCCGCCGGAGAGGGCCGTCATCATGGAGGGCTTCTACATCATCATAGCCCCTCCGATGAAGTGTGAGTAGTTTACCTCAGACCTTCGGGTCCATAGTTAGTAGCTAGATGGCTTCTTCTCTCTTTTTGGATCTCAATACAAAGTTCTCCCCCTCTCTCGTGGAGATCTATTCGATGTAATCTGCTTTTTGCGGTGTGTTTGTTGAGACCGATGAATTGTGGGTTTATGATCAAGTCTATCTATGAATAATATTTGAATCTTCTCTGAATTATTTTATGTATGATTGGTTATCTTTGCAAGTCTCTTTGAATTATCCGTTTGGTTTGGCCAACTAGATTGGTAGTTCTTGCCATGGGAGAAGTGCTTAGCTTTGGGTTCGATCTTGAGGTGTCCTTTCCCAATGACAGAAGGGGTAGCAAGGCACGTATTGCATCGTTGCCATCGAGGATAACAAGATGGGGTTTATTTCATATTGCATGAATTTACCTCTCTACATCATGTCATCTTGCTTAAAGTGTTACTCTGTTTTTAACTTAATACTCTAGATGCATGCTGGATAGCGGTCGATGAGTGGAGTAATAGTAGTAGATGCAGAATTGTTTTGGTCTACTTGTCACAGACGTGATGCCTATATACATGATCATGCCTGGATATTCTCATAACTATGCTTAATTCTGTCAATTGCTCAACTGTAATTTGTTCACCCACCGTAGAATACTTATGCTCTTGAGAGAAGCCACTAGTGAAACCTATGGCCCCTGGGTCTATTCTCATCATATCAATCTCCATCATTTTAATCTTGCTTTGCTTTCTACTTTGCCTTTTTTACTTTTCACTTTGCATCTCTATACCAAAAATACCAAAAATATTATATCTATCAGATCTCACTCTCGTAAGTGATCGTGAAGGGATTGACAACCCCTAATCGCATTGGTTGCAAGTAGCTATCTTTTTGTGCAGGTACGAGGGACTTGAGCGTGGCCTCCTACTGGATTGATACCTTGGTTCTCAAAAACTGTGGGAAATACTTACGCTACTCTACTGCATCATCCTTTCCTCTTCGGGGAAATCCAACGCAAGCTCAAGAGGTAGCATTCCACCACTGGTGCAGGGTTCCGGTAGGCGTGAATAGCCTTCAACGGAACAAGGTACTGGCCTACAGATAAATCAAACAAAGAAGGAGCAGGCAGGGTAATAGTCTCAGGATGATGTTTATTAAAGAACAATTGATATTTAAGCTATCCTTCCCTATTCTTAACAATAAAATCATGTGCCACCATACTTTTATAATCTAGATAAACACAAGGCAACACTTTTTCTTCCTTCTCATAATGCCTAATAGGTATGTTAAAATGTGCAGCTAGGCGTGAAACATAGATGCCTCCAAAGATGGGCCCCTTTGTACGGTTCAGACTTAACCGTTTGGCAATAATGCCGCCCATACTAATAGAGTTATCACCATAAAAACCGTGGAGCAAAATAATAATGTCAGAGATACTAAGGTTTCCACATTTTCCGCGACCAATTAAGCAACGACTAGCAAATAATGCCAAATAACGTAAAACAAGAAAATGTATGCTAGTGATTCGTGCATCGGAAACCTTCCTTGTTTCCCCTACAGTGATAGTATCAATAAACCCCTCCACATCATCGCGATGTGGTTCTTCTATCTTGCCCTCAAAAGGGACTAAAAACCCGACAAAAATCATAAAGTGACATCTCCTTATGCTCATCATATAAATAAAACTCCACCGTAGGTGGTGAGCTCCTAGAATGGAAATGAAAGTTTTGCACAAAAGATATTTGTGAGTAAGAGATACTGATCGCATTGGTCGTGGAGGAAAGCGGTGAGGCATGCATTCTTAGCCAATTCATGAAAATCTTCATAAATCCCGGCTGCTCTCAAGAAGTCCTCGGAAGGCCATTCCCACGCCCGAACCTCCGCGGTGCGCGACATATTATACTTAGGCTTCGGTGCCTTTTCCTTCGAGCTTTGGCTCGATGAGCCCCTCAAAAATCTCATCATTTTCTGAAAAAATCTGAAATTTTTAGTAACTACAAAATAAAAGTAAACCAAACTCAATAATATTGATAGCAATTACTCCTACAAGTGCCTAGAGCCTATATCATGCATCAAAACTACTTTTGACCATATAAATTTGACATGCAAGCTCAAGAACAGGGTCACCTAAGCAGCAAAAATTTGCAATGAATAAGGCACTAGAATAAAAACTAATTGGACCAATGGAGGAGTCACATACCAAGGAACAATCTCCCCAAGCAGTTTTGTGAGAGGTGCTTTGAGCAAGGAGATCAAAAATGGCAGCCAAACGAGCTTGGACTCGGGTTTGAGCTGGTTATTCGTGTTTTTGGGAGGAAGAAGAAGTGTATGGGTGAAAGGATAAGTGGAGGAGGGCCACCGTGGGCCCACGAGGCAGGGGGACGCGCCCAGGGGGTAGGGCGCGCCCTCCACCCTCGTGGGCAGGTGGTTGCCCCCCCTGTTGTGTTCTCAGTGCCAAATATTCTCAAATATTCTAGAAAAAAAATCATATTTAAATTTCAGGGCATTTGGAGAACTTTTATTTTCGAGGTATTTTTATATTTCATGGATAATCAGATAACAGATAGAAAAATATTTATTTTATTTTATTTAATATAAATATCAGAAAGTAAAAGTGGGGTACAGAAGGTTGCGCCTTCTAGTTTCATCCATCTCATGATCATCAAAATGAATCCACTAATAAGGTTGATCAAGTCTTGTTAACGAACTCATTCCGAATAACATGGAACCGGAGAAATTTCAAATAACACTATGTTACCTCAACGGGGATATGCACATCCCCAATAATAAGAATATCATATTTCTTCTTGATAGTAGGAAGAGGAAATTCAAAACCTCCAAATATAATCGATGGAATTTTTCCAATAGAGTTGATACTATGAACTTGAGGTTGTTTCCTCGGAAAGTGTACCGTATGCTCATTACCATTAACATGAAAAGTGACATTGCCTTTAGTGCAATCAATAACAGCCCCTACAGTATTCAAAAAGGGTCTTCCAAGAATAATAGACATACTATCGTCCTCGGGAATATCAAGAATAACAAAGTCTGTTAAAATAGTAACGTTTGTAACTACAACAGACACATCCTCACAAATACCAACAGGTATAGCAGTTGATTTATCGGCCATTTGCAAAGATATTTCAGTAGGTGTCAACTTATTCAAATCAAGTCTACGATATAAAGAGAGAGGCATAACACTAACACCGGCTCCAAGATCACATAAAGAAGTTTTAACATAATTTCTTTTAATGGAGCATGGTATAGTTGGTACACCGGGATCTCTAAGTTTCTTTGGTATTCCACCCTTAAAAGTGTAATTAGCAAGCATGGTGGAAATTTCAGCTTCCGGTATCTTTCTTTTATTTGTAATAATATCTTTCATGTACTTAGCATAAGGATTGGTTTTGAGCATATTAGTTAATCGCATACGCAAAAAGATAGGTCTAATCATTTCAGCAAAGCGCTCAAAATCCTCATCATCCTTTTTCTTGGATGGTTTGGGAGGAAAAGGCATGGGTTTCTGAACCCATGGTTCTCTTTCTTTACCATGTTTCCTAGCAACAAAGTCTTTCTTACCATAACGTTGATTCTTTGATTGTGGGTTATCAAGATCAACATCAGGTTCAATTTCTATGTCATTATCATTACTAGGTTGAGCATCATTATGAACATTATCATTAACATTATCACTAGTTTCGGGTTCATTACCTGATTGTGTTTCAGCATCAGAAATAGAAATATCATTTGGATTCTCAGGTGTTTCAACAATAGGACCATTAGAAGCATGCAAAGTCCTATCATTTTTCTTTTTCTTCTTTTTAGAAGAACTAGGTACATCTATATTATTTCTCTGAGAATCTTGCTCAATTCTTTTAGGATGGCCTTCAGGATACAAAGGTTCCTGGGTCATTCTACCACCCCTAGTCATAACTCTTACATCATTATCATTATCCTTACTATTCAATTCATTGAGCAAATCATTTTGAACTTTAAGTACTTGTTCTACTTGAGTGGTAACCATAGAAGCATGTTTACTAATAAGTTTAAGTTCACCTTTAACATTAGCCATATAATCACCCAAGTGTTCAAGCATATTTGAATTGTATTTCAATTGTCTACCAAAATAAGCATTAAAATCTTCTTGCTTAGCCATAAATTTATCAAACTCATCTAAGGATGGGCTAGCAAATTTAGTAAATGGGATTTCAGCTTTATCATATCTGTAGAGAGAATTTACCTTTACTACCTGTGTCGGGTTATCAAGACCATGAGTTTCTTCAATAGGTAATGGATTAAGATTATATGTTTCTTCAACAGGCAGTAAATTAAGACCATGTATTTCTTCAATAGGAGGTAAATTCTTAACATCTTCAGCTTTAATACCTTTTCTTTCATAGATTTCTTTGCCTCTTGCATATCTTCAGGACTGAGAAATAGAATACCCCTCTTCTTCGGAGTTGGTTTAGGAATTGGCTCCGAAGGTGTCCAATTATTTTAATTTGTCAACATATTATTCAATAGAATTTTAGCTTCATCCGGTGTTCTTTCCGTGAAAACAGAACCAGCACAACTATCCAGGTAATCTCTGGAAGCATCGGTTAGTCCATTATAAAAGATATCAAGTATTTCATTTTTCTTAAGAGGATGATCAGGCAAAGCATTAAGTAATTGGAGAAGCCTCCCCCAAGCTTGTGGGAGACTCTCTTCTTCAATTTGCACAAAATAATATATATATTTATATATCCCTTAAAGCAGCTTGTTTATTATGAGCAGGGAAATATTTAGCAGAGAAGTAATAAATCATATCCCGGGGACTACGCACACAACCAGGATCAAGAGAATTAAACCATATCTTAGCATCACCCTTGGAAATATTTTAAGGATGTCAAAGTAACGAGTTCTCTCATCTTTAGTGAACAGGGTGGCTATATCATTCAATTTAGTAAGATGTGCCACAACAGTTTCAGATTCATGACCATGAAAAGGATCAGATTCAACCAAAGTAATTATATCAGGATCAACAGAGAATTCATAATCCTTATCAGTAACAAAGATAGGTGAAGTAGCAAAAGCAGGGTCAGGTTTCATTCTAGCATTTAGAGATTGCTTACTCCATTTAGCTAATAACCTTTTTAGTTCATTTCTATTTTTGCAAGCTAAAATAGCTAAAGAAGCTTCTTGATCAAAAACATAACCCTTAGGAATAACAAGTGATTCTTCATCATCACTTTTATCAGTATTATCAGATTAAATATTTTCAATCTCTCTAGCCCTAGCAATTTGTTCATCAAGAAAATCACTAAGTGGCACAGTAGTATCAGGCATAGAAGTAGTTTCATCATAAGTATCATGCATAGCAGAAATAGCATCATCAATAACATGAGACATATCAGAACGAATAGCAGAAATAGGTGTAGGTGTCGCAAGCTTACTCAAAACAGAAGGTGAATCAAGTGCAGAGCTAGATGGCAGTTCCTTACCTCCCCTCGTAGTTGAGGGATAAATCTTGGTTCTTGGATCTTTCAAGTTCTCCATAATGATAAGCAGATATAAATCCCAAGTGACTCAAAGAATAGAGCTATGCTCCCCGGCAACTGCGCCAGAAAATAGTCTTGATAACCCACAAGTATAGGGGATCGCAACAGTTTTCGAGGGTAAAGTATTCAACCCAAATTTATTGATTCGACACAAGGGGAGCCAAAGAATACTCTCAAGTATTAGCAGCTGAATTGTCAATTCAACCACACCTGGAAACTGAGTATCTGCAGCCAAGTATTTAGTAGCAAAATAATATGATAGTAGTGGTAACGGTAACAAAAGGTAAGGTAGTAAAAGCAATGTTTTTGGTATTTTGTAGTGATGATAGCTATAGCAACGGGAAAGTAAATAAGCGAAGAACAATATATGGAAAGCTCGTAGGCAATGGATCGGTGATGGAGAATTATGCAGGATGCGATTCATCATGTAACAGTCATAACCTAGGGTGACACAGAACTAGCTCCAGTTCGTCAATGTAATGTAGGCATGTATTCCGAATATAGTCATACGTGCTTATGGAAAAGAACTTGCATGACATCTTTTGTCCTACCCTCCCGTGGCAGTGGGGTCCTTAGGGATATTAAGGCCTCCTTTTAATAGAGAACCAGAACAAAGCATTAACACATAGTGAATACATGAACTCCTCAAACTATGGTCATCACCGGTAAGTATCCCGATTATTGTCACTTCGGCGTTAACGGATCATAACACATAATAGGTGACTAGACTTGCAAGATAGGATCAAGAACACTCATATATTGATGAAAACATAATAGGTTCAGATCTGAAATCATGGCACTCGGGCCCTAGTGACAAGCATTAAGCATAGCAAAGTCATAGCAACATCAATCTCAAAACATAGTGGATACTAGGGATCAAATCCTAACAAAACTAACTCGATTACATGATAGATCCCATCCAACCCATCACCGTCCAGCAAGCCTACGATGAAATTACTCACGCACGGCGGTGGGCATCATGAAATTGGTGATGGAGGATGGTTGATGATGACGATGGCGATGGATTCCCCTCTCCGGAGCCCCGAACGGACTCCAGATCAGCCCTCCCGAGAGGTTTTAGGGCTTGGCAGCAGCTCCGTATCGTAAAACGCGATGATTTCTTCTCTCTGATTTTTTTCTCCCCGAAACACAATATATGGAGTTGGAGTTGGAGCCGGAGACGCAACAGGGGGCCCACGAGGTTGGGGGGCGCGCCCCCCACCCTCGTGGAGAGGTGGTGGCCCCCCTGGCCTTCATCTTTTGCAGGTATTTTTTATATTTTCTGAAAAGTTGCACCATGAAGTTTCAGGTCATTCCAAGAACGTTTGTTTTTGCAAATAAATAACACCATGGTAATTCTGCTGAAAACAACGTCAGTCCAAGCTAGTTCCATTCAAATCATGCAAGTTAGAGTCCAAAACAAGGGCAAAAGTGTTTGGAAAAGTAGATACGACGGAGACGTATCAACGCATTGGCGCATGCACTTTGACGGGTCCAAGATGCGACTCGGCTTGGGGGTCGGCATTGTACTATCGTCCCCAAAGGGCGACCGGCTCCGCTACGCGCTCCAGATCCACTTCACCGCCTCCAACAACGTCGCTAAGTACGAAGCCCTTGTGCACGGCCTCCGGCTTGCCAAGGAACTCGGCATCCAGCGCATCCTGTGCTACGGTGACTCGGACCTGGTGGTGCAGCAGTGCTCCGGTGAATGGGACGCCCGCGACCCCAACATGGCAAGCTACCGCTTCCTCGTCCAGAAGCTGTCCGAATCCTTCGAGGGCTGCGAGTTCCTCCACGTCCCGCGCGCGGAGAATGAAGCAGCCGACACGCTCGCCAAAATCGCCTCATCACGGTAAGCCATCCCGTCCGGCGTCTCCCTCGAGCACCTGCGCAAGCCGTCCGTCAAGCCATCGCCGGACTCCGAGTCCATCCATGTTCCAGACAACTCGGCCGCACCTCAACCCGGCCCGGGGACTCCTGAACCCAGCCCGAGGACTGCTGAACCCGGCCCGGGGGCTGCTCAGCTTGACCCGGCCACCATCGTCCCAGACCCGGCCATCGCCATACCCGACCCGGGGGTTGCTCAACCCGGCTCGGGGGCTGCCGACTCGGAACCCACCCTGGTGGCCGTCTTCGCCGTGGTTACGGCTTCATCTTTGGGCCTCCCAATATCAGAACTTTTGGAGAACGAGGTTCTTCCCATGGACGAGACCGAAGCTCGGCAAGTGCAACACCGGGCGTCCGCCTACAGCGTCATCAACAACGAGCTCGTCAAGCGCAGCTCCATCGGCGTGTTCCAGCGCTGCGTCGAGCAGGAGCAGGGCATCGACATCCTCTGCGACATACACCAGGGCGAGTGCGGGCACCACGCCGCATCACGATCCCTGGTGGCCAAGGCGTTCCACCATGGTTTCTATTGGCCCACGGCCCTCCAAGATGCCAAGTCGCTCGTCCTCAAGTGTGAGGGATGTCGGCGCTTCAGCAAACGCAGCCACCAGCCGGCGTCAGCACTCCGCACCATACTGATCGCCTGGCCCTTCGCGGTCTTGGGACTCAACATGGTAGGACCCTTCAAAACCGCTCGAGGCGGCATGCCGCACTTGCTGGTGGTAGTGGACAATTCACCAAGTGGATCGAGGCAAGACCAATCAAGAAACTGGACGGGCTAACAGCCGTCCGGTTCATCAAGGACATAGCGGTGCGCTACGGCATGCCGAACAACATCATCACCGACAACGGCACCAACTTCGCCAAGAGCGCACTCGAACAATACTGCTCCGTCTCCGACATCCGCCTCGACCTGGCCTCCATTGCACATCCGCAGTCCAACGGGCAGGTCGAGCGGGCCAATGGACTCATCCTGTCCGGCGTCAAGCCGCGCCTTGTCGAGCCACTCATCCGCTCACTCGGCAGCTGCCTTGACGAGTTGCCAGCCGTTCTCTAGAGTCTATGCACCACGCCGAATCGGTCGACCGGGTTCACCCCGTTCTTCCTCATCTACGGAGCCGAAGTCGTCATCTCGACCGATGTCGAGTTCGACTCACCGCGCGTCGCGATGTACACCGAAGCCGAAGCCAGAGAAGCCCGCGAAGATGGCGTCGACCTGCTCAAAGAAGCACGCCTCCTGGCACTCAGTCACTCGGCCATCTACCAGCAAGGCCTGAGGCACTACCACAGCAAGAAGATCAAGCCCCTCGCGTTCCGCGAGGGCGACCTCGTCCTTCGACTCGTCCAAGAGCAGGCAGGCCAGCACAAGCTGTCTCCTTCATGGGAGGGTCCATTCATCGCGAGCAGGGCCTTGCGACCGCAACACCTACTACCTCATCGGCGCACGCAAATCACAGAAGTGCAAGAAGGACATCGCCGGTGAAGAAACGACGTGGCCGTGGAATGCGGAACTCCTCCGCCCGTTTTACAGTTAGCCGCACGAGCGTATGTATCATCGCCTTTTGTAAACGCATGGAACTACGGGGTCCTCGAACAAGTCTCGGGGGCTGCCTTCTATCGACCATTTTATTGTGTCCTATTTTCTTGCATCACTATACCACTAAACCCGGCCACCGGTCCGACTCGCTCGACCCGGGGGCTGGCCGGCTCGGTCGCCACCCCGCCGCCTTACTTGGTGATTCCTGATAAAGTTAGGATGCCGCGGTCCCCCACTTCGCCCTAAAGCCACAGATCCAGCTTTGGTTGTCGGCTGGCAAGCACAACGGGCCAAAGCTCCTTTACGCTTCATACACTAAGTCAAAGGCTGTCGGGTCGATCAACCCGGCTAACCATTCATCAAATGAACAGCCGCACGACCGGCTGCTCGCCAACCGGCTTTGCCAGATTGCCGCCAGCCGGCCTAGTGGGTGTTCGCTTGCGCTCAACGTTTCGAGGGACCCAAGTCCTGCGCGCTCCTCTCAAAGAACCGAACTCCTTGTCACAGACCGGAGCCTCGGCCGTCTGACTCGGGGGGGGGGGGAGGTTTGAGAAAGGAAAAACGCATGAAATCGGTCAAAAAACAAAGGCAAAAAGCAAAAGCACCCACGACATCTACACAAGTATTTAAGACAAGGCCCACGGCCCGAGTTCATTACACCCTAAAACCCCCAGTGGGTGGGTGGACCTGCTATTTAACAAATTATTACACAAAGTGTATCAGGCATCTCTAGCGCCGCGTCGCGATGTCGACGGCTCTCCCCTGGCGGCCTCCGGATCCAGCGAGGTGCCGTGTCCTCCTCAGCACCCGCATCGCGGTAGACGCCCGTCTCCTCCGAGCTCCCCTTCGGATCGTGGAGGAGCAAGCCATAGTCTTCACCGTCCACGGCCCTGCCGTCTTCTGTCCGCTCCGGATGGAACTTGTCGTGGAAGGCGAACTCGGCGATGTAGCTGGCCCGGGAGGCGATCCGGCCAGCTTGCTCCTGCAAGTGCTGCTCCGAACCGGCCCGCTGGCCCATCAACGCGTCTAGCTGCAGGTCCGGATGCCAGGACAACGCGAACCGGAGTGCCATCTCAGCACCAGCACGAGCGGCGGAGATGCGTGACTCGCCAAGCCGGTCCAGCCCCATCTCCAACCAACGCGTCAGGCGCGAGAAGCTGCTCGGTTGGATGGAGTCCGGCCATAGGGCCGCCGTCATTGCGGTGCCGGCCTGGGACAGCCGCCCCAACTGCGTTCCCAGGACCTGCAGGCAGGCCTCAGCGGCGACGATGATCTCCAGGAAGGTCCAGGCCACCCGCGGATCCGTCCTGGACCCAACGATGCCGGTCGGGTCGCGCTGATGGCGGACGGCTTCCTCCGCCAACCGCTGCGTCTTCGGGAAGGCCCCTGCCGCAAAGGAAAAAGCAAGTTAGAAGAAGAACAACAAGGAAGAAAGGCCGGATCCCGACATGGCGAACGACAAGTAAAAGCACTTAATGGAGAAGGACTCTTCCAGGTGCTGCGCTTCAAGCAACGTACCACGCCGCTCCCGTTCGATGACGTGATTGCGCTCCTTGAGCGCCTTCTCTAGATCGGCCGCCTTGGCAAGGGCCGCCTTCAGCTCGGTGTCCTTGTCTTCGGCCGCCTCGCGGCGATGGGCCTTGTCCTGACGGGCCCACTCAGCCGTGGTGACCTGCTCCCGCAGGCGATCCATCTCGGCCTGGAGTCGGCCCTTGTCATCGGCCAGCTGGCTGCGCTGCTGGTCCGCCTCCACCAGAGTCTGCTACGCCTCTGCCACCTTGGCGGCTTCCGCCTTAAGGTGCTCCACCTCGGCCTCGAGGCGGCTCTTGTGACCCGCCAGCTTTTCATGCAGCCGGTCGGCCTCGTCAAGAGACCGCCGAGCCGCAGCCGCCTCCACCCTCGCCTCCATCGCGTCGACGCCAAGACGGCCGGTGTCGGCAACGATCCGGTCATAGTGATGACCGGCCTGGAGCAGACGAGTCCGTCAGGACAGCACCTCAGCTATGAAGAAGAAGGACTCAACAGAAGAAAAAGCAAGACTTGAGATTTGGCCCAACTGTTACACAGTTGGCCCGAATCTCGGGGGCGACACCCAGTGGGTGCGCTAGCGCCCCCCCCCCCCCCCACTAGAAAAGAGCACAAGAATACCTGCGGCTACGCGGAGCTCCTCCTCCTTGGTGGCAAGCTACCCCTTGAGCTCCCGGTGCTTGCCTAGGAGGCGATTGTAGGCAGCAACCCGGAAGGCGTCAAGATGCTGAAGAAAGCAAAAGTCAGAACAAGGCCAACACTCTAAAGATTCGACCCAACTACTACGTAGTTGGCCCGAACCTCGGGGGCTACACTAGTGGGTGCGCTGGCGCGCCCCCACAAAGAAGAAATTACAAGAAAACTTATCAGAACGGCGCGCTCCAGGTCGCGCGTCCGCTCCACCTCGGCCTGGGCGAAGGCCTCGAGCCATTCCATCCGTCCACGCAGGCGGCGACTGACGGCGTCCAGCGCCGCCTCCTCCTGGGTCTGAGGCCCGAAGACAACGGTGCCCCCGCTCCGCGCCGGCTGCGGCACGGCTGCTCGGCGCCCTCCCTGCCGGGGCACCAAGGCGTACTCCCCGCTGTCCGCTCGCGGCGCGGCCAGCACCTCCCCCGACACCCCTCCCGGCGCCGACGATGACCCGGACGCCGGGAAGCCCCGCGTCGCCGTCTCCAGCCCAGCTGCCGGGGCGGCCTCCGGCACCGCCACCCGCGGTGCCTCCTCCAAAACTGGCGGCGCCTCCGACACCGCCGCCCGCAACGTCTCTTCCAAGACGGCGCCGCCTCCACCACCATCAGCCCCCGCTCGCTCGACCACGTCGGCCCGCAGCGGGGAGTCATCTGTCACCTTCACGACCGCCCGGTCGGGGATCACCACAGCAGCCCGGCCTCCACGGCCGTGCTCCCTCGCCAGCGACGGCTCAAAGACCGTCGCCGCCACCACCGTGCCCTCCGGCATCTCGCGCCAGGCCGGCTCCGTGTCGCCTCGCGCCCATGCCGCCACCGCGTCGGTCCAAGCACGGACCGACGCCACCTTCAGCTCCGCCTCGGCCCGGTTCCTGTCCCGCCCGGCCACGGCTTCGGCGTCGTTCGGATCCAGGCCAAGGTCCGAGTCGGCCTGTTCCTCCACCTCGGCCTGGTCGGCGAGGTCGGACCGGCTCCTGCGGAACTCGGCCCCTTCGGCGGACACGGCTTCCGCCGCCGCCTGACACGTCTCCGTTGTATCTACTTTTCCAAACACTTTTGCCCTTATTTTGGAATCTAACTTGTATGATTTGAATGGAACTAACCCGGACTGACGCTGTTTTCAGCAGAATTACCATGGTCTTGTTTTATGTGCAGAAAACAAATATTCTCGGAATGACCTCAAACTCCACGGGAGGTCTTAGAAAAAATAATAAAAAATCCTCGCCAAATATGAAGACCAGGGGGCCCACATCCTTCTCACGAGGGTAGGGCCCCCCCCCCTAGGACGCGCCCCCTACCTCATGGGCCCCCTGGAGACCCTCCGACGCCAACTCCAACTCTATATTTTTGCTTTCGGAGAGAAAAAAATAGGAGAGAAGAAATCATCGCGTTTTACGATACGCAGCCATTGCCAAGCCCTAAAACCTCTCGGGAGGGCTGATCTGGAGTCCGTTCAGGGCTCCGGAGAGGGGGATTCGTCGCCGTCGTCATCATCAACCATCCTCCATCACCAATTTCATGATGCTCACCGCCGTGCGTGAGTAATTCCATCGTAGGCTTGCTGGACGGTGATGGGTTGGATGAGATTTATCATGTAATCGAGTTAGTTTTGTTAGGGTTTGATGCCTAGTATCCATTATGTTCTGAGATTGATGTTGCTATGACTTTGCTATGCTTAATGCTTGTCACTAGGGCCCGAGTGCCATGATTTCAGATCTGAACCTATTATGTTTTCATGAATATATGTGAGTTCTAGATCCTATCTTGCAAGTCTATAGTCACCTACTATGTGTTATGATCCGGCAACCCCGAAGTGACAATAATCGGGACCACTCCCGGTGATGACCATAGTTTGAGGAGTTCATGTATTCACTATGTGCTAATGCTTTATTGCAGTTCTCTATTAAAAGGAGGCCTTAATATCCCTTAGTTTTTAATAGGACCCCGCTGCCACGGGAGGGTAGGACAAAAGATGCCATGCAAGTTCTTTTCCATAAGCACGTATGACTATATACGGAATACATGCCTACATTACATTGATGATTTGGAGCTAGTTTTGTGTCACCCTATGTTATGACTGTTACATGATGAACCGCATCCGGCATAATTATCCATCACTGATCCGGTGCCTACGAATTTTCTATATACTGGTTTACGCTTATTTACTTTTTCGTTGCTACTGTTACAATCACTATAAAATAACAAAAACATTACTTTTGCTGTCTTTACTTTTGTTGCCGCTACCACCACTATCGTATTACTTTGCTACTAAACACTTTGCTGCAGATACTAAGTTTCCAGGTGTGGTTGAATTGACAACTCAGCTGCTAATACTTCAGAATATTCTTTGGCTCCCCTTGTGTCGAATCAATAAATTTGGGTTGAATACTCTACCCTCAAAAGCTGTTGCGATCCCCTATACTTGTGGGTTATCACCGCCCTCGCCAGCGCGATTGGCGGCCTGAAGAAGAAGACGGAATAAGCAGAAAAGAAACAAGACTAGCTCAAGGAAAAAATCGGAGCGCGAGCGAGAGTTGAAGCTTACCCCGCCAAGACCGGGACCGGGGTTGGCCTCCCGTCCCCGCCGCCGCGCTTCCGCTTGGCCGGCCTCCCGGCCCCGGCTGGGTTCGCCGTGCGCTTTGGGGCCTGGGGTCGCGGCGCGACGCTGTCTTTCCCATGCGGGCGGCTCGGCGCCGTCCCATGCGAGGACCCGGCTCCGCCCGCGTCGCCGCCTCCCCCACCCAACACCGCTACACCAACAACTGGCGTCAACATCGACCGTTCCGTGCCGCGGCCAGCAGTTCAAGACACATGAAGAAAAACACGAGACTTACCTGCGCGACGCCCAGCGCCGGCGTCGGACTCGGCTTCATCCTCCCCGCCATGAGCCGCGGGCTCCTCTGGCACCACCAGTGTCACCTGTGATGGGGCCCGGGCATAAGGATGGATCGCGTTCAGAAGTATCTCACGCGTCGCGTCAAGACGAATGAGAAGGTGCGCGGTGGCAAAGTAAGAAGACTGGGCACTCACCTGCATCGCCGGGTTCGGCTGGCTGTACGGTGCCTTGCCGAACCGCCAGTCCTCCCCAAGGTTGGCCTTGGAGATGCCATTCACGTCGCGTGCGATCTGCTCCGCGGACAGCCGCGTCGACCATGCTGTTGGGGTCTTGAAGGCCGACCATTTCGCCGATGAGGCAGGAGCGCCCCTAAAGCGGAAGGACCCCGCACCTGACGAACGCGGTGAGAAGGTCGGTGCCGGTGAGCCCCTCCTGCGTCCTCATCACCGTCACCTGCCCGCAGAGGTTGACGATCTCCTGCGACGGGCGCCTGGGCGAGTAGCCCCAGTTCATCTTCGCCCGCGGCGGCGCGATGGTGAAGGCCGGAAGATTGATGCGATCCGCACCTGGTTGCGGACGTAGAAGAAGGAGTTCCGCCACTTCTTGGCAGAATCCTCCAGCGGGATCTTGGGTAAATATGCTCCCGAACTCTTGGAGATGACGGCGGCGCCGCAATCGGCGAACTCCCCGGCCGACGGGCCCTGCTGCTTCAAGGAGAAGAAGCGCACCTAGAGGTCGATCAAAGGCTCGACCCCCAGGTACCCCTCGCAAAGGGTGACAAAGCCAGAGAGCTGGGCGATGGCGCCGGCGCCAAGATGATGCAGCTGGAGCCCGAAGAACTCCAAGAACACGCGGAAGAAGGAGCTCGCCGGCATCCCGAGCCCGCGCTCGAAGTTCGTGAGGAAGACCACGCGCTCCTACCCCTCAGGCCGAGGCCTCTACTCGCCGTGCGGCAGGCGGATGCCGACGTCCGTCTCCCAAGGCAGGCGCCGCGTCGCCCGGACTTGGGTGATGTCCTCAGAGATGACGTTCGAGCCCATCCAGGAGCCCGATGGCAGTGACATGATCAAAGGAAGAAGGAGAAGAAGGAAGATGGACGGCGAAGGAGTTTTGCTCGGAGCAGCGGGCGCTGCAGTGCGTCGGTTGCAAGGAGCGGAGCGAGAGCAAAGGGATAGGAGGGCGCGAGCGAGAATAATGTTCGCCGCCCCCTGCCCCCCAATTTATAACCCTCGGTTTGAATGTGGGGAAGTGGGGAAGTGGGATCGTCTGCACGCGCCCGTTCCACTACCCCGCAATAAGTGCGCACGTACACGCGCAGTAACTGCCCGGGGAAGAGCAACCGGTCCCGGACGCCGCAATAAATCCGCGCGCTTGGGCCAAGGGCACGCGGCGGTGGGGCCCAGCCCGCCGTCCGGTCCCGTCACGCGCGTGGCCTTTCAGGCCCCTCCGACTTCCGGGCACCACGTGGCGCCCCGCGCAAAGCCCATGGGATTGCCCCAAGATTTAGCGGACTTCTCGGTCCCTGCCACGGCCGGGATGCCACGATCCGGTTTTCGAGAAAGACGGCACACAGCGGGTGTTGCCGGACCCGGCGCTCGCAGGATCCACCTTGCTTAAGGGGGAAACTGCGAAGGCCCACTCATCCAAAGACGGCGGACCTTCACAGCTTCGGAGACTACTGTCGGGGGGATGGACCCCGGGCAGGCAACAGAACCCGGATCCTCTTCAAAAAATAACGGTGTTGGCACTGCCCCTCAATACCGGCACGCGCTTGGCCGGGTCGCTCGACCCGGCCAAGCCCCGCAAGCCGGCCAGACAAGCCGACCCGGCAAGACGCGTCGACTCGGCCCCGACAACTAGCGCAAGACAGCCGAACCCGGCACAACCAAAGCCTCCTCAACAAGCCAGCACCACCTGTGGCGTGCTGTGCAATCCAGCCACGGGTCAACTCCTGTCCCATCCAGGCCGTATGATGGGACGAGACTTCAATCAACGATGACCGAGGTAACAGTGCCCCGCCCATGCCTCTAGTCAGCAGGAACTGTTGGGGAACGTAGTAATTTCAAAAAAAATCCTACGCACACGCAAGATCATGGTGATGCATAGCAACGAGGGGGAGAGTCTGATCTACGTACCCTTGTAGATCGCAACGGAAGCATTGACACAACGTAGAGGAAGTAGTCGTACGTTTTCTTCCCGGTCCGACCGATCCAAGCACCGTTACTCCGGCACCTCCGAGTTCTTAGCACACGTTCAGCTCGATGACGTTCCTCGGGCTCCGATCCAGCAAAGCGTCGAGGAAGAGTTCCGTCAGCACGACGGCGTGGTGACGATCTTGATGTACTACCGACGCAGGGCTTCGCCTAAGCACTGCAACAGTATGATCGAGGTGGAATTTGGTGGCAGGGGGCACCGCACACGGCTAAGGAACGATCTCAAGGATCAACTTGTGTGTCTTGGGGTGTCCCCTGCCCCCGTATATAAAGGATGAAGGGGGGAGGCTGGCCGGCCAAAGGAGGGAGGCGCAGGAGGAGTCCTACTCCTACCGGGAGTAGGACTCCCCCCCCCCAATCCTATTCGAACTAGGACTCCTTGGAAAAAAGAGAGAGGGAAAGAGAGAGAGGTGGCCGGCCACCTCTCCTAGTCCTAATAGGACTAGGGGAGGGGGGAGGCGCGCAGCCCTCCTTGGCAGCCCCTTTCATCTTTCCACAATGGCCCATGTAGGCCCATTTGGCTCCCGAGGGGTTCCGGTAACCCTCCCGGTAATCCGGTAAAATCCCGATTTCACCCGGAACACTTCCGATGTCCAAACATAGGCTTCCAATATATCAATCTTTACGTCTCGACCATTTCGAGACTCCTCGTCATGTCCGTGATCTCATCCGGGACTTCGAACAACCTTCGGTACATCAAAATTCATAAACTCATAATAACTGTCATCGTAACGTTAAGCGTGCGGACCCTACGGTTCGAGAACATTGTAGACATGACCGAGACACGTCTCCGGTCAATAACCAATAGCAGGACCTGGATGCCCATATTGGCTCCTACATATTCTACGAAGATATTTATCGGTCAGACCGCATAACAACATACGTTGTTCCCTTTGTCATCGGTATGTTACTTGCCCGAGATTCGATCGTCGGTATCCGATACCTAGTTCAATCTCGTTACCGGCAAGTCTCTTTACTCGTTCCGTAATACATCATCCCGCAACTAACTCATTGGTTGCAATGCTTGCAAGGCTTAAGTGATGTGCATTACCGAGAGGGCCCAGAGATACCTCTCCGACAATCGGAGTGACAAATCCTAATCTCGAAATACGCCAACCCAACATCCACCTTTGGAGCCACCTGTAGTACTCCTTTATAATCACCCAGTTATGTTGTGATGTTTGGTAGTACCCAAAGTGTTCCTCCGGCAAACGGGAGTTGCATAATCTCATAGTCATAGGAACATGTATAAGTCATGAAGAAAAGCAATAGCAACATACTAAACGATCGGGTGCTAAGCTAATGGAATGGGTCATGTCAATCAGATCATTCAACTAATGATGTGACCTCGTTAATCAAATAACAACTCTTTGTTCATGGTTAGGAAACATAACCATCTTTGATTAACGAGCTAGTCAAGTAGAGGCATACTAGTGACACTCTGTTGGTCTATGTATTCACACATGTATTATGTTTCCAGTTAATACAATTCTAGCATGAATAATAAACATTTATCATGATATAAGGAAATAAATAATAACTTTATTATTGCCTCTAGGGCATATTTCCTTCAGTCTCCCACTTGCACTAGAGTCAATAATCTAGATTACACAGTAATGATTCTAACACCCATGGAGCCTTGGTGCTGATCATGTTTTGCTCGTGGAAGAGGCTTAGTCAACGGGTCTGCAACATTCAGATCCGTATGTATCTTGCAAATTTCTATGTCTCCCACCTGGACTAGATCCCGGATGGAATTGAAGCGTCTCTTGATGTGTTTGGTCCTTTTGTGAAATCTGGATTCCTTTACCAAAGCAATTGCACCAGTATTGTCACAAAAGATTTTCATTGGACCCGATGCACTAGGTATGACACCTAGATCAGATATGAACTCCTTCATTCAGACTCCTTCGTTCGCTGCTTCCGAAGCAGCTATGTATTCCGCTTCACATGTAGATCCCGCTACGACGCTTTGTTTAGAACTGCACCAACTGACAGCTCCACCGTTTAAAGTAAACACGTATCCGGTTTGTGATTTAGAATCGTCCGGATCAGTGTCAAAGCTTGCATCAACGTAACCTCTTACGGTGAGCTATTTGTCACCTCCATATACGAGAAACATATCCTTAGTCCTTTTCAGGTATTTCAAGATGTTCTTGACCGTTGTCCAGTGATCCACTCCTGGATTACTTTGGTACCTCCCTGCTATACTTATAGCAAGGCACACATCAGGTCTGGTACACAGCATTGCATACATGATAGAGCCTATGGCTGAAGCATAGGGAACATCTTTCATTTTCTCTCTATCTTCTGGCGTGGTCGGGCATTGAGTCTGACTCAACTTCACACCTTGTAACACAGGCAAGAACCCTTTCTTTGCTTGATCCATTTTGAACTTTTTCAAAATCTTGTCAAGGTATGTGCTTTGTGAAAGTCCAATTAAGCGTCTTGATCTATCTCTATAGATCTTTATGCCTAATATGTAAGCAGCTTCACCGAGGTCTTTCATTGAAAAACTTTTATTCAAGTATCCCTTTATGCTATCCAGAAATTCTATATCATTTCCAATCAGTAATATGTCATCCACATATAATATCAGAAATGCTACAGAGCTCCCACTCACTTTCTTGTAAATACAGGCTTCTCCAAAAGTCTGTATAAAACCAAATGCTTTGATCACACTATCAAAGCGTTTATTCCAACTCCGAGATGCTTGCACCAGTCCATAAATGGATCGCTGGAGTTTGCATACTTTGTTAGCTCCCTTTGGATCAACAAAACCTTCTGGTTGTATCATATACAACTCTTCTTCCAGAAATCCATTCAGGAATGCAGTTTTGACATCCATCTGCCATATTTCATAATTATAAAATGCGGCAATTGCTAACATAATTCTGACGGACTTAAGCATCGCTACGGGTGAGAAGGTCTCATCGTAGTCAACTCCTTGAACTTGTCGAAAACCTTTTGCGACAAGTCGAGCTTTGTAGACAGTAATATTACCATCAGCGTCAGTCTTCTTCTTAAAGATCCATTTATTCTCAATTGCTTGCCGATCATCGGGCAAGTCAACCAAAGTCCATACTTTGTTCTCATACATGGATCCCATCTCACATTTCATGGCTTCAAGCCACTTTGCGGAATCTGGGCTCACCATCGCTTCTTCATAGTTCGTAGGTTCATCATGATCTAGTAGCATGACTTCCAGAACAGGATTACCGTACCACTCTGGTGCGGATCTTACTCTGGTTGATCTACGAGGTCCAGTAGTATCTTGATCCAAAGTTTCATGATCATCATCATTAACTTCCTCTCTTATTGGTGTAGGTCTCACAGAAATAGTTTTCTGTGATGTACTATTTCCCAATAACGGAGTAGGTACAGTTACCTCGTCAAGTTCTACTTTCCTCCCACTCACTTCTTTCGAGAGAAACTCCTTCTCAAGAAAGTTTCCGAATTTAGCAACAAAAGTCTTGCCTTCGGATCTGTGATAGAAGGTGTATCCAATAGTTTCCTTTGGATATCCTATGAAGACACATTTCTCTGATTTGGGTTCGAGCTTATCAGGTTGAAGCTTTTTCACATAAGCATCGCAGCCCCAAACTTTAAGAAACGACAACTTTGGTTTCTTGCCAAACAACAGTTCATAAGGCGTCGTCTCAACGGATTTTGATGGTGCCCTATTTAACGTGAATGCGGCCGTCTCTAAAGCATAACCCCAAAACGATAGCGGTAAATCAGTAAGAGACATCATAGATCGCACCATATCTAGTAAAGTACGATTACGATGTTCGGACACACCATTACGTTGTGGTGTTCCGGGTGGCGTGAGTTGCGAAACTATTCCACAATTTTTCAAATGTACACCAAACTCGTAACTCAAATATTCTCCTCCACGATCAGATCGTAGAAACCTTATTTTCTTGTTACGATGATTTTCAACTTCACTCTGAAATTCTTTGAACTTTTCAAACGTTTCAGATTTGTGTTTCATTAAGTAGATATACCCATATCTGCTTAAATCATCTGTGAAAGTGAGAAAATAACGATATCCGCCACGAGCCTCAATATTCATCGGACCACATACATCGGTATGTATGATTTCCAACAAATCTGTTGCTCTCTCCATAGTACCGGAGAACGGTGTTTTAGTCATCTTGCCCATGAGGCACGGTTCACAAGTACCAAGTGATTCATAATCAAGTGGTTCCAAAAGCCCATCAGTATGGAGTTTCTTCATGCGCTTTACACCGATATGACCTAAACGGCAGTGCCACAAATAAGTTGCACTATCATTATTAACTTTGCATCTTTTGGCTTCAACATTATGAATATGTGTATCACTACTATCGAGATTCATCAAAAATAGACCACTTTTCAAAGGTGCATGACCATAAAAGATATTACTCATATAAATAGAACAACCATTATTCTCTGATTTAAATGAATAACCGTCTCGCATCAAACAAGATCCAGATATAATGTTCATGCTCAACGCTGGCACCAAATAACAATTATTTAGGTCTAATATTAATCCCGAAGGTAGATGTAGAGGTAGCGTGCCGACCGCGATCACATCGACTTTGGAACCGTTTCCCACGCGCATCGTCACCTCGTCCTTTGCTAGTGTCCGCTTATTCTGTAGTCCCTGTTTCGAGTTGCAAATATTAGCAACAGAACCAGTATCAAATACCCAGGTGCTACTGCGAGCATTAGTAAGGTACACATCAATAACATGTATATCACATATACCTTTGTTCACCTTGCCATCCTTCTTATCCGCCAAATACTTGGGGCAGTTCCGCTTCCAGTGACCAGTCTGCTTGCAGTAGAAGCACTCAGTTTCAGGCTTAGGTCCAGACTTGGGTTTCTTCTCTTGAGCAGCAACTTGCTTGCCGTTCTTCTTGAAGTTCCCCTTCTTCTTCCCTTTGTCCTTTTTCTTGAAACTAGTGGTTTTGTTAACCATCAACACTTGATGCTCCTTCTTGATTTCTACCTCCGCAGCTTTTAGCATTGCGAAGAGCTCGGGAATAGTCTTGTTCATCCCTTGCATATTATAGTTCATCACAAAGCTCTTGTAGCTTGGTGGCAGTGATTGGAGAATTCTGTCAATGACGCAATCATCCGGAAGTGTAACTCCCAATTGAATCAAGTGATTATTATACCCAAACATTTTGAGTATATGCTCACTGACAGAACTGTTCTCCTCCATCTTGCAGCTATAGAACTTATTGGAGACTTCATATCTCTCAATCCGGGCATTTGCTTGAAATATTAACTTCAACTCCTGGAACATCTCATATGCTCCATGACGTTCAAAACGTCGTTGAAGTCCCGGTTCTAAGCCGTAAAGCATGGCACACTGAACTATTGAGTAGTCATCAGCTTTGCTCTGCCAGACGTTCATAACTTCTGGTGTTGCTCTAGCAGCAGGCCTGGCACTCAGCGGTGCTTCCAGGACGTAATTCTTCTGTGCAGCAATGAGGATAATCCTCAAGTTACGGACCCAGTCCGTGTAATTGCTACCATCATCTTTCAACTTTGCTTTCTCAAGGAATGCATTAAAATTCAACAGAACAACAGCACGAGCCATCTATCTACAATCAACATAAACAAGCAAGATACTATCAGGTACTAAGTTCATGATAATTTTAAGTTCAGTTAATCAAATTTACTTAAGAACTCCCACTTAGATAGACATCCCTCTAATCCTCTAAGTGATCACGTGATCCAAATCAACTAAACCATAACCGATCATCACGTGAGATGGAGTAGTTTTCAATGGTGAACATCATTATGTTGATCATATCTACTATATGATTCACGCTCGACCTTTCGGTCTCCGTGTTCCGAGGCCATATCTGTATATGCTTGGCTCGTCAAGTATAACCTGAGTATTCCGCGTGTGCAACTGTTTTGCACCCGTTGTATTTGAACGTAGAGCCTATCACACCCGATCATCACGTGGTGTCTCAGCACGAAGAACTTTTGCAACGGTGCATACTCAGGGAGAACACTTCTTGATAATTTAGTGAGAGATCATCTTATAATGCTACCGTCAATCAAAGCAAGATAAGATGCATAAAAAGATAAACATCACATGCAATCAATATAAGTGATATGATATGGCCATCATCATCTTGTGCTTTGTGATCTCCATCTCTGAAGCACCGTCATGATCACCATCGTCACCGGCGTGACACCTTGATCTCCATCGTAGCATCGTTTGTCGTCTCGCCAATCTTATGCTTCCACGACTATCACTACCGCTTAGTAAAGCATTACATCGCGATTGCATTGCATACAATAAAGCGACAACCATATGGCTCCTGCCAGTTGCCGATAACTTGGTTACAAAACATGATCATCTCATACAATAAAATCAGCATCATGCCTTGACCATATCACATCACAACATGCCCTGCAAAAACAAGTTAGACGTCCTCTACTTTGTTGTTGCAAGTTTTACGTGGCTGCTACGGGCTTAAGTAAGAACTCATCTCACCTACGCATCAAAACCACAACGATAGTTCGTCAAATAGACTCTGTTTTAACCTTCTCAAGGACCGGGCGTAGCCACACTTGGTTCAACTAAAGTTGGAGAGACAGTCTTCCGCAAGCCATCTATGTGCAAAGCACGTCGAGGGAACCGGTCTCGCGTAAGAGTACGCGTAAGGTTGGTCCGGATCATCTCGTCCAACAATACCGCCGAACTAAAGTATGACATGCTGGTAGGCAGTATGACTTGTATCGCCCACAACTCACTTGTGTTCTACTCGTGCAAATAACATCAAACCATAAAACCTAGGCTCTGATACAACTGTTGGGGAACGTAGTAATTTCAAAAAATTTCCTACGCACACGCAAGATCATGGTGATGCATAGCAACGAGGGGGAGAGTCTGATCTATGTACCCTTGTAGATCGCAACGGAAGCGTTGACACAACGTAGAGGAAGTAGTCGTACGTTTTCTTCCCGGTCCGACCGATCCAAGCATCGTTACTCCGGCACCTCCGAGTTCTTAGCACACGTCCAGCTCGATGATGTTTCTCGGGCTCCGATCCAGCAAAGCGTCGAGGAAGAGTTCCGCCAGCACGACGGCGTGGTGACGATCTTGATGTACTACCGACACAGGGCTTCGCCTAAGCACTGCAACGGTATGATCGAGGTGGAATTTGGTGGCAGGGGGCACCGCACACGGCTAAGGAACGATCTCAAGGATCAACTTGTGTGTCTTGGGGTGTCCCCTGCCCCCGTATATAAAGGATGAAGGGGGGATGCTGGCCGGCCAAAGGAGGGAGGCGCAGGAGGAGTCCTACTCCTACCGGGAGTAGGACTCCCCCCCCCCCCCAATCCTATTCCAACTAGGACTCCTTGGAAAAAAGAGAGAGGGAAAGAGAGAGAGGTGGCCGGCCACCTCTCCTAGTCCTAATAGGACTAGGGGAGGGGGGGAGGCGCGCAGCCCTCCTTGGCAGCCCCTTTCATCTTTCCACAATGGCCCATGTAGGCCCATTTGGCTCCCGGGGGGTTCCGGTAACCCTCCCGGTAATCCGGTAAAATCCCGATTTCACCCGGAACACTTCCGATGTCCAAACATAGGCTTCCAATATATCAATCTTTACGTCTCGACCATTTCGAGACTCCTCGTTATGTCCGTGATCTCATCCGGGACTCCGAACAACCTTCGGTACATCAAAATGCATAAACTCATAATAACTGTCATCGTAACGTTAAGCGTGCGGACCCTACGATTCGAGAACATTGTAGACATGACCGAGACACGTCTCCGGTCAATAACCAATAGCGGGACCTGGATGCCCATATTGGCTCCTACATATTCTACGAAGATCTTTATCGGTCAGACCGCATAACAACATACGTTGTTCCCTTTGTCATCGGTATGTTACTTGCCCGAGATTCGATCGTCGGTATCCAATACCTAGTTCAATCTCATTACCGGCAAGTCTCTTTACTCGTTCCGTAATACATCATCTCGCAACTAACTCATTAGTTGTAATGCTTGCAAGGCTTATGTGATGTGCATTACCGAGAGGGCCCAGAGATACCTCTCCGACAATCGGAGTGACAAATCCTAATCTCGAAATACGCCAACCCAACATCCACCTTTGGAGCCACCTGTAGTACTCCTTTATAATCACCCAGTTACGTTGTGACGTTTGGTAGTACCCAAAGTGTTCCTCCGGCAAACGGGAGTTGCATAATCTCATAGTCATAGGAACATGTATAAGTCATGAAGAAAAGCAATAGCAACATACTAAACGATCGGGTGCTAAGCTAATGGAATGGGTCATGTCAATCAGATCATTCAACTAATGATGTGACCTCATTAATCAAATAACAACTCTTTATTCATGGTTAGGAAACATAACCATCTTTGATTAACGAGCTAGTCAAGTAGAGGCATACTAGTGACACTCTGTTGGTCTATGTATTCACACATGTATTATGTTTCCGGTTAATACAATTCTAGCATGAATAATAAACATTTATCATGATATAAGGAAATAAATAATAACTTTATTATTGCCTCTAGGGCATATTTCCTTCAGGAACATGACAACAGTGCCCCTCACCTACCCGCTGACCATGGCTGGCGTGGCTACAGTGCCCCCGCCTTCACCGCTGACGACAGCAAGCGGCAACCTGATGGAGAGCACTGTACACGACTCGACTCGGCCACGCCCTGACGATCGACAAGACAGCGCACAATCCCCCTAGGCATGCGGGGCCCGCACCTAGGGGAACCCGGCGAACCACAAGCCCTCAGCGGGACCCGGCCCGGGTTCCCGGACACCGACAATATGGACCCACCAACTTGTAACATTACCATTGTGCCCCCGGGGGGTTGGACTATAAACCCCCCCCAGGAGCCCTCATGCATATAGGCGAACTCATTCCATCACACACACCTAGTTAGCAACACCCAAGGAGAGGGAACTGCCTAGGCCTTGGCCATCTTCCTTCCTCCTCCGTACAGCTCGAGGAGCAACATTGTACTATCAATCATACAACTACACTCGGCAGGACTAGGGGTATTATCTCTCCGAAGAGCCCCAAACCTGGGTATGTCCGGCGTCCCGCGCCCGCTCATGCCAACCTCGCCTCTGGAGTCCACCAGCGCCCTCGAGCCTCCTCCTCTCTTTAGCCATGCCTGGGCATCTGCCGTGCGCCCACCACGACACTGGTGATGGGCCGCATGTTCATCTCACATTACCCCTAATTCCATAGTTGCATACTGAGTCAGCCCAATAACCATCCATGTTTATCAAAAGCAAAATACAAACTAGAAATGAAAAACACCGACATTTGGATGCAAACCCGATGATCGGACCAAAAAATTCCGAGAATACAAAAAAAAGGACACCAATAGGAAGCTGACGTTCTCTAATGGAGGACCCTGGTGCGAAAAAGTTCCCTCATGGAGAATCATTCGAGCAAACGTTCCTAAAAAACCACACAGGGGACGTTTAGGAATCGGCATACTATAACAGAAAGATTTGTCGTGCTATAACAGAGAAATTTGCCATGCTAAGAGAAGATAATTGTCAACAGGGATTCGCCATGCTGTAGCGGAGAAAATTGCCTTGCATTTCAGGGCTTTGCCTTGTTGCAGCAGAGGTAATTGTGAGGCTAAGAACAGTAAAAAGTTGCGCATACATGAATTTCCATGCTACAGCAGGGCGAATTACCATGCTCCACAGAGAATTTGCCATACATGCTCCAGTAACTGTCATGCTATACACCAAGATTGTTTGCTGGGGGTGGTGTATGGGAGGGAACGTATGTGTCATTCCCACAAAAGGAGGTGCCACTGCTTTGAGACTCGTGTGCGGGATCGAATGCACCAGAGGGTGTTCTCTAAAAAAAATTTGTTCCCAAGGAACGTCAACTCCTTAACATTTCCGGAAACAAATCAGCCAGCAAATTGTTCGATAGCTCCTTAGTCCATATGGTACATCATACATCGCACCTGAAAAACTTGTACCTCCTCCGTGTTCATCTGATATTTCTTTGCTATACAAGTCAGTACAAACTCCTCAGCTCTATCATGTGTTATGTCTCTCTGATCTCGCCGGGACTGATCGACAGGTCATGTGTTACCTAGGCACCCTGTTTTTGGATAAGCATACATGCAATCGGTGGAAATCGTTTGTCGACCAGGGTAAAATTGAAGTAATAATGTGAGAAAAAGGGTGGATTGAGCGTTAGAAGGACCAGCAATCAGAACAATTTAAGTCAGAGAAAGTAACGAAAGGAAACTTTCATGGTCTACGTCAGGTTGTTTTGTGAGCCTTTCGGTGCATTACGAGACCGTGTACCAGCCAGCTAACCGCCATCATCACCCTCTAAAACAACATGCCATGCATGGTACTGGAATGTGGAAACGTCAAGGACTGGAATCCTTATCGTGCATTACTACATTGCACCTGAAAACTTGTACCTCCGTGTTTTTCCTTTCAATGTTATTGTTCGGCTATACATGTCAGTACGAATTCCTCGGCTGTACCTCAGGAAAGGTGTCTGTCATGTCATCAGACCCATCATTTTGCAGACGCTATAAGCTAGAACCGGTACTCAGAAGTCTGAATCAGACAGAGAATATTCTTCCAAGTCGCTCCAATAACTAAATTACGACTGATGAGCGCCTGCCGTTGACTGCAGGGACTGACTTTCTTGTGTACCCTCGTGGGCATGCTAACTCCATTAGTCCATTTTTCCAATTGGCGCGTGCTAGCTCCAAGCTAGTCTTCACTAATGCGATACTGGCACAGTTGATACTGGTACAGTAGTACGTGCCATTTTTTCCTCTTGGGACAACGCTTTCCTTTTCAGTTGGTACCGAACGTACGTACTCTTGTCGACACAAGTTGCTCACTGCGAAGGGCCCGCTGCAACAGTGACAGTGACTTCGTCTCGTCGATTCGAACATGAGGAGACACGCTGAGAAAATCAGTGGTATCCCCAGCCTGGTAAGTATTAAACTTGAAATCAGCACTTGTATTTTTTTTAATTTATTTTAGGCAATGTGCATTCAGTGTGAGGGGATGTTTCTATCGACTATAAAGATGTTTGTGATGACTTTGTTGATTTTAAAATGATGTACCAACCCAGTCTCTCAAAAGTGCTCATAGAGACAGGGTGTGCGCCTGTTCATCGATATGATTGAGTGTATGTATGTGTGTATAAGCGTATGTGTATGTATTGTGTTAAAAAAATATGACCTTTTTGGCTAGTTGACGATGAGCGGCATGTTCATCTCATAGTATCAATGCTGAAGCTGTGGGCATGTTTGGTTCTCTGCGTTGCAGCTGGCTCGCATCGACCATGCAATATTTGGGTTGTTTGGTATTCTGTATGGGCCCTTCAGCTTGACCCGATGGATGCAAAAAGGGCTCTCTCAGCCAGGCTGAGGGAAACGCAGGAATTGAGGGTAGCATGCATGCAGGCTCGCCCGTTCGTTTTTTTCTTATCCCTTCCATCTTGTCAACGCATGGAGCAAGCACCATAGCCAGGGCGTCTCCTTCCCGCAGCCCGCCGCCGTCACCGTCACCCTTGTCAAGCGCCGCGGCCGCCGCCCATAGCCTGTCGCCATCCCTGGATCCCTCGTCAAGCGTCGCCGCCATCCCTGGATCCCTCGTCTAGCATCGGCGTCGTCCTCGGATCCCTTGTCTAGCGCCGCCGCCGGCCCCGGATCCCTCGTCAAGCGCCGCCATCACCCTCCAAGGGTCGCATCCAGGGCATGTCGTCGCTGCCCATAGCCCGTCGCCTCCTGGATCCCTCGTCAAGCGCCGCTGCCGTCCCTAGATCCCGTCGCTCCTCACTGTTTGCGTGATCCCTGTTCAATGACATTCAACACCTCATACAGGCATATCATACAAGCTCACCAAACACCCATCACAACTCACCCTTGCATCATCTCAACCAGGCCACACTCGCCCATGATCTCTCATGCAATGCAGTGTGAAGCTACACAGGGAACCAAACACGCCCTATGTGTATAAGGGGGTGGACGTTGCGCCCCTAGCATTGCTAAGAAGTGTGAAGCTATGTGTATGTGCATATTTTGTCTGTTGCACCTCATTTTTTTGCAAGAAAATTTCTGATCTATTCATCTTCAATTATGGCAGTACAACGAATACTAGAAATAATAAAAATTGCATCCAGATCTATAGACCACCTAGTGACGACTACAAGTACTGAAGCGAGCCAAAGGCGCGCCGCCGTCATCGCCCCTCCATCGCCGAAGTCGGGCACAACTTGTTGTAGTAGACAGTCGGGAAGTCGTCGGGCTAAGGCCCCATAGGACCAAGGCACCAGAACAGCAACCACCGCAGATGAAGAATAATGTATATCAGAAGGATCCAATCCGAAGGCACACGAACATAGATGAACAACGACGAGATCTGATCAAATCCACCAAATATATATCCGCCGGAGACACACCTCCACACGCCCACCAACAATGCAAGACGCACCGCTGGAACGAGGGCTAGGCGGGGAGACCTTTATTCCATCTTCAGGAAGTCGCCGCCGTTTCGTCTTTCTGAGCAGGACACACACCCTAATAAAACTGAAAAAAGCGACCAAAAACCGAAGCCCTCCCGCTGGCCCTTGCCAAGATCCACCGCGCCCCCATGGCCCTAGGGCCACCGGAGAGGAGGCGGACCTGAGGCGGCGCCGACGGGAGGCAGAAACCCTAGTTTTTTTATGGGAACCTGATGATCTTGGACATAAAAGACTTGAGAATTTAAAATGATAACCAGGCAATAGTTTGTGAGCTCGAGATCATATGCATCCTTGCTACAATAAATCTGAAAAAATGCTAAAATTTTCAAAAAAGAACCCCATTTTTGTGGTAATAAACACTAATGTGTGTTTCGCATGCGTGCAAATTTTTACAATGGGTCTCGGCAAAAGAAAACTTGATGATGACTGCTTTTGGAAGCATTTGGAAGCATCGATTTTTTTTTATTTTTTATTTGCCTAGAGTTGCATGAAACTGCATTTTCCAGTTAGTGCGTGCTAGCTCCAAGCTAGTTTTTTTCTTCCGACGGAGCTCCAAGCTAGTCTTGTCTTGACTAATGAGATACCATTTTTTTTTCCTCTTGGGACAACACTCTCCTTTTCAGTTGGTACCGAACGTACACATTAATTCGCAGAAGGGACCGCTCTTGTCGACGCAACTTGCCACTGCGACAGTGGCAGTGGCAGTTGCAGTGCCTCCCTCGTTCTATCAGTCTCGTCAGTTCGTATGTGAGAGACAAAGCTGTGATTCCTGTGAATGCGATTACGAAAACTCAATGCCAAATCGACCATTCAGCCCATATTTTTTTCTATAAAAAAGGTAATACCTTAATATCAAACTGATAACAATTGCATAGGAAATTCGCAGGGGCACGCACCTGCCAAAGCCTTGCCTAGCCGGTCAATTGCTTCGCGATTCACAAACTAGTTAAATCCGTACAAGGGCACAATATGTTTTAAGTTTCAATAGTTCAAACTTTTTTAATTAAAACTTACAATTTTCTTGCTCACTCTGACCAAGTTTCATAGATAAAATTTAGAGAATCTTTTTGTCGGTCCTAGACACAAAAATCAGGATTATATCAGTCGCTTGTAATAAGTTTCAAGTGTTGAAACTTTTTTTTATAAAAATACCAAATCTATTATAAAGATTCATCGCAAGTACAAAACACCCCAAACATAATAAAAATTACATCGAGGTTCATGGACAACCGAACAACCATTGCCGCTGCTAGAACCTGTCGCCGACGCGCCGCTCCCATACCGGAGCCGGCCTGACCTTGACAATGACAGCCTGAAAGTCTTCATGCACATGACCCTAAGGACCAACGTTTAGGAGCCGCAGTCGTCGTCATTGAATACTTGAATCGATCTAAAGAACCTGACATCAAATCTCACTGTTGCGTATGCACTACGAGAAACCCTAACCTCGTCGCTTCGAGGAGCTGGCAGGAATCTACGTCGAAGCACTGTCTAATCCGTCCCAACAAATGAACTTGAGGAGGATTGAAACCCGAAAGACTGACTCGAAGAAAAAGCACCACCCTTGTGAGAACCAAAACCCTACCTATCGAAGCCAAGGCACCAGGAATACCCTCCCACCACCGACCGCCAGAGCGGCAGGCAGAGCAGAAGAGAATCCATGGGCTTGCCGGCGAAGATCGAAGGGAAGAAGACTTTCCCTAGTCGCCTTCCGAGAGGAGGGAAAAAAGCTTATGTACTTTCAAAAGTTGAAACTTAATATTTATTTTCAAAATTTGTCAAAACATATTCAAAATGGATCTTAATAAAAGCTCTCATCATGAGAAATACGAATATGAAAACATAACTTAATTTATACTTTTGATTCAAAAGATATAAAAATTAAAAATAAGAAGCCAAAATAAAAGCACGCGCGAGGGACTTGGTGCCCTGAGACCGTGCCACAAATCCTCGTCCACAATTGCACCCAGCCTCTACAATGACAGAGATATTCGGAGCTAGTCGGGACATTGATCCATACGTTTCCATTCGAAATTCGATGACTGGTACTCCAAAGGCAACACCCAAAACGAAGCTCGCAGGATTCCCCACACCAATTTGTCTCGAACAAGTCATTTTACAGTGTCCCGATTAGCACCAAAATCACGGACCAAGATAAAACTGACACATCGGACAACTACTGAGATCCAAGATCAACATGCGCCAATATTTGCCATTCAAACTTGTATACAATGTTTAATTGTTCTTGTTTGTATATCTAACTCTCAATTTTCATACGACAATGTTTTGTAGCAAGACATTTCAGGCCATGTTCGGAATAGTTTGAATATCAACTTCGTCTACTTGATGCATATGTGAAAATATTGACATGTATTAGCAATAGCTAGACACCTCTCCAGCTACAAAAAGAAAATAGATGCGGCTAGGTCTCAGTCGACTGAAACTCAGTCAAGTGATATAACATGTAAAAAAAACTGAAAACAAATTTTTACACAAATCTTCATACAAAATCAAAGGAAGATAGTATCAACTGAGACATAACAAAGTCTCAGTCGACTTAGACTTAGCAAAACTGAAAGAAAATTGTGTGCATCTAAGCAAAGTTAGATGTGAGCGTTATTTGGATATAAACTATAGTATTTGATAGTTTGTGAGGCATAATTTTTTTTTTGGCTTCACCGTCGTCTCAGCCCTCCCTATGTCTAAATCGAAAAAAAAATATGAGACCAGGTCCCACAATTAGCATGTAAGACCCGCCCTGATGGATAACACGTGGCATTCATAAATCTCAAAGCATCTAAGCTTTTTCTCCCTCCCTGATTTCAAGTGAGGTGAGGTAGATGCTTTGAGATTTGTGAATGCCACGTGTCATTTATCAGGATGGGTCTTGCGTGAGACCTGGTCACGGCCGTCGGTGGACTGGCCTAGCTTGCGGGCTTCCTTGGGCAGCGACTAGATAGGCAAGAGGAGAAGAGACGGGGGCCATGGCGGCTAGGGTTGCGCTGGGCCGTCCCCTAGGAGCGATGCTGGCATTCTCAACCATTCAGTTCATGTATACTGTTGATAGTTGAAGTTCATATGAACAATTGAGTTGCGTCTTTTTTATGGACGTACTCCTCCCATGACCAAGATCTTTCATTGTGAGGATGAAAACCAAGGCCTCAGTCTAGCCACTGTTTATCGGATGCACCAGCGCCTTGCATTGGTAACTCACAAGTCTCGTCGGTACGTAACAAGACAGTGAACGTGAGTGAGAAAACTCGGTGCCGATCGATGGAAACACGATCGATCAATATCGTCCACCACCACCATTGTACGTACGAGTAGCCCACACGATGACCGATTAATTGTGCTGTAGTACGTGTGATGATTATGGGAAGCATAAAGCCAGGGGCGTTCGTACGTACGTACTGTGCGTGAGTGTGAAGTACTTGGACTCCGGCTGGGCTCAGCTCTGCAACTGGTCGATGCGTCCGTGAGGTCACCTGGCACGCCGCGCCCCTAGCATTGGTAAGAAGTGTGAAGCTATGTGTATGCGCATATTTATTTGCCTGTTGCATACTACCTCCGTCCGGATTTTTAGGTCCGGCCGACCGAAACACAAGGACCAAGGCAACTGCATGCATGTGTTTAAGGTAGTAATTAAGTGAGCCGATTTATGTGACTGATGAATATGTTTAACTGTAATTGGCCGGGCACCCTTTCGGTCATAACTGCCTCGCGCATGCACTGGCTGGCCTCATGCGCGCATGCAGGCATCCTCCCCCATGCATGGATTGCGGCTGTGTGGCTCTGCCTGGCCAACGGGATAGATGGATGCATCATTGATTGTGCATGGAAAATATCAAGCGGCCTTCAATTAACGGACGTGCTTTCGTTGCTCAGGGGACTAAAATTCTCGGACGGAGTAAAAGACTAGAGAATCTACTATTTTTATATAGTTGATCCCCACTAAGTCTAATTCTCTCAACGTGCGGCCTTCCACCTCGGCAAGTGTGCCATGTCAGTATTCACTAACACTATTTTGCAACAACATGCATATTCTTTGTCACACATAGTGCAAGTAAGAAACATTTCTACATTAAAAAATAACACCTCTTGATTTACATCATTTTCTTCATATATAATTCATTTGAAATTAATTTTCAAATTCTCACTGCAACGCGCGGGAAAATTACCTAGTTTAAAATGATCAGCAGGCAATGGTTTGTGAGCTCGAATTCATATGCACTCTTTCTATAATAAAATCTAGGAAAATGCTAAAAAATTCAACAAATAACTGATTCTTTTGTGGTAACAAACACTGATGTGTGTCTCACATGTGTGCAAATTTTTCCAATGGTCTTGGTAGAAAAAAAACTTGATGCTGACGGTTTTTGAAAGCATTTTGAAGCATTGATATTTTTTTGGCCAAAAGTTGCATGAATGTCATTCCATCGTAAACATCTGCATGCATGTGAAAAATACATCAATGTATGTTGTCAAAAAATTCAAAATGATTTGAGTATTTTCATTAAAAAAATTAGTTTTTTACTGTAGCAAAGGTTGCATGAACTCACAAAAAGAACACTTTTGATACCCTTATGCCTTATGGTACATTGCACCTGAAAACGCGTACGTGAGTGTTCTTCATAGGATTTAGGGCATCTCCAAGCGAGACCCGTAAAACTTCGGTATATGTCCGGTTCAACACATTTGTTCACTCTTGCAATTCAATGAAGACTTGTATCGGTCTGTGGAGTGGTCTGGACGTCTGTTTTTTTGGCAAAGTGGAGACAAAAGTAAGGGAGATATACCGGAGTCCGGACATCCACTTGATCAATCAAAAACCTCCGAGTGGTCCTTCTCTTTTTTTCTCTCTCTCTTCACATGCATGGTCCCCCCTCTCCTCTCTCTCCTCCCGATCGAACACCGCACCACAAATAGCCACCACATGCATAGTCCCCACCTATTTTTTCTCCTCCCAGCCGGATACTTTGTAATTAGCGTTAGATGGCTCCCTCTCGTATCATGTTCACGGACCACGTCCGGACACAAAAACGGACATATACGCAAGGAATTTGCAGGTCGGCTTTGGAGATGCCCTTACATATTAGAACAAATTCCTCTGCTCTGGAAGTGTCACATACAATATTTTGAAGACACGTAAGCTAAGAGCATCTCCAATAATAGAAAATGCAAATTTGGAGATGTAAAAATTTACATTTCTAAAAAGTGTTTTTACATCTTCAAAGAAGAGGCAACTCCAACAGATGATGTATATTGGAGATGTAAAAGAGAAACTCCAATAGATGATGCAAAATGGAGAAGTAAAAACTAGTGCGCGGCGGTCGAAACAGGGCAACGGCAGTGGGGACGGCAGCAGCGGCGGCGGCGGGGCAGTGGCGGCTGCGTGTGGGGGCGACGGAGGAGCGTCGGAGGGGCGGCGGGGGTGGTGAATCGGGACGATGGCGGCGCGAATTGGGGCGGCGGTGCAGTGGCGATTCGAGGCAGAGAGAGGAGGAGCGGTGTAGGGGCGGTGGGAGCTCGACGCTGCAGGCAGATGGCTTCATGTGGCAGGAAGAACGACAGAGGCAGGCAGTCGTCAAGCGGGAGGCATGGCGCGCCTCCCCTACCTCCGGCGGTGGGTCAAGGATAGGAACAAGCTCAGCCCGTCCATGACCGCGTTGTGGAAGTCATTACAACAGTTGGACCTTCGACGAAGCTCCGTTTCAAAACGGAGTCCGAAATCAAATCGGCGACTGCGGGGGACAGTCGGCGCTAGTATGGCGAGGAAGGTGGCGGGGACAGGTGGGCGGAGCGGCGGCGGGGCGGGCGGCCGTCAGGCAGGCGGTGGCGGCAACGATTTTGGGCCAAATCGGCCAGCGGGTAGGCGGGCGGCGGAAACTGACGGAAGGTGGTTGGGCGGTTAGCACGCGGCTGGCAATTTTACATCTCTTGTATGTGAAGATGTATATTTGCACTGCAAAGTGTTGTATTTTACATCTTCGAAAGGTGGAGATGTATTTTTTTTTTACATTTACATCATTTGTTGAAGAAGGGTTTTTTGGCCTATTTTTTCTTTTTACATTTACATCATTTGTTGAAGAGGGGTTTTTGGGCCTTGGAGATGCGCCACCGGTACTCAGAAGTCTTCAGACTAAAAATATTCTTCCAAGTCGTTCCAACAACTAGATTACGATGCAGTCGCCATTGACCATGGGAACTTTTGCGTAGCCTCGTGGGCATGCCGACTGCATTTTCCAATTGGTGCGTGCTTGCTCCAAGCTAGTCTTTTGTTTCGATGGAGCTTCAAGTAAGGGGGTGTTTGGTTCAGAGATTTTTTAGTTTCAGAGATTAGAAAAAGTCCCTAAAAAGTTCCTAAGAACCAAATCGAAGGGATTTTTTCTACAGAAACTAGAAAAAGACTCTACTAAAAAGTTTTTTTATTAGTTCCTGAAATTACAAAAAATTCTAGGACTTCTCAACCAAACACCCCCTAAGTCTTGACTGATGAGAGACCATTTTTTTCCTACTAAAACAACACTTTCCTTTTCAGTTGGTACCGAACGTACACATTAATTCGTGGAAGGGACCGCTCTTGTCGACCCAACTTTCCACTGCGACAGTGGCAGTGGCAGTGCCTCCCTCGTTCTTTCAGTCTTGTCAGTTCTTACCTGAGGAGACAAGTTGTGATCACTGTGAATGTGATTACGAAAACTCAGTGCCAAATCGACCATCCAGTCCATATTATTCCGATAAAAGATAATATACTAATATCAAGTTGATATTCTCTTCCTCAAAAAAAGGTCGTCTCTCAAATTGATGTATTTAACACATAGTTAGTGCTAGATACATCCATTCGAAAGACAAACTTTTTCAGATAGAAAAAGTACTAATTACTCATTTCAACCCAAAATAAGTGCCCTGGCCCTACACCTGCATACCCTTGCGAGTTTCTGGTACTCAAATGTGTCACAAAACAGTGTTATGCCTTTTTAAATAATTGACCGGGTTAAAGATTAACTTTCACAAAAGCGAATTGTTCTGCTTTGGTAGAGCCAAGGAAGAACAAGAGGCTTATAGGCAATTGTTTGGGTGCGATTTGGGGGCTTTACCTTTTACGTACTTAGGTATACCAATCAACTACCGTAAGCTGACAAATAGAGAATGGAAGTGCATCGAGGACCGGTTTGAAAAGAAACTGAGCTGCTGGAAGGGCAAGCTCATGTCATACAGAGGCCGATTAATTCTGATAAATTCGGTTCTCACGAGTATGCCTATGTTTCTCTTATCGTTCTTTGAAGTCCCAGTTGGAGTCAGGAAAAGACTGGACTTTTATCGATCGCGATTCTTTTGGCAGGGTGATGAACTAAAAAGAAAATACCGCCTAGCTAAATGGGATATCATCTGTAGACCGAAAGACCAAGGGGGACTTGGTATTGAGAATCTTGAAGTTAAAAACAGATGCTTTCTTAGTAAGTGGCTGTGGAAGTTGTCGAGTGAGACTGATGCCACGTGGGCGCAAATCCTTCGTAGCAAGTATCTTCAGACCAAAACTTTGTGTCAGGTGACAGTAAGGCCGACTGACTCGCCTTTCTGGAAAGGACTTATAAAAGTCAAACAATCTCTATTTAATAGGACAAAGTTTATTATTGGTAACGATGCTGGTACACGTTTCTGGGAGGATACTTGGCTCGGAGAGACACCTTTAGCCATTCAATACCCGTCTTTATATCCTATTGTTCAACGACGTGAGGTGTTCGTTGCAACGGTATTTCAATCTATCCCCATTAATATTCAGTTCAGACAATCGCTAGCGGGCAATCGTTGGGAAGAATGGCTCCGTCTAGTACGTAGATTGATGGAGGTTCAGCTTTCTCAACAACCCGATGAATTACGCTGGAAGCTTACTAGGTCTGGAGTATTCACAATTAAATCCATGTATATTGATGTTATCAATTCGAGCTTCATTCCTAGTTTCAAGCATGTTTGGGATGTCAAAGTTCCTTTGAAAATAAAAGTGTTTATGTGGTTGTTCATAAACAAGTTATTTTAACCAAGGACAACTTGACAAAGCGTAATTGGACAGGCTCTACTAGGTGTAGTTTCTGTGATCGGGATGAGACGATCAAACACCTTTTGCTTGATTGCCCGCTAGCTAAAGTTTTATGGCGGACGGTCCATATTATTTTTAATATTACTCCATCAAATTCTGTCAACACGTTATTTGGGACGTGGCTTAACGGGATAGAGCCCGACTTAGCGAGACATATTCCTGTAGGAGTTTGTGCCTTGCTGTGGACTATATGGAATTGCAGAAATGATTTGGTTTTTAACAGGATATCACGTATTCATTTTTTGCAGGTTATTTTTCGAGCCATGGCATTGATCCATTCATGGTCGTTACTCACTCCGACGGAGGCCAGTGAGCATTTGATTACTGGATCTATCCGCTGGGAGATGGTAGCTCGGGATATATTCCCGGTTTGGATGACGGTCATGTAATATGATAGGCAATTAGTTTACCTATCTCTCTGTTTTGCCAGCCAGTTGTGGCGTCCTTTATTTGGCTAGTTTGTATTCTAACTTTTCTGACTCTGTGTGAGCTCTTTTTTGTCGTTGGGAGACTTCTAGACTTTCAGACTTTGTTTGGAACATATTTTCTTGCTTAATAAAAAGGCCGTATGCATCGCTCCGATGCAGAGGCCGGGGCATCCCTTTTCAAAAAAAAAAAAGTTTCCGCCACCATCTTGCCACAAAATAATCTTTCTACAATGTCCCGATTAGCACGAAGAATGTAGAATAGGATGAAACCGACACATCGGACAATTGTTGAGATGCCAGATCTCCTTGTGGTGAAACATAGCACACCCCAATTGTCACCGAAATACGACAGATACCCATTAGACTTCATCGTCGTGTGGGCGAGAAGCAAGGGATAGACTACCCTCGCCGGGACACATGGCCACATCGCATGTATCACCTCCAGTAGCCTCTTCGGCCAAATTTCCACAAACGTTGACTTCATTGGCCGCATCACTGTGCGTATCTGTATCTACGCCGAAGGGGTCACTGTGCATATCTGTATCTATGCCGAAGGGGTCACGAAGAATGAGACGTGGGCGTTGTAGGGGAGGTCGGCCCTCACCGTACCAGGTCGTGATCCAGTCCTCCCTGCACCTTCAATCCTTCCTGACTATCAAAATGTGAAAAGGCATCACGCCATCGACCGACTAGAACCCCTGCCCCGGTCTTTGCGGATTGAAATAGGGTCAGATCCACCATCACCGTCGCCACCACCCTGCAGTCCGGGCTCCACTAAGTCGCTCCCTAGGTGGAGTGCTCCCCCGCAACGAGGAGACGAGCCAACCGTTGCCATTGGCCTGAAGCCACCACATTAAAGCGTAATGTTGTAGAAAAGACTCTTCTATGAATTTGTACTAGAAAACACCGATATTTGTCCTAATCATTTGCAAAAACCACCTAACCTTCTGTTCGGGCATTTTAACCTCTATTATGACATGTGGGACCCACATTTGATGATGTGGCATAACGTTTCGTGATAGACGCCGTTAGACTAGTATTTTTCCAAAAAGAACCTTCCTCCCAATCCCTCTCCTACCCAATCCAGATCGCCACCGGGCTTCCCTCCTCACGCCAGTTGACGTCGTCGCCGGTAGCGTGCGTGCAGGGACATGGCGAAGTGCGCCAGAGAGCGATGTCGGGGACGTGGAGCAGCTGCTCCGGCTAGGCCATCGGACCTCGCGCTACTCCGCCGCGAGCAGGTCATCCGGGAGTGGTGGAGGGGCTTGCTACATAGCCGCCTAGTGTGGGGACCTGTCGGAGCTGCAGTGTCGCGCCTCGGGACCAGCCTTTGGCGCCCTTCCTCGGCGTCCATGGCAGCAGGCTCGCCTGCGCCTTGAGGATGCCCTTGCGCCGCAGTCGTGCCCTCTGCTCCCGTTCGTGGCGACGAGACCCATCACCCATGGCCGGCGTGCTGCTGCTCTGCTGCTCTGCTTGGCTGCTGTGTCAGCCCAAATCCAAACAAAAAGTTGATTGCTTTTTGTTTTTTGATTGAAGGATGTCCTTGTAAAACTACAAAGACTAATTTGTAAATCTAGAAAATCCCTCATCTAACGTCGTCTACCACGAAACGTTGTGGCCACGTCATCAAATGTGGGACCCACATATCATAATAGAGATTAAAATGACCGGACAGAAGGTTAGGTGGTTTCTACACATAGTTAGGTCAAAAATCAGTGTTTTCTGGTATAAATTCGTAGAAGAGTCTTTTTTGCAACACAACACTTTAATGTGACGGTTTTATGCAATTCACTCGGCTTAGCTTGATGCCTTCTCCGGCAACGACGAGATATGCAGGAGGAGATGGGACGGGGGATAGCGGCGGCCAGGGTTGCGCCCAAGCTGTTCTCGACCATTCTCTCCATATATACTATTACTAGTTGAAGTTCATATGAACAAGTGAGTTGTGCGTGCGAAAAGTGCAAATGGAGGACGGGGCATTGGTGGACTTTACAAAAAAGACATATTTCCAAATTGCAAAAAAAACATACACAAATACATATATAACACGTTCACAAAAAAATTAATAACATTTTTTTGCATCTAAAAAAATTAATAACAATATACTTTCATACATGGCGTCAACAAAAAAAAATACATATATGGAAATTGGGCCGGAATATTTTTTTTGAAGCTTGCAAATCATACTATTTTTGAACAAAATTTTACAGATCCACTGCAAATATGTATAAGTTTTCACATATTTTTTTCGAAACTTGGAAATACCTTTTTTGAATAATTTAAAATAAAGTCCTCCTATGTCCACGTTCATACAAACTTCGCACTCGTTGTGCGTGTGACTATGGAAAGCACAAAGGCGCGTATGCACATCGACGCACTTCAACATAACCTAGCGTACCCTCCTCCCCATGACCAAGACCTCCATTGTGAGGATGAAATTCAAGGCCTCAGTCTAGCCACTGCTAGAATGCAACAGCGCCTTGGTAACTCAGTTTCGTCAGCACGTAACAAGAAAGTGAAGGTGAGCGAGAAAACTCAGTGCCGATCGACGGAAACACGATCGATCAATATCGTCCACCACCACCATTGTACGTACGAGTAGCCCACATGATGACCGATTAATTGCGCTGTAGTACGTGTGATGATTATAGGAAGCATACAGCCAGGGGCGTTCGTACATTCTACGTACTGTACGTGAGTGTGAAATACTTGGAGTCCGACTGGGGTCAACTGTGCATCACTGTGCGTATCTGTATCTATGTCGAAGGGGTCGCGAAGAATGAGACGTGGGCGTTGTAGGGGAGGTCGGCCCTCACCGTACCAGGTCGTGATCCAGTCCTCCCTGCCCCTCCAATCCTTCCTGACCAAACCACTCAAAAAAAAAATTCCTTCCTGACTATCAAAATGCAAAAAGGCATCACACGGTCAGCCGACTAGAACCCCTGCCCCCAGTCTTTGCGGACTGGAATAGGGTCAGATCCACTATCACCGCCGCCACCCCCATGCCCTTGTAGCCATGGTGACACGACAACCACCAATAGGCACATGGGCCACCGCCTAGGAGTCTGGGCTCCACTAAGCCGCTCCCTAGCCGGAGGGCTCCCCGCAACAAGGAGACGAGCCAACCGTCATCGTCGGCCTGCTTGGCTTAGCTTGGTGGCTTCTCCGATGACGACGAGATAGGAAGGAGGAGATGGGACGGGGTGGTCGTGGCTAGGGTTGCTCCCAAGCCGTTCTCGACCATTCAGCCCTTTTTTTTTAAACACGGTCCCTTAAGGCCCGATTCATTAAAAATGGTAGAATAGAGTTGTCCGGTTAATTACGAAAAGCCGGGCGAAAACCGTCATAACACGCTCACAAAGGTCACCCGACCGACTTGGCACCAACAAGACCACACACACTACCGAGAAAAGAACACCGTTGAGGCTGCATGCATAGCCCATATATTGTTACTAGTTGATGTTCACATGAACTATTGAGTTGTGTGTGTGACTATAGAAAGCCAAAAATACTAGACCTACGAAAAGGTCTTACGAAAACCTACGTAACTTTCCATCCCTAACCAATAAATCTCCCCTGATTTCAACTGATGGGCCCCCTTCCCTAATTTCATCCAATCAAACGATGCCGCTTAATCATTTAGTTAATTACAATAAGATCTGCTACGTAGGTGTAGCATTGCTCATGGAAAGCACAAAGGCGCGCGCGTATGTACGTCGATGCACTTCAACATAACCTAGCGTACCCGGCCTCCTCCCCATGACCAAGACCTTCATTGTGAGGATGAAATTCAAGGCCTCAGTATAGCCACTGCTAGGATGCAACAGCGCCTTGGTAACTCAGTTTCGTCAGCACGTAACAAGAAAGTGAGCGTGAGCGAGAAAACTCAGTGCCGGTCGACGGAAACACGATCGATCGATATTGTCCACCACCACCATTGTACGCACGTACGAGCAGCCCACATGATGACCGATTAATTGCGCTGTACGTGTGATGATTATAGGAAGCATGCAGCCAGGGGCGTTCGTACATTCTACGTACTGTACGTGAGTGTGAAGTACCTGGAGTCCGACTGGGGTCAGCGGTGCAACTGTTGGACGCGTACCGCCCGGCCGGCTGGTTGAGCCGTCCGTGAGGTCACCCGGCACGTCATGCGTGCGTGCGTGCGTGCATGCATGCGTCCACGTTAGCAAATTACTACTAGCTAGTACTCCGGACGAGCCGATCCATCCATCCATGAAAAAGCAGCAGGAGCGCGCACGAGGATAGGCCAGCCGGGAAGCGACCTGCCCGCCAGACGGATTGGCTTCGGCGCTCGCGGCGACGGCGACGGCGGGCGATGGACGGGGCCCGGCCCCGTCGCATCGCGCGGCGCCGGTGGTACGCGCGGCGCCTCCAGCCGGGGCGATGGGTGCCCTGGGGGATACGGCGTCGTGAGGGGGGACATGTGCGGAGGGTGGCAGCCCGGGCGCGCCCAGCCACACCCCCACTTTCCCGCGCCATCAATGCGCGGCCGCTGCGCTGGCGCGCCTCCGCCCCTCCGTTGCCTGCGCCCGCTCCCGCACGTCGCCCTCCCCCCTCCCCGCCGCCGTCCCCATCGTCCCGCCGAGCATGCAGCTCAGCCCGGGCTTGCCCTGCCGTATGTATATATCGCCTCTCACGGCTCCTGTAAAAGCTACAGTTGTACCGACCTGTCTGTCTGTCCGTCTAGTGTACACAACACCCACACGTCCTCTACTCTGCCTGTACGTTGGTACGTAGCTAGTACGAGCCGGCGATCGAGGTTGGCCGGGCGATGGACTCGATCATGGAGCGCCCGATGGTGGACGGCAACGGCGCGGCGATAGGGCGGAGCAAGTCGGACCAGCTGCCGCCGGCGCCGGCGTCGGCGTCCACGGCGCAGTCGCTCAGCCGGACGGCGTCGGCGGAGACGGTGCTCAGCACGGCCGACGTGGCCAGCCTGTCTCGCAAGTCCAGCTTCGGGAAGCGCTCCGCGTCCGGCGGCAGCGGCGCCGGCGGGAACAGCCACGGCCACGGGCGCAGCCACATCCGCAAGTCTCGCAGCGCGCAGCTGAAGCTGGACATGGAGGACCTCGTCAGCAGCGGCGCCGCGCTCAGCCGCGCCTCCAGCGCCAGCCTCGGCTTCTCCTTCACCTTCACCGGCTTCACCCCGCCGCCCCAGGACATGATGTCCTCCGCCGAGCTCGCGCCCTTCAGCGACGACGACGTCGACCTCGAGGCCGCCGGCGCCACGCGCCGCAAGAGCCTCATGGCAGAGCCCACCCTGCCCATATACCTCAAGGTACGTACAGTACTCCACTTGCTAGTACCCACTCGAGCAAAAACAAACACATGCAACTGAGTGCGCCGGCCGGGCGGCCATTGCCGTGCATGTACGCAGTTCGCGGAGGTGAAGTACAGGGTGGCGGTGAAGGGGACGCCGAGGGAGATACTGAGCGGGATATCGGGGTCGGCGAGCCCCGGCGAGGTGCTGGCGATGATGGGCCCGTCCGGCAGCGGCAAGACCACGCTGCTCAGCATGCTCGGCGGCAGGGCCACCGCCGCCGACGGCTGCATCTCCTACAACGACGAGCCCTTCGGCAAGTCCCTCAAGCGCAGGTAACTTCACATATACTCCTAGCTCTATCTACCCAGTTAACCCTAGCAAAGCTAGCCATAGCCAGAGGTAGGTCATGCTTAGTTTACCTCACATTAATTAGGCCCTGCGACGAATAATTTCTCAATAATCAAATCGTGTCGCGTGGCCTAACACCATCGGTGCATGGGAGGTGCATGAGGTACGTGTAGTCCATGCTACAGGGGCGTCACGTACGTGTAGCCCATGCATGGCCGTGCCTGTCAGAATTGCGATGGGCTAATAAAGGAGCCTTAGCTAGGCACGACTCACGGTTATCCTGCTGCTAATCTGTCCTGGTCGATCTCGTGGCTCTTGTTCTTCCCTCGCTTGCCGGCAAGATAAAAGGTGGCCTCCAGCTGCCTGGCCTAATTATGTGAAGACTTTATTTTCTTTTGAGATCGAGGCTGCAAGTAGCTTGACTTGTCAGTCTATCGTTGCATTATTTTTCTGAGTAGTTAGGTTGTCGTTACGTACTGCCTGTGTCTTGTGTCTGTTCTTGTCTGTGTGACTAGAGTGACAGTTTTTTTCTTCGTCTTGAAAAAAAGAGTGACGAGTTCTTTCCCTTTTTTTTGAGTTGGCGAATTCTTTCCTTACGAGCTTATTTTTGGTGCATTTTTTTAGGGTTCTTTTTGGGGGAAATAGCTAGGCTTTTTATAACATTTTTTGAATGGGATTCTCAAAAAAAGAGTTAAAATGGTAAATGGTTGTTTTAGACAAATAGACAAACATGGTAAATAGTGCCAGTGATGGCAACTAGGCAAGTAAGCGTATGGGCCCCTGTGGCTGGGCCTTGTTTGGGCCAGGCGACGCGCGAGCAAGTGCAACACACACAAACGGCGGTCGCCTCAGGCCTGCTCGGCGAGCCGGTGAGTCTTCTCAAACTCCGGCGACTCTGTAGGCATCTCTCCGGCATCAGGGCGTTCGCCGTCGCCTTCCCCTAGTGCCCCGATCCTTCGTCTCCTCGTGTTCCCTTCACCATCTTGTCATGATCATGTCGAAAAGTTTGGTTGCCATGGCCACCACTAGCCGGGTCCTCTCTCCTCTACGGCTCTACCCATCACCACAAATGCCAAGACGACCGACGGCGATCTCTTGGGCGTCCGCTCATCATGGTCTAACCGGTGGCTCGGTACTGGGCTTCATTCGGTCACGGAAGTGAGTTAGAACGAGTACCTGCTTCTTGGTCGAGCAGTGCGCGGCGAACCCACCTGCCTACAATCTGTTCGGCATAATTCCTGACCCAGGTCAGTGCTCCATAGTCCTCCTGGTTTCTGGTTATCGACTGAAACCAACTACAGTATATTGCTTGTCGTCAGTGCATACACTGTTTGTTTCAGGATTAGGATAATGAAGCTAGAAGTAGGCTTGGATGTCCTCGAGTTGCGATGCCAATGCTATGCTGACATATAGCTGGAATTATACTTGGCTTGCAGGATTGGATTTGTGACTCAAGATGATGTTCTCTTTACCCATCTTACTGTGAAGGAGACACTAACATACGCAGCATTACTTCGTCTCCCAAGAACAATGACAAGGGAGCAAAAGAAAGAACGGGCAATGGACATCATATATGAACTGGGCCTCGAGAGGTATATCATATATTTTCTTTGATTTATAAGAATATCTATTTTGACATATAGCGAGGTAGTTTAGTTAATCGTGTGAGCATGTTTGAAGGTGCCAGGACACAATGATTGGAGGATCTTTTGTGCGTGGGGTTTCAGGGGGTGAAAGAAAAAGAGTTTGCATCGGAAATGAGATTATAATCAATCCATCTTTGCTTTTCCTTGATGAGCCGACATCCGGGTTGGATTCAACTACAGCACTTAGGATAGTTCAACTTCTACATGACATTGCTGAGGTAACATGAAAGTAATTACACATTAGCTGCCCCTACAGTTCAGTTGAACTTTAATTATGTTTTACTTGATGCAGACTGGGAAGACAGTGATCACCACGATCCATCAACCATCCAGCAGGCTGTTTCATAAGTTTGACAAGCTTATCCTCCTGGGCAGGGGAAGTTTGCTCTACTTTGGGAAGACAGCTGAAGCCATGCCCTACTTTTCATCCATTGGATGCAACCCGCTCATCGCAATGAACCCAGCAGAGTTTCTACTGGATCTTGCTAATGGCAACACTAACGATGTGTCTGTTCCTTCCGAATTAGATGACAAGGTGCACATGGAAAACCAGAATCTGCAGGATACTAATTCCAAGATTAACTTAAGGCCTTCAGCACAAGATGTTCATGAGGTGAAGACATGAAAGCAATATGCTGGTGTTGTGACTTGTGAGTACACAAACTGTTTTAGATCTGTACGAATAATTTGTATGTGATTTCATGCAGTATCTTGTTGACGCCTATGAGCATCGAGTGGCATATAAGGAGAAGAAGAAGCTTCTAGCACCACTTCCGATCAGTGATGATATGAAGGCAACAATAACATCTTCGAAACGAGAGTGGGGCACAAACTGGTGCCAGCAATATTCCATCCTCTTCTGTAGAGGTCTCAAGGAAAGACGGCATGATTATTTGAGCTGGATGAGAATCACCCAGGTCATAGCTACATCAATTATCTTAGGATTGCTCTGGTGGCGCTCTGATCCCACCACACCAAAAGGTCTACAAGATCAGGTATATGCACACAAATAATTATTTGATACATGTAATTGATAATTAAATTGGTCAATTTAATACTTCTACAGCTAATTAAGGATATGTACCATCATAAGACACTGCCCTCTCGTCTATGCAGGCAGGCTTACTGTTTTTCATAGCCGTGTTTTGGGGTTTCTTTCCTGTGTTTACTGCCATCTTCACATTCCCTCAAGAGAGGGCAATGTTGAACAAGGAGCGTGCAGCTGACATGTACAAGCTCAGTGCATACTTCTTGGCCAGAACGACAAGTGATCTGCCACTAGACCTTTTCCTCCCAGTCATATTTATGGTGATTGTCTACTTCATGGCAGGCCTCAAAGCAAGTGCCATGCGTTTCTTTCTTAGCATGTTGACCGTCTTTCTCAGCATCATTGCTGCTCAGGTATGGCAGTCAAAACAGGTTCAGTCATACAATCAATGCCCATGACATCTCTTATATTGCTGTTTGTGAACTAAGTAAACCTAGATATTTGATATTCTGAAAGTTTTTTCTGTTATTTAACCATGTTAAAACAGACTTTATTTGCATTAATAAAACAGAACGAACATCAAATTCATGTTAAATAGTAGGTCATAAGGGATTTGTTTCTCTCGAAATAAATAGACCGTAAGCAAAAAAATTCCTCGGAAAGAAGCACACCTTTTTCTAGTCTATCATTTCATCAGATTTGTTGCTTATTAGTAAGGGGACATGTTGCCTAATCTACATGATAATATTACACAATACTTCAAAATAGCATTAACACTGATTTGAAATCTATGACTCAAGAAGTAAGTTGTATGCAGGGACTAGGACTGGCAATTGGAGCTACCCTCTTGGATATCAAGAAGGCAACAACTCTAGCTTCAGTCACAGTCATGACATTCATGCTAGCAGGAGGTTTTTTTGTAAAGGTAAGTGGAAGCATATTTGCCTCTCTAACTGATACAAAGCTGAATTGTTACTATTTTGAAACGGGCAAAGTTGAATTATTGCTTCCTGGACAAACATATATCTTCAATCTTGTAATAACTAGCATATGGCTTGGGTTACTGACTATTTGCCCTCCTTTCCCCTCTAATCTGCAGAGGGTTCCGCCATTCATATCCTGGCTCCGGTACCTGTCCTTCAACTACCACACGTACAGGCTGCTGCTGAAGGTGCAGTACGACCCCGTGCCGGACATCCTGATGACCTCCGTACCTCTGGATAACGGCGTGACCGAAGTCGGGGCCCTGGTCGCGATGATCATCGGGTACCGGGCGCTGGCCTACCTGTCCCTCAGGCGAGTGAAGGCTTCGAACGGCTAGCAGGTCAAGTGAACTGGAGGGCACTCCTGGTTCTTACCGGCTATTTTTGATTGCACGTAGGGAAGTCTGTATTTATATTTGCGCCACGAGAAGATGGATCTTTTTTCCCACTGTTCTGTCTTTCTGCTACGTCCAGAGCGCGAGAAATGTACTGCATGTTGCTAGTTAACTCGCGGAACCGAGCAAGAAGTGGTAGCTAGTGCTAGCCATTAACTGTCTTCTGAATGTTGACACCACATGTTTTAAGTGGTTATTGGAATGTTACAGTGAAGCCGGCGACCTCAAATCCAAAACATGCACCAAGAAGTTTTAAAACTTACACCAGCAAGTTCAAAAACTTGCTACCTCTGTTTCTAAATGTAAGATCTTTTGGCAATTTGAATTGAACTGCCAAAACGCCTTATATTTAGGAATAGTGGATATAGCTTTTAGGAACTTAGGGTGTCAAATTTGATGCATGTGTTGTACTAGACCAAAAATAATGGGTGACCAGGTCCTCTAACGGAGAGGCACAGACATACGAGGGATCATTTTTGTGGTATGCGGCTGTAAATGCCCTTACATGACTGGTCGCCCTATGCGTTGGAGAAGTACAAATGTTCATGTGTGGTCACCCCTTGCAATTAAATCATGTTATGTTTCTTGTCAAAATCCCCTCTTGACTGGAATGAACATTCCAAACTGTGAGCAGTGGAACTTTTCTTCTACTCCCTCTGATCCATATTAATTATTGCTGAGTCAATACAAACCGAAGGAAGCATTGTCATTCAGGTAAAACACAAGTAAAAACTTGGTTCTTAGCCAGTTTTCCTTATTAAATGTTCAATTGTGTTTCAACCAAATGGGAAGGCAGGTTGCTCGGAAAAAGAAGGAAAAAACACAAGCGAAAAGCCACGCCCTCTTAGAAATATAGACAACAATGGCAATGTTAACACACAGAAACAATGGCAATGTTAACACTGACTCTACCGGCCTGAGACTGAAGAGTTTAGTTACTTTTTACAATTAATTGAGTTCTAAGACCCATAATACCAAGATGACGCATAAATACAACACAAACAGTAGAGCATGTTGGACAGGTATCACTAACATGGCAGTACGGTTTCTGACAATTTTAGGTCAATATCTTTAATTTACAGGAGCCCAGGCCTCTCGCAGAGTAGCTGCTTTTTTTTCTTTTTTTTCCAGGGATCGCAGAGTCTCAGTGCTCCATGTACTGGTGTGCCGGCGGGGTTATCTTTGTCTTCCCTCCTGCAGGACATTCAAAATAATGTTCCATAAAGCAAAGCAATTTGAATTGTTTCTATCCTAAGCAATGAGACTTCAGTATTGTATCAGCTTGATTATATATAAAATTTTCTGTCATAAGTTTGTCAAGAGCACATTTTGAACAATGTGCCTGTTCGGATCCTCTCCGCTCCTCAACTGCGCTCCAGAAGCGGACGGAGCGGCGCCGAACGCACCAACTCCACGGAGTCAAAAGAGCGGAGCGGAACAGCACACAGCTTATTTTCACAGAGTGGCTAAAACCAAGCTCCTATATCAGTCCTAACTCCTATCACATGCTTAAGTAAGAACTGAAGATCATAGTCCATGGTTGACTGGTGGGCATGGAAATAGGAAACTCACCGTATGCACCACGAATCTCTACTTCGCGCCATTCTTGAACAAGAGCACAGCAACAGCACATCACATGCGAAAGGAAATCGTCACAACACCCTCCCTGTCAGCAGCATACAAAATCAGAAGTTCAGGTACTATGCAGGGCTGTGAGTTTAATAGTATATATGAACACTCTGGCAGGTAGTGTTAGGGACTTATATCAAACGTCTGATACTAGCACTGGACAAAGAGATATAGTATTATTCAAGTTACTCTATTAATAATCATAAACCAGATGTTTCCCTGACATAATCTAGTTTGGCAATCAGTTAACTGTGCGTGTCCTCCGCAAAAAAAAAGTGTGTAACATGTACAGTCCCTGGTGTGTGTTTCGGGGAAGGGGGGGGGGGGGTATAAATCAACTGGTAGCAATAAATTTAGATGTCCAGGAATATTTACCGCAATATTTAGCCTTTGACGAAGCTTTCTCCTTACACAGCAAGTGTAACAGCAACAAGACAATATGAGGGAGTACGCCATGATATCATTGCAGGCTTCTCCCGAAGCTGACAACAGCACAAAGTAACTATGTAAATCAGTCTTAGTTTTACAGGGTAGTTAGGTTCACATAAGGTGTGACTGCATTATTTTTAGAAGTAAACCTGATGCATAAGATCTTTGCTGCCATGGAAAATTTGATTTATAAGATGCTCAGTACATTAGAAGATTTGGCAAATGGTTAACTGATAAAAAAAAGGTGTGGGGGAATTTGCTTGTCATAACTCTGCACAGCTGATGTAATGACTTTTAGAGAATATTCTTACACATGGGCTTGTTCTTGGCGATTGAAGCAATCCTTGAGAATGTTCCACATGGAAAAAAGAAGGTCTTCAGACCTGTGTTATCACAAGCAGACAAACAGCAAGAAAAATATGTAAGAATCATTGCGATCACTCATAAGCATTAATTATACCTCCTCCCATATTGTTTTTCATAAATTCAGGGCATTATCTGAAGAAGTATTAAGAATAGAACATCCTAGAGCCATTTCTGTTATATTTTTTCAGTTTAATATGCATTCCACTGCATGGATTTCAATATTGCGTTCAGATTAAAATGCCCCAACATATTGTGCCGAACTATGCCATCAGTGGTTATCAGTACGTTAGAGAGTGATCTCTAACAAAAGTGAATATCTATGCTTGAAATAGCATGAACAGAACTACAAAGATAAAATAAAAACCATCAGTTCAATAGTGAGCATAATGATTAAATTTCCACTATACACTGAGAAACAAGTAGACATACACAGAGCTGGCTCTGAACAGCAACCAAGTAAATCTGCATGCCACTCATCACTGTATGATGCTGTACTCGAGACCAGATCATGGTTGTAGGGAACAGGTGAAGAACTCCTGCATACAATGAAAACTATCAAGGGTCTTATAGTATGGAAGTTCAGTTTGTGGAGGGTAACCTTCAAAACATCATAAAAGAGCCCAGTTATCTTCTATCGGATCAGACAAATTGAAGCACCAAATAACAGATTTTAAAATTTTAAACCAGGCAAACAAATTCATGACTCCCAAAATGGTTTATTACTTCTGTGTTCTTTGAAACAATATCATACATAAACAGGCACCAACAGAGTCTTAGCTAAACTTACTAACCGTGGTGCAATATAGGCATCTTTTTGCTTCTTTGGGGAGTCATCATCATACGATTTTGCACCGTCTTCGTTAACTTTTGTGCACTTTGAATTGGTTTTCTTGGTAACCTTGGCATCTGTACTTTCCTCTGGAATAGAACTTGCCACAGTTCTAGTTACTCCAAGCAGGTGATGAATAACCTCACACTGGGCCATATCCATGTTGCTTTGTGATCTTTGAAGCTCCACCTGGAGCTTCTCACTTTCCTTCCGAAGAGCTTCATTAAATGGCACGTTTGGATAAGAACAGGACAGAGTCTTCTTGAGCACTATCGAAGGATTTGTGCCAGGGTCAGGGTTTAACAGAGCTTCTTGGACCTCCTTGTCTTCCTCGTCAAGAGAGTATTCGCATTGATCCCTTTCAATGTACTCAATTCGCTCCTGAGATAAAGAAAAATGATGATCAAAATAGGCCTTAAGCCAAGATACAGGGAGAAGCAGCAAAAGATTGTAACAGTGGACTAATACAAGACCACATGTTTAGTGAACCACCAGACCTCATGCCTGACTTCTTAGCTGCAATCTACATGTTTGTAGGCGTACAGCGTACATAAACAACGAAAACGATGATCGCCAAAAGGCCGGTATGTTTTTACTCAAATGAAACAAGAGAACGAAACATTCTACAATAGAATCTTTTGGTTAGGCAGTCGGCAGAAAACAAGACACCCCATCAGAGCACTCACTCAGGAAAGCCACCAATTCAATCATATTCCACCAAATCTCAAAAGGCACACCACCTTTTCTCTAGACCAGCATGTAAGTATATCCCAGCAGAATGGAATCAATTATAACAAATCAACATCTCCTAAAAGCCTAGCACCAATCTAGGTGTCTAATAACACTACTATTATAGCACAAGTAGTACAGTATTGCTAAAGAAACAATTAGGTTTGGGAGAGGTGACAGATTACCGACCCGCACGCGGGCGTTGTCGACGAGCGTGATGAGCGGCACGAGGCGGAGGTAGTTGTCGATCTCGGTCTGCGCGGTGCGGAAGCGGTAGACGATGTTCCAGCCCATGGCGAGGAGGTAGAGGTAGGAGCGGTCCTGGCAGGAGTTGACGAGGAGGTATCCGCGGCGGAGCGCGTCCTCGAGCTGCTCCAGCGGCTCCCGCGTCTCCGGGTACTTCTTGAGCTCCGACACCCGGAGCTGCTCCAGCAGGCCGCCGATGAGCTTGAGGTGCTGCGCGAAGCGGCGGCAGTTGCTCTTGTGCATCCGCGCCGTGGCCGCCGCCTTGACGATGAGGCCGATGAGGCGCACCGCGTCCAGCCCCGTGAGCTGCGCGATGTTGGCCAGGTCCCCCACGTTCGCCATCGCTGCGGCACCGGATTCTCCCTCCCCCCCGACGAATCACCCGATCTCCTTGGTGCGGAGGAGCGAAAATGCGGCCGGGCGCAGATCTGCGAGATCGCTCACTCGCGCCGGCGCGGCAGCATTCCCCGCCTTGCCATGGTCGGTGGTGGTCGTTCCCCTTTTCGTCGCCAGCCACAGCGGCTGCAAGGACGGGGAGAAATTAATGAAGAAGATAGAGATTTCCGGCTGCGCCGCAGAATTCGCACCGGAAACGGCGAAATGCGGCCAAGAAAGCCCGGAAAGAAAGAAAAAGTCGTCAATTCTTACCTCTTTCTTTAGCTGCCTCCTCCGGCTGCCTCGGCGAGCAATTAAGCGGGTAGGAGCGGCAGAGCTGCACGCTACGCTATCCCCCTCGAGCGGCGCGACCGAGGGGAGGGCAGGGAAGGGGAGGGGAGAGGACTGGAGTGAGAGCGGAGGCAATGCCTGCTCTGCTGCAAGTGGGAGGGGCGGCACTGCAGGCGTAGGGAGGATGAGGAGGGAGGGGGCGGCAGCGTGGCCTCTCTCCGTTTGCTTGGGTGGTGGGTGCTACTGCTGGCACGAGGAGAGGAGAGGCGGCCCTGGCTGGGTGGCTCGTTTTTGGACGGGCTCGCTCGTTAACTCCACTCTCCACTGACCGGACCGCCGGTAACAGCCAACCACCGGGTGTGTCAGTCAGCCGGAGTCGCGTTTACTGGACGGCTTGTACTGGTGTCGTGCACGGGCAGTTCTGGGTCACCGCGAGACGCGCGGTGCGGGTGGGGTGGGGTGGACTGGTGCGGCGCAGCGTTCCTCTCCGTCTCCGGTCTCCACGCCGCGGCAGGTGTCCACAAAGGGATAGTTTAGTGGCTGCCTCGGAGCCTGTGCACCGCTCTTGCAATGTTTCTTTCTCCCGATGATCCCGCTCTTGCACTGTGTCACTGACAATTGGGGGCGGCATGAGCAGTGCTTGTGTGCGCGCTGTGGACAGCGGTCGGTTTGGGGATGGAATTAAGCATGGCCGGAGGTGGTAATGAGCGCGTGAAAAGGCTGCCATGGCATGGCAGGACCGGCCAAAGCGCCCGTGAGCCCGAGGTGCGCTGGTGGTTGGTATAATTGCGGCTTTCGTTTCATGGTGTAGCGTCGTTCGGTGGTGGTGCACTTTAGGATCGCCCCGTTGCCGCCGAGGCGAGGCGCACTGCCAGTTTTTGTCCGCGGGTGCGAGCAATGTGTGTATGCTACGGAAGTGAAGTGCCACCGCACCGACCGGGGCCAGCATGCATGTTGTGTTGAGTAAATAAGCAATTTTCAATTAAATTAATCCACGAGTAAATCACTAGCATGGCATTGACATACATAAATACACACTGATATTCAATGAACCTAGCATATACTACGCTAATTGTAGAAAGGTCTACATATAACGCTAGCATGATTAAAACAGAAAACAGTAGAAGCGGGATAAACGAGTTATACCCTCCAGTAGGCCATGCAGAAGCCACGGCTTTGGTGGCAGCAGCTGCGTCCTCGGCGGCCTTCTTGTCGACTTCAGCTTTCTCGGCGGCGGCATGTTCGGCGGCGGTGGACATGGTGATGATGAAGGCGACGCGTAATCGCTGCCCAAAAACCTATTCGTCCCTCACCTCGTATAGGAACCATAAGGGCGTGGTTTCGGAGACCTGCTCTCCCGTCGACCGTGTACGCGGCGGACGGGATGGAGTCACCGGCGGCGGCAGCAGCAAGGGAACGACGGTGGGCGTGCGCGTGGAGCAGATGTGATCTGTTCGTGGCGGCTAGGGTTGGGAGACACCGCACACTTATATAGGTGCAGTCGCGTGGAGAGACGTGGGCTCGACCCACGTCCGAGTCCATGACAGCCCACAATCCGACGTCTCAAATTATGGCCCAGTTGTCTGAAACTCTCCGTTAGTGACTGGCAAAAATAAGCGCGTAGGTGTGAGCCCGGCTCGGCTCAATCCCGCAACCGCGGCGAGGCGTGGCGTGGCAAGGCGGGCGGCGGAGGAGGAGCGCGCGAGGGCCTCTTCTCTTCTCAATCTCCAATAGCATATGAAAGAACATCCCTTATAAGGAGGCCCAACTCCTCTTCCACTTTCGGGGTGGGACTAAACTTTCCACCTCCACCTAGTGCCAATAAACCCACATGGGCCCTTAGAGATTTTCAGAAATTGCTAAATGGACCTAAAGCCCATCGCAAATTTCAGCAATCCCCCACCAGATCTTGAGGGCCCATTGTGTCCTCTATTCCAATTGTTGTTTCGATATACCAGTGTTTCAGTGAAGACCTGTTAAGGTTGAGTTTCACCTAGAGCAAGTAGCTACACTCCTTCACAACTGAATAATGGACTATGCCTTGAATTGTCAGTTTGGCGTAAAGAAGCTTCACCACATGTCTTACTAGTACTGGGCTGCCGAAGACTGACCCCTCGGGTGAAGCATATAAGTCACACTCCTGGCCTATTCATGAGCTTACTAGATATCACCCCAATCTCATAGACTGTGACCAGCAGTCGGGCTCACATAGGTGTGTTCCTCCAAAGATCGCTCTGTAGGAAAGCATCTTGCTTACATAAGCTTTGGCACTCATTAAGACAATAGTCATCCTACCATATAGTCTTGAGAGTATTGCATCTCCAACGGAGTGGGTTAGTATAGTTACTCTCCTCAGTTCACCACTGGCTTGTTTTCCCAGGTCCTACTTTACGGGATCTCCGATCACATAGGTTGGGTTACCACCATGGCAACTCATGTGGGTCTCATACCCATCTCCCTCGATGCATTATCTATCACGACACGTGATAGCCCTTTCGTAAAGGGATCTGCCAGATTCTTAGCCATATGGACATAGTCCAACGCTATCACTCCGGAGTTTCTTAATTTTCTGACAGCTTTTAATCTCATTCTTATGTGTTTGGTGGACTTCATGTTGTCCTTTGAACTCTTCACCTTGGTGATGACAGTCTGATTGTCACAGTTCATAAGGATAGCCGGAACCGGTTTATCAACCAATGGCAAGTCCATTAAAAGATCTCGAAGCCATCCCGCTTCAACACTAGATGTGTCTAATGCCGTTAATTCTGCTTCCATTGTCGATCTCGTTAAGATTGTTTGCTTGCAAGACTTCTAGAAAACAGTGTCACCTCCAAGAGTAAACATATACCCAGTTGTGGCCTTCATCTCATCAGCATCAGAGATCCAATTTGCATCACTATACCCTTCAAGTACTGACGGGTCTTCGGTATAGTGAAGTCCATAGTTCATAGTACCTTTCAGATAGTGCATAACTCGTTCAACAGCATGCCAATGTACATCACCCGGTTTGGAAACAAACCGGCTCAGTTTGCTCACAGCAAATGCGATGTCAGGCCTCGTTGCGCTCACTAGGTACATCAGTGAACCAACGATTTGAGAGTATCTCAACTGATCTATAGCTATGCCTTTAGACTTTCGAATCAACACGCTAGGATCATATGGTGTTTGAGATGGTGTGCAATCCGAATATCCAAAACGACTCAACACATTCTCAACATAGTGGGATTGCAGAAGTGTAATCCCACCCTCATTATCTCTCAGTAGCTTGATGTTCAAGATAACATCAGCCACACCAAGGTCTTTCATCTCAAAGTTCTGAGACGGAAACGACTTGACCTCCTCAATGACTTTGAGGTTGGTTCCGAATATCAGTATGTCATCAACATACAAGCACAGTATAACTCCTTCACCCCCACCATGATGATAGTATACACATTTGTCAGCCTCATTAACAACGAAACCAACAGATGTCAGAGTTGTATTAAACTTATCATGCCATTGCTTAGGTGCTTGCTTCAGGCCATATAAAGATTTCAGCAACCTACACACCTTTCTTTCCTGACCACCTATCACAAAGCCATCTGGCTGTTGCATGTAGATTTCCTTGTTTAGCTCTCCATTCAGAAAAGTCGTCTTAACAGCCATTTGATGGATGAGAAGACCATGCGAGGCCGTCAACGAGAATAATACTCGAATGGTGGTCAGTCTAGCCACGCGTGAATAAGTATTGAAGAAATCTTCCTCTTCTTTCTGGTCATAGCCCTTGGCCACAAGCCTAGCCTTGTACTTTTCAATCGTACCATCGGGCCTAAGCTTCTTCTTGAACACCCACTTACATCCTAATGGTTTGCAACCATAGGGACGGTCAGTGATCTCCCATGCCCCGTTAGCCATGATGGAGTCCATCTCGCTACAGACCGCATCCTTCCAGTATTCAGCTTCTGGAGAGGCATGCGCTTCTGAAATAGAAGTGGGAGTATCATCCACGAGGTACACGAAGAAATCATCACCAAAGATCTTTGCAGTCCTTTGTCTCTTGCCCCTACCAAGGGTTTCCTCATCATCCTCCTCAGGATTTTCATCATGTGTTTGTTCATAATATTCCATAGGGATGGCAGGTTCACGAGTCTCCCCAGATTCCTGTCTAGAAGTGCTTTGCATATCTCTCATAGGAAAAATATCCTCAAAGAATGTAGCATCCTTAGACTCCATAATTGTACCGACCTTCTGGTCAGGTACCTCGGATTTCACTACTAGAAATCTATAGCCAACGCTATTTTTAGCGTAGCCCAAATTAACGCAGTCCACAGTCTTGGGTCCAAGCTTACACTTTTTGGGGATCGGCACATTGACTTTTGCCAAACAACCCCAAGTACGCAAGTACGAAAGTGTTGTCCTTCTCTTCGCCCATTTCTCATAGGGAGTGATCTCATTATCCTTTGTTGGAACTTTATTCAGGACATGACATGCCGTCAATATAGCCTCCCCCACCATGCCTTGAATAAACCCGATGTATCTAACATGGCGTTAACCGAATCAGTCAGAGTACGGTTTTTCCGCTCGGCAACCCCGTTTGACTGGGTGAATAGGGAGGCGTCCTCTCATGAATAATGTCATGTTCCGCACAAAAAGAATCAAACTCACTCGAGAAGTACTCTCCACCACGATCTGATCGGACTCGTTTAATTTTCTTTTCAAGTTGATTCTCAACTTCTACCTTACAGATTTTAAAGTAGTGTAGAGCCTTATCTTTAGTATTTAACAGATACACATAGCAATATCTAGTGGAATCATCTATCAATGTCATGAAGTATTTCTTTCCACCTTTAGTCAACACACCATTCATCTCACAAAGATCAGAATGTATGAGTTCTAATGGTGCCAAGTGTCTCTCCTCCGCGGCCTTGTGAGGCTTGCGAGGTTGCTTAGCATGCACACATGAAAGGCACTTAGAACCTTTGGCTAAGGTGAAACTCGGGATTAAATCCAACTTAGCTAGCCACGTCGTAACACCGAAACTAATGTGACAAAGACGTGAATGCCAAACTTCAGATTCATTAACATTCGAATGAATATGGTTCATGACTTTATTACAAAAATCTGCGAGGGAAAGGCGGAACATCCCTCCGCTTTCATAACCTTTTCCAACAAAGAGTCCATATTTCGTAACAACTAATTTATTAGACTCGAAAACCAACTTAAACCCTTCTCTACATAGAAAGGAGCCACTAACGAGGTTCTTCTTGATGGCGGGGACATGCTGCACGTTCTTCAGCTGCACGATCCTTCCCAAAGTAAACTTCAGATCGACCGTGCCAACACCATGAACAGAAGCATTCGCGCCATTCCCCATCAATACGGACACGTGGACTGTGACCTGGTAAGAAGAAAATAATGAAATGTCAGCACACACATGAACACCTGCACCTGTGTCCACCCACCAATCGGTGGACTGAAACACTGAAAAAACAGTAAATAAATTACCGTACCCAGGTGCACCATTCTCATTGTTGACCACAATCATGTTGACAGACTTGGAGTCCTGTCCTGGCTTCTTGTACTTGTTAGGGCACTTGTTGGCCCAGTGTTCAACCGAACCACAAGTAAAGCAGCCCTCGTCCTTCTTGTTCTTCTTGAAGGTCTTCTTACCCTTCTTCTTAAAGTCGGTATTGTGTTGGACACCATTCTTTTCCTTGGGCTTGTGGGAGTTATGGTTCCTCTGGTTAACCATGTTGGCAATAGAAGTTCCTTCGACCCCTTTACCGTGTGAGTCCTTTGCCCTTGAATTCTACTCAACACTCAGATGGCCAATGACATCCTCCACAGAGAATTCACGCCTCTGATGTTTCAGAGTGGTGGCAAAGTTCCTCCAGGAATTAGGGAGCTTAGTGATTATGCAGCCCGTGACAAACTTGCCCGGTAACTCGCACTTAAGAAGCTCAAGCTCCTTAACAATGCATATTATCTCATGAGCCTGCTCCAATATAGGACGGTTTTCAACCATCTTGTAATCGTGGAACTACTCTATAATATACATCTCGCTCCCTGCATCGGCGGCCCCGAATTTAGATTCGAGCGCCTCCCACAAGTCCTTGGTGACATGCACATGTAAATATGCGTCGACCAGTTTATCTTCGATCACGCTAAGAACTGCTCCGAGAAATACAACGGTGGCCTCTTTAAACGCCTTCTCCTGTTCAGGAGCAATCGTTCCCATGGAGACACCGGTGATCCAGAACACGTTCATAGCCGTGAGCCATAAAGTGGTCTTAGTCTGCCAACGCTTAAAATACGTACCGGTAAACTTATCCGTTTTCAGTGCAGCGGCAAAGCCACTTGCCAAAAAATTCCTACACATAATAGGTTTTTGGATTGTTGAGTAAATAGGCAATTTCTCGATTAAATTAATCCACGAGTAAATCACTAGCATGGCATTGACACAAATAAACGCATACTGATATTCAGTGAAGCTAGCACATACTATGCTAATTGCAGAAAGGTCTATGTATAACGCTAGCATGGCTAAAACAGAAAACAGTAGGAGCGGGATAAACGAGTTATACCCTCCAGTAGGCCATGCAGAGGCCGCAGCTTTGGTGGCAACAACTGCGTCCTCGGCTGCCTTTTTGTCGGCTTCAACTTTCTCAGCGGCGGCACGTTTGGCGTCGGTGGACATGGTGATGATGAAGGCGACGCAGACGTAGAGGAAGTAGACGATCGGAAGCGAGAAGTTGCGTAATCGCTGCCCAAAAACCTATTCGCCCCTCACCCCGTACAGGAACCAGAAGGGCGTGGTTTCGGAGACCTGCTCTCCCGTCGACCGTGTACGCGGCGGACGGGATGGAGTCACCGGCGGCAGCAGCAGCAAGGGAATGACGGTGGACGTGCGCGTGGAGCAGATGTGATCTGTTCGTGGTGGCTAGGGTTGGGAGACACTACACACTTATATAGGCGCAACTGCGTGGAGAGACATGGGCTCGACCCACCTCAGAATCCGTGACAGCCCACGATCTGACGTCTTAGATCGTGGCCCACCTGTTAGAAACTCTCCGTTAGTGACTGGCAAAAATAAGCGCGTAGGTGTGAGCTCGGCTCGGCTCAATCCCGCAACCCGCAGCGTGGAGCGTCATGACGAGGCGTGGCGTGGCTTGGCGAGGCAAGCGGCGGAGGAGCGCGCGAGGGCCTCTTCTCTTCTCAAGCTCCAATAGCATGTGAAAGAACATCCCTTATAAGAAGGTCCAAATCCTCTTCCACTTCCGGGGTGGGACTAAACTTCCCACCTCCACCTAGTGCCAGTAAACCCACATGGGCCCTTAGAGATTTTCAGAAATTGCTATATGGGCCTAAAGCCCATCTCAAATTTCAGCATCTTGCATGTATGTCGTATGGTGCGCCGGAGCCGCCCGAGGGGCCGGAGCCCAGAGATCAGAGCATCCACGGCGGGGTGTCCCAAACCCATCTCAAACGCGTCCGGATGGATGGCCTGGTTAATGATTGGTCACGAAAATTTGATTCAGACAGGCTTCTTAAACGGGTCTTAAACGCCCAAGCGCGTCTGCCATCCCTCATATCCAGCCAAAATATGGGCGGATACGAGGCGTGCGGGCACGTCCGCCACGTTGGACCCGACATCCCTACCCCACCTCAAATTGCATCAAATCCATCGAACCCTGCATTCTCCCTCTTGCATCCATCCTACTTTTCCCGCGCCTGAGCCCTCGACCCTCGTCATCCGCGACCCTTGATCCCCATCCTCACCACTGATCCCGATCCGCCGCCCTAGATGTCGTCCAGCCCATCACCGACCGCCGCGATAGGGACTGTGCCCGCCTCGTCCGTCGGCGTCCCGTCCTCGGCTCCATCATGCAAGGCGGTGAATGTCGCCCTGAGGATGCGGCGACGCCGGCAGCGAGAGAGGGAAGCAGCGGTGGCGTCATAGGGAGGTGCAGACATGGAGGAGCAGCTACACCCCATCCTTCCGCCCGCCGACGCGGATTGCACCGTTGGACCACGTTGGGACAGAGGAGGATCCGACGGCCGGTTGGCGCATTCGGGAGAGCTTTCCGCCCATGCAGATGCCGGTGTTGGAGTATGTCACTCGCCGTAGCTCATTCGGCCACGGATGAGCACGCGCACTGGCAGCGCCCGGGCTGCCCACAACCTGTTCGACGGAATGACACAACAAGAGTCGGTATGTTTTTTTCCTCTTGTCCAATCAATTTTGCATATGGCATGTTCAATGTTTTTGCATAGACCGTTAGTTCATTTCGTATATGATTAATGCTTGCAAACCATGATCATTTAGGAGGTGCTCCTGTCGGACATGATCAATGACAATCAAAGTCTGACCCAAATGGAGTACGAATTGGCTGGCACCACATTTGAAATTGGGAAAATGTCTGATCCCGATCCGAGCAAGAAGAAGAAGAGGGGAAAGATGGTGAAGGCAAGAGGTCCAACATTCTCAACTTTTAAGGACATCTTGTTGGTCAAAGCTTGGTTGGCCACAACAATGAATCCAATATGAGGCACCGAGCAAAAGGGGAACAAGTATTGGGAGAAGATTTGGATAAAGTATCACGAACAAAAGGAAAATGTGGAGATGCATCCTGTTGTGACCAACAACAATGTGGCATCTCTCCGACATCGATGAGGGTCATTCAAGGGGAAGTGAACAAGTACGTCAACTACTACTCACAAGTGACAAAATGCCCTCAAAGTGGTACGGGAGTGTCAACTACGTAAGCTCAATTGCTTCATCTTGTCATCATTTGCATATGCTTCTTGTGTTTGCATTCTCGTGCTCATACATATGTTGTTTGTTAGATGGCGGTAGCGGCCACTTTGTATCACAAAACGAAGAAGAAGTCGTTTTCTTTTAGCCATTGTTGGATCATATTGGATGGATTGTCAAAGTGGTCACAACTTGTGGCGGACCTCAAGGCCGGCAAGAAGAGGAATGATGGCTCAAGCTCCCACTTATTAATTGGGTTGGATGATGAAGAAGATGGTATTATCGTCGACAATGAAAGAGCCACCGTGCCAAAGGATAGCCGGAAAGTCATGGGAAACAAGTGGGAGAAGGCAAGGGCCTCCCGTGACAATGCGGCTACAAAAATGTCCTCCACATGGATGGGCTTTTTTGCAAGGGAGAACAAGAAGGGGGAGAGGTACGGCCTCATGTTGGATCCGCAAAAGGAGAGGATGGGTTGGGACCGGAAGAGGACGGGTAAGAAGTTGGAAATTCAGAGGGAGAAAATCGGGTTGGAGAAGCAAGAGGCGGTGATTAAATGGGAGCTCGAGATGGCCAATACATTTGAAGAAATTGAGCTTGAGAAGGAGAGGTTGCTACTCGCATGGTACATGGAGGATGCGAAGATCATGTTGACGGATGAAATCCTCTTGGATGAGCATGCAAAGAAGTGCCATGCGGAGAAAAATAAGAAGATCAACAAGCATATGGAGTGCGAGACGGCAACGTCGGTTACAACAACAATGGAGCAGGCGGAGCATGCAGCCCGGATGCAGGCGGAGCAGGACACAAGTATGGCCTCGGAGCAGGTGGCATGGATGCGCCCGACGAGCGATCCTGCCAGCAAGTGAGGCAACCGTGATGCTCGGACATGGATTTCATTTTGGCATGTCTGGATTTTTTAACTATGATTTGCTTTGATTTCTTTCGAACTGTTGAATTCGGACAATTTATATCGTATGATCGGCGTGCATGGATTTGAGGCTTCACATTTGAGGTATGTGGATGTGCATCAGTCCATATAAGGGGCCGGCAGGCACTATCCACGGACGCACCCATGAGCGCATAAGATAGGGGCCGGATTTGCCAAGCCCAGCCGTAGATGCTGTCAGGTGGTGATAGTCGACGTATGTAGAGGCCAACACAAATGAATCCTCACCTTTTAATCCCTCAAGTTGGTAGCCTGTGTTTACCCGGTCAATCCCAACATTACAAAAGCAAAATCTTGTTTGGTGTAATTGGAAAGGTGATATCCCGGTCAGGATTGATTTCTACAATGACTGACTATGGGGGCCTACCTATAATATGCATCTCCTCATGAGTTCACTCCCCAACCGATCAGGTGCAGTGCAGCGGCGCCCGGCAGCGGCGCCGACGAGCTCCTCAACAGCGTGCTGCGCTTGTGCAATCCCAACTCGATGGCGACCGTCGTCAGCGAATGAGTGGTGGTTGGGGGAATCTTCTCACCGAGTTGAAGACCGTGTTGCGGGCGGGCTCATACGTCTGACCTGATGATTCTGCTGGACGGGATCGGCTCGGCTGTCGATGCCATTCTGGACGAGCTGGAAGCGGCGGTCGTCGATGCCATCAAACCTTGGTATGCCAAGCCGACGTCCTACAGGCTGCACTCGCGTCTGCTTGTGCACACGCATGCACGCACTCATCCATGTGTCCATCCCGTCGTTGACTGTCACGTTGCTGGCTAACCACGCCTTGCCTCGGCTCACTGGCAGCCACAGCGCTGTGCTTCGGTTTCGTGCCCGACACCACCTACTCATGCAGTTCCTCGCACCTACGCGTCGCTGGCTGCTATTAGGCTTGCCTGTGCTTCACCTCTCTAAGAGGTCATCGATTAGACACCACCACCATGCCCCTGTGTTGGATGGCCAGCTTGCATGGCCGAGCTGTGTTGGTCCTCACCACGGCACCAAGTGTCGTGGTGTGCGCACGACAGATGTCATGGGTAGGCTTATTGAACGTGGTTAGGACTGGAGGATGTCAGAGGATTTTGGAGGCGAGATCGGGGACAAGTGGAGACGGACTTGCGATGTACCCAGGTTCGGGGCCCTCCAGGGGACGTAAAATCCCTAGTCCCGCTGGATCTACTAGATGGGTCATGCGGAGTGGTTACAATGCGCTCCTGGAGCTATTTGATGGGAGGAGGAAGAAGAGCTAGCTCTCTCCTTCTCCTGGTTATGCGGGTGCGTCTGTGTGAAGGATTTCCCTTGCATTAAGGGCTCCTGGGGGGTCTTATAGACCGGCCCCCAGGTTTACACCGATAAAGATACATGGGTGTGGGACCTCGATGTCATCGCCTCATGCCGGCTAGTAGGGCCCGTCGGCTGCTGGGTCCCACCGACGGCCCATCACTATGGTACGTCGTTGCTTGCGTCATGGAGTGGCGGGCGCTGGCTTGCTACAGGACCGCGCCAAGTCGCCGCCGTCATCTCCGGGGCGTGGTCTTGGGGCGCACTATAGCCACGCCTGCCTCGGTCGGGGGAGACGGGAGCACTGTAGCCATGTCCACCCGTTGTAGGAGGGGAGTTGTTTGGTCGTCTTGTCGGCCTAAGCAGGAGCCGGCCCGGCCGAGTCGAGCTTCACTGCTATGCCTAGCTGGCCTAGAGCCGGACGACCGACTAGCGGGGCAAGCCGTGGCGGGGTGCTTACCACCCCATTGTTAGGTCCTGATTTGCCTACCCGGGGGTTGAGGGAGTCCTGGACTAAGGGGTCCTCGGGCATCCGGCCTGTTGGACATGGGCCGAACTGATGGGCTACGAAGATACAAGACCGAAGACTCTCACCCGTGTCCGGATGGGACTCTCCTTGGCGTGGATGGCAAGCTTGACGTTCGGATATGAAGATTCCTTTCTTTCTAACCAACTTTGCATAACCCTAGTCCCCTCCGGTGTCTATATAAACCGGAGGGCTTATTCCGTAGAGACAATCATAATCACATAGGCTAGACTTTTAGGGTTTTAGCCATTACGATCTCGAGGTAGATCAACTCTTGTAATACTCATATTCATCAAGATCAATCAAGCAGGACGTAGGGTATTACCTCCATAGAGAGGGCCCGAACCTGGGTAAACATCGTGTCCCTTGTCTCCTGTTACCATAAACCTTAGACGCACAGTTCGGGACCCCCTACCCGAGATCCGCCGGTTTTGACACCGACATTGGTGCTTTCATTGAGAGTTCTGTTGTGCCATCGTCAAAAGGTTCGATGGCCCCATCCATCATCCACAACAATGCTGCCCGAGGGGATGTCTTTCTCCCTGGCCAGATCTTCGTATTCGGCGGCTTCGCACTGCGGGCCAACTCGCTTGGCCATCTAGAGCAGATCGAGAGCTACGCCCCTAGCCATCAGGTCAGGTTTGGAAGCATGAACTATGTCGCTAATATCCACGGAGACTTGATCTTCGACGGATTTGAGCCCATGGCAGCCGCTCCCTGCCACCGCGATGAACATGACCCAAATCTGTCATCGGACCATACCCAGGAGATCGCGCCTGTAAGCGCTCCGATACGTCCATTTTGCATCATGCTTTTATATCGATATTTATTGCATTATGGGCTGTTATTACACATTATGTCACAATACTTATGCCTATTCTCTCTTATTTTACAAGGTTTACATGAAGAGGGGGAATGCCGACAACTGGAATTCTGGGCTGGAAAAGGAGCAAATATTAGAGACCTATTCTGCACATCTCCAATAGTCCTAAAATCCACGGGAATTATTTTCAGAATATATAAAAATATTGGGTGAAAGAAGTACCAAAGGGGGGCCACCCACCGTCCACGAGGGTGGGGGAGCGCCCTACCCCCTGGGCACGCCCCCTACGTCATGGGCCCCCTGATGGCCCTTCGATGCCCATCTTTGACTATGTGGAGTCTTTCATCGAGGAAAAAAAATCATAAGCAAGCTCACGGGATGAAACTCCGCCGCCACGAGGCGGAACCTTCGCGGAACCAATCTAGGGCTCCGGCGGAGCTGTTATGCCAGGGAAACTTCCCTCTGGGAGGGGGAAATCATCACCAACGATCCTCTCATCGGGAGGGGGTCAATCTACATCAACATCTTCACCAGAACCATCTCATCTCAAACCCTAGTTCATCTCTTGTATCCAATCTTTGTACCCAAACCTCGGATTGGCACCTGTGGATTGCTAGTAGTGTTGATTACTCCTTGTAATTGATGCTAGTTGGTTTACTTGGTGGAAGATCACATGTTCAGATCCATTATGCATATTAATACCCCTCTGATTATGAACATGAATATGATTTGTGAGTAGTTACGTTTGTTCCTGAGGACATGGGAGAAGTCTTGCTATAAGTAGTCATGTGAATTTGGTATTCGTTCGATATTTTGATGAGATGTATGTTGTCATCTCTCTAGTGGTGTCATGTGAACGTCGACTACATGGCACTTCACCATTATTTGGGCCTATAAGGAGGCATTGGGAAGTAATAAGTAGATGATGGGTTGCTAGAGTGACAGAAGCTTAAACCCTAGTTTATGTGTTGCTTCGTAAGGGGCTGATTTGGATCCATATGTTTCATGCTATGGTTAGGTTTACCTTAATACTTCTATTCTAGTTGCGAATGCTTGCAATAGGGGTTAATCATAAGTGGGATGCTTGTCCAAGTAAGGACAATACCCAAGCACCGGTCCATCCACATATCAGATTATCAAAGTACCGAACGCGAATCATATGAGCGCGATGAAAACTAGCTTAACGATAATTCCCATGTGTCCTCGGGAGCGCTTTACTTTATATAAGAGTTTGTCTAGGCTTGTCCTTTGCTACAAAAAGTATTGGGCCATCTTGTTGCACCTTATTTACTTACTTGTTGCTCGTTACAATTTATCTTATCACAAAACTATCTGTTACCGATAATTTCAGTGCTTGCAGAGAATACCTTGCTGAAAACCGCTTATCATTTCCTTCTGCTCCTCGTTGGGTTCGACACTCTTACTTATCGAAAAGGCTATGATAGATCCCCTACACTTGTGGGTCATCAAGACTCTTTTCTGGCACCGTTGCCGGGGAGTGAAGCACCTTTGGTAGGTGGAATTTGGTAAGGAAAAATTTATATGGTGTGCTGCAATTTACTGTCACTTGTTACTATGGAACATAATCCTTTGAGGGGCTTGTTCGGGGTATCTTCACCCTGACCAGTAGAGCAAAGAGTTGCTCCTAAACCTACTAAACCTACTGAAAATGTTTACTTTGAAATTCCTTCGGGTATGATAGAGAAACTGCTAGCTAATCCTTTCATAGGTGATGGAACATTACATCCCGATTTGCACTTAATCTATGTGGATGAAGTTTGTGGATTATTTAAGCTTGTAGGTATGCCAGAGGATGTTATCAAGAAGAAGGTCTTCCCTTTATCTTTTAAGGGAGATGCATTGACATGGTTGAGGCTATGTGATGATATTGGATCATGGAACTACCAACGACTAAAATTGGAATTTTATCAGAAGTTTTATCCTATACATCTTGTTCATCGTGATCGTAATTATATATAATTTTTGGCCTCGCGAAGGAGAAAGTATCGCTCAAGCTTGGGGGAAGCTTAAGTCAATGTTATATTCATGCCCCAATCATGAGCTCTCAAAAGAAATGATTATTCAAAAAAATTATGCTCGGCTTTCTCTCAGTAATCGCTCCATGCTCGATACTTCTTGTACTGGATCTTTTATGATGAAGACTATTGAATTCAAATGGGATTTATTGGAAAGAATTAAACACAACTCTAAAGATTGGGACCTCGACGAAGGTAAGGAGTCAGGTATAACACCTAAGTTTGATTGTGTTAAATCTTTTATGGATACCGATGCTTTCCGTGAATTTAGCACTAAATATGGACTTGACTCTGAGATAGTAGCTTCTTTCTGTGAAACCTTTGCTACTCATGTTGATCTCTCTAAGGAGAAGTGGTTTAAATATAATCCTCCCATTGGAGTAAAATTAGTTGCACCTATTAAAGTTGAAGAAAATACTATTACTTATAATGATCCTGTTGTTCCTACTGCTTATATTGAGAAACCACCTTTCCTTGTTAGAATAAAGGATCATGCTAAAGCTTCAACTATGGTCAACAAAATTAATATTAAGACACCCAAACCCCCTGTACAAATTAAAGTTGAACCTAGTGTTGCTATGGTTAAATATCTCTTGGCCGATAATATTGATGGGCATGTTATTTACTTCTGCAATGAATCTGCTAGAATTGCTAGACCAGATACTAAAAATAAACATAGACCTGTTGTAGGCATGCCTGTTATTTCTGCTAAAATAGGAGATCATTGCTATCATGGCTTATGTGATATGGGTGCTAGTGCAAGTGCAATACCTCATTCCTTATACAAAGAAATTATGCATGATATTGCACCTGCTGAGATAGAAGAGATAGATGTTACAATCAAGCTTGCCAATATAGATACTATTTCACCAGTTGGGATTGTTAGAGATGTTGAAGTATTGTGTGGGAAAGTTAAATACCCTACTAATTTTCTTGTTCTCGGTTCCCCACAAGATGACTTTTGTCCCATTATATTTGGTAGACCCTTCTTGAATACTGTTAATGCTAAGATAGACTGCAATAAGGATATTGTTTCTGTTGGTTTAGGGGATATGTCTCATGAGTTTAATTTTGCTAAATTTCATAGACAACCCCATGATAAAGAATTTCCTAGTAAAGATGAAATTATTGGTCTTGCTTCTATTGCCGTGCCTCCTACTGATCCTTTAGAACAATATTTGCTAGACCATGAAAATAGTATGTTTATGAATGAAAGAAGGGAAATAGATGAAGTATTCTTTAAACAGGGACCTATTTTGAAACACAACTTGCATATTCAAATCCTAGGGGATCCCCCTCCACCTAAGGGTGATCCTGTGTTTGAGCTTAAACCTTTACCTGATACTCTTAAATATGCTTATCTTGATGAGAAAGAGATATATCCTATTATTATTAGTGCTAACCTTTCAGAGCATGAAGAAAAGAAATTATTGAAAACTCTGAAGAAACACCGTGCTGCCATTGGATATACTCTCGATGATCTTAAGGGCATCAGTCCCACTTTATGCCAGCACAAAATAAAATTGGAGAAGGATATTAAACCAGTTGTTGATCACCAATGATGGTTAAATCCTAAGATGAAAGAAGTGTTAAGAAAAGAAATACTAAAGCTTCTGGAGGCAGGTATAATTTATCCCGTTGCTGATTGTCAGTGGGTAAGTCCTGTCCACTGTGTCCCTAAGAAGGGAGGTATTACTATTGTTCCTAATGATAAAGATGAATTGATCCCACAAAGAATTGTTACGGGTTATAGAATGGTAATTGATTTTCACAAATTAAATAAAGCTACTAAAAAGGATCATTACCCGTTACCTTTTATTGATCAAATGCTAGAAAGATTATCCAAACATACACATTTTTTTGCTTTCTAGATGGTTATTCTGGTTTCTCTCAAATACCTATGTCAAAAGAGGATCAAGAAAAGACAACTTTTAATTGCCCTTTCGGTACCTTTGCTTATAGATGTATGCCTTTTGGTTTATGTAATGCACCTGCTACCTTTCAAAGATGTATGACTGCTATATTCTCTGTCTTTTGTGAAAAGATTGTTGAGGTATTCATGGATGATTTCTCTGTTTATGGGACTTCTTTTGATGATTGCTTAAGAAACCTTGATCGAGTTTTGCAGAGATGTGAAGAAACTAATCTTGTCTTGAATTGGGAGAAGTGCCACTTTATGGTTAATGAAGGTATTGTCTTGGGGCATAAAATTTCTGAAAGAGGTATTGAAGTTGATAAAGCTAAGGTTGATGCTATTGAAAAGATGCCATGTCCCAAGGACATTAAAGGTATAAGAAGCTTCCTTGGTCATGCCGGTTTTTCTAGGAGGTTCATTAAGGACTTTTCTAAAATTTCTCGGCCTCTGACTAATCTCTTACAAAAAGATGTCCCTTTTGTCTTTGATGATGACTGTGTAGAAGCATTTGAAATACTCAAGAAAGCTTTGGTTTCTGCACCTCTTGTTCAGCCTCCTGATTGGAATTTACCATTTGAAATCATGTGTGATGCTAGTGATTATGCTGTAGGGGCTATTCTAGGACAAAGAGTTGATAAGAAATTAAATGTTATTCAATATGCTAGTAAAACTCTAGACAATGCTGAAAGAAATTATGCTACTACTGAAAAAGAATTTTTAGCAGTTGTATTTGCATGTGATAAGTTCAGAACTTATATTGTTGATTCTAAAGTAACTGTTCACACTGATCATGCTGCTATTAAATATCTTATGGAAAAGAAAGATGCTAAACCTAGACTTATTAGATGGGTTCTCTTGCTACAAGAATTTGATTTGCATATTGTTGATAGAAAGGGAGCTGAGAACCCCGTTGCAGACAACTTGTCTAGGTTAGAGAATGTTCTTGATGACCCACTACCTATTGATGATAGCTTTCCTAATGAACAACTAGCTGTCATAAATGCTTCTCGCACTGCTCCACGGTATGCTGATTATGCTAATTACATTGTTGCTAAATTTATACCACCTAGTTTTACATACCAAGAAAAGAAAAGGTTCTTCTATGATTTAAGACATTACTTCTGGGATGACCCACATCTTTATAAAGAAGGAGTAGATGGTGTTATTAGACGTTGTGTACCTGAGCATGAACAGGAATAGATCCTATGCAAGTGTCACTCCGAGGCTTATGGAGGACACCATGCTGGAGATAGAACTGCACATAAGGTATTGCAATCCGATTTTTATTGGCCTACTCTCTTCAAGGATGCCCGTAAGTTTGTCATGTCTTGTGATGAATGTCAAAGAATCGGTAATATTAGTAGACGTCAGGAAATGCCTATGAATTATTCACTTGTTATTGAACCATTTGATGTCTGGGGCTTTGATTATATGGGACCGTCTCCTTCCTCTAATGGGTATACACTTATTTTAGTTGTTGTTGATTACGTTACTAAGTGGGTAGAGGCTATTCCAACTAGTAGTGCTGATCATAACACCTCTATTAAGATGCTTAAAGAGGTTATTTTTCTGAGGTTTGGAGTCCCTAGATATTTAATGACTGATGGTGGTTCACATTTTATTCATGATGCTTTCCGTAAAATGCTTGCTAAGTATGATGTTAATCATAGAATTGCATATCCTTATCAACCACAGTCTAGTGGTCAAGTAGAACTTAGCAATAGAGAGCTTAAATTAATTTTGCAGAAGACTGTCAATAGATCTAGAAAGAATTAGTCCAAGAAACTTGATGATGCATTATGGGCTTATAGAACTGCATACAAAAATCTGATGAGTATGTCTCCATATAAAATGGTTTATGGTAAAGCATGTCACTTACCTCTTGAATTAGAACATAAGGCATATTGGGCTATTAAAGAGCTCAACTATGACTTCAAACTTACCGGTGAGAAGAGACTTTTTGACATTAGCTCACTTGATGAATGGAGAACCCAGGCTTACAAGAATGCCAAACTGTTTAAAGAAAAAGTTAAAAGATGGCATGACAAAATTAAAGGATACAAAAACGTGAGTTTAATGTAGGTGATTATGTATTGTTATACAACTCTCGTTTAAGATTTTTTGTAGGCAAACTGCTCTCTAAATGGGAAGGTCCTTACATCATCGAGGAGGTCTACCGTTCCGGTGCCATAAAAATCAACAACTTCAAAGGCACAAATTCGAGGGTGGTGAACGGTCAAAGAATCAAACATTATATCTCAGGTAATCCTATAAATGTTGAAACTAATGTTATTGAAACCGTAACCCCGGAGGAATATATAAGGGACACTTTCCAAAACGTTTCAGACTCTGAAAAGGAATAGGTATGAGGTACGGTAAGTAAACCGACTCCAAAACAGTTCTAATAGAAAATTTTCTCCGTTTTGGAATATTTAAAAAAATAGGAAAAATAAGAAGTAGTTCGGGAAGGACACGAGGCTTCGACGAGGGTGGAGGGCGCGCCATACCCCCCTGGGCATGCCCCCTGCCTTGTGGACACCTCGTGCGCTCTCTGGACTCCGTTTTCTTGCACGATACTTCTTTTGGTCAGTAAAAATCATTATATAATCTTCCGAAGGTTTTGACCACCGTATCACGCAAATATCTCATGTCTTTGTTTCGATCTGTTTTTCTGACAGATCTAGATCGTCATGGCGTCTTCAAGTGCCCCCAAGGACAAGTTCTTCGAGAAGGTCATCAACCCTACCTCACGGAGGTGCTGCAACACCCTCAAACCATTGAGATACGTGAGGGGTTGCTGCACATCCGCGATGTTGAGGGACCAAGGAGGGCCGGAAGCATGGAGACAAGGCTCAAGGCATTGGAGCAACAAGTTTCAAGTTCCAGGAGATGGTGGAATGTCGACTCGACTCCAATCATATAATGATCATGGCGTTCACCAACAACCACAAGCTGGATGACAAGAACATTGGGGAGGCCATCTTCAAGCTTCACAAGAAAATCGAGCGCCTCCAAGCCCAGATCTATGACCTGCAAAACCAAAACTGTGAGTATGAATATAGATTCAAGAGGATGAGTTTGGCTGCAGATTTGAGAATCCCAGAGACTCGATCATCCTTCTATGATGGTGAGCCTATGCCTTGGAAGATGGACGACAAGCCTACATCATCAATAACTCCTTCATCACCACCTCCGAGGAAGGAAACATAAACACATGGGTATGGGCACTCCCCTTGGCAACTGCCAAGCTTGGGGGACTGCCCCGGTATCGTATCACCATCACACTTTTATCTTTACCGTTTTTCTTAGTTCGATCCTTTTGGTAATATCTTGATCTAGTAGAATAAAGTTTTAGTATGATCTAGTTTTAGTTTTGCTTTATGATCCTTCTATGTAATCGAGTCCGTGAGCTATATATAATAAAGATTAGTGTTGAGTCAAGGGCTTGATTATTTTGCTATGATCTTGAGGGAATAGAATAAAAGAAAAAAAAATAAAGAGATCATATGGATCTTATGGAGAGTAATGACTTCACATATAAAGAGTATGATGAATAAAAGTTGTTGAGAGTTGACAAACATAGTTTTGGTCATCGTTGCAATTAATAGGAAGTAATAAAGAAAAAGAGGTTTTCACATATAAATATACTATCTTGGACATCTTTTATGATTGTGAGCACTCATTAAAGTATGATATGCTAAAGAGTTGACATTGGACAAGGAAGACAATGTAATGGGTAATGTTTTCTTACATCTGAGATAAATTATATTGTCATGGATCATCCAACATGTCGAGCTTGCCTTTCCCTCTCTTGCTAGCCAATTTCTTTGCACCAAGTAGAGATACTAATTGTGCTTCCAAATATCCCTAAACCTAGTTTTGCCATGAGAGTCCACCATATCTACCTGTGGATTGAGTAAGATCCCTCAAGTAAGTTGTCATCGTTGCAAGCAATAAGAATTGCTCTCTAAATATGTATGACTTATTAGTGTGGAGAAAATAAGCTTTATACGATCTTGTAATGTGGAAGAAATAAAAGCGACGGACTGCATAATAAAGGTCCATATCACAAGTGGCAATATAAAGTGACATTCTTTTGCATTAAGATTTCGTGCATCCAAACATAAAAGCACATGACAACCTCTGCTTCCCAGCCTATCCTTTATTCTTGTCTTATACTTCATGCAAAGAGTCTTGGTGATCCTCACCTTTTCTTTTTACATTTTATCCTTTGGCAAGCACAATGTGTTGGAAAGATCCTGATATATATGGCTAATTGGATGTGGGTTTTCATGAACTATTATTGTTGACATTACCCTTGAGGTAAAAGGTTGGGAGGCAAAACTATAAGCCCCTATCTTTCTCTGTGTCCGGTTAAAACTTCATAACCATAAATATCGTGTGGGTGTTAGCAATTGCGAAAGACTAAATGATGTTTGAGTATGTGGACTTGCTGAGAAGCTCTTATGTTGACTCTTTCCTATGTTATGATAAATTGCAATTGCTTCAACGACTGAGATTACAGTTTGTCAGTTTTCAATGAAGTTTCTAATTCATACTTGAGTATGTGAATGAATTGTTATTTTAGCATAAGAGATCATATGACTATATATATATATATATATATATATATATATATATATATATATATATATATATATGTTGATGTTCTAAGAATGATCATGATGCCCTCATGTATGTATTTTATTTTATGGACACCTCTATCTCTAAGCATGTGGACATATTTTTCGATTTCGGCTTTCGCTTGAGGACAAACGAGGTCTAAGCTTGGGGAGTTGATACGTCCATTTTGCATCATGCTTTTATATCGATATTTATTGCATTATGGGCTATTATTACACATTATGTCACAATACTTATGCCTATTCTCTCTTATTTTACAAGGTTTACATGAAGAGAGGGAATGCCGACAGCTGGAATTCTAGGCTGGAAAAGGAGCAAATATTAAAGACCTATTCTGCACATCTCCAAAAGTCCTGAAACTCCACAGGGATTATTTTCAGAATATATAAAAAATATTGGGCGAAAGAAGTACCAAAGGGGGGCCACCCACCGTCCATGAGGGTGGGGGGCGCGCCCCTTGCCTCATGAGCCCCCTGGTGGCCCTCCGATGCCCATCTTTGGCTACATGGAGTCTTTCATCGAGGAAAAAATCATAACCAAGCTCACGGGACGAAACTCCGCCGCCACGAGGCGGAACCTTGGCGGAACCAATTTAGGGCTCCGGCGGAGCTGTTCTGCCGGGGAAACTTCCCTCCGGGGGGGGGGGGGATCATCACCACCGTCATCACCAACGATCCTCTCATCGGGAGGGGGTCAATCTCCATCAACATCTTCACCGGCACCATCTCATCTCAAACCCTAGTTCATCTCTTGTATCCAATCTTTGTACCCAAACCTCAGATTGGTACCTGTGGGTTGCTAGTAGTGTCGATTACTCCTTGTAGTTGATGCTAGTTGGTTTACTTGGTGGAAGATCATATGTTCAGATCCATTATGCATATTAATACCCCTCTGATTATGAACATGAATATGATTTGTGAGTAGTTACGTTTGTTCCTGAGGACATGGGAGAAGTCTTACTATAAGTAGTCATGTGAATTTGGTATTAGTTCGATATTTTGATGAGATGTATGTTGTCATCCCTCTAGTGGTGTCATGTGAACGTCGACTACATGACACTTCACCATTATTTGGGCCTAGAGGGAGGCATTGGAAAGTAATAAGTAGATGATGGGTTGCTAGAGTGACAGAAGCTTAAAACCTAGTTTATGCGTTGCTTCGTAAGGGGCTGATTTGGATCCATATGTTTCATGCTATGGTTAGGTTTACCTTAATACTACTGTTGTAGTTGCAGATGCTTGCAATAGGGGTTAATCATAAGTGGGATGCTTGTCCAAGTAAGGACATTACCCAAGCACCGGTCCACCCACATATCAGATTATCAAAGTACCGAACGTGAATCATATGAATGTGATGAAAACTAGCTTGACGATAATTCCCATATGTCCTCGGGAGCGCTTTACTCTATATAAGAGTTTGTCCAGGCTTGTCCTTTGCTACAAAAAGGATTGGGCCATCTTGCTGCACCTTATTTACTTTTATTACTTGTTGCTCGTTTCAATTTATCTTATCACAAAACTATCTGTTGCCGATAATTTCAGTGCTTGCAGAGAATACCTTGCTGAAAACCGCTTATCATTTCCTTCTGCTCCTCGTTGGGTTCGACACTCTTACTTATCGAAAAGGCTACAATAGATCCCCTACACTTGTGGGTCATCACGCTCTGGCGCTAGATCCGGTGCAGCTTGCGCCATCCGAAGACGGGAAGCTTAACCCCGCCACAGAAGCCGTAGACTCAGCGGCGTTGGAGCCACACACAGACTCAGCGGCATTGGAGCCGCGCACAGACCCAACTTCAAGCGGGGTCTACGTCGCCGGACCCCTGGACTCGTCTCCGGTCACTGGTTCCGAACTACGTGCATCTGCGTCCGCCGAGCCTTACAAGGCGCCGATCGTTGGATTCAGTTCCGTGGACTTCTGGCACTCACCTTTAAGTGATGTGCTAAACTCATTAAAAAAACCTCTCTTTAGCAGGGGACTCACAGCCAAATTATATTTGGTTTGAGCTGGGGGCTGATGACGGGGAATTTCACTTCCCACCCACCCCCACTTAATAGCCATTGTCGAAGATCTAACTGACATGCTCGACTACGACTCCAAAGACATCGACGGTATGGACGACGATGCCGAAGAGGAGCAGGCCCAAAACACGCCATTTACCGGGTGCCGGACGGCCACCTCCTCGTACGACGTATACACGGTGGACACACCCAAAGAAGTTAACAGCGATGACAAAGAAGACCTAGTGGAAGACAATCCTCCTGAGATACAGCCAAAGCGCCGATGACAGCGGCGCCACTCTAAGTCACGCCATGAAAAAGACAGCAATACCGGCACAGGAGAAAACAATGCTCTAAACGATGCCGGAGACAATGAAGACCCTGTTTAGCCAACTTCCAAACAGGACGAACGGGAAGATGGGCGAGTCAGCCCTGATGAACAGGCCGTGCACAAAGACTCGGAGGACAGTAATTATCTTCCACTCTCCAAAGATGAGGTGAGCCTCGGCAACGAGGATTTTATCGTGCCTGAGGAACCTCTCAAGCAGGAGCGCTTTAAGCGCCAGCTAATAGCCACTGCAAGGAGCCTGAAAAAGAAGCAACAACAGCTTCAAGCTAACCAATATCGGCTCAATGATAGATGGACTAATGTCCTGACAGCCGAGGAATACGGCCTCGAGCGACCACTCAAAAGTTGCCCGAAGCACAAATTACTACCTCAATTCGATGATGAGGCACTGGAGCCCGTGGCATCAGCGCACAATGCGGCTGACCGACCACCACGTGGCCGGGACAAAGCGGCAACCCAGGCCAAACACCAGCCCATACTACCTCGTTGTAAAGGTAGGGATAAAACAGCTCATGCATATACGTATGACCTGCGGCAGGACCTGAAGAATAAAGCAGGTCCAGCCAGATCGATCTATGGATCGCGGGGGCACGCCTTGACGCGTGACGACGGCTATCAAGCCAAGCATGGCAAGCACAATTACGTTCGAGCCGAAAACCGCAGACAGACTCCATCTGAACTACGTCACGAATTGGCCCGGTATAGAGGCGCCGCACACCCCCTCTGCTTCACTGATGAAGTCATGGAACATGAATTCCCAGAAGGGTTCAAACCTGTGAATATCGAATCATATGATGGAACCACAGACCCTGCGGTATGGATTGAAGACTTTATTCTCCATATTCATATGGCCCGCGGTGATGATCTTCATGCCATCAAATACCTCCCCCTAAAACTCATGGGGCCAGCCCGGCACTGGCTGAACAGCCTGCCTGAAAACTCCATTGGCAGCTGGGAGGACTTGGAAGAAGCCTTCCTTGACAACTTTCAAGGTACATATGTTCGACCTCTGGATGCTGACGACTTAAGTCACATAATTCAACAGCCCGGAGAGTCAGCCAGGAAATTCTGGACTAGGTTCCTAACCAAAAATAACCAGATCGTCGACTGTCCGGATGCCAAAGCCCTAGCGGCCTTTAAACATAGCATGCGGGATGAATGGCTCGCCCGACACCTCGGCCAAGAAAAACCGAAGTCCATGGCAGCCCTCACGGCGCTTATGACCTGCTTTTGCACGGGCGAAGATAGTTGGCTAGCCTGTAGCAATAACAATGCAAGCGAACCTGGCACTTCAGAAACCAGAAATAGCAACGACAAGCCCTGATGCAACAGGCACAAGCGTTGAAACAATGGTGATAATACCGATGACACGATGGTCAATGCCGGATTTAGTGGCTCCAAGTCCGGACAGCGGAAGAAGCCATATAAAAGGAATAATCAGGGCCCTTCCAGCCTGGACCGCATACTCGATCGTCCATGCCAGATCCATGGCACCCCTGATAAACTAGCCAATCATACTCACCGGAGTTGTTGGGTCTTCAAACAGGCTGGCAAATAAAACGCCAAAGACAAGGAGAAGGGGTTGCAAAGCGAGAATGAAGACGAGGAGCCCCGTCCACCAAACACAGGGGGACAGAAGAAGTTTCCCCCTCAAATTAAAACAGTGAACATGATATACGTTACCCATATCCCCAAGAGGGAGCGCAAGTGCGCGCTCAGGGACGTCTATGCGATAGAGCCAGTCGCCTAAAAATTCAACCCATGGTCGTCATGTCCGATCACCTTTGATCGCAGGGACCATCCGACTAGTATCCGTCATGGCGGTTCAGTCGCACTGGTCCTCGACCCAATAATTGATGGATTCCACCTCACACGAGTCCTCATGGACGGTGGCAGCAGCCTAAACCTGCTCTATCAGGATACAGTGCGCAAAATGGGTATCGATCCATCAAGGATCAAGCCCACCAAAACTACCTTTAAAGGAGTTATACCAGGTGTAGAGGCCCGCTGCTCGATCGCATTGGAGGCTGTCTTCGGATCTCCGAACAACTTCCAAAGTGAAGAGTTAATCTTTGATATCGTCCCGTTCCGCAGCGGCTATCACGCACTGCTCGGATGAACCGCGTTGCCCGATTCAACATGGTGCCGCACTATGCTTATCTCAAGCTCAAGATGCCCAGACCACGCGGTGTCATAACAGTCAATGGAAACACGGAGTGCTCCCTCCATACCGAGGAGCACACCACTGCCCTGGCAGCAGAGGTACAGAGCGGCCTTCACAAGTAGAATCTTAATTCGGCGGCCATGCTCCCGGACACTGTCAAACGAGTCCGGACTACTCTGCGGTAGGACAGTCCAGCTCGTCAGGAGCTCGATTAGCAATTCGACCTCTGTCTCAGTCACGACCAAGTGGCGACATACATACCACGCGTACATAACTACGCACTAAAAATACCATGGGCAGAGACGGAGGCATAACCATACTGTGATCCACAATACGGCTCGACCTTCCCGGGACACATACACTTACTTTTCCTTTTATCCTTTTTAGGTTTCTTTTCACAGGCCAATCTCGATGGCCTGATAAATTGGTCCTTTCGAAGGACGGATACACCAAGGTGACAAGTAGCACAAACGTATGGGGGAATCTCTAGATGTCCTTCTTGGCGATCATTCTACCTGTTTTCAGGACCCGTACACAGCTCCCCCTTGGTCTTGGCATGTTAAATAACCACCATTGCTTATCGCACTATTTGTTCAAGTACGCTTTGACGTATTAATGAAAATTATAGTGGAAACAGTTTGCGGCCCAACATATGTGGCACTAGCTTACTACTTTATTTTTTATTTCACTATTTTAATTTGCATCCGTACACCTTGGTACGCCGTAATTCGCCAGGGGCTTTATTGCGCCTCACACTATGGCAACAAGTCCGAACACTTTTACAGTATAGTTCGGCACCCCGAATTTAGCACTATATGCATCGGCTCCGAATCATGTCTTTGGTCAATAGTTGGGTTGCCCGGCTCCTGTGCTTACTACCTTACGTTTCGCTATGTCGGTTAGGGTAGTAGGGAGAACTACTGCGATTGTGTCCTGGTTTATCCGGATGAGCACCTCAGTAGAGAAAGCCGAAAACTGACTGTCATGGTGCGGCGTGAGCCGGTCAGCTCTTCAGAGGTTTCAAATCTTAGCGATTTTCCCGCATTATGCGACGAATCGGTTCTTATCCGATCAGGTGTTTACAGCACCCTGGTTTGGATACTAGGGATTGCGCCTACATTTTTTTGTCAAATTCCTATGGCTAAGTGAGGGTGATAAAGCCACATAGTCCGATTGCCTGGTTCATTGTGCTAAACACCCCCTTTAAGGACCAAACTCTTGGATAAAGCGTGTTTAGATTCATCCCGAACACCCCCGTACTACCTACATGGGGGCCGAAGCCGACGACTGGCCAACTCTCAGACTTGATAAAACGGCCGCACAGGAGGTAAAACTTTAAATAAACAAACATCAAAGCATTATATTACATATCAAGCCTTGTTTTCATCATACAGGACGGGATAATGTCCTTAGTACATTGCTCCGCCACAATGCAGGATCCCTTCAGAACATCCCCAAAATACCGCTCGGGCGTGCGGTGCTCCTTGCCCTCGGGCGGTCCATCGGTCCCGAGCTTGACGGCGTCCATCTTCGCCCGTTGTGTCTTGACACGGACGAAGGCCATCCGCGCACCTTCTATGCAGACCGACCGCTTGATGCGTCAAGCCGAGGGCAGGCATTGACCAGCCGCTTCACGAGTCCGAAGTAGCTGCCGGGTAGGGCTTCTGCAGGCCACATCCGGATTATTAAATCCTTCATGGCTAGTTTGGCCACCCTATGCAGCTCGACCAGCTGTTTTAGCTGGTCGCTAAAGGGCACCGGATGTTCTGGCGCAAGGTATTGCGACCAGAACAGCTTCTCCATTGAGCTCCCCTCTTCGGCTCAGAAGAATTCTGTAGCATCAGAAACGCTGCGCGACAGATCCACAAACGCCCCTGGAGAACTCCAAATCCGGGTCAGTAAGAGATACCTCTTCTCCACATACTTGCTTTGCATAATGAAAGCCTTACCCGCCGCGATTTTCTTGGCCTTTTGGATTTCTTGGAGGGTGCCTTAGGCTTCGGTCCGGGCCTCTTGCGCGCTTTGGTGGGCCTTAGCAAGTTCCGACTCTTGGTCCGCATTCTCGCGCTCCAAGGACTCGCATTTCTACACAACATCCTGGAGCTCCTGCTGGACCTCGCTAACCCTGGCCTCGTGCTTTTCACAAGTGGCTTGTTCCTTTGCCGCTCTCTCCTTGGCCTCTGCCAGCGCCTTCTCGAGGGCCTCCACTTTGGCCGTCGCCCCTAATAAATATCATGGCACTATGATCAGCTCACATCATTCATCCCTTTCGGACATACACAAGATCATTGCATACCTTGGGTATCCTCCAGCTGCTTTTTCGCACGGCCGAGCTCTTCCTCGGTCCGGTCCAGCCTCTGCTTTAGTCCAGAGACTTCGGCAGCATGAGAAGTCGCGGCTAGCACCGATGCCTGCTTATTCACAAAGACATATATGATTAGTCTCCTACGAAAACTATTTGATCCTCTGATCGATTTTCTTTCCAAACACCGGACAGAGTCTCAGGGGCTACTGTCTATACTGTAACTTTCTTTTCACATAAATGCAGCGTTTACCTCAAAGCCTGTTAGAAGGCTTGCGCAGGTGATACGTCTCCAACGTATCTATAATTTTTGATTGCTCCATGCTATTATATTATCTGTTTTGGATGTTAATGGGCTTTATTTTACACTTTTATATCATTTTTGGGACTAACTTATTAACCGGAGGCCCAACCCAAATTGTTTTTTTGCCTATTTCGGTGTTTCGCAGAAAAAGGAATATCAAACGAAGTCCAAATGGAATGAAACCTTCACGAACGTGATTTTCTCAACAAACGTGATCCAGGAGACTTGGGGTGGGTGTCAAGAAACAATCGAGGAGGCCAATAGGTAGGGGGCGCGCCTACCCCCTGGGCGCGCCCTCCACCCTCACGGGCCCCTCGTTGCTCCACCGACCTACTTCTTCCTCCTATATAAGTCCACGTACCTCGCAAACATCCAGGAGCACCACGAAAACCTAATTCCACCGCCACAACCTTCTGTACCTGACAGATCCCATCTTGGGGCCTTTTCCGGAGCTCCGCCGGAGGGGGCATTGGTCACGGAGGGCCTCTACATCAACTCCATGGCCTCTCCGGTGATGTGTGAGTAGTTTACTTTAGACCTTCCGGTCCATAGCTAGTAGCTAGATGGCTTCTTCTCTCTCTTTGGATCTCAATACAAAGTTCTCCAAGAGAACTATTCGATGTAATCTTCTTTTGCGGTGTGTTTGTCGAGATTCGATGAATTGTGGGTTTATGATCTAGATTATCTATGAACAATATTTGATTCTTCTCTTAATTCTTTTATGTATGATTGGTTTATCTTTGCAAGTCTCTTCGAATTATCAGTTTTGTTTGGCCTACTAGATTGAACTTTCTTGCAATGGGAGAAGTGCTTAGCTTTGGGTTCAATCTTGCGGTGCTCAATCTCAGTGACAGTAGGGGAAACGACACGTATTGTACTGTTGCCATCGAGGATAAAAAGATGGGGTTTATATCATATTGCATGAGTTTATCCATCTACATCATGTCATCTTGCTTAAGGCGTTACTCTGTTCTGATGAACTTAATACTCTAGATGTATGCTGGATAGGAGTCGATGTGTGGAGTAATAGTAGTAGATGCAGGCAGGAGTCGGTCTACTTGTCATGGACGTGATTCCTATATACATGATCATGCCTAGATATTCTCATAATTATTCGCTTTTCTATCAATTGCTCGACAGTAATTTGTTCACCCACCGTAATACTTATGCTATCTTGAGAGAAGCCACTAGTGAAACCTATGGCCCTGGGTCTATTTTCCATCATACAAGTTTCCAATCTATTTTATTTTGCAATCTTTACTTTCAATCTATATCATAAAAATACCGAAAATATTTATCTTATTATTATTATCTCTATCAGATCTCACTCTTGCAAGTGTTCATGAAGGGATTGACAACCCCTTTATCGCATTGGTCACGAGATTCTTATTTGTTTGTGTAGGTACGAGGTGACTCGCGCATGGTCTCCTACTGGATTGATACCTTGGTTCTCAAAAACTAGGGGAAATACTTACACTGCTTTACTGCATCACCCTTTCCTCTTCAAGGGAAAACCAACGCAGTGCTCAAAAGGTAGCAAGAAGGATTTCTGGTGCCGTTGCTGGGGAGATCTACGCCAAGTCAAGACATACCAAGTACCCATCACAACTCTTATCCTCTGCATTACATTATTTGCCATTTGCCTCTCGTTTTCCTCTCCCTCACTTCATCCTTGCCGTTTTATTCGCCCTCTCTTTTCGTTCCCCTTCTCCTTTTCTATTTGCCTTTTTCGCCTGTTTCTTGTTTACTTGTGTGTTGGATTGCTCGCTTGTCACGATGGCTCAAGATAATATTAAATTATGTGACTTTGCCAATACCAACAATAATGATTTTATTAGCACTCTGATTTCTCCTCTTACTGATGCTGAATTTTGTGAAATTAATACTGCTTTGCTGAACCTTGTCATGAAAGATCCGTTCTCTGGCCTTCCTAGCGAAGATGCCGCTACCCATCTAAACAACTTTGTTGATTTGTGTGATATGCAAAAGAAGAAATATGTGGATAATGATATTGTTAAACTTAAACTATTTCCGTTTTTGCTTAGATATCGTGCTAAAGCTTGGTTTTCGTCTTTTCCTGAAAATAGTATTGATTCATGGAATAAGCGCAAAGATGCTTTTATCTCTAAGTATTTTCCTCCCGCTAAGATCGTCTCTCTTAGAAACGATATTATGAATTTTAAGCAACTTGATCATGAACATGTTGCACAATCTTGGGAGAGGATGAAATTAATGATACATAATTGCCCTACACATGGTTTGAATTCATGGATGATTATACATAATTTTTATGCCGGGTTGAATTTTGCTTCTAGAAATATTTTAGATTCGGCCGCGGGAGGCACTTTTATGGAAATCACTCTAGGATAAGCCACCAAACTCCTAGATAATATTATGGTTAATTATTCTCAATGGCACACTGAAAAATCTACTAGTAAAAAAGTGCATGCAATTGAAGAGATTAATGTTTTGAGTGGAAAGATGGATGAACTTATGAAATTGTTTGCTAACAAGAGTGCTCCTACTGATCCTAATGATATGCCTTTGTCTATTTTGATTGAGAATAATAATGAATCTATGGATGTGAATTTTGTTGGTAGGAACAATTTTGGTTATAACGCGTATAGAGGTAATTTTAATGCTAGGCCGTTTCCTAGTAATTCCTCTAATAATTATGGTAATTCCTACAACAATTCCTATGGAAATTATAATAAGATGCCCTCTGATTTTGAATCTAGTATTAAAGAATTTATTACTTCGCAAAAGAGTTCCAATGCTTTGATTGAAGAAAAATTGCTTAAGATTGATGAGTTGGCTAGGAATGTGGATAGAATTTCTCTTGATGTTGATTATTTGAAACTTAGATCTATTCCACCTAAGCATGATATCAATGAATCTCCCAAAGCCATGAGAATTTCCATTGATGAGTGCAAAGAAAGAACCGCTAGGATGCGTGCTAAGAAAGATTGCTTTGTAAAAGCGTGTTCTTCTAGTTTTCATGATAATAAGGATGAAGATCTAAAAGTTATTGACGTGTCCCCTATTAAATATTTTCTTTGCAATATGAATCTCGATAATGATGGGACTGGAGATGAGTCAACTTTAGTTAGAAGGCGTCCCAAAAATTCGGAGTTTTTAGATCTTGGTGCAAAAATTGTTAAAAGTGCGATTGAAGAGGTTAAAACTTTAAATAGAAATGAACCCACTATCTTGGATTTCAAGGAATTTAATTATGATAATTGCTCTTTGATAGATTGTATTTCCTTGTTGCAATCCGTGCTAAATTTTCCTCATGCTTATAGTCAAAATAAAGCTTGTACTAAACATATCGTTGATGCTTTGATGCAATCTTATGAAGAAAAACTTGAGTTGGAAGTTTCTATCCCTAGAAAACTTTATGATGAGTGGGTACCTATAATAAAAATTAAAATTAAATATCATGAGTGTTATGCTTTGTGTGATTTGGGTGCTAGTGTCTCCATGATTCCAAAAACTTTGTGTGATTTGCTAGGTTTCCGTGATTTTGATGATTGTTCTTTAAACTTGCATCTTGCGGATTCCACTATTAAGAAACCTATGGTAAGGATTAATGATATTATTATTGTTGCAAATAGGAATTATGTGCCCGTAGATTTCATTGTTCTTGATATAGATTGCAATCCTTCATGTCCCATTATTCTTGGTAGACCTTTCCTTAGAACGATTGGTGCAATTATTGATATGAAGGAAGGGAATATTAAATTCCAATTTCCATTAAGGAAAGCCATGGAACACTTCCCTAGAAAGAAATTTAAATTACCACTTGAATCTATTATGAGAGCCACTTATGGATTGCCTACCAAAGATGGCAATACCTAGATCTATCTTCGCTTTTATGCCTAGCTAGGGGCGTTAAACGATAGCGCTTGTTGGGAGGCAACCCAATTTTATTTTTATTCCTTGCTTTTTTCTCCTGTTTAGTAATAAATAATTTATCTATCCTCTGTTTTGGTTGTGTTTTTTGTGTTTAATTAGTGTTTGTGCCAAGTAGAACCGTTGGGAAGACTTGGGGAAAGTCTTTTTGATCTTGCTGTAAAAAACAGAAACTTTAGCACTCACGAGAATTGCTGCCATTTTTATTTGGAAAGTGCTATTTAGTTAATTCTTTTTCCAGATGATTAATAGATAAATTCCCCACGTTCATCAATTTAGTTTAGAATTTTTTGGATTCCAGAAGTTTGCGTTAGCTACAGATTACTACAGACTGTTCTGTTTTTGACAGATTCTGTTTTTCTTGTGTTGTTTGCTTATTTTGATGAATCTATGGCTAGTAAAAGAGTTTATAAACCATAAAGAAGTTGGAATACAGTATTTTTAACACCAATATAAATTAAGAATGAGTTCATTACAGTACCTTGAAGTGGTGTTTTGTTTTCTTTCGCTAACGGAGCTCACGAGATTTTCTATTTTGAGTTTTGTGTTGTGAAGTTTTCAAGTTTTGGGTAAAGATTTGATGGATTATGGAACAAGGAGTGGCAAGAGACTAAGCTTGGGGATTACCATGGCACCCCAAGGTAAAATTCAAGGACACCAAAAAGCCTAAGCTTGGGGATGCCTCGGAAGGCATCCCCTCTTTTGTCTTCGTCTATCGGTAACTTTACTTGGAGCTATATTTTTATTCACCACATGATATGTGTTTTGCTTGGAGTGTCTTGTATGATTTGAGTCTTTGCTTTTTAGTTTACCACAATCATCCTAGCTGTACACACCTTTTGATAGAGACTCGCATGATTTGAAATTTATTAGAATACTCTATGTGCTTCACTTATATCTTTTGAGTTATATAGTTTTTGCTCTATTGCTTCACTTATATCTTTTAGAGCACGGCGGTGGTTTTATTTTATAGAAATAATTGATCTCTCATGCTTAACTTATATTATTTTGAGAGTCCTTTATAACAACATGGAAATTTGCTTTTAGGAATAATATAAGAAACTTTTATAGAAGTGCATTGAATACTATGAGAAGTTTGATACTTGATAATTGTTTTGAGATATGGAGATGGTGATATTAGAGTCATGCTAGTTGAGTAGTTGTGAATTTGACAAATACTTGCGTTGAAGCTTGTGATTCCCGTAGCATGCACGTTGTAACGCCCCGAGACTGATGTGCCAGGTGTCCTCCGCTTATTCGCTGTTGGTGTCGTGTCATTGCTTGCGTGTCATGCATTGCATATCATGTCATTATGTGCATTTCATTTGCATACGTGTTCGTCTCATGCATCCGAGCATTTTCCCCGTTGTCCGTTTTGCATTCCGGCGCTTCGTTCTCCTTCGGTGGTCATTTCTACCTTTCTTTCTTGTGTGGGGGTTAAACATTTCTGGATTGGACAGAGTCTTGCCAAGCGGCCTTCGTTTACTACTGGTAGACCGCCTGTCAAGTTTCGTACCATTTGGACTTCGTTTGATGCTCCAACGGTTAACCGAGGGACCGAGAATGCCTCGTGTGTGTTGCAGCCCAACACCCCTCCAATTTGGCCAAAACCCACCTAACTCTGCTCCATCATCTCGGTCGTTCGATCACGATCGCGTGGCCGAAAACCGCACCTCATTTGGACTCTCCTAGCTCCCTCTACCTATAAAAGAGCACCCCTCCCCGAAATTTCGGATGAAACCCTAGTCTTCTTCCTCCTCACGCCACCGGACAAAGATCCCCGCCGCCGGACATGTCCAGTCGCCGCCCTCGCCCAATCACATCCCGCCACGTCACCGCGCAGAGCCCCACTTCACCGCGCCGCTCGCCGGCCCAGATCCGGCCCGCGCGGGGCTGAAGCGGGCCCGAGTTGCCCGCGCCCCGCCTGCCTTTCCTCGTAGCCGCGTTCGCCACCGAGCCCACGTGCCGCCGCCCTTCGCCCCGCCGCCGACGAGCGCATCGCTCGCCGGACTTCACCGCCGCCTCACCAGAATGCCCCGCCACCACGTCGCCGTCCCGGACCCGCCTGCCTCACCTTCTTCCTCCACCCCGCCACCCATCGTTGTGCCATTCGCCGCGCCTGTCCGGAGATAGGAGACGCCGCCGGCGACCTCAGGTCGGCCCAGTGCTCCTCCTTGTTTCCTTCTCTCTCCCTTCTTCTCTCTTTTCCTCTCTTCACCGTCCCTCTCTCTCCCATGCAGCAAGCCGCCGACCGGATCTGGATCCCCCGCGCCGGATCCGACCATTTCCGCCGTCCCGGCCTCCTTCCGGCGACCGGTGCCGCCACCGTCCACTCTCGGAGCACCGGCGATGTCTCTCGGCAGGAGGAGAACGACGACCCACTCGTGGGCGTCTCCCCCTCACGCTCATGGGCCCGACCTCGTCCAAGGCCCATCCGCCTCGGCCTGCCTCTCCCCCGACATGGGCCATGGTCCGTGGGTGTGCAGCCCCTCCCCCAGTCTCCTGTGCATCTGGCCCAACAGTTTCGTCCCATATCATGTTTTTTCCAGCGCCTGGGATTTTTCCTATTTATCCAGAGATTGCCAGTTTTACAGATTAGTCCCCCTGGTTCATGCATTTAATAACTCACTAATCGTGCATCGGATTAAAATGTTTTATATATGAAAGTTGCTCAAAATTTTGTGTAGATTAATAATATCCAACTTTCATCTATGTTTTAAATGTTAAAAATGTTGTTTGCATTAATTTGCTCCTATGCCATGTTAAAATGCTTTAATTTGTAACTAAATAACCGTAGCTCCGATTTTAATAATCTTTATATGTAAATGGGGTAGAATTTTGCCTAGTTTATCATGGTGACATTGTTTTGCATGTTAAACAACCCAAAAATATGGTTTAGGGCAGAACAGGACCAAACCTAATATATGCACATGGGGATTTACCAGAATTGTTGTTCGTTGTTTCCGGCCTCATTTAACCTTGACTAGATAGGTAGTTTACATTTGCTTCACCCTCTTGCCATGTTTAACAACATTTAATATTGTTGGGTACATAAACGAGATCGAACTAAAAACTTGTCGTGGTGTTTCTTCAATATGCAACTCGTTGCACATTGAGCTCCACTTAATTTGTAGGATTGTTTGTGCATTTTGCCATGCCATGCTTCATTAAACCGGACATGCATCATACTCGATTGTGCATCATGCCATGTTGATGTGTTGGTTGTTTACTATGTTGTGTGATTCTTTTCCGGTGTTTGCTTCTTCGGGTTGCTTCCGGTAACGTCGAGTTTGTGAGGACCCGTTCGTCTACGTTCCATTTGTCTTCATGGACTCGTTCTTCTTCCTTGCGGGATCTCAGGCAAGATGATCATACCCTTGAAATCACTTCTATCTTTGCTTGCTTAGTTGCTCGCTCTTTTGCTATGCCTATGCTGCGATACCTACCACTTGCTTGTCATGCCTCCTATATTGTTGAACCAAGCCTCTAACCCACCTTGTCCTAGCAAACCGTTGTTTGGCTATGTTACCGCTTTGCTCAGCCCCTCTTATAGCGTTGTTAGTTGCAGGTGAAGATTGAAGTTTGTTCCTTATTGGAACATGGAGATGTTGTTCCTTTTTGGAACATGTTTACTTGTTGGGATATCACTATATATCTTATTTAATTAATGCATCTATATACTTGGTAAAGGGTGGAAGGCTCGGCCTTATGCCTAGTGTTTTGTTCCACTCTTGCCGCCCTAGTTTCCGTCATATCGGTGTTATGTTCCCGGATTTTGCGTTCCTTACGCGGTTGGGCTATAATGGGAACCCTTGACAGTTCGCCTTAAGTAAAGCTCTTCCAGCAATGCCCAACATTGGTTTTACCATTCGCCACCTAGCCTTTTCTTTCCCTTGGGTAGGCCTGCCCAAGGGTCATCTTTATTTTAACCCCCCCTGGGCCAGTGCTCCTCTGAGTGTTGGTCCGACCGAGTAGACTGCGAGGCCACCTCGGGGCAACTTGAGGGTTGGTTTTACTCGTAGGATGTCTCATCTGAGTGTGCCCTGAGAAAGAGATATGTGCAGCTCCTATCGGGATTTGTCGGCACATTCGAGCGGTGTTGCTGGTTTAGTTTTACCCTGTCGAAATGTCTTGTTGTACCGGGATACCGAGTCTGATCGGAATGTCTCGGGTGGAGGTCTATTCCTTCATTGACCGTGAGAGCTTGTGATGGGCTAAGTTGGGACACCCCTGCAGGGATTTGAACTTTTGAAAGCCGTTCCCGCGGTTATGGCAGATGGGAATTTGTTAACATCCGGTTGTAGAAAACCTGAAGTCGACCTTAATTAAAATGAATCAACCGCGTGTGTAACCGTGATGGTCTCTTTCCGGCGGAGTCCGGGAAGTGAACACGGTTGTTGGAGTTATGCTTGACGTAGGTAGTCCAGGATCACTTCTTGATCATAATTTTATCGACCGTGCTTTGCCTTCTCTTCTCGCTCTCATTTGCGTATGTTAGCCACCATATATGCTAGTCGCTTGCTGCAGCTCCACCTCATACCTTTTACCTTACCCATAAGCTTAAATAGTCTTGATCGCGAGGGTGTGAGATTGCTGAGTCCCTGTGGCTCACAGATACTTCCAAAACCAGCTTGCAGGTGCCGATGAGTCCGTGCAGATGACGCAACCAAGCTCAGGAGGAGCTCGATGAAGATCTTGTCCTTTGTGTTGTTTCGTTCTAGTTGATAGGTAGTGGAGCCCAGTTGGGGTCGATCGGGGACCTTTGTCGCATTTGGGGTTCTTCTTTTATTTTGGTTCCGTAGTCGGACCTTGATTGTATTTGGATGTTGTAATGCTTTATTCATGTAATTGTGTGAAGTGGCGATTGTAAGCCAACTATGTATCTTTTTCCCCTATTGTATTACATGGGTTGTGTGAAGATTACCTCACTTGTGACATATGCCTTCAATGCGATTATGACTCTAAGTCGTGCCTCGACACGTGGGAGATATAGTCGCATCGAGGGCGTTACAAGTTGGTAATCAGAGCCTTCCCCGACCTTAGGAGCCCCATTGCTTGATCATTTTTAGCGGCCGAGTTGTGTCTAAAAAAATGTTTTGGGTCATTTAGGAATTATATATCGGAGAGTTTAGGAATTCTTTTTACTTCCCAGTCTCCTCATCGCTCTGGTAAGGCATCCTGACGTAGAGTTTTGACTCTTCTCTTCTCAAATTTCACTAAATTTTTTTTAGGATCACGCGGGTATCTTGGAATCGTTACGATGGTTTTATGATGAGAACATTGTCTTGGTGCCTCCTGTCAGGGGTTTTGTGGAAGTGTCCCCGGGAGTTGAGCTCTGAGGTGTTATCGTCATAATTTTATCGTTGCAGTTCTGGAATACCTGAGTTTAGTACGCCGACATTGAAAATCTCTTTTATGCAGTTCGTTGGTGAGATAACCTCGACGCCACCCAGTACTGGGGCGGGAGTTCGGGAGTATCGCCATAACTTGTATAACGGATGCTTTTCGAAGGTTGAGGTAGACGATTTCCGAAGGTTTCTTGGTTATGTGTTGAAGGATGGATACAGCTGGATGTGGGATTTGCTAGATTTGGGTGAGATATTATGCTTCCCCTGTATCCCCGACACCTGATTGCATAACCGGAAAGGTTCGGGAGTTTCATAGGTGGGAATTCAAGTAGCTCTTAGGATATCTTTCCGACAGATGTATGATATGAAATTGGGGTTCGACGTCTAGTGGTCCGCCTATTCACGGTCGGTTTTACAGTGGTCTCGTTGTGTCTTAAAGAGTCCTTGGCTATGCCGACTCGGGGACGCTTCGTATGTCATGTGCACTGCCTTGTACATGATGGTGCTGTACGATCGAGCCCATGTAGGCCCCACCATGAAAACTTCGGACGAAATCTCTATCATATATTTGTTCCGGCTTATTTTGCAAGCCAATCCTTTGTTTTGTTTTGAGTTGTGGTATTCGAGTTGCTTCAATGTCAAATGTTGATTCTATACCTTCCTCAAGTGGTGTTCTCATATTCCTATGTGAATACTAATCCTTCTCGGTCATCGAGACTGTCATCTCAATCCTTTTTCAACTAGTGTGCTTCTCTTCAAGTGAATCCGATCGTTTTCTACATCCGCAAGATCAATTCTAAGTTTCCCAACGGTGTTCATTTCATCCATTCCAAATTGTCTTTGTTTTTTTCCCACCGTCCCTCCCTTTGTTTTTCTCCAAGGATTCAGATCTCTTGATCAAGTATTCATCTTATTGATGCGAAGTCTCTCCATTCTTTTTCCTTCATGTTTTTACCCGGTGTTTCTCATGAAGATGCTCTACTCGTTCGTCATTCTTCATTCCTTTCTTCTCCGGTGGAACCAATTCAAGCTTTGTTGATCTCATATTCCTTTTTCCTTGTTTCAAATACCCTCTCATGCCGGTGCACCTCATTATCATTCCACTTCTCGCTATTTATTATTCCGGAGTGCTGAAGATATCTCAGAAGATTCGTGTTTCCACTCTTAATCCGTTCAAGCTATTTTGAGGATGTTATCTCATTCAAGCCATTTGATTCAACCGGTGGAATCTCTCTTTTCAAGCAATCACTTCAACGGTGTTTCTTTTAAGTGGGCACTAACCCATAGGTCTTTTCCCAGGATCTTACCTGACTCTTCTTATTTTTCCAGAGCTATCTCAAATTCTTTTCAAAGTTTGACGTAAGAATGAGTTTTCATCAAACGTCTTTCTCCAAGATCTTTCAAATCATTTTCATCAAACTTTTCTATTCTTCTTATTCCGGAGTGCCTCAACAATTCTTGGTGGTGCTCCTTGTTCCCATTCTCAGATTTTGAAGACCGAAGAAGAGTTTCTCTTTAATCTTGCTCCATTCTCTTCAAGATTCGTGATTCTAGCTTGTTGCCATCCTCTCGTAATTGTTTTCATCGTGAGAATTCTTTTCACCCTTCCGGAGAAATTTAAGAGTCTTCTCAGTTTGTTATCCGGAGTCCATCAAGTCAGGTTTATTCATTCTCAGCTTTCAACTATCATTCTCCAAATTTTACCGGTGCATCAAGTGATCTCTAATCAGCTCATGATCTCTTCGCTCTCATGTACCTAAATTCTCTCAAGCGTCTTCGTTCATTTGCAAATTCTTCCCGGTGATTCGTTATCGTTTATTCGTTCTTTTCAATTCTTACGGTGTTTTGCTCAAGAGTTCTCTTCCTTCTTCATCATATCAATTTATTCGTTATTTCAAATTCTACCGGTGGTTCCTTGAAGACCTACTCAAGTTTGCGCTATATCTCTTTTAATCTTTTCTACGAGAATAAGTAGTATGCCAAATCCATTGTTTGTCATCAATTTAAATTGGTGAAGGATACGCATAATGTAATTCTTATTCTTGTTTCATCGAATTTATTCAATTCCTGTTTTCCGGAGTGGCTCATCATACTTATTCTTGGGTTCAAGTGCTCATCTTTCTTTTCTAGAGTTCCAACCTCTTTCAATTATATTATCACGGAGATCTCTATCTAAATCATTGCGAGGCTTCAATCTTATTCTTTTCATCATTCAATTATTTTGGATCATTCTTTTATTACCGGAGTTCTTCATGAAGGTTCTACATGATGGATTCATCAAGGATTTATATCCCTTCTCCAAGTGTTCATTGAGATTCTTTTCTAAGGAGCTCAAGCATTCTTCATCTTGCTACCCGGAGTGCAATTCTTTCTTCCGTATCTTTGAAGATGGTATTATGTCATTCTTGATAATTTGAATTCATGTTTCATGATGCACATGTTGTCATGAATGAGATATTTTTAAATCCATCAATCTCGTCATTGGAGTTATCTTGGGTTAAATTTCACCTAAAGCCTTCTCTAAGGTTTGTTGCTATTATGGTGCCTATAAATGACCCAAGTTCTTCTTTTATCCTTCCGGTGATAAGTTTCTCGCCTCCTTGCTCATTCCAATCCAATTCTTTTTCACGTGAGTGGCAGGTTGTCACCTCATAATTTGAGATGTATTCCATAAGACCATATCAATCTTACTCTTTTCGTTGTTGGTTTCCAACAACTCCGTTATAACCTTTTTGGAAGAGTGCTTTCCCAACTCATTTGTGGTAGAAGTTGTCATTTTTCTTCTCTGTTCTTTTGTTCCGAGGATCTACCTTCTATTCCTTCATCCAGAGGCATTGTGATGTTGCTCTTTTCTCTCATCATCTCGAATGGTGAGGATCATGTTATTTTCATGCTTACCCATTTAACCGCAGTGTCGTGTCCTTCATTCTAGTTCTCTCATCTTATCAAGTTTTGCGTTCCTTCTCATTCGAAGTGCTGTCCAAATTATATCAGTCTTATTCCTTCACTATCTTGTTTAATCGGAGTGTTGTGTCTATCATTCCTCTTCTAACCGGAGTCTCATCCAAGTGCTTCCATATTGCAAAGCTCATATTCTTTACCTTACATTCTCAACCGGAGTGTTGCCGTATTTGATCTTTATCACTCCTTGTACATCTCGTGTCAACCGAGGTGCTTGCATCTACTTCTTGTCCATTGTAACACTTTTTCTGTGTCTTTCAACCTACAAGGTTCTCGTATGTTCCTTGTTCCTCTTTTCTAACGGAGTGTTTTCAACTTCGTTCATCTCCATTGCATTCTTTCTTTCAATTTATTCAACCTCTCAAGGTTGTGGTTTCACTCGTTTGTCAAAGAAGCAATTAGTTTTACCTCTTCTCTTCCTTTTCCGTTTCCCTCCGGTGCCATTCTAGATCTCGGGACGAGATCCTCTCATAGTGGTGGAGTGTTGTAACGCCCCGAGACCGATGTGCCAGGTGTCCTCCGCTTATTCGCTGTTGGTGCCGTGTCATTGCTTGCGTGTCATGCATTGCATATCATGTCATCATGCGCATTTCATTTGGATACGTGTTCGTCTCATGCATCGGAGCATTTTCCCCGTTGTCCGTTTTGCATTCCGGCGCTTCGTTCTCCTCCGGTGGTCATTTCTACCTTTCTTTCTTGTGTGGGGGTTAAACATTTCTGGATTGGACCGAGTCTTGCCAAGCGGCCTTCGTTTACTACCGGTAGACCGCCTGTCAAGTTTCGTACCATTTGGACTTCCTTTGATGCTCCAACGGTTAACCGAGGGACCGAGAAGGCCTCGTGTGTGTTGTAGCCCAACACCCCTCCAATTTGGACAAAACCCACCTAATTCTTCTCCATCATCTCGGTCGTTCGATCACGATCGCGTGGCCGAAAACCGCACCTCATTTGGACTCTCCTAGCTCCCTCTACCTATAAAAGAGCACCCCTCCCCGAAATTTCGGATGAAACCCTAGTCTTCTTCCTCCTCGCGCCACTGGACAAAGATCCCCGCCGCCGGACATGTCCAGTCGCCGCCCTCGCCCAATCACATCCCGCCACGTCACCGCGCAGAGCCCCACTTCACCGCGCCGCTCGCTGGCCCAGATCCGGCCCGCGCGGGGCCGAACCGGGCCCGAGTCACCCGCGCCCCGCCTGCCTTTCCTTGTAGCCGCGTTCGCCACCGAGCCCACGCGCCGCCGCCCTTCGCCCCGCCTCCGACGAGCACATCGCTCGCCGGACTTCGCCGCCGCCTCGCCAGAATGCCCCGCCACCACGTCGCCGTCCCGGACCCGCCTGCCTCACCTTCTTCCTCCACCCCGCCACCCATCATTGTGCCCTTCGCCGCACCTGTTCGGAGATAGGAGACGCCGCCGGCAACCTCAGCTCGTCCCCGTGCTCCTCCTTGTTTCCTTCTCTCTCCCTTCTTCTCTCTTTTCCTCTCTTCACCGTCCCTCTCTCTCCCATGCAGCAAGCCGCCGACCGGATCTGGATCCCCCGCGCCGGATCCGACCATTTCCGCCGTCCCGGCCTCCTTCCGGCGACCGGCGCCGCCACCGTCCACTCCCGGAGCGCCGGCGATGTCTCTCGGCAGGAGGAGAACAACGACCCGCTCGTGGGCGTCTCCCCCTCACGCTCATGGGCCCGACCTCGTCCAAGGCCCATCCGCCTCGGCCTGCCTCTCCCCCGACATGGGCCATGGTCCGTGGGTGAGCAGCCCCTCCCCCAGTCTCCTGTGCATCTGGCCCAACAGTTTCGGCCCATATCATGTTTTTTCCAGCGCCTGGGATTTTTCCTATTTATCCAGAGATTGCCAAATTTACAGATTAGTCCCCCTGGTTCATGCATTTAATAACTCACTAATCGTGCATCGGATTAAAATGTTTTATATATGAAAGTTGCTCAGAATTTTGTGTAGATTAATAATATCCAACTTTCATCTATGTTTTAAATGTTAAAAATGTTGTTTGCATTAATTTGCTCCTATGCCATGTTAAAATGCTTTAATTTGTAACTAAATAACCGTAGCTCCGATTTTAATAATCTTTATATGTAAATGGGGTAGAATTTTGCCTAGTTTATCATGGTGACATTGTTTTGCATGTTAAACAACCCAAAAATATGGTTTAGGGCAGAACAGGACCAAACCTAATATATGCACATGGGGATTTACCGGAATTGTTGTTCGTTGTTTCCGGCCTCATTTAACCTTGACTAGATAGGTAGTTTACATTTGCTTCACCCTCTTGCCATGTTTAACAACATTTAATATTGTTCGGTACATAAACGAGATCGAACTAAAAACTTGTCGTGGTGTTTCTTCAATATGCAACTCGTTGCTCATTGAGCTCCACTTAATTTGTAGGATTGTTTGTGCATTTTGCCATGCCATGCTTCATTAAACCGGACATGCATCATACTCGATTGTGCATCATGCCATGTTGATGTGTTGGTTGTTTACTATGTTGTGTGATTCTTTTCCGGTGTTTGCTTCTTCGGGTTGCTTCCGGTAACGTCGAGTTTGTGAGGACCCATTCGTCTATGTTCCGTTTGTCTTCATGGACTCGTTCTTCTTCCTTGCGGGATCTCAGGCAAGATGATCATACCCTCGAAATCACTTCTATCTTTGCTTGCTTAGTTGCTCGCTCTTTTGCTATGCCTATGCTGCGATACCTACCACTTGCTTGTCATGCCTCCTATATTGTTGAACCAAGCCTCTAACCCACCTTGTCCTAGCAAACCGTTGTTTGGCTATGTTACCGCTTTGCTCAGCCCCTCTTATAGCGTTGTTAGTTGCAGGTGAAGATTGAAGTTTGTTCCTTATTGGAACATGGAGATGTTGTTCCTTTTTGGAACATGTTTACTTGTTGGGATATCACTATATATCTTATTTAATTAATGCATCTATATACTTGGTAAAGGGTGGAAGGCTCGGCCTTATGCCTAGTGTTTTGTTCCACTCTTGCCGCCCTAGTTTCTGTCATATCGGTGTTATGTTCCCGGATTTTGCGTTCCTTACGCGGTTGGGCTATAATGGGAACCCCTTGACAGTTCACCATAAGTAAAGCTCTTCCAGCAATGCCCAACATTGGTTTTACCATTCGCCACCTAGCCTTTTCTTTCCCTTGGGTAGGCCTGCCCAAGGGTCATCTTTATTTTAACCCCCCCCCCCCCCCCCCCCCCGGGCCAGTGCTCCTCTGAGTGTTGGTCCGACCGAGTAGACTGCGAGGCCACCTCGGGGCAACTTGAGGGTTGGTTTTACTCGTAGGATGTCTCATCTGAGTGTGCCCTGAGAAAGAGATATGTGCAGCTCCTATCGGGATTTGTCGGCACATTTGGGCGGTGTTGCTGGTTTAGTTTTACCCTGTCGAAATGTCTTGTTGTACCGGGATACCGAGTCTGATCGGAATGTCTCGGGTGGAGGTCTATTCCTTCGTTGACCGTGAGAGCTTGTGATGGGCTAAGTTGGGACACCCCTGCAGGGATTTGAACTTTTGAAAGCCGTGCCCGCGGTTATGGGCAGATGGGAATTTGTTAATGTCCGGTTGTAGAAAACCTGAAGTCGACCTTAATTAAAATGAATCAACCGCGTGTGTAACCATGATGGTCTCTTTCCGGCGGAGTCCGGGAAGTGAACACGGTTGTTGGAGTTATGCTTGACGTAGGTAGTCCAGGATCACTTCTTGATCATACTTTTATCGACTGTGCTTTGCCTTCTCTTCTCGCTCTCATTTGCGTATGTTAGCCACCATATATGATAGTCGCTTGCTGCAGCTCCACCTCATACCTTTTACCTTACCCTTAAGCTTAAATAGTCTTGATCGCGAGGGTGCGAGATTGCTGAGTCCCTGTGGCTCACAGATACTTCCAAAACCAGCTTGCAGGTGCCGATGAGTCCGTGCAGATGACGCAACCAAGCTCAGGAGGAGCTCGTTGAAGATCTTGTCCTTTGTGTTGTTTCGTTCTAGTTGATCAGTAGTGGAGCCCAGTTGGGGTCGATCGGGGACCTTTGTCGCATTTGGGGTTCTTCTTTTATTTTGGTTCCGTAGTCGGACCTTGATTGTATTTGGATGTTGTAATGCTTTATTCATGTAATTGTGTGAAGTGGCGATTGTAAGCCAACTATGTATCTTTTTCCCCTATTGTATTACATGGGTTGTGTGAAGATTACCTCACTTGCGACATATGCCTTCAATGCGATTATGCCTCTAAGTCGTGCCTCGACACGTGGGAGATATAGTCGCATCGAGGGCGTTACACACGTATGGTGAACTGTTATGTGATGAAGTCGGAGCATGATTTATTTATTTATTGTCTTCCTTATGAGTGGCGGTCGGGGATGAGTGATTGTCTTTTCCTACCAATCTATCCCCCTAGGAGCATGCGCGTAATACTTTATTTCGATCACTAATAGATTTTTGCAATAAGTATGTGAGTTCTTTATGACTAATGTTGAGTTCATGGATTATACGCACTCTCACCCTTCCACCATTGCTAGCATCTCTAGTATAGCGCAACTTTCGCCGGTACCATAAACCCACCACTTACCTTCCTCAACTTTACATAGCCATTCCGAGATATATTGCCATGCAACTTTCCACTGTTCCGTTATTATGACACGCTTCATCATTATCATAATTCTTGCATGATCATGTAGTTGACATTGTATTTGTGACAAAGCCAATGTTCATAATTTCATACATGTCACTCATGCATCATTGCACATCCCGATACACCGCCGGAGGCATTCACATAGAGTCATATTTTGTTCTAAGTATTGAGTTGTAATTCTTGAGTTGTAAGTAAATTAAAGTGTGATGATCATCATTATTAGAGCATTGTCCCAGTGAGGAAAGGATGATGGAGACTATGATTCCCCCACAAGTCGGGATGAGACTCCAGATGAAAAATAAAAGAAAAAGGAAAAAAATAGAAAAGAGGCCAAAAAAGAAGGCCCGAATAAAAAATTAGAGAAAAAGAGAGAAGGGACAATGTTACTATCCTTTTTCCACACCTGTGCTTCAAAGTAGCACCATGATCTTCATGGTAGAGAGTCTCCTATGTTATCACTTTTATATACTAGTGGGAATTTTACATTATAGAACTTGGCTTGTATATTCCAATGATGGGCTTCCTCAAAATTGCCATATGTCTTCATGAGCAAGCAAGTTGGATGCACACCCACTTAGTTCTTTTGTTGAGCTTTCATACACTTATAGCTCTAGTGCATCCGTTGCATGGCAATCCCAACTCACTCACATTGATATCTATTGATGGGCATCTTCATAGCCCGTTGATACGCCTAGTTGATGTGAGACTATCTTCTCCTTTTTGTCTTCTCCACAACCACCATTCTATTCCACATATAGTGCTATCCATGGCTCACGCTCATATATTGCATGAAGATTGAAAAAGTTTGAGAACATCAAAAGTATGAAACAATTGCTTGTCTTGTCATCGGGGTTGTGCATGATTTAAATATTTTGTGTGGTGAAGATAGAGCATAGCCAGACTATATGATTTTGTAGGGATAACTTTCTTTGGCCATGTTATTTTGAGAAGACATGATTACTTAGATAGTATACTTGAAGTATTATTATTTTTATGTCAATATTAAACTTTTATCTTGAATCTTTCGGATCTGAACATTCATGCCACTGAAGGAAATATGCCCTAGAGGCAATAATAAAGTTATTATTTATTTCCTTATATCATGATAAATGTTTATTATTCATGCTAGAATTGTATTAACCGGAAACATAATACATGTGTGAATACATAGACCAACAGAGTGTCACTAGTATGCCTCTACTTGACTAGCTCGTTAATCAAAGATGGTTATGTTTCCTAACCATGAACAAAGAGTTGTTATTTGATTAACGAGGTCACATCATTAGTTGAATGATCTGATTGACATGACCCATTCCATTAGCTTAGCACCCGATCGTTTAGTATGTTGCTATTGCTTTCTTCATGACTTATACATGTTCCTATAACTATGAGATTATGCAACTCCCGTTTACCGGAGGAACACTTTGGGTACTACCAAACGTCACAACGTAACTGGGTGATTATAAAGGAGTACTATAGGTGTCTCCAATGGTAGATGTTGGGTTGGCGTATTTCGAAATTAGGGTTTGTCACTCCGATTGTCGGAGAGGTATCTCTGGGCCCTCTCGGTAATGCACATCACATAAGCCTTGCAAGCACTGCAACTAATATGTTAGTTGTGAGATGATGTATTACGGAACGAGTAAAGAGACTTGCCGGTAACGAGATTGAACTAGGTATTGGATACCGACGATCGAATCTCGGGCAAGTGACATACCGATGACAAAGGGAACAACGTATGTTGTTATGCGGTCTGACCGATAAAGATCTTCGTAGAATATGTAGGAGCCAATATGGGCATCCAGGTCCCGCTATTGGTTATTGACCGGAGACGTGTCTCGGTCATGTCTACATTGTTCTCGAACCGTAGGGTCCGCACGCTTAACGTTACGATGACAATTATTATGAGTTTATGCATTTTGATGTACCGAAGGTTGTTCGGAGTCCCGGATGAGATCACGGACATGACGAGGAGTCTCGAAATGGTCGAGACGTAAAGATTGATATATTGGAAGCCTATGTTTGGACATAGGAAGTGTTCCGGGTGAAATCGGGATTTTACCGGAATACCGGGAGGGTTACCGGAACCCCCCGGGAGACTAATGGGCCTATTGGGCCTTAGTGGAAAAGAGAAAAGGGGCAGCCCATAGCTGGCCGGCGCCCCCCCCCTTCCCCAAGTCCTAGTAGGACTAGGAGAAGGGGCCGCCCCCCCCCTCTCTCTCTCCTTTCCCCCTTGAGAGTCCTAGTTGGAATAGGATTGGAGGGGGGAGTCCTACTCCCGGTAGGAGTAGGACTCCCCCTGCGCCTCCCTCTCTCTGGCCGGCCAGCCCCCCTTCCTCCAACCTTTATATACGGGGGCAGGGGACACCCCAAGACACACAAGTTGATCCTTGAGATCGTTCCTTAGCCGTGTGCGGTGCCCCCTGCCACCAAATTCCACCTCGATCATACCGTTGTAGTGCTTTGGCGAAGCCCTGCGTCGGTAGTACATCAAGATCGTCATCACGCCGTCGTGCTGACGGAACTCTTCCTTGACGCTTTGCTGGATCGGAGCCCGAGGATCGTCATCGAACTGAACGTGTGCTAAGAACTCGGAGGTGCCGGAGTAACGGTGCTTGGATCGGTCGGATCGGGAAGAAGACGTACGACTACTTCCTCTATGTTGTGTGATCGCTTCCGCAGTCGGTCTGCGTTAGTACGTAGACAACACTCTCCCCTCTCGTTGCTGTGCATCACCATGATCTTGCGTGTGCGTAGGAAAATTTTCGAAATTACTGCGTCCCCCAACAGTGGTATCAGAGCCTAGGTTTTATGGTTTGATGTTATTTGCACGAGTAGAACACAAGTGAGTTGTGGGCGATACAAGTCATACTGCCTACCAGCATGTCATACTTTGGTTCGGCGGTATTGTTGGGTGAGACGATCCGGACCAACCTTACGCGTACTCTTACGCGAGACCGGTTCCCTCGACGTGCTTTGCACATAGATGGCTTGCGGAAGACTGTCTCTCCAACTTTAGTTGAACCAAGTGTGACTACGCCCGGTCCTTGAGAAGGTTAAAACGGAGTCTATTTGACGAACTATCGTTGTGGTTTTGATGCGTAGGTGAGATGAGTTCTTACTTAAGCCCGTAGCAGCCACGTAAAACTTGCAACAACAAAGTAGAGGACGTCTAACTTGTTTTTGCAGGGTATGTTGTGATGTGATATGGTCAAGGCATGATGCTGATTTTATTGTATGAGATGATCATGTTTTGTAACCGAGTTATCGGCAACTGGCAGGAGCCATATGGTTGTCGCTTTATTGTATGCAATGCAATCGCGATGTAATGCTTTACTTTATTACTAAGCGGTAGTGATAGTCGTGGAAGCATAAGATTGGCGAGACGACAACGATGCTACGATGGAGATCAAGGTGTCGCGCCGGTGACGATGGTGATCATGACGGTGCTTCGGAGATGGAGATCACAAGCACAAGATGATGATGGCCATATCATATCACTTATATTGATTGCATGTGATGTTTATCCTTTTATGCATCTTATCTTGCTTTGATTGACGGTAGCATTATAAGATGATCTCTCACTAAATTATCAAGAAGTGTTCTCCCTGAGTATGCGCCGTTGCCAAAGTTCGTCGTGCCCAGACACCACGTGATGATCGGGTGTGATAAGCTCTACGTCCAAATACAACGGGTGCAAAACAGTTGCACACGCAGAATACTCAGGTTATACTTGACGAGCCAAGCATATACAGATATGGCCTCGGAACACGGAGACCGAAAGGTCGAGCGTGAATCATATAGTATATATGATCAACATAACGATGTTCACCATTGAAAACTACTCCATCTCACGTGATGATCGGTTATGGTTTAGTTGATTTGGATCACGTGATCACTTAGAGGATTAGAGGGATGTCTATCTAAGTGGGAGTTCTTAAGTAATTTGATTAACTGAACTTAAATTTATCATGAACTTAGTCCTGGTAGTATTTTGCAAATTATGTTGTAGATCAATAGCTCGCGTTGTTGCTTCCCTGTGTTTATTTTGATATGTTCCTAGAGAAAATTGTGTTGAAAGATGTTAGTAGCAATGTTGCAGATTGGATCCGTGATCTGAGGTTTATCCTCATTGCTGCACAGAAGAAATATGTCCTTGATGCACCGCTAGGTGACAGACCTATTGCAGGAGCAGATGCAGACGTTATGAACGTTTGGCTAAGCTTAATATGATGACTACTTGATAGTTTAGTGCACCATGCTTGATAGCTTAGAATCGGGACTTCAAAGACGTTTTGGACGTCATGGAACATATGAGATGTTCCAGGAGTTGAAGTTAATATTTCAAGCAAATACCCGAGTTGAGAGATATGAAGTCTCCAACAAGTTCTATAGCTAAAAGATGGAGGAGAATCGCTCAACTAGTGAGCATGTGCCCGGATTGTCTGAGTACTACAATCGCTTGAATCAAGTGGGAGTTAATCTTCCAGATAAGATAGTGATTGACAGAATTCTCTAGTCACCATCACCAAGTTAGTAGAACTTTGTGATGAACTATAATATGCAAGGGATGACAAAAGTAATTCCTAAGCTCTTCGTGATGCTGAAATCAACGAAGGTAGAAATCAAGAAAAACATCAAGTGTTGATGGTTGACAAGACCACTAGTTTCAAGAAAAGGGCAAAGGGAAGAAGGGGAACTTCAAGAAGAACGGCAAGCAAGTTGCTGCTCAAGTGAAGAAGCCCAAGTCTGATCCTAAGCCTGAGACTAAGTGATTCTACTGCAAAGGGACTGGTCACTGGAAGCGGAACTACCCCAAGTGATTGGCGGATAAGTAGGATGGCAAAGTGAACAACAGTATATTTGATATACATGTTATTGATGTGTACTATACTAGTGTTTATAGCAACCCCTCAGTATTTGATGCTAGTTCAGTTGCTAAGATTAGTAACTCGAAACGGGAGTTGCAGAATAAACAGAGACTAGTTAAGGGTGAAGTGACGATGTGTGTTGGAAGTAGTTCCAAGATTGATATGATCATCATCGCACACTCCCCTATACTTTCGGGATTAGTGTTGAACTTAAATAAGTGTTATTTGGTTTTTGCGTTGAGCATGAATATGATTTGATCATGTTTATTGTAATACGGTTATTCATTTAAGTAGAAGAATAAATTGTTGTTCTCTTTACATGAATAAAACCTTATATGGTTACACACCCAATGAAAATAGTTCATTGGATCTCGATCTTAATAATACACATATTCATAATATTGAAACCAAAAGATGCAAAGTTAATAATGATAGTGCAACTTATTTGTGGCACTGCTGTTTAGGTCATATTGGTATAAAGCGCATGAAGAAACTCCATGCTAATGGGCTTTCGGAATCACTTGATGCTTGCGAACCATGCCTTTTGGGCAAGATGACTAAAACGCCGTTCTCCGGAACAATGGAGCGAGAAAAGATTTATTGGAAATCATACATACTGATGTATGTGGTCCGATGAATATTGAGGCTCGCGACATGTATCATTATTTTCTGATCTTCACAAATGATTTGAGCAGATATGAGTATATCTACTTGATGAAACATAAGTCTGAAACATTTGAAAAGTTCAAAGAATTTCAGAGTGAAGTGGAAAATCATCGTGACAAGAAAATAAAAGTTTCTACGATATGATCGCAGAGGTAAAATATTTGAGTTACGAGTTTGGTCTTCAATTAAAACAATGTGGAATAGTTTCACAAAATCATGCCACATGGAACACCACAGCATAATGGTGTGTCCGAACGTCATAACCGTACTTTATTGGATATAGTGCAATCTATGATGTATCTTACCGATCTACCACTATCGTTTTGGGGTTATGCATTAGAGACAGCTGCATTCACGTTAAATAGGGCACCATCTAAATCCGTTGAGACGACACCGTGTGAACTATGGTTTGGCAAGAAACCTAAGCTGTCGTTTCCTAAAAAAATTGGGGTTGCGATGCTTATATGAAAAAGTTTCATCCTGATAAGCTCAAACTCAAATCGGAGAAGTGCGTCTTCATAGGATATCCAAAGGAAACTATTGGATAAACCTTCTATCACAGATCCGAAGGCAAGACTTTTGTTGCTAAAATTCGGAAACTTTCTGGAGAAGGAGTTTCTCTCGAAAGAAGTGAGTGGGAGGAAAGTAGAACTTAACGAGGTAACTGTACCTGCTCCCTTATTGGAAAGTAGTACATCACAGAAAAATGTTTCTGTGACACCTACACCAGTTAGTGAGGAAGCTAATGATGATGATCATGAAACTTCAGAACAAGACACTACTGAACCTCGTAGATCAACCAGAGTAAGATCCGCGCCAGAGTGGTACGGTAATCCTGTTCTGGAAGTCATGCTACTAGATCATGATGATCCTACGAACTATGAAGAAGCGATGGTGAGCCCAGATTCCGCAAAGTGGCTTGAAGCCATGAAATCTGAGATATGATCCATGTATGAGAACAAAGTATGGACTTTAGTTGACTTGCCCGATGATAGGCAAGCCATAGAAAATAAATGGATCTTCAAGAGGAAGACGGACGCTGATAGTAGTGTTACTATCTACAAAGCTAGAATTGTCGAAAAAGGTTTTCGACAAGTTCAAGGTGTTGACTACGATGAGTTTTTCTCACTCGTATCTATGCTTAAGTCTGTCCGAATCATGTTAGCGATTACCGCATTTTATGAAATCTGGCAAATGGATAAACAAAACTACATTCCTTAATGGATTTATTAAAGAAGAGTTGTATGTGATGCAACTAGAAGGTTTTGTCAATCCGAAAGGTGCTAACAAAATGTGCAAGCTCCAGCGATCCATCTGTGGACTGGTGCAAGCATCTCGGAGTTGGAATATACGCTTTGATAAGTTGATCAAAGCATATAGTTTTATACAGACTTGCGGTGAAGCCTGTATTTACGAGAAAGTGAGTGGGAGCACTACAGCATTTCTGATAAGTATATGTGAATGACATATTGTTGATCGGAAATAATGTTGAATTATTCTGTAAAGCATAAAAGGAGTGTTTGAAAGGAGTTTTTCAAAGAAAGACTTCGGTAAAGCTGCTTACATAATGAGCTTCAAGATCTATAGAGATAGATCAAGACGCTTGATAAGTTTTTCAATAAGTACATACCTTGACAAGATTTTGAAGTAGTTCAAAACGGAATAGTCAAAGAAAAAGTTTGTTGCCTGTGTTACAAGGTGTGAAGTTGAGACTCAAAGCCCGACCACGGCAGAAGATAGAAAGAGAATGAAAGTCATTCCCTATGCCTCATTCATAGGTTCTATAAAGTATGCCATGCTGTGTACCAGATCTATTGTATACCCTGCACTGATTTGGCAAGGGAGTACAATAGTGATCTAGGAGTAGATCACTGGACAGCGGTCAGAATTATCCTTAGTGAAATAAGGATATGTTTCTCGATTATGGACGTGACAAAAAGGTTCGTCGTAAAGGGTTACGTCGATGCAAGTTTTTGACACTGATCCAGATGAATCTAAAGTCACAATCTGGATACATATTGAAAGTGGGAGCAATTAGCTAGAGTAGCTCCGTGTAGAGCATTGTAGACATAGAACTTGCAAAATACTTACGGATCTGAATGTGACAGACCCGTTGACTAAAATTATCTCACAAGCAAAACATGATCACACCTTAGTACTCTTTGGGTATTAATCACATAGAGATGTGAACTAGATTACTGACTCTAGTAAACCCTTTGAGTGTTGGTCACATAACGATGTGAACTATGGGTGTTAATCACATGGTGATGTGAACTATTGCTGCTAAATCACATGGCGATGTGAACTAGATTATTGACTCTAGTGCAAGTGGGAGACTGAAGGAAATATGCCCTAGAGGCAATAATAAAGTTATTATTTATTTCCTTATATCATGATAAATGTTTATTATTCATGCTAGAATTGTATTAACCGGAAACATAATACATGTGTGAATACATAGACCAACAGAGTGTCACTAGTATGCCTCTACTTGACTAGCTCGTTAATCAAAGATGGTTATGTTTCCTAACCATGAACAAAGAGTTGTTATTTGATTAACGAGGTCACATCATTAGTTGAATGATCTGATTGACATGACCCATTCCATTAGCTTAGCACCCGATCGTTTAGTATGTTGCTATTGCTTTCTTCATGACTTATACATGTTCCTATAACTATGAGATTATGCAACTCCCGTTTACCGGAGGAACACTTTGGGTACTACCAAACGTCACAACGTAACTGGGTGATTATAAAGGAGTACTACAGGTGTCTCCAATGGTAGATGTTGGGTTGGCGTATTTCGAGATTAGGGTTTGTCACTCCGATTGTCGGAGAGGTATCTCTGGGCCCTCTCGGTAATGCACATCACATAAGCCTTGCAAGCACTGCAACTAATATGTTAGTTGTGAGATGATGTATTACGGAACGAGTAAAGAGACTTGCCGGTAACGAGATTGAACTAGGTATTGGATACCGACGATCGAATCTCGGGCAAGTGACATACCGATGACAAAGGGAACAACGTATGTTGTTATGCGGTCTGACCGATAAAGATCTTCGTATAATATGTAGGAGCCAATATGGGCATCCAGGTCCCGCTATTGGTTATTGACCGGAGACGTGTCTCGGTCATGTCTACATTGTTCTCGAACCGTAGGGTCCGCACGCTTAACGTTACGATGACAGTTATTATGAGTTTATGCATTTTGATGTACCGAAGGTTGTTCGGAGTCCCGGATGAGATCACGGACATGACGAGGAGTCTCGAAATGGTCGAGACGTAAAGATTGATATATTGGAAGCCTATGTTTGGACATAGGAAGTGTTCCGGGTGAAATCGGGATTTTACCGGAATACCGGGAGGGTTACCGGAACCCCCCGGGAGACTAATGGGCCTATTGGGCCTTAGTGGAAAAGAGAAAAGGGGCAGCCCATAGCTGGCCGGCGCCCCCCCCTTCCCCAAGTCCTAGTAGGACTAGGAGAAGGGGCCGGCCCCCCCTCTCTCTCCTTTCCCCCTTGAGAGTCCTAGTCGGAATAGGATTGGAGGGGGGAGTCCTACTCCCGGTAGGAGTAGGACTCCCCCTGCGCCTCCCTCTCTCTGGCCGGCCAGCCCCCCTTCCTCCAACCTTTATATACGGGGGCAGGGGACACCCCAAGACACACAAGTTGATCCTTGAGATCGTTCCTTAGCCGTGTGTGGTGCCCCCTGCCACCAAATTCCACCTCGATCATACCGTTGTAGTGCTTAGGCGAAGCCCTGCGTCGGTAGTACATCAAGATCGTCACCACGCCGTCGTGCTGACGGAACTCTTCCTCGACACTTTTCTGGATCAGAGCTCGAGGATCTTCATCGAACTGAACGTGTGCTAAGAACTCGGAGGTGCCGGAGTAACGGTGCTTGGATCGGTCGGATCAGGAAGAAGACGTACGACTACTTCCTCTATGTTGTGTGATCGCTTCCGCAGTCGGTCTGCGTTGGTACGTAGACAACACTCTCCCCTCTCGTTGCTGTGCATCACCATGATCTTGCGTGTGCGTAGGAAAATTTTCGAAATTACTACGTTCCCCAACAGCCACAATAAAGAAAAATTACATTAAGAAATAGGTTAGAAAGCATTCCACATCAAAGATTCCTTTTTATCATTTACCTACTCGAGGATGAGTAGGAATTAAGCTTGGGGATGCTCGATACGTCTCCAACATAACTATAATTTTTGATTGCTCCACGCTATTATATTGTCTGTTTTGGATGTTAATGGCCTTTATCTTACACATTTATATCATTTTTGGGACTAACCTATTAACCGGAGGCCCAACCCAAATTGCTGTTTTTTTTGCCTATTTCAGTGTTTCACAGAAAAGGAATATCAAACGAAGTCCAAACAGAATGAAATCTTCGAGAACATGATTTTCTCAACAAATGTGATCCAGGAGACTTGAAGTGGGTGTCAAGATATAATCAAGGAGGCCACGAGGTAGGGGGCACGCCTACCCCCCTGGGTGCGCCTTCCGCCCTCGTGGGCCCCTCGTTGCTGCACCGACCTACTTCTTCCTCCTATATAGGTCCACGTACCTCGTAAACATCCAGGAGCACCATGAAAACCTAATTCCACCGCCGCAACCTTCTGTACCCGAGAGATCCCATCTTGGGGCCTTTTTCGGAGCTCCGCCGGAGGGGGCATTGATCACGGAGGGCCTCTACATCAACTCCATGGCCTCTCCGATGATGTGGAAGTAGTTTACTTTAGACCTTCGGGTCCATAGCTAGTAGCTAGATGGCTTCTTCTCTCTCTTTGGATCTCAATACAAAGTTCTCCTCGATTCTCTTAGAGATCTATTCGATGTAATCTTCTTTTGCGGTGTGTTTGTCGAGATCCGATGAATTGTGGGTTTATGATCTAGATTATCTATGAACAATATTTGATTCTTCTCTGAATTCTTTTATGTATGATTGGTTTATCTTTTCAAGTCTCTTCGAATTATCAGTTTGGTTTGGCCTACTAGATTGAACTTTCTTGCAATGGGAGAAGTGCTTAGCTTTGGGTTCAATCTTGCGGTGCTCAATCCTAGTGACAGTAGGGGAAACGACACGTATTGTATTGTTGCCATCAAGGATAAAAAGATGGGTTTATATCATATTGCATGAGTTTATCCCTCTACATCATGTCATCTTGCTTAAGGCGTTACTCTGTTCTTATGAACTTAATACTCCAGATGCATGCTGGATAGCGGTCGATGTGTAGAGTAATAGTAGTAGATGCAGGCAGGAGTCGGTCTACTTGTCATGGACGTGATGCCTATATACATGATCATGCCTATATATTCTCATAATTATTCACTTTTCCATCAATTGCTCGACAGTAATTTGTTCACCCACCGTAATACTTATGCTATCTTGAGAGAAGCCACTAGTGAAACCTATGGCCCCGGGTCTATTTTCCATCATACAAGTTTCCAATCTATTTTATTTTGCAATCTTTACTTTCAATCTATATCATAAAAATACCAAAAATATTTATCTTATTATTATTATGTCTATCAGATCTCACTCTTGCAAGTGGCCGTGAAGGGATTGACAACCCCTTTATCGTGTTGGTTGCGAGGTTCTTACTTTTTTGTGTAGGTATGAGGTGACTCGCGCGTGGTCTCCTACTGGATTGATACCTTGGTTCTCAAAAACTGAGGGAAATACTTGCGCTGCTTTACTGCATCACCCTTTCCTCTTCAAGGGAAAACCAACGCAGTGCTCAAGAGGTAGTAGCAAGCTTCGGTCAGTCCGCTCTTCGCGAACTGAATATTCTCAATCACCGCACCCATGAGGGTACGGTGTTCCTCGACGATGGAAGCACTCCGCAGCGCTTCCAGTAGAGTATCTGGTGCCTCTGGTTGGACACAGGTCACCGGCGGAATAGGCATACCTCCTTCTTTCGAAGGAGGCGGCTTGCCGGATTCCGAAGTTGTATAGGTCTCCGGGGCCGTATCCGGCTGGGGGCCGAATTGGACATGCCCCCCGTCGCCAGTCTCCATGGGGATCTGCTCCCCCATGTGTCCGGCGACCGAGATCTCGCCCTCTGGCGCTGCCCTGACGGCCTCCTGCGTCTCTCTCTGGCCTGGGATCCTTCGGGACAACACCTCGGTGTCATCCATTGCCCTAGGAGAGGAGGCCACCGGAAGGGACCTGCTATCCATCACCTTCGGGTCCAGCGAGTTCCCCGAGGACGAGGATGGCTCGAGGGAGGAATGAGCCAGACTGCAAATGCATGATTCAACATGTTAGAACTATGAATTAATAGAGGCTTATATATGAATGCGTCGGGGTCTTTGAATACTCACGATTCGGCCAGGGGCTTGTCTCGGGGGCGCCGTTCTAGGATGCTATCGATGTCCCACGCGGAGTTATCCGTGAGGGAGACCTTCCCCTTCTTGGACGCCTCCGCCTCCAGATCTGTGGAGGCTGCCCTCGTCTTTCCCCCCCTCGGGGAGGGGGGAGTTGCTTTCTTCTTCCTCTTCCTCCTCCTTGTCATCTTCGGCGATGGAGGAGTGAGTTTCGGCGTCTTCTGACACCATGTCCGAAGTACCCTTGGGACGGAGGCCTCCTCTGGTACCCTTGGCCTTCTTCTCCGGCGCCATGTGCGCCGGAACCAGCATCTTCATCAAAAGCGGGATGGCTGGTTCCTCGGGCAGTGGAGCCGAACACTGAATCCGCCCCGCCTTCTTTGTCCAACCCTGAAAAAGCAAATAGGGAAGTTGGGACATCCTCCTTGAGCAAGCAAGAAAGGGATACGCCTTGAAACACAGAAAACTTACCGAACTGGTGGGATGGGCCAGATCGTGCCCACGGTACTTGGTTGTCTCCGGCCACGTCTCGTTGGCCTTGAAGAGCACCTTCCAGATATCTTCGTGCGTAGTTTGGAAGAATTGTTCCAGGGTCTTGTGCTCGGCCGGATCGAACTCCCATAGATGGCAAGCCCAGTTCTGGCATGGAAGGATCCGGCGAATTAGCATCACCTGAATCACATCGACAAGCTTGACGTTCTTGTCCACCATGCTCCTGATGCGCGTCTGAAGCGTTGTCATCTTGTCCGACGAAGACCAATCCAGGCCCTTCTCTTGCCAGGAGGTAAGCCGCATTGGGGCCCCGGATTTGAATTCGGGAGCCGCGGCCCACGCAGTGTCGTGGGGCTCTGTGACGTAGAACCACAACTTCTGCCACCCCTTGACGGTCTCCATGAAGGTGCCTTTGGGCCACGGAACATTGGGCATTTTGCTCACCATGGCGCTCCGCACTCTGTGTGTTGGCCGCCCACCACCTTCGGTTTCACATTGAAGGTCTTCAGCCATAATACGAAGTGGGGTGGGATGCGAAGGAAAGCCTCGCACACGACAATAAATGCTGATATATTGAGGAAGGAGTTGGGGGCCAGATTGTGGAAATCCAGCCATGGTAGAACATGAGTCCACGGACGAATGGATGGAGAGGAAATCCCAGTCCGCGGACGAAGTGAGGGATGAACACGACCCTCTCATGGGGCTCCGGAGTGGGGATGATCTGTACCTTAGCCGGAAGCCGATGGGCGATTTCCTTGGCCAAATATCCGGCCTCCTGAAGCTGGACGATGTCTTTCTCCTTGACGGTGGAGGCCATCCACTTGTCCTGCGCTCCGGACATGATTGGAGTGATTTCTTGAGGGAGAAAGGATGAGAACTTGGGCGCTAGAGCTCAAGAGTGGGTAGGTGGAAAGAGAGAAGTCATGGGTGAAGGATGCGAATCCTTATCTCCTTATAAAGGCAGTGAATATCAAGCGCCTCCCCACTCGCCTATTCCCCAAGGGCCGTGTTGATGGCACGGTTCGACTATCCATGCCCGTATTGATGAGAATCACGCAATAGGGGGACACGATCTCTGCCTTAACAAGACGAGCCTGTTGGGTAACGTAGTAATTTCAAAAAAATTCCTACGCACACGCAAGATCATGGTGATGCATAGCAACGAGGGGGAGAGCATGATCTACGTACCCTTGTAGATCGCAACGGAAGCATTGACACAACGTAGAGGAAGTAGTCGTACGTCTTCTTCCCGATCCGACCGATCCAAGCACCGATACTCCGGCACCTCCGAGTTCTTAGCACACGTACAGCTCGATGACGATCCCCGGGCTCCGATCCAGCAAAGCTTTGGGGAGGAGTTCCATCAGCACGACGGCGTGGTGACGATCTTGATGTTCTACCGACGCAGGGCTTCGCCTAAGCACTACAACGATATGATTGAGGTGGAATATGGTGGCAGGGGGCACCGCACACGGCTAAGGAACGATCTCAAAGATCAACTTGTGTGTCCTAGGGTGCCCCTGCCCCCGTATATAAAGGAGCAAGGGGGAGGCTGGCCGGCCCTATGGGGCGCGCCAAGGGGAGGGGGAGTCCTCCTAGTGGGAGTAGGACTCCCCTTTCCTAATCCAATTAGGAAACCCTAAGGGGGAAGGAAAGAGGGGGAGAGGGAGAGGGAAAGATGGGCCGCGCCCCCTCCCTAGTCCAATTCGGACTCCCCATGTGGGGGGGGGCGCCACCTCCTAGGCCGCAGCCCTCTCTCTCCCCTAAGGCCCAATAAGGCCCATTACTTCCCCGGAGGGTTCCGGTAACCCTTCCGGTACTTCGGCTTTCTCCGAAATCACCCGGAACACTTCCGGTGTCCGAATATAGCCGTCCAATATATCAATCTTTATGTCTCGACCATTTCGAGACTCCTCATCATGTCCGTGATCACATCCGGGACTCCGAACGAACTTCGGTACATCAAAATCCATAAACTCATAATAACTGTCATCGTAACGTTAAGCGTGCGGACCCTATGGTTCGAGAACAATGTAGACATGACCGAGACACGTCTCCGGTCAATAACCAATAGCGGGACCTGGATGCCCATATTGGCTCCTACATATTCTACGAAGATCTTTATCGGTCAGACCGCATAACAACATACGTTGTTCCCTTTGTCATCGGTATGTTACTTGCCCGAGATTCGATCGTCGGTATCCAATACCTAATTCAATCTCGTTACCGGCAAGTCTCTTTACTCGCTCTGTAATACATCATCCTGCAACTAACTCATTAGTTGCAATGCTTGCAAGGCTTATGTGATGTGCATTACCGAGAGGGCCCAGAGATACCTCTCCGACAATCGGAGTGACAAATCCTAATCTCAAAATACGCCAACCCAACATCTACCTTTCGAGACACCTGTAGAGCTCCTTTATAATCACCCAGTTACGTTGTGACGTTTGGTAGCACACAAAGTGTTCCTCTGGTAAACGGGTGTTGCATAATCTCATAGTCATAGGAACATGTATAAGTCATGAAGAAAGCAATAGCAACATACTAAACGATCGGGTGCTAAGCTAATGGAATGGGTCATGTCAATCAGATCATTCAACTAATGATGTGACCTCGTTAATCAAATAACAACACTTTGTTTATGGTTAGGAAACATAACCATCTTTGATTAACGAGCTAGTCAAGTAGAGGCATACTAGTGACACTAAGTTTGTCTATGTATTCACACATGTATTATGTTTCCGGTTAATACAATTCTAGCATGAATAATAAACATTTATCATGATATAAGGAAATAAATAATAACTTTATTATTGCCTCTAGGGCATATTTCCTTCAGAGCCAAACTTTAAGAAATGACAACTTTGGTTTCTTGCCAAACCATAGTTCATAAGGCGTCGTCTCAACGGATTTTGATGGTGCCCTATTTAACGTGAATGCGGTCGTCTCTAAAGCATAACCCCAAAACGATAGTGGTAAATCAGTAAGAGACATCATAGATCGCACCATATCTAGTAAAGTATGATTACGACGTTCGGACACGCCATTACGCTGTGGTGTTCCGGGTGGCGTGAGTTGCGAAACTATTCCACAATTTTTCAAATGTACACCAAACTCGTAACTCAAATATTCTCCTCCACGATCAGATCGTAGAAACTTTATTTTCTTGTTACGATGATTTTCAACTTCACTCTGAAATTATTTGAACTTTTCAAATGTTTCTGACTTATGTTTCATTAAGTAGATATACCCATATCTGCTTAAGTCATCTGTGAAGGTGAGAAAATAACGATATCCGCCACGAGCCTCAATATTCATTGGACCACATACATCGGTATGGATGATTTCCAACAAATCTGTTGCTCTCTCCATAGTACCGGAGAACGGTGTTTTAGTCATCTTGCCCATGAGGCACGGTTCGCAAGTACCAAGTGATTCATAATCAAGTGGTTCCAAAAGTCCATCAGTATGGAGTTTCTTCATGCGCTTTATACCGATATGACCTAAACGGCAGTGCCACAAATAAGTTGCACTGTCATTATCAACTCTGCATCTTTTGGCTTCAATATTATGAATATGTGTGTTACTACTATCGAGATTCATCAAAAATAGACCACTTCTCAAAGGTGCATGACCATAAAAGATATTACTCATATAAATAGAACAACCATTATTCTCTGATTCAAATGAATAACCGTCTCGCATCAAACAAGATCCAGATATAATGTTCATGCTCAACGCTGGCACCAAATAACAATTATTTAGGTCTAATATTAATCCCGAAGGTAGATGTAGAGGTAGCGTGCCGACCGCGATCACATCGACTTTGGAACCGTTTCCCACGCGCATCGTCACCTCGTCCTTTGCCAGTGTTCGCTTAATCCGTAGTCCCTGTTTCGAGTTGCAAATATTAGCAACAGAACCAGTATCAAATACCCAGGTGCTACTGCGAGCTCTTGTAAGGTACACATCAATAACATGTATATCACATATACCTTTGTTCACCTTGCCATCCTTCTTATCCGCCAAATACTTGGGGCAGTTCCGCTTCCAGTGACCAGTCTGCTTGCAGTAGAAGCACTCAGTTTCAGGCTTAGGTCCAGACTTGGGTTTCTTCTCTTGAGCAGCAACTTGCTTGCTGTTCTTCTTGAAGTTCCCCTTCTTCATCCCTTTGCCCTTTTTCTTGAAACTAGTGGTCTTGCTGACCATCAACACTTGATGCTCCTTTTTGATTTCTACCTCCGCAGCTTTCAGCATTGCGAAGAGCTCGGGAATAGTCTTGTTCATCCCTTGCATATTATAGTTCATCACGAAGCTCTTGTAGCTTGGTGGCAGTGATTGGAGAATTCTGTCAATGACACAATCATCTGGAAGATTAACTCCCATCTGAATCAAGTGATTATTATACCCAGACATTTTGAGTATATGCTCACTGACAGAACTGTTCTCCATCTTGCAGCTATAGAACTTATTGGAGACTTCATATCTCTCAATCCGGGCATTTTCTTGAAATATTAACTTCAACTCCTGGAACATCTCATATGCTCCATGACGTTCAAAACATCATTGAAGTCCCAATTCTAAGCCGTAAAGCATGGCACACTGAACTATCGAGTAGTCATCAGCTTTGCTTTGCCAGACGTTCATAACATCTGGTGTTGCTCCAGCAGCAGGCCTGGCACCCAACGGTGCTTCTAGGACGTAATTCTTTTGAGCAGCAATGAGGATAATCCTCAAGTTACGGACCCAGTCCGTGTAATTGCTACCATCATCTTTCAATTTTGCTTTCTCAAGGAACGCATTAAAATTCAACGGAACAATAGCATGAGCCATCTATCTACAATCAACATAAACAAGCAAGATACTATCAGGTACTAAGTTCATGATAAGTTTAAGTTCAATTAATCAAATTACTTAAGAACTCCCACTTAGATAGACATCCCTCTAATCCTCTAAGTGATCACGTGATCCATATCAACTAAACCATAACCGATCATCACGTGAGATGGAGTAGTTTTCAATGGTGAACATCGCTATGTTGATCATATCTACTATATGATTCACGCTCGACCTTTCGGTCTCCGTGTTCCGAGGCCATATCTGCATATGCTAGGCTTGTCAAGTTTAACCTGAGTATCTGCGTGTGCAAAAACTGGCTTGCACCCGTTGTAGATGGACGTAGAGCTTATCACACCCGATCATCACATGGTGTCTGGGCACGACGAACTTTGGCAACGGTGCATACTCAGGGAGAACACTTCTTGATAATTCAGTGAGAGATCATCTTATAATGCTACCGTCAATCAAAGCAAGATAAGATGCATAAAAAATAAACACCACATGCAATCAATATAAGTGATATGATATGGCCATCATCATCTTGTGCTTGTGATCTCCATCTCCGAAGCACCGTCATGATCACCATCGTCACTCGCGACACCTTGATCTCCATCGTAGCATCGTTGTCGTCTCGCCAATCTTATGCTTCCACGACTATCGCTACCGCTTAGTGATAAAGTAAAGCGTTACATCGCGATTGCATTGCATACAATAAAGCGACAACCATATGGCTCCTGCCAGTTGCCGATAACTCGGTTATAAAACATGATCATCTCATACAATAAAATTTAGCATCATGTCTTTGGCCATATCACATCACAACATGCCCTGCAAAAACAAGTTAGACGTCCTCTACTTTGTTGTTGCAAGTTTTACGTGGCTGCTACGGGCTTAAGTAAGAACCAATCTCACCTACGCATTAAAACCACAACGATAGTTTGTCAAATAGACTCCGTTTTAACCTTCGCAAGGACCGGGCGTAGCCACACTCGGTTCAACTAAAGTTGGAGAAACTGACACCCGCCAGCCACCTGTGTGCAAAGCAGGGCGGTAGAACCAGTCTCGCGTAAGCGTACGCGTAATGTCGGTCCGGGCCGCTTCATCCAACAATACCACCGAACCAAAGTATGACATGCTGGTAGGCAGTATGACTTATATCGCCCACAACTCACTTGTGTTCTACTCGTGCATATAACATCTAACCATAAAACCTAGGCTCGGATACCACTGTTGGGTAACGTAGTAATTTCAAAAAAATTCCTACGCGCACGCAAGATCATGGTGATGCATAGCAACGAGGGGGAGAGCATGATCTACGTACCCTTGTAGATCGCAACGGAAGCGTTGACACAACGTAGAGGAAGTAGTAGTACGTCTTCTACTCGATCCGACCGATCCAAGCACCGTTACCCCGGCACCTCCGAGTTCTTAGCACACGTACAGCTCGATGACGATCCCCGGGCTCCGATCCAGCAAAGCTTTGGGAAGGAGTTCCGTCAGCACGACGGCGTGGTGACGATCTTGAGGTTCTACCGATGCAGGGCTTCGCCTAAGCACTACAACGATATGATTGAGGTGGAATATAGTGGCAGGGGGCACCGCACACGGCTAAGGAACGATCTCAAAGATCAACTTGTGTGTCCTAGGGTGCCCCCTGCCCCCGTATATAAAGGAGCAAGGGGGAGGCTGGCCGGCCCTATGGGGCGCGCCAAGGGGAGGGGGAGTCCTCCTCCTAGTGGGAGTAGGACTCCCCTTTCCTAATCCAATTAGGAAACCCTAAGGGGGAAGGAAAGAGGGGGAGAGGGAGAGGGAAAGATGGGCCGCGCCCCCTCCCTAGTCCAATTCGGACTCCCCATGTGGGGGGGGGGGGGGCGCCACCTCCTAGGCCGCAGCCCTCTCTCTCCCCTAAGGCCCAATAAGGCCCATTACTTCCTCGGAGGGTTCCGGTAACCCTTCCGGTACTTCGGTTTTCTCCGAAATCACCCGGAACACTTCCGGTGTCCGAATATAGCCGTCCAATATATCAATCTTTATGTCTCGACCATTTCGAGACTCCTCGTCATGTCCGTGATCACATCCGGGACTCCGAACGAACTTCGGTACATCAAAATCCATAAACTCATAATAACTGTCATCGTAACGTTAAGCGTGCGGACCCTATGGTTCGAGAACAATTTAGACATGACCGAGACACGTCTCCGGTCAATAACCGATAGCGGGACCTGGATGCCCATATTGGCTCCTACATATTCTACGAAGATCTTTATCGGTCAGACCGCATAACAACATACGTTGTTCCCTTTGTCATCGGTATGTTACTTGCCCGAGATTCGATCGTCGGTATCCAATACCTAATTCAATCTCGTTACCGGCAAGTCTCTTTACTCGCTCTGTAATACATCATCCTGCAACTAACTCATTAGTTGCAATGCTTGCAAGGCTTATGTGATGTGCATTACCGAGAGGGCCCAGAGATACCTCTCCGACAATCGGAGTGACAAATCCTAATCTCAAAATACGCCAACCCAACATCTACCTTTCGAGACACCTGTAGAGCTCCTTTATAATCACCCAGTTACGTTGTGACGTTTGGTAGCACACAAAGTGTTCCTCTGGTAAACGGGTGTTGCATAATCTCATAGTCATAGGAACATGTATAAGTCATGAAGAAAGCAATAGCAACATACTAAACGATCGGGTGCTAAGCTAATGGAATGGGTCATGTCAATCAGATCATTCAACTAATGATGTGACCTCGTTAATCAAATAACAACACTTTGTTTATGGTTAGGAAACATAACCATCTTTGATTAACGAGCTAGTCAAGTAGAGGCATACTAGTGACACTAAGTTTGTCTATGTATTCACACATGTATTATGTTTCCGGTTAATACGATTCTAGCATGAATAATAAACATTTATCATGATATAAGGAAATAAATAATAACTTTATTATTGCCTCTAGGGCATATTTCCTTCAGATCCAATAAAGCTGCGTCTCGAAATATGGAGCGGTAGGCCGAAAAACGGTTCGAAATAATGACCGGGTGGTGATGTAGTGTCACATTGCAAAAAGTTGTCAGCAGATTGGACTCGTGAAATATTATACTCTCCGCGGTGGCGTGCGGAACTTGTTTTGCAGATCCGGACACGTTCTTTGTGTTCAAAGGCTATTTTGGAGTATTCAGAGGAGGAACCTGCCTTGCAATGCCAAAAACAATCTGCACGCCGGACACCTCGTCATTGAAGCATGGTTCAGGGGCTACTGAGGGAGTCCTGGATTAAGGGGTCCTCGGGCGTCCGACCTGTTGGACATGGGCCGGACTGATGGGATACGAAGATACAATACCGAAGACTCTCACCCGTGTCTGGATGGGACTCTCCTTGGCGTGGATGGCAAGCTTGGCGTTCGGATATGAAGATTCCTTTCTGTGTAACCGACTTTGTATAACCCTAGTCCCCTCCGGTGTCTATTTAAATCGGAGGGCTTATTCCGTAGAGAAAATCATAATCACATAGGCTAGACTTTTAGGGTTTTAGCCATTATGATCTCAAGGTAGATCAACTCTTGTAATAATCATATTCATCAAGATCAATCAGGCAGGAAGTAGGGTATTACCTCAATAGAGAGGTCCCGGACCTGGGTAAACATCGTGTCCCCTGTCTCCTGTTACCATCAACCTTAGACACATAGTTCGAGACCCCCTACCCGAGATCCACCGGTTTTGACACCGACAGGGGTCATCCCCCAATAGTAGTCCTCTAAGCTGGCAGGGCCCGCCGTCTGCAGGCCGGTGTTCCCCGGCAGCTTACCTTCCGATAGTTGCGAGATCGGAACGCGTCGGTCGCTGCAAGTAGTGGTCGGATCCTTCCTTACTCGACCGGAGCGAGAAGACCGAGCGGGCCACCAGCCCACTAGCAGTTTGATTGAAGTTCACGCCCACTGCCGTCATCCGCCTGCCACGTGGGGGCCGTGGGTAGGCCTATCCCTGCCAGGCCATGCGTGCGACGGGTCGTCACTAGGGACGGGGCCCACCAGGCCTTGGGCTTGGTCCACGCGCCTGTGTATTGCGGCAGGAGCGGGGGGTCATGGGCGCAAACGATCCCACTTCTCCATGATCTCTCCATGGTTCTAAATGAGGGGGAGGGGGAACGGGCAAGGCTCATACTGCCGCTCGTCCCTGCCACACCACATCTCTTTCTTCTCCTGTTGCTCCTTCGCGTGAGCGCACGTCTACCCGCTGAGCTTCGTCGTCGTTGCTGATACGTCCATTTTGAATCATGTTTTCCTACTGTTATATATGATGTTTTTATGCGTAATAATGCTTTTTGGAGTAATCTTAATGCCTTTTCTCTCATAATTTGCAAGGTACACACGAAGAGGGAGAATTCTGGCAGCCGAAAATCTGGACCTAGAAAAGCTACATCAGGCTACCTATTCTGCACAACTCCAAACAAGCTGAAACTTAACAGAGAATTTTTATAGAGTATATGATGAATATTGGAGCAAATAAGCACCAGAGGAGGCCCACTAGGTGGGCACAACCCACCTGGGCGCGCCAGGGAGCCCAGGCGAGCCCTGGTGTGTTGTGCTCACCCAGGCCCAGCTCCGGTGCCCATCTTCTTGTATATATGTCATTTTGACCAAGAAAAAAAATAAGGAGAGGACTTTCGGGACGGAGCGCCGCCGTCTCGAGGCGGAACTTGGGCATGAGCACTTTTGCCCTCCGGTGGAGCGATTGCGCCGGGGGAACTTCCCTCTCGCAGGGGGAAATCATCGTCATCATCATCACCAACAACTCTCCCATATTGGTGAGGGCTATCTCCATCAACATCTTCAAAAGCACCATCTCATTTCAAACCCTAGTTCATCTCTTGTGTTCAATCTTGTTACTGGAACTATAGATTGGTGCTTGTGGGTGACTAGTAGTGTTGATTACATCTTGTAGTTGATTACTATATGGTTTATTTGGTGGAATATTATATGTTCAGATCCATTATGCTATTTAATATCCCTCTGATCTTGAGCATGTTTATCACTTGTGAGTAGTTACTTTTGTTCTTGAGGTCACCGGAGAAATCATGTTGCAAGTAATCATGTGAAATTGATATGTGTTCGATATTTTGATAGTATGTATGTTGTGATTCCCTTAGTGGTGTCATGTTAACATTGACTACATGACACTTCACCATATTTGGGCCTAAGGGAATGCATTGTGGAGTAGCAATTAGATGATGGGTTCCGAGAGTGACAGAATCTTAAACCCCAGTTTATGCGCTATTCTGTAAGGGACCTATTGGACCCAAAAGTTTAATGCTATGGTTAGAATTTATTCTTAATAATTTTCTCGTAGTTGCGGATGCTTGCGGGAGGGTTAATCATAAGTAGAAGGTTTGTTCAAGTAAGAACAACACCTAAGAACCAGTCCACCCACATATCAAATTATCAAAGTAGCGAACACGAATCGAATTAACACGATGAAAGTGACTAGATGAAATTCCTGTGTACCCTCAAGAACGCTTTGCTTATTATAAGAGACTGTTTTGGCCTGTCCTTTGCCTCAAAAAGATTGGGCTACCTTGCCGCACTTTTGCTACTATTATCGTTGCTTGCTCATTATAAATTATCTTGCTATCAAACTACTCTGCTACTTAAAATTTCAGCACTTGCAGACATTACCTTGCTGAAAACCACTTGTCATTTCCTTCTGCTCCTCATTGGGTTCAACACTCTTACTTATCGAAAAGAGCTACAATTGATCCCCTATACTTGTGGGTCATCAAGGCTATTTTCTGGCGCCGTTGCTGGGGAGTGAAGCGCCTTTGGTAAGGAAACATTTATGTAGTGTGCTGAAATTTATTGTCACTTGCTACTATGGAAAACAATCCTTTGAGGGGTTTGTTCGGGGTATCTTCACCTCGACCGGAACCACAATTAGCTACCCTCAACCTACTGCACCTACTGAAAATATTGAATATGAAATTCCTTCGGGTTGATAGAACAACTGCTAGCTAATCCTTATGCAGGAGATGGAACCGAACATCCTGATATACACTTGATATATGTGGAACAAATTTGTGGATTGTTTAAGCTTGCAGGTTTACCCGAAGATGATGTTAACAAGAAGGTTTTCCCTTTATCTTCAAAGGTAAAAGCATTGTCATGGTATAGGCTATGCGATGATATTGGATCTTGGAATTGGAATCAATTGAAATTGGAGTTCCACCAAAAAATTTATCCTATGCATCTAGTTTATCATGATCGGGATTACATGTATAATTTTTGGCCTTGTTAAGGAGAAAGTATCTCTAGCTTGGGGGAGGCTAAAGTCAATGTTATATTCATTCCCCAATCATGAGCTCTCAAGAGAAATTATTATCCAGAATTTTTATGCTCGGATTTCTCATAATGATCGATCTATACTTGATACTTCTTGTGCTTGTTCTTTTATGAAGAAGACTATTAAATTCTGGTGGGATCTTTTGGAAAGAATTAAATGCAACTCTGAAGATTGGGAACTCAACGAAGGCAAAAAGTCAAGTATTAACACTATTGCAGGTTGTTGCTAACGCGACACTACGATCAGAGACCCTTCGACGAAACTATGTGTGATGCCATAATCGCAAACAGTGGTGTAAAATAACCGTCAAAAAAGGTGCAAAACGTTTGTGATGGAGGATGCATCGAACACGGTTCAGATTTTAGTTGCATGTGCGATGTAGGGCATATGGTTCAGCTCAATTAACTGTTTGCGATGAGGAGGAACAAAAGAAACGGGCAACCAGATGAAGGTGTGTGCGATATACAGCATACGGTTCACACAGATGAACTATTTGTGATTAGGAAACACAAAAGAAACGGGCAGCCAGATGAAGGTGTGTGCGATATACGGCATGCGGTTCACTCGGATGAACTGTTTGCGTTGAGACAAGAGAACAGAAACGGTTCAATATAACAAGATGTGTGTGATACGCGGCAAACATGTGTGTAATCAGAAATGTGTACGAAGTCTGATAATAACATAGACAATTGCTTCTAATTTATCCGTTTGGGATTGATGAATTCATCACCGATGGGTTTCCTAGTGTGGCCCGTGCTGATCTGATTATCATCTACTTCTTGTGCTAGCTCGATGTTCCTTCTATGCTAAGTTTCCATTAATTGATGCGTTTTATGAACACACCACCGTTTCCCGCCATTTCCTCACTTGTTCCCCACCACCCAGCGATATTGCGCATAGGCGGCACGCGATGCACGGAGGCGACACGCGCATCCTTTAGCACATCCACCTTTTCCAAGCATGCCAACCCACCAAAGCGCCGCCTCTACCATCAACCTCATCGACAAGGAAAATGAGCAGGCGCCACGGCCCGTCGAGGCTGAGGCACTCCCCGGCAACATGAAGGATGACGCCGTGACGCGCATCATCGCCAGGGTTAAACAGACCTTTGGCGCATGGCGCTTGAGCGCCGCGGATCAAGATAGGCATGTCAGCGCCGACAGGCTGTAGCTCGCCGCACCACCACCTGCGCCATGTTCCGCCACCCACCACCACCATCTCCCCCGCGCCACCAGCCTCCCCTGCCCCGCCTTCCTATCCTGCCCGCCGCCGCTGCCGCACAGGCCCCCCGACCAGCCAACTATCTCCGGCGGCCAAGGCCCTCCCAACAACCACCAGATCCGATGGGATCCGGCTCCACCTCCCCTCGTCTCCCCCTCCCCAACCGCCCAGTCACCGGCCAAGGCGCACTGCGGCATCGCCCTCCCTCCTGGCTAGCCGCGCCGCCAAGCCATGGAGCAGCAGCCCCATGCGGGATCAAGGTGCGCCGGTTCCTGCGACCTGGGTAGCGCGCACGGGGCAGGGGGAGGGCAGCAGGATCCACTCACCAACGCCTCCCTCCCCTCTGCATCTGCCTCCACCAGCCTTCGACGGACGGAAAGGGAAGCGCCAGAGGGGGCTCGGCAAGGTCTGGGTGCCGTGGGAGGAGAGGGATGGCAGATCCGACGAGCTATCCTCCTCTCCGGCACACAGCGAGTCGGTCACCTACATCCCTCCCGCCTTGCGTCAGAGGCCGCGGCGGCCGAAATCCCTGCTGCACCTCCTCTCCCACAACCTCCGACGATGGATCCAGGCACCCCCGGTCAGATCGCACCCCAAGTACCCGCCCAGGGCCGCCAAGTTCGTGGTTCGCCGCCCCTATGTCCCCCTCTTCCACCTCCCATCCTCCGTCGCTGGAGCAGCACGGCCGTGGGCGTGCAGTGCACTGCGACTCCTCGTGCAGTGCAGATCAGGCATCAGGTGGTTCGGTTGCCGGGTATGTGCAGTGAGAAGAGCCATCGCATCAGATTTTTTGGACTGCTGGGCCGCCGCACCTGAGCACCTGCGTCCTGAGCCATGAGATCAAGGACGAGCAGCAGCTTGCTAGGCTTGGGAGCTAACAATATTTTTGTGTATTTGCTACTGATTTTGGTTGTGCAGTCCACTGCGTGAGTGGAAGCAGCACACCCGTTGGCACCGTGCAGTCCCTAGGCTTGGATCTCACAATTTTGTGTGTGTATTTTTCAGTTTTTTTGCAGTTGATTTTGGTCATGCAGTCCACTGCATGAGTGTAAGCAGCACAGCCGGCGGCACCGTGCAGTCCAGTGTGTGGGTGGAAGCAAACCATGTGCACGACGCGAGTGTTTCGTGCGGTGCGGACTTGCAGTTCGCCGGCGACGATGCCCTGGAACAGTAGCCGCCCATGCGCAATTCAGAAAGAGCTTATTTTGCTCTTTTTCTATAGATTTCTAACAACATTTGTTGCTCTGTATGCTACCCAAGTTTGTTGTTCCACTGTGTATACTACATGCTTGCTCGTGATGAACATTTGTTAGTCCATTGTGCTAGCCAATCATTTCACTACTACAATATGTTTCAACTTATGAGGTTCCATCAGTCTGCGAAAATGCATTCTTGCATGCCCATTGCCCTGTTGAAGCTAGGGTCCAGTGCAAATGTGCAATGCTTTTGCTGGGAAAACTTGTTGTTGTAGTACTAAGCATGCAGCGACTGAAGCAAAGTAGTTGGTTGCTTGCTTGTTGGAGATCTCAGTCGGTCAGGTCAGTGCAGCAAAAGTAGGAGCTGGGCAAAGGTTAGCATTGACCTAGGAATTCATTTAAAAAATCATGCAGATGCGATGCACTTTGGTCTTGAAAAAAGTCCACTATGAAGGATTCTCCAGTACAGTCCATTTCAAACAAAATGTCCTTAAAAACACGCAAAAATGCAGTGCACTTTGGTCTGAAAAAAGTCCACCACGAAGGACTTTTCAGTACACACATTTTAAAATAAAAATGCATTTAAAAAATCATGCAAACGCAGTGCGCTTTGGTCTTGAAAAAAGTCCACTACGAAGGACTTTTTATACAATCCATTTAAAACAAAAAAATGCATTTAGAAACCATGCAGCTCGCTTGCCCAGTTGCCCGTTCGATGCAGTGCGGTTTTCATTCTGAAGCAGTGCGGTCGGTCGTATGATGTTGTTCATCCCGTAAGTGCAAAAAAAATGTTACGAAAGCGAAAAAAAGTAATGCGGTTCACTTCTTGATTGTTGTGGTTCATTTACACCCGATGTGAAGTGCACTCTACTTTCTCGTCTTTAAAAAAAAATTATGTTTGAATAAAATAAAGGATGCAGTTCTCTTACACGTTTGATGCAGTACAGTTTTTCGTCCATGCAGTGCGGTTTTCAGTCGAATGAAGTACCCACGTCGATTTGGGTGTCGCGAAAAACAGAGTGTCCGCGTTTCGGTAAATTTAAAATTGCTCTTAAACCGTAAGGAATTAGAGAGTGTTCTACATGAAAAAGTTGCGTCTCGCCGATATCTTTCCATCGGCATATCATTTGAATCATTTCGACGATCGGTTTGTAAAAATTTCGTGAAAACGACCGCTGCCACTTGTCGTCCGCCTCACGATTTTTAGAATTAACTTAAAACTGTAAGGAATCTCAAAACCATTTCTACATATGAAAGTTGCGCCTTGTCCATGTCTTTCTAACGACGTATTACACGCCTCCTTTCGAAAAACGGTTCAAAAACTAGAGGGAAAATAGTACCAAAAATTGATTTTTTTAAACGTACTTCCGCGATTTAGTAAATTTAAAACTGCTCTTAAAACCGTAAAGAATTAGAGAAAATAATAGATATGAAATAGATGCACCTCGACGATATCTTTCCAATGGCGTATCATTTGCTTTATTCTGATGAACGGTTTAGAAAAAATCACGAAAATACGCTCGCTGCCACTTGTCATCCGCCGCACCATTTTTAAAACTGCTATTAAACCGAGAGGAATCTTGAAAAGTGTTCAACATGGCGAAATTGCGCCTAATAAATAGCTTTTGAATGGTATATTATACGCCTCGTTCCGATAAACGGTTAAAAAATTATAATGAAAACAGTATCGGAAGAACACTGCATGCAATTTTTTCCGACACGAAGTTTACTCGTGCGAGTACTGCAGCACACTTGGTTCAAACAATGACGTGCACTTGCATTGAGCGTGCAGTGCGGAAGTGTTATTAAAATAGTTATTCTGCTGATATTAGCAGAATAGACCGGCTGTATACATACATACATATATATATATATATATATATATATATATATATATATATATATAGGTAAAATGTCTGGGGCACCTAGGTGCCTAGGCACCTTGCTCAAGAATGGTAGGATTTTTCTTTCCATCCACATTAGTTAGATCACTTTCTAAAGTTTTATTGCATGCATGAGACCCTCCACGACAATTTATTGCTTGCCATAAACGTCACACGACATTTGTTCATTGTCAATTGATTCATTTCCAAAAGGAGATGCATGTTACATCATCCATGTGCGCATTTTTTTATAGGCTACTTTGAATCTCCGTAAACTGCCAACAAAAATACATGAGCATTGTTATGTGTATGACGTATTATTGTATGATTTTGGTATGATGGTTAAAATCAACCATCAATTTTTCTATTTCCAAGGTATTGAATACGCACAAATATATTTAAATACAGTGGGTATGTCATATCCAAGGCATTTGAAACTACAAAATTAAGGAAATGTGACATACCCATATATCACATTCCAAAAATCGCATACCCATTTCTTGTTAAAAACATATAGCCATGAACGTGACATACTCAAGTCCCCGCGAAAGAAGGATATTTTTTAAAAAGATATGCCAAATTTGACAGTAACCAATATATATTTGTAAGTGCATACTCAAGTCCCTGAAAAAAATGCATATACAAAAAGAATAGGTTGCTGTTCCCTCTATAGCTTTGCACGCTATTTTAGGGTCGTTCAAAAACATTTTGAACACTTATACCTCCTGTTAACTCCCTCTATAGAAAAATCGTGTCTACATATATACCCTAGAAAGTTTTGACTACATAAACATACCTAGTGATTTATTCAAGGTATCAGATACCCGTGAATTACATGACCCTAGGTGCCTATATAACACTCCATTGGCATACCCTATGTACGATTCTTATGTAGTTTCTAATGATTTACTTTTCAAGGTATCTGAACATGTCACATTTTTCAAGACTAATTTCCCTTTACAAATTAAGGTGACCAAATAATACGAAACATAAACCTAATATTATTTTTAGTTTTTGGGTATGTACAATGCATGCAGATATCCACACTCGATATTTTTTACGTACATACACCTAAGATATTGTGCTCACACACTCTTTTTGAATACACATATATGCTTTGGAGAGATACCCATAAATGATATACTTTGAATTGGTACATGCCCAAAATAATTATACTATTTTTTAATACAAGTATATGCCTTAAACACATACCCGTAAACAATATTGGAAACATACCCAAAAATGATATACCTTAAATAAGGACACACTCAAAATGTACATGAGTATTTTCCATGAAACCATACCAATTGGAAACATACCTTTATATCCACAATTATGATATACCTAAGAGTACACTTTTCTCGCAAGAAATGACTTTCTACTGTATCCAAAAAGGTTCACACACCATGGGACATGCATGGCATTGAAAACATTGAATATTAATGAATGATTTTCTCTATCATCTCTAATGTGAGCATTAAATGTCTATGAATAATTCTTTCCTACTAAAGGTGCGCCCACGTGTATCAACCACTAATTCTTTCCTAATAAAAAGTGTGTCCATAATAGGTAATAATCAGCTATTATTCTTTCCTAGTAAAAAGGTCACCAATTAATTCTAGCATTGTTTCACCTGCACACATCTCATTGTAATCCAACGGTTTTTAGGCAAGGTGCCCAGGCAACTAGGTGTCCCATATGGGCGTCCTATATATATATATATATATATATATATATATATATATATATAATATCATCACATATACGTGATGATACTTAACTACTAGGTATAATGCATAAAATTGAAAATGAACAATGCTAAAACTAATAATCCCTCCTGGGGCCAGTATTTCGGCAGCCCCTCGCCAGCAGCTCCCTGGTGCGCAGCGTCTTCCGAGTGCGGAGGCAGTACTCCGCCTCCTCCGCCTCGCAGCGCTTGACGTACCGATCTGCCTCTTGTTGGCGGACGCGCGCAGCCGATCTTGTCATTTCGTTGGGCGCCCACGGGAGCTCCTCGTCGGTGGCACGCTGGAGCTTATCAACCCACCTCCATGCAGCGATGAGGCGCCCAGCGCCTATGACCTTCCTTGTGAAGTACCCGTCTTCGTACACCTCCTCGGCACGACGACGCGGCCGCCCCCAAAGCTTCGCCGCCTCCTTTTTCCAGGCGGCATCATGGGCTTCACAGGCCGCCTGGTACCTGGCTTCCTCCTCCGCCATCTCGTTCTTGAACGCCACTTGCCTGGCTTTCTCAGCCGGCGGCAGCGACTTCCACAGACAAAGATTGTACTGGCCCCAAAACCAATCCAAAGTTGGGGGCTCAAAAGTTCTTGTCTTGAGTCCACGTAGCACTTCAACGTTCGCCCTCTTAGCTTGTCCATTGCTCCGGGGGTGTGCCACAGAGGCAAATGAGATCTTGCATCCGAGGGCATGAACATATTGCATGAAGGCGTAGCTCGTGAACTGGGTGCCATTGTCAGTGATGATCCTTGCCGGAACTCCAAAACGACACACCAATTCTTTCATGAACTTGATAGCTGACTGAGCAGACACCTTTCTCACGGCAGTCACATCCGCCCACTTTGTAAACTTGTCGATGGCAACGAACAAGAATTCAAAGCCCCCGATTGCTCGGGGGAAGGGGCCAAGGATATTGTGTCCCTGATTGAAAATGCAATGACAAAGGGATTGTTTGAAGATCTTGGGCAGGCAGGTGTGTTTTCTTGGAATGGAACTGAAAGGCTTCACATGTCGTGACTAGCTCGACTGCATCTTGGAGGGCTGTGAGCCAATAGAATCCTTGCCGTAATGCCTTCCCAACTAATGCCCTTGATCCCATGTGGGAGCCACACATTCCTCCATGAATCTCAGCCAGCAGTTCCTTTCCTTCTTCCCGACAGACACACTTCAATTTCACACCGTTGGGCCTCCTTCTGTACAGAGTGTCATCGACAAATAGGTACATACTGGCCCTCCAAGCTACTCTCTCAGCTTCATCTTGGTCGTCGGGAAGCTCTCCGATTTGGAGAAAGTGGACAATGTGCCTTGCCCAAGTGGGAGCCTGGGGCTCGGCAATGAGGACTGGCGGCACCTCCTCTGCTGCGGGAGCACCAGCCTCGTTCGTGGGGTCCATAGGCCCGGCTGGAGGGGGTGGTCCGGCAGGCTGTGAGGAGTTGTTTCCGACAGGGAATCCGCTGGGAGCGGATGGCTCTACCGGGAGAGGCTTTCCAGTGTCCAACTTTCTCCTCTTCCGAGCCATTGTCATTGGGGATACAGAGGGCTGAGTGAGATGGAGAACAAAAGTTCTTGGTTCCACAAGAAGCTTCTGCACAGCACACTTTGACAGATGATCAGCTATGCTGTTTTCCGCATGGGGTACGCGCTCTGTTTGCGATTCGTCAAAACGCTTCTCCAATCTCCTCACTTCCTCGACGTATGATTCCATCAATGGACTTTGATAATACTTGTTGACTTGTCTCACCAAAAGCTGTGAATCTCCTTAAATGATCAGCTTCTTAATTCCAAATTTAGCTGCAGTCCTAAGCTCGGCTAGAAGCCCTTCATACTCAGCTGTATTGTTGGTTGATTCCTCCCGGGCAAAATGCATTTGCACGACATACTTCAAGCGCTCCCCGGAGGGAGCGACAAGAAGCACACTAGCTCTTGCACCTTGTAGGGAAAAAGCACCATCAAAATACATAATCCATTCTTGGGGCGATTCCTTGCCGGGGATAACTGTCTCTGTCACTTCCTCATCAGGGGTTGGCGTCCATTCTGCAATAAACTATGCCAACGCCCTGCTCTGAATAGTTGATGTGCTCTCAAACTTCAAACCAAAGCTGGATAACTCCAAAGCCCACTCCACTATTCTAACGGTAGCCTCAGGGTTTCGGAGAATACTTTGCAATGGAAAACGAGTAACAACCGTAATCTCATGGGCTTAGAAGTAGTGGCGAAGTTTCCTTGAAGCCATAATGAGACCAAAGATCAACTTTTGCACACCAGAGTACCTCGATGTAGCCCCCTGTAACAAGGAGCTGACGAAGTACACTAGACATTGCACCACTTTCTTCCTTGTCGCATCCTTGGGGTTGTTCTCGTTGCCGTGCTCATTGCTGTCCTGATCCTTCTCTGATTCTGCCAGTTTCTTCTCACTTTCTGCCTCATCCACTTCCCGCTGCGCTACCAGGGCCGCACTGACCACTTGGTTGGTTGCCGCCAAGTATAGCAACAATGGCTCCTGGTGTTTGGGAGCAACCAAGGTAGGCACGGAGGACAATTAAGCTTTTAACTCTTGCAAAGCTGCATCTGCTTCCGTGGTCCACTTCATAGGGCCGGCCTTCTTCAAAATTTTAAAGAATGGCAGGACGCGCTCGATGGACTTGGAAATGAATCTGCTTAGCGCGGCAACACATCCTGTCGGGCACCTCACATCCTTAACTGTCCTTGGCGCTTGGATCTGCTCGATGGCCTTGATCTTATCGGGGTTGGCTTCAATCCCGTGATGGGACACAAAGAAACCAAGCAGCTTGCCAGAGGGAACACCAAATACACACTTCTCCGGGTTGAGCTTCAAATTAATCTTGCGCAGATTATCAAATGTTTCCTCCCAATCCTGAATAAGGGTGGCCTTATCCTTGGTCTTGACTACAATATCATCCATATAGGCTTCTATGTTTCTGTGCAACTGTGGCTCAAAACCAATCTGGATTGCCCTTGCAAAAGTGGACCCGACACTCTTTAATCCAAATGGCATGTGGACAAAGCAGTACGTACCAAAAGTAGTGATAAACGATGTCTTCTCTTCATCTTCCTTGGACATGAAGATTTGGTTATACCTGTTGGGGAACGTAGCATAAATTCAAAATTTTCCTACGTGTCACCAAGATCTATCTATGGAGAGACCAGCAACGAGGGAAGGAGAGTTGCATCTACATACCCTTGTAGATCGCTAAGCGGAAGCGTTCAAGTGAACGGGGTTGATGGAGTCGTACTCGTCGTGATTCAAATCACCGATGACCAAGTGCCGAACGCACGGCACCTCCGTGTTCAACACACGTACAGCCCGGTGACGTCTCCCACGCCTTGATCCAGCAAGGAGAGAGGGAGAGGTTGAGGAAGACTTCATCCAACAGCAGCACAACGGCGTGGTGGTGATGGAGGAGCGCGGCAATCCTGCAGGGCTTCGCCAAGCACCACAGAAGAGGAGGAAGAAGAGACGCAGGGCTGCACCAAGAGGGAGATCGAATCTTGTGTGTTTTGGGGCAGCCCTAGGCCTCATATATATAGGGGAAGGGGAGGGCTGCGCCCCCTTCTAGGGTTCCCACCCCTAGGGGGGGGGCAGCCCTAGATGGGGTCAAGGGTGGCGGCCAAGAGGGGGAGGGGAGAGGGAGGCGCCCCAATATGGGCCCTAAGGCCCATACCCCATTAGGGTTTGCCCCCTTTCCACCTCTTGGGCACCTTGGGCCCTTGTGGGAGGCGCACCAGCCCACTAAGGGGCTGGTCCCTCACCACTCTTAGCCCACGCAAGCCTCCGGGGCAGGTGGCCCCACTTGGTGGACCCCCGGGACCCTCCCGGTGGTCCCGGTACGTTACCGATAAACCCCGAAACTCTTCCGGTGTCCAAAACAGGACTTCCCATATATAAATCTTTACCTCCGGACCATTCCGGAACTCCTCGTGACGTCCGGGATCTCATCCGGGACTCCGAACAACATTCGGTAACCACATACTAACTTCCTTTATAACCCTAGCGTCATCGAACCTTAAGTGTGTAGACCCTACGGGTTCGGGAGACATGCAGACATGACCGAGACGTTCTCCAGTCAATAACCAACAGCGGGATCTGGATACCCATGTTGGCTCCCACATGTTCCACGATGATCTCATCGGATGAACCACGATGTCAAGGACTTAATCAATCCCGTATACAATTTCCTTTGTCTATCGGTACGATACTTGCCCGAGATTCGATCGTCGGTATCCCGATACCTTGTTCAATCTCGTTACCGGCAAGTCTCTTTACTCGTTCTGTAACACATCATCCCGTGATCAACTCCTTGATCACATTGTGCACATTATGATGATGTCCTACCGAGTGGGCCCAGAGATACCTCTCCGCTTACACGGAGTGACAAATCCCAGTCTCGATTCGTGCCAACCCAACAGACACTTTCGGAGATACCTGTAATGTACCTTTATAGCCACCCAATTACATTGTGACGTTTGGCACACCCAAAGCACTCCTACGGTATCCGGGAGTTGCACAATCTCATGGTCTAAGGAAATGATACTTGACATTAGCAAAGCTTTAGCATACGAACTACACGATCTAGTGCTATGCTTAGGATTGGGTCTTGTCCATCACATCATTCTCCTAATGATGTGATCCCGTTATCAACGACATCCAATGTCCATGGTCAGGAAACCGTAACCATCTATTGATCAACGAGCTAGTCAACTAGAGGCTTACTAGGGACATGGTGTTGTCTATGTATCCACACATGTATCTGAGTTTTCTATCAATACAATTCTAGCATGGATAATAAACGATTATCATGAACAAGAAAATATGATAATAATCAATTTATTATTGCCTCTAGGGCATATTTCCAACAGTCTCCCACTTGCACTAGAGTCAATAATCTAGTTCACATCGCCATGTGATTAACACTCACAGGTCACATCGCCATGTGACTAACACCCAAGAGTTTACTAGAGTTAGTAGTCTAGTTCACATCACTATGTGATTAACACTCAATGAGTTCTAGGTTTGATCATGTTGCTTGTGAGAGAGGTTCTAGTCAACGGGTCTGAACCTTTCAGATCCGTGTGTGCTTTACAAATCTTTATGTCATCTCCTAGATGCAGCTACCACGCTCTATTTGGAGCTATTCCAAATAACTGTTCTACTATACGAATCCAGTATACTACCCGAATAATCTGGATTAGTGTCAAAGTTTGCATCGGCGTAACCCTTTATGACGAACTCTTTTACCACCTCCATAATCAAGAAAATTCCTTAGTCCACTAGTTACTAAGGATAACTTTGACCGCTGTCCTGTGATCCATTCTTGGATCACTCTTGTACCCCTTGACTGACTCATGGCAAGGCACACTTCAGGTATGGTACACAGCATAGCATACTGTAGAGCCTACGTCTTAAGCATAGGGGACGACCTTTCGTCCTTTCTCTCTATTCTGTCGTGGTCGAGCTTTAAGTCTTAACTTCATACCTTAAAACTCAGGCAAGAACTCCTTCTTTGACTGATCCATCTTGAACACCTTCAAGATCATGTCAAGGTATGTGCTCATTTGAAAATACCATTAAGCGTTTTGATCTATCCTTATAGATCTCGATGCTCAATGTTCAAGTAGCTTAATCCAGGCTTTCCATTGAAAAACACTTTCCAAATAACCCTATATGCTTTCTTAGAAATTCTACATCATTTCTGATCAACAATATGTCAACAACATATACTCATCAGAAATTCTATAGTGCTCCCACTCACTTATTTGGAAATACAAGTTTCTCATAAACTTTGTATACACCAAAATCTTTGATCATCTCATCAAAGCACACATTCCAACTCCGAGATGCTTACTCCAGTCCTCAGAAGGATTGCTGGAGCTTTGCATACTTATTAGCATCTTTCAGGATTGACAAAACCTTCCGGTTGTATCACATACAACCTTTCCTCATAAATCGTCGAGGAAACAATGTTTTGACATCCTATCTGCAAGATTTCATAAATAGTGCAGTAACTGCTAATATAATTCCAACAGACTTTTAGCATCGCTACAGGTGAGAAAGTCTCATCGTAGTCAACTCCTTGAACTTGTCGAAAACATCTTAACGACAAGTCGAGCTTTCTTAATGGTGACATTTACCATCATTGTCCGTCTTCCTTTAAAATCCATCTATACTCAACAGCCTCACGACCATCGAGCTGTTCTGTCAAAGTCTACACTTTGTTTTCATATATGGATCCTATCTCGGATTATATGGCCTCGAGCCATTTGTCGGAATCCGGGCCCACCATCGCTTCTCCATAGCTCGTAGGTTCATTGTTGTCTAGCAACATGACTTCCAAGACAGGACTACGTACCACTCTGAAGTAGTACGCATCCTTGTCATCCTACGAGGTTTGATAGTGACTTGATCTGAAGTTTCATGATCACTATCATAAGCTTCCACTTCAATTGGTGTAGGTGCCACAGGAACAACTTCCTGTGCCCTGCCACACACTAGTTGAAGAGACGGTTTAATAACCTCATCAAGTCTCCACCATCCTCCCACTCAATTCTTTCGAGAGAAACTTTTCTCGAGAAAGGACCCGATTCTAGAAACAATTCGAATCTGAGACAGGAGGTATACCCAACTGTTTTGGGTGTCCTATGAAGATGCATTTATCCGCTTTGGGTTCGAGCTTATCAGCCTGAAACTTTTTCACATAAGCGTCGCAGCCCCAAACTTTTAAGAAATGACAGCTTAGGCTTCTCTAAACCATAGTTCATATGGTGTCATCTCATCGGAATTACGTAGTGCCCCTTTTAAAGTGAATGTGGTTGTCTCCAATGCCTAACCCATAAATTATTGTGGTAATTCGATAAGAGACATCATGGTATGCATCATATCCAATAGGGTGCAGTTATGATGTTCGAACACACCATCACACTATGGTGTTCCAGGCTGTATCAGTTGTGAAACAATTTCCACAATGTCTTAATTCTGTGCCAAACTCGTAATTCAGATATTCATCTCTATGATCATATCATAGATCTTTTATCCTCTTGTCACGATGATCTTTCAACTTCACCCTGAAATTACTTGAACCTTTCAATAATTCAGACTCGTGATTCATCAAGTAAATATACTCAACATCTACTCATCTGTGAAGTAAGAACATAACGATATCCACTACATGCCTCAACACTCATTGGACTGCACACATCAAAATGTATTACTTCCAGCAAGTTGCTTTCTGATTCCATTTTACTGAAACCGATGCTTTCAGTCATCTTGCCCATGTGGTATGATTTGCATGTCTCAAGTGATTCAAAATCAAGTGAGTTCAAACGGTCCATCTGCATGGAGTTTCTTCATGCATATTCACCAATAGACATGGTTCGCATGTCTCAAACTTTTCAAAAATGAGTGAGTCCAAAGATCCATCAACATGGAGCTTCTTCATGCGTTTTATACCGATATGACTTACGTGGCAGTGCCACGAGTAGGTACTATCATTTCTATCTTTTGGCGTGAACATGTGTATCACTACGATCGAGAAATAAACCATTCATTTTAGATGTAAGACCATTGAAGGCATTATTCAAATAAACAGAGTAACCATTATTCTCCTTAAATGAATAACCGTATTGCGATGGACATAATCCAATCATGTCTATGCTCAACGCAAACACCAATCTCGATGGTAGAGGGAGCGTGCGATGCTTGATCATATCAACATTGGAAACACTTCCAACACATATCGTCAGCTCACCTTTAGCTAGTCTCCGTTTAATCCGTAGCTTTTATTTCGAGTTACTAACACTTAGCAAGCGAACCGGTATCTAATACCCTGGTGCTACTAGGAGTACTAGTAAAGTACACATTAACATAATGTATATCCAATATACTTCTATCGACCTTGCCAGCCTTCTTATCTACCAAGTATCTAGGGTAATTCTGCTCCAGTGGTTGTTCCTCTTATTACAGAAGCACTTAGTCTCGGGTTTGGGTTCAACCTTGGGTTTCTTCACTAGAGCAGCAGCTGAATTGCCGTTTCATGAAGTATCCCTTCTTGCCCTTACCCTTCTTGAAACTAGTGGTTTCACCAACCATCAACAATTGATGCTCCTTCTTGATTTCTACTTTCGCGGTGTCAAACATCGCGAATATTTCAAGGATCATCATATATGTCCCTGATATATTATAGTTCATCACGAAGCTCTTAGTAGCTTGGTGGTAATGACTTCGGAGAAACATCATTATCTCATCTGGAAGATCAACTCCCACCCGATTCAAATGATTGTTGTACTCAGACAATCTGAGCACAAGCTCAACAATTGAGCTTTTCTCCTTAGTTTGCAGGTTAAGAAAATCGTCGGAGGTCTTATACCTCTTGACGTGGGCACAAGCCTGAAATCCCAATTTCAGCCCTCGAAACATCTCATATGTTTCGCGACGTTTCAAAACTGTCTTTGGTGCCTCAACTCTAAACCGTTTAACTGAACTATCATGTAGTTATCAAAACGTGTATGTCAGATGTTCGCAACATCTACAGACGACGTTCGAGGTTCAGCACACTGAGCGGTGCATTAAGGACATAAGCCTTCTAAGAAGCAATGAGGACAATCCTTAGTCTACGGACCTAGTCCGCATAATTGCTACTATCAACTTTCAACTAATTTTTTTTCTCTAGGAACATATCTAAACAGTAGAACTAAAGCGCGAGCTACAACATAATTTGCAAAGACCTTTTGACTATGTTCAGGATAATTAAGTTCATCTTATGAACTCCCACTCAGACAGACATCCCTCTAGTCATCTAAGTGATTACATGATCCGAGTCAACTAGGCCGTGTCCGATCATCACGTGAGACGGACTAGTCAACGTCGGTGAACATCTTCATGTTGATCGTATCTTCTATACGACTCATGCTCGACCTTTCGGTCTTCTGTGTTCCGAGGCCATGTCTATACACATGCTAGGCTCGTCAAGTTAACCCTAAGTGTTTTGCATGTGTAAAACTGTCTTACACCCGTTGTATGTGAACGTAAGGATCTATCACACCCGATCATCACGTGGTGCTTCGAAATGACGAACTGTAGCAACGGTGCACAGTTAGGGGAGAACACTTCTTGAAATTTTAATGAGGGATCATCTTATTTACTATCGTCGTTCTAAGCAAATAAGATGTATAAACATGATAAACATCACATGCAATCAAATAGTGACATGATATGGCCATCATCACTTTGCTCCTTTTGATCTCCATCTTCGGGGCTCCATGATCATCATCGTCACCGGCATGACACCATGATCTCCATCATCATGATCTCCATCATCGTGTCTTCATGAAGTTGCCTCGCCAAATATTACTTCTACTACTATGGCTAACGGTTAGCAATAAATTAAAGTAATTACATGACGTTTAAGTTGACACGCAGGTCATAAATAAATAAAGACAACTCCTATGGCTCCTGCCGGTTGTCATACTCATCGACATGCAAGTCGTGATTCCTATTACAAGAACATGATCAATCTCATACATCACATATATCATTCATCACATCCTTTGGCCATATCACATCACATAGCATACCCTGCAAAAACAAGTTAGACGTCCTCTAATTGTTGTTTGCATGTTTTACGTGGCTGCTATGGGTTTCTAGCAAGAACGTTTCTTACCTACGCAAAGACCACAACGTGATATGCCAATTGCTATTTACCCTTCATAAGGACCCTTTTCATCGAATCCGATCCGACTAAAGTGGGAGAGACAGACACCCGCTAGCCACCTTATGCAACTAGTGCATGTCAGTCGGTGGAACCAGTCTCACGTAAGAGTACGTGTAAGGTCGGTCCGGGCCGCTTCATCCCACGATGCTGCCGAATCAAGATAAGACTAGTAACGGCAAGCATATTGAACAAAATCAACGCCCACAACTACTTTGTGTTCTACTCGTGCATAGAATCTACGCAATAGACCTAGCTCATGATGCCACTGCTGGGGAACGTAGCATAAATTCAAAATTTTCCTACGTGTCACCAAGATCTATCTATGGAGAGACCAGCAACGAGGGAAGGAGAGTTGCATCTACATACCCTTGTAGATCGCTAAGCGGAAGCGTTCAAGTGAACGGGGTTGATGGAGTCGTACTCGTCGTGATTCAAATCACCGATGACCAAGTGCCGAACGCACGGCACCTCCGCGTTCAACACACGTACAGCCCGGTGACGTCTCCCACGCCTTGATCCAGCAAGGAGAGAGGGAGAGGTTGAGGAAGACTTCATCCAACAGCAGCACAACGGCGTGGTGGTGATGGAGGAGCGCGGCAATCCTGCAGGGCTTCGCCAAGCACCACAGAAGAGGAGGAAGAAGAGACGCAGGGCTGCACCAAGAGGGAGATCGAATCTTGTGTGTTTTGGGGCAGCCCTAGGCCTCATATATATAGGGGAAGGGGAGGGCTGCGCCCCCTTCTAGGGTTCCCACCCCTAGGGGGGGGGCAGCCCTAGATGGGGTCAAGGGTGGCGGCCAAGAGGGGGAGGGGAGAGGGAGGCGCCCCAATATGGGCCCTAAGGCCCATACCCCATTAGGGTTTGCCCCCTTTCCACCTCTTGGGCACCTTGGGCCCTTGTGGGAGGCGCACCATCCCACTAAGGGGCTGGTCCCTCACCACTCTTAGCCCACGCAAGCCTCCGGGGCAGGTGGCCCCACTTGGTGGACCCCCGGGACCCTCCCGGTGGTCCCGGTACGTTACCGATAAACCCCGAAACTCTTCCGGTGTCCAAAACAGGACTTCCCATATATAAATCTTTACCTCCGGACCATTCCGGAACTCCTCGTGACGTCCAGGATCTCATCCGGGACTCCGAACAACATTCGGTAACCACATACTAACTTCCTTTATAACCCTAGCGTCATCGAACCTTAAGTGTGTAGACCCTACGGGTTCGGGAGACATGCAGACATGACCGAGACGTTCTCCAGTCAATAACCAACAGCGGGATCTGGATACCCATGTTGGCTCCCACATGTTCCACGATGATCTCATCGGATGAACCACGATGTCAAGGACTTAATCAATCCCGTATACAATTTCCTTTGTCTATCGGTACGATACTTGCCCGAGATTCGATCGTCGGTATCCCGATACCTTGTTCAATCTCGTTACCGGCAAGTCTCTTTACTCGTTCTGTAACACATCATCCCGTGATCAACTCCTTGATCACATTGTGCACATTATGATGATGTCCTACCGAGTGGGCCCAGAGATACCTCTCCACTTACACGGAGTGACAAATCCCAGTCTCGATTCGTGCCAACCCAACAGACACTTTCGGAGATACCTGTAATGTACCTTTATAGCCACCCAGTTACGTTGTGACGTTTGGCACACCCAAAGCACTCCTACGGTATCCGGGAGTTGCACAATCTCATGGTCTAAGGAAATGATACTTGACATTAGCAAAGCTTTAGCATACGAACTACACGATCTAGTGCTATGCTTAGGATTGGGTCTTGTCCATCACATCATTCTCCTAATGATGTGATCCCGTTATCAACGACATCCAATGTCCATGGTCAGGAAACCGTAACCATCTATTGATCAATGAGCTAGTCAACTAGAGGCTTACTAGGGACATGGTGTTGTCTATGTATCCACACATGTATCTGAGTTTCCTATCAATACAATTCTAGCATGGATAATAAACGATTATCATGAACAAGAAAATATGATAATAATCAATTTATTATTGCCTCTAGGGCATATTTCCAACAATACCCAGAGTTTGTGTCCAGAAAGGAGAGCAAATCACAAACTGAAGTGGAATCCACAATCTGGTCGATGCGCGGCAAGGGACAAGGGTCTTTCGAGGAAGCCTTGTTGAGATATGTGAAATCTATGCAAAGCCTCCACTTCCCGTTAGCCTTTCGGAATACCACTAGATTCGCCAACCACGTGGGGTGCAATACTCCTCTGACCAAACCAGCTGCCTCAAGCTTCTTGATCTCTTTCGCAATAAACTTCTGCCTCTCCAAAGCCTGCTTCCGGACATTCTGCTTGACAAGTCAGGCATGTGGGCAGACAACAAGGTGGTGCTCGATTACCTCCATGGGAACGCCGGGGATATCGGATGGTTTCCAGGCAAACACATCGATATTCGCCCGCAAGAAGGCAATGAACGCGCTTTCCTATTTGTCATCGAGGGTGGTGCTGATAGTGAAGGTAGCACCAACACCAGCCAGCCCTGCCGGGACCATCTTCACTTGGGGTGTAGCGACCTTGGATCTTTTGCTATTAGAACACTCCTGCACGTCGTCAATGGGTGTCGTGCCCTCGATGGCGGCACGCTTCTCGGACTCTTTGCCAGAGTCTCTGTAGTCTCTCTTCTTTCTTTTACTTCCCTTGGCGGGGGTGGCCACTGCCTTTGCCGTGACCGCGTCCCGGTACATCTTGTCCACACAAATGTTTGCATCCTTCTCAACCGAGGGGATAGTAATGAATCCTAGTGGCCCATGCATCTTCAATGTGTTGTAGGCATAGTGTGATGCCGCCATGAACTTAGCCAGGGCCGGGCGTCCAAGTATCCCATTGTACGGCAGGGGGAGATCAACCACATCAAACACAATCCTCTCAGTCCGGTAGTTTAGTTCTCCCCCAAATGTTACCGGCAATGTGATCTTTCCCTTAGGACGACTCCTGCCGAGATTAACTCCTTGAAACGTATCGGTAACCTCTAGCTCTTCTTCTCCTATCTGAAGCTTGCTGATGACTGCTAGGGAAATCAGATTGAACCTGGCCCCACCGTCTACCAGCATCTTTATGACTTGAGGTTGCGGTTTGTTGGAGAGACCAACAACAGCAAACATCCTACCGCAGTGGTACGGCTAGGATGGTCCTCTTCATCGAAAATGATGGGCATATGGGACCATTTGAGCAGCTTCCCGGCCTCTGGCGCTAGCTCCACGGCATTGACTGCTCGCGCCCACCGCTTGAGCTGGCGGTGAGAATTGTGCAGAGATGCACCTCCGTCAATGCACATGGCATCCATGGCCTTCTGAAACTCCTGCTCACTGGTCTCCTCTTCATCCCCTCCATCCTTCTCATCATCACATGTTTCCTCCTCTCGACCTCTGGCGGGCTTTCCTTGGTTCCGAAAGGGCTTGCCGGGGTGGTTTACTCCACCACCTCCGCCCTTACCGCCAGTAATATTCTGACCTTTTTCCTTATCTCGCTTCTCATACTCTGCTTTTTGTTTCTTGATAAGCTGCTCAACCTGATAACACTCTTGAAGGTCATGGCGGACCAGCTCGCCGTGAGCCCTCAGCTTTGGCGAAACCGAGCAGGCTTTGGATGGTGGCACGCCATTCGTCCATCTGCTCGGCCGGTGCTAGAAACCTCGGCAGCAGCTGAGCTCGCGCCATGGCCTCCGAAGCCGTACTTGGCATGGACATTGATGAAGTCGATCGTACCGTCGCTCGGCTCCTGACGGTGCGAGCAGCGGTAGCGCTTCGCCCTTGCTGCTACTACGGGGCGACTACCTGGACATGGTGCGACGAAAGCGCTTGAGGGCCAGTGGCTCCGTCGGGCGCAGCAGCTTGGTCGGCCCGCCCTGGGGGAGGTGTACGCGCTGCGACCGCACCCATGGTGGGGGCGGCCAGAGGGCAACGGTTCGCCCTGGTTCGAGTGCCCTTGCTGTGGCTGTGCCCGTCGATGGGGGAGAGGGGTGCATATGGAGTGGCCCCCTCACCCGTGTTGGGGGACGCAGTAATTTCGAAAATTTTCCTACGCACACGCAAGATCATGGTGATGCATAGCAACGAGAGGGGAGAGTGTTGTCTACGTACCAACGCAGACCGACTGCGGAAGCGATCACACAACGTAGAGGAAGTAGTCGTACGTCTTCTTCCCGATCCGACCGATCCAAGCACCGTTACTCCGGCACCTCCGAGTTCTTAGCACACGTACAGCTCGATGACGTTCCTCGGGCTCCGATCCAGCAAAGCGTCGAGGAAGAGTTCCGTCAGCACGACGGCGTGATGACGATCTTGATGTACTACCGACGCAGGGCTTCGCCTAAGCACTACAACGGTACGATCGAGGTGGAATTTGGTGGCAGGGGGCACCGCACACGGCTAAGGAATGATCTCAAGGATCAACTTGTGTGTCTTGGGGTTCCCCCTGCCCCCGTATATAAAGGTTGGAGGAGGGGGAGCCGGCCGGCCAGGGAGAGGAGGCGCGGGGGAGTCCTACTCCCACCGGGAGTAGGACTCCTCCCTCTAATCCTAATCCTATTAGGACTCCCGGGGGGAAAAGGAGAGAGAAGGGGGGCCGGCCCCCTATCCTAGTCCTACTAGGACTTAGGGAAAGGGGGGGGGGCGCCGGCCAGCTTGTGGGCTTCCCTTTTTCTCTTTTCCACTAAAGCCCAATAGGCCCATTAGTCTCCCGGGGGGTTCCGGTAACCCTCCCGGTATTCCGGTAAAATCCCGATTTCACCCGGAACACTTCCTATGTCCAAACATAGGCTTCCAATATATCAATCTTTACGTCTCGACCATTTCGAGACTCCTCGTCATGTCCGTGATCTCATCCGGGACTCCGAACAACCTTCGGTACATCAAAATGCATAAACTCATAATAACTGTCATCGTAATGTTAAGCGTGCGGACCCTACGGTTCGAGAACAATGTAGACATGACCGAGACACGTCTCCGGTCAATAACCAATAGCGGGACCTGGATGCCCATATTGGCTCCTACATATTCCACGAAGATCTTTATCGGTCAGACCGCATAACAACATACGTTGTTCCCTTTGTCATCGGTATGTTACTTGCCCGAGATTCGATTGTCGGTATCCAATACCTAGTTCAATCTCATTACTGGCAAGTCTCTTTACTCGTTCCGTAATACATCATCTCACAACTAACATATTAGTTGCAGTGCTTGCAAGGCTTATGTGATGTGCATTACCGAGAGGGCCCAGAGATACCTCTCCGACAATCGAAGTGACAAAACCCTAATCTCGAAATACGCCAACCCAACATCCACCGTTGGAGACACCTGTAGTACTCCTTTATAATCACCCAGTTACGTTGTGACGTTTGGTAGTACCCAAAGTGTTCCTCCGGTAAATGGGAGTTGCATAATCTCATAGTTATAGGAACATGTATAAGTCATGAAGAAAGCAATAGCAACATACTAAACGATCGGGTGCTAAGCTAATGGAATGGGTCATGTCAATCAGATCATTCTACTAATGATGTGACCTCGTTAATCAAATAACAACTCTTTGTTCATGGTTAGGAAACATAACCATCTTTGATTAACGAGCTAGTCAAGTAGAGGCATACTAGTGACACTTTGTTGGTCTATGTATTCACACATGTATTATGTTTCCGGTTAATACAATTCTAGCATGAATAATAAACATTTATCATGATATAAGGAAATAAATAATAACTTTATTATTGCCTCTAGGGCATATTTCCTTCAGTCTCCCACTTGCACTAGAGTCAATAATCTAGATTACACAGTAATGATTCTAACACCCATGGAGCCTTGGTGCTGATCATGTTTTGCTCGTGGAAGAGGCTTAGTCAACGGGTCTGCAACATTCAGATCCGTATGTATCTTGCAAATCTCTATGTCTCCCACCTGGACTAAATCCCGGATGGAGTTGAAGCGTCTCTTGATGTGTTTGGTTCTTTTGTGAAATCTGGATTCCTTTGCCAAGGCAATTGCACCAGTATTGTCACAGAAGATTTTCATTGGACCCGATGCACTAGGTATGACACCTAGATCGGATATGAACTCCTTCATCCAGACTCCTTCGTTTGCTGCTTCCGAAGCAGCTATGTACTCCGCTTCACATGTAGATCCCGCTACGACGCTTTGTTTAGAACTGCACCAACTGACAGCTCCACCGTTTAAAGTAAACACGTATCCGGTTTGCGATTTAGAATCGTCCGGATCAGTGTCAAAGCTTGCATCAACGTAACCTTTTACGGTGAGCTCTTTGTCACCTCCATATACGACAAACATATCCTTAGTCCTTTTCAGGTATTTCAGGATATTCTTGACCGCTGTCCAGTGATCCATTCCTGGATTACTTTGGTACCTCCCTGCTAAACTTATAGCAAGGCACACATCAGGTCTGGTACACAGCATTGCATACATGATAGAGCCTATGGCTGAAGCATAGGGAACATCTTTCATTTTCTCTCTATCTTCTGCCGTGGTCGGGCATTGAGTCTGACTCAACTTCACACCTTGTAACACAGGCAAGAACCCTTTCTTTGCTTGATCCATTTTGAACTTCTTCAAAATCTTGTCAAGGTATGTGCTCTTTGAAAGTCCAATTAAGCGTTTTGATCTATCTCTATAGATCTTTATGCCTAATATGTAAGCAGCTTCCCCGAGGTCTTTCATCGAAAAACTTTTATTCAAGTATCCCTTTATGCTATCCAGAAATTCTATATCATTTCCAATCAGCAATATGTCATCCACATATAATATCAGAAATGCTACAGAGCTCCCACTCACTTTCTTGTAAATACAGGCTTCTCCAAAAGTCTGTATAAAGCCAAATGCTTTGATCACACTATCAAAGCGTTTATTCCAACTCCGAGATGCTTGCACCAGTCCATAAATGGATCGCTGGAGTTTGCATACTTTGTTAGCTCCTTTTGGATCGACAAAACCTTCTGGTTGTATCATATACAACTCTTCTTCCAGAAATCCATTCAGGAATGCAGTTTTGACATCCATCTGCCATATTTCATAATCATAAAATGCGGCAATTGCTAACATGATTCTGACGGACTTAAGCATCGCTACGGGTGAGAAGGTCTCATCATAGTCAACTCCTTGAACTTGTCGAAAACCTTTCGCGACAAGTCGAGCTTTATAGACAGTAACATTACCGTCAGCGTCAGTCTTTTTCTTGAAGATCCATTTATTCTCAATTGCTTGCCGATCATCGGGCAAGTCAACCAAAGTCCATACTTTGTTTTCATACATGGATCCCATCTCAGATTTCATGGCCTCAAGCCACTTTGCGGAATCTGGGCTCACCATCGCTTCTTCATAGTTCGTAGGTTCATCATGATCTAGTAGCATGACTTCCAGAACTGGATTACCGTACCACTCTGGTGCGGATCTCACTCTGGTTGATCTACGTGGTTCAGTAGTATCTTGTCCTGAAGTTTCATGATCATCATCATTAGCTTCCTCACTGATTGGTATAGGTGTCGCAGAAACAGTTTTCTGTGATGTACTATTTTCCAATAAGGGAGCAGGTATAGTTACCTCGTCAAGTTCTACTTTTCTCCCACTCACTTCTTTCGAGAGAAACTCCTTCTCTAGAAAGTTTCCGAATTTAGCAACAAAAGTCTTGCCTTTGGATCTGTGATAGAAGGTGTATCCAATAGTTTCCTTTGGATATCCTATGAAGACACATTTCTCCGATTTGGGTTCGAGCTTATCAGGTTGAAGCTTTTTCACATAAGCATCGCAGCCCCAAACTTTAAGAAACGACAACTTTGGTTTCTTGCCAAACCATAGTTCATAAGGTGTCGTCTCAACGGATTTTGATGGTGCCCTATTTAACGTGAATGCGGCCGTCTCTAAAGCATAACCCCAAAACGATAGCGGTAAATCAGTAAGAGACATCATAGATCGCACCATATCTAGTAAAGTACGATTACGACGTTCGGACACACCATTACGCTGTGGTGTTCCGGGTGGCGTGAGTTGCGAAACTATTCCACAATTTTTCAAATGTACACCAAACTCGTAACTCAAATATTCTCCTCCATGATCAGATCGTAGAAACTTTATTTTCTTGTTACGATGATTTTCAACCTCACTCTGAAATTCTTTGAACTTTTCAAATGTTTCAGACTTATGTTTCATTAAGTAGATATACCCATATCTGCTTAAATCATCTGTGAAGGTGAGAAAATAACGATATCCGCCACGAGCCTCAATATTCATCGGACCACATACATCGGTATGTATGATTTCCAATAAATCTGTTGCTCTCTCCATAGTACCGGAGAACGGTGTTTTAGTCATCTTGCCTATGAGGCACGGTTCGCAAGTACCAAGTGATTCATAATCAAGTGGTTCCAAAAGCCCATCAGTATGGAGTTTCTTCATGCGCTTTATACCGATATGACCCAAACGGCAGTGCCACAAATAAGTTGCACTATCATTATTAACTTTGCATCTTTTGGCTTCTACATTATGAATATGTGTATTACTATCTTCGAGATTCAACAAGAATAGACCACTCTTCAAAGGTGCATGACCATAAAAGATATTATTCATATAAATAGAACAACCATTATTCTCTGATTTAAATGAATAACCGTCTCGCATTAAACAAGATCCAGATATAATGTTCATGCTCAACGCTGGCACCAAATAACAATTATTTAGGTCTAATATTAATCCCGAAGGTAGATGTAGAGGTAGCGTGCCGACCGCGATCACATCGACTTTGGAACCGTTTCCCACGCGCATCGTCACCTCGTCCTTTGCTAGCGTCCGCTTATTCTGTAGTCCCTGTTTCGAGTTGCAAATATTAGCAACAGAACCAGTATCAAATACCCAGGTGCTACTGCGAGCTCTAGTAAGGTACACATCAATAACATGTATATCACATATACCTTTGCTCACTTTGCCATCCTTCTTATCCTCCAAATACTTGGGGCAGTTCCGCTTCCAGTGACCAGTCTGCTTGCAGTAGAAGCACTCAGTTTCAGGCTTAGGTCCAGACTTGGGTTTCTTCTCCTGAGCAGCAACTTGCTTGCTGTTCTTCTTGAAGTTTCCCTTCTTCTTCCCTTTGCCCTTTTTCTTGAAACTAGTGGTTTTGCTAACCATCAACACTTGATGCTCCTTCTTGATTTCTACCTCCGCAGCTTTCAGCATTGCGAAGAGCTCGGGAATAGTCTTGTTCATCCCTTGCATATTATAGTTCATCACGAAGCTCTTGTAGCTTGGTGGCAGTGATTGGAGAATTCTATCAATGACGCAATCATCTGGAAGATTAACTCCCATCTGAATCAAGTGATTATTATACCCAGACATTTTGAGTATATGCTCACTGACATAACTGTTCTCCTCCATCTTGCAGCTATAGAACTTATTGGAGACTTAATATCTCTCAATTCGGGCATTTGCTTGAAATATTAACTTCAACTCCTGGAACATCTCATATGCTCCATGACGTTCAAAACGTCGTTGAAGTCCCGATTCTAAGCCGTAAAGCATGGCACACTGAACTATCGAGTAGTCATCAGCTTTGCTCTGCCAGACGTTCATAACATCTGGCGTTGCTCCAGCAGCAGGCCTGTCACCCAGTGGTGCTTCCAGGACGTAATTCTTCTGTGCAGCAATGAGGATAATCCTCAGGTTACGGACCCAGTCCGTGTAAGTGCTACCATCATCTTTCAACTTTGCTTTCTCAAGGAACGCATTAAAATTCAACGGAACAATAGCGCGAGCCATCTATCTACAATCAACATAAACAAGCAAGATACTATCAGGTACTAAGTTCATGATAAGTTTAAGTTCAGTTAATCAAATTACTTAGGAACTCCCACTTAGATAGACATCCCTCTAATCTTCTAAGTGATCACGTGATCCAAATCAACTAAACCATAACCGATGATCACGTGAGATGGAGTAGTTTTCAATGGTGAACATCGTTATGTTGATCATATCTACTATATGATTCACGCTCGACCTTTCGGTCTCCGTGTTCCGAGGCCATATCTGTATATGCTTGGCTCGTCAAGTATAACCTGAGTATTCTGCGTGTGCAACTGTTTTGCACCCGTTGTATTTGGACGTAGAGCTTATCACACCCGATCATCACGTGGTGTCTGGGCACGACGAACTTTGGCAACGGTGCATACTCAGGGAGAACACTTCTTGATAATTTTAGTGAGAGATCATCTTATAATGCTACCGTCAATCAAAGCAAGATAAGATGCATAAAAGGATAAACATCACATGCAATCAATATAAGTGATATGATATGGCCATCATCATCTTGTGCTTGTGATCTCCATCTCCGAAGCACCGTCATGATCACCATCGTCACCGGCGCGACACCTTGATCTCCATCGTAGCATCGTTGTCATCTCGCCAATCTTATGCTTCCACGACTATCACTACCGTTTAGTAATAAAGTAAAGCATTACATCGCGATTGCATTGCATACAATAAACCGACAACCATATGGCTCCTGCCAGTTGCCGATAACTCGGTTACAAAACATGATCATCTCATACAATAAAATCAGCATCATGCCTTGACCATATCACATCACAACATACCCTGCAAAAACAAGTTAGACGTCCTCTACTTTGTTGTTGCAAGTTTTACGTGGCTGCTACGGGCTTAAGTAAGAACTCATCTCACCTACGCATCAAAACCACAACGATAGTTCGTCAAATAGACTCCGTTTTAACCTTCTCAAGGACCGGGCGTAGTCACACTTGGTTCAACTAAAGTTGGAGAGACAGTCTTCCGCAAGCCATCTATGTGCAAAGCACGTCGAGGGAACCGGTCTCGCGTAAGAGTATGCGTAAGGTTGGTCCGGATCGTCTCACCCAACAATACCGCTGAACCAAAGTATGACATGCTGGTAGGCAGTATGACTTGTATCGCCCACAACTCACTTGTGTTCTACTCGTGTAAATAACATCAAACCATAAAACCTAGGCTCTGATACCACTGTTGGGGGACGCAGTAATTTCGAAAATTTTCCTACGCACACGCAAGATCATGGTGATGCATAGCAACGAGAGGGGAGAGTGTTGTCTGCGTACCAACGCAGACCGACTGCGGAAGCGATCACACAACGTAGAGGAAGTAGTCGTACGTCTTCTTCCCGATCCGACCGATCCAAGCACCGTTACTCCGGCACCTCCGAGTTCTTAGCACACGTACAGCTCGATGACGTTCCTCGGGCTCCGATCCAGCAAAGCGTCAAGGAAGAGTTCCGTCAGCACGACGGCGTGATGACGATCTTGATGTACTACCGACGCAGGGCTTCGCCTAAGCACTACAACGGTACAATCGAGGTGGAATTTGGTGGCAGGGGGCACCGCACACGGCTAAGGAACGATCTCAAGGATCAACTTGTGTGTCTTGGGGTGCCCCCTGCCCCCGTATATAAAGGTTGGAGGAGGGGGAGCCGGCCGGCCAGGGAGAGGAGGCGCAGGGGAGTCCTACTCCCACCGGGAGTAGGACTCCTCCCTCTAATCCTAATCCTATTAGGACTCCCGGGGGGAAAAGGAGAGAGAACGGGGGCCGGCCCCCTATCCTAGTCCTACTAGGACTTGGGGAAAGGGGGGGGGGCGCCGGCCAGCTTGTGGGCTTCCCTTTTTCTCTTTTCCACTAAAGCCCAATAGGCCCATTAGTCTCCCGGGGGGTTCCGGTAACCCTCCCGGTATTCCGGTAAAATCCCGATTTCACCCGGAACACTTCCTATGTCCAAACATAGGCTTCCAATATATCAATCTTTACGTCTCGGCCATTTTGAGACTCCTCGTCATGTCCGTGATCTCATCCGGGACTCCGAACAACCTTCGGTACATCAAAATGCATAAACTCATAACAACTGTCATCGTAACGTTAAGCGTGCGGACCCTACGGTTCGAGAACAATGTAGACATGACCGAGACACGTCTCCGGTCAATAACCAATAGCGGGACCTGGATGCCCATATTGGCTCCTACATATTCCACGAAGATCTTTATCGGTCAGACCGCATAACAACATACGTTGTTCCCTTTGTCATCGGTATGTTACTTGCCCGAGATTCGATCGTCGGTATCCAATACCTAGTTCAATCTCGTTACTGGCAAGTCTCTTTACTCGTTCCGTAATACATCATCTCACAACTAACATATTAGTTGCAGTGCTTGCAAGGCTTATGTGATGTGCATTACCGAGAGGGCCCAGAGATACCTCTCCGACAATCGGAGTGACAAAACCCTAATCTCGAAATACGCCAACCCAACATCCACCGTTGGAGACACCTGTAGTACTCCTTTATAATCACCCAGTTACGTTGTGACGTTTGGTAGTACCCAAAGTGTTCCTCCGGTAAATGGGAGTTGCATAATCTCATAGTTATAGGAACATGTATAAGTCATGAAGAAAGCAATAGCAACATACTAAACGATCGGGTGCTAAGCTAATGGAATGGGTCATGTCAATCAGATCATTCTACTAATGATGTGACCTCGTTAATCAAATAACAACTCTTTGTTCATGGTTAGGAAACATAACCATCTTTGATTAACGAGCTAGTCAAGTAGAGGCATACTAGTGACACTTTGTTGGTCTATGTATTCACACATGTATTATGTTTCCGGTTAATACAATTCTAGCATGAATAATAAACATTTATCATGATATAAGGAAATAAATAATAACTTTATTATTGCCTCTAGGGCATATTTCCTTCAACCCGTACCTTGGGGAGTGTGGCCGTCGGGGTGCTGCTGATGTGGCTCTCCTCCAGCACCTCCTGCTCCTGCGTCCGTCGCGGGGAAGTGGTGATGGCGCTGCCTGCTCCGACCACTTCCCTAGCAACGTCCATGCCCTCGTGCGCCTCCGCACCTCCCGTGACTTTAGAGGCCGCGGACATTGGAGCCTTCGAGGTGGATGGATGAGCTAGAGGACCGGTCTTCTTCTTAGGCGCCATGGTTGATGGCGTCATCAAAGATGAAGATGGTGGTGAAGATGACGCGCTGCGCACGCCTTCAGGTTCGCGCAAGCGAGCCCCCTACCTGGTGCGCCAAAGATGGCGCGGGAAACCATGGCCTCCTATGGGGCCAGGAGGTCCCTTGCTTGTTCGGCAGGGGGGCGACACATTGCACAAAGAGCAGACGAGCGTGGAGCGGCACGGCAGAGATCACGCAGGCAATTTACCTAGGTTTGGGCCGCTGTGAGGCGTAAAACCCTACCCCTACTTTGGTGGATTGATTGTGGAAAATGTGGTGGTGGTGCATAGTACACTTGCCCGGCAGGGGTTGCCTCAGGCAGCATCGACTACGCGCGTATGGGGGTGTGAGTTATCCAACCTTCTAACCCTTTCTATGGTTGCCATGGGCCTCCTTTTATAGATCAAGGGGTAACCACAGTGGAGTAGTCATTATGCACTGATAAGATAGTGAACGGTGCTATCATACCTAACTCTACGGGCTGACGGGGCGCATTTAATGCACCGCTTAACGTCACATCGTTAGTCGCCCGGCAAGGCTTGCTGGGCTATCTTGCCAGGTCCGCGCCTGTTCTCTTGACACGTCGCAGGATTGGTGTCATCTGTGGGTTTCTCCTGCTTATTCGTTCGCGCTAGGCTAAAAAAACTAGATAGAAGAACTAGAGGCCGCCAAGGTCTTCAACCATTAGCAGGTAGGATCCTTTGCTTACTACTTGAAGCAGAAACCTAGAAGAGGAATTCTTTCTATTCCAAAATCCATCTTCTTTCCGGTCCGCTTCATTCATTCCCTTACTAATAAATCCAATTCATCGCTAATGACGAAACCAGCCTGTATGTACACCGCACAACTAACCGTTGCTTGGTAGGTTCGATCAGCTCTTCTCACCTTTCCGTCAACATCTACTAAGGCTTCAGCTTAGTAGATGTCTATTCGTAGACTGGAGATGAGATTTCTTTCTACGGATATGAAGGATAGAAATATGCTATTTGCTGCTATTCCATCTATTTGTGCATCAAGTCCGAAGAAGATCTCAATCTATAATGAAGAAATGATAGTAGCTCATTGTTTTATAGGCTTTCTCATATTCAGTCGGAAGAGTTTAGGTAAGACTTTCAAAGAAACTCTCGACGGGAGAATCGAGTCTATTCAGGAAGCATTGCAGCAATTCTTCAATCCTAACGAAGTAATTCCGGAGGAATCCAATGAACAACAACGATTACTTAGGATCAGCTTGCGAATTTGCAGACGAAGAATGGAATTGAAGAAGGCAGCATAGTCTAAGATAACAGAATGGAACACCAACCAACAAGTAAGTGGTGGATTTGGATGGAGTCTCGCAGAAGAAGAGTACGCGCGCTAGCGCGCCCCAAGACGTCAGTCCTTTTTCTGCTTGCTGGCCAAGGTCAGTTTACTGAATCCCCCTTCCAAACACCAACCCAATCTCCATTCCTTGATGAGAAATGAGCAAGACCATATGTTTCTCAAAAATATAGCCCCTATATAAACCTAGCCCTTACTACCCGAACTTCTTACCATCAAATAGGACTAACTGCCTGAACCCGCTTGCTTATCTTCTACGATCTAATTAAGTTAAGCAGTGGTTATTTTTTTAAGTGACTAGAACTTCTATCAACTACTATTCTAGCACCCAGCTGTGCCATGTGTTTATTCTATTCTATTTTATTCTTCAGGTATTCCTTTGAATAACTCATCTTTTCAGGTAAGACAATTTGAAGATCTTCTTAGTCAGCCTATCTGTATTCTTATCCTCTAGTGCGGATCCAATCAGATTTTATAAAGCCAAGGCCTCACATCCATTGTGGGGATCATATTTTATCGGGAGACATGGCCTGGTGGTTTCTGATTGAGATTCCTAATCAATAGGGCGAAGAGCTCTTCGCATGATCTGGTCCTACCTTTTGTCTACGCTATTTTTTGTCCCTTCTCAGCTGCTGTCCTTACTCCGGATAAATTGGAACACATTGATTCCGTTCGTTCCTGCCCTTCGCTTCAGGCCATAGTGCTTCTGAATTATTTCTATACCCCTTTGATGATGCAGCCTCTGACTCTTGTGGGTAAACTCCTACTTGATTAGTTAGAACTTCTCTATCTCAACTCGTGGACCTATCTATCTTCTTCTTTTTAAGAGATAGGGGTTTGCTATTCTCACGGATTGCTCATATTTATTTACCCCATTGAATATTTTTTGCCTTGTTTCAGCCCTTCCTTCATCTGAACCTTCCAAGTACTAATCTATCTTTATGGGAAGACCCTTCATCTGACCTCCGGGCTACCCTGTCAATTGTAAAAAGTAGTTGAGTCATGTCTCGCAGGAGCAAAAAGAGTGAAATGAGGACGTAAGCCCCCTAGGTCTTCCTCTTCCTTCTAAACTAATTGCTTTCGCTTGAATTCCGCAGCAGCGGGTACGTGATTAGTTACAACCAACAGAAAGACTTATTGAAATAATAGGGAATTTCCTCATCCAGTCTACTCCTAGGACTACATCATATGCTCCCAACTCCATGGCCAACAAATCAAACTTCAATCGATATCCTTGCATCTCCCACTGTACACCAGAACACATCCCATACAATCGGCCCGAAGAGCATCAATGAGCAGGCCTACTAAATAGGCATAGAGATACATTAGCCGAGTTTGCTTACAACGACTGCTATCACTCTAGCATCGGAATGGCACCTTTCGAAGCACTCTACGGTAACCTTTGTCGTACCCCGATTTGTTGGGGTTGGCACGTACCGACCGACGGGGCCACAGAAGATGAAGGAGAGTGCCGAGAAGATTCCACTTATTCTAGATTAAAAGCAGTTCAGGACCAGGTACGCCGACCACGATATTTGGAGTTTGCAGTAGGTGATCATGCTTGACTTCGGCTTGAACCTACAAAGGGTGTGATGCGTTTTTGAGTGAAGGATTAGGTATAGCTGACCGATACATCGGACCTTTCTTGTCCCATATCCCCCTAGCCCTTACTCCCTTGTTTCGGTGGTTGGTCTCTACCTTTTTCTGTCTCTTGGCTAGTTTGTCTTCCTCTTCTTTTTGAGGGTAACGTAGTAAAAATCCTTTATTTCAGGGGATTTCCCTTTTCTTTCCAAATGAATTTATGCTTAGTCTAAAATTGGTAAATACCAAATAATATATATATATATTATTTGAAATATGCACCAGTTTCCTGAAACTAACAAATAGAGTTATAGCTTTGATTGACTTACTAGCTTACGGGAACGCTTTGAATCTCAACTTACTTTGAACGAGTGCTTCCCACATAGATTGCTGGAAAGAGGAGTGAGCCGGGGCAGAACTTGAAGCACGGGAGAAGGAAAAAGAAGTATACAAGGGGTGCATAGTTGGTATATGTACGGTATAGACCTTTCTTTGTGAATAGCTAGTTCAGTTACAAGGGTGTATACAAAGGTCTGCTTATAGGTTGAAAAAGCCTGTAGAGATAGCCTAGATAGCCAAGAAGATATACGTATTTCATAGAGCTAGCTAATAAAGCTTTTGTTAACTTCAAATAGGCTATTGAATGCAACGGCAAATAAAGAAGAAGAAAGTGCCAGAGCTAAGAGCTAATAGATTCCCAGTCTATGCATGGATAAAGGAATGATAAGAGCTATGAGCAGTTTATTAAACTACACTACAGCTAATATATATAAGGACAAATCAACTAGAAAAAACCGTTGCCAAAGAAACCATTTGTTTAAGCTTATTCGTTCGCGCTAGGCTAAAAAACTAGATAGAAGAACTAGAGGCCGCCAAGGTCTTCAACCATTAGCAGGTAGGATCCTTTGCTTACTACTTGAAGCAGAAACCTAGAAGAGGAATTCTTTCTATTCCAAAATTCATCTTCTTTCCGGTCCGCTTCATTCATTCCCTTACTAATAAATCCAATTCATCGCTAATGGCGAAACCAGCCTGTATGTACACCGCACAACTAACCACTGCTTGGTAGGTTCGATCAGCTCTTCTCACCTTTCCGTCGACATCTACTAAGGCTTCAGCTTAAGTGGGTTCAGCCGCCCCAAATCTGACTCGATCCAGGGTTATATATCATAAAGGGCTTCGACAAGGGGTTTGATTCGTTCTTTGAGCAAAAAGATAAGGTCGGAATACCGGAGTTCTTTCTTTGCTTCCAAGAACATAGATTCCTTCTTCAACCCAGGTCATGACTGAGGGCGGGTATCTAACTCGCATATCTAGAGCCCAGCATCTCTCTTGAACGACACCTTCTGCAGACTCTACTGGTGGTATTTCCCGAGGCGAGGGTAAATATGTGCATTCATATCGGTCAGGAAACGACAATGACTCTTCTTCTTTCCGGGAAGCTATGGGCACCTCACAATTCTTATACGACATTAGTGGAAGCGAACATTCGTAGCATTCATTGTCACCGATCATTGACAAAAGAAGAAAAAGAAGCCGTACGACAACTTAAGGAATCTTTAGATTTGGCGGCTATAGACTCAAAGGGCACAGACAGGCTGCTGGTACTTTTTTTTAGCTAACTAAAGTCCAACTTCCTTTGCCGAAATAGGATGAAACGGATCAGCCGATTCAACTTAGCATTACCCGACTCGTAACTTCAAGCACAACCATCCATCTCAATCCAAAATCTCCGATCGTCTGTGATCCAAATCCAAACTCTCCTCCGGTTTTGGATATATAGACAGTGCCTGCTCTCAAACCAACCAAGACAGCAGCAAGTTCCTATCGAGAACAAGACGACAGATCAATATGACCAATTTCTATAATATCTCGGGTGAATACGTGAAAAAGTGTTGCTTAGCTCAGTGAAATGGAATAAGGAAGAGAAAGTGTAGTGTGATAAGGGAAGATGCAAGTCAATTTTGAGGTTTTCAAGCAAGGGCTGAGATAGATATACAAACCAGAAGAATTCACATCAGAACCCTTTCCTGCTTCCCCTTTTTACCCATCGGACTCGACTCACATTTTGATCTCCTACGCTTGCTTTCACAGTCCCCCTACGAATATGAAGCTAGTGTATGGCTGCGAATAAGTCTATTTGGCAAGTCATAGAGAAGGACTGGATATAAGCTATTCCCCGGTTCTTCATTGGATCCTTTTAGTTTCATATTACTTTTTGGAAGCAATCTCATAATAATATGTATTAGGGACAACATTTAGGATAGCAAAAGCTTTTTTGGAGCAAGAGGGATTACCTTCCAGATTCTTTTGTGATACCCTCTGTGTCGCCTTCTCCTGGATGGTCAGCCCAGTGTCCTGAATCCTTGAGCTCTTCCTCATGGCTTTGACTGGTGACTTACATTTCATCTTATTTGCTGCTCTCTTGGTCCTTGGATATGATGTCTTCTACCACTCTCCTTGGTGGCTATTCTCCACCATCTCAGTCCCCTCTGAGGTCAGCTGAATCTGATCAGTGGCTGTCTCTGCCTAATCCACCAAGTGTGTACAAGACAAGATCTTTACCTGTCACAGGTTCTCCTGCTGCTGCAAGTTGATCAGACTGGAATTTGATCCTGCGCAGATAATCTTGAGCAGTCTGGGATCCTTTCTTGATCGTTTGGATCTGAATACGCAGCTCAATTATTTGAGCATTTGTCATACAGCCAAGACTTCCGGTTTTTTTGCATCCATGCCTATAAGTATAATTATCTTTTCCAATCCGAGTGTTCCATCGGACTTACTCCATTTGCTTCTAGGGTCCATTTGCTTCTAGGGATAGATAGGGCTGGAGTCGTCAGTGCTAGAATGAAATGTGAATGAGAGCATAGATTGATTGTCTCACTGCATGTACGTATAGTAACCGGTTAATAATACTAAGGGTCCCTAATACTAATCTCGACATGAGAGGAACGTGTCCTCTCGGCCTTGATATATACTAACAAATATGGTTTTTTCACTCAGACATGAGAGGTGAGATCGATTATATGATGGAGACAGATGGAGGAGCAAAAAGTAAGAGATTGTGGCGTGAAGCACATGTAAGGTGTACAACTCTTGAGACGGATGCATCGAGGAAGCTTTCCAAGGGACTAGTTCTTTCGCGCATCTGTTTCTCCATCCGTTCTCTTCACATAAGAAGCCAGCCGCCTACTCCTACTATTGGGTCGGTTGGTCGGTCAAGTGAACCACACCCTGAAGGAAATATGCCCTAGAGGCAATAATAAAGTTATTATTTATTTCCTTATATCATGATAAAGGTTTATTATTCATGCTAGAATTGTATTAACCGGAAACATAATACATGTGTGAATACATAGACAAACAGAGTGTCACTAGTATGCCTCTACTTGACTAGCTCGTTAATCAAAGATGGTTATGTTTCCTAACCATGGACAAAGAGTTGTCATTTGATTAAAGGGATCACATCATTAGTTGAATGATCTGATTGACATGACCCATTCCATTAGCTTAGCACCCGATCGTTTAGTATGTTGCAATTGCTTTCTTCACGACTTATACATGTTCCTTCAACTATGAGATTATGTAACTCCCGTGTGCCGGAGGAACACTTTGTGTGCTACCAAACGTCACAACATAACTGGGTGATTATAAAGGTGCTCTACAGGTGTCTCCAAAGGTACATGTTGGGTTGACGTATTTCGAGATTAGGATTTGTCACTCCGATCGTCGGAGAGGTATCTTAGGGCCCTCTCGGTAATGCACATCACTTAAGCCTTGCAAGCACTGCAACTAATGAGTTAGTTGCAGGATGATGTATTAAGGAACGAGTAAAGAGACTTGCCGGTAACGAGATTGAACTAGGTATTGGATACCGACGATCGAATCTCGAGCAAGTAACATACCGATGACAAAGGGAACAACGTATGTTGTTATGTGGTCTGACCGATAAAGATCTTCGTAGAATATGTAGGAGCCAATATGGGCATCTAGGTCCCGCTATTGGTTATTGACCGGAGACGTGTCTCGGTCATGTCTACATTGTTCTCGAACCCGTAGGGTCCGCACGCTTAAGGTTTCGATGACAGTTATATTATGAGTTTATACGTTTTGATGTACCGAAGGTTGTTCGGAGTCCCGGATGTGATCACGGACATGACGAGGAGTCTAGAAATGGTCGAGACATAAAGATTGATATATTGGAAGCCTATGTTTGGATATCGGAAGTGTTCCGGGTGAAATTGGGATTTTACCGGAGTACCGGGAGGTTACCGGAACCCCCCGGGAGATGTATGGGCCTTAGTGGGCCTTGGTGGAAAAGAGAAAAGGCAGCCGGAGATGGGCCGTGCGCCCCTCCCCTCCCTTGGTCCGAATAGGACAAGGAGAGGGGGGCGGCCCCCCTTCCTCTTTTCCCCCCTCCGCGAATCCTATTCCAACTAGGATTGGGGGGAATCCTACTCCCGGAGGGAGTAGGACTCCTCCTGGCGTGCCTCTCCTAGGCCGGCCGCACCCCCCCCCCTTGAGCCTTTATATACGGAGGCAGGGGCACCCTAGAGGAACACAAGTTGATCCATGTGATCATATTCTTAGCCGTGTGCGGCGCCCCCTGCCACCATAGTCCTCTATAATATTGTAGCGGTGCTTAGGCGAAGCCCTGCGACGGTAGTACATCAAGATCGTCACCACGCCGTCGTGCTGATGGAACTCTTCCCCGACACTTTGCTGGATCGGAGTCCGGGGATCGTCATCAAGCTGAACGTGTGCTAGAACTGGGAGGTGCCGTAGTTTCGGTGCTTGATCGGTCGGGCCGTGGAGACGGACAACTACATCAACCAAACGCTTCCGTTGTTGATCTACAAGGGTACGTAGATCACACTCTCCCCTCTCATTGCTATGCATCACCATGATCTTGCGTGTGCGTAGGAAATTTTTTGAAATTACTACGTTCCCCAACAGTGGCATCCGAGCCTAGGTTTTATGTGTTGATTTTATATGCACGAGTAGAACACAAGTGAGTTGTGGGCGATATAAGTCATACTGCTTACCAGCATGTCATACTCTGGTTCGGCGGTATTGTTGGATGAAGCAGCCCGGACCGACATTACGCGTACGCTTACGCGAGACCGGTTCTCCCGACGTGCTTTGCACATAGGTGGCTTGCGGGTGAAAATTTCTCCAATTTTAGTTGAACCAAGTGTGGCTACGCCCGGTCCTTGCGAAGGTTAAAACAACACCAACTTGACAAACTATCGTTGTGGTTTTGATGCGTAGGTAAGATTGGTTCTTGCTTAAGCCCGTAGCAGCCACGTAAAACTTGCAACAACAAAGTAGAGGACGTCTAACTTGTTTTTGCAGGGCATGTTGTGATGTGATATGGTCAAGACATGATGCTAAATTTTATTGTATGAGATGATCATGTTTTGTAACCGAGTTATCGACAACTGGCAGGAGCCATATGGTTGTCGCTTTATTGTATGCAATGCAATCGCGCTGTAATGCTTTACTTTATCACTAAGCGGTAGTGATAGTCGTGGAAGCATAAGATTGGCGAGACGACAACGATGCTACGATGGAGATCAAGGTGTCGCGCCGGTGACGATGGTGATCATGATGGTGCTTCGGAGATGAAGATCATAAGCACAAGATGATGATGGCCATATCATATCACTTATATTGATTGCATGTGGTGTTTATCTTTTATACATCTTATCTTGCTTTGATTGATGGTAGCATTATAAGATGATCTCTCACTAAATTATCAAGATAAAAGTGTTCTCCCTGAGTATGCACCGTTGCCAAAGTTCGTCGTGCCCAGACACCACGTGATGATCGGGTGTGATAAGCTCTACGTCCATCTACAACGGGTGCAAGACAGTTTTGCACACGCAGAATACTCAGGTTAAACTTGACGAGCCTAGCATATGCAGATATGGCCTCGGGACACTGAGATCGAAAGATCAAGCGTGAGTCATATAGTAGATATGATCAACATAGTGATGTTCATCATTGAAAACTACTCCATTTCACGCGATGATCAGTTATGGTTTAGTTGATTTGGATCATGTGATCACTTAGAGGATTAGAGGGATGCCTATCCAAGTGGGAGTTCTTAAGTAATATGATTAATTGAACTTAAATTTATCATGAACTTAGTACCTGATAGTATCTTGCTTATGTATGTTTGATTGTAGATAGATGGCCCGTGTTGTTGTTCCGTTGAATTTTAATGCGTTCCTTGAGAAAGCAAAGTTGAAAGATGATGGTAGCAATTACACGGACTGGGTCCGTAACTTGAGGATTATCCTCATTGCTGCACAGAAGAATTACATCCTGGAAGCACCGCTGGGTGCCAGGCCTGCTGCTGGAGCAACACCAGATGTTATGAACGTCTGGCAGAGCAAAGCTGATGACTACTCGATAGTTCAGTGTGCCATGCTTTACGGCTTAGAATCGGGACTTCAACGACGTTTTGAACGTCATGGAGCATATGAGATGTTCCATGAGTTGAAGTTAATATTTCAAGCAAATGCACGGATTGAGAGATATGAAGTCTCCAATAAGTTCTATAGCTGCAAGATGGAGGAGAACAGTTCTGTCAGTGAGCATATACTCAAAATGTCTGGGTATAATAATCACTTGATTCAGATGGGAGTTAATCTTCCAGATGATTGCGTCATTGACAGAATTCTCCAATCACTGCCACCAAGCTACAAGAGCTTCGTGATGAACTATAATATGCAAGGGATGAATAAGACTATTCCCGAGCTCTTCGCAATGCTGAAAGCTGCGGAGGTAGAAATCAAAAAGGAGCATCAAGTGTTGATGGTCAACAAGACCACTAGTTTCAAGAAAAAGGACAAAGGGAAGAAGAAGGGGAACTTCAAGAAGAACAGTAAGCAAGTTGCTGCTCAAGAGAAGAAACCCAAGTCTGGACCTAAGCCTGAAACTGAGTGCTTCTACTGCAAGCAGACTGGTCACTGGAAGCGGAACTGCCCCAAGTATTTGGCGGATAAGAAGGATGGCAAGGTGAACAAAGGTATATGTGATATACATGTTATTGATGTGTACCTTACTAGAGCTCGCAGTAGCACCTGGGTATTTGATACTGGTTCTGTTGCTAATATTTGCAACTCGAAACAGGGACTACGGATTAAGCGAACACTGGCAAAGGACGAGGTGACGATGCGCGTGGGAAACGGTTCCAAAGTCGATGTGATCGCAGTTGGCACGCTATCTCTACATCTACCTTCGGGATTAGTATTAGACCTAAATAATTGTTATTTGGTGCCAGCGTTGAGCATGAACATTATATCTGGATCTTGTTTAATGTGAGACGGTTATTCATTTAAATCAGAGAATAATGGTTGTTCTATTTATATGAGTAATATCTTTTATGGTCATGCACCTTTGAAGAGTGGTCTATTTTTGATGAATCTCGATAGTAGTAACACACATATTCATAATGTTGAAGCCAAAAGATGCAGAGTTGATAATGATAGTGCAACTTATTTGTGGCACTACCGTTTGGGTCATATCGGTATAAAGCGCATGAAGAAACTCCATACTGATGGGCTTTTGGAACCACTTGATTATGAATCACTTGGTACTTGTGAATCGTGCCTCATGGGCAAGATGACTAAAACACCGTTCTCCGGTACTATGGAGAGAGCAACAGATTTGTTGGAAATCATACATACAGATGTATGTGGTCTGATGAATATTGAGGCTCATGGCGGATATCGTTATTTTCTCACCTTCACAGATGACTTAAGCAGATATGGGTATATCTACTTAATGAAACATAAGTCTGAAACATTTGAAAAGTTCAAAGAATTTCAGAGTGAAGTTGAAAATCATCGTAACAAGAAAATAAAGTTTCTACGATCTGATCGTGGAGGAGAATATTTGAGTTACGAGTTTGGTGTACATTTGAAACAATGCGGAATAGTTTCGCAACTCACGCCACCCGGAACACCACAGTGTAATGGTGTGTCCGAACGTCATAATCGTACTTTACTAGATATGGTGCGATCTATGATGTGTCTTACTGATTTACCGCTATCGTTTTGGGGTTATGCTTTAGAGACGGCCGCATTCACGTTAAATAGGGCACCATCAAAATCCGTTGAGACGACGCCTTATGAACTATGGTTTGGCAAGAAACCAAAGTTGTCGTTTCTTAAAGTTTGGGGTTGCGATGCTTATGTGAAAAAGCTTCAACCTGATAAGCTCGAACCCAAATCGGAGAAATGTGTCTTCATAGGATACCCAAAGGAGACTGTTGGGTACACCTTCTATCACAGATCTGAAGGCAAGACATTCGTTGCTGAGAATGGATCCTTTCTAGAGAAGGAGTTTCTCTCGAAAGAAGTGAGTGGGAGGAAAGTAGAACTTGACGAGGTAACTGTACCTGCTCCCTTATTGGAAAGTAGTACATCACAGAAAACTGTTTCTGCGACACCTACACCAATTAGAGAGGAAGCTAATGATAATGATCATGAAACTTCAGAACAAGATACTACTAAACCTCGTAGATCAACCAGAGTAAGATCCGCGCCGGAGTGGTACGGTAATCCTGTTCTGGAAATCATGCTACTAGATCATGATGAACCTACGAACTATGAAGAAGTGATGGTCAGCCCAGATTCCGCAAAATGGCTTGAAGCCATGAAATCTGAGATGGGATCCATGTATGAGAACAAAGTATGGACTTTGGTTGACTTGCTCGATGATCGGCAAGCAATTGAGAATAAATGGATCTTCAAGAAGAAGACTGACGCTGACGATAATATTACTGTCTACAAAGCTCGACTTGTCGCAAAAGGTTTTCGACAAGTTCAAGGGGTTGACTACGATGATACCTTCTCACCCGTAGCGATGCTTAAGTCTGTCCAAATCATGTTAGCAATTGTCGCGTTTTATGATTATGAAATTTGGCAGATGGATGTCAAAACTGCATTCCTGAATGGGTTTCTGGAAGAAGAGTTGTATATGATGCAACCGGAAGGTTTTATCGATCCAAAGGGAGCTAACAAAGTGTGCAAGCTCCAGCGATCCATTTATGGACTGGTGCAAGCCTCTCGGAGTTGGAATAAATGCTTTGATAGTGTGATCAAAGCATTTGGTTTTATACAGACTTTCGGAGAAGCCTGTATTTACAAGAAAGTGAGTGGGAGCTCTGTAGCATTTCTGATATTATATGTGGATGACATATTACTGATTGGAAATAATATAGAATTTCTGGATAGCATAAAGGGATACTTGAATAAGAGCTTTTCAATGAAAGACCTCGGTGAAGCAGCTTACATATTAGGCATAAAGATCTATAGAGATAGATCAAGACGCTTAATTGGACTTTCACAAAGCACATACCTTGACAAGATTTTGAAGAAGTTCAAAATGGATCAAGCAAAGAAAGGGTTCTTGCCTGTATTATAAGGTGTGAAGTTGAGTCAGACTCAATGCCCGACCACTACAGAAGATAGAGAGAAAATGAAAGATGTTCCCTATGCTTCAGCCATAGGCTCTATCATATATGCAATGATGTGTACCAGACCTGATGTGTGCCTTGCTATAAGTCTAGCAGGGAGGTACCAAAGTAATCCAGGAGTGGATCACTGGACAGCGGTCAAGAACATCCTGAAATACCTGAAAAGGACTAAGGATATGTTTCTCGTATATGGAGGTGACAAAGAGCTCATCGTAAACGGTTACATTGATGCAAGCTTTGACACTGATCCGGACGATTCTAAATCGCAAACCGGATACGTGTTTACATTAAACGGTGGAGCTGTCAGTTGGTGCAGTTCTAAACAAAGCATCGTGGCGGGATCTACATGTGAAGCGGAGTACATAGCTGCTTCGGAAGCAGCAAACGAAGGAGTCTGGATGAAGGAGTTCATATCCGATCTAGGTGTCATACCTAGTGCTCGGGTCCAATGAAAATCTTTTGTGACAATACTGGTGCAATTGCCTTGGCAAAGGAATCCAGATTTCACAAGAGAACCAAACACATCAAGAGACGCTTCAATTCCATCCGGGATCTAGTCCAGGTGGGAGACATAGAGATTTGCAAGATACATACGGAGCTGAATGTAGCAGACCCGTTGACTAAGCCTCTTCCACGAGCAAAACATGATCAGCACCAAAGCTCCATGGGTGTTAGAATCATTATTGTGTAATCTAGATTATTGACTCTAGTGCAAGTGGGAGACTGAAGGAAATATGCCCTAGAGGCAATAATAAAGTTATTATTTATTTCCTTATATCATGATAAAGGTTTATTATTCATGCTAGAATTGTATTAACTGGAAACATAATACATGTGTGAATACATAGACAAACAGAGTGTCACTAGTATGCCTCTACTTGACTAGCTCGTTAATCAAAGATGGTTATGTTTCCTAACCATGGACAAAGAGTTGTCATTTGATTAAAGGGATCACATCATTAGTTGAATCATCTGATTGACATGGCCCATTCCATTAGCTTAGCACCCGATCATTTAGTATGTTGCTATTGCTTTCTTCATGACTTATACATGTTCCTATAACTATGAGATTATGTAACTCCCGTGTGCCGGAGTAATACTTTGTGTGCTACCAAACTCCACAATGTAACTGGCTGATTATAAAGGTGCTCTACAGGTGTCTCCAAAGGTACATGTTGGGTTGACGTATTTCGAAATTAGGATTTGTCACTCCGATCGTCGGAGAGGTATCTCAGGGCCCTCTCGGTAATGCACATCACTTAAGCCTTGCAAGCATTGCAACTAATGAGTTAGTTGCGGGATGATGTATTACGAAACGAGTAAAGAGACTTGCCGGTAACGAGATTGAACTAGGTATTGGATACCGACGATCGAATCTCGAGCAAGTAACATACCGATGACAAAGGGAACAACGTATGTTGTTATGCGGTCTGACCGATAAAGATCTTCGTAGAATATGTAGGAGCCAATATGGGCATCCAGTCCCGCTATTTGTTATTGACCGGAGACGTGTCTCGGTCATGTCTACATTGTTCTCGAACCCGTAGGGTCCGCACGCTTAAGGTTTCGATGACAGTTATGTTATGAGTTTATACGTTTTGATGTACCGAAGGTTGTTCGGAGTCCCGGATGTGATCACAGACATGACGAGGAGTCTCGAAATGGTCGAGACATAAAGATTGATATATTGGAAGCCTATGTTTGGATATCGGAAGTGTTCCGGGTGAAATCAGGATTTTACCGGAGTACCGGGAGGTTACCGGAACCCCCCCCCCCCCGGGAGATATATGGGCCTTACTGGGCCTTGGTGGAAAAGAGAAAATGCAGCCAGAGATGGGCCGCGTGCCCCTCCCCTCCCTTGGTCCAAATAGGACAAGGAGAGGGGGCCGGCCCCCTTCCTCTTTTCCCCCCTCCGCGAATCCTATTCCAACTAGGATTGGGGGGGATCCTACTCCCGGAGGGAGTAGGACTCCTCCTGGCGCCCCTCTCCTAGGCCGGCCGCACCCCCCTTAAGCCTTTATATACGGAGGCAGGGGCACCCCAGAGGAACACAAGTTGATCCACGTGATCATATTCTTAGCCGTGTGCGGCGCCCCCTGCCACCATAGTCCTCGATAATATTGTAGCGGTGGTTAGGCGAAGCCCTGCGACAGTAGTACATCAAGATCGTCACCACGCCGTCGTGCTGACGGAACTCTTCCCTGACACTTTGCTGGATCGGAGTCCGGGGATTGTCATCGAGCTGAACGTGTGCTAGAACTCGGAGGTGCCGTAGTTTCGGTGCTTGATCGGTCGGGCCGTGGAGACGTACGACTACATCAACCAAACGCTTCCGTTGTTGATCTACAAGGGTACGTAGATCACACTCCCCCTCTCGTTGCTATGCATCACCATGATCTTGCGTGTGCGTAGGAATTTTTTGAAATTACAACATTCCCCAACACGCCCAGCAGGTGGGTATGCCGATAAGATTCCTTTGTTCGACGTACGCCCATATGAAGCGAGCGCTACAAAATGAGGCTATTATGCTGAAACTAGGGCTCCCTCTGGACGGGTAGAGCGAGAGGGATAGCAAGCACTTGAAAAGGGAAGGAAGGGTCTTAGAACTACTGAAACAGTAGTAGAACTCTTCCAAAATCCAAATAGGAGAGTGAAAAACAAAAAGAAGACCATTGGGCTGGGGAAGACTCCCTCAATCACTCTGCTGGGCGATGCTTCTTACTCTACCTTTCAATTCCTTTGCCTTTCTTCTTCTGATCGATCCAATGGTTCGGACTAGGACGTGTAAACCCCGAAGGGAGATTGACCCTACCTAAGTATTTTCTTAGATAGAAGTGGTTGGTCAAGTGTGAGTCACGCCGGGGCGGGTAGACCCACTTTTAATAGCAACGCCCAGATCAATGGAAAATGGAAGTTTCTAGAATTGCTGCTCTGTTCTGTTCAAGAAGTCTTTCTCCAGGGTTCGGTTCAGAAGGCGGGATGGAAGAGAGAGAATGGGCTCATCGTGCGACAAGGTCGATCGATCACTCAAACTGTTCGGTATCTCTACAATTGAGTGAGTTGTGTTGCGAAGGAAAATGATGAAATTGCTTACTTTTCACAGGCGTGAATTCTATCTTCGATTAGATAGTTTCCATGCTTTTGATAAAAAGATGGGTTGGTATCTGAATGAAAGTCGGTAAGCAATCAATCTAGTGCTGTCCTCGGCAGACCAGGAAATGTAATAAACTTTGGAGCCTCATCATTGGAAAGATTGACAACTTAACGGTCTAAAAAACTATTCAAAGAGTGACTTTTAAGCCCCACTGGTTCGCTTTATTTTCAACGGACATTTCCTCCCTCGTCAGCAGCTTCATTACCTGCTAAGTCTGGAATGAGACCTGCTGCCTCTGGCTTGACCATTAGCTGCTCTATCTGTTATTGGCATGGCATTCCTGAACCCATAGAAAAAGAAGGATTAGGAGACGTCCATCGAAATAGACTAGGAGGCCTCTCACTAGCGCTATATAAGCTGCCGGATTCCCTTTCACTTAAAGCCATTCCAACAATCTATTCGTCGTAAGCCCTTCTAGCAGCAATCCAAACGTCCCTCCGTTTGCATCTCCCTAACAGTCTCTGCACGTGGATCTCTTCTACTAGTGATTCAATTGGGGCCAATCCTGCCGCATCCACTTCCTTCTATCAATTAGTGGAATCCCCAAAAGAGGAAGAAGTTCTTTGCGCTAAATACCTTCTTTGCAAGCCATGGTCCCACAACGGACCGAAATGGCCATCAGAAAGCAGATTCATTTTATGATAGAAAAAGAATCTGCTTTCTTCTGGCACATGTATTTCTGAAAGGACTCCATCTTTGGAAAAGCTCGTTTGCACCTTGCATCGAATTAAATCACTCCTTTCACCGCGGATAAAGACTTGGTGGGTGGGGATGAGACACTAAGGTAGGGTTCGGTCTGGATGAAACTATCTTTAACACGAGCTTCTTCCTTGTGCGAAGTACCAACTTATTGGAATTCAGCATTGCATATTCACTATCGAGATCTCTTATAAGTTTTGGGACCAGAATGAATTCTTCCTACAGATGCCGTAAAGGGTGCGGTTTAGCAACCAAGCATACAATGACCGAAACCAACAGCTCCATCATTTCTGAGAACTTCTCTCTCGCATAGAGGAGATCTTGGCACTACTTTATGTGTTCAATCCAGGGAGCCGCCCTCTTCTTCATATCTTGCTTGATATTGGTTTCATAATGAAAAGAGGAAGGAGTGTCGAAGCGATGTCGCTTCTCTGCTCTCAGCTCTTTGCTCGAGATGATGTGATCTGATCGATCAGTCTAGAATCTGTAACCAATTGGCCAAGTCGCTAAGTCATTGCGGACACTTGCCATCCTCTCATATCGAAAGATGAACAATGACTTCCGGGGTAAAACGGAGGGCTAAAACCTGAGCCTCTTTTTCCATCCCAGGGGGTAGCGATTTCAAGAGTACTTGGTTTAAAACTTCCAGTTTATTCAAGTAGTTTCACTCGATGAAAAATGCATGCAAAATGCATTCTATTGCTGATTCTCTGTCAGGCATTACACCTCTGTCCCAAGCTATTCGTGTTAAGGTGGCCAATGGCGCTGAGTTAACTTCCTTGTTTCTTCTGCTTGATTTGATCTTTGCAAGTATCTGCTGATACCGCTCCATCACATCAGCCAAGGAGCCCCACATTCCAGAGTGCAATGAATGCAACTCAGAAGCCATTCTTATCTGTCTATGCCCCATATCTTGGATCCGGGTCTGCGTATGAATAGTATTTGTATCACGGCCGAGCAAGAGGATTGACTTACTCATTTCAAGCGGAAGTGGGGATTGAACCCAGTAGATACCTAGCAGCTAAAAGAGGTCCAAAGCACCGGATATGGCTCAAATAGTCCTTATAGAAATGATCTACGAACTATAACCTTTCGATGAGAAAGATTAGTTACACAAGATATATTATTCTTTCTCACTTCCTCTAGAAACCAAAGGGACAAGGAGTGGGAGTTGAAAGTGACAGAGATAAAGTACCAGCAGCTGCAGTCGTAGGTGGAAGCCTTTCTTTCTTGTTGCACGTATTGAGCTTGGCACTCCTTGAGATCTCGGAATAGCTCCGAACCAGCGACCTTGAGCGGGTCTCCTCAAAACCACCGTAACTACCCGCTGTGAGCCATGGTCCTTGTATGCTAAGGCGGAGATTAATTAATTGCTGCCACAGCAGGCGCCTATCTGTAGACAGATTGGATCGATAAATATAAAAAAACTTGTCAAGCTTTGCAAGGTCCCCTTCTCAAAACAGCAGCAAGTCAGCACCAGGTCAAATTCTCCAATTACGGTAATATACCGTAAACAATCATCCTTTAGGAGCTATATTATCCCTCTAGGGGAGCTAGTATAGTTGGCCATAAGGTCACACCCCTTCTTCATTCCATTTTCTGTTTTAGAACTTCGAGTTTCAAAGACTTTTCCCACAATAGAGGCTTTGTTCTTTTTGAGCAGAAAGAATGAATCCAGTATCGACGGAATGGTATCTATCTTCTTAATATTCGTTTTCCAGGGGAATGAGCCAACCCACACAAGAGTGCCTACTAGCTTGTCACGAACGCAGAGGAAAAGAAGTAAGATACCCCTGCCCCCGAGACGGGACCCCTTCTTCTTGTACCGCTAGTGGTCTTGGATGAAGAACCACAAGAGCAACCTGAGGTAGTCGAGGAGGAGCCACAAGAGCAAGATGGAGGTTAAAATGAGACAGGTGGTAATACTTCTTTGGAATTGCCGCTTGGAAAGCAAGAAAATGTGAGTCGATTCATAGGGGGACTGTGAAAGCAAGTGTAGGAGATCAAAATGGCTGCCACTTAATCACTTCAAAGTTTGACACCGCACTGATTGATGGCGTGAGTCGTTTGGAGTGGTTGGTGAGGCAGTTCTGCCTCCATGAGCCCCCGGCAGGCCCTGCCGGGGTGTTTTGGTTGTCAGTTTCTAGGGTGGCTTCGCCCCTTGCCGGGCTCGCCTGCCCAGCAAGGGAGGCTTCTTCTCTTGACGATATCATGATTCCTTGGCTCGTCCTTGGTCCTTCTGATCTACAAGTTGGTCCATCGAATCTCTTGGCTTCTTGTACTCTGGCTTGGGCTGGTGCGTCATCCTTGTTCCTGTGCCTGTGCACAGTCTAGGCAACAGACCCAGGGTTTGTTGCATCGACACAGGCTGGCCCGACCGCGCTTTCCTCTTCCACCTCGATGGAGCGTGCCAGCCGGTCAAGGCGGTGGCGGGCGTCATCCTCGCCGGGAGGATCACGGGGTCTGAGCCGATCGGCCGCCGGGGCACTGCCCGCCGGGCCAATGGAGGCTTGCCGCTCCTGGAGCGTGAGAGGATTCGGTGGGGGCGATGTCGGCGAGCCTGGTCCATCGGCTCCTTGAGCCGGTTGGTGACAGCAGGCGCGTCCTGCCGGCGCCGGCCTCCCCGACTGCCGCAAGAACACCCTCCGTGGATGCATCTGTGCAGAGAGGAGGCTTGGGCGGTATGCGAGGGGCGATCGTTCGGAAGCTCTAAATCAGTAGGGTCACACTCAAATTGGTCTTGTAGGTGGTTGGCAACAGACACAAGCTCGCGGACCCGCTGCTGCTGCTCCCGGGCCTCGCCCTCCAGGTTGTCGAGCTCAGCCATGGCCACCTCTGCCGCCCTTAGGTTTTGGGTCGGAGTAGCGTAGACCGGTCGGTTGGCGCCGAAGATCTCGGTGATGACGCCACCATGGCACCGCACGTCGCCTCGTCGGCTAGGTTCGACATCGGCAGGGGTGAGGCTTTGGGCAGTGTTGTACTCGTGTTGGGCATCCTCCAGCAGGTGCTGCGCGGTGTCCAGCTCTGTGGCTCCGATGAGGATGAGCTTGCGGGTCACCTCAAGCCCGACCGCAGCCGGCGCCAGATCAGTGCTTGACACGATGGGGGTGTGCAAGCTCTGCATCATCGCAAGTAGGGGGTCGGGTGATACGTCTCCAACGTATCTACTTTTCCAAACACTTTTGCCCTTGTTTTGGACTCTAACTTGCATAATTTGAATGGAACTAACCCGGACTGACGCTGTTTTCAGCAGAATTGCCATGGTGTTATTTTTGTGCTGAAATAAAAGTTCTTGGAATGACCTGAAAATTAACGGAGATTATTTTTGAAACATATAAAAAATACTGGAAGAAGAATCCACGTCAGGGGGCCACACCGTATCCATGAGGGTGGGGGCGCGCCTACCCCCCTGGGCGCGCTCCCCTGCCTCGTGGGCCCCCTGACGCTCCACCGACCTCAACTCCAACTCCATATATTCGTGTTCGGGGAGAAAAAAACAGAGAGAAGGATTCATCGCGTTTTACGATATGGAGCCGCCGCCAAGCCCTAAACTCTCTCGGGAGGGCTGATCTGGAGTCCGTTCGGGGCTCCGGAGAGGGGAATCCGCCGCCATCGTCATCATCAACCTTCCTCCATCACCAATTTCATGATGCTCACCGACGTGCGTGAGTAATTCCATCGTAGGCTTGCTGGACAGTGATGGGTTGGATGAGATTTATCATGTAATCGAGTTAGTTTTGTTAGGTTTGACCCCTAGTATCCCCTATGTTCTGAGATTGATGTTGCTATGACTTTGCTATGCTTAATGCTTGTCACTAGGGCCCGAGTGCCATGATTTTAGATATGAACCTATTATGTTTTCATGAATATATGTGAGTTCTTGATCCTATCTTGTAAGTCTATAGTCACCTACTATGTGTTATGATCCGGCAACCCCGAAGTGACAATAATCGGGACCACTCCTGGTGATGACCGTAGTTTGAGGAGTTCATGTATTCACTATGTGTTAATGCTTTGGTCCGGTACTCTATTAAAAGGAGGTCTTAATATCCCTTAGTTTCCAATAGGACCCCGCTGCCATGGGAGGGTAGGACAAAAGATGGCATGCAAGTTCTTTTCCATAAGCAAGTATGACTATATTCGGAATACATGCCTACATTACATTGATGAATTGGAACTAGTTCTGTGTCACCCTATGTTATAACTGTTACATGATCGATCGCATCTGGCATAATTCTCCATCACCGATCCATTGCCTACGAGCTTTTCCTATGTTGTTCTTCGCTTATTTACTTTTCCGTTGCTATTGTTACAATCACTACAAAACCCAAAAATATTACTTTTGCTACCGTTACCACTACTATCATATTACTTTGCTACTAAATACCTTGCTGCAAATATTAAGTTTCCAGGTGTGGTTGAATTGACAACTCATCTGCTAATACTTGAGAATATTCTTTGGCTCCCCTTGTGTCGAATCAATAAATTTGGGCTGAATACTCTACCCTCGAAAACTGTTGCGATCCCCTATACTTGTGGGTTATCAAGACTATTTTCTGGCGCTGTTGCCGGCGAGCATAGCTCTATTCTTTGAGTCACTTGGGATTTATATCTGCTTATCACTATGAAGAACTTTAAAGATCAAAGAACTAAGATTTTTCCCTCAACTACGAGGGGAGGTAAGGAACTGCCATCTAGCTCTGTACTTGATTCACCTTCTGTTTTGAGTAAACTAGCGACACCTACACATGCTATTGATTCTGATAGGTCGCATGTTATTGATGATGCCACTTCTGCTTTGCATGATACTTATGATGAAACTACTTCTATGCTTGATACTACTGTGCCACTTGGTGAATTTCTTGATGAACAACTTGCTAGGGCTAGAGAGAATGAAATTATTGAAACGGATAATATTGATGAAAGTGATGATGAAGATTCTCCCCTAGATATGAATTGCCTGTTGTTCCTGAGGGTTGTGTTATGGATGAAGAAACTGCTAGAGACTTTCTTGCCTGCAATGATAGAAGTGATCTTTAGAAACTATTAGCTAAGCTGAAAGAAAAATCTCTGAATGCTAGAATGAAATAAGATCCTGCTTATGCTACTTCACCTATCTTTATTACTGATAAGGATTATGATTTCTCTATCGATCCTGAGATAATTACTTTGGTTGAATCTGATCCTTTTTATGGCTATGAATCTGAAACTGTTGTGGCACATCTTACTAAATTGAATGATATAGCTACCCTGTTCACTAATGATGAGAAAACTCGCTACTATTTATATCCTGAAATTATTTCTGTTCTCATTAAAGGGTGATGCTAAGATCTGGTTTAATTCTCTTGATCCTGGTTGTGTGCGTAGTCCCCAGGATATGATTTATTACTTCTATGCTAAATATTTCCCCACTCATAAGAAACAAGCCGCTTTAAGGGAAATATATAATTTTGTGCAAATTGAAGAAGAGAGTCTCCCACATGCTTGGGGGAGGCTTCTCTGGTTACTTAATGCTTTGCCTGATCATCCTCTCAAGAAAAATGAAATACTTGATATCTTTTTATAATGGACTAACTGACGCTTCCAGAGATTACCTAGATAGTTGGGCTGGTTGTGTTTTCATGGAAAGAACCGTTGATCAAGCTGAATTGCTATTGAATAATATGTTGACTAATGAAAATAATTGGGCACTTCCTGAACCAACTCCTAAGCCAACTCCGAAGAAAAGGGGTATTCTATTTCTCAGTCCTGAAGATATGCAAGAGGCAAAGAAAGTTATGAAAGAAAAAGGTATAAAAGCTGAAGATGTTAAGAATTTACCTCCTGTTGAAGAAGTACATGGTCTTAATTTGCCGCCTGTTGAAGAAACACATGGTCTTGATAACCCGACACAGGTAGTAAAGGTAAATTCTCTCTATAGATTCGATAAATGCGAAATCCCATTTACTAAGTTTGCTAGCCCATGATTGGATGAGTTTGATGACTTTATGGTTAAACAAGAAAACTTCAATGCTTATGTTGGTAGACAATTGAAACATAATGCTTATATGATTGAACACTTGAGTGATTATATGACTAGTGTTAAAGGTGAACTTAAACTTATTAGTAAACATGCTTCTGTGGTTACCACTCAAGTAGAACAAGTACTTAAAGCTCAGAATGATTTGCTCAATGAATTAAATAATAAGAAGAATGATAATGTTGTTAGAGTTATTACTAGAGGTGGTAAAATGACTCAGGAACCTTTGTATCCTGAGGGCCACCCTAAGAGAATTGAGCAGGATTCTTAGAGAAATAACGTTGATGCACCTAGTCCTTCTAAGAGGAAGAAAAAGAAAAATGGCAGGACTTTGCATGCTTCTAGTGAACCTGTTGTAGACACACCTGAGAATCCTAATGATATTTCTATCTCTGATGCTGAAACACAATCTGGTAATGAACATGAACCCAGTGATAATGTTAATGATGATGTTCATGTTGATGCTCAACCTAGCAATGATAATGATGTAGATATTGAACCTGTTGTTGATCTTGATAACCCACAATCAAAGAATCAACGTTATGATAAAGGAGGCTTTGTTGCTAGGAAGCACGGTAAAGAAAGAGAATCATGGGTTCAGAAACCCATGCCTTTTCCTCCTAAACCATCCTAGAAAAAGGATGATGAGGATTTTGAGTGCTTTGCTGAAATGATTAGACCTATCTTTTTGCGTATGCGTTTGACCGATATGCTTAAAATGAATCCTTATGCTAAGTATATGAAGGATATTGTTACAAATAAGAGAAAGATACTGGAAGCTTAAATTTACACCATGCTTGCTAATTATACTTTTAAGGATGGAATACCAAAGAAACTTGGAGATCCAGGAGTACCGACTATACCATGCTCCATTAAAAGAAACTATGTTAAAACTGCTTTATGTGATCTTGGAGCTGGTGTTAGTGTTATGCCTCTCTCTTTATATCGTAGACTTGATTTGAATAAGTTGACACCTACTGAAATATCTTTGCAAATGGCTGATAAATCAACTGCTATACCTGTCGGTATTTGTGAGGATGTGCCTGTTGTGCTTGCAAACGTTACTATTTTAACAGACTTTGTTATTCTTGATATTCCCGAGGATGATAGTATGTCTATTATTCTTGGAAGACCCTTTTTGAATACTGTAGGGGTTGTTATTGATTGCACCAAAGGCAATGTCACTTTTCATGTTAATGGTAATGAGCATACGATACACTTTCCAAGGAAACAACCTCAAGTCCACAGTATCAATTTATTGGAAATTATTCAACAATCACTATTGGAGGTTTTGAATTTCCTCTTCCTACTGTCAAGAAGAAATATGATATTCTTATTGTTGGGGATGTGCATATCCCTCTGGAGGTAACCTAGTGTTTTTCGAAAATTCTTTGATTTCATGTTATTCGAAATGAGTTTGTTAACAAGACCTGATCAACCTTGTTAGTGGATTCCTTTTGATGAGCATGAGATGGGTGAATTTAGAAAACACAAACTTCTGTACCCTCCTTTTTACTTTATGTTATTTATATTAAATAAAGCAAAAATAGTAATTTATGTCAGTTTTCTAAATTATCCGTGCAATAAAAAATACCCTGAAAATTCAATACGATTTTTTAGAATATTTGAGAATATTTGGCACTGAGAACACATCAGGGGGAGCCAGCACCTGGCCACAAGGGTCCAGGGCGCGCCCTACCCCCTTGAGCGCACCCCCGTGCCTGGTGGCCCCCTGGTGGTCCCCTCCACTTATTCCATCCACCACACACTCCTTCTTCCTCCCAAAAAAATCACCAACCAGCTCAAGCACGAGTTCTAGCTCATCTTGCTACCATTCTCGATCTCCTAGCTCAAAGCTCCATTCACAAAACTGCTTTGGGGGATTGTGCTTTGATATGTGACTCCTCCAATGGTCCAATTAGTTTTTGTTCTAGTGCTTTATTCATTGCAATTTTTTGTTGCTTAGGTGACCCTGTTCTTGAGCTTGCATGTCAAATTTATGTGGTCAAAAGTAGTTTTAATGCATGATATGGCCTCTAGGCACTTGTAAGAGTAGTTGCTATCAATTTTGTTGAGTTTGGCTCACTTTTATTTTAAGTTACTAAAAATTTTAGAAAATTTTCAGAGGAAGAAATATGTTTAGAAAAATGTACCAAGGTGGTTCTTCAAGGAAGCAAGGACCCAGGCCCGCAATGCGTGAGCTGGACGATGAACCACCGAGGGACGCTCAAGTGCGGCCTTGTGAATCGCCGTCAGAAGATTTCATGGCCCAAGCAGGAATCAAGGAGGAATTTGACGCATATGTGCGTAATGCCGATCTTGAGAGCTTCATGGCAGATAAGTGCCATCAGTACCACTACCTCACTGATTCCTTTGTGAGAAGGTTTGAATTTTCATCATCACGCAATTCTCAAACTGTCCTGTTTGATCTATATGACAAATCTTATACCATGGACTTAGAAGATTTTAACACTGCTTGTAAACTCCCACAGTGGAGTAATGTTAGTGAACCTCGCAAATCCGAATATAGAGACTTTCTTGCTAGTATAACTGTGGGGGAATCTAGGGAAATCACGCAAGCTACCATAGGGAGCATTCATTTTCCTGCTATACATTATTTTGCTCTCTTTATAGGTAGATGCATAAATGGTAAGGATGAGGCATGTCACATGTGTGTGCCAGATCTTAGTGCTCTCAAGAGTGTTGTATTAGGAGATAGACAATATAACTTGGGGGGCCAATGTTGCACGCAGGTTGCATAATAACAAAATTAATGGAGATTTCTTTGGTGGAATTTATGCAACCCGTTTAGTTGTTTTTCTTGAGATACCCATACATGGAGATGATATTGAGTTGCCTCCTGCTTATTTAGATTATAATGCCATGGTTCGTCATCAATTTGTTGAGAGGAACAATCAGTTCCTCCAGTACCAACTAATCTTTGACAGACGACGCACCTATCACGTCGCTCTCCCTGCTCCTGTTGGAGAACGTAGTAATTTCAAAAAAAATCCTACGCACACGCAAGATCATGGTGATGCATAGCAACGAGGGGGAGAGTCTGATCTACGTACCCTTGTAGATCGCAACGGAAGCGTTGACACAATATAGAGGAAGTAGTCGTACGTCTTCTTCCCGATCCGACCGATCCAAGCACCGTTACTCCGGCACCTCCGAGTTCTTAGCACACGTACAGCTCGATGACGATCCCCGGGCTCCGATCCAGCAAAGCTTCGGGGAGGAGTTCCGTCAGCACGACGGCGTGATGACGATCTTGATGTTCTACCGACGCAGGGCTTCGCCTAAGCACTACAACGATATGATCGAGGTGGAATATGGTGGCAGGGGGCACCGCACACGGCTAAGGAACGATCTCAATGATCAACTTGTGTGTCATGGGGTGCCCCCTGCCTCCGTATATAAAGGAGCAAGGGGGAGGGGGCGGCCGGCCTAGGAGGAGGCGCGCCAAGGGGAGTCCTACTCCCACCGGGAGTAGGACTCCCTCCTTCCTTGTTGGAGTAGGAGAAGGGGAAAGAGGGGGAGAGGAATAAGGAAAAGGGGGCTGCGCCCCTTGTCCAATTCGGACCAGAGGGGGGGCGCAGGCCTCCTTCCTTTTGGCATCTCTCCTCTATTCCCGTATGGCCCAATAAGGCCCATATACTCCCCGGCGAATTCCCGTAACTCTCCGGTACTCTGAAAAATACCCGAATCACCCGGAACCTTTCCGATGTCCGAATATAGTCGTCCAATATATCGATCTTTACGTCTCGACCATTTCGAGACTCCTCGTCATGTCCCCGATCTCATCCGGGACTCCGAACTCCTTCGGTACATCAAAACTCATAAACTCATAATATAACTGTCATCGAAACCTTAAGCGTGCGGACCCTACGGTTCAAGAACAATGTAGACATGACCGAGACACGTCTCCGGTCAATAACCAATAGCGGGACCTGGATGCCCATATTGGCTCCTACATATTCTACGAAGATCTTTATCGGTCAGACCACATAACAACATACGTTGTTCCCTTTGTCATCGGTATGTTACTTGCCCGAGATTCGATCGTCGGTATCCAATACCTAGTTCAATCTCGTTACCGGCAAGTCTCTTTACTCGTTTCGTAATACATCATCTCACAACTAACACATTAGTTGTAATGCTTGCAAGGCTTATGTGATGTGCATTACCGAGAGGGCCCAGAGATACCTCTCCGACAATCGGAGTGACAAATCCTAATCTCGAAATACGCCAACCCAACATGTACCTTTGGAGACACCTGTAGTGCTCCTTTATAATCACCCAGTTACGTTGTGACGTTTGGTAGCATCCAAAGTGTTCCTCCGGCAAACGGGAGTTGCATAATCTCATAGTCATAGGAACATGTATAAGTCATGAAGAAAGCAATAGCAACATACTAAACGATCGGGTGCTAAGCTAATGGAATGGGTCATGTCAATCAGATCATTCAACTAATGATGTGACCTCGTTAATCAAATAACAACTCTTTGTTCATGGTTAGGAAACATAACCATCTTTGATTAACGAGCTAGTCAAGTAGAGGCATACTAGTGACACTCTGTTTGTCTATGTATTCACACATGTATTATGTTTCCGGTTAATACAATTCTAGCATGAATAATAAACATTTATCATGATATAAGGAAATAAATAATAACTTTATTATTGCCTCTAGGGCATATTTCCTTCAGCTCCTACTTTCTTTTACTTTCAGGTAAAAGGGGGATATGTTATAACCAGGGAGGAGGCGACCGAGCACGAGAGGAGGGCAGAGGTAGCCCGCCTCCATGCTGCAGCTCTTAAGGCAGTAGCTGATGCATCTCAGTATGACCCTAGCTTCAACTTCGGATATCCACCAGGCCATCCATGGGCCTAGACCAACTTAGGCCAAAAGCCTAAGCTTGGGGGAGTACGTATCTCTCACCGACATTACATTCATGTTCACACACTCATGCCAGTTGTCGGTGATCATACTCTTTCATTGTATCACCCATGCTAGTTTATTTTCATTTTCTAGTTTTCTTCTTGTGTGTTTGAAAATCCTTAAGAAAAACCAAAAAATTAGTTGTAGATTTTAGGTAGTTTACTTTCTATGCCTATAGTAGTAGTAATTAAAAAGAAAACCCAAAAATATTTCTCGTTCTTGTTTTGCTTGTTGGGAGCTTTCCCGTGTAAATAGTTTTGTTTCTTTTCTTTTTCCTTGGGGGTCGAGAGGAGAAGACCATAGTGAAAATGTTGAGTGGCTCTTATATGCATTATTGTTGATCTAACCAAGAGCCCATATTACCTTGTCTTCTCTCTTGAATTGAATGCTTGCAGATTCCAGCTTAGTCCAATGCACGTGCACTATTATTATTATCCACGTCGTTCGGTCGTGCAAGTGAAAGGCGGTAATGATGATTATAAGATGAACTTATTGAGATGAGAAAAGCTGGTATGAACTCGACCTCTCTTGTTTTTGTAAATATGATTAGTTCATCGTTCCTGATTCGGCCTATTATGAAAGAAACATATTTGCAATGACAGCTAGAGATTGTAGTTGCTTATGCCATGCTTAATTAGCTAGGAGTTTATAATGGTTTACCTTGCATGCCAACATGCTATTAAAATGGTTGTGATGTGGTATGATAGGGTGGTATCCTCCTTTGAACGATTCGAGTGGCTTGACTTGGCACATGTTCACGCATGTATTTGAAACAAAATCAACATAGCCTCCACGATATTTATGTTCATGGTGCATTATATCCTACTCATGCTTGCATTCGGTGTTGATTAATTTTAATGCATTTTCATGACTGTTGTCGCTCTCTAGCTGGTCGCTTCCCAGTCTTTTTATAGCCTTCACTTTACTAAGCGGGAATACTGCTTGTGCATCCAACTCCATAAACCCCAAAGTTATTCCATATGAGTCCAACATACCTACCTATATACAGTGTATGCCTGCCGTTCCAAGTAAATTTGTATGTGCCAAACTCTAAATCTTCAAACAAACATTCTGTTTTGTATGCTCGAATAGCTCATGTATCAACTAGGGCTATCTGTATCTTCCATGCTAGGTGGGTTATTCTCAAGAGGAGTGGAATCCGCTCCTCACTCACGAGAAATGGCTGGTCTCAGAAAGGGCTAGCGAGATACCATCTTGTCATATCATATCATGATTATTTTGAGAAAGTGTTGTCATCCAAGATTTGTTATTATTGCTCGCTAGCTGATTATGCTATTGATATGAGTAAACATGAGACCTAAATTTTATTGTGAATATGGTTAGTTCATAATCTTTGCTGAAAACTTGAATGATGGCTTTACATATTTACAACAACAAGAGCAGACCGAGTTTGTAAAAGTTTTTCTTTGTCACATTCAGTTTATCAACTGAATTGCTTGAGGACAAGCAAAGGTTTAAGCTTGGGGGAGTTGATACATCTCCAACGTATCTACTTTTCCAAACACTTTTGCCCTTGTTTTAGACTCTAACTTGCATGATTTGAATGGAACTAACCCAGACTGAAGCTGTTTTCAGCAGAATTGCCATGGTGTTATTTTTGTGCAGAAATAAAAGTTGTCGAAATGACCTGAAAATCAAAGGAGATTATTTTTGAAATATATAAAAAATACTGGAAGAAGAATCCACGTCAGGGGGCCCACCCCTTGTCCATGAGGGTGGGGGCGCGCCTACCCCCTGGGCGCGCCCCCTGCCTCGTGGGCCCCCTGACGCTCCACCGACCTCAACTCCAACTCCATATATTCGTGTTTGGGGAGAAAAAATCAGAGAGAAGGATTCATCGCGTTTTACGATACAGAGCCGCCGCCAAGCCCTAAACTCTCTCGGGAGGGCTGATCTGGAGTCCGTTCGGGGCTCCGGAGAGGGGAATCCATCGCCATCGTCATCATCAACCTTCCTCCATCACCAATTTCATGATTCTCACCTCCGTGCGTGAGTAATTCCATCATAGGCTTGCTGGACGGTGATGGGTTGGATGAGATTTATCATGTAATGGAGTTAATTTTGTTAGGGTTTGATCCCTAGTATCCACTATGTTCTGAGATTAATGTTGCTATGACTTTGCTATGCTTAATGCTTGTCACTAGGGCCCAAGTGTTATGATTTCAGATCTGAACCTATTATGTTTTCATGAATATATGTGAGTTCTTGATCCTATCTTGCAAGTCTATAGTCACCTACTATGTGTTATGATCCGGCAACCCGGAAGTGACAATAATCAGGACCACTCCCGGTGATGACCATAGTTTGAGGAGTTCACGTATTCACCATGTGTTAATGCTTTCGTCCGGTACTCTATTAAAAGGAGGCCTTAATATCCCTTAGTTTCCAATAGGACCCCGCTGCCATGGGAGGGTAGGACAAAAGATGTCATGCAAGTTCTTTTCCATAAGCACGTATGACTATATTCGGAATACAAGCCTACATTACATTGATGAATTGGAGCTAGTTCTATGTCACCCTATGTTATAACTGTTACATGATCGATCGCATCCGGCATAATTCTCCACCACTGATCCATTGCCTACGAGATTTTCCTATATTGTTCTTCGCTTATTTACTTTTCGGTTGCTATTGTTACAATCACTACAAAACCCAAAAATATTACTTTTGCTACCGTTACCACTACTATCATAATACTTTGCTACTAAATACCTTGCTACCGATATTAAGTTTCCAGGTGTGGTTGAATTGACAACTCGGCTGCTAATACTTGAGAATATTCTTTGGCTCCCCTTGTGTCGAATCAATAAATTTGGGTTGAATACTCTACCCTCGAAAACTATTGCGATCCCCTATACTTGTGGGTTATCAATGGGCTGTCCAACACCGGCCACCGCCGTGGTGGCAGCCTCGTCAACACGCCTGACGCGGCCGCTGGTGGTGCTGGACCCAGAAGAGAGCACCTCCACGCGGACGCATGGGTTGTCGACGTCACTGGAGACGTCACCACCGCAGGGCGGCAGGTCGAAAACGGTGAGCACCTCGTTGGGGTACTCGTCGGGAACGAGCATGATGGTGACACGCAGCCCATCGAAGGGGACGATGGTGCTGCCAGCCAGGCTAGCGACGCCAAGTGCCACGCTGGAGCCGGTGCCATCAACCAGGCCAAGAGCGCTAAACAAACCGTGCGCGATGTGCTCGTCAGTGGGAGTAAAGGGTCTCATCCAGAAGGAAACTCTAGCCAACTATGTGGACGGCCCCGCAGTGGGTGCCAATTGTCGTTGTGTGCTCACGGCAGATGCCATGGGTAGGCTTATCGAACATGGTTGGGGCTAGAGGACGTCGGAGGATTCCGGAGGCGAGATTGGGGACAAGCGGAGAGACTCGCATGTACCCAGGTTTGGGGCCCTCCGGGGGGAGGTAAAACCCCTAGTCCTGCCAGATCTACTAGATGGGTCACACAAAGTGGTTACAATGCGCTCCTGGAGCTGTTTGATGGGAGAAGGAGGAAGAGCTAGCTCTCTCCTTCTCCTAGTTATGCGGGTGAGTGTGTGTGAAGGATTGCCCTTGCATGGAGGTCTCCTGGGGGTCTCATAGACTAGCCCCCAGGGTTACAATCGTAAAGATACATGGGTGTGGGACCCCGGAGTCATCGCCTCATGTCGGCCAGTAGAGCCTGTCGGCTGCTGGGTCCCACCAGGTGCGGGTCCTGCCGCCGGCCCATCACTATGGCACGCTGTTTTTTGTTGGGGACCGTACCATGCAATTTCAAAAAAAATCCTACGATCATGCAAGATCTATCTAGGAGATGCATAGCAACGAGACGGGGACAGTGTGTCCACATACCCGCATAGACAGAAAGCGAAAGCGTTAGGTTAACGCTGTTGATGTCGTCGAACGTCTTCACGATCCAACCGATCCAAGTACCGAACGTACGACACCTCCGTGTTCAGCACACATTCAGCTCGATGACGTCCCTCGAAATCTTGATCCAGTAGAGGGTTGAGGGAGAGTTCCGTCAGCACGATGGCGTGGTGACGGTGTTGGTGATGTGATCCGCGCAGGGCTTCGCCTAAGCACTACGACGTTATGATCGGAGGAGTAAACTTTGGAGGGGGCACCGCACACGGCTAAGAGAATAGTTGATGTGCCTTTGGGGTGCCCCCTGCCCCCGTATATAAAGGAATGGAGGAGGAAGTGGCCGACCCTAGGGGTGGCGCGCAATGGGGGGAGTCCTACTAGGACTCCACTCCTGGTATGATTCGGCCTCCTCCTTCCAACGGAGAGGGGAAAGGGGGGCCGCGCCCCCACCCCTTGTCCTATTCGGATTGGGCAGGGCGGAGGCGCGCGCCTCCTCTTGTGACCTTCCTCCCTCTCTCCACTATGGCCCATGGGGCCCATTAACTTTCCCGGGGGGTTCCGGTAGCCTCCCGGTACTCCGATAAATCCCCGAACCTCTTCGGAACCATTCTGGTGTCAGTATATAACCTTCCAATATATCAATCTTTACCTATCGACCATTTTGAAACTCCTCGTCATGTCTGTGATCTCATCCGGGACTCCGAACAAACTTCAGTCACCAAAACACACAACTCATAATACAAATCGTCATCGAACGTTAAGCGTGCGGACCCTACGGGTTCGAGAACTATGTAGACATGACCGAGACACATCTCCGATCAATAAACAATAGAGGAACCTAGATGATCATATTGGTTCCTACATATTCTACGAAGATGTTTATCAGTCAAAATGCATAACAACATACGTCATTCCCTTTGTCATTGGTATGTTACTTGCGCGAGATTCGATCGTCGGTATCATCATACCTAGTTCAATCTCGTTATCGGCAAGTCTCTTTACTCATTCCGTAATGCATCATCCTGTAACTAGCTCATCAGTCACATTGCTTGCAAGGCTTATAGTGATGTGCATTATCGAGAGGGCCTAGAGATACCTCTCTGATACTCGGAGTGACAAATCCTAATCTCGATCTATGCCAACCCAACAAACACCTTCGGAGACACCTGTAGAGCATCTTTATAATCACCCAGTTACGTTGTGGCGTTTGATAGCACACAAGGTGTTCCTCCCGTATTCGGGAGTTGCATAATCTCATAGTCAGAGGAATATGTATAAGTCATTGAGAAAGCAACAACAATAAAACTTAATGATCATTATGCTAAGCTAATGGATGGGTCTTGTCCATCACATCATTCTCTAATGATGTGATCCCGTTCATCAAATGACAACACATGTCTATGGTTAGGAAACTTAACCATCTTTGATTAACGAGCTAGTCAAGTAGAGGCATAGTCATGGAGTCTTGGTGCTGATCACGTTTTGCTCATGGAAGAGGCTTAGTCAACGGGTCTGCAACATTAACATCCGTATGTATCTTGCAAATCTCTATGTCTCCCTCCTTGACTTGATCGCGGATGGAGTTGAAGCGTCTCTTGATGTGTTTGGTTCTCTTGTGAAATCTGGATTCCTTTGCCAAGGCAATTGCTCCAGTATTGTCACAAAAGATTTTCATTGGACCCGATGCACTAGGTATTACACCTAGATCGGATATGAACTCCTTCATCCAGACTCCTTCATTTGCTGGTTCCGAAGCAGTTATGTACTCCGCTTCACACGTAGATCCCTCCACAACTCTCTGCTTGGAACTGCACCAACTTACAGCTCCACCATTCAATATAAATATGTATCTGGTTTGCGACTTTGAGTCATCCGGATCAGTGTCAAATCTTGCAACGACGTAACCATTTATGATGAGCTCTTTGTTTTTTTGACCTTGAAGACTACAGGGCTTACACCCGACACCATTTACGACGAGCTCTTTGTCACCTCCATAAACGAGAAGCGTATCCTTAGTCCTTTTCAGGTATTTCAGGATGTTCTTGACCGCTGTCCAGTGATCCACTCATGGATTACTTTGGTACCTCCCTGCTAAACATATAGCAAGGCACACATCAGGTCTGGTACACAACATTGCATACATGATAGAACCTATGGCTGAGGCATAGGGAATGACTTTCATTTCCTCTCTATCTTCTGCAGTGGTCGGGCACTGAGTCTGACTCAATTTCACACCTTGTAACACATGCAAGAACCCTTTCTTTGACTGGTCCATTTTGAACTTGTTCAAAACTTTATCAAGGTATGTGCTTTGTGAAAGTCCTATTAAGCGTTTTGATCTATCTCTATAGATCTTGATGCCCAATATATAAGCAGCTTCACTGAGGTCTTTCATTGAAAAGTCCTTATTCAAGTATCATTTTATGCTATCCAGAAATACTTTATTATTTCCCATCAACAATATGTCATCCACATATAATATTAGAAATGCTACAGAGCTCCCACTCACTTTCTTGTAAATACAGGCTTCTCCAAAAGTCTGTATAAAACCATATGCTTTGATCACACTATCAAAGCGTATATTCCAACTCCGAAATGCTTGCACCAGTCCATAAATGGATTGCTGGAGCTTGCACACTTTGTTAGCACCTTTAGGATCGACAAAACCTTCTGGTTGCATCATATACAACTCTTCTTTAAGATATCCATTAAGGAATGCAGTTTTGACATCCACTTGCCAAATTTCATAATCATAAAATGCGGCAATTGCTAACATGATTTGGACAGACTTAAGCATCGCTACGGGTGAGAAGGTCTGATCATACTCAACTCCTTGAACTTGTCGAAAACCTTTCGCAACAAGTCGAGCTTTGTAGACAATAACATTACCGTCAGTGTCAGTCTTCTTCTTGAAGATCCGTTTATTCTCTATGGCTTGCCGATCATCGGGCAAGTCAACCAAAGTCCACACTTTGTTCTCATACATGGATCCCATCTCAGATTTCATGGCCTCAAGCCATTTCGCGGAATCTGGGCTCATCATCTCTTCCTCATAGTTCATAGGTTCGTCATGGTCTAGTAACATGACTTCCGGAATAGGGTTACTGTACCACTCTGGTGCGGACCGTAATCTGGTTGACCTACGAGGTTCGGTAGTAACTTGATCTGAAGTTTCATGATCATCATCATTAGCTTCCTCACTGATTGGTGTAGGAACCACTGGAATTGATTTCTATGATGAACTACTTTCCAATTCAGGAGAATGTACAATTAGCTCATCAAGTTCTACTTTCCTCCCACTCACTTCTTTCGAGAGAAACTCCTTCTCTAGAAAGGATCCATTCTAAGCAACGAATATCTTGTCTTCGGATATGTGATAGAAGGTGTACCCAACAGTTTATCTTGGGTATCCTATGAAGACACATTTCTCCGATTTGGGTTTGAGCTTATCAGTTTGAATCTTTTTCACATAAGCATCGCAACCCCAAACTTTAAGAAACGACAGCTTAGGTTTCTTGCTAAACCACAGTTCATATGGTGTCGTCTCAACGGATTTAGATGGTACCCTATTTAACGTGAATGCAACCGTCTCTAAAGCATAACTCCAAAACGATCGCGGTAAATCGGTAGGAGACATCATAGATCGCACCATATCTAATAAAGTACGGTTACGACGTTCGGATCATTTCAAATGAAGACTATTCCACATCGTTTCAAATGAAGACAAAACTCATAAATCAAATATTCACCTCCCCAATCAGATCGTAGAAACTTTATTTTTCTTGTTACGATGATTTTCCACTTCACTATGAAATTCTTTGAACTTTTCAAATGTTTCAGACTTATGTTTCATTAATTAGATATACCCATATCTGCTCAAATCATCTATGAATGTCAGAAAATAACGATACCCGCCGCGAGCCTCAACACTCATCGGACCGCATACATCAGTATATATTATTTCCAATAAGTCAGTGGCTCACTCCATTGTTCCGGAGAACAGAGTTTTAGTCATCTTGCCCATGAGGCATGGTTCGCAAGCATCAAGTGATTCATAATCAAGTGATTCCAAAAGCCCATCAGCATGGAGTTTGTTCATGCGCTTTACACCAATATGACCTAAATGGCAGTGCCACAAATAAGTTGCACTATCATTATTAACTTTGCATCTTTTGGCTTCAATATTATGAATATGTGTATCACTCGAGATTCAACAAAAATAGACCACTCATCAAGGGTGCATGACCATAAAAGATATTACTCATATAAATAGAACAACCATTATTCTCTGATTTAAATGAATAATCGTCTCCCATCAAACAAGATCCAGATATAATGTTCATGCTCAACACTGGCACCAAATAACAATTATTCAGGTCTAAAACTAATCCCGATGGTAGATGTACAGGTGGCGTGCCGACGGTGATCACATCAACCTTGGAACCATTTCCGACACGCATCGTCACCTCGTCCTTAGCCAATCTTCGCTTAATCCGTAGCCCCTGTTTCGAGTTGCAAATATGAGCAACAGAACCAGTATCAAATATCCAGGCGCTACTATGAGCATTAGTAAGGTACACATCAATAACATGTATATCAAATATACCTTTCACTTTGCCATCCTTCTTATCCGCCAAATACTTGGGGCAGTTCTGCTTCCAGTGACCAGTCCCTTTGTAGTAGAAGTACTCAGTTCCAGGCTTAGGTCCAGACTTGGGCTTCTTCCCTTGAGTAGCAACTTGCTTGCTGTTCTTCTTGAAGTTCCCCTTCTCCCCTTTGTCGTTTTTCTTGAAACTAGTGGTCTTGTTAACCATCAACACTTGATTCTCCTTCTTGATTTCTACCTCCGCAGCCTTTAGCATCGCGAAGATCTCAGGAATTGTCTTCTCCATCCCTTGCATATTATAGTTCATCACGAAGCCTTTATAGCTTGGTGGCAGGGATTGAAGAACTTTGTCAATGACACAATCATCGGGAAGAGATTAACTCCCAGCTGAGTCAAGTGGTTATGGTACCCAGACATTCTGAGTATGTGTTCACTGACAGAACTATTCTCCTCCATTTTGCAGCTGTATAACTTGTTGGATACTTCATATCTCTCAACTCGGGCATTTGCTTGAAATATTAACTTCAACTCCTAGAACATGTCATATGCTCCATGACGTTCAAAATGTCTTTGAAGTCCCGATTCTAAGCCGTAAAGCATGGCACATTGAACTATCGAGTAGTCATCATCTTTGCTCTGCCAGATGTTCATAACGTCCGGAGTTGCTCCTGTAGCGGGTCTTGCACCTAGCGGTGCTTCTAGGACATAATTCTTTTGTGCAGCAATGAGGATAATCCTCAAGTTACGGACCTAGTCAGTGTAGTTGCTACCATCATCTTTCAACTTAGCTTTCTCTAGGAACGCATTAAAACTCAAGGGAACAGTAGCACGGGCCATTGATCTACAACAACATAGATATGCAAAAACTATCAGGTACTAAGCTCATGATAAATTAAAGTTCAATTAATCATCTTTACCTAATATTAAAGGACGGAGCCTTTCATAGTTCTCCATAAGTCACATCTTTATATTCGTCAGTTTTATGTTAATTCAAAAATTGACGGCTGAGATTACCCTGTTTTTCCTCTTAAAAACGATTCATCCACAGGAAAAGACCGACACTATGACCCGACCCCTCCTCCTTCGTTCAAATCTATTGTTGGATCAGAACAAAACCAACCACGCAACGGTGGTCGGCCAGAACTCACCTAAATCCCACACGCCAAGCTGGCCCACTACCTAACCCTACCCCATCCCAAACGCCTCTGCCTCCTCTTAATTTATCCCTCCCATGCCTTCATGAGGAGAGGCACCTCGCGCCCGATTCGTTAGAGGCGCACCATGGTTCCCTCGCATGGCCAGCGTCATCGATACTCGCCGGAGGAGCCGCCGATCTGCAACGTGCCGCTCCCAGCACCTACAGCTCGGGCCTAACACCTCCTCCCGCGCCCAGAACCTCCTTCCCGTTCTCCCACTCGCGCCCATAACCTCCTTCCCGTTCTCCTGCTCGCGCCCAGAACCTCCTGGTTGCGCTCCTCGCCACACCCAGCCAACAAGTCAGTAGAGCAGCACATCGAGAGGAGGAGGTGGAGCAGCATCACATCAGGAGGAGGAGGAGCACATCAGGAGGAGGCGCAACACATCATCACATGGTCTCTCGGAAGGTTCTCCTCGCCTCACCCCTTGCAGAACAACAGAAGTTGCAGATGAATTCACAAGAAATTCACTCCATGAATTGATGGATCACAATGGATTTCGATGCTTTTATGTACAGTATGTAATCCATGAATCACGATACCTGAATTAGTGCTGCAGTATGTAATCCATGAATCATGATGTTTTTTACATGAGTACTCCTTGAATTTACTCCATGAAATAAGCTAATCTTGTCCTTTGAGAAACATCTGTCTACAGAAAAGTACTCCTGGATTTGTAAAAAAACCAAATCGATCTGTTATCATTTGTTGTAGACCAATCTTACAGAACAATAATATCATGAATCATGAACTATGCTGAGTAAATTTCTTCATGGAGTACAGAAGAATTTACTCCATGTTCTCATGTTGTAGTTACAGTAATATCATGAACTACGACATGGAGTACCTAGCGGCAGTAATGTGATCGTTCTCATGTAAAAAAACTAGATAGTGAGAAGTAATCTTACGAACAAGTAAACAATGAGAACGAAACATGGAGTACTCCAGCATTTGTAAACATGGAGTACCATTTATAATTTCTTATTTGTAAATAGTGATATGTAAACATGGAGCTAAACTGAACCCAAAGCTAGCCACTGAAGGAGCTAAACTGAACCCAAAGATAGCCCAATTGTTGTTAAACTGCATAGAAAGCAATTGCCATGTAGAGGATCAAGGAGTAGATCGTGGTCAATAAGGTTAACAAAAATACTCCCATCATGTTAAGACAACATCATGGCATAGCTGAATTAACATTCAAGTTATCAAAGAACATGGTTTAGTAATAGCTGAATTAACGGTTGTTGGAGCATAGTCAGTAGCTGAATTAGTACTCCCAGACAACAACAACAAAAATAATAGAAGCTAAAATATTAGCACATCATCTGAACATGGTTTGGTACACATTACACACATGGACTGACGTATAGGATCAAGGAGTAATTCACACATAGAGCTCGGCTTGTGTCATATACATGTAGTACTGTAGTAATGTTACTCCCCCGTCTAACAGACGCACAGTAAAGAAGCAAGAAGAGTAGTGACTATACCTGCAGACACAGACGTCGTCGCAATCCACCATCAATGCAGCAGGGGAAGATAACACCGCCCACCGTCGACAGGGACGACCCCTAGTGCCTCGAAGACGAGCCCATGACCACGGTGCCCACCGCCTCGCTCCCCTGCCCCTACTACTTGCAAGAGCGTCTTCACATGCCGCTCCTTGCTCCCCTGCCCCTGCTGCTGCAAGAGCTTCTTCACGCGCTGCTCCTCTCTCTTGGCCAGCAAATATCGGGGCCAACCACTCCTCGCTCCTGGCCAGCAGATCTCGGGCCCGACCTGGGGTAGGTGCTCCTCCTTGCAGGTTGAGGGCCACGAGTGACGGTGTCCTGGACTTGAGGGCACTCACCACGTCGTCTCCCGACCAGTTGGATTGGGCCGAGGACCCCCATGTCCATTTACTCACGGGCCAGTTCAGACAGCTGATGTATACACAAGGAGGATTCCACAAGACTTGGTGATCAAGACAAGGACTCCTCTCCACCAACGTATTCGACTAGGACTCTTGTTATCCTAGGCCTCTGGTGCATTATATAAACCAAGGCCAGGCTAGTAGATAGATCATTAGGACATTATTCATCATACCCTCAGGTTTTGGACCACAACATATGATCTCAAGGTAGTGTTGGGGAACGCAGTAATTTCGAAAATTTTCCTACGCACACGCAAGATCATGGTGATGCACAGCAACGAGAGGGGAGAGTGTTGTCTACGTAGCAACGCAGACCGACTGCGGAAGCGATCACACAACGTAGAGGAAGTAGTCGTACGTCTTCTTCCCGATCCGACCGATCCAAGCACCGTTACTCCGGCACCTCCGAGTTCTTAGCACACGTTCAGCTCGATGATGATCCCCGGGCTCCGATCCAGCAAAGCTTCGGGGAGGAGTTCCGTCAGCACGACGGCGTGGTGACGATCTTGATGTACTACCGACGCAGGGCTTCGCCTAAGCACTACAACGGTACGATCGAGGTGGAATTTGGTGGCAGGGGGCACCGCACACGGCTAAGGAGCGATCTCAAGGATCAAGTTGTGTGTCTTGGGGTGCCCCCTGCCCCCGTATATAAAGGTTGGAGGAGGGGGGCCGGCCGGCCAAGGGAGGGGAGGCGCAGGGGAGTCCAACTCCCACCGGGAGTAGGACTCCTCCCCCCAATCCTAATCCAATTAGGACTCCCGGGGGGGAAAAGAGAGAGAAGGGGGGCCGGCCCCTTATCCTATTCCTAATAGGACTTGGGGAAGGGGGGCGCCGTCCAGCTTGGGCCTTTTCCCTTTTTCTCTTTTTTCCACCAAGGCCCAATAGGCCCATTAGTCTCCCGGGGGGTTCCGGTAACCCTCCCGGTATTCCGGTAAAATCCCGATTTCACCCGGAACACTTCTGATGTCCAAACATAGGCTTCCAATATATCAATCTTTACGTCTCGACCATTTCGAGACTCCTCGTCATGTCCATGATCTCATCCGGGACTCCGAACAACCTTCGGTACATCAAAATGCATAAACTCATAATAACTGTCATCGTAACGTTAAGCGTGCGGACCCTACGGTTCGAGAACAATGTAGACATGACCGAGACACGTCTCCGGTCAATAACCAATAGCGGGACCTGGATGCCCATATTGGCTCCTACATATTCTACGAAGATCTTTATCGGTCAGACCGCATAACAACATACGTTGTTCCCTTTGTCATCGGTATGTTACTTGCCCGAGATTCGATCGTCGGTATCCAATACCTAGTTCAATCTCGTTACCGGCAAGTCTCTTTACTCGTTCTGTAATACATCATCTCGCAACTAACTTCTTAGTTGCAATGCTTGCAAGGCTTATGTGATGTGTATTACTGAGAGGGCCCAGAGATACCTCTCCGCCAATCGGAGTGACAAACCCTAATCTCGAAATACGCCAACCCAACATCTACCATTGGAGACACCTGTAGTACTCCTTTATAATCACCCAGTTACGTTGTGACATTTGGTAGTACCCAAAGTGTTCCTCCGGTAAACGGGAGTTGCATAATCTCATAGTTATAGGAACATGTATAAGTCATGAAGAAAGCAATAGCAACATACTAAACGATCGGGTGCTAAGCTAATGGAATGGGTCATGTCAATCAGATCATTCTGCTAATGATGTGACATCGTTAATCAAATAACAACTCCTTGTTCATGGTCAGGAAACATAACCATCTTTGATTAACGAGTCTAGTCAAGTAGAGGCATACTAGTGACACTCTGTTGGTCTATGTATTCACACATGTATTATGTTTCCGGTTAATACAATTCTAGCATGAATAATAAACATTTATCATGATGTAAGGAAATAAATAATAACTTTATTATTGCCTCTAGGGCATATTTCCTTCAGTCTCCCACTTGCACTAGAGTCAATAATCTAGATTACACAGTAATGATTCTAACACCCATGGAGCCTTGGTGTTGATCATGTTTTGCTCGTGGAAGAGGCTTAGTCAACGGGTCTGCAACATTCAGATCCGTATGTATCTTGCAAATCTCTATGTCTCCCACCTGAACTAAATCCCGGATGGAGTTGAAGCGTCTCTTGATGTGTTTGGTCCTCTTGTGAAATCTGGATTCCTTTGCCAAGGCAATTGCACCAGTATTGTCACAGAAGATTTTCATTGGACCCGATGCACTAGGTATGACACCTAGATCGGATATGAACTCCTTCATCCAGACTCCTTCGTTTGCTGCTTCCGAAGCAGCTATGTACTCCGCTTCACATGTAGATCCCGCTACGATGCTTTGTTTAGAACTGCACCAACTGACAACTCCACCGTTTAAAGTAAACACGTATCCGGTTTGCGATTTAGAATCGTCCGGATCAGTGTCAAAGCTTGCATCAACGTAACCTCTTACGGTGAGCTCTTTGTCACCTCCATATACGAGAAACATATCCTTAGTCCTTTTCAGGTATTTCAGGATGTTCTTGACCGCTGTCCAGTGATCCATTCCAGGATTACTTTGGTACCTCCCTGCTAAACTTATAGCAAGGCACACATCAGGTCTGGTACACAACATTGCATACATGATAGAGCCTATGGCTGAAGCATAGGGAACATCTTTCATTTTCTCTCTATCTTCTGCAGTGGTCGGGCATTGAGTCTTACTCAATTTCATACCTTGTAACACAGGCAAGAACCCTTTCTTTGCTTGATCCATTTTGAATTTCTTCAAAATCTTGTCCAGGTATGTGCTTTGTGAAAGTCCAATTAAGCGTCTTGATCTATCTCTATAGATCTTTATGCCTAATATGTATGCAGCTTCCCCGAGGTCTTTCATCGAAAAACTTTTATTCAAGTATCCCTTTATGCTATCCAGAAATTCTATATCATTTCCAATTAGCAATATGTCATCCACATATAATATCAGAAATGCTACAGAGCTCCCACTCACTTTCTTGTAAATACAGGCTTCTCCAAAAGTCTGTATAAAGCCAAATGCTTTGATCACACTATCAAAGCGTTTATTCCAACTCCGAGATGCTTGCACCAGTCCATAAATGGATCGCTGGAGTTTGCATACTTTGTTAGCTCCTTTTGGATCGACAAAACCTTCTGGTTGTACCATATACAACTCTTCTTCCAGAAATCCATTCAGGAATGCAGTTTTGACATCCATCTGCCATATTTCATAATCATAAAATGCGGCAATTGCTAACATAATTCTGACGGACTTAAGCATCTCTACGGGTGAGAAAGTCTCATCGTAGTCAACCCCTTGAACTTGTCGAAAACCTTTTGCGACAAGTCGAGCTTTATAGACAGTAACATTACCGTCAGCGTCAGTCTTTTTCTTGAATATCCATTTATTCTCAATTGCTTGCCGATCATCAGGCAAGTCAACCAAAGTCCATACTTTGTTCTCATACATGGATCCCATCTCAGATTTCATGGCCTCAAGCCACTTTGCGGAATCTGGGCTCACCATCGCTTCTTCATAGTTCGTAGGTTCATCATGATCTAGCATCATGACTTCCAAAACTGGATTACCGTACCACTCTGGTGCGGATCTCACTCTGGTTGATCTACGTGGTTCAGTAGTATCTTGTTCTGAAGCTTCATGATCATCATCATTAGCTTCCTCACTGATTGGCATAGGTGTCGCAGAAACAGTTTTCTGTGATGTACTATTTTCCAATAAGGGAGCAGGTACAGTTACCTCGTCAAGTTCTACTTTCCTCCCACTCACTTCTTTCGAGAGAAACTCCTTCTCTAGAAATGATCCATTCTTAGCAGCGAATGTCTTGCCTTCGGATCTGTGATAGAAGGTATACCCAACAGTTTCCTTTGGGTATCCTATGAAGACACATTTCTCCGCTTTGGGTTCGAGCTTATCAGGTTGAAGCTTTTTCACATAAGCCTCGCAGCCCCAAACTTTAAGAAACGACAACTTTGGTTTCTTGCCAAACCATAGTTTATAAGGTGTCGTCTCAACGGATTTTGATGGTGCCCTATTTAACGTGAATGCGGCCGTCTCTAAAGCATAACCCCAAAACGATAGCGGTAAATCAGTAAGAGACATCATGGATCGCACCATATCTAGTAAAGTGCGATTACGATGTTCGGACACACCATTACGCTGTGGTGTTCCGGGTGGCGTGAGTTGCGAAACTATTCCACAATTTTTCAAATGTATACCAAACTCGTAACTCAAATATTCTCCTCCACGATCAGATCGTAGAAACTTTATTTTCTTGTTACGATGATTTTCAACTTCACTCTGAAATTCTTTGAACCTTTCAAATGTTTCAGATTTATGTTTCATTAAGTAGATATACCCATATCTTGCTTAAATCATCTGTGAAGGTGAGAAAATAACGATATCCGCCACGAGCCTCAATATTCATCGGACCACATACATCGGTATGTATGATTTCCAATAAATCTGTTGCTCTCTCCATAGTACCGGAGAACGGTGTTTTAGTCATCTTGCCTATGAGGCACGGTTCGCAAGTACCAAGTGATTCATAATCAAGTGATTCCAAAAGCCCATCAGTATGGAGTTTCTTCATGCGCTTTACACCGATATGACCTAAACGGCAGTGCCACAAATAAGTTGCACTATCATTATTAACTTTGCATCTTTTGGCTTCTACATTATGAATATGTGTATCACTATCTTCGAGATTCAACAAGAACAGACCACTCTTCAAAGGTGCATGACCATAAAAGATATTATTCATATAAATAGAACAACCATTATTCTCTGATTTAAATGAATAACCGTCTCGCATTAAACAAGATCCAGATATAATGTTCATGCTCAACGCTGGCACCAAATAACAATTATTTAGGTCTAATATTAATCCCGAAGGTAGATGTAGAGGTAGCGTGCCGACCGCGATCACATCGACTTTGGAACCGTTTCCCACGCGCATCGTCACCTCGTCCTTTGCTAGTGTCCGCTTATTCCGTAGTCCGTGTTTCGAGTTGAAAATATTAGCAACAGAACCAGTATCAAATACCCAGGTGCTACTTCGAGCTCTAGTAAGGTACACATCAATAACATGTATATCACATATACCTTTGCTCACTTTGCCATCCTTCTTATCCGCCAAATACTTGGGGCAGTTCCGCTTCCAGTGACCAGTCTGCTTGCAGTAGAAGCACTCAGTTTCAGGCTTAGGTCCAGACTTGGGTTTCTTCTCCTGAGCAGCAACTTGCTTGCTGTTCTTCTTGAAGTTTCCCTTCTTCTTCCCTTTGCCCTTTTTCTTGAAACTAGTGGTTTTGCTAACCATCAACACTTGATGTTCCTTCTTGATTTCTACCTCCGCAGCTTTCAGCATTGCGAAGAGCTCGGGAATAGTCTTGTTCATCCCTTGCATATTATAGTTCATCACGAAGCTCTTGTAGCTTGGTGGCAGTGATTGGAGAATTCTGTCAATGACGCAATCATCTGGAAGATTAACTCCCATCTGAATCAAGTGATTATTATACCCAGACATTTTGAGTATATGCTCACTGACATAACTGTTCTCCTCCATCTTGCAGCTATAGAACTTATTGGAGACTTCATATCTCTCAATTCGGGCATTTGCTTGAAATATTAACTTCAACTCCTGGAACATCTCATATGCTCCATGACGTTCAAAACGTCGTTGAAGTCCCGATTCTAAGCCGTAAAGCATGGCACACTGAACTATCGAGTAGTCATCAGCTTTGCTCTGCCAGACGTTCATAACATCTGGTGTTGCTCCAGCAGCAGGCCTGTCACCCAGCGGTGCTTCCAAGACGTAATTCTTCTGTGCAGCAATGAGGATAATCCTCAGGTTACGGACCCAGTCCGTGTAATTGCTACCATCATCTTTCAACTTTGCTTTCTCAAGGAACGCATTAAAATTCAACGGAACAATAGCACGAGCCATCTATCTACAAGCAACATAAACAAGCAAGATACTATCAGGTACTAAGTTCATGATAAGTTTAAGTTCAGTTAATCAAATTACTTAGGAACTCCCACTTAGATAGACATCCCTCTAATCCTCTAAGTGATCACGTGATCCAAATCAACTAAACCATAACCGATCATCACGTGAGATGGAGTAGTTTTCAATGGTGAACATCGTCATGTTGATCATATCTACTATATGATTCACGCTCGACCTTTCGGTCTCTGTGTTCCGAGGCCATATCTGCATATGCTAGACTCGTCAAGTATAACCTGAGTATTCTGCGTGTGCAAAACTGGCTTGCACCCGTTGTAGATGGACGTAGAGCTTATCACACCCGATCATCACTTGGTGTCTGGGCACGACGAACTTTGGCAACGGTGCATACTCAGGGAGAACACTTCTTGATAATTTAGTGAGAGATCATCTTATAATGCTACCGTCAATCAAAGCAAGATAAGATGCATAAAAGGATAAACATCACATGCAATCAATATAAGTGATATGATATGGCCATCATCATCTTGTGCTTGTGATCTCCATCTCCGAAGCACCGTCATGATCACCATCGTCACCGGCGCGACACCTTGATCTCCATCGTAGCATCGTTGTCGTCTCGCCAATCTTATGCTTCCACGACTATTACTACCGTTTAGTAATCTAGTAAAGCATTACATCGCGATTGCATTGCATACAATAAAGCGACAACCATATGGCTCCTGCCAGTTGCCGATAACTTAGTTACAAAACATGATCATCTCATACAATAAAATCAGCATCATGCCTTGACCATATCACATCACAACATACCCTGCAAAAACAAGTTAGACGTCCTCTACTTTGTTGTTGCAAGTTTTACGTGGCTGCTACGGGCTTAAGTAAGAACTCATCTCACCTACGCATCAAAACCACAACGATAGTTCGTCAAATAGACTCCGTTTTAACCTTCTCAAGGACCGGGCGTAGTCACACCTGGTTCAACTAAAGTTGGAGAGACAGTCTTCCGCAAGCCATCTATGTGCAAAGCACGTCGAGGGAACCGGTCTCGCGTAAGAGTACGCGTAAGGTTGGTCCGGATCGTCTCAACCAACAATACCGCCGAACCAAAGTATGACATGCTGGTAGGCAGTATGACTTGTATCGCCCACAACTCGCTTGTGTTCTACTCGTGCATATAACATCAAACCATAAAACCTAGGCTCGGATGCCACTGTTGGGGAACGCAGTAATTTCGAAAATTTTCCTACGCACACGCAAGATCATGGTGATGCATAGCAACGAGAGGGGAGAGTGTTGTCTACGTACCAACGCAGACCGACTGCGGAAGCGATCACACAACGTAGAGGAAGTAGTCGTACGTCTTCTTCCCGATCCGACCGATCCAAGCACCGTTACTCCGGCACCTCCGAGTTCTTAGCACACGTTCAGCTCGATGACGATCCCCGGGCTCCGATCCAGCAAAGCTTCGGGGAGGAGTTCCGTCAGCACGACGGCGTGGTGACGATCTTGATGTACTACCGACGCAGGGCTTCGCCTAAGCACTACAACGGTACGATCGAGGTGGAATTTGGTGGCAGGGGGCACCGCACACGGCTAAGGAGCGATCTCAAGGATCAAGTTGTGTGTCTTGGGGTGCCCCCTGCCCCCGTATATAAAGGTTGGAGGAGGGGGGCCGGCCGGCCAAGAGAGGGGAGGCGCAGGGGAGTCCTACTCCCACCGGGAGTAGGACTCCTCCCCCCAATCCTAATCCAATTAGGACTCCCGGGGGGGGAAAAGAGAGAGAAGGGGGGCCGGCCCCTTATCCTATTCCTAATAGGACTTGGGGAAGGGGGGCGCCGGCCAGCTTGGGCCTTTTCCCTTTTTCTCTTTTTTCCACCAAGGCCCAATAGGCCCATTAGTCTCCCGAGGGGTTCCGGTAACCCTCCCGGTATTCCGGTAAAATCCCGATTTCACCCGGAACACTTCCGATGTCCAAACATAGGCTTCCAATATATCAATCTTTACATCTCGACCATTTTGAGACTCCTCGTCATGTCCGTAATCTCATCCGGGACTCCGAACAACCTTCGGTACATCAAAATGCATAAACTCATAATAACTATCATCGTAACGTTAAGCGTGCGGACCCTACGGTTCGAGAACAATGTAGACATGACCGAGACACGTCTCCGGTCAATAACCAATAGCGGGACCTGGATGCCCATATTGGCTCCTACATATTCTACGAAGATCTTTATCGGTCAGACCGCATAACAACATACGTTGTTCCTTTTGTCATCGGTATGTTACTTGCCCGAGATTCGATCGTCGGTATCCAATACCTAGTTCAATCTCGTTACCGGCAAGTCTCTTTACTCGTTCCGTAATTCATCATCTCGCAACTAACTTCTTAGTTGCAATGCTTGCAAGGCTTATGTGATGTGTATTACTGAGAGGGCCCAGAGATACCTCTCCGCCAATCGGAGTGACAAACCCTAATCTCGAAATACGCCAACCCAACATCTACCATTGGAGACACCTGTAGTACTCCTTTATAATCACCCAGTTACGTTGTGACGTTTGGTAGTACCCAAAGTGTTCCTCCGGTAAACGGGAGTTGCATAATCTCATAGTTATAGGAACATGTATAAGTCATGAAGAAAGCAATAGCAACATACTAAACGATCGGGTGCTAAGCTAATGGAATGGGTCATGTCAATCAGATCATTCTGCTAATGATGTGACATCGTTAATCAAATAACAACTCCTTGTTCATGGTCAGGAAACATAACCATCTTTGATTAACGAGCCTAGTCAAGTAGAGGCATACTAGTGACACTCTGTTGGTCTATGTATTCACACATATATTATGTTTCCGGTTAATACAATTCTAGCATGAATAATAAACATTTATCATGATGTAAGGAAATAAATAATAACTTTATTATTGCCTCTAGGGCATATTTCCTTCAGGTATATCAAATCTGTACTTGATACTCCATCAATATAAACAAGAGCAGGACGTAGGGTTTTACCTCCATTAAGAGGGCCCGAACGTGGGTAAAACACCGTGTCCCTGTCTCCTGTTACCCATCGATCCATGATGCACAGCTTGGCCCCCCTACTCGAGATCTGCCGGTTTTGACACTGACAATGGTGCTTTCATTGAGAGTTCCACTGTGTGATCGGCAAGAGGATCGATGGCTCGCCTACAGATCAACTACGAGATCGGCGTCTTCGTCGCCGCCTCGACTGCTCACCTTGGCTTGACCGAGGACCGTGCCCTACCTCCAATCATCATTTTCGGACGAGGGCCTTCATCAATATCAACTCCGATCTCTATCAAGATCATGGAGGAATCATCCATGGAGCTCGGGGGCTCAACGTCAACATTGCCCTCGGGCGACCGTGCTGTTTTTCTGGACAACGAACTTGTATCCGCCATCACCGCCTCCTCGGGTGTCGTTTTAACGATTGCTTTGGTGTAATTGTGCAGAATTGAGTCTACAACAACCCTGGAAAATTTCGTCGAGTTCCGATGGAGGAATTTCTGGCAATCTACGATATACCGGAGCCCCGTCAAATCTGGACAGGAATCTGGAAGAGTTTAGGGCGTGGTCTTCAAAGCCCAGCTCGGAGGTCCTTTGGAAGATCCAACCATTCATCTGTCACGGAATTCTCATATCTACCACCCCTCAAAATTTTTGTTTGATCCGACCATCCAAACTCCGGGAACCTTCCGATTAGTGCATCACTTTTTCAGATCTGTTTTCTGCACGAGAACGAATCCGACCCGAGTTCATCTTTTTTATGAACGGGATTTCAGACATCCTTTTTGAAGGAAGTTTTGTATGGGGTATTGTGTTTTGTTCCCAAGCACACCCCGCTAATTTTAAAGTCTTTTCCAATATGATCTTCACCATCGCGTCGGTGTCAAACCAGCCCGACAACGTTGCTCTACGGCTGCCGACCTGCGCTAGACACACCGTCGCTTTGTTGAGCCAAGCTCACCTTCTTCGGGTCATTATCTCAGCAAGCCGAACAAGAGTTCGATATCGCGAAGGATAAATCATCGCCAACATCGGCGCCCCGCGGATTACACGGAGCGGGCACACCGGCATCGCCGCACGGTCACTTCATCAAGCCAGCATTAACCACGTCACAAGTTACGACCTGCATCGGCATGGCCTCACCGTTGCTTCATCGAGCTGATGTCCATCACGCCGAACTACTTCAACACCTCGGCTGACATGGCAGCTGCAACATCTCCTTACCGACCTGCTCCGTCTCCTCGTCTGGACCGGGGGCTTCGCCATTACTTCATCAACCTACTGCGGAGACTTCGGCGTCGTCAGCCGACCAGCTTCGTCACGTTAGCTGGACCGGGGGCTTTGCCTCAGCGATCCAACCATTACCAGCATCGCCATGCCGTCGCTTCACCGCCCATCAGACAATGGGTATGCGGACCGAGTTCCAATTTTGCGAGTCACTTTTCTTCGGATTGCTACAACAAATAAACCAGGTGCTATTAATCCCAGCAATTTTTGTTTGTTTGGGTTTATTTTTTCTAAGGAATTATTACTCTGGTTTGTTACATCATCTGTACACAGGTTTATCAAATTGTGGCCGCATTAACGACGGTCGCGTGGTGGTTTGGTCAGTTTTCGTACATAGTTCGGCGAATGCCGCATCCGGAACTCAGACCGTCCTGTCAATTATGTACGAAAACTGACCAAATTTGACACGCCTTTAACGCATCACGTCGGCGCCTTGCATGGACATTGACTTCGGTGTCAGGCCACATATCTTTAAATAAATTATTTTGTGCAAATTAAATACGCGAGGATTTTTATATGTTTATATTATTATTTGTTGGCCTGCACTATTTTACATGTACATGTAATGGACTTCGAGTGCGTCACGTGGTCTCTTCGGCAAGCCGACACCGTTGTCCCAATCGGCGTAAATCAGCTCGCGTGATTACCTTGTTGGTCGTGTTTCCATAGCAACGTGTTCGGTTGCCTCGGGGACTTTGGCATCGCCGAGAGAGTTCTACCTCATCGAGTGTTCGGCGCACAAGCCATATTTCCTTTATTACTCACTTTACATAAATTATTTATTATGCAATATTTTTTAATTTATTATTATCTCTCCCTAATCTATCCCTAATAATAAAGCACGGATTGACTCCGTGGGTTCACCGTCGTAATACGCTTCTTCTCGTGAATTTACGTTTTTAATTTAAATTTAAAACTTATATGCGAGGTGGTACTAATTCGTGGTCAAAACCGAATCTGATCAAAAGAATCTGCCTGGACCAGGAGGCCGAATTACTCCAGCCCGAGCTGGGCCAAATTATTCCGGCCCACATTCTTTGTAGAAAACCCCCTCATCTTTATTAGAATCAACCCGCACATCATATCTTTATCCTTAATTGAAAAAAAAAACGATTCGACGAAGCCTCTCTCCCGTACGAGAAGGCAATAGCCCCGGTGCTAGGGTTCCCTCCGCCGCCGCACTCCATCCCTCCGGCCTCCTCTCCCGGCGGCCCTCGCCCACCTCCCCCCTACCGTTGTAGTCGCCGTCGTAGTACCCTGCCGCCGTTCAATAGCCTTGACAAAGCCCCGGCCGCCGGCTCCCTGGAGAACGCCACCCGCCGGTAGCCGCGATGGAGCGCTGGCGGACGCCATGATTCTGCGCGACCCCGCCGCGGTGACTCACCTCGCTACTGCCGCGCCTCCCCAAGTAACTCTGCCATGGCCCCGTGATGTCGTGCACAAGGATACCATCACCTCTCCCTGGCACCTTCGTTTCCACTCCCCAGGGTGCTGCTCGCCTGCTCCACACCCATGTCCTCTCCAATCCAATGTGGCTCACAACCTGCTACAGAGATGATACTTGCCGGATCCCATGCAGGCCCTCCTCGTAGACAGCCTCCAGCCCACACCGACTCCCCTCTTCTAGCTCTGCCGCCTCCCATGGATGACCAGAGCGAGGATAGAACAAGCGAGGAGAGGAAATACTGAGTTGATTTTGGAGGCATGGACATTGATTTGATCTTTTTGGTTGTCCGCAGATTCAAAGACGAGCCTACACCTTTCCCCAATGTGGGCAAAGGCCGGTCTGTTTTGCAAAATTTTGTAGCTTGACTGGGCTGAAGGAGATGTTGTGCAAACTGAGAATGAGCACGGCGAGCGTAGCTATGAAACAGTTGTTTCCGAAGGGATGTTGGCTGGGTGATTGATCAATATAGATGGCGCCTTCTTTCAGGAAAGCCAAACAAGTGGCTGGGGACTCGATATTTACAGTTTCGGGTGCAGCAATGTTGCTAGCATCTTTTTTTCTTGCACCTATAAACTAATGATGCTTTATTTGGTGTTGTTTTCCGTGGCACTACATTATGGCTTTGTTGATAATCATTTCTGCTGATGTCATAGTTTAGTTTTTTTACATCCAGTTTAAGTTAAGTGCAAGTAAAACGTTAGTTTCACATTGGCTAAATCACTCAATGGTGTCCTGATGTGCCTGGTTGAATCAAGAGGTGATTCTCTGTTTTTCGTGTACCATGCAGTAGTTGATGCAGACTATTTGTGCGTCCGAATAGCAACATGAATTTGGTGTTAGTAGTTCCTGAATTGTAGTGTAGGAAAAATTACGTGGCTTATTCTGGTAGCATTTCTGATGGACTAATTTTGTGTTGGTGATGTTGATAGTGAGCATACTACAGCCTGAATGACAATTAGATAGTCCTACAATTTCTGATGGGTTAGGGGTGGGAGGGTTTGATCACTGATCTCTTTATTTTTGTTGTTCGAACAAGGACAAAGGAAGGAGCTGTTGCCCGATAGGCAGAACTAAGCAACGATACTGAATCTAGAAATGGGACACACGAGCTTGCAAGGGTGGTATTTGACTGGGTGGAGCAAGCTCCTAGCTGATATACCTGAGTAAATGATGTTTATGCTTCCATGTTTTTATGTAATAAGACTTTATATGTTTCATCTCCCTACAGTTCTAATATGGGCCTCCTGCAATTCGATACAAGCCGCTGACAGTAGTTAGAGGTTTAGTTTTGAGGAGTTTTGAGAATATTATTGTTTGTTGTATAATATTAGTTATGATTACAGCACATCTTCTTTATTTTATTATCCAACTACTACATAGCTGCTATATAATATTTCTGCTCTCAAGGTGTGCAATTCATTAACACGACAGAGACCATTTACACTTAACCATGTATAATATTAGTTATCATGGACTTAAGGAATGGAGTTACAGTATTTATGGAGTTACAATATGATGTTAATTAATTTTTCAAGGAGTACAAATGTGGGCTTTTCTATATTTATGCATGATTACATCATACTGTAACTCCATTCCTTAAATCCATGATCTGTTCTCTGCTCCATTGAATACAAGATTTGGAATCAGATAAAGTTTACTCATGTGATGTATATGTAAAATTTCCTGTGCAGATAATTTAGGAACCACGTTGCACGTGTAATGTTAAATTCTTCTATCAATTTCTCTTACTTCAACGGAAAGAAGGATGTGATGCACAATCTCATGGATTGCTGGCATACTCATGTATTACTTCATGATGGTACGCTTCCTTTTTCCTGTATTTTCTACAATAATCGTGCTCTTTGAGATTTTATCAGGTAGGGAAATAGATTGAGATCCTCTGGTCTTGCCTGAAGATGTTCTGTTATCCATAGTGATTCAGTTTCCAGACCGTGTAGATTAGTCTGAATATGAGCCATCAGGGACCTTCTAGGTTTTAACGTATGTTCGGTTATGCATTCAGCCGTTGTGCATGTTAATTAACAAAAAAACTTATGGATCGGTTTCTTTTATACCAGCAACATCTGTTTTTAATGAAAACATGTCATGCAGCCTAAAACACTCAATGTACACGCTTGAGTGTAATTGCATATTATAATGACATATCACACTCACTCACCTATATTCATCAGGATCAGTGACATAGTTGGTTCATATAATGTTACAAGTCACTATAGAGGTCATATATGCTTAATTGCCTGGTGACTTTGATCGAAATCCGATTACTATGGATGGTAAGCAGAACTTTTGTATGTGCTCTCTCTTTACACTAAGCAATGGATAAATATTGATAAAAAATGCATGGTTGCATGTGCTCTCTCTTTACACTAAGCAATGGATAAATATTACAGCTTATTTTTCCTTTTGTATTTGCCTTTTTTTCTTGGTGGCTAATCTACAATCTATAACTACCCTGTAGTAATCGCTTTCTCTTTTTTCATCAGCACGAATTAATCGATGGAGTCCCGCTGCGAAAGGATGTGAGAGACAGTCCTATCGTTGGAAGTTTACTGTTCGGATCGAAAGGATCTGGAGTACATTAGTACATACTTTACTGAATTCTATAGCTCTATTCATTGGCACACTGGTTGATCAATTTTGAGGTAAAGCAGAGTTGTTAACTGGAAAATACTCACCTACTTAAAGAAGGTCCAAATAGAAAAAATGTTGGCATAGTTTTCAGGTATGGTAGCATTCAAATCTATTTTGAACACCAGATGTCATGTCACATCAACATTTTGATACCTGAAGTGATAGCTACAGAAGAAGCGTACCAAAATAGATTCATGGTCTCTTTGCTTAAGTCTGTGCTTCTCAAAATGCTTTAGTATATGCCCATAATATCAGAGTATGAATTGTTCTGTGAGCAGTTAGCTTTGTCTACCATCAGGGATAGAAATTCATTCGTTAATCTCTCCCTCTATATCTGTAGCATGGCATGCTAAATAACTTGTTCAATTCCAACAAATGTTTAGTTTTGAGATTACAAGTTGGTGTATGCCACATGTTAGATATTTTTCCTACAAGAACCTAAACTTCCTTTTCATAATGGCAGGACAAACCAACCCAGGAGGAGGCAAATAATGTTGTCAAGCAAACGAACAGTACTCTAGGGTCTGATCACTTCCTGTGTGTACATTTGTACTGAGTACAGATTGCATGTCATCCTACTCATGCATCATCAGTGATGGCATGCTCTTGCTGAATTGTGAGCCACATATCTACAAAGAAAATCACGGGAAGCATAATGTTCTTCCGTGTAAATTGTGTTTGTACAGATCAACTGCAGCTGTGGTATGTATTGCTGAATATTTATGATATGCGGAGGGTTGTACATACATATTTTCAAGGGGAGTGAAAGGACCGTTGTTGCCAAACTTCTGGTGCTCTATAGCAGACCTGCTTACTAATCGTGTTGGAGGATGCCGATGCTGCCATAAATGTTTCTATGATTAAATTACCTGCATCCCAGCTCCAATCTTGTGCCTTATTGATTTTGTTGTTTTTGCATAGCTTCTGAAGGTCAATGTAGCCAGTGAGTGTGCCCTCGAAATCAACGTCCTTCATATTAGCATGGTCGAAGGTTGATCATGAGAAGACGGTGTTAAGATTGCAGCTTTGACGTTGGCTTTTCCAAATTTGGCAGCGTGCATCGTCGAAGGTTGATCATGAGAAGACAATGTTAAGATTGCAGCTCTGACGTTGTCTTTTCCAAATTTGGCAGTGTTCGTGAAGTTTGTGCGTTAAAGTATTTGAAAGAGAAGTGTTTATCTTTATGTTCGTAATGAAACATGCTTGGAGCAAAGGTATATCTGAAAGGGTTTGTATTTGGGAGAAATCATAAGAATACAGTGTGGTGAATAAACAAGCATTTTATTTTTGATTTTTTCGCCCGTTGCAACGCACGGGCATTTGTACTAGTCTTTCTCTAATAATAAAACACGGGTTGACTCCGTGGGTTCATCGTCACAATACGCTTTCTTTTTATGTCATAATACGCTATAAAATCGTAATATAAACGAGGTGGTACTAAATTTCGTCGGGCTGGACCTGGGCGCCGCACGCACACGGCTAGCCCTATAAAATTCTTCACTCATGTGTAGTACTTCGGTAGTGCAGCACGAGATGGATTATGGAGTTGGGTAGTAGTGCTACCATGTCTCGAGAGCTGGTCGTCCTAGCGTTCACGTACGTGCTTGTCCACTATCTCACAGGGGTCATTCTCCGGAGCAAACGGGCGTCGCTGCCTTTGCCACCCTGCCCGCGGGGCTACCCAGTGGTTGGAGCGCTGCCCCTGCTGGGCCGGGCACCGCACCGAGCACTCGCAGCCCTGGCTAGGCTGCACGGCCCCATCATGCACCTGACCCTTGGAAGGCAAGGCCTCGTCGTCGCTTCCACGCCAGAGTCGGCGCGCCTCCTGCTCAAGGACCACGGCGGCAGCTTCCTCGACCCCCCGGTGGACGACGGCGCGCCAAAGGTGCTGGCGTACGGCGCCCAGGACCTTGTTTTTGCGCCCTATGGCCCCAAGTGGCGCCGCCTGCGCCGGGAGTTCAGCGCGGGCCTCCTTGACCCCAAGGCGCTCGCCGACTGGGCCGACACGCGCCACGGGGAGGTCGGCCGTATGGTACGTGCGATGAGCTGGCGGGGCGAGGCATTGGAGGTACCGGAGTTTCTGTTCGGCGCAATGGCAAACATGATTGGACAGGCGGTGGTGGGTCGGCGAGTGCTCGACGAGGCTGGCGGCGAGGCCACGAGGGAGTTCAAGGAGATGGTGGTGGAGCTGATGACCACGGCGGGGTTGGTGAACATCGGCGACTTTGTGCCGGCAGTAGCATGGATGGACCTGCAGGGACTCGGCCGGAGGATGCGGCGGCTAACAACAAGGCTGGACAGGGCCTGGAGCCGGTTGCTGTCCGATCACGAGGTGGCCATGGCTAACAGGAAGCAAGACGGGAGCCGCCGTACAAACCTTGTCGACCGGCTGATCGCATGTCGTGGCCATGCGGAGGACGGGGGGACGGCGTCACAGACCTCAACATCAAAGCTGTACTTAACGTACGTACTCCATCACCTCTAGGGTAATCCACACACACACACACATACGTGCACATGCATTTATGTTGGCCGGCTCACGCATGCCACCATCACAGAACCTGTTCACAACGGGGACAGACACTTCGTCGAGCACAATCGAGGGGTCGGGCCCTCACCGATGGAGCTGCCGTTTGGACCGGCCGCCGGCGGTCTAGACCGGACCGGACCGAGCAACTTCGCACTCCTGTTTTTAGGGACCAGACATGCGGCGTCAAAGCTCGGTCCGAACAGAGAGGACCAGCCATGGCGAGGTGGCAGTAACCATGGCGTCAGCTACGGGTCCTAAACTCCTAATGAGAGGGGGAAACAAAGGGAATAGCTACGGGGACTCACGGTTAGCCCGACGGCGAGGTCGGTGAGGCCGGGGAAAGCAGCAACGACAATGTAATCGACGACGAACGACGATACTCGGACTTGGAGTTGGAGGATGATGGCGAGGGCTTCGAGGTGAATTCGGCCGAGTCCTTGCGCGGGGAAGGAGATCTCAATGTTGTGGACCTCCTGGACAAGGTTGTTCGTTGTGGGGAATCCGGTGGCCGTGTGTGCTGCGCGCCGGTGGCATGCATGCTCTGCTTGTGCCTGCCCGCACCCAGCCGTGCGTGCGCTGGTCCTCCAGTGGGCTGCAATTTGCACCATGACTCGCTGAGCTTGACCTGTCGGTCCTAGCTCCAGCTGCACCGTGGCCTGTGGAGTTCAGCGCCACCGCATCAGGCATCACACGGAGCTGCTACTGCTGCTCTTTTGCTCTAATTTTCTTGGATGCTTAAGCAAAACTAATGAGGAGAGAGAGAGAGAGAGAGAGAGAGAGAGAGAGAGTATCGGTGGTTACAGGAGCATAGGAATCAGAGGATAGGATAGGCATGTGTGTAGTGGGAAGAAATCAAAGATTTTTAGTGTGAAATATAATTGCTTTCCTATTGCAGCACGACGCTGGAGCATGGCAGGAGCGGTGCGGCATGGCGCGATGCTGGAGACGGGCTCGGGATGGGGACAGAGATGAGGGAGATACATATTTTTGTGACAAATAGCTGTTCGTGCACCTCCGGTGTAGTCAGATGGAGACACAGAGAAAGATGAGATGATATTCTTTTGTACTATGTTGTTGTTCGATGAGATGAGATGAAGCAGGTTGTTTGATGCTTCTTATAAGATGGATCAATGGGGTTGAGAGAGAGAGAGATCAGAGTGAGAAGAGAGAGTTGTGGTGATTTTTTAATTTTATGACGATCTTCGGTGTTAGTGCTGCTACTATTGGAGCTGAACCTGTGGAGTTCAGCGCTACCGCATCAGCCATCACACGAAGCTGCTACTGCTGCTCTTTTGCTCTAATTTTCTTGGATGCTTAAGCAAAACTAATGAGGAGAGAGAGAGAGAGTATCGGTGGTTACAGGAGCATAGGAATCAGAGGATAGGATAGGCACGTGTTTAGTGGAAAGAAATCAAAGATTTTTAGTGTGAAATATAATTGCTTTCCTATTGCAGCACGACGCTGGAGCATGGCAGGAGCGGTGGGCATGGCGCGATGCTGGAGACGGGCTCGGGATGGGGACAGAGATGAGAGAGATACATATTTTTGTGACAAATAGCTGTTCATGCACCTCCGGTATAGTCGGATGGAGACACAGAGAGAGATGAGATGATATTCTTTTGTACTATGCTGTTGTTCGATGAGATGAGATGAAGCAGGTTGTTTGATGCTTCTTATAAGATGGATCAATGGGGTTGAGAGAGAGAGAGAGATCAGAGTGAGAAGAGAGAGTTGTGGTGATTTTTTAATTTTATGACGATCTTCGGTGTTAGTGCTGCTACTATTGGAGCTGAACCAGAGGCGCACTATATTGAGTACTTTGCAGATGAAAAAGAGAGGAAGATCGTGTTGCATAGTGTTTGCTTATGATGTTTTTCTGATGGTAAATTTGTTGGTTTGTTTGTTACAACAGACGCAAGTAAACGGATTTACTGAATGACTGAAACACAGTTTCGATGTAATTTAATAAGTCTATTAATATATTTTGGGTTATCACAAAAGTGAACCGATGATATAGTGTGGATGTACTCAAGCTGAGGTATGCACCAAATATTAACCCAGATTAGCCTTTTGATCCCAATGCTCATATAAAGTGTTGTTAAGTATTGGCTTGAATCCTTCCTTTTGACGAAGACCCTCAATTCAAATAATTCAAACCTTCTTAGTTCGTAACATTTAATGCGTGAATTCTTGTTCGTACTTTAATTTTGTTTTACTATTTTTAGGGTAATCACTACTTTATTTATTCTTTAGTTCACGACCATTTCGTCCAAAATACATCATGGATAAAAAATGGGGATACATTAAACCAAGTTTTTCACAACTTATTAACACAGCCTTCCCTCATAAGAATACCAGTCGCTTTGTTCGCCGGTCACCTCGACCAGATCACCCGGTGCTCATTCACACCAGCAAGCAACTCCTTGATCTCTTTTATAAGAGGGCTAAACCTCGAACGGTCTTGATCTCTTGATTGGAAAGCATGTGCCACACTTTGATTGTTTGTCTTGAGACAAAGTTTTTCAATACCCAATTTCATCGCCAACTGAACACCTGTTGCAACATTTGAGTGGTAATAAATTACTTTTCTGTTTTCTAAACATTATGTTGGCATATGTGCTATCTTTTCCCTAATAATAAAGCACGGATTGAGTCTTTTGAGTTCACCGTTACAATACACTTTTTCCCGTGAATTTCCGCTTTCATTTCTTTTTACTTATATATTATTTTCTACATACGAGGTGGTACTATTGCTCCGCGGTCGTTCTGTCGTTACATCGCACGAAAATCCCTTACGTAGCTCCTAGATTCGTTAGTTTCGTTGTTGGGCTTGGGCCTGCATAGAACGACTTTTTTTGGTGTGGGCCGGCTGGGTGCTGCAAGAGCTGGGTTGGGGTGGCGTGTCTCAGACGCGGGCGAGCGGCTGGGCTGCCATATCGAGCGCGTGGTCAACGCGGAGGTCGTCTCGCTCGATGCAGGGACCGAAGACGACGGTGCTCGGGATCGAAGCGGGCGGCGCTGGAGTTCTCATCCGGATAACGCCAGTTTCGGCGGGGAAGACGCGGCAGAAGGCTTGGCTCTAGGTGGATCCGGTGTAGAGGGGGTCACGAGCGAGGTGGAGGAAGGCAGGGCACTGAGCTCCATGGTCGCCCACGGCGGCGGCGTTCTCCGGTTCCTGTCGAGGGAGAGAAGAGAGAGTTTGGACAGGGAGAGATGTGAGCAAGGAGAGAAAGGAGTGGACGAGAGGCAGGGGTGGAGCGTCAGCTATGGCGGCAAAAGGATGCCCACGACGATGGTGCCGTGGTGGTTTGACCTCGGCGGCTCAGCCATCCCTGCTAGCTCGAGCATAGTGGCAGGCCAAGCTCCGCCTCCTCCATATCGACCTGTTAATTTTCTATATGCCATGAACTTCGTGCTATTTTTTATATGTTCTTTGCGTGTTCTCTTGATCTGGAAGTAGGGAAGTCAGATCGGTATTCGTTGCTTCCTGCGTCCCTTGTGCCAAGCATCGGTTCAATGAAACTGGGCTCATTTCAAATTACTGAGATATGTCATGCATGCACGTGCAAATTGCAAGCTACTCAGGGATCGCACAGGTGGATTCCTAGGGGTGGTCTGCCACTGTTTCCAGTCTATCAAAGTTTTCAGAAATCCTTGCATGCAGCATGAGAGTTCAACTAGCTGTGGAGTTGCATGTGCAGAAGCTGCATGTTGAGCTGGATAATAGAACGGTGGTGGGTACGCTGAATGCTAGGGAGAAGAACCTAGCAGCTGCTGGACCAATCACTGAAGAGATTAAAGCCATGCTTAAGAACTTTCAAGATACAAAGATTAGTTTGGCACGCCGTTCCGTTAATGGAGCTACTCACGGGTTAGCTCGAGAGGGAGTTTGTAGGGAATTAAACAATGTGTGGACTGATGATCCACCAGACTGTATTTTGCAGATCGCTGCCTCGGGGATGTCCGAGTTTTTTGAATAAATAGATAAGTAATTAAGTTATCCTAAAAAAACAAAGTGTACTTATCCTTTATATTCCATTGATAGATGGGAAGGTGTGTCAGGTGGTTTGTTAACAAATTAGGTTTTTGTTGCAATTAATTATGTTTCTTTTTTTAATATACTACTCCAAATTTTAATGTTAGTGCAGAACAAATTTTATTCCATTGATAGATGGAAAGATGTATCAGGTGATTTCTTAACACTTTAGGTTTCACTATTAATTATGTTACATTTTTAAATATTTTATTCAAAATTTAAGGTTGATGTAGTAATTTCTTTACTAGATTGATGAAATATTGATTATGATAGAATTTTTATGGCATGGTAACCCCCGGGCATCAGGGAGTAGATTGCCGAGGGCGGTCCTCACATCTAGCTCGATGAGATTAGTTTTTTTAATGTTTTATATGAACATTCCCTTGCGCGGATGTGTTTCGGGCGGTGTCGTGGATGAGCTCATCACCTTGGTATCGACCATGTCCGGATACATTGTGATCAGGTGGTGAATGGCCGACGTGCGTTCGGTGTCATGTCAAAATACAAGGCACATGCATGTGCGTGTATGTGTGTGTGAGAGAAGAGGGGTCTTTGAGACATCACAGAAAGAGGACATGTGATATTTCTTTTCTCCCGTTGCAACGCACGGGCATTTTTGTTAGTCTATCCCTAATAATAAAGCACGGATTGACTCCGTGGGTTCACCGTCACAATACGCTTCTTTCCGTAAATTTACGCTTTCAGTTTTTTTCACCTATATTATTTTCTACATCCGAGGTGGTACTATCCACCATCGCAAACTTCGTGGCTGGCCTCCTTATCTTCGCTTCATACGTCGTGTGCTTGGTTTCCGAAAATCAATTGCTACGTATGGGCCGGCCCAATTAATTAGGAGCGAGGCAGCCTTCCTCGCCAAACTGATCGGGTATGCCTTTAGGCTCTAACATGAGCTGAACGAGCTGATGTTGCAAGCCTCAACATGTCAGTGGACGCGACCAGGATGGCCTACTTGCAGAAGGTCACGCACGTTATGGAGTAATGGAGTCCTGCGAAACAAGTGCATACACAATAGCCATGCATTGGTAAAATCTTTATGCGTGATAATTATGATCAGAGATCTATGCATGCGTCAATGTATGGACTACTATATATTTTCTTCACTTTTCGGTCAAAAAGTTGCACTGCACAAGATAAATCATACATGGCAGATCATCAAAGGCACCATGCTGAAGTAGCAGAGAAACCCACGTGGCCAGTTAAGATGAATTCTTATATTAACTCGATGCGCTCCATACAGGTGAGAGAGCCCAAGAGGTTTTTTTTTATATATGTATGATCAGTGGAGCAATCTTTCCATGTTGACTGTTTTTAACGAGGATGCCCTATAGTAATTCATTGTGTTGTTTGTTGACCACGGATGCAAATTATTAATAGGCTTATATTGATATTATGATGCATAAAAATATTAAGTGGCTTGATGCATTGTATATTACATACAACAAGGGTAGTTAGCTGCTCTTTCTTGCACAGTGATTACTCGATGGTGATTATCATTTTTTGATGTCTGGTTCTATGATTTTTTTTATCCTCAATTATGCCTTTCTCAGCGATTTAACATCTTTATCACCTATAGTTTCAAGAAGAAAAACTATACCAGAAATTGTTGACAAATTAATATTTAATGCAAACCTGCTACCCCCTCCATCCACACATATATAGGGCCTAATGCATTTTTCGAGATTGTCTTTGACTATTAAGATTAATTGTATATGAGATGTATAATGTCAAAATTATATCATTGAAAGCACTTTTCATGTACGTATTTGAGAGTATGCTTTGTCTATAACTTGCATAATCATATATTCTAGCTCTAACATGCGATCAAAGTTACATCAAAAATGCATTAGGCCCTATATAGATGGATGGAGGGAGTATATACAATTGAGCAGTCACAAGGTGACCTTGATTTGAAGGTGAACAAATGATCTAGGGGCTTTTTTTATCCCGTTGCAACGCACGGGCTCTTTTGCTAGTAATAATAAAACACGGATTGAGTCTTCGGGTTCACCATCGCGTCCTTTTTTACAAAGGCCCCTGTGGTTTTTAGGAATCAACCCGCAGTCCTATTTTAAAGAAAACGTTTCGTTCGTACATAAAAAACCCTGCATTATTGTGTATTCGACCCGTGGTCCTTTTAGGGGCAAAAACGCGTGCGCCCGAGCCAGGGAGCACGGTTCCGCACCAGGCGCTCGCCCCGACCCCGTCTTCCTCCGCCGCCTCGCCGCGCCGGCCGGCATCACCGGAGATCACCGCCGCCGCACCTGCCTTCTCCTCCTCCCTTTCCTTCCTCCCTCCCTCTCATTGCAGCGCCGCCATGGCCGCCCCGAGCTTTGCCGGCAGCCGCGCCGCGCGACTCCGGCAGGATCCGGCCGCCCCTGCCCGGATCCGCATCCTCCGCTCCGCCGCGCCCCGGATCCGGCCACTACCAAGCCTCCCACACTGATCCGCCCATCCGCCGGCCTCCCCCCGCTCGACTCGGGTGGACGGGCGAAGTTTCTGACTTGCCATTGTAGTTGACCTGAAGCTCCGTTGGTGAGGTCCATTGCCGCTGCTGCAGGTTAGGGAGGAGGCTCGAGGCAGCCACGAATTCCGTCCTGCACTGCTTCAACACTGGCCTATTCTAGCATGAATCTTCTGTCGTGAGGTATTTTCTTGTGCACTTGGATGCTTGTACCAATATTTGTCTAAAATTGCAACCCAAAAACACCTCTTAATTGAAATAAAATGGGATGAACATTGTAGGTTATTGATATGGCAAGGTTGAATCATGAGAACATAGCAAAGTTTCTGGACTATTGCAGAGAGAGTGACCCATTCTCGAGGATGTTAGTCTTTGAGTACGCATCAAATGGGACCATGTACGAGCACCTACACTGTAGGTCTATCTCTTCAGTTTCGTTACGACGGACTAAATATTTACATTTTCTGTGTGTCATAGATTTGATCTCATTTGTTTTCTTCCTTTAGATGGTGAAGCGGCCCAATTCCCTTGGCTCAGACGAATGAAAATAGCCATCGGCATCGCCCAAAGTTTTAAGGTATCTGCACACTGAGTCGCGGCCTCCTTTCGCTATATCATAGCTGAAATCCAATTCAGTATACGTTACAGAAGATTTTACCCCCAAGGTACTTACATGGATTTTCTGTACAAACTGAACTTTGAAATCCACTTTAGACAATTGCTCATGACTTGACAGAAATCATTCTTATGAGCAGGCTGACGACGTCGTCTACTGAGCCCCACCGGCGGCGCGACGGGAGAGCTCCAACCTGTACGTGGGTGTGGGGACGCAGATCCGCGTCGCCAGCCTACACAAGGCCATGGTCAACGCGCCGACGCAGGGTTCATCATCCGTCTTCGTCAGGTAACCAAAGTGATCCACCTTTCCTCTTTCTCATCAGATCCGTTTTATTGTGATATTGCATTTAAGTCAATCAATTTTTATGATTCTTTCAGTGTTAAAGAAGATAGATTTTTACCTGAATAAATTGCGTGTATAAATATGTAGAGGATGAACTCAAGAAGCGGATCTTTCAAGGTTAATTAGCTTTGCACATTTTATTAAATAGATGCAATGGCATAGCACCTTCAGTATCATGCTTGCACTCACATGTTGTTCCAACAGCACCATAAATGCTGCCCAGAATTGCTAGGCCTTCAGCTTTCGCTATAAGTTCATATGCTGCTCCTTTTCAGGTGACTTTCCATGCGATTTCCACTTCTAAAAATTAGAAAATACCTTCAGATCAAAGCAGCGGATTTGTAGATTTCTGGGTATTGGTGCTACTCCATCTCCATCCAGCTTACGGTCTTTGGTCACTGATTCTGAGGTACGACATTGTTATACTTTTATGTTAAATCCCATTTAGCTCGACACTGTTAACTAAGGGTAAATGGTGGCTTTCTTTTTGGTGACAAGCATTGGGAATGGCTGAACAGGGGACGACCAGGATTACGATGAGGGCGAGATTTTGAAGCTGGCGTCGTCAACTGTGACCACAACTGCGACCTTAACATCGACCGTGGGAGCGAGGCGTCAGCCCTTGACATAGACCGTGTTGGCCCCTTGTGTTTCTGACCAGCCGCGCTCCAGTTCCGGCAGCTCCCATTCCAGCCGATCCCTCCAGGAGCCTTCAGGTGAGCGAGCAACTTCCATTCCACCGAAGCAGACATCTAGAGGTTCCACTGCTTGGGCGGAAGCTTTGCTGGATTGATATGCATATGCATTTTTCATCCTCTCTTAATGCAGGCCATGAAAATAGGTCTCTTTCAGTTACCACATATTTTAGTTTTTTCTACTTTCTTGTCAAATTAAGCAACTAATAAATGAATATGTGCATAGTCCTAGCAGTTTTGCACTCAGTTATGGGCCATATATATGTTATAAACCAAGACTAAGTGTGCTCTGCTATTCGACAACTTAATGCAGTCTCATGTGACCATTTCATTGCTAATGTTGCTTTTCTCTCTCCAGATCGCTAATGATACTAAGATTGCATGAGTCCATGAAGCAAGCAATAATCTATCTCAAAAAATTGTGTCCAAGCATATAATGGTTCATCAATTTTCGAAATCTGACTATGGCTATGTAGCAAGCTGAAAAGACAAGAGAATAATGCCTGTAAGGTTCTGACTATGAGTTTCGTGAGTTAGCAAAATTTTGTTCTCATGGATAACTGCAAATATGAGAAGTTTTTACATCTTTTTACTGATGCAGGCATATGTCCGAGCTATGCCACCTCCCACCAAACTCGAGCTCGGCGCTCTTGCATGCAAGGCTAAGCTATCTCCACCGACTCCTTTTTCTGTCCGAGCTCCTCCCTACACTGGCGAAACCAAATGCTACAATCTCCTTTTTTTGGCATTCTAAAACTTATGTTACTTCACTGTGATGGATAGATTAGTGATAATGAGGTTAGGATCACTACATTGGAGAGGATGAGAAGCTATACTGGGTACGAGATGTTGCTTGAGGTGTGGTTCTGGGACATGCTGCTGTTCAAATTACAGTTTCCTTATTTACTACTAGCTATTCCCACTAACACTGACGATACTTGGAGCATTTCCAACAGTGGCAGTAGACACATGTGGCAACACTTCTGGGTAGATTTTGTCTATTTACTTTTTGTATCCTTTGAATTTGAATATTCTGTGCAAGATTTGTGTTTAAATCTGCTCAAATTAATCTTGTACATTCTGAATAAATTAATGTTTTGTATCTTACTAAATTTTGTTTTGTAATGGAAGTATTTTTTTTCTTCAAATTCCCTTATAATTTTGGAACATACTGATAATTTTTTTCCTTGCCCATTTTCGCCATCATATACACTGCATCTCCCACTGTAACAGATAGCCAAATTTGTATTCTTGAAAGTTTTAATCATCTCTATTGCAGGCTTGCACCTAAGTGTTCAAGTGCAATCTCTAGCCAAGTTCCCTTTGTTGTTGTGTTGTATTTTGAGGAAAGGTGGTTGAGCAGCTCGTGACATATGTGTCGCGCCTGCTCTACAACTGCCTTGACCCGCCGCCGACGTCGCCGGTTGAGCCACAAGGGTGCAAGATCATCGTGGGGCCCGTTGCATGGGCGCAAAGTATGCTTGATTGCCATGTCGTAGGCGAAGGTGCTAGAGTGTCGGGTGGTAGGATCGACATATGCCAACGGGTGGCTTATCATTGCGGGGGCCAAAAGAACGTCGCCGGTGCCTGGAAACGGGATGAGGCGTAGGCATGCACGCCGGCGAATCTTACCCAGCTTCAGGGCTCTCCGGGGAGATAACACCCCTACTGCTGCTCTGCGGGGGCTCCGCATGGTTACTAAGTTCACAGGTGGCTACAATGCTCCTTGAGCTATTTTGGGTGGAAGGAGGAGGAAGGGCTTAGCTCGGCTTGCTTCTTCTCCTTGTACGCGTCTAAGTCTAGAGAGAGAGTCCAACCCTTTGCATGGGTGCACCGGGGGGTTTATATAGGCCTACCCCCCGGGGGTACAATGGTAATCCGTCTGGTCACTGGGCCCAGCTGTCTGTGGCTATGTTCGCCGGCTTCTCCGCCGGCTTCTGGGGCCCGCCGGCTGGTGGGTCCCGCCGACTGCCGGCTCCTGGGTCGACAGGCCGGCCCCACGGGCCAGGGCCTGGTCGGCGGCTGGTTACTGTTGCTCCGTGTTAGTTGGCGCAGGCTTGGTCGGGGTAAGCGTGGCTACAGCAACGCCGCCCTGGCGGGCGATTACTGTAGCCCCGCCGCACCTTGTCTCCTTAGTGGGCGTCTCCTTCGAGGGAGGCGGCAGGCCGGCTACGCCAAGCCGGCCCTCTGTCTTGCCGGCTTGAGAGGGGGTGTGGCGGCCTTCGGCATCTCTCTGCCCGAAGGGGCCCACCGCCTCGGGGGCCACGCTGGTGGCCCGTCATGGACGGTGTCAAAGCCACTGTGGCTACAGTGCCGCGCCGGGCGGGCCGCGGCTGCCCGCACGACGCGCTGTACCAGGCGTGCTCCGGGTTTTGGGGGTGGCAGGCTCCACTGTAGCCACGCCCCGCTTCATCATCACAGAGTGGACGCGTACATCGCGGGTACGGCGTTGACTGCTTTATCGGAGCCGGCCCAGCGGTAGCCGGCCGACTATAGCCGGCCTTCCATAGCCGGCCCTGCCGTAGCCGGCCCTCCATAGTTTTCTTTGCGGGGGTAAAAAGGAGCGGGCCGCCCCCCAAGCCGGCCAGGAAGTCAGCCGGCTAGGGGGGAGCCGGCCCAAGTCTTGAGTCTTCTTATGAGCCGGAAGGGCTCACAATTTTTTCTGAGGGGCCAGGGGATGCCGGCTGGGCTACCCGTGGCTGCGTACCCCGACAGTAGTCCCCGAAGGCGGGCGAGCTTCGCGGCAGATGAACGGACGGGAAGCTAGGCCGGCTTCATACCGTGCGGGGCCAACTGTGTTGTCGCCGCCGGCCTCGGAACACTTTTCTTTATTAGGGCGACCGTGGTTGACCCGCGGGCCGGCCGTGGGCCCCACGACGAGCCACGTGGCGGGGAAATCCTGCCGTCGCACGCGCGCGACGGGACGCCGCCGCAGGCCTGGGCCCGCCACTCCCCGGCCTCGGCCCGGGCGCAGATCTTCTATGGCCCGAGGGGGCCGCTCGCCTCCCCGCGGCCGTTACCCTGCGCCATCAAGGCGCGTAAATGACGCGAGCGTGGGGGAGATGTGCACGATTGATCCCCACGACCCCCCACGCCGCGCCTCCTCGTCTCCGGCGCACGCGCCTACAAGTAAGAGGGGAGGGGGAGAGGCACGGGCCCGCTCGCTCCCCATCCCCCCCGCTCTTCTTCTTCCTGCTCTTCTTCTTCCTGCTCTTCTTCTTCCTGCTCTTCTTCTTGCTCGACACTGCTTCGCGCCGTAGCCCTCCCACGTCGCCATGTCGCTGGCCTTGTCAAGCTCGTGGGACGGGTCCAACGTCCACGACGAGCACATCGAGTTCCTCCGCCAGACCCGGCGTCTGCCCTCCGCCGACCTCGTGCAGGTGCGCCTAGCGCCCGCGAAGGAGGTCTCGCCGGCGCCGGAGGAAGGCGAGCGCGTCGTCTTCCGCGCGCACTTCCTCCGGGGCTTCGGCTTTCCGGCGAGCAGTTTCATGCGATCGTTCCTCGAGTTCTACAATCTTCAACCGCATCACGTCACGCCCAACGCGGTGCTCCAACTCTCGGCCTTCGTCACGCTCTGCGAAGGGTACTTGGGGGTGCTGCCGACGCTGGAGCTCTGGGCCGAACTGTTCCAGAACAAGCTCGGCACCGTCTCCGCCGGCGTGCCGGCTCCCTGCGGCGCCTTCATCACGATGAAGAGGGCCAGCGACGACAACCCCTTCCCCCACATTCCTCTGATCCAGTCGGTCAAGCTGTGGCAAAAGTCTTACTTCTACGTCAAGAACGTCGCCCGGCACGGCGACTACGTCAACCTGCCGGCTTACGTAGCCGGCCCGCCGACTGGGAAGCGGCGGACCTGGGGCTACCGGTCGAAGTCCCTTTCTCCAGCGGGGAACGCTTCCATCTCCCGGCTTCGGGTGATGATCCAATCGGAGGGTCTGCTTGCGTCCGACTTGGTAACCGCCTTCGTCGAGCGCCGGATCTTGCCTCTCCAAAGCCGGCCGCACCTGATGTGCCAGATGAGCGGCCGGTTCGATCCCAGCCGGCTGAGCACCTGGGAGATGCCGCACGCCGAGGTGGCTCTGATGGCGAACTACGTCGCCAACTTGAAGCTCACCGACGAGTGGCAGTTCGGCAAGGCGCCGTACTCCCGCGCCCAGCCTCCGCCTGTGGTAAGCCTTTCCCCTCGCCGTCTGCCGGCTTGGGATAGCCGGCCTCTGACCAGGCGACCCCTTTTCTCTTTTCCTTTATCAGAATCCTCTCCTCCCGCTGCTGGCCGGGGCAGCCGGAGTCGACCGCGAGTACGCCCCGGATCGCACGGAGGATGACCCTGACGACCCGGATCTCTCCGCCGTCGCCATGGAGGACGCCGCCACGGGGGGTGCCGTCGAGCTTGGCGGCACCGGGCTCTCGGCCAGCTTCGACGACTGGCCGGACGACTTCGAAGCCGGAGAACTCCCTCGCCGCCAGTCGGCAACCGACTGCCGCGGCGCGAGCTCGTCCGCCATGCCGACTGCCGGCGGCGGGAAGGGAAAACGCCGGGCCGCGCTCCCGCTCTTCGGGAGCCGGCCGAAGAAACCGAAGGCCTCCGCCGCGGCCACGAAGCGCGAGGAGGCGGCGGCGAAGGCAGCCCGCTTTCGGAAGGCGGTGAAGAAACCCCCGTCAGTTTCCGCGTAAGTCTAGTAGCCGCCTGCGTGCTTGTTATTCTGAAGTTTTCTTTCCTTGAATGTTTTCTGATTTCCTGAGCAGGGCGCCGCTCTCCCTCGAGAGGGGCCCAGCCGGCTCCGTGGTCGCGCCGAGTGCCGCCTCTTCAAGGTCCCGCCGAGTGGACCCCCGCGCCGAACTTGACGCAGCCACGCAGCGCAACGCACGCGAGGCACGCCGGGAGATGGAGGCGGCCGAGCGGGCGACGGCGGAGCGAGAGGCCGCCCAAACGGCGCCAGGGCGGGCGAGCGCGGCGGCTGAGGCTCCATCGGAGCGGGCGGCCGTGGAGGCGGAGGTGGAAAGCGTGCGCAGCCAGACTCCGCTGCTTGCCATCCCCCTCCAGACCTTGGATCCGGACGTCCCTCTGCCCACGGTGGAGGAGATTATTCCCGAGCAGCCGCCGGTGCAGAGGGGCGAGGCCGTCGAGGGATCCGCCGAGAGGACGCCGCCGGCAGCGCTAGCTGGAGCAGGCGAAGGCGGCCGATCGTCGGCGGTGCCGGAGGAGCCGGCCCGGGCCACACCCGAGGCCGGAGCCGGCCTCGAGATCGAGTCGGCGGCGGACCGGCCCGCCGGAGGGGGCACGGCCCCGCCGGACACGCGCCGAGCCGCCGGAGCCGAGCGGACGGCGGATGCCCTGGAGGCGGCCAGCTCCGCCACGTCCGGGTGGACTCCCAGCGGAGGGAGCGGCGAGCTGAACGTCACGGCCCAAGGGGTTCGGAGCCGGTTGCAGGCGCAGGCCGGCCTCCTGAGGCAATTCACTCAGGAGTTTCTGTCGACGCGGTCTGCAATCCGGGTAAGTCTTCGCTCCTTGACCACTCTGGTCCTTTGAGTTTTTTCCGTGGGGGCGCGCTGGCGCACCCACTGGGTGTAGTCCCCGAGATCCGGGCCGACTGCAGCTCAGTCGGGTCGGATCTTACTAGACGACTATGCTGACTGTTTTTTCTGATCTTCAGGATTATCACAACTCTCGCGCGGCCGCCTTCAACTCCCAGTCTCGGGAGCTAAGCCGGAGGACCGAGGACCTCGCCAGCAGCCGGCGTAAGTGTCTTGTCGTGGTTAACTTCTCGTGGGGGCGCGACAGCGCACCCACTGGGTGTAGTCCCCGAGATCCGGGCCGACTGCAGTGCAGTCGGGTCGGATCTTTCTTGACGACTTTCCCTTTGCTGATTTTTCTCTTTATTTTTTGCTCGAGCAGAGGCCAACGCCGACTTGCGGAGGGAACTCGGCGTGGTGCAGGCCGCTCTTCGTGCCAAGGACGCCGAGTACGCTGATCTGGCTCAAGAGCGCGACCGCCTGGCAACGAAACTGGCCGACCAGGAGAGGAGCCACAAGGCGGCCCTGCAAAAAGCGCAGGACGACGAGGCTACCCTGAGGGCGGAGTTCGGGGCCAGGGAGGCGAGCTGGGCCGAGACGCGGCGGGCACTGGAAGAAGGCTTCGGCCGGGTCGAGGATCTTATTGACGGTAGGCTATCTTCCTCGCTCTTCTTCCAATCGCCGGCTGCCTATGGTTTTGTTTTGACTTGTGTTTGCTGTCTTGCGCAGAGTACTTCCCCGGCCAGTCTGTCCTAGCCGCCCAAGCCATCGAAGCCTACCGCGAGGAGCATCGTCAAGCCGGGGTCGTGATTCCGCCGGATGCGAACCGAACATTGTCGGAGCAGCTTATCGCCGTCCAGGCGCGGCTGCAGCCGGCCCACCGGTTGCTCCGTCGACTCCAGCGCGCCGGGGCGACGATGCTGGCCGCGCTCTGGCCCGGCCAGGCAATTCCCCGGACCCCAAGCCGGACGGCCGACTGGCTCGAGGTCGCAGTCGGCCGCTTCGAGGCCTGGAAGGCGTCCGCGGCCCGTCTTGGAGCCGGGCGCGCGCTGGAGTTCGTCCGCGCGTGGTACCCAGGGCTGAGCCTGGACCAGCTGCGGACGTGGCGGTCGGAAGCCGACGCCGAACTGGAGGAGGTGCGGCCGGCGATCGCGCAGCGCGCCTCGACGATCGCCGAGTGCACCGACACCAGCGTCTTCGCGCCAGAGCTTAACGACGATGGCGCCGCCCAGCCGGAGGAATGGTTCGGGCTGAACCCGGCGGACGGCGAAGACTCGGCGGAAGAGATCGCCTCTAGCGACGAGGGCGAAGACGACGAGGAGGAGGACAGCGAAGACGCCGAGCCGACTGGTGGGGCGGCCGACCGTCCCCCAGCCGACCGTGCCTCTAGCAACGAGCCGCGCAGGAGCGCGCCCTCTGCCGGAGGCGACGATCAAGCCGAGGTTCGTCAGTCGGCCGCTCCTTCAGCCGGCGCGACTACCTCCGCCGCCTAATCCAGCTCGTCTGCGGCCCTGCCGGCTTGAGCTGCCTTTCGTTTCGTCCCTGTCTTTCTTTTTGGACAAGTTTAAGTTTCTGCAATTCCACCCACTGGGTGTATATCGAACAATGCTGAATGTCGACCTCTCTAGAGGTTTTTTGTGTAATATATTAATATATGCATGTGTTGGCGTTCATCCAAGTGTACTTTTTGTCCTTAGGCTCTTTCCTTTGCCGCCTTCCCTCTTTGGGAAGGCAAGTACTTGAGTTTTCTTGGATTTGAAGTAGACTGGATGTAAGCCGGCCGGCCGGCTACTCTGGTAGTCGGTCGGCAGGCGGCAGCAAGCCGGCCTTTGCTATATATGCGAGCCTGTTTGGTCCCTAGCCATTTTTCATGTGCGCACCCTTTCCGGCTGGTGGCTCCTGCCAGTCGGGCAGTCGGTGCTTCGAGCTGCGATTTCGGCAAGAGCCAAGCCTGGGTGTCGGCGCATTACTTGTCTGACTATGGGTAGGGCTCTGAATATAACTCTAGCCGGCCAGTCCCCGGGCCGACTCGTCGGACCCGGTACCGGACGGAATAAATGAAGAGGTAAAATCATGCGCATGATAACTTTCATTCATAAGGTAAAGGGTGGCAGTCCCCGAGTCTTTCTCGGGGAGCCTACTATTCATACTAAATACAAAAGTGGGCATAACACATACTGCGTTTTAACTGTAAAACTTCCGAAGGAGATTTGCGTTCCATGGTCGCTCCGACTCCTTGCCGGAGTCGTCTCTCTTGCGTGCCTTCGGCTTCTGCGCGTCGATGAGGTAGTAGGCGTCGTTGCCCAAGGCTCTGCTGATGATGAAGGGGCCTTCCCAGGGGGCTGCGAGCTTGTGCTGGCCGGCTGTTCGCTGGATCAGCCGGAGCACAAGGTCGCCCTCCTGGAAGGATCTTGGGCGGACCCTCCGGCTATGGTAGCGGCGCAGACCCTGCTGGTAGATGGCGGACCGGCTGAGGGCTAACAGCCGGGCCTCTTCCAGCAGGTCGACGCCGTCTTCTCGTGCTTCTTTGGCTTCCGCTTCCGTGTACATGGTTACCCGAGGTGAGTCGAACTCGATGTCTGTTGGGATGACCGCCTCGGCACCATATACAAGGAAGAAGGGAGTGAAGCCGGTTGATCTGTTCGGAGTAGTGCGCAGACTCCATAGGACAGCCGGCAGCTCATCGAGCCAGCAGCCGGCCGAACGCTCCAGGGGTACGACCAGTCGAGGCTTGATGCCGGACAGAATGAGGCCGTTTGCTCGCTCCACTTGGCCGTTTGACTGTGGGTGGGCGACTGACGCAAGGTCCAGCCGGATACCTTGCGCAGCGCAGAACCGTGCCAGGGCACCTTTGGCAAAATTCGTGCCGTTGTCGGTGATGATGCTGTGCGGTACGCCGTACCGGGTTGTTATATCTGCAATGAACGTCACTGCAGTCGGCCCATTTAGCTTCTTGATCGGCTTCGCCTCGATCCACTTGGTGAATTTGTCAACGGCGACGAGCAAATGAGTCATGCCGCCGCGCGCCGTCTGAAATGGGCCCACCATATCCAACCCCCAGACGGCAAAGGGCCAGGTGATGGGAATGGTCTTGAGTGCCGAAGCCGGCATGTGTTGCTGCGAGCTGAAAAGCTGGCAGCCTTTGCAGTGTTTGACTAGCTCTTTGGCGTCGTCCAAAGCAGTCGGCCAGAAGAAACCGTGGCGGAAAGCTTTGGCGACCAGTGACCTTGATGCGGCGTGATGGCCGCATTCTCCTTGGTGTATATCCCTGAGGATCGCGATGCCCTTCTCCTGCTCGACGCATCGCTGCAAGACTCCGGTGGCACTGCGCTTGACAAGCTCTCTGTTGACGATGGTGTATGCTCCAGCCCGGCGCTGGACTTGTCTTGCTTCGTTTTTGTCAGCCGGCAGGTCATGGTTCACCAGAAAGTTGCGGATGGCTTGGGCCCATGATGGGGCGATGACCTCCTCGGCCACCAATGTGGCCAGAGCCACCAGGGTGGGTGGGTTGGGTAGTGCAGCGCTGGAGTCGGCCGCCGCTTCCTGTGCTGAAGAAGTCCCCGGGCCGGCCACTGCAGCCCCCGGGCCGGCTGCTGCAGTCCCCGGGCCGGGTGCGGCAGTTCCTGAGCCGAATATTGAAGTCCCCGGGCCGGCTGCTTGATTCTTCGAGCCGGACGCGGCCCCCTCGGGATTAGGCGGCACGAAAATGGAATCGGACTCCGGAGACGGCCTGATTGAAGGCTTGAGGAGGCGCTGCAGGGCGACGCCGGCTGGTATTGCTTGCCGCGTGGATCCTATTCGAGCCAGGGCGTCCGCCGGCTCGTTGTCGGCCCGCGGCACGTGAAGGAACTCACATCCGTCGAAGTATCCGCTGATTTGCTGTACCAGGAAACGGTAGCTCGCCATGTTTGCGTCCTTGGCGTCCCAATCGCCAGAAGACTGCTGCACCACCAAATCCGAGTCGCCATAGCACAGGATCCGGCGAATACCAAGCTCCTTGGCCAGCCGGAGCCCGTGTATGAGTGCCTCGTACTCGGCGACGTTGTTGGAGGCGGCGAAGTGGATCTGCAGCGTGTATTTGAGCTTGTCGCCCTTTGGAGAAGTCAGGACGACGCCGGCTCCCAAGCCGGTGCGCATCTTTGATCCGTCAAAGTGCATGCGCCAATGGGTGGAGTCGGGCGCCGGCGATAAGTACTGGGTCTCGGCCCAGTCGACGAGGAAGTCGGCCAACGCTTGCGTCTTGATGGCGGTGCGGGGTTGGTAGAAGATGGTGTAGGGGGCCAGCTCGATGGCCCATTTGGCCACCCGGCCGGATGCGTCCCGGCTGCCTATGATGTCGGCAAGCGGGGCAGTGCATACGACCGTGATGGGGTGCTCTTGAAAGTACGGCTTCAGCTTCTTGGCGGCTAAGTACACGCCGTAGCACATCTTCTGATAGTGCGGGTAATTTTGTTTTGAGGTGGACAGCACCTCGCTCAGGTAATAGACCGGTCTCTGCACCGGCTGGGCGCGGCCTTCTTCGGGGCGTTCGACCACAATGACGGTGCTGACCACCCGGCTGGTGGCGGCAATATATAGGAGCATGGGCTCCTTCTCAGTCGGTGCCGCCAAGACAGGCGGCGTGGACAACATTTTCTTCAGCTCGTGGAAAGCTTGGTCGGCCTGGTCGTTCCACTCGAAGTGAGTGCTCTTCTTCATGAGGCGGTAGAGGGGGAGAGCCTTTTCTCCGAGCCGGCTGATGAAGCGGTTAAGGGAGGCCAGGCACCCGGTGAACTTCTGGATCTCTCTGAGCTTGGTTGGGACCGCCATCCTCTCGATGGCTTTGATCTTCACAGGGTTGCACTCTATGCCGCGTTCAGAGACCAGGAAGCCTAGGAGCTGGCCGGCTGGCACTCCGAACACGCATTTCTCTGGGTTGAGCTTGATTCGGAACCGGCGCAGGTTCTCGAATGTTTCCTTCAAGTCTTCCAGCAGGGTGCCACGCTTCTCCGTCTTCACCACAACATCATCCACGTAAACGTGGGCGTTCTTGCCGAGCTGCGTGAGGAGGCACTTCTGCATGCAACGCTGAAACGTGGCGCCGGCATTCCTTAGGCCGAACGTCATGGTCAGGTAGCAGAAGGCCCCAAACGGCGTGATGAAGGCGGTTTTCAGCTGGTCATCCGGGTTCAGCTTGATCTGGTGGTATCCCGAGTAGGCGTCCAAAAAGCTCAACAGCTCGCATCCGGCTGTGGAGTCTATTACTTGATCGATCCTGGGCAGGGCGAAGGGATCCTTTGGGCAGGCTTTGTTGAGGCTCGTGTAATCTATACACATGCGCCACTTGTTATTCTTCTTCAGCACGAGAACTGGGTTCGCGAGCCATTCGGGGAAGAAAACTTCCATGATGAAGCCGGCTGCAAGGAGCCGGGCTATCTCCTCCCCTACGATCCTTCTCTTCTCTTCTGACAGTCGGCGGAGGGGCTGTTTGACTGGTTTGGCATCCTCCCGCACGTGCAATTTGTGCTCGGCGAAATCCTTCGGAACACCCGGCATGTCTTTGGGGGACCATGTAAAGATATCCCGATTCTCACGGAGGAAATCGGCGAGCTCGCCTTCCTATTTGCTATCTAGGCTCGCCCCAATGACGGCGAACCTCTCGGGGTGCTCGGGGTCGAGCTGTATCTTCTTGGTCTCCTTGGCCGGCTGGAAAGATCCTTGGGCATCATACTCCTTGGAGTCGGCGGGTTGGTTTAACTGCTTGCTGGCCAGGGCCACGACCCGGTCCAGCGTCTTCCTCTCGGCCGCGATCACAAGGGATTCGGCCAGCCGGCTGCTGGCCGCGGCGCAGTCGGCGGACTTCTTGTAGTCGCCGGCGATGGTGATGACGCCCTTAGAGCTTGGTATCTTCATCTTGAGGTAAGCATAGTGGGGGACCGCCATGAACTTGGCCAAGGCGGGTCGGCCAAGCAAGGCATGATAAGGGCTATCCAGGTCCACCACCTCGAACCAGATTGCTTCTCGGCGAAAATGATCCTTGCCCCCAAAGAGTACATCGATCTTGAGCTTGCCGACGGGGGTGCAGGACAGTCCGGGCACGATGCCGTGGAACACCGTTCGAGTCGGCGCAAGTTGTTTGGCCTTGACGCCCAGCTTCTCCATGGTGTCGTGGTACAGGATGTTGATGCTGCTTCCGCCGTCGATCAGCACGCGGGAGAAGCGTGCGGCGCGCGTATCAGTAGCGAGGGTGGCCTCCAGGACCAATGCGTAGGACCCGGGGGAGGGCATCACCTCCGGGTGGTCGGCCCGGCTCCAACTAATGGGTTTCTCCGACCAGTGCATGTGGCCGGCTGGGCTGGTAGCGGCCATGTTGACCTCCTGTTGCTCTCGGCGCCTGCTGCGCCGGTCTTCGGGCTGGCTCGTGAAGATGACATAAGACGCTTGCTCGTCGGGGAACTCGTCCTGCACGGCGTCGACCGCGGGCCGGGCGGCTTTGGGCGGCGGAGCCGGCGGCGGCGGGCCGGCAGACGGAGTCGGTGTGAGCCCTTCGCCCTTCGAGATTCGGGCGAGCCAGTTGCATTTACGGGTCGTGTGGTTGGACGGCTTCGCGCCGCTATGGAATTTGCACGGGGCATCAAGGGTTTGCTCGTAGGAGAAGGCCGGCTGCCAAGCCGGCCGGCCACCCTTTGGCTTCTTGGGCGCAGGCTGCCCTTCAGGCGACGCATCTTCGACCGTGGCCACCTGCCGGCTGGCGGGAGGCGGCGCAGGGCCCTTGCGTTTTTGATCGCTCTGGTGTTGGCGTCGGCCGCCGTCTCCAGCCGGCGCTTTGGGTGCCGGATTGAGTACCTTTCCGGATGCGTCCACCCGGAGCTCGGTCTTCATCGAGGAGTCGGCGGTGGCGTACTTGTCGGCGATGTTTAGGAGCTCGTCGAGGGTAGTCGGCTCATCGCAGAGAAGCTTGTGCTTGAGGAGGGTGCCCTCTCGGCACCCGGCGGTGAAGTATTCGATGGCTTGCACCTCGTGCACCCCCTCACAGGAGTTGCGGAGCTCGGCCCAGCGCGTCAGGTAGTCGCGAGTGGACTCGGCTGGGCCCTGTACACACAGGGAGAGCTGTCTGGGCTTGGGGGCCCGCTTGTAGGTGCTGGTGAAGTTGCGAACGAAGGCTTCAGTGAAGTCTACCCAGCTGTTGATGCTGAGCGGCTTAAGGCTGTTAAGCCACGTCCGCGTCGTGCCCTGCAGCATGAGGGGCACGTATTTTACGGCAACGCGCCGGTTGCCATTGGCGATGCTGACGGCCGTGGAGTAGTCGGTCAGCCAGTCTTCCGGCTTCACCGAGCCGTTGTACTTAGGCGTGTCTCTTGGGAGCGAGAACCCTTTGGGGAAGGGCTCGCCGCGGATGCGGGGGCCGAAGCAAGGCGGACCGACATCATCCTCTTCTTCCAGCGCCAGAGATCGGGCCAGACGGTCGATCCGGTGGCGGGCGTCGTTTTCGCCAATTCCCTCCCGGCGACCAAGCCGGCCGCCGAGAGTCGGGTGAGCCACGGGAGGCGGGGTAGGATATCTTTCTCTGCGGGTTCGAGGCGGAGGCGGGGTGCCCCGCCATTCCATGGCTCGGGGGCGGCCGTCCGCGTCTCGCTCGATGGAGACTTGGGTCCGGCTTCGGCTGGGAGCCGGCTCTTCCTCGCGCCGCGCGCGGGTGTTGCTGGTAGTCGGCGACCGGGAGGTCGCGCCGTGTTCGTGGCGCGGGGGCGGGCTCCCCGCGCAGGCGTCGGCCTCGTGCCATCGTGCGGCCGCGTCGATCAGCTGCTGGATGCGCCGCGTCATATGGGGGAGATCTTCGGCTTCCAAGCCGTCTAGCTCGTCGACGGCCGCCTGGGCGGCGCGCAGGTTCTCGAGCGGGATGGCATAGACCGGGCGATCCACGCCGAGCGTGTCGGCGATGACGGCGCCGCGTTGCCTGACAGCGCCGGCCCGGCTAGGTCCAGCCGGAGCCGGCGTGCCGAAGGCGGCGCGATCAGCTTCGCGCTGGTAGGCCTCGGTGAGGCGTCTTACGGAGGCCAGCCGCCGGCCCTCCGCGAGGAGAGCGAGGCGGCGTGCCTCCAGAACTTCGTCGCTGGCGTCAGCCGGAAGGGGGACGGACAAGTCTTGGGCTGCCGCGCGCGGGGAGTCGCGGGCGCCCTCGTCGGTCGGGCCGTCGAGGCCGATAACCATCACCTCGGGGGCGTCAGAATCGCGATCGCCAGCCGGAGGGAGCGGGTCGTTGTAGACCGTGACGTTGGTGGGGAAGGTGTCGTAGGATACCGCGTCGGAATCGACGGGCATCGGGTCGGTGGAGCCAACCGACTCCAAGTCCGCAGCGGGCTCGCCGGAGACGTGGAGCTGGCTGAGGAGGTTGGCGAGGTGACATGCGCCCGCATTGGCGGCGAGCTCGTCGGAGAGGCGGGCATTGTCGAAGAGGCTGGCGAGGCCGCTAGCCGCGCAGACGTCGGCGACGCCGTGCAGCGCGTCGCGGCATGCGCCATCGGGCGAGCCAGGCTGGCTGCGCCCGCGAGGGAGGAAAAGGGTTCCCGTCCAGAACAAGTCTCCGGACGACGGTGCACCTGGCCCCACGGTGGGCGCCAAATGTCGGGTGGTAGGATCGACATATGCCAACGGGTGGCTTATCATTGCGGGGGCCAAAAGAACGTCGCCGGTGCCTGGAAACGGGATGAGGCGTAGGCATGCACGCCGGCGAATCTTACCCAGCTTCAGGGCTCTCCGGGGAGATAACACCCCTACTGCTGCTCTGCGGGGGCTCCGCATGGTTACTAAGTTCACAGGTGGCTACAATGCTCCTTGAGCTATTTTGGGTGGAAGGAGGAGGAAGGGCTTAGCTCGGCTTGCTTCTTCTCCTTGTACGCGTCTAAGTCTAGAGAGAGAGTCCAACCCTTTGCATGGGTGCACCGGGGGGTTTATATAGGCCTACCCCCCGGGGGTACAATGGTAATCCGTCTGGGCACTGGGCCCAGCTGTTTGTGGCTATGTTCGCCGGCTTCTGGGGCCCGCCGGCTGGTGGGTCCCGCCGACTGCCGGCTCCTGGGTCGACAGGCCGGCCCCACGGGCCAGGGCCTGGTCGGCGGCTGGTTACTGTTGCTCCGTGTTAGTTGGCGCAGGCTTGGTCGGGGTAAGCGTGGCTACAGCAACGCCGCCCTGGCGGGCGATTACTGTAGCCCCGCCGCACCTTGTCTCCTTAGTGGGCGTCTCCTTCGAGGGAGGCGGCAGGCCGGCTACGCCAAGCCGGCCCTCTGTCTTGCCGGCTTGAGAGGGGGTGTGGCGGCCTTCGGCATCTCTCTGCCCGAAGGGGCCCACCGCCTCGGGGGCCACGCTGGTGGCCCGTCATGGACGGCGTCAAAGCCACCGTGGCTACAGTGCCGCGCCGGGCGGGCCGCGGCTGCCCGCACGACGCGCTGTACCAGGCGTGCTCCGGGTTTTGGGGGTGGCAGGCTCCACTGTAGCCACGCCCCGCTTCATCATCACAGAGTGGACGCGTACATCGCGGGTACGGCGTTGACTGCTTTATCGGAGCCGGCCCAGCGGTAGCCGGCCGACTATAGCCGGCCTTCCATAGCCGGCCCTGCCGTAGCCGGCCCTCCATAGTTTTCTTTGCGGGGGTAAAAAGGAGCGGGCCGCCCCCCAAGCCGGCCAGGAAGTCAGCCGGCTAGGGGGGAGCCGGCCCAAGTCTTGAGTCTTCTTATGAGCCGGAAGGGCTCACAATTTTTTCTGAGGGGCCAGGGGATGCCGGCTGGGCTACCCGTGGCTGCGTACCCCGACATAGAGCTTGGTGGCGTGTTTGAGATGTTTTTTTCTCCCATTGCAACACATCGATTGATTTATTCATGCATCTGTCGATTTACTCTGAATTTTTTTCAGTCGTCAAACATTAACTGGATTGGTTCGTGGATATGCAGTGTGACAAGTCGTGTGAGATGAACGTGGTGAACCATCTCAATGTGAAGCCAAGTATGTGGTGGATTTTCCATGGATGATGGAAGACTGGTAAGGGTAAAAGTTTGAGCTGCCAAATTTTGTGTGACCGAGGTCCTGGACGGTCAAACCTAAAAAGTTCAGAGAAGATTCAGATTACATATGGATTCCTTTTTGTTGCCTACAATGCTGTAATCACGCTAACTATGCGCATGGTGTGTACCAGAGATGATTCAAAAATTGCTTGCAGATAGGCAGTTGGATGTCAAGTAGGCCAAAGCCTGTTGTGCCAAAACTAACACATTAGAATCTTTCAATTTCCTGCTATCATATTTCAATGTAAGAACACGATGATGAAAAGGAATCTTATTATGTAGCCATATGTAATCTCAATTTGTTGCTATGTATAAACTATGATAGGAGTAGGCCCAGTGGCGAATCTAGAAAGAAAATGGAGGGTGGGCTCAAAGTTTACGCCGAGAAATTTGAACGCTCTTTTGAAGAAAAAATCGATTATCTCTTAATCGTTTTGTGCAAATAAATTTTAAAAAGATCTCATATTACTACTGGAAACATGTAGTATTTACTAGATTTTTTTTATTTTTTTAGTATCAATTTTTGAACACAAATTTGAATCTGTTTAGCAGCAATTATCTCCAAAGCCACTTGTCCGGCGGCTAGGTCATCGAGAGATTTTTTTCTGGTTTCCTCGTCTGCCTAATTCTCTTACAAGGGCCGGCTGGCTTGCTTTTCCTGGGCTGGGCCTGCCGATGCATAGTAGTAGAAAAATTTACGATTTTGGAGGGTAGGCTCGAGCCTATCGAAGCCTCACCGGTAGATTCGCCACTGAGTAGGTCCATATAGATGTGTATCCATTTTTTGCCTTCTACTGATCTATGACAAAGGGGATGTGCTGAACTAAGTGGCCGTTGCTATTGAAGCACAGGAGTGGAACTCGAAATTTTCAATCAATGGAGGTTATCTTTCATATGGATTTTATTATTAGATACTTGCAGATGTGTGTCAGTTCCTTAGATCATGTTTGATTCTTAAAATTTTAGATGTTTCATGTAACCATCAATTATGCTACTGGCAGTCCCTGTACATTCTTTTTTACCTGCTCTAAAAAATTATGTTGGTTTAAAACATCATACATTTTAATATATAAGTAAGATTATGAGTTGATCCAGTGCCGAAAACAATTCAGTTGAACATGTTTTTTCTAGCAGTTTTAGGCAACAATTCATCTGCATATGAAGTTTGATTCCATGTGAAGTCTGATTGATTTTTTCTGGGATCCTTCAGGTTTGATTGGTGAAGCTACATTCAGCAAAGAAGATATGTTTATTTGTAGGGAAATTTTGCAGGTACAATCCATCCAGCCATACATAAGACTGATATTCTCATTCGTTAACAATGTGTACATGGCCTCTACTCTGTTGTGCGTTTAGAAAAGGCTGGGACATATATTGTTGTTTGTACAATCTTACTTTCTAAAATAATTTGTGGTAACAAACATGTTAACAAGGGCGCAAGTTTTCTATACATAATTTCAGAAGTACTCCCTCCATTCAATATATGACGTTTTGATAGTCTAATTTGAACCACCAAAATGTCAAGGAAACAGAGGGAGTACAATTTCACTAAAAGTATAGCCTGATATATATACACTGAAAAATGGAATGATTCGTGTCGTCCCGTGGTCACTTAGTGCATGGATGTCCTTTCTGTGCTGGTGGGTGTTCCATTGTGATACAGACTCTTCATCATTAAGGTAACAATAACAAAGTAATACTATAGTTTGATTCTTCACAATATACAGCCTTTTTTTCTAAACTGAAATAACTAATGCACATCTCTAGACATAAGTTGTGGATCATGGAACCTGTGTTGATGGCGAGATATGTCACAAAACAGTTAGGTTAATTTAATCTCTTTTTTCTGCGGGAAAGTTAATTTGCTCTTATCCATGAATTGTAATTGAGATCTATAGGATGCAGATCCGATGCACCAAGAAAGTAAAGATTGTGTTGTCACAAACTATGATCTGATGTAGTGATATTATGTTGCTTTTTGGTGAATCTGAATTATATTACGTTTTCATGGAAGCCTTTTCTTTCCCCTCTCTCATCATACTACTGCTCTTATCCTTGCCTCCTATATAAACAAAGGAATATGATGGCTGCCATAGTGATAGTCTTCCTCAGCGAAATCCGGATACATAATGTTACATCAACAACTTCAGAATATTATGGTGATGCTCGACATTCAACTTTGCACCCACACTGCCTTTTTGTTTTATGTTCAAAATTGACAGATTTTCATGTGTTTTACTATGAACTAATTATTAGAAAATATTTCTTTGTGAATTATGAGATTGGTCCTTCAACATGGCATAGAAATTGCACTTTTCAACACTTCAAATAATATTTTTGCTACTTTCAAAGTTGTTTGAGTTTTTATTTAAAATTTCTAAGAATAAGTTTATTTATTTTGTACCTGTTGCAATGCATGGGCATTTGTGCTAGTTACTATTATCTCCGGTTTGCACTATTTTTTGTGCACATGTAAATGATCCGGGTCGGGCAGTGTTGTCACCTTGGTTGGACGGGGGGCTTCGTCAACACTTCGTTAACCCACTCCGGGGACTTCGGCGTCACTCTGCCGGCCTGCATTGGTCGTGCTATGTCACCACTTTGGAGTGCCAAGCTCTTCACTCGCCACCTCGGGACCGGCTTGGAGAATGGAACCTCGTCCCACATCAAGTTCGGACCACGTCATCAATGCCGAACACATTAACCAGCTAAGTCATTTTCATGCTCAAAAACTTTCAGTTTTAAATTTTGTTCGGTTCGACCAAGCATTATACTTTTTGGCAAAAAATTGTTTGTGACAAAATTCCTTGTCAAAACTTTGTTTGTGGCACACAAATTCAAATACCCCGTTTATTTAGGGGCTTCCTTTACGAAGCCTTTCCTCTTGCATATGATTATACTTGTATGGCTTCGTTCCTTGTTCGTGCATTACGCCACAATATGCACCATCTTGACTTAAGTGTTTCGCAAACTGGGTTGCCTGGCTCCTGTGCTTACCCCTACGTGCCCGATTGTTCGGCTAGGTGGTAAAGGGAGCACCTCTGTGATTGTTACTACCGGGTCATCCGAGTTAGTACCTCAGACTGGGTGAAGCCGAAAGCTAGCGCTCTTATTGTTTTCAATCATGGTCGGCACACAACGGAACGCATGAGTACAAAAAATCTATTGCGCAAGTCTCATAGTGACAATGAGCAACCAAAGAAAGGTATCGGTGAGGGTACTATTTTCTTCGAAGATGCTTCTTACACTTCGTCAGTAATATAGCATAAGTTCCCTGAGCGCGCTTTGTCTGTTACAGCCTTATGGCCTGATTGCCCGGTTGTCGGAAACATCGTCGATATTCTCGACAGGTGGAGTACATAACACTTTTCGACCCTTAACCGAAGAAGGAGAAGCCGATGGTCGTCTAAGATGCGTTTAAAGTTCGGGTGAAAACAAATATGATATAAGTACTTTGGTACGTACAATCATTATACATAAAATTCTTTTACCCAAGTCACTTGGGGATCTTAAAATTTATATGAGTTATTTTATAGTAAATGTGTTTTCTTCTTGGTCGTTGCAAAGTCTTTTTCTACCGCTCCTTTTTCGACTCGAGTGTATGGTCAATAGCCGGATAGCCTTTCTTCTATCTAAAAGCCGCTCGAGTTTAGTTTGCTAAACTGACCTCGAAGAAATACTCCGCCTTTGGGATAAGGAGCTTGAAGCCGTAGGCTGAACCACGTGAAGTCTTGAGATTGAATGTGTCATGTTAAAGCATGACAGAAGCACAATTTTTTCTTTCAATTTTCGGATTGGCGCTGAACACTTGATCTTGTTCGGACGTCAAGTTTTTACTGACGTTTTTTGGTTTTCCAAGCTTATGGCACTCTTAAACTATTTGTGTGTTTCCAGCATAAGTCTCGCAGTGCAACGCCGGACACCTTTAGAGATTCGGCAAAAACATTCTCGGATATTGCTATAGATGCATCGGTTTCAAATTGTGTCTTAGGTCAAATAGTTGGGTTGCCCGGCTCCTGTGCTTGCCTCCTATGTTCCTCTTTGTTCGGCTAGGTGTGCAAAGGGAGAACCACTGCGATTGTGCTTCCAGCTCGCATGGTTAAGCACCTCAGTGGAGAAAACCGAAAACCGACTGTCACAATAAGCGTAAACTGCACATCGATCCGATGACTATGTTAAATGACGGGCCATTCATAACATTGGCCGAAGTGTTTACGGCTTGACCTCGGTTGTCGCCGAGCACTAACCGTGGGCTTGTAGCTAGCTTCCCCACTTTAAAGCTCCTATGACTAAGTGAAAGTTATAAAGCCCGCATATCTGATTGCCTCGTTTCCGCTATCACAACCGCCTTCGGGCACCGAGACGCCGGCTAAGGGTTGTCTTGTTATTGCGAAGACACCCTACGTAGTATCTACAAAGGGGTAGAAGCCGACGATGGGCCACTTTTAACGGATAAACGGTCGCAACGGAGTCAAAATAAACATATCATCGTCATTTGTATTTAATATACAAGGGTTGCCTTCCGTAACCATCGTTATAAAGCCATAAAATATGCATCAATTTGACTTAAGATTTTTGCCAAGCTGGGTTGCCTGGCTCCTGTGCTTACCCCTACGTTCCCGATTGTTCGGCTAGGTGGTAAAGGGAGCACCTCTGTGATTGTTACTACCGGGTCATCCGAGTAAGTACCTCAGACTGGGTGAAGCCGAAAGCTAGCAATCTTAAAGGATCACATTGGTCGGAAATGATGGAAGTGAAAATGTTAGTTCATTAATACCATAGAGTTCGGGAACTTTCCCCGAACTAAATCCTCAGTACTTTTCTTCCACATTGATCGGAGGTGAGGTTTCATGATCATGATAAGCATGACGACCCAAAGAAAGGAACCGATAGCGGGACTATTTTCTTTGGAAGATGTTTCTTATGTTAAAACGTAATATAACATATCTCTTCGTGTACCTTTGTTTATAAAACCGTATGGCCGAATTGCCTTGTTTTCCATAAATCTTTGCCCTTATAACGGCTTTATAAAGTAGGAAAACACTCCTCGGCTACTGGCTGAAGAGCTTGAAGCAGATGGTCGGTCAACAAAGTTTTGTACAATGCGGACCCGAGCATTAATGATGTAAAGTACTTGGATATATAGAGTCATTACACATAATTTGTGATTTTACTATGGATATCGATCCTTAATTCGGCCACCCGTGTCCGCATTAAGGCTCGGGGGCTACTGGGCTTCGGGCTTATCATTCACTAATATTAAAGGGGCACATCGATCCCCTGATCTAGTGTTGCCACCCGACCAATGTCTCGGGGGCTACTACATTGCCTATTCAATGCAGAAAATTCAAAGTGCTCAGTGTTCGGCTAGACCGGACTATGCGCAAACGCGTCTTTGGAAAACAATAAGTACCATCTGGGACTTATTCGGCATCAAGCTAATATATCATGGCGACTTCTCACGACCCTCTCTCAGGGGCCCGTCTGCCGATCATTATTTCTAATATATTACACTGTGTTCCTATTCCTACGCATGCTGCCGAGCTAGGAGTTGATCCTCAAGCCGATTTTGCAAATTGACCTGAGTCTCAAGGGCTACTAGGATCAGCAGTTTTATGTTTTCCTTCAGGTGCATCTCGAGTTTTAGACGGACACACACCTTGAGGGCTACTGGATATACATATACTGGCTATATATCTCGACAGAGAGTAAATTGCACCAATCAAAAATATTCACAAAAAATCAGCCCGCGGTCGGGGTGGTGCATCACCTCAGAAGCAATACATCATAAAGCTCGGGCTCCAGTGGCTGGCTCCATAGAGGGTATTTCCGACATAAAGCTCGGATTCGAATGACTCGTTCCATAGAGAACTTTTCAGTGTTAAACTCGGATAACCTCCTTCAAACTTTTTCAAGCCAAGGTGATCTATGACACCTTGGATATAGTCTGGCGTTAGAGCTCGTATATAGTCCAGCGTTGGAGCTCGGATACAGTTCGGCATTGGAGCTCGGATACATTCCGGCGTTGGAGCTTGGATACATTCCGGCGTTGGAGCTTGGAAGCGGTCCGACGTTGATGCTCGGCTGCAAAAGTACCTCGAATGCAGTCCGGCGTTGGAGCTCGGATGCAAGAGGACACTGTCGCACGACAAACACTTCAAACCTGAGGTGTGGCATAAAAATGACAAGGCATTGATAAAGGTCGAAGACTTAAAGGGCTCCTCGAATACCCGACATGTGAGATCTTCAGATTCAGCTCGGCAATCCTCAAGATAGAAGATGGGAAGATTTGTTGAACCAGTTTTCAAGACCGATTACCGAAGACGAAGAACAGTTCGGGAGAACCGAGGAGCGTCCCCAACTTGAAGACCGGTTTAGGGGGCTACTGATGGTGTCCTGGACTAGGGGGCACTCACCACGTCATCTCTCGATCAGTTGGATTGGGCCGAGAACCCCCATGGCCATTTACTCACGGGCTAGTTCGGACAGCCGATGTATACACAAGGAGGATTCCACAAGACTTGGTGATCAAGACAAGGACTCCTCTCCACCGACGTATTCGACTAGGACTCTTGTTATCCTAGGCCTCTGGTACATTATATAAACCAAGGCCAGGCTAGTCGATAAATCATTAGGACATTATTCATCATACCCTCAGGTTTTAGACCACAACATATGATCTCGAGGTAGATCAACTCTGTACTTGATACTCCATCAATATAAACAAGAGCAGGACGTAGGTTTTACCTCCATTAAGAAGGCCCGAACCCGGGTAAAACATCGTGTCCCCGTCTCCTGTTACCCATCGATCCATGACGCACAACTTGGGACCCCCTACCCGAGATCTGCCGGTTTTGACACCAACAACGAGGAGCTCCGGTGTTCATCGCCGCCGTTGTCGAACAGGAAGTCGTGCACATGCTCCTCTCGCTCCTCCCCGACCTCAGAAAAAACTTTCACTTGACCTAACTGGCGTATGCGATGCGGGCGAGAGTGAGGGGCAATGCGTGTGCGAGGGAGAGGCGGCGCCGCGTGCGAGATGGAGGGCGGCGGCAATGCGGCTATGAGGGAGGTGGTGATGCGGCCGAGAGGGTGGGATTTGGCTACTATCGGGGGAGAGGGAGAGGGATTCGTGAGTGAGTGTGGCGAGAGGAAGGGGAATTGGTGAGTGATTGCGGCAAGTAGAGGGGTAAAATGGGAAACGAGCAGATTTTCATAGCGCGACAGGAAATGAACTGGAGTTTCTAAACGCTCTAATAAAAGTTTACGGAGGGAGTACGTGTTATAAGAGTTGACTACCTTTGTAGGCTTTTTAGTGCTTCTATCATTTGACAATTGCGATCTGAAGGATGCTATCAGGCTGATATATTGATATTGTTATTGATGGAAGAGGACATAATATACATTCCGATACATAAGAGTTGTAGGTAATTTATTGTTGTGACTCTCAAAGCCTGCCTTTTCTTTAAGATTTTCAACTGAAGGCTACAATTTGCCATATGAAGCAATAAGGAGATAGGGGTTGTTTGGATGGTGCTCATAGCAGCCCCACCAAAACGATTGTGTGCCAATTTTTTGGCGAGCGAATTTGCCGTCAGGATTTCGCCACTACGCGCGCGCGGAATCAGGTGTAGGTTGCAGCAAGTGACCAAAAAGTTGGCTACGATTCAAAACTTTGGTTGTGATCCAAACGCGTGCCCACCCCATCGGTAATGCCAAAAAATAGCAGGGCAGTCATGGGCACCCATCCAAACAAGCTCATACTACCATTGAAATTGAATGTAGTGTGAAGGTTGCATCTTTGGCTGAGGTGGTCAAACATAGCAAGCAGCGGCTATGTGGAGCATCATGATAATTGTCGTCACACACTGACTATAATGATTAATTGGCTGTACATGGGCCACATCTTCAACGAGCATAACTGATGGATGGATCCCGCATTTCAAGTAGATAGAAAAGATCCCACCTCTTTAGTGAGCATGCTTGATGGCTACATATGACCATCGTCATGAAAACCACGAATCGACATGATCGTCGCCATGGCCAGTAGCACATTTTCTGTTACAATGTACATTATATTTTTTCCTTCTCTTTTTATAACTGTAACTGGGTCTTTTCTCTCTTAACGATCTGAAATCATTTTTTTTTCAAAATGAATTTATTTTTTAATTATTTAATGCTTTAAAGCACTATAAAAGTTTATTTTGAGTGTGTAAATTCCTATCGTTTTGTTATCATGGAGCTCTAAATATTGACATTATTCTTCCATTTCCCTGTTCTTAATTTCCAGATCTGGACTTTGTTGTTGCTTATCTATTCTCACATCCATTTTTAGCAGTTTCACAAGGATGCATCAATTCTTACATGGGGAACCAGATAACAAGGGGTAGAGCAGACTGCCAACCTCCTCCAAGGAAGGCGGCTGTGGTGCATGACCTCAAGCAATTGTTAGTTTAGATTGGTAACAATAATTGGAAATCTTAGATTGCTTTTGTTTTGCAATTAGCGGTATTGAAGATTGCTCTAGGCACAAGAATAGTGGAAGCTTAATTATGTGCCAGTACCTTCAGCAGCTGGTTTATTTGTCATAGTGTCGTTGCTCTTTACGCAGAGAGATAGGGTCTTCCTTATTCTTAAATCATTTTACTTTGCAACATTGGTTTTCCAAGGTTGTGATGAAAATGGATGAGGCAAACCATCTACAAGCCGTCATGAGCTATTATATGATCTTTTTGTACATGGCATGACGTTCAAGGAAGCGAAGGCGCTCATGAGGTTGTCATTTGTTTATTTCCGTACTATGTTTTTTCATAGAATTATAATTGTAATTTGGGCCTATGGTCATATTTTATATCAAGATGAATACCCGATAATCCAAAAAAGTTTAAGAGTAAAGCAAACTCATTAATTGTACATTTTGACATTGGCGTGTGCCACTATGTTGCTGTCGGGTGGTACCTTTCGGATGTTGGTGTGTGGCATTGATTGACGTTTATATGGACACACGGAGTTTCTTTCCCATTGCAACGCACATACTGCATTGTTGGATGTTTATATGGACACACGAATTTCTCTTCCGTTGCAACACACGGGAATATGTGCTAGTATTACTTAAAAACTTCCACTTAGATTGACATCCTTCTAGTTATCTAAATGATCATGTGATCCATATCAACTAAACCATGTCCGATCATCACGTGAGATGGAGTAGTTTTCAATGGTGAACATCTCTATGTTGATCATATCTACTATATGATCCATGTTCGATCTTTCGATCTCAGTGTTCCAAGGCCATATCTGCATATACTAGGCTCGTCAAGTTTAACCCGAGTATTCTGCACGTGCAAAACCGTCTTGCACCCATTGTATGTGAACGTGGAGCTTATCACACCCGATCATCATGTGGTGTTTCGGCACGACGAACAGTAGCATCGGTGCATACTCAGGGAGAACACTTGTACCTTGAAATTTAGTGAGGGATCATCTTATAATGCTACCGACGTACTAAGCAAAATAAGATGCATAAAGGATAAACATCACATGCAATCAAAATATGTGACATGATATGGCCATCATCATCTTGTGACTTTGGTATCCATCTCTAAAGCACTGTCATGATCTCCATCGTCACCGGATTGACACATTGATATCCATCGTAGCGTCGTTGTCGTCTCGCTGACTATTGCTTCTACGACTATCGCTGCCGCTTAGTGATAAAGTATAGCAATTACATTGCGATTGCATTTCATATAATAAAGCGACAACCATAAGGCTCCTGCCAGTTGCCGAAAACTTTCACAAAACATGATCATCTCATACAACAATTTATATCTCATCATGTCTTGACCATATCATATAACAACATACCCTGCAAAAACAAGTTAGACATCCTCTACTTTGTTGTTGCAAGTTTTACATGGCTGCTATGGGCTTCTAGCAAGAACCGTTCTTACCTACGCATCAAAACCACAATAATTTTTCGTCAAGTGTGTTGTTTTAACCTTCAACAAGGACCGGCCATAGTCAAATTCGATTCAACTAAAGTTAGAGAAACAAACACTAGCCAGCCACCTGTGTGCGAAGCACATCGGTAGAACCGGTCTCATGAACGTGGTCATGTAATGTTGGTCCGGGCCGCTTCATCCAACAATACCGCCGAATCAAAATAAGACGTTGGCGGTAAGTCGTGTGACTATTATCGCCCACAACCTTTTGTCTTCTACTCGTGCATATTATCTATGCATAGACCTGGCGCTGATACCACTGTTGGGGAACGTAGCATGCAATTTCAAAAAAAATCCTACGATCAGGCAAGATCTATCTAGGAGATTCATAGCAACGAGACGGGGAGAGTATGTCCACGTACCCTCGTAAACCGAAAGCAGAAGCGTTAGCTTAACATGGTTGATGTAGTCAAACGTCTTCACAGTCCAACCGATCTAAGTACTGAATGTACGGCACCTCCGTGTTCAGCACACGTTCAGCTCGATGACGTCCCTCGAACTCTTGATCCAACAAAGGGTCGAGGGAGAGTTCCGTCAGCACGACAGTGTGGTGACGGTGTTGGTGATGTGATCCGCGCAGGGCTTCGCCTAAGCACTATGCCGCTATGACCGGAGGAGTAAACTATGGAGGGGGGCAGCGCACATGAATAAGAGAACAATTGATGTGCCTTTGGGGTGCCCCCCGCCCCCGCATATAAAGGAGGGGAGGAGGTGGTAGCCGGCCCTAGGGTGGCGCGCCATGGGGGGAGTCCTACTAGGACTCCACTCCTAGTAGGATTCGCCCCCCCCCCCCTTCCTTCCAACAAAGAGGGGAAAGGGGAAAGGGGTGAGAGGGAGAAGGAAAGGGGGGCCGCAGCCCCACCCCTTGTCCAATTTGGATTGGGTAGGGGGAGGCACGCGCCTCCTCGTGTGTCCTTCCTGCCTCTCTCCACTATGGCCCATGAGGCCCATTATCTTTCCCGGGGGGTTCCGGTAGCCTCCCGGTACTCCGATAAATCCCCGAACCTCTTCGAAACTATTCTGGTGTCCGTATATAACCTTCCAATATATCAATCTTTACGTCTCAATCATTTATAGACTCCTCGTCATGTCCGTGGTCTCATCCAGGACTCCGAACAAACTTCGGTCACCAAAACACACAACTCATTATACAAATCGCCATCGAACGATAAGCGTGCGGACCCTATGGGTTTGAGAACTATGTAGACATGACCGACACACATCTCCAATCAATAACCAATAGCAAAACTTAGATGCTCATATTGGTTCCTAGATATTCTACAAAGATCTTTATCGGTCAAACCGCATAACAACATACGTCATTCCCTTTGTCATCAGTATGTTACTTGCCCGAGATTCGATCGTCGGTATCATCATACCTAGTTCAATCTCATTACCAGCAAGTCTCTTTACTCGTTCCGTAATGCATTATCCCATAACTAGCTCATTTGTCACATTGCTTGCAAGGCTTATAGTGATGTGCATTACCAAGAGGGCCCAGAGATACCTCTCCGATACTGACAAATCCTAATCTCGATCTATGCCAACCCAACAAACACCTTCAGAGACACCTGTAGAGCATCTTTACAATCACACAGTTACGTTGTGACGTTTGATAGCACACAAGGTGTTCCTCCGGTATTTGGGGGTTGCATAATCTCATAGACACAGGAATATGTATAAGTCATTGAGAAAGCAACAACAATAAAACTTAAGGATCGTTATGCTAAGCTAACCGATGGGTCTTGTCCATCACATCCTTCTCTAGTGATGTGATCCCGTTCATAAAATGACAACACATGTCTATGGTTGGGAAACTTAACCATCTTTGATTAACGAGCTAGTCAAGTAGAGGCATACTAGGGACACTCTGTTTTGTCTATGTATTCACACATGTACTAAGTTTCCGGTTAATACGATTCTAGCATGAATAATAAACATTTATCATGATATAAGGAAATATAAATAACAACTTTATTATTGCCTCTAAGGCATATTTCCTTCATTTTTTGCGTCATGGAGTGGTGGGCGCCGACTCGCTACAGGACCACGCCGGGTCGCCGCCGCCGTATCTAGGGCGTGGTCTCGGGGCGCAGTGTAGCCACGCCTGCCTCGGTCGGGGGCCACAGGAGCACTGTAGCCACATCCGCCCGTCGTAGGAGGGGGTGTCCGGTCGTCTTGTCAGCCTGAGCAGGAGCCGGCCCGGCCGGGTCGAGCTTTACTGCTATGCCCAGCTGGCCTAGAGCCGTCCGACCGGATGGCGGGGCAAGCCTGATGGTGGGGTGCTTGTCGCCCCGTTGTTTTGGAAAAATGTTAGGTCATAATTTTCCTACCAGGGGGTCATCCCCCCAACAGCAAGTGTCGTTTACGGCAGTCGCGGATGCCGCATGATAGGCCGGCTACCGCCGCCCACCGCATACCTTAGCCCCACTGATCGTGCGCATCATTGGCCGGCTAGCCCGTGCATCGCCATGCTCGCCGTGGTCGAGCCGCGTGCAGGCTGCCACGATATACCAACCTCAGCTGCATCACGCGTTGGCCCTGGTGGCCACGTCATGCTCCGTTGAGACCCCATCGCGCGCCGCCACCACTCTGTCCAACCCCACCATCCAAAGTTCTCCAACAGCCGCCGCCTCTGATGGTTGGCGGGACTTAGTCGGCTTGGTCGTTGACGCAAACCACTGCGTGGCTGGCTCTAGGAGAGGCAAGAGGGATCTCTCGATAGTGGCGAGGGAAAGGGGAGTCGGGGGCTCGAGAGGGAAAGGTGGTCAGGAGAGAAGAGGATAGAGGAGAGAGATGAATATGATTTGTGGACCCATACTATCAGTGAGAGTAGCGGATGAACCTGATCGTCTCTTTTCCTAGTACGCCAAACATGACTACGGCTAGAAAAGACCGGGATCCTTAAGGTCAGAGTATCAATTTCAGGGATTTAAAGATGAGGGTTCATTTGGGTCGGCATCTACAAAGTCAAGGATTACTTCAGACTTTACTCCTAGCTAACACACATTGTCCGTGAATGTCCTGTGACTGCACGAGGGTCCGTCGGTTTATTTGAACGATCTCTGTAGGGTTTTTTTTTGCTCCGCTCTTCTCAAATTGTGTTGAAGACATTATCAAGGGCAAATTTTCATTGTGTGACTCACTATCGAAATCTGGGCCAGTACAAAGGCTTCACCCCCATGGCCGAGGCCCGAGCCCGGATGGGTGGCATTGTCCATCGATGGTTCTTTCGTGCAAGATACCGGTGCGGCAGGAATGTCACTGAGCATGCAATGGTCGGAGTTGCCTATCATCATTTATTCTAGTAGCTCGACTGTCATTGCGGCCGTGACAAACGATTCACTGGACCGGTTGGCATATAGTCATCTGATTATGAAGATTAAGAAAATGCTAGCTCCTCAGGTGTTTATTCCGTTAACAGTAGATCATAATTAAAATAGAGTTGATTATAGTCTAGCTAATATTGATCTTTCTGGGGTTGCATCGTCTATTGGTTGCACCGAGTATCAGACGCTGCTTCAGAGTTTGTATTAGTAGATACTCCCTCCGTCCCATAATGTAAGACGTTTTTTGACACTAGTCTCGTGTCAAAAAACGTCTTACATTATGAGACGGAGGAAGTAGATTATAACACTATTTCTAACTTCTAAGGAATAAAATCCATCCTTTACCTAGCAAACAAAAAAATAAAATTGGCAGGCTTGCAAATCAAATCGGTGTTGACCTTGTTCCCCTTTGTTGCATGTACCGCCCGTAGAATGGATGCATTCCTCGGGAGGCTACGAGTTGCCGTGGGAGGAGCATCACGCGCCGTTTTCATGAACTGATTGAAGAATTGGTATTTTTTGAGAAAACATCCAATCTATTTACCTTCAATCATATTAATACGACGAACACTAGAAATAATAAAAAATACATCCAGATCCGTCAACCACCTAGCGATGACTACAAGCACTGAAGCGAGTCGAAGGCGCGTCGCCGTCATCGCCTCTCCCTCACCGGCGCCGGGCAAAACTTGTTGTAATAGACAGTCGGGAAGTCGTCGTGATAAGGCCCCATAGGACCAGCGCACCAGAACAATAACCGTCGCCGATGAAGAGTAACGTATATTAGAAGAATCTAGCATGAATAATAAACATTTATCATGATATAAGGAAATATAAATAACAACTTTATTATTGCCTCTAGGGCATATTTCCTTCATTTTTTGCGTCACGGAGTGGTGGGCCCCGACTCGCTATAGGACCACGCCGGGTCGCCGCCGCCGTCTCTAGGGCATGGTCTCGGGGCGCAGTGTAGCCACGCCTGCCTCGGTCGGGGGCGACAGGAGCACTGTAGCCACATCCGCCCGTTGTAGGAGGGGGATGTCCGTTCGTCTTGTCAGCCTGAGCAGGAGCCGGCCCGGCCGGGTCGAGCTTTACCGCTATGCCCAACTGGCCTAGAGCCGGCCGACCGAATGGTGGGGTGCTTGTCGCCCCGTTGTTTTGGAAAATTGTTAGGTCCTAATTTGCCTACCAGGGGGTCATCCCCCCGACACCAAGTGTCGTTTACGGCAGTTGCGGATGCCGCGTGATAGGCCGGCTACCGCCGCCCACCGCGTACCTTAGCCCCACTGATCGCGCGCATCATTGGCCGGCTAGCTCATGCGTCGCCGTGCTCAAGCCTCGTGTAGGCCGCCGTGATACACCAACCTTAGCTGCATCACGCGTCGGCCCTGCTGGCCATGTCACGCTCCGTTGAGACCCCATCGCCCACCGCTACCACTCTGTCCAGCCCCACCATCCAAAGGTCTCCAACAGCCGCCGCCTTTGATGGTCGGCCGGACTTAGTCGGCTCGGCTGACGCAAACCACTGCGTGGCTGGCTCGTAGGAGAGGCAAGAGGGATCTCTCGGTAGTGGCGAGGGAAAGGGGAGTCAGGCGCTCTTGAGGGAAAGGGGGTCAGGAGAGAAGAGGATAGAGGAGAGAGATGAATATGATTTGTGGACTCATACTGTCAGTGAGAGTAGCGGATGAACCTGATCGTCTCTTTCCCTAGTACGCCAAACGATGACTACAGTTAGAAAAAACCGGGATCCTTAAGGTCAGAGTATCAACTTCGGGGATTTGAAGATGACGGTTCATTTGGGTTGGCATCTACAAAGTCAAGGATTACTTCAGACTTTACTCCCAGCTAACACACATTGTTCATGAATGTCCTGTGACTGCACGAGGGGCCGTCGGTTTATTTGAACGATCCCCGTAGGTTTTTTTGGTGCTCTGCTCTTCTCAGATTGTGTTGAAGAGATTATCAAAGGCAAATTTTTCAGTGTGTGACACACTATCGAAACCTGGGCCAGTACAAAGGCTTCACCCCCATGGTCGAGGCCCGAGCCCGGATGGGTGGCATTGTCCATCGATGATTCTTTCGTGCAAGATACTGGTGCGCCAGGATTGTCACTGAGCATGCAACGGTCGGAGTTGCCTATCATCATTCATTCTAGTAGCTCGACTGTCATTGCGGCCTTGACAAACGATTCACTGGACCGGTCGGCATATAGTTATCTGATTATGAAGATTAAGAAAATGCTAGCTTTTCGGGTGTTTATTCTGTTAAAAGTAGATCGTAATCAAAATAGAGTTTATTATAGTCTAGCTAATATTGGTCTTTCTGGGGTTGCACCGTCTATTGGTTGCACCGAGTTCCAGACGCTGCTTTAGAGTTTATATTAGTAGACTGTAACACTATTTCTAAGGAACATCCTTTACCTAGCAAACAAAAAAAATTGGCAGGCTTGCAAATCAAATCGGTGTGGACCTTGTTCCCCTTTGTTTCATGTACCATCCATAGAATGGATGCATTCCTCGGGAGGCTACGAGTTGCTGTGGGAGGGGCATCACGCGCCGTTTTCATGAACTGATTGAAGAATTGGTATATTTTTGGGAGAAACATCCAATCTATTTACCTTCAATCATATTGGTACGACGAACACTAGAAATAGTAAAAATTCATTCCAGATCCGTGAACCACCTAGCGATGACTATAAGCACAAAAGCGAGCCGAAGGCGCCGTCGTCATCGCCTCTCCCTCACCGGCGCCGGGCAAAACTTGTTGTAATAGACAGTCGGGAAGTCGTCGTGCTAAGACCCAATAGGACCAGCGCACCAGAACAGTAACCGCCATCGATGAAGAGTAACATATATCAGAAGGATCCAACCTGAAAACACATGAATATAGATGAACGACGAAAATATCCGAAAAAATCCATCAAGGACAGATCCACCGGAGACGTACATCCACACGCCCACCAACGATGCTTAACGCACCACCAGAACGGGGATAGGCGGGGAGAACCTTATTTCATCTTCAGGGAGCTGCCGCCATCTCGCCTTCCTGATGAGTTGGACACAAACCCTAAAAAATCTCGAAGACACGTCTAAAAACGGAGCCCTCCCACCGGCAAGGTCCGGATCCGCCACGCTCCCATGACCCTAAGGCCACCGGAGACGAGGCGGACCGGTGACGGCGCCGGTAAGAAGCGGGGGAACCCTTGTTGGGGAGGAGGCCGCTGCCTGGAGTCACGTACGATAGTCAATCATTCACCGAAAAATATATGATTGAAGAATTGGTATTAATGAAAGCTAGAACAATGATACAACACAGGAGCTCTTGGATACTCCACCACCGATACGAATATTAATTTCAAAAAGTGCCAATTTTTTTAAAAGAACTTGGAATATGGGGTATTATACCCGGGTGCCCAATATACTCCCGTGTGAAGTTTCATGAAAAAATACCAGGAAATATATCTGTAGCGAAGAAAATAAAGTCCGGCCTACAATCCATTCAAACATTTTTTTTCTATATATATGATTTATTTTTTTACTGCGAATATGTTTCCTAGTATTTTTTCAAGACACTTCACACCGGGGTATATTGGGCACCCAGATTTGATATCACAAAATTCCAGAATTTTTTGGATTTTCCTGGCTTGTTTTTTGAATTCAATACTCATAGGATAGGGGGGAGCACCTCAGTACTCGAAATCCTCTTCCGAACAATGACATGTTTCTCATATAAAGAATGCTTAATTTTGAGTTTCAAGATTTTTTTAATAAACGTGTCATTCACAAATTGCAGAGATATACATAGTACTTTTTTTACTTACCATCTACCATTTTAAGGGCTTAACAATAGAATTTTGGGGAGGGGGGGGGGGGGCTGTTCTCGAGACCTCCTACTCAGCGCCTTCTTTGCCAGATAAAGGAGCGAGCGCTCACGCGCCCCGCTCTGTGGGCTGGTCCGATAACTAGCTCCCTCGTGACGCATCACTTCTCCCAGTTCTTGATCGCTTTGGTTCGTAGTTGACTGTTGACTTTTTGGGAAAATATGAAATGTTCAAAAACTCATAAATTGAAGAATTGTCAGGACCCCGATTCTAAGTCACACCGATCTAGCATGTAACACATCATATCACTTTGCGGCCTTACACACGGTATTCCCACGGGTGCCACCTTACCTGACCTGGGACCGTTTGCACCTTTTGGCTCACGTATATGATAGTGTCGCTAGCATCCACATGACAGAGAACCCGGGCCGACATGACTAGTCGTGAACCCAAAGTGGCACTAACTTACGAGGACATGCATACATGAATCAACATCGAGCATGTCGGTCAGCAGCGTGCGAATCTAGGCTGTAGCACTGGGCTAACAGGACTCCGGTGAACCGGGCTGTAGCAGGCTAGGCAGGACTCCGGATGTCACCGTGTGACATTTCCCCGAAGGGACAGACACAGGAATGAAGTGAATCACATGCCGGCCAGTCAAGTGTTCCGTAGCAGTAGTGCTGGGCTAGCAGGACTCCGGTGAACCGGGCTGTAGCAGACTACTATGGCTCATGGAAGCACAAGACTACATTTCCCCATAAGAGAGGCTACCAAGGATAAACAACTAGGTTGTCGGATCCCACACGTACCAAGCATTTCAATCATACACACAATATGCTCGATATGTGTAAATACAACATGGCATCACAACAAGACTATATGACTCAAAGTATTTATTCATTAGGCTCCGAGGAGCGAGATATTACAAACATGGGTCTCATGACCCATCATTTAGAGCATACAAATCAAAGCACATGCGGAAGCTTAACATGTCTGGGTACAGACATCTACAAATGAAAAAAGGTTGAGAAGCCTGACTATCTACCAGATCCTGCCGAGGGCACAAGATCGTAACTGAGGTATCAAGCTAAACATCAAAGTCCACACGGAACTACTACCGAGACTGACGTCTCTATACAAAATATAAAATAGGCAAACGTGAGTACAAATATACCCAGCAAGACTTACATCAGAACTAACTACATATGCATCGGTATCAATAAAGGGGGTGGTGGAGTTTAATTGCAGCAAGCCAGCTTTGACTCGGTGGCTATCTTAAACTACGACTACAAGTAACTCTTTTGAGGTGGCGCACACGAGTCCACATATTCACCATATCAATACACCACTATGGATCCGCTCCCGTCTCCCTACGAGAAGGCCATCCATAGCACTCACACTTATCTTGCGAGTTTTAGAGTATCCACTTTCACTTGTCTATGAACTGTATAGGCAACCAATGTAACATCCCAAATTTTCAATTTGGAATGTTATACATTAGATCATCATGCATATCATTTTTTCTTGCATTTTGCCGATCCTAAAAATTTCACGCAACTCAAGGACCCTCGGAGAGAGTTGGAGATTTCGTTATTTTCATATTTGAGTTCTTCTCAAATTTTGAAGAAAGAGGATCATTGGTTTTGTCGGAGTTTATTTGCTTTTTATTTGGATAGGGAAAATGCGCGTTTTCAAAATTTGCATCTAGGTCCCGTGAAAAGTTCATTTTGTTCGACTCAATTTTAGGAGTCGGGGGAAATTTACCTTGAGAGTTTTGGAGTTCGTTTAGATTTCTTTTTTTTTCGTTTTTCTGCGCGCGGAACCGATTTGAAAAAAAATAATCCCGCAGCGCCCCTGGGCCAAAGGCCCAGCAGGCCGGCCGGCCAGGCCGCCGCGCCGCCCTAGCGCGCCGCGCGCAGGCAGGAAGCCGCCGCCGCCCCACTAGGCAGGAGTCCTAGTTGGACTCCGTTTGTTTTTTTAGGACTCCCTCTCCTTCTCTTATTTCTTGTCCCCTTCCCCAAGAAATCTCTCCCCTCACCTATATAAATACCCAAGCACCCCCCCTCTAAACCCACACCAAGCCCCCAAGCCGCGCCCTCACCCCGCGCCGCGCCACCCCATAGCGCCACGCCGCCGCCCTTGCCCTAGTGCCGCCGCCGCCCTTGCTCGTCCCTCGCCGGAGGTACCGCGCCGCGTCTCTTCTTCTTTCCTCGGTTCGGTTTTTCTTATAAACCATTCCGATTCTTTTCTTCTTTTCCGATTCGTTTTTCTTTCCAGTTCTTTTCTAAACCGTTCCGGTTTTCTAGATCGGTTTTTCGTTCGGTTTTCTTTTCGGTTCTTTGTTTCGGTTTTCTTCCGAAACCCTAGATCGGATTCGTTTTCTTTTCCGATTTAGTTGCCTAGCGACCGTTAGCCGGACCGTTCGTCCTAACGAACGTGATCACCGGATTATTCCCGGTTAACGAACGACCGTTCGTTCAACCGTTCTTTTTTTTTTCTTTTTGTCGGTTTTATTCCGCGATCGCGATCTCAGATCCGATCTTCGTTTTAGTTTATCTTCTCGCTCGTTTATCGGAATCAGGTGATTCAAGCGCCTGGAGTTTCGTTTCGAAACCGCCGTTCCGACTAATCAACTCTAACTAAGTTTTTGCTACTGTAAAATTTGACCTAGTTTCAACTTGCTAGAACCGAGTTGTTTTCTTCCGCCGTTTGTTTTCCGTTGTTTTGTTCGGTTCGTTCTTTCTTTGCAACCGCAGTTCTTAAGTTGAACTTTCTGGTTCGATCTCTTATTCGAGTTTTACCTGTGCATTAGATGAGTACTTATTGTATGCTTGTTGTTTGTCTGCGATAGATTACCCGGATTGCGCCGCCTGTTACTTCGAATCTCTAGGACTCGCGGATCATCAGCAAGGCAAGTAACACTTTGATCATACCTTTTCTACAACCCAGTTTTATTGCATTAGATCCATCCTCACACATTGCATGATTAGGATCTAATTAAATTGTGGGATGGGAAGTAGATGAGGTAGTACCTATTACCTATTTATTATGAAACCTTTGGGAGTTACTTCTACGTTTGCTTATTATGCCATGCTATGCTAGTAGACGTGGATTGGGTGAGTGATATCCATGACAGATGTGAGATTGATAATTTTAATGGTTTATCTAAGGTGGCAACTTAAACACATATGGGTGGATTGAGGCACCTGATGTCTATCAGGACTTGCCTGTTTTATTGTGGACCGCCACCCAGGCTCAAAGGGATCATAAGATCTTTCATGCTAAATACTTACGTGTGCAGCCACAAGCCAATATGGGCTCTGGCATAGTTGACTAAGTCGTGCGAACTCTTACAGGGTAGACTAGCAGATGTAGGGGAAAGTAGGTGTACCGGTCTATCCATCGTAAGGTGCTAGCGCTTCTGAAAGACTGTCTCGGTCATCCGTTTCTCAAACACCGGTAGTGCGAGAAATCCAACGGAGGCGATCGAGTCTTGTGGGGAAAAGTGCGCAAACCTCTGTAGAGTGTAATAAACTAATCATGATTAGCCGTGTCCCCGGTTATGGACAATCTTGAGTATCTAGTACTTGAATATCATGTGAATCTCATCATGTTACTTCTAAATTAATATTGTTGAGTTATTGATGACTACTTTTAATTGGGATTGAGAATGCTGTCAACCATTCTCAATGTTTAACAACCACCATGATAGTTAAATAAATTTATTCCTTTGCAGTAGGGAAAAATTGGCTTTACGCAAAACAGTAACCATGGAGCTTTCCACCAGCCAAATATGCATATAGTATAGCTGTTTCATTCCATTACTCTCTATGTATTACCTTGCCAGCATATTCCATGTGCTAACCCATTTCGGGCTGCAACGTTAATGTTGCAGGCTTTTCAGACGATGATTAAGGTGCTTTTAGGTCGTGGTTCTATACTTAGTGATGCCGTTGGAGTTGATGGACCCATTTACCTTCCAAGTCTTCCGCTGTTATCGTTATTAGATGGCCTTAAGCCATATTATTGTAATAAGTTCTCTTTTGAGACATCGATGTAATAAGTGTGTGATTGCCACTCTGCTATAAATCCTTCGAAGTATTGTGTGGTGTCAGCATTACTGATCTAGGGATGACACCGGAGCAAAGTAGACTTGATCCATTCGGGTCGGGTCGCCACAACCAAGCACTCCTTTACCGCGGACATGGCTATTCGAATAGATGTTGTTAACCCTGTAGGGATGTACTTCTTCACACACGCTCTCACCACATACCGCCGTTTACACGACATGTACTCAGCAATCTTCAAGTGGAAGCCCAACGAGGGTGTCATTCACAAATTGCAGAGATATACATAGTACTATTTTACTTACCATCTACCATTTTAAGGGCTTAACAATAGAATTTTGGGGAGGGGGGGGGCTGTTCTCGAGACCTCCTACTCAGCGCCTTCTTTGCCAGATAAAGGAGCGAGCGCTCACGCGCCCCGCTCTGTGGGCTGGTCCGATAACTAGCTCCCTCGCGACGCATCACTTCTCCCAGTTCTTGATCGCTTTGGTTCGTAGTTGACCGTTGACTTTTTGGGAAAATATGAAATGTTCAAAAACTCATAAATTGAAGAATTGTCAGGACCCCGATTCTAAGTCACACCGATCTAGCATGTGACACATCATATCACTTTGCGGCCTTACACACGGTATTCCCATGGGTGCCACCTTACCTGGCCTGGGACCGTTTGCACCTTTTGGCTCACGTATATGATAGTGTCGCTAGCATCCACATGACAGAGAACCCAGGCCGACATGACTAGTCGTGAACCCAAAGTGGCACTAACTTACGGGGACATGCATACATGAATCAACATCGAGCATGTCGGTCAGCAGCGTGCGAATCTGGGCTGTAGCACTGGGCTAACAGGACTCCGGTGAACCGGGCTGTAGCAGGCTAGGCAGGACTCCGGATGTCACCGCGTGACATTTCCCCGAAGGGACAGACACAGGAACGAAGTGAATCACATGCCGGCCAATCAAGTGTTCCGGAGCAGTAGTGCTGGGCTAGCAGGACTCCGGTGAACCGGGCTGTAGCAGACTACTATGGCTCATGGAAGCACAAGACTACATTTCCCCATAAGAGAGGCTACCAAGGATAAACAACTAGGTTGTCGGATCCCACACGTACCAAGCATTTCAATCATACACACAATATGCTCGATATGTGTAAACACAACATGGCATCACAACAAGACTATATGACTCAAAGTATTTATTCATTAGGCTCCGAGGAGCGAGATATTACAAACATGGGTCTCATGACCCATCATTCAGAGCATACAAATCAAAGCACATGCGGAAGCTTAACATGTCTGGGTACAGACATCTACAAATGAAAAAAGGTTGAGAATCCTGACTATCTACCAGATCCTGCCGAGGGCACAAGATCGTAACTAAGGTATCAAGCTAAACATCAAAGTCCACACGGAACTACTAGCGAGACTGACGTCTCTATGCAAAACATAAAATAGGCAAACGTGAGTACAAATGTACCCAACAAGACTTACATTAGAACTAACTACATATGCATCGGTATCAACAAAGGGGTGGTGGAGTTTAATTGCAGCAAGCCAGCTTTGACTCGGTGGCTATCTTAAACTACGACTACAAGTAACTCTTTTGAGGTGGCGCACACGAGTCCACATATTCACCATATCAATACACCACTATGGATCCGCTCCCGTCTCCCTACGAGAAGGCCATCCATAGCACTCACACTTATCTTGCGAGTTTTAGAGTATCCACTTTCACTTGTCTAAGAACTATATAGGCAACCAAGCAGTCCTTTACCGCGGACACGGCTATTCGAATAGATGTTGTTAACCCTGCAGGGATGTACTTCTTCACACACGCTCTCACCACATACCGCCGTTTACACGACATGTACTCGGCAACCTTCAAGCGGAAGCCCAACGAGGGTGTCGGCCACGGCCTACCTAAACACTCAAGTCTCTAGTCCAGGTTTATCACCTATCCAGGTTCCATCCGCAGGGAGTCCGGCCGAGGTTTCCACATACGGCCCCGGACGATGTGTATAGGGTTCCGAGACACCAAACGGGCACCCGGCATGCCCGGCCACGGTGTATCTACCGCATCATAGCCCACCCCTAGGGTCAGCGCTACGCACGGCCGCCAACACATATCCTATAAACACCAGAAACTAGTTGCAACTCCTGGTCAGAGAACTAGGGTGGTTAAGAAGCCGAGAGGGTCCATTGGTTTCGGGCCCAATGCGTGGTAGTAGCTGGTTCTTAAATCACACATATATATTTCGGTGCTTAAGGACGGTTCCAATAAAACAACCCACCATGTACTCCTACATGGCCTCTCATCGATACCTTTACCAAATCGTGTTTAACACACTTAGTTCACACACAGCAGGACATGTTCACAACTTTCCAATTCATCCCCGATGAATCAGACCTCACACAACTCTAAGCAATAGCAGGCATGACAAACAAGCATGAATGAGTAGGCAAATCAGGCCTCAAACAACTCTTACTCATGCTAGTGGGTTTCATCTATTTACTTTGGCAATGACAGGTCATGCAGAGGAAAGGGGTTCAACTACCGCAGCATGTAATAGTTGAATCATTGTTGTCCTAATGCAGTAAAAGAGAGTAGGAGGGAGAGAGTGGGATTGTATCGGAATGAACAAGGGGGTTTTGCTTGCCTGACACTTCTGAAGATAGTAATAGCTCTTCATCGGTGTCATCGAACTCATCGTTGGAACCACGTTACTGAGAGGGGACAATACCAGCAAAGAAGTAAGAAACACAATCAATGCAATGCACCAATATGATGCATGCTCATGACATGGCAATATGCTGTTGATTGAACTAATGCAACTAGCAACCATATTAAATGAAGTTGGTTTGAACCCTAGGTTCAAATTCAAACCCCATATGTTAAAATTCAAATGACATTCACTTAGTTTGTCATAAAAAGTGATGTTAACTTGCTCAAACATGCATGGATATGGCATAAACAGATTCTTTGTATATTTCTGATCATTTTTCATATATAAATTATTTCATTCTGAGCTACGGTTGGTTTTATATGATTTTTAGAAGTTTTGGGTATTTTCTGAAAATAATAAATAATTTCTAATTTATTCAAAATTCCAGAAAGAAATTACTGCGTCAGCCTGACGTCAGGGTGATGCCAGCAAGTCAATAGGGCTGGTCAGGGTCAAACCTGACCAGTGGGGTGCACTGGTTAGTGACCCAGTGCATCCTAGGGTCAATGACAGGTCGGTCCGGTCAACAGACATGTCAGCATAGTCAACTCCAACGCGTGGGTCCCACTGGGTTATAAACTAAACAAAACAGAAAATAAACTCGGTGTTAATTAGGCGTGGGGCCCAACTGTCTGTGTCACTGGAGGGTTTAATTAGTGGGTCGTTAGCCACTAATGATGCCCACGTCACCTAAACGGCGATTAGCCGCCGGTGCTAAGCAGGACGCGGCGGCGCTCCTCGTCCGAGCGACTCCGGCGATGAGAGCGTGTGCGGCTGGTCTCTATGGGTGCAGTGCGACAAGGCGCGTCGAGTGGTGGCATCGAGGCGGCTGGAGGTGGAGCGAAGCGATGGCACCGGCGACAAGCGGGGCTGCAGTGCACGGGAGGGCAAACGGAGTGGCTAGGCGGCCCCCTGGAGGTGCTAGGAGCACTATGGTGCCACGAGGGCAAGTAGAGGAAGCTCTAGAGCACGGGGCTCAACAGCCATGGCGGCGGCGAGCTTCGGCCAAGGTCGGTATCGCGGCTAGGGGGCAAACGCGTCGACGGGGAGAGCGACAAGAGGTGCAGGGGCTCACAGTGATTCCGTATGGTAGGTCAGTGGGCTCGGGGACGGCTTGGACGGGGCGGATCGACGCCGGTGATCTTCGGGCAGAGGCGGCGAGGACGAGCTCGATGGCGACGCTTTCGGGCGTCTGGGCTTGCTTCCTTCGTCAGGAAGACGTAGGAGACGATGGTGTAGCTCCCGGAGACGGAGAGGGATCAAGGGGTGCCCATGGCTATGGCGTGCGGTAGCAACGGACCCGTTCGGGTGGGTGAGGGGACGAGGTCCAGGGGAGGGGAGAGGCCACGGGTGAGGGAGAGGTCGGGGGTGTGTGGCATCGTCGAGACGCGTCGGGGCAGCGGCGGGAAGCAGGAGGTGGCCAGGCACGTGCCGGGGTGCGTCGGCCACGCGCGCTGCCTATTGGCGCGGGGAGGAAGACGCCAGGGAGCCGGGAAGGTGGGCTGGGCCAGCCACTTGGGCTCCAGGTAAGGCCCGGGTACTATCTCTCGCTCTCTCTCTCTCTCTCTCTCTCTCTCTCTCTGTCTTACTCTTTTATAAATCTTTTTGTTTTCTATTTTTTTTGCAGTATGTTTTGACTTAGTTTAAATACCAAATCACTTTATAAAATTCTGCAAACTTTTGTGGGCACTATCTGCTTTAAACCAGAGGCCCTCACCAAGTTTCGGAATATTTGGAGCTACCAAATATTTTATATGAATTAGTAGCTCCAATTCAAATACATTAAGAGTTAATTCAAAAATGCAGGAATGACCTAGAAATATGTTCATCATTTTTGGCAGAGGTTTTCACCTTTATCAGAAACCATGAACATTTTCAAAGGGCATTTTGGGTTCATTGAAAATATTTTTAATTTGATCCTAGTTGCATTTCATTTGGTGCTAGGGTTTGAACATCCCCATTTCAAGTTTAATTGTAATTTAAACATGATGCAACACCAGATGCTAGCACTAAGCATTACCAGAACTAGGGATGTGACAACTCACCCCCACTAAACAAGAATCTCGTCCCGAGATTCAGGACGTGAGGTAAGAGGACGGAGGGGATACAAACTAACACGGTCTTCACGATCCAGGTTGCACTTCATAAGAACGTTGACACGATCACCATCTTTGTCTCGATGTCTTGCTCTGAGAACTCCAACTAACATGACAATGAGAGGAAAGGGAAAACTCCAGAAGGATCGATTTTCTCGAAGATCGAACAACTCAGGATCAACTCATGGAGTGAGACATTGAAACATCTCCCGAGCTGAGACACAAAACATACATCCAGAGGGATGGAGTGTAACAGATGACGAAGGTTCACTAGGTAGGCAACAATTCCACACTTAGGAGGGTGGTGAACGGTGTCAACGTAGTAAGGAGTTGGTTGCCCTTCGAAACAAACGGGGCACCTTTGGGAAGATGACTGGTAGAATTATTCCCTTAAGTGGCAAAAAGAATTACTTTTGATACATCGATCATTGAAACTCTCTATACCAACCTAAGGAAATTCACAAACGATCATTTGACGGAGTTCGAGAGAATGACATACTCGGGCTAGAATGGATGATGTGGACTACCTTGTTGAAGAAAACGCGATGGATGATTTGCTTATCATCGAAAATGGATGAAACCCATGGTAGGACCACTTCTGAAGATGATCCTGAACAACAATTGCTGAGAAGGGCAGCCCATGGGAAATTGGCACAATGGCGGTGCAAGCTGGGAACAAAATGCAACTGTTGGGAATGTTCCAACCATCATATCTGCCTGAGATTTAGATCCGATTGGTGATAGGATACTTCAGACTCAGCATGTCTGAAAAGAAAGTTTGCAACACAAATTGACGAGATGACATTGCGAGATTCTCAGGAAATGAACTACGATGGTATGCTCCAAAACATGAGCTGGTTCTGCTACACACATGTGAACACGCTGTCCCAAACAAGCATGATCACATGGTAGTCTTGCAATAAAACACTACGGAGTTCTGATTGGGAACCATCATTGAGATAACGAAGTCTTGTGCATATCCGTTCGGGCCCTTCAGGATTAGTGCATGAACTTCTTTTCTTTGAACAAATCAATCAGTGGCTTGGTGTGCTAGGGTATACATATGGAGTGGAGGTAATTAATCTAATACCATAGAATACATTTGCACATGCATAATTGACTTGGGATGGTACTAGAGGAAACAAAAGCAGTCTTTCCCAAACTCACGGCGGCAACTTGCATCAAATGCACATGAATTCGAGGAAGTCACTTCTTCCATCCAAGCATAAGCTTCATGAGCGGAACACGAAGGCATTGCTTACAAAGTTTCCAACACTAGGTTGATGTTCAACATGAATCATGGGGAAGACAAAATGCTGCTGATGGGCTCAACAGCAACTCATCGGAATTTCCATATCACTGGACTTCCACCATCATGTGAACACGGTGATAGCATTGGTCAGACCAAAGGATGTAATGGTGTATGCTCGAGGGATCAACCACGAGTAAGACAACATTACGAACATCATTGGTTCTGATTTGACTTGACGATAGCCCATACTCAAAATCAAAGTTTTGACAAGGCAATAGATCCAACAACTGATCACGAGGACCAATTGATGGAGATATCATCTTTCTTCAACACACACACAAAGATTTCCCTTAACATGAACTAAGTCAGACAAGCTTTTATCTTCCAACTCTCCAAGTTGTTGTTTGGCTTAACCAACTAGCTCAGGGGTATCCAACATGGATTCTTGGAGAAAGAGTGGTTTATTGGTAAACCAACTTGATCACGAACTCACCATATCGGTCGGGGGATGACCTGGTGATACTTCCGTGAAGATATCCGGAAAATCACGAACCACCGATATGACTCAAAGCTCGGGAACAATCTTGCTTTTCAGGGCAAGACGATATGATCGAAAGAGTGAGGGATTGACACCATCCCAACTCATGGATCGAAGAGTGCACCAGAAATAAGGACTAGGTAGCACGATCAATCTTAGGATGATGATTTAATAATCAACACTCTAAGAATGAGAATATTGTCCATTTACTACAAAGCAACGAGTTGATCGGAGTATTGATTTCACACATCACAATTCACTTGTCGGCATTTCGGTTACAACAACACGGGACCAAGGAATGAATAATGATGGCGAGAAGTATCACTGCGTCAAGAATTCATAAGAGGTGGTGCAATTCTCATGACATTCTTGACATAAAGATGGTAACACTCCAAGGTAGAACAGAGCAAAAGCTGGATTGGCATTTTGATCTGCGAAATACAACTACTTTGACCAGTCCAAGAAATGGTTGAGGTGCTGGAGTTTGTTTCTCCTAGTCATTGCGGAATAGAATGGTTGTCGGACCACAAGAATAATAGGCATCGATAACACGAATGCACGACTACTCCTGACTACAAATTGATAGTCAGAGATCAGAAAACAACTAATGAGGGACAACTCAAAGAACATATGATTTTTTGAGTTGTTGATGCATAGATTAGTATGTCGAATCGAGTTCAACATATTTCTTTTGGAAAACCCATGCAGAAAGATAGAACTGGCAGAGTCACAATTACGAATGGAGTACTCCTCAAGAGCACCCTGGTTGTGATCTTTTGGTTCAAAAGAACTTCTACCATGATGGTTCATGGTATTTGGAAGAATGATATACCACAGACCTCGAAGACTATCACAAAGATTACTAATATCCTAAAGGAACTAGCAACACTATCAACATGAGTAAGTAGGGTGAATCTTGGATTCAAGAACCCATGAATAGAATACCTACTACTACAGGGCATCACGGGATGCTTTCGAGAATAATGGCCAGAATCACACACTAGGGATACAAAACATGGCTAGATCACTAGGTGACTCCCTAAAACACCTAGGGTCATAATAATAGCTCCAACATATATACCGAGGCAATAGAGTACCTCAACGCACCGGTTAGTGTGCTTATTTTGACCAAAGGAACATCGAAAACGGGAAGAAGGAATTTACAAATGCATCAGATTGTTTAGAAACCCTTGATGACTCGTACATCATAACGGTTGTAAATGCTCAAAAAGATTTGAGACATCCTGCAAAAATTGTGGCATAACCACTCAACATCACAATATTAAGGTTCCGAGACCAACTATGAACACACGGAAGTACTGGAAACTGAACTGAGACATGAATCCATCAATCCTATAAGTCTATGGATTAGTAACACGTCATCCTGATAGATAGATGAGAAGGCCTAGTTTCTTAACCCCGTAGAAAAGAAGAGGTTGACTCAGATCAGAAGGGCATAAGGTAAAGGAGTAAAAAAAAGCCTTACGTTCCCTTCCACAATCAATTCCCTTATATAACTAAAGCATTTCTAGACTCAACTTCGACCAGTTTGGCTTGGTAATCCTACAGGCAGTCAGGCTCTGATACCAAAGCTGTCAGGACCCCGATTCTACGTCACACCGATCTAGCATGTAACACATCATATCACTTTGCGGCCTCACACACGGTATTCCCACGGGTGCCACCTTACCTGGCCCGGGACCGTTTGTGCCTTTTGGCTCATGTATATGATAGTGTCGCTAGCATCCGCATGACAGAGAACTCGGGCCAACATGACTAGTCATGAACCCAAAGTGGCACTAACTTACGGGGACAGGCATACATGAATCAACATCGAGCATGTCGGTCAGCAGCGTGCGAATCCGGGCTGTAGCACTGGGCTAACAGGACTGCGGTGAACCGGGCTGTAGCAGGCTAGGCAGGATTCCGGAAGTCACCGCGTGACATTTCCCCGAAGGGACAGACACAAGAACGAAGTGAATCACATGTCGGCCAGTCAAGTGTTCCGGAGTAGTAGTGCTGGGCTAGCAGGACTCCGGTGAACCGGGCTGTAGCAGACTACTATGGCTCATGGAAGCACAAGACTACATTTCCCCATAAGAGAGGCTACCAATGATAAACAACTAGGTTGTCGGATCCCACACATACCAAGCATTTCAATCATACACACAATATGCTCGATATGTGTAAATACAACATGGCATCACAACAAGACTCTACGACTCAAAGTATTTATTCATTGGCTCCGAGGAGCGAGATATTACAAACATGGGTCTCATGACCCATCATTCAGAGCATACAAATCAAAGCACATGCGGAAGCTTAACATGTCTGGGTACGGACATCTACAAATGAAAAAGGTTGAGAACCCTGACTATCTACCAGATCCTGCCGAGGGCACAAGATCGTAGCTGAGGTATCAAGCTAAACGTCGAAGTCCACACGGAACTACTAGTGAGACTGATGTCTCTCTGCAAAAAAAATAAGAGGCAAACGTGAGTACAAATGTACCCAGCAAGCCTTACATCAGAACTAACTACATATGCATCGGTATCAACAAAGGGGGTGGTGGAGTTTAATTGCAGCAAGCCAGCTTTGACTCGGTGGCTATCTTAAACTATGACTGCAAGTAAGTCTTTTTGAGGTGGCGCACACGAGTCCACATATTCACCATATCAATACACCACTATGGATCCGCTCCCGTCTCCCTACGAGAAGGCCATCCATAGCACTCACGCTTATCTTGCGAATTTTAGAGTATCCGCTTTCACTTGTCTATGAACTGTATAGGCAACCAAGCAGTCCTTTACCGCAGACACGGCTATTCGAATAGATGATGTTAACCCTGCAGGGATGTACTTCTTCACACACACTCTCACCACTTACCGTCGTTTACACGACATGTACTCGGCAACCTTCAAGAGGAAGCCCAACGAGGGTGCCGGCCACGGCCTACCTAAACACTCAAGTCTCTAGTCCAGGTTTATCGCCTATCCAGGTTCCATCCGCAGGGAGTCTAGCCGAGGTTTCCACGTACGGCCCCGGACGATGTGTACAGGGTTCCGAGACACCAAACGGGCGCCCGGCATGCCCGACCACGGTGTATCTACCACATCATAGCCCACCCCTAGGGTCAGCGCTACGCACGGCCGCCAACACATATCCTATAAACACCATAAACTAGTTACAACTCCTGGACAGAGAACTAGGGTGGTTAAGAAGCCGAGAGGGTCCATTGGTTTCGGGCCCAATGCGTGGTAGTAGCTGGTTCTTAAATCACACATACAGATCTCGGTGCTTAAGTACGGTTCCAATGAAACAACCCACCATGTACTCCTACATTGCCTCTCATCGATACCTTTACCAAATCGTGTTCAACACACTTAGCTCACACACAGCAAGACATGTCCACAACTTTCCAATTCATCCCCGATGAATCAGACCTGACACAACTCTAAGCAATAGTAGGCATGACAAACAAGCATGAATGAGTAGGCACATCAGGGCTCAAACAACTCCTACTCATGCTAGTGGGTTTCATCTATTTACTTTGGCAATGACAGGTCATGCAGAGGAAAGGGGTTCAACTACCGCAGCATGTAATAGTTGAATCGTTGTTGTCCTAATGCAGTAAAAGAGAGTTGGAGGGAGAGAGTGGGATTGTATCAGAATGAACAAGGGGGTTTTGCTTGCCTGGTACTTCTGAACATAGTAATAGCTCTTCATCGGTGTCATCGAACTCATCGTCGGAACCACGTTTACTGAGAGGGGACAATACCGGCAAACAAGGAAGAAACATAATCAATGCAATGCAACAATATGATGCATGCTCATGACATGGCAATATGCTGTTGATTGAACTAATGCAACTAGCAACCATATTAAATGAAGTTGGTTTGAACCCTAGGTTCAAATTCAAACCCCATAGGTTAAAATTCAAATGACATTCACTTAGTTTGTCCTAAAAAGTGATGTTAACTTGCTCAAACATGCATGGATATGGCATAAACAGTTTCTTCGTATTTTTCTGATCATTTTTCATATATAAATTATTTCATTCTCAGCTATGTTTGGTTTTATATGATTATTAGAAGTTTTGTGTATTTTCTGAAAATAATAAATCATTTCTGGTTTACTCAAAATTCCAGAAAGAAATTACTGCGTCAGCCTGACGTCATGGTGATGTCAGCAAGTCAACATGGCTTGTCAGGATCAAACCTGACAAGTGGGGTCCACTGGTCAGTGACCCAGTGCATCCTAGGGTCAATGACAGGTGGGTCCAGTCAACAGACACGTCAGCACAGTCAACTCCAACGCGTGGGTCCCGCTGGGTTATAAACTAAACAAAACAGAGAAAAAACCCGGTGTTAATTAGGCGTGGGGCCCAACTGTCTGTGTCACTAGAGGGTTTAATTAGTGGGTCATTAGCCACTAATGATGCCCACGTCACCTAAACGGCGATTAGCCGCCGGTGCTAAGCAGGACGCGGCGGCGCTCCTCGTCCGGGCGACTCCGGCGACGAGAGCGTGCGCGGCTGGTCTCTACGGGTGCAGTGCGACGAGGCGCGTTGGGTGGTGGCATCGAGGTGGCTGGAGGTGGAGCGAAGCGATGGCACCGACAACAAGCGCGGCGGCCGGATCTATGGGCGCGTTCGGGCGCGGGGCTGCAGTGCACGGGCGGGCAAACGGAGTGGCTAGGCGGCCCCCTGGAGGCGCTAGGAGCACTATGGTGCCACGAGGGAAAGTAGAGGAAGCTCGGGAGCGCGGGGCTCAACAGCCATGGCGGCGGCGAGCTTCGGCCAAGGTCGGTATCGCGGCTAGGGGGCAAACGCGTCGACGGGGAGAGCGGCAAGAGGCGCAGGGGCTCATAGTGATTCCGTAGGGTAGGCCAGTGGGCTCGGGGACGGCTTGGACGGGGCGGATCGACGCCGGTGATCTCCGGGCAAAGGCGGCGGGGACGAGCTCGATGGCGACGCTTCTGGGCGTCTGGGCTTGCTTCCTTCGTCGGGGAGACGTAGGAGACGATGGTGTAGCTCCCGGAGGCGGAGAGGGATCAAGGGGTGTCCGGTGTCCGTGGCTATGGTGTGCGGCGGCGACAGACCCGTTCGGGTGGGTGAGGGGAAGAGGTCCAGGGGAGGGGAGAGGCCACGAGTGAGGGAGAGAGAGGTCGGGGGGTGCGTGGCGTCGTCTAGACGCGTCGGGGCAGCGGCGGAAAGCAGGAGGTGGCCGGGCGCGTGCCGGCGTGCGTCGGCCACGCGCGCTGCTTAGTGGGCTGGGCCAGCCACTTGGGCTCCAGGTAAGGCCCAGGTACTATCTCTCTCTCTCTCTCTCTCTCTTTGTCTTACTCTTTTACAAATCTTTCTGGTTTCTATTTTTTTTTAGTATGTTTTGACTTAGTTTAAATACCAAATCACTTTATAAAATTCTGCAGACTTTTATGGGCACTATCTGCTTTAAACCATAGGCCCTCACCAAGTTTCAGAATATTTGGAGCTACCAAATGTTTTATAGAAATTAGTAGCTCCAATTCAAATACATTAAGAGTTAATTCAAAAATCCAGGAATGACCTAGAAATATGTTCACCATTTTTGGCAGATATTTTCACCTTTATCAGAAACCATGAACATTTTCAAAGGGCATTTTGGGTTCAATGAAAATATTTTTAATTTGATCCTAGTTGCATTTCATTTGGTGCTAGGGTTTGACCATCCCCATTTCAAGTTTAACTGTAATTTAAACATGACGCAACACCAGATGCTAGCACTAAGCATTACCAGAACTAGGGATGTGACACTCATAAATTGAAGAATAATGTTCACGAATTTGAAAAAAAATCACGGGTTCAAAAAAAGTTCGCGCATTTGAAAATGAACTCGAAAAAGTTCATGGGATTTGAGAAAAAAGTTCATAAATATTAAAAAGTTTGCAAATTTGAAAAAAGTTCATGCATTCAAAAAATATCCATGGATTCTAAACAAGATCGCAGATTTTTAAAAGTTTACAAATTTGAAAAGAAAAACACATTTGCAAAAGTTCGCCAAAAAAGCAAAATGGAAAAAGGAAAAAACTAAAAAAATTGGCTGGGAACGTTTCAGAAAAAATAAGAAGCGACCAATTACATGGGCTGATTCATTCAGTGCACTGCGAAGTGTGCCACAAATTGCGGTCACAATGGAGAGAAAAATAAATAAATGGGCCAAGACCAAGGTGGAGGGTGTTTGTGCGTCGGTTTGGTGCGCAGAATTGGAGACAGTGCATCCACTAATATTTGGCAACACAACTGGATACCGCGAGACAATTACAAGCGCCCTATAACAGCTCTTGTCCAAAATCCACCGGACAGAGTGTCACAACTCATTGATGTCGCATCGGCTAGCTGGAAGGAGGGCCTGGTCCGAACGATTTTCACTAACTTCGACGTCGAGGCAATTCTCAAGATCCCTTTGTGCACGCGTCATGTTGGCGATTTTTGGGCGTGGCACCATGACCCTAGGGGGAGATTCAGTGTTCGGTCTGCCTATCACATGATTCTCAAGACTAAGCACGACAGGGAAGCATGATTGCATGAGGAGGGAGGCACCTCATATGAGTTCAGCGAGACCAACGGCTGGTCCATGATTTGGCATATCCAAGTACCCTCGAAACTCAAGATGTTTCTATGGCGATTGGCCCGACAGTCTATGCCTACTGGGACTGTTTTGCATCACCGTCATATGTCAACCGAAAACTCTTGCTTACTCTGTGGAGCCGTGGACACATGGAAGCATGCACTGATTACATGTCCTATGTCTGCGAGTATATGGGCGCTGGCTCCGGAGGATTTGGTGCAACACATGATAGAACGAGGAGAGGAAAACCCGAAAGATTGGCTCTTTGCTTTACATGAAATATTAACAAAAGAGCAATTTGATCGTTTGGTGGTGTCTCTTTAGGCAATATGGGGAGCCAGGAGGAAGGCCATTCATGAGAGTATCTTCCAATCTCCTCACTCGGTCGACGGTTTCATATCTAGCTACTTGGGGGAGTTGCAGGTGATCAATGCCAAAGTCCCGGCTGTCATGACGCAGAGACGCGTGAACCCGAGGGGGTGGCTGGCCTCGTCGGCGGGGAATGCCAAGATAAATGTTGATGCGGCTGTGTCCAGGCAAGGGTTCGGCTCAATTGGAGTGGTTTGTAGAAATCATGAAGGCATGTTCATCGGCGCATCAACTTGTGGCTTCAGCAACATTGTAGACCCACCGGCCCTCGAAGCTCTAGCCATTAGAGAAGCCTTGGCACTGGCGGATGATCTATATTTGAGGCGGGTTGAAGTTGCATCAGATTGCAAAGTGGTCGTGGAAGACCTACATAAGGACAATCTCGCGAGCTACGGTGCAATTGTACATGAAATAATAGCTCACTCTTCAATTTTTGAGTTTTGTAATTTTAAACATGAGTTTAGGAGCTCCAATTATGAAGCTCACAACTTAGCGAGGCATGCTTTATCTCTCGGTGGTGGCCGTCGTGTCTGGTTAGGCCATCCCGAAAATCTACCTTCCGTCCCTATAAATATTGTGACGAATTAATAAAGCCTCGTGACGTTGCCTAAAAAAAAGAGCACTTACAACTAGTTTGGTTCGCGTCCTCGGGAAGCCTCACCTGGCCTGCCGTGTGCCTCGACGTCGCATGTGAGTTGTTTGGTTCACATGTCTTGAAAATGCCTAGTATAGCCTGGCCTAGGGGTTTGCATGCAGGTGGTTAGCCTGGGCAGTGCAGCCATGGAGGTAACTAGCCTGAGGGTCAGTTCTTTTGAGTGGCTTAAAAAATAAGCCGCCCCTCCCCAGCTTAAAAAATAAGCTGCACCCAAAATTTGTTGAGGCTTCTGAATTAATTATCTCATAACTAGTTTAGAAGCCACATTGTATAAGAATGATAGCTTATAGAATAAGCTGGCGAGGAGGTGGCTTATTTTTTAAGCCGGCAAAGAACTGGCCCTGAGCAAGGCATGACAATTTGGGCGCCTGGGCACACAAAGCAGCTGCCTGGGCTTTAATGACAAACTGTTCATCATACATGGGCCCATGAGCTGATCTTTTTTATTCCTAATAACTATCCAGGCTTAGGGCAATAACCAAACGCCTCTCATCCAGGAGTGCTCCTCGCCAGCGCCTTATGCGCGCAAGACGAAACCAGCGCCCACGCGCCTGGCTAAGTGGGCCGGCCCATGAATGAGCCTACGAGCTCGTACGACGCCTGCTTCCCCAGCTATCCCGCTCGATCGTTTTGTTTACTCAAAAGGAAAAAACAAAAAAACGCTCGATCGTTTCATGGTAGACCGGTGAGCCATTGACCATTGACTTTTGAGATTTTTTTCGATTTTTTTAAAAAGTTCACGAATTACAAAAAAGTTCACCAATTTTGATAAAAGGTTCATGAATTTAGAGAAAAAAAAGTTCAACAAAATTTGGAAAAAGTTCATGAAATTTAGAAAAAGTTCATCAAATTTTGAAAAAGTTCACCTAATTTTGAAAAAAGTTCATCAGTTTTAAAAAAAGTTCATTGATTTTGAAAAAGTTCATCGAATTTTGAAAAAGTTCATATAATTTGAAAAAAGTTCATCGGTTTTGAAAAAAGTTAATCAAATTTGAAAAACAGTTCATCCAATTTGGAAAAAGAGTTCATCAAAGTTGAAAAAGATTCATCAAATTTGAAAAAAGTTCAACGCATTTGACAAAAGTTGATCAATGTTAAGAAAAAGTTCACGAATTTCAAAAAAAGTTCAGCAAACCCAGGGAGAAGAAAAACAAAAAAGAAAAACGAAAGAGAAAACCAGAAAAAGGAAAACAGAAGAAAAAAAGAACAAAGTAAAAGGGGTAGAAACATGAAAGTAGCACGCCCAGTTGGGGTGGCGGGGTGGTTATGGTGCTTAGTTTTAAGCAGGAGGTCTCGGGTTCGAATCAAAGCACTACCAGATTTTTTTAGCGATTTGAAAAACAGAGGGAAAAATCTAGATGGGCCGGCCCAGCGGAGAGGCGGGGGTATGCGCCCGATTGCGAGTTGTACTGTAGCGGGCGCATAAGGCGCCAAATAGGATTTAGCCTCATCCAGCGTTGTCTGACCAGACAGAATAATAATCTGAAACCATGTACACGCCAGCCAGGCAGCCCTATGCCTAGGCACACGGCCGTGGATAGGACCCCGATGAAATAACGAAAAGTATGTATATTCTTTTTAAAAATACATTACTTAATTTTTGAAAAACTCACTATGAATTAAAAAATATTCATGCAATGTAGAATATTATTCGGATAATTTTGAAAATGTTCATATAACTTTTTAAAATGCTTTTTTGTTTCTGAAATATGTTCTTGACATTTTTACAAAATGTTTACACAATTTAATAAAAACTTCATAATTTTGGAAACATGTTTCAAACAATTATAAAAATTCTATGACATTTAGAAACATGAAACACTTGAAAAATGTTCATGGATTTTTTTAAATGTGTGATCCAGGATAAATAAAATCATCATGTATTTTAAAGTTGTTCAATGTGCACTTGACAAATGTTTTACACTTAAGAAATATTTCTCGATTTGTTTTCGAAAAAATCATGACATTTGTGAAAAATATGTTCAATGTGTGTCAAAAAAAGTTCACCATGAATTTGAAAATTGTTCAATGTGCATTTGACAAATGTTCAACATATATTCGGAATAATGTTCAGTGAGTATTTAAAAAATGTTCAATGTATCTGAAAAATGGTCAACATATATAATTTTTTCAATGGGAATTTGACAAAATGTTCAACATCTACTCGAATAAAAAACTGTTCAATGTGTATCTAATTTTTTTTAATGTGTAGACTAAATATGTACAAAAAGTCAACATGTATTTGAAAAAAATGAAGAATAAATACAAATAAAAAAGGGAAAGAAAAAAGGATCGACGGAAAACCAATACAAAAACACATAGAAACAGAGTAGAAGAAAATCCGCACCGAAGCTTCGAAAACATGAAATCACTAATTGAGGAGTACTCCTTGCAAAGATCACTCCCACCTTCCCAGGTTGTGACAAGTGACGTGTTGCATGTGCGCCACTTGTCGCAACCTGGGAGTTTCCCCTTTTTTCATATACCCATTTATTCAAAATGTTTTATCTCTTAAACCGTGCGTTCAAATCTCGAACCGCTGGATTCCTCATGTTGAGATCTTCAAAGCTAGATCCCATGTTGATAGGTTTTGACGGACTTTTTTTCATGAAAAAACCGAACGAAAAAACCAAACAAAAAACCAAACCCGGAGCACGGTTTTTCCCCTTTCCGAAACAGGCAGGGCCGTGCCTCCCGCGAAACCACAACCATGCCTTTCGCGGAATCAAAACCGTGCCTCTCGTGGAAGAAAAAAAAAGCATTATTTTTTTCGTTTCCGAGCCGTGCCTCTCCCGAAAGCAAAACTGTGCCTCTCGTGAAAGAAAGAAAAATAGAAAACATGTTTTCTTTTCCATTTTCTTTTAATGGCGTGGTACATTCCAAATGCACGTGGTACATTATTTTAATGGCGTGAATTTTTTAAACTATACGAACATTTTATAAACGTTTTCAATATGACAAAAATTGATACATGTGAACATTTTTTTAAATGACAGACACTTTTTGAATAGGATGAAATATTTTTTTGAATTATGCGGACATTTTTTACATTGTATAATTTTTTTAGAATATCTCATGATCATTTTTTTGTAACCCGTAAACCATGTTGAAATGTACAAACATTTAATTAGTGTCGTCAACATGTCTTTGAAGGTCCTGAGAGAGAGAGAGAGAGAGAGAGAGAGAGAGAGAGAGAGAGAGAGAGAGAGAGAGAGAGAGAGAGAGAGAGAGAGAGAGAGGAAAAAGTAAAAAAAAACTAATGAACAAATATCAGCGGAAGCACGTTACTGGCCAGCCCACTAGCATATCTCTTGAGGCGAGGCTACGTTGGGTCTTGCATAAATCGATACCTAGACGTGCCATGTCTCGCAGTAAGCGAGACTTAGCCCTGGTGACATATCTTCATCTATGTGCTTCCATGGACCTCTAGTCCTCTATACTGGACCAAGTGAGCAGCATATACAAACAAGACATAGAGCGCATTTTCAACGGACGAGCACCTCGTAGGATGTTATCTCACTCGCTCATATAAGGATCGTGATTCCCTTGCCGTTGTCCACGCTGTATTTACGAACAATCCAGGCTTCGTTATACATTAGACCGGTGGTATACAATATTGTATCGAGTCAGAAGAGAACGCGTCAGATTTAGCGTGAGGCATAGGGTTTGGGCGAAGCGAAGGAACGTGAACAATGCTCAACTAGTTTAATGACATGCCATGCCGGAGCTTTCCTCCCCAACTACCCCCACATCACAATGAATGATCAGCTAATCCACCGCGTTGTGCCGGTGAAAGATTCAAGAACCAGTTGCGGGATTTCTTTAGTTACGGTGATGCGGGAATCCGACGGAGGATATGTGCCGGGTCTCGTACAGGTGGCGTCGTGGAGATGATGGTTAAGTGATGATCCCTTTTTAACCCGAAACAAACTGAGCTGATTAGAACTAACTATATTTTATTTCGAAAAAAAGACCTAACTATAATCTCACTTTCAAAAGAAGAACTAATTATATTCTAGCTAGGTACTGAATGTGCCTCGTAGACCCTACGTGCGGCTCCTGTACTGGATGCCGGGTTAAAATTTGAATCTGGCTTCTTGCGTTGATTTTCCAAAATTTACCTCGACTTTTAACCAGGGGCCATGCTAAATGCAAAATAATTAATTAGCATGATTTGATCATTATTGTTTACTTAAAATAATAATGTTTTGGGTCTGTCAAACATGTTTTTAAGGGGACTGCTGATTTTTAATCAGGCCGTGATGAAAGATTCCTGTGCATGGCCCATGTGCCTGCTCAACACCTCCCAACTCGTGGTGCATGATTTGTTTTGGAGGGGTACCAAGTACGAACAGCCGGCATAGCAGATGTGGGCCATGCTGCGATATATGGCAACCTTATACGCATCAGCATAGTGGCTTGTAAAGCGAGTATACAAGGAGTAAGAAAGGCGTGATGTGGGAATCCAAAGGGAAACAAACGAGGGTGATACCGAGACCCGGGAGAATCGTCCTCCAACATGACTATTTGAACAACAACCTTTCATGTTGGCTATAGTTAGCAAACAAAATAAAAAATAAAAGGATGTTTATTATTGGTCAGGATTAGATAGCGGGCTTCAAGAAACCCCATGTCATGGATGCAACAGTATATAAGTAGAAAGGATGCAAGTTCTAAACAAAGGTAGAAATGATGGTTTACCAATTGACGCGGGGGGGGGGGGGGGGGGGGGGGGCAATTATACCATGTAAATGGTGGCGAGGAAAAAGCAAACTCTTGGTTGCACTCTTCAGAAGTAGGTAGTTGCATTTTTATGTGTAATTAGCCACGTGGCCCTCGCAAATGCAAGGGCATCATCTTATACGTGTCAAAAGTGTATGAAAATTAAATCATGATGTGATAATATTCATATTACACGATTAGAATGGTTCTAATCCCATTTGATTGAACTATATTTGATCAGCTTTAATTTGTGGATGCATAATTGTTTCATTTCCAGATAGAACACCATAATTATAACCATATGTGTTGTATCTACGTGACATTATATTTGTACACATCTGATGTTAAATGGTTTATGAAGGCAAAATTTTGGTTGACGGTTGTTCATAATAATAACGAGGGCAAAAAATATATGATTTTGAAGGTATATCATTTTACGGATAAAATAATTAAGAAGTTTCTTATGTGGGACTTCTAGCTTCATTCTCTTTTTTGGTTGAGCATGTGCTTTACTATAAAACAAATATGCAATGCCATGAAAATATTTCAGCTGTATATATTTTGAGTCATGGAACGTAACAATTAAAACCACACATCGCTATATTAACATTTATGTTGGTGCTTGTTGAACCATTTTATTTTACATGGTATTTTTGGAAAAGGGAATAAATTGCTTAATGAAGTTGATACAATGAAGTGACTAAAATATTAACATCATAATAGGTAATGCTTTTATTGTTTCATGTCCATACCAACGTAATTTTTACAATCTAATGGCACCGTCTATCTTTTTAGTGTTTTGTTACAAATCAAACATTAGAATTTTTAGCATGGCAAATCAAATGTTTCTATGGCAATAATTTATGTTGTTGCAAGGATGGTATTTTCCTTTAGCAAGGATGGCAAATCCTGGCAAAAATTATGGCTAAAGAAAATCACCATAAAAATGTTCAATTTGCCATAGTTAAAAATCTGAAGTCAGAATTTTTAGCACTCCCGATCTTTTTTATCTGGACACTGATATCCAATGTTACTAATAAAAGGAGGATGTACCTAATAGACGATTTGTGATTTTGCTTTTTTGTGAGAATTTTTTGGATATTTTTGTTTTATGAAATTCTAATATATGCTTCCTGTTTGGATGTCTGTATTGAAGGCCTCTGTATTGAATTGGTTTCAATTCCAATTCAGTCCGGAAACTGTAATGGACATGAATACGGATTCGGTTGTTTGGATGCCCATTGAATTGGCTTATGGAATCTTAGTATGTTTCAATACCAAATTATGTTTGGATGGCAAACTATGGAATTGGATAGTGCTTTCTTCTATATGCATCAAATATAAATTTGTGCAATGTGTGACTATAATTGAATGGTTATATAGCAATAAAAATTAACAAATATTCTAAAAATGCATTATATAACAATATAAGTTTCTCTTGCCCAACTGAACTTTTCTTTGTAATGTTTTGGGTCTGAAGCCACCTAACTGTGCTGTGCAGAAGGAGTTGTTGATTTGTCCTGTTGAAGTTCTAAATGCCACCAATCATTTATCTCTGCAATGAAACATAAACATTGGAGGAGCAAGTACATGGGGGTACTCCATCACCATGGCGCACATGGCAGCTTGATACCTCTTCCACTGCTTGCAAAACCAAATAAACACCACTTCGAATTTATAGCTGAAGAAGGGGGTCCAGGGAAGGGGAAGAACGACATCCAGAGAAAGGGACAAGAAGATGGCAAATGACATGGGTTTCGGCGTCCAGAATAGATGGGAGGGACATGAGGGCTGTTGTAGGCATGGGAGGAGATGGCCTGATGCCACTGGAGATGGGCGGAATGGAAGGCCTGAGTCGGCCAGAGAGATCCGGCGGCAGCCGTGCGGTGCAGGGATGGAGAGGAGTGAGCTGCAGGAAGAAGGTAAGGGGCGGCGGCCGAGGGGGCTTGAAGGCGCCGCTGCCGCCGGAGAGAGGAGGAGATGGGATGGATACCTGCGTCGCCGCCGCCGCCTGCCTCCTGAAGCTTTTGGTCGCGCGGAGGAAGGAGCCAGCCAGTCAGGTCTCACACGAGCGAAACATTTTCTTTTGCGGGAGATGACCAATTCGACCGAAATCGAAGCCAGGGAGGTCTGTATCGCGGGTAGGCTATGCGAGTGAGAGCGATTTCGCTCCTGTATTGTGGCCATTATAGCCCGGACGTTTCGGTGCGCACCCAAACAGCTGAATTGAGGCCAACGAATACCAAATCCGATTCAGAGGGCTCAATACGGACATCCAAACGCAACATTAGCTAAAATAGATGGTGTATTTACTGTGATCTCTATAGGTACACTTGGGAAGATGAACGAGTAGGTGGATGATTGCCTTTCTTAATCCATTCGACCGAGGCTTCTTTGGAGTAAGTGATATATCAATAAGAAGAGAGTCTACCAAACTGACATGCTGATCTTTTACTATGGTAGATTCATAGGTATATCTGCCATTTTTTGCCGTACCACATCTTTATATCCAATATACAGATCCAAGAATTGCTATACCATGTTAGATCAATGTGACAATTTGTAGCTATATTCTATAAGAATAACGATGATTATTCTTGGGTTTTTTGGAACACCTGGATAGCCCCTATATGTGCATCGTGTGGCTTGTGTCTATTTCACTGCTTATTTGGCAAGAACGTAGAATAGGATAAATCTATTGTATGTCCGTTGGAATAAATACATGAAAAATCAATGTGATTAGATGCCGACCATACAGAACAGACCTGTAATCTAAGAAACAAAGAATGTTCATGTTTTTTTATTAATATGATTTTTAAAGTGTTATTTTATTGCATTAGTATGAACAATTCAAAAGAATACTTGGTTTATTTTTTTTAGAACGTAGACACTGGAGGCGTCCGGCCTTAAATTAATAAAGCCCACATCGGATACTCGGTTTATTTGCTTTTTTAGGAACTCCGTCGTTTTATTTGGTGCTCTGCTCTTCTCAAATCTCAAATTGGCAGCCTGCAAATCAAATCAGTGTTGGACCTTGATCACTTTTGCTGCCTGTTGGTGGCCCCGCAACCTGCATGCATTAGCATCGCCAGGAGCATGGATTGTCGTGGGAGGCTACGAGTTTGGTCATATATAATTGCTCTAACATTTAATCAAAGTTAGCCTCAAAAAGCGCATTAGGCTCTGTATAGATGAAAGGAGGGAGTACAGTATCACTTTTTTAGTTTTGCTACATTACAGGCTTAACTATGGATTTTAACCGGGTGAGGGTGGGGGTGGGAATGGCCTGTCCTCTCGGGCCGGACCTAGTTGAAATGACAAAAGGAGTGTATATTTCTGCAGCGTCTACGTGTTGCAATAGGTGAGACCGTAGAACCGTTTGCCTCAAGGGACTCCCCAATTGAGCCGGACCAGTCGGCTGCGGTTGATTTCATTCATTCCTTTAGTTTTGCTTTTTATTTTTCTTTTGTTTATAGCCGGAAATATTCTAAATGTATATATATTTTACAAATTGACTTTACTTAATTTCAAAAAAGTTCACCGTGCATAAAAAATGTTTATGTAACGTGAATTTTTTTTCTAGATTTGTAAAAAAAATCATATCATTCAAAAAATTATTCACCATACTTAAAACTTCTCGTGTGTTTCAAAATAACTTCCTGGCCTATGTAAAAAGGTTTATACAATGTAAAAGATATTCGCCTAATTTTGGAAAAATATTTTGTACCATTAAAAAGAAGTCCATGACAAAAAAATGTTTCACACGTTTTTTAAAATGGTCATAACATTTATGAAATATGTTCAATATTTGCTAAAAAATGTGCGTTTGATTAATAGTTTGCATGTTTTCAAAAAAATTCCACGGCATTTAGGAATAATGTTCATTCCGTGTTCTAAAAAAGTTCAGCATCTATTTTAAAAATGTGCAATATGTGTTTGACAAATGTTCAACATGTATTTGGAAAATAAATTAAGGTTGATTTTTAAATGTTCAACCTGCATATAATTTTCAAACTGTATTTGACAAAATGTCAAACATTTGCTCGAAATGTTTAATGTGAATCTACAAAATGTTTAAAATGTATCTGGAATATATATATTATTTTTAAAATTTAACATGTATTTGAACAAGAAAGGGAAAACCCTGAAGAAATTGACACTAATAAACATATAAAAACAAAGAAGAAAGAACCCACACGGAAACCTCAAACGGATACAAACTGGCCAATGGAAACTTTTCAAAACCACCCACAGGACGCTACAATATTGTGACACCCCAAAATTTTAACCTTGTTTTGTTGATTAAAAATTTTGCCAGGAAATTTAAACTTTTATCTTCTGGATTTTCCTTTGTTTTCAGGGCCTTTCTTTACCTTATTATTATGGAGTTTTTACCTCAAGTGAAAAACTTTCCAAATATATTATTGGACTTGTTTGCCCTTTCAAGAAAAACATTTCTATTATCAGTGGGATTTACTTGCATAATTATTCCTCTCTGAGCTTTATTCCCTAAAATGATTTTTCATTAGTTTTGGAGCTCTTTTTGAACTACAACCACTTGATAAATTTATTTAAAATTTTCACCAAAATTTGGAGATGTCATGTGATGTTTTTAAACCACTTTTATGCAATAATATATTTCATTCTTTGGATATTTTGGGCTCTACACCAAGTTTTCAAATCTGGTCCAAAGAGCAATTTTGCACTACAACCCCTTTAAATATTTCTTTCTAGCCTCCACCAAAATTATGGGATGTTAATAGGAGTATATCATTCAACTTTATGCAAAAACCCATTGATGTTCTTTGAAAAATTTGAGTGAATCAACCTCTTTTTCATTCTGGTCCAGCTCGGTGATTTGTACTGCATCCCTATTAAATTTTGCTCTAGTGACCATGAGCTTTCTCCTAGTTGTAGTGCTCCTTGCAAAACCCTTAAGTCCAGGAGAGTGGACTCATTGGAGGATTTTAAATGCATGAAAACATGCCCTTTTCCTCCTGCCCAGAACTGAAGTTTTGCAAAACTTGCACTAACAAGTTTGAGCTTTTAGCAAACAAACCTCACCAGCCTCTGTATCATCTAAAGAGACCCCAATCTGGAAAGTTTGGCCACCCCAAGAGTTGCCTAGATGCCCTTAGCATTTTGTCAAACACCTGGTGTGCATGGCCAGTTTTGGCATGGTTTTTAGTTTGCACACTGGACTTGCTTGCCTTGCCTAACCAGCATGTCCCATAGCTTTGCCCTAGCCTATAGCCCCTCCCTGCTTAACCTCTTGTGGATTGGAGTCCCCTGGCATGACTTGGCATTTCGCCAAACACCTAGCGTGCGTGCTCTGGGCGCGCCCAGAGCGCACGTTTTGCACGCGCGTGCACCGAGCCGCCGCGTCTCACTGCCGCCCACCCCGCGCCCGTTCCGGCCCTTGGGCAACCGCAGCCAACGCGCCCCATCTCCTCCTACACCGCAGAGCCACCCCGACCACCTCTGGCACCCTATAGCGCCGTCGTCAGGTCGGCCGTGGCGGCTAGCTGACGGGCGCAGCAGGCCCCGGCCGTGGCAGCACCGCCCAAGCGACACCGGCATGCCAGCTCGCTCGTGGAACAGCCCGACCTCGTCTGCAAGGCCGTCCGTTAGCGCTCGTCGCCGCCACGTCGCCCTGCCCCCTACAGAACGGTCGTCGCCGACTATCTTATCCACGGCCACCGTCGGAACCAACCTCGTTGCACTATAAAAGGAGGCCCTCGAGCTTGTCTAAGCCCTCAGGCAGCCTCATACCATCCTCCAAGTGCCCCCACAGCCAGAGAACGACGGGAGAAGGCCGTCTTCCCCATCTCCGGCAGGCTCGGCCGCCGCCACCCTCCGGCTCTGCTCGACGCGACCAGAGCCTCCCCCGTCCAACCAGTGCCACCATCCCCTCCCCCTCGATCTCGCGGAGCCACCCAACACCTCAAACTCGCTCGGGAACCACCGTAGCCCAAACCCACATTGCTCCCAAAGCCTCCTCCGCCGCGGAGCTCGTCGCCGGCGACTCCCTCCACCCCCGCCGACCCAACGACCACCGGGAGGACCGTCCCCGGTCTTACGGGTCCATCCCTGCCCTCAGATGCCCTCGAGGAGCCGTTGTTCATCGGCGTCGATCGCCGGAGTCCCACCTCCACTCGGGCAGGGGAAGAGGAGGGAGAGGCGACTGGTCAAACCTGACCAGTGGGCCCCGTGGACTCACTGTCAGTGACCCACGCGCCAGTCCACGCTGGATCAGTGTAAGCGTAAAGTCTCGAGTACGTCTCCCCTGCCCGAAGGCGTATCCCTTTTTAAAACGTTTTCTTTTTCTGTTTTATTTTAAAAACAGAATTTGACTAAGCTTTGACTGGCTATAACTTTTTAAATATAAATCCAAATGACTTGATTCTTTTTCTGTTGTTTCCCAAATATTGTCTAGTTTATTTTCATATTTATTTCAAAATTTTCCAAACAACTTTTTTGTACTGTTATTAAATATGTGTTAATTTAAAATAGGATTTTGGATAAGGAAGAAGGGAACTTTCAAAAGTTTTGGAATGCACACTGCCTCTCCACAACTTGAAGGCAAGCATTTTTGAACCCTGGCATAATATTATTGTGTGTTGTTTGATACGATCGCAACACCACCTCGACACGAAGTTTCCGTTATTTCATGTGGTGGTATGATTATACTCATAAGTGCATATTGCTGAATTCTGTGTTGTTGGCATTCGATATATTGTGATAGTAGACACCCTCGTATACCTTTCTTGCCTACCGGGAGGAAGTCGGGAGAGCCTCTGTCTTGGGTAGACACGAGCTTGTCTCCAGTCTTCGTTGAGACGTTTGTGTCCGGTACGGCAAAGTGAGGCATGACGAGTGGTGACTTTGTCTGTTGGTTGAAACATATTTGTTATGCTAACCATGCAGGAAATACTTAAACCTCCCGAGTCGACCATAGATCAAGTCTTGGTCCGGTAACCCCCATACTTGTTTCGTACTACCACTTGTCCCTGCCACAGGTAGGGTACGGTTCAGTAAGTTGTCAACCCGTTTCCTAGCACACACCGTACAGAGAGGCCATGGTGGAAGATACCGGAGGCCTCCGGTAGGCATGCCACCTGGTCTGGGGGCATGGGTGTTTCGGTTGTAGCCAAAGGGGTAGCTCCCCTAGTTTGCACGCGGTATAAATTTTTTGATCCCATGCTAAGTCGAGGTTGTAGCCTCCCCACTTAGAGTTTTGCTTAACATGTGTCAAGGGTGATTCCAGACACCGGTGAGTTTGGCTGGTGTGTGCGGTTAGGTGGGTTTTCAATTAAAAGATCGTAGACGGAATTAGTCCCGATGGACTAAAGGAATCCGTTACTCGTGGGTAAAGAGTACACCCTCTGCAGAGATTATACCTATTCGAATAGCCGTGTCCATGGTTAAGGACTACAGTCTGGGATGGGTCAAGTGTCGGTCTTAGTGTCGGTCTTCGGAGGAGAAACTACTAAACCAGAACATTGATTATGACCTGTGGCATATGATGATTATGATTATTATTATTATGGACTAACCATTTATGTTATTTGAATTATGGAGTATCCCTGGGACGGCTCTACCTCCTGGATACTCACTGTGATTATTCTTATATAAGCCCTTTATGAGGTGTCGCTCAGACACCCAACTGTGGCATACTTGTCATTTCATTTACTTATAAGCCCTTTACGTGGTGTCGCACAGACGCCCGACTGTGGCATGCTTGTTATTTCATTTACTTATAAGCCCTTTACGAGGTGTCGCACAGACGCCCGACTGTGGCATGCTTGTTATTTCATTTACTTATAAGCCCTTTACGTGGTGTCTCACAGACGCCCGACTGTGGCATGCTTCTTATTTCATTTACTTACAAGCCCTTTATGTGGTGTCGCACAGACGCCCGACTGTGGCATGCTTGTTATTCCCTTTATATATAAGCTCTTTTTGTGGTGTCGCTCAGACGCCCAACTGAGGCATGCTTCATATTATTATCCTTTCGAGGCGTCACTTCAGACACCCGATCGGTGCTTTTCATTTCTACTCCTTGATTGTTTACTCATATTTTATTTGAATGATCTGCTTGCGCGCATCATGAACCTTATTTCATAACTGACGAAGTGATCATAGAATATTTCGAAACATGATTATCAGTGGCTATATTATACATGTGTTCTTAATGTTTGCGAGTACATTTAAAGTACTCACTGGCTTGTCCCTGGCTATTGTCTTGGCCAGATTTCTTGCATGGAGAGGAGCTTTGTGATGACAACCCCGGAACCTACACAATGATGATAGCAGCCTCGCGAAGATAGGAGTTATTCTGGTCAGCAGTTCCTGTGGGAAATGGAGTCCCATAGACGCCGATGATCCGCAAACCGCTTCCGCCATCAACCACTAGAAACCAATTGTTGTACCCATAGGCTAGAATGGTCTTGTACTACATATTTTGTAGTTTGCTTGAAGTTTCTGTAACAAGTTGGTGTCTCATCAATTAGCAGTAATCCTGGGGTTGGTGAACACAATGGCTGTTTTTGGGAAATTAATATTCCGAAAATCCGGTCCTGACAAATATTGCGTCGGCCCATTAGAGGAGCAATGGGACGAGGATGTGTCTTGCAGTAAGGGAGACATAGCCCTTGCGGTATATATTTCTCTACGTGCTTTCATGGACCTGTAGTCCTCTATACAAAGAAGGCAGTGGGCGTGCCTATATGTGGCTTGATACGAGTTCGACGGTAGCCTCGCCTAAAGCGAGCGCCATACCGGCCGGCCTAGTTGCGTAGGAGCCCACTTTATTGTTTTTTTCTTTTTTTAGGTTTTGATTTTTGCTTTTACTTTTGTTTACACTTCTAAATATTCTAAACATATATATATTACAAAATATACTTTACATACTTCAAAAAAAAATTAACCATTTACTTGAAAAATGTTAAATGTGTATAGAAAAAATGTTTCCGTTTATACAAAAAAATATACAATGAGTATTGAAAAAGTAGACATAAAATTAAGTTATTGAAAATTAAGAATTTAGATTTCATCATCGAGGGTGCAGACTAAGTTTTTCTTCACCCGAGGTAATATTACGATAATTTCATAAGTAAATTACATTTGGAATACAAATATTTACATTGATATTGATTCATCGCATAAAATTTGGCTTAAGAAAAAAAATATAGGTCATAAGACCAGAAATTTTGTATTTTACATACATTTTACTTTATGTTTTTACATTTGTAATTTTATGTAATATAAAATATTGTTTACAGTGATTATATATTTTCAAATGTTCTCTTTTTACATTTGAAAAAAGACTAAAATTACAGTGCATTGATGTTAAAATAGAGGGGAGGGGGGGGGGGGGGGGTGGAAAATAACTATATCTCACCCAGGGTGACGAATACTCAATCCGTATATATATATATAGGACAAATTTTATCTACCGTCGGTGATGGTTACCACCAGTTGAATTTTGTATGTTGTATGTAGTATTTATTAATTCGGAGAATATGTACGAGTAGTATGTAGTATATAAATATGTTTAGGTAGTATATATACTACTTTTTAGGTAATATGTATCATATTTTAAGTATGCTTCTTTTTACATACAAATATGTATATATCTCACAAGTATAATAAAAACCATGAGCTAACTTGTAAATTTTTCATATAACTCACTTTGAATTATCTTATCTATAGTTATTAACATATCTTGAATGATAAAATCATATATTTAGTACCACATGATAGTATATAAGACACGTGGGGTAACTACCCCTGGATAGTAGGATGTATTAAGAGTAGACATCCAAAAATATATGTTTTAGAAAAAATGTCAATTATCTATAACAAAAATGTTAAACGTGTAGACAAAAATGTTCTTGATGTATACCAACAATTTAGAACGTGTATTAAAAAACAAGGACATAAGAACCAAATTTCAAAAAATGTTGATCATTTATCAAGAGAATGTTAATAATATATTCTGAAAATTATAAACATGCATGAAAAATGTTCAATGTACAATGTGTATTAAAAAACAGACATCAAACATAAATATTTTAAAAACTAATTGTCCATTAACAAAGTGTTAAACATGTACAAAAAATGTTCCGGATATATACAAAAAATGTAGAAAGTGCATTAAAAAGAATAGAGCATTAAAACCTAAATTCTAAATAATGTTGATCTTGTATTAAAATGTTAATCATATATTTTAAAAAATGTTAAATTTGTATTAAATATGTTCCTGATATACACTGAAAATTCTGTATGGAAAAAGTACCCGCCAAACATTATTTTCTTAAATGTTAATCATTTATTTAAAAGATGTTAAACCTATATAAAAATGTTTCGGATGTATAAATAACATTTAAAAATGTGTATAAAAACTAGACACGTGTTGAATACAAATGAATGAAAACAATGAAGACCAAGGAAACAGAAGAAAGAAACAAAGGAAACATCTCAGGACCAAGGAAAATGAAAACCTAAAGAAAACCTTGGAAACCCATGAGGAAACGAAGAAAAATGAAGAAAAACAAAACAAAACCAAAGACAAACAAAAAAAAACTGATGAAAACTAAGAAAAAACGGAAAAGCAAAAAATAAATATAATAGAAAAGTGAAAAAGGAATCTAAAAAAAGTAACCAAAGAGAAAAAGGAAACAAGACCACTGGAAAAAACAGTGCAAGAAAAAACTAAGGAGAAAACATAAGATAAGCGAAAAATAAAAAGGAAAAAGCAAAGAAATAAAAACCCGAAGAAAATACAAAACCAAACTAAAAAACAGGCAAAAACCGGAGAAGAAACCCACACAGAAACAAAAACAAAAACCACGAACTAAACCCGGCGAACCTGAAGAAACACAACAAATGAAAAAAAAAACGAAATGGGCTTGCTCAGTAGCTATAGTGCGGAGACGAAGATTCCAGGTGGGACGAAAGGAGCACTTGCACTTAGTGAGATATAGCTCCCATGGTTTCGTGTTGTGTCTGGTGAGCAACAATTATTTTACAAAATACTATGTTATTGGCTTGGATTAGATAGTGGGCTTCAAGAAAACCAATGTTGTGGGTCATCCGAGAGTATAGGTAGAACAGATGGAGTTCTAGAAAATGGTAGAAAGGATGCTTTATTGGGATTTATTTTTGCAATTATACTGTGTAAACAGTGGCACGGAAAAAATAATTAAACTCTTGGTTGCACTTTTTGTAACTAGGTTATTTTATTTTTATGTGTAATTCTAGTTTTTTAACGAGTGCAATTTGTGCATATTTAGTGATAAAAAACCAGGTACTATTTTTTTAAAGAGTCTTTGTGGGGTGTCAGTTTTTCTGGAGGGAATGGTGGACTGTCAAATAGACGAAGCTATTCACATCAGCGCTTGCTGTTGGGCCGGCCAAGTTGGTCGTCTCTTGTTACCTCTCGTGGAAGCAAATTCGTGCCCTTCGCAAAAGCAAACATAAATGCTTTTTTTTTCATGCATTGTTTTGTCGAAAAACTAAGAAAGACTAGTGAAAAATTGAAAAGGCGAAAAAACCCTGGAAAAACAATCTAAAAAGCCAAAAATGCATGCAAAAAAATCTGGAGGGAGCGTCCAGAGCGCGACACGTGGGGATGACTAAGAGCGTGTCAAGTGGTATGCTCTCAGCCCACCCCAAGTGACCCTTGGGGAGGGCCCTGAAAGAGCGCTGCTGAATTAGTTGCTCTCAATTTTTAGTCTTTTTATTTATTTTTCTTATTTTTTTTGCTTTCTCATTGGGTTTTTCATGTATGTTTTCTCTCAATTAGTTTTTGTCAGGTTTTCCCTGATGTTTCTATTTATTCCCTTTGTTGTGTTTCCCCTTTTTCTTTTTATCTTTCAATTCAGTTATTTTTAATTTTTCCCCTTTTTTCTTTTTGGTTTTTAATTTTTTGTTGGTTTTTCAGTTTTCTTGTTTATTATGTTTTTCTCTCACTTTTTAATTACTATTAATTTTCCCATAAAGCAAAATTTTCCATATACGCTGAACATCTTTTAATACATGTGAATGCTGTTTCAAAAGACAAGGATCTTTTAACACAAACTTAACATTTTAAAAGTACACATTGAGCATTTTCTTAATGTAGGACGACCAATTGTTTCGATATATAAGCTCTATAAGGTTATTAAGTGCACTCATTTTTGTTGTTGTTTTCTTAGAAAAGCCAAACTAGTGACGAGGAACTAAAAGATATAATTTCAGGATCTAAAGAAGATACCTTCAAACACTCACCTCCCCGGCAACGACACCAAAAATAGCTTGATGTCTATTATGTTCTTCTATTCTTGTATGTCCTATTAGGCCCCCAAACGTAGAGGATTGTAGTACAACAACAAATTCCCTCAAGTGGATGACCTATATTTATCAATCCATGGAAGGTGTTGGTTCAAAGTGGTCACTCAAACTATTCTGCAATTAGGATACAAGAAGTATCTTGTGTCCCCAACACACCCAATATAGTTGTCAATTGTATACGTGCACTAGTTTGACAAAGAAGTTATAATAAATGTGTAACATGGATGGTATTAGTGTCTTTTTTTGGAATAAAATAGGACAGCAAGGTAAACAATAGTAGAAGTGAGTAGAATGGTGCCTCAGTGCTTGGAAACAATGCCTAGGGTTCATAATTTCAATCTCAACATCATTAACATAGTTAAAACAACATGATATGACCTCAAAAGCGCAGTAAAGAATCACTCCAAAGTTTCTTTTTTATTCAGATCAAAGTAGGATGAGATGTCGTAGGTGTACGAATAGCCAACCACCTCAAAGTCGTATTTCTAATCTTAATCTATTGAGCCACCCAATGTCACATCAGGAAGTCCTAGAAATTATAGTACTACAACACCATATAATCTTTATCATTCTAAACTATTTCCATAGAGTCATTCCATTGCCACTACGGGCATCTTCAAAAGTTATACTAGAAATGGATCATCTAATCTCAATGATTCCCAAAAGATTCAATCCAACACAAACAAATTCATAGATGAGCAAGATTTAATTATGAGAAAAGAATATGATGGGGATAAAAACTCCATTAGCAAAGCCCATTGCAATCATCATCGGAAACGGACATAATAAAGGGAGAGAGTGAGATCATAGCTAATGGTAAAAACTCTCAACCCCGACGGTGGACTACTACCAATCATCATATGATCAACAAGGTAAGGGAGTCCTGGACTAGGAGGTCCTCGGGAGGCCAGCCTACCTGTCATGAACCGGATTAATGGGCCGCACCGTATCCGGACTGAAGACTTCTTATGCCTTGAAGTGTACCACAAGTCATGATGGATGATATGATGTTTCCTTCGTATAACCGACTATCTGTAAACCCTACTGCCCCTGGTGCTATATAAACCAAGGGGCTTAGTCCGTATAGGCTGGAGGAACAATAACCATCCTACTAGTTAGGGTTTAGTTCGTCTGATCTCGTGGTAGATCTACTCTGTAACCCCCTTATACATAAGCAATATAATAAAGCATGACTTAGGGTTTTACTTCTTAGAGAGGGTCCGAACCTAGGTAAATATCATGTCCTACGTCTACTGTTCCCCATCGACCCAAGGTCTATAGTTCGGGACCCCCTACCCGAGATCCGCCGGTTTTTACACCGACACAAGGGATGATAGAGAGGTCAGTGAAGATCAATTCCCCTCTCTGGAAGGCAAAAAGGGCTAAAATGAAGATCGCCTCAAATCAGGAACTCATGTTTTAATGAAGCTTGAAATATGAACATGTCAATGGTAGGGAGTAAAAGCCTCATGCATGCATGCAACACTCACACATACACATGCACGCACACAACACTCAAGGCATCTATGCGGCACACAGCACACGACGCAACACACACGCTCATGCTCAAGCTTCTCCTCGTTCGACGAGTTGACTTATGTGTGCATGCGACCATTGAGAGAAGAAGACTAAATGAAAGTTGTTGCATGCTATAACTAAGGATAGACATGCAGCCTATAGCTATAGCACAAATTGGTGCATTAGTCAATCAATGCGGATTGGATTAAAGGCTAAGTGCATTGGAAGTGTAGATGTACACTCTTCGTTGGAAAAATTTCTAATGTTAGATGTACAATTTTTCACGGACCGAGAGAGTACACGTGCATGCACTCGCATAAATAGCCAGGGTGGGTTGCGTGCAAAGGTTGGACTCCTGTCGCACCTACGTAAAGTTTTGTTTAACTGATTTATTTGCTCTGCCAACTGACAGGTGGGACCAGAAACCAGGTGTCAATTTAACCAGTCAACAAAGTGCCCCATCGACTATGTGGCCGGTCAGCAGGGTGGAATACGGTGCTCTACGGTGAGCTAGTGACCGTATAATTACCGCAAGACTATATCGTGAATGTAATGAGCGTATTGTTATATTCATTGACCACGAGTGTATTTTTCTCTTTTCAAATTAAGCCATATTAACCGAAAAGGACGCATTATGGACTAGTACTACTTTGATGTGTCTCGTCAGTTCTCCGAACAAGGAGAAGCTTGCTTACTACGCCCTCTCCCTCGCCCACACGCGGTGGCTCACAGGAAGAGGAGAAACTTGCTTACTACATACGCCTATGCCCTCTCCCTCGCCCACGCGTGCAGTGGCTCGCAGGACGAGGAGAGGGTTTTGACTACAGTGGCCTCTCCCTCTCCCTCGCCCTCGCGGTGGACGTGCAGCAGTTCATTCGGTGTCAGATTGCCAGAAGCATATTGTACTGTAGTATCATCATTGTTGGACATTCCAAAGAGGCGAAGAGCCAAGTGCAAGGTTCATAGGAGAACGGACTGTTGAACCTCCCAAAGAGGCAAAGAGCCAAGCGCAAGGTTTATAGGAGTTGTCATCCTAATACTACAACTACAACGAACGATCGCTACTGTATCATGCCGCCACATCACCTATAGCCAAAGCTGTGCCACCTTTTTTTTTCTTAGAGAGCATGTTGGAGCCCGTGCAATAGCCACACAAGTTGCACTTACACATAACACATTTACTAGTAATTAATTTTAAAGGACAAATGCCAGTATGCCACACAAGTTCATCTCCACTTCATGTGATACATTTGTGCATGACTAGTCTACATATATTTATAGCGCTACCATTCACAATTTACCATACTCCACTTACACGTTATAGATGGGCTCCATGTCCTCCTCCAGGTTCCAGTCCCAGGTGTTCTTCATAGATGGCACGATCCATAGCGGTGGGCAACGGGAATTATTGTCGCAACTTTCTAGTCTGGTTCCACACGATGGAGACTCATCCAAGCTGAAGCGGCATAAATCAGGGATAGTGTGTCCCAGCATGCCGTTCATCTGGCGATGCGCACTAAAGACACAACCATGATTCATGAATAGCAGGCCTTCGGTGTTGTGCATGGAAGGTGGCATCCGCTTCATAATGGGGTAGCTGTCCCCAATGAAAAGTGAGTACTCTCCAAGAGTGTTCCTCGACACCCACGTAGCATCATGGGGGTATGTCGGATCGAAAGTAGGTCTAGAGGGGGGGGATAAGACTACTTGACCAAATAAAATCTAACATTTCCCAATTTTAGTTGTGGGCAGATTTTAGCAATTAGCACAAGTCAAGCAATCAACCTACACATGCAATTCTAAGAGTGTACCAGCGAAAAGTAAAACATTCCATATGAAGGTAAAGGGAAGGGTTTGGAGAGTGCAGACGCAATGATGAAACGGAGATTTTTGGCATGGTTCCGATAGGTGGTGCTATCGTACATCCACGTTGATGGAGACTTCAACCCACAAAGGGTAACGGTTGCGTGAGTCCACAGAGGGCTCCACCCATGAAGGGTCCACGAAGAAGCAACCTTGTATATCCCATCATGGCCATCACCCATGAAGGACTTGCCTCATGTAGGTAGATCTTCACGAAGTAGGCGATCTCCTTGCCCTTACAAACTTCTTGGTTCAACTCCACAATCTTGTCGGAGGCTCCCAAGTGACACATAACCAATCTAGGAGACACCACTCTCGAAAAGGTAATAGATGCTATGTTGATGATGAACTCCTTGCTCTTGTGCTTCAAATGATAGTCTCCCCAACACTCAACTCTCTCTCACAGATTTGGATATGGTGGAAAGATGATTTGAGTGGAAAGCAACTTGGGGAAGGCTAGAAATCAAGATTCTTGTGGTTGGATTGGGATTTCTTGATCTCGACACGTGAGTAGGTGGTTTTCACTCAAAAGATGTAGGCTAGAAGTGTAGGCACGTTCTGATGGCTCTCTCACATATGGATAAGGGGGTGGAGGAGTATACATATCCTACACACAAAATCTAACCGTTACACACATTCGACCCAACTCGGTGAGACCGAATAGAAGAACTCGGTGAGACCGATTTAGTTCAAAATGTGAACGTTAGGAATCTCGGTGGGACCGGATGGAACAACTCGGTGGGACCGATGTGCTAGGGCTAGGGCAAAACCTCATCTCGGTGAAGCCGATTGCTTGAACTCGGTGAGACCGATTTCAGCAAAGAGCAAATAGAGAGTTGGTCAAGCAAACTCGGTGGGACTGATTGCACATTTCGATGAGACCAAAATAATTACAACAGGAAACAGAGAGTTTGCAAGGCCATCTGGGTGAGACCGAGATCCATATCGGTGTGACCGAGGTGTTAGAGTTTCTGGCAGTGGCTAGGTCAAGTAAATTCGGTGGTGCCGGATAGGATGTTTCAGTGGGGCTGAGTTTGACTTTGAGTTTTGGACATATTTGGAAATGAGAAAGTGGCTGAGCGTCTTGGAGAAATATCACTAGGCACTTTGGGCAAGTAGACCATTAGGCAACACCTCATCCCCTTTTAATATTATTGGCTTTCCTATGGACTCAATGTGATCTTGGATCACTAAAATAGAAATGAAGAGTCTTGAGCTTTTTCCAACATATGTCCTTAGCATTTTGAGGGGTCCACATCTCTAGTCCATGTCATACCAATCATTGAACTTTTTGAAATATTTAACTTGAATGTATATTAGTTCAATGAGCAATATGTTGTTATGAATTACCAAAACCACCCGGGGGTTAGTTGCACTTTCAGGGTCGAACTCGGCGCCGTTCATCTGGTACACGCGGCATCTCAGATGTGGACACATGGTGATGTACACGGTCAAGGTCCATGCATAATAATGTTGTGCTCAAATATGGCGGCCAGTAATATTATGCAGCAAATAGTACTACTCTAGTATAGAGGAAGTAAAATAACCAGCTTATTATATATAGGCACTCTTGGCTACATGGATGAGATAGTAAGACATGGAAAAACAAAAATGGTGGGAGCTAGTGGGTTCAAGTATTCAAGGGCCTAGCTAGCTATATGCGTCCTCCAAGGTAAAAAGTACTAGTACTAGTAAGTAGTACAATGAAAGAGAAGGCGAGAGGGTTAAAAAAAATCTAATACCACTAAATTGTAGTACTGGTATAGTAAACATGTCCTAGTCAAGAAAAGAAAATAACTAAAAAGTACTGCTACTCTAACACACAACAATGAGAAAATGGAATACCTGGGTAGATGGTAAAGGTCCGATCGTGGTAGATCGTGTGACCATGTTGCACATCAGTGGTACCATGGGTAACGACTGCTAAGATAGTTGATCCCAATATACCAAAGTCAGCTACAAGGTGCCAGGTTAGACTGAACCGCGGATGCAAATGCACATCCAAGATTGGTGATCTTATTTTGATCGGAAGATGACTGGTCCCTGCAAAATAATGGAGTACCGGTAGGGATGCAAATGATGGTTTGTGCATTCCGTTTGTAATCTCACGTACCGTAGGATGGCAACCAGATGAAACAAGTCCCCTGGCTTGTCACCGCGAAGATGCTGTTGGAGAACGTAGCATGCAATTTCAAAAAAATTCCTACGATCACGCAAGATCTATCTAGGAGATGCATAGCGATGAGAGGGGAAGCGTGTGTCAACGTACCCTCATAGAACAATAGCGGAAGCGTTAGGTTAACGCGGTTGATGTAGTCCAACGTCTTCACGATCCAAGTACCAAATGTACGGAACCTCCGTGTTCAGCACACGTTCAGCTCAATGACGTTCCTCGAACTCTTGATCCAGTAGAGGGTCGAGGGAGAGTTTCGTCAGCACGACGGCATGGTGACGGTGATGGTGATGTGATTTGTGCAGGGCTTCGCCTAAGAACTACGACAATATGACCGGAGGAGTAAACTGTGGATGGGGGCACCACACACGGCTAAGAGAACAACTATTGTGTCTTTGGGGTGCCACTGCCCCCGTATATAAAGGAGGGGAGGAGGAGGTGGCCGGCCCAGGGGGGCGTGCCAAGGGGGGGGAGTCCTACTAGGACTCCACTCCTAGTAGGATTCACCCCCTTCCTTCCAACGAAGATGGGAAAGGGGAAAGGGGGGAGAGGGAGAAGGAAAGGGGGGGCGCCCCCACCCCTTGTCCAATTCGGATTGGGCTTGGGAGGGGGGTACCTCCTGTGGCAGCCTCCCTCTCTCCACTATGGCCCAATAGGCCCATTAACTTTCCCGAGGGGTTCCGGTAGCCTCCCGGTACTCCGAAAAATCCGCGAACCTTTTGGAACCATTCCGGTGTCCGTATAGAACCTTCCAATATATGAATTTTTACCTCTCGACCATTTTGAGACTCCTCGTCATGTCTGTGATCTCATCCAAGACTCCGAACAAACTTCGGTCACCAAAACACATAACTCATAATACAAATCATCATCGAACGTTAAGCGTGCGGACCCTACGGGTTCGAGAACTATGTAGACATGACCGATACACATCTATGGTCAATAACCAATAGCAGAACCTAGATGCTCATATTGGTTCCTACATATTCTACGAAGATCTTTATCGGTCAAACCGCATAACAACATACGTCAGTCCCTTTGTCATCGGTATGTTACTTGCCCGATATTCGATCGTCGGTATCAACATACCTAGTTCAATCTCGTTACCGACAAGTCTCTTTGCTCGTTCCGTAATGCATCATCCTGCAACTAACTCATTTGTCACATTGCCTGCAAGGCTTATAGTGATGTGCATTACAGAGAGGGCCCAGAGATACCTCTCCGATACTCGGAGTGACAAATCCTAGTCTCGATCTATGCCAACTCAACAAACAGCTTCGGAGACACCTGTAGAGCAACTTTATAATCACCCAGTTACGTTGTGACGTTTGATAGCGCACGAGGTGTTCCTCCGGTATTCGGGAGTTCCATAATCTCATAGTCAGAGGAATATGTATAAGTCATGAAGAAAGCAATAACAATAAAACTAAACGATCATTATGCTAAGCTAACGGATGGGTCTTGTCCATCACATCATTCTCTAATGATGTGATCCCGTTCATCAAATGACAACACATGTCTATGGTCAGGAAACTTAACCATCTTTGATTAACGAGCTAGTCAAGTAGAGGCATACTAGGGACACTCTGTTTGTCTATGTATTCGCACATGTACTAAGTTTCCGGTTAATACAATTCTAGCATGAATAATATTTATCATGATATAAGGAAATATAAATAACAACTTTATTATTGCCTCTAGGGCATATTTCCTTCAGTCTCCCACTTGCACTAGAGTCAATAATCTAGCTTACATAGTAATGATTCTAACACCCATGGAGTCTTGGTGCTGGTCATGTTTTGCTCGTGAAAGAGGCTTAGTCAATGGGTCTGCAACATTCAGATCCGTATGTATCTTGCAAATCTCTATGTTTCCCTCCTTGACTTGATCGCGGATGGAAATGAAGCGTCTCTTGATGTGTTTGGTTCCCTTGTGAAATCTGGATTCCTTTGCCAAGGCAATTGCTCCAGTATTATCACAAAAGATTTTCATTGGACCCGATGCACTAGGTATTACACCTAGATCGGATATGAACTCCTTCATCCCGACTCCTTCATTTGCTGCTTCTGAAGCAGCTATGTACTCTGCTTCACACGTAGATCCCGCCATGACGCTCTGCTTGGAACTGCACCAACTTACAGCTCTACCATTTAATATAAATACATATCCAGTTTGTGACTTAGAATCATCCGGATCAGTGTCAAAGCTTGCATCAATGTAACCATTTACGAGAAGCTTTTTGTCACCTCCATAAACGAGAAACATATCCTTAGTCCTTTTCAAGTATTTCAGGATGTTCTTGACCGCTGTCCATTGATCCACTCCTGGATTACTTTGGTACCTCACTGCTAAACTTATAGCAAGGCACACAATAGGTCTGGTACATAACATTGCATACATGATAGAACCTATGGTTGAGGCATAGGGAATGACTTTCATTTTCTCTATATCTTCTGCAGTGGTCGGGCATTGAGTCCGACTCAACTTCACACCTTGTAACACAGGCAAGAACCCTTTCTTTGACTGATCCATTTTGAAATTCTTCAAAACTTTATCAAGGTATGTGCTTTGTGAAAGTCCAATTAAGCGTCTTGATCTATCTCTATAGATCTTGATGCCTAATATATAAGCAGCTTCACCGAGGTCTTCCATTGAAAAATTCTTATTGTCGTATCCTTTTATGCTATCCAGAAATTCTGTATTATTTCCAATCAACAATATATCATCCACAGAACCAGTATCAAATACCCAAGCGCTACTACGAGCATTAGTAAGGTACACATCAGTAACATGTATATCAAATATACCTTTCACTTCGCCATCCTTCTTATCCGCCAAATACTTGGGGCAGTTCTGCTTCTAGTGACCAGTCCCTTTGAAGTAGAAGCACTCAGTTTTAGGCTTAGGTCCAGACTTGGGCTTCTTCCTGGGAGCAGCAACTTGCTTGCTATTCTTCTTGAAGTTCCCCTTCTTCCCTTTGCTCTTTTTCTTGAAACTAGTGGTCGTGTTAACCATCAACACTTGATGCTCCTTCTTGATTTCTACCTACGCAGCCTTTAGCATCGCGAAGAGCTCGGGAATTGTATTTTCCATCCCTTGCATATTATAGTTCATCATGAGCCTTTATAGCTTGGTGACAGTGATTGAAGAACTCTGTCAATGACACTATCATCAGGAAGATTAACTCCCAGCTGAGTCAAGTGGTTATGGTACCCAGACATTTTGAGTATGTGTTCATTGACAGAACCATTCTCCTCCATTTGCAGCTTTAGAACTTGTTGGAGACTTCATATCTCTCAACTCGGGCATTTCTTGAAATATTAACTTCAACTCCTGGAACATCTCATATGCTCCATGACATTCAAAACGTCTTTGAAGTCCCAATTCTAAGCCGTAAAGCATGGCACACTGAACTATCGAGTAGTCATCAGCTTTGCTCTGCCAGACGTTCATAACACCCGGAGTTGTTCCTGCAGCGGGTCTTGCACCTAGCGGTGCTTCCAAGACGTAATTATTCTGTGCAGCAATGAGGATAATCCTCAAGTTACAGACCCAGTCCGTGTAGTTGCTACCATCATCTTTCAACTTAGCTTTCTCTAGGAACGCATTAAAATTCAAGGGAACGGTAGCGCGGGCCATTGATCTACAACAACATATATATGCAAAAACTATCAGGGCTAAGTTCATGATAAATTAAAGTTTAATTAATCATATTACTTAAGAACTCCTACTTAGATAGACATCCCTCTAGTCATCTAAATGATCACGTGATCCATATCAACTAAACCATGTCCGATCATCATGTGAGATGGAGTAGTTTTCAATGGTGAACATCACTATGTTGATCATATCTACTATATGATTCACGTTCGACCTTTTGATCTCAGTGTTCCGAGGCCATATCTGCATATGCTAGGCTCATCAAGTTTAACCCGAGTATTCTGCATGTGCAAAACTCGCTTGCACCCGTTGTATGAGAACATAGAGCTTATCACACCTGATCATCATATGGTGTCTCGGCACGACGAACTGTAGCAATGGTGCATACTCAGGGAGAACACTTGTACCTTGAAATTTAGTGAGGGGTAATCTTATAATGCTACCGCCGTACTAAGCAAAATAAGATGCATAAAGGATAAACATCACATGCAATCAAAATATGTGACATGATATGGCCATCATCATCTCGTGCCTTTGATCTCCATCTTCAAAGCACCGTCATGATCTCCATCGTCATCGGCTTGACACCTTGATCTTCATCATAGCGTCGTTGTCGTCTCACCAACTATTGCTTCTACGACTATCACTACCACTTAGTGATAAAGTAAAGCAATTACATGGCGACTGCACTTCATACAATAAAGCGACAACCATAAGGCTCCTGCCAGTTGCCGATAACTTTTACAAAGCATGGTCATCTCATACAACAATTTATATCTCATCATGTCTTGAGCATATCACATCACAACATGCCCTGCAAAAACAAGTTAGACGTCCTCTACTTTGTTGTTGCAAGTTTTATGTGGCTGCTACGGGCTTTTAGCAAGAACCGTTCTTACCTACACATCAAAACCACAACGATTTTTCATCAAGTGTGCTGTTTTAACCTTCAACAAGGACTGGCCGTAGTTAAACTCGATTCAACTAAAGTTGGAGAAATAGACACCCACCAGCCACCTGCGTGCGAAGCACGTCAGTAGAACCGGTCTCATGAACGTGGTCATGTAATGTTGGTCCAGGCCGCTTCATCCAACAGTACCGCCGAATCAAAATAAGACGTTGGTGGTAAGCAGTAAGACTATTATGGCCTACAACTCATTGTGTTCTACTCGTGCATATCATCTACGCATAGACCTAGCTATGATGCCACTATTGGGGAATGTAGCTTGCAATTTCAAAAAAATTCCTATGATCACGCATGATCTATCTAGGAGATGCAAAGCAATGAGAGGGGAAGAGTGTGTCCATGTACCCTCGTAGACCATAAGCGGAAGCGTTGGGTTAACGTGGTTGATGTAGTCAAACGTCTTCACGATTTAACCGATCCAAGTACCGAACGTACGGCACCTCCGTGTTCAGCACACGTTCAGCTTGATGACATCTCTTGAACTCTCGATCCAGTAGAGGGTCGAGGGAGAGTTTCGTCAGCACGACGGCGTGGTGATGGTGATGGTGATGTGATCCGTGCAGGGCTTCGCCTAAGCACTACGACAATATGAGCGGAGGACTAAACAGTGGAGGGGGGCACCGCACACGGCTAAGAGAAGAACTGTTGTGTCTTTGGGGTGCCCCTGCCCCCGTATATAAAGGAGGGGAGGAGGAGGTGGCCGGCCCAAGGGGGGCGCGCCAAGGGGGGGGGTCCTACTAGGACTCCACTCCTAGTAGGATTCGGCCCCCTTCCTTCCAACGGAGAGGGGAAAGGGGAAAGGCGGGGGAGGGAGAAGGAAAGGGGGTGGGTCGCGCCCCACCCCTTGTCCAATTCGGATTGGGCTTGGGGGTAGGACCTCCTGTGGCAGCCTCCCTCTCTCCACTATGGCCCAATAGGCCCATTAACTTTCCCGAGTGGTTCCCGTAGCCTCCCGGTACTCCGAAAGATCCCCGAACATTTCCAGAACCATTCCGGTGTCCGTATATAACCTTCCAATATATGAATTTTTACCTCTCGACCATTTCGAGACTCCTCGTCATGTCCGTGATCTCATCTGGGACACCGAACAAACTTCGGTTACCAAAACACATAACTCACAATACAAATTGTCATCAAACGTTAAGCGTGCGGACCCTACGGGTTCGAGAACTATGTAGATATGACCGAGACACATCTCCGGTCAATAACCAATAGCGAAACCTGGATGCTCATATTGGTTCCTACACATTCTATGAAGATCTTTATCGGTCAAACCGCATAACAACATACGTCATTCCCTTTGTCATCGGTATGTTACTTGCCCGAGATTCGATCGTCGGTATCAACATACCTAGTTCAATCTCGTTACTGGCAAGTCTCTTTACTCGTTTCGTAATGCATCATCATGCAACTAACTAATTAGTTACATTGATTGAAAGGCTTATAGTGATGTGCATTACCGAGAGGGCCCAGAGATACCTCTCCGATACTCGGAGTGACAAATCCTAATCTCGATCTATGCCAACTCAATAAACACCTTCGGAGACACCTGTAGAGCATCTTTATAATCACCCAGTTACGTTGTGACATTTGATAGCACACAAGGTGTTCCTCCGGTATTCGGGAGTTGCATAATCTCACAGTCAGAGGAATATGTACAAGTCATGAAGAAAGCAATAGCAATAAAACTAAACGACACTAAGCCAACAGATGTGTCTTGTCCATCACATCATTCTCTAATGATGTGATCCTGTTCATAAAATCACAACACATGTCTATGGTCAGGAAACTTAACCATCTTTGATTAACGAGCTCGTCAAGTAGAGGCATACTAGGGACACTCTGTTTGTCTATGTATTCACACATGTACTAAGTTTCCGGTTAATACAATTCTACCATGAATAATAAACATTTATCATGATATAAGGAAATATAAATATCAACTTTATTATTGCCTCTAGGGCATATTTCCTTCAGATGCGGCCTACATGGCACATGACGTCTTCGCACGTGTAGGGGTACAAATCTGCCGCGACCAACATTGTGCCAGCCTCTGTCGTTACTTCCTTTTGTATTCATGGTAATCCTTATGTTGAACACCGCGATGAGATAGTAATCATCGTAGCCACGTCGCTTTGTCGGCGGGTCCGCAATTGCTATCCTCTTCAATCTCATGTAGGCATCATCATACGTATTCAAGCCCAGCCAGTCCGGAAGGCCGATCCCAATGGTGGAGAAGGAGTCTATGGGAACGGCCGCACTGCTGTGGATGTTGTGCAAAATGATGGTGGTATTCGGCAGGAAGTATGCAAGCCAATCTTTGTTGGAACCAACCCAGACCTATATGTATGAAGGTGGGCAGCGGAGAAATTACGGGATGGAATAACTAATTAAGTACTATATTTATAATATACACTACATGATCAAACTCCATGACTGACTTGCTCATCGGACAATATCCGACTACCTCTCAACGTCGGCAACTCTAGCGGAGTCAACGTGCAACCATGGCCAGAGAGCGGTGGACTGTTCGATGAATTGTCCCATAGAATAACCTCTCCTCGAGGACGCATGGAAGACCAACAAGCATGGACGTTTTCCAAGCCTGTTTAAGCACTGTCTTAAAATAGTTGGTGCAGGAAGCACCGAGTCTTGCGACAGTGAGGACGTTGGAGTGGCGTGCGATTTCTCCCAGAGGATCATCGTCCAAGGTCTCCCAGCCCCAACGTGGAGCAGAACCGCCTAGCAAATCCATGGATGCAGCGAAGAACTGCCTTGGTCTCTTCGGGGGGGGGGGAACTGGTGAGGAGGAGATAAGAGTGTAACCATAGGGCCTCATCCTTCATCAAGGAAGTTGTGCGGGCACACATAGTGGTGGTGCGATGGTGCGGCTATTATTTACTTATACGTAGTGCTGTAGCAGTAGTACTTTCTCAACTAGTAGTGCGATGTACTGTACTTCTATAGTGCACCAGTTTTGAACTCTTGAATCTCAAGGCCAAGGAGCTAGTCGCAACTGGAGGGTACTACTGTTCTCTAGAACCATCGTTGTACTATCAATGCAAGGGAAGTACACCTACGTAGTGCGTACTCTCCGTGCTCTATTCAAGCATGTAGCTGGCCTACTTAGCCGCTCCTCTCTCTCTCTCTCTCACACACACACACACACACACACACACTAGCAGCCTGTTTATCAAGGACGGTTACTGTGGGGCAGAACATTTGAGTTCTTTGATACAGTGAGACTAGGCTTTTCGCTTCCATTTGTGGAGGTGTAATGGATTTCGTCGAACTTTGTTTGTTAGTCCTTCCTTCTTTATGAATGAGATGAGGCAAATCTTTTGCCTCCGTTTCAAAACAAAAAAATCACATCAAGAGGAATTTTTTTACGGAGTTTAGAGCTGATAATGGAGTAAAGTCCATGCCAACGCCACAAGCTATAGAGTAGTAGCACTTTACATACAGAGCCATATTGTACAGTTCCCAATGCCATCCAGGCTTCCCCGACTCCTCAGGCTTAATTGGGAGGCGCTAGTTTAAATATGGTAGCTAATGAGGAAGCAGCAAGCGAGGTGCGGCTAGGGAGAGCACGCAGGCGAGAAACATTGCATGGTGTGAATTGATATACAAGAGTGCTACTACTTTATGCAGTAGTACTAGTACTACTCTAGTACGCGAGCCACGAGATGATGGGAGGGAAAACCCGTTCATGTGGCTGAGCTATCTAGTGCACCCACATTGTGGTGCGACACATCCGTTTCACTTCAAAAGTCAAACTCCTAGTGTACAATATTGGCTCGCAGCAAGGTAAATATTTTAAAAAAGGCCGCTGTGCTTTAGGACGGTATCGAACCCACAAAACAAACTATACACTCCCGCGACCACTAGTAGTACAGCGCAACCTAGAATCGCCTTTTGTCACTAGTACATTGTTCCTTACAAGAAACCACTACCAAGAAACTACCACTTTCCAACCAGCCCTACCAAGAAACCACTACTCTACAAAAATTAGCAAAAACATACCAAAATATTCTTAATCCGTCACAATAAACTACCAAGTGTCGTTATAGGCACGTTTCAACCCATGTCGCCCCTTAAGTCAATGTCGTCTATTTGACTGGCAAGTTAGGCGTTATGACTTGTGGGACCTACATGTCAATCTGGACAAGAATCCCCAAGTGACCTCCTACCCCTGGTCCATCCACCTAGTCATCCTCAACCACGGGACGCAGCTACCGCCACCGGCAGAAGGCAATGTCAAAAGCACCGGCGGCGCGGAGCCTATCTTGCGGCAGCCCGGATGCCAGCTCTGTGCGGCGCTCGCGGCCGCTAGCTAGCCAAGCTAGCACACACCCTCCTAGATGCATCCAGCTGCTTGTCTGCAAGGTTTGCTAGCTAGGTTGGCACGGTAGTGCAGCGGCTTGCTTGCGCGCGCTACGCTAAGGCCAGCCATCTGGCTCGAGCGAAGGCCAGCTGATACGTCTCTAACGTATCTATAATTTTTGATTGTTCCATGCTATTATATTATCATTCTTGGATGTTTTATAATCATTTTTTGGTACTAACCTATTCACATAGTGCCAAGTGCTAGTTGCTATTTTTTGCTTGTTTTTTACATCGCAGAAAATCAATACCAAATGGAGTCCAAACCCAGTGAAACTTTTTCTGGATTTTTTATGGACCAGAAGACACCCAATGGGCCGGAGAAGCACCTGGGGGTGCCCCGAGGGGGGCACAACCCACCAGGGCGCGCCTGGGCCCCCAAGCGCCCAGGTGGGTTGTGCCCACCTTGGTGGCCTCCCGCATCGCCTCTTTGCTCTATAAATACCCCAATATTCCAGAAACCCTAGGAGAGTCGATGAAAATCAATTCCAGCCGCCGCAAGTTCCAGAAACACCAGATCCAATCTAGACACCATCACGGAGGGGTTCATCATCCTCATTAGTGCCTATCTGATGATGCATGAGTAGTCTTTTATAGACCTTCGGGTCCGTAGTTAGTAGCTAGATGGCTTCCTCTCTCTCTTTTGATTCTCAATACAATGGTCTCTTGGAGATCCATATGATGTAACTCTTTTTGCGGTGTGTTTCTTAGGATCCGATGAACTTTGAGTTTATGATCAGATCTATGTTTTTATCCATGAAAGTTATTTGAGTATTTTGATCTCTTATATGCATGATTACTTATAGCCTCATATTTCTTCTCCAATATTTGGGTTTTGTTTGGCCAACTTGATCTATTTTATCTTGCAATGAGAAGAGGTGCTTTGTGATGGGTTCGATCTTACGGTGCTTGATCCCAGTGATAGAAGGGGAACCGACACGTATGTATTGTTGCCACTAAGGATAACAAGATGGGGTCTATTTCTACACAAATAGATCTTGTCTACATCATGTCATCGTTCTTATTGTATTACTCCGTTTCTCCATAAACTTAATACACAAGATGCATGCTGGATAGCGGTCGGTGTGTGGAGTAATAGTAGTAGATGCAGGTAGGAGTCGGTCTACTAATCTTGGACGTGATGCCTATATAATGATCATTGCATGGATATCGTCATGATTATTTGAAGTTCTATCAATTGCCCAACAGTAATTTGTTTACCCACTTTCGTGGTTCTAACTCTGAGTGATGTAGGGGGGTATGGATGGAGAGGCTAGATCTTAGCTATGGAGGAGTTGTAAGCACATGAGGATTACGAGTTCAGGCCCTTCTCGGAGGAAGTAACAGCCCTACGTCTCGGTGCCCGGAGGCGGTCGACTGAATTATGTGTGTATGAATAACAGGGGTGCGAACCCTTGATACTGAGGAGGGGGGTGGCTTATATAGAGTTCGCCAGGCCCCTCCAGCCCTCAGTAATGCAGGGTTTAAAGTACATTAAGACTGGGCATTACTGGTAACGCCCCTAATAAAGTGCTATGATGACCATAAAAGCTACTTAATGACCGACCGTTTGCGTGCGGAGTGACTTTAGATCTCCTGGCAGTTGAGTGGTTGGCTTCGTGGTCGAGTGATAGCTTCGTGGTCGAGTGCCTTGAATCCGTCGAGTGGGATACCTCCAAGTCGATTGAAAGGTGACTTCTTCTAGGGATGTCCTTGGGTAGGGTACTTAGGACAGGTCCATGGCCCTACCCTAGGTACATATCTTCATCATTAGCCCCCGAGTGGATCGAGGTTTGAGTGGGGAAGGAGTTGGGGATCTTTCCGACTGGTTCTTCATGTTATACGAACGTCTTGTTTTGGATCAATTGTCACCGATGACGTCGCCAACTTCTTTCAGTCGCCTTGATCCATTCTTGGCCTCTTGTCGAGTGAATTTCTTTACTTGTGAAGTTCCGAGTGATGGTGTGAAAGAGATCTTCTGTTTGACGAGTTGTTCTGCGGCCCGCGGATTTTAAGGGATTTGAATTTCGGGAAGCGTGCGGGACGGGGGCGGCCGCAGTAATCGGATGGGATAAGACAGAAGCTCCTCGATCCCCGCGCCACCTTTTTCGCCACGTATCATGCGTGCGCCTGTTGCGGGATTTGACAGGATTGCCTGGGCCTACCAGTCAGCCACTCGGAAGCGACCTCTTATAAGCTGCCAGCTCGGGACCGCCGAACAGTGCGCCTTCACTTTTCCCCCTTCCTTCACAAGATCCTCCGCCGCCTCCGCTCTCACCTTGGTGCCGTAGGTCCGTTCGAGTTTCGCCGGCGACGATGGTGAAGGAGAAGACGTCGGCTCTGGAGCGCGCGAAGAAGGCGGCGGTGCAGGGGAAGGGGAAGAAGTCCGCTCGGGGCGGATCTTCCTCGAGGACTGCTCTGCCCAAGGACTGGATCCAGGGCGACTGGATGCCGTCGGTGATTCGGCAGGATGATCTCGATGATCTGGTCGAGGGGGGATTCATTCCCCACGAATCTGCGCGTCTCCTGGGGAAAGAAGTCGAACCCCAGCCTCTTGATGGTGAGTGTGTCCTCCTCACCACCCATAGCGATCGTGGATTCTCTTTGCCTCCTCATCCTTTTTTCCGGAGCTTCTTGGACTTCTTCGGAGCACAGCTCCATCACTTTACTCCCAATTCTATTGTGTATCTTGCTGCTTTCGTTTCCTTGTGCGAAAACTTCTTGGGTTGCCGCCCCCATTGGGGACTCTTCAAGCACATCTTCACTTGCCGCTCTCAGTCGGTCAAGAAGGCCAAGTCGAGTGACGAACGGACGCAGGTGATCCAGCTGTGTGGGGGCCTGGCGATCCAGATGAGGGGAAAACGTTCCTTTCCATCTATCACTTTTCCCGAGTCAGTCCGTGGGTGGCAGTCGACTTGGTTTTATTGTAAAGACCAGGTGACCCCAGGACAGTCGACTGGGCTTCCCCCTTTTTCTCTGAATCGAGCATAAAAACCTGCCTCTCTGAAAGTGACGCCGAAGGAAAAGGCGCAAGTCAAGGTGCTGGTCGGTCGAGTGGTTCAGCTGGTCCGCGAGGGTGTGACTGGCATGGACTTGTTGGAAGTCTTCCTTCGGAGGCGCATCCAACCGCTTCAGGCTCGTGACCACCCGATGTGGCTGTACTCGGGTCTCGAAGACACCACTCGGATTCACCCAGAGGATGTTATTGACGAGATGTTGGAAGGGTGGCTGTCGAGTATCACAGGGAACAAGGACAACCCCCGAGGAGCCAGGAGGATTCCTCCACTCGACCAAACATACGAAGTGGACAAGGTCTGACCTTGCGTTTCCAACTGTGATCTTGCTTTCTTTATTTGTTCTCTTTGGATCAGTCGATTGACTTTTGTCTTGTTTGCTGTCCTCTAGGCCACTACTGAGATGTACTCGACACCCAATGGAGCACAGGAGCAGGCCGAGGAAGGAGAGGCGAGCGGAGGCGAAAGTGGAGACGAGGGAGAAGAGTGGGAATCTGACGGCGAAGGAGAGGGGGATGACGACGACTCCAGTGAAGAAGAGGAGGAAGAAGTCGAACCTCCCCGCTCGGAACGGCGATCCAAGCTTACACACGACCCTGCGCGGGAACGTGGTAAGGCAACTGTCCCTGTTGGGAAGTCGTCGAAGCACCCTCGGACCTCATCTCCAGCACCGACAGAAAAAGCTCCCAAGCATCCATGCGCGACGCCGTCCAAGCCGCCCAAGGCTCTTCCCAAGATGAAGATGACTGTCCCCACCATTTCTGGGTAATAGTAGAATTTGTTTTCCTTTGTTGAACGTGACAGACTCTTGGTCGACTCATTGACTAAGCCGACTGACTTTCGAAATTCGCAGTGCTGCCACCTCGGAGATCTCCGCCAAGGACGATGATCAAGAGATGGAAGACGCTGTTACCTCCAACCCCGGTATGATTACTGATGCTCTACTTTTAGTCGACTGACGATTTCTTATACCTCCAGTCAATTGGATTTTTCTCGTAGCTCCTCCTCATGTCATTGACCTCCCTGATGATGATGATGAAGTGCCACTGAGGGCGTGAAGGAACAGGAGGGCACCGGCTGGCAAGACCCCACAAACCACTCCGGCGCCTGAGGCCGTAGTCCGGGAGGGTGGTGATACTACTCGGGCTTCTGTGACCTTCGCTGAACCTCTGACGAGTGTACGGCCTTCGACGTCGACTGCAAATCCGCCTTCGCTTTTTGCCGCACACCACGTCCCTGAGGACCAAGTGGGTGCCGCTAAAGAGGCTATACGCCAGGCGGGGATTATGATGGAGCAAGTGAAGGTGGTTCGGGAAGCCAGCCAAGCAGCTTATGACGCGAGTTCAGCTCTTCAGAGCAACGTCCAGGTCAGTCGATTCACCGCTTGTTCTGTTAGGATATGCTATCTGAAGAATCTCTTTTCCGAAGATCTTTATATCTGTACACCCACTGGGTGTGAGTGGGGGCACGCTAAGTGCACCCACTGGGTGTAGTCCCCGAGACTACGGTGGACTGCTGGCAGTCGACTGTAGTCTTTATATTGTGTTGCTTTAGTTGAACTTCTTCACTCGGTCTGGTTAGGCCATGTCAAATGGAACTGTACACGGTCGACTGCAGGCAGTCGATTTTTTTTGGTCGAACGAGTGGGGGCACGCTGAGTGCACCCACTGGGTGTAGTCCCCGAGACTACTGTCGAATGTTTTTGATTCGGCTGTAGTCTTAGAAACGCCATCATTGTCTCTTGGTTACTCGGAAGCAACTTATCTTGGACGTTCGTCGACTGATTTTTTGCAGAAATCCTGCGAACTTGTGGCTTGCTACACCGAGTTGGAGAACAAACAGATCCAGCTCAACCTTGACTTGAAGCTTGCTCAGGAGAACTTGCAGAAGGCGAGGGACGAAGCAAAAGGTATGGCTGGTGAGCTTTTGTCGACTCTCCTTTCTTTCTGGCCATCCTCGATGTTGATCTCACTTGCTGTTTCACAGACAAAGTGGAGGAGGCTCTGAAGAAGAAGGATCAAGACCTTGCCGAAGCTCAGAAGGAGGCCCTGAACAAAACGAAGCTTGCTGAAGAAAAACTGGCTTTAGTCGGTACTCTTGAAAAGGAAAACTCCAGGCTGCAAACTGCTCTCGATGTGGCTAATCAAGAGGTCAGCCGTCTGAAGAAAGACAAGATAGCTCTGAGTGACCAGGAAGGTGAGCTGGCGGGGAAGAGGAACGATCTGGAGGTTTATCTCGGTGGACTCGCCAAGAAGCTGTTCATCATGCTCGAGGGTAATTACTCCGGTCCGACTGACTTGCAGTTACCAAACCTGCGTAGAGCCACTAACTTATCCTTGAATTGTGTTTACAGAATTCTGCCAGAACTACGAAGAGGAGACCAGTCGAGTGGAGACAGGTTTGGACCCCATCAATTCTCCAGTGAAGGATGAGGCTGCTATGAACGTGCTCCGACTGGAGTCTCGCGTTGCCGGAGTTGTTGACTATCTTGCTCGGTTGAAGGTTGCAATGTCGCGGATCGACACGTCGCTCTGGCCTAGGATGGCGCTTCAGAATGACCTCGAGTCCCTGATGACTCGACTAAATGAAGTCCCAGGTCGATTGGTGGAATGGAAGAAATCTTCTGCTAGATGTGGCGCTGACGTCGCTCTGTCTCTGGTCCGCGTCCACTGCAAGGAGGCGCGAGAAGAAAAGTTGGCCGCCATCCAAGTTGCCAATACCAGGAAGCACAACTTTCAAGACTTCATGGAGACTTTCATTGCTGCTGCCACTCGCATTGCAGACGGGATCGACTTGGACGAGTTCGTCGCCCCTTCCAGTCCTCCGCCTGAGGAATAAAAACTTTTATGCTTCACTTTAAATTTGCCTCGGAATGCCGAGTGGATTTTGTAACCGTTAAACTCTGTCGAGCTGGAGGCTCGAGTACTATGCTCTGCGGTCTAGGACCTTTGGATCTTATCTGAACTTGATTTATCGTTGAATATCTTCATGAATTATCTGTCGACTGGAACTTCTTCTTCACTCGAAATAACTTTGTATTTGTGGTGCAGCTCCGAAGGAGAAGGTAGCAGTCGATTTGCACCTCGTCGTCCTTGCAGATTGGGATGTGTTCCGTACTTAGGCGAGCACTGGGCTGCAGCTAAGCCCCCGAGTGGACGGTCTGCTCTCCACTCGGTAGGATTTTAAAAACTTAGGTGAGCACTGGACTGCAGCTAAGCCCCCGAGTGGGAGGTTTGCTCTCCACTCGGTAGGATTTTTTCAAACTTAGGCGAGTACTGGACTGCAGCTAAGCCCCCGAGTGGGAGGTCTGCTCTCTGCTCGGTAGGATTTTTTCAAACTTAGGCGAGTACTGGACTGCAGCTAAGCCCCCGAGTGGGAGGTCTGCTCTCCACTCAGTAGGATTTTTTCAAACTTAGGCGAGTACTGGACTGCAGCTAAGCCCCCGAGTGAGAGTCTGGCTCACCACTCGGTAGGATTTTTAAACACTTAGGCGAGCACTGGGCTGCAGCTAAGCCCCCGAGTGGGAGGTCTGCTCTCCACTCGGTAGGATTTTTTAAACACTTAGGCGAGCACTGGGCTGCAGCTAAGCCCCCGAGTGGGAGGTCTGCTTTCCACTCGGTAGGATTTTTTAAACACTTAGGCGAGCACTGGGCTGCAGCTAAGCCCCCGAGTGAGAGGTCTGCTCTCCACTCGGTAGGATTTTTTAAACACTTAGGCGAGCACTGGGCTGTAGCTAAGCCCCCGAGTGGGAGTCTGGCTCGCCACTCGGTAGGATTTTTAAACACTTAGGCGAGCATTGGGCTGCAGCTAAGCCCCCGAGTGGGAGGTCTGCTCTCCACTCGGTAGGATTTTTTAAACACTTAGGCGAGCACTGGGCTGCAGCTAAGCCCCCGAGTGGGAGGTCTGCTCTCCACTCAGTAGGATTTTTAAACACTTAGGCGAGCACTGGGCTACAGCTAAGCCCCCGAGTGAGAGTCTGGCTCACCACTCTGTAGGATTTTTTCAAACTTAGGCGAGTACTGGACTGCAGCTAAGCCCCCGAGTGAGAGTCTGGCTCACCAGTCGGTAGGATTTTTTAAACACTTAGGCGAGCACTGGGCTGCAGCTAAGCCCCCGAGTGGGAGGTCTGCTCTCCACTCGGTAGGATTTTTTAAACACTTAGGCGAGCACTGGGCTGCAGCTAAGCCCCCGAGTGGGAGGTCTGCTCTCCACTCGGTAGGATTTTTTAAACACTTAGGCGAGCACTGGGCTGCAGCTAAGCCCCCGAGTGGGAGGTCTGCTCTCCACTCGGTAGGATTTTTTAAACACTTTGGCGAACACTGGGCTGCAGCTAAGCCCCCGAGTGGGAGTTTGGCTCGCCACTCAGTAGGATTTTTAAACACTTAGGCGAGCACTGGGCTGCAGCTAAGCCCCCGAGTGGGAGGTCTGCTCTCCACTCGGTAGGATTTTTTAAACACTTAGGCGAGCACTGGGCTGCAGCTAAGCCCCCGAGTGAGAGTCTGGCTCACCACTCGGTAGGATTTTTTCAAACTTAGGCGAGTACTGGACTACAGCTAAGCCCCCGAGTGAGAGTCTGGCTCACCAGTCGGTAGGATTTTTTAAACACTTAGGCGAGCACTGGGCTGCAGCTAAGCCCCCGAGTGGGAGGTCTGCTCTCTACTCGGTAGGATTTTTTAAACACTTAGGCGAGCACTGGGCTGCAGCTAAGCCCCCGAGTGGGAGGTCTGCTATCCACTCAGTAGGATTTTTAAACACTTAGGCGAGCACTGGGCTGCAGCTAAGCCCCCGAGTGGGAGTCTGGCTCGCCACCCGGTAGGATTTTTAAACACTTAGGCGAGCACTGGGCTACAGCTAGGCCCCCGAGTGGGAGGTCTGCTCTCCACTCGGTAGGATTTTTTAAACACTTAGGCAAGCACTGGGCTGCAGCTAAGCCCCCGAGTGGGAGGTCCGCTCTCCACTCGTTAGGAATTTTAAACACTTAGGCGAGCACTGGGCTGCAGGTAAGCCCCCGAGTGAGAGTCTGGCTCACCACTCGGTAGGATTTTTTTTACAAACTTAGGCGAAACGGATTCGTAGCTAAGCTACCCACTGGGGGATTTCACACGCAAACAAAGGCGACAGCAATTATAGGAAAAATTGTGACACTCTTGTTTTTGATAAATAGACTACAGAAGTTTCTCTTATTACATCTCATCCGAGTGAGAATTCAAGTGTAAAAGGGGCGGAGCAGTTCCGCATTCCAAGCTCGTGGCTCATCGATCTGGCGATCGATATTGTAAAGGTGATACGCTCCATTGTGGATGACTCTAGTGACGATGAAGGGGCCTTCCCAAGTAGGGGCTAGCTTGTGTGGTTTCTGTTGATCCACTCGGAGGACTAAATCTCCTTCTTGGAAGGCTCGACTCTTCACATTTCTGGCATGGAATCGACGCAAGTCTTGCTGATTAATGGTCAATCGGATCATAGCCATTTCTATTTCTTCTTCCAGGAGGTCGACTGCGTCTTGCTGGGCTTGTTCTGCTTCATCTTCGGTGTAAAGCTCGACTCGTGGCGCATTGTGAAGTAGATCGCTCGGCAGGACTGCTTCGGCTCCGTAAACCAGAAAGAACGGAGTTCTTCCAGTCGACTGATTTGGGGTGGTCCTCAATCCCCACAGAACTGACGGAAGCTCGTCGACCCATGCGCCCGCTGCGTGCTTGAGATCACGCATCAGCCGAGGCTTTAGTCCTTTGAGAATCAGACCATTTGCCCTTTCTGCTTGTCCATTCGACTGGGGATGGGCGACCGATGCGTAGTCGACTCATGTGCCCTGAGAGGCGCAAAAAGCTCTGAACTTGTCCGAATCAAAGTTTGACCCATTGTCAGTGATGATGCTATGCGGGACTCCATATCTGAATGTTAACTCCCTGACGAAACTGATAGCAGTGCAAGCATCAAGATTCTCGATAGGCTTAGCTTCAATCCATTTGGTAAACTTGTCGACTGCCACAAGCACATGTGTGAAACCGCTCCTACCTATTCTCAGTGGGCCAACCATGTCCAGACCCCACACAGCGAAGGGCCAGACGAGTGGAATGGTCTTCAGGACTGATGCAGGCTTGTGCGACATGTTGGAGTAGAACTGGCACCCTCCACACTTGTCGACTATCTCTTTTGCCATTTCATTCGCTCCTGGCCAGTAAAATCCCGCTCGGTATGCTTTAGCCACAATGGTCCGAGAGGACGCATGATGACCACAGGTCCCCGAGTGGATATCATCAAGGATTATCCGACATTCTTCTGGTGTTATACACTTCTGACCGACTGCAGTCGCGCTTTCTCTATACAACTGTCCCTTTATGACTGTAAAGGCCTTGGATCGACGGACGATCTGTCGAGCCTCTTCTTCGTCCTCCGGGAGTTCCTTTCTCAGGATATACGCGATGTACGGTATCGTCCAATCGGGGGTGATTGCCAAAACTTCCATGATTAGGTCGACCACCGCCGGAATTTCAACTTTAGTTGGATCTGTGGCACTCTTTGGCTGCAGGGCTTCATCTGTAAAAGGGTCTTCTTGGACTGATGGCGAGTGGATGTGTTCCAAAAACACATTGCTGGGGATGGCTTCTCTCTTGGAGCCTATCTTTGCCAAATCATCGGCCACTTGATTCTTCAGTCGGGGGATGTGATGAAGCTCTAACCCCTCGAATTTCTTCTCTAACTTTCCCACTGCATTGCAATACCCAGTCATAGCTGGACTTCTGACGTCCCACTCCTTCATCACCTGATTAACCACCAAATCTGAGTCGCCATAGACCATGAGGCGACGGACGCCGAGTGAAATGGCCATGCGCAACCCATATAAAAGTGCTTCATATTCTACTTCGTTATTGGAGGAATCGAAGTGAATCTGGAGAACATATCTGAGCTTATCTCCTCGGGGGGAAACCAATACTACCCCAGCACCGGAACCATTCAGCATCTTAGATCCATCGAAGAAGATGGTCCAGTGCTCCGAGTGAACTTGAGTCAGAAGTTGCTGTTTGATCCACTCGGCGACGAAATCTGCAATTGCTTGGGACTTGATAGCTTTCTTTGCCTCAAACTTGATATCTAGGGGAAGAAGTTCAATCGCCCATTTGGCCACTCGACCAGTTGCATCTCTGTTGTGCAAAATCTCTGATAGAGGAGCGTCGCTGACAACTGTAATGGAATGATCAGAGAAGTAATGCGCAACCTTCTTCGTGGTTATATAAATCCCATATACAAGCTTCTGGTAATGAGGATATCTTTGCTTTGAAGGAGTCAAAACTTTAGAAACATAATATACTGGACGCTGAACTTTGAAGGCCTTTCCTTCTTCTTCCCGCTCGACCGTAAGTACTGTACCGACAACTTGTCCTGTGGCTGCAATGTAAAGCAGCAAAGGCTCCTTGCTGATTGGGGCAGCAAGCACCGGCTGGGTAGAGAGCAGAGCTTTGAGCTCTGTAAATGCTGCATCAGCTTCTGGAGTCCACTCGAACTTGTCGGACTTCTTCATCAGTCGGTAAGGAGGCAATGCCTTTTCACCGAGGCGAGAGATGAATCGACTTAAAGCGGCCAAGCATCCTGTAAGCTTCTGGACGTCATGCACACGCACAGGACGTTTCATCCGAAGTATAGTACCAATTTTTTCAGGATTGGCGTCAATTCCCCGTTCGGAAACGAGAAAACCGAGTAACTTCCCACCTGGAACTCCGAATGTGCACTTTGATGGATTGAGCTTGATATCATACCTCCTGAGGTTGGTAAAGGTTTCAGCAAGGTCAGTCAGCAGGTCGGAACCCTTCCGTGACTTGACCACAATATCATCCATGTATGCCTCTACATTCTGATTGATTTGAGTGAGCAAACACTTCTGAATCATCCTCATGAACGTGGCTCCGGCATTCTTGAGGCCGAACGGCATGGTGACATAACAGAAGCACCCAAATGGAGTGATGAAAGCTGTTTTGATCTCGTCGGGCCTGTCATACGGATCTGATGGTACCCGGAATAGGCGTCTAGAAAAGACAAACGCTCACATCCCGTAGTCGAGTCGACTATCGGGTCGATGTGGGGGAGAGGAAAATGATCTTTCGGGCAGGCCTGATTGATATGCTTGAAATCAATGCACATGCGAAGTGACTTGTCCTTCTTGGGGACCATGACAACATTGGCGAGCCACTCGAAGTGGTAAATTTCCTGGATGATCTCCGCTGCTAAGAGCCGAGCCACCTCCTCGCCAATGGCCTTCCTCTTCTGGACGGCGGACCATCGAAGATGTTCTTTCACAGGTTTAAATTTTGGGTCGACTTGTAGACGGTGCTCAGCCAGCTCCCTGGGAACTCCAGGCATGTCAGCAAGCTTCCATGCGAAGATGTCCCAGTTCTCACGGAGGAACTGGATGAGCGCTTCTTCCTATTTGGAGTCGACCGTCGTTGAGATGTGAGTCGGAGCAGCATTTGGATCGGTCGGGTGAATGTGAACTGCCTTCGTTTCATCGGACGACTGAAAAGCTGATTCTGAAGCAGGCTTCTTAGCTCGTAGCAACTCACTCGGATCTGCAGTCTTCTGATACTCTTGCAGCTCGACCACTGCCATCTGAGCATCAGCAATCTTTGAGCCTTTCTGAAAACACTCTTCTGCTTTCTTCCGATTGCCTGTAACAGTGATCACACCTTTGGGGCCAGGCATCTTCAATTTGAGATACACATAACATGGTCGAGCCATGAAGCGTGCATAAGCTGGCCTGCCCAAAATAGCGTGATAAGCACTTTGGAAATCCACAACTTCGAATGTCAACTTTTCCTTGCGGTAATTCTTGGAATCACCGAAAACCACATCAAGAGCAATTTGGCCGAGTGACTCGGCTTTCTTCCCAGGAATGACTCCATGGAAACTCATGTTACTGGTACTGAGCCTGGACATCGGAATGCCCATCCCTTTCAGTGTTTCTGCATACAGTATGTTCAAACCGCTGCCTCCATCCATCAGGACTTTGGTCAGTCGAGTGCCTTCGACAACTGGGTCGACCACCAGAGCTTGCCTCCCAGGGGTGGCAATGTGCGTAGGGTGATCAGACTGGTCAAATGTGATGGCAGTCTGGGACCACTTCAGATAATTGGGTGTTGCCGGAGCAACCATATTCACCTCATGGTTAATAACCTTTAGTCGACTTTTGCTCTCAACGTCAGCAAAAATCATCAGGGTGGAATTGACCTGGGGGTACCCATCGTCACTATCTTCCTTGTCCTCAACTTTGTCCGACTCCTTTTCCTTATCTTTGGACTGCTTGCCCTGGAACTGCTGGATCAGAAGCCGACACTGCCGAGTGGTGTGCTTTGGGTAAATGAGTTTACCCTCTTCATCTTTCTTGGTGTGGATGTGACACAGTAGATCCAAAACATCATTTCCATCTTGGTCTTTAACTTTCTTGGGGTTCCAAGGTCCTTTGGGTTTTCCCTTAAATTTTCCCTGGGTTACGGCCAGGGCCTCCCCAGGAGCGGCTGGCTTGGCTTTCCGCTTCTGTTTCCGACTGGAATTTCCTCCGGTTTCCTGGGCGACTGCTTTATGCTTGCCACTCCGGAGTCGATCCTCATCTTCACCATTAGCGTATTTGGTGGCAATCTCCACCATCTGATTCAGAGACATCTCTCCGGTTCGACCGAACTTCAGATTCAATTCTCTGTACTTAACGCCTTCTTTAAAGGCACAAACTGCTTGATGATCTGGTACATTTTCAACTGTGTGATGCAATGTGATCCACCTCTGGATGTAATCCCTCAGAGTTTCATTCGGTTTCTGCATGCAAGACCGCAATTCCGTAAGGCCTGCAGATCGCTTGCATGTTCCTTCAAATGTGGTGACAAACACTCGGGAGAGATCCTCCCAAGTGTAAATGCTGCTGGGTGCTAACTGATTTAGCCACTCTCTGGCCGAGCCTTCTAACATGAGAGGCAGGTGCTTCATGGCTACCTCATCATTCCCACCGCCAATCTGGACAGCCACTCGATAATCTTCGAGCCAAGTATCGGGCTTGGACTCACCGGTGAACTTACTAACTCCAGTCGCCAACCTGAAGTTGGGAGGAATTACAGCGGCTCTGATGGCTCGACTGAAACACTCCGGCCCTGAAACATATACTCTGCTACTGGTAGGCGCGTCTTTGTCGTGGCCTTCTCGGTGAGCTCTATTCCTGTTGACCAAACCTTGAACGAGAATGGATCTTGAATCAAAGCCTGGTTCCCTGGGGTCGACTGGATTTCTCTGCCCAACACTTTCAGGGCGCCTGTCATCCTGCTGTCGAGGCACATATGATCCACTCCTCGGGGAAGGGGTTGGCACTCGACGTCGATCATCACGATCGAGTCGGTGATCATACCGCTCATTCCATCTGTGCTGATCATGCCGGTCTCCACGTCCCTCACGCCTCGGGGGCGATCTTGGGCTGTGAGCCGACTGGACTGTATCCGCTGCACCAGATCGGCTGTGGATCCTGTTCCGTGACTGAGAAACATTGGAATTCTGGTCTCATGCTGCCCGGAGCAATGCTCTGATTTGCAACAAGTCTCTGCCAGCCTCTGACTGGGAGGGCTGAATTGACTCTGCTATACGGGCCGCAGCCGCCAAATTCTGAATCAGAGTATGATATACCTGCGGGGGCGGAAAGAGCTGACGTCGACTGGATTCCAAAGCCCATTGACGTGCTCGCTCGTCGAGTACTCACTGGAGATTCTCCAGTCGAGTGCGCTCGGCCAAGTTAGCCAAGCGCGCATCCTCCAAGGCCCGGGCCTCGGGGGTTTCTCCAACGATAGGAGTGCGGAGTGCATCCATGTTTCGGCGGCGAAGCTCCTCTCGCTGCACTGACGTGAGGCTCGGGAAGATACTCTTCGTGGGGATGCGACGGGTCGCCTCCATCCGCGCCTCCGTCAGTGCGGCGAAAACCGGGAGGACTGTGTGGCCCATCGATCACCAGAACCTCTGCCGCTGGGTCACTGCTGTCGCATTCGGATGCGGTCTCTGCGGAGCCAGTCGAACAGGCCGTAGAGGGATTCGTCGGGCTCGATTGCCGCGACTTGTGGGGTGGCCGACTGGCGGGCCACCGCATGCCTCACCCACCTCTGAAGCCTCGACCAACCGGAGTGCTTGCACCGACGAGAAACAGGGCGGGGAGATGCCACAGGAGCCGACCGATACTGGGTCGATGGCTGCCGCAGGAGGACACCACGGACGCATGCGCGAAAGTGCGTCGCCCCGCGGACGGGGAGCGCGTCGATGTCGAGTGGAGCCTCCTGAAGCCAAGCGGAGTCATCAGCGATGAACGAGAGCACGCCAAGACGGATCTCGCGGCCCTCCACCAAAGCTCCGCCCGAAACCATGATCAAAGAGATCGGAAAAAATCGCAACTTCTCCAACTAGGCGCTAAGACTCCTAGCCCCATGGTGGGCGCCAACTGTCGTGGTTCTAACACTGACAGTGATGTAGGGGGTATGTATGGAGAGGCTAGATCTTAGCTATGGAGGAGTTGTAAGCACACGACGATTACGAGTTCATGCCCTTCTCGGAGGAAGTAACAGCCCTACGTCTCGTTGCCCAGAGGCGGTCGACTGAATTATGTGTGTATGAATAACAGGGGTGTGAACCCTTGATACTGAGGAGGGGGGTGGCTTATATAGAGTTCGCCAGGCCCCTCCAGTCCTCAGTAATGCAGGGTTTAAAGTACATTAAGACTGGGCGTTACTGGTAACGCCCCTAATAAAGTGCTATGATGACCATAAAAGCTACTTAATGACCGGCCGTTTGCGTGCGGAGTGACTTTAGATCTCCTGGCAGTCGAGTGGTTGGCTTCGTGGTCGAGTGATAGCTTCGTGGTCGAGTGCCTTGAATCCGTCGAGTGGGATACCTCCAAGTCGATTGAAAGGTGACTTCTTCTAGGGATGTCCTTGGGTAGGGTACTTAGGACAGGTCCATGCCCCTACCCTAGGTACATATCTTGATCACCCACTGTATGCTATTTTTCTTGAGAGAAGCAACTAGTGAAACCTACGCCTCCTGGGTCTCTTCTTTATTAAATTTGCCTTCACAATCTATTTTTACTTGCTCTTATTTTCAGATCTCTTAATCCAAAAACCCAAAAATACCTTGCTGCAATTTATTTATTTTTATTTTGTCTCGCGTTCCCGCGAGATCCATTTATCCAATCTACTACAATTTTACCTATCTTTTTACCTGCGAGGGATTGACAATCCCTCTCTTATGTCGGGTTGCAAGTATTTGTTCTTTGTGTGCAGGAGCTGTTTAGGTGGTGTTGCGTGGTTCTCCTACTGGTTTGATAACCTTGGTCTCATCACTGAGGGAAATACCTACCATTGTTGTGTTGCATCATCCCTTCCTCTTTGGGGAAATACCGACGTTGTTCAAGCAAACATCAAAAGGAATTTCTGGCGCCGTTGTCGGGGAGACATCATCAACATCTACCAGGTTCCTAATCACAAATCTCATCTCCTTGCAATTTACATCATTTGCCATTTTCCTCTCTCCCACTTCACAAAAATTTGCCGTTTTATTCGTCCTATTTTTTGTTCGCCATTTTCTCGTCAGATCTATCTTTTTGCTTGCAATCATCAGTGACTTTGGTATGGCAGAAACAGATGATGGCCTAGCTCCTAAAATTGGACGATCTGGCAATCTGGATGCTAAAACTTTTATTTTGGGGGCAAGGGAATGTTATAGGAAAAGAACGTATCCAAGAATTTTTCAATTGTGTTGGGAATTTAAGTCTTGATGATGCTCCTATTTTTAAGAGGACTAAATCTTATGCGGAAGCTATTTCAGCACTAGTTCTGAAACTTGAAAGTAAATTTATCCGTACCCATCCATACCTTGCTGAGGTTATTTTTTGAGCTACCCGTTATAAATAATCTTAAAGCTAAAAAGTTAGCCACCCTTTTTCTTATGAATGAATTTGATTACATAATACAGGAAGCTAGAGATAATTGATTTCTATGGTATGAATTGCGAAAAACCGGTGATAGATGAAATTCTTTAAAATAGTGATTATGTGCTAAGACATTTTCTTGGGGACAATCAAATCTTTGATGAGAATCTTAAAAGGAAGTCCCTATTTTAGATATAATCCAACAAGTTTTCAATGATGTTAATCAACTCTATTCTTGGATTGTTGCCGGAAATCAAAAAGGATATGATGATAAGCAACTTGATAGTGCTAAGGTCTGTATGGATAAGATGTTCTATGTTGTCTTTACAAAACCACCTGAAACGGACACCTATAAGGAAAATAGAAACAAAGATGGCAATACTTGATCCTTTGCATTATGCCTAGCTAGGGGCATAAAACAATAGCGCTTGTTGGGAGGCAACCCAATGAATATTTTTTTGTCTTTTTCTTTCTGTTCTTGAGTGTTTGCACAATTACGCTACTGTTATGATTGTGTTTTTGTGTTTTAATTTGTGTTTGTGCCAAGTAAAGCCTTTAGGATCTTGTTGGGTGATAGTTGATTTGATCTTGCTGAAAAACAGAATCTTTTGCGCCCAGAAACATAATTTTCATTTTTAATAGAAGCGCGATAAAATACTGATTTCTTTGCAGAAGATTAATATACAAATTTATCACGTTTTCCTATTTTTTCAGAACTTTTGGAGTTACAGAAGTATTTGAAATGTTCAAATTGCTACAGACTATTTTGTTTTTGACAGATTCTGTTTTCTTTGCGTTGTGTGCTTGTTTTGATGATTCTATGGTTTTCTTTGAAGAGTTTTTGCCATAGAAAAGTTGGAATACGGTCGATATAATGCAAAAATAAAATATGAATGGGTTTGCAACAGTACTTATAGTAGTGATTTACTTTCTTATACGAACGGATCTCATGAAGGTTTTTTGTTGAGTTTTGTGTGATTGAAGTTTTCAAGTTTTGGGTGACTTTACGATGGATGAAGGAATAAGGATTAGCAAAAGGCTAAGCTTGGGGATGCCCATGGCACTCCAAGATAATATTCAAGAAGTATCAAGCAACTAAGCTTGGGTATGCCCCCGAGTGGCATCCCGTCTTTCTCCTAACAACCATCGGTATTTTACTTGAAACTATATTTTTATTCGTCAGTTTTTCTTGGAGTGTCTTGTATGATATGAGTCTTTGCTTTTTTTGCTTTGTGATCTTAGTCATGAATACTTGCTGGACACACCTAATTGAGAGAGCCAAAATCATGCCATGACTTGTTAGAATTTCTCTCTATGCTTCACTTAAATCTTTATGAGCTATGGAATTGCTCTAGTGCTTCAGTTATATCTTTTTTTGAGCACGGCGTGCTTTAGTATTTTTGGAGAAATGCTCTCATGCTTCACTTATATTTATTTGAGAGTTAGTAAATTTTTTAAGAAATTCTCTCTTGCTTCAGTTAAATTATTTTGGGAGAAAAAAATATGCTCATGTTCTTCACTTAGATTTGTTTGAGCTATCAAAAGCAACATATGAAATTAGTCCCAAAGTGATAGATATCCAAGGAGGATATAATAAAAACTTTCATGAAGATCATTGGACAAAATAAACTTGATTCCTTGTAATAGTTTTGAGATATGTCGATATAATATGTGAGTCATGTTGATGAGTAATTATGCTTTAGTAAGAATATTGGTGTTAAGGTTTGTGATTCCCTATGCAAGCATGAAAGACAATAGTTATTCAATGAAATTAAATTCTACTTGTGGTGCATTATTCAGTGTTAGTTATGCTTAATGCTCGCTTATGAGATATTTTCGTTTCTTGGTTGGTCACTTCTCAATCTTTTGCTAGCCTTCATTTTGCACTAAGTATGATCACTACTTGTGCATCCAAAATCCTTTAAACCGGTTTTGCCACATGAGTCCATTATACCTACCTATATGTAGTATTCTGTTGCCGTTGTAAGCAAATTTGTATGTGCCATCTCTAATTTTCAAAATAAACTTCTCTTTTGTGTGCTTGTAGAGCTCATGAAACGGTGGGGGGTGGCTGATATATTTCCATGCTAGATGTGTTATTCTCAAGATGAGTGTTTATTCACTTTTCATTGCATGAGAGTACGTCAAAGGTATTAGGGATGCCTAGTCTCAAAATGAAAAATGAAGTTACTTTATGTTGTCAAATAATAAATTCCTTGGAAGGTGTTGGTATGGAAGGCACCCGTGGATACAGTTAGCCATGGAAAGTGAAAGAATGGTGGAAAACGGAATAAACTTTATTTTCTTTTTGGGGACCGCCTATGATATATCTAGCATGGAAAGTATTGGGAACTACTCGATCATTTTCATTGACAAGAAAAGCATGGCTCCCAAAATGTTTTATCTCTATCTTTTTCGCTTTGAGCTCTGGCACCTCTACAAATCCCTACTTCCCTCTGCGAAGGGCCTTTCTATTTACTTTATGCATTTTTTATTTTTTATTTGAGTCTCCATCTTCTCTTATAAAGCACCAACTAAGGGGCACTATGATCGTACTTGAGCATTGGGTGTAGCTAATATGTGAGTGTGTTTCATGAATGGATAATGGTTGAGCATAATGGTCTAGGGATAACTTGCTTTAGCGTTGATATTTTGAAAGACATGGTTGCTTGTTGATATGCTTGAGTATGTCTTCATGTCAAAACTAGACTATTGCTTTGAACCATATAAAAGTCCAAATGTCCATGCTATAAAATAAAGAATATGTGATGAACATGTTAGGCAGCATTCCACATCAAAAATTCTATTTTTATCATTTATCTACTCGAGGATGAGCATGAATTAAGCTTGGGGATGCTGATACGTCTCCAACGTATCTATAATTTTGATTCTTCCATGTTGTTATTGAAGGAAATATGCCCTAGAGGCAATAATAAAGTTATTATTTATTTCCTTATATCATGATAAATGTTTATTATTCATGCTAGAATTGTATTAACCGGAAACATAATACATGTGTGAATACATAGACAAACAGAGTGTCACTAGTATGCCTCTACTTGACTAGCTCGTTAATCAAAGATGGTTATGTTTCCTAACCATGAACAAAGAGTTGTTATTTGATTAACGAGGTCACATCATTAGTTGAATGATCTGATTGACATGACCCATTCCATTAGCTTAGCACCCGATCGTTTAGTATGTTGCTATTGCTTTCTTCATGACTTATACATGTTCCTATGACTATGAGATTATGCAACTCCCGTTTGCCGGAGGAACACTTTGGGTGCTACCAAACGTCACAACGTAACTGGGTGATTATAAAGGAGTACTACAGGTGTTTCCAATGGTAGATGTTGGGTTGGCGTATTTCGAGAATAGGATTTGTCACTCCGATTGTCGGAGAGGTATCTCTGGGCCCTCTCGGTAATACACATCACATAAGCCTTGCAAGCATTATAACTAAGATGTTAGTTGTGAGATGATGTATTATGGAACGAGTAAAGAGACTTGCCAGTAACGAGATTGAACTAGGTATTGGATACCGACGATCCAATCTTGGGCAAGTAACATACCGATGACAAAGGGAACAACGTATGTTGTTATGCGGTCTGACCGATAAAGATCTTTGTAGAATATGTAGGAGCCAATATGGGCATCCAGGTCCCGCTATTGGTTATTGACCGGAGACGTGTCTCGGTCATGTCTACATTGTTCTCGAACCGTAGGGTCCGCACGCTTAAGGTTTCGATGACAGTTATATTATGAGTTTATGAGTTTTGATGTACCGAAGGAGTTCGGAGTCCCGGATGAGATCGGGGACATGACGAGGAGTCTTGAAATGGTCGAGACGTAAAGATCGATATATTGGACGACTATATTCGGACATCGGAAAGGTTTCGAGTGATTCGGGTATTTTCGGAGGTACCGGGGAGTTACGGGAATACGGGGAAGAGTATTGGGCCTTGATGGACTTTAGTGGGAAGAGGAAAAAGGCTGCTGCGCCCCCCTCCCCTCTAGTCTGAATTGGACTAGGGAAAAGGGGGCCGGCCACCTTTCCTACTCCTCCATTTCCTTCTCCCTTCCTCCCCTCTTGGTGGACTCCTACTAGGACTTGGAGTCCTAGTAGGACTCCACACCTGGCGCGCCTCTCCTAGGGCCGGCCTCCTCCTCCCTTGCTCCTTTATATACGGGGGCAGGGGGCACCCCATAGACACACAAGTTGATCATTGAGATCGTTCCTTAGCCGTGTGCGGTGCCCCCTGCCACCAAATTCCACCTCGATCATATCGTTGTAGTGCTTAGGCGAAGCCCTGCGTCGGTAGTACATCAAGATCGTCACCACGCCGTCGTGCTGACGGAACTCCTCCCCGAAGCTTTGCTGGATCGGAGCCCGGGGATCGTCATCGAGCTGAACGTGTGCTAAGAACTCGGAGGTGCCGGAGTAACGGTGCTTGGATCGGTCGGATCGGGAAGAAGACGTACGACTACTTCCTCTACGTTGTGTCAACGCTTCCGTTGCGATCTACAAGGGTACGTAGATCAGACTCTCCCCCTCGTTGCCATGCATCACCATGATCTTGCGTGTGCGTAGGAATTTTTTTTGAAATTACTACGTTCCCCAACAGTGGCATCCGAGCCTAGGTTTTATGGTTTGATGTTATTTGCACGAGTAGAACACAAGTGAGTTGTGGGCGATACAAGTCATACTGCCTACCAGCATGTCATACTTTGGTTCGGCGGTATTGTTGGACGAGACGACCCGGACCAACCTTACGCGTACGCTTACGCGAGACCGGTTCCCTCGACGTGCTTTGCGCATAGATGGCTTGCGGGCGACTGTCTCTCCAACTTTAGTTGAACCGAGTATGGCTACGCCCGGTCCTTGAGAAGGTTAAAACGGAGTCTATTTGACAAACTATCGTTGTGGTTTTGATGTGTAGGTGAGATGAGTTCTTGCTTAAGCCCGTAGCAGCCACGTAAAACTTGCAACAACAAAGTAGAGGACGTCTAACTTGTTTTTGCAGGGCATGTTGTGATGTGATATGGTCAAGGCATGATGCTGATTTTATTGTATGAGATGATCATGTTTTGTAACCAAGTTATCAGCAACTGGCAGGAGCCATATGGTTGTCGCTTTACTGTATGCAATGCAATCGCGATGTAATGCTTTACTTTATTGCTAAGCGGTAGTGATAGTCGTGGAAGCATAAGATTGGCGAGACGACAACGATGCTACGATGGAGATCAAGGTGTCGCGCCGGTGACGATGGTGATCATGACGGTGCTTCGGAGATGGAGATCACAAGCACAAGATGATGATGGCCATATCATATCACTTATATTGATTGCATGTGATGTTTATCTTTTATGCATCTTATCTTGCTTTGATTGACGGTAGCATTATAAGATGATCTCTCACTAAATTATCAAGAAGTGTTCTCCCTGAGTATGCACCGTTGCGAAAGTTCTTCGTGCTGAGACACCACGTGATGATCGGGTGTGATAGGCTCTACGTTCAAATACAACGGGTGCAAAACAGTTGCACACGCGGAATACTCAGGTTATACTTGACGAGCCAAGCATATACAGATATGGCCTCGGAACACGGAGACCGAAAGGTCGAGCGTGAATCATATAGTAGATATGATCAACATAGTGATGTTCACCATTGAAACTACTCCATCTCACGTGATGATCGGTCATGGTTTAGTTGATTTGGATCACGTGATCACTTAGAGGATTAGAGGGATGTCTATCTAAGTGGGAGTTCTTAAGTAATATGATTAAATTGAACTTAAATTTATCATGAACTTAGTCCTGGTAGTATTTTGCAAATTATGTTGTAGATCAATAGCTCGCGTTGTTGCTTCCCTATGTTTATTTTGATATGTTCCTAGAGAAAATTGTGTTGAAAGATGTTAGTAGCAAAGATGCGGATTGGATCCGTGATCAGAGGTTTATCCTCATTGCTGCACAGAAGAATTATGTCCTTGATGCACCGCTAGGTGAAAGACCTATTGCAGGAGCAGATGCAGACATTATGAACGTTTGGCTAGCTCAATATGATGACTACTTGATAGTTTAGTGCACCATGCTTAATGGCTTAGAATCGGGACTTCAAAGACGTTTTGAACGTCATGGACCATATGAGATGTTCCAAGAGTTGAAGATAATATTTCAAGCAAATACCCGAGTTGAGAGATATGAAGTCTCCAACAAGTTCTATAGCTAAAAGATGGAGGAGAATGGCTCAACTAGTTAGCATGTGCCCAGATTGTCTGAGTACTACAATCACTTGAATCAAGTGGGAGTTAATCTTCCAGATAAGATAGTGATTGACAGAATTCTCTAGTCACCATCACCAAGTTAGTAGAACTTCGTGATGAACTATGATATGCAAGGGATAACGGAAACAACTCCCAAGCTCTTCGTAATGCGGAAATCGACGAAGGTAGAAATCAAGAAAAACATCAAGTGTTGATGGTAGACAAGACCACTAGTTTCAAGAAAAGGGCAGAGGGAAGAAGGGGAACTTCAAGAAGAATGGCAAGCGAGTTGCTCAAGTGAAGAAACCCAAGTCTGGTCCTAAGCCTGAGACTAAGTGCTTCTACTGCAAAGGGACTGGTCACTGGAAGCGAAACTACCCCAAGTGATTGGCGGATAAGAAGGATGGCAAAGTGAACATAAGTATATTTGATATACATGTTATTGATGTGTACTTTACTAGTGTTTATAGCAAACCCTCAGTATTTGATACTAGTTCAGTTGCTAAGATTAGTAACTCGAAACGGGAGTTGCAAAATAAACAGAGACTAGTTAAGGGTGAAGTGACGATGTGTGTTGGAAGTAGTTCCAAGATTGATATGATCATCATCGCACACTCCCCTATACTTTCGAGATTAGTGTTGAAACTAAATAAGTGTTATTTGGTGTTTGTGTTGAGCATGAATATGATTTGATCATGTTTATTGTAATACGGTTATTCATTTAAGTAAAAGAATAAATTGTTGTTCTATTTACATGAATAAAACCTTATATGGTTACACACCCAATGAAAATAGTTCATTGGATCTCGATCTTAATAATACACATATTCATAATATTGAAACCAAAAGATGCAAAGTTAATAATGATAGTGCAACTTATTTGTGGCACTGCTGTTTAGGTCATATTGGTATAAAGCGCATGAAGAAACTCCATGCTGATGGGCTTTCGGAATCACTTGATGCTTGCGAACCATGCCTTTTGGGCAAGATGACTAAAACGCCGTTCTCCGGAACAATGGAGCGAGAAAAGATTTGTTGGAAATCATACATACTGATGTATGTGGTCCGATGAATATTGAGGCTCGCGACAGGTATCATTATTTTCTGATCTTCACAAATGATTTGAGCAGATATGAGTATATCTACTTGATGACACATAAGTCTGAAACATTTGAAAAGTTCAAAGAATTTTAGAGTGAAGTGAAAAACATCGTGACAAGAAAATAAAGTTTCTACGATCTGATCGCGGAGACAAATATTTGAGTAACGAGTTTGGTCTTCAGTTAAAACAATGTGAAATAGTTTCACTACTCACGCCACCTGGAACACCACATCATAATGGTGTGTCCGAACATCATAACCGTACTTTATTGGATATAGTGCAATCTATGATGTCTCTTACCGATTTACCACTATTGTTTTTGGGGTCATGCATTAGAGACAGCTGCATTCACGTTAAAAAGGGGCACCATCTATATCCGTCGAGACGACGCCTTATGAACTATGGTTTGGCAAGAAACCAAAGTTGTCGTTTCTTAAAGTTTGGGGTTGCGATGCTTATATGAAAAAGTTTCATCCTGATAAGCTCAAAAGTCAAATCGGAGAAGTGCATCTTCATAGGATATCCAAAGGAAACTATTGGATACACCTTCTATCACAGATCCGAAGGCAAGACTTTTGTTGCTAAATTCGGAAACTTTCTGGAGGAGTTTCTCTCGAAAGAAGTGAGTGGGAGGAAAGTAGAACTTGACGAGGTAACTGTACCTGCTCCCTTATTGGAAAGTAGTACATCACAGAAAAATGTTTCTGTGACACCTACACCAGTTAGTGAGGAAGCTAATGATGATGATCATGAAACTTCAGAACAAGACACTACTGAACCTCGTAGATCAACCGGAGTAAGATCCGCGCCAGAGTGGTACGGTAATCCTGTTCTGGAAGTCATGCTACTAGATCATGATGATCCTACGAACTATGAAGAAGCGATGGTGAGCCCAGATTCCGCAAAGTGGCTTGAAGCCATGAAATCTGAGATATGATCCATGTATGAGAACAAAGTATGGACTTTGGTTGACTTGCCCGATGATCGGCAAGCCATAGAAAAATGGATCTTCAAGAGGAAGACGGACGCTGATAGTAGTGTTACTATCTACAAAGCTAGAATTGTCGCAAAAGGTTTTCGACAAGTTCAAGGTGTTGACTACGATGAGATTTTCTCACTCGTATCTATGCTTAAGTCTGTCCGAATCATGTTAGCAATTGCCGCATTTTATGAAATCTGGCAAATGGATAAACAAAACTGCATTCCTTAATGGATTTGCTAAAGAAGATTTGTATACGATGCAACTAGAAGGTTTTGTCGATCCTAAAGGTGTTAACTAAATATGCAAGCTCCAGCGATCTATCTGTGGACTGGTGCAAGCATCTCGGAGTTGGAATATACGCTTTGATGAGTTGATCAAAGCATATAGTTTTATACAGACTTGCGGTGAAGCCTGTATTTACGAGAACGTGAGTGGGAGCACTACAACGTTTCTGACAAGTATATGTGAATGACATATTGTTGATCGGAAATAATATAGAATTATTCTGTAAAGCATAAAAGGAGTGTTTGAAAGGAGTTTTTCAAAGAAAGACTTCGGTAAAGCTGCTTACATATTGAGCTTCAAGATCTATAGAGATAGATCAAGACGCTTGATAAGTTTTTCAATAAGTACATACCTTGACAAGATTTTGAAGTAGTTCAAAATGGAACAGTCAAAGAAAAAGTTTCTTGCCTGTGTTACAAGGTGTGAAGTTGAGTAAAGACTCAAAGCCCGACCACGGCAGAAGATAGAAAGAGAATGAAAGTCATTCCCTATGCCTCATTCATAGGTTCTATAAAGTATGCCATGCTATGTACCAGATCTATTGTATACCCTGCACTGATTTGGCAAGGGAGTACAATAGTGATCTAGGAGTAGATCACTAGACAGCGGTCAGAATTATCCTTAGTGAAATAAGGATATGTTTCTCGATTATGGATGTGACAAAAAGGTTCGTCGTAAAGGGTTACGTCGATGCAAGTTTTTGACACTGATCCAGATGAATCTAAAAGTCTCAATCTGGATACATATTGAAAGTGTGAGCAATTAGCTAGAGTAGCTCCTTGCAGAGCATTATAGACAAAGAATTTTGCAAAATACTTACGGATCTGAATGTGACAGACCCGTTGACTAAAATTATCTCACAAGCAAAACATGATCACACCTTAGTACTCTTTGGGTGTTAATCACATAGAGATGTGAACTAGATTACTGACTCTAGTAAACCCTTTGAGTGTTGGTCACATGACGATGTGAACTATGGGTGTTAATCACATGGTGATGTGAACTATTGCTGCTAAATCACATGGCGATGTGAACTAGATTATTGACTCTAGTGCAAGTGGGAGACTGAAGGAAATATGCCCTAGAGGCAATAATAAAGTTATTATTTATTTCCTTATATCATGGTAAATGTTTATTATTCATGCTAGAATTGTATTAACCGGAAACATAATACATGTGTGAATACATAGACAAACAGAGTGTCACTATTATGCCTCTACTTGACTAGCTCGTTAATCAAAGATGGTTATGTTTCCTAACCATGAACAAAGAGTTGTTATTTGATTAACGAGGTCACATCATTAGTTGAATGATCTGATTGACATGACCCATTCCATTAGCTTAGCACCCGATCGTTTAGTATGTTGCTATTGCTTTCTTCATGACTTATACATGTTCCTATGACTATGAGATTATGCAACTCCCGTTTGCCGGAGGAACACTTTGGGTGCTACCAAACGTCACAACGTAACTGGGTGATTATAAAGGAGTACTACAGGTGTTTCCAATGGTAGATGTTGGGTTGGCGTATTTCGAGAATAGGATTTGTCACTCCGATTGTCGGAGAGGTATCTCTGGGCCCTCTCGGTAATACACATCACATAAGCCTTGCAAGCATTATAACTAAGATGTTAGTTGTGAGATGATGTATTATGGAACGAGTAAAGAGACTTGCCGGTAACAAGATTGAACTAGGTATTGGATACCGACGATCCAATCTTGGGCAAGTAACATACCGATGACAAAGGGAACAACGTATGTTGTTATGCGGTCTGACCGATAAAGATCTTCGTAGAATATGTAGGAGCCAATATGGGCATCCAGGTCCCGCTATTGGTTATTGACCGGAGACGTGTCTCGGTCATGTCTACATTGTTCTCGAACCGTAGGGTCTGCACGCTTAAGGTTTCGATGACAGTTATATTATGAGTTTATGAGTTTTGATGTACCGAAGGAGTTCGGAGTCCCGGATGAGATCGGGGACATGACGAGGAGTCTCGAAATGGTCGAGACGTAAAGATTGATATATTGGACGACTATATTCGGACATCGGAAAGGTTCCGAGTGATTCGGGTATTTTCGGAGGTACCGGGGAGTTACGGGAATACGGGGAAGAGTATTGGGCCTTGATGGGCTTTAGTGGGAAGAGGAAAAAGGCTGCTGCGCCCCCCCTCCCCTCTAGTCCGAATTGGACTAGGGAAAAGGGGGCCGGCCACCTTTCCTACTCCTCCACTTCCTTCTCCCTTCCTCCCCTCTTGGTGGACTCCTACTAGGACTTGGAGTCCTAGTAGGACTCCACACCTGGCGCGCCTCTCCTAGGGCCGGCCTCCTCCTCCCTTGCTCCTTTATATACGGGGGCAGGGGGCACCCCATAGACACACAAGTTGATCATTGAGATCGTTCCTTAGCCGTGTGCGGTGCCCCCTGCCACCAAATTCCACCTCGATCTTATCGTTGTAGTGCTTAGGCGAAGCCCTGCGTCGGTAGTACATCAAGATCGTCACCACGCCGTCGTGCTGACGGAACTCCTCCCCGAAGCTTTGCTGGATCGAAGCCTGGGGATCGTCATCGAGCTGAACGTGTGCTAAGAACTCGGAGGTGCCGGAGTAACGGTGCTTGGATCAGTCGGATCGGGAAGAAGACGTACGACTACTTCCTCTATGTTGTGTCAACGCTTCCGTTGCGATCTACAAGGGTACGTAGATCAGACTCTCCCCCTCGTTGCCATGCATCACCATGATCTTGCGTGTGCGTAGGATTTTTTTTGAAATTACTACGTTCCCCAACAGTTATATTATCATTCTTGGATGTTTTATATCACTTCCAGAAACACCAGATCCAATCTAGACACCATCACAGAGGGGTTCATCATCCTCATTGGTGCCTCTCCGATGATGTGTGAGTAGTCTTTTGTAGACCTTCGGGCCCGTAGTTAGTAGCTAGATGGCTTCCTCTCTCTCTTTTGATTCTCAATACAATGTTCTCTTGGAGATACATATTATATAACTCTTTTTGCGGTGTGTTTGTTGGGATCTGATGAACTTTGAGTTTATGATTAGATCTATGTTTTTATCCATGAAAGTTATTTAAGTCTTTTGATCTCTTATATGCATTACTTATAGCCACGTATTTCTTCTCCGATATTTGGGTTTTGTTTGGCCAACTTGATCTATTTATCTTGCAATGGGAAGAGGTGCTTTGTGATGGGTTCGATCATACGGTGCTTGATCCCAGTTATAGAAGGGGAACCGACACGTATGTATCGTTGCTATTAAGCATAACAAGATGGGGTCTATTTCTACATGAATAGATCTTTTCTACATCATGTCATCGTTCTTATTGCATTACCCTGTTTCTCCATGAACTTAATACACTAGATGCATGCTGGATAATAGTCGATGTGTGGAGTAATAGTAGTAGATTCAGGCAGGAGTCAGTCTACTGATCTTGGACGTTATGCATATATAATGATTATTTCCTGGATATCATCATGATTATTTGAAGTTCTATCAGTTGCCCAACAGTAATTTGTTTACCCATCGTATGGTATTTTTCTCGCAAGAAGCCACTAGTGAAACCTACGGCCCCCGGGTCTCTTCTTTATTAAATTTGCCTTCGTGATCTATTTTTATTTGCTTTTATTTTTAGATCTCTTAATCCAAAAACACAAAAATACCTTGGTGCAATTTATTTTATCTCGCGTTCCCGCGAGATCCATTTATCCAATCAACTACAATTTTACCTATCTTTTTACCTGTGAGGGATTGACAATCCCTCTCTTACGTCGGGTTGCAAGTATTTGCTATTTGTGTGCAGGGCTGTTTACAAGGTGTTGCGTGGTTCTCTACTGGTTCGATAACCTTGGTCTCATCACTGAGGGAAATAGCTACCATTGCTATGCTGCATCATCCTTCCCTCTTTGGGGAAATACCGACGTAGTTCAAGCAAACATCACCAGCACGGTGGCTTGCTTGCGCGTGAGCCACGCTTGGGCCAGCCAGCCAACTCATGCGGAGGCCAGCGTGACATCCGGCCTGTCTGGCGGAGCGGCGGCCAGCTCGCTCATCACCGGCGCCACCGATGAACACACATAAGAACTATTTGAAGTAATGTTTAGGAAAAATAATGATTGGAGGATTAAGAAGAGGATAGAAGGTCAGATGTGGGTCCCTCGTGTCAACCTTCAAACAAATGGTGTTGGTTTAAGGTGCCTCGTTAGCATGGACGTGTGGGCCAACCCTCTCATAAATGGGTTTAAACGAGCCTAATCGGCACTAGTAGTATTTTTTTAGCGTGGATTAAGAAATTTTGGGTATGTTTTTACTATTTTTTGCATGGTTGGAAATACTAGCAATGTGCGCATGCATTGCAACGGATCATAATTAGAATAATACTTATTCACAAACTTGATAGAAAACACTCTAATTCTGATATACATATATCATTAAAAATATATTATGTTTCAATTAGGATATATTCCTTGGGCTGTTTTGGTGAGGTGAGGGAGGGATATGGTTGCGGTTTTAAGATACTAATTAAGGGGTTTTCTGCAAATTGGGTAGAGAAGTGGGATGTTGTTTAGAAAAAGCAACAACTTACCTCATAGTCGTTAGATGTAGATCTAATGATCAGAAATGACGGATGGCAGACACACCATCCTCGCCAACTATGTCTTCTGTAGGAGTACTAGCAAGATGTGGCATTGCACGAAACATCAAGATGCATTTTTTATAAAACACCTGATGTAATTGACCCATGCAGGAGTAATCTCATGTGTAAAAACTAATGATATCTCTAGAAAGAGGAGAGATAAGGTGAGGAGGAGTGGGGCATGGTGGTGATTGGTGGTCGAACTGAGCGAAGGCATGGGGATGGATGACGCCAACAACGACCACCATGCCAGATTGTTCCAGAGGCTTCCTTTTTTAATTGATCAACAATGAGGTTGTGGGAGATAAGGATGAATGTGGGAAGGCCTTGTCTACAAATGTGGAGAGAGGTGTGGGTATCTTTTAGTTTGCTTTCTATCCGTCAGATATAGATCGGATGGTCTATATTGCAATATGGCAGGCATACCATCATCACCAACTCGGTTTTTTATAAGAAGAGATATAAGTATGGAGATACAAATGTATTGTCAATACTTGTTTCCATAAAATTGGATCTACATTCTATTCAACGGATGAGCATGTGGGGCCTTAGCACGATGACTTCCTGTCTGTGTAAAACAAAGGTTTTCTCGTCGCCGATAAGGAGGGGGTGTACGACAGCGCACTTTCAGCTCTCTCTAGTCCTAGTAGTCGTACTAGGTGGTCTATGGACGTGTACATTTATTCTTTTTCACATCTCGTGTTCATCGTACTGCCATAACTGTTGATGAATAGACGGTAAGTTATTCACGAGAAAACCTTGGTTGAGCATGTGTGCGAGAGAGAGAGACAACATGTGCATGTGTGATATGTAGAGACTGATGCAATGATAAGAGATTCTTTGTGTCTCTGTGTGTGGAGGATCGAGAGAGACATGTGCATGGGGCTTTGTGTTGTGTAACGTGGAGACACATAGACATAATCAGAGAGTGAGTGTGTGAGATACACGTGCGGACATGGGGAGAGATGTGTGAGTTAGAGCGATGGAGAATTTTGGTGTGCATGTGAGCTAGAGAGAAAGGGGGATATATATACCCAGAGTTGGAGAGAATATGCAAGGGTGTGTGTCTTAAAAGAAGGATCCATATAGATGGGTGTTTGTGCGTGTCGTGTGTGTTTGTGCGTGCGTGCGTGTGTGTGAGGGAGTGTGTGTATGTGGAGAAGAGAGACCACTAATGATGTAAACCTAGTAGGGAAGGGGGAATGGTGTGACATGTGTGTCCAAGAGAAAGAGAAAGGCATCTGTAGTAGTGGGATAGCAGGGGTGCCGGGGGGAGCAGACATTTGGAACAGACATCGAGTATTTATGGGAGATGGGTGTGAGAGTGAGAGAGAGAGAGCGAGCGAGGGAGAGAGAGGAAGAGAGGGGGAGAGAGAGGGGTCGTTTTTGTGCGGAAGTGGTGTATAGATAGGGAGACAAGGTTGATGTTATTCGAAAGTGGCCTATGTACGGAGACGCAAGGGAAGCAAGTCATCGTGTGTGTGATAGAGACTTCATGTGAGATCTAGAATAGATGGTGTAGAGAACAACATGCGAGATTGAGAACGATGATATGCTAGGGAGCCATGGAAAGAGTCACGACATGTATGTGCTGGGTCGGATCCGCATGTGGGAGAGATAGAAGGAGGAGAGTGGTTCACACGGAGACAATGTGTGCTTGTTTGTAGTGGGGGTGGTGAGTTAGGTGAGTGTGCGGGAACCACATAACTAGGTAGATAGACATTTGGGGCGACGTTTTCTGTGTATGGGAAAGATACACTTCTATATAGTGCGTGTGCTTGGTAAAGAGACATGCCGGGAGACCTAGAGAGTGGGGAAGAGATGTGTGCATGCCCAAGAGACAAAGTGATAGAGACCTATATTGGGGTCCGGACTTAGAAGAGGGAGGGGGTTAATGTGCTCCTGTGTTCGTGTCCGAGGGATAGAATGACTTGTGGAGGGGGGGATGGGTATGTGTGCATGAACGACTTGTGGGCAATACTTTTGAACATGTGTGATATACTTTGAAGTGCCAGAATTAGAAACCTAAGATTGGAATTTTGGAACTCGATTCCATTATTAGCTTTTGTAATTCATTTAAACGGAGGTACATTTTTTAAGCCGGCATTTCATGATTTCAAATTCATGTATCAAACCTAGAGATATACACATACGAGCATGTTCAAACCTTATAATCATCCACTTTATTCATACACATACACATTTTTTTGTCATCATATTTAGGACAAACACATTTGGAATTTCATTTGAATTGGACCATATGATGGTATTTGCTTCCACTAGCTCAATGATTCATATTTGAATTGAATGAACAATCCAAGTTTCGAGTTGGATACATTGATTTTCGAAACCACTTTTTTGCGTGCAAAACAAATAAATTCTTAGACATGATATCATAGTCGGCCGTACAAGAGCAGAACACTTAATTTCAGCCGCCAAAAGCTTTCAAACCTCCCGCTCACATCGAAATATTTTGTGCCGGAAAGTTTAGCCCTGTGATATTCCTGTTTTACCCCTACCACATGAACAGAAAAGGGATGCTTTGGTAACTCCATTGTTTTCCCCTCTTTGCCCCCAACATTTCCCCAGAGACCCTTCCCTTCCCCTCCCCGTCTCCGCCAACCATGCCAAGCCGCCGAATCTAGGCCTCCGCTGCAGCGGTGGACCTCTCACCCCGCCGCTTCTATCTTCTGCACCTTGGAACCCCAACTGCCAACTCACCACTTCACCAAAGCCGCTTCAGCGACTGGCTTGTCTACCGCTCCAGATCTCCTTGACCGCCATCATGGTCCACCGCACTGGATCTGCTTCACCGGCGCCCTCGTCCACACAGTGTAGGCCCTTCACCGACTCATCCGCCACATCGCTGACCCTTAATATAAGCCCTTGTCTGCTGCAACAGCCCCGCCGCACCACAACACTGTACACCGCGCCGGATGTGCTTCGCCGACGCCTTTGTCCACTGCATCGTACCCGCTCCACGGACGCCATATTCAACTCCACCGGCCCTGCTTTACCGACGCCACAGCCTCATCAGGTTATTTCGATTTGTACTCCTTCGGTTTTTCTCTTCTTTATCATGGAACTATTCACTTACCAAAGATGAGCTTTCTTGTATGTCGACAGGCGCCGCAACCGAAGCACCGGAGCCGCTTCAGAAATGGTGATAGATGGCCCAAACTCAACCACAACACGAGGACCATCGACGATCCTTAGCTTTCAAGTATGACAACGATACCCATAAGCCGCCTAGAATCAGGTACTATTATCCAAAACGGCCGGCGCCTACGTTCACTTTATTAGCATAAGCACCACACCTTCTAATTTCTTCAGGGCATCATTCAATTTTTATGAGACACGTTATTCTGCTTGCACCTATAGGGCCATACGTGTGGCAGTGAACATGTTACATGTGCTAAATTACAAACCAGTGCACATAAAGTTACAATGCTTTTGTTTTGTCCTAAGTATTACTGTACTTCCTAGATATCACTGCCTACTATTTTACTTCTTGCATGCTATATTTGTGATAAGGGTGTTGTTCTGATGCCACCTGTTGGTTACATCAGACTGCTTCTACTTTACCATGTAAGCTTACTGCCTGGATCATGCGATAACTATCTCTTACTTATGTCCAACGAAAACCTTTCAGGATGCCGTTCACACTAGGACACAATGTACAACCCCATAATCTATTTGTGGAAGTAGTGCGCCAGCCATGTTACCAGATGGTAGCAGTTCAGAGGCAACACCGATGGAGCACAGATATTATAGTTCTTGAGGCTCTACTAGAGGCAGAAAGAGATGGTGTGGCTGCCATGAATGAGGTAAGCTTGATCTTGAGGCTAGAAATTATGCAATTAGCCGCACACATTATGCAAGCAACCCAAGAATTGGAGGAAGTAAGAATGTTGCATTTGAAGACGGAGGAGGTCCTGCTGCTTCTGCTATCTAAAGCCCAAGGTAATCCCAGTTCTTCTTTAGATACCAGTTGAAATTGTCATTAGATTAGTGTACTTGCATGTTATGTCATGTCTCTGAATGGATCATGTTGTAAGACCCCCTTTGTTGTCCATGTGTTGTAATGATATGAATTTTTTAGGCGAGGTAATTCTCAATACTTGTATTATTGACATAAGGTGAACTATTTTTCGTTTGAGCATATTGTATTGGATGAAATAACTATTTGACTCAAAGTGTATCCAACCTACTAAATTCGAAGATCACGTCATTTCTAAATCATATTCATATATAAATGTGGAATAAATCTTTGTCGTGGTTTTGAAGAAATAAATAACAAAATGTATAATGATGTATGGATATTCATAATCAAATACAAATTGGATTTAAATTTAGTTGCCAGGGCCTAGGGTAAACGTGAATGCTAATTCTCCCAAATTTTGAACGAAGCGGCAAAACACCCACTATCATTTGTCGGCTGCCCGAAGCCAGTGTTTGCGAGATGGAAATTACTATCTACCCTTGACTTCACATCCTAATCGACCCGGTTTCCACTGCTGTCGATATGATAGGTGATATGTCTCCGTCGTATCTATAATTTTGATTATTCCATGCCAATATTATACAACTTTCATATACTTTTGGCAACTTTCTATACTATTTTTGGGACTAACATATTGATCCAGTGCCCAGTGTCAGTTCCTGTTTGTTGCATGTTTTTTGTTTCGCAAAAAATCCATATCAAATGGAGTCCAAATGGGATAAAAACTGCCAGAGATTTTTTTGGAATATATGTGAATTTTGGGAAGTAAAATCAACGCGAGACGATGCTTGAGGGGCCCACGAGGCAGGGGGCACGCCCTAGGGGGCAGGCGCGCCCCTGACCCTCATGGACACCCCGTAAGGCGGTTGGTGCCCTTCTTTCGCTGCAGGAAAGCTAATATCTGGATAAAAATTGTGTTCAAATTTCAATCCAATCGGAGTTACGGATCTCTAGGAATATAAGAAACGGTGAAAGGCCAGATTTGGGAACGCAGAAACAGAGAGAGACAGATCCAATCTCGGAGGGGCTCTCGCCCCTCCCATGCCATGGAGACAAAGGACCAGAGGGGAAACCCTTCTCCCATCTAGGGATAAGGTCAAGGAAGAAGAAGAAGAAGAGGGGCCCTCTCCCCCTCTCTTCCGGTGGCGCCAGAACGCCGCCGGGGCCATCATCATCACCGCAATCTACACTAACAACTTCACCGCCATCATCACCAACTCTTCCCCCCTCTATGCAATAGTGTAACCCCTCTTTTACCCCCTGTAATCTCTAGTTAAAGATGGTGCTCGATGCTATATATTATTTCCCAATGATGTATGGCTATCCTATGATGTTTGAGTAGATCCGTTTTGTCCTATGGGTTAATTGATGATCGTGATTGGTTTCAGTTACATGTTTTATTATTGGTGCTATCCTATGGTGCTCTCCGTGTCGTGCAAGCGTGAGGGATCCCCGCTGTAGGGTTTGCAATATGTTCATGATTTGCTTATGGTGGGTGGCTTGAGTGATAGAAACACAGACCCGAGTAAGTAGGTTGTTTGCGTATGGGAATAAAGAGGACTTGATGCTTTAATTCTATGGTTGGGTTTTACCTTAATGATATTTAGTAGTTGCGGATGCTTGCTAGAGTTCCAATCATAAGTGCATATGATCCGAGAAGAGAAAGTAGGTTAGCTTATGCCTCTCCCTCAAATAAAATTGCAATAATGATTACCGGTCTAGTTATCGATTGCCTAGGGACAAATAACTTTCTCATGACAAAAAGCTCTCTACTAAAACTAACTTAGTTGTGCCTTCATCTAAACATCCCCTACTTTTTATTTACGTTTTCTTTATTATATTTCCAACCTATCCAACAACACCTACAAAATACTTCTAGTTTCATACTTGTTCTAGGTAAAGCGAACGTTAAGCGTGCGTAGAGTTGTATCAGTGGTCGATAGAACTTGAGGGAATATTTGTTCTACCTTTAGCTCCTCGTTGGGTTCGACACTCTTACTTATCGAAAGAGGCTACAATTGATCCCCTATACTTGTGGTTATCAAGACCTTTTTCTGGCGCCATTGCCGGGGAGTTATAGCGTGGGGTGAATATTCTCGTGTGTGCTTGTTTGCTTTATCACTAAGTAATTTTTATTTGCTGTTCTAACTTGTTCTCTATCTTTAGTTATGGATATGGAACACGAAATACCAAATGTTTTTGGTTTACTTTCTACTCATGGAGATGGGGAACCTCCTAAAACCCTTGATGCTCATTATGTGAAAGATATTATGTACTACTTTGATAATCCTGAGAAAACCCCATTCAACTTTATAATGGGAGTAACGTTGGATCAATGTGTATACTTTAGGGATTATCGCTTGACTCAAAAAGGGAAACTATTATGGGATCAAATTTATGTGTTGCATTGGAATGCTCGGCAACTATGCTTGAGATATGAGTATACTAGTTGCTCTAGGATGAAGGATCCACACCTTCCCTTTTCATGCGAATTTAATGATAATGAAACCTTAGATTCTTATGCTAATGGTATATATGATTACTATGATGTGGAACGAATAGAAGAATTTGTTGCTTTTAAGGGTGCTTGTGAAATTGAATCATTGTTTAAAGAGTTTGAAGATTTTGATGATTCAGTTTATTGACCTGAAAATTTATCTTCCTTAAATATTGCTATGATAATTATAAATACAATTATGATATTGATGAATTTATTGAGAAAGTCTCCGCTGTCCGAGAAGAGCCTAATATTCTGCAGGAGTCTATGGAAGAAGGAATTGATGAAACTGTGGGCTCATTGGATGGAAAAGATGACGAGGAGAGCGAAGAACAAAAGGAGGAAGAGCGGATTAGCTACCCGTGCCCACCTTCTAATGAGAGTAACTCTTCAACTCATACATTGTTTAATTTCCCTTCGTGCTTACCAAAGGATGATTACTATGATGATTGTTATGACCCCGTTGATTCTTTTGAAATATCCCTTTTTGATGATGCTTGCTATGCTTGTGGCCAAGATGCCAATATGAATTATGCTTATGGAGATGAGCTTGCTATAGTTCCTTATGTTAAACATGAAATTGTTGCTATTGCACCCACGCATGATAGTCCTATTCTCTTTTTGAATTCTCCCGACTACACTATATCGGAGAAGTTTGCCCTTATTAAGGCTTATATTGATGGGTTGTGTTTCACTACTACACATGATGATTTTGATAGATATAATATGCATGTTCTTGCTGCTCCTACTTGCAATTATTATGAGAGAGGAACTACATCTCCGCCTCTCCATGTTTCCAACACGATAAAATTGCAAGAAACTGTTTATACTATGCATTGGCCTTTACTATGTGTGCATGAATTGTTTTTTATGACATGTCGATGCATATGAAGAGAGTTAGACTTCTTCATTGCTTGATTTATGTTTCTTTGTGCTCACTACTAAATCACAAATCATTGTTAATTAAAGTTGGCTTTGATATACCTTGGGATCCGGGTGGATCCATTACTTGAGCACTATATGCCTAGCTTAATGGCTTTAAATAAAGCACTGCCAGGGAGACAACCCGGAAGTTTTAGAGAGTCGTTTATTTCAGTTGAGTGCTTTTATAAAGTTTAAAAACAAAAAAATAAAGAGGGGAACCTAAAACTTTTTCAAAAAGAAAAGCAAAAGTGAGAAAGACGAGCATTGTTAAAGTGGGAGCTAGCCTTGAACTTTTTCATGCCCATGGAAACTTTGTGACCCTTGATTACAGAAACTTTTCAAAAAAATAATTATTCCCTTGTACAATTCCATTGTATTATAAAAATAATGTGCCAAGGTTTGCCGTTAGATGTTTACATTGCTTGTTGGTTTGTGCGGTGCAGGACATAAACTTTGGCTATAGTGCATGATTTTACATTTTTTAGTGGAACGTCAAACGGTTATGAAACTTTTTTCACTGTATTTCTATACAAATTTTTTATTTTTCCTAATTTTGGAAGAATTTTTGGAGTACCATAGGTATGGTGAATGTTCATATTACTACAGACTGTCCTGTTTAAGACAGATTCTGTTTTTGATGCATAGTTTGCTTGTTTTGATGAAACTATCAATTTCTATCAGTGGATTAAGCCATGGAAACGTTATATTAAAGTAGCTAAAATTCAAAAACAAATATTAATTGGTTTTAAACAGTACTTAGAGTAGTGATTTGCTTTATTATACTAATAGATCTTACCGAACTTTCTGTTAAGTTTTGTGTGATTGAAGTTTTCAAGTTTTGGGAGAGATCACGATGGATGAAGGAATAAAGAGTGTCAAGAGCCTAAGCTTGGGGATGCCCGAGGCACCCCAAGGTAATATTCAAGGACTCCCAAGCAACCAAGCTTGAGGATGCCCCGGAAGGCATCCCGTCTTTCTTCTAACGATCATCGGTAATTTTACTTGGAGCTATATTTTTATTCGTCACATGATATGCGTAAATCTTGGAGCGTCTTTTGCATTTAGTTTTCACTTTTATTTGATGCACCATGCTGGTATGAGATAGTCCTTGGTTGATTTATAGAATGCTCATTACACTTCACTTATATCTTTTGAGTATGGCTTTGTAGAATGGTTCATGTGCTTCACTTATATCTTTTGAAGTTTGGATTGCCTGTTTCTCTTCACATAGAAAATTGCCATTTGTAGAATGCTCTCTTGCTTCACTTATATTTGTTAGAGCATGGGCATGTCTTTTTAGAAAGGATTAAACTCTCTTGCTTCAGTTATATCTATTTAGTGAGATGACAGGAACTGGTCATTCACATGGTTAGTCATAAAATCCTACATAAAACTTGTAGATCACTGAATATGATATGTTTGATTCCTTGCAATAGTTTTGTGATATAAAGATAGTGATATTAGAGTCATGCTAGTGGGTAGTTGTGGATTGTAGAAATACTTGTGTTGAAGTTTGTGATTCCCGTAGCATGCACGTATGGTGAATCGTTATGTGATGAAGTTGGAGCATGAGGTATTTATTGATTGTCTTCCTTATGAGTGGTGGTCGGGGACGAGCGATGGTCTTTTCCTACCAATCTATCCCCCTAGGAGCATGCGCGTAGTACTTTATTTTGATGACTAATAGATTTTTGCAATAAGTGTGTGAGTTCTTTATGACTAATGTTGAGTCCATGGATTATACGCACTCTCACCCTTCCATCATTGCTAGCCTCTTCGGTACCGTGCATTGCCCTTTCTCACCTCGAGAGTTGGTGCAAACTTCGCTGGTGCATCCAAACTCCATGATACGATATGCTCTATCACACATAAGCCTCCTTATATCTTCCTCAAAACAGTCACCATACCTACCTATTATGGAATTTCCATAGCCATTCCGAGATATATTGCCATGCAACTTCCATCATCATCATATACATGACTTGAGAATTTATTGTCATATTGTTTTGCATGATTGTAAGATAGCTAGCATGATGTTTTCATGGCTTGTCCTTTTTTGATGTCATTGCTACGCTAGATCATTGCACATCCCGGTACACCGCCAGAGGCATTCTATAGAGTCATACTTTGTTCTAGACATCGAGTTGTAATATTGAGTTGTAAGTAAATAAAAGTGTGATGATCATCATTATTAGAACATTGTCCCATGTGAGGTTATCAAAATAAAAAAGGCCAAATAAGCCGACAAAAAAAATAAAAGAGGCCAAAGAAGCCCACCAAAAAACAAAAAAAGAGAAAAAGTTAAAAAAATGAGAGAAAAAGAGAGGGGGCAATGTTACTATCCTTTTACCACACTTGTGCTTCAGAGTAGCACCGTGTTATTCATATAGAGAGTCTCTTGAGTTATCACTTTCATATACTAGTGGGAATTTTCATTATAGAACTTGGCTTGTATATTCCGATGATGGGCTTCCTCAAATGCCCGAGGTCTTCATGAGCAAGCAAGTTGGATGCACACCCACTTAGTTTCCAGTTTGAGCTTTCATACACTTATAGCTCTTAGTGCATCCGTTGCTTGGCAATCCCTACTCCTCACATTGACATCAATTGATGGGAATCTCCATAGCCCGTTAATTAGCCGCGTCGATGTGAAACTTCCTCCTTTTTGTCTTCTCCACACAACCTCCAGCAGGGGGCGCGCCTCTGACCCTCGTGGACACCCCGTAAGGCGGCTGGTGCCCTACTTTCGTCGCAAGAAAGGTAATATTCGGATAAAAATTGTGTTCAAATTTCAATCCAATCGGAGTTACGTATCTCCGGGAATATAAGAAACGGTGAAAGGCTATATCTGGGAATGCAGAAACAGAGAGAGATAGAAAGACAGATCCAATCTCAAAGGGGCTCTCGCCCCTCCCATGCCATGGAGACCAAGGACTAGAGGGGAAACCCTTTTCCCATCTAGGGAGAAGGTCAAGGAAGAAGAATAAGAAGGGGGGGCCCTCTCTTCCTCTCTTCCGGTGGCGCTGGAACGCCGTCGGGGCCATCATCATCACCGCAATCTACACCGACAACTTCACCGCCATCATCACCAACTCTTCCCCCCCTCTATGCAGTGGTGTAACCCGTCTTTTACCTGCTGTAAGCTCTACTTAAACGTGGTGCTCAATGCTATATATTATTTCCCAATGATGTATGGCTATCCTATGATGTTTGAGTAGATCCGTTTTGTCCTATGGGTTAATTGATGGTCGTGATTGGTTTGAGTTGCATGTTTTATTATTGGTGCTGTCCTATGGTGCTCTCCATGTCACGCAAGCATGAGGGATCCTTGCTGTAGGGTTTACAATATGTTCATGATTTTCTTATGGTGGGTGGCGTGAGTGATAGAACCAGAGACCCGAGTAAGTAGGTTGTTTGCATATGGGAATAAAGAGGACTTGATGCTTTAATGCTATTGTTGGGTTTTACCTTAATAATCTTTAGTAGTTGCGGATGCTTGCTAGAGTTCCAATCATAAGTGTAGATGATCCGAGAAGAGAAAGTATGTTAGCTTATGCCTCTCCCTCAAATAAAATTGCAATAATGGTTACCGGTCTAGTTATTGATTGCCTAGGGAAAAATAACTTTCTCGTGACAAAAATCTCTCTACTAAAACTAACTTAGTTGTGTCTTCATCAAAACAGCCCCTACTTTTTATTTACGCGCTCTTTATTATCTTGCAAACCTATCCAATAACACTTACAAAATACTTCTAGTTTCATACTTGTTCTAGGTAAAGCAAACATTAAGCGTGCGTAGAGTTGTATCGGTGGTCGATAGAACTTGAGGGAATATTTGTTATACCTTTAGCTCCTCGTTGGGTTCGACACTCTTACTTATCTAAAGAGGCTACAATTGATCCCCTGTACTTGCGGGTTATCAATAGGGGTAGACTAGTAACTTTAATCAGACATGACACGACTACATGTCTCCCCATTCAGAGACGGTGGGCTCCAAACATGGGCAGCAAACACACATTTGATTCAAACTCGTCCGAAAGACCTCTCTCTCTCCCTCAATTTTCTCATTCATACACGTGGGCGGCAAAACAAACTCTCCTCGCCCTAAATTGATGTAGGCAAATATTTAAAATAGGGGCAGGTGTGTAACTTCCCTCAGACGTGACACAACCGTCCTACATGTCAGCCTCGTTCATACACCGTGGGTGCCAACCATGGGCGGCAAAAGACCCTCTCCTCGCCCGAAATCGCTGTATGCAAATATTGGGGAGATGCGAGATTACCGTCCTATCCCCAACCGATGAGATGTCCGAAATTTTAAATACGGGCTAAGTTCATAACTTTCCCACATTTCAGGCAAGCGCATCCCAAAGATTCAGATCCCCTCCACCTCCATTTCCCCATTCATACACAGTCGGTGCCACAACAGCCTCCCAACTCCGGCCAGCCTCCTCCATCTTCCTCCCCATCCTCCACCTTACTGGAGCCGCTACACCTACCCCGTCGCCCACTGCAGGAGATGGACGTCTCTCATCCACGGCGCCGGACCAGGATCCTTTCATCGCGTCCTCTCGCTTAATCAGCGCCATCGTCCACCTTGTCATTGCTGCTCCTACGACCGCCTCGTCCACGTCAACAAGACTTATCCCCCGACCCGGCCGTCTGCCGTCTCAAGTCTTCTTCCGCGCCGTCGACAGCCATCACACCCGCATCACCCTCAACGTATCAGCAGGTGCCTACATGGCATCACAAGAGAGGTGATACCTTTTCATATCTCCTTAAGTTATTGATCTCACCCAGAAAATAGATCATAACTTGTTTACTGTACTTTTCCTGTCCATACCAAATCGTAGTGGCTAGTTGAAAGCAAACATTGGTTGCGAAGTACCTTTGTCCGGTTTGCACCTTCAGATCCGCTATGGCACGGTCACTATACTTGTAAAGCTTATGGTTTTCCCCTTTATATTCACTACCATCATTGTAGGTGCTTCACCTCAAGACCTCAACCCAAAAATCAAGCGAAACAACATGCCACTCATAATTCCAAAGCTTAGTTGTTGAAATACGAATCCGATATGATGCTCATATTACTAAAACAGAGAATGTTTAATTGGTTAGCTAATATTCCTATATTCGTTTCGAAAAGCATGTGCGCCACATATAGAGAGACAGGAGGGATTTGCATTTCTCTATGCGCTCTGGTTCATCATGGGTGGGCAACACACATTGTATTATCTAAAACCTGCTTGCTCTTTGTTACCATGTTCCTCTTCTGTTGTTCTTAATAAGTATATTACTTCCTCTATTCCTAAACTGCCTTGGGTGCGTGTGTGTGTTGTGGTGGTGTGCGTTTGTACTGGGTGTTGTTCATCGTTGCTTTATTTATAAAGCGGGGCGAAAGCCTTTTTTGGTAAAACATAAGTCTTTTTAGATATTCCAATAAGAACTACATACGGATGTATATAGACATATTTTAGAGTGTACATGCACTAATTTTGCTCCGTATGTAGTCCGCATTCGAATCTCTAAGGGATTTATATTTAAGAATGGAGGGAATAGTACAATATTTTCCTTGTCAGGAAGTGGAGCAGGGACATTTGCAGTCGACACATCTATTGGGTCGCTTCACATGGATGCTTTCAATGATTCTAGATGGTCTTCCATAATATCCGGGAAATGCTGGGAGCTATGTCGTCTTTGATAGTCTAGACTGATAGTAACAGTATTGTGCCTCCAGTTGAATAGAGCTGCCCCTTTTGGGGCTGAAGCCTTTCCGAACCCTTTCTTGCCGTACCGGCAATACAAGCCCATATGGTCCAGCTAGTTCTAGTTTCCTGATTTTACTCTTGATGCTTAGGGTTTTCCCTTTTATCTACCCTACTAGGATCTGCGTAGGTGCTTTTTGTCGTAATAGCAGTACTCCACCATTCAAGCTAAACAACACATTACTCATAATTCCAAACTTAGTTGTTCAAATATGATTGTGATATGATACTGATATTTGTTAACAGACCCATTTAATTGGTTAGCTAAAGGTCCCACTTGAGTTTCCAAATGCATGTTGTGACATATAGAGAGGTAGCAGGAATTGCATTTCTTTGTCACTTGTTGACTGTACTTTCTTATCCATACCAAATCATAGTTGTTATTTCAAAGCAAATATCGGTTGCTAAGTACCCTTTACGCGGTTTGCAGCTTCAGATCTTCCATGCCAATGCCACGATCAACACTATACTCATCATGCTTATAGTTTCCCCATTTTCTGATGACCACGATCAGCCTACGTGGTTCGTGTCGTAATAGCAATGCTCCACCCATCAAGCTAAACAAGCTTAGTTGTACAAATTCGAATCTGATATGATGCTGATATTAGTAAAAATGAGATAGGTTAAATTGGTCAGCTAAATGTTCCTAGTTTAGTTTCCAAATGTATGTGAGCCACATATCGAGAGACCAGAAGGAATAGTATTTGTCAGTGCGCTCTGGTTCATCATGGGTGGGCAACACACATTGTATGATCTAAAATCTGCTTGTTCTTTGTTGTCATGTTCCTCTTATGTTCTTTTTAATAAGTATATTACTTCCTCCATTCCTAAACTGCCTTGGGTGCGTGCTGTGTTGTGGTGGCGTGCATTTGGACCGGGTGTTGTTCATTGTTGCTTTATTTATAAAGCAGGGTGAAATCCTTTTTCTGTAAAACACAAGTCTTTTTAGATATTCCAATAAGAACTACATACGGCTGCATATAGACATATTTAAGAGTGTACATTCACTCATTTTGCTCCGTATGTAGTCCGCATTCGAATCTCTAAGAGACTTGTATTTAGGAATGGAGGGAGTAGTACAGTATGTTCCTTGTCGGGAAGTGGAGCAGGGACATTCGCAGTCGACAGGTCTGTTGGGTCACTTCATATGGATGTTTTCTACTATTCTAGATGGTCTGCCATAATATCCAGGAAATGTTGGGAGTTATGTCATCTTTGAGAGTCTAGACTGATAGTAACGGTATTGTGCCTTCAGTTGAACAGAACTGCCCCTTTTGGTGCCAAAGACTTTCTAGCCATACCAGCAATACAAGCCCATATGTTCGAGCTAGTTCCACTTTCCTGATTTTACTCCTGATGCTTAGGGTTTTCCACTTTTATCTACACTAGTATGATATGCGTAGGTTCTTTCTGTCATACTATAAGCACTCCACCCTTCAAGCTAAACAACACAACACTCATAATTCCGAAGCTTAATTGTTCAAATATGATTGTGACATGATACTGATATTAGTTAACAGACACATTTAATTGGTCAGCTAAAGGTCCCACTTGAGTTTACAAATGCATGTCGCGACATATAGAGAGGCAGCAGGAATTGTATTTCTTTGTCACTTGTTGACTGTACTTTCTCGTCCATACCAAATCTTAGTTGTTATTTCAAAGCAAACATCGGTTGCTAAGTACCCTTTGCATGGTTTGCAGCTTTAGATCTACCATGCCATTTCCACGGTCAACACTATACTCGTCATGCTTACATTTCCCCATTTTATGATGACCACGATCGGCCTACGTGATTCGTGTCGTAATAGCACTCCTCCACCCATCAAGCTAAACAAGCTTAGTTGTACAAATTCTAATATGATATTATGCTAATATTAGTAAAACCGAGACATGTTTAATTGGTTATCTAAATGTTCCTACTTTAGTTTCGAAATGCATGTGAGCCACATATGGAGAGATCAGAAGGAATAGTATTTCTCTGTGTGCTCTGGTTCATCATGGGTGGGTAGACATTGTATATAAAGACTTGTAATATCTTCAATCTGCTTGCTCTTTTGCTCTTCTTTAACATGATCCTCTTCCTCTTCGTCTTCGTCTTCGTCTTCTTCTTCGTCTTCTTCTTCTTCTTCTTCTTCTTCTTCTTCTTCGTCTTCCTCTTCGTCTTCTTCTTTAATAAGTATGTTCCTCTTAGTACATTTGCGGTCGACTGGTCAGGTCGAGTTGTTCTCTCTTAGTATATTTTGAATCTGTCAGGTTAGGTCCACTTGTTCTTCTTTACTATATGTTGAAGCTGTCATCTGCGAAGTATCATCACTTTTGGAGCTCCCATATTTTGAGTAGTAGGCCACATCATATTAATGCACACACCAAATTATAGCATGCATGGCATCTCTTAGAAGAATTGCAGAGATAACACAAAGGGGTTTACAGGGAGGCAGTATTGGATTAGAATCACTTCAGCATTACAAAGATAATCTCACTTATTTTTATGTTTTCATGCATGTCAAGTATTGAACATGATCAAAAATGAATATGAGAGTGGGCGCACGAGAGGATTATTGCGGAACAATCCACTGGCTAACAAACTTGGCATGGTGGAGGATGGCCTATCTTATTCACCCATCAAGGTGCATGCTATAACTTGGCAAGGTTGTATTGGTTGCGCATATTTTGCATATGACCTCTTGCATTACTTCTACTTTGTTACACCACCATCAGCTTAGTTTAAGCATCATATATGAGTATATGCCATACCTATCCATTTTCTGTACCTATTCCATGTGTGATCATATTATGTTTTTCCAGTCAAATGTTGTTCTTTTGTAATAGATGTCCAAAAGGAAGAGTGATAGGGGCGAGGGTGTCCCGATCTTTCGATGAGATGATAACTATCGATTTGGTGGAGACGACTTTGACGATCCGACTACAAATGTGCACGACGTTGCGCCTTAGCAATCGCTAAACCAATCTCCTGAGGTTACTGACGATGCTGGAAGCACGGTCAGCCTGACCACGAAGGTCTATTCCTGCAAGCAATCGAAGAACGAGCAAGAATATGATAAAGAAATCTGAATATTGCAAATATATATGAAGTATTGATAATGGTGGGGATCCGGAAGCGGTCTTGGTCTGGTCGTTGGACACAAACGAAGTACACGAAGTTGCAATGGCTAACTTTTAACTAAACAAATCCCCAAAGAAAAAGCTACTAGATGGATCTACTTATATAGGAGCAAGGGGTGGCGGCCAAGGAGGTGGGAGGACGTCCCAAGACAGCCTAAAACTAACCCTAGGTCGTACAAGGCTCATGGGCCCAAGTGGAGGTGATGCAACACCTTTGGGCTTGTAATTTGACTCGGATTCTGCTGCAACGTCAGATTGTTTCGTCCATAACTCAACACTCCGGACGAATTTGAAGGTGAATCCAATTGGGTTGGAAAGAGCACGAAATCTAGTTTCCAACAAAAAAAGAATCACCCAATTCGGAGTCCGTATGAAAAAGTTGTTGGCGTTTTGAGTCAGGTATGTCTGTGCAGTCCGAATCTGAATCCAGAATGTGAGAGACTTGGACTCTATCTTCTCTTGGCCCAAAAGTGACGTGAGAGGACTTTTTGAACACAACCTAAACTTCTCCTTTTCCCTTATCTTCATATGTGGATTGTACAAATGTCCCATACACCTGCAATTAGACAAAACACAAAAGTGTGTGAAGTATTTTTGTTCTGGATAACCTAAATAGATTATTGAATAGTTTGCATTAGAAATCACCTGACAAATATGCATGTATGCAATATTTTTGGTCGTATCCAAGGTAGTCATGTCCTCATCATCCTCCCCTTTTTGAAAACAAAGCCGTCCTCGGCATTGCTTAATCTGAAATGTGGCTAACAAAAGAGACAAGGTGTACATGTTGTATATGTATATGTCATCCATTTTAACTTCCCTTGATTTTTGCACATATGTCACATGTATACATGAGTAACTTTCATTGTTCATAAAATCTAAAGCCAAAAAATTATCACAAGAAGTAGAAGGCATGAAAATATTGCAACTCAGTTTGCACATATAAGTGAAGCTCTTATTCACTTCAAAAGATTGGCAATGTTCATCATTAAACCATCCTAACTTCGATGAATAAACCTTACTTGCATCAAATTTACATGCTACAACATGCTTAAATAAGCAAACATGCTATAAGTCATTGGACACAAAATCATCATCAAGATTAGAGGTCATATCAAAATGATTAAACATTGGTTCTTTTGCATCAACAGTTAATTCAATGGGTGCACTCAAAATTGTTGATATTTCAGTTGTTTGATCACATGACGCATTCATGACAGTAACAAGAGTCTCTAAAATAGGTGGTGTGCTCAAATCAACAGGTAACTCAACACATGATGCATTCAAGTTAACTAGGCATGCTTCATTCTCATGTGAAGTTATATCATCAATACCTTTACTGTTACCTCGCAGAGATGCAGCTGATGTAGGTACGGACGTTGACAATGTACCATACTCTTGAGATGATATCACGCTCACAATCCGAGGTGGGGCTGCTCTAGTAGGTGCAATAGTGGAGTAACCAACCGGCGGTGGTGAGCATGAACTGGAATAGTAGTTGTTGTAACCCAATGCATCCTCCTGTATCTGTCTCTCAAAGGTACAAGCACGGACATACATACCAGTAATGCAACGAGGAATATACTGAAATCTTGCCTGAATATCATGGTTCAAACCACCAAAAAATCTATTCATTGTATCATCCTCGGATTCTTCTATGTCACAATGATGCATATAAGATTTGAACTCTTGGTAGTAAGCATGAACAGTGTTACTGCCTTGTTTTAATTGCTCCAATTTGCGACACAATTCACGACGATAATAAGGAGGAAAAAATTGTTGTCTCATTACATCTTTCAAAAGTTTCCAAGTTGTGGGTTGGTTATCAATGTTTTTCTTACAATGTACACTCCACCAAACAGAAGCAAAACCAGTAAATGCTCTAATGGTAGTTCGTACTCTCTCAAGTTCAGAAAAATCATGGTGACTAAAAACTTGTTCTACTTCAAGCTCCCAAGCTAGATAAATAGCAGGATTAAATCTACCCTCAAATGATGGTAAAGAGATAACCTGACCATATGCTTGTGTGTGTTGTCCCAACTCTCGTGATGGTGAAGATGTGTCCGTCGTCCAAGAATTTCTATCTCTGGAACCTGTCATGATTAGTAGAAACAAGAACCAAAATTCGAGAATAATGTTCCTATGAACTACTAGGATGTGGTTGTAAAGTGCTCACAGTAAAGCAAATATCAATATCTTACAAGTTCTTACCATGCGGCAGGTGGTGACAGGCAACCAGCTGTGTCAAATAACTCCAAAGATTGTGTAAAGCGATTGCCAGGGGAACGTGCGTATACACGGTGCAGAAATATGCGGAGCTGGGAAGGCTTATAATATGGTAGCAAAAAGGGTCAGCAATAATCAATTCAGAGATGCAAAGTTGAATAAACGCTCAACGACGGTACTGTGCTGGTCCTAGGCTAGACCGAACTAGAGACGCGAGCCTAGAACACTAATGAGGTCACATCGTAGCACAACTAGCATCAGTGAAGGATACTAAGTAGCTCTGGACAGCAAGATATAAGTGAAGATCACAACGGCAGTAAAGATAATGATGTGAAACAACAGCCAAGCAGGATATATCAACAACTTTGTCTCCAACTTTCCTCTGAAAAAGTTTATGCCGATTTTTTTGATTTTTTTTCAAGAATGGTATTGACTCAAGCTTTCAAACACAAAAGGAATCACTCAATTCCGAGTTGATATGAGGAGTCAAAAAATTCGAAAACTGGCCTGAAAACTGGAATAAGCTGTGTTCATGAACTTCGGAGGGCAAAAAGACCTATTTAGAAGCCGATTTTGAGGTGCCAAATATTGAACTAGCTTCTTCAACTATTTAGATGCGCCTTGTCACTAGCTTTCGTTTGAGTACTCGCGGAGGCAAAACGGACTTGTATGAGGAAGTTATGCCTGTTTTACTGAACAGTGCACAAAACAGATTCCAATCCGAATTCAACTACGAGATTGAGTCTAAAAAGATCCGAATTTTGTTTTTTTTCTTCTCTCTTTTTTTCCTCACACTTTTTTTCTTTCTCTCCTTTTTTTCTCTGACTTTTTTTCTCTTTTTTTTTCTCTCGTTTTTTCTCTCTCTTTTTTTTCTCCCTCTTTCCAAAACAAACTATATAAGATGCAGATTGGATCAAGCGAAGATGTGAACGATCTCAACTATTATTATGACAATGAATGGTGGGTAGCACGTGGTGGACATTGATGGATGGGTGGTGGACAGCGGAAGAGATAATGATGCAGTGGTGGCGTGACTAATGTGAACAGAACTCGAAACTCTAAACGAACTAGACACTAAGACCAGCAACTCGACACGACGATGCAACCGATAATTCAACTATGCAAGCAATGAAAAGAAATCTGCAAAGGCTCAGACTGGCTTGGACCAAGGATGAATAGATCTAACTCTTTTTTGTGGCTTTTTCTTGGACAATAGGTAAGAAAATAAATCTAATCTAGGAAAACTGGAAATTCTCACCGAGCAACCTGAAAACTGATACCACTTGATAGAGGCAAAGGTGTCCCGATCTTTCGATGAGATGATAACTATCGATTTGGTGGAGACGACTTTGACGATCCGACTACAAATGTGCACGATGTTGCGCCTTAGCAATCGCTAAACCAATCTCCTGAGGTTACTGACGATGCTGGAAGCACGGTCAGCCTGACCACGAAGGTCTATTCCTGCAAGCAATCGAAGAACAAGCAAGAATATGATAAAGCAATCTGAATATTGCAAATATATATGAAGTATTGATAATGGTGGGGATCCGGAAGCGGTCTTGGTCTGGTCGTTGGACACAAACGAAGTACACGAAGTTGCAATGGCTAACTTTTAACTAAACAAATCCCCAAAGAAAAAGCTACTAGATGGATCTACTTATATAGGAGCAAGGGGTGGCGGCCAAGGAGGTGGGAGGACGTCCCAAGACAGCCTAAAACTAACCCTAGGTCGTACAAGGCTCATGGGCCCAAGTGGAGGTGATGCAACACCTTTGGGCTTGTAGTTTGACTCGGATTCTGCTGCAACGTCAGATTGTTTCGTCCATAACTCAACACTCCGGACGAATTTGAAGGTGAATCCAATTGGGTTGGAAAGAGCACGAAATCTAGTTTCCAACAAAAAAAGAATCACCCAATTCGGAGTCCGTATGAAAAAGTTGTTGGCGTTTTGAGTCAGGTATGTCTGTGCAGTCCGAATCTGAATCCAGAACGTGAGAGACTTGGACTCTATCTTCTTTTGGCCCAAAAGTGACGTGAGAGGACTTTTTGAACACAACCTAAACTTCTCCTTTTCCCTTATCTTCATATGTGGATTGTACAAATGTCCCATACACCTGCAATTAGACAAAACACAAAAGTGTGTGAAGTATTTTTGTTCTGGATAACCTAAATAGATTATTGAATAGTTTGCATTAGAAATCACCTGACAAATATGCATGTATGCAATATTTTTGGTCGTATCCAAGGTAGTCATGTCCTCATCAAAGAGGGTGAGTGCAGATCCTCAAGGAGTACAAACTAGGTACTTGGAAAAGGTAGCGATACCTGTTAAATCAGATAGATCGACAGCCACAGAAAACACAGGCCCAACTGTACCACACTTTACCCTTACTCCACTGGTCAAACCCCTATTAGAACTGCAGAGAGCCCAACGTCAGGTATTGTCTGTGGTACCAATTCAAAATTTGAACTCCTACATTTCTGCATAGGATCTCACAACAATACTGGGCACTGCATTGCTCTTGTCAGTACCTCTTGCCCTTTGTCAGCATACTTACACTCATTGCTGTTTGATTATGTAGCATTACTGTAAATGTTCTCTTCCTTATCCTCCCTTTGCTCAAAATTATAAGATCTATATTTAGTCTTAGATAAATGTAGAATTAACACAATTGTTATGAAGTTTTGGATTGCTTATGTAAGTACCTGTTGTCATGTACTCCCTCCGTATCGAATTAGTTGTTGTTCAATTGGATGTATTTAGAACTTAATAGTGCTAGATACATCATACATCCATTTGAGCGACAAGTAAAAACGGACGGAGGTAGTATTACTGTACTTGCATTGCGGGATAGTTGATTGTCTAGCATTACTCTGCATCTTATCTTCCCTGCCCTCCACTTTCTACAAATTATTAGATCTACATTTACTCTTACCAAAATGTTGAATAAAGCCAATGCCACTTCACATGTTGATGTCTGCATTCCTCTTGTCAGTACCTTTTGCCTTGTAACGCTATACTTAATAAATAGCTATTTGATTATGTATCATCACTCTACACCTGAGCTTCATTATCCTCTATTTCTTCCAATATTATGTATAATAAAGGCAACGCTTATAAAGAAGTTTATTTGGGAATTTCTTGAATTATCCTTCCATCGACATGGAGAAGGGCTTTGTCCAGCCCGTGTTAACATGTAATGTAAGTTCATCCTTCTCAAGCCTTCAAACTTTGTTCTAGTACAGACTTGGATAGGCATCATTTCCTCCTCCACTGATGTTTACTTTGGTGTTTACATCTGATTGGATGTTTGCAACAACTACCAGTTTTAAATTGTAGTTGTAAAAACATGTTCCTTATGCAGAACAAATCCATTTATTTGCTTATATAATTGTGAAACCTGTTACGTGTCTACTTGTTTTTCTTTCAGAGTCATATCTCTTATGCCAGGCAGAACTTTAGGGAAGATAGTGAGCCAAACCATCTTGAAGAGAGAAAGATGCTCCCAAGGTCATATCTTGATGAAGACAGTGAGTTGAAGCTACTCACCAGCAGCTGTGAGACAACCTCTGTACAGTTGCTGCCTCAATCAGTTTGACTTCTTCAATCTCAACTTAAAGTGGAAAGGCTTGCTTCAGCTCAGCTCCGACTTGATGTCAATGATGCAAAGAAGACCTGAGAGGACCGCCTTGCGGGCTTTGGTGCTATACAACTAGGGTTAGAGCATCTATCGTTGACACAACTGAGGTCTCATCAGCTTGTTCTACTACTTGCGGTGCATGTCCAGGCCAGGCCTAATGCTTTCTGAAGTTCTCTCAATTTTGTATATTCTTTTGTCGGCGTGTTTATATGCACTCGTGGCAACCTTTGATGCCCCGTTTATGTAATCCGTGGTCTTGTTGTGCTTTATTATCACCGGTGGTGAACGTTGATGCCCAGTGGATGTAATATGCCGTAATTTCTTTATTGTATAGTCTTGGTTTATTCTTAGTCGGTATGATGTAATTTAGGCCGGAAGCTCCAATGGATCTCAATGTTGTCGGTCTTCAGGCCGGCCCGTAGCTCGCTATGCTATATATGGGCCGAAACGTGGGCCTATAATCATCTTGGGCCATTAGCAGGTCTAAACGTATAGTAGTTTCCTGCCTTTAACAAGCCGTGTAAAGTTCTGGCCAGCTGGGCCAGAGAATTAGGCCCATGGTTGGCCCAAATAGAAAACGAGCCATTAACAGGCCAAAATATATCTCGGGCCCTGTTTGGCCCAATAAAATTATGGGCTTTAAATAGGCCGGTATCAACACGCGCTGTAGGCCCAACTATGTCATGGGCCATTAACAGATGGGCTGTAAGCAGGTCGGATTCAACACGGGCATGAATTAGGCCCAACTGTTATACGGGCCATTAACAGGCCGATAGGCACCTTGGGATGAAATTTATCTATGAAGACTACGAGCCATTAAGAGGCCTAAAGTCACTTCAGACAAGAAATAGCCCAGTTTCAGCACGGGCCATTAAATGGCCTAAAGTGAAACCGGGGCGACAACAACCCAGATGCACCACGGGCCGCTAACAGGCCGAAAGTATTATCGGGCCGAACTGGTAAACGGGCATTTAACAAGCCGAAATTCAAACACGGCTTAGAATGGGCCCAAAAGAATAGTGGCCTGTTAACGAGCCAAATCTGATATGGGCCTTAATTTGACCCAAAACAAGGTAGGCTGTTAACGGGCCGGCCCACTAGTGTTTGAAAAATATGGTGGGCCTTTAGCTGGGCCGACCTTTTTACCTTAAGTGGCTGACTGTTGGGCTGTGCCATGTGTCGACATATCATAGGCGTCTTCCGTCCATTGTAGGGATGACATTTGTCCCAACCATGAGCTGACACGTAGATCATCCAACGAATGAGAATTTTACACGTGGAAAATCCCCATTGGTCGGGGCTATTAACGGGTTATCGGATCCAAACCGGAACCCGATAGCTTAACGATGACCCGTTACGGTGGATGCCACATGTCGGTTACCCTGACACAAACACTTTTATGACACGCCATTTATCGTCATGGAAGTGGACACTTCCGTGATGATAATTTTGGTATTGTCATGGAACACTTCTACGACAACACAAGTATGACTATATTGATTCTGTCATAAAATCGTCATGGATGTACATGCATGATAGAAAACGTGACCTACTGTGACAAACACGTATCATCACAGAAGTGTATTTTTTGTAGTGCTTATAGCTTTGGTGCATCCGTTGCATGGCAATCCCTACTCCTTACATTGATATCAATTGATGGGCATCTCCATAGCCCGTTGATTAGTCTCGTCAATGTGAGACTCTCTTCTTTTTTTGTATTCTCCACACAACCTCCAACATCATATTCTACTCCACCCATAGTGCTATATCCATGGCTTAGGGCATCTCCAGCCGCGCCCCCAGGAAGGCCTCCCCAGGCGTTTTTTTCGCGCCGGCGCCGAAAAAATGGCCCAGTCGCGCCCCCAGGAGCCTGATTTTCGCCGGCTTGGGCCGAAAACAGCGCCGGCGGACCCAGGCCGAACCCGGCGCGCTGGGGGCCGCCCGGGGGCGCCGGGGCGAACTATTTTGGCGCGAAACAGCCGCGGGCCTGCCGTGTCAGCGACTCTACCCTCTTCTCGCCTCTTCGTCGTCCTCATCGCCTTGTTTCCCACGGCGAATCAATGCCAAAGCTGCCGCGCTGCCGCACCGGTCAGCCTGCGCCATTGATGCTCACGGGCGGCGCAGTGAAGGCCGGATGACGTGCGTCCCTCGCCCTCCCTCGCCCGCCACGCGTGCTCACGGCGGCTCGCACACGGGTCAGCGCCTCGGGCTATATAAGACGCGCCCCAGCGCACTCAGCGACTCGTGCTCTCTCGCCGTTGTCATTCCTCCCTCTCCTCTCTCGCCGTCATCGTTCCTCCCTCTCCTCTCTCTCGCCGTCTCCAGAACCCATGGCCGAGCGCTTCCCAGGCGACGGCGCGGCGGCGAACGGCTTCAGCTGCCGCCATCTCCACGAGAACGAGGCTCGCCTCCTTTTCGAGGACGAGTACCCGGTCCCGCCGGACATGCGGGTGCCCGGGGCTTGGAGGATCAGCGCCGGCGGCATGCCGGTGCCACCACCACCCACCGGGGCAGCGCGGCGTGCGGAGATCGCACGCATCCGCGCGTCCCTGCCGCGGGCGGCGAGGGAGGGGCCAAGGTACGTCCCCGACAGCCCGCTCTGGGAACCCTACTTCCGCCGCCGTCACGCCGAACAGCTCGAGGCCACCAATGGCATCGTGCCCTCCGGCAGGCTCAACTCCAATGGCCGGCGCTGGTGGTGGGGCATGCCCAGGCGCACGTTGAAGGCCGTCCTCGAGTACATTGAGGGCGGCAACACGCCGCGCCTCGAGTATCCCGCTCCCCCGTCCTTCTCACGCCGCCGGGGAAGCTCCTGGACCCCGAGGCGCATGGAGACCGGGGGGTCCTCCTCCTCGTCCGGCGGCTCGCCCTGCCTCCGCCTCGTCAAGCCGGAGCCCCAGGACACGCCGGTCAGCGCGCGCACCCGCAGCTCCGGCGTTTGCATCGGCGCCAACGCCTCCCCACCCACCGGCCGCTTCGTCCTCGTCGAGCCCAAGCCGGAGCCCGACCTCCCGCCGGAGTACGAGGAGATAGCCCGGCGCGGCATCTCTGACGAGGATGCCCTGCGGTGGGCGCGTGACGACTACCTCGGCGACAAGATGGTCCGGCAGCGCCGGGCCCTGGAGGAGATCGCCGCCTGCAAGCGTGGGCGCAAGGACGAGCACGGCGTCGTGGTCCTCGACAGCGACGACGACGACGCCCCCGGACCGTCCAACCCGCCGCACCAACCGGGGGAGGGATGCAGTAGGGACGGCGGGGGCGGCGACGATGACGACGACGACGGCGGCGGTGACTACATGCGGTTCTACAGCCTCCTCGGCATGTAAACCGCGTGGGTAGGCGGCGAGGCGGGCGGTGAAGGAGACGGCGGGGGTAGCCCGCGCAAGTTTTTTTTTATTTTTTGTAAAATATGTTTAATTTTGAACGAACTCGCCGATGTTTGCGCCGTATTTTAATTTTTTAAAAACACGTGGGCGCCGCGACTGGGGGCATCACGCCCCCAGTGCACGGTTTTGCGCCGGCGCGCCCCCAGGGGGCGATTTTTTGCCCCTCCTGGGGGGCCAACGGCTGGAGATGCCCTTACACTCATCTATTACGTGAGAGTTGAAAAAGCTGAAACGCGTTTAAAAGTATGAACCAATTGCTCAGCTTGTCATTGGGGTTGTGCATGATAACTAATTTGTATTAAGAAGATGGAGCATGACAAGACTACATGATTTTGTAGGGATAACTTTCTTTAGCCATGATATTTTGAAAAGACATGATTGCTTCTTAGTATGCTTGAAGTATTATTGTTTCTATGTCAATATTAAACTTCTGTTTTGAATCTTATGGATGTGAATATTCATGCCACATAAAGAAAGATTACATGATAAACATGTTAGGTAGCATTCCACATAAAAATTCTATTTTTATCATTTACCTACAAAAGGACGAGCGGGAATTAAGCATGGGGATGCTTGATACGTCTCCAACGTATCTATAATTTTTGATCGTTCCATGCTATTATACTCTCAATCTTGGATGTTTTGTATGCATTATTATGTTATTTTATATCATTTTTTGTGACTAACTTATTAACCTAGTGCGCAGTGCCAGTTGTTGTTTTCCCCTTGTTTTTGTCTTACAGAAAATCAATACCTATCGGAGTCCAAATGGAACAAAACATTTTGACAATTTTTCTTGGACCACAAGACACCCTAGAAGCTTCGGGAGGAGGACAAAAGAGCGACGAGGTGGCCACAAGCTCAAGGGGCGCGCCCCCGGGGGGGGGGGGGGTGGCATGCTTGTGCCCCCCGTGGCACTTTAAACCCTAATCTTTCTTATATAAATACCCAAAATTCCCCCTAGACCAGAGGGTACACCAAAAATACTTTTTCGCTGCGGCAAGTTTCTGTCTTCATGAGAACCCAGCTGGGGACCTTTTTCGGTGCTTTGCCGGAGGGGGATTCGATCATGGAGGGCTTCTCCATCAACCCTGCTGCCCTTCCGATGATGTGTGAGTAGTTGACCACAGATCTACGGGTCCATAGCTAGTAGCTAGATGGCTTCTTCTCTCTCTTTGATCTTCAATACAATGTTCTCCTCGATGTTCTTAGAGATCTATTCGATGTAGTCTTCTTTTGTGGTGTGTTTGTTGAGATCCGATGAATTGTGGGTTTATGATCAGATTATCTATGAATATTATTTGAGTCTTCTTTGAACTCTTTTATGCATGATTTATATAGCTTTGTATTTCTCCCTGAACTATTGATTTGGTTTGGGCAACTAGATTGATTTTTTCTTGCAATGGGAGAGGTGCTTTGTAATGGGTTCAATCTTGCGATGCTCAATCCCAGTGACAGAAGGAGACATGACACATATTTGTATTTTTGCCATTAAGGATAAAAAGATGGGGTTTGTTCATATTGGTTAGACTTGTCCCTCTACACCATGTCTTCTTGCTTAAGGTATTACTCCATTCTTGTTAACTTAATACACTAGACACATGTTGGATAGTGGTCGATATGTGGAGTGATAGTAGTAGATGCAGGCAAGAGTCGGTATACTTGTCTCAGACGTGATGCCTATATACATGATCATTGCCTTGGATATCTTCATATCTACGCGCTTTTCTATCAATTTCTCAGTAGTAATTTGTTTACCCACTGTATGCTTTCTTTCAAGAGAGAAGCCTCTAGTGAAAACTATGGCCCCCGGGTCTATCTTTTATCATATTATTTTCAGATCTACAAAATCAAAAACACAAAAATACCTTGCTGCAATTTATTTACTTTTATTTTATCTTGCACTTTTACTTATCTTTTATATCCATCACTATCAGATCTCACCCTTGCAAGTAACCGTGACGGGATTGACAACCCCTTTATTGTGTTGGGTGCATGTATTTGTTTTCTTGTGCATGCGCAACTATCCTCCTACTAGATTGATACCTTGGTTCTTAAATGAGGGAAATACTTATCTCTACTTTGCTGCATCACCCTTTGCTCTTCAAGGGAAAAACCAATGCAAGCTCAAGAAGTAGCAATGTCAGGTGTGGGGATTGCTCTTTTAAAACTAGTTTTTGGGATCTTTCTTTATCTATCAGCAACAAGATGCTACTATTAGCTAAGTATGGCGTGGGGTTGAATTGAAAGCTACTTTTAGAAGACTAGATGATCCGTTCTGCCAATTGGCGTAGAAACCAACTGTAGCCCAGACTTTAGGTGTACTATTTGAAGGATGTTTTTCCTCAACTATGTACAAATTATTACGCTCGTACTGTGTTGGGGATATAGCTCCGAGGTGTGACCCGCCCAGGAGGGGCCGGGTTACACTGTTGGCGGTTTAAATAAGAAGAAGGTCCAAGGAGGCCCAAGGAGAATTATGAAGATGGAGGCTCATAGAGGCAGGCCTGGTAAAACCCCAAAGACCTGGGCCTATGAACCGCCATATGATAACTTGCCCTGTAAGGCATGATTAGTTAGAAACTGAGCCGGTCACGTTGTGTGAGCCAGCCGAGACTCTGTATGCTTCCGGGTCTTGACCTGTCTATATAAAGGTGAGATCCGGCAGCGGGTTAACTCAAGAAACAATCAATCAAGAGCTAGGTCAAGCATATTCACTCCCTTGTAATCAAAACCCAAGCAATACAACTAGAAGCAGGACATAGGCTCTTACCTCGTTGGGAGGGGCCGAACCTGGGTAAACTCCTTGTGTCCTTTGTCCCATTGAACCCCTTCAAGCTAACCTATGTTGCGATGGCTCCACGCCTAAGTCCTTTCACAATGGCATCTGTCGTGTTAAATCCATGACAGTTGACGCCCACCGTGGGGCCACAACATGGTGGTTCCGAGTTCTTGAAGGGCAGCTTCTCTGGGATCAAGGGATACGCTGTGGACCAGATGACCAAGAGCCATCGCGGCAAGATCTACATAGATGATGCTGTATGGGGTGAGGAGGACGATTCAATCAAATACGGATACTGGGTCCCCTTTGACGGAATCCACATCTTCATCGGTAAGATTGGCGAGTCAGGGCCTGAGCTGGTTCAGGGCCTACTGAGGGAGTCCTGGTTCTGTGACTCGGGATGCCTTAGACGCATGAACGAACGAAGCCTGGTCCTTCGTATATTACGGAAGAAATCACGAGAGATTTATAACAAGTCGCCAAACCGCCGTCCAGCTCTCGCCTTATCATGACAGTCAGTTTTCAGCTTTCTCTATTGAGGTGTTTGACCAGGCGAACCAGGAACACAATCGCAGTAGTTCTCCCTTTAGTACCCTAGCCGAACAAGCGGAACGTAAGGTAGTAATCGCAGGAGCTGGGCAACCCAACTATTGACCAAAGACATGATCCGGAGCTGATGCATACTCCTTCCGTCCGGGAAAAGTTGTCTCCACCGACGTTTTATGAAAACCCCCTCTCCTTTATTCCGACAAGCCATGCAGCCCATTGCGCCTGCTTGGTCGCCTCGTCACACGCCGGCGGCCTACTCCGCTGCCTTGCCGCCTGCTCTGCCGCCTCTCTGCCTGCTCCATCACCTCACCGCGCGCGGGCCGCCTTCCCCCTAGTCTCGCCACTTCTCTTCCTTCACACAAGGAGATCCAGAGGTAAGGATCCCCTTTTCTACAAAGCCTACGACTTCCTGACTCCGGCGGCAGTGCTCATGTCCGCGAGGGAGTCGGGTCTCGATCCGGAGGTAAGGAAGATCCTCGAGCTCCTTGTCCTCGAGCTCCTCATCCACTAGTTCCTCCTCCAGACTCGAGCGGCTGCTGCAGAAGTCGACAGTGTGGGGAAGATGAGCACATCGTGGGGAAGACGAAGACTTGCTCCAGCCACATACCACTGCCCCGTGCTCGTCTTGCCGCTGCCATTTCCCTCCTCAAGCTGGTAGACTGATGATGGAGGACCCGCACTCTTCACTCCACCGGCGTCGTCGCTGCCGCTTCTATTGCCCGCTCGCCCACGGTAGCGTAGGTCCATCTTCTAGCTGCTGATTTTTGTCTGGTGAAGCAAGCATCTGAGCTGGTTTTGTTCTTGTCCTCTTGGACTGTGTAGCGATTAGAGGAGGACTTTGTGCTGAGGAATGCAGTACGAGTATGGATGCTGCTTCCGTTGATCTCAGGTGAGCTTGCTAGACAAATACAGATGCGCCCTTGATGATTTTAAAACTACTGTTAGCTATGGAATTCGAGAGAGCAACCACACATTGAAATAACATTGCGCATACAGTATGCTTTGATCTCCAAGGTTCAACTACTGTTAGCTTGAGATGAACATACAGTATACTTGACTGTATAACTATAAATTTGCCCGAACATATGCTTGAGATGAACATGCCACTGTCCAGTAAGATAAGATAAAACCATGACAGTTTTGACTAGGAAGCATGACAATCCCAAACTATTTGTGTAAAAATTCAGTAAACTTGTGCATCTAGGAATCAAAACGTGAACATCAACTTGACAGATCAAAAGTTCAAAACCTGAAAGATCAAAACTAATTGAGTAAAAATTCAGTAAAATTGACAGATCAAAACCTGACAGAAATTGTCAGGTTTTAGAAGAAAATGATAGGTTCTGAACAGCAACTTAACTGAACAAAGATCTTGACTGAATAATACAGTTAATTCTGATTATTAACAGCAGAGTAATGGAGTGAGAAATCTTACTGTAAATTCAATTACTATAGTTACCGAAACTTCAAAAGTTAACTGAAATTTTTGTCCTCTTGGATTCAGCTACTGAACATGATCACTATTGAACATGATCATATTCTGATTGTACTTGTCTTCAAAAGTTAACTGAATTTTTTGTGAAGTTTTAAACAAAATGATTACTATTGCATCTAGGAATCATTGTTCTGCTGCTATATGTAGTGGTGCTGCTATATGACCATGCTGGAATATGCATTTACATAGACTGACTGATGACTCAATATATTCTTGACTTTGTTACATGTCTTACTGATTCTTCTTGACAGTGTAAATTCATACAGCAACAGTAACAGTTAACTAAACTTCTTTTGAGTGCATTTATCACTTCAGAAAACTTTCAACATAACATTCTTGCTGAAAGTTAATTGTGATCCTTTCCCCTGTAGTTGGGCTAGTTACAGGTTACGCATAGGCCCGTCATCTAGTTGGAGTTGAGCTACTAGATGCAAAATAGACTTTCGGCGGCTCTGATTTATGTTAGGCAAATGAGGTACAGTTAATTTTGGATTCACCAAAGGATGGCACTAGCATGGTTTTGCATCAGAATGGCTTTGCATCAAAGCATCAGAATAATTACAAGAGTTACGCTGCATGATTTTGCATCAGAGAAAATGATTTTGCATCATTCTGAAATTCAATATGAACGAGAGCATCAGAATGATTTTTGCATCAGAGCATCACACTAAGTGTTCAAAATTTTCCAACAAACTTTACTTAATTTAAATTTGAATGTCACTTTCAAGTTCAGTACGTATCTCTGCATTGTATTTTTGTACACTTAGGTATAGTCAATGCTTAAGCTATAGTCTCTGCATTAATCTATTTGTACACTGAATCAAATTAGATAAAGTCTTTGCATTTGTCTGTTTGTACACTGAATCAAGTTACCATCAAATTTCTATTACTCCGTGAAATTACTCTTGGTTATAGCTCTCATACAAAATTAAGCGAATTAGAATTACTCTTGCAAATAAATTTCTTAGACAAGATTAGGCGAATCAGGATCAAGTAATGCTCTAACAGTTTGCATCAGGTTGTGCTTCTTCCTGGGTGTACACTGATTATTCCTGATCCACTCGATGCAGTGCTCAAATGATCTGAGTTTAACGAGCATCAATTGAACACACTGCTCAATTTCCTGATCCATTGCTCAATTTCACTTGAATGATACACTTTGCAGGAGAGGTAGCAGAGGAGGCGGGAGAAAGTCATGGAGTAGTACCAACAGAGGCGCAAAAGGAGGCGGGAAGAAGTCAAGGCCAATCGATTAGAAGCAGAGGCAGCAACAGGGGTGGGAGGCGGCACTCGTCCTGTCAGCAGGTGGATGGCGGGGCCAGAGGAAGCGCGCCGATGGAGGAAGTGCACCGGCCAGAGGAAGCGCACCAGCGGGAGCTTGGGGTGCGACTCCTGTGTGCCCTCTTTTCAACGGGTGGCATCACCTGTGCTCCACGGAGGAGAGATGGAGGTCGGCGCCGACATAGGAGATAGAGGCTGGCGGTGGGGGCTCCGACGAGGCGGCGGAGGCCATACATGTTATGTAGGGGTGATGCAGGTGAGCGGTGGCGGCGCAGGTGGACGGCGGCGCTTCTCCTGCGAGTTGGGACGGCGGTAGTGCGCAAGGCATGACGGCGGCTCCGCTTGGGGAAGCTTTCGACGGTGCCGACAGGGAAGAAGGAAGGTGGAGGCGGGGTGATTTGCATGCGAATTAAATCCCTGAGGGGTTTTTGCAAAAAAAGTTGAACTATGACCGGACGAAGCCTGATCCTTCATATAATACGGAAGAAATCACGAGAGATTTATAACAAGTGGTTGAACCGCCGACCAGCTCTCGCCTTATCATGACAGTCAGTTTTTGGCTTTCTCTACTAAGGTGTTTGACCAGGCGAACCAGGAACACAATCGCAGTAGTTGTACCTTTACTACCCTAGCCGAACAAGCAGAACATGAGGTAGAAATCACTGGAGTAGGGCAACCCAACTATTGACCAAATACATGATTCAGAGATGATGTATATAATGCAATGTTCAGGACACCGAAGTGTACTATAGAAGTGTTCGAACATTTTTTTAATGATATGTGGCCGAATAGAGCCCCTGGCATTTTAAGCCGTACCAAAGTATATATATGGCAATCTTAGCACAAAGGAGGAATGCAGATTGTGAAACAAACCAAGACCGAACAAAGGTTGGTAAAAAAACTGTTTCCATTATAATCTGTTTGATACGTCGAGACGTGTTAGTACAGATAATGCCATAAAAGTCAAGGCTATTTTACATGCCGAGTATTTTTAAACAAGGGAAAGCTGTATATAGGGCCTAAGAAGAGAAAGGTAGGCTTGAAGATCCCCTGGACACCCTGCCGCACGTCTGCGCCGCTTTTCGTCTTGGAGCAAGATCCTTTGAGAGGAGCAATCAATGATTGTTTATGTACAAGGGGCCTGTAAGAGGGGCCCTTGTACGACCGTAAAGTTACTAGGTCTCAAAGAACCCGTAATATGAGAAGAAAAAGGGAAGGGAAAAAGGATTAAGGTCCAAATAGGGTTGAGCCACACTATGGACCTCATCCGAAATGTCCCTCCGTCATTGCCCAAGGTATTTTGAGTGCGTAGTTATGCACACGCGGTACATATGCTGCGGTTAAATGGGGCGATCGACGGAGGCAGAACTGCTAGTCCAGCTCTGGATTGACCAGTCTGTCGTTCTGTAGGGTGGGCCGGATGAGTTCAACAGTGTCCGGAGGCTTGATGGCCGATGAAGTGTTCGGCTTGAAGAGGCCGCTCTGTACCTCGGCCACAAGGGCCGCGGTGTGCTCCTTGGTACGAAGGGAGTGTCCATGTTTCCATTGACTGTGATAATGCCATGCGGTCCGGGCATCTTGAGCTTTAGGTAAGTATAGTGCGGGACTGCATTGAAGCGGGCGAAGGCGGTTCGTCCGAGCAGTGCATGATAGCCACCGCTGAAGGGGACGATGTCGAAGATCAAGTCTTCGCTCTGGAAGTTATCCGGTGAACTGAAGACTACTTCAAATGTTAATGAGCCCGTGCAGCGGGCCTCGACGTCGGGTATCACTCCTTTAAAGGTGGCGTTACTAGGATTGATTCTTGACGGGTCAATACCCATTTTACGGAGAGTGTCTTGATAGATCAGGTTAAGACTGATGCCGCCGTCCATAAGGACCCGGGTGAGATGGTATCCATCGATGATTGGATCGAGGACCAGGGCTGCCGAACCTCCATGATGGATACTGGTCGGGTGGTCCCTGCGATCGAAGGTGATCGGACAAGCCGACCATGGGTTGAATTTAGGGGCAATGGGCTCTACGGTGTAGACGTCCCTTAGCACGCATTTGTGCTCCCTTTTGGGGATATCTGTGACATATATCATATTCATAGTTTTCAGCTCAGGGGGAAATTTCTTTTGTCCCCCTGTGTTCGGTGGGCGAGGCTCCTCATCGTCTTCGCTTGGCTGCCCTTTCCCCTTATGTTCGGTATTTAACTTGTTGGCTTGTTTAAAGACCCAGCAGTTCCTATTGGAATGATTGGCAGGCTTATCAGGGGTGCCATGAATCTGGCAAGGCCGATCAAGTATTTTGTCCAAATTGGATGGACCATCTTTATTTCCTTTGAATGGCTTCTTTCACTGGACAGATTTAGAGCCACTGAATCCGGCGTTAACTGTTGTGTCTTCAGTTTCTTCATTGTTGTTTCAACGCTTGTGTTTATTGCGTCGTGGCCTGCCATTGCCATCCCTAGCTTTCGAGGTGCTAGGGTCGCTGGTACTGTTGCTTCTACGGGCTAACCAGCTGTCCTCTCCCGCGCAGAAGCGGGTCATGAGTGCGGTAAGAGCTGCCATATACATCGGCTTTTCCTGACCGAGGTATCGGGCGAGCTATTCGTCATGGACGCTATGTTTAAAGGCCGCGGGGACTTCGGTGTCCGGAAAATCGACGATTTGGTTCTTTTTAATTAAGAACCTTGTCCAGAGTTTACGGGCTAACTCTCTGGGTTGCTGGACTATGTGACTGAGGTCATCGGCATCTGGAGGCCGGACATAGGTGTCTTGGAAGTTGTCTCTAAAAGAATCCTCCAGATCTTTCCAGCTACCAATGGAGTTCTCTGGGAGGCTGTTTAATTAGTGCCGTGCAGGTCCCTTCAGCTTTAGGGGGAGGTATTTGATAGCATGGAGATCATCACCACAAGCCATGTGAATATGGAGAAGAAAATCCTCAATCCATACCGCGGGATCTGTCGTTCCATCATATGATTCAATGTTTACGGGTTTAAACCCTTCTGGAAACTGGTGCTGCATTACCTCGTCGGTAAAGCATAAGGGGTGTGCGGCACCTTTGTATCGGGCAATGTCACAACGGAGTTCGGATGACATCCGTGTTCAGTTTTCAGCTCGGGTGACGTTATGCCTATCACGCCAAGCTTGATGGCCGTCATCTCGCGTTGGGGCACACCCCCTTGATCCATAGATTGATCTAGCTTGACCGACTCTATTGTCCAGGTCCTACCGTAAGCCGTAGGTGTACCTGGGAGCCGCCGCCTCTTTGCATCTACGGCGAGGTGGAACGGTTTGGTGTTCAGCGTAAGCAGCCGCTTTGTCTCACCCATGGGGTGATCGCTCTGGCTCATCAGCGCGGTCATATCTTGACATTATTGGCTCGAGGGCCTCTTCATCGAATTGTGGCAGTAGCCGACACTTGGGATAACTCTTAGTTGGACGCTCGAGGCCATATTCCTCGATGGCTAGGACCTGGGTGCATCTGTCATTGAGCATATCCTGTTCGGCCTGAAGCTTTTGCTGTTTCTTTTTAAGGCTCCTCGCAGTTGCGATGAGCTGTCGCTTGAAGCATTCCTGCTCAAGGGGTTCCTCTGGCATGATAAAGTCTTCGTTGTCGAGGCTAACTTCCTCCTCGGCGGTCGGTAGATAGTTACTATCCTCCGAATCCTCGTTCTTGGCAAGTTCGTCTGGATTGACTTGTCGGTCTTCCAGATCATGCCGCTCTATGGCGGGCTCGATGGGGTGGTTAGAATCTTCGGCATTCTTCGGAGTGTCATTGTCGCCGGTGCCGGTATTACTTTCCTTTTCACGACGCGACTTTGAGCGGCGCCGCTGACGTCAGCGTTTTGGTGGTGCCTCGGTAGGCTTGTCCTCAATTGGGTCCTTGCTGCCGTCGTCGTGCTCCTCCTCTTTGGGTGTATCCACATATACACATCGTATGTGGAGGTGGTCGTCCAACACCCGGTGATGGGCGGATTTCGGCCTGGTTCATCTCCGGCATCGTCGTCCATATCGTTTATGTCTTCGGAGGCATAATCTAGCATGTCGGTCAAGTCCTCGACAGTGGCTATTAAGTGGGTGGTGGGTGGGACGTAAATTCCCCGCTCTCAGCCCCTAGTCCAGGCTAGGCGTAGTTCGGAGGTGACACTTCCGTAACAGTGAGAGATCACATTAAGTCCAGGGCCTCGTTGAGGAGCGAAGGCCAGACAAGGAACTGAGGTCCGGCGGAGCCGGGTATGGTATGTGACACCTGGCCGTGCTCGATGGGCGCAGTCCTTGATAGTTCGGAGATAGCCTCCAGAGTTAGGTTCTTCAATGATAGGGAGAGTCATTCTTGATTCCAGGTTTGCCAAAGACATGGTCACCTCTGGAACTCTCGCAAAGGGCTCCGTAGTTGAAGAGAGTCCAGTGGGTTTAAAACTCCCATCTTCGGATGAGGCGGCCTGCCCTGGATCTAGGGCTAGGGCAGGGGTGATGGTTGGTCTTTGGGCGATGCCTGATGATGAATCCGATGGGTTTCCTTCCTAGAGATGAGGAGTAGTGGCCGAGGCCGTGAATCCTTCGAAGATCAAGTCTCCTCAGATATCAGCAATGTAATTCAGGCTCCCAAATTTAATCTGATGACTAGGGGCGTAGCTATCAATCTGTTCGAGGTGACCAATCGAATTGGCTCATAGAGTGAAGCCGCCAAACACGAAAAGCTGACCAGGGAGAAAAGTTTCTCCAGAGACAGCATCTTTGTTGTCGATCGAACGAGCCATGGAACCTTCTGCTGACGACACAGTGGAACTCTCAATGAAAGCACCAATGTTGGTGTCAAAACGACCGATCTCGGGTAGAGGGTCCCGAACTGTGCTTCTAAGGATCAAAGGTAACAAGGGACATAGGGTACACGATGTTTACCCAGGTTCGAGCCTCTTAATGGAGGTTAAACCCTACGTCCTGCTTGATTGTATTTGATGAGTATAGGAGTTACAAGAGTCGATCTACCTCGAGATTGTAGTGGCTAAACCCTAGATGTCTAGCCTATATGAATTCTAATAATCTCTACGGACTAATCCCTCCTGTTTATATAGACATCGGTGGGGCCTAGGGTTGTACATAGTCGGTTTACAGAAGAACGAAACTACACATCCAGATGCCAATCTTGCAATCCACGCAAAGGAGAGTCCCATCCGGACATGGGGGAAGGCCTTCTACCTTGTATCTTCACGGCCCATCAATCCGGCCCAAATCACACAACCCGAACACCCGAGGACCCCTTAATCCAGGACTCCCTCACTAGACGCTTGCGCCAACACCATCGAGACGGCTCGGTGCGTGAGACCCGCCATGGTTCAACCTGGGAAAAAGCGAGCCTTTGTTGGTTTTGCTCATGGGGCGGATCTCGAGGAAGGTTCAATGTCAGGTGGAGAGACAACCATCTACTCAAGTGATGAGTCCTCAACCGGCGAAACCGAATCAATGTACTAATTGCAAGATGGCGGGCTTGGGGGCTATTCCGATGGTGACAGTATTCTGGACCCCTATTAGCCGTCGAGCAAGGCTGCTATCTTCATGGCTGCAACAAATGTTGAATTCATCAACTGCTGCGGCTATGACCTCTAGTTCAACAGCTGCGGCAACGGCCGGGGCGAGCGGCACTGTGCGCCCGCCGGCTCACGTCTTATTCGAGCTCTTGGATGCTTTGGCAACTTTGTTAGCCACAGAGGTAACCCTGGCGACTCAAGCACAGCATAATGTGGAAGTTGCGAAATTGCAGGATGAGGTAGCCCAAGCCAAGAAGATCTTAATGCTGAGAATGCCAGGATGGCAACGGAGCGAGCTGTGTTGGAGGCCGAGGCACAACAGATTCAAGCAGAAGCGTTCCGGTTAAATTTGGATCAGAATGCGTCAAATGCTATTTTACACAGATACCAGAGCCGTCTAACTTTGTAGTTTGAAGGGATAAATCTTTTCAATACACCTGGAGCAGAGCCAAGTAACCCGCCCGGCATGACCCGGGCTGCTGAGGCACCCATGACTGGGGCGGTGATATGTCTCCAACGTATATATAATTTTTAATTGTTCCATGCTATTATATTATCTATTTTGTATGTTTTATAAGCATTAATATGCTATTTTATATGATTTTTGGGACTAACCTATTAACCTAGAGCCCAGTGCCAGTTTCCATTTCTCCCTTGTTTTAGAGTTTCGCAGAAAAGGAATACCAAACAGAGTCCAAATGGAATACAACTTTTGCCATGAGTTTTCTTGGATTAGAAGACACCCAGGAGACTTATTGGAGTACAAGTCAGAGGAGCCTCGAGGCGGACACAAGGGTGGGGGCGCACGCCCGCCCTTATGGGCCCCTCGTAGCTCCCTTGACCTAATTATTTCGCCTAAATATATACTCTTATACCCCAAAAACATCCAGGGGAGCCACGAAACCACTTTCCACCGCCGCAACCTTCTGTACCTGTGATATCCCATCTTGGGGCCTTTCCCGACATCCTGTCGGAGGGGGAATCGATCACGGAGGGCTTCTACATCAACACCATTGCCTCTCCGATGAAGCGTGAGTAGTTTACTTCAGACCTACGGGTCCATAGCTAGTAGCTAGATGGCTTCTTGTCTCTCTCTTTGATTCACAATACAAAGTTCACCTCGATGTTCTTGGAGATCTATTCGATGTAATAGTCTTTTGCGGTGTGTTTGCCGAGATCCGATGAATTGTGGATTTATGATCAGCTTACCTATGAATATTATTTGAATCTCCTCTGAATTCTTATATGCATGATTTGATATCTTTGCAAGTCTCTTCGAACTATCGATTTGGTTTGGCGCCAACTAGATTGGTTTTTCTTGCAATGGGAGAAGTTCTTAGCTTTGGGTTCAATCTTGCGGTGTCCTTTCCCAGTGACATTAGGGGCAGCAGAGCACGTATTGTATTGTTGCCATCAAGGATAACAAGATGGGGTTTTCATCATATTGCTTGAGTTAATCCCGCTACATCATGTCATCTTGCTTAATGCGTTGCTCTGTTCTTATGAACTTAATATTCTAGATGCAGGAAGGAGTTGGTCGATGTGTGGAGTAATAGTAGTAGATGTAGAATCGTTTGATCTACTTGACACGGATGTGATGCCTATATTCATGATCATTGCCTTAGATATCATCATAAATTTGCGCTTTTCTATCAATTGCTCGGGAGTAATTTGTTCACCCACCATAATAATTTCTATCTTGAGAGAAGCCACTAGTGAAATCTATGGCCCCCGGGTCTATTTTCCATCATATAAGTTTCCGATCCACACTTTTAGTTTACTATTTACTTTCCTTTGCAATCTTTTACTTTCCGTTCCATAAACCAAAAATATTACTTCACCATTTATCCATTTCTATCATATCTGACTTTGTGAATAACCATGAAGGGATTGACAACCCCTTTGTCGTGTTGGTTGGAAGTTGGTGTTTGTTTGTGCAGGTATTCTGTGGCTTGTTGCGTAGTCTCCTACTGGATTGATACCTTGGTTCTCAAAACTGAGGGAAATACTTACACTCTTTTGCTGCATCACCCTTTCCTATTTAAGGGAAAAACCAACACAAGATCAAGAGGTAGCAAGAAGGATTTCTGGCACCATTGCCGGGGAGATTTACGCCAAGTCAAGTCAAGATTTGATATCCCGTCAACTTGCTGATTTCTGGTGCCGTTAACGGGGAGATCTACACCAAGCCAAGACATACCAAGTACCCATCATAAACTCTCATCTCTCGCATTACATCATTCACCATTCGCCTCTCATTTTCCTCTCCCCCACTTCTAAAATGATTTTTGAAAAGATTCTCCTTTTCTTCGCCATTCCTCCGTTCATCTTTTCGTTTGTCTTGATGTCTTATTTGGCTCATTTGCTCATTTGGTTGGAATAATTGTATATTTATTGCAAATCAGAGAACCTAAGATCCATGGATCCTCATCCGCTTGCCAATCTTTTTAAGAGATGCAATTATGATGAATCAATTGCTAGTGAGTTTTGTGCACTAGATTATCTTTATGATGTTTTGCTTGAAATTTGTGAATATGAAAATTGTGATGAAGTACTTTATGAAGTGATTCACGATAGATCTTTGAATAACAACAACAACACGAGCAAATAGGCTCCTCCTCCTCCTCCTAGGCTCCTCCTAGGTGCCCACCGCCCGTGGCCACTCCGGCCCCGGTGGCCACCCCTCCTTCCGCCAGTGGCCACTCTGGCCCCGGCGGCCACCACCTCTTTGCCACTTGTCACTCCAATGGTGAAAGCCACCACCTTTTCCTTTCTTTGCTGGAGGATAAGGGTCAGGGGAGATGGCCGTGGATCCTCCATCTCTCAACTTTGCTAGAGGTAAAGATTTTCAATGTTAGATGAGGCAAAAGTTTGGTCATCCAACGGTGTTTTCACCTGGCTTTCATCAACGAGAGTTCACTTTGGTGGTTTCTTTTTGTCATGCTCGGTTTCGGTTGGATTGTCACACGGTTAGGATCACTCTTCAATCTTGTTTTGGTGGGTATGCTCAAGGGTTTCGTGTGCATCATCTCAATGACAGATCTTTCAAGTTTTCTGTGGCTTCAAAAGCAGTGGGTTTTGAGATCTATAATCATGGCTGTGTGATTGAAAAGGATTTTGAGTTAGTTTTCAATCTTTGGGGTTTTGGAGGCCCCAACTGGATGCGTGAAGAGCAACTTTTCTATCATGAAGAGGATGGATCTTGGACTTTGGTAACTAGTGGTCCGCGTTCATGAGCTGCCGCCGGCAATGCCTCCAGCGATCAACTCCGGCCATCGGTTTTGCTCGCCTTGCAGATATTCCGAGCTCTAGCAATAATGTGGTCTTGGACAACAATGAGCCCTTAGTGCACAATCATAATACCTCAGGAGAGGTTCACGCTGTGGTTTCACAGGGCGGCAATCAGGGTTTTTCAAATGGCTCACTTCAGTGCTATGCGTGTGGCAAGATGGGCCTCTTTGCCAGGGAGTGTCAAGACAAATGGCTACCTGGGCTTTTTTCCCTTCCTCCGGTTTGCATCTTTCCCCAGCCCACCTAACGAGGCCTAGGACCTGGATGTGGTCCAAGACTGGTTTAAGTCCACCAGCCCGGCCCGCGACCCTTCGGTGGTTTCCTCTTTTAGCGAGCTTTGTTTGGGATCCTTCCCTAATTCCAGCCTCATCTTGCACTTGCGTCCTCAACTTCTGTGCTCTGCTCCTCTATTTCTCCACAGTACACAAACTCTGCTCCCGTCACCTCGAACTCGTCATCGAGGATGAGCGCTCGCACGGCGGCTCCGATGGCCAACATTCTGATTGACCCGCGCCCCTTTGTGCCCCATGGCTTCGATATTCAACATGTCGAGGGCCGCAATGGGGTGGCTCGGGTGGTGCTTCCACAGCGTCCTCGTCGCCATGAAGATTGGGTGACTGTGACCATCCATCCTCTCCCCGCTGATGCTCCTTTCCCTAATGTAAGAGATGTTCTTGAAGAGTTTATAGTTGAGCATAGGCATTTGGGGTTGAGGGACATTCAGTGTTGTCCGTTTGGTGAGGCATATGTGCGTCTTACGAGAGTTAGAGACAGGGACAAGCTGGTGCTTGATAGCCCGCATGAGTTTGGTGATGTGTTCATTTCCGTGTGAAGCATGATGAGGGCAGAAACCATAGGCGGGTCCATTTCAATAGGACTATTTGGTTACTTCTGATAGGAGTTCCTTTTGACTTTCACAACACTGAAGATTTGGCTTGTGCTGTTAGTAAGTTTGGTCGTATGATCTCATGGGATAAGGAAGACGATCACATGGGGCGTATTGTGCTCAAAGCTCGAGTTATGAATCTAGAAATCATACCCAAAAGTATGAGATGGTCTGAAGGGGATGAGTTTGAGGAAGATGGTTGGTCTTCATCCATTGAAATTCTGGCAAGCGAGCTTCTTGGTGGGGGCCCAGCAGATGAGGATCCTATTCCTCCAGACAATGTGGACCCACATCCTTTGCCTGAGAATGCAGAGCCTGGAGATGATTTCCATAATGCTGCTATCAACGACAATCCTATGGATGTTCAGAATGAGGAGAATTGGGATAATTGGAACGTGCCCCAGTAGGATAACCAGAATGCAGTACTTGATGATCTTCTGGATGCAGTTCAGCAAGAAGAAATGGCCTGGGCAGATGGGGAAGAACTGCTTCCTGCAGTTAGCAACAATAGCTTATCTTCAGACATGTCTTTTTCTGAAGGAGATAATTCAAATCTCTTTTTGCCACATGTACCAGCTGGGAACGTTCATCTTAGGGCTGCTGAGCATGCTGTTTTACCTCCTCCTGCCATTGTGGTTGCCAATGGCCTACAGAACATTATTGAGGCATACTAATCTGATGATGATGAGCCTCATATGCTGCAAGAGCAGAATCTGGAGGCTGCAATGATTGATGTGGATCTTCATGATCAAGATGCTGCAAACCAACTGCAACATGTTGCAGTTAGTACTCCCCCTAGGATTGATGAGGCAGCTGCCACTTCTATTATCTCTGAAGCTCAAGATATGGGTTCTCACCCTCCTGTTTTGCAAATGGGATCTGCCTTGTAGTCTAGCTTGGTCCCTGCCTTGCCTTTGCGAGATTCTGTGGTAATTGCTGAGCCAATTATTTCCACTAATGCTGGTGGTTCTTCAAGTGAGTCCATTGATTGCAGCTCTGGACACATCAACACTTCTAGAGGAAGCCTTGAGCCAGTTGCAAACATTGGGGATCTTCACTCTGGGCTTCAAGGTAATTGGGTTAATCAAATTAATGAGCATTTCAGCATAGCACACTCTCTCCTTGGTTTGAAATGCATTCAGCTAGCTGCAACTACTAACACTGCTCATGCTGTCTCTGAAGAAGGCCTATTGCTGTGGAAAAACACTTTAAAGAGCAATCTTTGCAAAACAAGAGCTCTTTATCTACCAACATTCCTGTAAGTTGGTTTAATTTTATTGTCCACCTTCTAATGTCCCCTGATAAGTTTGATTGGACTGTCACTATGCTAAAGTCTGGAATGTGGGAACTTTTCTCCGCTGGGGAAAACATGGAACAAGCTATTCTGTTTCACATTCCTGATAAGTGTCCTGCCTCACATGCTCCTATTTGTCAGGCCATTGTCATTGAGGAACAGCTTGCCACATACAAAGACAAGGAGAATATTGGAATGGCTTCAAATATGCAAGATGTGGAGTCCCAGGTTTTACTCCAGCCTTTTGGCCCTGACAATTTGAGGAAGGGAAGGAGTGGAAAAACTCCCCTGGTTGAAACAGAGGTAAGGAGAAGTGATAGAATTAAGAAGGATAATGCTGGTTACAATAATCACTGTCTACCTTGCAATGCTGTCCCTCCCATCATACAAAATCAGTTGTTAAAAATCTCACCGCCTCTTTCCGTAAGGTTGCTGAGAGGGAGCTGGAGGACAAGCTGGCTAAGAAGCCCAGGAGAAGGCAAGATGATGATTTGGTCAAGGTGCCCTTGGCCAAAGGGAGGAAACTACTTACAACTCTCCATGATGCTAGCTGCCCTCAGTTGGAGTAGTGATTTGAGGGGTAGTGTGTTTGGCCCCTCAAATTCTATTTTGGATATCTCACTGAATGGTGTAAGCCTTGGTGGCTGGTACTTTATGGAATTTGTTTACCTGGTGATGTACTATCTTAATAGAACTTGTGTGATGTATGGTCATTGGATGCTCTGCTGGTCATGTGATGTGGTGTGGCTCAGGGCCTTGTGCCATATTTTCTTATTTGTTGTTGATCAAGTGCTGGTGCTTGATTACTGGTGCACAAATCCCATTTGTATCAATGAATAACACAAACAGAAATTGGAATATTCTCAACTGGAATATTAGAGGGATGAATTCTGAGGACAAACGGTTGGCCTTAGGGCAGAAAATAGATGAGAGTGACTGCAATATCTTGTGTTTTCAAGAAACTAAAAGAGAGACCTTTGACCCAGCTTACATAAAAAACTTCTGTCCTAATAGAATTAATAAATTTGCTTTCCTCCCCTCTATTGGAGCTTCTGGGGGTCTTCTAGTTGCTTGGAATGGTTCTCAGTTTGCTAGAGAAGTTATTGCCCAAAATAGATTCTAACTTTCAATTCAATTCACCAGTTTGCTCTCAAATCAGTCTTGGATTCTCTCCAACATATATGGGCCATGTGACCCACAGGACAAAATTGAGTTCATTAATTGGTTCTTGAATATTCACATGCCTGCTGATGTGGACTGGATTCTCATGGGAGATTTCAATTTTATGAGGGATCCTTCAGACAGGAACAGACCTGGTGGAGATGTTAATGACATGCTTATGTTCAACGAGGCAATCAGCAACCAAGGATTAGCTGAATTGCCTTTGCATGGTAGAAAGTTCAGCTGGAGTAACATGCAAAATGATCCTCTTTTGGTCAGGCTTGATTGGTTTTTTACATCTGCCTCCTGGATGACTTCATTCCCAAACACAATTGTGCTCCCTCTTGCAAAGCCTATTTCTGATCATTTGCCTTGTGTTATAAAAATTGGTACTTCTATTCCAAAAGCAAGAGTTTTTAGATTTGAAAACTTTTGGTTACAACACTCAGATTTTAAATAGGTGGTTGCTGCTGCTTGGAATATTCCTGTGGGTAATTTGATGCTGTCAAAAGTTTGAATGCTAAGTTTAATAACTTAAGGAGAGCTTTGAAGATGTGGGCTAGATCTTTATCTTGTCTTAAATCTCAAATTGCAAAACCAAATGAGCTCATCTTTCTTTGGGATTTCTTTGAGGAGTTTAGAGAGTTGGACATTCATGAATGGAACTGCAGGACTATTCTTAAAGAACATCTGCTCATTCTTTTGAGGAACAAAAAGATCTACTAGAAACAAAGGGGAAAATCAAGGGGGTGAAGTTTGGAGATGAAAACACCAAAAATTTTCATACTAAAGCTTCTACCAACTACAGGCACAATCACATTGTTGTACTTCAAAATGATGACCATGTTGAAATATCTGATCATGCTGGGAAAGTTGCAATACTTTGGGAAACTTATAAGAAAAGAATGGGTACATCTCACAAAACCTCTATGCACTTTGATTTGGATTCCTTGTTTGGCCAGAGACAAGATTCACTACTATTTGATAACCTGGAATTGCCTTTCACTGAGGAAGAAATTAATGATGTAGTCAAAAATCTCCCACTTGACAAATCACCAGGTCCTGATGGTTTCAACAATGAATTTTTTAAATCTTATTGGGACATGATTAAAGGAGATGTGCTCAAATTCATACATGATTTTTATGCTGGGAAAATTTCACTTGAGAGCTTAAACACATCATACATCACTCTTATTCCTAAAGGGAGCACTCCTTTGACAACAAATGATTTCAGGCCAATCTCGCTTCTCAACTGTTGTCTCAAACTAGTCACTAAACTGTTGGCAAACAGGTTACAGAAAGTGATTCTCAAGTTGGTGCACATCAACCAATATGGCTTCCTCAAAGAAAGATCCATCCATGACTGTTTGGGTTGGGCATATGAATATCTGCATCAATGCCATAAGTCCAAGGAATAAATTATTGTGCTTAAATTGGACTTTGAAAAGGCTTTTGACACCATTGAGCACCAGGCAATTTTGGATATCTTAAAAGCCAAAGGTTTTGGAGACAGATGGATTAACTAGATCAAAATGTTGTTCACCTCTACATCATCTACTATCTTGCTCAATGGTGTACCTGGCAATAAGTTTTATTGTCTTAGAGGAGTCAGACAGGGATACCCTCTGTCACCCCCTTTATTTGTGCTTGCTGCAGACCTGCTCCAGTCAATCCTCAATAGGGCCATGCACCTGGGTTTACTTACTTCACCTTTGCAAGTGGAATCATGTCCTGATTTTCCAATTGCCCAGTACGCAGATGACACTCTGGTTCTCCTTCAAGCAGATGCAAAGCAACTTCACTGCCTCAAAGCCCTTCTCAATACTTTTGCAGATGCTACTGGCCTTAAAGTGAACTATAATAAATCAAGCCTCATCCCAATCAATGTGCTAGAGGAGAAGGTGGAGATTTTCACAAATACTTTTCATTGTAAAAAGGAAACTTTCCCCATACAATACTTGGGAGCACCTTTAGGTCTTCATAAGCCTACTGTTGAGCAATGTTTTCCTCTAGTCACAAGACTGCAGAATAATCTTGTGGGTTTGTCTTCTTTCATGACAATGGCTGGGAGATTGTTGCACTACAAAAAAATACACTTCCGTGATGATACGTGTTTGTCACAGTAGGTCGCTTTTTTTGTCATGCATGTACATCCATGACAAATTTATGACAGAACCAAGATAGTCATACCTGTGATGTCGTAGAAGTGTTCCATGACTTTACCAAAATTATCATCACGGAAGTGTCCACTTCCATGACGATAAATCACGCGTCACAGAAGTGCTTTCGTCAAGGGTGACTGACACGTGGCATCCACCGTAACGGAACGCCGTTAAGCTATCGGGTCAGGTTTTGGATCCGATAACCCGTTAACAGCCTCGACCAATGGGAAATTTCCACGTGTAAAATTCTTATTGGCCGGACGAAACACGTGTCAGCTCGTCAGTTGGTCAGATAGGCGCCTATGATACGTCGACACGTGGCACGGCCCAACGGAGGCCCATTCCTGTGAAAGGCCAGCCCGTTTGACTTGGTCAAAAGTTGGCGGGCCGGCCCATGGAAAGCCTGTTAACGGCCTGTTCACATATAGCCCATTTACAGCCCGCTAACCCAAGGCCCGTTACGCCCTATCCGAATTAGGCCCAGTAGCATCATCTGGGCCATCCAATATGATTCCAGCCCGTTTTCACTTCTGGCGCATGTATGGCCCATGACGTCTTTCGGCCCATATGAGGCCCTATGTAACTCTTGGCCTATTAACGGCCCGTGGTGAAACTGGCCCATAATGAACAGTGTATCACTTTACACCTATTAACGGCCTGTGGTGAAACTGGCCCGTAATGAATAGTGTATCACTTTATACCCATTAACGGCCCGTTATTCCGTTGGGCCGTTTCCAGCCCATGTTATCTTTCGGCCTTCTCAGAGCCCATTTATTCTTGGGCTCATTTCCAGCATTCATTTACTTACGGCCCGTTACTGTCATTTTCTGCTTGTGGGCCAAATTCAGCCCGTGGTTACAGTCGGCCCATTTGTGGTCCGTTAATACATTGGGCCGTTTTCATAGCGTCATCAAATATGGCCTATTAACGATGGCCCGTTACGGTCAGCCCATAAACAGACGATTCCAACTCTAGACCGTTTACGGCCATAATGCGGCCTGTTATTGGCCCATGTTTGGCAATCGATCATACGGCCCGTATAAGGCCCATTGATGATACGGCCCGTAGAAGGCCCATTGTTTCTATGGCTCGTAGAAGGCCTACTGTTTCTATGGCCCGTAAAAGGCCCACTGTTTCTATGGCCCGTAGGAGGCCCAGTGTTAGTACAGTAAATATTAGCCCATGGTTATTGTGGCCTAGTTTTAAAAAATAGGTTATTGCAGCCACTAGTTAACCACGGAAAAAGAACTGCAATGACTACAAGCAAACAAATAAACAAGACAACAAGGAAATAAATAAGCAAGAAACTAACGCTAGGCCATCACGGCTATTACACATATTACATCCACTGGGCATCAAAGTTCGCCACCAGTGCAAATATAGGGAACAAAGCAGCATCTCATATACATTGGCCGTCAAAATTGGCCACCAGTGCAAATAAACACGGCAGCAAAACAAGAGCATAACTGAAACAACTTCAGAAGAGCTCAAGAAACGTTATCCTGGGTATTCACTATGCTGGCAATAAGCTTAGCAAGCTGATTAGCTTTGTCCTGTTTGGCGCTAAAACCCTCCAACGCTTGCTATTGCACCAGAAAGTATGCATCTGAATGCTCCAGGGACTTCCGCAGTCCTTCCACTTCTTGTCGCAGCACAGCTAATCGATGTCTTTCAGCTTGTAGTTGAGACTCAACAAACCGAACTGATTCAGACAGTGAGTTTGAATAGCTTGTGCAAGCGGTAGTGGCCATAACTCCAACACTAAACCAAGACAGGATGTGTCACTATCCTGAACCTTATCTGCATTACTTCCTTTACCGTTGCTTAATAAGGCACTCTTCCCCAATATTCTTTCAGCATTCTAAAAGAAGAAACAAGCAGACACATAACAAGTTTAGCATGCACTAGTATATGAAACTCATTTCAGTGAACCAGTTCATTAGTAAGGTGGACATGATTAAACTACCAAGTCTTCTATTGCCAAGTACTAGTACATAATAAAAGCATCAAACAAACATATATCTATGTCCTATGGTAGCAATGTAATCTTAAATTAGAACGGTTGTTCTTCAGGTTTAGGCACTTGTTCTACATGAACAGAGTACAGTAAGGCGCAAGAATATAATACTTAAAAATAGAAAATGAGCTCATAGACCTTATCACATTCTTGGTTCGGGACCAGTACAGAACAAGGCGTTCCTAGTCATCGTCCAGTAAATGTGTCTTAGGAGAACGTAAGGGAATTTGATGAGTTTCTTTGCCGGTGAAGTACGTTTTCTTCAAGTAATTCCGATACTGCCACCAAGCATTCTTGAAGATAGCAGAGGTATTAGCACAGGTTACCTCATCCTAAGTTTCCAAATCGATCCTTCTCTATAGAGAAAAATGGGAAAATTTGCTGTATTATAACCATCATGGAGGTAGGATGTATGGGACAAAGCAAAGTAATTGCCATGAATAACATTACTTACACATAACTCTTGGACAAACACCTGCAACTGGAATTTTCCTTCATCTTCAGTATAATATTTCCAAGATGGGAAGATACGCACATACGATTTAACAACATCAAATGCAATAGATGCTAAACTACGACTAGCTGGTTGTGCTTCCTCCACAGGAATAGGCGTACTAACTGATGGAGTTGGGGTTCGCCGTGATAGTACTGGCCCTTTGGGTACTGGAGCTGCCTTACTAACTGCTCTTCTTTGGGAGCTCTGTGGTGGAGATGGTGTTGTGTCAACAGGAACTGGGTTACTATCCGCTGGGGTTGGGGTTATATTGGGTGAAGCTGGTTCTCTGTCCATCGTACTAGGGGTACAATCTGCGAGAGTTTGGGTTATGTGTGGTAGGGCTGGTTCTTGTGCATGTACAACCGGGGTGCTATCTCCACCAAGAGGTAGCACTGTTTTATTTGAAGACCGTGTTTTTAGTCCGCTAGATACTGGCATCACCCGCTCCAATTCAAATGGCTGATAAACAGGAAACATAGTTGAATGTACAGACATTGTATGAGAGACAGATGCAATAGATAGTGTGGAAAAAAGAGGGCATGAAATAGTTAACATGTATATTGTTTAACTAAAATGGATAGCATGACATAATTTCACATATATGATGTCTATGTAAACTGGATAGGATAGCATAACATAATTCAAAGATATGATGAATAACTAAACAGGATCGCCTGACATAATTCACCTACATGTTATCTAAGTAATCAGGATTGCATCATTTAATTCACATATATGATTTATATGCTAAACAGAGGGCATTCGATATGATGTCTGAACTAAGAACATGGTGTTGAATATTGTGTATATGATGTCTAAACTATGCAATGCAAGACACCGTATGCATGATATGAGCAGTATAACCGTGCCAAGTTAGAGCATACACCTTAGTGGGGGAATAGGACTGGTCATCTGTCTCTGAATCCATCTCCGAGGAGCTATCGGGACCTAACAAGAGATCTGCTTTGACAGGTAGCACTGTCTGCTCTGAAGGCCTTGTTTTCACTCCAGATTTTTCCATCTCCCACCCAAATGGCTGATTCACAGGAAGAGTAGTTTAATGTACAAACATTGTCGACAAATGGAAATGTAATGAAGAAAAGGATGGGCAAGATATTATTCAAATATATGATGCCTAGTTAAACAGGATGGCATTGCACATTTCACATATATTATGGCTGGCTAAAAGACATGAGACTGCATAATTCCCATATATGATATAGAAACTAAACAAGTGGCATTACAGAACATGTCTAAACTAAGCAGATGACATATATGATGTCAAAAGTAGGCACTACAAGGCAACATATGCATGATATGACTAACATCATCATGCCAAGGTAGAGCAAACACCTTGGGGGGTAAATAGGAGTGGTCAGCGGCGTCCGAATCCGCCTCAGAACAGATATCTTCCTCTGGATTACAATATGGAGAGGGGTGGGGAGGGTTTGCCATTGAACCCACCATGGAGCGATGTCTGCATGACATTGTATTGCCGCGCAAAACTCTTCTCTTTTTCTCTACATGTTCAGCATGACTATGTACAATATCTGACATGCATACGAAAAAATATGGTGAGATTATGTAAGGAGACCATGCAGAAATTTAGAGTGATGGTAAGAACCAGTGGATCGATGTTTTTCGGTTGAACCAAAATAGCCCTAATGGATCGACATGAATGTATAGTAATAAGTGATGCAACAAGTGTACAACCTCTTTGCCGTAGCCGTGTCGACCTCAGCATCATTGGGTTGGTGGATGAAGCAGTTGAGGCAGAGGTGGCTGTCGGAGGTGTGGAGGAAGATCTGAGGAATCTGTAGACGGCGTCCATGGCACTGCTCTGTTGTGATGGATCGTTCTGTCATTGGAGCAGCTCCAATGAGCCGTAAGACGTCAAGGCTGAAGCGGCACAAGACAGACATCGTCAATCTCAAGTGGGATTCTAATAGCATTTCCAATAGATGATGTAAAATGGATGTAAAATTAACATCACCAAAAACCACCTGACTACAACAGATGAGGTACAAACTGTTGACTCTGAACTTAACTGTCGAAACTGAAATTTACTATGGAATCTGAATGCTATTGTCGAAACTGAACGCAATGGTAGCAGAGAGGCACTTGACATGTAGTTTAGGGAGGGCCTGCAGTTCATCTTCAACCTGCACCCCCCTGAGACGCTAGCCACCACTGGCCCCAGCGCCGCCTCGTCGCCCCGAAACAACTCGCCACAGCCGCCCCGGCCAGTCCTCTAGGCCCCCGCCCCCACCCTGAACCCTAAGATAGATAGTGGGGTACCTCTCCGGCGAGCCCCCGTCCCCGCTGTGGGTGGTTCTTCCTTAACTCCGGTGAGCCCCCACCCCAACCCCTGAAAATTGACTGACCCAAAAGTCAATTCAGTCGACTTAAGTGTGGCTTAATCGGAGCAGAGCAGCAGCACGAGCGAGGGGGAGAGCAGCAGCAGCTGGGCGAGCGAGCGATCGAGCGAGAGCCGGAGCAGCAGCAGCAGATCCGGCTGGTATGGATGCCGCCGCCGAAGGGGCCTCACACTGGGGGAGAGCCGCCGTGGAGATGTCGCCCGCGGCACCGGCTTCAAGGTAGCCGCTCCATGGGGGTGCGGGATGGAGCACCATCGGCGCCGGGAGGTCGAGTTAAGGAGAAGGTGTGATGCGATGAGTGTACAACCTCTTTGGTGGCGCCGAGTAGGCCTCGGCTTCGTCCGAGGAGTCGGTGATGATGCTGCGGTTCCGGTGGAGCAGGTTAAGGCGGCGCTGTGGGGATGGAGTAGCTGCGATAGACGAGGCGATCGTCGGAGCAGCTCCTTGGAGGTGGAGGACAGGGCGGCTGAACCGGCGGGACGGCGAGATGGACGACGGATCCTCATCCGGGGAGGTGGACGAGGGACGTCGAGCTGTTGCGGTGGACAACGTCGTCGGGGAAGAGGCTCCGGCTGGGCAGTGGTGACATGGCGGACGGAGGAGGGTGGGGTTTCGCGGCTGGAGCGGAGAGGTTATGGCGGCCTAGGATTTCGAATGGCGAAAAGGGGGTGATGGGAGGGGGTGAAGCATGACTTAGGAACGCGCTTGTCCAAAATGTAGGGTGTGTTACAAAAGTACCCCCCCACCGATTTGAACTAGCGGCACTTTCAGCTCAGGGTTAGAAGGGGGATTTCGCGTGTCGGGATTTGGCAGCTGGAGGGAGTTTTCGCGCGCGTTTTAATTTCGGGATAGCAAGGCGCGGGTTGTGAAGGCGCCAGTTTTGGGAGCACGATATCTGAATTTTCGGGATATAACAAGACGCGGGTTGAATTTCAGGGACAAGCCTAATGTTTCGTAATATTGTACTTGTACGTACCAAATCAATTCGCACTTCCCTCAACCAAAAAGAAAACGAAAAATATAAAACTATTCACACCACACAAAGAGAGAGTCTTGCCCCGTTTTACTATACAAATGCTATTCAAAACTACTCCCTCCTTCCATCTATATAGGGCCTAATGCGTTTTTCGATGCTAACTTTGACCAAATATTAGAGCAATGATATATGACATGCAACTTATACAAAGCACACCATTAAATTCGTTTGTGAAAGGTTCTTTCAATGATATAATTTTCACATTGTGCATGTCATGTACTATTAATCTTGTCAATAGTCAAAGGCGGTCTTAAAAATCTCATTACGCCCTATGTAGATGGAAGGAGGGAGTATGAATCCATGTTATGTCCGATTAAATTTTTTTGCTTGCTGTATAATGCATGTAACCTACTCATACCAACATTTTAGTGCATTCCAAATGTCTATACTGCCGCTGCAATTCGAACTAAATTTGAATTCGTTTATCTATTTCAATAAGAATCTACAATCATGATTGTTGCCAACTTCAACCATCAAAGTTTCCTTGCTATCCGCCAGATATAAATCAGACGGCCTATAATGCAGGATGGCAGGCACACCATCATCAACAACTCCGTTTTTTTATAAGAGTAGAGATAAAATATATTAAATGTAGTATACCATGTTCATAACCACACATGTTTATCACCGTTATATATATTCACACATCCGTCGGTTTTAAACACTATGATAAATTCTTCAAATATCCGAATTCGCTTTTTATAATGAAGTATATATGATCTCTATTCGTCTTTTACACCCACGCAACCCTCTTTTCTTTGTAGCTAGCGCTAACTTTCTCTTGTGCATGCACACGCCCGCATCCCTCTCACCGTCCCTCAACATTCTCTAGCTCCATCGCGCAAATTCGTGTTTTCACTTTAGGTTGTTCACCCACGGTGTGTGTAGGCCCCCCAGCTCCTTCTTTACGGCACACATCGATCGATATGCCTCTCTAGCCAGGTGTGCCTAGCACAAACACAAGCTTCCCCTCTTCTCTTGTCACCGTCCATGCCTCACTCCCACGACTCTTTTCATCATTCTCGTACTCGCACACTCCTCCCCCTCGATATAGTATGCCTCTCGTACCACCTCCTACATGCATCCCTCTCTCTCTATCCTTCTCCTCGTGCCTCGTTTGCTTCTAACACACACATGCATGTATACCGATCGATCTCCCAACATATACCTAGATCGACTTTAACTACCCCCCACCGATCGACGTACCTCACAAGTTATGTCTCTCCTTTCTCTTACAAAGGGCGATTGATCTTCCTATGTAGTTACGTCTGCTTACCACAGCCACATCGTCCCCCTCATCATTCGTGCATGCCTCCTGACTCGTCTCTCACACGCACATGCACAAACAATAAGCAGCCATCTCCTCTCTTATTGATATTGCAGGCGTGCCCTCCGTTTGTCTAGCAAGCCTATCCCACCATTTGTTAGAAGCAACTCCACTACCACCCCCTCCAACACTCTAGATCTGTCTCTCTCCCAACCTTATTCATCTCCTGCACATATGCATGGATGCCGATCGATCTCCCTTAATACATGAGGCAGATCGATCTCCTTAATACATGAGGTAGGCCTCTCTCCTCCTCCACACATATACCAGCCATTGTACCTCTATAGTTAATTGGGCCTCCCTCTTCCCCCACCACACACCGATAGTCGAGCGCTGCAGGTAGGTATCCATGCCACAGAGACAAACTGCACATGTCCCATCTCACATTCCAGTAGGCCAGCCACTCTATATCTTTGACGTGGTCACACACAAATTCGATGGCACTCTTTATCGATCGCGCGCGCGCACACACACACATCATCCCTCTCTTCGATTCTATAGACACCTCAAGCCGACGATACCTCCACTCTCTTCTCGTGGATTGCCCCCTCTATATATATGTTATATCCAGGACTCTATTTCACACACATTGCATATGTTAAATTTTTTGATTGACCCCCCCCCCCCAAAAAAAACTCTCAAGAACCCACACACTATATCTCTCTAGGTTCGTATCTCTCTCACACAACCCCACGTAGGTGGTGTACGTATAAAAGAAGAGAATAGGTGCACCGTGCACGTACTCACGCTTCGTGCCCAGCCACACCCGCGCGGGTACATGGTGGAGCTCATTTCTTTACGAAATGGCAACCCACGTGCTAATTTGAACGCCTGTAGTGGTTGTTTACCTAGGGAGGTCGTGTACCACGTGTGCACGAAACAAAGTTCGACTTGACGCATTGCCGCGTTATTTTTAAATAAAGTTATAACGCTCAATGGCACGTATACAGAATATAAAACGATTTTTATGGAGGAAAAGGTAGTCCGATCTTCAGAGTATCTCACACAAGGCTCCGGTGGCCTCTCTCTCTCTCTCTCTCTCACCGTTGGTCACTGATCCGGCCGCATCCCGTCCGCCGGGGGAAAGGGAGTGCGGTGGCCTCTCTCTCTCACCGTTGGTCACTGATCCGGCCGCATCCCATTCACCGAGGGAAAGGGAGTGCGGTGGCCTCTCTCTCTCTCTCACCGTTGGTCACTGATTCGGCCGCATCCCGTCCGCCGGGGGAAAGGAAGGAAGTGCATCGTTTCTCCGTTCGACGGCGCCGAGGCAGCATGTCCCGATCTGCTGTACACGCCCTTCTCTCTGACAAAGCTCCGGCGCGGCAGGGCCTACGCCACCTGCTCGCAGATTCCGCCCGCCGCCGCTCACCTAGTTACATCCCGACGACCTCCAGGTATCCCCTCTCGCCTAGCTCCACTGCCCATTTTCCCACGTCGCTGCATGTGGATCTTCCATAGTTCTTTGCCCAAAACGTAGCTCGTCCGGCGTACTTTCCATATTGCATTCTCGTCCTCAAACCGTTTTAGACAAACACAACCATGTTGTTATCTTCCCTTAGGACAAGGAATATGCTTCTTTTTTGTCGTCGCATGTGTCATCAACTATTATTGGCCAGTAATTGTTTCCTTTCTACCTCTTTTTTGCAAACAGGGCTATCCATTTCACCTCATTGCTATTGCGACCTTTTGGTGAACTGCACAAATCACTTTTTTCTTAAGAGTGTTTTGTGCAGTTGTACTAAAATGTCACATGGGCAACGTCTTTACATTTCAGTGCGACTACACAAAGGGAGATTGGTTTTGCTCTATCCTCCTCATCCAACTCCGAGCCTAATCTTCTCCAACTAGTTAGTCTTAAGAGAGACCGCAAAGGTGACCGGCTTCTATTTGTGTGTTTATTGTTTCATCAGCAGTCCTCTATTATCATAATCACACTTGATATCTTTGGAACAGGGACGCTTAGCTCTATTTTAGTGGAACTGCACAAAATGATCGGAATGTTGCATGCTCCAGACAGCTACTTTTTTTCTCCCAAAATGCCTTGTTGATTTAGACAGAGCTGGGGGGACATTGCTACCAATGAAAGCATGGATCAATTTGAATTTAACACCTTCTCACAACTTTGTCTTCAGTTGTGATGTAATTATTAGCTCTAATCTGCTAATAATTGACATGCATTAGCAAGGAAGTTAGTTTTTTATTGTTTCCGAAAGAGCATCGATGGCAAGACACGTGAAACAAAAGCTGAAAGCTCACACCATTGTACAATTTCATGTTGCTGGAAAATTATTTGTATAGTATGTCAGTTATGTAAACAAATGATGGAAGCTTGATAGCATTGCCAGAAGCCTCTTCATCATCCAGGTCCATGTGCCATGCACGAAATTATACTCCTTCGTGCCTAAATATTTGTCTTTTTACAAATTTCAAACGGGCATATTTTAGAGTGTAGATTCACTCATTTTGCTTCGTATGTGTACTCCCTCCGTTCCTAAATATTCTATTCGTCTTAACAAAGATTTCAACATATTTTAGAAAGACAAATAATCCGGAGTATATTTAAGAACCGAGGGGGTAGTGCACAACCGCATGGGAGACTCAGCCCGGTCGTTGCGCCGCATTAATACTGAGTAATGAGGAGTCAAATCATAAGCCCCACCTTTTCCACTGTAAGTTGCTCTGAAGAAGCAACCATCAATACGCTCTTCTTTGAATTCGCTCATACTACTCCATCTGTCACTATTTATACAGCGCGCTTCAGAAAAAAGAAAAAAAAATCTGTGGGACCAAGGCGACTATCGATCGGCCTGAAAAATAGCATTGGTAGTTATAGCACGGCGTCTATTACTAGAGGGAATAATGCGTACACACATGCATGCAGTGCTTCCACCCCAGGTACACAGATGCATGCACTCCGTAGTAGTACAGTACATGGAGAAAAAATTGTGGACTTGATTGCGGTTACCACGCCCTAATTAATTGAGCATTAAACCAAACGCGTCTAAAGTCTCTCTGGTGGTGGAAATGCATTGAGAGAAATGCATCCTAATGAAGCGAGCCCTGTAAACTGTGACGGAGGGTGGAGTGGTATGAAGGTGCAAAACCAAGTACGCGTATTAGTACTGCACTTGGCTCTTCACCCCTTCGTGAAGTCGAACAATGATGGTACTCCGCATGTTGGGTACTATGGTGTATGCCTCTGACAATCTGACACCGAATGGACTGATGCATGTCCACCAAGGGTGGGTTGCATTAGTCAAAAGGCGTAAGCGAGCTTCACCTTGTCCTGCAAGCTTCTCCTCGTTCTGCGAGTTGAGGGAACACACCAAAAAGTAGTTGTAACACCCCGGATGTAATTTACCTTATATGTATCCCAACTCTTGCCGTTTCCGGCTAAGTTATTTTATTTTCCTCGGGTTCGGGTTTTTGTCTCCGTGTGTTGTTGCCTTTCTCATGCATCTCATATCATGTCATCATGTGCATTGCATTTGCATATGTGTTCGTCTCATGCATTCGAGCATTTTCCCCGTTGTCCGTTTTGCATTCCGGCGCTCCTATCTCCTCCGGTGGTCCTTTCTACCTCTTTTCGTGTGTGGGGGTTAAACATTTCCGGATTGGACCGAGACTTGCCATGCGGCCTTGGTTTACTACCGGTAGACCGCCTGTCAAGTTTCGTACCATTTGGACTTCGTTTGATACTCCAACGGTTAACCAAGGGACCGAGAAGGCCTCGTTTGTGTTGCAGCCCAACACCCTTCCAATTTGGCCCAAAACCCACCAAAGACCCTTCCATCATCTAGAGCGTTCGATCATGATCGTGTGGCCTAAAACCGCACTCCATTTGGAGCTCCCTAGCTCCCTCTACCTCTATTTAAAGAGCCCCCATTCCAAATCACGGACGAAACCCTAAAAAATCCCCTCCTCGCGCCGCCGGACGAGATCCGGACGGTCGGACACGTCCGCTCCGCTTGTCCGCCGCCACGTGTCCTCCTCCCACTGGCCGACGCCCGTGCCCACATCACCGCCAGGCCCGCGAAGCCTGCGTCGGGCCCCCGCGGCCCATCTCCTCCGCGCCGCCTTCCCGATCCAGCCGAGCCGCCCCCGCGGAGCCTGCCGCCAACGCAGTTCGCCGCGCCGCCGCGGCCTATCCTCGTCAACTCCGGCCGCCGCACCCGCGCCCTCGACTCCGGCCGCCGCCGACTTCGCATCTCGCCGCCCGGAGCTCCGGCGACCTCCTCCGGTGTCCCCAAGCTCGTCTCCGACCGAACCCCGACGAACCCCGACGACTCCGATGACGTCCCGCTCCATCTCCGGCCGGTGAACCTCGGGAGTCGCGAGCAGCTACAGTGTTCTGGCGAGATTCGATCTGGATCTAAGTCCTCGGGTTGACTTTTCCCTCAGAAACCCAAATTATTTTTGCCATCTTTGGCATGTCGTATCTCCGCATCCATAGCTCCGATTTGCGCGTGTAGCATATCAAAATGTTCGTCTCGATGAGTACATCATTTAATATCATTGCATCATTTTCATTTGAGCTCATCTTGATGCCCGAAATCCTGTTGGAAGAGGGCTATGTGATATAATTGTCAGATCTGTTTCATCAAATAGATATTTGTCATTTTTGCCATGATTAATGTGTGCATGTTATGCTCCTGAGCTCTACATGAGTTTTGTTATATGCCATGCCATCTTTACAGAGGTGCTTACCATGTATTTTTGTGATTTGTGTGGTGACTAGCAGAAGCTTGCAAAGTAGCGTATTCGGTAATGCTAATTTCAGGGACTTAGGAATTCACTAAGTCCTTGTTCTGATTTTGTCATTATGCCATATGTTCATGTTGTTTCCTAGTGATTCGTGCCTTTTTTGAGGATGATTAGTAAGGATGATTTGTTAACATAGTGGTGCTCTATCCATCCATGTCTTTGTTTGCAATTATGGAGCACCCTAGCTTGAGTCAATCGAGCTCTACTTTTGCTATTTCATGAATCCTAGCAGATTGTGACTTGTTAGCGATTTTGCCGAGGATGTTGCTATTGATCCGTGCATATGCTATGTTGTTGTTCGTGCCATGTCTAGCTTCTATGATATGTATTCTCGATGGGTGTATGCTTAGTTTGTCATGCCATGCTCTGTAGTGAGTGCATCGAGCTCGTAAACATGCCTACTCGTTAACAGATTTGCATGCTCCAGTTTTTCACTGTCTGTAATCTGATTATGTTTTTGCCATGTTCACATGCTTGCAATTGTAATTTCTGACCCCTTTTGGCTCAAGGTAACTAATGTACTTTTGTTAAGTGCTTTGTGTAGCTTCATGCCGTGCCTTGCTTTGCCACGTTAAGTTCCTGTAGCATGTAGTTTTTATGCTCCAAAGTGTGCTTCCTGATGTTAAATTCCAGACTTGTGTTAATTTCACTAAGTCTGAAATGTGTTATCATTTGCAGTTTTGCCATGCTTGTTTGAACCTGTTAATGGATGAATTGGCTGTAGCTCAGTGTTCATGTTTTGTCAAGCATCATGAGTGGATACCTGCCATGTATTTTGTTGTCATGTTTGAATGCTTTAGCATAATTATCTTGATGCTTTTAGATGGCTACTTGCTGATTATCGCAGACCGGTGCCATATTTGTTTTGCTTGCCATTTCCAAACCGTGCATCCGATTCCGGTGATCTTTATATCGATTTCAACCGAAATCACCTCACCTTTCCAGTGGCACTCTTGGATTTCCAAGTTGAGGCCATGTTCAATCATTCCTTGTCAAATCTTGCATATGCATCACATAACGCATCCCGCATAGCATACCATGTTAGCATCATGTTTGTTTGAGCATTGCACGTGGTTGATTGTGTTCTTTTGCTTGTTTGTCTTGTTTGGGTAGAGCCGGGAGACGAGTTCGCTAACGAGGAGCCCGTTGAGTTTGCTTATGAGGATCAAGTCAACTCTGACAACTTTGCAGGCAAGATGATCATACCCTCGAAATCATTTCTATCTTTGCTTCCTAGATGCTCGCTCTTTTGCTATGCCTATGCTACGATGACTACCACTTGCTTATCATGCCACCCGAATTGCCATGTCAAACCTCTAACCCACCATGTCCTAGCAAACCATTGATTGGCTATGTTACCGCTTTGCTCAGCCCCTCTTATAGCGTTGCTAGTTGCAGGTGAAGATTGGAGATTGTTCCTTGTTGAAACATTGTTTATTATTGGGATATCACTATATTATCTTGTTATCTTAATGCACCTATATACTTGGTAAATGGTGGAAGGCTCGGCCTTATGCCTAGTGTTTTGTTCCACTCTTGCCGCCCTAGTTTTCGTCATATCGGTGTTATGTTCCCGGATTTTGCGTTCCTTACGCGGTTGGGTGATAATGGGAACCCCTTGACAGTTCTCCTTGAATAAAACTCCTACAGCAATGCCCAACCTTGGTTTTACCATTTGCCACCTAGCCTCTTTTTCCCTTGGGTTTCCGGAGCCCGAGGGTCATCTTATTTAAACCCCCCCCGGGCCAGTGCTCCTCTGAGTGTTGGTCCAAACTAGAGCCCTGTGCAGCACCCCCTCGGGGAAACTCGAGGTTTGGTTTTAGTTTTATGGAGTGCTCATTTGAGTGTGCCCTGAGAATGAGATATGTGCAGCTTCTATCGGGATTTGTCGGCACATTCGGGCGGTGTTGCTGGACTTCTTTTACCATTGTCGAGGATGTCTTGTAAAACCGAGGTGCCGAGTCTGATCGGAATGTCTCGGGAGAAGGAATACCCTTCGTTGACCATGAGAGCTTGTGATGGGCTAAGTTGGGACTCCCCTGCAGGGATTTGAACTTTTGAAAGCCGTGCACGCGGTTATGGGCAGATGGGAATTTGTTAATGTCCGATTGTAGATAACATGAAACTTAACTTAATTAAAATGAATCAACCGCGTGTGTTACCGTGATGGTCTCTTCTCGGCGGAGTCCGGGAAGTGAACACGGTGTTGGAGTAATGCTTGAAGTAGGTTGTTCTAGGATCACTTCTTGATCATAGTTATCCGTCCGTGCTTTTGCTTTCTCTTCTCGCTCTCTTTTGCGAATAGGCTAGCCACCATATATGCTAGTCTCTTGCTGCAGCTCCACATATTACCTTGCCTTACCTATAAGATTAAATAGTCTTGATCGCGAGGGTGCGAGATTGCTGAGTCCCCGTGACTCACATATTACTTCCAAACCAGATGCAGGGACCGATGATACCGTTCCAGACGATGCTCTTGAGCTCAAGTGGGAGTTCGATGAAGACTCTTGTCATTACTATGTGTCTTTCCCAGATGATCAGTAGTGGTGCCTAGTTGGGGCGATCGGGGACCATGTCGCATGTTGGGGTTGATCTTTTATTTTGGTACCGTAGTCGGACCATGAGTGTATTGGATGATTGTAATGTTATTCATGTATTTGTGTGACGTGGCGAGTGTAAGCCAACTATGTATTCTTTCCCCCTTTTATATATTACATGGGTTGTTGTGAAGATTACCTTACTTGCGACATTGCTTTCAATGCGGTTATGCCTCTAAGTCGTGCTTCGACACGTAGGAGATATAGCCGCATCGAGGGCGTTACAAGTTGGTAATCAGAGCCTTCCCCGACCTTAGGAGCCCCCCTGCTTGATCGAATAGCTGGCGTTGTTGAGTCTAGAAAAATGTTTTGAGTCATTTAGGATTATATATATCGGAGAGTTAGGACTTCTTTTTACTCCCCAGTCCCTTCATCGCTCTGGTAAGGCATCCTGACGTAGAGTTTTGACTCTTCTCTTCTCAAATTTCACTAATTTTTTTTAGGATCACGCGGGTATCTTGGAATCGTTTCGATGGTTTTGTGACGAGAACATTGTTCTTGGTGCCTCCTGTCATTTAGGGGTTGTGGCAGTGTCCTGGGGAGTTGAGCTCCGAGGTGTTGTCGTCACAATTTTATCGTTGCAGTTCTGGAATACCTGAGTTTAGGTTCGCCGACATCGAAAATCTCTTTTATGCAGTTGTTGGTGAGATAACCTCGATGCCACCCAGTACTGGGGCGGGAGTTCGGGAGTATTGCCATAACTTGTATAACTGATGCTTTTCGAAGGTTGAGGTAAATGATTTCCTAAGTTTTTCTCGGTTATGTGTTGAAGGATGGATACAGCTGGATGTAGGATTTTCTAGATTTGGGTGAGATATTATGCTTCCCCTGTATCCCCAACACCTGATTGCATAACCGGAAAGGTTCGGGAGTTTCACAGGTGGGAATTCTTGTAGCTCTAGTCCTTCTTCCACGGATATTTTGTTTGAGATTGGGTGATCCTCACCAAGTATTCATTCTTGTTCCGTACCTTGTTGTTTTTTCTTCTACCTCAATTCTAAGTGGCTTCTCAATTTATGGATATGTGACCATTTCAATTGGAATGCATTCGTTCATTTTGTTCGGATGTGAAGACTATATGTTGCAATTTCAACCCGTTTGATTCAGCTTCAATATTTGTCTGTCAATGTGCTAATGGATGTCAACCTCTTCAGGATGGCTCCTCCAACACGCACGACTCCGAATCCTAATCTGCCACCACCACCTCCACCTCCGGAGGCATGGCAAGCTGTGATGGCTGCTACCAATGCAAACACGCAGCTGATCATGCAACTTCTTCAAGAGCGCAACCAAGGGAACCAGGGCCAAGGCAACAATCAGAATCAGTTTGCTACACTCAACCAGTTACTTGCTAACCAGCCAAAGACCTTCAGCAATTGTGTTGACGCAACAGACGCTGATGATTGGCTCATGGACATATGCAAGCATTTCGAGTGCAGTAACGTCAGGCCCGAGGACTTTGTCAAGTTCGCTTCCTTCCAACTCAAAGACCAAGCTGCAGAATGGTTTTAGCAGTACAAAGATTCCAGAGGAGGCCATGTGATTACCTGGGATGAATTCCATTAAGACTTCAAAGCTTATCATATTCCTCAGAGCGTGGTTGAAAGCAAGCATGAGGAATTCCGCAACCTGAAGCAAGGCTCTATGTCTGTTTACGAGTACAACAAGATGTTTCAGAAGCTCGCCTGTTTTGCTAAGCCGGACGTCCCTGACGAGAAGAGCATGATATACCAGTTCAGGGGTGGTCTCAGAGAAGAAATCCAGCTAGCTCCCGTTCTCTTTGAGCCCAAGAGGTACGATGAGTTTTACAACATGGCAATGAAGCAAGAGACTGCTCAACTGAAGTGCGATGCTTCCAAGAAGCGAGTCAGAGATGCAACTCCTTCTTCCTCAACTCAAGTGGCTAAGCAGCAGAAGTATTGGCTTCCTCCTCCTCCATTCCGTCAGCCTTATCAGTAGAAGAGCAAAGGTGGCAGTCGATCTTCCCACCCACCCAACCCTGGCTTTCAGAACAAGACTTCGTCTCAAGCTCCAAGATTGAGTGCTCCGTATCACCGTCTGCTTTCAGAGGTCACGTGCAACAAGTGCCAACAGAAGGGTCACTATGCCAACAAATGCTTCAACCAAAGGCGTTTCCCTCCTCCTCCTCCTGTGAGATCGGCAAGTACAGCTGTGGTCAAGCACAACCCCAAGCACGCCAAGGTCAACTTGATGAATGCAGCTCAGGTAGAGGACTTGTCAGAAGTCATCATGGGTAACCTTCCTGTTAACGATGTTCCTGCAAAAGTTCTTTTTGACACTGGTGCATCGCATTGCTTCATTTCTAAACCTTTTGCATCAAAGTATGAGTGCGATTATCAGTATTTGCAAAGATCTTTGCAAATCGTGTCACCGGGCAAGCAAATGACAGCTAATATCTGCGTCCCGGATGTTACTATCACATTGGGCGACTACAAATTTCTAGCTTCTCCTATTGTTCTGGGCGACTCGGATATTGATCTTATTCTCGGAATGGATTGGCTTTCTAAGCACAAGGCTCATCTTGATTGTGCTGCCAGGCAGATTCAATTGACTCATTCGTCTGAGGATGTAATTGTCTTTGCCGCTCATGATGATACCATCCGTCTGTTTTCTCTCAATGAGAAGGGTGAACTAGATGCCATCTCTCAAATTCCAGTCGTTTGCGAATATCAAGACATCTTTCCAGAAGAGCTTCCAGGAATGCCTCCGCACCGGCCAGTTGAATTTGTTATTGATCTTGAGCCTAGCACGGAACCTGTTTGCAAACGTCCTTACAAGCTTGGACCTGAAGAGTTGAAGGAGCTGAAGAAGCAACTCGATATTCAAGAGCGAATGGGTCTCATCCGACCTAGTTCTTCTCCGTGGGGTTGTGGAGTTCTTTTTGTGAAGAAGAAGGATGGAACAGACCGACTTTGTGTTGACTACCGTCCATTGAACAAGAAGACTATAAAGAACAAGTACCCACTTCCCAACATCAATGAGCTGTTCGAACAACTCAAAGGTGCTCAAGTATTCTCCAAGCTTGATCTCCATATGGGCTATCACCAGATTCGAATCCGTGAGCAAGATATTCCCAAGACGGCTTTCAGAACAAGCTATGGTTCATATGAATACACTGTCATGTCTTTTGGTCTCGTCAACGCCCCTCCGACTTTCTCTCACATGATGAACTTCATCTTCAATGCCTACACAAATGACTTCGTCTTGGTCTACCTCGATGACATTCTGGTCTTTTCGAAGAACAAGGAAGATCATGCCAAGCACTTGTGTTTGGTGCTCGATAAGCTCAGAGAACATCAGTTCTACGCCAAGTTTTCAAAGTGCGAGTTTTGGCTCGATGAGGTTCTCTATCTTGGGCATATCATCTCTGCCAAGGGCATAGCGGTGAATCCTGAGAAGGTGTCTGCAATTGTGAATTGGGAACCACCTCAGAACGTGAAGCAACTCCGTAGCTTCCTTGGTCTCGCAAGCTATTGTCGAAGGTTCATTGAGAACTTTTCAAAGATCGCGAAGCTGCTTTCAAACCTTCTCCAGAAGCACGTGAAGTACGTTTGGTCTCCGGAATGTGACATTGCTTTCAACACTTTGAAAGAAAAATTAGTCACTGCTCCAGTTTTGACTCCTCCGGATGAATACAAACCGTTCGAGGTCTTCTGCGATGCCTCTCTTCAAGGTCTTGGTGCAGTGTTGATGCAAGAGAAGAAAGTTGTGGCTTATACCTCTCGCCAGTTGAAGCCCAATGAGAAGAACTATCCCACTCATGACCTCGAGTTGGCGGCAGTTGTGCATGCTCTTTTGACTTGGAGACATCTCTTATTGGGAAGAAAAGTGGACATCTTCACTGACCACAAGAGTCTCAAGTACATCTTCACTCAGCCTAATCTCAACCTTAGGCAGACTCGTTGGGTCGAAATGATTCAAGAGTATAATCCGAGCATTGAATATACTCCAGGCAAGGCCAATGTGATTGCTGACGCATTGAGCAGGAAGGCTTACTGCAACAGTCTGATTCTCAAGCCTTACCAACCCGAGCTTTGTGAAGCTTTCCACAAACTCAATCTGCAAGTTGTTCCTCAAGGGTTCCTCGCCAACCTTCAAGTCTCTCCTACTTTGGAAGATCAGATTCGTGAGGCTGAACTTCTTGATGCTATGGTAAAGAAGGTGAAGATTGGGATTGCCAAGAGTCAACCCAAGTACAAGTGCTATCGCCTTGATGACAAGGATAATCTCTTCTTCGAGGATCACATTGTTGTGCCTAAAGGTGACCTTCGTAAAGTCATTATGAACGAGGCTCACAATTCTCTCCTCTCCATCCACCCTGGGAGTACGAAGATGTACCAGGACCTCAAGCAGGCTTATTGGTGGACTCGAATGAAGCGCGAGATTGCTCAGTTCGTGAATGAATGTGATGTCTGCAGAAGAGTGAAGGCAGAACACCAACGACCAGCTGGTCTCCTCCAACCTCTTGCCATTCCAGAATGGAAGTTTGACCACATTGAGATGGACTTCGTGACGAGATTTCCAAATTCCAAGCGTGGCAATGATGCTATATTCGCTGTCATCGACAAACTCACTAAAGTGGCTCATTTTCTGCCTATCAAAGAGTCTATCAGTGCAGCTCAATTGGCAGACCTTTATACCTCTTGGATTTTCTCTCTGCACGGCATTCCACAGCTGATTTCTTCAGACCGTGGCAGCATCTTTACCTCCAAGTTTTGGGATTCTTTTCAGAAGGCCATGGGCACCAACATCCGTTTCAGCACAGCTTTTCATCCTCAAACTAGCGGTCAAGTCGAGCGTGTCAATCAGATTCTCGAAGATATGCTCAGGGCTTGCGTTATCTCTTTCGGCATGAAGTGGGAAGATTGTCTTCCATATGCCAAGTTTTCCTACAACAACAGTTTTCAAGCAAGTTTGGGCAAGGCCCCATTTGAAATTCTCTATGGCAAGAAGTGTCGTACTCCACTTAACGGGTCAGAGACCGGTGAACGTCAACTTCTTGGAAATGACTTGATCTCTGAGGCAAAGGAAATGTGCAAAGTCATTCGTGATAACCTCAAAGCAGCGCAATCACGCCAGAAGAGCTACTATGATAGTAAGCATCGTGATTTGGCTTTCGAGATCGGAGACCATGTTTACCTCCGCGTCTCTCCAATGAAAGGTACTCGTCGCTTCGGTATCAAAGGGAAGCTTGCCCCTAGATACGTGGGTCCTTTCAAGATCGTCAGCAAGAGAGGCGATCTCGCCTATCAACTCAAGCTTCCTTCCAACTTTGCAAATGTGCATGACGTGTTCCATGCCTCTTAGCTCCGCAAGTGCTTCAAGACTCCTGACCGCACTGTCAGCTTCGAAGACATTGATCTCCAAGAAGACCTTTCTTATCATGAGCACCCCATTGCTATCCTTGAAGAAACTGAGCGCAAGACTCGCAATAAGTCAATCAAATTCCTCAAAGTCAAGTGGTCACACCAGTCTGACCGTGAAGCCACCTGGGAACGCGAGGATCACCTCCGTTCTGAGTTCCCGGCATTTTTCCAGTTCTAGATCTCGGGACGAGATCCTTTCGTCGTGGTGGAGTGTCGTAACACCCCGGATGTAATTTACCTTATATGTATCCCAACTCTTGCTGTTTCCGGCCTAAGTTATTTCATTTTCCTCGGGTTCGGGTTTTTGTCTCCATGTGTTGTTGCCTTTCTCATGCATCTCATATCATGTCATCATGTGCATTATGTTTCCATACGTGTTCGTCTCATGCATCCGAGCATTTTCCCCGTTGTCTCTTTTGCATTCCGACGCTCCTATCTCCTCCGGTGGTCCTTTCTACCTCTTTTCGTGTGTGGGGTTTAAACATTTCCGGATTGGACCGAGACTTTCCATGCGGCCTTGGTTTACTACCGGTAGACCGCCTGTCAAGTTTCGTACCATTTGGACTTCGTTTGATACTCCAACGGTTAACCGAGGGACCGAGAAGGCCTCGTTTGTGTTGCAGCCCAACACCCTTCCAATTTGGCCCAAAACCCACCAAAGACCCTTCCATCATCTAGAGCGTTCGATCACGACGGCGTGGCCGAAAACCGCACTCCATTTGGAGCTCCCTAGCTCCCTCTACCTCTATTTAAAGAGCCCCCATTCGACATCATGGATGAAACCCTAAAAAATCCCCTCCTCGCGCCGCCGGACGAGATCCGGACGGTCGGACATGTCCGCTCCGCCTGTCCGCCGCCACGTTTCCTCCTCCCACTGGCCGACGCCCGTGCCCACATCGCCGCCAGGCCCGCGACGCCCGCGGCGGGCCCCCGCGGCCCATCTCCTCCGCAATGCCTGCCTGATCCAGCCGAGCCGCCCCCGCGGAGCCCGCCGCCACCGCAATTCGCCACGCCGCTGCGGCCTATCCTCATCGACTCCGGCCGCGGCACCCGCGCCCTCGACTCCAGCAGCCGCCGACTTCGCATCTCGCCGCCCGGAGCTCCGGCAACCTCCTCCGGTGTCCCCAAGCCCGTCTCCAGCCGAACCCCGACGAACCCCAACGACTCCGGCGACATCCCGCTCCATCTCCGGCCGGTGAACCTCGGGAGTCGCGAGCAGCTACAGTGTTCTGGCGAGATCCGATCTGGATCTAAGTCCTCGGGTTGACTTTTCCCTCAGAAACCCTAATTATTTTTGCCATCTTTGGCATGTCGTATCTCCACATCCGTAGCTCCGATTTGCGCATGTAGCATATCAAAATGTTCGTCTCGACGAGTACATAATTTCATATCATTGCATCATTTTCATTTGAGCTCATCTTGATGCCCGAAATGCTGTTGGAAGAGGGCTATGTGATATAATTGTCAGATCTGTTTCATCAAATAGATATTTGTCAGTTTTGCCATGATTAATGTGTGCATGTTATGCTCCTGAGCTCTACATGAGTTTTGTTATATGCCATGCCATCTTTACAGAGGTGCTTACCATGTATTTTTGTGATTTGTGTGGTGACTAGCACAAGCTTGCAAAGTAGCGTATTCGGTAATGTTGATTTCAGGGACTTAGGAATTCACTAAGTCCTTGTTCTGATTTTGTCATTATGCCATATGTTCATGTTATTTCCTAGTGACTCGTGCCTCTTTTGAGGATGATCAGTAAGGATGATTTGTTAACATTGTGGTGCTCTATCCATCCATGTCTTTGTTTGCAATTATGGAGCACCCTAGCTTGAGTCAATCGAGCTCTACTTTTGCTATTTCGTGAATCCTGGCAGATTGTGACTTGTTAGCGATTTTGCCGAGGATGTTGCTATTGATCCGTGCATGCTATGTTGTTGTTCTTGCCATGTCTAGCTTCTATGATATGTATTCTCGATGGGTGTATGCTTAGTTTGTCATGCCATGCTCTGTAGTGAGTGCATCGAGCTCGTAAACATGCCTACTCGTTAACAGATTTGCATGCTCCAGTTTTTCACGAAGTCTGTAATCTGATTATGTTTTTGCCATGTTCACATGCTTGCAATTGTAATTTCTGATCCTTTTGGCTCAAGGTCACTAAGGGACTTTTGTTAAGTGCTTTGAGTAGCTTCATTCCATGCCTTGCTTTGCCATGTTAAGTTCCTGTAGCATGTAGTTTTTATGCTCCAAAGTGTGCTTCCTGATGTTAAATTCCAGACTTGTGTTAATTTCACTAAGTCTGAAACGTGTTATCATTTGCAGTTTTGCCATGCTTGTTTGAACCTGTTAATGGATGAGTTGGCTGTAGCTCAGTGTTCATGTTTTGTCAAGCATCATGAGTGGATACCTGCCATGTATTTTGTTGTCATGTTTGAATGCTTTAGCATAATTATCTTGATGCTTTTAGATGGCTACTTGCTGATTATCGCAGACCGGTGCCATATTTGTTTTGCTTGCCATTTCCAAACCGTGCATCCGATTCCGGTGATCTTTATATCAATTTCAATCGAAATCACCTCACCTTTCCAGTGTCACTCTTAGATTTCCAAGTTGAGGCCAGGTTCAATCATTCCTTGTCAAATCTTGCATATGCATCACATAACGCATCCCGCATAGCATACCATGTTAGCATCATGTTTGTTTGAGCATTGCACATGGTTGATTGTGTTCTTTTGCTTGTTTGTCTTGTTTGGCTAGATCCGGGAGACGAGTTCGCTAACGAGGAGCCCGTTGTGTTTGCTTATGAGGATCAAGTCAACTCTGACAACTTTGTAGGCAAGATGATCATACCCTCGAAATCACTTCTATCTTTGCTTGCTAGATGCTCGCTCTTTTGCTATGCCTATGCTACGATGCCTACCACTTGCTTATCATGCCTCCCAAATTGCCATGTCAAACCTCTAACCCACCATGTCCTAGCAAACCATTTATTGGCTATGTTACCGCTTTGCTCAGCCCCTCTTATAGCGTTGCTAGTTGCAGGTGAAGATTGGAGATTGTTCCTTGTTGGAACATTGTTTATTGTTGGGATATCACTATATTATCTTGTTATCTTAATGCACCTATACACTTGGTAAAGGGTGGAAGGCTCGGCCTTATGCCTAGTGTTTTGTTCCACTCTTGCCGCCCTAGTTTTCGTCATATCGGTGTTATGTTCCCGGATTTTGCGTTCCTTACGCGGTTGGGTGATAATGGGAACCCCTTGACAGTTCTCCTTGAATAAAACTCCTCCAGCAATGCCCAACCTTGGTTTTACCATTTGCCACCTAGCCTCTTTTTCCCTTGGGTTTCCGGAGCCCGAGGGTCATCTTATTTAAAAACCCCCCGGGCCAGTGCTCCTCTGAGTGTTGGTGCAAACTAGAGCCCTGTGCAGCGCCCATCTGAGTGTGCCCTGAGAACGAGATATGTGCAGCTTCTATCGCGATTTGTTGGCACATTCGGGCGGTGTTGCTGGACATGTTTTACCATTGTCGAGGATGTCTTGTAAAACTGAGGTGCCAAGTCTGATCGGAATGTCTCGGGAGAAGGAATACCCTTCGTTGACCGTAAGAGCTTGTGATGGGCTAAGTTGGGACTCCCCTACAGGGATTTGAACTTTCGAAAGCCGTGCCCGCGGTTATGGGCAGATGGGAATTTGTTAATGTCCGGTTGTAGATAACATGAAACTTAACTAAATTAAAATGAATCAACCGCGTGTGTTACCGTGATGGTCTCTTCTCGGCGGAGTCCGGGAAGTGAACACGGTGTTGGAGTAATGCTTGACGTAGGTTGTTCTAGGATCACTTCTTGATCATAGTTATCCATCCGTGCTTTTGCTTTCTCTTCTCGCTCTCTTTTGCGAATAGGTTAGCCACCATATATGCTAGTCGCTTGCTGCAGCTCCACATATTACCTTGCCTTACCTATAAGCTTAAATAGTCTTGATCACAGATTACTTCCAAACCAGATGCAGGGACCGATGATACCGTTCCAGACGATGCGTTTGAGCTCAAGTGGGAGTTCGATGAAGACTCTCATCGTTACTATGTGTCTTTCCCAGATGATCAGTAGTGGTGCCCAGTTGGGGCGATCGGGGACCATGTCGCATGTTGGGGTTGATCTTTTATTTTGGTACTGTAGTCGGACGATGAGTGCATTGGATGATTGTAATGTTATTCATGTATTTGTGTGACGTGGCGAGTGTAAGCCAACTATGTATTCTTTCCCCCTTTTATATATTACATGGGTTGTTGTGAAGATTACCTTACTTGCGACATTGCTTTCAATGCGGTTATGCCTCTAAGTTGTGCTTCGACACGTAGGAGATATAGCCGCATCGAGGGCGTTACAGTAGTGCTAGTCCATACTCCCTCCTTTCCGGTTAATATGGCTTAATCTTTTTTGCGGGTAAATGAGAGAGCTTTATTCATATATAAGCATTCTTAGGACGATCAGCCAAGACACTGGTCACTAGGAAGCCAAAAAAAGTAGGAAGCGAGGTGTTTCATCAAGCCAGCTCTCGGCCACATTCAAAGTGCAGCAAGCACGGTTCGCACGAAGATGCGCCGCAAAGTTTGCTGACCTGTTTACATGCTGAATAATGAAAAAAGAGGAAATATTACTGAGTGCTACTATTTGTAACAGGATATGAGCCAGAATTAAGCGAGAATGGTGGCGAGTGTTCCATGCAATCAACTTCCATTATCACATGCGAGAACCCTCGAAGAGAACCAAATGTGTTGAAGATTGCTTTATCACATTTTAAAATTATAATAGGAGTGCAGATGCTCCTCCATCCGGTTCCTAGTAGTATAGTGTAGTATGCTTCTGGCAATCTGACACCGAATTTACTGTTGCACGTCCACCGCCTGAGCGAGGGAGAGCTTGCATTAGTCAAAAGTTTCTCCTTGTTCTGCGAGCCACCGCGTGCAAGCTTCTCCCGTCCTGCAACCTTCTCCTCGTTCGGCAAGTTGACGGGACACAGTAAAGTAATGCTAGTCCATGCTGCCTCCTCTCCGGTTAACATGGCTTAATTTCAAACGAGATAAATACACTGTGTGTCACTGTATATTTGTAAAAATACGGTTAGTGGACTTCATAATACGCTCATTGCGCTCAATATATATACACGGTAAGTTAGTCGGAAGAAGCAACCATCATTTCACTCTTGAATGACACGTACGCAATATAAAATGGTTGATATGGCGAGAAAAAGAAAACCACTATACTCCCTCCTTTCCGGTTTATAAGGCTCAATTCAAAATTCTCACCAACCAAGGTAGATGGTGAGTGGTGGAATACTTTTTGTAGTTTGCAAAAGCACCCAATTAATGCTCTTGTTTTCCTCAAAAAGTACGTTTACCAATGCATTAATTGCAATGCATGCATGCATAAATTACATGCATTGGTCAATTTTCTCTTAGTACTTGCATGCAATGATTTAATACACCTTGGAATTTGAACATGTGATGGAAAACAACCAAATTGAGCCTTATGAAATGGAAAAACTAAAATTTTGAGATAAGCCCTATAAACCGGAAAGGAGGGAGTATATACACTAGCAGGGTGCGTGTGAGAGATGGGTCAGGAGGTGAATGACACGTGGCCCCAGGGGGTGGCTGGCCCACCTATCATACAGCCAAAGGCAGGTGCAGTAGAGGGCCGAGGAGTAGTACGAAATCCTACGCACCTACGCACGCTAACCAAGGGCTGAGTGATCACTCGAATCGCAAGATCAGTTGACTAGAAGCTACGCTAGACCCATGGAGGCGATGAGCACGGGCATCAGCCAGCTATGCCAAATGGTCCACGACGCCGGCCTGCGGCCCGGCAGGTGGTATTGCTGGAGGCCGCCAGGGCGAGGGGCCGCTTGGACGACAGCTTCACATCCTTGTTCGACGAGGTTCTCGTCGGTTTCCTCGACAAGTTCACCGTCGTCAAGAAGCTTGTGGACGACTTTGACGTAAGCCTCCAGCTGACATGCCCAGGCTCTGTGATGCCCGCCACCCTCAACAGCCACTATGGTAACAATCTCTTCGACGCACTGGTGGCCCTGCGACTGCCCGCTGTCGCGCCGAAGAATGTCCACCTCAAGGTCGCGCTCGCCGCGCAGTGCCTGGCGCAGCAAGACACCATCAACATAATCACCCACGTCTACGCGCAAATCGTCCACAAGGACTAGTACATGCAAGAGGAGGACGATAGGACGCTGGCCTTCTTGGAGCGCAGGGCAACCTTGGACGTCACTGTTCAGAAGCACATTGAGCTCGCCGCCAACGCCGCTGCTCCTCACACGTCGGTTGGTGACCCGGCGCACTAGGGCGTGAGGATGTCGTTGAACGTTGATGGATCCGTATGTATTTTTATCCTTCTGTCAAATCCATGTAGTAGTATATGATACTACAGTAATTATCTTACCTTTTGCATCAACTTCATAATTTTCATACGTACTCCATGCATGAACGGCGCCAGAAGCAAACTTCTCATTACTCTAGGCAAAATCGTTATTTTCTATCTATCGGTCGCGCCATGGAGCAGAACCAAATTTTACAAGTTACGAGTTCAAAAGGAAAAGCCTGCCGTGTTCGCGTCGCACCCCCACACGGTTGGTCCGGCACGCCGCTCAAGCGGGAATGCATGCGGTGTTGCATTTTCACTTACAAGTGGGACCGCAGTTGAGCAAACCGACTATCGGCAAACCCCCACCCCGCCCACCGCGCGATGGCTAAGAAAAGAGGACAGGAGGGAGAAGAGATGGCTGTAGCACGGACTCCAAGAAAATTGGTGTCGGATGGGACTCGTGTGGGTGGCGTGTGTCGTACTACTAGATGTGAATGCTAGTTATGGACCATGCCACCCACTTTATCGAGCCTATATCGAGGTATGTAGAACAAATTTCCTGCAGTCCGTGCTCAGCCCTCCTCTATCTCTCTTCTCAGCCATCCAGCGGACGCGCGGAGCCCATCCTCTGTTTGCTCACATGCGGCCCCACATGTCAGTGAAAACACAAGAGGACCCACTGAACCTGCACATCTTTCACCTTGACGTGCCGGTGATGAAAAACAAATCCAATAAAGATCTTCGGTGGCCGCTTTTGGAGTTACTCAAGAGTAGTAAGATTCTATTTACAGTTTAACCCAAGATGCACATCTTGTGGCTTCAACTACCACTCTATTTTCTTTCATGACACGACTTGGATGCTGGATGTCCCACGTGTCGGCAAAAGGAGGAAGAACCCGACCAAATCTTCGGTTCTCCTCTCGGATTGGACTAGTTGTGCTAACTTAAATTTTTTATTGTGTACTCCCTCCGTTCCAAAATACTTTACTTCCATTTGTCCAAAAATGGATGTACCTATATACTAAGACATGTCTAGATACATATATATTTGGACAAATAGAAGGCATGTAGTATTGTGCAACGGAGGGAGTAGAATGGATGCAAGTTTTTGTATTGGGAAGAAGAGTACATCCATATATTGATAGAGCGCAATTTAGTAGATGTTCTATCACTTTTAGCTAGTATAGAATAGAGGCTAGACATGAGACTAGATGCGAGGAAGCAATGTCTACTTCTTTACACTCGAAGAAGAAAGAAGCACGCAAGATCGAGCCTCCGCAGATCAACAATGAATGCATCAAGAAGGCACTAATCCAACTTACTACAGGAGTAGTCAAAATTATCATTGGAGTTTGTGCAAAACGGAGGTCCGTTTGGGGTCGTGCGTTGGAGTTGGCCTTACAAGTGGGACCGCAGTTAAGGAAACCGACTATCGGCAAACCCCCACCTCGCCCACCGCGTGATGGCTGAAGTTAGAGAAACGGCGAGGTTGAAGAGATTGCTCTCGCACGGACTCCCAAGAAATAATATGGTGTCAGATGGATGTCGTGGTGGTGGCGTGTGCCGTACTCCTGGATGTGAATGCTTGTTCTGGCCCATGCCACCCTACTACTCCTACTACTTACTCCTACTATATACTATACTACTAGTATATCAAGGATTCGAGGTGCTGGTTACGTACAACGAACACATTAACATATGGCTACAGTAAAAACACCCGCCCGACGCGCGAAGCATGTGAAGCTAGTACAAATAGTGTACTACTATTGTTGATTGGCCTCATCCGATAACCTGTTGCAATGCACGTACAGTTATGTATTCGGAAAATATTTTTTTGCCTCGTCGCACCACTCACTCAGAGAAGCGACTTGAAAGCCATTCATAAATTTAGTAAGTTTATCACAGGCATATCATTTTATTACATAGTACAACAGGTCATCAACCCACATCGACAACGAGGATACATTATAAATACTAAAGTTTTCACCACACAACAAATAACAAGCCATGAAATGAACTTCAACTCAACCATTCCACGGCGTTGGAAACGCTTGCTTTGAACCACAAGTGATTCAATGGGACGGGCCATCCGTTGTCGATCTGGAGACCAATGCAGGACTGATCATCCAGGCTGAAGCGGCCTACTATATCAGTACCAGGGTAGGGAACCACCCAAATGTCCGAGGTATAGACACAGTTGCTTCTCATAAATGTGTCAACAGCAGTTGGATCGCCTTTCACCATCATCGGATAGTTTTGTCCAAGGAAGAGCGAGTTTTCTCCAAGACTATCAATTTTGTGCCAGGGAGAAGGAGTTGGCGCTAGCACCCTAGTATCCATCCCGAATACCATGCAACGGGTGTTGGAATAGGTTCGGAGAGTGCGACCATGGGAGACTACACCTACTTCCTTAGCAGTAACATCATCAGTGGGCTGTATACACACAAGAAGAGGTGATCCATCGGAATTAGTTGCCAGGCGCCACAGAGTATATCGGCGCTGCTCGTCCTCCTGCTCGTGATCATCACCATCGTCATCTCCCCCTTGGTTATAAAAATCTTCAAGTATAGGTGGTGGGATGTTCATAGGACCTTGGAAACACAAGAAGAAGGTTAATTAGTAAAGGGAAACTTGCTAACCCACATGCATCTGGATGAAACAATTATAATTACGGTGGAAGAAAAACGTACCGAAACAACGAGGATGCCATGCAAAAACAGTGCCATGAGTGGTGGCAGCAAACACAAGGCCCTCGTATTCAATTGCATCATAGTACTCATCCATGTACATAAACTGATTTTTGAGCAATATCCATCGAGTGAAACCATCAAGGACGACAACAAGCTTGTCGAAGATAGCAACAACATCATAGTTTTTGTAATTCCAAGAGCGGTTGGGAACTCGACAAATTGCTATCTTCCGTAGACGACAGTAACCATGATCATATTTGAACGTGCGTAGATTACTGGTGTGCTCAACCTCTGGGCAGTGTGCTGAGATTTTTGGAAGTGGAACCCGGTGACGAGTGTACACATTCACAAGTTCCCACTCGCAGTTGGACCCAATGTAAACAACCCAATCTCCATTTGTGCCCGCCCAAGCCTTGCCCTCAAGCGATGGCATCTTAACATCACACGTATCATTATCAAGCGGCATCAACTTGCACAGGGCGAGGCCTCTGTCATGCCGGCGCCAGTCATCAGGGTCACGGTGCAAAAGATAGGGGAGATCAAACCGCTCCTTGACCCTTGGGTTCCTTGCAATGATGTTATTAGTTGAGTCGAGAATGGGCTGGAACGAACCTGCCATGCTAGCCAAGGTGATGACGTTGCATCGATCAATGAGTTCCTCCACCACGTCATCTTTCAGATTGGGGCAAGAATAACGAGGTCGTTTCCGTCCTGTTCCCTCCATGGAGAAGACGATCGAACAATGGCAGAAGAAAGGGTGAAGGGCTGAAGGAAAATGGAGGAGGGAGAGGAAGAGTGTGCGACAACAGTTCCAAATCGAGAGGGAAAGGTGAAGATTTGGTGGACGGTTGCGAGTTTGCCACGGTTCATGAAGAGGCGCCCCGGCCTACATGTCCGTTCGGAAATACTCCTACTACTCGCTGTCGTCTCACTGATATGTTGGAATGGGACCACATGTCAACGAAACATGGTGTGTAATTTCTCATGCAAAATGCGATCTGGCCACATTGGCCCGAGGTGCCGCATTAGTTATCGACCTTTATTTTTTTAATGGCGTGCCGATCAGTTTTGAAGCACGACTAACTGGTACTGTACACAGAGAAAATATAAACTACTCTACCACTCCCCCACCTCCAGTACTAGTAGTATAAAAAAGATATATATAGGCTGGAGCTTCAGCGCTTTCTTGCTAAGGGCTGCCCACTTGCTTCTCACACTACCACCCTCTCTCCAGATATAAAAAAGACGGCCCCTCTCTCCCTCCTCACCGGTGGTCACAGATCCGCCGGGGAAGAGAAGGACATGCAGCGTTGACGCACTCGTCGTCGGCGAGCGAGGTCACGCACTGACGACAAGGCCGTCCTCTCAGACCTAGCGCCCTCGCGGGATGGCCTCCGTCCCCAAGCTCGCTACTGTAGTGTGTGCGGAGGATGACGACCACGAGCGAAGCCACTTCCCGCCGACCCTCAGGTATGCTACCTCTTTTCGAGCCATAACCTTGTTCTATTGCCCCATCTGCTATGTCGTTGCATGTGGATCTTTTTCCACTCCACCATCTTCCCAATTTGCTATCCTCTACTCTACTGGCCACGCAGACGAAAACCATAATTTTCACTATTAAAGGAAACCCTACTTCATGCAGACTAATCCATGTCTGGGTTGAATAAGGAAAGGAAGGGAGACTGTACTGTCCAAGAGAGTAGGCATCGAACCCGCATCTAGGTTGAGAAGGGGAAAATCAGTAGCTAAGGAACGAGTCTCGTGTCTCTTGGTTGAAGAAGGGTAGAAAGGCATGACAACGCAATAGAGAATGACCAGGTCGATCAGTTTGTTGTCCTCGCATAGGAAAAAGGTGGCTAAAGAGAACAAAAATGGGACCGTAATCCACATATGCTGCCTGGATATTTGTTGCTCTGGGCAACCATACCTCTCTCACCACTCTACGTCCGTGGAGGTACATCGTACTGGTGCCTCCCATGCTCTTATTGCCACTTTTTTGCTGTTAGTATAACGCCAGCAGTCAAGTCAAGCAATGCTACTGCTAAAGTGATGCCACATTTAACTAATGCCGCTCTCAGTCTAATGCCACCCATAAATTTAAGCAATGCCATTTAGTGCCACTGGATTATTTCAGGGTTAGCTATTGATTGTGGATGTATTAAAGATTTTTCAGCTATAAGGCATTCTAATGCTGATGTTGTTGCACAGCCAGTATACCAACGATGAAACTTGTTACTCCCGTCAGATTTTTGCACTGTTAATGCTTATAGATTACATACCTCATTTTCATGAGATAAGTTATTTTTTTTGTACAGTGTCACCAAAATGCCAAGGCGCTGATGTCATTTTATTTTGGTTAATCTGCACAGACAATTATGAAGACAAGAGGAAAGGTCAAGAGTGGGCACCTCCTCCTCCGACTGTTCTCTTGAGGAGGTCTGTATGTTTGTCTCTAATGCCTATCGACTACATACCTGGGGCATCATGATGTAATGTTAAGTCATTTCCTTTTGTATAGTGTCATTGAATTGTCAAGGCGGTGATGGCATTTTATTTTAGTAGAACTGCACAAAATTTTCTTAAAAGAAGAGGAAAGGTCAGGAATGGGTCACTTTTCCAGAAAAAACTATGTATGCCTTCCTCACATCAGCCGTTGTTGCTTTATTTATTCCTTCAAATAGGTGGTTAGAAACAGTCTGGCTACCTTTTCCCATTAAGAAATTGGAATGCTTATATTTGTGAGCCTATGCTTCAACTAGTGCCACTTTTAGAGTAATCACACTTTCAATATCTATGCAAACAGGGATGCTCGATTTTAGTGGAACTGCACAAAAAGTCCAACTGGTTCAACATTAGGAGCATGTTTTTTCCCAACTTTTATATCCAATTGGTGGCACTATGAGCTATTCATTACGAAGGTACATGGTTTGCTACTATCTTGCTACTCTTTTTGTACTGTCATTAGATAGTAATACTAGTGGTTTGCATGTGAATTTATTGGCAAGGTGGACCTACATTGGAGGTGCAGGACAGGATTCAATGACTGGATGCTCAATTTCGGTTGTATCGATTTCACCTCTTCCATCACTGCGAACATGGATATCCTTGGTCTGATGAAGAATAGGAGCTATATTTCTGCTCTGAACCAGCAAATCAATTTAGTATGAAATTGTCCAGGGCAAAACATAACTGTATCAGATTGTCCAGTGCAGAACATGACAGATGCTAAGCGGAAGAGACATGTTTAAACCAAAAATACAAGGTGTGGTATATGTTTACTAGCTGCTTGATATTTGTGCAGACAGAGATGTCTGCCCGTTGCTATTTGGCAAACCAACAAAGTGCCCGCAATTTTGGTTGAACTGCACAAGAGAATAGTATAGTCACTGTATGCAGTGCCATTTGAAAATAGACACAGAAAGATTGGATAGTCACTTCATGGACTGCAGAAAAGTAGTACTGTACTATTTATTGGCCAACACTAGGTGCTTCATTGCTTTGGTCTGATTATACAATGGACATCATTTTGCCTAAGTTAAAGTTTGTATTCCGAAAATAGTCTCGCAGTGTGATCGAGGGAAGACCAAATCATATTGCAGTGCATGTTCCTCCATCATATGTCTGGTTCATTCTCATGATTCCAGCTGTTCGTGAAACCACTTATGTTTGCAAGAGGAATTGTAGACTTCACAAACAAATTTGTCTTTCAGTATGTACTGAATGTTGGCCAATAGAAGCATCCATGTTAGTAGGAAGAACATATGTTTTTTCTAGATCTTTGCTTTTGGAGCTACATATTTGTATATGATCTGTGAGTCATTGAGATGCATTAACATGTTGATCTTATGTATGGGAATCATAATAGTTAGTTTTAGTTGCAACACAAGATCTGAAGTGGCTGATCTTTGCTTTTGGAGCTACATATTTGTATATGATCTGTGAATCATTGAGATGCATTAACAGTTACTTATTTCTGTTCGCTCAGTGTTTACAAGTTACTGGTCGATCACTAGATAGCCTACAAATGTGCTCCTGGCAGTTTTATTTGCGACGCAAGATGCGAAGTGACAGTTTTTTGAATAAAAATGCCTACCTCTGAAGAAACTGACAAGCTCGTACGAAAGAAAGTGCCTCCTTATTTAGAGCCAATAGAAAAAAGGCTCCTCCTAGTGGATTTCTGACATCTGGGTCCCATGCCATTGTCAACGTAGTCAATAAACGAGAGAATTGCACAACGAGTGGCTGACACCAGGGACCCAACAGCTCGCCCAGTTATTTTTGTTTTGGGTTAATTTGATAAATGCCACTCCAAATCTGGTGTATCCGAGAAATGCCACTACAATTTCCAAACTTTGAAAAATGCCATTTCATGCCATTCTAGTGGCATTTTTCGAAGTCTGGAGTGGCGTTTTTCAAAGTTTACAAACTGCAGTGGCATTTTTCAAAGTTTGCAAAAATTGCAGTGGCATTTTTCAAAGTTTGGAAATTGCAGTGGCATTTTTATGAATCACCATAATTGGAGTGGCGTTTATCAATATTTGTTTTTGAGACGGAAGCAGGGTGTCAACTGGGTTGTGCGGGACACTCTGGCCTAGCGAGACAGCCTTTTCTTTTATGTTTACCACAGACCAGCCCTATAGTTTTTTTTCTTTCTGAAAATGGCTAGCCTAGTTTTTTGTGATTTGTCAAGTAAGTCGCTTTATCAGGCCTGTTGGGCTGCAAATCTTTCAAGATGAGGAGAGCTTCATTCGGCTGGCCGAGAAAATGGCCTATCAGTAATGAGAAATGGGCTGTACATTTTTAAAACACATCAAACTGGCAATTATTTTCAAATATCTTTTTTTTTATTTCGAGATTTTAAATTGCATTGATTTTTATGCGTGGACAATTTATTAGATTTTATATTGATATACACTTATTTTTAAAATCAGTCTGAATGTGACTCGAAATTTCGGGATTAAAAACAGTTTAGACCGCACCAACATATGCAAAATTTCGTATAATTTTTTAACCGTGGCCACAATATGGGCTGTAATGCTAACATAAAGAATATGGGCTCCAAAAAAACCCATAAGAATTAGCAAATGGGCTGTAAATTATTTGAAATAATGGCAGATGGGATGTATATGTTGTTTTCCATAGATTTGAGGCTTTCCATAGATGGCCTGTATACTGTTGGATGTCCATCCAACGGCCGTCGTGCTTCTTCAATCTCTGCTCTTCCTGCTCCAGCCGCTCAAACAAGCGCCGGTGGGATGGCCTGCTCCTTCCTCCCCGCGGCCGGCTGTGCTGCCGCGCAGGCCTCACCACCCCGCCGTACTCCCATCGCTGGCCTAGCCAGCCCTCTACTCACCCACACCTGCTGTTATTCTCCGGCGACGGCAGACGAACCAGTAAACTCTCGTATAGTCGTACTCCCCACCGCGTGGGAAACAAAAACAACGGCCGAGTCTTCCCTGCCTCTGTGTCGTTCCCTTCCTAGGCCTCGCCGTCGTCCACCGCCCTGGTGCTCTCGGTGTGGCGTGGTCAGCGTGGTCAACGACCGACATGCATCTGAAGTGGACTGTACGTGGAGAGGCTGGCTGGGTCCACGGCCGCATGCAAGGAAATGCCTCCTTATTACGCGCAAAATAATGATTTCCTCCACCTGACATCTGGGACCCATCGAAACGGCCTCTGTATTTCGCGAAAAAACGTTACCGCTGCTGACAGCTCGGACCCACCAGCTATATCTTCGCACACAAGGAAGTGCCTCCTTATTACGCACAAAAAAATGAATACTCCCCCTGCTAGCTGGGACCCAGTATAGTGGGCCTACTAAGTTGATGGGGATGAAGGGCTTTGTTAACTTAGTCAATATGCACGATTCTAGCTCGACTAACCGTACGGTGTCCATCCAACGGCCGTAGTGCTTCTTCAACCTCTGGTCTTCTTGCACCAGCCACCCAAACCAGCGCCGGTCGTGCCGCCTGCTCCTGCCTCCTGTGGCCGGCTATGCTGCCATAGAGGTCTCACCGCCCCCATACTACTCCCACCGCTGGCCGGGCCATCCCACCACTCCACTCACCCACACCCCCTGTTATTCTGCGGCGACGGCAGCGCAGCCGAACCAGTGAACCCTCGTACTCCTCTCCGCGTGGGCATCCACTGTCGCGTCTTCCCCGGCTCCGCGTCGTCCCCTTCCTAGGCCTCGCCGTTGTCCACCGCCGTGGTGCTGTCGGCGCGCCATGGTCAATGTGGTCAATGACCGAATTCCATCGAAAGAATACTGTACGTGGAGAGGCTGATAGCTGGGTCCATGGCAGCCGCAAGGAAGTGCCTCCTTATTACGGGGAAAATAATTATTCCTCCACCTGACAGCAGGGACCACCGGACGGGCCACCAATATTTTGGAAAAAAACGTTTCCCCCTGACTGCTGGGACCCACCGGACGGGCCACCGTATTTCGCGAAAAAAAAACGTTCCCCCCGCTGTCAGCTCGGACCCACCAGAAGTGCCTCCTTATTACGCACAAAAAAATGAATACTCCCCCGGCTAGCTGGGACCCACCTTGCTGGGAGGCTGACTTGTGGGCCTACTAAGTTGACGGGGACAGAGGGCTTTGTCAACTTAGTCAATATGCACGATTCTAGCTCTAGTGACCGTACGATGTCCATCCAACGGCCGTAGTGCTTCTTCAACCTCTGGTCTTCTTGCTCCAGCCGCCCAAACCAGCGCCGGTCGTGCCTCGTGCTCCTGCCTCCCGTGGCCGGCTGCGATGCGGCGGAGGCCTCACCGCCCCCTACTACTCCCACCGCTGCCAGGCCATCCCTCTACTCACCCACACCCCCTGTTATTCTGCGGCGACAGCAGCCTCACACCGCAGAGAACCATTGAACCCTCGTACTCCTCTACGCGTGGGCATCCACTGCCGCGTCTTCCCCGGCTCCGCGTCGTGCCCTTCCTAGGCCTCGCCATTGTCCACCGCCCTGGTGCTCTCGGGGCGGCGTGGTCAACGTGGTCAAGGAACGACTTCCATCAGACGTGGACTGTACATGGAGAGGGTGACAGCTGGGTCCATGACCGCAGCAAGGAAGTGCCTCCTTATTACGTGCAAAATAATTATTTCTCCACCTGACAGCGGGGATCCACCGGACGGGCCACCGTATTTCACCCCCCTGACTGCTAGGACCCCCCAGCTACATCTTCGCAGGCAAGGAAGAGCCTGACTGTCGGGACCCACCTGGTCAAAGCGTACGTAGCATGGTCATTCTGGACGCGAACGTGTACGTACATATATACTGGTGGATGTAGAGGCATGCACGTGTCGTAGTAGAGGCGCACACGTAGCATGTACACGTACATACAGCGGCCAGGGTGCAAGAAAGAAAATACGGCCACGTATGTGTACATACGGGCGGGGTCTCGAACTCCTACTCGCGCATACGTACGGCGAGGGCTCATGTACATGGCTGGGTCGGAATGGAGAAACAGCGTCGTCGTCGTGTTCATGGGTCGGTACGGAATGCGTGGTCATGTTCATCGGGAGGGCTTGGACGGAAGAGGCGGTGGAAACGAAGCCTGGCGTACCGCACAACGGAGGAAACGGACCTCCTACAGTCGAAACGGGGGTCCTATTGATCGGGAGGGGTGTGGCATACCGCAAAACAGAAGAAACGGACCTCCTACGGTCGAAACGGGGGTCCTGTTGATCGGGAGGGGTGTGGCGTACCGCAAAATGGAGGAAACAGACCTCCTACGGTTGAAACGGGGGTCATGTTGATCGGGAGGGGTGTGGCGTACCGCAAAACGGAGGAAACGGACTTGTGTTGGAGCGCTACGGTCGAAACGGGGTTCCTGTTCATCGGGAGGGGTGTGGCGTACCACAAAATGGGACTCCATGGGATACTGTTCATCTCCACCGTCGACCCCCTCCAGCCTCCACGAGCAACTATTCATCCACCGTCGACCTCCTCCAGCCTCCACGGGCTCCTGTTCATCCAACCTCCACCACGCGCTACTCCACCAGCTACTGTTCAACCACCCCTCCACCATCTACTGTTCATCCAGCCCTCAACACCATGGGGTCCTGTTCAACCACCCCTCCACGGGCACCCCTCCACCGTCTACTGTTCGTCCTGCCCTCCACACCACGGGCTCCTGTTCATCCACCCCTCCACGGGCACCCCTCCACCATCTACTGTTCATCCAACCCTCCACCACACCACGGGGTCCTGTTCATCCAGAGGCAACGCCACCGCTCACTGCTCATCCAACCCCCCCCCCCCCCCCCCCCCCGCAACGCTCATTGTTCATCCCATCGATCGGCTTCAGTTAGCAGAAGTAGCCAAGGAATCGCTCGATCGGGTTCATTTAACAGCCATTGATCGATCGCTCGGGTTCAGTAACGCGTAGCCTGCAGTGCAATCGCTCGGGTTCAGTTAGAGCCCAACACCTCGCTCGGGTTCAGTTAGAGCCAACGCCTCGCACACACGCGTGTACGTGTATGAGAGAAACGCGCATCACTCGGCCCCCGACCTCCCACCGTAACCGGGAACTCCCCGAAAGTTTCCTCCCCCTCGCTTCTACCATGGTTTTTTCCGTCATGGACGGCCCAAAGAATGTCATGCCACTGCGTCTCCGGCCCGCCCAGAACGAAAATCCCATTTTCTGTCATGATTTTTTGTCATAGAAGTAGAAGCCCACCACATCTATGATGATACCAGGTTTTGTCACAATTATCGTCATAGAAGTGTCATATGTATGACAAATTTTTTTTCGTTCGGCCCAAAATGTCACGGATGTGTCTTTTTTTGTAGTGTTGCTGGTGAAATCTATTTTAAACTCTCTGTTGATCTATCTCATGGGATGCCTTGATGTGCCTGTCACTATTAAAACTCAAGCTATCAAGTATTTGAGGCATTGCCTCTGGAGAGGCCCTGGCCTGGAGGATCACATGCCTCCCATGGTGGCCTGGAGCACTGTTTGTCGACCAAAAAATCAAGGAGGTTTGGGGGTGATGGATATCTTTGTCCAAAACAAAGCTCTCTTACTTAAGAATCTGCACAAGTTTTATAACAAACACAACATTCCATGGGTGAACTTGATTTGGGAATCCTATTACATCAATGATTTGTTGCCTGGCAGTAGTTGGATTAGATCATTTTAGTGGAAGGCAAACCTTAAGCTCATTTATAACTTCAAATCTTTGGCCAGATGTAACATAGGAGATGGAAAAAGTGCTCTATTTTGGTCTGATCTATGGCACTCAGCTTGTTTGCAAGACATGTTCCCTCACCTCTTCTCTTTTGTGAGAAACAAGACTACTACTATACACACCATTATACACACTGAATTCCTGGAGGATCTGTTTCACTTACCCCTGACTGAGCAAGCTTTGAGCCGGCATGGGTTGCAGCATAAGCCGGTACCCCCTAATGTCTTTATTAACGTATTGCATAATCCTTCAGTTAAGTTGCCGTCCAGAGAAGATCTTGCTGTCCCTGACCCGGAGGCACAGTTGGTGGCGGATCTCCACGCCATCCCTGATTGGAAAGTTCCCTATTTGGCTTATATGACCCGGGGTGAGTTACCTGACGATGAAACTTTGGCCAGACAGATAACCCGGTCGTGAGATTCTAAGGGAGATACATGAAGGTGATTGTGGCCATCACGCCGGTTCTAAATTTCTTGTGGCTAAAGCCTTTCATCACGAATTTTATTGGTTGGTAGCTCATGCTCATGCAGAAGATCTGGTTAGCAAGTGTCATGGTTGTCGGAAATTTTCTAGACGAGCTCTCCTGCCAGCTCAAGAATTGAGGATGATTCCAATTACTTGGCCATTTTCAGTCTGGGGGCTTGATATGGTTGGACCTTTCAAGAGGTCTAAGGATAAGAAGACCCACCTTCTAGTGGCGGTTGACAAGTTTACTAAGTGGGTTTGAGGCAGAGCCGGTCAGTAAGTGTGATGCGGTAACATCGATTCAATTCATCAAGAAAGTCATATTTCATTTTGGCTACCCTCACAGTATCATAACTGATAATGGCACTAATCTGTCTAAGGGTGCTATGAGAGAGTTCTGTCAACGAGAACATATTTGTCTTGATGTTTCATCAGTGGATCATCCACATTCTAATCGTCAAGCTGAGAGGGCCAATTAGGAAATCTTGAAAGGTATAAAACCCCGGCTTATGGTTCCTTTATAGTGAATGATACGTCTCCAACGTATCTATAATTTATGAAGTATTCATGCTATTATATTATCAGCCTTGGATCTTTTATATGCATTTATATTCTATTTTATATGATTTTTGGGACTAACCTATTAACCTAGTGCCCAGTGCCAGTTTCTATTTTTTCCTTGTTTTTGAGTTTTACAGAAAAGGAATATCAAACGGAGTCCAATTGACGTGCCAATTGTTGACGATTTTTTATGGAGCAAAAGAAGACTCCAGAGTAGAAGAGTTGGGCCAGGAGAGTCCTGGGGCGTCCACGAGGGTGGGGGCGCGCCCACACCCCCAGGCGCGTGGGCCTACCTCGTGGACGCCTCGGGCACCTCCTTGACGTGAGACCGACGCCAAAAATTCCTATAAATACAGAAACCTCGGAAAATTAACCTAGATCGGGAGTTCCGCCGCCAGAAGCCTCCGTAGCCACCGAAAACCAATCTAGGCCCTCTTTGGCACCCTGCCGGAGGGGGCCATCATCACTGGAGGGCATGGAGGAGGATCCTGGAGGGGCCATCATCACCATGAAGGCCAAGGACTAGAGGGAGAACCTCTCCCCATCTAGGGGGGAGGCCATGGAGGAGGAAGCACAAGGGGGAGAACCTCTCCTCCTCTCTCTCGGTGGCACCGGAGTGCCATCGGGAGGGGAATCATCGCCACAGTGATCGTCTTCATCAACATCACCATCCTCATTGTCGGGGGTGCTGATCCCACGGACACCTATGGGACCACGGCGGAGCGAGGCCCCTTTCGGTTCGGCAGGGGGGCGGAGAGTGCACGAAGAGCGGATCGAGGCAAAACACACGAGCACGCGATCGGTTTACCCAAGTTCGGGCCGCACGGATGCGTAAAACCCTACTCCTGCTTGTGGTTTGTATTGTGTTCTTGCTCGGGAGCGATGAATGCTACAATACGCTCAAATGGCTAGCGAGACCGAGCGTGAGAATGATCGTCCGACCCCCTCTACGTTGCACATGGGCCTCCTTTTATACGCTAAAGGGGTCACCGATAGGTGGCAATGTAGATGAGGGTAAAAACGTAAAAAGGCATGCGGTTGGCACCGCCACCGACAACGGTGTTATCATACCTAACCCTGACGGCAGGGGGACAAAGGCATTAAATGCCTGTTTGTGTCGCCTAGACGGTGCAGAAAGGGACCGCTAGGGACGCCATTGCTTGCCACGATGGCTATCTTGTCAGCGCCGCTCGCCACCGTGTACCTCTGCCTGCACAGCCTTCCGCCACGTATGCCTGGAAGGGTCCCAGAGCGACACGTTGGTGGATGTGCTGGAGCGCAGGTACAGGATGGAAGCTTGCCGCGGTTATTATCTTGTCGCGTCCAGGAGCTGGTCGCTCACTGGGTCTTGCCGGGACGCATGGTGCGCTGCGGCAAGTTCCTTGAGATGCCTTGGTTGGCCTCCCCGGCAAGCTCCTCTTGCCGGGGTCTTGTCTCCTTCCCGGCAAGCTCCTCTTGCCGGGGCCTTGTCTCCTTGGTTTGGATACTTTGTTCTTGAATGGCTCCAAAGGAACCACGGAGGATCTTGGCGGTCGCCCGGCAAGCCTTGCCGCGGGATGCTACGACTGCCCGTGCACAAGTTCGGGATACTAAGGTACCCCTACTTTAGTACACCGACACTCATCTCTTTTACGCGGTCCACTCTCCCGCACCCCGCTGTAATCCCTACTTGAACATGGTGCTTTATGCCACATATTATGATCCAATGATGTGTTGCCATCCTATGGTGTTTTGATTAGATATGTTTTGTCTTTGGGTTGATTGATGATCTAGATTGGTATGAGTTGTATGTTTTAAGTAGAGAAAGTATGTTAGCTTATGCCTCTCCCTCATATGAAACTGCAATAGTGATTACCGGTCTTGTTAACAATTGCCTAGGACAATTCCGCACACCGATCCACCATTATTCCAGACTCTCTATTTATAATACTTAGTAATATATTCTAACTTTATGATAACAGCACCTACTTTCATATTTTAGCTCTCCGATATCATACAAAGTTATGCACCTCATACCCACAACGTAGTTTTATTTCTAGTTTCTAGTTGGAAGCAAACGTTCGGTGTACGTAGAGTCATATTAGTCGAAGATAGGGCTTGAGAGAATATTGATCTTACCTTTAGCTCCTTGTGGGTTCGACACTCCGTACTTATCACTTCCATCTTTGGAAATGGCGACGATGATTCCCTGCACTTGGGGATTATCAAGCTCTTTTCTGGCGCCGTTGCCGGGGAGCAATAGCGTGAGGTTGATATTCTCGTGTGTGCTTGTTTGCTTTCCTTCACTAAGTAGATTTTGTTTTCCCTTTTTGTTTCTGTTTAGTTGTGGGTGAAACGTACAATTTTTTTAAAATAATGAAAATAAAAAAATTACTTGCCTCTCATACCTAATAAAATTTTCAAAAAGAGAAGTGGTTGGAAAGTTATGCATTGAAGAAGTGAGGGTCGACCTTGAGCACTTGTGTTCATGCTCACGGAAACAATGTATAATTTTTCATGGAAGTTTCTCTGTAAATAATTATCCCCTTATATATATCCATTTTATTATAAAAATAATGTGCCAAGCTTTGGTTTTAGGATGGTTAGATTGCTTGTTTACTATGTGCAGAACAAAAACAGAAACTTTGGCTGTAGCGCGTGATTTTACATTTTTTACTAGAAAGTCGAATGGTTCTGAAACTTTTTGTACATTACTTCTGTATAAAGGTTTAAAATTGTCAAATTTATTTCATAATTTGTGGAGTTACATAAGTTTACTAAACCTCCAGATTACTACAGACTGTCCTATTTTAGACAGATTCTGTTTTCTATGTGTTGTTTGCTTATTTAGATGAATCTATGAGTAGTATCGGAGGGTATGAACCATGGATGAGTTGGAATACAGTAGATATTACACAAATATGAATTTAGAATGAGTTCACAATAGTACCTAAAGGTAGTGATTTGCTTTATTATACTAACGGATTTCACAAAGTTTTTGTTAAAGTTTTGTGTGGATGAAGTGTTCGAAGAACGAGGAGTTACCGATGTGAGAAGAATAAAGAGATGAAAGAGATCAAGCTTGGGGATTACCAAGGCACCCCAAGTAAATATTCTAAGGATACTCAAGCATCTAAGCTTGGGAATGCCCCGGTTGGCATCCCATCTTTCTTCTTCAACAATTATCGGCATACCTCGGTTTTTGTTTTGTTCACATGATTTGTGTCCTTTGTGTTTTTCTTTTTTCTTTAAGAACCATGCTAGTATGAGATATAACTTCATTGGTTTATAGAATGTTTCATGTGCTTCACTTATATCTTTTAAGTATGATCTTATAGAATTGGTCTTTGTGCTTCACTTAAATCTTTTGAGTATGTTTTTATAAAATGCTTCATGTGCTTCACATATATATTTTGAGATTGGATATGGGTTAGTTTATATTAATTGTAGAATGCTCCATGAACTTCACTTATATCTTTTGGAGTATGAATAATACTATCATCTAAAGCGGGTCTGGAAGAGTGTCAACTTTAGGAACTAGTGATCCCGCTATTCCGAATGAGAAGAATTTTGCTTATGTCGAGAGTAGAAAAATTTCTATGCTCGTAGATCATGAACGGAATGCTTTATGTGATGGTTATATTGTTGAAATCATTCATGATGCTACTGAAAATTATTATGAGGGAGGAATACATGCTTGTAGGAGTTGCAATAATATCAAGTTTCCTCTCTATGTGCTTAAAGTTTTGAAGTTATATTTGTTTTGCCTTCCTATGCTAGTCAATTCCTGTTCCCATAAATATTGTGCTCAAAAAATCCCTAGGCATAGAAAGTGGGTTCGATTTAAATATGCTAGTCATATTCTTCATGATGCTCTCTTTATGTTTCAATTCTTATCTTTTATGTGAGCATCATTGAAATCATCATGCCTAGCTAAAAGGCACTAAAGAAAAGCGCTTGTTGGGAGACAACCCAATATTTATCCTTACTGTTTTTGTGTGTTCTCATGATTAAGCTACTGTAGTAATCATGTTTTATATCTTTTGTTTCAACGAAGTGCCAAGTAAGACCTTTGGAAAGACTTGGGTGAAAGTTAATGTGATCTTGCTGTAAAAAACAGAAACTTTGCGCTCACGATATTAGCTGCCATTTTTTTTACAGCAGAGTGATTTGGTGCTTATTCTTTTTGAAGAAGAATAATAGACAAATTCCTCACGTCCACCAATTTATTTAATAATTTTTTGAGTAGCATAAGTATGGTTAGTGTTCAGATCATTACAGACAGTTCTGTTTCTGACAGATTCTGTTTTCATTGCATAGTTTGCTTGTTTTCTAGTTTCTATGGCTTGTATTTCTCAACATAAATTGTAGAAATGATATGGTAAAGTAGGAATTGTGTGAGAACAATTATGAACCTTATATTTTACAGTACCAAAGTGAATGGTTTACTCTTTATCATACTAACCTATCTCACGAAGTTCCGTTAAGTTTTGTGTGATTGAAGTTTTCAAGCTTTGGGTGAGATATCGATATGAGGAGAATAAGGAGTGGAAAGACCCTAAGCTTGGGGATGCCCAAGGCACCCCAAATTAATATTCAAGTAAGACTCAAGCGCCTAAGCTTGGGGATGCCCCGGAAGGCATCCCCTCTTTCGTCTTCAAAACTATTAGTATACCTTACTCGGAGCTATATTTTTATTCGTCACATGATATGTGTTTTTCTTGGAGCATATTTTCAACTTTACTTGCTATTTGAATAAAATAATTGGATCTGAATTATTAAATGAAAAAGAATCCTATCATGGCTAGTTAATTATTTGACTACTCAGTGTCCTTCACTATTATCTTTAGGGGTAGTTTGTCATTTACTCACGTGCTTCACGTATATCCTATGAGTAAATGGTTGAATAATTGAATATCATAAATCTGAATTTATATATGTTTCATATGCTTATACCATGGGGAGTAATGACTTCACATAGAATAAGTATAGGTAGTAAACTTATTGAAAGTTAGCAAATGTAGAATTGGTCACTTGAATAATTCATGAAAGAATATTGAAGGAAGAGAGATTTCACATATAAATATACTATCTTGGACATCTTTTGTAATTGTGAGCACTCATTAAAATATGACATGCTAAAAGGTTGATGTCGGACAAGGAAGACAACGTAATGGGATATGTTTTCTTATATCCGAAATAAAGTATATTGTCTTGGATCATCCAACATGTTGAGCTTGCTTTTCCCCCTGAAAGTGCTAGTGATCGACTAGAGGGGGGTGAATAGGCGATTTTTATGAAAGTCTTCAAAACATGTAGGTTTCGAAGACAGACGATAGAAATAAACCTATTACCATGCAGCAGAAGGTAGACTACACTAGGCAAACCATAGTCAAGTATTCAATGAAGTGAAAGCACAATGACTAATAGCAGCTAGGCAGTAAGGATCAGGTAGGAAGATATTGTGAAGCCAATCAGAACAAGTAATCACTCAGTGAAGTCAAATGGTGATGCAATCGTACAATGACTTCACAAGGACCAACAGTAAGTAAAGGGAAGGGAAGGATGAAACAAGTGACTCATTGAAGACAATGATTTATTGGACCAGTTCTAGTTGCTGTGACAATTGTACGTCTGGTTAGGGAGGCTGAGATTCAACTCAGAAGACCTCATCTTCACCTTATTCCCCTTGAGCTAAGGACACCCAGTCCTCTTCCAATCACTCGGGTAAGTCTTCAAGGTAGACTTCCAAACCTTCACAGACTTCGTTCACCGGCGATCCACAATGACTCTTGGATGCTCAGAACGCGACGCCTAACCGGCTGGAGGATTCATAGTCCTCAAGTGTAATAAGTCTTCAGATCACACAGACAGGAAGACTTAAGTGATGCCTAACATTCTTTGGCTCTGGGTGGTTAGGGCGTTATCCTCGCAAGGAATTTTCTCTCAAAGGCTTCGAGGTGGGTTGCTCTCAAACGACAAAAGCCGTACTCTAACTCTGAGCAGCCAACCGTTTATGGTTGTAGGGGGTGGGATATTTATAGCCACTAGGCAACCCGACCTGATTTGTCCGAAATGACCCTGGGTCACTAAGGAACTGACACATGTTCCAACGGTCAGATTTCAAACACACACTGCAACTTTACTTGGGCTACAAGCAAAGCTGACTTGTCCAACTCTGAACAAGATTCGCTCTCATAGTCTTCACTCGAAGACATAGGATTTTGGTTAAGCATCACTTCAATCATTCTGACCGGTTCACTTGGACCCCACTTAATAGTACGGTGGTTCCTATGACTCAACAAAGAAGAAAAAGAACTACGAAAGATCTAAGTCTTCGCGCTCCATAGTCTTCATGCGATGTCTTCTCTTGTCATAGTCTTCAATGTGAATGTCTTCACATACCACCTTTGACTTCAATGTCTTCATACATTTTTAGGGGTCATCTCTGGTAGGAAAACCGAATCAATCAGGGACTTCTACCTGTGTTATCCTACAATTCTCACAAACACATTAGTCCCTCAACTAGGTTTTTCGTCAATACTCCAAAACCAACTAGGGGTGGCACTAGATGCACTTACAATCTCCCCCTTTGTGGTGATTGATGACAAACTAGTTGAAGTTTTCAATGGGGAATATAAGATGTGAAATTGTAAAGGAATTGTCTTCATAATTTGCAAGGGCTCCCCCTGAAGATGTGCATATAAGTAATTTTCTTTTGGAATGCAAATGCACATGGAAGGTTGTACTTGTGGAGATCCTCTTCAACTTATGATGAAAATTCATCATGCATGAAAAGTATGTGAAGATAATGACATGCATAATGAAAAATGGACGTCTGCAAATGATCTAAGTGCGGAATTTATCGTCGCACATGCGGAATTTATCATCGCATCACAGAATAGCAAATAAGTAGCAGACGACCATCAAGTTTAAGTGTTACAACTCAAAGAACCAAATGTATCAAAACGAGAGTTGTAAACACTAGGCAAAACATAAAGTAACCGCCCATATGGACCCGCTTGAAGACTATCAAACTCATATGCTTCTCCCCCTTTTGTCAGTAAGGACCAAAAATGTTTGAAGACATAGAGAATCTACTTGTTCCCATGAGGAGTAGGTGAAGCAACAAGGTCATCGGTGTTGTTCGGCAGTGCAGACGAACTCGGGGCAGTGTCGATGCGGGCTGAAGTAGGGGGCGGTGAAGTAGCATCGTCTTCGTCCTCGATCACTCTGGCATTCACAGTTGCCGCGGAGGAAGAGAACTCAGAGTCTTCAAGAGACGGAGTTCGTCGCAGCACAGTCCTTCGGGGAGGTGTGGAGTCAAACTTGAAACATTTAGAGAAGCCATCCTCGTGAAGATCATCCTCAGAGCACATAAGCGTCAGCCCTTTCCATGTACGCCGATAGGTTTCTGTGACACTCCAAAATTTTTGATTTGGTTTTCATCAAAAACTTTATTGGATTCTAAAAGAAGGCATTTAAAAATTTCTTTTCCAGAAAATCCTTCCTCTTAAAAAAAACTTCCTTTCACCTTTGGCAAGGATTTCCTTTCCATTTCAATTTTGGTGTTGAAATTTTGAAAGCTTTTCTTCTGGTTGTCTCCCTCTCAACTTATTTATTTTCATTTAAAAAGAAATCCTAGGAGTTTTGGGACTCCTTTCTTTTTGAAACCACCCATGATTTGACCATATCACAGATGGTAAAACCCCTCCAAAAACCTCCCCTCCTCCTTGGAACAACCTAAGTTCTCTGTCCCAACTAATCCAAACAAGTTTGGTATTTTATTTCAATTATTTTTCCTCTCAAACCAATTCTGTCAATTATTTGGAGCCTGAGTCATTTACAAAGCAAGTACCTTATTTCCTTTGAGTTTTGATCTGAAACCAACTCCTCTGGAGTGTCCTTAGCATCCACAACTCAGAACCATCTTGATCCACTCTCCTTCTTTTCAAATTTTTCAAATTTCAGCCTCTGCAAGTTTGGACCAGATTTGCCAAATTTGGTGAAATTCATATCTACACTTCCCCAAAAATTCTACCAAAATTCAGGCAGCCTACTGGAGCAATGAGTAGCCACTCCACCAAAAATCAGCTCTAGGAAAAATCCCTAGAGGCCAGTATCATTCTGTCGAACACCTTGCATACACTGTATATTGCACTTTCAGTAATTCAGTAAAGTTCAGAGTTCAGTGTCGTTTCCCCTCGCCAGTTTCAGTCACGCGTGGACAGTGCCCTTGGCACGTTCCTCGCCACCCCTTCCTCCTGTCTGGAGTGCCGCACGCGAACTTGGCGCCTTCCTGGCGTCAGTGGCGCCCGGGCCCGCCTGCGCCGGCGTGTCTTGCGGCGGCCGATCCACCGTAACGGCCGACCGGAAGCAGAACGGCGGCGCAACACCGTTCGGTGCCGCCCAACGCTCCTTGGCCCTCCGTGTGGCCTCATGCACGCCAGCGCAGCCCCGCTGCATAGTCGCCGTAGCTTGGCACGCGCAGGGCGTGCTCCCTGCCGCCGACGTGCCGCACAGTCGTTCCATTGGGACCAGCCGTAAACCTCCCCCCCCCCGTGCTGAGTTGGACCCTGGAATGGAACCACTACTCCACCTAGACGATGCCCAAGCCCCTAATCCCACTGCCCAACCACAGCGCCGCCGTAATCGCTCGCCGGACTTATCCCGTACGCGGCAACCGCCTCCGGCCGGCTATATATAGCACCCCCAAGCTCCCTCTCGCTCCCGCACACCTCCACTACCTCTCTGGACCCCGACCAGCAACTAGAAGAGCCTCGAGGGGCCCTTCTTCCTCGACTCCGGCTGCCTCGTTCCGCCTCGGCCTCCACCTCAATTCGCTCCGGTGAGGCCATCTCCGGCGCCCAAACTTCGTCAGTAGCTTCCTCGAGCACCCAGTGAGCTAACCCAAGCATCAATTTGACCTTCGCAGCGCTCCCCGACGAGATCCCTTACCACCCGAGCCGCCATCCGCCGGAGCAAGGCTCGCCGTCGACGTGGTACTCGCCGGCGACCACCACCACCACCACCAACCGACGCGGAAGGGCGCCCTGAACACGGAGGTACCCTCCGATCCCCTTACCTCGCCGTGGATCGCCACCGGCGACCACCGCGGCTCTCGGGCACCGTCGAGCTCTGCCGCCCGTTTTGAATTTTTAAACCTGACGGGTGGGACCTGCCCATCAGCCTCTCTGTCCTTTTTTAAATGAACCGTTTTCTGGAAGCGTATTCTGCCAAATGCGTTTTCCTCCTGGGCTGGCGTATTCTCTACCGAAGCGTTTTCCGTTTTTATGAGCTAGCCCCTGGAAACTCTCTGTTTCATTACAGATGAGTCCCTGGACTAAAACCTTTATAACTTTTAAACAGAAATGTATTTTTGATTGATTCTTTTTCTGTTCTCTTTGAAATTTTGTCTAGTTTTTTATCAGATTTATTTGAAATTTTTTTGGAATACTTTTTGTGCACTTCTTGGTATTTATGATAGCACCTATATTTTCTTTATACCATAGATACCGAAGCAGGTGACGGAGCTGCGAACTTCACCGAGCTAGGCTCCGACTACTCTGAACCAGGCAAGCATGTTTGAACTTTTGATATGATGAGTGTCTTGGCATGTTTTGCATTTAGTTAGTTTCATGGCATGTTGATGAGCATACCGATGAACGTTATTTTCATGCATGGTTAAGGTAAGTGAGCTCGATGATCCATAAGTGGATGGATGTGAGTATGAATGGCCATGGGTTGGCATGAGGATGGGTAAGATGGCAGTGTTGTAGCATGCCAGTCTTATGCCAGACTATTTGACTACAGTGTCAAATCGTATCGGTCCAGTTCCTCCCTTTTTCCTTCCTTGTACTACCACATGTTTTCCGCAAGGAATATGGCTTAGTAAGTTGCAAACCGCTTTCCTGGTACACACCAAAAGGAGAGGCCGGGATGATGGTTCCATGGCCCTGGATTAAAGCCAGTCATCCGGTCAGGGGGGATGGGCGTTTCCGGTTGGGACCGAGAGGGGAGCACCCCTTAGAGCGCGCGTATATAAATTTGATCCCATGCTATTCGAGATTATGATCTCCCCGTCTCAAAGTTTTTCTTGGACGATGTCTAGGGTGAGTCCTGGCATCGAGAGATAGGATGGGTGTGTACTGGTTAGCTGTGTTTCCTTCCGAAATACCGTAAACGGAACTAGTCCTTCGAGACTACGGAAATCCGTTAGCTGTGGGAAATTTTTGTACAAACTCTGCAGAGTCATAAACCTCCAAATCATCTTATCAATATCCAAATTTTGCGCTGACTTATTCTGACAAGTGCCAGTTTTGGTGACAGATACTCCGGTGAATCTCGTGAGCACTAAGCCCGGCTAAAAGTTTATTCCTGTGGATGGACTAACCCGTTTATTATCATGAACTGAATATTTATTATGAGTATTATTTACTTGTGGATTAAAGCCCTTTCTGTGATGTCGCTCAGACGTCCGACTGTGGCATTTCTTTTAAAGCCCTTTCTGTGATGTCGCTCAGACGTCCGACTGTGGCATTTCTTTTAAAGCACTTTATGTGGTGTTGCTAAGACGCCCGACTGTGGCATGAATTTTTGGTTATTATTTGTTCACCTTTCGAGGCGTCGCTTCAGACACCCGAACGGTTTTCATTTATATTTTTGTCGGGATTTCAGGCGGACTACCGCCGTTTCCCTCGTACTTTCTTCGTTATGCAAATTTTTATATGTGCATTGGAAAGATTAATCATGACGCATTCATGCATGCATTTGTTATATCTTACGTCCGAACTGTCTTGCGAGTACTTTCAAAGTACTCACTGGCTTGTTGATTTGGCCAGATGCTGACGAAGGTGATCTCTTGGATGAAGAGTTCGATAGCGAGTCCGACGCCTAGAGGAATCCCAGTCAGTCTCGTGCGACCCTGGACTTGGTCACTATATTATATCCGCTTCTGCAACCCGAATAAATTTATCGAGCCTCACCTCGACGCTCGATGAGATGCCAGTTGAGAGTCGTGTTACCACATTCCCCACTGTGTTATTCCACCATCGCTTTATCCTCGAGTCAGTAGTATGCCACCACACCATTGTGTTATATCCGCCATTATGTATAATTATTGGCGCGCTTGTAATAATTTGTTGAGCAGCCCTAGCTCAACCCTGTAATATATTCTATGCTACTGGCTTATTGTATCAAGAATTTGTCTACCAGTGTGGAGGATTTCTCTCATACTGGACTCAAAAGATTGGTTTCTCAATAAATATTTTTATTGGAAAACCGGTCGTGACAAGCCTGGTACCAGAGCCAGGCTGACTGTAGGAAGCCACTAGGTGCGATCGCTAATCGGGTATTAGCTTGGTAGAGTCGATTTAATTCTTTTTTTTGCAATTGTAGTCATTTTCTGACAGTCAGCATAAATTTATGATCTGACCATTCAGGATTTTTGCCTACTTTTGTAGATGGCCGACAACAACTGCGAGTCTCAGACCTTCGCCAACGTACCCGATGGGTTCGTCAAGCTTCTCTCCTTCATCGTTCAGGTCGCGATGGGGCCATCCGTGCGCCCAGTCTTCACACTCCGCCAGCATAGAGTCAACGACAGTCTGACCATGCACCAGGACACGGTGCAGTTCAAGGGAGGGCGTGGTGAGTTACGCCGCTACCTGTTCATGGGAAGGGCCATGCCTACGGAGAGGCATGCTATGCAGATGGCAGCCCGTGAGGCGATAGCTCGCCTCAGGGATGTCCTTCCCGCGATGAAGACTCGTCGCTACCGTTATCTTCCATGCCATGTGCCCTACACCTGCCACTACGCATTCTCCTGCCCCAGAGGAGAACGAGACGAGGCTTTTGAGATGCTTATTGAGTATCTCCGGGCTCTGGAGGCAGCCTTCGACAGCCTGGTGGACGACTTCGTGGCTGCCCGCATGGACTCAGTTCATGGTTGTGCCGCCAATAGGAGGGAGCTCCTTCTCACCGCACCGCCACTGACTTTTGTCTCGTCCTCAGCATCTCATGCACCTACTCGTCACCTACCTACCACCGGAGGGTTCAACCAGGCCTTTGCACCCACTCCAGCGCGCACTGCACCACCCGTGGTGCCCACTCCCATTCGTGTTGCTCCGCCCCTGGCACCCGCCCCATCTACCCGACGCGGCTCTTCACGTCTGGAGCCTATTAGTGAGGAGGAGGTTGAGTCCCCAGCCTCACTGCGCCTCACCCTTGGCAGGGCCAAGGAGATCGTTGACATTTCCGGCTGAGTGCGTTTGCCCGTCATGTGATGTACCGCTTTGTAAGATATGTTTATATGTACATAGGTTGTGAGAAGTAGCTTGTTTGCGCATCATGTAGAACTGGAGAAGTGTGCTAGCCTAAATAACATGTCAGGATTATGTACGCATATCCTGAGTGATGTACTGTATAATTATCGCCCGCGTGTAAGATATGTAATGAGCAGTCCTTCTCCGTGCGCAAATCAATTTGTTTTCTTAAGTGATCTTGGTCATTTAAATTATTTGCCATCCTTGTGCATTTTTGGAGTTGTTTTTGGAGACCATCTTCACTTTTCTTATGAGTTTTACAAAATATATCCCCAGAGTGAAAAATGTCTCGTCCTTGGACTCGCTCCATGCCTACTCCGCCAGAGGAAAATTATGACACTCAACCAGGCAACAATTTCACACAAGGGCAGTCGAGTCAACAGGGCAGTGAAACGGCACTTTCCCAAATGTGCCGCCTTTATGAACAGAGTCAGCAACAACATCGTGAAATGATGAACCAAGTCATCAACATGGGAAATTACCATGGGCAGTATCCGCAGCACTCCAAGTTATCTGAGCTACAGAAGACGCGTCCCCAAACATTTTCTCATACTGACAAGCCTCTTGAAGCCGAGGACTGGCTTCGGGATATGGAGAGGAAATTAATTATTGCAAAATGTTCAGACCCCGAGAAGGTATTGTATGCTCCGCACTATCTCACAGGAGCAGCCGCATCATGGTGGGAGAACTATCTGCACATGCATCCCAACGATGGTGATATAACCTGGGATGATTTCAAGGAAGGTTTCCGTGGTGCACACATTCCTAAGAGTATTATGAAAATCAAGAAGAGGGAGTTCGATGACCTCAAACAAAGAAACATGACAGTGGCAGATTACAACAGTCAATTTACTCTATTGTCTCGCTACGCCAATGAAGAGCGTATGACTAAAAGCAAGAAAATGGAGAAATTCCTTGACGGTCTGGCGCCCGCACTTAAATGCCAACTGGTCGTGCACACTTTTCCTGATTTTAAAACACTGGTGGACAAAGCCATTACTCTGGAAAATGAGAGATGTAGTCTGGAAGATATCCGCAAGCGAAAAAGGGACCAGACTAACCATGCTCGCAATCACCGAAGCAAGACAGATTTTCAAAAGGGTGGGACACACAAATTCCCATCCAATGTCTCACGCCAAATCAAGAATTTTCATGCAAGGGACAAGGAGTTCACATATCGCCCCGGCGTTACTTGTTACGCCTGTGGAGAGGAAGGGCACTATGCCAAGCAGTGTCCCAAGCCTAGAAACTCAACCCCAAAGCCAAACAACGGCGGCAATAGTTCAGCGCCCAAGCGAAACAATTTCAATCCCAGCAACAACCACAGGAAGGGTCATCTGAACCACGTAACCAAAGAGGAGGCACAAAATGCTCCGGATATCGTACTTGGTATGTTTCCTGTCAACACAATACCTGCAATGGTTTTGTTTGATTCTGGAGCTTCTCACTCTTTCATTTTGAAAAGTTTTGCTTTGCAAAATAATTTTTCAATGCTTCCTTTGGAGAAATCCATGATCATCAAGTCCCCTGGGATTCAGCAAGTTACTCAGAATTACTGTCAGAATGTGGTCATTGAGTTCGAAGGATTGGAGTTTCATGCAAATCTTATTGTGTTGGAAAACAAAGGACTGGATGTCATCTTAGGGATGGACTGGTTAACCACCAACAAGGGTTTTATTGACTGTTTCAACCGGACCGTAATCCTCACACACCACCACGGTAAGACAATAAGAGTGTCAGCCAAGGAAGGAAAAATACCCCGGCAACCGAGATTGAATAAGGTAGACGTTTCTGAGCTAAACAGGGTTCCAGTGGTATGTGAATTTCCAGATGTGTTCCCTGAAGAACTACCAGGCATGCCACTAGAATGAGAGATAGAGTTCTGCATTGAGCTCGCACCAGGAACCACCCCCATATACAAGAAACCATACCGAATGGCACCATCCGAGTTGGTTGAATTGAAGAAACAAATAAAAGAATTACTGGACAAAGGATACATTCGAGCCAGCTCCTCACCTTGGGGATCACCAATTTTATTTGCCAAAAAGAAGGATGGAACACTAAGATTGTGTATTGACTATCGAGCACTTAACATGGTCACAGTCGAGAACAAATATCCGATGCCAAGGATAAACGATTTATTTGATCAACTCGCTCAGGCCAAAGTATTCTCAAAAATTGACTTAAGGTCTGGATACCATCAATTAAAAGTACGAACGGAAGATATCCCCAAAACAGCCTTCACCTCCAGATATGGACTGTATGAGTTCACAGTAATGCCAGTTGGGTTAACGAATGCCCCTGCATATTTTGTTCACCTCATGAACAAAGTATTTATGAAATATATGGACAAGTTCGTCGTGGTATTCATCGACGATATTCTGGTATACTCCAAGACACCAGAAGAGCACGCAGAACATCTCAGGATTGTGCTAGGAGAACTCAGGAAACACCAATTGTATGCCAAGTTCAGCAAGTGCGAATTTTGGCTAAGACAAGTAGGCTTTCTAGGCCACGTGCTAACCCGAGACGGTATCGCAGTGGACCCAGAGAAAGTCAAGGCCATACTTGGCTGGAAGTCGCCAGCGAGCGTAACAGATATACGTAGTTTCTTGGGAATGGCAGGATATTACCGCAGATTTATTGAAGGATTCTCCACCATAGCCAAGCCTATGACGCAATTACTCAAGAAAGACAAGAAGTTTGAATGGACAGAAGCCTGCGAAAAAAGTTTCCAAGAGCTGAAGCGGAAATTAACAACAGCACTAGTATTAATTGTGCCAGACATACACAAAAATTTTGAAGTATTTTGTGACGCGTCCGGAAAGGGTCTCGGATGCGTGTTGATGCAGGAAGGCAAGGTTGTCGCCTATGCTTCAAGGCAACTTCGCAAGCATGAGGAAAATTATCCCACTCATGACTTAGAAATGGCAGCAGTCATACATGCACTCAATGGAGGCATTTCTTACTTGGGAACCGATGTGAAATATATACGGATCACAAAGGTCTCAAATATATTTTCACGCAGCCAGAACTAAATTTACGACAAAGACGCTGGTTGGAATTGGTAAAGGATTATGATGTTGGTATCCATTACCATCCAGGAAAAGAAAATGTAGTGGCTGATGCTCTTAGTCGGAACCCCAACTCCGACGAAAGCAATCTGCAAAGCTTGAGGCCCGAATTCCAACAAGAATTTGCCAAGCTCAATTTGTTAATGGTCGCAGAAGGCACCATATCAAACTTGTAAATACAACCCGACCTTGTGGAGGAAATTAAAGGAGCTCAGCCTGGTCACCCCAGCATTGAAGGCATCAAAAGAAAGGTGAGTATGGGCAAGGCCTCGGAGTTCGTCATAGACGATGGAGGGATATTATGGTACGGGGACAGACTCTGCGTACCAGATATAAAAGACCTTAAACAGCAAATTCTAGCTGAAGCCCACACCGCCCCGTACTCAATCCACCCTGGAGGAACCAAGATGTATAAAGATATTCAGGAAAGATTTTGGTGGCACGGTATGAAGAGGGACATAGCCACCTTCATTGCATGTTGCGACTCTTGTCAACGCATAAAAGCTGAGCATCAGAGACCAGCCAGACTACTGCAACCAAACAAAATACCTGAGTGGAAATGGGATGAGATAGGGATGGATTTCATTGTCGGGCTACCTCGGTCACGACATGGGAATGATGCCATATGGGTCATCACTGACAAGTTGACCAAGGTGGCACATTTCATTCCAGTAAAGATAACCTACAACACTCAGCGGCTTGCCAGGATTTATCTCTCCCGTATAGTTTGTCTGCATGGAGTCCCGAAGACTATAATATCTGACAGAGGCACTCAGTTCGTCTCGAGATTTTGGGAGCATTTACAACAGGCTCTGGGAACCCAACTAGCCTTCAGTACCGCATACCACCCTCAAACCGATGGACAAACGGAACGCGTAAACCAGGTTTTAGAAGACATGCTGAGAGCATGTGTCCTCACATATGGAACCAGTTGGGAAGAAAGCCTGCCATACGCCGAGTTCGCGTACAATAATAGCTACCAGGCCAGCCTGCAAATGGCACCATTTGAGGCTTTATACGGACGGAGATGTCGTACCCCGTTGAATTGGTCAGAGATCGGAGACAGCCGCATCTTCAGACCAGACATGCTCAGAGAAGCCGAGGAAAAAGTCAAGCTAATCAGAGACCGACTTAAGACCGCTCAATGTCAACAGAAGAGTTATTATGATCAGAAACATCGTAGGGTCAGCTTCAAGCCCGGTGAGTTCATATACCTGAAAGTATCTCCTATGAGAGGATTGCAACGATTCAAGATTAAAGGGAAGCTAGCACCAAGATTCATTGGACCATTCTGTATTATGGCGCGAAGGGGCACGGTAGCCTACCAGCTAGACTTACCCAAGGAATTATCCGATGTCCACGACGTGTTCCACGTCTCGCAATTGAGGAAGTGCGTAAGCAACCCAGAGAAACAAGTATCCCATGAGAGCATTGACGTGCAGCCAGACCTCACTTATCGGGAACGTCCAGTAAGAATATTAGAGGAGTCTGAAAGGAAGACCCGACAGAAGACCATCAAATTCTTCAGAGTCCAGTGGAGCAACCACACCGACAGTGAAGCAACTTGGGAAAGAGAGGATTTTCTTCGGGCAGAGCATCCACACTTATTTAAGGATCAGCTGAAATCTCGGGGACGAGATTTTTCCTAAGGGGGTAGGTGTTGTGACACTCCAAAATTTTTGATTTGGTTTTCATCAAAAACTTTATTGGATTCTAAAAGAAGGCATTTAAAAATTTCTTTTCCAGAAAATCCTTCCTCTTAAAAAAAACTTCCTTTCACCTTTGGCAAGGATTTCCTTTCCATTTCAATTTTGGTGTTGAAATTTTGAAAGCTTTTCTTCTGGTTGTTTCCCTCTCAACTTATTTATTTTCATTTAAAAAGAAATCCTAGGAGTTTTGGGACTCCTTTCTTTTTGAAACCACCCATGATTTCACCATATCACAGATGGTAAAACCCCTCCAAAAACCTCCCCTCCTCCTTGGAACAACCTAAGTTCTCTGTCCCAACTAATCCAAACAAGTTTGGTATTTTATTTCAATTATTTTTCCTCTCAAACCAATTCTGTCAATTATTTGGAGCCTGATTCATTTACAAAGCAAGTACCTTATTTCCTTTGGGTTTTGATCTCAAACCAACTCCTCTGGAGTGTCCTTAGCATCCACAACTCAGAACCATCTTGATCCACTCTCCTTCTTTTCAAATTTTTCAAATTTCAGCCTCTGCAAGTTTGGACCAGATTTGCCAAATTTGGTGAAATTCATATCTACACTTCCCCAAAAATTCTACCAAAATTCAGGCAGCCTACTGGAGCAATGAGTAGCCACTCCACCAAAAAACAGCTCTAGGAAAAATCCCTAGAGGCCAGTATCATTCTGTCGAACACCTTGCATACACTGTATATTGCACTTTCAGTAATTCAGTAAAGTTCAGAGTTCAGTGTCGTTTCCCCTCGCCAGTTTCAGTCACGCGTGGACAGTGCCCTTGGCACGTTCCTCGCCGCACCTTCCTCCTGTCTGGAGTGCCGCACGCGCACTTGGCGCCTTCCTGGCGTCGGTGGCGCCCGGGCCCGCCTGCGCCGGCGTGTCTTGCGGCGGCCGATCCACCGTAATGGCTGACCGGAAGCAGAACGACGGTGCAACGCCGTTCGGCGCCGCCCAACGCTCCCTGGCCCTCCGCGTGGCCACATGCACGCCAGCGCAGCCCCGCTGCACAGTTGCCGTAGCCTGGCACGCGCAGGGCGCGCTCCCTGCCGCCGACGTGCCGCACAGCCGTTCCGTTGGGACCAGCCGTAAACCTCCCCCCCCCCCGTGCTGAGTTGGACCCTGGAATGGAACCACTACTCCACCTAGACGATGCCCAAGCCCCTAATCCCACTGCCCAACCACAGCGCCGCCGTAATCGCTCGCCGGACTTATCCCGTACGCGGCAACCGCCTCGGGCCGGCTATATATAGCACCCCAAGCTCCCTCTCGCCCCCACACACCTCCACTACCTCTTTGGACCCCGACCAGCAACTAGAAGAGCCTCGAGGGGCCCTTCTTCCTCGACTCCGTCCGCCTCGTTCCGCCTCGGCCTCCACCTCGATTCGCTCCGGTGAGGCCATCTCCGGCGCCCAAACTTCGCCAGTAGCTTCCTCGAGCACCCAGTGAGCTAACCCAAGCATCAATTTGACCTTCGTAGCGCTCCCTGATGAGATCCCTTACCACCCGAGCCGCCGTCCGCCGGAGCAAGGCTCGCCGTAGACGTGGTACTCGCCGGCGACCACCACCACCACCAACTGACGTGGAAGGGCGCCCTGAACATGGAGGTACCCTCCGATCCCCTTACCTCGCCGTGGATCGCCGCCGGCGACCACCGCGGCTCTCGGGCACCGTCGAGTTCTGCCGCCCGTTTTGAATTTTTAAACCTGACGGGTGGGACCTGCCCGTCAGCCTCTCTGTCCTTTTTTAAACGAACCGTTTTCTGGAAGCGTATTCTGCCAAATGTGTTTTCCTCCTGGGCTGGCGTATTCTCTACCGAAGCGTTTTCCGTTTTTATGAGCTAGCCCCTGGAAACTTTCTGTTTCATTACAGATGAGTCCCTGGACTAAAACCTTTATAACTTTTAAACCGAAATGTATTTTTGATTGATTCTTTTTTTGTTCTCTTTGAAATTTTGTCTAGTTTTTTATCAGATTTATTTGAAAAAAATTTGGAATACTTTTTGTGCACTTCTTGGTATTTACGATAGCACCTATATTTTCTTTATACCGTAGATACTGAAGGAGGTGACGGAGCCGTGAACTTCACCGAGCTAGGCTCCGACTACTCTGAACCAGGCAAGCATGTTTGAACTTTTGATATGATGAGTGTCTTGGCATGTTTTGCATTTAGTTAGTTTCATGGCATGTTGATGAGCATACCGATGAACGTTATTTTCATGCATGGTTAAGGTAAGTGAGCTTGATGATCCATAAGTGGATGGATGTGAGTATGAATGGCCATGGGTTGGCATGAGGATGGGTAAGATGGCAGTGTTGTAGCATTCCAGTCTTATGCCAGACTATTTGACTACAGTGTCAAATCGTATCGGTCCAGTTCCTCCCTTTTTCCTTCCTTGTACTACCACATGTTTTCCGCAAGGAATATGGCTTAGTAAGTTGCAAACCGCTTTCCTGGTACACACCAAAAGGAGAGGCCGGGATGATGGTTCCATGGCCCTGGATTAAAGCCAATCATCCGGTCAGGGGGCATGGGTGTTTCCGGTTGGGACCGAGAGGGGGGCACCCCTTAGAGCGCGCGTATATAAATTTGATCCCATGCTATTCGAGATTGTGATCTCCCCGTCTCAAAGTTTTTCTTGGACGATGTCTAGGGTGAGTCCTGGCATCGAGAGATAGGATGGGTGTGTACTGGTTAGCTGTGTTTTCTTCCGAAATACCGTAAATGGAACTAGTCCTTCGAGACTACGGAAATCCGTTAGCTGTGGGAAATTTTTGTACAAACTCTGCAGAGTCATAAACCTCCAAATCATCTTATCCATATCCAAATTTTGCGCTGACTTATTCTGACAAGTGCCAGTTTTGGTGACAGATACTCCGGTGAATCTCGTGAGCACTAAGCCCGGCTAAAAGTTTATTCCTGTGGATGGACTAACCCGTTTAATATCATGAACTGAATATTTATTATGAGTATTATTTACTTGTGGATTAAAGCCCTTTCTGTGATGTCGCTCAGACGTCCGACTGTGGCATTTCTTTTAAAGCCCTTTCTGTGATGTCGCTCAGACGTCCGACTGTGGCATTTCTTTTAATGCCCTTTCTGTGATGTCGCTCAGACGTCCGACTGTGGAATTTCTTTTAAAGCCCTTTCTGTGATGTCGCTCAGACGTCCAACTGTGGCATTTCTTTTAAAACCCTTTCTGTGATGTCGCTCAGACGTCCGACTGTGGCATTTCTTTTAAGGCCCCTTTCTGTGATGTCACTCAGACGTCCGACTGTGGCATTTTTTTAAAGCCCTTTCTGTGATGTCGCTCAGACATCCGACTCTGGCATTTCTTTTAAAGCCCTTTTTGTGATGTCGCTCAGACGTCCGACTGTGGCATTTCTTTTAAAGCCCTTTATGTGGTGTCGCTAAGACGCCCGACTGTGGCATGAATTTTCGGTTATTATTTGTTCACCTTTCGAGGCGTCGCTTCAGACACCCGAACGGTTTTCATTTATATTTTTGTCGGGATTTCAGGCGGACTACCGCCGTTTCCCTCGTACTTACTTCGTTATGCAAATTTTTATATGTGCATTGGAAAGATTAATCATGACGCATTCATGCATGCATTTGTTATATCTTACGTCCGAACTGTCTTGCGAGTACTTTCAAAGTACTCACTGGCTTGTTGATTTGGCCAGATGCTGACGAAGGTGATCTCTTGGATGAAGAGTTCGATAGCGAGTCCGACGCCAGAGGAATCCCAGTTAGTCTCGTGCGACCCTGGACTTGGTCACTGTATTATATCCGCTTCCGCAACCCGAATAAATTTATCGAGCCTCACCTCGACGCTCGATGAGATGCCAGTTGAGAGTCGTGTTACCACATTCCCCACTATGTTATTCCACCATCGCTTTATCCTCGAGTCAGTAGTATGCCACCACACCATTGTGTTATATCCACCATTATGTATAATTATTGGCGCGCTTGTAATAATTTGTTGAGCAGCCCTAGCTCAACCCTGTAATATATTCTATGCTACTGGCTTATTGTATCAAGAATTTGTCTACCACTGTGGAGGATTTCTCTCATACTGGACTCAAAAGATTGGTTTCTCAATAAATATTTTTATTGGAAAACCGGTCATGACAGTTTCATGGGCAACAAAGGCATTCTTGGTGGCAAGATTGCGAATGCGGTTGACATCCACCAAGAGGATTTGCATTTGGCGCTTCAGCCAGTCATGATGCCTATCCTATTTCTGATGAAGGGCAACCAGAAGTTCTCGGTCATTGAGAACACGAGATCGCTTCTTGGGCCGTTGGGCAATAGTGCTTTCAGTGGCTTCAGTGAGGGCACGATGAGGTGCATGTGTAGTACCAGCCAGAGGATAAACACGAGTGACTGCTTCAACTCCTTCAATGTTCTGAGAGAAACTTTGATGCTCAGCATTCTGAAGACTAAGAGGCTCCTTGGCAGGCTCTGGATAGATGGCTTCAACGGACATATCCACGTCAGGCAGAAATATCCGATGATTGCGAGCAAAGGGCTGATATGAGATAGCTGAGTGGAGTTTGATCAGCCGCATTATCCATGGAGCATAGAACTTCAAGCCAAAAAGATTAGATCCTGATGCAGCAAGTTGGCGGATGAAGAAGTCTTGCGTATTGAAGCATTTTCCATGAAGAATATAGAAGACCAAAGTCTTCATTGCACCTTCCAGCTTTGCATGTGGAGAATGTCCTTTGATGGGCCAAAGAGTTCGCCTTATAATGTGATAGATAGTGCATGGCAGATACTCAAGGTCTTCAACAAAGAACTCCTTAGGATATGCAGCATCTGGAGGCAAAGGCTTCATCATGCTAAGCACCTGACTCATGTTCGGTTCAGGCTTCTGAAAGATGCTCTCCATAGCTTCACTGTGAAGCTGACAGCCAGGTTCATAGAGATATCTAGGAGTGGTCAGACCAGTGAGCTCAATGATATCAAAGGCTTTGGCTTCGTCATGAACATTTCTGGCCATCCACTCAAGGACCCAAGTCTTCGGATCTCTGCTGTAGCCATGAATGTGAAGAGTGGCATAAAATTGGAGCAGCAACTCTTCATTCCAGTGCTCTTGGTCGGTGACAAAAGGCAACAATCCAACCTCTTTGAAGCAATCCAGAGCTTCTTCCAAGCAGGGCAGACCAGTTATTGCTTCGGTGTCAGGACGCATATGAGGGAAGATGCGACCTTGATTGTACAGAATGCATGAGTAATAACTTCGCTGCGAATAGCTCCAGAACCGATCAGAAGATATTCTTTCCCTTGAGTAGGGGTTCTTGGAGCTATTGAAGAAGGTGTTGTCTGCTTTGAAGCCGTTGACATTAAAGGATCCAGGTGCTAATGCAGGACCTGGAAACCTGGGCAACCTTGGCATTGGCTTCTGTACCTGAGGCCTGTGCTCAACGTGATAGTCAAACTAAGGACCAGCAGCAGGCGCAGGAATAGGAGCAGTAGCATCATTTGCTTCACTGACTTCTGGCTCATTGGTTGGTGCAGGCTCCACATTTGCTTCAGCCATGACAACGCCATTGGCTTCATTTGTTCTAGTGGTGGCAGCCTCAAGATTCTCAACCTCCACTTGATGAGCTGGAGGGTCGGGCGCAGACACGTTCTCCTCGAGAATAGCTTCTTTAGTTGTGGGGGGAGTAGGGACACGTTCTTCTCCTTGTGTGTCATTGGCTGATGCAGCCGGAATGTCTTCAGCAGCTTTAGCCTCAGACTCGGAGACATTCACAGTAGGAGTGGCATCTGGAAACACTTGACGTGCAACAGAGTGGTGGGGCACTTCTCCTTCTGGAACGCTCGAAAGAGGGACTTTAGACCTTGGTCCTTTGCGAAGCCTGCGTAACACTAGCGACGCCTCTGGAGACGGAGTTGGCTGGGCCTCAAGGTCATCTTCTTCTTCTTGCCAGGGTGGTGTGACTTGTTGTTGTGGGTGATCCGCCCATGATGCATCCTGAGCAATTGGCGTCAGAGGACGACCAATGCTGATGAGTTAGCTGTGTGTAAGCATAGGCGATGATACCAAGTTGTGCTTGATCTGAGGAAGAACTACATCATCTTCAACATTGTCATGGTGACCAATGTCTTCAGCAGCGGTGGGATCAGCTGCTGGAATGTCTTCAGCTTCATGAGCCTCTATGGAAGCAGGCTCATGGACAGTCAGTTGGTGCTCTTGATGTTCAGCGGCAGGGCGAACCATGGAGATAGGTTCAACAACTAAGGGCTCTGTGGGAGCAGCCCGATCCTTCTTGGTCTTGCGCTTCTTCTTGGAGGGAGCAGCAGCAGAGGCTTCAGGATGTTTCCTCTTTCTCGCTTCAGCCTCAGCAGTCCTCATCTTCTTCAGTTCTGAAGCGGTTGACCTGACCTTTGGCTTCAAGCCAGTCATGCTGGCTGGGAAGCCAATGGGATGTGCTTCCTGCCTTGGTGCTTCGGGTTCGGCCACAGCTGGCTTCTTCTTCTTCTTAGCAGCCATCCTGGGATCGATGCCAAGACGACCAAGGGCCTTGCGTTTCTCAGCCTCATTGTAGGCTTGCACACTCTTGTCAGTCAGGCTCTTCATGCGCTCACGAGAACCTTGAGCTTCTTCACGCTTCTTGAGAAAGGCTTCTTTGAGCTCGTGCAGCATGATCTTGAAATTTTTGACCTCTTGCACGCTGAGATTGGCCACGTGCTTCTCGAACTGAGCTTTCTCAAAGTCGATCTTTTGCTTCAGTTCAACGATGCGCTGAGCTAGAGCTAGCTCTGAAGCAATGGCGCCATGGAAGGTGACACTGAGGCCAATTGGAAGTTGCAGATCTTCAAAGCTGAGGTTGGGCGTGTCAAACCACTCATCAATGAAGTTGTGGATGATTGCCATGTCAAAGAGAGGCAAATCATTGAAGATTTCTGCTTCTTATTTGCTCTTGATCAGTTGCTCAAGAGCGTCATCTGCAAGATCTTCATCGCTGGACAGATCAATAGCGTCATTGCGCAGAATAGTAGCAAGCCAGCAACAGTCAGTTCTTGGCTGGTGTGTTGCAAAGGCATCTTGACTTTCGAGGGTTTGGAGATGCGTGACAAATCTTCAGACTGCACAGTGTCTTCAGGAGGTGTAGTAGCCAGTGGCTTCGCTCGTGAAATTTTTGGTGTTGAGGAAGGCTTTGAAGCTTTAGGCTGCTTCAGTTTCTTTGGCTTCGGCGGTGCAGGCGCTTCATCAGATTCAGCGTCATCTGCAGGCTCATCCACGGCTGTCCCTTGAACCATGATATGAGTGATGAGACCTTCCAGGTTGTAGAAGGACCCAACAAGATTGGTTCAGCTTCACGGGTACAATCGACACGGGGAGCAGAGGGACCAGGGTTGAAGTCTAGTCCCAAAGATTTCTTGTTCAGCTTCGCCGAATTCTGGGCAAACTGGAAGTTGCACTTGAACAGATTGTCATCACGACACCATAGCAATGACGATGGGTCAGCATCCGTAGGCTGTGGTCCACGGACCATGCAGGGATAGAAGCCTTGTTCAATGGCTTCATCCCTGGACCTGGGTTGAAGATTTTTGTATAGGATGTCTCCCCAAGGTCGCTTGATGGCATTTTTCTCAGCATATTCCTGGGTCACAAACCGGTATTTGAACCATTGTTCTGCCCAATATCTTCGAATCCATTGGATTCGGGTCTTGCGCTAATTGTAATCCTCTTCAGGATCTGCCTTGTAAAGCTCTGAGAGGTCATCAGGCAAATCTCTTGATGTTCCCCCACGACGTTGTCTGCCACCCTTCCTTACTGATTTCTCGACAACTGTAACACCCCAAAAATTTGGCCTTGTTTTAATGAATTAAAAATTTTTGCCAGGAATTTAAAACCTTGATTTCTGAGCACCATTTTGATTTTTAAATCATTTCCTTCCCTATTGGTGATGAGTTTTTCCCAAAGAGAAAACTTTTTCAATTATGTTGTTGGACTTATTTGATCTCTCAAGAAAAACTTTTCCTTATTTAATCTAACTAATTAAATAATTAAGTTGCTTGATCTCTACTTTCTTGAAAATGGTTTTTCAAGGTTAAAATGGCCATATTTGAACTACAACCATTGGACAAATTCACTTAAAATTTCCACAAAAATTTGGAGAAGTTATGTGATGCTATTAAGTAGCTTTTGTGCAAAGACATCTTTGTTTAATGAAATATTTTGAGTTCTACAACAGATTTCTCTTCTCTGGCCCAGTGGGCATTTTGCACTACAACTAATTTAAATAATTCTTCCTAGCCTCCACCAAAATTTTGGGATGTTAGTAGTATCATATGATTTCACTTTATGCAAAAACCCAGTGATGTTATTTGCAAATTTTGAGTGAATCAACCTCATTTTCATTCTGGACCAAATTGATGGTTTGTACAGCAACCATATTTTTGCTTGCTCTTTAGCCCTTGATTCTTTCTCCTACTTATAGTCCTCCTTGTTAAACCCTTAAGTCCAGGAGCATGCACCCTTTGGATCATTTTTGGTTCATGAAATAATGCCATTTATTTCCTGTCCAGAATTGAAGTTCTGTAAAACTTGCACTAACAAGTTTGTTCTTTTGGCAAACTAACCTCACCACTCTCTCTTGCATCTAAAGAGAACACACTCTGGAAGTTTTGGCCACCCCAAGAGATGCCTAGGTGCCTGTGGCATTCTGTCGAGCACCCTGTAGGCATGACCAGTTTTGACATAAGTCTTAGCTTTCACTGTGATCTTGCGCCCCTGATCAAACCAACATGTCCACTAGACTCCCAGTTGCTCCTAAGCTCGATCTGCTAAATGCCAGCCTCACCCAAGCTCTGTAGCATGCCGCGGCATTGTGTCGAACACCTTCGGAGCATGCTCTGGACGCGCCTAGAGCGCACGTATTGCAGCCGCGTGCACAAGCCGCCGCGTCGCGCCCCTGTCTTGGCCCGCACGGCAGCATCCCGCCAAGCGCTACCCTCCTCGCAGCAACGCGCCAAGCCCCCTGGCACGCTACAGCGCCGCCGCCAGAGCCCCCTTGGCAGCACGCCACGACCGCCCGACAGCCCCTGCTCATGTCGGCGCCGGCCAAGCCATCCCCGCTCGCCACCTGGCCCCTGGAACAGCGTGAGCTTATCCCCTCGCTCGTCGGCTAGCTCTCGTCGCCTCCACGTCGCCCTGCAAACTACAGAGAGGCGGTTCGCCGGCATCCTCATCCACCGCCGCGGAACCGACCTCGTCGCACTATAAAGAGAGGCCCCTAGATCATCCGAGCACTCAGGCGACCTCAGGCCATCCCCATGGCACCCCCACAGCCAGCAATCATCGGGGGAATGCCGTCTTTCCCAACTCCGGCCGGTTCGGCTGCCGCCACGTTCCAGCTCCATTCACCGCAACCAGAGCCCCTCCCGTTCGTCCAACACCGCCAAATGAACCCACTTCAACTTGAGGAGCCGCCCAGCTACTCAAACCCGACCGGGAGCCACCGCAGTTCAAACGCCCAAAATTCCCGAAGCCACCGGCCGCCGCGAAGCTCGCCGCCGGCGACTCCCTTCATCCCCACCTGACTGACAACCACCGGGAGGACGGCCCACGAACCGCGGATCCAACCCCACCCTCGGTGTCTCGAACGGTGCCGCCGTTCGCCGGTGAGCATCGCCGGAATCCCGCGTCCGCTCGGGGCAGAGGAAGAGGAGGGAGGCCGACTAGTCAAACCTGACCAGTGGGCCAGGCGGGCCCACTGTCAGTGACACCCCGCGCCGTCCACGTGGTTAAGTGCAGACGTACCCACTCAAGTACGTTTTCCCCGCTTCAAAAGCGTATTTGCTTCTGAAAATGTTTTCTTTTCTGTTTTATTTTAAATAACAGATTTTGACCAGAACTTTGACTGCCTATAACTTTTTAAATATAACTCCAAATGAGTTGATTCTTTTTCCTACCTTCCTCAAATTTGGTCTAGTTTATTTTAAGATTTATTTAAAAAATTTCCAAACAAACTTTTTGTACTGTTTTTGAAATGCGTGTTGATTCATATATGTTTCAAAATAGGATTTTGGAGAGAGAGAAGAAACTTTCAAAAGTTTTGGAGAGCACCTCACCCCTCCACAACTTGAAGGCAAGCATTCTGAATCCTGGCATAATATTTTTGGTGTGTTATTTGACACGTTTATAACACCACCTTATTTCGGAGGACTTGTTATTTCATGTGATATGATCATATGCATGGAAGCATATTAGTGATTTCCTTGCTGTTGGAAATGAATATTTTTGTGATGGTATTCATCCTCATGTGCCTTGCATGCATGCCGGAAAGGAATCCGGGAAAGCCTTGGCCTTGGGTAGGCGTGAGCTTGTCACCGGTCCCCGTCGGGACGGTTATGTCCGGTATGGCATGGTAAGGTATATTGAGGGATGATTTCGTCGGTTGTTATACATTTGATATACGTGTCATGCAGGGAACTTATAAACCTCCTGAGTCGACCGCAGATCGAGTCTTGTTCCAGTAACCCCCATACTTGCCTCGTACTACCACTAGTCCCTGCCGCAGGTAGGGTACGGTTCAGTAAGTCGTCAACCCCTTTCCAGCACACACCGTACAGAGAGGCCATGGTGGATCGGTTGTAGCCGGTAGGCATGCCACCTGGTCCGGGGGCATGGGTGTTTCCGGTTGGGACCGAGAGGGGAGGCCACCCCTTAGAGCGCGCGATACAAATTCGATCCCATGCTACGCGAGGTTGTAGCCTCCCCACTTAGAATTTTGCTTAACAAGTGTCGTGGGTGATTCCAGACACCGATGAGTTAAGCTGGTGTGTGCAAGGTTAGGCGTGTTTTCAACTAAAAGGCCGTAGACGGAATTAGTCCCAATGGACTAAGGGAATCCGTTACTAGTGGGTAAAGAGTACACCCTCTGCAGAGATTAAAACCTATTCGAATAGCCGTGTCCATGGTTAAGGATTACAGTCTGGGATGGGTCAAGTGTAGGTCTTAGTGTCGGTCTTCGGAGGTGAAATTGTTAAACCAAACTTGGATACTGATCGGTGACTTGTGAGGACCATGATTATTATTTTGTGATGGACTAACCTGTTGAATTATTTGTATTATCGAATACCCCTGGGATGGTTCTATACCCTGGATATTCATGGTAATTATTTATTTCTAAGCCCGGTTAAATGTTTATTCCTGTTGATGGACTAACCCTTATATTATCATGAACTGAATATTTATTATGAGTATTATTTACTTGTGATTTAAAGCCCTTTCTGTGATGTCGCTCAGACGTCCGACTGTGGCATTTCTTTTAAAGCCCTTTCTGTGATGTCGCTTAGACGTCCGACTGTGGCATTTCTTTTAAAGCCCTTTCTGTGATGTCGCCCAGACGTCCGACTATGGCATTTCTTTTAAAGCCCTTTCTGCGATGTCGCTTAGACGTCCGGCTGTGGCATTTCTTTTAAAGCCCTTTCTGTGATGTCGCTCAGACGTCCGACTGTGGCATTTCTTTTAAAGCCCTTTCTGTGATGTCGCCCAGACGTCCGACTGTGGCATTTCTATTAAAGCCCTTTCTGTGATGTCGCTTAGACGTCCGACTGTGGCATTTATTTTAAAGCCCTTTCTGTGATGTCGCCCAGACGTCTGACTGTGGCATTTCTTTTAAAGCCCTTTCTGTGATGTCGCTTAGACGTCCGATTGTGGCATTTCTTTTAAAGCCCTTTCTGTGATGTCGCTCAGACGTCCGACTGTGGCATTTCTTTTAAAGCCCTTTCTGTGATGTTGCTTAGACATCCGACTGTGGCATTTCTTTTAAAACCCTCTTAGTAATGTCGCCCAGACGCCCGACTACGGCATTTTATTTCCACTCCATTATTGCTTATTCATGTTGCATATTAATAACCCATTGCATGCATAAAAGATATTTTATTTGTGACTAACGACGTGATCATAGAATATTTAAATGCATAATTATCAATTATATTATTCCAGTGCTCTTAATGTTTGCGAGTACATTCAAAGTACTCACTGGCTTGTCCCTGGCTATTGTCTTGGCCAGATATTTGCATGGAAAGGAACGTTGTGGTGACAGCCCCGGAAACTAGCAACGGTGATAGCAGCCTCGCGAAGATAGGAGTTAACCTGGTCAGCTGTTCCCGTGGGAAATGGAGTCCCATACACTGATGATTCGCAAACCGCTTCCGCCATCGACCACTAGAAGACCATTTGATGTACTCATAGGCCACAATGGTCTTGTACTGCACATTTTGTACTTTTGCTTGGAATTTCTGTATCAAGTCGATACCTCATCAGCTCACAGTAATCCTGGGGCTGGTGAGCACAGTGGCCATTTTTTGGGAATTCAATGCCCGGAAAACCGGTCGCGACAGGCTTGGTATCAGAGACGGGCTGACCATTGGCTAATCCTATCTTAGCCAGGTCAATAAACTTAGGTAAACCAACCCACCAGACCTTGACCAAACCCCAGTCAAGCTTCCCTTGCAAGATGGCCACACCGAGACCCGAGACCTTTTTGGCAGTCGGTGCCCAACCTATCCATCTAACCTGTCAATCTTGCACTAGTGACCAAGTCCTAAATAGTCCTTTTTTGCAAGCGTGCGAAGGAAGACTCCGTCCCCTTTTTCCTATAAAAAGGGCACGCTAGGCTCAACTCAGCACAGCACAGCCTCTACCCCCAAACCAAGCCACAATGCCCGGCCCTGTCGTGCACAATGAGACCACAGCAACCAACCTTGGAGGCTTTGTGACCATACTCGCAAACCTCACCCGTCGTGCCTATGCGTTAGAAGAGCCCCCAGAATATGTTGTGTACCAAGGACCCATGAGCGGTGAGAGCCGTCAATTCTGGGCCACTGTGCACATTTATGGTAGGGGACTAGAGCCCGAGCGCCCCATAGGTTCACCGGAAGGACAACTTCCTTTGAGCCACAAGCCATCCAACTAGCTGCTCGACAAGCTATAGTTCATCTCTGGCACTTGTCGCCCAGAGTTAACTGTCGCTCGTTCCACTACTACCCCAGACGTGAAGGGTATGGTAGACCACCCCAAGTTGTCAACGGAGATCACGAGACAGATCCTGCATTGTTGCACCTAGTGCGCTATGTAAGTGCACTAGAGGAACTATGCGATCAAATCAGGATTGATCTAATCGCAGCTCGTGGGGAGCTAGTTCGTCGAACCCCGGCAAGAGAAGAGATCGAGCCCAACATCAACAACCCAGTCGTGCTGTTTGGACACCCGATCGAGCCCCGGAGATCTGCCCCAGCCATCGGCCAAGTTGCCGCGATAACCCCAGAAGTGCTTCGCCGCATATTGGAAGCACACTCCAACGGGGTTGTGGCCAACAATCCCCGAGATGGTCATCATCGCTACCCCGAGCCTGCAGCCCCTCAGACCACTCCAGTTAATTCAGACGACGAGACCCGAAGAGAAGCCTCGACATCCACAAGGCACGCCCGCTTGGATATAAACGAGGTAGACTAAGTCACCCGTATCGTATCGAGTCCCAGTGTACCCTTGCCTTGTAATCATGTGGCCTTATTCTTAAACGCTGCATGTTGTCGTGCCTCTGTTTTAAATAGTATCCTTCCATGGGTATGTCAGCACAGAGTTGCATGTTTTTCTGGACGCAACCACCCAAAAACCTTCCCCGACAATCCCCACAGTAACACATCACTTTAGTGAACTGTGTGAATCTGTGGCTTGACCCCGACCTTGGAACCAAGCTGAAAATTTTCTTTACCATTCACCACGGTAAGGATGACCCAGCTCCAGTGCTATAAAAGGCCACCGAGTGACCTTGCCAAACACCCCTCAGCTTGTCCACCACCCTCCCAATCAATTTTGCCATGCCAAGCCCCAGCATTTACCTGAGAACCCCAGATGCAACCCAGGGTAGTTTTGTCAAGATATTGTGGGATTTTACCTGCAGTACCATGGGCGCTACCCAGCCACCCCAGTATGAACTGTTCAAATCGAGGATCACCCCTTCCACCTCAAGATATTGGGCAGCAGTGCACATTCCTCCCGTAAACTCAAACCAAGACCCAACGGAGGTCTCCTTCGTGGGGAAATCTATGCCAACCCCACAGATGGCCATAGAAGCTGCTGCGTACGAAGCGCTTGCTCGCCTTCGATTCGCGGTACCCTATGCCAGCGAACGAGGGTATTATTACTTTCCGAGCCATGCAGAACACGGAGGAGTGACATCTTTTCCCAGAGGACGAATTGAGAGAGACCCAGTCCTGGCCAACCTTGTCCAGTACGTCATTGCTCAAGAGCGATTAACCCAACGTGTGATGGGTTATCTCCAGAGCCTCGCAGATTTAAATCCTCAAATCGCCATCGGCAGAGCACTAAGGCCCAACCGGGAGAGACACGTGCATCGACTAGTCAATCCACTTTCCCCGATAGAAGAGGAGTGTATCCCAGTACCAGAGACGTTTTCTAGGGACCCCGTCCGGTTACCATTTCCATTTTAGACGTCGCTGCGGTGTTCACTATTGCAACATTTATTTATGTGTTTGAATTATGCATGATACCCTGAGTTTGTTCGACGAGTCAATTATTTGGCTTCTACTAATGCGTGTAGTTTTTGTTGTGGTTTATGCTCCTTTAAATTAACTGTTTTCCCTCGCAAAATCTTGAAGTGAGATTTCTTTTCCCCTGAGTTGCTACGTCTGCACCTTCTCACGATGTGGATTAAATAATTTCACACAGCACCACGGCAGCAGACTCACAGCCACTACCATTCGAGCACATACACTGTTTGCAAAACTTTGCAACGATGATACATCCGGCTAATCACCCCCCCCCCTAACAACAGTTAGCACCCGGCACACCCTATCTACTCCTCATGATCACCACCACCGCGGAGAGCCAACACCCGAGCAGCAGCATCGCGACGATCGTCGAGGATCATCACGCATAGAAGCATAGAGAGCCCCAGTAGTGTCGCCAACCCCGCAAATATCAGGATCGCAAACTAGTCCGGCATCGCCTCCGCCATTAGAGCCTCACCCGAGCTTCTGTAAGCAGTGATGGAGAAAGGAGGAGGAAAAGTGAGGCCAGGAGTGAGGAAGAAGAGAGGGACACCTCGGCCATTTTATAGCTCGAGCTCGGTGTACGGTGGGCGAAGTCCACCAACGCCGCTCGTCGCTGACCGCCGGTGTTCGGAGTCGAATCCGCGAGCAGTGCCGACAGCATGCTGGCCCACGAGGTGAGTGCACGCTGCACCGGCAGCTAGCACGTCGCGCACTACCTCGGTACGGCCTAGATGCCCTACGCGCTAGACGTCGCCGGTGGAGAAAGCGTAGGAAAGCGCACGGGAGAGAGGGAGTAGAGAGAGCCAGAGGAAGAAGAGGCTGACTGTGGGCCCCGGGTCCACCTGTCAGCCAGAGAGAGCACTGTGCTCTCGGGTGCAACCAGCGTATATTTAAATTTAGAAATTATTCTAAATTTATATCCAGCTAGGGATCCTACGTTTTGCTTCTCGAACCATAGATTTTCCACGCAGCACCAGTATTCACGCTGTGGTTTTTACACCACTTATTGCCCTCTCACTGTAGCCACATCTTTGTTGCATAAAACTTTCTTGAAACAGCTTCTGACAAATCTCGAGGACGAGATTTTTCTTAAGGGGGATAATGTTGTAACACCCCAAAAATTTGGCCTTGTTTTAATGAATTAAAATTTTTTGCCAGGAATTTAAAACCTTGATTTCTGAGCACCATTTTGATTTTTAAATCATTTCCTTCCCTATTGGTGATGAGTTTTTCCCAAAGAGAAAACTTTTTCAATTATGTTGTTTGACTTATTTGATCTCTCAAGAAAAACTTTTCCTTATTTAATCTAACTAATTAAATAATTAAGTTGCTTGATCTCTACTTTCTTGAAAATGGTTTTTCAAGGTTAAAATGGCCATATTTGAACTACAACCATTGGACAAATTCACTTAAAATTTCCACAAAAATTTGGAGAAGTTATGTGATGTTATTAAGTAGCTTTTGTGCAAAGACATCTTTGTTTAATGAAATATTTTGAGTTCTACAACAGATTTCTCTTCTCTGGCCCAGTGGGCATTTTGCACTACAACTAATTTAAATAATTCTTCCTAGCCTCCACCAAAATTTTGGGATGTCAGTAGTATCATATGATTTCACTTTATGCAAAAACCCAGTGATGTTATTTGCAAATTTTGAGTGAATCAACCTCATTTTCATTCTGGACCAAATTGATGGTTTGTACAGCAACCATATTTTTGCTTGCTCTTTAGCCCTTGATTCTTTCTCCTACTTATAGTCCTCCTTGTTAAACCCTTAAGTCCAGGAGCATGCACCCTTTGGATCATTTTTGGTTCATGAAATAATGCCATTTATTTCCTGTCCAGAATTGAAGTTCTGTAAAACTTGCACTAACAAGTTTGTTCTTTTGGCAAACTAACCTCACCACTCTCTCTTGCATCTAAAGAGAACACACTCTGGAAGTTTTGGCCACCCCAAGAGATGCCTAGGAGCCTGTGGCATTCTGTCGAGCACCCTGTAGGCATGACCAGTTTTGACATAAGTCTTAGCTTTCACTGTGATCTTGCGCCCCTGATCAAACCAACATGTCCACTAGACTCCCAGTTGCTCCTAACCTCGATCTGCTAAATGCCAGCCTCACCCAAGCTCTGTAGCATGCCACGACATTGTGTCGAACACCTTCGGAGCGTGCTCTGGACGCGCCCAGAGCGCGCGTATTGCAGCCGCGTGCACAAGCCGCCGCGTCGCGCCCCTGTCTTGGCCCGCATGGCAGCACCCCGCCAAGCGCTACCCTCCTCGCAGCAACGCGCCAAGCCCCCTGGCACGCTATAGCGCCGCCGCTAGAGCCCCCTTGGCAGCACGCCACGGTCGCCCGACAACCCCTGCTCATGTCGGCGCCGCCCAAGCCATCCCCGCTCGCCACCTGGCCCCTGGAACAGCGCGAGCTTATCCCCTCGCTCGTCGGCTAGCTCTCGTCGCCTCCACGTCGCCCTACAAACTACAGAGAGGCGGTTCGCCGGCATCCTCATCCACCGCCGCGGAACCGACCTCGTCGCACTATAAAGAGAGGCCCCCTAGATCATCCGAGCACTCAGGCGACCTCAGGCCACCCCCATGGCACCCCCACAACCAGCAATCGTCGGGGGAATGCCGTCTTTCCCAACTCTGGCCGGTTCGGCCGCCGCCACGTTCCAGCTCCATTCACCGCAACTAGAGCCCCTCCCATTCGTCCAACACCGCCAAATGAACCCACTTTGACTTGCGGAGCCGCCCAGCTACTCAAACCCGACCAGGAGCCACCGCAGTTCAAACGCCCAAAATTCCCGAAGCCACCGGCCGCCGCGAAGCTCGCCGCTGGTGACTCCCTTCATCCCCACATGACTGACAACCACCGGGAGGACCGCCCTCGAACCGCGGATCCATCCCCACCCTCGGTGTCTCGAAAGGTGCCGCCGATCGCCGGCGAGCATCGCCGGAATCCCGCCTCCGCTCGGGGCAGAGGAAGAGGAGGGAGGCCGACTAGTCAAACCTGACCAGTCGGCCAGGCGGGCCCACTGTTAGTGACACCCCGCGCCGTCCACGTGGTTAAGTGAAGACGTACCCACTCCAGTACGTTTTCCCCGCTTCGAAAGCGTATTTGCTTCTGAAAACGTTTTCTTTTCTGTTTTATTTTAAATAACATATTTTGACCAGAACTTTGACTGCCTATAACTTTTTAAATATAACTCCAAATGAGTTGATTCTTTTTCCTACCTTCCTCAAATTTGGTCTAGTTTATTTTAAGATTTATTTAAAAAATTTCCAAACAAACTTTTTGTACTGTTTTTGAAATGCGTGTTGATTCATATATTTTTCAAAATAGGATTTTGGAGAGAGAGAAGAAACTTTCAAAAGTTTTGGAGAGCACCTCACCCCTCCACAACTTGAAGGCAAGCATTCTGAACCCTGGCATAATGTTTTTGGTGTGTTATTTGACACGTTTATAACACCACCTTATTTCGGAGGACTTGTTATTTCATGTGATATGATCATATGCATGGAAGCATATTAGTGATTTCCTTGCTGTTGGAAATGAATATTTTTGTGATGGTATTCATCCTCATGTGCCTTGCATGCATGCCGGAAAGGAATCCGGGAAAGCCTTGGCCTTGGGTAGGCGTGAGCTTGTCACCGGTCCCCGTCGGGACGGTTATGTCCGGTTTGGCATGGTAAGGTATATTGAGGGATGATTTCGTCGATTGTTATACATTTGATATACGTGTCATGCAGGGAACTTATAAACCTCCTGAGTCGACCGCAGATCGAGTCTTGTTCCAGTAACCCCCATACTTGCCTCGTACTACCACTCGTCCCTGCCGCAGGTAGGGTACGGTTCAGTAAGTCGTCAACCCCTTTCAAGACACACCGTACAGAGAGGCCATGGTGGAAGATATCGGTTGTAGCCGGTAGGCATGCCACCTGGTCCGGGGGCATGGGTGTTTCCGGTTGGGACCGAGAGGGGAGGCCACCCCTTAGAGCGCGCGATACAAATTCGATCCCATGCTACGCGAGGTTGTAGCCTCCCCACTTAGAGTTTTGCTTAACAAGTGTCGTGGGTGATTCCAGACACCGATGAGTTAAGCTGGTGTGTGCAAGGTTAGGCGTGTTTTCAACTAAAAGGCCGTAGACGGAATTAGTCCCAATGGACTAAGGGAATCCGTTACTCGTGGGTAAAGAGTACACCCTCTGCAGAGATTAAAACCTATTCGAATAGCCGTGTCCATGGTTAAGGATTACAGTCTGGGATGGGTCAAGTGTAGGTCTTAGTGTCGGTCTTCGGAGGTGAAATTATTAAACCAAACTTGGATACTGATCGGTGACTTGTGAGGACCATGATTATTATTTTGTGATGGACTAACCTGTTGAATTATTTGTATTATCGAATACCCCTGGGATGGTTCTATACCCTGGATATTCATGGTAATTATTTATTTCTAAGCCCGGTTAAATGTTTATTCCTGTGGATGGACTAACCCTTATATTATCATGAACTGAATATTTATTATGAGTATTATTTACTTGTGATTTAAAGCCCTTCCTGTGATGTCGCTCAGACGTCCGACTGTGGCATTTCTTTTAAAGCCCTTTCTGTGATGTCGCTTAGACGTCCGACTGTGGCATTTCTTTTAAAGCCCTTTCTGTGATGTCGCCCCGATGTCCGACTGTGGTATTTCTTTTAAAGCCCTTTGTGTGATGTCGCTTAGACGTCCGACTGTGGCATTTCTTTTAAAGCCCTTTCTGTGATGTCGCTCAGACGTCCGACTGTGGCATTTCTTTTAAAGCCCTTTCTGTGATGTCGCCCAGACGTCTGACTGTGGCATTTCTTTTAAAGCCCTTTCTGTGATGTCGCTTAGACGTCCGACTATGGCATTTATTTTAAAGCCCTTTCTGTGATGTCGCCCAGACGTCCGACCGTGGCATCTCTTTTAAAGCCCTTTCTGTGATGTCGCTTAGACGTCCGACTGTGGCATTTCTTTTAAAGCCCTTTCTGTGATGTCGCTCAGACGTCCGACTGTGGCATTTCTTTTAAAGCCCTTTCTGTGATGTCGCTTAGACATCCGACTGTGGCATTTCTTTTAAAACCGTTTTAGTAATGTCGCCCAGACACCCGACTACGGCATTTTATTTCCACTCCATTATTGCTTATTCATGTTGCATATTAATAACCCATTGCATGCATAAAAGATATTTTATTTGTGACTAACGACGTGATCATAGAATATTTAAATGCGTAATTATCAATTATATTATTCCAGTGCTCTTAATGTTTGCGAGTACATTCAAAGTACTCACTGGCTTGTCCCTGGCTATTGTCTTGGCCAGATATTTGCATGGAAAGGAACGTTGTGGTGACAGCCCCGGAAACTAGCAACGGTGATAGCAGCCTCGCGAAGATAGGAGTTAACCTGGTCAGCTGTTCCAGTGGGAAATGGAGTCCCATACACTGATGATTCGCAAACCGCTTCCGCCATCGACCACTAGAAGACCATTTGATGTACTCATAGGCCACAATGGTCTTGTACTGCACATTTTGTACTTTTGCTTGGAATTTCTGTATCAAGTCGATACCTCATCAGCTAACAGTAATCCTGGGGCTGGTGAGCACAGTGGCCATTTTCTGGGAATTCAATGCCCGGAAAACCGGTCGCGACAACAACCATGAACTTCAAACTGAATGGCTTCAACACGTTCAAAGGCTTTCGCTTGCTGGACAAACAGGAACTAGCTTCGGGAGAATTTATATGATACTGTAAGAATTCTGCAAATGAATGTAGACTATGAGAACCAAGGGATTCTCCCACGGACATGTACCTGTGACAGCATTAAGGTGCGAGGGAAGGGGAAGAGGTCATATGCATTCTCAGAAGATTTTGAAGATAAATCAGTTTAGAAGACATTGACCTCATCGTGCGAAGACATTCACTCATAGATAAGGAGTTGGTTCCAGATTTGTACGAATCCACGGATCAGTACAAGTGAGGAATCTAACTACTTTGTGAAGCATAAGTGAACATACTAGGCATATAATGAGATGCAGTATGAAATAGATCCATCTTGTGTGAACAGAAACTTCTTATGGTAGAAAGTGATGAATCTATAGGATCAAAGGGGCCGTAAAAAGGAAGTTTTATTTACCACACGAAGAACTGCTAGAAGGAGTGGAAGAGGAGGCCGAGCAGTTCGATCATCCGTGCCCTAACTTGGCGACGGAGGACACCTATGGTGACGGCGGAGAAGACATGTCCGCGGCCGGCGTGAAGACGGCGTCGGAAAGGTCGCGGCAGCTAAGCGCTTCGTCGTCAGCGTCGTCGAGGGCTAGCGGTGGCGCTAGGGTTCGTGCGAGAGTGGAAGAAAGGATAATGACTATGGTGAGGTGTGTATTTATAGGGATAGGGACGGCACAGTTTTATTACACAGGTGCCCCTGGCGATTCACACCTGAAGGACACGTGGCCATCATGCAACATATCGAAGGTTGTTCCGCGTTCCCACGCACACCTGGATTGTCGGGTGGTCGTTCCCACTTCTCCGGGTTTCAGGTGAAGGAATTAGCATTGAAAGCGGACTTAATGTTTGTCTCTATATCTTCTGCTGACAAGGACGCAGAGAAGACATTCGACAGTTTCAAGAGAATGCATATGATTTGGAGAGATAGAGTTTGAGATAGAAAGCATAGAGAAGTTAGGGTCTGATCACATTCACTTAGTTTAAAAGATTCAACATGAAGACATAGCTATAAGTGAATGCTGTAGAGGACAGAACACTAGTATATGTATATATATATATAATCAACATAGTGAAGATAATCATGAAGACAGGTTGAGATTGAAGCCAAACCAAATGTCAAGACATAGCAAATGCAACGCATGGGTGAAACACTTCAAATAGAAGAATTTGGTGGTGGTGTTACCCACCGTATAGGAAGTATTAGACCCAGACACGGTGCACAATTATTGTGGCGCTCCGAAGTCAAATTCCACATTAATGTATTCACACTTAGAATGTATGTCTTCATTGATTTAAGATATACTTTACTTCATGTGTTGCACATCTAAGTCATCAATATGCATAAGTGTTAGGATATGTGCCTGATCACAAGACATTTGAGGATTCCAAGATATTCTGCTCACACTGTAACTTGCAAAATCTCTTCTCATCCAAGGGCTTGGTGAAGATATTTGCCAATTGCTCTTCAGTGTTGACGTGCATGATATCAATATCTTCCTTCACAACATGATCTCTGAGAAAGTGATGACGAATTTCAATGTGCTTTGTCTTCGAGTGCTGAACTGGGTTGTTGGCGATCTTGATGGCGCTTTCGTTGTCGTAGTAGAGTGGCACTTGCTTCAGATGAATGCCATAGTCTTTGAGTGTTTGCTTCATCCACAGAAGTTGAGCGCAGCAAGATCCAGCATCAATGTATTCAGATTCAGCAGTGGAGAGAGATACACAGTTCTGCTTCTTTGAAGACCAACATACAAGTGATCGTCCCAGAAAATGACATGTGCCTGATGTAGACTTGCGATCCACCTTGTCACCAGCATAATCAGCATTCGAGAATCCAACCAGGTCAAACTCTGAGCCCTTTGGATACCATAATCCTAGTGTTGGGGTGTAAGCCAAATATCGAAGAATTTGCTTCACAGCTAAGTGATGTGATTCCTTTGGTGCCGCATGGAATCGAGCACACATGCAAACACTAAGCATAAAATATGGCCTAGATGCACATAGATAAAGTAAAGAACCAATCATGGAGTGGTATACCTTTTGATCGAACTCTTTACCATTGTCGTCGGGACCAAGATGATGTTTGGCTGGCATTGGTGTCGTGAAGCCTTTGCAGTCTTGCATACCAAATTTCTTTAGGCAATCTTTGAGATACTTCTCTTGAGATATGAAGATGCCGTTGCGTTGCTGACGTATTTGAAGACCAAGGAAGAACTTCAGCTCACCCATCATGGACATCTGATATTGCTCTTGCATCATATATCCAAACTCTTCACTGTATTTCTGATTGGTGCAGCCGAAGATAATGTCATCCACATATATTTGGCACACAAACAGTTCACCATCATATGTCTTCGTGAAGAGAGTGGGGTCGAGGGAACCAGATTTGAAGCCTTTGCTCTTCAGGAAGTCTTTGAATGTGTCATACCAAGCCCGAGGGGCTTTTTTGAGGCCATACAGTGCCTTGTTGAGCTTGTACACCATGTCAGGATGTTTTGGATCTTCAAAGCCAGGCGGTTGTGCAACATACACTTCTTCTTCAATCTTGCCATTGAGAAAAGCACTCTTCACATCCATTTGATATAGAAGTATGTTATGATGATTTGCATAGGCCAGCAGTATGCGTATGGCTTCAAGTCTAGCCACAGGAGCAAATGTTTCATCAAAGTCAATCCCTTCAACTTGCGTGTATCCTTGAGCAACAATACGAGCTTTGTTTCTGACAACTTGACCATGCTCATCTTGCTTGTTGCGATATATCCATTTGGTGCCTATTATATTGTGCTTGCGGGGATCAGGACGCTTAACCAGTTCCCATACATTATTCAGCTCAAACTGTTGAAGCTCTTCTTGCATAGCTTGAATCCATTCAGGTTCCATGAAGGCTTCTTCAACTTTCTTGGGTTCAGATATTGAGACGAATGCGAAGTGCCCACAGAAATTTGCTAACTGTGTTGCCCTTGAACGAGTGAGTGGACCTGGTGCATTGATGCTATCAATTATTCTCTCAATCTGTACTTCATTTGCAACACAAGGATGTACAGGACGAAGATTTTGCTCTTGCTGATCATTGTCATCGTTAGAGGGATTGTCTTCATGCTGAGCATTGTCTTCAGGTTGATCAGGTGCGGAGATGATAAGTTCCTCTTCAGGCTGAGCTTCAGACGGTATGATTTCTCTAGTTCCCATAAGTTTGATTGATTCACTGGATGGAACTTCATCTAGCACATTTGGCAGGTGCTCTCTTTGTGAGCCGTTCGTCTTATAAAACCGCACATCCATTGTTTCAACCACTTTATAGTGAAAAAGGTTGAAGACTCTGTAGGAGTGCGAATCCTTTCCATATCCAAGCATAAAACCCTCATGTGCTTTTGGTGCAAATTTTGAAGTGTGATGTGGATCCTTGATCCAACACCTGGCGCCAAATACTCTGAAGTAACTTACATTTGACTTCTTGCCAGTAAGGAGCTCATGGGATGTCTTGTTTAGAAGCTTGTGAAGATAAACACGGTTGATTATATGGCATGCAGTGTCAATGGCTTCAGGCCAGAATTTTCTTGGAGTCTTGTATTCATCAAGCATCGTCCGAGCCATCTCAATAAGTGTTCTGTTCTTGCGTTCGACAACGCCATTTTGCTGTGGCGTGTACGGAGCTGAGAATTCATGTGTGATGCCCAAAGTATCAAGATATCTATCTAGGCCAGTGTTCTTGAATTCAGTGCCATTGTCACTTCTGATGTGCTTTATCTTGGCGCCATAGTTGTTCATTGCTCGATTGGCGAAGCGTCTGAAGACATCCTGCACTTCAGTCTTATAGAGGATTATATGCACCCAAGTATATCTTGAATAATCATCAACAATTACAAAGTCATAGAGACAAGCATTGGTAGTAAGAGTTGAGTAATGAGTGGGACCAAAAAGATCCATGTGGAGCAGTTCGAAGGGTTGAGTCGTTGTCATGATTGTCTTCGAGGGATGTTTGGCCCTAGTCATCTTTCCTGCTTCACAGGCACCGCATAAGTGATCCTTCTTGAACTTGACGCCCTCGATGCCTATGACATGCTTCTTCCTTGCAAGGGTGTGGAGGTTCCTCATGCCAGCATGCCCTAGCCTTCGATGCCAGAGCCAGCATTCAGAAGCTTTTGCTAGAAGACATACTGCAAGTTGTGGTCCTGCTGAGAAATCTACCACGTACAAATCATCTTTCCGATACCCTTCAAATACTAGAGACTTGTCAGATTCCATTAGTACAAGGCAATGATATTTTCCAAACATCACAATCATGTTTAAATCGCAAAGCATTGAGACAGACATTAAGTTGAAACCAAGGGATTCAACAAGCATGCCTTTATCCATGTGTTGATCCTTTGAGATTGCAACTCTACCTAGATCCAATACCTTGCTTGTACCAGTGTCAGGAAATGTGATGTGACTTTTGTCAGATGGACGTAAAGTTGAGTCCATGAGAAGGCTTCGCTCGCCAGTCATGTGATTTGTACACCCACTATCAATAATCCATTCTGAAGCAGCTGGTGTCGTACCCTACAGTGTAGTTAGGGGGATAGGCTTCATGAAGAGAATTGTGAAGCAAAAACATTTGATGAACCAGTGGATTATTAAAGCTTAGATCGAGATTAGGACTGATAGGGCAAGTTGCAAGCGATTCAGGAACAAAGTACATAATAAGACCATTTGGGTATTTGATCTTGCACCCTACAAGATGTTTAAGGTCCCCAGCAATAGTGTCAGACGATTTTGGTTTTTGGCTAGAGACCTTTCCCTGAAAAAGAGAGTTAAGCTTTCTTAGCCACCCACATCTTCAAGGGTGGCTTCGAAGCAATGAGTCTAAGTGCAGCATCTGAGAACTTTGGCTTTGGAGCCCTAGAAAAAAGTCTTGCAGGTGGACAATAGTACTCATAAGAATAAGAAGAACAGTTCTTGGTCTTATGAACATGGCGGTTTGATGAACCGCGCTCATATTCATAGGCCTGAGTATGGCTTCCCTGCAACACATTTGCGTTAGTGTCACTCAGGTGAGTCCTCTATCTGTATGAAGCCTTTGGACCGTATGAAGCCTGTGGTCTGGGGTTTGTCTTCTTCACCTGTGGTGTCATGATGACATTCACAGGAAGATTCTGCAAACACCTTTTCAGCACCTAGATCTTCTTCATAGGCGGTCCATTCATGCAGTTAGTACCAATATACCTGGCAAACACTTCACCATTCTGATTCTTAAATAGTTTATAGTATGCATCAAAGGATTCATCAATAACAATGGGATTAGCACAAGTGAAGCCAGATAGGGTGGATGGATCCACTGAAGGTTCCTTTGCAGCAACCCATGTGGTTTTGGGGTACTGCTTAGGTTTCCAGTAAGAGCCATCAGCATTCATTTTCCTTTCGAACCCAACACCCTCTTTCCTAGGGTTTCGGTTCAGGATCTGCCTTTTGAGAACATCACATAGTGTCTGATGCCCTTTGAGACTTTTGTACATCCCCGTTTCAAGCAGTGTCTTCCACCTAGCATTCTCATTAGCAATAGCAGTGGTATCCTCAACAGAGGGGTTAGTTACCATATCAACAGTTGAAGATATTGCAACAATAGCAGCAGTAGAACATTCAGCAACAGAAGTAGCGTTATCACGCTCAATGCATTTAAGACATGGTGGCTCAAATCCTTCCTGAGCTGAACTGATCTGTTCGGCGCGAAGTGACTCGTTTTCCTTTTGAAGATCTTCATGAGCCGCTCTCAATTTCTCAAGATCTTGCTTCCTTTGAAGATAATCATAGGAAAGCCTTTCATGAGTTGTTGAGAGCGTTTCATGACGACTTTCAAGTTCCTCATACTTAACGTGAAGATTTTTTATGTCTTCAATTAAGGACTGAGATCGAGTCATTTCAGCGTCTAACAGATCATCGCTTTTGTCTAACAGTTTTTGAATGTGTTCCATAGCTTTCTGTTGTTCGGTTGCAATTTTAGCAAGTGTTTTGTAGCTGGGTTTGGAACCACAATCAGAGTCATCGTCACTTGATGTTTGATAGTGAGTAGTGCATGTGTTTACCTTGGCACCACGTGCCATGGAGCAGTAGGAAGGAGCGGAGTAGTCCGTGTCATTTGCATCGGTGTCGGTGATGAAGTCATTGTCTTCAGTGTTGAAGATGGACTTGGCAACGTATGCTGTAGCCAGACTCGCAACGCCAGAATTAGACCCCTCCTCAGACTCCACCTCCGCCTCCTCAGACGCAGACTCCTCCTCAGAATCCATTTCCTTGCCAACAAACGCACGTGCCTTGCCAGATGAGCTCTTCTTGTGTGATGAAGACCTTGAGGAAGACTTGGAAGAAGACTTTGAGTATTTCTTCTTCTTCTTGTCGTCAAAGTCATACTCCTTGCTCTTCTTCTTCTTCTTCTTCTTCTTGTTCTCATTGTCCCACTGTGGACACTCAGAGATGTAGTGGCCAGGTTTCTTGCACTTGTGACATGTTCTCTTCTTGTAGTCATGAGCAGAAGCTTCATCATTCCTTGAGCTTGATCGTGAAGACTTTCTGAAGCCTTTCTTCTTGGTGAATTTTTGGAACTTCTTCACAAGCATAGCAAGCTCCTTTCCAATGTCTTCAGGATCATCAGAACTGCTGTCAGATTCTTCTTCAGATGAGGAGACAGCCTTTGCCTTCAAGGCACGAGTTCGCCCATAGTTGGGACCGTAGATATCTCTTTTCTCAGAAAGCCGAAACTCGTGTGTGTTGAGCCTCTCAAGTATGTCAAACGAATCGAGTGTCTTGAAATCAGGACGTTCTTGAATCATCAGGGCTAGGGTGTCAAACGAACTGTCAAGTGACCTCAGGAGCGTCTTGACGACTTCATGCTTGGTGATCTCAGTAGCGCCGAGGGCTTGAAGCTCATTTGTGATGTCAGTGAGTCAATCAAACGTGAGCTGGACATTCTCATTGTCATTTCTCTTGAAGCGGTTGAAGAGGTTGCGAAGGACACTGATTCTCTGATCTCTCTGGGTTGAGACGCCTTCGTTGACCTTGGAGAGCCAGTCCCAAACTAGCTTAGATGTTTCCAAAGCACTCACGCGGCCATACTGTCCTTTGGTCAGATGACCACAGATGATATTCTTCAGTAGAGTCCAGTTGAACGAACTTCTTGACATCAGCAGCAATGACACCTTCTCCAGCCTTGGAAACGCCGTTCTTGACGACACACTATAGGTCGACATCAATGGCTTCAAGATGCATGCGCATCTTATTCTTCTAGTAGGGATATTCAGTTCCATCGAAGACGGGGCACGCAGCGGAGACTTTAATTATCCCTGCAGTCGACATAGCTAAAACTCCAGGTGGTTAAACCAAATCACACACAACAAGGAAGTACCTTGCTGTGATACCAATTGAAAGTGCTAGTGATCGACTAGAGGGGGGTGAATAGGCGATTTTTATGAAAGTCTTCAAAACATGTAGGTTTCGAAGACAGACGATAGAAATAAACCTATTACCATGCAGCGGAAGGTAGACTACACTAGGCAAAACATAGTCAAGTATTCAATGAAGTGAATGCACAATGACTAATAGCAGCTAGGCAGTAAGGATCAGGTAGGAAGATATTGTGAAGCCAATCAGAACAAGTAATCACTCAGTGAAGTCAAATGGTGATGCAATCGTACAATGACTTCACAAGGACCAACAGTAAGTAAAGGGAAGGGAAGGATGAAACCAGTGACTCATTGAAGACAATGATTTGTTGGACCAGTTCCAGTTGCTGTGACAACTGCACGTCTGGTTAGGGAGGCTGAGATTCAACTCAGAAGACCTCATCTTCACCTTATTCCCCTTGAGCTAAGGACACCTAGTCCTTGCCCAATCACTCTGGTAAGTCTTCAAGGTAGACTTCCAAACCTTCACATACTTCGTTCACCGGCGATCCACAATGACTCTTGGATGCTCAGAACGCGATGCCTAACCGGCTGGAGGATTCACAGTCCTCAAGTGTAATAAGTCTTCAGATCACACAGACATGAAGACTTAAGTGATGCCTAACACTCTTTCGCTCTGGGTGGTTAGGGCTTTATCCTCGCAAGGAATTTTCTCTCAAAGGCTTCGAGGTGGGTTGCTCTCAAACGAAAAAAGCCGTACTCTAACTCTGAGCAGCCCACCGTTTATGGTTGTAGGGGTGGGCTATTTATAGCCACTAGGCAACCCCACCTGATTTGTCCGAAATGACCCTGGGTCACTAAGGAAGTGACACATGTTCCAACGGTCAGATTTCAAACACACATGACAACTTTACTTGGGCTACAAGCAAAGCTGACTTGTCCAACTCTGAACTAGATTCGCTCTCATAGTCTTCACTCGAAGACATAGGATTTTGGTTAAGCATCACTTCAGTCATTCTGACTGGTTCTCTTGGACCCCACTTAACAGTACGGTGGTTCCTATGACTCAACAAAGAAGAAAAAGAACTATGAAAGATCTAAGTCTTCGCGCTCCATAGTCTTCATGCGATGTCTTCTCTTGTCATAGTCTTCAAGGTGAATGTCTTCACATACCACCTTTGACTTCAATGTCTTCATACATTTTTAGGGGTCATCTCTGGTAGGAAAACCGAATCAATGAGGGACTTCTACCTATGTTATCCTGCAATTCTCACAAACACATTAGTCCCTCAACTAGGTTTGTCGTCAATACTACAAAACCAACTAGGGGTGGCACTAGATGCACTTACACCCCCTCATGCTAGCCAAATTCTTTGCACCAAGTAGAGATACTACTTGTGCTTCCAAACATTCCTTAAACCAGTTTTTCCATGAGAGTCCACCATACCTACCCATGGATTGAGTAAGATCCTTCAAGTAAGTTGTCATCGGTCCACGCAATAAAAATTGCCCTCTAAATATGTATGATCTATTAATGTGGAGAAAATAAGCTTTATCTGATCTTGTGATGTGGAAGAAATGAAAGCGACGGACTGCATAATAAAGGTCCATATCACAAGTGGCAATATAAAGTGACATTCTTTTGCATTAAGATTTTGTGCATCCAACCATAAAAGCGCATGACAACCTCTGCTTCCCTCTGCAAAGGGCCTATCTTTTACTTTTATCTCCTACCTTATGCAAGAGTCATGGTGATCTTCACCTTTCCTTTTTACATTTTATCCTTTGGAAAGCACATTGTGTTGGAAAGATCCTGATATATATATCCAATTGGATGTAAGTTATCATGAACTATTACTGTTGACATTACCCTTGAGGTAAAAGGTTGGGAGGCGAATCTATAAGCCCCTATCTTTCTATGTGTCTGATTAAAACTTTGAACCCATAAATGTCACGTGAGTGTTAGAAATTATGAAAGATTAAATGATAGTTGAGTATGTGGAGTTTGCTAAATCAAAGCTCTCGCATAGACCCTTCCTGAAAATAAGATGAATTGCAATTGTTTGATGACTGAGAATATAGTTTGTTAGTTTCAAAGAGAGTTTGTGATCTATACTTTAACATGTGAATAGCTTGTTACTTGATCATGAATTTTTTATGAAAATGAGCTACTATTATGATATATAATGATGCTAGAAAAACTGATTGGAACTATCATTGATGAAACTTATGCACTTGCTAGCATTCACACTTCATAAATTATTTCTTTTATCATTTACCTACTCGAGGATGAGCAGGAATTAAGCTTGGGGATGCCGATACGTCTCCAATGTATCTATAATTTATGAAGTATTCATGCTATTATATTATCAACCTTGGATGTTTTATATGCTATTTTATATGATTTTTGGTACTAACCTATTAACCTAGTGCCCAGTGCCAGTTTTTGTTTTTTTCCTTGTTTTTAAGTTTTACAGAAAAGGAATATCAAACGGAGTCCAATTGACGTGCCAATTTTTGACAATTTTTTATGGACCAAAAGAAGACCCCGGAGTAAAAGAGTTGGGCCAGGAGAGTCTCGGGGCGTCCACGAGGGTGGGCGCGCGCCCACCCCCCCCAGGCGCGTGGGCCTGCCTCATGGATGCCTCAGGCACCTCCTTGACGTGAGACCAACGCCAAAAATTCCTATAAATACAGAAACCTCGGAAAAACCTAGATCGGGAGTTCCGCCGCCAGAAGCCTCCGTAGCCCCGAAAACCAATCTAGGCCCTCTCTGGCACACTGCCGGAAGGGGCCATCATCACTGGAGGGCATGGAGGAGGATCCCGGAGGGGCCATCATCACCATGAAGGCCAAGGACCAGAGGGAGAACCTTTCCCCATCTAGGGGGAGGCCATGAAGGAGGAAGCACAAGGGGGAGAACCTCTCCTCCTCTCTCTGGTCGCACCGGAGTGCCATCGGGAGGGGAATCATCACCGTGGTGATTGTCTTCATCAACATCACCATCATCATCACCATCCTCATCTCTTTTACGCAGTCCACTCTCCCGCTGTCGGTGTCAAAACCGGTGGATCTCGGGTAGGGGGTCCCGAACTATGCATCTAGGATCGATGGTAACAGGAGACGGGGGACACGATGTTTACCCAGGTTCGGGCCCTCTCTATGGAGGTAACACCCTACGTCCTGCTTGATTGATCTTGATGAATATGAGTGTTACAAGAGTTGATCTACCGCGAGATCGTAATGGCTAAACCCTAGAAGCCTAGCCTGTATGACTATGGTAATGAGTATATCCTCTCCGAACTAACCCCTTCGGTTTATATAGATATTGGGGGATCTAGGGTTTACATAGAGTCGGTTTCATAAGAAGGAATCTTCATATATAGTCGGTCGCCAAGCTTGCCTTCCACACCAAGGAGAGTCCAATCCGGACACAGGTACAGTCTTCGGCTTTCATGTCTTCATAGCCCATTAGTCCGGCCCATGGATAATAGGCCGGACGCCCGAGGACCCCTTAGTCCAGGACTCCCTCAGTAGCCCCTGAACCTGGCTTCAATGACGAGGAGTCCGGCGCGCAGATTGTCTTCGGCATTGCAAGGCGGGTTCCCTTCTATCCGAACTTCAAGATAGTCTTCGGATGCGATGATAGTATCCGGACCTGTCACACACACCATACATAACTGCAGAGAGAATATATTTTTACATGAGTCTAATCTGCTGACAACTTTTTACAATATGACATCACGTTTGCCCGGTCACAATTCCAAACCGCTTTCATGTTTGGACGCCCCACGCCCCGAGACGCGGTTGCCATTGGTACGTCTTGTCAAAGCAGAGATCGTGTCCCCTTATCGCGGGATTCTCATCAATGCAGGCATGGGTAACCCAACCGTGCCATTTATACAACCCTCGGGAATAGGTGAATCTTAACGCGAGTGAGGAGGCGTTTAATATTCGTTGCCTTTATAAGGGGATAAGGATTTCCTCTTCCTTTCTCATGCCCTCTCTCTGTATCCGCCCTTCCAATCTCGAGCTCCAGTGCCCAAGTTCTCATCTCCTTTCCACTCAAGCAACCATGTCCAGATCCGGAGGTCAGGGCAAGTGGATGGTCTCCTCCGTCAAGGAGGAGAACATTACGGAGCTTCGGGTGTCCGGATACTTGGTGAAGGAGATCACTCACCGCCTGCCGACCGAGGGACAAGTTGTCCCCACGCCGAAGCCCACCGAGAGGGTAGTGTTCATCCCCCATTTCTCCGCGGGCTAGGGTTTACACTCCACCCGTTCGTCTGCGGGCTGATGTATTATTACGGGATAGATTTCCATGATCTGTTCCTGAATTCCTTCCTAAACATCTCGACGTTCATCGTCGTGTGTGAGGCCTTCCTTTGCATCCAACCCCACTTCGGGCTGTGGCTCAAAGTCTTTAACGTGAAGCCGAAGGTGGTGGACGGCCAGCACGCGGAGTGCGGAGGAGCCATGGTGAGCAAGCTGTCCAATGTCTCCTGGCCCAAAGGTACTTTTGTGGACACGGTAAAGGAGTGGCAGAAGCAGTGGTTCTACATCACAGAACCTCACGACACCACCTGGGCCGCGGCTGCCGAATTCTGCTCTGACGCTCCCACACGACTCACCTCCTGGGTCGAGAAGAGTTCGGACTGGGGTTCCCCTGATGAGGTGATAGCACTGCAGACACGCATTCCAAGCATGGTAACCAAGAACGTCAAGCTCATTGATGTGCTCCAGGTGATGGTAGTTCACCGGATCCTTCCATGCCAGCGCCGAAGCCATCCTCTATGGGAGTTCAACCCGAAGAAGCACCAGACCCTAGTGAGGCTCTTCAAGACTAGTCACGAAGGTGCATGGAAGTTGCTCTTTAAGCGCAACGAGAAACCACCGGCTGCAGATTCAGATCGCGGGCACAACGCTAAACACCTCGCTAGCAAGGTATGTCTTTTTTGATGAATTCTCCACTTGTTTATTTCAAGGATGATGCCTGAGCTTTTATTGTTGCTTTTTCAGGACTGGATGGAGAGGGCGAAGCGGATCAAGTGTCCGGCTCCGCTGCCTTAAGAACTGGTCATCCCGCATCTACCGAAGATGCTGGTGATGGCGCCTTATAAGGCGCCGGAGAAGAAGGCCAAGGGGGCCAAGAGTGGCCCCCGTCGCAAGGGCACTTTGGACGTGACGTCCGAAGACGATGAAGCTCATTCCTCTGTCCCTGAGGACAATGGAGAGGAAGAGGAGGAGGAGGAGGAAAACAACCCTCCCGCTGAGGAGAGGAAGAAGAAGAGGGCGGCTTTGGCGCATCCAGAGGCGGAAACGACCAAGAAGGGGAAGAGCGTCCCGGCGGTCAACACTGTGTGGGATGTTGATAGCAGTCCGGAAAGACGCCCTCGCACTAAGCCCCAGGCCACGTCGTAAGTGACATGGCTCACTCATGCGCGCATCCGGCCCTTTCTCTCCATTATCTTGACGTAGTTAATTGTACTATTGCAGTCCAGCCTGCGACCTTATCCAGCGATCCTCATTTGGAGGTTTGTTGGCTCCGTCGGAGATGGCGAGCATGTCGCCACCGCCTGCGTATTCCCCCGGGGCCAGGGACGACACCGAAGTGTTATCCCGGAGGACCGCTCCGAACCGGGGAGGAGCCCAGGACGCTGTCCGGGAGGCACCACAGGGCGAGACCTCCACTGCCGGACACATGGGGGAACTGATCCCCATGGAGACTGGCGAAGAGGGTCGCATTCAGTTCGGCCCTCAGCCGAATATGATTCCAGAGACCTACATGGCTCCAGAGTCGGGCGAGCAGCCCCTTTGAATGAGGGAGGTGAGCCGCTTCCACCGGTGGCCCCTGTCCATCCAGGGGCACCGAATAACTTGATGGAGGCGCTTCGATGCGCCTCCGTCATGGACGAGCACCGTGTCCTTATGGGTGTGGTGATCGAGAAGATTCAGTCCACCAAGAGTGGACTGAATGAAGCCCGCGGTAGCCTATTGACGGGTTTTGAGGTAAGAAAGAGAAAAAAAACCCATGTAGACAGTAGCCCTTGAGACACTGTCCAGTGTTCAGCAAGAAGAACTGGACAGAGGATCAATCTTTTGTTATTCGGGACTAACGTAACATGTATGAATAAGCAGGCGTCGCTGTTGGTGGCAACCTCGCATGCTACCGAAGTCTCTGAACTGAGGCAGAGGCTGGAGCAGACCGAGAAAGAGCTCGGCGAGGTTAAGGTTCAGTTCCAGGAGAAGCAAGGTGAGTGACGACTAGCTGTGTGTTCGGAAGGAGTAGGCGCTGTATATTGACCGCGGTGTCGTAATATGTGCAGGAGCCGCAACCGAAGTCGAGGCCAAGGAGAAGGCTGTCCAGCAGCAAGCCACCTGTAAGAAGCTCAAGGCCCGGGTCAAAGAAGTCTAGCAGGAGCTCCAGGGTGCGGTGAAAATATGCGAGCCCTTGGAGCATGATGCGTCAGTTCAAGGGGCCGAACTCGCCAAGGCTCATCAAAGCACGGAGACCGCACGGAATGAGGCCCAGGCCGCCCTCCAGGAGATCCAGGAGGCCAAGAAGATCATCGCGGGTAAGGCATTTAAGATGCAAAGTAAGTATGCAGAGAAGCAGTACCTTTTACTAACCCGGGTTCGGAGTTCCCCTGGAGCTTTTGTGGATTTACCACGCAGTGTATCAGACGCCACAGAGTTCTATCAAGCCGAAGGAGGGAGTTCTATGGAGAATCTATTCTGGTTGCAGTCTGCGGCGCCAGAGCATCCCATGTCCTTCACCGATCATCTCAAACAGCTGGTGAAGCTGCATAGGGTGGCTGAACTAGACATGAAGGATTTGATAATCCGGCTATGCCCAGCCGAAGCTATGCCAAGCAGCTACTTCGGACTCATGAGGCGGATGGTGAACGCCTGTCCTCGGCTGGACATCGTCAAGTGCTCGGCCTGCATTGAAGGTGCATGCATGGCCTTCGCCCATTGCAATAATGGTGGGCGAAGATGGATGCCGTCAAGGTGACCAGAGGGCCACCAGAGGGCAAGGAGCACCGCACACCCGAGCGGTATTTTGTGGATGTCCTAGAAAGGTCTCGCCTTGTGGCGGCATAATGTTCGCAGGACGTTGTATTTGAATAAATGTATTCATGTTGCCTTTGCCTTGTATTATAAAAAACAAAGCCTATTTTGTGATGTAATTTTGTTATGCTTTAATTGTTTCCTCCTGTGTGGCCATGTTGTATGTAATCTGAGGGTTGGCCAGTCATCGGCTTCTGCCCTCACGTAGGTAGTATGGAGGTGTTCGGGATGGAATCTAAACAATCTTGATCCAATTGTATGGTCCTTGAAGGAGTTGTTTAGCACAACGAAAAAGGCAATCAGACTATATGGCTTAAACACCCTCACTTAGCCATAGGAGTTTTATAATAAAGCATGGGCGCAGCCCCTGGTTTAAGCCAGAGTGCTGCCAGCATGTGATCGGGAAGTGCCGATCTTTCGCATAATGCGGAAAAAATCTCCAATGATTTGTAACCCTCGAACAGCTGACCGGCTCTCACCGTATCATGACAGTTAGTTTTTGGCTTTCTCTACTGAGGTGCTCATCTGGTCAAGGACAGGGCACAATCAAGTAGTCCTCCCTTTACTACCCTAGCCAATTTAGCGGAACGTAGGGTAGAAAGCACAGGAGCCGGGCAACCCAACTATTCACCAAAGACATGATTTGGAGCCAATGCATATAATGCTAAATTCGGGGTGCCGAACTTATCTTTAAGGATTGTTCGGACTTTGTTGCCATATCGTGGGGCGATGGGGAGCACCTAGCAAATATGAATCGTACCAGTGTGTACGGTTGCAGGAAATAAGTAATATAAAGGAAAACAGAGGGAGAACAGAGATAGGATCTGGAGCCCTTGAACTTGGATCATGAATGGTTTCCATTATAGTTGAGTTAATGCGTCCAAGCATGTTGGTACAAAATAATGCAATAAGCAACCAGCTATTTGACATGCCATACCCGAAGGCGAGCTGCGCGTGGGTCCTGAAAACGGTTAGCCTCTAGGGCTTCCCATGTATGCCTGTGCTCTATGTCAATCCAGTGTGTTTGTCCTTTGACGGGATCATTAATTAGGCCGTCGAAGGAGGCCCCCATAGGAGAAACCCGAAACAAGGGGAAAGGAGATAGTAAAGTTATATGTGTGTCAGGGATCGGTCTAGCCGAGCCTTGGATCCCGGGATAGCTTGTGCCTCTGTCGATGCCCATGGAATTTTGAGTGTGTAGTTATGGACGCGTGGTATGAGTGCCACTATCTCATCGGGATTGGGACGGAGACCGAATTGCTAATCGAGATCTTGACGAGGCACGCTGTCCTGTTGCAGTGTACTCTGGACCCTCTTAATGATGTCTAGGGGCTCGGCAGCCAGACTATGATGCTGCTTGAGAAGGCCACTTTGTACCTCTGCTGCTAGGGCGGCGGTGTGCTCCTCTGTCCGGAGGGAGCGTTCTGTGTTTCCGTTGACTGTTATGATGCCGCGCGGACCGGGCATCTTCAGCTTGAGATAAGCATAGTGTGGCACCATGTTGAATCTAGCAAAGGCGGTTCGTCCGAGCAGTGCATGGTAGCCGCTGCGGAAGGGGACGATATCAAAGATTAATTCCTCGCTTCGGAAGTTGTCCGGAGAACCGAAGACCACCTCTAGCATGATTGAGCCCATGCAGCGGGCCTCAAAGCCTGGTATGACTCCTTTAAAGGTAGTCTTTGTGGGTTTGATTCGTGAGGGATTAATGCCCATCTTCTGCATTGTATCCTGATAGAGCAGGTTGAGGCTGCTACCACCGTCCATCTTCCATTAGGACTCGTGTTAGGTGAAATCCATCGATGATTGGGTCGAGGACCAGTGCGACTGGACCACCATGCCGGATACTAGTTGGGTGATCTCGACGATCGAAGGTGATTGGGAATGACGACCACGGATTGAATTTTGGGGTGACTGGCTCTACCGCGTAGACGTCCTTAAGTGCTTGCTTGCACTCCCTTTTGGGGATGTATGTAGCGTATATCATGTTCACCGTTTTGACTTGGGGGGGATTTCTTCTTCCCTCTAGTGTTTGGTTGTTGGGGTTCTTCGTCCTCGTCCTCACTTTGTGATCCATTTTCTTGGTTTTCGGCATTTAACTTGCCAGCCTGTTTGGAAACCCAACAATCTCTGTTGGTGTGATTGGCTTGTTTATCTGGGGTACCATGTATCTGGCACGGACGATCGAGTATGCGATCCAGGCTGGATGGTCCCTCAATGTTCCTTTTGTGGGGCTTCTTTCGCAGGCCGGACTTGGAGCCGCTGAATCCGGCGTTAACGGTGGTGTGATCGGTGTTGTCGCCATTGCTTTAGCGTTTGTGTCTATTGCGCCAGAGCTTGCCGGTGCTGTTCTTGGCCTTAGAGGGGCCTGTCTCGCTGGCTGTGCTTTTGCTATGAGCCAGCCAGCTGTCCTCACTCGCGCAAAAGCGGGTCATGAGTGCCGTAAGGGCTGCCATGGACTTCGGCTTTTCTTGGCCAAGGTGGCATGCTAGCCATTCATCATGGATGCTGTGTTTAAAGGCCGCTAGGGCTTCAGCATCTGGACAATCAACGATCTAGGTCTTTTTGGTTAGGAACCTAGTCCAGAATTTTCTGGCTGATTCTCTAGGTTGTTGAACTATGTGGCTTAAGTCATCGGTATCAGGTGGCCGGACATATGTACCTTGGAAGTTGTCAAGGAAGGCTTCTTCCAAGTCCTCCCTGCTGCAGATGGAATTTTCGGGCAGGCTATTTAGCCAGTGTCGAGCTGGCCCTTTGAGCTTTAGTGGGATGTATTTGATGGCATGGAGGTCGTCTCCACGGGCCATGTGGATGTAGAGAGAATAAAGTCCTCAATCCATACTGCGGGATCGGTTGTTCCATCATATGATTCAATATTGACGGGCTTGAACCCCTTGAGGAATTCGTGATCCAGCACCTCATCTGTCAAGTAGAGAGGGTGTGTGGCGCCTCTATATCGGGCCGCGTCACGGCGCACCTCCGATGAAGTCCGTCTGCGGTTATCGGCCCGGGTGTGACTAGGTTTGTCACGTCCGAATAGGTAGCCGTTATCTCGAGTCGGGAAGTGTCCTCGCGATCCGTAGATTGACCTGGTGTGTCCTGCTCTACTGTCCAGCTCCTGCCGAAGGTCGTATGTATGACCCCGAGCTGTTCTGTCCCTGTTTTTGCATGGCGGTGGGGCGGGCTGTTGTTTGGCCTGAGTTGCTGTTTTATCCCGACCGCGGAGTGGTCGGTCCACATTGCGTGAGGAAGGTATGGGATCTGGTGCCTCCTCATCAAACTGAGGTAGTAGTCTACGCTTTGGGTAACTCTTGGCTGGGCGCTCGAGGCCATATTCCTCGGCTACCAGGACATCAGTCCAGCTGTCAATGAGCAGGTCTTGATCAGCTTGGAGCTGCTGCTGCTTCTTCTTCAGGCTTCTTGCAATGGCTATTAGCTGGCACTTGAAGCACTCCTGCTCGAGGGGTGCCTCAGGCATGATGAAGTCCTCATTGCCGAGGCTCTCATCATCCTCGGAGACTGGACGATAACTATCATCGTCCGGGTCATTGGGCATGGCCTGTTTGTCAGGGTTATCTTGCCCGTTGTCTTGTTCCTCCTGTTCGGATGCAGCCCCGACAGGGTCTTCATTGTTTTTGGCGTCGCCCGGAGTACTATTTTCTCCGGTGCCAGTGTTGCCATCATTTGAGCAACAAGGCTTAGAGCGGCGTTTAGGGCGCCGGCGCTTGGACTGTGTCTCAGAAGTTTTATTCGCAAGTGGATCTCCTTTGTCATCGTCGCTAGCTTTTTTAGGTGTGTCGACCATGTACACATCGTACGAAGAGGTGGTCATCCAAGGTCCAGTGAACGGCGGGTCTTGCCCTTGCTCCATGTCGGCATCGTCGTCCATACCGTGGATGTCTTCTGAGCCATAATCAAGCACGTCGGTTAAGTCATCGACAGTGGCTATGAAGTGGGTGGCGGGTGGGAAGCGAAATTTCCCATCATCAGCCTGTGGCTCGAACCGAACATAGTTCGGCTGTGAGTCCTATTCCAAGGACAAGTTCTTTAAAGAGTTTAGCACATCGCCCAAAGGTGAGTGCTGGAAGATGTCTGCGGCGCTAAATTCGAGAATCGATAACCGATCCAGCTCGGTGTCCGCAGGTGTACCTGGTCCAGGACTTATAGCCGGAGACGAGTCCGGAGTTCCATTGACGCAAATATTGTGGGGTGCCGAGTCCGTGCGCGGCTCCAACACCGCGGACTCTGTGGCCTCGGATGGCATGATCTGCTCCGGTTCTAAGGCTGTTGCAGCAACAGGGACCATCTCCTGGATGTGATCCGATGACAGATTTAAGTCATGTTCATCGGGGCGAGGGGGAGCGATCACTACGGTCTCAAATCCATTGAAGATCAAGTCTCCACGGATATCCGCGACGTAGTTCAAGCTTCCAAATCTGACCTGGTGGCCGGGGGCCTAGCTATCGATCTGCTCCAGATGGCCAAGCGAGTTGGCCCACGGTACAAAGCTGCCGAACACGAAAATCTGTCCGGGGAGGAAGGTTTCTCCTTGGACAGCGTCACTATAGACGATTGAAGGGGCCATCGAACCTTTCGTTGACGGCACAGTGGAACTCTCAATGAAAGCACCAATGTCTGTGTCAAAACCGACGGATCTCGGGTAGGGGGTCCCGAACTGTGCGTCTAGGATCGATGGTAACAGGATACGGGGGACACGATGTTTACCCAGGTTCGGGCCCTCTCTATGGAGGTAACACCCTACGTCCTGCTTGATTGATCTTGATGAATATGAGTGTTAAAAGAGTTGATCTACCGTGAGATCATAATGGCTAAACCCTAGAAGCCTAGCTTGTATGACTATGGTACTGAGTATATCCTCTCGGGACTAACCCCTCTGGTTTATATAGACACCGGGGGGATGTAGGGTTTACATAGAGTCGGTAACATAAGAAGGAATCTTCATAGTCGGTCGACAAGCTTGCCTTCCACGCCAAGGAGAGTCCAATCCGGACACAGCTACGGTCTTTGGCCTTCATGTCTTCATAGCCCATTAGTCTGGCCCATGGATAACAGGCCAGACGCCCGAGGACCCCTTAGTCCAGGACTCCCTCACCCACACCCCGATGTAATCCCTACTTGAACATGGTGCTTTATGGCACATATTATGATCAATGATGTGTTGTCATCCTATGATGTTTTGAGTAGATATCTTTTGTCTTTGGGTTGATTGATGATCTAGATTGGTATGAGTTGTATGTTTTACTTTGATATTGTCCTATGGTGCCCTCCGTGTCACGCAAGCGTGAGGGGTTCCCGCTGTAGGGTGTTGCAATACGTTCATGATTCGCTTATAGTGGGTTGGTGAGTGACTGAAACACAAACCCGAGTAAGGGGGTTGTTGCGTATGGGAATAAATTGGAGTTGATGCTTTAATGCTATAGTTGGGTTTTACCTTAATGATCTTTAGTAGTTGCGGATGCTTGCTAGAGTTCCAATCATAAGTGCATATGATCCAAGTAGAGAAAAGTATGTTAGTTTATGCCTCTCCCTCATATGAAACTGCAATAGTGATTACCGGTCTTGTTAACAATTGCCTAGGACAATTCCACACACCGATCCACCATTATTCCACACTCTCTATTTATAATACTTAGTAATATATTCTAAATTTATGATAACATCACCTACTTTCATATTTTAGCTCTCCGATATCATACAAAGTTATCCACCTCATACCCACAATGTAGTTTTATTTCTCGTTTCTAGTTGGAAGCAAATGTTCAGTGTACGTAGAGTCATATCAGTGGCAGATAGGGCTTGAGAGAATATTGATCTTACCTTTAGCTCCTTGTGGGTTCGACACTCCATACTTATCACTTCCACCTTTGGAAATTGCTACGATGATTCCCTGCACTTGGGGATTATCAGTGAACGAAGGGTTGTTGGGTTGAGGAGTTACCCTCAGTAATTTGGAGCATCAATACTACTCCTAACAGGTAAACAGGCTATACGCCCTTCTTCATGGTCTACGAGGCAGATGCGGTTCTTCCAAGTGATATCCGTCATGACTCGCCCCGGGTGGCGGCTTATGTTGAAGCTGTTAATGAAAAAGCACGTCAGGATGCTCTTGATATGTTGGATGAGGAGCGTGACTTGCGGCAGCTTGTTCGGCAATATACCAGTAAGATCTGCGTCGGTATCATAGCCACCGGGTTAAGACTCGAACCTTTCAGGAAGACAATTTAGTGCTCTAGTTAATCCAAGATCAAACAGATATGCACAAGCTATCCCCACCTTGGGAAGGACCCTTTGTGGTCAGCAAAAACCTGAACAACGGGTCATACCACCTCATGGATATTAGAGAACACAAGGATTCACGTACATCGGAGGAGGAGACCCACCGGCCTTGGAATATTACTCACCTTCGGCCTTATTACACTTGAGCCCCCGGCTATTGTGCTATACATACTTTCCTTAATGTATATACTATGATCAATATAGTAAAGCCGGCATCCCTGATAATTCAGGGCCTCCGCCATTTCATTTTTGAGTATCTGAGTCTTTATTGTTTGTTCATAAGGTCAATTGGGGGCTTCCTGCTCAATGAGCATAGATATGCTTACCCTCTTGATCGGCTTACATGCCATATAATAGGTCACTTAGGGGCTTCCTGGTCAATGAGCATAGCTATGCTTACCCTCTTGATCGACTTACATGCCATCTTATAGGTCACTTGGGGGCTTCCTGCTCAATGAGCATAGCTATGCTTACCCTCTTGATCGGCTTACATGCCATATTATAGGTCACTTGGGGGCTTCCTGCTCAATGAGAATAGCTATGATTACCATCTTAATCGGCTTACATGCCATATTATAAGTCACTTGGGGGCTTCCTGCTCACTGAGCCTAGCTATGCTTACCCTCTTGACCGGCTTACATGCCATAACTGAGTTTTGACCTGCCTGTCTGCACGTTGCTACTCCACCGGGTAATCCTGAATGACCCGCCGTACTCTTAACAATCAATCTTTAACTAAGCCCCTGAACTTGCTAAGGTTAAAATGGAGGTTTGTCATGCGAGGGCTGGCTTACAGTGGGTGAGGACGACTCTAAGGCTGTGCGGCCTATGAAAGCACTCCAAACTTAGTGGCTGTGCGGCCCATGAAAGTAGGACTTTTTAAGGTTGTGCGCCCTATAAAAGCACTTGATTTTGTCTACAATTCTTTTTGTTCTGGACACTTTAGCTTTGCGTCCGTCAAAGATTTCTTCTGCTCAAGTATATTTGATGCAATTCAGGCCATGTAGCCTTGATTAAATGACTCATAATTGAGCATATTGGGTTCTTAACCCGCCCTAATAGAGGATTGTAAGCCGCAAGGGTATTTGCCTTGAGAAATCACACATCATGATATTTCATGTTTACAGCTTATCATTATCAAAGGAAGTTACCATGATATTAATCTACATGTATGTTTTTCCATAATGTATGCATATTCAGGGTTTGGTAAACCGCCCTAGTTTTCAACTTTAAGTCCCTAGCTTATTTCTGGCTTAGATAGGCTTTAGTATTTCTATCAAAGACTACAATATCAGGGGTTTTCAAAGATATTTGTGACTTTCCCTAGCTTAAACCGCCAGGGCACATATTGTTTGCTTGTGTGCATGGAGTATGACAATATTTGATCTGATCCACATGATTGATCATATTATACGCACAAGTGGCGGGTCATAAATATCAGTTTGGTGATCTAAGCATTCAAAAGATGAACATGCACGATGGCATGACAGATCATTGTTTTCAAATCTAACCTATTACAAGACCACAGAGGGCCTGCAAATTGAAACCAAGTGTTTTTCAGCACATTGAATTAAGACATGATTAAGAGCTGTCGGATGTCAGTTGCCTTTGTCGTGGCGGGTTGATGACTCCGGGTCATCCTGCTCCGGTTCTTTGTCTATCCGGAAGTCAATCGACGTCCATTTGATGCCAGTCAAGGCCTTGAATACAGCTTCATCATCAATAAGTGTGGATGGATCAACATTAGGAGAAAAAGTATGCTTACGTGTTGGAGGGATGAGATCCACAATTTCATAAGCCGGCGCTTTCACTTTTGCATTTTCCATCGTGTAAGCTGGCTGATACCTGGATAAATCGGTTTCCTTGGCCATCTTGCTTTCCAAGGGACGCATATCCTTCACACATTTAGCAAAGTCATTCTCGTCAAAGGGAGACCCATCTTCCGTGAGACTTGGACAGCCAGTGGCCATCTCCAAAGGGTCTAGCTTTGCTTGCCATGCTTTAGCCTAGCCCAGAGCGGTAATGGCACCAACTCTGGCGGATGATTGCTTTATTTCTTACAGTCTTTGGGGCATGACAGACAGTTTGTCCAGTACTTCCCTGATGAGTGTGGGCGGCTGTTTGTTGTAGGAGATAGCTGCTATGGTCCGCGGAGTGCCAGTATATAGCTGTTCCACCAGCGTGTACACAACTTTGAGTTTCACAAGCATGTCCTAGCCAAGGTTGGAGCTCCTATGGACTATTGAGCAAACACATTGATAAGTCACCTGGCGGGTCAAAGTAAATCGATGGTGAAAGATTGATGGCGGCTGCCATATGGTTAATGTGTCGCTTCAAGCCAGATAACTCTTCAGTCACCAGCTTAAGAGCAGCTTCAACGTCTTCAGCTCTTTTTAACAGAGCCGCCTTCTCAGTATCCTAGCCGGCTCTATCCGTGTTGAAGTTCATCTTTAATTTTTCAGATGCTTCCAAGGCAGCTTTCAGTTCTGACCTGGCTTTTGAAGTTTCTGTTTGTTGTGATTTGACATTTTGCCACAAGTCCACTAGCTGTGACTCCTTCATCTTAATTCAGCCTGAAACGCAATAATCAAGCAACACTTAGCAATGATGATGATCATTCTATTGAAGTCCCAAGCACATTACAAGTACTCCACTTGGCACTTGGGGGCTAATGTAGGCCATTTTTAAACACAACAATATTTAATGATCCGGCTCAATTTTTCAATTTAAGCTGGCCCATGGGGACTACATATTTGGATTTTTTTGCATCATGATTTTAAGTCCCGGTTTTAACTATTCAGGTTAAACTGGCCCTTGGGGACTACTCAGTTGGATTTAATGCAGATAAACTGATTTTTAGCAGCTACAAGATAAAGACTATTATTTAAGTCTACAGTATATTCACTTCTTTCATATCCTCTAGACTTGGCCGGGTTACACCATTGGTGGTTTAAATAATAAGAAAGTCCAAGGAGGCCCAAGGAGAATTGTGAAGACGACGGCTCGTGGAGGCAGGCCTGGTAACCTCAGCCTATGAACCGTCGTATGATAACTTGCCCTATAATGCATGATTAGTTAGAAACTAAGCCAGTCACGTTGTGTAAGCCATCCCGGACTCTGTATGCTTCCGGTTCTTGAACTGTGTATATAAAGGTGAGACCCGGTGGTGGGTTAACTCAAGAAATAATCAATCGAGAGCTAGGTCAAGCGTATTCGCTCCCTTGTAATCGAAACCCAAGCAATACAACTAGAAGCAGGATGAATCTTGGTAAACTCCTTGTGTCCATTGTCCCGTTCAACCCCTTCAAGCTAACCTACATTGCGATGGCTCCGCACCTAAGTCCTTTCACAAGGGCATCTGCCGTGTTAAATGCACGACATATTGTGTTTCCATTTTCCTTGATAATGATCATTGACCATAACTTTCTCTGTTGACACGCAGGTCGTCTGATTGAGAAGGCGAATGGACTCCAAGATTTTCTTTGATGCTCCAGCCTTTTTTCATCTCGTAATTGCAATGGTAAAACAAAAGAAAATTAGGTGAACCATTTGAAGGAAGTCTTTGGTAATTTGCCTGCAAGTAACTATATCCATCTTGCATTTCTAATTGACTTGTATATTTACTAATGGTAGACAATGAAGATCGTTGCCCATGCGCTTCATTGGATGGCCAGGAAACCCAATGACCGGATCGATAGAAAGCCCAACCGCACTCCCCATGGAAAATAACTTGAATCATCAGAATTGTACACCCGCACCTGAAACCACACGAGCAGAAAGAAGCAAAGCAGACCAACCAAATGACTCATAGGCCCGTGGGAGCCGGATAAGTGAGAACGTACATTTGAATATGGTAACCAGCAAGGCCACAACATCCAAAGGCTAGGCAAAGACTCTAAAAGACACTATACAGATAGGGACAAGGTACAAAGGCTGAGCAGACATACCAAAACACACCATCTGGGGAGACTGCGGCATCTAAAGACGGTTCTGATCTTTCCATCTAGCATACACGTTGCCCTATGTCTCTGAGGCATGCACATGCGTACCCTCTCCCTCTCTCTTCTCTTTATTTCAAGGATTTGTCCATAGGCATTTCTTGAAGTGCATGTGTTGGTTTCAAGGAGTTTATGAGTTCACCAAGGTGTTATTCAAGGAATTATCCAAATATTGCTCATGTGAGAGTTGAGCTTATTGCAAGCATGTCTTGAAGAAGAAGATTGTGTGAACATTCATTTTTACCTTCAATACATCATCCTAATCAAGAGATTTGGAAAGATTGAAGGTTGATCAAGACTAAGTACAAAGGGTGATTCAAGTTGATCAGCACACAAAGCATACAAGATGCTCCGAGAGGGATCAAGTAATCCCATGGTATGGTAAGCATTATCCATTACGCTTTGTGTACTGATGACCCACAAGTATAGGGCATCTATCGTAGTCCTTTCGATAAGTAAGAGTGTTGAACCCAACGAGGAGCAGAAGGAAATGATAAGCGGTTTTCAGCAAGGTATTCTTTGCAAGCACTGAAATAATAGGTAATAGATAGTTTTGTGATAGGATAATTTGTAACGAGTAACAAGTGACAAAAGTAAATAAAGTGCAGCAAGGTGGCCCAATCCTTTTTGTAGAAAAGGACAAGCCTGGACAAACTCTTATATGATTTAAAGCGATCCCGAGGACACATGGGAATATCGGCAAGCTAGTTTTCATCACGTTCATATGATTCGCGTTCGGTACTTTGATAATTTGGTATGTGGGTGGACCAGTGCTTGGGTGCTGCCCTTACTTGGACAAACATCCCACTTATGATTAACATCTATTGCAAGCATCCGCAACTACAACAAAAGTATTAAGGTAAACCTAACCATAGCATGAAACATATGGATCCAAATCAGCCCCTTACGAAGCAACGCATAAACTAGGGTTTAAGCTTCTGTCACTCTAGCAACCCATCATCTACTTATTACTTCCCAATGCCTTCCTATAGGCCCAAATAATGGTGAAGTGTCATGTAGTCGACGTTCACATAACACCACTAGAGGAGAGACAACATACATCTCATCAAAATATCGAACGAATACCAAATTCACATGACTACTAATAGCAAGACTTCTCCCATGTCCTCAGGAACAAACGTAACTACTCACAAAGCATATTCATGTTCATAATCAGAGGGGTATTAATATGCATATAGGATCTGAACATATGATCTTCCACCAAATAAACCAACTAGCATCAACTACAAGGAGTAAACAACACTACTAGCAACCCACATGTACCAATCCCGGACTTGGAGACAAGAATTGGATACAAGAGATGAACTAGGGTTTTGAGAGGAGATGGTGCTGGTGAAGATGTTGATGGAGATTGCCCTCTCCCGATGAGAGGAGCATTGGTGATGAGGATGGCGATGATTTCCCCCTCCCGGAGGGAAGTTTCCCTGACAGAACAGCTCCGCCAGAGCCCTAGATTGGTTCCGCCAAGGTTCCGCCTTGTGGCGGCGGAGTCTCGTCCGGAAAGATGGCTTATGATTTTTTTTCCTCATCGAAAGACTCCATATAGCAGAAGATGGTCATCGGAGGACCACCAGGGGGCCCACGAGGTAGGGGCGCGCCCAGGGGGGTAGGGCGCGCCCCCACCCTCGTGGGCAGGGTGTGGCCCCCCTGGTGAATTTCTTGCGCTCAGTATTTTTATATACTCTGAAAACGTCTTCCGTGAAGTTTCAGGACTTTTGGAGCTGTGTAGAATAGGTCTCTAATATTTGCTCCTTTTCCAGCCCAGAATCCCAGCTGCCGGCATTCTCCCTCTTTATGTAAACCTTGTAAAATAAGAGAGAATAGGCATAAGTATTGTGACATAATGTGTAATAATAGCCCATAATGCAATAAATATCGATATAAAAGCATGATGCAAAATGGACGTATCAACTCCCCCAAGCTTAGACCTCGCTTGTCCTCAAGCGAAAGCCGAAATCGAAAAATATGTCCACATGTTTAGAGATAGAGGCGTCAATAAAAATAAAATACGGACATGAGGGCATCATGATCATTCTTAGAGCAGCAACTTATATAATTCTTGTCATATGATCTCTTATGCTAAAGTAACAATTCAATCACAATTTCAAGTATGAATCATAAACTTCATTGAAAAACTAACAAACTATAATCTCAATCATTGGAGCAATTGCAATTTATCATAACATAGGAAAGATTCAATATAAGAGCTTTTCAGCAAGTCCACATACTCAACTATCATATAGTCTTTCACAATTGCTAACACTCACGCAATACTTATGGGTATGGGGTTTTAATCGGACACAGAGAAAGATAGGGGCTTATAGTTTTGCCTCACAACGTTTTACCTCAAGGGCAATGTCAACAATAATAGTTCATGAAAACTCACATCCAATTAGCCATATATACCAGGATCCTTCCAACATGTTGTGCTTGCCAAAAGATAAAATGAAAAAAGGAAGGGTGAAGATCACCATGACTCTTATGTAAGGTAGGAGATAAAGGTAAAAGATAGGCCCTTCGCAGAGGGAAGCAGAGGTTGTCATGCGCTTTTATGGTTGGATGCAAAAAATCTTAATGCGAAAGAACGTCACTTTATATTGCCATTTGTGATATGGACCTTTATTATGCAGTATGTCGCTTTTATTTCTTCCATATCACACGATCGTATAAAGCTTATTTCCCCTACACCAATCAATCATACATATTTAGAGAGCAATTTTTATTGCTTGCACCGATGACAACTTACTTGAAGGATCTTACTCAATCCATAGGTAGGTATGGTGGACTCTCATGGAAAAACTGGTTTAAGGGTGTTTGGAAGCACAAGTAGTATCTCTACTTGGTGCAAAGGATTTGTCTAGCATGAGGGTGAAAGGCAAGCTCAACCATGTTGGATGATCCATGACAATATAATTTATCTCAGATGTAAGAAAACATAACCCATTACGTTGTCTTCCTTGTCCAATGTCAGCTCTTTAGAATGTCATATTTTGATGAGTTCTCACAATCATAAAAGATGTCCAAGATAGTATATTTATATGTGAAGACCTCTCTTTCTTTATTACTTCCTATTAATTGCAACGATGACCAAAACTATGTTTGTCAACTCTCAACAACTTTTATTCATCATACTTTTTCTATGTGAGCTCATTACTCTCCATAAGATCCATATGATCTCTTTGTTTCTTTTTATTTCTTTCTCTTTTCTTTTATTCACTTAAGATCATGGCAAAATAATCAAGCCCTTGACTCAACACTAATCTTTATTATATAGCTCACGGAATCGATTACATAGAAGGATCATAAAGCAAAACTCACAACTAGATCATACTAAAAACTTTTATTCTACTAGATCAAGATATTACCAAAAGGATCAAACTAAGAAAACCGGTAAAGATAAAAGTGATGATGATATGATACCGGGGCACTCCCCCAAGCTTGGCAGTTGCCAAGGGGAGTGCCCATACCCATGTGATTATGTCTCCTTTGTTGGTGAAGAAGTTGATGGTTTTGTGGATGGCGTAGCCTTGTCGTCCTTCTTCCAAGGCATAGGCTCACCATCATAGAAGGATGATCGAGTCTCCTGAAACCTCAAATCTGCGGCCAAACCTATCCTCTTGAATCTATATTCACACTCACAGTTTTGATTTTGTAGGTCATTGATCTGGGCTTGGAGGTGCTCGATTTTCTCATGAAGCTCGAAGATGGCCTCCCCAATGTCCTTGACGTCCATCTTGTGGTTGTTGGTGAACTCCGTGATCATAATGTCATTGGAATCGAGTCCATGCTCCACCATCTCCTGACACTTGAAAACTTCTTGCTCCAATGCCTCGAGCCTTGCCTCCGTGCTTCTGGTCTTACTTGGTCCCTCAACATCGCGGATGTGCAACAACCCCTCACGCATCTCAATGGTTTGAGGGTGTTGCAGCACTTCCGCGAGGTAGGGGCTGATGACCTTCTCGAAGAACTGGTCCTTGGGGGCACTTGAAGACGACATGATGACCTGGATCTGTCAGAAAAATAGCTCGAAACAAAGACATGAGATTTTTGTGTGATACGGGAGTCAAAACCTTCGGGAGAATATATAATGAATTTTTACCGACCAAAATACGTGTCGTGTACGAGAACGGAGTTCGAAGAGCACACGAGGTTCCCACGAGGTAGGGGCGTGCCCAGGGGGTAGGGCGCGCCCTCCACCCTCGTGTCCTTCCCGGACTGCTTCTTATTTTTTCTATTTTTCTAAATATTCCAAAATGGAAGAAAATTGCCATTAGAACTGTTTTGGAGTCGGTTTACTTATAGTACCACATACCTATTCCTTTTCGGAGTCTGAAACGTTCCGGAAAGTGTCCCTTATGTATTCCCCCAGGGTTACGGTTTCAATAACACTGGTTTCAACATTTATAGGATTACCTGAGATATAATGTTTAATTTTTGACCGTTCACCACCTTCGGATTTGTGCCTTCGAAGTTGTTGATTTTTATGGCACCGGAACGATAGACCTCCTCCATAACGTAAGGACCTTCCCATTTATAGAGAAGTTTTCCTACAAAAAATCTTGAACAAGAGTTGTATAGCAATACACAATCATCTACATTAAACTCACGCTTTTGTATCCTTTTGTCATGCCATCTTTTAACTTTTTCTTCAAATAATTTGGCATTCTCATAGGCTTGGGTTCTCCATTCATCAAGTGAGCTAATGTCAAATAACCTCTTCTCACCGGCAAGTTTGAAATCATAGTTGAGCTCTTTAATATCCCAATAAGCCTTATGTTCTAGTTCGAGAGGTAAGTGACATGCTTTTCCATAGACCATTTTATACGGAGACATACCCATAGGATTTTTGTATGCAGTTCTGTAGGCCCATAATGCATCATCAAGTTTCTTGGACCAATTCTTTCTAGATCTATTAACAGTCTTTTGCAAAATTAATTTGAGTTCTCTATTACTCAATTCTACTTGACCACTAGACTGTGGGTGATAAGGAGATGCAATTCTATGATTAACATCATATTTAGCAAGCATTTTACGGAAAGCACCATGAATAAAATGTGAACCACCATCAGTCATTAAATATCTAGGGACTCCAAACCTTGAAAAGATAACTTCTTTAAGCATCTTAATAGAGGTGTTATGATCAACACTACTAGTTGGAATAGCTTCTACCCACTTAGTAACGTAATCAACAGCAACTAAAATATATGTGTATCCATTGGAGGCAGGAAAGGGTCCCATATAATCAAAGCCCCGTACATCAAATGGTTCAATAACAAGTGAATGATTCATAGGCATTTCTTGACGTCTACTAATATTACCAATTCTTTGACATTCATCACAAGATAAGACAAACTTACGGGCATCCTTGAAGAGAGTAGGCCAATAAAAACCGGATTGTAATACCTTATGTGCAGTTCTATCTCCAGCGTGGTGTCCTCCGTAAGCCTCGGAGTGACACTTGCGTAGGATCTGTTCCTGCTCATGCTCAGGTACACAACGTCTAATAACACCATCTACTCCTTCTTTATAAAGATGTGGGTCATCCCAAAAGTAATGTCTCAAATCATAGAAGAACCTTTTCTTTTGCTGGTATGTGAAACTAGGTGGTATGAATTTGGTGACAATGTAATTAGCATAATCAGCATACCATGGAGCAGTATGAGAAGCATTTATGACATTTAATTGCTCATCCGGAAAGCTATCATCAATAGGTAGTGGATCATCAAGCACATTTTCTAACCTAGACAAGTTGTCTGCAACGGGGTTCTCAGCTCCCTTTCTATCAACAATATGTAAGTCAAATTCTTGTAGCAAGAGAACCCATCTAATAAGTCTAGGTTTAGCATCTTTCTTTTCCATAAGGTATTTAATAGCAGCATGATCCGTGTGAATAGTTACTTTAGAATCAACAATATAAGGTCTGAACTTATCACAAGCAAATACAACTGCTAAGAATTCTTTTTCAGTAGTAGCATCATTTATTTGAGCATTGTCTAGAGTTTTACTAGCATATTGAATGACATTTAATTTCTTATCAACCCTTTGCCCTAGAACAACACCTACAGCATAATCACTAGCATCACACATAATTTCAAAAGGTAAATTCCAATCAGGTGACTGAACAATAGGTGCAGAGATTAGTGCTTTCTTAAGTATTTCGAATGCTTCTACACAATCATCATAAAAAACAAATGGTATATCTTTTTGTAATAAATTAGTAAGAGGCCGAGAAATTTTGGAGAAGTCCTTAATGAACCTCCTATAAAACCTGGCATGACCAAGGAAACTTCTTATACCTTTGATGTCCTTGGGACAAGGCATCTTTTCAATAGCATCAACCTTGGCTTTATCAACTTCAATACCTCTTTCAGAAACTTTATTCTCCAAGATAATACCTTCATTAACCATAAAGTGGCACTTTTCCTAATTCAAGACAAGATTAGTTTCTTCACATCTCTGCAAAACTCGGTCAAGGTTGCTTAAGCAATCATCAAAACAGGATCCATAGACGGAAAAATGGTCCATGAAAACCTCACAAATCTTTTCGCAAAAGTCAGAGAATATAGCCATCATGCATCTTTGAAAGGTAGCAGGTGCATTACATAACCAAAAGGCATACGTCTATAAGCAAAAGTACCAAAAGGGCAAGTAAAAGTAGTCTTTGATTGATCATTGGCCGACACAGGTATTTGAGAGAAACCAGAATGACCATCTAGAAAGCAAAAATGTGTATATTTGGATAATCTTTCTAGCATTTGATCGATAAAAGGTAAGGGGTAATGATCTTTTTTAGTAGCTTTATTTAATTTGTGGAAATCAATTACCATCCTATAACCTGTAATAATTCTTTGCGGGATCAACTCATCTTTATCATTAGGAACGATAGTAATACCTCCCTTCTTAGGGACACAATGGACATGACTTACCCACTGACTATCAGCAACGGGATAAATTATACCTGCCTCAAGAAGCTTTAGTATTTCCTTTCTTACCACTTCCTTCATCTTAGGATTCAGCTGTCGTTGATGATCACGAACTGGTTTGGCATCTTCCTCTAAATTTATGTTGTGTTGACACAGAGTGGGACTAATGCCCTTAAGATCATCAAGAGTATATCCAATAGCAGCACGGTGCTTCTTCAGAGTTTTCAATAATCTCTCTTCTTCATGCTCTGAAAGGTTAGCACTAATAATAACATGATATATCTTTTTCTCATCAGGATAAGCATATTTAAGAGTATTAGGTAGTGGTTTAAGCTCAAACACGAGATCACCCTTGGGTGGAGGAGGATCCCCTAGGATTTCAACAGGCAAATTGTGTTTCAGGATGGGTTCATGTTTAAAGAATACTTCATCTATTTCCCTTCTTTCATTCATAAGCATATCATTTTCATGGTCTAGCAAATATTGTTCTACAGGATCACTAGGAGGTACGGCAATAGAAGCAAGACCAATAATTTCATCTTTACTAGGTAATTCCTCTTCACGGTGTTGTCTACGAAATTTTGAGAAATTAAATTCATGAGACATATCACCTAAACCAATAGTAACAACATCCTTTTCTCAATCTATCTTAGCATCAGCAGTGTTCAAGAAGGGTCTACCAAATATAATGGGACAAAAGCTATCTTGTGGGGAACCAAGAACAAGAAAATTAGCAGGATATTTACTTTTCCCACACAAGACTTCAACATCTCTAACAATTCCAATTGGTGAAATAGTATCTCTATTGGCAAGTTTAATTGTGCCATCAATATCTTCAATCTCAGCAGGTGCAATATCATGCATAATGTCTTTGTATAAGTCATGAGGTATAGCACTAGCACTGCCACCCATATCACATAAGCCATGATAACAATGATCTCCTATTTTAACAGAAATAACAGGCATGCATACCAAAGATCTAGGTTTATCTTTAGCACAAGGTTTAGCAATTCTTGCAGTCTCATCACGGAAATGAATAACATGCCCATCAATATTATCAGACAAGAGATCTTTAACAATAGCAATATTAGGTTCAACTTTAATTTTCTCAGCAGGTGTATAAGTTCTAATATTGCTTTTATGAACCACAGTTGAAGCTTTAGCATGATCTTTTATCCTAACAGGAAAAGGTGGTTTCTCAACATAAGCAGTAGAAACAATAGGATCATTATAAGTGATAGTCTTTTCTTCAACTTTAATAGGTGCAGCTACTTTTACTTCTATGGGAGGATGATATTTAAACTACTTCTCCCTAGGAAGATCAACATGAGTAGCAAAAGATTCATAGAAAGAAGCTACTATCTCAGAGTCAAGTCCATATTTAGTGCTAAATTTACAGAAAACATCGGTATCCATAAAAGATTTAACACAATCAAATTTAGGTGTCATACCTGACTCCTTACCTTCGTCGAGGTCCCAATCTTCATAGTTGCATTTAATTCTTTCCAATAAATCCCATTTGAATTCAATAGTCTTCGTCATAAAAGTGCCAGCACGAGAAATATCGAGCATGGTGTGATTGTTATCAGAAAGCCGAGCATATAAATTTTGAATAACCATTTCTCTTGAGAGATCATGATTGGGGCATGAATATAAAATTGATTTAAGCCTCCCCCAAGCTTGAGCGATGCTTTCTCCTTCGCGAGGCCAAAAATTATATATATAATTGCGATCACGATGAACAAGATGCATACGATAAAACTTCTGGTGAAATTCCAATTTCAATCGTTTGTAGTTCCATGACCCCGTATCATCACATAGCCTATACCATGTCAATGCATATTCCTTGAAAGATAAAGGGAAGACCTTCTTCTTAATAACATCTCCGGGTACACCTGCAAGCTTAAATAATCCACAAACTTCATCCACATATATTAGGTGCTCATCAGGATGCACTGTTCCGTCTCCTGCAAAAAGGATTAGCTAGCAGTTTTTCTATCATACCCGAAGGAATTTCAAAGCAGACATTTTCATTTCCAGTAGGTTCAGTAGGTTGAGGAGCAACTCTTTGCTCTACTGGTCGGGGTGAAGATACCCCGAACAAGCCCCTTAGAGGATTACTTTCCATAGTAACAAGTGACAGTAAATTTCAGCACACTATATAAATTTTTCCTTACCAAATTCCACCTACCAAAGGCGCTTCACTCCCCGGAAACGGCGAAAGAAAAGAGTCTTGATGACCCACAAGTATAGGGGATCTATCGTCGTCCTTTCGATAAATAAGAGTATCGAACCCAACGAGGAGCAGAAGGAAATGATAAGCGGTTTTCAGCAAGGTATTCTCTGCAAGCATTGAAATAATAGGTAACAGATAGTTTTGTGATAGGATAATTTGTAACGAGTAACAAGTGACAAAAGTAAATAAAGTGCAGCAAGGTGGCCCAATCCTTTTTGTAGCAAAGGACAAGCCTGGACAAACTCTTATATGATGTAAAGCGCTCCCGAGGACACATGGGAATATCGTCAAGCTAGTTTTCATCACGTTCATAAGATTCGCGTTCGGTACTTTGATAATCTGGTATGTGGGTGGACTAGTGCTTGGGTGTTGCCCTTACTTGGACAAACATCCCACTTATGATTAACCTCTATTGCAAGCATCCGCATCTACAACAAAAGTATTAAGGCAAACCTAACCATAGCATGAAACATATGGATCCAAATCAGCCCCTTATGAAGAAACGCATAAACTAGGGTTTAAGCTTCTATCACTCTAGCAACCCATCATCTACTTATTACTTCCCAATGCCTTCCTCTAGGCCCAAATAATGGTGAAGTGTCATGTAGTCGATGTTCACATAACACCACTAGAGGAGAGACAACATACATCTCATCAAAATATCGAACGAATACCAAATTCACATGACTACTAATAGCAAGTCTTCTCCTATGTCCTCAGGAACAAACGTAACTACTCACAAAGCATATTCATATTCATAATCAGAGGGGTATTGAGGGAGTCCTGGATTAGGGGGTCTCCGGACAGCCGGACTATATCCTTTGGCCGGACTGTTAGACTATGAAGATACAAGATTGAAGACTTCATCTCGTGTCCGTATGGGACTCTCCTTGGCGTGGAAGGCAAGCTAGGCAATACAGATATGTAGATCTCCTCCCTTGTAACCGACTCTGTGTAACCCTAGCCCCCTCCGGTGTCTATATAAACCGGAGGGTTTAGTCCGTAGGACAACAGACAATCATACCATAGGCTAGCTTCTAGGGTTTAGCCTCTATGATCTCGTGGTAGATCAACTCTTGTAATACTCATATCATCAAGAACAATCGAGCAGGACGTAGGGTATTACCTCCATCAAGAGGGCCCGAACCTAAGTAAACATCGTGTCCCCTGCCTCCTGTTACCATCCGCCTTAGACGCACAGTTCGGGACCCCCTACCCGAGATCCGCCGGTTTTGACACCGACATGGGTGCTTTCATTGAGAGTTCCACTATGTTGTCACCGTAAGGCTTGATGGCTCTTTCGATCATCGGTAGCGATGCGGTCCAGGGTAAGGTTTTCCTCCCTGGATAGATCTTTGTATTCGACGGCTTTGCATTGCAGGCCAATTCACTTGGCCATCTGGAGCAGATCGAGAGCTACGCCCCTGGCCATCAGATCAGATTCGGAAACTTAAACTACACTGCCGACATCCCGGAGACTTGATCTTCGACGGATTCGAGCCCGTGTCAGGTGCGCCGCACAGTCACGACGAGCACGACGTAACTCTGTCATCGGACATTGTTCAGGAGATCGCATCTGCAACTACTCCGGCCTTCAATCCGGAGCAAATTGCACCATCCAAGGACGGAGGGATAGACCCCGCCATGGAGGCCGCACACTTAGTGGCGATGGAGCCGGATACTGACTTCACCCCTTACGAGAGTCGTGTCGCCGAACCACTGGATTCGTCTCCGGCCACGGACTCCGAGCCGCCTGCATCTGTGCCTATCGAATCCGACTGGGCGCCGATCATGGAGTTCACCTCCGCGGATATCTTTCAGCACTCGCCTTTCAACGATGTGCTAAATTCATTAAGGTCTCTCTCCTTTGTTAGGAGAACCTTGGCCGAACTATGTCCGGCTAGAATGGGATGTGGATGACGAAGAAATTCGCTGCCCATCCACCGCCCACTTAGTACCACTGTCAACGATTTAACCGACATGCTTGACTTCGACTCCGAAGACATCGACGGTATGGACAACAATGCAGGAGACGAACAGGAACCACCGCCCACAGGGCGCTGGACCGCCACCTCAACATATGACATATACATAGTGGACACCCCTAAAGAAGGCAATGGCGACGAGACAGTGGAGGATGACCCCTCCAAGAAGCAACCCAAGCATCAACATCAGCGGCGCCGCTCTAAGTCCCGCCATAGCAAAAGTAGTGATACCAGCACAGGAAATAATAACACTCCAGATAGTGCTGAAGACAACAACAACCCCCTCTAGTACGATGTAGAGCGGGAGGATGAACAAGCTAGCCCTCAAGAGCAGGCAGCAGATGGAGAACTGGAGGAGGACAATTATATGCCTCTCTCCGAAGACGAGGTGAGCCTCGGCGACGAAGAATTTATCGTGGTTGAGGATCCCGTCGAGCAGGAGCGCTTCAAGCGTCGGCTTATGGCCACAGCAAATAGCCTGAAGAAAAAGCAACAAGAGCTTCAAGTTGATAAAGACTTGCTAGCAGACAGATGGACCGAAGTCCTTGCGGCCGAGGAATACGAACTCGAGCGCCCCTCCAAGAGTTACCCAAAATGTAGGTTGCTGACTCACCTCGAGGAGGAAGCATTGAAACCTCCATCACCAGTGTACGATGCGGCTGACCAGCCACCGCTTGGCCGAGCCAGAGAGGCGTTTCAGCCTGAAGTTCGGCCTGCACCCCGCCGCCACTCAATCAAAAATACCATGGCCCGGGGCAACACACGGGACCTGCAAGACGTATTGGACAACAGGGCAAAACTTGCAAGGTCAATATATGGGTCACGAGCGCGCGCGCCAACACGGGACGGTGATCGTCGCGCCGGATACACCAAAGGTAAACCCGGCCAGGCCGAATACAACAGACAAGACTCATATGAACTACGTCGTGATATAGCCCGGCACAGAGGCGCCGCACACCCCCTATGCTTCACTGATGAAGTTATGGATCACGAATTTTGGACACGGTTCCTGGCGAAGAAATACCAAATGCTTGACTGTCCAGATGTAGAGGCCCTAGCAGCATTCAAGCATAACATCTGCGACGAGTTGCTTGCCCGCCACCTTGGCCAGGAGAAGCCGAAGTCTATGGCAGCCCTCACGACACTCATGACCCGCTTTTGCGCGGGCGAGGATATGTAGCGACCCAACCTCAGACGGTCAAGCCTCTGTGTATCTGTGCCATCCCTGGATCAGTAATTTGGCACACACAGTACATCAATGTATATATCAAAGTGCAATCACATGTGTAAATAATGTAAAACTGATATATACCTTATAAGTCTCAGCAGAAACAATCAACGGGTCTGGAGTCCCATCAACGCCATCGGCAGGTTGAGTGTAGACCGTAACCCAATCAAGGAAACTCGCTGGTTGTATACAAAATCCTGCAACATGATACGTTGCAGCCGTGTAGGTCAGTACATTGAATGTACCGCAAGATCACCATAAGAGAAAACAGATGATAAACTATACTATATGCAGTATGGCTTTGTGGCTCTGTATCTGAGTTTTGTTTGCGTAAAAGCTGGTTTTATTTTCCCTACATCAAAGGAATTATCCGGAGTCTGTACTACAGAGTTTTCTATCATGACATGGTTCCGCCAACCGATGTCTCATAGCCCAAATCATCATAAGTTGCTCACAATTAATTTAGCAGTCCGGTGTTGAGAGTTCCGGGATAGATCCAAGTCCAGAGGCTCAAATTGTCCATAACCAGGGACACGGCTAATCGATTAGGTTTTAACCCTCTGTAGAGGTTTGTACACTTGACCCGCAAGATTCAATCCCTCTCTATACATTCTCGCACTTCAGGGTGTTTGAGAACAAGATGACCGAAACATGGTCTTCCGAAGAGTTCCTCTGACCACTGTCCGGTGCTCATCCAATCCTACCATAGTTCTACATCTGCTAGCACTGTCCCAGCCAGAGTCACCACTAAGGTCAACCAAGCTAGAGCCCATAGTGACTTGCGGTTGCACAGGTAAGCTTCCGGGGATGAAGTATCCTTCCGTCTCTTTGAGTCTGGGTGAAGCTTTCCGCAAGATGTCATGGCGCTTCTCCATGCATCCCGGCCAACCACTGGTTTCTCCAGGGTGCCCGTCAACCGTCCTTCACCCAGTAGTGTGTATTGAATTCTTGTCTCGAGTCTTAAAATCTTGAGGAGTCCTGAAGATGCAGTCCTTGCCGGTGCCACCATGAAGTTGTCGCCACTGACGTAGAGCCCTCCTTCTTCACACCACTCTCATGCACTCATACAAAACCCCGTCTACTATAGCGTAGCATTAAAAATATATAACGTCTCGGGTTTGGTAACAGGGAGATGGTTCCTACCTCATGCATTCTACTCAACTACAAGATTCTACTGGAGAGACTGTTAAAAGGGTGATACTACATGCAAATAAACATAGGTATGGAAAACATGGTCAAAGTGAACTTGCCTGGCCAGTTGGTGAAGATATTTTCACTCTTAAAACTTGATAAACTAGTCGTCACTCTCCGATGAAATCTATACAAGCAAGCATAGTATTCACATAAGCAATCATTCTAGCACTCAATCATAACAATCAAAATAACAACGAAATCGAAATAGGATCGAACGTAAAAAACAAATAAAACTCCAAATCACTCAAATAAACTTATAGGGCTAATCTACACCACAACAACTCTACCTAACAACAAGTAAAAATCCAAAAACAAAAAATACTTAACACAAGGTAAAAATAATTATTCACTATGTAACATAAAGTATTTTTCCTATAATAAATTTCTAACAGTACCTAGAACCTCTAACACTATTCCTATTGCTAGCACCTAGTCATACAACAACCAACACCTGGAACCTCAAGAATACTAAGTCTAATAAATCCTAGAAATCACCTACTGTTAAACAATAGAATATATCACACACTGGCGAAACTAGCAAAAGAAACTAATTAAAACTAATTAATAATAATTAAACTACAAACAGTACTAAAAACAGATTAAATAGTACTGTTTACAATAAAAAGCTAATCTAACTAACTCACTAACATGCAAACTAAACACTACTGCGTAGCTAGTCTAATAAGTAACCAGTAGCAAAAAGAATTGGTCAAAAATAATATTCCTAACTCAAAATAGCTCAAATCTAGTGATTTGAGAAAATTCATACAAGCAAAAATTTAAACTACTCAAATATGAAATACAATTGAACTAACAGAAACTTCATAAAATTTGTGATCGAAGGCAGTTGGAATCACTCAAAAATACCTCATAGATAATTAACTGCGGAGTTTACAAGATTGAAACTATTCTGTTTTAAAAACAGAACGAAAAAAGACAGGTCAGGATTACTGTAGCTGTTCCGGCGAGGGGCTCGGGCGGAGTGGCTCTGGTGGTCCTCCGGGCGAGGCGAGGGGACGGCCGGGGGCGGCGGAGCGGGGCGGAGCAGCTGGTGGCGGCGGTGGGTGGCGGGGAGGACCGGCAGTGGGTGGGGTGGAGCAAATGGCGGCGGCGGCTCCGGCGAACTCCGGCGAGGCGGCTCGGCGACATGGGGCGAGGAGAGGAGGGACTAGGTGGGGGAATGGATGCGCGAGGTGGCTATTTATAGGGGGAGGAGGTCTTCTTGGAGGAGGGGGCGAGGGATTTCGCGAATGCCGTGATTGCGGTGATGCTCCGGCGGTGGTTGTAGATCGTGAGTATCTTGACTGGAGGAAGGAGATGATTCGGTTCGGATCGGGCCGGATTTGGCCCCAAAAAAACAGTACCCCTTTTTTGGAATAACCTGCGAAGAAAATCATTTTAGAAAATAAAATGAAAACAAAATATAGGAGTATTGTATGTCAAAATAATCAAAAAAATAAGCCCAATTTCATGGGATATTTTCCAGGGGCAAATAAAATACTTTTTGAAAAGTCATTTTTTAAATTCAAACAAAAATCAAAATTACTTTCAAAACTCTATGGAAAATTTATTTCAACATTTTTGGGGTGTCATCTTACTCCCTCTCAACACTTTTGTTCAAGTGTTCTTTGTCAGAAAAGTTTTTGAATAAAACTCGAATGCCACTTTGAGTTAAAAACAAAACAAAAATTAAATGACAACCTAAAAATGATTTTTTTTTCTTTACTTCCCACTCTCTTTCATTGAAGAAATCATGAGGATCATTGAGTGGCATGAAGTTTGAAATATTTCCAAATTCAAATATTTTCGAATGGAAACTTTTTTTGGAAAGTCCTTTTTATTCCCTCTCAACAAAACTTCAAAAGTTTAAAATTCTAATAAATTTCACTCAATCAATCACTCATCAATCAATCAAACAATCATATATTTTAATTATTATAACATTCAAAAATTTAGAATTTTGGGATGCTACAAACTACCACACTTAAAATGAATCTCGTCCTCGAGATTCGAAGAGGCTAGCAAGAAAAGGTTAGGGTTGGGGGTCTTCTAGCAAATCTTTTGGCCGGAAAGGTCAGGGGTGCTACCACACTTAAAAGCAAGGTTACAGTTCCAATAAACTCAGATACTTCCTCTGGAGTGCCGACAATATCTATCTCTTCACATATCTTACAATAGCTCCTTCATTAACGCTCTTCTGTCAGAAGCATAGCGTTTTCCTCAAAATCTTTGGTCCCTTCGTCAAAGATGAAGTTCGTCTGAGACTGGATCTTAGCTGATAGGTATGTGTCCATTCTAGACAACTATCGAAATACTCATGGTGGTCTACCATTAATGGTTTCTGCAGAAAAAAGGCCTTGGCTTCATTCTCACCGTATAATATATGATTGGCAACAGCTGCCATGTACATGGGTTTATCATCATACCATTCTAAGGCTTAAGCAAGGCTTCAACGAGCGTCGTCACTTTACTATGGGTAAGTCTCTCAGATTTACCATTCCAAATATCAAGAGTGAAAGATAAGGGTAAGTCGGTATGGTGATAAATTCATTCCGCACCCAGATCATTACCATGTATAAGGTTTAGCGAATCTCGTATTTCTAACAGTCGGGCATCCTCACAAGCTTTGTAGAAATTTCTCTTGTCCTCGAACTGGGTTTGGGTAAATCCATTGATTCTGCAAGCTGAACAAAACATCTATCGTTCTTCACAATCTCGGGGTTTACGTAACATCCTATGTAATGTCTGCTGATCAATTCACAACTTCTTCCAGAATTCTTCCTTCAACAAGATTGTGCTTGTGCCTTTGTCAAATCCTGGCCATGTGGGTTATGGGTCCACTTCAGCGCTTGCATAGTGTTAACTCATCCGTGGAGTTACCGTTGTTCTATATTCCAACATTAAACCTCCTTTAAATCCAATAGTACTTCATTTTTTTCATACTCTTGGGGTAAATATCATAATCAAACTCCAACGTATTTCATCTGGCTCCTTTCTATGGACCGTCATGAACAACGCCCTTTTTTTCTTCATTGATTATGTGGCTTTACGAAGTAATACCACACTTAAATGAAATGCACTAGTTCATCCATAAATCATATTATTTTCATATCAAATCTTTTATTACCTCCTTAACCATTTTTAATAAATCCAAATTCCAAAAAAATACTTTATTATAAATGCCGCCATCCACATGGTTTGGTATGGTCAAGCATTACTTCCCACTTTATTCATTTTTCCTCCTTGAGGATCCTTCAGTCCCACTAGAATTGGGCGACATGCTCCTTGAAATCTTCAATCTTATTTTTCATCGTGGTGGCCTTGAGCTTCATCTCCATGATCTCTGCATGCACTTCGCTTAGGTATTCCTGAGTATAACGGAGTCTTGCTTCAAGTATATCTCCGATCTGGCGTATGGCTTCCATGGCTGCGTCACGAACAGCGTCGAAGAAAGTTGCTTGTGGCACACGTGAGATGAAAAAGTACTGCCCCATCGTCTTTGGGCAAACTCCTTTCATACGGTGGAGGTGTACCTCCACATACCAAAGTTCCACTCCCTTTTGCATGAAGGGATAGCCTTTGTAGACTGCATCTCCTTCAAGGTGAATATTCTTCATCATGTCCTACATGGTTTTTGGGTAATCATGATCACTTGTCAGGGTCATGATCGTTTCCGGGCCCTTAAGGAAAGACTCATAAAGGGTCGTCATCTGCGGATGTAAAACAAAAATGGTGCTCAGAATAAGGTACATATCTCCTTGGGTACACATTCATATCATCCAAACAAAACTTCAAACTCAATTTCCAACATCCAGTTTATGTATCACAACTCATTTTCTTCCATGTTCACCCAGAATATTAATTTCCAAGATAAAACATAACAACTCCTTAAAGCCTTTCAGCATATGACATATCAACTTTACTGAGTCATGAATTATTACAATCTCTGAGTAATCTATTACATAACTCAACCCCGCATTCTCATGAAAAGTGTTTTACATACTACCATTATTACTGATATCTACACCTCCACTACTCAGCTCCAGATTTCTCATGATTTGAACAATCCCTAGCAAGATGTCCTGCTTCCTTGCAACAAAAACAAATAACTTCCGGCATGTCTCGAGGCTTCTTGGTGATGGTGCCCGCTCCTTGAGTTCCTTGCTTCCTTTCGAGACAATCATTGGCATAATGCCCGACGTCCTTACATTCAAAACAGGTAATATGACTCTTGTCCCTCTTTGCAGAAATTGGGTTGTTCTGAGGGTGTCTTTGTTTTCTCTTCCTGGTTTTCTTCATTCTGATCAAACATTCTATTCCCTGTGGATCAAACTCCACTGCTTCTGTCGGGAAGTATCCCAAATACTCTTCTCTTTCCTTGGTGCAATACTGTGAAAAATATCCTTCTTCTCCACACGAATAACAGGCATTGGAGTAAAATCTGTTGAGGTTTTCTCCATCAGGGTCTTCAACACTTTCCTTAATCACAGGTTCTTTCATAACTTCTCAGAGGGCTTCTTTCATTCCTTCTTCCTGCTTCTGAATAGTTTGTTGCACCGTGGGGTAAATGTGACACTGAGCTGGGTAGTGGGTGGTTCCTTCACACAAGAAACAAGTCACCTGACTAGTTGGGCATTCCTCAGCTGGGTGTTTCTCCTCACAATGAGGGCATCCATCCTTGTGTTCCTCCTGGGTGTGTCCTATTTCTCCGCAAGTCTTGCAGGCACAAGGTTTATTTCTTGGGGTATCATGGTGCTTCCAGGTAAGACGGAATCTTGTCACAGTCTTCTTGAATTCTTCCCAAGTCCTTGCTCCATTCCATCCCTGTATAGCTTGATGCATCTGCCACCATGTTGCAGCACTTCCTTCAAAGTACTGAAGAGCGTACGATACTTCATTCTTCCTTGAAACCAAATTGCTTCCGAAGTGATTATCCATGTTCTGAATCCATAGCCCTGCCTCCGGCTAGGTTTTCGGTCCAGAGAATACCAGTCCAACTTCATTCATGCCTCCGGCTAGGTTTTCAGTCCAGAGAATACCAGTCCAACTTCATTCATCATCTACTGGGTCCAAGGGTTTTAGGGTGAGATAAGAGAGAGGTGGGGAGGGATACACATAATACAATAGTTTTGAAGAGACGAGTTTTATTTTGTGGTTGTCGGAAAAACATCAAACAAATGATAGCTCACAAATCGTCGCATCTAACGTAAGTGTATAATAGGGGTTTGGTCCTCTAATGGTCAAATAATTCTTATGATTCTTCAAGTCGTCGGAGTCTTCAACTGGTGTAGCTTCAACTCTTCTAATGCATGGTCAAATCTTGTTTACTCTGAAATGGTCATCGATTGTCCGACATATTGTCCTTCTTGGAGCGGCTTCAGTTGACCCTCCGTGTGGTCAAAAGGGAAAGGGGTATATTCTAACTATTTGAGGTAAGAGAGAATATTTGATAAAATCAGAAAAGATGAGAAGTAATGGATTCTTTTGAAAATAAAGTTTTAGAGATTTCCTGTCCTAGGAGCTTTCTGATTTCTAGGGTCACGTCCTACAGTCAACATGTGCTTTGATACCATATCTGTAGCGACCCGACCTCAGACGGTCAAGCCTCTGTGTATCTGTGCCATCCCCTGGATCAGTATGCTAGCACACACAGTACATCAATGTATATATCAAAGTGCAATCACATGTGTAAATAACGTAAAACTGATATATATATATATACCTTATAAGTCTCAGTGGAAACAATCAACGGGTGTGGAGTCCCATCAACGCCATCAGCAGGTTGAGTGTAGACCGTAACCCAATCAAGGAAACTCGCTGGTTGTATACAAAATCCTGCAACATGATACGTTGCAGCTGTGTAGGTCAGTACATTGAATGTACCGCAAGATCACCATAAGAGAAACAGATGATAAACTATACTATATGCAGTATGGCTTTGTGGCTCTGTATCTGAGTTTTGTTTGCGTAAAAGCTGGTTTTATTTTCCCTACATCAAAGGAATTATCCGGAGTCTGTACTATGGAGTTTTCTATCATGACATGGTTCCGCCAACCGATGTCTCATAGCCCAAATCATCATAAGTTTCCCACAATTAATTTAGCAGTTCGGTGTTGAGAGTTCCGAGATAGATCCAAGTCCAGAGGTTCAAATTGTCCATAACCGGGGACATGGCTAATCGATTAGGTTTTAACCCTCTGCAGAGGTTTGTACACTTTACCCGCAAGATTCGATCCCTCTTTTTACATTCTCGCACTTCAGGGTATTTGAGAACAAGATGACCGAAACATGGTCTTCCGAAGAGTTCCTCTGACCACTGTCCGGTGCTCATCCAATCCTACCATAGTTCTACATCTGCTAGCACCGTCCCAGCCAGAGTCATCACTAAGGTCAACCAAGCCAGAGCCCATAGTGACTTGCGGTTGCACAGGTAAGCTTCCCGGGATGAAGTATCCTTCGATCTCTTTGAGTCAGAGTGAAGCTTTCCGCAAGATGTCATGGCGCTTCTCCATGCATCCCGGCCAACCACTGGTTTCTCCAGGGTGCCCGTCAACCGTCCTTCACCCAGTAGTGTGTATTGAATTCTTGTCTCGAGTCTCGAAATCTTGAGGAGTCCTGAAGATGCAGTCCTTGCCGGTGCCATCATGAAGTTGTCGCCATTAACGTAGAGTCCTCCTTCTTCACACCACTCTCATGCACTCATACCAAACCCCGTCTACTATAGCGTAGCATTAAAAATATATAACATCCCGGGTTTGGTAACAGGGAGATGGTTCCTACCTCATGCATTCTACTCAACTACAAGATTCAATAACACTACTGGAGAGACTGTTAAAAGGGTGATACTACATGCAAATAAACATAGGTATGGAAAACATGGTCAAAGTGAACTTGCCTGGCCAGTTGCTGAAGATATTATCGCTCGTAAAAACTTGATAAACTAGTCGTCACTCTCCGATGAAATCTATACAAGCAAGCATAGTATTCACATAAGCAATCGTTCTAGCACTCAATCATAACAATCAAAATAACAACGAAATCAAGATAGGATCGAAGGTAAAAACCAAATAAAACTCCAAATCACTCAAATAAACTTATAGGGCTAATCTACACCACAACAACTCTACCTAACAACAAGTAAAAATCCTAAAACAAAAAATACTTAACACAAGGTAAAAATAATTATTCGCTGTGTAACATAAAGTATTTTTCCTATAATAAAATTCTAACAGTACCTAGAATCTCTAACACTATTCCTATTGCTAGCAACTAGTCATACAACAAACAACACCTAGAACCTCAAGAATACTAGGTCTAATAAATCCTAGAAATCACCTACTGTTAAACAATAGAAGATATGACACACTGGCAAAAACTAGCAAAAGAAACTAATTAATAATAATTAAACTACAAATAGTACTAAAAACAGAGTAAACAGTACTGTTTACAATAAAAAGCTAATCTAACAAACTCACTAACATGCAAACTACAGACTACTGCGTAGCTAGTCTAATAAGTAACCAGTAGCAAAAAGAATCGGTCAAAAATAATATTCCTAACTCAAAATAGCTCAAATCTAGTGATTTGAGAAAATTCATACAAACACAAATTTAAACTGCTCAAATATGAAATACAATTGAACTAACAGAAACTTCATAAAATTTGTGATCCAAGGCAGTTGGAATCACTCAAAAATACCTCGTAGATAATTAACTGCGGAGTTTACAAGATTGAAACTATTATGTTTTAAAAACAGAACGAAAAAAAGGCAGGTCGGGATTACTGTAGCTGTTTCGGCGAGGGGCTCGGGCGGAGTGGCTCTGGTGGTCCTCCGGGCGAGGTGAGGGGACGGGACGGGCGGCGGAGCAGGGCGGAGCAGCTGGTGGTGACGGTGGGTGGCGGGGAGGGCCGGCGGTGGGTGGGGCGGAGCAAATGGCGGCGGCGGCTCCGGCGAACTCCGGCGAGGCGGCTCGGCGACGTGGGGCGAGGAGTGGAGGGACTAGGTGGGGGAATGGATGCGCGAGGTGGCTATTTATAGGGGGGGAGGTCGTCTTGGAGGAGGGAGCGAGGGATTTCGCGAATCCCGCGATTCCGGTGATGCTCCGGCGGTGGCTGTAGATCGTGAGTGTCTTGACTGGAGGAAGGAGATGATTCGGTTCGGATTGGGCTGGATTTGGCCCCCAAAAAAAGTGCCTTCCCTTTTTTTTGAATAACCTGCAAAGAAAAATCATTTTAGAAAATAAAATGAAAACAAAATATAGGATTATTATATATCAAAATGATCAGAAAAATAAGCCCAATTTAATGGGATATTTTCCAGGGGCAAATAAAATAATTTTTGAAGAGTCATTTTTTTAAAAATTCAAACAAAAATCAAAATGACTTTCAAAACTCTATGGAAAATTTATTACAACATTTTTGGGGTGTCATCTTACTCCCTCTCAACACTTTTGTTCAAGTGTTCTTTGTCAGAAAAGTTTTTGAATAAAACTCAAATGCCACTTTGAGTTAAAAACAAAACAAAAATTAAATGACAACTTAAAACTGAAATTTTTCTTTACTTCCCACTCTCTTTCATTGAAGAAATCATGAGGATCATTGAGTGGCATGAAGTTTGAAATATTTCCAAATTCAAATATTTTCAAACGGAAACTTTTTTTGGAAAGTCCTTTTTATTCCCTCTCAACAAAACTTTAAAAGTTTAAAATTCTAATAAATTTCACTCAATCAAACAATCATATATTTTAATTATTATAACATTCCAAAATTTAGAATTTTGGGATGTTACAGGATAGCTGGCTGGCTCGCAGCAACAACACATCAAGGAATCCGGGCACTTCGGATACCAAAGATGCCAACGGCAGACCACGTCGTAACAAACCAAAGCGCCGCAACAACGGCGATAACACCGATGATACGGCAATCAATGCCGGATTCATAGGCTCTAGATCCGGTCAGCGGAAAAAGCCATTTAAAAGAAATACTCCGGCTCCGTCCAGTTTGGATCGCATACTGGATCGCTCGTGTCAAATCCACGGCACCCCCGACAAGCCAGCCAATCACGCCAACAGAGAATGCTGGGTGTTCAAGCAGGCCGGCAAGTTAAATGCCGAAAGCAAGGACAAGGGGCTACATAGTGATGACGAGGAGGAGCCCCGGCCGCCGAACACGGGAGGACAGAAGGGGTTCCCCCCACAAGTGAAGACGGTGAACATGATATACGCAACCCACGTTCCCAAGAGGGAGTGGAAGCGTGCACTAAGGGACGTCTATGTGATGGAGCCCGTCGCCCCAAAGTTCAACCCATGGTCCGCTTATCCGATCACCTTTGATCGCAGGGACCACCCCACTAGTATCCGTCATGGTGGATCCGCCGCACTGGTCCTAGACCCCATCATCAACAGATTTCACCTCACTCGAGTCCTTCTGGACGGCGGCAGCAACCTGAATCTGCTCTATCAGGATACAGTGCGAAAAATGGGTATCGATCCCTCGAGGATCAAACCCACCAAAACCACCTTTAAGGGCGTCATCCCAGGTGTAGAGGCCCATTGCACGGGCTCATAACACTGGAAATGGTCTTCGGATCACCGGACAACTTCCGAAGCGAGGAGTTAATCTTCGATATCATCCCGTTTCGCAGTGGCTATCATGCACTGCTCGGGCGAACCGCATTTGCAAAATTCAATGCAGTAACGCATTACGCATACCTCAAGCTCAAGATGCCAGGACCTAGGGGGGTCATAACAGTGAACGGAAACACAGAACGCTCGCTCCGCACGGAGGAGCACACCGCGCCCTCGTAGCAGAAGCACAAAGCAGCCTTTTAAGGCAAACCACTAATTCGGCGATACAGCCCCCGGACACCTTCAAGCGAGTCCGGAGTAAGCTGCAACAGGATCGCCTGGCACGCGCAGAGCTCGCCTAGCAATTCGGCCCCCATCCCAGTCCCGGTCAAGCGACGAAATCCGTGCCGCGCGTACATAATTACGCACTGAAAATACCATGGACATAGGTGGGGGCACGATCAGGGCACGTCCCGCAATGCGGCTTAACCGCCCTAGGGGCTGTATACCTTTATCATTTTTTTCTCTTTCAGGACCTAACTCTCTGGAAGCCCTTTCCGGCAGTACGATTGCTGGACACATTACGGGAAGGAACAACCAAGGTGGCAAGAAGCTCAGATGTACACAGGAACCCCCAGGTGGTCTCTAATAATAATTGATATACCCGCTTTCTACTATCCATACGCAGCCTGCCCTTGGGTAGGACATTTCGAATAGTCCTACTTTCTGCTTATTGCACTACTTGTACCAGTACGATTCGACATTGATACGTCTCCAACGTATCTACTTTTCCAAACACTTTTGCCCTTGTTTTGGACTCTAACTTGCATGATTTGAATGGAACTAACCCGGATTGACGCTGTTTTCAGCAGAATTACCATGGTGTTATTTATGTGCAGGAGCAAACGTTCTCAGAATGACCTGAAACTTCACGGAGCCACTTTTCAGAAAATAAGAAAAATACCTGCCAAAGATGAAGGCCAGGGGGCCCACCACCTTTCCACAAGGGTGGGGGCGCGCCTGCCCCCTAGGACGCGCCCACTACCTCATGGGCCCCCTGTTGCCTCTCCGACTCCAACTCCAACTCCATATATTGAGTTTCGGGGAGAAAAAAATCAAAGAGAAGAAATCATCACGTTTTACGATACGGAGCCGCCGCCAAGCCCTAAAACCTCTTGGGAGGGCTGATCTGGAGTCCGTTCGAGGCTCTGGAGAGGGGAATCCGTCGCCATCGTCATCATCAACCATCCTCCATCACCAATTACATGATGCTCACCGCCGTGCGTGAGTAATTCCATCGTAGGCTTGCTGGACTGTGATGGGTTGGATGGGATCTATCATGTAATCGAGTTAGTTTTGTTAGGGTTTGATCCCTAGTGTCCACTATGTTCTGAGATTGATGTTGCTATGACTTTGCTATGCTTAATGCTTGTCACTAGGGCCCGAGTGCCATGATTTCAGATCTGAACCTATTATGTTTTCATCAATATACGAGTGTTCTTGATCCTATCTTGCAAGTCTATAGTCACCTATTATGTGTTATGATCCATTAACCCCGAAGTGACAATAATTGGGATACTTACCGGTGATGACCGTAGTTTGAGGAGTTCATGTATTCACTATGTGTTAATGCTTTGTTCCGGTTCTCTATTAAAAGGAGGCCTTAATATCCCTTAGTTTCTGTAAGGACCCCGCTGCCACGGGAGGGTAGGACGAAAGATGTTATGCAAGTTCTTTTCCATAAGCATGTATGACTATATTCGGAATACATGCCTACATTATATCAATGAACTGGAGCTAGTTCTGTGTCACCCTAGGTTATGACTGTTACATGATGAACCGCATCCGGCATAATTCTCCATCACTGATCCATTGCCTACGAGCTTTCCATATATTGTTCTTCACTTATTTACTTTCCCGTTGCTATTGCTATCATCACTACAAAATACCAAAAACATTGCTTTTACTACCGTTACCTTTTGTTACCGTTATCGCTACTATCATATTACCTTGCTACTAAACACTTTGCTGCAGATATTAAGTTTCCAGGTGTGGTTGAATTGACAACTCAGCTGCTAATACTTGAGAGTATTCTTTGGCTCCCCTTATGTCGAATCAGTAAATTTGGGTTGAATACTTTACCCTCGAAAACTGTTGTGATCCCCTATACTTGTGGGTTATCAGACGTATTATTTAAATAACATTGCATAGCATTAGTCAATTATTGCATTATTCATCCCCTTTTTTCTTATATGTCCATTTACGACAACCCGCACCCGTACATTCGGGTACGGTCAGTACGCCAGGGGCTTTCGTTTACCCCATAATACAGCGCGAGATGTCCGAACACTTTCGACAGTGCAGCACCCCGAACTTATAGCATTATATGCATCAGCTCCGAATCATGTCTTGGGTCAATAGTTGGGTTTTCCCGGCTCCCATGCTTTGGTACCTTACGTTCCGCTATATCATCTCAGGTAGCGGTGGGAGAACTACTGCGATTGTGTCCCGGTTCTCCCGGACGAGCACCTCAGTAGAGAAAGCCGAAAACTGACTGTCATGATAAGGCGAGAGACTGGTCGCTGTTCGAGAGGTCTCAAGTCCTTAAAGACTTTTTCCGCTTCGGGCGAGGAGTCGGCCTTGCCCGGCTTAGGTGTGTATAGCGCCTCAAATTCGGCCTTCCGAATACTAGGGGTTTCACCGAAATTTAAAATTGTAGACTTCTATGGCTAAGTGAGAGTGATAAAGCCGTATAGTTCGATTGCCTGGTTCGTTGTGCTGAACACCTCCCTTGAAGGACCCAAAATTGGGGTAAAGAGTGCTCAGGTTTATCCCGAACACCCCAGTACTAGTTACATGGGGGCAGAAGCCGACGACTGGCCAACTCTCAGATTTTCTAAACGGCCGCACAGAAGGTAATACTTTAAATTAAAAAAAGTGTTGCATAGCGCAGATGAACTTGTTTCACATTATAGGATCACATGAGCATGTTCATTCAAAAATTACATCCCTGGCACATTCATCTGCCACAAGGCGGGAACCCTTCAGGACACTCTCATAATACATCTCGGGGCAGCGATGCTCCTTGCCCTCCGGCGGCCCCTCCTTCACCAGATTCACCGCGTCCAGCTTCTCCCAGTGCACCTTCACCCGGGCAAATGCCCTGTGTGCACCCTCGATGTAGACGGGCCGCTTTATGACTTCAAGCCGTGGGCAGGCATCCACAAGCCGCCTCACTAGACCGAAGTAGCTGCCGGAAAGGGGCTCGCCAGGCCACATCCGGACTATAAGGCCCCTCATGGCCTGTTCGGCCGCCTTGTGAAGCTCGACCAATTGCTTCAGCTGGTCGCTCAAGGGCATTGGGTGTTCGGTACCAGTATACTGAGACCAGAACAACTTTTCCGTTGAGCTCCACTCCTGAGCTCGGTAGAACTCCACGGCATCCAGTACACTGCGGGGAAGATCTGCGAACGCTCCTGGAGAGCTCCGAACTCGGGTAAGTAAAAGGAAAGTTTCCTCCACATGCTTGCTTTGCATAATGAATGCCTTACCCGCAGCTATCTTCTTCACCACATCAATCTCCTGGAGGGCCTTGTGGGCTAGAGCCTTGGCGCTCCGGGCGCTTTCAAGCGCCTGCGCGAGCTCGGACTCTCGCGTCTTAGAGTCAAGCTCCAAGGACTCGTGTTTTTTGGCGAGAGCCTCGAGCTCTAGCTGCACCTCGCATACTCGGGCTTCTTGCTTCTCCCGCTCAATGCGCTCCTTGGCCGCTTTGTCTTCGGCCTCGGACAGCGCCTTCTTCAGGGTCGCCACTTCGGTCGTGGCCCCTGGCAAATTCATGATGATCCTATTACTTTACACCAGAACTTCCTTTTTATATATAGACAAGGTATTGCTTACCTTTGCTCTCCTCGAGCTGCCTCTTGGTAAGGCCGAGCTCATCCTCGGACAGCTCCAGGTCCTGTTTCAGTGCAGAGACCTCCGTAGTTCATGCGGCAGCGGCCAACAGTGAAGCCTGCACATAAAAATAGACATATTCTGATTAGACTCTTGAGTTATCATTTGATCCTCTATTCGGCCTTTCTTCGCGAACGTCGAACAGAGCATCAGGGGCTATTGTCCATGCGGTAATATTTTCTTATATTTTGGTTGCTTACCTCAAAGCCTGTTAGGAGGCTGACGCAAGCTTCGGCCAGTCCGTTTTTGGCGGACTGCACTTTCTCGATCACTGCACTCATGATAGTGCGGGGCTCTTCGTCGATGGAAGCGCCGCAAAGCGCTTCCAGCAAGTTATCCCGTGCCTCTCGATGGATAGAGGATACCGGCACGGGCGGCTTGCCCCCCTTAATGGGGGATCGTCTGCCGGAGTCCGGAACCACCAAAGGTTCCAGGGCAGTATTCGGCTGGGGGCCAAACTTGGAGCCCGTGGGAGTCTTGCTCCCTTTGCGCCCAGGGTCCGGAAGGTCGCCTCGAGGCGCCCCCAGGACTACCTCCCCTCGGCTCGGTGCCTTTCAGGACAACACCTCGACGTTGTCCGTAGGGCAAGGGGTGGAGGCGGTCGGAAGTGAATCACTATTCATATCCGATGAGTCCAATGAACCGTCCGATGAATCAACGTCGAGATGAGTTTGGGACAGATTGCATAATCATGTGCGGCGTAATGAGAAACATCACAATAAAACATACTATGAATTACTATGATATCCGGATACTTACAACTTCGCTAGGGGCTTGTCCCTGGGAAACCACTCGTCGTTGCTGTGGGCGGCCGTCGTGGAGCAGTCCGGAAGGAGGGTCCTTCCCTTCTTGGACCCTTCGGCCTCCCCAGCTGGGGTGGCCTTCATTTTCTTGTCTCCCCCAGCTGGGGGGGGGGGTAACTTTCCTCTTCCTCCTCCTCGTTTTCGCGGGAGGAGGGCGTGTCGGAGTTATCGGACGATGAGTCCGATACAACCTTGCGCCGGAGACCCTTTCGGGTCCCCGCGGCCTTCTTCTTGGCCTCTTCACCGGCACCTCGTAAGGTGCCGGAACCAGCATCTTCGTTAGGAGACCATCTGTAGGATCTTCAGGCTGGGGGCGGGGCAATCGATCTTCTCCGCTGCCTTCACCCAGTCCTGTGAAAGGCATGGAAAGCTTAGATCCCGCACATGATTAAACTGGGGCAAATAGATATCCTGTGAGATATGAAAACTTACCGGATTGGCTTGGCGCTTTGCGCTGAGTCCGCGGTCTTCGGTAAGGGGAGGAGGTACCTCGGCGCCCTTGAACAGCACCCTCCAGACGTCCTTATGCATCGTGTCGAAGAGCTCTCGCAGCGACTGGTGCTTGGCCGGGTCAAACTCCCACAGGTTGAATACCCGTTGTTGACACGGGAGAATCCGGCGGAAGAGCATGACATGGACCATGTTGACGAGCTTGATTTTCTTGCTTATCATGTTCTTGATGCAGGTCTGGAGTCCGGTCAGCTCTACCGAGGAACCCCAGGACAGGCCCTTCTCTTTCCAGGAGGTAAGCCGTGTGGGGATTCCGGATCGAAATTCGAGGGCCGCCACCCAGTTGGTGTCACGCAGCTCGGTGGTGTAGAACCACCCCGATTGCCACCCCTTTATGGTCTCCACATAGGAGCCTTCGAGCCAGGTGACGTTAGGCATTTTTGCCCACCATGGCACCTCCGCATTATGCTTGATGGCCGACCACCACCTTTGGTTTAACATTGAAGGTCTTCAGCCACAAGCCGAAGTGGGGCCTAATGCGGAGGAAGGCCTCGCACACGACGATAAACGCCAAGATGTTGAGGATGAAGTTGGGGGCCAGATCATGAAAGTCCACCCCGTAGAAGAACATGAGCCCACGGACAAACGGGTGAAGTGGAAATCTCAGTCCATGGACAAAGTGGGTGAGGAAAACTACCCTCTCATGGAGTGCGGGCATAGTAACGATATGCCCCGCATCGGGCAGCCGGTGCGCGATATCCGCGGCCAGATATCCGGCTTCCCGTAGCTTTGCGACGTTCTCCTCCGTGATGGTGGAGACCATCCACTTGCCTCCCGCTCCGGACATGATTGGAGTGGTTTGAGGAGAAAGACACGAACTTGGGCGCTGGAGCTCGAGTGCGCGAGAATGGATAAGCAAGAGGGAAGAAGGCGTGGGTAAAAATGGGTGAATCTTTGTCCCTTTATAAGGGCGGAGGAGGCGATGTGCCTCCCCACTTACCTGGTAAAATCGTTTATTCCCCAAGCGCCGTAATTGATGGTGCGGTTGGGTTACCCATGTCCGTATTGATGATAATCCCGTAATAAGGGGAACACGATCTCTACTTTGACAAGATGTGTCAAGAAAACCGCCCCGCGTTATGCGCGGTGCTGGTTGAGAAAACCGGTTCGAATAATGACCGGGCCATGATGTGATGTCGTGCTGTCAAACATGTCAGCAGATTGGATTTGTGGAAATATTATTCTCTCTACGATAGTATGTGGAACTTTTTTTGCAGAGCCAGACGCTATCCTTGTGTTCAAAATCTTCTATGGAGTATTCGGAGGAGGAACCCTCCTTGCAATGCCGAAGACAAAATCTGCGCGCTGGGCCCATCATCATTGAAGCCTGGTTCAGGGGCTACTGAGGGAGTCCTGGATTAGGGGGTCTTCGGACAGCCGGACTATATCCTTTGGCCGGACTGTTGGACTATGAAGATACAAGATTGAAGACTTCATCCCGTGTCCGGATGGGACTCTCCTTGGCGTGGAAGGCAAGCTAGGCAATACGGATATGTAGATCTCCTCCCTCGTAACCGACTCTGTGTAACCCTAGCCCCCTCCGGTGTCTATTTAAACCGGAGGGTTTAGTCCGTAGGACAACGAACAATCATACAATAGGCTAGCTTCTAGGGTTTAGCCTCTATGATCTCGTGGTAGATCAACTCTTGTAATACTCATATCATAAAGAACAATCGAGCAGGACATAGGGTATTACCTCCATTAAGAGGGCCCGAACCTAGGTAAACATCGTGTCCCCTGCCTCCTGTTACCATCCGCCTTAGATGCACAGTTCTGGACCCCCTACCCGAGATCTGCCGGTTTTGACACCGACAGGTATTAATATGCATATAGGAGCTGAACATATGATATTCCACTAAATAAACCAACTAGAATCAACTACAAGGAGTAATCAACACTAGTACAACCCACAGGTACCAATCCCGGACTTGGAGACAAGAATTGGATACAAGAGATGAACTAGGGTTTTGAGAGGAGATGGTGCTGGTGAAGATGTTGATGGAGATTGCCCTCTCCCGATGAGAGGAGCGTTGGTGATGACGATGGCGATGATTTCCCCCTCCCGGAGGGAAGTTTCCCCGGCAGAACAGCTCCGCCAAAGCCCTAGATTGGTTTCGCCAAGGTTCCGCCTCGTGGCGGCGGAGTCTCGTCCGGAAAGATGGCTTATGATTTTTTTTCCTCATCAAAAGACTCCATATAGCAGAAGATGGTCATCGGAGGGCCACCAGGGGGCCCACGAGGTAGGGGAGCGCGCCCAGGGGGTAGGGTGCGCCGCCCACCCTCATGGGCAGGGTGTGGCCCCCCTGGTGAATTTCCTGCGCTCAGTATTTTTTATATATTCTGAAAACGTCTTCCATGAAGTTTCAGGACTTTTGGAGCTGTGCAGAATAGGTCTCTAATATTTGCTCCTTTTCCAGCCCAGAATCCTAGCTGCCGGCATTCTCCCTCTTTATGTAAACCTTGTAAAATAAGATAGAATAGGCATAAGTATTGTGACATGATGTGTAATAACAGCCCATAATGCAATAAATATCGATATAAAAGTATGATGCAAAATGGACGTATCATGTACTGACTCGTGGTCTATGTGAGAGTTTTGCATGGTGTTAGGTATGTTTCCATGGGCATGCGTCAAGAGGAAGACCTCATACAACCCATGGAGGATGACATCAAGTGATCGTCATCAAGATTGCGGTGTGCAAGTTCAAGTGGTGCATCACGAAGAGATCAATTTCTTGAATCTTGCCGTCCATTGTGGTGGAAATGGGCTTGTGAAGATGTACAAAAGAGTGGCTCACCCATAGTGGAGTATGGGGAAGCAATTAACTAGTCTTCATCAAGCCAACACAATCAAGAAAGGTGGTCCAACTTGAGGAAGTCAAGATTTTCATCATCTAGCTCAAGTGGACGTTGTGCAAGGCAAAGGTTTGCCCTTGATAGGTTTTCTATTTTACCAGTCTCATGGTGGTAGTTGGGAGACCGGGTTATAGGATCGATTGTCGTACTATCAAGGGGGGCTCTCAAGTAAGTAGCTGGATCGTATCATTCGTAGAGAGCTCAAACCATTGCATCCTTGCATCAACTTTCTCGGTTCTTGTTTGGTGTTTGTCTTTGTGAGTTTTAGAGCCTATGGTCATCTTCATGACAAGCTTGAGTTCACTGAAAACGGAGTTCACATGTATCTTCTATGATGTTTTCGATCTTTGGATTTTTACCGGTTCTTCATTCGTAGAGGTTTCAAATCTCTATCCCTTTGGTATTTTTTGATAGCACTCGTCGTCATCTATCCAACAAGCTTGAGTTTGCTTAATTCGGAGCTCATTTGCTGAAGTTATGGAAGTTCAGGCGTTCATTCATCCATCTGTTTTGCTTAGGCCTTTTTGTTGCTCTTTAGCAGTAGTACCGCCCTGGCAGCGGTAGTACCGCTTGCGCGGTACTTCAGCGGTTCTAGTGTTGTGGGCACTACCGCTTATTTTCAGTTTCTGGATAAGCGGTAGTGCGCCGGGCCTTCTACTACTGCAGGTACCTCCGCTTATATTTTAGTTTCTAGATTCGGCTTTCCTCTGCGCGGACGTTGAGCGGCAGTGGTGGGCAGTAGTACTGCTGGCGGGAGCGGTAGTACCACTTCAGCGGCACTACCGCCTCCTTGTTTTTCTCATGTCCTCATTTCGGCTGAATCTTCCGTGCCGGCAGAAGTACCGCTTACCCGTGCGCTACTACTGATTGTGCACGGGTTGTGTGCATAACAGTTGGATTTGGAGAGGCCTATAAAAGGGGTCTTTGATATGTCCATTTTGCATCATGTTTTCTTACTGTTATTTATGATGTTTTTATCCATAATAATGCCTTTTCGAGTAATTCTAATGCTTCTCTCGTAATATGCAAGGTATACACAAAGAGGGAGAATTTCGGCAGTTGAAATCTGGACCTGGAAAAGCTACATCAGGCTACCTATTCTGCACAACTCCAAAGAGGCTGAAACTTCACGGAGAATTTTTCTGGAATATATGAAGTATATTGGAGCAAATAAGTACCAGAGGGGCTCCACCAGGTGGGCACAACCCACCTAGGCGCGCCAGGGAGCCCAAGCGCGCCCTGGTGGGTTGTGCCCACCCAGGGCCACCTCCGGTGCCCATCTTCTAGTATATAAGTCATTTTGACCTAGAAAAATAGGGAGAGGACTTTTGGGATGATGCGCCGCCATCTCGAGGCGGAACTTGGGCCGGAGCACTTTTGCCCTTCGGCGGAGCAATTCCACCGGGGAAACTTCCCTCCCGGAGGGGGAAATCATCGTCATCATCATCACCAACAACTCTCCCATCTTGGGGAGGGCAGTCTCCATCAACATCTTCAACAACACCATCTCATCTCAAACCCAAGTTCATCTCTTGTGTTCAATATTGTTACCGGAACTATAGATTGGTGCTTGTGGGTGACTAGTAGTGTTGATTACATCTTGTAGTTGATTACTATATGGTTTATTTGGTGGAAGATTCTCTATTCAGATCCAATATGCTATTTAATACCCCTCTGATCTTGAGAATGATTATTATTTGTGAGTAGTTACTTTTGTTCTTGAGGTCATGGGAGAAATCATGTTGCAAGTAATCATGTGAACTTGATATGTGTTTGATATTTTGATAGTATGTATGTTGTGATTCCCTTAGTGGTGTCATGTGAACATCGACTACATGGCACTTCACCATATTTGGGCCTAAGGGAATGCACTGTGGAGTAGCAATTAGATGATGGGTTGCGAGAGTGACAGAAGCTTAAACCCCAGTTTATGCGCTATTCCGTAAGGGACCGATAGGATCCAGAAGTTTAATGCTATGGTTAGAATTTATTCTTAGTACCTTTCTCGTAGTTTGTGGATGCTTGCGGGGGGGGGGTCAATGATAAGTAGGAGGTTTGTTAAAGTAAGAACACCACCTAAGCACCGGTCCACCCACGTATCAAATTATCAATGTAGCGAACACAAATCAAACCAACATGTTGAAAGTGACTAGATGAAAATCCCATGTACCCTCAAGAATGCTTTGCTTATCATAAGAAACCGTTTTCGCCTGTCCTTTGCATCAAAAGGATTGGGCTACCTTGCTGCACTTTTGCTACTATTGTCGTTACTTGCTCGTTACAAATTATCTTGCTATCTAACTACTCTGCTACTTACAATTTCAGCACTTGCAGACATTACCTTGCTAAAAACCACTTGCCATTTCCTTCTGCTCCTCGTTGGGTTCGACACTCTTACTTATCGAAAAGAGATACAATTGATCCCCTATACTTGTGCGTCATCAAGGCGATTTTCTGGCGCCGTTGCCGGGGAGTGAAGCGGCTTAGGTAAGTGGAAATTGGTAAGGAAACATTTATATAGTGTGCTGAAATTTATCGTCACTTGTTACTATGGAAAACAAGCCTTTGAGGGGTTTGTTTAGGATATCTTCACCTCGACTGGAACCACAATTAGTTACCCCTCAACCAACTACACCTGCTGAAAATATTGAATATGAAATTCCTTCGGGTATGGTAGAACAACTGCTAGCTAATCCTTATGCAGGTGACGGAACCGAACATCCTGATATGCACTTGATATATGTAGAACAAATTTGTGGATTGTTCAAGCTTGCAGGTTTACCCAGAGATGAAGTTATGAGGAAGGTTTTCCCTTTATCTTTGAAGGGGAAAAGCATTGGCATGGTATAGGCTATGCGATGATATTGGATCCTGGACTTGGAATCGGTTGAAATTGGCGTTCCATCAAAAGAATTATCCTATGCATCTAGTTCATCGTGATCGGAATTATATATAATTTTTTGCGTTGTGAAGCAGAAAGTATCGCTGAAGTATATGTTAAATTCATGCCCCAATCATGATCTCCCAAGAGAAATTATTATCCAGAATTTTTATGCTCGGATTTCTCGTAATGATCAAACCAAGCTTGATACTTCTTGTGATGGTTCTTTTATGAAGAAGACTATTGAATTCCGGTGGGATCTTTTGGAAAGAATTAAACGCAACTCTGAAGGTTGGGAACTCGACGAAGGTAAAGAGTTAGGTATTAAACTTAAGTATGATTGTGTTAAATCTTTTATGAATACCGATGCTTTTCAAAAGTTTAGCACTAAATATGGACTTGACTCTGAGATAGTAGCTTCCTTTTGTGAATCATTTGCTACTCATGTTGATCTCCCTAAAGAGAAGTGGTTTAAATATTACCCACCTATTAAAGAAGAAATTAAAGAACCAGTACTAGTTAAAGAAGAAACTATAATTTATAATGTAGATCTAGTTGTTCCTACTACTTATATTGAGAAACCACCTTTCCTTGTTAGGATAAAGGAACATGCTAAAGTTTCAACTATGGTGAACAAAAGCTATATTAGAACACCTAAACCTCATGAACAAATTAAAGTAGAACCTAGTATTGCTATGGTTAAAGATCTCTTGGAAGAAGATGTAGATGGGCACATTATTTACTTTTGTGAAGAAGCCGCTAGAATTGTCAAACCTGATAAAAAGGATAAACACAGACCTGTTGTTGGCATGCCCGTTGTCTCAGTTAAAATAGGAGATCACTGTTATCATGGTTTATGTGACATAGGTGCTAGCGTGAGTGCTATTCCTTATTCCTTATATCAAGAAATTATGAATGACATAGCACCCGCAAAGATAGAAGACATAGATGTTCCTATCGAACTTGCTAATGGAGACACTATATCACCAATTGGTATTGTTAGAGATGTTGAAGTGATCTTGTGTGGGAAAATAAAATACCCTACTGAGTTTCTTGTTCTCGGTTCCCCACAAGATGACTTCTGTCCCTTTATCATTGGTAGACCTTTCTTGAACACCGTTAATGCTAGAATAGACTGTGAGAAACAAACTGTCGGTGTTAGTTTTGGTGATGAGTCTCATGAGTTTAATTTTTCCAAGTTTAGTAGAAAACTTCATGAAAAAGAATTGCCTAGGAAGGATGAATTAGTTGGTCTTGCTTCTATTGTTGTGCCTCCTACTGATCCACTAGAAAAATATTTGCTAGACCATGAAAATGATTTACATATGCATGAAAGAAATGAAATAGATAAGATTTTGTTTGAAAAACGTCCTCTGCTTAAACACAATTTTCCTATTGAAACTCTAGGAGGTCCTCCTCCACCTAAAGGCGATCCTGTGTTTGAATTAAAACCATTGCCAGACACTTTGAATTATGCTTATCTTGATAGAAAGAAGATATATCATGTTATTATTAGTGCTAACCTTTCAGAACATGAAGAAGAAAGATTATTGAAAGTTCCAAGGAAGCACTGAGCTCCAATTGGGTATACTCTTGATGATTTAAAGGGCATTAGTTCCACTTATGTCAACACAAAATTAATATGAAACCTGATGCTAAACCCGTTGTTGATCACCAACGTCGGTTGAATCCAAAAATGAAGGAAGTGGTAAGAACAGATATTTTAAAACTTCTGGAAGCAGGTATAAACTATCCTATAGCTGATAGTAGATGGGTAAGTCATGTTCATTGTGTCCCTAAAAAAGGAGGCATTAATGTTGTTCCTGATGATAATAATGAAATTATTCCACAAAGAATTGTTACAGGTGATAGAATGGTAATTGGTTTTAGAAAATTAAACAAAGAAACTAGAAAATATCATTACCCTCTACCTTTTATTGATCAAATGCTAGAAAGATTTTCTAAGAACACACACTTTTTCTTCCTTGATGGATATTCTAGTTTTTCACAAATACCTATTTCTCAACCTGATCAAGAAAAGACCACTTTTACTTGTCCCTTCAGAACTTATGCTTATAGACGTATGCCTTTTGGTATATGCAACGCACCTGCTACCTTTCAAAGATGTATGACTGCTATATTCTCTAACTTTTGTGAAAAGATTGTTGAGGTTTTCATGGACGCTTTCTCTGTTTATGGGAAGTCTTTTGATGATTGTTTAAGAAATCTTGATCAAGTTTGGCAGAGATGTGAACAAACAAATCTTGTCTTGAATTGGGAAAAGTGCCACTTTATGGTTAATGAAGGCATTGTCTTGGGTCATAAAATTTCTAAAAGAGGTATTGAAGTGGACAAAGCTAAAGTTGATGCAATTGAGAAAATGACATGTCCTAAAGATATCAAGGGTATCCGTAGTTTCTTAGGTCATGCTGGTTTCTATAGGAGATTTATCAAAGACTTCTCTAAAATTTCTAGGCCTCTTGCGAATCTTTTGCAAAAGGGCATTCCTTTTGTTTTTGCTGATGATTGTAAAGAAGCCTTTGAAACACTCCAGAAAGTCTTAATTTCTTCCCCTATTTTCAACCACCTGATTGGAATTTGCCTTTTGAAATTATGTGTGATGCTAGTGATTATGTTGTTGGTGCTGTTCTAGGACAAAGAGTTGATAAGAAACTGAATGTTATTCATTATGCTAGTAAAACTCTAGACAGTGCTCAATGAAATTATGCTACTACTGAAAAATAATTCTTAGCAGTGGTGTTTGCTTGTGATAAATTTAGATCCTACATTGTTGATTCAAAAGTAATTGTTCACACCAATCATGCTGCTATTAAATATCTTATGGAAAAGAAAGATGCTAAACCTAGACTTATTCATTGGGTTCTCTTGCTACAAGAATTTGATTTACATATCACTGGTAGAAAAGGAGCTGAGAACCCCATAGTTGATACCTTGTCTAGACTTGAAAATGTGCCTGATGACCCACTGCCTATTGATGATAGTTTTCCTGATGAGCAGTTAGCTGCAATAAATATCACTCACAACACTCCTTGGTATGCTGACTATGCTAATTACATTGTTGCTAAATATTTACCACCTAGTTTTACATATCAACAGAAGAAAAAAATTCTTCTATGATTTAAGACACTACTTTTGGGATGACCCACATCTTTATAAAGAAGGAGTAGATGGTATTGTTAGACATTGTGTACCTGAGCATGCAGGGACAAATCCTATGGAAATGTCACTCCGAAGCTTATGGAGGGCATCATGCTGGAGATAGAACTGCGCACACGGTATTGTAATCTAGATTTTATTGGCCTACTCTCTTCAAGGATGCCCGTAAGTTCGTCTTATCTTGTGATGAATGCCAAATAATAGGTAATATTGGTAAGCGTCAAGAAATGCCTATGAATTATTCACTTGGTGTTGAACCATTTGATGTTTGGGGATTTGATTACATGGGACCTTTTCATTCCTCTAATGGGTATACACATATTTTGGTTGTTGTTGATTATGTTACTAAATGGGTAGAAGCTATTCCAACCAGTAGTGTTGATCACAACACCTCCATTAAAATGCTTAAGGAAGTTATTTTCCCAAGGTTTGGAGTCCCTAGATACTTAATGAATGATGGTGGTACACACTTTATTCATGGTGCTTTCCATAAAATGCTTGCAAGTATGATGTTAACCATAGAATTGCATCACCTTATCATCCTCAGTCTAGTGGTCAAGTTGAAATTAGCAATAGAGAAATAAAATTAATCTTGCAAAAGACTGTCAATAGGTCTAGGAAGAATTGGTCTAAGAAATTAGATGTTGCACTTTGGGCTTATAGAAAAGCATATAAAAATCCCATGGGTATGTCTCCTTATGGATTATGGAAAAGCTTGTCATTTGCGTCTTGAATTAGAACATAAAGCATATTGGGCAATCGAAGAACTTAACTATGACTTCAAACTTGCCGGTGAAAAGAGGTCATTTGATATTAGCTCATTAGATGAATGGAGAAACCAAGCTTATGAAAATGCCAAGTTGTTTAATGAAAAAGTCAAAAGATGGCATGATAAGAGAATCCAAAAGCGTGAGTTTAAAGTAGGAGAATATGTTCTTTTGTATAACTCCCGTTTCAGATTCTTTGCAGGAAAACTCCTCTCAAAATGGGAAGGCCCTTATGTCATCGAGGAGGTTTATCGTTTTGGACCCATCAAAATAAATAATGTTGAAGGTACTAATCGGAAGGTTGTTAACAAGAAACGAATAAAACATTATATCTCAGGTACACCCATTAATGTTGAAAGTGATATTATCCGAACTTTGACACCGGAAGAACACATAAAAGAGTCCTTCTGGGACACTCCAGATTGTGAAAATAAGGGGGTACATGATACGGTAAGTAAACGGACTCCAAAAAAAACCACAAATTTTTTTGTCGGTTTTCGAACATTTAGAAAAACAAGAAATTAAGAACTTCCAGTAAGCGTATCCTGGTGGGCACAATACACCAGGGCGCACTTGGCTTGCCAGGCGCGCCTAGGTGGGTTGTGCCCAACTGGGGTACCTTCCGGACTCCATTTTTTTACAGCTTGCTTGTTTCACAAGATAAAAAATCTTTATATACCCCCCGAACCTATTGACCACTGTATCGCGGAGAAATCTTCAATTTTCTTTTCTTGTTGTTTTCTTTCAGATCCCATCTATCACGGCCGCTTCAAGCTCCTGCAAGGACAAGTTCTTCAAGAATGTCATCAACCCATATTTGTGGGAGGTGGTGCAACACCCTCAAGTCATTCAGATGCATGAGGGGGTGCTTCACCTCCGTGATGTAACCGGTCCTAAGGGGACAGGAACCATGGAGGCCAGGCTTGAAGCTATGGAACAAGATGTCACTACACCACGACACTGCATTCCCTACAAACGTGCGTTGGGAAAAGTTAATATTGCCGACCAACAGTTGGTTGGAAAATCTTGTGACAAATAGTTGGTTGGGAAAAACTATGAACAGTGGCAGACCATCGAACGGGAATACCAGCACATTTAGTGTCGAACTATGGGTCGGGAGAGCTCCCATGCACGTCTATTGGTCGGTCGGGAAATAACCCCGACCAACGGTCTGTGCCAAATGGGCCTGCGCGCGCGCTTAGAGAAAAATTAGCGCCAACATTTGGCCCAAGCCCGCGAAAGTCCCCCCAACGCATAAGACTGGTTGTAATGGTAGTATCATGCATGCCAACTAGGCAATTTTGATGAGGTGTCATAGCATTAAATAAAGGAAAAGAGGATGGAGTATCATATCATGATACTGTATCATAATAAATGCTATGCTACTTTGTGTCATGCATGGCAATAAATAGAGTGCTACATGATACTAATATATGATATTATGCATTAGGGAGGTAGTATCATACACTAGTATCATGTGCATGGTACTACTGTATGATACTCCCCATTACAACCAGCCTAAGGCACCACTCGCGCGGAGTGAAATCCCTAATTCCCCTTTCCCATTCCCCACTCGTGCCGCCCTCGGATCTCCGCCGCCGCCGCGACCCTGCTGGACTGCCGCCCACACCGCCTGCCCCCGTGCGCCCGACCCCTCTCGTCTGCACCAGCGCTCTCCCCTGACCACAAGAACTTTGGCGTCGTCACCGTCATGGCACGCAGCCGGCAGATCCCAGGGAGACGGGATTCAACCTGCGGTAGAGGGAAGTTTCCCTGTACTAGAAGACTGCGCCGGCCGTGGTGAAGCACTCCATGGAGGTGCTGCTGCTCGTGGTGTCCAACCCCGTTGACGTCCTCGCCGGCCTCGCCTTCAAGATTTCAGAGTTGGGTTCCAGGCGAGCGGCGTCATCTGCTCCAGTACCGACCTCGACGGATCCTGGTTCTGGTTCCTCATCAACGACCCCCCGCCATCAACGCACAGGACGTGCAGGTATCTTGCTAGACCCGAATCCATCCATGAATCCATTGGCCTCTTGCTCTCCCGATAAAAATTTCTCAGGTTCATAGAAATACTTTACGAGTATTTTTTTTCGAAAGTCTAACTTGTTACTAATTTGGCCGATGGTTTCCAGAAGAAGGGCGCATATGTAACAGGCCTTCCAGATACTCTTCATGTTACTCATTTTCTCATAGAAAATTCTTCATTGCCATATATATTTTTCGTTGACATATCATTAAGCATCAGTACTGTATTTTGATTCTTTTTCTCGATTATGGAAGATGTTATATGTCCAGCCTACACTCATGTTTAATTTCCGCATAGTTTGCTTCCTTATTTCCTTTCCCATGTAATTATTAAGTAGTTATTCTACATTCTGCGCAGTTCCAATCAGATTCAAGGCAGCAGTTATATCGTTGAATAGTTGTTGCAATTTCTGCTACATATATATGTAGATTTGTGAAAGTATTTCTAAACATGTTATCAGGTTTAATGAAAGAAATCCAACAAATGAAATAGCAATAATGTTACGTAAGGTGTGGGGGTGTCCTGCCTCCTATGTTCAATTTACACTCCTTCCAGTGTCCTCACATAATAAATCTAAATTAAATGAAGTCAATATATTACTATATCTTCTGGACCAAATGATCTCCGTGTTATGAATATTGATCCACAATAGCATGTCCTTAATCAAAATTCCATGTATATTAAATGATGGAAGTAGCAGAATCTTCGTCGCAGTGTTTTATAGTTTCATTTATCAAAGACAATGCTGCTTGAAAGTATTCTAACTCCACTGAGAGTGAATGAATTTTAACCAGGAGTGTTGTGCTGCAGGATTCCCAGCCCACCCCAGCATCCCGTTCAACCCGGAACTAGTTTACTGTTGCGCCTCTGCAACCTTACAGGTCGCCACAGTCATTGCAACAGCTAGCAGCAGGGCCCATTGTCGTTGTCGCGCATCCCAGGTTCATCTGCTTGCTGCTGTTTCGGCCATCGCTGAAACCAACCAGGAGTTAGTGGCCTCAAAGCACCAAAGTATAATAATCTTTCTTCTTCATAGGTCATCACTTCCTAATCCTAGTTCAGTTCACTACATAATCCTAGTTCACTTCATAGGTCATCACTTCATAATCCTAGCTCAGTTCACTTCGTTATTCCTTCTATTTCAGTATAATGGGGCATCATATTATTAAATATTTTTTGTTCTGTATACACCGAATGAAAACTAGGTATTTGGAGGTTTTGTTCTCTGTTTTGCATAACTGACATGCAATTTGTTCCACACCTTTTCTTTTCTAGAAGCAACAAAGATATATCATACACAAGGGTGTTACCCACTATTACTCTCAATAGAGTGGAGATTACGACATCAACTTGTTAGAACTCTATCAATGATGTTGTATTATGATGCAGTCTACTAATCAATGATATTGTATTATCAAGAAATTTGTCGTACTAGTACATTATTCCATGATGCAGTCTGCTAATATAGCTTACTGCAAAATATTGTAAACCAGGTTGGTCGGGCAATCTGGTGCTTATCTGCTGGGATTTTGAATTGAATATGTGTGGAATTTCTGGTAGCTATGTGGATCTATTGGCTCCGAGAACTGATACCCTAGTGTCTACAATTTGTGGCCATGTAGGGTATGATATAAATCTCAGATTTTCTTGTTTAATTAGTCACAATTGTTAGTTTGTTAATGGCTTCATGTATGCAGCTCAAGCGTCTCTCCTTCATCAGGTAAAATGTCAACCTGAAAATCATCTAGGCAGCTGGGTACATCCCCAAGAGGCCCAATTGCAGGTAAAGATAAATAAACACAACTTTGTAACTTTCTAAGCAACACACGAGTAGAAAATTGTTGTATGCAAAAGTGAGGCTAGACATGCTTGCTATTACTTATTTCAAGCTTGAGCTTTTAGTTTCTGATGATGTGACCACACGCTTGTGTTTTTTGCGTATATTAATCTGACGGAACTATATGACGCCAATGATGGATGGCTTGGATGCAGTACTTTAACCTAAAATTTAACCTGAAGAGCATCTTATTTGTGCCCCGTTTCCAGAATATTTTGAGCTAGGTGTTATCCCTTTGCCAACACACACACACACACACACACACACACACACACACACACACATATATAGGATTTACTTTGTTTATTGAAAATATTTGTATGAACGTATGTTGATACTTTTTTTATACTTATATTAAGGACCCCTGGGTTCATAGTTACTGTACACCTTCAACTCAATATTTGACAGAGTAATAAAAGATGGTTGATAAATATGTTGCTCTGAACCTTGGTTTATTAAGTGGCGGAGCTTTGACAGGGCGAACCTAGGCAGCCCAGGTCATTTACTTAGAAGACGAGCACTCCACCGGGCTGTTTCTCAATGTATCATTTTGGTCTCTTGTAGTAAAAACTTTGGAGATGCTCACGACAGGCAGTGACACTGTGTGGTGGTGTCGAGCATTGGGGTAGGAAAGCAGAACATCATCAACTCTGCCTCACGTCTTCCACTCGTGCTGTCCGATGGTAATTTTATTTTTATGCTTCCTATTGATGTACTGTAGTGCAGTCCGATTATTTTGATTTTTCTTTTTTATTAGTTCTAACTCATGTTGGGAAAAGTTCTAATTAGGTTGTATGTTTTGCACTAAATGGAAAGGGAAAACTATGTGGTTAAGTAGTATTTTGGTACTTACCTCAAAAGAAGGTTGTATTTTGGTAGTACCCTGTTTTGGAGAAGCTTTTATATGTAATTGGTGTTAGAAATGTATTTTGTAAGTAGATAGGATCAATATGCTTAACATGCTACAAATTGCAACTTGTGGTCGTAGTTTGGTATTTTGAAAACAAAACCGTATCATTTTGTAGCCCCCCTCCCCCCTTGAAATTTTTGTTCTGATTTTGAAAAATAGGGAACCTAGAGAGGCTAGAGTTTGTGCAATGTAACTGCTAATATGTTCTCTTGAGAAGTGTTCAAGAAGTAGATCCAGAATATTAACTCGGGATTTTTACTTGGAGATGTTCAAGCTGGAGGATGTTCTGCAATGAGATGTGGAATGAAGGCTTTGATGTCAAGTACGAGAACGATGCAAGGATGTTGGTGGAAGGCTGCGAGGATGGGTATGTAGTTGCCCACTACAAGGAGCCAAGGCAGATGATGTGCCTCTTAGAAAAATTCCAGTAAACAACACTAGGAATTTTTGCTCTCAGACAATGAACCATAATGTCTCCTCTATTTCATTAGTTACATCAGTTTATAGGAAACTTGGATGGTCATTGGTTCATAACATATGCACTATTTATGTGTGAAAATTAATGGATGTGTGTTATTATTGTTTGGTTCTGATATATTATTCTTGGCCGACATGAATGTTACTTTTATGAATTATGTAACTTGATTGATGTTCTGATGGTAAAGTAAAATCTAGCTATGTGGGGGGAAAACGAATGTTGGTTGGCAAAACATTGTCCATCGTCTGGGAAGGCCCATGAGGCCCAACGGTATGTTGGTCGGGAAAGGTTACCATGTCTGGTAGTCGGTCGGGAAAGATCCATGGTAGCCATGTCAGATAGTCGGTCGGGAAAGATCCATGGTAGCCATGTCAGATAGTCGGTCGGGAAAGATTACCCTGTCAGATAGTTGGTCGGGAAAGGCCCATGGCAGCCCCAACGGACTGTCGGTCGGGAAAGGCCTGTGGCAGCCCCAACGGACTGTCGGTCGGGAAAGGCTTGTGGCAGCCCCAATGGAATGTCGGTCGGGAAAGGCCCGTGGCAGCCCCAACGGACTGTCGGTCGGTAAAGATACTCCATAGCCAACAAGCAGTCGGTCGGGAAAGATATGTCGGTCGGCAAAAGGCTTTCCCGTCTGGACTTTCCCCAACAGACCTTGTTGGCCGGCAATAGTTTTTCCGGACCGACTGTTTGTTGGCATAACTTGCTTTCCCAGCCAACTTGGCGGTCGGGGATGTAGTGTTGTGGTGTAGTGTCTTCCGCTGCAAGGGGATGGTGGAGCTTGGACTCAATGCCAATCACCTCATGATCGCGGACCTTTCCCGTGATCTCAAGGTGGATGCCAAGCCTTTGAAGGAAATCATCTTCACCCTCAACGAGCAAATCAACTTCCTCCAAAGCCAAATTTACGATCTCCAAAACCAAGTCTTTGAATATGAGGCAAGGTTTAAAGGTATGAGTTTGGCAGTCGGTTGCAGGACCTGTGAGACTCACTCTTCCTCTTATGATGGTGGACCTCTGCCATGGAAATCCGAGGACAAGATCCCTTCTTCATCATCACCACATTCTTCTTCATCACTAAAAGAGAATTGAGTATCGGGTATGGGGACTCCCCTTGGCTTCTGCCAAGCTTGGGGGAGGTGCCCCGGTATCGTATCATCCCCGCTATCTTTTGCCTTTACTTATTTTAGTTCGATCTTTTGCTTTAGATGAATAAAAGTTTAGTATGATCCTTTCTTTTCGAGGGTTTGCTTAGTGATCTATCCTTGTAATCATGTGCGAGATATATAATAAAGTTTAGTTTGATTTTTTGCTTTCTTTATTTTCATGTTGCAATTAAAAGAAAGGAAATAAATTAAAAGAAAGAAAATAAATGAAAGAAAGGAAATAAATGAAAAAGGTCATATGCTAATCTTATGGTAGGTGATGACACCACATAAGGAAAAGTATAAGTAGAAAATTTTAGTAGAGATTGACAAACATAGCATTAGTCAATGATGCAACTCATGAAAGAATTAATAAGGGAAGAGAAGATTCATATACAAATATACTATCCTAGAAATCTTTTGTGATTGTGAGCCCTCATAAAATATTATATGCCAAAACTGTTGACGTTGGACAAGGAAGATAACCTAATGATTCATATTTGTTTATATTCACATAGAAGTCATATTTTCATAGATCCTTTAACATGTGGTGCTTGCCCCCTACCTTTGCTAGCCAAAAATTCCGCACTAAGTAGAGATACTACTTGTGCATCCAAAAACCCTTAAACCCCAAATCTTATTTTCAAGAGTCCACCATACCTACCTAGGGATTGAGCAAGATCCCTCAAGTAAGTTGTCATCAGTGCAAAAAGGCAATAAAAATTGCTTCTAAAAGTGTGAGATCATTTAGTGTAAGAGAAAATTGAGCGTTGCACGAACTTGTGATGGTGAAGAATAAAAGCAACAAACTGCATAATAAAGGCCGCTATCACAAGGGGCAATGCAACGTGACATTCTTTTGCAGTAAAGGGTTGAGCATACAAACAAATAAGCGCATGGAAACCTCTTCTTCCCTCTGCGAAGGGCCTATCTTTTACTTTTATGTATTTACTTTTATGCAAAGCGTCAAAGTCTTCTCTCTATTGCTTTTTATTTTTCTCTTTTGGCAAGCATCATGTGGCGAGGAAAGATCTAGGCACATATGTCCAGTTGAATATAGATAGCATGAGTTATTATTGTTGACATCACCCTCGAGGTGAATACATTGGGAGGAGAAACTATAAGCCCCTATCTTTCTACGTGTCCGGTTGAAACGTTTTGCTCATGGGTATGCGGTGAGTGTTAGCAATCATAGAACACTATATTATGGTTGAGTATGTGGACTTGCCTAAAGGCTCTAACACGTGACCCTTCCTGAAAAGATGATGAATTGTAGTTGCAAAGTTGACTGAGAACATAGTTTGTTGGTTTCTAATAGAGTTTTTGCTTTATACTTCGATAGTGTGATGAATTGTCACTTATTCATGAGAAGTCTATGATAAAAGTTCTATGATAAGAGTCTTATGTTTAAATTTGTTGTTGTTATGATAATGAACATGATGCTTCTATGTCCGTATTTTGTTTTTATCGACACCTCTCTCTCGAAGCATGTCGACATGTTTTTTAATTTCGGTTTTCGCTTGAGGACAGGAGAGGTCTAAGCTTGGGGGAGTTGATACGTCCATTTTGCATCATGTTTTCTTACTGTTGTTTATGATTTTTTTTATCCATAATAATGCCTTTTGGAGTAATTCTAATACCTTTTCTCTCATAATATGCAAGGTATACACAAAGAGGGAGAATTCCGGCAACTAGACATCTGGACCTGGAAAAGCTACGGCAGGCTACCTATTCTGCACAACTCCAAATAGGCTGAAACTTCACGGAGAATTTTTATGGAATATATGAAGAATATTGGAGCAAATAAGTACCAGAGGGGGTCCACCAGGTGGGCACAACCCACCTGGGCGTGCCAGGGAGCCCAGGCGCGCCCTGGTAGGTTGTGCTCACCCAGGCCCACCTCCGGTGCCCATCTTATGGTATATAAGTCATTTTTACCTAGAAAAAATAGGGAGAGGACTTTCGGGACAAAGCGCCGCCGTCTCGAGGCGGAACTTGGGAAGGAGCACTTTTGCCCTCCGCTGGGGGAACTTCCCTCCCGGAGGGGGAAATCATCATCATCATCACCAACAACTCTCCCATCTTGGGGAGGGCAATCTCCATCAACATCTTCAACAACACCATCTGATCTCAAACCCTAGTTCATCTCTTGTGTTCAATCTTGTTACCGGAACTATAGATTGGTGCTTGTGGGTGACTAGTAGTGTTGATTACATCTTGTAGTTGATTACTATATGGTTTATTTGGTGGAAGATTATATGTTCAGATCCAATATGCTATTTAATACCCCTCTGATCTTGAGCATGATTATTATTTGTGAGTAGTTACTTTTTTTTCTTAAGGTCACGGGAGAAATCATGTTGCAAGTAATCATGTGAACTTGATATGTGTTCGATATTTTGATAGTATGTATGGTGTGATTCCCTTATTGGTGTCATGTGAACGTCGACTACATGACACTTCACCATATTTGGGCCTAAGAGAATGCATTGTGGCGTAGCAATTAGATGATGGGTTGCGAGAGTGACAGAATCTTAAATCCCAGTTTAAGCGCTATTCCGCAAGGGACCAATAGGATCCAAAAGTTTAATGCTATGGTTAGAATTATTCTTAATAATTTTCTCATAGTTGCGGATGCTTGCGGGGGGGGGTGGGGGGGGGGGGGGGGTTAATCATAAGTAGGAGGTTTGTTCAAGTAAGAACAACACCTAAGCACCGGTCCACCCACATATCAAATTATCAAAGTAGCGAACACAAATCGAACCAACATGGTGAAAGTGACTAGATGAAAATCCCGTGTACCCTCAAGAATGCTTTTCTTATCATAAGAAACCGTTTTGGCCTATCCTTTGCCTCAAAAGGATTGGGCTACCTTCTTGCACTTTTGCTACTATTATCGTTACTTGCTCGTTACAAATTATCTTGCTATCAAACTACTCTGCTACTTACAATTTCAGCACCTGCAGACATTACCTTGCTGAAAACCACTTGTCATTTTCTTCTGCTCCTCGTTGGGTTCGACACTCTTCCTTATTGAAAAGAGATACAATTGATCCCCTATACTTGTGGGTCATCAGTCTTCTTCCCAATTGCATTCAAGCCTTCGAGCTCGTGTTCTTTCCCTATTATTGACCATCTTCAAGCTTGCTAACTCTCAATCCCTCCATGGATTCTTGCTAGTTTTTGAGAGAAAAGAGAGAGGAGATCTAGATCCACATTTCCACCAATCAATTTCTCCTCTTTGTGAGGGCAACCCCTTGGATCTAGATCTTGGAATTCTTCGTGTCCTCCTCTTCGTTCTTCCTCTCATTTTCCTCCATAACATTAGTTATTTTGGTGGGATTTGGGAGAGAAGGACTTGGGCACTCCGTGTGCCCTTGCCATTGCATTTGGTGCATAGATTTGAGTTCTCCACGGTGATATGTAGAAGTGAAGTCTGAGAGCTTGTTACTCTTGGGTGCTTGGTACCCTAGAGCTTGTGCCTCTTGGGTGATTTGGTGCCCTAGACGGTTGGTGGTGTCTCAGAGCTCAATCATTGTGGTGTAAAGCTTCATGCTTACATCGGGCTCTCCAATTAGGTTATGGAGATTTCCTCGAGCAATTTGTACAGGTTCCAGTGACCGCCCCCAAGGGTTGCCAAAGTGTACGGGTTCGGTGACCGACCCCAAGGGTTGCCATTTGTATGGGTTCGGTGAACTCCCTCAAGGGTCCCTCAGTGGAATCATTGCATCTTGCATTATGCGAGGGCGTGAGGAGATTACGGTGGACCTAGTGGCATTTTGGGGAGCACTGTGCCTCCACACCACCGCAAACAGAGATTAGCATCTGCAAGGGTGTGAACTTCGGGATACATCTTTGCCTCCGTGTGCCTCGGTTATCTCTTACCCGAGCCCTTTACTTATGCACTTTACTTTCTGATAGCCATAGTGTTTCATGTTATATGTCTTGCTATCACCTAGTTGTTTATCTTGCGTAGCATAAGTTGTTGGTGCACATAGGTGAGCCTAGTTATTTTATGTTTTGTGCTTGACAAATTAAACGCTAGTTTTATTCCGCATTTGTTCAAGCCTAAACCATAATTATTTTAAAGCGCCTATTCACCCCCCTCTAGGCGACATCCACGAACTTTCACTTCGTTTCCTGGCTATCCATCCTCCTAATACTATCGAGATAACGTTTGGGTGGAGCTATGCTTGCTCCATCCATCTAGCTTTCTCCGTCCGTTGTCCTCGTGAAGTTGTGTTCAATCCGCTCGGCCACTCCCTGTACATGCCCATGCGTTCAAGCACCCTTCTACATGTCTGGACTACCTTTTTCATTGGTTTTTAGGTGTGGGTTATTTGACTCCCATATGAAGGGTGTGGATGTTCTCTTGTATTTGTGTTTGCTGGGTAGTATTATGTCTCTGGGCACCCTATCTCTGCACCAGACATTCTCACTACGGTTGACTGTATTATCACAAAGATACAACCATGTTTTTACCATGGAAATTCCATGGCTTGCGCCCCACAACATTTTATTACTTGAGAAATAAAACATATTTACAAGTCTACAAAACACCCACAAAGGTAGTAGCATGAAAAATAAATAAAAAGCACATAAAGAAACTCTACTCTATGGGGGCAGATAGTTAATACATCTTCGTAGTGCTGCCTTTGGCCTCTGCTTGATTCTATGAGCTAGGAGAGAAATATCATGAATGAACTCACTCCTCCACCTAGCAAAAGATGGTCTCTCCTTTCTGAATACTTTGGCATTTTTGACAAGCGAAATGTTCCACCATGCAAGGAAGACAACCGTGTGTTTGGCTGGAAAACCGTTGGTGTGTGTGGACGCATTACGGTAGACGGATGCCCCTAGCTCAACCTATTGACGATTGGCCTCATCCCGTTATTCCTTGGGATGGAAAGCACCCACTGGTGCTGGAGAAAGGATTGTGGCGATAGAGGGTACAACGGTGACCTCTTATAGGTCACTTAATGGGTGCCATTAAGGAGGTAAGAGTAGCGGTGGGCGGGTGACGAAAGGAGGTCAAAGGGCGCCTCTCCTGATGTGAAAAGCTGACACCACCTACTCGCATGGCATCCATACCTTGGATCCATCTATACCACTCGGGAAATTCAGACGTCGTCCAACGACATGATAGCTATGGGAATGACCAGATGCCTATGAGGGTTGAGTGAAATTAACCCTGTTTTGTCCCGAGTTGGTAAGCACTGGCGCGTGGACGCTCCGCAAAGCCGGACATTGGGACAAAGGCAAGCCGCCTAAACCAACCGAGCATCAAATGCATATGTGTATTCGGACCGCGCGAAAACATTCGGCGACGTCCAGTGGGCACATGAAAACTACGAGACCGACCAACCACCTCTTAACAGGTAAACCACAACACCAAATACACAAACTGAGCTAGCAACATAATACATATTGATAGTCACTGTATGATAATCTCATGATCACATCATGTTAAGCCACAACTCGATTTTTACATAAACAGATGCAACAATTCTAAATACATGTCTTAGCACTTGTATGCCCAACTTCGCTCAATCTGCTAGACATGTAAAACCCTATGAGCCCTTTGCCTTTGTCGCCATCCATGGGTTCGGGACGGCTTTCTGCCATGCTCGAAACTGCCAGCTGTTATATAGCAGCTATTTGATTATATGAAAGCACATGTAAGGATAATGGAACTGCATCTTACGAACAACCTGTGGTACAAAATAGAGACAAACCTCCAGTCAAGCAATGAGCCAGGGGCTTCGAGTAGGGTGGTTGCACCGACGGGAAAAAACCAGCTTCCCACCCTTAACCCAACAACGATGCTTCGTGGCCTGCTTCAGTTTGGGATGCCTGTAAATGGACGACACGGGCTTATCCGTACCTTCCAGATATCAAGGATAGAGCCCCTACAATTGTGTGCAGCTTGACAAATTCAAGACGGCTTTCTGCCTTGCTGCTTTGCAACTTCCCACTCGATGATAAAGGTGTAGTGCGGCCGTGCCCCTGTAATCCTTTGTATATCTGAACCCTTGTACCTATATTATTGGTAATAAGAGCTAATTTGTTCTATGTCAAGCAATGCCTTATTCTATAAGACTTGATCTCTGGGCTTGAATACGAGGTGTTTCGGTTCCTCTAAGCCGGGGTGCCACATAGAGAAACTTTGAAAGGCAGAAACTAAATTTGATACTTTATGTCTGGCAAGGTGGCAACATAAAAAATTAACAGTTAACGGAAAATATGATAGAAAATAAATGAATGGCAAGTTTGGCAGAACATAACAAAACAAGATCTAATAGGCTACCACTAACGGAAAGATCAAATGGAAGAAGAACAAGTGTGGGTGAAACAGTGCGATTGCAGTGGTATATGCTACTAATCAAGTCACAATAGAAGAAAGATTAATGTGCGAGATGGCATAATCTATCGTACCGCGGTAAGGATAGTGGGAAAAGAGTCGATCAATTTCAATCCGACAGAACAAGGAGAGGATGCGCAACTAGAGTGTACAAAGTGTTCATTGGAAAACGATGGCATGAAGTTGCAAACAGACTGAACACGACGAACTGATGAGTTCATGAAGTCAAGGAAAGTAATTGCACATAAGAAAAATAAATAGAGAAAGAAGAAGATGAAAGAATGATGAAGCCTTAGAGTGAGTCTAAGCACGATAAAGATGAACATGGTTGAAAATAAAGAAGGCGATAAAGGACTGGTCGAATAGGCTTGAAAAAAAAGGTATGTGCATGCCCCTATGCATTTTTGGTACACAAACTACTAGTTGGACCGTGCATCAGCTCAATTATCTCTCCCTAATAATAAAGCACAGATTGACTCCGTGGGTTCACCGTCATAATATGCTTTCTTTTCATGTCATAATACGCTTTTACGATTTGTATAGACAAAATCATAATATAAACGAGGTGGTACTAATTTGGGGATGAGAAATTTGTGATTGGGCGGTAGATCCCGCACGCATATGGGACAGGGTCACGTTCTCCTCCTCTTCTAGCCGCCTCTCTCTCAACACGCGAAGCCCACGCCGCCGTATGCGGCTGCCCAGCCTCCTCCGTCCTACCTTGCTGCCGTCAGCTCTGCCCTACCCCATCCCGCCCTCTATCAAGGATCTCCACCGATTCAAGCGGGTCTCTCAGATCCAAAACAAAATTCGTGTGAGAGATTTGGGGCTGATTGATCAATCCTTGGTTGGGATCTAGGCACGGCTATGGGGAAGATAGTGGTGGTTGTGTGCGTCGCGGTGGGACGACAATGTTTACGCTGGTGCCAGCGGTGGAAGGGGGTGGAGCTTGTGGGCTCCACGGAGGCTGACTTGAAGACGAAGGTGGCGGCGGTGATTAAGGAGGTGGCCCGCACGCTCCTTGAGCTCGATTAATCCGATGTGTGAGTCCCATGTGTTCATCATCAAACTCATCCTCCCAAAGTACAATTAGTACAAGTTTATCTCTTTTTTTCTTTACTACTGAACTTTATTTTTCTACATACTTTTTTCTCTCTGTAATGACTTAGGATCATTACTATGTATTCTTTTTTTTGCGGGAATCATTACTATGTATTCAACCAGGGTTAATCAATATTTAGCCACAATATGTATGTCAGAAAACAGCTTCCACCTACGAAGAATTACAAGACAAGAAACTCGGGGTTCAGAAGCTTGAGAAATTGTATGTGGACATGGCCTTGCAAAAAGAACTTAGGTGCGTTCTCTATGAGAAACTGAAAATGTTTTAAAAAAAATTAGGTCAGGTCTATATACTATCTTTCGTAACTGAACCATGGATGTTATGCTTATATTGAAAATAATTTGAAATTTACAAGGCAGTGGAGCCAGTTCATATTTTGTGAGCAACCAAAGTGCAAGCAGCCTAAATTAGTAATCTTCGAATAAATTGGCTTATGAAATTTTGATGGTTTTGTCAATAGTACAGTAGCACTGGATATTCTGATGTTTCTTATATTTAGAAAATTTGCCCTGACCAGATTTTACTACTGTGGCATGCAGAAACCTTGATGCAAAAGGAAGCTCCATGAAGAAGAGATTGAAAATCCAACATCACAACATATATAAGATTTCTTATTTTCATGATTAGCAAAGTTATTGCAGACTGCTTGTTTGTTGTCCGATAAAACACATCTCTGAAAATTCAGTAGACCCTTTGATCGAGTTTACATCTGTTATCGTGTCTGTTCCAAATTTGATTTAGGTCTATAGGCAAGGGCTAAACTGAATCATGCTACTACACAAGGGCTAAACTAAACCATACTACTACTTCCTACATGCCCAATTACTGATGATAGGAACTAATAGTTGGGCTGGGCGATGTTCCCATGCATGGTCGCGCTATGTTAATTAGTGTGTGCTGACCGTAACATGTTACTATTATTTTTCCGCAGAGGAGCAAGGGCCTGGCGAAGCACGTGGACCAGTTATCATTACGGTGGATTTTGCGCGACACGCGCGCTTCGGTCTAATTAGCGCGTACGCTAAGAAATAAAGTGCAGACTTAATTTAGCATGTGTAAACACCTTCTTTGACTGCTGAATTTAGAACTGCTGCTTGGTACGCACTATTAATTTTCATACTGATAGGCTTAACCAAATGTTGTATCAATTGGGTAAAGTACTCCATTGCACTTCCAGGCAAACTTCAGCAATTAGTCAGAATCCAATGTCACCATGATTGGTATTATGGGTATCCATTAGTACTACCAACATACTGTAGCCAGGTACAATCAGTACGGACATGCACTAATCAGCATCACCTCTGCATCCTAATTATGCAGTGAACTTGCCGCTGATCAATTACAGTTTTGAAATAATGCTGAAACTCTCACACTTTTTCTTGGCAGAAAACAGCTTACAGAATATAGCCAATCTATTTTTTGTGTGAATCCGAGCTTACTAATTTATTCATCTGGAGATAAATTGATTGTAGTTTGACACTTGGTTGTTGCTTCCTTGTTTTTCAAATGTACCCCCCTTTCAAGCACACACTAGGTTGATTCAGATATTGTAGAACTCTGCATTGTATTATATATATTATTTCTATTGTTTTCCAGCTTAGCGGAAAATTTCATTCGAAGATTTGACTAGCATCCAACCAGAGGAATAACCCGAAGGGTTAGCAATCTTACAAGTTTGAAAAGTGTGACAATAGTAGGGATTTTGTTTTTCTGGTAACACAGTACTTGGTCAGGTTTTACAGTGTGGTTCCAGGTCAAATAGGTGTGAAAGCTTTGCTATATGTATGCTGTTGGAGAAATTATATAGCTGTTGTGGTGAAAATTCCTATTTATGGTTAAATAAATCATGTTGTTTCTGCTTTGTTAATAACCATGCCTACTATGATCCTGCGCTTCTTACTCTTTATGTAGGCTTGCTGCCAAAACAACAAACTTAACATGTGCTTGATTAACTCAGTCAAGCTATTGTTGTAGTTGTCTGATGTATGAAAGTGTAATGTTCTCCTCATGTCTATTCTGATGTTTCAACTATACTACTTCTCTTGAGAAGTTTTCATGGTCCCACCCAGATTATACGCCATATTAGATCATCAGATTACCTACTAATTGACCTGCCAATGACTACAACGCTTGGTTGATTGCTTGTGGATGATTCTGCAATGTAGTGAAAGAATTTCAGTAACTAAATCCGCACGCTGTTCTTCAGCAATGGACAATTTCTGAAACTTTTCTGGAGTGTGACCGATATGATTCAGGTGCAGAAACGTTAGATGTTGAATGCTATAGGACTGGCGATACATATGCTATCTGCGAATCGATTGACCCAATCTTGCCTCACTAGCTCTGAGAAATAATTTAGACGAGAGTTTATAAAGAGCATGTCTAATACCATGCGCTACAGTGGATACCGTCTTTGTTTACCGGTGCAGTTTAGTAGCACATCTTCTCGTGATCTCATTTTCTTTTATATTCCACGAAAGAAACATTTGCGCAGGGTTTGGTTTTGTCTTGGAAGTTCATAGGATATTGTAGGAATCGATCACGACATTGATGGATATCAAAGAAAAGTGAGTCTGGTTCACGATGGTGCGCGAAAGGTGAGGCTGCTTTGCGCTCAGGACAGTTGATTAGGAACTCTTTGATTTGTATCATTACCACTGGCTTGGTATCTGTACATAGATGTGTATGCGTATTTGTAAAAATTAATGTTTTGGTTTAGTATTTTTCTTAATTCTCAAGAGCAAAAAGAAAATACGTTATCAGTGTGTACGTACAATACTATACACATCAAGTCGGAATCAAAGTCGAATCGAAAGCAAAGAAATGGCTAACCCTGATCGTGCACCTCTCCAGCCCTAGGGTTTACTACTTTGAACGCTTTAACGATTTTGTTATTATTATTGCTGTTCAATCAGGTTGCGATGAATCGGATCGGGATGAGTAGCTAGATGTGGATCGATGGTGGCGGCTGGAAAGGGTTAACCCTCACCGTCTACCTCTCCTGTTGCTCGGTGGTGACATGTGATCATCCACAGCTATCCGACGTATGAGGACTCGAAATGTGGTGTTCGCTCCATAATGAAGCACATGGCCTTTCCTTGAAGGATGCATGGACACTTGCAGACCATCCCCCACCCCCCTCCAATGAAACAAGTCTGGAACATTGATTCAGAAGCGAGAGGGTGTATGAGGGTCGGTGTACATATGGATCAGGAGCATGGTGTAGCTCGCACAAGGCGGCCCTCATGTCTAGCTCAACGAGATTAGTTTTAAACATTTCACTACGCTAGCGTGGTTCAATGACAAGGGTGTCGTGCATTGCTTGAACTCATTGCCTTGTCATATGTTCGGGCGCATTGTGATCAGGTGGATACCACGACCACTGTGTCGGCGAGGGTGGAAGCACGATAAGCAATTACATGGCTGGGCTAGAGGATGTGGGCCTGCATGGGTCTTTGAGTCATGTTCGATGTGTGAGTTTGTTTCTTCTGCTGCAACGCACGGGCATTTGTGCTAGTTACCATAAAAATCACCCAACACGTCCTCAGATCGTGTTCCACGGGAACGTGTCGTGGACGTGGACTTCAAACTCCCATGCATGTCGTGAACGTCTACCCCAGAGGCCACATAACACGAGATTGAGATGCTTGGGCGCAAGAAAATAATAATGGTAGAGACGGGCAACTTTCAGAAAAGAAGTGCCAAGAGAGGCAAGTTTTGAAAATTCAAAGATTCCGGCGGCACTATCCGAGGCTGATTCGAGCGTTCGACCGGTCCAATTCAAGGCCACATGACATGCTGCATCCTTCACATGGTTGCGTGCATCCTGTAAAAATTTATGCTACTTTAGTTCCGCGTCCTTTACTGGTGCCGATGAAGTGTATATTCCCACCGGTGCAATATACGAGTGCCTTCTTTGAATATAATGCAGGGACAACTTTTCCCAAAAATAAAAGGAAAAATGAGAGGGAAGTGTCACCCAACAACGACAGAGGCCTTTTGAAATTGTATGGCCATTACTCATACTTGCGTCGTATAGATAGAAATCTACTTGAACAGCCGAACATATTCGGAAACAGAGGCGTGCAGCAAATGGCACTTCTTTTGGCAGCGAACCCACACCACACACACAAGGAAACTTTCTGGCCCATTTGAGGAGACTATGTTTCGCCACGTACACATCGGCGGCAGCACATAGCTTGCCCTAGCTCGGCCCATTTCCTGAGTGTCAATTCAGACGGATGCCTGCGGCAGGATCGATAGGGAAGGTTGCCTTTGCACGTGAAGCTCATCATGTGCCCATAGAGCTATAGTAATTGATTATTATTTTTTCGCAAGGGATGAAATGTCTTCTTCGGTACTATCAAATTTATGTACGAATACTAGCTAATTCAAATTTACCAATAAATAGTATCTGGAGTAGGTGACTATCTAATTCAAAGCATCCTCCACGCAAAAAAATACAACTATTTTCCAATGCAAATATTTTGTATTTTTATGTCATGACAGATGAAATGCGTTGATATGTTGTTGTACAGTTTCACACAACTTATGGATATGACAAAATTGTAGCTAACCACCCAAATGGCTGACTGTTGTACAAGTTGCGGTCCATATGCACAGTAGCTTTGTCATTTTGCATGTAATCTGTATGAACGTCATTGTTCTAGTTTGACTTCCACAAAAATCGACGCGCCTTATATTTTGAAACGGAGAGAGTACATGACAAGGAAGGAAGATTCATCTCATTACTTGCTTACAGTCAATGGCAGCAAACAGGACGTGAAGATATATATCCTCTGTTTTCTGAAAAGCTGGAGACATGTTGAGGATGCTAGACGAATCCTCCTGCGAGCAACAAAGAAGGTGAAAAGTCGAGCAACTTTAAGCAAGGTGCAAGAGACTAGGTGTGCTTTAGAGAGTAAGCTGATTATTAGCTCATGGTGATTATAGAAATCGGATCATAAGAATTCGAGGTCCACCTTTCATGGTGATTATATAAAAGACGATAATCTTTTGTACACTTTTGAGGTTGTGTATAGGTTTTTGTATTGGATTAATCAAATAAAATTGTAATCACCGGTGACTTGGGGAGGGTTATTTTGGTGCCCACTCATACTTATTTTGGTACACCGCTCGCGTCGCCTCCAGGGGGGCGACTCGGGCGCCCCAACCGCCGCCGCCCTCGACCCCCCTCCTTCCCTTCCTCCCCGCCGCCGCCGCAGGAGGCCGGCGAGCGAAGCTCGCCCGGCGGACGGTGGACGGCGGGCCTTCTTCCTCTCTTCATGAGGGGATCCTCTGGCTGAGATGCATCGGCGTCCCTGGGCGTACAGCATGGAGGCGGAGTTGGCGCGCTCGGGCGACGGCCCGATGGGATCCCGGCGATGCTGCGGGGGCTGGCGGCGGCGGATCTGGGGTTTCCCGCCCCAGATCGGTTCTCCTCCGGGTGGTCGGGCTCGGGCGCCGTCCGGCGGTCCTAAGCGGTGGTGGACGCTTGCGTTGGCTATCCTCCTTCACCGATCTGATTGGGGGCAGCCAAAGGCGTTGGCGTCATGCCGGATCCGAGCACGGTGGTGGCGTCGTCCCCTTCAGGGATGACAGTCGGGCGGTGGGTCATTCTGGCGGCGCCGGTGGCGACGGATCTTGGGATCCCGCTCCCGGGGACGTCGCAGGACGCGGCGGCCCGTGCACGAGAGATGTTTCTTCGAACAGATCTGAGTGAAAACTTGCTTTTGACTACTGCAAAGGCCGGCGATGGCGGCGCTGTCTGTGTCGTTCCCTTCTTGAAGGCATCGCCGTGGAAAAGTTCAAGGTCACTCTCTGCTACCTCCGGGGGAAACCCTGGATCAGTTGATCGGATGATGGCGGCGCTCCAGTGTCGTTTCCCCCTTGGGGGCGTCATTCATGGAGGTACACACGGGCTTGAGGAACAGAGGACGGCTTCTTTGGTGGAGTGGTACTTCATCTTATACATTGATGGCGGCGGATCTTGGCAGCGTGGCGCTGTGGGGATTCGGAGTCTGTTGTGCGAAGATGAACTCGCGCAGGGAGGTGGCGCTGTCTGGCGTTGTGGTGGCGTCGACAACAGTTAGACCGAACAAGGTTGATGCAGCAGTACAGCACTGAAGATGGATTGGTGGCAGGCGGCTGCGGCGGCCTCATACCCGGCAGGCGTCCTGGTTGAGAAGTGCGCCGGACTGGTAGGTGCCCCATACCCGGCAGGTGTCCTGGTTGGGACCTCAGGTCTTAGATGGTAGGTTTGGCTGCGAGGTCTGTTTGGTATTAGGCCCAGACTATCAGCGCCTCTTCATTATTTGGATAAGCGTAGCGACAGATGTTGCTTAGACGGTGGCTTTAGTCTTACTGTTGTATTACTTTGTAAAATCTTGTGAGAATAATTAATAAAGTGATCGTATGCATCGCCCAGATGCAGAGGCCGAGGGTCATCCTTCTTTTCTAAAAACAAGTAGTGCTTTCATGGCCATGGTGTCGTTTCAGCAACAAGAGGGCCCCGACTCCCGCCATCTCGACCCTAGGAGTTAGCAAGCATCTTTGTCTTTTAGGGTGGCGCTACTATGACATTCTCATAGAATTGTGTGTTTTCTTGCACCATCTCCCTCACACTGATACTAGATCTGGTGTTGGCAGTGGCTTCGGAGATGTTGTACATGAGTTTGTCACCACGTCAGTGGCGGCATTTCTCTGGGAGCAGTCCAGGTAGGGATTGCGGAAGGTAGAGGTGTAGAGGGGGCTCTAACGTTTTCCCATCACTCGATCATGGGAAGGTGGCGACTCAAGGATATAAAAGGTATGAGGCGACCTAACAGATGAGCTTTAGAGCATCTCCAGCAGCCCTTCAACAGGCCCTTCCCAAATGTTTTTTTCATGCCGGCATAAAAAAACGGCTCAGTCGCGTTTCCAGTAGTCTGTTTTTCGCCGGCTTGGGCCGAAACTGACGCCGGCGGACCCAGGCCGAACCCGGCGCGCTGGGGGCGTCCGGGGGCACCGGGGCGAACAGTTTTGCCGTGAAAGAGCCGCGAGCCAGCCGCGTCAGTGAGACGACGCCTCGTCTTCCCCAGAGCGCCCCGGTTTCCCGCGGGCAATCAATGGCATGGCTGCCGCCGGTCAGCCTTCCATTGATTTCTCACGGGCCGGCGCATCACGGGCGGCGCGGCGACGCCTCCCCTCCCGCTACGCATACACACGACGCGGGCTATAAAGACCCGCCGCTCCCCCTCGCCGCTGGCCATACCATCCCGAGCCCAAACCAGCTTCCGTCGAGCTCTGCTCTCTCCCGTCCGCGCCGCTGAGCTCTACCTCCCCCCGTCCTCCCCTTCCCTCCAGCGATGGCCGAACGCTTCCCTGGCGACGCCGCGGCGGGCAACAGCTTCGGCCGCCGCTCGCTCCAGTCGTCGGAGGCATGGCTTCTGTTCGAGGCCAACATCCCGGCGCCGCTGGACATGCGCGTCGGGCCAACGGCGTGGAGGCTCAGCAACGGCGCCGTCCCAATCCCTCCGGTGCCTGACGTCGACGCGCGCCCTGACTTCTTCGCCTCCGAGGTCGACCGCGTGTGGTCGGCCCTGACTGAGGAGCAGCGCGCCCTTCCCTAGTACGCCGCCGACAACCACGCGGCGTGGACGGAGTATTTCCAGCGGCGGCAGGCACATCGGCTGGCGTCCACGAACGGGGCGCTGGTAGTGGGGGGCATCAAGAACAGCGACGGTCGCCGCCTCTGGTGGGGCGTCCTCGGCCGCACACTACACGGGGTGCTGGAGTACCTCGAGGGCGGCAACAACCCGCCGCTGGCATACCTTGCCGCGGCGTCCCCCCCCCCCCCCCCCCCCCCGGAAGCGCCGGGCCGTGTGTGCCGAGGAGGTTCCGCTCTTCCTCCTCTTCCTCCTCCTCCCACTCTACCGGCTCGCCGACGCTCTTCAGCGTCAAGCCCGAGCCCGCCGCGGAGACGCCGCTCGGTCGGCGCACCCGCAGCGCCAGCATCGTCATTAACGAGGGCGACCGGCGCGCCTCCTCCTCGGCACCTCCGCGCTTCGTCAAACCGAAGACGGAGCCGGGGCTCCCCGGGCTCGTCGGCGGCGTCAAGGAGGAGGAGATCGACGAAGAGGCGGCCCTGAAGTGGATGCACGGCGACTGGGCGTAGACGGAGCTGCAATGCCAGATCGCCGCCTTCGAGCGCTTCGAAGCCCGGCGCCACGGCCAGGACGAGGGAGACGTCGTCGTCCTCGACGACAGCGACGACGACGACGCGCCGCCACCACCGGTCCGCCTTGGAGACGCCGGGCAGGGGAGCAGCAGGGGAGGCCGCACCATCAAGAAGGAGAAGGCCGCCGACGACGACGAGGACGACGGTGACGTCGACGACTTCGCGGCGCTCATCGATTTCTTCGCCCTGTAGTTGTTTTTTTTAATAATTTATGTAAACACTGAACATGTTGAAATTGAATGTCAAGTTAGCCGAATTTATGCCAAATTCAGATGTTTTAAAATAAAAAAATACGCGTCTGAGGCGTCCCTGGGGCGAGCGGCTGAGAACCCACTCGCCCCCACGCGCCAATCTAGCGCCAGCTCACCCCGAGGGTTCTTTTTCGACGCCCTGGGAGACCGAACGGTTGGAGATGCTCTTAGCAGCAATGGTTTTGTCCCTTACGGTGGCCCAAGTCTAAGGTCTGCACAACAGGTGAGCTGCAATGGTGCCTTCTTGGAGCTTTAGGTATTAATTTTTGTGGTTAACTTCTCCAAGGCAGCGACAAGCACAAGGACCCATAGGGAGTTCGGTGCAATTATTTTTGCATCGCACCCTTTGTGTGAAAAGCTTCTTGACAATTGTTCCTCTGGATCACTCTCGATAATGTGTGCATTGTAAACTCTTCGACAGTGAAATGACCCCTGGCAACTTTGCTAAAAGACAAGTAAGACCAAATTGATGGTAAACTTGTGTGTCATCGTAAGCTGGAGTCAGACAGACCATGCAGTGCCAGCAAGTACTATGAGTTAGTGGTGGTAAGATGCGAAGGGGCCTCTTCTGTTTTGTTAGAAATTTGACGTGCATGGTGGTTTTATCAAGACCAACAATCACAACATGACACTGAGATTTGCTGACGAGATTCAACATAGATGTCTATATCGCTGAACCATGATTATGAATGTTTTTCATGTATTAAGTCACCATAATATACATCAATGACAAAACCTACAGAGGCCATCTGGCAGCATGTCGCCACCACCATCCCACTACCGGTCTAGCCAGTAGCCACCCGTGTGACTTGGGCTTGAACGTTCTCTTGTGCGACCGAATGGTACCACGATCGGTTAGGATCCCTAAGAAATTGAAACCGAATGGTACCATATCTTGGTACATTCATTGTAGTCGACGGCTCTACCGTTGTACTACCTGTATGTCACAAGGTCGTCTGATTTTTTTTCTTTCTAAAGTAGGCAGAAGCATATGTATCATTGAGGTGTGCTGATTCCGAACTGCGGACGGTGAGACTGAGTTCACAGAGTTAAGAAGAGAGGTCCATGATGTCGTCATCGAGGCCGTGAACGGTAGAACGTTTGAGAAAGTTGGGGAGTCCAATCTTTTTCCCGATTCTCTCGACATCATCCCGCACACTCCTCCTATACTCCCCGAAGGTAAACGGCTTGTACGGTGAGGGCTCCCCGTATGTGCCGACTGGCGAGTCCGACGACGGGCACATGAAGTAGGCGACGGAGAAGCGCTCCGCCTTGGAGTTGGCCACCACCTTGTGCTCCACGCTCTTGTACCTGTTGTTGCTCCACGCCTGAAACAGATCGCCGACGTTGACAATGAGCGCGTCGGAGTGGGGCTTCACGGCGACCCAGCGGGAGTCCTTGATCAGCTGTAGGCCCCCGACCTGGTCCTGGCAGAGGATGGTGAGGAAGTCGCTGTCCGTGTGCGGGACCATGCCGAAGGAGTCCGCCACGAACGGGCACGCCGGGTACCTGTTCAGCCGCAGGAAGCACGTCGTCCCGTCGCACCCTGCCGGGAACGTCGACTCGCCGCCCCCTGCCTCGTGCCCGAGGTTCTCCGCAAGAGTCCCGGCCACCGTGTACGCCACTCGCGACATCGCGCCCGCCACCTCCTGCATCACTCCCCTGCTCGCGTAACAAAACTTTTGCCCATCAGCCATCAGACGAACTACAGTAATCATGCATGCATACGGGCTTGCATGCATGCTTAGGCACGTACTCTACCTCAAGGAGCTGAGCTTTCCGTAGTCGCAGTCTTCCCGGGAGATGCTGGGCAGCGGAACGTGGAAGGACTCCGACCATGAGAGCTGCCCGAGCGACGTGGCCGTCGGGTTGCCCCACCGGTACGAGCCGTTGAGGAGCCCGGCTTTGTCTTTGGTACCGAACGGCAGGCGGAATAGCTTCGCCTGCTCCCGCCTCAACTCCTCCAGGAGCTCCCGCCCCACGCCGTGGTTGACCACCTGGAAGAAGCCCCACTCCGACGCCGCTCTAGCCATGGCGTCCGAGCACGCCTTGCTCTCCCTCGCGTCGCGGCTCGCCAGGCGCTCCAAGTCGATGATCGGCAGATCGCGCTCCAGCATGGCCAGGCTCTCCACCGCATGCGCCGACGCCCTCGAGCTCGCCTCTGCAGAGCAGCGCGCGGTAGCTGTCCGCCAGAGGCGGATCGGTGGTCGTGCAGCTCGTGCCCTCGGCGAAGGCCAGCATGGTCGACCTAGAGATAGATGCTAGCTTAGACACGTACGTATAGCTTGTGATGAAGTCGTGGCACACGCTCGCTCGCTAGCTACCACTGGGCTACTGGGCACTGGCTACGTCAAACAAGTCGCGCTTCTACGGAGGAGCTCGGAAGAGAGACCAGCGGCCTATATATAGGACAGTGGGGAGAACAGTCCGTCGCACACGGTTAAACCCCTGCCGCAAACACAGTTCCAAACTGTCGCTTTAGAGCATCTCTATGACATCCCGCAAAACGCCTCAGCCACCGTAAGGCCAACTCCACCGCACAACCCTAAACGGACGTTCAGTTTGGCCGGATTTTGTCTCTTTGGGGTGGCAATGGGTTCGCCCATATCCGCGTTTGTCCGATGAATCGTGGGTGCGCCTAACACACGGCAACATCCCAAAACCTGTCCGGAGTGGACGTTAATAAAGAATACATAAAAACTTAAATGAAATGACTAAAAAAATAAACGCAGTTAAAAAAAGAGAGAAGTGCATATTTCAACCCCGAATTCTTGCCCTGGTCTAGTTTACAACCCCAAACTCCAATGCCGTCTAAATTACAACCCCCCAACTCTCAAAACCGGCTAGGATTCAACCCTCTCCTCTCTGTTGACCGGTTTTGACCAGTCAACAGGTCCAGTCAGCATGCCACGTCAGCAAAAAAATTTAAATCTGTAAAATTGAAAAAATCCAGGAAAAGAAATAAAAAAAAAAATCAAATTTGCAGGAAAAAATCAGGGAAAAATAAAAAAACGAATTTCCGAAAACAAAATTATCAATATTTCCATGAAAAACCAAAAAATACTTAAAATAAAAAAACTCCAGGGAAAAATTTCAAATTCCCAAGAAAAATATTTAAAAATGTAAAATAAAAAAGTTAAAATTTCTAGAAAAAGTAATTTCCAAAAAAAGTTATTCTTTTATTTTTTCCCGAAAATTACAGGAAAAGTTCTCGAATTTTTTTCGCAAACTTTTTCCCCAGGAAATTTTATTTCAGATTTTTTCTCGATCTTACAGATTTTTAATTATATTTTCTTGAAATTTTGAATTTTTTTTCTGATGTGGCATGCTGATTGGACCCGATGACTGGTCAAAACTGGTCGCCCCTGCTCAAAACCAGTCAACAAGGAGGGGAGGGTTGAATCCTAATCAGTTTTGAGAGTTGAGGGTTGTAATTTAGATGGTATTGAAGTTCGGGGTTGTAAATTAGACTAGGGCAAGAGTTCGAGGTTGAAAAATGCACTTCTTTCTTAAAAAAACATTAAACATATATAGGGGTCACGGCCACAAAACGGTTCAGTTTCTCAGTCCACTTAAGCGGCCAAGTTTCATAATTAACATAAAAACAAAATAAAAAAACGCCTCTCGCGCGCTCCTGCCGCGCCCGTCGATGCCGTGGCCGTCACCGTCTTCACTGGCCGCCGGTGTCGTCGTCGTTGCTGACGAGGTCGACATAGTCCGGCGGCATCCATAGGTGGGCCGGCGGTCCGCAGTGCACGGGGGAGGCGCCTGCACCACCTCCTCCCGAGGCGAGGCCTCCCGCTCCGGCGACCGCGGCGGCGTGGGGCACCAGTTCACGCCCCCCACGAAGGCCGCCATCTCCTCAGCGGTGCACGACCAGCTCCATCCCTGGCCCACCAGGCCAGGGTGGAACGCGGCCACCGGTGGCTCCTCCACCACCTCCTCCTTCGGCACCATCTCCACCTCGGGGATGGCGACGTCGCGGGCCGCGGAAAGGGCCGTCATCTCCTCGCGGCCCTCCCATTGGCGCTCGTCATGCGTGTGCATGGAGTCCTCCAGCACACGCGCCATGAGCCGGGCCTCCTCCTCCGCCGTCATGCGAGGAGGTGGGGGTGGCGATGGCCATGGCGACGGCGTGGACGTTAGGCCACGCACCCGCGTACGCCCGCGCGTCTGGGGTGCCGCTCGGGGCTCACGTGGCCGCCGCGGCCCCGTCGACGTGCCGGCGAAGAACGACGCTCGCCGCATGTCGTGCTCATCGCGGAACCAAGTGTCCCACAATGGCGAGTCGGGGGCATACCTCTCGTCGTAGTAGAGGTCGTCCGGGAGGAGGCAGCGGCGGCGCTGGATCTCCTGGCGGCGCGCACGGCCGCTCAGCGGGACCGGCGGGATCGGCACGCGGTCGGTCGACAGGTGCCAGTTATTGAGGAGGTGGACGCGGCTCCAGGGCAGCGGCGTCCTCGTCTTCCAATAACGGCGGCAGACGGATGCCTCGATGTAGTGCCGGCCACGCTCGCCGGCGGCCGTGGGCGCAATGGAGAACGCGGGCGGCGCGGGGGGCCGACGTGGTGGCGATGGTGATGCGGGGTCCTTCTTCTTCACCGAGCCGCGGCGGCGTCCCGACGATGAGCCAGCCTCGCGGTCGTGCTTGCCTTTGCGGCCGTAGTTCCATAGCCCCATGGCAACGGGCGGCCGGCCAGCAAGTTCTTGGCTAGGGTTTGGGACTGGGGCTGTCAGGTTTCGAGGAGGCCGCGGGGTGGCGTGGGGCAGTGTGGACGATGACCGGTCCACGGTTCCATTTATGAAGGACCGTGACCGCTCGCCTGGGCAGATGACAGGCGGGGCCGCCCACGCATGCGCATTCATGTGGGCGGGTGGGAGGTAGGTGGCCGTCTGCCACGCGGCCCCGACGAGGATGAGGCGCATGTCCGTTTGGTGTCCGCCGTGACCCAAACCCGACGTAAGTTTGTGCTCGAAATGGGTCAGCCCGGACACAAAACGGACCAGATGGGTCCGGGCCGTCGCGCGCTGGGCCGCCTCGTTTGTCCGTTTTACCCCAAACGGACGGGGCCGGACAGAATGGGGTCGCGCGGTGGAGTTGGCCTAATAACCGCTTACCGGACCGGGAGAAAAATCGCCCGGTGCAGGTCCTGCGAAATGGTCCATCCCGGCTTTTTTTATGGCAGCGGTATATTTTGCCATTTTGGTGCTCCCGCCGCATATGTTAAGCCCCCCCCCCATATTTGCCATTTCCCCTATCTCATGAGTTGGCAGAAGGGACGTTTCCGCTCCTTGCTCCCCCAGCCGCCGCCGCCGATCTCCCGGGGCCCCCGCCTTCTTGTGTCACCGCGCCCCCAATCGACGGCATGGAGCACCCGCAGCCACCGCTCATCGGTTTTCATGCCTAGCCAGCCCCATCGGTGCCGCTTCAACCTTCCGTGCATGCCGCGGTTGGCTTCCCCGTCGCTGCGCCAACTTCTTCCGCCATCAGCGTGAAGTGGAAGCGACAGGGCAACCACGTCGTCCATGGAGCCATCACCGCTGCCAAGCCAACTTCTTCCACCATTCCCCCTCCCGTATCAGTGGCTGGCTCGAGGATGGGTGCCTCCTCCACCCTCTCCGGTAGACGTCCGAAATCACAAGCCAAGGGCCCTAGGAAGAAGGCGGTGGTGTCTCAAGGACAAGCACCTCCTCCACCCAATCCGGCGGCTTATGTACCACGCGATCCTGACCACTTCACCGGTATCCACAACATGTTCGAGGAAACGCCAGAGAGGTATAAAAATTACCTTTGTACCGGTGTGTGCTGAATTTGGTTCGTTTGCTTACTGTTTCGGCCTTTGGATTTTGGAGGTATGTTCATACATCATATGCGGATTTGTTGGAGAAGAACGAGGTGAACATAATGAGTGCTCTACATGACCCATCCGATTCGGGTATAGAAGCGGAGGTGGAAGAGGGGTGACCGTAATGATGATGTAGAAAAGCTTGAGGAGGAGGAGTTCAATGCTAGCCAAGAAAAACTTAGAAAATAAACCAACAATTACACGGAGATGGAGGATCTTTGTTTGGTGAGAGCATCGGAGAGTGTGTCAATTGATGCAGTAGCCGGTGCACACGGGAGGAGGTAGCTCAGGACATGGGTGTACATTTATACACCCATTATTTTGGGAAAAAGCTTGTATACTTAGATATATTTCATATACAATACACTATACATAGGAAAAACATAGGTAAAAATAAGGTTTTAGTAGACTATGTACACCCTTCCTTAAGATGTTGGCTCCGCAAAGAATTATGTTCCTAAGAAAGGAGGCATTACCGTTGTTCCTAATGATAAAAATGAACTCATCCCATAAAGAATTGTAACTGGTTATAGGATGGTAATTGATTTCAGAAAATTAAACAAAGCTATTAGAAAATATCATTACCCCTTTCCTTTTATTGATCAAATGTTACAAAGATTGTCTAAGCATACACACTTCTGTTTCCTTGATGGGCACTTTGGTTTCTCTCAAATACCTGTGTCAAAAGAAGATCAACAGAAAACTACTTTTACTTGTCCTTTTGAAACTTATGCTTATAGACGTATGCCTTTTGGTTTATGTAATGCACTTGCTACCTTTCAAAGATGTATGACTGCTATATTCTCTGATTTCTGTGAAAAGATTGTTGAGATATTCATGAATGATTTTTCCATTTACTGGACTTCTTTCGATGATTGCTAAAGCAACCTTGATCGATTTTTGCACAGATGTGAAGAAACTAATCTTGTCTTGAATTGGGAGAAGTGCCACTTTATGGTTAATGAAGGTATAGTACTTGGGCATAAAATTTCTGAAAGAGTATTGAGGTAGACAAAGCCAAAGTTGATGTAATTGAGAAAATACCATGTCCTAAAGATATTAAAGGTATAAGGAGCTTCCTTGGTCATGCTAGTTTTTATAGGAGATTCATTAAAGACTTCTCTAAGATTTATAGGCCTCTTACTAATCTTTTGCAAGAAGATGTTCCATTTTTTATGATGATTGTGTAGAATCCTTTGAAATACTTAAGAAAGACTTAATCTCTGCGCCCATTGTTCAACCACCTGATTGGAACTTACCATTTGAAATTATGTGTGATGCCAGTGATTATGATGTTGGTGTTGTTCTAAGACAAAGAGTTAATATGAAATTGAATTTTATCCATTATGCTAGTAAAACTCTAGACAATGCTCAAAGAAATTATGCTACTACTGAGAAAGATTTTTTAGCAGTTATGTTTGCATATGATAAATTTAGATCTTATATTATTGATTCTAAAGTAATTGTTTACACTGATCATGCTGCTATTAAATATCTCATGGAAAAGAAAGATGCTAAACCTAGGTTGATTAGGTGGGTCCTTCTGCTACAAGAATTTGTCTTCATATTATTGATAGAAAGGGAGCTGAGAATCCCGTAGCTGATAATCTGTCTAGAATGGAAAATGTTCTTAATGACTCACTGCCTATTGATGATAGTTTTCCTGATGAACAATTCTTTATTATAAATGCTTCTCATAATACTCCTTGGTATGTGGACTATGCTAATTACATTGTTGCTAAATATATACCACCTAGTTTCACATATCAACAAAAGATATGTTTCTTCTTTGATTTAAGACATTACTTTTGGGATGACCCACATCTATATAAAAAAAGGAGTAGATGGTATTATTAGGCGTCGTGTACCTCAGCATGAACTGGAACAAATCCTACGGAAGTGTAACTCGGAGGCATATGATATGTCTCCAATGTATCTATAATTTTTTATTGTTCCATGCTGTTATATTATCAATCTTGTATGTTTTATATGAATTATTGTGCTATTTTACATCATTTTTCGGGACTAACTTATTAACCTAATGCCCAGTGCTAGTTGTTGATTTTTCCTTGTTTTTGTCTTTACAGAAAATCAATACCAAATGGCGTCCAAATGGAACGAAACTTTTTGACGATTTTTCTTGGACCACAATACCAAACGGAGGCCAGAAGAGCCACGGGATGGCCACAAGCTCAGGGGTGCGCCCCTTCAACCATATTTTTATTCTATAAATACCCAAATATTCCCTGTAGACCAGAGGGCACACCAAAAGTACTTTTCCACCGCCACAAGTTTCTATCTTCGTGAGATCCCATCTGGGACCTTTTCCGGTACTCTGCCGGAGAGGGATTTGATCACGGAGGGCTTCTACATCAGCCTTCCTGCCCTTTTGATGATGTGTCAGTTGTTTAGCACAGACCTATGGGTCCATAGCTAGTAGCTAGATGGCTTCTTCTCTCTCTTTGTTCTTCAATACAGTGTTCTCCTCGATGTTCTTGGAGATCTATTCGATGTAATCTTCTTTTGTGGTGTGTTTGTTGAGATCCGACGAATTGTGGGTTTATAATCAGATTATCTATGAATATTATTTGATTCTTCTCTGAGCTCTTTTATGCATGATTAAGATAGCTTTGTATTTCTCTCCGGTCTGTTGATGTGGTTTGGCGAACTAGATTGACTTTTCTTGCAATGGGAGAGGTGCTTTGTGATACGTCTCCAACGTATCTATAATTTTTGATTGTTCCATGCTATTATATTATCTGTTTTGGATGTTTTATATGCATTATTATGCTATTTTATATGATTTTTGGGACTAACTTATTAACCTAGAGCCAGTGCCAGTTTATGTTTTCCTTGTTTTAGAGTTTTGCAGAAAAGGAATACCAAACAGAATAAAACTTTCGCCATGATTTTTCTTGGACCAGAAGACATCAAGGAGACTTCAAGTGCAAGTCAGAGGATCCTCAAGGAGGCCACAAGGGTGGAGGCCCCCCCCCTCGACCTTGTGGGCGCCTCGTAGCTCCCCTGGCCTAATTCTTTTGCCTATATATACTCTTATACCCCAAAAACATCCAGGGGAGCCACGAAACCACTTTTCCACCGCTGCAACCTTCTGTACCCGTGAGATCCTATCTTGGGGCCTTTTCCAGCATCCTGCCGGAGGGGCAATCGATCACGGAGGGTTTATAGATCAACACCATCGCCTCTCCGATGAAGCGTGAGTAGTTTAATTCAGACCGACGAGTCCATAGCTAGTAGCTAGATGGCTTCTTCTCTCTCTTTGATTCTCAATACAAAGTTCTCCTTGATGTTCTTGGAGATCTATTCGATGTAATACTCTTTTGTTGTGTGTTTGCCGAGATCCGATGAATTGTGGATTTATGATCAGCTTATCTATGAATATTATTTGAATCTCCTCTGAATTTTTTTATGCATGATTTGATATCTTTGCAAGTCTCTTTGAACTATCGATTTGGTTTGGCCAACCAGATTGGTTTTTCTTGCAATGGGAGAAGTGCTTAGCTTTGGGTTCAATCTTGCGGTGTCCTTTTCCAGTGATAGTAGGGGCAGCAAGGCACGTATTGTATTGTTGCCATCGAGGATAAAAAGATGGGGTTTTCATCATATTGCTTGAGTTAATCTTGCTACATCATGTCATCTTGCTTAATGCGTTACTCTGTTGTTATGAACTTAATACTCTAGATGCAGGCAGGAGTCGGTCGATGTGTGGAGTAATATTAGTAGATGCAGAATCGTTTTGATCTACTTGACACGGACGTGATGCCTATATTCATGATCATTGCCTTAGATATCATCATAACTTTGCGCTTTTCTATCAATTGCTCGGCAGTAATTTGTTCAGCCACCGTAATAACTTCTATCTTGAGAGAAGCCTGTAGTGAAACCTATGGCCCCCGGGTCTATTTTCTATCATATAAGTTTCCGATCTACAATCTCTAGTTTCCTATTTACTTTCTTTTGCAATCTTTTACTTTCTGTTCCATAAACCAAAAATACCAAAAATATTACTTTACCATTTATCCATCTCTATCAGATCTCACTTTGCGAATAACTGTGAAAGGATTGACAACCCCTTTGTCACATTAGTTGCAAGTTGGTGTTTGTTTGTGCAGGTATTCAGTGGCTTGTTGCGCAGTCTCCTACTGGATTGATACCTTGGTTCTCAAAACCGAGAGAAATACTTACGCTCCTTTGCTGCATCGCTCTTTCCTCTTCAAGGGAAAATTCAATGCAAGCTCAAGAGGTAGCACTTTGTAATGGGTTCAATACCAAACGGTGTCCAAATGGAATGGAACTTTTTGACGATTTTTCTTGGACCACAAGACGCCCTGGAGGCCAGAAGAGCCACGAGGTTGCCTCATGCTCAGGGAGCGAGCCCCCCAAGCTTGTGGCCCCCCGCGGCAGTTCCAACCCTAATTTTTCTTCTATAAATACCCATATAGTCCCCGTAGTCCAGAGGGCACACCTAAAATACTTTTTCGCCGCCGCAAGTTTCTGTCTTCATGAGATCCCATCTGGGGACCTTTTCCGGTACTATGCCGGAGGGGGATTCGATCACAGAGGGCTTCTACATCAACCTTTCTACCCTTCCGATGATGTGTGAGTAGTTTACCACAGACCTACGGGTCCATAGCTAGTTGCTAGATGGCTTCTTCTCTCTCTTTGATCTTTAATACAACGTTCTCCTCGATGTTCTTGGAGATCTATTCGACGTAATATTCTTTTGCAGCATGTTTGTTGAGATCTGATGGATTGTGGGTTTATGATCAAATTATATATGAATAGGATTTGAGTGTTCTCTGAACTCTTTTATGCATGATTTATTAGCTTTGTATTTCTCTCTGATCTACTGATTTGGTTTGGCCAACTAGATTGATTTTTCTTGCAATGGGAGATGTGCTTTGTAATGGGTTCAACCTTGCGATGCTCCATCCCAGTGACAGAAGGGGACATGACATGTATTTGTATTGTTGCCATTAAGGATAAAAAGATGGGGTTTATTCATATTGATTGGATCTATCCCTCTACGTCATGTCATCTTGCTTAAGGCGTCATTCCGTTTTGCTAACTTAATACACTAGATGCATGCTGGATAGCGATCGATGTGTGGAGTAATAGTAGGAGATGTAGGCAGGTGTCGGTCTACTTGTATCGGACGTGATACCTATATACATGATCATTGCCTTGGATATCTTCATAACTATGCACTTTTCTGTCAATTGCTCAACAGTAACTTGTATACCCACCTTATGCTTTCTTTCAAGAGAGAAGCCTCTAGTGAAAACTAATGCTCCCAGGTCTATCTTTCATCATATTATTTTTAGATCTACAAAATTAAAAACACAAAAATACCTTGCTGCAATTTATTTACTTTTATTTTGTTTGCTCTTTTACTTATCTTTTATATTCATCACTATCAGATCTTCTTGCAAGTAACCATGAAGGGATTGACAACCCCTTTGTCGCGTTGGGTGTGCAAGTATTTATTTCTTTGTGCAAGTGCTATTATTGGAGACTTGTGTGTTCCTCATACTAGATTGATACCTTGGTTCCTAAATGAGGTAAATACTTATCTCTACTTTGCTGCATCACCATTTCCTCTTCAAGGGAAAAACTAACGCAAGCTCAAGAAGTAGCATCATACGGAGGACGCCATGTTGCAGATAGAACTGCACATAAGGTACTACAGTCTGGTTTTTATTGGCCAACCCTTTTCAAGGATGCACGTAAGATTGTCCTTTCTTGTGATGAGTGACAAAGAATTGGTAATATTGGTAGACGCCAGGAAATGCCTATGAATTATTCACTTGTTATTGAACCATTTGATGTTTGGGGATTTCACTATATGGGACCGTTTCCTTCCTATAATGGGTATACTCATATTCTGGTTCTTGTTCATTATGTTACTAAGTGGGTAGAAGCTATTCCAACCAGTAGTGCTGATCATAATACATATATTAAAATGCTTAAAGAAGTTATTTTCCCGAGGTTTGGAGTCCCTAGATATTTGATGACTGATGGTGGTTCACATTTTATTCATGGTGCTTTCCGTAAACTTCTTGCTAAATGTGATGCTAACCATAGAATTGCATTTCCTTATCATCCTCAGTCTTGCAAAAGACTGTTAATATATCTAGAAAGAATTAGTCTAAGATACATGATGATGCACTATGGGCTTATAGAACTGCTTATAAGAATCCTATGGGTATGTCTCTGTATAAAATGGTTTGTGGAAAAGCATGTCATTTACCTCTTGGGTTAGAACATAAAGCATATTGGGAAGTTAACGAACTTAATTATGATTTCAAACTTGCTGGTGAAAAGAGGTTATTGATATTAGCTCTGTGGATGAGTGGAGATCCCAAGCTTATGAAAATGCCAAGTTGTTTAAAGAAAAAGCTAAAAGGTGGCAGGATAAAAGAATTCAAAAAGGGGGAATTCAGAGTGGGTGAGCATGTTCTATTGTACAACTCTCGTTTTAGATTTTTTACAGGAAAACTTCTCTCCAAATGGGAATGACTTTATATCATTGAAGAAGTTTATCGCACCAAAGCTATCAAGATTAATAATGCAGAGGGCACTAATCCGAGAGTGGTTAATGGACAAAGAATGAAGCATTATATCTCACGTATACCTATTAATGTTGAAACTAATATTGTTCAAACTATGACACCAGAGGAACACATAAGAGAGACCATTCGGAACACTCTAGAACCCTAAAAAGGAGTTGGTATGTGATACGGTAAGTAAACCGACTCAGAAAATTCCATAAAAGTATTTTTGTCCATTTTGGAATATTAGAAAAAAAATGCAAAATAAGAAATAGTCAAGGGAACCCACTGAAGGAAATATGCCCTAGAGGCAATAATAATGTTATTATTTATTTCCTTATATCATGATAAAGGTTTATTATTCATGCTAGAATTGTATTAACCGGAAACATAATACATGTGTGAATACATAGACAAACAGAGTGTCACTAGTATGCCTCTACTTGACTAGCTCGTTAATCAAAGATGGTTATGTTTCCTAACCATGGACAAAGAGTTGTTATTTGATTAACGGGATCACATCATTAGATGAATGATTTGATTGACATGACCCATTCCATTAGCTTAGCACCCGATCGTTTAGTATGTTGCTATTGCTTTCTTCATGACTTATACATGTTCCTATGACTATGAGATTATGCAACTCCCGTTTGCCGGAGGAACACTTTGGGTGCTACCAAACGTCACAACGTAAATGGGTGATTATAAAGGAGCATTACAGGTGTCTCCAAAGGTAGATGTTGGGTTGGCGTATTTCGACATTACGATTTGTCACTCCGATTGTCGGAGAGGTATCTCTGGGCCCTCTCGGTAATGCACATCACTTAAGCCTTGCAAGCATTGCAACTAATGAGTTAGTTGTGGGATGATGTATTATAGAACGAGTAAAGAGACTTGCCGGTAACGAGATTGAACTAGGTATTGGATACCGACGATCGAATCTCGGGCAAGTAACATACCGATGACAAAGGGAACAACGTATGTTGTTATGCGGTCTGACCGATAAAGATCTTCGTAGAATATGTAGGAGCCAATATGGGCATCCAGGTCCCGCTATTGGTTATTGACCGGAGACGTGTCTCGGTCATGTCTACATTGTTCTCGAACCGTAGGGTCCGCACGCTTAACGTTACGATGACAGTTATTATGAGTTCATGCATTTTTGATGTACCGAAGGTTGTTCGGAGTCCCGGATGTGATCACGGACACGACGAGGTGTCTCGAAATGGTCGATACATAAAGATTGATATATTGGAAGCCTATATTTGGATATCGGAAGTGTTCCGGGTGAAATCGGGATTTTACCGGAGTACCGAGAGGTTACCGGAACCCCCCGGGAACCATATGGGCCTTATTGGGCCTTAGTGGAAAGGTGAAAGGGGCAGCCCAAGGTGGGCTGCGCGCCTCCCCCCTCCCCTAGTCCTATTAGGACTAGGAGAGGTGGCCGGCCCCCTTCTCTCTCTCTCTCTCTCTCTCTCTCTCTCGGAATCCTATTAGGAATAGGATTGAGGGGGGGAGTCCTACTCCCGGTAGGAGTAGGACTCCTCCTGCGCCCTCCTCCTTGGCCGGCCAGCCCTCCCCCTTGGATCCTTTATATACGGGGGCAGGGAGCACCTCTAGACACACAAGTTGATCATTGAGATCGTTCCTTAACCGTGTGCGGTGCCCCCTGCCACCATATTCCACCTCGATCATATCGTTGGAGTGCTTAGGCGAAGCCCTGCGTCGGTAGAACATCAAGATCGTCACCACGCCGTCGTGCTGACGGAACTCCTCCCTGAAGCTTTGCTGGATCGGAGCCCGGGGATCGTCATCGAGCTGTACGTGTGCTAAGAACTCAGAGGTGCCGGAGTAACGGTGCTTGGATCGGTCGGATCGGGATGAAGACATACGACTACTTCCTCTACGTTGTGTCAACGCTTCCGTTGCGATCTACAAGGGTACGTAGATCAGACTCTCCCCCTCGTTGCTATGCATCACCATGATCTTGCGTGTGCGTTGGAAAATTTTGAAATTACTATGTTCTCCAACAGTGGCATCCGAGCCTAGGTTTTATGGTTTGATGTTATTTGCACGAGTAGAACACAAGTGAGTTGTGGGCGATACAAGTCATACTGCCTACCAGCATGTCATACTTTGGTTCGGCGATATTGTTGGACGAGACGACCCAGACCAACCTTACGCGTACGCTTACGCGAGACCGGTTCCCTCGACGTGCTTTGCACATAGATGGCTTGCGGGCGACTGTCTCTCCAACTTTAGTTGAACCAAGTGTGGCTACGCCCGGTCCTTGAGAAGGTTAAAACGGAGTCTATTTGACAAACTATCGTTGTGGTTTTGATGCGTAGGTGAGATGAGTTCTTGCTTAAGCCCGTAGCAGCCACGTAAAACTTGCAACAACAAAGTAGAGGACGTCTAACTTGTTTTTGCAGGGCATGTTGTGATGTGATATGGTCAAGGCATGATGCTAAATTTTATTGTATGAGATGATCATGTTTTGTAACCAAGTTATCGGCAACTGGCAGGAGCCATATGGTTGTCGCTTTATTGTATGCAATGCAATCGCGATGTAATGCTTTACTTTATTACTAAGCGGTAGTGATAGTCGTGGAAGCATAAGATTGGCGAGACGACAACGATGCTACGATGGAGATCAAGGTGTCGCGCCAGTGACGATGGTGATCATGACGGTGCTTCGGAGATGGAGATCACAAGCACAAGATGATGATGGCCATATCATATCACTTATATTGATTGCATGTGATGTTTATCCTTTTATGCATCTTATCTTGCTTTGATTGACGGTAGCATTATAAGATGATCTCTCACTAAATTATCAAGAAGTGTTCTCCCTGAGTATGCACCGTTGCGAAAGTTCGCCGTGCCCAGACACCACGTGATGATCGGGTGTGATAAGCTCTACGTCCATCTACAACGGGTGCAAGCTAGTTTTGCACACACAGAGTACTCAGGTTAAACTTGACGAGCCTAGCATATGCAGATATGGCCTCGGAACATGGAGACCGAAAGGTCGAGCGTGAATCATATAGTAGATATGATCAACATAACGATGTTCACCATTGAAAACTACTCCATCTCACGTGATGATCGGTTATGGTTTAGTTGATTTGGATCACGTGATCACTTAGAGGATTAGAGGGATGTCTATCTAAGTGGGAGTTCTTAAGTAATATGATTAATTGAACTTAAATTTATCATGAACTTAGTCCTGGTAGTATTTTGCAAATTATGTTGTAGATCAATAGCTCGCGTTGTTGCTTTCATATGTTTCTTTTGATATGTTCCTAGAGAAAATTGTGTTGAAAGATGTTAGTAGCAATGATACGGATTGGATCCGTGATCTGAGGTTTATCCTCATTGCTGCACAGAAAAATTATGTCCTTGATGCACCGCTAGGTGACAGACCTATTGCAGGAGCAGATGCAGACGTTATGAACGTTTGGCTAGCTCAATATGATGACTACTTGATAGTTTAGTGCACCATGCTTAATGGCTTAGAATCGGGACTTCAAAGACGTTTTGAACGTCATGGAACATATGAGATGTTCCAGGAGTTGAAGTTAATATTTCAAGCAAATACCCGAGTTGAGAGATATGAAGTCTCCAACAAGTTCTATAGCTAAAAGATGGAGGAGAATCGCTCAACTAGTGAGCATGTGCCCGGATTGTCTGAGTACTACAATCGCTTGAATCAAGTGGGAGTTAATCTTCCAGATAAGATAGTGATTGACAGAATTCTCTAGTCACCATCACCAAGTTAGTAGAACTTCGTGATGAACTATAATATGCAAGGGATAACGGAAACAACTCCCAAGCTCTTCGTAATGCTGAAATCAATGAAGGTAGAAATAAAAAAAACATCAAGTGTTGATGGTTGACAAGACCACTAGTTTCAAGAAAAGGGCAAAGGGAAGAAGGGGAACTTCAAGAAGAACGGCAAGCAAGTTGCTGCTCAAGTGAAGAAGTCCAAGTCTGATCCTAAGCCTGAGACTAAGTGCTTTTACTGCAAAGGGACTGGTCACTGGAAGTGGAACTGCCCCAAGTATTTGGCGGATAAGAAGGATGGCAAGGTAAACAAAGGTATATTGGATATACTGTTATTGGTGTGTACTTTACTAGTGTTTATAGCAACCCCTCAGTATTTGATACTGGTTCAGTTGCTAAGATTAGTAACTCGAAACAGGAGTTGCAGAATAAACAAAGACTAGTTAAGGGTGAAGTGATGATGTGTGTTGGAAGTGGTTCCAAGATTGATATGATCATCATCGCACACTCCCTATACTTTCGGGATTAGTGTTGAACCTGAATAAGTGTTATTTGGTGTTTGCGTTGAGCATGAATATGATTTGATCATGTTTATTGTAATACGGTTATTCATTTAAGTAAGAGAATAAATTGTTGTTCTGTTTACATGAATAAAACCTTATATGGTTACACACCCAATGAAAATAGTTCATTGGATCTCGATCGTAGTGATACACATAATCATAATATTGAAATCAAAAGATGCGAAGTTAATAATGATAGTGCAACTTATTTGTAGCACTGCCGTTTAGGTCATATTGGTGTAAAGCGCATGAAGAAACTCCATGCTGATGGGCTTTTGGAATCACTTGATTATGAATCAGTTGATGCTTGCGAACCATGCCTCATGGGCAAGATGACTAAGACTCTGTTCATCGGAACAATGGAGCGAGCAAAAGATTTGTTGGAAATCATACATACTGATGTATGTGGTCCAATGAATATTGAGGCTCGCGACAGGTATCATTATTTTCTGATCTTCACAGATGATTTGAGCAGATATGAGTATATCTACTTGATGAAACATAAGTCTGATACATTTGAAAAGTTCATATAATTTCAGAGTGAAGTGGAAAATCATCGTAACAAGAAAATAAAGTTTCTACGATCTGATCGTGGAAAAGAGTATTTGAGTTACGAGTTTGGTCTTCAGTTAAAACAATGTGAAATAGTTTCACTACTCACGCCACCTGGAACACCACAGCATAATGGTGTGTCCGAACGTCATAACCGTACTTTATTGGATATAGTGCAATCTATGATGTTTCTTACCAATTTACCACTATCTTTTTGGGGTCATGCATTAGAGACAGCTGCATTCACGTTAAAAAAAGGGGCACCATCTATATCCGTCGAGACGACGCCTTATGAACTATGGTTTGGCAAGAAACCAAAGTTGTCGTTTCTTAAAGTTTGGGGTTGCAATGCTTATGTGAAAAAGTTTCATCCTGATAAACTCAAAACCAAATCAGAGAAATATGTCTTCATAGGATACCCAAAAGGATACTGTTGGGTACACCTTCTATCACAAATCCGAAGGCAATACTTTTGTTGCTAAATTCGGAGTTTTTCTAGAGAAGGAGTTTCTCTCGAAAGAAGTGAGTGGGAGGAAAGTAGAAAACTTGATAAGGTAATTGTACCTTCTCCCTTATTGGAAAGTAGTTAATCACAAAATCTGTTCTTGTGACTACTACACCAATTAGTGACGAAGCTAATGATGATGATCATGTAACTTCAGATCAAGTTACTACCGAATCTCGTAGGTAAACCAGAGTGAGATCCGTACCAGAGTGGTACGGTAATCCTGTTCTGGAGGTCATGTTACTTGACCATGACGAACCTACGAACTATGAGGAAGCGATGATGAGCCTAGATTCCGCGAAATGGTTTGAGGCCATGAAATCTGAGATATGATCCATGTATGAGAACAAAGTTTGGACTTTGGTTGACTTGCCCGATGATCGGCAAGCAATTGAGAATAAATGGATCTTCAAGAGGAAGACGGACGCTGATAGTAGTGTTACCATCTACAAAGCTAGAATTGTCGCAAAAGGTTTTCGACAAGTTCAAGGTGTTGACTACGATGAGAGCTTCTCACTCGTATCTATGCTTGAGTCTGTCCGAATCATGTTAGTAATTGCCGCATTTTATGAAATCTGGCAAATGGATAAACAAACTGCAATCCTTAATGGATTTATTAAAGAAGAGTTTTATATGATGCAACAGAAGGTTTTGTCAATCCGAAAGGTGCTAACAAAATGTGCAAGCTCCAGCGATCCATCTGTGGACTGGTGCAAGCATCTCAGAGTTGGAATATACGCTTTGATGAGTTGATCAAAGCATATAGTTTTATACAGACTTGCGGTGAAGCCTGTATTTACAAGAAAGTGAGTGGGAGCACTACAACATTTCTGATAAGTATATGTGAATGACATATTGTTGATCGGAAATAATGTAGAATTATTCTGTAAAGCATAAAGGAGTGTTTGAAAGGAGTTTTTCAAAGAAAGACTTCGGTGAAGCTGCTTACATATTGAGCTTCAAGATCTATAGAGATAGATCAAGACGCTTGATAAGTTTTTCAATGAGTACATACCTTGACAAGATTTTGAAGTAGTTCAAAATAGAGCAGTCAAAGAAAGAGTTCTTGCCTGTATTATAAGGTGTGAAGTTGAGTAAGACTCAAAGCCTGACCACGGCAGAAGATAGAAAGAGAATGAAAGTCATTCCCTATGCCTTGGCCATAGGTTCTATAAAGTATGTCATGCTGTATACCAGATCTATTGTATACCCTGCACTGATTTGGCAAGGGAGTACAATAGTGATCTAGGAGTAGATCACTGGACAGCGGTCAGAATTATCCTTAGTGAAATAAGGATATGTTTCTCGATTATGGACGTGACAAAAGGTTCGTCGTAAAGGGTTCGCCGATGCAAGTTTTGACACTAATCTAGATGACTCTAAGTCTCGGTCTAGATACATATTGAAAGTGGGAGCAATTAGCTAGAGTAGCTCCATGCAGAGCATTGTTGACATAGAAATTTGCATAATACATGTGGATCTGAATGTGGCAGACCCGTTGACTAAGATTCTCTCACAAGCAAAACATGATCACACCTTAGTACTCTTTGGGTGTTAATCACATAGCGATGTGAACTAGATTACTGAATCTAGTAAACCCTTTGGGTGTTGGTCACATGGCGATGTGAACTATGGGTGTTAATCACATGATGATGTGAACTATTGATGTTAATCACATGGTGATGCGATCTAGATTATTGACTCTAGTGCAAGTGGGAGACTGAAGGAAATATGCCCTAGAGGCAATAATAAAGTTATTATTTGTTTCCTTATATCATGATAAATGTTTATTATTCATGCTAGAATTTTATTAACCGGAAACATAATACATGTGTGAATACATAGACAAACAGAGTGTCACTAGTATGCCTCTACTTGACTAGCTCGTTAATCAAAGATGGTTATGTTTCCTAACCATGGACAAAGAGTTGTTATTTGATTAACGGGATCACATCATTAGATGAATGATCTGATTGACATGACCCATTCCATTAGCTTAGCACCCGATCGTTTAGTATGTTGCTATTGCTTTCTTCATGACTTATACATGTTCCTATGACTATGAGATTATGCAACTCCCGTTTGCCGGAGGAACACTTTGGGTGCTACCAAACGTCACAACGTAAATGGGTGATTATAAAGGAGCATTACAGGTGTCTCCAAAGGTAGATGTTGGGTTGGCGTATTTCGAGATTAGGATTTGTCACTCCGATTGTCGGAGAGGTATCTCTGGGCCCTCTCGGTAATGCACATCACTTAAGCCTTGCAAGCATTGCAACTAATGAGTTAGTTGTGGGATGATGTATTATAGAACGAGTAAAGAGACTTGCCGGTAACGAGATTGAACTAGGTATTGGATACCGACGATCGAATCTCGGGCAAGTAACATACCGATGACAAAGGGAACAACGTATGTTGTTATGCGGTCTGACCGATAAAGATCTTCGTAGAATATGTAGGAGCCAATATGGGCATCCAGGTCCCGCTATTGGTTATTGACCGGAGACGTGTCTCGGTCATGTCTACATTGTTCTCGAACCGTATGGTCCGCACGCTTAACGTTACGATGACAGTTATTATGAGTTCATGCATTTTTGATGTACCGAAGGTTGTTCGGAGTCCCGGATGTGATTACGGACATGACGAGGTGTCTCGAAATGGTCGAGACATAAGGATTGATATATTGGAAGCCTATATTTGGATATCGGAAGTGTTTCGGGTGAAATCGGGATTTTACCGGAGTACCGGGAGGTTACCGGAACCCCCCGGGAACCATATGGCCCTTATTGGGCCTTAGTGGAAAGGTGAAAGGGGCAGCCCAAGGTGGGCTGCGCGCCTCCCCCCTCCCCTAGTCCTATTAGGACTAGGAGAGGTGGCCGGCCCCCTTCTCTCTCTCTCTCTCTCTCTCTCTCTCTCGGAATCCTATTAGGAATAGGATTGAGGGGGGGGAGTCCTACTCCCGGTAGGAGTAGGACTCCTCCTGCGCCCTCCTCCTTGGCCGGCCAGCCCTCCCCCTTGGATCCTTTATATACGGGGGCAGGGAGCACCTCTAGACACACAGGTTGATCATTGAGATCGTTCCTTAGCCGTGTGCGGTGCCCCCTGCCACCATATTCCACCTTGATCATATCGTTGTAGTGCTTAGGCGAAGCCCTGCGTCGGTAGAACATCAAGATCATCACCACGCCGTCGTGCTGACGGAACTCCTCCCTGAAGCTTTGCTGGATCGGAGGCCGGGGATCGTCATCGAGCTGTACGTTTGCTAAGAACTCGGAGGTGCCGGAGTAACGGTGCTTGGATCGGTCGGATCGGGATGAAGACGTACGACTACTTCCTCTACGTTGTGTCAACGCTTCTGTTGCGATCTACAAGGGTACGTAGATCAGACTCTCCCCCTCATTGCTATGCATCACCATGATCTTGCGCGTGCGTAGGAAAATTTTGAAATTACTACGTTCTCCAACACCCACAAGGAGGTCACAATGCAACAGGGCATGCCTGATTGCCTTGTGGGCCCCTCGTGTGCCTTCCCGACTCTGTTTTCTTCTGGAATACTTGTTTTGCAAGATAAAAATTCTTTATATATTCTCGGATGTTTTGACCATCGTATCACGAGAATCTCCTCTGTTTTTGTTTCGTCCTATTTTTCTGGCAAATCCGACAGTATGTCGTCCCAAGACTTAGACGGAGAGAGCTATGTTTCCCACTATGTTGCAAACCCAAGGATCTACAGAGCACATGAATCCTTATGGTTGGTCCATGGATGAGGAGCGAGATGCCGATTTGAAGAGGATGGAGGACTCTAGATTGGAGGAAGAAGAAGCCCCTCTACCTCAACCTGGAGATATGCATGTGGAGTTCAAGATATCAAGTCTCCCAAACTCGGTTAAACCTCCCTACACTCAATTTATTTCCTATCGTAATTTGCAAAGAGCCAGTGTTGCTTCATCCCCCTTAGCCAAGCTGCATCCTTGGGTTCATGGTGCTTTGACTATCACTGGTACGCTCCTTAAGGAAATCGTGGAGCTCAAACATCAAGTTAATAAGCTTGAGGAGGAAAACCATATCCTCAAGGGAATCATCGCCAAGAATATTGCACCACCAACACGGAAGAAATAAACTTGAGTACACAGGTATGGGCATCACCCTAGGCTTGTGTCAAGCTTGGGGGGGTGCCCGGTATCGTATCACTATTAGCTTTACCTATCTTAGTTCATTCCTTAGTTATTTAGTGATTTAGAAGAATAAAAGTTTAGTATAATCTATTTTCAAGTGCTAGTTTTGTGATCTATCTATCTATGTAATCGAGTTGAGAGTTATATAATAAAGAGTAGTTTGAGTTTTGCTTATTTACTTTTATGTTTCAATGTTAGCAATGAAAATAATAAAAAGATCATGCTAATCCCATGGAAAGTAATGACTTTACATAAAGAAAAGTATAATTGATAAAATTTGTTGGAAGTTAACAAACATAGTATTGTTCAATGATGCAATTCAGGAAAGATTAATAAGGGGAGAGAAGACTCACATATAAATATACTATCTTGGAACTCTTTAATGATTGTGATCCCCCATTAAATATCTTATGTCAATTAGTTGACGCTGGACAAGGAAGACAACGCAATGACTTATGTTTGCTTATATTCACATAGAAGTTATATTGTCATGGATCCTCTAACATGTGGTGCTTGCTTTATATCTTTGCTAGCCAAAAATCCGCACCAAGTAGAGATACTACTTGTGCATCCAAAACCCCTTAACCCAGCTTCATGTCATGGGAGTCCACTGTATCTTCCTATGGATTGAATAAGATCCTTCAAGTAAATTGTCGATGGTGCATAAAGCAATAAAAATTGCTCCTAAATAAATATGTATGATCTTCTATTGTAAGGGAAAATAAGCTTTGTACGATCTTGTGATGGTAAAGAAATAAAAGTGACATACTGCATAATAAAGGTTGCTATCACAAGGGGAAATATATAATGATGTTACTTTACATTAAGAGCCTGCACATCCAAAAATAAAAAGCGCATGACAACCTTTGCTTCCGTCTATGAAGGGCCTATCTTTTAGCCTTTTGTATTTATTTTCTATGCAAGAGTCAATAGTGTTCTTCTCTATACCTTTTTCATTTTTTCTTTGCAAGCATCTAGGCATATATATCCATTTGGATATGAGTAATCATGACTTATTATTGTGGACATTACCCTTGAGGTAAATACGTTGGGAGGCAAAACTATAAGCCCCTATATTTCTTTGTGTCTAACTGAAACTTTTGCTCCATTTATATCCCGTGAGTGTCAGCAATCATAGAAGAATAAATGATAGTTAAGTATGTGGACTTGCTAAATAGAAGCTCTTACATGATACCCTTCTTGAGAATATGATGAATTGTAATTGTTTCGTTGACTAAGAACATAGTTTGTTAGTTTTCAAGAAAGTTTATGTTTTATACTTTGTTATTGTGATGAATTGTTACTTGCTCATGAGAAGTTTTATGATAATATATTGTTGATATGATATTGATCATGATGCTATTATGTCCGTATTTTATTTTTATCGACGTCTGTCTCTCTAAACATGTGGTCATGACTATCAATTTCGGCTTTCGCTTGAGGACAAGCGAGGTCAAAGCTTGGGGGAGTTGATACGTCCATTTTGGATCATGTTTTCCTACTGTTATTTATAATGATTTTGATCATTATAACACTTTCTGATGCAATTCTAATGCCAGTTTGATCATTATAAAAATGTAGCTGGAATTCTGGACCTAGAAAAGGTACATTAGATATACCTATTCTACAGAACTCCAAATGACCTGAAATTTCATGGAGAACTTTTTATGGAATATATGAAAAAATACTCGAGCAAAGAAGTACCAGGGGGGCCACTAGTTGCCCACAAGGCAATAGGGTGCGGCCACCCCCCTAGGCGCGCTCTGATGCCTCGTGGGGACCATAGCTGGCCTCTGGCCCCCATCTTTTTCTATATGAAGGGTTTTGACCTAGAAAAAATAAAGAGAGGACTTTTGGGATGAAGCGCCGCCGTCTCAAGGCGGAACCTGGGTAGGAGCACTTTAGCTCTCCGGCGTAGCGATTCCACCAGGTACACGTCCCTCTAGGAGGGGGAAATCAAAGCCATCGACATCACCAACAACCCTCTCATCATGGGAGGATCAATCTTCATCAACATCTTCACCAGCACCATCTCATCTCAAACCCTAGTTCATCTCTTATATTCAATCTTTATCTCAAAACCTTAGATTGGTACCAGTGGGTTGCTGGTAGTGTTGATTACATCTCGTAGTTGATGCTAGTTGGTTTAGTTGGTGAGAGATTACACTACAAAAAAAGACACATCCGTGACATTATGGCCCGAACGAGAAGTTTTTCTGTCATGCTTATGACACTTCTATGACGATAATTGTGACAAAAACACGTATCATCATCGATGTGGTGGGCTCCTACTTCTACGGCAAAAAATCATCAAAGAAATTGGGCTTTTCGTCCTGGGCGTGCTAGAGACGCACCTGCATGACATTATTTGGGCCGTCCATGACGGAAAAATTCATGGTAGAAGCGAAGGTGAGGATAATATCGGGGAGTTCCCGATTATGGTGGGTGGTTGGGGCCGAGCGATGCACTGAGGTTTGCGCATTTCTCTCCTGTACGTGCATGTGTGTGTGAGGAGTTGGGTACGTTGAGGGAGTTTGTGAATATCGAATCATATGATGGAACAACTGATCCCACGGTATGGATCGAGGGTTTTCTTCTCCATATTCATATGGCTCGAGGAGACGACCTTCATGCCATCAAATACCTCCCACTAAAACTCAAAGGACCAGCAAGGTACTAGTTAAACAGTCTGCCTGAAAACTCTATCAGCAGCTGGGAAGATCTGGAAGATGCCTTCCGTGACAACTTTCCAAGGTACATACATCTGGCCACCTGACATTGATAACTTAAGTCACATCGTCCAACAGCCCGTAGAGTCAAGCAGGAAGCTATGGACTAGGTTCTTAGTTGAAAAGAACCAAATCATAGACTGTCCGGACGCGAAAGCCCTAGCGGCCTTTAAACACAGTGTCTGGGATGAGTGGCTCGCCCGCCACCTCGGTCAGGAAAAACCAAAATCCATATCAGCCCTTACCACTCTGATGACCCGCTTTTGTGTGGGAGAAGACAACTGGCTCACTCGTAGAAGCAACAGCACCAGCGACCCGGGCACTTCCAAAGTTCGAGACGGCAACGGGAAACCACGACGCAATAAGCACAAACTTGGCAATAGTAATGGGGGAGCGCACGACACAGCAGTCAATGCCGGATTTAGCAGCCCCAAACCTGGTCAACGGAAGAAGCCATTCAAGGCAAACAGAGACGGACTATCCAATTTGGATAAGATATTGGATAGGCCCTGCCAGATTCATGGCCACCCCAATAAACCAGCTAACCACACCAACAGAAGTTGTTTGGTCCTCAAACAGGCCGGCAAGTTAAATGCCAAATACAAGGGGAGGAAGCCGCCCGGTGACGACGACGACGATGAAACTCGCCAACCAAACACCGGGGGTCAGAAGCAGTTTCCCCCCGAAGTTAAGACAGTGAACATGGTACACATGACACAGTCCCCTACAGGGGAACGCATGGAGCGCTCTCTCCGTGCAGAGGATCACACTACGGCTATCTCAGCTGAACTACACAACGGGGGCATTACACCACATACCGCATTGGCGATTAAGCCACCGGTGTCCATTCAACATGATCGTTCAAATCCCATACAGGACTAGCAGTTCGGCTTTTGCCGTCCGCCGCATATACCCGGACAATCTGTACCGCGCATACATAACTATGCACTTAAAATACCCTGGGCACCGGAGAAAGCACAATACGGACGGACCTGAAAGTACTCCCATGACCTTCTCTTTTTCTAAGTTTTTTTCATTCTTCCTTTTTCTTGTTTCCCTCCACATGTGGCTCAATGGCTGGCCTCGGACTCTATCGGAGTTCGGGTTTGTACACCCACCCAAGGGCTATTTCTGTCAAGGAGTCCCTTCACCGAGGACAGGCGGCGCAGACGTGCGACAGGAGGTCCAAAATAACTTTTTGTAGATCGCACTCTCTATTTCGAGCATGTAAAGTGCCTTTCTCCTCCACCTTCGACCCCTGGCATATCAAATAGCCGGGGTCGCGGCTTTGTTATCTATATACATGATTGGCACATCACTTAGATCCCCGTAAAAATAATCCATTCTTTTCTAAAAGGACCGAGTTCTGCCCCTATGGTTGTCTCAAAAGTACACCTCGGCATAACTTGCCAGGGGCTCAGTATGGGAACAAATGAGTTGCCGACAAAGTCCAAACAGCTCTATAGCGTACTTCGGCGTCACGAGTTCGGCCTTATATGCATCAGCTCCGAATCATGTCTTGGGTCAATAGTTGGGTTGCCCGGCTCCTGTGCATGCTATCCTACGTTCCGCTCTATCGGCTAGGGTAGTAAAGGGAGAACTACAGCGATTGTGCTTCCGGATCACCTAGTTAAGCACCTCAGTAGAGAAAGTCGGAAACTGACTGTCATGATGTGGCGAGAGCTGGTCAACCACTCGATGACTTATCAGAATCTTTCGCGATTCCCTCCGTGTCACACGAAGGACCTCTTTCCGATCAAATATGTAAACGCATCGTATGAATAAGCCACATACATACCAGGGGCTATGTCGTAGACCCACCATAAAACTCCTACGGCTAAGTGAAAGTGTTAACGCCCTATAGTCTGGTTGCCTGGTTCGCCACATTGACACCTCCTTCATGGACCAAGACGTTTGGTCAAGAGTGATCAGATGCTTTTTCGAACACCCCCGTACTTCCTATGAGGGGGCTCAAGCCGACGACTGGAAAACTTTCAGTTCATATACAAACGGCCGCACAGGAGGAACAAAAGCCTTTAGGCAAAATCAAAATATAGACTGATTATAACAACTGTCTTTTACAATTCGCCAAGAGTTCACTCGAATATTATGCCTTTCGAACATTGACCCTCTATCAAGCGGGCAACTTCTAAGACATCCTCAAAGTAATGCTCTGGTGCGTGATGGTCCTTGCCCTTGGGTGGACCCTGTGCTACAACATCGACGGCCTTCATCTTCCCCCAGTATGTCTTGACTCGGGCAAAGGCCATCCGTGCACCTTCAATGCATGCCGACTGCTTCACGGCGTCGATACGTGGCACCGCATCAGCAAGCCACCGCACCAAGCCGAAATAGCTATTCGGAATCGGCTCAGTCAGCCACAGCTGAAGTATGACGTTCTTCATGGCAGCGCCGGACATCCTGTGAAGCTTGGCCCATTGGGACATCTGTTCATTCAGCGCTAGAGGGCGCTTTGATGCGCCGAACTGTGACCAGAAAAGCTTCTCCGTTGCATATCCCTCTTGCGCTTGGTAAAACTGCGCCGCATCGAATGAACTCTTCGGCTGGTCCAAAAACATGTATGGAGAACTCCACACTTGGTTAGGCTGAGCATAATTCGGATCGCCAAACTTAGTCTGTAATAAAAATGGCTTACCAGCCGCAATCTCCCCATCTTGCCGGATCTCCTCACGAGCCGCTCTAGATTCGGACCGCGCTTCTTTCGCCTCTCACAAGGCCTTGTCAAGCTCAGCCGCTTGGGCTTTATTCCCCTTCTCTAGGAATTCACAGCGGCTGGTAGTATTTTTTAGTTCGAGCGCCATCGAGGATATTTTCTCCTCGTCTTGGTGCTGAGCAGCTTGTTTGGCCTTTAACTCGGCCGATGCCTTTTCGGCAGCCGCATTACTAAATCGAGCCTGCTCCTTGGCCCGGGCCAGCTCTCCCCAAAGAATCTCAATGGCGGTGGCACCATCTGCAGCCATACATATTCCAGTATGCAACTTTCAGCGTCACGCTTATATTACAAACACATATATATAAGGATTGCTCCGAACACGTACCTTGTGGCTCATCAAGATGCCTGTTGATAAGCACGATATCAGTATCTTCCTCATCAATCTTGTGTTGCAAATCCGCAATCTCTACAGTCCTGACAGTTTTCGGGGAGGTCACAGCCTGTGTTCCAATTAATCATATTACTTCCTGGGCATATCTTTTGATCCTCTGATCGCCTCCCTCGGGAAGCCAATCAGAGTCTCAGGGGCTACTATCTATACACATGTGTATTCTTGAATAAAACACAATCGAACATAGTACGATACAAACCTCGAAGCCTCTTAGCAGGCCCACAAAGGCCTCATTCAATCCGCATTTCGCGGCCAGGACCTTTTCGACCACCGTGCCCATCAAGGTATGATGTTCCTCTGAGACGGACGCCTGTTGCAGCATGTTCGTCAATATATCCGGCGCCTCTGGGTCTCTGAAGACTGCTGAAGGAGTATGGCCTCCTTTTGAAGGGATCCATTATTCATATCCGGCTGTAGCCCGGAATGTTCAGGGCCTTTATTGTTGGTCCCCGGACCCTGGGCCACTGAAGTATCACCTTCGGATTGTGTCTTCATCATCCCTTGCACCACTTGTTGATCGGGAGAGACCCTCCACGACGACACCTCGAAGTCGTCCGCCCTATTGGTCGAGGAGATCGGTGGAGGCGTCTCGCTTTCCGTCATCTCTGGGAGAAGATCCCCCGAGGAAGAGGATTGTTGAAGAAGACTGCGTGCCGAACTGCAAAAAAATATTCTAGACGTTACAAGAAAGGGGCGGGACGTGTTTAAAACACCCTTGTTCACTTACGATTTGGCCTGAGGCTTGTCCTCGTCATGGTACCGAGCGATGACGTTGTCCTCCAAGCCCAAGCCACCCGATGAAGGCATCTTACCTCGTTTAGGAGCCTTTTCCCCCAATCTTCGGAGGCAGCCCTTTTCTCCCCATGGGGGGAAGAGACGTTGCCTTCCCCGTCAATTTTGTCTTCGGATGACGGAATCTTGTCTGGCACACCTTCGGGATGGGGGCCATCTTTGGTCCTCTCTGCCTTGCCCTCCTTCACAGGCATCTGGTATGGTGTCGGGGCTAGCATCCTTGTTAATACAGGATCCGCTGAACCTTCAGGAAGTGGGGCCGCACACCTAATCACCTCCGCTTTCTTTATCCAGCCCTGGAAGGAGATAGTTTGCTCAGTAATGTATTACGCCATACTTAAAAAAAGGTGTGCGGAAGTCAAGTGCTTACTGAGGTATCTGGACGGTTACAGTCGAGGCATGTGTCCTCAGTAGTGTCCGGCCAATGTTTTCATTTTCCAAAAAACAACTTCCACATCCCTTTGTGCATAATGCCGAAGAAGTGTTGGAGGGTTCGTGGTCCTTCTGGATTGAACTCCCACATACGGAGAGGCCTACATTGGCATGGTAGGATTCGGCGAATCAGCATTACTTCAATCACACTGACAAGATCGTTGTCCCTCTCGAGGAGGGTTCGGATGCTGCTTTGTAGAGTCTGCACTTCATCAACTGATCCCCAATCCAGCCCCTTGTTGGCCCATGATGCAAGGTGTAACGGTGGGCCAGGGTGAAACATGGGTGTAGCTACCCACATGGTGCGGCGAGGCTCCGTAACGTAAAACCACTCTCGCTGCCATTGATTGGAAGTTTCGGTAAAAGAGCCTTTTAGACAAGGAGTGTTGCTGAGCTGGCTGACTACAGCACCGCCGCACTCCACCTGTACCCCGTGGACTACCTTTGGTGTCACACTGAAGGTCTTGAGCCATAAGCCGAAGTGTCGAGGGATTCGGAGGAAGGCCTCGCACGTAATGATGAACGCCGAGACATGGAGGAAAGACTCTGGGGCTAGATCGTGAAAATCTAGTCCATAATAGAACATTAGCCCCCGGACGAAGGGATCAAGAGTGAGCCCTAACCCTCGAAGGAAGTGTGAGATGAATACAACCCTCTCGCCAGATCTGGGGGCCGGGATAGCCTGCCCTTGAGCAGGAAGCCTGTGGTGGATTTCCGCGGTCAGGTATCTGGCCGCTCGAAGCTTCGCAATATCCTCCTCTATAACGGAGAACGCCACCCATCGACCTTGAGGGTTGGGTCCGGACATAATGGGGAAGCTCGGAGCAACGAAGTCGAAACCTTGGGTGCTAGAACTCGAGGTTGGAGAGGCTGAGGAGAAGTTTGGCATCAAAAAGGACGGCCTTTGGTTCCTTTATAAAGGCAGCAGGAATTAAAACGCCTCCTCTTGAGCCTGAAAGCCTGCTTATTCGTAAGGTATCTTTCCAACTGAATGGTTGGGTTACCCACGCTCGTGTTAATGAGAATCCCGCAAACAGGGGACACGATCTCTGTTTCGACAGAGCGTGTCGATAGCAATCGCGCCTAGAAACATGGAACGGTGGGACAGGAGACGGTTCGAAAAACCGGGTGAGCGTGACGTCACATTATAAAAGTTGTCATTGAATTGGACACGTGGAATATTATATTCTCTCTGCGGTTGTGTGTGGTGTTGTGTTACAAGTCCGGACACATTCAAATACGTCTGGAGACTATCTTGGACTTCGGAGGAAGGAACCCGCCTTGCAATGTCGAAGACAGATCTACGCGCCGGATACGTTGTCATTGAAGCCAGGTTCAGGGGCTACTGAGGGAGTCCTAGACTAAGGGGTCCTCGGGCGTCCGGCATGTTAGCCATGGGCCGGACTGATGGGTTGTGAAGATACGAAGACCGAAGACTGCACCCGTGTCCGGATGGGACTCTCCTTGGCGTGGAAGGCAAGCTTGGCGACCAAATATGTAGATTCCTTTCTTTGTAACCGACCTTGTGTAACCCTAGATCCTCCTGGTGTCTATATAAACTGGAGGACTTACTCCGGAGGGGAGACATTGTCATAACCATACAAGCTAGACCTCTAGGGTTTAGCCATTATGATCTCGTGGTAGATCAACTCTTGTAATACTCATATTCATCAAGATCAATCAAGCAGGACATAGGGTATTACCTCCATAGAGAGGGCCCGAACCTGGGTAAAACATCGTGTCCCCCGTCTCCAGTTACCATCGACCTTAGACGCATAGTTCGGGACCCCCTACCCGAGATCCGCCGGTTTTGACACCGACATACGTAACTGAATCCGAGCGAGGCGTTCGCTTACTAATGTCTACTAAACAACCTTCTTCTTGTAGACGTTGTTGGGCCTCCAAGTGCAGAGGTTTGTAGGACAGTAGAAAATTTCCTTCAAGTGGATGACCTAAGGTTTATCAATCCATGGGAGGCGTAGGATGAAGATGGTCTCTCTCAAGAAACCCCGCAACCAAATAACAAGGAGTCTCTTGTGTCCCCAACACACCCAATACAACGGTAAATTCTATAGGTGGACTAGTTCGGCGAAGAGATGGTAATACAAGTGGTATATGCATAGTAGATATGGGTATTTGTAATATGAAATTATAAAAACAGCAAGGTAGCAAGTGATAAAAGTGAGCGTAAACGATATTGCAATGCTAGGAAATAAGGCCTAGGGTTCATACTTTCACTAGTGTAAGTTCCCTCTATAATCATAACATAATTGGATCACATAACTATCCCTCAACATGCAACAAAGAGTCACTCCAAAGTCACGAATAGCGGAGAATGAACAAAGAGATTATGGTAGGGTACGAAACCACCTCAAAGTTATTCTTTCCAATCAATCTGTTGGGCTATTCCTATAAGTGTCACAAACAGCCCTAGAGTTCGTACTAGAATAACACCTTAAGACACAAATCAACCAAAACCCTAATGTCACCTAGATACTCCAATGTCACCTCAAGTATCCGTGGGTATGATTATACGATATGCGTCACACAGTCTCAGATTCATCTATTCAACCAACACAAAGGACCTCAAAGAGTGCCCCAAAGTTTCTACCGAAGAATCACGACGAAAACATGTGCCAACCCCAATGCATAGGTTCCCAAGGTCATGGAACCCGCAAGTTGATCACCAAAACATACATCAAGTGGATCATAGAATACCCCATTGTCACCACATGTATCCCACGCAAGACATGGCAATGTATCTCGGAATGGCTATGGAAATGCCATAATAGGTAGGTATGGTGGCTATTTTGAGGAAGATATAAGGACGTTTATGTGTGAAAGAGCGTATCATATCATGGGGTTTGGATGCACCGGCGAAGTTTGCGCCAGCTCTCAATGTGAGAAAGGGCAATGCACGGTACCAAAGAGGCTAGCAAGGGTGAGAGTGCGTATAATCCATGGACTCAACATTAGTCATAAAGAACTCACATACTTATTGCAAAAATCTACAAGTCATCAAAAACCTCGGCACTACGCGCATGCTCCTAGGGGGATAGATTGGTAGGAAAAGACCATCGCTCGTCCCCGACCGCCACTCATAAGGAAGACAATCAAATAACACCTCATGTTTCAAATTTGTTGCATAACGTCTACCATATGTGCATGCTACGGAACTTGCAAACTTCAACACAAGTATTTCTCAATTTCACAACTACTCAACTAGCACGACTTTGATATCATTATCTACATATCTCAAAACAATCGTCAAGCATCAAACTTCTCTTAGTATTCAATACTCTATATGAAAGTTTTTACTATTCTTGGATGCCTAGCATGTTATGATTATTTAAGCAAATTACCATGCTATTTAAGACTCTCAAAATAATATAAGTGAAGCATGAGAGTTCATCTATTTCTTCAAAATAAAACTACCACCATGCTCTAAAAGATATAAGTGAAGCACTAGAGCAATAACGCACTACTCCGAAAGATGTAAGTGAAGATCAATGAGTAGTCGAATAATTATGCAACTATGTGAAGACTCTCTAACATTTAAGAATTTCAGATCTTGGTATTTTATTCAAACAGCAAGCAAAGCAAAGTAAAATGACATTCTAAGAATGGCAAACATTATGTGAAGAAGCAAAAACTTAGGATCAACCGAAACTAACCGATAGTTGTTGAAGAAGAAAGGTGGGATGCCAACCGGGGCATCCCCAAGCTTAGATGCTTGAGACTTCTTGAAATATTATCTTGGGATGCCTTGGGCATCGCCAAGCTTGAGCTTTTGTGTCTCCTTAATTCCTGTCATATCACGGTCTCCCTAAATCTCAAAAGCTTCATCCACACAAAACTCAACAAGGACTCATGAGATAAGTTAGTATAAACCATTGCAAAAACCTTATCATACTCTACTCTAGAAAGTCACTAAAATTATTATTTAACATTGCATACTAAATTCCTCTGCATATTTAATAGTCCTATCCTCAAATAGAATCATTAAAGAAGCAAATATATGCAAACAATGCAAACATAACAGCAATCTGCCTAAAGAGGATAGTCTGTAAAGAATGCTGCAACATCCATACTTACCTAGATCCAAAAATTATGAGAGAAAATTCCCACTGTAGTAAATTTATCAGATCTTAATATGCAAAAGGTTTCAACATTTTATTGCATTCTGAATTTTCTAGGGAATTATTGCAATAGCGGTAAACTTTTATGTTTTCAAACAGCAACATGTGGACTTCTAAAATAGGCATAGTAAAGGCTATAAATGCCACTTTTATTGAAATAAAAGATGCAAAAGATTGTTCTAAATACCAGCAAGAAAATCCTAACAAAATAAATTGACACTCCAAGCAAAACACATACATGTGGTAAATAAAAATATAGCTCCAAGTAAAGTTACTGATGAACGAAGACGAAAGAGGGGATGCCTTCCGGGGCATCCCCAAGCTTAGGGTTTTGGTTGTCCTTGAATATTACCAAGGGGTTCCTTGGGCATACCCAAGCTTAGGCTCTTGCCACTCCTTATTCCATAGTCCATCGAATCTTTACCCAAAACTTGAAAACTTCACAACACAAAACTTAACTGAAAACTCGTAAGCTCTGTTAGTATAAGAAAGTAAATCACCACTTCAAGGTACTGTAATGAACTCATTCTTTATTTATATTGGTGTTAAACCTACTGTATTCCAACTTCTCTATGGTTTATAAACTATTTTACTAGCCATAGATTCATCAAAATAAGTAAACAACACATGAAAAACAGAATCTGTCAAAAACAGAACAGTCTGTAGTAATCTGGATCAAACGTATACTTATGGAACTCATAAAATTCTCAAATAAATTGCTGGAACTGAGGAATTTATCTATTAATCATCTGAACAAAGAATTAACTAAATATCACTCTCCAATAAAAAAATGGCAGCTAATCTCGTGAGCGCTAAAGTTTCTGTTTTTTACAGCAAGATCAACAAGACTTTCCCCAAGTCTTCCCAACAGTTCTACTTGGCACAAACACTAATTAAAAGCATAAGACCACATATAAATAGAGGATAGATGAATTATTTATTATTAAACAGGATCAAAAAGCAAGGGACAAAAATAAATTTGGGTTGTCTCCCAAGAAGCGCTATCGTTTAACGCCCCTAGCTAGGCATGATGATTTCAACGATGCTCACATAAAAGATAAGAATTGAAACATAAAGAGAGCATCATGAAGAATATGACTAGCACATTTAAGTCTAACATAATTCCTATGCATAGGTATTTTGTGAGCAAATAACTTATGGGAACAATAATCAATTAGCATAGGAAGGTAAAGCAAGAAAAACTTCAAGATTTTAAGCACATAGAGAGGAAACTTGGTATTACTGTAATTCCTACAAGCATATGTTCCTCCCTCATAATAATTTTCAGTAGCATCATGAATGAATTCAACAATATAACCAGCACCTAAAGCATTCTTTTCATGATGTACAAGCATATAATTTTTATTACTCTCCACATAAGAAAAATTCTTCTCAAGAATGATAGTGGGAGCAAACTCAACAAAATAACTATCATGTGATTGAAAATTAAGATCAAGATGACAAGTTTCATGGTTATCATTATTCTATAAAGCATATGTGTCATCACAGTAATCATCATAGATAGGAAGCATGCTTTCATCATAGTAAATTTGCTCATCAAAGCTTGTGGGACAAAAAATATCATCTTCATCAAACATAGCTTCCCCAAGCTTGTGGCTTTGCATATCATTAGCATCACAGATATTCAAGGAATTCATACTAATAACATTGAAATCATGCTCATCATTCAAATATTTAGTGCCAGACATTTCATAGATTTCTTCTTCTAGCACTTGAGCACAATTATCCATTCCATCATACTCACGAAAGATATTAAAAAGGTGAAGCGTATGAGACAAACTCAATTCCATTTTTATAGTTTTCTTTTATAAACTAAACTAGTGATAAAACAAGAAACTAAAAGACTCGATTGCAAGATCTAAAGATATACCTTCAAGCACTAACCTTCCCGGCAACAGCGCCAGAAAAGAGCTTGATGTCTACTACACAACCTTCTTTTTGTAGACGTTGGTGGACCTCCAAGTGCAGAGGTTTGTAGGACAGTAGAAAATTTCCCTCAAGTGGATGACCTAAGGTTTATCAATCCATGGGAGGCGTAGGATGAAGATGGTCTCTCTCAAGAAACCCTGCAACCAAATAATAAGGAGTCTCTTGTGTCCCCAACACACCCAATACAACGGTAAATTTTATAGGTGCACTAGTTCGGCGAAGACACGGTAATACAAGTGGTATATGGACAGTAGATATGGGTATTTGTAATATGAAATTATAAAAACAGCAAGGTAGCAAGTGATAAAAGAGAGCGTAAATGGTATTGCAATGCTAGGAAATAAGGCCTAGGGTTCATACTTTCACTAGTGTAAGTTCCCTCAACAATAATAACGTAATTGGATCACATAACTATCCCTCAACATGCAACAAAGAGTCACTCCAAAGTCACTAATAGCGCAGAACGAACGAAGGGATTATGGTAGGGTACGAAACCACCTCAAAGTTATTCTTTCCAATCAATCCGTTGGGCTATTCCTATAAGTGCAACAAACAGCTCTAGAGTTCGTACTAGAATAACACCTTAAGACACAAATCAACCAAAACCCTAATGTCACCTAGATACTCCAATGTCACGTCAAGTATCTGTGGGTATGATTATACGATATGCGTCACACAATCTCAGATTCATCTATTCAACCAACACAAAGGACCTCAAAGAGTGCCCCAAAGTTTCTACCAGAGAATCACGACGAAAACGTGTGCCAACCCCAATGCATAGGTTCCCAAGGTCACGGAACCAGCAAGTTGATAACCAAAACATACATCAAGTGGATCATAGAATACCCCATTGTCACCACAGGTATCCCACGCAAGACATACATCAAGTGTTCTCAAATCTTTAAAGACTCAATCCGATAAGATAACTCCAAAGGGGAAACTCAATTCATTACAAGAGAGTAGAGGGGAGAAAACATCATAGGATCCAACTATAATAGCAAAGCTCGCGATACATCAAGATCGTATCATCTCAAGAACACGAGAGAGAGAGATCAAACACATAGCTACTGGTACATACCCTCAGCCCTGAGGGAGAACTACTCCCTCCTCGTCATGGAGAGCACCGAGATGATGAAGATGGCCACCGGAGAGGGATTCCCCCTCCGGCAGGGTGCCGGAACGGGTCAAGATTGGCTTTCGGTGGCTACGGAGGCTTCTGGCGGCGGAACTCCCGATCTATTGTGCTCTTCGATGTTTTTAGGGTATATGGAGATATATAGACGGAAGAAGTACGTCAGGGGGGCCACGAGGGGCTCACGAGGGTGGAGGGCGCGCCCAGGGGGGTGGGCGCCCCCTGCCTCATGACCTCCTCGCAGATCCCCCGACATGCACTCCAAGTCTTCTGGGCTTCTTTCCTTCCCAAAATGAGTTCCGTGAAGTTTCAGGTCAATTGGACCCCATTTGATTTTCCTTTTCTTCGAAACCCTAAAACAAGGTAAAAAATAGAAACTGGCACTGGGCTCTGGGTTAATAGGTTAGTCCCAAAAATGATATAAAAGTGTATAATAAAGCCCATAAGCATTCAAAACAGTGGATAATATAGCATGGAGCAATCAAAAATTATAGATACGTTGGAGACGTATCAGCATCCCCAAGCTTAATTCCTGTCGTCCTCGAGTAGGTAAATGATAAAAACCAGAATTTTTGATGCGGAGTGCTACTTGGCATAATTTCAATGTGATTCTTCTTAATTGTGGTATGAATATTCAGATCCATAAGATTCAAGACAAAAGTTCATATTGACATAAAAATGATAATACTTAAAGCATACTAACTAAGCAATTATGTCTTCTCAAAATAACATGGCCAAAGAAAGTTCATCCCTACAAAATCATATAGTTTAGTCATGTTTCATTTTCGTCACACAAGAATGCTCTCATCATGCACAACCCCGATGACAAGCCAAGCAATTGTTTCATACTTTAGTAATCTCAAACTCATAAACTTTCACGCAATACATGAGCGTGAGCCATGGATATAGCACTATGGGTGGAATAGAATAATGAGGGGGTTATGTGGAGAGGACAAAAAGGAGAAAGTCTCACATCAACGAGGCTAATCAATGGGCTATGGAGATGCCCACCGATTGATGTTAATGCAAGGAGTAGGGATTGCCATGCAACGGATGCACTAGAGCTATAAATGCATGAAAGCTCAACAGAAGAAACTAGTGGGTCTGCATCCAACTTGCTTGCTCACGAAGACCTAGGGCACTTGAGGGGGCCCATTGTTGGAATATACAAGCCATTTTCTATAATGAAAAATTCCCACTAGTATATGAAAGTGATAACATGAGAGACTCTGTACTATGAAGATCATGGTGCTACTTTGAAGCACAAGTGTGGTAAAAGGATAGTAACATTGTCCCTTCTCTCTCTTTTTCTCTCATTTTTTGGGCCTTTTCTTTTTTATCGCCTTTCTCTTTTTTTGGGCCTTCTCTTTTCATTATGGCCTTTCTTTTTTATTCCTCACTTGGGACAATGCTCTAATAATGATGATCCTCACACTTCTATTTATATACAACTCAATGATTACAACTCGATACTAGAACAAAGATGACTCTATATGAATGCCTCCGGCGGTGTACCGAGATATGCAATGAATCAAGAGTGACATATATGAAATAATTATGAACGGCGGCTTTGCCACAAATACTATGTCAACTACATGATCATGCTAAGCAATATGACAATGATGAATGTGTCATGATAAACGGAATGGTGGAAAGTTGCATGGCAATGTATCTCGGAATGGCTATGGAAATGCCATAATAGGTAGGTATGGTGGATGTTTTGAGGAAGATATAAGGAGGTTTATGTGTGAACAAGCGTATCATATCACGGGGTTTGGATGCACCGGTGAAGTTTGCGCCAACTCTCAATGTGAGAAAGGGCAATGCACGGTACCGAAGAGGCTAGCAAGGATGGAAGGGTGAGAGTGTGTACAATCCATGGACTCAACATTAGTCATAAAGAACTCACATACTTATTGCAAAAATCTACAAGTCATCAAACACCTCGGCACTACGCGCATGCTCCTAGGGGGATAGATTGGTAGGAAAAGACCATCGCTCGTCCCCGACCGCCACTCATAAGGAAGACAATCAAATAACACCTCATGTTTCAAATTTGTTGCATAACGTTTACCATACGTGCATGCTACGGGACTTGCAAACTTCAACACAAGTATTTACCAATTTCACAACTACTCAACTAGCATGACTTTGATATTAGTATCTACATATCTCAAAACAATCATCAAGCATCAAACTTCTCTTAGTATTCAATACTCTATATGAAAGTTTTTACTATTCTTGGATGCCTAGCATGTTATGATTATTTAAGCAAATTACCATGCTATTTAAGACTCTCAAAATAATATAAGTGAAGCATGAGAGTTCATCTATTTCTTCAAGATAAAACTACCACCATGCTCTAAAAGATATAAGTGAAGCACTAGAGCAATAACACCCTACTCCGAAAGATGTAAGTGAAGATCAATGAGTAGTCGAATAATTATGCAACTATGTGAAGACTCTCTAACATTTAATAATTTCAGATCTTGGTATTTTATTCAAACTGCAAGAAAAGCAAAGTAAAATGACATTCTAAGAATGGCAAACATTATGTGAAGAAGCAAAAACTTAGGATCAACCGAAACTAACTGATAGTTGTTGAAGAAGAAAGGTGGGATGCCAACCGGGGCATCCCCAAGCTTAGATGCTTGAGACTTCTTGAAATATTATCTTGGGGTGCCTTGGGCATCCCCAAGCTTGAGCTTTTGTGTCTCCTTAATTCCTCTCATATCACGGTCTCCCTAAATATAAAAAGCTTCATCCACACAAAACTCAACAAGGACTCGTGAGATGAGTTAGTATAAACCATTGCAAAAACCTTATCATACTCTACTCTAGCAAATCACTAAATTTATTATTCAACATTGCATACTAAATTCGTCTGCATATTTAATAGTCCTATCCTCAAATAGAATCATTAAAGAAGCAAACATATGCAAACAATGCAAACATAACAGCAATCTGCCTAAAGAGGATAGTCTGTAAAGAATGCTGCAACATCCATACTTACCTAGGTCCAAAAATTATGAAAGAAAATTCCAACTGTAGCAAATTTATCAGAGCTTAATATGCAAAAGGTTTCAACATTTTATCGTATTCTTAATTTTCTAGGGAATTATTGCAACAGCGGTAAACTTTTCTGTTTTCAAACAGCAACATGTGGACTTCTAAAATAGGCATAGTAAAGGCTATAAATGCCACTTTTATTGAAATAAAAGATGCAAAATATTGTTCTAAATAACAGCAAGAAAATCCTAACAAAATAAATTGACACTCCAAGCAAAACACATATCATGTGGTAAATAAAAATATAGCTCCAAGTAAAGTTACCGATGAACGAAGACGAAAGAGGGGGTGCCTTCCGGGGCATCCCCAAGCTTAGGATTTTGGTTGTCCTTGAATATTACCAAGGGGTTCCTTGGGCATACCCAAGCTTAGGCTCTTGCCACTCCTTATTCCATAGTCCATCGAATCTTTACCCAAAACTTGAAAACTTCACAACACAAAACTTAACAGAAAACTCATAAGCTTCGTTAGTATAAGAAAGTAAATCACCACTTCAAGGTACTGTAATGAACTCATTCTTTATTTATATTGGTGTTAATCCTACTGTATTCCAACTTCTCTATGGTTTATAAACTATTTTACTAGCCATAGATTCATCAAAATAAGTAAACAACACATGAAAAACAGAATCTGTCAAAAACAGAACAGTCTGTAGTAATCTGGATCAAACGTATACTTATGGAACTCATAAAATTCTCAAATAAATTGCTGGACCTGAGGAATTTATCCATTAATCATCCGAAAAAAGAATTAACTAAATATCACTCTAAAATAGAAAAATGGTAGCTAATCTCGTGAGCGCTAAAGTTTCTGTTTTTTACAGCAAGATCAACAAGACTTTCCCCAAGTCTTCCCAACGGTTCTACTTGGCACAAACACTAATTAAAAGCATAAAACCACATATAAACAGAGGCTAGATGAATTATTTATTATTAAAAAGGATCAAAAATCAAGGGACAAAAATAAATTTGGGTTGTCTCCCAACAAGCGCTATCGTTTAACGCCCCTAGCTAGGCATGATGATTTCAACGATGCTCACATAAAAGATAAGAATTGAAACATAAAGAGAGCATCATGAAGAATATGACTAGCACATTTAAGTCTAACATACTTCCTATGCATAGGGATTTTGTGAGCAAATAACTTATGGGAACAATAATCAATTAGCATAGGAAGGTAAAGCAAGCAAAACTTCAAGATTTTAAGCACATAGAGAGGAAACTTGGTATTACTGTAATTCCTACAGCCATATGTTCCTCCCTCATAATAATTTTCAGTAGCATCACGAATGAATTCAACAATATAACCAGCACCTAAAGCATTCTTTTCATGATCTACAAGCATAGAATTTTTATTACTCTCCACATAATAAAATTCTTCTCAAGAATGATAGTGGGAGCAAACTCAACAAAATAACTATCATGTGATTGAAAATTAAGATCAAGATGACAAGTTTCATGGTTATCATTATTCTATAAAGCATACGTGTCATCACAATAATCATCATAGATAGGAAGCATGCTTTCATCATAGTAAATTTGCTCATCAAAGCTTGGGGGACAAAAAATATCATCTTCATCAAACATAGCTTCCCCAAGCTTGTGGCTTCGCATATCATTAGCATCATAGATATTCAAGGAATTCATACTAACAACATTGAAATCATGCTCATCATTCAAATATTTAGTGCCAGACATTTTATAGATTTCTTCTTCTAGCACTTGAGCACAATTATCCATTCCATCATACTCACGAAAGATATTAAAAAGGTGAAGCGTATGAGACAAACTAAATTCCATTTTTATAGTTTTCTTTTATAAACTAAACTAGTGATAAAACAAGAAACTAAAAGATTCGATTGCAAGATCTAAAGATATACCTTCAAGCGCTAACCTCCCCGGCAACGGCGCCAGAAAAGAGCTTGATGCCTACTACACAACCTTCTTTTTGTAGACGTTGGTGGGTCTCCAAGTGCAGAGGTTTGTAGGACAGTAGCAAATTTCCTCAAGTGGATGACCTAAGGTTTATCAATCCGTGGGAGGCATACGATGAAGATGGTCTCTCTCAAGAAACCCTGCAACCAAATAACAAGGAGTCTCTTGTGTCCCCAACACACCCAATACAACGGTAAATTGTATAGGTGCACTAGTTCGGAGAAGAGATGGTAATACAAGTGGTATATGGATAGTAGATATGGGTATTTGTAATATGAAATTATAAAAACAGCAAGGTAGCAAGTGATAAAAGGGAGCGTAAACGGTATTGCAATGCTAGGAAATAAGGCCTAGGGTTCATACTTTCACTAGTGTAAGTTCCCTCAACAATAATAACATAATTGGATCACATGACTATCCCTCAACATGCAACAAAGAGTCACTCCAAAGTCACTAATAGCGGAGAACGAACGAAGAGATTATGGTAGGGTACGAAACCACCTCAAAGTTATTCTTTCCAATCAATCCGTTGGGCTATTCCTATAAGTGTCACAAACAGCCCTAGAGTTCGTACTAGAATAACACCTTAAGACACAAATCAACCAAAACCCTAATGTCACCTAGATACTCCAATGTCACCTCAAGTATCTGTGGGTATGATTATACAATATGCGTCACACAATCTCAGATTCATCTATTCAACCAACACAAAGGACCTCAAAGAGTGCCCCAAAGATTCTACCGGAGAATCACGGCGAAAACGTGTGCCAACCCCAATGCATAGGTTCCCAAGGTCACGGAACCAGCAAGTTGATCACCAAAACATACATCAAGTGGATCATAGAATACCCCATTGTCACCACAGGTATCCCATGCAAGACATACATCAAGTGTTCTCAAATCTTTAAAGACTCAATCCGATAAGATAACTCCAAAGGGGAAACTCAATTCATTACAAGAGAGTAGAGGGGGGAGAAAACATCATAGGATCCAACTATAGTAGCAAAGCTCGCGATACATCAAGATCGTATCATCTCAAGAACACGAGAGAGAGAGATCAAACACATAGCTACTGGTACATACCCTCAGCCCCGAGGGAGAACTACTCCCTCCTCGTCATGGAGAGCACCGAGATGATGAAGATGGCCACCGGAGAGGGATTTCCCCTCCGGCAGGGTGCCGGAACGGGTCAAGATTGGCTTTCGGTGGCTACGGAGGCTTCTGGCGGTGGAACTCCCGATCTATTGTGCTCTTCGATGTTTTTAGGGTATATGGAGATATATAGGCGGAAGAAGTACGTCAGGGGGGCCACGAGGGGCTCACGAGGGTGGAGGGCGCGCCCCCTGCCTCATGACCTCCTCGCAGATCCCCCGACATGCACTCCAAGTCTTCTGGGCTTCTTTCCTTCCCAAAATGAGTTCCGTGAAGTTTCAGGTCAATTGGACCCTGTTTGATTTTCCTTTTCTTCGAAACCCTAAAACAAGGTAAAAAAATAGAAACTGGCACTGGGCTCTGGGTTAATAGGTTAGTCCCAAAAATGATATATAAGTGTATAATAAAGCCCATAAACATTCAAAACAGTAGATAATATAGCATGGAGCAATCAAAAATTATAGATACGTTGGAGACGTATCACTTAATGAACCCGAGCAATTGCACTAGCTACGTAACTGAAACCAAGCGATCGATCCCTTGGCTGTTAACTAAAGCCGAGTGGTTCGTTCGCTGCTGACTGAACCCGAGCGATTCCTTCGCTTCTGCTTCGAACTGAACGCGAGCGATCGATCGATAGCTAGCAGTTGTTGTTTACTGAAGCTGATCAAACCCCCATGTGAGACGTAGCTAGCCAACCGGTGTTGGGTTGCCTCTTGATGAACGGTGACTGTTGCTAACATGTGCGTGGTACGTAGAATGAGTCGAGCCGGTTGGTTGTTTCTGGATGAACAGTTTCCAGTGGGGTTGGATGAATAGGACCCCATGGTTGTAGGCTGTTGCGGTTGGATGACCAGGACCCTGAGGTGGCCGCCATACTCCAGCCTGTTGGGGTGGACGAACAGGACCCCGTGGAGGCTGGATGAATAGTAGCCCATGGATGAATAGTAGCAGGTGGAGGCTGGTGGAAGTCAACGGTGGATGTACAATAGTTTGTGGAGGCTAGGGCGAGGCCGTAGATGGTGGACGAATAGTAGGCCATGGAGTCCTATTTTGCGGTACGCCACACCCCTCATGATGAATAAGTCCCCGTTTCAACCGTTGGCGCTCGAAAAAAAGTTTGTTTCCTCCGTTTTGCGGTACGCTAGACCCCTACCGATCAACAGGACCCTGTTTCAACCATAGGTGCTCGAATAGAAGTCTATTTCCTCTGTTTTGCGGTACGTCAGATCCCCCGATCAACAAGACCCCGTTTCGACCATACATGGTCGAATAAAAGGTCGTTTCCTCCATTTTGCGGTACTCTAGACATGGTTTTGGCTGGTCCGTCCAAGCCAGTTGGCTCCCAATGAACTGCACGCGTCCCGACCCAGTCGCTTCGCTCCCAATGAACAAGACACGTTCCACCTAGTCGGTTGGCTCCCAGCGAACACGACGCTTGCTACCTCTTAAGCATGCGTTGGTTTTCCCTTGAAGAGGAAAGGGTGATGCAGCAAAGTAGCATAAGTATTTCCCTCAGTTTTTGAGAACCAAGATATCAATCCAGTAGGAGAAAATGCACAAGTCAGCTAGTACCTGCACAAACAACCAAGAACCTTGTGACCAACGCGATAAAGGGGTTGTCAATCCCTTCACGGTCACTCGCAAAAGTGAGATCTTATAAAGATAGTGAAGTAAATATTTTTGATATTTTTTTGTATAGATTGGAATGTAAAGATTGCAAAATAGTAAACGAGATGCGATGAAAATAAAAGAGATGCAATATAATAAGAAAGAGACCCGGGGGCCATAGGTTTCGCTAGTGGCTTCTTTCAAGATAGCATGTATTATGGTGGGTGAACAAATTATTGCCGAGCAATTGATAGAAAAGCGCATAGTTATGAAGATATCTAAGGCAATGATCATGAATATAGGCATCATGTCCGAGTCAAGTAGATCGAAACGATTCTGCATCTACTACTATTACTCCACACATCGATCGCTATCCAGCATGCATCTAGAGTATTAAGTTCATAAGAACAGAGTAACACATTAAGCAAGATGACATGATGTAGAGGGATAAACTCAAGCAATATGATATAAACCCCATCTTTTTATCCTTGATGGCAACAATACAATATGTGCCTTGCTGCCCCTACTGTCACTGGGAAAGGACACCGCAAGACTGAACCCAAAGCTAAGCACTTCTCCCATTGCAAGAAAGATCAATCTAGTAGGCCAAACTAATTCGAAGAGACTTGCAAAGATATCAAATCATGCATATAAGAATTCAGAGCAGAACCAAATAATATTCAAAGATAATCTTGTTCGTAAATCCACAATTCATGGGATCTCGGCAAACACACCGCAAAAGAGTTTTACATCGAATAGATCTCCAAGAACATCGAGGAGAACTTTGTATTCAGAATCAAAGAGAGAGAAGAAGCCATCTAGCTAATAACTATGTACCAGAAGGTCTGTGGTAAACTACCCACGCTTCACCGGAGAGGCAATGATGTTGATGTACAAGCCCTCCGTGATCGATTCCTGTTCTGGCAGATCACCAGAAAAGGCCCCAAGATGGGATCTCCCGGGTACAGAAGGTTGCGGCGGTGGAAAAGTGGTTTTGTAGCTCTCCCTGATGTTTCTAGGGTATAATAGTATATATAGGTGAAATAAGTACGTCGGTGGAGCTACGAGGGGCCCATGAGGATGGGGGCATGCCTACCCCCCTAGGCGCACCCTCCTGCCTCGTGGCCGCCTCATGGCGTTCCAGACTTCGAATCCAAGTCTTCTGGATTGCTTTCGGTCCAAGAAAGATCATCACGAAGGTTTCATTACATTTGGTATTCCTTTTCTGTGAAACTCTAAAATAGGCAAAAAAACAGAAACAGGCACTGGGCCTTTAGTTAATAGGTTTGTCCCAAAAATAATATAAAAGAGCATATTAAAGCCCATTAAACATCCAAAACAGATAGTATAATAGCATGGAACAATAAAAAATTATAGATACGTTGGAGACGTATCAAGCAACCCCAAGCTTAATTCCTGCTCGTCCTCGAGTAGGTAAATGATAAAAACAGAATTTTTCATGTGGAATGCTACCTAACATAATTATCAATGTAATTTTCTTTATTGTGGCAAGAATGTTCAGATCCGAAAGATTCAAGACAAAAGTTTAATATTGACATAAAAATAATAATACTTTAAGCATACTAACAAAGTAATCATGTCTTCTCAAAATAACATGGCCAAAGAAAGTTCATCCCTACAAAATCATATAGTTTGGCTATGCTCCATCTTCGTCACACAAAATATTCAAATCATGCACAACCCCAATGACAAGCCAAGCAATTGTTTAATACTTTGGTATTCTCAAACTTTTTCAACTTTCATGCAATACATGAGCGTGAGCCACGGACATAGCACTATAGGTGGAATAGAGTGGTGGTTGTGGAGAAAACAAAAAGGAGGAAGATGGTCTCACATCAACTAGGCGCATTAATGGGCTATGGAGATGCCCATCAATATATATCAATGTGAGTGAGTAGGGATTGCCATGCAACGGATGCACTAGAGCTATAAATGTATGAAAGCTCAACAAAAGAAACTATGTGGGTGTGCATCCAACTTGCTTGCTCATGAAGACCTAGGGCATTTTGAGGAAGCCCATTATTGGAATATACAAGCCAAGTTCTATAATGAAAAATTCCCACTAGTATATGAAAGTGAAAAAATAAGAGACTCTCTATCATGAAGATCATGGTGCTACTTTGAAGCACAAGTGTGGAAAAAGGATAGTAGCATTGTCCCTTCTCTCTTTTTCTCTCTCTCTTTTTTGGCTTCTTTGGCCTCTCTCCTTTTTTATTTCCTCACACGGGACAATGCTCTAATAATGATGATCGTCACACTTCTATTTATTTACAACTCAAGGATTACAACTCAATACTTAGAACAAAATATGACCCTATATGCGTGCCTCCGGCAGTGTACCGGGATGTGCAATGAATCAAGAGTGACATGTATGAAAAAATTATGAATGGTGGCTTTTCCACAAATACGATGTCAACTACATGATCATGCAAGGCAATATGACAATGATGGATCGTGTCATAATAGACGGAACGGTGGAAAGTTGCATGGCAATATATATCAGAATGGCTATGGAAATGCCATAATAGGTAGGTATGGTGGCTGTTTTGAGGAAGGTAAATGGTGGGTTTATGGTACCGGCTAAAGTTGCGCGGTACTAGAGAGGCTAGCAACGGTGGAAGGGTGAGAGTGCATATAACCCATGGACCCAACATTAGTCATAAAGAACTCACATACTTATTGCAATAATCTACAAGTCATCAAAACCAAGCACTACGCGCATGCTCCTAGGGGGGTAGATTGGTAGGAAAATACCATAGCTCGTCCCCGACCGCCACTCATAAGGAAGACAATCAAAGAAACACCTCATGCTTCAAATTTGTTACACAACGGTTACCATACGTGCATGCCACGGGACATGCAAACTGAAGGAAATATGCCCTAGAGGCAATAATAAAGTTATTATTTATTTCCTTATTTCATGATAAATGTTTATTATTCATGCTAGAATTGTATTAACCAGAAACATAATACATGTGTGAATACATAGACAAACAGAGTGTCACTAGTATGCCTCTACTTGACTAGCTCGTTAATCAAAGATGGTTATGTTTCCTAAACATAGACAAAGAGTTGTTATTTGATTAATGGGATCACATCATTAGGACAATGATGTGATTGACTTGACCCATTCCGTTAGCTTAGCACTCGATCGTTTAGTATGTTGCTATTGCTTTCTTCATGACTTATACATGTTCCTATGACTATGAGATTATGCAACTCCCGTTTACCGGAGGAACACTTTGTGTGCTACCAAATGTCACAACGTAACTGGGTGATTATAAAGGAGCTCTACAGGTGTCTCCAAAGGTACATGTTGGGTTGGCGTATTTCGAGATTAGGATTTGTCACTCCGATTGTCGGAGAGGTATCTCTGGGCCCTCTCGGTAATGCACATCACATAAGCCTTGCAAGCATTGCAACTAATGAGTTAGTTGTGAGATGATGTATTATGAACCGAGTAAAGAGACTTGCCGGTAACGAGATTGAACTAGGTATTGAGATACCGATGATCGAATCTCGGGCAAGTAACATACCGATGACAAAGGGAACAACGTATGTTGTTATGCGGTCTGACCGATAAAGATCTTCCTAGAATATGTAGGAGCCAATATGAGCATCCAGGTTCCGCTATTGGTTATTGACCAGAGACGTGTCTCGGTCATGTCTACATTGTTCTCGAACCCGTAGGGTCCGCACGCTTAAGGTTTCGATGACAGTTATATTATGAGTTTATGCATTTTGATGTACCGAAGTTTGTTCGGAGTCCCGGATGTGATCACGGACATGACGAGGAGTCTCGAAATGGTCGAGACAAAAAGATTGATATATTGGAAGCCTATATTTGGATATCGGAAGTGTTCCAGATGAAATCGAGATTTTTACTGGAGTACGAGGAGGTTACCGGAACCCCCCGGGAGGTATATGGGCCTTAGTGGGATTTATTGGAAGAGAGGAGAGGTGGCCAGGGCTGGGCCGCGCGCCCCTCCCCCCTTAGTCCGAATAGGACAAGGAGAGGGGGGCGGCGCCCCCCTTCCTTCTCTCTCTCCTCTTTCCCCCTCCCGAATCCTATTCCAACTAGGAAAGGGGGGAATCCTACTCCCGGTGGGAGTAGGACTCCTCCTGGCGCGCCCTCCTCCTGGCCGGCCGCACCCCCCCTTTGATCCTTTATATACGGGGCAGGGGGCACCTCCAGACACAAGTTGATCCACATGATCATATTCTTAGCCGTGTGCGGTGCCCCCTTCCACCATAATCCTCGATAATATTGTAGCGGTACTTAGGCGAAGCCCTGCGACGGTAGTACATCAAGTTCGTCACCACACCGTCATGCTGACGGAACTCTTCCCCGACACTTTGCTGGATCGGAGTCCGGGGATCGTCATCGAGCTGAACGTGTGCTAGAACTCGGAGGTGCCGTAGTTTCGGTGCTTGATCGGTCGGGCCGTGAAGACATACGACTACATCAACGGCGTTGTGCTAACGCTTCCGCTGTCGGTCTACAAGGGTACGTAGATCACACTCTCCCCTCTCATTGCTATGCATCACCATGATCTTGTGTGTGCATAGGAATTTTTTTGAAATTACTACGTTCCCCAACAGTGGTATCAGAGCCTAGGTTTTATGTGTTGATGTTATATGCATGAGTAGAACACAAGTGAGTTGTGGGCGATATAAGTCATACTGCTTACTAGCATGTCATACTTTGGTTCGGCGGTATTGTTGGATGAAGCGGCCCGGACCGACATTACGCGTACACTTACGCGAGACCGGTTCTCCCAACGTGCTTTGCACAAAGGTGGCTAGCGGGTGAAAGTTTCTCCAACTTTAGTTGAACCGAGTGTGGCTACGCCCGGTCCTTGCGAAGGTTAAAACAACACCAACTTGACAAACTATCGTTGTGGTTTTTATGCGTAGGTAAGATTGGTTCTTGCTTAAGCCCGTAGCAGCCACGTAAAACTTGCAACAGCAAAGTAGAGGACGTCTAACTTGTTTTTGCAGGGCATGTTGTGATGTGATATGGTCAAGACATGATGCTAAATTTTATTGTATGAGATGATCATGTTTTGTAACCGAGTTATCGGCAACTGGCAGGAGCCATATGGTTGTCGCTTTATTGTATGCAATGCAATCACGCTGTAATGCTTTACTTTATCACTAAGCGGGAGCGATAGTCGTGGAAGCATAATATTGGCGAGACGACAACGATGCTACGATGGAGATCAAGGTGTCGCGCCGGTGACGATGGTGATCACGACGGTGCTTCAAAGATGGAGATCACAAGCACAAGATGATGATGGCCATATCATATCACTTATATTGATTGCATGTGATGTTTATCTTTTATGCATCTTATCTTGGTTTGATTGACGGTAGCATTATAAGATGATCTCTCACTAATTATCAAGAAGTGTTCTCCCTGAGTATGCACCGTTGCGAAAGTTCTTCATGCTGAGACACCACGTGATGATCGGGTGTGATAGGCTCTACGTTCAAATACAACGGGTGAAAAACATTTGCACACGTGGAATACTCAGGTTATACTTGACGAGCCAAGCATATACAGATATGGCCTCGGAACACGGAGACCGAAAGGTTGAGCATGAATCATATGGTAGATATGATCAACATAGTGATGTTCAGCAATGAAACTACTCCATCTCACGTGATGATCGGACATGGTTTAGTTGATTTGGATCATGTAATCACATAGAGGATTAGAGGGATGTCTATCTAAGTGGGAGTTCTTTAGTAATATGATTAATTGAACTTAAATTTAATATGAACTTAGTCCTGGTAGTATTTTGCAAATCATGTTGTAGATCAATAGCTCGCGTTGTTGCTTCCCTGTGTTTATTTTGATATGTTCCTAGAGAAAATTGTGTTGAAAGATGTTAGTAGCAATGATGCGGATTGGATCCATGATCTGAGATTTATCCTCATTGCTGCATAGAAGAATTATGTCCTTGATGCACCGCTAGGTGACAAACCTATTGCAGGAGCAGATGCAGATGATATGAACGTTTGGCTAGCTCAATATGATGAATACTTGATAGTTTAGTGCACCATGCTTAATGGCTTAGAATCGGGACTTCAAAGACGTTTTGAACGTCATGGACCATATGAGATGTTCCAGGAGTTGAAGTTAATATTTCAAGCAAATACCCGAGTTGAGAGATATGAAGTCTCCAACAAGTTCTATAGCTAAAAGATGGAGGAGAATCGCTCAACTAGTGAGCATGTGCTCAGATTGTCTGGGTACTACAATCGCTTAAATCAAGTGGGAGTTAATCTTCCAGATAAGATAGTGATTGACAGAATTCTCTAGTCAGCATCACCAAGTTTGTAGAACTTCGTGATGAACTATAATATGCAAGGGATAACGGAAATAACTCCCAAGCTCTTCGTGATGCTGAAATCAACGAAGGTAGAAATCAATAAAAACATCAAGTGTTGATGGTTGACAAGACCACTAGTTTCAAGAAAAAGGCCAAAGGGAAGAAGGGGAACTTCAAGAAGAACGGCAAGCAAGTTGCTGCTCAAGTGAAGAAGCCCAAGTCTGATCCTAAGCCTGAGACTAAGTGCTTCTACTGCAAAGGGACTGGTCACTGGAAGTGGAACTGCCCCAAGTATTTGGCGGATAAGAAGGATGGCAAGGTAAACAAAGGTATATTGGATATACGTGTTATTGATGTGTACTTTACTAGTGTTTATAGCAACCCCTCGGCATTTGATACTGGTTCAGTTGCTAAGAGTAGTAACTCAAAACGGGAGTTGCAGAATAAACATAAACTAGTAAAGGGTGAGGTGACGATGTGTGTTGGAAGTAGTTCCAAGATTGATATGATCATCATCGCACACTCCCTATACTTTCGGGATTAGTGTTGAAACTAAATAAGTGTTATTTGGTGTTTGCGATGAGCATGAATATGATTTGATCATGTTTATTGCAATACGGTTATTCATTAAAGTCAGAGAATAATTGTTGTTCTGTTTACATGAATAAAACCTTTGATGGTCATACACCCAATGAAAATAGTTCGTTGGATCTCGATCGTAGTGTTACACATATTCATAATATTGAAGCCAAAAGATGCAAAGTTAATAATGATAGTGCAACTTATTTGTGGCACTGCCGTTTAGGTCATATCGGTGTAAAGCGCATGAAGAAATCCCATACTGATGGACTTTTGGAACCACTTGATTATGAATCACTTGGTCCTTGCGAACCATGCCTCATGGGCAAGATGACTAAGACTCCGTTCTCCGGAACAATGGAGCGAGCAACAAACTTGATTGGAAATAATACATACTGATGTATGCAGTCCAATGAGTGTTGAGGCTCGTGGCGGGTATCATTATTTTCTGACCTTCACAGATGATCTGAGCAGATATGAGTATATCTACTTGACGAAACATAAGTCTGAAACATTTGAAAAGTTCAAATAATTTCAGGGTGAAGTGGAAAATCATCGTGACAAGAAAATAAGGTTTCTACGATCTGATCGCGGAGACAAATATTTGAGTTACGAGTTTGGTCTTCAATTAAAACATTGTGGAATAGTTTCACAAACTCATGCCACCTGGAACACCACAGCATAATGGTGTGTCCGATCATCATAACTGTACTTTATTGGATATAGTGCAATCTATGATGTCTCTTACCGATCTACCACTATCGTTTTGGGATTATGCATTAGAGACAGCTGCATTCACGTTAAAAAGGGCACCATCTAAATCTGTTGAAACGACACAATCTGAATTATGGTTTGGCAAGAAACCAAAGTTGTCCTTTCTTAAAGTTTTGGGTTGTGATGCTTATGTGAAAAAGTTTCATCCTGATAAGCTCAAACCCAAATCGGAGAAATATGTCTTCATAGGATACCCAAAGGAGACTGTTGGGTACACCTTCTATCACAGATCCGAAGGCAAGACATTCGTTGCTAAGAATGGATCCTTTCTAGAGAAGGAATTTCTCTCGAAAGAAGTGAGTGGGAGGAAAGTAGAACTTGATGAGGTAACTGTACCTGCTCCCTTATTGGAAAGTAGTACATCACATAAACCTGTTTATGTGACACCTACACCAATTAGTGAGGAAGCTAATGATAATGATCATGAAACTTCAGAACAAGATACTACTGAACCTCGTAGATCAACCAGAGTAAGATCCGCGCCAGAGTGGTATGGTAATCCTGTTCTGGAAGTCATGCTACTAGATCATGACAAACCTACGAACTATGAAGAAGCGATGGTGAGCCCAGATTCCGCAAAATGGCTTGAAGCCATGAAATCTGAGATGGGATCCATGTATGAGAACAAAGTATGGACTTTGGTTGACTTACCCAATGATCGGCAAGCAATTGAGAATAAATGGATTTTCAAGAAGAAGACTGACACTGACGGTAATGTTACTGTCTACAAAGCTCGACTTGTCGCAAAAGGTTTTCAGCAAGTTCAAGGTGTTGACTACGATGAAATTTTCTCACTCGTAGCGATGCTTAAGTCTGTCCAAATCATGTTAGCAATTGCCGCATTTTTATGAAATCTGGCAAATGGATAACAAAACTACATTCCTTAATGGACTTAAAGAAGAGTTGTATATGATGCAACCAGAAGGTTTTGTCAATCCTAAAAGTGCTAACAAAATATGCAAGCTCTAGCGATCCATCTATGGACTGGTGCAAGCATCTCGGAGTTGGAATATACGCTTTGATAAGTTGATCACAACATATAGTTTTATACAGACTTGCGGTGAAGCCTGTATTTACAAGAAAGTGAGTGGGAGCACTACATCATTTCTGATAAATATATGTGTATGACATATTGTTGATCGGAAATAATGTAGAATTATTCTGCAAAGCATAAAGGAGTGTATGAAAGGATTTGTTTTCAAAGAAAACCTCGGTGAAGCTGCTCACATATTGAGCATCAAGTTCTATAGAGATAGATCAAGAGACTTAATAAGTTTTTTTCAATGAGTACATACCTTGACAAGATTTTGAAGTAGTTCAAAATGGAAAAGTCAAAGAAAGAATTTTTGCCTGTGTTACAAGGTGTGAAATTGAGTAACACTCAAAGCCTGACCACGGCAGAAAATAGAATGAGAATGAAAGTCATTCCCTATGCCTTGGCCATAGGTTCTATAAAGTATGTCATGCTGTGTACCAGACCTATTTTATACCCTACACTAATTTTGGCAAGGGAGTACAATAGTGATCTAGGAGTAGATCACTGGACAGCGGTCAAAATTATCCTTAGTGGAATAAGGATATGTTTCTCGATTATGGAGGTGACAAAAGGTTCGTCGTAAAAGGGTTATGTCGATATAAGTTTTGGCACTGATCTGGATGACTCTTAGTCTTCATCTGGATACATAATGAAAGCGGGAGCAATTAGCTAAAGTAGCTCCGTGCAGAGCATTGTAGACATAGAAAATTGCAAACTACTTACGGATCTGAATATGGCAGACCCGTTGACTAAACTTCTCTCACAGGCAAAACATGATCACACCTTAGTACTCTTTGGGTGTTAATCACATAGCAATGTGAACTAGATTACTGACTCTAGTAAACCCTTTGGGTGTTGGTCACATATCGATGTGAACTATGGGTGTTAACCACATAAAGATGTGAACTATCGATGTTAGATCACATGGCGATGTGAACTAGATTATTGAATCTAGTGCAAGTGGGAGACTGAAGGAAATATGCCCTAGAGGCAATAATAAAGTTATTATTTATTTCCTTATTTCATGATAAATGTTTATTATTCATGCTAGAATTGTATTAATCGGAAACATAATACATGTGTGAATACATAGACAAACAGAGTGTCACTAGTATGCCTCTACTTGACTAGCTCGTTAATCAAAGATGGTTATGTTTCCTAACCATAGACAAAGAGTTGTTATTTGATTAACGGGATCACATCATTAGGAGAATGATGTGATTGACTTGACCCATTCCGTTAGCTTAGCACTCGATCGTTTAGTATGTTGCTATTGCTTTCTTCATGACTTATACATGTTCCTATGACTATGAGATTATGGAACTCCCGTTTACCGGAGGAACACTTTGTGTGCTACCAAATGTCACAACGTAACTGGGTGATTATAAAGGAGCTCTACAGGTGTCTCCAAAGGTACATGTTGGGTTGGCGTATTTCGAGATTAGGATTTGTCACTCCGATTGTCGGAGAGGTATCTCTGGGCCCTCTCGGTAATGCACATCACATAAGCCTTGCAAGCATTGCAATTAATGAGTTAGTTGTGAGATGATGTATTACGAAACGAGTAAAGAGACTTGCCGGTAATGAGATTGAACTAGGTATTGAGATACCGACCATCGAATCTCGGGCAAGTAACATACCGATGACAAAGGGAAGAACGTATGTTGTTATGCGGTCTGGCCGATAAAGATCTTCATAGAATATGTAGGAGCCAATATGAGCATCCAGGTTCCGCTATTGGTTATTGACCGGAGATGTGTCTCGGTCATGTCTACATTGTTCTCGAACCCGTAGGGTCCGCACGCTTAAGGTTTCGATGACAGTTATATTATGAGTTTATGCATTTTGATGTACTGAAGTTTGTTCAGAGTCCCGGATGTGATCACGGACATGACGAGGAGTCTCGAAATGGTCGAGACATAAAGATTGATATATTGGAAGCCTATATTTGGATATCGGAAGTGTTCCGGATGAAATCGAGATTTTACCGGAGTACCAGGAGGTTACCGGAACCCCCCGAGAGGTATATGGGCCTTAGTGGGCTTTAGTGGAAGAGAGGAGAGGTGGCCAGGGCTGGGCCGCGCGCCCCTCCCCCCTAGTCCGAATAGGACAAGGAGAGGGGGGCGGCGCCCCCTTCCTTCTCTCTCTCCTCTTTCCCCCTCCCGAATCCTATTCCAACTAGGAAAGGGGGGGAATCCTACTCCCGGTGGGAGTAGGAATCCTCCTGGCGCGCCCTCCTCCTGGACGGCCGCACCCCCCCCTTTGATCCTTTATATACGGGGGCAGGGGGCACATATAGACACAAGTTGATCCACGTGATCATATTCTTGGCCGTGTGCGGTGCCCCCTTCCACCATAATCCTCGATAATATTGTAGCGGTGCTTAGGCGAAGCCCTCGATGGTAGTACATCAAGATCGTCACCACGCCGTCATGCTGACGGAACTCTTCCCCAACACTTTGCTGGATCGGAGTCCGGGGATCGTCATCGAGCTGAACGTGTGCTAGAACTCGGAGGTGTTGTAGTTTCGGTGCTTGATTGGTCGGGCCGTGAAGACGTACGACTACATCAACCGCGTTGTGCTAACGCTTCCGCTGTCGGTCTACAAGGGTACATAGATCACACTCTCCCCTCTTGTTGCTATGCATCACCATGATCTTGTGTGTGCGTAGGAAATTTTTTTAAATTACTACGTTCCCCAACACAAACCTCAACCCAAGTATTTCCCAAATTCAAAATTAATCTACTAGCATGACTCTAGTATCACCATCCTCATGTCTCAAAACAATCATCAAGCATCAAACTTCTCATAATATTCAACGCACTTTATATGAAAGTTTTTATTATACCCATCTTCGATGCCCATCATATTAGGACTTGTTTTATAGCCAAAGCAAATTACCATGCTGTTCTAAAAGACTCTTAAAATAATATAAGTGAAGCATGAGAGATCAATAATTTCTATAAAATAAAACCACCACCGTGCTCTAACAAGATATAATTGAAGCACTAGAGCAAAATTATCTAGCTCAAAAGATATAAGTGAAGCACTAGAGCAAAATTATCTAGCTCAAAAGATATAAGTGAAGCACATAGAGTATTCTAATAAATTCCGATTCATGTGTGTCTCTCCCAAAAGGTGTGTACAACAAGGATGATTGTGGTAAACTAAAAATCAAACACTCAAATCATACAAGACACTCCAAGCAAAACACATATCATGTGGTGAATAAAAAGATAGCCTCAAGTAAAGTTACCGATAGACGAAGACGAAAGAGGGGATGCCTTTTGGGGTATCCCCAAGCTTAGGATTTTGGTTGCCCTTTAATTTTACCTTGGGGTGCGTTGAGAATCCCCATGATTAGGCTCTTGCCACTCCTTATTCCGAAATCCATCAAATCTTTACCCCAAAAACTTGAAAACTTCACAACAGAAAACTTCAACAGAAAATCTCATGAGCTTCGTTAGTATAAGAAGATAAACCACCACTTTAAGGTATTGTAATGAACTCATTATTTATTTATATTGGTGTTAAACCTACTGTGTTCCAACTTCTCTATGGTTCTTATCCCCCGATACTACTCATAGATTCATCAAAATAAGCAAACAACACACGAAAAACAGAATCTGTCAAAAACAGAACAGTTTGTAGCAATCTGGACGTTCCGATGTGTGGGGTAATAGTAGTAGATGCAGGCAGGAGTCGGTCTACTAATCTTGGACGTGATGCCTATATAATGATCATTGTCTGGATATTGCCATGAGTATTTGAAGTTATATCAATTTCCCAACAGTAATGTTTTTACCCACCATTTGCTATTTTCCTCGAGAGAAGCCACTAGTGAAACCTACGGCCTCCGGGTCTCTTTCTCATATTATTTGCCTTTGTGATCTACTTTCCTTTGCTTTTATTTTGATATCTATTAAACCAAAAATACAAAAATACCTTTCTACAATTTATTTTATTTGTCATTCGATCTATCAATATTTACAACTCTCTCATGTTCGTTTGCCTATCTTGGGGCGCCGCTACCCGAAAGGGATTGACAACCCCTTTTTACACGTCGGGTTGCGAGTATTTGTTATTTGTGTGCAGGGGTTGTTTACGTTGTGTTGCTTGGTTCTCCTACTAGTTCGATAAACTTGGTCTCATCACTGAGGGAAATACCTACCGCCGCTGTGCTGCATCATCCCTTCCTCTTTGGGGCAATACCAACATAGCTTCAAGCCGCATCAAAAGGAATTTCTGGCGCCATTGCCGGGGATGATCTTCAACATATACCAGGTTCCTAATCAAAAAACTCAGCTCCTCGCAATTTACATTATTTGCCATTTTCCTCTCGTTTTCCTCTCCCCAACTTCACAAAAATTTGCCGTTTTATTTGCCATCTTTTTCGTTTGCTGTTTTCTTGCCGGATCTGTTTTTGAGTGCAATCTTGTTGCATAGTCATCATGACTCAAGAATACACCAAGTTGTGTGATTTCTCAAATACGAACAACAATGATTTTGTTGGCACTCCAATTGCTCCTCCCACCACTAGTGCAGAGTCTTGTGATATTAATATTGCTTTGCTGAATCTTGTTATGAAAGATCAATTTTCCGGTACTCCTAATGAGGATGCTGCATCCCATCTTAATAGCTTCGTGGAATTATATGATATGCAAAATAAAAAAGATGTGGACAATGATGTTGTGAAGATGAAATTATTCCCGTTTTCTTTGCGTGATTCTGCAAAAAATTGGTTTTCTTCTTTGCCTCGCAATAGTATTGATTCTTGGAATAAGTGCAAAGATGTTTTTATCACTAAATATTTTCCGCCCGCAAAAACTATTTCCCTTAGAACCCAGATCATGAATTTCAAGAAACTTGAACATGAGCATGTTGCACAATCTTGGGAAAGGATGAGAATGATGCTAAGGAATTGCCCAACTCATGGGTTAAATATTTGGATGATCATACAAAAAATTTATGCGGGATTGAATTTTGTTTCTCGTAATATTTTAGATTCTGTTGTGGGTGGTACTTTTATGGAAATTACTTTGGGTGAAGTCACCAAATTGCTAGATAATATCATGGCAAATTATTCAGAATGGCAAACCGAAAGAGCTCCTACTAGTAAAAAAGTTAATTCGATTGAGGAAATTTCTTCTTTGAGTGATAAAGTTGATGCTCTTATTAAATTGGTTGCTAGTAAAAGTGCTCCTATTGATTTCAATGATATGCCTTTGTCTACTTTGATTGAGCAAAATATTCATGTCATAGATGTGAATTTTATCTTGCGAAACAATTTCAATAACAATGCTTATAGAGGTAATTTTAATACTAGGCCTTTTCCTAGTAAGTCCTCTAATAATTATAGTAATTCCTATGTAAATCCTTCTTATAATAATAATAGGAAGACCTCTGATCTTGAGAATAATATTAAAGAATTTATCAACATGAAAAAAGTTTTCAACACTACCATAGAAGAAAAGTTGAATAAGATTGATGATTTGTCTAGAAGTGTTGATAGAATTTCTCATGATGTGGAAAGTCTCAAGATGAAATTTGTGTGCCTAAGGTAGAAGAATCAATTAAATCTCTTTATGTTTCTATGGATGAAAGTAAGAAAAGAACCGCTATCCTTAGAGCTAAAAGAGAATTTTTAGAAAAAGCATTTTCTAGTGATTACTTTCGCAAAAGTGATGAAGATCTTAAAATGACTGGTGTTTCGTCTATTGATTCCTTGTTTAGTAAAGTTAAGATTGATGAAAAAGGGACTGGAGAATAGTCAACTTCAGTTAGAACGCGTCCCGATAATTCGGAGGGTGAAAATCTTGTTGAGAAAATTGATAAAAGTGGGTTTGAAGAGGTCAAAATTTAACTAGTGATGTGCCCACTCTTTTGGATTATGAAGACTTTAATTATGATAGTTGCTTTTTTATTGATTGTATTTCTTTGTTTCAATCCATGATAAATTCACCCCATGCTTATGAACACAATACAACTTTTACTAAACATATTGTTGATGCTATGATGAAAGCTTTAGAAGAAAAGTTGGAATTAGAAATTTTAATTCCTAGAAAATTGCATGATGAATGGGAACCTACCATCAAAGTCAAGATTAAAAATTATGAGTGCTTTTCTTTGTGTGACTTGGGTGCTACTGTTTCTACAATTCCGAAATCTTTATGTGATGTGCTTGGTCTTACCGATATTGAAGAATGCTCTCTATATTTGCACTTGGCGGACTCTACTATCTAAAGGCCTATGGGAAGAATTAATGATGTTTTTATTCTTGCAAATAGGAATTGTGTGCCCATAGATTTTATTGTTCTTGTTATTGATTGCAATCCGTCTTGTCCAAGTATTCTTGGTAGATCATTTTTACGCACTATCGGAGCCGTGATTGATATGAAAGAAGGTAATATTAAGTTCCAATTTCCTTTGATGAAGGGTATGGAACACTTCCCTAGAACAAGAATTAGGCCACCATATGAATCAATCATGAGGGCGTCTTATGGATCTCGAAACAAAGATGACAAAACTTAGATCTGTGCTTTATGCCTAGCTAAGGGCGTAAAACTATAGCGCTTGTTGGGAGGCAACCCAATGAATAAAATTTATTTTTGCTTTTTGTTTTCCGTTCTTCAGTCACTACAAAAAAAAGACACATCCGTGACATTTTGGGCCGAACGAAATTTGTTTTGTCATACATATGACACTTCTATGACGATAATTGTGACAAAACCCAGTATCATCATAGATGTGGTGGGCTCCTACTTCTATGACAAAAAATCATGACAGAAAATGGGCTTTTCGTCCTGGGCGGGCCGGAGACGCAGCTGCATGACATTCTTTGGGCCGTCCATGACGGAAAAAACCATGGTAGAAGCGAGGGCGAGGAAAATTTCAGGGAGTTCCCGGTTACGGTGGTAGGTCGGGGGCCGAGCGATGCGCGTTTCTCTCATACACGTACGCGCGTGTGTGTGAGGCGTTGGCTCTAACTGAACCCGAGCGAGGTGTTGGGCTCTAACTGAACCCGAGCGATTGCACTGTAGGCTACGTGTTACTGAACCCGAGCGATCGATCGATGGCTGTTAACTGAACCCGATCGAGCGATTCCTTCGCTACTGCTGCTAACTGAAACCGATCGATGTTGCCTCTGGATGAACAGTGAGCGTTGGGGGGGGGGGGGTTGGACGAACAGTTCCCGGTGGGGGTGGATGAACAGGACCCCGTGGTGTTGCCTCTGGATGAATAGGACCCTGATCGATCGAGCCGGTTGGGGCTGCATGAACAAGACCACCCCGTGGAGGGTAGGATGAACAGTAGACGGTGGAGGGCAGGATGAACAGTAGCCCGTGGAGGGGTGGTTGAATAGGAGCCCGTGGAGAGGGCTGGTTGAACAGTAGCCGGTGGAGTAGCGCGTGGTGGAGGCTGGCTGAACAGGAGCCCGTGGATGAACAGTCGCAGGTGGAGGCTGGAGGAGGTTGACGGTGGACGAACAGTAGCTCGTGGAGGCTGGAGGGGGTTGGCGGTGGAGATGAATAGTATCCCGTGGAGTCCCGTTTTGCCGTACGCCACATGAAGGAAATATGCCCTAGAGGCAATAATAAAGTTATTATTTATTTCCTTATATCATGATAAATGTTTATTATTCATGCTAGAATTGTATTAACCGGAAACATAATACATGTGTGAATACATAGACCAACAGAGTGTCACTAGTATGCCTCTACTAAGACTAGCTCGTTAATCAAAGATGGTTATGTTTCCTAACCATGAACAAAGAGTTGTTATTTGATTAACGAGGTCACATCATTAGTTGAATGATCTGATTGACATGACCCATTCCATTAGCTTAGCACCTGATCGTTTAGTATGTTGCTATTGCTTTCTTCATGACTTATACATGTTCCTGTAACTATGAGATTATGCAACTCCCGTTTACCGGAGGAACACTTTGGGTACTACCAAACGTCACAACGTAACTGGGTGATTATAAAGGAGTACTACAGGTGTCTCCAATGGTAGATGTTGGGTTGGCGTATTTCAAGATTAGGGTTTGTCACTCCGATTGTCGGAGAGGTATCTCTGGGCCCTCTCGGTAATACACATCACATAAGCCTTGCAAGCATAATAACTAAGATGTTAGTTATGAGATGATGTATTACGGAACGAGTAAAGAGACTTGCCAGTAACGAGATTGAACTAGGTATTGGATACCGACGATCGAATCTCGGGCAAGTAACATACCGATGACAAAGGGAACAACGTATGTTGTTATGCGGTCTGACCGATAAAGATCTTCGTAGAATATGTAGGAGCCAATATGGGCATCCAGGTCCCGCTATTGGTTATTGATTGGAGACGTGTCTCGGTCATGTCTACATTGTTCTCGAACCGTAGGGTCCGCACGCTTAACGTTACGATGACAGTTATCATGAGTTTATGCATTTTGATGTACCGAAGGTTGTTCGGAGTCCCGGATGAGATCACGGACATGACGAGGAGTCTCAAAATGGTCGAGACGTAAAGATTGATATATTGGAAGTCTATGTTTGGACATCGGAAGTGTTCCGGGTGAAATCGGGATTTTACCGGATTACCGGGAGGGTTACCGGAACCCCCCGGGAGCCAAATGGGCCTACATGGGCCATTGTGGAAAGGTGAAAGGGGCTGCCAAGGAGGGCTGCGCACCTCCCCCCCTCCCCTAGTCCTATTAGGACTAGGGGAGGTGGCCGGCCACCTCTCTCTCTTTCCCTCTCCCTTTTTCCTAAGGAGTCCTAGTTGGAATAGGATTGGAGGGGGGAGTCCTACTCCCGGTGGGAGTAGGACTCCTCCTGCGCCTCCCCCTCTTTGGCCGGCCAGCCCCCCTCTCTCCAACCTTTATATACGGGGGCAGGGGACACCCCAAGACACACAAGTTGATCCTTGAGATCGTTCCTTAGCCGTGTGCGGTGCCCCCTGCCACCAAATTCCACCTCGATCATACCGTTACAGTGCTTAGGCGAAGCCCTGCGTCGGTAGTACATCAAGATCGTCACCACGCCATCGTGCTGACGGAACTCTTCCTCGACGCTTTGCAGGATCGGAGCCCGAGGAATGTCATCGAGCTGAACGTGTGCTAAGAACTCGGAGGTGCCGGAGTAACGGTGCTTGGATCGGTCGGATCGGGAAGAAGACGTACGACAACTTCCTCTACGTTGTGTCAACGCTTCCGTTGTGATCTACTAGGGTACGTAGATCAGACTCTCCCCCTCGTTGCTATGCATCACCATGATCTTGTGTGTGCGTAGGAAATTTTTTGAAATTACTGCGTTCCCCAACAGTGGCATCCGAGCCTAGGTTTTTATGGTTTGATGTTATATGCACGAGTAGAACACAAGTGAGTTGTGGGCGATACAAGTCATACTGCCTACCAGCATGTCATACTTTGGTTCGGCGGTATTGTTGGACGAGACGATCCGGACCAACCTTACGCATACTCTTACGCGAGACCGGTTCCCTCGACGTGCTTCGCACATAGATGGCTTGAGGAAGACTGTCTCTCCAACTTTAGTTGAACCAAGTGTGACTACGCCCGGTCCTTGAGAAGGTTAAAACGGAGTCTATTTGACGAACTATCGTTGTGGTTTTGATGCGTAGGTGAGATGAGTTCTTACTTAAGCCCGTAGCGGCCACGTAAAACTTGCAACAACAAAGTAGAGGACGTCTAACTTGTTTTTGTAGGGCATGTTGTGATGTGATATGGTCAAGGCATGATGCTGATTTTATTGTATGAGATGATCATGTTTTGTAACCGAGTTATCGGCAACTGGCAGGAGCCATATGGTTGTCGCTTTATTGTATGCAATGCAATCGCGATGTAATGCTTTACTTTATTACTAAGCGGTAGTGATAGTCGTGGAAGCATAAGATTGGCGAGACGACAACGATGCTACGATGGAGATCAAGGTGTCGCGCCAGTGACGATGGTGATCATGACGGTGCTTCGGAGATGGAGATCACAAAGCACAAGATGATGATGGCCATATCATATCACTTATATTGATTGCATGTGATGTTTATCCTTTTATGCATCTTATCTTGCTTTGATTGACGGTAGCATTATAAGATGATCTCTCACTAAATTATCAAGAAGTGTTCTCCCTGAGTATGCACCATTGCAAAAGTTCTTCGTGCTAAGACACCACATGATGATCGGGTGTGATAGGCTCTACGTTCAAATACAACGGGTGCAAAACAGTTGCACACGCGGAATACTCAGGTTATACTTGACGAGCCAAGCATATACAGATATGGCCTCGGAACACGGAGACCGAAAGGTCGAGCGTGAATCATATAGTAGATATGATCAACATATTGATGTTCACCATTGAAAACTACTCCATCTCACGTGATGATCGGTTATGGTTTAGTTGATTTGGATCACGTGATCACTTAGAGGATTAGAGGGATGTCTATCTAAGTGGGAGTTCTTAAGTAAATTAACTGAACTTAAAAATTATCATGAACTTAGTACTTGATAGTATCTTGCTTGTTTATGTTGATTGTAGATAGATGGCTCGTGTTGTTGTTCCGTTGAATTTTAATGCGTTCCTTGAGAAAGCAAAGTTGAAAGATGATGGTAGCAATTACACGGACTGGGTCCGTAACCTGAGGATTATCCTCATTGCTGCACAGAAGAATTACGTCCTGGAAGCACCGCTGAGTGCCAGGCCTGCTGCAAGAGCAACACCAGAAGTTATGAACGTCTGGCAGAGCAAAGCTGATGACTACTCAATAGTTCAGTGTGCCATGCTTTACGGCTTAGAACCAGGACTTCAACGACGTTTTGAACGTCATGGAGCATATGAGATGTTCCAGGAGTTGAAGTTAATATTTCAAGCAAATGCCCGGATTGAGAGATATGAAGTCTCCAATAAGTTCTATAGCTGCAAGATGGAGGAGAACAGTTCTGTTAGTGAACATATAGTCAAAATGTCTGGGTATAATAATCACTTGATTCAATTGGGAGTTACACTTCCGGATGATTGCGTCATTGACAGAATTCTCCAATCACTGCCACCAAGCTACAAGAGCTTTGTGATGAACTATAATATGCAAGGGATGAACAAGACTATTCCCGAGCTCTTCGCTATGCTGAAAGCTGCGGAGGTAGAAATCAAGAAGGAGCATCAAGTGTTGATGGTTAACAAAACCACTAGTTTCAAGAAAAAGGGCAAAGGGAAGAAGAAGGGGAACTTCAAGAAGAACGGCAAGCAAGTTGCTGCTCAAGAGAAGAAACCCAAGTCTGGACCTAAGCCTGAAACTGAGTGCTTCTACTGCAAGCAGACTGGTCACTGGAAGCGGAACTGCCCCAAGTATTTGGCGGATAAGAAGGATGGCAAGGTGAACAAAGGTATATGTGATATACACGTTATTGATGTGTACCTTACTAATGCTCGCAGTAGCACCTGGGTATTTGATACTGGTTCTGTTGCTAATATTTGCAACTCGAAACAGGGACTACAGAATAAGCGGACACTAGCAAAGGACGAGGTGACGATGCGCGTGGGAAACGGTTCCAAAGTCGATGTGATCGTGGTCGGCACGCTACCTCTACATCTACCTTCGGGATTAATATTAGACCTAAATAATTGTTATTTGGTGCCAGCGTTGAGCATGAACATTATATCTGGATCTTGTTTGATGCGAGACGGTTATTCATTTAAATCAGAGAATAATGGTTGTTCTATTTATATGAGTAATATCTTTTATGGTCATGCACCCTTGAAAAGTGGTCTATTCTTATTGAATCTCGATAGTAGTAATACACATATTCATAATGTTGAAGCCAAAAGATGCAGAGTTGATAATGATAGTGCAACTTATTTGTGGCACTGCCGTTTAGGTCATATCGGTGTAAAGCGCATGAAGAAACTCCATGCTGATGGGCTTTTGGAACCACTTGATTATGAATCACTTGGTACTTGCGAACCGTGCCTCATGGGCAAGATGACTAAAACACCGTTCTCCGGTACTATGGAGAGAGCAACAGATTTATTGGAAATCATACATACCGATGTATGTGGTCCGATGAATATTGAGGCTCGTGGCGGATATCGTTATTTTCTCACCTTCACAGATGATTTAAGCAGATATGGATATATCTACTTAATGAAACATAAGTCTGAAACATTTGAAAAGTTCAAGGAATTTCAGAGTGAAGTTGAAAATCATCGTAACAAGAAAATAAAGTTTCTACGATCTGATCGTGGAGGAGAATATTTGAGTTACGAGTTTGGTGTACATTTGAAAAATTGTGGAATAGTTTCGCAACTCACGCCACCCGGAACACCACAACGTAATGGTGTGTCCGAACGTCGTAATCGTACTTTACTGGATATGGTGCGATCTATGATGTCTCTTACTGATTTACCACTATCATTTTGGGGTTATGCTTTAGAGACGGCAACATTCATTTTAAATAGGGCACCATCTAAATCCGTTGAGACGACGCCTTATGAACTGTGGTTTGGCAAGAAACCAAAGTTGTCGTTTCTTAAAGTTTGGGGCTGCGATGCTTATGTGAAAAAGCTTCAACCTGATAAGCTCGAACCCAAATCGGAGAAGTGTGTCTTCATAGGATATCCAAAGGAAACTATTGGATACACCTTCTATCACAGATCCGAAGGCAAGACTTTTGTGGCTAAATTCGGAAACTTTCTTGAGAAGGAGTTTCTCTCGAAAGAAGTGAGTGGGAGGAAAGTAGAACTTGACGAGGTAACTGTACCTACTCCGTTATTGGGAAATAGTACATCACAGAAAACTGTTTCTGTGAGACCTACACCAATAAGAGAGGAAGTTAATGATGATGATCATGAAACTTTAGATCAAGATACTACTGTACCTCGTAGATCAACTAGAGTAAGATCCGCACCAGAGTGGTACGGTAATCCTGTTCTGGAAGTCATGCTACTAGATCATGATGAACCTACGAACTATGAAGAAGCGATGGTGAGCCCAGATTCCGCAAAGTGGCTTGAAGCCATGAAATCTGAAATGGGATCCATGTATGAGAACAAAGTATGGACTTTGGTTGACTTGCCCGATGATCGGCAAGCAATTGAGAATAAATGGATCTTTAAGAAAAAGACTGACGCTGATGGTAATGTTACTGTCTACAAAGCTCGACTTGTCGCAAAAGGTTTTCGACAAGTTCAAGGAGTTGACTACGATGAGACTTTCTCACCCGTAGCGATGCTTAAGTCTGTCAGAATCATGTTAGCAATTTGCCGCATTTTCTGATTATGAAATTTGGCAAATGGATGTAAAAACCGCATTCCTGAATGGATTTCTGGAAGAAGAGTTGTATATGATGCAACCAGAAGGTTTTGTCGATCCAAAGGGAGCTAACAAAGTGTGCAAACTCCAGCGATCCATTTATGGACTGGTGCAAGCATCTCGGAGTTGGAATAAACGCTTTGATAGTGTGATCAAAGCATTTGGGTTTGTACAGACTTTTGGAGAAGCCTGTATTTACAAGAAAGTGAGTGGGAGCTCTGTAGCATTTCTGATATTATATGTGGATGACATATTACTAATTGGAAATGATATAGAATTTTTGGATAGCATAAAGGGATACTTGAATAAAAGTTTTTCGATGAAAGACCTCGGGGAAGCTGCTTACATATTAGGCATAAAGATCTATAGAGATAGATCAAAACGCTTAATTGGACTTTCACAAAGCACATACCTTGACAAGATTTTGAAGAAGTTCAAAATGGATCAAGCAAAGAAAGGGTTCTTGCCTGTGTTACAAGGTGTGAAGTTGAGTCAGACTCAATGCCCGACCACTGCAGAAGATAGAGAGAGAATGAAAGATGTTCCCTATGCTTCAGCCATAGGCTCTATCATGTATGCAATGCTGTGTACCAGACCTGATGTGTGCCTTGCTATAAGTTTAGCAGGGAGGTACCAAAGTAATCCAGGAGTGGATCACTGGACAGCGGTCAAGAACATCCTGAAATACCTGAAAAGGACTAAGGATATGTTTCTCGTATATGGAGGTGACAAAGAGCTCACCGTAAGAGGTTACGTTGATGCAAGCTTTGACACTGATCCGGACGATTCTAAATCGCAAACCGGATACGTGTTTACTTTAAACGGTGGAGCTGTCAGTTGGTGCAGTTCTAAACAAAGCGTCGTAGCAGGATCTACATGTGAAGCGGAGTACATAGCTGCTTCGGAAGCAGCGAACGAAGGAGTCTGGATGAAGGAGTTCATATCCGATCTAGGTGTCATACCTAGTGCATCGGGTCCAATAAAAATCTTCTGTGACAATACTGGTGCAATTGCCTTGGCAAAGGAATCCAGATTTCACAAAAGAACCAAACACATCAAGAGACGCTTCAACTCCATCCGGGATTTAGTCCAGGTGGGAGACATAGAGATTTGCAAGATACATACAGATCTGAATGTTGCAGACCCGTTGACTAAGCCTCTTCCACGAGCGAAACATGATCAGCACCAAGGCTCCATGGGTGTTAGAATCATTACTGTGTAATCTAGATTATTGACTCTAGTGCAAGTGGGAGACTGAAGGAAATATGCCCTAGAGGCAATAATAAAGTTATTATTTATTTCCTTATATCATGATAAATGTTTATTATTCATGCTAGAATTGTATTAACCGGAAACATAATACATGTGTGAATACATAGACCAACAGAGTGTCACTAGTATGCCTCTACTAAGACTAGCTCGTTAGTCAAAGATGGTTATGTTTCCTAACCATGAACAAAGAGTTGTTATTTGATTAACGAGGTCACATCATTAGTTGAATGATCTGATTGACATGACCCATTCCATTAGCTTAGCACCCGATCGTTTAGTATGTTGCTATTGCTTTCTTCATGACTTATACATGTTCCTGTAACTATGAGATTATGCAACTCCCGTTTACCGGAGGAACACTTTGGGTACTACCAAACGTCACAACGTAACTGGGTGATTATAAAGGAGTACTACAGGTGTCTCCAATGGTAGATGTTGGGTTGGCGTATTTGAAGATTAGGGTTTGTCACTCCGATTGTCGGAGAGGTATCTCTGGGCCCTCTCGGTAATACACATCACATAAGCCTTGCGAGCATAATAACTAAGATGTTAGTTATGAGATGATGTATTACGGAACGAGTAAAGAGACTTGCCAGTAACGAGATTGAACTAGGTATTGGATACCGACGATCGAATCTCGGGCAAGTAACATACCGATGACAAAGGGAACAACGTATGTTGTTATGCGGTCTGACCGATAAAGATCTTCGTAGAATATGTAGGAGCCAGTATGGGCATCCAGGTCCCGCTATTGGTTATTGACCGGAGACGTGTCTCGGTCATGTCTACATTGTTCTCGAACCGTAGGGTCCGCACGCTTAACGTTACGATGACAATTATTATGAGTTTATGCATTTTGATGTACCGAAGGTTGTTCAGAGTCCCGGATGAGATCACGGACATGACGAGGAGTCTCGAAATGGTCGAGACGTAAAGATTGATATATTGGAAGTCTATGTTTGGACATCGGAAGTGTTCCGGGTGAAATTGGGATTTTACCGGATTACCGGGAGGGTTACCGGAACCCCCCGGGAGCCAAATGGGCCTACATGGGCCATTGTGGAAAGGTGAAAGGGGCTGCCAAGGAGGGCTGCGCACCTCCCCCCTCCCCTAGTCCTATTAGGACTAGGAGAGGTGGCCGGCCACCTCTCTCTCTTTCCCTCTCCCTTTTTCCCAAGGAGTCCTAGTTGGAATAGGATTGGAGGGGGGAGTCCTACTCCCGGTGGGAGTAGGACTCTTCCTACGCCTCCCCCTCTTTGGCCGGCCAGCCCCCCTCCCTCCAACCTTTATATACGGGGGCAGGGGACACCCGAAGACACACAAGTTGATCCTTGAGATCGTTCCTTAGCCGTGTGCGGTGCCCCCTGCCACCAAATTCCACCTCGATCATATCGTTACAGTGCTTAGGCGAAGCCCTGCGTCGGTAGTACATCAAGATCGTCACCACGCCATCGTGCTGACGGAACTCTTCCTCGACGCTTTGCTAGATCGGAGCCCGAGGAACGTCATCGAGCTGAACGTGTGCTAAGAACTCGGAGGTGCCGGAGTAACGGTGCTTGGATCGGTCGGATCGGGAAGAAGACGTACGACTACTTCCTCTACGTTGTGTCAACGCTTCCGTTGTGATCTACTAGGGTACGTAGATCAGACTCTCCCCCTCGTTGCTATGCATCACCATGATCTTGTGTGTGCGTAGGAAATTTTTTGAAATTACTGCGTTCCCCAACACCACACCCCTCCTGATGAACAGGACCCCCATTTCGACCGTAGCGCTCCAACACAAGTCCATTTCATCCGTTTTGCGGTACGCCACACCCCTCCCGATCGACAGGACCCCAGGAGGTCCGTTTCCTCCATTTTGCGGTATGCCAGACCCTCCCGATGAACATGATCCCGTTTCGAATGTGGCCGGTCGAACACAAGGTCGTTTCCTCCGTTTTGCAGTAAGCCAGGCCTCGTTTCCATCGCCTGTTCCGTCCAAGCCCTCCCGATGAACACGACCACACATTTCGTTCCAACCCAGCCGGTTGGCTCCCACGCGTTTCGTTGCCTCCCCATGAACACGACGCATTCCGTTGTCTCCCCGTGAACATGATGCATTCCGTTGCCTCCCCATGAACACGACGATGACGTTGTTTCTCCGTTCCGATCCAGCCATGTACACGAGCCCTGGTTGTACGTATGCGCGAGTAGGCGTGCGAGACCCTGCCCATATGTACACATACGTGGCTGTATTTTCTTTCTTGCACCCTGGCCGCTGGACGTACGTGTACATGCTACGTGCACGCCTCTACTATGACATGTGCGCGCCTCTACATCGACCAGTATGTACGTACACGTTCGCGACCAGAATGACAACGCTACATATGTTTCGACCAGGTGGGTCCCGACTGTCAGGCACTTCCTTGCCTGCGAAGATGTAGCTGGTGGGTCCCAGCAGTCAGGGGGCGAATGTTTTTTTTCGGACGCACTTCCTTGCGTGCGAAGATGTAGCTGGTGGGTCCCAGCAGTCAGGGGGAAACATTTTTTCACGAAATACAGTGGCCCGTCCGGTGGGTCCCAGCTGTCAGGTGGAGGAATCATTATTTTCTGCGTAATAAGGAGGCACTTCCTTGCTGCGACCATGGACCCAGCTGTCAGCCTCTCCACGTACAGTCCATGTCCGATGGAAGTCGTTCCTTGACCACGTTGACCACACCGCGCCGAGAGCACCAGGGCGGTGGACGACGGCGAGGCCTAGGAAGGGGACGACACGTAGGCAGGGAAGAATCGGCAGTTGTTTCCCACGCGGAGGGGAGTACAACTGTACGAGGGTTTACTGGTTCACCTTCCGTCGCCAGAGAATAACAGCAGGTGTGGGTGAGTAGAGGGATGGCTAGGCTAGCGATGGGAGTACGGTCGGGCGGTGAGGCCTGCGAGGCAGCACAGCCGGCCGCGAGGAGGAGGGAGCAGGCAGTCCCGCCAGTGCTTGTTTGAGCGGCTGGAGCAGGAAGAGCAGAGATTGAAGAAGCACGACGGTCGTTGGATGGACATCCAACAGTCAGTGCTTGTGCGTCAACCTTTTTTTTGGGAAAGCCTCAAATCTGTGGAAAACAGCATACAACCCATCTGCCATTATTTCTAATAATTTAAAGCCCATTTGCTAATTCTTAAGGTTTTTTGGAGCCCATATTCTTTTTGTTAGCATTACAGCCCATATTGTGGCAACGGTTAAAAAATTATACGAAATTTTGAATATTTCGGTGCGGTCCGAACTGTTTTAATCCTGAAATTTCGACTCACATTCAAACTGATTTTAAAAATAAATGTATATCAATATAAAATCCAACAAATTCTCCACGCATAAAAATTAATGTAATTTAAAATCTTGAAATGAAAAAAAGAGATTTGAAACTAATTGCCGGTTTGATGTGTTTTAAAAATGTACAACCCATTTCTCATTACTGATGGGCCATTTTCTCGGTCAGCTGAAGGAAAGCTGTCCTCGTCTTGAAAGATTTGCAGCCCAACAGGCTTGACAAAGCGACTTACTTGGCGAATCACAAAAAAACTGGGATGTGGCCGTGGACCCAGCTATCAGCCTCTCCACGTACAGTACTCTTCCGATGGAAGTCGTTCCTTGACCATGTTGACCACGCCACGCGGAGAGCACCACGGCAGTGGACGACGGCGAGGCCTGGGAAGGGGATGATGCGGCAGTGGAAGCCCACGCGGAGAGGACTATGAGGGTTCACTGGTTCGGCTGCGGTGTGAGGCTGCCGTCGCTGCAGGGCCTGGCCAGCGGTGGGAATAGTAGGGGGCGGTGAGGCCTCTGCGGCAGCACAGCCGGCCATGGGAGGCAGGAGCATGCGGCACGACCGGCGCTGCTTTTGGCGGTTGGAGCAAGAAGACCAGAGGTTGAAGAACCACTACGGCCGTTGGATGGACATCGTACGGTCACTGGAGCTAGAATCGTTCATATTGACTAAGTTGACAAAGCCCTTCGTCCCCGTCAACTTAGTAGGCCCACAAGTCAGCTTCCCAGCAAGGTGGATCCCAGCTAGCCGGGGGAGTATTCATTTTTTGTGCGTAATAAGGAGGCACTTCCGGTGGGTCCGAGCTGACAGCGGGGGGAACGTTTTTTTTCACGAAATACGGTGTCCCGTCCGATGGATCCCAGCAGTCAGGGGGAAACGATTTTTTTCGCAAAATACCGGTGGCCCGTCTGGTGGGTCCCTGCTGTCAGGTGGAGGAATCATTATTTTCCGCGTAATAAGGAGGCACTTCCTTGCTGCCGCCGTGGACCTAGTTGTCAACCTCTCCACATACAGTCCACGTTCGATGGAAGTCGTTCCTTGACCACGTTGACCACGCCGCGCCGAGAGCACCAGGGCGGTGGACGACGACGAGGCCTAGGAAGGGGACGACGCGGAGCCGGTGAAGACGCAGCAGTGGATGCCCGCGCGGAGAGGAGTATGAGGGTTCACTTGTTCAGCTGCGGTGTGAGGCTGCCGTCGCCGCAGGGCCTGGCCAGCGGTGGGAATAGTAGGGGGCGGTGAGGCCTCCGCGGCAGCACAGCCGGCCACGGGAGGCAGGAGCAGGCGACACGACCGGCGCTGCTTTGGGCGGCTAGAGCAAGAAGACTAGAGGTTGAAGAAGCACTACGGCCGTTGGATGGACATCGTACGGTCACTGCAGCTAGAATCGTTTATATTGACTAAGTTGACAAAGCCCTTGGTACGTCAACTTAGTAGGCCCACAGGCCAGCTTCCGAAACGGTGCGCCCCAGATGTCAGGGGAAGGAATCATTTTTTGGGCGGGTGAAGCTAGAATATCCGAGATTGAAGAAGAAGCACGGCATCCGTTGGATGGACATCCAACGGCCACTGCTGCTAGAACCGTGTGTTGACGATAAGTTGACAAAGCCTTGCATACACGTCAACTCTGTTTTTTTAGGGGACGCGTCAACTTAGTAAGGCCAGAAGTGTGTGGCAGAGAACTTATAGCCCATTTGAGATTTGTAAGAATGTGTAGCCCATTTTTCAATTCTAATGGAATTAACTATAGCCCATTTACAGTTTGTTAAAAGTACAGCCCATTTCAACCAACCGTTCAAAACAGAATTCAATAAAATTTCCCACATTTTGATGGGATCCGAAATATTTTTATCCCGAAATTTCTAGTTAGATTAAATACAATTTCAATATAAATTTATATTGCATAAAAATCCAACAAAACATTGCACTCGCAACAATTAATGAAATTAAAATTTTCAATATCCAAAAATAATATTTTATAAGTAATCACGTGTTTGGTGCATTTTTTATAGTTACTGCCCAGTTTTTGTAATTACATCCCATTTATTATTTCTTAAAGCCCATTTTCTTGCTAAGACTAATGCATCCCTCCTAGGAAAGATTTGCAGCCCAGCGGGGCGGAGAATAACAACTTGACCTTTCCTGGGTATTCCTAAAAAAAGTATAGCTAGGCTAGCCATTTTCAGCTTGAAAAAAATTAATATCTGGGCTGTATATCTGGCCTGGGCTAGACGGGCCACAGCCCGCCCAGTTAATACCTGCAGCGATGTTTTCGTTGTTGTTGAGAGGAGAAAAATTAACATCAGGGCTAAACATCGAAAAACTCTGCAGTGCTCACAACTCAAAAACACAAATACTGCTCGAGCTGCTTGGTCCCAGCTGTCGGGCGCTTCTTGTGCAATTCTCTCGTTTATTGACTAGAACATAAGTTGACAATGGTGTGGGACCGTGATGTCAGGAAACCAAGGGGAAGCAAAATAAACTACTCTAGCGAGCGCTTCCACCTCTGCCTCGTTGTCTCCCGTGGAAACCCCTTTCCTCCCTTTTTTTGCTCCGGTAAGGACCAATGCATGCAGCACGTCCATGTGGTTATTAGGCAAGAAATAAAGGCACTTTGTATGCTATGAATTACGATGGCCTGCATGGGTAGCTAATAAGGCATCCTCTTAACTACTGTGATTAAATGTTGTCTTTAGAAGAGAGAAATATTCTTCTTTTCCACCAATCTGCTTGCACCTAGGTCGTGATGCACCTTCTAATATGACTTATTCACCTAGACGGAGGGAGTATAGTTTTATACATACATATATATATATATATATATATATATATATATATATATATATATATATATATATATATAAGGAGTCACTTGCATACGTGAGGCTGTGGACCTGGTGGGTCCCCATTGTCATCCTCTCCAAGTAAAGTCATCTCCTCGCCCGCGCGCGCTTTCCGTCTGAAACAGTCAGCGCCGCCCGCCCCGCTTCCCGGTGCAGGCGATTGCTCCGTGTTCAAACGACACAAGTGTCGTCCGTCCGTCCATCTGCCGCCCACATTAATGATACGCGGTTACCGAGGCGGCTACTCCGGCACCACACGTCCGTCCCTCCGCCCGCCCACCATTGCTATGTAAACTGTTGCACCGGCCATAGCCGCAGTCATCCGCATCCGTTCCCTTTCTCCTGTCCACACCACTACTACCCACCATGGCTTCCTCGCGCTCCAGCGCTCTTCGGGACGGGTGGACGATGGACCACAAGGAGATGGCAGTCATTGCTGCCGACCGGCTGGCCGGCAGGCAGCCGGAGGACGACGACGTCCCAATGGAGAACATGGTAGTCGACGATCCGGCGCCAACCCCCTCCTCCGCGCCATCCTCGCCGGTGCATTGCACCATGACCATCGGCGAGGCCCGTGCCCAATATATGGACAGTGTGAGGCAGATTCGTCAAGAGCAGTTCCGGGAGGCGCAGGCCGACGCCACCTACAACCACCATCTCCTCCAGGAGCACCTGCAGGCAGAGGAGCAGATGGCCACGGAGCGGGTGGAGCGGGAGGCGTTGCTCGACTCGTACCGCTCCGCCCGCAAGGGCCGCCTCGAGCACTGGCGGTACCGCATGCGGGTGGCGGAGGCTGCGGCCGCCTACAAAGAGGCTAGCAAGGAGGGCGATGAAGCAGGAGAGGCGCTGTTTGGCGAGACAAAGGACGAGGCAGAGGACAATGCCGGCTCTGACGAGTCCCTGCTCCGCTGGCGTCGATGAGGCCCTGCTCCGCCGAGGCCCTGTGGTGCCAACAATGAGGCAGAGGACATCGCTGGCTCCACCGAGGCCCGCCCCGCCAACAACGAGGCAGAGGACATTGCCAGCTCAGCCGAGGCCCCACCCTGCCAGCAACGCGGGGGAGGATTTCCACCGCTCCGCTGAGGCGCCGCCCGCCGACAACAAGACAGAGGACATCGCCGGCTCCGCCGAGGCCCCGCCCCGCTGCCAACGAGGCCGCGCCACACAGAAAACGAGGAAGAGTAGAACACGGTAGGTCACCGCCGCTCGGGTCCAAGTAAGGCCACCCCTGCTCCCCTCCCGTTGAAGCCAAGCTAGGCGGGTTGACCATTGACGACCAGTTAGCTTCTTGGCGGCGACTTGGAGTCAGGGAGTTCTGCTAGAGAATAACTCTGCTTCTACTTAACTGTTGGTGCAGTTGGCTGACTGGCATGTGGGCCCAAAAGGCCACATGTCAGTTACGCAACTGCACCTGCAGTTAAGTCACTGAAGCTTCTGTTCGGCTCAGCGGGACACAGGTGGGTAGCTTTGGTTAATTAATTATACCTCCAACGCACCCCTTTTTAGTTGAAGAATGTATGAAATGTAATGAAATCTGGCATGTTTATATGAAATCCGACCGTGTATCAATGAATTTATTTCAATTAGTACGAATTCCTGTATCACTGGCATTGGATGAACATGCAAAACAATACGTACTAGCATTATTCCCAGGGTGATCACCTCGTTCGCAGCAGTTTCACATGTACTCCCTCCGGTCCTTTCTAGTCTGCATACAAGTTTTGTCTGCAGTTAAAGTATCTCTACTTTGACCAATCTTATACAAAAAAGTATGCACTTTCACAATGTGCGAAGTAAAAAGGAACAGAAGGAGTACAAAGAGTTTGAGCAGCTTTTTAGCGTTTCTGTACATTGCAATCAAACACACAAGCCTGGCAATTCATAGAGAACATTCAAAACAATCGATGATTATGCATCTCAGCGACTCACATGTCAGAGGCAATATTTACTTCACAACTAAAGAATAAAGAAAAAAATTGATCGACGCTGCTGACAGCAAAGGGCGTCCCATTCGAAAATATCAAACGCATGTCTTGCTAAAATCAATGAGCAAAATTTGACAAGGTTGTCCCGTTCCAAAATATCAAATGCCTACGATTGTGGAATGGGTAGGGTTTTCCATCAGTTCGGACATTGACATGGCACCTCGTGCTAAATAAGCCAACTGTTCTTTTTGTGCAGTTCCACCAAAATCAACCAAATTCGCGCATAGCTTGTATGATTTCGCCCTTATATGTTGCAATGCATTGAACTTATTGGCACCTCCTTTCTTGTGCTGGAAATCAATGATTCGATGTATTCATGAACATTTTGTGCAGTTCCCATTGAAATCAAGCTGAGCACCCCTGTTTGCACAAATACAAAAAAGTGATTAGTATAGAGCAAACTGTACTATGAATTGACAGTTACAACAGGCACATACATGGTCCATGTAGAGCACACTTTTAGAAAAATGGAACTCACCAGAAAGAATCCTAGAACAACATTGTACTCGCGCATCACAGCAAAAAAATTGAGATTTTGTCAGTCCTTCTGAGCTGAAGTTAGTTTGGTCTTGTGGGGAGTAATGTAACCATAATTCAACTGCTCCTTCTGATGATAAGATAGACAGGGCTTCTTCATCCTGGCATAATCGGAACTAGTCACTTGACGTACTCCATATTCTTCTTCAGAGGAAGATGATCCTGTTGTGCAAAGACAAGAGGACTACTAAATGCTAGCATCACTGTTTGCTCGAAAAAAAGGAAAGGAAATATTTAAAACAGCACAGATGAAGCACTTCTCAAGGACAATACCACTTTTTCATGATAGTATCTAAACAGTAGCACAACACCAATAGAGATGACAAAGCTCAATCATATGGATGAAATCAGTGGGCGAGTACCAACCTTTGTTAGGAGGCTTATTGTGTAGAGCATACAGATGAAGCAATTCTCCGGAACCATCGGTTGCTATCTACGGTGGTGGCCATGCTTACTATATACTCCTCGATTAGTTTAATGTTTCCAACATCTTCTTGTGCAGTTCCACTAAAATATATGGTATCTTCAAAGAAGATCCCTGTTTGCACAAGTAGAGATAATTACATATTACATTAAGAGTGGCATCAAATCAGTGGCAAAACAATTGCTCGTTCCAGCCATAGCAATAAATTAAGATGCAAAACTATATCATTACTTGTGTCATCACAGTTCCAGTGCTTCATTACAGCACCGGGAGTTGATTTTTGTTTTTCTTCCCCTTGTTCTTCCCCTTCATCACTTGGTTCAATAACAAACAAGCTTTGCCTTCAATGTAAGATTTGGCATGTCAATTAGGGAGCACAAGTATAGTACTAAACTTAATTTTCTGATGAAAGTGGCAAAATATAGGCCACAAGTTGTGAAATATCCTTATCTTACCTCAATGGGATATTACGGTGCACATACAAATTGGAAGTCTTGTCTCCATTTGTGCAGTTCACTAAAATCAAGCAACATTATCGTACAAGTAGCACAACATATGAATGCACACTGCAGAATCATGTGAAAGAAGGCTAGTACTGGCCTCTCATGATGCAGAATTCAAACAACTGATGAGAAGAAGATATGAACCAAATTCGCCTTAATAGATAGGAAGTAAGATCTCCTCTTGTGCATTTCCACTAAGATCAAGCAATCAAGAAACGTTGTCGGTGTGACATTTTGGTTGAACTGCACAAAACACTCTTAAAACAAAAGTGTTTTGTGCAGTGCAACAAAAGGTCACAATGGCAATGAGGTGAAGCAGATAACCATGTTTACACAGAGGTGCAAAGGAAACAATTAGTGGTCAATAACGGTGGATGACACAGAAGCCAACAAAAAGAAGCATCTACCTTATCTAAATGGGAAAGAAAGCAAGATATTAGCATTTCTCAAATGGTGGCATTGATTAATATTAACATAGAGATTATATTAACAATAAAATTCGTTAAACATGTAATTTGCTTTTAACTGTGGCATTGCATCAATTTTCCAGTGGTATTATTAGAGGGTGTTTGTTTACAGGGACATTTTGGTGTGGGGACTAAAAAACTCCATGTCAGTCCCATCTAAACCAAAGAGGAGGGACTTTTAGGGACTAAAAGTGGGCATTTGGGACTAAAGAAAGAAGACCCCGAGGGAGTCTTTTTGGGACTTTTGCCAATAGTTTCCCCTGCCACGCATCGCACCTTGTCTCTATTAGTTCATTGCTAGGGGTAACATGGTCTTTTAGCATGTCATTTGATAACCTCTAGTCCATGTTTGGTCCTTGGAACCAAGTAGGTAGGGACTAGGGAGTTTTTAACCAAACAGGGCCTTAGATTAACAACAGCTAATGAGTTGCACGGGACAATGGACGCACCAGCACCATGTGCATCTACCGATGTATTGTGGCCATGCACAGTCTGTTGCAACAAAGAGCAAACAACCAAGGAGCGTATTTGTGTCGGTCCCAGTTTTGTTATATTTAGACGCCTTTCCCTATGTGAGTGCAGCAAATCTAGTCCTACTCAAACTCTACAGCCTTGTCCCTTCCTTTCCTTTTTGAACTAGTACTTTCGCCCCTTCCTTTCCTCTTTGAACCACGTCCTAGATTTATGCGATACAACTTTCCCCACTACTTTCCCCCATTCCTTTCCTCTTTGAACCACATCCTAGATTAATGCTATACAACTTTCCCCCTTCATTTCCTCTTTGAACCACGTCCTAGATTCATGCTATATACAACTTTTCCCACTACTTTCCCCCACTACTTTCCTCTTTGAACCACGTCCTAGATTCATGGTATACATGCAGCTAGAGCAATGCATGTGGAGTAAGTAAATTATACCTTAAGGTTCTTGGGGCGTGGTTCAGTGGGCGACGGGACGGTGGCGAAGAAGAAGGGGTCGGAGGCCCTCCCACGCCGCCGCTGGGTGGAAAGTGAACAACCGCGCCGGTAGTCCCTCGCTGACGGCGACAGCGTTAAGCCTCCTTCCCTTCCCGGCGGACGGATCCTGCCGGCTCTTTGAGCAGCAGTGAGGGGAGAGAGAGGCCAACGAAGTCTTGTTTAGATCTGGAGAGGGCAAGAGAGTGTGAAGAGAGAAACTACAAGCGTTGAGGCTCCAGCGGGAGAGGGCGAGAGAGTGTGAAAAGAGCAACTATAAGCGCTGAGGCTCCAGCATGTATATATATACTGGAGAGAGAGTGTGAAGCGTGCAAACCCTAGAAAACATTTTGACCAGTCAAAGAATCCTCATGGCACAAATTATGCTCAAGTGTAGTTATCGAACCCGAGACCTCAAGTTTGATGAGCGAACATGCTAACCAGCTACACAACCCTCCCGTTATGTTCAATGAGAGGGAAATAACCTTTTATACATTCCTACATTCGTGTGACAAGCATGCCGTGTTTTTTTGTGTGTGTGGGAGTCATTGGGATTTCAATCATAATCGTGTCATGTGGCTTTGGTGGTAAGACTATCCACAATGGTGCAGAAATAATGCAGCCTTAGTCACCTTACCTCTCTCCACGTAGTACGTTGGGTCCCACCAGTCAGAGGGTGAAACAAACAAATTAATAAGAAAAATTAAAAGCGCCAACGGTGTATCTTACCTCACACATCTCGCTACTGCTCGGGAACACTGTCCAATTGATCCCTTTGTTCGCTCACGTACTATTTTAAGTGAATCCTTATTATAACATGCACACAAATTTTGGGCACTTGTATTCGACTTAAGTCAGTGTGCCACTGTATCTCGTCTACTTACTACTCCCTCCGTCTAGGTGTAATAAGTCACGTTAGAAGGTGCAACGGGACCAAGGTGCGTGCGTGTGTGCGTGCGTGCGTGCGTGCGCGTGTGTGTGTGTGTGTGTGTTTAACACCATGTGTGTTGTAGAGAGAGTGACAGATCGACCTACTCCTACAAAGAGATGTTGTGTAGTGTACGATTTTCGCCGCGAGAGTCAGTGCATCCTCTCGTTTTCAGGCGTGTCCGGTAGGGACATGCGGACAGCTGCCACGCCCGCTCCTGACCAGCCCGGCCCACCCAAAGCCCCTCCATCGCTCGCGCGCGCTTCCCACCCGAAACGGTCAGTGCCGCTCCAAAGAATCGGTGCCGCATACATGCCCGGGCAGAGTGGACGCGACCCCTCACTGGCGCAAGAGTGATGGTTGCTTTGTCCGTAGAGGTATGTGTGGGGCAAAGAAGTAGAGAAATATCCACATGGAGTGATGTGGGCAGCTGGAGCAGTGGTGGAAGCCAGCTGTAAAGGGAGTCGTACCTGAGGGACGCAACTCAACCTTGAGGAGGGTGGCGGGAGGCGGCAACTGCCCATGTCGCGGCAGTGAGCAAGGGACGAAGCAACCTCACCGGCTTTGTGAGAGAGAACGGTGGGGACCCCTGATCGGGACGTGCCGACAGTGGGTTTTCCCCGTCGGCGACGGCCACCGCATCTACACTAAGCATCCACCCCTTCCCAAGTGGACGTGATCCACCAAGATGTTAGATATGTGGCCACAGTCGTTTTGTGCGAGAGAGTGTGAAGAGAGCAACCCGAGCAAGCAACCGTGTAGGCTGGCCCGTCCTGACTATGTATATAGTGGAGCGGTTTCCTTTTCTCTCCGTATGAACTTATCATATTGCGTACGTGCCACTGAAGAAAAAAACTTTATTTATAAATGACACGGCACCTACTACTCGTTCTCCTATAACCTTGCGCTTGGCATCTCCAAAATATTAACCTTGCGATTGGCTCTTCGCCTCTTCGGGAAGTCGAGCAATAATGGTAGTGCAGTATATATCGTTCTGGCTATATGAGACCGAATGAATTGCTGCACGTCCACCACATGGGCGAGGGTCGAGGGGCGAGGGAGAGTGCTACATACGGAGCAAAATGAGTGAATCTACACTCTAAAATACATCTATATACATCGGTGTTTGGAGTATGTACTAGTAGTTCATATTGAAATCTACTGAAGGACATATATATTCCAAACAATATGATATAATCTCTATAACCAAGGTAGTAGGGACGAGGAGTAAACGGAGGGAGTAGTAAATTTTTCTCCTCGTCCTGCGAGCCACCGCGCGCATGGGCGAGGGAGCGGGCGTAAGGCGTAGTAAGCAAGCTTCACCTCATCCTGCGAGCCACCGCGCCCATGGGTGGGGGAGATGGTGTATTAAGCAAGCTTCAACTCGTTCTGTGAGTTGACGTGACACATCAAAAGTACTCCAGTGTATAGAGCCTTGCCTCTAAGGTAGACCCCACATGGTTTGCCTCTTTTTTTAACATAACACGTCAAGTCGCAATTTGTTTGTTCACCCGTGGTAGACGATCCTCCCTCCACCAAGTGGACAACCAATACACGTGGCAAATTACCACGTGGGCTGCCTTTTTCATACAGAAATGAGCCCCATCATGTACCCACGCGGGTGTGGTTGGGAAAGAGACGGGAGTACGTGCGCCGTGCATGCACCTCTTCTCTTCGTGCACGTCCACCACCTACGTGGGTGTGTGTGAGAGATACAAACCGCGTTCGTGAGTGTTTTTTGTTCTGGGGTGGGGGTGGGGTGGGGGGTTGATTTCGTGAATTATTTGTGGGAATATGTGTCGATGACATTTCAAACAAAATTTTGCATGCAATGTGTGTGAAATGGAGGCCTATCCATATCATACATAGAGGGTCGGGCAATCCACGAGAAGAGAAGGAGGGGTCATAACTATCGATAGAGTCGAAGAGAGGATCAAGTGGGTGGGTGCGAGATCGATGAAGAGAGCCATAGAAATTGTGTGTGCGTACAAGTCAAAGATATAGGGCGACTGGCCTACCGGAACGTTAGAGGACACACGTCAAGTTTGTGTGTGGCATGGAGACATGACTAGAGCGCTCGATGTATCGGTGTGTGTGGGGGGGAGGGGGTGGTGGGAGGGGTAGGCAGAGGCCTAACTATAGAGGTAGAACGACTCGTATATGTGTTGAGAAGGAGCGACCCAGCTATGTCTTGAGGGAGATCAGTCGACATCCATACATAACTGAAGGACGGGAAATATGATGGGAGAGAGAGAGAGGAGAGAGAGAGGGAGGGAGAGGGGTAGAGTGTTGGATGGGTGATGGAGTTGCTTCTCGAAGATGGTGGGAGAGGCCTACTAGACAAACTGAGGGTGGAACTGTAATGTTATCAATAAGAGTGGGGATGTGTTTCTGTGTGTGCCTGTGCGTGATAGATCTATCGGGATGCATCCATGGATGATGAAGGGGAACCATGTGTTTGGTAAGAAAACCTAACTAGATCGGTAGATCAATTGTTGTTTGTCGGAGGAAGGGAGAGACACAACTAATGAGGTAGATCGATTGACGTGTGGGTAAAAACGAGTTATAAGGACCTAGCTAGCTATATGTATAGCGAGAGATCGGTCGGTGTACGTCCATTTGTTAGAGGCAAATAAGGCCCAGCGAGACGGATAGACAGAGAGAATGGAGCTAGGAGGTGGTGCAAGAGGCCCAACTACTAGCTAGATAGGGGGAGGAGTGTGCAGTTGTGAGAACGATGAAAAGAGGGGCGAGAGTTTACACGTGTGTCTGACCATATGAGAGACACGAGGCAAGGACACATAAAGGAGGAGATTGAAGGTGTGTTTGTATGTTGTAGGCAGGCATCGCTAGAGAGGTTTATCGATCGGTGTGTGTCGGAAAGGAGTTGTGGAGACTCTGGGAGAATGACCTAAAGAAAAAAATGAATGTGCCCGGTGGATAGAATGCCGAGGGAGGGGGAGGGCGAGGACGGCGTGTGCATGCACGAGAGAAAGTTAGTGGTAGCTATAAAGGTTAGAGGATTGTGTGGGTGTAAGAGACTAACAAAGATCATAATTTGATATGAAAGCGGATTCATATATTTGAATAGGAGATCATAGTGTTTTAAACATTGCATGCATGAATATAGCGGTGATATACATGCTGTGCACATGTTATACCATAATGTGATAATGCATTGCAACTCACATCTAAATGCCAAACAATCTAAACCATACTATACATGAAACAATCTCACATTTTATTTGAATTTGTGATAATGTGTGGCGTTTGCAGCTTACAACTAAATATCGAACAATCTAAACAATACTATATATCGAACATTCTCACATTTTATTTGAATTTGTGGTAATGTGTGGTGTTTGCAACTCACATATAAATACTTGTAGGCGTAGGGGGCGGGGCACCATACACAATGTGGTAAACACATTATACATATGAGACGTGGTTTAGATTATGAAGATCTAGCTAGAGCTAGAAATGTAATGTGATTTGAAATCAAAATAAAGTGGATTCAAAAAATCTAGTTCGAGTTCATATAGTACACATAGTTCATATGTAACTCGAGACTAATCATGTGGTGTGCTGTGAAGATAATACACAAACGATGGTTTAACTTGACAATAATGATGATTGTAGATCTTATTAAAACAGAGAAACTAATTCAAATGCTTTGACTTCACAACAATCATTACTGTAGATCTTATTCAAATAGAGAAACGAATTCAAATTTAGTTCATATTAAAGCGGTAGTATATACGTTTGGAATGCACTAAAACATTCATTTGAGTAGTAGGTTGCATGCATTATACACGTAGCGAAATATTTTAATTGAACATAACATGAATTCAAAGTTTTGAATGACATTTGTAGGGCGCATTGATTTGGTACAGTACATGTTAGGCTTGTCTGGAAATTTCAACCCGCGCCTTGTTAGCCCGAAATATTTAAGATATATTTTTGTCTCGTTGTGCTCCGACAACTCCCTCCATCTCAACCCGTGCCTTGCTATTCCGAAATTACAACGCACGCGAAAACTCCCACCTCCTGTGAAATCCCGACACGCGAAATGCCTGTGGTACCCCTGAACCGAAAGAACCGCCTCAAATCGGTGGGGGTACTTTCGTAACTTACCCCACATTTCGGACAAGCACGTCTCTAAGCTATGGTTCCCCGCTGCCATCCCATCCGCCCACCCATTCGTACACCGAGGCCGCAAAAACCCGCGACGAAACCCCACACCCTGCTCCGTCCGCCACCCAGCCGGAGCCTCTTCCCCGACGACGTCGTCCACAGCAACACCTCGACGTCCCTCATCCACCGTACTGGATGAGGATCCATCATCGATCTCATCGTCCCGCTGGTTCAGCCACCCTGTCCTCCACCTCCAAGGAGCTGCCCCGACGTTCCCCTCGTCTTTCGCGCCACCTCCATTCCCACACCGCCGTCTTCACCTGCACCACTGGAAGAGCATCATCATCACCGTTTCCTCGGATGAAGGTGCGACCTAATCGGCGCCACCAAAGAGGTTGTACACTAATCGCAGCATTTTCTTCTTGACTCGATCTCACGGTGCTGCCGGCGCTTGGTCCCGAGCTGACATGGCATGGCTCCATCCACGGCGGCGTCGCCGACCACTTCCTCCACGGCGTTGCTCCCTCGGCGGTGACTTCCACATCAGTAGGACCTACTGCTGCTTTAGCTCTCCCTCACGCTGCTGCTCTGCTCTTGCTCTCGGCCCCTGCCTGGTCTGCTCTTGCTATTGCTTTTGCTCGCGCTGCTGCTCTCGCTCTTGCTCTTGCTTGCGATGCTGCTCCGATTTAGCTACACTTCACTCCGATGCCACCGGGGTGAAGGAAGAACCAGCCGCAGTAGGAAGGGGGGCTCGCCGGAGAGGTACCCCACTATCTATCTTAGGGTTCAGGATGGGGCGGTGGTCGCCGGCGGTGGTGGGGCGTTGGCGGGGCGGTGGTGTGGGGATCGCCGGAGAAAAATCTCGGCACGGGGGGGCCTAGAGGGATGGCCGGGGCGGCGGCGGACCGGCGGTGGGGAGTGTTTTTGAGGCGAGCGGGGCGGCGCACCGCCGGCCGCGGGCTACGGGGGGCTGCTGTTTGGCCAGCTCAGGGGGTGGAGGTTGAAGATGAACCGCAGGCCCTTGATTTCGTATCCAACGGCTGCAAAATCGACTGACCAGAGATGAAAAAGTCAGTCGACCGACGTGTAGCCTCACCTTGCTAGTGCGTTCAGTTTCGACAGCAAAATTCAGTTTTGACAGTTAAGTTCAGTTTCAACAGTTAAGTTCAGTTTTGACAGTTAAAGTCAGTTTCTACAGTTAAGTTCAAAGATGAGCGGCTGATGTATTTTACATCTAGCACTTTGTGTTTATGTATTTTACGTCATGTATTGGAGATGCTATTAGAATTCCACTCAGGTTAATGTTGTTCATTGTCTCTCTTGTCCTGCTTCAGCCTCGGCATCGTACAACTCACCGGAGCTACTCCAACGACGAAACCCTCCATCACAGCAGAGCAGTACCTCGGGCTCCATCTCCAGACGCCTAAGATATTCTTCCCCTCCTCTGACAGCCAAGTCAGCCGGAGCATCCTCACCAGCCAACCCAATCACACTGAGACCGACATGGCTTCGCCAAAGAGGTTGTACACTTGTTGCATCTCTTTTTTACTCTACATGTTATATATATTGTCCACTGAGCACACGGATTTGTTCCTTTAGTGTCTCCTTGAAAGAAAAAATGTAGGAATTTTAATTTTCACTTGTCCTCCTTTTCAAATTCCTATTCATGAAGCACAAGACTAAGAGATAGTAGCATAATAGCATTATAACCGTACATTTTCTTGTGGTTTGACTTAATCTCACCATGCTTCTTTGCATCCTATGATCTTCCAATTGTTGTGAATCAAACACCCAGATTGGCAGAAATCCTGTGTTTGTAAATTCTTTGTTTTGCACATGCATTCCTATCCTATTCCTATCTATTTCCTATCCCTGCATTGTTGGAATCCTCCAATTCAAACGAGCCCTTACAGAATTACTTCTCTTACAGATAGTTGTCAAAGAAAACCTTGCGTGGTTTGTCCCGCTCCTGCTGCACCGTCATCCACCCCAGCTCAGCTGTTCCAATGACAGAAGGGTCCAGCACAGCAGGGATCCAGCCTCCAGACTGTCTTTCGCCGCCTCAGATCTTCTTCCCCGCCGCTGGCAGCCATGAAAACTGCACTACCATCATCAACCGAGCAGATGACCTCGAGGACTACACGGGTCCGCAAGAGAGGTCGCACTCTTTTGTGTCTGCTTACACTATGCATCGCTTAATATTACATGCTACTTTATCGTCCTATTCACCGATTAGACTCTGAGTCAGCTCCAAACTAATGGTCAAACTTGAGTTTTTAAATGGTTGTGGGGTACATATCGGGGCCGCTATCAATAGTATCTATCTACTATCTGGTTAATCTCTGGTGTCTACTATGAGTTTCATGTTGGGTGGGAAACAAATAGTAAAGAAGCCATTCTCTGTATTTTTTAACTGAAGCCATTATCTGCCTGCTATTATTGGTTTTGGGTCTATCCACAGGTTGCTACCATCACTCTGGATTTCTGCATGCACTCCTTACATAATCTCACTATGTTTTATTCCTATGCATGACAGTTATTGTAAACAATGGAACTGAACATGTAGAGCAAAAGAGACGAGCCTTGCGTGGCAATAAAATTTCATGCAGGCGTCGCTCCATGGTAGGCGCAAAGGCAGCCCCCTCCACGCATTTTGGATTGTAATCGAGAGGAAGATATCTGTTCTGAGGGGGATTCAGAAGGAGAAGACAACTCCTATTTACCCCCTGAGGTCTTCGCTCTAACTTGGCATGCTAATGTTGGTTATATCATGCATATGGTGTCTTGCATTGCTTACTTTATACATCAAATATGTCATCTGCTTAGTTTAGACATCCTTTGTGCGAATGCCATCTGTTTAGTTTATTCATCGTTTATATGAATTATGCAACGCCATCTTGTTTAGCCAGGCATCATATATGTGAATTTTGCAATGCCATCCTGCTTAGCCAGTCATCTTATATGTAAATTATATCAGGCCATCCTTTTTTTCGTTACATATTACATTGTCAACAATGTTATTACATTCAACTGCTCTTCGTGTGCATCAGCCATTTGACACGGTGATGGCAAATTCTGGAGTGAAAACAAGGTCTTCAGAGCAGACTATGCTATCTGACGAAGCGCATATCTCGCTGGTTACGGATAGCTCCTCAGAGGAGGATTTAGAGACAGATGACCAGTCCTATCCCCCCCCCCCCCGAGATGTATGCTCTAACTTGGCAGGGTTATGTTTCTCATATCATGCGCATGGTGTCTCACATTGCTATGTCATTTGATTAGTTTAGACATGCTTTGTGTGAATGCCACCTGTTCAGTTTCTAATTACCATATATGTGAATTATGCATTGCCATCTTGTTGCAAGACATTATATATGTGAATTATACAATGCTATCTTGTTGCAAAGGCATTATATATGTGAATTATGCAATGCCATGTTGTTTAGCCAATCATCATGTATGTGAATTATATCATGCTATCATTTTTTTGTATTAAGTGTTCCATTTGTCGACAACGTTTGTATATTCAACTACTCTTCCTATGCATCAGCCATTTGAAGTGGTGATGGAAGTATCTGGAGTGAAAACAAGGTATTCAGAGCAGACAATGCTACCTGCTGAAGCAGACATCTTGCTGGTTACAGAGAGCTCCTCAGAGGAGGATTTAGAGACTAATGACCAGTCCTATTTTCCCCCTGAGGTCTCTGCTCAAACTTGGCAGGGTTATATTACCCATGTCATGCATGTTGTCTTGCATTGCTTAGTTTTTACATCATATATGGATTGCCATCTGCTTACTTGCTTACTATATAAATCATATATTTGAATTATATCATGCCATCATGTTTACATAGTACATACACATCATCTATCTGAATTATGGCATGGCAACCCATTTAATAAAGACATCATATAGTTATATCATCTCATCCTGTTTAGTGTTTACTGTCATCATATTTTGAATTATGGCATTCTATCCGTGAATGTATGTGAATTATGGCATGCCAACCTATTTAATAAACACATTATATAGTTATGTCATGTCATCCTGTTTACATAGTCTCATATTTTGAACTATGTCTTTCCATCTTTTTTAGTTAGCCATCATAATGTAAAATTGTGTCATGCTATCCTGTTTAGTTAGCCATCATATATGTGAAATTGTGTCATGCTATCCTATTTGGTTAGACAACATAAATATGAATTATTTCATGCCCTCTTTTATTCCCCACTATCCATTGCACCTGTCTATCATACAATGTCTATACTTTCAATTACTTTTCTTGTTTATCAGCCATTTGAATTGGAGAGCGTGATGGCAGTATCTAAGGGAGTAACAACACAGTCTTCAGAAAAGATAGTGCTACCAGTTGATGCAGATAGAACCACGGTTGTACTTGCCCAAGGACCAGATCCACCACACATAACCCAGACTCTCGCAGATTGTACCCCCACCCAGTTGGACAGAGAACCAGCTACACCCCTTCTAACCCCAAACTCGGCAGATAGTAACCAAGTTCTAGTTGACACAGCACCGTCTCCACCATAGAGCACCCAAACACGAGTAGTTAGTAAGGGAACTGCAGTGCCCAAAGCACGAGGACCACCACTCCGAATCCCAACTCAACGCTTAAAGGAGAAGAAGATTTGTTCTCAGGTCAGGTTCTGTAGCTATGGTTCATAATCCTTTGCTCTTGCATGACTGTATTTACTCATACCAACTATTTTCAAATTTGAAGGATGGAATTGAAACTCCAATGGCGCAACATGTATGTTTTAAACCTGTTTCTTTAACTGGTTTGCTGTTGTAACCTGCTCTATGTTGATTTCAGTTTCAATTGAATAAACAGTTATGTTCTCATGTCATGCACATTACAAGTGTTGTTATTGCTCTATAGTTACCCACACTTATATTCTGTCTATTCTACTTTGTCTTGAACAAATATTATTTGAACTGTGTCTCTATCTTGATTTGGCAACAAAAACTAGAATGATATAGACCATAAAGTGACCATGGTACATAGATATATGTTTGTTTCATGCTGTTATCCTGTCCACTTTACTACTAAACTCATTTACCAAAATGAGTTTCATATACAACATGGTAAACATATGATGTGTCTGCTTGTTTCTCTTTTAGAATGCGGACAAAATATTGGAGAACAGTAGCGCGTTATCCAGTGGTAAATGATGTAATGCAGATAAGGTTCAAGATAGTGAGACATCCCTGTTGGTCTCCAAGAAAGCTGATAAAAACTATCTTGACGATAGTGAGGGAACCCAAAAGTCCTGTCTTGATGTAGTGTTCGAGTTACTGGCCACTACTGCTGGCACAAGCTCTTCAAACTCGCTGCCTGAATCAGTTCGTCTTCTTGAGTTTCAACTTCAAGTTGAAAGACATCGATCAGATGTGCTGCGACAAGAAGCTGAAGGACTGAGGAAGTCCCTGCAGAATTCAGATGCATATTTTCTGGTGCAACAGCAAGCGCTGGAGGATTTAAGCGCCAAACAAGATAAAGTTAATAAGCTTGCTAAGCATCTTGCCAGCATTATGGGTACCCAGGATATTGTTTCTTGAGATCTTCTGAAGTGGTTTCCGTTCTGGATTTGTTTTGCTGCGGCGTTTATTTGCGCTGGTCGCCAACTTTGACAACCAGTGTATATGATATGTTGCTTTGTTCCCTATATTTGCACTGGTGGCGAACTTTGATGCCCAGTGGATGTAATATGTGTAATAGCTGTGATAGCCTGGCGTTAGTTGCTTGCTTATTTATTTCCTTGTCGTCTTGTTTATTTGTTTGCTTGTAGTCATTGCAGTTCTTTTTCCGCGGTTAGCTAGTGGCTGCAATAACCTATTTTTTAAAACTAGGCCACAATAACCATGGGCTAATATTTACTGTAGTGACACTTGGCCTCCTACTAGCCATAGAAACAGTGGGCCTTCTATGGGCCGTAGAAACAATGGGCCTTCTACGGGCCGTAGAAACAATGGGCCTTCTGCGGGCCGTATTATCAATGGGCCTTATATGGGCCGTATAATCGATTGGCCAAACATGGGCCAAACAGACCGCATTATGGCCGTAAACAGGCTAGAGTTGGAATCGTCCATTCATGGGCCGACCATAACGGGCCATCGTTAATAGGCCATATTTGATGACGCTATGAAATCGGCCCAACATATTAATGGACCACAAACGGGCCGACTGTAACCACAGGCTGAATTTGGCCCACAAGCAGAAAATGACAGTAACGGATCATAAGTACAAAAATGCTGGAAATGAGCCCAAGAATAAATGGGCTCTGAGAAGGCCGAAAGATAACATGGGCTGGAAACGGCCCAACGGAATAACGGGCCATTAATGGGTATAAAGTGATACACTATTCATTACGGGCCAGTTTCACCACGGGTTGTTAATGGGTGTAAAGTGATACACTGTTCATTATAGGCCAGTTTCACCACGGGCCGTTAGTAGGCCAAGAGTTACATAGGGCCTCATATGGGCCGAAAGACGTCATGGGCCATACATGGGCCAGAAGTGAAAACGGGCTGGAATCATATTGGATGGCCCAGATGACGCTACTGGGCCTAATTCGGATAGGGCGTAACGGGCCTTGGGTTAGCGGGCTGTAAATGGGCTATATTCGAACAGGCCGTTAATAGGCTTTCCATGGGCCGGCCCGCCAGCTTTTGACCAAGTCAAACGGGCCGGCCTTTTCACAGGAATGGGCCTCTGTTGGGCCGTGCCACGTGTCGACGTATCATAGGCGCCATCCGTCCAATGAGCGATTGACATCTGTCCCAACGATGAGCCGACACGTGTTTCCTCCAGCCAATGATGATTTTACACGTGGAAAACCCCCATTGGTCGGGGCTGTTAACGGGTTATCGGATCCAAAACCTGACCCAATAGCTTAATGGCGTTCCGTTACGGTGGATGCCACGTGTCGGTCACCCTTGATGAAAGCACTTATGTGACGCGCGATTTATCGTCATGGAAGTGGACACTTCTGTGATGATAATTTTGGTAATGTCATGGGACACTTCTACGACAGCACAGGTATGACTATCTTGATTCTGTCATAAATTTGTCATGGATGTACATGCATGACAGAAAACGCGACCTACTGTGAAAAACACGTATCATCACGGAACTGTATTTTTTTGTAGTGAGTGTTGGCACAATTATGCTACTGTTATGATTGTGTACTGTGTGTTTTGATTAGTGTTTGTGCCAAGTAAAGCCTTTAGGATCTTCTTGGGTGATAGTTGTTTGATCTTGCTGAAAAAATAGAAACTTTTTCGCTCACGAAAGCAATTATCATCTTTTACCTGAGAGTGATAAAATAACAATTCCTTCTGCAGTAGATTAATATACAAATTAGCCAGGCCATCCTAATTTTTCAGAGTTTTTGGAGTTACATAAGTATATGAAATATCCAGCTTGCTACAGACTGTTCGTTTTTTGACAGATTCTATTTTCTCTTGCGTTGGTGCTTGTTTTGATGGCTCTATGGTTTTCCTTGATGAGTTTTTGCCATAGAAAAGTTGGAATATAGTAGATATAATGCAAGAACAAAATATGAATTGGTTTGCTACATGATACGTCTCCAACGTATCTATAATTTTTTATTGTTCCATGCTATTATATTTTCTGTTTTGGGTGTTTAATGGGCTTTAATATACCTTTTATATTATTTTTGGGACTAACCTACTAACCAAAGGCCCAGTGCAAATTGTTGTCTTTTTGCCTATTTCAGTGTTTCGCAGAAAAGGAATACCAAACGGAATGAAACCTTCGGGAGAGTTATTTTTGGAACAAACGCAATCCAGGAGACTTGGAGTGGACGTCAAGGAAGAAACAAGGCGGCCATGAGGTAGGAGGGAGTGCCCAGGGGGATAGGCGCGCCCCCACCCTCGTGGGCCCCTCGTGGCTCTGCTGACCTAGTTCTTTCGCCTATATATACTCATATACCCCGAAAACATCCGAGAGCACCATGAAACCCTATTTCCACCGCCGCAACCTTCTGTACCCGTGAGATCCCATCTTGGGGCCTTTTCTGGCGCTCCGCCGAAGGGGGGATCGATCATGGAGGGCTTCTACATCAACACCATAGCCTCTCCGATGATGTGTGAGTAGTTTACCACAGCCTTCAGGTCCATAGTTGTTAGCTAGAAGGATTCTTCTCTCTCTTTGGATCTCAATACAAAGTTCTCCTTGATTCTCTTGGAGATGTATTCGATGTAATTATTTTTGTGGTGTGTTTGTCGAGATCCGATGAATTGTGAGTTTATGATCAAGATTATCTATGAACAATATTTGATTCTTCTCTGAATTCTTTTATGCATGATTTAATATCTTTGCAAGTCTCTTTGAACTATCAGTTTGGTTTGGCCTACTAGATTGATCTTTCTTGCAATGGGAGAAGTGCTTAGCTTTGGGTTCAATCTTGCCATGTCCTTTCCCAGTGACACCAAGGGCAGCAAGGCATGTATTGTACTGTTGCCATCGAGGATAAAAGGATGGGGTTTATATCATATTGCTTGAGATTATCCATCTACATCATGTCATGTTGCCTAATGCGTTACTCTGTTCTTATGAACTTAATACTCTAGATGCATGTTGGATAGCGGTCGATGTGTGGAGTAATAGTAGTAGATGCAGAATCGTTTCGGTCTACTTGTCACGGACGTGATGCCTATGTACATGATCATGCCTAGATATTCTCATAACTATGCGCTTTTCTATCAATTGCTCGACAGTAATTTGTTCACCCACCATAGAATTTGCTATCTTGAGAGAAGCCACTAGTGAAACCTATGGCCCCCGGGTCTATCTTCCATCATATTATTTTCCTATCTACTTGCTTTTTATTTTGGAATCTTTATTTTCCAATCTATACAATAAAAATACCAAAAACATTTATCTTATTATGTTTATCAGATCTCACTTCCGTAAGTGACCGTGAAGGATTGACAACCCCTTTATCACGTTGGTTGTGAGGTTCTTGTTTGTTTGTGCAGGTACTAGGGACTTGCGTGTTACCTCCTACTGGATTGATACCTTGGATCTCAAAAACTGAGGAAAATACTTATGCTACTTTGCTGCATCACCCTTTGCTCTTCAAGGGAAAACCAATGCATGCTCAAGAGGTAGCACTACAGTACTTATAGTAGTGATTTGCTTTCTTATATTAACGGATCTCATGAAGGTTTTGTTGAGTTTTGTGTGATTGAAGTTTTCAAGTTTTGGGTTATCTTATGATGGATGAAGGAATAAGGAGTTAGAAGAGCCTAAGCTTGGAAATACCCCGGCATCCCAAGCTATTATCCAAAAGAGACCAAGCAACTAAGCTTGGGGATGCCCCCAGTGGCATCCCCTCTTTCTTCTAACGACCATCAGTATTTTACTCGAAGCTATATTTTTATTCATCACATACAATGAGTTTTTCTTGGAGCGTCTTGTATGATGATGTTGTTGACCTCTCAAGTGACCATACAAATCTCAATCCTTTGAATACTGAATCATCAAGCCCAATTAAACCGTCAAGAACACATGTCGATGATGTTGTGACCACTGGCACCGACTTAAAAGAACCGGGACAACCTACTGTCTTGGCCAAGCACTCCGCCAAGGAGGAGTTCAATGAAAGGCGGAAAGTGATATTTGACATTGCTGATTATTCTCAACTAAGTGTCAGTGAAGTACTCTCTGGTTATCTCAACCAAGTTCATACCAGCTGCGATCTTGAGATTGACATGGTGAAATAGATGCACCAGAAATATGAGGTATGAACTCCGGCTTAATAAATTACGCATATCATGTCAGCCCCCAAGTCTACTGTGTATAATAGAATAGAATATGTTGTAGACTTAGAATAGCCATGAGCATAAAAAGCATCTTTGGTAGAATACTTGAAAGGCCGACTTCCTCTCTCTTGTTTGATTCTCAATACAATGGTCTCTTGGGGATCCATATGATGTAATTCTTTTTGCAGTGTGTTTGTTGGGATCTGATGAAGTTTGAGTTTATGATCAGTTCTATCTTTTTATATCCATGAAAGTTATTTGAATCTTCTTTGATCTCTTATATGCATGATTGCTTATAGCCTCGTATTTCTTCTCCAATATTTGGGTTTTGTTTGGCCAACTTGATCTATTTTTCTTGCAATGGGAAGAGGTGCTTTGTAGTGGGTTCGATCTTGCAGTGCTTGATCCCAGTGTCAGAAAGGGAACCGTGTCGGATCACGGGTTCCGGCAAAACCCGCAAGGTTCAAACACTGGGGTGCACGCGAAGATCTCCCCCTACCGATCCATGTTCTAGCTTCGCTAAGATCTCACGGGCTAACTCGACGAACTCGCAACACAAGGGACACAAGATTTATACTGGTTCGGGCCACCGTTGTGGTGTAATAGCCTACTCCAGTGTGGTGTGGTGGATTGCCTCTGGGCTGAGGATGAATAGTACAAGGGGAAGAACAGCCTCCTGAGGAGAGGTGTTCTTGTGCTTGGTGGGTGAGAGGATGAGCCGAGTGAGTTCTAGCCTATTCGATCATCTCCCCTCCTACTGTGGTGGATAATCCTATATATATAGGCCCTGGTCCTCTCCCCAAATATTGAGCGGGAAGGGAGCCAACAACGGCCAATTCGAAAGGGGACAGCTAGTATAGCTTATCCTGACAAAAGTGGTCTTCGCCTGCCAAAGGCTCTGGTGGTGACGCCATCTTGGGCTCCACGGTGACCTCCGTCTTGCCGTCCTGCTGGTCTTGGTCTTGTTGCACTGATATGGAAACCTTTGCTTGACGCCTCGGCTCTCTGCGTCTGCGCTTGCCTCCTTAGCACCAAAGAGGAAATAAGGACACTCTGCGTGCTGGCGCCTGCCTGGCGCCCGCCTGGCCTTGGTCGTCATGGCTCACGTCACTGGAACCTTGCGAGGTTCACCTGGCCTTGATCTCTATGCCCCTCGCGAGCCAGCCTGGTGAGGCCGCTCCTGAGGTGGTCTTGTGTCGTCCGCCTCGCGAGGGTCTTGAGTCCTTGCTGGCGAATATGGGCCGTATGGGCCCGCTCGCAGAGCCACGCCATGGGCCGCAGGTTGGCAAGTCTGGGGACCCCTGTTCCCAGAACACCGACAGTAGCCCCCGGGCCCAAGGCGCGCTCGGGCTTGCCTTCGAGGCGAAGCCAAAGGGCAAGTGCGGAGCACCATGGGCCCCAATAGCATGCGGCCTTGGTCGACATGTGGCGGTTGATTGGACCTGGGCGTCTCCGCTTCCGCATGCTGCCTTGGAAACCGCCTGGCTATGCGGCCACCGCAACCTACACAGTTATTCTTCCAGCACATGTGCCATACTCCTCCAATTCCTCTGCTTCCCTCGGACTCCACTCCTCTTTCCAACATGACCTGGGCACTGCTCACCCCATCGCCATGGCACCGACACAAGCGGATAAGGGGAAGAAACCTCTAACTTCGGCTGGTGCGCCTCCGGCTATCGAGCCCACAGTTGTCCGATCGCTGGTGCTGAACGATGAGGCCATGGGCAAGGTGCGTCCCATGCTCGCCTCCAGCTTCAATGATTGGGGGAAGACGGTGGCTTGGCCTGTCTCGTGCTTGCATTGACCGAGCGGCCACCAAGGTCCCATTCTTCATTGACGCCCTTTGGGCCGGCCCGGTCCCTCCTTTCTCCGCCTTCTTCAACGTTGTACTTGCGCATTATCATATCCACATGCTGCACCTTGATCCCCAATCAGTGACCCTTCTCGTCGTCTTCACCTTTATTTTCGAGGCTATGGTAGGCATTGCCCCGTCAGTGGCCCTTCTTCGCCACTTCTTCTCGCTGCACCTGATCGATCCCCAACAGAGCTCGGGATGCCTGAGCTTTCAGGCCATGGCGGCGACGGCCGTCACGGGGATTGACTTCGAGCTCCCACCATACATGGTGGGTATTTGTTGATGTTGGAGTGCTCAGCCCCCTGCTCTCTTCTCCGTCAGCGCCCGCTATTCCCAGCTCCGGTTGGTGCCATCAAAGGCTTACCGATTCATGCATTGCCCCTGTCTGGCTCAGACTGAGGTGGCTCAAGGACCTTGATGTGACAGCGCCTATGGTGGTGAAGGAGTTCATCCGGCGCCGACTCGCTCCACTTCAATGCCATTCTCAACCGATGTGGGCCTTGCTCAATAGCAAGGACCACATGAGACTTCAGGAGTCCGGGCTCCCCTTGAGGCACGGCGAACGGTGCTCGAGGTCCTGACGGGTTTCCCGCTGCCAGACGACATGCCAAGGAAGAGTTGCCTTCTGTACCATTGCTTGAACAAGGCGACATTCGCAGAGCAGATGCCTGCCTTTGATGATTAGAGGTTACATCCAGTCGACCTCGTGGGGCCCTATGAGAACCCCGTCATCATGGTTCCTCTTCCTGCCGCTGGCGCCGAGCTCGCCCCAAGTGTGGATGCAGGGGGGCAAGCACTGCTGGGGGGCGATGGTGAAGGTGACGTGATGCTGATGCCGCCCAGGGCTCCCGAGGCGTCGTCCTCGGGGAATCATGACTCTTGCCCTGGGGCGGCAGTTGAGGGGGCGACGCAGCCCGCTTCTCCCGAGGCCGGGGCTCCTGAGGCCTCGGCAGGTCGCTGCGAGGCTGAGCCTGATGGCTCCCCTCAACATGGCGCTCCTGAGGCCGCCCCTTCGAGTGCTTCTCCAGCTGTGCCTCGTGTCAGCCGCCATGTCCAGCACTTCGGCTGGATCTGCGTGGACTTCGAAGAGCTCCGCAAGAGGATGGGGTCCCCAAGCAGCGGCACCTTCGGGCCGTTAAAACGGAGAAAGTACATCGCCATTGACGAGTAAGTACCTTAGCTTGGTGATTCTCCGCGAGCTGCTTCCCTTCCTGATGATATATCTTTAGGATTCCTTCCTCCAAGGCCACAAGATCTCCTGAGAAGCATCCTCCTCTCGCCTCGCTTCTCCCGCTAGACTTGAGCGCTTCTAGCCCTCGCTCTGCTCACTGTGTGGGGTCAACCGGGGAAGCCAGCCCGTCGACAAGGTGTCTTGAGCTCGCGCCTTTGTCGTCTTTTCTTCACGGCCTTGTTCGGAGCACAGCAAGCGTGCCAAGGGTTCCTCCCCTGGTCGTGGACAATGACTGGTTGGCTTCGATTCGGGGTCTTCTTCAAGCAGCAGGCCTTCACTCGTTCGGGCCCCTCACGAGGCCCGTCCCACAAATGGGCAGGCGCCAGCCCCCAGCCCCCTACCGAAAGGGGGCGAGTCGCTTCGGGCCCCGTCCGCGGTCCCCGTGGAGGAGGACGGAGTCAGCAGTATGCTCGAGTCGGTGCGGTAAGGGAGCATCGTCCACCGCAAGCTCTTCCAGGAGGTGATGGGCGCGATGAATCGGCTTGGTGAAGAGCTCGTGGATGTGGACGCGCGCCTCGTGGCCGAGGGCCTCCGGCTGGTGGAGGAGTGGTGTAAGCTGAAGGTGGCTATCAACCTTGGGTGTCACCAGCGCGAGCTTGATAACGCGAAGGCCGAGGCATCCCTTGCGACCTCGCGTGAAGCCTGCTCCCGAGCCTTGGAAGAAGCTCGGGAAGCTGACCACCGTCGCGAGATCGCAGAGGAACGCTCGCGGGAGCTCCAAGCCTGGAATGCCTCCTTGGAACAACAAGTGGAGACGCATAGAGCCATCCTGGCATCGATAAGAGGGACGCCTGTCAAGGAGGAAGAGGTCTGGAGGCGCGAGGAAGCGTTGGCGCTGGAAGCCGTGGAGCGTAGCCTTGAACTTGAACGGCTAGAGATGAGGGAGCGTCAAGTCGCCCAAGCGGAGGAGGCCGCTGGCGCGCGCGAGGCTAGGGCCCAAGAGGAGGTCGATCGCCGGGTGGCTGAGGCTCGCGCGGGTCTTGAGGATATGTTCGACCTGAAGTTGAAGTTCGTTGAGGCTGAGGCTGCAGGTAGGACTGCGGCCCTCAAGTCCAGGTTGGTCAAGGTGGAGTGACACGAGCAGGCCGCTGCAACTGCCCTATCCTCGGCGCAGGCTGAGCTGGCCTCCGCCCGCACCGAACTGCTCCCTCTTCGGCAGCGGGTCGCTGACGCCGAGTCCGTCACGCGGCAGAACAAGGAAGAAGTGCTTCAGCGGTAGACATTGGAGAGTGTGTATGCAACCATTCTCCAGGACCTCAGGAACAGGGCCAACACCGCCCTGGGCCACATCTACGATGAGAATGCTCCTCATCCCCACGCTAACGACTACGCTAGCCACCTCCGCTTCTTCGCCAATGTGGTGATGCGCCTAGAGAGTCATTCCGAGAGGGCTCGCCAACATGTTGAAGAGAGGAGCCGCGGCCTGCTCGGGCGCTTGTTCTCCCGCTTCTTCAGCCATCTCCAGAACGCCGACCAGAACTTCGATTTTGACACCGCCATTGCTCCTGTACCCGACGCCATCCGGGGCGACCTGTCACTATGGGTGGAAGACAATGTGGACGCGCTGGTCAGGGCCTTCACTTCCGATGATGAAGGGGTGGTGGTCGCGGCAGACGTGGGTGACGTGGTGGACGATGGTGATGGTGGCGTTGGTGGAGGTGATGGTGATGCCAGCGATGGTGGCAGCGATGCCAGCGACGCGTGTAAGGGCGATCCGGGGGATGTAGCGAGCGACATGTCTGACTAATCCAATGTTTCCTAGCTATTTGTCCTGCACACATAAGCTCTGGCGCAGCCCTTGAAGTTGTAAGAGCATTTTTGGAGGGGAAGCCCCTCATGTAAATTTGCTACTGCCTCTATCTTATTAGGTCGAGTTGAATATGTGCCTTCGCGGACTCACGTATCCTGGGGCAAAGTTGCTGTTGTAGTTTACCTTTGTCTAGACGAACCCAAACCGGCTCGTGAGGTTGCGGGTTTCCGGGAAGCTCCTGGGGAACCCATCGAGACGCCTGAGGGGGCCACGTGATAAGTGAGCGCTAGCCGTGGCGCGTCATGCGCGCGGCACATGTGCGTCTTGCTCAGCCCCGCTCGCGAGGGGCCCGTGAGGGGGAAGCAACAGGTGCAAACTCCGAAATAAGACAAGCACCAGATAGCAAGAAATCGCTCGAACAAGAAAAGGCACCCCCCCACGCGCATCAATGAAAATTCAACTTCAACTCAAATCCAAATCCAGAGGGCAAGGCTACAGAAAAGGGATCCAAAGCAAATGGCCGCGTTCGGCACCTAGTCTAGTCTTCTTGTCTTCAAGTCTTCTCACCAGCGCGGAGCTAAGTGCTGCCACTAGGACGTGGGAGGGAGCACCCGAGGCCCGAGCGCGGCACTCCTGAGACTCCGGGGCGTGTACAGCCCCCCTCGTTATTACGTGAGAGTGTCACGGGCGGCGATCTTCACAGGCGTGAGCCTTACTTCATATCACCAGACGAGGGTCCCGCCTTGTGCCTCCCTCGGCCACCGTTGGGGTCGACCGAAGACCAGGACGACACCAATGGGGCAAAGGGGACGCCAGCAGCACCCGCAGCGACCACGGGTCCTCTACCGAGGGTAGGCTCTGGAGCACCGCCCCGGTAGAGGGCCTACCTCCGGGGGATGCCTTGCTCCGTGCGACGTGGGGAGGGGCCTTGCTCCTGGCCCCTTCCACGCAGCCCCCGGTGAGCCTCTCTTGGTGAGGCGAATACCGCCGCACTAGAACCGTCGCCTGGGGCTATGACCTGATTCACTTGCGATTCATGGTTAGCGTAAGCCTGCCCTTGGGAGATTAGTGGTACCCGGTAGCTGTTGTCGACGGCGTGGCTGGTGGGGCTCTCGGGTGGCTCCTAGAAGGCCTTAGCTCCTAACGCCTCCTCTCCCCAGCCCGGCTCAAGGAACAAGCCGGGGTCATCTTCCAGCGTGTACTCCTGGTTCATCATGCGGGGCACGCAGGCCTCCGAGGCTGTGGTCCCGGAGACCTTGCCAAAGTGCCCCACGCTCCATGTCGCCCGACCTAGTGTGTCGCCTCGAGGATGGTAGGGTTGCATCCCGCCCGGACCATAGGTGGCAGCGCTCATGCTGCTCCATTGGTTGCGCCAGTGTCGATGAAGTCTGGTGGTGCGCCTGTAGGCATGTGATACGTCTCCAACGTATCTATAATTTTTGATTGCTCCACGCTATATTATCTACTATTTTGGACTATATTGGGATTTACTTTCCACTTTTATATTATTTTTGGGACTAACCTATTAACCGAAGGCCCAGCCCAGAATTGTTGTTTTTTGCCTATTTCAGTGTTTCAGAGAAACAGAATATCAAACGGATTCCAAACGGAACGAAACCTTCGGAAACGTGATTTTCTCATCAGATAAGATCCAGGAGACTTGGAACCTCCGTCAAGAAAGCCACGAGGTGGTCACGAGGGTAGAGGGCGCCCGCCTGCCTCGTGGGCCCCTCGAAGCTCCACCGACGTACTTCTTCCTCCTATATATACCTACATACCCCCAAACGATCGGGTACGGAGCCAAAAACCTAATTCCACTGCCGCAACTTTCTCTTTCCACGAGATCCCATCTTGGGGCCTGTTCCGGAGCTCCGCCGGAGGGCATCGATCATGGAGGACTCCTACATCATCATCCAAGCCCCTCTGATGAAGTGTGAGTAGTTTATTTCAGACCTACGGGTCCATAGTTAGTAGCTAGATGGCTTCTTCTCTCTTTTTGGATCTCAATACAAAGTTCTCCCCCTCTCTTGTGGAGATCTATTCGATGTAATCTTCTTTTTGCGGTGTGTTTGTTGAGAACGATGAATTGTGGGTTTATGATCAAGTCTATCTATGAATAATATTTGAATCTTCTCTGAATTCTTTTATGTATGATTGGTTATATTTGCAAGTCTCTTCGAATTATCAGTTTGGTTTGGCCTACTAGATTGGTTTTTCTTGCCATGGGAGAAGTGCTTAACTTTGGGTTCAATCTTGCGGTGCCCTTTCCCAGTGACAGAAGGGGCAGCAAGGCACGTATTGTATTTTTTCCATCGAGGATAACAGGATGGGGTTTTTAGGATATTGCATGAAACTATCCCTCTACATCATGTCATCTTGGTTAAGGCGTTACTCTGTTTTTAACTTAATACTCTAGATGCATGCTGGATAGCGGTCGATGAGTGGAGTAATAGTAGTAGATGCAGGCAGGAGTCGGTCTACTTGTCTCGGACGTGATGCCTATATACATGATCATACCTAGATATTCTCATAACTATGCTCAATTCTGTCAATTGCTCAATAGTAATTTGTTCACCCACCGTAGAATACTTATGCTCTTGAGAGAAGCCACTAGTGAAACCTATGGCCCCCGGGTCTCTTTCTCATCATATCAATCTCCATCACTTTATTATTGCTTTGCTTTTACTTTTTACTTTGCATCTCTATACCAAAAATACCAAAAATACTATTTGTCATATCTATCAGATCTCACTTTCGTAAGTGACCGTGAAGGGATTGACAACCCCTAAGCGCGTTGGTTGCGTTGAGCTATTGTTTTTGTGTAGGCACAAGGGACTTGCGCGTAGCCTCCTACTGGATTGATACCTTGGTGATCAAAAACTGAGGGAAATACTTACGCTACATTGCTGCATCATCCTCTCCTCTTCGGGGGAATCCAACGCAGTGCTCAAGAGGTAGCAAGAAGAATTTCTGGCGCAGTTGCCGGGGAGTCTACGCAAAAGTCAACATACCAAGTACCCATCACAATCCCTATCTCCCGCATTACATTATTTGCCAGTTGCCTCTCGTTTTCCTCTCCCCCACATCACCCTTGCCATTTTATTCGCCCTCTCTCTCTCTCTCTCTCTCTCTCTCTCTCTCTCTATCCTCCCTCCCTTTCTCTATTTGCCTCTTTTGCCCGCTTGCTTTTTGTTTGCTCGTGTGTTGGATTGCTTGTTTGTCGCGATGGCTCAAGATAATACCAAATTGTGTGACTTCACCAATACCAACAATAATGATTTCCTTAGCACTCTGATTGCTCCTCTTACCGATGTTGAATCTTGTGAAATTAATGCTGCTTTGCTGAATCTTGTCATGAAACATCCGTTTTCCGGCCTTCCAAGTGAAGATGCCGCTCACTAGTAGAAAAAGGGTCAAACGTGAAGCACATTAGTGCCGGTTTGTATTTGAGCCGGCACTAATGTATACATTAGTGCCGGTTCTAACGGCTAGCCGGGCCGCTTTCATTAGTACCGGTTCGTGGCGAACCTTTAGCACCGGTTCGTGCCACGAACCGGTACTAATGAGAGTGGTGGCAGGATGTTGTCAGAATGGGGCCCCTCCAGCCCCTTTAGTACCGGTTCTTGGCACGAACCGGTACTACAGGTCGTCCTACATTGACCCTTCGTCCACCCAAGCTCGCTCTGTTCTTCCCCTTTCCCCTCTCCTCTCTGTTCTTCCCCTCTTCCTCTCGAGCTCATCACACATTTTGCCCAAAATTTGTCAAGATTTGAAGGCCCCCATCCATTCAAATGATCACAAAGGTTAGCAACTTTGTCCTTTCATCTCTCATTGCTAGATTAGCTCTTGCAATGCTTTATATAGTGATTAATTTGTGAGTTTAGTAATTTGGGAGGATATATATATATATATATATATATGTGCTAGTATTTGATTTATATGCAATTTGAGGTCAAAAATAGCACTTAGTTTGCATATGTAGGTGTGGTTTACTTAGTGCCTTCTAAATCTCCATCGTAGCCACCGTCGATCGCCCGCACCGTCCCGTCGCCGGCACCACCTTGTGGTGAGCCTCTTGTTCATGAAATTTTATATAAAAATTGATGTTTGTGTGATTTGGATATATAGTTACTCGTATAATTATCTTACCCGTACATTGTTTGTTATACATATAGTGCCATGGTTTTGATATCCGTCCTCGTCGGCCCTAGTCCTTATTATGATTCGGATGTGGTATGTATATTCTCTTTTAAAACTAGTTGCATTTTGTGTTTATGACAAATTATGCCCATCAAGTTGACATAGAAATTTTTTCTAGGAGGTATGTGAACCGGAAATTCCAACCGACCCTATTGCCGAGAGGTTAAATTTAGTTGAAAGAGAAAACGAGTACTTGAAAGAAAAGTTGAAAAGAATTGAGGGGGAGAAGATGGAATTGGAGCTGCATGTGGCCGATGTCGTCGCTGATCACAAGATCAAGATGGAGAAAATGCGCTTGAAGATTAGAAAGATTAGAAAATATGCCATCGATAGTGAGGCTTGGTATCATTATGCTGTTGGATCCATTGTTACCTTAGTTGCGATCTTGATCGTATTTGTTGTTGCATTTAAATGCTTTAGCTAGAGAGTTATTTGTTTGTTGCATTTAAGTGTTGTATGAACTTTATGTATGAACTTGTATTAATTTGGTCTATTCGGTGTTGTGTAATGAAGATGAGCCGGCAATGGATGTACGATGACCGATGCTCTCCCCAGTTCGTTGAGGGCGTGCATACTTTTCTGCTTGCGGCCGAGGCAAACAAGCAGGCGGATGGTTTTATGCCTTGTCCATGTGCTCGCTATAAGAATGGTAACAATTACTCTACGTCAAGAACCATTCACATCCACCTGTTTAAGTCTGGTTTCATGCCCCATTATAATGTTTGGACCAAGCACGGAGAAAGAGGGGTTATGATGGAAGACAATGAAGAAGAAAAGGACGACGACAGCTATCCTAGCCATGGGTTCCCTGAATATGATGATACAACAATGGGGGAAGAAGCTGAGCCGGTAATGCGGGAAGAAGCTGAAGAAGAGGCATCAGATGAGCCCGTTGATGATCTAGGTCAGGCCATTGCCGATGCAAAGAGAAACTGCGCAAGTGATTTGGAGAAGAAGAAGTTGCAGCGCATGTTAGAGGATCACAAAAAATTGTTGTACCCGAATTGCATAGGTGACAAGAAAAAGCTGGGCACCACAGTGGAATTGCTGCAATGGAAGGCAGAGAATGGTGTATCTGACAAGAGATTTGGAAAGTTGCTGGTAATGATAGAGGATATGCTTCCAAAGGACAATGAATTGCCCGAGAGTACGTACGAAGCAAAGAAGGCTGTCTTCCCTCTAGGGTTAGAGGTGCAGAAGATACATGCATGCCCTAATGATTGCATACTCTACCGCGGTGAGTACGAGGATTTGAACGCTTGCCCGGTATGTGGTGCATTGCGCTATAAGATCAGCCGCGATGACCCTGGTGATGTCGAGGGCCGGCGCCCCAGGAAGAAGATTCCTGCCAAGGTGATGTGGTATGCTCCTATAATACCATGGTTGAAACGTTTGTTCCAAAACAAAGAGCATGCCAAGGCGATGCGATGGCACAGAGAAGACCGTAAGAAAGACGGAAAGTTGAGAGTACCCGCTGACGGGTCGCAGTGGAGAAAAATCGAAAGAAAGTACGGGAAGGAGTTTGCAGATGACGCAAGGAGAATATGGTTTGGTCTAAGCGCAGATGGCATTAATCCTTTTGGGGAGCAGAGCAGCAACCATAGCACCTAGCCTGTGACTCTATGTTTGTATAACCTTCCTCCTTGGTTGTGCATGAAGCGGAAGTTCATTATGATGCCAGTGCTCATCCAAGGCCCTAAGCAACCCGGCAACGACATTGATGTGTACCTAAGGCCATTAGTTGAAGAACTCTTACAACTGTGGAATGGAACAGGTGTACGTGCATGGGATGAGCACATGGGGGAAGAATTTGACCTAAAGGCGTTGCTGTTCGTGACCATCAATGATTGGCCTGCTCTCACTAACCTTTCAGGACAGACAAACAAGGGATACCACGCATGCACGCACTGTTTGGACGATACCGATAGTATATATTTGGCTAATAAGAATGTGTACCTGGTACATCGTCGATTTCTTCCGAGCAGGCATCCCATAAGAAAGAAAGGCAAGCATTTCAAAGGTGAGGCGGATCACCGGACGAAGCCTCGCCACCGTACTGGTGCTGATGTACATGATATGGTCAAGTATTTGAAGGTGGTCTTTGGAAAGGGTCCTGGTGAACAACCTGTTCCGAATGACGCTGACGGACACGCACCCATGTGGAAGAAGAAATCTATATTTTGGGACCTGCCCTATTGGAAAGACCTCGAGGTCCGCTCTGCAATCGACGTGATGCACGTGACGAAGAATCTTTGTGTGACCCTGCTTGGCTTCTTGGGCGTGTATGGGAAGACAAAAGATACACCTGAGGCACGGGAGGACCAGCAACGTATGCGCGGAAAAGACGGCATACATCAGGGTCATGCAAGCTACGCTCTTACCAAAGAAGAGAAGGAAATCTTCTTTGAATGCCTGCTCAGTATTAAGGTACCGTCTGGCTTCTCGTCGAATATAAAGGGAATAATAAACATGGCAGAGAAAAAGTTCCAGAACCTAAAGTCTCATGACTGCCACGTGATTATGACGCAACTGCTTCCGGTTGCATTGAGGGGGCTTCTACCGGAAAATGTTTGATTAGCCATTGTGAAGCTATGTGCATTTCTCAATGCAATCTCTCAGAAGGTAATCGATCCAGAAATCATACCAAGGTTACAGAATGATTTGGTGCAATGTCTTGTCAGTTTCGAGTTGGTGTTCCCACCATCCTTCTTCAACATCATGACGCACGTCCTAGTTCACCTATGCGAAGAGATTAACGTTTTGGGTCCTGTATTTCTACACAATATGTTCCCCTTAGAGAGGTTCATGGGAGTCTTAAAGAAATATGTTCATAACCGTGCTAGGCCAGAAGGAAGCATCTCCAAGGGCCGTCAAAATGAGGAGGTCATTGAGTTTTGTATTGACTTTATTCCTGACCTTAAGCCGATTGGTGTTCCTGAATCGCGGCATAAGGGCAGACTAGATGGAAAAGACACGCAAGGAGGGGAACAAATAATATGTATGGACAGACATTCTCTCACTGAAGCACACTACACAGTTCTACAGAATTTTGCCTTGGTAGCTCCGTATATGGATGAACACAAGAATTTGCTATGCTCCAAACACCCGCAGCGGTCTGATGACTGGATTACACGTGAACAAACCAGGAGTTTCGCCAGCTGGTTGCAAGCACGTACCATGCATGACACCTCTATTGAAGATGACCTGTACTTTCTATCCCAGTTACCATCTTCGAATATAATGACTTTCAAAGGGTACGAGATAAATGGTAATACATTTTACACGATCGCCCAAGATAAGAAGAGCACCAACCAAAACAGTGGTGTCCGCTTTGATGCAGAAACCAAGACGGGAAAGGAAACATATTATGGTTATATACAGGACATATGGGAACTTGACTATCGACGTGGTTTGAAGGTCCCTTTGTTTCGGTACAAATGGGTCAATATGACACGAGGCGGGGTAACGGAAGACCCGCAGTACGGAATGACAACAGTGGATCTCAACAATCTTGCGTATGCAGACGAACCATTCGTCCTAGCCAATGATGTGGCACAGGTTTTCTATGTGAAGGACATGTCTACCAAGCCAAGAAAAAGAAAAGATAAGGAAGCGAATGCATCGTATGATGAGCCAAAGCGGCACATAGTTCTTTCTGGGAAGAGAAACATCGTGGGAGTGGATGACAAGACAGACAAGTCAGAAGATTATGAAAAGTTTGATGAAATTGCTCCATTCACAGTGAATATTGACCCGAGCATCCCGTTAAATGATGAAGATTTTCCATGGCTACGACGCAAAGGGACACACGCGAAGAAAAAGTTTCACACCCAAAGATCTGGGATGTGATCGGCTTAACTATCATCACTTTGTTCTGTGTTTCACACCCAGGAGGGAATCTCTGTAATAGTTAGGGTAGCTAGTTATGTGTTTTGGCATTTGAAACGCGAAGAAATTTTATGTGCAAGCAAATTCTTTCATGCACTTACTGATTTTTTCAGCTAAATGACCCTGAAATTGAAAAGCATTTCAAATGAACTCAGAAAAGGATGAAAGTAGGCATGGTATCATAATTTCACCCACATAGCATGTGCAAAAAAGTAGAGAGGGTTACCGCAAAAACTGGATGCACTTCGTATACAAAATGGACAATCTATTTCGAAGTATCAGGGTTTCGGATGAAAACTCATCCGTTACAAAGGCATTTCATTTTTTAAATAACTTAAGCATTACCAAATTGAATATAATGATAAAACACACTAATATTAAACATAAGAAAAAAGAATCACTGGAAAATGTATTTTTAAAGTTAAGTTATTCACAAACTAGTGATTCACACAAATTTCAAATAATTCAAAATTTAAACTATTCAAATTTAAAAACTACTGGCACTAACTGAAAGTTTCTAAAAATTATCAAAAATATTCACAAAGAAACTCTAAATACAGAAAAAAACAACTAAAAATAAATAAAACAAAATAAATAAAGCAGAAAAGAAAAAACTAAATGAAAAAAGCCCACCTACCAGGCCACAGCGGCCTGCATACGACTAGGAATCCAACCTGTTGTTGGGCCAGGATGCAGGCCCGCAAGCCCAATAGGCCCCACAGGGCAGAGTAGCAGAGATAGGCCTAGAAGGCCTGCATTTCAGAGGAGCTCGAAGGAGCAGCCGCGGCTGGGTTTATAAACCAGTGCGGCTGCCCTTCGCTAGGCGAGGTGGGACTAAACTTTGCGTCCCTCGCCTGGTAGCGCACGCCCCTTTAGTACCGGTTCGTGGCACCAACCGGTACTAAAGGGGGGGCCTTTAGTATCAGTTGGAGCCACCACCCGGTACTAAAGGGGGTCGCTTCCCGCCGCTTGGGCTAGCCAAAACAGACCTTTAGTACCGGTTGGTGGCTCCAACCGGTACTAACGGTGCCTTCTAAATATACCACACTTCGAAAGATTTCATTCTCCCCCTCTGTTTCTTCCCGATCGATCGACGCCGCCCCCGTCCTACGCCGCCCCCGTCGCACGCCGTTGCCGTCGCCGCCGCCATCCTCGTCGCTGCCCTCGTCCCCGTCGCCGCCCCCGTCGCCGTCGCCGCCCTCGTCTTCGTCGCCGCCCCGGGCCCGTCCCCGTCCCCGTCGCGCCGTCCCCCACGTCGCCGCCCCGTCACGCCCCGGGCCGTCGCCTCTCCGTCGCCGTCCGCTGTGAGCTCTCCCCCCTCTAACCCCTCTCCGATCCCTCGCCCCCGGTGGCCGCCGCCCCTGCCCGAGCCCATACACACACAAGCATGAACACACACACACACACATTTTTCTGTTTTTAGTTATAAAAATAGTTAGAATTGATAGAAAATTTTCTATTTTTTAGTTATAGAAATAGTTATAAAATAGTTAGAATTGTTAGAAATTTTTTCTATTTTTTAGTTATAGAAATAGTTATAAAAAAGTTAGAAATTTTCTGTTTTTTAGTTATAGAAATATTAGAAATGTTATACAAATGTTAGTTATATATATAGAAATGTTATAATTTTTTTTCTGTTTTTTAGTTATAGAAATATTAGAAATGTTATAGAAATGTTAGTTATATAGCATTGTTAGAAATGTTATAGGAATGTTAGTTATATAGAAATGTTAGAAATTTTAGTTATCAAAATCCAATCATTAAAAAAATGTTACTTTTTGCGTGCATATAGCTAGTATTTGTTCTGGACGATGCCCGGCCGGCATCCTCGCCGGCGACCCGTCCGCGACGACGTCCGGCTGACCCATGTCCGGGACTGGGCTCCGCCGGGCTGGCACTGGGAGGTGCTGCCTGGAGGGGCGCGCCGCTTGATGAGGAACCCGGCCCCGGGTCCTGTCGTCGACCCTGATCTCATTTGGTGGCGTTCGCGTGGGCCAGTTTCGGTGCGGAGGGAGCCGGCCCCGCCGGAGGAGGTACGTCGCCGTGTTAGGGAGGAGGACGAGCATGTCCATCGCTACATGGTTGCGTTAGAGGGCAACAGGTTCTCCAATACCTGGCAGTTTCTTCAGGGATCTCACTTCAGCTATGATCCTGTGAGGGTTCCTTCTCTTTGGATGTCCACCGCCCGCGCCGAAGGAACCGCGAGTGTCCTAGATTCTTCTATAGTATTCGATCTTTATTAGCTACCTAGCCAGTGATGTACTCGATATATAATATTCGAGACGATGTATTCGAGATTATATATTATTCGAGACGATGTATTCGAGATGATGTATTCGAGATTATATCTATTATTCGAGACGATGTATTCGAGATTATATCTATTATTCGAGATTATACTAAATTGTTTTATATTTCTTTTGGCATAGTTAAATAAAAGCTATGGCGGACAATACCGACAGAGAGAGAGAACAGACCATGTTTGATATCATACGCGGGCCAGATGATGATCAGAATGAAGAAGATTTTGACGGCTCCGAATTTCTAAACAACACCGGAGAGGGTGATATGATATTTGATCGCGACGACCGAGAAGATGAAGTCATGAACTACGACGAAGAACATGTTGATCCTGAAACAACAAACACCGGCGAGGTATATATATTTATATAAGCAGGAATCTGGTGATCATCGCATGTTTTAAATGAGTTGAAGATATATTAATGAATCGATCTTTCTTCTTTCAGACATCCGGATCGAGCAAATCTTCAGGCAAAAGGGAGAAACGAGGCCCGAACAAAAAGTTGAAGGAGGGCATAAAGTACAATATCGAGGCATTCAAACCTAATGGCGAACCATTAGCGCCTAAGAAGATTGCGGACAAGTTCGTTCGTCAGTGCGGAGTTCTTGTAAAGGACCAACTCCCGATCTCCCTTCAAGAATAGAGAAAGCCAGCAAATCCACGTCCAGATGTTACTTTTATCGACGAGAATCAAAAAAATCTGCTTTGGGATACTCTCATGGAACATTTCACCCTACCAGATCATTTCACAGAAGCGGATGTGCGGAAAGTCAAGAACGCTGCTTTTAGGAAGATGGCGGTTGCATTCAAGAACCACAAGAGAATGACGTGGGAGAAGTACGTCAAGGGAGGAAGGAAGACTCCAGTATTCGAGGGGATACTAGAGAATCAAAGTGCTCATTGGGACGATCTCGTGAAATTCAAGGATTCAGAATTAGCTAAGGAACGGTCGAGAATAAACAAGAAGAATGCCGAAAAAAAGGATAAGTTCCATAAGCTGGGGCCAGGTGGCAATGCCTAAGTGGGATAAGTCTGAGAAAGAGATGGAGGATGCAAGTGTCACTCCGGTTACTAAGAGATGGCCCCCCAGGTGCAGGACTTGGTTCTATGCGCATGGGGGGAGTTGGACCCGAAGACAGGCAATGTTTCGACGAAGGCATGTCTGAACGTAGCCGACGATGCGCTACTTGTTGCAATAGAAGAGGCTCGATCGGGGGTGTTCCAGCCCAACAGAGAGAACGACGAGCTTACGCGTGCCCTGGGAAATCCTGAACACCCGGGAAGAACACGAGGCAAGGGCGCTATTCCGTGGTATGAGGGGTTTTCAGACTGGAACGCTGACTACAGAACCCGTGTGAGAAAGAAGATTGCGGAGGAGAAGAAGAGGAAGATGGAGGAGGAGCAGAGGAAGCGGGACTATGAACGCCTTCAAGGCCTAGAAGCAAGTCAAGCGGAATTGACAGCTAAATTCCAGCGGCAGCAGGAGCAGATCGACTCACTTAGCCAGCAAAGGGGGTCTCAGCAGCTGCAGCAGCTAGCGGATGATCCAGCATTGGATACCACCGCCCCATCCATGCCGAGAAGCAGCGTGGGTTCCGCCCCGGGCGACGCAGTAGTGCTAGATAGATACCCCGTGGATGACATCACGGAGAACACTAACTGCGAGCTACACTTCAAAATGAACAACATGTTGGGGAACGTAGTAATTTCAAAAAAATTCCTATGCACACGCAAGATCATGGTGATGCATAGCAACGAGGGGGAGAGTCTGATCTACGTACCCTTGTAGATCGCAACGGAAGCGTTGACACAACGTAGCGGAAGTAGTCGTACGTCTTCTTCCCGGTCCGACCGATCCAAGCACCGTTACTCCGGCACCTCCGAGTTCTTAGCACACGTACAGCTCGATGACGATCCCCGGGCTCCGATCCAGCAAAGCTTCGGGGAGGAGTTCCGTCAGCACGACGGCGTGGTGACGATCTTGATGTTCTACCGACGTAGGGCTTCCCCTAAGCACTGCAACGATATGATCGAGGTGGAATATGGTGGCAGGGGGCATCGCACACGGCTAAGGAACGATCTCAAGGATCAACTTGTGTGTCTTGGGGTGCCCCCTGCCCCCGTATATAAAGGAGCAAGGGGAGGAGGCGGCTGGCCAAGGTGTGGCGCGCCAAGGGGAGTCCTACACCCACCGGGAGTAGGACTCCAATTGGACTAGGAGAGAAGGGGGAGAATAGGAGGAAGAGAGGAAGGAAAGGGGGGGGGGCGCCGACCCCCTTCCCTTGTCCTATTCGGACTAGGAAGGGGAGGGGCGCGCGGCCACCTCTTGCCTCCTCTCCTCTTCTCCCTTAAGGCCCATGTTGGCCCAATAACCCCCCGGGGGGTTCCGGTAACCCCCCCGGTACTCCGGTAAAATGCCGATTTCACCCGGAACAATTCCGATGTCCAAATATAGGCTTCCAATATATCAATCTTTATGTCTCGACCATTTCGAGACTCCTCGTCATGTCCGTGATCACATCCGGGACTCCGAACTAACTTCGGTACATCAAAATGCATAAACTCATAATAACTCTCATCGTAACGTTAAGCGTGCGGACCCTACGGTTCGAGAACAACGTAGACATGACCGAGACACGTCTCCGGTCAATAACCAATAGCGGAACCTGGATGCCCATATTGGCTCCTACATATTCTACGAAGATCTTTATCGGTCAGACCGCATAACAACATACGTTGTTCCCTTTGTCATCGGTATGTTACTTGCCCGGGATTCGATCGTCGGTATCCAATATCTAGTTCAATCTCGTTACTGGCAAGTCTCTTTACTCGTTCCGTAATACATCATCTAACAACTAACATATTAGTTGCAGTGCTTGCAAGGCTTATGTGATGTGCATTACCGAGAGGGCCCAGAGACACCTCTCCGACAATCAGAGTGACAAATCCTAATCTCGAAATACGCCAACCCAACATCTACCTTTGGAGCCACCTGTAATACTCCTTTATTATCACCCAGTTACGTTGTGACGTTTGGTAGTACCCAAAGTGTTCCTCCGGTAAATGGGAGTTGCATAATCTCATAGTTATAGGAACATGTATATGTCATGAAGAAAGCAATAGCAACATACTAAACGATCGGGTGCCAAGCTAATGGAATGGGTCATTTCAATCAGATCATTCAACTAATGATGTGACCTCGTTAATCAAATAACAACTCTTTGTTCATGGTTAGGAAACATAACCATCTTTGATTAACGAGCTAGTCAAGTAGAGGCATACTAGTGACACTCTGTTTGTCTACGTATTCACACCTGTATTATGTTTCCGGTTAATACAATTCTAGCACGAATAATAAACATTTATCATGATATAAGGAAATAAATAATAACTTTATTATTGCCTCTAGGGCATATTTCCTTCAGTCTCCCACTTGCACTAGAGTCAATAATCTAGATTACACAGTAATGATTCTAACACCCATGGAGCCTTGGTGCTGATCATGTTTTGCTCGTGGAAGAGGCTTAGTCAACGGGTCTGCAACATTCAGATCCGTATGTATCTTGCAAATCTCTATGTCTCCCACCTGGACTAGATCCCGGATGGAATTGAAGCGTCTCTTGATGTGTTTGGTCCTTTTGTGAAATCTGGATTCCTTTGCCAAAGCAATTGCACCAGTATTGTCACAAAAGATTGTCATTGGACCCGATGCACTAGGTATGACACCTAGATCGGATATGAACTCCTTCATCCAGACTCCTTCGTTCGCTGCTTCCGAAGCAGCTATGTATTCCGCTTCACATGTAGATCCCACTACGACGCTTTGTTTAGAACTGCACCAACTAACAGCTCCACCGTTTAAAGTAAACACGTATCCGGTTTGCGATTTAGAATCGTCCGGATCAGTGTCAAAGCTTGCATCAACATATCCTCTTACGGTGAGCTCTTTGTCACCTCCATATACGAGAAACATATCCTTAGTCCTTTTCTGGTATTTCAGGATGTTCTTGACCGCTGTCCAGTGATCCACTCCTGGATTACTTTGGTACCTCCCTGCTAAACTTATAGCAAGGCACACATCAGGTCTGGTACACAGCATTGCATACATGATAGAGCCTATGGCTGAAGCATAGGGAACATCTTTCATTTTCTCTCTATCTTCTGCAGTGGTCGGGCATTGAGTCTGACTCAACTTCACACCTTGTAGTACAGGCAAGAACCCTTTCTTTGCTTGATCCATTTTGAACTTCTTCAAAATCTTGTCAAGGTATGTGCTTTGTGAAAGTCCAATTAAGCGTCTTGATCTATCTCTATAGATCTTAATGCCCAATATGTAAGCAGCTTCACCGAGGTCTTTCATTGAAAAACTCTTATTCAAGTATCCCTTTATGCTATCCAGAAATTCTACATCATTTCCAATCAGCAATATGTCATCCACATATAATATTAGAAATGCTACAGAGCCCCCACTCACTTTCTTGTAAATACAGGCTTCTCCAAAAGTCTGTATAAAGCCAAATGCTTTGATCACACTATCAAAGCGTTTATTCCAACTCCGAGATGCTTGCACCAGTCCATAAATGGATCGCTGGATTTTGCACACTTTGTTAGCTCCCTTTGGATCGACAAAACCTTCCGGTTGCATCATATACAACTCTTCTTCCAGAAATCCATTCAGGAATGCAGTTTTGACATCCATCTGCCAAATTTCATAATCATAAATTGCGGCAATTGCTAACATGATTCTGACAGACTTAAGCATCGCTATGGGTGAGAATGTCTCATCGTAGTCAACCCCTTGAACTTGTCGAAAACCTTTTGCAACAAGTCGAGCTTTATAGACAGTAACATTACCGTCAGCGTCAGTCTTTTTCTTGAAGATCCATTTATTCTCAATTGCTTGCCGATCATCAGGCAAGTCAACCAAAGTCCATACTTTGTTCTCATACATGGATCCCATCTCAGATTTCATGGCCTCAAGCCACTTTGCGGAATCTGGGCTCACCATCGCTTCTTCATAGTTCGTAGGTTCATCATGATCTAGTAGCATGACTTCCAGAACTGGATTACCGTACCACTCTGGCGCGGATCTTGCTCTGGTTGATCTACGAGGTTCAGTAGTATCTTGTTCTGAAGTTTCATGATCATTATCATCAACTTCCTCACTTATTGGTGTAGGTGTCGTAGAAACAGTTTTCTGTGATGTACTACTTTCTAATAAGGGAGCGGGTACAGTTACCTCGTCAAGTTCTACTTTCCTCCCACTCACTTTTTTCGAGAGAAACTCCTTCTCGAGAAATTTTCCGAATTTAGCAACAAAAGTCTTGCCTTCGGATCTGTGATAGAAGGTGTATCCAATAGTTTCCTTTGGATATCCTATGAAGACACATTTTTCCGATTTGGGTTCGAGCTTATCAGGTTGAAGCTTTTTCACATAAGCATCGCAACCCCAAACTTTAAGAAACGACAACTTTGGTTTCTTGCCAAACCACAGTTCATAAGGCGTCGTCTCAATGGATTTTGATGGTGCCCTATTTAACGTGAATGTGGCCGTCTCTAAAGCGTATCCCCAAAATGATAGCGGTAAATCAGTAAGAGACATCATAGATCGTACCATATCTAGTAAAGTACGATTACGACGTTCGGACACACCATTACGCTATGGTGTTCCGGGTGGCGTGAGTTGCGGAACTATTCCACAATTTTTCAAATGTACACCAAACTCGTAACTCAAATATTCTCCTCCACGATCAGATCGTAGAAACTTTATTTTCTTGTTACGACGGTTTTCAACTTCACTCTGAAATTCCTTGAACTTTTCAAATGTTTCGGACTTGTGTTTCATCAAGTAGATATACCCATATCTGCTTAAATCATCTGTGAAGGTGAGAAAATAACGATATCCGCCACGAGCCTCAATATTCATCGGACCACATACATCGGTATGTATGATTTCCAATAAATCTGTTGCTCTCTCCATAGTACCGGAGAACGGTGTTTTAATCATCTTGCCCATGAGGCATGGTTCGCAAATACCAAGTGATTCATAATCAAGTGGTTCCAAAAGTCCATCAGTATGGAGTTTCTTCATGCGCTTTATACCGATATGACCTAAACGGCAGTGCCACAAATAAGTTGCACTATCATTATCAACTCTGCATCTTTTGGCTTCTACATTATGAATATGTGTATCACTACTATCAAGATTTAACAAGAATAGACCACTCTTCAAGGGTGCATGACCATAAAAGATATTACTCATATAAATAGAACAACCATTATTCTCCGATTTAAATGAATAACCGTCTCGCATTAAACAAGATCCAGATATAATGTTCATGCTCAACGCTGGCACCAAATAACAATTATTTAGGTCTAATATTAATCCCGAAGGTAGATGTAGAGGTAGCGTGCCGACCGCGATCACATCAACTTGGGAACCGTTTCCCACGCGCATCGTCACCTCGTCCTTAGCTAATCTTCGCTTAATCCGTAGTCCCTGTTTCGAGTTGCAAATATTAGCAACAGAACCAGTATCAAATACGCAGGTGCTATTGCGAGCATTAGTAAGGTACACATCAATAACATGTATATCACATATACCTTTGTTCACCTTGCCATCCTTCTTATCCGCCAAATACTTGGGGCAGTTCCGCTTCCAGTGACCAGTCTGCTTGCAGTAGAAGCACTCAGTTTCAGGCTTAGGTCCAGATTTGGGTTTCTTCTCCTGAGCAGCAACTTGCTTGCTGTTCTTCTTGAAGTTCCCCTTCTTCTTCCCTTTGCCCTTTTTCTTGAAACTAGTGGTTTTGTTAACCATCAACACTTGATGCTCCTTCTTGATTTCTACCTCCGCAGCTTTCAGCATTGCGAAGAGCTCGGGAATAGTCTTGTTCATCCCTTGCATATTATAGTTCATCACGAAGCTCTTGTAGCTTGGTGGCAGTGATTGGAGAATTCTGTCAATGACGCAATCATCTGGAAGATTAACTCCCATCTGAATCAAGTGATTGTTATACCCAGACATTTTGAGTATATGCTCACTGACAGAACTGTTCTCCTCCATCTTGCAGCTATAGAACTTATTGGAGACTTCATATCTCTCAATCCGGGCATTTTCTTGAAATATTAACTTCAACTCCTGGAACATCTCATATGCTCCATGATGTTCAAAACGTCGTTGAAGTCCCGATTCTAAGCCGTAAAGCATGGCACACTGAACTATCGAGTAGTCATCAGCTTTGCTCTGCCAGACGTTCATAACATCTGGTGTTGCTCCAGCAGCAGGCCTGGCACCCAGCGGTGCTTCCAGGACGTAATTCTTCTGTGCAGCAATGAGGATAATCCTCAAGTTACGGACCCAGTCCGTGTAATTGCTACCATCATCTTTCAACTTTGCTTTCTCAAGGAACGCATTAAAATTCAACGGAACAACAGCACGAGCCATCTATCTACAATCAACATAAACAAGCAAGATACTATCAGGTACTAAGTTCATGATAAATTTAAGTTCAATTAATCATATTACTTAAGAACTCCCACTTAGATAGACATCCCTCTAATCCTCTAAGTGATCACGTGATCCAAATCAACTAAACCATGTCCGATCATCACGTGAGATGGAGTAGTTTCATCGGTGAACATCATTATGTTGATCATATATACTATATGATTCATGCTCGACCTTTCGGTCTCCGTGTTCCGAGGCCATATCTGTATATGCTTGGCTCGTCAAGTATAACCTGAGTATTCCGCGTGTGCAACTGTTTTGCACCCGTTGTATTTGAACGCAGAGCCTATCACACCCGATCATCACGTGGTGTCTCAGCATGAAGAACTTTCGCAACGGTGCATACTCAGGGAGAACACTTCTTGATAATTTAGTGAGAGATCATCTTATAATGCTACCGTCAATCAAAGCAAGATAAGATGCATAAAAGATAAACATCACATGCAATCAATATAAGTGATATGATATGGCCATCGTTATCTTGTGCTTGTGATCTCCATCTCCGAAGCACCGTCATGATCACCATCGTCACCGGCGCGACACCTTGATCTCCATCGTAGCATTGTTGTCGTCTCGCCAATCTTATGCTTCCACGACTATCACTACCGCTTAGCAATAAAGTAAAGCATTACATCGTGATTGCATTGCATACAATAAAGCGACAACCATATGGCTCCTGCCAGTTGCCGATAACTTGGTTACAAAACATGATCATCTCATACAATAAAATCAGCATCATGCCTTGACCATATCACATCACAACATGCCCTGCAAAAACAAGTTAGACGTCCTCTACTTTGTTGTTGCAAGTCTTACGTGGCTGCTACGGGCTTAAGCAAGAACTCATCTCACCTATGCATCAAAACCACAACGATAGTTTGTCAAATAGACTCCGTTTTAACCTTCTCAAGGACCGGGCGTAGCCACACTCGGTTCAACTAAAGTTGGAGAGACAGTCGCCCGCAAGCCATCTATGTGCAAAGCACGTCGAGGGAACCAGTCTCGCGTAAGCGTACGCGTAAGGTTGGTCTGGGTCGTCTCGTCCAACAATACCGCCGAACCAAAGTATGACATGCTGGTAGGTAGTAAGACTTGCATCGCCCACAACTCGCTTGTGTTCTACTCGTGCAAATAACATCAAACCATAAAACCTAGGCTCGGATGCAACTGTTGGGGAACGTAGTAATTTCAAAAAAATTCCTACGCACACGCAAGATCATGGTGATGCATAGCAACGAGGGGGAGAGTCTGATCTACGTACCCTTGTAGATCGCAACGGAACCGTTGACACAACGTAGAGGAAGTAGTCGTACGTCTTCTTCCCGGTCCGACCGATCCAAGCACCGTTACTCCGGCACCTCCGAGTTCTTAGCACACATACAGCTCGATGACGATCCCCGGGCTCCGATCCAGCAAAGCTTCGGGGAGGAGTTCCGTCAGCACGACGGCGTGGTGACGATCTTGATGTTCTACCGACGCAGGGCTTCGCCTAAGCACTGCAACGATATGATCGAGGTGGAATATGGTGGCGGGGGGCACCGCACACGCCTAAGGAACGATCTCAAGGATCAATTTGTGTCTCTTGGGGTGCCCCTGCCCCCGTATATAAAGGAGCAAGGGGAGGAGGAGGCCGGCCAAGGTGTGGCGCGCCAAGGGGAGTCCTACTCCCACCGGGAGTAGGGCTCCTAGTTGGACTAGGAGAGAAGGGGGAGAATAGGAGGAAGAGAGGAAGGAAAGGGGGGGGGGGCGCCGGCCCCCTTCCCTTGTCCTATTCGGACTAGGAAGGGGAGGGGCGCGCGGCCACCTCTTGCCTCCTCTCATCTTCTCCCTTAAGGCCCATGTTGGCCCAATAACCCCCCGGGGGTTCCGGTAACCCCCCCCCCCCGGTACTCCGGTAAAATGCCGATTTCACCCGGAACAATTCCGATGTCCAAATATAGGCTTCCAATATATCAATCTTTATGTCTCGACCATTTCGAGACTCCTCGTCATGTCCGTGATCACATCCGGGACTCCAAACTAACTTCGGTACATCAAAATGCATAAACTCATAATAATTGTCATCATAACGTTAAGCGTGCGGACCCTACGGTTCGAGAACAATGTAGACATGACCGAGACACGTCTCTGGTCAATAACCAATAGCGGGACCTGGATGCCCATATTGGCTCCTACATATTCTACGAAGATCTTTATCGGTCAGACCGCATAACAACATACGTTGTTCCCTTTGTCATCGGTATGTTACTTGCCCAGAATTCGATCGTCGGTATCCAATACCTAGTTCAATCTCGTGACTGGCAAGTCTCTTTACTCGTTCTGTAATACATCATCTAACAACTAACATATTAGTTGCAGTGCTTGCAAGGCTTATGTGATGTGCATTACCGAGAGGGCCCAGAGACACCTCTCCGACAATCGGAGTGACAAATCCTAATCTCGAAATACGCCAACCCAACATCTACCTTTGGAGCCACCTGTAATACTCCTTTATAATCACCCAGTTACGTTGTGACGTTTGGTAGTACCCAAAGTGTTCCTCCGGTAAACGGGAGTTGCATAATCTCATAGTTATAGGAACATGTATATGTCATGAAGAAAGCAATAGCAACATACTAAACGATCGGGTGCTAAGCTAATGGAATGGGTCATGTCAATCAGATCATTCAACTAATGATGTGACCTCGTTAATCAAATAACAACTCTTTGTTCATGGTTAGGAAACATAACCATCTTTGATTAACGAGCTAGTCAAGTAGAGGCATACTAGTGACACTCTGATTGTCTATGTATTCACACATGTATTATGTTTCCGGTTAATACAATTCTAGCATGAATAATAAACATTTATCATGATATAAGGAAATAAATAATAACTTTATTATTGCCTCTAGGGCATATTTCCTTCAGAACATATCCATGAAGGTAGCGGACGCTGTTGCTTTTTCAAATTCCGCCGAGGCAACCTTCCATTGCAACCCGATTCCAGCGGGCTATGCTCGTGTCTTGGTTGATGAGGTGGTGGACCCATATTCAGAGCTATAGCTTGACATTCCTAGAGGTGACGACGAGCACACATTGGGAGAGGCCATACATCATGTCATCCTATGGAGAAAGGATTGCATCATCTTTCGAAGGCCACCGACACCGCGTCACCCGACTCCTCGTCGAAGTCCGTCACCGAGTCAGCAGACTCCCGCTCCTCCAAGTCCACCAACGCGTGAGGCCACTCCTCCTCCTCCAAGTCCGGCAAAGTGTCAGGCCACTCCTCCTCCAAGTCCGACATAGCGTCTGACGTCCACTCCTCCTCCAAGTCAGGCACAACCTCAGGCCACTCCTCCTCCAAGTCCGGCAGAGCTTCAGGCCACTCCTCCTCGTCCAACTCAGCCACGTCAGCCGTCTCCGCCACCTCAGCAATCGCAGAAGAGACACCCCGCAGCTATGGTGCGTAGCGGTACGAGTCGAGGTGATAGTACAGGAAGTACAGGCGGAGGCAAGCGATATAAATATGGTCCAAATCTCAGTACTCCTCTTCCTGTGAGGGCTTACGACAGGACCGAGGAGCAAACCAATGCCATAGTGCGGGCAGAAGTCGACGCCCATTTTGGACCGAAACCGCCACTGCCGCCAAGGGAAAAAGTGCCTGTGGAGGTAGTTGACCACTTCATTCGTATGGCTCAACCACCAGCTCCTAAGCCTGTTGACTCAGACTATGAGCGCCACATCAGGAAGTTACATCGACAATGTCTACAGAAGGAGGCGAGCTCGAGCTCGAGCAAACAACAAGCAGCTGTCAAAAATGCGGGAAAACCGTTGCCCAGCTGGGAAAACAGGTGGCGCAATCGATCCCCCCGCTTGTTGTGCCGCCAACAACACGTGACAGTACGCGCGCCCAATATTATTGTGGCCAAACGGTTTACGTTCCCGAGGTGGGCGATGTGGTAATAACCCAGGAGCATATAATGCAGGCTGAAGAACTCAAGATCATTGTTGGACAACTCCTCGAGATCGAGGACATGCCTCTGATTAGGGAGGAGGAAATAAAACGGAAATTTGTCCGGGGCCAACCTTTGGTCGAGCCAGAAGATGTCAAGAAGCTCCCAACGAGAATGTATGAATTGCATCAATGGTACATGGACATTACCAAGAGATCCGATCGAGAGTCCCTCATGGTGTATGTCAAGAACGATGATTACTACCATGAGAAAGCTGTGGCCGTTGAGTATTCTGAATTGTTTCAGTTATACAATCAAGACGCACTCGACAAATCTATCGTCAGTTGCTATTGTCTGTAAGTGATTTCTTTCTGTAATTTAAGTCTCAAGCTAGCGGTAGTGATCCTTTTGATCAATCATTACGTGTAATTATCCTCACTATATTCTTTTCTGTGGTATTATGCAGGATGAAGATGTATGAAATGAGAAAAGGTGGACGCTATGGCATTGGGTTCATTGACCCAAACACCATTAATGAATACACATGGAAATTAGATGCATATTATGAAAAAGAGGTAGAGGACAGCATGCTAGAGTTCTTGAAGCGCCTCAAATACAATGAAGATATACTACTTCCTTACAACTTTGAGTGAGTCACACTTTCTTGTACTACAAATTCTCTGTTTTTGCCTACTAGCTAGCTACATGTTTTTGCTTACATATGCCCGCTTAATTAAGACATGCAAACGTGTGTGCATGCAGATTTCACTGGATCTTGTGTATCATTAAAGTTGATGCCGGAACAGTTGAAATACTGGACTCGCTACTCAAAGCAAATAGTGACTATAACATCTTGTTTGGGATAGTCAACAGGTAATTTCAATCATTATTAACTATAGATCTCGGCCTATTTAGTTCGTCATTTCATGATATGAACTATTTAATAACCCCTTTATTCATTTTCTTCGTCGGCGGGCAGGGCTTGGGCAAGGTTCATCAGCGTCACGGAAGGCGAATGGAAACCAAAGTTGAAATGGTTTCGAGCCAAGGTAAGTAATTAAGTAGTACTAGCTAGCTAGCTAGCTGCCATCTCTTGAATTATCATGCTTGATTAATTATTATCTGATCAAATTAAATTCCATTCTCGTAATAAAGGCCCTGAAGCAGGTGCCGGGGACTGATCTGTGTGCATACTGCGTTTGCGAGAACATTCGCATGATGACGTCCGAAAGGAGCAGATCTCAAAGACAGGAATGGGTACGTTTGTCAAAACAATATTCACAATTTTTACACCATTATCGATATCTAGTCACACAACTAATACACATGCATATTGATCTCCTTCTTAACAGTTCAAAGAGGTGCGGGACAAGCTCCTACCAACGGAGCGTGTAGAAGCACTTCAAGAGGAAATAGCGGGATTTTTGCTCGACCAGGTCATAAATCCGAAGGGAGAATACTATTACCCGATACCGCCCCCATCGAAAAATACATGAACCACTTCCAATTGTCATCGTGCTCCAAAGGCACCAATCAGGCTAATGCCACTGGCTCCGAAGGCAACATGCATATGTAGGAGAAATTGTATATAGCTATACATGTGTGTATGTGTGAATTAATATGGTGGTTTCTGAGACATGATTGATGATATATATATGATTGGTTCTACTACAAATTCTATATATATATATATATATATATATATATGCATAACGTGTACAATGTGTAGTACCGTAAAATACCAGCAAACGAAAAAGAATTAAAATGGAAAACACAAAATTAAATGAAAAAGAAATCATAAAACCAAAAAACCCCCAACATTTTAGTACCGGTTGGTGTTACCAACCGGTACTAAAGGGCTCCCGGCCCCTGGAGCTAGCTCGTGCCACGTGGTTGCCCTTTAGCACCGGTTCGTGCTGAACCGGTACTAAATGGGGGGGGGGCCTTTAGTGCCGAAATTTTAGTGCCGGTTACCTAACCGGCACTAAAGGGCCTTACGAACCGGTGCTATTGCCCGGTTCTGCACTAGTGGCTACCCATCTTAATAGCTTCATTGATTTTTGTGACATGCAAAAGAAGAAACATGTCGATAATGATATTGTTAAATTGAAGCTATTTCCTTTTTCGCTTAGAGATCGTGCTAAAGCTTGGTTTTCATCTTTGCCTAAAAATAGTATTGATTCATGGAACAAGTGCAAAGATGCTTTTATCTCTAAGTATTTTCCTCCCGCTAAGATCATCTCTCTTAGAAACGATATTATGAATTTTAAGCAACTTGATCATGAACATGTTGCACAAGCTTGGGAGAGAATGAAATTATTGATACGTAATTGCCCTACTCATGGTTTAAATTTGTGGATTATTATACAAAATTTTTATGCCAAATTGAATTTTGCTTCTAGAAATCTTTTGGATTCGTCCGCGGGAGGCACTTTTATGGAAATCACCCTAGGAGAAGCTACTAAACTCCTAGATAATATTATGGTTAATTATTCTCAATGGCATACCGAAAGATCTACTAATAAAAAGGTGCATGCGATAGAAGAAATTAATGTTTTGAGTGGAAAGATGGATGAACTTATGAAATTATTTGCTAATAAGAGTGTTTCTTCTGATCCTAATGATATGCCCTTGTCTACTTTGATTGAGAATAATAATGAATCTATGGATGTGAATTTTGTTGGTAGGAACAATTTTGGTAACAACGCGTATAGAGGAAATTTTAATCCTATGCCTTATCCTAGTAATCCCTCTAATAATTATGGTAATCCCTACAACAATTCTTATGGAAATTATAATAAGATGCCCTCTGATTTTGAATCTAATATTAAAGAATTTATTTCTTCGCAAAAGAATTTTAACGCTATGATTGAAGAAAAAATGCTTAAGATTGATGATTTGGCTAGGAACGTTGATAGAATTTCTCTTGATGTTGATTCTTTAAAGCTTAGATCTATTCCTCCTAAGCATGATATCAATGAGTCTCTCAAAGCCATGATAATTTCCATTGAGGAGTGCAAGGAAAGAACCGCTAGGACGCATGCTATGAAAGATGTCTTTATTAAAGCATGTTCTTCTAGTTCTTATGAAAATAAAGATGAAGATCTAAAAGTTATTGATGTGTCCCCTATTAAATATTTTTTTGCAATATTAATCTTGAAAATGATGGGACTGAATATGATCCACCTTTACCTAGAAGGTGTTCGAAAAATTCGGAGTATTTAGATCTTGATGGAGAAATTGATAAAAGTGGGATTAAAAGAAATAAACCCTAGATGATGCTAAACCCACTATATTGTATTTCAAGGAATTTAATTATGAAAATAGCTCTTTAATTGATTGTATTTCCTTATTGCAATCCGTGCTAAAATCTCCTCATGCTTATAGTCAAAATAAAGCCTTTACCGAACATATCGTTGATGCCTTGATGCAATCTTATGAAGAAAAACTTGAGTTGAAAGTTTCTATCCCTAGAAAACTTTATGATGAGTTTGAACCTACCATTAAAATTAAAATTAAATATTATGAGTTTTATGCTTTGTGTGATTTGGGTGCTAGTGTCTCCATATTCCCAAAACTTTGTGTGATTTGCTAGATTTCCGTGATTTTGATGATTGCTCTCTAAACTTGCATCTTGCGGATTCCACTATTAAGAAACCTATGGGAAGAATTAATGATGTTCTTATTGTTGCAAATAGGAATTATGTGCCCGTAGATTTTATCTTTATTGATATAGATTGCAATCCTTCTTGCCCTATTATTCTCGGTAGACCTTTCCTTAGAATGGTTGGTGCAATTATTGATATGAAGGAAGGGAATATTAGATTTCAATTTCCATTAAAAAAGGGCATGGAACACTTCCCTAGAAAGAAAATAAAATTACCATATGAATCTATCATGAGAGCCACTTATGGATTTCCTACCAAAGATGGCAATACCTAGATCTATTCTTGCTTGTTATGCCTAGCTAGGGGCGTTAAACGATAGCGCTTGTTGGGAGGCAACCCAATTTTATTTTTATTCCTTGCTTTTTTTTCTACTGTTTAGAAATAAATAATTTATCTAGCCCCTGTTTTGGTTGTGTTTTTTGTGTTTAATTAGTGTTTGTGCCAAGTAGAACCGTTGGGAAGACTTGGGGAAAGTCTTGTTGAACTTGCTGTAAAAAACAGAAACTTTAGCGCTCACGAGAACTGTTGTAATTTTTATTTGGAAAGTGCTATTTAGTTAATTATTTTTGCATATGATTAATAGATAAATACCTCACGTCCAGAAATTTATTTTAGAATTTGTGGGGTTCCAGATCTTGTGCTAGCTACAGATTACTACAGACTGTTCTGTTTTTGACAGATTCTGTTTCTCGTGTGTTGTTTGCTTATTTTGATGAATCTATGGCCAGTAAAAATAGTTTACAATCCATAGATAAGTTGGAATACAGTAGGTTTAACACCAATATAAATAAATAATGAGTTCATTACAGTACCTTGAAGTGGTCTTTTGTTTTCATTCGCTAACGGAGCTCACGAGAGTTTCTACTTTAAGTTTTGTGTTGTGAAGTTTTCAAGTTTTGGGTAAAGATTTGATGGATTATGGAACAAGGAGTGGCAAGAGCCTAAGCTTGGGGATGCCCATGGCACCCCCAAGATAATCTAAGGACACCTAAAAGCCAAAGCTTGGGGATGCCTCGGAAGGCATCCCCTCTTTCGTCTACTTCTATCGGTAACTTTACTTGGAGCTATATTTTTATTCACCACATGATATGTGTTTTGCTTGGAGCGTATTTTATGATTTGATTATTTTATTGTTAGTCTACCACAATCATACTTTCTGTACACACCTTTTGAGAGAGCCATACATGATTTGGAATTTGATAGAATACTCTATGTGCTTCACTTATATCTTTTGAGCTTTATAGTTTTGCTCTAGTGCTTCACTTATATCTTTTAGAGCATGGTGGTGGATTTGTTTTATAGAAACTATTGATCTCTCATGCTTCAATTAGATTATTTTAAGAGTCTTATTAGCACGGTAATTTGCTTAAAATCCTAATGTGCTTGGTATGCAAGATTAACGATAAAACTTTCTTATGAGTGTGTTGAATACTAAGAGAAGTTTGATGCTTGATGATTGTTTTGAGATATGGAGGTAATAATATCAAAGTCGTGCTAGTTGAGTAGTTGTGAAATTGAGAAATACTTGTGTTGAGGTTTGCAAGTCCCGTAGCATGCACGTATGGTAAACGTTATGCAACAAATTTGAAACATGAGGTGTTATTTGATTGTCCTCCTTATGAGTGGCGGTCGGGGATGAGCGATGGTCTTTTCCCACCAATCTATCCCCCTAGGAGCATGTGCATAGTGCCGAGGTTTTTTATGACTTGTAGATTTTTGCAATAAGTATGTGAGTTCTTTATGACTAATGTTGAGTCCATGGATTATACGCACTCTCACCCTTCCATCCTTGCTAGCCTCTTCGGTACCGTGCATTGCCCTTTCTCACATTGAGAGTTGGTGCAAACTTCGCCGGTGCATCCAAACCCCGTGATATGATACGCTCTTTCACACATAAACCTCCTTATATCTTCCTCAAAACAGCCACCATACCTACCTATTATGGCATTTCCACAGCCATTCCGAGATATATTGCCATGCAACTTTCCATCATTCCGTTCATCATGACACATTCATCATTGTCATATTGCTTAGCATGATCATGTAGTTGACATAGTATTTGTGGCAAATCCACCATTCATAATTCTTTCATACATGTCACTCTTGGTTCATTGCATATTCCGGTACACCTCCGGAGGCATTCATATAGAGTCATCTTTGTTCTAGTATCGAGTTGTAATAATTGAGTTGTAAATAAATAGAAGTGTGATGATCATCATTATTAGAGCATTGTCCCAAGTGAGGAATAAATAAATAAAAGAACGGCCATAAAAAAAGAGGAGGCCCAAAAAAAGAGAAAGGCCATAAAAAAGGAAAGGCCCAAAAAATGAGAGAAAAAGAGAGAAGAGACAATGTTACTATCCTTTTACCACACTTGTGCTTCAAAGTGGCACCATGATCTTCATAGTAGAGAGTCTCTCATGTTAACACTTTCATATACTAGTGGGAATTTTCATTATAGAACTTGGCTTGTATATTCCAACAATGGGCCTCCTCAAGTGCCTAGGTCTTCATGAGCAAGCAAGTTGGATGCACACCCACTAGTTTCTTTTGTTGAGCTTTCATACATTTATAGCTCTAGTGCATCCGTTGCATGGCAAACCCTACTCCTTGCATTAACATCAATCGGTGGGCATCTCCATAGCCCATTGATTAGCCTCGTTGATGTGAGACTTTCACCTTTTTTGTCTTCTCCACATAACCCCCCTCATTATATTCTATTCCACCCATAGTGCTATGTCCATGGCTCGCGCTCATATATTGCGTGAAAGTTTATAGGTTTGAGATTACTAAAGTATGAAACAATTGCTTGGCTTGTCATCGGGGTTGTGCATGATGATAGCATTATTGTGTGACGAAAATGAAACATGACTAAACTATATGATTTTGTAGGGATGAACTTTCCTTGGCCATGTTATTTTGAGAAGACATAATTGCTTAGTTAGTATGCTTGAAGTATTATCATTTTTATGTCAATATGAACTTTTGTCTTGAATCTTTCGGATCTGAATATTCATACCACAATTAAGAAGAATTACATTAAAATTATGCCAAGTAGCACTCCGCATAAAAAATTCTCTTTCTGTCATTTACCTACTCGAGGACGAACAGGAATTAAGCTTGGGGATGCTTGATACGTCTCCAACGTATCTATAATTTTTGATTGCTCCATGATATATTATCTACTGTTTTGGACTATATTGGGCTTTATTTTCCACTTTTATATTGTTTTTGGGACTAACCTATTAACCGGAGGCCCAGCCCAGAATTGTTGTTGTTTGCCTATTTCAGTGTTTCGGAGAAACAGAATATCAAACGGAGTCCAAACAGAATGAAACCTTCAGAAACGTGATTTTCTCATCATATAAGTGAAGGAAATATGCCCTAGAGGCAATAATAAAGTTATCATTTATTTCCTTACATCATGATAAATGTTTATTATTCATGCTAGAATTGTATTAACCGGAAACATAATACATGTGTGAATACATAGACCAACAGAGTGTCGCTAGTATGCCTCTACTTGACTAGCTCGTTAATCAAAGATGGTTATGTTTCCTAACCATGAACAAGGAGTTGTTATTTGATTAACGAGGTCACATCATTAGTAGAATGATCTGATTGACATGACCCATTCCATTAGCATAGCACCCGATCGTTTAGTACGTTGCTATTGTTTTCTTCATGACTTATACATGTTCCTATAACTATGAGATTATGCAACTCCCGTTTACCGGAGGAAAACTTTGGGTACTACCAAACATCACAACGTAACTGGGTGATTATAAAGGAGTACTACAGGTGTCTCCAATGGTAGATGTTGGGTTGGCGTATTTCGAGATTAGGGTTTGTCACTCCGATTGTCGGAGAGGTATCTCTGGGCCCTCTCGGTAATGCACATCACATAAGCCTTGCAAGCACTACAACTAATATGTTAGTTGTGAGATGATGTATTACGGAACGAGTAAAGAGACTTGCCGATAACGAGATTGAACTAGGTATTGGATACCGACGATCGAATCTCGGGCAAGTAACATACCGATGACAAAGGGAACAACGTATGTTGTTATGCGGTCTGACCGATAAAGATCTTCGTAGAATATGTAGGAGCCAATATGGGCATCCAGGTCCCGCTATTGGTTATTGACCGGAGACGTGTCTCGGTCATGTCTACATTGTTCTCGAACCGTAGGGTCCGCACGCTTAACGTTACGATGACACTTATTATGAGTTTATGCATTTTGATGTACCGAAGGTTGTTCGGAGTCCCAGATGAGATCACGGACATGACGAGGAGTCTCGAAATGGTCGAGACGTAAAGATTGATATATTGGAAGCCTATGTTTGGACATCAGAAGTGTTCCGGGTGAAATTGGGATTTTACCAGAATACCGGGAGGGTTACCGGAACCCCCCAGGAGACTAATGGGCCTATTGGGCCTTAGTGGAAAAGAGAAAAGGGAAGCCCACTAGCTGGCCGGCGCCCCCCCCCCCCAAGTCCTATTAGGAATAGGATAAGGGGCCGGCCCCCCTTCTCTCTCTTTTCCCCCCGGGAGTCCTAATTGGATTAGGATTGGGGGGAGGAGTCCTACTCCCGGTGGGAGTAGGACTCCCCTGCGCCTCCCCTCCCTTGGCCGGCCGGCCCCCCTCCTCCAACCTTTATATACGGGGGCAGGGGGCACCCCAAGACACACAACTTGATCCTTGAGATCGTTCCTTAGCCGTGTGCGGTGCCCCCTGCCACCAAATTCCACCTCGATCGTACCGTTGTAGTGCTTAGGCGAAGCCCTGCGTCGATAGTACATCAAGATCGTCATCACGCCGTCGTGCTGACGGAACTCTTCCTCGACGCTTTGCTGGATCGGAGCCCGAGGAACGTCATCAAGCTGAACGTGTGCTAAGAACTCGGAGGTGCCGGAGTAACGGTGCTAGGATCGGTCGGATCGGGAAGAAGACGTACGACTACTTCCTCTACGTTGTGTGATCGGTTCCGCAGTCGGTCTGCGTTGGTACGTAGACAACACTCTCCCCTCTCGTTGCTGTGCATCACCATGATCTTGCGTGTGCGTAGGAAAATTTTTGAAATTACTGCGTTCCCCAACAGTGGTATCAGAGCCTAGGTTTTATGGTTTGATGTTATATGCACGAGTAGAACATAAGTGAGTTGTGGGCGATACAAGTCATACTGCCTACCAGCATGTCATACTTTGGTTCGGCGGTATTGTTGGGTGAGACGATCCGGACCAACCTTACGCGTACTCTTACGCGAAACCGGTTCCCTCGACGTGCTTTGCACATAGATGGCTTGCGGAAGACTGTCTCTCCAACTTTAGTTGAACCAAGTGTGACTACGCCCGGTCCTTGAGAAGGTTAAAACGGAGTCTATTTGACGAACTATCGTTGTGGTTTTGATGCGTAGGTGAGATGAGTTCTTGCTTAAGCCCGTAGCAGCCACGTAAAACTTGCAACAAACAAAGTAGAGGACGTCTAACTTGTTTTTGCAGGGTATGTTGTGATGTGATATGGTCAAGACATGATGCTGATTTTATTGTATGAGATGATCATGTTTTGTAACCGAGTTATCGGCAACTGGCAGGAGCCATATGGTTGTCGCTTTATTGTATGCAATGCAATCATGATGTAATGCTTTACTTTATTACTAAGCGGTAGTGATAGTCGTGGAAGCATAAGATTGGCGAGACGACAACGTTGCTACGATGGAGATCAAGGTGGCGCGCCGGTGACGATGGTGATCATGACGGTGCTTCGGAGATGGAGATCACAAGCACAAGATGATGATGGCCATATCATATCACTTATATTGATTGCATGTGATGTTTATCCTTTTATGCATCTTATCTTGCTTTGATTGACGGTAGCATTATAAGATGATCTCTCACTAAATTATCAAGAAGTGTTCTTCCTGAGTATGCACCGTTGCCAAAGTTCGTCGTGCCCAGACACCACGTGATGATCGGGTGTGATAAGCTCTACGTCCATCTACAACGGGTGCAAGCCAGTTTTGCACACGCAGAATACTCAAGTTATACTTGACGAGCCTAGCATATGCAGATATGGCCTCGGAACACAAAGACCGAAAGGTCGAGCGTGAATCATATAGTAGATATGATCAACATGACGATGTTCACCATTGAAAACTACTCCATCTCACGTGATGATCGGTTATGGTTTAGTTGATTTGGATCACGTGATCACTTAGAGGATTAGAGGGATGTCTATCTAAGTGGGAGTTCCTAAGTAATTTGATTAACTGAACTTAAACTTATCATGAACTTAGTACCTGATAGTATCTTGCTTGTTTATGTTGCTTGTAGATAGATGGCTCGTGCTATTGTTCCGTTGAATTTTAATGCATTCCTTGAGAAAGCAAAGTTGAAAGATGATGGTAGCAATTACACGGACTGGGTCCGTAACCTGAGGATTATCCTCATTGCTGCACAGAAGAGTTACGTCCTGGAAGCACCGCTGGGTGACAGGCCCGCTGCTGGAGCAACGCCAGATGTTATGAACGTCTGGCAGAGCAAAGCTGATGACTACTCGATAGTTCAGTGTGCCATGCTTTACGGCTTAGAATCGGGACTTCAACGACGTTTTGAACGTCATGGAGCATATGAGATGTTCTAGGAGTTAAAGTTAATATTTCAAGCAAATGCCCGAATTGAGAGATATGAAGTCTCCAATAAGTTCTATAGCTGTAAGATGGAGGAGAACAGTTCTGTCAGTGAGCATATACTCAAAATGTCTGGGTATAATAATCACTTGATTCAGATGGGAGTTAATCTTCCAGATGATTGCGTCATTGACAGAATTCTCCAATCACTACCACCAAGCTACAAGAGCTTCGTGATGAACTATAATATGCAAGGGATGAACAAGACTATTCCCGAGCTCTTCGCAATGCTGAAAGCTGCGGAGGTAGAAATCAAGAAGGAGCATCAAGTGTTGATGGTTAGCAAGACCACTAGTTTCAAGAAAAAGGGTAAAGGGAAGAAGAAGGGAAACTTCAAGAAGAACAGCAAGCAAGTTGCTGCTCAGGAGAAGAAACCCAAGTCTGGACCTAAGCCTGAAACTGAGTGCTTCTACTGCAAGCAGACTGGTCACTGGAAGCGGAACTGCCCCAAGTATTTGGCGGATAAGAAGGATGGAAAAGTGAGCAAAGGTATATGTGATATACATGTTATTGATGTGTACCTTACTAGAGCTCGCAGTAGCACCTGGGTATTTGATACTGGTTCTGTTGCTAATATTTGCAACTCGAAACAGGGACTACGGAATAAGCGGACACTAGCAAAGGACGAGGTGACGATGCGCGTGGGAAACGGTTCCAAAGTCGATGTGATCGCGGTCGGCACGCTACCTCTACATCTACCTTCGGGATTAATATTAGACCTAAATAATTGTTATTTGGTGCCAGCGTTGAGCATGAACATTATATCTGGATCTTGTTTAATGCGAGATGGTTATTCATTTAAATCAGAGAATAATGGTTGTTCTATTTATATGAATAATATCTTTTATGGTCATGCACCTTTGAAGAGTGGTCTATTTTTGTTGAATCTCGAAGATAGTAATACACATATTCATAATGTAGAAGCCAAAAGATGCAAAGTTAATAATGATAGTGCAACTTATTTGTGGCACTGCCGTTTAGGTCATATTGGTGTAAAGCGCATGAAGAAACTCCATATTGATGGGCTTTTGGAATCACTTGATTATGAATCACTTGGTACTTGCGAACCGTGCCTCATAGGCAAGATGACTAAAACACCGTTCTCCGGTACTATGGAGAGAGCAACAGATTTATTGGAAATCATACATACCGATGTATGTGGTCCGATGAATATTGAGGCTCGTGGCGGATATCGTTATTTTCTCACCTTCACAGATGATTTAAGCAGATATGTGTATATCTACTTAATGAAACATAAATCTGAAACATTAGAAAGGTTCAAAGAATTTCAGAGTGAAGTTGAAAATCATCGTAACAAGAAAATAAAGTTTCTACGATCTGATCGTGGAGGAGAATATTTGAGTTACGAGTTTGGTATACATTTGAAAAATTGTGGAATAGTTTCGCAACTCACGCCACCCGGAACACCACAGCGTAATGGTGTGTCCGAACGTCGTAATCGCACTTTACTAGATATGGTGCGATCCATGATGTCTCTTACTGATTTACCGCTATCGTTTTGGGGTTATGCTTTAGAGACGGCCGCATTCACGTTAAATAGGGCACCATCAAAATCCGTTGAGACGACGCCTTATGAACTATGGTTTGGCAAGAAACCAAAGTTGTCGTTTCTTAAAGTTTGGGGCTGCGATGCTTATGTGAAAAAGCTTCAACCTGATAAGCTCGAACCCAAAGCGGAGAAATATGTCTTCATAGGATACCCAAAGGAGACTGTTGGGTACACCTTCTATCACAGATCCGAAGGCAAGACATTCGTTGCTAAGAATGGATCCTTTCTAGAGAAGGAATTTCTCTCGAAAGAAGTGAGTGGGAGGAAAGTAGAACTTGATGAGGTAACTGTACCTGCTCCCTTATTGGAAAGTAGTACATCACATAAACCTGTTTATGTGACACCTACACCAATTAGTGAGGAAGCTAATGATGATGATCATGAAGCTTCAGAACAAGATACTACTGAACCACGTAGATCAACCAGAGTGAGATCTGCACCAGAGTGGTACGGTAATCCAGTTCTGGAAGTCATGATGCTAGATCATGATGAACCTACGAACTATAAAGAAGCGATAGTGAGCCCAGATTCCGCAAAGTGGCTTGAGGCCATGAAATCTGAGATGGGATCCATGTATGAGAACAAAGTATGGACTTTGGTTGACTTGCCCGATGATCGGCAAGCAATTGAGGATAAATGGATCTTCAAGAAAAAGGCTGACGCTGACGGTAATGTTACTGTCTATAAAGCTCGACTTGTCGCGAAAGGTTTTCGGCAAGTTCAAGGAGTTGACTACGATGAGACCTTCTCACCCGTAGCGATGCTTAAGTCTGTCAGAATTATGTTAGCAATTGCCGCATTTTATGATTATGAAATATGGCAGATGGATGTCAAAACTGCATTCCTGAATGGATTTCTGGAAGAAGAGTTGTATATGGTACAACCAGAAGGTTTTGTCGATCCAAAAGGAGCTAACAAAGTATGCAAACTCCAGCGATCCATTTATGGACTGGTGCAAGCATCTCGGAGTTGGAATAAACGCTTTGATAGTGTGATCAAAGCATTTGGCTTTATACAGACTTTTGGAGGAGCCTGTATTTACAAGAAAGTGAGTGGGAGCTCTGTAGCATTTCTGATATTATATGTGGATGACATATTGCTAATTGGAAATGATATAGAATTTCTGGATAGCATAAAGGGATACTTGAATAAAAGTTTTTCGATGAAAGACCTCGGGGAAGCTGCATACATATTAGGCATAAAGATCTATAGAGATAGATCAAGACGCTTAATTGGACTTTCACAAAGCACATACCTGGACAAGATTTTGAAGAAATTCAAAATGGATCAAGCAAAGAAAGGGTTCTTGCCTGTGTTACAAGGTATGAAATTGAGTAAGACTCAATGCCCGACCACTGCAGAAGATAGAGAGAAAATGAAAGATGTTCCCTATGCTTCAGCCATAGGCTCTATCATGTATGCAATGCTGTGTACCAGACCTGATGTGTGCCTTGCTATAAGTTTAGCAGGGAGGTACCAAAGTAATCCTGGAATGGATCACTGGACAGCGGTCAAGAACATCCTGAAATACCTGAAAAGGACTAAGGATATATTTCTCGTATATGGAGGTGACAAAGAGCTCACCGTAAGAGGTTACGTTGATGCAAGCTTTGACACTGATCCGGACGATTCTAAATCGCAAACCGGATACGTGTTTACTTTAAACGGTGGAGCTGTCAGTTGGTGCAGTTCTAAACAAAGCGTCGTAGCGGGATCTACATGTGAAGCGGAGTACATAGCTGCTTCGGAAGCAGCAAACGAAGGAGTCTGGATGAAGGAGTTCATATCCGATCTAGGTGTCATGCCTAGTGCATCGGGTCCAATGAAAATCTTCTGTGACAATACTGGTGCAATTGCCTTGGCAAAGGAATCCAGATTTCACAAGAGGACCAAACACATCAAGAGACGCTTCAACTCCATCCGGGATTTAGTCCAGGTGGGAGACATAGAGATTTGCAAGATACATACGGATCTGAATGTTGCAGACCCGTTGACTAAGCCTCTTCCACGAGCAAAACATGATCAGCACCAAGGCTCCATGGGTGTTAGAATCATTACTGTGTAATCTAGATTATTGACTCTAGTGCAAGTGGGAGACTGAAGGAAATATGCCCTAGAGGCAATAATAAAGTTATTATTTATTTCCTTACATCATGATAAATGTTTATTATTCATGCTAGAATTGTATTAACCGGAAACATAATACATGTGTGAATACATAGACCAACAGAGTGTCACTAGTATGCCTCTACTTGACTAGCTCGTTAATCAAAGATGGTTATGTTTCCTAACCATGAACAAGGAGTTGTTATTTGATTAACGAGGTCACATCATTAGTAGAATGATCTGATTAACATGACCCATTCCATTAGCATAGCACCCGATCGTTTAGTACGTTGCTATTGTTTTCTTCATGACTTATACATGTTCCTATAACTATGAGATTATGCAACTCCCGTTTACCGGAGGAACACTTTGGGTACTACCAAACGTCACAACGTAACTGGGTGATTATAAAGGAGTACTACAGGTGTCTCCAATGGTAGATGTTGGGTTGGCGTATTTCGAGATTAGGGTTTGTCACTCCGATTGTCGGAGAGGTATCTCTGGGCCCTCTCGGTAATGCACATCACATAAGCCTTGCAAGCACTGCAACTAATATGTTAGTTGTGAGATGATGTATTACGGAACGAGTAAAGAGACTTGCCGGTAACGAGATTGAACTAGGTATTGGATACCGACGATCGAATCTCGGGCAAGTAACATACCGATGACAAAGGGAACAACGTATGTTGTTATGCGGTCTGACCGATAAAGATCTTCATAGAATATGTAGGAGCCAATATGGGCATCCAGGTCCTGCTATTGGTTATTGACCGGAGACGTGTCTCGGTCATGTCTACATTGTTCTCGAACCGTAGGGTCCGCACGCTTAACGTTACGATGACAGTTATTATGAGTTTATGCATTTTGATGTACCGAAGGTTGTTCGGAGTCCCAGATGAGATCACGGACATGACGAGGAGTCTCGAAATGGTCGAGACGTAAAGATTGATATATTGGAAGCCTATGTTTGGACATTGGAAGTGTTCCGGGTGAAATCGGGATTTTACCGGAATACCGGGAGGGTTACCGGAACACCCCGGGAGACTAATGGGCTTATTGGGCCTTAGTGGAAAAGAGAAAAGGGAAGCCCACTAGCTGGCCGGCGCCCCCCCCCCAAGTCCTATTAGGAATAGGATAAGGGGCCGGCCCCCCTTCTCTCTCTTTTCCCCCCGGGAGTCCTAATTGGATTAGGATTGGGGGGAGGAGTCCTACTCCCGGTGGGAGTAGGACTCCCCTGCGCCTCCCCTCCCTTGGCCGGCCGGCCCCCCTCCTCCAACCTTTATATACGGGGGCAGGGGGCACCCCAAGACACACAACTTGATCCTTGAGATCATTCCTTAGCCGTGTGCGGTGCCCCCTGCCACCAAATTCCACCTCGATCGTACCGTTGTAGTGCTTAGGCGAAGCCCTGCATCGGTAGTACATCAAGATCGTCATCACGCCGTCGTGCTGACAGAACTCTTCCTCGACGCTTTGCTGGATCGGAGCCCGAGGAACGTCATCAAGCTGAACGTGTGCTAAGAACTCGGAGGTGCCGGAGTAACGGTGCTTGGATCGGTCGGATCGGGAAGAAGACGTACGACTACTTCCTCTATGTTGTGTGATCGCTTCCGCAATCGGTCTGTGTTGGTACGTAGACAACACTCTCCCCTCTCGTTGCTGTGCATCACCATGATCTTGCGTGTGCGTAGGAAATTTTTTGAAATTACTGCGTTCCCCAACAATAAGATCCAGGAGACTTGGACCCTCCGTCAAGAAAGCCACAAGGCGGTCACGAGGGTGGCGGGCACCCCCCTCCTAGGGCGCGCCCCCTGCCTCGTGGGCCCCTCGAAGCTCCACCGACGTACTTCTTCCTCCTATATATACCTACGTACCCCCAAGCGATCGGGGGACGGAGCCAAAAACCTAATTCCACCGCCGCAACTTTCTGTATCCACGAGATCCCATCTTGGGGCCTGTTCTAGAGCTCCGCCGGAGGGGGCATCGATCATGGAGGGCTTCTACATCATCATCCAAGCCCCTCCGATGAAGTGCGAGTAGTTTATTTCAGACCTACGGGTCCATAGTTAGTAGCTAGATGGCTTCTTCTCTCTTTTTGGATCTCAATACAATGTTCTCCCAACTCTCTTGTGGAGATCTATTCGATGTAATCTTCTTTTTGCGGTGTGTTTGTTGAGATCGATGAATTGTGGGTTTATGATCAAGTCTATCTATGAATAATATTTGAATCTTCTCTAAATTCTTTTATGTATGATTGGTTATCTTTGCAAGTCTCTTCGAATTATCAGTTTGATTTGGCCTAGTAGATTGGTTTTTCTTGCCATGGGAGAAGTGCTTAGCTTTGGGTTCGATCTTGCGGTGTCCTTTTCCAGTGACAGAAGGGGCAGCAAGGCACGTATTGTATTGTTGCCGTCGAGGATAACAAGATGGGGTTTTTATCATATTGCATGAAACTATCCCTCTACATCATGTCATCTTGCTTAAGGCATTACTTTGTTTTTAACTTAATACTCTAGATGCATGCTGGATAGCGGTCAATGAGTGGAGTAATAGTAGTAGATGCAGGCAGGAGTCGGTCTACTTGTCTCGGATGTGATGCCTATATACATGATCATACCTAGATATTCTCATAACTATACTCAATTCTGTCAATTGCTCAACAGTAATTTGTTCACCCACCGTAGAATATTATGCTCTTGAGAGAAGCCACTAGTGAAACCTATGGCCCCCGGGTCTCTTTCTCATCATATCAATCTCCATCACTTTATTATTGATTTGCTTTTACTTTTTACTTTGCATCTCTATACCAAAAATATTATTTATCATCTGTATCAGATCTCACTTTTGTAAGTGACCGTGAAGGGATTGACAACCCCTAAGCGCGTTGGTTGCATTGAGCTATTGTTTTTGTGTAGGTACGAGGGACTCGCGCATAGCCTCCTACTGGATTGATACCTTGGTTCTCCAAAACTGAGGGAAATACTTACGCTACTTTGCTGCATCATCCTCTCCTCTTCGAGGAAATCCAACGCAGTGCTCAAGAGGTAGCAGCACGCGGGCACGGCGTGGCCCGCCATGCGACCCGGCCGCAACTTGTGGCGTGAGCAGAGAACAGAAGGGCGGCGCTCCTGAAGCCGCGACATCCAGTAGCTCGGCGACGCGTTCCAGCAGTGCATCCCGACCGCTCTCCATCAGCCGGCACCGCAACAGCTGCCGTGGATCAAGTCTCTGTGCTTAAGTGTCATCCCTGGATCGGTATGATGACACACACAGTACTCGAGGATTTATAACAGAGGTAAATCACATGTAAAAGTAACGTAAATACTATTACCTCAATCCATATAGCGGAAGTAACAACAAGGTTGTGGATTCCCATCAACACCAACGGCAAAGTTGAGTGTAGAAATCGTAACCCTAACGTATCACTTACTCGTCGGAAGATTCCTGCAACATGAGACGTTGCAGCCACAAGGGTCAGTACATTGAATGTACTGGCAAATTCACACCATAGAGAATGATGAACAATGGCTATCACTACATGCATATATGGCTGGTGGAAAACCTCTATGGTTATAAGGTTTTTGCGAAAAGCCAATTTTTCCCTACTCCAAAGGAATAAATTTTATTTAACTATCATGGTGGTTGTTGAACATTGAGAATGGTTGACAACTTTCTCAATCCCAATTAAGTAACATCATTAAACCCAACAAAATTAATTTAAAGTAACATGATGAGATTCACATGATAATCCAAGTACTAGATACTCAAGACATCCATAACTGGGGACACGGCTAATCATGATTAGTTTATACACTCTACAGAGGTTTGCGCACTTTTCCCCACAAGACTCGATCTCCTCCGTTGGATTTCTCGCACTACATGGTGTTTGAGAAACGGATGACCGAGACATAGTCTTTTAGAAGCGTTTGCACCTTACGATGGGTAGACTGTTACCACCTACAACCCCTACATCTGCTAGTCTACCACTGTAAGAGTTCACACGACCTAATCAACTATGCTAGAGCCCATAATAGCTTGTGGCTGCACACGGAAGTTTCTAGTATGAATAATCTCATGATCCCTTTGAGCCTGGGTGGCGGTCCATAAAAAACCAGGCAATCCTGGCATACCCAGGTGCCTAGACAGGCAATCGCTGGAATACCCAGGTGCCTCAATCCACCCAGATGTGTGTTAAAGTTTCCACCTTAAGTAAACCATTAATTAACGATCTCACATCTGTCATGAAATACTCTCAAATCCAATCCACGTCTGCGAGCATAGCATAGCAGTATAAGCATAATGTAATAGTAACTCCCAAGGTTTGAATGCAGGGCAATAGGTTCCTACCTCATCAACTACTTCCCAATACCCACATGTTATCAATCCTACTCTTGCAATGTTTGAGTGTTGAGACCAATGCATAAAAACTGGGTATGAAAAGGGATATGATCAAAGTGTGAACTTGCCTGCAATGTTGATGAAGATGATTCGCACTCAAAACTCTTGATAGATCTACTCGTCTCACTCCGGTCAATCTATCGTGAGCAAGCAATAGTAACCACACATAAGCAATCACTCAAAATATCAAAAAGATCGAAGAAGACGATTCGAAAAACTTCAAAACCAAGCAAATAACTCTTGCAACATAAAACAATTTCTAACATTACCAAAATTATGTGAATTTGGCCTTATCAGAAAGTTTAGGTCAAGAGCTTCGATTTGCAAAAAGAATCAACTCAAACGGAGCTACGAAACTGAAGTTATGATCAAACGAAGTTTGAATAGAAATCTGGTCTAATTCAAATTTTAAAATTTTAAAAACATGTTTGGGTTGGATTACTGGATAGAGGGGATCATAACGAAGAAGTGAGCGTTGGTTTCGTTGGATTTGGATAAACGAGCGAAAAGTTATGGCTATTTGAAAAATTAGGGCCAAGTTGTTTAACAGAAGAAAAATAGCTACGGTTAAGGTCTAACGTATAAATATCTAGACTAATTGATAATCTAATTATTCTATCGTATTAGTCTAAAAAATAATAAACTACGGAAGTATAAAAAGAAAAAAATAAAGAAAGATACCTTTATAAGGCAGAGAAAAGATGACTTTGGAGAGAAAAGAAAATTTCTAGAAGTCACGCCGAAGAGAAGAAATATATTTTCTTAAATGAATCTAGTCAAACCAAAATATTGATTTAACCTGAATCGAATGATTTTTGGAGGCTCTATGGGTCTATATTTATTGGTGGAAATAGAATTAGAGGTAAAAGGCTAGGCAACGTGAGACTAAATATAAGACCAAAATAAATGAAACAGAGGAGAAGAGCTAAGCGCCTCGCACAGCCTAAAGCCCATCGGCCGGCCTCGCGCGTACGTGCAGCATTTTTTTTGCCAAAGGAAAATAAAATCTGAAAAGGAAAAAACTGACTGGGCCTGGCCTATTTAAGAGAAAAAAACAATGGGGCGTCAGAAGCTACTATACTGCGCAGGAAGGCGATAAATAAATATGGGCCGCATGTATAGTTTAAAAAATAGAAACAGAAGGAAAACCGAATAACAAAAATAAAATAAAAATTTTATATAGGCATATTATATATCAAAATTTTCAGAAAAAGATTTTCTACGACATGAACATTTTTCTAGCATTAAATAAAATACACACAAATTCTAATAATTCCAACAGTGCTCCTGCTCTAATAAGATCCAACAAAAAACATTTTAAAAATACCAAAATGAAATCAAATTTATTTCTCTCCAATTTTCTGTTGTAGGGAATCATGTTACCCTATTTTCCATGTATTTTATTTTTGGAGAAAAAATGATTTGAATAAAATCCAAATAACTCCAAATTGAAAAATAATTCCAAAAGACTTTGAATTGGATCATTTGAAACTCCCAACTCATATTTCATATAATTTGAAGAAGTCATTTTATCTCCTCTCGTGAAAATCATTGAGTTGCATAAAGTTTCAGAATTGGAAATATTTTCCAAATGAAATTCAAATATTTTAAACACCCCTTGTCATTTAAATAAATGGAAGAAGTCATGTCATCTTCTCGCTAGGGTTTCGTGGTGAAAAGAATTTGAATTCACGGAGATCACGAATGCAAAATGAAAGTTTGGGAAAGTCCTTTTATTCACTCTTATTTAACTTTCAAAAAGGTTTCGAATTTCACTCAATTTCACACAATCAATCAAAACTATCTATTTATTATAACATTCCAAAATTTAGAATTTTGGGATGTTACATCCCGTGCCACCGTGAGTGCAGCCCGCATATTTGCCTGCTCCCTCCGGGTGTGCGGCGTCGTAGCCGCGGTGTGGTTCGTGGCCCTTGCAGTAGCTCGTGCCTGTCGTGGGGTGAGGGTGGACGGCGCCTGGCCGCGATGCCCGTGCCCCGCAGGTTCAGGTGACGCTCGTGCCGCCTGGGGCGCGGGGTTGAGGTGTTGAGGTCTTCCTGGGCAGGCGGCGCCGCCCGGGCTGGCCAGGGTGCCCAGCGGTCGGAGTTGGTCCTTGAGTCTTCGGACATCGGAACTTTGGAGCGTCGGTGAATCGACTCGCGGGAAAGAGGCTCCGGCGCACCCCTACCTGGCACGCCAAATATCGGATCACGGGTTCCATCAAAACCCGCAAGGTTCAAACACTGGAGTGCACGCGAAGATCTCCCCCTACCGATCCACGTTCTAGCATCGCTAAGATCTCACGGGCTAACTCGACGAACTCACAACACAAGGGACACAAGATTTATACTGGTTTGGGCCACCGTTGTGGTGTAATACCCTACTCCAGTGTGGTGTGGTGGATTGCCTCTGGGCTGAGGATGGATAGTACAAGGGGAAGAAGAGCCTCCTGAGGAGAGGTGTTCTTGTGCTTGGTGGGTGAGAGGATGAGCTGAGTGAGTTCTAGCCTATTCGATCCTCTCCCCTCCTACTGTGGTGGCTAATCCTATATATAGAGGCCCTGGTCCTCTCCCCAAATATTGAGCGGGAAGGGAGCCAACAACGGCCAATTCGAAAGGGGATAGCTAATATAGCTTATCCTGAAAAAAGTGGTCTTTGCCTGCCAAAGGCTCTGGTGGTGACGCTGTCTTGGGCTCCACGGTGACCTCTGTCTTGCCGTCCTGCTGGTCTTGGTCTTGCTGCATCGATATGGAAACCTTTGCTTGACGCCTCGGTACTCTGCGTCTGCACTAGCCTCCTTAGCACCAAAGAGGAAACAAGGACACTGTGCGCGCTGGCGCCCGCCTGGCCTTGGTCATCATGGCTCACGTCACTGGAACCTCGCGAGGTTCGCTTGGCCTTGATCTCTCCGCCCCTCGCGAGCCAGCCTGGTGAGGCCGCTCCTGAGGAGGTCTTGTGGCATCCACCTCATGAGGCTTGGCCCCTCGCGAGGGTCTTGAGTCCTTGCTGGTGAAGATGGGCCGTATGGGCCCACTCGCAGAGCCACGCCATGGGCCACAGACAGGCAAGAATGGGGACCCCCGTTCCCAGAACACCGACAAACTGACACGTATGTATCGTTGCTACTAAGGATAAAATGATGGGGTCTATCTCTAGATAGATAGATCTTGTCTACATCATGTCATCGTTCTAATTGCATTACTACGTTTCCCCATGAACTTAATACACTAGATGCATGTTGGATAGTGGTCGATGTGTGGAGTAATAGTAGTAGATGCAGGAAGGAATCGGTCTACTAATCTTGGACGTGATGCCTATGTAATGATCATTGCCCGACATCCCAAGCTATTATCCAAAAGAGAGCAAGCAACTAAGCTTGGGGATGCCCCCAAGTGGCATCCCCTCTTTCTTCTAACGACCATCGGTATTTACTCGAAGCTATATTTTTATTCGTCACATACTATGTGTTTTGCTTGGAGCGTGTGATATGAGTCTTTGCTTGTTTTATTTTGTGTTTTAAGTCTTGATCCCTTGCTTGACACACCTATTTGAGAGATCCAAAATTATGTCATGACTTGTTAGAATTTCTCTCTATGCTTCACTTAAATTTTTATGAGCAATGGACTTACTCTAGTGCTTCACTTATATCTTTTTGAGCATGGTGTGCTTTAGTATTTTGGAAGAAATGCTCTCTTGCTTCACTTAGATTTGTTTGAGAGTTAGTAAAATTTTCAAGAAATTCTCTCGTACTTCACTTAAATTAATTTGAGAGAAATAAATATTATGCTCATGATCTTCACTTATATTTGTTTGAGCTTATCAAAAGCAACACATGAAAATTAGTCCCAAAGTGATAGATATCCAAGAAGGATATAATGAAAACTTTCATGAAGATCATTGGACAAAATAAACTCGATTCTTAGTAATAGTTTTGAGATCTGATGATGTGATATGTGAGTCATCTTGATGAGTAATTATGCTTTAGTAAGAATATTGGTGTTAAGGTTTTTGATTCCCTATGCAAGCACGAAAGTCAATAATTATGCAATGAAATTATATCCTACTTGTGGTGCATTATTCGGTGTTAATTATGCTTAATGCTCGCTTATGAGATTATTCGTTTCTTGGTTGGTCGCTTCTAAATCTTTTGCTAGCCTTCATTTTGCACTAAGTATGATCACTACTTGTGCATCCAAAAACCTTTAGACCAGTTTTGCCACATGAGTGCACTATACCTACCTATATGCGGTATTCTTTTGCCGTTCTAAGCAAATTTGTATGTGCCATCTCTAATATTTAGAATAAATATCTCTTTTGTGTGCATGTACCGCCAACAAGGCGGTGAGGGGTGGCTATTATTTTCCATGCTAGATGTGTTATTCTCACGATGAGTGTTTATTCACTTGTCATTGCACGAGAGTAAGGAAAAGGTATTAGGGATGTCCAGTCCCGAAATGAAAAATGAATTTACTTTATGTTGTCAAATAATAAATTCCTTGGAAAGTGTTGGTATGGAAGTCACCCGTGGATACAGTTAGCCATGGAAAGTGAAAGTATGGTGGAAAAGAAATAAACTTTATTTTCTGTTTGGGAACCGCCTATGATATATCAAGCATGGAAAGTGTTGGGAACTCTAAGTCGTTTTTGTTGGTGGGAAAGGCACACCTCCCAAAATGTTTTTACCTCTGACTTTTTCGCTTTGAGCTCTGGCATCTCTACAAATCCCTACTTCCCTCTACGAAGGGCCTTTCTTTTGCTTTATTCAATTTTTATTTTGAATTTGAGTCTCCATCTTCTCTTATAAAGCACCAACTAGGAGGCACTATGATCGTAGTTGAGCATTGGGTATAGTTAATATGCTAGTGTGTTTCATGAATGGATCTATGATTGAGCATGATGGGCTAGGGATAGCTTATTTTGGCATTGATATTTTGAAAGACATGGTTGCTTGTTGATATGCTTAAGTATTTAAGTTGTCATGTAAAAACTAGACTATTGCTTTGAACAATATAAAAGTCCAAATGTCCATGCTATAAAGAAAAGAATATGATATGACATGTTAGGCAGCATTCCACATCAACAATTCTGTTTTTATCACTTACCTACTCGAGGGCGAGTAGGAGTTAAGCTTGGGGATGCTGATACGTCTCCAACGTATCTATAATTTTTGATCGTTCCATGTTGTTACATTATCAATCTTGGATGTTTTATAATCGTTTTATAGTCATTTTATATCATTTTTGGTACTAACCTATTGACATGGTGCCAAGTGCCAGTTCCAGTTTTTTGCATGTTTTTTACATCGCGGGAAATCAATACCGAACGGAGTCCAAATGCAAGAAAACTTTACGAAGATTTTTTATGGAATAGAAGACACCTAATGGGCCAAGGAAGCGCCTGGGGGTGCCCCGAGGGGAGCACGACCCACCAGGGCACGCCAGGAGGCCCAAGCGCGCCCTGGTGGGTTGTGCCCACCTCGGGTGCCCCCCGGACCGCCTCTTTGCTCTATAAATACCCCCAATATTCCAGAAACTCTAGGGGAGTCGACAAAAATCAATTCCAGCCGCCGCAGAGTCCAGAACCACCAGATCCAATCTAGACACCATCACGGAGGGGTTCACCACTTCCATCGGTGCCTCTCCGATGATGCGTGAGTAGTTCTTTGTAGACCTTCGGGTCCATAGTTAGTAAATAGATGGCTTCCTCTCTCTCATTTGATTCTCAATACAATGGTCTCTTGGAGATCCATATGATGTAATTATTTTTGCGCTGTGTTTGTTGGGATCTGATGAAGTTTGAGTTTATGATCAGATCTATCTTTTTTATATCTATGAAAGTTATTTGAATCTTCTATGATCTCTTATATTCATGATTGCTTATAGCCTCATATTTCTTCTCCAATATTTGGGTTTTGTTTGGCCAACTTGATCTGTTTGTCTGGCAATGGGAAGAGATGCTTCGTAGTGGGTTCGATCTTACGGTGGTTGATCCCAGTGACAGAAAGGGAACCGACACGTATGTATCGTTGCTACTAAGGATAAAACGATGGGGTCTATCTCTACATAGATAGATGTTGTCTACATAATGCCATCGTTCTTATTGCATTACTCCGTTTCCCCATGAACTTAATACACTAGATGCATGCTGGATAGCGGTCGATGTGTGGAGTAATAGTAGTAGATGCAGGCAAGAGTCGGTCTACTAATCTTGGACGTGATGCCTATGTAATGATCATGTAATGATCATTGCCTGGATATCGTCATGATTATTTGAAGTTCTATCAATTGCCCAACAGTAATTAGTTTACCCACCGTTTGGTATTTTTCTCGAGAGAAGCCACTAGTGAAACATACGGGCCCCGGGTCTCTTTCTCATATTATTTGCCTTCGTGATCTATTTTATTTGCCTTTTATTTTCAGATCTATTAAACTAAAACTACAAAAATACCTTGCTACAATTTATTTTATTTGGCGTTCGATCTATCAATATTTACAACTCTCTCACGTCCTTTGCCAATTTCTGGCGCCACTACCCGAAAGGGATTGACAACCCCTTTTACACGTCGGGTTGTGAGTATTTGTTATTTGTGTGCAGGTGCTGTTTACGTTGTGTTGCTTAGTTCTCCTACTGGTTCGATAACCTTGGTTTCTTATCTGAGGGAAATACCTACCGTCGCTGTGCTGTATCATCCCTTCCTCTTTGGGGAAATACCGACGTAGCTTCAAGCAACATGACTAAGCACGAGGTGACAATGCGTGTCAGCAATGGTTCCAAGGTCGATGTGATCCCCGTCGGCACGCTACCTGTCGTGGAATTGTCACGGCAGATGTCCTAGCAGAAGGACTTAGTCGTGGAGCCATCACAATAGGATTAGCTTAAAGGGGTTAAACGGGACAAAGGACACAAGGAGTTTATACTAGTTTGGCCCCTTGCGGTGAAGGTAAAGGCCGAATCCAGTTTGAGGTGTATTGCTTATGTCTCGATTACCAGGGAGAGAATACGCTTGAGCTAGCTTTTGATATGTTGTGTCTTGCCCTAAGTCACCACCGGGTCGTCCCTTTATATACACAGGTTGATGCCCAGCGGCTTACAGAGTCCTGACCGGATCATAAACAACATGTCCGGTCAGGTGACTAATTATACTTTCCTTATAATACAAGCCATACATATATGGCCATTTACACCTATGGGCCTTAAGCCGCCTTTGGGCTTCGGGCCCTTTAGTAGGTCTTCTTCATGAACCACCATCTTCAACATCTTCATGGGCTTTGTTGTGATGAACCACCATTGGGATAACTCGGCCCCTCATGGGAGGGTCATACCCAATAGTCATATCCCCAACATTAGGCCCCAGGTTGATTTGAACTTTTTCATGTCAATCTTCCACACTTCAAAAAAATCCTTCTTCATTTGTTCTTGCAACATATTGTAACCCGCCATGACGTCATCTCAAGGAATTACAGAAACCTGCCATGTCGTCATCTGTCATTATTTTCGCACAATATCCAGCGTATCTTCATAGATCCTTATCTTTAATAACCATCGCGAAGATCGAGGCGCCCAAGAGGCTAGATAATCATTCTTTGGCCTCCTCGACTTTTGCGCATGCATGTTACTCCTTATAAATAGGATCAGGCAGCCTTTTCATTTTCCCCTTTCCTTCTCGTCTTCCACCTCTCTCTTCGTAACGCATCTGCACGCCTGAGCACTGCCGCCGCCGAGCTCGTCAGCTTTCTCAACCCAGGCCGCTGCATCAACCTGAACGAGACCAGAGAAAACCGCAGCACCTCTCCATTGCTCAGTGGATCCAGTAAGTACCTCTCCTTTCTCCACTGTAGATCTCCATTAGGGTTTTCTGAAGTTCATCGGAGTTCATCGTCATTCTTCATCATACCTCGGTTTGATCCTTTCTCCAATCCAAAAATAATCTTTGAAATATGCAGAAATTGTTTCTGTACCTTCTCTTAATCACTGAACACACTTCCTGGATGCAGAAATCTTGCCAATACACTAGTTCCTCCGCTACTACAATATTTAGGCTTTGATTTACTTTCTTTTTTCATACAACGTTAGATCCAAATTAGCTGCTCCAGTCTGTAAAACATGTTTGTCCAACACTTAGCAGATGTCCCTCTTGATAGATCATAAATACCGTTACTGCCATAGCAGCTTACATCACCAGTTATAACTAGCCATATGTCATTAGGCCCCATTTAAGCCGCCAATCTAAATATACCCTGCAATGTTTACCTCCGGCTTAACGAATCAACTTAAACCGGCAAATTTTCTTTCTTTTAGGCTTCTTCCTTCACAATGTCGAAGATAGTCACTTCATGTAATTGGGTTCCCTCTATTGTTACTGAAGAGACGCTCAAAGATTTTGTCAAAATCGGCTATTTACTAGCAAAGAATGTCATGCATTGACGCGCCCCCAAACCAAGCGAAGAAAGACCTCAGCCAAAGGATGGTGAGGTCATTGTTTTTACTGATCATATGAATCGGGGCTTCTGACCACCCGGCTCTAAATTTTTCCGAGACATTCTGTACTTCTTTCAACTCCATCCTCAAGACATCGGACCCAATTCGTGTCAAACATATGCAATTTTCAAGTTTTCTATGAAGTGTACCTTCAAGAAGAACCCGGTATTGAACTCTTCAGGGAATATTTTTATCTGAACTGGCAAAACGAGTTTAGTAATGGACCCAGCTTAGAACTTGGTGGGGTCTCAATTCAACGAAGAAGGGATGCTGTCTTCCCCTATGCTCGACTGCTGAGGCACCCCAAAGATTGGAACCAAACATGGTTCTACTGTAAAGATACTTCTCCGGCTGATGAAAATCCACTGTCAGGTTATCGTGTCCAGTGGCTCGAGCCAAAGCATCATCTTCCCAAAAAGCTCACCACTGTTGAACGTGCCAAGCTTGCACCCACTATTGCAAAGGTCAAGGCCCTGCTGGGGAACGGGTTAACCAGCATTGATTTGGTCCGGTGCTGGGTTTCTTGGCGGATCATACCCTTGAGCCGCCGGTCCGGCTTAATGTGCACCTACACGGGTGATGCAAAAGATCCACTGCGCCACAGCTCCGTGTGCCTCACTGATGATGCAATCAATGAAATGACAAAGACCCTTCTGAACGAGAGCCTGGGAAGCTGCAGTAAAGTGAGGCTGAATCCCTTTTGCAAACTTAACCCACCACCAGATGTGAGTCTCTAAATCGCTTACTTCATCTTATCATTTAAATGCTCTAGTAACTCAACTTTGACAATTTTCACAGGTTGAATCCGATTTTTGGAACAAGGAGTATGACCATGAAGCTGCCAAGAAAGCCAGGGCCAAAACTAAAGCCGTCAAGAAAGCCGCCAAGAAAAATAAGAAGAAATTAACTGCTTCAGGGATGCTTGGACTGGACAACAGTTCTGAGTCGGAGGTAGCCCTTGATTCCCTTGGCTCCTTTTTCAACTATCTTATTGACACTGATTATCATCAGGATGACACAGGGGCCAGTCAAGCGGTCAAAGAAGAGGTAACTATTATTTCCTCCGACTCAGAGCCTTTTCCAAGACAAAAAATTCGACGGGTAACCCGGAAAGTAAGCTTTTCACACCCCTTAACTCATTTGGATCCTCACTTTATTTTGAAGCAACACCAGCACGAGAACCGGTAACAAACTTGGACCAGCAGAGGTGAAGAGCTATCCTCTGGCTTACCAAATACTCAAGCTCCACAGAAACACCGAAATGAGGTCCTTCCAAATTTAAAGTCTTTTTATCCACTGGCGGGCCTCATTCGCCAACCACTTAATTCTTCTGATTCAAATTATCAGGAGGCTTCTCACTCTTCTTTTGGCGACTCATCACAGACCCAGCTGCTGGCTTTCAAACTGCCCCTGGGTAACAACCATTACTTTTTATTCTCTACCTCCTTATGCTCTTATTCTTGCACTGACCTCTCATAACCCATGCAGTGGCCAAGCAAAGCCTAGCAACAAGGCTAAGGTGATCAAGCCGGGTGAAGAACCCAAAGTCCATGAACCGGAACAGCAACTTCCAGCATCTGACACCTTCGTGCCACAACCCCAAGAGCCTATCCAGGATGGTCCACCAGAAATTCCTGACCTCTCAAGTGACCATACAAATCTCAATCCTTTGAACACGGAATCATCAAGCCTAATTAAACCGTCAAGAATACATGCCGATGATGTTGTGATCACTAGCATCGGCTTCAAAGAACCAGGACAACCTACTTTCTTGGCCAAGCACTCCGCCAAGGAGGAGTTCATTGAAAGGCGGAAAGTGAGATTTGACATTGCTGATTATTCTCAACTAAGTGTCAGTGAAGTACTCTCTGGTTATCTCAACCAAGTTCATACCAGACGCGATATTGAGATTGACATGGTGAAACAGATGCACCAGAAATATGAGGTATGAACTCCGGCTTAATAAATTACGCATATCCTGTCAGCCCCCAAGTCTACTTTGTACAATAGAATAGAATATGTTGTAGACTTAGAATAGCCATGAGTATAAAAAGCATCTTTGGTAGAATCCTTGAAAGGCCTGCTTTCACTTTCAAAGTCAAACCGGATCCTTAATGATTAACGTTGCATCTGTAGCCCCCAAGGGCTGGTTTAATCAGCATGAATGAATCAATACTTGTTCATTGTTGTTTATAAATCAAAGCTTACACGTATAGCCCCCATGAGCCGGTTGTGGTCGTTTGCAGCACAACCGGGTCATCATAAAGTAGTAATGAAACACGAGCAATATGCATTAGCCCCCAAGTGCCAAGTACTCTTGTTTGCAAAGTGCTTGGGACTTATTCATATGAACCGTTGCATGAATTTTTTTCTGATACGCATTAGCCCCAAAATGCCAAGTGTTGTTGCTTGCAAAAGGCTTGGGACTTTTTATTATTGTCACCTGAATATGAATATGGTTGCAAATCTGTGCATGTACAGGATGCCACTGCTCAACTTCAATCACAATTGGCTGACACAAAAACCCGGCTGGAGCATCAAGAATCTGAGACCCGGAAGGCCGACTCAAGATTCCAGTTTAGTTTGACTGAAACAGAAAAACTGAAGACCAGCTTTGATACTGAAAGAACCGCCTGGGCTGAGGAGAGGACTGCTCTGATACAGCGGACCGAGAAAGCGGAATCTGCTCTTCCGGAGGTGACCACTGAGCGTACCGGTTTAAAACACCGTATATCCCAGATGGTTTCTGCTATCTTTGGTAAGTAGCTTTGCCAGCGTCAAAATTGAATATTTTCTGTCATGTCATAAACCACCGTCAATCAATCCGCAATTATTACACAGGTCTTAGGAGCAGTAATCTTGGTCAAGACATGCTGGTGAAGCTTAAAGCCGTATATACACTTGTTGAACAGCTATATACCGGAACTCAGCGCACGTTGGCCACGATTTCTCCGACTAATCAGGCCCCCACTCTGTTGAGTGACGTCATGAAGAAAGTTTCTGTTCTGCCTGCTTGGATTGAAGAGATAAAACGGTCATCTGCAAGAGCCGGTGCTGTGACGGCCTTGAGCCGGGCTAAGGCATGGTTACCAGAGCTAGACCCGACCGAGGTAGCTACTGGATATCCCGGCTTGAAAGAAGATGGTACTCCTTTTGACCAAAAATACTTCGCTGCCTATGTGAAGGAAATACGTCCTCTGGCAACTCTGATTGCTAATGAAACAAATCTATCAAAATATCAGCCAGCTTATAATACAGAAAATCAGAAGATGTCCATGCCGGCTTATAAAGTGATGGATCTGATTCCCCCGATCCGTAAGCATACTTTCACCCCTGAAGTTGATCCGTCCGACCTTATAGATGATGAAGCTGAATTACAAGCCTTGCGTGGCACTGATTGGTCATCACCGAACTTCCAGATGGCGGAGGAGGATGAAGAACCAGAGAAGGATGATCCAGAAGCTTCAAGTCATCAAGGCCAAGAAGATTGAGTCGTTGGGCGGTTCAAATATTTGATCTTATGAAAAACACTTGATCTTTTTGGTTCACTGAGTCATGTAATAGGCTAGTGAAACTTTGATCTGTTGTGCCTTGTGCACGTTTTTGTTTTGCGCAAACTGCTAATCTGCCAGTTGAAAAACTACCACTTTATGCTTATGATAACGTCGATTTATGCAGATCCGATTTAACAATACCCTACAGCCAAACAGCTCACAAGTGCCCTGGCGGTTTACCGAGGGCGGGTCATAATACCCTATATAAACCACTGGCGACTAAAATAGTTCATAACCAGGGCCGGCTTAATCATAACCATATATAGTCAAAAAATATCATACCTGTGATATTCGATTATATTGCCGATTTATCATAGCGGTGCAGTAAGGGGTAAGATCCCAAGACTTAGAATACAATGCTTCCAAGTATTTAATATCATCATATACTGGCAACTTATAGTCTGCCATCATGGCGGGTTAATAAACTCCGGATATGCTCAAATATGAGCCATAGAGATGAAGGCTACATGGCATGAATTGCCTCAAGCCAGATGTTAATATGGCGTAAATATATGAATCCCCCAAAAAATGCTCAGAGAAAGATAACGAATCAAAATCAAAAAAATGAGGCTTTCATAGGCCGCCAAGCCTAAAGCTCCAAGGCTTTCATGGGCCGCCAAGCCACTGAGTTAACCTCTTACACTTTGTGAATCCGGACTCACATGATCGTCATTTTAACGTTGACAAGTTTAGGGTCTATGTAAAGATTGACTGTCAAGAGTTTGGCTTGTCATTTCGGGATTACCCGGGCGGAGTGGCAGATTCTATAAAGCAGGATAACCTAGAAGGTTTTGGTAAATACACCTGGTGTTCCAAGCCAGCTCACGAGGGTAGTAACGCTATGTTCTCTTTGGTGAATACACCTATGTTTGAACAGGGAGCCCCCAAGTGCTTTGTAAACATGGCATATAAGCCGGACCAAGAGGTATATTCACAGTTATGCTCAATGAGCAGGAGGCCCCCAAGTGCTTTGTGGCGTTTTAGCCGAATCAAGAGGGATATTCACAGCTATGATCAATGAGCAGGAAGCCCCCAAGTGATTTGTAAGTGTGGCATATTAGCCGGATCAAGAGGGATATTCACAGCTATGCTCAATGAGCAGGAAGCCCCAAGTGATCATCTGTAGTGATAAAGACTCATTATTCTTAGAAACGAAACGACAGAGGCCCAGATTTACCGGGGATGCCAGTTTTATTATATTGATTATAATATATACATTGTCAAAATATGTACATCATGAGAGTCGGTGGCTCAGGTATACTAAGGCCAAAGATGAGCGATATTCCACGGCCGGCGGGTCTCCTCCTCCGACGGGCGTGAGTCCGTGCGGTTTCAAACATCGATAAGGTAGTATGACCCATTGTTCAGATTTTTGCTGACCACAAAGGGCCCTTCCCAAGGTGGGGATAGCTTGTGCATATCAAATTGATCCTGGATAAGCCAGAGCACCAAGTCGCCTTCTTGAAAGGTTCTGGTTTTGACCCGGCGGCTGTGATAACGACACAGATCTTGTTGGTAAATCACTGAACGAGCCGCTGCAAGGTCACACGCCTTGTCTAACAGGTCAAGTGCATCCTGAAATGTTGTTTCATTGTCAGCTTCAACATAAGTCGCCACACGGGGCGAGTCGTCATGGATGTCACTAGGGAGAACCGCCTCCGCTCCGTAAACCATGAAAAAAGGCGTGTGACCCATAGATCTGTTGGGGGTAGTATTGATACTCCATAACGCTGAGGGTAACTTCTCCACCCAACAACCCGGTGTTCTCTGCAAAGGAACCATAAGCCGGGGCTTGATGCCTCTCATGATTTCTTGATTGGCTCTCTTAGCTTGGCCATTAGACTAGGGGTGAGCCACTGATGATACATCAAGCCGGATATGCTCACGCTAACAAAATTCTTCCATGGAACCCTTGGATAGATTAGTGCCATTATCAGTTATAATACTGTGAGGAAAACCAAAATGGAAAATCACCTTTTTCACAAATTGAACCGCCGTCGTCGCGTCACATTTACTGACCGGCTCTGCCTCAACACACTTTGTAAACTTGTCAACCACCACCAGGAGGTGCGTCTTTTTATCCTTGGACCTTTTGAAAGGCCCAACCATATCAAGCCCCCGGACTGCAAACGGCCAAGTAATTGGAATCATCCTCAATTCTTAAGCCGACACATGAGCTCATCGTGAAAATTTCTGACAACCATCACATTTACTGATTAGATCTTCAGCATTAGTGTGAGCCTCCAACCAATAAAACCCATGACGTAAAGCCTTGGCTACAAGAGATTTAGAGCCAGCATGATGACCACAATCTCCTTCATGAATCTCTCGCAGAATCTCACATCCTTCTTGAGGAGAAACACAACATTGAAACGCCCCTGTGACACTGCGATGATGCAATTCTCCATTAACAATAGTCATTGACTTAGACCGCCGGGTTATCTGCCTGGCCAAAGTTTAATCCTCAGGTAACTCACCCCGGGTCATGTAAGCTAGATATGGAACTGTCCAATCAGGAATAGCATGAAGAGCCGCCACCAGTTGTGCTTCCGGGTCAGGAATAGCGAGATTCTCTTATGTAGGAAATTTGAGAGAAGGGTTATGTAGAATATCCAGGAAAGTATTAGGTGGCACCAGCTTACACTGAGACCCTAGCCGAGTTAAAGCATCAGTTGCCTCGTTTTTCCTGCAATCAACATGTTCAACCTGATAACCCTTGAAATGCCTAGCAATAGCGTCAACCTCTCGACGATACGCCGCCATGAGTGGATCCTTAGAATCCCAAGTGCCTTGCTGAGCTACTAAATCTGAGTCGCCGGAGCACTTCACTCGGCTTAAGTTCATCTCTTTAGCCATCTGAAGACCGTGGAGAAAGGCCTCATACTCAGCTGCATTGTTAGTACAAGGGAACATCAACATGAGGACATAAGAAAATTTATCACCTCGTGGGGAAGTCAAGACAACTCCAGCCCCCGAGCCTTCTAATTGTCTGGATCCATCAAAGTGAATAGTCCAATATGTGTTATCCGGCTTTTCCTCAGGCATCTGCAACTCTGTCCAATCATTGATAAAATCTACAAGTGCTTGCGACTTGACAACCGTTCGAGGCACATACTTCAAACCATGGGGTCCAAGCTTAATGGCCCACTTGGCTAACCGACCTGTGGCTTCTCTGTTTTGAATGATATCCCCTAAAGGGGCAGAACTCACCACGGTGATGGGATGACCCAGAAAATATTACTTGAGCTTTCGACTAGCCATGAATACACCATATGCAAGCTTTTGCCAACACGGATACCTCTGCTTGGACTCAATAAGTACCTCACTGATGTAGTAAACCGACCGTTGAACCGGATACTCCTTGCCTGGCTCCTTCCTTTCCACCACAATGGCTACACTGACAGCTCGGCTATTGGCAGCCACATATAACAACAAAGGCTCTTTGTCAATGGGAGTAGCAAGAACGGGCGGCTCAGCCAACTGTTTCTTCAAGTCCTCAAATGCTTGATTAGCAGCATCACTCCAAACAAAGTGATATATCTTATTCATAATCTGGTAAAGAGGGATAGCCTTCTCACCCAACCGGCTTAGGAAGCGGCTTAAGGCCGGAATACGACCTGCCAAACGCTGGACATCATTGATACATGCCGGTTTAGCCAGAGAGGTGATAGCCTTTATCTTCTTCGGGTTAGCTTCTATACCTCGTTCCGAAACCAGAAAACCAAAAATTTTGCCTGCTGGTACACCAAAAACACACTTGGCCGAGTTAAGCATCATCTTATAAACCCGAAGGTTGTAAAACGTCTCCTTCAAATCATCAATCAGGGTCTCCTTTTTCCTGGACTTCACCAAAATGTCATCCACATAAGCATGAACATTACGCCCGATCTGATTATGAAGGCAATTTTGCACACACCGCTGGTAAGTCGCTTGGGCGCTCTTGAGCCCAAAAGGCATAGACACATAACAGAAAGCTCCAAAAGGTGTGATGAAAGTTGTCTTCTCCTGGTCCTTAACTACCATCTTGATCTGATGATAACCAGAATAAGCATCCAAAAAACTCAAATGCTCACAACCTGCCGTAGCATCAATAATCTAATCAATACGGGGGAGAGCAAAAGGATCAGCCGGACAAGCCTTGTTTAAATCTGTGTAATCCACAGACATACGCCAAGTGCCATTCTTCTTAAGTCCTAACACCGGGTTAGCCAACCACTCAGGATGAAAAACTTCAACAATGAACCCAGCCGCCAAGAGTCGGGCTACTTCTTCACCAATGGCCTTACGCCTCTCTTCATTAAAACAATGAAGAAATTGCTTGACCGACTTAAACTTTGGATCAATATTAAGAGTGTGCTCTGCGAGTTCCCCCAGTACACCTGGCATGTCAGAAGGTTTCCATGCAAAGATGTCTCGGTTCTCATGGATGAACTCGATGAGCACGCTTTCCTATTTTGGATCTAGATTAGCACTGATGTTGAACTGCTTGGATGAATCGTTGGGAACAAAATCAATTAGCTTAGTGTCATCTGCCGACTTAAACTTCAAGACCGGATCATGCTCCCTAGTTGGCTTTTTCAAAGATGTCATATCTGTCGGGTCAACATTGTATTTATAAAATTCAGTTCCTTTGTTGCGCAGACAGACTCAGCATAAGCAGCGTCACCTTCTTCACACTCCAAGGCTATCTTGCGACTCCCATGCACTGTTATAGTGCTCTTGTGACCCGGCATCTTCAGCTGCAAGTAAACATAACAAGGCCTTGCCATAAACTTAGCATAAGCCGGCCGCCCAAACAGAGCATGATAAGGGCTCTTGATCTTAACCACTTCAAAGGTCAACGTCTTAGATCTGGAATCGTACTCATCTCCAAAAGCCACTTCCAGAGCTATTTTACCAACCGGGTATCACTACTGGAATCAGCTAGTTTGCCATCTGCCAGTTCTTTGCCGTCCTCTAGCCGACGGCAAAGAAGCACTTTGCCATCTGCTTCCAAAAAGCAGACGGCAAAGATTCTTTGCCGTCAGCTAGCGGACGGCAAAGAGGGAGGGGCCCCACTGACGAACTGCAAAAAAAAACCTAACGGGCCCCCTCTTTGCCGTCCGCTAGCGGACGGCAAAGAGCAAGAAGGCGGACGGCAAAGTGCCGCGGACGGCAAAGAGGGAGGCCCCACGTAACATTAACGGGGCCACGCCCCACACCCCCCCCCCCCTCTCTCTTTCTCTCCCACCTCGCCACCGCCCCGTCGCACCACGCCCCGCCGCCACCCCAGTGCCCCCCGCCGCCGCCCCGGCGCCCCCCCCCCCCCTCCCGCCGCCCTGCCGTTTGGGCGCCGCCACGCCCCGGCGCCCCGGCACCTCTGCCGCCCCGGCCGGGCCCGGCGCCGCCCCGCCCCCCTCCTACGCCGCCCCAGGCCGCCCCGCCCCGCTCCTCCGCCGCCCCAGGCCGCACCGCCCCCCTCCTCCACCCTGCAGGTGATCTTCTTCCTTTTTTCCTTTTTTCTATTTTTTTGTTTTAGGTTTATGTTTAGTTTAGATTTAGTTTTAGTTTTAGGTTTATAGGTTTAGTTTTAGTTTAGTTTTAAGGTTAGATTTAGTTTTTTTCTTTTTCTGTTTTTTTAGTTTTAGGTTATGTTTAGTTTAGTTTTAGGAAAGAAGAAAAAGAGAAAAAGAGGAGATCAGGAGAAGAAGAAGAAGAAGAAGAAGAAGAAGAAGAAGAAGAAGAGGAGAAGAAAAAAGAAGAAGAGGAAGAAGAAGAAGAAGAAGAAGAAGAAGAAGAAGAAGAAGAAGAAGAAGAAGAAGAAGAAGAAGAAGAAGAAGAAGAAGAAGAAGAAGAAGAAGAAGAAGAAGAAGAAGAAGAAGAAGAAGAAGAAGAAGAAAGAGGAGAGGAGGAGAAGAAGAAGAGAAAAAAGGAAAGGAGGAAGAAGAAGAAGAAGAAGAAGAAAAAAGAGGAGAGCAGGAGAAGAAGAAGAGGAAAAAGCAAAGGAGGAGGAGGAGGAAGAAGAAGAAGAAGAAGAAGAAGAAGAAGAAGAAGAAGAAGAAGAAGAAGAAGAAGAAGAAGAAGAAGAAGAAGAAGAAGAAGAAGAAGAAGAAGAAGAAGAAGGAAAAAAAGGAAGAAAAGGAAAAAGAGGAAGAAGAAGAAAAGGAAAAAACCTGACCCGACACGGTACCCTGACCCCGACACGACACCCCGACCCAGAGACCCCGACCCCGACCCCGAGACCCCGACCCCGACACCCCGACTCCGACCCCGACACCGACCCCGACTCCGACACCCCGACCCCGACCCCGACACCCCAAGCCTGACCCGATCCCCCGACCCCGACCCCGACACCCCGACCCCCCCAAGCCTGACCCGACACCCCGACCCCGACCCCGACACCCCGACCCCGACCCGACACGGTACCCAGACCCCGACCCGGCACCCCGACACGACACCCCGACCCCGAGACCCCGACCCCGACCCCAACACCCCGACCCCGACCCCGACCCCGACACCCCGACCCCGACCCCGACACCCCGACCCCCCAAGCCTGACCCGACACCCCGACCCCGACACCCCGAGCCTGACCCGACACCCCGACCCCGAGCCTGACCCGACACCCTGACCCCGACACCACACCCCGACCCCGAAACAACACCCCGACACCGACACGGCACTACCCCGACATCGACACGACACCCCGACCCCCGACCCCGAAACAGCACCCCAACCCCGACACGGCACCCCGACACCGACAGGACACCCCAACCACCGACACCTCTCGAAATGGTGTTCTTTGGCCTTCCAGAGGCCGACGGGGTCATATATTTGTGAATTATTAGTTAGGTCATATATTTTTCGATTTAGTTATGAAAAACATCATATATAATTGTGTTGATCGTGTAGTTTTAAATGTGCAGTTGTTTCATCGCTGCGAGGTTTGGTGTTCGACGACCTCGCCGTGCGTTTGACGAGCTCTGCCCCTTCGTTCGTGGGTGAGCACAAATGACAAGTCCTCCTCCCCCATTAATTATTTGATCTATTCCGATGAAACTTGATAGCTAGCTATATATGTGTCTTGAATCATCAGTATGCGTAATCAATATGTGTCTCCTGTTCGAAAGCGTCATAGTTATAAATATGCATGCATTTGCATATTTATAACCTTGATTCTTTTGAATTGTCCAACGCTATCCATGGACAGCCCGAGTATGTGTAGATTGGGTTCGTTTTCCCATATGCTTTGCTCCGGATCCGATGCATATATTTCGTCAGTGCCTCCCCTGTTGTTCTCCGGGTACACATCCTCTCTGTTTATTGCAGAGACGTGTATCAGGAGAACAGCGGGGAGGTGCTGCCAAAATTTTGCGTCGGATCCGGAGCATAACATGGGAAAATAAACCCAATCTACACATACACGGGTGGGATTAGGACCTATCATTACCTATTAGAGTGTAGGTTGCATGGACGTAATAAAATTGACAAAGTAGATCAACTGATGAATATATACATTGTGAATTACATATATAATTGTTGTGTGTCTAGTAGCTCTGAAAGTCAAGATGAGTGACCGTGCTTGGATGTATACCGGTCACACTGGTCAGAACAAATGGAGCGCTGAATGGTTCACAAAAACTAAGGGGTTTGTGCAAGCCGCATTTGCAAATGGCCAAAAGAAAACCTGGTGCCCCTGTTTCCGGTGCGGCAATTGGGAAAAGAAGACAGAGGCTGAAATGGGCAAACACCTGCAAAAGAGTGGTTTTACGCCCGATTATACGGTGTGGACATTTCATGGTGAGACTGCCCAACATGACCGAGCTAAGGTGGATCGTCGTCGCACCGACGAGCATGGTACCGGGATGGAAAACATGGTGCAAGGCTATGATGATGCTCGGGATTCGGACGAGGAGATGGAGGAATCTGCAAAGGCCTTCAATGAAATGTTGGAGTCTTCGAAACGTCCGCTCCACGAGCACACTGAGCTTTGTCAGTTGGATGCCATCTCACAAGTAATGGCTCTGAAGGCTCAGTTCAACTTGGGCAGAGAATGCTATGACGCAATTATGACGGTATTTGGACGCTTTCTACCCAAAGGCCATGTAATGCCTGCAAACCTGTACCAGTCGGACAAAATCCTCCGTGCACTGAAGATGCCCTATGAGAAGATACATGCCTGTGAGAAAGGATGTGCCTTATTTAGGCTTGACTATGCGGACTTGAACTATTGTCCCATTTGCAAGTCTTCTAGGTATATTATGGTAGACAACGGTATGGGTGAGAAGACACAGACCAAAATCCCCGTTAGTGTTCTTCGGTATATGCCAATCGTACCAAGACTTCAACGTCTTTTCATGGTCGAAGAGACGGCCAGACAGATGACATGGCACAAAACAAGCAAAAGAACCGAACTAGATGCAGATGGGAATCTGATGATGGTACACACATCGGATGGTGTTGCATGGAAAAAGTTTGATGAATTACATGCTGACAAAGCGGCAGATCCGAGGCATCCTCGAGTCGGCATCAGCACGGATGGGTTCCGTGTGTTTGGTATGACGGCAGCCCAATACAGTTGTTGGCCCGTATTTGTCTTTCCACTCAATCTCCCCCCCGGACAGATTATGCAAAGAAAGAACATTCTAACGTTGATATTTCCAGGACCCAACTATCCGGGCAAAAATATGAATGTGTACATGCAGCCGCTTAAGGACGAATTGCAAGAAGCTTGGGATAATGGGTTCAAGACATACGACGCCTTTAGCAAACGGAACTTCATAATGTGTGTTTGGTACATGTACTCGACGCATGACTTGTCGGCGTATGCGCTATTCGTTGGCTGGTGTGTGCATGGAAGGTTCCCGTGCCCCACATGCAAGGGAGCTCTTGAGTTTCGTTGGCTTCAGGCCGGTCGCAAGTTTTCTTGCTTCGACATGCATAGACAGTTCCTGGATCCTCGCCATAAGTTCAGGAAAGACAAGAAGAACTTCATCAGGGGTAGAGTTGTCAAAAACTCTGCACCACCTGCATTGACAGGCCAACAGACCCCGGATCAGTTAAACGCTCTCGAGCCAGATCCACAACGTCCAGGGTACTTCAAGGGGTATAATACTAAGCACGCGTGGACTCACAAAACAAGTGATTGCTCCTGGGACCACGGTGAGTTTTATTTGAATGGACATTACTTGCTAGTCTTAACATTTGAGTGCCATCATGCTAACAAGACATTGGAAATGATCTTTGGTGCAGCGTAACTCCAGACAAGCATCGCACGATCCTTCTCCAGCTACCGACACGAGCCACCCCGCTCCTACACCTCCTGGATCTTGGTAAGTTTATCTAGTGTTTTGCTTAACACATGCATAAAGACCTAGACTTAGCTTTATTTCCTCCAATGCTTACCATAATGACCTAGACTTAGCTTCTTCACCTCCAAAATGACTTAATAAGCTTACTGACCTCCAAAACCATCCATTTTCCCTAAGTTAGCTCTAAAACGATCTGTACTTAGCTTACTTATGTCAAAAATTGCATAATTAGCTTAGTTAGCTCATAGACGATCCATTTTACCTAAGTTAGCTCTAAAATGACCCATTTTACCTAGGTTAGCTTATAAATGATCCAGTTCATCCAAGTTAGCTAAAAAATGACCCATTTTACCTAGATTAGCTCCTAAATGATCCATTTTACCTACGTTAGCTTTAAAATGACCCATTTCACCTAGGTTAACTCCAAAATGACCCATCTTACCTAGGTTATCTCATAAACGATCCATTTCAACTAATTTAGCTCATAAACGATCCATTTCACCAAGTTAGCTAAAAAACGATCCATTTCACCTAAATTAGCTCTTAAATGATCCATTTCACCTAAGTTAGCTCAAAAAGATCCATTTCAACTAAATTAGCTCATAAATGATCCATTTCACCTAAGTTAGCTCAAAAACGATCCATTTCAACTAAGTTAGCTCATAAATGATCCACTTCACCTACGTTAGCTAAAAACGATCCATTTCACCTTAGTTACCTCAAAAACGATCCATTTGACCTTAGTTAGCTCATAAACGACCCATTTCAACTAAGTTAGCTCATAAATGATCCATTTCACCTTAGCTAGCTCATAAACGATCCATTTCAACTTAGTTAGCTCATATATGATCCATTTCACGTAAGTTAGCTCATAAATGACATACTCTTCTTGTTCTAGTCTTCTTCTTGTTCTACTCTTCTTGTTCTAGTCTTCTTCTTGTTCTACTCTTCTTCTTGTTCTACTCTTCTTGTTCTAACTTTCTTATTTTTCATTTTGCAAATTTCATTCACTTGACGAAAGCTTGCATAGATGGAGTGCTCCTTATCCCTTTCTCTGTTTCTTTTGTATCGTTGAACTATGCATGTATCGTTAGATGAAACTATTGTAATATATATGGTTGGATGCCTCTATGTTGATATATATGGTTGGATGATGAAGTTATGTGTTGGATATCTTATATGTTTGCTTTGTAATGGCCTTTTGAAATATATCTATATATGTCATATATATTTGTGATGAAAATTGTTGTATTTAATAAAAAACAGATAAAAGAGCCAATATGCAGGCTCTTTGCCGTCTGCCACCGATGGCAACGGGCTCTTTGCCGTCTGCCGCGGACGGCAAAGAAGCCACGTGGCATCCAGCTGTGCTTCCTGGGAGCTGACCCATTTGGTCAGTTTGCCTACAGTGGCAGACGGCAAAGCCTTTGCCATCAGTGGCAGACGGCAAAGAACCTGCCATGTAGTGACGTGTAGATGACATCATACGGCTGACGGCAAAGACACTAGAAATTTTGCCGTCAGCGGTGGACGGCAAAGGCCTGCCATTAGCCACTTAACGGACTGACAGCGCAATTATTGCCGTCCGCCGCGTTCTCTTTGCCGTCCGCCGCAGAGGGCAAAGACTTTGCCATCAGTAGCAGACGGCAAAGAAACTGTTTACCGGAGCCTACGTTGCCGAAGCCTTTTGCCGTCCGCCGTTCATGCCTTTGCCGTCCGCCGTGGCGGACGGCAAAGTAGCTGATTCCTGTAGTGTATGCTGACTTACCAGGCACTACACCATGAAAAACAGTGTTCGACAGCTTAATATTTATATCAGTCAATCACATGTGACGGAAAGTTTCATAATAAAGGATATTGATGCTGCTACGCCCGTCCATGAGTACCTTAGTCAATTTATATCCTCCAACCTGAGGCGCCACCACCAAAGCCAAGTGACCCAGATTATCAACCCGGGGCAGGTGATCCTCACGACTCCACACAATGGGATACTCAGACCATCGCAAGTAACGGGGAACCGCCGGCTCAACGACGTTCACATCCCTTTTATGGATCTTCTGATCCCGCTTGCATAAACTTGTGGTGAAGACATGGTACTGCCCACTATTCAACTGCTTCGGGTTACTCTGATAACCAGATTGTTGCTGCTGATTCCCCTGATTGTTCTGCTGGTTGTAACCACCTTGATTGCCTTGATTACCTTGATTGCCTTGGCCCTGGAAACCAGAAATAGACACGCCACCACCGTAACCCGAACCATGAGAGCCGGAACCTGAGGCGCCGCCCAACACATGACTGTTTTCGAAAAGATCGGAATTTCTATACTCCATAATGTGGCAATCCTTCCAGAGGTGACCGGACGGCCTTTCCCACGTACCATGCTTTGGGCAGGGTTGATTTAACATTTGCTCAAGATTGATACCTGGCCCTCCCGTCCGAGGAGGTGCCTTTCCCTTACGTCGCTGGCCATTATTTTGTGCGGTGGTATTAGCCACAAAATCCAAATTTTTATCAGCCTTGCGCTTACCATTGCCCCCTTGACTCACGGGTTATGATGCTGCCCCTTGGTGTTGCTACTCTTCTTTCCCTTACCCGGCTTTTCTTCATCAGACTCAGGGTCCTTGGTACTATCAGAGTCGGCATATTTAACCAGAGACGCCATGAGCGTCCCCATGTCATTGCAATGGCGTTTAAGCCGCCCTAGTTTCTACTTCAGGGGCATGAAACGACAATTGCTCCCCAACATTAAGACTGCCAAATCGGCATTGATGCGATCCGACGAGTGCAGGATCACTGAAACCTGGCGCACCCAATGGGTTGTCGACTCACCCTCTTCTTGGACACAGGAGGCCAAATCTACAATCGACATAGGCTGCTTGCATGTATCCTTAAAATTTTGGATAAACCGGGCTTTTAACTCAGCCCACGACCCAATGGAGTTGGCTGGCAGCCCCTTCAACCAAGTGCGGGCCATTCCTTCCAACATCATGGTGAAGTATTTAGCACATGCAGAATCGTCAACATCCAACAGCTCCATCGCCATCTCATAACTCTCAACCCACGCTTCAGGGGGCAAGTCAGCTGTGTAGTTGGGCACCTTATGAGGACCCTTGAAATCCTTGGGCAATCGTATGTTACGTAAAGCCGGCACTAAAGATGGCACTCCCAAGGTTTTGGAGGTCACACCTATCTCCACCGAAGTCGTCGGATAAACCGGAGGATGCTGTTGAGTCGCTTGTTGAGCTGCTAGCTCAGCCTCTCGACGTGCTCTGCCCTGGTCTATCAAATCCTGAGCACCATCACGCGTCGGGTCATGTTCACAAGGCTGGTTATAGCGCTTGTCACTGCTTGAAATGGCCAGTGAGTCAATGTGTCTGCTATATAACTCCGGCTTGGACGAGGGGTTGAATGGATCCTCTCACGACTGTAAGAATAAGCCTCCTGATGTACCAATGTTGTGTGAAGATCCTCTCTAGCCCTTCGTGTTTCAACCGCAGCTGGAGACTCGCCTTCAACTGGGAGAGCCACCAATCGTGTTGCCGCAGCGATCATATTATCCAAAGGGTTAGAATAATGACCCGATGGCGTTGGCACATATTGTGGCGGGATATTATTCAGACGAAGCGGGTCCGTTGTGCGTGGCTAAGCCGGCGCTCCAATCCTAGGCGTGGCTACCACCCGGTTTACCTCTGGCGGGTCACTGGTCCCTGTACCAGGTGTGTTGAAGAGGTTCCTCGCCTCGTAAACCGGGGGCAGATGACTCTAGTGCATTCTCCTCATGACTTTGTTTGAAGCGTTCTGATTCAATGAGAGCCAGAAGGAATCAGCCTCGATCCGTTGTGCTTGAGCATCCAGAGCGGCTCACTCCGCAGTCATCCTCACATCCTCAACCGCCAGATTCTCCTTGGCTTGAGCTATCTCATCTCGCAGTTTTGCAATTTCCGTGTTATGCTGAGCTTGATTTGCCGGATTAACCTCTACTGTCAACAATGTTGTCAAAGTGTCCAATAAGTCAGACAAGACCTGAGCCGGCGGGCGCACAGGGCCTCCTGCCCTGGCTATCGTCGCCATCGCTGACCCGGAAATCAATGTCGCTGCAGCCGTAGAATTCTGCCCTGGCTGTGTACCACCATGAAAATCACGACCCGATTCGGCCGCTCATAGGGGTCCGGAATACTATCGCAATCGGAACAACCCCCAAGCCTGCCGTCTTGCAGTTGATACAATGAAGTAGTCTCGCCCGTGGACAACTCACCATCAGAGTAGATGGCCGTCTCACCGCCAGACACAGATCCTTCCTCAAATTCCACCCCATGGATGAATCCGACAAAAGCGTGCTTCATGGCAGGTTGAACCCGGGCAGGTCGTGCATGCTGAGCCGTCTCGATGATGTCGGTGCAGATGTCCGGCTTAGGGCCCGGTTTGCCGATCTTACCGATGAAGACATGAATCATGCCGAACAGGACCCAGTACCTATTGGAAATATGCCCTAGAGGCAATAACAAAGTGGTTATTATTATATTTCCGTGTTCATGATAATTGTCTATTGTTCATGCTATAATTGTATTAACCGGAAACCGTAATACACGTGTGAATAAATAGATCGTAATATGTCCCTAGTAAGCCTCTAGTTGACTAGCTTGTTGATCAATAGATGGTCATGGTTTCCTGACCATGGACATTGGATGTCATTGATAACGGGATCACATCATTGGGAGAATGATGTGATGGACAAGACCCAATCCCAAGCATAGCACAAGATCGTGTAGTTCATTTGCTAAAGCTTTTCTAATGTCAAGTATCATTTCCTTAGACCATGAGATTGTGCAACTCCCGGATACCGTAGGAATGCTTTGCATGTACCAAACATCACAACATAACTGGGTGGCTATAAAGGTGCACTACAGGTATCTCTGAAAGTATCTGTTGGGTTGGCATGAATCGAGACTGCGATTTGTCACTCCGTATGATGGAGAGGTATCTCTGGGTCCACTCGGTAATGCATCATCATAACAAGCCCAATGTGACTAAGGAGTTAGCCACGGGATCATGCGTTATGGAACGAGTAAAGAGACTTGCCGGTAACGAGATTGAACGAGGTATGGGGATACCGACGATCGAATCTCAGGCAAGTAACATACCGATTGACAAAGGGAATCGTATACGGGATTGATTGAATCCCCAACATCGTGGTTCATCCAATGAGATTATCATGGAACATGTGGGACCAACATGAGTATCCAGATCCCGTTGTTGGTTATTGGCTGGAGAGATGTCTCAGTCATGTCTGCATGGTTCCCGAACCCGTAGGGTCTACACACTTAAGGTTCGGTGACGCTAGAGTTGTTATAGGAAATAGTATGTGGTTGCCGAAGGTTGTTCAGAATCCCGGATGAGATCTCGGACGTCATGAGGAGTTTCAAAATGGTCCGGAGATGAAGATTCATATATGGGAAGTCCTTATTCAGTCGTCGGAAGTGTTCTGGGGGTTACCGGTATTGTACCGGGACCACCGAAGGGGTTCCGGGGGTTCACCGGGAGGGTCCACCTGCCCTAGAGGGCCCTATGGGCTGAATATAGAGGGAAACCAGCGCCTAGGTGGGTTGGGGGCCAACTCCCCCCTAGGGCCCATGCGCCTAGGGTTGGGGGAAACCCTAGAGGGGGCGCCCCCACCTAGCTTGGGGGGCAAGCCTCCCCCTTGGCCGCCCCCCTCTAGATGCATCTAGGGGGGCCGGCCCTCTCTCCCTTGCCCCTATATATAATGGGGTGTGGGAGGGCAGCTGCACCCCTTCCCCTGGCGCAGCCCTCCCCCTCTCCAACACCTTCTCCTCCTTTGTAGCGCTTGGCAAATCTCTGCCGGAGAACGACGAGCTCCATCACCACCACGTCGTCGTGTTGTCGGAGTTCTCCCTCAACTTATCCTCTCCCCTTGCTAAATCAAGAAGGAGGAGACGTCCCCGGGCTGTACGTGTGTTGAACGCGGAGGCGCCGTTGTTCGGCGCTTAGATCGGAATCGACCGCGATCTGAATCGCTGCGTGTACGACTCCACCAACCGCGTTCTTGCAACGCTTCCGCTTAGCGATCTTCAAGGGTATGAAGATGCACTCCCTCTCTCTCTCGTTGCTAGCATCTCCTAGAATGATCTTGGTGACACGTAGGAAGTTTTTTGAATTATTGCTACGTTCCCCAACGGTGGCATCATGAGTTAGGTCTATGCGTAGATTCTATGCACTGGTAGAACACAAAGTAGTCGTAGGTGATGATTTGTTCAATTTGCTTACCGTTACTAGTCTTATCTTGATTCGGCGGCATTGTGGGATGAAGCGGCCCGGACCAACCTTACACGTATGCTTACGTGAGACTGGTTCCACCGACTGACATGCACTTGATGCATAAGGTGGCTAGCGGGTGTCCGTCTCTCCCACTTTAGTCGGGTCGGTTTCGATGAAAAGGGTCCTTATGATGGTAAATAGCAATTGGCATATCACCATTGTGGTTTTTCGTAGGTAAGAAACGTTCTTGCTAGAAACCCATAGCAGCCAGTGAAACATGCAACAATAATTAGAGGACATCTAACTTATTTTTGTAGGGTATGCTATGTGATGTGATATGGCCAAAAGGATGTGATGAATGGTATATGTGATGTATGAGATTGATCATGTTCTTGTAATAGGAATCACGACTTGCATGTTGATGAGTATGACAACTGGCAGGAGCCATAGGAGTTGTCTTAATTTATTGTATGACCTGTGTGTCAATGAAAACGCCATGTGATTTCTTTACTTTATTGCTAACCGTTAGCCATAGTAGTAGAAGTAATAGTTGGTGAGACAACTTCATGAATACACGATGATGGAGATCATGGTGTCATGCCGGTGACGATGGTGTTCATGCCACGCCTCGAAGATGGAGATCAAAGGCGCAAGATGATATTGACCATATCATGTCACTTTATGATTTGCATGTGATGTTTGTCATGTTTACATCTTATTTGCTTAGAACGGCGGTAGCATAAATAAGATGATCCCTCACTAAAATTTCAAGAAAAGTGTTCCCCCTAACTGTGCACCGTTGCGAAGGTTCGTTGTTTCGAAGCACCACATGATGATCGGGTGTGATAGATTTAAACGTTCGCATACAACGGGTGTAAGCCAGATTTACACATGCAAAACACTTAGGTTGACTTGATGAGCCTAGCATGTACAGACATGGCCTCGGAACATGAGAGACCGAAAGGTCGAACATGAGTCGTATGGTAGATATGATCGACATGTAGATATTCACTGTTGATGACTAGTCCGTCTCACGTGATGATCGGACACCGTGAAAGATCGTCGATGTCGCCTAGAGGGGGGTGAATAGGCGTTTTAAAATAATTACGGTTTAGGCTTTAACAAATGCGGAATAAACCTAGCGGTTAATTTGTCAAGCACAAAACCTAAAACAACTAGGCTCACATATGTGCACCAACAACCTATGCTAAGCAAGATAAGCAACTATATGATAGCAAGATATATGACAAGAAACAATATGGCTATCACAAAGTAAAGTGCATAAGTGAAGGGGCTCGGGTAAGAGATAACCGAGGCACGCGGAGACGATGATGTATCCCGAAGTTCACACCCTTGCGGATGCTAATCTCCGTTTGGAGCGGTGTGGAGGCACAATGCTCCCCAAGAAGCCACTAGGGCCACCGTAATCTCCTCATGCCCTCGCACAATGCAAGATGTCGTGATTCCACTAAGGGACCCTTGAGGGCGGTCACCAAACCCGTACAAATGGCAACCCTTGGGGGCGGTCACCGAACCCGTACACTTTGGTAACCCTTGGGGGCGGTCACCGGTACCCGTCAAATTGCTCGGGGAGATCTCCACAACCTAATTGGAGACCCCGACGCTTTACACCACAATGATTGAGCTCCAAACAACACCAACCGTCTAGGGCGCCAAGGCACCCAAGAGAAACAAGCTCTAGGGTGCCCAAACACCCAAGAGTAATAAGCTTCTCAAACTTCACTTCCACGTAGCACCGTGGAGAACTCAAACCGATGCACCAAATGCAATGGCAAGGGCACACGGAGTGCCCAAGTCCTTCTCTCTCAAATCCCACCAAAGCAACTAATGCTAGGGGGGAAAATGAGAGGAAGAACAAGAAGGAGAACACCAAGAACTCCAAGATCTAGATCCAAGGGGTTCCCCTCACATAGAGAAGAAAGTGATTGGTGGAAATGTGGATCTAGATCTCCTCTCTCTTTTCCCTCAAAACTAGCAAGAATCCATGGAGGGATCGAGAGTTAGCAAGCTCGAAGAAGGTCAACAATGGGGGAAGAACACGAGCTCAAAGGATAAGGTTCAATGGGGAAGAAGACCCCCTTTTATAAGAGGGGGGAAATCCAACCGTTATGTGCTCAGCCCGCACACGAGCGGTACTACCGCTCCATGAGCGGTACTACCGCTCAGGCGGAAGAAACATGGAAAAGGAGCAACAAAACATGAACCTTGGGGCGGTAGTACCGTAGGAGACAGTGGTACTACCGCTGGGTTAAGCGGTACTACCGCACCCCTCGGCGGTACTGCCGCGAAGAACGAAGGGTAAAGGGAAAGAGGGAATCGAGCGGTACTACCATGGAGGAAGGGTGGTACTGCCGCTAAGGAGCGGTACTGCCGCACTACTGCCGCAGCGAGGTACCGCACAATCCGACACAGAAAAAGACCCCTCGAATCGACGCGGTAGGGACCTGGTAAGCCAACGGTAGTACTGCTGCGGAGTCACCGCCGGTACTACCGCTGCGGAGCGGTACTGCCGCTTGTGACCCCTCAGCGGTACTACCACTGGGTACCACGGTACTACCGCTGGGACCCTGACAAAAACCACACTCAAGAAAACAAGAACTGCCATAACTTCTGCATATGAGCTCCGAATTGAGCAAACTCAAGCTTGTTGGAAACAAGACGACGAGTAGCATCAAAACAGGGTGAACTCAAGCTTGGTTATAGTAAGAAGAGGCAGGGAAGGTATGCCTAACAAAAAGAGGAGTGAAACCTCCAACCGAGAAGAGCCGGCAAAACCTCCAACATCGAAAACATCATAGAAGATGCAAGCGAACTCCATTTTCGATGAACTCAAGCTTGTCAACAAGATGACCGTAAGCTCTAAGACTCACAAAGAGAACCAAACAAGAACCAAGAAAGATGATGAAAGGATGCAATGGTTTGAGCTCTCAACAAACGATACGATCAAGCTACTCATTGAGAGCCCCCCTTGATAGTATGGCAATCGATCCTATAACCCGGTCTCCCAACAAACATCATGAGACCGGTAAAATAGAAAACCTATCAAGGGCAAACCTTTGCCTTGCACATGGTCCGCTTGAGCTAGATGATGACGATCTTGACTCCCTCAAGTTGGACCACCTTTCTTGATTGTGTTGGCTCGATGAAGACTAGTTGATTGCTCCCCCATACTCCACTATGGGTGAGCCTTTCTTCCGCACATCTTCACAAGTCCATTGTCACCACAATGGACGGCAAGCTTCAAGCATTTGATCTCTTCGTGATGCTCCACTTGAACTTGCACCGCAACCTTTCTTGATTGTGTTGAGTCGATGAAGACTAGTTGATTGCTCCCCCATACTCTACTATGGGTGAGCTACTCTTCCGCACATCTTCACAGGTCCATTGTCACCACAAAGGACAGCAAGCTTCAAGCATTTGATCTCTTCATGGTGCTCCACTTGAACTTGCACACCGCAACCTAACCCCACAAAGAACCCTCACGAAGACCACGGGTTAGTACACAAAGCATAATTGACAATGCTTACCATACCATGGGATCACTTGATCCCTCTCGGTACATCTTCTATGCTTTGTGGGTTGATCAACTTGATTCACTCTTTAACTTAGTCTTGATCAACCTCTCACAAGACCAATCTTTAGGTAATTCCTTGAATAGCACCTTGGTCGACACAAACTCTCATTGAAACCAACACATGTACTCCAAGAAAAGCCTATGGACAAAACCTTCAAATATAACTCAAGGCAACCATTAGTCCATAGAGATTGTCATCAATTACCAAAACCAAACATGGGGGCACCGCATGTTCTTTCACACGGCCTAGTGGATTCGGATCATGTATCACTTGGATGACTGGAGGGATCTCTATCTGAGTGGGAGTTCATTAAATAATTTGATTATATGAACTTAATTATCATGAACTTAGTCTAAAATATCTTTACAATATGTCTCATAGATCAGATGGCCCATGCTAATGTTGCCCTCAACTTCAACGCGTTCCTAGAGAAAACCAAGCTGAAAGATGATGGTAGAAACTATACGGATTGGGTCCGTAACTTTAGGATCATCCTCATAGCTGCCAATAAAGCATATGTCCTTGAAGTACCGCTAGGTGACGCACCCATTTTCCTAGCAATTCAAGACGTTATGAACGCCTAGCAGTCGCGTAGTGATGATTACTCCCTGGTTTAGTGCGACATGCTTTACAGCTTAGAACCGGGGCTCCAAAAGCGTTTTGAGCAGCACGGAGCATATAGGATGTTCCAAGAGTTGAAAAAGGTTTTCCAAGCTCATGCCCGGGTCGAGAGATATGAAGTCTCCGACACGTTCTACAGTTGTAAGATGGAGGAAAACGGTTCTGTCAGCGAGCATATACTCAAAATGTCTGGGTTGCACAACCACTTGTCTCAGCTGGGAGTTAATCTTCTAGATGACTCGGTCATTGACAGGATCCTCCAGTCACTTCCACCTAGCTACAAGTGCTTTGTGATGAACTACAATATGCAAGGGATGGAGAAGTCCATTCTTGAGTTATATTCAATGCTGAAATCAGCAGAGGTGGAAATCAAAAAGGAACATCAAGTGTGTGATGGTGAATAAAACCACTAATTTTAAGAAATTCAAGGGTAAGAAGAACTTCAAGAAGGACGGCAAGGGAGTTGCCGCGCTCGGTAAATCAGTTGCCGAGAAGAAGCCAAAGAATGGACCAAAGCCAGAGACTCAGTGCATTTATTGTAAGGGAAATGGTCACTGGAAGCGGAACTGCCCCAAGTACTTAGCGGATAAGAAGGCCGGCAACGCCAAAGGTATATGTGATATACATGTTATTGATGTGTACCTTACCAACGCTAATAGTAGCTCCTGGGTATTTGATACCGGTGCGGTTGCTCATATTTGTAACTCAAAACAGGAGCTGCAGAATAAGTGGAGACTGGCGAAGGACGAGGTGACGATGCGCGTCGGGAATGGTTCCAAGGTCGATGTGATCACCGTCGGCATGCTCTACCTACGGGATTAGTTTTAAACCTCAATAATTGTTATTTAGTACCAGCTTTGGGCATGAACATTGTATCTGGATCTCGTTTAATGCGAGATGGCTACTCATTTAAATCCGAGAATAATGGTTGTTCCATTTGTATGAAAGATATATTTTATGGTCAAGCCCCGCTGGTCAATGGTTTATTTTTGTTTAATCTCGAACGTGATGTTACACATATTCATAGTGTGAATGCCAAAAGATGTAAGGTTGATAATGATAGTCCCACATACTTGTGACACTGCCGCCTTGGTCACATTGGTGTCAGACACATGAAGAAACTCCATGCAGATGGACTTTTGGAGTCTCTTGATTATGAATCATTTGACACGTGCGAACCATGCCTCATGGGAAAAATGACCAAGACTCCATTCTCTGGAACAATGGAGTGAGTAACCAACTTATTGGAAATCATACATACTAATGTGTGCGGTCCAATGAGCATTGAGGCTCGTGGTGGCTATCATTATGTTCTCACCCTCACTAATGACTTAAGTAGATATGGGTATGTCTACTTAATGAAACACAAGTGTGAGACCTTTGAAAATTTCAAGGAATTTTAGAGTGAGGTAGAGAATCAACGTGACAGGAAAATAAAGTTCTCACGATTAGATCGTGGAGGAGAATACTTGAGTCACGAGTTTGGCACACACTTAAGGAAATGTGGAATTGTTTCACAACTCACGCCGCCTAGAACACCTAAGCAAAATTGTGTGTCTGAACGTTGTAATCGCACTCTATTGGATATGGTGCGATCTATGATGTCTCTTACCGATCTACTGCTATCATTTTGGGATTATGCTTTAGAGACTGCCGCATTCACTTTAAATAGGGCTCCTTAGAAATCCGTTGAGACGACACCATATGAATTATGGTTTGGAAAGAAACCTAAGCTGTCGTTTCTAAAAGTTTGGGGATGCGATGCTTATGTCAAGAAACTTCAACCTGAAAAGCTCGAACCCAAGTCGGAAAAATGCGTCTTCATAGGATACCCTAAGGGAACTATCGGGTATACCTTCTACCTCAGATCCGAAGGCAAGATCTTTGTTTCCAAACATGGATCCTTCCTAGAGAAAGAGTTTCTCTCGAAAGAAGTAAGTGGGAGGAAAGTAGAACTTGATGAGGTACTGCCTCTTGAACCGGAAAGTAGCGCAGCTCAGGAAGATGTTTCGGTGGTGCCTGTACCAACTAGAGAGGAAGTTAATGATGATGATCATGAAACTTTGGATCAAGTTGCTACTGAACTTCGTAGGTCCACGAGGACACGTTCCGCACCAGAGTGGTACGGCAGCCCTGTCCTGGAAATCATGTTGTTAGACAATGGTGAACCTTCAAACTATGAAGAACCGATGGCGGGCCCGAATTCCAACAAATGGCTTGAAGCCATGAAATCCGAGATAGGATCCATGTATGAAAACAAAGTATGGACTTTGACAGACTTGCCCGATGATCGGCAAGCCATAGAGAATAATTGGATCTTTAAGAAGAAGACTGACGTGAATGGTAATGTAACCATCTATAAGGCTCAGCTTGTCGCTAAGGGTTATCGACAAGTTCAAGGGGTTGACTACGATGAGACCTTCTCACCCATAGCGAAGCTGAAGTCCGTCTGAATCATGTTAGAAATTGTCGTATTCTATGATTATGAGATATGGCAAATGGACGTCAAAACAACATTCCTTAATGGTTTCCTTAAGGAAGAATTGTATATGATGCAGACGGAAGGTTTTGTCAATCCTAAGAATGCTGATAAGGTATGCAAGCTCCAGCGCTCAATCTATGGGATGGTGCAAGCATCTCAGAGTTGGAACATTCGCTTTGATGATATGATCAAAGCGTTTGGGTTTACGCAGACTTATGGAGAAGCCTGTGTTTACAAGAAAGTGAGTGGGAGCTCTATAGCATTTCTCATATTATATGTGGATGACATACTATTGATGGGAAATGATATAGAATTTTGTGAAGCATACATGCCTACTTGAATAAGTGTTTTTCAATGAAGGACCTTGGAGAAGCTGCTTACATATTAGGCATCAAGATCTATAGAGATAGATCGAGACGCCTCATTGGTCTTTCACAAAGCACATACCTTGACAAGATATTGAAGAAGTTCAATATGGATCAGTCCAAGAAGGGGTTCTTGCCTGTATTGCAAGGTGTGAAATTGAGCACGACTCAATGCCCGACCTCGGCAGAAGATAGAGAAAAGATGAGTGTCATCCCCTATGCCTCAGTCATAGGGTCTATTATGTATGCCATGCTGTGTACTAGACCTGATGTGAACCTTGCCGTAAGTTTGGTAGGGAGGTATCAAAGTAATCCCGGCATGGAGCATTGGACAGCGGTCAAGAATATCCTAAAGTACCTGAAAAGGACTAAGGATATGTTTCTCGTATATGGAGGTCAAAAGAGCTCGTCGTAAAGGGTTACGTCGATGCTAGCTTCGACATAGATCTGGATGACTCCAAGTCACAAACCCGATATGTATACATTTTGAATGGTGGGGCAGTCAGCTGGTGCAGTTGCAAGCAAAGCGTCGTGGCGGGATCTACATGTGAAGCAGAGTACATAGCAGCCTCGGAGGCAGCACAAGAAGCAGTCTGGATGAAGGAGTTCATCACCGACCTAGGAGTTATTCCAAATGCGTCGGGCCCGATGAATATCTTCTGTGACAACACTGGAGCTATTGCCCTTGCCAAGGAGCCCAGGTTTCACAAGAAGACTAGGCATATCAAGTGTCACTTCAACTCCATTCGTGAATATATTCAGGATGGAGAGATAGATATTTGTAAAGTGCATATGGATCTGAATGTCGTAGACCCGTTCACTAAACCTCTTCCACGAGCAAAACATGATCAACACCAGAACTCTATGGGTGTTCGATTCATCACAATGTAACTAGATTATTGACTCTAGTGCAAGTGGGAGACTGTTGGAAATATTCCCTAGAGGTAATAATAAAGTGGTTATTATTATATTTTCGTGTTCATGATAATTGTCTATTGTTCATGATATAATTGTATTAACCGGAAACCATAATACATGTGTGAATACATAGATCGTAATATGTCCCTAGTAAGCCTCTAGTTGACTAGCTCGTTGATCAATAGATGGTCATGGTTTCTTGACCATGGACATTGGATGTCATTGATAATGGGATCACATCATTGGGAGAATGATGTGATGGACAAGACCCAATCCTAAGCGTAGCACAAGATCGTGTAGTTTGTTTGCTAAAGCTTTTCTAATGTCAAGTATCATTTCCTTAGACCATGAGATTGTGCAACTCCCGTATATCGTAGGAATGCTTTGGGTGTACCAAACATCACAACGTAACTGGGTGGCTATAAAGGTGCACTACAGGTATCTCCAAAAGTATCTGTTGGGTTGGCACGAATCGAGACTGGGATTTGTCACTCCATATGACAGAGAGGTATCTCTGGGCCCACTCGGTAATGCATCATCATAACGAGCTCAATGTGACTAAGGAGTTAGCCACGGGATCATGCGTTAGGGAACGAGTAAAGAGACTTGCTGGTAACGAGATTGAACGAGGTATGGGGATATCGACGATCGAATCTCGGGCAAGTAACATACCGATTGACAAAGGAAATTGTATAAGTGATTGATTGAATCCCCCACATGGTGGTTCATCCGATGAGATCATGGTGGAACATGTGGGTGCCAACATGGGTATCCAGATCCCGTAGTTGGTTATTGGCTGGAGAGATGTCTCGGTCATGTCTGCATGTTTCCCGAACCCGTAGGGTCTACACACTTAAGGTTCGGTGACGCTAGAGTTGTTATGGGAAATAGTATGTGGTTACCAAAGGTTGTTCGGAGTCCCGAATGAGATCCCGGACGTCACGAGGAGTTTCGGAATGGTCCGGAGATGAAGATTTATATATGGGAAGTCCTTATTCGGTCGCTGAAAGTGTTCGGGGGGTTACCGGTATTGTATCGGGACCACCGAAGGGGTTCCTGTTGGGGAACGTAGTAATTTCAAAATTTTCCTACGCACACGCAAGATCATGGTGATGCATAGCAACGAGAGGGGAGAGTGTTGTCTACATACCAACGCAGACCGACTGCGGAAGCGATCACACAATGTAGAGGAAGTAGTCGTACATCTTCCCGATCCGACCGATCCAAGCGCCGTTACTCCGGCACCTCCGAGTTCTTAGCACACGTTCAGCTCGATGACGATCCCCGGGCTCCGATCCAGCAAAGCTTTGGGGAGGAGTTCCGTCAGCACGATGGCGTGATGACGATCTTGATGTTCTACCGACGCAGGGCTTCGCCTAAGCACTACAACGATATGATCGAGGTGGAATATGGTGGCAGGGGGCACCGCACACGGCTAAGGAACGATCTCAAAGATCAACTTGTGTGTCTAGAGGTGCCCCCTGGCCCCGTATATAAAGGATCCAAGGGGAAGGGCTGGCCAGCCAAGGAGGAGGGCGCAGGAGGAGTCCTACTCCTACCGGGAGTAGGACTCCCCCCCCCTCAATCCTATTCCTAATAGGATTCAGAGAGAGAGAGAGAGAGAGAGAGAGAAGGGGGCCGGCCACCTCTCCTAGTCCTAATAGGACTAGGGGAGGGGGGAGGCGCGCAGCCCACCTTGGCTGCCCCTTTCTCCTTTCCACCAAGGCCCAATAAGGCCCATATGGTTCCCGGGGGGTTCCAGTAACCTCCCGGTACTCCGGTAAAATCCCGATTTCACCTGGAACACTTCCGATATCCAAATATAGGCTTCCAATATATCAATCTTTATGTCTCGACCATTTCGAGACTCCTCGTCATGTCCGTGATCACATCCGGTACTCCGAACAACCTTCAGTACATCAAAATGCATAAACTCATAATAATTGTCATCGTAACGTTAAGCGTGCGGACCCTATGGTTCGAGAACAATGTAGACATGACCGAGACACGTCTCCGGTCAATAACCAATAGCGGGACCTGGATGCCCATATTGGCTCCTACATATTCTACGAAGATCTTTATCGGTCAGACCGCATAACAACATACGTTGTTCCCTTTGTCATCGGTATGTTACTTGCCCGAGATTCGATCGTCGGTATCCAATACCTAGTTCAATCTCGTTACTGGCAAGTCTCTTTACTCGTTCCGTAATACATCATCTCACAACTAACATCTTAGTTATAATGCTTGCAAGGCTTATGTGATGTGTATTACCGAGAGGGCCCAGAGATACCTCTCCGACAATCGGAGTAACAAATCCTATTCTCGAAATACGCCAACCCAACATCTACCATTGGAAACACCTGTAGTACTCCTTTATAATCACCCAGTTACGTCGTGACGTTTGGTAGCACCCAAAGTGTTCCTCCGGCAAACGGGAGTTGCATAATCTCATAGTCATAGGAACATGTATAAGTCATGAAGAAAGCAATAGCAACATACTAAATGATCGGGTGCTAAGCTAATGGAATGGGTCATGTCAATCAGATCATTCAACTAATGATGTGACCTCATTAATCAAATAACAACTCTTTGTTCATGGTTAGGAAACATAACCATCTTTGATTAACGAGCTAGTCAAGTAGAGGCATACTAGTGACACTCTGTTTGTCTATGTATTCACACATGTATTATGTTTCCGGTTAATACAATTCTAGCATGAATAATAAACATTTATCATGATATAAGGAAATAAATAATAACTTTATTATTGCCTCTAGGGCATATTTCCTTCAGTCTCCCACTTGCACTAGAGTCAATAATCTAGATTACACAGTAATGATTCTAACACCCATGGAGCCTTGGTGCTGATCATGTTTTGCTCGTGGAAGAGGCTTAGTCAATGGGTCTGCAACATTCAGATCCGTATGTATCTTGCAAATCTCTATGTCTCCCACCTGGACTAGATCCCGGATGGAGTTGAAGCGTCTCTTGATGTGTTTGGTCCTTTTGTGAAATCTGGATTCCTTTGCTAAGGCAATTGCACCAGTATTGTCACAAAAGATTTTCATTGGACCCGATGCACTAGGTATGACACCTAGATCGGATATGAACTCCTTCATCCAGACTCCTTCGTTCGCTGCTTCCGAAGCAGCTATGTACCCCGCTTCACATGTAGATCCCACTATGACGCTTTGTTTAGAACTGCACCAACTAACAGCTCCACCGTTTAAAGTAAACACGTATCCGGTTTGCGATTTAGAATCGTCCGGATCAGTGTCAAAGCTTGCATCAACGTAACCTCTTACGGTGAGCTCTTTGTCACCTCCATATACGAGAAACATATCCTTAGTCCTTTTCAGGTATTTCAGGATGTTCTTGACCGCTGTCCAGTGATCCATTCCTGGATTACTTTGGTACCTCCCTGCTAAACTTATAGCAAGGCACACATCAGGTCTGGTACACAGCATTGCATACAAGATAGAGCCTATGGCTGAAGCATAGGGAACATCTTTCATTTTCTCTATATCTTCTGCAGTGGTCGGGCATTGAGTCTGACTCAACTTCACTCCTTGTAACACAGGCAAGAACCCTTTCTTTGCTTGATCCATTTTGAACTTCTTCAAAATCTTGTCAAGGTATGTGCTTTGTGAAAGTCCAATTAAGCGTCTTGATCTATCTCTATAGATCTTTATGCCTAATATGTAAGCAGCTTCCCCGAGGTCTTTCATCGAAAAACTTTTATTCAAGTATCCCTTTATGCTATCCAGAAATTCTATATCATTTCCAATCAGCAAGTCATCCACATATAATATCAGAAATGCTACAGAGCTCCCACTCACTTTCTTGTAAATACAGGCTTCTCCAAAAGTCTGTATATAACCAAATGCTTTGATCACACTATCAAAGCGTTTATTCCAACTCCGAGAGGCTTGCACCAGTCCATAAATGGATCGCTGGAGCTTGCACACTTTGTTAGCTCCCTTTGGATCGACAAAACCTTCTGGTTGCATCATATACAACTCTTCTTCCAGAAATCCATTCAGGAATGCAGTTTTGACATCCATCTGCCAGATTTCATAATCATAAAATGCGGCAATTGCTAACATGATTCTGACGGACTTAAGCATCGCTACGGGTGAGAAGGTCTCATCGTAGTCAACCCCTTGAACTTGTCGAAAACCTTTTGCGACAAATCGAGCTTTATAGACAGTAATATTACCGTCAGCGTCAGTCTTTTTCTTGAAGATCCATTTATTCTCAATTGCCTGCCGATCATCGGGCAAGTCAACCAAAGTCCATACTTTGTTCTCATACATGGATCCCATCTCAGATTTCATGGCTTCAAGCCACTTTGCGGAATCTGGGCTCACCATCGCTTCTTCATAGTTCGTAGGTTCATCATGATCTAGTAGCATGACTTCCAGAATTGGATTACCGTACCACACTGGTGTGGATCGCACTCTGGTTGATCTACATGGTTCAGTAGTATCTTGTCCTGAAGTTTCATGATCATCATCATTAGCTTCCTCACTAATTGGTATAGGTGTCGCAGAAACAGTTTTCTGTGATGTACTATTTTCCAATAAGGGAGCAGGTACAGTTACCTAGTCAAGTTCTACTTTCCTCCCACTCACTTCTTTCGAGAGAAACTCCTTCTCTAGAAATGATCCATTCTTAGCAACGAATGTCTTGCCTTCGGATCTGTGATAGAAGGTGTACCCAACAGTCTCCTTTGGGTATCCTATGAAGACACATTTCTCCGCTTTGGGTTCGAGCTTATCAGGTAGAAGCTTTTTCACATAAGCATCGCAGCCCCAAACTTTAAGAAATGACAACTTTGGTTTCTTGCCAAACCATAGTTCATAAGGCGTCGTCTCAACGGATTTTGATGGTGTCCTATTTAACGTGAATGCGGCCGTCTCTAAAGCATAACCCCAAAACGATAGCGGTAAATCAGTAAGAGACATCATAGATCGCACCATATCTAGTAAAGTACGATTACGACATTCGGACACACCATTACGCTGTGGTGTTCCGGGTGGCGTGAGTTGGGAAACTATTCCACAATTTTTCAAATGTATACCAAACTCGTAACTCAAATATTCTCCTCCATGATCAGATCATAGAAACTTTATTTTCTTGTTACGATGATTTTCAACTTCACTCTAAAATTCTTTGAACTTTTCAAATGTTTCAGACTTGTGTTTCATTAAGTAGATATATCCATATCTGCTTAAATCATCTGTGAAGGTGAGAAAATAACGATATCCTCCACGAGCCTCAATATTCATCGGACCACATACATCGGTATGTATGATTTCCAACAGATCTGTTGCTCTCTCCATAGTACCGGAGAACGGTGTTTTAGTCATCTTACCTATGAGGCACGGTTCGCAAGTACCAAGTGATTCATAATCAAGTGGTTCCAAAAGCCCATCAGTATGGAGTTTCTTCATGCGCTTTACACCGATATGACCTAAACGGCAGTGCCACAAATAAGTTGCACTACCATTATCAACTCTGCATATTTTGGTTTCAACATTATGAATATGTGTATCACTACTATCGAGATTCATCAAAAATAGACCACTCTTCAAAGGTGCATGACCATAAAAGATATTACTCATATAAATAGAACAACCATTATTCTCTGATTTAAATGAATAACCGTCTCGCATTAAACAAGATCCAGATATAATGTTCATGCTCAACGCTAGCACCAAATAACAATTATTTAGGTCTAATATTAATCCCAAAGGTAGATGTAGAGGTAGCGTGCCGACCGCGATCAGATCGACTTTGGAACCGTTTCCCACGTGCATCGTCACCTCATCCTTTGCTAGTGTCCGCTTATTCCGTAGTCCCTGTTTCGAGTTGCAAATATTAGCAACAGAACCAGTATCAAATACCCAGGTGCTACTGCGAGCTCTAGTAAGGTACACATCAATAACATGTATATCACATATACCTTTGTTCACCTTGCCATCCTTCTTATCCGCCAAATACTTGGGGCAGTTCCGCTTCTAGTGACCAGTCTGCTTGCAGTAGAAGCACTCAGTTTCAGGCTTAGGTCCAGACTTGGGTTTCTTCTCCTGAGCAGCAACTTGCTTGCTGTTCTTCTTGAAGTTCCCCTTCTTCTTCCCTTTGCCCTTTTTCTTGAAACTAGTGGTCTTGTTGACCATCAACACTTGATGCTCCTTCTTGATTTCTACCTCCGCAGTTTTCAGCATTGCGAAGAGCTCGGGAATAGTCTTGTTCATCCCTTGCATATTATAGTTCATCACAAAGCTCTTGTAGCTTGGTGGCAGTGATTGGAGAATTCTATCAATGACGCAATCATCCGGAAGATTAACTCCCAATTGAATCAAGTGATTATTATACCCAGACATCTTGAGTATATGCTCACTGACAGAACTGTTCTCCTCCATCTTGCAGCTATAGAACTTATTGGAGACTTCATATCTCTCAATCCGGGCATTTGCTTGAAATATTAACTTCAACTCCTGGAACATCTCATATGCTCCATGATGTTCAAAACGTCGTTGAAGTCCCGATTCTAAGCCGTAAAGCATGGCACACTGAACTATCTAGTAGTCATCAGCTTTGCTCTGCCAGACGTTCATAACATCTGGTGTTGCTCCAGCAGCAGGCCTGGCACCCAGCGGTGCTTCCAGGACGTAATTCTTCTGTGCAGCAATGAGGATAATCCTCAAGTTACGGACCCAGTCCGTGTAATTGCTACCATCATCTTTCAACTTTGCTTTCTCAAGGAACGCATTAAAATTCAACGGAACAACAGCACAAGCCATCTATCTACAATCAACATAAACAAGCAAGATACTATCAGGTACTAAGTTCATGATAAGTTTAAGTTCAGTTAATCAAATTACATAAGAACTCCCACTTAGATAGACATCCCTCTAATCCTCTAAGTGATCACGTGATCCAAATCAACTAAACCATAACCGATCATCACGTGAGATGGAGTAGTTTTCAATGGTGAACATCGTTATGTTGATCATATCTACTATATGATTCACGCTCGACCTTTCGGTCTCCGTGTTCCGAGGCCATATCTGTATATGCTTGGCTCGTCAAGTTTAACCTGAGTATTCTGCATGTGCAAAACTGGCTTGCACCCGTTGTAGATGGACGTAGAGCTTATCACACCCGATCATCACGTGGTGTCTGGGCACGACGAACTTTGGCAACGGTGCATACTCAGGGAGAACACTTCTTGATAATTTAGTGAGAGATCATCTTATAATGCTACCGTCAATCAAAGCAAGATAAGATGCATAAAAGGATAAACATCACATGCAATCAATATAAGTGATATGATATGGCCATCATCATCTTGTGCTTGTGATCTTCATCTCTGAAGCACCGTCATGATCACCATCGTCACCGGCATGACACCTTGATCTCCATCGTAGCATCGTTGTCGTCTCGCCAATCTTATGCTTCCACGACTATCACTACCGCTTAGTAATAAAGTAAAGCATTACATCGCGATTGCATTGCATACAATAAAGCGACAACCATATGGCTCCTGCCAGTTGCCGATAACTTGGTTAAAAAACATGATCATCTCATACAATAAAATTTAGAATCATGACTTGACCATATCACATCACAACATGCCCTGCAAAAACAAGTTAGACGTCCTCTACTTTGTTGTTGCAAGTTTTACGTGGCTGCTACGGGCTTAAGCAAGAACTCATCTCACCTACGCATCAAAACCACAACGATAGTTTGTCAAATAGACTCCGTTTTAACCTTCTCAAGGACCGGGCGTAGCCACACTCGGTTCAACTAAAGTTGGAGAGACAGTCGCCCGCAAGCCATCTATGTGCAAAGCACGTCGAGGGAACCGGTCTCGCGTAAGCGTACGCGTAATGTTGGTCCGGGTCGTCTCGTCCAACAATACCACTGAACCAAAGTATGACATGCTGGTAGGCAGTATGACTTGTATCGCCCACAACTCACTTGTGTTCTACTCGTGCAAATAACATCAAACCATAAAACCTAGGCTCGGATGCCACTGTTGGGGAACGTAGTAATTTCAAAATTTTCCTACGCACACGCAAGATCATGGTGATGCATAGCAACGAGAGGGGAGAGTGTTGTCTACATACCAACGCAGACCGACTGCGGAAGCGATCACACAACGTAGAGGAAGTAGTCGTACGTCTTCCCGATCCGACCGATCCAAGCACCGTTACTCCGGCACCTCCGAGTTCTTAGCACATGTTCAGCTCGATGACGATCCCCGGGCTCCGATCTAGCAAAGCTTCGGGGAGGAGTTCCGTCAGCACGACAGCGTGATGACGATCTTGATGTTCTACCGACGCAGGGCTTCGCCTAAGCACTACAACGATATGATCGAGGTGGAATATGGTGGCAGGGGGCACCGCACACGGCTAAGGAACGATCTCAAAGATCAACTTGTGTGTCTAGAGGTGCCCCCTGCCCCCGTATATAAAGGATCCAAGGGGAAGGGCTGGCCGGCCAAGGAGGAGGGCGCAGGAGGAGTCCTACTCCTACCGGGAGTAGGACTCCCCCCCCTCAATCCTATTCCTAATAGGATTCCTCGACAGAGAGAGAGAGAGAGAAGGGGGCCGGCCACCTCTCCTAGTACTAATAGGACTAGGGGAGGGGGAGGCGCGCAGCCCACCTTGGCTGCCCCTTTCACCTTTCCACCAAGGCCCAATAAGGCCCATATGGTTCCCGGGGGGTTCCGGTAACCTCCCGGTACTCCGGTAAAATCCCGATTTCACCCGGAACACTTCCGATGTCCAAATATAGGCTTCCAATATATCAATCTTTATGTCTCGACCATTTCGAGACTCCTCGTCATGTCCGTGATCACATCCGGGACTCCGAACAACCTTCGGTACATCAAAATGCATAAACTCATAATAACTGTCATCGTAACGTTAAGCGTGCGGACCCTATGGTTCGAGAACAATGTAGACATGACCGAGACACGTCTCCGGTCAATAACCAATAGCGGGACCTGGATGCCCATATTGGCTCCTACATATTCTACGAAGATCTTTATCGGTCAGACCGCATAACAACATACGTTGTTCCCTTTGTCATCGGTATGTTACTTGCCCGAGATTCGATCGTCGGTATCCAATACCTAGTTCAATCTCGTTACTGGCAAGTCTCTTTACTCATTCCATAATACATCATCTCACAACTAACATCTTAGTTATAATGCTTGCAAGGCTTATGTGATGTGTATTACCGAGAGGGCCCAGAGATACCTCTCCGACAATCGGAGTGACAAATCCTATTCTCGAAATACGCCAACCCAACATCTACCATTGGAAACACCTATAGTACTCCTTTATAATCACCCAGTTACGTTGTGACGTTTGGTAGCACCCAAAGTGTTCCTCCGGCAAACGGGAGTTGCATAATCTCATAGTCATAGGAACATGTATAAGTCATGAAGAAAGCAATAGCAACATACTAAACGATCGGGTGCTAAGCTAATGGAATGGGTCATGTCAATCAGATCATTCAACTAATGATGTGACCTCGTTAATCAAATAACAACTCTTTGTTCATGGTTAGGAAACATAACCATCTTTGATTAACGAGCTAGTCAAGTAGAGGCATACTAGTGACACTTTGTTTGTCTATGTATTCACACATGTATTATGTTTCCGGTTAATACAATTCTAGCATGAATAATAAACATTTATCATGATATAAGGAAATAAATAATAACTTTATTATTGCCTCTAGGGCATATTTCCTTCAGTTCCGGGGGTCCACCTGCCCCGGAGGGCCCTATGGGCTGAATATAGAGGGGAACCAGCCCCTAGGTGGGTTGGGGGCCAACTCCCCCCTAAGGCCCATGCACCTAGGGTTGGGGGAAATCCTAGAGGGGGCGCCCCCACCTAGCTTGGGGGGGGGGGCAAGCCTCCCCCTTGGCCCCCCTCTAGATGCATCTAGGGGGGTCGGCCCCCTCTCCCTTGCCCCTATATATAGTGGGGGTGGGAGGGCAGCCGCACCCCTTCCCCTGGCGCATCCCCCCCTCTCCAACACCTCCTCCTCCTCCGTAGCGCTTGGCGAAGCTCTATCGGAGAACCACAAGCACCTTCACCACCACGCCGTCGTGCTATCGGAGTTCTCCCTCAAGTTATCCTCTCCCCTTGCTGGATCAAGAAGGAGGAGACGTCCCCAGGCTGTACGTGTGTTGAACATGGAGGCATCGATCGTTGTTTGGCGCTTAGATCAGAATCGACCGCGATCTGAATCGCTGCGTGTACGACTCCACCAACCACGTTCTTGCAACACTTCCGCTTAGCGATCTTCAAGGGTATGAAGATGCACTCCCTCTCTCTCGTTGATAGCATCTCGTAGATTGATCTTGGTGACACGTAGGATTTTTTTTTGAATTATTGCTACGTTCCCCAACAGTACCTGTGCTCGATTGAGCCGGCCTCAGGGCCCCAGCCTGCGTCGTCGATGTAGAGTTTGCCGCGATGACTCTTGGTCATCCGACACACAGTGTACCTTTTGATCCCTTCAAAGTTGCCCTGTAAGAACTCGAAACCACCGTGCGCTGCCCCCATGGTGGGCGCCAACTGTCGTGGAATTTTCACGGCAGAAGTCCTAGCAGAAGGACTTATTCGTGGAGCCACCGGAATAGGGTTAGCTTAAATGGGTTAAACGGGACAAAGGACACAAGGAGTTTATACTGGTTTGGCCCCTTGCGATGAAGGTAAAGGCCTAATCCAGTTTGAGGTGGTATTGCTTATGTCTCGATTACCAGGGAGTGAATACGCTTGACCTAGCTTTCGATCTGTTGTTTCTTGACCTAAGTCGCCACGGGGTCGTCCCTTTATATACACGGGTTGACGCCCAGTGGCTTATAGAGTCCCGGCCGGCTCATAAACAACGTGTCCAGTCTAGTGACTAATTGTACTTGCCTTATAATACAAGCCATACATATATGGCGGTTTACACCTATGGGCCTTAAGCCGCCTTTGGGCTTCGGGCCCTTTTGTAGGTCTTCTTCATGAACCGCCATCTTCAACATCTTCATGGGCGTTGTTTTGATGAACCACTATTGGGATAACCCGACCCCTCATGGGCGGGTCATACCCAATAGTCATATCCCCAACACTACCTCTACACCCACCTTCGGGATTAGTTTTAGACCTAAATAATTGTTATTTGGTGCCAGCATTGAGCATGAACATTATATCTGGATCTTGTTTGATGCGAGACGGTTATTCATTTAAATCAGAGAATAATGGTTGTTCTATTTATATGAGTAATAACTTTTGTGGTCATGCACCCTTGAAGAGTGGTCTATTTTTGTTGAATCTCGATCGTGGTGATACACATATTCATAATATTGATGCCAAAAGATGCAAAGTTGATAATGATAGTGCAACATATTTGTGGCACTACCGTTCAGGTCATATTGGTGTAAAGTGCATGAAGAAACTCCATGCAGATTGGCTTTTGGAATCACTTGATACTTCCGATGTTGGAAATATGCCCTAGAGGCAATAATAAATTAGTTATTATTATTATATTTCATTGTTCATGATAGTCGTTTATTATCCATGCTAGAATTGTATTGATAGGAAACTCAGATACATGTGTGGATACATAGACAACACCATGTCCCTAGTAAGCCTCTAGTTGACTAGCTCGTTGATCAATAGATGGTTACGGTTTCCTGACCATGGACATTGGATGTCATTGATAATGGGATCACATCATTAGGAGAATGATGTGATGGACAAGACCCAATCCTAAGCCTAGCACAAAGATCGTGTAGTTCGTATGCTAAAGCTTTTCTAATGTCAAGTACCATTTCCTTAGACCATGAGATTGTGCAACTCCCGGATACCGTAGGAATGCTTTGGGTGTACCAAATGTCACAACGTAACTGGGTGGCTATAAAGGTTCACTACAGGTATCTCCGAAAGTGTCTGTTGGGTTGGCATGAATCGAGATTGGGATTTGTCACTCCGTGTAAACGGAGAGGTATCTCTGGGCCCACTCGGTAGGACATCATCATAATGTGCACAATGTGACCAAGGAGTTGATCACGGGATGATGTGTTACGGAACGAGTAAAGAGACTTACCGGTAACGAGATTGAACAAGGTATCGGGATACCGACGATCGAATCTCGGGCAAGTATCGTACCGATGGACAAAGGGAATTGTATATGGGATTGATTGAATCCTTGACATCGTGGTTCATTCAATGAGATCATCGTGGAGCATGTGGGAGCCAACATGGGTATCCAGATCCTGCTGTTGGTTATTGACCGGAGAGTTGTCTCGGCCATGTCTGCATGACTCCCGAACCCGTAGGGTCTACACACTAAAGGTTCGATGACGCTAGGGTTATAGGGAAAGTATGTATGCAGTTATCGAATGTTGTTCGGAGTCCCGGATGACATCCCGGACGTCACGAGGAGTTCCGAAATGGTCCGGAGGTAAAGATTGATATATAGGAAGTATGGTTTTGGCCATCGGGAGTGTTCCGAGAATCACCGGTAGTGTACCGGGACCACCGGAGGGGTCCGGGGGTCCACCAGGTGGGGCCACCAGCCCCGGAGGCCTACATGGGCCAATAGTGGGAAGGGACCAGCCCCTAGGTGGGCTGGGGCGCCTCCCACCAAGGCCCAAGGCGCAAGGGAGAGTGGGAGGGGGCAAACCCTAGGTCCAGATGGGCCTTAAGGCCCACCCTAGGTGCGCCCCTCTCTCCCCCCCTTGGCCGCAACCCTAGATGGGTTTTGGGGCTGCCGCCACCCCTAGGGAGGGAACCCTAGATGGGGGCGCAGCCCCTCCCCTTCCCCTATATATACTTGAGGTATTGGGGGCTGCAACACACGCGAGATCATCTCCCTCTTGGCGCAGCCCTACCTCTCTCCCTCCTCGTCTCTCATAGTGCTTGGCGAAGCCCTGCTGGAGTTCCGCGCTCCTCCACCACCACCACGCCATCGTGCTGCTGTTGGACGGAGTCTTCCCCAACCTCTCCTTCTCCCCTTGCTGGATCAAGGCGTAGGAGACGTCACCGGGCTGCACGTGTGTTGAACGCGGAGGCGCCGTGGTTCGGCGCTTAGATCGGGATCAACCGCGATCTGAATCGCTACGAGTACGAATCCTTCATCAGCGTTCTTGCAACGCTTCCTCTTAGCGATCTACAAGGGTATGTAGATGCACTCTCCTTCCCCTCGTTGCTAGATTACTCCATAGATTGATCTTGGTGATGCGTAGAAAATTTTAAATTTCTGCTATGATCCCCAACAGTGGCATCATGAGCTAGGTCTATGCGTAGTTTCTATGCACGAGTAGAACACAAGTTGTTGTTGGCGTCGATTTTGTCAATTTACTTGCCATTACTAATCTTATCTTGATTCGGCGGCATCGTGGGATGAAGCGGCCCGGACCGACCTTACACGTACTCTTATGTGAGACTAGTTCCACCGACTGACATGCACTAGTTGGATAAGGTGGCTAGCGGGTGTCTGTCTCTCCCACTTTAGTCGGATCGGATTCGATGAAAAGGGTCCTTATGAAGGGTAAATAGAAATTGGCATATCACGTTGTGGTTTTGGCGTAGGTAAGAAACGTTCTTGCTAGAAACCTATAGCAGCCACGTAAAAACTTGCAACAACAATTAGAGGACATCTAACTTGTTTTTGCAGCATATGCCTTGTGATGTGATATGGCCAAAAGGATGTGATGAATGATATATGTGATGTATGAGATTGATCATGTTCTTGTAATAGGAATCACGACTTGCATGTCGATGAGTATGACAACCGGCAGGAGCCATAGGAGTTGTCTTAATTTATTTATGACCTGCGTGTCAACATAAACATCATGTAATTACTTTACTTTATTGCTAAAGCGTTAGCCATAGTAGTAGAAGTAATAGATGACGAGACAACTTCAAGAAGACACGATGATGGATATCATGGTGTCATGCCGGTGACAATGATGATCATGGAGCCCCGAAGATGGAGATCAAAAGGAGGAAAATGATATTGGCCATATCATGTCACTATTTGATTGCATGTGATGTTTATCATGTTTTACATCTTATTTGCTTAGAACGACGGTAGCTTAAATAAGATGATCCCTCTCTAAAATTTCAAGAAAAGTGTTCCCCCTAACTGTGCACCGTTGCGAAGGTTCGTTGTTTCGAAGCACCATGTGATGATCGGGTGTGATAGATTCTAATGTTCGAATACAACGGGTGTTGACGAGCCTAGCATATACAGACATGGCCTCGGGACACATGCGAAACACTTAGGTTGACTTGACGAGCCTAGCATGTACAGACATGGCCTCGGAACACGGAAGACCGAAAGGTCGAACATGAGTCGTATAGAAGATACGGTCAACATGAGATGTTCACTGTTGATGACTAGTCCGTCTCACGTGATGATCGGACACGACCTAGTCGATTTGGATCATGTTTCACTTAGATGACTAGAGGGATGTCTATCTTAGTGGGAGTTCATTAAATAATTTGATTAGATGAACTCAATTATCATGAACATAGTCTAAATTGTCTTTGCAAATATGTTGTAGATAAATAGCTCACGTTGTAGCTCCCTGTTTCAATACGTTCCTAGAGAAATATTAAGTTGAAAGATATTGTAAGCAATGATGCGGACTAGGTCCGTAGTCCGAGGAGTGTCCTCACTGCTGCGCAGAAGGCTTACGTCTTTGATGCACCGCTCGATGTGCAAACCCCTACAACGTCGTCTGTGGATGTTGTGAACACCTGACAGACACATTCTGATGACTACCTGATAGTTTAGTGCACCATACTTTACGGCTTAGAATCGGGATTCCAATGACGTTTTGAACGCCATAGAACATATGAGATGTTCCAAGAGCTGAAATTGGGATTTCAGGCTCATGCCCGTGTTGAGAGGTGTGCGACCTCTGACAAGTTCTTTTGCCAACAAGATGGAGGAGAATAGCTCAGCTAGTGAGCATGTCCTCAGAATGTCTGGGTGCTACAATCACTTAAATCAAGTGGGAGTTAAACTTCCAGATAAGATAGTGATTGATAGAGTTCTCTAGCCACTATCACTAAGCTACTAGATCTTCGTGATGAACTATGACATGCAAGGGATGGAGTTGATCCCGGAGCTGTTCGTGGTGCTTAAGACCGCAAAAGGTAGAAATCAAGAAGGAGCATCAAGTGTTGACGGTTTAACAAGACCACTGGTTTCAAGAAGGGCAAGGGCTAGAAGGGAAACTTCATGGATGGCAAACCAGTTGCCGCTCCAGTGAAGGAACCCAAGGTTGAACCCAAACCCGAGACTAAGTGCTTCTATTGTAAGGGGAACGATCACTGGTAGCGGAATTACCCCAAATGCATGGTAGATAAGAAGGCTGGCAACTTCAAAGTATATACGTGTTATTAATGTGTACCTCACTAGTACTCCTGGTAGTACCTGGGTATTGGATACCGGTTCATTTGCTATTATTGGTGACTTGAAGCAAAAGCTACGAACTAAACGGAGACTGGCTAAGGGCAAGGTGACGATGTGTGTTGGAAGTGTTTCCAAAGTTGATGAGATCACCATCGCACGCTACGTCTGCCTTCGGGATTAGTATTGAACCTAGATAAATGTTATCAGGTGTCTACATTGAGCATGAATATGATTAGATCATGTTCACTTAAGTTAGAGAATAATGGTTATTCTGTTTACATGAATAATACCTTTCATGGTCATGCACCCTATGTGAATGGTTCATTGAATCTCAGTCGTGGTAATACACATGTTCACGCCAAAAGATGTAGAGTTAATAATGATAGTACCACTTTGTTGTGGCACTGCCGCTTAGGTCATATTGGCGTAAGATGCATGAAGAAACTCCATATCGATGGATGTTTGGAGTCACTTGATTTTGAATCGCTTGACACATGCGAGCCATGCCTCATGGGCAGGATGACTAAGACCCTGTTTTCAGGTACAATGAAATGGGCAAGTGACTTGTTGGAAATCATACATGCTGATGCGTGTGATCCAATGAGAATTGAAGCGTGCAGTGGATATCGCTATTTTCTCATCTTCACTGACGATTTGAGTAGATATAGGTATATTTACTTAATGAAGCACAAGTATGAAATGTTTGAAAAGTTCAAGCGATTTCAGAGTGAAGTTAAGAATCATCATAACAAGAAGATCAAATTCCTACGATCTGATCAATGAGAATTTCTGATTTATGAGTTTGGCAAACACTTAAGACATTGTGGAATTGTTTCACAGTTGAAGCCACCTATAACACCACAGGGTAATGGTGTGTCCGGACGTCGTAATCGAACCTTATGAGATATGGTGCGATCTATGATGTCTCTTACCGATCTACCGCTATTATTTTGAGGTTATGCATTAGAGACATCTGCATTCACTTTAGATAGTACACCATATAAGTCCATTGAGACGACGCCGTATGAACATTGGTTTGGCAAGAAACCAAAGTTGTCGTTTCTTAATGTTTGGGGCTGCGATGCTTAAGGCTTCAGCCGGAGAAGCTCGAACCCAAAGCGGACAAACACATCTTCATAGGATACCCAAGGGTGACAGTTGGGTATACCTTCTATCTCAGATCTGAGGGCAAATTGTTTGTCGCTAAGAGCGGTCCTTTCTCGAGAAGGAGTTTCTCTCGAAAGAATTGAGTGGGAGGAAGATAGAACTTTATGAGGTTGTCGAACCTTTACTTCAACCAGAGAGTGATGCAACATAGAAAGATGTTTTCTGTGGAGCCTACGTCTATTGAATAGGAAGTTAATGATAGCGATCATGAAGCTTCGGATCAAGTTGCTATCGAACCTCATAGGTCAACAAGGATATGTACTACTCTTGAGTGGTACGTAATCCTGTCTCAGATATCATGTTGTTGGACAACAATGAACCTACGAGCTATGGAGAAGCGATGGTGGGCCTGTATTCCGACAAATGGTTAGAAGCCATGAAATCCGAGATAGGATCCATGTATCAGAACAGAGTATGGACTTTGGTGGACTTGCCCGATGATCAGCGAGCCATTGAGATAAATGGATCTTTAAGAAGAAGACGGATGTGGGCGGTAATGTTACTGTCTATGAAGCTCGACTTGTGGGAAAGAGTCTTTTCACAAGTTCAAGGAGTTGACTACAATGAGAATTTCTCACCCGTAGCGATGCCTAAGTCCGTCGGAATCATGTTAGCATTAGCTGTATTTTTCGATTATGAAATCTGACAGATGGATGTCAAAACAAGTTTTCTTACCAGTTTTCGTAAGAAAAGGTTGTATGTGATACAATAAAAGGTTTTGTCGATCCTAAGGATGCTAAAAGGTATGCTGGCTCCAGCGATCCTTCTATGGACTAGAGCAAGCATCTCGGAGTCAGAATACATGCTTTGATGGAGTGATCAAAGCTTTTAGGTTTATACAATGTTTGCTAGAAACTTGTATTTACAAGAAAGTGAGTGGGAGCACTACAACATTTCTGATAAGTATATGTGGATGACATATTGTTGATCCGAAATAATTTAGAATTTCTGGAAAGTATAAACGGTTGTTTGAAGAGTGATTTTCAAAGGAAGACCTGGATAAAGCTGCTTACATATTGGGCATCAAGATCTATAGAGATAGATCAAGACGCCTGATGATACTTTCAAAGAACGCACACCTTGACATGTTTTTGAAGGAGTTCAAAATAGATCAGTCAAAGAAGGGGTTCTTACCTGAGTCGTAAGGTGTGAAGTTGAGTAAGACTCAAAGATTGACCATGGCAGAAGAAAGAGGAAGGACGAAGGTCATCCCCTATGCTCTTGTCATAGGCTCTATACGGTATGCCATGCTGAGTACCACACCTGATGTGTGCCTTGCCACATGTCTGGCAAGAGGGTACAAAGGTGATCTAGGAGTAGATCACCAGATAGCGGTCAAAATTATCCTTAGAGGAATAAGGAAATGTTTCTCGGTTATGGAGGTGATAAAGAGTTCGACGTAAAGAGTTACGTCGATGCAAGCTTAACACCTATCCGGATAGCTCTGAGTAGAGATACCGGATACGTATAATGGAGCAACAATTTGGAATAGCTCCAAGTGGAACGTGGTAGCAGCATCTACGATATGACATAAAGTTTTGCGAAATACATAGGGATCTGAATATGGCAAGACCCGTTGACTACAACCTCTCTCACAAGCATAACATGATCAAACCCAGAACTCATTGAGTGTTAATCACATAGTGATGTGAACTAGATTATTGAGTCTAGTAAACTCTTTGGATGTTGGTCACATGGCGATGTGACCTGTGAGTGTTAATCACATGGCGATGTGAACTAGATTATTGACTCTAGTGCAAGTGGGAGACTGTTGGAAATATGCCCTAGAGGCAATAATAAATTAGTTATTATTATTATAATTATTATATTTCATTGTTCATGATAATCGTTTATTATCCATGCTAGAATTGTATTGATAGGAAACTCAAATACATGTGTGGATACATAGACAACACAATGTCCCTAGTAAGCCTCTAGTTGACTAGCTCGTTGATCAATAGATGTTTACGGTTTCCTGACCATGGACATTGGATGTCGTTGATAATGAGATCACATCATTAGGAGAATGATGTGATGGACAAGACCCAATCCTAAGCCTAGCACAAAGATCGTGTAGTTCGTATGCTAAAGCTTTTCTAATGTCAAGTATCATTTCCTTAGACCATGAGATTGTGCAACTCCCGGATACCGTAGGAATGCCTTGGGTGTACCAAACGTCACAACGTAACTGGGTGGCTATAAAGGTTCACTACAGGTATCTCCAAAAGTGTCTGTTGGGTTGGCACGAATCGAGACTGGGATTTGTCACTCCGTGTAAACGGAGAGGTATCTCTGGGCCCACTCGGTAGGACATCATCATAATGTGCACAATGTGACCAAGGAGTTGATCACGGGATGATGTGTTACGGAACGAGTAAAGAGACTTACCGGTAACGAGATTGAACAAGGTATCGGGATACCGACGATCGAATCTCGGGCAAGTATCGTACCGATGGACAAAGGGAATTGTATACGGGATTGATTGAATCCTTGACATCGTGGTTCATCCGATGAGATCATCGTGGAGCATGTGGGAGCCAACATGGGTATCCAGATCCCGCTGTTGGTTATTGACCGGAGAGTTGTCTCAGCCATGTCTGCATGACTCCCGAACCCATAGGGTTTACACACTTAAGGTTCGATGGCGCTAGGGTTATAGGGAAAGTATGTACGCGGTTACCGAATGTTGTTCGGAGTCCCGGATGAGATCCCGGATGTCACGAGGAGTTACGGAATGGTCCGGAGGTAAAGATTGATATATAGGAAGTATGGTTTTGGCCACCGGAAGTGTTTCGGGCATCACCGGTGTACCGAGACCACCGGAGGGGTCCGGGGGTCCACCAGGTGGGGCCACCAGCCCCGGAGGCCTACATGGGCCAATAGTGGGAAGGGACCAGCCCCTAGGTGGGCTGGGGCGCCTCCCACCAAGGCCCAAGGCGCAAGGGAGAGTAGGAGGGAGCAAACCCTAGGTCCAGATGGGCCTTAAGGCCCACCCTAGGTGCGCCCCCCCCTCTCTCCCTCCCTTGGCCGCAACCCTAGATGGGTTTTTGGGCTGCCGCCACCCCTAGGGAGGGAACCCTAGATGGGGGCGCAGCCCCTCCCCTTCCCCTATATATACTTGAGGTATTGGGGGCTGCAACACACGCGAGATCATCTCCCTCTTAGCGCCGCCCTACCTCTCTCCCTCCTCGTCTCTCGTAGTGCTTGGCGAAGCCCTGCTGGAGTTCCGCGCTCCTCCACCACCACCACGCCATCGTGCTGCTGCTGGACGGAGTCTTCCCCAACCTCTCCTTCTCCCCTTGCTGGATCAAGGCGTAGGAGACGTCACCGGGATGCACGTGTGTTGAACGCGGAGGCGCCGTGGTTCGGCGCTTAGATCGGAATCAACCGCGATCTGAATCGCTACGAGTACGACTCCTTCATCCACGTTCTTGCAACGCTTCTGCTTAGCGATCTACAAGGGTATGTAGATGCACTCTCCTTCCCCTCGTTGCTAGATTACTCCATAGATTGATCTTGGTGATGCGTAGAAAATTTTAAATTTCTGCTACGATCCCCAACATGCGAACCATGCCTCGTGGAGTCATGGGCAAGATGACTAAAACTCCGTTCTCTGAAACAATGGAACGAGCCAATGACTTATTGGAAATAATACATAATGATGTATGCGATCCGATGAGTGTTAAGGCACGCGGGGGTATCGTTATTTTCTGACCTGATGTGTGCCTAGCCGTGTGCGGCGCCCCCTCCATAGTTTACGCCTTTGGTCATATTCACGTAGTGCTTAGGCGATGCCCTGCACGGATCACTTCACCATCACCGTCACCATGCTGTCGTGCTGACGGAACTCTCCCTCGGCACTTTGCTGTATCAAGAGTTCAAGGGACATCATCGAGCTGAACGTGTGCAGAACTCGGAGGTGCCGTACGTTCGGTGCTTGATTGGTCGGAACGAGAAGAAGTTCGACTGCATCAACCGCATTGTCAAACGCTTCCGCTTTCGGTCTACGAGGGTACGTGGACACACTCTCCCCTCTCGTTGCTATCCATCTCCTAGATAGATCTTGCGTGAGTGTAGGATTTTTTTTTTGAAATTGCATGCTACGTTCCCCAACGGAGAGCACCAAGCCTACGGACGATGGCGAGGTTAGGAAGGGAACTATGCGGAGTCGGGGAACACGCGGCAGCACATGCCCACGCGGAGGGGATTACGAGGGTTGCCTGGTTCGACTGTAGTGTGAGGTTGTCGTCGCTGGAGAATAATAGGAGGTGTGGGTGAGTAGAGGGATGGCAAGGGTAGTAGTAGCAGCATAACCGGCCACGGGAGGCAGGAGCACGCGGTCCCTCCAGCGCTGGTTTGGGTAGCTGGAGAGGGAACATCAGAGGTTGAAGAAGCAGCATGGCCGTTGGATTAACATCCAACGGTCATTGCTGCTAGAATCATTTGTTGACTAAGTTGACAAAACCATGCGTACGCTTCAACTTAGTAGGCCCACAAGTCAGCCACCAAATCTGGTGGGTCCCACCTAGCAGGAGGAGGAATCATTGGAATAAGGAGGCACTTCCTTGCGTGCGAAGATGTAGCTGGTGGGTCTCAGCTGTCAGGTGGAGGAAACTTTTTTCCCGCGTAATAAGGAGGCACTTCCTTGTCTGCGAAGATGTAGCGGTGGGTCCCAGCTATCAGGAGGTGCAATCATTTTTGTTCGCGTAATAAGGATGCACTTGCTTGCATGCTTCCATGGACCATGTTGGCCCCTACAGAGAAGATTAAATTATATTCATAGATAAACTGATCATAAATCCACAATTCATCGGGTCTCAACAAACAAACCGCAAAAGAAGATTACATTGGATAGATCTCCAAGAACATCGAGGAGAACATGGTATTAAGGATCAAAGAGAGAGAAGAAGCCATCTAGCTACTAGATATAGACCCATAGGGTCTATGGTAAACTACTCACGCTTCATCGGGAGGGCAATAGAGTCGATGTAGAAACCCTCTGTGATCGAATCCCTCTCCGGCAGGGTGCCGGAAAAGGCCCCAAGATGGGATCTCACGGGTACAGAAGGTTACAACGGTGGAAGAGTATTTTGGTGGACGCTTCTGGTCGTTTGAGAATATTTGGGAATTTATAGGCCAAAGATTAGGGTTAGAGGAGTCCTGTGGGGCCCACAAGCCAGGGGCACCCCCCCTAGGGCGCGCCCTGAGGGCTTGTGGAGCCCTCAGGACACTTTTATCTTCCTTTCCAAGTCCTATGTATGTCTTCTGGTCCAAGAAAAATCATTATAAAGTTTTATTCCGTTTGGACTCTGTTTGATATCCCTTTTCCGTAAAACTTAAAAATGAGGAAAAAAAATAGAAACTGTCACTGGGCTCTGGGTTAATAAGTTAGTCCCAAAAATAATATTAAATAGCATGTAAATGCATATAAAACATCCAAAACAAATAATATAATAGCATGGAATAATAAAAAAATTATAGATACGTTGGAGACGTATCACGGTGTCCACGAGTTAAGCGATGATGGTGGCCTCGATGACCAAGTGCTCCTCCGGGGTCTGTGGGTCGGCATGCATGGAAGCCACCGCGGCCTCAGCTGCATGTGCGACCACGATTTGCCTCTTAACGGCCAAATGCTCCTCGAGCTCCCGGGCATGCGCCATGGACCACATCGTCGAGCAACGGGGGTTCAGAGGATCGGATGGTGATTTGGATGGTGATACGTCTCCAATGTCTCTATAAGTTTTTATTGTTTCATGCTATTATATTATCAATCTTGAATGTTTTATATGCATTATTATGCTATCTTATATTATTTTTGGGGGCTAACCTATTAACCTAGTGCCAAGTGTGAGTTGTTGTTTTTTCCTTGTTTTTTCTTTTATAGAAAATGAATATCAAACGAAGTCCAAATGGAACGAAACTTTTTAACGATTTTTCTTGGACCACAAGACACCCTGGAAGCTTTGGAGGAGGCCAGAAGGGCCACGAGTCAACCACAAGCTCACAGGGCACGCCCCCAAGCTTGTGAGCCCCCGTGGCACTTCCAACCCTAATTCTTCTTCTAAAAATACCCAAATATTCCCCGTAGACCAGGGGGCACACGAGATAGCAGGTGTCACACCAGTGGTCGGGCCATTAAGGATGGAGGAGGGGGAGGGTGGATTCCCTAACTAGATCAACAAGGATATGAGGCCATCACGGGGAAGGGCGTTGCCGGCAAGGAGGGGCCTTGCCTTTGCCAGTTGCCGGGGTATGCGTTGTCAATGCCTTGGGCCCCGCTTCCTTCTTCAAGGCGTCATCGAGGTGATGTGTTTGCTCTTTCGCCATTGGAAACTCTGGGGAAAACCTCATATACCCTTGGGAGGGGGGGGTAAAGCGATAGTGGTGGTGGTGCATATTGCTCCCCCTTGGGGGTATCATTCTAGGAGTTGGCACAGGCTAGAGAGACTTGTGGTTGGACAACTCGTGTAACAACGACAACTGCTTCACCATAATCAGAGGTGCTTGGTTGTTGTGGTGGTGCACATTTGAGATGGCTGGTCGGCATGTGTTTGGTGTTATTCTTCGATAGTTCTTTGCTTAGATTTTGTCACAATGAAGTCGGAGTGACCAGGTCGTGGGCGATAGGTAATGAGACGATGTTGTGTGCAAAGTTGATGTGGGGGTCTCTCTGCGACTTGTGTTGAGTTCTATGCTCGCACGTGCTTCCTCACCCATAGGTAGACAATTCTCTTGGCCTTGTGCTAGGTAGTTGTACGTTGTGCGAGTTTTCTCTCGTTTTCACCAATTAACCGAGAAACTCCCTTCTTTTGAATTAATGATAGATCCCTAAGGGCTCCGGTTAAAAAAAGAGTATTGGATGTGGCCAACGAAGGTGGTTTTCACCTAAGAAAAGATACGACCGCCTTTAAATGATATAGAACATACCCTTTTTTCTTTTCAAGTACCAAAACCATGTGGTTATTAAAAGAAGACTACTCCTAATAATTCACTAAGACGAGTCACATCATCGAACAATGCCAAACCCTAGCCCTCTCAATCTCAGCCAGTCGACTCGTCCTCGTCCTTCGCCAGCTCCAGATATGTCACCTAGAAGATCCTCCACAGGGCATCCTGACGGATGCTGGGACGTTATATGTGTCACCACAATCGTGCCATCAAATCCACATTCGGAAGAGATTCTTAATGGCATAATTTTTTATGTCATGTTATTACTATTGGTTTGAATACTACTAAATGGTTTTAGTAGGCAGGATAGGAATAGGATAGGATAGCTGGCTGAAAATCTTGACCATTATGTTTGACATTTCCGTCATAAAAAACCCTAGTTGCACTACAGCATATCGTGGCAAGCTTGGCACGGGCGACTAACAACAGGGAACGTGCGCGTCGCACCACCACCACCTCCCCTCCCCGCGACCCAGCCCGCCCCCAACCACCCCGTGCACACTCAAGGCAACGCAGCCGCCTCGCCGTGCCGTGCCGTGCTGCGCTGCGCTGCGAGCAACCAACCAACCAGCCCGTACTTCCGCACGCAGGCCCCAACCTCCCCGTCCCGAAAGTTGGCAGGCACGATCTCTCTCCACCCCCTTGGACTCTCCCGTCCTCCTCCTCCTCCCCCTCCCCACGGCGCCATGGAGCGGCTCATCTCCAGGACGGCGGTCTCCCCGGCCCAGCCCCGGATCCACCTGCCGGGCAGATCCCCCTTCCTCACCACCCGCCGCGCCGCCTCCGCCTCCGCGGGTGCTGGGAGCGCCGCGCCGTGGACCCGGCTGTGCGCGCAGCCCCCGCGCCTAGGTGCCGCGGTCGCCGCTGCGGTGCGGCATGACGGTGCTTCGGCCCTGGCGCCCGTGGAGGAGGTGGCTGCGGCGGCGGCAGCTGGGCCTCCGTGGAAGCTGCTCGGGAGCCTGCTCCCCAAGGTGAGAAGAAATTTCAAATTTCTGTTCTCTTATCCAGATAGAGATATTCAGTTCTCGGGGTTACAGGATTGCTAAGATGGTTCCCCGGCTCCGCTGTAGCGGAATTTAGTCCTAACTAGTGGCCTATACACGAAAATTCTACAAGAAATAGCCACGAAATTGCCGGAATTCTACTCCTCAGATCCTGACAGCTTGGAGTATTTAATGCGCATGTGGAGGAGATGGCAATCTCCCCTTTTCCATGGAATAGCTTGCCGTCTTGGCCTGGCTTCTTCCACACAAGCTTATTTCTGTCTGGGTTCGATTATATATTTAGATCCTATATAGATGGAGGAGGAAACGAAACTGTGTGCTCGGTGACAAGTTGAAATTCTCTTCGTGTTGTCGCTTGGCCTCTTTAGTTGAAAACATGATGTGTCAGCTGGCCTTTAATTTGCAGTTTACACCTAGGAAGACAGAGGCAATGCCCAGGAAACAATCTTAGTTGTGTTAAACCGGAGGAAATGTCTTGTGGATTTTAATGTGAATTGTGTTAAAGGTGATGCGTCTGAAAGAAATGAAATAACAACTAGAGTCATATCTGTGAAACATGTATATGACACGACACAACAAGAATTTTCTTCTAGAATCATGTGAACTGCAGCTTATTATTATAAGGACAGTGTTGCAGCACTTAACCGAACCTGTGAACCATGATGTTGCAAATACTAAGCTAGTAAGCTTCTAAAACGGCACATCTGCTTAGAATGATTAGTCCCACTGAATATCTTGGACAGTTGTTAACCGATGTTAGCTTTAGTTATTATATTCAAAATTCACTATGAATGTTCTCTTGACAATTTATTTTCTGAAGACATTAAACCCTTAATCATGTGAACTAGTTACTTTGCAAGTTTTTAGGATGATAGTTGCGAGTTTTTCTGAAACATATTAATAAAATCAAGGTAGTGTACATAGAATCTAGTAGTTTCCACAGGTACCATACTCACCCAAAAAGCCTGCTCACCCTAAGACAACTCAAAATGTAAGATAGCCATCTAAAACAAAGTGTTTCTTAGTAGAGATCAAGCCTGTTACCACAACAACGATCAATAAACTTGTAAATAATGAGTACATTATGGCATATCATCATCTCATCAACTTCAGGCGACCTTTCGACAATTATGGCCTTCAACCATTTCTAGTCAACTAATAACTGTTTCTTGGCACTAGCATGCACTTTGGTACTAAGAATCTCTTTTTTATGCCCATGAAAAGAAGACACAGTAATATTTTACCTTAAGACCTTAAGGTACAGAATCGCACATGGTCTTGACTATTGCTAGATGAAACAAATTTTAATTTTAGAATGGAAGTATGAAGCATTCATATATGAAGTGGGCCAGGGCTTATGTGCAGATTTGAGATTCTACGTAAGTTATGGTAGTATTTTGTCGTACTGTATGATTTTGTGGCCCTAAATCTGAATACACGCTTCATCATCTGAAATTAATTAACTATTACGATCTTCTTGCTTTCTGCTCTATTTTGTTGTGTTTATGCACGAAAACTGTGGCATCTATTCTATAACAGCTTATGCCATTCTTATTAATTTTCTTGGTGATTCTTTGGCACTTATTTTCAGATTTAACCGATATTTTCTGTTCCACAGGCTTCTACTGCTGCCCTTGTCCTGCTTATGACACTTACTGCAAGTGCCTTGCACTCTAGCATTCCCCATCCTGCCTATGCATCGGCTCAACCAGTAATCAAATCTGGTGGACTCCTCTCAGCAGAGTTATTGAGCAGCGGCTGGGCTGGTTTCTTCGCGGGCTGCTTACATACCTTATCCGGGCCTGACCATCTTGTCGCATTGGCACCACTATCAATTGGGAGATCAAGACTGGAGAGTGGACTAGTTGGTGCCCTTTGGGGCTGTGGTCATGATGCTGGACAAATAATTTTTGGCCTGCTCTTCTTGCTACTCAAGGATCGTTTGCACATTGAGGTTCTCCGTATATGGGGAACAAGAGTTGTAGGTCTGACCCTTCTTATGATAGGCGCGACGGGCATCCGGGAAGCTTCAGAGGTCCAAGAGTCGGGGCTAATTCTGGAGGGTGTAGACATGAATGGCAGTGAGCCCTTGCAACAGGCCCCTGCTGTTGCTCCCAGGAAGAAGAAAGTTGGCTTCACAACATTTGCCACCGGAGTCGTCCATGGCCTCCAGCCAGATGCGCTGCTGATGGTCTTGCCCGCTCTTGCTCTGCCGTCACGCTTTGCCGGCGCGGCCTACCTCGGTATGTTCTTGGTCGGGACTGTATTTTCGATGGGTAGCTACACTGCTTTTGTAGGTTCTTGTAGTGAGGCTCTAAAGGATAGGATACCTAAGATAACGGAGAAGCTGACCTGGGCTGCTTCCCTTGTAGCTGTATGCTTGGGGTTAGCTCTTCTAGTTGGGCAGTTCTTTGGGTTCACCCTATATTGATTCATGTCCTAGGTTCTTGTTACTACTTGGCAACATTGTTTTGATTATTATTTGTTATGTTTACGGCAGTTGAGCTCAGACTACGACACGGTTGGTATTCTTAGACTGCAACTTATACTATGTTACTACATGTTTCTGGGGAAATGGGTGTCTTTGTATTTTTGCAAGTTTGAGAGGGTACTGTGGGACTTTGATCCGGACCCTACTCGCATGGTTGCGGATTCGTAACCAACCAGCGGTTCCAGCAGACCCATGGGGCCGCACCAACAGCTCGGTGCTCTTTGACACGGCATACATCTTCAGTTGCAAATACGCTGCCAATGCCGTGACTTCGACCAGCATTGGCCCTACCGTTGAGGTCTCCTTCGTGCTTGTTTGTTGCTTGCCGCCTCACCAGTTAGTACGCTGCACCGGCATGGCGACAGGGTCGTCAGCCCGGACGGCGGCCTCCTGTCGTGGGCGCCTACTTCACCCCCAGGCTCCAGCATGACTCCATGCTTCTTCGGCTGCGCGCGTCGGGTTCTTCGTCCCCAGGTCCGGCGGGAACAGGCCGTCCTCGCTCTGCCTGACACGGCCTCGTTGACGCTGGTGTTCTCCATCTACATCATGCCCAAGAAGGCTGAGGGCACAAAAGCATGGGTGTTGGCCATTGACCCCGGAAACAGAAGGCTGGAAGTGCTCGCCCAGTTTTCTGCCGAAAGGATGTTCCACTGATCCACTCCAATCCTCCTTAAAGCATCTCCAGCCGTTCGGCCTTCCAAGAACTTGAAATAGCGCCGCTTGGGGGCCAACTGCCGATATATTCAGCGTGGGGGGCTTGGGTTCCCAACCGACCCCCCCCCCCCCCCCCCCAAGCAAATTTTGGCACAAATTCAACAAAAACTATTTTTTATCACATAGTTCATTGTAGAAATCAATACAAATCAAATAGTTTAACAAAGCAAACTCATAATTCAAACACAAATTAAAACACATCGAACTAGGCGTTGCCCTTGAGCCTTCATAGGTGCTCCATCAGATCGTGTTGCAGTTCTCGATGCACATGTGGGTTTCGGATCTCCTAACGCATATTGAGGAAGGCAACCCATGATGCTGGTACCTAGTGATCAACAGTTGCAAAAGGACCCTGACCGAAATATGGTTCAGTGTCAAACACTGGGTCTTGCTGCTCGCTCTCAATGATCATGTTGTGCAAGATGACACAGCAGTTCATCACCTCCCACATTTGAGATTTCGACCAGGTCAGAGTGGGGTATCGGACAACAGCAAATCGAGATTGGATCACATCAAATACCTGCTCGACATCCTTCTAGCAAGCCTCCTGACACTTGGCAAAATAGGAGTTCTTGCCTTCTGGCACAGGGTTTGAGATAGTCTTCACAATGGACCATCTCAGATAAATGCCATCTGCTAGGTAGTATCCCTTGTTGTAGTGGCGCTCATTGACCTCGAAGTTCATCGGAGGAGCATGACCTTCAACAAGCTTGACAAAGACATTCGAGCATTGTAGTACGTTGATGTCATTGTGAGTTCCTGGCATATCAAAGGAGTGCCAAATCCAGAGGTCCTGTGTGGCCACTTCCTCAAGTACCACACTGCAAGCTCCTTTGGCGCCTTTGTACATGCCCTACCAAGTAAGTGGACAGTTTTTCCATGCCCAATGCATGCAGTCGATACTTCCAAGCACCCCAGGAAACCCTCTTGCTGCATTTTGTGCTAGGATCCAAACAGTGTCTTCAGCATTGGGTGATTGCAAGTATTGTGGTCCAAACACCGCCACCACTGCCCCGCAGAACTTGTACAAACAATCAATGGTGGTGGACTCGACCATGCGTCCATAGTCTTCTTGGATATCACCGGGAGCTCCGTATGCAAGCATCCTCATAGCTGTCGTGCACTTCTGGAGTGAGGAGAATCCAACTGTGTCGGTGCAATCCTTCTTGCAAATGAAATAGTTGTCAAACTCCCAGATGGCATTCACAATCCCGAGGAAGAGCTTCCGGCTCATCCGATAACAGCGCTGAAACACTTTCTTGCCCTGCAGTGGAGCGTTAGTAAAGTAGTCGGCGTAGAGCAAGCAGTAGCCCTCCATTCGATGCCTCTGCTTGCTCTTGCGGTGAGGTGGCATTGTTGGCGAACAGGCCGACCAGAGCGGCGAGGATCATGAGGTGCTCTTCGTCGTCGGTGTCGGCCTCGGCTTCGTCCTCCACCAGAGCCGTGAACGCCTCCTCCTCGCCGGAGTCCATTGCCGAACAGGCAAATCGCCGAACACCTGATGGGCGTGATGGGTAGGCAGCCGCCGGTATCCCTGCCTGCATCGTCGAGGCCCGGGAAAGCTCGCCAGGAGCAGGATGGAGGCTGTAGTGGTGAAGCTCCCTCTTTCCGATGGGGAACGGCCTTTCTAGCGACGGAGCAGCGACTGTCGGCAGGTGGGCGGCCCCGGGGTCGGCATGGCGGCGAAAGGGGAAGTGGTATAATGCGGCGCGCGGGTGTAATCTGGGTGGGGTAAAGTCGTTTCTCACCTGACAGTGGTGTCACACGCGCCACTTTTCCTTCCGCCGGAACCCCCAGTCCCCCTAGTGCGCTGGGTTCAGCCTGGATCGCCGGGCTGAACCGGTGGAATTCGACGTCTTGGAGGAGGAGGGGGGGGGGGGGTGTTGGGGGTGCGGTTGGAGATGCTCTTACCTTTCGTGCACCTTCTCCAAGTTTTTTTTGCGGCATTCTCCAAGATTGTTGGTACAACTAACGTTTCGACAACTAATTTGATTTACCTATATTATCTGTGCACTAATATTTTCATGACAAATCTGATCTTATTGCCTTTTCTGTCCCTATCGCAAGTTTCAATGTTAAAAAGTCCGGGAGGCGGCTTCTCCTCTTTCCAACGCGTGCCTATTATTTCGGGACGATGATTGATGTATACAAGACTAAATAATGTTGCTATTGCTAGGCATGTACTGGTGCACCTTTACTATTTAACCTCCAAAATCAATACGAAAATGAAATGCCTAAAGGCTAGTAGATTACATACAAACGTGAGAGATAGAAAGTAGTAGTTCTCACATCTTCGCTCTAAGCAATAATACATGTATATATTCCTTGTAATAGCCAGTCAAACAATATGTAAGCTGATATGTGCGTGCGGCATGCAGCTGAAATATGCATTCTAACTTTTTAAGCCATGAGACCGGCCGCCACTAGGGCGACGAGGCCAAATCCTGCTGCGGCCCCGACGGAGCTTGCGGTAGAGGAGGGCGGCGGCGGGTTGGTCGCGCCGGGACCCGCGGCCGGCATGGGTGACGATGGCGAGGAGGCACCCGGCACCACTTCGATGGTGACCTTCATGCTGGCGGCGGCGGTGGGGCTGCAATGGCTAGGGACGCCACAGATGAAGTACCGAGTGCCGGTGGCGTTGAGGGAGATGACGTCGTTGCCGGAGGTTAAGGTGTTGATGGCGCCGTCGGTGCTGCAGGAGTCGTAGCCGGCCTTGCTCACCTCGACCACGTCGTGCACCGGGGTCGAGTACTTGAAGATGATCTCATCACCCGGGTGGAACTTCTTGTTGGACACCCAGTTGCTGTAGTCGGTGTTGAGGGTCCACGAACCGCCCGGCTCGCCAACACCGTAGGTCGCCGCCGACGCGGTGCCTAGTAAGAGTGCCGAGATTGTGGCCACGGCAAGGAGGGTGATCTTCATGGCAGCCATTGATTGCGGTTGGAACTGGAAGGAGGAATGCAAAGCAGAGGAGGTAGAAGGCTGATGCTTAGCGGGGGCTGGGGTTGCTGCTGTGCTTGTGCTGCCGTGCGCTTTTATATACAACCAAGCGCCCAGCGAGATGGGTTGGTGGAGTGGCATTTGGATATTGGATTTGGGGGTTGAGTAGTCATGCGCGTTTGAACAAAAGCCAGTACTAGTACTACCTGGTCATACGCGGCCGGGCTTGGGTTGGTGGCCTGCTGAGTGCTGACCTCTTCACACTTGGTTGTGGCTCATGCTGGAGCAACCTTGACTTTCTGGCTCGTGTAGCCGCGCAATGGAATGCCGCTCGTACCTTCGTCCACAACCTGGATCTCGGTCTTCCTTCCATATAGCATGTGCCGGTCTCCTTCTAGATCTAGGCGAGGGTTTCGTCCATGGATGACGAAGGTATTATCTCCTGCCTAGGAATTTTAGCATGAGTTTTGCAGATAGGAGTATTCATCTCAAATCTATTTTTATCTACTACCACTGGTAGAAAACGAGGCTTCCATACGCCCTCATTAGTCCCCAAAACAATCGAACCGCGACCAAAGGGGTCTTTAGTCGCGGTTCGGGAGAAGACCCGCGACCAACTACCTGGGCCCAGCGCGCTCGGTCGACAGCTGGCGGACGGGAGGGGCTTTAGTCCCGGTTGGCGTGGCCAACCGGGACTAAAGGTCCCAGAAGGCCTTTAGTCGCGGTTGGCCAGGCCAACCGGGACTAAAGCCCATCCAGCTGGCGGACGGGAGGGGCTTTAGTCCCGGTTGGCCTGGCCAACCGCGACTAAAGGCCCATCCCTATATATACTCAGCTCACTTCACTTCACTCGGCTCACTTCACAATTTTCAGAAGGTGGTGGTGGGGTGGTGGTGGGTTTGCTTTTGGTTTCTCCTATGCACACAAGGTGTTTGATGAAATGCCCGAGAGCCTGAAATAAGCCATATTTGAGCTTTCTCATTTATTTTTCCTCCGCGATCGCGGTTAGCAACTCGAATCTTTCATGTGTCATTGATAAAATACGCATGTGTGTAGTTCATTGTTTAATTTGTATTATTTCTAGCTAGTTAGTTTAACAAATGCATGATGGTTAATTATATACTTTATATAATAATAATGCAGATGAATCGGCAATGGATGTACGGTTCCCGACTCTCCGGCGAGTTCACTACGGGTTTGAAAGATTTCCTCGTAGTGGCAAATGCGAACAAGCAGCAAGGTTTTATTATCTGTCCATGTGCTGTCTGTAAGAATGAGAAGGGTTACTCCTCCTCAAGAAGAGTTCACATGGACCTGCTTAAGCATGGTTTCATGCCAAGCTATTATTGTTGGACCAAGCATGGAGAAAGAGGGGTTAGAATGGAAGAAGAAGAAAGAAAGAAAGAAGAAGAAAGGAAGAAGAAGAAAGAAAGAAAGAAGAAGAAAGGAAGAAGAAGAAAGAAAGAATAGAAAGGAAGAAGAAGAAAGGAAGAAGAAGAAAGAAAGAAAAAAGAAAAAGGAAGAAGAAGAAAGAAAGAAGAAAGGAAGAAGAAGAAAGGAAGAAGAAAAAGAAGAAAAACAAGAAAAAGGAAAAAACAAACAGAAGAAAAAAAACAGAAGAAAAAAGGAAGAAAAAAACAGAAGAAAAACAAGAATTTAAAATGAATTAGTTTTATTTTCTGATTTTTTTGATATATAATTGTATTTTTAAGATTTTAAAATGAATTAGAAACAAAATAATATAAACTTTAATAAAATAAAATAATTATCATAAAATAAAATAAATAAGTAATTATCATAAAGTAAAAATAAATAAGTAATTAGAAACAAAATAAAATAAAATAAATAAGTTTTTTGTTGTAAGTAGAAACAAAACAAAATAAATAAAGCAAAAATGAAAACAAAAAACAGGCAAAAAAAAGAATATGCCACCTACTGGGCCACCACGGCCTGAATACGACTAGAAACCCATTAATAGGCCAGGATTCAGGCCCGCAGAAGGCCCAATAGGCCCACAGGCACATAGTAACAGAATAGGCCCGTAAGCCTGCATTCGAGAGGAGCTCGAAGTGGTGAGCGCAGCCGCGCTTATAAACCACTGTCGAAGCCTCTCGGCTAGCGAGGTGGGACTAAACATCCCACCGCACCGCGCCAGTTCAGCACAGACCCTTTAGTCCCGGCTGGGGAGGCGGACCGCGACTAAAGGGTACCCTTTAGTCGCGGTTGTTGTCCCCAACCGCGACTAAAGGGTCTTTCTGCGCGGGAAAGGAAGCGGCGCCAAAACCCTTTAGTCGCGGTTGGGGAGGGGGACCGCGACTAAAGGGTACCTTTAGTCGCGGTCCGCCTCCCCAGCCGCGACTAAAGGGTACCTTTAGTCGCGGTCCTCCTCCCCAACCGCGACTAAAGGTGCGTCTATATATACACTTAGCCGATCGATCTCCTCTGTCTCCCCAACGCCGATCGACGCCGACACCGAAGCCTTGCCCCGACGCCGACGCCGACACCGAAGCCCTGCCCCGACGCCGACGCCGAAGCCCTGCCCCGACGCCGACGCCGAAGCCCTGCGCGCCGCCGCCCCCGTCCCCAGTGAGCGCCGCCCTTGCTCGCCGCCCTTGCTCGCCGCCCTTGCCCGCCGCCCTGCCGCCCTTGCCCGACGCCCTGCCGCCCGCCGCCCGCCGCCCTGCCGCCCTCCGCCCGCCGCCCGCCGCCCTGCCTGCCGTCCTCCGCAGGAAGAAAGAAAGAATAGAAAGGAAGAAGAGAAGAAAGGAAGAAGAAGAAAGAAAGAAGAAGAAAGAAAGAAAAAAGAAAAAGGAAGAAGAAGAAAGAAAGAAGAAAGGAAGAAGAAGAAAGAAAGAAGAAGAAAGGAAAAAGGAAGAAGAAAGGAAGAAGAAGAAAGAAAGTAAAAAGAAAAAGGAAAGAAGAAGAAAGAAAGAAGAAGAAAGGAAGAAGAAGAAAGAAAGAAGAAGAAAGAAAGAAGAAGAAAGAAAGAAAAAAGAAAAAGGAAGAAGAAGAAAGAAAGAAGAAAGGAAGAAGAAGAAAGGAAGAAGAAGAAAGAAAGAAGAAAGGAAGAAGAAGAAAGGAAGAAGAAGAAAGAAAGAAGAAGAAAGGAAAAAGGAAGAAGAAGAAAGGAAGAAGAAGAAAGAGGAAGAAGAAATGAAGAAGAAGAAAAAAAGAATTTTTACTTAAAGAATCTTATTTTTTAATTCCTCCTCCTCTATGTCCCCTTAATCTTATTTTTTAATTCCTTTATACTTAAAGAATTTTTACTACATGCAGGAGTGACATATGGCGGACGACAGAACCGAGCCGCTTAGGGATCCGGAGGCTGAACGTTATTTAATGGACATCATCAACAACGAGATTCCTTATGTGCCGGGCTCAGAATATGAGCAACAAGAGGATGTAGTCTCTTCTTATATGAACCTTGACGGTGACGATGATCGAGAAGGTGAAGGAACGGACATTGTTGACGGAGGTCAACCGTCAACAACCGACGATCTCCAATTGCAAGAAGCAACCACCTCCGGCGAGGTATATATATACATTGAGAGCCTCTCGTGATACAAACTTACTGAAATGTGAATACATATGTATTAACGCGCGCGACTCTCTTTCTTTTTTTAGCCCTCCGGATCGAGTACGACAAAGCAGCGTGGCAAATCCAAGGCGATGAAAACAGGAGAAACATATGCCATTGAGTCTGTCAGTGAAACCGGCAAGCCCCTACAGCACACCTCAAAGTTTGTCAACCAATGCGGAGTCGTTGTTAGAGACAACGTCCCGATCACCGTCCAGGAATGGAAAGAGCCAAAGAAGGCACGTCTTGGTTTCAGTTTTGTCGACAAGAGAACGAAAAAGGATTGCTGGAGAAAGCTTATGGAACATTTCATTCTACCTCCGGAATACAATAAAGTCGATGAATTCGGTAACGAGGTTCCGGGTGGACGTCAGAGGAGGAGGCTAGTTAAAGAGTTCGCTCTTCAGAAGATGGCCGATGCATTCCGGAACTTCAAGAAAAATTTAACCCGTGACTATGTCAACAAGGGCAAGACTCCGGATTTCAATGGACAATATGAGAAACTGAAAGATGATTGGCCAGAATTTGTGAGGCAAAAGCAATCGAACCATTTAAAGGAAATATCGAAAAAAATAAGGATAATGCGGCTAAGAAAAAGTACCATCATATTATGGGGCCAGGAGGATACCGCCTTGCGGACCCTAGGTGGCAGAAGATGGAGGAGGACCTGAGGGTGCGAGGAATCCCTCTAGGTACAGAGGGATGGGACCCAAGGGCCAAAAGCTGGTGGTACGGGCATGGGGGATCGCTAGACCCGGAGACAGGGGTGTGTGTTCACCGACATCGACGCTTTGCTCCGACCCAAGCCCTTATTGACGCAATGACCCAAGCTCAAGCGGGCTTGATCAAGTTCAACAGAGAGAAAGACGCACTGACTTTAGCCCTCGGGAATGATGAACACGGAGGACGTGTACGAGGCAAAGGCAAAGTTTCGTGGAAAGTAGGGTTTTCCCAAGACAATGACCCGTACGGTTACAGAAGCCGTAAGAGAAAGACGGACCGGGATGCAGATCTTATGACGAAGTTTGCATGGGAACTCCATGAGTTGAAGCAGACCGTGCATGAACTATTGAAAGAAAAATCGGCTGCAGGGCCGCATGAAGATCATGAAGCGGATTGCGGAAGCCAGCAGCGGAGAAGCAGCGTGGCTTCCACGGATGCCCCGCCTGGTGCTAGTGCACCGATGATCGAGATTCGTGCACCGGAGCCTCACTACCCCGTGGATGATGTAAAGAAGATGAAAGACTGTGATCTGCATTATCCCGTGGGGAACGTTTCCACGAAGGTAGCTAGCGGCAGTGCTTTACCCTGTAAACCTGGAGCACTCCACCACAACAACCCCATTCCATATGGCTATGCTTGTGTCACGGTGGAAGACATAGTCCAAGGGTTTGAGGACCTGGAGATTGACAAACCTACACCCGAAGGGGATAACAGACTTGGAGATGTCAAGCGCCAGTTCATTCTATGGAAAAAGAAGTACATAGTGTTTCCAGACGAGGCGCCAAGGCTAGCAAGTCCACCCCCCTCCGATGGTGGTGCTGGTGGTGGCGGTGGTGGCGGTGGTGGTGGTCGTGGTGGTTCACCTACACCTCCTTCACGCCATTCGACGCCGTCCCCCGATCCACAACCTCTGGCGGGTACGACGCCCCCCAATCCTCCTTCGGCGGGTACGACGCCCCCCAATCCACCTCCGGCAAAGAAGCAGAAGCAGGCGGACAGCAAGGAAACCTGCTCCTGGACTATTAACCCGGACCCTTATGTACCTAAGACCACAAGGGTACCGGAGCCATCGCTGAAGCCTCTCCTCCCAAGGCCTGGGGAACTTAGTGAAGCTGACCTCTCATTGGCCGCGTCTACTGATTATGAGAAATGGAAGGCGGATATGAAGGCGAAAAAAGTGCCTGAGCCCAAGCAAGTATTCACTGAGAAGCAAAAGAAGTGGGCTAAGGATTTTTTGACGACACCGTCCCAAGCCGAGCTGAATATGCCTGACGACTATGGACATGAACTTCGTAGGCAAGCAAAAATATTGAAGGAGGAAGAAAGTAAAAAAAGCGGGAAACAAGTTGACCAGCTCGGGATGCAGAAGAAACAATCGATCCCCCCGCTCATAGTGAAAGTCGGTCCGGAAGAGGACCCCGAGATCATAGTAGCTGCGGCAGCACTTGGATTGACTGTAGCGGCTGCCATGAAACAAGCGTCCGAGATGGGTTTGACTGTTCGTGCCTTCTTAGACCTTGAGGATGCGCCTGCAGGTGAGATAACATTACAATATGTGCGGAAGGGGCCTCTCGTCGAGCCTGAGAAGGAAAATAGTCTACCAACACAAATGCGAAATCTGCTACGTTGGTACAAGCAATTCATAACATGGGCCGACAAAGAATATGTTTATGCGGATGTTACACATGAGCATCACATCAAACGGTACTCTGTAGAAGTTCATATGAGTGAATTATTCCAGCTGTTCAATCTGCGTGCCCTCGACAAATCTATGCTGAGTTGCTACGTTCTGTAAGTGATTTATTTCTACCTCATCTCGTTCTTCATTGCCTGCACTATATATATATATATATATATTGTCCTAACTATATTGTTGCGTACGCTATTATGCAGATTGAAGATTTGGGAATGCAAAATAAGAAACATCCATGATGTTGGGTTCATTGACCCACATATCGTTAATGGACATGTGTTAGAACATCACCCCAAAGACATGGAGAAAGACCTGTACAAGTTTCTTAAAAAGCATCAACTCAAAAGTCATATTCTATTTCCTTACCATTTTGGGTGAGTGTTTCTCTCTTGTGCCCATTCTATTTTGTTTACTCCATGCATGGTATGTCTAATCGATGAGTTATGCATGACTGTGCATGTAACGTGTCCGCAGGTTCCACTGGATTCTGCTAAATATTGAACTTCACACCTCCACAGTTCTAATCATGGACTCTAAGGATTCGGATCCAAAGCGTTGGGCCGACATGAGAAAAATGCTGCAAAAGTAATTATTTTCAATCATTTGAGCTCTATATCGATCGGTCTCTTCATTTCCTAATATCAACTAACTAATAAATCCCTTATTCATTTAATTTTCTTTGCCCTGTAGGGTTTGGAGACGGTTCTCAGAAGAAACTGTCGGTGAATTCAAACATGAGCTAGATTTCAGAAAGTTAGTTAATGTGGATAAGCAGCCATCGGGGACCGATCTATGTGGATACTATGTTTGTGAGAACATCCGGAGACAAACCACTGAGCGGAAGGCATCAGCTAGCGTGCGGAACGCGACGGATAACTTGCGGAGGAGGCTTAGTCCAGAAGCTCGCTTCCGACCAATTCAAGAAGAATTAGCAGGATTTTTCATGAGGGAAGTCATCAATCCTAAAGGACAACACTATACCGAGGACGAAGAAATTTATATGCATACCCGAGGTTGAAACTTGTTCGAAGTTGTATATGGTCATCCATCCTAATTGTGTATGGAAACTTGTTCGAAGTTGTATATGGTCACCCGAGATTGAATATATATTATATATTCCTCTTGAATTCTTCTTGTTTGAAATTTCATATGCATGTATATAGAAGCGTAGAATATGTGTACTGAAACTTCATCCAAAATAAAATAAAACACAAAATAAAATATAAAACAAATAAAACACTACAAATTAAAAAGAAACCAGGTTTAGGGGGGCTAAAACCCTAAACCTGCGGAGGAGGCCTTTAGTCCCGGTTGGCCACGAGAGCCGGGACTAAAGGTCCTCGGCCCCGACGGACCACGGGCGCCCACGTGGCGGGCCTTTGGTCCCGGTCAGCCACAAGAACCGGGACTAAAGGCTTTTGTCGCGGTCCGTAAGAGCCGCGGCTAAAGGGGGGGGGGGTCTTTAGTCGCGCTTATTTAGTCCCGGTTGCACAGCCGGGACTAAAGGCTGTTGCAAACCGGGACTAAAGGGCTTTTTTCTACCAGTGTACTAGCTAATTGTTCGTGCGTTGCAACGGGATATATTTATTCTGATATTTTGATGATTCCATACTAATCATGTCTGGCATATACCTTCGGAATCTACACGCACACCATGTACTGTATGCTTTTTTACTGTTAAAGCAAGCTTCCCAATCCAAGCTTGCCACCCCTGTCAGTGATGCATCCGTCTGCCTAACCCCACACAACCAACATATACTTTGAATATTATTAACTCATACATTTAGTTGTGTTTTTTGTAATTATACATTTAGTTGTGTTATATTTCACTTTATATTGGTCTTAGTAAGGTGTACCTATAATTTTCGGATACGTCACATCAAACTTCCCCCTCCCCCCATGCCCCCTCCCTCTCTTTCCTGCTGTCACGATGAAACTGTAATCTCTCCCCTTCTCCTTCCCGTTGCAATCTCACTATCAAATTGCATTCTATGTTCTCTCCCTCTCCTATTGTGATGTCACGATCAAATTGCGGCCCCTTTTCTCGCCCTCTCCCTCCCTCCTCTCTCCCGTTGCATTGTCTCAATCAAATTGCTTTTTATGTTCTCTCACTCCCTCTCTCTCCTGCAGCGATCCCTCTCTCTCCCCCCTTCCCTACTAAAACCCTGATGAGACTAAGTTCAAGAGCAACCTCAAGTCCTCAGGAGCAGCCGGCGACCGTACCTCTAAATCGAAATTATTGATTATTTGCAAGAGTGATTTTTCTACACCCCAACTCGGTGCACCCCACTACACCCCCAAAAGCATAGCAAAAATCTTGAAAAACTTTGAAATTTTATGGGAATGATTATGAACAAATATTATAGGTGCTTGGAACGTTTGGTGGTTAAATGACATCCGAGGAGCTCTGTATAAAAAAAAATTGTTTGTAATCATTCCCACGAAGTTTCAATTTTTTTTTGAAAGTTTTGCTATGTTTTTATTTGGGGTGCAACGGGGATGCACCGATCGAGCTGTCTCAGCCGCTACTTTCCCTCCTAAAAAATCAGTGTGAACGTGCTACAGTCCTAGCTATTTTATGAGCAGAGTTGATGAGTGATCGACTTAGACTCGTATAGTTGTATATACGTTAAATCGTCCATGTTAAATCCTGATGTCCACCTAAAAGTAACTCTATGTCGCAGTCATAAATTAGCACCGTAAACAAAGGCAGTATGCTCGTATGGCAGAGGTAGAAGCTTTTTTTTTGAGGAACTGGCAGACGTACTGCCGACATATTAAGGAGTGAAAAAGTGCTGCAAATGTAAGGTTACAGATCAGGTTTTTAGGTGCCCTCCACCAGGTTTGGAAAAGAGAAAATCAATCAGGTTCGGGTTCTGGGCTGTTTTCCACATCAGAACGCCAATGGACAGAAAGGGCCGGCTGTAGGATGTCCTGCCTAATGAGCTGGAGAATGGCAGATTCCTGAAGCACCTTCTGCTCAAACATGCGTCGATTTCTTTCCTTCTAGATGTTCCAAGCGGTGTAAATAGCTGCAGTTTTTTCCCTCTTTCGCAGACTGCAAGCGAAGTCATTCCACCAAGAAGCAATGGAGCCTGCCTGCTGGGCCGCGGTGACAAAGGCTGGGAAGTTGAGGTCTTCCGCAACAAGAAACCAGACCGCACGAGCAAAGGAGCAACGGAGAATCAGGTGAAGGGGGGTCTCATCTTGCTGGTCACAAAGGTTGCACATTTCAGAATGAGGAATTCCTCTAGTTGCCAGGTTGTCGTTGGTGAGAATCCGGCCACGTAACCACACCCACATGAAGAAGTGACACTTAGGCTCAACCTTGGCAGACCACACCCTGTCAAAGTGCATGTTGGTGAAGGAGCTCACGAATTGGCATTGGTAAGCAGAGGCGGCTGAATACCTTTTGGAGTCATTCCAGAGCCACGAGATAGAGTCCTCAGTCCCAGCCGATAAGGTGACCTGCTGGACATGGTGCCACAAGGAGAGGAATTGGGTGAGCTCAGTTTGTTGGGAAATACGGTGCAGCCCCAGCAACCACTTGTCATTCTCAACGGCATCGTGAACGGTGATCCTCTTGCGGTAACATAGCCTGAAGATGTCAGGAGCCTGGGTGCGAGGGGCCTGACCCTCGAGCTAGCGGTCATGCCAGAAGCTGGTCGTGAGGCCATTTCCAACCGATATGGTCGTGCATGTCGAGAAGAGGGCCAGGTCCTCCTCATCGCACGGCAGCTCAGAACCAGCCCAAGGTCGCGCCTTATCCGTCCAGTCATACCATTTCCAGCGTAGGCGTAGGGCCCGGTTGAACCTCCTGATGTCAAGGATGCCCAGACCACCAAGATGCTTGGGGCGGCACACGGTGCTCCAATTGACCAGAGGCAGGCCCTTGCTGCAGTTAGGCAAATGGCCCAACTGTCCAGCTTAAAGATCATGAGCAAATGAATTGGGATAGCGGATAAAACGGAGTTGACCAGACTGAGACGGGCATCCGGAGCCATCAGCCTGCCCCTCCAGATCTGTAATCTTGCAGCCATCTTATCCAGAGTAGGTTGAATGTCAGCCCTCGTGATCTTTTTAAAGTGCAGAGGCAGACCGAGGTATTTGCATGGAAAATGATCAAGAGGCACAGGGAAGCTGTGAAGCAAGTGAAGGAAATATGCCCTAGAGGCAATAATAAAGTTATTATTTATTTCCTTATATCATGATAAATGTTTATTATTCATGTTAGAATTGTATTAACCGGAAACATAATACATGTGTGAATACATAGACAAACAGAGTGTCACTAGTATGCCTCTACTTGACTAGCTCGTTAATCAAAGATGGTTATGTTTCCTAACCATGGACAAAGAGTTGTTATTTGATTAACGGGATCACATCATTAGTTGAATGATCTGATTGACATGACCTATTTCATTATCTTAGCACCCGATCGTTTAATATGTTGCTATTGCTTTCTTCATGACTTATACATGTTCCTATGACTATGAGATTATGCAACTCCCGTTTGCCGGAGGAACACTTTGTGTGCTACCAAACGTCACAACGTAACTGGGTGATTATAAAGGAGCTCTACAGGTGTCTCCAAAGGTACATGTTGGGTTGGCGTATTTCGAGATTAGGATTTGTCACTTCGAATGTCGGAGAGGTATCTCTGGGCCCTCTCGGTAATGCACATCACTTAAGCCTTGCAAGCATTGCAACTAATGAGTTAGTTGCGGGATGATGTATTACGGAACGAGTAAAGAGACTTGCCGGTAACGAGATTGAACTAGGTATTGGATACCGACGATCGAATCTCAGGCAAGTAACATACCGATGACAAAGGGAACAACGTATGTTGTTATGCGGTCTGACCGATAAAGATCTTCGTAGAATATGTAGGAGCCAATATGAGCATCCAGGTTCCGCTATTGGTTATTGACCGGAGACATGTCTCGGTTATTTCTACATTGTTCTCGAACCGTAGGGTCCGCACGCTTAACGTTACGATGACAGTTATATTATGAGTTTATGAGTTTTGATGTACCGAAGGAGTTCGGAGTCCCGGATGAGATCGGGGACATGACGAGGAGTCTCAAAATGGTCGAGACGTAAAGATCGATATATTGGACGACTATATTCGGACATCGAAAAGGTTCTGAGTGGTTCGGGTATTTTTCGGAGTACCGGGGAATTATGGGAATACGGGGGAAAAGTATTGGGCCTTATTGGGCCATACGGGAAAGAGAGAGGGGCTGCCTAGGGCAGGCCGCGCGCCCCCCAAGGCCTAGTCTGAATTGGACTAGGGGGAGGGGCTGCGCCCCCTCCTTCCTTCCCTTCTCCTTTCCCCTTCCTTGTCTCCTACTCCTACTACATGGAAGGAATCCTAGTTGGACTAGGAAAGGGGGAATCCTACTCCCGGTGGGAGTAGGACTCCCTAGGGCGTGCCATAGAGAGGGCCGACCCTCCCCTCCTCCACTCCTTTATATACGGGGGCAGGGGGCACCCCATAGACACACAAGTTGATCTTCGTGATCGTTCCTTAGCCGTGTGCGGTGCCCCCCTCCACGATATTACACCTCGGTCATATTGTAGCAGGTGCTTAGGCGAAGCCCTGCGATGGTTGAACATCAAGATCGTCACCACGCCGTCGTGCTGACAGAACTCCTCCCCGAAGCTTTGCTGGATCGGAGCCCGGGGAGCGTCATCGAGCTGAACGTGTGTCAAGAACTCGGAGGTGCCGGAGTAACAGTGCTTGGATCGGTTGGACCGGGAAGACGTACGACTACTTCCTCTACGTTGCGTCAACGCTTCCGCTTCGGTCTACGAGGGTACGTAGACAACACTCTCCCATCTCGTTGCTATGCATCACCATGATCTTGCGTGTGCGTAGGAATTTTTTTGAAATTACTACGTTCCCCAACAGTGGCATCTGAGCCTAGGTTTTTGTGGTTTGATGTTATATGCACGAGTAGAACATAAGTGAGTTGTGGGCGATATAAGTCATACTGCTTACCAGCATGTCATACTTTGGTTCGGCGGTATTGTTGGATGAAGCGGCCCGGACCGACATTACGCGTACGCTTATGCGAGACTGGTTCTACCGCCGTGCTTTGCACACAGGTGGCTGACGGGTGTCAGTTTCTCCAACTTTAGTTGAACCGAGTGTGGCTACGCCCGGTCCTTGCGAAGGTTAAAACAACACCAACTTGACAAACTATCATTGTGGTTTTGATGCGTAGGTAAGATTGGTTCTTGCTTAAGCCCGTAGCAGCCACGTATAACTTGCAACAACAAAGTAGAGGACGTCTAACTTGTTTTTGCAGGGCATGTTGTGATGTGATATGGTCAAAACGTGATGAGATATAAGTTGTTGTATGAGATGATCATGTTTTGTTGAAGTTATCGGCAACTGGCAAAAGCCTTATGGTTGTCTCTTTATTGCATAAGATGCAAGTGCCAAATAATTGCTTTACTTTATCGCTATGCGATAGCAATAGTTGCATGAGCAATAGTTGGCGAGACGACCATGTGACGACATATTGATATAGATCAAGATGATGGAGATCATGGTGTCATGCCGGTGACGATGGAAATCATGACGATGCTTTGGAAATGGAGATCAAAGGCGCAAGATGATGATGGCCATATCATGTCACATATTTTGATTGCATATGACGTTTATCTTTTTATACATCTTATTTTGCTTAGTTTGACGGTAGCATTTTAAGATGATCTCTCACTAATTATCAAGAAGTGTTCTCCCTGAGTATGCACCGTTGAGAAAGTTCTTCGTGCTGAGACACTACGTGATGATCGGGTGTGATAGGCTCTACGTTCAAATACAACGGGTGCAAAACAGTTGCACATGCGGAATACTCAGGTTATACTTGACAAGCCAAGCATATACAGATATGGCCTCGGAACACGGAGACCGAAAGGTCGAGCGTGAATCATATAGTAGATATGATCAACATAGTGATGTTCACCAATGAAACTGCTCCATCTCACGTGATGATCAGACATGGTTTAGTTGATTTGGATCACGTGATCACTTAGAGGATTAGAGGGATGTCTATCTAAGTGGGAGTTCTTAAGTAATATGATTAATTGAACTTAAATTTATCATGAACTTAGTCTTGTTAGTATTTTGCAAATTATGTTGTAGATCAATAGCTCGCGTTGTTGCTTTCATATGTTTATTTTGATATGTTCCTAGAGAAAAATTATGTTGAAAGATGTTAGTAGCAATGATGCAGATTGGATCCGTGATCTGAGGTTTATCCTCATTGCTGCATAGAAAAATTATGTCCTTGATGCACCACTAGGTGACAGACCTATTGCAGGAGCAAATTCAGACGTTTTGAATGTTTGGCTAGCTCAATAGGATGACTACTTGATAGTTTAAGTGCACCTTGCTTAACGGCTTAGAATCGGGACTTCAAAGACGTTTTGAACGTCATGGAGCATATGAGATGTTCCAGAAGTTGAAGTTAATATTTCAAGCAAATACCCGAGTTGAGAGATATGAAGTCTCCAACAAGTTCTATAGCTAAAAGATGGAGGAGAATCGCTCAACTAGTGAGCATGTGCTCAGATTGTCTGGGTACTACAATCACTTGAATCAAGTGGGAGTTAATCTTCCAGATAAAATAGTGATTGACAAAATTCTCTAGTCACCATCACCAAGTTAGTAGAACTTCGTGATGAACTATAATATGCAAGGGATAATGGAAACAATTCCCAAGCTCTTCGTGATGCTGAAATCGACTAAGGTAGAAATCAAGAAAAGCATCAAGTGTTGATGGTTAACAAGACCACTAGTTTCAAGAAAAGGGCAAAGGAAAGAAGGGGAACTTCAAGAAGAACGGCAAGCAAGTTGCTGCTCAAGTGAAGAAGCCCAAGTCTGGTCCTAAGCCTGAGACTAAGTGTTTCTACTGCAAAGAGACTGGTCACTAGAAGCGGAACTACCCCAAGTATTAGGTGGATAAGAAAGGATGGCAAAGTAAACAAAGGTATATTTGATATACATGTTATTGATGTGTACTTTACTAGTGTTCATAGCAACCCCTGAGTATTTGGTACTAGTTCAGTTGCTAAGATTAGTAACTCAAAACGGGAGTTGCAGAATGAACAGAGACTAGTTAAGGGTGAAGTGACGATGAGAGTTGGAAGTGGTTCCAAGATTGATATGATCATCATCGCACACTCCCTATACTTTCGGGATTAGTGTGGAACCTAAATAAGTGTTATTTGGTGTTGAGCATGAATATGATTTGATAGAATAAATGCCGTTCTCCGGAACAATGGAGCAAGCAACTGATTTGTTGGAAATCATACATACTGATGTATGTGGCCGATGAATATTAAGGCTTGCAGCAGGTATCATTATTTTTTGACCTTCACAGATGATTTAAGCAGATATGGGTATATCTACTTGATGAAACATAAGTCTGAAACATTTGAAAAGTTCAAAGAATTTCAGAGTGAAGTGGAAAATCATCGTGACAAGAAAATAAAGTTTCTATGATCTGATCGCAGAGACGAATATTTGAGTTACGAGTTTGGTCTTCAATTAAAACAATGCGAAATAGTTTCACTACTCACGCCATCAGGAACACCATAGTGTAATGGTGTGTCCGAACATCGTAACCGTACTTTATTAGATATGGTGCAATCTATGATGTGTCTTACCGATTTACCACTATCGTTTTGGGTTTATGCATTAGAGACAGCTGCATTCACGTTAAAAAGGGGCACCATCAAAATCCGTTGAGACAACGCCTTATGAACTGTGGTTTGGCAAGAAACCAAAGTTGTCTTTTTTTAAAGTTTGGGGTTGCGATGCTTATATGAAAAAGTTTCATCGTGATAAGCTCAAACTCAAATCGGAGAAATATGTCTTCATAGGATACCCAAAGAAGACAGTTGGGTACACCTTCTATCACAGATTCGAAGGCAAGACATTCGTTGCTAAGAATGGATCCTTTCTAGAGAAGGAGTTTCTCTCAAAAGAAGTGAGTGGGAGGAAAGTAGAAACTTGATAAGGTAATTGCACCTTCTCCCTTATTGGAAAATAGTTCATCACAGAAATCTGTTCCTGTGACTACTACACGAATTAGTGAGGAAGCTAATGATGATGATCATGTAACTTCAGATCAAGTTACTACCGAATCTCGTAGGTAAACCAGAGTGAAGATCCGCACCAGAGTGGTACAGTAATCCTATTCTGGAGGTCATGTTACTTGACCATGATGAACCTACGAACTATGAGGAAGCGATGATGAGCCCAGATTCCGATAAATGGCTTGAGGCCATGAAATCTGAGATAGGATCCATGTATGAGAACAAAGTGTGGACTTTGGTGGACTTGCCCGAGGATCGGCAAGCCATTGATAATAAATGGATCTTCAAGAGGAAGATGGACACGGATAGTAGTGTTACTATCTACAAAGCTAGAATTGTCGCAAAAGGTTTTCGACAAGTTCAAGGTGTTGACTACGATGAGAGTTTCTCACTCGTATCTATGCTTAAGTCTGTCCGAATCATGTTAGCAATTGCCGCATTTTACGAAATCGGGAAAATGGATAAACAAAACTGCATTCCTTAATGGATTTATTAAAGAAGAGTTGTATGTGATGCAACAAGATGGTTTTGTCAATCCTAAAGGTGCTAACAAAATATGCAAGCTCCAGCGATCCATTTATGGACTGGTGCAAGCATCTCGGAGTTGGAATATACGCTTTGATAAGTTGATCAAAGCATATAGTTTTATACAGACTTGCGGGGAAGTCTGTATTTACAAGAAAGTGAGTGGGAGCACTACAACATTTCTGATAAGTATATGTGAATGACATATTGTTGATCGGAAATAATGTAGAATTATTCTGCAAAGCATAAAGGAGTGTTTGAAAGGAGTTTTTCAAAGAAAGACCTCGGTGAAGCTGCTTACATATTGAGTATCAAGATCTATAGAGATAGATCTAGATGCTTGATAAGTTTTTTCAATGAGTACATACCTTGACAAGATTTTGAAGTAGTTCAAAATGGAACAGTCAAAGAAAAAGTTTCTTGCCTGTGTTACAAGGTGTGAAGTTGAGTAAGACTCAAAGCCCGACCACGGCAGAAGATAGAAAGAGAATGAAAGACATTCCCTATGCCTCAGTCATAGGTTCTATAAAGTATGCCATGCTGTGTACCAGATCTATTGTATACCATACACTATGTTAAGAGAGGGAGTACAATAGTGATCTAGGAGTAGATCAATGGACAGCGGTCAACATTATCCTTACTGGAATAAGGATATGTTTCTCGATTACGGAGGTGACAAAAGGTTCGTCGTAAAGGGTTACGTCGATGCAACTTTTGACACTGATCCAGATGACTCTAAGTCTCAATCTGGATACATATTAAAAGTGGGAGCAATTAGCTAGAGTAGCTCCATGCGGAGCATTGTTGACATAGAAATTTGCAAAATACATGCAGATCTGAATGTGGCAGACCCGTTGACTAGACTTCTCTCACAAGCAAAACATGATCACTTTTTGGGTCTTAATCACATAGCGATGTGAACTAGATTATTGAATCTAGTAAACCCTTTGGGTGTTAGTCACATGGAGATGTGAACCAATCACATAAAGATGTGAACTATTGATGTTAAATCACATGGCGATGTGATCTGGATTATTGACTCTAGTGCAAGTGGGAGACTGAAGGAAATATGCCCTAGAGGCAATAATAAAGTTATTATTTATTTCCTTATATCATGATAAATGTTTATTATTCATGCTAGAATTGTATTAACCGGAAACATAATACATGTGTGAATACATAGACAAACAGAGTGTCACTAGTATGCCTCTACTTGACTAGCTCGTTAATCAAAGATGGTTATGTTTCCTAACCATGGACAAAGAGTTGTTATTTGATTAATGGGATCACATCATTAGTTGAATGATCTGATTGACATGACCCATTCCATTAGCTTAGCACCTGATCGTTTAGTATGTTGCTATTGCTTTCTTCATGACTTATACATGTTCCTATGACTATGAGATTATGCAACTCTCGTTTGCCGGAGGAACACTTTGTGTGCTACCAAACGTCACAACGTAACTGGGTGATTATAAAGGAGCTCTATAGGTGTCTCCAAAGGTACATGTTGGGTTGGCGTATTTCGAGATTAGGATTTGTCACTTCGAATGTCGGAGAGGTATCTCTGGGCCCTCTCGGTAATGCACATCACTTAAGCCTTGCAAGCATTGCAACTAATGAGTTAGTTGTGGGATGATGTATTACGGAACGAGTAAAGAGACTTGCTGGTAACGAGATTGAACTAGGTATTGGATACCGACGATCGAATCTCAGGCAAGTAACATACCGATGACAAAGGGAACAACGTATGTTGTTATGCGGTCTGACCAATAAAGATCTTCGTAGAATATGTAGGAGCCAATATGAGCATCCAGGTTCCGCTATTGGTTATTGACCGGAGACATGTCTCGGTCATGTCTACATTGTTCTCGAACTGTAGGGTACGCACGCTTAACGTTACGATGACAGTTATTTTATTATGAGTTTATTAGTTTTGATGTACCGAAGGAGTTCGGAGTCCCGGATGAGATCGGGGACATGACGAGGAGTCTCGAAATGGTCGAGACGTAAAGATCGATATATTGGACGACTATATTCGGACATCGGAAAGGTTCTGAGTGGTTCGGGTATTTTTTGGAGTACCGGGGAATTACGGGAATACGGGGGAAAAGTATTGGGCCTTATTGGGCCATACGGGAAAGAGAGAGGGGCTGCCTAGGGCAGGCCGCGCGCCCCCCAAGGCCTAGTCCAAATTGGACTAGGGGGAGGGGCTGCGCCCCCTCTTTCCTTCCCTTCTCCTTTCCCCTTCCTTGTCTCCTACTCCTACTACATGGAAGGAATCCTAGTTGGACTAGGAAAGGGGGAATCCTACTCCCGGTGGGAGTAGGACTCCCTAGGGCGCGCCATAGAGAGGGCCGGCCCTCCCCTCCTCCACTCCTTTATATACGGGGGCAGGGGGCACCCCATAGACACACAAGTTGATCTTCGTGATCGTTCTTTAGCCGTGTGCGGTGCCCCCCTCCACGATATTACACCTCGGTCATATTGTAGCAGGTGCTTAGGCGAAGCCCTGCGATGGTTGAACATCAAGATCGTCACCACGCCGTCGTGCTGACAGAACTCCTCCCCGAAGCTTTGCTGGATCGGAGCCCGGGGAGCGTCATCGAGCTGAACGTGTGTCAAGAACTCGGAGGTGCCGGAGTAATGGTGCTTGGATCGGTTGGACCGGGAAGACGTACGACTACTTCCTCTAGGTTGCGTCAACGCTTCCGCTTTGGTCTACGAGGGTACGTAGACAACACTCTCCCATCTCGTTGCTATGCATCACCATGATCTTGCGTGTGCGTAGGAATTTTTTTGAAATTACTACGTTCCCCAACAGCAAGGAGCTGAGATCAATACTTTCGCAGGCGATCGGCAGAAATATACTCTTTTGAACATTAGCTTTGAGGCCCGAGGCCATGCCGAACAGGTTGAGGATGTCTCGTGCATTGGCAATGTCAGCAGCAGTAGGAGCGATGAAGAGTGCCGCATCATCCGCGTACAGGCTCACCCGAAGACGAGAGGCCGGCGGATGAAGAGAGGACAGAGCACCTTCAGAGCAGGCCTTGGCAAAGATCCACTGCAACGGGGCGATTGCGATGGCGAAGAGCATGGGGGAGAGGGGGTCTCCTTGACGCAGACCCTGCATGTGAAAGAATGGCAACCCGAGCTCCTCGTTGACCATGATCCGGGACGAGGCATAGCCCCACAAAACAACCATGAGGTTGCGCCATCGAGGGCCAAAACCCATGACGGTCATGAGCTCGAACATGTATCCCCAGGAGACCGAGTCGAAGGCACCAGCAATATCCAACTTGAGGAGCAAAGCAGCAGACTTTGATTTGTGTAAGGATCTGAAGGCATTCTTGACATACAGAAAGTTATCATGAATGCTACGAGTCTTGATAAAAGCACTCTGGGAGCAGGGCACCAGCTGATGTAGAAAGGGCACGAGACGGTTGGCGAGCAACTTGCACAGAATTTTTGCGATGGAGTGCATGAGGCTTATGGGCCTGAAATCCTTCACTCTTGATGCATCAGCAGATTTTGGCAGCAAGGTGATGAAGGCCTGATTGAGAAACTTCCATCGCTTGGCCCTCAAAGAGAAAGCTTGATTCAGAGTTGCAATCAGGTCAGCCTTTACAATGTCCCAGCAGGATTTGAAGAAATCAGCCGTGAAGCCGTCTGGTCCCGGTGCCTTCCCTGAAGGTAGATCGAAAACAACGGCCTTAATTTCAGGTTCAGAGAACTCCCCTTCGAGGGCCGACAGGTCAAGACAAGGGATCCCCAATGAATCCCAGTTGAAGGAGCGATGTCGAGCCAAAGCAGTACCAATGGAGTTCTTGAAGTGCCGCAAGAGCTCTGCCTGCTTGTCAGATTGAATCGTGAGCTACCCAGAGTCAGTTTCAAGCATAGGAATGAAATTGCGTCTCCTGCGGCCATTGGCTTTGATGTGGAACAGCTTGGACTTGGCGTGGTTGGGACGCAGCCAGAGGATGCGTGACCGTTGCCTGATTCGGATGCGCTGCACAACCGCCAATCCCAGAAGCTTCTGACGAAGGAAAAGCCACAGGCCAAGTTCAGCGATTGTCAGATCCCTAGCGTCCTGTGCAGAGTCCAAGGCCAAGATCACTTGCTCGGCAATCATGGAGAGCAGGGCAATGTTTCCCACTCGGTAGCGGCTCCAAAGCCGCAGGGCCCGGGCAAGTCTGGAAAGCTTGAAGTTGAGACGCCACATTGCATCGCTGTGGGTGACAGGAGCTTGCCAAGAGTCGTGGACAACCTCGTGGAAGCCCCTGATCTTCAGCCAGTAACTTTCAAAGCGAAAACCTTTGTAGCTTGACTGGGAGATTTGGCCTGTCAGGATCATTGCACAGTGGTCGAAAATAGAAGTTGAGGCAGCTCGCAAGTGGCATTGAGGAAAGAGCAAACTCCAATCGGTCGTGCAGAAGACGTGGTCAATCTTGGTCTGAGTTTGCTGTTGACAGGTGCTGGCCCAAGTGACCCTGTGGCCATGTAGGCGCAGCTCATCCACCTCCAGTACATTGATCACCGCACAAAAAGAGTTGATCAGCCGGCGGTTGACGGTGCCATTGCTTTTGTCTCCGACCCGACAGAGGAGGTTGAAGTCGCCCAGGATGATCCAAGGAGCAAGCATGCTTGCTTTCAGATCCTTTAGCTCGGAGATGAACTCGAACTTGTCGGCATCGACCTGTGGCCCATAGACCATCGAGATGCTCCATGAAGCGAGGGAGGCACGCATAGAAACAGAAGCCGAGACGGTGTTTGTGGAAGAGCTGGAATTAGTGATGATGAAGTGGTCAGCAGAGAAGGCCAAGACGATGCCACCTCGTGTGCCAATAGTAGGCAATAAACAGAAAGAATCCACAAACTCAGGACCGAGGAGGTCAAGGATCAGCGGGCGATCCACAATGGAAAGCTTAGTTTCCTGGAGGCATACCACAGAGGCGCGATTTTGGGAGCACATGTTGCGAACAATCTGGCGACGGGCCGGGTTGTTGAGACCGCGGACGTTCCAGTTCAAAATGGTGCAGTTGTGATCAGTCATGGGGAACAATGGTAAACGCCGGGGAGGACATGGTTGCAGAAAGTATAGGCACACTAGAACAGACAAAGGGCACTGATACAGTGAACTGAAGAAGAAACAGAGAGATACAACTGCAGGGATACAAACTGCCCTGCAAGCATGGATTGGTGTATATCATGGAGACGCTGAGGGGATGCTCGATGCAGAACTCGTGGCCGACAGCATCAGGCAGCCGCGCGACGGTCACACTGGCGCCGGGCGGGCGCCGGGGCCGGGCGCCTGCGCTGTGGTTGACCCGCCTTGGAGAGCTGGAAGGCGCCAAAGATCGCCCTGACCGCCTCGATTTCGTCCGCAGCGAGGGGCTCCTTGAAGAGGTCGAGGAAGCGTTGTGTGGCCGCCTCCGATTAGTCCGGGCCGTTGGGGTCATCGGCGATGCCCCATTTCTTCTTCAGGACAGAGCACGCCTGCTCGATGGAGTGGAGCGTCGAGGTGGGCTGGTCGGCCAGGTGGCGGCTGGTGCGGTGAGGTGGGGGCGGGGCCGACAGAGTGGGCGTTGCCGCCGGGGGCAGCTCCAGGATGGGGGGTGGGATCTCGGCGCTGATTGACGACGCAAAGGGGATTGGAAGTGGGGCGGCGACCACATCCTCGGAGGGAGGGATAGTGGCAGCGGATCCGGCCTCGAAAGCAGGGGAGGGCAGCCCATCTGGCCCAAGATGAGCCGGCAGGGGAGTGGCCGGCCCAATAGGGTCCACCGTGTTGAGCAAGGCAGGAGCAGAGCCGTCTGGTTGACCGGTCTCGAAAGCCACTGGGGCCGGGGTGGGGTCAGGGCCAGTGGACGCATGCGGGGCGCCATCCGTGATGGAGAGGGTGGTACCACCACCCACAAAGTCCGGGACGACCTTGTCGACGAGCGGCCTACCAGGAGACAGGGAGTTGTGATGGCAAGCCGAAGAGAGCAGCTACGGTCCATCCCGAGCAGCGAAAGGCAAAGTGTCGATCTCCGGATCAGGAGTGGGAACAGGAGTGGGGGCGGCCGACATAGGGGGCTGCATGGCAGTCCACGCGTGTCAGGGGGCGACAGGGCGACCGAGAGGCCCACAGGCATCGGGACCTCCCCGACAGCGGCGGCCGTCCCCGCACGCAGCGAAGCAGGCGCCGCCGTCACGCTGTTAGGGCAAGCTGTGATGTTGGCGTCTTGACGCCGGCGGCGCCAGCCAATGTCGCCGACGTAGGAGGAGGAGGCGGCCTGCGTGCCACCCCCGCCCGAAGATCCTGGCTGGCCGCCGTACAGCATGCGATGGAGCTGCCGGCGGGAGCCGCCGCCCGGACCTCCGTTGTCGGGCGAGCGATCGCGTGGTCGCGGCCCGAGCCTCTGGTGCATGCTGCGCCTTGACGGGTGGTTTCGATTATCCTCATAGGCAAAGCGCCATGTGAGGGACCGCGTCCGAGGAAACTCGTCATCGGAGCCGCTCGAAGGGATCCCGCTCATTGCAGAGTGGCTGCTGGCGCCGGAGTCGGGGCTTGGGGAGCGCGGGGTGAAGTCCCACACTTGATCCAGGTGTAGGAGGATGGGGTAGGAGAGCGCCTTGGCTGGGTCGTCGTGCGATGGAGGTGGCTCGGTGATGCCTAACTCAGGGTAGTTGAGGAGAGGCGACGCGGCGCGCGGCCGCTCCTCTAGCCCAAGAGTGCCCCTGCGCGCGATGGACTCTGGGTCGGCAGTCCAGATCCAGATGCAGAAGCAGGCGGCGTCTTGGTCGGTGGGGTGGAAGTCGTCGATGCAGTCCATCAGGCAGGAGCTCTTGAACAGGAGGACCACCGTCTCTAGCTGGCGGCCGTGCTCCGGCACGCCCTCAAGGAAGACGCGGGCGCGATAAGGCAACGGCACCAGGTCCGCCCCAATGAACCGCGTCCAGGGGCGGAACGCGAGCGAAGCGTAGCCCACATGGAGAGTGTCCGGCATGCCGACGGCGATGTTGCGTGCGAGCTGGTCGTTGAAGAGGACGAAGAAGTCGCTGACATGTGCGAGCATGGTGACCGAGAAGGTCCCAGGGGCGAGGGCGAAGCGGCTAGCGATTGCCTCGCAGACCTGGTTGACGCACAGGCTCGGCCTGTTGCCAATGGTGACAAGGATAGCACCATGGCGCTCGTAGAAGCTCTCGGCAGAGTACATGGCAGAGGAGAAGGTAGCCATGCCAGAGACAAACTCAGGGCGCTTCTCCGAGTCGCCCAGGATGCGGGGGAAATCCATGGCCACAGGGGCGGGCGGGATGGGCAGGGATGCGGGCCTAGAGAAGGAAGGGCCCGGGCCGAGGATGGATGGCAGAGTGCTGGCACTAGCGTGAGGGAGCGAGGAAACAGGTTGCCGGTGCACGGAGGCGGGAAGGTCTGGCGAAGCAGTGGGAGCAGTGGGAGCAGGGGCAGGCTCCGCTGGGGCTGTGATGCGAGAGGAGACGGGGAGACGGGTGGAGGAGGGGTGGTCGGGAGCGAAGATGAGGCGTTGGCGAACGGGAGGGCGAGCGGCGGGGGAGCAGTTACGAGCTTTGTGGTCGGAGAGGCCGCAAAGGAGGCAAGTGGGCGGAGCGGTGCAATCACGGATGCGATGGAGGTTGGAGAGGCAGTGGAAACAACGGCCATGGGCCTTCTCCTTAAGAAGAGGGAGGAAGGGCATCTCGGTGGCCGGGCGCGCGGGGTGGCGTGGAGGGTGGTTGCGGCCATTAATGGCCCGCAGCTCCTCCAGACGGCGTGCACGCCGCTCCTTTTTCCACCAGCTTTTGCTCCGCTAGATCGACCAGGGGCCAGGGCATGGGATAGGCGCAGCCGGCGCACGCAGCACAGAGGGAGACAACCCCGAGGACCCTGGTGGCCTGCCCGCGGGTGGCTGAGCACCATGAATGCCACCCAAAGAGCTGGGCGCGCAAAGCCCATCCCGGCTAGACCCCGAGGAGGGGCCTGCGGAGGACTGCTGACCCGGCAGGGCGCCATGAATCGACCCCCCAGCGTCGCCGGGCCGCAGGCTAGCGCCAGACCTAGGCGGGGAGGAAAGAGGGCTGTCAGTGAAGTCAAGGCCGAGAGGGCGGTCTACCCGAGAGGTTGGTGTCCGGCAGGGGTCGGAGTGACCAGCCGCCTGTGAGGTTGGAGGCGGAGGGCTGGGCGGAGCGGAGCTCTCCACCGGAGCCATCAGTTCTCGTCCCCTTACTCACACGTAAATCCTCCGATCTATTTAACTTTTCTTTCATAGAGGTAGAAGCTTGAAAATAGGTTTTAGGAACCAGGAGTACTTGTGCACATGCAACGATATGATGCACACATATGAGCTCTAAAAAGGAACATCTTATAGCTACCGTAGTTTATTACTTCATCCGTCCCAAAATTCTTATCTTAGATTTGTCTAGATACGGATGTATTTAACATTAAGATAAAAATTTTGAGACAGAGGGAATACAACTTTGCGAATAAGGGAAAGTAGTGGCTGAGCTCAGCTCGGTGCACCTCTGCTGCACCCCGCATGAAAATATAGGAAAACTTTAAAAAATAATTGAAATTCATTTTTAGGAGGGAAAGGCTACAGGGAGTAGCAAGGGACCAATTCAACGCCTCGGGTATCAGCCCATCGGTCCCATATAGTCCATCTCTAGACCAATGGGACCTATGTATACAGTCTCTTCCACCTCTTCCACACTACTGCATTCTTCCATCTACCAACACACCGAGAGAAATACCAAACTTCTATATGATCCAAAACGACAACACGTTCGGCCCAGCTTGTTCAGTATAACTTAGATAACTTAAATAGTAACTTAACATATCCCAAGATAATTTTAAGACGAAGGGAATACAACTTTGCGAATAAGGCTAGTCATAGTGAGGATAACTTAGATAGTAACTTAACACATCCCAAAATAATTTTACTTATTTGGCAAGTATTTAATGAGGAAAGAGATGCTTATGGTAACATATATGTTACTGTAACATAGCGCTTCTCAAGACAAAACGAATCTATGAGCTAATAAATAAAGTCATCTATGACACTACTAGTGTGTTACTTTGCACTATGAAGATAGTAACTTAGACTAGTGTCATATGCATGACACTAATATAAGTTACTCCCCACTATGACCAGCCTAAGCCTCACCTCTCAAGCAATTAATAGACGACGTGCCGGCCGCTGCTCCTCGTCAGTTTCACTCTCGGCTTGCAAAAGGCGGCGACCTGCAACGACGCAAGAGAGTACGAGATGGTTGTCGCGACGGCCACAGGGAGGCGGTGCCCTTTGGAGCGGCACTGACCTTCTGGTAGATGGTTGCGGCCGTAGCGTGCTGCTAAACGGTTGTGGCGACAGCCAACAAACTTGACGTCCATGTTGGTGAAAGCTGTAGTTGGCGGTGTGGGCTAGAGTGCTGGTGACGGTGGAGGGTTTGGGATGAACCATCAGCAGCGTGGCGGTAAGGGAGGACCGACGGCGCGGGTGCTAGGGGTTATGGTTAGGAGAGGGATTTTCGGGAGAGATGGGGACATGCGCCTCGTGGGGTTACTGTAACATAATTGGTTCGTGGGAAAAAAATATCAATTGGAATAAACCGGAGGAAAAAAAACCTGACATGGGAGGGATATTGAGCGTGGGAGAGTCGGACAATCTGGGGGACGTAAGACGGGAAATGGCCTTTTAGGTAGTAGAGACACCATAATAAATAAATTTATCTTGGTTCGTCACAGAAAACCTTCAGATTTTTCTGATAATCAACCTGTGGTCTAGTTTTAATTTTAATTTTCACTTTTACAGAAACTACCAGGCGTTTCTGGCAATAAACCCGTAGGTTAGTTTTAAGTTCTATTTCATTTTTGCTGGAAACCCTATGATAATTAGGTTAATCAACTGCAATACATATTAACTGCTTTTTAAAATATCTATGTCTTTTAAACTCTGATTCCAAATTTAACTTGTCATATATGGAATTTGATTAGAAAAATGTGTATAATTTTAATTCGATGTTATTTTACATGTTAAAAATGCTATTTCGGGTGCAACTTAATCAATAGCGCATGATCCGTTTTTCTTTCGTACTGGCACTGATCCATATTGGAAGTGAACACCTTAGCAAAATCAGGATTGGAGAGGAAAAAACCAGCTATAACCATGCATGCACGCCTCGCCAAAACCTAACAGAAAAAAGTAGATTTCTCATCTTATGTCACGAGAGAGATGCCTTAGGATTGACAATATTCAAACGCATTGTGATTGTGTGAGATCTTAGGCCACCGTCAGCGCGGGTGGAAAGGGGGATACATGACAACATAGATGGGATGCCGTGCGTGGAAAGAAAGGACATGGACCAATCAGAGTCTTGACTCATGGTTTTTTAGACATCAAAGTAATCTTTATTGCAAGGTGATCACCGTATTATCTTTTACAAGAGGATCAACAATCTTTAGGGTGGATTATCAATCCGCCCAGCAGACACCTTACTTCCAGTTAGTTTGGCTAAATCATGGGAAGCATAATTAGGAGTATGCACAAAAAATAATATGCGGGAAATCACATGCAAAGATGATATATATCATTAAAAATTGCCGCTGATAGACCGAAAGAATGACCTCCATTCGTCATCGTCTCTATCACCTCGATGTTGCCAGAGTTCAGTTGTCACATCCCTAGTTTGGTATGGTCCTTGGCTTGCTTTGTGCATCATGTTTAATTTTTCAAATAAAATTGAAATGGGGAAGTTGCAAACCCTAGCACCAAAGCAATTCAAATAGGTTCAAATTAAAAGTGGAATTTCAATGAACCCAAAATGCTTTTCAAAAATGTTCATGGTCTTTGGAAAATGTTGGGAACAACAACCAGAGGGGATGCACATTTTTTCCTTCTCATTTTGGATTTTTGAATCAATGCTTAAATATTTGAATTGGAGCTGTTTAAATTATATAAATATTTTTAATAGCTTCAAAAATGTTGGGAATTGGTGAGGGCCTCTAGAATATTATATCTAGATGCCACAATTATTTTCAACATTTATGGAAATGTTTTGACATTTCTTTAAATACAAAACAAATGTCAGAAATAGAAAAGAAAAACAGAAGAAGGAAAAAGGCTTAACTGGCCTTACCTTTGGCCTAGCTGGCCAGCCCACCTGGCGGCCCAGCCCACCAGGGGCAGGGAGGTCTTCCTCCTCCCGCCAGGAGGACGCCGGGCGCGTGGCCGACGCACGCCGGCGCACGCCAGGCCACCTCCTGCTTCCCGCCGCTGCCACGACGCCCTGGCCCTTCCCTCGCGTCGCCACGCATCTCCCCGACCCTCCTCTCACTCCCTCTCGCTCCTCCCCCTCCTCTGTCCTCTCCTCGCAGCACACCCGAGCGCGCTCGTCGCCGCCGCTCGCTGCCACCGCGACCACCGCCCTCCAATTGCCTCTCCGACGCGCCCACGAGGTCCGCCTCATCGCCCTAGTCCTCCTCGCCAAGCCAAGCGACGCCGAGCGCCGCCGGACGCCCTCACGCCGTCGTCTTCAACCTCCCGACGCCGGAGATCTCCATCGCCGCCTCGCTTGCTCCGGCCCCTCCTCGAGCTCGCTGACCCTCCCTGCGTGATCCCCGTGAGCCCCTGAACCGATTCCCCCTCTCCCTTTCCCTGTGCGGCCGCCGTAGCTGTCGCTCCGCCGGAGACCGAACCACGCCGCCGCCCGAGCTTCTCGCCGCCGCGGCCACAACCGTCGCAGCCTCCAACCAAGCACACCCACGTGCTCACTGCGCCGCGTAGGTGCCGTAGGAGCTAAGCACGCCACTCCCCGGCCACCGTAGCGTCGACCCCGAGCTTGCCCGAGCTCCGGCGACCGCCAAGGTCGACGCCGGTGATGACTCCGGCCACCTCAGCCCCTGCCGTTTGCATAGATGGATGCGGCGCACGCCCAGCTCCACGCGGAGCCCCTCCGCCGTCCAAATGGTCGCCGGAGGGCGAAATCCGAGGCCCTCCGCCGTGTCTGGCTCGCCGGCGTCAAGCCGCCGGTGGTTTTGACCCCACAGCCCCGTTGACCTCTCCCCTCTCTCTCAGTGACATGTGGGCCCTGCCCTGTTAGTTTTTTGTTAAGATTAGTTTAACAACTAATTATCCATGATTAATTAAATGGGTCACTCACGCATGGGCCCAACCCCATTAATTAAACCAGATTAGGTTTATTCTTAGATTAAGATTAACCACAGACACTGACGTGTGGGCCCCACACGTCAGGTTTGACCTGGTCCGCCTGCTGACGCCTCTGTGACGTCATGCTGATGCAGTATTTGTTTTTCTGGATTTTAAATAATTCAGAGAAATTCCAGGAAACAGTTAAAACTTCAAAAATTCATAGTAATTCAACCGTAACTCCAAATCTAATAAATTATATATGAAAAATTATCAGAAAAATGCAAGGAATCCATTTATGCCAGTTTCATGCATGAAAAACCAACTTATACCTACTGTATAAGTGAAAATGTAATAATGGCATGTTATATACTTAAATTAGGGTTTGCATATGAACCCTTGGTTCATATGGACTTCAACCAAATTGATGCTAGATGCATTAGGGCAAATCATAGCATCTTTGAATGTCATCTTCATGCATCATATTGTTGCATATGGTTGTTTATTGATTGCCGGCACCGTTCCCTCTCGATAGGTTCTACTCCGGAAGGTGTCCCGAGTACCTGTCTGAGGAGCAGTGCTTCTTCGTGGATCTATCAGGCAAGCAAACCCCCTTGAGCATCTCGATAAAGTCCCACTCTCTCGCTCCTGCTCCCTTTACTGCATTAGGACAACAACGATTCAAACTGCTACTTTCTGCTGTGGTAGCTGAACCCATTCCTCTGCATGACCTGTCATTGCCACAGTAAATAGTTGAAACCCACTAGCATGAGTAGGAGTTGTTTGAGCCTTGAGTGCCTGCTCATCCATGCTTGTTTTCTTTATGCCAGCTATGCTTAGAGTTGTGTCAGGTCTGATTCATCGGGAATGAATCGGAGTGGTGAACATGTCCTACCGGTAAGGGCTAAGTGTGTGAACACGTTTTGGTAAAGGTAGCGACGAGAGGCCATGTAGGAGTACATGGTGGGTTGTCTCATTGGAACCGTCCTTAAGCACTGAGTTCTGTGTATGTTATCCAAGTCCAGTTACTACCACACATTGGGTTCCGGTTATCCGGCCCCTCTCGACTTACTAATCCACTTGATCTCTGTCCAGGAGTTGCAACTAGTTTCTGGCGTTTGTAGGTAGTGCTACTTGTCTACCAGGTGGTGTCCGACGGGACAGGCTTGGGACAGACTAGGCATGGTGGCACGGTGTACCAAGTGGCACCCGGATGGTGGGCTTGGGAACCCTGCACACATCGTTTGGGGCCGTGAGCGACACCCCGGCCGGATCTCCTTGCGGATGGAACCCGAATAGGCGATAAACCTGGACGAGAGACTTGTGTGGTTAGTCAGGTCGTGGCCGACACCCTCGCCCGGCTTCCGCTTGAAGGTTGCCGAGGTACATGACGTGTACGGGGCTATAAGTGGCGAGAGCGTGTGTGAAGAAGTACACCCCTGCAGGGTTAATATTATCTATTCGAATAGCCATTTTCCTCGGATATGGAAACTTGGAGGACTTATATAGTACATAGATAACTTGAAGTGGATACTCTAAAATACGCAAGATAAGCGTGAGTGCTATGGATGGCCTTCCCATAGGGAGACGGGAACGGATCCATAGTAGGGTATTGATATGGTGAATCTGTGGACTCGTGTGCGTCTTCTCACCTCAAAGAAGTTTCTGATACTCGTAGTATAGATTAGCCATTGAGTCAAAGCTGGCTTGCTGCTGTTAAACTCCACCACCCCCTTTGTTGATAATGATGCATATGTAGATAGCTCTGAAGTAAGACTTGCTGAGTACCTTTGTACTCACGTTTGCTTATTTATGTTTTGCAGTTGGTTACACTAGTGGCTTCGACGAGTAGCTTGTATCCCAGCTACGATCTTGTACCCTTGGGAGGGTCATGTTTAGTCAGGCTTCTTAGTCCTTTTCTTTTGTAGTTGTCTGTACTCAGACATGTAATGCTTCCGCTTGTTGCTTGTATGCTCTGAATGATGGGTCATGTGACCCCTGTTTGTATTTATGCTATGTGGCTCTTCTGGGCCCTTATCTATATGAGTTTGAGTTATGTTGTGATGCCATGATGTACCGCACATACATGCATGTTATGCGTACGTGTAACGTGTATTGCTATGTGTGGGATCCGACAATCTAGTTGTTTATCCTTCGCAGCCTTTCTTATGGGGAAATGTAGTCTAGTGTTCCTCGAGCCATAGTAGTCCGCTACAGCCCGGTTCACCGGAGTCCTGCTAGCCCAGTACTACTGTCCAGGACACTTGACTGGCCGGCATGTGTTTCACTTCGTCCCTATGTCTGTCCCTTCGGGGAAATGTCACATGGTGATCTCCGGAGTCCTGCCTAACCTGCTACAGCCCAGGATCCCCGGAGACCTGTTAGCCCAGCGCTACAGCCCAGAATCACTCGTTGATGACCGACATGTTCGATGCGATTCATGTATGCCTGTCTCCATAGGTCCGTGCCGCTTTGGGTTCACGACTAGCCATGTCGGCCCGGGTTCTTTGTCATATGGATGCTAGCGACACTATCATATACGTGAGCCAAAATGCGCAAACGGTCTCGGGCCAGGTAAGGTGGCACCCGTGGGGATACCGTGCATGAGGCCGCAAAGTGATATGAAGTGTTACATGCTAGATCGGTGTGACTTGGGATCGGGGTCCCGACAGACTTGGTATCAGAGCTTGACTGACTGTAGGATTACCAAGCCAACTGGTCGAAGTTGAGTCTAGAAATGCTTTAGTTACATAAGGGAATTGATTGTGGAAGGGAACGTAAGGCTCTTTTTACTCCTTTACCTCATGTCATTCTTTCTGAGTCAACCTCTTCTTTTCTACGAGGGTTAAGGCCTAGGCTTCTCCTCTATCTCTCAGGATGACGTGTTACTAAACCGTAAAGTCTTAGGATTGTTGGGTTGTGTCTCAATACAGTTCCACTACTTCTGTGTGTCCTCAGTTTAACCCAGAACCTTGATATTATGATGCTGATTGATTATGCTATTCCTTTGATGAATGTCTCAAACATCCTTTTGAGCATTTACAGCCGTTATGCTGCCGAAATTGTCCCAAGATTTCAAGACTTTCCAATGCTTTTGCATTACTTTCCGCGTCCCTAGGTCGATGCTAATTCCATCCTTGTTTCTTTGATTTCTGTGTCAGGATGTCGTCTGCTAACCGAGCTTCAGTTGCTCATAGCAAGAACCATGGAGATGGTAGGGATGAGGATCCTCCCGACCAGCCTTTGGTGGCAGAGTTCTTGTTAGCATCCGAGAGGAACAAGAGTGAGACTAACCGCTTGCTGGCACAGATTGAGCAGAACACCGCACATCAGCGTAAGAAGTTGGTTTCCATCACCGACTTCATTGGTCTGAAACCACCCACCTTCCATCATTCCATTGAGCCACTCGATGCGGATGACTGGCTCCGAAGCATCACTCACAAGTTGCATTCTACGAACGTCGTTGAAAGTGACAAGGTCACCTATGCTACTTATCACTTGGAAGGACCTGCTAGTATTTGGTGGCAGAGCTTTGAAGCTATGCTTCCAGCTGGTCAGATTCCTACCTGGAAAGATTTCACCGAGGCTTTTCGTGAGCACCACATTCCTCAGGCTCTCTTTGACCGCAAGAGGGAAGAGTTCTGTAATTTTACCCAGGGTAAGCTGCCTGTTGATGCTTACAGTAGGGAGTTTGGAAACCTCGCCCGCTATGCTACAGAAGAAGTGTCCACGGACGCTAAGAAGCAGGCTAGGTTCCGGAAGGGTCTCCACCCTAAGTTGCGTCGTGATCTCCACCTGCATCATTGTGATACTTTCTAGGCTCTTGTGAACAAGGCCATTAATGCAGAGACAGCTCAACTCACTTACGAGGAGTCTCGTAAGCACAACCGTGATCTAGGTTCTTCCTCCCGCTCTGGCTCTCAGAAGCGACGGATATGGATTCCGAACTCGGCTCTTCCACCTCGATATGCACCGAGGCCATCCTATGTGGCGCCTCACCCAACTCAGCAACATGCTCCACTTAGGCCTATTAGTGGACCACTTGCCAACGTAGGTCCACGTCCTACCTCAGGAACTTGCTTTACCTGCGGAGAACCAGGACACTATGCACGTGACTGCCCTCAGTCCAGTTATGCTCCACCCCCGTCTGAGAGGTCTGTTGGCCGTGAAAAGCCATCAGTCAAGATGATCAGTACCAAGCCAGCCTCCATTGAACGAGCATGTGTGCACCATGTCTCCATTTCAGAAGTTCAAGATGATCCCGATGTCGTACTGGGTACACTTCTTGTCAATTGTCACCCAGCTTCAGTTCTGTTTGATACTGGAGCATCCCACTCCTTCATATATGAAGGTTATGCTCGGATGCACGACATGTCATTTTGTGATATGCCAACTCCATTAATAATCCAGACTCCTGGTTCCAAATGGCAAACCTCCAAGGTAAGCCATGGTAATGAAATCCTTGTTGATAGATTGGTTTTCCTTGCTTCTTTGATATCTCTCAAGTCCTCAGATATTAACATCATCTTGGGTATGGACTGGATGACAGCTCATCATGCCAAGATCGATTGTTACACCAGATCTGTTCAACTTACACATCCATCTGGCAAAATAGTCACTGTCTCCACTAGAGTTGCAAGGCGTCAACTCTATTCTCTTAATGCCAGCCCTCTTCCAGACCTTGAAGATATTCCGGTAGTCCGTGACTTCCCGGATGTCTTTCCAGAAGAACTGCCAGGTGTCCCACCTGACAGAGATGTAGAGTTTGTCATAGAACTTATCCCAGGAACTGTTCCAATTTCTAGGAGACCTTACAAGATGGCACCCTTAGAGTTAGCCGAGCTTAAGAAACAACTCGATGAATCCTTGCAAAAGGGTTTCATCCGTCCCAGTTCTTCTCCTTGGGCTTGTCCTATCCTCTTCGTCAAGAAGAAGGATGGTTCGGACCGGATGGTTGTAGATTATCGTCCCGTTAATTTGGTCAAGATAAAGAACAAGTATCCGCTCCCCAGGATCAACGACCTGTATGATCAGCTCGCTGGATCCTCAGTCTTTTCCAAGATGGATTTGAGGTTAGGCTACCACCAAATCAAGATCAGAAACGGGGACATCCCCAAAACGGCCTTTGTCACTCGTTATGGTCAATACGAGTACACCGTGATGTCTTTCGGCCTAACCAATGCTCCAACTACTTTCTCCCGCTTGATGAACTCGATCTTTATGGAGTACTTAGATAAGTTCGTCGTGGTTTATCTTGATGATATTCTTATTTACTCGAAGAACGAAGAAGAGCATGCCGAACATCTTAGGCTTGTGTTAGAAAAACTCAGAGAGCATCGTCTTTATGCCAAGTTCTCCAAGTGTGAATTCTAGTTGCCAGAAGTGACCTATTTAGGCCACGTGATCTCCGGTAAGGGCATCGCTGTAAATCCCGAGAGAGTCAAAGCCGTTCTCGATTGGACTCCACCCGAAACAGTCAAACAAGTTAGGAGTTTCCTCGGTCTAGCCAGTTATTGTCGCCGCTTCGTTGAAAACTTCTCCAAAGTGGCCAAACCCCTCACGGAGCTTCTCAAGAAAGATAAAAGGCTTGAGTGGACCCCACAGTGTGAGCACAGTTTCCAAGAACTGAAAAGACGCCTGACTTCTGCGCCCATACTAGTGCCACCGGATTTCACTAAAGACTTTGTTATCTATTGCGATGCTTCGCGTCAAGGACTAGGTTGCATTCTTATGCAGGATCGTCATGTGATTGCCTATGCATCTCGACAGTTGCATCCACATGAGGAAAATTATCCTACACATGATCTGGAGCTTGCAGCCGTAGTCTATGCACTTAAGACTTGGCGACACTACCTTCTTGGTAACCGATGCGAAATCTACACCGACCATCAGAGTCTCAAGTATATCTTCACCCAACCGGATCTGAATCTCAGACAGAGACGTTGGTTAGAGTTGATCTCGGATTACGACTTAGGAATCACCTACACCCCAGGCAAAGCCAATGTCATGGCTGATGCTTTAAGTCGTAAATCCTATTGCAACAACCTCATGTTGCAACATTGTCAACCACCCCTCCATGAGGAATTCTGTAAGCTTAACCTTCACATAGCTCCTCATGGTTTCCTTTCTACCTTGGTGGCGAAACCTACCCTTACGGATCAGATCATAGAGGCTCAGAAGCATGATACGGGAATCTCCCGGATCAAGAAGAATATTTCCAAGGGAGTTGCTGGTTGTTTCTCTATGGATGAACGAGGTGTTGTTTACTTTGGTAACCGTTTGGTGGTTCCCAAATGTCAACAGATGCAGCAACTGATCCTTAAGGAGGCCCATGAATCCCCTCTCACAATTCATCCCGGTAGTACAAAGATGTATCAGGACCTACGCCAGAGGTTCTGGTGGACTAGGATGAAGAGAGAAATCGCTCAGTATATTGCCAACTGTGACGTTTGTCGTCGCGTTAAGGCAGAGCATCAAAGACCTGCTGGCACCCTTCAACCTTTAGCTATTCCCGAGTGGAAATGGGACAAAGTTGGTATGGACTTCATCACCGGCTTTCCCAAGACCAAGAAAGGAAATAATGCTATCTTCGTAGTCATTGATCGTCTTTCCAAAGTGGCTCACTTCCTACCTGTTCGAGAGAGTATCACTGCTAGTCAGCTCGCTGACTTATATTTCTCCCGAATAGTGTCACTCCATGGTGTTCCACTAGAGATCAATTCAGACCGTGGCAGTCTTTTCACCTCTCATTTTTGGGAAAGTTTCCAAACTGCCATGGGCACCCATCTTTCTTTCAGTACCGCTTTCCACCCTCAATCAAGTGGTCAGGTGGAAAGGGTCAACCAAATTCTCGAAGACATGCTTAGAGCTTGCGTTATCTCATTCGGTATGGATTGGGAGAAATGTCTTCCCTTTGCCGAGTTTGCTTATAACAATAGCTACCAATCCAGTCTTAAGAAAGCACCCTACGAGATCCTGTATGGACGAAGATGTCGAACACCTTTGAACTGGTCAGAAACCGGCGAAAGACAATACTTTGGACCGGATATGATCCAGGAGGCAGAAGAGCAAGTTCGCATCATTCATGAGAATTTGAAAACAGCCCAATCTCGTCAAAAGAGCCAGTATGACCGTCGTCATAAGGAAGTGGCTTATGAAGTTGGCGACAAGGCTTATCTTCGGGTTACTCCTTTGAAGGGTACCCATCGATTCGGTATCAAAGGCAAGTTGGCTCCTCGTTACATTGGTCCCTTTCTCATTCTCGCTAAACGAGGGGAGGTTGCCTACCAGTTGGAACTACCCCCACATCTTTCTCGAGTTCATGATGTCTTCCACGTCTCTCAACTCAGGCGTTGCTTCTCGGATCCCATCCATGGAGTGGACCACGAAACGCTTGATCTCCAAGATAACCTCACTTATCGAGAGTACCCCATTCACATTCTGGATCAAGCAGAGCGTGTCACTCGACGTCATAACATCAAGTTTCTCAAGGTTCAATGGTCTCATCATACCGAGAGAGAAGCTACTTGGGAGCGAGAAGATCGTCTTCGACTTGAGTACCCTGCTTTCTTTCCGCCAACTCCTGAATCTCGGGACGAGATTTCTTCGAGTGGGGGCGAGTTGTCACATCCCTAGTTTGGTATGGTCCTTGGCTTGCTTTGTGCATCATGTTTAATTTTTCAAATAAAATTGAAATGGGGAAGTTGCAAACCCTAGCACCAAAGCAATTCAAATAGGTTCAAATTAAAAGTGGAATTTCAATGAACCCAAAATGCTTTTCAAAAATGTTCATGGTCTTTGGAAAATGTTGGGAACAACAACCAGAGGGGATGCACATTTTTCCTTCTCATTTTGGATTTTTGAATCAATGCTTAAATATTTGAATTGGAGTTGTTTAAATTATATAAATATTTTTAATAGCTCCAAAAATGTTGGGAATTGGTGAGGGCCTCTAGAATATTATATCTAGATGCCACAATTAGTTTCAACATTTATGGAAATGTTTTGACATTTCTTTAAATACAAAACAAATGTCAGAAATAGAAAAGAAAAACAGAAGAAGGAAAAAGGCTTACCTGGCCTTACCTTTGGCCCAGCTGGCCAGCCCACCTGGCGGCCCAGCCCACCAGGGGCAGGGAGGTCTTCCTCCTCCCGCCAGGAGGACGCCGGGCGCGTGGCCGACGCACGCCGGCGCACGCCAGGCCACCTCCTGCTTCCCGCCGCTGCCACGACGCCCTGGCCCTTCCCTCGCGTCGCCATGCATCTCCCCGACCCCCCTCTCACTCCCTCTCGCTCCTCCCCCCTCCTCTGTCCTCTCCTCGCAGCACACCCGAGCGCGCTCGTCGCCGCCGCTCGCTGCCACCGCGACCACCGCCCTCCAATCGCCTCTCCGACGCGCCCACGAGGTCCGCCTCATCGCCCTAGTCCTCCTCGCCAAGCCAAGCGACGCCGAGCACCGCCGGACGCCCTCACACCGTCGTCTTCAACCTCCCGACGCCGGAGATCTCCATCGCCGCCTCGCTTGCTCCGGCCCCTCCTCGAGCTCGCTGACCCTCCCTGCGTGATCCCCATGAGCCCCTGAACCAATTCCCCCTCTCCCTTTCCCTGTGCGGCCGCCGTAGCTGTCTCTCCTCCGGAGACCGAACCACGCCGCCGCCCAAGCTTCTCGCCGCCGCGGCCACAACCGTCGCAGCCTCCAACCAAGCACACCCACGTGCTCATTGTTGGGGAACGCAGTAATTTCAAAAAAATTTCCTACGCACACGCAAGATCATGGTGATGCACAGCAACGAGAGGGGAGAGTGATGTCTACGTACCAACGCAGACCGACTGCGGAAGCGATCACACAACGTAGAGGAAGTAGTCGTACGTCTTCTTCCCGATCCAACCGATCCAAGCACCGTTACTCCGGCACCTCCGAGTTCTTAGCACACGTTCAGCTCGATGACGTTCCTCGGGCTCCGATCCAGCAAAGCGTCGAGGAAGAGTTCTGTCAGCACGATGGCGTGGTGACGATCTTGATGTGCTACCGACGCAGGGCTTCGCCTAAGCACTGTAACGGTATGATCGAGGTGGAATTTGGTGGCAGGGGGCACCGCACACGGCTAAGGAACGATTAACTTGTGTGTCTTGTGGTGCCCCCTGCCCCCGTATATAAAGGCCAGGGGCAGGGGGTTCGGCCGGCTAGGAGGGAGGCGCAGGGAGGAGTCCTACTCCCACCGGGAGTAGGACTCCTTCCCCCAATCCTATTCCAATTAGGATTCTTGGGGAAGAAGGAGAAAGAGGGGGCCGGCCCACCTCTCCTAGTCCTATTAGGACTTGGGAAAGGTGGGGGGCGCCGGCCCGGTGTGGGCTGCCTCTTCTCTCTTTTCCACTAAGGCCCAATAGGCCCATTTACCTCCCGGGGGGGTTCCGGTAACCCTCCCGGTAATCCGGAAAAATCCCGATTTCACCCGGAACGCTTCCGGTGCCCAAACATAGGCTTCCAATATATCAATCTTTACGTCTCGACCTTTTCGAGACTCCTCGTCATGTCCGTGATCTCATCCGGGACTCCGAACAACCTTCGGTACATCAAAATGCATAAACTCATAATAACTGTCATCGTAACGTTAAGCGTGCGGACCCTACGGTTCGAGAACAATGTAGACATGACCGAGACACGTCTCCGGTCAATAACCAATAGCGGGACCTGGATGCCCATATTGGCTCCTACATATTCTACGAAGATCTTTATCGGTCAGACCGCATAACAACATACGTTGTTCCCTTTGTCATCGGTATGTTACTTGCCCGAGATTCGATCGTCGGTATCCAATACCTAGTTCAATCTTGTTACTGGCAAGTCTCTTTACTCGTTCCGTAATACATCATCTCATAACTAACATCTTAGTTATTATGCTTGCAAGGCTTATGTGATGTGTATTACCGAGAGGGCCCAGAGATACCTCTCCGACAATCAGAGTGACAAAACCTAATCTCGAAATACGCCAACCCAACATCTACCATTGGAGACACCTGTAGTACTCCTTTATAATCACCCAGTTACGTTGTGACGTTTGGTAGTACCCAAAGTGTTCCTCCGGTAAACGGGAGTTGCATAATCTCATAGTTATAGGAACATGTATAAGTCATGAAGAAAGCAATAGCAACATACTAAACGATCGGGTGCTAAGCTAATGGAATGGGTCATGTCAATCAGATCATTCAACTAATGATGTGACCTCGTTAATCAAATAACAACTCTTTGTTCATGGTTAGGAAACATAACCATCTTTGATTAACGAGCTAGTCTAGTAGAGGCATACTAGTGACACTCTGTTGGTCTATGTATTCACACATGTATTATGTTTCCGGTTAATACAATTCTAGCATGAATAATAAACATTTATCATGATATAAGGAAATAAATAATAACTTTATTATTGCCTCTAGGGCATATTTCCTTCAGTCTCCCACTTGCACTAGAGTCAATAATCTAGATTACACAGTAATGATTCTTACACCCATGGAGTCTTGGTGCTGATCATGTTTTGCTCGTGGAAGAGGCTTAGTCAACGGGTCTGCAACATTCAGATCCGTATGTATCTTGCAAATCTCTATGTCTCCCACCTGGACTAAATCCCGGATGGAGTTGAAGCGTCTCTTGATGTGTTTGGTTCTTTTGTGAAATCTGGATTCCTTTGCCAAGGCAATTGCACCAGTATTGTCACAGAAGATTTTCATTGGACCCGATGCACTAGGTATGACACCTAGATCGGATATGAACTCCTTCATCCAGACTCCTTCGTTCGCTGCTTCCGAAGCAGCTATGTACTCCGCTTCACATGTAGATCCCGCTACGACGCTTTGTTTAGAACTGCACCAACTGACAGCTCCACCGTTTAAAGTAAACACGTATCCGGTTTGCGATTTAGAATCGTCCGGATCAGTGTCAAAGCTTGCATCAACGTAACCTCTTACGGTGAGCTCTTTGTCACCTCCATATACGAGAAACATATCCTTAGTCCTTTTCAGGTATTTCAGGATGTTCTTGACCGCTGTCCAGTGATCCACCCCTGGATTACTTTGGTACCTCCCTGCTAAACTTATAGCAAGGCACACATCAGGTCTGGTACACAGCATTGCATACATGATAGAGCCTATGGCTGAAGCATAGGGAACATCTTTCATTTTCTCTCTATCTTCTGCAGTGGTCGGGCATTCAGTCTGACTCAACTTCACACCTTGCAATACAGGCAAGAACCCTTTCTTTGCTTGATCCATTTTGAACTTCTTCAAAATCTTGTCAAGGTATGTGCTTTGTGAAAGTCCAATTAAGCGTTTTGATCTATCTCTATAGATCTTTATGCCTAATATGTAAGCAGCTTCCCCGAGGTCTTTCATCGAAAAACTTTTATTCAAGTATCCCTTTATGCTATCCAGAAATTCTATATCATTTCCAATGAGTAATATGTCATCCACATATAATATCAGAAATGCTACAGAGCTCCCACTCACTTTCTTGTAAATACAGGCTTCTCCAAAAGTCTGTATAAACCCAAATGCTTTGATCATACTATCAAAGCGTTTATTCCAACTCCGAGATGCTTGCACCAGTCCATAGATGGATCGCTGGAGTTTGCACACTTTGTTAGCTCCCTTTGGATCGACAAAACCTTCTGGTTGCATCATATACAACTCTTCTTCCAGAAATCCATTCAGGAATGCGGTTTTTACATCCATTTGCCAAATTTCATAATCATAAAATGCGGCAATTGCTAACATGATTCTGACAGACTTAAGCATCGCTACGGGTGAGAAAGTCTCATCGTAGTCAACTCCTTGAACTTGTCGAAAACCTTTTGCGACAAGTCGAGCTTTGTAGACAGTAACATTACCATCAGCGTCAGTCTTTTTCTTAAAGATCCATTTATTCTCAATTGCTTGCCGATCATCGGGCAAGTCAACCAAAGTCCATACTTTGTTCTCATACATGGATCCCATCTCAGATTTCATGGCTTCAAGCCACTTTGCGGAATCTGGGCTCACCATCGCTTCTTCATAGTTCGTAGGTTCATCATGATCTAGTAGCATGACTTCCAGAACAGGATTACCGTACCGCTCTGGTGCGGATCTTACTCTGGTTGATCTACGAGGTTCAGTAGTATCTTGATCTAAAGTTTTATGATCATCATCATTAACTTCCTCTCTTATTGGTGTAGGTCTCACAGAAACAGTTTTCTGTGATGTACTATTTCCCAATAACGGAGTAGGTACAGTTACCTCGTCAAGTTCTACTTTCCTCCCACTCACTTCTTTCGAGAGAAACTCCTTCTCAAGAAAGTTTCCGAATTTAGCAACAAAAGTCTTGCCTTCGGATCTGTGATAGAAGGTGTATCCAATAGTTTCCTTTGGATATCCTATGAAGACACACTTCTCCGATTTGGGTTCGAGCTTATCAGGTTGAAGCTTTTTCACATAAGCATCGCAACCCCAAATTTTAAGAAACGACAACTTTGGTTTCTTGCCAAACCATAGTTCATAAGGCGTCGTCTCAACGGATTTAGATGGTGCCCTATTTAACGTGAATGCGGCCGTCTCTAAAGCATAACCCCAAAATGATAGCGGTAAATCAGTAAGAGACATCATAGATCGCACCATATCTAGTAAAGTACGATTACGACGTTCGGACACACCATTTCGTTGTAGTGTTCCGGGTGGCGTGAGTTGCGAAACTATTCCACAATTTTTCAAATGTACACCAAACTCGTAACTCAAATATTCTCCTCCACGATCAGATCGTAGAAACTTTATTTTCTTGTTACGATGATTTTCAACTTCACTCTGAAATTCCTTGAACTTTTCAAATGTTTCAGACTTATGTTTCATTAAGTAGATATACCCATATCTGCTTAAATCATCTGTGAAGGTGAGAAAATAACGATATCCGCCACGAGCCTCAATATTCATCGGACCACATACATCGGTATGTATGATTTCTAATAAATCTGTTGCTCTCTCCATATAACTGGAGAACGGTGTTTTAGTCATCTTGCCCATGAGGCACGGTTCGCAAGTACCAAGTGATTCATAATCAAGTGGTTCCAAAAGCCCATTAGCATGGAGTTTCTTCATGCGCTTTACACCGATATGACCTAAACGGCAGTGCCACAAATAAGTTGCACTATCATTATCAACTCTGCATCTTTTGGCTTCAACATTATGAATATGTGTATTACTACTATCGAGATTCAATAAGAATAGACCACTTTTCAAGGGTGCATGACCATAAAAGATTTTACTCATATAAATAGAACAACCATTATTCTCTGATTTAAATGAATAACCGTCTCGCATCAAACAAGATCCAGATATAATGTTCATGCTTAACGCTGGCACCAAATAACAATTATTTAGGTCTAATATTAATCCCGAAGGTAGATGTAGAGGTAGCGTGCCGACCGCGATCACATCGACTTTGGAACCGTTTCCCACGCGCATCATCACCTCGTCCTTTGCTAGTGTCCGCTTATTCTGTAGTCCCTGTTTCGAGTTGCAAATATTAGCAACAGAACCAGTATCAAATACCCAGGTGCTACTGCGAGCATTAGTAAGGTACACATCAATAACATGTATATCACATATACCTTTGTTCACCTTGCCATCCTTCTTATCCGCCAAATACTTGGGGCAGTTCCGCTTCCAGTGACCAGTCAGCTTGCAGTAGAAGCACTCAGTTTCAGGTTTAGGTCCAGACTTGGGTTTCTTCTCTTGAGCAGCAACTTGCTTGCCGTTCTTCTTGAAGTTCCCTTTCTTCTTCCCTTTGCCCTTTTTCTTGAAACTAGTGGTTTTGTTAACCATCAACACTTGATGCTCCTTTTTGATTTCTACCTCCGCAGCTTTCAGCATAGCGAAGAGCTCGGGAATAGTCTTGTTCATCCCTTGCATATTATAGTTCATCACAAAGCTCTTGTAGCTTGGTGGCAGTGATTGGAGAATTCTGTCAATGACGCAATCATCCGGAAGTGTAACTCCCAATTGAATCAAGTGATTATTATACCCAGACATTTTGAGTATATGCTCACTGACAGAACTGTTCTCCTCCATCTTGCAGCTATAGAACTTATTGGAGACTTCATATCTCTCAATCCGGGCATTTGCTTGAAATATTAACTTCAACTCCTGGAACATCTCATATGCTCCATGACGTTCAAAACGTCGTTGAAGTCCCGGTTCTAAGCCGTAAAGCATGGCACACTGAACTATTGAGTAGTCATCAGCTTTGCTCTGCCAGACGTTCATAACTTCTGGTGTTGCTCTTGCAGCAGGCCTGGCACTCAGCGGTGCTTCCAGGACGTAATTCTTCTGTGCAGCAATGAGGATAATCCTCAGGTTACGGACCCAGTCCGTGTAATTGCTACCATCATCTTTCAACTTAGCTTTCTCAAGGAACGCATTAAAATTCAACGGAACAACAGCACGAGCCATCTATCTACAATCAACATAGACAAGCAAGATACTATCAGGTACTAAGTTCATGATAATTTTTTAAGTTCAGTTAATTTACTTAAGAACTCCCACTTAGATAGACATCCCTCTAATCCTCTAAGTGATTACGTGATCCAAATCAACTAAACCATAACCGATCATCACGTGAGATGGAGTAGTTTTCAATGGTGAACATCAATATGTTGATCATATCTACTATATGATTCACGCTCGACCTTTCGGTCTCCGTGTTCCGAGGCCATATCTGTATATGCTTGGCTCGTCAAGTATAACCTGAGTATTCCGCGTGTGCAACTGTTTTGCACCCGTTGTATTTGAACGTAGAGCCTATCACACCCGATCATCACGTGGTGTCTCAGCACGAAGAACTTTTGCAACGGTGCATACTCAGGGAGAACACTTCTTGATAATTTAGTGAGAGATCATCTTATAATGCTACCGTCAATCAAAGCAAGATAAGATGCATAAAAGGATAAACATCACATGCAATCAATATAAGTGATATGATATGGCCATCATCATCTTGTGCTTTGTGATCTCCATCTCCGAAGCATCGTCATGATCACCATCGTCACCGGCGCAACACCTTGATCTCCATCGTAGCATCGTTGTCGTCTCGCCAATCTAATGCTTCCACGACTATCACTACCGCTTAGTAATAAAATAAAGCATTACATCGCGATTGCATTGCATACAATAAAGCGACAACCATATGGCTCCTGCCAGTTGCCGATAACTCGGTTACAAAACATGATCATCTCATACAATAAAATCAGCATCATGCCTTGACCATATCACATCACAACATGCCCTGCAAAAACAAGTTAGACGTCTTCTACTTTGTTGTTGCAAGTTTTACGTGGCTGCTACGGGCTTAAGTAAGAACTCATCTCACCTACGCATCAAAACCACAACGATAGTTCGTCAAATAGACTCCGTTTTAACCTTCTCAAGGACCGGGCGTAGTCACACTTGGTTCAACTAAAGTTGGAGAGACAGTCTTCCGCTAGCCATCTGTGTGCATAGCACGTCGAGGGAACCGGTCTCGCGTAAGAGTACGCGTAAGGTTGGTCCGGATCGTCTCGTCCAACAATACCGCCGAACCAAAGTATGACATGCTGGTAGGCAGTATGACTTGTATCGCCCACAACTCACTTGTGTTCTACTCGTGCAAATAACATCAAACCATAAAAACCTAGGCTCGGATGCCACTGTTGGGGAACGCAGTAATTTCAAAAAAAATTCCTACGCACACGCAAGATCATGGTGATGCACAGCAACGAGAGGGGAGAGTGATGTCTATGTACCAACGCAGACCGACTGCGGAAGCGATCACACAACGTAGAGGAAGTAGTCGTACGTCTTCTTCCCGATACAACCGATCCAAGCACCGTTACTCCGGCACCTCCGAGTTCTTAGCACACGTTCAGCTCGATGACGTTCCTCGGGCTCCGATCCAGCAAAGCGTCGAGGAAGAGTTCCATCAGCACGACGGTGTGGTGACGATCTTGATGTGCTACCGACGCAGGGCTTCGCCTAAGCACTGTAACAGTATGATCGAGGTGGAATTTGGTGGCAGGGGGCACCGCACACGGCTAAGGAACGATTAACTTGTGTGTCTTGTGGTGCCCCCTGCCCCCGTATATAAAGGCCAGGGGCAGGGGGTTCGGCCGGCTAGGAGGGAGGCGCAGGGAGGAGTCCTACTCCCACCGGGAGTAGGACTCCTTCCCCCAATCCTATTCCAATTAGGATTCTTGGGGAAGAAGGAGAAAGAGGGGGCCGGCCCACCTCTCCTAGTCCTATTAGGACTTGCGAAAGGTGGGGGGCGCCGGCCAGGTGTGGGCTGCCTCTTCTCTCTTTTCCACTAAGGCCCAATAGGCCCATTTACCTCCCGGGGGGGGGGGGGGGGGGTTCCGGTAACCCTCCCGGTAATCCGGAAAAATCCCGATTTCACCCGGAACGCTTCCGGTGCCCAAACATAGGCTTCCAATATATCAATCTTTACGTCTCGACCTTTTTGAGACTCCTCGTCATGTCCGTGATCTCATCCGGGACTCCGAACAACCTTCGGTACATCAAAATGCATAAACTCATAATAACTGTCATCGTAACGTTAAGCGTGCGGACCCTACGGTTCGAGAACAATGTAGACATGACCGAGACACGTCTCCGGTCAATAACCAATAGCGGGACCTGGATGCCCATATTGGCTCCTACATATTCTACGAAGATCTTTATCGGTCAGACCGCATAACAACATACGTTGTTCCCTTTGTCATCGGTATGTTACTTGCCCGAGATTCGATCGTCGGTATCCAATACCTAGTTCAATCTCGTTACTGGCAAGTCTCTTTACTCGTTCCGTAATACATCATCTCATAACTAACATCTTAGTTATTATGCTTGCAAGGCTTATGTGATGTGTATTACCGAGAGGGCCCAGAGATACCTCTCCGACAATCAGAGTGACAAAACCTAATCTCGAAATACGCCAACCCAACATCTACCATTGGAGACACCTGTAGTACTCCTTTATAATCACCCAGTTACGTTGTGACGTTTGGTAGTACCCAAAGTGTTCCTCCGGTAAACGGGAGTTGCATAATCTCATAGTTATAGGAACATGTATAAGTCATGAAGAAAGCAATAGCAACATACTAAACGATCGGGTGCTAAGCTAATGGAATGGGTCATGTCAATCAGATCATTCAACTAATGATGTGACCTCGTTAATCAAATAACAACTCTTTGTTCATGGTTAGGAAACATAACCATCTTTGATTAACGAGCTAGTCTAGTAGAGGCATACTAGTGACACTCTGTTGGTCTATGTATTCACACATGTATTATGTTTCCGGTTAATACAATTCTAGCATGAATAATAAACATTTATCATGATATAAGGAAATAAATAATAACTTTATTATTGCCTCTAGGGCATATTTCCTTCACTCACTGCGCCGCGTAGGTGCCGTAGGAGCTAAGCACGCCACTCCCCGGCCACCATAGCGTCGACCCCGAGCTTGCCCGAGCTCCGGCGACCGCCAAGGTCGACGCCGGTGATGACTCCGGCCACCTCAGCCCCTGCCGTTTGCACAGATGGATGCGGCGCACGCCCAGCTCCACGCGGAGCCCCTCCGCCGTCCAAATGGTCGCCGGAGGGCGAAATCCGAGGCCCTCCGCCGTGTCTGGCTCGCCGGCGTCAAGCCGCCGGTGGTTTTGACCCCACAGCCCCGTTGACCTCTCCCCTCTCTCTCAGTGACATGTGGGCCCTGCCCTGTTAGGTTTTTTGTTAAGATTAGTTTAACAACTAATTATCCATGATTAATTAAATGGGTCACTGACGCGTGGGCCCAACCCCATTAATTAAACCAGATTAGGTTTATTCTTAGATTAAGATTAACCACAGACACTGACGTGTGGGCCCCACACGTCAGGTTTGACCTGGTCCGCCTGCTGACGCCTCTGTGACGTCATGCTGATGCAGTATTTGTTTTTCTGGATTTTAAATAATTCAGAGAAATTCCAGGAAATAGTTAAAACTTCAAAAATTCATAGTAATTCAACCGTAACTCCAAATCTAATAAATTATATATGAAAAATTATCAGAAAAATGCAAGGAATCCATTTATGCCAGTTTCATGCATGAAAAACCAACTTATACCTACTGTATAAGTGAAAACGTAATAATGGCATGTTATATACTTAAATTAGTGTTTGCATATGAACCCTTGGTTCATATGGACTTCAACCAAATTGATGCTAGATGCATTAGGGCAAATCATAGCATCTTTGAATGTCATCTTCATGCATCATATTGTTGCATATGGTTGTTTATTGATTGCCGGCACCGTTCCCTCTCGATAGGTTCTACTCCGGAAGGTGTCCCGAGTACCTGTCTGAGGAGCAGTGCTTCTTCGTGGATCTATCAGGCAAGCAAACCCCCTTGAGCATCTCGATAAAGTCCCACTCTCTCGCTCCTGCTCCCTTTACTGCATTAGGACAACAACGATTCAAACTGCTACTTTCTGCTGCGGTAGCGGAACCCATTCCTCTGCATGACCTGTCATTGCCACAGTAAATAGTTGAAACCCACTAGCATGAGTAGGAGTTGTTTGAGCCTTGATGTGCCTGCTCATCCATGCTTGTTTTCTTTATGCCAGCTATGCTTAGAGTTGTGTCAGGTCTGATTCATCGGGAATGAATCGGAGTGGTGAACATGTCCTACCGGTAAGGGCTAAGTGTGTGAACACGTTTTGGTAAAGGTAGCGATGAGAGGCCATGTAGGAGTACATGGTGGGTTGTCTCATTGGAACCGTCCTTAAGCACTGAGTTCTGTGTATGTTATCCAAGTCCAGTTACTACCACACATTGGGTTCCGGTTATCCGGCCCCTCTCGACTTACTAATCCACTTGATCTCTGTCCAGGAGTTGCAACTAGTTTCTGGCGTCTGTAGGTAGTGCTACTTGTCTACCAGGTGGTGTCCGACGGGACAGGCTTGGGACAGACTAGGCATGGTGGCACGGTGTACCAAGTGGCACCCGGATGGTGGGCTTGGGAACCCTGCACACATCATTTTGGGCCGTGAGCGACACCCCGGCCGGATCTCCTTGCGGATGGAACCCGAATAGGCGATAAACCTGGACGAGAGACTTGTGTGGTTAGTCAGGTCGTGGCCGACACCTTCGCCCGGCTTCCGCTTGAAGGTTGCCGAGGTACATGACGTGTACGGGGCTATAAGTGGCGAGAGCGTGTGTGAAGAAGTACACCCCTGCAGGGTTAATATTATCTATTCGAATAGCCGTTTTCCTCGGATATGGAAACTTGGAGGACTTATATAGTACATAGATAACTTGAAGTGGATACTCTAAAATACGCAAGATAAGCGTGAGTGCTATGGATGGCCTTCCCATAGGGAGGCGGGAACGGATCCATAGTAGGGTATTGATATGGTGAATCTGTGGACTCGTGTGCGTCTTCTCACCTCAAAGAAGTTTCTGATACTCGTAGTATAGATTAGCCATTGAGTCAAAGCTGGCTTGCTGCTGTTAAACTCCACCACCCCCTTTGTTGATAATGATGCATATGTAGATAGCTCTGAAGTAAGACTTGCTGAGTACCTTTGTACTCACGTTTGCTTATTTATGTTTTGCAGTTGGTTACACTAGTGGCTTCGACGAGTAGCTTGTATCCCAGCTACGATCTTGTACCCTTGGGAGGGTCATGTTTAGTCAGGCTTCTTAGTCCTTTTCTTTTGTAGTTGTCTGTACTCAGACATGTAATGCTTCCGCTTGTTGCTTGTATGCTCTGAATGATGGGTCATGTGACCCCTGTTTGTATTTATGCTATGTGGCTCTTCTGGGCCCTTATCTATATGAGTTTGAGTTATGTTGTGATGCCATGATGTACCGCACATACATGCATGTTATGCGTACGTGTAACGTGTATTGCTATGTGTGGGATCCGACAATCTAGTTGTTTATCCTTCGCAGCCTTTCTTATGGGGAAATGTAGTCTAGTGTTCCTCGAGCCATAGTAGTCCGCTACAGCCCGGTTCACCGGAGTCCTGCTAGCCCAGTACTACTGTCCAGGACACTTGACTGGCCGGCATGTGTTTCACTTCGTCCCTATGTCTGTCCCTTCGGGGAAATGTCACATGGTGATCTCCGGAGTCCTGCCTAGCCTGCTACAGCCCGGGATCCCCGGAGACCTGTTAGCCCAGCGCTGCAGCCCGGAATCACTCGTTGATGACCGACATGTTCGATGCGATTCATGTATGCCTGTCTCCATAGGTCCGTGCCGCTTTGGGTTCACGACTAGCCATGTCGGCCCGGGTTCTTTGTCATATGGATGCTAGCGACACTATCATATACGTGAGCCAAAATGCGCAAACGGTCTCGGGCCAGGTAAGGTGGCACCCGTGGGGATACCGTGCGTGAGGCCGCAAAGTGATATGAAGTGTTACATGCTAGATCGGTGTGACTTGGGATCGGGGTCCCGACATCACTTCTATGAGGTTACACCCCGACTGTAGTTGCCAAACTGAGACCAACCCGTAAGACAAGTGCCTAGACCATAAGCGCATCTCCGCGCTGATCGATTTTGCCGTTTCCTACCGCGCCGAATCTGCCATTCGAGTCTCTGATGACAGCACCATACGAACCCCTGAGTTAGTCCGGGTCAAAAGCCTCATCCACGTTTAGTTTCACATAGTTACACGTTGGTCTTTCCCAGCCATGTTGCTTGATTGCCGGCTTTGCATCACTCGTCATTGTATAGTTAGCAACCAAAGCTCTGATTGCCATTGCTATGAACGTAGGTTCCTGGACCTTCTCATTATGCACTAACTTTATCCTCTCCCACCATAAATACCAGGGACCAATAGCAATTGCTTCCATTGAATTTCCCAGACCGTGGACTACCTATTCTTCAGCTAGTTGTAGCAATAAATATTCTAGCACAACTTCTCTTGCATGTTCCACATCGCATGCTTTATCAATAACAAAGTCCAAACCCGGTAGCTGCCATACCTCTCTAGCTTTTGCACAAGTGAATAACAGGTGCTTGGTATCCTTCGCTCCTACACCGCACGTAGGACATATCCCACTGGCCTTTATATGTCTGTTAGCCAAAGTCACCCGACATGGTAGCGATCCTAACAAAGTTCGCCAGAAGAAAATTTAAACCTTGGCAAGGCAACTTAAACTCCAGATTATCCCCTATATTGGTGAATTGCATGAGCGTCCGACTGTATTTTCTCCAGATATTTTATGTCCATATTGGCTATGACACTCTGCAAAGTATGCCGATCTCACTTAGAATCTCCTGTTTTTGCACAAGTTCCATGCTACAAAGTCTGGCTTATCTAATTCAAGCAACATAATCGCAAGGATCCATGCCACATCAAGGGTCTTAACTCATGGTTATTGAGTTAGGGGAGCATGGTATTTTTTTCTCCCATTGACTCACTGGTTCTTTTGCTAGCATAAATAAAGAGTTTCAAAGATCAATTATGGGAGGAAGTTTTCGTGAATATGAGAAGCCTTCTCCCTTTAGACTGTTGCATCGCCCGCCTTGATGGATTGCGCTTCACGCACAACCACACCCATACCCCTGAGCCCAAGGGAGCAACCATGGTTCTTATCTTGTAGGGATGCTAGTCTTCGTACCTGCTCTCCTAATTAACCATTTGCGCTAGAGCTACTTATGATGGGCTGCCCCAATGGTCTTGAAATTCTCTCTGAGTCAAGATCAAGGCAAGTGAAATACTTGAAAATTGGTTAGAAATAAGTGAGGATAACCCCCTGTTGGAAATATGCCCTAGAGGCAATAACAAAAGCATTATTATTATATTTCCTTGTTCATGATAATTGTATTTATTCATGCTATAATTGTCTTATCCGGAAATCGTAATACATGTGTGAATAATAGACACCAACATGTCCCTAGTAAGCCTCTAGTTGACTAGCTCGTTGATCAACAGATAGTCATGGTTTCCTGACTATGGACATTGGATGTCATTGATAACGAGATCACATCATTAGGAGAATGATGTGATGGACAAGACCCAATCCTAAACATAGCATAAAGATCGTATAGTTCATTTGCTAGAGTTTTTCCATGGTCAAGTATCCTTTCCTTAGACCATGAGATCGTGTAACTCCCGGATAACGTAGGAGTGCTTTGGGTGTACCAAACATCACAACGTAACTGGGTGACCATAAAGGTATACTACGGGTATCTCGGAAAGTGTCTGTTGGGTTGACACGGATCAAGACTGGGATTTGTCACTCCGTATGATGGAGAGGTATCACTGGGCCCACTCGGTAATGCATCATCATTATGAGCTCAAAGTGACCAAGTGTCTGGTCACGGGATCATGCATTACGGTATGAGTAAAGTGACTTGCCGGTAACGAGATTGAACGAGGTATTGGGATACCAACGATCGAATCTCGGGCAAGTAACATACCGATTGACAAAGGGACACTACAGGAATCAGCTACTTTGCCGTCTGCCACGGCGGACGGCAAAGGCCTGAACGGCGGACGGCAAAGGCCTTTGCCGTCAGCCGCGGATGGCAAAAGGCTCCGGCAAAGTAGGCTTCGGTAAACAGCTACTTTGCCGTCTGCTACTGACGGCAAAGTCCTTGCCGTCTGCGGTGGACGGCAAAGAGAGCGCGGCAGAGGGCAAAGAGAGCGGACGGCAATAACTGCGCTGTCAGTCCGTTAAGTGGCTAACGGCAGGCCTTTGCCGTCCGCCGCTGACGGCAAACTTTGGAAGGCCTTTGCCGTCCGCCGTGTGATGTCAGCTGACGTCACTACACAGCAGGCCTTTGTCGTCCGCCGCTGTAGGCAAAGTTTTGTTCTTTGCCGTCCGCCGCGGACGGCAAAGCCTTTGCTGAGCCACTGTAGGCAAACTGACCAAATTGGTCAGCCTCCTAGGAAGCACAGCTGCCTGCCACGTGGCCTCTTTGCCGTCCGCTGCTGATGGCAAAGAGCCCTTTGCCGTCGGTGGCTGACGGCAAAGAGCCTGCATATTGTCTCTTTTTTCTGTTTTTTCTTAATCCAACAATTTTCACAGCAAATATATCACATATTTAACAGCAAACATATCCAGCACACATATCACATATCCAGCACATAATTCCATATACATATATATAATATAGCAAAGTTTCATCAACATATATAGGAAGTTCCATCCATACACATTGTTCCATATACATATTACATAGCAAAGTTTCATCAACGTAGCAAGTTCTATCATAGCAAGCTAGATACAATGCAAAGTTTTAACAAAGAAAAAGCAAGCACTCCATCCTAGCAAGCTAGCTTCCATGAAGTGAGTGAAATCTGCAAAATGGTAAATATGAAGTTAGAAATTGGTGAATAGAACAAGAAGAAGACTATAACAAGAAGTATATGTCATTTATGACCTAACTTAGGTGGAATGGATCATTTATGAGCTAACTAAGTTGAAATGGGTTGTTTATGAGCTAACTTAGTTGGAATGTATCATTTATGAGCTAACATAGTTGAAATGGGTCGTTTATGAGCTAACTAAGGTGAAGGGCATCATTTTTGAGCTAACTAAGGTGAAATGGATCGTTTTTGAGCTAACTAAGGTGAAATGAATCGTTTTTTAGCTAACTAAGGTAAAATGGATCGTTTTTGAGCTAACTTAGTTGAAATGGGTCATTTATGAGCTAACTAAGGTGAAATGCCACGTTTTTGAACTAACTAAGGTGAAATGGATCGTTTTTGAGCTAACTAAGGTGAAATGGATCGTTTTTGAGCAAACTTAGGTGAAATGGATCATTTTAGAGCTAATTTAGGTGAAATGGATCATTTTAGCTAACTTAGGTGAAATGGATCGTTTAGGAGCTACTCTAGGTAAATTGGGTCATTTTAGAGCTAACTTGGATAAACTGGATCATTTATAAGCTAACCTAGGTAAGATGGGTCATTTTGGAGCTAACTTAGGTAAAATGGATCGTCTATGAGCTAACTAAGCTAATTATGCAATTTTTGACATAAGTAAGCTAAGTACAGATCGTTTTAGAGCTAACTTAGGTAAAATGGATGGTTTTGGAGGTCAATAAGCTTATTAAGTCATTTTGGAGGAGAAGAAGCTAAGTCTAGGTCATTATGGTAAGCATTGGAGGAAATAAAGCTAAGTCTAGGTCTTTATGCATGTGTTAAGCAAAACACTAGATAAACTTACCAAGATCCAGGAGGTGTAGGAGCGGGGTGGCTCGTGTCGGTAGCTGGAGAAGGATCGTGCGATGCTTGTGTGGAGTTACGCTGCACCAAAGATCATTTCCAATGTCTTGTTAGCATGATGACACTCAAATGTTAAGACTAGCAAGTAATGTCCATTCAAATAAAACTCACCGTGGTCCCAGGAGCAATCACTGGCATCGGCGGAGCGGTCTGACCTGTCTTCTGACACACAGACTGCACATTTGGTTTTGACGACTCAGTCATACTAGTTAGTAATGAGACAAACACTACATGAATGTTTTGGCTAATCTGCAGAAGAAACTTACCACAAGGAGCTCGTGCATGGCCCTTGCCTGCATGTCATTCCGTGCCCTCTCCTCCTCCATCATCTTTGTCGTCCTCTCCTCCAACTCCCGCTGCCTCTCCGCCGCCTCCGCCAGAAGTTTCTCCGTTCTATCTCTCTCACTCTGTATAGCAGCCTGCAACACCACTCACATGACCATTTGTAATCATTGATGGAAGCGCACACAATGTAATGGAGAAAGATAACTGAGTACGTATCACTAACCTTGATGGCGAGTTGCACTGGCCGTTCACAAGGCCTTATCTCAGGAGCGGAGCTCGACTGGCGCGCCTTGATCTCCGGGAGAGTGCTAGGACAACGGATAAGTCCATCTCCAATGGCTATGGAGCCATGGGACCTCCCGCCACCAGATATCATCAACAGCTCTGGATCAATGGGACCCTGGCTCGGGTTAAAGTCCTCCCCTTTCCTCGCCTTCCCCTCATCTCTATATCTCACGAGCTTGTTGTGGGAGGAGATGTTGGTGAAGTTGTTTGCATCATCGAGGTCAGACTAAGAGAAAGCCTTGACTTTCTTGAAAGAGGCAGTGTGGGCCATGGCATACAGGTCGTACACCTCTGGCACCTTATCCGCCTTATTGTAGCGTGCCTGAAAGAGAGAAACAATGAAAATTAGTAATTAAAGGGCTCAAGCTAGCATGATGAATGAATTGCATGAATCATGAAGCAAACCACATACCCAGTTGCGCCCGAACTGATATAAGTTGGAGCTGCCTTGATGGTGTGGCACACCTTCCATTTGGGCACGTTTGTCCTTGGCCTCCTTGTGGAGGGCTAGCCATCGTTGTGAGCACCACTCATCGACCAACACCTCCCAACAATCCATCCGATCCGCACACCATCTCGGAGGCGCCTAAGTTAGCAAATAGAAACTTGAGCGCTATGGCTAAGAATTACTAAATGAAGGAACTTAAGTAGAGAAGGCCTTAAGAATTACCTTCATGTACTGCTCCTTACTCAGGAACTTATCGCGGCACGCTGGCTTGGTCTTCTTGATACCACGCAAGGCGTAGTAGTCTCGAACAGCCTGCACCTGAGCCTCGTGCCGTAAGTTCTGGAGTAGGCGCTTGCAGACGTTCTCGATAACATGTGCCGCGTCCTCCTCGTATCCCTCCTCACACCTGTAGAATGTGTGCAATCAAATGAGACAATATTGATTAGTACAATTAATAACTAGCTAGTTGAAGATTTTTAAATGTGTAAAGGAGAAATTACCCAGAACTTTCTGATCACCATGTCTGCCCTCGTGTCGCACACGACACCGTCGATAATCTCATTTGGCGTGGCCGGGGCAGCCACGTAGTGCTCCCAGCTCAATCCAAGCTCTGGAAGCCGACCCTCACCAGGCAACGTGACAAACCCCGGGAAGTTTTGCCGGCAAAGAACTCCAAGGACGGAGTTGGGCCGGCGGACACTATGATGGTGGTCCCAACCCCTGCAGCATGACAAGGCCAACGCATTAGTTATTTGAAAAAACGTGAATGCACAAGGTACAAAAATATTAAATGCACTTACGTACCTCTCCCCATCAGGGAAAATCAACCACCTCTGCTCGCGGGTCACCAGCACGGACGGGAGCCGTGTAGCACCACGCTGGTAGACGGTGCCCCCCTCCTCCTCAAGATCAGTCGGCTCCCCGCCATCATCAGCATGGCCACTCGGCTCCTCGGGCTGATCCGGCCAGGTACCCCATCCGGACGTGTGCTCCTCCGGGGTCATGTGGGCCGAACTCTCGTGGGCCGAAGGCCAGTCGACCCGAGGCTCGTGGGCCCAAGACCCGAGGCTCGTGGGCCCAAGACCCGAGTCGTTCTTGTCAAATGAATGGACCTTATAGTCAAAACCATTAGCGACTTGTCTCAATTCGGCGTCCATAGACTCTGAATTAGCCTACAGGTTTAATATGAAAGGATTGTTGCATTATGCACAAATTAGCGAATGAAATGAAATTGTCTAATAGAAATTACCGTTTGTTTGAACCAAGAGATGAAACCGGGATAGCCACCTCCTTGCTTTGCGAGAAGCTCATACTCTTCGACGGAATCCTTTTGGATCTCCGCTCCATACGAGAATATGGTGACGTATCGACTGTATGACATATCCAGGAATAAGAGTAGTTCAAAGGAAATAGAAGTTGCGAAACAATGTACCGAGAACTTACTCGATGTACGGCCGCACTTCTATCAGGTTGTTTAAGATATACAACGAAATGGTCCGCCATTCTTCGTTATCCAAAGATACTGGATGTGAAACACTAGCTGGTGCGAGATTCCCTTTGAATAGGCTGAGGTTGGATCCACCCTTTTTAGGCTCGTCAGCATTGTACCGAGGCTTCGGATTATGCAAATGACGATTTTTGGCTTCGTAGTGCGCTGTTACGAAGTTTGCCGCCTCCTCTGTAATGAATGCCTTAGCCATTGATGCTTCAATTCTATGTTTATTTTTACATTTTTCTCGAAGCGTCTTCTGCATCCTCTCAGTTGGGTAGCACCAACGATTTTGCACGGGCCCCCCAATCTTGCCTCGGTCGGGAGATGCAAAATCAAATGCTGCTTGGATTAAAGAAGCCCGGTGGAAAGATCTTCTCTAACTTGCAGATCAACTCTGGCGCCAACTCTTCCATTTCTTCTAGCACGCCAGGCGATAGTTCTTTCGCACAAAGAACACGGAAGAAATAGCTGAGTTCTGCCAGTACTAGCCATTCATCCTCAGGGATGAAGCCACGCAACATCACCGGCATTACCCGCTCACTCCATATGTGCCAATCATGACTCTTGAGAACAAATATCTTCAGTTTATCAAGATTTGCTCCCCTCTTTAGATTCGCTGCATACCCATCGGGGAACATCAACTGCTGTTGCACCCACAAGAGAATTTCCCTCATACACTAGTAGAAAAAGGGGCTATGGTCCAGGCCGCCTCAGCCCATTAGTCCCGGTTCAGTCTAGAACCGGGACTAATGTGAGCAGTGGTCCCGGTTCGTGCGGCTAAGGCATTAGTCCCGGTTCATCTAGACGTTTTGGTCCCGGTTGGTGGGATGAACCGGGACCAATGGGCCTCGCTCCTGGCCCACAACTATTGGTCCTGGTTCGTGCCACAAACCGGGACCAAAGATTAGACCTTTAGTCCCGGTTTGAGGCACGAACCGGGACTAATGGGGATGAGACCTTTAGTCCCGGTTCGTGCCACGAACCGGTACTAAAGGTCCCATTTTCAAACTATACCCCCCCCCCCCCCCGTGGATCGCCTTTTCAGTTTTAAAAAAATAAAAGAAAATGATGTAAATGTCAAAAAAATAAAAGAAAATAAGTTTCACATGTGATATGTGGTCTAGTTGTTGGGAAAATTTACAAATATGAATTTCGACTTTATTTACAAAATCTCTCTGGAATTTGTAAAATGCGCATAACTTTTGCATACGAACTCGAATGAAAAAGTTTTTTATATGAAAAATCATCTACTCGAAAAGTTACATCCGATGGAGACCGCCTACGGCCTGTTTGCAAATTTCTAGAATCCTCAAATTCCAAAAGGAAAAAAAGTTATGCTCAAATTTCAGTTTTTTTAAATTTCAGTTTTTTTAAATACTTATTCAAGAAGTATTAGTGTTACTAAATAATTATTCAAGAATATTAGTGTTATTAAATAATTATTTCACCTTTTTTGAATTTTGGTCAAATCTGGTCAAACTATGGTCAAATCTGGTCAAACTATGGTCAAATCTGGTCAAACTGTGGTCAAACTTGGTCAAACAATGGTCAAAGTACTTATTCAAAAATATTAGTGTTACTAAAAAATTATTGTTTTTTAGAACAATAGTTTTAAACTCAAACAGTGAAATATGTGACTTAATGCTCAAGCTAAATTCCTGAGGGTTAATAGGATTGACATCTTACTATTGTCAGGAAAACAACAAGTGCAGACTTGGAAACGAGGAAGAATAGAACCCGGAAGTTAAGCGTGCTCAGGCTGGAGTAGTGAGAGGATGGGTGATCGTTCGAGAAGTGAGATGATTTGGAATGATGAGGGGTGATTAGAGATTAAATTGAGCAGTGATGAGGGGTGATTAGAGATTAGAGGTTAAAATAATTCAGAAATTTGAAAATAAAAAAATTTCAAAAAAAATTCAAAAAAAAATCAGGAAATTTCCTTTAGTACCGGTTGGTATTACCAACCGGGACTAAAGGTGGACCGGCCATGTGGAGGGCCTTTAGTCCCGGTTCTGGATTGAACCGGGACTAAAGGGTCAGGGCATTAGTACCGACACTTTAGTCCCGGTTCCAGAACCGGGACTAAAGGCCCTTACGAACCGGGACTAAAGGCCCTTTTTCTACCAGTGATAGCTGGCCTTCCAAGATTGAACCATGCCTTTGGCTTCGTCCAGTTCTGCTTTCCTTTCGGTTCTTTCATGTTTTGTAACGGCCTATCACATAGCGCCTCCAGATCGACTCTAGCCTTAGTATTATCCTTTGACTTCCCATCTATGCTGAACAATGTACCAAAAAGTGCCTCGGCGATATTCTTCTCAGTGTGCATCACGTCGATGTTGTGTGGGCAAAGGAGGTCTTTGAAGTAAGGCAGATCCCATAAGCATGTTTTGTGAGTCCACGCGTGCTTAGTATTATACCCCTTGAAGTACCCTGGACGTTGTGGATCTGGCTCAAGAGCGTTTAACTGATCCAGGGTCTGTTGGCCTGTCAATGCAGGTGGTGCAGAGTTTTTGACAACTGTACCCCTGATGAAGTTCTTCTTGTCTTTCCTGAACTTATGGCGAGGATCCAGGAACTGTCTATGCATGTCGAAGTAAGAAAACTTGCGACCGGCCTGAAGCCAACGAAACTCAAGAGCTCCCTTGCATGTGGGGCATGGGAACCTTCCATGCACACACCAGCCAACGAATAGCGCATACGCCGGCAAGTCATGCGTCGAGTACATGTACCAGACACGCATTATGAAGTTCCGTTTGCTAAAGGCGTCGTATGTCCTGAACCCATTATCCCAGGCTTCTTGCAATTCGTCCTTAAGCGGCTGCATGTACACATTCATATTTTTGCCCGGATAGTTGGGTCCTGGAATTATCAACGTCAGGAAAATGTTCTTTCTTTGCATAATCTGTCCGGGGGGGGGGAGATTGAGTGGAAAGACAAATACGGGCCAACAACTGTATTGGGCTGCCGTCATACCAAACACACTGAACCCATCCGTGCTGATGCCGACTCGAGGATGCCTCGGATCTGCCGCTTTGTCAGCATGTAATTCATCAAAATTGAAAAATATATGACCTAACTAATAATTCACAAATATATGACCCCGTCGGCCTCTGGAAGGCCAAAGAACACCTTTTCGGGAGGTGTCGGGGGTCGGGGTGTCCTGTCGGTGTCGGGGTGCCGTGTCGGGCTCGGGGTGCTGTTTTGGGGTCGGGGTGTGGTGTCGGGGTCAGGGGGTCGGTTGTCGGGGTGTGGTGTCGGGGTCGGGGTGTGGTGTCGGGGTTGGGGGGGGGGGTCTGGGGGTCGGGTGTCGGGGGGTCGGGTGTCGGGGTATCGGGGTGTCGTGTCGGGGTCGGGGTGTGGTGTCAGGGTGTCGGGGTCGGGGGTCGGGGTCGGGGTGTCGGGCCGGGGTGTCGGGGTGGCGTGTCGGGGTCGGGGTGTCGGAGGTCGGGGTCGGGGTGTCGGGGGTCGGGGGTCGGGGTGTCGGGCCGGGGTGTCGGGTGTCGGGATCGGGGTCGGGGTGTCGGGGGTCGGGGGTCGGGGTCGGGTTGTCGGGCCGGGGTGTCGGGGGTCGGGGTGTCAGGGGTCGGGGTCGGGGTGTTTCCTTCTATCGTTCTTCTTCTTTCCTTCTCTTCTTCTTCTTTCTTCTTCTTCTTTCCTTTCTTCTTCTTCTTCTATCCTTCTTCTTCTTTCCTTTCTTCTTCTTCTTCTTCTTCTTCTTCTTCTTCTTCTTCTTCTTCTTCTTCTTTCCTTTCTTCTTCTTTCCTTTCTTCTTCTTCTTCTTCTTCTTCTTCTTCTTCTTCTTCTTCTTCTTCTTCTTTTTTCATCTTTTTTCTACTTCTTTTACTTCTTTTCTTTTCTTCTATTCTTCTTCTTCTACTTCTTCTACTTCTTTTCTTCTTCTTCTTTTTCATCTTTTTTCTACTTCTTTTCTTTTCTTCTTTTTCATCTTTTTTCCACTTCTTCTTCTTTTCTTCTACATATTCTTTTTTCTAACACTAACACTAAATTTTCTTCTTTTCTAACACTAAATCTAACACTAGCACTAACACTAACAATTAAACAAGAATTAAACAGCAAAAAAAAGAAAAACGAAAAAAAACTCACCGGAGCAGGGGGCGACGCTGGCGCCGGGGTGGTGGGTGGGTGGGGGGCGGCGGGGCTCCGGGGCAGTGGGATGGCCGGGCGGCGGGGGCGGGGGCGGCGGGGGCGGGGGCGGCGGGGCGCAGGGGCGGCGACCTCTGGGGCGCAGGGGCGGCGAGCTCGGGGGCGCAGGGACGGCGAGCTCCGTGGCGCAGGGGCGGCGAGCTCCGGGGCGCGAGCCTGGCTCCGGCGCGGGCGACGGGACGCCGGGGCGGTGACGGGTGATGGGGGCGACGGGGCGACGGGGCGAGGGGAGGTGGGGCAAGGGGGCGGCGGGGCGAGGGGAGGTGGGGCAAGGGGGCGGCGATGGGTGGCGGGGGAGGCGGGGCAAGGGGGCAGCGGTGGGTGGCGGGGGAGGCGGCGGGTGGCGGTGGTCGTCGGGGAGGAGAGGGAACAGAGAGAGATGGGCCGGGCGGGGTGGGGCGCCGTTAGTAACCTAAACGGTTGCCGTCCGCCCCCCTTTGTCGTCCGCTTACTTACTCTTTGCCGTCTGCTAGCAGACGGCAAAGAGGGGGTGTTAAGTTTTTTTAACCAGCTCGTCAGTGGGTCCCCCCTCCCTCTTTGCCGTCTGCTAGCCGACGGCAAAGAATCTTTGCCGTCCGCTAGCAGACGGCAAAGAACTGGCTGATGGCAAAGAAGGTTTTTGCCGGAATTGTATACGGGGTTGCTTGAATCCATGACATCGTGGTTCATCCGATGAGATCATCGTGGAGCATGTGGGAGCCAACATGGGTATCCAGATCCCGCTGTTGGTTATTGACCGGAGAGTCGTCTCGGTCATGTCTGCATGTCTCCCGAACCCGTAGGGTCTACACACTTAAGGTTCGGTGACGCTAGGGTTGTAGGGATATGTATATGCAGTAACCCGAATGTTGTTCGGAGTCCCGGATGAGATCCCGGACGTCACGAGGAGTTCCGGAATGGTCCGGAGGTAAAGAATTATATATAGGAAGTGCTATTTCGGCCATCGGTATAAGTTTCGGGGTCACCGGTATTGTACCGGGACCACCGGAAGGGTCCCGGGGGTCCACCGGGTGGGGCCACCTACCCTGGGGGGCCACATGGGCTGTAGGGGGTGCGCCTTGGCCTACATGGGCCAAGGGCACCAGCCCCAAGAGGCCCATGCGCCCAGGGTTCAAGAAAGGAAGAGTCCCAAAGGGGGGCACCCCCTAGGTGCCTTGGGGGGGAGGGACTCCTCCCTTGGCCGCCGCCCCCCTAGGAGATTGGATCTCCTAGGGCCGGCGCCCCCCTTGGCTCCCTATATATAGTGGAGGAAGGAGGGCCTCTCGACCCCACGCCTTTGGTGCCTCCCTCTCCCTCTCCAACACCTCCTCCTCCTCCATAGAGCTTGGCGAAGCCCTGCTGGAGTACCGCAACTCCACCACCACCACGCCGTCGTGCTATTGCTGGAGCCATCTTCCTCAACCTGTCCTTTCCCTTGCTGGATCAAGAAGGAGGAGACGTCACGCTGACCGTACGTGTGTTGAACGCGGAGGTGCCGTCCGTTCGGCGCTAGGATCTCCGGTGATTTGGATCACGTCGTGTACGACTACCTCATCCCCGTTCTTTGAACACTTCCGCTCGCGATCTACAAAGGTATGTAGATGCATCCGATCACTCATTGCTAGATGAACTCATAGATGGATCTTGGTGAAACCGTAGGAAAATTTTGTTTTCTGCAACGTTCCCCAACAGTGGCATCATGAGCTAGGTCTATGAGTAGTTCTCTTGCACGAGTAGAACACAAATTTGTTGTGGGTGTTGATGTTGTCAACTTTCTTGCCGCTACTAGTCTTATCTTGCTTCAGCGGTATTGTGGGATGAAGCGGCCCGGACCAACCTTACACGTACGCTTACGTGAGACCGGTTCCACCGACTAACATGCACAAGTTGCATAAGGTGGCTGGCGGGTGTCTGTCTCTCCCACTTTAGTTGGAGCGGATTCGATGAAAAGGGTCCTTATGAAGAGTAAATAGAAGTTGAAAAATCACGTTGTGGCTTTCACGTAGGTAAGAAAACGTTCTTGCTAGAACCCTTTTGCAGCCACGTAAAACTTGCAACAACAATTAGAGGACGTCTAACTTGTTTTTGCAGCAAGTGTTCTGTGATGTGATATGGCCAAAGTTGTGATGAATGATGAATGATATATATATATATATATGATGTATGAGATGTTCATGCTATTGTAATAGGAATCATGACTTGCATGTCGATGAGTATGACAACCGGCAGGAGCCATAGGAGTTGTCTTTTTTTTGTATGACCTGCGTGTCATTGAGAAACGCCATGTAAATTACTTTACTTTATTGCTAAACGTGTTAGCCATAGTAGTAGAAGTAATAGTTGGCGAGAAACTTCATAGAGACACGATGATGGAGATCATGATGATGGAGATCATGGTGTCAAGCCGGTGACAAGATGATCCTGGAGCCCCAAGATGGAGATCAAAGGAGCTATGTGATATTGGCCATATCATGTCACTATTATTATTTGATTGCATGTGATGTTTATCATGTTTTGCATCTTGTTTACTTAGCACGGCGGTAGTAAATAAGATGATCCCTCATAATAATTTCAAGAAAGTGTTCCCCCTAACTGTGCACCGTTGCGACTGTTTGTTGTTTCAAAGCACCACGTGATGATCGGGTGTTAGATTCCGACGTTCACATACAACGGGTGTAAGACAGATTTACACATGCAAAACACTTAGGTTGACTTGACGAGCCTAGCATGTACAGACATGGCCTCGGAACACAGAAGACCGAAAGGTCGAGCATGAGTCGTATAGAAGATACGATCAACATGAAGATGTTCGCCGACGTTGACCAGTTCGTCTCACGTGATGATCGGACACGACCTAGTTAACTCGGATCATGTTATACTTAGATGACTGGAGGGATGTCTATTTGAGTGGGAGTTCATTGTAGAATTTGATTAGATGAACTTAATTATCATGAACTTAGTCTAAAATATTTACAATATGTCTTGTAGATCAAATGGCCAACGTAGTCCTCAACTTCAACGCATTCCTAGAGAAAACCAAGCTGAAAGACGATGGCAGCAACTACACGGACTAGGTCCGGAACCTGAGGATCATCCTCATAGCTGCCAAGAAAGATTATGTCCTACAAGCACCGCTAGGTGAAGCTCCCGTCCCACAGAACCAAGACGTTATGAACGCTTGGCAGACACGTGTTGATGATTACTCCCTCGTTCAGTGCGGCATGCTTTACAGCTTAGAGCCGGGGCTCCAAAAGCGTCTTGAGAGACATGGAGCATATGAGATGTTCGAAGAGCTGAAAATGGTTTTTCAAACTCATGCCCGGATCGAGAGATATGAAGTCTCCGACAAATTCTTCAGCTGTAAGATGGAGGAAAATAGTTCTGTCAGCGAGCACATACTCACTATGTCTGGGTTACATAACCGCTTGACTCAGCTGGGAGTTAATCTCCCGGATGACGCGGTCATTGACAGAATCCTCCAGTCGCTTCCACCAAGCTACAAGAGCTTTGTGATGAACTTCAATATGCAGGGGATGGAAAAGACCATTCCTGAGGTATTTGCAATGCTGAAATCAGCAGAGGTAGAAGTCAAGAAGGAACATCAAGTGTTGATGGTCAATAAACCACTAAGTTCAAGAAGGGCAAGGGTAAAAAGAACTTCAAGAAGGACGGCAAGGGAGTTGCCGCGCCCGGTAAGCAAGCTTCTGGGAAGAAGCCAAAGAATGGACCCAAGCCCGAGACTGAGTGCTTTTATTGCAAGGGAAGTGGTCACTGGAAGCGGAACTGCCCCAAATACTTAGCGGACAAGAAGGCCGGCAAAACAAAAGGTATATGTGATATACATGTAATAGATGAAGGAAATATGCCCTAGAGGCAATAATAAAGTTATTATTTATTTCCTTATATCATGATAAATGTTTATTATTCATGCTAGAATTGTATTAACTGGAAACATAATACATGTGTGAATACATAGACAAACAGAGTGTCACTAGTATGCCTCTACTTGACTAGCTCGTTAATCAAAGATGGTTATGTTTCCTAACCATGGACAAAAGAGTTGTTATTTGATTAACGAGGTCACATCATTAGTTGAATGATCTGATTGACATGACCCATTCCATTAGCTTAGCACCCGATCGTTTAGTATGTTGCTGTTGCTATTCTTCATGACTTATACATGTTCCTATGACTATGAGATTATGCAACTCCCGTTTACCGGAGGAACACTTTGGGTGCTACCAAACGTCACAACGTAACTGGGTGATTATAAAGGAGTGCTACAGGTGTCTCCAAAGGTAGATGTTGGGTTAGCGTATTTCGAGATTAGGATTTGTCACTCCGAATGTCGGAGAGGTATCTCTGGGCCCTCTCGGTAATGCACATCACATAAGCCTTGCAAGCACTGCAACTAATATGTTAGTTGTGAGATGATGTATTACGGAACGAGTAAAGAGACTTGCCGGTAACGAGATTGAACTAGGTATTGGATACCGACGATCGAATCTCGGGCAAGTAACATACCGATGACCAAGGGAACAACGTATGTTGTTATGCGGTCTGACCGATAAAGATCTTCGTAGAATATGTAGGAGCCAATATGGGCATCCAGGTCCCGCTATTGGTTATTGACCGGAGACGTGTCTCGGTCATGTCTACATTGTTCTCGAACCGTAGGGTCCGCACGCTTAAGGTTTCGATGATAGTTATATTATGAGTTTATGAGTTTTGATGTACCGAAGGAGTTCGGAGTCCCAGATGAGATCGGGGACATGACGAGGAGTCTCGAAATGGTCGAGACGTAAAGATCTATATATTGGACGACTATATTCGGACATCGGAAAGGTTCCGAGTGATTCGGGTATTTTCGGAGGTACCGGGGAGTTACGGGAATACGGGGAAGAGTAATGGGCCTTGATGGGCTTTAGTGGGAAGAGGAAAAGGCTGTTGCGCCCCCCCTCCCCTTTGGTCCGAATTGGACTAGGGAAAAGGGGGCCGGCCACCTCTCCTTCTCCTCCTATTCCTTCTCCCTTCCTCCCCTTTTGGTGGACTCCTACTAGGACTTGGAGTCCTAGTAGGACTCCCATCCTGGCCGCACCCTATGCCTTGGCCGGCCTCCTCCTCCTCCATCCTTTATATACAGGGGCGGGGGGCACCCCATAGACACACAAGTTGATCCTTGAGATCGTTCCTTAGCCGTGTGTGGTGCCCCCTACCACCAAATTCCACCTCGATCATACCGTTGCAGTGCTTAGGCGAAGCCCTGTGTTGGTAGTACATCAAGATCGTCACCACGCCGTCGTGCTGACGGAACTCTTCCTTGACGCTTTGCTGGATTGGAGCCCGAGGAACGTCATCGAGCTGAACGTGTGCTAAGAACTCGGAGGTGCCGGAGTAACGGTGCTTGGATCGGTCGGATCGGGAAGACGTACGACTACTTCCTCTACGTTGTGTGATCGCTTCCGCAGTCGGTCTGCGTTGGTACGTAGACAACACTCTCCCCCTCGTTGCTATGCATCATCATGATCTTGTGTGTGCGTAGGAAATTTTTCGAAATTACTACGTTCCCCAACAATAGATGTGTACCTTACCAGTATTCGTAGTAGCTCCTGGGTATTCGATACCGGTGCAGTTGCTCACATTTGTAACTCAAAGCAGGAGCTGCGGAATAAGCGGAGACTGGCAAAGGACAAGGTGACGATGCGCATCGGGAATGGTTCCAAGGTCAATGTGATCGCCGTCGGCACGCTACCTCTACATTTACCTTCGGGATTAGTTTTAAACCTTAATAATTGTTATTTAGTGCCAGCTTTGAGCATGAACATTGTATCGGGATCTCGTTTAATTCTAGATGGCTACTCATTTAAATCCGAGAATAATGGTTGTTCTATTTATATGAGAGATGTGTTTTATGGTCATGCTCCAATGGTGAATGGTTTATTCTTAATGAATCTCGAGCGTAATGCTACATATGTTCATAGTGTGAATACCAAAAGATGTAAGGTTGATAGTCCCACATACTTGTGGCACTGCCGCCTTGGTCACATAGGTGTCAAACGCATGAAGAAGCTCCATGCAGATGGACTTCTAGAGTCTCTTGATTACGAATCATTTGACACGTGCGAACCATGCCTCATGGGTAAAATGACCAAGACTCTGTTCTCAGGAACAATGGAGCGAGCAACCAACTTATTGGAAATCATACATACTGATGTGTGCGGTCCAATGATCGTTGAGGCTCGCGGTGGCTATCATTATGTTCTCACCTCACTGATGACTTGAGTAGATATGGGTATGTCTACTTAATGAAACACAAGTCTAAAACCTTTGAAAAGTTCAAGGAATTTCAGAGTGAGGTTGAGAATCAACGTGACAGAAAAATCAAGTTTTTGCGATCAGATCATGGAGGAGAATACTTGAGTCATGAATTTGGCACACACTTAAGGAAATGTGGAATAGTTTCACAACTCACGCCGCCTGGAACACCTCAGCGTAATGGTGTGTCCGAACATCGTAATCGCACTCTATTAGATATGGTGCGATCTATGATGTCTCTTACCGATTTACCGCTATCATTTTGGGGCTATACTTTAGAGACTGCCGCATTCACTTTAGATAGGGCTCCGTCGAAATCCGTTGAGACGACACCGTATGAATTATGGTTTGGGAAGAAACCTAAGCTGTCGTTTCTAAAAGTTTGGGGATGTGATGCTTATGTCAAGAAACTTCAACCTGAAAAGCTCGAACCCAAGTCGGAAAAATGCGTCTTCATAGGATACCCTAAAGAAACTATTGGGTATACCTTCTACCTCAGATCCGAAGGCAAGATCTTTGTTGCCAAGAATGGATCCTTTCTAGAGAAGGAGTTTCTCTCGAAAGAAGTAAGTGGGAGGAAAGTAGAACTTGATGAATTGTTACCTCTTGAACTAGAAAATGGCGCAACTCAAGAAAATGTTCCTGAGGTACCTGCACCGACTAGAGAGGAAGTAAATGATGATGATCATGAAACTTCAGATCAAGTTGCTACTGAACTTCGTAGGTCCACAAGGACACATTCCGCACCAGAGTGGTACGGCAACCCTGTCCTGGAAATCATGTTGTTAGACAACGGTGAACCTTCGGACTATGAAGAAGTGATGGCGGGCCCGGATTCTGACAAATGGCTAGAAGCCATGGAATCTGAGATAGGATCCATGTATGAAAACAAAGTATGGACTTTGGCTGACTTGCCCGATGATCGGCGAGCCATAGAAAATAAATGGATCTTTAAGAAGAAGACAGACGCGGATGGTAATGTGACCATCCATAAAGCTCGGCTTGTCGCTAAGGGTTATCGACAAGTTCAAGGGGTTGACTACGATGAGACTTTCTCACCCGTAGCAAAGCTGAAGTCCGTCCGAATCATGTTAGCAATTGCCGCATACTATGATTATGAGATATGGCAAATGGATGTCAAAACGGCATTCCTTAATGGTTTCCTTAAGGAAGAATTGTATATGATGCAGCCGGAAGGTTTTGTCGATCCTAAGAATGCTGACAAGGTGTGCAAGCTCCAACGCTCGATTTATGGGCTGGTGCAAGCATCTCGGAGTTGGAACATTCGCTTTGATGAGATGATCAAAGCATTTGGGTTTACGCAGACTTATGGAGAAGCCTGCGTTTACAAGAAAGTGAGTGGGAGCTCTGTAGCATTTCTCATACTATATGTAGATGACATACTTTTGATGGGAAATGATATAGAACTCTTGGACATCATTAAGGCCTACTTGAATAAGAGTTTTTCAATGAAGGACCTTGGAGAAGCTGTTTATATATTAGGCATCAAGATCTATAGAGATAGATCAAGACGCCTCATAGGTCTTTCACAAAGCACATACCTTGATAAGATATTGAAGAAGTTCAATATGGAAGGGGTTCTTGCCTGTGCTACAAGGTGTGAAATTGAGCTCAGCTCAATGTCCGACCACGGCAGAAGATATAGAAGAGATGAGTGTCATCCCCTATGCCTCAGCCATAGGTTCTATTATGTATGCCATGCTGTGTACCAGACCTGATGTAAACCTTGCCGTAAGTTTGGTAGGAAGGTACCAAAGTAATCTCGGCAAGGAACACTGGACAACGGTCAAGAATATCCTGAAGTACCTGAAAAGGACTAAGGAAATGTTTCTCGTTTATGGAGGTGACGAAGAGCTCGTCGTAAAGGGTTACGTCGACGCTAGCTTCGACACAAATCTGGATGACTCTAAGTCACAAACCGGATACGTGTATATTTTGAATGGTGGGGCAGTAAGCTGGTGCAGTTGCAAGCAGCGCGTCGTGGCGGGGTCTACATGTGAAGCGGAGTACATGGCAGCCTCGGAGGCAGCACATGAAGCAATTTGGGTGAAGGAGTTCATCACCGACCTAGGATTCATACCCAATGCATCGGGGCCAATCAAACTCTTCTGTGACAACACTGGAGCTATTGCACTTGCCAAGGAGCCCAGGTTTCACAACAAGACCAGGCACATCAAGCGTCGCTTCAACTCCATTCGTGAAAATGTTCAAGATGGAGACATAGATATTTGTAAAGTACATACGGATCTGAATGTAGCAGATCCATTGACTAAACCTCTCCCTAGAGCAAAACATGATCAACACTAGAATTCCATGGGTGTTCGATTCATCACAATGTAACTAGATTATTGACTCTAGTGCAAGTGGGAGACTGTTGGAAATATGCCCTAGAGGCAATAATAAAAGCATTATTATTATATTTCCTTGTTCATGATAATTGTCTTCATTCATGCTATAATTGTGTTATCCAGAAATCATAATACATGTGTGAATAATAGACACCAACATGTCCCTAGTAAGCCTCTAGTTGACTAGCTCGTTGATCAACAGATAGTCATGGGTTCCTGACTATGGACATTGGATGTCATTGATAACGAGATCACATCATTAGGAGAATGATGTGATGGACAAGACCCAATCCTAAACATAGCATAAAGATCGTATAGTTCGTTTGCTAGACTTTTTCCAATGTCAAGTATCCTTTCCTTAGACCATGAGATCGTCTAACTCCCGGATAACGTAGGAGTGCTTTGGGTGTACCAAACGTCACAACGTAACTGGGTGACCATAAAGGTATACTACGGGTATCTCCAAAAGTGTCTGTTGGGTTGACACGGATCAAGACTGGGATTTGTCACTCCGTATGACGGAGAGGTATCACTGGGCCCACTCGATAATGCATCATCATTATGAGCTCAAAGTGACCAAGCGTCTGGTCACGGGATCATGCATTACGGTACGAGTAAAGTGACTTGCCGGTAACGAGATTGAACGAGGTATTGGGATACCGACGATCGAATCTCGGGCAAGTAACATACCAATTGACAAAGGGAATTGTATACGGGGTTGCTTGAATCCTCAACATCGTGGTTCATCCGATGAGATCATCATGGAGCATGTGGGATCCAACATGGGTATCCAGATCCCGCTGTTGGTTATTGACCGGAGAGTCGTCTCGGTCATGTCTGCATGTCTCCCGAACCCGTAGGGTCTACATACTTAAGGTTCGGTGACGCTAGGGTTGTAGGGATATGTATATGCAGTAACCCGAATGTTGTTCGGAGTCCCGGATGAGATCCCGGACGTCACGAGGAGTTCCAGAATGGTCCGGAGGTAAAGAATTATATATAGGAAGTGCTATTTCGGCCATCGGGATAAGTTTCGGGGTCACCGGTATTGTACTGGGACCACCGGAAGGGTCCCGGGGGTCCACCGGGTGGGCCACCTGCCCCGGGGGGCCACATGGGCTGTAGGGGGTGCGCCTTGGCCTACATGGGCCAAGGGCACCAGCCCCAAGAGGCCCATGCGCCTAGGGTTCAAGAAGGGAAGAGTCCCAAAGGGGGAAGGCACCCCCTAGGTGCCTTGGGGGGGGGAGGATCTCCTAGGGCCGGCGCCCCCCCCCTTGGCTCCCTATATATAGTGGGGGAAGGAGGGCCTCTCGACCCCACGCCTTTGGTGCCTCGCTCTCCCTCTCCAACACCTCCTCCTCCTCCAATGAGCTTGGCGAAGCCCTGCCGGAGTACTACAGCTCCACCACCACCACGCCGTCGTGCTGCTGCTGGAGCCATCTTCCTCAACCTCTCCTTCCCCTTGCTGGATCAAGAAGGAGGAGACGTCACACTGACCGTACGTGTGTTGAACGCGGAGGTGTCGTCCGTTCGGCGCTAGGATCTCCGGTGATTTGGATCACGTCGTGTACGACTACCTCATCCCCGTTCTTTGAACACTTCCGCTCGCGATCTACAAAGGTATGTAGATGCATCCGATCACTCGTTGCTAGATGAACTCATAGATGGATCTTGGTGAAACCGTAGGAAAATTTTGTTTTCTGCAACGTTCCCCAACACCCCCAAGCAAGTCATCTGACGGCACCAGACCCCCTTGAACTATTATAGGGCGAGGAATAATGCAAGACATGGCAAACCGAATTGGGATCATGGAAACACATCATTTATTGTTTTCGGTCTCCCTTGCCAACCTTTACACAGGATTGGCCCGCTCAACTTGTCATGAGTCGGGAGGTGGGCACTTAGTGTCTTAATCTTACAAACCTCGAGTAGTGTGAGGTGACTCTTAAGGGTATAGAGGGACACCATAGCGTCATCTAGGCGCTCCCTGGCGTGCTTGTACAATGCTCCCCCTTATGGAAATTTTGCACTTTAGCCCTTGCATCTTGAGGCACAAGTAAGGAAGGTGCACTACGACCAAGCAACCTGATAGTGCTCTTTGTCTCAGGGTCACGTCATATGTTACTTAGGTGTCGATGATGTTAAAAAGTGTATGCCCAAAAGTTACTTCCTAAATCATAAGTTATGGGCAGCGAGATATTTCCAATACTTGTTGCTTGCAACTCGTGTTTAAGGTTGTGAGGGGTGGCTGGATGTTCTACAGAAGGACTCTTGAGACCTATAATCTATCAAGAGTTATGACCAAGAGAATATTAAAGGAGAACTCCCCATAGATGGGTTCTTCTTGATGTCATAGTCATTGATGGTTGGACATGCAACGAGTGAGGATTCGTGTAAAAGTCTTTAGGGTAACCTTCGGCCCAAACAAGATATCTTAATGTGGCACTACACTTAGGCCCCATATGAGTTTGAATTGTGTAGGACAAGACAATGAATCATTTGACACAAATGGGTCATTGCCTTGTTGATGATGATGAATGCTTGAGTGATGGTGGAGATCTGCTCCTTTGTAATGTATACTACTAGCTTATTTGTCTTTCCACTGTGTTTTGCTGCTAGCGATGCATGCGACAATAGGGTAGTGATCTGTACTCCACATCTGGAACCTAAGTCTTTTAGTCCCTAAGCCTTTTTTTATTTGCACCATGATGTTGTTTCACTTTTGTTTTTGTTTTGTTATCTCATAATAGAAACCGATCCAAATTTAGATCTAATGAAAAAATTGATTCAGATGAATTAATACCCCCTCCGCTCCATATTAAATGTTATTGATTTAGTACAACTTTGTATTAAATAAAGGACAATTAATATGGATCTGAAGGAAGTACTATATTTGAAGGATTTGGATCCTTATGAATTTTTTCTAATTTGGCCATTTGATTCGCAAGATTGAACTCCTTTAGAATTTTTCCTTATGATTCAATTTCACCCTATTTTTTTAGGATAATTTCCATCCACTCAAACATTTTTGTAAAATTCCGTTGTTATTTCTATGCAATAAAAAATAGTTTGATCCAAACTCAAGTAGTTTTTTAATCCTACAGGATTCAAAGGGCACGAGCTCACGACGCTCTATGTTTTCATGTTCCTTTATTTTGAGAATCCCGTGAACCAGAGAGGCCCTAATGCTGTTATCAAGTTTAATTTCGGAATTAGTCCATTTATTGAAGTGGAAGCATAGACGGTGACACCTACTTTTTATCTTATCAAGTGGTAGCATCCCAAGGGTCATTGTTCATAATTTCCAGGCTCTTGACAGATTCACATTGAGTGTATGGACAATAGTACTATGATAAGGGCATAAGCATAATAATTGGGATGGACTACTTTTCAAGATCACAAACAAAAATCCTAAATATTTTTAGGAAAGTCTATTTTCTCCACTTTTCAAATGTCTGTATACCTTTGAACAGTTTCTGTTGGGTACTATCAAGCTAGCAAGGAGAGAGTTTTCTAGCTAAGAAAACCCAGTGTGCCAAAGTTCAGTTCAGAATGTTGAGCTCTTTTTTCTGGTACCTCTGAGCTTTTTATCCATTCAAGCACGCCCCTGTTAGCTCCGGCACCTTCGAGTTAATGTATCATGCACTTCTGATCTTATCACATTTTGCTTAGCTCATCATTCCAATATAGGCCTAGCATGTCGGAGTAAATGACTACGGGTAGCCTCGACGCCCCCCTATGATACTTCAAGACATCGAGGCTAGTTGCGCCCCTCACACCTCCTGGACGAATGGCCGGCTTCTTAGGCCGACTGGTCTAGGAGGCCGGCTGCTTGAGGCGGCAAAACGCCAGAAGGTGGCTACGAGGAAGCCGGCTCCTAGCAGGCGGCCCTCGTGCCCCCAAAGTTTGCACTCACATAACTGCGAAAGGATGGGGTGTGGCTACAGTGCGATCTGCCACCCCTGAATCTAGGGCTGAGCGCGGCTATAGTGCGGCCGTACCAAGCGGGGCATTGTAGCCATGCTGCCCGTGACATCACCTACTACGTAGAGAGCTACGCTCCCATGACGGCCGGTCGGTATGGCCCACAGGTGGCGGGCCCTACCTGTTGGCGAGCCCCAGAAGGCGGCATATCCCCAGCAGGCGGCAATGGGGGCGGGCCGCCTCCTAGCAGGCGGCCCCCTCCCCCCTCAAAGTATGTGCTCCATTAATTAGAAGAGATGGGGTGTGGCTACAGTGAACGCCCGCCAGACAGCGGGACTGTAGCCACTCTACCCCCGACAAAGCATCCATCATCAGTAGCAAGGCTATAGTACAAAGCGATCAACCAAACCCGCCAGCGGCGGGCACGGCCTGTCGGCCGAGTACACAACAGTCGGCGGGACCCACCAAGCGACGGGCCCCAGCAGCCGACGGAGAAGCCGGCGTCCAGAGATACTGATAGCCAGGTCCTACACCCGAACGGATTACCATCATACCCCTGGGAGGTAAGCCTACATAAACCCCCCAGGCTTCCCCATGCAAAAGGGTTCAGAACCTTAGAGATTACACAGATACACACATAGAGAGAGAGAGAGGAGTAGGGCTGGCCTTGTTCCCCATGCAAGATGGATTTCCCATGGTTTGCTGGTACCAAGGTCTGGATCTGGTTGGACAAGTGTGAGGCGTTTTTCAGATTGTATAACATTCCTGACATCTTCAAGGTTACTTCTGCATCTTTGTATCTGTTAGACAACGCAACCCATTGGTACCAAGCTTTCAAACAGACCGGTGCAGTTCACACTTGGGAACAATTTTGTGTTGCTGTGTTGTTGGAATTTGATGTGGATGTCTATAGACAGAAGATGAAAGAGATGATGATGCTGAAGCAGTTGGGCACAGTGGATGAGTACAAGCAACAGTTTCTACAACTGGTTTATATAGTAAGGCTATATGAGCCAACACTTAGTGAGACGTTTCTCGTGACTAGGTTTATTATGGGCCTAAAGGATGAGTTGCGCTCTGCAGTGGAGTTTCAAATTCTCTATTATGTGCAAGTAGTAGCTCAATATGCTGCTGTACAGGAGAGTTTATTGCTGCAGCAGAAGAACAACAAACCAAGTTTTCCCAAAACTGCTTATACTAAGACAGACAATAGATCTGGGTTTGCAACAGGAGAGTTGTGGAAAGCAAAGCAGCTGAAGGAATATAGGCATGCAAATGGTTTGTGTTACAAGTGTGGGGACAAGTTTGTGCCAGGACATGTGTGTCATCAACCAGTAGCAGAGAAAGCTCAGTTGAAAGCTGCTGAAGTTGTGGATCCACATGAGATAATCTCTGATGCAGTTGTGGATCCACAGGAGAGACTGAAGAATGTGCTACTGTGTCTGCTACAGCCCTGTCTAGAGCTGCTCACCCTAAAACAATTCAACCGAGAGCTCTGATGGGAAATAAAGTGGTACTAGTTCTAGTAGACTCGGGCATCACTCACACCTTTGTAGATCAGTCTTTATTGAACAAAATTGCTGCCACTGCAGAAAAACTAGAGAGAACAATGCCTGTGAAAGTAGCAAATGGTAATATAATAAATTATGTGGAAAGAGTACCTAAAGTAACCTGGTGGATTCAGGGACACAACTTGTGCAGTTCCATGCAAGTATTACCACTAGGAGGCCATGATATCATATTGGGAATCGATTGGTTGGAGAAATGGGGGGGTGATGAAATGTCATTGGGCTGAGAGGTGGATTCAGTTTCAGTGCCAAGGTCAGGAGGTCAAGTTGTAAGGTGTGTTGCCAGTAAAACAAGACCACATTGAGGAAGTCTCTGCAGATCAACTAGTCAAGTGGGAAAGAGGGAATGATGTGTGGGTCACTGCCTTGCTCAACAGGATTGTGATGGCACCTGTATTGGAAACAAGATTGTCAGAATCGTGATTTTGAATCGGATCGGAGCTCCGATGGTAGGATCGCAAATCGTAGAATCTTCACTATCAGGATCGTAGAAACATAGATTCTATGAACTAAAATCATAGAATCATAGGGGTTAGTTTGGATCGTAAAGTCGTAGAATCGTATAACAGAATCGCGATTCTGACAACCTTGATTGGAAACACCCCCAGCTGTGCAACAGGTGCTAGACATGAACAAAGAAGTGTTCAGAGATCCAAAATCTTTACCTCCCTACAGAGCTTTTGATCACTCTATTAATTTACTTCCTGATACAATTCCTGTTAACTGTAGACCCTATAGATACTCACCTTTACAGAAAGATGAAATAGAGAATCGGGTCAAGGAAATGCTAGATGCTGGTTTGATCACACCTAGTGTTAGCCCATTTGCTGCTCCTGTGTTATTGGTCAAAAAGAAGGATGGCACATGGAGGTTCTGTGTGGACTACAGAAAACTCAATGCAGTATCTATCAAGAACAAATTTCCTATGCTAGTTATTGATGAAATATTGGATGAATTAGGAGGAATGAAATGGTTTTCTAAATTAGATCTTAAAGCTGGTTACCATCAGATAAGAATGAAAGAGGAGGATGAGTTCAAAACAGCTTTCAAGACACACCATGGATAGTTTCAATTCAGAGTTATGCCCTTTGGATTAGCTACTGCACCAGGCACTTTTCAGTGTGTGATGAATTTCCTGCTTGCAGGGCCAAATAGGAAGTTTGCACTGGTATTCATGGATGATATTTTAATATTCAGTTTCACATTGGAAGAACATTTGGAACACCTACAGTCTGTATTTGATATACTCAAGGAAAACTAGTTGTGTGTCAAGGAATCTAAATGTGTGTTTGCTCAGAACTCTCTGGAATATTTAGGGCACATCATTTCTGACCAAGGAGTAGCAACAGATCCTGAAAAAACTGAGGCAATGATGCAGTGGCCTGTTCCAACAAATGTTACTGAATTAAGAGGGTTTTTGGGCCTGACAGGGTATTACAGGAAATTTGTGAGAAATCATGGACTGTTGGCCAAACCTCTCACTACTTTGCTCAAGAAACAATCATTTGTATGGACTGATGCAGCTCAACAAGCTTTCCAAGTGCTCAAGCAAGCTATGATCAACACACTAGTATTAGCTCTTCCAGATTTCAACAAGACCTTCACTGTGGAAACAGATGCTTGCAACACAGGAGTTGGGGTAGTGCTGTCACAAGAAGACCATCCAGTAGCTTTCTATAGTAAAGCACTTGGGGTCAACAATCAGAAAAAGTCCATATATGAAAAGGAATTCCTGGCAATTATGATGGCAATTGACAGGTGGAGATCTTACTTATCTAGAGCCCCTTTTGTGATCAAAACTGACCACCAGAGTTTGTGCCATTTGGGAGACCAAAACTTGACTTCATATTTGCAAAGAAAAGCAATGAGCAAGTTGGTGGGCTTGCAATTCACTATCCACTACAAGAAGGGGGTGGAAAATTCAGCAGCTGATGCTCTGTCTAGAGTTGCTCATCTGTTTCAAGTACAGAATGTGTCCACCGGTAAACCAGTGTGGGTGCAAGAAATATTGAACTCCTACTCAGTGGATCCTATAGCCTCTGCAATGCTGCAAAAATTAGCAGTAGACACAAAGGCTTGCCTTGGATTTCAGTTGCAAGAGGGCTTAATTAAACAAGATCACAAGATTTGCGTGGGAGCTAACACAGGTCTCCAAACTAAACTGATACAAGCATTTCACTCCAGTCCTGTAGGGGGACACTCTGGCATCCTTCCAACATATCACAGAGTGAAGCAACTGTTTAGTTGGCAGGGAATGAAGGTGGCCGTGGAGAACTTTGTTAAACAATGTGCCATTTGTCAACAAGCAAAACATGAACTATGCAAAAAAAACCTGGCTTGCTGCAGCCTCTACCTGTACCTAACAGCCCATGGCAAGAAATCAACATGGATTTCATTGAAGGGTTACCCAAGTCAAAAGGGTATAGTGCCATATTAGTGGTGGTTGATTGTTTCACTAAAGTTAGCCATTTTCTTCCTTTAAAACATCCATTCATAGTTGCATCTGTGGCCAAGGTTTTCCTGAACAACATAGTCAGATTGCATGGTCTTCCTCTGGCTATCGTTTCAGACCGAGATAAGATCTTTACTAGCTCGTTCTGGAAGGAGCTGTTTCGTGTCTGGGGGACTGAGTTGCAGATGATCACGACCTATCACCCACAAACGGATGGTCAAACGGAGCGAGTAAACCAATGTCTGGAAATGTACCTCCGCTGTGCAGTGCATGATTCTCTAAAGAAGTGGGCAGCGTGGCTTCCATAAGCAGAGTTTTGGTACAACTCCTCATATCACTCCTCTTTGGGTTGTACACCATATCAAGCGCTCTACGGCCATGCCCCCAATATGGGCCAGTTATGGGGACATGGTACATCTCAAAACTCAGAGTTCAAACGTGGCTGGCCACTCACACTGAGCACAACGCTGCTCTGAAGGAACATCTAACAAGAGCTCAATGCAAGTACAAACAGTTTGCAGATCGAAAGAGGTCTGAAAGGGAGTTTGTAGTTGGCGAAATGGTCTACTTAAGGTTACAACCTTATGCTCAATCTACTGTGGTAAATCGTCCGTGGCATAAGCTGGCTCTCAAGTGCTTTGGTCCCTATAAAATTTTGGACAAAGTGGGAAGTGCAGCATATCACCTAGAGTTACCAAGAGGGAGCCAAGTGCATCCGACCTTCCATGTTTTCCAGTTGAAGGGACATGTCCCAGATCACACCTCGGTGTTCACCTCATTACCAGTGCTGGTGGATCTGTTAGTACCGGGTGTGGTGCCGAAGGAAATTCTCGATCGGCGGCTGGTCAAGAAGAAGAATGAAGGACATTTGCAGATTTTGGTGAAATGGGCGACGCTTCCTGCTTCATCAGCAACCTAGGAGGATTACAAAGTGCTCAATACGAGGTACCCGAGCGCACCAGCTTGGGGGCAAGCTGGTTCTTCAGGGGAGGGTACTGTAAGCAGTGCAGAGCAGGCGATCGAGAGGTCCAAGACATTGAGAGGGAGAAAGAAGATTTGAGCAGCCAGTAATGGGCCATGAAATGGAGTGTGTGTGGGTTGGGCCGTGGGCCTTGTAACCAGTTCACCTTATATAAGCGAACGGATGCGTTGGGCAAAGACAAGTTGGAAAATGAGAATATTCTGATTCCCATTCTATCTTATCTCTTTCTCCTACCTACCGCTCGTCTCTGTGCTCTGCTCCTCTCCTTCCCTCTGCTCGTCGTCGTCGATTCCGGCCACCCCTAGGGCGTCACACCGACCTGAGTCTCGGGGGCTGTTGCACTACATTTCTATTTCTAAAGAATGTTGCCGAGCAAGGATTTGATCCTCAGGTCATTTCGTGAATCGACCTGAATCTCAGGGGCTACTGGGACCATTGGTTTTATTGTTTCCATCATGTGCATACCAGACTTTTGGCCGACACACACCTTGAGGGATACTGGCTATTGATACGTCCATTTTGCATCATATTTTCTTACTATTATTTACAATGTTTTATCCATAATAATGATTTTTGGAGTAATTCTAATGCCTTTTCTCTCATAATTTGCAAGGAACACACCAAGAGGGAGAATTCTAGCAGCTGGAAATCTGGACCTGGAAAAGCTACCAGGCCACCTATTCTGCGCAACTCCAAATGGGCTAAAACTTTACGGAGATTTTTTATGGAATATATAAGAAATATTGGAGCCAATAAGTACTAGAGGGGGGCCACGAGGTGGGCACAACCCACGTCGGCGCGCCAGGCCCCCCTAGCGCGCCCTGGTGGGTTGTGGCCTCCTCGGCCCACCACCGGTGCCCATCTTCTGGTATATAAGTGGTTTTGACCTAGAAAAAAAATCACAGTAATACTTTCGGGATGGAGCCAAGTGTATTCACCTAAAACCCCGGGTTATCCTGCCTCTTTAAGTAAGTCACTCCGTCCAGGTAAACCTGGTATGACCCATCGAACGTTTGACAAGTCAATCCCATGGACCCTGAACTTGTCAAAGTTAAATTGGTGATTGGTTGAAGATTGAGGTCTATCTTCAAAAGGCTTTGCAAAATGGTTTAACTCAGCGGCCTGGCAGCCCATGAAAAGCCTCGATTTAGGACCTGGCAGCCCATGAAAAGCCTTGCATATTTCTATTGTTTTTGCTATTTTTATGATAAGGGATTTATAAACATTTTTCTGACAAACCGGTGTTCATTACAAACCGGCATGACTTTCAGCGCTTCGTTGTCAGTATATGATCAGATATAAACCGGCGTTCTTTAACCTGGTCTGGTTTTGACTAACAAGTTGCCAGTGTTATAAGGAAAACCCGGTGTTTATTATATCCCGGTATAGTTTATTATCATAATCCGGTAAATTAATGATGGAGTTATCAATGCTCCGGATTGGTGTTTCCACCTTTACCATACAAGCAGTTGGTCAGCCAACAAGGTATGTTGCAGATATTATTTTTTGTACAAACTTTGATTATCCATCCAAGTATTGTATATTTTTGGGCATCATGACCCGTCTAGTGGTAAACCACTAGGACACTTTCAAGTTCTTGTATCCAGGAACACAAATCATCATGGGCTATGCATAAATAGATCCCAAACAGTGGAGCAAGTTTTCACAATATCAAAGCACCACAAAACATGCTCGATGGCATGACAGATAAAGGAGTTTTTGCTATCCTATTACAAGAAGCTTCAAAACGGCTCCGATTGAATAATTGTTTTTCAGCATTGGCACACAATAGTTGGTAAACCGGATGCCGGTTTAAGATGCTTCGTCTGGACGGTTTGCCGGTTGAGGGTCATTTGGTGCAATCACTTCTTCATCCCTCCCCAGACGCTGGAAATCAACCGTTGACCAATCGATTCCGGTTAAAGCTTGAAACACGGCTTCTTCATGGATAAGGCTGGAGGGGTTAATATCAGGAGCGTAAGTATGCTTACGGATTGGAGGCACAAGTTCTTTGACTTCATGGATTTCGACATGCTGTATCTTCCCTTGAGTGTCGTAAGCCGGTTGGAAATGAGATAAGTCTGTGTCTTCTGCCAGTTTGCTGGCTATTGGCCGCATCTCCTTTGCCAGCCTTCGGAGATCATCATTGTCGAAGTTTGAACCGTCCTCCTTCACACCTGGATATCCCTTTATAATGTCATCCGCTTCAAGGTCCGGAATCCATGCCTTGGCCCGGATTAGCGCGGTTAATGCTCCTGCTCTTGCGGCTGCCTTCTTCACTTCGGTAATCCGGGCTAGTAACATGGCCAGCTTCTCAAGAGTTTCTTTTATCAGTGATGGCGCCGGATTGTTGTAAGCCGCAGTGCAAATAGCACGCTGGGATCCAGAGTACAGCTGTTCAATCAAGGTATAAGCCGCTTTAAGCTTCATCCGCATATCCGTGCCCAGATGAGCAATACGAGTGCCTGTCACGGTTTAAATCAGCAAACTGATAAATGATAAGATTTCATGAATTGGACAAACTGCATAAGGAGATACTTACCAAAAACAGCAGACGTCATGGCGTTGATTTGCCGCTTCAAACCAGTTAGTTCATCTACAACTGGCTTCAGGGCTGCTTCGGCGCCCTCAGCTCTTTTGGTTAAACCAGCCTTCTCGGTTTCACAGTCAGCATGTTCTTTGTTAAAAGACTCCTTTAGCTTTTCCATAGCTGTCAGGGCTTTGGTCAGCTCCTCCTTGGCTTTCACAGCCTCTGCTTGTTGGGACTTCATGTTCTCTTGCAAATCAGTGATTCAGGCATCTCTATTGCTTAGCTCGGCCTGTAACAGCGAAGATATGTCAACAAACAAGATATGTATTTTCTAAGTACAAAGCGTATAACAAGTTATGCACTTTGTACTTGGGGGCTAATGCCTATTTGCTCTGATTCACTACATCTTTTATAAGTCTCCAGACCAATGCAAGCATTATCCTTGACATTTGGGGGCTAATGTACATCTGTTCAAAATGGACGCATGGATTAAAGACCTGGATTACCTCGCAAAGCTAAACCGGCCTTTGGGGGCTACACTGAGGAAAGCTATATAATTACATTGGTAAAGTATCGGTTTTGGTTTTCACTAAGGACCTGGCATTTTGAGGGTTAGCAAGAGAGGATTAAAGTATTACAAAGACCCGGTTTAAGATTAAACATCATAAAACGGCCCTTGGGGGCTACTTGGGCTAGTGTTTCAACTTTGGAATCAAGAAATAAAGGGAGATGAAAATACCTCATAGCGTCACTACTAGAAAAAGGGCTATAGATGGGATTGACAGTAATGGCGCACCTGACAAGGGGTGCGCCATTAGTATATACTAATGGCGCACCACCATCTGGTACGCCATTAGAGTTGAAACTACTAATGGCGCACCTGGCACAGGGTGCGCCATTAGTATCAAAAAAAAATTTTGGAACTAGTGCGCCTGTCCAAACATACTAATGGCGCATCCAGACAAAGTGCGCCATTACTAGTTGTAACTAGTAATGGCGCACCTGTCGGAAAGTGTGCCACTAATGTTGTTTTTTTATTATATTTTTTTCCCTTTTTTGCAAAACTACTAATGGCGCACTGCCGCACCATGCGCCATTACTAGTTCAAACTAGTAATGGCGCACTGGGGGACAGTGCGCCATTAGTAATTTTTTTTTGCAAAACTACTAATGGCGCACCACCAGAAGGTGCGCCATTAGTAACCTAGATTACTAATGGCGCATTTTGAGTTGGTGCGCCATTAGTAAGTGGGCAGCAACAAGATATTTTGGGGAGCCTCTCCTACCCACACTCACTTTCTCCCCACTTCATTCTCTCCACCTCCTCCTTGTCTCGGGTGCCTCCTCTTTTTCACCTCATTTCCACCATAGATTCATTCAATTTAAGTGGTTAAATTACCTTGTTTTGATAGCCAAGTAATGGGGGAAGCTATATTTATGTATTTCTCCCTACAACAATGTGCACATATGCACTTTTTATGGCCTAGCTAGATCTATGTATGTTCGTGGTGTTGCATATGTTTGTGGTGTTGCATATGTGTTTGTGTTTGGAGGTGTACCGGTATTTGAAATGCGATAGTTGCCAATATTTTGCCGGAATGTTGATTCATTTCCGTTTCGGCGAGAATTTTGGCATTAAGCATTCTTTTTGGTCCTATTTTTAGGGGAAGTCATGCCAAATGTTTTCTTGGTTCTAAAATATCGTTTTTCTCTACCCCGCAGGCGACCATGGTCCGCATGATGACCGAAGGCATCGTGAATAGGTTTTTGAGGTCCGCGAAGGCCGAGATGCTTCAAAAGAACGAGACGGAGATAAGATGTCCGTGTCGAAGATGCAAGCTGAAGAGCCTTATTGCGGACCCGGAATCCGGGCAGGTGCGGGACCACCTGCACTTGTGTGGTTTCATGGATGGCTATCGGTGGCAAGGTGAGGAAGATGACTACGAAGTCGTTCATGGGGGCCGGGCAAGAAATGAGGAAGGGCAGCAAGACAACCACCACGGCTCGGGCGGGCGAGAAGACGAAGAATCCCCAGGAGATGATCATGACGGTGATGCTGTACACAGTCATCATGTAGAAGATGCAGGACATGATGATGAGGAAGATGCCGGAGCAGACGACGCTGGACCATCGATGGGCTGGGTGCAGGACCCTCATATTCAAGAGCTGCTTCTCAAGCAGACGGATAACGCAAGAGCTGCCGCCCGAGAGAAAGCCAAGATGGATCAACTTGAGTTAGACGCGGTCACTCCATTGTATGAAGGATGCAGGCCCGAGGATACCCGCCTGAAAGTAACGCTCATGGCTCTGGAAATGAAGGTAAAACACAAAATGACCGACGCATGCTTCGACGAGAACATGTCATTCTGGCACGAATGTCTTCCCAAGGGGAACAAGTGCCCGACCAGTTTGGAGGAGGCGAAGAAAATCGTGTGTCCTCTGGATTTACCGCACGTGAAATACCATGTGTGCATGAACAATTGCATCATTTATCGGGACGAGCACGCGGAGTCTACCATATGTCCAGTGTGCGGCGTCACTCGATACAAGAAGAGGAAGAAAGCTCCTCGAAAAGTGGTGTGGTACTTTCCGATCACTCCTCGTCTGCAGCGGTATTTTGTGGACCCTAAGGTAGCAAAGCTCCTGCGTTGGCACGCGGATAGGGAGGAGAAGAAGCGAGAAGATGACGCAAATGATCCGGAGATAGATAAAAAAGACAAGATGCTGAGTCACCCTAAGGATGCGAGCCAGTGGCAAGCGTTGAACTTCGAAGACCCAGAATTTGGGAACGATCCAAGGAACATCATGCTGGGCGCGAGCACCGATGGAGTCAATCCGTTTGGCAGCCAGAGAAGCACACATAGCACCTGGCCTGTGTTTGTGTGGATGTACAACCTTCCCCCCTGGTTGTGCATGAAGAGGAAGTACATTCACATGAGTATGCTAATTGAAGGACCGAAACAACCAGGGAACGTCATCAATCTGTATCTGGGGCTGCTAAAAGAGGAGCTTGACACGCTGTGGAAAACTCCAGCCAATACGTGGGACGCCGCAGAGAAAGAATATTTCCCTATGAGAGCCGCGCTGCTCACGACGGTGCACGACTATCTCGGTTACGGATATGTCGCGGGGCAGGTGGTCCACGGATTTTCTGGATGCGCGAGGTGCATGGATGACACAACGTATCGCCAGCTAGATAGAGATCCCGGGTCTTCGAAAACCGTGTTCATGGGACATCGAAGGTGGCTTCGCGATGATGACCCGTGGAGAAAACGCAAGGATCTGTTCGATGGTGAAACCGAACCCCGAGGACGCCCGCGTACGAGGAGCGGCAAGGAAATAGACGAGCTGTTGAAAAATTGGAAAGACTGCCCACTACCGGGAAAGAAGCAAAAGGCGTCAGAGCCGGGAAAAAAGCGAAAGGCGCCAGAGCCGCTGCTGAAGGTATGGAAAACGAGGTCTGTTTTCTGGGACTTGCCATACTGGAAGATCCACCATGTGCCTCACAGCCTTGATGTCATGCATATCACGAAGAACGTGTGCGAGAGTCTGCTTGGTACCCTGCTCAACATGCCAAAGAGGACCAAAGATGGGCCGAAAGCAAGGGCAGACTTGAAATCAATGGACATCAGGCAGGAGCTTCACACTATATATGATTATCATGATGATGATGATGATGATGAGGCGAAGCAGGACACGGAAAGTCGTCGCAAAGGCAAGAAGGCCAAGAAGACCGGAAATGACTACCCTCCCGCGTGCTTCACTCTAAGTCAGGAGGAGATCGAGCAGTTTTTCACCTGCCTCGTAGGAGTAAAACTTCCTTACGGTTACGCGGGGAAGATAAGCAGATACCTAGACCCAGCGAAGAAGAAGTTCAGCGGGATGAAGTCTCACGACTGTCACGTGCTGATGACGCAGATACTTCCAGTTGCAATCCGTGGGATCATGGACGCGCACGTCCGTGAAACCCTATTTGGCCTATGCAATTTTTTCGACGTCATCTCTCAGAAGTCTGTTGGCGTGAGGCAACTCAGAAGGCTACAGGAAGAGATCGTGGTGATACTATGCGAGCTTGAGATGTACTTCCCGCCCGCATTCTTCGACGTTATGGTGCATCTGCTGGTCCATATCGTGGACGATATCATCCAACTCGGGCCGACGTTCCTGCACAGCATGATGTCGTTCGAAAGGATGAATGGTGTCATCAAAGGATACGTTCACAACATGTCACATCCAGAGGGAAGCATAGCCAGGGGCTTTCTGACCGAAGAGTGCATCTCCTACTGCACGAATTATCTAGGCATCGAGAACCCCGTTGGTCTGCCCGTCAACACGCACCTCGGCAGGCTCGCTGGATGGGGTCACCGTGAGGGTCGTCGCGAAATGCATGTCGACTTCGAGGGTCGACTCGCCGACTTTGAAAGAGCAAACCTAGTCGCGCTACAACACATAGACGTGGTCGATCCTTGGGTGGTACAGCACAAAACCTTTATTAAGAAGACGTACAATGACCGAGGCCAACAGAGGACGGACGGAGATATACTCAAAGAGCACAACTCATGTTTCACGCGTTGGTTCAAGCAGAAGCTTCTGTCGTACCCTTTACATGAGGATTCTTCCGCGGAAGAACAACTCATATTCGCCTTGTCACAGGGCACCGAGCACAACCTGATGACCTATGAGGCGTACGATATCAACGGCTACACATTCTACACCGAGGCCAAGGACATGAAGAGCGATGGTTATCAGAACTCCGGGGTAACGATGGAATCCTACACCGGTAACGACAAGGACAGATACTACGGAAGGATCGAGGAGATTTGGGAGCTGAGCTACGCTGGAGAGAAGGTCCCGATGTTCCGTGTCAGATGGGCCAAGAGAGTCCTAAAAGAAGACCGGTATTTCACCACCATGGTTATACCCGAAGCCAAATCCAAGACCGCGGGCGCAAACGTCACCGTGAAAAATGAGCCATGGGTACTGGCTTCCCAAGTGGACCAATGCTTCTTCATTACCGACCCGTCAAAGCCCAGTCGTGTTGTCATGAGGAGAGGCAAAAGGAAGATCATCGGAATGGATGGAGTAGCCAATGAGCAAGACTTCGACAAGTACGGCGACCCGAGGATCGAACATGACGACGATGATGAAGTAGCAGCATACACCACAAGAAGAAGCAGGACCATCCTACCTAAAGGATGTCCGTTCCACAGAAGAACTCCATTTGCGAAAAAGAAGGGCAAGAAGATTGTGAACAGATAGCTAGCTAAGATCGATTGTATTTAAATCGGAGCCTTCATTTCTCGATTGTATTTCATGGGCACTTTTTGAACTATCATGAACATTTTTAAATCTCCTGGACACTCGATCTCGATCCCCCTCCATCTCGATCGCTATCCCACCTCGCCAGATCCGGTCCTCCTCGCTGCCGAGCACCCCCCGGTCCCGAGCAACGGAAGGACCGGCGCCCGACCGTGCTCCGCACCCTCAAGGAGGAAGTTACTGAAGTGGACTCCGACGGGAATCCAACGGCACCCGAACGAATAGTCAAGGGGTACTCGCTTCAGCTCGGGTGCATTCTCCGGAGCACCGTCTCGATCAACACCGAGAACCTCAGGCATCCTGACCGAGGGAATTTGTGCAACCTCCTCTTCACGAAGCTGCACGAACGATACAAGTTCCCCGCTGAATTTGAAAACACAAGCCTCAAAGGGAATAAAGTGAACAATGCTGCCCTCACGAAGATGAGCACGGCCCTGTCTACATGGAAAAGCAATGTGAAGAGAATGATCCAGAAAGGTGAGAGTTATGAGAAGATCAAGGAGAAAAATCCTTCGATCACCGAAGATGACTACAACGACTTCAAGATCAATTGCTCGAGCACCGCAAGCTCCGATTCAAGTAAGTGGGGGAAAGAAATGCGGGAGCTGAACTTAGGGGAACACACACTCGGTCCCGGCGGTTACAGAGTGGCGGAGCCTATATGGGACAAGGAGGATGCGGACCGTGCCGAGCAAGGCCTACCGCCCCTCTTCGATAAATACGGTGACAAGCAGACCAGGAACTTTGTCAGGGCCCGGTACAAGAAGGACCCGAAAACAAAGGAGCTTACCACGGATCCGAAGACCAGGGAGCTTGAGCTTGTTCTGGTAAGGAATACACCCCCGCGTAATTAGCTTCATATGGTTGCATTGTAATTAATGAAGCCAAATTTCTAAATGGTTCACATTCCTTCCGCAGGCGACTGAAAGCAGTAGCGCGGGGTCGACTAAGAGCAACCCTTGGGACACCACTCTAAATAGGGCGTTGAATGTAATGAAGAACAAGGATAAGCTCAGTAAGCCGACGTCAGCTGGTCGTGTGGCCGGCAAAGGCTTGTCGACAAAATGGTCGTCATACTATAACACTGGTGGGCGAAAGGAGAAAAAGAACAGCTCAGAAAGCCAGGCGCGCGAGGTTCAAGAACTCAGGGCACAGGTGGCGCGGATTCCGGAGATGGTCCAAGAGCAAGTGGAACAACAACTCGGAAGGATGATGACCGCCATTGTGCCTACCTTGATCCAGGGGATTAGTGCGTGGATTGCGGGCGGCCAACAGGGGCCGCCCCCGATTCCTAGCTTCACGTCCAGCAACTCGCAGAACGCGATGGCGGGGCCATTGGTGTCTCTGACAGAGGCGGCATTGGTGTCTCCGACGCCTGCACGGGAGCTTAATGCACCCGGGTGTACATCGGCCGGCACCTCTGCAGCAAGCGGCCCCTCCGTCAACTGCACGCCCGCCGTTGGCGGTGCCTCGACATTAGCCAAGCTCGACGCCATCATCACGGTAACTAATTAAGCCTCTCTCGGCCGAGGACTTCATCTCCTTGCCTTTGACTGGGCATCCCTGACGCCCTACATGTTTTCGCAGGGCGCCGCCGACATTCCGTGCACTCTCCTGCACTTCATGAACAACGAGTTGGTCGATGTCGCCAAGGGCAAAATCGTTCAACCGGGCAACCCCTTGTTCCACGGTACCCAGATGCCACCCAACTTGTTTAGGGTTCAACTGGTTCGGGTGCTGCCAGGCTACGACGAGTTGTTACCTCCGATTCGACCCGTCGGGGCCGATGATGATGACGTGATGACCCTCAGCGCCTGCCTGAGCTGGCCCCTGCTTTGGCCGAAGAGCCAGATTTGTTTGGGGGCGGGGGACACCACCCCAAAGACAACACCGCCAGTCGTGCCGGCGCCAAGTCGGCCCCATGGCAAGACCGCCGCAACGGTGCCGGACATCCCTATGCCACTGGATCCAAACATGCATATGGCATAGGATCAGAATGACGACGACGACGATACATTTGCCAACGTCGATCAGTACTTTGCCGATCATGGGTACGGTGGCGACTTCATGGGGCCTCCTTCTCAAGAACCCAACCCAACAAAAGACGTGCGCGATCTAGCTGGTACCGCGGAGAAGCCAAGTTGCAACAGGCGTCGTCTAGCGTTCAGCTCTCAGGAGACGCCTCCAGCTGCTGACTTCACCGAGCCTCAGATAGGCGAGGAGCGAAATATTATCAGCCCCAACACACTCAAGAAGGCGGTCCGTGAGCAGAAATCGGTCCCATTACAGGAGAAGAAGAAGGCACGCAAAAGAAAGACTAACAAGGGTGCGGGCCAGCCGGCACCGAGTACGATCCGTGCTCAGGACGGGCCACCTGCACCTGAGGATATCTCGAGGAGGGTGCATGTGGCGGGTAGGCTGATGCTACCGAGAAATATGCTCGATGCTGCAACCGGTGCTATGCGGAGTCTGCATGACAGTGTTCTTTCTTTGGAGAAGCGGCGTCTCGGAGAGAAGGATGTGGCATACCCGGTTTTTGCGGCCAAGGTGCCAGAGGGCAAGGGCTTTGTGGATAACTCCATAGGGGGTACGATCGTCCTGCGGTTTGATGACATCCACGCTATGTTGAACCTTCATCCGCTGCACTACACCTTCGTTCGGCTATTTTCACTGAGTATGGAGATGCGGATCATTCGCGACAAGACCCCGGACATCGTGATAGTCGACCCCTTCTACATGCGTGCCAAGATCTTGGGCAGCACTGGGGACCGGCAAGTCGCGAGTTCTTACCTCGAAGGCGTCATTCTGGCAAACCAAGATAAGGATAACTTCCTCGTGCCTTACTTTCCCGAGTAAGTCCTCCCCTCAACCGCCCCGTAACATATGCATTCTTAGATTTCGATCGTTTTTCTTTTAACATTCCGTGTTTTCTGCAGTGACACACGTTGCACGCTCATCCTCCTAAGCCCCAAATATTCCATGGCCACATATTTCGACCCGGACCGTCAGTCGAACGTAGACTACACAAATGTCAAGAAGGTTCTTGATGATGTTCTCCCCGGCTACGTCAAATCTGGAGGCACCTTCACCAGGCCTATTCGTAAGTACGGCAAGCACGTGTTCTCCCACAATACGACATTCTGCTGCGTCAAGCAGCCAACTGGCGGTCAGAAGGGTGCCTACTACGCCATCCATCACATGCGGGCGATCGTACGGGACCATCATCAACTTCTGCTACCGAGTAGACTCAAAGATTGGGCCGCGGGCGTGTCGGCAATCCAGGACGCGGACATCAGACAAGAATTCTTTCGCATCTAGTCGGAGTTTGCGGAAATCATCCATCAAGATGTCCTTCGTACCTCAGGGCAGTTCTACCTCAGAAATCAACCATCCAACAGTGACATCGACACAATCCTACAAATGCAGGCTGACAACGCCCGTTGTTTCATGACTCCCACGATAGACGGCGGCTTCATCCACGCTCCGGTCCCTTGAGTCGAGTCGAAAATAGTGATGTTGTGTCTAGTTCTAAAACATCGATTGGCTCATATGTTGTAATTAAACTTTAATGAAATTGTAGTATGTCTCTTTGGTTTCGAGAGTCATTCAACTTAGATGTAATCGATGCTATTAATGTTTTGCTTTTCTCTTCCGATCGTTCTGTTGCATACTTATATGTTGCTTATGTATTGTCTGTGAATTGGTACTAACGTTTCGTTTGGCTACTACATAGCGATGCCGTGGTATGTCGTGTACATGGGTAAGGTTCCCGGAGTCTACAACGACTGGGAGGAGTGTCGGAGACAGGTTCACCGATTCAGCGGTAACAGTTACAAAGGGTACACCACTAGGGCCGAGGCCGAATCTAGATACGCCCGCTATCTAGCGGGAGAGGGGAGGGAGCGTTGGAGGAACCGGATGAAGACGAGTTTCATCATGATGATGCTCATCATGATGACCGCAGCTCTCTTCTATGTGATGGTAGTTTAGATGATCGATATCGACTTGTAATGTGAAGACAAACTCGCGGTCTCGAGACTTGTAATATAATGTTCTATCTTTGTTCGGTCTTTTCAATTCGGAGACTAATATGATGAATTGTATTCGGAGACTAAAATGATGAATTGTATTCAGAGACTAATCTTCTATTTTATTCGATGAATCTGTTATTGATGTGTGCTGTCTATATTTTGTCCAATTATACATTTTGTAACCTGTGCAAAAAATAGAAAATTAAAAAACAAAAAAAACCTAATATTCATACTAATGGCGCATCACATCATAGTGCGCCATTAGTGTGCCAAAGGATACTAATGGCGCATCATTAAACAGTGCGCCATTAGTATGCCGAAGTTACTAATGGCGCATACTGTTATTGTGCGCCATTAGTATGCCAAAGCACCTGGGTATACATGGCCCCCTGGGAGACATACTAATGGCGCACCGTGGACTATACTAATGGCGCACCGCGTGGTGCGCCATTAGTATACCAGATACTAATGGCGCACCAGTGGTGCGCCATTAGTAAAATATACTAATGGCGTGCTACTAATGGCGCACCACTAATGCGCCATTAATGGCCAAATTAGGTGCGCCATTAGTAGGCCTTTTCCTAGTAGTGCGTTCCTTCATCAGATTCACCAAACCGGCTTCATAGTCATGGTTTGAGTGCAGACGGTTTAGAAACCGGAGTGAAGTTCTTCAGCACTGAGATGAGCATAGCTTGATAAGTCAGTGCTCCATTTACCCTTTTCCCTGGCAGCACACTCCTCTTTGGCACTATGTTGGGCCAAGATTACAGGATGGCCAGGAGAGCTGTGGCCCATGCTAGTAATGACAACATCATCTCCTTGGCCTTCAGTAGTTTTTGTGGGTGATGGTGGAGTATCAGTACCTCTCATCGGACTAGCCTGGTTTGGAGCTGCCGGTTCAGTGTCAGGCAAGCAGGATCAACTTCTGGTTGTTCATCAACATTCTAGTCTTGAAGGGGCGGTTCATCAAAGGTAGCTTTAGGATGAGGACCCTCCGGTTCACGAGTTTGGTCCGGTTCACCTATTTGCTCTTCTCCAAAAACAGCCTGGTCTTCTAACGGATTGTTGACCCGAGCTTTCTTGCTGGGTCTAGCTTTGGCTCTGCAAACAAAATTAAAAAAGGTTTAGCATCTTATTCAAGATTTGCAATGCATTTGAAGAAAGGGTTTGAATGCTTACCTAGCTATAGTTTTAAGAGGAGGGAGTTGGGTTGTTGTTGACTCGCCAGAAGATGAGGGAGGTGTCACCTGATAATTTGAATCGGATGGATTAAGAGGTTGTCTGAAATAACCCGCCTTGGGATAAGAATTGTCAAAAGTGGGAGAGACCTCAGATCAGCGCTTCCGAACCGGGGTATCAGGTAAACCGGCCGAAGTGACCTGTTAGCCACTGTGCCGGGTTGTCCGGCGAGCTTCATGCTGCTGCGTCTTCAAAATAAATGTTGGATCCAAGTAAGCAAGAGGATGAGAAAAACTTACTTTCTGGACTGCTTGACGGGTTTTTTTGTGTTGGCATAGAGTCTGAACCGGAGGAAAGGGTAATTACCTCTACATCATTAGCCTAGCTGCCTTCTACGTCCTCCTGATAAAGATCATTGTTAATGAGGTGCATGAAAAGGGAGCCAAGTGAGTCAAGTTCTACCTCAACTTCCGGATCATCTGCATCTTCATCAAGTTCCATGTTGATCCGGTCAACCATTTTCCGCTTTGAGGTACGCTTGATGGCTTTAGTTTTGGGACGGGATGGATTTGCCGCTTTATCTGCGGATTTTCGCTTCCAGAAGGGATCATCACCCTGTTCATATACAAACAGAGGAAAATTTACAAGTTGAACAATTTAAAGATATCAAAGATAAAAAGGAAGCATGGTGCTTACAGCAGGCGGTTTATTTTGAGTGTAGAAGGTGTTCAAGCCGGTTTGGCGACAGACTGATTCCGGTTCATTCAAAATTTTCTTAACGCCTTTAGTGACCTCTTCATCAGTTATCTGAATGTTGATGTGGCATTGGGGGTCTTCAACCTCACCGGTATACTCACACATTAAACCGGAGCGGCGGCTTAGTGGCATGACGCTCCAAGATATCCAGCAACGCACAAAATCAACGCCTGATAAATCGTTGGCCATAAAGCCCGGAGCTTGGCGAGTTGAGGGGCATATTTGGCCCGTTCTGCAGAACTTAGACGTTGCGGCATTGGATGAGTGTTGGAAAGCCGGTGATCACGGTAGCCTGGAAGAGGGTTCTCATCTTCAGGAGAGGTATCTATGAAGTAGAACCAAGTCTGGTTCCATTCCTTAGGGTGACTGTGCAGTTTGGCATGAGGGAATTCAACTTCTTTCCGCTTTTGAACAGAGACACCACCAAGCTTAGTGTTGGGACCATTTACAAATTCTGTACGCCGGTTCAGATGAAAAAAGTCCCAGAACAGCTCAGCCGTTGGTTCTTCTTGTAAGTACACTTCACAGAAGACTTGGAAGTTGCATAGATTGGACACTGAGTTGGGTCCGATATCTTGAGGGTGGAGTTGGAAACTGGCAAGAACATCTCAGAAAAACTTCGACCCGGGCGGTTTGAAACCACGACCTATGTGGTCGACAAAGAACACTACCTCACCCTGCCTTGGGGTAGGAGGATTCTCTGTTCCTGGAACTCGCCACCGAATTTCCGTTTTCTTGGGCAAGGTGCCGATACTGACCATTCTGTTCAACTATTCTTCGGTGATCCGGGAAGGAGCCCAGTTGCAAGCGGCAAACTGTTTGGCCATTGTGAAATGAAAAGCTGGAAGAGAAATGTCGGTTTACAAATCATTCATGATGATACACAAGATGCAATGGGATAAAGATATATAGATATGTGAAATTGCATAAACCGGAGACTGATACAATAATGACTGACAAGGTCATATCAAGGGTATACATGTGTTGTTAAACCGGACTGTTAAAATGAATGTAAAGGGGTTTGCCGGTTTACTAGGGGACTAATGGCATGAGATAGATTGTTTTTACAAGGGTAAACCGCCTACATGGTAAAGAGGATACAGATCTAAGGCGACAAGGACTAAGTAAGGTAAAACAGGTTTCACAGGATCACATGGGCATTTTGGATCTACCACAAGTCAGGAAAAGAAAAAAGATTTAGACCTAAAAAAGTTGGCCCTGGAGCAGTTCACAAAGGTCCAGATCAGTTTTTATGTGTATAAGGCTTGGTTTGATAGCCAAAATAAGGACTACTATAGCTACTACACGGAGTGCATCAAGTTTGAGGTCTGCTGTGTATGGACTGATGAAGAACAAGAGAAGAATGCCATGAACCCATGTGAACCCTAAGTGGATCTAGAGAGGAAAAAGGGGAAGATTTACCGAAGTTGTTGAAGTAGAGGAGGTGCGCCGCGTTTTTCTGGTTCAGTCAGGTTGATGCAGCGGCCGACGATGAGGCAGAAGCGAAGCTCGACGACGGCGGCGGCGCTCAGGTGCAGAGGCGTCGCGAGGAGGAAGAAGAGACGAAGAGGCAACGGGAGGAAAAGGAAAGGGATCCTCAGCCCTATTTATAAGGCAAAGAGATAAGCGACAAGCGCGGGAATCAAGGAGCCCAAAAAATGGATATATGATAAGGTTGTTGCCTCGATTGTTGGATGCTCATTAATAAAGGGTATTTTCGGCTTTAATGAACAAGTGACATCACGGCGGTTTACTACAAATCTGGAGGATGACGTCACGGTGGTTTACAAGATCTATGCGAAGGTGCAAAGGGAGGAATTTTTCTAAGTGTTGAAGATTGACATGAATAAGTTCAAACCAATCTGGGGCCTAATGTTGGGGATATTACTACTGGACATAAACTGGCCAAGAGTAGCCGGATTAACTTTATAAAGATTAGAAGCCCATGAAGACGTAAGAATGATGGCGCTTTATGAAGGCCCAAGGCCCAAAGGCAAGTTAAAGCATGTAGATGTAAATCGACCTTATTATGTAACTTGCATTGTAAGATAGAAAGTATAGAGACCAAACCGGACAAGTTTATGATCCGGCTTCGGGACTCTGTAAACCGGCGGGCGTCAACCTATGTATATAAAGGGACGACCAGGCAGTGGTTTAGAGGGGACACACAACAACTCGAGAGCCAGTCAAAGCGGATTCACTCCCTGGCCTTCGAAACCCCAGCAATACCAATCACAACTAGACGTAGGCTTTACCTTCATCGAAGGGGCCGAACTAGTATAAACTCCCCGTGTCCCCTTGTCCGCTTTAACCCCTTTAAGCTAACCTGTTGCGATGGCTCCACGACTAAGTCCTTTCACAAGGACATCTGCCGTGACGAACCCACGACAGGTTCGACACTCTTACTTATCAAAAAGAGCTACAATTGATCCCCTATACTTGTGGGTCATCACCTATGCATCTTGAAAGAGAATAAATTGCATCAATCGGAATTGTTCCACGAAAAATTCGCTCACAGAAATTGGCTTGGTAGGCTAACTTTTTTTCCACAGAGGCCAGCCAGCTACAACGACAACTCAAAACCAAGGTGGTGCACCACTTCGGAAGCAGTCTAGCATAGAGACCGGTTGCAAGAGGCATCGCAATACATGCAAAAAAAACTTCAAACCTGTGGCGTGGCATGAAAAAAATAAGGCATTTGATAAAGATCGAGAACCTAAAGGGGCTCCTTAGATGCTCGGCATGTATACTCAGATGTGCTTTGGCGATCCTCAAGATCAGAAATGAGAATACTTGTTGAACCAGCTTTCAAGACCGCTGACTAAGGACAAGGAGTAGTTCTGAAGAGTCAAGGAGCATCTCCCAGCCAGGTGGGCTAGGCCGAGGACCCCCATGGCGGTTCATCAAGGGGCCATGTCAAGAAGTCCCATGCCGCATAGGAGGAATATTCCAGAAGTGTTGTTGTTCAAGATAAGGACGCCTAATCCATGGAGGACTCCTCTCCATCGACATAGCCCAGTAGGACTCCTGTTATCCTAGGCCTCGAGTACATTATATAAATCGAGGCCAGGCTAGTCGATAGATCACATTTTATAGATTCATAACTGTCATACACACACGATCTCGTGGTAGATCAACATGTACTCTGTACTCCCTTCAAATCAATACAATCAAAGTAGGACATAGGGTATTATCTTTTCGGAGAGCCCAAACCTGGGTAAATCTCGTGGTAGATCAACATGTACTCTGTACTCCCTTCAAATCAATACAATCAAAGTAGGACGTAGGGTATTATCTTTTCGGGAGAGCCCAAACCTGGGTAAATCTTGTGTCTCCTGTTACCATCATGCCAAGGCTACCGGCTCGGGACCCTCTACGCGAGATCTGTTGGATTTGACTTTATCACTCAAGGCAGAGGAGGAACAACCACAGCCATTTGCATCGCCGATCTCCATGTGCTGCAAGAGGAGCAATGGTACAACCTATAGCTCCTCATGCAGTACCGACATGCAGAGGGACATATCACCAGCATGCAGGTGAATGAGGATGTCATCACAGCCACGATCGCGGAGAACCTGAACTTCGTGGATGAGTGGCCGGCGCTGTATGAGTCCATGCACATCGCCCGCGACATCCGATGTGAGTGGTGGCGACCGTGCGTCATGGCAGCGGAGTGCGACACCCTATTCAATGAGATCAAGGCGAAGGCGGACGCAGAGACAACGTAGGCGATTGCGGGCGGGAACGTTGCCAACGTCAACAGCTCTGCGTCCTTTGCACCAGTCTGGCCATGAGCCTGGTGCATCCACGTCACCACGACCGAAGATGTCCATGGTCGGGCTGCGGACTGCGGATGGGGAAGAGTAAGGCATGGGAGACATAACCATCTAGGTTTGGCAAAGATCATGATGTGGAACGCGGCCATGCCCATGGTTGGTGAAAATTCAGACTAGGATAGCTTTTGGTATGTTAAAAAAATGCATGTCCGCTTTCGTTTAATGAAAATTTCAAACTTTTTATGAATTCAGTCCGGTTTAAATGTAAATCATCTGGTTTGCATTAAATTTGGTTTTTTGTCAAGAAAGGGAATATATTAATATCGCGAAGATACCAATTACACCCAGCCTCTGCAACAACAAGATGTCACACACAGTCCGAAAAGAAAAAAAGAAAGGAAAAAAATCAAAGGCCTCGCGACGATGATCAACTCATCTTAGCAGTATCACATAAACCATCACCAAAGACAACACCTGGAAAACATAAAAGGTCTCAAAAATTGATGCCTTCAAAAAGAAAACAGTGCACAAGCACCATCGTCGCCCAATCCAAGATCTTAGGTTTTCACTTGGAGGTAGTCCGAGTTCTCAAAAGTATACAATCAGCAATGCAATTGCTAGGCATAACTAATGAAGGTTAGACCTTGTGTTTTCACCCTGAAAGTCATCTGGCACCCGAGGAGCACCACCAAAAATAAAATCCTTCAGTGTTGCCGCCCCCACTTTTCACTGCTGCTTATGAGAGTTTATCAAACACCTGGTTGACTCCCGCCTCCAAGGCCCCCTTCGCCTTACTGATCCTCCATCTCAGTTACCATGAGCTTCTACATCGTTGTCTATGCCATGGAAATCGAGATACCAACATGTCCCATGGTGTCAACAAGCAATTGAGCTTCATACCGTGCCCTCATGGAGCCGTGGGCTAGATCTCCGGCAGCAGTTCCGGAACACGTCGACAGCCAGATCAAAGAGGACATATCATGTTGATCATTGTTATGATGCGATAAGAGCACTAGGACCGCCACCACACAGCTGCCTCCACCATGTCGATGCCATCGCTACCACGGTCGAGAACACTGGCCCGCGCTACCCACATCCCGCGCCACCGATTGAAGACGAATGCCAAATCAGGATCCATCACCACCCCCTCGCCTGCATGATCCGCCACCTCGAAGCTCGCCGTGCACCGCCGGTCCCGAGCACCGCTGCCGTGGGGATCCGCCGCCACACCATCGTGACCCTCTCCATCGCGGTGTCCCGGCCCAGCGGCGCCTCCCCATGGTGGAGGCCCTGCGCAAAAGGCAAAACACCCCGCCGCTGCCAACACCGGACAGGATTTGCCCGACCGCGTCCTTTGGCGGCAGCGAGGGAGGAGGGAGGAAGAAGGAGGGTGTTGGCGGCGGCGGGAGCGCCCTGCCTTTCGCCTGTGGCGGAGCCAGGATTGGCTGATGCCCCATGCGAGAAACTAAGGGCTAAAAACTACCCCAAAAAACTCCAGTTTCAAGTCATACGAAAGTCGATCTATATTACATAACTAATAATACACCAAACATAATATCCAATGACAGCATTTGTTCCAAGATGGGTCAACTAAAGCAAGATAACTCAAAAGACAATGTGTAGCATATATAGATGATACAAAAGATTAATACCAAATCAAAAGATTGGTTGATCCGAACCTCCCATGACTACATCTTCGATAGCTGAAGAAGCTAAACCTTGAATGGTAAATTTTTGAAATGCAAATCAGTGCATAATATAGCAAGAAAAAAATTAATAATAGATGCAAAATTTTAAAACTTATGTCTAGGATGAGGCAAAAGGCATTTGCAATTGCGATAACCTTGAAATCGCTCAATGATCTTTGATTCTTCAATAGTCACAAATCTCGCTCAATGTAACATACCATTCTATGATGCATCCAATCATCACCCATTTTGTTCCTCAATCCATTCTTGATAATGCTCATTGTCGAGAATGCCCTTTCCACTGTTGCGGTTGCAACAGGTAATATCAATGCTAACTCAACAAGATGGTAAACCAAGGGAAAAGTTGTGTGCATATCAGTTGTAACCATATTTATGGCAAGATGACCAAGGTCATTGCAATTCATCAAATGTGGATCAGCTCTTGCTTCCCGAATGAATGAGTCTAGTTGGTTTCTAAGGACAAAACTAACTTCGTATGTAGAGAAGTCAGCGGTATACATATTAGCGAGATCTACTAGCTTGTCTTCATTATAGTTGACAAATGAATTCTTGGGATCAAGACAAGCAATGCATCTCAACAATTGAGTAGACCTTTCAGCAAAACGGTTGTTTAACTCCACAATAAGTTGATCATGCAACACATTGAATATTTCATTTCTAAAATGACGGTTGTAAGTTACCAATTGCCCACCCCAACTCCTTGAACGCCCATTGGCGGTTCTTGTATCTTCCATATTTGGCACTACAATGTTGTGTTTGACACAAAAGTCTGTTACCTCTTTAAAGAGCCCATCCCAACTATTCTGCCTTATATTTTCAATATCATCCAATGTGGTTTTAATCAATCCCACGACACGTACAATATTCTAATTTTTCAGTTGCAAGCATTGTGACAGATTGTAAGTCTTGCCCAATAGTGTAATCATAAGATGCAATATGAGAACAAATTCAAAGGACTCCATATGCTTTATCAATCCCGCGGTTGTGGTTCTTTGTGCAACATTATCTGCATCTTTATGTAGATTTTCTAATACCTTTATAACTGGTTTCCACATCTCAACAAGAGGGCACAAGGTTTTATGATGTGATCCCCACCGTGTATCACCCGGTCTTGCAAGGTTAGTAAATTGATTTTTTCCTTTTCCCACAAGAAGTTCCCCAGCCTCTATTTGACGCACTATTTCATCATGTTTCTCTTGGGCCAATTGATCGTGTCTTTTACAAGAAGCATTCACAATGTTAACCACCATGCTCGTGTATTAAAAAAAATCTCTTACTGACGAACAACACTTGGCAACAGCAACAACCACTAATTGTAACTGATGGGCAAAACAATGTATATAATGAGCATAAGGATTTTCCTCCAAGATCAATCTTTGCAACCCATGGAATTCCTCTCTCATGTTTGAAGCCCCATCATAACCCTGTCCTCTCAAATTAGACATAGATAAGCCAAGAGTAGCAAACATACCATCCAAAGCTGCCTTCAGTGAAGTTGATCTTGTGTCAGGAACATGCTCAACTGCCATGAATCTCTCAATCACCTCCCCTCGTTTGCCAAGATACCTACATAAGAGAATGGAGCATGATTAATATATAAAAACTTCAAGAAAAGACACCTACAAGTCTACAACAACACACACATACAATACAAGGAAAGCTACTAACCTCAAACACATAGCCATTTTCTCCTTCATAGATGCATCTCTGACTCATCAACAAGTAAAGTAGATTTCCTATCTCCAATCTCCTCAATAATGACTTTGGTGGTCTCTTGTGCATAAGCCTTGCATAAATCCAATTGTATCTCATGTGAAGTCATTTGATGGTTCCCTCCTGCATCCCCAAACAATTTTCCACCTTTGGGTCTTTCTTTATGAACAAGTCCAACAACTCTTTAAAGTTACCCTTATTCATTGAGCTAGCAGACCCATCATGACCACGAAAAGCAAGAGCTTGTAGTATAATTCTTTTGACAATGCCCAATATAATCAAGATACGAGCTTTGTATTCTTCTTCTTTCTTCTTAGAGCCCCTATCAGACACATGTGGCAGATTTTGTCTTTGATTTTTGAAATCAACATAATGTTGTCTAGCTTTATTGTGAGCACTATCATGCTTGCCAACATGCTGATTAAAAACTTTAGGTCCATCCTTCCAAGATTTAAATCCATTTTTCGTGAATGCTTCAATAACATAGTTTTTAGCTCTTGGTTGCTTAAATAGAAAACGATAAAAGCAAAAGGCTGTTTTTTTTCAATTCTATATTCCAACCAGCTGCGATGATCATTAAAACAATAATCGTGAAAGCTTCTACCATATGTCTGTTCATATGTATGATCAGTTGGTTGGCATGGACCCATATTAATGTACTCACTTCTAATAAAATCTCTAATGTCTGCATCCAAATCCTCAATTGACATTCTCTTACCGGGGTATGATTCAATATCATCGGGTTTAAGTTGAGCCCTAACACTAGGTGTATTATCAGTTGTTCGGGTTGAAGGACCTGTTTCTGCAGTTTCGGTGGTTCGAACTTGAAAAAAAGAATTCAATGTCTTGTTTCTTTTACTCATCTTCCCTTCCTGTAACATTTTATAGAAACAAAATTACTAATTGTCTAAATAGGTTTCCACATCTAACAAACAGTGGCATCAAGCAACAACGGTGAGGCATCTAGCAATGAAAATCATCATCAAACAGTGGCATCTAGAAAACAAAACAGGGGCATAAGGCATTAAACCAAGCAGAAGGGATCGAGCACCTCGTCGGACGCCAGCAGAAGGGATTGAGAACCTCGCCGGATGCCAGCAGAAGGTATTGAGGACCTCGCCGAACGCCAAGCCTCGCCGGGCAGAGCAGCAGCCCACAGCGGCGCAACCTGAAGGCCGGACATAGCAGCAGCCTGCAGCGGCGCAACCCGAAGGACTGGAAGGGGTGGCCGGCTGGATAGGAACGACCGGCGCGGCAGGCGGCGCTGGCAGGCAGGGACGGTTGTTCCTGGTCAGTGGTCGCCAAGGGTTCGTCCAAATCGGGGGAAGAATGGTGGCTGGTTCGTTTGCCCGTGCTTCTGTTCGTGCGGGCAGGAAGCAGGCAACGCCTGGGCGGATGGGCCTGGGCTTGTAGTGGGTTGCGCCCCAGGCCAAACCTAATTTAAAAAAAAATATAGGCCGAGAAAAAATCCTGGGCTGTCTGGGGCCCAGCTCCGCCCATGCCCATTGCCCACGAGACCGACGAGGGAGGGTATGTGAAATTTTTTTGGTTTATTCAATTCATGTTTGAAATGTGGACGGCTGTTTCAGGACACCGCGTTGGATGACCTTCTTCTGTATTCGTGTCCACCGACGCATCTGGATGGATTCATGGACGGATGAGTTTGATTTAGGGGACCATGTTGAAGGTGCCCTTACAGTACATCCTGCAAGACAGGAAACAGTCTGAATCTTGGAGAGAACAATCATGTCAGATAACCAGAGCATTTGTGCTCGTGTGCAGATTGGCACTTGAGTTCTCGCTTCTCAAGGTGTACCTATTATTTTGGGTCGATGGTTGGATAAAACTGAGAGGACTATTGATTCTTTCTTTTTAGTTAGAAGACTATTTGTACTGCTACGCATGCACTGACGCACCCTTATAAAATAATAGTCTAGAATCATTATATAAAAAGACATGAAGGCCTGCAGATTACATATAGACGTGATAGATACAAGTAACTATCACATTCTCGCTCTAGAAAAGAATACATGTATTCACCCGTGATAATAACTACAGTATAGTAGTTAACAAAAGATAAACTCGTATGTGCGCGCGGCAGCTGATCAATATATGCGTTCAAGCCATGAGACCGGCCGCCAGTAGGGCGACGAGCCCAAATCCTGCTGTGGCACCGACGGAGGTAGCGGCGTTGGAGGGCGGCGCCGGGGGAGAGTTGCTCGCGCCAGGACCTGCAGCTGGCATGGGTGACGACGGCGAGGAGGAGCCCGAGGCGACGTCGATCACGACCTTCATGCTGGGGGCGGCGGTGGGGCTGCAATGGTTAGGGACGCCACAGATGAAGTAGCGGATGCCGGTGGCGTTGAGGGAGATGACGTCGTTGCCGGAGGTTAAGGTATTGATGGCGCCGTCGGTGCTGCAGGAGTCGTAGCCGGCCTTGCTGACCTCGACCACGTCGTGCGTCGGGGTCGAGTACTTGAAGACGATGTCATCACCCACGTTGAACTTCTTGCCGGACACCCAGCTGCTGTAGTCGGTGCTGAGGGTCCAACCGCCCTGATCGCCGACGTTGTAGGTTACCGCTGACGCGCTGCCTAGTAAGACGGCCATCGCGGCCACGGCGAGGAGGGTGATCTTCATGGCAGCCATTGATTGCGGCTGGAGCTGGAAGGAGGAATGCAAAGCAGAGGAGGTAGAAGGGAGGTGCTGCACTGCTGCTGATGCTTAGCAGGGTTTGGGTTGCTGTGGTGTCTGCTGCCATGCCCTTTATATAGAAGCAAGCGCCTAGCGAGGCCGGTTGGGGGCCGCGCGGTAGGTTCGTGGGATGGCATTTGGATATTGAGATTTGCTGTTGAATTGTCATGTGCGTTTGAACCAGCGACCAGTACGTGGTCAGACGCGCGCGGCCCGGGCTGGGTTGGTGGCCGGCTGACCTTTTCAGGCCTCGCTACCGTTCCACCTTCACATGGACGCGGTCTGCGCTACGTGCCGTGGACCATCACAATACGGCAAGGATGTACGTTGGCGATGTCAACATCGAGCTAGCTAGCTACCCCGGCTAGTTGACAAGGGACAGTTCAAATTAAGCGGCTACAGGTCACAGGGAGAAGGAGCATAGGCCGGGTTTGGTTCCTCTCTCTTTCCATAAAGATTTCTGCGGCTTTGCGTGTTTGCAATATCGCAGCCGTTTGTCCAGACGCCGGTCCTCAGCATGGACATGACCGCGGCAACAGCACGAGAACTTCTCGAAGGGTTTGTTGGCTGACTAGGACCGGGTTTGCTCGCAACTGCTTCTTTCTTAATTCCGAACATATTTTCTATTGAATGTTGTTCTTAACTGCTAATGTATCATGCAGTAGTTTTTTGTTTCATCATTTCTGGTGCAGCAACCACATCCGTCATCACAAGTCACGATTACGTCACTCGTGACATACTTCACACACAGGGGACATTGCACTTTGTACTTCCAAGGTCAACAGGCTCCTAATATGATCCCGCTCTTTTGCACTTTCGACACGGATTTGAAGTGGTGCCCTACGTTTACCAGGCTAATGACTATGCTTCTCTCTTATCTAATTTGATTGATACGTTGTGACATTGGGGATTTGCAGGGACCACCGGAACAAGCAACTTGGCTACTGCGTGCGTGTAACCGGTCTGCCTTGACCATGGATCACCGCCCCAAGTGGATAATGATAAGATCATTTTTTTCTGCAAGAGATACTCTCTCCGGTTCTTTTTACTTCGCGTATTAGATTTGTGTCAAGTTAAACTTTGTAAAGTTTGACCAAATATATATTAAAAAGTATCAACATCTACAATACCAAATATATATTAAAAAGTATCATAATAAATCTAACTATAATTTCTATAAGTTTGGTCAAAGTAGAGATGCCTTGATTTCAGACAAAACTTATATGCAGACTAAAAAAGACTGGAGGGACTATGAGAGATGGTTATCATCTCCACGTGGGACCGTGGTTAGTTGTCGGTGATTTTAACTTAATAGGCAAACAGGAAAACACTTATGCTTTTGTCCACTGGGCAAGTCATTAATTCCCAAGTGGTTCATCCTTTTTTGAAGGACTTGAATATCTGGTTGTTGCTCCCCACAGGGAAGGACAATGTGAACCAACTCAATCGCTGGCAAAAGCAAAACCCTCAGCGAACATTTTGGTTTGTGCTACAGAAAAGAAGCAACCCTCAGCGAACGTTTTGGTTCGCTGCAGAAAACATCTCCCCAGCGAACGTTTTGCAGGACAGGCCTTTTTCCAGGCCTCTAGGCCCAATCATCATTCTCTCTGAGCACTAACAATTAAAAGATAAAAAGGCCGCATGGCAAAAATTTAGAAAAATATTTGTACCAATGATAGGCAAACATGAAGGAAAAACAGTCAAATTCCTGTTAAAATCAAAGGCAGGGATTTTGCAAAAAAAAAATTAAAAAATGATTCACATGGCAAAGTTTAAGGAAAATTGTTCACTATAAACATGATTTTTTTGAAAATGTATGTAAAGATCGCATGAAAATTTTGAAATTCCAAAAAAAAGTGTTCATATTGCCATGATTCACTATTTGCCATATAATTTGAAAAAAAATCTGAAATTTCTATGTTTTGAATTTGTCATGTGATTTGTCACATCTAGAATTTTCATGTGACGGAGTTTCAGTCCGAATTGTCAGATGTAACAAAATTAACATGAGAAAAAAACTTTGAAAGAGATATAAAAAATTGTCACACTACCTTCAATAAAACTACGAAATTCTAATTAATAGAAATGCCATGGAGTAACAATAAAAATTGCCATTGTCTAAATAATAGAAGTTTCATGCTACCTATCATAAAACTACCATGGTCTAATAGTAAATTTGCCATAAAAATGTCATGGTATCTATATAAAACTACCATGATCTTAAAAAGGATATTGCCAAGCTACCTATAATAGAAAACCATAGTCTAAACATGGTCCAATTAATGAAAAGTGCCATGATGTCTACAATAAAAACACCATGGTATAAATAATATAATTGCCATGATCTAATCAATAAAGCTACCATGGTGTACATAATGAAAGTGACATTCTACATACAATAAAACAACATGGTCTAAATAGTAAAATTGCCATGATCTAAAAATTATATAACTGCCATGCACCCTATAATGAAATTGCACATGATAGATTTTAAAAATTGGTTCTCTAAAGAACATGACAAATTTTAGGAATTTGTAATGGGCACATGGCAAAAGTTAGGGATTTTGTTCTTGGAAAAAAGATGGAAATTTTTTAGGAATTTTTCTTTTCTAAAAAAATACATGGTTAGGGATTTATTAGAAGTGGCGGTCACTTGTGGTTGAACTATGTTCGATCAAATGAATTGCCCATCATAGCAAAAAGGTCATCAAGCAACTCTGAATATTTAATGGACAGGCAAGCCAACCATTCTCAAATCGGAGCTCACTTAACATTAGCTAGCGGGCGAAGGCATGGCCACACGCCGCGCCCGTGCAATTTCTCTTGATTTGTACAATTGTTGTTGCTGCTTAAAAACTATAACAACAACAGAGTACACATGTTGGATAAGTGGATAAGTATATTTGGTTGAACATTATGGGGTACATTGCATTGGCTAGATGATACAAATTTGCTAATGGAAAAAATAAGATCCAATGAAGTCCAATAGTTTTGTTACAGGCTAAGCTATCATATGCAAATGTGAAATGAGAGATTGACGTGCTAAAACAGTGAGACCATTTAGCAACACGGGTGGTTTGATTCTCCAATTGTGATAGTACATTCTTTTTTTCATTTACTCTAAAATCTTCAAATAACTACTCTCAAGTAGGAAGCTGATGACCCACAAGTATAGGGGATCAATGTAGTCCTTTCGATAAGTAAGACTGTCGAACCCAACTAGGAGCAGAAGAAAATGACAAGCAGTTTTTAGCAAGGTATTCTCTACAAGCACTGAAATTATTGGTAACAAATAGATTGGTAGTAAGGTAATTCGTAACGGGTAACAAGTAACAAGTGTAACAAAAGTGTAGCAAGGTGGCCCAATCCGTTTTATAGCAAAGCACAAGACTGGACGAACTCTTATATAAAGAAAAGCGCTCCCGATGACACATGGGAATTATCATAAAGTTAGTTTTCATCATGCTCATATGATTCGCATTCGTTACTTTGATAATTTGATATGTGGGTCGACCGGTGCTTGGGTGTTGTCCTTACTTGAACAAGCCTCCCACTTATGATTAACCTCTCTCGCAAGCATCCGCAACTACGAAAGAAGAATTAAGATAAATCTAACCATAACATCTTGTTGGGGAACGTAGTAATTTCAAAATTTTCCTACGCACACGCAAGATCATGGTGATGCATAGCAACGAGAGGGGAGAGTGTTGTCTACGTACCCTCGTAGACCAGCAACGGAAGTGTTGACACAACGTATAGGAAGTAGTCGTACATCTTCCCGATCCGACCGATCCAAGTACCGAACGTACGGCACCTCCGAGTTCTGCACACGTTCAGCTCGATGACGATCCCCGGACTCTGATCCAGCAAAGTGTCGGGGAAGAGTTCCGTCAGCACGACGGCGTGGTGACGATCTTGATGTTCTACCATCGCAGGGCTTCGCCTAAGCACTGCTACAATATTATCGAGGAGTATGGTGGAAGGGGGCACCGCACACGGCTAAGAAAACGATCACGAGGATCAACTTGTGTGTCTAGAGGTGCCCCCTGCCCCCGTATATAAAGGAGCAAGGGGGGTGCGGCCGGCCCTAGGAGGAGGCGCGCAGGAGGAGTCCTACTCCTACCGGGAGTAGGACTCCCCCTTTCCCTAGTTGGATTAGGACTTGGGGGAAGGAGGAGAGGGAAGAAAGGAAAGGGGGAGGGGGGGCGCCGCCCCCCCTCCTTGTCCAATTCAGACTTGGGGGGGAGGGGCATGCGGCAGCCCCTAGGCCTCCTCTCCTCTTCCTCCACTACGCCCATTAAGGCCCATTAGGTTACCGGGGGGTTCCAGTAACCTCCCGGTACTCCGGTAAAATGCCGTTTTCACTCGGAACACTTCCGATGTCCAAACATAGGCTTCCAATATATCAATCTTTATGTCTCGACCATTTCGAAACTCCTCGTCATGTCCGTGATCACATTCGGGACTCCGAACAAACTTCGATACATCAAAATATATAAACTCATAATGAAACTGTCATCGTAACGTTAAGCGTGCGGACCCTACGGGTTCGAGAACAATGTAGACATGACCGAGACATGTCTCCGGTCAATAACCAATAGCGGAACCTGGATGCTCATATTGGCTCCTACATATTCTACGAAGATCTTTATCGGTCAGACCGCATAACAACATATTTTGTTCCCTTTGTCACCAGTATGTTACTTGCCCGAGATTCGATCGTCGGTATCTCAATACCTAGTTCAATCTCGTTACCAGCAAGTCTCTTTACTCGTTTCGTAATACATCATCTCGCAACTAACTCATTAGTTGCAATGCTTGCAAGGCTTATGTGATGTGCATTACTGAGAGGGCCCAGAGATACCTCTCCGACAATCGGAGTGACAAATCCTAATCTCGAAATACGCCAACCCAACATGTACCTTTGGAGACACCTGTAGAGCTCCTTTATAATCAGCCAGTTACGTTGTGACGTTTGGTAGCACACAAAGTGTTCCTCCGGCAAACGGGAGTTGCATAATCTCATAGTCATAGGAACATGTATAAGTCATGAAGAAAACAATAGCAACATACTAAACGATCGGGTGCTAAGCTAATGGAATGGGTCATGTCAATCACATCATTCTCCTAATGATGTGATCCCGTTAATCAAATGACAACACATGTCTATGGTTAGGAAACATAATCATCTTTGATTAACGAGCTAGTCAAGTAGAGGCATACTAGTGACGTTTTAGTTTGTCTATGTATTCACACAAGTATTATGTTTCCGGATAATACAATTCTAGCATGAATAATAAACATTTATCATGAAATAAGGAAATAAATAATAACTTTATTATTGCCTCTAGGGCATATTTCCTTTAGTCTCCCACTTGCACTAGAGTCAATAATCTAGTTCACATCGCCATGTGATTCAACACTAATAGTTCACATCACCATGTGATTAACACCCATAGTTCAGATCGTCATGTGACCTACACCCAAAAGGTTTACTAGAGTCAGTAATCTAGTTCACATCGCTTATGTGATTTACACCCAAAGAGTACTAAGGTGTGATTATGTTTTGCTTGTGATATAATTTTAGTCAATGGGTCCGTCACATACAGATCCGTAAGTATTTTGCGAATTCTATGTCTACAATGCTTTGCATAGAGCTACTCTAGCTAATTGCTCCCACTTTCAATATGTATCTAGATCGAGACTTAGAGTCATCCAGATCTGTGTCAAAACTTGCATCGACGTAATTTTTTACGACGAACCTTTTGTCACCTCCATAATCGAGAAATATTTCCTTATTCCACTAAGGATAATTTTGACCGCTGTCTAGTGATCTACTCTTAAATCACTATTGTACTCCCTTGCTTAACACAGTGTAGGGTATACAATAGATCTGGTACACAGCATGGCATACTTTATAGAACCTATGGCTGAGGCATAGGGAATGACTTTCATTCTCTTTCTATCTTCTGCCGTGGTCAGGCTTTGAGTCTTACTCAATTTCACACCTTGTAACACAGCCAAGAACTCTTTTCTTTGACTGTTCCATTTTGAACTACTTCAAAATATTGTCAAGGTATGTACTCATTGAAAGAACTTATCAAGCGTCTTGATCTATCTCTATAGATCTTGATGCTTAATATGTAAGCAGCCTCGCCGAGGTCTTTCTTTGAAAAACTTCTTTCAAACACTCCTTTATGCTTTGCAGAATAATTCTACATTATTTCTGATCAATAATATGTCATTCACATATACTTGTCAGAAATGCTGTAGTGCTCCCACTCACTTTCTTGTAAATACAGGCTTCACCACAAGTCTGTATAAAACTATATACTTTGTGTTGGAAATATGCCCTAGAGGCAATAATAAATTGGTTATTATTATATTTCCTTGTTCATGATAATCGTTTATTATCCATGCTAGAATTGTATTGATAGGAAACTCAGATACATGTGTGGATACATAGACAACACCATGTCCCTAGTAAGCCTCTAGTTGACTAGCTTGTTGATCAATAGATGGTTACGGTTTCCTGACCATGGACATTGGATGTCGTTGATAACGGGATCACATCATTAGGAGAATGATGTGATGGACAAGACCCAATCCTAAGCCTAGCACAAGATCTTGTAGTTCGTATGCTAAAGCTTTTCTAATGTCAAGTATCATTTCCTTAGACCATGAGATTGTGCAACTCCCGGATATCGTAGGAGTGCTTTGGGTGTGCCAAATGTCACAACGTAACTGGGTGGCTATAAAGGTACACTACAGGTATCTCCAAAAGTGCCTGTTGGGTTGGCACGAATCGAGACTGGGATTTGTCACTCCGTGTAAACGGAGAGGTATCTCTGGGCCCACTCGGTAGGACATCATCATAATGTGCACAATGTGATCAAGGAGTTGATCACGGGATGATGTGTTATGGAACGAGTAAAAGATACTTGCCGGTAACGAGATTGAACCAGGTATCAGGATACCGACGATCGAATCTCGGGCAAGTAGCGTACCGCTAGACAAAGGGAATTGTATACGGGATTGATTAAGTCCTTGACATCGTGGTTCATCCGATGAGATAATCGTGGAGCATGTGGGAGCCAACATGGGTATCCAGATCCTGCTGTTGGTTATTGACCGGAGAGTTGTCTCGGCCATGTCTGCATGACTCTCGAACCCGTAGGGTCTACACACTTAAGGTTCGATGACGCTAGGGTTATAGGGAAAGCATGTACGCGGTTACTGAATGTTGTTCGAAGTCCCGGATGAGATCCCAGACGTCACGAGGAGTTCCGGAATGGTCCGGAGGTAAAGATTTATATATGGGAAGTCCTGTTTTGGTCGCCGGAAAAGTTTGGGGCCACCAGCCCCAGGTGGGCTGGTGCGCCCCCCCCCCCCCCCCCCACCAAGGCCCAAGGCGCAAGGGAGAGTGGAAGGTGGCAAACCCTAGGCTCAGATGGGCCTAAGGCCCACCTAGTGGTGCGCCCCCCTCTCCCCCTTGGCCGTCCCCTAGATGGGATCTAGGGCTGGCCGCCACCCCTAGGGGTGGAAACCTAGGTGGGGGCGCAGCCCCTCCCCTCCCCCTATATATACTTGAGGTTTTGGGCTGCCATAAACACGATTCAATCTCCTTCTTGGCGCATCTATACCCCTCTGTTGGGGAACGTAGTAATTTCAAAAAAAATTCCTACGCACACGCAAGATCATGGTGATGCATAGCAACGAGAGGGGAGAGTGTTGTCTACGTACCAACGCAGACCAACTGCGGAAGCGATCACACAACGTAGAGGAAGTAGCCGTACGTCTTCCCGATCCGACCGATCAAAGCACCGTTACTCTGGCACCTCCGAGTTCTTAGCACACGTTCAGCTCGATGACGATCCTCGGGCTCCGATCCAGCAAAGCGTCGAGGAAGAGTTCCGTCAGCACGACGGCGTGGTGACGATCTTGATGTACTACCGACGCAGGGCTTCGCCTAAGCACTACAACGGTATGATCGAGGTGGAATTTGGTGGCAGGGGGCACCGCACACGGCTAAGGAACGATCTCAAGGATCAACTTGTGTGTCTAGAGGTGCCCCCTGCCCCCGTATATAAAGGATCCAAGGGGGAGGGGCTGGCCGGCCAAGGAGGAGGCGCAGGAGAGTCCTACTCCCACTGGGAGTAGGATTCCCCCTCCAATCCTAGTCCAACTAGGATTCCTCGGAGGGGAAAAGAGGAGGAGGTGGCCGGCCACCCTTTCCTAGTCCTAATAGGACTAGGGAAAGGGGGAGGCGCGCAGCCCATCTAGGGCAGCCCCTTCTCTTTTCCACTAAGGCCCATTATGGCCCATTTAGCTCCCGGGGGGTTCCGGTAACCCTCCCGGTATTCCGGTAAAATCCCGATTTCACCCGGAACACTTCCGATGTCCAAACATAGGCTTCCAATATATCAATCTTTATGTCTCGACCATTTCGAGACTCCTCGTCATGTCCGTGATCACATCCGGGACTCCGAACAACCTTCGGTACATCAAAATGCATAAACTCATAATAACTGTCATCGTAATGTTAAGCGTGTGGACCCTACGGTTCGAGAACAATGTAGACATGACCGAGACACGTCTCCGGTCAATAACCAATAGCGGGACCTGGATGCCCATATTGGCTCCTACATATTCTACGAAGATCTTTATCGGTCAGACCGCATAACAACATATGTTGTTCCCTTTGTCATTGGTATGTTACTTGCCCGAGATTCGATCGTCGGTATCCAATACCTAGTTCAATCTCGTTACTGGCAAGTCTCTTTACTCGTTCCGTAATACATCATCTCACAACTAACATCTTAGTTATAATGCTTGCAAGGCTTATGTGATGTGTATTACCGAGAGGGCCCAGAGATACCTCTCCGACAATCGGAGTGACAAATTCTAATCTCGAAATACGCCAACCCAACATCTACCATTGGAGACACCTGTAGTACTCCTTTATAATCACCCAGTTACGTTGTGACGTTTGGTAGTACCCAAAGTGTTCCTCCGGCAAACGGGAGTTGCATAATCTCATAGTCATAGGAACATGTATAAGTCATGAAGAAAGCAACAGCAACATACTAAACGATCGGGTGCTAAGCTAATGAAATGGGTCATGTCAATCAGATCATTCAACTAATGATGTGACCTCGTTAATCAAATAACAACACATTGTTCATGGTTAGGAAACTTAACCATCTTTGATTAACGAGCTAGTCAAGTAGAGGCATACTAGTGACACTCTGTTTGTCTATGTATTCACACATGTATTATGTTTCCGGTTAATACAATTCTAGCATGAACAATAAACATTTATCATGATATAAGGAAATAAATAATAACTTTATTATTGCCTCTAGGGCATATTTCCTTCAATCTCCCACTTGCACTAGAGTCAATAATCTAGTTCACATCGCCATGTGATTTAACAGCAATAGTTCACATCACCATGTGATTAACACCCATAGTTCACATCTTCATGTGACCAACACTCAAAGGGTTTACCAGAGTCAGTAATCTAGTTCACATATCTATGTGATTTACACCCAAAGAGTACTAAGGTGTGATCATGTTTTGCTTGTGAGATAATTTTAGTCAACGGGTCTGTCACATTCAGATCCGTAATTATTTTGCAAGTTCTATGTCTACAATGCTCTACACGGAGCTACTCTAGCTAATTGCTCCCACTTTCAATATGTATCCAGATTGACTCTTAGAATCATCTGGATCAGTGTCAAAAACTTGCATCGACGTAACCCTTTACGATGAACCTTTTTGTCACGTCCATAATCGAGAAACATATCCTTATTTCACTAAGGATAATTCTGACCGCTGTCCAGTGATCTACTCCTAGATCACTATTGTACTCCCTTGCCAAAATCAGTGTAGGGTATACAATAGATCTGGTACATAGCATGACATACTTTATAGAACCTATGGCCAAGGCATAGGGAATGACTTTCATTCTCTTTCTATCTTCTGTCGTGGTCGGGCTTTGAGTCTTACTCAACTTCACACCTTGTAATACAGGCAAGAACTCTTTCTTTGACTGCTCCATTTTGAATTACTTCAAAATCTTGTTAAGGTATGTACTCATTGAAAAAACTTACCAAGCGTCTTGATCTATCTCTATAGATCTTGAAGCTCAATATGTAAGAAGCTTCACCGAAGTCTTTCTTTGAAAAACTCCTTGAAAACACTCCTTTATGCTTTACAGAATAATTCTACATTATTTCCGATCAACAATATGTCATTCACATATACTTATCAGAAATGCTGTAGTGCTCCCACTCACTTTCTTCTAAATACAGGCTTCACCGCAAGTCTGTATAAAACTATATGCTTTGATCAACTTATCAAAGCGTGTATTCCAACTCCGAGATGCTTGCACTAGTCCATAGATGAATCACTGGAGCTTGCATATTTTGTTAGCACCTTTAGGATTGACAAAACCTACTGGTTGCATCATATACAACTCTTCTTTAAGAAATCCATTAAGGAATGTAGTTTTGTTTATCCATTTGCCAGGTTTCATAAAATGCGGCAATTGCTAACATGATTCGGACAGACTTAAGCATAGATACGAGTGAGAAACTCTCATCGTAGTCAACACTTTGAACTTGCCGAAAACCTTTTGCGACAATTCTAGCTTTGTAGATAGTAACACTACTATCAACGTCCGTCTTCCTCTTGAAGATCCATTTATTTCTATGGCTTGCCGATCATTGGGCAAATCCATCAAAGTCCATACTTTGTTCTCATACATGGATCATATCTCAGATTTCATGGCCTTAAACCATTTCGCGGAATCTGGGCTCATCATCGCTTCCTCATAGTTCGCAAGTTCGTCATGGTCTAGTAACATGACTTCCAGAACAGGATTACCGTACCACTATGGTGCGGATCTCACTCTGGTTTACCTACAAGATTCGGTAGTAACTTGATCTGAAGTTACATGATCATCATCATTAGCTTCCTCGCTAATTGGTGTAGTAGTCACAAGAACAGATTTCTGTGATGAACTACTTTCCAATAAGGGAGAAGGTACAATTACCTTATCAAGTTTTATACTTTCCTCCCACTCACTTCTTTCGAGAGAAACTCCTTCTCTAGAAAGGATCCATTCTTAGCAATGAATGTCTTGCCTTAGGATCTGTGATAGAAGGTGTACAACAGTCTCCTTTTGGGTATCCTATGAAGACATATTTCTCCGATTTGGTTTTGAGCTTATCAGGATGAAACTTTTTCACATAAGCATCACAACCCCAAACTTTAAGAAACGACTACTTTGGTTTCTTGCTAAACCACAGTTCAGATTGTGTCATCTCAACGGACTTAGATGGTGCCCCTTTTTAACGTGAATGCAGCTGTCTCTAATGCATAACCCCAAAACGATAGTGGTAGATCGGTAAGAGACATCATAGATCGCACTATATCTAATAAAGTACGGTTATGACGTTCGGACACACCATTACACTATGGTGTTCCATGTGGCGTAAGTAGTGAAACTATTTCACATTGTTTTTAACTGAAGGTCAAACTCGTAACTCAAATACTCTTCTCTACGATCAGATCATAGAAACTTTATTTTCTTGTTACGATGATTTTTCACTTCACTCTGAAATTCTTTGAACTTTTCAAATGTTTCAGACTTATGTTTCATCAAGTAGATATACTCATATCTGGTCAAATCATCTGTGAAGGTCAGAAAATAATGATACCTGTCGCGAGCCTCAATATTCATTGGACCACATACATCAGTATGTATGATTTCAAACAAATCTGTCGCTCGCTCCATTGTTCCGAAGAACAGAGTTTTAGTCATCTTGCCCATGAGGCATGGTTCGCAAGCATCAACTGATTCATAATCAAGTGATTCAAAAAGCCCATCAGCATGGAGTTTCTTCATGCGCTTTACACCAATATGACCTAAACGGCAGTGCCACAAATAAGTTGCACTATCATTATTAACTTTGCATCTTTTGGTTTCAATATCATGAATATGTGTATCACTATGATCGAGATCCAATGAACTTGTTTCATTGGGTGTATGACCATCGAAGGTTTTATTCATGTAAATAGAACAACAATTATTTTCTGAATTTAATGAATAACCGTATTGCAATAAACATGATCAAATCATATTCATGCTCAACGCAAATACCAAATAACACTTATTTAGGTTCAACACTAATCCCGAAATTATAGGGAGTGTGCGATGATGATCATATCAATCTTGGAACCACTTCCAACACACATCGTCACTTCACCCTTAACTAGTCTCTGTTTATTCTGCAACTCCCGTTTCGAGTTACTAATCTTAGCAACTGAACTAGTATCAAATACTGAGGGTTTGCTATAAACACTAGTAAAGTACACATCAATAACATGTATATCAAATATACTTATGTTCACTTAGCCATCCTTCTTATCTGCCAATCACTTGGGGTAGTTCCGCTTCCAGTGACCAGTCCCTTTGCAGTAGAAGCACTCAGTCTCAGGCTTAGGTCCGGACTTGGGCTTCTTCACTTGAGCAGCAACTTGCTTGCTGTTCCTTTTTGAAGTTCCCCTTCTTCCCTCTGCCCTTTTCTTGAAACTAGTGGTCTTGTCTACCATCAACACTTGATCTTTTTCTTGATTTCTACCTTCATCGATTTCATCATCATGAAAAACTCGGGAGTCGTTTTTGTCATCCCTTGCATACTATAGTTCATCACGAAGTTCTACTAACTTGGTCATGGTGACTAGAGAATTCTGTCAATCACTATCTTATCTGGAAGATTAACTCCCACTTGATTCAAGCGATTGTAGTACCCAGACAATCTGAGCACATGCTCACTAGTTGAGCGATTCTCCTCCATCTTTTAGCTATAGAACTTGTTGGAGACTTCATATCTCTCAACTCGGGTATTTGCTTGAAATATTAACTTCAACTCCTGGAACATCTCATATGGTCCATGACGTTCAAAACGTCTTTGAAGTCCCGATTCCAAGCCATTAAGCATGGTGCACTAAACTATCAAGTAGTCATCATATTGAGCTAGCCAAACGTTCATAACGTCTGCATTTGCTCCTGCAATAGGTCTGTCACCTAGCGGTGCATCAAGGACATAATTCTTCTGTGCAGCAATGAGGATAAAGCTCAGATCACAAATCCAATCCGCATCATTGCTACTAACATCTTTCAACTTAGTTTTCTCTAGGAACATATATAAAATATAGGGAAGCAACAACGCGAGCTATTGATCTACAACATAGATATGCTAATACTACCAGGACTAAGTTCATGATAAATTAAAGTTCAATTAATCATATTACTTAAGAACTCCCACTTAGATAGACATCCCTCTAATCTTCTAAGTGATCATGTGATCCATATCAACTAAACCATGTCCGATCATCACGTGAGATGGAGTAGTTTCAATGGTGAACATCACTATGTTGATCATATCTACTATATGATTCATGCTCGACCTTTCGGTCTCCGTGTTCCGAGGCCATATCTGTATATGCTTGGCTCGTCAAGTATAACCTGAGTATTCCGCGTGTGCAACTGTTTTGCACCCGTTGTATTTGAACGTAGAGCCTATCACACCCGATCATCACGTGGTGTCTCAGCACGAAGAACTTTTGCAATGGTGCATACTCAGGGAGAACACTTCTTGATAATTAGTGAGAGATCATCTTAAAATGCTACCGTCAATCAAAGCAAGATAAGATGCATAAAAGATAAACATCACATGCAATCAATATAAGTGATATGATATGGCCATCATCATCTTGTGCTTGTGATCTCCATCTCTGAAGCAACGTCATGATCACCATCGTCACCGGCGCGACACCTTGATCTCCATCGTAGCATCGTTGTCGTCTCGCCAATCTTATGCTTCTATGACTATCGCTACCGCTTAGTGATAAAGTAAAGCATTACAGGGCGATTGCATTGCATACAATAAAGCGACAACCATATGGCTCCTGCCAGTTGCCGATAACCCGGTTACAAAACATGATCATCTCATACAATAAAATTTAGCATCATGTCTTGACCATATCACATCACAACATGCCCTGCAAAAACAAGTTAGACGTCCTCTACTTTGTTGTTGCAAGTTTTACGTGGCTGCTACGGGCTTAGCAAGAACCAATCTTACCTACGCATCAAAACCACAACGATAGTTTGTCAAGTTGGTGATGTTTTAACCTTCGCAAGGACCTGGCGTAGCCACACTCGGTTCAACTAAAGTTGGAGAAACTGACACCCGGCAGCCACCTGTGTGCAAAGCACATCGGTAGAACCAGTCTCGCGTAAGCGTACGCGTAATGTCGGTCCGGGTCGTTTTATCCAACAATACCGCCAAACCAAAGTGTGACATGCTGGTAAGCGGTATGACTTATATCGCCCACAACTCACTTGTGTTCTACTCGTGTAAATAACATCAACACATAAAACCTAGGCTCTGATGCCACTGTTGGGGAACGCAGTAATTTCAAAATTTTCCTACGCACACGCAAGATCATGGTGATGCATAGCAACGAGAGGGGGGAGTGTTGTCTACGTACCCTCGTAGACCGGCAACGGAAGTGTTGACACAACGTAGAGGAAGTAGTCGTATGTCTTCCTGATCCGGCCGATCCAAGTACCGAACGTACGGCACCTCCGAGTTCTGCACATGTTCAGCTCGATGACGATCCCCGGACTCCGATCCAGCAAAGTGTCAGGGAAGAGTTCTGTCAGCACGACGGCGTGGTGACGATCTTGATGTTCTACCGTCGCAGGGCTTCGCCTAAGCACCGCTACAATATTATCAAGGAGTATGCTGGAAGAGGGAACCGCACACGGCTAAGAAAACGATCACGAGGATGAACTTGTGTGTCTAGAGGTGCCCCCTGCCCCCGTATATAAAGGAGCAAGGGGGGGTGCGGCCGGTCCTAGGAGGAGGCGCGCAGGAGGAGTCCTACTCCTACCGGGAGTAAGACTCCCCCCTTTCCCTAGTTGGATTAGGACTTGGGTGGAAGGAGGAGAGGGAAGAAAGGAAAGGGGGGGGGGGGGCGCTGCCCCCCTCCTTGTCTAATTCGTACTTGGGGGGGGGAGGGCGCGCGGCAGCCCCTAGGCCTCCTCTCCTCTTCCTCCACTAGGCCCATTAAGGCCCATTAGGTTACCGGGGGGTTCCGGTAACCTCCCGGTACTCCGGTAAAATGCCGTTTTCACTCGGAATACTTCCGATGTCCAAACATAGGCTTCCAATATATCAATCTTTATGTCTCGACCATTTCGAGACTCCTCATCATGTCCGTGATCACATCCGAGACTCCGAACAAACTTCGATACATCAAAATATACAAACTCATAATGAAACTGTCATCGTAACGTTAAGCGTGCGGACCCTATGGGTTCGAGAACAATGTAGACATGACCAAGACATGTCTCCGGTCAATAACCAATAGCGGAACGTGGATGCTCATATTGGCTCCTACATATTCTACGAAGATCTTTATCGGTCAGACCGCATAACAACATATGTTGTTCCCTTTGTCATCGGTATGTTACTTGCCCGAGATTCGATCGTCGGTATCTCAATACCTAGTTCAATCTCGTTACCGTCAAGTCTCTTTACTCGTTTAGTAATACATCATCTCGCAACTAACTCATTAGTTGCAATGCTTGCAAGGCTTATGTGATGTGCACTACCGAGAGGGCCCAGAGATACCTCTCCGGCAATCGGAGTGACAAATCCTAATCTCGAAATACGTCAACCCAACATGTACCTTTGGAGACACCTGTAGAGCTCCTTTATAATCACCCAGTTACATTGTGACGTTTGGTAGCACACAAAGTGTTCCTCCAGCAAACGGGAGTTGCATAATCTCATAGTCATAGGAACATGTATAAGTCATGAAGAAAACAATAGCAACATACTAAACGATCGGGTGCTAAGCTAATGGAATGGGTCATGTCAATCACATCATTCTCCTAATGATGTGATCCCGTTAATCAAATGACAACACATGTCTATGGTTAGGAAACATAACCATCTTTGATTAACGAGCTAGTCAAGTAGAGGCATACTAGTGACGTTTTAGTTTGTCTATGTATTCACACAAGTATTATGTTTCCGGATAATACAATTCTAGCATGAATAATAAACATTTATCATGAAATAAGGAAATAAATAATAACTTTATTATTGCCTTTAGGGCATATTTCCTTCACATCAAACATGTGGATCCAAATCAGCCCCTTAAGAAGCAACACATAAACTAGGGTGTAAGCTTATATCACTCTAGCAACCCATCTTCTACTTGCTTCTTCCCAATGCCTTCCCCTAGGCCCAAACCATGGTGAAGTGGCATGTAGTCGACGTTCACATAACATCACTAGAGAAAAGACAACATACATCTCATCAAAATATCAATCGGATACTGAAATCACATGATTATTTGTAACAAGACTTCTCCTATGTTCTCGGGAACAAAAGTAACTACTCACAAAGCATGTTCATGTTCATGATCAGAGGGGTATTGAATATCATTAAGGATCTAGACATATGATCTTCCACCAAATAAACCAATTAGCATCAACTACAAGGAGTAATCAACACTAGTAGCAACCCACAGATACCAATCTGAGGTTTTGAGACAAAGATTGAATACAAGAGATCAACTAGGGTTTGAGATGAGATGGTGCTGGTGAAGATGTTGATAAATATTAGTCCTCCCACGATGACAGGATCGTTGGTGATGACGATGACTTCGATTTTTTCCCTCCCGGAGGGAAGTTTCCCCAGCGGAATCGCTCCGCCGAAGACCTAGATTGCTTCTGCCCAAGTTTCGCCTCGAGACGGCGACACTTCATCCCGAAAGTCTTCTCTCTATTTTTTTCTAGGTCAAAACCCTTCATATAGCAGAACATGGGCACTGGAGGATGGCCAGGCAGCCCACAAGCTCATGGGGCGCACCCTCGGGGGTAGGGCGCGCCCCTAGGCTTGTGGCCACCTGGTGGGTCCCCTCCTGGTATTTCTTCACCCAATAATTTTTATATATTGCATAATAATTCTTCGCAAAGTTTCAGGACATTTGGAGTTGTGCAGAATAGGGATCTCAGATTTGCTCCTTTTCGTATAGAATTCCAGCTGCCGGCATTCTCCCTCTTCATGTGAATCTTGTAAAATGAAAGAGAAAAGGCATAATAATTACATCATAAAGTGTAATAAAAATCCATAATGCAATAAATATCAACATAAAAATATGATACAAAATGGATGTATTAAAAGCCAACATGGAGAAGCTACACTCATGCTTATAAGTGTTGGAGGTACCCTATGCAATGACATCAAAAAGTCAGCTTTAGTTGCCTTCTCGTGGCATTTTCTAGAGCTCTAATTGGTAAACATGATTTTTTTCCCACACAAATGATGCCGTAATCAGCAAATAGTGGCTTACAACATAATCTAATACAATCTTATGTCGTACAAACGCAATGTGCTCTAATTATCATTTAAACGTTCTCTATGGCCCTCAATATTTGAACAAAAAGATGTTAAGCCATGGTTTTGTTTACGACTTATTGAACCAAAACATCAAATTTATCTTAACCACAAGTCTGAAATAAATAGGGGAGTTAGGTCCAATTATAGTGCCACGATAAAGCAGGCCTATGCCATCTTAAAATATTACTGGTTGCTTAACCAGTGGGAGATAAAAGAAGAGAGACTAATAATTAAACTCATCAAACCTAAAAAAACTCATTATCCAAGGCAATCTAACACCAAAAAGAGTTCTTTCTGTAAAAAATCAAATTTGCTTGACCGCCAAATTAAGTAGCTGCCAAAGAACTAGCCTTATCTTAATTCAATTTTTGCGTTGACCCACATAAGAGATTTCCCCCCTCAAACTTGTTGATTTAGTTGCTAGAAATGGTGTTTAATAGCAAATGAATCAAGGCTAGTACTAGAATATTATTGTTTCATGTAAGAGAACGGGGCACACAAAAAAATTGCCACAACAATGCTTAGATGGACAAACAGGCAAGATTTGTCTTTGAACAATAGATGATAATTGAAAGAGTCCTGGATTAGGGGGTGTTCGGATAGCCGGACTATACCTTCGGCTGGACTCCTGGACTATGAAGATACAAGATTGAAGACTCCGTCCCGTGTCCGGAAGGGACTTTCCTTGGCGTAGAAGGCAAGCTTGGCGATACGGACATGAAGATCTCCTACCATTGTAACCGACTCTATGTAACCCTAACCCTACCCGGTGTCTATATAAACCGGAGGGTTTTAGTCCGTAGGACAACATACACATCAATAATCATACCATAGGCTAGGTTCTAGGGTTTAGCCTCTTCGATCTCGTGGTAGATCTACTCTTGTACTACCCATATCATCAATATTAATCAAGAAGGACGTAGGGTTTTACCTCCATCGAGAGGGCCCGAACCTGGGTAAAACTTTGTGTCCCTTGCCTCCTGTTACCATCCGGCCTAGATGCACAATTCGGGACCCCCTACCCGAGATCCGCCAGTTTTGACACTGACATTAGTGCTTTCATTGAGAGTTCCTCTGTGTCGTCGCCGTTAGGCTCGATGGCTCCTACGATCATCGATAGTGATGAAGTCCAGGGTGAGACCTTCCTCCCCGGACAGATCTTCGTCTTCGGCGGCTTCGCACTGCGGGCCAATTCGCTTGGCCGTATGGAGCAGATCGAAAGCTACGCCCCTGGCCGTCAGGCCAGGTTTGGAAATTTAAACTACACGGCTGACATCCGCGGGGACTTGATCTTCAACGGATTCGAGCCACTGCCGAGCGCGCCGCACTGTCACGACGAACATGATCTAGCTCTGTCGCCGAACAGTGCCCTGGAGGCCGCACCCGCATCGGCTTCGACCCTTAATTCGGAGCCAACTGCGCCGATCGAGGATGGGCGGTTGGACGCCACCTCGGGGGCTGCGACCCTAACGGCGATTTAGCCGAACACCAGCCCCGTACTCTGCGAGACTCGTGACTCCAAGGAGCCGGACTCCTCTCCGGACTCCGAACCCTTCGCGCCCCTACCGATCAAATTCGATTGGGCGCCGATCACGGAGTTCACTGCCGCGGACATCTTTCAGCACTCGCCTTTGGGCGATATCCTGAAGTCATTGAAGTCTCTCTCTTTATCAGGAGAGCCCTGGCCGGACTATGGTCAGCGAGATTGGGATGCGGACGATGAATAAATTCAAAGCCCACCCACCACCCACTTCGTAGCCACTGTCGACGATTTAACCGACATGCTCGACTTCGACTCCAGAGACATCGACGATATTGACGCCGATGAAGGAGACGATAAAGAACCAGCGCCTATTGCGCCCTGGAACGCCACCTCGTCATATGACGTATACATGGTGGACGCAGCAAAAGATGACGACGAGGAGCGGAAGGACGCACCGAAGGCTTGTTCCCTCGAAAAGCAGTCAAAGCAGCGACGCAAGCACCGCCCCAAATCCCGCCTCGACAGAAATAGTGATCACACAGACCCAGCGTTGGAGCAGGGAGAACCGCTGCCGGACAACGGCAATCCGGATAATCAAACCGAACAAACAAATCCTATCAAGGATAATGGTCCGGATGACATAATGCCGGACAGACACCCGGAGCAACAGACTGCCCATAAAAGGCTTGTTGCCACCGCGAGGAGCCTGAAAAAATAGAAGCAAAGGCTCAAGGCCGCGCAAGACACACTCCAATTCAGATGGAGTAAAATACTCAGCACTGCAGCAAGGTACGGCGACAATCGCCCCTTCAAGAGCTACCCGAAGCGGAAGCTGCTACCCGAATTCGATGAGGAGGCCTCAGAACCCCCACCCCCAAATGTCAAAGTAGCCACCCGGTCGGATAGACGACCCCTCTACCAATACAGAGCGGCATACAATGCCGCTCACCATACAGCACGCAACCAATGCGAGGGCTCGCACCCAAAGGATGGTGTAACAAGATCCATCTATGGACTACGCAAGCGCGCCCCAGCGTACAATGCAATACAACAAACATTCGAACAATGCAGTACACCCAGCTACAGGGGTGCCGCACACCCCCTATGTTTCACCGATGAGGTGCTGGACCATGAATTTCCAGAGGGATTCAAGCCCGTAAACATAGAGGCATACGACGGAACAATAGACCCTGGGGTCTGGATTGAGGACTACATCCTTCATATCCATATGGCTCGAGGAGATGATCTCCACGCCATCAAATACCTACCCCTCAAGCTCAAAGGGCCAGCTCGTCACTGGCTCAAAGGACTCCCCGAAAGCTCCATCGGAAGTTGGGAAGAGCTCGAAGACGCCTTTCGGGCAAATTTTCAAGGGACTTATGTCCGACCTCCGGATGCGGATGATTTGAGTCATATAACTCAACAGCCCGGAGAGTCAACCCGAAAGCTTTGGAACAGATTTCTTACTAAAAAGAACCAGATTGTCGACTGTCCGGATGCCAAAGCCTTAGCAGCTTTCAAGCATAGCGTCCGTGACGAATGGCTTGCCAGACACCTCGGCCAAAATAAGCCGAGAACGATGGCCGCATTAACAAACCTCATGACCCGCTTTTGCGCGGGGAGGACAGCTGGCTAGCCAGATGCAGCACCAGCGACCCCAGCACATCTGAAGTTAGAGATGGAAACGGAAAATCAGGGCGCAACAACAATAACAAACGCCGGAATAAAGAAGACAACACGAAGGGCACGGTAGTAAATGCCGGATTCAAAAGCTCTCGGCCAGGTCAAAAGCCGCCTAAGGGCACGAGGGATGAACTTTCCAGCCTCAACAAAATTCTGGACCAAGTATGTCAGATCCATAGTACCCCTGGTAAACCTACTAATCATACCCATAGAGAATGTTGGGTCTTCAAGCAGTCCGGCAAGCTCAACGCCGTACATAAGGGGGAGGATACACCAAGTGAAGACGAGGACGAGCCTCCCAAGCAAGACACGGTGTAACAAAAGAAATTTCCACCAGAAGTCAAAACAGTAAACGTGTTACACATAATCAAGGGAAAAAACAATTCGGCACTCCCAGGAAAGTATACCCAAGTGCCTATCACTACGAAGTCCTGCCACTGGTCCTCTCAACCGATCACTTTCGACCATCGTGATTGCTCAGCAAGTATCCGACACGCAGGATGGGCTGCCCTGGTATTAGACCCAGTAATTGGCGGATATCACTTCACAAGGGTCTTGATGGACGGCGGCAGTAGCCTAAACCTAATATATCAGGATACAATCCGCAGGATGGGGTTAGACCCAACACAAATTCGCCTTAGCAATACTACCTTTAAAGGAGTAACGCCGGGCCCAGGGGCTCGTTGTACGGGCTCCCTCTTACTACAAGTTATATTCGGCTCCCCCGATAACTTCCGTCGCGAGCATTTAACTTTCCACATCGCTCCGTTTCAAAGTGGCTATCAAGCACTGCTCGGACGTGAAGCTTTCGCTCGCATTAATGCAATACCGTACTACGCCTCCCTCACACTCAAGATGCCCAGTCCACGTGGCATCATTACAGTGCAGGGAAATATCAAGCGATCTCTGTGCGCCGAAGAGAGTGAGACTGCCTTGGCCGCCGCACACTAAAGGCGCTCGGACAAACGAAAGCATCCAATAGGTCGTCAAGACCTCAAATACAACTAATCAAGTCCGGCGCCGATATTTATACGGAAATAAGTGGTCACACCCCTATTTGTCAATACAGGGGGCTCAACGCGTGCAGACAAGTGGCAACTTCTTATCATCTTGAATTGCACATGGTTTCTTTAAAAACTATCTTTTTGCATGACAACTTTTTCACTTAACTTCCACTCTTTTACAGACGATCATCGTGCTACACCCGTCCAGGATACGGCACAACGGAGACACAGGCGCAGACGTGCAGCAGGGACCCGCTCCAAGGATTCTTTTTAGATTAAGACCTTGCATAAACCTTTTTTACTGTCTCTTGTTGATACATATCCACTGTTGAGAAGGATGTTGACATCTTGGCATGTGGCCACACCAGAACAATGCACGTACCTGGACACAAGGGGCTTCTTACAAAGGCCATTATTTAGGCCCGGTTTATACCACAAAGACCGAATACCTTAGGGAGTGTTCGGCGTCGCGAGTTTGGCCCTATATGCATCAGCTCCAAATCATTGTCTTTGGTTAAATGTTGGGTTTGCCCGGCTCCTGTGTTTTGGTGCCTTATGTTCCGCTTTACCGGCTAAGGTAGCACCAGGAGAACTACTGTGATTGTGCCCCGGTTCATCCGGACGAGCACCTCAGTAGAGAAAGCCAAAAACTGACTGTCATGATATAGCGTGAGACTGGTCAACTACTCGATGACCAGTGGGAATATTAGAATTCCTCCGCTTTAACGAAGGGCCGTTTTCCGGCCAGGCATGTACGCACCCCGGAATCGGGAGAATGCGGAGCCACCAGGGGCTATCTAGTAGCCCCACTGTCAAACTCCTATGGCTAAGTGAAAGTGCTAAAGCATTATAGTCCGGTTGCCTCGCTCGCTCCGCTATCACCTCCTTAATAGGACCAAGACATTGGGTTAAGTGTGAACGCGTGTTTTTTGCGAGCACCTCCGCATTATATGCGTGGGGGCTGAAGCCAACGACTGCAATCTTTCAGGTTATACACATGTATACATAAACGGCCGCCCAGGAGGCATCATATTACTTTTAGGCAAAAGTATAAAAATAGCCTTATAAAAATTTATAAAAGCATTTCGCTTACAATGAGATTACATATCACTCAAACATAATATTTTTTGAGCACTGGGTCTCTATCAAACGGGCACCCTCAAGAACTTCTTCAAAATAGTGCTCAGCAGCCTTTCGACCTATAGCCGAATCCCGCGCTGCAACATTGGTAGCATCCATCTCCGCCAAGTATGCCTTAACACGGGCAAAGGCCATCCGTGCGCCCTCTATGCACGCCGACCTCTTCATCGCATTAATGCGCGGCACCACGTCAAGGAACTGCTGCACCAAGCTGAAATAGCTATTCGGTTTTGACCTTCCCGGCCACAGCTGGTCCACAACAGACCTCATAGAGAGTCCGGACAACCTATTTAGTTCGGCCCATTCGGCTAATTGGTCAGTCAATGAAAGTGGATGCTCGGGAGAATGGAATTGTCTCCAAAACAGCTGGTCTACTCCATGGTCTGTCTGACCCTGGAAGTACTTGGCCGCATCGGCAGCGCTCGCCGCCAAATCCATATACACATCCTCCGAACTCCATAGCCAATCCAGAGGGGCATACCGTGGATCTCCGAATTTCCTTCGCAACATAAAGGATTTCCCAGCTACAATATCCCCGGCTTCCCGCAGCTCCTCCTTCTTTGCCCTCATGGCAGAGCGGAGATCCTTTTTCGTCACAGCAGCCTTCTCAAGGTCCGATGCCTTCGCTTGGTTTTCCTTTTCGACAACCCGGCAACGATTGGCGGCGGCTTTTAATTCCACAGCCATCTTGGCCATCTTGTCTCGGGTTTGGCCATGCGCGGCCTTCTCGGCTTGCAACTCTTCGGCCGCCTTCACAGCAGCCGCATTACCTAATCTCGCTTGTTCCTTGGCTCGGGCAAGTTCTGCCCACAAGGCTTCAACAGTGGCAGCTCCATCTGCAGTCACAACATATTTAAGATATTGGCATCATGCTGCTCTTCCTGTGTGGCGTTTACTAGATATTGACACTTACCCTGTGCCTCGTCAAGCCTTTTGTTAACAAGCTCGATGTCGGCGTCTGCCGCATCCAACTGCCGTTCTAAATGGGCAAACTCGCTAGTCCGGCTGGCCACCGGAGCTTCCATCACCTGCACATAGAGACAGTATGGTTATTACCTGGGAATATGATCCTCTGTTCGTCATTGTTTCCGACGACAACCAGAGTCTCAGGGGCTACTATCTACACAGGGCACACCTAGCATGTGCAGGACTATCATACATTCTTTTACGTACCTCAAAGCCTGTCAGTAGACTCATAAAAGCTTCATGCAATCCGCTTTCGGCGGACGATATTCTCTCCATCACCGTATTCATCAGCACATGGTGTTCATCTGAGATGGCCGCTCGCCCCACCAACTCCCTCAGAACATCCGATCGCACACTAGACGGTGCCGGACTCTTTTGTCTGCTCTCTTCGGGAGCCGGACATTGGGAGCTTCGGGGGTCAACGGGATTATCTTCTGGCCTCACCGGACTCGGAGAGCCCCTCCACGACGTCACTTCAGGGTCGCCCGCTTCCGGAGCGGAGGAGTCCAGAGGAGGCATTTCGCTCTCCATCATCTCTGGAAGAAGATCCCCCGAAGATGAGCTCATTTGAGAGGGGCTAAGGCCCGAACTGCAAAAATATATGCTGTGGTTATCTTCTCAGAAGAAAAAGATGGCATATCTGTACTATTAATGGTATTTCGGGTCACTTACGACTCGTGGGAGGATTGATCCCCCTGCGGACTTTGTGCGGCAACAACGCCCCCCAAGGTGGGACCCTCTGTGGGAGACTTCTTCTCCCGTTTGGAAGCTTCGGCTTACGAATCCCCGGGCGCCTTCCCTCATGGAGACGCTCGCTCCCTCAGCTAGAATGGGCAGCGTTGGGGGCCCGCGTCCGCCCGCATTATCCTCCATAGTATCTTCCTTCAAGGGCTCCGGGCAAGGTGCGGCCTGGAGCATCTTTTCCAATACCGGATTTTCCAAACCCTCAGGGAGGGGGGTCGAACACCGAATCAACTTCGCCTTTGTTAGCCAGTCCTGGTCAAAAAGCGAACTCTCAGAGATAACTTCGTAACAAAGTAGAGAAAGTATGTTCGGCCGGAAGATGCCTTACCTGTTCGGCGGTGCGGTTGCTACTCAGGCCCACGTCTTCGGTGATTTTCGGACACTCCGTCTGAGGTCCGAAGAATGATTTGTACATCTCCTCGTGCGCCAGGACGAGAAAATTTTGAATGGCACGAGGTCCCTCGGGATTGAACTCTCACAGACGAAGAGGCCGGCGTTTGCAAGGCTGGACTTGACGAACCACCATAACCTGTATCACCGCAACCAAACTGAAATCTCCATTGAAGAGATCTCGAATGCGGCCTTGCAGTATAGGCACGTCCTTGGCTGGCCCCCAGCTCAGACCTCTGCTGATCCATGATATCAGTTGTGGTGGGGGGCCCGAGAGGAAAATAGGGGGGCCGCCCACTTGGCACTTCTAGGAGCCGTGATGTAGAACCACTCCTGTTGCCACAATTCGGACACCTCTAGGATGGAACCTTTGGGCCACGGAGCTCCCATCATCTTGTGTATTGAGGCACCTCCACACGCTGCATGCTCCCCCTCGACCAACTTCGGCTTCACTTCAAAGGTCTTGAGCCATAGGCCAAAGTGAGGGGTAACCCGGAGGAAGGCCTCGCACACGATAATAAATGTCGTGATATGAAGAAAGGAGTCTGGAGCTAGATCATGAAAATCTAGCCCATAGTAAAACATCAAACCGCTGACGAAAGGATCCAGGGCAAGGCCTAGGCCTCGGAGGAAGTGGGAGACGAACACGACGTTCTCGTTGGGTTCGGGGGTGGGCATGGCCTGCCTGCGGGGAGGCAACCGATGCAAAATCTCGGCGGTCAGATATCTGGCCTCCCTCAACTTCTTGATGTCTTCTTCCCTGGTGGAGGAAGGCATCCATCGGCCTTGAAGGCTAGATCCGGACATGACTGGAGGTTTGGAGCACCTGACCTGAACTTCGGGCGTTTGAGCTTGAGGTAGGGGAAGGATTCGATTGAGCACGGGAGGGAAAAATAAAAGCCTTGTCCCCTTTGTAAAGAGGGTGAATATCAAGTGTCCTCTCCGTGTCCCTTGGACTTGCCTATAATCTAGTAGTCCTAGATGCGGTTGGGTTACCCACGCTAGTATTGATGAGAATCCTGGAATAAGGGGACACGATCTCTGCTTTAACAAGACGTGCCAAGGAAACCACCTTGCATAACGCGCTGAGATGGGACAGTAAAACGGTTCGAATAAAAGCTTGGCCGTGGGGTGATGTCACACTACGGAATACGTCAGCAGATTAGATTTGTGTAAATATTATTTTCTCTATGGCAATATGTGGAAACTTATTTTTCAGAGCCGGACACTATCTTTGTGTTCAAAATCTTCTATGAAGTACTTGGAGGAGGAACCCGCCTTGCAATGCCGAAGACAATATGCGCGCCGGACTCATCATCATTGAAGCCTGGTTCGGGGGCTACTGAGGGAGTCCTGGATTAGGGGGTGTTCGGATAGCCGGACTATACCTTTGGTCGGACTCCTGGACTATGAAGATACAAGATTGAAGACTGTGTCCCGTGTCCGGAAGGGACTTTCCTTGGCGTAGAAGGCAAGCTTGGCGATACGGACATGAAGATCTCCTACCATTGTAACCGACTCTATGTAACCCTAACCCTACCCGGTGTCTATATAAACCGGAGGGTTTTAGTCTGTAGGACAACATACACATCAACAATCATACCATAGGCTAGCTTCTAGGGTTTAGCCTCTTCGATCTCGTGGTAGATCTACTCTTGTACTACCCATATCATCAATATTAATCAAGCAGGACGTAGGGTTTTACCTCCATCGAGAGGGCCCGAACCTGGGTAAAACTTCGTGTCCCTTGCCTCCTGTTACCATCCGGCCTAGACGCACAGTTCGGGACCCCCTACCCGAGATCTGCAGGTTTTGACACCGACAATAATCAATATACTTAATTCTTCCCAATGGATACAAATGACAAAGACATCATATGAAAAAAAGTTGGAAAGTGTCAAACATGCATGCCTAGCTAACTACATGACGATGCTAGAAAGACCATCTGAACTTAAGCATGTGTTTGCTTGATCAATCCTAGAAGATTCATCTTTGAAGTGAAAATGCTTGTTAAAAACATGTGGAAGGAGGGATGGAGAAACTTATAGGGAGCATCAAAACAATGTGTTGGTACACCCTTAAGATATGGAATTGTTAAAGCCTTCGTGTATGGGTGACAGATCGGCCATAGGAGTACTCTGGGATATACACCAGGGAAACTAATGTCGAGCACACGATGATGTCTCCCGTTTTTCATTTTGTGAAAGTCCCGGCAGAGGAAAGGGTTGTAGGTGATGGCACGTTCTGCTTCTTAGGGTGATAAAATCATTCCTCTGGTATCGTGCGTGGTAGCTGGTATAGATGATGGATAACCGATCAGTTGAAAAAAAAATCATCTATACATTTGAAATCTGAGAAAATAAGTTGTGTTATTTCTAGTATTACATTAGATACAACTTTTCATACCTAGTTCTTTTGCATGGCGGAAGCATCAAGAATTAAAATTAGAAAATTGATTACTAAAAGGAATTATTGCCGAAGAGAGAATGGGATGTTCTTCATATAGAGTGAAGTTGACGTTTAAGAAAATATTGGATAATCTAGATCGAGATAAACAAATTTAATTTGTAAAAATTATAAAGCTAACCTAAAGATAACTATCTTAAGAAGGAAGTGGTTGTAAACCACATGGAAAAAAAATAAGTGAACTAAAATCCAGCAGCTTTGCTACTAGGCTACTTGCAACTGTATGCAATGTAAGAGAAGGTAAACTAAATAACCATCTAAATTTAGACTAACTTGCTATTGGCTAATTAGCTCCACAGTAGATCAGTGTACTTTCTACTACAAAACATCACCTAGAGCTCAAGAGCACAGCTACATGACCTGTCCGCATGAATTATCTAAAGTGTACGGCATGATTATCTCCAGTTAACCCTTGACTTTAGAGATGAGGATCTGGGGTTGAACGAAAAAATGTGCAGCAAAAGACTATTGAGATTTGGAGATGGACACATAAAGGGCACCACAAACAGATAGATCAGCGAAGCAGCAAAGGTGTCCTAGACGACTAATCCTCCTCGCCATAGACCTGCACACAACACATTGCGAATAAGAATTGTGTATATGAAAGAAGTGTGCCAAGCAAGCAGGCAGACAATGCATCTCTAACTTTAGCTACTAATGTACCCAAATCCTAATTTTATTCAAAAATAGCGGTGAAGGAATATATATAAGGGTAGATACACTTCAAATGAGAAATTATAAATCAATTTTGAGGGGAGAGAGAGAGAGTAGCTGAAGATGAAATGTGGATCATATGAGTGAGTGTATGTGTGTACATGTGCATCAACGTCGACTGTAAAGTCATCTGCGGTGACTTTGTCAATCTCAAGATGTAGTGTAGGCTTAGTATCTCGGAGGTGTTTATAGAGATAGGGTATGTGTGCATGCGTTCATAGCGGTGAGAGTATATGCATGTATGTGGGCATCAACATCGACTTACAACACACCTGTGTTGACTTTTTCAATCTCAAGATGTTGTGTCGGATCAATATCTCAGAAGCGCTCATAGAGATATGTTGTGTTTGCGTTCATAGAGGTGAGTGTATGTGCATATATGTGGGCATCAGTGTTGACTACGAAGACGGCTGCAGTGACTTTGTCAATATCAAGATATTGTGCCGGCTCAGTATCTTAGAGGTGTTCATAGAGGTAAGATGTGCGTGCATGTGCGTTCATATGGGTGGTGTATGTGGGCATCAACGTTGACTACGAAGACGCCTGCTGTGACTTCGTCAATATCAATATGTTGTGATGGCTTAGTATCTCGGAGGTGCTCATAGAGGTATGATGTGCGTGCGTATGCGTTCATATGGGTGCGTGTATGTGGGCAGCAACATCAACTATGAAGATGTCTGCAGTAACTTCATCAATATCAAGATGTTGTGCCGGCTCAATATCTTGGAGGTGCTCACAGAAGTACGATGTGTGTGTGTATGCGTTCATGTGGGTGAGTGTATGTGCGTGTATGTGGGCATGAACGTTGACTACGAAGACGCCTACATCGACTTTGTTAATCTCAAGATGTTGTGCCGGCTCAGTGGGCATCGACTGAAGGAAATATGCCCTAGAGGAAATAATAAAGTTATTATTTATTTCCTTATTTCATGATAAATGTTTATTATTCATGCTAGAATTGTATTAACCGGAAACATAATACATGTGTGAATACATAGACAAACAGAGTGTCACTAGTATGCCTCTACTTGACTAGCTCGTTAATCAAAGATGGTTATGTTTCCTAACCATGGACAAAGAGTTGTTATTTGATTAACGGGATCACATCATTAGTTGAATGATCTGATTGACATGACCCATTCCATTAGCTTAGCACCCGATCGTTTAGTATGTTGCTATTGCTTTCTTCATGACTTATACATGTTCCTATGACTATGAGATTATGTAACTCCCGTGTGCCGAAGGAACACTTTGTGTGCTACCAAACATCACAACGTAACTGGGTGATTATAAAGGTGCTCTACAGGTGTCTCCAAAGGTACATGTTGGGTTGACGTATTTCGAAATTAGGATTTGTCACTCCGATCGTCGGAGAGGTATCTCTGGGCCCTCTCGGTAATGCACATCACTTAAGCCTTGCAAGCATTGCAACTAATGAGTTAGTTGCGGGATGATGTATTACGGAACGAGTAAAGAGACTTGCCGGTAACGAGATTGAACTAGGTATTGGATACCGACGATCGAATCTCGGGCAAGTAACATACCGATGACAAAGGGAACAACGTATGTTGTTATGCGGTCTGACCGATAAAGATCATCGTAGAATATGTAGGAGCCAATATGGGCATCCAGGTCCCGCTATTGGTTATTGACCGGAGACATGTCTCGGTCATGTCTACATTGTTCTCGAACCCGTAGGGTCCGCACGCTTAAGGTTTCGATGACAGTTATATTATGAGTTTATACGTTTAGATGTACCGAAGGTTGTTCGGAGTCCCGGATGTGATCACGGACATGACGAGGAGTCTCGAAATGGTCAAGACATAAAGATTGATATATTGGAAGCCTATGTTTGGATATCGGAAGTGTTCCGGGTGAAATCGAGATTTTACCGGAGTACCGGGAGGTTACCGGAACCCCCCGGGAGATATATGGGCCTTAGTGGAAAAGAGAAGAAGCAGCCAGAGATGGGCCGCGCGCCCCTCCCCTCCCTTGGTCCGAATAGGACAAGGAGAGGGGGCCGGCCCCCCTTCCTCTCCCCCCCCCCTCCGTGAATCCTATTCCAACTAGGATTGGGGGGGGAATCCTACTCCCGGAGGGAGTAGGACTCCTCCTGGCACGCCTCTCCTAGGCCGGCCGCACCCCCCCCCCTTGAGCCTTTATATACGGAGGCAGGGGCACCCCAGAGGAACACAAGTTGATCCACGTGATCATATTCTTAGCCGTGTGCGGCGCCCCCTGCCACCATAGTCCTCGATAATATTGTAGCGGTGCTTAGGCGAAGCCCTGCGACAGTAGTACATCAAGATCGTCACCATGCCGTCGTGCTGACGGAACTCTTCCCTGACACTTTGCTGGATCAGAGTCCGGGGATCGTCATCAAGCTGAAGGTGTGCTAGAACTCGGAGGTGCCGTAGTTTCGGTGCTTGATCGGTCGGGCCATGGAGACGTACGACTACATCAACCAAACGCTTCCGTTGTCGATCTACAAGGGTACGTAGATCACACTCTCCCCTCTCGTTGCTATGCATCACCATGATCTTGCGTGTGTGTAGGAATTTTTTTGAAATTACTACGTTCCCCAACAGTGGCATCCGAGCCTAGGTTTTATGTGTTGATGTTATATGCACGAGTAGAACACAAGTGAGTTGTGGGCGATATAAGTCATACTGCTTACCAGCATGTCATAGTTTGGCTCGGCGGTATTGTTGGATGAAGCGGCCCAAACCGACATTACGCGTACGCTTACGCGAGACCGGTTCTCCCGACGTGCTTTGCACATAGGTGGCTTGATGGTGACAGTTTCTCCAACTTTAGTTGAACCGAGTGTGGCTACGCCCGGTCCTTGCGAAGGTTAAAACAACACCAACTTTACAAACTATCGTTGTGGTTTTGATGCGTAGGTAAGATTGGTTCTTGCTTAAAGCCCGTAGCAGCCACGTAAAACTTGCAACAACAAAGTAGAGGACGTCTAACTTGTTGTTGCAGGGCATGTTGTGATGTGATATGGTCAAGACATGATGCTAAATTTTATTGTATGAGATGATCATGTTTTGTAACCGAGTTATCGGTAACTGGCAGGAGCCATATGGTTGTCGCTTTATTGTATGCAATGCAATCGCGCTGTAATGCTCTACTTTATCACTAAGCGGTAGCGATAGTCGTGGAAGCATAATATTGGCGAGACGACAATGATGCTACAATGGAGATCAAGGTGTCGCGCCGGTGACGATGGTGATCATGACGGTGCTTCAGAGATGGAGATCACAAGCACAAGATGATGATGGCCATATCATATCACTTATATTGATTGCATGTGATGTTTATCTTTTATGCATCTTATCTTGCTTTGATTGACGGTAGCATTATAAGATGATCTCTCACTAAATTATCAAGATAAAAGTGTTCTCCCTGAGTATGCACCATTGCCAAAGTTCGTCGTGCCCAGACACCACGTGATGATCGAGCGTGATAAGCTCTACGTCCATCTACAACAGGTGCAAGACAGTTTTGCACACGCAGAATACTCAGGTTAAACTTGACGAGCCTAGCATATGCAGATATGGCCTCAGAACACTGAGATCGAAAGATCGAGCGTGAGTCATATAGTAGATATGATCAACATAGTGATGTTCACCATTGAAAACTACTCCATTTCACGTGATGATCGGTTATGGTTTAGTTGATTTGGATCACGCGATCACTTAGAAGATCAGAGGGATGTCTATCTAAGTGGGAGTTCTTAAGTAATATGATTAATTGAACTTAAATTTATCATGAACTTAGTACCTGATAGTATCTTGCTTATGTATGTTTGATTGTAGATAGATGGTCCGTGATGTTGTTCCATTGAATTTTAATGTGTTCCTTGAGAAAGCAAAGTTGAAAGATGATGGTAGCAATTACACGGACTAGGTCCGTAACTTGAGGACTATCCTCATTGCTGCACAGAAGAATTACGTCCGGGAAGCACCGCTGGGTGCCAGGCCTGCTGCTGGAGCAACACCAGATGTTATGAACGTCTGGCAGAGCAAAGCTGATGACTACTCGATAGTTCAGTGTGCCATGCTTTACGGCTTAGAATCGGGACTTAAACGACGTTTTGAACGTCATGGAGCATATGAGATGTTCCAGGAGTTGAAGTTAATATTTCAAGCAAATGCCCGGATTGAGAGATATGAAGTCTCCAATAAGTTCTATAGCTGCAAGATGGAGGAGAACAGTTCTGTCAGTGAGCATATACTCAAAATGTTTGGGTATAATAATCACTTGATTCAGATGGGAGTTAATCTTCCAGATGATTGCGTCATTGACAGAATTCTCCAATCACTGCCACCAAGCTACAAGAGCTTCGTGATGAACTATAATATGCAAGGGATGAATAAGACTATTCCCGAGCTCTTCGCAATGCTAAAAGCTGCGGAGGTAGAAATCAAAAAGGAGCATCAAGTGTTGATGGTCAACAAGACCACTAGTTTCAAGAAAAATGGCAAAGGGAAGAAGAAGGGGAACTTCAAGAAGAACAGCAAGCAAGTTGCTGCTCAAGAGAAGAAACCCAAGTCTGGACCTAAGCCTGAAACTGAGTGCTTCTACTGCAAGCAGACTGGTCACTGGAAGCGGAACTACCCCAAGTATTTGGCGGATAAGAAGGATGGCAAGGTGAACAAAGGTATATGTGATATGCATGTTATTTATGTGTACCTTACTAGAGCTCGCAGTAGCACCTGGGTATTTGATACTGGTTCTGTTGCTAATATTTGCAACTCGAAACAGGGACTACGGATTAAGCGAACACTGGCAAAGGACAAGGTGACGATGCGCGTGGGAAATGGTTCCAAAGTCGATGTGATCGCGGTCGGCACGCTACCTCTACATCTACCTTCGGGATTAGTATTAGACCTAAATAATTGTTATTTGGTGCCAGCGTTGAGCATGAACATTATATCTGGATCTTGTTTAATGCGAGACGGTTATTCATTTAAATCAGAGAATAATGGTTGTTCTATTTATATGAGTAATATCTTTTATGGTCATGCACCTTTGAAGAGTGGTCTATTTTTGATGAATCTCGATAGTAGTAACACACATATTCATAATGTTGAAGCCAAAAGATGCAGAGTTGATAATGATAGTGCAACTTATTTGTGGCACTGCCGTTTAGGTCATATCGGTATAAAGCGCATGAAGAAACTCCATACTGATGGGCTTTTGGAACCACTTGATTATGAATCACTTGGTACTTGCGAACCGTGCCTCATGGGCAAGATGACTAAAACACCGTTCTCCGGCACTATGGAGAGAGCAACAGATTTGTTGGAAATCATACATACAGATGTATGTGGTCCGATGAATATTGAGGCTCGTGGCGGATATCGTTATTTTCTCACCTTCACAGATGACTTAAGCAGATATGGGTATATCTACTTAATGAAACATAAGTCTGAAACATTTGAAAAGTTTAAAGAATTTCAGAGTGAAGTTGAAAATCATCGTAACAAGAAAATAAAGTTTCTACGATCTAATCGTGGAGGAGAATATTTGAGTTACGAGTTTGGTGTACATTTGAAGCAATGCGGAATAGTTTCGCAACTAACGCCACCCGGAACACCTCAGCGTAATGGTGTGTCCGAACGTCGTAATCGTACTTTATTAGATATGGTGCAATCTATGATGTCTCTTACTGATTTACCGCTATCATTTTGGGGTTATGCTTTAGAGACGGCCGCATTCATGTTAAATAGGGCACCATCAAAATCCGTTGAGACGACGCCTTATGAACTATGGTTTGGCAAGAAACCAAAGTTGTCGTTTCTTAAAGTTTGGGGCTGCGATGCTTATGTGAAAAAGCTTCAACCTGATAAGCTCGAACCCAAATCGGAGAAATGTGTCTTCATAGGATACCCAAAGGAGACTGTTGGGTACACCTTCTATCACAGATCCGAAGGCAAGACATTCGTTGCTAAGAATGGATCCTTTCTAGAGAAGGAGTTTCTCTCGAAAGAAGTGAGTGGGAGGAAAGTAGAACTTGACGAGGTAACTGTACCTGCTCCCTTATTGGAAAATAGTACATCACAGAAAACTATTTTTGCGACACCTAGACCAATTAGTGAGGAAGCTAATGATAATGATCATGAAACTTCAGAACAAGATACTACTGAACCTCGTACATCAACCAGAGTAAGATCCGCGCTAGAGTGGTACAGTAATCCTATTCTGGAAATCATGCTACTAGATCATGATGAACCTACGAACTATGAAGAAGCGATGGTGAGCCCAGATTCCGCAAAATGGCTTGAAGCCATGAAATCCGAGATGGGATCCATGTACGAGAACAAAGTATGGACTTTGGTTGACTTGCCCGATGATCGGTAAGCAATTGAGAATAAATGGATCTTCAAGAAGAAGACTGACGCTGACGGTAATATTACTGTCTACAAAGCTCGACTTGTTGCAAAAGGTTTTCGACAAGTTCAAGGGGTTGACTACGATGAGACCTTCTCACCCGTAGCGATGCTTAAGTCTGTCCGAATCATGTTAGCAATTGCCGCATTTTATGATTATGAAATTTGGCAGATGGATGTCAAAACTGCATTCCTGAATGGATTTCTGGAAGAAGAGTTGTATATGATGCAACCGGAAGGTTTTGTCGATCCAAAGGGAGCTAACAAAGTGTGCAAACTCCAGTGATCCATTTATGGACTGGTGCAAGCCTCTCGGAGTTGGAATAAACGCTTTGATAGTGTGATCAAAGCATTTGGTTTTATACAGACTTTCGGAGAAGCCTGTATTTACAAGAAAGTGAGTGGGAGCTCTGTAGCATTTCTGATATTATATGTGGATGACATATTACTGATTGGAAATGATATACAATTTCTGGATAGCATAAAGGGATACCTGAATAAGAGTTTTTCAATGAAAGACCTCGGTGAAGCTGCTTACATATTAGGCATAAAGATCTATAGAGATAGATCAAGACGCTTAATTGGACTTTCACAAAGCACATACCTTGACAAGATTTTGAAGAAGTTCAAAATGGATCAAGCAAAGAAAGGGTTCTTGCCTGTGTTACAAGGTGTGAAGTTGAGTCAGACTCAATGCCCGACCACTGCAGAAGATAGAGAGAAAATGAAAGATGTTCCCTATGCTTCAGCCATAGGCTCTATCATGTATGCAATGTTGTGTACCAGACCTGATGTGTGCCTTGCTATAAGTCTAGCAGGGAGGTACCAAAGTAATCCAGGAGTGGATCACTGGACAGCGGTCAAGAACATCCTGAAATACCTGAAAAGGACTAAGGATATGTTTCTCATATATGGAGGTGACAAAGAGCTCATCGTAAACGGTTACGTTGATGCAAGCTTTGACACTGACCCGGACGATTCTAAATCGCAAACCGGATACGTGTTTACATTAAACGGTGGAGCTGTCAGTTGGTGCAGTTCTAAACAAAGCGTCGTGGCGGGATCTACATGTGAAGCGGAGTACATAGCTGCTTCGGAAGCAGCAAATGAAGGAGTCTGGATGAAGGAGTTCATATCCGATCTAGGTGTCATACCTAGTGCATCGGGTCCAATGAAGATCTTTTGTGACAATACTGGTGCAATTGCCTTGGCAAAGGAATCCAGATTTCACAAGAGAACCAAACACATCAAGAGATGCTTCAATTCCATCCAGGATCTAGTCCAGGTGGGAGACATAGAAATTTGCAAGATACATACGGAGCTGAATGTAGCAGACCCGTTGACTAAGCCTCTTCCACGAGCAAACCATGATCAACACCAAAACTCCATGGGTGTTAGAATCATTACTGTGTAATCTAGATTATTGACTCTAGTGCAAATGGGAGACTGAAGGAAATATGCCCTAGAGGCAATAATAAAGTTATTATTTATTTCCTTATTTCATGATAAATGTTTATTATTCATGCTAGAATTGTATTAAGCGCAAACATAATACATGTGTGAATACATAGACAAACAGAGTGTCACTAGTATGCCTCTACTTGACTAGCTCGTTAATCAAAGATGGTTATGTTTCCTAACCATGGACAAAGAGTTGTTATTTGATTAACGGGATCACATCATTAGTTGAATGATCTGATTGACATGACCCATTCCATTAGCTTAGCACCCGATCGTTTAGTATGTTTCTATTGCTTTCTTCATGACTTATACATGTTCCTATGACTATGAGATTATGTAACTCCCGTGTGCCGGAGGAACACTTTATGTGCTACCAAACGTCACAACGTAACTGGGTGATTATAAAGGTGCTCTACAGGTGTCTCCAAAGGTACATGTTGGGTTGACGTATTTCGAGATTAGGATTTGTCACTCCGATCGTCGGAGAGGTATCTCTGGGCCCTCTCGGTAATGCACATCACTTAAGCCTTGCAAGCATTGCAACTAATGAGTTAGTTGCGGGATGATGTATTACGGAACGAGTAAAGAGACTTGCCGGTAACGAGATTGAACTAGGGATTGGATACCGACGATCGAATCTCGGGCAAGTAACATACCGATGACAAAGGGAACAACGTATGTTGTTATGCGGTCTGACCGATAAAGATCTTCGTAGAATATGTAGGAGCCAATATGGGCATCTAGGTCCCGCTATTGGTTATTGACCAGAGACATGTCTTGGTCATGTCTACATTGTTCTCGAACCCGTAGGGTCCGCACGCTTAAGGTTTCGATGACAGTTATATTATGAGTTTATACGTTTTGATGTACCGAAGGTTGTTCGGAGTCCCGGATGTGATCACAAACATGACGAGGAGTCTCGAAATGGTCGAGACATAAAGATTGATATATTGGAAGCCTATGTTTGGATATCGGAAGTGTTCCTGGTGAAATCGGGATTTTACCGGAGTACCGGGAGGTTACCGGAACCCCCCGGGAGATATATGGGCCTTAGTGGAAAAGAGAAGAGGCAGCCAGAGATGGGCCGCGCGCCCCTCCCCTCCCTTGGTCCGAATAGGACAAGGAGAGGGGGCCGGCCCCCCTTCCTCTTTTCCCCCCTCCGCGAATCCTATTCCAACTAGGATTGGGGGGGGATCCTACTCCCGGAGGGAGTAGGACTCCTCCCGGCGCGCCTCTCCTAGGCCGGCCGCACCCCCCCCCCCTTGAGCCTTTATATATGGAGGCAGGTTCACCCCAGAGGAACACAAGTTGATCCACGCGATCATATTCTTAGCCGTGTGCGGCGCCCCTGCCACCATAGTCCTCGATAATATTGTAGCGGTGCTTAGGCGAAGCCCTGCGACAGTAGTACATCAAGATCGTCACCACGCCGTCGTGCTAACGGAACTCTTCCCCGACACTTTGCTGGATCAGAGTTCGGGGATCGTCATCGAGCTGAACGTGTGCTAGAACTCGGAGGTGCCGTAGTTTCGGTGCTTGATCGGTCGGGCCGTGGAGACGTACGACTACATCAACCAAACGCTTCCATTGTCGATCTACAAGGGTACGTAGATCACACTCTCCCCTCTCGTTGCTATGCATCACCATGATCTTGCGTGTGCGTAGGAAATTTTTTGAAATTACTACGTTCCCCAACAATGTTGACTATGGATACACCTGCAGTGACTTCGTCAATCTCGAGCGCCGACTATGCTCATACTGATAAGGTATGTGTGCGTGCGTTCGTATGTGTGAGCGTATGTGCATGTATGTGGACATCTTTTTTGTATTGCATTAGAAAATCAGTAGCAAAACACATAGAAAAAACAGTAATGAACCAAATAAAAAAGCAGGCACATGTCAGTTGGGAGAGGACTCACTCAAAGTACTTCAGACGCATGCTAGGAGAGCTAACTCATTTGTACCTTTAATTCTTTAGTATATTCATCTAGTCAAGAAGTTAGCAAAATTACTGGTGAATTTGTCTATTGAATCATCAATCGTTAGGGGAGGCTGAAAATGAAGCCGGGGAATGCTGAAATTTGAGGCAGGGCGAAAATTTGTGCAATGAAGATAAGAGAGAAACATACAAGCAGAGGATAGAGCTAGTCTTCACATCATGGGTGTGGACGAAGATGTTGTGTCTATGAATGCGGAGCCGCCATGCTGCCTCATCACGAGTGAGTCTTGCCTTCTCCCCCATGGCTAATCACCACATCACCTCCACCTCCATCATATCCTAACATCATGGGCAATAGTTGCTTGCTCTCTCGTAAGAGTGTTGGATATCCCCCAAATGTAAGGGTGATGTAATCTAGCAATATGTATTTCTCTCGATTAGAGAACCAGGGTTTATCGAATCAAAAGGAGTTCTCCCAACAAATAAAGTCACTCGCCCAAGAGTGCATGTGGTCCACCCGTCATGGACCTCCCAGCGGGTCGCTTGGGTTTGCGTCGTCTGGGCATATTTAGGTCGCATGGTGAGCGAGGATGCCCACGGGCGGGTCCGGTCGGGCTCTCCCGAGTGGACGGGTCTGTGGCGGTTGCCGCCCAATTGATGGGTTCCACATGTGCCATCTGGTCCATCTGTCATGGACCCTCCAGCTGGGTCGCTTGGGCGCCTGCCGTCCGAGTAGATCAGACGGCGTGGAGCCGCCCCGAGAGGCTCCCACCGCAAGCCACCTAGCAATGGATGGCCAGGAGGCGTGCTTCGCCCTCGAGGAGTCCACAGAGGTGGATATCTCCAACATCCTTTATAGGATTAATATGTGGTGAGATTTCATATTGTTGTCTATGACCTCGTCTTTTTTCATCCTTACCAACCCTTCAAAATCCTCCATGAACCTACTCGCTTGGTCGTCGGGATATTGCACAAATTGTTCTTCTTCTCAAAACTTCGCTTCCCTGCTCAATGTGATAGGTATCATCAGCCATCACCTGCGACGGTGCCGGGGTCCCAAGTATAGGACACAACAATTCCCTAACCTTGGTGAGAAACTCATCCACCGAGATTAGTGGTGCCTCGACACGTGCCACACTAGCATAAACACACCTTACATGAGCTTGGAACCCAACCAGAGCGCTAGACCTGTCAAACTCGTTGGCTTCCAAAGAAGTATGCTGCTCCGCCAAAAGCAACATGAGACATGGAGGGCGAAGAACGACCATGGCCACGGAGTAGTCACCAGAGCAATGCAACAAGATCAGAGCCTTTGAGCACATTGGGTTGACTTTATCTTCCCTTCCCATCGTTGAAACATCGATTTCGAGGATCACATTAGTGCGCCCATCAACAATTTGATGACATGCTTAACCTAGAGTGACGACATCATGGATTCAACAAGCACAGGGTAGTCATGTTGCCAAATTTCATGGTGCCCCCACCAACCAACAACATCGAAATAAGAAGAATATCCCGCTCGAAAGGTGAGGATGGGGAGCGGCAACAGGCGCACCCCCTACTACTATATGGGCCGGCCCAATTAGTTTTTCTCCCATCAATTCACATTCTGCAGGGTTTTTCTAGGCTTTTTTTCTTTCAATTTTCCTATGCTTTCACCATCATGGGTTTTTGTTATTTATTTTATTTTATTTTTCTTTTTCTTTTTATTTTCCCCTTTTTGGTTTTAGTTTATATTTCCTTTCTTTGTCCATTTTTTGTTTTTATCAAATTCATGAACTTTTTAAAAAAATTGAATTTTTCTCTCTGTTTCTGCGATTTTTTTCAAATCCGCGAACTTTATTGAAATTTGTGAACATTTCTCAAATTGAGAACTTTTTCAATTTCTTTTGTGAACTTTTAAAATATTTAATGATTTTTTGTGAACTTTTTCATATTAAGAAATTTTCCAAGACGTGAACTTTTTTTTTATTAAAATCATGAACTTTTGTCAAATTCGTGAATTTTGTGGTTTTTAAAAATTCATGAAATGTTTTCATTTTTTCATTTGTAAGCTTTTTTGTTTTTAATTTTTTTGACGTACTATAAGAGTGCAGGGAGCCGAAAAATCGAACAAAAGAACGATAAAGCAATGGTACGGCGAACGAGCGGAAGGAACAGTATTGGGCCTCGGCAGTGTGTGCCAACTTCGGCTTATGGCTGGGCTACGGTTGGGTTGTTGATGGTCGGGCTTTTGTAAGCCCAGCCCAAAACATGGCCCGCCCAACGTATGTCCAGGATTAGCGCCAAGACACTTCCTTGGGAGAGCTCCTATCTGCCGCTCTCTGCGGCAGAATGTCGACCGCGCGCATAGGCAGGTCTCCCGACTGGGCCGGCCTATGTGGCTAACGACCAGTACAGAACGAAAGCTGTAGTTTGCTCGAAAAAAATCTTGCACTCCACAGGGATCGACAAAGTGCTGTTAGCCAGTCAACCTAGCAAGCTATCTTGTGTTGAAAACAACGCAAAAACTTAAGAACCAAACCGAATGTAGATCCAAACATTTTAAAAAAAATTAACGCGAAACATTATGGTGAAAAAAATGTGAATATTTTATGAAACTGCAAACACAATAAAAAATCAAATAACATTTTAAAAACTCAAACATTTTTAAAAAGCAAATAATATTTGGAAACGGAACATTTATTAAACTCCTAAAAAATATTGAAAACACAAACATTTTTACAAAACTGGAACATTTTTTATATTCCAAAATAAATTTTGGATACATCAACGGTTTAAAAAAATAGGAACATTTTATAATCTCCTGTATAAAATTTAGAAAACATGAGAATTTTTTGAAAAAAATGTGAACATTTTTAAACTCCCGAATAAAATTTGAAATACAAACATTATTTGAAATTTGCGAATATTTTTTTAAATTGGATATTTTCCGAAACTCCCAAACGAAAATTGAAATGACGAGCCTTTTTTTAATTGCAATTTTTTTGAATTGGAACAGTTTTTGAAAATCACAAAAAAATTGAAAACACAAACTTTTATCTAAAATTCTAGAACAATGTTTTTAAATTTTGTGATTTTTTAAATGAAAACAATTTTTAAGAATCCTGAATAAAATTTGAAAAGTTTAGAAATTTTGAAAAAACACATAAAGAAAAGAAACAAAAATGAAAAATAGGAAGGAGAAACGGAAAAAAAAGGTAAACAAGAAATAAAAAACAAAAGGAAACCAAAGAACATGTTCACTCAGTTCAGGAACGTTCTAGAAGGTTCTAGAAAACAGTAGAAGCCAGGGTTGGAAACTTCTAGAAGGTTTCCAAAACTAGATGTGATCTACTCGTTAGCTATCTTATTAGATGGACTGGCCCCATCATTTTCGCTTAGTGTTCGGTGATGTGTGCGTTTGACAGTTAGACGCAAAGAGTGTCAAATAGAAAATCACCTTTCTTCTAAAATCACTAATTGAGAAGTACCTATTTCAAAGGTCACTTTGCCCTTCCCAGGTTGCGACAAGTGGCGCACTATACGTGCGTCACTTGTGACAATATGGGAGTTTTTCATTTTTTTTAGTAGATCCGTTTATCTCTTAAACTTTGCGTTCAAATTTCGTACCGTTTTCACCATTAGATTCCTCGCGTTGAGATATTAAAAAAAAAAATTCTATGTTGATAGGTTTTGACTAACCGTTTCTTAAAAAAAAGCCAAAAACCATGCAAAAACGCGTTTTTCTCCTTTTCCGAGAGGCACGACCGTGCCTCGTGTCTCTCGTGGAAGCAAATCTACGCCTCTTACACAAGCAAAACCATGCCTCTCATAAAAGAAAAGTAAAATGAAAACACGTTTTTTCTCGTTTTCGAGAGGCACGGCCGTGCCTCTCGCGGAAGGAAAAAAATGTGTTTCTTTTTCGTTTTTGAGGTGCTCAACCGTGCCTCTTGGAGAAGCAAATTTGTGCCTCTTGTGGAAGCAAAATTATATCTCTCGTGAAAGTGAAAAAACATGATTTTTTTCGTTTTTGAGAGGGATAATAGTACCTCTCATGAAAGAAAAAAAAACGTAACACAATTTTTTTCCGTCTCTTGTGCCTTTCGCGGAAACAAATTTGTGCCTCTTGCCAAAGCAAAACCATGTTTCTCATGGAAGAAAAAAAAAGGAAACGCGTTTTTTTCGTACAAATAATTTTTGTCCGAAATCGAAGAAAGACGGATGAAAAACCGAAAAGCAAAAAAAAAAAAGAACAGGCGTGCTGAAAATAAAATGCGGAGGAAGCGCCGAGAGCGCGATACGTGACGGCGGCTAAGAACGCGCCAAGTGAAACGCTCTCAGCCCACCTTCAAGTGAATCTTTGGAAGGCTGCGAACAAGCACTCCTCAACTAGTTGCTCCCCCTTTCTTTGTGCAGAAGATGCCTCTCTAGCTCGCTTTTTTAGGGAAGCCTCCCGAGCTCGCATGGTAGGGCAATCCGCGAGGCGAAGTATTTGAGCCAGTACCGAGCAACCCTTTTATAAATTGGCCGTTCCATGGCAGCCTTTTTATCGGTGGGTCGTGCCCCAGTTCTGTAAGGTCGAGGCATGGACTGAATGAACCGAACTTTGCTTTTCCCGCGATCCCTATTTGGTGCATAGGTCGCCCGCTAGCTACACCGTGCATACCCTCTGCGGCCGCCAGATCGAGTGTTTGGGCCGGCCCCAATATAGTGTTTTATTCCCACCAGTTTTGGCAAGATTCTAGAACCTTCCCTGAACCTGTTTTTTGTTTTGTTTTCTTTTTTTGTTTTTATTTTATTTTTTTCCTTTTCTTTTTTTTGCTTTGCAAACATCTTTCAAGTTTGTGATATTTTTTGAATTTCATGAACATTTATCAAAATCATGATATTTTTCAAATTTGTGAACATTTTTTCAAATTTGTGAACATTTTATAGTTTTGACCATTTTTATATTTTTGCAAACATTTTTTATATTACTGACCATTTTTACATTTTTGCAAATATTTTTCTAAATTGTGAACTGAATTCATGAACATTCTTTTCTAAATTCATGAATATTTTTTAGAAAATTTTAAACACTTTTAAACTCGGGAACATTTTCTGAATCAGCGAATAATTTTTGAAAATTGAGATTTTTTTAATTCACGAACATTTGTAGTATTCATGACCATTTTTTTGAATAAATGACTTTTTTATTTAAGGAACATTTATTATAAATTTATTAACATTTTTTGAATTCATGAAAATTGGATACACGAACACATAAAAAAATTATGCACATAATTTGATTTTCAGATTTTTTTCCAAAATCATGAACAGTTTTTCTGAATATGCGAACATTTTTTCAAAATCAAGAACATTTTTTAATCCAGTAAGAATTTTGTGATTTCATTAAAAAGAATCAGAATACTGATATATTTTGATTTTTTTAATCTCGAATTTTATTTTAAAGTACTAGAAGAAACTGAAACAGAAAATAAACAAAAGGAGGAAAAAGAAAAAAAAAGTGGGCGTCCAGCCCCCTCATGGGCCGGCCTAATAGGCGTGCGGGACGGGAGCGGGTGCGCGCTGGCTTGTGCGCCAGTGCGTCACGTGCTGTATAGGAGGGGCTCAAGCCCCAGGGGGGACCCCCTCCCTTTCCGTTTTGTCTGAAATCCTCTCTTCCGCCGTTCCGCGCTCCCCGAGCGACGGCGCACGCCGCCTGTTCTATCAAATACCACTCCAGAGCGGGAGGCTTCGTCCATGGCGAGCGGGGTGGATAGCATCAGCGCCCTCCCGGACGACGTCCTCCACAGCGTGCTCCGTTTACTTCCGGCCGAAGAGGTGGTGCGGACGTGCGTGCTCGCCCGGCGCTGGCGCGGCGTCTGGAGATCCGTGCCCTCCCTCCGCTTCAACGGCGCCGAGGGGTGGGGCAGTGCCGACAGATTCGCCCAGTTCGTCGACCACCTGCTCCACCTCAGATTCGGGGGCGACGGGGGCGCACGGGCGCCTCTGGATTCCTGCGAATTCGACTTCGACGCCGACGGATTCATGCAATTGCCGGCTAACGAGCGGCACGCGAGCCACTGGATCTGGCAAGCCGTGCCCCATGTCCGGGTGCTTCGGCTTCATGTCACCGAGTTCGACCAGGAACCCTCACCACTATCTGATCTGCGTCTCGTTTCCCAGCACCTCACGAGATTAGATCTTGTTGGTGTAGCTGTCAACGACAGCGTTATGGATTTTTCACGCTGTCCGGCATTGGTGGAACTGAGTATGGAGGTCTGCGATGTTTTCGCCAACCAGCTGTTGTCTCCATCCTTGAAGCATCTGCGCATTGCCCGCTGCTTTACTTGCGAGGATAGTCGCATTCATATTTCTCTACCAAGTCTCGTTTCGCTCGAGTTGATTGTATGCCGCCAAGGAAGGAGCCCATCGCTCGGAAGCATGCCGCTGTTAGCAAGAGCTGTTGTTGTACTTAAGAATGATTGTGCTGATCGGTGCTTTAAGGGTCGATTTAATGATTGTGGTGATACATGTTATGGTTGTCGTTATTATTATGGAGATCCTGAGTTTGGACCTACTTATGACCGCAACGACAGCATATTTCTCAAAGGTTTGTCCGAGGCTACGGACTTGGAGCTGTCAGCTGATTCTGATGTGGTATGTTTGCAACTGCACCTCTCTTAATCCCTCAAATTATACTTTTTTAATTTATTGTTTCTCATGCAGCAACACATCCGTCATAGCAAATCACAATTAGGTTACATCTGACATACTCACTCTGTTCCATAATTCTTGTCGTGGTTTTAGTTTAACTAAAACCACGACAAGAATTATGGAACGGATGGAGTATTTTTTTTTTTGCGAAATTTTTTCCGATTTATTCATCTTCAATCATGGCAGTACAACGAATACCAGAAATAATAGAAATTACATCCAGGCATATTGCACTTTTGTATTTCAAAGGCCAAAAGGTTCTTAATTTGATCCGTCTCTTTGCACTTTGCCTAGATTCTTTTTGACAGGGATTTGAAGTGGTGCCCTACATTTACCAAGTTAAAGACTTTGTTACTCAATGACTGGTGCTTGGCTGCTGGCCACAATGCATTAATCTGTTTTCTTCAGCACTCACCAATTTTAGAGAAGCTTACACTTCAACTTTCTAAGGTATAGATTTTTTAGGTCAATAGCTATTGAAGTGACCATCCATGATTACTTGATTGATCTTCTTCTTTTTTTTATGTTAGGGACCTTCATATGTAAGTGAAACACAAGGAATATACAAACCATTGGGACATTCAGTTGCATCCAACTGTCTTAAGATAGTTGAAATCAAATGTGCAAATGTTGATAGTAAGGTTCACAGACTTTTGAAGATATTGACTACCTATGGCATACGCCTTGAGCAAATTAGGGTCCAGCATACTAGCAGGATTTCTGGATCTGAATGTGAGTTAGATTGTTGTCACTCTTCATGCAACTTACATTTCTTCCATTTGTTAATGTGTTAATGCATTATTAACTAGGCACTGAAAAAAGCTTAAGCTAATTACAAGAATATATTTTTTACAAATTTGGATGTATGTGGAGAAACATTCAGACTCCCCATATCTCATGAAGAGAAAGTGAGAGACAATAGTGTGCTTCATGTGTCTAACTGGCTTTATTATCCAAAAACTTAGGCTATCAATTTGGATTTTGGATTCAACTATGTTGTATGCACACATTTGTAAGTAACAGTTACACATCAAACTGTTCCAAATCTATTATGTATGGTCCCCAGTACCCTCGTATATATCATCCATACAGGCGAATGCTATCCTCTATCCAGCCATTTCGATTGAGCTTTGTTTTCATCTCGACCCTGTACAAACTTTCATGTGACTATATTGCTCTTATAAGCTATGATTCCCCTTGTGGATGTTGCTTATTCTTTTGTCCCTTCTTTTTAGCTGACATCTCATAACAAATAATAAATTAGTGATTATGTCAAGTTTTCACTCCATACTATTGCCCTCTGTACTTGTTTGTGAATCTTGTTATGTGCTATGTTAGGCCATCTCTAGCAGATAACTTTAATCCCCTATCCTATCCCTGCCCTAGAAAAAGCTGTTTTAGGGGATTATACTTTTCTTCATCTAGCAGACCCCCCCCCCCCCCCCCAAACCGTTTGCACACAAACTCATTTCAAACACAATTTTAAAGTATTTCATTGCATAGTTAGACAATGGTACCACATTAACATCATACATAGCAAAATTAAATAGTCAATTACCTACTACATAACGAGTAGGGCATTTTGGAGACCGAGCTCCATGGAGCCCTTTATTTTAAAAAATTCAAAATTCAAAAATTTGAGTTTCAAAAGAATACACATGTATGCAATGATGTAAAGTGTATGTGCGAAAAAATTTAGGATGAAGTACCTTGAACTATGAGCTGCACAAAAAAACAAAATCATGGACTTTAAAGTTGAACAGTACCTATGCTAAAAAGCCCCAGATTTATCTTTTTTGTGTAGATCACATTTTTAATGTATTTAGACCTGAAAATTTGCACACATGTACATTATGTATCTAGGTATATGTGTATTTATTTTCAGAATTTTTTGAAACTAAAAAGTTTGAATTTTGAAGTTTTCAAATAAAGGCCTCAATGGAGCTCGGTCTCCGTTTGGCATTTTAGCTACATAACACTACATTGACATCAAACAAGGTTAAGCATCGAGATAAAACATAAAGAAATAACTACCAGATAGCTCTACTCGCCGCCGTCCTTGCAGTAGTCGGAGAAGTCCGAGTCGGAGGAGGAGATGGGAATCATTGTCCCCCGATGTTGCCACGGGCGCACCGCGTCGGCGTTGCGGATCTCTACCGCAAACTTGTCCCATAGTCGGTGCCGAACGTTGTGGTACTTCAGCGGTGGTAGCGGGTGCAGAGCTCGAGGAGACAACGCGGGGGCTTGGAGCTGCGTTGGGGAGGTGGCAGTGACAGAGAAGACGACACACAACAGAGAGGGAGGTGACGGTGTCAGAGTCGAGGAAGAGAGCACGGTCCATGCACGGAGTGGTGGTGATGACGGCGGGAGGCGACGAGGGATCTGCTGGAGGCGGTGAAACTCGATTGGTGGCCGCGACCTTGGGTTCGAGGAAGGTGGCAGCAGCCTGAATCGAGGGTTGTGGTAGCGTAAATGGATGTGCGGCGGGGTGGGCTAGTGTTTGGGGGTAGCGGCATTGGGTTTAACAGCGAATGCAGGCCAATCGGCCGGTGTCCCAGTCCCCACACCATGAATGCGGGAAGGGAGCAATCTCCCTATTTTTACCGAGAATGCTCACTTCGAGAGCAAAAATGGGCTAGAGAGGCAAAGTTTGGAGGATCAAAAGCTATTTTAAGGCACTATTTTTTAGGGGATTTGCTAGATGGGGTTTAATCCCCTAAACAAGCCCCCCCCCCCCACAATATTGCTTTTGGGGGATCTTCTAAACATGCCCTTACATGGCAAATAACCAAAAAACTTTACATATTTGGATATAAATGGGTACTCCTTCTGTTCAAGTTTATTGGTGCCCCTCGTATTTAATGTCAAAGTATGACCATAGAATTAACTAATAAAATATAAAGTATAATAAAATTATATGGTGGGAATCCTCTTTGGAATACAAATCCAAAGTTATACTTTTTGTAGCATATAAGTCATACCTTGTTAGTTATATAGATTGTCAAACTTTGACCCAAAATACAAGGGGTCCTAATAAACTTGGACAAAGGTAGTATGTTACAAGTGAAGCTCTTATTAGAAGAAAATTTACATATTTTGATATTACTTCGAATCATTGAAAAATCCCATTTGTCTGTGGTATGTTCTCTCTAAATTGATTACCTGTTTTTCTTATATTTGGAGGCTTCAACTTTGTTTGCACTGATTTCAGCTAAAACTAGAGGTATGATTGTATGAAGATCTGGAATCTTCTTAGATTTAGGTCTATGTGATTTTTGAGAAATGTTGGAGCAGATTTGGGGATGTGATGTGGCAGAAAGTAGCTATGTTTTGTCTGTAGGGATCTTATGGTTATTCCACTTACTATATTAAATTTTGGCAAGTGCTTTTGTGTCTCAGCTTGCATTTTCAAATATTTGGTAATATCGGTCATAGGTGTTTGCGTTTTCTCCTTCTTACCTTAACATGATATGTTCATATATACATAAAATACAAATAAATGAACATTTTAAAACCCCTTCTCTTGCTACCAAAACATTTAGGTTTGAGAAATGGTGGCTTGGGCATCCAGAATTTGCTCCTCTTGTGCACACAATTTGGACCACCCCTTCTCCTTTCACTTCTGCTATTGACACCTGGAAAGTTAAACTTAAACTATTCAAACAAAAGGTGTGAGGATGGAGTATCAATTTATAGGCTGCTATGAAGAAGAAGAAACAAAGATCTACTCCCGGAATTTGATATTCTTGATGTTTTTTTTCTGAAAAATATGATTTCTCTTAAAGATATCCTCATAATGAAAGAAATTAAATAAGAAATGATTGACATTTGGAAGAAGGAAGAGATGGCCATGTGGCAGAGATCTAGAGATAGAATTTTTTTGGAAGGTGACAAGAATACTGCATATTTTCGTGTAGTGGAAAACCAACATAGGAGGAAAACCTATCTTTCTATTTTAAATACTCCAGATGGCCCTGTTTATTCCACCAAATATATGTTGGATGTTGCCACCAATTTTATGAAAACCTATTTGGATATGAACCTAAACCCAATATACACCTAGGTGACCATTTTTGGTCTGAGGAGGACTTAGTTACCGAGGAGGAGAATATCAACTTAGAAAAAACCCTTTTCTAAGGAAGAGATTAAGGAGACCATGTTGGGTTCATATGCAAGTGGGGCTCCTTGTCTTGATGGCCTATCTTTTCTATTTTATCACAATTTTGGGATTTGATTAAAGGATTGTATGGATTTGGGAAGGGACTTTGAAGAGGGCTCCCTGGATATCCAGAGACTTAATTATGCTATCATTACTTTAAATCCCAAGGAGCATGATGCCAAAGACATGAAGAAATTTAGGCCAATTAGCCTTAGTAACTGCTCTGTTAAGATCTTTAGTAAGGCCATGACCTGGACAAAGATTATTATCCCCTTACCAAACTGTTTTTGTCAGAGACAGATTCATTCTAAAAAGTGTAGTTACAGCTCATGAAGCTACCCATGAGGTTTGTAATTCTAGTAAACCCGGGGTTATTCTCAAACTAGATGTTTTGGTAACAAATGGATAAGTTGGATACTTTCCATACTTCAATAGAGCTCTTTCTGTGTTAGGATTAATGGCACAAATGGTCCTTATTATGTTGGGGGGGGGGGGGGGTTGAAACATCGTGATCCACTCTCCCCTAATGCTTTTCAACCTTGTGGTTGATGTTTTTTTGAGGATGCTAGGTAAAGCTGTCAGAGCCAACATTATTTGTGGGATTATTCCCTATGTAATACATGGTAGTCTAGTTAGTCTACAGTATGTTGATGATACAATCCTTTTCCTTGACCATAACCCTACCTATGCTAAAAATTTGAAGTGGTTGCTCTCATGCTTTGACTAGTTATCTGAGATGAAGATTAATTATGAAAATGAGATCTTTTAACAATTAATCTTGATGATTCTTCTTCTAAGTTGTTGTCCCAAATCCTTTGTGTTAAAATTGGGGCTTTCCCTCTAAAATACTTAGGGGTCCCTTTGCACTACTTGAAATTAAGGAGGGAAGACACCCAACCCATTGTTGATAAAATCATCAAGAAGATCTGTGTGTGGAGAGGCAAATTGCTTAACTATGAAGCTAATTTGATTTTAGACTTATATTGCAAGTATCCCAATGCATATTATCTCCATCATTAAATTTCCTAAATTGGCTATTAAAGCCATCACCTCTCAAATGGCGCATTTGGAGGGGGGGGGGATTTGGGAGATACCCACAAGTACCGCCTTGCAAATTAGGGATTTTAATCCCAAAATGATTTTGGTGGCTTGGGAGTTCCTAACCTTAGAGATTTTAATCTAGCCCTTCTCGCATCTTGTTCGAAAAGTTTTTTTATGTATGGAGATAAAAGTTGGGTTACTTTGCTGAGTTACAAATATAACACCAACATGCCTAACTTGTTGTGGTCCAAAACTAATATAGGCTCCCCTTTCTCAAAAGGGGTCACTTGGGCCTTATCTGCGGCCAAGCCTTTTTATAAGTGAATTTAAGGGAATGGAGCTCATATTAGTTTTTGGCATGATTTGTGGGTTGGAGATAGAACACTGAAAACCCAATTTTAGGATGCTTTTGCTATTTACCAGGAACATGACTGTTGCGTAGCCCAAGTATGGGATGGACGAACACTTAAAATAACCTTTAGGAGGTGTGTGGAAGTTGGGTTTTTAGTTAAATGGCAGGAACTACAATCTGTTCTACTTAACTATATTCCTAATGACAATGATGATCAACTATTAGAACCTTCTGGTTTATACTCTGTTAAATCCTTCTATAATATGATCAACTAGGGCAGAGTGTGTACCCCCATATGGAAAAACTTATGGAAATTTGTTGTCCCTCAGAAGTACCTAGTATTTGTCTAGTTGGCCTTTCACATTAAAATTCTTACTCGAGACAACCTAAGGAAAAGACAAGGATAATGTGACCTGCCTTTTCTGTAGTGAAAATGAGTCTATTTTTACCTTTTGTTTAATTGTCTTGTTGAGAATTAAGTTTAGTCAATTATTGCTGAAATCTTCGAATTTCGTTTCCCTTGCAACATGTGTGAACTTCATGCCATGTGGGGTGTGGAGAATAAGAAATAGGTGATCAATATAGTGTGTGTTGTTGTGATCTGGAGCTTATGGACGATGCATAATGATTTGTGCTTTCAGGGTGCAGTTTGGATCAGTACCCAAACCCTTCTAGGAAAGGTGAGTGATATGATCCATCAGTGGAAGATCTCATGCTTGGGAAATCAATCGGTGCTACTTCAGAGTCGCTTGCAATGACTGGATCATCAAAGAGGAGAGCTCCTGCGGATCTCCTCATGAAGATGAGGGATGCAAGCAAGAAGGACTTGTAGTTGGGCTTCATCCTGAGAACTCAATCTAGTTGAATATTTGTGCTTGTAATAATTAGCTCTATGCACTATTTCTTTCTGCTTGCATTTGGTTGAACTACCCTAACCGTTGTGGCAATGCTATGGGGCTTTAATTTCTCCTTCCGGCTCAGCTACTTTGGTGAGGCCCGGGCGATGTGAACATTTACATCTTTTTTTGCCTCGTTTTAATAAAAACTAGCACATATGCATGTGTGTTGCAATGGGAGAAAAAAATAGTATCAACAGACCACCTAATATATGTCGCACATAAATTGTCTTAGCTGAAGGCGCACTTTTTTGTTACAAAACAATGTAAATGTGGTTCATCTTGTTGTCTTGAATCAACATTCACTTTGAATTGAAATTTGTAGAATAGCTTGCTAAGGCCTCATTCGGTAGCTTTGTGGCTTCCTAAAATTGTTGGCTCCCGCTCCTCATCTAGCCAACCAGCTTCAAGAAGGAGCAGCGAAGCGTTCGGTTGCCTTCTATGGCTCCTCTCGCATGCATGGGCTGGTAGCCTAGGAAAACAGGCTAAGGCCTATTCGGCCATGCAGTGGGCCAAGTTTTATGGCCAGTTCGATGGGGGAAGAAGGGATGAGCTGGAAATTTGATTACTACGTGGTGGAGGCTAGACTTTGCAAGAGCATCTAGTTTTTCCCTTAAAAAATCTAGTGTCCTTCTTCTTTGTTTGTTGTGATTTATCCTATATAGAGAGTAGTTTTTACCTGTATAGAGAGCACTTTATGATAGTACAAGTGCAAGAACTATACAAAACATGTAACTTTTCAAATTTCACCAGGTTTAGATGAACAATAAGGTTTTACATATGTCCTACAACAAAAGCTTGATCAAATTTGCATATGTTTGGAAATCAAAAGAGGGACAAATTGCACCACGAGCATGTAACATCCCAAATTTTCAATTTGGAATGTTATACACTAGATCATCATGCATATCATATTTTCTTGCATTTTGCCGATCCTAGAAATTTCACGCAACTCAAGGACCCTCGGAGAGAGTTGGAGATTTCGTCTTTTTCATATTTGAGTCTTCTCAAATTTTAAAGAAAGGATCATTGGTTTTGTCAGAGTTTCATTTGCCTTTTCTTTGGATAGGGAAAATTGCGCGTTTTCAAAATTTGCATTCTAGGTCCCAAGAAAAGTTCATTTTGTTCGACTCAATTTTTAGGAGTCGGGGAAAATTTACTTTAGCAGTTTTGGAGTTCGTTTAGATCTCTTTTCTTTTGTTTTTCTGCGCGTGTAACCGATTTAAAAAAAAATTCGCAGCGCCCTGGGCCAAGGCCTAGCAAGCAGGCCGCGCGCGCCAACGCCAGGCGCAGGGAGCCGCCGCTGCCGCCCTTTTGGATTCCTAGTAGGACTCTAGTCCTACTCCGTTTTTTATTTCCTTTTCCTCCTCTATTTCTTGTTCCCTCCCCCAAGTAATCTCTCCCCTCACCTATATAAATACCCAAGCACCCCCCCTCTAAACATCAAATCAAGCCCCAAGCCTCACCCCGCGCCCCAAGCCGCACCCCGCACCGCGCCTCACCCCGCGCCGCCGCCCTTAGCCACCGCCGCCGCCTAGCAACGCCGCCGTCGCCGCCCTTGCTCGCCGCCGCCGGAATCCCTCGCCGGAGACCTCGCCGAGGTACCGCGCCGCATCTCTTTCTTTTCCACGGATCGGTTTTCTTCTAAATCGTTCCGGTTCTTCTCTAAACCGTTCCGGTTTTCTAGATCGGTTTTTGGTTCGGTTTTCTTTTCTCGAAACCCTAGATCGGATCCGTTTTCTTCTCCGATTTAGTTGCCTAGAGACCGTTCGCCGGACCGTTCGTCCTAAAGAACGTGATCACCGGATTCTTCTAGGTTAACGAACGTCCGTTTGTTTAACCGTTCTTCTTTTTCTTTTCGTCGGATTTATTCCGCGATCGCGATCTCAGATCCGATCTTATTTCTAGTCTTTCTTCTCGCTTGTTTATCGGAATCAGGTGATTCAAGCGCCTGGAGTTTCGTTTCGAAACCGTTGTTCCGACTAATCAACTTTAACTAAGTTTTGCTACGGTAAAATTTGACCTAGTTTCAACTTGCTAGAACCGAGTTGTTTTCCGCCGTTTGTTTTCAGTTTCTTTGTTCGGTTCGTTCTCTCTTTGCAACCGGAGTTCTTAAGTTGAACTATCTGGTTCGATCTCTTATTCGAGTTTTACCTGTGCATTAGATGAGTACTTATTGTATGCTTGTTGTTTGTCTGCGATAGATTACCCGGATTGCGCCGCTTGTTACTTCGAATCTCTAGGACTCGCGGATCATCAGCAAGGCAAGTAACACTTTGATCATACCTTTTCTACAACCCAGTTTTATTGCATTAGATCCATCCTCACACATTGCATGATTAGGATCTAATTAAATTGTGGGATGGGAAGTAGATGAGGTAGTACCTATTACCTGTTTATTATGAAACCTTTGGGAGTTACTTCTACGTTTGCTTATTATGCCATGCTATGCTAGTAGACGTGGATTGGGTGAGTGATATCCATGACAGATGTGAGATTGATAATTTTAATGGTTTATCCAAGGTGGAAACTTAAACACACATCTTGGTGGATTGAGGCACCTGATGTCTATCAGGACTTGCCTGTTTTATTTCAGACCGCCACCCAGGCTCAAAGGGATCATAAGATCTTTCATACTAAATACTTACGTGTGCAGCCACAAGCCAATATGGGCTCTGGCATAGTTGACTAAGTCGTGCGAACTCTTATAGGGGTAGACTAGCAGATGTAGGGGATGTAGGTGGTACGGTCTACTCCATCATAAGGTGCTAGCGCTTCTGAAAGACTATGTCTCGTTCATCCGTTTCTCAAACACCATGTAGTGTGAGAAATCCAACGGAGGCATCGAGTCTTGTGGGGAAAAGTGCGCAAACCTCTGCAGAGTGTAATAAACTAATCATGATTAGCCGTGTCCCCGGTTATGGACAATCTTGAGTATCTAGTACTTGAATATCATGTGAATCTCATCATGTTACCTCTAATTAATATTGTTGGGTTTTAATGATTACTTTTAATTAGGATTGAGAATGCTGTCAACCATTATCAATGTTTAACAACCACCATGATAGTTAAATAAATTTATTCCTTTGTAGTAGGGAAAAAGTGGCTTTACGCAAAACAGTAACCATAGAGCTTTCCACCAGCCAAATATGCATATAGTATAGCTGTTTCATTCTATTACTCTCTATGTGTTATTTTGCCAGCATATTCCATGTGCTGACCCGTTTCGGGCTGCAACGTTAATGTTGCAGACTTTTCAGAGGACGATTAAGCTGCTTTTAGGTCGTGGTTCTATACTCAGTGATGCTGTTGGAGTTGATGGACCCATTTATCTTCCGAGTCTTCCGCTGTTATCGATATTAGATGGCCTTAAGCCATATTATTGTAATAAGTTCTCTTTTGAGACACCGATGTAATAAGTGTGTGATTGCCACTCTGCTATAAATCCTTCGAAGTACTGTGTGGTGTTAGCATTACTGATCCAGGGATGACACTGGAGCACAGTAGACTTGATTCATTCGGGTCGGGTCGCTACAGAGATGGTATTAGAGCACACGCTGACTGTAGGACATGACCACTAAGTTAAAGCCATAGATCACTATTCTCTCCTCATTTTCTAACTCCTCATCTTTTCTACTCTTTAGGATGAAGGACGCGAAGATTAAGTATGCTCAACCGGATGAAGGCACACCTTTTGGATTTCACTTGAAGGAAGTCACCAAGTACCTAAATAGTGGATTACCAAGTTTCACGGGAACCTTCAACGCCACTTTGCCTGAAGAGGAGCGCTGGAAGATTCAAGCTCACGTTCTGGGAAGGACATTCGTGCCAATCACGAAGCCCATAGATAGTGTTTTCAATGCACCAACTTGGAGTCTAGGAAGGAGCATGGCAGCCCATATCACCATAGGACGCATTGGAGAAGTTTATCAAGAAGACCTCAAGGACACTATCTACCAGATTTGCGGACGCCGAGATGAACAATGGGAGTTAGTCACCACCAAGAAGGATAGATCCATTGCAGCATTCATCCAGGAGTTAAATCAGCACATTCGACGCCACGAGAACCAGATGTGCAATGATATGATAGAGTTGAAGAATGCGAAGACTAGGATCATCGAGCTAGAAGGAGAACTGAAGGCTACACGCAAGGACTACATGGACGAGATCGTAGCTCTAGCAAGGCACAACATCGATCTTAAGCAGGAGATTGAAGAACTCAAGAGGAAGTTAGCATCCCAGGAGGAAGACGAGTACGTCGCATGTCCGGATAATTACATCATCATCGAGGACACCGATTCGGATCCAAGTGAACCCGAATTTGAAGACGAAGCTGGAGCGGACATCATGGAGTCTTCCACCGGTTCAAATTTCTAGATGACCACCAAATATTAGTAGTGTTCCCCCCATGTAAACACTATAGTTCGAGCACTTTTGCGATAGCTAGATCGATTGTAAGCCCTTGTTTGATTGAATGAAGTGATTTTGTGTGAATTTGCTCATGTGCATTGGGGTAGTGTTTTCTCTTTAGACCTCATTCTATTCTTATATCTCTTCTTTTCTAAACCCTCAAATGCCTCCGAGACGTGACCCCGGGTTACCATTAAGGATTGGTAACTATGTTTTCCCTCAGACCTAATAGTATTGGAATCTCAAGGATTGGATGTGATATTAGGCATGGATTGGTTATCAAAGTATGAAGGGAATATTGAGTGTGCTAGTAAGTCAATTTTGCTTACCACACCAGAAGGAAGAAGGATCAAGTATGTATCCCGGCATGTGCCAAACAGGACACAAGTAAACTGCCTAACAGGAGTAGTGCAGGAGGAAGTACCAGTGGTAAAGGATTTTCCTGATGTATTTCCAGAAGAGTTACCAGGCATGCCACCGGATAGAGACATTGAGTTTTTGATTGAGTTATTGCCAGGCACTGGACCAATATCGAAGAGACCATATAGGATGCCAGCAAAAGATTTGGTAGAAATTAAGAATCAGATTAAGGAGTTACTGGAGAAAGGTTACATTCGCCCAAGTTCTTCACCTTGGGGATCACCCGTACTTCTAGTGGAGAAGAAGGATGGATCATTAAGGATGGTTGTTGATTACCATGGATTGAACGAAGTAACCATCAAGAACAAGTACCCACTGCCAATGATAAATGATCTGTTTGATCGTTTGCAAGGAGCTAAAGTGTTTTCCAAGATCGATTTGCGATCAGGGTACCACCAGTTGAAGATTCGAGAGCAGGACATACCTAAGACAGCATTCACCACAAGATATGGACTGTATGAGTATACCGTTATGTCATTTGGATTGACTAACGCACCTGCCTATTTTATGAACCTGATGAACAAAGTGTTTATGGAGTTTTTGGATAAGTTCGTCGTAGTGTTCATTGATGATATCCTGGTTTATTCGAAGAATGAAGAAGAGCATAAGGAACATTTGCGTTTGGTATTGGAGAAGCTAAGGGAACATCATTTATATGCCAAGTTTAGCAAATGTGAGTTTTGGTTGAAGGAAGTTGGATTCCTCGGACACGTTATATCCGGAGAAGGGATAGCAGTTGACCCCGCAAAGGTTGAGACCGTAACCGAATGGGAAGCACCAACGACAGTTAGAGAGATCCGGAGTTTTCTTGGACTCGTAGGATACTACCGGAGATTCATTGAGAATTTTTCAAAGATTGCAAAGCCTATGACGGAGTTGTTGAAGAAGGATACCAAATTCAATTGGACTGAGGAGTGTGAGGCTAGTTTCCAGGAGTTGAAGAAACAATTGGTTACCTCACCGGTATTGATTTTGCCAGATCAGACCAAGGATTATGAGGTATATTGCGACGCTTCACGTCGAGGACTTGGAGCAGTACTAATGCAGGAAGGTAGAGTTGTTTCGTATGCTTCACGACAACTGAAGCCTCATGAATTGAACTACGCCACGCATGATTTGGAGTTAGCAGCCGTAGTGCATGCATTGAAGACATGGAGACATTTCCTCATTGGAAATCATTGTGAGGTGTACACGGATCACAAGAGTTTGAAGTACATTTTCACGCAAAAGGAGTTGAATCTCAGACAAAGGAGATGGTTGGAGCTCATCAAGGATTATGATATGAGATTGCATTACCATCCCGGAAAAGCTAATGTAGTAGCTGACGCATTGAGCCGCAAGAGCCACGTCAATACGTTAATGACGGGAGCAATACCCAAGGAGTTAGCAGAAAACCTTCGTGAACTAAGTTTAGAGATAGTTCCGAAAGGCTATGTGGCAGCATTGGAGATTCAGTCAACATTGATGGATAGAATCAGAGAAGCTCAGAAATCTGACAAGGAGATTGCTGCTATAAAGGAGAAACTAACCAAAGGAAAAGCAAAGGGATTTCGTGAGGATGAGCACGATAACCTATGGTTTGAGGACCGTGTTTATGTGCCAAATGACCCGAAGATCAGGAAGTTGATACTACAAGAGGCACATGATTCACCATATTCGATTCACCCAGGAAATACCAAGATGTATTTGGATTTGAAGGAGACATTCTGGTGGACTGGAATGAAGAAGGATATTGCAGCATATGTAGCAGTTTGTGACGTATGTCATAGAGTAAAGGCAGAGCATCAGAAGCCAGCCGGATTGTTGCAACCATTGCCGATACCCGAATGGAAGTGGGATAAGATAGGCATGGATTTTATCACAGGACTACCTAGGACGAAAGCAGGATATGACTCGATATGGGTAGTAGTTGATCGTTTGACGAAGGTAGCACATTTCATTCCAGTTAAGACCACTTACACCAGTGCTAAGTTGGCAAAGATATACATGACTAGGATCATTTGTTTGCATGGAGTTCCGAGGAGTATTGTATCAGATAGAGGAACCCAATTTACCTCAAAGTTTTGGAATCAGTTGCATGAAACTTTAGGAACCAGGCTAGAGTTCAGCACCGCTTTTCATCCGCAGATAGATGGACAGACCGAGAGAGTCAATCAGATTTTGGAAGATATGCTGAGAGCTTGTGCACTAGATTATGGATCTAGTTGGGACGATAACTTGCCGTATGCGGAGTTTTCTTATAACAACAGTTACCAAACCAGTTTGAAGATGGCACCTTTCGAAGCTTTGTACGGAAGGAGGTGCAGGACACCGTTGTCATGGGACGAAGTTGGAGACCGTCAATTCTTTGGACCAGATTTGATTAAGGAGTCTGAACGGAAGGTGAAGTTGATTCGCGATAGGCTCAAGGTAGCCCAGTCCAGGCAGAAGAGCTACGCAGATTCTAAACGCAAGGAGACAGTTTATGAAACCGGAGACAGGGTGTATCTCCGAGTATCCCCACTTCGAGGAGTTAAGCGCTTTGGAGTTAAGGGAAAATTAGCACCATGTTTCGTTGGACCGTATAAGATCTTGCAACGTATGGGAGAAGTCACCTATAAATTGGAATTACCAGAAGGACTGTCAGGAGTTCATGACGTATTCCATGTTTCTCAGCTGAAGAAATGTCACGCCGAGATGGCGGAGGTACCGCTAAGAGATACAGTGCCGCTTGAAGCGATTCAGTTGAAGGACGACTTAACATATGAAGAGAAACCAGTCAAGATTCTCGATTATGCCAGTAGGGTTACCCGCAGCAAGGTTATCAAGTTTTGCAAAGTTCAGTGGAACCACCATTCAGAGGATGAAGCCACCTGGGAGAGAGAAGAAGATTTGCTCAAGGGCCACCCTCACCTATTTTCTAGCCAACCCGAATCTCGAGGGCGAGATTCATTTTAAGGGGGGTAGGTTTGTAACATCCCAAATTTTCAATTTGGAATGTTATACACTAGATCATCATGCATATCATATTTTCTTGCATTTTGCCGATCCTAGAAATTTCACGCAACTCAAGGACCCTCGGAGAGAGTTGGAGATTTCGTCTTTTTCATATTTGAGTCTTCTCAAATTTTGAAGAAAGGATCATTGGTTTTGTCGGAGTTTCATTTGCCTTTTATTTGGATAGGGAAAAATGCGCGTTTTCAAAATTTGCATTCTAGGTCCCGAGAAAAGTTCATTTTGTTCGACTCAATTTTTAGGAGGGGAAAATTTACTTTAGCAGTTTTGGAGTTCATTTAGATCTCTTTTCTTTTGTTTTTCTGCGCGCGTAACCGATTTAAAAAAAAAATCGCAGCGCCCTGGGCCAAGGCCCAGCCAGCAGGCCGCGCGCGCCAGCGCCAGGCGCAGGGAGCCGCCGCCGCCGCCCTTTTGGATTCCTAGTAGGACTCTAGTCCTACTCCGTTTTTTCTTTCCTTTTCCTCCTCTATTTCTTGTTCCCTCCCCCAAGTAATCTCTCCCCTCACCTATATAAATACCCAAGCACCCCCCTCTAAACATCAAATCAAGCCCCAAGCCTCACCCCGCGCCCCAAGCTGCACCCCGCACCGCGCCTCACCCCGCGCCACCGCCCTGCGTCACCGCCGCCTAGCAACGCCGCCGCCGCCGCCTAGCAACGCCGCCGCCGCCGCCCTTGCTCGCTGCCGCCGGAATCCCTCGCTGGAGACCTCGCCGAGGTACCGCGCCGCATCTCTTTCTTTTCCACGGATCGGTTTTCTTCTAAATTGTTCTGGTTCTTCTCTAAACCGTTCCGGTTTTCTAGATCGGTTTTTCGTTCGGTTTTCTTTTCTCGAAACCCTAGAGCGGATCCATTTTCTTCTCCGATTTAGTTGCCTAGAGACCGTTCGCCGGACCGTTCGTCCTAACGAACGTGATCATCGGATTCTTCTAGGTTAACGAACGTCCGTTCGTTTAACCGTTCTTCTCTTTCTTTTCGTCGGATTTATTCCGCGATCGCGATCTCAGATCCGATCTTCTTTCTAGTCTTTCTTCTCGCTCGTTTATCAGAATCAGGTGATTTAAGCGCCTGGAGTTTCGTTTCGAAACCGCCGTTCCGACTAATCAACTTTAACTAAGTTTTGCTACGGTAAAATTTGACCTAGTTTCAACTTGCTAGAACCGAGTTGTTTTCCGCCGTTTGTTTTCGGTTTCTTTGTTCGGTTCATTCTCTCTTTGCAACCGGAGTTCTTAAGTTGAACTATCTGGTTCGATCTCTTATTCGAGTTTTACCTGTGCATTAGAGGAGTACTTATTGTATGCTTGTTGTTTGTCTGCGATAGATTACCCAGATTGCGCCACTTGTTACTTCGAATCTCTAGGACTCGCGGATCATCAGCAAGGCAAGTAACACTTTGATCATACCTTTTCTACAACCCAGTTTTATTGCATTAGATCCATCCTCACACATTGCATGATTAGGATCTAATTAAATTGTGGCATGGGAAGTAGATGAGGTAGTACCTATTACCTGTTTATTACGAAACCTTTGGGAGTTACTTCTACGTTTGCTTATTATGCCATGCTATGCTAGTAGACGTGGATTGGGTGAGTGATATCCATGACAGATGTGAGATTGATAATTTTAATGGTTTATCTAAGGTGGCAACTTAAACACACATCTGGGTGGATTGAGGCACCTGATGTCTATCAGGACTTGCCTGTTTTATTTTGGACCGCCACCCAGGCTCAAAGGGATCATAAGATCTTTCATACTAAATACTTACGTGTGCAACCACAAGCCAATATGGGCTCTGGCATAGTTGACTAAGTCGTGCGAACTCTTATAGGGGTAGACTAGCAGATGTAGGGGATGTAGGTGGTACGGTCTACTCCATCGTAAGGTGCTAGTGCTTCTGAAAGACTATGTCTTGGTCATCCGTTTCTCAAACACCATGTAGTGTGAGTAATCCAACAGAGGCGATCGAGTCTTGTGGGGAAAAGTGCGCAAACCTCTGCAGAGTGTAATAAACTAATCATGATTAGCTGTGTCCCCGGTTATGGACAATCTTGAGTATCTAGTACTTGAATATCATGTGAATCTCATCATGTTACTTCTAATTAATATTGTTGGGTTTTAATGATTACTTTTAATTGGGATTGAGAATGCTGTCAACCATTCTCAATGTTTAACAACCACCATGATAGTTAAATAAATTTATTCCTTTGCAGTAGGGAAAAACTGGCTTTATGCAAAACAGTAACCATAGAGCTTTCCATCAGCCAAATATGCATATAGTATAGCTGTTTCATTCCATTACTCTCTATGTGTTATTTTGGCAGCATATTCCATGTGCCGACCCATTTCGGGCTGCAACATTAATGTTGTAGACTTTTCAGACGACGATTAAGGTGCTTTTAGGTCGTGGTTCTATACTCAGTGATGCCGTTGGAGTTGATGGACCCATTTATCTTCCGAGTCTTCCGCTGTTATTGATATTAGATGGCCTTAAGCCATATTATTGTAATAAGTTCTCTTTTGAGACACCGATGTAATAAGTGTGTGATTGCCACTCTGCTATAAATCCTTCGAAGTACTGTGTGGTGTCAGCATTACTGATCCAGGGATGACACCGGAGCATAGTAGACTTGATCCATTCGGGTCGGGTCGCTACAGAGCATGACTTCACCAACAAAGAGCAATGGCGGTAACTAGTTCATTCCAAAACATATCCATGTCAGGAGCACTTGCCTCCAAAGTTGAAGCATCTGATGCACTCAGAGGAATAATATACTTTTTGTATCTACCCAAAATTGTTGGAACATAATCTGAATCCCTTTAGATGGACTAGCTATTGTCGAAGATGGTTGCTCTTCGGTATCATACTCCAAATCAAGATCAGTAATTACACCAACATTCAGGGCGGTTTTCAATGCCAAACTAGAGGGGGAGGCAGGCCAAATGCGGGGTTCCAATGGTCATGCCATCAATGTTGATATCCTCAAACAAGATGTGCAAACCTTCTCCATTACGAAGTCCATGCTTCTTGAACTTGCCACGACCTGGGAGCCCCTATTGTACAAAAGAGACGACACTAGTATATAAAGCATGACAAGTTTACATTATTTTTTATGAGAATCATAAGCATGAGAACTTAGAACTCTCTCCTTTTTCCACCACTCATTATCTCACTTCACAGTGTTTTTCTGTAAGTCTCACCTCCACTAGTCTTGCGCAACTTGAGCTTCTTGAATGCGCTGTATCAAGAGGAGGATTGAGGCTAGTCCATCTAAAGGGATTCAGATTATGTTCCAACAATTCCGGATAGATACAAAAAGTATGTTATTCCTTTGAGTGCATCGGATACTTCAACTTTGGAGGCAAGTGCTCCTGACATGGATATGTTTTGAAATGAACTAGTTACTGCCATTGCTCTTTGTTGGTGAAGTCATGCTCGTGGTGCAATTTGTCCCTCTTTTGATTTGCAAGCATATGCAAATTTGATAAAGCTTTTGTTGTAGGACATATGTAAAACCTTGTTGTTCATCTAAACCTGATGAAATTCGAAAAGTTACATGTTTTGTATAGTTCTTGCACTTGTACTATCATAAAGTGCTCTCTATACAGGTAAAAATTACTCTCTATACAAGATAAATCAAAACAAACAAAGAAGAAGAACACTAGATTTTTTAAGGGAAAAAACTAGGTGCTCTTGCAAAGTCTAGCCTCACCATGTAGCAATCAAATTTCCAGCCCATCCCTTCTCCCCCCATCGAACTGGCCATAAAACCTGGCCCACTACATGGCCGAACATGCCTTAGCCTATTTTCCTGGGCTACCAGCCCATGTGTGCGAGAGGAGCCATAATAGCCAACCGAACGCTTCGCTGCTCCTTCTTGAAGCTAGTTGGCTGGATAAGGAGTGGGAGCCAACGATTTTAGGAAGCCACAAAGCTTCCGAATGAGGCCTTATCAAGCTATTCTACAAATTTCAATTCAAAGTGAATGTCAACACAGCAAGATGGACCACATTTACATTGTTTTGTAACAAAAAAGTGCGCCTTCAGCTAAGACAATTTATGTGCGACATATATCAGGTGGTCTGTTGATACTATTTTTTTTTCTCCCATTGCAACACACATGCATATGTGCTAGTTTTTATTAAAAAGAGGCAAAAAAGATGCAGCCGTTCACATCGCTCGGGCCTCACCAAAGTAGTTGAGCCAGAAGGAGAAATTAAAGCTCCATAGCATTGCCACAATGGTTAGGGTAGTTCAACCAAATGCAAGCAGAAAGAAACAGTGCATAGAGCTAATTATTACAAGCACAAAGCTTCAACCACTCATTATAATGAAAAACTTTGGAGTGATTCTTTGTTGCATGTTAAGGGATTGCCATATGATTTAATTATGTTATCATTGTTGAGAGACTTTGCACTAGTAAAACTATGAACCCTAGGCCTTGTTTTCAAGCATTGCAATACCGTTTTTGCTCTATTTTACTACTTGCTACCTCTTGCTGTTTTTATATTTTCAGATTACAAAAACCTATATCTACTATCCATATTACACTTGTATCACCATCTCTTCGCCGAACTAGTGCACATATACAATTTACCATTGTATTGGGTGTGTTGGGGACACGAGAGACTCTTTGTTATTTGGTTGCAGGGTTGTTTGAGAGAGAAAGTTGCTACTGTCCTACAAAACTCTGTGCTTGGAGGCCCAACACGAGTCTACAAGAATAAGTTGCGTAGTAGACATCAGTCTTCAACGTATCTATATTTTTTGATTCTTCTATACTATTATATATCAATCTTGTATACTTTATATGCCTTTTTATATCATTTTTTGAACGAACCTATTTACTTTGTGCTCAATGCCAGTTGCTATTTTTTGCCTATTTTTTTGCTTCGAAGAAAAACCATACCAAACGAAGTCCAAACACAATAAAATTTTATGACGACTTTTTTGGACTAGAAGAGTCCCTAGAAGCTTCAGGAGAGACCAAAGGATACACAGGGGAGCGACAAGCTCACAAGGCATGCCATTAGCACTTGTAGGGCCCATGTGGCTCCGTTTGACCTAATTTCTGGCCTATAAATTCCCTAATATTCCAAAAACCCTGAATCAAGACCTGAAGCAATTACTCCACCGCCACAATCCTCTGTTCTTCCGCGATCCCGTTTGGGGGCCTCGGTCGGTACTCTGCCAGAGGGGGAAACCATTGGGGAGGCAATCTTCCTCGACCTTGCTACCTCCATGATGATGTGCGAGGAGTTCCCATAGGACCTACGGGTCCATAATAGCAGCTAGATGACTCTCTCTCTCTCTCTCTCTCTCTCTCTCTGATCTTCAATACAGTTATCTTTTCAGATATCTATTCGATGTAATTCTTGCGATGCTTTTGTTGGGATCCGATGAACTGTAGGTTTATGATCAAATTATTCTTTGAAATTATTTGAGTATTTTCTGAGGTTTATATATGTATGATTTTATAGCCTTGTATTTTTCTTTGATCTATCAATCTCTTTTAGCCAATAAGATCGATTTATCTTCAGTGGGAGAGGTGCTTGGCACTAGTTTCAATCTTGCGGTGTCCTTACTCTGTGACAGGAGTAGTTGCAAGGCACGTATTTGTATTGTTACTACTAAGGGTATAATGACGGGGTTCAGACATATTATTTGATCTTACTTTGTCTATATTGTCCCATCATGCTTAAAGTGTTACACTATTTATCATGAACTTAATACTTTGAGAGGCACGCTGGATAGCGGTATTGGGTGGAGCAATAGTAGTAAATGTAGATGGAATTTTGGTCCACTTCTCACACAAGTAATGCCTATATATTGATCATGCCATGAAGAATCATCATAACCATGTGCTATTCTATCAATTTCTCGACAATAATTTGTTTACCCACCGTTGATATGCTTAAGAGAGAGATGCCTATAGTGAACCGGCTCATTTGTGTACACCACTGAGAGGTCCATCCCCATCATGTGGGTTTCCACTACATGATGCATGGTGGACTACCGCCCGTTCTCGTTGCCAGCCACTGGGGGACTTTCAACGCTCTGGTTTTGCCTTGCGGACTTGATGGTTGTGGCTCTAGGCAACCGATCCTTCCCGGCCGGCTTCATCTGCACATGCCAAGCTGTCTCGAGGTTCAAGCCATCTTCCGAGCTTCCACAACATGGACCCTTGAGGACAACTACACTTGCCGCTTCTGGGTTGACCACTGGATCGATGGCAACTCCATCGCAAAGATCGGACCGCTGATCTACGACAAAGTGCCTCGGCAACGACTGATAACCCACAAGTATAGGGGATCAATTGTAGCCTCTTTCGATAAGTAAGAGTGTCGAACCCAACGAGGAGCTAAAGGTAGAACAAATATTCCCTCAAGTTCTACCGACCACCGATACAACTCTACGCACGCTTGACGTTCGCTTTACCTAAAACAAGTATAAAACTAGAAATACTTTGTAGGTGTAACGGGGTAGATTTGCAGGATAATAAAGAGCGCGTAAAGAAAAAGTAGGGGCTGTTTAGATAAAGAAACAATAAAGTTAGTATAGCGAGTGTGGAAAAGTGGTGGTAGGAGTTGCGAAATTGTCCCTAAGCAATTGACTACTTTACTAGATCAATAGCAAGTTTTATGTGGGAGAGGCCACCGCTAGCATGTCATCCCTAACTTGGAATTCTATGTACTTATGATTGGAACTATTAGCAAGCATCCGCAACTACTAACGTTCATTAAGGTAAAACCCAACCATAGCATTAAGATATATTGGTCCCCCTTCAACCCCGTATGCATCAATTTCTATGCTAGGTTGAAGCTTCCGTCACTCTTGCCCTCCAATGCATAGTCCTATCAACATACAACTAACCTTATGGTGTGATCCATGCACGCGCTCATATGATGGGCACCAAAGGACAACAACATAATCACAAGCAATTTAAACCAATCATAGCAATTCACCAATTACCGATAGGACAACGAAAATCTACTCGCACATCATAGGATGGCAACACATCATTGGATATTAATATGATGCATAAAACACCATGTTCAAGTAGAGGGTACAGAGGGTTGCGGGAGAGTGGACCGCTGTAGATAGATGGGGGAAGGTGATGAAGATGTTGGTGAATATGACGGAGGTGTTGGTGTAGATCGCCGTCACACGATGATGGCCCCGGCGGCGTTCCGGCGCCACTGGGAGAGAGGGGGAGAGAGCCCCCCATCTTATTCTTCTTCTTCTTCCTTGACCTTCTCCCTAGATGGGAAAAGGGTCTACCCCCTGGTCCATGGCTTCCATAGCGGCGGAGGGGCGAGAGCCACTTCGATATTGGATCTGTCTCTCTCTGTTTTTGTGTTCCCTGATTCTACCCTTTCACCGTTTCTTAAATTCTGGGAGATCCGTAACTCCGATTGCGCTGAAATTTGGACAATTTTTCTATTCGGATATTGGATTTCTTGCGGCAAAAGAAGGGCACAAACCGCCTTACGGGGTGGCCACGAGGGCCCAGGGTGCACCTGACCCCCTGGGGCGCGCCCCCTGCCACGTGCCCCCCTCGGGCATCGTCTCGCGTTGATTCTTCTTCCCAAAAATCACATATATTCCAAAAAAAATCTCCGTCAGTTTTTATCCTGTTTGGACTCCGTTTGATATGGATTTTCTGCGAAACAAAAAATATGCAACAAACTGGAACTGGCACCGGGCACTGATTCAACATATTGGTCCCAAAAATAGTATAAAAACTTGCCAAAAGTATCTGAAAGTTGTATAATATTGGCACAGAACAATCAAAAATTATAGATACGACGGAGACGTATCAGCATCCCCAAGCTTAATTCCTGCTCGTCCTCGAGTATGTAAATGATAAAAAATATAATTTTTGATGTGGAATGCTACCTAGCATAATCTTGATCATGTAATCTAATCATGGCAGGAATATTAAGACACGAGTGATTCAAAGCAATAGTCTATCATTTGACATTAAGAGAATAATAATTCAAGCATACTAATAAAGTAATCATGTCTTCTCAAAATAACATGGCCAAAGAAAGTTATCCCTACAAAATCATATAGTCTGGCTATGCTCCATCTTCACCACACAAAATATTCAAATCATGCACAACCCCGATGACAAGCCAAGCAATTGTTTAATACTTTTGACGTTCTCAAACCTTTTCAACTTTCACGCAATACATGAGCGTGAGCCATGGACATAGCACTATAGGTGGAATAGAATATGATGGTGGAGGTTGTGTGGAGAAGACAAAAAGGGAGAAAGTCTCACATCGACACGGCTAATCAACGGGCTATGGAGATGCCCATCAATTGATGTCAATGCGAGGAGTAGGGATTGCCATGCAACGGATGCACTAGAGCTATAAGTGTATGAAAGCTCAAACTGAAACTAAGTGGGTGTGCATCCAACTTGCTTGCTCATGAAGACCTAGGGCATTTGAGGAAGCCCATCATTGTAATATACAAGCCAAATTCTATAGTGAAAATTCCCACTAGTATATGAAAGTGATAACTCAAGAGACTCTCTATATGAAGAACATGGCGCTACTTTGAAGCACAAGTGTGGTAAAGGGATAGTAACATTGTCCCTTCTCTCTTTTTCTCTGATTTTTTTTGTTTTTTTGGGCCTTCTCTTTTTTTGGCCATTCTCTTTTTTTCGTACGGAGTCTCATCCCGACTTGTGGGGGAATCATAGTCTCCATCATCCTTTCCTCATTGGGACAATGCTCTAATAATGATGATCATCACACTGTTATTTACTTACAACTCGATACTAGAACAAAGATATGACTCTATATGAATGCCTCCGGCGGTGTACCGGGATGTGCAATGATCTAGCATAGCAATGACATCAAAAAACAGACAAGCCATGCAAAGATCATGCAAAGCAATATGACAATAAATGCTCAAGTCATGTATATGATGATGATGGAAGTTGCATGGCAATATATCTCGGAATGGCTATGGAAATACCATGATAGGTAGGTATGGTGGCTGTTTTGAGGAAGATATAAGGAGGCTTATGTGCGATAGAGCGTATCATATCACGGGGTTTGGATGCACCGGAGAAGTTTGCACCGACTCTCAAGCTGATAAAGGGCAATGCACGGTAGCGAAGAGGCTGGCAATGATGGAAGGGTGAGAGTGTGTATAATCCATGGAGTCAACATTAGTCATAAAGAACTCACATACTTATTGCAAAAATCTATTAGTCATCGAAACAAAGTACTACGCGCATGCTCCTAGGGGGATAGATTGGTAGGAAAAGACCATCATTCATCCCTGACCGCCACTCATAAGGAAGACAATCAATAAATACCTCATGCTCCAACTTCGTTACATAACGGTCCACCATGCGTGCATGCTACAGGAATCACAAACTTCAACACAAGTATTTCTACAATCCACAACTACCCACTAGCATGACTCTAATATCACCATCTTTATCTCACAAAACTATTGCAGGAAATCAAACATATCATATTCAGTGATCTACAAGTTTTATGTAGGATTTTATGACTAACCATGTGAATGACCAATTCATGTCATCTCTCTAAATAGATATAAGTGAAGCAAAAGAGTTTAATTCTTTCTACAAAAGATATGCCCACGCTCTAACAAATATAAGTGAAGCAAAAGAGCATTCTACAAATGGCAGTTTTCTATGTGAAGAGAAACAGGCAATCCAAACTTCAAATGATAAAAGTGAAGCACATGAAGCATTCTATAAAGCCATACTCAAAAAATATAAGTGAAGTGCAAAGAGCATTCTATAAATCAACCAAGTACTATCTCATACCAGCATGGTGCATAAAAGAGTGAAAACTAAATGCAAAATACGCTCCAAGTTTTGCACATATCGCATGAATGAAACGAATCCGAAAACGTACTGATACTTGTTGAAGAAAGATGGGATGCCTTCCGGGGCATCCCCAAGCTTAGAAACTTGAGTCTCCTTGAATATTTACTTGGGGTGCCTTGGGAATCCCCAAGCTTGAGATCTTGCCTCTCCTCCTTATCCTCATATCGATACATCCTCGATCTTCGAACACTTCATCCACACAAAACTCAACAAAAAGTTCGGTAAGATCCGTTAGTATAATAAAGCAAATCACTACTCTAAGTACTGTTACAAACCAATTCATATTTTGTTTTTGCATTGTAGCTACTGTAATATAACTTTTTCATGGCTTAATCCACTGATAGAAATCGATAGTTTCATCAAAACAAGCAAACTATGCATCAAAAACAGAACTTGTCTTAGACAGGACAGTCTGTACTAATCTGAACATTCACGATACTTCTGGTACTCCAAAAATTCTGAACAAATTAGTAAAAATAAACAATTTGTATAGAAAGACAGTGCAAAAAGTTTCAGAACCGTTTGACATTCCAGTAAAAATGTAAAATCACGCACTATAGCCGAAGTTTCTGTTTTGCACCGCACAAACCAACAAGCAATCTAAAACATCCTAAAGGCAAACCTTGGCACATCATTTTCATTTTTAAACTATATAAAAGCACACAACAGAAATAAACGACTCTCTAAAAACTTCCGGGTTGTCTCCCTGGCAGCGCTTTCTTTAAAGCCATTAAGCTAGGCATATAGTGCTCAAGTAATGGATCCACCCGGATCCCAAGGTATATCAAAGACAATTTTAATTAACAATGATTTATGATTTAGCAGTGAGCACAAAGTAACATCTATCATGCAACAACGAAGTCTAACTCTCTTCCTATGCATTGGCATGTCATAAAAGAACAATTCATGCACACATAGTAAAGGCCAATGCATAGTATAAACAGTTTCTTGCATTTTTATCATATTGGAAACATGGAGAGGCGGAGATGTAGTTCCTCTCTCATAATAATTGCAAGTAGGAGTAGCAAGCACATGCATATTATATTCATCAAAATTATCATGTGCAATGGTAAAAATGCAACCTATCAATATAATCCTTAATAAGGGCAAACTTCTCTGATATAGTGTGGTTGGGAGAATTGAAAAAGATAATAGGACTATCATGCGTGGGTGCAATAGCAAAAATTTCATGTTTAACATAAGGAACTATAGCAAGTTCATCTCCATAAGAATAATTCATATTGGCATCTTGTCCATAAGCATACCAAGCATCATCAAAAAGGGATATTTCAAAAGAACCAACAGGATCATAGCAATTATCATGGCATTCATCCTTCGGTAAGAATGAAGGGACATTAAACAATGTATGAGTTGAAGAGTTACTCTCATTAGAAGGTGGGCATGGGTAGCTAATCCGCTCTTCCTCCTTTTGTTCTTCGCTCTCCTCATCATCTTTTTCATCCAATGAGCCCACCGTTTCATCAATTCCTTCTTCCATAGACTCCTGCAAAATATTAGTCTCTTCTTGGACAATGGAGGAGTCCTCAATACATAGTCATTCGAAGCATAATTATCATAACAATATTTAAGTATGGCAAAATTTTCAGATTTGTAAAGAGTAGCATCATACTTTTCAATCAAAGAAGCAATTTCATAAGCACCCTTAAAAGCAACAAATTCTTCAATTTGTTGAACATCATAGTAATTATAAACACCCTTAGCATACGAAGATACGATTCCATTATCACTAAACTCACATTGGTAAGGAAGGTGTTTCTTAGGGTCTTTAGAACAACAAGTACACTCATATATGTCACATAAATTCCAAGCATAGCACTGCAAACGATGAATTTGATCCAGTAAAAGTTTCCCTTTTTTAGATATGCGGTGTCACACATAACAAGCATGCTCATCTAAAGATTTGCCCTCAACTAAGCTAGTTGGGGTTTCAGCCCGAGCACATAGGGATCGAAGATGATCCAAGTAAAAAAGCTTCAGGAGTGTGATAGATTTTGAGTGGTTCTTCAACCATTGGTTCAGTAGGTACCACTATTTTTTTGGATTTTGCATTTCCTACCCATAACTAAAGATAGAAAACAAGAGCACAAAATAAAAACTACTTAGTGATAAAGCAAACAAGCACACACGAGAATATTCACCCCACTCTATGACGCTATTGCTCCCCGGCAACGGCGCCAGAAAAAGGTCTTGATAACCAACAAGTATAGGGGATTAATTGTAGCATCTTTCGATAAGTAAGAATGTCGAACCCAACGAGGAGCTAAAGGTAGAACAAATATTCCCTCAAGTTCTATCGACCACTGATACAACTCTACGCACGCTTGACGTTCGCTTTACCTAAAACAAGTATAAAACTAGAAGTACTTTGTAGGTGTAACGAGATAGGTTTGCAAGATAATAAAGAGCATGTAAATAAAAAGTAGGGGCCATTTAGATAAAGAAACAATAAAGTTAGTATAGTGAGTGTGGAAAAGTGGTTGTAGGAGTCGCGAAATTGTCCCTAAGCAATTGACTACATTACTGCACTGATAGCAAGTTTTATGTGGGAGAGGCCACTGCTAGCATGTCATCCCTGACTTGGAATTCTATGCACTTATGATTGGAACTATTAGCAAGCATCCGCAACTACTAACATTCATTAAGGTAAGCCCCAACCATATCATTAAGATATATTGGCCCCCCTTCAATCCCGTACGCATCAATTTCTATGCTAGGTTGAAGCTTCTGTCACTCTTGCCCTCCAATACATAGTCCTATCAACATACAACTAACCCTATGGTGTGATCCACGCACGCGCTCATATGATGGGCACCAAAGGACAGCAACATAACCACAAGCAATTTAAACTATTCATAGCAATTCACCAATTACCGATAGGACAACGAAAATGTACTCGCACATCATAGGATGGCAACACATCATTGGATAATAATATGAAGCATAAAGCACCATGTTCAAGTAGAGGGTATAGCGGGTTGCGGGAGAGTGGACCGTTGTAGATAGATGGGGGAAGGTGATGAAGATGTTGGTGAAAATGACGGAGGTGTTGGTGTAGATCGCCATCACACGATGATGGCCCCGGCGGCGTTCCAGTGCCACTGGGAGAGAGGGGGAGAGAGCCCCCCTTCTTCTTCTTCTTCCTTGACCTTCTCCCATGAAACCCCCTGGTCCATGGCTTCCATAGCGGCGGAGGGGTGAGAGCCCCTCCGAGATTGGATCTATCTCTCTCTGTTTCTGCATTCCCTGATTCTTCCCTTTCACCGTTTCTTAAATTCTCGGAGATCCGTAACTTCGATTGGGCTGAAATTTGGACACGATTTTTATCCAAATATTGGCTTTCTTGCGGCGAAAGAAGGGCACCAACCGCCTAACAGGGTGGCCACGAGGGCCCAGGGCACGCCTGACCACCTGGGGCACGCCCCCCTGCCTCGTGCCCCCCTCGGGCATTGTCTCGCGTTGATTCTTCTTCCGCAAAATCACATATATTCCAAAAAAATCTGTGTCAGTTTTTATCCCATTTGGACTCCGTTTGATATGGATTTTCTACAAAACAAAAAACATGCAACAAACAGGAACTGGCACTGGGCACTGGGTCAATATGTTAGTCCCAAAAATAGTATAAAAAGTTGCCAAAAGTATATGAAAGTTGTATAATATTGGCATGGAACAATCAAAAATTATAGATACGACGGAGACGTATCAACGACGCAAGACCTCCTCTGTCTGTGACGTCCTCACCAACCGATCCTAGGCGCGGGACATCTCCGGTTTTCTTGGGTCGGTTACGTTGGTCCAGTACGTCCATCTGTGGCGATGGATGCGACACCTAACTCTATCAGACTCTCCTGACTCGATCTCTTGGCGATGGACCGCCAATGGTGTCTAATCCACGAGCACTTGTTACAATGCTATGTTCCTTTGCTCCATTGAGACCCCCTACTGGCGGCTAACCTGGCATACATGGGCGCCACTTTGGGTGAAGATCTTCTTCTGGCTCGCGCTCAAGCATCTGTGCTGGACCGTAGAGCGCCTCACTAGACATGGCATACCGCACGGCTCAATGTGCTCCCTGTGCGACCAGGAGCCGGAAATCATGCCCCATCTCCTCTCAGGAGGCCCATTGATACGTCTCCAACGTATCTATAATTTTTGATTGTTCCATGCTATTATATTATCTGTTTTGAATGTTTAATGGGCTTTAATATGCTATTTTATATTATTTTTGGGACTAACTGTCACACCCTAGCTAGGTTATGCATTAGAGTGTGCATCATGTTTACCTTCATCAGAAAATTGAAATGGGGAAAGCAGAACCCCCAGCACCCCCCCTGAAATCAACTAGGGTTTACTAAAAATAAATTCAATGAACCTGAAATGCCCTTCAGATATGTTCACCCTCTTTGCCTTGGGTTAGAACCCTTGGGAAAAATGGTGCATATAATTTTAGGTCAACAAAAGGGGCATTGACTTAATTCATAAATATTTGAATTTGGGCATTTAAATACTATTAAATAATTCAAATGCTCAAATAATGTTGGAATTATTTTTGGGCCACTGAAATATTTCAGAAAGTGTCCATAAATATTTTCAGGATTTTATAAAATGATTTAGTATTTAAACTAAATCAAAACAGAATAACAAAAATAGAAAACAGAATAAATTAGAGAGAGAGACAGAGGCTCACCTGGACTTACCTGGCGGCCCAGCTGTGGCCCAGCACTGTTGGCCCAGCCCACCCCCTTCCTTGTCTTCTTCCAGCTGCTGCCAGGAGGACGCCGGGCGTGTGCCCGCGGTGCGCCGGCACGCGCGCGGCCACCGACGGCCAGCTCCTGCTTGCCGCGCCCCCCCTCGACGCCTGGACGTCGCTATGGACGCCACGCACCCCCTGGCCCCCTCATATCCCTCTCCCTCGCTCTCCCTCCTCCCCTGTCTCGGTCTCTCACACACACCCGAACACGCCGTCGCCGCCGTTCGCTGCCACCGCGCTCCCCGACCCCCTCTCGCCTTCCCGTGCTGCATGGAAGCTCCGCCACTGTCGCCTACGCCTTCTGCACCGAGCCAAGCGAGCCGGGAAGCCTTGCTTCGTCCTCGGCGTCGTCTTCTTCAACCTCGGGACCGCCGGCCATCTCCGTCAAATTCGTCGGCTCCGGACCGTCCCCGAGCCCACCGAGCTGCTCTACGTGACCCCAGTGAGCTCCTGCTCCGAATCCCCCTTCTCTCCGCAGTGATTCTCTTCCCCTAACTAGCCTAGCCACTGGAGCCGTGAGCTCCTCGCCGCCGGCCATGGCGCCGTCGTGGCTACGGCCGTGCAAGCACGCGTCCGAGCGCACCACCGCCTTCAACGCGTCCCCAGGAGCCCGTAGCCACCACCAGCTCCTCCTCCCGTGCACCGCAGCATCGATCTCGCGAACACCCGAACTCCGGCGGCCGCCAAAGAGCTCGCCGCCGTCAGCTCCGGCCACCCCCGCACCTCCCGTTGGTCTCCCTAGATGCGCACGAGCACGAGCTCCTCCCTGGTGCCTCCAGCACGCCAAACCATCGCCTGTAGGCGAAACCCGAACAACTCCGGTGAAACGCCGCCGCGATCTGAGGTCGCCGGCGGCTAAACGGAGGTAGCCGACGTGGCCGTCATTAGCGGCTAACTAACCCACTAACCACCCCTCCCTAGAGCCACTGCCATGTGGGCCCAGTGCATATTTAGTTTAACTTAATATTCTGTTTAGATTAGTTATTAACCCAGCTGGCCCCACACGTCAGTTTGACTTTCTGACGTGGCCGTTGACTGGCCCCACCTGTCTGTGACTCGAGCCAGCACTGTGAGACTGACCAGTGGGACCCACTGGTCAGGTTTGACCTGGAGGTAGCTCAGTTGACTTGCTGATGTCATGCTGACGCAGGGCTAACGCAGTAAATCATTTTCTAGTTTAAAAATAATTCAGGAAATTCCAGAAAATACCCAAAACTTCAAAAATTCATAGAAATTCAACCATAACTCCAAATGAGACAAATTATATATGAAAAATTATCAGAAAAATTCAAGGAATCCATCTGTACCATTTTCATGCATGTTTGAACAATGCTTGTCCTCTGTTTTGGACAAAACAAATAAAGGGCATTTAAATAATCATATATGGGGTTGGAATTTGAATCTTGTACTCAAACCAACTTCATTTAAATCATAGCTAGTTGCATTAGCTCAAGACACATCCATATTGCCATGTCATAGCATGCATCATATTGTTGCATATCGTCATGTGTTGATTGTGCTCGGTTGTGTTCTTCGTGGTAGGTTCTGCCTCCGAGGATATTCACGAGTATCCAACTGAAGGGTAGTATCCCGTTACCACTCCATTAGGCAAGCAACCATTGATCATTCCGATACAACCCATGTTCTCGCTCCTGCTCTTGTTTACTGCATTAAGACAACATGATTCAAACTGCTGTGTGCTACGGTAGTTGAACCCTTATCCTCTGCATGACCTGTCATTGCCACAGTAACTAGATGAAACCCACTAGCATGTGTAGGAGTTGACTGAGCCATGTTTTGTGATTCCTACCTTGCTATGCCTGCTATGCTTAGAGTTGTGTCAGGTCTGGTTCATCTGGGTGATGGGCTAGAGTGAAATGCTTGTGCCAGTAATATGTGGGATGTGTTGAACATGTTTTGGTAAAGGTATCGATGAGAGGCCATGTAGGAGTACATGGAGGGTTGTTTCATTGAAGCCGTCCCTAAGAACTGAGTTCTGTATGCGTGAATTAAGATTCAGCTACTACCACACATTGGGCCCTGAAATATGACCCCGCTCGACTTACTGACCCCTCTCACCTCAGTCCAGGAGTTGCAACTAGTTTCTGGTGTTTGTAGGATATGTGTTGGCGGCCGTGCGTAGCGCTGACCCTAGGGGTGGGCTATGTTGCGGTAGATACACCGTGGCACGGTGTACCGAGTCACCCGTTTGGTGTCTCGGGAACCCTGTTCACATCGTTCGGGGCCATTGAGGACACCCCGGCCGGATTTCCTTGCGGATGGAACCTGAATAGGCGATGACCCTGGACTAGAGACTTGTGAGGTTAGTCAGGTTGTGGTCTACACCCACGTCGGTTTTCTCTTGAAGTCTGCCGAGCACATTTCGTGTGCAGACGCTAAGTGGTGGAAACATGTGTGACGAAGTACACCCCTGCAGGGTATGAAACTATTCGAATAGCCGCGTCCGCGGTAAAGGACTACTTGGTTGCCTATACAGTTCATAGACAAGTTAATGGATACTACTAAAAGACTCAAGATAAGTGTGAGTACCGAGGATGGCCCCCTCGCTGGATACGAGGGAGGATCCACGGTGGAGTATTGTGATGGTGAGTAGTGGACTCGTGTGCGAAAACTATTTTGCTAAAAGATTCCGTAGGATAGCTTAGCCAAGAGTCAAAGCTGGCTTGCTGCATAAACCCCACCACCTTCTTGAGAATGAGCATGTACAGTAGGTTCTGATGTAAGACTTGCTGAGTACCTTTGTACTCATGTTTGCTTATTTATTGTTTTCAGACGACAACACTGCCCCCTCCGATGGGTTTTACGTAGACCTTGATGTCGACGAGTGACTAGCCACCCAGGTGGTGATCCAGGCCATGGAGGGCCCTATGTAGATAGACAGGCTTCGAGAAGCCTTCTTTCTTTCTAGAGTCTGTACTCAGATTAGTTGCTTCCGCATGTGCTTGTATGACTGTATGACTTGAGTGTCGGGTCATGTGACCCCTACCTGTATGGATATGTTATGTATGGCTCCCTGGAGCCTTTAAATAAAGTACTTGAGTTGTAGAGTTTTGTTGTGATGCCATGTTGTATGTACTCATATCGAGCATATTGTATGTATGATTGAAATGCTTGGTATGAGTGGGATCCGACAATCTAGTTGTTTGTCCTTCGCAGCCTTTCTTATGGGGAAATGTAGTCTAGTGCTCCTCGAGCCATAGTAGTCCGCTACAGCCCGGTTCACCGGAGTCCTGCTAGCCCAGCACTACTGTTCAGGACGCTTGACTGGCCGGCATGTGTTTCACTTCGTCCCTATGTCTGTCCCTTCGGGGAAATGTCACGCGGTGATCTCCGGAGTCCTGTCTAGCCTGCTACAGCCCGGGATTTCCCGGAGTCCTGTTAGCCCAGTGCTACAGCCCGGAATCACTCGTTGATGACCGACATGTTCGTTGTGATTCATGTATGCCTGTCTCCATAGGTCTGTGCCGCTTTGGGTTCACGACTAGCCATGTCGGCCCGGGTTCTCGGTCATATGGATGCTAGCGACATTGTCATATACGCGAGCCAAAAGGCGCAAACGGTCCCGGGCCATGGTAAGGCGACACCCGTGGGATACCGTGCGTGAGGCCGCAAAGTGATATGAGGTGTTACCGGCTAGATCGATGTGGCTTAGAATCGGGGTCCTGACAGCGTTGGTATCAGAGCCGGACTGCCTGTAGGTTCGTTCAGCCAAACTGGTCGATGTCGAGTCTAGAAATGCTTTAGTTATATGTAAGGGAATTGATTGTGGGAGGGAACGTAAGGTTCTTTTACTCCTTTACCCTATGCTTCTGTTCTGAGTCATTCTCTTCTCATTCAACGTGGGTTAAGGACTAGGCTCTCTTCTTCTATCAGGTTCACGTGTTACTAATCCGTAGTAGTTCATAGGATTATTGCTACGAGTTCCAGTCCAGTTTCTACTATTTTAGTACGTTGCTATTTGAATCAGAACCTTGATATGATGCTGTTGAGCGCTATTGTGAACTGTTGTGGATGTCTCAAATCTTTTTCTGAGCATTTACAGCCGTTATGCTGCCCAATTTTTCCTAGGAATTCTGATGTCTTTGTCTTGTGGTTGAGCTTTCAGATGGCCAATCAGTCTCAAAATCAAGTGGTTCGCCTGACCAGGTGCCTCGACATGCCCGGTCATACTGCTATGTTGGTCCGGGTCATGATCGAGACAGGATACCGTTGGTATCCCGAATACACTGTTGAAGAGCAGTTCCGCGACTTTAATCAAAGCCAGTATTTATGCACCGTCAGGATATTTCCTTCCTATCCTGGATCTACCGAGCCCCTTCACTGTTCCTATGGACTCGGAGTTACCATTGAGATGGCTGTGCAGGATGTTGCCTATTCCATGATGACCATCTTGCGAGTCCGGACTGGCCTGCTTCGGAACACTGACTTCCGTTACATGCCAGCTTCACTTCCGGGAGCGCAGGGGTATCTTCAGGCTATCTATGCTGACTCCACTCAGGAGGACTCATTAACTCGTACCACCGCTGAGATGCTCGAAGATAAGGACCGAGAGAATCGGGCCTTGAGGCTGGAGCTCTTTAATACCCGTGCTGATCATTGGGCCACATTGACTCGGTTTGCACCCGCGGTGCAAGCGGGATGTATGGATACCAGGGATCTGTATCCTGTGAGAGCAGCTCTGCCAGACATGGTGGATTGGCGTGATGTGGGAGGCATCACCCCACCCCTTGGTCCTCGCAGGCCACCGTTTGTTGGTCCAAGACCTTATCCTAGCCCCTATGGTCCGCAGGCTCCTCAGGACCGTCTGTTTCCGGATGATCACGTTGAACTTCCAGGCTATGGAGGTGACTTCTATGAGGACTACTACGGAGCTATCTGAGTTAGTAGTAGTACCACTAGTATTGTAGTAGTTGTATTTCCACTGTCCTGTGTGACTTGTGGAATACGACTTGGTGTGTAATCGATTCCGGAGGTGTAGACAAATAATGTATAGGGACTCGGAATGCCTCCGATGAGATGTAACGTCTACCTTCATAGTTGTACTGTAGCATGGGCTTGTACTAAACTATGTATGACGAGTATGACCGTTGGTGTATATATGGCAGTTTTATATTACCATGGCATACGAATGAGCATCTCTGCATTCCGCGTTATCCTTTACATTCTGCACTTCCCTGTTAAGTTTGAGCCATCCTTGTCTAAACCGTTGTCTTGTTTTCCTCCTAGGATGGTCAACACCCGCAGAAACCCTGCTGCCCCGGAGCAGGGGGAAGCCAATGCAGCTAGAGGTGAAAATTTGCCTCACCCGCCTTCCCTGGCCGAAGTGATGCTGGAGGCGGAAAGGAACAAGCGTGAGACCAACCGCCTGCTGGAGCGGATTGAGCAGAACACTGCACGCCACCCACGAAATGACTTGGTGTCAATCAACGACTTCATCAAGCTGTACCCACCAAAGTTTAACCATTCCGTCGAGCCCCTCGACGCGGATGATTGGCTTCGCAGCATCACCCACAAGCTACGTTCTGCCAACGTAGCTGAAGCCGACAAGGTTACCTATGCTGCTTATCATCTTGAGGGCCCCGCTAGCCATTGGTGGGAAAACTACGAAGCTATGCACCCGGTCAGCCAAATCACTACCTGGGCTGAGTTCAGCGAGGCTTTCCGTGAGCATCACATTCCGGAAGGTCTCATGGATCGCAAGAGGGAGGAGTTCTGCAACTTCACCCAAGGAAGGCTGACTGTGGATGCATATAGCCGAGAATTTGGGAACCTGGCACGCTATGCTCCTGAAGAGGTTTCTACTGACGCCAAGAAGCAGGCAAGGTTCCGCAAGGGACTTAGCCCTGAGCTTCGCCGCGATCTCCGTCTGCACGAGTGCACATCCTTCCAGAAGCTGGTCAATAAAGCTATCAGTGCTAAGACAGGCCAGACTGATTATGACGCTTCACGCAAGCACTCTCGTGATTTTGGGTCTTCATCCGGCTCTGGAGCTCAGAAGCGCCGGGTGTGGATTCCAAGCACCGCACTGCCACCCAGATTCACCCCGAGGCCATCCTTTGAGGCGCCTCGTCCCAACCAGCAATTTGCACCGCCCAAGCCCTATGGTGGCCCCGCTGCTAACGTTGCTCCACGCCCCACTGTGGTAACATGCTTCAAGTGTGGAGAACCGGGTCACTATAGTCGAGAGTGTCCCCAGAACAACCCCAATCAAGCTGGAAAGTCCGTTGGCCGTGGTAAGCCCGCGGGAAAGACTTTCTACGCCAAGCCGGCCACTACTGCACGTGGCCATGTCAACTATGTTTCAGCCGAAGAGGCTCATGAGGATCCCAACATCGTCCTTGGTACGCTCCTTGTTAACTGCCATCCGGCATCTGTTCTTTTTGATACTGGAGCATCTCATTCATTCATATCCGAGAATTATGCTCGGTTGCATAACACGACATTCTGTGACATGCCCACTTCCATGGTAATTCAAACTCCGGGTTCCAAATGGCAAACTTCTAGGGTAAGCCATGGGAACGAAATTCTTGTCGATAGGCTTGTTTTCCTCGCATCTTTAATAGCTCTCAAGTCCTCCGACATAAACATCATCTTGGGTATGGACTGGATGTCGGCTCATTATGCCAAGATCGATTGTGCCACTAGAACCGTTCAACTTACTCATCCCTCGGGCAAGATAGTTAATGTCTTAACTCGGGTGGCCAAGCGCCAACTTTACTCTCTCAATGCCAACCCTCTTCCAGACCTTGAGGACGTTCCAGTAGTCCGAGACTTCCCGGATGTGTTTCCGGAAGAACTGCCAGGTGTTCCACCTGACCGGGATGTCGAGTTTGTGATAGACCTTGTTCCAGGAACCGTTCCAATTGCTAGAAGACCCTACAAGATGGCACCCTTAGAACTAGCCGAGCTTAAGAACCAACTCGATGAGTCCTTGAACAAAGGGTTCATCCGTCCTAGCTCCTCTCCTTGGGCTTGCCCCGTCCTCTTCGTCAAGAAGAAGGATGGAACGGATCGAATGGTTGTGGATTACCGACCTGTCAATCTGGTCACCATCAAGAACAAATACCCGCTTCCCAGGATCAACGACCTGTATGATCAGCTCGCTGGATCCTCAGTCTTCTCCAAGATGGATTTGAGGCTGGGCTACCATCAAATCAAAATCAGAAACGGGGACATTCCCAAAACGGCCTTTGTTACTCGTTATGGCCAATACAAGTACACCGTCATGTCCTTCGGTTTAACCAATGCCCCGGCCACTTTCTCCCGGTTAATGAACTCGGTTTTCATGGAGTACTTGGACAAATTCGTCGTAGTATACCTCGATGACATACTCATCTACTCCAAGAATGAAGAGGAACATGCCGAACATCTAAGGCTGGTATTGATGAAACTTCGAGAGCATCGCCTTTATGCCAAATTCTCCAAGTGTGAATTTTGGTTGTCAGAAGTGACCTATCTAGGCCATGTAATCTCTGGTAAGGGTATTGCTGTCAATCCCGAGCGAGTTCAAGCCGTCCTTTATTGGACTCCACCTGAAACGGTCAAGCAAGTTCGGAGTTTCCTTGGCCTAGCGAGCTATTGCCGCCGCTTCGTCGAGAATTTCTCCAAGGTTGCTAAACCTCTAACTGAACTCCTCAAGAAAGATAAAAAGTTCGAGTGGACTCCATAGTGCGAGTTCAGTTTTCAGGAACTGAAAAGACGCCTGACATCTGCTCCTGTACTGGTACCACCAGATTTCTCCAAGGACTTTATTATCTATTGCGACGCCTCGCGACAAGGACTAGGTTGCATACTCATGCAAGATCGTCAGGTAATTGCCTATGCTTCACGGCAATTACACCCACATGAGGAAAATTATCCCACACATGATCTAGAGCTTGCAGCTGTAATCCACGCACTCAAAACCTGGCGACATTACCTCCTCGGTAATCATTGAGAGATATTCACCGATCACCAAAGCTTGAAATATATCTTCACCCAACCAGATTTGAATCTCAGGCAAAGACGTTGGGTCGAGTTGATCTCGGATTATGACTTAGGAATAACTTACACCCCTGGCAAAGCCAATGTCATGGCCGATGCGCTAAGTCGTAAGTCCTACTGTAACAACCTGATGTTACAACAAGGTCAACCACTTCTCCATGAGGAATTTCGCAAGCTTAATCTTCACATTATTCCTCAAGGATTCTTGTCTACTCTGGTGGCGAAACCTACCCTTATGGATCAAATCATAGCTGCCCAAAAGCGTGATAAGGGCATATCCCGGATTAAGGAAAACATTGCTAGCGGAGTAGCTAAATGTTTTTCCATGGATGAGCAAGGTGCTGTCTTCTTTGAGAACCGCCTGGTGGTTCCCAAGAACCAACATCTACGCCAGATGATCCTTAAGGAAGCTCATGAATCCCCTCTCACCATTCATCCCGGTAGTACTAAAATGTATCAAGACCTACGCCAGAGGTTTTGGTGGACTAGGATGAAGAGAGAAATCGCTCAATACATTGCTAATTGCGATGTTTGTCGTCGTGTTAAAGCAGAGCATCAACGGCCTGCTGGCACCCTTCAACCTTTGGCTATTCCTGAATGGAAATGGGACAAAATCAGTATGGATTTCATCACTGGGTTTCCGAGGACCAAGAGGGGAAATAATGCCATCTTCGTCGTGATCGACCGTCTTTCCAAAGTAGCCCATTTTCTACCTGTTCGTGAGAGTATCACCGCTAGCCAGCTAGCTGACCTATACATCTCCCGAATAGTGTCTCTTCATGGTGTCCCATTGGAAATTAACTCAGACCGTGGAAGTCTCTTCACCTCTCGATTTTGGGAAAGTTTCCAAAATGCTATGGGAACTCATCTCTCCTTTAGCACTGCCTTCCATCCTCAATCAAGTGGTCAAGTAGAGCGGGTAAATCAAATTCTGGAAGATATGCTCCGAGCTTCTGTTATCTCGTTCGGAATGAGTTGGGAGAAATGCCTTCCATTCGCGGAGTTTGCTTATAACAATAGCTATCAAGCTAGTTTGGGCAAGGCTCCCTTCGAAGTTCTCTATGGACGAAAATGTCGAACGCCTCTTAACTGGTCAGAAACCGGGGAAAGACAACTCTTTGGCCCAGATATGATTCAGGAAGCAGAAGAGCAGGTTCGCGTTATTCGTGAGAAATTGAAAACAGCCTAATCTCGCCAAAAGAGTCAATATGATCGTAAGCATAAGCCTATGACATTTGAAATTGACGAGAAGGCTTACCTTCGGGTTACCCCGTTAAAGGGAACCCATCGCTTCAGTATCAAAGGCAAATTGGCTCCTCGTTACATTGGACCCTTTCGCATTCTTGCCAAACGAGGAGAAGTTGCCTACCAATTGGAACTACCTCCGCATCTTTCTAGAGTTCACGACGTCTTCCACGTTTCGCAACTCAGGCGTTGCTTCACAGATCCTATCCGTGGAGTGGACCACGAAACGCTTGATTTACAAGATAACCTTTCTTATCGGGAATACCCCGTTCGTATCCTTGATCAAGCCGAGCGTACCACTCGATGTCATAATATCAAGTTTCTCAAGGTTCAATGGTCACACCATTCCGAGGAAGAAGCCACTTGGGAAAGGGAGGATCGTCTTCGACTCAAGTACCCCGCCTTCTTCCCAGATGATCCTAAATCTCGGGACGAGATTCTATTGAGTGGGGGTGAGTTGTCACACCCTAGCTAGGTTATGCATTAGAGTGTGCATCATGTTTACCTTCATCAGAAAATTGAAATGGGGAAAGCAGAACCCCCAGCACCCCCCCTGAAATCAACTAGGGTTTACTAAAAATAAATTCAATGAACCTGAAATGCCCTTCAGATATGTTCACCCTCTTTGCCTTGGGTTAGAACCCTTGGGAAAAATGGTGCATATAATTTTAGGTCAACAAAAGGGGCATTGACTTAATTCATAAATATTTGAATTTGGGCATTTAAATACTATTAAATAATTCAAATGCTCAAATAATGTTGGAATTATTTTTGGGCCACTGAAATATTTCAGAAAGTGTCCATAAATATTTTCAGGATTTTATAAAATGATTTAGTATTTAAACTAAATCAAAACAGAATAACAAAAATAGAAAACAGAATAAATTAGAGAGAGAGACAGAGGCTCACCTGGACTTACCTGGTGGCCCAGCTGTGGCCCAGCACTGTTGGCCCAGCCCACCTCCTTCCTTGTCTTCTTCCAGCTGCTGCCAGGAGGACGTCGGGCGTGTGCCCGCGGTGCGCCGGCACGCGCGCGGCCACCGACGGCCAGCTCCTGCTTGCCGCGCCCCCCCTCGACGCCTGGACGTCGCTATGGACGCCACGCACCCCCTGGCCCCCTCATATCCCTCTCCCTCGCTCTCCCTCCTCCCCTGTCTCGGTCTCTCACACACACCCAAACGCGCCGTCGCCGCCGTTCGCTGCCACCGCGCTCCCCGACCCCCTCTCGCCTTCCCGTGTTGCGTGGAAGCTCCGCCACTATCGCCTACGCCTTCTGCACCGAGCCAAGCGAGCCGGGAAGCCTTGCTTCGTCCTCGGCGTCGTCTTCTTCAACCTCGGGACCGCCGGCCATCTCCGTCAAATTCGTCGGCTCCGGACCGTCCCCGAGCCCACCGAGCTGCTCTACGTGACCCCAGTGAGCTCCTGCTCCGAATCCCCCTTCTCCCCGCAGTGATTCTCTTCCCCTAACTAGCCTAGCCACTGGAGCCGTGAGCTCCTCGCCGCCGGCCATGGCGCCGTCGTGGCTACGGCCGTGCAAGCACGCGTCCGAGCGCACCACCGCCTTCAACGCGTCCCCAGGAGCCCGTAGCCACCACCAGCTCCTCCTCCCGTGCACCGCAGCATCGATCTCGTGAACACCCGAACTCCGGCGGCCGCCAAAGAGCTCGCCGCTGTTAGCTCCGGCCACCCCCGCACCTCCCGTTGGTCTCCCTAGATGCGCACGAGCACGAGCTCCTCCCTGGTGCCTCCAGCACGCCAAACCATCGCCTGTAGGCGAAACCCGAACAACTTCGGTGAAACGCCGCTGCAATCTGAGGTCGCCGGCGGCTAAACGCCGATAGCCGACGTGGCCGTCATTAGCGGCTAACTAACCCACTAACCACCCCTCCCTAGAGCCACTGCCATGTGGGCCCAGTGCATATTTAGTTTAACTTAATATTCTGTTTAGATTAGTTATTAACCCAGCTGGCCCCACACGTCAGTTTGACTTTCTGACGTGGCCTTTGACTGGCCCCACCTGTCTGTGACTCGAGCCAGCACTGTGAGACTGACCAGTGGGACCCACTGGTCAGGTTTGACCTGGAGGCAGCTCAGTTGACTTGCTGATGTCATGCTGACGCAAGGCTGATGCAGTAAATCATTTTCTAGTTTAAAAATAATTCAGGAAATTCCAGAAAATACCCAAAACTTCAAAAATTCATAGAAATTCAACCATAACTCCAAATGAGACAAATTATATATGAAAAATTATCAGAAAAATTCAAGGAATCCATCTGTACCATTTTCATGCATGTTTGAACAATGCTTGTCCTCTGTTTTGGACAAAACAAATAAAGGGCATTTAAATAATCATATATGGGGTTGGAATTTGAATCTTGTACTCAAACCAACTTCATTTAAATCATAGCTAGTTGCATTAGCTCAAGACACATCCATATTGCCATGTCATAGCATGCATCATATTGTTGCATATCGTCATGTGTTGATTGTGCTCGGTTGTGTTCTTCGTGGTAGGTTCTGCCTCCGAGGATATTCACGAGTATCCAACTGAAGGGCAGTATCCCGTTACCACTCCATCAGGCAAGCAACCATTGATCATTCCGATACAACCCATGTTCTCGCTCCTGCTCTTGTTTACTGCATTAAGACAACACGATTCAAACTGCTGTGTGCTACGGTAGTTGAACCCTTATCCTCTGCATGACCTGTCATTGCCACAGTAACTAGATGAAACCCACTAGCATGTGTAGGAGTTGATTGAGCCATGTTTTGTGATTCCTACCTTGCTATGCCTGCTATGCTTAGAGTTGTGTCAGGTCTGGTTCATCTGGGTGATGGGCTAGAGTGAAATGCTTGTGCCAGTAATATGTGGGATGTGTTGAACATGTTTTGGTAAAGGTATCAATGAGAGGCCATGTAGGAGTACATGGAGGGTTGTTTCATTGAAGCCGTCCCTAAGAACTGAGTTCTGTATGCGTGAATTAAGATTCAGCTACTACCACACATTGGGCCCTGAAATATGACCCCGCTCGACTTACTGACCCCTCTCGCCTCAGTCCAGGAGTTGCAACTAGTTTCTGGTGTTTGTAGGATATGTGTTGGCGGCCGTGCGTAGCGCTGACCCTAGGGGTGGGCTATGTTGCGGTAGATACACCGTGGCACGGTGTACCGAGTCACCCGTTTGGTGTCTCGGGAACCCTGTTCACATCGTTCGGGGCCGTTGAGGACACCCCGGCCGGATTTCCTTGCGGATGGAACCTGAATAGGCGATGACCCTGGACTAGAGACTTGTGAGGTTAGTCAGGTCGTGGTCTACACCCACGTCGGTTTTTGCTTGAAGTCTGCCGAGCACATTTCGTGTGCAGACGCTAAGTGGTGGAAACATGTGTGACGAAGTACACCCCTGCAGGGTATGAAACTATTCGAATAGCCGCGTCCGCGGTAAAGGACTACTTGGTTGCCTATACAGTTCATAGACAAGTTAATGGATACTACTAAAAGACTCAAGATAAGTGTGAGTACCGAGGATGGCCCCCTCGCTGGATACGAGGGAGGATCCACGATGGAGTATTGTGATGGTGAGTAGTGGACTCGTGTGCGAAAACTATTTTGCTAAAAGATTCCGTAGGATAGCTTAGCCAAGAGTCAAAGCTGGCTTGCTGCATAAACCCCACCACCTTCTTGAGAATGAGCATGTACAGTAGGTTCTGATGTAAGACTTGCTGAGTACCTTCGTACTCATGTTTGCTTATTTATTGTTTTCAGACGACAACACTGCCCCCTCCGATGGGTTTTACGTAGACCTTGATGTCGACGAGTGACTAGCCACCCAGGTGGTGATCCAGGCCATGGAGGGCCCTATGTAGATAGACAGGCTTCGAGAAGCCTTCTTTCTTTCTAGAGTCTGTACTCAGACTAGTTGCTTCCGCATGTGCTTGTATGACTGTATGACTTGAGTGTCGGGTCATGTGACCCCTACCTGTATGGATATGTTATGTATGGCTCCCTGGAGCCTTTAAATAAAGTACTTGAGTTGTAGAGTTTTGTTGTGATGCCATGTTGTATGTACTCATATCGAGCATATTGTATGTATGATTGAAATGCTTGGTATGAGTGGGATCCGACAATCTAGTTGTTTGTCCTTCGCAGCCTTTCTTATGGGGAAATGTAGTCTAGTGCTCCTCGAGCCATAGTAGTCCGCTACAGCCCGGTTCACCGGAGTCCTGCTAGCCCAGCACTACTGTTCAGGACGCTTGACTGGCTGGCATGTGTTTCACTTCGTCCCTATGTCTGTCCCTTCGGGGAAATGTCACGCGGTGATCTCCGGAGTCCTGTCTAGCCTGCTACAGCCCGGGATTTCCCGTAGTCCTGTTAGCCCAGTGCTACAGCCCGGAATCACTCGTTGATGACCGACATGTTCGTTGTGATTCATGTATGCCTGTCTCCATAGGTCTGTGCCGCTTTGGGTTCACGACTAGCCATGTCGGCCCGGGTTCTCGGTCATATGGATGCTAGCGACATTGTCATATACGTGAGCCAAAAGGCGCAAACGGTCCCGGGCCATGGTAAGGCGACACCCGTGGGATACCGTGCGTGAGGCCGCAAAGTGATATGAGGTGTTACCGGCTAGATCGATGTGGCTTAGAATCGGGGTCCTGACACTAACCTATTAATCGGAGGCCCAGTGCCAGTTGCTGTTTTTTTTTGCCTATTTTAGTGTTTCGTAGAAAAGGAATATCAAACGGAATCCAAACGGAACGAAACCTTCGCGAGGATCTTTTTTGGAACAAATGCAATCCAGGAGACTTGGAGTGGACCTCAAGGAAGCAATGAGGCAGCCACGAGGTAGGAGGGCGCACCCAGGGGGTTCCTACCTCTTGAGCATGCGTTGGTTTTCCCTTGAAGAGGAAAGGGTGATGCAGCAAAGGAGCGTAAGTATTTCCCTCAGTTTTTGAGAACTAAGGTATCAATCCAGTAGGAGACCACACGCGAGTCACCTCGTACCTACACAAACAAATAAGAACCTCGCAACCAACACGATAAAGGGGGTGTCAATCCCTTCACGGCCACTTCACGGCCACGGACAATTACATTTCTGCCCCTAACTGGAACCCACTACTCAAATTTGCCCCTAATTTCAATGTGTGCTCAAATTTGCCCCTCTGTCGTTAGTTGCCCTTATAGAAATGCCCTTCTGCGCCGTTACTGTCCGGTCAAACAACTTTGACCATCTCGAAAAAATAGTAAAAAAAATCAAAAAAATCTGAAATTTTGTGGGATTGAAGCTACTCATGTGCTCAAGGTGTTTGCAAATTTTCGTGCTATTTAGACATACCAGGAGATCGTGGCAAAGGAAAACAATAAATCTATACATCTTTGAATAGTAAATTCAAAAAAATAGCAAGAAAATTCAAAAACATATGAATTTTTTTGGCATCAAAGATGCTCGGGGGCACAAGGCGTGTGCAAAATTTTGTTATCAAATGACATGCGAGGAGCTCTTGCAAAAAAAAACAAAAATTATGTATTATTACAAGTTTTTTCTGAGACAAATTTTGTTTTTTTCTCCACGAGCTCCTACAATGTCCAAACACAAAAAAAAAATTGCACACACCTTCCACACCTAAGCATCTTGGATGCCAAAAGAATTCATATTTTTTTTTGAATTTTTTGCTATTTTTTTGAATTTACGGTTCACACGCGTACATATTTACTGTTTTTCCTTCGCCACGAGCTCCTAGAATATCCAAACAACATGAAAATTTGCACGCACCTTGCGAACCTGAGTACCTTCGATCCCACAAAATTTCAGATATTTTTGACTTTTTTTGCTATTTTTTCGAGATGGTCAAAGCTGTTTGACCAGACGGTAATGGCGCAGAAGGGCATTTCTATAAGGGCAACTAATGGCAGAGGGGCAAATTTGAGCACACATTGAAATTAGGGGCAAATTTGAGTAGTGGGTTCCAGTTAGGGGCAGAAATGGAATTGTCCCATAATAATAATAATGTAAATATTTTTGGTATTTTTATGATATAGATTGAAAGTAAAGATTGGAAAATAAAAATAGATTGGAAACTTGTATGATGGAGAATAGACCCGGGGGCCATAGGTTTCACTAGTGGCTTCTCTCAAGATAGCATAAGTATTACGGTGGGTGAATGAACTACTGTCGAGCAATTGATAGAAAATCGAATAATTATGAGAATATCTAGGTATGATCATGTATATAGGCATCATGTCCGTGACAAGTAGACCGACTCCTTCCTGCATCTACTACTATTACTCCACACATGGACCGCTATCCAGCATGCATCTAGAGTATTAAGTTCATAAGAACGGAGTAACGCCTTAAGCAAGATGACATGATGTAGAGGGATAAACTCATGCAATATGATATAAACCCCATCTTTTAATCCTCGATGGCAATAATACAATACGTATCGGTTCCCTTTCTGTCACTGGGATCGAGCACCGCAAGATTGAACCCAAAGCTAAGCACTTCTCCCATTGCAAGAAAGATCAATCTAGTAGGCCAAACCAAACTGATAATTCGAAGAGACTTGCAAAGATAACATATCATACATAAGAATTCATAGAAGATTCAAATATTGTTCATAGATAATCTTGATCATAAACCCACAATTCATCGGATCTCGACAAACACACCACAAAAGAAGATTACATCGAATAGATCTCCAAGAGAATCGAGGAGAACTTTGTATTGAGATCCAAAGAGAGAGAAGAAGCCATCTAGCTAATAACTATGGACCCGAAGGTCTGAGGTAAACTACTCACACATCATCGGAGGGGCCATGGAGTTGATGTAGAGGCCCTCCGTGATCAATGCCCCCTCCGGCGGAGCTCCGGAAAAGGCCCCAAGATGGGATCTCTTGGGTACAGAAGGTTGCGGCGGTGGTAATAGGGTTTCGTGGTGCTGCTGGATGTTTTCGAGGTACGTAGGTATATATAGGAGGAAGAAGTAGGTTGGTTGAGCCATGAGGGGGGTAGGCGTGCCCCCCTGCCTCGTGGCCACCTCGTTGGTTGCTTGACGTCCACTCCAAGTCCTCTAGATCACGTTTGTTCGAAAAATCACGCTCCCGGAGGTTTCATTCCATTTGGACTCAGTTTGATATTCTTTTTCTGCGAAACACTAAAATAGGCAAAAAAACAACAATTTGGGCTAGGCCTCCGGTTAATAGGTTAGTCCCAAAAATAATATAAAAGTGTAAAATAAAGCCCATTAACATCCAAAACAGATAATATAATAGCATGGAACAATCAAAAATTATGGATACGTTGGAGACGTATCAGCATTCCCAAGCTTAATTCCTACTCGTCCTCGAGTAGGTAAATGGTAAAAACAGAATTTTTGATGTGGAATTTTTTCTAGAATATTCTTAAATGTATTTTTCTCTATTGTGGTATGAATGTTCAGATCCGAAGGATTCAAGATAAAAGTTTATTATTGACATCAAAATAGTAATACTCCAAGTATGATAAGCAAGCAATTATGTCTTATCAAAATACCATAGCCAAAGAAAACTTATCCCTACAAAGTCATATAGTTTGGCCATGCTTCATTTTCGTCACACAAAATGCTCTCATCATGCGCAACCCCGATGACAAGCCAAGCAATTGTTTCATAGGTAGCCTTTTCAAACTCTTTCAACTTTTACGCAATATATGAGCACGAGGCATGGACATAGCACTATGGGTGGAATAGAATATGATGATTGAGGTTGTGTGAGAAGACAAAAAGGGAGAAAGTCTCACATTGACGCGGCTAATAAATGGGCTATGGAGATGCCCACCGATTGATGTCAATGCAAGGAGTAGGGATTGCCATGCAACGGATGCGCTAGAGCTATAAATATATGGAAGCTCATCAAAGAAACTAAGTGGGTGTGCATCCAACTCGCTTGCTCACGAAGACCTAGGGCATTTGAGGAAGCCCATCATTGGAATATACAAGCCAAGTTCTATAATGAAAAATTCCCACTAGTATATGAAAGTGACAAAATAAGAGACTCTCTATCATGAAGATCATGGTGCTACTTTGAAGCACAAGTGTGGAAAAAGGATAGTAACATTGTCCCTTCTCTCTATTTCTCTCATATTTTTTTATTTTTTTATTTGGGCCTTCTTTCTTTTTCTTTGGCCTCTTTTATTTTTTTCCATCCGGAGTCTCATCCCGACTTGTGGGGGAATCATAGTCTCCATCATCCTTTCCTCACATGGGACAATGCTCTAATGATGATCATCACACTTTTATTTTCTTACAACTCAAAATTTACAACTCAATACTTAGAACAAAATATGACTCTATGTGAATGCCTCCGGCGGTGTACCGGGATTGCGATGAATCAAGAGTGACATGTATGAAAAATGAAACATGGTGGCCTTGCCACAAATACGATGTCAACTACATGAACATGCAAAGCAATATGACAGTGATGATGCGTGGCATAATGCTACCTCTTGAGCACTGCATTAGTTTTCCCTTGAAGCGGAAAGGGTGATGCAGTGAAGTAGCATAAGTATTTCCCTCAGTTTTTGAGAACCAAGGTATCAATCCAGTAGGAGATCACGCTCGAGTCCCACGCACCTGCACAAACAAATAAGAACCTCACAACCAACGCGATAAAGGGGTTGTCAATCCCTTCACGGTCACTTACGAGAGTGAGATCTGATAGACATGATAAGATAATATTTTTGGTATTTTTATGATAAAGAGAAATAAAGATGCAACATAAAATAAACGGCAATAAAAAGAGCTAAGTGTTGGAAGATTAATATGATGGAAGATAGACCCGGGGGCCATAGGTTTCACTAGTGGCTTCTCTCGAGAGCATAAGTATTACGGTGGGTAAACGAATTACTGTCGAGCAATTGATAGAATTGTGCATAGTTATGAGAATATCTAGGTATGATCATGTATATAGGCATCACGTCCGAGACAAGTAGACCGAAACGGTTCTGCATCTACTACTATTACTCCACACATCGACCGCTATCCAGCATGCATCCAGAGTATTAAGTTCATAAGAACAGAGTAATGCTTTAAGTAAGATGACATGATGTAGAGGGATAAAATCATGCAATATGATATAAACCCCATCTTTTTATCCTCGATGGCAACAATACAATACGTGCCTTGCTGCCCCTGCTGTCACTGGGATAGGACACCGCAAGATTGAACCCAAAGCTAAGCACTTCTCCCATTGTAAGAAAGATCAATCTAGTAGGCCAAACCAAACTGATAATTCAAAGAGACTTGCAAAGATGACCAATCATACATAAAAGAATTTAGAGGAGATTCAAATATTGTTCATAGATAAACCTGATCATAAACCCACAATTCATCGGATCTCGACAAACACACCGCAAAAGAATATTACATCGAATAGATCTCCAAGAAGATCAAGGAGAACTTTGTATTGAGATCCAAAGAGAGAGAAGAAGCCATCTAGCTAATAACTATGGACCCGAAGGTCTGAAGTAAACTACTCACACATCATCGGAGAGGCTATGGTGTTGATGTAGAAGTCCTCCGTGATCAATGCCCCCTCTGGCGGAGCGCCCGAAAAGGCCCCAAGCTGGGATCTCATGGGTATAGAAGGTTGCGGCAGTGGAATTAGGGTTTTGGCTCCATATCTGATGTTTCCATGGTATATCGGTACATATAGGAGGAAGAAGTACGTCGGTGGAGCAACGAGGGGCCCACGAGGGTGGAGGGCGCGCCCCCCTGCCTCGTGCCTTCCTCGTTGATTGCTTTCCATAGACTCCAAGTCCTCTGGATCACGTTTGTTCCGAAAATCACGTTCCCGAAGGTTTCATTCCGTTTGGACTCCTTTTGATATCCTTTTCCTTCGAAACACTGAAATAGGCAAAAAACAGCAATTTGGGCTGGGCCTCCGGTTAATAGGTTAGTCCCAAAAATAATATAAAAGTGTATAATAAAGCCCATTAAACATCCAAAATAGAATATAATATAGCATGGAACAATCAAAAATTATAGATACGTTGGAGACGTATCAAGCATCCCCAAGCTTAATTCCTGCTCGTCCTCGAGTAGGTAAATGATAAAAAACATAATTTTTGATGTGGAATGCTACTTAGCATAATTTTCAATGTAATTCTCTTATTTGTGGTATGAATATTCAGATCCAAAAGATTCAAGACAAAAGTTTAATATTGACATAAAAGTAATAATACTTCAAGCATACTAACTAAGCAATTATGTCTTCTCAAAATAACATGGCCAACGAAAGTTATCCCTAAAAAATCATATAGTCTGGCTATGCTCTATCTTCATCACACAAAATATTCAAATCGTGCACAACCCCGATAACAAGCCAAGCAATTGTTTCATACTTTTGGTTTTCTCAAACTTTTTCAATCTTCATGCAATACATGAGCGTGAGCCATGGACATAGCTGTAGCAACCAGACCTCAAATGGTCCAATCTCTGTGCTCCGGTGTCATCCCTGGATCAGTAATGCTGACACCACACAGTACTTGAAGGATTTATAACAGAGTAGCAATCACACACTTATTACATCGAGTGTCTCAATATAGATCTTATTACAATAAATATGGCTTAAGGCCATCTAATAACGATAACAGCGGAAGGCTTGGAAGATAAGTGAGTCCATCAGCTCCAACGGCATCACTGAGTATAGAACCACGACCTAAAACTCCTTAATCGTCGTCTGAAAAGTCTGCAACATTAACGTTGCAGCCCGAAAACGGGCCAGCACATGGAATATGCTGGCAATGTAACACATAGAGAGTAATGGAATGAAACGGCTATACTATATGCATATTTGGCTGGTGGAAAGCTCTATGGTTACAGTTTTGCGAAAAGCCAATTTTTCCCTACTGCAAAGGAATAAATTTGTTTAACTATCATGGTGGTTATTGAACATTGAGAATGGTTAACAGCATCCTCAATCCCAATTAAGTAACATCATTAAACAAACCCATCAAATTAAATTTTATAGTAACATGTTGAGATCCACATGATAATCCAGGTACTAGATACTCAAGATGTCCATAACCGGGGACATGGCTAACCATGATTAGTTTATACACTCTGCAGAGGTCTGCACACTTTTCCCCACAAGACTCGGTCTCCTCCGTGGGGATTCTCGCACTACATGGTGTTGGAGAAACGGATGACCGAGACATAGTCTTTCAGAAGCGCTAGCACCTTACGATGGGTAGACCGTACCACCTACATCCCCTACATATGCTAGTCTACCATTGTAAGAGTTCGCACGACTTAGTCAACTATGCTAGAGCCCATAATAGCTTGTGGCTGCACACGGAAGTTTCTAGCATGAAAAATCTCATGATCCCTTTGGGCCTGGGTGGCGGACCATAAAAAAACAGGCAATCCTGGAATACCTAGGTACCTCAATCCACCCAGATGTGTATTTAAGTTGCCACCTTAGATAAACCATTGATTTAAAAATCTCACATCTGTCATGGATATCACTCACCCAATCCACGTCTACTAGCATAGCATAGCAATAATAAGCAAACGTAGGAGTAACTCCCAAAGGTTTGATAATAAACAGGTAATAGGTACTACCTCAACTACTTCCCAAACCCACAATTTAATTAGATCCTAATCATGCAATGTGTGGGGATTGATCTAATGCAATAAAACTGGGTAGTAGAAGGTATGATCAAAGTGTTACTTGCCTTGCTGATGATCCGGGAAACTTAGTGATTCGAAGTAACAAGCGGCGCACTCTGGGTACTCTATCGCAAACAAGCAAGAATACAATAAGTACTCAACTAATGCACAGGTAAAGCTCAAATACAAGATCTAACCAGAAAGTTCAACTTAAGAACTCCGGTTGGCAAAAAGAATCAAATCGAACGAAGCAACGAAAGACAAATGGCAAAAGAAACAGGCTTCGGTTACTATTCTGGATCTAGGGAAATTTTTATAGTGGAAAAACTTGTTTGAGTGTATTAAACGGAAAAAGGGTTTTGAGACGAAACTCCAGGCGCTTGAATCGCCTGATTCCGATAAACGAGCGAGAAGTTATACTAAAACGAAAATCGGATCAGAAATCGCGATCAGAAAAATCACGGATTTAATCCGAGAAAAAGAAAAACGACGAACAGTTTAACGAACGAACATTCATTCACTGGATCTAAATGACGAACACGTTCGTTAAAATAAACGAACGAGCGAACGCTCGCTAATTAGCCTAAACCAAAAAAAACCGTTCTAGAAAAAAAACAGATCTAAAAAAACGCAGCTTTTAAAAACACCGGGCGGTTTTCTAAAGAAAATCGCCGGCGACGGCGGCTACCTCGGCGGCGGGTCCGGCGGGCGGCGAGGCGGCTCCGGCGAGGCGGCGGCGCTGGCGGCGCGGGGCGGCGGCGAGGCGGTGGGGCAACGCGGGGCGGCGGCGAGGCGGCGGGGCGACGCGGCGGCGACGGCGGCCTAGGGTTAGGGTTAGGGCGCAGCGCGGGGCTCGAGGCGGGCTGGGGCGCTGGTGGGCTGGCCGGCTCGGGCGGGCACCTTACAAAGGCTGTCCCGGGCGGAGTCCCGCTCGGGTACGGCCCGGAGTCGGTTCGCGTTTTTTTAAATAATAACGCGCAAAAAAACAAATAAAAGAAATACTAAACGGACTCCAAAAATCTCGAAATAAATTTTCCCCGGCTTCTAAAATCAAGCCGCACATGATGAACATTTATTTGGGGCCTAAATGCAATTTTGAAAAACGCGCATTTTTCCTAAATTCAAATAAAATAGCAAATAAAATCAAATAAAATCTTATTTGATTTTTTATTAAATCCTCAATATTTCTTTATTTTGGGAAAGTCATTTTATTCCCTCTCTCATATATTTGCAATGGAAATTATTGAAGATAAAATAAATAAAATCAAATGATCCTATTTTTTTTGAAAATTTGAGACAACTCAAATATGAAAATAACGAAATCCCCAACTCTCTCAGAGGGTCCTTGAGTTACGAAAAATTTCTAGGATCAACCAAAATGCAATAAATATGATATGCAATGATGATCTAGTGTACAACATTCAAATTGGAAATTTGGGATGTTACAAACCTAACCCCCTTAAGATGAATCTCGCCCTCGAGATTCGGGTTAGCTAGAAAATAGGTGAGGGTGGTCCTTCAGCAAATCTTTCTCTCATTCCCAGGTGGCTTCTTCCTCCGAGTGGTGGCTCCACGGAACCTTGCAAAACATGATAACCTTGCTGCGGGTGACTCGACTGGCATACTCTAGAATCTTAACTGGTTTCTCCTCATAGGTCAAATCACTGTCCAACTGAATTGCTTCCAGTGGTACCGTATCTCTTAGTAGTATGTCAGCCATCTCCGCGTGGCACTTCTTCAACTGGGATACGTGAAATACGTCGTGAACTCCTAACAATCCTTCGGGCAATTCCAACTTGTAGGCTACTTCTCCCATACGTTCCAATACTTTGTATGGGCCTACAAAACGTGGCGCTAACTTTCCCTTAACTCGAAAGCGCTTAACTCCTCGAAGTGGTGATACTCGAAGATAAACTCGGTCTCTGACTTCGTAAACTGTCTCCTTGCGTTTAGAATCTGCATAACTCTTCTGCCTGGATTGAGCTACCTTTAGCCTGTCGCGAATTAATTTCACTTTCTGTTCAGATTCCTTTATCAGATCCGGTCCAAACAACTGGCGATCTCCAACTTCATCCCAGGACAATGGGGTCCTGCACCTCCTTCCGTACAAGGCTTCGAAAGGGGCCATCTTCAAACTAGTTTGGTAGCTGTTGTTGTAAGAGAACTCTGCATATGGCAAATTCTCATCCCAACTAGATCCGTAATCTAGAGCACAAGCTCTTAGCATATCCTCGAAGATCTGGCTGACTCTCTCAGTCTGTCCATCTGTCTGCGGGTGGAAAGCTGTGCTAAACTCTAGTCTGGTTCCCAAAGTCTCATGTAACTGATTCCAGAACTTTGAAGTAAACTGGGTTCCTCTATCTGATACAATGCTTCTTGGAACTCCATGCAGACATACGATCCTGGTCATGTATATCTTTGTCAACTTTGCACTGGTATAGGTAGTCTTCACTGGAATGAAATGAGCTACCTTTGTCAAACGATCGACTACAACCCATATCGAGTCATAGCCTGAACGTGTTCTGGGCAATCCTGTAATAAAATCCATGCCTACCTTATCCCACTTCTATTCGGGTATCGACAATGGTTGTAGCAATCCTGCTGGCTTCTGATGCTCTGCCTTCACTCTCTGACATACATCACAAACTGCTACGTACTCCGCAATATCCTTCTTCATTCTGGTCCACCAGTAAATATCCTTCAATCCAAATACATCTTGGTATTTCCTGGGTGAATCGAAAATGGTGAATCACGGGCCTCTTGCAGAATTAGCTTCCTAAGCTCCGGATCATTTGGCATATAAACACGGTCTTCAAACCATAAGGTATCGTGCTCATCCTCACGAAATCCCTTAGCTTTTCCTTTGCTAATTTTCTCCTTAATAGAAGCAATCTCCTTGTCAGTCCTTTGGGCTTCTCTGATTTTATCCATCAATGTAGACTGAATCTCCAATACTGCTACATAGCCTCTCGGGACTATTTCTAAACATAACTCATGAAGATTTTCGGCTAACTCCCTTGGTAATTCTCCCGTCATTAGGGTGTTGACATGGCTCTTACGGCTTAATGCGTCAGCTACTAAATTAGCCTTTCCGGGGTGATAATGCAATTTCATATCATAATCCTTGATGAGCTCCAACCATCTCCTTTGTCTGAGATTCAGCTCCTTCTATGTACACCTCGCAATGGTTTCCAATCAGAAAATGACTCCAAGTCTTCAGTGCATGCACTACGGCTGCTAACTCCAAATCATGCGTAGCATAATTAACTCATGGGGCTTAAGCTATCGTGAGGCATATGAAACAACTCTCCATTCCTGCATAAGTACTGCTCCAAGTCCTCGACGTGAAGTGTCGCAATACACCTCATAATCCTTGGTCTGGTCTGGTAAAATCAACACTGGTGAAGTAACCAAACGTTTCTTCAACTATTGAAAACTAGCCTCACATTCCTCCGTCCATATGAACTTGGTATCCTTCTTCAACAACTCCGTCATAGGCTTCGCAATCTTTGAGAAATTCTCAATAAACCTCCGGTAGTATCCTGCGAGTCCAAGAAAACTCCGGATCTCTCCCATGGTAGTTGGTGCTTCCCACTTGGTCACGGTATCAACTTTAGTAGGATCTACTGCTATACCTTCTCCAGATATAACGTGTCCGAGAAATCCAACTTCCTTCAACCAAAACTCACATTTGCTAAACTTGGCATATAGTTGATGTTCCCTGAGCTTTCCAAGAACCAAACGCAAATGTTCCTTATGCTCCTCTTCATTCTTTGAGTAAACCAGGATATCATCAATGAACACTATGACGAACTTATCCAGGAACTCCATAAACACCTTGTTCATCATGTTCATAAAATATGCAGGTGCGTTAGTCAAACCAAATGACATAACGGTATACTCGTACAGCCCATACCTGGTGGTAAAAGCCGTCTTGGGTATATCCTGCTCCCGAATCTTCAACTGGTGGTATCCTGATCGCAGATCAATCTTGGAAAATACCTTAGCTCCTTGCAATCGATCAAACAGATCATTGATCATCGGTAGTGGGTACTTATTCTTGATGGTTACTTCATTCAATCCTCGATAATCAACAACCATCCTTAATGATCCATCCTTCTTCTCCACTAGAAGTACTGGCGATCCCCAAGGTGAAGAACTTGGGCGAATATATCCTTTATCCAGTAACTCCTTATTTTGCTTCTTAATTTTCACCAAATCCTTTGCAGGCATCCTATATGGTCTCTTTGATATTGGCCCCGTGCCTGGCAATAGCTCAATCAAAAACTCAATATCTCTATCTGGTGGCATGCCCGACAACTCTTCTGGAAATACTTCGGGGAAATCCTTCACTACTGGCACTTCCTCCTGCACAACTCCTATTAAACAATTTACTTGAGTCCTCTTTGGCACATGTCGGGATACATACTTGATCCTTCTCCCTTCTGGGGTGGTAACCAAAATTGACTTACTAGCGCATTCAATATTCCCTTCATACTTTGATAACCAATCCATGCCTAATATCACATCCAATCCTTGGGATTCCAATACTATTAGGTCTGAGGGAAAAACATAGTTACCAATCCTTAATGGTAACCGATCACACCATAGACTAGCCCTATATTCTGCTCCAGGCGAGGTTACTAACATGGGTGACCTAAGGGCTTGGGTTGGCAGTTTAAACTTATCCACAAATCCCCTTGATATGTATGGATGCGATGCACCAGTATCGAAAAGAACGAGTGCAGTAAATGACTTAACCAAAAACTTACCAATTACTGCATCCGGCTGCTCTTCAACCTCCTCCACACTAACGTGGTTCACCTGTCCCCTGTTGAAAGGGTTCGGCTTCTTCCCAAAGCTTCCATTGCCATTTGCATTTTGTGATTCAGGACATTCATTGGCATAATGTCCGGTCTTCTGGCACTTAAAGCAAGTGACTTGGCTCAGGTCTTTCTTGGCTGGGGTTGATGGGTTGGTGCGGTTCTGGCCGTTGCTTCCTCCATTCCCATTACCATTCCTGGGGCCATTGTGATTGTGCGTGCTACCTCCTCCATGGGTATGCTGAAAATGTCCTCCCGGTCTAGGGGTAAATCATGGCTTCTGCTGAGCTCCTGAATTGTACTTTCCTTGTGTATACTTCCTCTTGCGATTTTCAATTTGCTGCTGCTTCCCTTTAATCATAAGAGCACGATCTACCAACTCCCGGTAGTTGTTGAAGGTTGCTACCATCAACTGCATGCTCAACTCATCATTCAGTCCTTCCAGAAACTTCTCCTGCTTCGCTGCATCCGTAGCAACGTCATCTGGGGCATAACGTGCTAGCTTACTAAAGTCCTCCACATACTGGCCAACTGTCCGTCCTCCTTGGCGCAAGTTGCGAAACTCTCGCTTCTTCATGGCCATAGATCCTAATGAAACATGGGCAGTTCGAAAAGCCTGCTGAAACTGGTCCCATGTGATAGTATCGACATGGAAAGTGGCTGTGAAATTCTCCCACCATGATGCTACGGGTCCTTCAAGCTAATGTGCGGCAAACTTCACCTTCTCCGCATCTGTGCATCCTGCTGTGGTCAACTCTCTAGCCGTCTTGCGGAGCTAATCATCTGCTACTATCGGCTCGGTGCTATTGGAAAACACCGGCGGATTCAGCCTAAGAAAATGGGCTAAGTGATCAACAGGTGGTGGTGGTGGTGGTGGTGGTGGGTTGTTGTTGTTGTTCCCCTGATTCTGATTCTAGACTAGCAACTGCATCAACGTGTTCTGCTGCTGGATCAACTGGGTGAGCTCCGGTGGAAAGGTAAATCCGGGGTCACGTCTCGGAGGCATCTGAGGGTTTAGAAAAGTTGAGATTTAAGAATAGAGGGGGTCTAAAGAGAAAACACTACCCATATGCACATGAGGCAAAAGCAAACAATTCACTTCATTCAATCAAACAAGGGCATACAATCGATCTAACTATCACAAAAGTGCTCGAACTACTATATTTACATGGTGGACTACTACTACTGATGAGGTGGTCTACTAGAAATATTCTTCGGTTGCAGACTCCATGATATCTGCTCCGGCTTCATCAACATAGTCATCATCACTATCATCTGGATCCGAGTCGGTGTCGTTGATGATGATGTAGTCTTCTAGGCGAATTTCCTTGGGTTCTTCGTCTTCATCTACTAGCGTAGGGCCTCCCATAAATATTCAAATCTTCATTGTTAGGTCGGCATTCTTATCCACTAATACTTCAATTTCCTCTTCATAATCTTCACATGTAGCCTTGAGTTCTTCCTCCAGTTCCTTGATTCTTGTCCTTGCCTTCTTCAGGTCTATCATGTCGGCGCACATCTGGTTCTCATGACGTCGAATGTGCTAGTTTAACTCCTGGATAAAAGATGCAATTGATCTATCCTTTCTGGTGCTGATCATCTCCCAGTGCTCATCTCGGCGCCCACAAATCTGGTATATAGTATCCTTGAGATCATTGCGGTAGGCTTCTCCAATGTGTCCCATGGTGATGTGAGCTGTCATGCTCTTTCCTAGACTCCAAGTTGGTCCATCAAAAGAAAACTCTATGGGCTCAGTGACTGGCATAAACGTCCTTCCTGGAACTTGAACTTGAATCATCCAGTGCTCTTCTTCAGGTAAAGTGGCGTTGTAGGTTCCGGTGAAGCTTGGTACTCCTATGTTCAGGTATCTAGTGACTTCCTTCAAGTGACGTCCAAAGGGTGTATCTTCATCCGGTTGCGTGAACTTGTTCCTTGCATCCGCCATCCTAAAGAGTAGAAAAGATGAGAGGTCAGAAGAGAAGAGAGTGAGTAGTGATCTAGGTCTTTAGCTTAGTGGTCGTGTCCTATAGTCAGCGTGTGCTCTGATACCATCTTGTAGTGACCAGACCTCAAACGGTCCAATCTCTTTGCTCCGGTGTCATCCCTGGATCAGTAATGCTGACACCACACAGTACTTGAAGGATTTATAACAGAGTAGCAATCTCACACTTATTACATTGAGTGTCTCAATAGAGATCTTATTACAATAAATATGGCTTAAGGCCATCTAATAACGATAACAGCGGAAGGCTTGGAAGATAAGTGAGTCCATACACTCCAACGGCATCACTGAGTATAGAACCACGACCTAAAACTCCTTAATCGTCGTCTGGATAAAGACCTAGATCAACACATGGAATATGCTGGCAATGTAACACATAGAGAGTAATGGAATGAAACGGCTATACTATATGCATATTTGGCTGGTGGAAAGCTCTATGGTTATAGTTTTGCGAAAAGCCAATTTTTCCCTACTGCAAAGGAATAAATTTGTTTAACTATCATGGTGGTTGTTGAACATTGAGAATGGTTGACAGCATCCTCAATCCCAATTAAGTAACATCATTAAACAAACCCATCAAATTAAATTTTATAGTAACATGTTGAGATCCACATGATAATCCAGGTAATAGATACTCAAGATGTCCATAACCGGGGACACGGCTAACCATGATTAGTTTATAAACTCTGCAGAGGTTTGCGCACTTTTCCCCACAAGACTCGATCTTCTCCGTTGGGATTCTCGCACTACATGGTGTTTGAGAAACGGATGACCGAGACATAGTCTTTCAGAAGCGCTAGCACCTTACGATGGGTAGACCGTACCACCTACATCCCCTACATCTGCTAGTCTACCATTATAAGGGTTCGCACAACTTAGTCAGCTATGCTAGAGCCCATAATAGCTTGTGACTGCACACGGAAGTTTCTAGCATGAAAAATCTCATGATCCCTTTGGGCCTGGGTGGCGGTCCATAAAAAAATAGGCAATCCTGGAATACCCAGGTACCTCAAACCACCCAGATGTGTATTTAAGTTGCCACCTTAGATAAACCATTGATTTAAAAATCTCACATCTGTCATGGATATCACTCACCCAATCCACGTCTACTAGCATAGCATAGCAATAATAAGAAAACGTAGAAGTAACTCCCAAAGGTTTGATAATAAACAGGTAATAGGTACTACCTCAACTACTTCCCAAACCCACAATTTAATTAGATCCTAATCATGCAATGTGTGGGGATTGATCTAATGCAATAAAACTGGGTAGTAGAAGGTATGATCAAAGTGTTACTTGCCTTGCTGATGATCCGGGAAACCTAGTGATTCAAAGTAACAAGCGGCGCACTCCGGGTACTCTATCGCAAACAAACAAGCATACAATAAGTACTCAACTAATGCACATGTAAAGCTCAAATAAGAGATCTAACGAGAAAGTTCAACTTAAGACCTCTGATTGGCAAAAAGAATCAAATACAACGAAGCAACAAAAGACAAACGGCAAAAGAAACAGGCTTCGATTACTATTCTAGATCTAGGGCAATTTTTACAGTGGCAAAAACTTGTTTGAGTTGATTAAACGGAAAGAGGGTTTTGAGACGAAACTCCGGGCGCTTGAATCGCCTGATTCCGAAAAACGAGCGAGAACTTATACTAAAACAAAAATCAGATCAGAAATTGCGATCAGAAAAATCACGGATTTAATCCGAGAAAAAGAAAAACGACGAAAAGTTTAACAAATGAACGTTCGTTAACTGGATCTAAACGACGAACACGTTCGTTAAAGAGAACGAACGAGCGAACGCTCGCTAATTAGCCTAAACCGAAAAAAACCGTTCTAGAAAAAAAGGATCTAAAAAAACCGCGGCTTTTAAAAAAACCGGGCGGTTTTATAAAGAAAACCGCCGGCGACGGCGGCTACCTCGGCGGCGGGTCCGGCGGGCGGCGGGGCGGCTTCGGCGAGGCGGCGCGGGGCAGCGGCGAGGCGGCGGGGCAACGCGGGGCGAGGCGGCGGCGGCCTAGGGTTAGGGTTAGGGCGCGGCGCGGGGCTCGAGGCGGGCTGGCCGGCTCGGGCGGGCGCCTTATAAAGGCTGCCCCGGGCGGAGTCCCGCTCGGGTACGGCCCGTAGTCGGTTCGCGTTTTTTTAAAATAATAACGCGCAGAAAAACAAATAAAAGAAATACTAAACGGACTCAAAAAGTCTGAAATGAATTTTCCCCGGCTTCTAAAATCGAGCCGCACAGGATGAACATTTATTTGGGGCCTAAATGAAATTTTGAAAAACGCGCATTTTTCCTAAATTCAAATAAAATAGCAAATAAAACCAAATAAAATCTTATTTGGTTTTTTTATTAAATCCTCAATATTTCTTTATTTTGGGAAAGTCATGTTATTCCCTCTCTCATATTTTTGCAACGGAAATTATTGAAGATAAAATAAATAAAATCAGATGATCCTATTTTTTTCAAAATTTGAGACAACTCAAATATGAAAATAATGAAATCGCCAACTCTCTCCGAGGGTCCTTGAGTTGCGAAAAATTTCTAGGATCAACCAAAATGTAATAAATATGATATGCAATGATGATCTAGTGTATAACATTCCAAATTCGAAATTTGGGATGTTACAATAGCACTATATGTGGAATAGAATGGTGGTTGTGGAGAAGACAAAAAGGGAGAAGATAGTGTCACACCAACTAGGCGTATCAACGGGCTATGGAGATGCCCATCAATAGATATCGATGTGAGTGAGTAGGGATTGCCATGCAACGGATGCACTAGAGCTATAAGTATATGAATGCTCAACAAAAGAAACTAAGTGGGTGTTCATCCAACTCGCTTCCTCATGAAGACCTAGGGCATTTTGAGGAAGCCCATCATTGGAATATACAAGCCAAGTTCTATAATGAAAAATTCCCACTAGTATATGAAAGTGATATCATAGGAGACTCTCTATCATGAAGATCATGGTGCTACTTTGAAGCACAAGTGTGGAAAAAGGATAGTAGCATTGTCCCTTCTCTCTTTTTCTCTCATTTTCTTTGGGCCTTCTCTTTTTTATGGCCTTTTTTCATCCGGAGTCTCATCCCGACTTGTGGGGGAATCATAGTCTCCATCATCCTTTCCTCACTTGGGACAATGCTCTAATAATGATGATCATCACACTTTTATTTACTTATAACTCAAGAATTACAACTCGATACTTAGAACAAAATATGACTCTATGTGAATGCCTCCAGCGGTGTACCGGGATGTGCAATGATTCATGGTGACATGTATGAAAGAATTATGAACGGTGGTTTTGCCACAAATACGATGTCAACTACATGATCATGCAAGCAATATGACAATGATTAAACGTGTCATAGTAAATGAAATGGTGGTAATTTGCATGGCAATATATCTCGGAATGGCTATGGAAATGCCATGGTAGGTAGGTATGGAGGCTGTTTTGAGGAAGGTATATGGTGGGTGTATGATACCGACGAAAAGTGCATGGTATTAGAGAGGCTAGCAATGGTGGAAGGGTGAGAGTGCGTATGATCCATGGACTCAACATTAGTCATAAAGAACTCACATACTTATTGCAAAAATCTATTAGTTATCGAAACAAAGTATTACGTGCGTGCTCCTAGGGGGATAGATTGGTACGAAAAGACCATCGCTCGTCCCCGACCACCACTCATAAGGAAGACAATCAATAAATAAATCATGCCCCGACTTCATCACATAACGGTTCACCATACGTGCATGGTACGGGAATCACAAACTTCAACACAAGTATTTCTCAAATTCACAACTACTCAACTAGCATGACTTTAATATCACCATCTCCATATCTCAAAACAATTATCAACTATCAAACTTCTCATAGTATTCAATGCACTTATATGATAAATTTTACTAATCTTGGATGCCTATCACTTTAGGACTAATTTTTATGATTAAAGCAAATTACCATGCTGTTTTGTAGGACTATCAAAATAATATAAGTGAAGCATGAGATAACAATAGTTTCTATAAAACAAACCACCGTGCTCTAAAAGATATAAGTGAAGCACTAGAGCAAAAACTATATAGCTCAAAAGATATAAGTGAAGCACATAGAGTATTCTAATAAATTCCGAATCATGTGTGTCTCTCTCAAAAAGGTGTGTACAGCAAGGATGATTGTGGTAAACTAAAAAGCAAAGACTCAAATCATACAAGACGCTCCAAGCAAAACACATATCATGTTGTGAATAAAAATATAGCTCCAAGTAAAGTTACCGATGGACGAAGACGAAAGAGGGGATGCCTTCCGGGGCATCCCCAAGATTTGGATTTTTGGTGTCCTTAGATTACCTTGGGGTGCCATGGGCATCCCCAAACTTAGGCTCTTTCCACTCCTTGTTCCATAATCCATCAAAACTTTACCCAAAACTTGAAAACTTCACAACACAAAACTCAAAATAGAAAATCTCGTGAGCTCCGTTAGCGAAAGAAAACAAAACACCACTTCAAGGTACTGTAATGAACTAATTCTTGATTTATATTGGTGTTAAACCTACTGTATTACAACTTTTCTATGGTTTATAAACTCTTCTACTAGCCATAGATTTTTCAAAATAAGCAAACAACACATGAAAAACAGAATCTGTCAAAAACAGAACAGTCTGTAGTAATCTGTAGTTAATGCAAACTTCTGGAACCCCAAAAATTCTAAAATAAATTGCTGGACGTGAGTAATTTATCTATTAATCATATTCAAAAATAATTAACTAAATATCACTCTCCAAATAAAAATGGCAGCAATTCTCGCGAGCGCTAAAGTTTCTGTTATTTACAGCAACATTAAAAAGACTTTCCCCAAGTCTTCCCAACGGTTCTACTTGGCACAAACACTAATTAAACACAAAAACACAACCAAAACAGAGGCTAGATAAATTATTTATTACTAAACAGGAGCAAAAAGCAAGGAATAAAAATAAAATTGGGTTGCCTCCCAACAAGCGCTATCGTTTAACGCCCTTAGCTAGGCATAAAAGCAAGGATAGATCTAGGTATTGCCATCTTTGGTATGCAATCCATAAGTGGATCTCATAATAGATTCATAAGGTAATTTTATTTTCTTTCTAGGGAAGTGTTCCATGCCTTTCCTTAATGGAAATTGGAATTTAATATTCCCTTCTTTCATATCAATAATTGCACCAATCGTTCTAAGGAAAGGTCTACCAAGAATAATAGGACATGAAGGATTGCAATCTATATCAAGAACAATGAAATCTACGGGCACATAGTTCCTATTTGCAACAATAAGAACATCATTAATTCTTCCCATAGGTTTCTTAATAGTGGATTCCACGAGGTGTAAGTTTAAAGAGCAATCATCAAATCACACAAAGCACCCAAATCACACAAAGCATAGCATTCATGATCTTTAATTTTAATAGTAGGTTCCCACTCATCAGAAAAGTTTTCTAGGGATAGAAACTTCCAACTCAAGTTTTTCTTCGTAAGATTGCATCAAGGCATCAACGATATGTTTAGTAAATGCTTTATTTTGACTATAAGCATGAGGAGAATTTAGCACGGATTGCAACAAGGAAATACAATCTATCAAAGAGCAATTATCATAATTAAATTCCTTGAAATCCAAAATAGTGGGTTCATGGATATCTAAAGTTTTAACTTCTTCAATCCCACTTTTATCAATTTTAGCATCAGGATCTAAAAACTCCAAATTTTTGGGATGCCTTCCAGGTAAAGGTGACTCATCTCCAGTCCCATAATTATCAAGATTCATATTGCAAAACAAAGATTTAATAGGAGACACATCAATAACTTTTAGATCTTCATCTTTATTTTCATAAAACTTTTCCGGCTTAGCGGCCATCTTATTAACTAAGGTGGCCTGCTTATCTGAAACTTCAGCAATTAATTTTTCGAGATGAGAAATCTGAGATTTCGAACCATAAAATTCTTTAGATATATCATCGAGCTCTTTATTCATATAACCCATAAAGCTTTTTTGTTCCTTAAGCTCATTCCTAAAGAAATTATTATGCTCAAATTGTAAAGTCATAAAACTCCTGACGTTGCTTTCGATCTCTTCTAACCTTTTAAGGTGAAGATTACCAAATCTAGGTAGAGCCATCGTGACAAGTGAACAATCCAACACACGAGCAAACAAGAAGCAAGCGAAAAAGAGGCGAACGGAAAAAGAGAGGGCGAATAAAACGGTAAGGGTGAAGTGGGGGAGAGGAAAACGAGAGGCAAATGGCAAAGAATGTAATGCGAGGGATAAGAGTTTGTTATGGGTACTTGGTATGTCTTGACTTGTGAGTAGACTCCTGGCAACGGCGCCAGAAATGGCTCGTTGTCGGGAGTCAAATCTTGACTTGACTTGGCGCGAATCTCCCCGGCAACGGCGCTAGAAATCCTTCTTGCTACCTCTTGAGCACTGCGTCGGTTTTCCCTTGAAGAGGAAAGGGTGATGCAGTAAAGTAGCGTAAGTATTTTCCTCAGTTTTTGAGAACCAAGGTATCAATCCAGTAGCAAATCACGCTCGAGTCCCACGCACCTACACAAACAAATAAGAACCTCGAAACCAACGCAATAAAGGGGTTGTCAATCCCTTCACGGTCACTTATGTGAGCGAGATCTGATAGATATGATAAGATAATATTTTTGGTATTTTTATGATAAAGAGAAATAAAGACGCAAAGTAAAATAAACGGCAATAAAAATAGCTAAGTGTTGGAAGATTAATATGATGGAAGACAGACCCGGGGGCCATAGGTTTCACTAGTGGCTTCTCTCGACAGCATAAGTATTACGGTGGGTAAACGAATTACTGTTGAGCAATTGATAGAATTGAGCATAGTTATGAGAATATCTAGGTATGATCATTTATATAGGCATCATGTCCGTGACAAGTAGACTGAAATGATTCTGCATCTACTACTATTACTCCACACATCGACCGCTATCCAGCATGCATCTAGAGTATTAAGTTCATAAGAACATAGTAATGCTTTAAGTAAGATGACATGATGTAGAGGGATAAACTCATGCAATATGATATAAACCCCATCTTTTTATCCTCGATGGCAAAAATACAATACGTGCCTTGCTGCCCCTGCTGTCACTAGGAAAGGACACCGCAAGATTGAACCCAAAGCTAAGCACTTATCCCATTGCAAGAAAGGTCAATCTAGTAGGCGAAACCAAACTGATAATTCGAAGAGACTTGTAAAGATAACCAATCATACATAAAAGAATTCAGAGGAGATTCAGATATTGTTCATAGATAAACTTGATCATAAACCCACAATTCATTGGATCTCGACAAACACACCACAAAAGAAGATTACATCGAATAGATCTCCAAGAAGATTGAGGATAACTTTGTATTGAGATCCAATGAGAGAAAAGAAGCCATCTAGATAATAACTATGGACCCGAAGGTCTGAAGTAAGCTACTCACACTTCATCGGAGAGGCTATGGTGTTGATGTAGAATCCCTCCGTGATCAATGCCCCCTCCCGCGGAGCACCGGAAAAGGCCCCAAGATGGGATCTCACGGGTACAGAAGGTTGTGGCGGTGGAATTAGGGTTTTGGCTCCGTATCTGATGTTTCGAGGGTATAAGGGTATATATAGGAGGAAGAAGTACGTCGGTGGAGCAATGAGGGGCCCACGAGGGTGGAGGGCGCGCCTGGGAGAGGTGGGCGCACCCCCCTGCCTCGTGCCTTCCTTGTTGATTGCTTTACGTAGACTCCAAGTCCTCTGGATCACGTTTGTTCCGAAAATCACGTTCCCGAAGGTTTCATTCCGTTTGGACTCCGTTTGATATCCTTTTCCTTCGAAACACTGAAATAGGCAAAAAACAGCAATTTGGGCTGGGCCTCCGGTTAATAGGTTAGTCCCAAAAATAATATAAAAGTGTATAATAAAGCCCATTAAAAATCCAAAGCAGAATATAATATAGCATGGAACAATAAAAATTTATAGATACGTTGGAGACGTATCACATAATAAATGGAACGGTGGAAAGTTACATGGCAATATATCTTGGAATGGCTATGGAAATGCCATAATAGGTAGGTATGGTGGATGTTTTGAGGAAGATATAAGGAGGCTTATGTGTGATAGAGCGTATCATATCACGGGGTTTGGATGCACCGGCGAAGTTTGCACCAACTCTCAAGGTGAGAAAGGGCAATGCACGGTACCGAAGAGGCTAGCAATGATGTAAGGCTGAGAGTGCGTATAATCCATGGGCGCAAAATTAGTCATAAAGAACTCACATACTTATTGCAAAAATCTACAGGTCATCAAAACCAAGCACTACGCGCATGCTCCTAGGGGGATAGATTGGTAGGAAAAGACCATCACTCGTCCCCGACCGCCACTCAGAAGGAAAGCAATCAAAGAGCACCCCATGTTTCAAATTTGTCACATAACGTTTACCATACGTGCATGCTACGGGACTTGGCAACTTCAACACAAGTATTCATCAATTTCACAATTACTCAACTAGCACACCTCTAATATTACCACCTTTATATCTCAAAACAATCTATCAAGCATCCAATTCTCTTAGCATTTAAAATTTATAACCAAAGTGAATTACCATGTTGTTGTAAAGGACTCTCAAAATGACATAAGTGAAGCATGAGAGATCAATTATTTCTAGAAAATAGAACCACCACCGTGCTCTAAAAGATATAAGCGAAGCACTAGAGCAAAAACTATATAGCTCAAAAGATATAAGTGAAGCACATAGAGTATTCTAATAAATTCCAATTCATGTGTGTCTCTCCCAAAAGGTGTGTACAGCAAGGATGATTGTGGTAAACTAAAAATAAAAGACTCAAATCATACAAGACGCTCCAACCAAAACACATATCATGTGGCGAATAAAAATATAGCTCCAAGTAAAGTTACCGATGGACGAAGACGAAAGAGGGGATGCCTTCCGGGGCATCCCCAAGCTTAGGCTTTTGGTTGTCCTTGGATTTTACCTTGGGTGCCTTGGGCATCCCCAAGCTTAGGCTCTTGCCACTCCTTGTTCCATAATCCATCAAATCTTTACCCAAAACTTGAAAACTTCACAACACAAAACTTAAAAGAAAATCTTCATGAGCTCCGTTAGTAAAAGAAAACAAACCACCACTTCAAGGTACTGTAATTAACTCATTATTTATTTATATTGGTGTTAAACCTACTGTATTCCAACTTCTCTATGGTTTATAAACTCTATTACTAGCCATAGATTCATCAAAATAAGCAAACAACACACGAAAAACAGAATCTGTCAAAAACAGAACATTCTGTAGTAATCTGTAGGTTTCAAATACTTCAGGAACCCCCAAAAATTCTAAAATAAATTTATGGACGTGAGGAATTTATATATTAATCATCTTAAAAAATAATTAACTAAATAGCACTCTCCAGTAAACAATGGCAGCAATTCTAGTGAACGCTAAAGTTTCTGTTTTTTACAGCAAGATCAAAAAGACTTTCTCCAAGTCTCCCCAACGGCTCTACTTGGCACAAACAGTAATTAAACACAAAAAACACAACCAAAGCAGAGGCTAGATAAATTATTTATTACTAAACATAATCAAAAATAAAGGAACAAAAATAAAATTGGGTTGCCTCCCAACAAGCGCTATCGTTTAACGCCCCTAGCTAGGCATAAGATTTCAATGATGCTCACATGAAAGACAAGAATTGAAGCACAAAGAGAGCATCATGAAACACGTGACAAACACATCTAACTCTAGCATACTTCCTATGCATAAGCATCTTATAGGCAAACAAATCAAGGTAATCAAAAACTAGCATATGGAAGGAAGCGGAAAGAAACAATAGCAATCTCAACATGACGAGAGGTAATTTAGTAACATGAAAATTTCTACAACCATATTTTCCTCTCTCATAATAATTACATGTGGGATCATAAGCAAATTCAACAAAATAGTTATCACATAAAATATTTTCAACACGAACCACATGCATGCAAAGTTTACACTCTTCCAAAATAGTGGGATTAACATTAACTAAAGTCATGACCTCTCCAAACCCACTTTTATCAAAAACTTCATAAGATTGAACATTCTCCAAATATGTGGGATCTAAAGTTCACACTCTTCCAAACCCACTTTCAATATTATTGCAAACACTAATATTAATCTCATATTCATCATGGGGCTTAAATAAATTTTCAAGATTAAAAGAAGAATCACCCCAATCATGACCATTGCAACAAATACTAGTCATAGCAAAACTAGCATCCCCAAGCTTGAGGTTTTGCATATCATCAACACAATTGACATTAAGAGAATTTATAATAACATCATTTCAATCACGCTTTTCATCGAAGGAACTATCAAGTATGGGTGCAATAGCAACGATCTCATGTTTAACATAAGGAACTATAGCAAATTCATCTTCATAAATATTGGCATCATGGCCACAAGAATAGCAAGCATCATGTTCATCAAGGGATATTTCAATCAAATCATCGAACTCATAATTATCTATAGATTCATGCATATCATTATTTTATTTCAAGGCAAGGATCATTTTTTAATAAATTCTTTGACATAGACATTATGAGCATAGTTTTCATAGCAATATTTAAGTATGTCAAGATTTTCAGATTCGTAGAGAGTAATATCATACTTTTCAAACAAAGAAGCAACTTCATAAGCACCCTTAAAAGCAACAAATTCTTCAATTTGTTCGATATCATAGTAACTATAAACACCCTTTGCATAAGAAGATAAGATTTCATTATCATTAAACTCACATAGGTAGGGGAGGTGTTTTTTAGGGTTCTTAGAGCAACAAGTAAAATCACAAATTTCACAAAGATTCCAAGCATAACACAACAATCTGTTTATTTGATCCCATAAGAGTCTCCCTTTTCAGACAAACGGTGACACACAAAATGAGCATGCTCATCTAAAGATTTCCCATCAACCAGACTAGTTGGGGTTTCAGCACGAGCGCATAGGGATCGAAGATGATCCAAGTAGAACACTTTAAGTGGATCCATATCAATAGATTTTTAGCAAGCAAAGATGCAAGCAAATGGAAGGCACATGGAAACACAAACAAAGATACATACGGGAAGAAGGCAAAGAAAAGGCAAAGGTTTTCAAAAATCGTTTTAGAAGTGGGGAGAGGAAAACGGGAGGCAAATGGCAAATAATGTAATGCGAGGGATAAGAGTTTGTGATGGGTACTTGGTATGTCTTGACTTGTGCGTAAATCTCCCCGAGAACGGGGCCAGAAATCCTTCTTGCTACCTCTTGATCATGCATTGGTTTTCCCTTGAAGAGGAAAGGGTGATGCAGCAAAGCAGCGTAAGTATTTCCCTCAGTTTTTGAGAACCAAGGTATCAATCCAGTAGGAGACCACGCGCGAGTCACCTCGTACCTACACAAACAAATAAGAACCTCGCAACCAACGCGATAAAGGGGTTGTCAATCCCTTCACGGCCACTTGCAAGAGTGAGATCTGATAGAGATAATAATAATAATAATAATAATAATATTTTTGGTATTTTTATGATATAGATTGGAAGTAAAGATTGCAAAATAAAGTAGATTGGAAACTTGTATGATGGAGAATAGACCCAGGGCCATAAGTTTCACTAGTGGATTCTCTCAAGATGGAAGAAGTATTACGGTGGGTGAACGAATTACTGTCGAGCAATTGATAGAAAAAAGAATAATTATGAGAATATCTAGGTATGATCATGTATATAGGCATCACGTCCGTGACAAGTAGACCGACTCCTGCCTGCATCTACTACTATTACTCCACACATCGACCGCTATCCAGCATGCATCTAGAGTATTAAGCTCATAAGAAGAGAGTAACGCCTTAAGCAAGATGACATGATGTAGAGGGATAAACTCATGCAATATGATATAAACCCCATCTTTTTATCCTCGATTGCAACAATACAATACATGTCGGTTCCCTTTCTGTCACTGGGATCGAGCACCGCAAGATTGAACCCAAAGCTAAGCACTTCTCCCATTGCAAGAAAGATCAATTAGTAGGCCAAACCAAACTGATAATTCGAAGAGACTTGCAAAGATAACCAATCATACATAAAAGAATTCAGAGAAGATTCAAATATTGTTCATAGATAATCTTGATCATAAATCCACAGTTCATCGCATCTTGACAAACACACCAGAAAAGAAGATTACATCGAATAGATCTGCAAGAGAATCAAGGAGAACTTTGTATTGAGATCCAAAGAGAGAGAAGAAGCCATCTAGCTAATAACTATGGACCCGAAGGTCTGAGGTAAACTACTGACACATCATCGGAGGGGCCATGGAGTTGATGTAGAGGCCCTCCCTGATCAATGCCCCCTCGGCAGAGCTCCGGAAAAGGCCCCAAGATGGGATCTCTTGGGTGCAAAATGTTACGGCGGTGGAAATAGGGTTTCGTGGTGCTCCTGGATGTTTTCGGGGTACATAGGTATATATAGGAGGAAGAAGTATGTCGGTTGAGCCACGAGGGGGGAGGGCACGCTCCCCTACCTTGTGGCCACCTCGTTGGTTGCTTGACGTCCACTCCAAGTCCTCTGGATCACGTTTGTTCCAAAAATCACGCCCCCAAAGGTTTCATTCCGTTTGGACTCCGTTTGATATTCTTTTTCTGCGAAACACTGAAATATGCAAAAAACAGCAATTTGGGCTGGGCCTCCGGTTAGTAGGTTAGTCCCAAAAATAATATAGAAGTGTAAAATAAAGCCCATTAACATCCAAAACAGATAATATAATAGCATGGAACAATCAAAAATTATAGATACGTTGGAGACGTATCAGGGGTAGGTGCGCCCCCACCCTCGTGGGCCCCTCGTAGCTCCACCGACCTACTTCTTTCACCTATATTTACTCTCATACCCTGAAAACATCCAGGGGAGCCACGAAACCACTTTTCCACCGCCGCAACCTTCTATACCCGTGAGATCCCATCTGGGGCCTTTTCCGGCGATCTGCCGGAGGGGGATTGGATCATGGAGGGCTTCTACATCAACACCATGGCCTGTCCGATGATGTGTGAGTAGTTTACCTCAGACCTTCGGGTCCATAGTTATTAGCTAGATGGCTTCTTCTCTCTCTTTGGATCTCAATACAAAGTTCTCCTCGATTTTCTTGGAGATCTATTCGATGTAATTCTTTTTGTGGTGCGTTTGTCGAGATCCGATGAATTGTGGGTTTATGATCAAGTTTATCTATGAACAATATTTGATTCTTCTCTGAATTCTTATATGCATGATTTGATATCTTTGCAAGTCTCTTCGAATTATCGGTTTAGTTTGGCCTACTAGATTGATCTTTCTTGCAATGGGAGAAGTGCTTAGCTTTGGGTTCAATCTTGCGGTGTCCTTTCCCAGTGACAACAGGGGCAGCAAGGCACGTATTGTATTGTTTCCATCGAGGATTAAAATATGGGGTTTATATCATATTGCTTGAATTTATCCCTCTACATCATGTCATCTTGCCTAATGTGTTACTCTGTTCTTATGAACTTAATACTCTAGATGCATGCTGGATAGCGGTCGATGTTTGGAGTAATAGTAGTAGATGCAGAATCATTTCGGTCTATTTGACATGGACGTGATGCCTATGTTTATGATCATGCCTAGATATTCTCATAACTATGCGCTTTTCTATCAACAGCTCGGCAGTAATTTGTTCACCCACCGCAATCTATGCTATGTTGAGAGAAGCCAGTAGTGAAAACTATGGCCCCCGGGTCTATTTTACATCATATTAGTTTCCCGTCAACTAGCTATTTCTGTCGCCGTTTATTTTGCAATCTTTACTTTTAAATCTATACAAGAAAAATACCAAAAATATTTATCTTATTATATTTGTTAGATCTCTCTTTTGCAAGTGGCTGTGAAGGGATTGACAACCCCTTTATCGTGTTGGTTGCAAGGTTCTTGATTGTTTGTGCAGGTACTAGGCAACTTGCGTGTAGTCTCCTACTAGATTTATACCTTGGTTCTCAAAAACTGAGGGAAATACTTACGCTACTTTGTTGCATCACCCTTTCATCTTCAAGGGAAACCGATGCATGCTCAAGAGGTAGCACCCATTCTCTAGGCAGGTATGGCATGACATCCCTCCTTTGTGTCGATTTCAAGCGACCATCCCTTCTGAGGATGTGCCTTTCCTTGACTGGCTTTCTTCCTCGGCCACCGGCATCCCATCCTGCTTGCGTCGCGGCTTCACATCGCTTGCCCTGCTCATCGCTTGGTGGATCTGGAAGCAACGCAGTGCTTGCGTCTTCGATGCCGCCAGGCCGTCCGTCTCGATGATCTTTGCGATGATCAAGGAGGAAGCTCGCTACTGGGCTCACGCAGGCGCCCTAGGATTGTGCAACATCTTGCCTGAGGAGTAGACCTTCTGGCTTGCGAGCATGTGCACCCTTTTTTGTACGCCAAACCTACTGACTCATGCCGCGTCGTGTGTTCGTGCTCGTCAGAGGTTCCTGTAATTGTTTACGCTACTATTTCTACCTATCAATGCAATGATACACAAGTCTTGCGTATTTGCAAAAATATATCTTTTTTGAGGTAATCATGTCATGTTAGTTTCATTTTGCTATCTTTTGTCTTTTTTATCATAATATGGCATTGTCCAACAATTATTATAGTCAAATATCAAACTAAAGATGTGTGATTGAAAGTTTACTCATAATATTATGCAAATGAAGTGTTATATATATAGGGTGGGTCTATTATGATAACACCCCTTAAGACCTTATTCTGCACACCAAAACGCCTTATTCTGCACACCACCAAGATCGCGCCGCCACCCCTCCCCTCCCGGCCTTCTACCGCGGCAGCGGCCTGGGCGAGCCGCCACCCCTCCCCTCCCGGCCTTCTACCGCGGCAGCGGCCTGGGAGCGATGCCGCCCCTCCCCGCTTTCTCCCGCGGCGGCGGCCTGGGAGCGACGCCGCCCTTCCCCTCCCGGCCTTCTTCCGCGGCAGCGGCCGGCAGCGACGCCGCCCCTCCCCTCCCGGCCTTCTTCCGCGGCGGCGGCCAGGCAGCGACGCCGCCCGTCGCCTCTCGGTCTTCTTCCGTGGCAGGCACCGAGCAACACCAGCCTATCGGCCTTCTTCCACGGCAGCAGCTCGGTAGCACCGCCACCGAACTCCTCCGGGCCTGCAATTAGCTGTACTTCATCAGATGTGGATTGGTGCTGCCTCAACATCAAACCAATTTGAGCAAGGAGGAGTGTGCGCAAGGTTGCTTCATCCACGGTAGCTTCTTGGAATAAGTCTACATCGACCTTCAGAGCAAATCCTCCTTCCTCGTTCACCTTGAGCAACGTCCAGACCGCCCATGAACTTCTGAAGGGCAAGTGGACTGCACGGGCGAACGTGAAAGTTGTGCAGGCGGATAAGAAGGGAACTTCCTCCTGTAAACGCAAGGAATCACTACATCATGAGGTAAGCAGTACACTTCCTCAACCATCTCAGTGTAGTTATCATAGACAAAGTAGTACAAGCAGTACAGCGCGCGATTATGCAGTACAAAACCTATGCAGTGCGGTTGCTTCAGTTTGTTATGGGGGAAAATGCAGTGCACTTGTATAGGTTCATTACAGATAATGATGCAGTGCGGTTGCTTCAGTTCACCTTGCGGGGTGATGCAGTCACCATGCAATGCTTCGGCAGTACCATTTTGAACACATTGCAGTTCGCATGATTCAGTTCATTTAACCTGACAATGCAGCTCGGTCATTTTGTGTGCAGGAGATGACGTTCAGCAGATACAAAATGCCGCGCATAATTGACAGCACTGAGAACAACAACTTTCAGAAGAGTGGATATTCTTCTGAAAGAGATACTGGCTGGGTTACCCCTGAGATTCCTCGTGGATTCTTCACGACGACAAACAGGGTGCAGTACTCTCCACAAGAATATTTTTCACATGACGAAGATGTAGTTGAAGATGACGATGATGTCACATTCGTCTGGGAAGGCACTCACCAACGCGATGATGAAGATGATGACGATGAAGATGAGCCGATAACAGTTCTCAACCCAGAGTATAAGCATGAGTTCACTACGTTTGGACAGCATGTCCGAACAGACAATGATGACGTAGTTGAACACGATGTTGCACCAGATGATGATTATGTCTAAGATGATGTGCCACTGCTCCAAAATTTTCAAACCAATCCACCAAGACATTGTCACAACACTGGATTACCACCACGTCCACCTGCCGCACCCCAAAACAGAGCTCAGCATCCACCTGCTGCACCAAAAAACAGAGCTCCAACCAGACCTGCTGCATCAACTTCGACGCTGCGGCCACCAATGGTGCCTCGGTCAAAAGTAAACAGCAGGTACAAATCCTCCTCACTATTACCGCCACGAGATCCTCAACTACACACATCTGCTATAACCCCGCCATGTCCAATACAACTCGGCGAGCTGCAAACACCATCAGGCGAACGACTCAACACACATGTAAGTTTATGGTCTGAAAAAATAAATAGTTGCAGTCCATTCAGATAACATTGCAATGCACACTGATATTTCTTGTGAGCTTTGGCTAGGAACATTGCAAATGCTTTATTAAACTCGTATGCACTCCTCGTATTCAAAAAACAGAACAGAACAAATTTTCTCATATAGCATTTCAATTAATGCAGGATAAAAACATGCCGCTGAACCTCATACCTGCTGCTGGAATGAAATTCACCACGTATGACAAGGCATGGGACTTTTACAACAATTATGCAAGATGTGCAGGGTTTGGTATACGCAAGAGGGCAAAACACAGGACAAATGCCTACATTGTCTGCTCAAGGGAATGGGTCCACAAGCAGGCTGTGTCAGATTATCACTGGGTACGTCAAAAGACATCAAAAAGGATTGGCTGCAATGCAAAGATTAGAGTCAAAAAAAGGAAGGATGGCAAATTTGTGATAGAAATGGTTCAACTCAACCACAATCACAAGATGCTGGAAAGCCCCGGGATGCTTTTGCACATGCGATCGCACAAAAAAAGACTATCCTTCGATAGACCAGTTAGTGAAAGACATGCAACTGGACAACCACACACATGCTCAGATGATGTCGACGCTGTCGCATATGTCCGGTGGTCTGCAGTACATGGGACATACTAGCCGCGACTGGGTAAACAGGTAAGCACGTAACAGAGCATATCTCTTGAGCATTCTGTCTGTAATTATTCCCTGTTTGGTGAGATAAGTTTGCATTGTCTCTGAAAATGCAGGAAATAGAAGTTTGCCAGAGAAGAGTCTGAAGATGATGTCAAGAAACTTCTGAATTTCTTCGAGAAAATGCAAAAGATAAACCCAGAGTTCTTCTATGATTATGACGTTGATGCAGATAACCGTGTAAGAAACGTCTTTTGGGCGAATGCAAGTTGCAGAGGATCATATGAAGATTTTGGAGACTGCGTTACATTTGACACGACGTATAAAACTAACAAATTCCACATGCCGCTGGGAGTGTTTGTGGGGGTGAACCATCATCTACAGAGCACCATATTTGCTGTTGCACTCGTGTGAGATGAAACAATACCATCATTTGAGTGGGTTTTCAAAACCTTTCTGAGGTGTATGAACAACAAGCCGCCAATCTGCATGCTCACAGGTACAAAAAATAAAAAACACCTGCATACTTACGTTTTGTTTTGTTTTGTGCACTTATATTTCTTCCATCTATCTTGCAAACACACAAACGACTTAATAAAAAAACACTGTTTGTCTCTTCTCAGACCAGTGTTCTTCGATGAAGGCAGCATTAAAAACTATCCTCCCACAAACTCTGCATAAGCTGTGTCGGTGGCATATCATGAAGAAGTACAAGGACCACCTCGCCTTGCTGTATAAGGCGCACGAGAAGCTCAAGGACGAACTCAATGCAGTGCTGAACCACCCACTAATGCCGTCAGAATTTGAACGAGCATGGAAGAACCTCATTCAGAGGTACAACTTGCAAGACGACGAAGTGATGAATTCACTATGGGATGACAGGCACGAGTGGATCTCAGCTTACTACAAGGAAATTTTCTGTGCTCGGATGACTTCCACACAGAGAAGCGAGAGCATGAACCGCATACTGAAGAAAAATTTTGTCAGGGAGAAGCATGATCTCCATCTGTTTGCTCAGCAGGTGGACAAGTGCATTCAGACCAGGAAGGCCGTCGAGCACGTAGAGACAGTAGCAAATGAGGTAAACAAAATGTCAATCAAAAACTGCTTAAAAATATGACTACAAAAACAAACAATTTTTTCATTTCTCTGGATCGTAACAGTGCATTTGTGATCATGCAGTGAGAGGTAAAAACAACAACAAAGTTTGGCTTCGAAGTTCAGCTATCAAAAGTGTATACAAGGGCAGTGTTTGCAGATTTCAAAGAAACACTCTACCGTAGCACTGCATTCAGAGCAGAACGGTGCCTTGAGAACCCGACAAAGTATCTCGTACACCACTACAACAGATCGGATGCATTTGAATGGGCAAGGCATAATTTCCAAGTGGTCGCCGATGAAGAGAAAGGTGTCTACGAATGTGAGTGCAAACTCTGGACACACACAGGTGAGACTCCTAGCAAAAAAAATCTAGATTCTCATAGTCATGCACGAAAGCTAACTTACTAAACTTTAAAAGTACATATGCATGTGTAATTCACAAAACTAAATGAAGTTCACTTCTTTAAAAAATGAACAAATAATGAAAAAAAAATATGTTTACTAATTTCGTGCAGTTCACTTACAGAACAAAAAAAATCATGTGTTTGTCTGCAGGCCTCTTCTGCGTCCATGTCTTATGCATGCTTTCTCATTTGAGAGTACTCAACATTCCTGAGGTGTACATCATGAAAAGATACACCCGTAACGCAAGATCAGATGCAACGTTTGACAGAAGAGACTACGAACAAACAACACCAGATGGAACCTCGCTTTTTTGCTGTAGAAAATTGCTGACAGAAATAGCAATGGACCTTGCAAACAGAGTGACAAGGTCCGACGCTGGGTGCCACAGAGCATTGTCTGGTATGAGGGCACTGATAGAGGAAGTTGACGTGCTCAATGAAGAAGAAGAAGAAGCAGCAAAACTAAAGCAAGCAGAGAAATCCTAGCATGACAATAATGCCGAGCAAGTAGAAAATACTGAACACATCGGAACTGGTGCTATCGAAAAAGAAACAATTCTTCCACCTCCTGTTTCAAACACAAGAGGGAGGAAGAAAGGGGGAGATGCAACCCAGAAAAAGGTGGCATGCAAGGAGAAAAATGATGACAAAAATAGTAAGCCACAGCCTGAGCTGGACAGTGATGGTCACCCACTGGGAATAAGAAGGTGCAAGACATGTAATGAAATCAGCGGCCACAATTCCAGGATGTGTACAAAAAGAAATGAACAAGAAAAACGAGGACATGGAGATGCACAACAAAACAGAAATTCCACTCACAACACTAAGAAATGGACGAAACCGAGACGTTGTAGCATCTGCAAAAAGAGGAAGAGACACAATTCAAGAACCTGCCCCAAAAGAAAAAGAAAAAGATCAGAAAATGAGGAAGACGAAGAAGGTGAGATCAAAGAATAAGATGATGACAAAACTGAAGAAGAAATGGCTTATGAGGAAGCAGATGGAGAAGAGGAGGAAGAAGAAGAGAGTGAAGAGGACGAAGAACGTGAAGAAACTGAAGAAACAGTGGCGTATGAAGAAACAGATGATGAAGATGATGAAGAGGAAGAAGAGAGTGAAGAGACTGAAGAGAGTGAAGAGGACGAAGAACATGAAGAAACAGTGTCAACAAGACCACCACAAGGAAATGCTGCTGTACAGAAAAAACCGAGAACAACACCACTTTCAAAAAACAAGGTAGGAGCAAAGAAGGATGCAGTTCACAGCACTGGAAAACGAAAACCACCATCAACTAGCACGCGGGGATCAAAGGAGGATGCAGTTCACAGCACTGGAAAACCAAAGCAGACATCAACCAGCACGCGGGGAGCAAAGAAGGATGCAGTCCACAGCGCTGGAAAACCAAAGCAGCCATCAACCAGCACGCAGGGGGCTACAAACACAAAGGTGCAGAGACAAGAACCAGCAACACTGCCATGGAAAACAAAAGAAAGTGTGACATTAGACATGCTCCAGTCACCGCGCAGAAGCAGCAGGTTAACGACCAAATAGATGAACAGACAATAAATTAATCGTATGCATAGCATTTTGCTTATCTCTATGACTTATGTATCAGTTTAAATTTTGTGTAAACACAAATTTCTCGTTGACTATGAGTTATTCAACTAAACCATGTAAAAGAGAAAATGGTATATAGAGTATACCATATCTATATAGTAGTCTTGAGTAAAACATTGACACATTTTGATTCAAAAACCATGTAAAAAATGTTGTTAGCTCGCTGCAGTCCAACGAGTAGTACATATAAAACACATTTCAATATGCAGTATGGAACTTGAAAATATGCAGTACGCTTCGAACTATCATGCAATACTATAGACTAACTACATGTAGTACACACCATACAAATTGGGACAAAATGTGGAAACATGTAGTGCTCAGCTAACATATAAGCAGTTCACATATTGTAACCATGTAAACACAAATTTCCCACTGAATAATAATTGAAGTGGTTCAGATCACAAAAGTGCTTGTTACAAAACACATCAAAAAAGATGAAGCGTTCAACACGCAAAAGTACTTATTACAAATCAACCTCATAACCTTAGCCAATCACGTTAAACGTGATTCTAACCGTACGATCCTCGAGTTCAAAGAAGTTGAGGACAACAACTTGCTCAGACTTCAGGCCACTATCAATGACAAATTCCTTCCACCCTTTGTGCAGACACAGCCGCCCGTCAACGCCTACAGTGTACTTGGCTGGTTGAAGGTATCCATTACCAAGAACAACTTGAAGAATTCCTTTCTTCTTGAGCCGGACATACCTAACAGCTCGTTTAGGAATTTTCTGTAAAAAATAATAAAACTGTTTGAGAACGAAACTAGCAGTACAATTCTCATACTGTGCACAGAGATAGATGAAGTGCACAACAGTCCAACGAGTAGTACATAAAACGCATTTCAATATGCAGTATGGAACTTGCAAATATGCAGTACGCTTCGAACTATCATGCAGTACTATAGACTAGCTACATGTAGTACACACCAAAAAAATTGGGAAAAAATGTGGAAATATGCAGTGCTCAGCTAATATATAAGCAGTTCACATATTGTAACCATGTAAACTAAAACATAAGCTACATGCACACAAGCATAAAAATAAAAACAAGAAATAAGAACACATTGCAGTACACTTCAAAAAACAAAGAAAAAGTGCGTTCCTAAAATACTGCAAGTTCAGAATGCAATGGAATTATACAAAAAAACACAGAAAAAAATCATATCTAACGAATCATACCATCTTGTAGTGAATCTCCACATCTGTTGGCGTAAGCTGATGGACAAAAGGACTCGTGCAGCCAAGGCCACGCCGAATCAAGGCAGAATAGAACGCAGAAACGTTGATCTGGCCGATATCCAATCCTTCCGTGAATATTGTACCATATGCAAGCTGCTCGGCTCGCCCAGTTCGGCACAACACCTTCCCACCACGACGAGCACGACGGGCCTGCGAGCAAGCTGAACGATTGCAGTGCGTCAGCACACCACAACCATGGCCCTAGCAGAAGAGATACGCACAGGGGCCTGGAGCCATCGCAACAAAATTCTAGAAAAGCAAAAAAATAATAATAGGCTGGAGAAAGGAGAGAACTTGCGGCTAGCGCAGAAATGAAATGCAAAGGAAGGGTATAAGTTAGCCTTCATTTATATAAGAGGAATGCAAAAAGGCAAAACTGAAAATTAAAGGGGACTTAATGGAAATTATGTTCCCAAGAATAAAGGACAATCAATAAAGGCTTATGTTACCAAAGAAAAAGGAACAAAAAAAGAAGCTGTACTTTGACTGCAGCAATTCCCACGAACAAAACCGCAGATCATTAAAAAATAATACTCTGAAAAATTATAATCCACACACCATTTTATGTGTGTAGTTCTCCAAATTCGTACCAGGAAGTTCACTATATGTGTGGATGAAGTGTAGTACATGATAAAAAAGCAAAAGAGAAGCACTTTCGCAGCATTGGCATAGCCAGTCACAACTTTTTGGCAAAAGGAGGATGCACGTAGTGCAAAATGTGTACACCTGCAGCACAAAACTATGACAAATGCAGTGCGCATAGGAGCACAAAAGAAGTGCACACCCGTACACTAAGAAAAAAGGATACGAAAGAGGAAAAACAATAAAGAAAAATGATACCAATGCAGTGCACAAAAATGTAGCCCAGAAAATGTGCAGTACGGTATGCGTGCACATGCAGTACTAAAACTAAATCAATGCAGTGCACACATGATTTACTAAAAAAAGCAGTGCACGCCCCAACGTTGAAAAAGTAACAAAGGAAAAAAATTGACCACCCAGGTGCTACCGGCCCCAGCCAGTCTCGTAATAGGTCTGCACCCACAGAAGGGGAGTCGTTCTGAGCCACAGTGAATGGGGTCGGTTGCACATGGGCCCACAGGTCATAGAGCATATAGCTAAGAGCGTCGTGTATAAGCGCCCAGATAAGTATACGGAGGAGTTTGACCAGTATGCCCCGCCAGCGCTTATAAACAGGTCGGGCAGGGACTAAACATTAGGACGCACACATAGCGAAATGGGAACCAAGCCGTGCTCATAGGCCGACTTGGACCCAAGTACGCCTCTAAACTAGCCGAACAAAAGCCCAACAAGGCCGACTAAGAAAAAACAATAAGTTTAAAAAAATGGGGGGGGGGGGGGGTCACGCACGCAGCTAACGCACGCAGTGCGCTTGGTTGAGAGGCGCAGTGTGGACATTCTGTTTTTCCCATCAAAGGGGAAGCGCGCAAAAACCCACCCGGACCCCACACACCCTAAGATAGACAGGGGGCGACGGGGTATGACGGACTCGCCTACGCATGCGGCGCCGCGGCAAGCCGCGTCGCCGCCTGCTCCTGCTCGTTCCAGGCTCGGCCTCGCAGGGGGGGTGTGGAGGGGGGGTCACGACCCCCTCCCTCCCCACCCCCTGCTCGGCCTCATGCTAACGCATGCAGTGCGCTTGGTTGACAGGCGCAGTGCAGACATTCTGTTTTTCCCATCAAATGGGACGCGCACAAAAACCCACCTGGACCCCACACACCCTAAGATAGACAGGGGGGCGACGGGGTATGACGGACTCGCCTATGCATGCGGCGCCGCGGCAAGCCGCGTCACCGCCTGCTCCGGCTCGTTCCAGGCCCGGCCTCGCAGCAGGATGTGGAGGGGGGGTCACGAACCCCCATCCCCACCCCCTGCTCGGCCTCGCGCTAACGCACGCAGTGCGCTTGGTTGACAGGCGCAGTACGGACATTCTGTTTTTCCCATCAAAGGGGACGCGTGCAAAAACCCACCCGGACCCCACATACCCTAAGATAGACAGGGGGGCGACGGGGTATGACGGACTCGACTACGCATGCGGCGGCGCGGCAAGCCGCGTTGCCGCCTGCTCCAGCTCATTCCAGGCTCGGCCTCGCAGGGGGATGTGAGGGGGGGTCACGACCCCCCCTCCCCACCCCCTGCTCGGCCTCGCGCTAACGCACGCAGTGCGCTTGGTTGACAGGCGCAGTGCGGACATTCTGTTTTTTCCATCAAAGGGGACGCGCGCAAAAACCCACCCGGACCCCACACACCCTAAGATAGACAGGGGGCGACGGGGAATGACGGACTTGCCTATGCATGCGGCGCCACGGCAAGCCGCGTCGCCGCCTACTCCGGCTCGTTCCAGGCTCGGCCTCGCAGGGGGATGTGGAGGGGGGTCACGACCCCACCTCCCCACCCCTGCTCGGCCTCGCGCTAACGCACGGTGTGCGCTTGGTTGACAGGCGCAGTGCGGACATTCTGTTTTTCCCATCAAAGGGGACGCGCGCAAAAACCCACCCGGACCCCACACACCCTAAGATAGACAGGGGTGACGGGGTATGACGGACTCGCCTACGCATGCGGCGCCGCGGCAAGCCGCGTCGCCGCCGGCTCCGGCTGGTTCGAGGCTCGGCCTCGCAGGGGGATGTGGAGGGGGGGTCACGAGCCCCCCTCCCCACCCCCTGCTCGGCCTCGCGCTAACGCACGCAGTGCACTTTGTTGACAGGCGCAATGCGGTCATTCTGTTTTTTCCATCAAAGGGGACGCGCGCAAAATCCCACCCAGACCCCACACACCCTAAGGTAGACAGGGGGCGACGGGGTATGACGGACTTGCCTACGCATGCGGCGCCGCGGCAAGCCGGGTCGCCGCCTGCTCCGGCTCGTTCCAGGCTCGGCCTCGTAGGGGGATGTGGAGGGGGGGTCACGACCCCCCCTCCCCACCCCCTGCTCGGCCTCGCGCTAACGCATGGTGTGCGCTTGGTTGACAGGCGCAGTGCGGACATTCTGTTTTTCCCATCAAAGGGGACGCGCACAAAAACCCAGCCGGACCCCACACACCCTAAGATAGACAGGGGGCGACGGGATATGACGGACTCGCCTACGCATGCGGTGCCGCGGCAAGCCGCGTCGCCGCCTGCTCCGGCTCGTTCCAGGCTTGGCCTCGCAGGGGGATGTGGAGGGGGGGTCACGACCCCCCCTCCCCACCCGCTGCTCGGCCTCGCGCTAACGCACGCAGTGCGCTTGGTTGACAGGTGCAGTGCAGACATTCTGTTTTCCCATCAAATGGGACGCGCGCAAAAACCCACCCGGACCCCACACACCCTAAGATAGACACAGGGGCGACGGGGTATGACGGACTCGCCTACGCATGCGGCGCCGCGGAAAGCCGCGTCGCCGCCTGCTCCGGCTCGTTCCAGGCTCGGCCTCACAGGGGGATGTGGAGGGGGGGTCACGACCCCCCCTCCCCACCCCCTGCTCGCCCTCGCGCTAACGCATGCAGTGCGCTTGGTTGGCAGGCGCAGTGCAGACATTCTGTTTTTCCACATCAAATGGGACGCGCGCAAAAACCCACCCGGACCCCACACACCCTAAGATAGACAGGGGGTCGACGGGGTATGACGGACTCGCCTACGCATGCGGCGCCGCAGCAAGGCGCGTCGCCGCCTGCTCCGGCTCGTTCCAGGCCCGGCCTCGCAGGGGGATGTGGAGGGGGGTCACGAACCCCCCTCCCCACCCCCTGCTCGGCCTCGCGCTAACGCATGCAGTGCGCTTGGTTGACAGGCGCAGTGCGGACATTCTGTTTTTCCCATCAAAGGGGACGCGTGCAAAAACCCACCCGGACCCCACATACCCTAAGATAGACAGGGGGCAACGGGGTATGACGGACTCACCTACGCATGTGGCAGCGCGGCAAGCCGCGTCGCCGCCTGCTTCGGCTCATTCCAGGCTCGGCCTCGCAGGGGGATGTGGAAGGGGGGTCACGACCCCCCTCCCCACCCCCTGCTCGGCCTCGCGCTAACGCACGCAGTGCGCTTGGTTGACAAGCGTAGTGTGGACATTCTGTTTTTCCCATCAAAGGGGACGCGCGCAAAAACCCACCCGGACCCCACACACCCTAAGATAGAGGGGGCGACGGGGTATGACGGACTTGCCTACGCATGCGGCGCTTCGGCAAGCCGCGTCACCGCCTACTCTGGCTTGTTCCAGGCTCGGCCTCGCAGGGGGATGTGGAGGGGGGCCACGACCCCCCCTCCCCACCCCCTGCTCGGCCTCGCGCTAACGCACGGTGTGCGCTTGGTTGACAGGCGCAGTGCGGACATTCTGTTTTTCCCATCAAAGGGGACGCGCGCAAAAACCCACCCGGACCCCACACACCCTAAGATAGAGGGGGCGACGGGGTATGACGGACTTGCCTACGCATGCGGCGCTTCGGCAAGCCGCGTCACCGCCTACTCTGGCTCGTTCCAGGCTCGGCCTCACAGGGGGATGTGGAGGGGGGATCACGACCCCCCCTCCCCACCCGCTGCTCGGCCTCGCGCTAACGCACGCAGTGCGCTTGGTTGACAGGTGCAGTGTAGACATTCTGTTTTCCCATCAAATGGGATGCGCGCAAAAACCCACCCGGACCCCACACACCCTAAGATAGACAGGGGGGCGACGGGGTATGACGGACTCGCCTACGCATGCGGCGCCGCGGCAAGCCGCGTCGCTGCCTGCTCCGGCTCGTTCCAGGCTCGGCCTCGCAGGAGGATGTGGAGGGGGGGTCACGACCCCCCTCCCCACCCCCTGCTCGGCCTCGTGCTAACGCACGAAGTGCGCTTGGTTGACAGGCACAGTGCAGACATTCTGTTTTTCCCATCAAATGGGACGCGCGCAAAAACCCACCCGGACCCCACACACCCTAAGATAGACAAGGGGGCGACGGGGTATGACGGACTCGCCTACGCATGCGGCGCCGCGGCAAGCCGCGTCGCCGCCTGCTCCGGCTCGTTCCAGGCCCGGCCTCGCAGGGGGATGTGGAGGGGGGTCACGAACCCCCCTCCCCACCCCCTGCTCGACCTCGCGCTAACGCATGCAGTGCGCTTGGTTGACAGGCGCAGTGCGGACATTCTGTTTTTCCCATCAAAGGGGACGCGTGCAAAAACCCACCCGGACCCCACATACCCTAAGATAGACAGGGGGCGACGGGGTATGACGGACTCACCTACGCATGCGGCAGCGCGGCAAGCCGCGTCGCCGCCTGCTTCGGCTCATTCCAGGCTCGGCCTCGCACGGGGATGTGGAAGGGGGGTCACGACCCCCCTCCCCACCCCCTGCTCGGCCTCGCGCTAACGCACGCAGTGCGCTTGGTTGACAGGCGCAGTGTGGACATTCTGTTTTTTCCATCAAAGGGGACGCGTGCAAAAACCCACCCAGACCCCACACACCCTAAGATAGAGGGGGGCGACGGGGTATGACGGACTTGCCTACGCATGCGGCGCTGCAGCATGCCGCATCGCCGCCTGCTCTGGCTTGTTCCAGGCTCGGCCTCGCAGGGGGATGTGGAGGGGGGCCACGACCCCCCCTCCCCACCCCCTGCTCGGCCTCGCGCTAACGCACGGTGTGCGCTTGGTTGACAGGCGCAGTGCAGACATTCTGTTTTTCCCATCAAAGGGGACGCGCGCAAAAACCCACCCGGACCCCACACACCCTAAGATAGACAGGGGGCGACGGGGTATGACGGACTCGCCTATGCATGCGGCGCCACGGCAAGCCGCGTCGCCGCCTGCTCCGGCTCGTTCCACGCTCGGCCTCGCAGGGGGATGTGGAGGGGGGGTCACGACCCCCCTCCCCACCCGCTGCTCGGCCTCGCGCTAACGCACGCAGTGCGCTTGGTTGACAGGTGCAGTGTAGACATTCTGTTTTCCCATCAAATGGGACGCGCGCAAAAACCCACCCGGACCCCACACACCCTAAGATAGACAGGGGGGCGACGGGGTATGACGGACTCGCCTACGCATGCGGCGCCGCGGCAAGCTGCGTCGCTGCCTGCTCCGGCTCGTTCCAGGCTCGGCCTCGCAGGGGGATGTGGAGGGGGGGTCACGACCCCCCCTCCCCACCCCCTGCTCGGCCTCGTGCTAACGCACACAGTGCGCTTGGTTGACAGGCACAGTGCAGACATTCTGTTTTTCCCATCAAATGGGACGCGCGCAAAAACCCACCCGGACCCCACACACCCTAAGATAGACAGGGGGGCGACGGGGTATGACGGACTCGCCTATGCATGCGGCGCCGCGGCAAGCCGCGTCGCCGCCTGCTTCGGCTCTTTCCAGGCCCGGCCTCGCAGGGGGATGTGGAGGGGGATCACGAACCCCCCTCCCCACCCCCTGCTCGGCCTCGCGCTAACGCATGCAGTGCGCTTGGTTGACAGGCGCAGTGCGGACATTCTGTTTTTCCCATCAAAGGGGACGCGTGCAAAAACCCACCCGGACCCCACATACCCTAAGATAGACAGGGGCGATGGGGTATGACGGACTCACCTACGCATGCGGCAGCGCGGCAAGCCGCGTCGCCGCCTGCTTCGGCTCATTCCAGGCTCGGCCTCGCAGGGGGATGTGGAAGGGGGGTCACGACCCCCCTCCCCACCCCCTGCTCGGCCTCGCGCTAACGCATGCAGTGCGCTTGGTTGACAGGCGCAGTGTGGACATTCTGTTTTTTCCATCAAAGGGGACGCGTGCAAAAACCCACCCGGACCCCACACACCCTAAGATAGAGGGGGCGACGGGGTATGACGGACTTGCCTACGCATGCGGCGCTGCGGCAAGCCGCATCGCCGCCTGCTCTGGCTTGTTCCAGTCTCGGCCTCGCAGGGGGATGTGGAGGGGGGCCACGATCCCCCATCCCCACCCCCTGCTCGGCCTCGCGCTAACGCACGGTGTGCGCTTGGTTGACAGGCGCAGTGCGAACATTCTGTTTTTCCCATCAAAGGGGACGCGCGCAAAAACCCACCCGGACCCCACACACCCTAAGATAGACAGGGGGCGACGGGGTATGACGGACTCGCCTATGCATGCGGCGCCACGGCAAGCCGCGTCGCCGCCTACTCCGGCTCGTTCCAGGCTCGGCCTCGCAGGGGGATGTGAAGGGGGGGTCACGACCCCCCCTCCCCACCCGCTGCTCGGCCTCGCGCTAACGCACGTAGTGCGCTTGGTTGACAGGTGCAGTGCAGACATTCTGTTTTCCCATCAAATGGGACGCGCGCAAAAACCCACCCGGTCCCCACACACCGTAAGATAGACAGGGGGCGACGGGGTATGACGGACTCGCCTACGCATGCGGCGCCACGGCAAGCCGCATCGCCGCCTGCTCCGGCTCGTTCCAGGCTCGGCCTCGCAGGGGGATGTGGAGGGGGGGTCACGACCCTCCCTCCCCACCCCCTGCTCAGCCTCGCGCTAACGCACGGTGTGCGCTTGGTTGACAGGCGCAGTGCGGACATTCTGTTTTTCCCATCAAGGGGGACGCGCGCAAAAACCCACCCGGACTCCACACACCCTAAGATAGACAGGGGGCGACGGGGTATGACGGACTCGCCTACGCATGCGGCGCCGCGGCAAGCCACGTCGCCGCCTGCTCCGGCTCGTTCCAGGCCTGGCCTCGCAGGGGGATGTGGTGGGGGGGTCACGAACCCCCCTCCCCACCCCCTGCTCGGCCTCGCGCTAACGCACGCAGTGCGCTTGGTTGACAGGCGCAGTGCGGACATTCTGTTTTTCCCATCAAAGGGGACGCATGCAAAAACCCACCCGGACCCCACATACCCTAAGATAGACAGGGGGGGCGACGGGGTATGACGGACTCACCTACGTGTGCGGCGGCGCGGCAAGCCGCGTCGCCGCCTGCTCCGGCTCATTCCAGGATCGGCCTCGCAGGGGGATGTGGAGGGGGGGTCACGAGCCCCCCCCTCCACACCCCCTGCTCGGCCTCGCGCTAACGCACGCAGTGCGCTTGGTTGACACGGGGAGTGCGGACATTCTGTTTTTTCCATCAAAGGGGACACGCGCAAAAACCCACCCGGACCCCACACACCCTAAGATAGACAGGGGGCGATGGGGTATGACGGACTTGCCTACGCATACGGCGCCGCGGCAAGCCGCGTCGCTGCCTGCTCTGGCTTGTTCCAGGCTCGGCCTCGTAGGGGGATGTGGAGGGGGGTCACGACCCCCCCTCCCCACACCCTGCTCGGCCTCGCGCTAACGCACGGTGTGCACTTGGTTGACAGGCGCTGTGCGGACATTCTGTTTTTCCCATCAAAGGGGACAAGCGCAAAAACCCACCCGGACCCCACATACCCTAAGATAGATAGGGGGCGACGGGGTATGACGGACTCGCCTATGCATGCGGCGCCACGGCAAGCCGCATCGCCGGCTGCTCCGGCTCGTTCCAGGCTCGGCATCGCAGGGGGATGTGGAGGGGGGGTCACGACCCCCCCCTCCCCACCCCCTGCTCGGCCTCGCGCTAACGCACGTAGTGCACTTGGTTGACAGGCGCAGTGCGGACATTCTGTTTTTTCCATCAAAGGGGACGCGCACAAAAACCCACCCGGACCCCTCACACCCTAAGATAGACAGGGGGCGACGGGGTATGACGGACTTGCCTACGCATGCAGCGCCGCGGCAAGCCGCATCGCCGCCTGCTCCGGCTCGTTCCAGGCTCGGCCTCGCAGGGGGATGTGGAGGGGGGGTCACGACCCCCCCTCCCCACCCCCTGCTCGGCCTCGCGCTAACGCACGGTGTGCGCTTGGTTGACAGGCGTAGTGTGGACATTCTGTTTTTCCCATCAAGGGGGACGCGCGCAAAAACCCACCCGGACTCCACACACCCTAAGATAGACAGGGGGCGACAGGGTATGACGGACTCGCCTACACATGCGGCGCCGCGGCAAGCCACGTCGCCGCCTGCTCCGGCTCGTTCCAGGCTCGGCCTCGCAGGGGATGTGGAGGGGGGTCACGACCCCCCCCCCCCCTCCGCACCCCCTGCTCGGCCTCGTGCTAACGCATGCAGTGCGCTTGGTTGACAGGCGCAGTGCGGACATTCTGTTATTCCCATCAAAGGGGAGGCGCGCAAAAACCCACCCGGACCCCACACACCCTAAGATAGACAGGGGCGACGGTGTCTGACGGACTTGCCTACACATGCGGCGCCGCGGCAAGCCACGTCGCCGCCTGCTCCGGCTCGTTCCAGGCTCGGCCTCGCAGGGGGATGTGGAGGGGGGTCACGACCCCCCCTCCCCACCCGCTGCTCGGCCTCACGCTAACGCACGCAGTGCGCTTGGTTGACAGGTGCAGTGCAGACATTCTGTTTTCCCATCAAATGGGACGCGCGCAAAAACCCACCCGGACCCCACACACCCTAAGATAGACAGGGGGGCGACGGGGTATGACGGACTCGCCTACGCATGCGGCGCCGCGGCAAGCCGCGTCGCCGCCTGCTCCGGCTCGTTCCAGGCTCGGCCTCGCAGGGGGATGTGGAGGGGGGGTCACCACCCCCCCTCCCCACCCCCTGCTCGGCCTCGCGCTAACGCATGCAGTGCGCTTGGTTGACAGGCGCAGTGCAGACATTCTGTTTTTCCCATCAAATTGCACGCGCGCAAAAACCCACCCGGACCCCACACACCCTAAGATAGACAGGGGGGCGATGGGGTATGACGGACTCGCCTATGCATGCGGCGCCGCGGCAAGCCGCGTCGCCGCCTGCTCCGGCTCGTTCCAGGCCTGGCCTCGCAGGGGAATGTGGTGGGGGGGGTCACGAACCCCCTTCCCACCCCCTGCTCGGCCTCGCGCTAACGCACGCAGTGCGCTTGGTTGACAGGCGCAGTGCGGACATTCTGTTTTTCCCATCAAAGGGGACGCATGCAAAAACCCACCTGGACCCCACATACCCTAAGATAGACAGGGGGGCGACGGGGTATGACGGACTCACCTACGCATGCGGCGGCGCGGCAAGCCGCGTCGCCGCCTGCTCCGGCTCATTCCAGGCTCGGCCTCGGAGGGGGATGTGGAGGGGGGTCACGACCCCCCCCCCTCCCCACCCCCTGCTCGGCCTCGCGCTAACGCACGCAGTGCGCTTGGTTGACACGCGGAGTGCAGACATTCTGTTTTTTCCATCAAAGGGGACGCGCACAAAAACCCACCCGGACCCCACACACCCTAAGATAGACAGGGGGCGACGGGGTATAACGGACTTGCCTACGCATGCGGCACCGCGGCAAGCCGCATCGTCGCCTGCTCTGGCTTGTTCCAGGCTCGGCCTCGTAGGGGGATGTGGAGGGGGGTCACGACCCCCCCTCCCCACACCCTGCTCGGCCTCGCGCTAACGCACGGTGTGCGCTTGGTTGACAGGTGCAGTGCGGACATACCGTTTTTCCCATCAAAGGGGATGCGCGCAAAAACCCACCCGGACCCCACACACCCTAAGATAGACAGGGGGCGACGGGGTATGACAGACTCGCCTATGCATGCGGCGCCACGACAAGCCGCGTCGCCGGCTGCTCCGGCTCGTTCCAGGCTCGGCCTCGCAGGGGGATGTGGAGGGGGGTCACGACCCCCCCCTCCCCACCCCCTGCTCGGCCTCGCGCTAACACACGTAGTGCACTTGGTTGAGAGGCGCAGTGCGGACATTCTGTTTTTTCCATCAAAGGGGACGCGCACAAAAACCCACCCGGACCCCACACACCCTAAGATAGACAGGGGGCGATGGGGTATGACAGACTTGCCTACGCATGCGGCGCCGCGGCAAGCCACATCGCCGCCTGCTCCGGCTCGTTCCAGGCTCGGCCTTGCAGGGGATGTGGAGGGGGGGTCACGACCCCCCCCCCTCCCCACCCCCTGCTCGGCCTCGCGCTAACACACGGTGTGCGCTTGGTTGACAGGCGCAGTGCGGACATTCTGTTTTTCCCATCAAGGGGGACGCGCGCAAAAACCCACCCGGACTCCACACACCCTAAGATAGACAGGGGCGACGGGGTATGACGGACTCGCCTACGCATGCGGCGCCGCAGCAAGCCACGTCGCCGCCTGCTCCGGCTCGTTCCAGGCTCGGCCTCGCAGGGGGATGTGGAGGGGGGTCACGACCCCCCCTCCGCACCCCCTGCTCGGCCTCGCGCTAACGCACGCAGTGCGCTTGGTTGACAGGCGCAGTGCGGACATTCTGTTATTCCCATCAAAGGGGAGGCACGCAAAAACCCACCCGGACCCCACACACCCTAAGATAGACAGGGGGCGACGGTGTCTGACGGACTCGCCTACGCATGCGGCGCCGCGGCAAGCCGCATCACCGCCTGCTCCGGCTTGTTCCAGGCTCGGCCTCGCAGGGGGATGTGGAGGGGGGGTCACGACCCCCCCCCTCCCCACCCGCTGCTCGGCCTCACGCTAACGCACGCAGTGCGCTTGGTTGACAGGTGCAGTGCAGTCATTCTGTTTTCCCATCAAATGGGACGCGCGCAAAAACCCACCCGGACCCCACACACCCTAAGATAGACAGGGGGGCGACGGGGTATGACGGACTCGCCTACGCATGCGGCGCCGCAGCAAGCCGCGTCGCCGCCTGCTCCGGCTCGTTCCAGGCTCGGCCTCGCAGGGGGATGTGGAGGGGGCGTCACGACCCCCCCTCCCCACCCCCTGCTCGGCCTCGCGCTAACGCATGTAGTGGGCTTGGTTGACAGGCGCAGTGCAGACATTCTATTTTTCCCATCAAATCGGACGCGCGCAAAAACCCACCCGGACCCCACACACCCTAAGATAGACAAGGGGGCGACGGGGTATGACGGACTCGCCTACGCATGTGGCGCCGCGGCAAGCCGCGTCGCCGCCTGCTCCGGCTCGTTCCAGGCCTGGCCTCGCAGGGGGATGTGGTGGGGGGGTCACGAACCCCCCTCCCCACCCCCTGGTCGGCCTCGCGCTAACGCACGCAGTGCGCTTGGTTGACAGGCGCAGTGCGGACATTCTGTTTTTCCCATCAAAGGGGACGCATGCAAAAACCCACCCGGACCCCACATACCCTAAGATAGACAGGGGGGCGACGGGGTATGACGGACTCACCTACGCACGCGGCGGCGCGGCAAGCCGCGTCGCCGCCTACTCCGGTTCATTCCAGGCTCGGCCTCGCAGGGGGATGTGGAGGGGGGTCACGACCCCCCCCCCCCTCCCCACCCCCTGCTCGGCCTCGCGCTAACGCACGCAGTGCGCTTGGTTGACACGCGGAGTGCGGACATTCTGTTTTTTCCATCAAAGGGGACGCGCGCAAAAACCCACCCGGACCCCACACACCCTAAGATAGACAGGGGGCGACGGGGTATGACTGACTTGCCTACGCATGCGGCGCCGCGGCAAGCCGCGTCGCCGCCTGCTCTGGCTTGTTCCAGGCTCGGCCTCGTAGGGGGATGTGGAGGGGGGTCACGACCCCCCTCCCCACACCCTTCTCGGCCTCGCGCTAACGCATGGTGTGCGCTTGGTTGACAGGCGCAGCGCGGACATTCTGTTTTTCCCATCAAAGGGGACGCGCGCAGAAACCCACCCGGACCCCACACACCCTAAGATAGACAGGGGCGACGGGGTATGACGGACTCGCCTATGCATGCGGCGCCACGGCAAGCTGCGTCGCCGGCTGCTCCGGCTCGTTCCAGGCTCGGCCTCGCAGGGGGATGTGGAGGGGGGGTCACGAACCCCCCCCCCCTCCCCACCCCCTGCTCGGCCTCGCGCTAACGCACGTAGTGCACTTGGTTGACAGGCGCAGTGCGGACATTCTGTTTTTTCCATCAAAGGGGACGCGCACAAAAACCCACCCGGACCCCACACACCCTAAGATAGACAGGGGGCGACGGGGTATGACGGACTTGGCTACGCATGCGGCGCCGCGGCAAGCCGCATCGCCGCCTGCTCCGGCTCGTTCGAGGCTCGGCCTCGCAGGGGGATGTGGAGGGGGGGTCACGACCCCCCCTCCCCACCCCCTGCTCGGCCTCGCGCTAACGCACGGTGTGCGCTTGGTTGACAGGTGCAGTGCGGACATTCTGTTTTTCCCATCAAGGGGGACGCGCGCAAAAACCCACCCGGACTCCACACACCCTAAGATAGACAGGGGGCGACGGGGTATGACGGACTCGCCTACGCATGCGGCGCCGCGGCAAGCCACGTCGTCGCCTGCTCCGGCTCGTTCCAGGCTCGGCCTCGCAGGGGGATGTGGAGGGGGGTCAGGACCCCCCCCCTCCCCACCCCCTGCTCGGCCTCGCGCTAACACACGTAGTGCACTTGGTTGAGAGGCGCAGTGCGGACATTCTGTTTTTTCCATCAAAGGGGACGCGCACAAAAACCCACCCGGACCCCACACACCCTATGATAGACAGGGGGCGACGGGGTATGACAGACTTGCCTACGCATGCGGCGCCGCGGCAAGCCGCATCGCCGCCTGCTCCGGCTTGTTCCAGGCTCGGCCTCGCAGGGGGATGTGAGGGGGGGTCACGACCCCCCCTCCCCACCCCCTGCTCGGCCTCGCGCTAACGCACGCAGTGCGCTTGGTTGACAGGCGCAGTGCGGACATTCTGTTTTTTCCATCAAAGGGGACGCGCGCAAAAACCCACCCGGACTCCACACACCCTAAGATAGACAGGGGGCGACGGGGTATGACGGACTCGCCTACGCATGCGGCGCCGCAGCAAGCCACGTCGCCGCCTGCTCCGGCTCGTTCCAGGCTCGGCCTCGCAGGGGGATGTGGAGGGGGGTCACGACCCCCCCTCCGCACCCCCTGCTCGGCCTCGCGCTAACGCACGCAGTGCGCTTGGTTGACAGGCGCAGTGCGGACATTCTGTTATTCCCATCAAAGGGGAGGCGCGCAAAAACCCACCCAGACCCCACACACCCTAAGATAGACAGGGGGCGACGGTGTCTGACGGACTCGCCTATGCATGCGGCGCCGCGGCAAGCCGCATCGCCGCCTGCTCCGGCTTGTTCCAGGCTCGGCCTCGCTGGGGGATGTGGAGGGGGGGTCACGACCCCCCCCCCCCTCCCCACCCGCTGCTCGGCCTCACGCTAACGCACGCAGTGCGCTTGGTTGACAGGTGCAGTGCAGACATTCTGTTTTCCCATCAAATGGGACGCGCGCAAAAACCCACCCGGACCCCACACACCCTAAGATAGACAGGGGGGCGACGGGGTATGACGGACTCGCCTACGCATGCGGCGCCGCAGCAAGCCGCGTCGCCGCCTGCTCCGGCTCGTTCCAGGCTCGGCCTCACAGGGGGATGTGGAGGGGGGGTCACGACCCCCCCTCCCCACCCCCTGCTCGGCCTCGCGCTAACGCATGCAGTGCGCTTGGTTGACAGGCGCAGTGCAAACATTCTATTTTTTCCATCAAATCGGACGCGCGCAAAAACCCACCCGGACCCCACACACCCTAAGATAGACAGGGGGGCGACGGGGTATGACGGACTCGCCTACGCATGTGGCGCCGCGGCAAGCCGCGTCGCCGCCTGCTCCGGCTCGTTCCAGGCCTGGCCTCGCAGGGGGATGTGGTGGGGGGTCACGAACCCCCCTCCCCACCCCCTGGTCGGCCTCGCGCTAACGCACGCAGTGCGCTTGGTTGACAGGCGCAGTGCGGACATTCTGTTTTTCCCATCAAAGGGGACGCATGCAAAAACCCACCCGGACCCCACATACCCTAAGATAGACAGGGGGGCGACGGGGTATGATGGACTCACCTACGCATGCGGCGGCACGGCAAGCCGCGTCGCCGCCTACTCCAGTTCATTCCAGGCTCGGCCTCGCAGGGGGATGTGGAGGGGGGTCACGACCCCCCCTTCCCCACCCCCTGCTCGGCCTCGCGCTAACGCACGTAGTGCGCTTGGTTGACACGCGGAGTGCGGACATTCTGTTTTTTCCATCAAAGGGGACGCGCGCAAAAACCCACCCGGACCCCACACACCCTAAGATAGACAGGGGGCGACGGGGTATGACGGACTTGCCTACGCATGCGGCGCTGCGGCAAGCCGCGTCGCCGCCTGCTCTGGCTTGTTCCAGGCTCGGCCTCGTAGGGGGATGTGGAGGGGGGTCACGCCCCCCCCTCCCCACACCCTGCTCGGCCTCGCGCTAACGCACGGTGTGTGCTTGGTTGACAGGCGCAGTGCGGACATTCTGTTTTTCCCATCAAAGGGGACGCGTGCAGAAACCCACCCGGACCCCACACACCCTAAGATAGACAGGGGCGACGGGGTATGACGGACTCGCCTATGCATGCGGCGCCACGGCAAGCTGCGTCGCCGGCTGCTCCGGCTCGTTCCAGGCTCGGCCTCGCAGGGGGATGTGGAGGGGGGGTCACGAACCCCCCCCCCCCTCCCCACCCCCTGCTCGGCCTCGCGCTAACGCACGTAGTGCACTTGGTTGACAGGCGCAGTGCGGACATTCTGTTTTTTCCATCAAAGGGGACGCGCACAAAAACCCACCCGGACCCCACACACCCTAAGATAGACAGGGGGCGACGGGGTATGACGGACTTGGCTACGCATGCAGCGCCGCGGCAAGCCGCATCACCGCCTGCTCCGGCTCGTTCCAGGCTCGGCCTCGCAGGGGGATGTGGAGGGGGGGTCACGACCCCCCCTCCCCACCCCCTGCTCGGCCTCGCGCTAACGCACGGTGTGCGCTTGGTTGACAGGCGCAGTGCGGACATTCTGTTTTTCCCATCAAGGGGGACGCGCGCAAAAACCCACCCGGACTCCACACACCCTAAGATAGACAGGGGCGACGGGGTATGACGGACTCGCCTACGCATGCGGCGCCGCGGCAAGCCACGTCGCCGCCTGCTCCGGCTCATTCCAGGCTCGGCCTCGCAGGGGGATGTGGAGGGGGGTCACGACCCCCCCTCCGCACCCCCTGCTCGGCCTCGCGCTAACGCACGCAGTGCGCTTGGTTGACAGGCGCAGTGCGGACATTCTGTTATTCCCATCAAAGGGGAGGCGCGCAAAAACCCACCCGGACCCCACACACCCTAAGATAGACAGGGGGCGATGGTGTCTGACGGACTCGCCTACGCATGCGGCGCCGCGGCAAGCCGCGTCGCCCCCTGCTCCGGCTTGTTCCAGGCTCGGCCTCGCAGGGGGATGTGGAGGGGGGTCACGACCCCCCTCCCCACCCCCTGCTCGGCCTCACGCTAACGCATGCAGTGCGCTTGGTTGACAGGCGCAGTGCGGACATTCTGTTTTTCCCATCAAAGGGCACGCGCGCAAAAACCCACCCGGACCCCACACACCCTAAGATAGACAGGGGGGCGACGGGGAATGACGGACTCGCCTACGCATGCGGCGCCGCGGCAAGCCGTGTCGCCGCCTGCTCCGGCTCGTTCCAGGCTCGGCCTCGCTGGGGGATGTGGAGGGGGGGTCACGTCCCCCCCCCCTCCCCACTCCCTGCTCGGCCTCACGCTAACGCACGCAGTGCGTACAAGAACAATACAAAAAATATATAGACAGCTAAAAATATTGGGGGGGGGGGCAACCCCCCCCCCATGTACCTTAACGTACAAAAAAATAAAAAACCAACTACAAAACGCAACTACAGGCTAATAGCAATGTGTTTTTTGTTTTGGCAAAAAAAAGCAGTTCGGTGTCGTAAAAGCAATGCAGCTTCGGCATGCACACACGTGCAGCACTTTGCTTGAATGCCAAAAAATGCAGTTCTCTTATATTGGACAAAGAAGTTCGGCATCAAATGCGATACAGTTTATCAAACACATATCGTACATATAAAGCATGACGAAAATGCCAGTTCACATAGACCGTGGTCGTCAACAAAAAATAAAATTATACACTTATATATATTGTATCAGTTATTGATATAAAATACACATACATATACAAAATCATTCACATGCACTGCTGCATAAACGAACAAGAAGAAACACAACGACAAAAAAAGTCTTTTTCATACATTGTCTACCTTAGTCAGCACACACAAACACAACATCAAAACCTAGTTATTGTCCACGCACGGCCTTTTGCACCCAGTAGAAAAACAATGCCCCAAATGACTGTTACTGCGTCTGCGTCTGCGATTGCGATAGGGAAGAGAGCCCGAGGTCCGCAATCAGTTCACGTAACTCAAGCGGCATGTCTTCATAACACAACATGTTCAAGGGATTGAACAGCAGCTGGAACATGTACTCCGCCTTCCAATCTTCAGCAGCAGGCTGAAAAAAAGAAAACAAATGCAAACAAGTGATTAAAAAAAGGTTGTCATAAAGAACAAAAAAGTAAAAAAGAAAACAGAGAAGCTGTTACGTCGGATTTCAAAATTTTCTTAACTAGACGTTGGCTGTCATACAACTGCGTCATCCTCAGAACATAGATTTCGCACTCATTTGCTCCCTGCGCTGGCACGACCGGGTAAGATGGCTTCTCTGCCAATTTAACCCAGTCAGGAAGGTTCCTTGATTTATACATTTTTTCACCATAAATTGCCTTCAGTAGCTGAGTCATCCTCCTCATCTGGCACAAAAAGCACAAGGTAAGAATAACACACATCACGGATCAAAAGGTTGATATTCAAACGAACCCAAAAAAAGTTGTTCTCAAACATCTAAAACAATCCCTCTTTTAAGTGCACGTGTGAGAAAAATGCAGTTCTGTCACGCATATGTTGAAGTTCACTACATAAACAATTGCAGTTTATAAAAAAATACAGTGGGAGAAACACAAAGAAAGCTTTACGCTTGGCAAAGAAAAAATAACATACCACTTCAGTGCAATCTGCGTGGTAGTCAGTCCTACGCCACCTTGTCGTGACATCAGGATGGCCAGTGTACTTCCTACTGTCATGGATATCAAGGGTCTGGCGATGCTGGTTCATCGTGTATAAGGAATAATGACCATCCTTGAATCGCGGCATCATAATCTGTTCGCATAAAAAATGAAATCAAAAGTTCTTTCGACACGTACCACCAGGACCACTGTTCCAAAAATAACTATAAAAAGAAATGCAACAAACCAGGAAAAATAAATGACAAAAAACAATGAATTTACCAGTTTTGCATCCAACAGGTTTGCGCCGTCGTTCACAAAAAAATTGAACTGCTTAACTGCATCTTCTAAAACAAACGAGCTATGCACAACTGGCAACGCAGGATTTCCGTCATTATCTCTCGTCACAGAGGTTTCCATTTAAAGAATGTACTGCACACAAAAAAGAACAAAAAAAGGACATGAAAAAAAAGAATAAACAATGCAAGCAGGCATGGACATGAAAAAGCCCAGTGTAGTAGGAAAGAATGACAGCAAACGTTTACCGTGATAAATAAAGGTGAAAGTAGCAAACGTTCACCGGATTGATAAGCTAAACCCAATTCAGGGTCTTGCTTCCAGTACTTGATGACAAAATCCATGATATACGAACCCATTAAAGCTCCTTTGCCAAATGTATCATAGATATAGTCGATATTGTAAGTATCGACATCACCAAAAGGACCATGCACCATAAAGAACGCGTTCCTGCAGTAAACATACACAGATGGGATCAATAAAATTAAAATTAAAATCAAAACACACAAAAAGCATGAAAGGGCGCACGCATCACATAAAAAACTTACTCACGGTATTTGGTTACAAAATCTTTGCTGAGAACAAGATCCTTTATTTTAATCGCCTCATCCATATATCTGAACCTCGGAGGCTTCAATTTCTCTATAGAGCATCTCAACTTAAAAGCCCTCTCACATGCCCTCTTGTTCGAAAATACTTCAACCTCATCCAAATGAGGACGATTAATTGCTGCACTCCTAGTCCTAGTTGCACGTGCACACGGTGTAACAAAATCATCATCATCAACATCATATACATCGTGTGGAGAGCTAGGTCGAGAGACACTTCCATCATCAGGTCCAGACGCCACATTTGTGTTCAAACCAGAATTATCTGGAGAGATTTCAATGACACAATCCTCCATAACCACATCAGAACCCTGGGACTCAAACAGTGACGTACATCCTTCATGAAGCCCCCAATCAAAACCTAAAAACGTGCAGAGAAAACATGGAAGCACTCAGTACAAAACACAAAAACCAAAAAACATGTATAGAGAAAAAATAGAATGCAGCCCACTATTGTATACAGCAACGCAGCTCGCACTTGTATACATCAATACAGCCCACATATAAATAACAATGCAGCCCACTTCTCTACAGCAATGCAGCCCGCACTTGTATACAGCAATGCAGCCCACATGTAAAAGAACAATGCAGCCCACTTCTCTACAGTAATGCAGCCCACACTTGTATACAGCAATGTAGCCCACATATAAAAGAACAATGCAGCCCACTTCTCTACAGCAATGTAGCCCACACTTGTATACAGCAATGCAGCCCACATATAAATAACAATGCAGCCCACTTGCCCATAAAGAAGCGGAACCAAGTAGTAGTCAAAAATAAAATAAAGCGAGGATAAAGAAGTTCAATAAAACAACCTTTATCTGCAAAAAATAGAAGTGATGTTAAATCAAGGCAACACTTCCTCGATGTTAGCCAGCTATAGAGCATGGCCTTTCTGATGTAGCCAATGTGCTCCACCCCAAACTTAGCAACTCGAACACCATCCCATGTCTGCAAGAATTGAAACATATAGAATCCACAATCATGCCTGCAATAAAAAGAATAAAAAACATCAGTTTCACAAAAATTAAGTGAAAAAAAAACTTGAACGGTATGACACAGAAGGGCTGTAAAGAACGCACCCATTTGGCTGCAATGGGACAATGACATGTTTCAACACAAATCCATCAAGTGTGCGAGGATTTAGCGGCTCATCAGAACTCAAGCTACCTTCTTTCCATGCACGCTTGATATTTTTAACCATCCTCCTAAAAACCCTAACCGCATTAGGGCTGCCAGGTTTGTTGAGCGAGTCAAGAAATCCAAACCGCCTTTCTTTCACATTTAACGCAACTACACAATAATGGCCAACACCATCCCTCGTATCTGGCGGATCAAAAGTTGCAAAAAGGACCTGTTGGAAGCATGAAAAAATAAATAAAATTATTATAACAAGAAAAAATAGAATGCTATAAAAACAAAACAGGCAAAATACACATAAAAACATCTCTCACCATATCCTTTTTATCAACACGCTCCTCGACTTTTGAAGAGAACATCATTTCAACACTCCTGCCTACAGTACCACCATTCCAAATATTTGTCTGCAAATCAAAACCTAAAATCAAATAAGCAAAACAAGTCGTCGCACGAAATCAGAAAAGAAAATGAAAAAAATAAAACAAAATTTTTTGCATTCTTACACAAATATGGTATGGGACAACCATTGTCGGAGATTTCTTAAACTTATCTACCAGCAAAGAAACCCCAAGATCTACAAGCCTTGTAGTGAGCATCCCTTTATCCCAAAAGGATTGACCAACTTCGCCAATGCTAATATCACCCATCTCAGTTTTAAAAGCAATCATGTCCCTGAATTTTTCATGAAAAACTCAAACATAAGATACTAAAAAAAATAACAACAAATAAAAACGGGTAAATACAAAAATTAGATAATACATATGAACAAAACAATTTCTAAAAAACCATACTTCTTCTTCTTGTCCTTCCGAGCCATTGTAACAGCAGCGTACAACTCATTGTATCTTTTCAGAAGAGTTGGATCAATGCTCGATGGTGTCACAACAGGGAGTTCATCATCTGTAATAAAAAAGATGAAGTTCACTTATATAAACAATCAAGTTTAAATATTAAGATAAGGGAATTCTGCTAGCTATTTTGAAAATTATAGACAAAAGATCAAAGTTTCACTTATCATTAAACATCTAATACAGATACCATAGTAATTAAACAACATGAATGAGAAAAACATCAACTGCACCTTTAAAAAAATCTCTTGCCTTCAGTGTCAGAGTCTTCAGGCTGCTGTTCTTCAGAACTGAGCAAAATATTTTCTTGCATAGGTTGCGACGAATCCACCACAACCTCACTGGACTTTCCTTCTGCAGCAACATCAGCATTCTCTCGATTTACAACAGTCTGGTTAACAGCAGCTTCCTTAGATACTTCAACTACATGAGGCTCCACTATCGATACTTCCGGAACATCATTGGACACCAGAGAGATAGGGGAAGCAACAACACTAGCAGCAGGGGCAACATTCTCCGGTGGCTTTTCAATGCCAACATCAGAATCTTCATGCCGACTGGTGGGAACAGCATCATGGGATCCTTGAGCTACAAAAGGATCTGCACACTCAACGGCAACCGATACAGAAGCATCAACACTGACACGGCCATCAACAGCACAACTGCCCTGATTCAGATCAACATGGACTTCCACGTTTTGTTCTCCAACCTGTGGAAAGTTTAAAAAACACCCAGTAACACAAAAATAAGCATGGGGATAACCAACACAACAACACACAGCACACTTATGTCAAAAGACTGCTGGCAACATACACATAACAACTATAGTCCACATATGCAAAACAACACCAACACACGTGTGTCAAACACAACTACAACTGCAACCCACATATACATAAAAAAACTGCAGTTCGCTTTGACAAACGTTGCGGTTCAGTTATGTTAAATACTGAAGCTCACGTACGTAAATAAGTATGGATCACGCATGCCAAAAAGAACTGCAGTTCACTTCTGTCAAACAGTGAAGATCACACATGTAAAACTATTGCAGCTAACATACGCAAATGAAAAGGCATGTGGATGAACATAACAGCGTACATCAAGTTTATAACAGACAACAAAAAATTAGATTACAACCCACTAACAGAACAAGTAATACAACTATACCTTATCAGCTACAACATCCAGAGGGGACGCTGCATCACCCAAGACCTCATCCTTCCTAGAGCAATCGTAAGTCTCTTTGTGCACATCACGAGCAGCGACACCAGTCTACGGGCATAGAACAAACCAAAAACGAGAAATAAGATGGTAACGATCGAAAAATAAAAAACTCCAACTATGCACAAGCAGTACACACTTCACAACAGAGAAGTACACAAAAAAATATGGGAACCAAACAAATGTGAGTTCAAATAAAAAGGGAAGCATGGCAGAATAGACATGGAAGGAGTATTTATACCTGACGAACTCCATCGTCTCTAGTTCCATCGACACCAGAAGATTCCACTCCAGCCTATAACAAAAAAAACAAAAATAGTGAGGAGCAGTCAACATAATACACAAAAAAGAGGTCCAAAGCCACAAAAAACCTAGAACATACATTATCAGCGCCAATGCCAGCGTCCTGACGGATCATTTCATCCACAATATGCCCAGCATCCTCCTCATACCGACCGCATTTTTCTTCTTGTGAATGTCTCAATTGAGCATACGAAGAACGAACATTTGTCACTGCAATCTTCAGGCTTTCAATCACACCACAATCAAAATTGTGAGCAGCAACAATATCTTCATCTCGTGGGCCATGGCCAACAGGGAAAAAACCAGCAACTATCCTCAACCTGTCACCAGAGGTTGGCAAATCTTCAGTCAGCTTCAAAACCTTCAGAAGAAGCTCATCAATCTCCTCATGCTTTTTGCCGCCAACAAATGTCTGTTTATAAGAGCTTGTATTATCAAACATCTGTCGAGGCATGAAACCACGAGTATGCGGCACCTCATCATCACAGGCAGGAAGCTGACTACAGATAGGCTCATAAAACCTATCATGAATGCTAGGCCCCGCATCAGAGCTGTCGTGTACAACTGCAACAGGACGGTTGTACACAATATCACCTGACGCCTTCCACTGCAAAAAAAGACAACACGCAAAGAGAAGTACACATGTGAGTACTAGAAGAGTTCACATTTATAATGACTGCACATTTTTTTTTAAAAAAATCTGATATTAAAAAATCAGCTGCACTAACCGGCAGCTTCCCAAATTTGTAACTTTCCAAGTAAATCTTTCCATTCACAAGCACATCCTCATTGTACAACTTCATCAGGTCCTTGGTCATCAGGTATGACGCGCATGGCGTCAACGTGTGCATGACTGAAAATTTGTGAAGCTTCAAGCAGTCAAGATACATAATCAGGGGGACAATGGCACAACCCTCTGCACAATTCTGCTTGCTGCCTTCTGATTGCCACCTAACCACAGCTGCCTGCAACTCATCAACAACAAGCTGACAAAAGTCCATCTGAGCCATAGCCGCATAATCCAAGTTCTCTACCGTCGCAGCAACTCTACCCAAACGAACTGCAGGCCTCGGGCACAGCAAATTCTGGTAAAGTATCAGGAAGAACACATTCACAGCAAGGTCAACACTCACATAATCATCTTCCTCCACCAACACCTTCAACCTCTCAAGCAAGTCCTTGACACCTATACTTTTTGAACGGTCAAAGCCAAGCTCATCCTTGAGGGCAGTCAACGATTCATCATGACCGCTGGAAGCAGGCATGGGTGCAGTGTGACGTCCCATAGGTAAATCAAAAATGTGATGAACTGCATCACGATTGATTCGAAGAACCCTGCCATTCCCAAAGTCCATTAACATAGTGGCAGGGTCAATCACTCCCATCAAATAGCACATAAGAATGCGCGACACATTTTTCTTTACTGTCAGATCAAAGACAACACCAAATCCAGCATCCCTAACACAGCTGCAATGCGCCTCTTTCAACAAAGAAGCAGCCTTGCAAACAGCGGGAAGCGACAAATGCACGGTCTTGTTAAATCGAGAATCATCTCCCTCACCATCATCTTCAGTTGCGTTGCTCTTACTAGACTTCTTCCTCTCTGTAAAGGGAAATGCAGTCTACATTAGAAGATTAGGAATAAAAAAAGAGACATAGAAAAAATAGAAAGAACAACAAATGAAGGGAAAAAATGCAGTGCACTTCAACAAACCTTTGGAGTAGCATCCACCTCCTCGCCAGAATCACCACCAACATCTTCATCGACATCATCATGGCCATGCTTGGGTACACTCTTAGATGAACCACAGTCTTTGCTTCTAGAAGGATGAACACCCTTCACATAATCAGCAAGCACAAAGTCGTCGTCATCAGAATTGGGACCTTCAGTGACATGTAGTCATTTGCGCTGAGGATCATCACTTCCACCAACTTCAGCGGTTCTCTTGCCAAGATTCTTCTTCATTCCAGCAACACATGGACTCCGCCGAGGTGTACCACCTTCCTCAGCATTAGTACTCAACCTCTTCTTCACCTTGCCAAATTTACCACCATTGGCACCATCTGCAGTTCTCCTCTGCTTCTCCTTCTCAGCAAACTCTTTTGACTCAATTTCAAACCTCAACTTCTTCTTGCTTTGCTTCAACTCATATTGACGAAGCTGTCCCGGGACCATCCAATCCTGTGTAACTTCCTCTGTACCATCAACAGACTGCGACTGTGTTTCAGACAAGACAGGACATCTCTGATCAAAGCTCACACCAACATTACCCTCTGCAAAATAATGGTCAATCAATTGAGTAACCTCCTCAAACCCAGGCGCCCTAGCATGGAAAACAGACACTGCGTCAAAATAAAGTTTGTCTATGCTCGTTAAAAATTGCACAAAAAGAACAAATGCAGTACAGTTAGACATATAAATGTTGTGCTCAACCATAAACTCAAAATAAAAAATAATGTAGTGTACAAAAAACTTGAATAAAACAACAATGCAGTTCACAAGTACATACACTGGAGCTCACATACAAAAATAAAATGCAGTGCTGCATATACTAAATTCATGGATATTCACAACAAAAATGTCAAACTAGATAAAACAAAGCATACACAAAAATAAACAAATTAATCACATACCAGAAGAAGGGGCCACACTTATAGGAGAAGATTCAATCGGCGAATTCACTTGATGTCCTCCCTCGACACCATGATCCTTACCACCAGCACAAGAAGAGACAATTGGTGTATCATTATGAGCACTGCAATCACCTGCTAGATTAAAAAAAACAAGAAAAAAGAAATTACAAAAACATCACATGACAAAATAATGCAAACGAATGCTGACAACTAACAGAGCATAACCCAATATGCAGGATGAATTAGGAAACTAGATAAACACCAAACAATATAAACAAAGCCTAACGAATAAGCACTCCACATACCCTGAACTCCTTCTCCCGGCCTGCTCGGCGAAGACATAGCGTTTCCCTGCAACACAAAGGACAAAGTGACAGACATAAGCAACAAAATCGGCGAAAATCTCACGAAACCCTAGATCCGCATTGCTACACACACCTATCGACTTCAAAACGAGATAAAATCGACTGCCTACGAAAAATTACACAAGCAAAAAGAGCTACAGTAACTACAAGAATCACAAAAACAAGGCGAGGGGACAATCAACACCGAGCCAAGTGGAACGTACCGAAGAAAAGTGTGCAGCGACGGCGGCGGGAAGGGGGAAGGGGGGCGGCGACAGGAACAGACAGGAAAGGGTTGCGGGAGCGCAGCGGCAAGGGCTCACGGAGCGGACAGCGACGCCGAATGCAGGAATAAGGACCTCTTGAGGGCGGCGGTTCTCCGGGCGACGGCGGTTGCTGCGTGCGACGGCGGTTTTGCCCGAGGGAGAGATGCCTCGGGAGAAACTGCAAGAGAGGAGAGGGGATTGTTCTCGGTCTCTTTCTCTGACAGCGGAGCGGTGGAATAGCCTGGAAACGATACGTAGGAGGCCCGCGTGTCGCAAAAAGGGTCACAAATAACGGGCCGGCCCAAAAATAGCCCGGACAAAATAAGCCAGTTTACATCAAAACGCACATATTACTAAAAAACAACAAAAAACATGATGCAGTTCTCTGTGAAGAATCATGAAGTTCAAACGGTAAAACAACAAATAAAATACATACAGTTCATAAAAAAAGTTAAAATCAAAAGCAAAACGCATGTTAAGAAAACACATCCGAAAAAAGTCCACCTTCAATTAAGTGCCACACAAAAAAGTGCCCCCCTCCGCTCTCCCCTTAAACCTCCCGTACAGTGAAGTAAGCACACGCAAAAAAAACAAATGCAGTACGCACTGCTGGAAAAATGCAGTGCATTTCTATACAGGATGTAGTACGCCATTATGCATTTCTTTTTCAGGGATGAAGAAAAACGTGAACACGCAAAAAGTAAATGCAGTGCGCAAGTACACGAACGTGCAGTGCAGTACAGTATCATAAACAATGCAGTACAGTCATAATTTGCTAAGCAGTGCAGTCCCGTACATTCGAAAAAAAAGATTACAAAAAAGTAAAAACACGGGAACAAAAATGAGAACTATACATGCAGTAAGGAATGAAGTTCACATCTAGTACATAACCATGATCAATGCAGTGCACCGATGATTTACCAAAAAGTAGTGCACTCCATGACATTAAAAAGCATACAAAGAATAAAAACTGATCACCCAAATAATACCAGCCCCAGCCACACAAAATTTGACAACGTACATGCGTCTCTGAACTACCCGAACACAGGCCCAACAAAACCGACTAAGAAAAAACAATAAGTTCAAAAAAAGTGGGGGGGGCCCACCCCCTCCCTCCCATTTCCCTACCCATCCCGTGCAAGGGACTGCAATAAGTACCGGCAAAAACAAGATGCAGTACAGTGCGGTAGAAGTATGCAGTGCATTCCGTTGCGCAATGCAGACCGCCGAAGCATATAGCAAAGACACGCAAAAAATGATGAAGTACACACATGTATACAATGTTGCAGTTCTGATTTGTACACAACGCAGTGCGTAAGTGTAATCAATGCAGTTATGTTGTCACGCGGTATACATCTATAAAACATGACAAAATGCCTGTTCGCATAGAAAAAGGTGGTGGTTAAAAAAAATGTCCTGATCAAAAATAAAACAAACCCACCTTAAAAAAACTCCACGTTCGCATACATCCACCCGATCGGAGCAGTTCCATCGCCACAAGCCCACGATCACAGATGCAAAAACCAACCCACGATCCGCACAACCGCATCATCAGCATGATCGTGCAGTTCATCCGACGAGGCCATCCCACCCCGCGCCCTCCCCTTAAATTCATACTCCTGCCAAAGGCCTTCTCATCCACAAACAACACAAGTATCCATTGCGCACCCACCAAAAGCACCAAGCCCTGCCACCGGCGATGACGTTCACCGACGAGTACAAGGGCGACAACGCTGTGGAGGCGCAAGGCAACACCAAGTTGCACGTCATCCACACCAATGACAGGAAGCAGATGGCGATCACCCTCGCGCGGTACGAGCGCCACCTCAGCCTCCAGCGCCACAAGATCGTCGGCATTGATCTCGAGTACGACAACGACGATGAAGCGACGTAGAAACCCGCCCTCTGCCAGCTCTCCATCGGCAAGAATCACCCGATGCTGCTCTTCCAAATGAGCGAAAGTGAAAGGTGCACCGTCTTCGACAACTTCCTCGCCGACCCTAGGTACACCTTTGCAGGCTTCTCCATCGACAGCGACAAAACTAGGCTGGAGCGCGTCAAACTGGAGGTCGCCAACTTCGTCGACATCCAGAAGGAGTGGAGGGTGCCCGAGGCAACAAAGCCTTTAGACTCCCTCGGAGACGTCTCCGGCGTGCTCATCGACGACTAATACAACAACATGAAGAAGAAGATCACCGACGACGAGCACCAGCGCTGGGCCATCCTGCCTCTGTCCAGGAGGCACATCGAGTACGCGGCAAAGGACGCCTACGCAGCGTACGAGATATGGAACCGCATCACCCTCACCTAGGACGGCCTTCGCCGTGCAAAGCTGGAGAAGGAGGAGCCCCCCAAGAAGCGCGCCAGGAGCAGCTGGGGATGGGGAGAGCCTGACTGGTGAAGAAGAAGATGGTGTTGGTCAGGAGCCAACAATGCCAGCGTTCTTTTAGAATTATCATCAAATTTGCTTTCTGTTGCTTGCTTATGTATCATTAGTTTGCTTGTGTGCTGAACCTAGTTTGCTTGCCATGCACAATCGCTTTGTAATGATGAACTCTGATTATGTTAGTTTGCTTTCTGTTCAACTTAGCTTGCTGGTGATGAAATTGTCATACAGAATATCTATGATAATTTGTTTTCTGTTGTCTGCTAATGTATCATTAGATTCGAGCAGTGCAGTAAAAAGAGTTGAAGTGTGCAAACAGGACGCATGCAGTGCAAGTTGTGTATGAATGCAGTACAGAATCTGTCCAATGAAGTCTTAACATACCCAACAAAGCGATGCACGAACCTAAATTTGAAAAAATAATATATAAGAGCAAAACCAGAAAATGAAAAACGCAAACACGTAAATAATCAATGAAGTACAGAAATATATGAGCGTGCAGTACCGAACCATAATCAACGCATTACGCGTATGATTTACTAAGCAGTGCACTCCCATACATTGGGAAAAAAAGATTATATAATAGCAAAAAGACGGAAACAAAAAAATGGCAACTGTACATGCAGTACGTAATGCGTACACATGCAGTACAGAACCCTGATCAATGCAGTGCAAGCTCCGGACATTGAAAAAAACACCTAAGAAAGAAAAAGAAAAGGAAAAAATGACCACCCAGGTGGCACCGGCCCCAGCCAGTCTTGTAATAGGTCTGCGCCCACAGAAGGCGAGTCATTTTGAGTCACAGTGCATGGGGCTGGCCACACATGGGCCCACAGGTCAGAGAGCATACAGCTGCGAGCGCCGTGTTTAAGCGCCCAAATAAGTAACAAGAGGAATTCGACACAGATGCCTCGCCACCGCTTATCAACATGTCGGCCGCGCCTTCCGCGGGCAAGGTGGGACTAAACATTAGACCGCACACAGCGCACCGGGAACCAGCCGTGTGCTCACAGGCCGACCTGGGCCCAATTGCGTCTTCACTACCAGAACACAGGGCCAACAAAAAAAAGAGGCCACTGAAAATAAAAAAATGCTACATACCATACACAAAACACAGGCCCAACCACGCGTTCGTAGTTTGCCGTGATATGACAATGTAGTTCGCTATTTTCAAGTAAGCAGTCCGGTTGCTTCTTCAATGCATTCGTGTTCACTGAATCACACCCAATCCACCACCTAACGCCAACCACACCATTTATTACTTCCATTGCTCGATTGGTTGCATAAAAACTTATCCATTCGTGCTACAGACTAACACAACTCCTCCCCCCATTCCTCATTTTCCTCAAAACGTAGATCTAGGGTTCATCCCATCCACAGCTCTTCTCTGGAATTCCACTGAACCCGCCATGGACTGTAAGTGCGGGTGCTTGGCAAGGATGGCTCCGGTAGCGGACACATGCGTCTACGCAGAAGGCCTACAGCTCACCAACACCGAGTGGTGCAGCATGCTCGGCTGCCTGATGATACCCAACAGGGGGTTTCGTGCGCCATTTCTTCATCGCCTCACAACCGCAGATCTACAGGAAAGTTGGGTATGTTTTTCCACTCACAAATTTTGGACATAATCTAGACTGCAAATACACATCTGAATATATAGTTCAATCAATTTGTTCAGTAATATCAACAAAAATACAAAACAGAATTTGTATTCTTGTTCAGATCTGTTAGCTATTAAGACTAGATGCTTCCACCTATCTTTCTTCAGTACCACACCATGTATCGACATATGTACAAAAAAAGGGTCAGTAGATAGGTTGCAGTTATCTTAACATGCTGGAGAAGTACACTGTTACTGACATTGCAGTGCACACATGTTGCAGTATAATATATATCCCAGTAAAACTAGGAGTCAATTGCGTATATAAGTTTGTTCATACATTGCAACTACTTTACAAAATACTATCATATGTATGTAACTATTTAAGTAAACATAAACAAATCATACTAAGTATAAAACAAAAACATTTGGTGTTTACTTACAAATTCTTTTTCCACCCATTACAATATGCAGAAACTGACATCCACAATAAAATTTCATGCTCCGAGTTCAGGGAAGCTTACTTTGGAGCCAGAACACAAGAATGACTATGGAGACATGGAAGCTGACTACCACATCGACTCTGAAGACTGCATCAACATAACTACTGGTTGGAAAGATTTTGTCTCCCAGAATGGCTTTGAGGCCGGAGAAGTGGCCATGGTCTTTTTCTACAAAGAAGAAGACTCCATCAAGTTTACAATATTTGCACTCCACGTTGTCTAATATGAAGCAACCAATATTTCTAATGCTTTTCTTATGCTGTATGCTTTTAAAATTATGTCCAACAGACAATTTGAACGATGCCTATTTAAAGTATGCAACCTCAACTACGTCATTTTATCATCCTTTTAGACAAAGTTTCTGTTGGCAGTAATGCAGTTCTCTCGAACACATAGTGTGGTACTAATAATAACAAAAAGCAGCCATCTGAAATAGTAACAAGGAAATGCAAATGGTAGAAACTTTGCACTTAACATACGATGTTCAAAAACAATTATCATAGTATGCAGTTCAAAAAAATCTTATAATAACTATTCAGCTAACACAAGCGTATCATGGACCATCCATTCTAATAGCAGAATAGAAAATTAACAACACTGCTAATGCAGTACAGAAATGCATATTATGAAGTCATCTAGAACACTGAATGTAGTTTAAGAAAAGGAGAAATCTCATAAACATCCATAACCACTGTAATACAGCTACAACGAAGTATGCTACCAAAGAAAATGCAGTGCACTACAACGTATGCCGCGACTACAACAAATAAAATTAAAGCACTGAAACTACAGACAATGTGATAGACTGATAGAGGTGTCAATTTCACTCGCACTTCCATAACTCGCCTAAAAATTGTACAGCCACTAAACTATCAAAAAATACACCAGCAAAAATTTACATGGAAGACATGGCAACTTGACGAACAGCATCACCTTTGATTTAAAAACCGCGATTCAAAAAATGACAATTATACCCGCAATACAATGAATTCAAACCTACAGCAATAGTAATTACAATATTCAAACACGCGTGGACGGGCAAAAATCAAAAAAATCAACAAGAACAGAGGAGCGGACGAAGCTCACCCGCCCGCACAACCAAAATAGAAAGAAATTGAAAACTAACTCCTAAAAATTAACAAATTATAGAGTGAACGGACCGATTAAAACGAACACAATCAAACAATTCCTACTAAATAACAACATCCGAGCACAAAAAAATCGCATCTGACGCGAACACGAACGAACAGAGAAAGCTCGTCCGCCAAATCCCTCGATTTGCAAGCACTCTAGTATATTTTCCTGTAAATTAGAAAGAATAAAGCTAAAATGAGATGTAGACACAAACTGAGTCATCCCGCGACACCCGATTCCACATAGAACACGCGGGCGGAACACCGGAAAATGAAGCAGTTCTCCCGTGAAGCATTGCAGTGCCCAACGTAAAGAAGATGCAGTGCACTTGCGTTCAGCGTGCAGTGCGGAAGTGGTGTGCAGAATAGTTATTCTGCTAATATTAGCAGAATAGACCGTCTGTATATATATATATATATATATATATATATATATACATATATATATATATATATATATAGTCACGCCATTCGTCACCCTAGGTGAGGAATAGGTATTCTTCACCCTCCTCTATTTTACCATCAATGCATCGTAATTTTACGTTCCGTAAGTTTTTTCTTAATTCCAACGTAAAAAGAGACTGTAAGAAAATATATAATCGTTGTAAAAAATATTTTATGTTATGTAAAATTACAAACGTAAAAACATAGTGTAAAATACACATAAACTATAAATTTTCTTGTCTTATGACCTATATTTTTATTTTCTTATGCCAAATTTTACGTAGTGAATCAATAGGAATGTAACTATTTAAATTCCAAACATAATTTAATTATGAAATCATTGTAAGATTACCTCGGATGAAGAATAACCTATTCTGCACCCTGGGTGATGAATAGTAACACTTTATATATATATATATATATATATATATATATATAAGATAGCAATTTGGGACACCTAGGTGCCCAGGCACCTTGACTAGATACCGTTGGATCATATCTTGATCTGCTGTTGTGATGATTGCATGCACACCTTTAATGGAAACAAAAAAAACTTTCCATGCATTGTATGCTCACGTACATGCACTAATGAGATTCGGAAAAAATGATGCATGTTAATTGTTTACCTTCCAAACATTGTTGCATGTGTGATACTATGGAAAGGGTTAAATCTAGTAACTGGTGCATGCCATTAATTGTGTCTTTCGTGAGAGAGTAACAATTAATTAATTTTTCATACCCGTTTCCTTCTATGATAGCCACTGGTTAATAAATTAATGGAAAAAAGTGAGCACAGGTTTAGGTATGTCACGATTGTCTCACAATATCACGAAATAATATATTCATTTGCGGTATGCACATCACAAAGTAAAAAATAATTAAGATACATACCCTTTTGTTTCATTAGATATATATAGTGGGTATTATTTTGTTTAGGTATTAAGATCACAAAGTAAAAAGTGAGCACGGGTTTAGGTATGTCAGGATCGTATTATTTTGCCATACCTAATACCTTCAAAAATTAGAGGGTATATACATACCCTTTTGTTTCATTTGGTATATACATACTCTTGGGTATCTTGGAATGCAGCTATGGTCAAAATGTTAGAAACATAAATGATGCATGAATAACCAGAAATGTCATGGGTATACATATACGCACCATCTTTTTTCTAGAAGTCAATGGAAGGTATGAGCAAAATATTTTTAATGAACGTATAATAGAGTGCACTGTTATAGAAAAATACTATGCGGTTTTAGTTTGGAAAGGTAAATTTTTAGGGAACCAACAGTAAATCATTGACGATTAATGATTGGATACATGCAAACAAAACATGGAAAGTCAATATATCATAAATTGTACACATGCATGAACAAATATGACTTGCCATAACGGGTCTAGGTGCCCAGGCACCTAGGTGCCCCAGATAATTTACCTATATATATATATAGAGAGAGAGAGAGGCACTATTCTGATCCTGGGATCAGAATAACTATTTGGATCACGGAGCGCCCTATAAGGGCCCGATGGATCCCTCCCGAACTCTGCGAGCCCCCCAGCCCCGCTGCGCACCCCAACCCCCCTGTCGGCCCACCCGCCTCCCCATGCCATGGCCGCCCCGCCTCCCCCACGCCTCGATCCCATCCCGCCCCCATCCTCCCTGCCTTCCCGGACCTCCGTCGTGAGATCCCGTCACCGCCGCATGGATCCAGCTCCACGTCGGATCCCGTCGCCGGCGCGCGGATCTCGGCACCAACCCCGTCAGCCGCCAAGACCCAACAACCCACCGCGCCACCGTGACCCAGCCACCGCCCCCACACTGCCGCTTTGGTGGAGCTTCCCCGGAGAGCAACCACCAACCATGATGCACTCCCCAACCACCGCGCATCCCTGGATTCGTCGCCACCACGCGAAGGCGAACTCCCCCGGCAGGGATCCACCGGGGACAGCGGCGGCCCGATCCCCTGTCGCGGCCAATGACCTCCTGCTCCGCCCTTGCTGTGGTGGCCGCCGCCGGCCTTCCTCCGCGCTGGAGCTGCCCGTCCCCTACCTCCCGACGATGCCTTGGTCTCCCCCACCTTCGGTAGTAGCTACAACGTCGGACATCTCCTGCAGTGGATCAGGTCATTGACCACCGCCTGATGCAGCGTCGGACTAGCGGATCCACGCTGCTCCTCCACCTCCTGACCAATGCCTCCGGCCTATCTTGCTGCTCACCTCCTCCTCACATATGCATCAACAAAATATGGCAGCCGCTGCACCCCACATCATTGAACAGTAGCAGGTCAACTCCTCCAAGGTCACATGAGCTCGCCACCAAAAGCCCATGGTCTATTGAGCCAGAGCTGGCACTGGACGCCGCCGCGGCCGGTCATCTGGATCAGAGCCACCAACCCACGTCCGCACAGAGGGGGCTGGTAGCAGCCCCGTTGATGGGGATTGGGCACTATCTGCAGCTACAGGTGGCATCGACCTGCAGCTGCAGGGAGGGTCGACCTGCAGCTGGAGGAGGTGTCGACCTAAAGCTCGCCACACACGGCACTACGACCTACAGCCACAACGGTCCACCACCTACAGCCGGCACCGCAGCGCCTCGGTCGTTCAACTCCACTCGGTGCTCGTCGTGGATGACCCGCCATCGTCGACTCCATTGGCTTCCTTCCGCTGTATGCGGCAAGCTCCATGAGCTACTCGCATCTACTCTGTTTAGAAGAGCGTCGTGAGCTCGTCCAACTATGGCTGCTTCTCTGCTGGTATGTATGCCCATGGAAAGACTGCAGGAAAAAAGTTCAGACAAAACTAGCAGGCAAACTTGTTCAGTGTTGCGTTCAAAAAGCAATTTGTTCAGTGATGCGTTCTTGCATGTTCGTTGCTTCAAATTGTCAACCTTTAGTAGATGCTGGTAGTTCATTCTTTAATTCTCAGGGCACCACCAATGGCCGGTCCCTATTATCTTGACGTACTATAATCTTCTGACCATTACATTTGACATGTTCGATGGAAAACTTACTGTTTCATGGCAATTCACTAACAAAAAGAATTGTTGCAGTAAAAAATATAAAAGTATTTGAAAATTAACTAAGAAGGGAATAATCCAATTTCTATACAAATAATGTGGTACTAGTTCAAATACATATATTTACAACAGTGCGTTGAAAAAAAAGAAACACACCTAAAAGAACTCAAAGAAGGTCGTGCATATTTTTGCAGACCTTGGATTCAAAAGAAAAGATGTGTATAAAACCGGGGTGATTTCGAAACTTCAGGTTAAAAAACATCGAAGTTCAAACCAAAAAAATGTAAACAAAAAAACATGGAATTCAATGATTAATAACTATGGAGCTTCATAAAAAAAATAGCACGCGAAGTTCATGTTTCAAAAATTTCGAAGTTCACGTATAGTATATATAGAAGAAAAATCATCAAATGAAAAGGGGGTCGCCTAGGCCATATCACCAAAAAGCAAAAAATGCATAAAATGCCGCGATAAAATTCTATAAGAATTTCAAATTTAAAACCGAAGCATCTCGACGTTAAAAATGAAGTTTTTAATATGTAAAAGTCAAATTTGGAAGTTTCAAAAAATTTGAGCAAGTTCAAATAAAAAAGTACTTCAAAAATCTTTATAACAGGGTTTCCCCGTTTATAAAAAAATTAGAGAAGTCCAAATTAAAAAAGAGGAGCATTTCAAATGATTTTATAAAAACTATCAACATGTGGAAGTCCAAATGGTTTTCCAAATTACTCTTTAATCATAGGGAATTAGAGAAAACTATAAACATGTGGAAGGAGCGGTTTTGCATAGCTTTCCAGCGCCATATTATTTGCCTCATTCCGATAAACGGTTTAGAAATGCGATGAAAAATACAATTCACGTTTTTTGTGTGAAGAAAAAACAATTTTCAAAACTGCTCTTAAACCGCTTATATTTTGCCAAAAATTTAACTTGGGTCATGATACTCATGTCCATAGCTTACCAACGGTATATCGCAAGCCCCATTTGGGCAATGTTGGCGGAAGTTCAACCTAGCACTGGAGGAAGTTCAGGTCAAACAAATCAGGCAGTAAAATTGCAAAAAACACAAGTTCATCACGACCCAAGAGCAAAATCTGCCAACGAGCGAGTGACAGAAGTTCAAGGGAAAAACAACGGGGAGTTCAATTACTACGCGGAATGCGTTTGAGGTGAGGATAAAAGAATGTAAAACTAAAAGCCTAAAACGTTTGTTGCAAGAAGTTCACGTGCTTCTCCGAGTGAAGTTCGAGAACTCTAGTGCTAGATGTCCGACCTTCAATTACATGTAGAAAACAGAGTGAAGTTCAAACAAGCATGCCCCAGAAGTTCAACTACTTCACGCAGTGCATATCCATTCACGATGAACGCAAAAATCATGATATCGCCATTGAGGTTTGTTAAAAAAATATTGTGAGAGGGTTTTGTACAAAAGGAATATCATTTGTGTAACACCGATGAATTGGTGAAAAATTACAAACAAAAATACGCGACAGAAGTTCAACGTGAAAACAGAAGGAAGTTCAACCACTACGCTAAATGAATTTCGGATGAAAATGTTTTAAACCGTCGTGAGTATGAAAAAATGATCAAGACAGAAAAGTTGCATGTTTACAGCAGCTTTCCATCGGTATATCACTTGCTCAATTTTGGTGAGTGGATGAAGAGCTATGAGCAGTGGATGGAGAGCTGCGAGCAAAAAAAATACGTGAAAAACAGAGTGAAGTTCAGGTGCGCACGCCGAGAAGTTCAAGTTCTTCACGCAGTGCATTTTCGACAATCTGTTTCGTGAAAAAGGCAGAATGAATGATCTCGCCATTTTCAAAATTACTTGAAAATGGCTAGGAATCAGAGAAAACCATCAACATGAAAAAGTTTCGCATTTTCCGTAGCTTTTCAACGGTATATTATTTGCATCATTCCGATAAAGTTTGTACAAATTACGGCAAAAATAAATTTTCCGCCATTTTTAAAATTGACTTAAAACTGTAAGGAATTGGGAGAAATAATATGTACCAAAAAGTTTCACATTTCCTCAAGCTTTCCAATGCCATATCATTTGCTGCATTCCGACCTACGGTTCAAAAATTATCTCGAAAATACGAACTCGGTGGAACTTGTATCGTTTTCTAAATTACTTTTAAACCGTTGAAAATTAGAAAAAACTTTTAACATGGAAAATAGCGCATTTCCATAAGATTTCCAACCCCATATCATTTGCCTCAATTGGATTAGCCGTTTAGAAATGGCATCAAAAATACGAACTCGGCTGTTCGGTTTGCAAAATTTTACGATTTTCCAAATTACTATTTAACCATCGGGAATTAGAGAAAACTTTCAACATATGGAAGGAGCGGTTTTTCAGCAGCTTTCCAACGCCATATTATTTGCCTCATTCCGGTAAACGGTTTGGAAACGCGATCGAAAATACGATTCACGTTTTTTGTATGAATAAAAAATGATTTTCAAAACTGCTCTTAAACAACTTACATTTTGCCAAAAATTTAACTTGGGTCATGATACTCATGTCCATAGCTTTCCAATGGTATATGGCAAGCCCCATTTGGGCAATGTTGGCGGAAGTTCAACCTAGCACTCGGGGAAGTTCAACGTACTACTGTCGGGGCAGGTCAGGTTGTGATCGGAATATTATTCTCATCCCGTGATCAGAATAGTGTGTGTGTGTGTGTGTGTGTGTGTGTGTGTGTGTGTGTCTATATATATGCGGTGGCGCTAAAGTGAGCTTGAGCGCAGAATGGCTAATTCTACGCTCCGGCAGGACTTAAACGCACCGCTTGGCCGAACAAACTAATCATCGTTCAACTCCTAGTAAACTCCCTTGCAAAATAAAGTAATGATATTAAATTCATTACCGGCTGCATGCATCAAACCTCCGTGTCGCGTTGTCCTATCTGTTCACCAAACCCCTCCTAGTAAATTCCCTTGCAAACTACAGTAACAAAATTAAATTCGTTACTGCACTACACACCCCCATCCATTCCCGTACTAGCTATTCTCCTTAATACCTTATAGTAAAATACAGTGGAAACACAGTAACAGAGTTAACATCATTACGGACAACCTGCACTAGTATTCCATCACGTACTAGCTATTCATATAGTAACATAATTAAAATGGTTACCACTGCATGCACCAATCCTTCGCCGCGCTAGATTCTGCTAGTAAAATTCTATGTAAGCATCGTAAACAATTACCGGATGCATGCATGAATCCCCGCAGCCCCTAATTCTACTAGTAAATTTCCTAGTACACATGGTAAAAGAAGTGAAATCCTTACCAGATGCATGCTAGTATTAGTACTGCATACTCTTTATAAAATCATCAAGGATTAGGAAGAAGATGTAATTGGCATGTCGTATCGTAAAAGAGTGTACCGACTGATAGAACTTTATTAGGTCGTTTTACAATAATAAATTGATCTTTGTACGTATTGCTCAAATTTTACTATATAAAATTATTGTTTTACTACATATTGCTTAATTTTTACTATCAACAAGGTTTGCATGGCGTGCGTTGGTTGTGCTGGCTAGAATCGTAATGTGCGCGTGGAGTTGGTTCGAACGGCTGCCTGATTAGCGCACAGCGGCTGGAGCGTAGAATAAGAGTAGTGCGCTCAGTCTCAGTTTAGCGACCCTGAGACTGAGCGCACTACTCTTATTCTACGCTTTGTTATTTGGATCACAGCCAGCCGTATAAGGGCCCGACGAGATCCTCCCAAACTTCCGAACCCGCTGTGAAAAAAAATCCCACGCCACGGCCGCTCGTCCCCAACCTCCTCCGATCCCCTGCCCCCTTGATCCACCACGACGGCACGCCCCTCCCCTGGATTCGGCGCTTCCCGCCGCCGTCGCCGCGGCACTGGCGCGCCTCCCACCGCCGACCCCCATCCCTCGACGCGCCTCTCACCACTGTCGCCCCGGCCCCAGCGCGCCCCTCTCCATCCCAAGATCGCCTCCCACCGCCTCCTACATCTTGTCACTGCCGCCCCTCCACCCTACAAAGCGCCACCGCCCTGCATCTCTCCGCACCGGAGTGGCGACACCCCCTACCTGCCGGCGCACCTCCACAGTCAAGCAGACGGGGAGCCGCCTCCGGCAGAAGGTGCGGCAGCCTCATGCACGCGCCTCCGCCTGTCCGAGTGTGCCGCCATGGTGAGCCGCCTGCATCTGCACTTGCAGTGCCCCATCTCCAAAAAGCACCTTTGCCCCATGGCGTAGCTTTCGCCTTGTCATGCGGTAGGCCTGGTCTCCATCCATCGCGTGTCGCCTGCCCTTGCGTCTCTAATCGAACTTCCGCAACTTCTCTCTCTGCTGCCGCACACATGACACTAGCTGGCTGCCGTTCACATAGTCCCTCGGCCGCAGTCCATAGCGCGTTGACACTCCACCACCGGCCACCTTGCATGTGCCACGCCAAGCGCAGGTCCGCTAGGGCGCCTGAACTTGAACTGTAGTGCCTCTCGCATCACTGTCGTCATGTGTTTGTTGCCGAGAACCGAGTGGGCAGGCACCATGCACTCCCAAAAGTCCCAATCTTCATGTGAATAGTCGCGATAGTGGTCTTCCCCCAAGCAGACCAACTAACAACAGCAAGTTGCATATACTTATTCCCTTTTGCAGGAAGAAATATGTCGAAGAACACACTGAAGCTAAGAACAAAATAGACTTGATCTGAAGAAAATGGGTACAACAAGCATTGAAGATCATCTGGGCGCCCAATGGCAGGTGGTCCATTGCGGTAGTTTTCTCAGAAATCAAGATGTTCTGCTATGCATTTGAGAGTAGATGGAAGAAGAAGAAAAGCACAGAGGGGATAAGACATAGCAACACCGATGGATAAAGGTGAGAGAAAATTTACTGAGTAGCGCCATCCATTGTGGGGTGGTCCTTGTTTTATTTCGCTTCAGAATAATGTTTGCATCTGAATTTTCTTGCTGCAAAAGCAAGTGGCATTCACTGCCTTTATTCAGGTCAAGGCCTCCGCTACTGCTAACCTCCCCACGTTCCATGTCGCCTGCTTGTGGGTGCCTGTCAATGCAGGCAAAAATTACATGGGCAAGGTTATATCTACAGGAAAAAGTTCAGAAAGAAGATGGAGTGTGCTTCAACTTCTTCTAGCATTTTTAATTCTCAGTACAAAAGGACATCTCAGAAAGAAGAAATCGCAGTCTGCTCGTCTTGTTTGATGTTCAAGTGTTCAGTTATTTTCTACCTTTTTTGCTCTCCATTCTGCTCAAAAGCTTGTACTTAAAAAATCCTACACTCTATCGCTCAGCAGGTCACGGCCTCCTCTGGATGAAGGTCACAACCTCCTCTAGATGCAGGTCGTGGTGTCCTTGTCCTTGCCGTCACTGCTCCAGCGTATCACGCTTCCATACATGGTGGTGTTTTGGACTGGAGCAATACGGAACGAGGCAGTGCGTGCACTTGCTAAGAGTTGTGGACCACCGCATGCGCCTCAAAACAAACTTCCTGTAGCATGTGTACGAGTTTACCCACAGTGATTTTTGTCAACATGTTCTTAGGGATGGAGACCTAAAATAGTCAACTTGTGCATTGTTGCTTCTTTGGATTTGTTGTGGCAAGGAAGAAAAAGAAGATGGGGAGAGGACGTGTGGTGGTGAGTGGATAGGAAATGTGTGAAGAAGAAAAAACATAGTGTTTCAATTGGCCATTTATTTTTATCCATTTGGGTGAAAAATGTTGTCCCCTATATGTTAATTAAGGTTATAATAAATGAATTTATTTATTTCAGTTTTTTGAATTTATTTATTTTAGTTTTCAACGTGTAGTACAAATAGTTTTTCTTGCAAAGAGTTCAATAATTCCACAGCAATTAGAAAGAAGGTCAAACACACTTACGTCAGAAGGCCATGTTTACTACAAAAGTTTCAAAGAGTAAACATATTTTCAACGTCCAGCTTAGTTAAAAATTTTATTTTTTCTAGGAAAGATGATTGTGCTCTTTTCCGTGTTTGCTCATATGACCAGTTTGAAATTTGAAATCACCAAGAAGGTCAAAAACCATAGAAGTTCAATTTGAAATAACTGAGAAGGTCAAAAGACCTAGAAGTTCAAATATGCAAAACTAGAAAATTGTTTGCTTATTTAAAACCATATTTTTCTAAGAAGTTCAAAGTAAAAAGGAGAGAAGTTCAAAGGTTAAAAAACTTAGATGTTTTCTCATTACTAAGTAATAAAATGAAGAAATTCGGATCCCCGATCTAAAAAGAAACAAAGAAGTTTGAATTAAACTAACAAAGTACTTCAGTCATAATAAAAAATAAGTAAAAACCTAGAAGTTCAATTTAGAGTAGCAGATCATTTTGATATTCACTGTTTCAAGAAAAACCCGAGAAGTTTAGATTAAGAAATCTAAGAAGTTTGAACTTAAAAACTCAGATTTTCCTTGCTACTAATAAAATAAAATTGAGAAGTCAAAAATAAAATAACGATGTTGTTCGATGCATATCAAAAACTAGAATTATTTCCTTTTCTATGAAATAAAATTGAGAAGTCCAAACTAAAAGGTAGAGCCGTTCAATATCTATAAAAAGCCTTGATATTTTCACGTAACCGAGAGAAGTTCAGATTGAAAACTATTAGAAGTTCACGTACTACATGGTGTGCATTTTATATTAAAAAAGAATGAAAAGGAAAAAGGCTAAAAGTTTTATTAATAGAAGTTCAAGTGCTCGCCCCGAGAAAGTTCAAAAAGTAAAGAATGGAAACCAGGAAGTAGGATTTTTTCTGTTACTAAAATAAATAAAACCAAAAAGTCCATATTAAAAAGATAGAGAAGTTCAATGATTATAGAAAACTCAGATTTTCCTTGTTATTAAAGAATGGAAACAGGAGGTTCAAAAATTAAATAACAAGAAGTTCAATTTTTAAAAATAGTGCGCTTCAAAATTTCACAAAAGAGATTAAGAAATAAAATCAGGAAGTCCATATTAAAAAGATGAAGAAGTTCGATGATTATAGAAAACTCAGATTTTCCTTATTATTAAAGATTGGAAACAAGAAGTTCAAAAATAAAAAACAAGAAGTTGAACTTTCAAAAATGGAGTGCTTCAAAATTTTATCAAAAAAGGATTAAAAAATTCAGATAAATATTTATAAAAAACTCAGATATTTTCACGTAACCGAGAGAAGTTCGATTGATAACTGCCAGAAGTCCACGTACTACATGGTGTGCATTTTGTATTAAAAAAAGAGTAAAAAAGCAAACGCTAAAAGTTTGTTGTTATAAGTTCAAGTCCTTCGTCGGAGAAAGTTTAAAAAATTATTCTGAGAGAGATTTGTACAAAAGGAATATCATTTGTGTAAAAACTGACGAATGGATGAGAAAATTACAAACGAAAATACGTCACAGAAGTTCAACTGAAAACAGCAGGAAGTTCAACTACTACAGTGGATGAATTTGAGATGAAAAACTTGTAAAATCGTCGTGAGTATGAAAAAATGATAAAATCGGAAAAGTTGCGTGTTCACAACAGCTTTCCATTGGTATATCACTTGCTCAATTCCGATCAGTGGATGGAGAGCTACGAGCAGTGGATGGAGAGCTACGAGCAAAAAAATCACGTGAAAAACAGAGTGAAGTTCAGGTACACGCGCCGAGAAGTTCAGGTTCTTCACGTCGTGCATTTCCGAAGAATCTGTTTCGCCATAAAGGCAGAACGAATGATCTCGTCATTTTCAAAATTACTTTCAAACACCTAGGAATTAGAGCAAACCATCAACATGAAAAAGTTTCGCATTTTCCATAGCTTTTCAGTGGTATATTATTTGCCCCATTCCGATAAAGTTTGTTGAAATTACGGCGAAAATACGTTTTTATCCATTTTCAAAACTGACTTAAAACAGTAAGGAATTGGGAGAAACAATATATACCAAAAAGTTTCGCATTTCCTCAAGCTTTCCAACGCCATATCATTTGCTACATTCGGACGTACGGTTAAAAAATTAGCTCAAATATACACACTCGGTATAACTTGGACCGTGTTATAAATCACTTTTAAACCATTTACAATTAGAAAAAACTTTCAACATGAAAAAGTAGCGCAATTTTATAAGCTTTCCAACGCCATATCATTTGCCTCAATTGGATTAGACGTTTAGAAATGACATCGAAAATACGGACACGGCTGTTCGGTTTGTGAAATTTTACGTTTTTTCAAATTACTCTTTAACTGTAGGGAATTAGAGAAAACTTTTAACATGTGGAAGAAGCGGTTTAGCAGCAGTTTTCCAACGCCATATTACTTGCCTCATTCCGATAAACGGTTTAGAAATGCGATAGAAATTACGATTCACGTTTTTTGTGTGAAGAAAAAACGGTTTTTAAAACTGCTCTTAAACCGCTTACATTTTGCGAAAAATTTAACTGGGGTCATGATACTCGTGTCCATGGCTTTCCAACGGTATATAGCAAGCCCTATTTGGGCAATGTTGCGGGAAATTCAACCTAGCACAGGGGAAAGTTCAGGTCGAACAACTCAGGCAGTGTTTTTCAACCTAATACTAATGAATGGATGAGAACATTGCAAACAAAAATACATCATAGAAGTTCAATGTGAAAACAACAGGAAGTTCAACTACTGCAATGAATGAATATCAGATGAAAAACTTTTAAAATCATCGTGAGTATGAAAAAATGATCAACACGGGTAAGTTGCGTGTTTATAGCAGCTTTCCACTGGTATATCACTTGCTCAATTCCGGTGAGTGGATGGAGAGCTACGAGCAGTGGATGGAGAGCTACGAGCAAAAAAACACGTGAAAAACAGAGTGAAGTTCAGGTGCGCACACCAAGAAGTTCAGGTTCTTCACGCGATGCATTTTTGACAATTTGTTTCGCGAAAAAGGCAGAACGAATGATCTCGCCGTTTTCGAAATTACTTGAAAACAGCTAGGAATCATAGAAAACCATCAACATGAAAAAGTTTCAGATTTTCCGTAGCTTTTCAGCGGTATATTATTTGCATCATTCCGATAGAATTTGTAGAAATTACGGCAAAAATACGTTTTTAACCATTTTCAAAACTGACATAAAATCGTAATGAATTAGGAGAAACAATAAATACAAAACAGTTTCGCATTTCTTCAAGCTTTCCAACGCCATATCATTTGCTGCATTTGGACGCACGGTTAAAAAATTAGCTCGAAAATACGAACTCGGTGGAACTTGTACCGTGTTCTAAATTACTTTTAAACCATTCAAAATTAGAAAAAACTTTTAACATAAAAAGTAGCGCATTTTCATAAGCTTTCCAACGCCATATTATTTGCCTCAATTGGATTAGCCGTTTAGAGATGACGTCGAAAATACGAACTCGGGTGTTCGGTTTGCGAAATTTTACGATTTTCCGAATTACTCTTTAACCGTAGGGAATTAGAGAAAACTTTCAACATGTGGAAGGAGCGGTTTTGCAGCAGCTTTCCAACGCCATATTATTTGCCTCATTCCGATAAACGGTTTAAAAATGCGATCGAAAATACGATTCACGTTTTTTATGTGAAGAAATAACGGTTTTCAAAACTGCTCTTAAACCGCTTACATTTTGCCAAAAATTTAACTTGGGTCATGATACTGATGTCCATAGCTATCCAACGGTATATCGCAAGCCCCATTTCGACACCTTTTAGCTGAAGTTCAACCTAGTACTCGGGGAAGGTCAGGCGCGTTACTCGGGAAGTTCATGTTGTGATCAGAATATTATTCTGATTCCGTGATCAGAATAGTGTTTATGTATATATATATACTTAAAATATTTTACATAACTTAAAATATTTTTTATGATGATTATATATTTACTTACGGTCTCTTTTTACGTCAAAAATAAGACAAAACTTACAGAACATAAAATTACAATACATTGATGATAAAATAGAGGGGGGATGAAGAATAACTATTTCTCACTCAGGATGACGAATAGCGCGACCATATTACGTTTGACCCTATCAATAGCGCGACCATATATATTACGTTTGACCCTATCAATACACCGTATTATACGTTTCGTAAATTTTCTGTTACTTCATATATAAAAAGAGAACGTAAGAAAATCATAATCGCTGTAAAAAATATTTTATGTTACCTAAAATTACAAACGTAAAAACATAGTGTAAAATATACATAAAATGCAAATTTTCTAGACTTAAAACCAATATTTTTGTTTTCTTATGCCAAATTTTACATAGTAAAATCAATATGAATGTATACGAAATGTAATTTATATTTAAAAGGATCGTAAGATTATCTCGGGTGAAGAACAACGTGTGTGTATATATATATATATATATATATATATATATATATATATATATATATACCTACTATTAAAGGGAATATGTATTCTTGGTTTGGTTTAGTCCTTTATGTTCGGTTTACACACGTCAAGCGATCCGGGCCAGTTACTTGTATGTTGATGGGCCTTTTATGGGCTTTCATAGAGGGACTGCGAAAAATAATTGGGTCAAAATAAATCAACATTGTGGAAATTGAACACAAGACCTCCTGTCTATCTCTTAGATGTAACAACCAAAGACTTATGCACCTTTCATATTTACTAATCCCAACTCACTCTAAATATATGAGTGGCAGTCATCATGTTTATTTTTTTGCGAGAAAAGGAGTTGATATTAAAATGGCCAAATTACTGAAAGGTCCACACAGAAAAGGAAATTACAACCAAGCCCCTCTGCAACCCGACTACGCCGGCGCCATGGACGAGCCAGTGACGCGCCGTTCGCCGCTGCTCGTTGACGCCTTGGATCGAAGCAGCCCCGGGTGAAATGGGAAGTCTCCGATCAACGGTCCTTGAGGACCTACACCCATGGCCGTCATCGTCGCACCGCTCAACATCGCCTTCCTTCTCCAGATCTTCAGCCGTCGGAATCGCCATCCCTCGATCTCCGTCACGGGGGAACCGTGCATGGCCTCTCCACCGAGCAGCGAGCACAAAGAAAGGAGCTGGTCCACCGCAGAGCTCCACTGGAACTTCGCCGTCGAAGGGGAGACCAACACCTGCAAAAAGCTGATCCAGTCGGACCGCCGCCTCCACGACGCCACCGACTAGCTCCCTAGGCACTCCTACACTATGTACACGCTGCAAATCGGGCCTCCCCGTCCTCCCACCACCGGAGCGTCCGGCAGAGGGCGAGGGAGCCGCCGATTCGGCAACGGCGAGGTGGAGAGCTCGGAGTTCGCACAAATCGCCCTTCGTTCCTGTAGGTGGGGAAGGGTGAGATCCAAGGCTCATGTTTAGGGAGAGCTAATTAAGAAAATGAGCTAATAAAGGAAGGATTGTGGGCTTAAATATAATATTTAAACGAATGTGGCTAATTAAAGAAAGGATTATGGGTAAATCAGTAGAATAACTATTAGAAAGATTGTGGTCTTAATAAACTCTACATGAAGGATTTGAGGTAAAAAGGTAGGATAATTAAAAGAAAGGATCTATAGGCCTTAATGTGTTGGGGCTACTAAATTAGAAAAGGAAGGATTTGATTCCCGACTAAAACGGGTGAGGACTTCATGGTAATTAATGAAAGGATCATACTTAAATGCCATTAAAAAGGATTGTATTTAAATGAAATCAGTGGAACATTACGCCCCGCAAAGAAAATATGAACACGACTAAATTGCGACATATTTTTTATGTTCATTTTGTAGAAGGACGATGCTGCGTTGCAACATGTTCTTCATAATGAATCCAATGCTGTGGGACATTATACTTGTGCAAAACATCAATTTTTCCCGTTGCAACGCACGGGCATATGTGCTAGTATATACCTATATTTATTTATGTATCACACACACATACATATATACGGTCTTAATACTTAGGAGCCCATGTCACCGAGTTCACCCTAGGGTCTTCCGAAACATAGGGCTGGCTCCCTCATTGCGCCAGTGTTATTAGATATTGAAGAGCTAGCAGCTACTTTTTCTTCTTTTGATATTCTTCATGTAAAGAGACGTTCAAATGTTCCGGCGCACCTCTGTGCAAGACATGCTCGCACATTGGAGGTGACGGAGTGTTGGATGAACTCTCCCCCTGGACTTCTGGTTACTAGCCTTATGGCAGACAGTGTTGGAGCTCGGTTGATCGAATAAAGCTCTTCAGTTCCACGCAAAAAAGAAAGAAACATAGGGCTGGCCCTGTTCTCACTGTTCATCGTCAACCTTGTTGGTTGGATGCAATGTTGTGTCCGACACCATCACCAGCATTGTTCCTCTCGGCTTTCTCGCTCGCGGCGTAACACGCCTGACACCGTCATCATGAGCACATGCCAAGAAACTCTACTTTAACTATCTGTCATGTGTAGTTGTTAACTCTTAATCATGCTGCATGTACACAACCAAATACCATGTAGTTGCATCAATCACCCAAATGCAGGACACTAAACGTCATGCCAAATTGCTCCCCTAATGCATGAAGGGCAACCAAACGATGTGCATACAATATTTTTTTCAATCAGGTCCAACTGAGACATATATATGCGGGCAACCAAACACGTCATAAGTTGAGATGGAGAAGAGAGAGGCTTGCCTTCTCATATCATAACTTTTTTTGAGGGATCCTCGTATCTTTTTTCCTATAATAAAACACGGATTGACTCTGTTGGGTTCATCGTCACAATACGCTTCTTCCCGTGAATTTACGCTTTCAGTTTGAATTTAAAACATATACGCGAGGTGGTACTAATATTTACTCACTACCACCCGTAAGTAAAAAAAGACCTAGTAAGTCGATCCCCATCTCCCTATCTCCCTCGATCCCGCGGGTCGCGTACGGCACTCCTCTCTCCCTTGATCCCTTCTTTCCCCATCGCGCCACCAGGCGCACCCGCCCACAACCCACCATCGATCCCGTAGCCCTTCGGTGCTCCTCTCGCTGACAACCATCGTCGCCTCCCCCAAGGCCACTGGCGCCTCGTCTCTGCCACCTCCTCCCTCACCAACCTCAAGCCCCTTCTCTAGTGCCTTCCCTCTCCTCGCACCACCGGCCACCGGCGCCCATGGCAAGCACTATGCCCCTGCACCTATTGCCGGCCTCCGGCTCCAGCAACAACAACTCTGCCCTCCGTCGCCTGTGCCATGCCTAGATGCGCCTCTGCACACCCTCTTTCATCGGCTGCTTGCGCCCGCAGCTTCGTCCACAAGCTTCCACTACTAGGGAAAAGCTTAGCAGCAGCGCGGGTTTTAGGCCTATTAGTAGCGCGTGCTGGAGCGCTACTGGTATGGCGCTACAGCTAAAGGTTAGCAGTAGCATGGGTTAACCCACGCTACTGCTATATCGACTTTAGTAGCATTTTCTCCAAACAGTGCTACTGGTAATTACTAGTAACGCTTCTCCCGCACGCGCTACTACTATTATTTCGTATTTTATTTCTTTTTTATTTCATGTTTTATTCATACACCTTTTGTCGGTGTACAAAAAGAGGGGTGCACTTTTTGTACCCCTATAACTGTGCACGGGCAGTCTGAGCGACGGGCACCACCACACTGAGCAAGGCAAGGGAGGTGAGCCAAGGTAAGGCCGAAGCTCAGGAAAAGCAGAACGACGCCAAGACCAAGACCACAAAGAGCAAAGGGTACGAAGCAGACCCCCCCGGCAAGATCCTTGCCGGGAGGCGGTTTTAGCAAACCCGGCAAGACCCTTGCCGTGGCAGCTCGCCCCACACCTACGGAGTAAGTCACCCTTGAGTCCACTGCCCCCATGGGGCAAGGATTCGGGAGACATCCCCGTGGTGGCATGCAGATCTTTGTGAAGACATCCAAGATCAGATACACCCTTTAGAAGATGATGATCCTTGGCGGGATCCCAGCCAAGAAGGACCACAAGGCCCCCGGCAAGAGCCTTGCCGGGGATGACAGCAGGCGCCATGGCGAGACCCTTGCCGGGGCCCCGGCAAGGCCTTTGCCAAGAGCACCCGTAGGGCCACCATCAGGCCCACGCCAGTCAAATCTCTACCGTCGTTCGCATGCAGCTGCTGACCCAACCAGCTGGGCAGGCACCTGCGTGGCGGCATGCGGATCTTTGTGGAGACCCACCACTGCGCCACCTTAGTTGCCTGCCTGCCTACATGGCACCGCGGGCGCCGCTGGCCAGGGCGCGTGTCGACACGAGAGGAAGCGGCGACGGACGAGACAGGGCTCTCCCCCGTCCCCGATAAAACAAGGACACCTGGGCAAGATTCATTAAATGCGCCTTGTCATGTAATGCAAGGGATAACCTCACATCACTGTACCCTTTCCACCTCCTGTGTGCCACTGTGGCAACCCCTTTCCTATAAAAGGAGGCCCGAGGCGACCAGGAGGAGGATTCGGCTTTTTGGAGCTCCTCACGCCCCATAGCTAGCTCAAGAACATAGATATACAATCCACCAAAGCAGGAGTAGGGTTTTACGCATCCTCGCGGCCCGAACCAAGATAAACGAACCGTGTGCTATCTGTTTGATCCGCTCTTCTCACGACCCCGCGCCCCGCAACCGTAGTAGGGATTCTTGTGATCCCATAGGTGTCGTTCCCACCGACACCTTTATACAAGTTTTCATACAGCAGCAATTTAGAGATTGTTTTTACATCATAATGAGTTATTACATCGCTGGCCGAAAGAACCGTGGACTAGTTTCAAGTGGATGGACATCCACTTGAAACTAATCCGCGGTTCTTTTACCCAATGATATAATAAATATCATCGTCATCATCATCATCATCATCATCATCATATCATTAACAACTTATCATCATAATACATCATTGTCATATAACACCTCCTCATGATTATCATTTTCATCAATGATACATTGCTACATCTTGAGCTTGCGTTGGTTTTCCCCGAAGAGGAAGGGCTGATGCAGCAGAGTAGCGTAAGTATTTCCCACAGTTTTTGAGAACCAAGGTATCAATCCAGTAGGAGGCCACGCTCAAGTCCCTCGTACCTGCACAAAACTATAGCTACTCGCAACCAACGCGATTAGGGGTTGTCAATCCCTTCACGGTCACTTACAAGAGTGAGATCTGATAGATATAATATTTTTGGTATAAAGATGCAAAGTAAAAAGTAAAGGCAAAGTAAAAAAGCAAAACAAGATTAAAGTGATGGAGATTGATATGATGAGAATAGACCCGGGTGAAGGAAATATGCCCTAGAGGCAATAATAAAGTTATTAATTATTTCCTTATATCATGATAAATGTTTATTATTCATGCTAGAATTGTATTAACCGGAAACATAATACATGTGTGAATACATAGACAAACAGAATGTCACTAGTATGCCTCTACTTGACTAGCTCGTTAATCAAAGATGGTTATGTTTCCTAACCATGAACAAAGAGTTGTTATTTGATTAACGAGGTCACATCATTAGTTGAATGATCTGATTGACATGACCCATTCCATTAGCTTAGCACCCGATCATTTAGTATGTTGCTATTGCTTTCTTCATGACTTATACATGTTCCTATAACTATGAGATTATGCAACTCCCGTTTACCGGAGGAACACTTTGGGTACTACCAAACGTCACAACGTAACTGGGTGATTATAAAGGAGTACTACAAGTGTCTCCAATGGTAGATGTTGGGTTAGCGTATTTCGAGATTAGGGTTTGTCACTCCGATTGTCGGAGAGGTATCTCTGGGCCCTCTCGGTAATACACATCACATAAGCCTTGCAAGCATAATAACTAAAGATGTTAGTTATGAGATGATGTATTACGGAACGAGTAAAGAGACTTGCCAGTAATGAGATTGAACTAGGTATTGGATACCGACGATCGAATCTCGGGCAAGTAACATACCGATGACAAAGGGAACAACGTATGTTGTTATGCGGTCTGACCGATAAAGATCTTCGTAGAATATGTAGGAGCCAATATGGGCATCTAGGTCCCGCTATTGGTTATTGACCGGAGACATGTCTCGGTCATGTCTACATTGTTCTCGAACCGTAGGGTCCGCACGCTTAACGTTACGATGACAGTTATTATGAGTTTATGCATTTTGATGTACCGAAGGTTGTTCGGAGTCCCGGATGTGATCACGGACATGACGAGGAGCCTCGAAATGGTCGAGACATAAAGATTGATATATTGGAAGCCTATGTTTGGACATCGGAAGTGTTCCGGGTGAAATGGGGATTTTAACGGAATACCGGGAGGGTTACCGGAACCCCCGGGAGCTAGATGGGCCATAATGGGCCTTAGTGGAAAAGAGAAGGGGCTGACCTAGATGGGCTGCGCGCCTCCCCCTTCCCCTAGTCCTATTAGGACTAGGAAAGGGTGGTCGGCCACCTCCTCCTCTTTTCCCCTCCAAGGAATCCTAGTTGGACTAGGATTGGAGGGGGAGTCCTACTCCCAGTGGGAGTAGGACTCTCCTGCGCTTCCCTCCTTGGCCGGCCAGCCCCTCCTCCCTTGCTCCTTTATATACGGGGGCAGGGGACACCCCAAGACACACAAGTTGATCCTTGAGATCGTTCCTTAGCCGTGTGCGGTGCCCCCTGCCACCAAATTCCACCTTGATCATACCGTTGTAGTGCTTAGGCGAAGCCCTGCGTCGGTAGTACATCAAGATCGTCACCACGCCGTCGTGCTGACGGAACTCCTCCTTGATGCTTTGCTGGATCGGAGCCCGAGGATCGTCATCGAGCTGAACGTGTGCTAAGAACTCGGAGGTGCCGGAGTAACGGTACTTGGATCGGTCGGATCGAGAAGAAGACGTACGACTACTTCCTCTACGTTGTGTGATCGCTTCCGCAGTCGGTCTGCGTTGGTACGTGGACAACACTCTCCCCTCTCGTTGCTATGCATCACCATGATCTTGCGTGTGCGTAGGAAAATTTTCGAAATTACTACGTTCCCCAACAGTGGTATCAGAGCCTAGGTTTTATGGTTTGATGTTATTTGCACGAGTAGAACACAAGTGAGTTGTGGGCGATACAAGTCATACTGCCTACCAGCATGTCATACTTTGGTTCGGCGGTATTGTTGGACAAGACGATCCGGACCAACCTTACGCGTACTCTTACGCGAGACCGGTTCCCTCGACGTGCTTTGCACATAGATGGCTTGCGGAAGACTGTCTCTCCAACTTTAGTTGAACCAAGTGTGGCTACGCCCGGTCCTTGAGAAGGTTAAAACGGAGTCTATTTGACGAACTATCGTTGTGGTTTTGATGCGTAGGTGAGATGAGTTCTTACTTAAGCCCGTAGCAGCCACGTAAAACTTGCAACAACAAAGTAGAGGACGTCTAACTTGTTTTTGCAGGGCATGTTGTGATGTGATATGGTCAAGGCATGATGCTGATTTTATTGTATGAGATGATCATGTTTTGTAACCAAGTTATCGTCAATTGGCAGGAGCCATATGGTTGTTGCTTTATTGTATGCAATGCAATCGCGATGTAATGCTTTACTTTATTACTAAGCGGTAGTGATAGTCGTGGAAGCATAAGATTGGCGAGACGACAACGATGCTACGATGGAGATCAAGGTGTCGCGCCGGTGACGATGGTGATCATGACGGTGCTTCGGAGATGGAGATCACAAGCACAAGATGATGATGGCCATATCATATCACTTATATTGATTGCATGTGATGTTTATCCTTTTATGCATCTTATCTTGCTTTTTTGACGGTAGCATTATAAGATGATCTCTCACTAAATTATCAAGAAGTGTTCTCCCTGAGTATGCACCGTTGCCAAAGTTCGTCGTGCCTAGACACCACGTGATGATCGGGTGTGATAAGCTCTACGTCCATCTACAACGGGTGCAAGCCAGTTTTGCACACGCAGAATACTCAGGTTAAACTTGACGAGCCTAGCATATGCAGATATGGCCTCGGAACACAGAGACCGAAAGGTCGAGCGTGAATCATATAGTAGATATGATCAACATAACGATGTTCACCATTGAAAACTACTCCATCTCACGTGATGATCGGTTATGGTTTAGTTGATTTGGATCACGTGATCACTTAGAGGATTAGAGGGATGTCTATCTAAGTGGGAGTTCTTAAGTAATATGATTAAATTGAACTTAAATTTATCGTGAACTTAGTCCTGGTAGTATTTTGCAAATTATGTTGTAGATCAATAGCTCTCGTTGTTGCTTCCCTGTGTTTATTTTTGATATGTTCCTAGAGAAAATTGTGTTGAAAGATGTTAGTAGCAATGATGCGGATTGGATCCGTGATCTGAGGTTTATCCTCATTGCTGCACAGAAGAATTATGTCCTTGATGCACCGCTAGGTGACAGACCTATTGCAGGAGCAGATGCAGACGTTATGAACGTTTGGCTAGCTCAATATGATGACTACTGGATAGTTTAGTGCACCATGCTTAATGGCTTAGAATCGGGACTTCAAAGACGTTTTGAACGTCATGGACCATATGAGATGTTCCAGGAGTTGAAGTTAATATTTCAAGCAAATACCCGAGTTGAGAGATATGAAGTCTTCAACAAGTTCTATAGCTAAAAGATGGAGGAGAATCGCTCAACTAGTGAGCATGTGCTCAGATTGTCTGGGTACTACAATCGCTTGAATCAAGTGGGAGTTAATCTTCCAGATAAGATAGTGATTGACAGAATTTTCTAGTCACCATCACCAAGTTAGTAGAACTTCGTGATGAACTATAATATGCAAGGGATAACAGAAACAACTCCCAAGCTCTTCGTGATGCTGAAATCAACGAAGGTAGAAATCAAGAAAAACATCAAGTGTTGATGGTTGACAAGACCACTAGTTTCAAGAAAAGGGCAAAGGGAAGAAGGGGAACTTCAAGAAGAACGGCAAGCAAGTTGCTGCTCAAGTGAAGAAGCCCAAGTCTGATCCTAAGCCTGAGACTAAGTGCTTCTACTGCAAAGGGACTGGTCACTGGAAGCGGAACTACCCCAAGTGATTGGCGGATAAGAAAGATGGCAAAGTGAACATAAGTATATTTGATATACATGTTATTGATGTGTACTTTACTAGTGTTTATAGCAAACCCTCAGTATTTGATACTAGTTCAGTTGCTAAGATTAGTAACTCGAAACGGGAGTTGCAGAATAAATAGAGACTAGTTAAGGGTGAAGTGACGATGTGTGTTGGAAGTGGTTCCAAGATTGATATGATCATCATCGCACACTCCCTATAATTTCGGGATTAGTGTTGAACCTAAATAAGTGTTATTTGGTGTTTGCGTTGAACATGAATATGATTTGATCATGTTTATTGTAATACGGTTATTCATTTAAGTAAGAGAATAAATTGTTGTTCTGTTTACATGAATAAAACCTAATATGGTTACACACCCAATGAAAATAGTTCATTGGATCTCGATCTTAATAATACACATATTCATAATATTGAAACCAAAAGATGCAAAGTTAATAATGATAGTGCAACTTATTTGTGGCACTGCTGTTTAGGTCATATTGGTATAAAGCGCATGAAGAAACTCCATGCTGATGGGCTTTCGGAATCACTTGATTATGAATCACTTGATGCTTGCGAACCATGCCTTTTGGGCAAGATGACTAAAACGCCATTCTCCGGAACAATGGAGCGAGAAAAGATTTGTTGGAAATCATACATACTGATGTATGTGGTCCGATGAATATTGAGGCTCGCGACAGGTATCATTATTTTCTGATCTTCACAAATGATTTGAGCAGATATGAGTATATCTACTTGATGAAACATAAGTCTGAAACATTTGAAAAGTTCAAGGAATTTCAGAGTGAAGTTGAAAATCATCGTAACAAGAAAATAAAGTTTCTACGATCTGATCGTGGAGGAGAATATTTGAGTTACGAGTTTGGTGTACATTTGAAAAATTGTGGAATAGTTTCGCAACTCACGCCACCCGGAACACCACAACGTAATGGTGTGTCCGAACGTCGTAATCGTACTTTACTAGATATGGTGCGATCTATGATGTCTCTTACTGATTTACCGCTATCGTTTTGGGGTTATGCTTTAGAGACGGCCGCATTCACGTTAAATAGGGCACCATCAAAATCCGTTGAGACGACGCCTTATGAACTATGGTTTGGCAAGAAACCAAAGTTGTCGTTTCTTAAAGTTTGGGGCTGCGATGCTTATGTGAAAAATCTTCAACCTGATAAGCTCGAACCCAAAGCGGAGAAATGTGTCTTCATAGGATACCCAAAGGAAACTGTTGGGTATACCTTCTATCACAAATCCGAAGGCAAGACATTCGTTGCTAAGAATGGATCATTTCTAGAGAAGGAGTTTCTCTCGAAAGAAGTGAGTGGGAGGAAAGTAGAACTTGACAAGGTAACTGTACCTGCTCCCTTATTGGAAAATAGTACATCACAGAAAACTATTTCTGCGACACCTATACCAATTAGTGAGGAAGCTAATGATGATCATCATGAAACTTCAGGACAAGATACTACTGAACCACGTAGATCAACCAGAGTGAGATCCGCACCAGAGTGGTATGGTAATACAGTTCTGGAAGTCATGCTACTAGATCATGATGAACCTACGAACTATGAAGAAGCGATGGTGAGCCCAGATTCCGCGAAGTGGCTTGAGGCCATGAAATCTGAGATGGGATCCATGTATGAGAACAAAGTATGGACTTTGGTTGACTTGCCCGATGATCGGCAAGCAATTGAGAATAAATGGATCTTCAAGAAAAAGACTGACGCTGGCGGTAATGTTACTGTCTATAAAGCTAGACTTGTCGCAAAAGGTTTTCGACAAGTTCAAGGGGTTGACTACGATGAGACCTTCTCACCCGTAGCGATGCTTAAATCCGTCAGGATCATGTTAGCAATTGCCACATTTTATGATTATGAAATATGGCAGATGGATGTCAAAACTGCATTCCTGAATGGATTTCTGGAAGAAGAGTTGTATATGATGCAACCAGAAGGTTTTGTCGACCCAAAGGGAGCTAACAAAGTATGCAAACTCCAGCGATCCATTTATGGACTGGTGCAAGCATCTCGGAGTTGGAATAAACGCTTTGATAGTGTGATCAAAGCATTTGGCTTTATACAGACTTTTGGAGAAGCCTGTATTTACAAGAAAGTGAGTGGGAGCTCTGTAGCATTTCTGATATTATATGTGGATGACATATTGCTGATTGGAAATGATATAGAATTTCTGGATAGCATAAAGGGATACTTGAATAAAAGTTTTTCGATGAAAGACCTCGGGGAAGCTGCTTACATATTAGGCATAAAGATCTATAGAGATAGATCAAGACGCTTAATTGGACTTTCACAAAGCACATACCTTGACAAGATTTTGAAGAAGTTCAAAATGGATCAAGCAAAGAAAGGGTTCTTGCCTGTGTTACAAGGTGTGAAGTTGAGTAAAGACTCAAAGCCCGACCACGGCAGAAGATAGAAAGAGAATGAAAGTCATTCCCTATGCCGCATTCATAGGTTCTATAAAGTATGCCATGCTATGTACCAGATCTATTGTATACCCTGCACTGATTTGGCAAGGGAGTACAATAGTGATCTAGGAGTAGATCACTGGACAGCGGTCAGAATTATCCTTAGTGAAATAAGGATATGTTTCTCAATTATGGACGTGACAAAAAGGTTCGTCGTAAAGGGTTACATCGATGCAAGTTTTTGACACTGATCCAGATGAATCTAAAAGTCTCAATCTGGATACATATTGAAAGTGGGAGCAATTAGCTAGAGTAGCTCCGTGCAGAGCATTATAGACAAAGAATTTTGCAAAATACTCACGGATCTGAATGTGACAGACCCGTTGACTAAAATTATCTCACAAGCAAAACATGATCACACCTTAGTACTCTTTGGGTGTTAATCACATAGAGATGTGAACTAGATTACTGACTCTAGTAAACCCTTTGAGTGTTGGTCACATGACGATGTGAACTATGGGTGTTAATCACATGGTGATGTGAACTATTGCTGCCAAATCACATGGCGATGTGAACTAGATTATTGACTCTAGTGCAAGTGGGAGACTGAAGGAAATATGCCCTAGAGGCAATAATAAAGTTATTAATTATTTCCTTATATCATGATAAATGTTTATTATTCATGCTAGAATTGTATTAACCGGAAACATAATACATGTGTGAATACATAGACAAACAGAATGTCACTAGTATGCCTCTACTTGACTAGCTCGTTAATCAAAGATGGTTATGTTTCCTAACCATGAACAAAGAGTTGTTATTTGATTAATGAGGTCACATCATTAGTTGAATGATCTGATTGACATGACCCATTCCATTAGCTTAGCACCCGATCGTTTAGTATGTTGCTATTGCTTTCTCCATGACTTATACATGTTCCTATAACTATGAGATTATGCAACTCCCGTTTACCGGAGGAACACTTTGGGTAGTACCAAACGTCACAACGTAACTGGGTGATTATAAAGGAGTACTACAAGTGTCTCCAATGGTAGATGTTGGGTTGGCGTATTTCGAGATTAGGGTTTGTCACTCCGATTGTCGGAGAGGTATCTCTGGGCCCTCTCGGTAATACACATCACATAAGCCTTGCAAGCATAATAACTAAAGATGTTAGTTATGAGATGATGTATTACGGAACGAGTAAAGAGACTTGCCAGTAACGAGATTGAACTAGGTATTGGATACCGACGATCGAATCTCGGGCAAGTAACATACCGATGACAAAGGGAACAACGTATGTTGTTATGCAGTCTGACCGATAAAGATCTTCGTAGAATATGTAGGAGCCAATATGGGCATCCAGGTCCCGCTATTGGTTATTGACCGGAGACATGTCTCGGTCATGTCTACATTGTTCTCGAACCGTAGGGTCCGCACGCTTAATGTTACGATGACAGTTATTATGAGTTTATGCATTTTGATGTACCGAAGGTTGTTCGGAGTCCCGGATGTGATCACGGACATGACGAGGAGTCTCAAAATGGTCGAGACATAAAGATTGATATATAGGAAGCCTATGTTTGGACATCGGAAGTGTTCCGGGTGAAATCGGGATTTTACCGGAATACCGGGAGGGTTACCGAAACCCCCCGGGAGCTAGATGGGCCATAATGGGCCTTAGTGGAAAAGAGAAGGGGCTGCCCTAGATGGGCTGCGCGCCTCCCCCTTCCCCTAGTCCTATTAGGACTAGGAAAGGGTGGCCGGCCACCTCCTCCTCTTTTCCCCTCCAAGGAATCCTAGTTGGACTAGGATTGGACGGGGAATCCTACTCCCAGTGGGAGTAGGACTCTCCTGCGCCTCCCTCCTTCGCCGGCCAGCCCCTCCTCCCTTGCTCCTTTATATACGGGGGCAGGGGACACCCCAAGACACACAAGTTGATCCTTGAGATCGTTCCTTAGCTGTGTGCGGTGCCCCCTGCCACCAAATTCCACCTCGATCATACCGTTGTAGTGCTTAGGCGAAGCCCTGCGTCGGTAGTACATCAAGATCGTCACCACGCCGTCGTGCTGACGGAACTCCTCCTCGACACTTTGCTGGATCGGAGCCCGAGGATCGTCATCGAGTTGAACGTGTGCTAAGAACTCGGAGGTGCCGGAGTAACGGTACTTGGATCGGTCGGATCGGGAAGAAGACGTACGACTACTTCCTCTACGTTGTGTGATCGCTTCCGCAGTCGGTCTGCGTTGGTACGTGGACAACACTCTCCCCTCTCGTTGCTATGCATCACCATGATCTTGCGTATGCGTAGGAAAATTTTCGAAATTACTACGTTCCCCAACACCGGGGGCCATAGGTTTCACTAGTGGCTTCTCTCAAGAGCATAAGTATTCTACGGTGGGTGAACAAATTGTTGTTGAGCAATTGACAGAATTGAGCATAGTTATGAGAATATCTAGGCATGATCATGTATATAGGCATCACGTCCATGACAAGTAGACCGAAACGATTCTGCATCTACTACTATTACTCCACTCATCGACCGCTATCCAACATGCATCTAGAGTATTAAGTTAAAAACAGAGTAACGCTTTAATCAAGATGACATGATGTAGAGAGATAAATTCATGCAATATGAAATAAACCCCATCTTGTTATCCTTGATGGCAACGATGCAATACGTGCCTTGCTGCCCCTTCTGTCACTGGGTAAGGACACCGCAAGATCGAACCCAAAGCTAAGCACTTCTCCCATGGCAAGAACTACCAATCTAGTTGGCCAAACCAAACGGATAATTCGAAGAGACTTGCAAAGATAACCAATCATACATAAAACAATTCCAAGAAGATTCAAATATTATTCATAGATAGATTTGATCATAAACCCACAATTCATCGGTCTCAACAAACACACCGCAAAAAGAAGATTACATCGAATATATCTCCACAAGAGAGGGGGAGAACTTTGTATTGAGATTCAAAGAGAGAGAAGAAGCCATCTAGCTACTAACTATGGACCCGAAGGTCTGAGGTAAACTACTCACACTTCATCAGAGAGGCTATGATGATGTAGAAGCCCTCCGTGATGACGGCCCTCTTCCGGCGGAGCTCCGGAACAGGTCCCAAGATGGGATCTCATGGATACAGAAAGTTGTGGCGGTGGAATTAGGTTTTTGGCTCCTGTTCTGATCGTTTGGGGGTACGTAGGTATATATATAGGAGGAAGGAATACGCCGGAGGAGCACCGAGGGTCCCACGAGGCAAGGGGCATGCCCTAGGGGGGCACTCCCCACCCTCGTGACCGCCTCTTTTGTTCCTTGGAGTAGGGTCCAAGTCTCCTGGATCACGTTTGGTGAGAAAATCACGTTCCCGAAGGTTTTATTCCGTTTGGACTCCGTTTGATATTTCGTTTCTTCGAAACACTGAAATAGGCAAAAAAACAGCAATTCTGGGCTGGGCCTCCGATTAATAGGTTAGTTCCAAAAATAATATAGAAGTGGAAAATAAAGCCCAATATAGCCCAAGACAGTAGATAATATAGCATGGAGCAATCAAAAATTATAGATACGTTGGAGACATATCAGGCATCCCCAAGCTTAATTCCTGCTCGTCCTCGAGTAGGTAAATGATAAAAAAATTGATGCGGAGTGCTACTTGGCATAATTTTAATGCAAATCTTCTTAATTGTGGTATGAATATTCAGTTTAGAAAGATTCAAGACAAAAGTTTATATTGACATAAAAAGTAATAATACTTCAAGCATACTAACAAAGCAATTATGTCTTCTCAAAATAACATGGCCAAAGAAAGTTATCCCTACAAAATCATATAGTCTGGCTATGCTCTATCTTCACCACACAAAATATCTAAATCATGCACAACCCCGATGACAAGCCAAGCAATTGTTTCATACTCTAACTTTTTCAAAACTTTTTCAATCTTCACGCAATACATGAGCGTGAGCCATGGATATAGCACTATAGGTGGAATAAAATGGTGGTTGTGGAGAAGACAAAAAGGAGAAGATAGGCTCACATCAACTAGGCGTATCAACGGGCTATGGAGATGCCCATCAATAGATATCAATGTGAGTGAGTAGGGATTGCCATGCAACGGATGCACTAGAGCTATAAGTATATGAAAGCTCAAAAAGAAACTAAGTGGGTGTGCATCCAACTTGCTTGCTCATGAAGACCTAGGGCAATTTGAGGAAGCCCATCATTGGAATATACAAGCCAAGTTCTATAATGTAAAATTCCCACTAGTATATGAAAGTGATAACATGAGAGACTCTCTACTATGAAGATCATGGTGCTACTTTGAAGCACAAGTGTGGTAAAAGGATAGTAACATTGTCCCTTCTCTCTTTTTCTCTCATTTTTTATTTGGGCCTTTTCTCTCTTCTTTTTTTATGGCCTCTTTTTATTTGGGCTTATTTGGCCTCTTTTATTATTATTATTATTATTATTATTTTTCGTCCGGAGTCTCATCCCGGCTTATGGGGGAATCATAGTCTCCATCATTCTTTCCTCACTGGGACAATGCTCTAATAATGATGATCATCACACTTCTATTTTTCTTAAAACTCAACAATTACAACTCGATACTTAGAACAAAATATGACTCTATGTCAATGCATTCGGCGGTGTACCGGGATATGCAATATGACAATGATGAATGTGTCATGATGAACTAGATGGTGGAAAGTTGCATGGCAATATATCTCGAAATGGCTATGGAAATGCCATAATAGGTAGGTATGGTGGCTGTTTTGAGGAAGGTATATGGTAGGTGTATGATACCGGGAAAAGTGAGCGGTATTAGAGAGGCTAGCAAAGGTGGAAGGGTGAGAGTGCGTATAATCCATGGACTCAACATTAGTCATAAAGAACTCATATACTTATTGCAAAAATCTAGAAGTTATCAAAGCAAAGTATTACGCGCATGCTCCTAGGGGGATAGATTGGTAGGAAAAGACCATCGCTCGTCCCCGGCTGCCACTCCGACTTCATCACATAACGGTTCACCATACGTGCATGCTACGGGAATCACAGACTTTAACACATGTATTCTTTAAATTCACAACTACTCAACTAGCATGACTTTAATATTATCACTTCCATATCTCGAAACAATTATCATGCTTCAATCTTTTCTTAGTATTCAACACACTCAAAAGAAAGTTTCACAAATCTTGAATACCAAGCATATTATTATTAAGCAAATTACCATGCTATTAAGAGACTCTCAAAATAATTTAAGTGAAGCATGAGAGATCAATAGTTTCTTTAAAACAAATCCACCACCGTGCTCTAAAAGATCTAAGTGAAGCACATAGAGAAAAATTATAACGCTCAAAAGACATAAGTGAAGCACATAGAGCAAAATTATCTATCTCAAAAGATATAAGTGAAGCACATAGAGCAAAACTACTTAGCTCAAAAGATATAAGTGAAGCACATAGAGTATTCTATCTAATTTTAATTCATGTATGGCTGTCTCAAAAGGTGTGTACAGCAAGGATGATTGTGTCATACTAAGACACAAAGACACAAATAATACAAGACGCTCCAAGCAAAACACATATCATGTTGGTGAATAAAAATATAGCTCCAAGTAAATTACCGATGGAAGTGGACGAAAGAGGGGATGCCTTTCAGGGCATCCCCAAGCTTTGACTTCTTGGTGTCCTTGGATTATCTTGGGGGTTCCATGGGCATCCCCAATCTTAGGCTCTTGCCACTCCTTGTTCCATGATCCATCAAAAGAATTCACCCAAAACTTGAAAACTTCACAACAGAAAACTCAAAATAGAAAACAAGTGAGCTCCGTTAGCGAAAGAAAACAAAAGACCACTTCAAGGTACTGCAATGAACTCATTCTTTATTTATATTGGTGTTAAACCTACTGTATTCCAACTTCTCTATGGATTATAAACTATTTTACTAACCATAGATTCATCAAAATAAGCAAACAACACACGAAAAACAGAATCTGTCAAAAACAGAACAGTCTGTAGTAATCTGTAGCTAGCGCAAGATCTGGAACCCCAAAAATTCTAAAATAAATTTCTGGACGTGAGGAATTTATATATTAATCATCTGAAAAATTAATTAAGTAAATAGCACTCTTTAAATAAAAATTACAGCAGTTCTCCTGAGCGCTAAAGTTTCTGTTTCTACAGCAAGTTCAACAAGACTTTCCCCAAGTCCTCCCAATGGTTCTACTTGGCACAAACACTAATTAAACACAAAAAACACAACCAAAACAGAGGCTAAATAATTTATTTATTAATAAACAGGAGAAAGCAAGGAATAAAAATAAAATTGGGTTGCCTCCCAACAAGCGCTATCGTTTAACGCCCCTAGCTAGGCATAAAAGCGAGGATAGATCTAGGTATTGCCATCTTTGGTTTTGGAGAAAAAGAGAGCAAACTTGTTATCTATGGAATTAATCTTTCTATTTTGACAGAGCACATGTCCATTAATGGTAGAAGAAAGATTAAGAATGTTGCGGAAATTGGCATCTAGGCTAGCTTTTATCTCTTTAATAGATTCGTTTTGGTAAGAAAGCAAGAGAGATGTAATTTCAGTTTTCTCATTAATGGGGTGCCCAAATATAGTTTTCATCCTCTCATAGGTATCTATGGGGTCCCCTTCAAGAAAACCCCCCTCGAAAATAGAATCTAAAACTTGTTTGAACGAAGCGGGTAGCCCAACATAAAAGCTTTTCAAGTAAACCTCAATTTGATATTGGGGTACATAGCTAGCCCGGATCCTTAATAGCCTATCCCAAGCATCTTTCAAAGATTCATCAAGTAACTAACAAAAAATTCCAGAATCATCTTCATCAAAATTACTAAGGTTCTCATTGATAACTCTGGCAAGTTATTCTATAGAATTCCGATTTATGAGTTTAGATAAGATAGTAGGATTGTCTAAAGCACTAGAACTTGGGAGAGAACCCCCAACTCTTTTTGGTTCTGACATGGCGAGGGGAAAGAGGCAAATAGAGAGGGAGGATAGAGAGAGAGGGCGAATAAAACGGCAAGGGTGAATTGGGGGGAGAGGAAAACGAGAGGCAAACGGCAAATAATGTAATGCGAGAGATAGGGATTGTGATGGCTACTTGGTATGTTGACTTTTGCGTAGACTCCCCGGCAACGGCGCCAAAAATCCTTCTTGCTACGTCTTGAGCTTGTGTTGGTTTTCCCCGAAGAGGAAGGGATGATGCAGCAGAGTAGCGTAAGTATTTCCCTCATTTTTTGAGAACCAAGGTATCAATCCAGTAGGAGGCCACGCTCAAGTCCCTCGTACCTGCACAAAACGATAGCTACTCGCAACCAACGCGATTAGGGGTTGTCAATCCCTTCACGGTCACTTACAAGAGTGAGATCTGATAGATATAATATTTTTGGTATTTTCTGTATAAAGATGCAAAGTAAAAAGTAAAGGCAAAGTAAAAAAGCAAAACAAGATTAAAGTGATGGAGATTGATATGATGAGAATAGACCCGGGGGCCATAGGTTTCACTAGTGGCTTCTCTCAAGAGCATAAGTATTCTACGATGGGTGAACAAATTGTTGTTGAGCAATTGACAGAATTGAGCATAGTTATGAGAATATATAGGCATGATCATGTATATAGGCATCACGTCCATGACAAGTAGACCAAAACGATTCTGCATCTACTACTATTACTCCACTCATCGACCGCTATCCAGCATGCATCTAGAGTATTAAGTTAAAACAGAGTAACGCTTTAAGCAAGATGACATGATGTAGAGAGATAAATTCATGCAATATGAAATAAACCCCATCTTGTTATCCTCGATGGCAACGATACAATACGTGCCTTGCTGCCCCTTTTGTCACTGGGTAAGGACACCGCAAGATCGAACCCAAAGCTAAGCACTTCTCCCATGGCAAGAACTACCAATCTAGTTGGCCAAACCAAACGGATAATTCAAAGAGACTTGCAAAGATAACCAATCATACATAAAAGAATTCAGAGAAGATTCAAATATTATTCATAGATAGACTTGATCATAAACCCACAATTCATCAGTCTCAACAAACACACCGCAAAAAGAAGATTACATCGAATAGATCTCCACAAGAGAGGGGGAGAACTTTGTATTGAGATTCAAAGAGAGAGAAGAAGCTATCTAGCTACTAACTATGGACCCGAAGGTCTGAGGTAAACTACTCACACTTCATCGGAGAGGCTATGATGATGTAGAAGCCCTCCATGATGATGGCCCTCTTCCGGCGGAGCTCCGGAACAGGCCCCAAGATGGGATCTCGTGGATACAGAAAGTTGCGACGGTGGAATTAGGTTTTTGGCTCCTGTTCTGATCGTTTGGGGGTATGTAGGTATATATAGGAGGAAGGAGTACGCCATGTTGGGGAACGTAGTAATTTAAAAAAAATTCCTACACACACGCAAGATCATGGTGATGCATAGCAACGAGAGGGGAGAGTGTTATCTACGTACCCTCGTAGACCGATAGCGGAAGCGTTATGACAACGCGGTTGATGTAGTCGTACGTCTTCACGGCCCGACCGATCAAGCACCGAAACTACGGCACCTCCGAGTTTTAGCACACGTTCAGCTCGATGACGATCCCCGAACTCCGATCCAGCAAAGTGTCGGGGAAGAGTTCCGTCAGCATGACAGCGTGGTGACGATCTTGATGTTCTACCGTCGCAGGGCTTCACCTAAGCACTGCTACAATATTATCGAGGAGTATGGTGGAGGGGGGCACCGCACACGGCTAAGAAAACGATCACGAGGATCAACTTGTGTGTCTAGAGGTGCCCCCCGCCCCTGTATATAAAGGAGCAAGGGGGGGTGCGGCCGGCCCTAGGAGAAGGCGCACAGGAGGAGTCCTACTCCTACTGGGAGTAGGACTCCCCCCCTTTCCCTAGTTGGATTAGGACTTGGGGGAGGAGGAGAGGAGGGAAAGGAAAGGGGGGAGCCTCCCCCCCTCCTTGTCCAATTCGGACTTAGGGGGGAGGGGCGCGCGGCAGCCCCTAGGCCTCCTCTCCTCTTTCTCCACTAGGCCCATTAAGGCCCATTAGGTTACCGGGGGGTTCCGGTAACCTCCCGGTATTCCGGTAAAATGCCGATTTCACCCGGAACACTTCCGATGTCCAAACATAGGCTTCCAATATATCAATCTTCATGTCTCGACCATTTCGAGACCCCTCGTCATGTCCGTGATCATATCCGGGACTCCGAACAAACTTCGGTACATCAAAATATATAAACTCATAATGAAACTGTCATTGTAACGTTAAGCGTGCGGACCCTACGGGTTCGAGAACAATGTAGACATGACCGAGACACGTCTCCGGTCAATAACCAATAGCAGAACCTGGATGCTCATATTGGCTCCTACATATTCTACGTAGATCTTTTATCGGTCAGACCGCATAACAACATACGTTGTTCCCTTTGTCATCGGTATGTTACTTGCCCGAGATTCGATCGTCGGTATCTTAATACCTAGTTCAATCTCGTTACTGGCAAGTCTCTTTACTCGTTCCGTAATACATCATCTCACAACTAACTCATTAGTTGTAATGCTTGCAAGGCTTATGTGATGTGCATTACCGAGAGGGCCTAGAGATACCTCTCCGACAATCGGAGTGACAAATCCTAATCTCGAAATACGCCAACCCAACATGTACCTTTGGAGACACCTATAGAGCTCCTTTATAATCACCCAGTTACGTTGTGACGTTTGGTAGCACACAAAGTGTTCCTCCGGCAAACGGGAGTTGCATAATCTCATAGTCATAGGAACATGTATAAGTCATGAAGAAAGCAATAGCAACATACTAAAGGATCGGGTGCTAAGCTAATGGAATGGGTCATGTCAATCACATCATTCTCCTAATGATGTGATCCCGTTAATCAAATAACAACACATGTCTATGGTTAGGAAACATAACCATCTTCGGTTAACGAGCTAGTCAAGTAGAGGCATACTAGTGACGTTTAGTTTGTCTATGTATTCACACAAGTATTAAGTTTCCGGTTAATACAATTCTAGCATGAATAATAAACATTTATCATGATATAAGGAAATAAATAATAACTTTATTTTTGCCTCTAGGGCATATTTCCTTCACGCCAGAGGAGCACAGAGGGGCCCACGAGGAAGGGGGCGCGCCCTAGGAGGGGGGCCCCACCCTCGTGGCCGCCTCTTTTGTTCCTTGGAGCAGGGTCCAAGTATCATGGATCACATTCAGTGAGAAAATCACGTTCCCAAAGGTTTTATTCCGTTTGGACTCCGTTTGATATTCCGTTTCTTCGAAACACTGAAATAGGCAAAAAAACAGCAATTCTGGGTTGGGCCTCCGGTTAATAGGTTAGTCCCAAAAATAATATAACAGTGGAAAATAAAGTCCAATATAGTCCAAAACAGTAGATAATATAGCATGGAGCAATCAAAAATTATAGATACGTTGGAGACATATCAGACATCACATAGCAAGTTGGTCACTAGTCATAATCACAACTACTCCTCATCATCAACTCTAACACATTGTACCACATAATAAATATTGTACCTCATAGGATCTACTATATTCTCTTAGATAAAATAGCATAAAACAAGATAGCGCCTTACTCTCCATTATGGAGAATGGAGATTATCCTGTCTCCAATTATTGCCTTTCGCACAATGTTGCTTCCAAGTAGCTCCTTGCGACTGTCCATACATTTTTTTCATTCTGTGATTTTCATGTCTCCACCTCTTTTAGAAATCCGATATGGACAGGTGAGATTCTGTATGTTCAAAACATTAAGGCAACCTTTCTAATACATCAAATGAGGCACACAATCATCCGGGGTTTTCTGTTGAAAAACATAGTAATAACTTCGTAGTTAGCAATGTAGTTAAGTTTTAAAAGAATTTATGCAAAAGATGCACGGATGTTGTAATAGTAAAAAATCTTACCATGGCATCTTCATGGATGTTACCGTAGTTCAACACGTGCACTAGTGGCACGTATTGACCATAATGTGGAGGAGTTTTATTATAGATATTGTAATTCTCAAGATCAGTACAAAATGCGACCAGATGATTTTTCTCGTGATAAGTTAACTCAGAGCCATCGGTGTAGTAGGTTATGTCTACCATGTTCCGCACATTGTTTGAACAATTAAAATAAGCTGTCAATGGAAATAAGTTGTCAACTATTTTGAAATGAACAATATAAATTAGTTAATAACTATGTTTGAGAAACTCACATAGCGGTAGAATTGGAAGCGTATCAACAAGGACCCAAATGTCCAAATTGTCTTGGTCGATATCAGGATCACCAAGATCCATGGTGACAAACATACCCTCTTGAAAATCATACATCTTGCAAAGTGCTTCTCAACCCGGGCAAACAAAATGGGATATGCTCTCAGAATTGTATAGATTTACCTCAAAATCCATATCAAGATGGGTCCTTAGGTTAATTTTCTTTGTTTCATTCCTCTCATGATCTTCAAAACCCATCCTCTCCAAGACATAGTGTCTTGCATGGCATGGGATAAGCTAGTCGAATTGTAAAAGACGAAAATTACACGTTGAAGTAGTAGAAGTCGAGCTTAATTACGAAAAAACACTTTGCGTCGTAGCTTACCATATCACAATCGAAGGCTTCCTCGAGCTTAATGCTGAAGCGCCGATCTTCGTCCAGGTGAGGCCTGTCGCACAAACCCCGGTCGTTGTGGCACCAGGAGCACTCCCCCGGGAGACATTCGTCATCCGAGTACGACATTTCTTATGTTCAGAATTTAAATATTAAACTTGTACAATTAAATATATGTATTATAAAAATTAAATTAGATCATTATTATTCATCACGGGTTGGCTATCGGTCTGCCGAGTCTATATGGTGGAGACTCTCCCTCACTGATTCCTCTCTAAAATTTGCGACCGTCGGTGATGGTCGTTACTCCTTCTTTCCCTAGTGCATAACAAAGGTCTAGCACAAGGAAAAGAAGGAGAAACGACCCCCACGACAACAGTCGAGATTCTTCGTCCTCTCTCATATATGGTGGATACACCCCCTCACTGATTTTTCGACCTTCTGTGATGGAGCCTTGGCCGACTTATTGTCAACCCGAAATGTCGTTTAATTATTTTTCTAGAAAATCCAGGCCACTCGATATTTCCTACATATTCTAGCACAAGTCATGCCAAAATTCATGAAAAATTCTGGTATGACCTTTTGCTAAAATAGGACATATCGAGCACCTGAAATTTTCCGGAACGGAAATTAATCAACACTCCAGCAAAACATAGGCCACTCGGAGGTGTAACCTGAACATGACCGGCCACTTGGGCAACCACATATCCTATTTGAGCAACACAAGATATACATGTTTTTATCTACATCATATCTTATAGGGCTCATATTGACATGGAGATTTGGCTGGTCTCACCTCGAGGTCGGAGGAGGTCGGTGACGGGGACGACGCCGGGGATGATGGAGGGGCTCCTTGATTTCTGCAAAAACAAAAACCCTATAAATAAAACCCTAGCGAACGACATCGATGCGGGAATAATTGCTTAAACTAAAAAAATAACAACAAATGTGACATGTTCAACTAGTTCTATTAATTCAAATAGTTCTTACTAAATATAAACTTACTATAAATAGAAATAAACTAAAAATAAACTTAATTTATTGAGGGCGGCGGCGGTGAGATCGAGGGCGGCGACGGTGAGGTCGAGAGCGGCGGCGGGCGGCGGCGGTGAGGTTGAGGGCGGCCTCGGGCGGCGGTGGTGAGGGCAGGCTCGGACTCGGGTGGCAGCGACAGAGGAGTAGGGGAACAGGGGGAAAGGAGGACTTAGCAAAATTTTGAGTCCGTGGGTGGTTAAGTCGAATTAGAAGTAGCGCTCTTAAGGAAATGTGCTATAGCTAATTTAGCTATAGCGCATTTTAGAAAAAAAACGCTATTGCTAAAGGAAGCAGTTATTTCTTTTGTTTATCCCAATATCAGTAGCGTTTTGTCCTCGAAAAACGCTATAAGTCTAAGCATGTAAAAACATCAAAAATATACATTGGTCATCATTGATCTTTTTGTGTAGAATCTAAATAGTCAACATGAATCTTCACCGTACCTGTATAGGCACAGGCGAAGATTCATATTGCATCCACAAATCCTACACATATAGTTCAATGAAGACCAAGTGCTCGAGATAGTTTGAGAAGTAACATATTTAAGGTGGTAAACACCTTGTTCACTTAGCAGTATGGGACTAAACTTAATTAGTTGTGGTGATACTTAGCAGCAGCGAGTTTTGAAGAAAAACTCTGCTACTGAGTACTTTAACAGTAGTGCGTCCAGGAGAATGGCGCTACTACTATATCTAGCCTGGAGGCAACGCCGTGGCAATTATAATAGTAGCGCTTGTTTCACCTAGAGCGCTACTGATATCGGGATGTTAGTAGCACGGTTTCCTGGAGCTCGCTACTGTTAATTAGCAGTAGCATTTGTTTTTAAACCACACTGCTGCTAAGATTCTGTGTATAATATTTTCCCTATTAGTGTTCGGCGCCCCTTGCCCCTCCTCTGTTGCTCCTCCGGTCATGACCACCTCTCCCGTCTCCTGCACGCCCTGACGCCTCCTCCCAGGTTCAGCCAGGACCTCCACACCCTCGCCTCCATAGCCTGCTGCTGCCATGTGCCTCGTGCTGCTGCTCGAGGTTGTAGCTAGCCACCACCTCCACACCCTTTGGCTGATTCAGGCAAGACCCTCACAGCCCTCTTCGTTGTCCCGATGATACTTCACGTTAATTTGTCCCACATCGCTCCTGGAACTGATTTGAGGGGTCTTCAAGGCGAGAGCTCCACGAGAAACAATTTGTGGCCATGGCGTGCTATCTATCCCAAGTCCTCCTCATGGCCATGGTAGCCACATCTCATTACCCAAGTCCAATCTTCTGAAAAATCAAAGCCCTCGCCTGTGCATCTTTGGTGAGGCAGCCCAGGGCCCTAGGCAGTACTGTTTGAGATCGTTTTATGGCAATTCCTCACCAGACAAGTAACCTTCAATATCAAAATTAACTTCTGCATTATTTGACCTATTGAGCTCATCTCAAAGCCCATAAAAATCGGCTTTATCCCTGATGTCCGATAAAAAAGGGACTATAGCCTCAGATCAGAAAAGCTTCGTTTTCTTTTGTGATTTTTCTGCGGGACTTGCTTATGGAAACGTTCGCTCTGGGTCAAATCTTAATAGTACTGATGTGCTTAATTAATTCAAAAGTTTTGTTCTTGAATTTTTTCCTAGATTAAATATTCATGATTTGTAGTGGGATTTAGAAAATATTAGTTTCATTGTTGTAGATTTTGTAGGACAAAGTAGGTTGTGGTGGACAAAGAGGTGATAATCGATGGACTTTACCCAAAGAGGCTAATGGTCCTGATTCGTTTAACACCGTAAAAAGCTGATGGTCCTAATTCATTTAAAGTGTACATTTCTTACCACTTCGATTTACATGATATCTCCATGGCTTCTCATGTTAGTTTCATCAAAGTTTGTCAATTGAAATCAAAGTTGACCAACCTATGATAACTTAAGTAGGGACTACAACAGGAATTGAGCAGATGGATTGGTTTCTGCATATAGAACTACTTCTTCTAGATGTTATATATTTGACGTAATTTTCCTTGATCCATCTTATATAGAAATCAGGAAGTATGCACTTGTATAAACATGTTTACAACCTGACTTTGCAGCACTTGAGGTGGTTGTGTTCTATTTTATACCTCCCACCTAAGATAATATGTGCCATATATACTTTTGATCATTTATTAGTTATTGTTTGGTCGTGCAATGTCAAATCTAATGTCCAGAAAAAGCTATTAGGTATTTGACATGTCCGTAGCAAATATATATGTTGAATGTGACATATTGTACTTCTAATCCTATCTTCTCTAGCCTTGTATAGTTGACTCCTAGAGATATGGTAGGGTTAGTTTTCTTGTCACGCAAGACATCCCTTATATATACTGTGACCTACTCCGTGGAATACAATTGAGTTGCACCGCATAATCTCTTTACATGGTATCAGTTTTACCGTGATCCTCTCGCTTCCGCACCCGCAGTCGTCGCACCCTCCCGTAGCCGCCGTTGCCGCATCTCCAAGCCCTAAACGCCGCCGCTGCTACCCCCCCCCCCCCCCGTAGCCTCCGCCGCCGCCTCCTTCCAACCCTACGCCGCCGCTGCTTCTTCCTTCCACAGCCGCCGCTGCCCCCTTCCCTTTGTCACCACCCAAACCCTAAGCCACCACTATGTCTCGCTCCAAGGCCGACCCATCCGACGCCGGTTCCTTCGCCGGTGCCATGTTCACCTTCGACTGCCTCAACGAGCTCCACATCAAAGACCACGTACCCATCGTCCTCGACCTCGACTCGCCATCGTACAACGCATGGCGCACGTACTTCACGCTGCTGTTCCGCTCTTACCGTCTCATCGAGCATGTTGACAGGAGCGTCGACTTCCGTGACATGAAGGACGACAACGAGTGGCTGGCTGTGGATGCCTGCATCGTCAAGTAGCTCTTCCTCACCATCTCCGGCAGCCTCTTCAACATGGTGAACTCCCGCGACCCGTCGGTGCATGCTATGTGGACGCGGTTGTGTGACCTCTACCTCGACAATCAACTCCAACGCCGCGTCTCCTTCAAGGGGAGTTCTTCACTATGTAGCAAAACGATCTTTCGATCGATGAGTACTGCACGCGGCTAAAGGACCTCGCCGATGAGCTACGCGACGTCGGCATGAACATCGACGACTCCGTCCTCCTCACCAACCTCCTTCGGGGCCTCCACCCCGACCTCGGCTAGTCCGCGGCCAACCTCTCCCTCATCACGCCGACGTACACCAAGGCGGTCACTTACCTTCGCATGGAGGAGAAGCGACTTCGTCACTCCGCTTGGCAGGCGACCCACGCCGCACTCCACGTCGGCCTCACCGTCGGCACCGGCGCGCCTCCTGCCTCGACTGCGCCACATGCTCCTGCTCCGACCCCGCCTCCTGCGCCTGCCCCTCCGGTGGCCACAAGCAGAAGGGCCACGGGGGTCGAGCCCGCAACTCCAACGTCGTGCCGCGCCCGCCCACGAACACCGCTGTCGCTCCTCCTCCACCGTGGTTGTCGGGGTACAATCCCTGGACGGGTGTTGTACATGCATACTCCATGCTCGTCCCTCACCCTCCTACTCTGGGCATCCTCGGTCCACGGCCGGCCTCTCATCAGGCACTGCTAACCACGCCTGCCCCTGGACCCGCGGCATATGGTGGTGCTACGCCCTACGGCGGTCCGGCGGCATATGGTGCCCCCCGGCTTATGGCGTGTATGGCGGAACCCATGGCGGTGTCTGGGATCCCGCCCTCCTCTCCGCTCTTCACGCCGCGCCCTCGCTGAGCAACTACAATGAAGGTGGCGATTGGTATATGGACACTGGCACTGCCGCTCACATGGCTTCCAACCCCGGTATCCTCTCCCGTGCCTCCCATATACCTTCAACTCTCGCATCATGATTGGTGATGGTTCCTCCCTTCCCATCACCCATCATGGTCCTTCCTCCCTCCCGTTTCCCTCCTCTTCCTTAACTCTTAATAATGTGCTTGTTTCGCCATTATTAATCAAAAACCTATGTTCCGTTCGTACTCTTACTCGTGAAAATCCTGTCACTGTTGAGTTTGACGCTCTTGGTTTCTCTGTCAAAGATGCTCGCTCTCGGAGGGTTCTGCACTGATGTGATTCCCCCGACGATCTCTACCCATGCGGTCCTACAACGAGTGGCGGTCCGATTGCTCTTCATGCCGACATCTCGCTTTGGCATGCTCGACTTGGTCATCCCGGCGCCGACGCTCTTCATAAAATTTTGAGCACATTTCCTTTTTCATGTAATAAATCCGCGGCACATACTTGTCATGCTTGTCGCGTCGGAAAACACGTCCGTTTGCCGTTTCCTTCATCTACATCAATAGCTACTTTTCCCTTTGATGTTATTCATTGTGATGTTTGGACATCTCTCGTGCCTAGCAACTCGGGTTTATCATATTATCTTATGATCTTAGATGATTTTTCTCACTTCACTTGGACTTTTCTGCTACGTCGTAAATCCGATGTCGCCTCCACTCTCCACTCATTTTATGCTTATGTCCGCACCCACGTTCATCGCACCATTGTGCACCTTTAAACGGATAACGGAAAAGAATTTGATAACCTCGCCATTCGACATCTTCTCTCCAGTCATGGCACCATTTTTCGTCTTACATGTCCATACACATCTCAACAAAACGGTCGTGCCAAACATGTTCTTCGCACCCTCAATGAGAGTGTCCGTGCGTTGCTCTTCCATGCACACATGCTCGCACGCTTTTGGCCAGATGCTCTCACCACCGCCACTCTTCTTCTCAACATCCGGCCGTGCAAACTGTGATGGAGTTATACACCTCATCACCTTCTGTTCGGGTCTCCTCGTTCCTACGACGATCTCCACGTCTTTGGTTGCTTGTGCTACCCCAACATCACCGCCACCGCTCCACATAAACTTGCGCCGTGGTCTCTTGCCCGTGTCTTTCTTGGCTATCAACCCAACACCAAAGGATTTCGCTGCTACAACCCGGTCTCTCATCGTGTCTTTGTCTCGCGGCACGTTTACTTTGATGAGGTTGTTTTTCCTTTTCAGCAGGTTACTACCACAGCGGCGCCATCCTCGGATCCTTCCCCTCGACGCCCTCGAGGAGCCCTTGCACCCCCTCCTCCACGCATGCATGCACCTTCGGTGCACCCTTCGGCTCCCTCGGCGAGGACTCCACTGTTGGCTCAGGCGGAGCCAGCCTCTTTCCTGGAGGCTTCGACGCCAGCTTCTGCTGGCCTGGCGGCGTCCTCACGAGGCGCCTCGGTCGGGTCCCGGGCTGCCTCCCCGACACTCCCGACTGCACCCACGTTGGCCGCGGCCTTGCCCGCGCCCATGTTGGATGTGGCCTCTCCTGCCGGCTCGCCATCGTCTTCTGCGGTCTCACCCACGGACACGTCTGCGCCACCCGTGGCCCCGTCTACGCCACTCGCGGCCTCGCCCACGGCCTCGTCTCTGCCACCTGCGGCCTCGTCTCCATTACCCGCGGCCTCGCTGGTGGCTCCTTCACCGCTGCCTACAGCCTCGGTCGCGGCCCCGTCCTCATCCTCTTCCGCAACAGAGGTTGCGCCTCCACCTCACCGTCGGCCTCGGGCCCTGCCTCCGCCGCCTCATCACTCCATGGTGACGCGCGCTAAAGACGGGATACATCAACCAAACCCACGCTATCACAATCTCAGCATCACGGTGATCTCTCCAGTACCGCGCTTCGTGCGCTCTGCATTGAGTGATCCGCACTGGCTTGCGGCTATAAGCACCGAGTATGATGCCCTCGTCGCCAACCAGACCTGGACATTGGTTCCTCGTCCACCCGGTGCCAACATCATCACCGATAAGTGGATCTATCGGCATAAGCTTCTCCCGGATGGCTCTCTGGACAGGTACAAGGCTCGTTGGGTTGTTCGTGGCTTTGCACAACATGCCGGTGTTGACTTCTCAGAGACCTTCTCTCCGGTCGTTAAACCCGCTACGATTCGTGTGGTTCTTCAGCTTGCCGCCTCCCGTCACTGGCCTGTTCATCAGCTCGACATCAACAACACTTTCTATACGGTCATCTCCAGGAGCATGTTCTCTTCCAGCAGCCTACTGGATTCGTTGATCCTACTCGCCCTGATGATGTCTGCCTGCTATCCCGGTCTCTTTATGGTCTGAAACAGGCGCCTCGTGCGTGGTATCAACGCATCGCAACATTTCTCACCGCTCTTGGTTTTTGCAGCACCACCTCCGACACGTCGCTATTTGTGCTTCATCGAGTTGATCGTGTCTCCATGCTTCTTCTGTATGTTGATGACATCGTCATCACCGCCTCTCGCACGGATCTACTTTGCAACATCGTCGGTCGCCTCGGTTCTGAGTTTCGGCTGAAGGACTTGGGCGCATTGCACTTCTTCCTCGGCATTAATGCGACGTGATTCCTCTGGATTTTTTCTTCATCAAGGACAGTATGCTCTTGATCTCTTGGATCGTGCTGGCATGACCGATTGCAAACCTGCTGCTACTCCTGCCAAGGCCAAGCCGAAGCTCTCTGCCACTGCTGGACAGCCTGCCACTGACGCCGCTCTCTGCCACAGTATTGTTGGTGCTCTTGAGTACCTCACGCTCACCAGATCAGACATTCAGTTTGCCGTGCAGCAAGTCTGCTTGCATATGCACTCGCCTCATGATGTTCACTGGTCTCTGGTCAAGCGCATTCTCTGGTACATTCGCGGCACACCGACCTTTGGTCTCTGTCTTCGTGCCTCCGCCTCCACTAAGCTGTATGCCTACACTGATGCGGATTGGGCCGGTTGTCCCGACACTCACCGCTCTATGTCGGGTTATTGTGTATTCTTCGGTGATTCTCTCGTTTCATGGTCCTCTAAGCGGCAGCCCACCGTCTCCCGCTCGAGTGCTGAGGCCGAGTATCGTGCCGTCGCCAACGTCGTTGTCGAGACTTGTTGACTCCGTCAACTACTTGGCGGACTTCGGGTTTCAATCCCGAAAGCTACGGTGGTTTTTTGTGATAATGTTTCGGCCACCTATCTCACGGCCAACCCGGTGCAGCATAAGCGCACCAAGCACATTGAACTTGATGTTCACTTTGTTCGCGAGAAGTTCAGTTGGGTCAGCTCTGGGTTCTTCATGTACCGACCACCCAACAGTTCGCCGACATTATGACCAAAGGGCTCTCAACCGCCGCATTCCAGGAGTTCTGTTCTAGTCTTTGCATCGCCGACGCCGACGCTTCGACTGCGGGGGGTGTTGAACATGGTGTATTGTACTTCTAATCCTATCTTCTCTAGCCTTGTATAGTTGACTCCTAGAGATATGGTAGGGTTAGTTTTCTTGTCACGCAAGACATCTCTTGTATATATTGTGACCTACTCCATGGAATACAATTGAGTTGCACCGCATAATATCTTTACAATATATGAGATGTGGGATCACAAAATTACTTCACTTATTTATTGGAGTGTGCAGTGGGCCAGTAGACAAGCTGACGCTAGCTTATAGTAACAACTTTACAAACTAGAGAGTATTTATCCATTATCTCCCCTCTAATATAGTTTGCGTCTTGTTATTTTTCTCCTTCTATCTGTAACCAAATATTTTGTGTAGTGGGGCAGTTCATGGAGGAGACGTTCTAGCTGAAGCGGTACATGATAGTGGCTGGAGATGCACTCCAGGATCACAACATCGTCGGGGCGTTTCTGAGGGACATACAGAGGGAAATTGAGGTGCGGATAACAAAAAATACCTAAATTTTCTATATAGACCACCATATGTTTGATAGACAACAAGTTGGTACATACTAATGCCTAGATGAGACATGCATTCTTGTAGTGGGAGGATGTGGGGATGATTTTTTCTCATTAACTAACATGTACGGTAAGCTCATCAACAACTCAATTGTTCATGATGATGCACAGACGGGTTAGCATTCATGGTCTCTGCCATACTGCTCTTTGGCCCACATAGACTCTTCCGGCCACCTCATGGTTTCTGTATCTCTGCGCCTTTATTGGTTAGTTGTTGCTGATCGGACTGCTGCTTCTGCACAATCTTACCTGTAATTGCTTGCGAGAGCTCTGTTGCACTACTACAAGCAGGCTTGGTTGTTACTCCACGAGGGTCACCTACTCCCCGCTTTGGGTAAGTTGTAGACCTGCTACACAATATTTACCTTCGATTTATCATTTGTCATGCACTGGTTCTCAATTTGTTTTGTTGTGAATGTTGTTTGCGGCTCATGAGTAAATATGGGAGCTCCAGCAAAGCCTTGGTGAGTTAGCAACATGCATACGTTGTGTGGTTGATCACATAGTTGCATGATTGTGAGGGATTTGAACATGTCAGATGTTTGTGTTTGTTGGGTTATCTTCAAAAATTATTTTTTAACTTGTGAAACTAGGTTCCTTGATTTCTGTTGAAGTCGGCAATAACAAAAGAATAATGAATACGATCATTCAATATACATGCGTATATATGAGCATTGCATTCATGTAAATGTTGCTTTATTATCTTTGGTTTTTTGCTCCGAAAACATGGTTGTGCGGTTTTGAGATTTTGTTGGTACAGATTATTGATAATGCTCTTTACCAAGATAGTCAATGCATTTCAACAAGGCAACGTTTCAAGTGCTCTTGTGGTGAAAGATGAAGCTTTTCAATGGGGCATTACATTTCACCAGATAGTTGTTCGAAACTTCAAAACTAATCAAATCACCTCTCCGACAGGGATAGCTAGATAATTCTATCTTTAAATTCAAAGCATTACGTTGTGACTGCTTGACTAAACATGATATTTTTTAGTCTTTTCATATTTCACACTATATGCTTATTGCATTGGAATATTTTATGCTTATATGAGGTGCTGGCTGCTTAAAGTGCAAAGAAGGGGAAGAGCAAACGAGGAAGAAAGCTTCATTTCCTATCGTAACTGAAAGTGCAACTATCCCTGGGTAGTTTTGGTAATTCCTAACAATATATAGCTCATTGAGCTAATGATATTTCAAGATAAATATTTCAGGAAAGCTCAATGATTGGCATGGCATGGATTAGAAATGTGGACCCCTCAAAATGCTAAGGACAAAAGATTGGCTCAAGCTCTAAAGCTCAAGACTCTTCATTTTTACTTTTTAGTGGTCCAAGATCACATTGAGTCAATAGGAAAAGACAATACTATTAAATGGGGATGAGGTGTTGCTTAATGGCTTGCTTGCTCAAAATGCTTAGCGATATGCTCCAAAAACCCTCAACTACTTTCTCATATCCACATATGTCCCAAACCAAAAGTCAAAGTCGGCCCCACCAAAATATTCTATCTGGCGCCACCAAGTTCACTTGACATAGACACTGCCAGAAACCCTAATCATATCGGTCTCACCGATAGGGATCTCGGTCTCACCGAGATAGGATTGCAAACTCTCTGTTTCCCTTCGTAACGTTTCGGTCCAACCGAGATGAGCGATCGGTCCCACCGAGTTTGCAATGCAAACTCTCTGTTTCCTCTTCGTAACGTTTCGCTCTCACCGAAATGAGTTATTCGGTCCCACCAAGTTTGCCTGGCCAACTCTCTGGTTAGCTTATTACCAAAATCGGTTCCACCGAGTTTGTGTAATCGGTCTCACCGAGATTACGTTATGCCCTAACCCTAATAAAATCGGTCCCACCGAGTTGACATCTCGGTCCCACCGAAAAGCCTAACGTTCACATTTTGAACTAAATCGGTCTGACCGAGTTTTCTTATTCGGTCTCACCCAGTTTGGTGATTTGTGTGTAACGGTTAGATTTTGTGTGGAGGCTATAAATACCCCTCCACCGACTCTTCATTCGAGGAGAGAGCCATAAGAACATTCCTACACTTCCATCATATATTTTCTAAGAGAGGACCACCAACTCATGTGTTGAGACCAAGATATTCCATTCCAAGCATATGAATCTTGATCTCTAGCCTTCTCCAAGTTGCTTTCCACTCAAATCTTCTTTCCACCAAATCCAAACCTGTGAGAGAGAGTTGGGTGTTGGGGATACTATCATTTGAAGCACAAGATCAAGGAGTTCATCATCAACACACCATCTATTACCTTTTGGAGAGTGGTGTCTCCCAGATTGGTTAGGTGTCTCTTGGGAGCCTCCAACAAGATTGTGGAGTTGAACCAAGGAGTTTGTACGGGCAAGGAGATCGCCCACTTCATGAAGATCTACCCTAGTGAGGCAAGTCATTCGTGGGCGATGGCCATGGTGGGATAGACAAGGTTGCTTCTTCATGGACCCTTCGTGGGTGGAGCCCTCCGTGGACTCGCGCAAACGTTACCCTTCGTGTGTTGAAGTCTCCATCAACGTGGATGTACGATAGCACCACCTATTGGAACCACGCCAAAAATCTCCGTGACTACATTGCGTTTCTCCCTTCAAACTCCTCCCTTTACCTTCATGTGAAATGTTTTACATTCCACTGTTGTACTCTTAGACTTGCATGTGTAGGTTGGTTGCTTTACTAGTGCTAAGTTGCTAAAATCTACCGAGACTTAAAATTGGGAAAAGGCTAGATTTTTATTTGGTCAAGTAGTCTAATCACCCCCCCCCTCTAGACACACTTTCGATCCTACAAGTGGTATCAGAGCTACGGTCTCCATTTGCCTTGATTTCCATAGCTTTTGGTGATCATAGCCTTGGTTTCACAACCTAGGAGAGTATGGCGTCTAGCGAGGGAAATTACCACCGTAGAGGTCCTTACTTTGATGGTACAAATTTTGCTAGTCGGAAGCATAGGATGAAAATGCATATTCTTGGACATAACCCCATCGTTTGGGCTATTGTGTGTATTGGCTTGCAAGGTGAAATTCTTTGATGGGAGAGAACCAAACCGTAAAGCTACCGCGGAAGAGTTGAAGATGCTGCAATACAATGTTCAAGCTTGTGATATTCTCTTCAATGGATTGTGCCCCGAAGAATTCAACAAAATCAGCCGTCTTGAGAATGTAAAGGAAATTTGGGATACTTTGATTGATATGCATGAAGGTACCGACTCCGTCAAGGAATCCAAATTGGATGTGCTTCAAAGTCAACTTGACAAGTTCAAAATGAAGGATGGTGAAGGTGTCGCTGAAATGTACTCTAGGCTTGCTCTCATCACAAATGAGATTGTCGGCTTAGGAAGTGAAGAGATGACCGATAGATTCATCATCAAGAAGATCCTAAGAGCCTTGGATGGTAAATATGATACCGTTTGCACATTGATCCAAATGATGCCCAACTACAAAGATCTCAAGCCAACGGAAGTCATTGGAAGAATTGTGCTCATGAGATGTCACTTAAGGATAAGGAAGAGCTCCACAACAAGTCAAGCGGTGCTTACAAAGCCTCATGTGATGCTCCCACATCATCAAGTGAGAAACAAACCTTCAATGAAGAATTGAGCCTAATGGTGAAGAACTTCAACAAGTTCTACAAGAGTAGAAGCAAGGAGAGAAGTTCCAAGTCAAGGTCCTACAATTACAAAAGAACTTCGAGTCATGAACGTAATTGCTACAATTGTGGAAGACCCGTACACTACTCCAATGAGTGTATGGCTCCCTATAAAAGAAGAGAAGATTCGCCCCAAAGGAAAAGTAGAAGAGGAGAATCGCCACCAAGAGAGAGAAGGAGTAGAGACGACCGTTATGAACGAAGAACAACACGAAGAAGCAAGGATTTAGAAAGGAAGGACAAATCATCAAGAAGCTACACAAAACGAAGGCAACAAGCTCATGTTGGTGAATGGATATCCGACTCTGACTCCGACTCCGACGATCACTCCCTGAGAAGTTATCACTCCGACTCCGAATATACTCAAGATGAAGGTGTTGCCGGTCTAGCACTTGTGTTAACCAACTCCTACGACATATTTGACTCACCAAATGAAGGAATTGGAAGATGCTTCATGGCTAAAGGCCCAAAGGTATCACACCCCGAGTATGTTGATTTCAATAGTGATGAAGATGATTTGCTAGGTGATGATGATTTACTTGTTGACAACTCTAGTGATGAAAACTATGATGAACTTGCTATTAATCATGCTAATCAAGATAAAACGAATGACGATGATAAGAAGGAGATTGAATGTCTAACTAAATAACTAAACACTCTTAAGTTAGCTCATGAAACTATCTTGGAAGATCATTGAGAACTTTTAAAGACTCATGAGAAGTTACGCTTCGAAAAGCTCAACCTTGAGCAAGAGCTTGAGTTCTTAAAGGCAATCAATGATGATCTTCACAAGAAAAGTTCTTCTTACATTGCCAAGCGTTTACTCTTGTCTACTTACATGCCACAAGTTAAATCTAGCAACAAGAGTAAGAAAGATTCTTCTTCTAGTAGTAACAGCAATCATGTTAAATCCAATATTGTTGATTCTAGTAGTTCTCTTGATTCCACTAATGTTTCTCTTAGCCAAGTTACACTTGAGCCAGAAAATAGATTATTTTTTGACCATGAAGACTGTAGGGCTTACACCCCACAGCATTTTATTAATTAAGCCAAAATAAATACAAGGTATGCATCCTCAAGATGAGGACGAAGGAAAAATCCTAAAAGAAGCTATACAGGGAAAGGAAGACTATACCTAAATAATTACAGAGGGAAGAAAAGCAACAACAGCTCTCCTCAAGGAGGAAGAAAATCAATCCACTTAAGAAAGGTTTCCCTGTATTTCCGTTTGATCCGGTGAGAGAGCAGAGTAAGGTCATGAATGAAACCATTCCTCCAGGCCCTGAAAGTTGGTTGGATGTTCCGGAAAGCTTTATCATTCCTGACCTTCCAAATATTCCACCATGCCGTAAACACCACCTCCCCAAAGAAAGGCTTGTTGAACTCCTTCCTAGCGTGATAAGCAATATCCGCCATATCATTACCATTGGTCCATTCAATTTGCAGATAGTTCCACACTCGAGTGCTATAATTGCACTGGAAGAAAAGATGGTTTTTGTCTTCCAGAATTCCAGTGGGACAAAGCACACATTCTGGTCCTTCATTAATCTTCCAATGCCTTCGCTGAATCATGTCTTTAGTGTTAACCCTGTCCATAATTACAAGCCATGCAAACATCTTGATCGATATGGTGCAGCAACTCTTCCATATCCACCCCAGAATAGGGTTTGATACCATTGGCTGATATACAAAATCATAAAACCTCTTTGCAGTAAAAACTGCTTTCTTGCCATGCCTCCAGCTCGAGCTGTCCTTGGAGGTATTATCAAACTGAAAAGTCCTCATTAGGGAAGAAAGTTGCTGCAATTCCTGAAAGGCTTGTGCAGTGAGAGGTAAGTAGAGTAGGTCTTGGAAACTACTAGCCGCAAAGACTTCCTTGACTGAGAGATTTTTGTCAAGACAGAAGGAGTAGAGCCTAGGAAATCGATCTTGCAGTGGGACTGAACTGCCCCCAATTTGCCAGTAGTCAGACCAAAACAAAACCGTATCACCCGTAGCAACATCCACCGGCGTAACTGACCGAAAGTTATCCATCAGCTTACATACATCTCTCCACCAAAAGGAGCCACAGAGAACAGTGTCATGTGGAATCCTCTGAAAGTAGTAAGAATCCCAAACTAACTGCACCCATGGCACGTCCATCTTGTTATAAAATTTATTGAGATGTTGCATCAGCAGGGCATCATTCTGTAAACCTAAGTTCAATATTCCAAGCCCTCCCTTGGACTTAGGTCGACAGAAGAGTTGCCAAGCCGCCAGGGAGTGTCCCCTTTCCTGGCCATACTTCCTCCATAAACACTGCCTCTGAATTCTTTCCAGTTGTTTCAAAATGCCCTGAGGAAGTGACAAACTGGAAAGGAAGAAGATAGGCAATGAAGAGATGACAGAATTAACTAACTGCAATCTGCTCCCTTGAGGTAAAAACCAAGAGCTTGCAGTCAATCTTCTCTCCATGCAATCCACCAGGGGAAGAAGATCCACAATTTTTGGCCTGGTGGTCCCCACTGGCAGACCCAGGTAAGTAAAAGGCATCTTTCCTAAATTACAACCGAAATAGGCAGCCAGATCTGAGGCATCTGAGTCTGTCACATTGATGGGATACATTGAGGATTTATGAAAATTAATTTGAAGTCCAGTTGCCTGAGAGAAAGAGTGTAAAACTCGTTTCAAAGCCCTCAATTGATCTATGTCAGCATTGAAGAAAAGCAACGTGTCATCAGCATATTGGACCACATGGAAATCTGGGTCATGTGTTGGCAGAGGTCTGCTAATAAGACCTTGATGAAGAAGATCATTTATCAATGTTTGCAAGAGATCCGCCGCAATCACAAAGAGCAAGGGAGAAATGGGGTCCCCCTGCTTCACGCCGTATTTGCATTTGAAGTGATTCCCAGGAACTCCGTTCAAAAGAACCGAAGAAGTGCCAGAGGACAGCAACTGTTTAATCCAAGTGATCCATCTATCGTCAAAACCTTTTGCAATTAGGATCTTTATGATAGCCTCATGCTGGATAGAATCAAAAGCCTTTTCGAAATCCAGTTTAAGCAAAATGATGGGCCTCTTAGATTGATTACACTGGTGAATGTACTCAAAAGTCCAAGCCAGACAATCCTGGATTGTTCTTGATTTTATGAAACCATATTGGTTTTTATGCACACATTTGATGATTTCCTGTTGGAATCTGTTAGCTGCGAGTTTGGTAAGAAACTTCAAACCCACAGAGGTAAGGGAGATCGGCCTGAAGTCCCCTACACCCTCCGGTGACTGCTTCTTAGGGATCAGGGTGATGTACGCGTCATTCAAGTTCTCCAACTGGACTGTTCCAGCATGAAACTCCTTAACCAACTTGATGAAATCAGCAGAAATTATGTGCCAACACTTTTTTAAAAAAATTCCATTAAAGCCATCAGGCCCTGGGGCCTTGTCAATGGGCATTTCCTTGATAACCTGCTCAATTTCTTTCATATCAAATTGGTTCATGAGTGCCGCCAGGCCCTGGACCCTGGGAATAAGGGACAATATGTTTTCATCCAAACAAATTGGCCTTACTGTCCCCATTCTGCTTCGGAAGGTTGTCAAGAATTCCTTGGCCATTTCGTCATGGTTTGACGTTATTGATCCATCAGATAACAAAAGACTGGCAATAGAGTTTTTTCTGTATCTCTCAGTTGCCATAGCCTGAAAAAAATTTGAGTTCTCCTCCCCCACTTTAATATACCTGATTGTACATCTCTTCTTCCAATAGAGATATTGCATGTGCAGCAGTCGCTCATGGTGCAGTTTTGTGATTTTCCTAAAATTAAACTCAGGCCTGGACAGAGATCTTCTGTCCTCAAGATTGTCCAACCAAAGAATTACCCAGTTACACTTCTCAAGCAACCGTTTGATATGGGATAACCCCTTTTGCCATTTTTTTAGTGCATACCTCAACGCCTTTAGTTTGTCCACAATTATAGCTGCAATATGAGTTTTGCGTGAGGGTCTATTCCAAACCTCCTGAACACACTCCATAAAACCAGCCTGATGGATCCAAAAGTTTTCAAACCTAAAAATGTGTGCTTTAGGAATTGCTGTGCTGATGGTAACCAAACAAGGCACATGATCCGACGCAGTTTTGGCCAAGGGGGTCAGTTGTGTCATTGGGTAAATGTGTATCCAACTCGCTGATGTGAAAACCCAATCTAACTGCTCCAGAAGAGGTCTGTCCTGCATATTAGACCAAGTAAATTTTCTTCCTTTCAAGGGAAGTTCCAGCAATCCCAAATGGCCAATTATCTCATTGAATATGAACATGTCATTTAATCACCCCCAGGTAAGTTTCTATTGTCCATTGAACGGATGAAATTGAAATCTCCCATCAACATCCATAACTGATCCGGATCAATATCTAAATTGTACATCCAAGAAACAAACTCATCACGTAACTCACCCTGACAAGAGCCATACACATTGACCATGAACCACTTTTCATTATTGTGAACCGAGGTAAACTGCATGACTATAGCGTAAGGTTTAACTTCAAGTAATGTGCCATGAAACACATCTGAACGCCACACTGTTAATAGGCCCCCAGATGCTCCACTAGAGGGAGACTCCACAAATTGATCAAAGCCATGGGGGCAAATGCTTTTAATGTCTGAACGCGAGCAAGTGGAAAGCTTCGTTTCCTGCAAGCAAAGAACTGAACATTGACTCTCTATCACCTTTTCCCTGACAGAGCGCTGTCTCGCTTCCGAATTGAGACCGCGAACATTCCAACATAACACTTTCCAGCTACGCGTTGTAAGACGATTCATTAAAAACCATCACGTCTAGTAGCAAAAGAAATATGGCACCTAATGCCATACCATCCATAATGAACATAAGTTCAGAATCCCAAAATGTCTTGTCGCAGACTGGACACAGTTCAACAGAAAAGAAAACAAGCATAACCAGCACCTTCAACATGGAGAATAACATAAGAAACTACGCTGTGGATGCAGACGAGTCCTCCTGTGGATTAGCCATAAGCTTATCCACCGAAATGAGCGCAGGATCAATCTCTAATTCCTCTCCCACAGCTTGCAGGACCTGAATCGGAGTGTGAGGCGGTGCCGCAGGTAGAGCCTCTTCAGAATCATCAACTGGAGTGGGCTGGGCCTTGTCTTCCATGGGCTTTGCACGAGGACGCTTCTTGGATGGCTGCAGTGAGAGCTGTTCAAAAACTACGTTCTTGTAGCCATCCAATTTTGCCGCGCTCCTTGTACATCGCCTGAGAGATGTGTCAACCACCGGAGTATTCTTCTTTTGTCACCGTTTACGCATAGTTGACTGCTCAACAGAAAAAACCATGCTAGATTGAGCTGAGACAGGAACAGCAGAACTCTCCGTCTCTCCTTCTTCAGAAACAGAGTCTTGGACATTGACAACCGGCAACTCCTCAAATAAGGCTCTGGCCACTGGGCGCTTCGCCAAGACAGACTGCCTGGTGACAGGCACCACAGGCAAAGAGGCAGCTAAAGAAGAAATCATCCTTTCTTCATCGAAGGCAATGGACCAAGATCTCTTGGAGTAAATGACTGTGCCCAGTGGCTTGAAGAAAATGGACCTGGGGACATCCTTAACAGAGAAATCAACCATCAGATTCTAAAAAGATCTTTTCCAAATCATCTCCGGAGGAAGAGGAGGACCAGCCACAATGCGTGCCATTCCAATAAAAATTTCAAGCTGCTGGATCACCGGGGGTTGATAAGGCACAATGGCAAGCTGGTTCTCATCAAAAACCGGATGCTGAGCTTCGGGGGGTGGTAAATCATGGTGCTGCTGGATATCATCCTCTGGTTGAAGCTGCTCGACAGAGGCAGACCCTTCCGGCTGATCAATTACTATTGAGACTTGATCCTGTTCTGGGGCCGCAGGGTGTGGGGCCTGCTCAATCTCTGCATCCTCTCCCCACATGGCATTTCCCCAAGCAGGAACAGGCGGAGGGGGTGGAGCAAGGGGAGCATCATTCCAACCAAGCATTGGGTATGGGGGCAAAGCAAACATCAGATTATCCTGCACCAGATTGCCAGGTAAAGGATGAGGATTTCCATCCAAGGGCATGGGATCTTCGTCATGTGGCATCTGGTCGGCAAAATCTACACCTAGGACATAGCAAGCAGCAGTCCAAGATACTTGTGCATCTCCATACTCCGCATAATCATGAAAGACAACATCCCTTGGAACCAGCGGTGTATCTGGAAAATAAGCTTCCACTACGGTCCTGAGCAGATAAGGATCCTCACTGTCCCAAGAGATAAATTTTCCAAAAGTGCCTACCGCCTGAGAGATATATTCAGTGGTGCGATAATCAAGAGGAATCCCAATAAACATTAACCAGCCCTTGCGAAAACCCTGTATCTAGAAAATAGATTATTGAAGGGAACTATAGAGAAAGGTGTTTACAAGAGCCGTGCCGGAAGTAAGCAATTTGAGGAAATTTTACGTAAGCAAGGAAGGCACCGGAAGAATCAAGGAATTGGTTTTGAACGGAAGTTCAATGCCAATGGAGTTGAGTGGGAAGAATATCAATACCCCAGGACGAAGTTTGTTCCTCAACAAGAGAAGTATGATCCTACTTCTTTCCAAGGGACACAAGCTCAAGATGATCTTCCACCACAAGACCACAAGCCAAAAGGCAAGGACAAGCTTCAAGAGGAGATTGATGCATTTGAAGAAGCTCTCAAGGCTTTGGTCAAGTGGATTCCCAAGACTACATCAAGTTCTACTACATCAAGTACGACTACAACTACAAAGATTCCCATCAAGATGGTGTGGATCCCGAAGAAGAAGAACTAGAGAGTTATTGAGGGTGACTCTGCCAACATACTTCACTCACATCTTTTGGCAAGGACCTGTGCAAACAACTTCCACTGAAGGAAATATGCCCTAGAGGCAATAATAAAGTTATTATTTATTTCCTTATTTCATGATAAATGTTTATTATTCATGCTAGAATTGTATTAACTGGAAACATAATACATGTGTGGATACATAGACAAACAGAGTGTCACTAGTATGCCTCTACTTGACTAGCTCGTTAATCAAAGATGGTTATGTTTCCTAACCATGGACAAAGAGTTGTTATTTGATTAACGGGATCACATCATTAGATGAATGATCTGATTGACATGACCCATTCCATTAGCTTAGCACCCGATCGTTTAGTATGTTGCTATTGCTTTTTTCATGACTTATACATGTTCCTATGACTATGAGATTATGTAACTCCCGTGTGCCGGAGGAACACTTTGTGTGCTACCAAACGTCACAACATAACTGGGTGATTATAAAGGTGCTCTACATGTGTCTCCAAAGGTACATGTTGGGTTGATGTATTTCGAGATTAGGATTTGTCACTCCGATTGTCGGAGAGGTATCTCTGGGCCCTCTCGGTAATGCACATCACTTAGGCCTTGCAAGCAATGCAACTAATGAGTTAGTTGCGGGATGATGTATTACAGAACGAGTAAAGAGACTTGCCGGTAACGAGATTGAACTAGGTATTGGATACCGACGATCGAATCTCGGGCAAGTAACATACCGATGACAAAGGGAACAACGTATGTTGTTATGCGGTCTGATCGATAAAAATCTTCATAGAATATGTAGGAGCCAATATGGGCATCCAGGTCCCGCCATTGGTTATTGACCGGAGACGTGTCTCGGTCATGTCTACATTGTTCTCGAACCCGTAGGGTCCGCAGGCTTAAGGTTTCGATGACAGTTATATTATGAGTTTATGAGTTTTGATGTCCCGAAGGAGTTCGGAGTCCCGGATGAGATCGGGGACATGACGAGGAGTCTCTAAATGGCCGAGACGTAAAGATCGATATATTGGACGACTATATTCGGACATCGGAAAGGTTCCGAGTGATTCGGGTATTTTTCGGAGTACCGGAGAGTTACGGGAATTCGCCGGGAGAAGTATTGGGCCTTGATGGGCTTTAGTGGGAAGAGGAGAAAGGGCCTGCTGCCCCCCCCCCTCCCCTCTAGTCCGAATTGGACTAGGGAAAAGGGGGCCGGCCACCTTTCCTTCTCCTCCACTTCCTTCTCCCTTCCTCCCCTCTTGGTGGACTCCTACTAAGACTTGGAGTCCTAGTAGGACTCCACATCCTGGCCGCACCTAGCCTTGGCCGGCCTCCTCCTCCTCCATCCTTTATATACAGGGGCAGGGGCACCCCATAGACACACAAGTTGATCCACATGATCATATTCTTAGTCGTGTGCGGCGCCCCCTGCCTCCATAGTCCTCGATAATATTGTAGCGGTGCTTAGGCGAAGCCCTGCGACAGTAGTACATCAAGATGGTCACCACGCCGTCGTGCTGACGGAACTCTTCCCTGACACTTTGCTGGATCGGAGTCCGGGATCGTCATCGAGCTGAACGTGTGCAAGAACTCAGAGGTGCCATAGTTTCGGTGCTTGATCGGTCGGGCCGTGAAGACATACGACTACATCAACCGTGTTGTCATAACGCTTCCGCTGTCGATCTACAAGGGTACGTATATCACACTCTCCCCTCTCGTTGCTATACATCACCATGATCTTGCGTGTGCGTAGGAAAATTTTGAAATTACTACGTTACCCAACAGTGGCATCCGAGCCTAGGTTTTATGGTTTGATGTTATATGCACGAGTAGAACACAAGTGAGTTGTGGGCGATATAAGTCATACTGTCTACCAGCATGTCATACTTTGGTTCGGCGGTATTGTTGGATGAAGCAGCCCGGACCGACATTACGTGTACGCTTACGCGAGACCGGTTCTCCCGACGTGCTTTGCACACAGGTGGCTTGCGGGTGACTGTTTCTCCAACTTTAGTTGAACCGAGTGTGGCTACGCCCGGTCCTTGCGAAGGTTAAAACGGAGTCAAATTGACAAACTATCATTGTGGTTTTGATGCGTAGGTGAGATTGGTTCTTGCTTAAGCCCGTAGCAGCCACGTAAAACTTGCAACAACAAAGTAGAGGACGTCTAACTTGTTTTTGCAGGGCATGTTGTGATGTGATATGGTCAAGACATGATGCTAAATTTTATTGTATGAGATGATCATGTTTTGTAACCGAGTTATCGGTAACTGGCAGGAGCCATATGGTTGTCGCTTTATTGTATGCAATGCAATCGCGATGTAATGCTTTACTTTATCACTAAGCGGTAGCGATAGTCGTGGAAGCATAAGATTGGCGAGACGACGACGATGCTACGATGGAGATCAAGGTGTCGCGCCGGTGACGATGGTGATCATGACGGTGCTTCGGAGATGGAGATCACAAGCACAAGATGATGATGGCCATATCATATCACTTATATTGATTGCATGTGATGTTTATCTTTTATGCATCTTATCTTGCTTTGATTGACGGTAGCATTATAAGATGATCTCTCACTAATTATCAAGAAGTGTTCTCCCTGAGTATGCAGCGTTGCGAAAGTTCTTCGTGCTGAGACACCACGTGATGATCGGGTGTGATAGGCTCTACGTTCAAATACAACGGGTGCAAAACAGTTGCACACGCGGAATACTCAGGTTATACTTGACGAGCCAAGCATATACAGATATGGCCTCGGAACACGGAGACCGAAAGGTCGAGCGTGAATCATATAGTAGATATGATCAACATAGTGATGTTCACCATTGAAACTACTCCATCTCACGTGATGATCGGACATGGTTTAGTTGATTTGGATCACGTGATCACTTAGAGGATTAGAGGGATGTCTATCTAAGTGGGAGTTCTTAAGTAATATGATTAATTGAACTTAAATTTATCATGAACTTAGTCCTGGTAGTATTTTGTAAATCATGTTGTAGATCAATAGCTCGCGTTGTTGCTTCACTGTGTTTATTTGATATGTTCCTAGAGAAAATTGTATTGAAAGACGTTAGTAGCAATGATGCGGATTGGATCCGTGATCTGAGGTTTATCCTCATTGCTGCACAGAAGAATTATGTCCTTGATGCACCGCTAGGTGACAGACCTATTGCAGGAGCAGATGCAGACGTTATGAACGTTTGGCTAGCTCAATATGATGACTACTTGATAGTTTAGTGCACCATGCTTAATGGCTTAGAATCGGGACTTCAAAGATGTGTTGAACGTCATGGACCATATGAGATGTTCCAGGAGTTGAAGATAATATTTCAAGCAAATACCCGAGTTGAGAGATATGAAGTCTCCAACAAGTTCTATAGCTAAAAGATGGAGGAGAATCGCTCAACTAGTGAGCATGTGCTCAGATTGTCTGGGTACTACAATCGCTTGAATCAAGTGGGAGTTAATCTTCCAGATAAGATAGTGATTGACAGAATTCTCTAGTCACCATGACCAAGTTAGCAGAACTTCGTGATGAACTATAGTATGCAAGGGATGACGAAAACGACTCCCGAGCTTTTCATGATGATGAAATCGATGAAGGTGGAAATCAAGAAAAACATCAAGTGTTGATGGTAGACAAGACCACTAGTTTCAAGAAAAGGGCAGAGGGAAGAAGGGGAACTTCAAAAAGAACAGCAAGCAAGTTGCTGCTCAAGTGAAGAAGCCCAAGTCTGGACCTAAGCCTGAGACTGAGTGCTTCTACTGCAAAGGGACTGGTCACTGGAAGCGGAACTACCCCAAGTGATTGGCAGATAAGAAGGATGGAAAAGTGAACATAAGTATATTTGATATACATGTTATTGATGTGTACTTTACTAGTGTTGATAGCAACCCCTCAGTATTTGATACTAGTTCAGTTGCTAAGATTAGTAACTCGAAACGGGAGTTGCAGAATAAACAGAGACTAGTTAAGGGTGAAGTGACGATGTGTGTTGGAAGTGGTAACAAGATTGATATGATCATCATCGCACACTCCCTATAAATTCAGGATTAGTGTTGAACCTAAATAAGTGTTATTTGGTGTTTACGTTGAGCATGAATATGATTTGATCATGTTTATTGTAATACGGTTATTCATTTAAGTAAGAGAATAAATTGTTGTTCTGTTTACATGAATAAAACCTTATATGGTTACACACCCAATGAAAATAGTTCATTGGATCTCGATCGTAGTGATACACATAATCATAATATTGAAACCAAAAGATGCAAAGTTAATAATGATAGTGCAACTTATTTGTAGCACTACCGTTTAGGTCATATTGGTGTAAAGCGCATGAAGAAACTCCATGCTGATGGGCTTTTGGAATCACTTGATTATGAATCAGTTGATGCTTGCGAACCATGCCTCATGGGCAAGATGACTAAGACTCTGTTCTTCGGAACAATGGAGCGAGCAACAGATTTGTTGGAAATCATACATACTGATGTATGTGGTCCGATGAATATTGAGGCTCGCGATAGGTATCATTATTTTCTGATCTTCACAGATGATTTGAGCAGATATAAGTATATCTACTTGATGAAACATAAGTCTGAAACTTTTGAAAAGTTCAAAGAATTTCAGAGTGAAGTGGAGAATCATCGTAACAAGAAAATAAGGCTTCTACGATCTGATCGTAGGAGACAAATATTTGAGTTACGAGTTTGGTCTTCAATTAAAACAATGTGGAATAGTTTCACAAATTCGTGCCACCCGGAACACCACAGCATAATGGTGTGTCCGAACATCATAGCCGTACTTTATTAGATATAGTGCAAATCTATGATGTTTCTTACCGATTTACCACTATCGTTTTTGAGGTTATGCATTAAAGACAACTGCATTCACGTTAAAAAAGGGGCACCATCTAAGTCCGTTGAGACGACACAATCTGAACTGTGGTTTAGCAAGAAACCAAAGTTGTCGTTTCTTAAAGTTTGGGGTTGTGATGCTTATGTGAAAAAGTTTCATCCTAATAAGCTCAAAACCAAATCGGAGAAATATGTCTTCATAGGATACCCAAAAGGAGACTATTGGGTACACCTTCTATCACAGATCCTAAGGCAAGACATTCGTTGCTTATAATGGATCCTTTCTAGAGAAGGAGTTTCTCTCGAAAGAAGTGAGTGGGAGGAAAGTAGAACTTGATAAGGTAATTGTACCTTCTCCCTTATTGGAAAGTAGTTCATCACAGAAATCTGTTCCTGTGACTACTACACCAATTAGTGAGGAAGCTAATGATGATGATCATAAAACTTCAGATCAAGTTACTACCGAATCTCGTAGGTAAACCAGAGTGAGATCCGCACCAGAGTGGTATAGTAATCATGTTCTGGAAGTCATGTTACTAGACCATGACGAACTTGCGAACTATGAGGAAGCGATGATGAGCCCAGATTCCGCAAAATGGCTTGAGGCCATGAAATCTGAGATGGGATTCATGTATGAAAACAAAGTATGGACTTTGGTTGACTTGCCCGATGATCGGCAAGCCATAGAAAATAAATGGATCTTCAAGAGGAAGACGGACGTTGATAGTAGTGTTACTATCTACAAAGCTAGAATTGTCGCAAAAGGTTTTCGACAAGTTCAAAGTGTTGACTACGATGAGAGTTTCTCACTCGTATCTATGCTTAAGTCTGTCCGAATCATGTTAGCAATTGCCGCATTTTATGAAATCTGGAAAATGGATAAACAAAACTGCATTCCTTAATGGATTTCTTAAAGAAGAGTTGTATATGATGCAACCAGTAGGTTTTGTCAATCCTAAAGGTGCTAACAAAATATGCAAGCTCCAGCGATTCATCTATGGACTGGTGCAAGCATTTCAAAGTTGGAATACACGCTTTGATAAGTTCATCAAAGCATATAGTTTTATACAGACTTGCGGTGAAGCCTGTATTTACAAGAAAGTGAGTGGGAGCACTACAGCATTTCTGATAAAGTATATGTGAATGACATATTGTTGATCGGAAATAATGTAGAATTATTCTGTAAAGCATAAATGAGTGTTTGAAAGGAGTTTTTCAAAGAAAGACTTCGGTGAAGCTGCTTACATATTGAGCATCAAGATCTATAGAGATAGATCAAGATGCTTGATAAGTTTTTTCAATAAATACATACCTTGACAAGATTTTGAAGTAGTTCAAAATGGAGCAGTCAAAGAAAGAGTTCTTGCCTATATTACAAGGTGTGAAGTTGAGTAAGACTCAAAGCCCGACCACGGCAGAAGATAGAAAGAGAAAGAAAGTCATTCCCTATGCCTTGGCCATAGGTTCTATAAAGTATGTCATGCTGTATACCAGATCTATTGTATACCCTACACTGATTTGGCAAGGGAGTACAATAGTGATCTAGGAGTAGATCACTGGACAGCGGTCAGAATTATCCTTAGTGAAATAAGGATATGTTTCTCGATTATGGACGTGACAAAAGGTTCGTCGTAAAGGGTTACGCTGATGCAAGTTTTGACACTAATCTAGATGACTCTAAGTCTCGGTCTAGATACATATTGAAAGTGGGAGCAATTAGCTAGAGTAGCTCCATGCAGAGCATTGTTGACATAGAAATTTGCAAAATACATGTGGATCTGAATGTGGCAGACCCGTTGACTAAGATTCTCTCACAAGCAAAACATGATCACACCTTAGTACTCTTTGGGTGTTAATCACATAGCGATGTGAACTAGATTACTGAATCCAGTAAACCATTTGGGTGTTGGTCACATGGCGATGTGAACTATGGGTGTTAATCACATGGTGATGTGAACTATTGCTGTTAAATCACATGACGATGTGAACTAGATTATTGACTCTAGTGCAAGTGGGAGACTGAAGGAAATATGCCCTAGAGGCAATAATAAAGTTATTATTTATTTCCTTATTTCATGATAAATGTTTATTATTCATGCTAGAATTGTATTAACCGGAAACATAATACATGTGTGGATACATAGACAAACAGAGTGTCACTAGTATGCCTCTACTTGACTAGCTCGTTAATCAAAGATGGTTATGTTTCCTAACCATGGACAAACAGTTGTTATTTGATTAACGGGATCACATCATTAGATGAATGATCTGATTGACATGACCCATTCCATTAGCTTAGCACCCGATCGTTTAGTATGTTGCTATTGCTTTTTTCATGACTTATACATGTTCCTATGACTATGAGATTATGTAACTCCCGTGTGCCGGAGGAACACTTTGTGTGCTACCAAACGTCACAACGTAACTGGGTGATTATAAAGGTGCTCTACAGGTGTCTCCAAAGGTACTTGTTGGGTTGACGTATTTTGAGATTAGGATTTGTCACTCCGATTGTCGGAGAGGTATCTCTGGGCCCTCTCGGTAATGCACATCACTTAAGCCTTGCAAGCAATGCAACTGATGAGTTAGTTGCGGGATGATGTATTACAGAACGAGTAAAGAGACTTGCCGGTAACGAGATTGAACTAGGTATTGGATACCGACGATCGAATCTCGGGCAAGTAACATACCGATGATAAAGGGAACAACGTATGTTGTTATGCGGTCTGACCGATAAAGATCTTCGTAGAATATGTAGGAGCCAATATGGGCATCCAGGTCCCGCTATTGGTTATTGACCGGAGACGTGTCTCGGTCATGTCTACATTGTTCTCGAACCCGTAGGGTCCGCATGCTTAAGGTTTCGATGACAGTTATATTATGAGTTTTGATGTACCGAAGGAATTCGGAGTCCCGGATGAGATCGGGGACATGAGGAGGAGTCTCTAAATGGTCGAGACATAATGATCGATATATTGGACGACTATATTCGGACATCGGAAAGGTTCCGAGTGATTCGGGTATTTTTCGGAGTGCCGGAGAGTTACGGGAATTCGCCGGGAGAAGTATTGGGCCTTGATGGGCTTTAGTGGGAAGAGGAGAAAGGGCCTGCTGCGCCCCCCCCTCCCCTCTAGTCCGAATTGGACTAGGGAAAAGGGGGCCGGCCACCTTTCCTTCTCCTCCACTTCCTTCTCCCTTCCTCCCCTCTTGGTGGACTCCTACTAGGACTTGGAGTCCTAGTAGGACTCCACATCCTGGCCGCACCTAGCCTTGGCCGGCCTCCTCCTCCTCCATCCTTTATATACAGGGGCAGGGGCACCCCATAGACACACAAGTTGATCCACGTGATCATATTCTTAGTCGTGTGCGGCGCCCCTGCCACCATAGTCCTCGATAATATTGTAGTGGTGCTTAGGCGAAGCCCTGCGACAGTAGTACATCAAGATCGTCACCACGCCGTCGTGCTGACGGAACTCTTCCCCGACACTTTGCTGGATCGGTGTCCGGGGATCATCATCGAGCTGAACATGTGCTAGAGCTTGGAGGTGCCGTAGTTTCGGTGCTTGATCGGTCGGGCCGTGAAGACGTATGACTACATCAACCGCGTTGTCATAACGCTTCCGCTGTCGATCTACAAGGGTACGTAGATCACACTCTCCCCTCTCATTGCTATACATCACCATGATCTTACGTGTGCGTAGGAAAATTTTGAAATTACTACGTTGCCCAACATCCACATCTTGCACTAGTTCAAGGAGTCACAAACCCTCTTGTTGGTAAGACAAGGGACAAGGTAACCTAATGCTTTCATGGACACCATCTAGTGTGTACTTCACTCTATGTCTATGGATATCCTTGTTTGTTCCTTGTGGGACTAACCCGTGTAGGTATTGAAAGTGCAACTCACTCCAATGGATTGCTCCGAATGATCTACATCAACATTGAGCATCTACATCTTCAACACCTACATGAAGTCATCATCGACAAAACCCAAGGTTAGTTCATCCCTCTTAGGGGGGATATCACATCTAGGGGGAGCTTTACTCTAATCAATTTAGCTAAAGCAACTCTAAAGGTGTGAGCCACAATAATGCTTTATGTAAAAGTGGCAACTCCACTCGTGCTTAAACGATGAGTATGACCTATGATCAAATGTTCTCATTTGACTCCTTAGTCAGTATACTCATATATAGATGACCTAGTCATCGCCAATTGCTTGATAGATGCTAGAGTGTTTGTGCATGCTTTGCCACATATTTCATTTGCCATTTTATTGTGTGAGCATATTGGTTGCATATTTTACTCATTCGAGGACATCCACTCGTTGTTTTGATTGTTTGACGTTTTTCTCTTTTGCCAAGTGGATGGACAAGAATGCCTAAGAACCCCCTCTAGCTATCTATGCTTTTCTCGTCTCAAACTCTATTCATGCTACATCACAAGGTTTGATCAAGTCATATTCAAACCACTCTATGTGAGGAGCACTCGGAGTCCCCGATTCGTCATAGACTTAAACTTCCCAAACCTCTTTGTGCATTTCGGTATGACCGAGTCATCCACTTCGGTCACACCGAGTTCACTAAGTTGATCTAGGTTTTCCATCTCGGTGCAACTGATTTGAACCTTTCGGTCACACCGAGTTGTAGTAACCGCTTGCGATTCTGCATCTCAGTGCCACCGAGTTGTTCCACTCGGTCACACCGACAGGGTCGGGATATATATACCCACGGGTGAGATTTTAGAAATTTCTTCAAACTCCTCAGCCCGCGCGTGTGTCCTGCTCTGGCCCCTCAGGTCTCCGGATCGTCTCCTGGCCGCTGGTTTCCATCGCCGTCAACGGAATTCTGCTCCGCCGTTGTTGCCGTAGCAGACTCCCGCCGAACTAGGGTATGGGTTCGACTCTTTATGCTATTTCCTTACCTCCGATTCGTAGCACATTGCTTTGCCATGATCTTTACCATGTATGAAAACAATCTATCCAGAGAAAACATCCTTTAGGTTAGGTTTGATTCGAAAATTTAGGGTTAGGTCTCCGCCGGACTCATCTCGGACCGACCGAGTTGTAGAAATCGGTCTCACCGATTTGGCATTGCACATGCATTTTCGGTCTGACCGAAAATTGCAAATCGGTGTGACCGAGTTTGATTCTCTGTGAAACCCTAGCAGTTTCGGTGCCACCTACTGTGACTCGGTCTGACCGAGTTCACTAGTTTAGGTTCCAAAAGTTGCTTCGGTATCACCGAGTTTATCAAATCGGTAGCTCCAAAATGCTTTCTGTGGAGAACTAAAACTAAGTTTTCGACTCATCAGTTTTGCAAAAACTCTGCACTTTGTGATGCTTATCTTTTCTACCTCATCTATATCTATTCACACGGTTTGCTGTCAGTGTGATTGCCAAGATGTCTGACCAGAGCGACAGCCAGAACAGGTCTGATGAACAGGTGCAATTGAGTGAGGGCACTAGTCCCTCGAGCAGTTTTGATGAGGGCAGCAGGAGCACTCCGAGTGACTTGCCCAAGGCAGCCACCAGGTCAAGGAAGAAGAAGACCTCAGATTCCGAAGATGAGGACTATGTGTCCACTAAGGAAGATGTCAGCTCCAAAAGGAAAGTGCTAAAGAAATAATATGGCACAGCTGCAACTTCAAAAGCTAGCTTGCAGAAGAAGGCCCCTGCCAAGAGGGTGCCAACCTTAAAGGTTAGAGCCTCAACTGCTGAAACCTCCAAGCCAACTGGAGAGGCTGCTGGAGAGGGAAAGAAGAGAAAGGAGAGGGTCAAGAAGACCACTGCCAGAGTGCTTGGTAGATCCTCCATCACAAGAGATTCAGAAGATGAAGAGGAAGAGGATGCTTCTCCAGCTCCCAACTCTCGGAAGCTCATGGGAGATGCTATCATGTCAGGGGCTGCCACATCAAAGCCCAAGACTGCTCCCAAGGCTGCTGCTGCTCAGAAGCCTTCTACACCCAAGAGAAGCACCAGAAATATACCAGCTGAAGAGAAGAACAAGGCCCCGGTTCCTGAAGCTGAAGAAGAGGATGATGAATCCCACGTGCTGAGAAAGTTGAAACCCAAGATCCTAGACCACAATGATGCTCATCCAGTCGCTGAGGACATGCACATTAGGAAAGATGCAGGATGAGATTGTGGAGAGAGTCTGATCCCTATGATGTTAGGAGGAGGACTGCAGTTGATTACAGATTTCATACCGAAGAACAACAAGACTTCTATGAGACAATTCTGCTTGACAAGAAGCCAATTGTGTGTGACATGAAATGGGTCGACTGGGAATTCATTGATGAGAATGAAGACTACTTCCCAGGAGTACATGAAAGCTTCAGAGCTTGTGGAGTTGATGAGTTTGTTGGACAGAAGCTCACCAAATGGAATGATGAGCTAATCATGCAATTTTACTCCACTGCTCATTTCTATCCAGATGGAAGGATAGTCTGGATGTCTGAAGGTACGAGATACCAATCTACTGTTGAAGAATGGGCCAAGTTGATCAATGCCCCAGAGGAACATGATGACGATCTGGATGTGTATGCCAAGAGGAAGAAGGACCACAACTCCATGGAAAACATGTACAAAGAGATTCTTGAGAAAGCTTTGGAGACATACAAGCTTGGATCTGTGCACTACTTGTTGTCTGGTCTGCCTACCATCAACACCATCCTCAGGCACACTTTGCTACCCAAGTCTGGAGATCACAAGATGATTAGAGGACATTCCATCAACTTATTGCAAATCTTTGATGTACCTCAAAAGTTCAAGGTCATGAGTCTGATTATAGAGACAATCAAGAGGACAGTAGCAGATCAGAAAAGATCTTGTGGGTATACTCCACACATTCAGGAGCTCATCAACTCAAAGATGGGCACATGCACCTACCTGTTGGACAAGGAGCATTTACCCTTGCACCCTAAACTTGAAGACAACACAGTCGTAATGAATGAGAATGAACCTTCATCCGTCCAAGCACAAGAGAAAAGAGCTAAGGCTAAGGCAGAGAAAGCTGCAAGGATGCCAAGTGCAGAAGAAGCATCTCAGGTGTTCCTCAAGTCAAAACAAGATCAATTAGGCTATCTGATTCAAGCTACACTGAGGATTGAGAAGGTCTTGGCCACCCTGACTCAGAATCAGGAGAGCCTGGAGAGGATTGTTGAATCAAAGTTTTATGATCTTGATCTAAAGGTCACTGAGATACAGACTGCAGTCGAGCAGCTCCAGGAGGAAGCGGAAGAGAGGAGAGGGAAGGATACTACAGATGCTTTTCAGTGAGTGCCACATGGCCAGAGGTCTGCTGCAGTGCCAGTTTCAGATGCTAGAGCTACATCGTCAGCACCAGCATCTACAGCTCGAGTGCCACCTCCAGCACCCACTCCACCAGCTCCTACTACATCAACAGATGCCTTTGTCCTTGGAGTTATCTCTACACCACCTCCCGAAGACCAAGCCTGAGAGACGCATAGCATTATGCATTTTCAAACTTTTTGGTAACTTGTAGCCAAAGGGAGAGAAATGTATAGATCATAGGCTTCGAGAGAGAGTGTCTTTGCTTCTTTGTCTGTCTTGTTTTTTAGTTGAACTTTATTGTGTGCTTGGTTGATACTATGTCTGTGTGAGATACTTATTTGATCTTGTGTATGATCACTTGCTACCTTAATGTTTGCTTGGATGATATTGTCTCTTATAGGATGATATTATCTCTTATATCCTTATGTGATCATTCACTTGGCTTGGTGACGAGTGTATGCTTTTAATTTCCATCATTTTGAGCGCTCCACCAAGATGTATGTGACATGGAAGAGTGACCCATGATCCTAATCGGTTGTGCATTTGCATTCAAAAGCAAATATTAAATAATGCAAAAATTTAGGGGGGGGGGGCTCTTGCTTATCACATACTTCTCAAAGTGACGATGTATTTCAATCTTATGATCATTTGTCGAAGCTTTGATCTATATGTTGTCATCAATTACCAAAAAGAGGGAGATTTAAAGTGCAACTATCCCTGGGTGCTTTTGGTAATTCCTAACAACATATAGCTCATTGAGCTAATGATATTTCAAGATAAATATTTCAGGAAAGCATAATGATTGGCATTGGCATGGATTAGAAATGTGGACCCCCTCAAAATGCTAAGGACAAAAGATTGGCTCAAGCTCTAAAGCTCAAGACTCTTCATTTTTACTTTTTAGTGGTCCAAGATCACATTGAGTCAATAGGAAGATCCAATACTATTAAAAGGGGATGCGGTGTTGCTTAATGGCTTGCTTGCTCAAAATGCTTAGTGATATGCTCTGAAAACCCTCAACTACTTTCTCATATCCACATATGTCCCAAACCAAAAGTCAAACTCGGCCCCACCGAAACATTCTATCTGGCGCCACCGAGTTCACTTGACATAGCCACTGCCAGAAACCCTAATCATATCGGTCTCACCGATAGGGATCTCGGTCTCACCGAGATGGGATTGCAAACTCTCGGTTTCCCTTTGTAACGTTTCGGTCCAACCGAGATGAGCGATTGGTCCCACCGAGTTCGCAATGCAAACTCTCTATTTCCCCTTCGTAATATTTCGGTCTCACCGAAATGAGTGATTCGGTCCCACCGAGTATGCCTGACCAACTCTCTGGTTAGCTTATTACCAAAATCGGTCCCGCCGAGTTTGTGTAATCGGTCTCACCGAGACTACGTTATGCCCTAACCCTAATTAAATCGGTCCCACCGAGTTGACATGTTGGTCCCATCGAAAAGCCTAACGTTCACATTTTGAACTAAATCGGTCTCACCGAGTTTTCTTATTCGGTCTCACCGAGTTTGGTGATTTGTGTGTAATGGTTAGATTTTGTGTGGAGGCTATAAATACCCCTCCATCCACTCTTCATTCGATGAGAGAGCCATCAGAACATGCTTACACTTCCATCATATATTTTATGAGAGAGAACCACCTACTCATGTGTTGAGACCAAGATATTCCATTCCAACCATATGAATCTTGATCTCTAGCCTTCTTCAAGTTGCTTTCCACTCAAATCTTCTTTCCACCAAATTCAAACCTGTGAGAGAGAGTTGAGTGTTGGGGAGACTATCATTTGAAGCACAAGAGCAAGGAGTTCATCATCAACACACCATCTATTACCTTTTGGAGAGTGGTGTCTCCTAGATTGGTTAGGTGTCACTTGGGAGCCTCTGACAAGATTGTGGAGTTGAACCAAGGAGTTTGTACGGACAAGGAAATTGCCTACTTCGTGAAGATCTACCCTAGCGAGGCAAGTCCTTCGTGGGCGATGGCCATGGTGGGATAGACAAGGTTGCTTCTTCGTGGACCCTTCGTGGGTGGAGCCCTCCGTGGACTCATGCAACCGTTACCCTTCATGGGTTGAAGTCTCCATCAATGTGGATGTATGATAGCATCACCTATCGGAACCACGCCAAAAATCTCCGTGTCTACATTGTGTTTGCTCCCTTCAAACTCCTCTCTTTACCTTCATGTGCAATGTTTTACATTCCGCTGCTATACTCTTAGACTTGCATGTGTAAGTTGGTTGCTTGACTAGTGCTAAGTTGCTAAAATCTGCCAAGACTTAAAATTGGGAAAAGGCTAGATTTTTATTTGGTCAAGTAGTCTAATCACCCCCCTCTAGACATACTTTCGATCCTACAGTAACATGTGAAGAACTTTGAGACCAATCACATTAGCTATCATGTTATATTGCCGGTACGAACAAGGAAAAATTGGGATTGCTCCCCACCACTGTTACATCGCCGGTAAGGATAACCCCCTCCTCTCCTCTAGACGTTAATGTTATATCTTGGATCTTGCAACGAATGCTCTGTAATATTTGGCACTGTTCTTGATTGAGTTCTAGTTCCTATCAAGAAAGAAAAGGATGTAGAAAATGACATGATTGCACTCAATTATTATTACCCAGGAGTCATCTGCAATTATAATTCACTAGCTAGTGCACTGATAAAGAAGAAACTCGTGAGCTCTTTTATTATTTGGGGTTAATACAACTTTGGGCTCTAATTTATGCCTTGATACAACTAAGTTCAGACCATAATCACTACAGCTCAGTTCAGATCAGAACTGCATTGCTAGTATATCCAGTGGTGTTGAATTGTGAGGAACCAACCTATATTGTAAAAATACCAATTCTTGATTAGAGCATGCAGTTTGATGCTATCTTTCAAGTATCTTACTAAGGTTGCTACCCCTTTTTATATCTATATGCAAGTTTGATTATTGGTCATGTAGCTATGGAATGTATCTTACAAATTCGGATTATTTGAGATAATCTTCAGTCCAACCAAATAATCCCGTGAGCGGCTGACCCAGTCTTCTAGTTTGATTTCTTTGATTTTGTTCAATTCATCGAAGGTGATAGTTTCCTTGTACAGGGAAGCCACTGAAGAAGCTTGATGTTTCTTGTGTATGTGTTCTGCATTTTCAGACTTCAACCGATTAAGTCGCTCTTGTTTTGTTAGTTTTGGTAGAGAAGCTCAACCAAACATGGTTTTGCAATGGGCTTAAAGACTTGATCCTCACTCAAATTTCAGACTTGATTATTAACCTAATAGATATTCCTCTGTTTTCTTTATTAAATAAATGGTCCAAAGGACAGTGCAGCTTGCACTGAAGATTGAGACAAACAATGTTAAAAAAAATATTGGCGGTGGCGGTGTGTTTCTTGAGAAATGAGTGAAAATACCTATAGAAAATATCTGGAGGCGTTGGCGGTGGTGATGTGCTATTGAGGTTCTCTTCTAACTTATGCCCACCAAAAAAATCTATATAGCTTCTTCCAAAATATATAGTCAAGGTTTGTCATAATAATAATAATATAGTGTATATATATGCTCCTCTTGATCATTGTCACATAGTAGCAGTAGTAATATCATGTTCATCTTGTTATATGTTTGTTGTTCTGCTCTGCTGACCAAATGCCTCCCTATCTTTTCTTCTTCTTTGACTGTAAGTTTATCCCAGATTGCGTCATTTTCCTTACCTATGGAAATGAAATTGAACTTGTTGCTCGAGTACTTGACTAATTTGGAGCTGATTGGTTTTCTTATAGCCAACTGTAGGAGAGGTACAATCTCATGCATGTGCAGGTACTACTTCCTGTTAATCCCTTTATTGGAGATGCATGTTCTGTTACCACTACAACAGATTAAAGGTCGTACATAGTATCAATGTTTTCTTCTCGGTCTATAAAGTATAATTCTACATTCTGCAGTGGAAAACCTACCTTGCATATTGTGCCAAAAAGTCTGCCTAGTGATGCTTTATTTACTAACTTACATGAGTCCATTATCACCATTTGGTTTATGTTAATTAATATGCAGTTACAACTCTAATCTAAAAAGGTTGGGTTGAACTGTAGGTAGATCAGTGATGTCCATAACCAATTGGACCTTTCCATGCTTGATTTATGTTGTGTAGATGATATGTGTGCCTTCCTTTTCATATAGTAGAGACAAAGAGGTTTCAGCTTTGTGTAGAAAAAAAATCATGTTTTTGAAGTGAAATTGTTCAATGATTATGTTATTAAGAAGTGAAAAATATCATGCTTATAAAAATCATGATTATTTTTTCTCTGCAGGTTCCTTGCTGCAAGTTGATGGAAATGTTTGAAAAGTTGATGATTGAAGTTTCCAAGTTTATTATGGAGAATTTACGTAGCTGATTTTAAAAAATGGGGAAAAATATTGCATCTTTTTTGGACTTGTAACTATAATTACCATTTTCACTTTTGAAGCATGATGAACATACTATGCTTGTTCTTGATGACATATAATTTGTTTGATGTGACATGTAAGACTGATACACATGTGTTGATGTGAGTTGAATGTTTTGTTGTTTTTCTGAAGTATCTGTGCATTCTGATTATCCTCGGAATTTCTATATTGATTTTTATTCTCAAATTCTGAGAAATTTGGCAGTTTATATTTTGGGATCGGCATTATTATTTAAAAAAATGGAGTTACTTGTGTCAGTTTGGATTATAATGGTTCATTTTCGAATTTTGCAAATTCCCTCCCTTTTCCCTTGGTGCCCAAACAGTAGGGGGTGATTTTCTGTGGTGGTCTTGGGGGTTCCCTAATGAGCAGGGAAAACCCCCGTGGGGGTCTACTTCCCAAGAGCTAGAGGTAAATACACTACAAATCATAGAATTTGGATGTGACAGTTAGTTTGGTACATAAACTTGTAAAACACGTGTTTCTGGTCATAGAACTTGTCCTTCCGTTCATATACGGTGCTTTCTAACGTATTCGGCCGTATCATGTGCACACATGACGTGCCAACATGGCATGGGCCCACTATCAGCGGTGGGTAATCCGCGTGCACTGTTTTTTTTAGAAAGCATCTTTGCATTTTATTTATTTACGCAAAAAATCCTCAAATAAAATGAAAAATACTAGACCGGCAGTGGGAGTTGCCATGATTAGTCTCGCTTAGATAGCCACTTGACATCCTTATTGTTGATGTTTATAAAGCACAATTAGCTTTATATAATACAAGCTGTATAAGTTAAAATAGAAACCAAAACAAGAAAAGGGGAAGGCACAGGTTCGAGGCTATGACCAGATATGCTCGCCGCGTGTGCAAGCACCAACCATCCGGCCACAATGAGTTTCAAAAGAAAAGTCAGCCACAATGACATTTAAATAGATAAACACAATTTATTTTATGTATTCTTCTTTCTTTCTTTTTTCTATTTAAGAAAACTACTTATATTCTTGATAAACATTTTGGACAAATCAACCACATTTTTGTTTGAATTCGTGTATAATTCTAAAATCTAGACAAAACCAAATATAGTGTAAAATGAGTGTACGTAATTCTTTTGGAAAAATCAACTAAAATTTTGTATGCATTCGAATAATTTTAAATAAAAAGATGTAGATAAAAAATATAGTGCAGACTAAATGTACGTAAATTCTTCTGGACAAATCAATGAAACTTTTGTTTGAATTCAAATAATTTTAAATGCGGAAATCTAGATAAAAGACATTATAGGTTAGAATAAATGTACCCAATTTTTCCAGACAACAACAACAACAAAGCCTTTAGTCCCAAACAAGTTGGAGTAGGCTAGAGGTGAAACCCATAAAATCTCGCAACCAACTCATAGCTCTGGCACATGGATAGCAAGCTTCCACGCACCCCTGTCCATAGCTAGCTCTTTGGTGATACTCCAATCCTTCAGGTCTCTCTTAACGGACTCCTCCCATGTCAAATTCGGTCTACCCCGCCCTCTCTTGACATTCTCCGCACGCTTTAGCCGTCCACTATGCACCGGAGCTTCTGAAGGCCTGCGCTGAATATGCCCAAACCATCTCAGACGATGTTGGACAAGCTTCTCTTCAGTTGGTGCTACCCCAACTCTATCTCGTATATCATCATTCCGGACTCGATCCTTCCTCGTGTGGCCACACATCCATCTCAACATACGCATCTCCGCCACGCCTAACTGTTGAACATGTCGCCTTTTACTCGGCCAACACTCAGCGCCATACAACATTGCGGGTCGAACCGCCGTCCTATAGAACTTGCCTTTTAGCTTTTGTGGCACTCTCTTGTCACAGAGAATGCCAGAAGCTTGGCGCCACTTCATCCATCCGGCTTTGATTCGATGGTTCACATCTTCATCAATACCCCCATCCTCCTGCAGCATTGACCCCAAATACCGAAAGGTGTCCTTCTGAGGTAGCACCTGGCCATCAAGGCTAACCTCCTCCTCACACCTAGTAGTACTGAAACCGCACATCATGTACTCGGTTTTAGTTCTACTAAGCCTAAACCCTTTCGATTCCAAGGTTTGTCTCCATAACTCTAACTTCCTATTTACCCCCATCCGACTATCGTCAACTAGCACCACATCATCCGCAAAGAGCATACACCATGGGATATCTCCTTGTATACCCCTTGTGACCTCATCCATCACCAATGCAAAAAGATAAGGGCTCAAAGCTGACCCCTGATGCAGTCCTATCTTAATCGGGAAGTCATCAGTGTCGACATCACTTGTTCGAACACTTGTCACAACATTATCGTACATGTCATTGATGAGGGTAATGTACTTTGCTGGGACTTTGTGTTTCTCCAAGGCCCACCACATGACATTCCGTGGTATCTTATCATAGGCCTTCTCCAAGTCAATGAACACCATATGCAAGTCCTTCTTTTGCTCCCTATATCTCTCCATAAGTTATCGTACCAAGAAAATGGCTTCCATGGTCGACCTCCCAGGCATGAAACCAAACTGATTTTTGGTCACGCTTGTCATTCTTCTTAAGCGATGCTCAATGACTCTCTCCCATAGCTTCATTGTATGGCTCATCAGCTTAATTCCACGGTAATTAGTACAACTCTGAACATCCCCCTTATTCTTGAAGATTGGTACTAATATACTCCGTCTCCATTCTTCTGGCATCTTGTTTGCCCGAAAAATGAGGTTGAAAAGCTTGGTTAGCCATACTATCGCTATGTCCCCGAGAACTTTCCACACCTTAATGGGGATACAATTAGGGCCCATCGCCTTGCCTCCTTTCATCCTTTTTAAAGTCTCCTTGACCTCAGACTCCTGGATTCGCCGCACAAAACGCATGCTGGTCTCATCAAAGGAGTCGTCCAATTCAATGGGAGAACTCTCATTCTCCCCATTGAACAGCTTGTCGAAGTACTCCCGCCATCTATGCTTAATCTCCTCGTCCTTCACCAAGAGTTGGCCTGCTCCGTCCTTGATGCATTTGACTTGGCCAATATCCCTCGTCTTACTCTCTCGGATCTTGGCCATCTTATAGATGTCCCTTTCACCTTCCTTCGTGCCTAATCGTTGGTAGAGGTCCTCATATGCCCGACCCCTTGCTTCACCAACAGCTCGCTTTGCGGCCTTCTTCGCCATCTTGTACTTTTCTATGTTGTCTGCACTCCTATCCAGGTATAGGCGTTTGAAGCAATCTTTCTTCTCCTATGTTGTCTGCACTCCAATTTTTCTAGACAACTGAACTAATTTTTGGATTGAATTCGAATAATCTAGATAAAAGAAAATATAGTTCCTAATGAATATACCTCAATTTCTTTCGGACAAATCAACTAATTTTTGTATAAATTCGAAAATCTAGATAAAAAATTATATGTAAAAATTATGTACACAATTTTTTGGAGAAATCAACTAATTTTTCGTTTGAATCCAAACAATTTAAAATTTAAAAATATGGATAAAAGATAATATAGTGCACAATGAATATACACATTTTTTTTGGGACAAGTCATAATTTTTTTTTGAATTCGAATAATTTCAATCTGAAAATCTAGAGAAAAGGAAATATGGGTCAGAATGAATGTAAGTATTTCTTTTCGAAAAAATCAACTAATTTTTGTTTGAATTTGAATAATCTATATAAAATAAATATAGTTCATAATGAATGTACCTAAATTTCTTTCGAACAAATCAGTGGAAAATTTGAATAATTTAAAAATGGAAAATATAGATAAAAGAATATATGGGTCCAAATGAACTTTACGTAATTTTTCCGGAAAAATCAAATAAATTTTTTGTTTGAATTCAAACATTTTTAAATTAAAAATATAGATAAAAGAAAATGTTGTGCAAAATGAATGTACATAATTTTCTTTTGGACAAACGAGCGGAAATTTTGTTTGAATCTGAATAATTTTAAATTTGAAAATCTAGAGAAAAGAAAATATATTTAGAATGTGTACTTTTATCCAAGAGGTGATACACCTTAGTAGTCCAAGCGAAACAGCAAGCATGATTAGTTTTGGTGGTTAGGTCGCTGGCGCCATTACAACTGGTTGCTTGTTCGAACTCGTTTCGTCCCACTTTTTTCAGCCCAGTATATTTACAACGTACATTGACGGATGGGACCCAACGGGCAACTGTTGTTGGAGTTTTTTTTACAAAGTAAAAAATAGGGTATTTCTATAGAAAAAACATCACGTGCACTAGCCACTGACAAGGGGCCCTAGCCACACTGATGTACCACGTAGGCAACGAATACACCCATGTATGGAAAATGTGACCGTATTTACATACTTGCACAAGTTTGATGACAAAAAAAACGTATTTTACAAATTTATGCACTAAACTGATCGTCGCACGCAAGTTGTAAGACTTCTAGGCCTCCTTTGATTTAGAGGAATTTCATAGGAATTCTAGAGAATAGGATTCTTATAGGGTTTTTTCCTTTAAAGCCTTTTGGTTCATATGAATGGATTCCTATTCCTATATAGGATTGGTTTCTATCCTCCACATTTCATAGGAAACTAAAAAAGAGCCTAGACTCAATGGAAAAATTCCTTTGGTGTCAACCAAATGACATCTTATTTCCTATTCCTACTCATAGGATTTGAGATACATGTCATCTCATTTCCTATAAGATTACTATTCCTATGATAATTCTATTCTATGAACCAAAAGAGGCAGTGTATTTACCTCATTTATTATCTCCACCAACCAAACGAGGCCTTACTTAGTCATAACTTTACTACGTTTTCCCCCTCACCTTTCGTTCTGTCATTCTGTGTGATATCCCCCTTTCTCCTAGCCTGTTTCTCGTTCTGTGCTTCCTGAGCGGCGGCGCACACCACCTGTTCGACGGAACACCGCTCCAGAGCTGGAAGCCTCGTCCATGGCGAGCGGGGTGGATCGCATCAGCACCCTCCCAGATGACGTCCTCCACCAAGTGCTCCACTTCCTGCCGTCTCAAGAGGTGGTGCGGACGTGCGTGCTCGCCCGGCGCTGGCTCGGCGTCTGGAGGTTCATGCCCGCCCTCCGCTTCAACGGCGCCAAGGGGTGGGGCAGCGCCGACAGGTTCGCCCAGTTCGTGGACCACCTGCTCCACCTGAGATTCGAGGGCGACGGCAGCGCATGCGCACCTCTGGATTCCTGCGATTTCGACTTCGATGCCGACGGGTTCATGCGATTGCCCACTAATGAGCAGCATGCGAGCAACTGGATCTGGAAAGTCGTGCCCAGTGTCCGGATGCTCCGGCTTCGTGTGGTCGAGTTTGGGCAGGAACCCTCGCCACTATCTGATCTGCATCTCGTTTCCCAGCACCTCACCAAGTTAGAGCTTGTTGGTGTCGGTGTGAAAGACAGCGTTGTTGATTTTTCAGGCTGTCCGGCACTGGTGGAGCTGAGTATGGATGTTTGCGATGTTTTTGTCAAACAGCTGCTGTCTCCATCCTTGAAGCATCTGCGCATTACCCGCTGTTATACCTCTGAGTACACTCGCATCCTTATTTCTGTACCCAGTCTTGTTTCTCTCGAGTCGATCGAATGCCGTCAAGGAAGGGTTCCATTGCTTGAAATCTTGCCGCGGTTAGCAAGAGCTGCTGTTGTGCTTACCGATGATTGTAGTGATCGATGCTCGAAGGGTCGATTTGATAATTGTGGTGCTGATATCTGTGAAGATTGTTGGTATTATTATGGGGATCCTGAATATGGGCCTATTTATGACCGCAATAACAGCATCTTCCTCAAAGGTTTATATGAAGCTACGGACTTGGAGTTATCGGCTGATTCGGATTTGGTATGCTTGCAACTACTTCTCTCTTGATTCCTAATGCTATATTGTTATTGTTTCATTATCATTTCTGGTGCAGCAACCACATCCATCATCACAATCACAGTTACGATACGTTTGACATACTTCACACATAGCCAGATTGCACTTTGTACTACAAAGGCCAAAAGGTTCTAATTTGATCTGGCTCTTTTGGGTTTTCCCCAGATTCTTTTCGACAGGGATTTGAAGTGGTGCCCTACATTTACCAAGTTGAAGACTTTGTTACTCAATGATTGGTGTTTGGCTGCCAACCACAGTGCACTGATTTGTTTTCTCCAACACTCGCCGATTTTGGAGAAGCTTACTCTTCAACTTTCTAAGGTATATATTCTTAAGATGGGTAGTTACATGTTATTAAAGTGACCATACACGATAGCTGATTGATCCTCTTATTTTATCTTAGGGACCTTCATATGTGACTGAAACAGAAGGAATGTACAAACCATTGGGACTGTCAGTTGCATCCAACTGTCTGAAGATCGTTGAAATTAGATGTGCAAATGTTGATAGTAAGGTTCACAGACTTTTGAAGATACTGACTACCTATGGTATACGCCTTGAGCAAATTAGGGTCCAACAAACTAGCAAAATTTCTGCATCTGGATGTAAGTTAAACTGCTGGCGCTCTTCATGCTCCTTATGTCTCTTCCGTTTGTTAATATGTTATTTATGCTTTATAAATTAGGCAGTGAAGAAAACCAAACTAATTAGATGAGTATTACTGTTAGAATTTTTTATTATACTTGCAAAAAAATAGAGATAATTTTTTATGTATGCGGAGAAACAAGTTTAGACTCCTCATATTTGATGAAGTGAAAGACAACAATGTACTACGTACATGTTTGTAACTGGCTTCATTATTATCCAAAAACCTGTACTATCAATTTGGATTTTGGATTAAACTACGTTGTGTGCACAAATTAGTTGATAGCAATTACACATCAAGCAGCTGCAATTGCAATTATGTATTGTCATTACATAGGAGTTATAATTTGTCGACATATTGCAAATGAATGGTCGCCATTATTCTGGGTAGATAGCACCCATATAGGCGAATGCTATCCTCTATCCACCCATTTTGGTTGAGCTTGCTGTCATTTAGATCAATGTACAAACTAGAATGTAACTATCTTGCTCTTGTTTTGTCCCTTTTTAGTTGACATCTCATAACAAATAACATATCAATTATTTTGTCAAATTCTAACTCCATATTGTTGCCCTCTGTAATTGTTTGTGAATCATCTTGTGCACAATGTTACATACTCCCTCCGTCCGTGAATAAGTGTACATCTAGTTTTTATTCTAAGTCAAAGTTTTAAAATTTTGACCAACTTTATAGAAAATAGTAGTAACATATATGACATCAAATTGATATATTATCAAAGTACATTTTGAAACGAATCTAGTGATACTAATTTGGTGCCATAAATGCTTTTACTTTTTTCTAGAAAGGTGGTCAAAGTTTTAAAACTTTGACTTAAGACAAAAGCTAGATGTACACTTATTCGCGGACGGAGGGAGTATCAAATAACCAGAAAGGAAGCCGAAATATTTAGTCCCACTTTACAATATCTGACTATCTGGATATTAAGAAGTATGTTACAAGTGAAGCTCTTATTATAAGAAAATATACATATTGCCATATTACTGACCAAGCATTCAAAATTCCCATTTGTATGTAGTAGGTTCTCTTAGAATTGATTCTGTGTTTTCCTTATCTTTGCAGGTTTCAATTTTGTTTGCAGTAGTTTCAGCTAAAACTAGAGGTATGATGATCTGAAGTATTTCTTAGACTTGGGTTCCCTTTGATTTTTTTTAGAAATGCATGGAGCAAGTTTGGGGTTGTGATGTGTCTGTATGGATCTTATGATTATTCCACTTACCATATTATATTTTTGACAAGTGATTTCATGTGTCGGCTTTCACTTTTTATTCTTGATTAAGTTGGATTAACTATTACTACAATCTTCTATAATGCAACTCTATTCAGGTATCCGGCAATATATGTCGTGGATGTTCACTGTTTTTGCTTCTTTTATATATATATATATATATATATATATATATATATATATATATATATAGGGTGGGTCTATTCTCATAACACCCCTTAAGACCTTATTCTCCTAACAAAAACCTTATTCTCCTAACACCCCTCCCCCTCCACTCCCCGCTACCTAGCGCCAGTGCCCCGACGCCGGGCGTCCTCCCCCACCCCTCTCCGCCTTCTAGCGCGGGAGCGCCACGGCGGTCGGCGCGCTCCCCCACCCCTCCCCGCCTTCTTCCGCGCCCAGCACCGCGGCGGCCGGCGGCGACCCGCACCCCTTCCCGCCTTCTTCCGCGCCCAGCACCGCGGCGGCCGGCGGCGACCCGCACCCCTCCCCGCCTTCTTCCGCGCCCAGCACCGCGGAGCGCGCGCCAAGCGGCCGGCGATGCAGTCCGTCCGCGACGATATTTCCGCGACGGCGTTTAGGAAGCGACGCCGCACCTCACCTTCGCCCCAACACCACCTGGGGGATCCACCGCTGAAGCATCCAGCCTCAGTCATGCATGACAAGGGAAAGCGAACTGCAAGGATGACTACTCCATCGCATTCGTCGTGGATGCGAACTGCAATGGTGCACGTCCAGCCTTCTCCCGCAACAATGGCGATGGTGCACGTCCAGCCTCCCCCACCCCTCCCCGCCTTCTTCCGCGCCCAGCACCGCGGCAGCCGGCGGCGACCCGCACCCCTTCCCGCCTTCTTCCGCGCCCAGCACCGCGGCGGCCGGCGTCCTCCCCCACCCCTCCCCACCTTCTTCCGCGCCCAGCACCGCGGCGGCCGGCGTCCTCCCCCACCCCTCCCCGCCTTCTTCCGCGCCCAGCACCGCGGCGGCCGGCGTCCTCCCCCACCCCTCCCTGCCTTCTTCCGCGCCCAGCACCGCGGCGGCCGGCGGCGACCCGCACCCCTTCCCGCCTTCTTCCGCGCCCAGCACCGCGGCGGCCGGTGGCGACCCGCACCCCTCCCCGCCTTCTTCCGCGCCCAGCACCGCGGAGCGCGCGCCAAGCGGCCGGCGATGCAGTCCGTCCGCGACGATATTTCCATGACGGCGTTTAGGAAGCGACGCCGCACCTCACCTTCGCCCCAACACCACCTGGGGGATCCACCGCTGAAGCATCCAGCCTCAGTCATGCATGACAAGGGAAAGCGAACTGCAAGGATGACTACTCCATCGCATTCGTCGTGGATGCGAACTGCAATGGTGCACGTCCAGCCTTCTCCCGCAACAATGGCGAAGGTGGAAAAGCGCATGAGTTCCTGCAGCGGAGGTGGACTGCACGCCAACAGCAGCAAGAGCTGCATCTGCAGAAGAGGGGGACTGCATATAAGGTAAGAAAATCACATACCAAACCCCCACATCCAGTTTGCAGTGCCGTTTTTATACCCATGCAGTGCCCCATCTTGCGTCGATTGCAGTCACATGTGTCTCCAAAGTAGAAAAACAGAAAAGGATACTTCGAAAAATAAAAAACGCTATATGGATCAAAATTGCAGTCCACAATGACTTAAATATGTAGAGCGCTGTGCCTAGAACTGAAGTGCATTGTTTCTTCATGTTAACTAACAGTGCCCCTGCTGTAGAATGACAAATTGAAGTGCAATTTCTTACAGTTGCAAAAATATAATGATATATAGTACGAAAGATGCAGTTCATTTCACTGTTGACGTGCATAAAAAAGCTTTGGCTTAATAACCTGCAGGAATTTACTATGCCTCAAAAACAGAAGATGCCTCGAATCATTTACGACCCCGAGCCCCTGAACTGCATTGGAAGAGAAGAGTGGGAGATGCCTGGATGGATAACACATGAAATACCTAGGGGTTTCTTTAACACAACAAACAGAACTGCATACTCTGTGGAGGAAGATGTAGAGGATAAAGATGAAAACAGTGAACCAAACATCATTCGAGATGGAGAAGGCAGTGAAACAAAAAACCCGCAGGATGAGGAGGACGACGACGATCTGGTCTTCATAGGGGAGCACGCGCAGAAAAATGATGATGAGGAGGATGATGACGAAGAGCAAATCATAACAGTTATGCAGCCAAGGTACACGCGTGTCTTTGAAACATTTGGTCAGCAGATCAGAACGGATGATATAGCACCTCCAGAAGCCGATGTTGAAACCCAGCAAGTTTGGCAGGTCCATGAGCAAACGATTCGTCGACAAAGGGACAGTGGAATTCCACCAAGGCCGCCTACTGCCCAACAAAAGAATCGGAAGCAGAATCAAGGAGGGCCGCAAGCAACCAAAAAAGTAAAGTTCTCCACACTCCTGCCTCCTCGCGATCCTCAATTACACAGATCTGTTGTCACCCCTCCATGCCCAATAAACATCGGTGAGCTGCAAACATCGTTAGAAGAAAAACAGTACACGCACGTAAGCATCCTTACCTAATTACTGCAGTTCACTTATTACGCATTCTTTCAGCTTGTGCATTCTCATTAACAAAAAAAACATTCCATATTGTGTGTGTGTAGGATGAGAACATGCTCTAAGAACTTGTGCCTGTGAAAGGTATGCAGTTCACATCACAAGATGCGGCGCGAGAATTCTACAACACGTATGCAAGGCATGCAGGCTTCGGCACACGCAAAAACGGCGGATACAGAACAAACAGATACATCGTGTGCTCAAAGGAAGGCAGAAGCAAAGAAACTGTCACAGATTATGACAGAAAGCGAGAAAAAACATCAAAGAGGACTGGCTGCAAGGCGGGAATGAGATTGAAAAAAATCAAGGATGTGTTTGTGATAGCAGAGATTGAGCTCAATCACAACCACAGGATGATTGACAGCCCGGCTATGCTTCTGCACATGCACTCGCATAAGACGGATGATCCGTTGCTCGATAAACTAGTGAAGGACATGCAGAGCGACAACCTGACGCACACGCAGATGATGTCAACCCTGTCAAGGATGTCAGGAGGGCTGCACTTTATGGGGCGCACCAACCGTGACTGGGTGAACAGGTACATTCACTAAAACAAAAAAAAACGATATATCGTCTATTTCATGCAGTTCGCTTTGTGCATTTTCTGTATGTCCATAATGCTGCAAGTATATTGTTATTTCGAACTGCAGGAAGCATCAATTCGCGAGGGAGGAAACAGAGGACGATGTGAAGAAACTCCTGGCTTTCTTTGAGAAGATGCAGCAAATAAACCAGGAGTTCTTCTATGATTACGACAAAGATGTCGATAACCGTGTGCGGAACATATTCTGGACGAACGCCAGCTGCAGGGGATCGTACGAAGATTTTGGAGATTGTGTCACATTTGACACGACCTACAAGACCAACAAGTTCCACATGCCTCTCGCCGTCTTCGTTGGAGTCAACCACCACCTCCAAAGTACAATATTCGCTGTGGCTCTCATCAGAGACGAAACAATACCGACTTTCGAGTGGGTGTTCCGGACGTGATTGCGTTGCATGAACAACAAGCGGCCAATCTGCATACTCACAGGTATGCTGAAAAAAAGAGTGAAATTAAATAACAATGCAGTTCACTGCCAACTTTTGTAGTCCATTTCTTACATCCAATGAAAAAAAGAAAAAAAGCAGAAAAAGGATATGCAGTTCTCTCAATAACTCGCTGCTTGGTTTTTTTTTCAAAAACATGCAGATCAATGCCCCTCCATGGATGCCGCGATAAAAATTACGCTAATAGGCACGCTGCACAAGTTATGCCGTTGGCATATATTGAAAAAATACAAGGATCACCTGTCCTTGCTGTACAAAGCGTATGAGAAATTCAAGGATGAGCTGACCTCCGTTCTCAACCACCCGCTGATGCCATCAGAGTTTGAACGCGCTTGGCATGAGCTCATGGAAAAGTATAACCTGCAAAATGATGAGATTATGAAGGCGCTCTGGACAGACAGAAAAGAATGGATATCGGCTTACTACAAGGAGGTGTTCTGTGCATGGATGACGTCGACACAGAGAAGTGAAAGCATGAACCGGATCTTGAAGAGGAACTTTGTCAAGGAAAGACACGACCTACACATCTTTGCGTCGCAGGTGGACAGGTGCATCCAGACAAGGAAGGGCGTCGAGCACGCGGAGACCATAGCTAACGAGGTATATAAATAGAGCAAAGTTTTTAAGATGGATGAGCAATTAATAAAAAACACTACTCGCTTTCTTGATTTTTGCTGCGAAAAGACAACTACTTAACTGGTTTTCTTTGTTTCACAGACGGAAATAAAGACTACTACTCAGTTTGGTTTCGAGGTTCAGCTCTCCAAGATTTACACCAGGGCGGTCTTTGCTGACTTCAAGAAAGCGCACTACCGCAGCACTGCATTCAGATCAGAGCAGTCCACTGACAACCCGACGAAATATTTGGTGCGCCACTACAACCGCTCTGATGATTTTGATTGGGTAAGACACGAGTTCCAGGTGGTTGCTGATGTGACGAACGGTATCTACGAATGCGAATGCAAGCTGTGGACACACACAGGTAAGTGAGACAGGAAACCATAAAAATAAGCACACATAAAACATAATGAAGTTCACTTATTGCTGGTAGCAAAAAAGAGATGAAAAACAAAAAAATATTTAGTGAAGTTCACTATAGCAGCAGACCCAGGACCTATTTATAATGCAGTTCACAAAACCAAAAAAATGAAAAAATGTTGCCTATTTATGTGAAGTTTGCTGGCACGAATAACCCAAAATTTTTCTTTTGCTGCAGGCTTGTTCTGCGTGCACATCATTTGCATGTTGGATCAGCTGCGGGTGGACAAGATACCTGAAGAGTACATATTGAAGAGATACACACGGAACGCACGCCAAAATCCAACTTTTGACCGCAGAGACTATGAGCAAACTGCTCCAGATGGGAGTTCGATGTTCTGCCGTAGGAGACTACTTGCAGAAACTGCAATGGACCTGGCGAACAGAGGTGTCAAATCGGATAGAGGGTACAACAGAGCTTTAGCTGGGATGAGAGAACTCATACAAGAAGTGAACGTAATAAATGAAGAAGAAGAGGCAGAGAAGATCATGGATGCGCGGGGTGAAGAACAAGGAAAGGAGCGCGAGCATGCTGCTGATGGTGCAGTTCATAATATGGATGACACAATTCTTCCCCCGCCTGTTTCAAACACAAAAGGGAGAAAGAAAGAGAGCAAATCAGCCAATAAAAAAGCTGTAGCAAATGAAAAAAGCCCTGAAAAAAATAGCAGGCCTGAGCCAGAACTGGACAGCGGAGGAAGACCACTGGGGGTAAGGATGTGTAAATCATGCAATAAGATTGCGGGACACAACTCAAGAACATGTAAGGAGAGGCTGAAACAAAACCAGGCTGAAAATGTCACCACAAATCACCGAGCTGACCAACAAGATGATACGACAAAGAGAAGACTATGTAGCGTCTGCAACAAGAGAGAGAAGCATAACGCGAGAACTTGTCCAAATAGAACAGAGGAAAAAGATGAAGAAGATGACGAAGAAGATGCTGACAGAGAAGAGAGCGAGGAAGCGAGCGAAGCTGATGAAACCGAGGAGGAAGATGAGGAAGAAGAAGAAGAAGACGAGGAAGAAGAAGAAGCAGATGAAGAAATCGAAGAACCATCATCAAAAACGAGTGGGAGAGACAGAACGCAGAATCCAGCGCGCAGGCAAGCATCGCGGTCGCACGGTCCCGTTACGAGGGGTAATGCGAACAACAAGAGCAAGACAGAAACAGCAACAACCATTGAAACAAATGCAGTGCACAATTTGAGAAGAAGCACCAGGAAAAGGACGTAGATCAACACATATGCAGTTTTACATTTTAAAAAACATATTAACTTCATCCTTTATATATATCGTATCGTATATAATATATATAGCTTGTGTTCAGTGGACTGCAAAAAAAAGAATTCAACATGTAATACTGAAGTTAAAAAATGAAAAGATACAACATATGCCATACATACTTTGTGACCAATGTGCTGCGGGGGGGGGGGGGGATGCTTGATAAAATGCAGTTCTCTTCTATATGAAAAGAAAATAAGATGAGAATGCCACTCTTAGAATGCGGTTCTCTTCTGTATGAAAAACCTGAGATCGGAATGTCATTTTGAGAATGCAGTTCTCTTCGTCGTATAGAATCTGACATGACCGTGAATCAATACAGAATGCAGTTAGAAAAGAAAAAAATGTAGAGTCAGACTAGGATTCACGTACACTGCAGTGCGTGCGTGGTGCGTTTAAAGCTTGCAGTGCAGTACGCTTCGAGTACACAGTGCAGTGCGCTTAGTGCAAAAAAATGTAAAAAAAACTTGGCTGCAGTGCGGATGAATTTTGAAACTCGACGACAAACACGTTGAATTCGTCTTTGCAGTCCCATGTGATAAGGTGAGATGCAGTGCGGATGCGTATATTTAAAAAAAACTTGGCTGCTACTCATATGAGAGAATGTAGTGCGCTGCGAACATGTTACAACTCACAAGGAGGAGTTGGCTGAAAAGCTCCATTATGTACATATTTGACATTGTCACCATCTGCCACCAAAAAAACACAAAACTAACTAGACCGGTATATACAAAAGCACACAGCATGGGTGTTAACAGTTTTGCACATCGAGAACTACACACAGCGACCATACATTACTGTTTACATAAAGTTCTGGAGCACACACAAAAAAGACATCAACACACATAGAAAAAGATCTGCTATCATTTATGCCTCATCCTGCTCCTGCGAATGCAGTCTTGGAGAGAAGCCAAGAGAAATGCAGAGATTTCTTAGATCCTCCGGGAACTCGGTGACAACGACCATGTTTCCTGGGTGGAACAGAATCTGGAACAAAAACTCAGCCTTCCAATCCTGAATAACAGTTTCCTGCGATGAAGAAAAAAATAAAATAAACAAATATACAACATCATCTACAAAAAAAGAAACTGACGAAAAAAATATCAAGGAATGAGGAGATATTGCTGGGTTAAAAAGAAGATACTTACACTACGCTTTGCGAATTTCACAACAAAGGTTTTGCCGTCGTAATACTGAGCCATCTTCAGAACATAAAAGCCGCACTCGTTGGGGCCCTGCTCAGGGGTGCCCAAATAGCTAGCTTTCTTTGAAACGTCGACCCAGTCTACCGACTCCTTTCTCTTGTACTCCTTTTCTCCATAAACCTTCTTCAACAATGCAGTCATCCTGATCATCTGGTGGAAAATAAAAAAAACAAAAATACACATCACAACAAATATTGTTCAACACGCACACGCATGAAAAAAAAACAAGGAAGGTGAAAAAAGGAAATTTTTTACCATTTCAGTGCGGTCGCTGTGGTATTCAGACTTATGCCACCTCGTCGTTTGATCAACCGGTCCGCTGTACCTCCTAGTGTCATGAATGTCAAGGGTCTCGCGGTGCCTATTCATCGTGTATAGCGAATAATGCTGGTCTTTCATCCGTGGTAACAGAATCTGATTTTGTTTCATCAAATTTGTTATGGGTTTGATGAGTGAAAAAGGATTACTGGGAAAAATAGGGAGAGAAAATAAATACAAAAAGGCTGAACAAAAGCAAATCTGATAACTTACTAATTTGCAATCAAGAAGGTTCTCGTCATCACGAACATAAAGTTTGAACTGCTGTGCTGCATCTTTGACGTTAAACTTGCCGTGGACAAAAGGCAACACAACATTTCCATCTTCATCTCTATCCGCGTGATCATTCATTTGAAGCACATACTGCGTGTGGGTAATTCACAAAAAGAACGTTAATGCAGTTCACCTTAAGATGTTCGCTCCGACGCTTAATAAAAAAACGGATCACGCTTCTCTAAAAAACAGTATGCAGTTCACAAAATTCTCACCGTAAATTTGTTTCGTCTGAGATGCATGGGTTAAGACACAAAAAAATGTATGCAGTTCAGTACATTCTAAAAACGAATTATTATACACTATTTACTGCAGTTCACTCGAGCAGGAAAAAAATAAGAAAAAAGAGAAATACCGTGATAAACAAAGGGGACAGCAGAACGCGTTCCCCAGATCGATAAACCACATTCATACTCTCGTCATTCTTCCAGAACCTGATGATATGATCCATCAATTCCGAGTCCATAAAACCACCTTTGGTGAAAGTTAGGAACATGTAGTCCACAGTCACGGTGTAGACTTCGATAGGATTCCTGTGCATGAAAAGCGCGCACCTGCACAAAAGAAACGGTGAAGGTGGGGGGGTTAGTAGCACAAAAGCAAAAACATAGAAAAGAACATTACACACATTAAAAATCAAAAAAATATAAAAAACTAACGAAAAAAGAACTGACTCGCTGTATTTCTGCCTGAATTGTGTGCTCGTGATGAGTTGCAAGACTTTCCTCATCTCCACAAGATAGCTGAATCTCGCAGGATTCAACTTCTGTATAGGAGATCGAAACTTTGATGGCTTCTGCACAAGCGTCCTATTTGATAGAATTAGTGCCTCGCTGTCCGTCGGGCGTTCCACAGCTACGCTCCTGGTCCTCCTAGGCACTGGTGGTGGCCTCTCAAAATCATCATCGCTATCTTCAGCATTAGGAGGGCTCGCAGCTTTCTTCCCATGCTTGACATTGACAGGAGATTTCTCAAGAGCTTTTTCATTCGATGTGCCGGCGCCACTCCTCAACATCTTACACACAGGTTCTTTCACAACCTTAACGGGGGGTTCATCAAGGACAACTTTCTGAATAGTTGGAGTATGAACCTGAGTTTCAAACAAGGAAATACCACCTTGGTGTGTGCCTTCATCAAAGCCTGCACAAAAAAATGGATAATGAGCAAAATGAAAAAGAATCATCAAGTTCCCTAAGGAAAAGTCATTTTAAACACACAAATGGGGTTCTACTAAAAAGCTTAACAAAAGTAGTGGACCTCCCCTCTCTGTACCAATGAAGTTCACTTAATAAAAAAGGTGTGTGACTGGAAAAAAAATGTAATAACCTTCTTTAAAAATTAAAAGTGAAGTCAGGTCCAGACAGCAATGCGACGAGGTCAGCCAACTATAGAGCATAGCCTTCCTGATGTAGCCAATGTGCTCCTTCCCAAACTTGGCAATCGTTTCACCATCCCAGGTCTGCATGAATTGGAACATGTAAAATCCACAATCATGCCTGCAAATAAAACCAACACAAAACACATTAATAATGCAGTTCACTCAGTAATGAAAGAGCTACTCATGTTAGTAAAACAATGCAGCTCCATACACACAAGAGACCGAGGGAGAACAACCAATAACACATTAGTAATGCAGTTCGCTCAAGGGAAAAGGTGCTTCTAATTTAGTAAAAACAATGCAGCTCACTTACACAAAAAAATGAAGGAGGAAAAAGAAAAAAGGAGAACAGGTACAAACCCGTTTCCCTGTTGCGGGACATTAATATGAGTCAGCGCAAAGCCGTCCAGGGTGGGAGGGTTCAACGGCTCGTCGCAGCTTGCGCTGCCATCTTTCCAGACTTTTTTGATGTTCCTGACCATTTTTCCGAAGACAACATTTGCAGCAGCGTTGTCTCCTTCATTCAATGAGTCGAGAAGCTCAAAACGCTTCTCTCGCAGGTTCAAAGTGACCAAGCAGTAGTGGCCTATCGCGTCCTTCATTGTTGCGGGAGGAGGGTCAAATGTTGCAAACATAATCTGAAATAAAAAAAAAGAATAAAACAAACCAGATGAGAAAAAATAGAAAAAACAGAAAACTTATTTTCAAGATGATGAAAAAATGGTCAAGATGCGTTACCAAGTTTTTCTTGTCCACACGTTCCTCTGCGCTTGAAGAAAACATCTTTTTCAAAGCCCTATTTGTGGCACCGCCGTTCCAAATGGAATTCTGCAAAAAAGACAAAACCAGAGAGTTAATGAAAATGGTTATAGCACAAATAAAAATTGGACGAGGGGATAAAATATAAATTAATGAAAATGCTTACACATAGGTTGTACGGGACAATCATAGTTTGAGATCCTTTGAACCTTTCAGCTAGCATAGACACGCCAATGTTTGCGAGGCGCGTGCTCAGCGTTCCATACGACCAAAAAGACTCGCCAACATGACCGATAGTAATATCACCAAACTCGTCCTTGAACGCAACTAGATGCCTTCAGACAAGAAGAAAAAAGCACAGCAAAAAGTGATAAGATGGGAGCGTCCCTAAAAAAATAACATATTAATTAACCGGGGCGTAAGACAAAAAATGTCATACTTCTTCTTCTTGTCCCTCCTAGCCCTCGTAACAGCGTCATACAACTCATTGTATCTTCTCATAAGAGCTGGATCAATCCTTGAAGGAGTAACAACAGGTAATTCCTCATCTGCATACAGAGTGGGAACGATATCAAATGATAAAACACACACGGTCCATTTCGCCCCCGGGAAAAAGAACAAAAATAATGCAGTTCGCTTACCTTCCGTTTCAGAATAAACTTCCTTCTGCTGCTCATATACATCTTCGCTGAGCGTCAAGTGCTCCAGCCCGGTAATATCATCGTCAAGCGGCGCTTGATTGCTCATGTCCTGAGAAAGTCTTGGCTGTTCCTCTTCGGAATCAATCGAAACTGTCTCAGGTGGGACTTTGGTTGTATCGGCTGGGAAAGCCAGATTGCCGACAGATTGCTCGGGGGCGCGAGGGACCACACAAAATTTCTCAGGCACCTCGCCGCCAACCAACAAAACAGTAGGCACAACAACACCATCGATGCCAGCGGATGTCCCGGCATCGTCAAATCCGACTCTACGAGTTCCTTTTGTCTCTTCTGCAACTTCAACTGTAACACTAGGAGCTCCTTCTTTCTCTTCATGCTTATCACAATCCAGGATATCCTCCCTTCCTTCTCTCTCTTGTGCCTTATCAGCCTCAACAGGACACTCCCCTCCTTCTCTACCTTCTGCCTTATCAACCTCTGCATCAGGCTCCTCCCCTCCTCTCCCTTCCACATTATCATCCCCAATGTTGCGCTCCGCTTGGATTTCAACATTTAATCCGCAGTTCTGATGAGTTAAAAAATAAAACACATTACACAAAAAAGATAGAATGCAGTTCACTAATAAAACGGAGCATGAAGCTCCCACGGAAAATAAAAAATAAAACACAAAAATGCAAAAATTCTCTATACTCACCAGGGAAGCGTCGTCGCCTTCCATCTCTTTACACTTGTCAGCCTCCTCATCCTTGCCAGCGTCGTCACCATCTGCCTCCTTCACATGTATCTCCACGTTTGATTCGGCAACCTAAAAAACATTAAAACATAAATAAAACTATTATCCAAATCTGCAGTTCTACAACTAAAAAACCAACACCAGATCATGCAGTTCACTGCTAAAAAAAGATGATGCTTCTTCTCTAGACAACAACTGCAGTGCACTACCACTTCTGGTGCATAAAAATACAAAAAAAGTTAAAAACTACAGTTCACTGCCACTACTGGTGCAAAAAAAATATGATTGTTTGTTTTGGACACTACAAAAAAAAAATCAAACAATGAAGTTCACTGTAACAAAAAAAGGAAGAAATCAAACCTTGTCGATGACGACTTCGTCAATAGGATTGTCTTTGGCAGCTTCGTCAACGGGGGATAATGGCCTGTCAAACAAGTAATCAGAATCAACACCGTCGTGGTCCGAGTGGTCATCAACACGACAAGCGTTAGCCTTGGAAGATTCTCCAACACACTGCGAAAAGAACAAAAGGATAGAAAAAACAAATAGTCAGTGCCACAAACGCACGGAAAAAATAGATAACAAAATATGGGTAAAAAAAACTGTTCACATATGGAAAAAAGACATACATCCACATCTGCGGGGTCGGGCGAAGAAGGCCGGACAACATCTTCATGCCTGTTCATTTCCTTCACGATTGCATCCGCTTCCTGCTCATACATAGCACACCTGTCATCCTGAGACTGCTTAAACTGAACGAATGAAGATCTGATATTCGTTACAGCCTGCTTAAGGAATTCAAGCTGCCCACGGTTAAAGTTATGAGCAGCCTCGATTTCTGCTTCAGAAGGGCCTTTGCCTTCAGGAAACAACCCGGCAATATTCCTCATCCTGGAACCGGATGTTGGGAAATCGCTAGTTATATTGATGACCCTATCGTGAAGCTCATCGACCTGAACAAATTTATTACGATCAGCAGAAGCATGGCCAGAAAAACCTCCAGCAGCCGCCCTAGCAAAACCACGACCCCGTCGAATTGGAGCCACCCTAGAAAGAGGCTCACAAAACATTTCAGGGGCTTCGGCAACTGCAGTCCGCTTGTACACAATATCCGCTTCCGCCTTCCACTGAAAAAATTAACAAAAAAAAAGAGATGCAGTTCACAAAAAAAAGTACATAAGAGGTTCACATTTAGCATGCGCGAAAAAAGGAATAAAAACAAAAACAAAGCGTGGCTATGCACTCACCGGCAGCTTGCCAAACTTGTAAGAGTCCAGGTGTATCTTTCCCCTGACAACGATGTCGGCGTTGTGAATCTTCTTCAACTACACATGGGACAATATTGCGGCGCGTGGAGTGCGTTTATCCATCACCGATACTTTTCGAAGATTCAAGGAATCCAGGTACATGAACAGGGGAACGATGGTGCAACCCTCAGCGCAGTTCTGCTTGCTCCCTTTAGAATTCCACTTGTACACAGCGGCCTGCAGCTCGTCGACAACAAGCTGACAAAAGTCCATGCTAGCCATAGATGCAATATCCAAGTTTTCAACCATAGCAGCTACCCTGGACAACCGAGTTGCGGGGCTAGGACAAAGCAAGCACTGGAAGACAATGAGAAAAAAAACCTTCACCGTCTTATCAACCTTCGCAGGGTCAGCAGCCAGCGTGGGAAGTAAGGTAAGAAGGTCCTTCGCATCTATGCTACGAGAACGGTTGAAACCGAGTTCATCCTTCAGATTAGTCAGCGAATCATCATGGCCGCTGGCAGCAGGCCTGGGAGCAGTCTGAGAACCCATAGGGAAGTCAAAAATGTGATGGACAGTCTCGCGATTGATTTCCAGAACCTTGTTTGGCCCACAGTCCAATCTCATCGTGTCGGGGTCGATCTTTCCCATCAGCTTGCACATCAAAACACGAGAAACATTCTTCTCTAATTTCAGGTCAAAGACAATGCCAAAACCTGCTTGCCGCACCAAAGTTCTGTGCACCTCACCCAGCAAAGCGACAACTTTGATTACATTTGGAATGGACAGCCGAATAGTCTTGTTGAAACGCCATTCATGCGCAACATCATCTTCAGACCTCTTCCTCTTCGTACTCTTAGCAGCCTACAAAAAAACAAAGAATAAAAAATGCAGTTCACATCAGCAAACTCATGCCAAAACAACTTAAAAAACAGAAGAAAAAGTAAATAAACAGCGTATACCTTACTAACATCAACATCCTCCACATCAGAATCGCTGTCCAGAGCTTCTTCAGCTGCATTTTCCCGCGCAAGCTTAGATCGACGCTCAGAATCAACACCAGAGTGATCGTCCGCACGTCTCCGCTTTCCTTCAATCCCACCCACATCAACCTCGGCGTAATTAGGTCTCTTTGAGTAATCAACACGCGGGCTCCGGTGTGGAGAACTTAAACCTTGCTCTGCGACAGTGTTGAGTTTCCTCTTCACAGGATTCTTTGCGGGGGCAAATTTAGCAGACTTATTTGAATCTGCAATCCTCCTTCCTATCTCCTTACCCTCCCCTAACTTTACTTGCTTCGCCCTATGAGCCTTCACGAAAGTATTACCGAGCGCAATAGCTTTCTGCCTTCTCCTCTCAACATCGGCTGCAATCTGATCAGGGACCATCCAATCCTGTGTAACTGGCTCTGTGCCATCAACAGATTGCGACTGGGTTTCACTCAATTTAGGTGGAATGTTGACCTGATCAGATGTACCGCCACCGACAACATCGGCTGTGAAATAATGTGTAATCAAATAGTTAACGCCACCACCCCCTGACCCACCAGGAGATAAAACTGTGGGTGAGAAAAAACATAAGAAAAGATGTGTGTGTGAGATGAAGACCTAAACTTAATGCAGCTCATATCAACTTGGAAAAAAAAGTAGAAATGCAGTGCACTTTTCCAGCAGTTTATGTTTAACAATTAAAAACATAACAGTAAACCTAAAAAATGCAGTTCATGTCGCTTGAAATATCATATTCACGCGTGTCTGAAAGTGGACATTGGTACATGGATATATGATGCAGTGCACTAATTCGTTCAAGTGACCAATTGACCACATATAAAAAAAAGAAGTGCGCTTAGATATGCAAAACAAAACAAATTCATGCAGTTCTGTGAGAGGCAAAAACTAAAACTTAATGCAGCTCATATCGATTTCGCAAACCGCATAGTGGATAGACAAAAAAATACAAAGCAGTGTCCAAAATGCAGTGCTCTTTTAGCAGTTTATGTTTAACAAAAAAAACATAACAACTAACTTAATGTCCTTCCAAAAAAGTAAAAAACAATTAACTTGACGCAGTTCATATCAGTTTGCCACACGTGTCTTAAAAAAAGGCCTTACTAAAAAGGAATCTAAGATGCAGTGCACTATTTCGTTCAACAAAAAGAAGTAAATTGACCCTGAATGAAAACTGCAGTTCACTTTGATGTAGTTACCAGATGGAGAAGCCGTTCTAACTGGTGACGCATCAATTGGGGAGGAAGAAGCCATACTGTGCCTCCAATCAGCAAGGGATAATAATTAAACCCTAGACAGCAAACCCCAAATTCAGGCAGAGAAAAACTTTCAATCCATAGGGCGTTGCAATTTCAAGCATACAAAACAACCTTAAGAAGAGAATGCTGGCACGAAAAATAACCCTAGCACAAGATCTGGAACGGATTAGGGGCGATTTGGGGCTCACCGTGGGACGAAGTGACGGCCGGACGAGGCGGGTGCGGACGGCAACGTCGGAGGAAGCGCCCTACGGACGGCGGCGGCTATGGGCGTCGTCGCCCTCCACCACGAGAGAGCCCCTACGGACGGCGGCGGCTGCGGGCGTCGTCGCTCTCCACCACGAGAGCACGAGGGCGGGGGGGGGGGGGGGGGGTTCTGTGCGGGCACGGGGGAGAGGGAAGCGGAAGCGGGCAAGGGGGCTGCAAGAGAGACTTAATGAATAAAAGCCCGACCGACAGGCCCACAGGTCATAGACAAAAAATAAAAAAACGTCTCGGTGTTGTAACACGATGCAGTTCGCTTACGGAAAACTGCCTCGGCTTCTGAAGCGTTGCAGTTCGTTTACGGGAAACGATTCCGCTTCTGAAGCGATGCAGTTCGCTTACGGCGGACAATTCGGTTCGCCTGCCCTAAAATAAATGCGCCCACTATCGCCCGAAGCGCCGCACCCCCCTGCTCTATCCCGTCGGTTGCACGCCGCACGAACGCCACGATCATCACGAACCCACGATCGCCAACACGGTTGGGAGACGAGATCGTGGCCTCGGCAGAAGTTGCTGCCGCTCCCATTTAAATCCAGCGCTCCATCAACCAGACCGTCCACACAAAACACACAACGCTGCCCCTTCCTCCTCCTCTTCCTCCTCTTTGCAGCCATGGGGTTCAGCAGGACCTACGACGACGTCCATGCGCATGGGAACACGAAGCTGAAGGTGATCTACACCACCAACGTCGACGCCATGGCGACGTACGTCGAAGAGTTCAAGACAGTTCTCCAGCAGCGCCGCCAGAAGATCGTCGGCATCGACGTGGAGTACACACCCGACCACGACAAGGCGGCCCTGGTTCAACTATCCATCGGCAAGTACCACCCAGTGCTTCTTTTCCAGGTATGTGGTACATTGGGCAAGAGATGCATCCCCTTCGACAGGTTCCTCGGCGACCCAAAGTAAGCAATTCTCTCTGCCGAGTATGTGTTGCAGTTCTATATGCCTATGTATGCAGTTCCGAAAGGTATAACTTGCGGTTCACTTTCCTTAGGTTCGAGTTCGCTGGCTTCGCCATCAAGCAGGACAAGGAGAAGCTCGCACGCTGCAACCTCCACATCCCCAACTTCGTCGACATCCAGACGAACTGGAGGGTGCCTGATGGAACGAAGCCACTGGACTCGCTTGGCGATGTAGCTGCTGCCATCATCGACGACGAGTACGCAGACATGAAGACGAAGATGTCAGACCACGACCACAGCCTGTGGACTTCGATTCTCAGCACCAGGCACATCGAGTATGCTGCCAAGGACGCCTACACTGCGTTCGAGATATGGAACCGAATCACCACAATGAAGAAAGGCCTCACGCGCGCTGAAACAGAGAAGACCAGGAAGCGCCCGAGGTCATCCTGGAGGGGGTGGGGCAAGGGGGCATCAACTTCCACCTCCAACTCCAACGGGTGGAACTAGTGAAGCAGGCCAGATGCTGAAAGCCAAGGATTCCCTGTCGCAAGTGCTCGATTAGTTTCCCTCTGCGTATGTAGATTAGTTTGCTTTCGTTGTAGTTTGCTTTGGGACAATGTTTGCTTATGTTGCGTTAGTTTGCTTGATGATGCACTATGTTAATTATGAGCGCAGAACCTTGGTTTCTATCTATCAACTATATGCAGTTCTCAGTAGTCTGTTTTCAGTATGTATATTGCTTCAAAACTGCTGCTGTAGCTAGGATACACATAAAAAACAAAACTATCAGAGCAGTTCACATAGAGTATTTTTTCCACAAAACTGCTGCTATTAAGAAGGTTGATGCAGTCCTCTTTTATTAAAAAAACTCTAGTTCCGAATGTGGGTTAAAAAAAAGGAAAAGCTCGGTGGGGGTTTCCAGTATGGATGTTCTTCAACTGCTGCTGCTGATAGGATGCACATGAAAAACTATATGTAAAAAAGCAGTTCACTTATACTCAGAATTCTCATAAGAAAATACACTAGAAGCCACACAAAAAATGTCAAATTATTACAACAAAAATGTCTCATGCTGCTGCTGCTCAAGCAAGACTAATCTAAAGCAAATTTAACTTGATTTCCAAACACTTTGCATGCCTATAAAACATAGCCATAAAGCAGTGCGGTTACATAACAATGTGCATTTCGCATTGCGTATTACTGCAGTCCACCGCGCTTGATCAAGCAAAAAAACTTATCAAACTAGTCCCCACACACCCCCATGGCTGTAATGCAGTTCATACAGGCTCGCATTGCATATTAATGCAGTTCGCCGCACTACAAAAATTCACCCGCGCATTGCATATTACTGCAGTTGACCGCGCATTGCATATTTACTGCAGTCCACCGCTATTGACCACCATTCACAGACGAAAAACACAGCCTGCAATGCAGTTCTAACAACTATATAATGCAAAAAAATCTCAAAAAACATCTTTGAGAAACGACCAGAGCCAGTGGCGCCGCAAAAAACATGGACAAAAAACTTAAATTCTTCAAAATTAACAACTTAATCCGCTCCAATTCATACGGATAGATCAAAGGTAGCCCGTAATTGCCGAAAAACAACAGAATATTACATACAAAACGCAACAATTTCGATCCGGACGGGGAAGAACAGAAAACAGACGTTTTTCCGCTAGAACAGAGAGATACTCGACAAATTATACTGAAATTTCAATCCTATTAGCAGATTAATCTGTCGCGGAAAAACACAAACATCAACGCGATAAATGGTAACACACAAACATCAACGCTATAAAATCGAATACGAACAGCCAGCAGCAGGATGCGAAACTCCTCCACCACCGGAAGAACGAACGCAGATCCGCCAAATCAAAGGATTTCCGTCGTTTTCTCGCTGAATTCAGTGCTTAACCACATATTAAATCAGCGCACACACAAATAAACCAAATAGAAATCGATCAAACTAGCCAGAAACGCTGCTCCATGAAGGTTTCCTGCTGCACCTCTATGTGGTTCGCAACAGAAGAAGGAAGCAGTGCGCATAGCTTTCCAATGTAGTTTTTCAATGTAGTTCAGAAGTGTTATGAGAATATTATTCTCATAATGTTATGAGAATAGACCAGCTGTATATATATATATATATATATATATATATATATATATATATATATATATATATATATATATATATATATATATATTAGACTTTCAGACACTGTTCAAAAACAGCACAAAGCAAGTTGTCTGAACGTCTTATAAAAACAAACGGAGGGAGTAATAAAAGTTTAAAAAACAACTCACTGGTCGGGTGAAAAACAAACTTAGTTCTCAGAGCAAGAAAAGAGGAATGTACTCAAAACTTACCCTTCAGATCCTAATGTTAGTCTCACTTCTCAAACTATTGTTGCGCTGCTCGTTGAAATGCACTTTGAGCACATTTCTTTTATCACCGTCGTGTTGTTAACTAGAGCTATATATCTTCTGCTGATCTTTCTTATGATCTCTGTGGCATATGCTTGTCTAGGTACGACATCGGGATGGCCTATGACAATAAGTTAGTCAGCCACATTCTCTCCACGGGAGGAGAGCTACTTCGCCGCATTGAACAAGCTGCTCATCATCGTCCGCAATCCCTTGCTCTCCATAGCTGCTTGTCATCGTTCCAATGCCATATCACTTTGGTTTTTTACTCCATATTAGATCATCGCAGTAGTGTACGTCTGCTAAACAATGTTTCTTGGTTCATGAAAATTTTTGTGCTGAGAATTATTCTGAGCTTCTAATCGACACACTAAAATTGTTGTGCTATCGTCTTGTAAATGGATGATGTGCCAATCCATATGTCCGCATTGGCTTGTTGCTAAGAAACACAGGGCTTAGTTGCTCAGAAATGGAAGTCCCCAAACGAAAGTGCTATTGTGAGTGAGCTCACAGGATCTTGAGTGAACAGTTAATTCCACAAAAACAGTAAAAAAATGAAAATTTCCGTTCATTTTTGCGAGAAACTTTGGTGCTTTTTCTACACGCATGCAACTTTTCGTGATGTACTCATATTTGTGGAGGTGTGGGAAAAAATTGATGCTCCAAAAATGCCAGCACCTCCACAAATGTGATTTCATGTTGATTTTTTTTTGAAACGGAGGCAAAAGTTTTGCCTCGTCTATTAATTAAGAAGAAGAGAGTTGCTCAGTTAATTTGCCGAAAACCGGACAAAAACCGTCACAACCATGCTCAAAAGCACGACCGATACACATGTGAACTACTCCCAAACCGAAGAGCCACGGGACGGAAGCACCGTACACACTACTACTGCAACCCGCAACATATGGATCTCAGTATCGCAAAAGAAAAGAAAATCAATCAACTCGCTGCAACTGGACGAAGACACATCGACAAAAACCACACATGACCAAGCCCACACCTGCAACTCAGAAAGCCGAGAACCAACCATCATGGAGTCATTTCCGCCCCCCTGTAGTGTCATCCTTCTTGCTTTTTGCACGCATGTAGAAAACATCAATGCTTATTGCCAAAAAGAAATCATTTTTTTTGCAAATCATATACAAAGGGAAATTGTCTAACACACAATCACACCTGGCAACTACAAAACAAAGTTAAGAGTATGGAAAAAACAAACATACATGGCTCCCCTTTTGAATTTGAAATATCCAAAACGGGCAGCGGAAAACTACGACGTGAACCATTGACATGACAACACTGTCGAGATGGGAAGGCTTAAGGAAGAATTATTAGCATGCAGAAATGATTTGGTTTTTAACAGAATATCACGATTTCATTTTGTGCAGGTTATCTTCCGAGCCACGGCAATAATTCGTTCGTGGTCGCTACTCACTCCGATGGAGGCCAGGGAGCATTTAGTTACTGGGTCTATCCGTTGGGAGATGATAGCTTGGGATATTTTCAACCGGTTTGGATGGCGGTCATGTAATAGGATAGGTAATTAGTTTATCTATCTCGCTTTAGCTAGCCGGTTGTGGCATCCCTGATTTGGCTAGTTTGTATTTCTAGCCTATTTGGCTCTGAGTGAGCTTTTGTTTCAGTTGGAGACTTTGAGACCTTGTTACAACCTTTTATTTTTAATAAGATGGCCACATGCATCGTTCTGATGCAGAGGCCGGGGTGTCCCCCTTTTTCAAAAAAAAGATGCCACCGCTACCATCAGCAATGTGCCACTGATACGACTTTATCGTATGCCGTCGCCACCACAGTCGAAAGGGTTGAAGCGACGAATAACTAAGGCCTACCTAAAATCCTCAAAACGGGAGAAACTACATCTCCACCCCATAGATCGAAGCCTCCCTGCAATCCCATAACGGTCGGCGGTGGAGGAGAGCAGCAATCTACGGACGATGGAGAAATGGAGCGTGGTGCATCCAAGATCACCTTTCACTAGGATTAGGAAAGGAAAGCTACTTACCTCCCATGTGTTTTCTCTAAGTGAATTGCCTGGTTCATGGGGCCCACAGTCAGTGTATTGTACTGTATGACATATCCCTCCAGGTCATGTATGGTTTTTGCTGGTACATCGTATGGAGAATGGATGTTGTCGGAATGGGTTTTTGCTAATTCATGTGTTTTGAAGCTGTTTCTTTCATATCGCTCCATGAATGTTGTCGGAATGGGTAATCCTATATTGTCCTCCTGGGACACCATCTCGACTTCAATTCCACCCCCACTCCACCATGTTTAATCGCTCCAACATCATGGATATCAGCCTCGAACAACTTTCAAACATACTCCACCAAGAAATGTTCAACTTTGATGAACCGAGTGGTTGTGTGAGGTGCATATGTGGATTTGAAATCCCATTGAGACAATAAGTGTTGAGTCGAAAGGAAGTTTTTGGTAGCGTCGAAGACGTCGATGTAAAGCATGTGTCAGCCGGTGATTTACGGCCACGGTTCGATGAAACAAGGATGTTGTTTACGAAGGGCACATGTGAAGTTTTTCATAGAAATGATGTTCTATATATCTCTAACTCACACCACATTACACAAAAAAAAACCAACACCGATCAAATAGCAACAGCTGGGGCGAACAACACATCAAACCTAAAAAAAGAGAAATAAATGCCAACAATGACAACTCGACAAAGCTCGGATGAGCCACCACTGCTGCGCCCTTCGGATCCGTCCCACCACACACTAAGGCTCCGACCACCGCGTACCAAGCAGCATGCTCAAGAAGAAATGTGACGCCGACGACGCTACTGCCCGGACATGTCCTAGGGTTTCCCCCAACACGCGGAGGGAAGTGGGGGATGGGTAAAACTGACGCCCTTCAGGAAGGAATGGCGGCACCTGCAGACATCACCGTGTCGGTGCCGAATGAACCGGCAGGGATTTCTCCCGCACCCCAGACAGCACTACCCGACCGATCCGAAGCCTTCCAACCGGCTCGCCACCCACCAGCATGCGCCACCACGGACTGACACCACCCTTGCCGTCTCATTGTGGATACCATCATGAGGCCTAGAGGACGAGAAATTGAAGCGCTGGAAACGGAGACAGCAGCACCGAGGCCGTGCGGGAGAGAACTACTTCCACCGCCATTGCATGGGAAGTCCTTACCTTCAGCGCCGTCGCGGTAGCCTGCCGGACGCGGCCACAGTGACACACCAGGTCTCCCGGGCCCAAAATGGGCCCACAAAGCTGCTGTGGCCATGCTGCAGCAAGCCGGCGATGGCGGCCACCACCCAGCCTCCCTACGACCCATCTCTATCTCGAGGGAGCTATGCCGCCGACGAAGAAGATGCCGCCCCGCCCTAGCCCAGATCTGGGCCGAGCGGGCACCGCCATCCTGCACGACCGCGAAGCTCCGCCGACAATGGTCGCGCCGCTGCGCAGCCGACCACCCGCGACAGTGCCAGGTCACCCCGCTGCCTAATCGGACCATCGCCGCCTAAGAGCAGCACTCCGCCCCGCACAGCAACCTCACCAGGAGGGGAAAAGCATCGGGCCGCCACTGCCGCCCGGGTCGAGCCCAGCGCTGCACAGAGGCTACAGCGACGACAGGGGGATGATGGTGGGGGAAGGGAACAGCGGCGCGGCCGGTCGCGGGAGCTGAAAGGGGTTCCGTATGCTTTATCGTCTCTATGTCGCAGCACATTCATACACTTACTGTGAGTACTTCGTTTTCACACAATCTGTGGTACCATGGGTTAACCCTTCAGACTTCCGCAAATCTACGAACATCACTTTCCCCGCGAATTGTTGGGACTGACCCTTGCAAGCTCTCTCTCTCTCTCACTGGCGTACAGAGGTAGAAAAAGAAGGAGCGCAAGAGATTTGTTTCAGCGACGAATGCCCAGGCGCACAAAACGCCTGATCCTTTTTCTTGTTATCTCTGGATACAAACCACACCTATCAAACTCAACGCGCTGCCCCTTTTGTAGCTAGCCACAGACGTAGCACCCACAGACTCTCCTAGCGATCCGGTCACTCGGCGCACCGCGCGCACGTACGTATGTACGTCCTGGCAATCCGGTCTACACAACCTGGTCACCCCCACAAGATCGCTACCGTCCGCTGCATCAGCCCACGATCGCCATACAACCGTCAGCCCGGCTACACACCGGCTCAACTCGGACTCCATCTAAACTAGACCTAAGACACAAACGCACACACGCTGGTGATCACGGGCATACACACCCGGCACGGTTTATTCTCTAACACGAATTAGTTTTTCAAATAATCGTTGAGATCCTTTCAACATCATTTTCATGTATCAGTTTCCTTGGCAAGTTGGTTTTCGACGAGTATTTTCTCGGGCTGCTGAGGATAGAAGCACCACTCAGTTTCTAAATTAGAAGCACATATTTGGAAGCGAACTCCACCCTCTATATTCAAAAATAATTTAATAATTCAAAAAATGTCAAAAAAATCCTGGATATATTTTTAAACCAAATATGACTACGTATTGTACTCGTATGAAAAGTTTGGCCAAGGAATGATTCTCGTTGACTTCAAGGCAAAAAAGACAAATTTATGACGACAATATAACATGAATAGTACTCCCTCCATTTTTGTATACAAGGCCACAAACTCATATTACAGGTACAAGGTAGAAACTAATGGCCACTTAAGCCAATGTTGTAAACTAGTCTTTTCTCTTCGCTTGACGTGTTAATTAATGTGTATTTTTCTTTCCAACGCACTAGGCACAATGGGTAGTAACATAGAGTAGTAACATGCATCTATGTTACTACCTCTATAGTGGAGAGTAACATATGTGTGATAACATGCAACACTTCATTTATTAAGCTATAGACTCATCTTGTCTTGATATGTGTGATGTTACTCATACTAGTAGTAACTAGCTATGTTACTACATGTTTCTCTTTCTTCATTTATTGCTTTCCACATCATCTATTCTATCTAGATATGTGTGATGTTACTATCTACTCCTTCCGTCCGGTGAAGAGTGTACATCTAGCTTCAAAATTTGTCGACAAAAAATGTATTCTATCTTTCCAATGCACTTTAAAGTGGGAAAAATTACTTATCTCTCATCACACGGTAATCAAGACCAATAGTAATCTACACATGGTCTTTTTAATTTCTACATGCACTTAGCTCATTAGGGGTTGAGTAATTAAAGAGGGGAGAGATGGCGGCTTGCACCTTTCCAATGCATATTTTACTCGACTCCATAATTTGTCCTAAGATTTCTAGATGTACACTTTTCACCCGACGGAGGGAGTATATTACTTCCATTATGGGTAGTCTAAGACAACTCTCTCACTCCTCGTTGGTTGATTAATGCGGTGCATTAAAACCAACATTCTCATCTCCGCATGCATGCATGGGGTATTAATGTTCTTGGTTGCTAGTACGAGGCAAACCTCATAAATTTTATCTCGATTGGTGTTAGTGGCCTTGTATAGCTGTAAATTGTAATTTTCATAGCGGTCTTGTATACAAAAATGAAGGGAGTACTAGTATCTAGCATTTTTTGGAAAATCTTTAACCCCGAATACCATAAAAGTCATTCCCTATTTAATATTTTTATACGAGTGCAATACGAATACTTGGTCATGTTTGATTCCATAAAAAGTTCCAGAATTTTTTTGACATTTTTTGAATTACTAAATTATTTTTAAATATAGAGAGGCGTAGCACCCGAGCACTCCTATGCATTTTCACGTGCTTTTGTGAATTTATATACAGGATTGTCCCACTCAATTTCCTTTGTAAAATAATAGACTTTTTTCGGGAAGTAAAATCTATACCTACTAATAAAAGAAATAGGTATTCTTAGTCAGTCATGTTATTTTATATCAAAAAAGGCTTTCACCTCGCTTTATATATAAAGCACCAATTAAAAAGCACCCGGTACAAACATACGCCATGCCATCGCAACACACGCACAAACCCAGGGCGGGATACATAGGTGCTGAGCGCAGCAACACCACCCCTAGCACTACCACCACGAAGAGGTGAAGCTACATATGGCGAACCATGCGCTCCAAGGCGACACCTTCAGGAAGGATACGGCACCGGAGCGCCGCCACCGCCCGATCTAAGGATCAGAGTTTCCCCTGAAGCCGCATGACGGGCAATGAGAGCCGGGGCGATGCCTTCAAGAAGGGCACGATCTTCGCCACCGCCGATCCGTCCGAAGATGGAACGGGTTTTCACCTCGGCCAACACTCACCGTCACCGAATGCCACACCTCGGCAAACCACGTCGCCCACACGGCCATGGTGACCGGGCAGCACCAAGGCACGGGCTCTGCCCAAGAGCACCGCGCTACCACCATCAGGGTTGCCGCCCCAGCATCCAAGACCTCGACACCACCTCACCCGAGACCCGTCACAACCCGAATGAAAGAGAAGAGAGGAAAGGTCCCACCTTTCACACCCCTGGGCGACCCCCAGCGTCGAGACCCAATAAGCCGGCCAGAACTAGCATCCACCGACCCGTCCTGCTGCCCCGAGCGTGCGACGAGCTCGGTCCTGCAACATCGAGAGGGGGACAAGGTCAGTCTTGGTGCACCGTGCACGAGACGAGCTCGGTCCTACTGCAACATGCACGGGACGAGCTCGGTCCTGCAGCACCGGGCGCAAGACGAGCAGTGGACCGTGATACGTCTCCAACGTATCTATAATTTTTGATTGTTCCATGCTATTATATTGTAACACCCTCGATGCGACTATATCTCCCACGTGTCGAGGCACGACTTAGAGGCATAATTGCATTTAAGGCATATGTCGCAAGTAAGGTAATCTTCACACAACCCATGTAATACAATAAGGGGGAAAAGATACATAGTTGGCTTACAATCGCCACTTCACACAATTACATGAATAAAGCATTACATCAACCAAATACACTCATGGTCCGACTACAGAACCAAAATAAAAGAAGAACCCCAAATGCGACAAAGGTCCCCGATCGACCCCAACTGGGCTCCACTACTGATCAACTAGAACGAAACAACACAAAGGACAAGATCTTCATCGAGCTCCTCCTGAGCTTGGTTGCGTCATCTACACGGTCTCATCGGCACCTGCAAGCTGGTTTTGGAAGTATCTGTGAGCCACGGGGACTCAGCAATCTCGCACCCTCGCGATCAAGACTATTTAAGCTTATGGGTAAGGTAAAGGTATGAGGTGGAGCTGCAGCAAGTGACTAGCATATATGGTGGCTAACTTATTCGCAAAAGAGAGCGAGAAGAGAAGGCAAGCATGGTCGATAAAATATGATCAAGAAGTGATCCTAGACTACCTACGTCAAGCATAACTCCAACAACCGTGTTCACTTCCCGGACTCCGCCGGAAAGAGACCATCACGGTTACACGCGCAGTTGATTCATTTTAATTAAGGTCGACTTCAGGTTTTCTACAACCGGACGTTAACAAATTCCCATCTGCCCATAACCGCGGGCACGGCTTTCGAAAGTTCAAATCCCTGCAGGGGTGTCCCAACTTAGCCCATGACAAGCTCTCACGGTCAACGAAGGAATAGACCTCCACCCGAGACATTCCGATCAGACTCGGTATCCTAGTACAACAAGACATTTCGACAGGGTAAAACTAAACCAGCAACACCGCCCGAATGTGCCAACAAATCCTGATAGGAGCTGCACATATATCTTTCTCGGGGCACACTCAGATTGTCTTAGGTACGGGTAGGCCAGCCCAGAGTTGCCCCTGGTGGCCACCGGCAGCTGACAGGTGGACCAACACTCAGAGGAGCACTGGACCGGGGGGGGGGGGTAAAATAATGATGACCCTTGAGTCTGCAGAACCCAAGGGAAAGAAAAGGCTAGGTGGCAAATGGTAAAACCAATGTTGGGCATTGCTGGAGAAGCTTTACTTAAGGTGAACTGTCAAGGGGTTCCCATTATAGCCCAACCGCGTAAGGGACGCAAAATCCGGGAACATAACACCGATATGACGGAAACTAGGGCGGCAAGAGTGGAACAAAACACTAGGCATAAGGCCGAGCCTTCCACCCTTTACCAAGTATATAGATGCATTAATTAAATAAGATATATTGTGATATCCCAACAAGTAAACATGTTCCAACAAGGAACGGTATCTCCATGTTCCAACAAGGAACAAACTTCAATCTTCACCTGCAACTAACAATGCTATAAGAGGGGCTGAGCAAAGCGGTAACATAGCCAATCAACGGTTTGCTAGGACAATGGTGGGTTAGAGGGTGAACATGGCAATTTGGGAGGCTGACAAGCAAGTGGTAGGCATCATAGCAATGGCATAGCAAAAGAGTGAGCATCTAGCAAAGCAAAGATAGAAGTGATTTCGAGGGTATGATCATCTTGCCTGAAATCCCGCAAGGAAGAAGAACGAGTCCATGAAGAAGACAAACGGACATAGTCAAACGGTTCCTCACAAACGCGACGTTACCGAAACCAACCCAAAGAAGCAATCACCGGAAAAGAAGCACACAACATAGTAAACAACTATCGCACGATCATGGCATGATGCACAACAAGTATGATGCATGTCCGGTTTAGTGATACATGGCATGACAAAGTGCACAAACAATCCTACAAATTAAGTGGAGCTCAATATGCAACGAGTTGCATATTGACGGAGCACCACATCAATTATTTAGTTCGATCTCTTTTATGTACCCAACAATATTAAATGTTGTTAAACATGGCAAGAGGGTGAAGCAAAGTAAAACTACCTATCTAGTCAAGGTTAAATGAGGCCGGAAGCAACGAACAACAATTCCGGTAAATCCCCATATGCAAAAATTAGGTTTGGTACTGTTCTGCCCTAAACCATATTTTAGAGTTGTTAAACATGCAAGATGAGGCCACCATGTTAAACTAGGCAAAATTCTACCCCATTTACATATAAAGTTTATTAAAATTGGAGTTACGGTTATTTAGTTATGAATTAAAGCATTTTAGCATGGCATTAGGTAAATTATGAACAAACATCATTTTAAACATCTTGAACATGGATGAAAATGACATATTATTAAACTAGACAAAATTTTGAGCAAGTTTCATATATAACTTATTTTAATCCGATGCACGGTTTGTGAGATATTAAATGCATGAAGAACAGGGACTTTTCTGTAAAACAGTCATCTTTGGAATAATAGACAAATTCGTAGTGCACAGAAAAAAACAGCTATGGGCTGAATCCTGTTGGGCCAGGTGCACAGGAGACTGGAGGGAGGCCTGCTCACCCACGGGTCATGGCCCAGGTCGGCACAGCAGAGGAGGAGAAGGGCCGGCCCAGGGAACGGAAGGCGCTGCTGGAGCCGGGGCGAGGCCGGCCCACACGCGTGCGAGGGAGGCAGCCCAGGCGATGCTCAACTAGTCAACGCGGGCGGCGCTGGTCGTCTCGTTTGAAGTAGAGTGCGGGGTCAACGATGAGGCAACCGACGGAGCTCCGGCGATGGAGGAAGGCGGAGCTCGCCGGGGATGGAGGGATCAGGGCGCGGGGTCGATCTCAGCCGAATCGGGTCAAAACGAGGCGTGGCAGCGTCGGCGTGCTACGGAAGAGGACCGGCAATGGGGGTGTACTCCGGCTAGCTGCGGTGGCTCGAGGTGGATCACCTGACGACGGGGATCCTCCGGATCTCGAACGGGACGAAGGAAGCGACCTGCTTCTGTGCAAAGAGGAGAGATGGAGAGCAGGGGAGGTCAGAGCGGCCAGAGAGAGAGAGAGAGGGAAACGAGGCGCGTAGCAGCGAGGTCTCACCTGCGAGGGGTGCCGGGCGCCTAGCGCGCAAGGCCACATGCAGTAGCTGGAGAGGACGGTGGCCATGGGATCTTGAGGCCGAGCCCAGGCCATGGCGGCTTCCTTCAGTTCCCTGACTGTTGGTGGTCGCCGGTAGGACTGCTCGCCGGGGACGATGGCAGGCGAATTGGAGGAGAGGCGCGAGGCTTGGTGGAAGGAGCACGGGAGGGTGCTGGTCTCCCTGGATCAAACGCGGGAGGCTGCAGGGGCGCTCGGAGATCGATGGAGGGAGGTGGATCAATGGATTGGTCCGGTGGGGAAAACGAGGTGGAGCTCGGGCTGTGGTGATTGGTGGGATGGGGATCCCGAGCTGGGGATTTTGTGTAGTGGTGGCAGCTAGAGGATCCCTAGAAATTAGGGATTTGGTCTAGGGTTAGACTAGCTATATATAGTAGGTGGATTAGGTTAGGGGCTACCTAGTCCCTCCGATCAAAATCAGACGATCAGGAAAAGTGGGCTAGGGAGTCCAATTAAGAAAACGGTGATATTTTGTAGATGTTTGGGGATGTTCCGGACACAGCGGTAGCGACAGTCTGAGTCGGGTTCGGGAAAGTTTCGGACGCGGACGTGAGGAGCTGCGGGCTGACGAGAGAGGTTAGGTTGGACCTGGCGGTAGGTAGTGAGCTGTGTAGACGGTCTCGGGCTGAGAGAAGAGAAGAGAGGGAAGCCCGGCGACTATTTCCGGAGACCGAAAACGTCCGATGTTAGACCCGCTATATTGCCGCTATAGTTATTCGTTGGGGCATCAAACGATCTCCGAATGCGATGAAACTCGACAGGTGGTCTATCTACACTATAGTAAGACCACACATCAAATCTCATCTCATTCCGAGAACATTTTCCGGCCACTTATAAAATACTATTTCGGACATGCCGCGGGCGCGTGCAAGTGTGGTTGGGCTCAGAACGGACAACGGAGAGAACGAGGAGGCCGGGACGGATGCAAGTTTTGAAAAACATGATGATGCAATGCACATGATGACATGACAAGATGCAACACGCAAGCAAATGACATGGCAACGACAGCGAATAATTGGACCACACGTGGCACATCGGTCACGGGGCGTTACAACACTCCACCACTACGAGAGGATCTCGTCCCGAGATCTAGAATGGCACTGGGGAAACAACGGAAGAGAGAAAGAGAAGAGGTAAAACTAAGTTGCTCCTTTGACAAACGAGTGAAACCAAAGAACCTTGCGAGGTTGAACAAATTGAGAGAAAAGGAAATACAATGAAGATGGACGAAGTGAAAAACACTCCGTTAGAAAAGAGGAACGAGGAAGAACAAATTCAGGCAGCACTCCGGTTGGAAAGAAAAAAAATTGAATAAGGTCTTGATAAGATGAGAAGATACTTGATGAAATCACAACACACTGCCACCGGAACTATTGAATGAATGGAACAAGGGGTAAGAAAGATCTCAGACCGCACTCCGGTTGAGAAGGGAGTCAAAATTTGATAAGATGAGAGAGCTCAAATGAAAACACGACACTCCGGTTGAGAAAGGGATGCAAGACTTGATAAGGCGACAAGAACTTGAACAAAGGGGCACAATACTCCGGTTAAGCAAGATAGGGAAGGAATAAGAGTGATATAATTTGGACAGAACTCTGTCTGTAAATGGAGGAATTGAACTTGACAAGATGAGAGGATACTTGAAAAGAGGACACAACACTCAGATTAAAAGGATAGGCATGGAAAGATCATGATCTTTGACAAAACGAGATGATGGGTTGAAAAGATGAACATCACAAAGCCTCCGGAACCAAAGTACGAATGGAATGGAATGAACGACGAGAAAACAAGATCTTGAGGGAGCACGCTTACAACAAGTGCTAGAACGGAGTTGTTGGAAAACCCACAACGAAAAGATAGGCTTGTAGTGGGCTTATGGAGAACATCTCAAAATTATGAGGTGACAACCTGCCACTCACGGGAAAAAAATTTGATTGGCATGAACAAGGAGACGAGAAGCTTATCACCGGAAGGATAGATGAAGAACTTGGGTCATTATAAGCACCAAAAATAGCAAAATCCTTAGGGAAAGCTTTAGGTGAAATGTAACCCAAGATAACTCCAACGAAGAGGTTGATGGATTTAAAGTACCTCATTCTTAATAACATGTGAATCATGAAACACGAACTCAAATTATCAAGAATGACATAATACCACCTATAATGATACGGAAGAAAGAAAACACTCTGGATTACAAGATGAAGAAAGCTTGAGCTTCTTAGAAAAGAGTCTCAATGAACACTTGGAGAAGGGATATAAATCCTTGATGGACCACCATGTATAGCCTCCATGAAGAAACTCCGGTAAACAAAAGAAAGATCCAAAATAATTGAATGATGTAAAGAATAAGATTTAAGCCTCGCAATGATTTAGATGGAGCTTCGTGATAATTAGAGCTTGGAACTCCGGGAAAGAAAAAAAAGAACACTTGAACCCAAGAATTTAATCATCGAGAACAAACTCCGGAAGAAAAGATTAACATATGGATGAAACAAGAATAAGAATTACATTATGCTTATCCTTCATCAATTAAATTGATGACAAACCATGGATTTGGCACAACACTTATTCTCGTAGAAAGGATTAAGAGAGATATAGCGCAAACTCAAAGGACCACCGATAAGATTTAACCAACGAATACATTGATATGATAAAGAAGGAATAGAAATCTTGAACGAACCACCGTAAGAATTAAAAATGATTGAAGTAAAGATAAAGAAACACCGGGAGAATTAAGCAAATGAACGAAGACGCTTGAGAGAATATGGATACATGAGAGCGAAGAGATCACGAGCTGATTAGAGATCACTTGAAGCACCGGTAAAATTGGAGAATGATAACTGAAAGCTGAGAATGAAATTCCCGAAATAATGGCCTTCGGAGAATCAAACTGAAAAGACTCCTGAATTACTCCGGATGGGTGAAAAGAATATCTCACAATCGCAAATAATTATGAGAGGATGGCAACAAGCTAGAATCACGAATCTTGAAGAGAATGGAGCAAGATATGGGGGTAAAAATCTTCTTCGGTCTTCAAATGATGAGAAAGACGACGAGAAACGCCACCTTGAATTATTGAGACACTCCGGAATAAAGAAGAATAGAAAAGTTGAACCAATGATGAAAAGAAATGAAAGATCTTGGAGAAAGACATTTAACTGATGATAATTCATTCTTACGTCAAACTTCGAAGTGGATTTGAGAATAACTCCGGGAAAATAAGAAGAGTCAGGTAAGATCCTGGGAAAAGACCTGTGGGTTAGGGCCCACTCAAAAGAAACACCGTTGAAATGATTTAAAAGAGAGGTTGCACTGGTTGAGTTAAATGGCTTGAATGAGGGAACATCCTCGAAGGAACTTGAATGAAAGTAGAGTGGAAACACGAATCTTCGAGATATCTTGAGCACTCCGGAACAATTGAATAGCGAGAAGTGAACGATTAAGAATTACACCGGCATGAGAAAACATTGAAATGAGGAAGGGTATGATCAACAAAGCTTGACTTGGTTCCACTGGAGAAGAAAAATAATGAATAATGGTGCACTAGAAACTCCATTAAAATCTTCATGAGAATCACCGGATAAGAATATTGACGGAAAAAGGATGGAGAGACTTCCCATCAATAAAAGGATACTTGAATAAGAAATCTGGGTCCTCGAAGAAACAAAGGGAGGGAGGGTGGGAAAAACAAAGGCAACTGGAGATGGATGAACCGAACGCCGTTGAGAAGAAGTGATAATTGATCTTGCAAATGTTGAAGTGAACGGATCCACTTGAGGAGAGACACACCGGTTGAAACAAATTAACATGACAATCTCGATTATCATGAAGGATTGGTATTCACATAGCAATATGAGAACACCACTTAGGAAAAGGTATGGGATCAACATTTGACTTTGAAGCAACTCGAATACCACAACTCAAAACAAAAACAAAATGATTGGCTTGCAAAATAAGCCGGAACAAACATATGACTGAGATTTCGTCCGAAGTTTTCGTGGTGGGACCTACACGGGCTCGATCGTACAGCACCATCATGTACAAGGCAGTGCACATGACATACGAAGCGTCCCCGAGTCAGCATAGCCAAGGACTCTTTAAGACACAACGAGACCACTGTAAAATCGACCGTGGATAGGCGGACCACTAGACGTCGAACCCCAATTTCATATCATACATCTGTCGGAAGGATATCCAAAGAGCTACTTGAATTCCCACCTATGAAACTCCCGAAATTTTCCGGTTATGCAATCAGGTGTTGGGGATACAGGGGAAGCATAATATCTCACCCAAACTAGCAAACCCTACATCCAGCTGTATCCATCCTTCAACACATAACCAAGAAACCTTCGGAAATCATCTACATCAACCTTCGAAAAGCATCCATTATACAAGTTATGGCGATACTCCCGAACTCCCGCCCCAGTACTGGGTGGCGTCGAGGTTATCTCACCAACGAACTGCATAAAGGAGATTTTCGATGTCGGCGAACATATCTCAAGTATTCCAGAATTGCAACGATAAAATTATGATGACAACACCTCAGAGCTCAACTCCCCGGGACACTTCCACTAAACCCCTGACAGGAGGCACCAAGACAATGTTCTCATCATAAAACCATCGAAACGATTCCAAGATACCCGCGTGATCCTAAATTTTTTTAGTGAAATTTGAGAAGAGAAGAGTTAAAACTCTATGTCAGGATGCCTTACCAGAGCGATGAGGAGACTGGGAAGTAAAAAGAATTCCTAAACTCTCCGATATATAATTCCTAAATGACTCAAAACATTTTTTTCTAGACACAACTCGGCTGCTAAAAACGATCAAGCAATGGGGGCTCCTAAGGTCGGGGAAGGCTCTGATACCAACTTGTAACACCCTCGATGCGACTATATCTCCCACGTGTCGAGGCACGACTTAGAGGCATAATCGCATTGAAGGCATATGTCGCAAGTGAGGTAATCTTCACACAACCCATGTAATACAATAAGGGGGAAAAGATACATAGTTGGCTTACAATCGCCACTTCACACAATTACATGAATAAAGCATTACATCAACCAAATACATTCATGGTCCGACTACGGAACCAAAATAAAAGAAGAACCCCAAATGCGACAAAGGTCCCCGATCGACCCCAACTGGGCTCCACTACTGATCAACTAGAACGAAACAACACAAAGGACAAGATCTTCATCGAGCTCCTCCTGAGCTTGGTTGCGTCATCTGCACGGTCTCATCGGCACCTGCAAGCTGGTTTTGGAAGTATCTGTGAGCCACGGGGACTCAGCAATCTCGCACCCTCGCGATCAAAACTATTTAAGCTTATGGGTAAGGTAAAGGTATGAGGTGGAGCTGCAGCAAGCGACTAGCATATATGGTGGCTAACTTATTCGCAAAAGAGAGCGAGAAGAGAAGGCAAGCACGGTCGATAAAATATGATCAAGAAGTGATCCTAGACTACCTACGTCAAGCATAACTCCAACAACCGTGTTCACTTCCCGGACTCCGCCGGGAAGAGACCATCACGGTTACACACGCAGTTGATTCATTTTAATTAAGGTCGACTTCAGGTTTTCTACAACCGGACATTAACAAATTCCCATCTGCCCATAACCGCGGGCACAGCTTTCGAAAGTTCAAATCCCTGCAGGGGTGTCCCAACTTAGCCCATGACAAGCTCTCACGGTCAACGAAGGAATAGACCTCCACCCGAGACATTCCGATCAGACTCGGTATCCCAGTACAATAAGACATTTCGACAGGGTAAAACTAAACCAGCAACACCGCCCGAATGTGCCGACAAATCCCGATAGGAGCTGCACATATCTCTTTCTCAGGGCACACTCAGATTGTCTTAGGTACGGGTAGGCCAGCCCAGAGTTGCCCCTGGTGGCCACCGGCAGCTGACAGGTGGACCAACACTCAGAGGAGCACTAGCCCGGGGGGGGGGGGTAAAATAATGATGACCCTTGAGTCTGCAGAACCCAAGAGAAAGAAAAGGCTAGGTGGCAAATGATAAAACCAATGTTGAGCATTGCTGGAGAAGCTTTACTGAAGGCGAACTGTCAAGGGGTTCCCATTATAGCCCAACCGCGTAAGGGACGCAAAATCCGGGAACATAACACCGATATGACGGAAACTAGGGCGGCAAGAGTGGAACAAAACACCAGGCATAAGGCCGAGCCTTCCACCCTTTACCAAGTATATAGATGCATTAATTAAATAAGATATATTGTGATATCCCAACAAGTAAACATGTTCCAACAAGGAACGGTATCTCCATGTTCCAACAAGGAACAAACTTCAATCTTCACCTGCAACTAACAACGTTATAAGAGGGGCTGAGCAAAGCGGTAACATAGCCAATCAACGGTTTGCTAGGACAATGGTGGGTTAGAGGGTGAACATGGCAATTTGGGAGGCTGACAAGCAAGTGGTAGGCATCGTAGCAATGGCATAGCAAAAGAGCGAGCATCTAGCAAAGCAAAGATAGAAGTGATTTCGAGGGTATGATCATCTTGCCTGAAATCCCGCAAGGAAGAAGAACGAGTCCATGAAGAAGACAAACGGACGTAGTCAAACGGTTCCTCACAAACGCGACGTTACCGGAACCAACCCGAAGAAGCAATCACCGGAAAAGAAGCACACAACATAGTAAACAACTATCACACGATCATGGCATGATGCACAACAAGTATGATGCATGTCCGGTTTAGTGATACATGGCATGACAAAGTGCACAAACAATCCTACAAATTAAGTGGAGCTCAATATGCAACGAGTTGCATATTGACGGAGCACCACATCAATTATTTAGTTCGATCTCTTTTATGTACCCAACAATATTAAATGTTGTTAAACATGGCAAGAGGGTGAAGCAAAGTAAAACTACCTATCTAGTCAAGGTTAAATGAGGCCGGAAGCAATGAACAACAATTCCGGTAAATCCCCATATGCAAAAATTAGGTTTGGTACTGTTCTGCCCTAAACCATATTTTAGAGTTGTTAAACATGCAAGATGAGGCCACCATGTTAAACTAGGCAAAATTCTACCCCATTTACATATAAAGTTTATTAAAATTGGAGTCACGGTTATTTAGTTATGAATTAAAGCATTTTAGCATGGCATTAGGTAAATTATGAACAAACATCATTTTAAACATCTTGAACATGGATGAAAATGACATATTATTGAACTAGACAAAATTTTGAGCAAGTTTCATATATAACTTATTTTAATCCGATGCACGGTTTGTGAGATATTAAATGCATGAAGAACAGGGACTTTTCTGTAAAACAGTCATCTCTGGAATAATAGACAAATTCGTAGTGCATAGAAAAAAAACAGCTATGGGCTGAATCCTGTTGGGCCAGGTGCACAGGAGACTGGAGGGAGGCCTGCTCACCCACGGGCCATGGCCCAGGTCGGCACAGCAGAGGAGGAGAAGGGCCGGCACAGGGAACGGAAGGCGCTGCTGGAGCCGGGGTGAGGCCGGCCCACACGCGTGCGAGGGAGGCAGCCCAGGCGATGCTCGACTAGTCAACACGGGCGGCAATGGTCGTCTCGTTTGAAGCAGAGTGCGGAGTCAACGACGAGGCAACCGACGGAGCTCCGGCGATGGAGGAAGGCGGAGCTCGCCGGGGATGGAGGGATCAGGGCGCGGGGTCGATCTCGGCCGGATCGGGTCCAAACGAGGCGTGGCAGCGTCGGCGTGCTGCGGAAGAGGACCGGCAACGGGGGTGTACTCCGGCTAGCTGCGGTGGCTCGAGGTGGATCACCTGACGACGGGGATCCTCCGGATCTCGAACGGGGCGAAGGGAGCGACCTGCTTCTGTCCAAAGAGGAGAGATGGAGAGCAGGGGAGGTCAGAGCGGCCAGAGAGAGAGAGAGAGAGGGAAACGAGGCGCGCAGCAGCGAGGTTTCACCTGCGAGGGGTGCCGGGCGCCTAGCGCAAAAGGCCACAGGCAGTAGCTGGAGAGGACGGTGGCGATGGGATCTTGAGGCCGAGCCCAGGCCATGGCGGCTTCCTTCCGTTCCCTGACTGCTGGTGGTCGCCGGTAGGACTGCTCGCCGAGGACGATGGCAGGCGAACTGGAGGAGAGGCGCGGGGCTCGGTGGAAGGAGCACGGGAGGGTGCTGGTCTCCCTGGATCAAACGCGGGAGGGTGCTGGTCTCCCTGGATCAAACGCGGGAGGCTGCAGGGGCGCTCGGAGATCGATGGAGGGAGGTGGATCGATGGCTTGGTCCGGTGGGGAAAACGAGATGGAGCTCGAGCTGTGTTGATTGGTGGGATGGGGATCCCGAGCAGGGGATTTTGTGTAGTGGCGGCGGCGGCTAGAGGATCCCTAGAAATTAGGGGTTTGGTCTAGGGTTGGACTAGCTATATATAGTAGGTGGATTAGGTTAGGGGCTACCTAGTCCCTCCGATCAAAATCAGACGATCAGGAAAAGTAGGCTAGGGAGTCCAAATAAGAAAACGGTGATATTTTGTACATGTTTGGGGATGTTCCGGACACAGCGGTAGCGACAGTCTGAGTCGGGTTCGGGACAGTTTCAGACGCGCACGTGAGGAGCTGCGGGCTGATGAGAGAGGTTAGGTTGGACCTGGCGGTAGGTAGTGAGCTGTGTAGACGGTCTCGGGCTGAGAGAAGAGAAGAGAGGGAAGCCCGGCGACTATTTCCGGAGACCGAAAACGTCCGACGTTAGACCGGCTATATTGCCGCTATAGTTATTCGTTGGGGCATCAAACGATCTCCGAATGCGATGAAACTTTACATGCGGTCTATCTACACTATAATAAGACCACACGTCAAATCTCATCTCATTCCGAGAACATTTTCCGGCCACTTATAAAATACTATTTCGGACATGCCGCGGGCGCGTGCAAGTGTGGTTGGGCTCAGAACGGACAACGGAGGGAACGAGGAGGCCGGGACGGATGCAAGTTTTGAAAAACATGATGATGCAATGCACATGATGACATGACAAGATGCAACACGCAAGCAAATGACATGGCAATGACAGCGAATAACTGGACGAGACGTGGCACATGGGTCACAGGGCGTTACATATATTATCTTTTTTGGATGTTTAATGGGCTTTAATATACCTTTTTATATTATTTTTAGACTAACCTACTAACCAAAGGTCCACTGCAAATTGCTATTGTTTTTGCCTATTTCAGTGTTTCGCAGAAAAATGAATATCAAACGGAATCCAAACGGAATGAAACCTTTGGGAGAGTTATTTTTGGAACAAACGTGATCCACGAGACTTGGAGTGGACGTCAAGAAAGAAGCAGGAGGCTACAAGGCAGGGAGGCGCGCCCCCACCCTCGTGGGCCCCTCGCAGCTCCACCGACGTACTTCTTCCTCCTATATATACCCATATACCCTGAAAACATCCAGGAGCACCACGAAACCCTATTTCCACCGCCGCAACCTTCTGTACCCGTGAGATCCCATCTTGGGGCCTTTTTCGGTGCTCTGCCGGAGGGGGAATCGATCACGGAGGGCTTCTACATCAACACCATAGCCTCTCCGATGATGTGTGAGTAGTTTAACACAGACCTTCGGGTCCATAGTTATTAGCTATATGGCTTCTTCTCTCTCTTTGGATCTCAATACAAAGTTCTCCTCGATTCTCTTGGAGATCTATTCGATGTAATTCTTCTTGCGGTGTGTTTGTCGAGATCCGATGAATTGTGGGTTTATGATCAAGATTATCTATGAACAATATTTGATTCTTCTCTGAAATCTTTCATGCATGATTTAAATATCTTTGCAAGTCTCTTCGAATTACCAGTTTGGTTTGGCCTACTAGATTGATATTTCTTGCAATGGGAGAAGTGCTTAGCTTTGGGTTCAATCTTGCGGTGTCCTTTCCCAGTGACAGCACGGGCAGCAAAGCACGTATTGTATTGTTGCCATCGAGGATAAAAAGATGGGGTTTATATCATATTACTTGAGTTTATCCCTCTACATCATGTCATCTTGCCTAATGCGTTACTCTGTTCTTATGAACTTAATACTCTAGATGCATGCTGGATAGCGGTCGATGTGTGGAGTAATAGTAGTAGATGTAGAATCGTTTCGGTCTACTTGTCGCGGACGTGATGCCTATATACATGACCATGCCTAGATATTCTCATAACTATGCGCTTTTCTATCAATTGCTCGACAGTAATTTGTTCACCCACCGTAGAATTTGCTATCTTGAGAGAAGCCACCAGTGAAACCTATGGCCCCCGGGTGTACTTTACATCATATTAGTTTCCCGTCAACTAGCCATTTCTGTCGCCGTTTATTTTGCAATCTATATCATAAAAATACCAAAAATATTTATCTTATTATCTTTATCAGATCTCACTCTCGTAGGTGACCGTGAAGGGATTGACAACCCCTTTATCGCGTTGGTTGCGAGGTTCTTATTTGTTTGTGCAGGTATGAGAGACTTGCGTGTAGTCTCCTACTGGATTGATACCTTGGTTCTCAAAAACTGAGGGAAATACTTACGCTATTGTGTTGCATCACCCTTTCCTCTTCAAGGGAAAACCAACGCAAGCTCAAGAGGTAGCAGACCGCAGCTAGGAGAGGACTAGCCCATTGATGGGAGTAGCGCTCGGGCGATGAGGAGATGGGGCGAAGGTCGAGACGTCTCGGACGCAGACGAGCCAACGCCAGAAAATTCGGCCGCTGTCGCGGGCAGATCGGTCGAGCCACCGTGAAGCCGCCACGACATCTGGAGGCCACCATCGAGACCTCCCCATGCCGCCGCCCATGGCCGGAGTAGCGGCCACGCCCGGCCGCTGCCCTACCCGCGTCGCCCGACGAGCTCCAAGCGCCATGCCGTCGGGCATGCACCACCGGAGCCACGAGCCGCCAGCCGGCCCCCAACGCCATATCCGGCCGAATCCAGCAAGAGACCGGCCGCGCACCACCTCTCGAGACGGCAGCACCGCCGCCGCCCCGGCGCGCATAGAACGAAGGGCGCCGGTGCACCGCCACCAGCAGGCCACCCCGCCGCCCCGCGAGACCGCCGTCGCGCCGCTAGACCCCGCGGACGTCCAATGCCGCTACTCGAAGGCACCGCCCCGCGCTGACACCCACAAGCAGGGGGAGAAGGGCCCCGCCGCCGCCACGCCCATCGGGCTTTGCCCGACGAAGCTCGCCGACGACGGCTGAAAGTGCAACTATCCCTAGGTGGTTTTGGTAATTTATAACAACATATAGCTCATTGAGCTAAGGCTATTTCAAGATGATTATTTCAGGAAAGCTCAATGATTGGCATGGCATGGATATGAAAGTGGAACCCTCAAAATGCTAAGGACAAAGAATTGGCTCAAGCTCAAAAGTTCAAGACTCTTCATTTTATACTTTAGTGATCCAAGATCACATTGAGTCTTTAGGAAAAGCCAATACTATCAAGGAGGGATGAGGTGTTGCTTAATGAGCCTCTTGCTTTATGTGCGTAGTGATATGCTCCAAAATCCTCAACCACCTTTCCATATACACAAATGACCTAAACCCTAAGCCAAACTCGGTCATACCGATTCTGTCAATCCGGTGCCACCGAGTTTCACTTGTCATTTGCCACTACCAAACCCTAGCAATTCGGTCCTACCGATAAGGATCTCGGTCTCACCGAGATGGGCTTGCAAACTCTCTGTTTCCCTTTCGTAACTTTTCGGTCTCACCGAAAGAGCGAATCGGTCCCACCGAGAATGCAAGGTAAACTCTATGTTTCCTTCTTGTAACTTTTTGGTCTCACCGAAAGAGCAAGTCGGTCCCACCGAGTTTGCCTGACCAACTCTCTGGTTAGCTAATTGCCGAACTAGGTCTCACCGAGTTTGTGCAATCGGTCTCACCGAGATTAGGTTATGCCCAAACCCTAACCGAATCGGTCCTACCGAGTTGCATCTCAGTCCCACCGAAATTCCTAACGGTCACTAGGTTTACTATTTCGGTCAGACCGAGTTTTCTGATTCGGTCCCACCGAGATTGGTAGATTGTGTGTAACGGTTGGATTTCGTGTGGAGGCTATAAATACCCCTCCACCTCCTCTTCATTCGAAGAGAGAGCCATCAGAACACATACACCATTCCTACTCATATGTTCTGAGAAAGAACCACCTACTCATGTGTTGAGACCAAGATATTCCATTCCTACCATATGAATCTTGATCTCTAGCCTTCCCCAAGTTGCTTTCCACTCAAATCTTCTTTCCACCAGATCCAAATCCTATGAGAGAGAGTTGAGTGTTGGGGAGACTATCATTTGAAGCACAAGAGCAAGGAGTTCATCATCAACACACCATTTGTTACTTCTTGGAGAGTGGTGTCTCCTAGATTGGCTAGGTGTCACTTGGGAGCCTCCGACAAGATTGTGGAGTTGAACCAAGGAGTTTGTAAGGGCAAGGAGATCGCCTACTTCGTGAAGATCTACCGCTAGTGAGGCAAGTCCTTCGTGGGCGATGGCCATGGTGGAATAGACAAGGTTGCTTCTTCGTGGACCCTTCGTGGGTGGAGCCCTCCGTGGACTCGTGCAACCGTTACCCTCCGTGGGTTGAAGTCTCCATCAACGTGGATGTAGGATAGCACCACATATCCGAACCACGAGAAAACATCCGTGTCTCCAATTGCGTTTGAATCCTCCAAACCCTTCCCTTTACATTCTTGCAAGTTGCATGCTTTACTTTCCGCTGCCAATAAACTCTTTGCATGCTTGCTTGAATTGTGTGATGATTGCTTGACTTGCTCTAAGATAGCTAAAATCTGCCAAGAACTAAAATTGGGAAAAGGTTAAGTTTTTATTTGGTCAAGTAGTCTAATCACCCCCCCCCTCTAGACATACTTTCGATCCTACAAGTGGTATCAGAGCTTTGGTCTCCATTTGCCTTGATCTCCATAGCTTTTGGTGGTCATAGCCTTGGTTTCACAACCTAGGAGAGTATGGCGTCTAGCGAGGGAAACTATCACCGTAGAGGTCCTTACTTTGATGGCACTAATTTTGCTAGTTGGAAGCATAAAATGAAAATGCATATTCTTGGACATAACCCCACCGTATGGGCTATTGTTTGTGTTGGCTTGCAGGGTGAGTTCTTCGATGGGAGGGAACCAAACCGTGAAGTTACCGCGGATGAGTTGAAGATGTTGCAATACAATGCTCAAGCTTGTGATATTCTCTTCAACGGATTGTGCCCCGAAGAATTCAACAAAATCAGCCACCTTGAGAATGCAAAGGAAATTTGGGATACTTTGATTGATATGCACGAAGGTACCGACTCCGTCAAGGAATCCAAGTTGGATGTGCTCCAAAGTCAACTTGACAAGTTCAAGATGAAGGATGGTGAAGGTGTCGCTGAAATGTACTCTAGGCTTGCTCTCATCACAAATGGGATTGCCGGCTTAGGAAGTGAAGAGATGACCGATAGATTCATCATCAAGAAGATCCTAAGAGCCTTGGATGGGAAATATGATACCGTGTGCACATTAATCCAAATGATGCCCAACTACAAAGATCTCAAGCCAACGGAAGTAATTGGAAGGATTGTTGCTCATGAGATGTCACTCAAGGATAAAGAGGAACTTCACAATAAATCAAGTGGTGCCTACAAAGCATCATGTGAAGTCCCCACATCATCAAGTGAGAAACAAAACCTTCAATGAAGAATTGAGCTTAATGGTGAAGAACTTCAACAAGTTCTACAAGAGTAGAAACAAAGATAGAAGCTTCAAGTCAAGGTCCTACAATGACAAAAGATCTTCTAGTCGAGAGCGAAACTGCTATAATTGTGGAAGACCCGGACACTATTCCAATGAGTGTACGGCTCCCTACAAGAGAAGATTCTCCAAAAAGAAGAAGCAAAGAATCTCCACCAAGAGAGAGAAGGAGTAGAGATGATCGTTATGAACGAAGAAACTCACGGAGAAGCAAGGATTCGGAAAGGAAGGAAAAATCATCGAGGAGCTATATAAAACGAAGACATCAAGCTCATGTTGGTGAATGGGTATCCGACTCCGACTCCGACAGCCACTCCGAGAGAAGTTATCACTCCGACTCTGAAGATACTCAAGATGAAGGTGTTGCCGGTCTAGCACTTGTGTCAACCAACTCCTATGACATATTTGACTCACCAAATGAAGGAATTGGAAGATGCTTCATGGCCAAAGGTCCTAAGGTAACACACCCCGAGTATGTTGATTTTAATAGTGATGAAGATGACTTGTTAGGTGATGATGACTTGCTTGTTGACAACTCTAGTGATGAGTACTATGATGAAACATCAATTAATCATGCTAAAACAAATGACAATGATAAGGAGAAGATTGAGGCTCTAACTAAAGAACTAAACACTCTTAAGTTAGCTCATGAAACTATCTTCGAAGATCATCGAGAACTTTTAAGAGCTCATGAGAAATTACGCTTTGAAAAGCTCAATCTTGAGCAAGAGCATGAGTTCTTAAAAGCAATCAATGATGATCTCCGCAAGAAAAGTTCTTCTTACATTGCCAAGCGCTTACTATTATCCACTTACATGCCTCAAGTCAAGTCTAGTAACAAGAACAAGAAAGATTCTTCCTCTAGTAGTAACAATGATCATGCTAAATCCAATATTGTTGCTTCTAGTAGTTCTCTTGATTCCACTAATGATTCTCTTAGCCAAGTTACACTTGAGCAAGAAAATAGCTTATTGAAGGGAATTATAGAGAAAGGTGTTTACATGAGCCTTGCCAGAAGTAAGCAATTCGAGGAAATTGTGCGCAAGCAAGGAATGCACCGGAAGAATCAAGGTGTTGGTTTTGAACGAAAGTTCAATGCCAATGGAGTTGAATGGGAAGAAGATCAATACCCCAAGACAAAGTTTGTTCCTCAACAAGAGAAGTATGACACTTCTTTCAAGGGGACACAAGCTCAAGATGATCTTCCACCACAAGACTACAAGCTAAAAGGCAAGGACAAGCTTCAAGAGGAGATTGATGCATTCGAAGAAGCTCCTAAGACCTTAGTCAAGTGGATTCCCAAGACCACGTCAAGTTCCACTTCATCAAGTACGACTACAACTCCAAGGATTCCCATCAAGATGGTGTGGATCCAAAAGAAGAAGAACTAGAGAGTTCTTGAGGGTGACTCCGCCAACATACTTCACTCTTATCATTTTGGCAAGAACAAGTGCAATCAACTTCCACATCTTGCACTAGTTCAAGGAGTCACAAACCCTCTTGTTGGTAAGACAAGGGACAAGGTAACCTAAAGTTTTCATGGACATCATCTTGTGTGTGCATCACTCTATGTCTATGGATATCCTTGTTTGTTCCTTGTGGGACTAACCCATGTAGGTATTGAAAGTGCAATTCACTCAAATGGATAGCTCCAAGTGATCTACATCAACATTGAGCATCCACATCTTCAACATCTACATGAAGTCATCATCGACAAAACCCAAGGTTAGTTCATCCCTCTTAGGGGGGATATCACATTTAGGGGGAGCTTTACTCTAAGACTTGAGCTAAAGCAACTCTAAAGATGTGAATACAACAATGCTTTATGTAAAAGTGGTAACCCCACTTGAGCTTAAACGATGAGTATGACCTATGATCAAGTGTTCTCACTTGACTCCTAAGTCAATATACTCATATATAGATGACCTAGTCATCGCAAATTGCTTGATAGATGCTAGAATTGGTTGTGCATGCTTTGCCACATATTTCATTTGCCATCTTATTGTGTGAGCATGTTGGTTGCATACTTTACTCATTCGAGGACATCCACTTGTTGTTTTGATTGTTTGGCTTTCTTCTTTTGCCAAGTGGATGGACAAGAATGCCTAAGAACCTCCTCTAGCTATCTATGCTTTTCTCGTCTCAAACTCTATTCATGCTGCATCACAAAACTTGATCAAGTCAGATTTGAACCACTCTGTGTGAGGAGCGCTCGGAGTCCCCGATTCGTCATAGACTTAAACTTCCAAAACCTCTTTATGAATCTCGGTCTGACCGATACTCCATTTTCGGTCCTACCGAGTTCATTAAGTTGATCTAGGTTTTCGATCTCGGTGCAACCGATTTGAACTTTTCGGTCACACCGAGTTGCAATAACTGCACACAGTTTTGCATCTCGGTGCCACCGAGTTGTTCCACTCGGTCACACCGACAGGGTCGGGCTATATATAGTGACGGGCAAAATTTTGGAAATTTCTCCGAAACCTCTTCGCCCGCGCCATAGCCTGCTCTGCCTTCGTGGTCTCCGGATCGTCTTCTCACCGCCAGCAGCCTCCAGTCGCTGGTCTCCGCCGCTGTCAACGGAATTCTGCCCCACCGTTGCCGCCGTAGCGAGTCTCCGCCGAACTAGGGTATGGACTCGATCTTTGTGCTATTCTCCACTCCGATTCCTACCACATTATGATCATCATGATTCTTGCCACGATTGAAACACTCCTATCCAGTCAATGAACTCGTAGATTAGGTTTAATTCGAAAATTTTAGGGTTAGGTTTCCGCCGAAACCATCTCGGACCCACCGAGTTGAAAAACTCGGTCCCACCGATCTGGCTTTTGCCATTGCACAAGTGAAACTCGGTCTGACCGAGAATAACTTATCGGTGCGACCGATTTTGGAATTCTGTGAAACCCTAGCAGTCTCGGTGCCACCGAACTGTGACTCGGTCTGACCGAGTTCACTAGTTCTGGTGCCAAAACTGCTTCGGTGTCACCGAGTTTGAAAATCGGTAGATCCGAGATGCTTTCTGTGGAAAACTAAAACTAAGTTTTTGAATTAATCTTTTGCAAAAATCTCTGCTTTTTGTGATGCTCATCCACTCTATCTTATCCATAATCTATTCACAGGGTCAGCAGTCAGTTTGCAACATGTCTGATCAAAGTGACAGCCAGAATGTGTCTGAGCAGCAAGTTGTGATGAGTGAGGGCACTAGCCCCTCAAGTTCTTCTGATGATGGCAGCAGGAGCACCCCCAGCAATCTGCCTAAGGCTGGCACATGTCAAAGGAAGAAGAGAACGTCTGATTCTGAGGATGAAGACTATGTGGCAGAGGAAGAGGCCATATCAAAGAGAGCTGAACCAGCTCAAGGCACAAAGCCAGGGCTGAAAATCAAAAGGCCAGCAGGCAGGCAGCCCATGTCAAAGGCTAGAGCTTCAACTGTGAAGCCTGCTCCCGTTGAGCCCGTTGCTGCTGAGGGCAAGAAGAGGAAAGAGAGGGTCAAGAAGACTGTAGCCAGAGTGCTTGGGAAGGCCTCCATCATGGTAGATGAGGAGGAAGAAGAAGAAGAGGTTGCTGCACCAGCACCCAAGGCAGCCAAACTCATGGGAGATGCTATAAGGTCAGGAACAGCTGCATCCAAGCCCAAGGAAGCACCTAAGGCTGCATCTAAGCCTAAGAGTGCACCAAAGAGAAACACACGAAGCATCCTAGCTGCAGAAAAGAACAAGGCCCCAATGCCTGAAGCTATCGAAGAAGATGAAGAGAGTGTCCTTAGGAAGCTCAAGCCCAAGATCCCAGACCACAACAATGCTCATCCTGTGGCTGAGGCTATGAAGCTCAGGAGAGACTCAGGGCTGAGGAAATGGAGAGAAGCAGATCCGTATGCTTCTATGAGAAGGACTGCCGTGGATTACAGATTTCATACCAAGGAACAGCAAGATTTCTATGAGACTGTTTTGCTTGACAAGAAGCCAATCGTTTGTGACATGAGATGGGTCGACTGGACCTACATCAAGGACGATGAAGAGTACTACCCCGGTGTATTTGACAGCTTTAGTGCATGTGGAGTTGCAGACTTTGTTGGGCAGAAGCTCACAAAGTGGAACGAGGAGCTGATCATGCAATTCTACTCCACAGCACACTTTTATCCGGATGGCAAGATCACATGGATGTCAGAGGGTACAAGGTACCAATCCACTGTTGAAGAATGAGCGAAGTTGATCAATGCCCCAGAGGAGCAAGCTGATGACTTGGACATTTATGCCAAGAAAAAGATGGATCACAACTCCATGTCCAACATGTACAAGGAGATCCCGAATGAAGTGCTCGACACGTTCAAGTTTGGCTCAGTGCACTATCTGCTCTCAGGATTGCCTACGATCAACTGGATCCTTAGGCACACCCTTCTGCCCAAATCTGGAGATCACAAGATGATCAGAGGTCACGCGATCAACTTGCTTCATGTCTTTGACGTGCCTCAGAAATTCAAGGTCATGAGTCTCATTGTGGAAACAATCAAGAGGACAGCTGCAGACCAAAAAAGGAGTTGTGGGTATGCCCCACAGATTCAGGAGCTCATCAACTCCAAGATGGGCACGGGCGTGTATTTATTGGATAAGGAACACCTGCCCATTCGTCCAGATTTTGAGGATAACCAAGTGGTTATGACTGAGAATGAACCCTCATCTGCCCATGCACAAGCTCAGAAGGAGAAAGCGAAGAAGGAGAAAGCTGCCAGGATGCCTACTCAAGCGGAGGCATCTGATTACTTCTTGAAGACCAAACAAGAGCAGCTCAGTTACCTAATAGTGTCCACCCTGCGTATTGAGCAAGGACTTGCTACCCTGACTCAGAACCAGGCGAGCCTAGAGAGGATCATGGAACAGAGGTTCTATGACATGGACATCAAGGTGACAGAGATACAGACCGCCGTCGAGCAGCTTCAGGAGGACATGAATGAGAGGAGAGGCAGGACCACGACTGATGCTTTTGGGAGGGTGCCACGAGCTCCGAGGTCGTCTGCACTGCCAGTTGCTGACACCAGAGCCACAACGTCTGCGCCAGCCACAGCCTCAGTTCCACCAGCTCCAGCATCCACTTCAGCCTCGACTCCGACCACTTCTACCGAAGGCTTCGTCCTTGGCGTGCTCCGGACTCCACCACCACCTGAAGATCAAGCCTGAGTGTCGACTTAGCACTATGCATTTTCTAGGAACTTTTTGGTAACTTGTTGCCAAAGGGGGAGAAAATGTATAGATCATAGGCTTCGAGAGAGAGAGTGTTGCTTTTATTCTCTCTTGTTTTTATTTGGAGGTTTTTCGAACTTTGTTTGCTTGCGTGTGCGATACTATGTCATTATTCGTGAGACATCGATGATCAAGTGTTTGATCATAAGCTACACTTAATGGTTGCTTAATGCTTGTTAAATATTATCATTCTATCTATCGTTTGTGATCATTCACTATTCTTGGTGATGAGTGCATGTATTTCAATCTTATCATTTTTGAGCACTTCACCAAGATGTATGTGACATGGAAGAGTAACCCATGATTCTAACTCCTTATGCATTTGCAGTCCAAAGCAAATTTTAAAATATGCACAAATTTAGGGGGAGCTCTTACTTATCACATACTTCTCAAAGCGACGATGTATTTCATGATTATTATTATTTGTCAAAGCTTTGATCTATATGTTGTCATCAATTACCAAAAAGGGGGAGATTGAAAGTGCAACTGTCCCTAGGTGGTTTTGGTAATTTATAACAACATATAGCTCATTGAGCTAATGCTATTTCAAGATGATTATTTCAGGAAAGCTCAATGATTGGCATGGCATGGATATGAAAGTGGAACCCTCAAAATGCTAAGGACAAAGAATTGGCTCAAGCTCAAAAGTTCAAGACTCTTCATTTTATACTTTAGTGATCCAAGATCACATTGAGTCTTTAGGAAAAGCCAATACTATCAAGGAGGGATGAGGTGTTGCTTAATGAGCCTCTTGCTTTATGTGCTTAGTGATATGCTCCAAAATCCTCAACCACCTTTCCATATCCACAAATGACCTAAACCCTAAGCCAAACTCGGTCATACCGATTCTGTTAATCCGGCGCCACCGAGTTTCACTTGTCATTTGCCACTGCCAAACCCTAGCAATTCGGTCCTACCGATAAGGATCTCGGTCTCACCGAGATGGGCTTGCAAACTCTCTGTTTCCCTTTCGTAACTTTTCGGTCTCACCGAAAGAGCGAATCGGTCCCACCGAGAATGCAAGGTAAACTCTATGTTTCCTTCTTGTAACTTTTTGGTCTCACCGAAAGAGCAAGTCGGTCCCACCGAGTTTGCCTGACCAACTCTCTGGTTAGCTAATTGCCGAACTCGGTCTCACCGAGTTTGTGCAATCGGTCTCACCGAGATTAGGTTATGCCCAAACCCTAACCGAATCGGTCCTACCGAGTTGCATCTCAGTCCCACCGAAATTCCTAACGGTCACTAGGTTTACTATTTCGGTCAGACCGAGTTTTCTGATTCGGTCCCACCGAGATTGGTAGATTGTGTGTAACGGTTGGATTTCGTGTGGAGGCTATAAATACCCCTCCACCTCCTCTTCATTCGAAGAGAGAGCCATCAGAACACATACACCATTCCTACTCATATGTTCTGAGAAAGAACCACCTACTCATGTGTTGAGACCAAGATATTCCATTCCTACCATATGAATCTTGATCTCTAGCCTTCCCCAAGTTGCTTTCCACTCAAATCTTCTTTCCACCAGATCCAAATCCTATGAGAGAGAGTTGAGTGTTGGGGAGACTATCATTTGAAGCACAAGAGCAAGGAGTTCATCATCAACACACCATTTGTTACTTCTTGGAGAGTGGTGTCTCCTAGATTGGCTAGGTGTCACTTGGGAGCCTCCGACAAGATTGTGGAGTTGAACCAAGGAGTTTGTAAGGGCAAGGAGATCCCCTACTTCGTGAAGATCTACCGCTAGTGAGGCAAGTCCTTCGTGGGCGATGGCCATGGTGGAATAGACAAGGTTGCTTCTTCGTGGACCCTTCGTGGGTGGAGCCCTCCGTGGACTCGCGCAACCGTTACCCTCCGTGGGTTGAAGTCTCCATCAACGTGGATGTAGGATAGCACCACCTATCCGAACCACGGGAAAACATCCGTGTCTCCAATTGCGTTTGAATCCTCCAAACCCTTCCCTTTACATTCTTGCAAGTTGCATGCTTTACTTTCCGCTGCCAATAAACTCTTTGCATGCTTGCTTGAATTGTGTGATGATTGCTTGACTTGCTCTAAGATAGCTAAAATCTACCAAGAACTAAAATTGGGAAAAGGTTAAGTTTTTATTTGGTCAAGTAGTCTAATCACCCCCCCCCCTCTAGACATACTTTCGATCCTACAACGGCGGGGCGGAGGGGAGGGAGGCAGGGTCGATGGATGCAGCAGCTAGGGTTTCCCCCTCCCCCGGCGCGCGCTGACGCATCGTGGGAGGGGAGGGAGGATAGGGGGAGAGGATGGGGAAGCGGGGCGGGCCGTGAGGCGCGCACCCGGTGGCGGCGGGAAGGCTAGGTCGTCAGCGAGGGGGGGTTGGGAACCTGATACGTCTCCAACGTATCTACTTTTCTTAATGCTTTTCCTTTTGTTTTGGGCTCTAATTTGCATGATCTGAATGAAACTAACCCCGGACTAATGTTGTTTTCAGCAGAACTACCATGGTGTTGTTTTTATGCAGAAACAAAAGTTCTCGGAATGGAACGAAACTTTGCGAGAATTTTTTATATCAATAATAAGAATTTCTGGAGCCAAAACCTACCGGAGAGGGGCACCTGGGTGGGCACAACCCACCAGGGCACGCCCCCCTCTCCTCGTGCACCCAGGTGGGTTGTCCCCACCTGGTGGCCCAGCAGACCTTGAAACCAACGCTATAAAATCCTATTTTTTAGAAAAAAAAATTAGGGGAGAAAGAATTATCGCGATCCACGAGAGGGAGCCACCGCCAAGCCCTATTCTTCCTCGGGAGGGCAGATCTAGAGTCCGTTTGGGGCTCCGAAGAGGGGAATCTTCATTCTTCGTCATCACCAACCCGTCTCCATCGCCAATTCCATGATGCTCCCCATCAGGAGTGAGTAATTCCTTCGTAGGCTCGCTGGTCGGTGAGGAGTTGGATGAGATTCATCATGTAATCGAGTTAGTTTTGTTAGGGCTTGATCCCTAATATCCACTATGTTCTTAGATTGATGTTGCTATGACGTTGCCATGCTTAATGCTTGTCACTTTGGGCTCGGGTGCCATGATTTCAGATCTGAAACATTTATGTTATCACCATTATATCCATGTTCTAGATCCGATCTTGCAAGTTATAGTCACCTACTACGTGTTATGATCCGGCAACCCCGGAGTGACAATAGTCGAACCCACTCCGGTGGTGACCATAGTTTGAGGAGTTCATGTATTCACTATGTGTTAATGCTTTGTTCCGGTTCTCTATTAAAAGGAGGCCTTAATATCCCTTAGTTTCCAACATTAACCCCGCTGCCACGGGAGGGTAGGACAAAAGATGTTATGCAAGTTATTTACATAAGCATGTATGACTATTTACGGAATACATGCCTGAAGGAAATATGCCCTAGAGGCAATAATAAAATTATTATTTATTTCCTTATATCATGATAAATGTTTATTATTCATGCTAGAATTGTATTAACCGGAAACATAATACATGTGTGAATACATAGACAAACAGAGTGTCACTAGTATGCCTCTACTTGACTAGCTTGTTGATCAAAGATGGTTATGTTTCCTAACCATAGACATGAGTTGTCATTTGATTAACGGGATCACATCATTAGGAGAATGATGTGATTGACTTGACCCATTCCGTTAGCTTAGCACTTGATCGTTTAGTTTGTTGCTATTGCTTTCTTCATGACTTATACATGTTCCTATGACTATGAGATTATGCAACTCCCGTTTACCGGAGGAACACTTTGTGTGCCACCAAACGTCACAATGTAACTGGGTGATTATAAAGGTGCTCTACAGGTGTCTCCGAAGGTACTTGTTGGGTTGGCGTATTTCGAGATTAGGATTTGTCACTCCGATTGTCGGAGAGGTATCTCTGGGCCCTCTCGGTAATGCACATCACTTAAGCCTTGCAAGCATTGCAACTAATGAGTTAGTTGTAGGATGATGTATTACGGAACGAGTAAAGAGACTTGCCGGTAACGAGATTGAACTAGGTATTGAGATACCGACGATCGAATCTCGGGCAAGTAACATACCGATGACAAAGGGAACAACGTATGTTGTTATGCGCTTTGACCGATAAAGATCTTCGTAGAATATGTAGGAGTCAATATGAGCATCCAGGTTCCGCTATTGGTTATTGACCGGAGACGTGTCTCGGTCATGTCTACGTAGTTCTCGAACCCATAGGGTCCGCACGCTTAAAGTTCGATGACGGTTATATTATGAGTTTTGATGTACCGAAGGAGTTCGGAGTCCCGGATGAGATCGGGGACATGACGAGGAGTCTCGAAATGGTCGAGACGTAAAGACGATATATTGGACAAGGGGTGCGGCCCACTTTTCCTTGTTCCTCTCCCCCTCTTTCCTTCTCTCCCTTGGCGCGCCCTCCTCCTAGGCCGGCCGCCTCCCTCCCATGCTCCTTTATATACGGGGGCAGGGGGCACCCCACAGAGATAACAATTGATCATTGATCTCTTAGCCATGTGCGGTGCCCCTCTCCACCATAATCCTCGATAATATAGTAGCGGTGCTTAGGCGAAGCCCTGCGACGGTAGAACATCAAGATCGTCACCACGCCGTGGTGCTGACGGAACTCTTCCCCGACATTCTGCTGGATCGGAGTCCGGGGATTGTCATCGAGCTGAACGTGTGCTAGAACTCGGAGGTGCCGTAGTTTCGGTGCTTGATCGGTCGGGCCGTGAAGACGTACGACTACATCAACCGCGTTGTTATAACGCTTCCGCTTCTGGTCTACGAGGGTACGTAGACAACACTCTCCCCTCTCGTTGCTATGCATCACCATGATCTTGCGTGTGTGTAGGAAATTTTTGAAATTACTACGTTCCCCAACAATGGCATCCGAGCCTAGTTTTATGCGTTGATGTTATATGCACGAGTAGAACACAAGTGAGCTGTGGGCGATATAAGTCATACTGCTTACCAGCATGTCATACTTTGGTTCGGCGGTATTGTTGGATGAAGCGGCCCGGACCGACATTACGCATACGCTTACGCGAGACTGGTTCTACCGACGTGCTTTGGACATAGGTGGCTGGCGGGTGTCAGTTTCTCCAACTTTAGTTGAACCGAGTGTGGCTACGCCCGGTCCTTGCGAAGGTTAAAATAGCACCAACTTGACAAACTATCGTTGTGGTTTTGATGCATAGGTAAGAACGGTTCTTGCTAAGCCCGTAGCAGCCACGTAAAACTTGCAACAACAAAGTAGAGGACGTCTAACTTGTTTTTGCAGGGCATGTTGTGATGTGATCTGGTCAAGACATGATGCTACTTTTTATTGTATGAGATGATCATGTTTTGTCACCGAGTTATCGGCAACTGGCAGGAGCCATATGGTTGTCGCTTTATTGTATGCAATGTAATCACCCTGTAATGCTTTACTTTATCACTAAGCGGTAGCGATAGTCGTGGAAGCATAAGATTGGTGAGACGACAACGATGCTACGATGAAGATCAAGGTATCGCACCGGTGACGATGGTGATCATGAAGGTGCTTCGGAGATGGAGATCACAAGCACAAGATGATGATGGCCATATCATATCACTTATATTGATTGCATGTGATGTTTATCTTTTATGCATCTTATCTTGCTTTGATTAACGGTAGCATTATAAGATGATCTCTCACTAAATTTCAAGATAAAAGTGTTCTCCCTGAGTATGCACCGTTGCCAAAGTTCGCCGTGCCCAGACACCATGTGATGATCGGGTGTGATAAGCTCTACGTCCATCTACAACGGGTGCAAGCCAGTTTTGCACACGCAGAATACTCAGGTTAAACTTGACGAGCCTAGCATATGCAGGTATGGCCTCGGAACGCTGAGACCGAAAGGTCGAGCGTGAATCATATAGTAGATATGATCAACATATTGATGTTCACCATTGAAAGCTACTCCATTTCACGTGATGATCGGTTATGGTTTAGTTGATTTGGATCACGTGATCACTTAGAAGATTAGAGGGATGTCTTTCTAAGTGGGAGTTCTTAAGTAATATGATTAATTGAACTTTAATTTATCATGAACTTAGTCCTGGTAGTATTAGCATATCTATGTTGTAGATCAATTGCTCGCGATATTGCTCCTCGTTTAATTTTTTATATATTCCTAGAGAAAACTATGTTGAAAAATGTTAGTAGCAATGATGCGGATTGGATCCGTGATCTGAGGATTAACCTCATTGCTGCATAGGAGAATTATGTCCTTGATGCACCGCTAGGTGACAGACCTATTGCAGGAGCAGATGCAGACGTTATGAACGTTTGGCTAGCTCAATATGATGAGTACGTGATAGTTTAGTGCACCATGCTTAACGGCTTAGAATCGGGACTTCAAAGACGTTTTGAACGTCATGGACCATATGAGATGTTCTAGGAATTGAAGTTAAATATTTCAAGCAAATACCCGAATTGAGAGATATGAAGTCTCCAACAAGTTCTATAGCTAAAAGATGGAGGAGAATAGCTCAAGCAGTGAGCATATGCTCAGATTGTCTGGGTACTACGATCGCTTGAATCAAGTGGGAGTTAATCTTACAGATAAGATAGTGATTGACAGAGTTCTCTAGTCACCATCACCAAGTTACTAGAACTTCGTGATGAACTATAGTATGCAAGGGATGACGAAAACGATTCCCGAGCTCTTCGTGATGTTGAAAGCGACGAAGGTAGAAATCAAGAAAGAGCATCAAGTGCTGATGATTGACAAGAACACTAGTTTCAAGAAAAGGGCAAAGGGAAAGAAAGGGAACTTCAAGTAGAATGACAAGCAAGTTGTCACTCCCATGAAGAAGCCCAAAGCTGGACCAAAGCCTGAAACTGAGTGCTTCTACTGCAAAGGAAATGATCACTGGAAGCGGAAATTCCCTGAATATTTGGTGGATAAGAAAGATGGCAAAGTGAACAAAGGGTATATTTGATATACAGGTTATTGATGTGTGCCTTACTAGTGTTTATAGTAGCCCCTGATTATTTGATACTTGTTTGGTTGCTAAAATTAGCAACTCGAAACAGGAGTTACAGAATGAACAGAGACTAGTTAAGGGTGAAGTGACGATGTGTGTTGGAATTGGTTCCAAGATTGATATGATCATCATCACACACTCCCTATACTTTCGGGATTAGTGTTGAACTTAAATAAGTGTTATTTGGTGTTTACGTTGGGCATAAATATGATTTGATCATGTTTATTGCAATACGGTTATTCATTTAAGTTAGAGAACAATTGTTGTTCTGTTTATATGAATAGAACCTTCGATGTTCATACACACCAACAAAAGTGGTTTGTTGGATCTCGATCGTAGTGATACACATATTCATAATATTCAAGCCAAAAAGATGCAAAGTTAATGATGATAGTGCAACTTATTTGTGGCACTGCCGTTTAGGTCATATTGGTGTAAAGCGCATGAAGAAAATCCATGCTGATGGGCTTTTGGAATCACTTGATTATGAATCAGTTGATGCTTGCGAACCATGCCTAATGGGCAAGATGACTAAGACTCTGTTCTCTGGAACAATGGAGCGAGCAACAGATTTGTTGGAAATCATACATACTGATGTATGTGGTCCGATGAGTATTGAAGCTCACGACAGGTATCATTATTTTCTGATCTTCACAGATGATTTGAGCAGATATGAGTATATCTACTTGATGAAACAAAAGTCTGAAATATTTGAAAAGTTCATATAATTTCAGAGTGAAGTGGAAAATCATTGTAACAAGAAAATAAAGTTTCTACGATATGATCGCAGAAGTAAAATATTTGAGTTACGAGTTTGGCCTTCAGTTAAAACAATGTGAAATAGTTTCACTACTCACGCCACCTGGGTCACCACAGTGTAATGGTGTGTCCAAACATCGTAACCGTGCTTTATTAGATATGGTGCGATCTATGATGTCTCTTACCGATTACCACTATCGTTTTGGGGTTATGCATTAGAGACAGCTACATTCACGTTAAATAGGGCACCATCTAAATCCGTTGAGACGACACCGTACGAACTGTGGTTTGGCGAGAAACCTAAGTTGTCGTTTCTTAAAGTTTGGGACTGCAATGCTTATGTGAAAAAGTTTCAACATGATAAGCTCGAACCCAAATCGGAGAACTAAATATTCATAGGATACCCAAAAGAAAATGTTGGGTACACCTTCTATCACAGATCCGAAGGCAAGTTATTCATTGCTGAGAATGGATCCTTTCTAGAGAAGGTGTTTCTCTCGAAAGAAGTGAGTGGGAGGAAAGTAGAACTTTATGAGGTAACTGTACCTGCTCCCTTATTGGAAAGTAGTTCATCACAGAAAATATGTTCCTGTGACTACTACACCAATTAGTGAGGAAGCTAATGATGATGATCATGTAACTTCAGATCAAGTTACTACCGAACCTCGTAGGTAAACCAGAGTGAGATCCGCACCAGAGTGGTACGGTAATCCTGTTCTGGAGGTCATGTTACTTGACCATGACGAACCTACGAACTATGAGGAAGCGATGATGAGCCCAGATTCCGCGAAATGGCTTGAGGCCATGAAATCTGAGATGAGATCCATGTATGAGAACAAAGTATGGACTTTGATTGACTTGCCCATTGATCGGCGAGCCATTGAGATTAAATGGATCTTCAAGATGAAGACGGACGCTGATAGTAGTGTTACTATCTACAAAGTTAGAATTGTCGCAAAAAGGTTTTCGACAAGTTCAAGCTGTTGACTACGATGAGAGTTTCTCACTCGTATCTATGCTTAAGTCTGTCCGAATCATGTTAGCAATTGCCGCATTTTATGAAATCTGGCAAACGGATAAACAAAACTGCATTCCTTAATGGATTTATTAAAGAAGAGTTGTATATGATGCAACCAGAAGGTTTTGTCAATCCTAAAGGTGCTAACAAAATATGCAAGCTCCAGTGATCCATCTATGGACTGGTGCAAACATCTCGGAGTTGGAATATACGCTTTGATAAGTTGATCAAAGCATATAGTTTTATACAGACTTGCGGTGAAGCCTGTATTTACAAGAAAGTGAGTGGGAGCACTACAGCATTTCTGATAAGTATATGTGAATGACATATTGTTGATTGGAAATAATGTCGAACTATTCTGCAAAGCATAAAGGAGTGTTTGAAAGGAGTTTTTCAAAGAAAGACCTCGGTGAAGCTGCTTATATATTGAGCATCAAGATCTATAGAGATAGATCAAGCCGCTAGATAAGTTTTTTCAATGAGTACATACCTTGACAAGATTTTGAAGTAGTTCAAAATGGAACAGTCAAAGAAGGAGTTCTTGCCTGTGTTACAAGGTGTGAAGTTGAGTAAGACTCAAAACCCGACCACGACAGAAGATGGAGAGAAAATGAAAGTCATTGCCTATGCCTCAGCCATAGGTTCTATAAAGTATGCCATGCGGTGTACCAGACCTATTGTATACTCTACCCTGAGTTTGACAAGAGAGTACAATAGTGATCTAGGAGTAGATCACTGGACATTGGTCAAAATTATCCTTAATGGAATAAGGATATGTTTCTCGATTATGGAGGTGACAAAAGATTCGTCGTAAAGGGTTACGTCGATGCAAGTTTTGACACTGATCCAGATGACTCAAAGTCTCAATCTGGATAAATATTAAAAGTGGGAGCAATTAGCTAGAGTAGCTCTGTGTAGAGCATTGTTGACATAGAAATTTGCAAAATACTTACGGATCTGAATGTGGCAGACCCATTGACTAAACTTCTCTCACAAGCAAAACATGATCACACCTTAGTACTCTTTGGGTATTAATCACATAGCGATGTGAACTAGATTATTGACTCTAGTAAACCCTTTGGGTATTGGTCACATGTCGATGTGAACTATGGGTGTTAATCACATGATGATGTGAACTATTGGTATTAAATCACATGGCGATATGAACTAGATTATGGACTCTAGTGCAAGTGGGAGACTGAAGGAAATATGCCCTAGAGGCAATAATAAAGTTATTATTTATTTCCTTATATCATGATAAATGTTTATTATTCATGCTAGAATTGTATTAACCGGAAACATAATACATGTGTGAATACATAGACAAACAGAGTGTCACTAGTATGCCTCTACTTGACTAGCTCGTTGATCAAAGATGGTTATGTTTCCTAACCATAGACATGAGTTGTCATTTGATTAACGGGATCACATCATTAGGAGAATGATGTGATTGACTTGACCCATTCTGTTAGCTTAGCACTTGATCGTTTAGTTTGTTGCTATTGCTTTCTTCATGACTTATACATGTTCCTATGACTATGAGATTATGCAACTCCCGTTTACCGGAGGAACACTTTGTGTGCCACCAAACGTCACAACGTAACTGGGTGATTATAAAGGTGCTCTACAGGTGTCTCCAAAGGTACTTGTTGGGTTGGCGTATTTCGAGATTAGGATTTGTCACTCCTATTGTCGGAGAGGTATCTCTGGGCCCTCTCGGTAATGCACATCACTTAAGACTTGCAAGCATTACAACTAATGAGTTAGTTGCAGGATGATGTATTATGGAACGAGTAAAGAGACTTGCCGGTAACGAGATTGAACTAGGTATTGAGATACCGACGATCGAATCTCGGGCAAGTAACATACCGATGACAAAGGGAACAACGTATGTTGTTATGCGGTTTGACCGATAAAGATCTTCGTAGAATATGTAGGAGTCAATATGAGCATCCAGGTTCCGCTATTGGTTATTGACCGGAGACGTGTCTCGGTCATGTCTACATAGTTATCGAACCCGTAGGGTCCGCACGCTTAAAGTTTGATGACGGTTATATTATGAGTTTATGTGTTGTGATGTACCGAAGGAGTTCGGAGTCCCGGATGAGATCGGGGACATGACGAGGAGTCTCGAAATGGTCGAGACGTAAAGATCGATATATTGGACAAGGGGTGCAGCCCACTTTTCCTTGTTCCTCTCCCCCTAGGACTCCCCCCTTGGCGCGCCCTTCTCCTAGGCCGGCCGCCTCCCTCCCTTGCTCCTTTATATACGGGGGCAGGGGCACCCCATAGAGACAACAATTGATCATTGATCTCTTAGCCGTGTGCGGTGCCCCCCTCCACAATAATCCTCGATAATATTGTAGCGGTGCTTAGGCGAAGCCCTGCGACGGTAGAACATCAAGATCGTCACCACGCCGTCGTGCTGACGGAACTCTTCCCCGACATTCTGCTGGATCGGAGTCCGGGGATCGTCATCAAGCTGAACGTGTGCTAGAACTCGGAGGTGTCGTAGTTTCGGTGCTTGATCGGTCGGGCCGTGAAGACGTACGACTACATCAACCGCGTTGTTATAACGCTTCCGCTTCCAATCTACGAGGGTACGTAGACAACACTCTCCCCTCTCGTTGCTATGCATCACCATGATCTTGCGTGTGCGTAGGAAATTTTTGAAATTACTACGTTCCCCAACAATGCCTACCTACTAATAAAAGAAATAGGTATTCTTAGTCCGTCATGTTATTTTATATCGGAAAAGGCTTTCTCCCCGCTTTATATATAAAGTACCAGTCAACAAGCACCCAGTACAAACACACACCACGCCACTGCAACACACGCACACATCCAGGGCAGGATACATAGGTGTTGAGCGCAGCAACACCACCCCTAGCACTACCACCACGAAGAGGTGAAGCTACATATGATGAACCATGCGCTCCAAGGCGACACCTTTAGGAAGGATACGACACCGGAGCGCCGCGACCACTCGATCCAAGGATCAGAGTTTCCTCTGAAGCCGCATGACGGGCAATGAGAGCCGCGTCGACACCTTCAAGAAGGAAATGATCTTCGCTGCCGCCAGTCCGTCCGAAGATAGAACGGGTTTTCACCTCGGCCAACACTCACCGCCACCGAACGCCACACCTTGGCAACCACGCCGCCCACACGGCCATGGTGACCGGGCAGCACCAAGGCACGGGCTCTGCCCAAGAGCACTGCGCTACCACCACCAGGGTTGCCGCCCCAGCATCCAAGACCTCGACACCACCTCACCCGAGACCCGTCGTAACCCCAACGAAAGAGATGAGCGGAAAGGTCCCACCTTTCACACCCCTGGGCGACCCCCAGCGTCGAGACCCAATAAGCCGGCCAGAACTGGCGTCCACCGACCCGTCCTGCTGCCCCGAGCGCGAGACGAGCTCGGTCCTGCATCATCAAGAGGGGGACGAGGCCAGTCCTGCTACATCGTGTGCGAGATGAGCTTGGTCCTGCTGCATCGTGTGCGGGACGAGCTCGGTCCTGCAGCACTGGGCGCGAGACAAGCGGTTGACAGTAGTTGGGAAAGGACCGCCCATTGATGTGAGTAGCGCTCGGGCGACGAGGAGATGGGGTGAAGGTCGTGATGGCCCGAACACAGACGAGCCAACGCTGGAAAATTCGACTGCTACCGCGGGCAGATCGGTCGAGCCACCATGTAGCCGCCACGACATCTGGAGGCCACCACCGATACCTCCCCACGCCGCCGCCCATGGCCGGAGTAGCGGCCACGCCCGGCCGCTGCCCTACCCGCGTCGCCCGGCGAGCTCCAAGCGCCATGTCGTCAGGCACGCACCATCGAAGCCATGCGCCGGCCGCCGGCCCCCAATGCCAGATCCGTCCGAATCCAGCAAGAGATCGGCCATGCGCCACCTCCCGAGACGGTAGCACCGCCGCCGCCTCGCCGCGTGTAGAACGAAGGGCGCCGGTGTGCCGCCACCAGCACCCCCCCCCCCCGCCGCCCCGTGAGACCGTCGTCGCGCCGCTGGACCCCGCGGACGTTCAACGCCGCCACTTGAAGGCCGCCCCGCACCGACACCCACAAGCAGGGGGAGAAGGGCCCCGCCGTCGCGCCCACCGGGCTTTGTCAGACGGAGCTCGGCGACGACAGCAGGGCGGAGGGGAGGGAGGCGGGGTCGAAGGACGCAGCAGCTAGGGTCCCCCCTCCTCCAGCACGCGCGGACGTGTCGCGAGAGGGGAGGGAGGAGAGGGAGGAGAGGATGGGGAGCGGGGCGGGCCATGAGGCGCGCGCCCGGTGGCGGCGGGAAGGCTAGGTCGCTGGCGGCGGCAGGGGTGGGAACCTGATACGTCTCCAACGTATCTACTTTTTCTAACTCTTTTTTCCTCTTGTTTTGGACTCTAATTTGCATGATTTAAATGAAACTAACCCCGGAGTGACGCTGCTTTCAGCAGAACTATCATGGTGTTGTTTTTGTGTAGAAACAAAAGTTCTCGGAATGGAACGAAACTTTGCGAGGATTTTTTATATCAATAATAAGAATTTATGGAGCCAAGACCTACCGGAGAGGGGCACCTGGGTGGGCACAACCCACCAGAGCGGCCCCCCTCTCCTGGCGCGCCCAGGTCGGTTGTCCCCACCTGGTGGCCCTGCAGACCCTGAAACCAACGCTATAAAATCCTATTTTTTCATAAATAAAATTAGGGGAGAAAGAATTATCGCGATCCACGAGACGGAGCCGCCGCCAAGCCCTGTTCTTCCTCGGGAGGGTAGACCTAGAGTCCGTTTGGGGCTCCGGAGAGGGGAATCTTCGTTCTTTGTCATTACCAACCCTTCTCCATCGCCAATTCCATGATGCCCCCCATCGGGAGTGAGTAATTCCTTCGTAGGCTCGCTGGTCGGTGATGAGTTGGATGGGATTCATCATGTAATCGAGTTAGTTTTCTTAGGGCTTGATCCCTAGTATCCATTATGTTCTTAGATTGATGTTGCTATGACTTTGCCATGCTTAATGCTTGTCACTTTAGACCTGAGTGCCATGATTTCAGATCTGAACCGTTTATGTTATAACCATTATATCCATGTTTTAGATTCGATCTTGCAAGTTATAGTCACCTACTACATGTTATGATCCGGCAACCCCAGAGTGACAATAACCGGGTCCACTCCCGGCGACGACTGTAGTTTGAGGAGTTCATGTATTCACTATGTGTTAATGCTTTGTTCCGGTTCTTTATTAAAAGGAGGCCTTAATATTCCTTAGTTTCCAATATGGACCCCACTGCCACGGGAGGGTAGGACAAAAGATGGCATGCATGTTCTTTCCATAAGGACGCATAACTATTTACGGAATGCATGCCTACATTATATCGACGAACTGGAGCTAGTGTCATATCGCCCTAGGTTATAACTGTCTCATGATGAATATCATCCAACAAGTCACTGATCCAACGCCTACGAATATATCCTATATTCTTGTTAAGTTAGTACTGCTATCATCACTATTACACTTGCTACAAAACTACTGCTATCACTGTTACGGTTACCGTTATTGTTACTACTATCATCAAAACTATCATACTATTTTGCTACTGATCACTTTGATGCAGATAATTAATCTCCAGGTGTGGTTGAATTGACAACTCAGTTGCTAATACATTTAAATATTCTTTGGCCCCCCTTGTGTCGAATCTATAAATTTGGGTTGAATACTCTACCCTCGAAAATTGTTGTGATTCCCTATACTTGTGGGTTATCACAACCCTAGCGGGGGATCCCTCCGAGTTATGCGGGGTGGGAAGGGAGGCGCCGCATGGAACTGTCATGTTATTTTATAGAAAACCCCCAAATGTTTCTGACATTAAACACAAAGTACATATCAAATGTTTTTTGAAATACTCATATCTTCTAAACTGTAAATCTAAATTTAACATGTTATATATGGAATTTGATTAGAAAATACATAGAATCTGAATATGATGTTATTTTACCTGTTAATCATTAAAAAAACTATGTAGGGTGTAATCTTAATCATCGATGCATTATCCGTCTTTCTTTTATATTGGTATTGATTCGGATTGTGGATGAACATCTCAGCAAAATCAAGATTGAAAACGAAATTGAAGATCACTTGTCCGTTTCTTTGTATGTATTAAATCTACATACGGGCCGTGTTTAAATAAAAGATAAGTGGAATCTTGAACTTGCGTTTTTGTAGGCAAAGATCCTCTTTGTTTGGGCCATAGCTAGAAATACTCAAATTATAGACCATTTTTTGTAAATTAAGAGTTTGTGGTATTTTTCTCTTCTCTTGCAACGCACAGTCCCTTTTGCTAGACTTAAACCAACACTGCTTAACCTAGACAGGTTCCTAAAAAAAACAGACAGGTTGGATCAGCACTGCTTTCCTCTCCCTTTCTCGTAGCCGTTCTTTTCCTGTGCTTGCCGAGCAGCGGCGCACACCACCTGTTCGACAGAACGCCGCTCCAAAAAGGGAAGCTTCGTCCATGGCGAGCGGGGTGGACCGCATCAGCGCCCTCCCGGAGGACGTCCTCCACAGCGTGCTCCGCTTCCTGCCGGCTCAAGAGGTGTTGCGGATGTGCGTACTCGCCCGGCCCTGGCGCGCCGTCTGGAGGTCCGTGCCCACCCTTCTCTTCACCGGCCCCGAGGGATGGGGCAGCGCCGAAAGGTTTGCCGAGTTCGTGGACAACCTGCTCCACCTCAGGTGTGGGGGCGATGGCGGCGCAGGCGCGCCTCTGGATTCCTGCGAATTCAACTTCGTTGACGACGAATTCATGCTATCACCCGCGAACCAGCGGCGCGCCACCAATTGGATCTGGAAAGCGGTGCACCGTGTCAGGGTGCTCCGGCTTCATGTCGTCCATGAGCAGGAACCCTCGCCACTATCTGATCTGCATCTCGTTTCCCAGCACCTCACCAAGTTACATCTTGATGGTGTCTCTGTCAACGACAGCATTCTTGATTTTTCAGGCTGTCCGGCATTGGTCGAGCTGACTATGGAGTATTGCGATGTTTTTGTCAAACACCTGCTGTCTCCATCCTTGAAACGTCTGCGCATTGCCAGCTGCGATAGTTCAGAGTATACTCGCATTCTTATTTCTCTACCAAGTCTCGTTTCACTCGAGTTGGTTGAATGGCAACGAGGAAGGGCCCCATTGCTGGGAAGCTTGCCGTGGTTAGCAAGAGCCGTTGTTAAACTTGGTGATGATGCTGCTGATCGATGCTCTAAAGGTCAATTCGATGATTGTGGTGTTTATATCTGCCATGGTTGTCGTTATTATTATTATCATCATCATGGGGATCCTGAATATGGGCCTGGTTATGACCGCAACGACAGCATCTTTCTCAAAGGTTTGTCAGAAGCCACGGACTTGGAGTTGTCAGCTGAATCTGACGTGGTATGCTTGCAACTATTTCTCTCTCAATTCCTAATAATATACTCCCTCCGTCCGGAAATACTTGTCATCAAAATGAATAAAAAGGGGTGTATCTAGAACTAAAATACATCTAGATACATCATCTTTTATTCATTTTGATGACAAGTATTTCCGGACGGAGGAAGTACTGTTTTTGTTTCATTACTCTCGTGCAGCAACCCCGTCAATGATTAGAAATCACAGTTACATTCCATATGACATACTACACACATCAGCAGATTGCACTTTGTACTTCAAAGGTCAAATTATCCTAATTTGATCCGGCTCTTTTGCACTTTCCCTAGATTGTTTTCAACAGGGATTTGAAGTGGTGCCCTACATTTACAAAGTTAAAGACTTTGTTACTCAATGACTGGTGTTTGGCTGCTGACCACAATGCATTGATTTATTTTCTCCAGCACTCACCAGTGTTGGAGAAGCTTACTCTTCAACTTTCTAAGGTATAGATTCTTGAGATGGATAGCTGGGTATTATTAAAGTGACCATCTATGATTATCTGATTTGTTCTATTTTTTTATATGCTAGGCACGTCCAAATGTGATGAATACGAAAGGAATATACAAACCATTGGGACAGTCAGTTGCATCCAGCTGTCTTAAACTTGTTCAAATCAAATGTGCAAAAATCGATAGCTGTGTTTATGGAATTTTGAAGACACTGACTACCTATGGAGTAAGCCTTGAGAGAATTAATATCACTAGCAGAATTTCTGGATCTGGATGTGAGTTACTGTTCGCACTCATCATGCTACTATTTCTTCCATTTCTTGATATGTTTATGCATTATAAATGAAGGGAAGAATAACTCAAACTAAATAGAAGAACGTAACCGTTATATAATTGCATGTTTGTGGAGAAAGAATGTACTGCAGTTTTCTAGCTGACTTTCATTGTCCTATCAGTTTGGCTTTTGGATTGAACTACGATGTATGCACAAATTATTTAGTAACAGTTATGTTTTAAGCAGTTCCAAGTTGATCATGTATCGGAATTATATGGCGGTTGCAATTTATTACATACTGCAAATGAATGGTCCCCAATACTCTTGATAGATAGTAGCCATCTGGATCATATACAAACTAGCATGTGACTATCTTGCTCTTGTTATAAGCAATTCCCTTGTGGATGTTGCATATTTTTTTGTCCCTTCTTTTTAGCTGACATCTCATAACAAATAATATATCAAAGTTTTGTCAATTTTAAACTCCATATTGTTGCCCTCTGTAAATGTTTGTGGATCCTATTATTTGCAATGTTATATGCCAGATAACCAGAAAAGAATCCAAAATATTTATCATCTTATTTTGGTAAATTTAGCCACACCTCACAATATTTGGATATAAAGAAGTGTGTTACAAGTGAGGCTGTTGCTAAAATAAAATATACAGATTTCCATATAACTTACAAAGTGTTGAACCCATTTGACTATATTTCTGTATTGATTCTATGTTTCTCTTAACTTCGCAGGTTTCAGTTTTGTTTGCACCGGTTTGAAATTAGAGGTACGAAGATCTCAACTGTTCTCAGATTTAGGTCTCTTTATTTTTTTTATTTTTTTTCAGAAATGCATGGAGCATGACTGGGGCTATTATTCACCTTGTGGTTATTCAACTTACCATACTATATTGCCCTGCAAAGAAGAAGAAGAAACTATCATATTATATTTTTTAACAAGTGATTCTTTGTCTGCGCTTGCACTTTTTTAATGGCTTGATTAAGTTAGATTAACTATTACAATCTTCTACGACATCTTACAATCTCTGTTGTAGATGTTCACGCTTTCTGCTTCTTGCATTGACACAATAAGTGCATATATGATTAAAGGAAAAGATAGAAAATTCTACATGTTGGTTGACTTTTAGATTTACAGCAGTTGAAAATTAATATATCGTTATTCCTAGATCCAACGATGAAAAGAGGGGGGAAATTGAAATACGCCAGTACAAGACTCTCCTCCTTCCTCAACTGCAAACCTAAGTGCCCTCTTTTTTGCAATTATGCTACAATGTGGCAGCATAAATTTTCATTCTGTCGATCTAGTTACACAATGCAAATAATACAATGGAAGGGTCAGGTCGCCTGATGCGCTGAAAATAAGCAGCATTCCTGCCCACCATGTTCTTATGGTTTTCTTGGAATGAACTCAACAAGCTACCAAACAGCTGCTGAATATCACGGTACGATTCCCATTCCAAAAGGCAAAAGCACAACCACAAACTGACCAAACGCATGTAGCAACCAGCAGAGTCGACAAATCATGCACAGGTAATTGTCAGATTCAGCAGCACTACAAAACTCACAGGCATTGCTACCTTTCTATCCATTTTAAGCTTATTATCCAACTCACCATTCCCCAAAACAGGCCGAAGGAACACATTACCGGCAGTCAAAAATTGTACATGGTTGCAAATTTAAGTTTGGGCTAGATAAGAGGGATGTACTGGAAACACACACTTTAGATCCTAACGCTAACTTAGGATATCCTTTTATTACTGTTCTGCCGTTCATTAGAGCTATTTGTCTTCTGATGGATCTCTCGCATGATTTCTATATATGTTTGTCTAGGTATGACATCGTGCTGGGGCCCTACGACAAGAGGTCAACCACGTTAAGGCGTACTCTGCCGCTCATCATCGCTCCCAAGCCCTCGTCGTCCCCGTGGCTGCTCGTTATCGTTCCAAAGCCCTATCCCTCTGGTTATGTACTTCAGACAAGATCATTGTATACTGTATCTGTATGCTAAACAATCTTGGTTTGTTTAAACTTCGCATTGAAAGAGTTCTGAATTTCGAATCGATTGCTGTTATGACCGGCCAGGTCTATGGCCGCCGGGGGCCCACTGGGCAGACTTAAGGCCCAAGTTATCTTAGTTTATTTTCAGATTATGGTTATATATACAAGTTGTAAGACTATTTTGAGAATCAAGCAATAAGACTATTCTATTGCCCGGCTCCCAGAGGAGCCGGAACCCTAAACCCTAGCCGTCTCTCTCCTGCGCCGCCGCCGCTCAGCCGCAAGGACGGCGCCTCGCTGCCGGCCGCTGCGCTCCAGCCCTCGCCCTGCTCCCTCCTTTCCCTATAATCTACGCCCTAGAACCCTAGCTCCTAACACCTTGGTATCAGCCAGCTTTGGTTCGACCATGTCATCCTCACCACCATCACCGTCGCTGCCCATGACCACCACCGCCGCCGCATCCACAACCACCACCACCGCCGCGTCAGCGCCCCTCGCCACGGGGCCGCTGGTCCTCCCGTCCGCGCCGCTAGACCTCGTCCCCAGCACGTCACCCGACCATCCGCCGGCCCCCATCACCGCTACGCCGCCATCAACCCTACCGGCCAACTACACCCCGGAGGTCATGGCGGGGGTCCTCAACGACTTGGTCGTCGCGGTCCAGGGCATCCGGCTCTTCCTGGCCAGCCCGTACAGGCCGCCACAGCCGCCCCCGCCGCCTGCGCCCTCCGGGCCGCCGGCGCTTCCGTGGTACTCGGTGCCCGCCGCGCTCGCCGGCGGCTACCCGACGCTACAGCAGCCGGCCGCTCCAGCGCCGGCCTGGCCACACTGGCCTACGCCAGCGCCCGCGGGGCGCTGGCGTCCGCCCCAACCCCGTGGCCGGCCTGGCCTGCCCCGGCCCCCTCCGCGCCGGCTGCGCCGGCCCCCACGCCGTCCCCACCGCCTAGCGCCGGCCTGAGTCAGGGCCCTTCCGAGGGGCTTCCGATCCAGCAGGTGCGGTTTTCGCCGTCGCCCTCCTCGATTCCGGCTTGGCTCACCGGAACGTCGCCACCGCCGGTCTACACGGAGGCCGGAGACCCGTCGGTGCCCACCCTACAGTTCGGCGCACCGTCCTCGGCTCTTCGCATCGACGAACCGGTGGGCGCTGGCGCATCGACCCCGACACCACCTCGCTTCGCCCGGATCGACTTTGCCACGTATGATGGCTCGGAGGACCCGCTTAACTGGTTAAACCAGTGTGATCAGTTCTTCCGGGGGCAGCGCACATCGGCGTCCGAGCGCACTTGGCTCGCGTCATACCACCTCCGGGGTGCCGCCCAGACATGGTACTACGCCATCGAGCAGGACGAGGGCGGCATGCCCCCTGGGATCGTTTCCGCGAGCTGCGTCTCCTTCGCTTCGGACCACCACGGTGTGGCAGCCGCTTGTCCGAGCTGGGCCGCCTACCCTTCACCTCCACGGTCCAGGATTTCGCCGACCGCTTCCAGGCTCTGGTGTATCACGCACCGGGGGTGACGGCACTACAGCGGGCTGAGCTCTTTGTCGGGGGCCTTCCCGACCACATCCGCGTGGACGTCGAAATGAAGGGACCCCAGGACCTGCAGACGGCCATGTACTACGCTCGGGCTTTTGAGCAGCGTGCCCAGGCCTTAACACGGCCCGCACCACCTCGGGGGAGCCGAGTGCTTCCACGTCCACCGCCGGCCGCGCCAGCTCCTTCAGCCGCCTCACCGGCGGCCACTCCTGCCGACGCGGCCCTTCCGGCGCCTCTCGCAGGCCGAGCAGCTCGAGCGCCGCCGCCTGGGGCTGTGCTTTAACTGTGATGCGCCCTATGCCCCGGGCCATGTCTTCCCGCGCCTCTTCTACTTGGAGACAGTCGACGACACAGAGGACGCTACCACCGATGATGGACTCGGCGACCCAGCCGCCGCCGAGGTCGCGCCGGCACCCGCGCCCGCGTCGGCTACGGCCCTTGTCGTCTCCCTCCACGCATTGGCCGGCATCCGCAATGAGCGGACTATGCTTAGCCCGGTCACGATCCACGGCGAGACTCTGGTGGCTCTCTTGGACACAGGATCTACACATAACTTCCTACTGGAGGCTACTATGCGGCGCCTTGCACTACAGCCTTCGGGAGGGGAGCAGCTGCGGGTCACCGTCGCTAATGGCGACCGCCTCCGATGCCATGGGCTCGCTCGGGATGTTCCCATTACTATCGGCGACGAACACTTCACCATCACGTGTGCGGGCATCGACTTGGGCTGCTTCGACTTCATCCTCGGCGTTGACTTTTTGCGGACTCTCGGTCCCATCCTTTGGGACTTCGACGCCCTGACGATGACCTTCTGGCGCCTCGGCCGCCGCATCCGGTGGGAGGGCGTTGGTGGCATCCCCGCGTCACCCCCACTCCAGCTAGCCGCGGCCACCACGGAGGCCGAGCATCCGCTGCTGGATCACCTCCTGCAGCAGCACGGTGATCTTTTTGGGGAATCCTAAGGCCTTCCGCCGGCCCGGGTCTACGACCACCGTATTCATCTCCTGCCGGGCTCGGCTCCGGTGGCAATACGGCCCTACCGGTACCCTCAGTTGCAGAAGGACGAGTTGGAGCGGCAGTGCGCCATCATGCTTGCCGCGGGCATTATCCGGATATCTACATCACCCTTTACGGTGCCGGTCCTCCTCGTTCACAAGTCGGACGACACTTGGCGTTTCTGCATCGACTACCGCGCCCTTAATGCTCTCACACTTAAGGATAAGTTTCCTATTCCGGTGGTCGATGAACTCCTGGATGAGCTACATGGGGCATGCTTCTTCACCAAACTGGACCTCCGGTCGGGGTATCATCAGGTGCGCATGCATCCCGACGACATCGCCAAGACGGCGTTCCAGACCCATCACGGCCACTTCGAGTTCTTGGTGATGCCCTTTGGCCTCTCCAACGCCCCGGCGACATTTCAGGCCTTGATGAACGATGTCCTCCGGCCCTACTTACGTCGGTTTGTGCTCGTTTTCTTTGATGACATTCTTATCTACAGCGCCTCCTGGGCGGAGCACCTCCAGCATGTGGCCATCGTCTTCAACGAGCTTCGGGCGCATCATCTTCATCTTAAGCGCTCGAAGTGCTCGTTCGGGACACCTTCAGTCGCTTACCTCGGCCACGTCATCTCGGCCGAGGGTGTGGCCATGGACGCAGACAAGGTGGCGGCCGTCACCGCCTGGCCAATTCCGCGGTCTCCGCGGGCTCTTCGTGAAGGAAATATGCCCTAGAGGCAATAATAAAGTTATTATTTATTTCCTTATATCATGATAAATGTTTATTATTCATGCTAGAATTGTATTAACCGGAAACATAATACATGTGTGAATACATAGACCAACAGAGTGTCACTAGTATGCCTCTACTAGACTAGCTCGTTAATCAAAGATGGTTATGTTTCCTAACCATGAACAAAGAGTTGTTATTTGATTAACGAGGTCACATCATTAGTAGAATGATCTGATTGACATGACCCATTCCATTAGCTTAGCACCCGATCGTTTAGTATGTTGCTATTGCTTTCTTCATGACTTATACATGTTCCTATAACTATGAGATTATGCAACTCCCGTTTACCGGAGGAACACTTTGGGTACTACCAAATGTCACAACGTAACTGGGTGATTATAAAGGAGTACTACAGGTGTCTCCAATGGTAGATGTTGGGTTGGCGTATTTCGAGATTAGGGTTTGTCACTCCGATTGTCGGAGAGGTATCTCTGGGCCCTCTCGATAATGCACATCACATAAGCCTTGCAAGCACTGCAACTAATATGTTAGTTGTGAGATGATGTATTACGGAACGAGTAAAGAGACTTGCCGGTAACGAGATTGAACTAGGTATTGTATACCGACGATCGAATCTCGGGCAAGTAACATACCGATGACAAAGGGAACAACGTATGTTGTTATGCGGTCTGACCGATAAAGATCTTCATAGAATATGTAGGAGCCAATATGGGCATCCAGGTCCCGATGTTGGTTATTGACCGGAGACGTGTCTCGGTCATGTCTACATTGTTCTCGAACCGTAGGGTCCGCACGCTTAACGTTACAATGACAGTTATTATGAGTTTATGCATTTTGATGTACCGAAGGTCGTTCGGAGTCCCGGATGAGATCACGGACATGACGAGGAGTCTCGAAATGGTCGAGACGTAAAGATTGATATATTGGAAGCCTATGTTTGGACATCGGAAGTGTTCCGGGTGAAATCGGGATTTTACCGGATTACCGGGAGGGTTACCGGAAACCCCAGGGAGCCAAATGGGCCAACATGGGCCTTAGTGGAAAGGTGAGAGGGCAGCCCACATAGGGCTGCGCCTCCCCCCCTCTCCCTAGTCCTATTAGGACTAGGAGAGGGGCCGGCCACCTCTCTCTCTCTCTCCCCTTTAAAGGATTCCTAGTTGGACTAGGATTGGAGGGGGGAGTCCTACTCCTACCGGGAGTAGGACTCCTCCTGCGCCTCCCTCTCTCTGGCCGGCCAGCCCCCCTCCCTCCAACCTTTATATACGGGGGCAGGGGACACCCCAGGACACACAAGTTGATCCTTGAGATCGTTCCTTAGCCGTGTGCGGTGCCCCCTGCCACCAAATTCCACCTCGATCATACCGTTGTAGTGCTTAGGCGAAGCCCTGCGTTGGTAGTACATCAAGATCGTCACCACGCCGTCGTGCTGACGGAACTCTTCCTCGACGCTTTGCTGGATCGGAGCCCGAGGATCGTCATCGAGCTGAACGTGTGCTAAGAACTCGGAGGTGCCGGAGTAACGGTGCTTGGATCGGTCGGATCAGGAAGAAGACGTACGACTACTTCCTCTACGTTGTGTGATCGCTTCCGCAGTCGGTTTGCGTTGGTACGTAGACAACACTCTCCCCTCTCGTTGCTGTGCATCACCATGATCTTGCGTGTGCGTAGGAAAATTTTCGAAATTACTATGTTCCCCAACAGTGGTATCAGAGCCTAGGTTTTATGGTTTGATGTTATTTGCACGAGTAGAACACAAGTGAGTTGTGGGCGATACAAGTCATACTGCCTACCAGCATGTCATACTTTGGTTCGGCGGTATTGTTGGACGAGACGATCCGGACCAACCTTACGCGTACTCTTACGCGAGACCGGTTCCCTCGACGTGCTTTGCACATAGATGGCTTGCGGAAGACTGTCTCTCCAACTTTAGTTGAACCAAGTGTGGCTATGTCCGGTCCTTGAGAAGGTTAAAACGGAGTCTATTTGAACTATCGTTGTGGTTTTGATGCGTAGGTGAGATGAGTTCTTACTTAAGCCCGTAGCAGCCACGTAAAACTTGCAACAACAAAGTAGAGGACGTCTAACTTGTTTTTGTAGGGTATGTTGTGATGTGATATGGTCAAGGCATGATGCTGATTTTATTGTATGAGATGATCATGTTTTGTAACCGAGTTATCGGCAACTGGCAGGAGCCATATGGTTGTCGCTTTATTGTATGCAATGCAATCGCGATGTAATGCTTTACTTTATTACTAAGCGGTAGTGATAGTCGTGGAAGCATAAGATTGGCGAGACGACAATGATGCTACGATGGAGATCAAGGTGTCGCGCCGGTGACGATGGTGATCATGACGGTGCTTCGGAGATGGAGATCACAAGCACAAGATGATGATGGCCATATCATATCACTTATATTGATTGCATGTGATGTTTATCCTTTTATGCATCTTATCTTGCTTTGATTGACGGTAGCATTATAAGATGATCTCTCACTAAATTATCAAGAAGTGTTCTCCCTGAGTATGCACCGTTGCCAAAGTTCGTCGTGCCCAGACACCACGTGATGATCGGGTGTGATAAGCTCTACGTCCAAATACAACGGGTGCAAAACAGTTGCACACGCAGAATACTCAGGTTATACTTGACGAGCCAAGCATATACAGATATGGCCTCGGAACACGGAGACCGAAAGGTCGAGCGTGAATCATATAGTAGATATGATCAACATAACGATGTTCACCATTGAAAACTACTCCATCTCACGTGATGATCGGTTATGGTTTAGTTGATTTGGATCACGTGATCACTTAGAGGATTAGAGGGATATCTATCTAAGTGGGAGTTCTTAAGTAATATGATTAATTGAACTTAAATTTATCATGAACTTAGTCCTGGTAGTATTTTGCAAATTATGTTATAGATCAATAGCTCGCGTTGTTGCTTCCCTGTGTTTATTTTGATATGTTCCTAGAGAAAATTATGTTGAAAGATGTTAGTAGCAATGATGCGGATTGGATCCGTGATCTGAGGTTTATCCTCATTGCTGCACAGAAGAATTATGTCCTTGATGCACCGCTAGGTGACAGACCTATTGCAGGAGCAGATGCAGACGTTATGAACGTTTGGCTGGCTCAATATGATGACTACTTGATAGTTTAGTGCACCATGCTTAATGGCTTAGAATCGGGACTTCAAAGACGTTTTGAACGTCATGGACCATATGAGATGTTCCAGGAGTTGAAGTTAATATTTCAAGCAAATACCCGAGTTGAGAGATATGAAGTCTCCAACAAGTTCTATAGCTAAAAGATGGAGAAGAATCGCTCAACTAGTGAGCAAGTGCTCAGATTGTCTGGGTACTACAATCGCTTGAATCAAGTGGGAGTTAATCTTCCAGATAAGATAGTGATTGACATAATTCTCTAGTCACCATCACCAAGTTAGCAGAACTTCGTGATGAACTATAATATGCAAGGGATAACGGGAACAACTCCCAAGCTCTTCGTGATGCTGAAATCAACGAAGGTAGAAATCAAGAAAAACATCAAGTGTTGATGGTTGACAAGACCACTAGTTTCAAGAAAAGGGCAGAGGGCAGAAGGGGAACTTCAAGAAGAACGGCAAGCAAGTTGCTGCTCAAGTGAAGAAGCCCAAGTCTGATCCTAAGCCTGAGACTAAGTGCTTCTACTGCAAAGGGACTGGTCACTGGAAGCGGAACTACCCCAAGTGATTGGCGGATAAGAAGGATGGCAAAGTGAACATAAGTATATTTGATATACATGTTATTGATGTGTACTTTACTAGTGTTTATAGCAACCCCTTAGTATTTGATGCTAGTTCAGTTGCTAAGAGTAGTAACTCGAAACGGGAGTTGCAGAATAAACAGAGACTAGTTAAGGGTGAAGTGACGATGTGTGTTGGAAGTGGTTCCAAGATTGATATGATCATCATCGCACACTCCCTATAATTTCGGGATTAGTGTTAAACTTAATAAGTGTTATTTGGTGTTTGCGTTGAACATGAATATGATTTGATCATGTTTATTGTAATACGGTTATTCATTTAAGTAAGAGAATAAATTGTTGTTCTGTTTACATGAATAAAACCTAATATGGTTACACACCCAATGAAAATAGTTCATTGGATCTCGATCTTAATAATACACATATTCATAATATTGAAACCAAAAGTTGCAAAGTTAATAATGATAGTGCAACTTATTTGTGGCACTGCTGTTTAGGTCATATCGGTGTAAAGCGCATGAAGAAACTCCATACTGATGGGCTTTTGGAACCACTTGATTATGAATCACTTGGTACTTGCGAACCGTGCCTCATGGGCAAGATGACCAAAACACCGTTCTCCGGTACTATGGAGAGAGCAACAGATTTATTGGAAATCATACATACCGATGTATGTGGTCCGATGAATATTGAGGCTCGTGGCGGATATCGTTATTTTCTCACCTTCACAGATGATTTAAGCAGATATGAGTATATCTACTTGATGAAACATAAGTCTGAAACATTTGAAAAGTTCAAAGAATTTCAGAGTGAAGTGAAAAACATCGTGACAAGAAAATAAAGTTTCTACGATCTGATCGCAGAGACAAATATTTGAGTTACGAGTTTGGTCTTCAGTTAAAACAATGTGAAATAGTTTCACTACTCACGCCACCTGGAACACCACATCATAATGGTGTGTCCGAACGTCATAACCGTACTTTATTGGATATAGTGCAATCTATGATGTCTCTTACCGATTTACCACTGTTGTTTTTGGGTCATGCATTAGAGACAGCTGCATTCACGTTAAAAAGGGGCACCATCTATATCCGTCGAGACAACGCCTTATGAACTATGGTTTGGCGAGAAACCAAAGTTGTCGTTTCTTAAAGTTTGGGGTTGCGATGCTTATATGAAAAAGTTTCATCCTGATAAGCTCAAAACTCAAATCGGAGAAGTGCATCTTCATAGGATATCCAAAGGAAACTATTGGATACACCTTCTATGACATATCCGAAGGCAAGACTTTTTGTTGCTAAATTCGGAAACTTTTTGGAGAAGGAGTTTCTCTCGAAAGAAGTGAGTAGGAGGAAAGTAGAACTTTACGAGGTAACTGTACCTGCTCCCTTATTGGAAAGTAGTACATCACAGAAAAATGTTTCTGTGACACCTACACCCGTTAGTGAGGAAGCTAATGATGATGATCATGAAACTTCAGAACAAGACACTACTGAACCTCGTAGATCAACCAGAGTAAGATCCGCGCCAGAGTGGTACGGTAATCCTGTTCTGGAAGTCATGCTACTAGATCATGATGATCCTACGAACTATGAAGAAGCGATGGTGAGCCCAGATTCCGCAAAGTGGCTTGAAGCCATGAAATCTGAGATATGATCCATGTATGAGAACAAAGTATGGACTTTGGTTGACTTGCCCGATGATCGCAAGCCATAGAAAATAAATGGATCTTCAAGAGGAAGACGGACGCTGATAGTAGTGTTACTATCTACAAAGCTAGAATTGTCGCAAAATGTTTTCGACAAGTTCAAGGTGTTGACTACGATGAGATTTTCTCACTCGTATCTATGCTTAAAGTCTGTCCGAATCATGTTAGCAATTGCCGCATTTTATGAAATCTGGCAAATGGATAAACAAAACTGCATTCCTTAATGGATTTGCTAAAGAAGAGTTGTATACGATGCAACTAGAAGGTTTTGTGAATCCGAAAAGTGCTAACAAAATGTGCAAGCTCCAGCGATCCATCTGTGGACTGGTGCAAGCATCTCGGAGTTGGAATATACGCTTTGATAAGTTGATCAAAGCATATAGTTTTATACAGACTTGCGGTGAAGCCTGTATTTACGAGAAAGTGAGTGGGAGCACTACAGCATTTCTGATAAGTATATGTGAATGACATATTGTTGATCGGAAATAATGTAGAATTATTCTGTAAAGCATAAAAGGAGTGTTTGAAAGGAGTTTTTCAAAGAAAGACTTTGGTAAAGCTGCTTACATATTGAGCTTCAAGATCTATAGAGATAGATCAAGACGCTTGATAAGTTTTTCAATAAGTACATACCTTGACAAGATTTTGAAGTAGTTCAAAATGGAACAGTCAAAGAAAAAGTTTCTTGCCTGTGTTACAAGGTGTGAAGTTGAGTAAAGACTCAAAGCCCGACCATGGCAGAAGATAGAAAGAGAATGAAAGTCATTCCCTATGCCTCATTCATAGGTTCTATAAAGTATGCCATGCTGTGTACCAGATCTATTATATACCCTGCACTGATTTGGCAAGGGAGTACAATAGTGATCTAGGAGTAGATCACTGGACAGCGGTCAGAATTATCCCTAGTAAAATAAGGATATGTTTCTCGATTATGGACGTGACAAAAAGGTTCGTCGTAAAGGGTTACGTCGATGCAAGTTTTTGACACTGATCCAGATGAATCTAAAGTCTCAATCTGGATACATATTGAAAGTGGGAGCAATTAGCTAGAGTAGCTCCGTGTAGAGCATTGTAGACATAGAACTTGCAAAATACTTACGGATCTGAATGTGACAGACCCGTTGACTAAAATTATCTCACAAGCAAAACATGATCACACCTTAGTACTCTTTGGGTGTTAATCACATAGATATGTGAACTAGATTACTGACTCTAGTAAACCCTTTGAGTGTTGGTCACATGACGATGTGAACTATGGGTGTTAATCACATGGTGATGTGAACTATTGCTGTTAAATCACATGGCGATGTGAACTAGATTATTGACTCTAGTGCAAGTGGGAGACTGAAGGAAATATGCCCTAGAGGCAATAATAAAGTTATTATTTATTTCCTTATATCATGATAAATGTTTATTATTCATGCTAGAATTGTATTAACCGGAAACATAATACATGTGTGAATACATAGACCAACAGAGTGTCACTAGTATGCCTCTACTAGACTAGCTCGTTAATCAAAGATGGTTATGTTTCCTAACCATGAACAAAGAGTTGTTATTTGATTAACGAGGTCACATCATTAGTAGAATGATCTGATTGACATGACCCATTCCATTAGCTTAGCACCCGATCGTTTAGTATGTTGCTATTGCTTTCTTCATGACTTATACATGTTCCTATAACTATGAGATTATGCAACTCCCGTTTACCGGAGGAACACTTTGGGTACTACCAAACGTCACAACGTAACTGGGTGATTATAAAGGAGTACTACAGGTGTCTCCAATGGTAGATGTTGGGTTGGCGTATTTCGAGATTAGGGTTTGTCACTCCGATTGTCGGAGAGGTATCTCTGGGCCCTCTCGGTAATGCACATCACATAAGCCTTGCAAGCACTGCAACTAATATGTTAGTTGTGAGATGATGTATTACGGAACGAGTGAAGAGACTTGCCGGTAACGAGATTGAACTAGGTATTGGATACCGACGATCGAATCTCGGGCAAGTAACATACCGATGACAAAGGGAACAACGTATGTTGTTATGCGGTCTGACCGATAAAGATCTTCGTAGAATATGTAGGAGCCAATATGGGCATCCAGGTCCCGCTATTGGTTATTGACCGGAGACGTGTCTCGGTCATGACTACATTGTTCTCGAACCGTAGGGTCCGCACGCTTAACGTTACGATGACAGTTATTATGAGTTTATGCATTTTGATGTACCGAAGGTTGTTCGGAGTCCCGGATGAGATCACGGACATGACGAGGAGTCTCGAAATGGTCGAGACGTAAAGATTGATATATTGGAAGCCTATGTTTGGACATCGGAAGTGTTCCGGGTGAAATCGGGATTTTACCGGATTACTGGGAGGGTTACCGGAACCCCCCGGGAGCCAAATGGGCCAACATGGGCCTTAGTGGAAAGGTGAGAGGGCAGCCCACATAGGGCTGCGCCTCCCCCCTCTCCCTAGTCCTATTAGGACTAGGAGAGGGGCCGGCCACCTCTCTCTCTCTCTCTCTCTCTCTCCTTTAAAGGATTCCTAGTTGGACTAGGATTGGAGGGGGGAGTCCTACTCCCGGTAGGAGTAGGACTCCTCCTGCGCCTCCCTCTCTCTGGCCGGCCAGCCCCCCTCCCTCCAACCTTTATATACGGGGGCAGGGGACACCCCAAGACACACAAGTTGATCCTTGAGATCGTTCCTTAGCCGTGTGCGGTGCCCCCTGCCACCAAATTCCACCTCGATCATACCGTTGTAGTGCTTAGGCGAAGCCCTGCGTCGGTAGTACATCAAGATCGTCACCACGCCGTCGTGCTGACGGAACTCTTCCTCGACGCTTTGCTGGATCGGAGCCCGAGGATCGTCATCGAGCTGAACGTGTGCTAAGAACTCGGAGGTGCCGGAGTAACGGTGCTTGGATCGGTCGGATCGGGAAGAAGACGTACGACTACTTCCTCTACGTTGTGTGATCGCTTCCGCAGTCGGTCTGCGTTGGTACGTAGACAACACTCTCCCCTCTCGTTGTTGTGCATCACCATGATCTTGCGTGTGCGTAGGAAAATTTTCGAAATTACCACGTTCCCCAACACTTCGCGGGTTCCTTGGTCTTGCCGGGTATTGCCGGAAGTTCATCCAGGAGTTTGGCCTCATCGCGGCCCCGCTCACGCGTCTCCTCCGTCGCGACGCCTTCTCTTGGGATGAGGAGGCCACTTCAGCATTCGAGGCCCTCAAGGGGGCCCTCACGATGGGACCCGTACTACAGATGCCGGACTTCGACCTTCCCTTCACCGTCAACTGCGACGCCTCCGGTGCGGGGTTTGGTGCGGTCCTGCACCAAGGCGATGGACCCCTCGCCTTCTTCAGCCGCCCCTTTGCTGCTCGCCATCTTAAGTTGGCGGCGTATGAGCGTGAGCTCATTGGGTTGGTGCAGGCAGTACGCCATTGGCGGCCCTATCTTTGGGGTCGTTCCTTCCGGATCCGCACGGACCACTACAACCTCAAGTTCATGCTGGATCAGAGGCTCTCGACGGTTCCCCAGCACCAGTGGATCAATAAACTATTTGGCTTTGATTTCACCGTCGAGTACCGGCCGGGTCGCCTCAACACCGTCACCGACGCCCTGTCACGGCGTGACGCCGATGTGGACGACGGTGCGGCGGAAGGGGCAGCCTTCTGCATCATCACCGGGCCTTCTTTCGCCCTCTACGCCGACATCCACCGGGCGACCGCTGCCGCGGCCGACACCCTCCTCCTGCAGCAGCAGCTGGCGGCGGGCGAGCTGGAGGAGCCGTGGCATCTAGCCGACAGCCTGCTTCTCCACGGGCGCCGCGTCTTTGTTCTGACACACGACGATCTTCGTCAGCAGGTGCTGCGTCTCGCCCACTCGGCGGGCCATGAGGGAGTGCAGAAGACGCTCCATCGCCTCCGCGCCGACTTCTACCTTCCAGGTGATCATGCCCTGGTCCGTGACTGGGTACGGTCTTGTGTGACGTGCCAGCGCAACAAAACGGAGACACTGCGGCCAGCTGGTATGCTTCAGCCCTTGGAGGTCCCATCTCAGGTTTGGGCGGACATCTCCATGGACTTCATCGAGGGCCTTCCCAAGGTGGGCGGCAAATCCGTCATTCTCACGGTGGTCGACTGCTTCTCCAAGTATGCTCATTTCATCGCCCTTGGCCATCCATATTCAGCGACATCTGTCGCGCGGGCCTTCTTCGATGGCATTGTCCATCTCCACGGGTTCCCTTCTTCGATCGTCAGTGATCGGGATCCTGTGTCCACGGGCCATGTATGGCGCGACCTCTTCCGACTGGCGGGCGTGAAGCTCCGCCTGAGTACTGCCTTCCACCCTCAGACGGACGGCCAGTCTGAGATCGTTAACAAGGTGATTGCCATGTATTTGCGTTGTGTTACAGGTGATCGCCCTCGCGCATGGGTGGACTAGCTCTCATGGGCGGAGTACTGCTACAACACCTCTTACCACTCTGCCCTCCGTGCGACGCCCTTTGAGGTGGTGTATGGCCGGCCGCCTCCGCCGATTCTGCCGGTTGACCCGGCCTCGGCGCGGACCAAGGCAGCCGGGGCTCTTCTGAGGAGCCGTGATGAGATGCTCGCGGAGGTCCAGCAACGACTTCTCCAGGCCCAACAGTTGGCCAAATGATACTATGATGGCCACCATCGCGAGGCGGAGTTCGCGGTGGGTGATTGGGTCTGGCTGCGTCTACTTCACCGCTCTACGCAGTCGTTGGACCCATGCGTGAGGAAGAAGCTCGGTCCTCGCTATGCCGGTCCCTTTGCTATCCTGGAACGCATTGGCAAAGTGGCGTACCATCTACAGCTTCTGGCAGGCGCACGGATCCATGATGTCTTCCATGTCGGGCTGCTCAAGCCATTCCGCGGTGATCCACCCGCGGCACCGCCGGCGCTTCCACCGATCACGGACGGGCGTCTCCTTCCTGCACCGGAGAAGGCGCTGAAGGCTCAGCTGCGCCGCGGCTCCTTGTACGTATTGATTCGGTGGGCTGGGTACCAGAGGAGGACGCTACTTGGGAACAACACGAGGAGTTCCGCCAGCACTACCCCGACTTTCAGCTCGAGGACGAGCTATTTGCGCAGGCGGGGAGAGATGTTATGACCGGCCAGGTCTATGGCTGCCGGGGGCCCACTGGGCAGGCTTAAGGCCCAAGTTATCTTAGTTTATTTCTAGATTATGGTTATATATACAAGTTGTAAGACTATTTTGAGAATCAAGCAATAAGACTATTCTATTGCCCGGCTCCCAAAGGAGCCGGAACCCTAAACCCTAGCCGTCTCTCTCCTGCGCCGCCGCCGCTCAGCCGCAAGGATGGCGCCTCGCCGCTGGCCGCCGCGCTCCAGCCCTCGCCCTGCTCCCTCCTTTCCCTAGAATCTCCGCCCTAGAACCCTAGCTCCTAACAATTGCTAAGATAATTATGTTGTTCTCATGTGAAAGGATGCATCAGCCTCAACGAAGGTCCGACGGCATCAACTTTGTTGCTAAGAACCACATGGCTAAGAGCAACTCCAACACGAATCACCAAATCACCCCTAAATGTCCGGATCGGACAGTTCGGTCATTTTTGATATCCAACGCCGGTCACCAAATTTATTCGGACTGGTCCAGACATTCAAAATTTTACAAACTAGAACTAAATATAGGGGAGGTTTGTGGGCGTCTGGACCTCTGCCACGTACGCATCCGACAATATGGGCCCATGTTGAACACCCTCATGTAGCTCCGTCTAGAACCCTCACTCCGCTCTTCGCGCCACATTCATGCCGGTCAAAGTAGACGTGACCGCATGAGATGATGGGATGTTTCCCTACACACAATCATGCCCGCCGACCAGCCGATCACCTGCCCAGTATTCACACCGGTGCGTTGGCCGAGAAGCCTACTCTGGCCGCTACCCGCATTGAAGCAGATCCAGTCCGTCAGTCTCGGATATTTAATGTTGGGGAACGTAGTAGAAATTCAAAATTTTCCTACGTGTCACCAAGATCTATCTATGGAGAAACCAGCAACGAGGGGAAGGAGAGTGCATCTACATACCCTTGTAGATCGCTAAGCGGAAGCGTTCAAGTGAACGGGGTTGATGGAGTCGTACTCGCCGTGATCCAAATCACCGGAGATCCTAGTGCCGAACGGACGGCACCTCTGCGTTCAACACACGTACAGCCAGACGACGTCTCCCATGCCTTGATCCAGCAAGGAGAGAGGGAGAGGTTGAGGAAAACTCCATCCAACAGCAGCACGACGGTGTGGTGGTGGTGGAGGAGCGTGGCAATCCTGCAGGGCTTCGCCAACCACCACGGGAGAGGAGAAGGACTTGGGAGAGGGGGAGGACTGTGCCAGAACATTGGTGCGGCTGCCCTCCCACCACCCACATATATATAGGGGCAAGGGAGAGGGGGGGCGCAGCCTTGGCCCTTCCTCCAAGGAAGGGTGCGGCCAGGGAGGAGTCCATCCTCCCCAAGGCACATAGAAGGTGCCTTCCCCTTTTAGGACTCTTCATTTCCCTTATCTCTTGGCGCATGGGCCTCTTGGGGCTGGTGCCCTTGGCCCATATAGGCCAAGGCGCACACCCCTACAGCCCATGTGGCCCTCCGGGGCAGGTGGACCCTCCCGGTGGACCCCCGGAACCCCTCCGGTGGTCCCGGTACAATACCGGTAACCCCCCGAATTATTCCGGTGACCGTATGATGACTTCCCATATATAAATCTTTACCTCCGGACCATTCCGGAACTCCTCATGACGCCCGGGATCTCATCTGGGACTCCAAACAACATTCGGTAACCACATACAAACTTCCTTTAATAACCCTAGCGTCATCGAACCTTAAGTGTGTAGACCCTACGGGTTCGGGAAGCATGCAGACATGACCGAGACGTTCTCCGGTCAATAACCAACAGCGGGATCTGGATACCCATGTTGGCTCCCACATGTTCCATGATGATCTCATCGGATGAACCACGATGTCAAGGACTTAATCAATCCCGTATGCAACTCCCTTTGTCCATCGGTACGATACTTGCCCGAGATTCGATCGTCGGTATCCCGATACCTTGTTCAATCTCGTTACCGGCAAGTCTCTTTACTCGTTCCGTAACACATCATCCTGTGATCAACTCCTTGATCACATTGTGCACATTATGATGATGTTCTACCGAGTGGGCCCAGAGATACCTCTCCGTCACACGGAGTGACAAATCCCAGTCTCGATTCGTGCCAACCCAACAGACACTTTTGGAGATACCCATAGTGCACCTTTATAGCCACCCAGTTATGTTGTGATGTTTGGCACACCCAAAGTATTCCTACGGTATCCGGGAGTTGCACAATCTCATGGTCTAAGGAAATGATACTTGACATTATAAAAGCTTTAGCGAACGAACTACACGATCTTTGTGCTAGGCTTAGGATTGGGTCTTGTCCATCACATCATTCTCCTAATGATGTGATCCCGTTATCAACGACATCCAATGTCCATGGTCAGGAAACCGTAACCATCTATTGATCAACGAGCTAGTCAACTAGAGGCTTACTAGGGACATGGTGTTGTCTATGTATCCACACATGTATCTGAGTTTCCTATCAATACAATTCTAGCATGGATAATAAACGATTATCATGAACAAGGAAATATAATAATAATCAATTTATTATTGCCTCTAGGGCATATTTCCAACAGTCTCCCACTTGCACTAGAGTCAATAATCCAGCTCACATCGATATGTGATTAACACTCAAGGTCACATCCCCATGTGACTAACACCCAAAGAGTTCCGGGTTTGATCATGTTATGCTTGTGAGAGAGGTTTCAGTCAACGGGTCTGCAACATTCAGATCCGTATGTACTTCGCAAAATGTCTATGTCATCTTGTAGATGCAACTACTATGCTACATTTGGAGCTATTCCAAATAACTGTTCTACTATACGAATCCAGTTTACTACTCAGAATAATCTGGATTAGTATCAAAGTTTGCATCGGCGTAACCCTTTATGACGAACTCTTTTACCACCTCCATAATCGAGAAAATTCCTTAGTCCACTAGTTACTATGGATAACTTTGACCGCTGTCCTGTGATCCATTCTTGGATCACTCTTGTACCCCTTGATGAAGTCATGTACCTACGGTAGGGACACGGACCCGTCCTAAAGAGCCCTACCATCGGACATCCTTAGAGGAAGTCACCTTTCAAACAACTTGAATATATCCCACTCGACGGGTTGAAGACACTCGACCAAGAAGCTGTCACTCGACCAAGAAGCCAACCACTCGACTGCCAGAAGACCTCAAGCCACTCCGCAGGCAAACGGTCGGCTATTAAGTAGTCTTTATGATTATTATGACACTTTATTAGGGACGTTATCTGTAACGCCCACCTTAAATGTACCTTAAACCCTGCATTACTGAGGGCAGGAGAGGGCTGGCGAACTCTATATAAGCCACCCCACTCCTCAGTATCAGGGGTTCGCACCCCTGTCATTTTACACACGCATAATCCAATCGACCGCCTCCGGGCACCGAGACGTAGGGCTGTTACTTCCTCAGAGAAGGGCCTGAACTCGTAAACCTTGCGTGCTTACAACTTCCCAATAGCTAAGGTCTAGCCTCTTCATACACACCCCCTACCTCACTGTCAGACTTAGAACCACGACAGTTGGCGCCCACCGTGGGGCATTAGTCTTAGCGCCTAATTGGAGAAGTTGCGATTTTTCCGATCCACTTGATCATGTTTTCCTGCGGAGCTTTGGCGGAGGGCCGCGAGATCCGTCTCGGCAGACTCGCTTTCATCGCCGACGACTCCGCCTGGCTCCAGGAGGCGCCGCTTGACGTCGACGCGCTCCCCGTCCGCGGTGCGACGCACTTCCGCGCGTGCGTCCGTGGTGTCCTCCTGAGGCAGCCATCGACCCCATATCGGTCGACTCCCGTGCCATCTCCCCGTCCTGTCTCCCGCCAGCGCAAGTGCTCGGGTCGGTCGAGGCTCCAGCGGTGGATGAAGCACGCCGCGGCCCGCCGGTCGGCGACCCCGCAAGTCGCTGCAATCGAGCCTGACGAATCCCTCTGCGGCCTGTTCGATCTGTCGACTGGCTCCACGGAGACCGCTTCCGAGTGTGACAGCAGCGACCCCTTGGCGGAGGTTCTGGCGGTCGAGGGGACACGCAGTCCCCCTGGATTCCATCGCGCTGATGATGGCGCCGATAGGGGCGATCTGTCGCACCCTCACGACGAATACCTCCCCGAGCCTCTTACGTCATTGCAACGGGAGGAGCTTCGTCGCCGGAACATGGACGCGCTCTACACACCTATTGTTGGAGAAACCCCCGAAGCCCGGGCCTTGGAGGACGCGCGCTTGGCTAATCTAGCCGAGCGCACTCGACTGGAGAATCTACAGCGAGCTCTTGACGAGCGGGCGCGTCAGCGGGCTCCCGAGTCCAGTCGACGCCAGCAGGCTCCCGAGTCCAGTCGACGCCAGCAAGCTCCCGAACCCAGTCGACGTCAGCTCTTCCCGCCACCGCAGGTGTACCGAACTCCGGTTCAGAACCTGGCTGCTGCGGCCCGCATAGCGGAGTCAATCCAGCCCTCCCAGTCGGAGGCCGGCAGAGGATTGCTGCAGATCAGAGCATTGCTCCGAGCGGCGGGAAATTAGAATTCTGCCGTCTCTCAGTCGCGGGACAGGATCCACAGTCGATCTGTCGCAACGGAGACCGTCCAGTCGGCTCACAGCCCGAGATCGCCCCCGAGGCGTGAGGGGCGTGGAGACCGGCACGATCAGTATAGGAGGAACGAACAATATGATCACCGACCAGACCGTGATGATGGGCGTCGGGTGCCGTCCCCTCCCCCGAGGAGTGGATCATATGCACCTCGGCATCGAGACGACAGGCGCCCCCATAACACTGGGCAGAGGATCCCAGTCGACCCCAGAGACCCAGGCTTTGACGCGAGATCCATCCTCGTTCAAGGTCTGGTGGACAGGAACAGGGCTCATCGAGAGGGCCACAACAGAGATACGCCCACCGGCAGCAGGACACACGCCTCGGGGCCTGAATGTTTCAGTCGGGCCATCAGAGCTGCGGTGATCCCTCCCAACTTCCGGCTGGCTACTGGAATCAGCAAGTTCACCGGTGAGTCCAAGCCTGACACATGGCTCGAGGATTACCGAGCGGCTGTGCAGATTGGCGGCGGCAACGATGAGGTGGCCATGAAGCATTTACCCCTCATGTTGGAAGGCTCAGCTAGGGCGTGGCTGAATCAGCTGGCGCCCAGCAGCATTTACACTTGGGAGGATCTCTCCCGAGTGTTTATCACAACCTTCGAAGGGACATGCAAGCGCCCTGCAGGCCTTACGGAGCTGCGGTCTTGCGTACAGAAGCCGAACGAAACTCTGAGAGAATATATCCAGAGGTGGATCACACTGCACCACTTGGTCGAGAACGTGCCAGACCATCAAGCAGTTTGCGCTTTCAAGGAAGGCGTCAAGTACAGGGAGTTGAATCTGAAGTTTGGCCGGACCGGAGAGATGTCCCTTAATTGGATGATGGAGATTGCCACCAAGTACGCTAATGGAGAAAACGAGGACCGACTCCGAAGTGGCAAACTTAAGTCAGTCGCCCAAGAAACCGGAGGAAACTCCAGTCGGAAGCAGAAGCGGAAGGCCGAGCCAGCCGCCCCGGGGGAGGCCCTGGCTGTGGCTCAGGGAAATTTCAAGGGAAAGCCCAAGGGCACATGGAAGCCGAAGAAGGTTAAAGATCAGGATGGGAATGATGTTCTGGACCTGCCATGTCACATCCATACCAAGAAAGATGAAGAAGGAAATTTTATTTTCCCAAAGCATACCACTCGACAGTGTCGGCTTCTGATTCAGCAGTTCCAGGGCAAGCAGCCCAAGGATAAGGAAAAAGAGCCAGACAGAGTTGAAGACAAGGAAGATAGTGACGATGGATACCCCCAAGTCAATTCCACCTTGATGATTTTTGCTGATCTCGAAAGCAAAAGTCGACTGAAAATCATTAACCATGAGGTCAACATGGTTGCCCCGGCGACTCCCAGTTACCTGAAGTGGTCTCAGACTGCCATCACATTCGACCAGTCCGATCACCCGACGCACATTGCCACCCCTGGGAGGCAAGCTTTGGTGGTCGACCCAGTTGTCGAAGGCACTCGACTGACCAAAGTCCTGATGGACGGCGGCAGTGGCTTGAACATACTGTACGCTGAAACCTTGAAAGGAATGGGCATTCCGATGTCCAGACTCAGCACCAGTAACATGAGCTTCCACGGAGTCATTCCTGGGAAGAAAGCCGAGTCACTCGGCCAGATTGCTCTTGATGTGGTTTTCGGTGATTCAAAGAATTACCGCAAGGAAAAGTTAACGTTTGAAGTTGTGGACTTCCAGAGTGCTTATCACGCCATCTTGGGCAGGCCAGCTTACGCACGCTTCATGGCTCGACCATGCTACGTGTATCTTAAATTAAATATGCCTGGCCCCAAAGGTGTGATCACTGTTACGGGCAACCGGAAGAAAGCAGAAGAATGTTTCCAGAAGGGATCAAAGATCGCCGACGCTCAGATGGCAGTAGTCGAGCTGAAAGAGTACCAAAAGACTGCCGACCCGAGTGAATTGCTGCGGGCTAAGAAGCCTGCCTCCGAGTCAGCTTTTCAGTCGGCTGGCGAAACAAAGACAGTCCACATTCACCCGACTGATCCCGACGCAGCTCCGACTCACATCTCAACGACGCTCGACTCCAAATAGGAAGAAGCGCTCATCCAGCTCCTTCGTGAGAACTGGGACATCTTCGCATGGAAACCCTCTGACATGCCTGGAGTTCCCAGGGGGCTGGCTGAGCACCGCCTGCGAGTCGACTCAAAGTTCAAACCCGTGAAGGAACATCTGCGGCGGTCCGCCGTCCAGAAAAAACAAGCCATTGGCGAGGAAGTGGCTCGGCTCTTAGCAGCTGAGTTCATTCGAGAGATCTACCACTCCGAGTGGCTCGCCAATGTTGTCATGGTCCCCAAGAAGGACAAGTCACTCCGCATGTGCATTGATTTCAAGCATATCAATCGGGCCTGCCCGAAAGATCATTTTCCTCTCCCTCGCATTGACCAAATTGTCGACTCAACTGCGGGATGCGAGAGATTGTCTTTTCTAGATGCCTACTCCGGGTACCATCAGATCCGTCTGTATGGGCCTGACGAAATCAAAACAGCTTTCATCACTCCATTCGGATGCTTCTGTTACGTCACCATGCCATTCGGCCTCAAGAACACCAGAGCCACATTCATGAGAATGATCCAGAAGTGTTTACTCACTCAAATCAGTTGGAATGTGGAGGCGTACATGGACAATATCGTAGTCAAGTCCCGGAAAGGTTCCGACCTGCGGGCTGACCTTGCTGAAACCTTCGCCAACCTCAGGAGGTATGATATCAAGCTCAATCCGTCAAAGTGCACTTTCGGAGCTCCAGGTGGCAAGCTACTCGGTTTTCTCGTTTCCGAACGGGGAATCGATGCCAATCCTGAAAAAATTGGCACCATACTCCGGATGAAGCGTCCTGTACGTGTGCATGATGTCCAAAAACTTACAGGCTGCTTGGCCGCCTTAAGTCGATTCATTTCTCGACTCGGTGAAAAAGCGTTGCCTCTTTACCGACTGATGAAAAAGTCTGACAAGTTCGAGTGGACTCCAGAAGCTGATGCAGCGTTTGCAGAGCTCAAAGCTCTGCTCTCCACCCAGCCGGTGCTAGCTGCTCCAATCAGCAAAGAGCCTCTGCTGCTTTACATTGCAGCCACAGGACAAGTTGTCAGTACAGTACTTACGGTCGAGCGGGAAGAGGAAGGGAAGGCCTTCAAAGTTCAACGCCCTGTTTATTATGTGTCTGAAGTTTTGACCCCTTCAAAACAAAGATACCCCCACTACCAGAAGCTTTTATATGGGATTTACATGACCACGAAGAAAGTTGCACATTATTTCTCTGATCACTCCATTACAGTCGTCAGCGACGCCCCATTATCGGAGATCCTGCATAACAGAGATGCAACTGGTTGAGTGGCCAAGTGGGCGATTGAACTCCTTCCTTTAGACATCAAGTTTGAAGCAAAGAAAGCCATCAAGTCCCAAGCAATCACGGATTTTATCGCCGAGTGGATTGAACAGCAACTTCCGACTCAAGTTCACTCGAAACACTGGACTATGTTCTTTGATGGATCCAAGATGCTGAATGGTTCGGGCGCGGGGGTAGTTTTGGTCTCCCCCCGAGGAGATAAGCTCAGATACGTTCTCCAGATTCACTTCGATTCCTCCAATAACGAAGCAGAGTATGAAGCACTTTTGTATGGGTTGCGCATGGCCATTTCGCTCGGCGTCCGTCGCCTCATGGTCTATGGCGACTCAGATCTGGTGGTTAATCAAGTGATGAAGGAGTGGGACGTCAGGAGTCCGGCAATGACTGGGTACTGCAATGCAGTACGGAAGCTAGAGAAGAAGTTCGAGGGGTTGGAACTCCACCACATCCCCCGACTGAAAAACCAGGCAGCTGACGACTTGGCAAAGATAGGCTCCAAGAGAGAAGCCATTCCAAGCAACGTGTTCTTGGAACACATTCACTCGCTGTCAGTCCAAGAAGATCCTTTCACAGAAGAAGCCCCGCAGCCGAAAAGTGCCAGGGATCCGACTGAAGTTGAAGTGCCTGCAGTAGTCGACCTAATCATGGAAGTCTTGGCAGTCACCCCTGACTGGACAATACCGTACATTGCATATATCCTAAGGAAAGAACTCCCGGAGGACGAGGAGGAGGCTCGACAGATCATCCGCCGATCTAAGGCCTTCACAGTCATAAGGGGACAGCTGTACAGAGAAAGTGCGACCGGAGTCGGCCAGAAATGCATAACGCCAGAAGAGGGTCAAATAATCCTCAACGATATCCACTCGGGAACCTGCGGTCACCATGCGTCCTCTCGGACCATTGTGGCCAAGGCATACCGAGCTGGATTTTATTGGCCAAGGGCAAATGAGATGGCGAAAGAGATAGTCGACAGGTGCGAGGGCTGCCAGTTCTACTCCAACATGTCACACAAGCCCGCGTCAGCCCTGAAGACCATTCCGCTCGTCTGGCCCTTTGCCGTCTGGGGATTGGACATGGTTGGCCCCCTAAGAACGGGCAGGAGTGGATTCACTCATTTGCTTGTGGCAGTCGACAAGTTTACCAAATGGATCGAAGCTAAGCCCATAAAGAGCCTCGACGCTGGCACCGCTATCAGTTTCATCAGAGGATTGACATTCAGATATGGAGTCCCGCACAGCATCATCACTGATAACGGGTCAAACTTTGATTCGGACGAGTTAAGAGCATTTTGTGCTTCTCAAGGCACACGAGTCGACTACGCCTCAGTCGCTCACCCCCAGTCAAATGGACAGGCTGAGAGGGCAAATGGTCTGATTCTCAAAGGGCTAAAACCTCGGCTGATGCGCGATCTCAAGCACGCGGCAGGCGCTTGGGTCGACGAGCTTCCGTCAGTGCTATGGGGATTAAGGACCACCCCTAACTGGTCGACTGGAAGGACCCCGTTCTTTCTGGTTTATGGAGCTGAAGCTGTCCTGCCAAGCGATCTCCTTCATAATGCGCCCCGAGTTGAACTTTACACCGAAGATGAAGCGGAGCAGGCCCGGCAAGACGCAGTCGACCTCTTGGAGGAAGAGAGGGAGATGGCAATGATCAGATCGACCATTTACTAGCAGGACTTGCGTCGATTCCACGCCCGGAATGTGAAGAGTCGAGCCTTTCAAGAAGGAGATTTGGTCCTCCGAGTGGATCAACAGAAACCTCACAAGCTCGCTCCCACTTGGGAAGGCCCCTTCATCATCACCAGAGTCCTCCACAACGGAGCATATCACCTTTACAATGTTGATCGACAAATCGACGAACCTCGAGCTTGGAACGCGGAGCTTCTCCGCCCCTTTTACACTTAAGTCCGCTCTCAAACCAGATGTAATAAGAAAAACTCCTGAAGTTCATTTTTATCAGAAATAAGAGTGTTCCAATAATTGATGTCACTGTTGAATGTATCCGAAAACCCCCAGTGGGTGACTTAGCTGCGAATCCGATTCGCCTAAGTTTGAAAAATCCTACCGAGTGGAGAGCAAACCTCCCACTTGGGGGCTTAGCTGCAGTTCAGCACTCGCCTAAGTTCTCCACGAAGAGACTTAGCTGCAGTCAGACACTCGCCTAAGTTTGAAAAATCCTACCGAGTGGAGAGCAAACCTCCCACTCGGGGGCTTAGCTGCAGTTCAGCACTTGCCTAAGTTCTCCACGAAGAGACTTAGCTGCAGTCAGACACTCGCCTAAGTTTGAAAAATCCTACCGAGTGGAGAGCAAACCTCCCACTCGGGGGCTTAGCTGCAGTTCAGCACTCGCCTAAGTTCTCCACGAACAGACTTAGCTGCAGTCAGACACTCGCCTAAGTGTGAAAATCCAACCGAGTGGAGAGCAAACCTCCCACTCGGGGGCTTAGCTGCAGTTCAGCACTCGCCTAAGTTCTCCACGAAGAGACTTAGCTGCAGTCAGACACTCGCCTAAGTTTGAAAAATCCTACCGAGTGGAGAGCAAACCTCCCACTCGGGAGCTTAGCTGCAGTTCAGCACTCGCCTAAGTTCTCCACGAAGAGACTTAGCTGCAGTCAGACACTCACCTAAGTTTTAAAAATCCTTCCGAGTGGAGAGCAAACCTCCCACTCGGGGGCTTAGCTGCAGTTCAGCACTCGCCTAAGTTCTCCACGAAGAGACTTAGCTACGGTCAGACACTCGCCTAAGTTTGAAAAACCCTATCGAGTGGAGAGCAAACCTCCCACTCGGGGGCTTAGCTGCAGTTCAGCACTCGCCTAAGTTCTCCACGAAGAGACTTAGCTGCGGTCAGACAGTCGCCTAAGTGTGAAAATCCAACCGAGTGGAGAGCAAACCTCCCACTCGGGGGCTTAGCTGCAGTTCAGCACTCGCCTAAGTTCTCCACGAAGAGACTTAGCTGCGGTCAGACACTCGCCTAAGTTTGAAAAATCCTACTGAGTGGAGAGCAAACCTCCCACTCGGGGGCTTAGCTGCAGTTCAGCACTCGCCTAAGTTCTCCACGAAGAGACTTAGCTGCGGTCAGACACTCGCCTAAGTTTGAAAAACCCTACCGAGTGGAGAGCAAACCTCCCACTCGGGGGCTTAGCTGCAGTTCAGCACTCGCCTAAGTTGTCCATGAAGAGACTTAGCTGCAGTCAGACATTCGCCTAAGTTTGAAAAATCCTACCGGGTGGAGAGCAAACCTCCCACTCGGGGGCTTAGCTGCAGTTCAACACTCGCCTAAGTTCTCCACGAAGAGACTTAGCTGCGTTCAGACACTCGCCTAAGTTTGAAAAATCCTACCGAGTGGAGAGCAAACCTCCCACTCGGGGGCTTAGCTGCAGTTCAGCACTCGCCTAAGTTCTACACGAGGAGACTTAGCTGCAGTCAGATACTCGCCTAAGTTCGAAACCCACCTTCTCCTGAAGAGCTCCGCCACAAATACAATGTGAGCTTCGTCCCACTCTACAGTAACAAGGCGTGGGTCGACTGCCGCCTTTTCCCGAGAGCTCCGCCACAAATACAATGTACAACAACAGGGTGTGGGTCGACTGCCACCTTTTCCCGAGAGCTCCGCCACAAATACAATATACAACAACAGGGTGAGGGTCGGCCATCAAGCCCCACACGACAGTTCCAGACCACGAAGACATTCAGCAGAAATTAAGTTCGGATAAAGCTTAAAAGGCCCTGGGCCCCGAATCAAAGTACTCGAGCCCTCAGCTCGGCAGAATTTAAACGATTACAAGTCCACTCGGCATTCCGAGGCCAATTTAAGGGAAGGCATAAAAGTTTTTCACTCCTCAAGAGGAGGGCTGGCAGGAGCGACGAACTCATCCAGGTCGATTCCGTCCGCAATGCGAGTGGCTGCAGCAATGAAGGTCTCCATGAAGTCTTGGAAGCTGTGCCTCTTGGTATTGGCGACTTGGATGGCGGCCAGCTTTTCTTCTCGCGCCTCCTTGCAGTGGACGCGGACTAAGGATAGAGCCACATCAGTGCCGCACCGGGCAGAGGACTTCTTCCACTCCTGCACTCGATCGGGGATTTTGTCAAGTCGAGCCATAAGAGACTCGAGATCGTTCTGGAGCGTGGACTCTGGCCAAAGTGTCGAGTCGATCCGCGACACGGCGACCTTCAGTCGAGCCAGATAATCCACGGCGCCGTCGATTCGAGATTCCAGTCGGAGCAGGTTCATGGCAGTATCATCTTTCACCGGAGAATTGATTGGGTCCAGACCCGTTTCGATCCGCCCGGTCTCCTCTTCGAAGTTCTGACAGAATTCTGCACACAAGACCTAAAGATAAGCCAACGATCGCAAGATTGAGTTGACACAAAAGTACAAAACAGTCAAAATTAGATGTGCACCTTCAAGTTTGATGTGCAGCCTCTTGGCGAGGCTCCTCAGGTAGCTCTCCAGGTCGTCCCTCCTACGAGCAATGCCTTCCATCTCCTCGCCCAAGAGGAGGTTCTTCTTCCAATTGGCAGTCAGCCTGTTGGCATCAGTCAAAGCGGTCTGCAACCTGGTGTTCTCTTTTTCTAACTGGTCGACCGAAGCCAGCTTCTGCTCGGCCAGAGCTGTCTTATCATCAGCCTCCTTGCGGGCAGCAGCCAGGTCCTGGTCCTTCCTCGCCAAAGCTTTTTCCAATTCTCCTACAAAGAAATGGTGATCGAATCAGAAACAGCAGAGGAATGCTCAATCCTAAAAACAAAATCAGTCGACAAAGTCGCTTTACCTGCGGCGCCCTCCCTGACCTTCTGCAGCTCCGTCCTGGCCAGCTCTAGATCAAGGTCCAGTTGAATCTTCTGTTTCTCCAATTCAGCATAGCGAGCGGCGAGTTCGCAGGATTTCTGCAAAAGAAAAACCGATCGACAGACGTTTGAGATAAGTTGCTTCCGAGTAACTAAGGACCAATGGTGACGTTTCTAAGACCACAGCCGAATCAAAGAACATTCGACAGTAGCCTCGGGGACTACACCCAGTGGGTGCACTCAGCGTGCCCCCACTGGTTCGACCAAAAAAACCCCGACTGCCCGCAGTCGACAGGACACGGTCCCACTCGACCTGGCCAGACCAAACCGAGTGAAGAAATACAGATTCAGAAACACAATATAAAGACTACAGTCGACTGCCAGCAGTCCACCGTAGTCTCGGGGACTACACCCAGTGGGTGCACTCAGTGTGCCCCCACTAGTCCAAGAAAGAGAAAACACACCCAGTGGGTGTACAGAGACAGATACAAAGATCTTCAAGGAAAAGAAAGAGGGCGAAAGACTCTTCAAACAATCAAGTGTTGAGTCGACTAACCCGGACATTGCTCTGAAGAGCCGAGCTCGCGTCATAGACAAAGAGCGAAGTAGGGTTGGCAGTCGACGCTGAGGGCTGCGCACTCGACAAGGGATCAACAAAGGTCACAGAAGCCCGAGCGGGCTCGCCATCGCCCCGAGCCACGGCCTCAGGTGCCGGAGTGGACCGTGGGGTCTTGACAGCCGACGCCTTCTTTGTCCTCTTCACCCTCAGCGGCTCGTTGTCATCATCGTCCGGGAGATCAATAACATGAACAGGGGCTGCAAGAGAAACACTCAATCGACCAGAACTACAAGGGCCAGGCGACTCAAAGCAAAATGTCATTAATCATACCGGGGTTGGAGGTAACAGCGTCCTCCATCTCTTGGTCGTCGTTCCTGGCGGAAACCTCAGAAGTGGCACCGCTGCAAAATCTCAAAAGTCAGCCAGCTGGCAGGGTGAATCGACCAAGGATCCGTCCACGGTCGACAAAGGAAAGCAAAGTTTCTATCATTTACCCGGAAATGGTAGGAACAGCTATCTTCATCTTTGGCAGGACTTTGGGCGGCTTGGATGGCGTCGCTCGTGGGTGCTTGGGAGCCTTCTCAGTCGGCGGAGGAGGAGAACTCCGAGGGCGCTTCGACGTCTGCCCAGCAGGTGCGGCGGCCTTGCCACGTCCCCGCGCTGGGTCGTGTATGAGCTTAGATCGCCCCTCCGGGTGGGGGGGGGGGGTTCAGCCTCCTCCTCCTCCTCCTCACTGGATAAGACGTCGTCGTCTCTCCCTCCCCTTCGCCGTCAGACTCCCACTCGCCTTGGTCATCCCCGCTCTCGCCTCCACTCGCCTCACCTTCCTCGGTCGACCCCTGCGCCCCGTTGGGCGTCGAGTACATCTCGGTGGTCGCCTAGGAACAACGGACAAGACAAAAGTCAGTCGACTTGCTCAAAAGAAGACCAATGCAGAAAACGAAGATTTCAGTCGGAAACGTAAAGACGCACCTGGTCGACCTCATACGAGTTGTCGAGTGGAATGACCCTCCTAGCTCCTCGGGGGTTGTCCTTGTTCCCCGTGATGCTTGACAGCCACCCCTCCAACATCTCGTCGGTGACCTCCTCCGGGTGGATCCGAGTGGTGTCCTCGAGGCCAGAGTACAGCCACATCGGGTGGTCCCGAGCCTGGAGTGGTTGGATCCGCCTCTTGAGGAAGACTTCCAGCAGATCCATCCCCGTCACGCCCTCACGGACAAGTTCAACCACTCGACCCGCCAGTATCTTGACCTGGGCCTTTTCTTCGGGCGTCACCTTCAGATAAGCAGGCTTGTGGGCTTGGTCGAGGGTGAAGGGTGGAAGTCCAGTCGACTGCCCTGGAGTCTCCTGATTCTGGCAGTAGAACCAAGTTGCCTGCCATCCTCGAACTGACTCCGGGAAGGTAATGGAGGGGAAACAGCTTTTTCCCCTCGTCTGGATCGCCAAGCCCCCACACAGCTGGATCACCTATGTCCTCTCGTCACTCGACTTGGCCTTCTTAACCGACTGAGAGCGACAGGTGAAGATGTGCTTGAAAAGCCCCCAGTGTGGGCGGCACCCCAGGAACGCCTCACACATAGAAATAAAGGCGGCAAGATAGACTATGGAATTCGGAGTAAAGTGATGGAGCTGCGCCCCAAAGAAGTTCAGGAAGTTGCGGAAGAAAGAGTGGGGCGGCAGAGAGAACCCACGGTCAATATGAGTCGCCAGGAGGACGCACTCACCGTCGCGTGGCTGGGGCTCGATTTCTCCCCCTGGAAGACGTGTCGCCTTATGGGGAATGGCTCCTCCCTCGACCAGGTCGTCGAGGTCCTCCTGACAGAGCACCGAGGGCATCCAGTCGCCCTGGATCCACCCCTTGGGCAGGGCCGTCCGAGAGGAAGAACCCCCGCGCGCAGACTTCTTTCCCTTCCCCGCCGCCGCCGCCTTCTTCGCGCGCTCCAGAGCGGTCGTCTTACCCTTCACCATCGTCGCCGGCGAGGTCTCGAGCTGGTTTTGTGGTGGCGGGGCGAGAGCGAAGGAAGCAGAGGAGGCGACGGAGAAACAGAGAAGGAAGAGGAAGAGATGAGCACGCGTACTGACGAAAGGCTCCGGGCCAACTACTTATAAGGGGCCGTTCCCGAGTGGCTGGCAGGTAGGCCCGAGCTATCCAGTCAAATCCCGTGGCAGGCGCGCGCACTGTACGTGGCGAAAAAGGCGGCGCGGGGATCGAGGAGCCTTCGCACTGCCGCTCCCGATTACTGCGGCCGCCCCCGTTCCGCGCGCTTCCCAAAAAATCCGAATCCCTCAATCTCCGCCGGCTGCAGAACAACTTGACGAAACGGAAATCCCGCGCACGCCGGCGCTCGATGCCTCATAGGTAAAGAAATCCATTCGACGAAAGACCTGGAACGGATCAAGGCGACTGAAAGAGGTTAATGACGTCATCCGTGACAGTCGACCCAGAACGAAGCACCCATAATAACCCGAAGGGTCGGTTGGAAAGGTCCCTAACCCCTTTTCTCACTCCAGCCTCGATCCGTTCGGGGGCTAATGATGAAGTCATGTACCTACGGTAGGGACACGGACCCGTCCTAAAGAGCCCTACCATAGGACATCCTTAGAGGAAGTCACCTTTCAAACAACTTGAATATATCCCACTCGACGGGTTGAAGACACTCGACCAAGAAGCTGTCACTCGACCAAGAAGCCAACCACTCGACTGCCAGAAGACCTCAAGCCACTCCGCAGGCAAACGGTCGGCTATTAAGTAGTCTTTATGATTATTATGACACTTTATTAGGGACGTTATCTGTAACGCCCACCTTAAATGTACCTTAAACCCTGCATTACTGAGGGCAGGAGAGGGCTGGCGAACTCTATATAAGCCACCCCCCTCCTCAGTATCAGGGGTTCGCACCCCTGTCATTTTACACACGCATAATCCAATCGACCGCCTCCGGGCACCGAGACGTAGGGCTGTTACTTCCTCAGAGAAGGGCCTGAACTCATAAACCTTGCGTGCTTACAACTTCCCAATAGCTAAGGTCTAGCCTCTTCATACACACCCCCCTACCTCACTGTCAGACTTAGAACCACGACACCCCTTGACTGACTCATGGCAAGGCACACTTCAGGTGCGTCTAAAGCATAGGGGACGACCTTCGTCCTTTCTCTCTATTCTGCCGTGGTCGAGCTTTAAGTCTTAACTTCATACCTTGCAACTCAGGCAAGAACTCCTTCTTTGACTGATCCATCTTGAACACCTTCAAGATCATGTCAAGGTATGTGCTCATTTGAAAGTACCACTAAGCGTTTTCATCTATCCTTATAGATCTTGATGCTCAATGTTCAAGTAGCTTAATCCAGGCTTTCCATTGAAAAACATTTTTCAAATAACTCTGCATGCTTTCCAGAAATTCTACATCATTTCCGATCAACAATATGTCATCCACATATACTTATCAGAAATGTCATAGTGCTCCCACTCACTTTATTGTAAATACAAGTTTCTAACACACTTTGTATAAACCCATAAACTTTGATTACTCCATCAAAGTGTATATTCTGACTCCGAGATGCTTGCTCTAGTCCATGGAAGGATCGCTGGAGCTAGCATACCTTTTAGCATCCTTAGGATAGACAAAACCTTTCTGATTGTATCACATACAACCTTTCCTTACGAAAACTGGTAAGGAAACTTGTTTTGACATCCATCTGCCAGATTTCATAAATGCAGCTTATGCTAACACGATTCCGACGGACTTAAGCATCGCTACGGGTGAGAAAATCTCATCGTAGTCAACTACTTGAACTTGTGAAAAACTCTTTGCCACAAGTCGAGCTTTATAGACGGTGACATTACTGTCCACGTCCGTCTTCTTCTTAAAATCCACATGTACCTAACAGCCTTACGACCATCAAGTAGTTCTTCCAAAGTCTACACTTTGTTTTCATACATGGATCCTCTCTCGGATTTTATGGCCTCGAGCCATTTATTGGAATCCGGGCCCACCATCGCTTCTCCATAGCTCGTAGGTTCATTGTTGTCTAGCAACATGACTTCCAAGACAGGATTACGTACCACTCTGAAGTAGTACGCATCCTTGTCATCCCATGAGGTTTGGTAGTGACTTGATCTGAAGTTTCATGATCACTATCATAAGCTTCCACTTCAATTGGTGTAGGTGCCACAGGAACAACTCCCTGTGCCCTGCCACACACTAGTTGAAGAGACGGTTCAATAACCTCATCAAGCCTCCACCATCCTCCCACTCAATTCTTTCGAGAGAAACTTTTCCTTGAGAAAGGACCCGATTCTGGAAACAATCCCTTATTGCTTTCGGATCTGAGACAGGAGGTATACCCAACTGTTTTGGGTGTCCTATGAAGATGCATTTATCCGCTTTGGGTTCGAGCTTATCAGCCTGAAACCTTTTCATATAAGCGTCGTAGCCCCAAACTTTTAACAAATGACAGCTTATGTTTCTCTAAACCATAGTTCATACGGTGTCATCTCATCGGAATTACGTGGTGCCCTATTTAAAGTGAATGTGGTTGTCTCTAATGCCTAACCCATAAACTATCGTGGTAATTCGATAAGAGACATCATGGTACGCACCATATCCAATAGGGTGCAGTTATGATGTTCGGACACACCATCACACTATGGTGTTCCAGGCTGTATTAGTTATGAAACAATTTCCACAATGTCTTAATTCTGTGCCAAACTCGTAATTCAGATATTTATCTCTATGATCATATCATAGATCTTTTATCCTCTTGTCACGATGATCTTTCAACTTCACCCTGAAATTACTTGAACTTTTCAATAATTCAGACTTGTGATTCATCAAGTAAATATACTCAACATCTACTCAAATCATCTGTGAAGTAAGAACATAACGATATCCACTACACGCCTCAGCACTCATTGGACTGCACACATCAAAATGTATTACTTCCAACAAGTTGCTTTCTAGTTCCATTTTACTGAAAACGAGGCTTTCAGTCATCTTGCCCATGTGGTATGATTTGCATGTCTCAAGTGATTCAAAATCAAGTGAGTCCAAACGGTCCATTTGCATGGAGTTTCTTCATGCATATACACCAATAGACATGGTTCGCATGTCTCAAACTTTTCAAAACGAGTGAGCCCAAAGATCCATCAACATGGAGCTTCTTCATGCGTTTTATACCGATATGACTTACGTGGCAGTGCCACAAGTAGGTGGTACTATCTTATATCTTTTGACATGAACATGTGTATCACTACGATCGAGATTCAATAAACCATTCATTTTAGGTGTAAGACCATTGTGTTGGAAATATGCCCTAGAGGCAATAATAAAAGCATTATTATTATATTTCCTTGTTCATGATAATTGTCTTTATTCATGCTATAATTGTGTTATCCGGAAATCGTAATACATGTGTGAATAACAGACACCAACATGTCCCTAGTAAGCCTCTAGTTGACTAGCTCGTTAATCAACAGATAGTCATGGTTTCCTGGCTATGGACATAGGATGTCATTGATAACGAGATCACATCATTAGGAGAATGATGTGATGGACAAGACCCAATCCTAAACATAGCATAAAGATCGTATAGTTCGTTTGCTAGAGTTTTGCAATGTCAAGTATCTTTTCCTTAGACCATGAGATCGTGTAACTCCCGGATACCGTAGGAGTGCTTTGGGTGTACCAAACGTCACAACGTAACTGGGTGACTATAAAGGTATACTACGGGTATCTCCGAAAGTGTCTGTTGGGTTGACACGGATCAAGACTGGGATTTGTCGCTCTGTATGACGGAGAGGTATCACTGGGCCCACTCGGTAATGCATCATCATAATGAGCTCAAAGTGACCAAGTGTCTGGTCACGGGATCATGCATTACGGTACGAGTAAAGTGACTTGTCGGTAACGAGATTGAACGAGGTATTGGGATACCGACGATCGAATCTCGGGCAAGTAATATATCGATTGACAAAGGGAATTGCATACGGGGTTGATTGAATCCTCGACATCGTGGTTCATCCGATGAGATCATTGTGGAGCTTGTGGGAGCCAACATGGGTATCCAGATCCCGCTGTTGGTTATTGACCAGAGAGTCGTCTCGGTCATGTCTACATGTCTCCCGAACCCGTAGGGTCTACACACTTAAGGTTCGGTGACGCTAGGGTTGTGAAGATATGTATATGCAATAACCCGAATGTTTTTCGGAGTCCCGGATGAGATCCCGGACGTCACGAGGAGTTCCGGAATGGTCCGAAGGTAAAGAATTATATATAGGAAGTGCTATTTCGGCCATCGGGACAAGTTTCGGGGTCACCGGTATTGTACCGGGACCACCGGAAGGGTCCCGGGGGTCCACCGGGTGGGGCCACCTATCCCGGAGGGCCCCATGGGCTGAAGTAGGAAGGGACCCAGCCCTTAGTGGGCTGGGGCGCCACCCCCTAAGGGCCCATGCGCCTAGGGTTTAGGGGAAACCCTAAAGGGGGGCGCCCCCTTGCTTGGGGGGCAAGCCCCCCACCCCTTGGCCGCCGCCCCCCTAGGAGATCCATCTCCTAGGGCCGGCGCCCCCCCTTTGGCACCTCTATATATAGTGGGGGAGAGGAGGGACTTGAGGCTACGGCTTTTGGTGCATCCCTCTCTCCCTATTACGTCTCTCTCTTTTGTAGTATAGGCGAAGCCCTGCTACTGTGACGCCCTGCATCCACCACCACGCCGTCGTGCTGCTGGATCATCATCAACCTCTCCTCCCCCCTTGCTGGATCAAGAAGGAGGAGACGTCTCCCGTCCCGTACGTGTGTTGAACGCGGAGGTGCCGTCCGTTCGGCACTTGGTCATCGGTGATTTGGATCACGTCGTGTTCGACTACATCATCCCCGTTCTTTGAACGCTTCCGCACGCGATCTACAAAGGTATGTAGATGCATCTGATGACTCGTTGCTAGATGAACTCCTAGATGGATCTTGGTGAAACGAGTAGGAAATTTTTTTGTTTTCTGCAACGTTACCCAACACATTGAAGGTATTACTCAAATAAACAGAGTAACCATTATTCTCCTTAAATGAATAACCGTATTGCGATAGACGTAATCCAATCATGTCTATGCTCAACGCAAACACCGAATAACAATTATTTAGGTTTAACACCAATCTCGATGGTAGAGGGAGCGTGCGATGCTTGATCATATCAACATTGAAAACATTTCCAACACATATCGTCAACTCACCTTTAGCTAGTCTCCGTTTATTCCGTAGCTTTTATTTCGAGTTACTAACACTTAGCAACCGAACCGGTATCTAATACCCTGGTGCTACTAGGAGTACTAGTAAAGTACACATCAACACAATGTATATCCAATATACTTCTATCGACCTTGCCAGCCTTCTAATCTACCAAGTATCTAGGGTAATTCTGCTCCAGTGGTTGTTCCCCTTATTACAGAAGCACTTAGTCTCGGGTTTGGGTTCAACCTTGGGTTTCTTCACTAGAGCAGCAGCTGATTTGCCGTTTCATGAAGTATCCCTTCTTGCCCTTGCCCTTCTTGAAACTAGTGGTTTCACCAACCATCAACAATTGATGCTCCTTCTTGATTTCTACTTTTGTGATGTCAAACATCGCGAATATCTCAAGGATCATCATATGTGTCCCTGATATATTATAGTTCATCACGAAGCTCTAGCAGCTTGGTGGTAATGACTTCGGAGAAACATCACTATCTCATCTGGAAGATCAACTCCCACTCGATTCAAATGATTGTTGTACTCAGACAATCTGAGCACAAGCTCAACAATTGAGCTTTTCTCCCTTAGTTTGCAGGCTAAGAAAATCGTCGGAGGTCTTATACCTCTTGACGTGGGCACGAGCCTGAAATCCCAATTTCAGCCCTCGAAACATCTCATATGTTTCGCGATGTTTCAAAATGTCTTCGGTGCCTCAACTCTAAACCGTTTAACTGAACTATCACGTAGTTATCAAAATGTGTATGTCAGATGTTCGCAACATCCACAGACGACGTTCGAGGTTCAGCACACTGAGCGGTGCATTAAGGACATAAGCCTTCTATGAAGCAATGAGGACAATCCTCAGTTTACGGACCTTGTCCGCATAATTGCTACTATCAACTTTCAACTAAATTTTCTCTAGGAACATAACTAAACAGTAGAACTAAAGCGCGAGCTACGACATAATTTGCGAAGACCTTTTGACTATGTTCAGGATAATTAAGTTCATCTTATGAACTCCCACTCAGATAGACATCCCTCTAGTCATCTAAGTGATTACATGATACGAGTCAACTAGGCCGTGTCCGATCATCATGTGAGACGGACTAGTCATCATCGGTGAACATCTTCATGTTGATCGTATCTACCATACGACTCATGCTCGACCTTTCGGTCTCTTGTGTTCCGAGGCCATGTCTGTACATGCTAGGCTTGTCAAGTCAACCTAAGTGTTTAGCATGTGTTTCGAGGCCATGTCTGCACATGCTAGGCTCGTCAACACCCGTTGTATTCGAACGTAAGAATCTATCACACCCGATCATCACGTGGTGCTTCGAAACGACGAACTTTCGCAACGGTGCACAGTTAGGGGGAACACTTTCTTGAAATTTTAATGAGGGATCATCTTATTTACTACCGTCGTTCTAAGCAAATAAGATGTATAAACATGATAAACATCACATGCAATCAAATGGTGACATGATATGGCCAATATCATATTGCTCCTTTTGATCTCCATCTTCGGGGCTCCATGATCATCATCGTCACCGGCATGACACCGTGATCTCCATCATCATGATCTCCATCATCGTGTCTTCATGAAGTTGTCTCGCCAACTATTACTTCTACTACTACAGCTAACGGTTAGCAATAAAGTAAAGTAATTACATGACGTTTATGTTGACACGTAGGTCATAAATAAATTAAGACAACTCCTATGGCTCCTGCCGGTTGTCATACTCATCGACATGCAAGTCGTGATTCCTATTACAAGAACATGATCAATCTCATACATCACACATATATATCATTCATCACATTCTTCTTGGCCATATCACATCACATAGCATACCCTGCAAAAACAAGTTAGACGTCCTCTAATTGTTGTTTGCATGTTTTACGTGGCTGCTATGGGTTTCTAGCAAGAACGTTTCTTACCTATGCAAAAATCACAATGTGATATGCCAATTGCTATTTACCCTTCATAAGGACCCTTTTCATCGAATCCGATCCGACTAAAGTGGGAGAGACAGACACCCGCTAGCCACCTTATGCAACTAGTGCATGTCAGTCGGTGGAACCAGACTCACGTAAGAGTACGTGTAAGGTTGGTCCGGGCCGCTTCATCCCACGATGCCGCCGAATCAAGATAATACTAGTAACGGCAAGTAAATTGACAAAATCAACACCCACAACTACTTTGTGTTCTACTCGTGCATAGAATCTACGCAATAGACCTAGCTCTGATACCACTGTTGGGGAACATAGCAGAAATTCAAAATTTTCCTACGTGTCACCAAAATCTATCTATGGAGAAACCATCAATGAGGGGAAGGAGAGTACATCTACATACCCTTGTAGATCGCTAAGCGGAAGCGTTTAAGTGAACGGGGTTGATGGAGTCGTACTCGTCATGATCCAAATCACCGGAGATCCTAGTGCCGAACGGACGGCACCTCCGCGTTCAACACACGTACAGCCCGACGACGTCTCCCACGCCTTGATCCAGCAAGGAGAGAGGGAGAGGTTGAGGAAGACTCCATCCAGCAGCAGCACGACGGCGTGGTGGTGGTGGAGCATGGCAATCCTGCAGGGCTTCGCCAAGCACCACGGGAGAGGAGAAGGACTTGGGAGAGGGGGAGGGCTGCGCCAGAACATTGGTGCGGCTGCCCTCCCACCCCCCACATATATATAGGGGCAAGGGAGAGGGGGGGCGCAGCCTTGGCCCTTCCTCCGAGGAAGGGTGCGGCCAGGGAGGAGTCCATCCTCCCCAAGGCACCTAGGAGGTGCCTTCCCCTTTTAGGACTCTTCCTTTCCCTTATCTCTTGGCGCATGGGCCTCTTGGGGCTGGTGCCCTTGGCCCATATAGGCCAAGGCGCACACCCCTACAGCCCATGTGGCCCTCCGGGGCAAGTGGACCCTCCCGGTGGACCCCCGGAACCCCTCCGGTGGTCCCGGTACAATACCGGTAACCCCCCGAATTATTTCGGTGACCGTATGATGACTTCCCATATATAAATCTTTACCTCCGGACCATTCCGGAACTCCTCGTGACGTCCGGGATCTCATCCGGGACTCCGAACAACATTCGGTAACCACATACAAACTTCCTTTAATAACCCTAGCGTCATCGAACCTTAAGTGTGTAGACCCTACGGGTTCGGGAAGCATGCAGACATGACCGAGACGTTCTCCGGTCAATAACCAACAGCGGGATCTGGATACCCATGTTGGCTCCCACATGTTCCACGATGATCTCATCGGATGAACCACGATGTCAAGGACTTAATCAATCCCGTATGCAATTCCCTTTGTCCATCGGTACGATACTTGCACGAGATTCGATCGTCGGTATCCCGATACCTTGTTCAATCTCGTTACCGGCAAGTCTCTTTACTCGTTCCGTAACACATCATCCTGTGATCAACTCCTTGATCACATTGTGCACATTATGATGATGTCCTACCGAGTGAGCCCAGAGATACCTCTCCGTCACACGGAGTGACAAATCCCAGTCTCGATTCGTGCCAACCCAACAGACACTTTCGGAGATACCCGTAGTGCACCTTTATAGCCACCCAGTTACGCTGTGACGTTTGGCACACCCAAAGTATTCCTACGGTATCCGGGAGTTGCACAATCTCATGGTCTAAGGAAATGATACTTGACATTATAAAAGCTTTAGCGAACGAACTACACGATCTTTGTGCTAGGCTTAGGATTGGGTCTTGTCCATCACACAATTCTCCTAATGATGTGATCCCGTTATCAACGGCATCCAATGTCCATGGTCAGGAAACCGTAACCATCTATTGATCAACGAGCTAGTTAACTAGAGGCTTACTAGGGACATGGTGTTGTCTATGTATCCACACATGTATCTGAGTTTCCTATCAATACAATTCTAGCATGGATAATAAACGATTATCATGAACAAGGAAATATAATAATAATCAATTTATTATTGCCCCTAGGGCATATTTCCAACATTTAAGCCGTCCACCCACGGATGCAAACCCTACACTGTCGCCTCTCCTCTCCCCAAATTTGGTCCAATGGGAAAGTCGAACAGCTCGAAGTGGTTCTCCGCGACCCCCGCCGGCTCCGCGTTCTTTGGGCTTATCTGCATCGACCTCTCCCTCACACGTGAAGCTGAATTATATCTCCTCGAATGACGAAGAGCAGCAACAGTCGTTCCTCCTCGTCGAGGCCACCACAATGAACAAGGAGTTCGTGCAGCAGATAGAGTTGTTGTTGTTGGAGCGGTCGCGCTACAATCGTGATCCCGTGTCACTATCCCAATTGGTCCCGCGCAATAGCGGCATACAAATAGGATGCTGCATGAAGGAGTCGTTGTCACCCCTGGTGCGAAGCCATCTCCACCGCGACAAGGAGGTGACACCGATGTCCCTGTCCATTGGCAGTCTAGGAGCCAATGGCTCCCGACTGCCGTGAAGGAGTCATGCTCCTCATCTCGTCCACGGTCCGGGAGCCAGTGGCGCCTGACCAACACGCAGGAGCCTTCACCCTCCCGACGATCTCCAAAGCCGCGCGGCCGCTCCACCTACTACCTAGGTGGTGATGGCGGCGGCTCCTCCACATTGACGGTGGCACCCTAGCACCCTTCGAGGCGGCGCAACGGGCAACGTCGGGCATTGTTCAGGCGGTTGGACGTCGCACTTCCTGGATCTTGGAGGAACCCCCGCTCGTTGAGGCATGGTCCATCAAACGGTCCAGGACCACCGCGGAGACCTCCATGTGAAACTTTGTTAAGTTTCATCACCATTGGTACATTTGGTGATGTCCACACACAATTGTTTAAATCTGGCAATGGTTGGGGAACTCAACCATACCCAAACTGAACCCACTTGACAAATTTTGGAAAACCAAACCAAACTAACCCATTGAAAGTCTTATTGCGACCCAAACCAAACTAAACCACAAGTTATCTCCACCTAAACCGAACTAAACTATCGACAGGAACCGTGGTTTTACCTTATAGGTCGAGATTGGTTACCTAGTGCTAGGAGCGGACCAATGACCATAGCTGGGTGGATAGCTGAACGAGCACGTTAGGGAGCATGCCTGCGTTGACTTTCCGATTCTAGTCCTCCTCCGTCAGGTGGGCCGTTATCCTCGGACATTTGGTGATGTCAAGACGTGTCAGAGAAGATTTGGTGATCAGCCTTTGAGTTGTCCTAAGTTGCTCCCAAACAACGGTAGACAAACAGTTGCATGCTGAAATAGGTGGCAGGTTGGCTTTAGCAACATGCTGAGACAACTGTGGAGAATTGTCACCGAAACATAATATAATCAACCATCAAATCAGCATAAACACTACACAAGAGGAATAAATTTGCAGAATAAAAAATAAAGCAGTATTAGAAATGTCTTTTTTATATATATAATTGTCTGGTCTCAACAGGCCTGAACGGTACCAGTCATGACGTCTGAGATAACAGAGTATACACAGAGAACAAACTGTCCATTAAAGCAGAAACCCGACATAATAACACACATATCCAAAAAAGCAAAAGCTCACCCATGAAATATTCAGAAGTCACACATAGCACTTGCTATTCTTTTTTATATATAGTTTTCTGTTTTTTGGTTTTTTTTTGTATGTCCATCTACATTTTTTAATTTTTTTTTGGTGTTTTTATGCTCCCTTTTTCCGAACAAACTGGATCTTCATTCCTCATCCGAAGTAGAAGAGTTGAGCATGCCGTAACCAGTGAAAACTCGGCATCTCTTTGTTGTGTATCAAAAGGTATCGCTTCTGAGTAAACTTCTCTCGGTCTGCTGCCCAAAAATAGGCCCACTGCCATTGCTGTGTAGTCCTCTGAAGGTAGGTGCTTGATAGCCTATACTAACTGAAGTTGCTGATCTAGTAAGGAGAGCTTCACGAGGATAGTATGTCCCCTCAAGTCCAACAGATTGAAGCTGAGACGCCAATGAATCAATGTTGGATGTCACGGGGGAACGTGAACCAGAAGAATTTCCATCAGAATAATTTGGTCTGGGAAGCAACCAAATCTCCCATCTTGCACGCCTCCGTATTTTGTCACCCTAACAAAGCAGAAAAAAGTTAAGCCTTTCAATGGGAACTGTGGTGTGACTGGTAGTATGTCACCTAAGGAATATTTTGATAAAGAGTGGTCATATTCCGAAAATGCATAGGAGCTCTCGGGTGCTACGCCCCCCTATATTCAAAAATAATTTAGTAATTCAAAAAAAGTCAAAAAATCCCGAAATTTTTTATGGAATCAAACATGACCAAGTATTGCATTCGTACAAAAAGATTAAACAAGGAATGGCTTTTATTGTATCCGGGGTTAAAGATTTCCCAAAAAATGCTAGATACAAGTACTATTCATGCTATATTGTCGTCATAAATTTGTCTTTTTTGCCCTAAAGTCAACGAGAATCATTCCTTGGCCAAACTTTTTATATGAGTACAATACCTAGTCATATTTGGTTCAAAAATATATCCAGAATTTTTTTGACTTTTTTTGAATTATTAAATTATTTTTGAATATAGGGGGGTGGAGCACCCGAGTGCTCCTAATCCGCTTCCGGTCATATTCAGGGTTCTTTGTCACCAATATTAAATACAGAGCAAAAGGGAGCATGCGGCGTTATACGTGTACGACTAAGGAAACCAGCGAGTGAACTGGAATGTGACTGGTTCAAGTGACCTTCATTACAAGTTCACATAAGAATTGCAGCAATAAGCTGCCAATTGTAGTAGTGTTTAAAAGTGCAATCTGACATGCCAAACGGCGGCCTAGACTTTAATTAACATAATTTTTTGTTAATCAAAGGAACTTTGCAAGTGAAGATGTGGTGCTCTATTCATGTGTGATGAAATTAAAAAAAAGACAGCCTGGTGAAATATGAGATCATGTACTTCCTCCGTTCCTAAATATAAAGTCTTTTTAGAGATTCCACTATGCACTACATAGTGATGTATATTGCTCAATTTACTCCGTATGTAGTCCGTAGTGGAATCTCTAAAGACTTATATTTAGGAACGGAGGTAGTAGTATAGAACCATAAAAATGCTCTAAGCAATTGCTTCAAGATCCCATTGTGTGGTTGACCACCAAGGATACTAATAGAACTCTTCAGATAAACAAGAAGGATAATCTGGACATAAACAGGGCATGCACTCTAATATTCTTACCCAGTTGTCTGTAACCAAAGGTGGACATACAAGCTATGCCCCGCTGCTATTGCATAAAGAGTGACATAGTAGGCCATAACTGAAGGAGGAGATACAAACTTTTTGAAATGAATCTAAATCATGGTATCTATATTTGTGAAGATTATAGACCAAACTTAGCATTGTTGAGTTCAGAAAGAGAAGCCATTTTCTTTGGAACACTCCTACAACATCTTCAGCATGGCAAGATATGTTAGAATATCATGTTCAACCCTTCTAAAGTTGTGCTTAATCGGTTGTTTATAAGTTATTTATAGCATCACCAATTAAGTTTAATTTTAGATTAAGTCAAATCATGGCAAATGACATCAGAAAATTGATTACCTGTACTTCCACCACAGTAGACTGCATGACTGTATCCAAGATAAACTGTAAACTATTAGTCAAGTTTTTGACTTGTCCAATACGATATAGGAGCCTTTGGACCTGTGCAAAATAATTTAGTTGAGCAATCTGTCCTTTTCTTGTAATAAAGAAAGCAAAATATTTTTTTAATATTCTGGATAGAGTTGTCTCATCTCATTATGCTCAGAAAAGAACACCACATTTACTAGGCAATGACCCTTTGATATAGCAACAGATGTAGCTTTCGGAAAAAAAAGGGTATAGCAACAGATGCACAAGCACAATTTTTCACAGCTATAAATGCTTAATGAAGTATAGTGTTGAATAAGGGCAAACCGCCGTCCGCACAATACACCTGGCAGCTACAAAACAAAATAGAGTAGCAGAAAAGAGAAATGGCTCCCTTTCGTACTTGAGATCTCCAAATCTTTTAACGAGCCCTTTGTTAGCCCTACAATGAAAATATGTGCAAGCCACTTTCAGAGTAGTTTGTGTATTGTAAGTGACACATGCTAGGGCTGATAAGGATCTCAGGACCAAGGAGTGTAGCAATGAGGGTATGGCTTCAAGGAGTGAGGCTAGAGCCATGGCTCCGCAGATGAGAGGGAGAAAAGGTTGGGGACAGGGATTATAACTTTACTAGTAGTTGATAATTCTCATTGATTGCATAATACACATGGATAGAAAAGTCTGACTTGGTGCTGGGAAAGAGGATCTCTAGTTTCCTAACAAATGGTATTTGTACATTCCTAACTAGATTGATCTCCTGCCTTGCAAAACTATAACTAGTGAAAAGAAAAATAAGAGCATTCACTTGGCAATCTTATGGGCCATACCACTGTCTTGCTTATCTCAACTATTAAAAATAATGCACATCCAGGACAGAATGACACAAAAATCCACAACATTTAAACAAGCTAATGACTAATCCAGAAGACAAGCATAACAGACAATCAAAAGTTTTCAGGTCAACATGACAAGAAGATGGAGTCATGGAGATGGTATTCTGGATACACAAGAGGAAAGGGCAATCATTCTCAACCTTGGGAATAAAACTGGGAATCTACACAGACAAAAATCTACTGATGTCTGCACCAGTTTTTGCTAGCGTCATGCGACTTTAAGTTTGTTGAGTACGATATGAGAAAGCTTAATCACACCAAACAATCATGGGGACAAGCGAAAAAATGGAAAAATTGTTCTAAAATATAACCTGTTTTTCTATGTCAAATATAATTTTCAAGTATAACGTACTTTTTGGGACAAATGTACACACAATTTTCAAGTATCCAATCTAAATATAATAAAAAATTACTAGTCAAAGTTTTGAGGTTTGACATTGCTAATGTCCAGAACGGCAGCTTTTAGGGATCGTAAAATTCTAGCAAATATATGAGCAAGACCAAAACTGTTGAAAACAAGAAAAAATGGAAAAAAAAATTGTTCTAAAATATAACTTGCTTTTCTATGTCAACACTTTAAAGTTCATAAGTGAGTTAAACTAATTGTAGGTTCCTTTAAAGTGACGACCATTGACTATATATATAGCAGCGACATTCTTCCAAGCCTTGCATAAATACGAGTGACAGTCTTCAACTATTTCCATCCAGAAAAAAAAACTTTAACTGCAGACAGTTCACGACAGAGTGGCAGGAATTGCCCGAAACAGAACTTGATTGCAGGTGCTACCAATGAAGTGTTGATACATATGCACTCTACAATAAACAATAATATAAAGATATATTGAAAAACAATGGACGGCTTGTGAAGTGGTGGGCCAGCATAGATGTTACAGGTGGAGCTACAAGGAACACAAACCGTCAGTCCATGCAAAGTTCATATAAATCTGTGGTGGCAGAAGAAGGTGAATTCAAGTGCAACATTACCAGATCATACATATTCATAGCAGACCCCAGGAATTTAGATATTATTTTCCAACTAAAAATTAAGGAATTTTGATATTATTTCATGGAGAAGGTACTTCCTATATTCATGTTATCGCACTGGTGGTGCACACGACCAGGAGCAGTAGTCCTTTGAGAGACGGTGAATTTTAACATGTTCCACCCAAAAACATGGCCACCAGCGCTCTTCTATTCTAGCAGAACCCAGGAATTTAGATGCTCCCTCCGTCCAGAATTATAAGATGTTCCAACTTTTTTTCATGTGTATAGACGCGTTTTTTCACTCATTTCAGTCAGTATGTAGTCCATATTGAGATATCCAAAACATCATATATTTTGGAAGGGAGTATTATTTTCCAACTCAAAGAAAGGAATTTATATATTATTTCAGAGACACTGTACTTCCTATATTCATGTAACAGATCATAGATATTCATAGCAGACCCCAGGAATTTAGATATTATTTTTCAACTCAATTTTTATTTTTTACATCATGGCTCGACCCCGCTCCGCTCGTCCCTCCTAGCTCCGCATAGCCCGCAGCCCCGCCGCCGTTGAATCCCCGTCGGTAGCCGGCCCTCCCTTCCCAGCCCCGCCGCTGCTCTGCCATGACGTCGTCCAACGCGGACCAAGCCGACCACGGAGCGACCCTCTTCGGTGACCGCTAGCTCGACTCAGGGAGCAAGTCCTCCGCGCGTTCCTACTGCAAGGTCGCCCGCCGTCCCTGCCGACGCACCCTGCCCCTGGCCCCGCGGCGCCACCCAGGCAGCCTGTCAGGAGCCGCCTTGGCCTCCGCTCTGAGGTGCACCGAGCCTCCAACGCCAACGCAGATGGTTTCCGCCACTGTCGCCCGACCATGGTGGCCAGCCCTGCCCACTAGCGCACCGCCCGGCACGGACCCGGGCCGGGACCAAGGGGCCGGCAACGACAACGACCCGGGCCATGGCCACGGCCCTGGACGTGCACGTCGCCGCGGCCGCAAGTGTAGGCACACGGAACCTCAGCCCACCGGCCGCCAACGGCATGGCGGTGGACAACCTGGGATGGCACGCCGGTCTCCAAACCTCCCGTGCGGATGGTGTGGCCACGGCGACGGGATGGCTTGTCCCGCCCGGCACGTATGGCCGCTCAGCCAGGGAACGACATGCTATCGTGGCCTAGTCAGCCTAGAGCCCACCATCGTCGTCACCGTGCCAGAAAAGGAAAGGGTAAAAGGAAAGATAAGCCCACTTTACCCATGGGCCAGGAGGGCAGCGCTAACGCTACCCCTGAGGGCGCAATATCAGGCTTGGCAAGGACAGCTGGCAACACACCAATGGTTGCGGCTGCATCGGATCCGTTCGGAATCTCGAATCCGGAGGCCACCCACGAGCCTGAGGACGATCGCACGGGACCACCAGCCACCTCTCTTGATCCATCGGCTTGTCGCGACCTGGCCGTTCTTACCAAGGTCCCAGACTCGCAAGGAGGACGTGCTGGAACAGATAGCCTCCATGTCGGGGCAAAGTGGTGCTCACCCCATTACTGATGTCAAGATGGGGCCGATCCCATGCACGAACAAGTCCACGACCCAATCCGCACGGGAAGAGATGGATCGTGAGGCGCACGATCTCGACTCCCCTCTCCGGCCCGCGCACCGCCGATCCCACCCTCAAAAGGATCACTACCGCCCTCCCCAGACCAGCGGGACCCGCAGGCACCCATGCAGAATTCGATGGGCCCAATCACTCCTGGGCCCGCTCCGGCTACCAGCTCCGGTCCCGAGCTGGCACGTCAGAACATGCATGGGTCTGGGCCAGGCCGCTTCGCTACCCCACCAATCATCATGCGCCGATCACGCAGACGCGCAACAACCGCTCACTCCTGGACGCTAGGAGACTTCTTGGCCGCAGCCACCGAAGAGCTCAACGTGTTACTGCCGGCGCCCAGGAAGAGACCACGCGGCCCTCTTGATTTCACCCCCCCCCCCCCCCGCGTGGCCGTTCGGCTACCACCACGCCACCCACCGCCTAAAGACGCGCACAAGTTCAGGTGCTTCGCACACTTGGCATCATTGGGACCAACCAGAAGATCTCAGCCGCTGAGATGAAGGCATACGACAACTTGCTTGTGGCGCCCATCCCATTGTCAGTGCTAAGGGCCATCGTTGCACTGATCGATCGCGAGAACCCAGCTTGCTTGCCGTCGCAGTAGACTGCCCCGGCGTGCATTGACATCGCGTGCGAAACTTAGGGCTCCCCTAGCAGTCCCTCCCCCGTCGGTCCAATCTTTTATGGATCAAGGCCTCAAGATCGTCGTTTTGAATGTGTGTCGGCTCAAGGCATGCACGCGGCGCCTTGCTATCCGCACACTGCTTGACACCACAGACGCGTCCATTGTATGCTTGCAAGAAACGAAGATGGAGTTGCTTTGCTCGCCTTTGTCCTTGACACACTAGGCTCGGAGTTTGACAACTACACGTACCTCCCGGCCCAGGGAACGTGCGACGGTATATTCTTCTCGCGTGGAAAAGCAGTGTCGTGACTATCACGACCCCTTTGTTCACCGCCAACGCACTCTCGGCCAGGGTCACCACAACCGCCGACACGCCGTGGTGGCTTACGGTTGTCTACGGACCCCAGGAAGAAGTGGCCAAGGTCGCCTTCTTGCAGGAGCTGCGAGAGATCCGAGCAAGCTGCCCCAGACCTTGGATGCTTTGTGGTGACTTCAATCTCATCCTTTGCACCGAGGACAAGAGCACGAGCAATCTCAATAGACGCATTATGGCCAAATTCCGCCGACTCGTCAATGACCTCGCACTCAAGGAGGTCTGCCTCAATGGGCGCCAGTACACGTGGTCGAACGAGCAGTCACCGCTGATGTTGGTGCACCTTGGCCACGTGTTGTGCACCTCGAACAAGAAGACGCACATGGTGAATGCCAACTACGGTGCCTTGCGTTTGTCGTGTCGGACCACTGCTTGTTGTTGTTGGATTGCGCCCCCGCGCCTATGATGCATCGCAGATTCCACTTCGAGGACCACTGGTTGCGCATGGACGGGTTCCACGATAAAATGACCACGGCTTGGGGTTCCGCTCATGACCCGGACCCATTCCGCCGCTGATGCTGCGCCTACAAGCCACAGCGCGCAGCTTGACGAGTTAGAGTGCCAAAGCAGTAGGCAACGTCAAGGCCAAGCTGGCTATTTCACACGAGCTCATTGCGCACTTTGACAAGGCCCTGGAAGAATGCATCCTCACGCCTCTTGAAGACTGACTGCGCAAACAACTGAAGGTTTCTTACCGTTTCTTACCCTGGCCTCGCGTCCCTGGAGCATACGATTGCAAGACAGCACGCCCGCCTCGCCAACCTCAAAGACGGAGACGCCAACACCGCCTTCTTCCACCGACAATGCTCCTTCTGAGGGCTGAAAATCGCGTCTTCAGCCTCTCCATGCACGGCACGGTGCTCACCGAGCACGACGCAATGGCGGGGGCTGCATTCCAGCACTACGATGCCCCGACATAGCGTAGAGCGCAAACACACGATGGACCTGTCGCGAGCTCATCGAGGGGAGCGATCTCTCAGATCTCGACGTGCCCTTCTGCCCAACGGAGATCTAGGAAGCCATAAAGCGCCTGCCCGCGCGCAAGTCGCCAGGGCCCGAAGGCTTTACTGCTGAATTCTTGCAAGCGTGTTGGAGCGCCATCAAGCAGGATTTCATGGACGTGTTCCAGCAGCTATTCGAGCTACGCAACCGAGGCTTCTGCAAGTTAAACCAGGCCCTCCTAATGCTCATGTCGAAGTGTGTCGACACCAAAGAGCTGCGCGATTATTGCCCGATTTGCTTAATCCATATCATGGCCAAGATCTTCACCAAGGCACTATCGTTGCGGCTTTCCCTAAAGCTGGATCTCCTTATCAGCCGCAATCAAAACGTGTTCATCATCGTAAGAAGCCTCCATGATAACTTCGTGCTCGTCAGGCAATCACTCCAGCTACTGCACCAACTAGGGGCCCCCAAAGTGATGCTCAAGGAGATCCAGAGCCATCGTAATATGAGCGTTGACAAGGAGGGTTCGGGAACCGCTTCCTCGAGTGGGTTGCTATCCTCTTGTCCTCCGCCAGCACTCGCGTCTTGATGAATGGCGTACCAGGCCCTCCTATTTGGCACCAAGAAGGGCTTCAACACGGCAACTCCTTGTCCCTGCAGCTATTCATCCTTCAGCGCGCCCATGAAACTGACATCCTTGCACAGTTGCATCCCCAGAGGCTGATTACGAAGATATCGCTCTACGCCGACGATGTCATGCTCTTCTGCCATGCCACGGAGAGCGACGTGTCCATGGTCAAAGAGATCCTTGCCTTGTTTGGCAGAGCGTCCGGCCTAAAGGTAAACTACGCCAAGAGCTCTGCCACGGTCCTGCATGGGGACCAGACCACCGAGTCCATATCCAGCTTGGGATACCCGGTCACCAAGCTCCCGATCACCTACCTCGGCATCCCCTTGACGACGCGCCGCCCCTCCGCTGCGCAACTGCAACCCCTCGTCGACAAGGTCGCCGGCCGCCTGCCCACTTGACTGGCCCTTGTCAAGTTCATCCTTTGTGCCATCCCGGTCCACCAGTTGCTTGCGTTCGCTCCTCCGAAGAAAACCTTGCAACAGGTCGAGAAACTTCAGAGGGGATTTCTCTGTTCTAGGCACGCTATGGCCAAGGGAGGGCATTGCCATGTCAACTGGCGTCATGTTTGCCGCCCACACGAGTTTGGCGGCCTTGGAGTCCATGACTTGGAGCGCACCAGGCTTGCGCTCAGATTACGATGGCTCTGGCTCTCGCGAACAGACCCAACATGCGCTTGGCAAGGGCTGGACCTCCAATTCTCCAGCAACGAGCGTGTGCTTTTCTCCACATCTACCTACACAACCAATGGGAACGGAATGAGCGCCTCATTTTGGGAGGGGATCGATGGCTCAATGGGCGGTCGATTGGCGAGCTCATGCCCGCACTCTACAGTTGCATCCCAAAACGCTCATGCAAGGCCAAAATGGTGGCGAAAGGGCTCCATGGCAATGCCTAGGCTCGTGACATTCACAGCGTTCTTGGCATCCATGAGATTAGCCAATACCTGCAGCTTTGGCACATCACGCAAAGCACTACACTCATTGACACCCCTGACCAGCTGATCTAGAAGTGGACCGCAAATGGCATCTACTCGGCGCAATCCTGCTACGCGGCCACTTTCCAAGGCTCAATGCACTGCTACTCATGGAAGCTAATTTGGAAGTCTTGGGCGCCGCCTCGAGTCAAATTCTTTCACTGGCCGGCCAACCTCGACCGTTGCTTGACCGCGGATTGTTTGGCTCGCCACGATCTGCAACATCACCCACACTGCCTACTCTGCGATCTGGCGCCAGAAACGATACGACACTTGCTGCTGCACTGCCCTTTCACATGGCAGGCATGGCATGCGACGTTGCCTGGCTTCGCATATCGATGAAGATCCCCAACCAAGAGCCCACACTCATGGACTGGTGGTGGCACGCCAAGGCCAACATGCCGCAGATGCAGCACAAGGCCCTGCAATCCATCGCGCTCCTTGTAGCATAGGAACAGTTGCGTCTTCGACAACACAACGCCCTCCCTAGACATGCTATTGGTTAGAATCAAGGAGGAAGCCTGCCTCTGGGCAAAGGCCGAAGCTGCAAGACTTAAGAGTGGTTCTGCCCCCTTCATGGGATGTGCATTAAGAGGCTGTAACCTGATAACCCGATCGTCCGCCCTCGGACGCTTGTAACTAACTTCCTTCCTTTTCAGCGAAAAGAAACGCAAATCTTTTGCATTTTCTTGAAAAAAATAACTCAAAAATAAAAGAATTTAGATATTATTTCAGGGACAATGTACTTCCTAAATTCATGTTATCGCACTGGTGGTAGTCCTTAGTGCGAAGGCAGCGCTCCTGCTGGTTGCTAGAAAAAAAATGCAAGTTATACATTTTTGTTTCGCTATATGGTCATGTTAGTAACATTACAACGCCAATTTTTTTTATAAAATGTTGCTATCAATGTCCAAGTGCATCCAATACAAACCACTACGTACAACTTTAATTTTCATTTCCTCTATACTGATCATTTATCCAAACATTGCTACTACAGAACAACTATGGGCTATCAAGTACAGAAGCACGTGATAAATTTCTTTTGTTTGAAGGAACAAGTGTCAATTCATGTTCAATTGCATCCAAACCAGAATTTAAATTATCTTGGTGTAAATTTCCATGTTCTGATTTCATTTGCAAGCAATGAATGCACACATCCTAAGACAATCTATATTTTTTAATGCAGGGAGCTCAGATAATAAAACACAAGTGTCAGTGTTAGAAAATGATTTGCCAAAAGCAGAAGAAAGAATCACATGGTTCAGTGTTTGCATTTGGACAAAAGAACTAGGACTTACAATGCGCCGAATTAACTAACTATCAAGGGTAGAGTCCGAAAGTGCATGAATAATTGCATAGATTGAGGCTCTTTATTTGATGTTACTTAGAAGTGTCAATGCTACTATTTGTGTATGGCCAATGCAATCATGAACATCAAAGTTACACAGTATAAGTTCACAGGATATAAGTTCTCAGCTTTCATTTTATTGAAATCCACAACAAACGGCTACATTTAAAGAGTACTTGAGTATGTCTCTTCTTGTAACCCGAGAACTTACACCGATCAGGTAACAGGGGAAGAAAGAATCATAAAAAATTAACTTGGAACAGATTTATCTAATTTAAGATGTGCAGGAGCCGAATTCCAATGCAACTGTAGCTTCATGTGGCAGACTCTAAATTTTCTAGGCATGATGTAAAGCTCTTTACCCAAGTTATATCAACCACACCATAAGTATACATCCAATGTCCAACTGATAGCAAATCAACCACACCATTACTAAACATCCAATGTTAACTGATACCAAAATAGCAAACCTGCAAACTCAGTTTGAATGGATAAAAAATGCTAAATGACAACTCTCCATCTCCCACTCAATCAGCAAGTAAACAACTATAGAAGGTGACCAGAACATTACTAGACTATTGATGACTTTCCAAATAGACTGCTGGATTATAGTAGCAAAGCAATAAAGAACTGGGGATTTTTCTAAAATAAAACCACCGTGTAAAACCAGCAAACTAACCTGGTTAAAGCCAGCAATCAAGGATAATGGCACCCAACCACGGTCATCCATATGTCTCCTCAAGAATATGTCCTTGCACAAATTTTCATCGCTGCAAAAAATGAGCAAGCGGGCAAGCGGCTCAATAAAATGACCTCAGTGGTGGCGTAGTGTTTTCTATAAAGTAAGACGGAGAAATACCTAAAGTAGTAGTCTATCTGCACCAATAGGTCCCTTTGAAGTTGTTCCAGTGGAGAAATTAGCATGGCTGGAGGGGTTGGTGGAGGAGGCGCAAAAGGAAGGGCTTGAAGACCATCCGAAGGGGGCACGGCAAAATAGTAAACATGAGGTGCCATCTCTGCTGTTTAAAATAAAGCAAATTAAGGTGACATAACAATTGCACAAAGCCATGTTCTCACAAAGAGCATGAATAACATACCAGGGAATCCCATAGGCGCCCCATAAGGTGGTGTCTGTGGAGCAGCAGTTCCATAAGGTGGTGTCTGTGGAGTGGCAGGGCCGGCAAATGGTGGCGCAGGAGGTCCTGCCGCTAAAACAGCCAGAGGAGGAGGAGGAGCCCTAATGTACGATGGCTGGTGAACTCGATGCTGGTGCCCTGGCCCATGTCCATCTCTACGGCCGCCACCACGCCGTTGCCCATCAAACCCACCATGGTGCTCATGACCATGGCGACTACCACCTCCACCATTACCCCTTCTGCTCCCCCCACCATAACTGCCACCTCGGCCATGAGGATGGGAACCAAAACGGCCATTCTGATGATGAACGCCGGTACCATTGCTCCGGGCATTAGGAGAGTATCCTACAGATTGCTCTGGAATAAGAGCATGCATCTCTGGCCCGTCATCCCCTGCAGGCATCATCAACACACGCCGGACTGGTGGACTACTGGTCACGTCGTCCTTAACAGTGGTAGCATCCGGAGCGCCAGAGATGTCCAAAGACACCGGTAAAATCACTGTCTCCTGAGACCATTCCCACAAGCAATCAAAACACAATCTGGTCAGACCGTACAAAATATAAACACCAACAATCCTAAATAGATCAAACACTGAGACAGGATCCAACTCCTATAATACTAAGTAAATCGAACACTGAAATAAACTAACAGTTCACAGTGGAAGGAGGAGGAACGTACCAGTGCATCCTGATCAGGGGTAGCATCCGGAGCGTCGGAGATGTCCAAGGACATGGGCAAGATAGCTGCCACCTGAGACCATTCCAACAATAGCAAAAGCAATATCATCAGACAGTACGAAATCTAACCGCAATAAATCCTAAATGAATCAAGCACTGATACGAAATCCAACTCCGATAGTAAGTAAATCAGAAACTGAGATGAACTGACAACTCACAGTGGAAGGGGGAGGAGCGGCCTTAGGCGACGCCTTGGGCGGTGTGGGCGGCTGGGGAGAGGCCAGCCCAGGAAGCGCCGGCCAGGAGTCGGCGTCCATGATGGGGCTCCCGGGCGCCACCAGCACCGGCCCGTTCTCCGGGCGCTTCCACGCGGTGGCGGCCGCCCTCTTCGCCGCGACGGGACTACCGTGGGGCGGCGTCCCCGCGCCAGCGAGGGCAGCGTGCGGGTCGGCGGCAACGGAAGCCATCCTCCACACCTCCTCTATCCGATCGGGCGGTGCCGGTTCCACGGGGCGATGAATCAAACGCGGAGGCGGTCGGCGGGGATGACGATGGCGGATGGCGGCGGGATCGGTTCTCAGTGGTACGGCATGGGTCGATCGGGGCCGAGGGTTCCAAATATTGCCGCGCCGGCGGCGATCGGATCGGGGAGGGGGAGCAGCGGGAGGACGAGGAGGAGGCGGTGGTGCGGCGCGGCGGCTCGCTGCTCTTCCCTACCCTTCCCTTCCCACGGGCGGAATGGACGCGGAGGGGATCGCCCCCTTGCCGGTGGGGCACAAAAGGGGAGCCGCACGCAGCCAGCCAGGTCCATTCACACCGTCCCGGGCCGTCCGATCCGGATCGATCGACGGCCGTGGTGCCTCGTGGGCCCCGGCGCCGCTCTAAAGTTGCTCGCGCTGGCGTCTGCTTGGCTGACGAGCGCGCTGGCGCCGCACCACCTGGCCCACCTGGCTGCGGCGCTGGTGGTTGCTGTGGGTGTGACACCTCGGGGGAGTGGAACGGCCGTCCGATGGCACATCGACGGCTGCGAGGTTGCGGAAGATCCACGTCCGGGCAAAGCGTCGTCCGGATTCGCAAATCCACCGGCTGCGGACCGCACACGCCGCCCCCGCTGCGGCTGTTGCTGGATTTCAATAAGTGCGCGTCTCTTCGTTAAACAGACGGAATTAGCGGACGAGAAATGTTACTCTGGTTGCGTGTATCTTCGATTCAGATTCGCTGACTTGCCGTGGCAAAGGTAGCGAAGCTACTGTACCACTACCTTTGTCTGGTCTCGTCGGTTGGATTGAAAAGCGGCGGTTCAGATCGGATGCTACAGTGTGGTTAACATTGATGTGCTTAACAGTAATTCCTATGAACAGTGATTTGGCAAATCTCAGCCTACAATTCTTGATCCCGCGACAAAGGCAGCGGGGACTTACTGTGGCTAAGTCAGTGAATCCGGTTGCAACATGATACTTTCTATTTCGACGATAACACACAATAGGTTTAACGATCTATTTGTCATGGACGTAATGCCTACACACTGATAATGCCATGAATAACGTCATAACTATGTGTTTTTCTATCAATTGCCCAACAATAATTTATCTACCAACTGTATGCTATGTTCTTGAGAGAGATTCATCTAGTGAAAACTATGGCCTCCGGGTCTATTCACCATATTTACTACTCCCCACGTTGCGAATTACTTGTCTTGGATTTGTCTAGATACGGATGTATCTAGACTCATTTTAGTGCTAGATACCTCCGTATCTAGACAAATCTAAGACAAGTAATTCGGAACGGAGGGAGTAAAATCCTAAAAAGCCCACTGCAATTTACTTTCTTTTATTTTCTTTTGCAGTTTATATATTTGTCACCATCTGAATTAATCCTTGCAATTAAGTACAAGGGGATTGACAACCCTCTTGCCCGCGTTAGGTGCAAATATTTAGTTAGTGTGTGTATGCACTATCGACCTTTGTCTGCGTGAATCTCCTATTGGTTTGATAAACCTTGGTTCTCTATTGAGGGAAATACTATCCGCTATTATGTTGCTTCTCTCTTTCTCTTCGGGAAAAACCTAATGCAGCTCACAAGTAGCAGTACATAATTCCTATTAGCAAGTATAAGCACAACATTCACTCTACCCATAGGTTTTTTAATTGTACAATACACTAAGTGCAATTTAAAGAATATTCATCCATATTAGTGAAACCTAAGACAACATATAAAGCTTTAGGCATAGTTGAAACATGATACGTCTCCAACGTATCTATAATTTTTTATTCTTCCATGTTGTTATACTATCATTCTTGGATGTTTTATATTCATTTTATAGCAACTTTATATCATTTTTTGGGACTAACCTATTGCCATAGTACCCAGTGCCAGTTGCTGCTTTTTGCTTCGCAGAATATCCATATCAAACGGAGTCCACACGCACCGAAACTTTTTGAAGATGTTTTTCTGCCTAGAAAATAACTTGGGAGCCAAGGAAGTGCAGGAGGGAAGGCCTGTGGGGCCCACAAGGCACTAGGGCGCGCCAGTGGCCCCTAGTGTTGGGAAACGTAGCATGCAATTTCAAAAAAATTCCTACACTCACGCAAGATCTATCTAGGAGATGCATAGCAACGAGAGGGGGAGAGTGTGTCTACGTACCCTCGTAGACCGAAAGCGGAAGCGTTTGACAACGCGGTAGAACTTCTTCTCGTTCCGACCGATCAAGCACCGAACGTACGATACCTCCGAGTTCTGCACACGTTCAGCTCGATGACGTCTCTCGAACTCTTGATCTAGCAAAGTGTCGATGAAGTAGATGAGTTCCGTCAGCACGACGGCGTGGTGACGATGATGGTGATGTGATCCGCTCAAGGCTTCGCCTAAGCACTACGAGAATATGACCGAGGGTGTAATCTGTGGAGGGAGGCGCCGCACACGACTAAAAATTGTTGGTGTGTGTTCTAGCGGTGCCTCCCCCACATATATAGGTTGGAGGGGAGGAGAGGCAGCCAAGGGGGAGCCCCAAGTAGGAGGAATCCTACTTGGGGTCCTCCCAATTCGGCCTCCCCCTTTCCTTTTTACCGGAGGGGGGGGGAAAGGGAAGAGAGGGGGAGGAAGGAAAGGGGGGGGCCGAACCCCCTCCTCCTTCTCCTATTCGGCCTCCTTCCTTAGGGGGCACACTACCCCTTTGTGGGTTGGTGTGCTCCCCTCCTATGGCCCATAAGGCCCATTAATCTCCCGGGGGGTTCCGGTAACCCCCCCCGGTACTCTGATATGTACCCTGTACACCCCAAACACTTTCGGTGTCCGAATATCATAGTCATATATATGAATCTTTTACCTCTCGACCATTTCGAGACTCCTCATCATGTTCGTGATCTCATCCGGAACTCCGAACAACATTCGGTCACCAAATCACATAACTCATATAATACAAAACCGTCATCGAGCATTAAGCATGCGGACCCTACGGGTTCGAGAACTATGTAGACATGACCGAGACACCTCTCCGGTCAATAACCAATAAACACTAGTACAGCGACATCCTAAACAAACGGTTTAAAACCCCTTTCCGCGACGACATTTGGAACCGTCGCCAAGTGAGCGTGGGCGATAGGGGGGTCCTTTCCACACGACCCAGAAATCGTTCGGGGATAGGCCCTCGTGGGACCCAGGCTGGGGTCATGTGCGATCGGGCGAGGCATGGAAACCCAATCATTTCCATAGGTATGTATATCCCACACGGTGAATCCCAGAAATCATTTCCGTAGGTATGTACATCCCACACAGTGAATCCCAGAAATCATTTCCGTAGGTATGTACATCCCACACGGTGAATCCCAGAAATCATTTCCGTAGGTATGTACATCCCACACGGTGAATCCCAAAAATCATTTCCGTAGGTATGTACATCCCACACGGTGAATCCCAGAAAATCATTTCCGTAGGTATGTACATCCCACACAGCTTTTTGTGTGGAAACGTGTGTGCAAGGTGGCCTAACGCAAACAGTTCGCCGTCGGAAGCCGTGTGTGATTGTTAGTTGATCGAACACGCCTACTTTCTAGAAACCGTGCGAGTTGTTTGAGTTCACCGCCCACGGTGCTGTCTGAGTAACCGTTTGCAATAGAAACCCCAATAAGTAGGGTAATTAGCCTATTATTAATAATCCATGTACTGATCAAACTGATATTTCTTATAAAACACGCCAGATATTTCATATTCATATAAAAGCAACCAAGATTTCATAATCGGATTACATCAGATAGCTTCGGCACTCAGTTACGCCATTACACAACAACACCAAGTTTCACATGCAGCGTCAAAAACCTTTGAAAAGTAGCATCATACACAGTAAAGAGACATATGAATTTCATCTGGGAAACTGCACAAGCGAAAGGCAAATATTGAGCCTTCAGTGATGTTGAATGTCCTTGCAACTTTAGGCCAGTGGCTATGGATAATTGCCCGCCCAACCTCCGTCCTCTTCAGCGGGACTTCAATATTGTACCGTGGGTGTTGAATGAATACCTTCCTCGCCTCTTGACCATGCAGGTGGTTTGAGAGGTAATCATCGGTGAACTGCTTTGAAAAGTATTGAAAACGAAGCTATGCATAAATCGCTGTTGTAAATTTTGAAATGGTGCAAGGGGTAAAAACAAGGTAAAAGAGTTGGTACCATCCTATAGTTGACTGATGTCTTCTTCATTGTGTAAACAAAGATCTTGCTGTTATTCGTCGCAAGTTTCTTCATCGTAACAATCTTCCTGAGTTTCTTGACTTGACTGATATTCATGGACATCTCATTTCCCCATATGCAAAATGGGTCGAACAGTGGGTCTAAGCCTCTGACAGCAGGACCTACATGTGCAAGACCAAATTGTAAGAAACCTAAATATTAGAATGATTCATGCAACTGCACAATAATGTGCTATTAGCCAAAGGACCCTGCTTGAATAAACCTCGATGGTAAACCGCAATGTCTCCCATTATTTCCCTACAACACACATAAGGAAGATCATGACCAGGTTAACTGAGAGTTGCCATACTATCATGTCGGTGTACAAAAGTAGGGGCTCTCCTTTTGACCCCTTTACTTGCGCACGGGCAGTCAGAGTCGCGCCCATGGCCACACTGAAGAACAAAGGGGCAAGGTGGACTCCCCCGGCAAGATCCTTGCCGAAGCGACCTCCGCGGCCCCGGCAAGAGCCTTGCCGGGGCAACTTGCCCAACACCAGCAGAGCGAGCCGCCCTTGAGCCCAGGAGTTCCAAACACCGCCAACAACTACATTGAAACCAAGGCTCGGGAGGCACCTCTGTGGTGACATGCAGATCTTTGTCAAGATCATGAACACGCAAGATCAGATGAGGACCAGAAGACGACGACCCCCGGCGAGACCCTTGCCGGGGACGACCGCGACGCCACGGCAAGACCCTTGCCGGGGGCCCGGCAAGACCCTTGCCGAGGACACCAGCAGGGCCGTAGCCAAGCCCACGTATGCCAAAGCTCCACCGCCGTCCCCAAGCAGCTGCTAGCTCAACCAACTGGGCAGGCACCTGCGTGGCGACGAACAGCCTCTACACCGACCCAGCAAGCACCTGCGTGGTGGCATGCAAGTCTTCCTGAAGGCTCCACCACCACGCCAGCCCAGCAGCCAGCCAACGTGGCGCCACGACGCCTCGTCAGCTCAGATGCGTGTCGAAGCCAGGCGTGGCGGCAACAACTGGGACATGCTTCCTTGTCGTCCCCGATAAAGTGAGAGGGGCACGGTAGCGCATTAAATGCGTTTGTCCGACGGTGGCAGAGGATAGGCTCATCCACTGTACACCTTTCCACCTCCTGTGTGCCACTGTGGCAGCCCCTTTTTCTTATAAAAGGAGGCCCGAGGCGACCATGAGGAGGATTTGGATCTTTTGGGCAAAGTTGCACCCCGTAGCTAGCTCAAGAACACAAGAACACTCTCAATACATCCACCAAAGCAGGACTAGGATTTTACGCATCCTCGCGGCCCGAACCTGGGTAAACGATCCATGTGCTTCCTGTCAGACCCGCTCTTTCCACAACCCCGCACCCGCCAACCGTAGAAGGGATCCCATAGGTGTCGATTTCCCCCGACATCTTTGGCGTGCCAGGTAGGGGGTGCGCAGTTGTGAAAATCCGGTCTAACAGTCAGCCTAGCAGTTCTTCATCATAATGGCTCCCAAGAAGAAGGTGGTCACAGCGATTGGTTCGTCGGGAGCCGGATAGCCCGTACCGGTGCCGGTGAGCAGCGGGACGGTCGCGGACAGAACCCGAGGCGCGGCCCGCGAGCACCAACATCGCTCTGGCAGCCAGAGCCTGGCGAGCGGCGTTGTTCGTGCGCGAGACGACGAGTCGCACACCGCCAAATCCAAAGACGGAGCCGGGCCCCTCGCAGGCGGTGCGGGGCCCTCCAAGGGTGGCGCCGTGCCACCTACAGGCGGCGCGGTGACCTCCAAGTCGCCTACGCTGACGCCCACGACATGCTGGGGACCCCGGGCGCCGCCGTGGGAAGAGTCTCGTGCATCACTCGCAGGGCGGAGGAAGCCAGCATGCCCGTCGAAGTGCTGGCGAAAATGGCACACAGCCGCTGGGCCGTGATAGAGCTCCTTCTAACGTGGTTAGAAGTCGGAGCGCGCCACGGTCCGCGCAGCTTTCGCCGCCAGCCACGCCAGCAAAAGCTTTAGCGCGCGCACAACTGCTCCTCGACTTCCCTCCTGCCGCAGAAAAGCTCGACGAGTGGAGAGCCACCATCCGGAGCCTCGTAGGTGTTGCCAACAAAGACGAGCCACGGCCAGCTGGGCCCTCAGGCCGACGCTCCGTTGAACCACCGCACGCCAGCGGTGGGGTGGGGGCGGAGGTGCTGCGGCCATGGTGCACTCTCCTCCTGCACGCCAGCCGCCGTGGGTGTCGATCCGTCGTGATGACGTTTGTGATAACATTTCCATAGCATCGTCCCATCCACGGACCCACCGCGACCAGCGCCAAGTTCTTTGGGAGCGAGCCCACGAAGACGCTCGAACCACCATCGAGCGCCGGCGCGATACACGCCACCAGCCAGATAGGCGGGCAGGGCCCACTATGGACCACCCAGCACCGGGAGGCTCCGGCAGCCTACCTTACGAGGTGGGTTGCCCAGCCTTTACTCGTGAGCTGCGGCAATTCTAGTGGCCGTCCCACCGCACGTTCAAGCCCGACGTCGGCGAGAAGTACAACGACAAGATCCATCCGTCAAAGTTCCTCAGCATCTACACCATCACGTTGCAAGCCGCTGGAGCTCGTGACGACAAGGTGCTTGCCAACTACTTCCCGTTGGCCCTGAAACCCAATGTCATGTCTTGGTTGATGCACTTGCCGGCGGATTCCATTTCTTCTTGGTCGGATCTGTGTCATGAGTTCGTTGGGGCCTTCACTGGAGGCCACCAAGCTCATGGCCAGGCGAGTGATTTGCATATCATTCCATAGAGGGAAGGCGAAAACCTACGCAAGTACATACAGAGGTTCAGCCGAGTGCAATACAACATCCCATATGTTCATCCTGCCGCCATGATCAGCGCATTCCATCAGAATGTGCATAACCGCAAGATGCATGAAGAGCTAGCAATGAACAAGGTCAAGGACGTGGCCGAACTTTACGTTCTAGCCGATAGGTGCGCCCGGGCTGAAGAGGGAAGGAAGTACCCCAGCGAAGACGCTAGCGCGGAAACCGACTCTACCGACGAAGACACCGCCGCCCCGATGAAGAAGGGTCAGCGTCGCAACGGGAAACGCAAGGGCAATGACGTGCTTGCCGTCGAGGGATCCGACGACACCAGTGCCACCAAGAAGGCCAAGGCAGACGACCCCGGCAAGGAGATTGCCGGGTGCGCCGCTTGTCAGGCCTTGGCGGTTGCCGACAAGCCAGGGGGATCCGACAAGCAGTATTGCAAGATCCACCGCACCAAGGGCCACGACCTCCAGAACTGTCGACAAGTTGAACTGCTTGCTGACAAGCAAAAAGGCGAGTATGAGAGGAGGGACAAAGAGAAGGGTCAGGATGGTGCCGAAGGATCCGACAAGAAGCGTGGTGGCCAAGGAGGCCGTCGCAGCAAGGACAACCAGAAAGAGAGGCCCGCTCGGGGCCGCGACAAGAAGCAGGAAGACGACAATCATGATGAGGACGACGAGTCTAGCGAGCTTGAGTTCCAGAAGGCTACAGAGGCCATGTGCATTGATGGTGGTGCCTCGCTGCATACTTCTCACCGCCAGCTCAAGCAGTGGGCGCGTGAGATCACAGCAGCAGAGCCGTCATTCGACGCTCAGAAGCTGCTGAAGTGGTCCAGCACGCCCATCATCTTTGACGCCGAGGATCATCCTGATCGCACAACTGCGGTCAGGTGTTGGCCGTTGTTCGTTTCACCAATGATACGCAACCTCAAGGTGAACAAGATGTTGGTTGACGGCGGGGCCGGTCTGAACTTGATCTCACCCGTTGTGATCAAAAGGCTACAAATTCCTGATGGAGACCTCGAGGAGACGGGTACGTTTCAAGGGGTCAACCCGGGAAGGAGTCAGCCGAAGGGCAAGGTCACGCTGCCTGTGATGTTTGGAGGCGAGCTGAACTACAAGATGGAGAGGATTGTCTTCGATGTAGCCGAAATTCCCTTGCCCTACAACGGGATTCTCGGCCGCCCGGCACTAGCCAAGTTCATGGCAGCATCACATTACGCCTACAACACGCTGAAGATGCCTGGGCCGATGACCATCATCACCGTTCCCTGCGACAAGAAGGATGCGCTGATTTGTGCCGACCTATTTTACCGGGAAGCAGTTGCAGCAGCTGCCGCCAAGGCACTTGTTCCTGCCGCTGAAGTCCGGGGAGGGAAGAAGAAGACTGGCAGGACCTCTCGCACCCACTCCGGCAAGCGCACATCTTCTGAGTGTTGTGCTACCGTCGAGGACGTGCCATAGAGCTCCACCGGCAAGAGCAGGAACTCCAAAGCTGCATCACGAGAGACCAAGAAGGTGTCCGTCAAGGAGGATGGCACAAGAGGGGCTTTCACCATAAGATCCACCCTCAACAGCAAATAGGAAAGCGCGCTTGTCATTTTCCTGCAAGCGAATGTCAATGTGTTTGCATGGCAAGAATCCGACATCCACGACGTTCCCAAGGAAGTGATTGAGCACCATCTTGCTGTCTGTCCCCATGCGCGACTCGTTAAGCAGAAGGTTAGGAAGCAAGCTTTAGAACAGCAAGAGTTCATCACAGAGGAGATCAGGAAGTTGGAAGCGGCAGGCTTGGTGAGAGGGGTGCTCCATCCGACGTGGTTGGCCAATCCGGTGGTGGTGCACAAGGCAAACGGGAAGTGGAGGTTGTGTATCGACTTCACAGATATCAATAAGGCTTGTCCTAAGGACCCCTTCCCGTTGCCGCGCATTGACCAGATTATCGACTCCATGGTTGGGTGTGATCTGTTATCATTCCTCGACGCCTACTCGGGCTACCACCAGATCTTCATGACAAGAGAAGACGAAGAGAAGACAACATTCATCACCCCATGTGGTACGTATTGCTTTTTACGGATGCCTTTCAGGTTGAAGAGTGCTGGCTCAACGTTTGCAAGAGCAGTCCAAATTGGTTTTGAGCCCCGGCTACATAGAAATATGGAAGCTTATATGGATGACATAGTGGTCACAACCAAGGACAAGGCAACTCTTGTGCAAGACTTAGAAGAGACGTTTGCCAACCTGCGCAAGATCAACCTCAAGTTGAACCCTAAGAAGTGTGTCTTTGGTGTTCCGTCTGGCAAACTTCTCGGGTTCTTTGTGTCACATCATGGGATTGAGGCAAATCCAGACAAGATCAAGGCTATTGAGCGGATCAACGATGTGCATCGGCTCACTGGCTGCGTTGCCGCCATGAGCAGATTCATCTCCAAGTCTGCTGAGTGTGCCCTTCCCTTTTTAAAAATCTTGAAAAAGGCAGGCCCAATGGAGTGGACCCCAGAGGCCGAGGCAACGCTGCGGGATTTGAAGAAATACCTCTCCTCTACACCGATACTAGTTGCGCCTAAACCACAAGAGCTGTTGCTGCTGTATCTGGCGGCAACGAATCAAGTGGTCAGCGCCGCACTAGTGGCACAGAGGGAGGTCGGCGAAGAGGCAGTGGCAATGGCGGGGCTGGCAGATGGCAAGCCAGAGATTCCCCCGGCAGGGCCTGACGCCGGCGAGGCAAGGCCCCCGGCAGAGTCTGACGCCGTCGGGACAAGTACCGTGCAACCATTTGAAGTGGTGCGGAGGAAGAAGATGATGCAGCACCCGGTTTACTTTGTCAGCTCCCTCTTGCAGGGGGCTAGGTCAAGGTACTCTGGTGTGTAGAAATTGCTCTTCGGCCTCGTCGAAGCTACATCATTACTTCCAGGCACATGAAATCACCATCGTCACCTGCCTCCCGCTGCAACGGATACTGCATAACCCGGACATGACCGGGAGGATCGTGGAGTGGGCCTTGGAGCTTTCAAGCTTTGGTTTGAAGTTTGAAAGTACTTCGACAATCCAGAGCAGATTCTTGGCGGAGTTCATTGCAGAATGGACCTCAACGCCCGACGAAGAGATCCAGGAGACCACTCTTCCCGGCGAGGCGGCAAGTCGCAACTGGATCATGTACTTTGACGAGACTTTCTCGCTGCAAGGCGCTGGTGCTGGTGTGCTGCTTGTCGCACCCACCGGAGAGCACCTTAAGTATGTAATCCAGATGCACTTCCCTAGGGAGATGTCCACAAACAACACTGCTGAATACGAGGGGTTGCTTGCCGGTCTCAGGATCGCGACAGACCTCGGGGTTAAGAAGCTCATCGTCAGGGGTGATTCACAGCTTGTCGTCAGGCAAGTCAACAAAGATTATCAGATCCCGTTGATGAAGGCCTATGTAGATGAGGTGAGGAAGCTGGAGGAGCGCTTTGATGGTATACAAGCGGAGCACGTTCCCCGAGCGGAGAACGACATCACCGACTACCTATTGAAGCGCGCTGCCTTCAAATTACCTGTGGAACCAGGTACTTTTGTGCTTCGGTTAACTCAACCATCCGTTGAACCATCAATAGAGCAGAACAAGGGGAGGAAATCAGGCCCTGGCAAGTACTTTCCCGCCGAGCCCCCTGGGGCTGCCGACAAGGATGTTGCCATGGATACTGAGCCTGCCAGGGGGCAGCCAACTCCGACAAGGCGTCAAGCCCTACCGTAGAGACGGCCACTCCCATGGCAGAGGAAATGCCTTTGGTCCTTGCCATCGAGCCCCAGGTTCCGGCATGGGCACAACATACCGTCCGATTCCTCCAAACAGGGGAGCTCCCTGAGGAGCAGGAAGAAGCGGAGGAAGTAGCTCATTGGTCTGCTATGTATCAGTTCCTCGATGACGTCCTGTATAGGAAAAGGCCGAACGGTGTGAAATTGAAGTGCATTCCCTGGGAGGAAGGACTGGAGCTGTTGGCAGAGATACAATGAGGCATATGTGGCTCCCACACAGGGTCAAGGGCCCTTGCCGGCAAGGCGTTCCGGCAAGGTTTCTTCTGGCCCACTGCCCTCCAGGATGCAACGACACTAGTAACCAAGTGTGAAGCGTGTCAGTTCCATTCGAAGAAGCTTCATCAACTGTGACGCCCCCGATTCAATCGTACACTAATCATACACGCAAACATGTACGATCAAGATCAGGGACTCACGGGAAGATATCACAACACAGCTCTACAAATAAAATAAGTCATACAAGCATCATATTACAAGCCAGGGGCCTCGAGGGCTCGAATACAAGAGCACGATCATAGACGAGTCAGTGGAAGCAACAATATCTGAGTAAAGACATAAGTTAAACAAGTTTGCCTTAAGAGGGCTAGCATAAACTGGGATACAGATCGAAAGAGGCGCAGGCCTCCTGCCTGGGATCCTCCTAAACTACTCCTGGTCGTCGTCAGCGGGCTGCATGTAGTAATAGGCACCTCCCGAGTAGTAGTAGTCATCATCGACGGTGGCGTCTGGCTCCTGGGCTCCAACGTCTGGTCACAGCAATCTGGTATAGAAAGGGGGAAAAGAGGGAGCAAAGCAACCGTGAGTACTCATCCAAAGTACTCACAAGCAAGGAGCTACACTACATATGTATGCATTGGTATCAAATGGAATAAGGGCATCATATGTGGACTGAACTGCAGAATGCCGGAATAAGGGGGGATAGCTAGTCCTATCGAAGACTACGCTTCTGGTAACCTCCATCTTGCAGCAGGAGAAAAGAGTAGATGGTAAGTTCACCAAGTATCATCGCATAGCATAATCCTAACCGATGATCCTCCCCTCGTCGCCCTGTGAGAGAGCGATCACCGGTTGTATCTGGAACTTGGAAGGGTGTGTTTTATTAAGTATCCGGTTCTAGTTGTCATAAGGTCAAGGTACAATTCCGGGTCATCCTTTTACCAAGGGACGACTATTCGAATAGATCAACTTCCCTGCAGGGGTGCACCACATTTCCCAACACGCTCGATCCCCTTTGTCCGGACACACTTTTCTGGGTCATGCCCAGCCTCGGAAGATCAACACGTTGCAACCCTACCTAGGCACAACAGAGAGGTCCGCACGCCGGTCTAAATCCTATGGCGCAGGGGTCTAGGCCCATCGCCCATTGCACACCTACACGTTGCGTACGCTGCCGGTGAGCAGACCTAGCAACCTCCATTACAAAGGAAGTTGCATTACGCGCTCCAACCCAATGCGCGCCGCTCAGTCGCTGACGTCACGAAGGCTTCGGCTGATACCACGATGTCGAGTGCCCATAACTATCCCCGCGTAGATGGTTAGTGCATATAGGCCAGTAGCCAGACTCAGATCAAATACCAAGATCTCGTTAAGCGTGTTATTTTGAAATAACAGCGAACGCCGACCAGGGCCAGGCCCACCTCTCTCCTAGGTGGTCTCAACCTGCCCTGTCACTTCACCACAAAGATCCACACAGAGGGCCGTCGGGAAAGTATGTCCTTCCAGCCCCCAATTCGTGAATCAACCGCGGGTACTCCTCGAGCCAACCCGACTTTAGTCATCACATGTATCATGTATAAATTATATAGTATATACCCGTGATCACCTCCCGAGTGATCACGGCCCGATAGTATAGCATGGCAGACGGAACAAAATGTAGGGCCACTGATGATAAACTAGCATCCTATACTAAGCATTAGGATTGTAGGTAAAGGGAAAAACAGTAGTAGCAAGGACATGCTATGCATCAGGATAGGATTAACGAAAAGCAATAACATGCTACACTACTCTAATGCAAGCAGTATAGAGAAGAATAGGCGATATCGGGTTGATCAAGGGGGGGGGGGGCTTGCCTGGTTGCTCTAGCAAGGAGGGGTCGTCAACACCATAGTCGATGGGGGGTACCGGCAGCGGTCTCGGGGTCTACCGGAAAGAAGTAACGGAGGGGGAACACAATAAATAACAGAGCAAACAAAGCAACACAAAAGCATAACATGGCAATGCGCGGTGCTAGGGGTGACCTAACGCAACATGAAGTGATACCGGTGAAGGGGGGAAACATTCGGAAAAATATCCCCGGTGTTTCGCATTTTTGGACAAATGAATCGGAGGGGGAAAGTTGCATGTTTGCTATGCTAGGGATGTGTGGTGGACGAACGGGCTGCGTATCCGGATTCGTCTCGTCGTTCTGAGCAACTTTCATGTTCAAAGTTTTTCGATCCGAGCTACGGTTTATTTTATATTATTTTCTGAAGTTTTAAGCATTTAGAATTAATTTTAATAAACTGGTCAATGGTCAACAGTCAACAGAGTTGACTAGACAACAGGGTCAACAGACCCACATGTCATTGCCTCAAACACTAACTAATAGAATATCTAACTAATTAGATTAGCTAATATTAGTTAGACTAATTAACGGAATAATTAACTTAATTAAAATACCTAATTAAATAATTAATTAACATTATTATTTTTATTATCTTTTTTTAGTGACAGTAGTACTGGGCCACTGGACAGTGTCCAGCCGGACACGTCCAGGGCAGCACCACACATGGTCGGACAATGTCCAGGCCACACCCTTTGGCGCGCCGGACATGTCCGGGCTGGGCGGGGCACGCACGCGGCCAGTGGCCATGGCCGAGCCGGCCGGTGCGGTAGCCGCTGGGGTGCTGAAAGGGGTCAAGGGGGGCTGCTGGGCGGAGGCAGGCGAGGTGGCGGGGGGTCGGCCGGAGCAGCAGGCGGCCGGGTGGCATGGCCCGGCGTGGCCGGCGACGCGTGGCCGTGCGGCGGTGGTCGAGGCCAGCAGGGGGCAAGCGGGGCATGTGCGGGCGAGCGGGAGCGGGGCGCGGCCGCCGGTGGCCGTGGCCGGAGGGGACGACGCGGTGGCGCGGCGAGGGCGTGTTGCGCTCGGCCGGTGCGGCGGCCACGGACGGCGTGGAGGGGCGCGGCGACCGGGAGGAAAAGGGGCGAGCGGGGCGGCGGGCAGCTCACATGGGGACGGGAGAGGTGGTGAGGGAGGGAGCCAGGGAGGCGGCCGGCGGTGGCGGGGTGGCCCAGCGACGGGGCGGGGCTCCGGTGGAGCGCCGTGTCGGGGAGGCGGCGGTGGAGCGCAGGATCGGGTCTCCTCCCGATCCAGAATGAAGAAGGGGGCTGGGTGAACAGTGGGCTGGTTTAGATTTTGGGTGTGGTGGGCTAGGGTGGAGGTGGTGGCCATATAGGCCATAGGTAGTGGGCCGGCCAGCTGGGCCTCACGACCCAGTTGGCCAGGGGGTTTTGTTTATTACATTTTAGGTTTTTGTTTTATTTGCCAACTCAAATTTAATTCATTTCACAAATGCTTGGCCATGAAAAATGTAGGACCACACTCTAAAATTATCATAAGCATTTTGCCCACTGCGACAAAAAGTTTTACCTAAAAACAAAATAGTTTGGCAATTTTAATAATTATCAAAGCCATTAAAATAATTGTTTTGTTGCTCTTCGAAACGTTTGGGCATTTTAAACATATCATTTAACATCGAATCGAGCATGACAAATATCCAGAGAATATTTGCCACATGATGAACATTTTAGTTCATATGTTAGTGAGTTTGAAAAATGCAATTATAATTTGAATTTGAATTTGAATCGTTTTCGAACCAACGTGAATTTAACAACAGTGACCGTGGCGACGTGGCATCATTAGTAGGAAATTACTGTAGCAGGATTACCCGGGCGTCACAATTCTCCTCCACTACAAGAAATCTCGTCCCGAGATTTAAGCGGTGGAGTAAGTGGGAAAAGTTCTGGTTGCGATATTCTAACGGGTCTTCTCGGTCTTGGCTGCCTTCCTCGAAGAAGTCAATCCATTATATTGATGTCTTTATTCCTCTGCTTGAGGTCATCATGATGAAGTCGTCATCTTTTCTTCGGGGTCTTCATCGTCCTACGAACGCGATAAAGGGGAAAATCTTTGGAAGAACGCATCTTCACAAAGTTGGGCATCTGACGGTGAACTCAATGGGAAATACATGAAGTACCCCACGAGTTGTATTTCAGTGAATTTGTTGAGAGCAATACGCGATGGTACAAAAGTTTTCAATGGGTAGGCAATCATTCGATGCCTAGACAGAAGCTGAAATGGGGGCTTGAACGACGAGAATAACATGGTGTTTGATACAAGGATGAAACATGGCAGAATTTAGCTCGTGAATTACACACGAAGCCAAGTGCAAAGGATACATTAGAATCCAGGCTGAACAGGAGAGTCGGGTTTCGATCCAATGTACCTGTGGTTTATGGGCCCACCATGTGGGTTGAAAGTAGGAAAGGTGTGACATCTTGCACAGAAAGAAGGCATGTCAGAGGATAGTCTGACAGTTATGTCGGCAACAATGTCGGTACCAAGGACGGGGAACGACGAGAACCATTTCCTCGCTCGTTACGAGGCGAACCAATAGGAAAAGTTCTCGCCCACCGGCAGTACCAGAATGTTATGAACAATAGTAACAAGGTATTGCTGACAGAGTTGTACACCGAGGTGTTTTCATAAGCAGATAATTATTACTGCCTAGATCATATAGATCAAGAAGGTTAAACAGAACAATGGAAAGGAAAATGTGATCAACATATTAATCAGAACAATGGAGAGGAAAAATTGTGTTTACACACAAGTATTAGGAGTATATCCTTCCCATGGACAAGCAGAATATGGCATACAGGGTAGAAGAGCAAGTATCCAACCATTTAGATAAAGAGGCAAGGGATAATCAAGATGTTACCCATACATCGATGTTTGGACAACTGACAAAGAAACATTTAGCATCGCGCTTCCAATGTTCCTGTTGAAGATCAGGATATCATAGTCATGCCTCGAGGTAGCAATGATTTGGTGTTTCAAACAAGGGCCAGACTTTGGATACACAAATGATCCTTTAGGAGCAACTTATAAAATAAGTCTTACGATTTCCTCATGGAAGAATCGCTAAGCTTGCTAAAAGGAAACTATAACAATAGGCCCTCCGGCCAGGTGTGCTAGGCATGACATCACCTTATCGGGTCATCAAAGGACCAATATTATAACTCTTGAAAATATGTTCCAACCATCATATCTGACTGAGATTCAGATCTAATTGGTGCCATGATACCTCAGACGCAGGATGTCTGAGATGAAAAGGTGCAACACAATTCGACGAGACGACGTTGTAAGATTCTCGGGAAATGAACTATGGAAGTGGGTCCCAAAACAATAGTTCATCATTAGACCAAGGAGAGGATGAGGAGGTGGCTGATGGACTCAGCGACAATTCATCGAGAATTCCAAACGGAAGGATTTCCACAATTGCGTGAACAAGGAGATGACATTTGTCAATTTAAAATGACATAATGTTGTATGCTCGAGGAAAACATACACCGTTAATCATTGGTTGAAAAGAGTGCCCGAAATATGATATTAGGCAGCAAGATCAATGTTAAAGTGATGATTCAATAATCAACCATCTAAGAACGAACTGTCGATCGTTAACTTCAAAGCAATAGGGTTGCTAGAAGTATAGAATCCAAGTAGTATCGCTTGCACATTGGTATCCCGGTTAGAATCAATACGGGGATCAAGAAAGAACAGTGACAGTGAGAAGTATCACTATGCCAAGAATTTCAAAGAGGTGGAGCAATCCTCACAACATTCTAGACATAATGACAATAATACTTCGAGGCAGAACATAATACGAGCTGGATAGCAAGTTGCATCCATAACATGGACAAGCTCGCGATGAAAGGAAGTCAAGGGTGTTGTCGATGATAACAAAAATCATCAAGGGCAAGGAGGGTATTTCTCATCATGAACTCAGTTGACATCTCGGAAGAAGTCAAAGTGTTGAAGGTGATCACGACATAGTTGTCAGGAGTTTTCAAGAAAATGCAATCAAACAACGACGTTATCAAGCAGGGAATGACGACGTGGAAGTCATAGGAACAACAGATAAGATGCAAGCTCGGAATCGAAGTTGCCTTTTAGAACAAGCAACATGAGGTTGAAAGCTCGATGTAAGTCGTGCCCACATTCTGAAGAATTCGTGCACCAAAGAAGGACGAGGTAGCACAGTCAGAGATAGCAAGACAAGGTATGTATCCGATAGTCTAGGAATAACCAGATTGAGTTTAAAAATTTCCTAGTAACATCTACTAGGGGTGTTGAATTTTTAGAGCGGATTTGATTTACTAAACGGTGTCCTCGGTTGATGGCAACCTAGAACCCGTAGAGTGATTACGACAAGGAAGTTATTACTTCAACAAAGTTAGTAAGATGAAGTGCAAAGGCATGATATCCTCGAGATACCAGAGGGTACAACTCGAAGGCAGAACATGATAGTAGTAGAACTGGGTCGTTGACCGACAACAACAGATATTTTAACCTTGTCAAAAATTGACGAGGCACGGGAATGAATTTCTTCCAGATATATTGAATAAGGATAGCATGGTCGGAACCATAACTGTAAGGGATCAATTTAAAGATACCGAAAGGATTATTCAGACAATAATTCATTTTGCAAGAAGCTTCCGAGACGGTCTACATCGTTTCCATGGGCATGAACATAAGCTCAAGGTCGACTCCCACTTCTTTAATGCATATCATTTCATTCACCTCTCGCTTTGATAAAGCTGTAGTGTTGAAACTTTATCTAGCAAAATACCAGAAAAGTATGACTCGTGAAAAACTTTCGGTTGACACGGATTAGGGAAGGCATAGGTTCAACCCGTCGAGGTATCTTAGGAACCTATACCACAAGCTCCAAGAGTAATTACCCCAAGCTCAACAGCAGAGCATGGTTGGTCAAATTAGATAATACAATTTACCAAAGGCATTAAGTATCAGGGGAAGAACTCATACAGTGATTGGAAATGAATGACACAACTGGATAAGAATCCATCAATAGATCAGACGATCCACAACGAAGCTAATGTGAGTATCGACACTACCGCAGAGGAAGAAAGAATGCAAAGGCATCGGGTTATAGAAACAACTGAATAACTCAAGGCTTTAGTAACAAAGGAATTCTGTTTTTTTCCAGTCGAGGGATCAGAAGTGGGCGCTCGTGATCAAGGGTAGATAAGTTGAATAGACTTAGTTGGGCAATCAATATAGGTTTGAATTGTCGAGAACCAACTCATGTCCGGAAGGTCGTCTGAGTCGGAAAGATAATTTAAAAGGATAAGCTGATGACTACGTGCATACACACATTAAACTAATAGGCTTGAAATGACAAGGCCAAGGGATGTCAACGAAGACAATTAAACATATGGAATTAACCATAATGCAAGCAGACAAGAAATTGAAGAGCAATAAGCTGCTGAAGATTTTTGGAAGATTGAATAGCCTTTCAAAGAATTTTTGCGAGACACATGAACAACTGGGATGAGCGGATGCTCGATAAATGTGAGGATTTAACCGTAAGGCCTTTCATTCGGAAAAGGAACTGCAAGGCAGTAAGCTCAAAGGATTGTTGAAACAATGAAGAGCAATTCGGGGCATCTTGTAATAACAAGATCAAAGAGATTGAATGCATGAATGGCAGGTGTATGTAATTATACTTAAGGATTTATCGGTCACAAGGAATTACAAAAACGATGAGCACGAAGGTCTCGGGAACATCGAAGGGTATCTTCGAAATCTTCTGGTGAAGCACACGATCATTTGCCGTGAGGAGCTCTCCGGGAGGAAATAGTTACAAGAACCTAAAGTTAGAGTTAATAAAATCATTTAACCCGAACAGAAGAGAGATCAGAGTCCCAGAGTATAGATGAGGAACAAAAGATCCTAATACCACCCAATTGGCGACGTGGGCCCATAAGCCACACAGCCAAGTTAGTAAAATATTTTTCTTTGACTAGACTCAACTTCGGCCAAGGAGTTGGAAAGGGGGATTCCTATAGGCACTCGGCTCTGATACCAACTTGTGACGCCCCCGATTCAATCATACACTAATCATACACGCAAACGTGTACGATCAAGATCAGGGACTCACGGGAAGATATCACAACACAACTCTACAAATAAAATAAGTCATACAAGCATCATATTACAAGCCAGGGGCCTCGAGGGCTCGAATACAAGAGCGCGATCATAGACGAGTCAGCGGAAGCAACAATATCTGAGTACAGACATAAGTTAAACAAGTTTGCCTTAAGAAGGCTAGCACAAACTGGGATACAGATCGAAAGAGGCGCAGGCCTCCTGCCTGGGATCCTCATAAACTACTCCTGGTCGTCGTCAGCGGGCTGCACGTAGTAATAGGCACCTCCCAAGTAGTAGTAGTCATCATCGACGATGGCGTCTAGCTCCTGGGCTCCAACGTCTGGTCGCAGCAATCGGGTATAGAAAGGGGGAAAAGAGGGAGCAAAGCAACCGTGAGTACTCATCCAAAGTACTCGCAAGCAAGGAGCTACACTACATATGTATGCATTGGTATAAAATGGAATAAGGGCATCATATGTGGACTGAACTGTAGAATGCCGGAATAAGGGGGGATAGCTAGTCCTATCGAAGACTACGCTTCTGGTAACCTCCATCTTGCAGCAGGAGAAAAGAGTAGATGGTAAGTTCACCAAGTATCATTGCATAGCATAATCCTAACCGATGATCCTCCCCTCGTCGCCATGTGAGAGAGCGATCACCGGTTGTATCTGGCACTTTGAAGGGTGTGTTTTACTAAGTATCCGGTTCTAGTTGTCATAAGGTCAAGGTACAACTCCAGGTCGTCCTTTTACCGAGGGACACGGCTATTCGAATAGATCAACTTCCCTGCAGGGGTGCACCACATTTCCCAACACGCCCGATCCCCTTTGTCCGGACAAACTTTTCTGGGTCATGCCCGGCCTCGGAAGATCAACACGTCGCAGCCCTACCTAGGCACAACAAAGAGGTCAGCACGCCGGTCTAAATCCTATGGCACAGGGGTCTGGGCCCATCGCCCATTGCACACCTGCACGTTGCGTACGCGGCCGGTGAGCAGACCTAGCAACCTCCATTACAAAGGAAGTTGCGTTACGCGGTCCAACCCGGCGCGCGCCGCTCAGTCGCTGACGTCACAAAGGCTTCGGCTGATACCACGACGTCGAGTGCCCATAACTATCCCCGTGTAGATGGTTAGTGCGTATAGGCCAGTAGCCAGACTCAGATCAAATACCAAGATCTCGTTAAGCGTGTTATTTTGAAATAATCACGAACGCCGACCAGGGCCAGGCCCACCTCTCTGCTAGGTGGTCTCAACCTGCCCTGTTGCTTCACCACAAAGATCCACACAGAGGGCCGTTAGGAAAGTATGTCCTTCCAGCCCCCAATCCGTTAATCAACCGCGGGTACTCCTCGAGCCAACCCGACTTTAGTCATCACATGTATCATGTATAAAGTATATAGTATATACCCGTGATCACCTCCCGAGTGATCACGGCCCGATAGTATAGCATGGCGGCCGGAACAGAATGTAGGGCCACTGATGATAAATTAGCATCCTATACTAAGCATTAGGATTGCAGGTAAAGGGAACAACAGTAGTAACAAGGACAGGCTATGCATCAGGATAGGATTAACGGAAAGCAGTAACATGCTACACTACTCTAATGCAAGTAGTATAGAGAAGAATAGGCGATATCGGGTTGATCAAAGGGGGGGGGGGGGGCTTGCCTAGTTGCTCTGGCAAGGAGGGGTCGTCAACACCGTAGTCGATCGGGGGTACCGGCAGCGGTCTCGGGGTCTACCGGAAAGAAGTAATGGAGGGGGAACACAATAAATAACAGAGCAAACAAAGCAACACAAAGCATAACATGGCAATGCGCGGTGCTAGGGGTGACCTAACGCAACATGAGGTGATACCGGTGAAGGGGGAAAACATCCGGAAAATATCTCCGGTGTTTCGCATTTTTGGACAAATGAATCGGAGGGGGAAAGTTGCGTGTTTGCTATGCTAGGGATGTGTGGTGGACGAACGGGTTGCGTATCCTGATTCGTCTCGTCGTTCTGAGCAACTTTCATTTTCAAAGTTTTTCGATCAGAGCTACGGTTTATTTTATATTATTTTCTGAAGTTTTAAGCATTTAGAATTAATTTTAATAAACTGGTCAATGGTCAATAGTCAACAGAGTTGACTGGACAACAGGGTCAACAGACCCGCATGTCATTGCCTCAAACACTAACTAATAGAATATCTAACTAATTAGATTAGCTAATATTAGTTAGACTAATTAACAGAATAATTAACTTAATTAAAATGCCTAATTAACTAATTAATTAATTAACATTATTATTTTTATTATCTTTTTTTAGTGACAGTAGTACTGGGCCACTGGACAGTGTCCAGCCGGACACGTCCAGGGCAGCACCACACATGGCCGGACAATGTCCAGGCCACACCCTTTGGCGCGCCAGACATGTCCGGGCTGGGCGGGGCACACACGCAGCCAGCGGCCATGGCCGAGTCGGCTGGTGCAGTAGCCGCTGGGGTGCCGAACGGGGTGAAGGGGGGGCTGCTGGGCGGAGGCAGGCGAGGTGGCGGGGGGTCGGCCGGAGCAGCGGGCGGCCGGGTGGCATGGCCCAGCGTGGCCGGCGACGCGTGGCCGTGCGGCGGTGGCCGAGGCTAGCAGGGGGGCAAGCGGGGCATGTGCGGGCGAGCGGGAGCGGGGCGCAGCCGCCGGTGGCCGTGGCCAGAGGGGACGAGCGGTGGCGTGGCTAGGGCGTGTTGCGCTCGGCCGGTGCGGCGGCCACGAACGGCGTGGAGGGGCGCGGCGACCGGGAGGAAAAGGGGCGAGCGGGGCGGCGGGCGGCTCACATGGGGACGGGAGAGGCAGTGAGGGAGGGAGCCGGGGAGGTGGCCGGCGGCAGCGGGGTGGCCCGGCGACGGGGCGGGGCGCCGGTGGGGCACCGTGTCGGGGAGGCGGCGGTGGAGCGCAGGATCGGGTCTCCTCCCGATCCAGATGAAGAAGGGGGCTGGGTGAACAGTGGGCTGGTTTAGGGTTTGGGTGTGGTGGGCTAGGGTGGAGGCGGTGGCCATATAGGCCACAGGTAGTGGGCCGGCCAGCTGGGCCTCACGGCCCAGTTGGCCAGGGGGTTTGTTTATTGCATTTTAGGTTTTTGTTTTATTTGCCAACTCAGATTTAATTCATTTCACAAATGTTTGGCCATGAAAAATGTAGGACCACACTCTAAAATTATCATAAGCATTTTGCCCACTGCGACAAAAAGTTTTACCTAAAAACAAAATAGTTTGGCAATTTTAATAATTATCAAAGCCATTAAAATAATTGTTTTGTTGCTCTTCAAAACGTTTGGGCATTTTAAACATATCATTTAACATCGAATCTAGCATGACAAATATCCAGAGAATATTTGCTACATGATGAACATTTTAGTTCATATGTTAGTGAGTTTGAAAAATGCAATTATAATTTGAATTTGAATTTGAATCATTTTCGAACCAACGTGAATTTAACAACAGTGACCGTGGTGACGTGGCATCATTAGTAGGAAATTACTGTAGCAGGATTACCCGGGCATCACATCAACCAGCTCAAGCCCTTCACAATTCCTCTCTCCTGGGCATTCTCGGTCTAGGGGATCGACATACTGGGCCCTTTCCCCCGCGCTGTCGGGGGCTTTGAGTACTTGTACGTTGCAATCGACAAGTTCACAAAGTGGCTGGAGGTGGATGCAGTGAGGAAGGTGACAACACAATCAGCCGCCAAGTTCTTCAAGGGGCTAGTCTTCCATTTTGGTGTGCCCAATAGGGTTATCACTGACAACGGCATGCGGTTCACAAGCCACACCTTCATGCAGTACAGACACAACATACCGTCTGATTCCTCCAAACAGGGGAGCTCCTCGAGGAGCAGGAAGAAGCGGAGAAAGTAGCCCGTCGATCTGCTATGTATCAGTTCGTCGATGACATCCTATACAAGAAAAGGCCTAACGGTGTGAAATTGAAGTGCATTCCCCGGGAGGAAGGACTGGAGCTGTTGGCAGAGATACACGGAGGCATATGTGGCTCCCTGTCGGTGTCAAAACCGGCGGATCTCGGGTAGGGGGTCCCGAACTGTGCGTCTAAGGCGGATGGTAACAGGAGGCGGGTGACACAATGTTTACCCAGGTTCGGGCCCTCTAGATGGAGGTAATACCCTACTTCCTGCTTGATTGATCTTGATGATATGAGTATTACAAGAGTTGATGTACCACGAGATCGGAGAGGCTAAACCCTAGAAGCTAGCCTATGGCATGATTGTTGTTGTCCTACGGTCTAAAACCCTCCAGTTTATATAGACATCAGAGGGAGCTAGGGTTACACAGAGTCGGTTATAAGGGAGGAGATCTACATATCCGAATCGCCAAGCTTGCCTTCCACGCAAAGGAGAGTCCCATCCGGACACGGGACGAAGTCTTCGATCTTGTATCTTCATAGTCCAACAGTCCAGCCAAAGTATGTAGTCCGGCTGTCCGAGGACCCCCTAATCCAGGACTCCCTCACTCCCACATAGGGTCGAGGGCCCTTGCCGGCAAGGCGTTCCGGCAAGGTTTATTCTGGCCCACTACCCTCCAGGATGCAACAGCACTAGTAACCAAGTGTGAAGCATGTCAGTTCCATTCGAAGAAGCTTCATCAACCAGCTCAAGCCCTTCAAACAATTCCTCTCTCCTGGCCATTCTTGGTCTGGGGGCTCGACATACTGGGCCCTTTCCCCCGCGCTGTCGGGGGCTCTGAGTACTTGTATGTTGCAATCGACAAGTTCACAAAGTGGCCGGAGGTGGAGGCAGTGAGAAAGGTGACAGCACAGTCAGCCGTCAAGTTCTTCAAGGGGCTAGTCTGGCATTTTGGTGTGCCCAACAGGGTTATCACCGACAATGGCACGCAGTTCACAAGCCACACCTTCATGCAGTACATCCAAGACCTCAACAGCAAGGTCTGTTTCGCTTCCGTGGCACACCCATGGAGCAACGGCCAAGCGAAGAGGGCAAATGTTGAAGTACTGCGAGGCCTGAGAACAAAGACTTTTGACAAGCTGCACAAGAGCGGAAGGCGCTGGATTGATGAGTTGCCGGCTGTTTTTTGGTCGATCAGAACGACGCCAAATCGAGCCACTGGCCAGACACCCTTTGCCCTGGTATACGGGGCAGAAGCAATTCTCCCCACGGAACTCACATACGGGTCACTGATACGTCTCCAACGTATCTATAATTTTTGATTGCTCCATGCTATATTATCTACTGTTTTGGATGTTTATGGGCTTTATTATACACTTTTATATCATTTTTGGGACTAACCTATTAACCCAGAGCCCAGTGCCAGTTTCTGTTTTTTTACCTTGTTTTAGAATATCGCAGAAAAGGAAAATCAAACGGAGTCTAATTGACCTGAAACTTCACGGAAGTTATTTTTGGAAGGAAAGAAGCCCAAAAGACTTGGAGTCCACGTAAGGGAAGCTTCGAGGAGGCCACAAGGTAGGGGGGCGCGCCCTCCACACTCATGGGCCCCTCGTGGCTCCCCTGACGTACTTCTTCCGCCTATATATCTCCATATACACTAAAACGATCGAGGAGCACAATAGATCGGGAGTTCCGGTGCCAGAAGCCTCCATAGCCATCGAAAGCCAATCTAGACCCATTCCGGCACCCTGCCGGAGGGGGGAATCCCTCTTTGGTGGCCATCTTCATCATCCCGGTGCTCTCCATGACAAGGAGGGAGTAGTTCTCCCTCGGGGCTGAGGGTATGTACCAGTAGCTATGTGTTTGATCTCTCTCTGTCTCTCGTGTTCTTGATTTGGCACGATCTTGATGTATCGCGAGCTTTGCTATTATTGTTGGATCTTATGTTTCTCCTCCCCCTCTACTCTCTTGTAATGGATTGAGTTTCCCCTTCGAAGTTATCTTATCGGATTGAGTCTTTAAAGATTTGAGAACACTTGATGTATGTCTTACCGTGCGTATCTGTGGTGACAATGGGATATCATGTGATTCACTTGATGTATGTTTTGGTGATCAACTTGCGGGTTCCGCCCATGAACCTATGCATAGGGGTTGGCACACGTTTTCGTTGTGATTCTCTGGTAGAAACTTTGGGGCACTCTTTGAGGTCCTTTGTGTTGGTTGAATAGATGAATCTGAGATTGTGTGACGCATATCGTATAATCATACCCACGGATACTTGAGGTGACATTGGAGTATCTAGGTGACATGAGGGTTTTGGTTGATTTGTGTCTTAAGGTGTTATTCTAGTACGAACTCTAGGGCTGTTTGTGACACTTATAGGAATAGCCCAACAGATTGATTGGAAAGAATAACTTTGAGGTGGTTTCATACCCTACCATAATCTCTTCGTTTGTTCTCCGCTATTAGTGACTTTGGAGTGACTCTTTGTTGCATGTTGAGGGATAGTTATATGATCCAATTATGTTATTATTGTTGAGAGAACTTGCACTAGTGAAAGTATGAACCCTAGGCCTTGCTTCAACGCATTGCAATACCGTTTGTGCTCACTTTTATCATTAGTTACCTTGCTGTTTTTATATTTTCAGATTACAAATACCTATATCTACCATCCATATTGCACTTGTATCACCATCTCTTCGCCGAACTAGTGCACCTATACAGTTTACCATTGTATTGGGTGTATTGGGGACACAAGAGACTCTTTGTTATTTGGTTGCAGGGTTTCTTGAGAGAGACCATCTTCATCCTACGCCTCCTACGGATTGATAAACCTTAGGTCATCCACTTGAGGGAAATTTGCTACTGTCCTGCAAACCTCTGCACTTGGAGGCCCAACAACGTCTATAAGAAGAAGGTTGTGTAGTAGACATCAAGCTCTTTTCTGGCGCCATTTCTGGGGAGGTTAGCGCTTGAAGGTATATCTTTAGATCTTGCAATCAAATCTTTTTGTTTCTTGTTTTATCACTAGTTTAGTCTATAAAAGAAAACTACAAAAAAATGGAATTAAGTTTGCCTCATACGCTTCATCTTTTTAATATCTTTCGTGAGTATGATGGAAAGGAAAATTGTGCTCAAATACTAGAAGAAGAATTACATAGGATGCTTGGCATAAAATATGTGAATGATGAGCATGATTGCAATGTTGTTAGTACAAATTCTTTGAATATCCATGATACTAATGATGATTGCACTAGTTATGATGAAAATGTCTCCTATAAACATGTCAATTTTTGTGGAGTGCATTGGGTTTGTAAGTACACACCAAAAAGGGAAGATAGATATTGCAAGAAGCATAAGTACTTAGAAACTAAATTGTTGCAAGAAATACTAGATGATTGTGCTGAAAATTTAAATTTTCTTTGCCGTACTTGTGGACTTTGCAATGAACAGGGTCATTTAGCTATCCAATGCAAATTGTTCCATGATCTAATCGTGTCCAAAACTTGTGATGACTTGATTTCCCTGGCACATTATAATGAACTTAGTTTGCTTATGGGTTATGAAGAAATGAAACATTTAACTAATGATCTTCCAGAATTTGCCCGTTACAAACTTCTTGGCTTTGATCTAGAGGAAATTTATATGTATTGTGCGGTAAATTGCATTGAAAATCCTTATATTGCCAATTACATAAAGAAAAGAAAACAAATAGAAGATGAAGAGAATACTAATGAAAGGGAAGAGACTTCCCAATATCCTCCTATTATTTCTTATGATGAATCAGGTAACGAGGAGGAGCCTCCTATTCAACCAATCTCATTAATAAGGAGCTCCAAAAAGAGGATTGAACCCACACATGATGTGGTGAAGAAGAAGAAAAGAAAAAGAAAGAGAGGTAAAAAGATATCTCCCCCAAATAATGTTGCTCCTATTACTATTGTGCCTCATGAAAATATAATTGTGGAAGATAATGATACTTATTATGATCTTGAAAATCTTTTTGGCACTTGCTTGGAAGAATATGATAATTGCTATACTATTGGTGCTATCCATACTATTGATGATGAAAGTGATTATGCTTATGATACGAAAAGGCCCAAGCTTGGGGATGCTATGTTTGATGAGGATGACATATTTGAGAATATATTTGCTGAAATTAATGTTTGTCCCAAGCTTGGGGATGCTACGTTTAATGAAGATGATATTTTTAGTCTCCCAAGTTTTGATATGCAAATTTATAATGATGATAGCATGCCTCCTACTTATGATGATTATTGTGATGATACTTATGCTATAAAAAGTAGTGATTATATTTATAAAACTTGTTATGATTATGGTTACCACTTTTTTGAACATTACTCTTTTAATGCAGAAACAATTTATAGTATTCGAGCCTCTTATGATACTCCCACTATTCCGAATGAGAAGAATCTTGCTTATGTGGAGAGTAGTAAATTTTCTATGCTTGTAGATCATGAAAAGAATGCTTTAGGTGCTGGTTATATTATTGAATTTATTCATGATGCTACTGAAAATTATTATGAGGGAGGAACATATGGTTGTAGGAATTGCAATAATATCAAGTTTCCTCTCTATGTGCTTAAAATTTTGAAGTTATGCTTGTTTTACCTTCCTATGCAAGTTGATTTTTGTTCCCAGAAGTTGTTTGCTCACAAAATCCCTATGCATAGGAAGTATGTTAGACTTAAATGTGCTAGTCATATTTACGATGTCTTTATCCATAATAATGCTTTTTGGAGTAATTCTAATGCCTTTTCTCTCATAATATGAAGGTATACACAAAGAGGGAGAATTCCGGTAGCTGGAAATCTGGACCTGGAAAAGCTACGTCAGGCTACCTATTCTAAACAACTCCAAACAAGCTAAAACTTCACGGAGAATTTTTATGGAATATATGAAGAATATTGGAGCAAATAAGTACCAGAGGGGCCCCACCAGGTGGGCACAACCTACCCGGGCGCGCCCTGGTGGGTTGTGCTCACCCAGGCCCACCTCCGGTGCCCATCTTCTGGTATATAAGTCATTTTGACCTAGAAAAAATAAGTAGAGGACTTTCGGGACGGAGCACTGCCGTCTCGAGGCGGAACTTGGGTAGGAGCACTTTTGCCCTCCGGCGGAACGATTCCGCCGAGGGAACTTCCCTCCCGGAGGGGGAAATCATCGTCATCATCATCACCAACAACTCTCCCATCTTGGGGAGGGCAATCTCTATCAACATCTTCAACAACACCATCTCATCTCAAACCCTAGTTCATCTCTCTTGTGTTCAATCTTGTTACCGGAAATATAGATTGGTGCTTGTGGGTGACTAGTAGTGTTGATTACATCTTGTAGTTCATTACTATATGGTTTATTTGGTGGAAGATTATATGTTCAAATCCAATATGCTATTTAATACCCCTCTGATCTTGAGCATGATTATTATTTGTCAGTAGTTACTTTTGTTCTTGAGGTCACGGGAGAAATCACGTTACAAGTAATCATGTGAACTTGATATGTGTTTGATATTTTGATAGTATGTATGTTGTGATTCCCTTAGTGGTGTCATGTGAGCGTCGACTACATGACACCTCACCATATTTGGGCCTAAGGGAATGCATTGTGGAGTAGCAATTAGATGATGGGTTGCGAGAGTGACAGAAGCATAAACCCCATTTTATGCGCTATTCTGTAAGGGACCGATTGGATCCAAAACTTTAATGCTATGGTTAGAATTTATTCTTAATACGTTTCTCATAGTTGTGGATGCTTGCGGGAGGGTTAATCATAAGTAGGCGGTTTGTTCAAGTAAGAACAACACCTAAGCACTGGTCCACCCACACATCAAATTATAAAAGTAGCGAACACAAATCAAGCCAACATGGTCAAAGTGACTAGATGAAAATCCCGTGTACCCTCAAGAATGCTTTGCTTATCATAAGAGACCGTTTTGGCCTATCCTTTGCCTCAAAGGATTGGGCTACCTTGCTGCACTTTTGCTACTATTATCGTTACTTGCTCATTACAAATTATCTTGCTATCAAACTACTCCGCTACTTATAATTTCAGTGCTTGTTGTCAGATCACGGGTTCCGGCAGACCCTTAAGGTTCGAACACTGGGGTGCGCACGGAGATCACGCCTTCTACCTCCCCGTCTCGCAAAGATCTAAACTACTAAAAGAACTGCACAAGAGACACAAGGTTTATACTGGTTCGGGCCACCATTGTGGTGCAATACCCTACTCCAGTGTGTGGTGGGTGGATTGCCTCTTGGGGCTGATGATGATGAACAATACAGGGAAGAACAGCCTCGCGAGGGTCTGTCCTTGGCTGGGGTGATGAACTGCTAAGAGGAGTTCAGTCACCTCTCTCTCTCTCCTCTTTTTCTCGTCCCCCTTGCTGTGTGGGTGGCTGGTCCTATTTATAGAGGCCCTGGTCCTCTTCCCAAATATTGAGCGGGAAGGGCGCCAACAATGGCGGGCCGATTTGAAGGGGGACATCTAGTACACTTATACTGACTAAAGTTGGTCTTCGCCTGCGAAAGGCTCTGCGGTGACGCCGTGCTGGGCTCCATGGTGACCTCCGTCTCGTAGTCCTGCTGGTCTTGGTCTTGTTGCACCGAAATGGCAACCTTTGCCTGATGCCTCGGTACTCCGCGGCTGCGCTTTCCCCCTTTGCACCAAAGAGGAAAGAAGGACGCTGCGCGCGCTGGCGCCCGCCTGGCACCCTCGATCGTCATGGCTTGCGTCATGGGCACCTCGCGAGGTACCCTGCCTTGATCTCTCCGCCTCCTCGCAAGCCAGCCTGAGGAGGCTATGCCTGAGGATGCGCCGTGTCGTCCGCCCCGCGAGGCTTGGCCCCTCGCGAGGGTCTTGAGTCTTGTGTTGATGAAGATGGGCCGCGCTGGGCCCTCATTTGAGCCACGCCGTAGGCCGCAGGCAGGCAAGTCTGGGGACCCCCATTCCCAGAACGCCAACAGTAGCCCCCGGGCCCAAGGCGCGCATGGACTTGGCCGTGCCGAGAGGCGAAAGGGCAAGGGCAAAGCGCCGCGGACCCTAACAGCCTGCGGCCTTGGGCGCCACGTGGCGGTTGATTGGACGCGGGCGTCTCCACTTCCCCATGACGCCTCGATGATCGCGCGAGTTGGACAAGTCCCTGCATGCAGATCGTGTTATGATTACCTGTGATCGTGGAGGCCGGCGGTTGGCCTTCGCCGGCTATAAGTACGGAGCTGTGCGTGGCCTTCCAGTCCATCTCCTCTTGTTTTCTCCTCTGCCTCAATTCTTGCTCCACCTTGGTGTGATGGCTCCATCGAGGAGGTACTCGGCCGCGGAGAAGGGGAAGGCCCTCCAGATCGATCCTGCCTCTCCCCCGCCAAGCGCGGTCGTGGGCGTCCTCGGAAGCATCCGGTGGCCGCCCCGGTAGCGTGTGGGGGTCATGGGGGCGGCTCCCAGCGCGGCGGCGGGCGAGCCGCTGTGGCTGAGGGACGCGCCTGGGTTGCGCGCCCCCCCAAGCCGCGCTTTCGCGCTGCACAAGTGCTGCCGGAGTTCGTCGCCTGGTCGGCAGAGCCGACTAGCGCCCGGCTCCAACTCCCTCGCTTCCTCCTTGGTGAACTCCCGGCCGGTGCTCCTGGTGGCCTCTGGCTCTAGGCGGAGGGCTGCTGCAGTAGGTCCTCGTGGGCCGCGCTGGAGGTCTCCGCTAACGGGGGCTTGGCCTTAACTCGTGGCTGGCTGGCGTTCGCCCGCGCTCGCGGCCTGGGGCGCCGGTGCACCCTGCACTTCAGGTTTGACGGCGACGCCGCCCTCTATGTGAGGGTGTTTGGGGAAGATGGTCGCCACGCGGGGTGTTGCCCTGAGGACGACGACCGCGGTCGGGGGCCCCGCTCCGACGGTGATGGAGGAGATAGCGCCCGCGTGGATGGCGGCGCTCGAGACTCCCCAAGCTTCGTCAACTCTTCCTCAAGCGACTCCTCCAGCGGTGGCCGCAGTCAACCCCCGCGCCGTCGAGCTTGCTTGGGAGGTGGTGGGTCGTCCGCCCGCCGTCATGCCCCGGTGAAGCACGAGAGGGAGTCTTCCTGAGGCCCGGAGGCTGCCCGGGTCACCTCCGCGGGCTGATGTGAGGAGGGCTATGCCGGGCTCGTCCTTTCCTTTTCCTTTTCCTTTTCCTTCCTGTGTAAGACAAAACAGCTGCATGGAGCCCCGCTGGGGCATGTTGGGAATTATTGCTGTTTTAGCCATTACCTTGATCTTATTTTTACGCCTCTTAACTACACGCCTGTGCGTAGATAGTCTTTGACCCCTGCGGGGGGGGGGGGGGGGGGGGGACTGACCCAGACCCTGTGTGCGCGTCGCGGTGCCCGAGGGGCACGGACTAGAGGGGTGCTCCTGTAACGTGCCCGGGTCATGAAACCTTCCAACGGCTAGAGCAGAAACGCTCGCGAGGATGTTTGAGTACCATCCGTCGCGAGGTCGTTTATGAGAGAAACCAAAGTGAGGAGCGAAAATCGACGAACCACAAATCAGCAACAACGACAACTTCAATAAGACTTCAAATGCAAGTAAACACATCAACTGCGGAAAGCAAATGAAAAAGACGCGTCCGGCACCTAATCTAGTCTTCGACGTCTTCTCACCAGCGCGGAGCTAAGTGCTGCCACTGGGCGTGGGAGGGAGCCCTAGGGCCTGAGGCCGGCGCTCCTGAGACTCCGGGGCGTGTACATCCCCACTCATTATTACGTGAGAGTGTCACGGGGTGGCGAGCTTCACAGGCATTGGCCTTGCTTCACAAGCTCCGGGCCTTTTCCAAAACGCGATAGCTTCATAGGCACTCGCCTTGCTTCACAGGCTCTGGGCCTTTTCCAAAAAGGGATAGCTTCACAGGCACTCGCCTTGCTTCATAGGCTCTGGGCCTTTTCCAAAAAGGGAAGGTCTTCACAGGCACTCGCCTTGCTTCACAGGCTCTGGGCCTTTTCCAAAAAGGGAAGGTCTTCACAGGCACTCGCATTGCTTCACAGGCTCTGGGCCTTTTCCAAAAAGGGAAGGTCTTCATAGGCACTCGCCTTGCTTCACAGGCTCTGGGCCTTTTCCAAAAAGGGAAGGTTTTCACAGGCACTCGCCTTGCTTCACAGGCTCTGGGCCTTTTAGGGGTAGAACCTCCGGAGGTGCTGGATGTTCCACGCGTTCTGGATCGGCTCCCCCTCTTGAGTCTCCAAGCGCACGGAGCCTGGCCTGGAAACATGAACAACCTTGAACGGGCCCTCCCACATGGGAGAGAGCTTGTGCAGCCCCTCCCTGGAGAGAACCCGCCTGAGTACGAGGTCTCCTACCTCGAGGGTCCTGGGGCGGATGTTGCGGTAGTGATATCGTCGTAGAGCCTGTTGGTACCTTGCCGCTCGCAGTGCGGCTTCCCGGCAGCGTCCCTCCCCTAGTACGAGGTCCATCCCCCACATGGCGCCCTACTGCGCCTCGTCGAACGCCAGGACCCGCGCGGAGCGATGCCTGACCTCGTGAGGAAGGACTGCTTCGGCTCCATAGACCAGGAAGAACGGGGTCTCCCCAGTTGGTTTGGTTGCGGTTGTGCGGATGGACCACAACACGGATTGGAGCTCGTCGTACCAGCCTCTGCCGCAGGCCTCCAGCTTCTTCTTGAATGTCCTGGTCTTGAGGCCTCTCAGGACCTCCGCGTTGGCTCGTTCGGCCTGCCCATTGCTTCGCGGGTGTGCCACCGAGGCGTAGCATATCTGCGTCCCAAGGTTAGCATAGTATGTTTTGAAGAGATTACTGGTGAACTGCGAACCGTTGTCTGTGATGATGCGATTCGGCACCCCGAACCGGCTCACGATACCCCTGATGAACTTGACTGCGGAGCCAGCGGGGATGGTACGGACAGCCTCCACTTCTGCCCACTTGGTGAACTTGTCAATGGCGACGTAGAGGTAACGGTAGCCCCCTGGCGCCCGAGGGAACGGGCCCAGAATATCCAACCCCCAAACTGCGAATGGCCACGAGATGGGCATTGTCTGCAGGCCCCCCGCCGGTTGATGGATCTGCTTGGAATGAAACTGGTAGGCCTCACAAGCCTTCACCAATTCGATTGCGTCGTTGAGCGCGGTGGGCCAATAGAACCCACTACGGAATGCCTTGCCGACGAGGGTCCGTGATGATGAGTGGTGTCCGTAGTCTCCGCCGTGTATGTCCTCCAGTAGTTCCTTTCCTTGCTCCCTGGAGATGCAGCGCAGAGATACACCGTTTGGTCGCTTCCGGTAAAGTTCTCCATCTCTGATGCAGTATGCCGTGGCCTGCCACACCACACGCTCCGCTTCCTCTTCCTTTTTCGGTAGGGCCCCTTGCGTTAAATAACTCCGGAGTTCTGCGATCCAGCACTCCTCCCGAGGTTCCATCGTCAGGAGCAGGCATGCTCCTGAGGTCGGTCCACAGACCGGGGCTCCCGAGGCTAGTGGCTGGGGGAGCTCCTCTCGAGACTGAGCCGTGTTCGATAATGTCGGCTGTGCTAAGGGTTTGAAGAGCCACTCTTCGAAGATGCCGGGTTCCTGCGGCAACCGCCTGGATGCCCGTCCGGCTATGTCGCCAGCTTCCTGATTGGTGCCGCGGGGCACGTGCTCCAGCTCCAACCCCCAGAACTGCTTTTCCATCCTGCGGACCTCCGCCAGGTAGGCCTCCATATGCTCGTCCTTTGACTCGTACACCTTGTTGGAGAAGTTGACTAGGAGCTGTGAGTCGCCCTTGACGGTGAGGTGTTTCACTCCCAGGGCTACTGCGGCCTTCAACCCAGCTATCAGTCCCTCATATTCTGCTATGTTGTTGGAGACCTTTTCACCTTGCTGGAAACAGAGCTGTACGGCATAGTAGAGCTTATCCTGAGTGGGTGATATCAGCACCGCACCAGCCCTCGCGTCGTGCCTGGAGAACGCCCCATCGAAATACATGACCCAGCCTTCCGGCGCCTCACTCCCTGGAGAGAGAGACCGATCCTCGTTGTCCCTGAGGCCTGGTGCCTCCGCCCATTCCGCCACGAAATCTGCCAACGCTGCTCCTTTGATGACCCTGGTTGTGCTGAACTCGAGCTGAAACGCCTGCAACTCCATGTTCCACTCGGCGATCCTTCCGGCTGAGTTAGGACTCCTGTGGACTCTCTCCAGGGGGTACGATGAGACGACTTTGATGGGATGAGCCTGGAAGTAGTGCCGCAGCTTGCGCGAGGCCACCAGTAGCGCGAGGAGGAGCGTCTGAGGCATTGGGTACCGTGCCCTCGCGTCCCGTAACACCATGCTAACAAAGTAGACTGGATGCTCAACAAGGCTAAGAGCATCTGGGGTCGCGGCGCCCTCGGGAGGTAAGGGCGCCTCATGAGATGATGTGGCCTCGGGACGTGGAACATCCGGGCGTGCGGCCTCTCCTGCCTCCGGTGCATTCTTTGGCATCTGACCCTCCTCAACTGCGGTTGTGGCTTCTGCAGGCTTCACTTGTTCCCGTCTTGTCCTGCCTTGGGCCGCCACTGCGGTCTTGACTTGGTGCTCCTCCCTAACCGCCACCAGGGCTGCGCTGGCGGAGTAAGGAGTGGCGGCGAGGTAAAGCAGCAGGGGCTCTTGAGGGCGCGGAGCCACCATGACTGGGGGACTAGTCAGGTACCTCTTGAGATCTTGAAATGCCTTATCTGCCTCTTCAGTCCATTCAAAGGGCCCCTTTTTCTTCATCAGCTGAAAGAAAGGCAGCATTCGCTCTCCCAATTTGGAGATGAAGCGCCCTAGTGCGGTCACGCGCCCAGTGAGCTTCTGCATTTCTCTGAGGGTCTTTGGCGGACTCATGTCCTCGACCGCCTTGACCTTCTTGGGGTTGGCCTCGATGCCACGATGGGACACGAGGAATCCCAAAAGCTTGCCCGAGGGGACGCCAAACACACATTTCTCCGGGTTGAGCCGCAGGTTTACTGCATCGAGGCTCGCGAAGGTCTCCTCCAGGTCTTGTATCAGGGTCTTGGCCTCCCGATATTTTACTACAATGTCATCAACGTAGGCTTTGACATTCTTTCCGAGTTGCGGGCCCAAGGTGATGTGCATCAGCCTCTGAAAGGTTGCCCCTGCGTTATGCAGTCCGAACGGCATGCATGTATAGCAGTATACCCCGCACGGGGTTAAGAAGGCGGTCTTCTCAACGTCTTCTACTGCCATCTTGATCTGGTGATACCCGGAGAAGGCGTCCAGGAAGCATAGCAGGTCGCACTCCGTAGTGGAATCGACGATCTGGTCGATGCGGGGGAGCGGAAACGGATCTTGCGGGCATGCTTTGTTGAGGTTGGTGAAGTCGACACACATGCGTTCCTTCCCCCCTTTCTTGGGCACAACGACAGGGTTGGCCAACCAATCCGGGTATCGGACCTCGCGAATGACCCCAGCGGCTTCTAGCTTGCGGGTCTCTTGGACAATGAAGGCCTGCTTCTCCACGGACTGCCGCCTGGCCTTCTGCTTCACGGGGCGCACATTTGGGCACACGTTGAGGTGATGCTCGATGACACTCCTGGGGATCCCCGCCAACTGATCGGGCTCCCAAGCAAATACCTTCTTATTCACGCGCAGGAACTTGACCAAGGCCTCCTCCTGCTCAGGCCCAAGGTTGGCGCCTATGGTGAAAGTGGCACTGGAGGACCCGTCCTCGTCGACGGGTATCTGCTTGGTTTCTGCCTTGTCCTGGGTGAACAACTGCTTCTTCTTGGTGGGCGCAGCCCCCTTGGGCTCAGGGGTCTCCGTGTTGACGGGCCGTGCCGATGCCGCCGTCTTGAAGGCGAGCTTGAGTACTCGCAGGGCGTCCCCGGTGTCCCCGTGCACGGCGAGGGTGCCGCTGCTCCCGGGCATCTTCATGAGGTTATACGCCGGGTGTGTGGCGGCCATGAACTGAGCCAGCGCCGGATAGCCGAGGATGGCGTTGTAAGGGAGGCCGATGGGGGCGATGTTGAAGTCGACCATCTCCGTGCGGAAGTTGTCGTAGGTGCCGAAGGTTACCGGGAGCCGGATCTGTCCCAGGGAGTCGGATGATCCGCCCCCGACGCCCGAGAAAGATCGGCTGGGTCGCAACCGCTCCCGGGGTATGCAGAGGAGGTTGAAAGTCTCGACCGAAAGCATGCTGAGGCCCGCGCCGCCGTCAACGAGGGTTCTGGTGACGGCCACCTGGCAGATGGTGGGGGTGCACAACAGGGGGAGCACGCCCGAGCCGACCAGGTTGGTGGGGTGGTCCTCTGATCTGAAGGTCAGACCGGCCTCGCGCGCCGCCCGGTCCGGGGGAGCCCCCTGCCATGCGGAAACGGCGCTAGCCCAGCGGGCAAAAGGCTTGACGTGGCGACTCATGGGCGGTGCCTGCGAGCCGCTCAGGAGGGCCGCAACGACCGGAGGCGTCGATGTTGCGGTGCAGCTACTCCGCTGCGTAGGTAGATGCTTGGGGGGGGGGGTGCTTGCCGCTTGTTCCCCGCTGGGCCGGTGGCGGTGTTGACGGCGGGCGACGGGGGACAACGAGAACGCCCACCGGCGAGGGCCGCCGGGGCGACGCGAGCTCGACTGGCGCCGCACATGGATGCGGCGGTCGTAGGAGAGCGGAGTGGTGGAAGACAGATTCCGGCGCACCCCTACCTGGCGCGCTAAATGTCGGATCACGGGTTCCGGCAGACCCTTAAGGTTCGAACACTGGGGTGCACGCGGAGATCACGCCTTCTACCTCCCCGTCTCGCAAAGATCTAAACTACTAAAAGAACTGCACAAGAGACACAAGGTTTATACTGGTTCGGGCCACCATTGTGGTGTAATACCCTACTCCAGTGTGTGGTGGGTGGATTGCCTCTTGGGGCTGATGATGATGAACAATACAGGGAAGAACAACCTCGCGAGGGTCTGTTCTTGGCTGGGGTGATGAACTGCTAAGAGGAGTTCACTCACCTCTCTCTCTGTCCTCTTTTTCTCGTCCCCCTTGCTGTGTGGGTGGCTGGTCCTATTTATAGAGGCCCTGGTCCTCTTCCCAAATATTGAGCGGGAAGGGCGCCAACAATGGCGGGCCGATTTGAAGGGGGACATCTAGTACACTTATACTGACTAAAGTTGGTCTTCGCCTGCGAAAGGCTCTGCGGTGACGCCGTGCTGGGCTCCATGGTGACCTCCGTCTCGTAGTCCTCCTGGTCTTGGTCTTGTTGCACCGAAATGGCAACCTTTTCCTGATGCCTCGGTACTCCGCGGCTGCGCTGGCCCCCTTTGCACCAAAGAGGAAAGAAGGACGCTGCGCGCGCTGGCGCCCGCCTGGCACCCTCGATTGTCATGGCTTGCGTCATGGGCACCTCGCGAGGTACCCTGCCTTGATCTCTCCGCCTCCTCGCGAGCTAGCCTGAGGAGGCTGCGCCTGAGGATGCGCCATGTCGTCCGCCCCGTGAGGCTTGGCCCCTTGCGAGGGTCTTGAGTCTTGTGTTGATGAAGATGGGCCGCGCCGGGCCCTCATTTGAGCCACGCCGCAGGCCGCAGGCAGGCAAGTCTGGGGACCCCCGTTCCCAGAACGCCGACACTTGTAGACATTACCTTGCTGAAAACCACTTGTAATTTCCTTCTACTCCTTGTTGGGTTCGACACTCTTACTTATCGAGGAAAAGCTATAATTGATCCCCTATACTTGTGGGTCATCACATATCAGGATGTTTGGTTCCATCTCCCGCATAAGGATTAGCTAGCACTTGTTCTATCGTACCCGAAGGAATTTCAGAACCAATATTTTTAGTAGGTGCAGTAGGTTGAGGGGTAACTAATTGTGGTTCCGGTCAAGGTGAAGATACCCTGAATAAACCCCTCAAAGGATTGTTTTCCATATTAAGAAGTGACTGTAAATTTCAGCACATAGTAATAATTTTTCCTTACCGATTTCCACTTACCAAGAGCGCTTCACTCCCCGACAATGGCGCCAGAAAAAAGCCTTGATGACCCACAAGTATACGGGACCAATCGTAGTCCTTTCGATAACTAAGAGTGTCGAACCCAACAATGACCAGAAGGAAATGACAAGTAGTTTTCAGCAAGGTATTGTCTGCAAGCACTAAAATTATAAGTAACGAGTAGTTTGCTAGCAAGATAATTGGTAACGAGCAATTATCAATAATAGTAACAAAAGTGCAGCAAGGTATCCCAATCCTTTTGAGGCAAAGGACAGGCCAAAATGATCTCTTATGATAAGCAAAGCGTTCTTGAGGGTACACGGGAATTTCATCTAGTGACTTTCATCATGTTGGTTTGATTTGTGTTCGCTAATTTGATAATTTGATATATGGGTGGACCGGTGCTTAGGTGCTCTCCTTACTTGAACAAGGCTCCTACTTATGACTAACCCCCTCACAAGCATCCGCAACTATGAGAAAAGTATTAAGAATAAATCTAACCATATCATTAAACTTTTGGATCCAAATCAATCCCTTACGAAATTGCGCGTAAACTAGGGTTTAAGCTTTTGTCACTCTCGCAACCCATCATCTAATAACTACTCCACAATGCATTCCCTTAGGCCTAAATATGGTGAAGTGTCATGTAGTCAACATTCACATGACACCACTAAGGGAGTAACAACATACATACCATCAAAATATCGAACACATATGAAGTTCACATAATTACATGCAACAAGATTTCTCCCGTGACCTCAAGAACAAAAGTAACTACTCACAATGATAATCATTCTCAAGATCGGAGGGGTATTAAATAGTTTATTGGATCTGGACATATAGTCTTCCACCAAATAAACCATATAGTAATCAACTACAAGATGTAATCAACACTACTAGTCACCTACAAGTACCAATCTATAGTTCCAGTACAAAGATTGAACACAAGAGATGAACTAGCGTTTGAGAGGAGATGGTGATGTTAAAGATGTTGATGGAGATTGCCCTCCACAAGATGGGAGAGTTGTCGGTGATGACGATGATTTCCCCCTCCGGGAGGGAAGCTCCCCCGGTGGAATCACTCCGCTAGAGGGCAACAGTGCTCCTGCCCAAGTTCCGCCTCGAGACAGCGGCGCTTCATCCCGAAAGTCCTCCCCTTATTTTTTCTAGGTCAAAATGCCTTATATACCAGAAGAGGGGCACCGGAGGTGGGCCGAGGAGGGCACAACCCACCAGGGCGCGCCTGGGCTCCCTGGCATGCCCAAGTGGGTTGTGCCCACCTGGTGGGACCCCTCTGGTACTTTTTGGCTCCAATATTTCTTATATATTCCATAAAAAATCTCTGTAAAGTTTCAACTCATTTGGAGTTGTGACTGACGTAGCTTTTTTAGGTCCAGATTTCCAGCTGCCGGATTCTCCCTCTTTGTGTGTGCTTGCATATTATGAGAGAAAAGGCATTAGAATTACTCCAAAAAACATTATTGTGGATAAAAAATAATAGTAGGAAAACATGGTGCAAAATGGACGTATCATTCACCCAAAGTAATTTCCATAAAAGTACCACCCGCGGCGGAATGTAAAAGATTTCTAGAAACAAAATTCAACCCTGCATAAAAAAATTGTATGATCATCCAAAGATTTAAACCATGTGTAGGACAATTTGTTAGCATCAATTTCATTCTTTCCCAAGATTGCGCAACATGTTCATGGTCAAGTTGCTTAAAATTCATGATTTATGTCCTAAGGGAAATAATTTTTGCGAGCGGAAAATACTTAGTAATAAAAGCATCCTTGCACTTATCCCAAGAATCGACACTATTTCATGGCAAAGAAGAAAACCAAATTTTTGCACGATCTCGCAAAGAAAACGAGAATAATTTCAAATTCACAATATCATTGTCCACATCTTTTTTTCTTCTGCATATCTCATAATTCCATGAATGTGCTAAGATGGGATGCGGCATCCTCATTACGAGTAACAGAAAATTGATCTTTCATGACAAGATTCATCAAAGCGGTATTAATATCACAAGACTCTGCACTTATGGAGGGAGGAGCAATCAGAGTGCTAATAAAATCATTGTTGTTGATATTGGAGAACTCACACAGCTTGGTGTTCTCTTGAGTCATCGTGACTACGCAACAAGATTGCACTCAAAAACGGATCTGACAAGAAAACGGCAGACGAAAAAGAGGGCGACTAAAACGACAATTTTTTGTGAAGTGGGGGAGATGAAAATGAGAGGCAAATGGAAAATAATGTCAATTGCAAGGAGATAAGATTTGTGATTAGGAACCTGGTAGATGTTGTTGATGTCTCCCCGGCAACGCCGCCAGAAATTCCTTTTGATGCGGCTTGAACTACGTCTGTATTTCCCCAAAGAGGAAGGGATGATGCAACACAACTACAGTAGGTATTTCCCTCATTGATGAGACCAAGGTTATGGAACTAGTAGGAGAACCATGTAACACTACGTGAATGACACCTGCACACAAAGAACAAATACGTGCAATCCGACGTAAAAGTGGAGTTGTCAATCCCTCCCGGGTAAAAGATAGGTAAAATTTGTAGTAGATTGGATAAATAGATCTCGCGGGAACGTGAGATAAAATAAATAAATAAAAATTGTAGCAAGGTATTTTTGGTTTTTGGATTAATAGATCTAAAAATAAAAGCGAGTAAAAATAGATCTCAAAGGCAAATATGATAAAGAAGAGACCCGCGGGCCATAGATTTCACTTGTGGCTTCTCTTGAGAAAAATAGCATACGGTGGGTAAACAAATTACTGTTGGGCAATTTATAGAACTTCAAATAATTATGACGATATCCAGGAAATGATAATTATATAGGCATCACATCCTTGATTAGTAGACCGACTCCTGCCTGCATCTACTACTATTACTCCACACATCGACTGCTATCCAGCATGCATCTAGTGTATTAAGTTCATGGAGAAATGGAGTAATGCAATAAGAATGATGACATGATGTAGACAAGATCTATTCATGTAGGAATAGACCCCATCTTCTTATCCTTAATAGCAACGATACATACGTGTCATTTCCCCTTCTATCACTAGGATCGAGCACCATAAGATCGAACCCATAACAAAGCGTCTCTTCCCATGGCAAGAAAATTGATCTTGTTGGCCTAACCAAACCAAAGATTCAAAGAAGAAATATGGGACTATAAGTAATCATTCATATAAAAGATCAAAAGACTCAAATAACTTTCATGGATAAAAACATAGATATGATCATAAACTCAAAGTTCATCAGATCCCAACAAACACACCGCAAAAAGAGTTACATCAAATATATCTCCAAGATACCATTGTATTGAGAATTAGAAGAGAGAGATGAAGCCATCTAGCTACTAACTACGGACCCATAGGTCTACAATGAACTACTCACGCATCATCAAAGAGGCACCAATGAGGATGGTAAACCCCTCTGTGATGGTGTCTAGATTGGATCTGTGGTTTCTGGAACTTGCGGCAACTGGAATTATTTTTCATCGACTCATCTATGGTTTCTGGAATATTGGGGTATTTATAGAGCAAAGAGGCAGTGCGGGGGGGGGGGGGGCACCGAGGTGGGCACAGCACACCATGGTGCGCCTAGGCCCCCAGGCACACCCAGGTGGGTTGTGCCCCCCTCGGGGCACCCCTCTGGTACTTCTTTGCCCCATACTGTGTCATTTGGCCCATAAAAATTCTCCAAAAAGTTTCGCTGCATTTGGACTCCGTTTGGTATTGATTTTCTGCGAAGTAAAAAACAAGCAAAAACAGCAACTGGCACTGTGCACTATGTCAATTGGTTAGTCCCAAAAAATGATATAAAGTTGCTACAAAATGATTGTAAAGCATCCATGAATGATAGTATAACAACATGGAAAAACAAAAAAAATTATAGATACGTTGCAGACGTATCAATTGGTGTTAAGGGTTGTGATTCCCTATGCAAGAACGAAAGTCAATAGTTATGCAATGAAGTTACATCTTACTTGTGGTGCATTATTTGGTGTTAGTTATGCTTAATGCTTGTTTATGATTGTTTTCGTTCTTGGTTGGTTGCTTATCAATCTATTTGCTAGACTTTCCTTGTACTAAGTGGGAATACTACTTGTGCATCCAAAATTCTTAAACCAAGTTGTGCCAAATGAGTCCACCATACCTACCTATATGCGGTATTTCCATGCCGTTCCAAGTAAATTTGTATGTGCCAACTCTAATTTTCAAAATGAAATTCCTTTTTGTGTGCCTGTACCGTTCATGAAGTGGCAGGGGGTGGCCAATATTTTTCCATGCTAGATGTGTTATTCTCAACATGAGTGTTTACTCACTTGTCATTACACGAGAGTGTGGCGGTAATAGGGATGCCCAGTCACGAAATGAAAAAGAAATTTACTTTATGTTGTCAAATAATAAATTCCTTGGAAAAATGTTGGTATGGAAGGCACCCGTGGATATGACTAGCCATGGATTGTGAAAGAATGGTGGAAAAAGGAGTAAACTTTATTTTATGTTTGGGACCGCCTATGATGTATCTAGCATGGAAAGTATTGGGAATTACTCAGCCGTTTTCGTTGACGGGAAAAGCACACCTCTCAAAATATTTTATTTCTCATTTTAAGCTTTGAGCTCTGGCACCTCTACAATCTATGCTTCCCTCCGCGAAGGGCCTATCTATTTTACTTTATGCAATTTTTATTTTTATTTGAGTCTCCATCTTCTCTTATAAAGCACCAGCTAGGGAGTGTTATGATCATACTTGTGCATTGGATGTAGCTAATATTTGAGTGTGTTTCATGAATGGATCAATGATTGAGCATGATGGGCTAGGGATAACTTTCTTTAGTGTTGATATTTTGAAAGATATAGTTGCTTTGTTGATATGCTTGAGTATTGAAATCTTCATGTCAAATATAGTCTATTGCTTTGAATCATCTAAAAGTTCAAATGTACATGCTACAAAAGAAAAGAATAAGTGATGAACATGTTAGGAAGCATTCCACATCAAAAATTCTGTTTTTATCATTTACCTACTCGAGGACGAGCAAGAATTAAGCTTGGGGATGCTGATACGACTCCAATGTATCTATAATATTTGATCATTCCATGCTGTTATACTATCATTCTTGGATGTTTTATATTCATTTTATAGCAACTTTATATCATTTTTTGGTACTAACTTGTTGACATAGTGCCCAGTGCCAGTTATTGTTTTTTGCTTCGTAGAATATCCATATCAAACGGAGTCCAAACACAGCGAAACTCTTTGGAGATTTTTTTTTCTACCCAGAAGAAACATTTGGAGCCAAGGAAGTGCAGGAGGGAAGGCCCGTGGGGCCCACAAGGCACCAGGGGGCGAGAGGCCCCTAGCATGCCCTGATGGGTAGTGGGGCCCACATGGTCCTTTCCACCGCCTCTCAGCTCTATAAATACCCAAATATCCCAGAAACCCTAGGGGAGTCGACAAAACACAATTCCAGCTGCCGCAAGTTCCAAAACCATGAGATCCAATCCATAGCACTATTCTGGCACCTTGCCAGAGGGAAACATGATCACATAGGGGTTAATCATCCTCATTGGTGCTCCTCCAATGATGCATGAGTAGTTTACCACAGACCTACGGGTTCGTAGGCAATATCTAGATGACTTCTTCTCTCTTTTTGATTCTCAATACAACGCTCTCCACGATGTTCTTGGAGATCTATTTGATGTAATGACTTTTTGCGGTGTGTTTGTTGGGATCCGATGAATTGTGAGTTTATGATCAGTTCTATCTATGAATATTGTTTGAGTCTTCTTTGACCTCTTATATGCATGATTATTATAGCCTTGTATTTCTTCTCCAAAACTTTGGTTTGGTTTGGCCAACTAGATTGATTTTTCTTGCAATAGGAAGAGGTGTTTTGTGATGGGTTCGATCTTGAAGTGCTCAATCTCAGTGACAGAAGGAGAAGTGAAACGCATGTATCGTTGCCATTAAGGATAAAAAGATGGGGTCTATTCCTAGATGAATAGATCTTTTCTACATCATGTCATCGTTCTTATTGCATTACTCTGTTTCTGCTTGAACTTAATACACTAGATGCATGCTGGATAGCGGTCGATGTGTGGAGTAATAGTAGTATATGCAGAATCATTTCGGTCTACTAATCTTGTACGTGATGCCTATATACATGATCATTGCCTTGGATATCGTCATAATTATTTGCTCTTCTATCAATTGTCCAACAATAATTTGTTTACCCACCGTATGCTATTTCATAGAGAGAAGCCACTAGCGAAATCTATGCCCCCCGGGTCTATTTCCTATCATATTGTTTTCAGATCTATTATTCCAAAAACCCAAAAATACATTGCCGCACTATTTATTTATTTATTTATTTTGTGTTTTGCTAGATCTCTTTATCCAATCTCATACAATTTAATCTATCTCAATACCGAGGAGGGATTGACAACCCCTCTTACGCGTTGGGTTGCAAGTATTTTTTATTTGTGTGCATGTACTATTTACATAGTGTTGCTTGGTTCTTCTACTAGATTGATAACCTTGGTTTCATAATTGAGGGAAATACTTACCGTTGATGTGTTGCATCATCCTCTCCTCTTCGGGAAAATACCAACGCAGATACAAGCAATCAAAACACCAGCTCCTAGATCACACAAAGCATTGCACTCATAATCTTTAATTTTAACTTTGGTTGTTGGTTCTCACTCATCATGCACCTTTCTTGGCATTAGGTGAATTGATCATGCATTGAATCAAAGAAACACATTCAATTACAAAGCAACTATCAAAATTAAGTCCTTGTAATCCAAAGTAGTGGGCACATCACTATCTAAAGTTTTAACCTCTTCAAACCCACTTTTATTAATTTTAGCATTATGACCACCACCCTCCAAATTACTAGGATGCATTCTACTTAAAGTTGACTCATCTCTAGTCCCTTCATTATCAAGTTTTATATTTCTAAATAAGGATTTGACAGGAGATATGCCAATTGTTTTTACATTAAAACGTCCATTTTGCATCATGTTTTCGTATTGTTATTTATAATGTTTTTATGCATAATAACGCTTTTTGGAGTATTTCTAATGCCTTTTCTCTCATAATGTGCAAGGTTTACACAAAGAGGAAGAATGCCGGCAACTGGAATTCTGGACCTGGAAAAGCTACGTCAGAGTTACTTATTCTGCACATCTCCAAATGAGCTGAAAATTTACGGAGAATTATTTTGCAATATATAAAAAATACTAGTGAAAATAACTACCGGAGGAGGCCCACCAAGTGAGCACAACCCACCTGGGCACGCCAGGCCTCCAGGCACGGTCTGGTGGGTTGTGCCCTCCTCGGCCCACCTCTGGTGCCCCTCTTGTGGTATATAAGTCATTTTGACCTAGAAAAAAAAATAAGTGGAGGACTTTCGGGATGAAGCGCCGCCGTCTCGAGGCGGAACTTGGGCAGGAGCACTTTTGCCCTCCAGCGGAGCAATTCCGCCGGGGGAACTTCCCTCCTGGAGGGGGAAATCATCGCCATCATCATCACCAACAACTCTCCCATCTTGGGGAGGGCAATATCCATCAACATCTTCAATAGCACCATCTCCTCTCAAACCCTAGTTCATCTCTTGTGTTCAATATTTGTACCAGAACCTTAGATTTGTGCTTGCGGGTGACTAGTAGTGTTGATTACATGTTGTAGTTGATTACTATATAGTTTATTTGGTGGAAGATTATATGTTCAGATCCATTATGCTATTTAATACCCCTATGATGTTGAGCATGGTTATCATTTGTGGTTAGTTACTTTTGTTCTTGAGGTCACGGGAGAAATCTTGTTGCAAGTAATCATGCGAACTTGATATGTGTTTGATGTTTTGATGATATGTATGTTGTGATTCCCTTAGTGGTGTGATGTGAACGTCGACTACATGACACTTCACCATATTTGGGCCTAAGGGAACACATTGTGGAGTAGTTATTAGATGATGGGTTTCTAGAGTGACAGAAGCTTAAACCCTAGTTTATGTGCTACTTTGTAAGGGACCGATTTGGATCCAAAAGTTTAATGCTATGGTTAGATATTATCTTAATACTTTTCTCATAGTTGCGAATGCTTGTGACGGGGTTAATCCTAAGTGGGAGGTTTGTTCAAGTAAGAACAGAACCTAAGCACCGGTCCACCCACATATCAAATTATCAAAGTAGCAAACAAAAATCAAACCAACACTATTGCAGGATGCTGCTAACGCGACACTACGACCAGAGATCCTTCGAGAAACTATGTGCGATGCAATAATCGCAAATGGTGGTCTGTGAAAACCATCAAAAATTTACAAAACTTTTGCGATGACGGATGCATCAAACATGGTTTAGATTTTAGTTGCGTGTGCGATGAAGGGCATACGGTTCAGTTCAATTAACTATTTGCAATGAGGAGGAACAAAAGAAACGGGTAGCTAGATGAAGGCGTGTGCGATACACAGCATATGGTTCACTCGGATGAACTGTTGGTGATTAGGCAACACAAAATAAACGGGCAACCAGATGAAGGTGTGTGCGATATACAACATATGGTTCACTCGGATGAACTGTTTGTGATTAGGCAACACAAAAGAAACAGTCAGCCAGATCAAGGTGTGTGCGATATACGCATGCGGTTCACTCAGCCCTTGTCGTCAGTGTGTGACCTCTGTGGCAACCGTTAGCTCCCTAGGCGCCTGTTCGTGTACCGTGGCAACCGTCCATCGACTCTTCGCCTTTCCCTCTTGATTTGCAACGGTTGTCGCACGCTAGCTCTTCCTCCCCACTCCATTTGCCTTCACTCTTCCTTCTGCCATTGTTCGATCGTCTTCTCCATGGAGGGAACAGGCTGGAAATGACCCCGTTATTTTTGCGGTCTTGCCCCGATCTGAATGATGACGCGGTGGAGGAACTCATTGATCGGTGCGACGTCATCACCTCGGCTAGCATGGCAGGTTCGTTCAAGACCATTCTTGACTCAACTAAGAACATCATTACAAGGAACCCAAGGGTCCAGGAGCGGTTTGATCTCCCCTATCTTCTTCACCGTGACCCTGCTGACTGGCGCAGGGATGAGGGAAGCCTCGCCTTGTGTAAGTTGATGCCACTTGATAATGATACGTATGATGTTAAGATGCCATCTCTTGAGGGCAAGGCTTGGGCAGGCGCAAATGGAGATTGGGTTGTTTATATTGGATACAACTGCGAGTGGGAACTTGTGAATGTGTACACTCGTCACTGGGTTCCACTTCCAAAAATCTCAGACGACTGCCCAAAGGTTGAGTACACCAGTATTCTATGTGAGTTCAAATATGATCATGCTGATTGTAGTCTACGGAAGATAGCAATTTGTCAAGTTCCCAACCGCTCTTGGGATTACATGAACTATGAAGTTGTTGCTATCTTCGACAAGCTTGTTGCCGTCCTTACTTCCACGCCTCGATGGATATTGCTCAAAAATCAATTTCTGTACACGGATGGGTACTGTGATGCAATTCAATACGAGGGTCTTGTGTTTGCCGCCACCACTTGTGGCACTATTTTTGCATGGAATCCTGATGCTTTCGGTACACTTGTCTTCCACCGTAATTATCATTGTTTCATCCACATGCATGCGGGTTAGCTAGTTTCCCTTTACTAATTAACCTTCTTGTGTTTCCAAGGTCCTGTGAACATTCCACCACCTATACTTGAAAATTTTTATAACCAAGGGGGAGATGACAATACTGATGATCACAAGCATGAGGATGAGCAGCACCCATATACTTCGTGGCGCCTGGCAACTTATTCCGATGGATCACCTCTTCTTGTGTATATACAGGGCACTACTGATGTTACTAAGGAAGCATGTGTTGTCTCGCATGGTCGCACTCCCCGGACCTATTCCAACATCCCTTGCAGGGTATTCGGGATGGATACTAGTGTACTAGCGCCAACACCTTCTCCCGGGTTCAGTATTGAAAGTCTTGGAGGAAACTCGCTCTTCCTTGGACAAAACTATCCAATGATGGTGGAAGGCGATCCAGCCGCTATTGACACAACGTTACTACCATTTATGAGAAGCAACTGTATCTATACCTCGGACATTACTATGCTTCCCTACCGTCCCAATATGGGTCCTGACATAGGCCGCTTTAGCCTCGATGATCAGTCCTGCGTTGGTCTTGAGATTGACAGTAGTTGGCCCTTCGCAGAGAATCACTTCTAGTTCAAAGCAAGTGTTTCCAATGCCGACGAGTGGTTGAGCTGAAGTTCATTTCATCGCTTTGTTATTTGTTGTGTGAGAAATTTTTTACTAGAATATTTTGTTGGAAATGATCTATAATCCAACGTCCATCCTCATTGTCGTTGTGAGTTGATGACTTGTTGTATGTAATCAATGGTACATTTGCATATGCGTCCATCAACTCACGCCTTCTAGTGGTGTCCATTTGAATAGTGCTAGTGATTTTAGTTGCAAAAATTAGACAGTGCTAGTGATTTGTAGCTACATATTTTGACAAATCGCAGTGTTACAAGGTTGACAAATGGCAATGTTACTAGATAAACAAATGTCAATCTTTCCAGTTTGACAAATGGCAACATACCCAAAATGACAGATATGAAAATCTTACCCAATTGTTTGTACGTGCTAGCACACGAGTCATGCAAAACAGCCGTTTGCGTTGAACGGATGCAGAAATCCTGCTCGGCACATTTTCCCTTGGCTTCCTGGGGAAGCTATCGGTTTGCATACGGGTGTTCTAACTAAAACGTTTGCGATGAGTGTTTTATATTTAAAAACCATTGACATTTTTTTCAAAAGAAAATCATTTGATAAGTCTATACATTAAGAGAGAAAAAACGCAAGTTCGTTCAAACCATATCTTTCATTCAGTCACACTGCGAATTTATATTCATATGATCGAGAATTTGAGATACAGTATTAAACCCCAAAAAAACTATTTCCGGCGACGGCAGAGGCGGCGTGCCGCGCCTTCATTATCGTTGTCGTCCTCCGGGACGCCGTTGTTGAAGTCTTCAAGGCAGCACAAAATATTCTTCACTTGTAAATCAAACACCATGTCGTCACGCGATCGATGGGCGGGGCGCGGGAGGACGGCAACTGGCATCGCTGAGAGGTAGCGGTCGACGACAGCGTCCCGTGCCGCTAAGGGGGGTGCGTGCACGGGCACGTGCACGGGCACAACGGGTGCAGCCAAACGCACGGGGACTAGTGCCGTGGTGGGTGGAGGGGCGCGCATGGGCAGGGGCACGGGCACGGCAGGTGCAGCCAAAACGCATGGGGGCCGGCGCCACGGTGGGTGGAGGGGCGCACACCGGCACGGGCGCTGGCGCTGGCATGTACACGAGCTCGCGCGGGTCGGTGGAGACCTCGCGGACGCCCGCGGCTTCCAGCTCTGTGATAGTGCTCGGTGACCAGCCCGTCAATGCTATGGGGATGGTCGCTGGCGCGGGCGCGGGGATGGGAGTTGGGACGAGAGTGGGGGCAGCAACCCCCGCGACCAGCTCGTTCTGGGCCATGTCCATGAGGCCCCATTCCTCCTTATTTTCTATCTCCTCTGGCTCAGAGTCGACTTCACCAAACTTGAAGAATAGTGGCAGATGATCATTCTGCGCCATGGCGTTGGTGGATGTCTACGGGAGGGAGGGGAATGGGAGGCGAACAGTAAGGCCGGCCGTATTAAACAGCTGCTCGGGCACCATTAATGGAGAGTAAGGCGGGCGACCATGGAAGTCAAAGTGCTCCCTTTCCCAGTGTCGGTGTACTAGAGTAGGGGTACCCTAGTATCCCGAACTTGTGCACGGGCAGTCGCAGCATCCCGCGGCAAGGCTTGCCGGGTGACCGCCAAGGTCCTCCGTGGTTCCTTTGGAGCCATTCAAGGACAAAGTATCCAAGCCAAGGAGACAAGACCCCAGCAAGAGGAGCTTGCCGGGAAGGCCAACCAAGGCATCTCAAGGAACTTGCCGCGACGCGCCACACGTCCCGGCAAGGCCCGGTGAGCGACAAGCTACCGGACGCGACAAGACAACGACCGCGGCAAGGCGCTTGCCGCGGCAAACCACCACTCAGTACCCGTGTTCCAACACATCCACCAATGTGTCGCTCTGGGACCCTTCCAGGCGTACGTGGCGGGAGGCTGTGCAGCCAGCGGTGTGCGGTGGCAAGCGGCGCTGACAAGATTGCCATCGTGGCGAGCGGTGGCGTCCCTAACGGTCCCTTTTGTACTATTTGGGCGACGCAGACGGGCATTTAATGCCCTTGTCCCCTGCCGTCAGGGTTAGGTATGCGGGCCTTGCCGGGACGCATGGCGCGTCGCGGCAAGTTCCTTGAGATGCCTTGGTTGGCCTTCCCGGCAAGCTCCTCTTGCCGGGGTATTGTCTCCTTGGCTTGGATACTTTGTCCTTGAATGGCTCCAAAGGAACCACGGAGGACCTTGGCGGTCACCCGGCAAGCCTTGCTGCGGGATGCTGCGACTGCCCGTGCACAAGTTCGGGATACTAGGGTACCCCTACTCTAGTACACCGACAGGAGCCCCCGGGCCTGGGCCATACACGGTGCCGAGCGCTATTGGGCCAGGCCCAAAACAGGGCACGGGCACGCGTGGCCTGGGTTACGCCGTATCTCTCCCCGTATCCACCGCGCCCTCCCCGAACGGCACATGTTGAATGCGGCGTCGTGGGAGAGATCGTGGGTGGTTTCTTTATTTGGAAAGGCGGAACGTCCGCCCCCTCCCTCTTTATAAGCAGGGGAAACAGGGGTAGTTCGCCCATTAGCCAGTTGCTACTCCAATCTCGGAAACTTCCGCCGCTCCCCCTTCTTCCCAAAGCTGAAAGAGAGCAGCGCCCTGCCCCCTATCGCCACCAGCACCACCAACACCGTCGACCTCCTCCACCACTTCCGCCATGGCTCTGAAAGCCGACAAGGGGAAGGTTGTGAAGTCGACCGAGGCGCAGCGGCTTGCGGCGCTGCGAAAGGAGCGGGCAATCTCCCCCCCAAGCTCGCCGCCAGGGAGCTGAGGGAGTATTACTACCTCTTCTGGTCGACGGAGACGCGAGCGCATCCGCGCACGAAGGTACTTCCAGCCGTCGCTTGGAAAATGGCTCCAAATGGATATCCTTTCTTCGCCTTGTTCTTCTACTGCGGGCTCTGACCACGGCAAGAATTTTTGCACTTCTTCCCCTACCTGGCGCGCCAACGATGTTGGGAAACTAATCCACGAGCACCTATGGGATCGGCGGGCCGAGCCCCTTTCGGTTCGGCGGGGGGGGGGGGGGGGGGGGGGGGGCGGAGATCGCACGAAGAGCAGATCGAGGTGAAACACACGAGCAGTTTACCCAGGTTCGGGCCGCACGGATGTGTAAAACCCTACTCATGCTTTGTGGTTTGTATTGAGTTCTTGCTCGGGAGCGCTGAGTGCTACAGTACACACCAGCAGCTAACGAGACCGAGCGTGAGTGTTCTCTCCTTCCAACCCCCGTCTACGTTGCGCATGGGCCTCCTTTTATATGCTCAAGGGGTCACCGACAGGTGGCAACGTAGGCAAGGGTAAAAATGGAAAGGTGTTGCGGTTGGTACAGCTACCTGCTACAGTGTATCATACCTAACCCTGTAGGCGGGCAGAGCCCGCAGTAGAAGAACTTGTGCACGGGCAGTCGCAGCATCCCGCGGCAAGGCTTGTCGGGTGACCACCAAGGTAGCAGGTAGCAGGAGGCGCTGGCGAATCCGGCAAGAAGCGCGCCGGCCGGGGAGGACGCCGCGGCAAGGCCAAGCAGCGGCAAGGAGACAGACCTCCCCACGGCCGCGACAAGGATGAAGATGACGACGACGACGAAGACATGGATGATGTCGAGACCAGTGAGCAGGAGTTCCAGAAAGCCACAGAGGTCTTGTGCGTTGACGGCGGTGCTTCTCTGCATACTTCGCACCGTGAACTCAAGCAGTGGGTGCGGGAAGTCAATCCGGCGGAACCACCTGTCGAGTCACGCAAGCTTCTGAAATGGTCCAGCACGCCTATCATCTTTGATATTAAGGACCACCCTGATCGCACAACTGCGGTCGGGTGCTTGCCGATGTTGGTTTCACCAACTATCCGCAACCTCAAGGTCACTAAGATGCTAGTTGACGGCGGGGCCGGCTTGAACCTGATCTCCTCCGCTGTACTCCAGAAACTCCAGATCCCTGATAGCGAGCTTGAAGAGACCGGCACATTCCAAGGAATCAACCCGGGAAGGAGCAAGCCGAAGGGGAAGGTCACGTTGCCAGTAACATTTGGCAGCGAGTTGAACTTCAGGACTGAGAGGGTCACTTTTAACGTTGCTGATTTTCCATTGCCTTACAATGGGATACTCGGCCGTCCAGCACTCGCCAAGTTCATGGCAGCCTCTCACTACGCATACAACATGCTGAAGATGCCAGGCCCGATAAGCGTCTTCTCTGTCCCTGGCGACAAGAAGGATGCTCTTATCTGCGCCGACAAGATCTACCGGCAAGCGGCAGCCACAACAGATCGCAAGTCACCTGCCGTTGAAGCTCCCGGGGGAAAGAAGAAGAAGACCAAGTCCGGCAAGAGTTCTGATGCCCACTCCGGCAAGCGCACCTCTTCGGAGTGCTGCGCTACCGTCGAGCTCCACCGGCAAGTGTAAGAAGACAATGGCAGCTCCGCCAGAGACCAAGAAGGTGTCCGCCAAGGAGGACGACACTGGTGGTACCTTCACCATCAGTGCCATTCTTGACCCTAAATAGGAAAGCGCGCTCATTGCTTTCCTGCGGGCGAACGTCGACGTGTTTGCGTGGCAACCATCTGACATCCCCGGTGTTCCCCGGAAAGTAATTGAGCACCATCTTGCCGTTTGTCCTCATGCACGGCCTGTCAAGCAGAAGGTCAGGAAGCAAGCAGTGGAGCGCCAAGAATTTATCGCAGAAGAGATCAAGAGATTGGGAGTAGCAGGCCTTGTCAGAGGAGTGCTCCATCCTACGTGGTTGGCCAATCCTGTAGTCGTACGCAAGGCAAACGGGAAATGGAGGCTTTGCATTGACTTTACCGATGTTAATAAAGCTTGTCCCAAAGACCCATTTCCCTTGCCGCGCATTGACCAGATTATTGACTCCATGGCCGGATGTGACTTGCTTTCATTTCTTGACGCATACTCAGGATACCATCAAATCTTCATGACAGAAGAGGATGAGGAGAAGACCACATTCATCACTCCATGTGGCACGTACTGTTTCATACGGATGCCTTTCGGTTTAAAAAATGCTGGTTCAACATTTGCAAGGGTAGTCCATGTCGCTCTTGAGCCACAAGTACACAGAAATGTGGAAGCCTACATGGATGACATAGTGGTCAAGAGCAAGGACAAGGCAACTCTGATTCAAGATTTAGACGAGACCTTTGCAAATCTGCGCAAGATCAGCCTCAAGCTCAACCCCGAGAAGTGTGTGTTTGGAGTCCCCTCCGGCAAGCTTCTCGGGTTCTTCATGTCTCAGCGTGGAATTGAAGCCAATCCCGACAAGATCAAGGCCATTGAGCAGATTGAAGCACCAAAGCGCGTCAAGGATGTACGAAGACTTGCCGGTTGCGTGGCTGCTCTCAGCAGGTTTATCTCTAGGTCTGCTGAGCACGCCCTGCCGTTTTTCAAAATATTGAAAAAGGCAGGTCCAATGAAATGGACTCCGGAAGCGGAGGCTGCGCTGCAAGACTTGAAGAGATACCTGTCCTCCACTCCAACACTTGTCGCACCTAAGCCACAAGAGAAGTTGCTGCTGTATATAGCGGCAACCAATCAAGTGGTTAGTGCTGCGTTAGTAGTAGAGAGGGAGGCAGATGATGAGCCAGCAACCACGGCAGGCGCATCCAGCGACAAGCAGGGGGCTTCCCCGACAAGCTCTGGTCCCGACAAAGATGGATCTGCGCAGGCGCGCGAGGAGATACAGAAGAGAATGGTACAACGCCCAGTTTACTTTGTCAGTTTCCTTCTGCAGGGGGCTAGGTCAAGGTACTCTGGTGTGCAGAAATTGCTTTTTGGCCTTCTCATGGCCTCGAGAAAGCTGCGCCATTACTTCCAAGCACATGAGATCACAGTTGTCACTCGTTTTCCGCTGAAGAGGATACTACAGAATCCAGAAGCAACAGGCAAGATTGTTGAGTGGGCACTGGAACTGTCAAGCTTTGGCCTCAAGTTTGAGAGTACTTCAACTATCCAAAGCAGAGCATTGGCAGAATTCATAGCAGAGTGGACACCAACACCAGATGAAGAAATTCCAGAAACGAGCATCCCCGTCGAGGAAGCAAGCAAAGAGTGGCCGATGTACTTTGATGGTGCCTTCTCACTGCAAGGCGCCGGCGCTGGCGTGCTGCTTGTCGCACCCATCGGAGAGCACCTCAAGTACGTAGTCCAGATGCACTTTCCCAAGGAGCAAGCAACAAACAATACTGCAGAGTATGAAGGCTTGCTTGCTGGTCTCAGGATCGCGGCAGACCTTGGGATCAAGAAGCTCATTGTCAGGGGTGACTCGCAACTTGTCGTCCGCCAAGTGAACAAGAGTTATCAGAGTCCGTTGATGGAAGCCTACGTTGACGAAGTAAGAAAGCTAGAAGAGCACTTTGACGGCCTACAGATGGAGCATGTTCCAAGAGCTCAGAACGACATTGCCGATGGCCTATCAAAGTGCGCCACACTTACGTTACCTGTGGAACCAGGGATCTTTGTGCTCAAGCTGACTTGACCGTCCGTAACGCCGTTAATTGGACAGAGCAAGAAGAGGAAGTTGATTTCTGGTGACTATTTTCGGGCAGAGCTTCCCCAACCCGCCGCCAAGAAGGTCCCCAAGAGCAACACCAAAAGTGCTGAGGAGCAGTCTGCTCCGGCAAGCCCTAGGGTTTGTTCCGTTGAAGCAGAGGCTCCCGACAAGTTTTGCTCCGGCAAGCTTGCCGGGGAACGTCAAGCTCCGGCTGAGCCGCAGGTTCTCGCCGTAGAAGCAGATGTTCCCGCAGCAGCAGATGTGCCTTTAGTCCTTGTTGTCGAGCCACAAGCTCCAGCATGGGCACAATAGATTGTCCCTTTCCTTCAAACAGGAGAACTTCCCGAAGAGCAAGAAGAAGCGGAAAGAGTAGTCCGGCAGTCAAGTATGTACCAGTTTGTCGACAACACACTGTACAGAAGAAGACTCAACGGTGTGAAATTGAAGTGTATTCACCGAGAAGATGGACAAAAGCTGTTGGCAGAGATACATGGAGGCATGTGTGGTCACGACATTGGCGCAAGAGCACTTGCCGACAAAGCATTTAGGCAAGGTTTCTTTTGGCCGACAGCCCTTCAGGATGCAACTGCACAAGTAACCAAGTGTGAAGCACGCCAGTTCCATTCCAAGCAGATACACCAGCCAGCTCAAGCTCTCCAGACGATCCCTTTATCCTGGCCATTTTCGGTCTGGGGGCTCGACATCCGCGGCCCCTTTCCCCGAGCAGTCGGGGGCTTTGAGTACTTGTATGTTGCAATCGACAAGTTCACAAAGTGGCTGGAAGTGGAAGCAGTGAGGAAGGTGACAGCATAGTCACCAGTCAAGTTCTTTAGGTCGATTGTTTGCCGCTTCGGGATCCCTAACAGGATAATCACCGACAACGGTACGCAATTCACGAGCCGCACCTTCAAGCAGTACGTCCAAGATCTTGGCGCCAAGGTCTGCTTCTCTTCTGTTGCTCACCCGAGAAGCAACGGTCAAGCGGAGAGGGCAAATGCTGAAGTGCTGCATGGGCTCAAGACCAGGACTTTCGACAGGCTGCACAAGTGCGGAAGAAACTGGATTGAGGAGCTGCCAGTGGTTCTTTGGTCGATCAATACGACGCCAAATCGAGACACTGGACAGACACCTTTCGCTCTAGTCTATGGAGCAGAGGCAGTTCTCCCCATGGAACTCGTATACGGGTCACCTCGAGTGCTCGCTTATGATGAGCTTGAGCAAGAGCAGCTGCGACAAGATGACGCGCTGCTCCTTGAGGAAGACCATCTTCAGGCTGCTGTACGAGCTGCTTGCTACCAGCAAGCTTTGCGCCGCTACCATAGCCGCAAAGTTAACGCCAGAAGTCTCGAGGAAGGCGACCTTGTTCTTCGGCGTGTTCAGTCCGCCAAGAATTCCAACAAGTTGACGCCGAAGTGGGAAGGCCCTTACCAGGTGAAACGAGTCACTAGGCCTGGCGCTGTCCGCCTTGAGACCGAAGATGGCATTCCGGTGAGCAACTCCTGGAACATTGAGCATCTTCGTAAGTTTTACCCGTAAGGCGCGGTTGCCGGAACCCGTTCCGGCAACCACCTTTTGTACAAGTCTTGCCGCTGTTGCATGTAATCCTTTGTACAAAGCCGGGCGCAGACCCCGTGCATAAAGCTCATGTGCTCCGCACATCTTGTCAATTTCATGCTTTCTATTTTTTGCATGTGTTATCTGACACTTTGTGCAGTACCTACCCCCGGTAAGCAACAACGAGCCATAAGGCTCCATATCTTTATTTTCTCCTTTTTCTTTTTTTTTCTCAAGGAAAGGAAGGTTCCCTCGCCCACAAGTTTGCCGGGGGGGAAAGGAGAAGATAATGGTATGGACCAGGCGTCGTTCAAGAAAGTTTCGCCTTACCAGGAAGCAAACAACAGAAAACAGCGACAAGAAAAGAAGACAACGGGCGGCCTAGTCTACGCGATCGCCCTTAACCCTCTTGATCCCGCTCACCTTGTCCACAATGGGTGCGACAAGGGTCTTGAGCACCTCCAGATCAGCATCCGGCGGCAGGGTCTTGAGGATGTTGGTGAGGTTGAGGCTCGGGTTGCGGAAGGCCACCTTCACCAACACCTTTTGAAGAGCTCCCGCGCAGATGTTGCGTGACTCATCGGCCAGCTGCTTTGGGATCCTCTCCCAGAGTCGCTGGAGGGCCGTCGCCACGCCGTTGAAGAACGAGGTGAGCTTGGCGCTGGGTTGGAGGTTCTCGTTGGAGGGATACCCGAGATCCTCCATCCCCAGCCGCGCCAGCTCCCTGTCAATGTCTGCGGCAACATTCACGAGACCCTCCGTCCAGTGCTCCACATTCTCCCTAAATGTCAGGACCCCGATTCCAAGCCACATCGATCTAGCTGGTAACACCTCATATCACTTTGCGGCCTCACGCACGGTATCCCACGGTGTCGCCTTATCATGGCCCAGGACCGTTTGCGCCTTTTGGCTCACGTATATGACAATGTCGCTAGCATCCATATGACCCAGAACCCGGGCCGACATGGCTAGTCGTGAACCCAAAGCGGCACAGACCTATGGAGACAGGCATACATGAATCACATCGAACATGTCGGTCATCAACGAGTGATTCTGGGCTGTAGCACTGGGCTAACAGGACTCCGGGGGTTCCGGGCTGTAGCAGGCTAGGCAGGACTCCAGAAGTCACCGCGTGACATTTCCCCGAAGGGACAGACATAGGGACGAAGTGAAACACATGCCGGCCAGTCAAGTGTCCTGAACAGTAGTGCTGGGCTAGCAGGACTCCGGTGAACCGGGCTGTAGCGGACTACTATGGCTCGAGGAACACTAGACTACATTTCCCCATAAGAAAGGCTGCGAAGGATAAACAACTAGATTGTCGGATCCCACTCATACCAAGCATTTCAATCATACACACAAGATGCCCGATATGAGTACATACAACATTGCATCACAACAAAACTCTACAACTCAAGTACTTTATTTAAAGGCTCCAGGGAGCCATACATAACATGTTCATACAGATAGGGGTCACATGACCCGACACTCAAGTCATACAATCATATAGGCACATGCGGAAGCAACTAGTCTGAGTACAGACTCTAAAAAGAAGGAAGGCTTCTCAAAGCCTGTCTATCTACATAGGGCCCTCCATGGCCGGGATCACCACCTGTTTGGCTAGTCACTCGTCGACGTCAAGGTCTACATAAAATCCATTGGAGGGGGCAGTGTTGTCGTCTGAAAACAATAAATAAGCAAACATGAGTACAAAGGTACTCAACAAGTCTTACATCAGAACCTACTATACATGCTCATTCTCAGGAAGGTGGTGGGGTTATGCAGCAAGCCAGCTTTGACTCTTGGCTAAGCTATCCTACGGAACCTCTCTAGTAAAATAGTTTTCGCACACGAGTCCACTACTCACCAACACAATACTCCACCGGGGATCCTCCCTCGTTATCCTGCGAGAGGGCCATCCTCGGTACTCACACTTATCTTGAGTCTTTTAGTAGTATCCATTAACTTGTCTATGAACTGTATATGCAACCAAGTAGTCCTTTACCGCGGACGCGGCTATTCGAATAGTTTTATACCCTGCAGGGGTGTACTTCGTCATACACGCTTTCACCGCTTACCGCCGTCTACACGACATGTACTCGGCAACCTTCAAGCGGAAGCCCAGCGAGGGTGTCGGCCACGGCCTACCTAAACACCTAAGTCTCTAGTCCAGGTTTATCGCCTATCCAGGTTCCATCCGCAGGGAGTCCGGCCGAGGTTTCCACTTACGGCCCCGAACGATGTGAACAGGGTTCCCGAGACACCAAACGGGTGACTCGGTACACTGTGCCATGGTGTATCTACCGCAACATAGCCCACCCCTAGGGTCAGCGCTACGCACGGCCGCCAACACATATCCTACAAACACCAGAAACTAATTGCAACTCCTGGACAGAGTACTAGGGTGGCTAAGAAGCCGAGAGGGTTAATTAAGGATCCCAATGCACGGTAGTAGCTGAATCTTAAATCACACATACAGATCTTAGTTCTTAGGGACGGCCTCAATGAAACAACCCACCATGTACTCCTACATGGCCTCTCATCGATACCTTTACCAAATCATGTTCAACACATCCCTCATATTACCAACATAAGCATTTCACTCTAGCCCATCACCCAGATGAACCAAACCTGACACAACTCTAAGCATAGCAGGCATAGCAATGTAGGAATCACAGAAACATGGCTCAATCAACTCCTACACATGCTAGTGGGTTTCATCTAGTTACTGTGGCAATGACAGGTCATGCAGAGGATAAGGGTTCAACTACCGTAGCACACAACAGTTTGAATCACGTTGTCTTAATGCAGTAAACAAGAGCAGAGGCGAGAACATGGGTTTGTATCGGAATGATCAATGGTTGCTTGCCTGATGGAGTGGTAGTGGGATACTGCCCTTCAGTTGGATACTCGTGAATATCCTCGGAGGCAGAACCTACCACGAAGAACACAACCGAGCACAATCAACACATGACGATATGCAACAATATGATGCATGCTATGACATGGCAATATGAATGTGTTTGGCCTAATGCAAGCTAAAACAGAAAGGGATGAACTCATTTGAATCCAAGATTCAAATATTAGCTCATTAAATATGGCATTTATAGGGCATTTTCTTATTCTGCTTAAACAGCAAGGTAAACTTGTTTTGTCATGCATGAAACCATTACAGATGGATAGATTGAATTTTTCTGATAATTTTTCATATATAATTTATCTCATTTGGAGTTATGGTTGAATTTTTATGAATTTTTGAAGTTTGAACTATTTTCTGGAATTTCTTGAATAAGAATAAAGCCACAAAATCAATTACTGCGTCAGGGTGATGTCAGCAGGTCAAAGGCGCCAACCCAGGTCAAACCTGACTGGTGGGGCCCTTCTGTCAGCCTCTCAGTGCACTAACTACGTTTAATTAGCCTAATTACTGGGCAGGGCCCACTAGTCAGTGACTGATTAAGTAGGAATTAATTAAAACTAATCCTAATTTAGTTAACAGACCGGCCCCACCTGTCATAGACTCAGGGGGTCTACCTGGGCCCACCCAGGGGTCAAACTGGGTCAACTCGCCGGCGTTGAGCCGCCGGCGAGGCCCGAGACGGCGGAGGGCTTCGGAAAACGCCCTCAGGCGACCAAAACGACGGTGGAGATGTGCTACGCGATGCGGGGAGCGAGCCGCATCGTTTGGTGGTGATAGTTGGGCTCGGGGTGGCCGGAAACGACGCCGGCGACGAGCTTGGTGGTCGCCGGAGTTCGGGCGAGGTCGGATTCGAGGCTACAGTGCACGGGAGGAAGAACTGGTGGTGGCAACGGGTCCCTGGGGCTGCGCTGATCATGGTGGTGTGCCTGGCCACGACGGCGATGAGGCACGGCGCCGGCGAGCTTCGGCCGCGGTGGAAATCGGAGCTACAGGGTGCAAACGAGCAAGGGGAAGGTGGGGATCGAGAGAGAGGCTCACGGGGAGTGCAGCGGTGGCCTCAGCGGGCTCGGGGACGGGCTGGAGAAGAGGTGAGGTCGCCGGCGATCTCGGATGCCCGAGGTTGAAGACGAGGGCGAAGGCGGCGTTGCAGGGCTTCCGACGAAGCGTGGCTCGGTGGGGAGGACGAGGGAGCCGAGGCGAAGCTTATGGACTCGTCGGAGGGGCGAGGGGAGGTCTCTGGCGACGGCTACGACGATCGGCGGCGAGGGGCGCGCTCGGCCATCATGGGAGAGGATGAGGGAGACGAGGGGGAGAGTGAGAGAGGACGGGAGAGGATCAAGGGGGTCTCGTGGCGTCTCTAGGCGCCTCCCGGCGTCGGCAGAAGCAGGAGGTGGCCGACGTGTGGCCGGCACACGGCGAGCACGCGCCCGTGCCTCCTGGCGCGAGGTAGGGGGTGACTGGCGCTGGCCAGTCGGCTGGGCCGAGCCAGGTAAGGCCCAGGTGGGCTTCTTTCCCCCTTTTTTGATTTTTGTTTTCTTTTTCTGTTATTCTATAGCTTTAGGGCTTTAATTAAAATACCTAGGCACTTTCTAAAATCCTGAAAATAATTGTGGGCTCTATTGGGATTATTCCTAACAGCAAACAATTATTTCCAGAATTATTTGAGCACTTGAATTATTTAATAGCATTTAAATGCCCAAATTCAAATATTTATGAATTAAATCAGTGACCTTCTATTGTCCTAGAAAAATGTGCACCTATTTTTCCAAGGGTTCTAACCCAAGGCAAAGAGGGTGAACATTTTAGAAGGGCATTTCAGGTTCATTGAAATTATTTTTAGTAAACCCTAGTTGATTTCAGGGGGGGGGGGGGGCGGTGCTGGGGGTTCTGCCTTCCCCATTTCAAGTTTTTGATGAATGTAAACATGATGCACACTCTAATGCATGGACTAGCTAGGGTGTGACACTAAAAGTGTTCTGGGCGGCAGCAGCACTCACCAGCAGCGCCTTGTCGGCCTTGACCTCCTCCTTCAAGGCCGCCTCCTGCTCCCTGGCGCCGTCCAGCGTCTTTGTCAAAGTAGTCAGCTTCAACTCAAGATCTGCGTTGGAGTCCTTGGCGGTGCTAAGCTCCTTGCCCTTCTCGGCAAGACGAGCCTGCAGCTCTGAGTGGCTGTAGGCGTCCTTCTCTCGCCCACGCTTGAGCACGGCAAGCCCTTCACCGCTCGCCTTGAGATCGGCCTCCAGCTGCGCCACCTTCGTCTCCAGCTCCTTCTTGGCGGCCTCGGCAGCTGCGGCGGCATCCTCTGCTTGCTTGAGGGCTCCGCCGAATGTTCGCTCGTGCGCGGCAAGCTCCTCCTCATGGCTGTCAAGGTTGACCTTCCGCTGCACCAGCTCGCCCTCCTGCGCAGACAGCTTTTCAGCGGCAAGCCGCTGTTGCTCTTCGACTTCAGCCCTCTCGAGGAGGAAGGCCTTCTGCTCCTCGGCGAGTTGCGCCCGCTCCTCTGCCAGGGACCGGAGAGCTTCCTGGTTGAGACCCCGGAGCTCCTCCGCGCGCTTTTCGATGTCCGCTCCCGCCTTCGCAACAAGCGCCTTGCGGGATTCCAGCTTGGCTTGCCGAGCACGGTAGAGCGACACCAGCTTCCGCAGCAGCCGCTCCTCCTCAGGCTCGCTGCTACTGCTGCTCGGCGCGTCAAACAGCGTCAGCCTAGCAGAGGCGAGCACCTCCCCGTCGAAGCTCTCTCCCTCGACCGGCGCCCTGGAGCTTGACGCCCAGGGGAGGTTGATGAAGACGCCATTGCCGGCCTTCAAGTAGACGCCTGGCTGGGGCTCTTCGGAGCCTGACGCAGCGGCAGCGGCAGAGGGATCGGCGGTCGGCATAGCGCCTGGCGCTCCTGCGGCCTCAGGGCCGTCAGTGCAATCGCCAGACCCCCCGCCTGCTTCTGTGGCGGCAGCTTTGGCGGCCTCTGTGCCGGCGGGATCGTCAGCGCCGACTGCTTCTTCGGTGGCAGCGGCGTCGTCGGCGGCAACCTCGGTCTCCATCGGCTCCGCAGCAGATGGGTCTGACGGCCGGAAAAGGGAGAAGAGTCAAGCAAATATCCAAAAAAAGAAGATCAAAAGAAGAAGAACCCAAGGGAAGTTTTGAAGCGAGAGGATTACCTATACCGGGTTCTGTAGTCGTGGTCTCCGCCGCCGTGGGGCCGCTGGTGTTGTCCCTTGCCGGAGACTTCTCCCTTGCCGGAGAACTCTCCCTTGCCGGAGACCTCTCCCATGCCGGAGGACTCTCCCTTGGCATTTCGGGGGTGGCCTCCGGGCGCTCCTGGTGGGGCTGCTCTGCTCCTACACAAACCAACAGTCAGATGTCAACAAAGAAAGAGTATCCATGCGCGCCTAAAAGCGGAAAGCGAACCATATACTTATGCTGGGGGCTGCTCTGGAGAACAGTTGCCGGGTCCAGCAAGGTTGTCTTAGACGCACCCCCTGCTGTCGCGGTGGGATCGTCCTCGATGATAATCACCAGGACCTTGGCTCTCTTCGCTGCTCTCTGGGCCAGAGTCCTAAAAAGGAATAAGTTCAGAGTAAGGCAAATGAGATACAAGACAAAACAACAAGAATTTAAGAACTACAAGTACAACAAGAGAATCTTACTCTTCTTCTTCCTTGTCGGAGCTGAACATGGAGAAGTCGAAGTCCCGCTCACGTCCGGCGCGAGGAGGCGGAGGAGTAGGTTCCCTTGGCCGCTTGGCGGGAACAGTGGCGGTGCTCTGAGATGACCCCGCTCCGGCTGCCGCCACGGCGTGGGAAGCGGCAGGAGCCGAAGCGGTGGTCCGGGTGGACCCCGCTCCAGTTGCCGCAGCAGCATGAGGTGCTCCCGCGGCAACAGCGCTTGCCGCGGTGGAGCGTGTCACGCGGCGCGGCGACTGTCGACTCGCCCGCCGCCCCGCTACGTCCCCGGGCTTGCGGTGACGCCTTCTTGGTGGAGCTGGGGGCTCTGCTTGCGGCGAGCTGTCTGAGGATGAGGAGGAAGAGGAGTTGATCTCCAACGAGCCGCTCGTATCCTCGGCGGGCTCGCTCGACTCGACGTCATGCCCGGCAAGCTCTTCCTCGCTGGCAAGCTCCTCCCGCTCGGTACGGCTTGCCGCCTCTGCTGCCTCTGCCTCCTCCACGGTGAATCCAAACTCACCCGCGGCTGCGGCTGCCACCGCCTCTTCCAGCCTGGTGGCGATGCGTTTCATCTCCACATTGGTGGTGTCGCGAGTGAGGCTTTTCTTTTCGTCGGAGCGGACCAACACTTCTACCAAGCCATCAAAGAACTCCTGCACTACGTCGTCTGCAGGCTCTTGCCAAGTTGGGACAATTCCATGCGAATCGCACAACGGCATCATTGCACGGATGCGGTCGAGCGCGGAGTTGTTGCACAGCGGAACGACACCCTTCGGCAACCTGAACACTTCGGGATGTTGAGGCTCGTACTTGAACAACTCCTGGAGCATCGCGTTAAGCTCCAGAACAGTGAAGTTGAAGTTGAGGCCCGGATGCAGCCTCATGATATCCGCCGCATTCTTGAATTCCCAGGTGGGTTCCCTCCGTTCCTGCAGGGGGGCGATGCGGCGGCGAAGAAAATCTGCGCCAATAGCGCCTACAGTGAGCCCGGCAAGCCTGAGGCGTTGGATCCGGGTGACGGCAATCTTCAGCCTATCGTCTTCTGGGGCCACGTTTCTCCAATCGCTGCCGCGTGCTACTGGGGCTTGGCGCCGGGCAGTAAACGGCTGCGGGTTCTCCTCGACAATCCAGCACCAGTCTGCTCTCCATCCCTCCCACTTGCTGCGGAACTCTCCCTCCAGATAAGCGTCCTTCTTGCCGGCCCTCGAGATCCAGGTGATTCCGCCGGATAAAGGCTCTCCTTTCTCTACTCGGGGCATAAAGAAGTTGCGAAAAAGGGTTACATTTGGATAGACTCCGACAAAGTTTTCGCAGAGATGTGCGAAAACTGCCATGGTTAGAACAACATTGGGGGTGAAGTCAAGGAGGCGGAACCCGTAGGTGTTCATAATATCGCAGAAAAACTCAGAGAAAGGCGGGCAGAGCCCGCAGTAGAAGAACAAGGCGAAGAAAGGATATCCATTTGGAGCCATTTTCCAAGCGACGGCTGGAAGTACCTTCGTGCGCGGATGCGCTCGCGTCTCCGTCGACAAGAAGAGGCAGTAATACTCCCTCAGCTCCCTCGCGGCGAGCTTGGGGGGGGGGGAGATTGCCCGCTCCTTTCGCAGCGCCGCAAGCCGCTGCGCCTCGGTCGACTTCACAACCTTCCCCTTGTTGGCTTTCAGCGCCATGGCGGAAGTGGTGGAGGAGGTCAACGGCGTTGGTGGTGCTGGTGGCGATGGGGGGCAGGGCGCTGCTCTCTTTCAGCTTTGGGAAGACGGGGGAGCGGCTGAAGTTTCTGAGATTGGAGTAGCAACCGGTGAATGGGCGAACTACCCCTGTTTCCCTGCTTATAAAGAGGGAGGGGGCGGACGTTCTGCCTTTCCAAATAAATAAACCACCCACAATCTCTCCCACGACGCCGCATTCAACACGTGCCGTTCGGGGAGGGCGCGGTGGATACGGGGGGAGATACGGCGTAACCCAGGCCGCGCGTGCCCGTGCCCTGTTTTGGGCCTGGCCCAACAGCGCTCGGCACCATGTATGGCCCAGGCCCGGGGGCTCCTGTCGGTGTACTAGAGTAGGGGTACCCTAGTATCCCGAACTTGTGCACGGGCAGTCGCAGCATCCCGCGGCAAGGCTTGCCGGGTGACCGCCAAGGTCCTCCGTGGTTCCTTTGGAGCCATTCAAGGACAAAGTATCCAAGCCAAGGAGACAAGACCCCGGCAAGAGGAGCTTGTCGGGAAGGCCAACCGAGGCATCTCAAGGAACTTGCCGCGACGCGCCATGTGTCCCGGCAAGGCCCGGTGAGCGACAAGCTCCCAGACGCGACAAGACAACGACCGCGGCAAACCACCACTCCGTACCCGCGCTCCAGCACATCCACCAACGTGTCGCTCTGGGACCCTTCCAAGCGTACATGGCGGGTGGCTGTGCAGCCAGCGGTGCGCGGTGGCAAGCGGCGCTGACAAGATTGCCATCGTGGCAAGCGGTGGCGTCCCTGACGGTCCCTTTTGTACTATTTGGGCGACGCAGACGGGCATTTAATGCCCTTGTCCCCTGCCGTCAGGGTTAGGTATGATACACTGTAGCAGGTAGCTGTACCAACCGCAACACCTTTCCATTTTTACCCTTGCCTACGTTGCCACCTGTCGGTGACCCCTTTAGCACATAAAAGGAGGCCCATGCGCAACGTAGAGGGGGGTTGGAAGGAGAGAACACTCACGCTCGGTCTCGTTAGCTGCTGGTGTGTACTGTAACACTCAGCGCTCCCGAGCAAGAACTCAATACAAACCACAAAGCAGGAGTAGGGTTTTACACTAGAGTAGGGGTACCCTAGTATCCCGAACTTGTGCACGGGCAGTCGCAGCATCCCGCGGCAAGGCTTGCCGGGTGACCGCCAAGGTCCTCCATGGTTCCTTTGGAGCCATTCAAGGACAAAGTATCCAAGCCAAGGAGACAAGACCCGGCAAGAGGAGCTTGCCGGGAAGGCCAACCAAGGCATCTCAAGGAACTTGCCGCGACGCACCACGCGTCCCGGCAAGGCCCGGTGAGCGACAAGCTCCCGGACGCGACAAGACAACGACCGCGGCAAGGCGCTTGCCGCGGCAAACCACCACTCCGTACCCGCGCTCCAGCACATCCACCAAAGTGTCGCTCTGGGACCCTTCCAGGCGTACGTGGCGGGAGGCTGTGCAGCCAGCAGTGCGCGGTGGCAAGCGGCGCTGACAAGATTGCCAACATGGAGAGCGGTGGCGTCCCTGACGGTCCCTTTTGTACTATTTGGGCGACACAGACGGGCATTTAATGCCCTTGTCCCCTGCCGTCAGGGTTAGGTATGATACACTGTAGTAGGTAGCTGTACCAACCGCAACACCTTTCCATTTCTACCCTTGTCTACGTTGCCACCTGTCGGTGACCCCTTGAGCATATAAAAGGAGGCCCATGCGCAACGTAGAGGGGGGTTGGGAAGGAGAGAACACTCACGCTCGGTCTCGTTAGCTGCTGGTGTGTATTGTAGCACTCAGCGCTCCCGAGCAAGAACTCAATACAAACCACAAAGCAGGAGTAGGGTTTTACGCATCCGTGCGGCCCGAACCTGGGTAAACTGCTCGTGTGTTTCACCTCGATCTGCTCTTCGTGCGATCTCCGCCCCCTCCCCCCCCGCCGAACCGAAAGGGGCTCGGTCCGCCGGTCCCATAGGTGCTCGTGGATTAGTTCCCCGACATCTTTGGCACGCCAGGTAGGGGGTGCGTCGAGGTTGTGTGAACCTGATCCGGCGTTCACATGAGCTAAATCTTCATCGTCTTCATCGACATGCCGCCGAAGAAGAAGGCTTCGGAGGCGGCTGCTCCGTCCGCGCCGAACCCACCACCGCCGGAGCAAACGGCTGGTGGGGTAGACGCCGGCGGAAGAACGAGCGTCGACGAGGGAGCTCACGGTGCTGCCAGGTCCAAGGACAAGGCTGCGCTGCCCATCGGTGGCGCAGTCGGCTCCCACAACGACCGGGCGCACTCCAAGACCTCGGCGTCCGTACATGCACCGTGCCCATCCCAGGAGGGGCGGGACCAGCAGCGTCATGGTACTCACGGTACCATACGTTTGCTAGACCAAGATCGAGCTGGTGGATCTCGGAGTGCTCAAGACCAGCATGCACGCCAACATGCTGGCACGAGCGGGGCACGGTCGCCTGGACGAGATACTGCTCCTTCTAACATAGTTAGAAGTCCGAGCATATCCCGCTCCTCACACCGTTCGCCACCGCCACCCGCCACTTCAGCAGAAGCTTTGGCGCGAGCTCAATTGCTCCTAGACTACCCTCCAGCGGCAGACAAGATCGACGACTGGAGGGCCACCATTCAGAGTCTCATCGGCTTCGCCAACGGCGACACTCCATGGCAGCCGAGTACATCACAGCCGCGGCAAGGCAGCCACGCACGAGCCGGTGGTGACAAGACCGGTGGGGGTGCAACCACCGTGCACTCTCCGCCCCGAAGGCCAAGATCGCCGACTTGCCGGATCCACCTCGACAGCTACTCCACCATGTCATCAGATCCACGAGCTCGTCGCGATCAGCGCCAAGTTCTTCACGAACGACAGCAAGAAGATGCTCGTACTTGCATCGAGCGCCGAAGAGAAGCGCGGCGTCAATCAGACCAGCGCGCTGGGCCCTCTGTCGACGTGCATGCGCCAGGGGAACCAGGCGACTTGCTGTACGCGGTAGGTTGCCCTGTGTTTACTCGTGAGCTGCGGCAAGTCCAGTGGCCCAGCAAGAAGAATTTCAAGCCAGGCGTACCAGAGAAGTATGACGGCAAGTCGCATCCGTCGGAGTTCCTCAGCATCTACACCATCGCGGTGAAAGTTGCTGGGGGGCGGGATGACAAGATCCTTGCCAACTACTTCCCGCTGGTGCTCAAGCCCAACGTCAGGTCCTGGCTCATGCATTTGCCGGACAACTCCATATCCTCCTGGGCAGACCTATGCCATCAGTTTGTCGGCGCCTTTACAGGTGGCCACAAACCTCATGGCCAAGAGAGTGACCTTCACCTGCTCGCCCAGAAGGAAGGAGAGCCCCTACGCAAGTACATTCAGTGATTCAGCCGTGTACAGCACAACATCCCAGATGTCCACCCTGCCGCGGTCATCAACGCGTTCCATCAGAACGTGCGTAACCGCAGGATGCGGGAGGAGATGGCGATGTGCAAGATCAGAGACGTCAGTGAGCTATATGCCCTGGCCGACAAGTGTGCACGTGCTGAGGAAGGGAGGAAACTCCCCAGAGAGAATACAGGAGCAGGAGGATCTGACAGCGAGGATGCTGCCCCGGCAAAGAAAAACCGGCGGCGGAACAACAGGAAGAAGAAAGGCAAAGATGTGCTAGTCATTGAGCAGTCCGGCAACGAAGGTGGCGCCAAGAAAGCCAAAGCTGGTAGCTTCGGCAAGGAGATTGCCGCATGCACCAACTGCCAGGCTGTGGCGGTCGCTGACAAGCAGGACGACACCGACAAGCAGTACTGCAAGATCCACCGCACCAAGGGCCATGACCTCCAGAGCTGCAAGAAGGTCGAGCAGCTTGTCCAGCAGCAAAAGGCTGAATACGAGCGACGCGACAAGGAGAGGGCCCAAGGAGGCGCTGGAGAATCCGGCAAGAAGCACGCCGGCCGGGGAGGACGCCGCGGCAAGGCCAAGCAGCGGCAAGGAGACAGACCTCCCCATGGCCGCGACAAGGATGAAGATGACGACGACGAAGACATGGATGATGTCGAGACCAGTGAGCAGGAGTTCCAGAAAGCCACAGAGGTCTTGTGCATTGACGGCGGTGCTTCTCTGCATACTTCGCACTGCCAACTCAAGCAGTGGGTGCGGGAAGTCAATGCGGCGGAACCACCTGTCGAGTCACGCAAGCTTCTAAAATGGTCCAGCACACCTATCATCTTTGATATTGAGGACCACCCTGATCGCACAACTGCGGTCGGGTGCTTGCCGATGTTGGTTTCACCAACTATCCGCAACCTCAAGGTCACTAAGATTCTAGTTGATGGCGGGGCCGGCTTGAACCTGATCTCCTCCGCTGTACTCCAGAAACTCCAGACCCCTGACAGCGAGCTTGAAGAGACCGGCACATTACAAGGAATCAACCCGGGAAGGAGCAAGCCGAAGGGGAAGGTCACGTTGCCAGTAAAATTTGGCAGCGAGTTGAACTTCAGGACTGAGAGGGTCACTTTTGACGTTGCCGATTTTCCATTGCCTTACAATGGGATACTCGGCCGTCCAGCACTTGCCAAGTTCATGGCAGCCTCTCACTACGCATACAACATGCTGAAGATGCCAGGCCCGATAAGCGTCATCTCTGTCCCTGGCGACAAGAAGGATGCTCTTATCTGCGCCGACAAGATCTACCGGGAAGCGGCAGCCGCAACAGATCGCAAGTCACCTGCCGTTGAAGCTCCCGGGGGTCAGAAGAAGACCAAGTCCGGCAAGAGTTCTGATGCCCACTCTGGCAAGCGCACCTCTTCGGAGTGCTGCGCTACCATCGAGGACGCACCATCGAGCTCCACCGGCAAGTGTAAGAAGACAATGGCAGCTCCGCTAGAGACCAAGAAGGTGTCCGCCAAGGAGGACGGCACTGGTGGTACCTTCACCATCAGTGCCATTCTTGACTCTAAATAGGAAAGCGCGCTCATTGCTTTCCTGCGGGCGAACGTCAACGTGTTTGCGTGGCAACCGTCTGACATCCCCGGTGTTCCCAGGAAAGTAATTGAGCACCATCTTGCCGTTTGTCCTCATGCGCGGCCCGTCAAGCAGAAGGTCAGGAAGCAAGCAGTGGAGCACCAAGAATTTATCGCAGAAGAGATCAAGAGATTGGAAGCAGCAGGCCTTGTCAGAGGAGTGCTCCATCCTACGTGGTTGGCCAATCCTGTAGTCGTACGCAAGGCAAATGGGAAATGGGGGCTTTGCATCGACTTTACCGATGTTAATAAAGCTTGTCCCAAAGACCCATTTCCCTTGCAGCGCATTGACCAGATTGTTGACTCCACGGCCGGATGTGACTTGCTTTCATTTCTTGACGCATACTCAGGATACTATCAAATCTTCATGACATAAGAGGATGAGGAGAAGACCGCATTCATCACTCCATGTGGCACGTACTGTTTCATACGGATGCCTTTCGGTTTAAAAAATGCTGGTTCAACATTTGCAAGGGTAGTCCATGTCGCTCTTGAGCCACAAATACACAGTAATGTGGAAGCCTACATGGATGACATAGTGGTCAAGAGCAAGGACAAGGCAACTCTGATTCAAGATTTAGACGAGACCTTTGCAAATCTGCGCAAGATCAGCCTCAAGCTCAACCCTGAGTAGTGTGTGTTTGCAGGGGCTCTCCTTCCTTCTGGGCAAGCAGGTGAAGGTCACTTTCTTGGCCATGAGGTTTGTGGCCGCTTGTAAAGGCGCCGACAAACTGATGGCATAGGTCTGCCCAGGAGGATATGGAGTTGTCCGGCAAATGCATGAGCCAGGACCTGACGTTGGGCTTGAGCACCAGCGGGAAGTAGTTGGCAAGGATCTTGTCGTCCCGCGCCCCGGCAGCTTGCACCGCGATGGTGTAGATGCTGAGGAACTCCGACGGATGCGACTTGCCGTCGTACTTCTCTGGTACGTCTGGCTTGAAATTCTTCTTGCTGGGCCACTGGACTTGCCGCAGCTCACGAGTAAACGCAGGGCAACCTACCGCGTACGGCAAGTCGCCTGGTTCCCCTGGCGCATGCATGTCGACAGAGGGCCCAGCGCGCTGGTCTGATTGACGCCGTGCTTCTCTTCGGCGCTCGATGTGAGTACGAGCATCTTCTTGCTGTCGTTCGTGAAGAACTTGGTGCTGATCGCGACGAGCTCGTGGATCTGATGACGCGGTGGAGTAGCTGTCGAGGTGGATCTGGCGAGTCGGCGATCTTGGCCTTCGGGGAGGAGAGTGCATGGTGGTTGCACCCCCACCGGTCTTGTCGCCACCGGCTCGTGCCTGGCTGCCTTGCCGCGGCTGTGATGTACTCGGCTGCCGTGGAGTGTCGCCGTTGGCGAAGCCGATGAGACTCTGAATGGTGGCCCTCCAGTCGTCAATCTTGTCTGCCGCTGGAGGGTAGTCTAGGAGCAGTTGAGCTCGCGCCAAAGCTTCTGCTGAAGTGGCGGGTGGCGGCAGCAAACGGTGTGAGGAGCGGGATATGCTCGGACTTCTAACTATGTTAGAAGGAGCAGTATCTCGTCCAGGCGACCGTGCCCCGCTCGTGCCAGCATGTTGGCGTGCATGCTGGTCTTGAGCACTCTGAGATCCACCAGCTCGATCTTGGTCCAGCAAACATATGGTACCGTGAGTACCATGACGCTGCTGGTCCCGCGCCTCCTTGGATGGGCGCGGTGCATGTATGGACGCCGAGGTCTTGGAGTGCGCCCGGTCGTTGTGGGAGCCGACTGCGCCACCGATGGGCAGCGCAGCCTTGTCCTTGGACCTGGCAGCACCGTGAGCTCCCTCGTCGACGCCCGTTCTTCCGCCGGCGTCTACCCCACCAGCCGTTTGCTCCGGCGGTGGTGGGTTCGGCGCGGACGGAGCAGCCGCCTCCGAAGCCTTCTTCTTCGGCGGCATGTCGATGAAGACGATGAAGATTTAGCTCGTGTGAATGCCGGATCAGGTTCACACAACCTCGACGCACCCCCTACCTGGCGCGCCAAAGATGTCGGGGAACTAATCCACAAGCACCTATGGGACCGGCGGGGGGGGGGGGGGGGGGGGGGAGGGGGCGGAGATCGTACGGAGTGGTGGTTTGCCGCGGCAGGCGCCTTGCCGCGGTCGTTGTCTTGTCGCGTCCGGGAGCTTGTCGCTCACCGGGCCTTGCCGGGATGCGTGGCGCATCGCGGCAAGTTCCTTGATCTCCGCCCCCTCCCCCCCCCCCCCCGCCGAACCAAAAGGGGCTCGGGCCGCACGAAGAGCAGATCGAGGTGAAACACACGAGTAGTTTACCCAGGTTCGGGCCGCACGGATGCGTAAAACCCTACTCCTACTTTGTGGTTTGTATTGAGTTCTTGCTCGGGAGCGCTGAGTGCTACAGTACACACCAGCAGCTAACGAGACCGAGCGTGAGTGTTCTCTCCTTCCAACCCCCCTCAACGTTGCGCATGGGCCTCCTTTTATATGCTCAAGGGGTCACCGACAGGTGGCAATGTAGACAAGGGTAAAAATGGAAAGGTGTTGCGGTTGGTACAACTACCTGCTACAGTGTATCATACCTAACCCTGACGGCAGGGGACAAGGGCATTAAATGCCCGTCTGCGTCGCCCAAATAGTACAAAAGGGACCGTTAGGGACGCCACCGCTCGCCACGATGGCAATCTTGTCAGAGCCGCTTGCCACAGCGCACCGCTGGCTGCACAGCCTCCCGCCACGTACGCCTGGAAGGGTCCTAGAGCGACACGTTGGTGGATGTGCTGGAGCGCGGGTACGGAGTGGTGGTTTGCCGCGGCAGGCGCCTTGCCGCGGTCGTTGTCTTGTCGCGTCCGGGAGCTTGTCGCTCACCGGGCCTTGCCGGGATGCGTGGCGCATCGCGGCAAGTTCCTTGAGATGCCTTGGTTGGCCTTCCCGGCAAGCTCCTCTTGCCGGGGTCTTGTCTCCTTGGCTTGGATACTTTGTCCTTGAATGGCTCCAAAGGAACCATGGAGGACCTTGGCGGTCACCCGGCAAGCCTTGCCGCGGGATGCTGCGACTGCCCGTGCACAAGTTCGGGATACTAGGGTACCCCTACTCTAGTACACCGACAGGATCCACGAGCACCTATGGGACCGGCGGACCGAGCCGCTTTCGGTTCGGCGGGGGGGGGGGGGGGGGGGGGAGATCGCACGAAGAGGCGGATCGAGGTGAAACACACAAGCAGTTTACCCAGGTTCGGGCTGCACGGATGCGTAAAACCCTACTCCTACTTTGTGGTTTGTATTGAGTTCTTGCTCGGGAGCGCTGAGTGCTATAGTACACACCAGCAGCTAACGAGACCGAGCGTGAGTGTTCTCTCCTTCCAACCCCCCTCTACGTTGCGCATGGGCCTCCTTTTATATGCTCAAGGGGTCACCGACAGGTGGCAACGTAGACAAGGGTAAAAATGGAAAGGTGTTGCGGTTGGTACAGCTACCTACTACAGTGTATCATACCTAACCCTGACGGCAGGGGACAAGGGCATTAAATGCCCGTCTGCGTCGCCCAAATAGTACAAAAGGGACCGTCAGGGACGCCACCGCTCGCCACGATGGAAATCTTGTCAGCGCCGCTTGCCACCGCGCACCGCTGGCTGCACAGCCTCACGCCATGTACGCCTGGAAGGGTCCCAGAGCAACACGTTGGTGGATGTGCTGGAGCGCGGGTACGGAGTGGTGGTTTGCCACGGTCGTTGTCTTGTCGCGTCCGGGAGCTTGTCGCTCACTGGGCCTTGCCGGGACGCGTGGCGCGTCGCGGCAAGTTCCTTGAGATGCCTTGGTTGGCCTTCCCGGCAAGCTCCTCTTGCCGGGGTCTTGTCTCCTTGGCTTGGATACTTTGTCCTTGAATGGCTCCAAAGGAACCACGGAGGACCTTGGCGGTCACCCGGCAAGCCTTGCCGCGGGATGCTGCGACTGCCCGTGCACAAGTTCGGGATACTAGGGTACCCCTACTCTAGTACACCGACAGGAGCCCCCGTGCCTGGGCCATACACGGTGCCGAGCGCTGTTGGGCCTGGCCCAAAACGGGGCACGGGCACGCGTGGCCTTGGTTACGCCGTATCTCTCCCCGTATCCACCGCGCCCTCCCCGAACGGCACGTGTTGAATGCGGCGTCGTGGGAGAGATCGTGGGTGGTTTCTTTATTCGGAAAGGCGGAACGTCCGCCCCCTCCCTCTTTATAAGCAGGGGAAACAAGGGTAGTTCGCCCATTCGCCGGTTGCTACTCCAATCTCGGAAACTTCCGCCGCTCCCCCGTCTTCCCAAAGCTGAAAGAGAGCAGCGCCCTGCCCCCTATCGCCACAAGCACCACCAACACCGTCGACCTCCTCCACCACTTCCGCCATGGCTCTGAAAGCCGACAAGGGGAAGGTTGTGAAGTCAACCGAGGCGCAGCGGCTTGCGGCGCTGCGAAAGGAGCGGGCAATCTTCCCCCCAAGCTCGCCGCGAGGGAGCTGAGGGAGTATTACTACCTCTTCTGGTCGACGGAGACGCGAGCGCATCCGCGCACGAAGGTACTTCCAGCCGTCGCTTGGAAAATGGCTCCAAATGGATATCCTTTCTTCGCCTTGTTCTTCTACTGCGGGCTCTGCCCGCCTTTCTCTGAGTTTTTTTGCGATATTATGAACACCTACGGGTTCCGCCTCCTTGACTTCACCCCCAATGCTGTTCTGACCATGGCAGTTTTCGCACATCTCTGCGAAAACTTTGTCGGAGTCTATCCAAATGTAGCCCTTTTTCGCCACTTCTTTATGCCCCGAGTAGAGAAAGGAGAGCCTTTATCCGGCGGAATCGCCTGGATCTCGAGGGCCGGCAAGAAGGACGCTTATCTGGAGGGAGAGTTCCGCGGCAAGTGGGAGGAATGGAGAGCAGACTGGTGCTGGATTGTTGAGGAAAACCCACAGCCGTTTACCGCCCGGCGCCAAGCCCCAGTAGCACACGGCAGCGATTGGAGCAACGTGGCCCCGGAAGACGATAGGCTGAAGATTGCCGTCACCCGGATCCAACGCCTCAGGCTTGCCGGGCTCACTGTAGGCGCTGTTGGCGTAGATTTTCTTCGCCGCTGCATCGCCCCCCTGCAGGAACGGAGGAGACCCGCCTGGGAATTCAAGAATGCGGCGGATATCATGAGGCTGCGTCCGGGCCTCAACTTCAACTTCTCTGTTCTGGAGCTTAACGCGATGCTCCAGGAGCTGTTCAAGTACGACCCTCAACATCCCGAAGTGTTCAGGTTGCCGAAGGGTGTCGTTCCGCTGTGCAACAACTCTGCGCTCGACCGCATCCGTGCAATGATGCCGCTGTGCGATTCGCATGGAATTGTCCCAACTTGGCAAGAGCCTGTAGACGACATAGTGCAGGAGTTCTTTGACGGCTTGGTAGAAGTGCCGGTCCGCTCCGTCGAAAAGAAAAGCCTCACTCGCGACACCACCGATGCGGAGATGAAACGCATCGCCACCAGGCTGGAAGAGGTGGCGGCAGCCGCAGCCGCGGGCGAGTTTGGATTCACCATGGAGGAGGCAGAGGCAGCAGAGGCGGCAAGCCATACCGAGCGAGAGGAGCTTGCCGGCGAGGAAGAGCTTGCCGGGCATGACGTTGAGTTGAGCGAGCCCGCCGAGGATACGAGCGGCTCGTTGGAGATCAACTCCTCTTCCTCCTCATCCTTAGACAGCTCGCCGCAAGCAGAGCCCCCAGCTCCACCAAGAAGGCGTCTCCGCAAGGCCGGGGACGTAGCGGGGCGGCGGGCGAGTCGACAGTCGCCGCGCCGCGTGACACGCTCCACCGCGGCAAGCGCTGTTGCCACGGGAGCACCTCACGCTGCTGTGGCAGCTGGAGCGGGGTCCACCCGGACCACCGCTTCTGCTCCTGCCGCTTCCCACGCCGCGGCGGCAGCCAGAGCGGGGTCGTCTCAGGCCACCGCCACTATTCCCGCCAAGCGGCCAAGGGAACCTACTCCTCCGCCTCCTCGCGCCGGACGTGAGCTGGACTTCGACTTCTCCGCGTTCAGCTCCGACAAGGAAGAAGAAGAGTAAGATTCTCTTGTTGTACTTGTAGTTCTTCAATTCTTGCTGTTTTGTCCTGTATCTCATTTGCTTTACTTTGAACTTATTCCTTTTTAGGACTCTGGCCCAGAGAGCAGCGAAGAGAGCCAAGGTCCCGGTGATTATCATCAAGGACGAACCCACCGCGACAGCAGGGGGTGCGTCCGAGACAACCTTGCCGGACCCGGCAATTATTCTCCAGAGCAGCCCCCAGCGTAAGTATATGGTTCGCTTTCCGCTGTTAGGCGCGCATGGATACTCTTTCTTTGCTGACATCTGACTGTTGGTTTGTGTAGGAGCAGAGCAGCCCCACCAGGAGCGCCCGGAGGCCGCCCCCGAAATGCCAACGGAGAGTCCTCCGGCAAGGGAGAGGTCTCCGGCAAGGGAGAGTTCTCCGGCAAGGGAGAAGTCTCCGGCAAGGGACAACACCAGCGGCCACCCGGCGGCGGAGACCACGACTGCAGAACCTGGTACAGGTAATCCTCTCGCTTCAAAACTTCCCTTGGGTTCTTCTTCTTTTGATCTTCTTTTTTTTGGATATTTGCTTGACTCTTCTCCCTTTTCCGGCCGTCAGACCCATCTGCTGCGGAGCCGATGGAGACTGAGGTTGCCGCCGACGACGCCGCTGCCACCGAAGAAGCAGCCGGCGCTGACGATCCCGCCGGCGCAGAGGCCGCCAAAGCTGCCGCCGCAGAAGCAGGCGGGGGGTCTGGCGATCGCACTGACGGCCCTGAGGCCGCAGGAGCGCCAGGCGCTACGCCGACCGCCGATCCCTCCGCCGCTGCCGCAGCGTCAGGCTCCGAAGAGCCCCAGCCAGGCGTCTACTTGAAGGCCGGCGATGGCGTCTTCATCAACCTCCCCTGGGCGTCAAGCTCCAGGGCGCCGGTCGAGGGAGAGATCTTCGATGGGGAGGTGCTCGCCTCCGCTAGGCTGACGCTGGTTGACGCGCCGAGCAGCAGCAGCAGCGAGCCTGAGGAGGAGCGGCTGCTGCGGAAGCTGGTGTCGCTCTACCGTGCTCGGCAAGCCAAGCTGGAATCCCGCGAGGCGCTTGTTGCGAAGGCGGGAGCGGACATCGAAAAGCACGCGGAGGAGCTCCGGCGTCTCAACCAGGAAGCTCTCCGGTCCCTGGCAGAGGAGCGGGCGCAACTCGCCGAGGAGCAGAAGGCCTTCTTCCTCGAGAGGGCTGAAGTCGAAGAGCAACAACGGCTTGCCGCTGAAAAGCTGTCTGCGCAGGAGGGCGAGCGGGTGCAGCGGAAGGTCAACCTTGACAGCCACGAGGAGGAGCTTGCCGCGCGCGAGCGAACATTCGGCGGAGCCCTCAAGCAAGCAGAGGATGCCGCCGCAGCTGCCGAGGCCGCCAAGAAGGAGCTGGAGACGGAGGTGGCGCAGCTGGAGGCCGATCTCAAGGCGAGCGGTGAAGGGCTTGCCGTGCTCAAGCGTGAGCGGGAGAAGGACGCCTACAGCCACTCAGAGCTGCAGGCTCGTCTCGCCGAGAAGGGCAAGGAGCTTAGCGCCGCCAAGGACTCGAACGCAGATCTTGAGTTGAAGCTGACTACTTTGACCAAGACGCTGGACGGCGCCAGGGAGCAGGAGGCGGCCTTGAAGGAGGAGGTCAAGGCCGACAAGGCGCTGCTGGCGAGTGCTGCTGCCGCCTAGAACACTTTTAGGGAGAATGTGGAGCACTGGACGGAGGGTCTCGTGAATGTTGCTGCAGACATTGACAGGGAGCTGGCGCAGCTGGGGATGGAGGATCTCGGGTATCCCTCCGACGAGAACCTCCAACCCAGCGCCAAGCTCACCTCGTTCTTCAAAGGCGTGGCGACGGCCCTCCAGCGACTCCGGGAGAGGATCCCAAAGCAGCTGGCCGACGAGTCGCGCAGGATCTGCGCGGGAGCTCTTCAAAACGTGTTGGTGAAGGTGGCCTTCCGCAAGCCGGGCCTCAACCTCACCAACGTCCTCAAGACCCTGCCGCCGGATGCTGATCTGGAGGCGCTCAAGACCCTTGTCACACCCATTGCGGGCAAGGTGAGAGGGATCAAGAGGGTTGAGGGCGATCGCGTAGACTAGGCCGCCCATTTTCTTCTTTTCTTGTCGCTGCTGGTCATGTTATGAGAACAATCTGTTAGAGCCGCGACAAGCTACCTTGTAATATAACTCTATTCTGGGTAATGATTGCAATGTTATTTCCTTTACGTGATTCCTTCCTTTGTATGTTTTTGCCCTACGCTTTTAGGGAACTTGCCGGCGCAGGCACCTTAGCCGCGAGCGCTGAGTGCGGGACGTCAGCAGCCTGCTGGCGGTGCCGCTACCGACAAGAAACCTTGTCGCAACTAGTCACAGCACACTTAAGTTGTTGAGCGGACTCGAAACAAAGTAAGGGCGCAACTAGCTACGAGTTGGTTCCTCCGCGCATAGGTTTTCCATACAAAGCACGGTCGTTCAAGGAAGATAACTTAAAAATTTTAAAAATATGATTGCTCAAACTTTGGCAACTTAGCTTTTCTGTTGTTTGCTTCCTGGTAAGGCGAAACTTTCTTGAACGACGCCTGGTCCATACCATTATCTTCTCCTTTCCCCCCGGCAAACTTGTGGGTGAGGGGACCTTCCTTTCCTTGAGAGAAAAAAAAGAAAAAGGAGAAAATAAAGATATGGAGCCTTATGGCTCGTTGTTGCTTACCGGGGGTAGGCGCTGCACAAAGTGTCAGATAACACATGCAAAAAATAGAAAGCATGAAATTGACAAGATGTGCGGAGCACATGAGCTTTATGCACGGGGTCTGCGCCCGGCTTTGTACAAAGGATTACATGCAACAGCGGCAAGACTTGTACAAAAGGTGGTTGCCGGAACAGGTTCCGGCAACCGCGCCTTACTGGTAAAACTTATGAAGATGCTCAGTGTTCCAGGAGTTGCTCACCGGAATGCCATCTTCGGTCTCAAGGCGGACAGCGCCAGGCCTAGTGACTCGTTTCACCCGGTAAGGGCCTTCCCACTTCGGCGTCAACTTGTTGGAATTCTTGGCGGACTAAAACACGCCAAAGAACAAGGTCGCCTTCCTCGAGACTTCTGGCGTTAACTTTGCGGCTATTTTAGCGGCGCAAAGCTTGCTGGTAGCGAGCAGCTCGTACAGCAGCCTGAAGAAGGTCTTCCTCAAGGAGCAGCGCGTCATGTTGTCGCAGCTGCTCTTGCTCAAGCTCATCATAAGCGAGCACTCGAGGTGACCCGTATACGAGTTCCGTGGGGAGAACTGCCTCTGCTCCATAGACTAGAGCAAAAGGTGTCTGGCCAGTGGCTCGATTTGGCGTCGTCCTGATTGACCAAAGAACCACCGGCAGCTCCTCAATCCAGTTCCTTCCGCACTTGTGCAGCCTGTCGAAAGTCCTGGTCTTGAGCCCACGCAGCACTTCAGCATTTGCCCTCTCCGCTTGACCGTTGCTTCTCGGGTGAGCAACAGAAGCGAAGCAGACCTTGGCGCCAAGATCTTGGACGTACTGCATGAAGGTGTGGCTCATGAATTGCGTAACGTTGTCGGTGATTATCCTGTTAGCGATCCCGAAGCGGCAAACAATCGACCTGAAGAACTTGACTGCTGACTGTGCTGTCACCTTCCTCACTGCTTCCACTTCCGGCCACTTTGTAAACTTGTCGATTGCAACGTACAAGTACTCAAAGCCCCCGACTGCTCGGGGAAAGGGGCCGAGGATGTCGAGCCCCCAGACCGAAAATGGCCAGGATAAAGGGATCGTCTGGAGAGCTTGAGCTGGCTGGTGTATCTGCTTGGAATGGAACTGGCACGCTTCACACTTGGTTACTTGTGCAGTTGCATCCTGGAGGGCTGTCGGCCAAAAGAAACCTTGCCTGAATGCTTTGCCGGCAAGTGCTCTTGCGCCAATGTGGTGACCACACATGCCTCCATGTATCTCTACCAGCAGCTTTTGTCCATCTTCCCGGTGAATACACTTCAATTTCACACCGTTGAGTCTTCTTCTGTACAGTGTGTTGTCGACAAACTGGTACATACTTGACTGCCGGGCTACTCTTTCCGCTTCTTCTTGCTCTTCGGGAAGTTCTCCTGTCTGAAGGAAACGGACAATCTACTGTGCCCATGCTGGAGCTTGTGGCTCGACAACAAGGACTAAAGGCACATCTACTGCTGCGGGAACATCCGCTTCTACGGCGAGAACCTGCGGCTCAGCCGGAGCTTGACGTTCCCCGGCAAGCTTGCCGGAGCAAAACTTGTCGGGAGCCTCTGATTCAACGGAACAAACCCTAGGGCTTGCCGGAGCAGACTGCTCCTCAGCACTCTTGGTGTTGATCTTGGGGACCTTCTTGGCAGCGGCTTGGGGAAGCTCTGCCGGAAAATAGTCACCAGAAATCAACTTCCTCTTCTTGCTCTGTCCAATTGACGGCGTTACAGACGGTCGAGTCAGCTTGAGCACAAAGATCCCTGGTTCCATAGGTAACTTAAGTGCGGCGCACTTTGATAGGCCATCGGCAATGTCGTTCTGAGCTCTTGGAACATGCTCCATCTGTAGGCCGTCAAAGTGCTCTTCTAGCTTTCTTACTTCGTCAACGTAGGCTTCCATCGACGGACTCTGATAACTCTTGTTCACTTGGCAGACGACAAGCTGCGAGTCACCCCTGACAATGAGCTTCTTGATCCCAAGGTCTGCTGTGATCCTGAGACCAGCAAGCAAGCCCTCATCCTCTGCAGTATTGTTTGTTGCTTGCTCCTTGGGAAAGTGCATCTGGACTACGTACTTGAGGTGATCTCCGGTGGGTGCGACAAGCAGCACGCCAGCGCCGGCGCCTTGCAGTGAGAAGGCACCATCAAAGTACATCAGCCACTCTTTGCTTGCTTCCTCGACGGGGACGCTCGTTTCTGGAATTTCTTCATCTGGTGTTGGTGTCCACTCTGCTATGAATTCTGCCAATGCTCTGCTTTGGATAGTTGAAGTACTCTCAAACTTGAGGCCAAAGCTTGATAGTTCTAGTGCCCACTCAACAATCCTGCCTGTCGCTTCTGGATTCTGTAGTATCCTCTTCAGCGGAAAACGAGTGACAACTGTGATCTCATGTGCTTGGAAGTAATGGCGCGGCTTTCTCGAGGCCATGAGAAGGCCGAAAAGCAATTTCTGCACACCAGTGTACCTTGACCTAGCCCCCTGCAGAAGGGAACTGACAAAGTAAACTGGGCGCTGTACCATTCTCTTCTGTATCTCCTCGCGCGCCTGCGCAGATCCATCTTTGTCGGGACCAGAGCTTGTCGGGGAAGCCCCCTGCTTGTCGCTGGATGCGCCTGCCGTGGTTGCTGGCTCGTCATCTGCCTCCCTCTCTGCTACTAACGCAACACTAACCACTTGATTGGTTGCCGCTATATACAACAACAACTTCTCTTGTGGCTTAGGTGCGACAAGTGTTGGAGTGGAGGACAGGTATCTCTTCAAGTCTTGCAACGCAGCCTCCGCTTCCAGAGTCCATTTCATTGGACCTGCCTTTTTCAATATTTTGAAAAACGGCAGGGCGCGCTCAGCAGACCTAGAGATAAACCTGCTGAGAGCAGCCACGCAACCGGCAAGTCTTCGTACATCCTTGACGCGCTTTGGTGCTTCAATCTGCTCAATGGCCTTGATCTTGTCGGGATTGGCTTCAATTCCCTGCTGAGACACGAAGAACCCGAGAAGCTTGCCGGAGAGGACTCCAAACAAACACTTCTCGGGGTTGAGCTTGAGGCTGATCTTGCGCAGATTTGCAAAGGTCTCGTCTAAATCTTGAACCAGAGTTGCCTTGTCCTTGCTCTTGACCACTATGTCATCCATGTAGGCTTCCACATTTCTGTGTATTTGTGGCTCAGAGAAAGAGACCGCGGCAAGGCGCTTGCCGCGGCAAACCACCACTCCGTACCCGCGCTCCAGCACATCCACCAACGTGTCGCTCTGGGACCCTTCCAGGCATACGTGGCGGGAGGCTGTGCAGCCAGCGGTGCACGGTGGCAAGCGGCGCTGACAAGATTGCCATCGTGGCGAGCGGTGGCGGCCATGACGGTCCCTTTTGTACTATTTGGGCGACGCAGATGGGCATTTAATGCCGTTGTCCCCTGCCGTCAGGGTTAGGTATGATACACTGTAGCAGGTAGCTGTACCAACCGCAACACCTTTCCATTTTTACCCTTGCCTATGTTGCCACCTGTCGGTGACCCCTTTAGCACATAAAAGGAGGCCCATGCGCAACGTAGAGGGGGGTTGGAAGGAGAGAACACTCACGCTCGGTCTCGTTAGCTGCTGGTGTGTACTGTAACACTCAGCGCTCCCGAGCAAGAACTCAATACAAACCACAAAGCAGGAGTAGGGTTTTACACTAGAGTAGGGGTACCCTAGTATCCCGAACTTGTGCACGGGCAGTCGCAGCATCCCGCGGCAAGGCCCGGTGAGCGACAAGCTCCCAGACGCGACAAGACAACGACCGCGGCAAACCACCACTCCGTACCCGCGCTCCAGCACATCCACCAACGTGTCGCTCTGGGACCCTTCCAGGCGTACGTGGCGGGTGGCTATGCAGCCAGCGGTGCGCGGTGGCAAGCGGCGCTGACAAGATTGCCATCGTGGCGAGCGGTGGCGTCCCTGACGGTCCCTTTTGTACTATTTTGGCGACGCAGACGGGCATTTAATGCCCTTGTCCCCTGCCGTCAGGGTTAGGTATGATACACTGTAGCAGGTAGCTGTACCAACCGCAACACCTTTCCATTTTTACCCTTGTCTACGTTGCCACCTGTCGGTGACCCCTTGAGCATATAAAAGGAGGCCCATGCGCAACGTAGAGGGGGGTTGGGAAGGAGAGAACACTCACGCTCGGTCTCGTTAGCTGCTGGTGTGTACTGTAGCACTCAGCGCTCCCGAGCAAGAACTCAATACAAACCACAAAGCAGGAGTAGGGTTTTACGCATCCGTGCGGCCCGAACCTGGGTAAACTGCTCGTGTGTTTCACCTCGATCTGCTCTTCGTGCGATCCCGCGGCAAGCCTTGCCGCGGGATGCTGCGACTGCCCGTTCACAAGTTCGGGATACTAGGGTACCCCTACTCTAGTACACCGACAGGAGCCCCCGGGCCTGGGCCATACACGGTGCCGAGCGCTGTTGGGCCAGGCCCAAAACAGGGCACGGGCACGCATGGCCTGGTTACGCCGTATCTCTCCCCGTATCCACCGCGCCCTCCCCGAACGGCACGTGTTGAATGCGGCGTCGTGGGAGATATCGTGAGGCTTTTCTTTTCGTCGGAGCGGACCGGCACTTCTACCAAGCCATCAAAGAACTCCTGCACTACATCGTCTGCAGGCTCTTGCCAATTTGGGACAATTCCATGCGAATCGCACAGCGGGAACATTGCACGGATGCAGTCGAGCGCGGAGTTGTTGCACAGCGGAACAACACCCTTCGGCAACCTGAACACTTCGGGATGTTGAGGGTCGTACTTGAACAGCTCCTGGAGCATCGCGTTAAGCTCCAGAACAGTGAAGTTGAAGTTGAGGCCCGGACGCAGCCTCATGATATCCGCCGCATTCTTGAATTCCCAGGCGGGTCTCCTCCGTTCCTGCAGGGGGGCGATGCGGCGGCGAAGAAAATCTACGCCAACAGCGCCTACAGTGAGCCCGGCAAGCCTGAGGCGTTGGATCTGGGTGACGGCAATCTTCAGCCTATCGTCCTCCGGGGCCACGTTGCTCCAATCGCTGCCGTCTGCTACTGGGGCTTGGCGCCGGGCGGTAAACGGCCGCGGGTTCTCCTCGACAATCCAGCACCAGTCTGCTCTCCATTCCTCCCACTTGCCACGGAACTCTCCCTCCAGATAAGCATCCTTCTTGCCGGCCCTCGAGATCCAGGCGATTCCGATGGATAAAGGCTCTCCTTTCTCTACTCGGGGCATAAAGAAGTGGCGAAAAAGGGCTACATTTGGATAGACTCCGACAAAGTTTTCGCAGAGATGTGCGAAAACTGCCATGGTCAGAACAACATTGGGGGTGAAGTCAAGGAGGCGGAACCCGTAGGTGTTCATAATATCGCAGAAAAACTCAGAGAAAGGCGGGCAGAGCCCGCAGTAGAAGAACAAGGCGAAGAAAGGATATCCATTTGGAGCCATTTTCCAAGTGATGGCTGGAAGTACCTTCGTGCGCGGATGCGCTCGCGTCTCCGTCGACCAGAAGAGGTAGTAATACTCCCTCAGCTCCCTCGCGGCGAGCTTGGGGGGGGGGGGGAAGATTGCCCGCTCCTTTCGCAGCGCCGCAAGCCGCTGCGCCTCGGTCGACTTCACAACCTTCCCCTTGTCGGCTTTCGAAGCCATGGCGGAAGTGGTGGAGGAGGTCGACGACGTTGGTGGTGCTGTTGGCGATAGGGGGCAGGGCGCTGCTCTCTTTTAGCTTTGGGAAGACGGGGGAGCGGCGGAAGTTTCCGAGATTGCAGAAGCAACCGGCGAATGGGCGAACTACCCCTGTTTCCCCTGCTTATAAAGAGGGAGGGGGAGGACGTTCCGCCTTTCCGAATAAAGAAACCACCCACGATCTCTCCCACGACGCTGCATTCAACACGTGCCGTTCGGGGAGGGCGCGGTGGATACGGGGAGAGATACGGCATAACCCAGGCCACGCGTGCCCGTTCCCTGTTTTGGGCCTGGCCCAACAGCGCTCGGCACCGTGTATGGCCTAGGCCCGGGGGCTCCTGTCGGTGTACTAGAGTAGGGGTACCCTAGTATCCCGAACTTGTGCATGGGCAGTCGCAGCATCCCGCGGCAAGGCTTGCCGGGTTACCGCCAAGGTCCTCCATGGTTCCTTTGGAGCCATTCAAGGACAAAGTATCCAAGCCAAGGAGACAAGACCCCGGCAAGAGGAGCTTGCCGGGAAGGCCAACCAAGGCATCTCAAGGAACTTGCCGCGACGCGCCACGCGTCTCGGCAAGGCCCGGTGAGCGACAAGCTCCCGGACGCGACAAGACAACGACCGCGGCAAGGCGCTTGCCGCGGAAAACCACCACTCCGTACCCGCGCTCCAGCACATCCACCAACGTGTCGCTCTGGGACCCTTCCAGGCGTACGTGGCGGGAGGCTGTGCAGCCAGCGGTGCGCGGTGGCAAGCGGCGCTGACAAGATTGCCATCATGGCGAGCGGTGGCGCCCCTGACGGTCCCTTTTGTACTATTTAGGCGACGCAGACGGGCATTTAATGCCCTTGTCCCCTGCCGTCAGGGTTAGGTATGATACACTGTAGCAGGTAGCTGTACCAACCGCAACACCTTTCCATTTTTACCCTTGCCTATGTTGCCACCTGTCGGTGACCCCTTGAGCATATAAAAGGAGGCCCATGCGCAACGTAGAGGGGGGTTGGAAGGAGAGAACACTCACGCTCGGTCTTGTTAGCTGCTGGTGTGTACTGTAGCACTCAGCGCTCTCGAGCAAGAACTCAATACAAACCACAAAGCAGGAGTAGGGTTTTACGCATCCGTGCGGCCCGAACCTGGGTAAACTGCTCGTGTGTTTCACCTCGATCTGCTCTTCGTGCGATCTGCGCCCCCCCGCGGAACCGAAAGGGGCTCGGTCCGCTGGTCCCATAGGTGCTCGTGGATTAGTTCCCCGACACCCAGTGAGCCTGCGTAGCATACAGCTTGCATGCTTCCCGGTGAGCCTGCGATTGGAGGACAACTTGCACGCCTCTCGGTCAGCTTGCGCACCGGACTGCGCTCGCACGCCTCCCGTTCAGTCAAGGTCAAGCAGCTGTCTGCACGGCACCTCGTACAGCCATTAAAACCAAGACACGCGGCGTCACATGAATGGTTAACAGAACGCACATGGTTTGAATTATACAAACGTTTGAGATATTAAAGTGGCAGCTATTTTTTCAAAATGCCTTTGTTGGCTGTCATTATTCGAGTGCGCCTTCTCCCAAAATGGACACGAAAAATGCCACAGCATGTCGGGTGCCATTCCGTGATAGCATGCCAAGTTTCATGAATTTTAGACGAGTTTTGGATTTACTAGAATTTAAAAACCAGGCATCTCAATGTTTTGCCGGCAATCAACGGTGCCCTGGTGTTTGAAATTCATTCCCATTTCTTGCATGGGACCTAAGCATGCACCGAAGGACACAAATTTGATTTTTCAACCAATTTATATGCACTGGAGGATGTGCATATAGTTCAAATTTGAATTATGCACATAAATGCATTGAAAACTCAGTTAATGCATAAAAATGTCCAAACGAACCCCGAAAAATCCCAAAAATTGACACAACGCTACTGTTGTTCTATGTTGACACGAGAAATTTTTTGAAAGCAATAAGAGGAAATGGATATCGTTTCGTCCCCAAAGGTGGGACGTTCCCTACCGAAACTATCATGCTTTTTGTGAGAAGCTCTGGTTTGTGAGAAGCATATACCCGAACCTACCCCAAATGGGACAAATTTTTTAACACGGCATGTTGATGCCGCTCCATGATAGCATGCCAAGTTTCATGAATTTCAGACGAGTTTTGGATTTACTAGAATTTAAAAATCAGGCATCTCAACGTTTTTCCGGTAATCAACAATGCCCTGGTGTTTGAATTCCATTCCCATCTCTTGCATGGGACCTAGAAATTCACCCAAGGACACACATGTGATTTTTCAACCAACTTTAGTGCATTGGAGCATGTGCTTGTAGTTCAAATTTGAATTATGCGCATAAAATGCCTAGAAAACCCAGTTAATGTATCAAAAAGGCCAAACAAACCCCAAAAATTCCAAGATTAAACACAACACTCCTGTTGTTCTATGTTGATACTAGAAATTTTTTGAAAGCAATAATAGGCAATGTATATCGTCCTGTCCCCAAAGGTGGTACGTTCCTTATCGAAACCATCATGCTTGTTGTGAGAAGCTTATACCCGAACCTGCCCCAGGGACAAATTTTTTACCACGGCATGTTGATGCCACTCCATGATAGCATGACAAGTTTCATGAATTTCATATGAGTTTTGGATTTACTTGAATTTAAAAACCAGGCATCTCAATCTTTCGCCGGCAATCAGCAGTGCCATGGTGTTTGAATTTCATTCCCATCTCTTGCATGGGACCTAGAAATTCACCCAAGGACACACATGTGATTTTTCAACCAACTTTGGTGCATTGGAGCATGTGCTTGTAGTTCAAATTTGAATTATGCACATAAAATGCCTAGAAAACCTAGTTAATGTATAAAAAAGGCCAAACAAACCCCAAAAAATTCCAAGATTAAACACAACACTCCTGTTGTTCTATGTTGACACTGGAAATTTTTTGAAAGCAATAAGAGGCAACGGATATCGTCCCGTCCCCAGAGGTGGTACGTTCCCTATCGAAGCCGTCATGCTTGTTGTGAGAAGCGCTGGTTTGTGAGAAGCTTATAACCAAACCTGCCCCAAATGGGACAAAATTTTCACCATGGCATGTTGATGCCGCTCCATGATTGCATGCCAAGTTTCATGAATTTCAGACGAGTTTCGGATTTACTAGAATTTAAAAACCAGGTATCTCAACATTTTGCCGGCAATCAATAGTGCCCTAGTCTTTGAAATTCATTCCCATCTCTTGCATGGGACCTAGAAATTCACCCAAGGACACACATCTAATTTTTCAACCAACTTTGGTGCATTGGAGGATGTGCTTGTAGTTCAAATTTTAATTATGCACATAAAATGCATAGAAAACCCAGTTAATGTATAAGAAGGCCAAGCGAACCCCGAAAAATTCCAAGATTAAACACAACACTTCTGTTATTCTATGTTGACACTAGAAATTTTTTGAAAGCAATAAGAGGCAACGGATATCGTCCCATCCCCAAAGTGGTACGTTCCCTATCGGGACCATCATGCTTGTTGTGAGAAGCTCTGGTTTGTGAGAAGCTTATACCCAAACCTGCCCCAAATGGGATAAAATTTTCACCACGGCATGTTGATGCCGCTCCATGATAGCATGCCAAGTTTCATGAATTTCAGACAAGTTTTGGATTTACTAGAATTTAAAAACCAGGCATCTCAACGTTTTGCCGTCAATCAATAGTACCCTGGTGTTTGAAATTCATTCCCATCTCTTGCATGGGACCTAGAAATTCACCCAAGGACACACATGTGATTTTCAACCAACTTTAGTGCATTGGAGCATGTGCCTGTAGTTCAAATTTGAATTATGCACATAAAATGCCTAGAAAACCCAGTTAATATATAAAAAAGGCCAAACGAACCCCGAAAAATTCATTCCCATTTCTTGCATGGGACCTAAGCATGCAGTCACTACAAAAAATATACTTCCATGATGATATGTATTTGTCACAGTAGGTCGCATTTTTTGTCATGCATGTACATCCATGATAAATTTATGACAGAATCAAGATAGTCATACCTGTGCTGTCGTATGAGTGTTCCATGACATTACCAAAATTATCATCATGGAAGTGTCCGCTTCCATGACGATAAATCGCTCGTCACAGAAGTGCTTTCGTCAAGGGTGACCGACACATGGCATCCACCATAACGGAATGCCGTTAAGCTATCGGGTCGGGTTTTGGATCTGATAACCCGTTAACAGCCCCGACCAATGGGGATTTTCCACGTGTAAAATCATCATTGGCTAGAGGAAACACGTGTCGACTCATCATTGGGACAGATGTCATCCACTCATTGGACAGGAGGCGCCTATGATAGGTCGACACGTGGCACGACCCAACAGTGGCCCATTCGGGTGAAAAAGGCCGACCTAGTAAAAATTAGCAGGCCGGCCCATATAAGGCCTACTTGTGTCAGGTCCATTTAAGCCCACGGACCATACGAGATGTGCCAATTCGGCCCGTTAAAGATTTGACACCATTGCAGCCCATCGTCAGTTCGAGCCCGTTAACAGCCCGCTATATATTTGGGCTCAATATTGGCCCGATGAGATTTTGGCCTGTTAACGGCCCATTTAATGGATGGGCCAATTTTCAGGATGTACATCTTTCAGCCTTTTAGCGACCCATTTAAATGTTGGGCTAATTTCCGGCCCGGTGTGTCTTTCAGCCTATTGACGGCCCATAAATCTAATGGGCCATTTGTAGTTGGACCTAAGTTTGGCCTTTTAACGACCCATTTAAGTGTTCGGCCAATTTCTGGCCCGGTGTCACTTTCAACCTGTTAACGGCCCATAAATCAGTTGGGCCAATTGTAGTTGGACCTAAGTTTTGGCCTTTTAGTGACCCATTTAAGTGTTGGGCCAATTCCCGGCCCTGTGTGCCTTTCGGCCTGTTAACGGACCATAAATGAGTTGGGCCATTTGTAGTCGGACCTTAGTTTTGGCCTCTTAACGGCCCATGCCCTTCATGGTCCAATACCAGCCCGGTTTCTCTTTCGGCTTGCTAAAGCCCCACAACACAGTTGGGCCGTTTACAATATGACCTGACTTTCAGCCTCTTAGCGGCCCATGCTCTTCATGGTCCAATACAAGCCCGCTGTCTCTTTCGGCCTGCTAAAGGCCTACAGTATAGTTGGGCCATATGTAGCCCAAACTTAGTAACGACCTGTTAATGGCCCGTGAAATAAATTGGGGCCACCTGTTGCCCGCTTCGATGTCGGCCTATTAACGACCCGGGAGGTAAGAGGGCCGACCATTAACTTTCGGCCTAGTAACAGCCCATTAACTTAATGGGCCCACTAAAGTTTGTTCATGTCTTTAGGCCAAATTAGATAATTTGAGCCCATTACGACGAGCAAAGGTACGTCATACAGGGAATAACGTTGCACATCCAGAATATATTACAGGAAATTACATCCACTTGGCAATCAAAGATTGATGCCAGTGCAAATAAATGAGCAGAACCTAACCATCTACAACGTCAGTCTGCAACCTCAGCACAGATGACGCCCATAAGCATGTGGACAAGTTCTTGCTGCTTTGTCACACTGTCTCTGAAAACATTGATCAGTTGTTGTGTCGCACGACTCTGCACCTCTGATTCATCCACCATTTCCATCATTGCTTCAGCCATTAATTGGTTCACAAACATACATTTATTCCGTTGCATTCGAGACAGAGGATATTGAACAGATTCAGATGGCAATTTTGGTAGGCTTGTATTATTGATAGTGGAGAGTGTCTTGACCACTGCATCATAACATAAATTAGGACGGGAACCAAACAGATTAATCATGAGTTATTGCCATATTACCTGGCCTAGATATACTGGAAAGAAACAATGGGGTTTCCTTGCTGTTTTCAGAGTTTGTCTTCTTATCTTCAGCAGCCTGCACAAAATTAACACACTAGCATTGCTATCATTGACCAAGTCAGATAATAGGAAAGCAACATTGACACAACGAACGTTTGGGCAACTAGCCTACACCAAATTAACACAATATGGCACAACTATCATCAGCCAGGTAAGGTAATACGAAAGCAACATTGGCACAATGAATGAATGGGCAACCAGAGAAGCACTACAATTCAGTAATGTGCGTGATATGAGATAGCACATTCATCCAGCTCAGTACGCAAAACTACCAGGCAGTTTTCCTTACAAAAATCAACATTGGCGCCTTTAATATTTTGCTACAACTAATTTTAGATCAGATAAAGGTTAGATTCACACCGATTAACAAAATACATGCTGATGTAAAAATATAGTAATATACTATAGGTACTTACATTAGCACTGGAGCACAGAGAATTCCCGCAAGATACTTTCCTCGAATACGATCCCAATGGAGGAAGTCTTGTATCGTTTAACCTTATTTTCTAAAAGAGAGACGGGTAAGAAACATGTAGAAAATATGATCAGAATGCTATAAAATTTCATGATGCGAGGATACGCACATGCTTCTTAGAATGAAGTTGACATTCTTTTGCTGGACTGGAGCGGACTAGTTCTTTAGCCACTGGAATCTTCTTATTATCAGTGGGAGTTGGGTTTCTTTGTGCTGGAGCAGTATCTATGAAAAATGGAGTTGGTTTATTATCTCCTGGTGTTTGGATCTTTTGCAAAGACCTGGTTTGTAACCCTTCAGATTCTAACATAGTCGTCTTCCCCTTGCATGCCTTATATAGAAGAATGGTGATTCAGTTATAAAACATGCTACAACAGAGATGGAATAGGTACTGAAGAATAGAAAGGCATGGCATATTGACATGTATTCACTCCATCCGGAAATAAATGGATGGGTCTAGGCGTATTTCACTTCTAGATACATCCAGTTTTATCCATTTCTGCGACATTTAATCCGGACAGAGGGAGTATGATGTAAGAGCTAGGGATACGACACGACAACACAGTAAAAAACACTAAAAAACCCACTGCAGAACCAAAGTATTCAAACCCACTGATATGATATAGTACACTCATGCAGCTCAGGATGCAAAACTACCAGGTAGTTTTCCTTGCAAAAATCAACACTGTGGCCTTTAATCATACATTTTGCTACAACTAAATTTAGATCAGATAAAGGTTGGATTCACGCCGATTAACGAAATACATGCTGATGTAAAAATATAGTGATATACAACAGGTACTTACATCTACATTGGAGCACAGAGAATTCCTGCAAGAATCTTTCCTCATAAACGATACCATTGCAGAAAATCTTCTATCTGTTAAGCTTATTTTCTAAAAGAGAGATGGGTAAGAAACATGTAGAAAATATGATCAGCATGCCATAAAATTTCATGATTCAAGGATACACACATGCTTCTTAGAATTGAGTTGACATATTTTTGCTGGACTGGAGCGGACTAGTTCTTTGGCCACTGGAATCTACTTATTATCAGTAGGAGTTGGGTTTCTCTGTGCTGGAGCAGTATCTATAAAAACTGGAGTTGGTTTATTATCTCCTGGCGTTTGGATCTTTTGCAAAGGCCTTGTTTGTAACCCTTCAGATTCTAACATAGTCATCTTCCCCTTGCATGCCTTGTATAGAAGAATGGTGCTTTAATTATAAAACATGCAGCAGCAGAGAGATGGAATAGGTACTGAAGAATAGAAAGGCATGACATATTGACATGTATTCCCTCCATCCGGAAAAAATGGATGGGTCTAAGCGTATTTCAGTTCTAGATACATCCTTTTTTATCCATTTCGGCAACATGTAATCCGGACGGAGGGAGTATGGTGTAAGAGCTAGGGATACGACATGACAACACAGCAAAAAAACACTAGTTGAATGTAAAACTGTATGCTAGCGGAATACATACAGAAATAACTAAGGCAACATACATGTGTATGATTGGGAAAATAAGATGGCATTGCAACAGAGCACTAGAACATCACTTCAATGTAAAAAAACATGGTATGGTAGACAGATGAAGTACATACTGATGAATAACAATGCATAAGATATTCAGAAGCATGATGTCCAAATTAAGCAGATGGCATTGCGATAGACTAGAATGACAGTACTTGAATTTGAAAACATGTTATCATGAATGGAATAGGTATTGAAAAACAGGAAGGCATGACATATTTACATGCATGATCAGCATGCTAAACACATGGCATTGCAACAGAGTAGATACACTCCAGGACATTATATGCATGTTGTACCCATATCACAGGCCAAGTTAGAGGAAGGACCTTGTGGGGTGAAGAGGATTCATCATATTTCTGCAAGTCTTCTGAAGAACTGCCTTTACATGTTCCATCATATTGGGTATCATTGACATCAAGTTTATTGGCCTTTACATTGCTCTGTGAGGTTCTTGTGGATATATCAGTGTGTGCAATTATATCTGACATGCATGGAAGACAACTAGTAGTTAGATTTATGTAATGAGTGCCTATAGGAGACGACATAAATAGTAGGACTGGGGTTAACTAGCAGCAATAGGTCTCATAAACTAAAGGGAGAACACAGATGAAAGCTACAGAATATGTATCGTTTGTACTCGAGATTAACTAGATGGCACACAAAAGTATTAAAGAACAACATAGGAAATACTAGAAGTGGTATAATACCATAATCACCAGCCTGTGGGATAGCATTGGCCGATGGATGATAACTATGGAACAGTGTTACCTAAAGAACAAGTATCTTAGCTGAACTATGGAACAGCGTTAACTCCTGAACAAGACCCGTAAGAGATCAGCATGAATATACAGTGAAATGTGATGATCTATTTTCCATGCTTAGATGAATAACAAAGCCATAAATGTTGCACACAAGTAAGATGAGGGTACAACCTATCTGGCTGCCATCCATAGGAGTGAGCATCATGTGCTGACTTGTCGATGGCCCTGCAGTTTTTGTGGCTATGCATGTCGGGCACGCGCATTCGATGCAGGGAACTGTTGAGTGGGGACTATAGCTCCCTTCTGGTGTATGCTTCCCTTGTTGGAGCAGCTGCGGTGAGTCGGAAGACGGTGTGTCTGAAGATGCAGATAACGCATAATGTTAAGAATGATATATCTCTTTGATCTGAAGAAATACACTAAGAGATCAACAGCAAGGTACGAGAGTGGTCACACGTCTGTTGACTAAAGACTAAATTGGGGTCACAAGATTTTATTTTATTTTGGTACTGTCCGATCTACGCCAGATGGCTGGCCGTCCTGTGCCTCCCGGTTGACACTATTTGGAATCTTCCCGGAAGAGCCAACAACCAATGACAGAGCAGCCTGCCTCCGCCGTCCGTGACCCTGGCCAAAACCCCGCTCCCCGCCCCACCGCACTGCCGTGGTTGTGCCGCCCCCGGGCCAATCCACAAAGACTCCCCGTCATCTAGATCCGGAGGCGGTAGTACCTTCAACCCACGCAACTCTAAAAGATAGCCATCTAAGCGCTGCTTCCGCGGCGAACTTGTGGCCCCGCACCCTTACGTTAGACAACAGCCAACTGGCAGCCTAGGAGCTCTGCCGCCTTGAGGGGTGCTGCTCCCCATTGCGAATCGACTGGCCCAGAATAAAAATTCAAACAACTGATGCCTAAATAAAGTGATTTGAGATGAGGGTGTGACCTATCTGGCGGCATGGTGAAGTAGGCAGGTCGAGCTGCCAAGTCGGTGAGGCCGGCGCGGTTGCGGTGGCAACCGGCGGCAGGGAAAGAGCGATGTCACGACGGTCGACGGCTACACTGAAGCAGCGCCAGGACTCTGGACGGATCCGAAGTTGGAGCCGCTCCGGCGCCGTGAACAACGGCGGAGGTGAATCGGCTCCGGTACGGTTCACGCGGCCGTCGTCGAGGCAGCACCAGTAGCACGAAGTAAGAGGCACACGGCCCAGTGCACGACGGCAAATGGACAGCGTCTCCGGCATTAGGGAGGAGGGCGACTGTGAAATTGGTGCGGTGGGGGGCGCCATGGAGGTGGGGCTAAGGTTTCGCGGCTTGGGAGAAGGGAGCTTCCGGGGAGAAGGTGATTTGGCGCCCACGAGGTATGAATGGGGGCGGGCGGGGTAAATTGGGAGGGGAGTGGAACCATGTCTTAAGGATGCATTTGTCTGAAATGTGAGGGGGAGTTACAGTTCTACCCTTGCCTATAGGCTTCTCAGCTTGGGTTTGTGTACTGAGGGTCGGGGATAGTAGAGTAACTTTGCTTCTCTGGGCAGGAGCGATTTCGGGCGAGGAGGGCGTGTTTTGAACTATAGTGGGCGCGAGCAATTTTGGGCGAGGAGAGCGTGTTTTAAAATAGTGGGCGTGAGCTATTTCGGGCGAGGAGAGCGTGTTTTTCCGACCATGGTTTATGAATTATTCGGCACATGTCATTTCGGCCGAGGAGAAGGTGCGCTTGGATGAAGTTACGAACCTACCCTCGATGTACAACGGGCCAATTGATGCGTGTCCCACATAGGACGGTAATTTCGCGTCTCCCATTTATTTACTCGGGCGAATTCCACCGAGCAGAGAGGATGTTTAACGGTTCGTTCAAATTTTGGGAGAACGAGCATCCATGTCTACCTTACCAAGTCGATTCGGATCAAATTTTGAAATATTAGCTTGCCACTTCTTTTTTAGATGGAGAGATGATGCTTGGGAGTAATGTGTTTTTACATGATCGTTGCTAGCGATTTACTATATGACAAATAGTTGACCCACTCAAAAATGCGAATCAAACCCAAAATGAAATATCTCGATTCAATGAAATAGCTCGTTCAGTAGGTCAAAATAGTGAACTAAATCCAAAATTGAACACCTCAATCGAGTAGCATGTTGTACAGTATTATAGTACTCCATGAACATGTTGAAAGTCAAATTAATGAACTTGTTTGATATACGCATATATCCGTTCATGTGTGGATTGCAGACAACATGTTCTCCAATTTAAATATTTGAATGCAAGTTTATATCGAAACATGGTTTATATCAGTCTTTGATGCATAAAACACGACCTCCCCCTCTCCCGGACTCCTGTTCTCTCTCTCTCTCTCTCTCTCTCTCCGACAATCTTCAATTCTGTTGCACGCATCCGACACAAAAACCTTGTTCATCCCTCTCCCTTTCTCTCCATCTCTCTCTCTTTGTGTGTGTGTGTGTGTGTGTGGGGGGGGGGGGTTCTTTCTAGTTCGCATGAATATATACACCATCTATAGGTCTCTCTCGCACACTATGTATGATACTCTAGCTAGTCCAAGCTAGATATCCTGGGTGCACTCATCTTACGCACACAGATTCCTTGGCTCTTTGCCTGTAACTCTCTCACGCACCACTATGTCGTCTCGGAGCTCTTCCCCCCCCTCTCAAACTCTCCATCCACCTGGGTCACACATACACATGCATATCTCACTCGCACTCGATAGGCCCATCTAAAACTCTATCTCTCCCCCTCGTTCTCTCCCCATCTCACACGCGCACACACACAATCTCATGCCCAGCTAGCCAAGTATGATGGTCTCTCACTCAATTGTAGGCACACGCAGTCCCCCCTATATGTATATGACTAGCTAATCTTAGTCTCCATCACAAACATGTGCATGGTCTATCTCGATTTCTCTCGGGGCATCTTTCTATCGCGCACGCACTCCCTCGATCTCCCACCCATATATTCCCCTCACGATCTCGACGGGATCGCTCTATCACAAACACACCCTCTCTCCCTCCCCATGCGTCCATGCCATCCATGTGTCCCTCTCGACCTTTGTTCCTTGTTGGCCACACCTCTATTGGACATGTGCTACAGGGGTGTCTCTCTCCGTTGCAAACAATCACACACTAGCTATCTTCGTGTATCTCCTCGCCTCGCTTTTCCATCTTGGAGATGCATGCGTGATATGGTCGCTTAAGAAAGGAAAAACACACACTATCTCTAATTTATCATTTGTTGTCACTTTCTCTTTCACACACATACTCTTTTTGCACACTTACTCATTCTCCTTCACACACACTTGATCTGTCTCGACTGAGGCACTCTCCTCGGTCCATAGCATATAGATTTATCGAAAAGTCAAACATCACAAAGTTTGACCATGTACGTGGAGAAAAAGAATTACATCTAGTACGGCAAACATATACCATTAGATTCACCATGAGATGTAGTTTTGTATGATGTATCTTTGGTATTGTAGATATAAATAAAATTTGCGTAAACCTGATCAAAGTTTCTAAAGTTTGACTTCTAAAAAATTTACATGCACTGCATTATCGAGCGGATAGAATATCTCTTTCCCCCTCTCAGCTATCTGACGCACCACTCAGACTTATCGGGGCTCCTCAATCTCTCTCAAACTTTATTGGTCAGTTTGGTTCGTGACCTGACCCTCATGCCTTGATGGCCGGTACTGCCTGGTGTGGACGTGAGATGTAAAATATTTCTGCCTGGCCAGGCTTGTGTGGTGCTGAAGCGTTTGGTTCATGCCTGGGCCAGGCAAAGCATCAACGTCCCATCAATCAATCCATGCATCAATTATTTAATGCTAATATCCATCCATGTTGCTATTAGCCTCGTGGCCACACGACCAGGCACGACCAGGCGTTCGAAATCAGTCGCTTGGGCCAGGCTACTTGTAGTGTCTGGAGTTCAGCCAGGCTAATTAAAGTGCAAGGGAACCCAGGCCAGGCAGGCTTTCTTTTTCACAGGGTAGCAACCAAACAAGCGTGCATGAAATCTAGCCACAACCCCAGGCCAAGCAAAAGATGCTCCGGACGCAAGCCAAACTGGCCTTATATCTCCCTAGTTCACACATACACATGTCTCGCTCGCGCTATACATATAGACCCATCCAACACTCTCCGCCCTTGTTCTCTCTCCATGTGACACACACCCCCTAAGTACCATAATCCCTCAATCCATCATAGGCGCAAGCACTCCCCCCATCCTAAGTATGATTATCTCTTACTAGCCAACAGGAACACACATATTGTCTCCTTCCATCCATACGTCTATCTCGATATCTCTCGGGGCATCTTCTATCGCGCACACACCTTGTCACTCGATCTCCCACCCATGTAGTCCCATCACGATCTCCAGGGGATCTCTCTATGACAAACATACACTCTCTCCTCCCCATGTCTGCATTTTCTCCGTACGTCTCTCTCGACCTCTCTCCCTTGTTTGTCAGACCCCTCTTGGCCACGTGCTAGGGGTCTTGCTCTCTCGGTTCCAAACAACCACACACTATCTCCTCACCTTGCCTCCATTGTCGAAGATGGATGTGTGATATGTTTGCATAAGTGATACGTCTCCAATGTATCTATAATTTTTGATTGCTCCATGCTATATTATCTACTGTTTTGGACTATATTGGGCTTTATTTTCCACTTTTATATTACTTTTGGGACTAACCTATTAACCGGAGGCCCAGCCCAGAATTGCTTTTTTGCCTATTTCAGTGTTTCGAAGAAACGGAATATCAAACAGAGTCCAAACATAAAAATCCTTTTTGGAACGTGATTTTCTTCTCGGATAAGACCCAGGAGACTTGGACCCTACTCCAAGAAGTACCGGAGGCGGTCACGAGGGTAGGGGCATGCCCCCCTGCCTCGTGGGCCCCTCGGTGCTCCACCGACGTACTCCTTCCTCCTATATATGCCCACATACCCCCAAACGATCAGAACAGGAGCCAAAAACCTAATTCCACCGCCGCAACTTTCTATATCCACGAGATCCCATCTTGGGGCCTGTTCCGGAGCTCCGCCGGAGAGGGCCATCATCACGGAGGGCTTCTACATCATCATAGCCCCTCCGATGAAGTGTGAGTAGTTTACCTTAGACCTTCGAGTCCATAGTTATTAGCTAGATGGCTTCTTCTCTCTTTTTGGATCTCAATACAATGTTCTCCCCCTCTCTTGTGGAGATCTGTTCGATGTAATCTTCTTCTTTTGTGGTGTGTTTGTTGAGACCGATGAATTGTGGGTTTATGATCAAGTCTATCTATGAACAATATTTGAATCTTCTCTGAATTCTTTTATGTATGATTGGTTATCTTTGCAAGTCTCTTCGAATTATCCGTTTGGTTTGGCCAACTAGATTGGTAGTTCTTGCCATGGGAGAAGTGCTTAGCTTTGGGATCGATCTTGCGGTGTTCTTTCCCAGTGACAAAAGGGGCAACAAGACACGTATTCTTTCGTTGCCATCGAGGATAACAAGATGGGGTTTATTTCATATTTCATGAATTTATCTCTCTACATCATGTCATCTTGCTTAAAGCGTTACTCTGTTTTTAACTTAATACTCTAGATGCATGCTGGATAGCGGTCGATGAGTGGAGTAATAGAAGTAGATGCAGAATCATTTCGATCTACTTGTCACGGACGTGATGCCTATATACATGATCATGCCTAGATATTCTTATAACTATGCTCAATTCTGTCAATTGCTCAATAGTAATTTGTTCACCACCGTAGAAAACTTATTCTCTTGAGAGAAGCCACTAGTGAAACCTATGGCCCCCGGGTCTATTCTTATCATATCAATCTCCATTACTTTAATCTTGTTTTGTTTTTTACTTTTCCTTTTACTTTTCACTTTGCATCTTTATATCAAAAAATACAAAAAATATTATCTATTGGATCTCACTTCCGTAAGTGACCGTGAAGGGATTGACAACCCCTAATCGCGTTGGTTGCGTTGAGCTCTTTTTGTTGTGTAGGTACGAGGGACTTGCGCGTGGCCTCCTACTGGATTGATACCTTGGTTCTCAAAAACTGAGGGAAATACTTACGCTACTCTGCTGCATCATCCTCTACTCTTCGGGGAAAACCAACGCAAGGTCAAGAGGTGGCAAGAAGAATTTCTGGCGCCGTTGCCGGGGAGTCTACCCAAAAAGTCAACATACCAAGTACCCATCACAATCCCTATCTCCCGCATTACATTAGTTGCCATTTGCCTCTCGTTTTCCTCTCCCCCACTTCACCCTTGCCGTTTTATTCGCCCTCTCTTTCTCCTTCCCCTCCTCCCTCTCTATTTGCCTCTTTTGCTCGCTTTCCTTTTTGTTTGCTCATATGGTTGGAATAGTAGTTTATTTATTACTAATTAGAGAACCTAAGATCTATGGATCCTCATCCGCTTGCCAATCTTTTTAAGAGATCCAATTATGATGAACCAATTCCTACTGATTTGGATGCACTAGATTATCTTTATAAGCTTTTGCCTGAAATCCGTAAATCTGAAAATTGTGATGAAGTGCTTCTCGATAGATCTTTGAATAAAAAACATGATTGCAATGATTTTATTATAAATTCTCTTGATGTCAATTGTGCTAATAATATGCAAAACCCTAAGCTTGGGGATGCTAGTTTTGCTATGTCCTCTACTTGTTGCAATGATCATGATTGGGGTGATTCTTCTTTTGATCTTGAAAATTTATTTAAACCCGATGATGAATATAAGATTGATTATAGTGTTTGCAATAATATTGAAAGTGGGTTTTGAAGAATGTCAACTTTAGATCCCACATATTTGGAGAATATTCAATCTTATGAAGTTTTTGATAAAAGTGGGTTTGGAAAGGTCATGACTTTAGTTAATATTAATCCCACTATTTCGGAAGAGTGTCAACTTTGCATGCATGTGGATCATGTTGAGAATATTTTATGTGATAGCTATATTGTTGAATTTGCTTATGATCCTACATGTAATTATTATGAGATAGGAAAATATGGTTGTAAAAATTTTCATGTTACTAAATTCCCTCTCGTTATGATGAGATTGCTATTGTTTCTTTCCGCTTCCTTGCATATGCTAGTTTTTGCTTACCTTAATAATTTGTTTGCCTATAAGATGCCTATGCATAGGAAGTATGTTAGACTTAGATGTGTTTGTCACGTATTTTATGATGCTCTCTTTGTGCTTCAATTCTTGTCTTTTATGTGAGCATCGTTGAAACCATATGCCTAGCTATAAGGCTTTAAAGAAAAGCGCTTGTTGGGAGACAACCCAATATTTTCCTTGCTGTTATTTAATAAATAAATTATTTAGACTCTGTTTTGGTTGTGTTTTTTTGTTTAATTAGTGTTTGTGCCAAGCTAGACCTATTGGATCTTCTTGGATGATAGTTATTTGATCTTGCTGTAATTTCCAGAAACTTTGCATTCAGTGTCTGAATGACTAAAAATCATAAGAACGTGATAAAATACTGATTCCAATTTCTGATGATCAATAAACAAATTATATAGGTCGTCTAATTTTGGTAGATTTTTTGGAGTTCCAGAAGTTTGCGTTAGTTACAGATTACTACAGACTGTTCTGTTTTTGACAGATTCTGTTTTTCATGTGTTGTTTGCTTATTTTGATGAATCTATGGTTAGTAAAATAGTTTATAATCCATATAGAAGTTGGAATACAGAAGGTTTAACACCAAAATAAATAAATAATGAGTTCATTACAGTACCTTGAAGTGGTTTTATGTTTTCTTTCTCTAACGGAGCTCACGAGATTTCTATTGAGTTTTGTGTTGTGAAGTTTTCAAGTTTTGGGTGAGTTCTTTTGATGGATTATGGAACAAGGAGTGGCAAGAGCCTAAGCTTGGGGATGCCCATGACACCCCCAAGATAATCCAAGGACACCAAAAAGTCAAAGCTTGGGTATGCCCCGGAAGGCATCCCCTCTTTCGCCCACTTTCATCGGTAATTTACTTGGAGCTATATTTTTATTCACCAACATGATATGTGTTTTGCTTGGAGCGTCTTGTATTATTTGTGTCTTTGTTTGTTAGTGTGCCACAATCATCCTTGCTGTACACACCTTTTGAGAGAGTCATCTATGAATTAAAATTTGATAGAATACTCTATGTGCTTCACTTATATCTTTTGAGCTATGTAGTTTTGCTCTATGTGCTTCACTTATATCTTTTGAGCGTTGAAATTTTGCTCTATGTGCTTCACTTAGATCTTTTAGAGCATGGCGGTGGTTTGTTTTAAAGAAACTATGATCTCTCATGCTTCACTTAAATTATTTTGAGAGTCGTAATAGCATGGTAATTTGCTTAATAATAACTTGCTTGGTATTCAAGATTTGTGAAACTTTCTTTTGAGTGTGTTGAATTCTAAGAAAAGTTGGATGATTGATAATTGTTTTGAGATATGGAGGTAGTAATATCAAAGTCATGCTAATAGAGTAATTGTGAATTTGAGAAGTGCTTGAGTTAAAGTTTGCAAGTCCCGTAGCATGCACGTATGGTTAACATTATGCAACAAATTTGAAACATGAGGTGTTATTTGATTGTACTCCTTATGAGTGGCGGTCGGGGACGAGCGATGGTCTTTTCCTACCAATCTATCCTCCTAGGAGCATGCGCGTAATACTTTGGTTTTTGATGGCTTGTAGATTTTTGCAATAAGTATATGAGTTCTTTATGACTAATGTTGAGTCCATGGATTATACGCACTCTCACCCTTCCATCATTGCTAGCCTCTATGGTACTGTGCATTGCCCTTTCTCACATTGAGAGTTGGTGCAAACTTTGCCGGTGCATCCAAACGCCGTGATATGATACGCTCTTTCACACATAAACCTCCTTATATCTTCCTCAAAACAGCCACCATACCTACCTATTATGGCATTTCCATAGCCATTCCGAGATATATTGCCATGCAACTTTCCACCATCCAGTTTATCATGACACATTCATCATTGTCATATTGCTTAGCATGATCATGTAGTTGACATAGTATTTGTGGCAAAGCCATCGTTCATAATTTTTCATACTTGTCACTCTTGATTCATTGCATATCCTGGTACACCGCCGGATGCATTCATATAGAGTCATACTTTGTTCTAGTATCGAGTTGTAATCATTGAGTTGTAAATAAATAGAAGTGTGATGATCATCATTCAATAGAGCATTGTCCGAAAAAAAAGAAAGGCCAAAGAAAAAAAGAAGGCCCAAAAAAAAGGGGCAATGTTACTATCCTTTTTTCCACACATGTGCTTCAAAGTAGCACCATGATATAGCGAGTCTCATATATTGTGCTTCAAAGTAGCACCATGTTCTTCATATAGAGAGTCTCTTGAGTTATCACTCTCATATACTAGTGGGAATTTTTCATTATAGAACTTGGCTTGTATATTCCAACAATGGGCCTCCTCAAGTGCCCCAGGTCTTCATGAGCAAGCAAGTTGGATGCACACCCACTTAGTTTCTTTTGTTGAGCTTTCATACATTTATAGCTCTAGTGCATCCGTTGCATGGCAATCCCTACTCCTCGCATTAACATCAATAGATGGGCGTCTCCCTAGCCCATTGATTAGCCTCGTTGATGTGGGACTTTCTCCTTTTTTGTCTTCTCCACACAACCCCCATCATTATATTCTATTCCACCCATAGTGCTATATCCATGGCTCACGCTCATGTATTGCGTGAAAGTTTATGAGTTTGAAATTATTAAGGTATGAAACAATTGCTTGGCTTGTCATCGGGGTTGTGCATGATGAGAGCATTCTTGTGTGAGGAAAATGGAGCATGACTAAACTATATGATTGTGTAGGGATGAACTGTGACGCCCCGAGACCGATGTGCCAGGTGTCGTCCAGTTATTTGCTGACGTTGTCATGTCATTTGCTTGCGTGTCGCATCTTATCATGTCATCATGTGCATTGCATCATCATGTTTTCAAAACTTGCATCCGCCCCGGTCTCCTCGTCCTCTCCGTTGTCCGTTCTGAGCCCAACCACACTTGCACACGCCCGCGACATGTCCGAAATATTATTTTATAAGTGGACGGAAAATGTTATCGGATTGGGTTGAAAGTTGGCGTGTGGTCTTATTATAGTGTAGATAGACCGCCTATCAAGTTTCATCGCATTCGGAGTCCGTTTGGTAGCCCAACCGTTAAACTATAGCGGCAATATAGCCGGTCTAACGTCGGACGTTTTCGGTCTCCGAAAACAGTCGCTGTCGGGTGGTAGGAGCGACATATGCCAACGAGTGGCTTATCATTGTGGGAGCCAATAAAACATCGCCGGTGCCTGGAAACGGGATAAGGCGTAGACATGCACGCCGGCGAATCTTACCCAGCTTCAGGGCTCTCCGAGGAGATAACACCCCTACTGCTGCTCTGCGGGGTCTCCGCATGGTTACTAAATGGACAAGTGGCTACAATGCTCCTTGAGCTGTTTTGGGTGGAAGGAGGAAGAAGGGCTCAGCTAGCTTGCCTCCTCTCCTTGTATGGTGTCTAGGTCTAACTTGAGAGTCCAACCCTTTGCATGGGTGCACCGGGGGGCTTATATAGGCCTACCCCCCGGGGGTACAATGGTAATCCAGCTGGGCGCGGGGCCCAGCTGTCTGTGACTATGCTTGCCGGCTTCTGCGCCGGCTACTGGGGCCCGCCGGCTGGTGGGTCCCGCTGGCTGCTGGCTCCTTGGTCGACAGGCAGGCCCCACAGGCCAGGGCCTGGTCGGTGGCTGGTTACTGTTGCTCCGTGCTGTTGACGCATGCTTGGTCGGGGTAAGCGTGGCTACAGTAACGCCGCCTTGGCGGGCGATTACTGTTGCCCCGCCGTATCTTGTCTCCTTAATGGGCGTCTCCTTCGAGGAAAGTGGCAGGCCGGCTATGGGAAGCGGGCCCTCTATCTTGCCGGCTGGAGAGGTGGTGCGACCGCCTTCGGCATCTCTTTGCCCGAAGGGGCCCACCGCCTCGGGGGCCACGCTGGCGGCCCGTCGTGGACGGCGTCGGAGCCGCCGTGGCAACAGTGCCGCGCCGGACGGGTCGTGGCCACCCGTACGGCGCACTGTACCAGGCGTGCTCCGGGTCTTGGGGGTGGCAGGCTCCACTGTAGCCACGCCCCACTTCATCATCGCAGGGTGGACGCGTACATTGCGGGTACGGCTTTGACTGCTTTATGGGAGCCGGCCTCTCGTAGACGGCCTTGCTGCAGCCGGCCTCTCGTAGTCGGCCCTCCACAGCTTTCTTCATGAGGGTAAAGGGTGGGCCGGCACCGAAGCCGGCCTAGGAGGTAGCCGGCCGAGGGGGGAGGCGGCCCTAGGTCTTGAATCTTCTTGAGAGTCGGCCAGGCTTGTAATTTTTTCTGATGGGCCAGGGGAAGCCGGCTAGGCTACCCATGGCTATTTACTCCGACAGTAGTCCCCGAAGCTGGGCGAGCTTCACGGCGGACAGAGGGAGGAGAATCTTGGTCAGCTTCATACCCTGAGGAGCCGACCTCGCCGTTGTAAGCCGACTTCGGAGAGCTTTCTTGTTTATTAATATGACCGTGGCTGACCCGCGGGCTGGCCGCGGGCCCCACCATGGGATACGTGGCGGAGAAGTCCTGCCGTCGCACGCGCGCGACGGGACGCCGCCGCAGGCCCGGGCCCGCCACTCCTTGGCCTCGGCCCGGGCGCAGATCTTCTGTGGCCCGAGGAGACTGCTCGCCTCCCCGCAGCCGTTTCTTCGTGTCTTCAAGGCGCGCAATTAACGCGGGGCGTGGGGGAGATGGGCACGATCGATCCCCATGATCCCCCACGCCGCGCCTCCTCGGCTCCGGCGCACGAGCCTACAAGTAGGAGGGGGAGGGGGAGAGACAAAGGCCTGCTCGCTCCCCCGCTCCCCGTCCCTCCTTGCTCTTCTTCTTTCCTTTCTTCTTCCTCGCGCCCGACGCAGCATCCCGTCACAGCCCGCCCACGCCGCCATGTCCATGGCGCTGTCAAGCTCGTGGGACGGGTCCAATGTCCATGAAGACCACATCGAATTTCTCCGCCAGACCCGGCGCCTGCCCGCCGCCAACCTCATGCAGGCTCGTCTGGCGCCGGAGACGGAAATCTCGCCGGCGCCAGAGGAAGGCGAGCGCGTCGTCTTCCGCACGCATTTCTTGCGTGGCTTCGGCTTCCCGGCGAGTGGCTTCATGCGCTCCTTCCTCGACTTCTATCAACTCCAGCCGCATCTCCTCACGGCCAACGCGGTGATGCTGCTGTCGTCCTTCGTCTCTCTCTGCGAAGGTTTCTTGGGAGTGCTGCCCATGCTGGAGCTTTGGGCGGAGCTCTTCCAAAACAAGCTCGGCACCGTCACCGCCGGCGTGCCCGCCCCCTGCGGGGCCTTCATCGCGATGAAGAGGTCAAGCGACAACAACCCCTTCCCACACATTCCTTTGATCCAATCTGTCAAACTCTGGCAGAAATCTTATTTCTATGTCAAGAACGTCGCCCCGCAAGGAGACTACGTGAATCTGCCGGCTTACGTAGCCGGCCCGCCGGCTGGGAGGCGGCCGTCTTGGGGCTTCCGGGCCAAGTCCTTGTCTCAGGCCGGGAACGCCTCCATCGCCCGGCTTCGGTTAATGATCTAGTCGGAAGGCCTGCGCGGAGCCGACTTGGTGGCCGCCTTCGTCGAGCGCCGGATCCTTCCCCTTCAGAGCCAGCCCCACATGTTATGCCAGATGAGCGGCCGCTTCGACCCTTGCCGGCTGAGCACATGGGAGATGCCCCATGCCGAGGTAGCGCTCATGGTGAACTACATCGCCAACCTCAAGCTCGCCGACGACTGGCGATACGGCAAGGCGTCGTACTCCCGCGCCCATCCTCCGCCCGTGGTAAGTCCTTCTTTCTGTCATCAGCCGGCTTGAGTCGGCCGGCTTCTGACCAGGCGGCTCTTCTCTTTTCTCTTTTATCAGAACCCTCTTCTCCCGCCGCCAGCCGGGGTGACAGGAGTCGAACGCCAGTATGCCCCGGATCGTACGGTAGACGACATCGACGACCCAGACTTGGCCGCAGTCGCCATGGAGGACGCCGCCACCTTGGACGTCGCCGAGCCCAGAGGCACGGGGCTCTCGGCCAGCTTTGACGACTGGCCGGATGACGCCGACGCCGAAGAAATCCCGCGCCACCAGCCGGCAACCGACCGTCACAGCGCGGGTACGTCCGCCGCCGGCTGCCGGTGGTGGAAAGGCAAAACGCCGGGCTGCGCTTCCTCTCTTCGGCAGTCGGCCGAAAAAGACGAGGGCCTCCGCCGCGGCCACGAAGCGAGACGAAGCGGCGGCGAAGGCGGCCCGCTTCCGGAAGGCGGTGAAGAAACCTCCAACGGTTTCCTCGTAAGTTCTTGGGCCGCCTGCGTGCTTGTTACTTTATTGTCTTCTTTTGTTCTAACTCTTTTCCAACTTCCGAGCAGGGCGCTGCTCTCCCTCGAGCGAGGCCCAGGCGGCTCTGTGGTCGGGCCGGGTGCTGGATCTTCAGGGCCCCGCCATGTGGACCCCCGCGCCGATCTTGTAGAAGCCACGGAGCGGAACGCCCGTGAGGCGCGACAAGAGAAGGAGGCGGCAGAGCGGGAGGCCGCCCGGGCGGTGACGGAGCGAGCGAACGCGGCGGCCGAGACTCCATCGGAGCGGGCGGTCGCAGAGACGGAGGCGGAGGGCACGCATAGCTGGCCTCCGCTGCTCGCCATCCCCCTCCACACCTTGGACCCGGACATCCCGCTGCCCACGACGGAGGAGATCACCCCCGATCAGCCGCCGGTGCAGAGGGATGAACTCTTCGAGATCTTCGCGGAGAGGACGCCGTCGGCAGCGCCAGCCGGAGCAGGCAAAGGCGGCCAGTCGTCGGCGGTGCCGGAGGAGCCGGCCCGGGCCGCACCCGAGGCCGGAGCCGGTCTTGAAATCGAGCTGGCGGCGAGCCAGCGCACCGGAGGGAGCACGGCCCCGCCGGACATGCGCCGAGCCGCGGGTGCCGACCAGACGGCAGAAGCCTTGGAGGCGGCCAGTTCCGCCACGTCCGGGTGGACTCCCAGCGGAGGAAGTGGCGAGCTGAACGTGGTGGCCCAAGGGATTCGGAGCCGGCTGCAGGCACAGGCCGGCCTCCTGAGGCAATTTACTCAGGAGTTTCTGTCGACGCGGTCCGCAATCTGGGTAAGCTTTTTTTTACTTGTCGACCGCTCTGGTCCTCTGATTTTTTCCGTGGGGGCGCGCTAGCGCACCCACTGGGTGTAGTCCCCGAGATCCGGGCCGACTGCAGCGCAGTCGGGTCGGATCTTTCCCGACGACTATCTTAACTCTGTTTTCGTTGATCTTTAGGATTATCACAACTCTCGTGCTGCCGCCTTCAACTCCCAGGCTCGGGAGCTGAGCCGGAGGACCGAAGACCTGGCCAGCAGCCGACGTAAGTGTATTGCTTTTATCTGTTTCTTGTGGGGGCGCGACAGAGCAGTCGGGTCGGATCTTCCTTGACGACTTTTCCCTTGCTGACTTTTTCTCTTTGTCTTTTGCTCGTGCAGAGGCCAACACCGACTTGCGGAGGGAACTCGGCGAAGTGCAGGCCGCTCTTCGTGCCAGGGACGCCGAGTACGCCGACTTGGTTCAGGAGCGCGACCGCCTGGTCAAGAAACTGGCCGACCAGGAGGAAAGCCATAAGGCGGCCCTGCAGAAGGCACAGGACGGCGAGGCTGCCCTGAAGGTGGAGTTCGAGACCAGGGAGGCGAGCTGGGCCGAGACGCGCCAGGCGCTGGAACAAGGCTTCGGCCGAATCGAGGATCTGATCGATGGTAAGCCGCCTTTCTTGCCCTTCCTCCATCTGCTGGCCGCCTGAGGTTTTGTTTTGACTTGTGCTTGCTTCCTTGCGCAGAATACTTTCCCGGCCACTCCGTCCTCGCCGCCCAAGCCATTGAGGCCCATCGCGAGGCGCGCCGTCAGGCCGGAGTTGTTATTCCGCTGGATGCGAATCGAACACTGTCGGAGCAGCTCGTCGCCATCCAAGCGCGACTGCAGCCGGCCCATCGGATGCTCCGCCGGCTCCAACGTGCCGGGGCGCAGGTGCTGGCCGCGCTCTGGCCCGGCCAGGCGATTCCCCGCACCCCATTCGGACTGCCGACTGGCTAGAAGTCGTAGTCGGCCGCTTCGAGGCTTGGAAGGCGTCCGCAGCCCGTCTCGGAGCCGGGCGTGCGTTGGAGTTCGTCCGCGCATGGTACCCAGGGCTGAGCCTGGACCAGCTGCGGACTTGGCGGTTGGAGGCCGACGCGGAGCTGGAGGAGGTGCGGCCGGCGATCGCGTAGCGCGCCTCGACGATTGCCGAGTGCACCGACAACAGCGTCTTCGCGCCGGAACTCAATGATGACGGCATCGCCCAGCCGAAGGAGTGGTTTGGGCTGAACCCGGCGGAAGGCGAGGACTCGGCCGAGGAGATCGCCTCCAGCGACGAGGGCGAGGACGACGAGGAGGAAGACGACAGAGACGCCGAGCCGACTGGTGAGACGGCCGACCGCCCTCAAGCCGATCATGCCTCCAGCAACGAGCCACGCGGGAGCGCGCCCTCTGCCGAAGGCGATGATCAGGCCGAAGTTGGCCAGCCGGCCGCTCCTCCAGCCGGCACGACCGCCTCCACCGCCCAGCCCGGCTCGTCAGCGGCCCCGCCGGCTTGATCTGCCGTTCCTATTGTTCCTGCTTTTGCTTTTTTGAACAATTTTAAGTTTCCGTAATTCCACCCACTGGGGGTGTATTCGAACAATGTTGGATGTTGACCTCTCTGGAGGTCCTTTGTGTAAATATTAATGTATGCATGTGTTGGCTTCCATTCAAGTGCACTTTTTTATCCTTAGGCTTTTTCCTTTGCCGCCTTCCCTCTTTGGGAAGGCAAGTACTCGAGCTTTCTTGGATTTGAAGCAGACTGAATGTAAGCCGGCCGGCCGGCTACTCTGGTAGTCGGTCGGCGGGAGGCGGCAAGCCGGCTTTTGTTATATATAAGCCCATTAGTCCCTAGCCGTTTTTCGTGTGTGCACCCTTTCCGGCTTATGACTCTTGCCAGCCGGGTAGTCGGTTCTTCGAACTGCGATTTTGGCAAGAGCCAAGCCTGGGTGTTGGCACATTACTTGTCTGACTGCGGGTAGGGCTGCTAATATAACTCAAGTCGGCTAGTCCCCGGGCCGGCTCGTCGAACCCGGTGCCGGACAAAATAAATGAACAGGTGATATCATACGCATGATAACTTCCATTCATAAAATAAAGGATGGCAGTCCCCGAGTCCTCCTCGGGGAGCCTACTGTTTCGTACTTAATACAAAAGTGGACATAATACATACTGCATTTTAACTGTAAAACTTCCGAAGAAGATTTGCATTCCATGGTCGCTCCGACTCCTTGCCGGAGTCGTCTCTCTTGCGTGCCTTCGGCTTCTGCGCGTCGATGAGGTAGTAGGCATCGTTGCCAAGAGCTCTGCTGACGACGAAGGGGCCCTCCCAGGGGGCTGCGAGCTTGTGCTGGCCGGCTATTCGCTGGATCAGCCAGAGCACAAGGTCACCCTCCTGGAAGGATCTTGGTCGGACCCTCCGGCTGTGGTAGCGGCGCAAACCCTGCTGGTAGATGGCAGACCGGCTGAGGGCTAACAGCCGGCCTTCTTCCAGCAGGTCGACACCGTCTTCTCTTGCTTCTTTGGCTTCCACTTCCGTGTACATGGTTACCCGAGGCGAGTCGAACTCGATATCTGTTGGGATGACTGCCTCGGCACCATATACAAGGAAGAAAGGAGTGAAGCCGGTTGATCTGTTGGGGGTGGTACGCAGACTCCATAGGACAGCCGGCAGCTCGTCGAGCCAACAGCCGGCTGAACGCTCCAGGGGTACGACCAGTCGGGGCTTGATGCCGGATAAGATGAGGCCATTTGCTCGCTCCACTTGGCCGTTTGACTGCGGGTGGGCGACTGACGCAAGGTCTAGCCGGATACCTTGTGCAGCGCAGAACCGTGCCAAGGCACCTTTGGCAAAATTCATGCCGTTGTCGGTGATGATGCTGTGCGGTACGCCATACCGGGTTGTTATATCTGCAATGAAAGTCACCGCAGTCGGCCCATTCAGCTTCTTGATCGGCTTCGCCTCAATCCACTTGGTGAATTTGTCGACGGTGACGAGCAAATGTGTCATGCCGCCGCGCGCCGTCTTGAATGGGCCCACCATATCCAATCCCCAGACGGCAAAGGGCCAGGTGATGGGAATGGTTTTGAGTGACGAAGCCGGCATGTGTTGCTTGGAGCTGAAAAGCTGGCAGCCTTCGCAGTGTTTGACTAGCTCTTTGGCGTCGTCCAAAGCAGTCGGCCAGAAGAAACCGTGGCGGAAGGCTTTGGTGACAAGTGATCTTGATGCGGCGTGGTGGCCACACTCTCCTTGGTGTATATCCCTGAGGATTGCAATGCCTTTCTCCTGCTCGACGCATCGCTGTAAGACTCGGGTGGTGCTGTGCTTGACAAGCTCTCTGTTGACGATTGTGTATGCTCCGGCTCGACGTTGGACTTGTCTCGCTTCGGTTTTGTCAGCCGGCAGAACTTGGTTCACCAGAAAATTGCGGATGGTTTGGGCCCATGACGGAGCTGTGACTTCCCCTGCCACCAATGTGGCTAGAGCCACCAGGGTGGGCGGGCTGGGTAATGCAGTGCTGGAGTCGGCCGCCGCTTGCTGTGCTGAAGAAGTCCCCGGGCCGGCTACCGCAGTCCCCGGGCCGGCTACCGCAGTCCCCGAGCCGGGTGCGGTAGTCCCCGAGCCGGGTACTGCAGTCCCCGAGCCGAGTATTGAAGTCCCGGGCCGACTGCTTGATTCTTCGAGCCAGACCCGGCCCCATCGGCGTTAGGCGGCACGAAAATGGAGTCGGATTCCGGAGACGGCTTGATGGATGGCTTGAGGAGGCGCTGTAGGGCGACGCCGGTTGGTATTGCTTGCCGCGTGGAGCCTATTCGAGCCAGAGCATCTGCTGGCTCGTTGTCGGCTTGCGGCACATGGAGGAACTCACATCCATCAAAGTATCCACTGATTTGCTGCACTAGGAAGCGGTAGCTCGCCATGTTTGTGTCCTTGGCGTCCCAGTCGCCAGAAGATTGCTGAACCACCAAATCCGAGTCGCCATAGCACAGGATCCGGCGGATGCCGAGTTCCTTGGCAAGCCGGAGCCCGTGTATGAGCGCTTCGTACTCGGCTACGTTGTTGGAGGCAGCGAAGTGGATCTGCAGCGTGTATCTGAGCTTGTCGCCCTTAGGAGAGGTAAGGACGACGCCGGCTCCCAAGCCGGTGCACATCTTGGATCCATCAAAGTGCATGCGCCAATGGGTGGAGTCGGGAGCTGGCGGTAAGTACTGGGTCTCGGCCCAGTCGACGAGGAAGTCGGCTAGTGCTTGCGACTTGATGGCGGTGCGGGGCTGGTAGAAGATCGTGTAAGGGGCCAGCTCGATGGCCCACTTAGCCACCCGGCCGGATGCATCCCGGCTGCCTATGATCTCGGCCAGCGGGGCAGTGCATACGACCGTGATGGGATGTTCTTGAAAGTACGGCTTCAGCTTCTTGGCGGCGAAGTACGCGCCGTAGCACATCTTCTGGTAGTGCGGGTAATTCTGTTTCGAGGCGGACAGCACATCGCTTAGGTAATAAACCGGCCTCTGGACCGGCTGGGCTCGGCCTTCTTCGGGGCGTTGGACCACAATGACGGTGCTGACCACCCGGCTAGTGGCGGCAATATAAAGGAGCATGGGCTCTTTCTCAGTCGGTGCCGCCAAGACAGGCGGCGTGGACAACATTTTCTTCAGCTCGTGGAAAGCTTGGTCGGCCTGGTCATTCCACTCAAAGTGGGTACTCTTCTTCATGAGGCGGTAGAGAGGGAGGGCTTTCTCTCCAAGCCGGCTGATGAAGCGGTTCAGAGAGGCCAGGCACCCAGTGAACTTCTGAATCTCTCTAAGCTTGGTTGGGACCGCCATCCTCTCGATGGCCTTGATCTTCATAGGGTTGCACTCGATGCCGCGTTCGGAGACCAGAAAGCCTAGGAGCTGGCCGGCTGGCACTCCGAACACGCATTTCTCAGGGTTGAGCTTGATTCGGAACCAGCGCAGGTTCTCGAATGTCTCCTTCAAGTCTTCCAGCAGAGTGCCATGCTTCTCCATCTTCACCACAATATCATCCACGTAGACGTGGGCGTTCTTGCCGAGCTGCGTGAGGAAGCACTTCTGCATGCAACGCTGAAAAGTGGCGCCGGCATTCCTCAAGCCGAACGTCATGGTCAGGTAGCAGAAGGCTCCAAACGGCGTGATGAAGGCGGTCTTCAGTCGGTCATCCGGGTTCAGCTTTATCTGGTGGTATCCCGAATAGGCATCCAAAAAGCTCAACAGCTCGCATCCGGCTGTGGAGTCTATCACTTGATCATTTCTGGGCAGAGCGAAGGGATCTTTTGGGCAGGCTTTGTTGAGGCTTGTGTAATCTATACACATGCGCCACTTGTTATTCTTTTTCAGCACGAGAACCGGGTTCGCGAGCCACTCGGGGAAGAAAACTTCCATGATGAAGCTGGCTGCGAGAAGCCGGGCTATCTCCTCCCCTACGATCCTTCTCTTCTCCTCTGACAGTCGGCGGAGAGGCTGCTTGACCGGTTTGGCATCCTCCCGCACATGTAACTTGTGCTCGGCGAAATCCTTTAGAACACCCGGCATGTCCTTGGGGGACCATGCAAAGATATCCCGATTCTCACGGAGGAAATCGACGAGCTCGCCTTCCTATTTTCTATCCAGGCTCGCCCCAATGACGGCAAACCTCTCTGGGTGCTCGGGGTCGAGCTGTATCTTCTTGGTCTCCTTGGCTGGCTGGAAAGATCCTTGGGCATCATACTCCTTGGAGTCGGCGGGTTGGTTTAGCTGCTTGCTGGCCAGGGCCACGACCCTGTTCAGCGTCTTCTTCTCCTCGGCAATCACGAGGGATTCGGCCAGCCGGCTGCTGGCCGCGGCACAGTCGGCGGACTTCCTGTAGTCGCCGGCGATGGTGATGATGCCCTTGGAGCTTGGTATCTTCATCTTGAGGTAAGCGTAGTGGGGGACCGCCATGAACTTGGCCAAGGCGGGTCGGCCAAGCAAGGCATGGTAAGGGCTCTCCAGGTCCACCACCTCGAACCAGATTGCTTCGCGGCGGAAATGATCCTTGCCCCCAAAGAGTACGTCGATCTTGATTTTGCCGATGGGGGCGCAGGACAAACCGGGTACGATGCCGTGGAACACCGTTCGAGTCGGCACAAGCTGTTTTGCCTTGACACCCAACTTCTCCATGGTGTCGCGGTACAGGATGTTGATGCTGCTTCCACCGTCGATCAGCACGCGGGAGAAGCGGGCGGCACGCGTGTCCGTCGCAAGGGTGGCCTCCAGGACCAAAGCGTAGGAGCCGGGGGACGGCATCACCTCTGGGTGGTCGGCCCGGCTCCAACTGATGGATTTCTCTGACCAATGCATGTGGCCGGCTGGGTTGGCGGCAGCCACATTGACTTCTTGTTGCTCTCGGCGCTTGCTGCGCCGGTCTTCGGGCTGGCTCGTGAAGACAACATAAGATGCTTGCTCATCGGGGAACTCGTCCTGCACGGCGTTGACCGCGGGCCGAGCGGCCTTGGGCGGCGGAGCCGGAGGCAGCGGGCCGGCAGGCGGAGTCGGCGTGAGCCCTTCGCCCTTGGAGATTCTGGCGAGCCAGTTGCACTTTCGGGTCGTATGGTTGGACGGCTTCGCGCCGCTGTGGAACTTGCACGGGGCATCAAGGGTTTGCTCGTAGGAGAAGCCCGACTGCCAAGCCGGCCGGCCGCCCTTGGGTTTCTTGGGCGCGGGCCGCCCCTCAGGCGGCGTATCTTCGACCGTGGCCACCTGCCGGCTAGCGGGAGGCGGCGCAGGGCCTTTGCGCTTCTGATCATTCTGGTGTTGGTGTCGGCCGGAATCGCCAGCCGGTGCTTGGGGCGCCGAATTGAGCACTTTTCCGGACGCGTCCACCCGGAGCTCGGTCTTCATCGAGGAGTCGGCGGTGGCGTACTTGTCGGCGATGTTCAGGAGCTCGTCGAGGGTAGTCGGCTCATCGCAGAGAAGCTTGTGCTTGAGGAGGGTGCCCTCCCGGCACCCGGCAGTGAAGTGTTCGATGGCTTGCACCTCGTGCACCCCTTTGCAGGAATTGCGGAGCTCGGCCCAACACGTGAGGTAGTCGCGAGTGGACTCGGCTGGGCCCTGTACGCACAGGGAGAGCTGTCTGGGCTTGGGAGCCCGCTTGTAGGTGCTGATGAAGTTGCGAACGAAGGCTTCAGTGAAATCTACCCAGCTGTTGATGCTGAGAGGCTTGAGGCTATTAAGCCAAGTCCGTGCCGTGCCTTGCAGCATGAGGGGCACGTACTTCATGGCAACACGCCGGTTGCCATTGGCGATGCTGACGGCTGTGGAGTAGTCGATCAGCCAGTCTTCCGGCTTCACCGAGCCGTTGTACTTGGGCGTGTCTCTTGGGAGCGAGAACCCTTTGGGGAAGGGCTCGTCGCGGATGCGGGGGCCAAAACAAGGCGGGCCGACATCATCTTCTTCTTCCAGCGCCAGGGATCGGGCCAGGCGGTCGATCCGGTGGCGGGCGTCGTTTTCGCCGACTCCTTCGCGGCGACCAAGCCGGCCGCTGAGAGTCGGGTGAGCCACTAGAGGCGGGGTGGAATATCTCTCTCCGCGAGCTCGAGGCGGAGGCGGGGTGCCCCGCCATTCCATGGCTCGGGGGCGGCCGTCCGCGTCTCGCTCGATGGAGATTTGGGTCCGGCTTCGGCTGGAAGCCGGCTCTTTCTTGCGCCGCGCGCGGGTGTTGCTTGTAGTCGGCGATCGGGAAGTTGCGCCGTGCTGGCGGCGCGGGGGAGGGCTCCCCGCGCAGGCGTCGGCTTCGTGCCGCCGAGCGGCTGCATCGATTAGTTGCTGTATGCACCGCGTCATGTGGGGGAGGTCTTCGGCTTCCAAGCCATCCAGCTCGTCTACGGCCGCCTGGGCGGCGCGCAGATTCTCGAGTGGGGTGGCGTAGACTGGGCGATTGACTCCAAGCGTGTCGGCGATGACGGCGCCGCGTTGCCTGACAGCGCCAGCCCGGCTTGGGCCAGCCGGAGCCGGCGTGCCGAAGGCGGCACGGTCAGCTTCGCGCTGGTAGGCCTCGGTGAGGCGTCTTACGGAGGCCAGACGCCGGCCCTCCGCGAGGAGGGCGAGGCGGCGTGCCTCCAATACTTCGTCGTTGGCGTCAGCCGGAAGGGGGGCGGACAAGTCGTGGGCCGCCGCGCGTGGGGAGTCGCGGGTGCCCTCGTCAGTCGGGCCGTCTTGGCTGATAACCATCACCTCGGTAGTGTCGGAATCGCGATCACCAGCCGGAGGGAGCGGGTCATTGTAGATCGTGACGTTGGTGGGGAAGGTGTCGTAGGATGCCGTGTCGGAGTCGACAGGCATCAGGTCGGTGGAGCCAACCGACTCCAAATCCGCAGCGGGCTCGCTGGAGACGTGGAGCTGGCCGAGGAGGTTGGCGAGATGATCGGTGCCCGCATCGGAGGCAAGCTCATCGGAGATGCGGGCCTTGTCGAAGAGGTCGGCGAGGCCGCTCGCCGCGCAGATGTTGGTGACGCCATGCAGCGCGTCGTGGCAAGCGCCATCGAGCGAGCCGGGCTGGCTACGCTCGCGGGGAAGGAAAAGGGTTCCCGTCCAGAACAGGTCTCCGGACGACGGTGCACCTGGCCCCACGGTGGGCGCCAAATGTCGGGTGGTAGGAGCGACATATGCCAACGGGTGGCTTATCATTGTGGGAGCCAATAAAACATCGCCGGTGCCTGGAAACGAGATAAGGCGTAGACATGCACGCCGGCGAATCTTACCCAGCTTCAGGGCTCTCCGAGGAGATAACACCCCTACTGCTGCTCTGCGGGGTCTCCGCATGGTTACTAAATGGACAAGTGGCTACAATGCTCCTTGAGCTGTTTTGGGTGGAAGGAGGAAGAAGGGCTCAGCTAGCTTGCCTCCTGTCCTTGTATGGTGTCTAGGTCTAACTTGAGAGTCCAACCCTTTGGATGGGTGCACCGGGGGGCTTATATAGGCCTACCCCCCGGGGGTACAATGGTAATCCAGCTGGGCACGGGGCCCAGCTGTCTGTGACTATGCTTGCCGGCTTATGCGCCGGCTACTGGGGCCCGCCGGCTGGTGGGTCCCACCGGCTGCCGGCTCCTTGGTCGACAGGCAGGCCCCACAGGCCAGGGCCTGGTCGGTGGCTGGTTACTGTTGCTCCGTGCTGTTGACGTATGCTTGGTCGGGGTAAGCGTGGCTATAGTAACGCCGCCTTGGCGGGCGATTACTGTAGCCCCGCCGTATCTGGTCTCCTTAATGGGCGTCTCCTTCGAGGAAAGTGGCAGGCCGACTATGGGAAGCTGGCCCTCTATCTTGCCGGCTTGAGAGGTGGTGCGGCCGCCTTCGGCATCTCTCTGCCCGAAGGGGCCCACCGCCTCGGGGGCCACGCTGGTGGCCCGTCGTGGACGGCGTCGGAGCCGCTGTGGCAACAGTGCCGCGCCGGACGGGTCGTGGCCACCCGTACGGCGCACTGTACCAGGCGTGCTCCGGGTCTTGGGGGTGGCAGGCTCCACTGCAGCCACGCCCAACTTCATCATCGCAGGGTGGACGCGTACATTGCGGGTACGGCTTTGACTGCTTTATGGGAGCCGGCCTCTCGTAGCCAGCCTTGCTGCAGCCGGCCTCTCGTAGTCGGCCCTCCACAGCTTTCTTCATGAGGGTAAAGGGTGGGCCGCCCCCGAAGCCGGCCTAGGAGGTAGCCGGCCTAGGGGGAGGCGGCCCTAGGTCTTGAATCTTCTTGAGAGTCGGCCAGGCTTGTAATTTTTTCTGATGGGCCAGGGGAAGCCGGCTAGGCTACCCATGGCTATTTACTCCGACAGTCGCCGGGCCTCTCTCTCTTCTTTTCTCTCAGCTCGAGCCCTTCTGCACAGCCCACGAGTTCCAACCGACCCCTCACGTGCGCGTCCGAAATTGTCCCAGACCCGACCCGGGCAGTCGTCACCGTTGTGTCCGGATCATCCCCAAACATCTACAAAACGTCTCCGTTTTCTCATTTGGGCTCCCTAGCCTATTTTTCTTGACCGTCCGATTACGATCGAAGGGACGGATTAGCCCCCAACCAAAAATCCATTTGCTATATATAGTTCCCCTTTATCTAACCCTAGATCCTAGGGGCTTGTCCCATCCACCAAATTCCTCCGCCGCCACCACACTCAAATCCCACCTCGGGATCCTCCCAGATCCCCTTTCTCCTTGTTTTCCTCCTCCACCCAATCCCAAAGGCGCAACCACCTCTCTCCAAGATCCTCTCGGCCTCTACCTACCAGTCCATCCATCCATCCATCGGCCAGCCGCCCTGGTCTCCCTTGCCTCCCATGCCTCTGCTCATTGCGAGCCAACCAGAGCCTCCTCTGCTCGATCCCGAGGGGATCATGTGCAGCGCGTTCCACCAACGACCGAACCAGCAGGCCCCGTGCCCCCTCCGCGCTCGTGCAAGCGCTCCTTGACCCGGAGCTCGTCCGCAAGCAGAACTACCGCCACCATCCGGTGCATCCCAGCGACGCCAGGACCCCGACCAACCCAGGCAACACCCGTTGCGCGCATTTTCTTCTCGCCTTGCGTCCTCCCCTGGGACTCATCTCTTTGCGCTCTCTTTGCTTGGCAGGAACCCATCCCTGGTTGCGTCCTCGACGTGCTTGCCATCACCCGTTCCTGGCCGGATCCCGCCGTCCCAGACCTCCCCTGCTCGCCGACCGCGTCGCTGTCGTCGACTTCGCGCCCTTGCACTCCCGGCCTTCCTCGCGGCCTTGTTTGCCTCCCCTACATCACACCCCATCGTCAGGAGCTCGCGCCAAGTCCGCCGTCGTCCTCTGCTCGGGAATGAGCTCGACCCCATCCTCTGCTTCGCCTGCATGATCCCGATGTTGCCTGCTTCGCCCCTTCGAGCAGTGCCACCACCGGAGCTCCTCCATGACGCCGGTAACACCAGTGACCACTGCCTGCGTGGAGCTCCCACGCAGATCCTCGCCGTCGTTCCGCGCCAGATCCGGCCGGGGGCCGCTGGATCTCGCCGCCTCCGCCATGAACCCGTCCATCCCCGACCTCCTGTGCGCGCCGCCGCGGCCTCTACATCATCTGCATCGAGCAGGTGGTCGCCTGCTCGAGCCTCTGCCTCGCTCGCCCGTGTTGACCTCGTCCCAGCGCGCGTGGACTGGTCAACTCCGTCCCCTGGGCCGGTCCTCCTCCTCCTCCTCTTCTAGGCAGGCCTTGGCCCGATGTGGGAAACTCCTCCAGCCTGATCCTGTTCGGCCCGATAGCTCAGATTCGGTCCATATTTGTTTTTTTCCTGTGCGCTGCGAATTTGTCCAATTATCCTAGGATTACAGATTTGCAGAAAACCCCTCAAAGTCATGCATATTTTAACTCATAAACTATGCATCTTAGGTAAAACATTATATATGAAAAATGCTTAGATTTCTGTCTAGTTTCATTATATGCCACTTTCATCCATGTTAAATTTGTTTAACATGTTGTTTGATTAAATTTGCTAGATGGCATGTTAAAATGATTTATTTCATTACTAAATAACCGTAGCTCGGATTTTAATAAACTTTATATGTAAATGGGGTAGAAAAATGCCTAGTTTGACATGGTGGCTTCACTTTGCATGCTTAACAACTCTAAAATTATGTTTAGGGCAGAACAGTACCAAACCTAATATATGCATATGAGGAGTTTCCGGAATTGTTGTTTGTTGTTTCCAGCCTCATTTAAACTTGACTAGACATGTAGTTTTCATTTGCTTCACCCTCTTGCCATGCTAACAACATTTAATCTTGTTGGGTACATAAACGAGATCGAACTAAATAACGTGTTGTGGTGTTTTGTCAATATGCAACTCGTTGCATATTGAGCTCCACTTAATTTGTAGTGTTGTTTGTTGCACTTTGCCATGCCATGACATGTATCATTAAACCATACATGCATCATACTTGTTGTGCATCATGCCATGATCGTGTGATAGTTGTTTACTATGTTGTGTGCTTCTTTCCGGTGTTGCTTCTTCGGGTTGGTTCCGATAACGTCGCGTTTGTGAGGACCCGTTCGACTATGCCCGTTTGTCTTCTTCATGGACTCGTTCTTCTTCCTTGCGGGATTTCAGGCAAGATGATCATACCCTCGAAATCATTTCTATCTTTGCTTGCTAGATGCTCGCTCTTTTGCTATGCCTATGCTACGATACCTACCACTTTCTTATCATGCCTCCCATATTGTTGAACCAAGCCTCTAACCCACCTTGTCCTAGCAAACCGTTGTTTGGCTATGTTACCGCTTTGCTCAGCCCCTCTTATAGCGTTGTTAGTTGCAGGTGAAGATTGAAGTTTGTTCCTTGTTGGAACATGGAGATGTTTTCCTTGTTGGAACATATTTACTTGTTGGGATATCACAATATATCTTATTTAATTAATGCATCTATATACTTGGTAAAGGGTGGAAGGCTCGGCCTTATGCCTGGTGTTTTGTTCAACTCTTGCCGCCATAGTTTCTGTCATATCGGTGTTATGTTCCCGGATTTTGCGTTCCTTACGCGGTTGGGCTATTATGGGAACCCCTTGACAGTTCGCCTTGGATAAAACTCCTCCAGCAATGCCCAACATTGGTTTTACCATTCGCCACCTAGCCTCTTTTTCCCTTGGGTTTCGCGGACTCAAGGGTCATCTTTATTTTAACCCCCCTGGGCCAGTGCTCCTCTGAGTGTTGGTCCAAACTAGAGCCCTGTGCAGCGCCCCCTCGGGGAAACTCGAGGTTTGGTTTTAGTTGTACGGATTGCTCATCTGAGTGTGCCCTGAGAACGAGATATGTGCAGCTCCTATCAGGATTTGTCGGCACATTTGGGCGGTGTTGCTGGATTTGTTTTAAACTTGTTAAAGTTGTCTTGTAGAACCGGGATACCGAGTCTGATCGGAATGTCTCGGGAGAAGGTTTATCCTTCATTGACCGTGAGAGCTTGTCATGGGCTAAGTTGGGACACCCCTATAGGGATTTGAACTTTCGAAAGCCATGCCCGCGGATATGGGAAGATGGGAATTTGTTAACGTCCGGTTGTAGAAAACCTGAAGTTGATCTTAATTAAAATACATCAACCGCGTGTGTAACCGTGATGGTCTCTTTTCGGCGGAGTCCGGGAAGTGAACGCGGTGTTGGAGTTATGCTTGACGTAGGTTGTTCTAGGATCACTTCTTGATCATACTTTTATCGACCGTGCTTTGCCTTCTCTTCTCGCTCTCATTTGCGTATGTTAGCCACCATATATGCTAGTCGCTTGCTGCAGCTCCACCTCATACCTTTTACCTTACCCATAAGCTTAAATAGTCTTGATCGCGAGGGTGTGAGATTGCTGAGTCCCCGTGACTCACAGATACTTCCAAAACCAGCTTGCAGGTGCCGTTGAATCATGCAGATGACGCAACCAAGCTCAAGGAGGAGCTCGATGAAGATCTTGCCCTTTGTGTTGTTTCATTCTAGTTGATCAGTAGTGGAGCCCAGTTGGGGTCGATCGAGGATCTGTGTAGCTTTTGGGGTAGTCTTATTTTATGTTGGCTCCGCAGTCGGGCCCTGATTGTATTTGGATGATGTAATGCTTTATTCATGTATTTGTGTGAAGTGGCGATTGTAAGCCAACTATGTATCTTTTCCCTTATTGTATTACATGGGTTGTTTGCGAAGATTACCTCCCTTGCGACATTGATTTCAATGCGGTTATGCCTCTAAGTCGTGCTTCGACACGTGGGAGATATAGCCGCATCGAGGGCGTTACATGAACTTTCTTTGGCCATGTTACTTTGAGAAAACATAATTGCTTTCTTAGTTTGCTTAAAGTGTTATTATTCTTTATGTCAATATGAACTTTTGTCTTGAATCTTTCTAATATGAATATTCATACCACAATTAAGAAATTTTGTATTGAAATTATGCCAAGTAGCACTCCGCATCAAAAATTCTCTTTTTATCATTTACCTACTCGAGGACGAGCAGGAATTAAGCTTGGGGATGCCCGATACGTCTCCAATGTATCTATAATTTTTGATTGCTCCATGCTATATTATCTACTGTTTTGGACTATATTGGGCTTTATTTTCCACTTTTATATTATTTTTGGGACTAACCTATTAACCGGAGGCCCAACCCAGAATTGCTGTTTTTTTTGCCTATTTCAGTGTTTCGAAGAAACGAAATATCAAATGGAGTCCAAACAGAAAAATCCTTTTTGGAACGTGATTTTCTTCTCATATAAGACCCAAGAGACTTGGACCCTACTCCAAGAAGTACCGGAGGCGGTCACGAGGGTAGGGGGCGCCCCCCCTACAGGGTGCGCCCCCTGCCTCGTGGGCCCCTCGGTGCTCCACCGACGTACTCCTTCCTCCTATATATACCCACGTACCCCCAAACGATCAGAACAGGAGCCAAAAACCTAATTCCACCGCCGCAACTTTCTGTATCCATGAGATCCCATCTTGGGGCCTGTTTCGGAGCTCCGCCGGAGAGGGCCGTCATCACGGAGGGCTTCTACATCATCATAGCCCCTCCGATGAAGTGTGAGTAGTTTACCTCAGACCTTCGGGTCCATAGTTATTAGCTAGATGGCTTCTTCTCTCTTTTTGGATCTCAATACAATGTTCTCCCCTCTCTTGTGGTGATCTATTCGATGTAATCTTCTTCTTTTGTGGTGTGTTTGTTGAGACCGATGAATTGTGGGTTTATGATCAAGTCTATCTATGAACAATATTTGAATCTTCTCTGAATTATTTTATGTATGATTGGTTATCTTTGCAAGTCTCTTCGAATTATCCGTTTGGTTTGGCCAACTAGATTGGTAGTTCTTGCCATGGGAGAAGTGCTTAGCTTTGGGTTCGATCTTGCGGTGTTCTTTCCCAGTGACAGAAGGGGCAGCAAGACACGTATTGTATCGTTGCCATCGAGGATAACAAGATGGGGTTTATTTCATATTGCATGAATTTATCTCTCTACATCATGTCATCTTGCTTAAAGCGCTACTCTGTTTTTAACTTAATACTCTAGATGCATGCTGGATAGCGGTCGATGAGTGGAGTAATATAAGTAGATGCAGAATCGTTTTGATCTACTTGTCACAAACGTGATGCCTATATACATGATCATGCCTAGATATTCTTATAACTATGCTCAATTCTGTTAATTGCTCAACAATAATTTGTTCACCCACTGTAGAAAACTTATGCTCTTGAGAGAACCCACTAGTGAAACCTATGGCCCCCGGGTCTATTCTTATCATATCAATCTCCATTACTTTAATCTTGTTTTGTTTTTACTTTGCCTTTTACTTTTCACTTTGCATCTTTATATAAAAAAATACCAAAAATATTATCTATCGGATCTCACTTCCGTAAGTGACCGTGAAGGGATTGACAACCCCTAATCGAGTTGGTTGCGTTGAGCTCTTTGTGTTGTGTAGGTACGAGGGACTTGCGCGTGGCCTCCTACTGGATTGATACCTTGGTTCTCAAAAACTGATGGAAATACTTATGCTACTCTGTTGCATCATCCTCTCCTCTTCGGGGAAAACCAACGCAAGCTCAAGAGGTAGCAATAAGACACGCACGCTTTTTCTCTAATTTTATCGTGTGTTGTCCATGTCTCTTTCACACACGCACACACACTTTTTTCACTCACTCACTCTCACTCACTCTCTCTCTCTCTCTCTCTCTTGTTAGGGACTCTGTCACGTCCATAAGCATATGGATGTTTTGAAAAGTCAAACCTTAGAAACGTTTGACCAGGTATATGTGGATAAAAACATTTACATCTGGAACGATCATTAGATTCATCACAACATGTACTTACTTCATACTATCATTTATCTTTGGTATTGTAGATATACGTAATTTCTTTATAAACTTGGTCAAAGTTTCAAAAGTTTGACTTAAAAAAATGTTGGAACTACATTACCAAACGGAGGGAGTACCTCTTTCTCTCTCTGCTATCTCTCATGGGCCTCCCCTCTCACTCGAACTCTCTATACCGACGGATTATACGCTCACTGTGTCAGCGTATAGCTCCGTATATTGTTTAGTTGACCGGTCACCCAATCCACATGCTTCCTTGTCAGCTCGTGTTCTGTATCTTCGTGTGCTGGCCCATATGGCAGTGGGTGAAAATAAGTAAACTAGAGGCCCATCTGACACGCGGTGAAGTAAACAAAGTTGAAACCACTCGGGGTAGCACCCCGCACGCTAGTAAATTGAGGGCGCATTGAGGACAAACTTTTTGCGCACGAAGGATGCACTCGCGCATAATTCACCACTGCGTGGCGGCATGCACAGAAGGACGCACTCGCGCACACCCAACACACAAAACACACCAGAACACGTGTACACCAGCGTCGCCGCCGGTTGAGATGGACGGCAAGGCAGCCAACAAGCGGAGGCGGCTCGAGCCAAAACCACATCTGGCGAGCCTGGACTTCATCAGCAGCCTCCCCGACGACACGCTGCTCGTCATCATCGGCCTCCTCCACACCAAATCTGCCGTGCGGACCGCCCTACTCTCCCGGCGGTGACGCCCCCTCTAGCGCTGCGTCCCCCTCAACCTCACCGTCGACAGCTGCCTCTGCGACGGGGACTGCAAACGCATGGCCGCAGTCTCCAAGATCCTTTCATCGCACCCTGGGCCAGCCAAACGCCTTGACATCCGCATGTTCAGTACCAACTGCAAGGTCCGACCCAAGTTCGACGAGTGGTTCTTATCCCCCGCCCTAGATCAGCTCGAGGAGCTCAGCTTTGAAACTGGACGATGTCGCTCTTTGCCGCCGTCCGTGCTCCGCCTCACGCCAACGCTATGCCGCGCCAGCTTCAGCTCCTGCTATCTTCCCCAGATTAATTCCACGCCCGCTCTTCTTCTCCCTCAACTCAAGCAGCTCGACCTCTTCGACGTTGTCATCTCGAAGAAGGCTATGGAGCACCTGCTCCGCAGCTGTACTGCGCTCGACTACCTTCGTCTTGAGCAGATCCACGGGTTCATTAGCCTTCACATCACCTTGATGAATCTCCGATGGATTTATGTGTCTTGCTGGCCCCGCAACAAGACATCAATTGGGAAGAGATCACTCCAGCTGTTCCACGTTATGGTCATTGAGAATGCGCCTTTCCTTAAGAGATTGCTTGTATCGGATCTAGAAGGTCCAACAAAAATCAGGGTCATTGACGCGCCGAAATTGACAGCGTTGGTGCACTCGTCTGCCAAATTCTCCGAACTCTTTATTGGATTCGTAATCGTTCAGGTACAGCACTCATCTTCTTCTCCGTCTTCTTGAAATTTACATTTTTAAATTTCTTCTTGATGTATTTACGACCGTCTTCCGAAAAATGATTCCCACAAGCTTGACCCAGTCCATGCGCGCAGTGAAGATCTTAGCACTAAAATCTATCAGCCCCAATCTGGGTCAAGTTGTTGGATTCCTTACATGCTTTCCGTGCACGGAGGAGCTACTCATCGAGGTGACACTTCTTTCCTATAAGTAAACGGTAATCACAACATAGCTCAATTTTTTTTCGTAATTTTCCCAAATTGCGATGACAAGTGTAGTGTTCAAAACTACATCTACGCACTGCACCGAAAGAAATGTTTTTAGTATTTTTTCTCACATGATCACCTATATCGTTTTATGCTGTACTACTATAGTAGCCTAGGCTAGTCATAGTGGAAAGTAACTTAGACTACTCCAGTAACTCTATGGTTACCCTAAGAGCAAGTACTACCTCCGTCCTGGTTTACTCTTCCAATTTTGTAGTATCAAAATTTGACCATAGATTTAACTAACAAAATGTTAATGCATGTCACTAAGAACTATATCGTTGGATTCGTATTTGAACATAATTTCAAATGGTGTAATTTTTAGTGACATGCATTGGCATTTTCTTAGGTAAATCTATGGTCAAAATTTTATACTAAATACGAGGTAGTATTACAAAAGTGGGCTATGTAGGCCAAAACATGTGCCAAAGTCACTTGTGATACATTTGGCATCGATGCCCCTCCATTGCTCACCTGGTGTCCCAATCTGGATCACCTACTTTGCTCCGGTGCCAAATTAACTCACGCAATGAAAAAACACTGCGTGGGAGAGAGAGACAGAGGACCGAGGCAATAAAAACACTTGTTTGGGAGACTGAGAGGCTGGTGTAGTTGGTTTGATTGATTTGTTTATACATGTGGGTTTGTGTGCACAGCGGTGCCAACTCTCTCACATCGCGAGAGCGGTGCCAAAATCTTTTGATTTGACATCGATGCGTGTTATGCGGCATACTTTTGCGAAATATGGCATCGGCCACATAGTGGAAGGCAACAAATGCCCAAGCTCTTCACGTGGTCCTAGTTAAACAAGAGGAAACAGAAAGAGAGAGAGATAGAGAGAGAGTGAGTGAAAAAATATCACTAGCCAGCCAACCCTATCGTATGAGCGAATGATATTGGTACCTCTTGATGACACAGCAATCTTATGCAGCCAGCTGCTCTAATATGTTATCTTCTTTTGTAGATAAAAAAGACCCGAAAGTGAAAAATGTGCTGCACTATAACAATCTCATCGAATGCCTTGATCTCCATCTTACAGAAATTGATTTGATCGACTACCGAGGTAACACATCTGAGATTAAATTGGCCAGGTTCTTTGTTCTGGAGGCAAGTGTGCTCAAGGTAATGAGGTTTGGCGTTCTCTGGCGCAACAACGAATGGCGTGCTGATCACCGCAAGCGTCTAAGACTAAATGACAAAGTCTCCACGGGAGCTGAATTTGTTTTTGAAACATCAAGTGGCCAGAGACTCGAAAACTTATTTGCCCATTAGTGACTTGTCAGGGCGGTGGATTTTAGTTTGTATGATAATGCTGCATCCACCTAAAGTAACAAAAGTTCTTACGTAAACTTCCTAGTAATTCCCTCTTCATAGGTGCAGCATTACTCCTAACATTTGTAATATCAGTTTGAAACTTGTAATATTGTCGTGTCCTATTCCTGCGTTCTCAAAATCCTGTGAATCAAACAGGTCCTGAGTTGGTGATGATGTTGTGCCTCCCATCTTTCACCAATAGCCATCGGATCTAGATCTGACATATACAAACCAAGCTTCTCCATTTTGCAAAAAGATGCCCGCACTTGTTCCCTATTTGCAAACAACTCCTTGTCTCTCACAATCAGCCTCATCTCCTCCCCACCACATCTAGGAGTAGAAGGCCGTGGAAAAATCTAGCGCGATGGCCGCTGCTGGAGCCGTCCACCCCCAATCTTGGTGTTCCGTGCAATGCACGGGCATCTACACACGGGAAATTATGTCGAACAGGGCTAGTTGTAAGCAGACTAGCTCTACAGCCATGATGATAGTGACTGCAGACGGTGAGGCTGACTATGGTATGCTGAACACGGCGCCTATACTCAGGTGCCATCTCCGGCGCAGGGTCTTGTCACTTCACTGTGAGGAGCAACACGTAATAATTTGACCAACGGGTAGTACAGTGCTAGTACTCCTACTACTACATTGGTACTACTACTACTAGTACTAGTAGCACCACCGTCTGGATTTAGGAGTACTACCACGTCCATCTGGATTTTAGTATTTGACTAGCAATATCTAGAAATGCATGTCACCAAAAATGTACTACTCCCTCTGTAAATAAACACATGGTGTTTTATTCCTATCGGCGATAGAACTTAATGTTTTTTTGCTACTCCTAACTAGAGTACTAATAGGATTACATGCAATGAACTAAACACTGCATGTCATGTTTGGCAGTCTCAAGTCATTGAAAGCATGCACGTCCCACATATCTCATTGGTTGATATGTCACGAAATAAGAAACAAGGAGGGAGTTAATGCACCGTGCTTAAGTATTTTGGGATTATTTGGTTTTCATAAGGTGACTTACACAACATTTTTGTTTGCATGCATTAACATTTTATTAGTTAAATCAAAGGTCAAAACTTGGCGCAAAATGCAAAGGGGACCAATAAACCCGTAAACATCAAACTTCTCTCGTTTGACCCCAACTAGAGGTCCGGTGAGATGACTATACTGCACCGGCACGGAGGGGGACGCAGCTTCATTGACTTACGGCAGCTGCCTTTGGGTGAATGACACATGGCCCTTGGGGGTGGCTGGCCCACATATCATACAGCCAAAGGCAGGTGCAGTAGAGGGCCGAGGAGTAGTACAAAATCCTACGCACCTACGCATGCTAACCAAGGGCTGAGTAATCACTCAAATTGCAAGATCAGTTGACTAGAAGCTATGCTAGACCCATGGAGGCGATGAACGCTGTCGGTGTTCTGGGAACGGGGGTCCCCAGACTTGCCTGCCTGCGGCCTGCGGCGTGGCTCAAAGGAGGCCCAGTATGGCCCATCTTCATCAACACAAGACTCAAGACCCTCGCGAGGGGCCAAGCCTCGCGGGGCGGACGACATGGCACATCCCCAGGTGCAGCCTCCTTAGGCTGGCTCGCGAGGGGGAGGAGGAATCAAGGCGGGGTACCTCATGAGGTGCTCATGACGCAAGCCATGACGATCGAGGGTGCTAGGCGAGCGCCAGCGCGCGCAGCGTCCTTCTTTCCTCTTTGGTGCAAAGGGGGCAATCGCAGCCGCGGAGTACCGAGGCATCAGGAAAAGGTTGCCATTTCGGTGCAACGAGACCAGGACCAAGCGGACTACGAGACGGAGGTCACCATGGAGCCCAGCACGGCATCACCGCAGGGTCTTTCGCAGGCAAAGACCAACTTTAGTCAGGATAAGTGTACTAGATGTTCCCCTTCGAATTGGCCAATTGTTGGCGCCCTTCCCGCTCAATATTTGGGAAGAGGCCCAGGGCCTTTGCCTATAAATAGGACTGGCCACCCACGTAGTAAGGGGTTCGGTTCGCGGAGTTGGTTCGTCCGGTTCACAAGTAGAGAGAGAGAGAGAGAGAGAGAGAGAGAGAGAGAGAGAGAGAGAGAGAGAGAGATGGGTGACTGAACTCCTCCTAGCAGTTCATCCCCCCAACCAAGAACAGACCCTCGCGAGGCTGTTCTTCCTTGTATCGTTCATCATCATCAGCCCCAAGAGGCAATCCACCCACCACACACTGGAGTAGGGTATTACACCACAATGGTGGCCCGAACCAGTATAAATCTTGCGTCCCTTGTGCAGTTCCTTTAGTAGTTTAGATCTTTGTGAGACGGGGAGGTAGAAGGTGTGATTTCCACGCGCACCCCAGTGTTTGAACCTTAAGGGTCTGCCGGAACCTGTGAATCCGACATTTGGCGCGCCAGGTAGGGGTGCACTGGAATCTGTCTTCCACCACTCCGTTCTCCTCCGACCGTCGCATCCATGTCCGACGCTCGTCGAGCCCGTGCCGAGCGCCGGGCCGCCATCGCCTCTCGCGTCGCCTAGATGGCCCCCGTCGGTGGGTGTCCTCGTCATTCCCCGTCGCCCACCGTCAACGCCGCCACCGGCCCGGCGGGGGGCGAGCAGCAAGCGTCGTCTCAGCATCCGTCCGTGCGCCAAGACGGCCGCACCGCTACTCCATCACTCGCACCAGCCGGTTCTTCGTCCCGCGCGCTCCGCGCAACCTTGGAGGCTCGAGCTGCGCTCCTCGCGGCAAACGAGCTCCTGCGCTACCGCCCCGTCGACGACGTCTATGAAGAGTGGCTCGACCGCATCGCCGAGCTTGTCCGCGCCGCAGGGGGCTCTTCCGCGCCGTCCGTTCCTTTGCGCCACACCCTGCCCCGCGCGGGCAAGGAAGCTCCAGAGGCGCACCAGCCGCCTCCTCTCCAAGAAGATGCCATGGCTCCAAGGCGCTTGGCCCCTGGGCGGAACCCTCTCCGTCAGGCGCTAGCGCAACAAGAACGGAGATGCCAAGAAGTCCCTCGCCCGCAAGGAGCTGGCAGGGCGCTCCCTGCTCCGGCACGCCGCGACCCTGCTCCAGCTCCGGCGCGCCAAGACCCCGCCCTGCTCCTAGCTGCAGCGCGTAGGGACCCTCAAGACCCAGCTCCCCATCAACCGAAGCCTTTCGTGGACACCGCAGGCTGCCATGCCTACACCACTGAGCTGCGCAGCGTCGCGTGGCCCGGCAAGTTCAAGCCAGACCTGCCTCCTCGCTACGACGGCACAACTGATCCCGCAGAGTTCCTCCAGCTCATGAGCTGGGCATCGAGGCTGCCAGCAGGGATGAAAAGGTCATGGCGAACTGGTTCCCCATGGCGCTCAAGGAAGGAGCTCGAACCTGGCTCCTGAATCTGGCCCCAGGCACGATCTCCTCCTGGGACTAGATGCGCACCCGCTTCATCGCCAACTTCCAAGGTACTCGCGACCGGCCATCCGCCGTGAGCGACATGCGCCGCATCAAGCAACAACCCGGAGAGACCCTGCAAAAGTACATCCAACGCTTCAACAGCGCACGCCTCAAGATCCCCAAGGTGTCCGAGGAAGCCATCATCTCAGCCTTCTCCGATGGTGTGCGCGACGTCAAGATGAAGGAGGAGCTGGCGATGCACGAAGACCTCTGCACCTCCTTGGAGCTGTTCAGCTTGGCGACCAAGTGCGCCAGGGCTGAGGAGGGACGTCTCTCCCTCCTCGAGCTGCCTGCCGCGGACCCAGAAGAGAAGAAGCCCAAGGCCAAGGACGTGAAGTGCAAGGGGCTGCCGTGCTTGCCGTAGAACCAGACAACAAGCGGGGCAAGGATCTGCCCGAATCCTCCAGGGGCAGCCGGTACTGTGTGTACCATGACCTCCACACCCACAACACCAACGAATGCCAAGAACTCCGCGCCGTGCGAGAAGGAAGGATCGGCCGTCGCCCTGACTGTGCTGACCGGAGCTATGGCCGAGGAGGAGGAAGAAACCCAGGACGCTGGGACGATCGCGGCCCGCGCTAGGGGTGGCGCGACCAACCTCGCGAGGACCGCTGGCGGGACCTGGCTCGCGAGGGAGACTGGAGGGATCAGCCTCGTGAGGATCGCCCTCATGGCAACGCAGGCCTACCTCCGCTGCCGCCTCAGCCAAGGAGGAACGAAGACCGCCACCAAGACGAGGGGGCTGGGGGCTTCCAAGAGCCGCGCGCAATCGCCTGCGTCCTAGGCGGAGCTCAAGCCCCAGCCTCTCAACGTATCTTCAAGCAGTTTGCCCGCGAAGTGAATGCAGTTCTCCCCAAGCTCGAAGCAACGCGCCCCCTCAGGTGGTCGGCGTGCTCCATCATGTTCAACTCAGCAGACCAGCTCAAGTGCGCGGCCACGGCAGGAGTCCTCCCGATGCTCTGCTCCCAGTCATCAGCAACGTGCTAGTCACCAAGACCCTCATCGATGGTGGGGCAGGGCTCAACGTCCTGTCCGTGGAAACATTTACAATCTCCAAGTACCCTATGACCAGCTTCAGCCAACCAAGCCTTTCTCCGGAATCACCGACGGTTCCACAGTCCCGACCGGGCAGGTCCGCCTCCTTGTCACCTTCGGGGCTCGCAGCAACTACCGCACCGAGCTCATCGACTTCGACGTCGCCCACATCCGCCTGCCGTACAACGCCATCCTCGGGTACCCAGCGTTGGCCAAGTTCATGGCCGTGACTCACCACGGCTACAACGTCCTCAAGATGCCAGGAAGTGGCGGCGTCATCACGGTGCCCTGTGAAGAGAAGGATGCAGTGTGTTCCCTGGAACGGGCCTATCAGGCCACGTCGCTAGAAGACCGAGATCGCGGAAGCAGAAGGCTTCCTGAGACCACCCCCAAGAAGAAGAAGACATCGTCAGGCTCAGCCCCTCAGGAGGCAGGCCCCCCAGGGCCCGTGTCTGCCCAGGGGGACCCTCCGTCCATCGCATAGGAAAGCGCGCCCGGCACCCTCCTCAGGCAGGGCTCGGGGGCTCTCACCTGGAGGGCCACCGACCTGGCCAGGGTCACGAGGGAGGCGCTTGGGCACCATGTGGAGGCGTGCTTCGAAGCATGTTTCCCCCGAGAAGGAGCCAGGCAAGGAAGGTCAGACCAGCAGGAGTTCGTTAACAAGGCCATTCAAGAACTATAGGAGACAAGGATCATGAGAGGTTGCCGCCGCCTACCAGCTGTGACCCCACATCCAGGCGAGGATGGTGGGTTGCACGTCTGCATCGACGTACCAGGGCTCAATCAGATCGCCACGACGGAGCGTCTCTGGCCCTCGCAAGTGGGGCGCTGTGGGGGTCCACCCCACAGCTATGTTCGCATGCCTTACGGCCTGCCGAGCGTGGCTGTGGCGTACCAGCGCCTCATGAGGGGCATCATGGAGGCTCAGGAAGACAGGTGTTCCGCGGCCTTGGCGGAGATGAAGACAGCTCGCGAGGAGTCACCAGTGCCTCCGGAGCCTCCCGAGGCCCCGGGGCCTGGGGGCTCGTGAGGATCAGCTTCCGCAGCCCACCGAGTCTGCCGCACCAACGCCACTTCGCCGACGACATCCCCAGGTGACATCTTCCAAGCTTCATTCCCAGCTGGGAGCACCCTTCCAGGGTTGCATCACTCCCAGGCCGCGTGGGTGCGTCCCTGCGGCATGTATCCCCCCTTTTTTTATTTTTCCGGTCATTAGTTTGCCTCGTTGGGGGCGCCCCTTGGGCTGCATCATCCCCAAGCCGCTCGGGCTAGGCCCAGCAGCGTGTATCTCCTTCACGTTTATTTCCATTTATGCATTTCCTATCACGCTTGATTGCATGGTGCCTGTCCGCGGCCTCCTTTCTTCTCCATGTCGGCCACTTGCACGTTAAAGGGGGGGTGCCTGAGCATTGCGACTCAGGGCTCTTACTGGCTCTCCAGCCCTCACCCTATGGCCTTGTCCACAGCATCGCGACCTGGCATACCAGCGACGGCTGAGACAAGCTCGAGGGCCGGGACCCGAGGACGTAGAGCAGAAAGGGGAGCAGAGGCGAGGGAGAAGGGGCGCGCGAGGACCTCGCTGAGCAACTCTGTCCCAACTACCCCACGGACCCGACGATGCGCTGGGGGCGATCCCCGATCCTCAAAGAAAGTCACCATCCGAAGCACTGACTACCGTGGCACTACCCCCGCACCTAAAGCAATTCCATGCTAGCAACGTTGCTTCCCTTTCTCACCGAGCGACGGCAGCTTGGGCGCCAAAGGGGACCTCCTGAGCATCGCGACTCAGAGGCTCTTATCGAACCCCGGGTCGCTCACCTCCTGTCCTTGACCATGGCATCGCGACCTGGCATACCAGCAATGGCTGACGCCGCCTTGGGACTGGGACCTGTCGACGCAGAGCACCAAGCCCTCGCAAGGTTCGAAAGGGAGAACTAAGCTATGACGAAATCAGCAACTCACACAAATCCATAGCAAAGGTCATGTATTAACAAACGGGACTACAGACACCTTACAAGCCCCAGTGGGGCGCATTTTGATTCCTCGCAGGGAACGGATCCTAAGGAGTGCTAACTACACGGGCTCCTGCAAAAGATGCCATTATCAACAGTGGGCCGTCAGGCGCCGGCGCCAACCCCATCCAGATCAGGGTCGGTGACAGCTTGACGAGCCCGCCCTGCTCCGGGAGCGGCGCCGGCTCGGAGGCTCGTAGCTGTCGTCGCTCGTCTCCGGAGTCGCGAAGATCTCGCTGGGGTTGCTGGACCCTCCGGTGCCTCCGCCAAGGGAGCGGTCGACGGGCCTAGCCCTCACCGGGGCAAGGTCCTAGCCACCTCTCCCGGGGCAGCACTCCAGCCGGCGCCCGATCGCGTCGAAGACCTTGAAGAACATCACAGCAGCGCCATCGTACTCTAGGTGGACCGCAAAGACGCCCCTCTCCTTGCAAACCCGGGCGATTTCTCTCCAGCCACAGGACAAGTAGACCTTGCCCGGGGCAGCGACCACGACCTCTGCTTCGGTCGCGAGGGCGCTGCAGCCGGCGTGCTGCAGCCAGAGCTCCAGGTGCCCTCCTGGAGGGACGATGGAAGCGAAGAAGGGAGGCAGACGGATCCAGGACTGGAGAGGAACGACGACGTGGAGCACGAACTCTAGGGAGGAGCCCTCGGCGTGGACTCCAGGAGGAACAACCCACGCCTTCGTGACTCGACGGCGCCTACGATGGCGCCAACCGCGGAGATCAGCATCGACACCTTCGGGGCCCTCGACATGGGCATACAAAGGAAGTAGGAACCCCGGCGGAGCCCGCTCGTACCGGGGCCTCGGCTCCACCTGACGGTCTTCCTCGCCCCGGCTGCAAAGGGCGAGCCGTTTCTTCGGCGGGAGTGGGTCTGGCCCCTCTCGAGGAGCCTTTCCCTTCTCCGCTGCAGAGAACCGGCGGATCAGAGCCATCGCAGCAAGACGGAGCAAGAATCGGGAAGAAGGAGAATCCGGGAGGAATGGACTGGAAGGGCATGCACGGCTTCGTACTTATAGCCGGCGAAGGCCAACCGCCGGCCTCCACGGTCGTAGGTAATCATGACACAATTTGCATGCAGGGACTTGTCTACCTCGCGCGATCACCGAGGCATCGTGGGGAAGTGGAGACGCCCACGTCCCATCAACCGCCACGCGGCGCCCAAGGCCGCAGGCTGTTAGGGCCCGGGGCGCTTCGCCCTTGCCCTTTCGCCTCTCGGCACGGCCAAGCCCATGCGCGCCTTGGGCCCGGGGGCTACTGTCGGCGTTCTGGGAACGGGGGTCCCCAGACTTGCCTGCCTGCGGCCTGCGGCGTGGCTCAAAGGAGGCCCAGTATGGCCCATCTTCATCAACACAAGACTCAAGAACCTCGCGAGGGGCCAAGCCTCGCGGGGCGGACGACATGGCGCATCCCCAGGCGCAGCCTCCTCAGGCTGGCTCGCGAGGAGGCGGAGGAATCAAGGCGGGGTACCTCGCGAGGTGTTCATGACGCAAGCCATGACGATCGAGGGTGCCAGGCGGGCGCCAGCGCGCAACGTCCTTCTTTCCTCTTTGGTGCAAAGGGGGCAAGCGCAGCCGCGGAGTACCGAAGCATCAGGCAAAGGTTGCCATTTCGGTGCAACAAGACCAGGACCAAGCGGACTACGAGACGGAGGTCACCATGGAGCCCAGCACGGCGTCACCGCAGGGTCTTTCGCAGGCGAAGACCAACTTTAGTTAGGATAAGTGTACTAGATGTTAGCCTTTGAATTGGCCAATTGTTGGCGCCCTTCCCGCTCAATATTTGGGAAGAGGCCCAGGGCCTTTGCCTATAAATAGGACCGGCCACCCACGTAGTAAGGGGTTCGGTTCGCGGAGTTGGTTCGTCCGGTTCGCAAGTAGAGAGAGAGAGAGAGAGAGAGAGAGAGAGAGAGAGAGAGAAGGGTGACTAAACTCCTCCTAGCAGTTCATCCCCCCAGCCAAGAACAGACCCTCGCGAGGCTGTTCTTCCTTGTATCGTTCATCATCATTAGCCCCAAGAGGCAATCCACCCACCACACACTGGAGTAGGGTATTACACCACAACGGTGGCCCGAACCAGTATAAATCTTGTGTCCCTTGTGCAGTTCCTTTAGTAGTTTAGATCTTTGTGAGACGGGGAGGTAGAAGGTGTGATTTCCGCATGCACTCCAGTGTTCGAACCTTAAGGGTCTGCCGGAACCCATGAATCCGACAAACGCGAGCATCAGCCGACTGTGCTAGATGGTCCACGACACCGGCCTGCGGCCCGGCACCGAGGAACGTCTCTAGGTAGTATTGCTTGAGGTCGCCAGGGCCAGGGGCCGCTTGGACGACAGCTTCGTCTCCTTGTTCGACGAGGTCCTCGTCGGTTTCCTCGACAAGTTCACCGTCATCAAGAAGCTTGTGGTCGACTTTGACGTAAGCCTCCAGCCGACGCGCCGAGGCTCTGTGATGCCCGTCACCCTCAATGGCCACTATGGTAACAACCTCTTCAACGCACTGGTGGCCCCGCGACTGCCCACCGTCGCGCCGGAGAATGTCCACCTCGAGGTCGCGCTCGCCGTGCAGCGCCTGGCGCAGCAAGACACCATCGACATAATCACCCACGTCTACGCGCAAATCGTCCAGAAGGACTACTACATGCAAGAGGAGGACGATAGGACGTTGGCCTTCTTGGAGCGCAGGGCAACCTTGGACGGCATTGTTCAGAAGCACGTTGAGCTCGCCGCCAACACCGCTGCTCCTCACACGTCGGTTGGTGACCCGGCGCACTAGGGCGTGAGGATGTTGTTGAACGTTGATGGATCCATATGTATTTTTATCTTTCCGTCAAATCCATGTAGTAGTATATGATACTATAGTAATTATCTTACCTTTCGCATCAACTTCATAATTTTCGTACGTACTCCATGCATGAACGGCGCCAGAACCAAACTTCTCATTACTCTAGGCAAAATCGTTATTTTCTATCTATCGGTCGCGCCATGGAGCAGAACCAAATTTTACAAGTTACGAGTTCAAAAGGAAAAGCCTACCGTGTTCACGTTGCACCCCCACACGGTTGGTCCGACACGCCGCTAAAGCGGGAATGCGTGCGTGGTTGCATTTTCACTTACAAGTGGGATCACAGTTGAGCAAACCAACTATCGGCAAACCCCCACCCCGCCCACCGCGTGATGGCTGAGAAAACAGGAGGGAGAAGAGATGGCTGTAGCACGGACTCCAAGAAAATTGGTGTCGGATGGGACACGTGTGGGTGGTGTGTGCCGTACTGCTAGACGTGAATGCTAGTTATGGCCCATGCCACCCCACTATATCGAGCCTATATCGAGGTACGTAGAACAAATTTCCCGCAGTCCGTGCTCAGCCCTCCTCTATCTCTCTTCTCAGCCAGCCAGCGGACGCGCGGAGCCCATCATCTATTTGCTCACATGCGGCCAACATGTCAGTGAAAACGCAAGAGGACCCACTGAACCTGCACATCTTTCACCTCGACGTGCTGGTGATGAAAAACAAATCCAATAAAGATCTTCGGTGGCCGCTTTTGGAGTTACTCAAGAGTAGTAAGATTCTATTTACAGTTTAAACCAAGATGCACATCTCGCGGCTTCAACTACAACTCTATTTTCTTTCATGACACGACCTGGATGTTGGATGTCCCACGTGTCAGCAAAAGGAGGAAGAACCCGACCAAATCTTTGGTTCTGCTCTCGGATTAGACTAGTTGTGCTAACTTAAAAATTTTATTGTGTACTCCCTGCGTTCCAAAATACTTGACTTCCATTTGTCCAAAAATGGATGTACCTATATACTAAGACATGTCTAGATACATATATATTTTGACAAATAGAAGGCATGTATTGTGCAACGGAGGGAGTAGAATGGATGCAAGTTTTTGTATTGGGAAGAAGAGTACATCCATATATTGATAGAGCGCAATTTAGTAGATGTTCTATCACTTTTAGCTAGCACAGACGCAAGATCGAGCATCCACAGATCAACAATGAATGCATCGAGAAGGCACTAATCCAACTTACAGGAGTAGTAAAATGTATTCTTGTGGTTCTTGTTTTCTTTGGTCTTGCTTTTCTAGTCAAAATTATCCTTGGAGTTCATGCAAAACGGAGGTGCGTTTGGGGTCGTGCGTTGGAGTTGGCCTTACAAGTGGGACCGCAGTTAAGGAAACCGAATATCGGCAAACCCCCACCTCGCCCGCCGCGCGATGGCTGAAGTTAGAGAAACGACATGGTTGAAGAGATGCTCTAGCACGGACTCCAAGAAATAATATGGTGTCAGATGGATGTCGTGGTGGTGGCGTGGGCCGTACTCCTGGACATGAATGCTTGTTCTGGCCCATGCCACCCTACTACTCCTACTACTTACTCCTACTTATAGTATACTAGTATCGAGGATTCGAGGTGCTGGTTACGTACAACGAACACACTGACATATGGCTACAGTAAAAACACCCGCCCGACGCGTGAAGCATGTGAAGCTAGTACAAATAGTGTACTACTATTGTTGACTGGCCTCATCCGATAACCTGTTGAAATGCACGTACAATTATGTATTCGGAAAATATTTTTTTGCCTCATCGCACCACTCACTCAGAGAAGCTACTCGAAAGCCATTCATAAATTTAGTAAGTTTATCATAGGCATATCATTTATTACATACAACAGGTCATCAACCCACATCGACAACGAGGATACATTATAAATACTAAAGTTTTCACCACACAACAAATAACAAGCCATGAAATGAACTTCAACTCAACCATCCTGCGGCGTTGGAAATGCTTGCTTTGAACCACAAGTGATTCTCTGGGACGGGCCATCCGTTGTCGATCTAGAGACCAATGCAGGACTGATCATCCAGGCTGAAGCGGCCTACTATATCAGTACCAGGGTAGGGAACCACCCAAATGTTTGAGGTATAGACACAATTGCTTCTCATAAATGTGTCAACAAAAGTTGGATCGCCTTTCACCATCATTGGATAGTTTTGTCCAAGGAAGAGCAAGTTTTCTCCAAGACTATCAATTCTGTGCTAGGGAGAAGGAGTTGGCGCTAGCACACTAGTATCCATTCCGAATACCATGCAACGGGTGTTGGAATAGGTCCGGAGAGTGCGACCATGGTAGACACTTGCTTCCTTAGCAGTAACATCATCAGTGGGCTGTATACACACAAGAAGAGGTGATCCATCAGAATTAGTTGCCAGGCGCCACAGAGTATATGGGCGCTGCTCGTGATCATCACCATCGGCATCTCCCCCTTGGTTATAAATTTTTTCAAGTATAGGTGGTGGGATGTTCACAAGACCTTGGAAACACAAGAAGAAGGTTAATTAGTAAAGGGAAACTTACTAACCCGCATGCATGTGGATGAAACAATTATAATTACGGTGGAAGACAAACGTACCGAAACTACTAGGATGCCATGCAAAAATAGTGCCACGAGTGGTGGCAGAAAACACAAGGCCCTCGTATTGAATTGCATCACAGTACTCATCCGTGTACATAAATTGATTTTTGAGCAATATCCATCGAGTCGAACCACGAAGGACGGCAACAAGCTTGTCGAAGATAGCAACAACTTGATAGTTGTTGTAATTCCAAGAGCGGTTGGGAACTCGAGAAATTGCTATTTTCCGTAGAAGACAACACCATGATCGTATTTGAACGTGCGTACATTACCGGTGTGCTCAACCTCTGGGCAGTGTGCTGAGATTTTTGGAAGTGGAACCCGCTGACGAGTGTACACATTCACAAGTTCCCACTCGCAGTTGGACACAATGTAAACAACCTAATCTCCATTTGCGCCCGCCCAAGCCTTGCCCTCAAGCGATGTCATCTTAACATCATATGTATCATTATCAAGCGGCATCAACTTGCACAGGGCGAGGCCTCCGTCGTGCCGGCGCCAGTCATCAGGGTCACGGTGAAGAAGATATGGGAGATCCATTCGCTCCTTGACTCTTGGGTTCCTTGCAATGATGTTATTAGTTGAGTCGAGAATGGGCTTGAACGAACCTGCCATGCTAGCCGAGGTGATGACGTTGCACCGATCAATGAGTTCCTCCACCACGTCATCTTTCAGATCAGGGCAAGAATAACGGGGTCGTTTCCGGCCTGTTCCCTCCATGGAGAAGACGATCAAACAATGGCAAAAAAAGGGTGAAGGGCTGAAGGAAAATGGAGGAGGGAGAGGAAGAGCGTGCGACAGCAGTTCCAAATCGAGAGGGAAAGGCGAAGAGTTGGTGGACGGTTACGAGTTTTCCACGGTTCACAAAGAGGCGCCCCAGCCTACACGTCCGTTCGGAAATACTCCTACTACTCGCCGTCATCTTACTGATATGTTGGAATGGGACCACATGTCAATGAAACATGGTGTGTAATTTCTCATGCAAAATGCGATCTAGCCGCATTGGCCCGAGGTGCCGGATTAGTTATCAACCTTTATTTTTTTAATGGCGTGCCGATCAGTTTTGAAGCATGACTAACTAGTAATGTACGCAGAGAAAATGGGTTGTATTTGTCCTCCACGGTTTAGAGGCTGACTTGTGGGCCTAGCAAGTTGACGCGTACACAATCAGGAGACGATTGTACGTGGAGAGGATGATAGCAGGCACCCGCCAAGGTCATGGCAGTACGCAAGCAAGTGCCTCCTTATTTGAAGCCAATAAAAAATGGCCCTAGTGGATTTCTGACATCTGGGTCCCATGCCATTGTCAATGTAGTCAATAAACGAGAGAATTGCACAACGAGCGGCTGACACCAGGGACCCAACAGCTCGCCCAGTTATTTTTGTTTTGGGTTAATTTGATAAATGCCACTCTAATCTGGTGTATCCGAGAATTGCCACTGCAATTTCCAAACTTTGACAAATGTAATTTCATGCCATTTCTAGTGGCATTTTTCGAAGTCTGGAGTGGCGTTTTTCAAAGTTTGCAAACTGCAGTGGCGTTTTTCAAAGTTTGCAAAAATTGCAGTGGCATTTTTCAAAGTTTGGAAATTGCAGTGGCATTTTTATGAATCGCCATAATTGGAGTGGCATTTATCTAATTTGTTTTTGAGACGGAAGTAGGGTGTCAACTGGGCTGTGCGGGACACTCTGGCCTGTCTAGACAGCCTTTTCTTTTATGTTTACCACAGACTAGAGCAGTAGTTTTTTTTTCTTTCTAAAAATGGCTAGCCCAGTTCTTTTGTGATTTGTCAAGTAAGTCGCTTTATCATGCTTGTTGGGCTGCAAATCTTTCAAGATGAGGAGAGCTTCATTTGGCTGGCCGAGAAAATGGCCTATTAGTAATGAGAAATGGGCTGTACATTTTTAAAACACATCAAACCGGCAATTATTTTCAAATATCTTTTTTTTTCATTTCGAAATTTTAAATTGCATAGATTTTTATGCGTGGACAATTTATTGGATTTTATATTGATATACATTTATTTCTAACATCAGTCTCAATGTGACTCAAATTTCGGGATTAAAAATAGTTCAGACCGCACCGACATATGCAAAATTTTGTATAATTTTTTAACCGTGGCCATAATATGGGCTGTAATGCTAACATAAAGAATATGGGCTCCAAAAAAACCCGTAAGAATTAGCAAATGGGCTATAAATTATTTGAAATAATGGTAGATGAGCTGTATGCTGTTTTCCATAGATTTGAGGCTTTCCACAGATGGCCTGTATAGTGTTGGATGTCCATCCAACGGCCGTCGTGCTTCTTCAATCTCAGCTCTTCCTGCTCCAGCCGCTCAAACAAGCGCCACCAGGACTGCCTGCTCCCTCCTCCCCGCGGCCGGCTGTGCGGCCGCGCAGGCCTCACCGCCCCATCGTACTCCCATCGCTGGCCTAGCCATCCCTCTACTCACTCACACCTGCTGTTATTCTCCGGCGACGGCAGACGAACCAGTAAACCCTCGTACAGTCGTACTCCCCTCCGCGTGGGAAACAAAAACAATGACTGAGTCTTCCCTGCCTCTGTGCCGTCCCCTTCCTAGGCCTTGCCGTTGTCCACCGCCCTAGTGCTCTCGGCGTGGCGTGGAGCGTGGTCAACGACCGACATGCATCTGAAGTGGACTGTACGTGGAGAGGCTGACAGCTGGGTCCACGGCCGCACGCAAGGTAATGCCTCTAAATTACGCGCAAAATAATGATTTCCTCCACCTGACATCTGGGACCCACCGAAATGACCTCTGTATTTCGTGAAAAAATGTTACCGCCGCTGACAGCTCGGACCCACCAGCTATATCTTCGCACGCAAGGAAGTGCCTCATTATTACACACAAAAAAATGAATACTCCCCCTGCTAGCTGGGACCCAGTATAGTGGGCCTACTAAGTTGACGGGGATGAAGGGCTTTGTCAACTTAGTCAATATGCACGATTCTAGATCGACTGACCGTACGATGTCCATCCAACGGCCGTAGTGCTTCTTCAACCTATGGTCTTCTTGCTCCAGCCACCCAAAGTAGCGTCGGTCATGCCGCCTGCTCCTGCATCCCATGGCCGGTTGTGCTACCGCGAAGGCCTCACCGCCCCCCATACTACTCCCACCGCTGGCCAGGCCATCCCTCCACTCCACTCACCCACACCCCCTGTTATTCTGCGGCGACGGTAGCGCAGCCGAACCAGTGAACCCTTGTACTCCTCTCCGCGTGGGCATCCACTGCCGCGTCTTCCCCGGCTCCGCGTCGTCCCCTTCCTAGGCCTCGCCATCGTCCACCGCCGTGGTGCTGTCGGCGCAGCGTGGTCAATGTGGTCAATGACCGAATTCCATCGGAAGAATACTGTACATGGAGAGGCTGACAGCTGGGTCCACGGCAGCCACAAGGAAGTGCCTCCTTATTACGCGGAAAATAATTATTCCTCCACCTGATAGCAGGGACCCACCGGACGCCCACCAGTATATCGCGAAAAAACGTTTGCCCCTGACTGCGGGGACCCACCCGACGGGCCACAGTATTTCGCGAACAGAATGTTCCCCCTGCTATCAGTTCAGACCTACCGGAAGTGCCTCCTTATTACGCACAAAAAATTGAATACCCCCTGCTAGCTGGGACCCACCTTGGTGGGAGGCTGACTTGTGGGCCTACTAAGTTGACGGGGATGAAGGGTTTTGTCAACTTAGTCAATATGCATGATTCTAGCTCCAGTGACCATACGATGTCCATCCAACGGCCGTAGTGCTTCTTCAACCTCTGGTCCTCTTGCTCCAGCCGCCCAAACCAGCGCCGGTCGTGCCTCGTGCTCCTGCCTCCCATGGCCGGCTGCGATGCGGCGGAGGCCTCACCGCCCCTTACTGCTCCCACCGCTGGCCAGGCCATCCCTCTACTCACCCACACCCCCTGTTATTCTGCAGCGACGGCAGCCTCACACCGCAGCGAACCAGTGAACCCTCGTACTCCTCTATGCGTGGGCATCCACAGCCGCGTCTTCCCCGGCTCTGCGCCGTCTCATTCCTAGGCCTCGCCGTCGTCCACCGCCCTGGTGCTCTCGGCGCGGCGTGGTCAACGTGGTCAAGGAACGGCTTCCATCGGACGTGGACTGTACGTGGAGAGGCTGACAGCTGGGTCCACGGCCGCAGCAAGGAAGTGCCTCTTTATTACGTGCAAAATAATTATTCCTCCACCTGACAGCGGGGACCCACCGGACGGGCCACTGTATTTCCCGAAAAAAATGTTTGCCCCTGACTGTTGGGACCCACCAGCTACATCTTTGCACGCAAGGAAGTGCCTGACAGTCGGGGCCCACCTGGTCGAAGCGTATATAGTGTTGTCAGTCTGGTCACGAACATGTACGTACATACTGGTCGATGTAGAGGCGCGCACGTGTCGTAGTAGAGGCACGCACGTGTCATAGTAGAGGCGCGCACGTAGCATGTACACATACGTACATCGGCCAGGGTGCAAGAAAGAAAATACGGCCACGTATGTGTACATACGGGCGAGGTCTCGAACGCCTACTCGCGCAAACGTACAACTAGGGCTCGTGTACATGGCTGGGTCGGAACAGAGAAACAACATCGTCGTCGTGTTCATGGAGAGGCAATGGAATGCGTCGTGTTCATGGGGAGGCAACGGAATGCGTGGGAGCCAACGGGCTGGGTTGGAACGGAATGCGTGGTCGTGTTCATCAGGAGGGCTTGGACGGAACATGCGATGGAAACGAGGCCTAGCGTACCGCAAAACGGAGGAAACGACCTTGTGTTCGACTGGCCACGTTCGAAACAGGATCCTGTTCATTGGGAGGGGTCTGGCGTACCACAAAACGGAGGAAACGGACCTCCTACGGTTGAAACGGGGGTCCTGTTGATCGGGAGGGGTGTGGCGTACCGCAAAACGGACGAAACGGACTAGTGTTGGAGCGCTATGGTCGAAACGGGGGTCCTGTTCATCGGGAGGGGTGTGGTGTACCGCAAAACGGGACTCCACAGGATACTGTTCATCTCCACCATCGACCCCCTCCAGCCTCCACGAGCTACTGTTCATCCATCGTCGACCTCCTCCAGCCTCCACCTGCGACTGTTCATCCACGGGCTCCTGTTCATCCAGCCTCCACCGTGCGCTACTCCACCGGCTACTGTTCAACCAGCCCTCTCCACGGGCTCCTGTTCAACCACCCCTCCATGGGCTACTGTTCATCCTGCCCTTCACCGTCTACTGTTCATCCTGCCCTCCATGGGGTGGTCCTGTTCATCCAGCCCCAACCGGCTCGATCGATCGGGGTCCTGTTCATCCAGAGGCAACACCACGGGGTCCTGTTCATCCACCCCCACCGGGAACTGTTCATACAAACCCCCCCGCAACGCTCACTGTTCATCCAGAGGCAGCATCGATCGGCTTCAGTTAGCAGCAGTAGCGAAGGAATCGCTCGATCGGGTTCAGTTAACAGCCATCGATCGATCGCTCGGGTTCAGTAACGCGTAGCCTGCAGTGCAATCGCTCGGGTTCAGTTAGAGCCCAACGCCTCGCTCGGGTTCAGTTAGAGCCAACGCCTCGCACACATGCGCGTACGTGTACGAGAGAAGCGTGCATCGCTCGGCCCCGACCTCCCACCGGAGCCGGGAACTCCCCGAAATTTTCCTCCCCTCGCTTCTACCATGGTTTTTTCCGTCATGGACGGCCCAAAGAATGTCATGCACCTGCGTCTCTGGCCCGCCCAGGACGAAAAGCCCATTTTCTGTCATGATTTTTTGTCATAGAAGTAGGAGCCCACCGCATGTATGATGATACCGGGTTTTGTCACAATTATCGTCATTGAAGTGTCATATGTATGAGAGAAAAAAATTTCGTTCGGCCCAAAATGTCACGGATGTGTCTTTTTTTTGTAGTGAGTGAAGGACACATATTTGATTTTTCAACCAATTTGTATGCACCGGAGCATGTGCATGTAGTTTAATTTTGAATTGTGCACCTGAAATGGCTAGAAAACCAGTTTAATGTATAAAATGTCCAAACGAACCCCGAATAATTACAATTCTTTTACGACACACATATAGTTGCATGTTCACTGTAGATAAAAGGTCTAGAAATTCAAACATCGTCCATTACCGATGTGACCCCATTTTGTAAATCAAATCAAGTAGACCCCACACAGTTTATTATCACCAACCATGTGAGATGTAGTACAAAATATCTTGGAGCATCATTGCTGTATAGTACGCCTATGGCTTACGCGAGAAGGTGCATCGGCTACAGTCCACAGTTGGCGTGTCAAGCACACTAGCTTGCTCCCCAAAAACTCCCGCCTTTGCGTCCCTCGCAATCTCGAAAATATCTACCGCCAGGAAGGTTTTAATGTGTGATAGCACACGATTAGTATGTGCGGACCACGTGCGATGTCTGTTACTCCCGCTCTGCTTTAGTCCCTTGATTCAAATTTTCAGTAGCCCCGACATTTTACTCCCGTCTCTGCATCCCTCACAATCTCAAAAATATCTGCTCGCCCTTGTGATACGTCTCCAACGTATCTATAATTTTTATTGTTCCATGCTATTATATTATCAACCTTGGATGTTTTATATGCATTTATATGCTATTTAATATGATTTTTGGGACTAACCTATTAACCTAGAGCCCACTGCCAGTTTCTATTTTTTCCCTTGTTTTGAGTTTTACAGAAAAGGAAAATCAAACAGAGTCCAATTGACCTGAAACTTCACGGAACTTATTTTTGGACCAGAAGAAGGCCATGGAGTAAAAGAGTTGGGCCAGAAGAGTCCCGGTCTGCCCACGAGGGTGGGGGGGCGCCCACCCCCTGGGCGCGTCTCCCTACTTTGTGGACAGCTCGGAGACCCCCTGACTTGTTCTCGACGCCAAAACCTCTTACATATACTGAAAATTCCAGAAAGAAGCCTAGATTGGGAGTTCCGTCGCCAGAAGCCTCCGTAGCCACCGAAAACCAATCTAGACCCGTTACGGCACCCTGCCGGAGGGGGGAATCCCTCTCCGGTGGCCATCTTCATCATCCTGACACTCTCCATCACGAGGAGGGAGTAGTTCTCCCTCGGGGCTGAGGGTATGTACCAGTAGCTATGTGTTTGATCTCTCTCTCTCTCTCTCTCTCTCTCTCGTGTTCTTGATATGGCAGGATCTTGATGTATCGCGAGCTTTGCTATTATAGTTGGATCTTATGATGTTTCTCCCCCTCTACTCTCTTGTAATGAATTGAGTTTTACCTTTGAAGTTATCTTATCGGATTGAGTCTTTAAGGATTTGAGAACACTTGATGTATGTCTTGCATGTGCTTATCTGTGGTGACAATGGGATATCACCTGATCCACTTGATGTATGTTTTGGTGATCAACTTGCGAGTTCCGTGACCTCGTGAACTTATGCATAGGGGTTGGCACACGTTTTTGTCTTGACTCTCCGATAGAAACTTTGCAGCACTCTTTGAAGTTCTTTGTGTTGGTTGAATAGATGAATATGAGATTGTGTGATGCATATCGTATAATCATACCCACAGATACTTGTGGTGACATTGGAGTATCTAGGTGACATTAGGGTTTTGGTTGATTTGTGTCCTAAGGTGTTATTCTAGTATGAACTCTATGATAGACTGAACGGAAAGAATAGCTTCGTGTTATTTTACTATGGACTCTTGAATAGATCGATCAGAAAGGATAGCTTTGAGGTGGTTTCGTACCCTACCATAATCTATTCGTTTGTTCTTCGCTATTAGTGACTTTGGAGTGACTCTTTGTTGCATGTTGAGGGATAGTTATATGATCCAAATATGTTATTATTGTTGAGAGAACTTGCACTAGTGAAAGTATGAACCCTAGGCCTTGTTTCAACACATTGCAATACCGTTTGTGCTCACTTTTACCAGTTGTTACCTTGCTGTTTTTATATTTTCAGATTACGAAACCTATATCGACCATCCATATTGCACTTGTATCACCATCTCTTCGCTGAACTAGTGCACCTATTCAATTTACCATTGTATTGGGTGTGTTGGGGACACAAGAGACTCTTTGTTATTTGGTTGCAGGGTTGTTTGAGAGAGACCATCTTCATCCTACGCCTCCCATGGATTGATAAACCTTAGGTCATCCACTTGAGGGAAATTTGCTACTGTCCTACAAACCTCTGCACTTGGAGGCCCAACAATGTCTACAAGAAGAAGGTTGTCTAGTAGACATCACCTTGATCCAAATTTTCAGTAGCCCCGCCTTGTTACTCCCGCCTAGTAAAATTTTTAGTTGCCACAGTATTTCCTCAAACACAACCTCCGCTCACACAGACACACACAACCCTCGAAATCATTGGTAGGTCGCCGCCATCGCCGGTGCCTCCATCCTCAACCGTTGTCTGTGTGCCGGGGAGCTCAAGGAGCCAATAGCCAAAAAGAGGTTTATCGCAGCCTTTTCGCCCGACGCTTGCGAGGTGGCCGCCGAGGTGTCCCCGTCGTCCTTCGCGGGCCCGATCTGCCGCCGCCGGTCCCCCGATCCGCCCGCCACCACGCCCCTAAGCCGGTTCGAGGACTTCCCCGTCCTCCCACAGGCAGCTGATGAAGTCCTACCTCGGGGTCTGGTGGTGGCGGTGGGGGACGTGGGTCGCCGAGATAACAGATCGAGAGACCCACACCCGCTGGTGGCTCGGTAGCTTCCACACGGCCGAGCTCGCGGCTATGGAGTACGACCGCTGGCAGGTCCGCTACCATGGTCCGGCGGCTAGGCTCAATTACTCCTTCAGCACATGTCCGGTCGACCTCGTTCCGCCGGAGCAAGGGGCGGTGAGCTCGGCTATGGTGCGGGAGGACCGCGAGGTGTGGGAGCGCCTCGAGGCCGAGCCCACCGACGAGCCCTACATGCAAGAGCTCCGCCGGCAGCACCCGGAGCTCATGGAGGCGGAGCGGGCGATCTTTGCCGGCACGGAGGGCGGCGAGGTTATCGCGCTCTCCTCCGATGACGAGGTCGAGGATGGCGAGGACGGCGGTGCGGAGGGCAGCGAGGTTAATTATCACGTTCTCCTCTGATAACGAGGTCGAAGGCGGCGGCGACAGCAGCGCAGAGGGCATCCAGGTGGGCCCCAAGGACAAGGAGATTGACGTCGACGAGTGGAGGAGTGCCTTCCCCAACGACGCGACGACGGTATTGGCCCGAACCCTGCTCGCGACACATCGTACATGACAAGGAAGGATTGGCTCGACCTCTACTTCAACCGAAAGTAGTTTGGCTTAGTTTAAATTTATGTTTTATGCTCGGTTATGCAAGACTATCTATGTTTATGTTTGAATGCATGCTACTTTTGGTTGAACCTGCTTTGAACTTGATCAAATTGAAGTTTACAACCTTAAGTTTAGGGGATCGACTAGAAAAGGCCAAAAATTGATGGAGTATATATATATATATATATCCACTAAGGGTTTTAGTCCTTTAACTTTTTAAGGATCACCTAGAGATGTCCTTATGACTTGTTTATTTCAGTTCTTCACAATGTGATGCTCTATTTGTGCAACTATTTGTCGTGCAGTTCAATTTCATCAACAACAGTTTCAACATTACCACTATGAATTACTATATTTGGTTTCTGTTATGGATATTGAAGTTAACATGCCTTTTCATTTTTCAATTGTTGTTTAGCAACATGCATTGTACTAAATGACTAAATATGCAATCCCAGGCTATATAGCAACAAGGAAGAGTGTTACCTTAATGTTCTGATGATGGATATATATACATGTAATAAAATCTTATATAATGGGATGGATGGAGTGTTGTACAACAACGACCTAGCGCACCTTACTCTTCGTCTGAAAACTCTTCAACATAATACGTTGCAGCCTGTGTAGGTCAGCACATGGAATATGCTGGCAAAATAACACTATAGAGCAATGAAGATGAAACAGCTATAACTATATGCATATATGGCTGGTGGAGGCTCTATGGTTATCATTTTGCAGAAAGCTAGTTTTTCCCTACAACAAAGCAATATATTTTATGTAACTACAAAATTTGTTGAAAACATTGAGAATGGTAACCCCATCTCAATCCCAAATTAATAATCAATAACCCAACAAATTAATTAAGTAAAGTGATGAGATCAATATAATAATTCAAGCACCAAATACTCAAGATGTCCATAACCGGGGATACGGCTAACCATGATTATTTTGTACACTCTACAGAGGTTTTCGCACTTTTCCCCACAAGACTCGATCTCCTCCGTTAAATTTCTCGCATGGCATGATGTTTGAGAAACGGATGACCGAGACACAGTCTTTCAAAAGCATTAACTCTTTATGATGGGTAGACCGTACCACCTACATCCTCGGCCTACATCTGCTAGTCTACCACTGAAAGAGGTCACACAACATACTCAACTATGCCAGAGCCCATAATGGCTTGTGGCTGCACACGGAAGTTTCCAGCATGAATAACATAACGATCCCTTTGAGCCTAGGTGGCAAACCATAGGAAAATCACACGGATACCCCGGGATCTCCTTTGGACAACACTGGATTCCCCAGGTGCCCACAACCAATCCACCCAGATGTGTATTAAAGTAGCCACTTTAAGTTAAACCTTAGTTAACAATAATCTAACATCTTACATGAATTCTCTCAAAACCCAGATGTCGGTGAGAACGACACCAATGGGATCATTAGGATCCCTTCTACGGTTGGTGGGCGAGGGGTCGTGAGAAGAGCAGGTTTAGGAGCAAGCACATGGGTCGTTTACCCAGGTTCGGGCCGCGAAGACGCGTAAAACCCTAGTCCTGCTTTGGTGGATGTATTGAGTGTTCTTGAGCTTTTTGAACTAGCTACGGTGGCTGTGCCGTCCCAAAAAGCCGAATCCCTCCCCTGGTCGCCTCGGGCCTCCTTTTATAGGAAAAAGGGACTGCACAGTGGCACACAAGAGGTGGAAAGGCCTACAGTGCGCGAGCTTATCGCACAGCATTACGGGACAAAGCGCATTAAATGCGCTATGTAGGTGTCCATTAGCTTTATCGGGGACGAGAACGAGGCCCGTCCCGTCCGTCACCGATTTGCCTCGCTTCGACACGTGCCCAGACCAGCGATGCATGCAACGCCATGTAGGCAGGCAGGCAGCTGAGGTGGCACGGTGGTAGGGCCTTCATGAAGATCTGTATGCCGCCATGCAGGTGCTTGCTGATTTGGCCTGAAAGCTGCATGTTGCCATGCAGGTGCCTGCCCAGCTGGTTGGGCTGGCAGCTGCACAAAAATGGCTGCGGAGTCTTGGATGGTGCGGGCCTGGCTGTGGCTCTGCTAACGCCCTCGGCAAGGGTCTTGCCGGGGCGTTGCTGTCATCCCCGGCAAGGGTCTTGCCGGGGGTCTTGTGAATTTCCTTGGCTAGGATCCTGCCGAGGGTTGCCGTCTTCTAGTCCTCATCTGAACTCATATATTTATGAGCTTGACGAAGATTTGCATGCCACCACAGAGGCGCCCCGAGCCCTGGCTCCAACGCAGTTGGCTAGGTTGGAGCCGGTGGGCTCAAGGGTGGTTCACTCCGCCGGCATCGGGCAAGTTGCCTCGACAGGGCTCTTGCCGGGGCTGCAGGGGGGGGGGGCTCGGCAAGGACCTTTTCGAGGGAGCCCACCTCGCCCTCTTGCCCTCCCACGCTTATGGTCTTGGCGTTGCCTTGGTTGCCTCGTGCTTCGGCTTCTCTCCGGCTTCCCTCCTCTGCCCTGCTAAGTGTGGCTGTGGCGCTTGGCTCTGACTGCCCGTGCACAAGTAAAGGGGTCAAAGGGAGAGCCCCTACTTTTGTACACCGACTATAGCCCTGGGCCTGGGCCACACATAAGCGCGATGCATTGTTGGGCTAGGCCCAGAACGGTGCGCGGGCAGGTGGGCGGATTTTACCGTAGTAACCTCCTATCCACTGCGCTTCCCCACGACCCGTGTTGAATGCGCGACATGGAGGGTCGTGCGTGACGTGTGGGTCATGCGTGGGGCGGTTCTCGGGTGGACTCGGGTCATGGCCTTCAAGGCGCCCGCGCCCCATGATCACGGGGTGGGGAGTGGCCACTTTGCCTGTCCCTTCAATGCTGCTCGCTCGCCATGTGTCCCTCATGTAGGTGGTAGGAGGTGGAGCCGGGAAACCGGGCCGTAGCTGATTGGGGCAGCAGGCCGGTCCTGATTCCCTGCGCCCCTGATGATTGGATTGGTTGAGTGGGGCAGCTGAGTCCCGACTCCGCCCCTTTATAAGGAGGGGAGGGGGCGGCATTCCACACTCTTCCATCATCCATCTCCTTCCACCTCCGCTTCTTTCTTCCATCCGCCATGGCGAGAGGAAGCGTTGGCTCTTTGACGGTGGCAGCGAGGGTCAGTGCTTGTCAGCGCGTTCCTCCTTCCTAAGAGCTCGTGGTGGCGGAACTGACAACGAGAGGAAGGGGGAGGGGGCGAGGTCGAGGTCGTCGTGGCGCTCGGGGGAGAGGAGGACGGGGCGGCGCATCGGCCTCGCCTCCACCAGTGATGCCTCCCCCGACGGAGCACCACGTCGGGGACCGGCTCTGCAAGTTCTTCATCAGGCTGTGCCGGTCACCGCGTTGCCGCCTCCGTCTCCCTACTGCCTTTGCTAGGGAGATGGAGCTTGATCCACCCCAGACCCTCTGGTTGCATATGAAGGGCTGCGGGAACGGCGGCACGCGGGTCGACGTCGACTTCCCTGCCCCTCACGTCATGTACCTCCGCCATGGATGGAAGACATTCACACGCAACCACAACCTGACGGCGGGGGTTGTCCTCTACTTCAAGTTAACGGAGGGTAGCCTGCTCTCCGTCAAGGTCTTCGGAGATCTCAGAACTCGCTTCAAGTGCTGCGTGGAGAGCTCCTCCGACGATGAAGATTCCTCCTCAAGCAGGAGTGACAAGGAGGATAGCGACAAGGACGGCGAGGGAGTCGAGCGGCAGGATGCTGACTCCGACTTCGACTGACCGCGCCGCCCCTCCCTCGGCCACGCGCCTTGCCGAGGGCCATCCTCGCCAAGCTCTCCATCAGGGTGCTCCCCGTCGTCTCCTTGGGCGGCTGGCATAGGAGGGCAAGAGAGGGCGAAGAAGGCGGGTGGCGGCCGTCAAGTTGGAGTATGCGGGCACCGACGCCTTCGTTGTGTATCGCCGGCCCGCTGCCTCATCTTCCAGCTCCCCTCCCGGCACATGGACGTTCTCTTGGTGCCTTCCACTCCTCGCACCTCACCTAGGCGTGCTTTTCGCCCTCCTGCCCTCTTGTTCCACCTTCTAAGGAGAAGGACAAGAAAGGGATTACGTGCATCTTATCTTTTTTTAGTTTCTAAGCCTGCGGTCACTTGTTAATTTTAAGACTTGTTATCCCCTTGCTCATGTTTTTAATTTCGTATGAACTGTACCTGTATGGGATGTTTTTAATGAAAAGGGTGGTTCTTTGTGCGTGAGCGAGGCCCATGCCAAGGATGAATCCTTGTTATTTTTAATATAAACATGTCGCCCGGCAACAGGCCTTGCCGTCTCCCCACTTTGGTCGACCATTCTCGCGCTCTTGGCGGAGGCAGGGCAAAGTAGAGTTAGGCCCATCGTTCATCTCCTCGCCACCGCGACTACTACCAAATTCCGACCTAGGAGGTAACTCTTGGGTACAAGAAAGGGGGAGCACGGTGGTTTCAAGAACATAAACGAGGTTTCACATGTCCCAGTTCTATATGGAAACGCATAACAGGGGGATGAAAGACTTATCTGAATCCGCAGCCCCCGGCAACCTTGGCTTGCCATGGTTGGATCCTGGTATCTTCAGCCCCCGGCAGTCTTGGCTTGCCGGGGCCGGAGCGCCGGTTCGTTCTCTTTTTCCCAAGTATCTCAGCAGAAGTGTTGGCGTGCCCTCCGAACCAAAGAGAACAGGAAGATGCACACTCGACCTCTAGGCTAGGGGTTAGTCGACGCTAAGCACTATCAACCCTAACTGAGGGAGAGACTTAACCTAGCATGCATGCTATAACTTAGGGTGCCAGCGCTTCATTTATTTATGCCCAGGGTCTCTGCCTGGCTTTGTATAGAGGGTTACATGCCTTGCCGGCAAGGCTCGTACAAATGGTGGTTCGCCGGGAGGCCCGGCAACCGTGCCCTATGGGTAAAACTTGAGAAGATGTTCGATGTTCCAGGAATTGCTTACTGGGATAGCATCTTCAGTCTCCAGGTGGACTGCGCTGGGCCTGGTGACTCGTATTACCTGATAAGGGCCTTCCCACTTTGGCGTCAACTTGTTGGAATTCTTGGCCGACTGAATGCACCGAAGAACAAGGTTGCCTTCCTCAAAGCTACGGGCATGAACCTTGCGGCTATGGCAGCGGCGCAAGGCTTGCTGGTAGCGTGCTGCTCTCACAGCCGCCTGAAGACGATCTTCCTCAAGGAGCATTGCGTCATCTTGCCACAATCGCTCTTGCTCAAGCTCATCATAAGGGAGCACCCGAGGTGACCCGTATATGAGTTCCATTGGGAAAACTGCTTCTACCCGTATACCGGGGCAAAGGGTGTCTGGCCGGTGGCTCGATTTGGCGTCGTCGTGATCGACCAAAGAACCGCCGGAAACTCATCAATCCAGCGGCTTCCACTTTTGTGCAGCTTGTCAAAGGTCTTTGTTCTCCGGCCTCGCAGTACTTCAACATTTGCCCTCTCTGCCTGGCCGTTGCTCCGTGGGTGTGCCACGGAAGCGAAACAGACCTTGCTGCCGAGGTCTCGAATGTACTGCATGAAGGCGTGGCTTGTGAACTGCCTGTCGTCGTCGGTGATGACTCTGTTTGGCACACCAAAATGGCAGACTAGTCCCTTGAAGAACTTGACGGCCGACCGTGCTATCACCTTCCTCACTGCTTCCACTTCCGGCCACTTTGTGAACTTGTCGATTGCAACATACAAGTACTCACAGCCCCCGACAACACGGGGGAAGGGGCCCAGTATGTCGAGCCCCAGACCGAAAACGGCAAGGAGAGAGGAATTGTTTGAAGGACTTGAGCTGGTTGATGAAGCTTCTTTGAATGGAACTGGCACGCTTCATACTTGGTTACTAGTTCCATCGTAGCCTGGAGGGCAGTGGGCCAGAAGAAGCCTCGCCGGAATGTGATACGTCTCCAACATATCTATAATTTTTGATTATTCCATGCTATATTATATTCTATTTTGCACATTATTGGGCTTTATTATACACATTTATATTATTTTGGGACTAACCTACTAACCGGAGGCCCATCCCAGAATTGCTGTTTTTTTGCCTATTTTAGGGTTTCACAGAAAAAGAATATCAAATGGAGTCCAAATGGAATGAAACCTTCGGGAACGTGATTTTCGGAACGAACATGATCCAGAGGACTTGGACCCTACGTCAAGACATCAACCAGGAGTCCACTAGGTAGGGGCACGCCTACCCCCACCCCCCCCAAGCGTGCCCTCCACCCTGGTGGGCCCCTTGTTGCTCCACTGACGTACTCCTTCCTCCTATATATACCTACGTACCCCCAAACTACCAGATACGGAGCCAAAACCCTAATTCCACTGCCGTAACTTTCTGTATCCACGTGATCCCATCTTGGGGCATGTTCCGGAGCTCCGCCGGAGGGGGCATCGATCACGGAGGGCTTCTACATCAACACCATAGCCCCTCCGATGAAGTGTGAGTAGTTTACCTCAGACCTACGGGTCCATAGTTATTAGCTAGATGGCTTCTTCTCTCTTTTTGGATCTCAATACAAAGTTCTCTCCCTCTCTTGTGGAGATCTATTCGATGTAATCTTCTTTTGCGGTGTGTTTGTTGAGACCGATGAATTGTGGGTTTATGATCAAGTTTATATATGAACAATATTTGAATATTCTCTGAATTCTTTTATGTATGATTGGTTATTGTTGCAAGTCTCTACGAATTATCAGTTTGGTTTGGCCTACTAGATTGATCTTTCTTGCAATGGGAGAAGTTCTTAGCTTTGGGTTCAATCTTGCGGTGTCCTTTCCCAGTGACAGTAGGGGCAGCAAGGCACGTATTGTATTGTTGCCATCGAGGATAACAAGATGGGGTTTATATCATATTGCATGAGTTTATCCCTCTACATCATGTCATCTTGCTTAAAGCGTTACTCTGTTCTTATGAACTTAATACTCTAGATGCATGCTGGATAGCGGTCGATGTGTGGAGTAATAGTAGTAGATGCAGGCAGGAGTCGGTCTACTTGTCTCAGACGTGATGCCCATATACATGATCATACCTAGATATTCTCATAACTATGCTCAATTCTGTCAATTTCTCAATAGTAATTTGTTTACCCACCATGAATACTTATGCTCTTGAGAGAAGCCACTAGTGAAACCTATGGCCCCCGGGTCTATCTTCCATCATATTAATCTTCCAATACTTAGTTATTTCCTTTGCCTTTTATTTTACTTTGCATCTTTTATTTCTCTTTATCATAAAAATACCAAAAATATTATCTTATCATATCTATCCGATCTCACTCTCGTAAGTGACCGTGTAGGGATTGACAACCCCTTATCGCGTTGGTTGCGAGGATTTATTTGTTTGTGTAGGTGCGAGGGACTCGTGCGTGGCCTCCTACTGGATTGATACCTTGGTTCTCAAAAACTGAGGGAAATACTTACGCCACTCTGCTGCATCACCCTTTCCTCTTCAAGGGAAAACCAACGCAAGTGCTCAAGAGGTAGCAAGAAGGATTTCTAGCGCTGTTGCCGGGGAGGTCTACGCAAAAGTTAACATACCAAGTACCCATCACAAACCCTTATCTCCCGCATTACATTATTTGCCATTTGCCTCTCGTTTTCCTCTCCCCCACTTCACGCTTGCCGTTTATTCGCCCTCCCTCTCCATCCTCCATCCCTTCCTCTATTCGCCTCTTTTTGCTTGTGTGTTGGATTGCTTGCTTGTCATGATGGCTTTACCTAGATTTGGTGATCTTCACCTTAAAAGGTTAGAAGAGATTGAAAGCAACGTTAGGAGTTTTATGGTTTTATAATTTGAGCATAATAGCTTCTTTCGAAATGAGCTTAAAGAACAAAAAAGTTTTATGGGTTATATGAATAAAGAGCTCGATGATATGTCTAAAGAATTTGATGGTTTGAAATCTCAGATTGCTTATCTTGAGAAGTTAATAGCTAAAGTTTTGGATAAGCAAGCCACCTTAGTTAATAAGATGGCCGCTAAGACGGAAAATTTTCTGGAAGATAAAGATGAAGATCTAAAAGTTATTGATGTGTCCCCTATTAAATCTTTGTTTTGGAATATGAATCTTGATAATGATGGGACTGAATATGATCCACCTTTACCTAGACGGCACTCCAAGAATTCAGAGTCTTTAGATCTTGATGCTAAAATTGTTTAAAGTGGGACTGAAGAAGTCAAAACTGTAAATATTAATGAACCCACTATTTTGGATTTCAAGGAATTTAATTATGATAATTGCTCTTTGATAGATTGTATTTCCTTGTTGCAATCCGTGCTAAATTCTCCTCATGCTTATAGTCAAAATAAAGCTTTTACTAAGCATATCGTTGATGCTTTGATGCAATCTTATGAAGAAAAAATTGAGTTGGAAGTTTATATCCCTAGAAAACTTTATGATGAGTGGGAACCTACTATTAAAATTAAAAATAAAGATCATGAATGCTATGCTTTCTGTGATTTGGGTGCTAGCATTTCCACAATTCCAAAGACTTTGTGTGATTTGCTAGGTTTCCGTGATTTTGATGATTGCTCTTTAAACTTGCAACTTGCGGATTCCACCATTAAGAAACCTATGGTAAGAATTAATGATGTTCTTACTGTTGCAAATAGGAATTATGTGCCCGTAGATTTTATTGTTCTTAACATAGATTGCAATCCTTCATGTCCTATTATTCTTGGTACACCTTTCCTTAGAACAATTGGTGCAATTATTGATATGAAGGAAGGGAATATTAGATTCCAATTTCCATTAAGGAAAGGCATAGAACACTTCCCTAGAAACAAAAATTAAATTACCATATGAATCTATCATGAGAGCCACTTATGGATTGCCTACCAAAGATGGCAATACCTAAATCTATACTTGCTTTTATGCCTAGCTAGGGGCGTTAAACGATAGCGCTTGTTGGGAGGCAACCCAATTTTATTTTTATTCCTTGATTTTTGCTCCTGTTTAGTAATAAATGATTTATCTAGCCTCTGTTTTGGTTGTGTTTTTTATGTTTAATTAGTGTTTGTGCCAAGTAGAACCGTTGGGAAGACTTGGGGAAAGTCTTTTTAATCTTGCTGTATAAAAACAGAAACTTTAGCGCTCACGAGAACTGCTGCCATTTTTATTTGGAAAGTGATATTTAGTTAATTCTTTTTGAAGATGATTAATAGATAAATTACTCACGTCCAGAAATTTATTTTAGAATTTTTGGGGTTCCAGATCTTGCGTTAGCTACAGCTTACTACAGACTGTTCTGTTTTTGACAGATTCTGTTTTTCGTGTGTTGTTTGCTTATTTTAATGAATCTATGGCTAGTAAAATAGTTTATAAACCATAGAGAAGTTGGAATACAGTAGGTTTAACAGCAATGTAAATAAAGAATGAGTTCATTACAGTACCTTGAAGTGGTGTTTTGTTTTCTTTCGCTAACGGAGCTCATGAGATTTTCTACTTTAAGTTTTATGTTGTGAAGTTTTCATGTTTTGGGTGAAAGATTTGATGGATTATGGAACAAGGAGTGGAAAGAGCCTAATCTTGGGGATGCCCATGGCACCCCAAGATAATCTAAGGACACCTAAAAGCCAAGGCTTGGGGATGCCCCGGAAGGCATCCCCTCTTTCGTCTACTTCCATCAGTAACTTTACTTGGAGCTATATTTTTATTTACCACATGATATGTGTTTTACTTGGAGCGTCTTGTATTATTTGAGTCTTTATTTGTTAGTTACCACAATCATCCTTGCTGTACACACCTTTTGAGAGAGACACACATGATTCGGAAATTATTAGAATACACTATGTGCTTCACTTATATATTTTGAGTTATATAGTTTTTTCTCTAGTACTTCACTTATATCTTTTAGAGCATGGTGGTGGTTTTGTTTTATAGAAACTATTATTCTCTCATGCTTCACTTAGATTATTTTGAGAGTATTAAATAGCATGGTAATTTACTTAAATAGTCCTAATATGCTAGGTATTCAAGACTAGTAAAAAAATTCTTATGAGTGTGTTGAATACTAAGAGAAGTTTGATGCTTGATGATTGTTTTGAGACATGGAGTTAGTGATATCAAAGTTGTGCTAGTTGAGTAGTTGTGAATTTGAAAAATACTTGTGTTGAAGTTTGCAAGTTCCGCAGCATGCACGTATGGTAAACGTTATGTAACAAATTTGAAACATGAGGTGTTCTTTGAGTGTCGTCCTTATGAGTGGCGGTCGGGGACGAGCGATGGTCTTTTCCTACCAATCTATCCCCCTAGGAGCATGCACGTAGTGCTTGGTTTTTGATGACTTGTAGATTTTTGCAATAATTATGTGAGTTCTTTATGACTAATGTTGAGTCCATGGATTATACGCGCTCTCACCTTTCCATCATTGCTAGCCTCTTCGGTACCGTGCATTGCTGTTTCTCATATTGAGAGTTGGTGCAAACTTCACCGGTGCATCCAAACCCTGTGATATGATACGCCCTTTCACACATAAACCTCCTTATATCTTCCTCAAAACAGCCACCATACCTACCTATTATGGCATTCCCATAGCCATTCCGAGATATATTGCCATGCAACTTTCCACCGTTCCGTTTATCATGACACGTTCATCATTGTCATATTGCTTTACATGATCATGTAGTTGACATAGTATATGTGGAAAAGACACCATTCATAATCCTTTCATACATGTCACTCTTGGTTCATTGCATATCTCGGTACAACGCCGGAGGCATTCATATAGAGTCATACTTTGTTCTAGTATTGAGTTGTAAATAAATAGAAGTGTGATGATCATCATTTTCTAAAGCATTGTCCCAAGTGAGGAAAAATAAAAAAATAAAAAAGAGAGAAAGGCCATAAAAAAAGAGAAGGCCCAAAAAAACGTGAGAGAAAAAAGAGAGAAGGGACAATGTTATATCCTTTTTACCACACTTGTGCTTCAAAGTAGCACCATAATCTTCATGATAGAGAGTATTTTGTTTTGTCACTTTCATATACCAGTGGGAATTTTTCATTATAGAACTTGGCTTGTATATTCCAACAATGGGCTTCCTCAAATGCCCTAGGTCTTCGTGAGCAAGCAAGTTGGATGCACACCCACTTAGTTTCTTTTGTTGAGCTTTCATATATTTATAGCTCTAGTGCATCCGTTGCATGGTAATCCCTACTCCTTGCATTAACATCAATTGATGGGCATCTCCATAGCTCATTGATTAGCCTGTTGATGTGAGACTTTCTCCCTTTTTTGTCTTCTCCACATAACCCCCATCATTATATTCTATTCCGTCCATAGTGCTATATCCATGGCTCATGCTCATATATTGCGTGAAGGTCAAAAAAGTTTGAGATTACTAAAGTATGAAACAATTGCTTGGCTTCTCATTGGGGTTGTGCATGATGAGAGCATTCTTGTGTGACGAAAATGGAGCATGACTAAACTATATGATTTTGTAGGGATGAACTTTCTTTGGCCATGTTATTTTGAGAGGACATAATTGCTTAGTTAGTATGCTTGAAGTATTATTATTTTTATGTCAATATTGAACTTTTATCTTGAATCTTTCGGATCTGAATATTCATACCACAATTAAGAAGAATTACATTGAAATTATGCCAAGTAGCATTCCACATCAAAAAATCTGTTTTTATAATTTACCTACTCAAGGACCAGCAAGAATTAAGCTTGGGGATGCTTGATACGTCTCCAACGTATCTATAATTTTTTATTGTTCCGTGCTATATTATATTCTGTTTTGGACATTATTGGGCTTTATTATACACTTCTATATTATTTTTGGGACTAACCTATTAACTGGAGGCCCAGCCCAGAATTGTTGTTTTTTTGCCTATTTTAGGGTTTCGCACAAAAAGAATATCAAACGGAGTCCAAACGGAATGAAACCTTCGGGAACATGATTTTCGGAATGAACATGATCCAGAGGACTTGGACCCTACGTCAAGACATCAACCAGGAGGCCACGAGGTAGGGGGGCGCGTACCACCCCCCGGCATGCCCTCCACCCTCGTGGGCCCCCTGTTGCTCCACCGACGTACTCCTTCCTCCTATATATACCTACGTACCCCCAAACTACCAGATACGGATCCAAAACCATAATTCCACCGCCGTAACTTTCTGTATCCACGAGATCCCATCTTGGGGCCTGTTCCGGAGCTCCGCCGGAGGGGGCATCGATCACGGAGGGCTTCTACATCAACACCATAGCCCCTCCGATGAACTGTGAGTAGTTTACCTCAGACCTACGGGTCCATAGTTATTAGCTAGATGTCTTCTTCTCTCTTTTTGGATCTCAATACAAAGTTCTCCCCCTCTCTTGTGGAGATCTATTCGATGTAATCTTCTTTTGCGGTGTGTTTGTTGAGACCGATGAATTGTGGGTTTATGATCAAGTTTATCTATGTACAATATTTGAATCTTCTCTGAATTCTTTTATGTATGATTGGTTATCTTTGCAAGTCTCTTCAAATTATCATTTTGGTTTGGCCTACTAGATTGATCTTTCTTGCAATGGGAGAAGTGCTTAGCTTTGGGTTCAATCTTGCGGTGTCCTTTCCCAGTGACAGTAGGGGCAACAAGGCACGTATTGTATTGTTGCCATCGAGGATAACAAGATGGGGTTTATATCATATTGCATGAGTTTATCCCTCTACATCATGTCATCTTGCTTAAAGCGTTACTCTGTTCTTATGAACTTAATACTCTAGATGCATGCTAGATAGCGGTCGATGTGTGGAGTAATAGTAGTAGATGCAGGCAGGAGTCGGTCTACTTTTCTCGGACGTGATGCCTATATACATGATCATACCTAGATATTCTCATAACTATGCTCAATTCTGTCAATTGCTCAACAGTAATTTGTTTACCCACCATGAATACTTATGCTCTTGAGAGAAGCCACTAGTGAAACCTATGGCCCCCGGGTCTATCTTCCATCATATTAATCCTCCAATACTTAGTTATTTCCTTTGCCTTTTATTTTACTTTGCATCTTTTATTTCTCTTTATCACAAAAATACCAAAAATATTATGTTATCATATCTATCAGATCTCACTCTCGTAAGTGACCGTGTAGGGATTGACAACCTATTATCGCTTTGGTTGCGATTATTTATTTGTTTGTGTAGGTGCGAGGGACTCGTGCGTGGCCTCCTACTGGATTGATACCTTGGTTCTCAAAAACTGAGGGAAATACTTACGCTACTCTGCTGCATCACCCTTTCCTCTTCAAGGGAAAACCAACGCAAGTGCTCAAGAGGTAGAAGAATGCCTTGCTGGCAAGGGCCCTCGACCCTATGTGAGAGCCACATATGCCTCCATGTATCTCTGCCAACAGCTCCAGTCCTTCCTCCCAGGGGATGCACTTCAATTTTACACCATTTGGTCTTTTTCTATACAGGACGTCATCAACGGACTGGTACAAGGCAGACCGATTGACGGGCTACTTTTTCCGCTTCTTCCTGCTCCTCAGGAAGTTCGCCTACCTGGAGGAAACAGACTGTATATTGTGCCCATGCCGGAGCCTGGGGCTCGATGGCAAGGACCAAAGGCATATCTTCCTCCACGGGGGCAGCCGTCTCTACAGCCAGGGCTTGGCGCCCTGCCGGAGCCAGCTGCCCCTTGGCAGGCTCGGAATCCGCGGCAACACCCTTGCCGGCGGCCCCTGGGGGCTCGGCAGGAAAGTACTTGTCGGTCCCGATTTCCTCCGCTTGTTCCACTCTGTTGACGGTTCGACGGATGGTTGAGTTAGCCAAAGCAAAAAGGTACCTGGTTCCACATGTAGCTTAAATGTAGCACGCTTTGACAGGTAGTCAGTGATGTCGTTCTCCGCTCGGGGAACGTGCGTCGCTTGAATACCATCAAAGCGCTCCTCCAGCTTCCTCACCTCATCTACGTAGGCCTCCATCAACGGGCTCTGGTAGTCTTTGTTGACCTGTCTGACGACAACCTGCGAATCACCCCTGGCGATGAGCTTCTTCACCCCGAGGTTTGCCGCAATCCTGAGACCGGCGAGCAGCCCCTCGTACTCAGTAGTGTTGTTTGTGGACATCTCCCTGGGAAAGTGCATCTAGATCACATATTTGAGGTGCTCTCCGGTGGGTGCGACAAGCAGCACACCGGCAGCGACGCCTTGCAGCGAGAGAGCCCCGTCAAAGTACATCATCCAGTCGCGACTTGCTTCCTTGCCGGGAAGAGCGGTCTCCTGGATTTCCTCGTCAGGCGTTGAGGTCCATTCTGCAATGAACTCCGCCAAGACTCTGCTCTGGATGGTCGAAGTACTTTCGAACTTTAACCCAAAGCTTGACAGCTCCAAAGCCCGCTCCACAATCCTTCCGGTTGCATCTGGGTTGTGCGGTATCCATTGCAATGGGAGGCGGGTGACGACAGTAATCTCGTGGGCTTGGAAGTAATGACGCAGCTTCCTCGAGGCCATAAGGAGGCCGAAGAGCAATTTCTGTACACCGGAGTACCTTGACCTGCCCCCCTGCAAGAGGGAGCTGACAAATTAAACCAGGTGCTGCATTGTCTTCTTCTCCTGCACCACTTCACTTGGCTGCGCGGGCCCTGCCCCGATGGCATCAGACTCTGCCGGGGGCCTTGCCTTGCCGGCATCAGGCCCTGCCGGGGGAATCTCTGACTTGCCATCCGCCGGTCCTACTGTGGCCACTGCCTCTTCGTCGACCTCCCTCTGCACCACTAGTGCAGCGCTGACCACTTGATTCGTTGCCGCGAGAAACAGCAGCAACGACTCTTGTGGTTTAGGCGCAACTAGTATTGGCATAGAGGAAAGGTATTTCTTCAAATCCTGCAACGCCGCCTCGGCCTCTACGGTCTACTCCATTGGGCCTGCCTTCTTCAAGACTTTGAAAAAGCGAAGGGCATGTTCAGCGGACTTGGAGATGAACCTGCTCATGGCGGCAATGCAGCCAGTGAGCCGGCGCACATCCTTGATCTGCTTGGGTGCCTCAATCTGCTCAATAGCCTTGATCTTGTCCGGGTTTGCCTCTATCCCACGCTGCGACACAAAGAACCCAAGATGTTTTCCTGACGGGACGCCAAAGACACACTTCTCAAGGTTTAGCTTGATGTTGATCTTGCGTAGGTTGGCAAACGTCTCTCCTAGGTCTTGTAAAAGGGTCGCCTTGTCTTTGGTTTTGACCACTATGTCATCCATATATGCTTCCATAATTCTATGTAGCTAGGGCTCAAAACCAATCTAGACCACCCTTGCGAATGTCGAGCCAACACTCTTCAACCCGAAAGGCACCCGTAAAAAGCAATACGTAACACATGGGGTGATAAAGGTTGTCTTCTCTTCATCTTCTCTTGCCATGAAGATCTGGTGGTAGCCCGAGTAGGTGTCAAGGAATGACAACAGATCACACCTGGCTATGGAGTCAACAATCTGGTCGATGCGCGGCAACGAGAAGGGATCCTTAGGACAAGCCTTATTGATATCCGTGTAGTCAATACACAGCCTCCACTTCCCATTTGCCTTGCGCACCACCACCGGATTGGCCAACCATGTCGGATGGAGCACTCCTCTCACCAAACCTGCTGCTTCCAATTTCCTGATCTCCTCTGTGATGAACTCCTGTCGTTCCAAAGCTTGCTTCCTGACCTTCTACTTGATGGGTGGCGCACGGGGACAGACAACAAGGTGGTGCTCAATCACTTCCCTGGGAACGCCGGGGATGTCGGATGCTTTCCACGCAAACACATCGACATTCGCCCGCAGGAAAGTGACGAGCGCGCTTTCCTATTTTCTGTCGAGGGTGGAGCTTATGGTGAACGCCCCTCCCGTGCCATCCTCCTTGACGGACACCATCTTGGTCTCTGGTGGTGCAGCTCTGGATTTCTTGCTCTTGCCGGTAGAGCTCTCGGGCACGTCCTCGACGGTAGCATAGCACTCCGAAGAGGTGCGCTTGCCGGAGTGGGTGCGAGAGGTCTTGCCGGTCTTCTTCTTCTTCCCTCCCGGGGCCTCAACGGCAGGAGCAAGTGCCTTGGCGACAACTGCTACAACTGCTTCTCTATAGAGTTGGTCAGCGCATATCAGCGCATCCTTCTTGTTGGAGGGGACGCCGATGATGGTCATCGGCCCAGGCATCTTCAACATATTGTAGGCGTAGTGCGACGCCACCATGAACTTGGCAAGTGCCGGGTGGCCGAGGATCCAGTTGTGGGGCAAGGGGATCTCAGTCACATCAAAGACGATCCTCTCCATCCTATAGTTCAACTCACCTCCAAACATCACGGGCAATGTGACATTCCCCTTCGGCTGGCTCCTTCCCAAACTGACCCCTTGAAACGTGCCCGTTTCCTTAAGGTCTCCATTAGGATTTTGCAGCCTTTTGATCACGATGGGTGAGATCAAGTTCAGGCCGGCCCCGCCGTCAACCAGCATCTTATTCACCTTGAGGTTGCGTATCGTTGGTGAGACCAACAACGACAAACACCCGACCGCAGTTGTGCGGTCAGGGTGGTCCTCGGCGTCAAAGATGAGGGGCGTGCTGGACCACTTCAGTGGATTCTCAGCGTCGAACGATGGCTCTGCTGCTATAATCTCACGCACCCACTGCTTGAGCTGGCGGTGAGAAGTGTGCAGCGAGGCGCCACCATCGGTGCACATGACCTCCGTAGCCTTCTGGAACTCATGCTCACCGGAATCATCGTCCTCGTCATGATCATCGTCTTCGTTCTTCTTGTCGCGGCCCCGAGCGGGCCTCTCTTGCTGGTTATCCTTGCCGTGGAGACCTCCTTGGCCGCCACGCTTCTTGCCGGATCCTTCGGCACCATCCCGACCCTTCTCCTTGTCCCGCCTCTCATATTTGGCTTTTTGCTTTTCAGCAAGCAGCTCAACTTGTCAGCCGTTCTGGAGGTCGTGGCCCTTGGTGTGGTGGATCTAGTAGTACTGCTTGTCGGAGCCCCTGGCTTGTCGGCAGCCGCCAAGGCCTGGCAAGTGGCGCACCCGGCAATCTCCTTGCCGGGGTCGTCTGCCTTGGCCTTCTTGGCGGCGCTGGTGTCACCGGATCCCTCGACGGCAAGCACGGTCTTGTCCTTGTGTTTCCTGTTACAACATCGGCCCTTCTTCGTCGAGGCGGCGGTGTCTTCGTCTATAGCGTCGGTTTCTGCACCGGCATCTTCGTCGGGGTACTTCCTTCCCTCTTCGGCCCGGGCGCATCTATCGGCCAGAACGTAAAGTTTGGCCACGTACTTGACCTTGTTCATTGCCAGCTCTTCATGCATCTTGTGGTTACGAACATTCTGATGGAATGTGCTGATCACGACGGTAGGAAGAACATCCGGGATGTTGTATTGCACTGGGCTGAACCTCTATATGTACTCGCGCAGGTTTTCACCTTCCTTCTGGGGAATGATATGCAAATCACTTGCCAGGCCATGAGCTTGGTGGCCTCCGATGAAGGCACCAACGAACTCATGGCACATATCTGACCAAGAAGAAATGGAATCCACCGGCAAGTGCATCAACCAAGACATGACATTGGGTTTCAGGGCCAACGGGAAGTAATTGGCAAGCACCTTGTCGTCACGAGCTCCAGCCACTTGCATCGCGATGGTGTAGATGCTGAGGAACTCTGACGGGTGGGTCTTGTCGTCGTACTTCTCTCTGACGTCGGGCTTGAACATGCGGTGGGACGGCCACTAGAACTGCCGCAGCTCATGCGTAAAGGCTGGGCAACCCACCTCGTAAGGTAGGCCGCCGGAGCCTCCCGGTGCTGGATGGTCCATAGCGGGCCCCGCCCGCCTATCTGACTGGTGGCGCGTATCGCGCCGGTGCTGGATGGTGGTTCGAGCGTCTTCATGGGCTCGTTCCCGAAGAACCTGGCGTTGGTCGCGGCGGGTCCGTGGGTCGGACGACGCTATGGAAATGTCATCGCAAACGTCATCATGACGGACCGACATCCGTGGTGGTTGGCATGGAGAAGGAGAGTGCACCGTGGCTGCGGTGACTCCGGCCCCTCCACCGCCAGCATGTAGTGGCTCGATGGAGCGCGGGCCTGAGGGCCCCGCCGGCCGTGGCTCGTCTTTGTTGGCGACGCCGACGAGGCTCTAGATAGTGGCTCTCCACTTGTCGAGCTTCTCCGCGGCGGGAGGGAAGTCGAGGAGTAGTTGCGCGCGCGCCAGGGCTTCTGCTGGCGTGGGTGGCGGCGAAAGCTGCGTGGACCATGGCGCGCTTCGACTTCTAACCACGTTAGAAGGAGCTGGGTCACGGCCCAGCGGCTACGCGCCGTGCTCGCCAGCACTTCGGCGAGCATGCTGGCCTCCTTAATCCCGCGGATGATGCACAAGACTCTTCCCACGGTGGCATCCAGGGTCACCGGTGTGGTGACGCTGCTCGTCGCGCACAACCTGGGAAGAGCGCGCTATGGGCGCTGAAGTGGGCATCTTGGAGGTCGCTGCGCCGCCCGCGGGTAGTACGGCGATGCCCCCGAAGGGTCCCGCACCATTTGTGGGGCCCAGCTCCGTCTCTGGATTTCGCGGCGTGTGGCCCGTCGCCTTGCGCACGAATGACACCGCTCGCCAGGCTCTGACTGCCAGAGCGATGTTGGTGCTCGTGGGTCGCGCCTCGGGTTCTGTCCGCAACCGGCCCACTGCTCGCCCGCACTGGTACGGGCCGTCCGGCTCCCGACGAACCGACCGCCATGGCCGCCTTCTTCTTGGGAGCCATGGCGACGAAAAACTGCTAGGCTAACTGCTAGACCAGATTCTCACAATTGTGCCCCCTACCTGGTGCGCCAAAGATGTCGGTGAGAACGATACCTATGGGATCATTAGGATCCCTTCTACGGTCGGCGGGCGCGGGGTCGTGAGAAGACACTACAAAAAAAAGACACATCCGTGACATTTTGGGCCGAACAATTTTTTTTCTGTCATACATATGACACTTCTAAGACGATAATTGTGACAAAACCCGGTATCATCATAGATGTGGTGGGCTCCTACTTCTATGACAAAAAATCATGACATAAAATGGGCTTCTTGTCCTGGGCGGGCCGGAGACGCAGCTGCATGACATTCTTTGGGCCGTCCATGACGGAAAAAACCGTGGTAGAAGCGAGGCGGAGGAAAATTTCGGGGAGTTCCCGGTTACGGTGGGAGGTCGGGGGCCGAGCGATGCGCGTTTCTCTCGTACACATACGCACGTGTGTGCGAGGCGTTGGCTCTAACTGAACCCGAGCGATTGCACTGCTGGCTACACGTTACTGAACCCGAGCGATCGATCGATGGCTGTGAACTGAACCCGATCGAGCGATTCCTTCGCTTTTGCTGCTAACTGAAGCCGATTGATGCTGCCTCTGGATGAACAGTGAGCGTTGTGGGGGGGGGGGGGGGGGTTGGATGAATAGTTCCCGATGGGGGTGGATGAACAGGACCCGATCGATGGAGCCGATTGGGGCTAGACGAATAGCACCCCGTGGAGGGCTGGATGAACAAGACCACCCCGTGGAGGGCAGGATGAACAGTAGAAGGTGGAGGGCAGGATGAACAGTAGCCCGTGGAGGGGTGGTTGAACAGGAGCCCGTGGAGAGGGCTGGTTGAACAGTAGCCGGTGGAGTAGCGCGCGGTGGAGGCTGGATGAACAGGAGCCCGTGGATGAACAGTCGCAGGTGGAGGCTGGAGGAGGTCGACGGTGGATGAACAATAGCTCGTGGAGGCTGGAGGGGGTCGACGGTGGAGATGAACAGTATCCCGTGGAGTCCCGTTTTGCGGTACGCCACACCCCTCGCGATGAACAGGACCCCCGTTTCAACCGTAGCGCTCCAACACAAGTCCGTTTCGTCTGTTTTGCGGTACGCCACACCCCTCCCGATCAACAGGACCCCCGTTTCGACCGTAGGAGGTCCGTTTCCTCCATTTTGCGGTACACCAGACCCCTCCCGATGAACAGGATCCCATTTTGAACGTGGCCAGTCGAACACAAGGCCGTTCCCTCCGTTCTGCAGTACGCCAGGCGTCGTTTCCATCGCCTATTCCATCCAAGCCCTCCCGATGAACACGACGCATTTCGTAACTTCCGTTGCCTCCCCATGAACACGACGCATTCCGTTGCCTCCCCATGAACACGATGATGATGCCGTTTCTCCGTTCCGACCCAGCCATGTACACGAGCCCTGGCCGTACGTATGTGCGAGTAGGCGCTCGAGACCCCGCCCGAATGTACACATATGTGGCCGAATTTTCTTTCTTGCACCCTGGCCGCTGTACGTACTTGTACATGCTACGTGCGCGCCTCTACATCGACCAGTATGTACGTACACGTTCACGACCAGAATGACAACGCTACGTACGCTTCGACCAGGTGGGTCCCGACTGTCAGGCACTTCCTTGCCCACGAAGATGTAGCTAGTGGGTCCCAGCAGTCAGGGGGCGAATCGTTTTTTTTTGCCTGGACGCACTTCCTTGCGTGCGAAGATGTAGCTGGTGGGTCCCAGCAGTCAGGGGGAAATGTTTTTTTTGCGAAATATAGTGGCCCATCCGGTGGGTCCCAGCTGTCAGGTGGAGGAATCATTATTTTCCGCGTAATAAGGAGGCACTTCCTTGCTGCGGCCGTGGACCCAGCTGTCAGCCTCTCCATGTACAGTCCACGTCCGACGGAAGTCGTTCCTTGACCACGTTGACCACGCCGCGCCGAGAGCACCAGGGCAGTGGACGACGGCAAGGCCTGGGAAGGGGATGACACGGAGGCAGGGAAGACTCAGTAGTTGTTTCCCACGTGGAGGGAAGTATGACTGTACGAGGGTTTGCTGGTTTATCTGCCATCGCCGGAGAATAACAACAGGTGTGGGTGAGTAGAGGGATGGCTAGGCCAGCGATGGGAGTACGGTCGGGCGGTGAGGCCTGCGTGGCAGCACAGCCGGGCGCGAGGAGGAGGGAGCAGGCAGTCCCGTCGGCGCTTGTTTGAGCGGTTGGAGCAGGAAGAGCAGAGATTGAAGAAGCATGACGGCCATTGGATGGACATCCAACAGTCAGTGCTTGTGCATCAACCTTTTTTTAGGAAAGCCTCAAATCTATGGAAAACAGCATACATCCCATCTGCCATTATTTCTAATAATTTACAGCCCATTTGCTAATTCTGAAGGTTTTTTTGGAGCCCATATTCTTTTTGTTAGCATTACAGCCCATATTGTGGCCACGGTTAAAAAATTAACGAAATTTTGCATATTTCGGTGCTGTCCGAACTGTTTTTAATCCCAAAATTTCGACTCACATTCAAACTGATTTTAAAAATAAATGTATATCAATATAAAATCCAACAAATTCTCCATGCATAAAAATTAATGTAATTTAAAATCTTGAAATGAAAAAAAGATATTTTAAACTAATTGTCGGTTTGATGTGTTTTAAAAATGTACAACCCATTTCTCATTACTGATGGGCTATTTTCTCGGCCAGCCGAATGAAGCTCTCCTCGTCTTGAAAGATTTACAGCCCAACAGGCCTGACAAAGCGACTTACTTGGCAAATCACAAAAAACTGGGCCGTGGCCATGGACCCAGCTGTCAGCCTCTCCATGTACAGTACTCTTCCGATGGAAGTCGGTCGTTGACCACATTGACCACGCCGCGCCGAGAGCACCAAGGCGGTGGACGACGGCAAGGCCTAGGAAGGGGACGACGTGGAGCCAGGGAAGACGCGGCAGTGGATGCCCACGGAGAGAGGAGTACGAGGGTTTACTGGTTCGACTGCGGCGTGAGGCTGCCGTCGCCGCAGAATAACAGGGGGTGTGGGTGAGTAGAGGGACATCATGGGCCAATGGTGGGAGTAGTAGGGGGCGGTGAGGCCTCCGCGACATCACAGCCGGCCACGAGAGGCAGGAGCACGCGGCACGACCGGCGCAGCTTTAGGCGGCTGGAGCAAGAAGACCAGAGGTTGAAGAAGCACTACGGCCGTTGGATGGACATTGTACGGTCACTGGAGCTAGAATCGTTCATATTGACTAAGTTGACAAAGCCCTCCATCCTTGTCAACTTAGTAGGCCCACAAGTCAGCCTCCCACCAGGTTGGGTCCAAGCTAGCAGGGGAATATTCATTTTTCTGTGCGTAATAAGGAGGCACTTCCGATGGGTCCGAGCTGACAGCGGGGGGGGGGGGATATTTTTTTCGCGAAATACTGTGGTCCGTCCGGTGGGTCCCAGCAGTCAGGGGCAAACGTTTTTTTCACGAAATACGGTGGCCCGTCCGGTGGGTCCCAATAGTCAGGGGGGAAACATTTTTTCCGTGAAATACTGGTGGCCCGTCCGGCGGGTCCCTGCTGTCAGGTGGAGGAATAATTATTTTGCGCGTAATAAGGAGGCACTTCCTTGCGGCTACCGTGGACCCAGCTGTCAGCCTCTCCACGCACAGTACTCTTCCGATGGAAGTCGGTCGTTGACCACATTGACCACACCGCGCCGAGAGCACCACGGTGGTGGACGACGGTGAGGCCTACGAAGGGGAAGACGCGGAGCAGGGGAAGACACGGTAGTGGATGCCCACGCGGAGAGGAGTACGAGGGTTCACTGGTTCGGCTGCGGTGTGAGTCTGCCGTCGCCGCAGAATAACAGGGGGAGTGGGTGAGTGGAGGGATGGCCTGGCCAGCAGTGGGAGTAGTATGGGGACGGTGAGGCCTCCGCGGCAGCATAGCCGGCCACGGGAGTCAAGAGCAGGCGGCACGACCGGCGCTGCTTTGGGAGGCTGGGGCAAGAAGACCAGAGGTTGAAGAAGCACTACGGCCATTGGATGGACATCGTTGACCATGCCGCGCAGATAGCACCAGGGTGGTGGACGACGGCGAGGCCTACGAAGGGAACGACACGGAGTTGGGGAAGACACGGCAGTGGCTGCCCACGCGGTGGAGAGTATGAGGGTTGACTGGTTCGGCTGTCGTCGCCGGAAAATAACAGGAGGTGTGGGTAAGTAGAGGGATAGACAGGCCAGGGATGTGAGTATGATGGGGCCGTGAGGCCTTCCCGGCAGCACTGCCGGCCACGGGAGGCGGGAGCAGGCGGTTCTGACGGCGCTGGTTTGGGCGGCTGGGGCAGGAAGATCAGAGACTAAAGAAGCACGATTGCCGTTAGATTGACATCTAACGGTCTGACGCTGGTAGAGTCGATTGTTGACTAAGTTTCTTTTTTGAGAAACCTTGTGTACGCATGAACTTAGTAGGCCCACAAGTCAGCCTCCAAATCTGTGGCAGACAACATATAGCCCATTTGCTATTTTTTATAATTTCCAGCCCATTTGCTAATTCTTAAGTAATTTATTACAGCCCATTTTCTGCCCAGGACCACAGTCAAAAAGTCCAACCTTATTTTGCATATTTCGGTGGATTCCGAACTGTTGTAATCCCGAAATGATAAACATTTTTTAAGAACTTATTGATTTGCCAAAAAAATCGTTTTGTTTTTGTAGGCAAATAAGACATGGGACAATTTAGTTGGTTTAAGGGAAAGCCAGTGGTAAAAAAATCAGCGTTGGGTGGGAAAAAACAACAAAAATAAGGATGTAAATATGAAAAGGGAATTTTATGTGTTTTCAATATAATGATACGTGTATATGAACTAGTAAAACTATAGGTAGAGATTAGAAAACGGATGTAGGACATGCGTTTCAAGAGGAAAATAGAACTGGGATGTGTGTTTGATTCTGTAAAAAAACTGCCTGCGGATGTTGTAAGAAAAAATATAGCTAACGCTGGCGGGCCATAGGCCAGTAGATACCTGCTGGATCGTTGTGCCCTGTTGTCGTCATGGGCTGGGCCTGTTAAAAACAAAACAACCCTGGGCAATCTACAGCCCAATTGAAACTTGCTTGACCTGAAAAAACAATATACATGCTCAATAAACGAGAGAATTCTGCCAGTACAGACTGATAACTGGGATACAACATGGATATTGTTTTTTATCGTGATAATAAGTGCATGCACTTGTTTCGAAAAAATTGGAGAACTGGGAATTCGAACGGCGGGTGCTTATGCTACCCATCAAATAAAAATCAGGTGCCTGAAAATTCGTTTCGAAACAAATGATTCAGCTTTATATCCACGTCGACCCTCGGCATGATGGTTGGAAGCAAATGCAAGTTCATACCAAAAGATCGTTAACAACAATACCAACTTGCAGACGACAAGGTAGTACAACTACCAATACCAAACCAACTTATAATCTTTTTACTCCTGGCCCTAGTGTTCGTCTGGTAGAAAATCTTGCAGAGGACCAGCTCCCGCTCCTTCTCTTGCTCCAGGTCCCCGAGGTGGTACTGGTGCATCACCCAGTTGGTCCTCTGCTGGTCGAAGTTCTTGTTGGTGTGCAGCACCAGAACCTTTTTTGCTGCCCGTCTGCTGGCCGTTGACCATCATCGGCAAGGTATTGCCGGTCTTGTGCCACATCGCGTGCATGCCGCACTCCGACTGTATCTTGCAACGCGTCCACGCGCCCCTTTTAAACGCCCTGGAATTACGCTGGAAGAAATGCTTCCTTAGGCCACTCAGTGTGATACCTGCAGTATTGTGGAATACATGTTTTAGTGTACCTAGTTGGCATTTTCATAACATCTTTGGCATGTTGCAGTCACTTGTTTCACTTTTTATTAACTGTCAAATTGTAATTGCTTCACCAGGTCTGCGTCTAAAAATAAAAATAGAGCTATAAACAAAGGAATATGTTTGTGCAAGTAGACGGCCGATTGGTGTCTTACCTGGAAGTTTCTCAGGTTGGGTGTAACATATGCCTTGCTCGCTGTCGATGGTTGGTATGAACAAATCGACGAGAGACTGAAATCTCACGCTGTCAGCACTCACTTTGGCCTCAAGGTGCTCGATCAGCTCCTGATCCGTGGGATCGAACTTGACGCTAGCCGGCAGCACGGGCCAATCCTTCTTCGACTTGCATCGGTAACTCCAGTTATATGGTACTCAATGTATGATCAATCGACTGTTTTAAGTGAATGATGAAAGATTTCGACTGATAAGTGGTACTCCAAATGTGAAGTCCAGAATACCCGAACACGCCGTCGGGATTCTTGTGTCACCTCACGCGCAGCGTGTTGTCACGTCAATTCAATGTGTGGACATGATGAATAATTTGACCGACGTATACTAGTACTGCTACTATACTACTTACTAGTCGTATTTAGTGTCATGATTTGTACATAGGTTTAACTAACAAGTATGCAATTGAAGCCTAACTGATATATATGGCTTCTGCACAGCATCTCCATCATCATTATCAGTACATCCTACGCAGGTGAGTTAGCATGCACTTGATCCCAGGAAGGTATCTATCCTTCAAACCAGAGGAGTGCTTCAAACTAACAACAGTAGATAATATCCAACAAAAGAGGGTCATGCTACAGCAGCAGAATACGTGGCTCGGTCTAGATATCAGCACGAATCAAGTTGTGCATATTTGCTGTTGGCATGAACCACATCGCCGCATGTCGGGTTTGCAAAAGCCATCTATCACATGGAAGCTTGATGCCTTTCACACATTGAAGATTATCTGGCAACAAGCTGTGTTGACGAATCTCTAGATATGGTGATTCATGAAACCCATGGTATGATGTGTAAACGCAGCCCCCCTCGCGAATGGAAGTTGATAGCACAGTAATCATCACCGGTGATATGATCGATGATTGGTTGGATGATCAGATAATTGAGTCCGAGGAACAAGGAGTGGTTGCCGAGGCTGTAAACCCGCCTCCAGTTGAATACGCCTGGCTCAACGGAGCTGGGATCTTTCTCGAACACGAAGCAGCCATAGCCATCAATGTCACGAACGCCCCACACATTGTACTGCATGTGGTTTGATGTAATGGTTGGGTCAATTTGGTACGTGCGAATGAGCATCAAATGACTGCCGTCAGCTGAACGAGCGATAAACCACCACCCATCGGCTAGTATGATTCCAGGTCCTGGAATCATGAAGGCCAGCGCATTTGCGTCTGCTACAACAATTCAAATTGGAGACCAAAAGGACAAAAATAAACAATCATGTTCAGAGTATGTGTGGAATTAAGATTATTATAACAGTGACACATATCATAGACAGAGAATTGCAATGCCGTGGTCATAATCATAACCCAAGTTAAAAAAATAAGCCAATGGCTTTCATTTTCTAGCAATATGTCATGGTTCAAACATCATGTAACAATGAGAGGAAAACAGCTATGACAGCGCCTACTCATATTCTACCATAGCACTTACTACTACTGTTCTCATATCAACTCTAAGCAATAACATGTGTTGTTATAAAAATCTTGTAAACGAGAGTAACACATAGCAATCATGATGTTATGCTCATAATATGTATTCTAACAATCATTAGATGCCAATTCTTCTCATATCAACTCTAACAATAACATGTGTGGTCATAAAAATCTAGGAAATGAGAGGAACATATAGCAATGATGTGGTTATAGACATGCTATGCATTCTAAATTTGTAACAAATGAACAGGCAGTCGTATTCATAAGGTAAAGATGAGATGAGATAGAACAATTACACGACGATAGATTCCACCAATATAGGTAGCCAATCTGTGCGTCGACCGCGTAAACGATGCCATCGTGCACTATAGCATCAGACAGAAATGTTTCCTCAACCGGTTTGATGATGAGCCATAACCATGTATGGCGACCGGATTCTAGATTGGCTACCTATATTGGTGGAATCTATCATCAAGCAGGGAAGTGGTAGCCAATCTGTTCTGCCATTGGAGTTTTCGGTGCCTGCTAGCCAGCAGGGAAGTGGATTCGGGCATGCGAGCGAAGAAGCTTCTCCTCGTGTCGCCGAGCAGTGAGCGGGGAGATATGGTACGCGCGAGCTACCAAGGATGATGGCACGGGCGAGCGAGCAGTGAGCGGGGGTAAATGGTGTGCGGCCGACGATGGGGAAGAGAGGAGGAAGAAGAAGAGAGGAGGAAGAAGAGTGGAAGACGGGGAAGAAAGTGCATTCAATCTCAATTCTACTACTCCCTCTGTCTAGGTGTGTAAGTCACCTTACGAAAACCAAATAATCCCAAAACACTTAGGCAGCGTACATTAACTCCCTTCTCATTTTTTTGTGGCATATCAACCAACAAGATATGTGGGTTGTGCATGCTTTCAATGACTTGAGACTACCAAACATAACTGACTGATTTAGTAACACCAACGCGCTGGTTCAGCTTATTAATTACGTGCCCCATCTGCTGCCGTGTGTATTGTCACTTCACTGCGAAGACTATTTGAATAGTTCTCTCCGACCGAGATGGGGAATAAATGGATCGCGAGGACTTCCTTTCTACAGTATCCCTATGCCTCTACGCTCACTTCATTCATTTTGCTCCGTACCTAGTCACTTGTTGAAATCTATAGCCAAATGGACATGCCAATGGGAGGGAGTAAGCCCCATGCATGCATGCAACATGAAACACTCACACGTACACATGGATGCACGCAACACTCACGCACCCATGCGGCACATAGCACACGACACAACACACACCCTCACGCTCAAGTGCTCAACCTACTCCCTACGTCCGTGAAAGACTGTACATTTAGGGATTTACACATTGACCATGGCATAATTAATGCCCAAAAGTAGCAGACTTATGTGTGCATGCGACCATAGAGATAAGAAGATTAAAGGAAGGTCGTTGCATGCTGTAATTAAGGATAGACATGTAGCCTATACCTATAGCACAAGTTGGTGCATTAGTCAATCAATATCAATTTAGATTAAAGGCTAAACACATTGGAAGTGTAGATGTACATCATGTAGTACACTCTTTGTTGGAAGACCGAGGAAGGACACGTGCATGCACTCACATACACAGCCAGGGTGGTTCGCGCGCAAGGGTTGGACTCGTGTCGCGCCTGCGTCAAGTTTTGTTTAACTGATTTCTTTGCTCTGGAAACTGACAGGTGGGACCCAGAAACTAGGTGAAAATTTAACCAGTCAACAAAGTGCCACGTCGACTATGTGGCCGGTCAGTAGGGTGCAATATGGTGCTCTACGATGAGCCAGTGATCGCATAATCGCCGCAAAAACTATAAATAGTGACCGTAAAGAGCGTACTGTTACATACGTTGACCGCCAGTGTATTTTTCTCATTTCAAATTAAGCCATATTAATCGGAAAGGACGCAGTATGGACTACTACTACTAGTACTAGTACTGCTTTGATGTGTCCCGTCAACTCGCCGAATGAGGAGAAGCTTGCTTACTATGCCTCTCCCTCGCCCACGCGCGCGGTGGTCCACAGGACGAGGAGAGGGTTTTGACTATAGCGCCCTCTCCCTCTCCCTCTCCCTCGCCCTCACCCTCGCGGTGGATGTGCAGTAGTTCAATTAGTGTCAGATTGCCAGAAGCATATTGTACTGTAGTATCATCATTGTTGGACCTTCCGAAGAGGCGAAGAGCCAAGTGCAAGGTTCACACGAGTACGAACTGTTGAACCTCCCGAAGAGGCAAAGAGCCAAGCGCAAGGTTTTATAGGAGTTGTCGTCCTAGTAGGAGTGTACTAGTACAACTATAGAGAACGATGCTACTGTATGATGCCGCCATGTCACATATATCCAAAGCTGTGCCACCTTTTTTTCTCAAAGAGCGTGTTGGAGCCCGTGCAACAACCACACAAGTTGCACGTACACATAACACATTTACTAGTAATAAATTCTAAAGGACAAATGCCAGTATGCCACACAAGTTCATCTCCAACTCATGTGATAAATTTGTGCATAACTAGTCTACATTCACAATTACCGTACTCCACATACACGTTATAGATGGGCTACATGTCCTCCTCCAGGTTCCAGTCCCAGGTGTTCTTCATGGATGGCACGATCCATAGCGGTGGGCAACGGGAATCATTGTCGTAGCTTTCTAGTCCGGTTCCACATGATGGAGACTCGTCCAAGCTGAAGCGGCATAAATCAGGGATAGCGTGTCCCAGCATGTCGTTCATCCGGTGGTGCGCACTGAAGACACAACCATGCTTCATGAACGGCAGGCCTTCCGTGTCGTGCACGGAAGGTGGCATCCGCTTCACAATGGGGTAGCTGTCTCCGATGAAAAGCGAGTACTCTCCAAGAGTGTTCCTCGGCACCCACGTAGCATCACGGGGGTCGAACTCGGCGCCGTTCATCTGGTACACGCGGCATCCCAGATCTGGACACATGGTGACGTACATAGTCAAGGTCCATGCATAATAATGTTGTGCTCAAATGTGGCGGTCGGTAATACTATGCAGCAAATAGTACTACTCCGGTATAGAGGAAGTAACATAACCGGCTTATTATATATAGCCACTCTTGGCTACATGGATGAGATAGTAAGACATGGAAAAACAAAAATGGTGGCAGCTAGTGGGTTCAAGTCTTCAAGGGCCTAGCTAGCTATACGCGTCCTCCAAAGTAAAAAGTACTCCTACTAGTACTACAAAGTATACTACTAGTACAACAATGAAAGAGAAGGCGAGAGGGTTAAAAAATGGAATACCTGGGTAGATGGTGACGGTCCGATCGTGGTAGATTATGTGACCATGTTGCACATCAGTGGTACCATGGGTAACGACTGCTAAGATAGTTGATCCCAATATGCCAAAGTCAGCTACAAGGTTCCAGGTTAGACCGAATCGCTGATGCAAATGCACATCCAGGATCGGTGATCTTATTTTGATCGGGGGATGACTGGTCCCTGCAAAATAATGGAGTACCATTAGGGATGCAAATGATGGTTTGTGCATTCCGTTTGTAATCTCCCATACCATAGGATGTCAACCAGATGAAACCAGTCCCCTGGCTTGTCACCGCGAAGATGCGGCCTAGATGGCGCACGACGTCTTCGAACGTGTAGGGGTACAAATCTGCCGCCGCCAACATGCGCCAGCCTTTGCCGTTACTGCCTCCTGCATTGATGGCAATCCTTATGTCGAACACCGCGATGAGATAGTAATCTTCATAGCCGCGTCGCTTTGTCGGCGGGTCCACAATTGCTATCTTCTTCAATCTCATGTAGGCATCATCATACGTATTCTTGCCCAGCCAGTCCGGAAGGCCGATCCCAATGGTGGAGAAGGGGTCTACCGGAACGGCTGTACTGCTGTGGATGTTGTGCAAAATGATGGTCGTATCCGGCCGGAGTTATGCAAGCCAATATTCGTTGGCACCGACCCAGACCTATATATAAGACAGTGGGTAGCGGAGAAATTACGGGATGGAAATGGAATAACTATGTACTACATGATCAAACTCCATTACTGACCTGCTCATCGGACAAAATCCGACTACCTCTCAACGTCAGCAACTCCAGCAGAGTCAACGTGCAACCATGGCCAGGGAGCGGTGGACTGTTCGAAGGATTGTCCCATAGAAGAACCTTCTCCTCGAGGATGCATGGAAGACCAACAAGCATGGCCTGTTTAAGCAACATCTTGGTGCAGGAAGCACCGAGTCTTGCGGCGATGAGGACGTCAGAGCGGTGTGCGATTTCTCCCACAGGATCGTCGTCCAAGGTCTCCCAGCCCCGACGAGGAGGAGAACCGCCTGGCGAATCCATGGGAGCAGCGATGAACTGCCTTCTCTTCGGGGGGAGGGGAACTGGCGAGGAGGAGATAAGAGCGTAGTAACCGCAGGGCCTCGTCCCTTCCAACTGTAGATCGTTCCTCAACGAAGGGGTGAGGCTATTATTTACTAGTACTCCCTCCGATTATTTTTACTCTGCGCATAAGAGCAGACCCGGATACCAAGGCAGGGGCTCGCTGCATGCTTTCTGGATGGAAATACCCCTGGCGCATGGATGGGAGGAGTTAGCAGCTATAAATGCCCCATGCAGCCCATTGGCTGTCCGCCCGCGTTCTCCTCTCTCTGCATGCTGCATGGATGTCTCCCTCTCTCTCACATAACTGCATGCGGTGGCGCTGGCCTATGAGAAGCTCGCGTGGAGATAGCAATCTTCTCTCCAGAAGTGATTTTTTTGAAAGAAAGGGATTATGGAACGTTATGGGATTGCATTATACTGTAAATAATAGCACTAGTAAGAAATTTTTGGCACTAGGTAGTAGTTTTTGGCGTGGATTAAGAAATTTTGGGTATGTTTTTGCCATTTTTTGTACACGCCAACTAGTGCCAAAAATGTCTTACATTATGTGACGGAGGAGTACGTACTTGTACTGTAGCAGTACTAGTACTACTTTTCTCAACTAGTAGTGCGATGTACTGTACTTCTAGTCTAGTCTAGTATAGTGCACCAGTATTGAACTCTTGAATCTCAGGGCCAAGGAGCTATAGTTGGAAGTGGAGGGTACTACTGTTCTCTAGAACCATCGCTGTACTATCAATGCAGGGGAAGTACACCTGCGTAGTGGCCTAGTGGGTACTCTCGGTGCTCTATTCAGCCGCTCCTCTCACGTAGCTGGACTACTCAGGCGCTCCTCTCACGCACACACTAGCAGCCTGTTTATCAGCGACGATTACTGCGGGGGCAGAACATTTGAGTTATTTGATACAACGAGACTAGGCTTTTCGCTTCCATTTGTGGAGGTGTAATGGATCTCATCGAACTTTGTTAGTAGTTCCTTCTTTATGAATGAGATGAAGCAAAGCTTTTGCCTCCGTTTCAAAAAAAACACGGCAAGAGGAATTTCTTTTATAGTAGAGCCGATAATGGAGTGAAGTCCATGCATGCAACGCCACAAGCTACAGAGTAGTAGTAGAGCACTTTACGTACAGAGCCATATTGTGCAGTTCCCAATGCCCCGCCAGGCTTTTCCGGCTCCTCGGGCTTAATTGGGAGGCGCTAGTTTAAATATGCTACTAGCTGGAAGCTGCACGCGAGGTGCGGCTAGGGCGAGCACGCGAGCCACGGGATGCTGGGAAGGAAAACCCGTTCATGTGGCTAGGCTGTCCAGTGCACCGAGATTGTGGGGCCGCACGTCTGTTTGACTTCAAAACTCAAACTACCCGTGTAAAATATTGGCTCGCAGTGAGGTGTAGTAGTACTATTTTTTTTAAAAGGCCGTCATGCGTTCGGCCGGGATCGAACCCAGAAAACGAGGTATACACTCCTGCGACCACTAGTAGTACTCGTTGGAGTACAACGCAACCTAGAATCGCCTTTTGTCGCTAGTAGTACATACATTGTTCCTTACAAGAAACCCCTAAGAGCATGGTTAATAGTATAGCCAGCTGCTGGCTATAAGCCAGTGCCATGTCATCTACAGCCCATCTTATAGCCAACATGTAGTAGTAGTTTATTTCTTATAGCCCGCTGACTCAGCTCTATTGTACTTGCTCTAATAATGCAAGAAACCACTAAAATGCCAAGAAACTACTACCACTTGCATACGTGGCAGACATAAGATAAGACTACCTTATCAACCATTGTACGTGCTCTTACTGACAAAAATCCTCGAGTGACCTCCTACCTCCGGCCCGTCCACCTAGTCATCCTCGGCCATGGGATGCAGCTACCGCCACCGGCAGAAGGAGAGGTCAAAACCGCCGGCGGTGCGGAGCCCATGTTGCGGCAGCCCAGATGCCAGCTCCGTCCGGTGCTCGCGGCCGCTAGCTAGCCAAGATAGCTCCGTCCAGCTGCTTGTCTGCAAGGTTTGCTAGCTAGATTGGCAAGGCAGCGCGGCGGCTTGCTCGCGCGCGCCGCACTAAGGCCAACCATCTGGCTTGAGCGAAGGCCAGCGCGGTGTCTTGCTCGTCACGCTTGGGCCAGCCTACCAACCCGTGCGGAGGCCAGCGCGACGTCCGACCCGTTCGGCGGAGCGCTGGCCAACTCGCTCATCACCGGCGCCACCGACGAACACGCATCAGTAATGTTTGAAGTAATGTTCAGGAAAAATAATGATTTGAGGGGGAATAACAGGATAGAAGGTCAGATGTGGGTCCCTCGTGTCAACGGTCAAACAAAATGTGTTGGTTTAAGCTGCCTCGTCAGCACGGACATGTGGGCCAACCCTGTCATAAATGGGTTTAAACGAACTTAATCGGTAGGAGTACTAGGTAGTTTTGGCGTGGATTAAGAAATTTTGGGTATGTTTTTGCTATCTTTTGTATAATAGATTCCTCCTAGGGCTGGTTGAAAGTTGTAGTTTTTTGTTAAATACTCTACATATTGTAAGTAGGAGTGAAAGTTAAGCTTTGGAAGCCAATAAGCAAGGCTAGTTACATAGTGCATATGTGTACATGATTGAAAGTAAATATGAACCATGAGTGACTAATATCTTGATGGAAAACTCGAAACTATGGAATACTAGGAAAAGAAATGCATGGTTGGAAATACTAGCAATGTTCATGTCCGTTGCAACGAATCATAATTAGAATAATACTTATTCACAAACTTGGTACAAAACACTCTAATTTTGATATACATATGTCACTAGAGATATATTATGTTTCAATTAGAATATATTCCTTGGGCTGTTTTGGTGAGGTCAGGGAAGGATGTGGTTGGTTTTAAGATACTAATTATGAGTTTTTCTGCAAATTGGTAGACAAGTGGGATATTGGTGAGAAAAGGCAACAACTTACCTCACAATCGTTAGATGTAGATCTAATGGTCAGAAACGACGGATGGCAGACACACCAGCATCACCAACTTAGTCTTGTGTAGGAGTACTAGCAAGATCCGTGCATTGCATAGAACATCAAGATGCATTTTTTATAAAACACTTGTTGTGGTTGACCCTTGCGGGAGTAATCCCATGTGTGAAAACTAATGATATCTCGAGAAATATGAGATAAGGTGAAGAGGAGTGGGGTGTGGTGGCGGTTGGTGGTCGAACTGAGCGGAGGCATGGGGATTGACAACGCCGGCAGCGGCCACCAGGCTAGTTTGTTCGAGAGGCTTCCTTTCTTAATTGCTCAACAATGAGGTTTGTTGGAGATAAGGATGAATGAGGGAAGGCCTTGTCTGCAAATGTGGAGAGGGGTGCGGGTATCTTTTAGTTTAATTTCCATCCGTCAGATATAGATTGGACGGTCTATATTGCAAGATGGCACACGTACCATCATCACCAACTTGGTTTTTTATAAGAGAAGAAACATAAGTATGGAGATACAAACATATTATCGATACTTGCTTCCGTAAACTAGCATCTACATTCTATTCAATGCCTCGGCATGTGGGCCCTTAGCACAATGACTTCTCGACTATGTAAAACGAAGATTTTCCCATCGCCGACAAGGAGGGGGTGACGGCGGCACGCTTTTGGCCTTGCTCTAGTCCTAGTAGTCATACTAGGTGGTCTAAGCACGTGTAGATTTATTCTTTTTCACGTCTCGTGTTCGCCGTACTGCCACGACTGTTCATGAATAGACGGTAAGTTATTCACGGGGAAACCCTTGTTGAGCGTGTTTGCGAGAGAGAGAGAGAGAGAGAGAGAGAGAGAGAGAGAGTGCGTGTGTGATATGTTAGAGACTGAGGCAATGATAACAGATTCTTTGTGTCTATGTGTGTGGAGGATAGAGAGAGACATGTACATGGGGCTTTGTGTTGTGTAACATGGAGACACATATACATAATTAGAGAGTGAGTGTGTGAGATACACATGCAGACATGAGGAGAGATGAGGATCCAGGTAAATGGGTGTTTGTGCGTGTCTGTGTGTGTTTGTGCACGCGTTTGTGTGTGAGAGGGAGAGAGTGTATGTGGAGTAGAGAGACCACTGATGATGTAAACCTAGTATAAGGGAAGGGGGAATGGTGTGACATGTGTAGTAGCGAGATAGCACGGGTGCGGGCGGGGGGAGCAGACTATTTGGAAGAGACATCGAGTGTGTGTGGGGGAGAGGGGTGTGAGAGTGAGAGAAAGAGAGAGCTAGCGCCGGAGAGAGAGAGAGAGAGAGAGAGAGAGAGAGAGAGAGAGAGAGAGAGTAAGAGAGGGGGCGAGAGGGGTCGTTTGTGTCCATAAATGGCGTATAGATAGGGAGACAATGTTGATGTTGTCCGAAATTGGCCTATGAACGAAGACGCAAGGGAAGCGAGTCATCGTGTGTGTGATAGGGACTTCATGAGAGAGCTAGAATAGATGGTGTAGAGAACAATGTGCGAAATCGAGAACGATTATACATTAGGGAGCTATGCAAAGAGTCACGACATATATGTATACAGGGAAGGAGCTGGGGCGGGTCCGCATGTGGGAGAGATAGAAAGAGGAGAGTGGTGCACAAGGAGACAAAGTGTGCTTGTTTGCAGTGGGGGTGATGTGTGAGGTGAGTGCGCGAGAACCAGATAACTAGGGAGATAGACGTTTGGGGGCGACGTTTTGTGTGTATGGGAAATATACACTCTACATAGTGTGTGTGCTTGGGCAAGAGAGATAGCAGGAGACCTGGAGAGTGAGGGAAGAGATGTGTGCATGCCCGAGAGACAAAGTGATAGAGACCTATGTTGGGGTCCGGACTTTACAAGAGAGAGGGGTGTTAATGTGCTCGTGTGTTGGTGTTTTGGGGAGAGAACGACTTCTCTGTGTATGTGTGTGTGTGTGGTGGGGGGGTTGACTTCAGATAAAGAGTGAGGTGTCTATATTTGAGGGACTTTAGCGTAATTGAGATATTGTGCACTCATGGTTGATCAATTTGTTTCACAGTTTGTACTATGAGATAACGATACTTTTGAACATGCGTGATATACCTTGATGTACCAGAATTAGAAACCTAAGATTGGAATTTTGGAATTTGATTTCATCATTAGCTTTTGTAATTCATTTAAACGGAGGTACATTTTTTAAGCCGGGATTTCGTGATTTCAAATTCATATATCAAACCTAGAGATATACACATACGGGCATGTTCAAACTTTATAATCATCCACTTTATTCATACACATACACATTTTTGCTTTTGTCATCATATTTAGGATAAACACATTTGGAATTTCATTTGAATTGGACCGTATGATGGTATTTGCTTGTAGTAGCTCAATGATCCATATTTGAATTGAATGGACAATCTAAGTTTCGAGTTGGAGACATTGATTTTCAGAACTTGCACATTTTTGTGCATGCAAAACAAACAAATTGTCGGCCATGATATCATAGTCGGCCGTACGAGAGTAGAATACTTATAATTTTAGGTGCCAAAAGCTTTCAAACTTCCCGCTCACATCGAAATATCATGCGCCCGAAAGTTTAGCCCTACGATATTCCTGTTTTACCCCTGCCACATGAACGGAAAAGGGTTGCTTTGGTAACTCCATTGTTTTCCCCTGTTTGCCCCCAACATTCTTCCCCTGAGCCCCTCCCCTTCCCCTCCCCGAGCCCCCCCCAACCACGGCAGGCCGCCGAATCTATTCCTCCGCCGCAGCAGTGGACCTCACACCCCGCCAGATCTACCGTCCACACCTTGGAACCCCCAACTGCCAACTCACCACTTCACCGAAGCCGCTTTAGCGACTGGCTTGTCCACCGCTCCAGATCTCCTTGACCGCCATCATGGTCCACCGCACCAAATCTGCTTAACCAGCGCCCTCGTCCACCACAGCGTAGGCCCTTCACTGACTCCCTCGTCCGCCCCTTCGTTGGACCTTCATACAAGCCCTCGTTCGCCACAACAAATCCGCCTCACCGAAAGCACTGTACAACACGCCCGCTGAAGCCTTCGTCCACTGCACCGGACCCGCTCCACGGACGCCATATTCAACTCCACCGGCCTTGCTTTACCGACGCCGCAGCCTTATCAGGTTATTTCGATTTGTACTCCTTCGGTTTTTCTCTTTATCGTGCAACTGTTCGCTTACCACAGATGAGCTTTCTTGTATGTCGACAGGCGCCGCAACCGTAGCACCGGAGCCGCTTCAGTGACGGCGACAGCCGGCCCAAACTCAACCGCAACATGAGCACCATCGACGATCCTTAGCTATCAAGTATGACAATGATACCCATACGCCACCGAGAATCAGGTACTATTATCCAACGGCCGGCGCCTACGTTCACTTTCCTAGCATAAGCACCGCACCTTTGAATTTCTTCAGGGCATCATTCAGTTTTTCATGAGACGCGTTATTCTACTTGCACCTGTAGGGCCATACTTCTGGCAGTGAACATGTTACATGTGCTAAATTACATACCAGTGCACATATAGTTAATATGCTTTAGTTTTGTTCTGATGCCACCTGTTGGTTCCATCAGACTGCTTAATGTTCTCTATGCTTAATTACACATCAGCAAACTAGCATGTGGTTCTACTGCTTTTTGTTCGTTTTACCCTACATTTTCTGATGCTAGCTATTACATCACTGCTCCGATCCTCTGCTGATTACTTGTTTGTGTGTTCTTGATCTTCCCAAGTTGCATGACTAATTTGATGCTTCTATTAATTATGGAGCTGCCAACCCCATCAAGCAAAATATTTGTTCTTTTGGGGCTGGCACCTCGAACAAGCATAAAAATAGAGGGAAGCAGATATACTCCCTTTGATTATATTTACTCTGCCCATAACTCTTGACCCGCATACCAAGGAGGGCACTGGTTTAATTTTTCTGGACTAATTTTCCAATTAATTAGGGCAGAGGCGGATGGGGCAGGGCACAAAAGGAAACCATCGCTAGGAATCGGCAATGCGCAGACTAATACGAGAAAACTGAGAAAAAGTTATGCGCAAAGTAATAAGAATCGGAGGGAGTATTGTCGTGTATGCACACACCCTTCTTTCATTAGTTTAGATGAACCATTGATGATCAACTCAGACCAGTGCATGCGATTAAAATTAATTTTACCTAAATAGACGGTGCAGAATAAACTACAACAACTAGATTTGCAACCACGGGATGCTGACGATATCTTCAAAGAACATTGCAACAGCAGCTAGGCTTCACAACAACATATGGTAAGCCAGTGTGTTTTAGTACATGTGAAATGTAATGCGAGTGGGCTGCTTTCTTGTCTTGTGCCCTCAACGTGTAATCCTACCGAATTACAAATAGTTCAGTTGTCGGCTTTGCTGTATTGCTTGATTCGAATGCTTATTTGTTGTTACGCTATACCTGAGTTGGCCAATATGTCAGCAGTGCCTGCTGTACTATCATAAAGAAATGCATGCCTATTTCATTTGAATCCTTAACTTTTCCTCTCAACTTCATCACATGACTGTCTTCGTAGTTTATATGAGGCCACACTGTTAAGTGCTTTCTCAGATTATTTCAACTGCTTAGATGCCTTGGCAACTTAAATATAGCGGTTGTACACTCCCTTTCAACTAGGGATGTCAACTGGGTCTAGTTTAATCCCGATTAAAGTCCACTAGTGGTATGATAGTTCAAAAGAGTTTTTGTTTTTTTAGGAAAATGAACTAGGGAGGTAGCAAAAACTAACTAGATGGGACTGGCGGATTTCGTTTATTTGCCACCTACATCCCTAGTTTCCTCTTACCATTTTAATTTCTTTTTGGTTGATGCTGCTTCAAACCATTTAAATATAGTTTGCCATGCTCGGCAATAATTCGTCCATCATCTACCATGTAAGCTTACTGCCTGGATCATACGATAACTATCTCTTACTGATGTCCAGCGGAAACCTTTTAGGATGCCGTTCACACTAGGACACAATGTACAATCCCAGAATCTATTTGTGGAAGCAGTGCGCCATCCATGTTACCAGATGGTAGCAGTTCAGAGGCAACACCGCCGGAGAGCAGTCTGAGCACAGATATTATAGTGCTTGAGGCTCTACTAGAGGCAAAAAGAGATGGTGTGGCTGCAATGAATGAGGTAATATTTATCTTGAGGCTGGAAATTACGGAATTAGCAGCACACATTATGCAAGCAATGTCACGACCGGTTTTCCAATAAAAAATTTATTGAGAAACCAATCTTTTGAGTCCAGTATGAGAGAAATCCTCCTCACTGGTAGACAAATTCTTGATACAATAAGCCAGTAGCAAAAATATATTACAGGGTTGAGCTAAGGGTGCTCAACAAATTATTACAATTGCGCCAATAATTATACATAATGGCGGATATAACACAATGGTGTGGTGGCATACTACTGACTCGAGGATAAAGTGATGGTGGAATAACACAGTGGGGAGTGTGATAACATGACTCTCAAACTGACATCTCATCGAGCGTTGAGGTGAGGCTCGATGAATTTATTCGGGTAGCGGAAGCGGATATAATATAGTGACCAAACCCAGGGTCGCATGAGACTGACTGGGATTCCTCTAGGCGTCGGACTCGCTATCGAACTCTTCATCCATAAGATCACCTTCGTCGGCATCTGGCCAAATCAACAAGCCAGTGAGTACTTTGAAAGTACTCGCAAGACAGTTCGGACGTAAGATATAACAAATGCATGCATGAATGCGTCATGATTAATTTTCCAATGCACATTCAAAATTTAGCAGCAAGGTAAGTAACAAGGGAATCGGCGGTAGTCCGCCTGAAATCCCAACAATAATAAATGGAAAACCGATCGGGTGTCTGAAGCGATGCCTCAAAGGGTGAACAAATCCACATGAATAAGAAATGATGGAGCGGAAATAAAATGCCGCAGTCGGGCGTCTGTGCGACACCACATAAAGGGCTTTAAAAGAAATGCCGCAGTCGGGCGTCTTAAGTACACCACATAAAGGGCTTAAAAAGAAATGCCGCAGTCGGGCGTCTTAGCAACACCACATAAAGGGCTTAAAAAGAAATGCCGCAGTCGGACGTCTTAGCGACACCACATAAAGGGCATTAAAAGAAATGCCGCAGTCGGGCGTCTTAGCGACACCACATAAAGGGCTTTAAAAGAAATGCTACAGTCGGACGTCTGAGCGACATCGCAGAAAGGGCTTTTATTGAAAGTAAATAATAACAATGCCACAGTGGGACGTCTGAGCGACATCGCAGAAAGGGCTATTATTGAAAGTAAATAAAAATGATGCCACAGTCGGACGTCTGGGCGACATCGCAGAAAGGGCTTTTATTCACAAGGAAATAATGCTCATAATAAATATTCAACTCATGATAATAAACGAGTTAGTCCATCCACAGAATTAAACATTTTAACGGACTTAGCACTCATGTGATTAACCGGAGTCTCTGTCATCAAACTGACACTGTCAGGACAAGATAATACGAATTTGGACATGGAATAGATGATTCAAAGGAATGTATGACTCTATAGAGTTTGTAAAAAAAATTTCCCACAGCCAATGGATTTCCGTAGTCACGAAGGACTAGTTCCGTTTACGGTATTTCGGAAGAAAACACAGCTAACCAGTACACACCCATCCTACCTCTCGATGCCAGGAATCACCCTAGACATCGTCCAAGAAAAACTTTTGAGACGGGGAGATCACAATCTCGAATAGCATGGGATCAAATTTATATACGCGCGCTCTAAGGGGTGCCCCCCTCTCGGTCCCAACCGGAAACACCCATGCCCCCTGACCGGATGACTGGCTTTAATCCAGGGCCATGGAACCATCATCACGGCCTCTCCCTTTGGTGTGTACCAGGAAAGCGGTTTGCATCTTACTAAGCCATATTCCTTGCGGAAAACATGTGGTAGTACAGGGAAGAGAATGGGAGGAACTGGACCGATACGGTTTGACACTGAAGTCACATAGTCTGGCATAAGACTGGCATGCGACAACACTACCATCTTACCCATCCTCATGCCAACACATGGCCATACATACGCACATCCATCCACTTATGGATTTTCAAAACTCCCTTGCCTCAACGTTGCATGTAACATGACATTCATTGGTATGCTCATCAACATGCCATGCAACTACTTAATGCAAACATGCCAAAACAATCATCATATCAAAAGTTCAAACATGCTTGCCTCGTTCAGAGTAGTCGGAGCCTAGCTCGGTGAAGTTTGTGGTCCCGTCACCTCCTTCGGTATCTACGGTATAAAGAAAATATACGCGCTATCGTGAATACCGAGAGGTGCGCAAAAATTATTCCAAATATTTTTCAAATAAATCTGATAAAAAATTAGACAAAATTTCAAAGAGAACAGAAAAAGAATCACTCAAAAATACTCTTCTGTTTAAAAGTTATAAAGGTTTTTATCCAGGGACCTTTCTGTAATGAAACAGAAACTTTCCAGGGGCTATCTTATAAAAACAGAAAACGCTTCGATTGAGAATACGCCGGCCCAGAGGGGAGATGCATTTTGGCAGAAGACGTTTTCAGAAAACGGTTCGTTTAGAAAAGGACAGAGAAGCTGACGGGTAGGTCCCACCCGTCAGGTTTGAAAATTCAAAAAGGGCGACAGAGAACGACGGTGCCCGAGAGCTGCGGTGGTCGCCGGCGGCGATCCACGGTGAGGCAGGGGGATCGGAAAGTACCTCCATGCTCAGGGCGTCATTCCGCGTCGGTTGGTGGTGGTGGTCGTCGCTGGCGAGCACCACGTTGACGGTGGCTCCTGCTCCGGCGGACGGCGGTTCGGGTGGTCGTGGTCCTCGTCGGAGAGTGCTGCGGGGAGAAAATTGAGGTGGGGTTTAGCTTTCTGGAGGTGGTACGAGGTTACGGGCAAGAGTAGGGCGGCGGAGGAGTTCTCACCGGAGAGAACGTTGCCGGAGCCCGAGGCGGACGGAGGTGGCCGGTGTCGAGGAAGAAAGGCCCCTTGAGGCCCTTCCAGTGGCTAGGCGAGGTCTGGCGAGGTGGTGGAGTTGTCTGGGGGCAAGAGCAAGCTCGGGGAGGCTATATATAGACGGCCCGAGGCGGTTGCTGTGAACGGATAAGTCCGGCGGGCGATTACGGCGGCGCTGTGGGTGGACGGTCGGCTTAGGGGCTTGAGCATCATCTAGGTGAAGCACTGGTGCCATCCCAGTGTCCAACTCAGCATGGGAGGGAGGATTACGGCCTGCCCTCGACGGAACGGCTGCACGGCACGCCGGCGGCAAAGAATGCGCTCTGCGCGTGCCAGGCCACGGCGACGGTGCTGCATGCGTGCGCTGGCAAGGAGGTGGCCACGCGGAGCTCTCAGAGGGTTTGGGCGGTGCTGAATGGCGTTATGCCGCAGTGTTGCCCCCTGTCGGCCGCTACGGTGGTTCTGCCGCCGCGGGACACGCCGGCGCAGGCGGGCCAGGGCGCCACCGACGCCAGGGAGGCGCCAAGCGCGCGTGTGGTGCTCCGGACAAGAAGAAGAGGCTGCGAGTACGAGCCAAATGCACAGTTTCCTCGTGACTGAAACTCTGACGAAGAAACGACACTGAAACTCTGAATTTTTCTGAATATGAACAGTAACAGTGCATGCCAGGTGTTCGATAGAATGATTTTGGCATGTAGGGATTTTTCCTGGAGCTGCTTTTTGGTGGAGTGGTCTCTCATTGCACCAGTAGGCTGCCTGAATTTTGGTAAAATTTTTGGAGCAGAGAAGATATGAATTTCACCAAATTTGGCAAATCTGGTCCAAATTTGCAGAGACTAAAATTTGAAATATTTGAAAAGAAGAGGAGTGGGTCAAGATGGTTCTAGGTTGTGGATGCTAAGGACAATCCAGAGGAGTTGGATTGAGGTCAAAACTCAAATGCAATGGGGTACTTGCTTTGAAAATCACTCAGGCTCAAAATAATTGACAGAAAAGATTTGAGAGATAAAATAATTGAAATAAAATCCAAAAATGGTTTGGACTTGTTGGGACAGAGAACTTAGATTGTCCCAAGGATGAGGGAAGGGTTTTGGAGGGGTTTTACCACATGGGGCAAAACAAAAAATCATGGGTGGTTTTCAAGATATGAAAAACCCCAAATTTCATAGAGTTTCTTTTTAAAAGAAACATAATTAATTTCCAAAAATATGTTTTGAGCAGGGAGCCATCAGAGAAAAAGTTTTAAAATGATCAAACACCATAGTTTGAAGAAGATACAAAATTAAAAAAACCTTGCCAAAGAAAAGGAAGTTTTTAAGAGAAGGTTTTCTGGAAAAAAATTTAAATGGCCTCTATTTTTTTCAAAAACCAACAAAGTTTTTGCTGAAAACCAAATAAAATTTTTTGGAGTGTCACAAGCAACCCAAGAATTGGAGGAAGTAAGAATGTTGCATTTGAAGACGGAGGAGGTCCTGCTATTTCTGCTATCTGAAGCCCAAGATAATCCCGGTTCTTCTTTAGATACCAGTTCAAATTTTCATTAGATTATTGTACTTGCATGTTGTGTCATGTCTCTGAATGGATTGTGTTGCAAGACCCCCTATGTTGTCCATGTGTTCTAATGATCCGAATTTTTTAGGCGAGGTAATCCTCAGAACTTGTATGATTGACATAAGGTGAACTGTTTGTCATGTGAGCATATTGTATTGGATGAAATAACTGTTTGACTCAGAGTGTATCCAACCTACTGAATTCGAAGATCATGACATTTCTAAATCATAATCATATATAAAGGTGGAATAAATCTTTGTTGTGGTTTTGAAGAAATAAATAACAAAACGTATAATTGTCTATGGATATTCGTAATCGAATACAAATTGGATTTGAATTTAGTCTGCCAGGTCCCAGGGCAAACGTGAATGATAATTCTCCCAAGTTATGAATGAAGCGGCTAAACACCCACTATAATTTGTGGGCTGCTCGAAGCAAGTGTTTGCGAGATGGAAATTACTGTCTAGCCCTGACACTTGACATCCTTATCGACATGATTTACACTGCTGTTGATAGGGGTAGACTAGTAACTTCAATCAGACGTGACACGATGGCCTCTGAGCACATTCAGACATGGTGGGCGCCAAACGTGGGCGGCAAAACACATTTGATTCAAGCTCGTCCGAAAGACATGTGTCTCTTCCTCCATTTCCCCATTCATACACGGTGGGCGGCAAAACAAACTCTCCTCGTCCAAAATCGATGTAGGCTTATATTTTAAATAGGGGCAAATATCTAACTTCCATCAGACGTGACACAATCGCCCTACCTGTTAGCCCTGTTCATACACCATGGGCGCCAACCGTGGGCAGCAAAACACCCTCTCCTCGCCCGAAATAGTTACCGGCAAATATTTGTGAGATGCGAGATTACCGTCCTATCCCCAACCGATGCGATGTCCGGAATTTTAAATGGGGGATAAGTTCGTAACTTTCCCCCATTTCAGAGAAGCACGTCCCAAAGTTTGAGATCCCCCCTCCCCTCCAATTCCCCATTCATACACCGTCGGTGGCACGACAATCTCCGCACTGCGGCCAGCCTCCTCCGTCCGCCATCCCATCATCCACCTTGCCGGAGCCGCTACCCCGTCGTCCACTGCAAGAGATGGGCGTCTCTCATCCACGGCGCTGGACCAACATCCTTTCATCGCCTCCTCTCGCTTCATTGGCGCTGTCGTCCACCTTGTTGTTGCCGCTCCTACGACCGCCTCGTCCACGGCAACAGGATATATCCCCCGACCCGGCCGTCTGCCGTCTAAAGTCTTCTTCCCCGCCGCCGATAGCCATCGCACCTGCAGCACCCTCAACGTATCAGCATAGGCCTACACGGCGTCGCAAGAGAGGTGGTACTCTTCCATATGTGCTCAAGTTATTGATCTCACCCGAAAATAGATCGTAATTTGTTTACTGTACTTTTCTTATCCGTACCAAATCGTAGTGGCTAGTTGAAAGCAAACATTGGTTGCGAAGTAGCTTTGTCCGGTTTGCACCTTCAGATCCGCCCTGGCACGGGCACTATACTCGTAAAGCTTATGGTTTTCCCCCCTTTATATTCACTACCATCATCGTAGGTGCTTCGTGTTGTGCTAGCACTGCTCCTCAAGACCTCAACCCAAAGCTTACGTGTTGAAATACGAATCTGATATGATGCTCATATCACTAACACAGATAACGTTTAATTGGTCACCTAATGTTCCTATATTCGTTTCGAAAAGCATGTGCGCCACCCACTGGTCTAGCTAGTTCCACTTTCCTGATTTTTCTCTTGATGCTTAGGGTTTCCCCTTTTATCTACTCTACTATGATCTGCGTAGGTGCTTTCTGTCGTACTAGCATTACTCCACCGTTCAAGCTAAACAACGCAACACTCAGAATTTGAAAGCTTAGTTGTTCAAATATGATTGTGATATGATACTGATATTAGTTAACCGACACATTTAATTGGTTAGCTAAAGGTCCCACTTGAGTTTCCAAATGCATGTCGCGACATATGGAGAGATAGCATAATTGCATTTCTTTGTCACTTGTTGACCGTACTTTCTTGTCCATACCAAATCTTAGTTGTTATTTCAAAGCAAACATCAGTTGCTAACTACCCTTTGCGCGGTTTGCAGCTTCAGATCTGCCATCCCACTGCCACGGTCAACACTGTACTCATCATGCTTATGTTTTCCCCATTTTATGATGACCACAATCAGCCTACGTGGTTCGTGTCGTAATAGCACTGCTCCACCCATCGAGCTAAATAAGCTTAGTTGTACAAATTCATATCTAATATTATTGCTAATATTAGTAAAACTGAGAGATGTTTAATTGGTTAGCTAAATGTTCCTACTTTCGTTTCGAAATGCATGTGAGCCACATATGGAGAGACCGGAAAGAATAGTATTTCTCGGTGTGCTCTGGTTCATCATGGGTGGCCAACCAACATTGTATTAAAAGACTTGTAATATCTTCAATCTGCTTGCTCTTCTGCTCTTCTTTAAGATGATAGTCTTCTCTCGCGGTCGACTAGTCAGGTCGAGTTGTTCTCCCTTAGTATATTTTGAATCTGTCAGGTCAGGTCGACTTGTTCTTCTTTACTATATGTTGAAGCTATCATCTGTGAAGTGTCATCACTTATGGAGCTCTCATATTTTGAGTAGTAGGCCACATTATATTAATGCACACAACAAATTACAGCATGCATGGCATCTTTTAAAATGATTGCAGAGATAGCACAAAGGGGTTTACAGGGAGGCAGTATTGGATTAGAATCACTTCTGCATTACAAAGAAAATCTCACTTGTTTTTATGTTTTCATGCATGTTAGATATTGAACATTATCAAAATGAATATGAGAATGGGCGCACGGGAGGAATATTGCGGAATGATCCACTTCCTAAGAAACTTGGCATGGTGGAGGATGGCCTATCTTATTCACCCATCAAGGTGCTTGCTCTAACTTTGCAAAGTTGTATTGGTCACACATATTTTGCTTCTGACCTCTTGCATTACTTCTACTTTGTTACACCATCTGCTTAGTTTAAGCATCATATATGAGTATATGCCATACCTATCCATTTTCTGTACCTATTCCATGTGTCGTCACACTATGTTTTTCCAGTCAAATGTTGTTCTTTCATAATAGGTGTCCAAAAGGAAGAGGGTGAGTGCAGGTCGTCAAGGAGTACAAACTAGGTATTTGGAAAAGGTAGTGATACCTGTTAAATCAGATAGATCAGCAGCCACAGAAAACACATGCCCAATTGTACCACACTTTACCCCTACTCCAGTGGCCAAACCCTATTAGAACTGTTGGGAGCCCAGCGTCAGGTACTGTCTATGATATCAATTCAAAATTTGAACTCCTAAATTTCTGCTTGTGCCTTACCTTCTCTCTTGTATGAAAACTAATTTCAGATGAATCCCCTTGCTCAAAGGATCATACGATCTCAAAACAATAATGGGCTCTGCATTGCTCTTGTCAGTACCTCTCTCCCTTTTGCCTTGTAACGCTGTACTTAATTAATTGCTATTTGATTATGTATCATCAGTCTGCACCTGAGCTTCATTATCCTCTGTTTCTTCCAATATTATTTGATCTATATTTACTCTTTGCAAAATGTAGAATAATGGCAACACTTGTAAAGAATTTTCTTTGGGGAATTTATTGAATTATCCTTCCATCAACATGGAGAAGGGCTTTGTCCAGCCCGTGTTAACATGTAATGTAAGTTCATCCTTCTCAAGCCTTCAAACTTTGTTCTAGTATAGATTTGGATAGGCATCATTTCCTCCACTGTTGTTTGCTTTGCTGTTTACATCTGATTGGATGTTTGCAACAACTACTTGTTTCAAATTGTAGTTGTAAAAACATGTTCCTTATGTAGAACAGATCCATTTATTTGCTTATATAATTGTGAAACCTGTTACGTGTCTCCTTGTTTCTCTTTCAGACTCGTATCTCTTATGCCAGGCAGAACTTTAGGGAAGATAGTGAGCCAAACCATCTTGAGGACAACGAGATGACCCCAAGGTCCTGTCTTGATGAAGACAGTGAGTTGAAGCTACTCACCAGCAAGTGTGAGACAACCTCTATGCAGTCGCTGCCTCAATCAGTTCGACTTCTTCAGTCTCGACTTAAAGCGGAAAGGCATGCTTCAGCTCAGCTCCGACTTGAAGTCAAAGATGCAATGAAGATGTCAAAGGACTGCCGTGCGCACCATCATGCCTTAAATCTAGTGTTGATGCATCTATCGTTGACACAACTAAGGTCTACTCAGCTTCTTCAGCTGTTGGGGGGGGGGGGGCGACCTGGCCAGGCCTAGTGCCTTCTGAAGTGCTCTTAGTTTTGTATATTCTTTTGTCAGCGCGTTTATTTGCACTGGTGGTGAACTTTGATGCCCAGTGGATGTAATATGTGTGATAGCCGTGATAGCCTAGCATAAGTTGCTTGCTTATTTATTTCCATGTTGTCTTGTTTATTTGTTTGCTTCTAGTCATTGCAGTTCTTTTTCCGCGGTTTGCTAGTGGCTGTAATAACCTATTTTTTAAAACTAGGCCACAATAACCATGGGCTAATATTTACTGTAGTGACACTGGGCCTCCTATGGGCCGTAGAAACAGTGGGCCTTCTATGGGCCGTAGAAACAGTGGGCCTTCTACGGGACGTAGAAACAATGGGCCTTCTATGAGCCGTATCATCAATGGGCCTTATACGGGCAGTATGATCGATGGCCAAACATGGGCCAATAACAAGCCGCATTATGGTCGTAAACGGGGCTAGAGTTGGAATCATTCGTTCATGGGCCGACCATAACGTGCCATCGTTGATAGGCCATATTTGATGACGCTATGAAATGGCCCAACGTATTAACGGACCACAAATGGGCCGACTGTAACCACGGGCTGAATTTGGCCCACAAGCAGAAAATGACAGTAACGGGCCGTAAGTAAACGAATGCTGGAAATGAGCCCAAGAATAAATGGGCTCTGAGAAGGCCGAAAGATAACATGGGCTGGAAACGGCCCAACGGAATAACGGGCCGTTAATGGGTATAAAGTGATACACTGTTCATTATGGGCCAGTTTCACCATGGGCCGTTAATGGGTGTAAAGTGATACACTGTTCATTACGGGCCAGTTTCACCACGGGTCGTTGGTAGGCCAAGAGTTACATAGGGCCTCATATGGGCCGAAAGACGTCATGGGCCATACATGGGCCAGAAGTGAAAACAGGCTGGAATCATATTGGATGGCCCATATGATGCTACTGGGCCTAATTCGGATAGGGCGTAACGGCCTTGGGTTAGTGGGCTGTAAATGGGCTATATTCGAACAGGCCGTTAACAGGCTTTCCATGGGCCGGCCTGCCAGCTTTTGACCAAGTCAAACGGGTCGGCCTTTTCACATGAATGGGCCTCTGTTGGGCCGTGCCACATGTCAACGTATCATAGGCGCCTTCAGTCCAATGAGTGGTTGACATCTGTCCCAACGATGAGCCGACACGTGTTTCCTCCAGCCAATGATGATTTTACACATGGAAATTTCCCATTGGTCGGGGCTGTTAACGGATTATCGGATCCAAAACCCGACCCGATAGCTTAAGTGATGATAATTTTGGTAATGTCATGGAACACTTGTACGACAGCACATGTATGACTATCTTGATTCTGTCATAAATTTGTCATGGATGTACATGCATGACAAAAAAAGCAACCTACTGTGACAAACACGTATCATCACGGAAGTGTATTTTTTTGTAGTGAGAGCAGGTTTAGGAGCAAGCACACAGGTCGTTTACCCAGGTTCGGGCCGCGAGGACGCGTAAAACTGATACGTCCATTTTGCATCATGCTTTTATATCGATATTTATTGCATTATGGGCTGTTATTACATATTATGTCACAATACTTATGCCTATTCTCTCTTATTTTACAAGGTTTACATAAAGAGGGAGAATGCCGGCAGCTGGGATTCTGGGCTGGAAAAGGAGCAAATGTTAGAGACCTATTCTGCACAACTCCAAAAGTCCTGAAACTTCACGGAAGATGTTTTCCAAATATATAAAAATACTGAGAGCAAGAACTTCACCAGGGGGCCACACCCTGCCCACGAGGGTGGGGGGCTTGCCCTACCCCCTGGGTGCGCCCCCTACCTCGTGGGCCCCCTGGTGGCCCTCCGGTGGCCATCTTCTGCTATATGGAGTCTTCCGATGGAAAAAAAATCAGAAGCCATCTTCTCGGACGAAACTCCGCCGCCACGAGGCAGAACCTTGGTGGAACCAATCTAGGGCTCTGGCGGAGCTGTTCTACCAGGGAAACTTCCCTCCCGGAGGGGGAAATCATCGCCATCATCATCACCAACGCTCCTCTCATCGGGAGAGGGCAATCTCCATCAACATCTTCATTAGCACCATCTCATCTCAAAACCCTAGTTCATCTCTTGTATCCAATTCTTTTCTCCAAGTCCGGGATTGGTGCTAGCAGGTTGCTAGTAGTGTTAATTACTCCTTGTAGTTGATGCTAGTTGGTTTATTTGGTGGAAGATCATATGTTCAGATCCTATATGCATATTAATACCCCTCTGATTATGAACATGTTTATGCTTTGTGAGTAGTTACTTTTGTTCCTGAGGACAAGGGAGAAGTCTTGCTATTAGTAGTCAATGTGAATTTGGTATTCGTTCGATATTTTGATGAGATGTATGTTGTCTCTCCTCTAGTGGTGTTATGTGAACGTCGACTACATGACACTTCACCATTATTTGGGCCTAGAGGAAGGCATTGGGAAGTAATAAGTAGATGATGGGTTGCTAGAGTGACAAAAGCTTAAACGCTAGCTAGTTTATGCGTTGCTTTGTAAGGGGCTGATTTGGATCCATATGTTTCATGTTATGGTCAGGTTTACCTTAATACTTTTGTTGTAGTTGCGGATGCTTGCAATAGAGATTAATCATGAGTGGGATGCTTGTCCAAGTAAGGGCAGCACCCAAGCACCGGTCCACCCACATACCAAATTATCAAAGTACCGAACGCGGATCATATGAACGTGATGAAAACTAGCTTGACGATATTCCCATGTGTCCTCGGGAGCGCTTTACATCTTATAAGAGTTTGTCCAGGCTTGTCCTTTTCTACAAAAAGGATTGGGACACCTTGCTGCACCTTATTTACTTTTGTTACTTGTTGCTCGTTACAAATTATCTTATCACAAAACTATCTGTTACCACGTATTTCAGTACTTGTAGAGAATACCTTGCTGGAAACCGCTTATCATTTCCTTCTGCTCCTTGTTGGGTTCGACACTCTTACTTATCAAAAGGACTATGATAGATCCCCTATACTTGTGGGTCATCAAGACTCTTTTCTGACGCCGTTGCCGGGGAGTGAAGCACCTTTGATAGGTGGAATTTGGTAAGGAAAAATTTATATAGTGTGCTGAAATTTACTGTCACTTATTACCATGGAAAGTCATCCTCTGAGGGGCTTGTTCGGGGTATCTTCACCCCGACCAGTAGAGCAAAGAGTTGCTCCTCAACCTACTGAACCTACTGAAAATGAAAATGAAAATGCTTGCTTTGAAGTTCCTTCGGGTATGATAGAAAAACTGCTAGCTAATCCTTTTCTAGGAGATGGAACAAAACATCGTGATGAACATCTGATATATGTGGATGAAGTTTGTGGATTATTTAAGCTTGCAGGTGTACCCGGAGATGTTGTTAAGAAGAAGGTCTTCGCTTTATCTTTGAGGGGAGATGCATAGACATGGTTGATGACCCACAAGTATAGGGGATCTATCATAGTCCTTTCGATAAGTAAGAGTGTCGAACCCAACGAGGAGCAGAAGGAAATGATAAGTGGTTTCAGCAAGGTATTCTCTGCAAGTACTGAAATAAGTGGTAACAGATAGTTTTGTGATAAGATAAATTGTAACAAGCAACAAGTAACAAAAGTAAATAAAGTGCAGCAAGGTGGCCCAATCCTTTTTGTAGCAAAGGACAAGCCGGAACAACCTCTTATAATAGGAAAAGCACTCCCGAGGACACATGGGAATATCGTCAAGCTAGTTTTCATCACGTTCATCTGATTCGCGTTCGATACTTTGATAATTTGATATGTGGGTGGACTGGTGCTTGGGTGTTGTTCTTACTTGAACAAGCATCCAACTTATGATTAACCTCTATTGCAAGCATCCGCAACTACAACAAAAGTATTAAGGTAAACCTAACCATAGCACGAAACATGTGGATCCAAATCAGCCCCTTACGAAGCAACGCATAAACTAGGGTTTAACCTTATGTCACTCTAGCAACCCATCGTCTACTTATTACTTCCCAATGCCTTCCTCTAGGCCCAAATAATGGTGAAGTGTTATGTAGTCGACGTTCACATAACACCACTAGAGGCTAGACAACATACATCTTATCAAAATATCAAACGAATACCAAATTCACATGACTACTAATAGCAAGACTTCTCCCTTGTCCTTAGGAACAAACGTAATTACTCACAAAGCATATTCATGTTCATAATCAGAGGGGTAATAATATACATATAGGATCTGAACATATGATCTTCCACCAAATAAACCAACTAGCATCAACTACAAGGACTAATCAACACTACTAGCAACCTACTAGCACCAATCCCGGACTTCGAGACAAGAATTGGATACAAGAGGTGAACTAGGGTTTGGAGATGAGATGGTGCTGGTGAAGAGGTTGATGGAGATTGCCCTCTCCCGATGAGAGGAGCGTTGGTGATGACGATGGTGATGATTTCCCCCTCCCGGAGGGAAGTCTCCCCGACAGAACAGCTCTGCGGGAGCTCTAGATTGGTTCCGCCAAGGTTCCGCCTCGTGGCGGCGGAGTCTCGTCCCGAAAAGTTCCTTATGATTTTTTTCTCATCGAGAGACTTCATATAGGAGAAGATGGACGTCGGAGAGCCACCGGGGGGCCCACGAGGTAGGGGGCCGTGCCCTAGGGGGGGCGCCCCCCACCCTCGTGAGCAGGGTGTGAGCCCCCTGGCCTTCATCTTTGGTGAGGATTTTTCTTTATTTATTTTAAGATGTTCCGTGGAGTTTCAGGACTTTTGGAGTTGCATAGAATAGGTCTCTAATATTTGCTCCTTTTCCAGCCCAGAATTCCAGCTGCCGGCATTCTCACTCCTTATGTAAACCTTGTAAAATAAGAGAGAATAGCCATAAGTATTGTGTCATAAAGTGAAATAACAGTCCATAATGCAATAAATATCGATATAAAAGCATGATGCAAAATGGACGTATCAGCTCCCCCAAGCTTAGACCTCGCTTGTCCTCAAGCGAAAAGCCGATAACAATAAATATGTCCTCATGTTTAGAGGTAGAGGCGTCGATAAAAATAAAATACGGACATGAAGTCATCATGATTATTCTCATAACAGCAACATATATATATATATATATTGTCATACGATTACTTACGTTCAAGTGATGATCTATTCACAATGCAAAAGTATAAATCATAAACCTTATTGGGCTCCGACAAACTATAATCTCAGTCATTGAAGCAATTGCAATTTATCATAACATCGGAAAGAGTCTATGTCAGAGCTAAAAAGCAAGTCCACATACTCAACTATCATTTAGTCCTCCATAATTGCTAACACTCATGCAATACTTGTGGTTACGGAGTTTTAATCGGACACAGAGAAAGATAGGGGCTTATAGTTTTGCCCCACAACCTTTTACCTCAAGGGTAATGTCAACAATAATGGTTCATGCTCCCCTACATCCAATTAGATATATATATCATGTTCTTTCCAACATGCTGAGCTTGCCAAAGGATAAAATGAAAAAGAAAAGGTGAAGATCACCATGACTCTTGCATAAGGTAGAAGATAATAATAAAGGATAGGTCCTTCGTAGAGGGAAGCAGAGGTTGCCATTCGCTTTTATGGTTGGATGCATAAAATCTCAATGCGAAAGAACGTCACTTTATATTGCCCCTTGTGATATGAACCTTTATTATGTAGTCCGTCGCTTTTATTACTTCCACATCACAAGATCGTATAAAGCTTATTTCTCCCACACCAATCAATCATACAGATTTAGAGAAATTTTTATTGCTTTGCACCGATGACAACTTACTTGAAGGATCTTACTCAATCCGTAGGTAGATATGGTGGACTCTCATGGCAAAACTGGTTTAGGGATTTTGGAAGCACAAGTAGTATTTCTACTTGGTGCTGAGAATTTGGCTAGCATGAGGGGGAAAGGCAAGCTCAACAAGTTAGTGGATCCATGACAACATACTTTATCTCAGATATAAAAAAGACATAACTCATTACGTTGTCTTCCTTGTCCAACATCAACCCTTTAGCATGTCATATTTTAATGAGTGCTCCCAATCATAAAAGATGTCAATGATAATATATCTATATGCGAAAACCTCTCTTTCCTTATTACTTCCTATTAATTGCAACAATGTCCAAAGCTATGTCTGCCAAATCCCACCAACTTTTAATCATCATACTCTTTCTATGTGAAGTCATTACTCTCAATAAGATCAATATGAACTCTTTGTTTCTTTTTATTCTTTTCCCTTTTCTTTTATTCACCCAAAATCGTGGCAAAATAATCAAGCCCTTGACTCAACACTAATATTTATTATATATAGCTCATGGACTCGATTACAAAGAGAGAACATAAAGCAAAACTCAAAACTAGATCATGCCATAAACTTTATTCTACTAGATCAAGATACTACTAATAGGATCGAACTAAGAAAAACGGTAAAGATAGGAGTTGTGATTGTGATACGATACCGGGGCACCTCCCCCAAGCTTGGCAGTTGCCAAGGGGAGTGCCCATACCCATGTGATTATATCTCCTTTGTCGGTGAAGAAGGTGGAGGTGACGGATAATCGCACATCGAGCGCAAGAGGTCCTCCAGCTTGCCAATAATGCCCTTAAGTGCGTCAATATGCTCCTTCAAAAAAATATTTTCTTGTGTGAGATACTTGTTTTGTATACGAACCAACTCAATCATCTTGAAAGCTTCGATCTCACTTGGGGTAAGATGGTTATGATCAAGTTGAAGGATGTCTTTTGCTGCCGGAGCTTGATCCTCCGTGGCCTTCTTGATCCTTTCATCCTAGTTGACCCTCGTGGGTTCTTCCCTCTTCAGATCTATCTTCATTAGCCAAGCATCGTTGTCACCATTGTTGGAGGAGGGAGACGACATGATGCCTAGCCTGGAAAACCGTGATAGAAAATAGCTCGAAACAAGAATAGACGAGGTTTGCGTGATACGGGAGGTTCTATAATGAATTTTTACCAAGCAAAATATGTATCGTGCAAGAAAACAGAGTCCGGAAGGCACACGAGGTGCTCACGAGGTAGGGGGCGCGCCCAGGGGGTAGGGAGCGCCCACCACCCTCGTGTCCTTCCCGGACTGCTACTTATTTTTCTATTTTTCCAAATATTCCAAAACGGAGAAATATTGCCTTAAAATTGTTTTGGAGTCGGTTTGCTTACCGTACCACATACCTATTCCTTTTCGGAGTCTGAAACGTTCCGGAAAGTGTCCCTTATGTATTCCTCCGGGGTTACGGTTTCAATAATATTGGTTTCAACATTTATGGGATTACTTGAGATATAATGTTTAATTCTTTGACCGTTTACCACATTCGGATTTGTGCCCTCGAAGTTGTTGATCTTTATGGCACCGGGACCATAGACCTCTTCGATAACATAGGGGCCTTCCCATTTAGAGAGAACTTTTCCTGCAAAAAATCTTAAACGAGAGTTGTATAGCAATACATAAGCACCTACATTAAAGTCACGCTTTTGTATCCTTTTGTCATGCCATCTTTTAACTTTTCTTTAAACAACTTGGCATTTTCATAAGCTTGGGTTCTCCATTCATCAAGTGAGCTAATATCAAATAACCTCTTCTCACCGGCAAGTTTAAAATCATAGTTGAGCTCTTTAATAGCCCAATATGCCTTATGTTTTAGTTCGAGAGGTAAGTGGCATGCTTTTCCATAAACCATTTTATACGGAGACATACCCATAGGATTTTTATATGCAGTTCTATAGGCCCATAATGCATCATCAAGTTTCTTGGACCAATTCTTTCTAGACCTATTAACAGTTTTTCGCAAAATTAATTTGAGCTCTCTATTGCTCAACTCTACTTGACCACTAGACTGTGGGTGATAAGGAGATGCAATTCTATGATTAACATCATATTTAGCATGCATTTTACGGAAAGCACCATGAATAAAGTGTGAACCACCATCAGTCATTAAATATCTAGGGACTCCAAACCTCGGGAAAATAACTTCTTTAAGCATTTTAATAGAAGTGTTGTGATCAGCACTACTAGTTGGAATAGCTTCTACCCACTAAGTAACGTAATCAACAACAACTAAAATATGTGTGTATCCATTAGAGGCAGGAAAAGGTCCCATATAATCAAAGCCCCAAACATCAAACAGTTCAATAACAAGCGAATAATTCATAGGCATTTCTTGACATCTACTAATATTACCAATTCTTTGACATTCATCACAAGAGAAGAAAAACTTACGGGCATCCATGAAGAGAGTAGGCCAATAAAAACCAGATTGCAATACCTTATGTGCAGTTCTATCTCCAGCGTGGTGTCCTCCATAAGCCTCAGAATGACACTTGCGTAGGATCTGTTCCTGTTCATGCTCAGGTACACAACGTCTAATAACACCATCTACTCCTTCTTTATAAAGATGTGGTTCATCCCAAAAGTAATGTCTTAAATCACAGAAAAGCTTTTTCTTTTGCTGGTATGTGAAGCTAGGTGGTATAAACTTAGCAACAATATAATTAGCATAATTAGCATACCATGTGTAGTACTGCGATAAGTACTTATAACATTTAATTGTTCATCAGGAAAGCTATCATTAATAGGTAGTGGGTCATCAAGAACATTCTCTAACCTAGACAAGTTGTCTGCAACGGGGTTCTCAGCTCCCTTTCTATCAACAATATGCAAATCAAATTCTTGTAGCAAGAGAACCCATCTAATAAGTCTAGGTTTAGCATCTTTCTTTTCCATAAGGTATTTAATAGCAGCATGATCAGTTTGAATAGTTACTTTAGAATCAACAATATAAGATCTGAACTTATCACAAGCAAATACAACTGCTAAAAGCTCTTTTTCAGTAGTAGCATAATTTCTTTGAGCATTGTCTAGAGTCTTACTAACATAATGAATAACATTTAATTTCTTATCAACTCTTTGCCCTAGAACAGCACCTACAGCATAATCACTAGCATCACACATAATTTCAAAGGGTAAATTCCAATCAGGCGGCTGAACAACAGGTGCAGAGACTAATGCTTTCTTAAGTATTTCAAATGCTTCTACACAATCATCATCAAAGACAAATGGTATATCTTTTTGCAATAAATTAGTAAGAGGCCGAGAAATTTTTGAGAAGTCCTTAATGAACCTCCTGTAAAATCCGGCGTGACCAAGGGAACTTCTTATACCTTTGATGTCCTTGGGACATGGCATCTTTTCAATAGCATCGACCTTGGCTTTATCAACTTCAATACCTCTTTCAGAAACTTTATGCCCCAAGACAATACCTTCATTAACCATAAAGTGGCACTTTTCCCAATTCAAGACAAGATTAGTTTCTTCACATCTCTGAAAAACTCGATCAAGATTGCTCAAGCAATCATCAAAAGAGGAACCATGGACGGAAAAATCATCCATGAAAACCTCACAAATCTTTTCACAAAAGTCAGAGAATATAGCCATCATGCATCTTCGAAAGGTAGCAGGTGCATTACATAAACCAAAAGGCATATGTCTATAAGCAAAAGTACCAAAAGGGCATGTAAAAGTAGTCTTTGATTGATCTCTAGCCGACACGGGTATTTGAGAGAAACCAGAATAACCATCTAGAAAGCAATAGTGTGTATGTTTGCATAATCTTTCTAGCATTTGATCAATAAAAGGTAAGGGGTAATGATCTTTCTTAGTAGCTTTATTTAATTTGCGGAAATCAATTACCATCCTATAACCTGTGATAATTCTTTGTGGAATCAATTCATCTTTATCATTAGGAACAACAATAATACCTCCCTTCTTAGGGACACAATGGACATGACTTACCCACTCACTATCAGCAACGGGATAGATTATACCTGCCTCCAGAAGCTTTAGTATTTCTTTTCTTACCACTTCTTTCATTTTAGGGTTCAGACGTCGTTGAGGATCACGAACTGGTTTGGCATCTTCTTCCAAATTTATTTTATGTTGACATGGAGTGGGACTAATGCCCTTAAGATCATCAAGAGTATATCCAATAGCAACACGATGCTTCTTCAGAGTATTCAATAATCTTTCTTCTTCATGCTCTGAAAGGTTAGCACTAATAATAACAGGATATATCTTCTATTCATCAAGATAAGCATATTTAAGATTACCAGGCAATGGTTTAAGCTCAAACACGGGATCACCCTTGGGTGGAGGAGGATCCCCCAAGATTTCAATAGGCAAATTGTGATGCAGAATAGGTTCCTGTTTAAAGAATACTTCATCTATTTCCCTTCTTTCATTCATGAACATATCATTTTCATGGTCTAGCAAATAGTGTTCTAAAGGATCACTAGGTGGTACGGCAATAGAAGCAAGACCAATAATTTCATCCTTACTAGGTAATTCTTCCTCACGATGTTGTTTACTAAATTTAGAGAAATTAATCATGAACCATATCATCCAAGCCAATAGTAACAACATTCTTTTTGTAATCTATCCTAGCATTAGCAGTGTTCAAGAAGGGTCTACCAAATATAATGGGACAAAAGCTATCTTGCAGAGAAGTAAGAACAAGAAAATCAGCATGATATTTAGTTTTCCCACACAAGACTTCAACATCTCTAACAATCCCAATTGGTGAAATAGTATCTCTATTGGCATGTTTAATTGTGACATCAATACCTTCTAACTCAGCAGGTGCAATTTCATTCTTAATTTCTTCGTATAAAGTATGCAGTATAACACTAGCACTCGCACCCATATCACATAAGCCATGATAACAATGATCTCCTATTTTAATAGAAATAACAGGCACGCCTACCACAGGTCTATGTTTATCTTTAGCACAAGGTTTAGCAATTCTAGCAGTTTCTCCTTCGAACTGAATAACATGCCCATCAATATTATCAGGCAAGAGATCTTTAACAATACCAATATTAGGTTCTACTTTAACTTGCTCAGGAGGTGTATAAGTTCTAATATTGCTTTTACGAACAACAGTTGAAGCTTTAGCATGATCCTTTATCCTAACAGGGAAAGGTGGTTTCACAACATAAGAAGTAGGAACAATAGGATCATTATAAGTGATAGTCTTTTCTTCAACTTTAATAGGTGCAACTACTTTTACTTCTATGGGAGGATGATATTTAAACCACTTCTCCTTGGGGAGATCAACATAAGCAGCAAAAGATTCACAGAAAGAAGCTACTATCTCAGAGTCAAGTCCATATTTAGTGCTAAATTTATGAAAAATATCATTATCCATAAAAGATTTAACACAATCAAAACTAGGTGTCATACCTAACTCCTTAACATTGTCGAGGTCCCAATCTTCAGAGTTGCGTTTAATTCTTTCCAATAAATCCCATTTGAATTCAATAGTCTTCATCATAAAAGAGCCAGCACAAGAAGTATCAAGCATGGTGCGATTGTTACTAGAAAGCCGAGCATAAATTTTTTTGAATAATCATTTCTCTTGAGAACTCATGATTGGGGCATGAATATAACATTGATTTAAGCCTCCCCCAAGCTTGAGCGATGCTTTCTCCTTCACGAGGCCAGAAATTATATATATAATTGCGATCACAATGAACAAGATGCATAGGGTAATACTTTTGATGAAATTCCAACTTCAATCTTTTATAGTCCCATGATCTCATATCATCACATAGCCTATACCATATCAATGCGTCTCCCTTCAAAGATAAAGGGAAGACCTTCTTCTTAGCAACATCATCGGGTATACTTGCAAGCTTAAATAATCCACAAACTTCATCCACATATATTAAGTGCTCATCAAGATGCTTTGTTCCATCTCTTGTAAAAGGGTTAGCTAGCAGTTTTTCCATCATACCCGAAGGAAATTCAACAGGAGTTTCATTTTGAATAGGTTTAGTAGGTTGAGGAGAAACTCTTTGCTCTACAGGACAGGGTGAAGATACCCCGAACAAGCCCCTCAGAGGATGACTTTCCATGGTAATAAGTGACAGTAAATTTCAGCATACTATATAAATTTTTCCTTACCAAATTCCACCTACCAAAGGCGCTACACTCCCCAGCAACGGCGACAGAAAAGAATCTTGATGACCCACAAGTATAGGGGATCTATCATAGTCCTTTCGATAAGTAAGAGTGTCGAACCCAACGAGGAGCAGAAGGAAATAATAAGCGGTTTTCAGCAAGGTATTCTCTGCAAGTACTGAAATAAGTGGTAACAGATAGATTTGAGATAAGATAAATTGTAACGAGCAACAAGTAACAAAAGTAAATAAAGTGCAGCAAGGTGGCCCAATCCTTTTTGTAGCAAAGGACAAGCCGGAACAAACTCTTATAATAGGAAAAGCGCTCCTGAGGACACATGGGAATATCGCCAAGCTAGTTTTCATCACGTTCATATGATTCACGTTCGATACTTTGATAATTTGATATGTGGGTGGACCGGTGCTTGGGTGCTGTTCTTACTTGAACAAGCATCCCACTTATGATTAACCTCTATTGGAAGCATCCGCAATTACAACAAAAGTATTAAGGTAAACCTAACCATAGCATGAAACATGTGGATCCAAATCAGCCCCTTACGAAGCAACGCATAAACTACGGTTTAAGCTTCTGTCACTCTAGCAACCCATCATCTACTTATTACTTCCCAATGCCTTCCTCTAGGCCCAAATAATGGTGAAGTGTTATGTAGTCGACGTTCACATAACACCACTAGAGGCTAGACAACATACATCTTATCAAAATTTCAAACGAATACCAAATTCACATGACTACTAATACCAAGACTTCTGCCTTGTCCTCAGGAACAAACATAATTACTCACAAAGCATATTCATGTTCATAATCCGAGGGGTAATAATATGCATATAGGATCTGAACATATGATCTTCCACCAAATAAACCAACTAGCATCAACTACAAGGAGTAATCAACACTACTAGCAACCTACTAGCACCAATCCCGGACTTCGAGACAAGAATTGGATACAAGAGATGAACTAGGATTTGGAGATGAGATGGTGCTGGTGAAGATGTTGATGGAGATTGCCCTCTCCCGATGAGAGGAGCGTTGGTGATGACGATGGTGATGATTTCCCCCTCCCGGAGGGAAGTATCCCCGGCAGAACAGCTCTGTCGGAGCTCTAGATTGGTTCGGCCAAGGTTCCGCCTCGTGGCGGCAGAGTCTCGTCCCGAAAAGCTCCTTCTGATTTTTTTCTCATCGAGAGACTTCATATAGGAGAAGATGGACATCGGAGAGCCACCAGGGGGCCCACGGGGTAGGGGGTGCGCCCTAGGGGGGCGTGCCCCCCACCCTCGTGAGCAGGGTGTGTGCCCCCTGGCCTTCATCTTTGGCGAGGATTTTTCTTTATTTATTTTAAGATGTTCCGTGGAGTTTCAAGACTTTTGAAGTTGCGCATAATAGGTCTCTAATATTTGCTCCTTTTCTAGCCCAGAATTCCAGCTGCCGGCATTCTCCCTCCTTATGTAAACCTTGTAAAACAAGAGAGAATAGCCATAAGTATTGTGACATAAAGTGAAATAACAGTCCATAATGCAATAAAAATCGATATTATAGGCTATGTGATGATATGAGGTCTTAGAATTACAAATGATTGAAATTGGAATTTCATTAGAAGTTTTATCCTATGCACCTTGTTCATCGTGATCACAATTATGTATATAATTTTTGGCCTCGCGAAGGAGAAAGCATCACTCAAGCTTGGGGGAGGCTTAAATCAATGTTATATTCATGCCCCAATCATGAGCTCTCAAGAGAAATGATTATTCAAAAAATTTATGCTCGGCTTTCTGGTAACAATCGCACCATGCTTGATACTTCTTGTGCTGGCTCTTTTATGATGAAGACTATTGAATTCAAATGGGATTTATTGGAAAGAATTAAACACAACTCTGAAGATTGGGACCTCGACAATGGCAAGGAGTTAGGTATGACACCTAGTTTTGATTGTGTTAAATCTTTTATGGACAATGATATTTTTCATAAATTTAGCACTAAATATGGACTTGACTTTGAGATAGTAGCTTCTTTCTGTGAATCTTTTGCTGCTTATGTTGATCTCCCCAAGGAGAAGTGGTTTAAATATCATCCTCCCATAGAAGTAAAAGTAGTTGCACCTATTAAAGTTGAAGAAAAGACTATCACTTGTAATGATCCTATTGTTCCTACTTCTTATGTTGTGAAACCACCTTTCCCTGTTAGGATAAAGGATCATGCTAAAGCTTCAACTGTGGTTCGTAAAAGCAATATTAAAACATATACACCTCCTGAGCAAGTTAAAGTTGAACCTAATATTGATATTGTTAAAGATCTCTTGTCTGATAACATAGATGGGCATGTTATTTATTTCTGTAATGAAACTGCTAGAATTGTTAAACCCCGTGATAAAGATAAACCTAGACCTGTGGTAGGCATGCCTGTAATTTATGTTAAAATAGGAGATCATTGTTATCATGGCTTATGTGATATGGGTGCTAGTGCTTGTGCAATACCTTATTCCTTATACAAATAAGTTATGCATGATATTGCACCTGCTGAGATGGAAGATATTGATGTCACAATTAAACTTGCCAATAGAGATACTATTTCACCAATGAGAATTGTTAGAGATGTTGAAGTCTTTTGTAGGAAAACTAAATATACTGTTGATTTTCTTGTTCTTGGTTCCCCACAAGATAGCTTTTGTCCCATTATATTTGTTAGACCCTTCTTAAATACTGTTAATGCTACCATAGATTGCAAAAGAGATGTTGTTACTATCGGTTTAGATGATATGGCTCATGAATTTAATTTTTCTAAATTTAGTAGACAACACCGTGAAGAAGAATTGCCTAGTAAGGATGAAATTATTGGTCTTGCTTCTATTGCCGTACCTCCCAGTGATCCTTTAGAACAATATTTGCTAGACCATGAAAATGATACGATTATGAATGAAAGAAGGGAATTAGATGAAGTATTCTTTAAACATGAACCTATTCTGAAAAACAATTTACCTGTTGAAATCCTAGGGGATCCTCCTCCACCCAAGGATGATCTTAAGGGCATTAGTCCCACTCTATGTCAACATAAAATTAATTTGGAAGAAGATGCTAAACCACTTCGTGATCATCAACGCCGGCTGAATCCTAAAATGAAAGAAGTGGTAAGAAAGGAGATAATAAAGCTCCTTGAGGCAGGTATAATTTATCCCGTTGCTGATAGTCAATGGGTAAGCCCTGTCCATTATGTCCCTAAGAAGGGAGGTATTACTGTTATTCCTAATGATAAAGATGAATTGATTCCTCAAAGAATTATTACAGTTTATATGATGGTAATCGATTTCCGCAAATTAAATAAGGCTACTAAAAAAGATCATTACCCCTTACCTTTTATCGATCAAATGCTAGAAAGATTATCCAAACATACAAATTTTTGCTTTCTAGATGGTTATTCTGGTTTCTCTCAAATGCCGGTGTCAGCCAAAGATCAATCAAAGACTACTTTTACATGCCCTTTTGGTACTTTTGCTTATAGACGTATGCCTTTTGGTTTATGTAATGCACCTGCTACCTTTCAAAGATGCATGATGGCTATATTCTTTGACTTTTGTGAAAAGATTTGTGAGGTTTTCATGGATGACTTTTCCGTCTATGGATCTTCTTTTGATGATTGCTTGAGCAACCTTGACCGAGTTTTGCAGAGATGTGAAGAAACTAATCTTGTCTTGAATTGGGAAAAGTGTCACTTTATGGTTAATGAAGGTATTGTCTTAGGGCATAAAGTTTCTGAAAGAGGAATTGAAGTTGATAAAGCCAAGGTTGATGCTATTGAAAAGATGCCATGTCCCAAGAACATCAAAGGTATAAGAAGTTTCCTTGGTCATGCCAGTTTTTATAGGAGGTTCATTAAGGACTTCTCAAAAATCTCTCGGCCTCTGACTATTTTATTACAAAAAGATATACCATTTGTCTTTGATGATGATTGTGTAGAAGCATTTGAAATACTTAAGAAAGCTTTGATTTTTGCACCTATTGTTCAGCCACCTGATTGGAATTTACCCTTTGAAATTATGTGTGATGCTAGTGATTATGTTGTAGGTGTTGTTCTAGGACAAAGAGTTGATAATACACTAAATTTTATTCAATATGCTAGTAAAACTCTAGACAATGCTCAAAGAAATTATGCTACTACTGAAAAAGAACTCTTAGCAGTTGTATTTGCTTATGATAAGTTTAGACCTTATATTGTTGATTCTAAAGTAACTATTCACACTGATCACGCTGCTATTAAATATCGCATGGAAAAGAAAGATGCTAAACCTAGACTTATTAGATGGGTTCTCTTGCTACAAGAATTTGATTTGCATATTGTTGATAGAAAAGGAGCTGAGAACCCCGTTGCAAACAACTTGCCTAGGTTAGAAAATGTGCTTGATGACCCACTACCTATTGATGATAGCTTTCCTGATGAGCAATTAAATGTCATAAATGCTTCTCATACTGCTCCATGGTATGCTGATTATGCTAATTACATTGTTGCTAAGTTTATACCACCTAGTTTCACATACCAGCAGAAGAAAAAGTTCTTCTATGATTTGAGGCATTACTTTTGGGATGACCCACATCTTTATAAAGAAGGAGTAGATGGTGTTATTAGACGTTGTGTACCTGAGCATGAACAGGAATAGATCCTACACAAGTGTCACTCCGAAGCTTATGGAGGACACCATGCTGGAGATAGAACTGCACATAAGCTACTGCAATCTGGTTTTTATTGGCCTAATCTCTTCAAGGATGCCCGTAGTTTGTCTTATCTTGTGATGAATGTCGAAGATTTGGTAATATTAGTAGACATCAAGAAATGCCTATGAATTATTCACTTGTTATTGAGCCATTTGATGTATGGGGCTTTGACTATATAGGACCTTTTCCTTCCTCTAATGGTTATACACATATTTTAGTTGATGTTGATTACGTTACTAAGTGGGTAGAAGCTATTCCAACTAGTAGTGTTGATGATAACACTTCTATTAAAATTCTTAAATAAGTTATTTTTCCAAGATTTGGAGTCCCTAGATATTTAATGACTGATGGTGGTTCACATTTTATTCATGGTGCTTTCCGTAAAATGCTTGCTAAATATGATGTTAATCATAGAATTGCATCTCCTTATCACCCTTGGTCTAGTGGTCAAGTAGAATTGAGTAACAGAGAACTCAAATTAATTTTGCAAAAGACTGTTAATAGGTCTAGAAAGAATTGGTCCAAGAAACTTGATGATGCATTATGGGCCTATAGAACTGCGTATAAAAATCCTATGGGTATGTCTCCGTATAAAATGGTCTATGGAAAAGCATGTCACTTACCTCTCGAACTAGAACACAAGGCTTATTGGGCTATTAAAGAACTTAATTATGATTTTAAACTTGCCGGTGAGAAGAGGTTATTTGGTATTAGCTCACTTGATGAATGGAGAACCCAAGCCTATGAAAATGCCAAGTTGTTTAAAGAAAAAGTTAAAAGATGGCATGATAAAAGGATACAAAAGCGCGAGTTTAATGTAGGTGATTATGTATTGCTATAAAACACTCGTTTAAGATTTTTTGCAGGAAAGCTTCTCTCTAGATGGGAAGGTCCTTACGTTATCGAGGAGGTCTACCGTTCCGGTGCCATAAAAATCAACAACTTCGAAGGCACAAATCCTAAGGTGGTGAACGGTCAAAGAATCAAACACTATATCTCAGGTAATCCCATAGATGTTGAAACCAATGTTATCGAAACCGTAACCCCGGAGGAATACATAAGGGACACTTTTCGGAACGTTTCAGACTCCGAAAAGGAATAGGTATGTGGTACGGTAAGCAACCGACTCCAAAACAGTTTTTAAGGCAATATTTCTCTGTTTTGGAATATTTAGAAAAATAGAAAATTAAGCAGCAGTCCGGGAAGGACACGAGGGCTCCACGAGGGTGGAGGGCGCGCCCTACCCTACTGGGCGTGCCCCCTACCTCGTGGGCACCTCGTGTGCTCTCCGGACTCCGTTTTCGTACACGACACGTATTTTGGTCGGTAAAAATTCATTATATAATCTCCCGGGGGCTTTGACTCCCGTATCACGCAAAATTCTCCTGTCTTTGTTTCGAGCTATTTTTCTGACAGATCTAGATTATCATGACGTCTCCAAGTGCCCCCAAGGACACGTTCTTCGAGAAGGTCATCAACCCTTACCTCGAGGAGGTGCAGCGGCACCCTCAAACCATTGAGATGCATGATGGGTTGAAGCACATCCGTGATGCTGAGGGACCGAAGGGGACCGGAAGCATGGACGCGAGGCTCGAGGCAATGGAGCAACAAGTTCTCAAGTGTCAGGGGATGGTGGAGCATGGACTCAACTCCAACCACATGATGATCGCAGAGTTCACCAACAAACACAAGCTGGATGCTGACAACATCGGGGAGACCATCTTCAAGCTTTACGAGAAAATCGAGCACCTTCAAGCTCAAATCTATGACCTACAAAACCAAAACTGTGAGTATGAATATATATTCAAAAGGATGAGTTTGGCTGCAGATTTGAGGATCCCAGAGACTCAGTCATCCTTCTATGATGGTGAGACTATGCCTTGGAAGAAGGACGACAAGCCTACGCCATCAACAAAATCACCACTGTCTCCACCAACAAAGAAGAATTGAGTATCTGGTATGGGCACTCCACTTGGCAACTGCCAAGCTTGGGGGAGTGCCCCGGTATCGTATCACCATCACTTTTATCTTTACCGTTTTTATTAGTTTGATCCTTTTGATAATATCTTGATCTAGTAAAATAAAAGTTCTTAGTTTGATTTAGTTGTGAGTTTTGCTTTATTATTCTTCTATGTAATTGAATCCGTGAGCTATATAATAAAGATTAGTGTTGAGTCAAGGGCTTGATTATTTTGCCATGATCCTAAAGGAATTAAAGAAAAGAGAAAGAAATAAAAATAAACAAAGAGATCATGTGAGTCTTATGGAGAGTAATGAGCTCACATAGAAGAGTACGATGAATAAAAGTTATTGAGGGTTGACAAACATAGTTTTGGTCATTGTTGCAATTAATAGGAAGTAATAAAGAAAGAGAGGTCTTCACATATAAATATACTATCTTGGACATCTTTTATGATTGTGAGCACTCATTAAAATATGACATGCTAAAGAGTTGACATTGGACAAGGAGGACAACGTAATGGGTTATGTTTTCTTACATCTGATATAAATTATATTGTCTTGGATCTTCCAACATGATGAGCTTGCCTTTCCCCCTCATGCTAGCCAAATTCATTGAACCAAGTAGAGATACTACTTGTGCTTCCAAATACCCTTAAACTAGTCTTACCATAAGAGTCCACCATATCTACCTATGGATTGAGTGAGATCCATCAAGTAAGTTGTCATCAGTGCAAGCAATAAAAATTGCTCTCTAAATATGTATGGTTGATTGGAGTGGAGGAAATAAGCTTTATACGAGCGTGTGATGTGGAAGTAGTAAAAGCGACAGACTGCATAATAAAGGTCCATATCACAAGTGGCAATATAAAGTGACATTCTTTCACAATAAGATTTTTTGCATCCAACCATAAAAGTGCGTGACAACCACTGCTTCCCTTTGTGAAGGGCCTATCTTTTACTTTTATCTCCTACATTGCATAAGAGTCATGGTGATCTTCACCCTTCCTTTTTACATTTTATCCTTTGGCAAGCACAATATGTTGGAAAGATCTTGGTATATATGGCTAATTGGATGTGAGTTTTCATGAACTATTACTGTTGACATTACCCTTGTGGTAAAACGTTGGGAGGCAAAAGTATAAGCCCCTATCTTTCTCTGTGTATGATTAAAACTCCATACCCATAAGTATTGCGTGAGTGTCAGCAATTGTGAAAGACTATATGATAGTTGAGTATGTGGACTTGCTGAAAAGCTCTTATACATTGACACTTTCCTATGTTATGATAAATTGCAACTACTTCAATGACTGAGATTATAGTTTGTTAGTTTTCAATGAAGTTTACGATTCATACTTGATATTGTGATTGAATTATTACTCTAGCATTAAAGATTATATGACAAAGAATTATATGAGTTGATGTTCTTAGAATGATCATGATGCTCTCATGTCCGTATTTTATTTTTATCGACACCTCTATCTCTAAACATGTGGACATATTTTTCGATTTCGGCTTTTCGCTTGAGGACAAGCGAGGTCTAAGCTTGGGGGAGTTGATATGTCCATTTTTCATCATGCTTTTATATCGATATTTATTGCATTATGGGCTGTTATTACACATTATGTCACAATACTTATGCCTATTCTCTCTTATTTTACAAGGTTTACATAAAGAGGGAGAATGCCGGCAGCTGGGATTCCGGGCTGGAAAAGGAGCAAATATTAGAGACCTATTCTGCACAACTCCAAAAGTCCTGAAACTTCGCGGAAGATGTTTTCCAAATATATAAAAAATACTAAGAGCAAGAACTTCACCAGGGGGGCCACACCCTGCCCACGAGGGTGGGGGGCGCACCCCACCCCCTGGGCGCCCCCTACCTCGTGGGCCCCCTGGTGGCCCTCCGGTGGCCATCTTCTGCTATATGGAGTCTTTCGATGGGAAAAAATCAGAAGCCATCTTCTCGGACAAAACTCCGCCGCCATGAGGCGAAACCTTGGCGGAACCAATCTAGGGCTCTGGCGGAGCTGTTCTACCGGGGAAACTTCCCTCCGGAGGGGGAAATCATCGACATCATCATCACCAACGCTCCACTCATCGGGAGAGGGAAATCTCCATCAACATCTTCATCAGCACCATCTTATCTCAAAACCCTAGTTCATCTCTTCTATCCAATTCTTGTCTCCAAGTCCGGGATTGGTGCTAGTAGGTTGCTACTAGTGTTAATTACTCCTTGTAGTTGATGATAGTTGGTTTATTTGGTGGAAGATCATATGTTCAGATCCTCTATGCATATTAATACCCCTCTGATTATGAACATGTTTATGCTTTGTGAGTAGTTACTTTTGTTCCTGAGGACATGGGAGAAGTCTTGCTATTAGTAGTCATGTGAATTTGGTATTCGTTCTATATTTTGATGAGATGTTTGTTGTCTCTCCTCTAGTGGTGTTATGTGAACGTCGACTACATGACACTTCACCATTATTTGGGCCTAGAGGAAGGCATTGGGAAGTAATAAGTAGATGATGGGTTGCTAGAGTGGCAGAAGCTTAAACCCTAGTTTATGCGTTGCTTCGTAAGGGGATGATTTTGATCCATATGTTTCTTGCTATGGTTAGGTTTACCTTAATACTTTTGTCGGAGTTGCGGATGCTTGCAATAGAGGTTAATCATAAATGGGATGCTTGTCCAAGTAAGGGCAGCACCCAAGCACCGATCCACCCACATACCAAATTATCAAAGTACGAAACGCGAATCATATGAACGTGATGAAAACTAGCTTGACGATATTCCCATGTGTCCTCGGGAGCACTTTACATCTTATTAGAGTTTGTCCAGGCTTGTCCTTTGCTACAAAAAGGATTGGGCCAGCTTGCTGCACCTTATTTACTTTTGTTCCTTGTTGCTCGTTACAAATTATCTAATCACAAAACTATCTGTTGCCACTTATTTCAGTACTTGCAGAGAATACCTTGCTGGAAACCGCTTATCATTTCCTTCTACTCCTCGTTGGGTTCGACACTCTTACTTATCGAAAGGACTACGATAGATCCCCTATACTTGTGGGTCATCAAAAACCCTAGTCCTGCTTTGGTGGATGTATTGAGTGTTCTTGTGCTTTTTGAACTAGCTATGGTGGTTGTGCCGTCCCAAAAAGCCGAATCCGTCCCCTGGTCGCCTCAGGCGTCCTTTTATAGGAAAAAGGGGCTTCCACAGTGGCACACAGGAGGTGGAAAGGCCTACAATGCGCAAGCTTATCGCACGGCATTACAGGACAAAGCGCATTAAATGCGCTACGTATGTGTCTAGCTTTATCGGGGACGGGAACGAGGCCCGTCCCGTCCGTCGCCGCTTCGCCTCGCTTCGACACGTGCCCAGACCAGCGATGCATGCAGTGCCATGTAGGCAGGTAGGCACCTGAGGTGGCTCGGTGGCAGGGCCTTCGTGAAGATCTGCATGCCACCACGTAGGTGCTTGTTGATTTGGCCTGAAAGCTGCATGTTGCCACGCAGGTGCCTGCCCAGCTGGTTGGGCTGCCAGCTGCATGCAAACGGCGGCAGAGTCTTGGCTGGTGCGAGCCTGGCAGTGGCCCTGCTGACGCCCTCGGCAAGGGTCTGGTCGGGGGCTCGACAAGGGTCTTGCCGGGGCGTTGCTGTCATCCCCGGCAAGGGTCTTGCCGGGGGTCTTGTGGATTTCCTCGGCTAGGATCCTGCCGAGGGTCGCCGTCTTCTAGTCCTCATATGAACTCATATATTTATGAGCTTGATGAAGATTTGCATCCACCACAGAGGCACCTCCCGAGCCCTGGCTCCAACGCAGTTGGTTAGGTTGGAGTCGGTGGGCTCAATGGTGGTTCACTTCACTGGCATCGGGCAAGTTGCCTCGGCAGGGCTCTTGCCGGGGCTGCGGTGGGCCGCCTCGGCAAGGACCTTGCCGAGGGAGCCCACCTCGCCCTCTTGCCCTCCTGCGCTTCTGGTCTTGGCGTTGCCTTGGTTGCCTTGTGCTTCAGCTTATCTCCGGCTTCCCTCCTCTGCCCTGCTAAGTGTGGCCGCGGCGCGTGGCTCTGATTGCCCATGCACAAGTAAAGGGGTCAAAGGGAGAGCCCCTACTTTTGTACATCGACACCAAACCACGTCTACGAGTATAGCATAGCAGTATAAGCACAACTTAGCAACACCCAGGGTTTGAATAAAAGGCAATAGGTTCCTACCTCATCATCTACTTCCCAAATACCCACATCCACATGTTATCAATCCTACTCATGCAATGTTTGAGGGTTGAAACTAATGCATAAAAACTAGGTAATAAGGGGCTATGATCAAGGTGTTACTTGCCTTGCTGACGATCTGAAAACCCTAGTGACTCGTAGTAGCACGCTTTGCACTCCGAAAACTCTATCATGAACAAACAATAGCATACATAAGCACTCAAGCATAATATGCAAGGGGAAAACTCAAGAGAAAAGATCCAAACTGAAAGTTCAACTGAAGAGCTTCGATTTGCAAAAAGAATCAATCGACACGGAATTACAAAACACAAACTACGATCAAAAGAAGTTCGAATTCAAATCTACTTGAAACCAAATTTTAAATTGTTAAAATCATGTTCAAGTTGGTTATCTGGAAAGAGGGGAACAGGAAGAAGATTTTGGCGTTGGTTTCTCTGGATTTGGAGAAACGAGCAAAAAGTAACGAGGGTTTGAAGATCAGGGACTAAATTGTGATAAAAATAATCGCGGATATGTCCCTGACCAAAAATAAAAGGAAAAAAGAAAAAACCTCACGAAGGAACGTTTGCTAACAAAACTAAACCGACGAAAACTGTTCGTTAACATAAACTGACGGATGAACGTTCGACAAATAACGAACTAAAAAAATAAAACCGATCTAACCGGGATTAAACCGAATAAACCAAAAACTGGGTTGGGGTCTTTGCGGTCTTTACCAGTTCTTAAAAAAACGGCGGGGTCGGCGGCGGCTTCCGGCGAGGCGGGCAGCGACGTCGGCGGCGGGGTGCGGCGCGGGTTGGCGCGGGTGGTGCGGCGGCTGCACGGGCCATGGTGCAGCGCGGCAGCGGCGGCGGCTAACGATGGTGGCGCGGCGCGACTTAGGAGGCAGCGGCGGCGGCGCGAGTTTGGTGGGGAGAGGGGGCGATGACGGCCGGCTTATAAAGCCCGAGGGGGGGGGGGCTAGCTTGGGCAAGGGGGCGCCGGGGCAGGTCGGCCTCGGATTCCGGTGGGAGTCCGGCTCCTGCACGCGAGGGAGATGGCGGCGGCTTGATTGGGCCGGCTCGGCTGGGCCTTTTGGCCCAATCGGGCGACGGAGACTTTTTTAAAATAAATTTTGCCCTAAAGAAATATCCTAAAATACCAGAAATAATTTTCACCGTCCAAACCTAACATTTAGGACAAAGTGAACGTTTTTCTGGCCTAAAATGCAATTTTCAAAAATGCATATTTTTCTAATTCAAATAAAATAGCAAATAAAATATTTATTTGATTTTAAAATTTCTTCTCCAATATTCCTCTCCTTTGAAGAAGTCATTTTATCTTCTCTCATTTATTTTTATTATTGGAAATAATTGGAGAGAAAAATATTTAAAATCAAATTGATCCTCTTTTCAAATTTGAGAAAATTCAAATATGAAAACGAGTGAAACCTCCAACTCTCTCCTTGGGTCCTTGAGTTGCTTAAGATTTCTAGGATCACAACCAAAATGCTAAGAAAATATGATATGCATATGATGACCTATGTATAACATCCAAATTGAAAATTGGGATGTTACAGTTTAGCTTCTAATATTAACTTGGTTCTTTTAGGTACATATATCATTGCCCAAGATCCACACTTTGACCCTTTCTATGTATGGGGCAATAAGATATTCATGAACCAACATCAAGTGAGAAAACTGATAAAGATTGTTATTAAAATGGGTCAAGAGATGTCAATCGAACTATTTGTTTACACTTTATGCAAGACAACAGTAAACTGTAGGATGGTAAGTAAGAACCATGTAGCCTTCTTTTTACTGCCCGTAATGAGTTGTGTTAGATGACAACATCTAAAGTTTTTTTCTTTTGCAGTGGATCCCGAATGTCACATCCCTAGTTTGGTATGGTCCTTGGCTTGCTTTGTGCATCATGTTTAATTTTTCAAATAAAATTGAAATCGGGAAGTTGCAAACCCTAGCACCAAAGCAATTCAAATAGGTTCAAATTAAAAGTGGAATTTCAATGAACCCAAAATGCTTGTCAAAAATGTTCATGGTCTTTGGAAAATGTTGGGAACAACAACCAGAGGTGATGCACATTTTTCCTTCCCATTTTGGATTTTTGAATCAATGCTTAAATATTTGAATTGGAGCTGTTTAAATTATATAAATATTTTTAATAGCTCCAAAAATGTTGGGAATTGGTGAGGGCCTCTAGAATATTATATCTAGATGCCACAATTATTTTCAACATTTATGGAAATGTTTTAACATTTCTTTAAATACAAAACAAATATCAGAAATAGAAAAAGAAAACAGAAGAGGAAAAAGGGGCTTACCTGCCCTTACCTGGCGGCCCAGCTGGCCAGCCCACCTGGCGGCCCAGGCCAGCAGGGGCAGGGAGGTCTTCCTCCTCCCGCCAGGAGGACGCCGGGCGCATGGCCGACGCACGCCGGCGCACGCCAGGCCACCTCCTGATTCCCGCCGCTGCCATGACGCCCTGGCCCTTCCCTCGCGTCGCCACGCATCTCCCCGACCCCCTCTCACTCCCTCTCGCTCCTTCCCCTCCTCTGTCCTCTCCCCGTAGCGCCACCGAGCGCAGCCGATGCCATCGCTCGCCGTTGCCGCGGCCACTGCCTCCCTCTCGCCCCCTAGACATGCCCAGGAGCTCCACGACGTCGTCTTCGTCATCTCCACTGAGCCAAGCGAGCCGGGGCGCGCCATAGCGACGTCATCACCATCATCTTCAACCTCTCGGCCGTCGAGATCGCCGGCCCCGTCCGTCGTCTCCGACTCGTCCCCGAGCCCGCTGACCATCCTGCCGCCTCCGCTGTGAGATTCTACGTCTATTCCCCCTCTTCTCGAGCTCGTTTACGCCCCGTAGCCATCGCCCCCTTGTCGACCGAACCGCACCGCCGCCCAAGCTCGTCGCCGGCGAAGCCCCGGTGACCAAATGGCCCCGCGCGTGCGTCCTTTACACTCGCAACAACCCATGGAGCAACGCTATCGTGAGAGCCAGCTTGTTTGCAAGCCGCAGCGCTAACCCCGCACCCACCCGAACTCCGGCCGCCGCACTTGTCGTCGCCGGCGCCACTCCGGCCACTCCCCGGCCGCGCCACCACCACAGTTGGATGCGGACGAGCGCTCGCATCCCGTAGCTGCACTCCGCGCGCCAAATGACCCCCTGTAGGCAAAACCCGCAGCGCCTCCGCCGTGTTCTGCCTCGCCGGCGGCTAAACGCCAGTGGGTTGACCGGTCTGACCCCCACAGCCATTGACCTCTCCCCTCCGTGTCAATGACATGTGGGCCCGGCCCTGTTAAGTTCTAATTAGGATTAGCGTAACGACTAATTAAACCCTGTTTAGCTAGTTGAGTCACTGACTAGTGGGTCCAGCCGAGTTAATTAGGACTAACTAACTTAGTTAGTTGACTGGGTCACTGACCAGTGGGACCCACTGGTCAGGTTTGACCTCTTCAGCCCGTTGACTCGCTTACGTCATGCTGACATAGAGCTGACGCAATAATTGATTTCTGGTATTAATATAATTCAGAGAATTCCAGAAAATAGTTAAAACTTCAAAAATTCATAGTAATTCAACCGTAACTCCAAATCAAATAAATTATATATGAAAAATTATCAGAAAAATGCAAGGAATCCATTTATGCCAGTTTCATGCATGAAAAACCAACTTATACCTACTGTATAAGTGAAAACGTAATAATGGCATGTTATATATCTAAATTAGGGTTTGCATATGAACCCTTGGCCCATATGGACTTCAACCAAATTGATGCTAGATGCATTAGGGCAAATCATAGCATTTTTGAATGTTATCTTCATGCATCATATTGTTGCATATGGTTGTTTATTGATTGCCGGCACCGTTCCCTCTCGATAGGTTCTACTCCGGAAGGTGTCCCGAGTACCTGTCTGAGGAGCAGTGCTTCTTCGTGGATCTATCAGGCAAGCAAACCCCCTTGAGCATCCCGATAAATTCCCACTCTCTCGCTCCTGCTCCTTTTACTGCATTAGGACAACAACGATTCAAACTGCTACTTTTTGCTGCGGTAGCTGAACCCATTCCTCTGCATGACCTGTCATTGCCACAGTAAATAGTTGAAACCCACTAGCATGAGTAGGAGTTGCTTGAGCCTTGATGTGCCTGCTCATCCATGCTTGTTTTTCTTTATGCCAGCTATGCTTAGAGTTGTGTCAGGTCTGATTCATCGGGAATGAATCGGAGTGGTGAACATGTCCTACCGGTAAAGGCTAAGGGTGTGAACACGTTTTGGTAAAGGTAGCGATGAGAGGCCATGTAGGAGTACATGGTGGGTTGTCTCATTGGAACCATCCTTAAGCACTGAGTTCTGTGTATGTTATCCAAGTCCAGTTACTACCACACATTGGGTTCCGGTTATCCGGCCTCTCTCGGCTTATTAACCCACTTGATCCCTGTCCAGGAGTTGCAACTAGTTTCTGGCGTTTGTAGGTAGTGCTACTTGTCTACCAGGTGGTGTCCGACGGGACGGGCTTGGGACAGACTAGGCACTATGGCACGGTGTACCAAGTGGCACCCGGATGGTGGGCTTGGGAACCCTGCACACATCGTTTGGGGCCGTGAGCGACACCCCGGCCGGATCTCCTTGCGGATGGAACCCGAATAGGCGATAAACCTGGACGAGAGACTTGTGTGGTTAGTCAGGTCGTGGCCGACACCCTCGCCCGGCTTCCGCTTGAAGGTTGCCGAGGTACATGACGTGTACGGGGCTATAACTGGCGAGAGCGTGTGTGAAGAAGTACACCCCTGCAGGGTCAATATTATCTATTCGAATAGCCGTTTTCCTCGGATATGGAAACTTGGAGAACTTATATAGTACATAGACAACTTGAAGTGGATACTCTAAAATACGCAAGATAAGCGTGAGTGCTATGGATGGCCTTCTCGTAGGGAGACGGGAACGGATCCATAGTGGAGTATTGATATGGTGAAGTTGTGGACTCGTGTGCGTCTTCTCACCTCAAAGAAGTTTCTATTACCCATAGTATAGATTAGCCATTGAGTCAAAGCTGGCTTGCTGCTGTTAAACTCCACCACCCCCTTTGTTGATAATGATGCATATGTAGATAGTTCTGAAGTAAGACTTGCTGAGTACCTTTGTACTCATATTTGCTTATTTATGTTTTGCAGTTGGTTACACTAGTGGCTTCGACGAGTAGCTTGTATCCCAGCTACGATCTTGTACCCTTGGGAGGGTCATGTTTAGTCAGGCTTCTTAGTCTTTTTCTTTTGTAGTTGTCTGTACTCAGACATGTAATGCTTCCGCTTGTTGCTTGTATGCTCTGAATGATGGGTCATCTGACCCCTGTTTGTATTTATGCTATGTGGCTCTTCTGGGCCCTTATCTATATGAGTTTGAGTTATGTTGTGATGCCATGATGTACCGCACATACATGCATGTTATGCGTACGTGTAACGTGTATTGCTATGTGTGGGATCCGACAATCTAGTTGTTTATCCTTCGCAGCCTTTCTTATGGAGAAATGTAGTCTAGTGTTCCTCGAGCCATAGTAGTCCGCTACAGCCCGGTTCACCGGAGTCCTGCTAGCCCAGTACTACTGTTCAGGACACTTGACTGGCCGGCATGTGTTTCACTTCGTCCCTATGTCTGTCCCTTCGGGGAAATGTCACATGGTGATCTCCGGAGCCCTGCCTAGCCTGCTACAGCCCGGGATCCCCGGAGTCCTGTTAGCCCAGTGCTACAGCCCGGAATCACTCGTTGATGACCGACATGTTCGATGCGATTCATGTATGCTGTTATGCTGCCGAAATTGTCCCAAGATTTTAAGACTTTCCAATGCTTTTGCATTACTTTCCGCATCCCTAGGTCGATGCTAATTCCATCCTTGTTTCCTTGGTTTCTGTGTCAGGATGTCGTCTGCTAACCGAGCTTCAGTTGCTCATAGCAAGAACCATGGAGATGGTAGGGACGAGGATTCTCCTGACCAACCTTTGGTGGCAGAGTTCTTGTTAGCATCCGAGAGGAACAAGAGTGATACTAACCGCTTGCTGGCACAGATTGAGCAGAACACCGCACATCAGCGTAAGAAGTTGGTTTCCATCACCGACTTCATTGGTCTGAAACCACCCACCTTCCATCATTCCATTGAGCCACTCGATGCGGATGACTGGCTCCGAAGCATCACTCACAAGTTGCATTCTGCGAACGTCGTTGAAAGTGACAAGGTCACCTATGCTACTTATCACTTGGAAGGACCTGCTAGTATTTGGTGGCAGAGCTTTGAAGCTATGCTTCCAGCTGGTCAGATTCCTACGTGGAAAGATTTCACCGAGGCTTTTCGTGAGCACCACATTCCTCAGGCTCTCTTTGACCGCAAGAGGGAAGAGTTCTGTAATTTTACCCAAGGTAAGCTGCCTGTTGATGCTTACAGTAGGGAGTTTGGAAACCTCGCCCGCTATGCTACAGAAGAAGTGTCCACGGACGCTAAGAAGCAGGCTAGGTTCCGGAAGGGTCTCCACCCTAAGTTGCATCGTGATCTCCACCTGCATCATTGTGATACTTTCCAGGCTCTTGTGAACAAGGCCATTAATGCAGAGACAGCTCAACTCACTTACGAGGAGTCTCGTAAGCACAACCGTGATCTGGGTTCTTCCTCCCGCTCTGGCTCTCAGAAGCGACGGATTTGGATTCCGAACTCGGCTCTTCCACCTCGATATGCACCGAGGCCATCCTATGTGGCGCCTCACCCAACTCAGCAACATGCTCCACTCAGGCCTATTAGTGGACCACTTGCCAACGTAGGTCCACGTCCTACCTCAGGAACTTGTTTTACCTGCGGAGAACCAGGACACTATGCACGTGACTGCCCTCAGTCCAGTTATGCTCCACCCCAATCTGAGAGGTCTGTTGGCCGTGAAAGGCCATCAGTCAAGATGATCAGTACCAAGCCAGCCTCCATTGAACGAGCATGTGTGCACCATGTCTCAGCTTCAGAAGTTCCAGATGATCCCGATGTCGTACTGGGTACACTTCTTGTCAATTGTCACCCAGCTTCAGTTCTGTTTGATACTGGAGCATCCCACTCCTTCATATCTGAAGGTTACGCTCGGATGCACGACATGTCATTTTGTGATATGCCAACTCCACTAATAATCCAGACTCCTGGTTCCAAATGGCAAACCTCCAAGGTAAGCCATGGTAATGAAATCCTTGTTGATAGACTGGTTTTCCTTGCTTCTTTGATATCTCTCAAGTCCTCAGATATTAACATCATCTTGGGTATGGACTGGATGACAGCTCATCATGCCAAGATCGATTGTTACACCAGATCTGTTCAACTTACACATCCATCTGGCAAAATAGTCACTGTCTCCACTAGAGTTGCAAGGCGTCAACTCTATTCTCTTAATGCCAGCCCTCTTCCAGACCTTGAAGATATTCCGGTAGTCCGTGACTTCCCGGATGTCTTTCCAGAACAACTGCCAGGTGTCCCACCTGACAGAGATGTAGAGTTTGTCATAGAACTTACCCCAGGAACTGTTCCAATCTCTAGAAGACCATACAAGATGGCACCTTTGGAGTTAGCCGAGCTTAAGAAACAACTCGATGAATCCTTGCAAAAGGGTTTCATCCGTCCTAGTTCTTCTCCCTGGGCTTGCCCCGTTCTCTTCGTCAAGAAGAAGGATGGTACGGACCGGATGGTTGTGGATTATCGTCCCGTTAATTTGGTCACGATAAAGAACAAGTATCCGCTCCCCAGGATCAACGACCTGTATGATCAGCTCGCTGGATCCTCAGTCTTTTCCAAGATGGATTTGAGGTTAGGCTACCACCAAATCAAGATCAGAAACGGGGACATCCCCAAAACGGCCTTTGTCACTCGTTATGGTCAATACGAGTACACTGTGATGTCGTTCGGCCTAACCAATGCTCCAGCTACTTTCTCCCGCTTGATGAACTCGGTCTTTATGGAGTACTTAGATAAGTTCGTCGTGGTTTATCTTGATGATATTCTTATTTACTCGAAGAACGAGGAAGAGCATGCCGAACATCTTAGGCTTGTGTTAGAAAAACTCAGAGAGCATCGCCTTTATGCCAAGTTCTCCAAGTGTGAATTTTGGTTGCCAGAAGTAACCTATTTAGGCCACGTGATCTCCGGTAAGGGCATTGCTGTAAATCCCGAGAGAGTCAAAGCCGTTCTCGATTGGACTCCACCCGAAACAGTCAAACAAGTTAGGAGTTTCCTCGGTCTAGCCAGTTATTGTCGCCGCTTCATTGAAAACTTCTCCAAAGTAGCCAAACCCCTCACGGAACTTCTCAAGAAAGATAAAAGGTTTGAGTGGACCCCACAATGTGAGCACAGTTTTCAGGAACTGAAAAGACGCCTGACTTCTGCGCCCATACTCGTGCCACTGGATTTCACTAAAGACTTTGTTATCTATTGCGATGCTTCGCGTTAAGGACTAGGTTGCATTCTTATGCAGGATCGTCATGTGATTGCCTATGCATCTCGACAGTTGCATCCACATGAGGAAAATTATCCTACACATGATCTGGAGCTTGCAGCCGTAGTCTATGCACTTAAGACCTGGCGACATTACCTTCTTGGTAACCGTTGCGAAATCTACACCGACCATCAGAGTCTCAAGTATATCTTCACCCAACCGGATTTGAATCTCAGACAGAGACGTTGGTTGGAGTTGATCTCAGATTACGACTTAGGAATCACCTACACCCCAGGCAAAGCCAATGTCATGGCTGATGCTTTAAGTCGTAAATCCTATTGCAACAACCTCATGTTGCAACATTGTCAACCGCCCCTCCATGAGGAATTCTGTAAGCTTAACCTTCACATAGCTCCTCATGGTTTCCTTTCTACCTTGGTGGCGAAACCTACCCTTACGGATCAGATCGTAGAGGCTCAGAAGCATGATACGGGGATCTCCCGGATCAAGAAGAATATTTCCAAGGGAGTTGCTGGTTGTTTCTCCGTGGATGAACGAGGTGTTGTTTACTTTGGTAACCGTTTGGTGGTTCCCAAATGTCAACAGATGTAGCAACTGATCCTTAAGGAGGCCCATGAATCCCCTCTCATGATTCATCCCGGTAGTACAAAGATGTATCAGGACCTACGCCAGAGGTTCTGGTGGACTAGGATGAAGAGAGAAATCGCTCAATATATTGCCAACTGTGACGTTTGTCGTCGCGTTAAGGCAGAGCATCAAAGACCTGCTGGCACCCTTCAACCTTTAGCTATTCCCGAGTGGAAATGGGACAAAGTTGGTATGGACTTCATCACCGGCTTTCCCAGGACCAAGAAAGGAAATAATGCTATCTTCGTAGTCATCGATCGTCTTTCCAAAGTGGCTCACTTCCTACCTGTTCGAGAGAGTATCACTGCTAGTCAGCTCGCTGACTTATATATCTCCCGAATAGTGTCACTCCATGGTGTTCCACTAGAGATCAATTCAGACCGTGGCAGTCTTTTCACCTCTCATTTCTGGGAAAGTTTCCAAACTGCCATGGACACCCATCTTTCTTTTAGTACTGCTTTCCACCCTCAATCAAGTGGTCAGGTGGAAAGGGTCAACCAAATTCTCGAAGACATGCTTAGGGCTTACGTTATCTCATTCGGTATGGATTGGGAGAAATGTCTTCCATTTGCCGAGTTTGCTTATAACAATAGCTACCAATCCAGTCCTAAGAAAGCACCCTTCGAGATCCTGTATGGACGAAGATGTCGAACACCTTTGAACTGGTCAGAAACCGGCGAAAGACAATTCTTTGGACCGGATATGATCCAGGAGGCAGAAGAGAAAGTTCGCATCATTCGTGAGAATTTGAAAACAGCCCAATCTCGTCAAAAGAGCCAGTATGACCGTCGTCATAAGGAAGTGGCTTATGAAGTTGGCGATAAGGCTTATCTTCGAGTTACTCCTTTGAAGGGTACCCATCGTTTCGGTATCAAGGGCAAGTTGGCTCCTCGTTACATCGGTCCGTTTCGCATTCTCGCTAAACGAGGAGAGGTTGCCTACCAGTTGGAACTACCCCCACATCTTTCTCGAGTTCATGATGTTTTCCACGTCTCTCAACTCAGGCGTTGCTTCTCGGATCCCATCTGTGGAGTGGACCACGAAACGCTTGATCTCCAAGATAACCTCACTTATCGAGAGTACCCCATTCACATTCTGGATCAAGCAGAGCGTGTCACTCGACGTCATAACATCAAGTTTCTCAAGGTTCAATGGTCTCATCATACCGAGAGAGAAGCTACTTGGGAGTGAGAAGATCGTCTTCGACTTGAGTACCCTGCTTTCTTTCCGCCAACTCCTGAATCTCGGGACGAGATTTCTTCGAGTGGGGGCGAGTTGTCACATCCCTAGTTTGGTATGGTCCTTGGCTTGCTTTGTGCATCATGTTTAATTTTTCAAATAAAATTGAAATGGGGAAGTTGCAAACCCTAGCACCAAAGCAATTCAAATAGGTTCAAATTAAAAGTGGAATTTCAATGAACCCAAAATGCTTGTCAAAAATGTTCATGGTCTTTGGAAAATGTTGGGAACAACAACCAGAGGTGATGCACATTTTTCCTTCCCATTTTGGATTTTTGAATCAATGCTTAAATATTTGAATTGGAGCTGTTTAAATTATATAAATATTTTTAATAGCTCCAAAAATGTTGGGAATTGGTGAGGGCCTCTAGAATATTATATCTAGATGCCACAATTATTTTCAACATTTATGGAAATGTTTTAACATTTCTTTAAATACAAAACAAATATCAGAAATAGAAAAAGAAAACAGAAGAGGAAAAAGGGGCTTACCTGCCCTTACCTGGCGGCCCAGCTGGCCAGCCCACCTGGCGGCCCAGGCCACCAGGGGCAGGGAGGTCTTCCTCCTCCGGCCAGGAGGACGCCGGGCGCGTGGCCGACGCACGCCGGCGCACGCCAGGCCACCTCCTGCTTCCCGCCGCTGCTACGACGCCCTGGCCCTTCCCTCGCGTCGCCACGCATCTCCCCGACCCCCTCTCACTCCCTGTCGCTCCTTCCCCTCCTCTGTCCTCTCCCCGCAGCGCCACCGAGCGCAGCCGACGCCATCGCTCGCCGTTGCCGCGGCCACTGCCTCCCTCTCGCCCCCTAGACATGCCCAGGAGCTCCACGACGTCGTCTTCGTCATCTCCACTGAGCCAAGCAAGCCGGGGCGCGCCATAGCGACGTCATCACCATCATCTTCAACCTCTCGGCCGTCGAGATCGCCGGCCCCGTCCGTCGTCTCCGACTCGTCCCCGAGCCCGCTGACCATCCTGCCGCCTCCGCTGTGAGATTCTACGTCTATTCCCCCTCTTCCCGAGCTCGTTTACGCCCCGTAGCCATCGCCCCCTTGTCGACCGAACCGCGCCGCCGCCCAAGCTCGTCGCCGGCGAAGCCCCGGTGACCAAATGGCCCCGCGCGTGCGTCCTTTACACTCGCAACAACCCGTGGAGCAACGCTAGCACGAGAGCTAGCTTGTTTGCAAGCCGCAGCACTAACCCCGCACCCACCCAAACTCCGGCCGCCGCACTCGTCGTCGCCGGCGCCACTCCGGCCACTCCCCGGCCGCGCCACCACCATAGTTGGATGCGGACGAGCGCCCGCATCCCGTAGCTGCACTCCGCGCGCCAAATGACCCCCTGTAGGCAAAACCCGCAGCGCCTCCGCCGCGTTCTGCCTCGCCGGCGGCTAAACGCCGGCGGGTTGACCGGTCTGACCCCCACAGCCGTTGACCTCTCCCCTCCCTATCAATGACATGTGGGCCCGGCCCTGTTAAGTTCTAATTAGGATTAGCGTAACGACTAATTAAACCCTATTTAGCTAGTTGAGTCACTGACTAGTGGGTCCAGCCGAGTTAATTAGGACTAACTAACTTAGTTAGTTGACTGGGTCACTGACCAGTGGGACCCACTGGTCAGGTTTGACCTGGTCAGCCCGTTGACTCGCTTACGTCATGCTGACATAGAGCTGACGCAATAATTGATTTCTGGTATTAATATAATTCAGAGAATTCCAGAAAATAGTTAAAACTTCAAAAATTCATAGTAATTCAAACCGTAACTCCAAATCAAATAAATTATATATGAAAAATTATCAGAAAAATGCAAGGAATCCATTTATGCCAGTTTCATGCATGAAAAACCAACTTATACCTACTGTATAAGTGAAAACGTAATAATGGCATGTTATATATCTAAATTAGGGTTTGCATATGAACCCTTGGCTCATATGGACTTCAACCAAATTGATGCTAGATGCATTAGGGCAAATCATAGCATTTTTGAATGTTATCTTCATGCATCATATTGTTGCATATGGTTGTTTATTGATTGCCGGCACCGTTCCCTCTCGATAGGTTCTACTCCGGAAGGTGTCCCGAGTACCTGTCTGAGGAGCAGTGCTTCTTCGTGGATCTATCAGGCAAGCAAACCGCCTTGAGCATCCCGATAAAGTCCCACTCTCTCGCTCCTGCTCCTTTTACTGCATTAGGACAACAACGATTCAAACTGCTACTTTCTGCTGCGGTAGCTGACCCCATTCCTCTGCATGACTTGTCATTGCCACAGTAAATAGTTGAAACCCACTAGCATGAGTAGGAGTTGCTTGAGCCTTGATGTGCCTGCTCATCCATGCTTGTTTTTCTTTATGCCAGCTATGCTTAGAGTTGTGTCAGGTCTGATTCATCGGGAATGAATCGGAGTGGTGAACATGTCCTACCGGTAAAGGCTAAGGGTGTGAACACGTTTTGGTAAAGGTAGCGATGAGAGGCCATGTAGGAGTACATGGTGGGTTGTCTCATTGGAACCGTCCTTAAGCACTGAGTTCTGTGTATGTTATCCAAGTCCAGTTACTACCACACATTGGGGTCCGCTTATCCGGCCCCTCTCGGCTTATTAACCCACTTGATCCTTGTCCAGGAGTTGCAACTAGTTTCTGGCATTTGTAGGTAGTGCTACTTGTCTACCAGGTGGTGTCCGACGCGACGGGCTTGGGACAGACTAGGCACTGTGGCACGGTGTACCAAGTGGCACCCGGATGGTGGGCTTGGGAACCCTGCACACATCGTTTGGGGCCGTGAGCGACACCCCGGCCGGATCTCCTTGCGGATGGAACCCGAATAGGCGATAAACCTGGACGAGAGACTTGTGTGGTTAGTCAGGTCATGGCCGACACCCTCGCCCAGCTTCCGCTTGAAGGGCCGAGGTACATGACGTGTACAGGGCTATAAGTGGCGAGAGCGTGTGTGAAGAAGTACACCCCTGTAGGGTCAATATTATCTATTCGAATAGCCGTTTTCCTAGGATATGGAAACTTGGAGAACTTATATAGTACATAGACAACTTGAAGTGGATACTCTAAAATACGCAATATAAGCGTGCGTGCTATGGATGGCCTTCTCGTAGGGAGACGGGAACGGATCCATAGTGGAGTATTGATATGGTGAAGTTGTGGACTCGTGTGCGTCTTCTCACCTCAAAGAAGTTTCTATTACCCGTAGTATAGATTAGCCATTGAGTCAAAGCTGGCTTGCTGCTGTTAAACTCCACCACCCCCTTTGTTGATAATGATGCATATGTAGATAGTTCTGAAGTAAGACTTGCTGAGTACCTTTGTACTCACGTTTGCTTATTTATGTTTTGCAGTTGGTTACACTAGTGGCTTCGACGAGTAGCTTGTATCCCAGCTACGATCTTGTACCCTTGGGAGGGTCATGTTTAGTCAGGCTTCTTAGTCTTTTTCTTTTGTAGTTGTCTGTACTCAGACATGTAATGCTTCCGCTTGTTGCTTGTATGCTCTGAATGATGGGTCATGTGACCCCTGTTTGTATTTATGCTATGTGGCTCTTCTGGGCCCTTATCTATATGAGTTTGAGTTATGTTGTGATGCCATGATGTACCACACATACATGCATGTTATGCGTACGTGTAACGTGTATTGCTATGTGTGGGATCCGACAATCTAGTTGTTTATCCTTCGCAGCCTTTCTTATGGGGAAATGTAGTCTAGTGTTCCTCGAGCCATAGTAGTCCGCTACAGCCCGGTTCACCGGAGTCCTGCTAGCCCAGTACTACTGTTCAGGACACTTGACTGGCCGGCATGTGTTTCACTTCGTCCCTATGTCTGTCCCTTCGGGGAAATGTCACATGGTGATCTCCGGAGCCCTGCCTAGCCTGCTACAGCCCGGGATCCCCGGAGTCCTGTTAGCCCAGTGCTACAGCCCGGAATCACTCGTTGATGACCGACATGTTCGATGCGATTCATGTATGCCTGTCTCCATAGGTCCGTGCCGCTTTGGGTTCACGACTAGCCATGTCGGCCCGGGTTCTCTGTCATATGGATGCTAGCGACACTGTCATATACGTGAGCCAAAATGCGCAAACGGTCCCGGGCCAGGTAAGGTGGCACCCGTGGGGATACCGTGCGTGAGGCCGCAAAGTGATATGACGTGTTACATGCTAGATCGGTGTGACTTGGGATCGGGGTCCCGACACCGAAGCAGTTTACTAAAGATTACCTCTCAAACTACATGATTAGCAGCCGGCCATCACAAGGGGTTGGACTAGAGTCCTGCATGCCTTCTGCATCTAGGAGAGCACAACAGGGCCATTCCACTTCACCTTGTTCAACAACTGGAATGTTTGTCGCCTCTTTCTTTACCATATGTAATAGTACAAGTATAGAACCCTGGTACATCATCCTTTATTTGGTGTTTATGTAATTCTTAAACATATGTACTTGTGAATCAAATAATGCATTGGTTGTTTGAACCTCATGGATATGAATAAAGCTGTAGCCTACTTTCAAGTTTAAATTAGGTACAATTTTAAATAGCAGCAATTAAATTATGGCAAAATTACGTTCTGCGGGTCATTACGGCACAGACGGTTGGTAAAACACAAACGCTTGCGATATACACCATAATATGAGATGGTTCACATAGAGGAAACATGTGCAAGCATGCACACAGCTGCTGTTTGCAAAGCATGTGTGATGTCAGACACTATCACATACGGAAAAACTAAATGTGTGTGATTGTCTACCTATCGTACATGGTTTATAATCATGAACTGTTTGTGATGTGCTAGGCATCATAAAAATCCCGTGCCTAGAATCTGCCTGGAAAACTCCCATGCCTGGAATCTGCTTGGTTTTAGGCAGAACCACAAAACTCCGACTGCGATGGCAATGCGAGCACAAATGAGTAGCAAGGATGAAGCATTTGAGATATTCGATATATCAAAAACGGTTATATAGGGACAACTGTATGCATCAGGGCTCCCTATCCTCAACAGTTTCTGGGTCATGTGGGAAGGACCCCCCTATCGCCCACACTCACTTGGCGATGGTTCCAAATCCCGTCGCGGAAAGGGGTTAAAAACCGTTTGTTTAGGACCGACACGCACCAGTGCAACATGATGAAACTGACTAGATGAAATTCCCGTGTACCCTCGAGAACGCTTTGCTTATTATAAGAGACCGTTTTGGCCTGTCCTTTGCCACAAAAGGATTGGGCTACCTTGCTACACTTTATTTATTGTTACCGTTATTTGCTCATTACAAACTATATTGCTATCAAACTACTCGTTACTTATAATTTCAATGCTTGCCGAAATTACCTTGCTGAAAACCACTTGTCATTTCCTTCTGCTCCTCGTTGGGTTTGACACTCTTACTTATCGAAAGGACTATGATTGATCCCCTATACTTGTGTTCATCAAACATCCTCATCATTACTATCACGGAAGCCAGATTCAAACTCTTTTTCCAATAGTTCAGTTTAGCTCTTAGCCTATCTATCCTTTTTTCTACTTTGAATAATGGATACTTGGATAGCTTTTAAGGATTCAAGCATTTCATCCTTATTAGGTGGCAATTTTTTTTTTGAGAATATCCACATCATGTAGAAGCCTATCCATATTTCTAGACATATCATCAAGTTTACTCGATTTTTCTTCAACCATAGTATTGATAGCCTTTTGAGAACTAATGAATTCTCTAATATTGTCCTCTTGTTCAGAAGGTATCCTATTATTATTATTATTATTATTATTATTATTATTATTACTACTACTACTACTATTACTATTACTACTATATGAATTGCCATAGGAATTACCATAATTATTAGAGGAATTGTGGGATACGGTCTAGGATTATTGATATTTCCTCCATAAGCATTATTATTTAAATTGTTCCTTGAGATAAAATTCACGTCAATAGCATCATTATTTTTCTCAATCAAAGTAGACAAAGGAACATCATTTGGATCAACCAGAGCATTTTTAATAGCTACTATAGTCATGATAGCATCAATTTTATCACTCAAAGAGGATACTTCCTCAACAGAATTTACCTTCTTACTAGTTGGAGCGCGCTCGGTGTGCCATCGGGAGTAGTTCGCCTTCATGTTTCGAGAAGCTTCGTGGCTTCTCCAATTGTTTTCCCCATAAATTTTCCACTTGCAGCTGAATCTAGAAGGTTTCTTGAAATAAAGTTTAGTCCCGCATAAAAGTTTTGCACTATCATCCATAAACTCAATCCATGTGTGGGACAATTATGTATCATTAATTTCATTCTCTAACATGATTATGCAACATGTTCTTGCTCATGTTGTTTAAAGTTCATTGTTTAATTTCTAAGAGATATTATCTTAACGGGAGGAAAATATTTAGCAATGAAGGCATGTTTACACTTTGACCATAAATCAATACTATTTTATTTAAAGATGAAAACCATCCTTTAGCTCGATCTCTAAGAGAGAAAGGAAATAATTTCAGTTTCACAATATCATTATCCACATCTTTCATTTTTTGCATATCACATAATTCAACGAAAGTATTAAGATGGGATGCATCATCTTCATTAGGATTTCCAGCAAATTTTTCTTTCATAACAAGATTTAACAAATCAGCTTTTATATCATATGAATCCACACTAGTGGTGGGAGGAACAATTATTGTACTAATTAATAAAATCATTATTATTAGTATTTGAGAAATCGCACATCTTAGTATTTTTTGGAGTAGACATCATGGCGATCCAAGCAAAGATAGCACACAAGATAATTTTAGTATTTTAATTTTTTAGAGAAGGAGGAGGAGATGAAAAAGAGAAGGAAAATAAAAGGCAAATGATAAAGAAAGTAAAAACAAGAAAATTGATAAATGTGAGAGAAGGAACTTGGATTGTTTGGTGAAGCCACCCAGCAACGGCGCTAGAAATTCGATACTGTTGAGATTCCCTGAAAAGGAAGGGTGATGTAGTATAGTAGTGAAAAGTATTTCCCTTAGTTAAGAACCAAGGTTTATCAGACCAACAGGAGACACCACGCAAACAACATGAACGGTACCTGCACACACACAAAGCAAATGCTTGTACCCAACGAAGGCAAGAGGGTTGTCAATCCCCTTGTTCTAGCCAATTGGAAGGATTAAATATGATAGTGGTAGATATATAAAGAAAAGAAAAGAAAAATAAAACAATAAGCAATTTTAGGGTTTTAGTAAATATGGAGAATGGACCCGGGGGCCATAGGTTCACTAGAGGCATCTCTCTCATAAGCATAGCAACATTGGGTAAACAAATTAATCTTGGGAAATTAACAAAATAGAGCATAGTTATGATGATTCTTCATGGAAGGATTCATATATAGGCGTTACGTCCATGACAAGAAGACCGTAAACAAATTACTATTGGGAAATTAACAAAATAGAGCATAGTTATGATGATTCTTCATGGCAGGATTCATATATAGGCGTTACGTCCATGACAAGTAGACCGTATAATCAAACTTCATCTACTGCTATTACTCCACCCCAAGACTGCTATCCAGTAATGCATCTCAAAGTATTAAGTTCATGATAAACAGAGTAACACTTTAAGTAATATGACATAATGTAGACAAAGTAAGACCAAGCAATATGTTCGAACCCCGTCATTTTATCCTTATTAGCAACAATACAATACATTACGTGCCTTGCAACTCCTCCTGTCATACAATAAGGACATCGCAAGATTGAACCTACCACCAAGCACCACTCTGATATGTCTCCGATGTATCTATAATTTATGAAGTATTCATGGCATGTTTACAGCAATTCTATATGCTTTTGGTATGATTTGATTAGAACTAACCCGGACTGACGCTGTTTTCAACAGAACTACCGTGGTGTTATTTTTGTGCAGAAATAAAAGTTCTCAAAATGGGCTAAAAATTTACGGAGAATATTTTTGGAAAATATAAACAATACTGGAGCAAAAAGATACCAGAGATGAGTCTCGGGCTAACCACAAGGGTGGGGGCGCCCCCACCCCCAAGGGCATGCCACCCATCCTTGTGATCGCCTTGTGGGGCCCCCTAATGTGAAACCGATGCCAACCCTTCCTATAAATCCTAAAAACTCTAGAACAGAAAGGAGATCGGGAGTTCCGCCGCTGCAAGCCTCTGTAGCCTCGAAAAACCAATCTATGCACTCTCTGGCACCCTACCGGGGGGCCATCATCACCGGAGGCCATGGAGGAGGATCCCGGAGGGGGCCATCATCGCCATGGAGGCCAAGAACCAGAGGGAGAACCTCTCCCCATCTAGGGGGGAGGCCATGGAGGACGAAGCACAAAGGGGAGAACCTCTCCCCCTCTCTCTCAGTGGCGCCAGAGTGCCATTGGGGGAACCATCGCTGCGGTGATCGTCTTCATCAACATCACCTTCATCATCATCCTCATCTCTTTCACGCGGTCCACTCTCCCACACCCCGCTGTAATCCCCTACTTGAACATGGTGCTTTATGCCACATATTATGATCCAATGATGTGTTGCCATCCTATGATGTTTTGAGTAGATTTCTTTTGTCTTTGGGTTGACTGATGATCTAGATTGGTACGAGTTGTATGTTTTATTTTGGTGTTGTCCTATGGTGCCTTTCGTGCTGCGCATACTGAAGGATTCCCACTGTAGGATGTTGCAATACGTTCATGATTCACTTATAGTGGGTTGCTGGAGTGATAGAAGCTTAAACCCGAGTATGGGGGTTGTTGCGTATGGGACAAAGGGGACTTGATATGTTAATGCTATGGTTGGGTTTTACCTTAATGATCTTTAGTAATTACAGATGCTTGCTAGACTTCCAATCATAAGTGCATATGATCCAAGAAGAGAAAGTATGTTAGCTTATGGCTCTCCCTCATATGAAATTGCAATGACGACTACCGATCTTTTTAACAATTGCCTAGGATAATTCCGCACACCGGCCCATCATTATTCCACACTTGCTATTTATAATATTTAGTAATATATTCTAACTTTATAATAACAGCAACTACTTTTATATTTTAGTTCTCCTATATCATGCAAAGTTATCCTCTTCATACCCACAACGTAGTTTTATTTCTCGTTTCTAGTTGGAATTAAACGTTCGGTGTACATAGAGTCATATCAGTGGCAGATAGGACTTGAGAGAATATTGATCTTACCTTTAGCTCCTTTTGGGTACGACACTCCATACTTATCACTTCCACCTTTGGAAATTTCTATGATGATTCCTTGCACTTGGGGATTATCAAGCTCTTTTCTGGCGCCGCTGCCGGGCAGCATTGGCGTGGGGTTGATATTCTCGTGTGTGCTTGTTTGCTTTCTTCACTAAGTAGATTTTGTTTTCCCTTCTGTTTTTGTTTGGTTGTGGGTAAAACAAACAAAAAAATTACAAAATGAAAATACCAAAAAAATTATTTGCCTCTTATGCCTAAAAACTCTTTCGAAAAGAGAAGTGATTGGAAGGTTATGCATTGGAGAAGTGAGGGTCGACCTTGAACACTTGTGTTCGTGCTCATGGGAACAATGTAGAATTTTTCATGGAAGTTTCTCAAAAATAAGTATCCCCTTGTATATATTCATTTTATTATAATAAATAAGGTGTCATGGTTTGGCTTTAGGATGTTTAAATTGCTTGTTTGGTGTGTGCAGCAGAAAAATAGAAACTTTTGTTGTAGTCTTTTATTTTTTATTTTTTTTATTAGAGTGTGATAAAATCTTGAAATTTCCACACATTACTTCCCTGCAAAAATTTTAGATTTTCCTAATTTTTTTAGAGTTTTTGAAGTTACATAAGTATACGAAAGTTCCATATTGCTACAGACTATCCTGTTATTGACAGATTCTGTTTTCTATGTGTTGTTAACTTATTTTGATGAATCTATGGGTTGTATCGGGGGTATGAACCATGGTGAAGTTGGAATACAATAGATATAATGCTAATATGAAATTGGAATGAGTTTACAATAGTACCTAGAGGTAGTGATTTGCTTTATTATATTAATGAATCTCACAAAGTTTTTGTTGAGTTTTGCGTGGATGAAGTGTTCAAAGAACGAGGAGTTACCGATATGAGAAGAATAAGGAGAGGCAAGAGTTCAAGCTTGGGGATGCCCAAGGTACCCCAAGTAAATATTTAAAGGATAATCAAGCATCTAAGCTTGGGGATGCCCCGGCTGGCATCCCATCTTTCTTCTTCAACAATTATCGGTATACCTCGGTTTTTGTTTTGTTCACATGATATGTGTCTCTTGAATTTATTTTCCATTTCTTTTACTTTATGAACCATGCTAGTTTGAGATAGCCGTTCATTTCTTTATAGAATGCTCTTTGTGCTTCACTTCAATCTTTTGAGTATGGCTTTATAGAATGCTTCGTGTGCTTCACTTATATATTTTGAGCTTGGATATTGGTAAATATATATTATTTGTAGAATGTGCTCTTTGAACTTTACTTATATCTTTTAGAGTATGAATAAAATTATCATTGAAAGTGGGTTTGGAAGAGTTTCAACTCTAGGTAATGATCCTACTATTTTGGAGGGTGTTGAATCTTATAATATTTATGAAAGTGGATTTGGAGAGGTCATGACTTTATTTAATGATGATTCCACTATTTCGGAAGAGGTTCCAATTGATTATGAGAACAAAGTTGCTAGCTATGATGATTATTGTGATGACATGTATGCTAAAAAGAATAATGATAACCATGAAACTTGTCATCTTGATTTTTGTTTTCAATTGGATTATGCCTGATATGATAGTAATTTTGTTGAGTTTGCTCCCACTACTATTCATGAGAATAAATTTGCTTATGTGGAGAGTGGTAAAATTTCTATGCTTGTGGACCATGAAAAGAATGCTTTGTGTGATAGCTATATTTTTGAATTCATTCATGATGCTACTAAAAATTATTATGAGGGAGGAACATATGCTTGTTCCAATAATATCAAGTTTCCTCTCTATGTGTTGAAAATCTTGAAGTTGTGCTTGTTTTGCCTTCCTATGCTAGTTGATTCTTGTTCCCATAAGTGGTTTGCTCACAAAATCCCTATGCATAGTAAGTGTGTTAGACTTAAATGTGCTAGTCATATTCTTCATGATACTCCCATTATGTTTCAACTCTTATCTTTTATGTGAGCATCATTGAAATCATCGTGCCTAGCTGAAAAGGCATTAAAGAAAAGCGCTGGTTGTGAGACAACCCAATATTTGTCCTTACTATTTTTGTGTGTTCACATGATTAAGCTACTGTAGTAATAATGTTTTATAGCTTTTGTTTCAATAAAGTGCCAATTAAGACCTTTGGGATGGCTTACGGTGATAGCTGATTTGATCTTGCTGAAAAACAGAAACTTTTGCGCTCAGGAAAACAATTCATTTTTAAGAGAAGCGTGATAAAATATTGATTCGTTTTGAAGAAGATTAATAAACAAATTGCTTAGGTTTTCCTATTTTTCAGAATTTTTGGAGTATCATAAGTATGGTTGTTGTTCAGATCATTACAGAATATTCTGTTTCTGGCAGATTCTGGTTTGAGTGCATAGTTTGCTTGTTTTCTAGTTTCTGTAGCTTATATTGCTGAATATGTAGTGTGGAAATGATATGGTATGGTAGGCATTGTGTGAGAAAAATTATGAATCTTGTATTTGACAGTACCAAAGTGAATGACCTACTCTTTATCATACTAACCCATCTCACGAAGTTCCGTTAAGTTTTGTGTGATTGAAATTTTCAAGTTTTGGGTGAGATATCGATACGAGGAGAATAAAGAGTGGAAAGACCCTAAGGTTGGGGATGCCCAAGTCACCCCAAGGTAATATTCAAGGAATAATCACGTGCCTAAGTTTGGGGATGCCCCGGAAGGCATCCCCTCTTTCGTCTTCAAAACCATCGGTATACCTTACTCGGAGCTATATTTTTATTCGTCACATGATATGTGTTTTGCTTGGAGCATATTTTCATTTTACTTGCTGTTTGAATAAAATCATTGGATCTAAAATCTTGAATGAGAGAGAGTACTCCCATGGCTAGTTAATTACTTGACTACTCATTGTTGTTCACTTATATCTTTTTGGAGTAGTTTGTCATTTATGCAAGTGCTTCACTTATATCCTATGAGTAAATGGTTGAATGAATTGAATATCATAAATCTGAATTTATATGTGTTTCATATGCTTATACCATGGGGAGTAATGAGTTCACACATAATAAGTATAGGTGGTAAATTTATTGGAACTTAGCAGACATAGTATTGGTCACTTGAACAATTCATGAAAGAATATTGAAGGAAGAGAGATTTCACATATAAATATACTATCATGGACATCTTTTGTAATTGTGAGCACTCATTAAAATATGACATGCTAAAAAGTTGATGTTGGACAAGGAAGACAACATAATGGGTTGTGTTTTCTTATATCCGAATAGAAGTTATATTGTCATGGATCCTCCAACATGTTGAGCTTGCCTTTCCCTCTCATGCTAGCCAAATTCTTTGCACCAAGTAGAGATACTACTTGTGCTTCCAAACATCCCTTAAACCAGTTTTGCCATGAGAGTCCACCATACCTACCTATGGATTGAGTAAGATCCTTCAAGTAAGTTGTCATCGGTGCAAGCAATAAAAATTGCTCTCTAAATATGTATGATCTATTAGTGTGAAGAAAATAAGCTTTATATGAAATTGTGATATCGAAGAGATAAAAGTGATGGACTGCATAATAAAGGTATTTATCACAAGCGGCAATATAAAGTTACGTTCTTTTGCATTAAGATTTTGTGCGTCCAACCATAAAAGCGCATGACAACCTCTGCTTCCCTCTGCGAAGGGCCTATCTTTTACTTTTATCTTCTACCCTTATATAAGAGTCATGGTGATCATCAACTTTCCTTTTTACACATTTTCCTTTGGCAAGCACTATGTGTTGGAGCGATCCAGAGACTTATATCCACTCGGATGTAGGTTTTCATAAAGTATTATTGTTGATATTACCCTTGAGGTAAAAGGTTGAGAGGCGAAACTATAAGCCCCTATCTTTCTCTGTGTCTGATTGAAACTTTGAACCCATAAATATCACGTGCATGTTAGCAATTGTGAAAGATTAAATGATAGTTGAGTATGTGGAATTTGCTAAATCAAAAGCTCTTACATAGACCCTTACTGAAAATAAGATGAATCGCAATTGTTTGATGACTAAGAACATGGTTTGTTAGTTTTCAAGAAAGTTTATGGTCTATACTTTAACATGTGAATAGCTTGTTACTTGATCATGAGAAGTTTTATGAGATGAGCTACTATTTATGATAAATAATAATGCTAGAAAAAGTGCTTGGAACTTTCATTGATCAAACATGTGCACTTGATAGCATTCACACTTCATAAATTATTTCTTTTATCATTTACCTACTCGAGGACGAGCAGGAATTAATTTTGGGGATGCTGATACGTCTCCGACGTATCTATAATTTATGAAGTATTCGTGCCATGTTTACATCAATTCTATATGATTTTGGTATGATTTGATTAGAACTAACCCAGACTGACGCTGTTTTCAGCAGAACTACCGTGGTGTTATTTTTGTGTAGAAATAAAAGTTCTCAAAATGGGCTGAAAACTTACGAAGAATATTTTGGTAAAATATAAAAAATACTGGAGCAAAAAGATACCAGAGAAGAGTCCCGGGCTAACCACAAGGGTGGGGGAGCCCCCACCCCCCTAGGGCGCGCCACCCGTCCTTGTGATCGCCTCGTGGGGCCCCCTAACGTGAAACTGACGCCAACCCTTCCCATAAATCCTAAAAACCCTAGAACAGAAGGGAGACCAGGAGTTCCACCACTGCAAGACTCTGTAGCCTCGAAAAACCAATCTAGGCCCTCTCTGGCACCCTACCGGAGGCAGCCATCATCGCCGGAGGCCATGGAGGAGGATCCCGGAGGGGGCCATCATCGCCAAGGCCCAGAGGGAGAACCTCTCCCCATATAGGGGGGAGGCCATGGAGGACGAAGTACAAGGGGGAGAACCTCTCCCCGTCTCTCTCTCGGTGGCACCAGAGTGCCAACGGGGGAATCATCGCCGCGGTGATCGTCTTCATCAACATCACCTTCATCATCATCATCCTCATCTCTTTTACGCGTTCCACTCTCCCTCACCCCATTGTAATCCCCTACTTGAACATGGTGCTTTATGCCACATAATATGATCCAATGATGTGTTGCCATCCTATGATGTTTTGAGTAGATTTCTTTTGTCTTTGGGTTGATTGATGATCTAGATTGGTACGAGTTGTATGTTTTATTTTGGTGTTGTCCTACGGCGCCTTTCATGCCGTGCACACGTGAAGGATTTTCGCTGTAGGGTGTTGCAATACATTCATGATTCGCTTATAGTGGGTTGCTAGAGTGACAGATGCTTAAACCCGAGTAAGGGGGTTGTTGCGTATGGGATAAAGGGGACTTGATATGTTAATGCTATGGTTGGGCTTTACCTTAATGATCTTTAGTAGTTGTGAATGCTTGCTAGAGTTCCAATTAGAAGTGCATATGATGCAAGAAGAGAAAGTATGTTAGCTTATGGCTCTCCCTCATATGAAATTGCAATGACGACTACCGATCTTGTTAACAATTGCGTAGGATAGGATAATTCCACACACCAACCCATCATTATTCCACACTCGCTATTTATAATATTTAGTAATATATTCTAACTTTATAATAACATCGCCTACCTTTATATTTTAGTTCTCCGATATCATGCAAAGTTATCCTCTTCATACCCACAACGTAGTTTTATTTCTCGTTTCTAGTTGGAAGCAAACGTTCGGTGTAGGTAGAGTCGTATCAGTGGTAGATAGGACTTGAGAGAATATTGATCTTACCTTTAGCTCCTTGTGGGTTCGACACTCCATACTTATCACTTCCACCTTTGGAAATTGCTGCGATGATTCCTTGCACTTGGGGATTATCACACTCCTACTAAGATAAATCAATCTACTTGGATAAAGAAGACAGATAGATTGGAGAGAAATACAAGGCTATAATATCACACATAAATAAATCTCAAAAGGATTCAAGTACTTTCAATGAATAATCTGATCATAAACCCATAATTCATCGGATCCCAACAAACACACTGTGAGAGGTAGATCAAATAGATCTCCTAAGAGATCATTGTATTGAAGATTAAAAAGAGAGAGAGAAAGCCATATAGCTACTGCTATGGACCCGTAGGTCCCGAAGAAACTACTCGCACATCATCATGCAGGCAACTGTTGGGGAACGTAGTAATTTCAAAAAAAAAATCATACGCACACGCAAGATCATGGTGATGCATAGCAACGAGAGGGCAGACTGTTGTCCACGTACCCTCGTAGACCGTAGGAGGAAGCGTTATGACAATGCGATTGATTTAGTCGTACGTCTTCACGATTGACTGATCCTAGTACCGGAAGTATGGCACCTCCGCGATCTGCACACGTTCGGCTTGGTGACATCCCACGAACTCAAGATCCAGCAGAGTGTCGAGGCAGAGCATCGTCAGCATGACATCATGATGATGGTGATGATGATTCTACCAGAATAGGGCTTCACCTAAGCACCGCTACGATATGACCGAGGTGGATTATGGTGGAGGGGGACACCGCACACGGCTAAGAGATCAATGATCAACTTGTGTGTCTATGGGGTGCCCCCCTGGCCACGTATATAAAGGATGGAAGGAGAAGGAGGCCGGCCCTCATAGGGCGCGCCCAAAGTGTGGAGTCCTACTAGGAATCCCTAATCCTAGTAGGATTCCACCTCCCACATGGAATAGGAAAAAGAGAAGGGGGGAGGAGAAGGAAGGAAGGGGGCGCCCCCTTTCCCTAGTCCAATTTGGACCAGTGCATGGGGAAGGGGCGCGGCCACCCTTGAGGCCTTTCTCTCCTTTCCCGTATGGCCCATTAAGGTCCAATACGAATTTCCGCAACTCTCCGGTACTCCGAGAAATACCCGAATCACTCGGAACCTTTCTGATGTTCGAATATAGCCTTCCAATATATCGATCTTTATGTCTCGACCATTTCGAGACTCCTCGTCATGTCCCCGATCTCATCCGGGACTCCAAATAAACTTTGATACATCAAAACACATAAACTCATAATACCGATCGTCACCGAATGTTAAGTGTGCGGACCCTACGGGTTCGAGAACTATGTAGACAAGACCGAGACACATCTCTGGTCAATAACCAATAGCGGAACTGGGATGTTCATATTGGCTCCCACATATTCTACGAAGATCTTTATCGGTCAAACAACATAACAATATACGTTGTTCCCTTTGTCACCGGTATGTTACTTGCCCGAGATTCAATCGTCGGGATCGTCATATCTAGTTTAATCTTGTTACCAGCAAGTCTCTTTACTTGTTCCATAATGCATCATCCCGCAACTAACTCATTAGTCACAATGCTTGCGAGGCTTAGACTGATGTGCATTACCGAGAGGGCCCAGAGATACCTCTCCAATACACAGATTGACAAATCCTAATCTCGATCTATGCCAACTCAACAAACACCATCGGATACACCTATAGAGCATCTTTATAATCACACAGTTATGTTGTGATGTTTGATAGCACACAAGGTGTTCCTCCGGTATTCAGGAGTTGCATAATCTCATAGTCAGAGGAACATGTATAAGTTATGAAGAAAGTAGTAGCAATAAAACTAAACGATCATTATGCTAAGCTAACGGATGGGTCTTATCCATCACATCATTCTCTAATGATGTGATCCCGTTCATCAAATGACAACACATGTCCATGGCTAGGAAACTTAACCATCTTTGATTAACGAGCTAGTCAAGTAGAGGCATACTAGGGACACTCTGTTTGTCTATGTATTCACACATGTACTAAGTTTCCGGTTAATACAATTCTAGCATGAATAATAAACATTTATCATGATATAAGGAAATATAAATAACAAATTTATTATTGCCTCTAGGGCATATTTTCTTCAGTCTCCCACTTGCACTAGAGTCAATAATCTAGTTCACATCGTCATGTGATTTAACACCAATAGTTCACATCTTTATGTGATTATTTCACATCTCCATGTGACTAACACCCAAAGGGTTTACTAAGTCAATAATCTAGTTTACATCGCTATGTGATTAACACCCAAAGAGTGATCATGTTTTGCTGTGAGAGAAAGTTAGTCAACGGGCCTGCCACATTCAGAGTCTTATGTATTTTGCAAATTTTCTATGTCTACAATGCTATGCACGGAGCTACTCTAGCTAATTGCTCCCACTTTCAATATGTATCTAGATCGAGACTTAGAGTCATCCAGATCGGTGTCAAAGCTTGCATCGACATAACTCTTTATGATGAACTCTTTGTCACCTCCATAACCGAGAAACATTTCCATATTCCACTAAGGATATTTTTGACTGTTGTCTAGTGATCCATTCCTGGATCACTATTGTACCCTGTTGCCAAACTTATGGTGAGGTACACAATAGGTCTGGTACACCGCATAGCATACTTTATAGAACCTATGACTGAGGCATAGGGAATGACTTTTCATTCTCTTTGTATTTTCTGTCGTGGTCGGGTTTTGAGTCTTTACTCAACTTCACACCTTGCAAGACGGGCAAGAACTCCTTCTTTGACTTTTCCATTTTGAACTACTTCAAAATCTTGTCAAGGTAGGTACTCATTGAAAATATATCAAGCGTCTTGATCTATCTCTATAGATCTTGATGCTCAATTTGTAAGTAGCTTCACCGAGGTATTTCTTTGAAAAAAATCCTTTCAAACACTCCTTTAGGCTTTCCAGAAAATTCTACATTATTTCCGATCAACAATATGTCATTCACATATACTTATCAGAAATGTTGTAGTGCTCCCACTCACTTTCTTGTAAATACATGCTTCACCGCAAGTCTGTATAAAACCATATGCTTTGATCACTTTATTAAAGCATATATTCCAACTCTGAGATGCTTGCACCAGTCCATAGATGGATCGCTGGAGCTTGCTCACTTTGTTAGCTCCTTTAGGATTGAAAAAACCTCCTGGTTGCATCATATACAACTCTTCTTTAAGAAATCCATTAAGGAATGCAATTTTGACATCCATTTGCCAGATTTCATAAAATGCGGCAACTGCTAACATGATTCGGACAGACTTTTAAGCATCGATACGAGTGAGAAAATCCCATCGAAGTCAACACCTTTATCTTGTCGAAAACGTTTTGCGACAATTCGAGCTTTGTAGATAGTAACACTACTATCATCGTCCGTCTTCCTCTTGAAGATCCATTTATTCTCAATGACTCACCGATCATCGGGCAAGTCAATCAAAGTCCATATTTGTTCTCATACATGGATCCTATCTCAGATTTCATGGCCTCAAGCCATTTTGCGAAATCTGGGCTCATCATCGCTTCCTCATAGTCTAGTAACATGACTTCCATAAAAGGATTACCGTACCACTCTAGTGCGGACCGTACTCTGGTTGACCTACGAGGTTCGGTAGTAACTTGATCTGAAGTTTCATGATCATCATCATTAGCTTCCTCACTAATTGGTCTACTAATCACTGGAACTGATTTCTGTGATGAACTACTTTCCAATTTGAGAGAAGGTATAGTTACCTCATCAATTTCTACTTTCCTCCCACTCACTTCTTTCGAGAGAAACTCCTTCTCTAGAAAGGATCTATTCTTAGCAACAAAATATCTTGCCTTCGGATCTGTGATAGAAGGTGTACCCAACAGTTTCTTTTGGGTATCCTATGAAGACGCGCTACTCCGATTTGGGTTCAAGCTAATCAGTTTGAAACTTTTTCACATAAGCATCGCAACCCCAAACTTTAAGAAATGACAGCTTTGGTTTCTTGCCAAACCATAGTTCATACGGTGTCATCTCAACGGATTTAGATGGTTCCCTATTTAACGTGAATGCAGCTGTGTCTCTAATGCATAACCCCAAAACGATAGTGGTAAATCGGTAAGAGACATCATAGATCGCACCATATCCAATAAAGTACGATTACAATGTTCGGACACACCATTATGATGTGGTGTTCCAGGTGGCGTGAGTTGTGAAACTATTCCACATTGTTTCAAATGAAGACCAAACTCGTAACTCAAATATTTGCCTCCGTGATCAGACCGTAGAAACTTTATTTTCTTGTTACGATGATTTTCCACTTCACTCTAAAATTCTTTGAACTTTTCAAATGTTTCAGACTTATGTTTCATTAAGTAGATATACCCATATTTTCTCAAATTATCTGTGAACGTCAGAAAATAATGATACCCGCCGCGAGCCTCAACACTCATCGGATTGCATACATCAGTATGTATTATTTCCAATAAGTCAGTTGCTTGCTCCATTGTTCTGGAGAACGAAGTTTTAGTCATCTTGCCCACAAGGCATGGTTCACAAGCATCAAATGATTCATAATCAAGTGATTCCAAAAGCCCATCAGCATGGAGTTTCTTCATGCGCTTTACACCAATATGACCTAAACGGCAGTGCCACATATAAGTTGCACTATCATTATTAACTTTGCATCTTTTGGCTTCAATATTATGAATATGTGTATTACTACGATCGAGATTCAATAAACCATTCACCTTGGGTGTATGACCCAAGAAGGTTTTATTCATGTAAACAGAATAACAATTATCCTTGACTTAAATGAATAACCGTATTGCAAATAAACATGATCCAATCATATTATGCTTTACGCAAACACCAAATAACATTTATTTTAGGTTCAACACTCATCCCGAAGGTAAATGGAGTGTGCGATGGTGATCTTATCAACCTTGGAATCACTTCCAGCTCACATCATCACCTCGCCCTTAGCTAGTCTTTGTTTATTTTGCAACTCCAGTTTTGAGTTACTACTCTTAGTAACTGAACCAGTATCAAATCCTGAGGTGTTGTTACAAAACACTAGTAAAGTACACATCAATAACATGTATATCAAATATATACTTTTGTTCACTTTGCCATCCTTCTTATCCGCGAAGTATCTAGGGCAGTTCCACTTCCAGTGACCATTTCCTTTGCAGTAGAAGCACTCAGTTCCAGGCTTGGGTCTAGCTTTGAGCTTCTTCATGGGAGTAGAAACTTGCTTGCCTTTCTTCTTTGAAGTTCCTCTTTCTTTCCCTTTGCCCTTTTCTTGAAACTAGTGGTCTTGTTAACCATCAACATGATGCTATTTCTTGATTTCTACCTTCACCGATTTCAGCATCGCAAAGATCTTGGGAATTACTTTCGTCATCCCTTGCATATTATAGTTCATCACTAAGTTCTATTAACTTGGTGATAGTGACTAGAGAACTTTATCAATTACTATCTTATCTGGAAGATTAACTCCCACTTGATTCAAGAAATTGTAGTACCCAGACAATCTGAGCACATGCTCATTGGTTGAGCTATTCTCCTCCACCTTGTAGGCAAAGTACTGTTAGAGGTCTCATACCTCTCGACACGAGCATTAGTATGAAATACCAATTTCAACTCTTAGAACATCTTATATGTTCCGTGGCATTCAAAACGTTTTTGAAGTCCCGGTTCTAAGCCGTCAAGCATGGTGGACTAAACTATTAAGTAGTCATCATATCGAGCTTTGTCAAACGTTCACAACGTGTGCATCTTCCCATGCAATAGGTCTGTCACCTGGCGGTGCATCAAGGACATAATTCTTCTGTGCAGCAATGAGGATAATCCTCAGATCATGGACCCAGTCCGCATCATTGCTACTATCATCTTTCAACTTATTTTTCTCTAGGAACATATCAAGAAATAAACGGGGAGCTACATCGCAAGCTATTGATCTACAACATAGATATGCAAATACTATCAAGACTAAGTTCATGATAAATTAAAGTTCTATTAATCATATTACTTAAGAACTCCCACTTAGATAGACACCCTCTAGTCATCTAAATGATCACGTGATCCAAATCAACTAAACCATGTCCGATCATCATGTGAGATGGAGTAGTTTTCAATGGTGAACATCACTATGTTGATCATATCTACTATATGATTCACGCTCGACCTTTTGGTCTCCAGTGTTCCAAGGCCATATCTACATATGCTAGGCTTGTCAAGTTTAACCCAAGTATTCCACGTGTGCAAAACTGGCTTGCACCCGTTGTATGTGAACGTAGAACTTATCACACCCGATCATCACGTGGTGTCTCGGCACGACGAACTGTCCCAATGGTGCAACTCAGGGAGAACACTTATACTTTGAAATTTAGTGAGAGATCATATTATAATGCTACCGCCGAACTAAGCAAAATAAGATACATAAAGGATAAACATCACATGCAATCAAAATATGTGACATGATATGGCCATCATCATCTTGTGCCTTTGATCTCCATCTCCAAAACACCGTCATGATTTGTATCATCACCGGCATGACACCATGATCTCCATCATGTTGATCTCTATCAATGTGTCGTCACATGGTCGTCTCACCAACTATTGCTTTTGCAACTATTGCTATCGCATAGCGATAAAGTAAAGCAATTATATGGCGCTTGCATCTTATGCAATAAAGAGACAACCATAAGGCTCCTGCCAGTTGCCAATAACTTTAACAAAACATGATCATCTCATACAACAACTTATATCTCATCACATCTTGACCATATCACATCACAACATGCCCTGCAAAAACAAGTTAGACGTCCTCTACTTTGTTGTTGCAAGTTTTACGTGGCTGCTACGGGCTGAGCAAAAACTGTTCTTACCTATGCATCAAAAACCACAACGCGGTATAGTAATTGCTTTTTGATCTTCAGAAATAACCCTGTTCATTGAATCCGATTCAACTAAAGTTGGAGAAACAGACACCCACTAGCCACCTGTGTGTGAAGCACGTCGGTAGAACCAGTCTCGTGTAAGCGTACGCGTAATGTCGGTCTGGGCCGCTTCATCCAACAATACCGCTGAATCAAGAATCAACTAGTGACGGCAAGCAATATGTATATACCCACGCCCACAACTCCTTTGTGCTCTACTTGTGCATATAACATCTACGCATAGACCTGGCTCGGATGCCACTGTTGGGGAACATAGTAATTTCAAAAAAAATCCTACGCACACGCAAGATCATGGTGATGCATAGCAATGAGAGGGAAGAGTGTTGTCCATGTACGCTCGTAGACCGTAAGCGGAAGCGTTATGACAAAGCGGTTGATGTAGTCATACGTCTCCACGATCGATCGATCGATCCTAGTACCGAAAGTACGGCACCTCCACGATCTGCACAAGTTCGGCTCGGTGACGTCCCACGAACTCACAATCCAGTAGAGTGTCGAGGGAGAGCTTCGTCAGCATGACGGCGTGATGACGGTGATGATGATGCTATCGGAACAGGACTTCGCCTAAGCACCGCTATGATATGACCAAGGTGGATTATGGTGGAGGGGGGCACCGCACACGGCTAAGAGATCAATGATCAACTTGTGTGTCTATGGGGTGCCCCTGGCCACGTATATAAAGGATGGAGGGAGGAGGAGGCCGGCCCTCATAGGGCGTGCCCAAAGTGTGGAGTCCTACCAGGACTCCCTAGTCCCAGTAGGATTCCACCTCCCACATGGAATAGGAAAAAAGGGAAGGGAGAAGGAGAAGGAAGGAAGGGGGCGCCCCCTTTCCCTAGTCCAATTCGGACCAATCCATGGGGAAGGGGTGCGGACACCCTTGAGGCCTTTCTCTCCTTTCCCGTATGGCCCATTAAGGTCAAATACGAATTCCTATAACTCTCTGGTACTCCGAAAAATACCAGAATCACTCGAAACCTTTCCGATGTCCGAATATAGCCTTCCAATATATCGATCTTTACGTCTTGACCATTTCGAGACTCCTCGTCATGTTCCCGATCTCATCTGGGACTCCGAAGAAACTTAGGTACATCAAAACATATAAACTCATAATACCGATCGTCACCGAACGTTAAGCGTGCGGACCCTACGGGTTCGAGAACTATGTAGACATGACCGAGACACGTCTCCGGTCAATAACCAATAGCATGTCGGTGGGAACGACACCTACGGTATCACAAGAATCCCTACTACGATTAGCGGGGCGCAGGGTCGTGAGAAGAGCGGATCTAACAGGTAGCACACGGTTCATTTATCCAGGTTCGGGCCACGAGGACGCGTAAAACCCTACTCCTGCTTTGGTGGATTCTATATCTGTGTTCTTGAGCTAGCTATGGGGCATGAGGAGCTCCAAAAAGCTGAATCCTTCTCCTGGTCGCCTCGGGCCTCCTTTTATAGAAAAAGGGGTTGCCATAGTGGCACACAGGAGGTGGAAAGGGTACAGTGATGCGAGGTTATCCCTCGCATTACATGACAAGGCGCATTTAATGCGTCTTGCTTAGGTGTCCTTGCTTTATCGAGGACGGGGGAGAGACCTGTCTCGTTCGTCGCCGCTCCTTCTTGTGTCGACACGAGCCCTGGCCAGCGATGCCAATGATGCCACATAGGTAGGCAGGCAGCTGAGGTGGCGTAGTGGTGGGTCTTCATGAAGATCTGCATGTTGCCACGTAGGTGCCTGCCCAGCTGGTTGGGTCGGCAGCTGCATGCATGCGGTGGTGGAGGTTTAGTCAGTGTGGGCCTAATGGTGGCCCTGCGGGTGTCCTCGGTAAGGGCCTTGCCGGGGCCCCGGCAAGGGTCTTGCCGGGGCGCCTTGTCAGAACCCCGATTCTAAGCCACATCGATCTAGCGGGTAACACCTCATATCACTTTGCGGCCTCACGCACGGTATCCCACGGGTGTCGCCTTACCACGGCCGGGACCGTTTGCGCCTTTTGGCTCGCGTATATGACAATGTCCCTAGCATCCATATGACCGAGAACCCGGGCCGACATGGCTAGTCGTGAACCCAAAGCGGCACAGACCTATGGAGACAGGCATACATGAATCACATCGAACTTGTCGGTCATCAACGAGTGATTCCAGGCTGTAGCACTGGGCTAACAGGACTCCGGGGATCCCGGGCTGTAGCAGGCTAGACAGGACTCCGGAGATCACCGCGTGACATTTCCCCAAAGGGACAAACATAGGGACGAAGTGAAACACATGCCGGCCAGTCAAGTGTCCTGAACAGTAGTGCTGGGCTAGCAGGACTCCGGTGAACCGGGCTGTAGCGGACTACTATGGCTCGAGGAGCACTAAACTACATTTCCCCATAAGAAAGGCTGCGAAGGACAAACAACTAGATTGTCGGATCCCACTCATACCAAGCATTTCAATCATACACACAATATGCCCGATATGAGTACATACAACATGGCATCACAACAAAACTCTACAACTCAAGTACTTTATTTAAAGGCTCCAGGGAGCCATACATAACATATTCATACAGGTAGGAGTCACATGACCCGACACTCAAGTCATACAGTCATACAAGCACATGCGGAAGCAACTAGTCTGGGTACAGACTCTAGAAAGAAAGAAGGCTTCTCGAAGCCCGTCTATCTACATAGGGCCCTCCATGGCCTGGATCACCACCTGGGTGGCTAGTCACTCGTCGACATCAAGGTCTACGTAAAACCCATCGGAGGGGGCAGTGTTGTCGTCTGAAAACAATAAATAAGCAAACATGAGTACAAAGGTACTCAGCAAGTCTTACATCAGAACCTACTATACATGCTCATTCTCAAGAAGGTGGTGGGGTTTATGCAGCAAGCCAGCTTTGACTCTTGGCTAAGCTATCCTACGGAACCTTTTAGCAAAATAGTTTTCGCACACGAGTCCACTACTCACCATCACAATACTCCACCGTGGATCCTCCCTCGTATCCTGCAAGAGGGCCTTCCTCGGTACTCACACTTATCTTGAGTCTTTTAGTAGTATCCGTTAACTTGTCTATGAACTGTATAGGCAACCAAGTAGTCCTTTACCGCGGACGCGGCTATTCGAATAGTTTTATACCCTGCAGGGGTGTACTTCGTCATACACACTTACAGCCGTCTACACGACATGTACTCGGCAACCTTCAAGCGGAAGCCCAGCGAGGGTGTCGGCCACGGCCTACCTAAACACCTAAGCCCCTAGTCCAGGTTATCGCCTATCCAGGTTCCATCCGCAGGGAGTCCGGCCGAGGTTTCCACATACGGCCCCGAACGATGTGAACAGGGTTCCCGAGACACCAAACGGGTGGCTCGGTACACCATGCCACGGTGTATCTACCGCAACATAGCCCACCCCTAGGGTCAGCGCTACGCACGGCCGCCAACACATATCCTACAAACACCAGAAACTATTTGCAACTCCTGGACAGAGTACTAGGGTGGCTAAGAAGCCAAGAGGGTCCATTTGTTTCGGGCCCAATGTATGGTAGTAACTGCATCTCAAATCACACATACAGATCTCAGTTCTTATGGACGGCCTCAATGAAACAACCCACCATGTACTCCTACATGGCCTCTCATCGATACCTTTACCAAAACATGTTCAACACATCCCACATATTACTGACACAAGCATTTCACTCTAGTCCATCACCCAGATGAACCAGCCCTGACACAACTCTAAGCATAGCAGGCATAGCAAGGTAGGAATCACAAAACATGGCTCAATCAACTCCTACACATGCTAGTGGGTTTCATCTAGTTACTGTGGCAATGTCAGGTCATGCAGAGGATAAGGGTTCAACTACCGTAGCACACAGCAGTTTGAAACGCGTTGTCTTAATGCAGTAAACAAGAGCAGGAGCGAGAACATGGGTTTGTATCGGAATGATCAATGGTTGCTTGCCTGATGGAGTGGTAACAGGATACTGCCCTTCAGTTGGATACTCGTCAATATCCTCGGAGGCAGAACCTACCACGAAGAACACAACCGAGCACAATCAACACATGATGATATGCAACAATATGATGCATCCTATGACATGGCAGTATGAATGTGTTTTGGCCTAATGCAAGCTAAAACAGAAGGGTAATTGCTTATTTGAACCAAAGGTTCAAGTGTTAGCTCATTTGACTTGATCATATTAGTGCATCACCTTATATTGCATAAATAGCAGGTTTAACTTGTTCTGACATGCATGAAACCAGTACCAATGGATAGCTTGGATTTTTCTGATAATTTTACATATATAATTTGTCTCATTTGGAGTTATGGTTGAATTTCTATGAATTTTTGAAGTTTAGGCAATTTTCTGGAATTTTCTATATAAAATTAAATCCAGAAAAGAGTTATTGCGTCAGCCTTGCGTCAGCATGACATCAGCAAGTCAACAGGCCCGGTACAGGTCAAACCTGACCTGTGGGACCCGTGTGTCAGTGGCTCATCTAGTTAATTAACTAATTAATTTAGATTAACACTAAACAGGTTTAATTACTAGGGGGGCCCGCTTGTCATTGACTCAGGGGAGTCAACTGGGCCCACCCAGTCAATGGTCAAGGTCAACACTCGTCGGCGTCTACCCGCCGGCGAGGCCAGACGCGGCGGAGGAAGTGCATTTGCACGTTCCGGCCACCAAACGGGAGGCGGAGAGCATCTACGAGCTCCTGGGAACGAGCCGCAGCTCTTGGTGGTGATGGTTGAGCTCGGGGTGGCCGGAGACGTCGCCGGCGACGACTTTGGCGGTCGCCGGAGTTCGGGCGCCGATGGAAACGGCGACGCCGTGCACGGGAGGAGCAACGGGTAGCACCTACGCGTTCTGCAGACTCCCACAAAGCCAACGGGCATACGCACGGGGCCGATTGGCCACCGGAGCCTCGTCGGCGACGAGTTCGTGCGGCGGTGTGCTTCGGGCGTCATGGGAAGTGGTGCTACAACGAGCGCTAGGCCGTGGGGTTAGGGGGAAACGACGGAGGAGCTCACTAGGAGGTCGAAGCGCAGCTCAGTGGGCCTGGGGACGACCTAGACGGCGCGAATCGAAGACGAGGTTGCCGGCGGCCGAAGGTTGAAGAAGAGCTCGAAGTCGACGTTGCAGGGCTTCCGGCGGGGCGTGGTTCGGTGAGGGGGTCGAGGACGATGTCACGGAGCTCGTGGGCACAACCGAGGGGCGAGGGGGTGGCTGTGGCCGTGGTGGTTCTCGTCGGCGGCGGCGGCCGCGTTCTGTGGAAGTGAGAGGGAGCCAGAGGAGGGGATGAGCACGGGGGGAGGAGGAATGAGAGGGCCTGGGGGTGCGTGGCCGTCTCTGTGGCATTGGGAGGGAGTCCGGGGAAGCAGGAGGTGGCGCGCAGGGTGGAGGTGGCGCGCGCGTGCCGGTGAGCGTCGGGCACACGCCCGCGTCCTTCTGTCCGAGGAGGGGGACAACAAGAGGCAGCTGGGGTGGGCTGGGCCGCCAGCTGGAGATGGGCCAGGTAAGTGGCCCAGTGGCCTTTCCCTCTTTATTTATTTTTGTTTTTCTATTTCTGTTATTTTGTTTTGATTTAGTTTAAATACTAAATCATTTTATAAAATCCTGAAAATATTTATGGGCACTTGCTGAATTATTTCAGTGGCCCAAAAAATAGTTCCAACATTATTTGAGCATTTGAATTATTTAATAGCATTTAAATGCCCAAATTCAATTACGTATGATTTAAATCAATGCCCTTTTGTTGACCTAAAATTATGTGCACCATTTTTCCCAAGGGTTCTAGCCCTAGGCAAAGAGGGTGAACATTTTTGAAGGGCATTTCAGGTTCATTGAATTTATTTTTAGTAAACTCTAGTTGATTTCAGGGGGGGTGCTGGGGGTTCTGCTTTCCCCATTTCAATTTTCTGATGAAGTTAAACATGATGCACACTCTAATGCATGATCTAACTAGGGTGTGACAACTCACCCCCACTCAATAGAATCTCGTCCCAAGATTTAGGATCATCTGGGAAGAAGGTGGGGTACTCGAGTCGAAGACGATCCTCCCTTTCCCAAGTGGCTTCTTCCTCGGAATGGTGTGACCATTGAACCTTGAGAAACTTGATATTATGACGTCGAGCGGTACGCTCGGCTTGATCAAGGATACGAACGGGGTATTCCCGATAGGAAAGGTTATCTTGTAAATCAAGCGTTTCGTGGTCCACTCCACGGATAGGATCCGCGAAGCAACGCCTGAGTTGCGAAACGTGGAAGACATCGTGAACTCTGGAGAGATGCGGAAGTAGTTCCAATTGGTAGGCAACTTCTCCTCGTTTGGCAAGAATGCGAAAGGGTCCAATGTAACGAGGAGCCAATTTGCCTTTGATACCGAAGCGATGGGTTCCCTTTAACGGGGTAACCCGAAGGTAAGCCTTCTCGTCAATTTCAAATGTCATAGGCTTATGTTTATGATCATATTGACTCTTTTGGCGAGATTGGGCTGTTTTCAATTTCTCACGAATAACGCGAACCTACTCTTCTGCTTCCTGAATCATATCCGGGCCAAAGAGTTGTCTTTCCCCGGTTTCTGACCAGTTAAGAGGCGTTCGACATTTTCGTCCATAGAGAACTTCGAAGGGAGCTTTGCCCAAACTAGCTTGATAGCTATTGTTATAAGCAAACTCCGCGAATGGAAGGCATTTCTCCCAACTCATTCCGAACGAGATAACAGAAGCTCGGAGCATATCTTCCAGAATTTGATTGACTCGCTCTACTTGACCACTTGATTGAGGATGGAAGGCGGTGCTAAAGGAGAGATGAGTTCCCATAGCATTTTGGAAACTTTCCCAAAATCGAGAGGTGAAGAGACTTCCACGGTCTGAGTTAATTTCCAATGGGACACCATGAAGAGACACTATTCGGGAGATGTATAAGTCAGCTAGCTGGCTAGCGGTGATACTCTCACGAACAGGTAGAAAATGGGCTACTTTGGAAAGTCGGTCGATCACAACGAAGATGGCATTATTTCCTCTCTTGGTCCTGGGAAACCCAGTGATGAAATCCATACTGATTTTGTCCCATTTCCATTCAGGAATAGCCAAAGGTTGAAGGGTGCCAGCAGGCCGTTGATGCTCTGCTTTAACACGATGACAAACGTCGCAATTAGCAATGTATTGAGCGATTTCTCTCTTCATCCTAGTCCACCAAAACCTCTGGCGTAGGTCTTGATACATTTTAGTACTACCGGGATGAATGGTGAGAGGGGATTCATGAGCTTCCTTAAGGATCAGTCGCCTCAGATTTCGCGCCTTTGGAACCACTAGGCGATTCCCAAAGTATACGACACCTTGATCATCAATGGAGAAACAATTCACGACTCCTTTCTTAACGTTTCTCTTGATACGGGAAATTCCCGGATCTATCTTCTGTGCCTTGATGACCTGATCCGTAAGGGTAGGTTCCGCCACCAGGGTGGATAGGAATCCTTGAGGAACAGTGTGAAGATTAAGCTTGCGAAATTCCTCATGGAGAAGTGGTTGACTTTGTTGTAACATCAGGTTGTTACAGTAGGACTTACGACTTAGAGCATCAGCCATGACATTGGCTTTGCCAGGGGTGTAAGTTATTCCTAAGTCGTAATCCGAGATCAACTCGACCCAACGTCTTTGCCTGAGATTCAAATCTGGTTGGGTGAAGATATATTTCAAGCTTTGGTGATCGGTGAAGATCTCGCAACGATTACCGAGAAGGTAATGTCGCCAGGTTTTGAGTGCATGGACTACAGCTGCAAGCTCTAGATCATGTGTGGGATAATTTTCCTCATGTGGGTGTAATTGCCGTGAAGCATAGGCAATTACCTGACGATCTTGCATGAGTATGCAACCTAGTCCTTGTCGCGAGGCGTCGCAATAGATAATAAAGTCCTTGGAGAAATCTGGTGGTACCAGTACGGGAGCAGATGTCAGGCGTCTTTTCAGTTCCTGAAAACTGAACTCGCACTGTGGAGTCCACTCGAACTTTTTATCTTTCTTGAGGAGTTCAGTTAGAGGTTTAGCAACCTTGGAGAAATTCTCAACGAAGCGACGGCAATAGCTCGCTAGGCCAAGGAAACTCTGAACTTGCTTGACCGTTTCAGGTGGAGTCCAATCAAGGACGGCTTGAACTCGCTCGGGATTGACAGCAATACCCTTACCAGAGATTACATGGCCTAGATAGGTCACTTCTGACAACCAAAATTCACACTTGGAGAATTTGGCATAAAGGCGATGCTCTTGAAGTTTCATCAATACCAGCCTTAGATGTTCGGCATGTTCCTCTTCATTCTTGGAGTAGATGAGTATGTCATCGAGGTATACTACGACGAATTTGTCCAAGTACTCCATGAAAACCGAATTCATTAACCGGGAGAAGGTGGCCGGGGCATTGGTTAAACCAAAGGACATGACGGTGTACTCGTATTGGCCATAACGAGTAACAAAGGCCGTTTTGGGAATGTCCCCGTTTCTGATTTTGATTTGATGGTAGCCCAACCTCAAATCCATCTTGGAGAAGACTGAGGATCCAGCGAGCTGATCATACAGGTCGTTGATCCTGGGAAGCGGGTATTTGTTCTTGATGGTGACCAGATTGACAGGTCGGTAATCCACTACCATTCGATCCGTTCCATCCTTCTTCTTGACGAAGAGGACGGGGCAAGCCCAAGGAGAGGAGCTAGGACGGATGAACCCTTTGTTCAAGGACTCATCGAGTTGGTTCTTAAGCTCGGCTAGTTCTAAGGGTGCCATCTTGTAGGGTCTTCTAGCAATTGGAACGGTTCCTGGAACAAGGTCTATCACAAACTCGACATCCCTGTCAGGTGGAACACCTGGCAGTTCTTCCGGAAACACGTCCGGAAAGTCTCGGACTACCGGAACGTCCTCAAGGTCTGGAAGAGGGTTGGCATTTAGGGAGTAAAGTTGGCGCTTGGCCACTCGAGTTAAGACATTAACTGTCTTGCCCAAGGGGTGAGTAAGTTGAACGGTTCTAGTGGCACAATCGATCTTGGCATAATGAGCCGACATCCAGTCCATACCCAAGATGATGTTTATGTCGGAGGACTTGAGAGCTATTAAAGATGCAAGGAAGACAAGCCTATCGACAAGAATTTCGTTCCCATGGCTTACCCTAGAAGTTTGCCATTTGGAACCCGGAGTTTGAATTACCATGGAAGTGGGCATGTCACAGAATGTCGTGTTATGCAACCGAGCATAATTCTCAGATATGAATGAATGAGATGCTCCAGTATCGAAAAGAACAGATGCCGGATGGCAGTTAACAAGGAGCGTACCAAGGACGACGTTGGGATCCTCATGAGCCCCTTCGGCCGAAACATAGTTGACATGGCCACGTGCAGTGGTGGCCGGCTTGGCGTAGAAAGTCTTTCCCGCGGGCTTACCACGGCCAACGGACTTTCCAGCTTGATTGGGGTTGTTCTGGGGGCACTCTCGACTATAGTGACCCGGTTCTCCACACTTGAAGCATGTTACCACAGTGGGGCGTGGAGTAACATTAGCAGCGGGGCCACCATAGGGCTTGGGCAGTGCAAATTGCTGGTTGGGACGAGGCGCCTCAAAGGATGGCCTCGGGGTGAATCTGGGTGGCAGTGCGGTGCTTGGAATCCACACCCGGCGCTTCTGAGCTCCAGAGCCGGATGAAGACCCAAAATCACGGGAGTGCTTGCGTGAAGCGTCATAATCAGTCTGGCCTGTCTCAGCACTGATAGCTTTATTGACCAGCTTCTGGAAGGATGTGCACTCGTGCAGACGGAGATCACGGCGAAGCTCAGGGCTAAGTCCCTTGCGGAACCTTGCCTGCTTCTTGGCGTCAGTAGAAACCTCTTCAGGAGCATAGCGTGCCAGGTTCCCAAATTCTCGGCTATATGCATCCACAGTCAGCCTTCCTTGGGTGAAGTTGCAGAACTCCTCCCTCTTGCGATCCATGAGACCTTCCGGAATGTGATGCTCACGGAAAGCCTCGCTGAACTCAGCCCAGGTAGTAATTTGACCGACAGGGCGCATAGCTTCATAGTTTTCCCACCAATGGCTAGCGGGGCCCTCGAGATGATAGGCAGCATAGGTAACCTTGTCGGCTTCGGCTACGTTGGCAGAACGTAGCTTGTGGGTGATGCTGCAAAGCCAATCATCCGCGTCGAGGGGCTCGACGGAATGGTTAAACTTTGGTGGGTACAGCTTGATAAAGTCGTTGATTGACACCAAGTCATTTCATGGGTGGCGTGCAGTGTTCTGCTCAATCCGCTCCAGTAGGCGGTTGGTCTCACGCTTGTTCCTTTCCGCCTCCAGCATCACTTCGGCCAGGGAAGGCGGGTGAGGCAAATTTTCACCTCTAGCTGCACTGGCTTCCCCCTGCTCTGGGACAGCAGGGTTGCCGCGGGTGTTGACCATCCTAGGTGGAAACAAGACAACGGTTTAGACAAGGATGGATCAAACTTAACAAGGAAGTGCAGAATGTAAAGGATAGCACGGAATGCAGAGATGCTCATTCATATGCCATGGTAATATAAAACTGCCATATATACACCAACGGTCATACTCGTCATACATAGTTTAGTACAAGCCCATGCTACAGTACAACTATGAAGGTAGACATTACATCTCATCGGAGGCATTCCGAGTCCCTATACATTATTTGTCTACACCTCCGGAATCGATTACACACCAAGTCGTATTCCACAAGTCACGCAGGACAGTGGGGATACAACTACTACAATACTAGTGGTACTACTGCCAACTCAGATAGCTCCGTAGTAGTCCTCATAGAAGTCACCTCCATAGCCTGGAAGTTCAACGTGATCATCCGGAAACAGACGGTCCTAAGGAGCCTGTGGACCATAGGGGCTAGGATGAGGTCTTGGACCAACAAACGGTGGCCTGCGGGGACCACGGGGTGGGGTGATGCCTCCCACATCACGCCAATCCACCATGTCTGGCAGAGATGCTCTCACAGGATACAGATCCCTGGTATCCATACATCCAGCTTGCACTACGGGTGCAAACCGAGTCAATGTGGCCCAATGATCAGCATGGGTATTAAAAAGCTCCAGCCTCAAGGCCCGATTCTCTCGGTCCTTATCTTCGAGCATCTCAGCGGTGGTACGAGTTAATGAGTCCTCCTGAGTGGAGTCAGCATAGATAGCCTGAAGATACCCCTGCACTCCCGGAAGTGAAGCTGGCATGTAACAGAAGTCAGTGTTCCGAAGCAGGCCAGTCCGGACTCGCAAGATGGTCATCATGGAGTAGGCAGCATCCTGCACAGCCATCTCAACGGTAACTCCGAGTCCATAGGAACGGTGAAGGGGCTTGGTAGATCCAGGATAGGAAGGAAATATCCTGACGGTGCAGAAATACTGGCTTTTATTAAAGTCGCAGAACTGCCCTTCAACAGTGTATTCGGGATACCAACGGTATCCTGTCTCGATCATGACCCGGACTAACATAGCAGTATGACCGGGCACGTCGAGGCACCTGGTCAGGCGAACCACTTGATTTTGAGAATGGTTGGCCATCTGAAAGCACAACCACAAGACAAGACATCAGAATTCCTAGGGAAAATTGGACAGCATAACGGCTGTAAATGCTCAGAAAAAGATTTGAGACATCCACAACAGTTCACAATACCGCTCAATAGCATCATATCAAGGTTCTGATTCAAATAGCAACGTACTAAAATAGTAGAAACTGGACTGGAACTCGTAGCAATAATCCTATAAACTACTGCGGATTAGTAACACGTGAACCTGATAGAAGAAGAGAGCCTAGTCCTTAACCCACGTTGAATGAGAAGAGAATGACTCAGATCAGAAGCATAGGGTAAAGGAGTAAAATAACCTTACGTTCCCTCCCACAATCAATTCCCTTACATATAACTAAGCATTTCTAGACTCGACATCGACCAGTTTGGCTCAACGAACCTACAGGCAGTCCGGCTCTGATGCCAACGCTGTCAGAACCCCGATTCTAAGCCACATCGATCTAGCCGGTAACACCTCATATCACTTTGCGGCCTCACGCACGGTATCCCATGGGTGTCGCCTTACCACGGCCGGGACCGTTTGCGCCTTTTGGCTCGCGTATATGACAATGTCGCTAGCATCCATGTGACCGAGAACCCGGTCCGACATGGCTAGTCGTGAACCCAAAGCGGCACAGACCTATGGAGACAGGCATACATGAATCACATTGAACATGTCGGTCATTAACGAGTGATTCCGGGCTGTAGCACTGGGCTAACAGGACTCCGGGGATCCCGGGCTGTAGCAGGCTAGACAGGACTCCGGAGATCACCGCGTGACATTTCCCCGAAGGGACAGACATAGGGACGAAGTGAAACACATGCCGGCCAGTCAAGTGTCCTGAACAGTAGTGCTGGGCTAGCAGGACTCCGGTGAACCGGGCTGTAGCGGACTACTATGGCTCGAGGAGCACTAGACTACATTTCCCCATAAGAAATGCTGCGAAGGACAAACAACTAGATTGTCGGATCCCACTCATACCAAGCATTTCAATCATACACACAATATGCCCGATATGAGTACATACAACATGGCATCACAACAAAACTCTACAACTCAAGTACTTTATTTAAAGGCTCCAGGGAGCCATACATAACATATTCATACAGGTAGGGGTCACATGACCCGACACTCAAGTCATACAGTCATGCAAGCACATGCGGAAGCAACTAGTCTGGGTACAGACTCTAGAAAGAAAGAAGGCTTCTCGAAGCCCGTCTATCTACATAGGGCCCTCCATGGCCTGGATCACCACCTAGGTGGCTAGTCACTCGTCGACGTCAAGGTCTACGTAAAACCCATTAGAGGGGGCAGTGTTGTCGTCTGAAAACAATAAATAAGAAAACATGAGTACAAAGGTACTCAGCAAGTCTTACATCAGGACCTACTATACATGCTCATTCTCAAGAAGGTGGTGGGGTTTATGCAGCAAGCCAGCTTTGACTCTTGGCTAAGCTATCCTATGGAACCTTTTAGCAAAATAGTTTTCGCACACGAGTCCACTACTCACCATCACAATACTCCACCGTGGATCCTCCCTCGTATCCTGCGAGAGGGCCATCCTCGGTACTCACACTTATCTTGAGTCTTTTAGTAGTATCCGTGAACTTGTCTATGAACTGTATAGGCAACCAAGTAGTCCTTTACCGTGGACGCGGCTATTCGAATAGTTTTATACCCTGCAGGGGTGTACTTCGTCATACACGCTTACCGCCGTCTACACGACATGTACTCGGCAACCTTCAAGCGGAAGCCCAGCGAGGGTGTCGGCCACGGCCTACCTAAACACCTAAGCCCCTAGTCCAGGTTATCGCCTATCCAGGTTCCATCCGCAGGGAGTCCGGCCAAGGTTTCCACATACGGCCCCGAACGATGTGAACAGGGTTCCCGAGACACCAAACGGGTGGCTCGGTACACCATGCCATGGTGTATCTACCGCAACATAGCCCACCCCTAGGGTCAGCGCTACGCACGGCCGCCAACACATATCCTACAAACACCAGAAACTATTTGCAACTCCTGGACAGAGTACTAGGGTGGCTAAGAAGCCAAGAGGGTCCATTTGATTCGGGCCCAATGTATGGTAGTAACTGCATCTCAAATCACACATACAGATCTCAGTTCTTATGGACGGCCTCAATGAAACAACCCACCATGTACTCCTACATGGCCTCTCATCGATACCTTTACCAAAACATGTTCAACACATCCCACATATTACTGACACAAGCATTTCACTCTAGTCCATCACCCAGATGAACCAGCCCTGACACAACTCTAAGCATAGCAGGCATAGCAAGGTAGGAATCACAAAACATGGCTCAATCAACTCCTACACATGCTAGTGGGTTTCATCTAGTTACTGTGGCAATGACAGGTCATGCAGAGGATAAGGGTTCAACTACCGTAGCACACAGCAGTTTGAAACGCGTTGTCTTAATGCAGTAAACAAGAGCAGGAGCGAGAACATGGGTTTGTCTCGGAATGATCAATGGTTTCTTGCCTGATGGAGTGGTAACAGGATACTGCCCTTCAGTTGGATACTTGTGAATATCCTCGAAGGCAGAACCTACCACGAAGAACACAACCGAGCACAATCAACACATGACGATATGCAACAATATGATGCATGCTATGACATGGCAGTATGAATGTGTTTTGGCCTAATGCAAGCTAAAACAGAAGGGTAATTGCTTATTTGAACCAAAGGTTCAAGTGTTAGCTCATTTGACTTGATCATATTAGTGCATCACCTTATATTGCATAAACAGCAGGTTTAACTTGTTCTGACATGCATGAAACCAGTACCAATGGATAGCTTGGATTTTTCTGATAATTTTACATATATAATTTGTCTCATTTGGAGTTATGGTTGAATTTCTATGAATTTTTGAAGTTTAGGCAATTTTCTGGAATTTTCTATATAAAATTAAATCCAGAAAAGAGTTATTGCGTCAGCCTTGCGTCAGCATGACGTCAGCAAGTCAACAGGCCTGGTACAGGTCAAACCTGACCTGTGGGACCCGTGTGTCAGTGGCTCGTCTAGTTAATTAACTAATTAATTTAGATTAACACTAAACAGGTTTAATTAGCAGGGGGGGCCCGCTTGTCATTGACTCAGGGGAGTCAACTGGGCCCACCCAGTCAATGGTCAAGGTCAACACTCGCCGGCGTCTAGCCGCCGGCGAGCCCAGACGCGGCGGAGGAAGTGCATTTGCATGTTCCGGCCACCAAACGGGAGGCGGAGAGCATCTACGAGCTCCTGGGAACGAGCCGCAGCTCTTGGTGGTGATGGTTGAGCTCGGGGTGGCCGGAGACGTCGCCGGCGACGACTTTGGCGGTCGCCGGAGTTCGGGCGCCGATGGAAACGGCGACGCCGTGCACGGGAGGAGCAACGTGTAGCACCTACGCATTCTGCAGGCTCCCACAAAGCCAACGGGCATATGCACGGGGCTGATTGGCGACCGGAGCCTCGTCGGCGACGAGTTCGTGCGGCGGTGTGCTTCAGGCGTCATGGGAAGTGGTGCTATGATGAGCGCTAGGCCGTGGGGTTAGGGGGAAACGACGGAGGAGCTCACTGGGAGGTCAAAGCGCAGCTCAGTGGGCCTGGGGACGACCTAGACGGCGCGAATCGAAGATGAGGTCACCGGCGGCCGAAGGTTGAAGAAGAGCTCGAAGTCGACGCTGCAGGGCTTCCGGTGGGGCGTGGTTCGGTGAGGGGGTCGAGGACGATGTCGCGGAGCTCGTGGGCACAACCGAGGGGCGAGGGGGTGGCTGTGGCCGTGGTGGTTCTCGTCGGCGGCGGCCGCCGCGTTCTGTGGAAGTGAGAGGGAGCCAGAGGAGGGGATGAGCACGGGGGGAGGAGGAATGAGAGGGCCTGGGGGTGCGTGGCCGTCTCCGTGGCATTGGGAGGGAGTCCGGGGAAGCAGGAGGTGGCGCGCAGGGTGGAGGTGGCGCGCGCGTGCCGGCGAGCGTCGGGCACACACGCCCGCGTCCTTCTGTTCGAGGAGGGGGACGACAGGAGGCAGCGGGGGTGGGCTGGGCCGCCAGCTGGAGATGGGCCAGGTAAGTGGCCCAGTGGCCTTTCCCTCTTTATTTATTTTTGTTTTTCTATTTCTGTTATTTTGTTTTGATTTAGTTTAAATACTAAATCATTTTATAAAATCCTGAAAATATTTATGGGCACTTGCTGAATTATTTCAGTGGCCTAAAAAATAGTTCCAACATTATTTGAGCATTTTAATTATTTAATAGCATTTAAATGCCCAAATTCAATTACTTATGATTTAAATCAATGCCCTTTTGTTGACCTAAAATTATGTGCACCATTTTTCCCAAGGGTTCTAGCCCTAGGCAAAGAGGGTGAACATTTTTGAAGGGCATTTCAGGTTCATTGAATTTATTTTTAATAAACCCCAGTTGATTTCAGGGGGGGTGCTGGGGGTTCTGCTTTCCCCATTTCAATTTTCTGATGAAGGTAAACATGATGCACACTCTAATGCATGATCTAACTAGGGTTTGACACGCCTGCTGTCATCCCCGGCAAGGCGCTTGCCGGGGGCCTTGTGGTCTTCCTCGGCCGGGATCCCCCCAAGGGTTGTCGTCTCCTTAGTGCGTATCTGATCTTGAATGTCTTCACAAAGATCTGCATGCCACCACGGGGATGTTTCCCGAATCCTTGCCCCATGGGGGCAGTGGACTCAAGGGTGATTTGCTTTGTAGGTGTGGGGCGAGTTGCCGTGGCAAGGGTCTTGCCGGGGTTGCTAGAACTGTCTCCCGGCAAGGATCTTGCCGGGGGAGTTCGTTTCGTCCCCTTTGCTCTTCATGGTCTTGGCCTTGGCGTCGTTCTAGTCCTCTTGAGCTTCGGTCTTACCCTGGCTCACCTCCCTTGCCTTGCTTGGTGTGGTGGTATCCACGGCTCAGACTGCCCGTGCATAGTTATAGGGGTACAAAAAGTGTACCCCTCTTTTTGTACACCGACAGGAGCCCCCGGGCCTGGGCCACACATAAGAGCAACGCGTTGTTGGGCTAGGCCCAAAACGGTGCGCGGGCAGGCGGGGCGGTTTTTACCGCGATAAGATTCTTCGCGTGCTGCGCTTCCCATGACTCCCGGGCGTGGCGCGGCATGGGGAGGCGCGTGTGACGTGGGCGGTATGCGTGGGGTTGGTTCCCGCGGGCATGCGTCACACCACAGTTAATGTGAAAGGAGGCGGCCCGTGTTTTCCCCATAAAAAAGGAATAACCGCGGGCGCGCTGCTCACTTTCTCCTCTTTCCTCGTGCCTTCTCCAATCTCAGAGCCGTCGTTTCCCCTCTTCCTTCCCTCCTAAGCTTCCGCCGTCGCCCACCGTCGCTACTTCGCCATCCCCCTTCCTTAGCCCTCTAAACTTCTTGGCCACCATGACGCCCAAATCCGTCAAGGGCAAGGGGGCGGCTATGGGCGCTGGGACTGTGGAGCCGTCGGAGAGCGCGCTGTCGGGGGACCGGACGAAGTCCGCCTTTTTCTTCCCCTTGACGGTTGATGTTCATGAGCTTCGAGCCTCCTTCAGGCCCCTATGGGGAGTGAAGACGGGAGGGAGAGAGTTTGGGACACCCGGCGACGCGCGTCATTCCTGCTGCTTGCGCCGATCCTGCTCCAAATCGGTATCGATTATCTTTCTTGCGGGTTATGCCCCCCTTTCTCCGATTTCTTCTGCGACATTATGCACACCTTCGGCTTTCGCCTCTTGGATTTTACTCCGAATGCGGTGGCGTGCATGGCTTTCTTCGCGCATCTTTGCGAAGGCTTTGCCGGGGTGCAGCCCAACACGGCGCTCTTCCGCCATTATTTCTTCCCTCGGATCCAGCCGGGAGGTGCCGTCTCTGGTTGCGTCACCTGGATCCCAAGATCCAAGGGGGCGTACCCGGACGGTGCCATGAAGGAGAGGTCAGAGGAATGGCGCGGCCGGTGGTGCTGGATTGAGGATGAAGACCCGCCGGAATTCTACAAGGTCCACCGAGTGCCGCCGGTCCGTGGCAGCGATTGGAGCGATGTCGACGCCGCCGACGGGAGGCTCACGGTTGCCACTACTAGGATTCTCCAGCTCACCCGGGCTGGACTCACCCTCGAGATGATCGGGGCGGACTTCATTCGTCGCCGGATCGCCCTGTTGCACAACAAGGGGAGGCCAGCCTGGCTTTTTACGAATCCGGCTGACATTATGCGACTCCGCCGCGGCCTCGACCACAATTTCACGGTGTTGGCGCATGCCCACTTCTGCGAGCGGCTTTTGCAGCTTGATGTGGGTCGCGACGGCAAGGTCGAACGGACCGGCAAGGCCTCGAGGGCTGCCGCAAAGGTTGGCAAGGCCCTCAAGCGGTCGTTTTTCAAGCTGCCAGCGGGGGTGGTCCCGTTGTGCAACAATTCACGTCGGTCCGAGATCATCGCCATGATGCCAGACTGTAATGCGCACGGCCCTGTCCCGAGCTGGAAGGAGCCAAAGGACGCGGATGTGCAGCAATTCTTTGACACCCTAATTGAGGTGTATGTCAATGCTGACGCCGAGTGGTGGCTTGTCATGGACACCACCCAGGCAGAGCTGGACTACATCGCCACTAGGGCGAGGGAGGCACAGCTTGCCATGGAGGTCGGCAGTGCCTGGGGCGTGGAGGACAAGGCCGCAACGACTGCGGAGGAAGAGCAGCTCACCCGGTGGGCGGCGGCCACTGAGGAGGTCAGCAGCACCGACACTGGAGCTCCACTTGTCGAAGACGCGGCCGACGAGTCGTCGGAGTAGGAGGAAGTGGCGGCGGGCTCGACGCCAACCAGGGGAACAGGGCGAGTCCTGCGGCGGGCTGGCTCCGGCGAGCCGGTCCGGCCAGGCAGGGCTATGCGGCCTCAATTGACCCTGGAGGGGTCTGGGCGTCACACAAGGGCCATGGCAGCCAAGAGGCTAACGAAGGCCGCTGAGAAGAAGAAGACAACAGCCCCTTCCTCATCTGGGCACGCGCAAACCCCGCCGTCTTCGCCTCCTCTGGCAGATGTCGACTCGGATGTTGACGCGGAGGTCACTTTTGATCTCGGGCCTCTCAGCCCGAAGAGGAAAAGGAAAGTGGTGGAGGAAGAGGAGATAGACGACGAGTAAGTACTCCGTTCCTTACTGCCATTTCCATTCCTCTGAATTAAGTCACTCATCTTGATCCGTTTTTGCTTTTGCAGGGATGCGGAGACGTTGGCCCAGAGGGTGAAGAGGGCCAAAGCCTTGGCGGGTGGCCAGCCCCCGGCCAGTGCTTCCGAGTCGCCACTGGTGGTGCTGAGCAGCCCGGACAGCAGCCCCCGGCACAGCCCCCAGCGTAAGTTCGTCGCCCTCCTCTTATTCGATACGTGGTAGGCATTCGATACTATGGTGTTGACCGTGTCAGGTTTACAGGAGGGGGGCGGCAGTAGGAGGAGCTGCAGAGGGCTACCCCCAACACACCACCCCCATCGACTACACCGCCGCGAGAGGCGTCCCCGGCAAGGGCATCAAGCACGGAGCCCACACCCATGGAGGAAGAGGGGAACTTGGGCGCTGGTGACTCTGCCATGGCGCCAAATGCTGGCGGGGAGGGGGCTACTGCTTCACAGCCTGGCACTAGTGAGTCGCCTGTCCTCCGTCTTTGTTTTTCCCTTATTCTTTTTCTTGGCTTCAACGCTCCTGTCGGTGTCAAAACCGGCGGATCTCGGATAGGGGGTCCCGAACTGTGCGTCTAGGCTGGATGGTAACAGGAGGCAAGGGACACGAAGTTTTACCCAGGTTCGGGCCCTCTCGATGGAGGTAAAACCCTATGTCCTGCTTGATTAATATTGATGATATGGGTAGTACAAGAGTAGATCTACCACGAGATCGAGGAGGCTAAACCCTAGAAGCTAGCCTATGGTATGATTGTTGATGTGTATGTTGTCCTACGGACTAAAACCCTCTGGTTTATATAGGCACCGGATAGGGTTAGGGTTACATAGAGTCGGTTACAATGGTAGGAGATCTTCATATCCGTATCGCCAAGCTAGCCTTCCACGCCAAGGAAAGTCCTTCCCGGACACGGGACGAAGTCTTCAATCTTGTATCTTCATAGTCCAGGAGTCCGGCTGAAGGTATAGTCCGGCCATCCGGACACCCCCTAATCCAGGACTCCCTCTGTAGCCCCTGAACTAGGCTTCAATGACGACGAGTCCGGCGCGCATATTGTCTTCGGCATTGCAAGGCGGGTTCCTCCTCCAAGCACTTCATACAAGATTTTGAACACAAAGATAGTGTCCGCCTCTGCAAAATAAGTTTCCACATATTGCTATAGAGAGAATAATATTTACACAAATCTAATCTGCTGACGTATTCCGTAGTGTGACACACCATGGCCAAGCCTTTATCCGAGTCGTTTTATTATCCCACCTCAGCGCGTCATGCGAGGCGGTTTCCTTGGCACGTCTTGTTAAAGCAGAGATCGTGTCCCCTTATTCCAGGATTCACATTAATACGGGCGTGGGTAACCCAACCGCTTCTAGGACTCCTAGATTATAGGCAAGTCCAAACGGACATGGAGAGGACGCATGATATTCACCCTCTTTATAAAGGGGACAAGGCTTTTATTTTTCCCTCCCGTGCTCAATCGAATCCTTCTCCCACCTCAAGCTCAAACGCCCGAAGTTTAGGTCAGGTGCTCCGAACCTTTAGTCATGTCCAGATCTAGCCTTCAAGGCCGATGGGTGCCTTCCTCCGCCACGGAAGAAGACATCAAAAAGTTCAGGGAGGCCAGATATCTGGCCGCCGAGATTTTGCATCGGCTCCCTCCCTGAGGGCAGGCCATCCCCATCCCCGAACCCAACGAGAACGTCGTGTTCGTCTCCCACTTCCTCCGAGGTCCAGGCCTTGCTCTGGATCCTTTCGTAAGGGGTTTGATGTTTTACTATGGGCTAGACTTTCATGATCTAGCTCCGGACTCCTTTCTTCATATCACGACATTTATCGTCGTGTGCGAGGCCTTCCTCCGGGTTACCCCTCACTTTGGCCTATGGCTCAAGACCTTTGAAGTGAAGCCGAAGATGATCGAGGGGAAACATGCAGTGTGTGGAGGTGCCTCAATGCGCAAGATGACGGGAGCTCCGTGGCCCAAAGGTTCCATCTCAGAGGTGTCCGGCCCCCCTCCCTGAGGGTTTGGAAAATCCGGTATTGGAAAAGATGCTCCAGACCGCACCTTGCCCGGAGCCCTTGAAGGAAGATACTGTGGAGGATAATGCGGGCGGACGCGGGCCCCCAACGCTGCCCATTCTAGGCGAGGGAGCGAGCATCTCCATGAAGGAAGACGACCAGAAGAGGAAAAGGACTGCGCTCGGGGATTCGGAAGCCGAAGCTTCCAAATGGGAGAAGAAGTCTCCCACAGAGGGTCCTACCTTGGGGGGCGCCGTTGCCGCACAAAGTCCGCGGGGGGATCAGTTCTCCCGCGAGTCGTAAGTGACCCGAAATACTTTTAATAGTACAAATATGCCATCTTTTTCTTCTGAGAAAATAACCACCGCATATATTTTTGTAGTTCAGGCCTTAGCCCCTCTCAAATGAGCTCGTCTTCGGGGGATCTTCTTCCAGAGATGATGAAGAGTGAAACGCCTCCTCCGGACTCCTCCACGCCAGAAGCGGGCGACCCAGAAGTGTCGTCGCGGAGGGCCTCTCCGAGTCCGGTGAGGCCAGAAGATAATCCCATCGACCCCCGAAGCTCCCAGTGTCCGGCTCCCGAAGAGGGCAGACAAAAGAGTCCGGCACCGTCTGGTGTGCGACCGGATGTTCTGAGGGAGTTGGTGGGGCGAGCGGCCATCTCAGATGAACACCGTGTGCTGATGAATATGGTGATGGAGAGAATATCGTCCGCTGAAAGCGGATTGCATGAAGCTTTTATGAGTCTACTGACAGGCTTCGAGGTACGTAAAAGAATGTATGATAGTCCTGCACACGCTAGGTGTGCGCTGTGTAAATAGTAGCCCCTGAGACTCTGGTTGTCGTCGGAAATGACGACGAACAGAGGATCATATTCCCAGGTAATAACCATACTGCCTCTATGTGCAGGTGATGGAAGCTCCGGTGGCTAGCCGGACTAGCGAGTTTGCCCATTTAGAACGGCAGTTGGATGCGGCAGACGCCAACATCGATCTTGTTAACAAAAGGCTTGACCAGGCGCAGGGTAAGTGTCCTTATCTGGTAAACGCCACATAGGAAGAGCAGCATGATGCCAGTATCTTTAATATGTTGTGACTGCAGATGGAGCTGCCACTGTTGAAGCCTTGCGGGCAGAACTTGCCCGAGCCAAGGAACAAGCGAGGTTGGGTAATGCGGCCGCTGTGAAGGCGGCCGAAGAGTTGCAAGCCGAGAAGGCCGCGCATGATGAGACCCGAGACAAGATGGCCAAGATGGCTATAGAATTAAAAGCCGCCGCCGACCGTTGCCGGGTTCTTGAAAAGGAAAACCAAGCGAAGGCATCGGACCTTGAGAAGGCTGCTGTGACGAAAAAGGATCTCCGCTCTGCTATGAGGGCAAAGAAGGAGGAGCTGCGGGAAGCCGGGGATATTGTACCTGGGAAATCCTTTATATTGCGGAGGAAATTCGGAGATCCACGGTATGCCCCTCTGGATCGGCTATGGATTTCGGAGGATGTGTATATGGATTTGGCGGCGAGCGCTGCCGATGCGGCCAAGTACTTCCAGGGTCAGACGGACCGTGAAGTAGACCAGCTGTTTGGAGAAAATTCCATTCTCCCGAGCATCCACTTTCATTGACTGACCAATTAGCCGAATGGGCCGAACTAAATAGGTTGTCCGGACTATCCATGAGGTCTGTTGTGGATCAGCTATGGCCGGAAAGGTCAAAACCGAACAACTATTTCGGCTTGGTGCAGCAGGTCCTTGACGTGGTGCCGCGCATTAATGCGATGAGGAGGTCGGCGTGCATAGAGGGCGCACGGATGGCCTTTTCCCGTGTTAAGGCATACTGGGCGGAGATGGATGCTACCAATGTTGCAGCGCAGGATTCGGCTATAGGTAGAAAGGCTGCTGAGCACTACTTTGAAGAAGTTCTTGAGGGTGCCCGTTTGATAGAGACCCAGTGCTCAAAAAATATTATGTTTGAGTGATATGTAATCTCATTGTAAGCGAAATGCTTTTATAAATTTTTATAAGGCTATTTTTATACTTTTGCCTGAAAGTAATATGATGCCTCCTGGGCGGCCATTTATGTATACATGTGTATAACTTGAAAGATTGTAGTCGTCGGCTTCAACCCCCACGCATATAATGCGGAGGTTCTCAGAAAAACACACATTCACACTTAACCCAATGTCTTGGTCCTATTAAGGAGGTGATAGCGAAGCGAGCGAGGCAACCAGACTATAATGCTTTAGCACTTTCACTTAGCCATAGGAGTTTGACAGTGGGGCTACTAGATAGCCCCTGGTGGCTCCGCACTCTCCCGATTCCGGGGTGCGTACATGCCTAGCCGGAAAATGGCCCTTCGTTAAGGCGGAGGAATTCTAACATTCCCACAGGTCATCGAGTGGTTGACCAGTCTCACACTATATCATGACAGTCAGTTTTCGGCTTTCTCTACTGAGGTGCTCGTCCGGATGAACCAGGGCACAATCGCAGTAGTTCTCCTGGTGCTACCTTAGCCGGCAAGGCGGAACGTAAGGCACCAAAACACAGGAGCCGGGCAAACCCAACATTTGACCAAAGACAATGATTCGGAGCTGATGCATATAGGGCCAAACTCGCGACGCCGAACACTCCCTAAGGTATTCGGTCTTTGTGGTATAAACCGGGCCTAATAGTGGCCTTTGTAAGAAGCCCCTTGTGTCCAGGTACGTGCATTGTTCTGGCGTGGCCACATGCCAAGACGTCAGCATCCTTCTCAACGCTGGATATGTATCAACAAGAGATAGTAAAAAAGGTTTACGCAGGGTCTTAATCTAAAAAGAATCCTTGGAGCGGGTCCCTGTTGCACGTCTGCGCCTGTGTCTCCGTTGTGCCGTATCCTGGATGGGTGTAGCATGATGATCGTCTGTAAAAGAGAGGAAGTTAAGTGAAAAAGTTGTCGTGCAAAAAGATAGTTTTTGAAAGAAACCATGTATATTTCAAGATGATAAGAAATTGCCACTTGTCTGCGCGCGTTGTGCCCCTTGTATTGACAAATAGGGGTGTGAACACTTATTCCGTGTAAATAGCAGCGCCGGACTTGATTAGTTGTATCTGAGGTCTTGACGACCTATTGGATGCTTTCGCTTGTCCGGGCGCCTTTAGTGTGCGGCTGCCAAGGCAGCCTCACTCTCTTTGGCGCGCAGAGATCGCTTGATATTTCCATGCACTGTAATGATGCCACATGGACCGGGCATCTTGAGTGTGAGGGAGGTGTAGTGTGGTATTGCATTAAAGCGAGCGAAAGCTTCGCGTCCGAGAAGTGCTTGATAGCCACTTTGAAACGGAGCGATGTGGAAAGTTAAATGCTCAGGACAGAAGTTGTCGGGGGAGCCGAATATAACTTGTAATAGGAGGGAGCCCGTACAACGAGCCCCTGGGCCTGGCATTACTCCTTTAAAGGTAGTATTGCTATGGCGAATTTGTGTTGGGTCTAACCCCATCCCACGGATTGTATCCTAATATATTAGGTTTAGGCTACTGTCGCCGTCCATCAAGACTCTTGTGAAGTGATATCCGCCAATTACTGGGTCTAATACCAGGGCAGCCCATCCTGCGTGTCGGATACTTACTGAGTAATCGCGATGGTCGAAAGTGATCGATTGAGATGACCAGTGGCAGGACGTCGTGGTGACAGGCACTTGGGTATATTTTCCTGGGAGTGCAGCGTTGTGTTTTCCCTTGATTACATGTAACACGTTTACTGTTTTGACTTCTGGTGGAAATTTCTTTTGTTCCCCCGTGTCTTGCTTGGGGGGCTCGTCCTCGTCTTCACTTGGTGTATCCTCCCCCTTGTGTACGGCGTTAAGCTTGCCGGACTACTTGAAGACCCAACATTCTCTGTGGGTATTAGCAGGTTTACCAGGGGTACTATGAATCTGACATACTTGGTCCAGAATTTTGTTGAGGCTGGACAATTCATCCCTGGTGCCTTTAGGGGGCGGCTTTTGTCCTGACCGAGAGCTTTTGAATCCGGCATTTACTGCCGTGCCCTTCGTGTTGTCTTCTTTATTCCAGCGTTTGTTAGTGCTGTTGCGCCGTGATTTCCCGTTTCCATCTCTAACTTCAGATGTACTGGGGTCGCTGGTGCTGCATCTGGCTAGCCAGCTGTCCTCTCCTGCGCAAAAGCGGGTCATGAGGTTTGTTAATGCGGCCATCGTTCTCGGCTTATTTTGGCCGAGGTGTCTGGTGAGCCATTCGTCACGGACGCTATGCTTGAAAGCCGCTAAGGCTTCGGCGTCCGGACAGTCGACAATCTGGTTCTTTTTAGTAAGAAACCTGTTCCAAAGCTTTCGGGCTGACTCTCCGGGCTGTTGAGTTATATGACTCAAATCATCCGCATCCGGAGGTCGGACATAGGTCCCTTGAAAATTTGCCCGAAAGGCGTCTTCGAGCTCTTCCCAACTTCCAATGGAGCTTTCGGGGAGGCCTTTGAGCCAGTGACGAGCTGGCCCTTTGAGCTTGAGGGGTAGGTACTTGATGGCGTGGAGGTCATCTCCTCAGGCCATATGGATATGAAGGATGTAGTCCTCAATCCAGACCCCAGGGTCTGTTGTCCCATCATATGCCTCTATGTTTACGGGCTTGAATCCTGCTGGGAATTCATGGTCCAGCACCTCATCGGTGAAGCGTAGGGGGTGTGTGGCACCCCTGTAGCTGGGTGTACCGCGTTGTTCGGATGTTTGTTGTGTTGCATTGTATGCTGGGGCGCGCTTGTGTGGTCCATAGATGGATCTGGTTGCACCGTCCTTTGGGTGCGAGCCCTCGCATGGCTCGCGTATTGTATTGTGAGTGGCATTGTATGCCGCTCTGTGTTGGTAGAGGGGTCGTCTATCCGACCAGGTGGCTGCTTTGACATTTGGTTATGGGGGTTCTGAGGCCTCCTCATCGAGTTCGGGTAGCAGCTTCCGCTTTGGGTAGCTCTTGGAGGGGCGATTGTCGCCGTACCTTGCTGCTGTGCTGAGTATTTTACTCCATCTGAATTGGAGTGTGTCTTGCGCGGCCTTGAGCCTTTGCTTCTGCTTTTTCAGGCTCCTTGCGGTGGCAACAAGCCTTTTACGGGCAGTCTGCTGCTCCGGGTGTCTGTCCGGCGTTGTGTCGTCCGGACCATTATCCTTGATAGGATTTGTTTGTTCGGTTTGATTATCCGGATTGCCGTTGTCCGGCAGCGGTTCGCCCTGCTCCAGCGCTGGGTCTGTGTGATTGCTATTTCTGTCGAGGCGGGATTTGGGGCGGCGCTTGCGTCGCCGCTTTGACTGCTTTTCGAGGGAACAAGCCTTCGGTGCATCCTTCCGCTCCTCGTCGTCATCTTTTGGTGCGTCCACCATGTATATGTCATATGGCGAGGTGGCGTTCCAGGGCCCAATAGACGCTGGTTCCTCATCGTCTCGTTCATCGGCATCCATACCATCGATGTCTTCGGAGTCGAAGTCGAGCATGTCGATTAAATCGTCGACAGTGTCTACAAAGTGGGTGGTGGGTGGGCTTTGAATTTCTTCATCGCCCGCATCCCAATGTCGCTGACCGTAGTCCAGCCGGGGATCTCCTGATAAAGAGAGAGACTTTAGTGATTTTACGATATCGCCAAAGGGCGAGTGCTGAAAGATCTCCGCGGCAGTAAACTCCATGATCGGCGCCCAATCGGATTCGATTGGCAAAGGCACGAATGGTTCAGAGTCCGGAGAGGAGTCCGACTCCTTGGAATCATGAGTCTCGCGGAGTGCGGGGCTGGTGTTCGGCTCAATCGTCGTTAGGGTCGCAGCCCCCGAGGCGGGGTCCAACCACCCATCCTCGATCAGTGCAGTTGGCTCCGAATTAGGGACCAGAGCTGACGTGGGTGCAGCCTGCAGGGCACTGTTCGGCGGCAGAGCTAAATCATGCTCGTCGTGACAGAGCGGCGCGCTCGGCAGTGGCTCGAATCCATCGAAGATCAAGTCTCCGCGGGTGTCAGCCGTGTAGTTTAAACTTCCAAATCTGACCTGACGGCCAGGGGCGTAGCTTTCAATCTGCTCCAGACGGCCAAGTGAATTGGCCCGCAGTGCGAAGCCGCCGAAGACGAAGATCTATCCGGGGAGGAAGGTCTCACCCTGGACTGCATCGTTATTGATGATCGTAGGAGCCATCGAGCCTGACGGCGACGACACCGAGGAACTCCCAATGAAAGCACCAATGTCGGTGTCAAAACCGGCGGATCTCGGGTAGGGGTCCCGAACTGTGCGTCTAGGCTGGATGGTAACAGGAGGCAAGGGACACGAAGTTTTACCCAGGTTCGGGCCCTCTCGATGGAGGTAAAACCCTATGTCCTGCTTGATTAATATTGATGATATGGGTAGTACAAGAGTAGATCTACCACGAGATCGAGGAGGCTAAACCCTAGAAGCTAGCCTATGGTATGATTGTTGATGTGTATGTTGTCCTATGGACTAAAACCCTTCGGTTTATATAGGCACCGGATAGGGTTAGGGTTACATAGAGTCGGTTACAATGGTAGGAGATCTTCATATCCGTATCGCCAAGCTTGCCTTCCACGCCAAGGAAAGTCCCTCCCGGACACGGGACGAAGTCTTCAATCTTGTATCTTCATAGTCCAGGAGTCCGGCTGAAGGTATAGTCCGGCCATCCGGACACCCCCTAATCCAAGACTCCCTCAGCTCCCATTACTACCCAGGCCCTCCCTCAATAGGTATGGAGGACGTGGATACTATTGTTGGGAATATTGTTGAGGCGGCCGCGGCGGAGGCCGACAGGATTGCCGCCGAGGGGGCCGCCAGGGACGCTGACAAGGTCATCGCTGATGAGGCCGCCAAGGATGCTGCCGAAGACATCGCTGCGGGGGCCGCCAAGGCGACCGGCAAGGCTTCTGCCGAGGGCGCCAATGGTGGGCCTGCCGGGGAAGCCGGCAAGGCCACTACCGAGGAAGAGGTGGTTGATGATCAGCCTCCCTCCTCCGCAACCTCGGGCCCCGGCAGATATCTGAAGGTGGGCGACGATCTTTTCGTCCATCTCCCAAGGGCGTCAAGTTCCCTAGCGCCCGCCGAAGGGGAAGTCTTTGACGGTGAGGTGCTCGCCGCCACCGGGCTCGAGGTTGTTGATGAGCCGGGCGTTGGCGGTGATGGTTCTCCAGAAGAGCGGCTTTTCTGCGCTATGGGGGCTAACTTCTGAAAACTCCAGGCGCTCTACCGTGTCCGTCTGGACAAGGTTAAGTCCAGGACGGCAACGGTGGACCAGGCGGAGGTGGATTTCAATGCGCGCATTGCTGAGACGCAGACCTAGTTCCACCAGACTCGCGACGAGCAGAGGGCCTTTCAGGAGGAATTGGCCAAGCGCAATGTCGAGCTCACCATGAAGATGGCTGACATCGAGAAGGCCCAGGAAAAGGCGCCGAACTTGGCTGCCGCGGCCGAGGCCGTCCGGAACCAGCATCAAGCCGCACTGAATTCCCAGGAAGAGGACCTCACCGTGCGTGAGGCGAAGCTTGCCACAGCGCTCCGTGGCAAGGATGAGGAGCTCGAGGCCCTTATCGCGCGGCGGACTCGCGAGCTGGAGCAGAGGCACAAGGAGGCACTCAATGCCCAGGCTCTGGCTCATGCCGGCAAAGTAAGGGAGTTGGAGGTGGAGCGGGATGAGCTGAAGGAGCAGGCCCTCAAGCTGTCCAACGAGAAGAGCACGCTCAATAGCGCCTTGGTGGAGGTGCAAGGAGCGGTCATCAGCAGGACTGGGGAGCTCTCCGAAGCGCAAAACTCCGTCAAATATCTCAAGCTAAAGCTGGAGGATCTCGAGAAGATGTTGTCGGAGAGCAAGGCTCGGGAGGAGATCTTGACCAGGAGTCTGGAGGAGGAGAAGCATCTGCGGGCGAATGAGGCCGCCTCCCACCAGGAATATGTGGCGGGCGAGAACAGATGGATCAGCCGTCTGGAGGACGTCGCCGGCAGGGTCACCTCGCAGTTGGCCACCATGGGGATGCCAATCATGAGGTACGCCCCTAAGCGCAGCGGGACCGTCAACACCAAGCTGACCCTATTCTTCGAGGGCGTTCTTGGAGCCTTGGCTTATCTTCACTCCAACCGAGCAGCCACGTTGGCCGGGGAAGCCCGGCGACTTTGCCGGGGGGTCATGACCAAGGTCCTCACCAAGATGGCGTACTGGAATCCCGACCTCGACTTCGATGCCGCGATGGATAGCTTGCCGGATGGTACTGACCTCACGGTGCTCAAGGAGCGCATCAAGCCCTTCATCAGCAGCATCGACGAAATCAAGAGGGTGGAAGGCCAGCGCCAGGATTAGGCATCCCGTTCTTCACCGCCGCTGCAGGTTCACGACCAAGACAAATTTCATCTTTAGTTAGAACCACAGCAATGATGTGATGTAAGATAACTTTTGCAGTACTCTTAATTTCATGCACGTTATTTCCCCGTTCAATTCCTCTTTGTATGCGCGCCCTACGTCGATTGGGTAGGCTTGCCGGCGCGGAAGCCCCTAGCGGCGTTTTGGGGACGGATCCCCATGGGCCTGCTGGGTACGCGTGCTACCGGACGAGCCACCCTTCCGTTCTGAACGCGGCCGCTCAAACTGTCGAGCTTGACTCGAGTCAGAATCGAGAGCGTTGTTGATCGCGGAAGGCTACTCTACCATTCTCGACGCAGCCACTTGAGCTGTTGAGCGGACTCGAAACAGGGCAAGGGCGTTGCCGATTGTGGGAGAGCCCCCTGGCGTGCAGGTTTCTCATACAAAGGCGTGACATCTCCGGGGGGGGGGGGAATAACCTCATATAAGAAGGATAGAACAAATAAGGGTTCAGTGCAACTTAGCTTCTGTTTGCAATCGCTCGAGTGCCGATCTTCTGGCCTCCTTTCTTCTCCAAGGGTCACGAAGATGAAGGAGTGCCGGGCTAACTGCTAAAGACGATTCTCACAACTGCGCCCCTACCTGGCGCGCCAAAGATGTCGGTGGGAACGACACCTATGGGATCACAAGAATCCCTACTACGATTAGCGGGGCGCGGGGTCGTGAGAAGAGCGGAACTAACAGGTAGCACACGGTTCATTTATCCAGGTTCGGGCCGCGAGGACGCGTAAAACCCTACTCCTGCTTTGGTGTTCTTGAGCTAGCTATGGGGCGTGAGGAGCTCCAAAAAGCTGAATCCTTCTCCTGGTCGCCTCGGGCCTCCTTTTATAGAAAAAGGGGTTGCCACAGTGGCACACAGGAGGTCGAAAGGGTACAGTGATGCGAGGTTATCCCTCGCATTACATGACAAGGCGCATTTAATGCGTCTTGCTTAGGTGTCCTTCCCTTATCAGGGACGGGGGAGAGACCTGTCTCATCCGTCGCCGCTCCTTCTTGTGTCGACACGCGCCCTGGCCAGCGATGCCTGTGATGCCACGTAGGTAGGCAGGCAGCTGAGGTGGCGCAGTGGTCGATCTTCACAAAGATCTACATGCTGCCACGCAGGTGCCTGCCCAGCTAGTTGGGTTGGCACCTGCATGCATGCGGTGGTGGAGGTTTAGTCGGCGTGGGCCTGATGGTGGCCCTGCGGGTGTCCTCGGTAAGGGCCTTCCGGGGCGCCTGCTGTCATCCCCGGCAAGGCGCTTGCCGGGGGCCTTGTGGTCTTCCTCGGCTGGGATCCCGCCAAGGGTTGTCGTCTCCTTAGTGCGTATCTGATCTTGAATGTCTTCACAAAGATTTGCATGCCACCACGGGGATGTTTCCTGAATCCTTGCCCCATGGGGGCAGTGGACTCAAGGGTGATTTGCTCCGTAGGTGTGGGGCGAGTTGCCGCGGCAAGGGTCTTGCCGGGGTTGCTAGAACTGTCTCCCGACAAGGATCTTGCCGGGGGAGTCTGCTTCGTCCCCTTTACTCTTCGTGGTCTTAGCCTTGGTGTCGTTCTAGTCCTCTTGAGCTTCGGTCTTACCCTGGCTCACCTCCCTTGCCTTGCTTGGTGTGGTGGTATCCGCGGCTCGGACCGCCCGTGCACAGTTATAGGGGTACAAAAAGTGTACCCCTCTTTTTATACACCGACATAGAGGAACCTAGATTTTCATATTGGCTCCCACATATTCTATGAAGATCTTTATCGGTCAAACAGCATAACGATATACGTTGTTCCCTTTGTCATCGGTATGTTACTTGCCCGAGATTCGATCGTCGGTATCCTCATACCTAGTTCAATCTCGTTACCGGCAAGTCTCTTTACTCGTTTCGTAATGCACCATCCCACAACTAACTCATTAGTCACAATGCTTGCAAGGCTTAGAGTGATGTGCATTACCGAGAGGGCCCAGAGATACCTCTCCGATACACGGAGTGACAAATCCTAATCTCAATCTACGCCAACTCAACAAACACCATCGGAGACACCTGTACAACATCTTTATAATCACCCAGTTACGTTGTGACGTTTGATAGCACACAAGGTGTTCCTCCGGTATTCGGGAGTTGCATAATCTCATAGTCAGGGGAACATGTATAAGTTATGAAGAAAGCAGTAGCAATAAAACTGAACGATCATTATGCTAAGCTAACGGATGAGTCTTATCCATCACATCATTCTCTAGTGATATCATCCCGTTCATCAAATGACAACACATGTCCATGGCTAGGAAACTTAACCATCTTTGATTAACGAGCTAGTCAAGTAGAGGCATACTAGGGACACTCTGTTTGTCTATGTATCACACATGTACTAAGTTTCCGGTTAATACAATTCTAGCATGAATAATAAACATTTATCATGATATAAGGAAATATAAATAACAACTTTATTATTGCCTCTAGGGCATATTTCCTTCAGCAGCAAGGTTGATGAAGGTTGCCTCCCCAATGGTCCCCCCTCCGGCAGAGTACCGGCGGAGGCCTCCAGACGGGTTCACAAAAGAAAAGAGGCTTGCAGCGACGAAAAAATTGCTTCTGGTCTCGATCTGGCTTTTTGGAATAATAGAGAATTTATAGGCCAAAGATTAGGTCAAACGAAGCAATGTGTGCCCCACAAGTGCTGATGATGGGCCTCCCCCCTGGGGAGCGTCATGTGATCTTGTCTCTCCCTCATGCATATTTTGGTCTCTCCTCGAAGATTTTAGGGTCTCTTCTGGTCCAAGAAAAATCTCCATAAAGTTTCATCAGGTTTGGACTTACGGTGATCTTTGTGATGTCATAACGAGTCAACTCCAAAAACAACACAATATATCATCATCTAGCAAAGAACATCACAATCCCCTTACCAACACTTCTTGTGTTGGTGGAGATGCTGAATGTGGCGGGCATGATCGAGTCCCTCCCTCACTAGAGTAACCGATGCGGTTCGACATAGTGTCAACTCCCTGCGAATTGAGCAAATGGTGAGCTTGGTCGCGACTGCGGGAAAGGGGAGGGGCGGTGAATGCTAGGGGTATGCAACCATGTGGCGCCTCCTTTCACTTGGCACTGGTGTCGTAGCAGGAGGCGTTAGGGTCGAGGTGGAGGCATCCTAGGCAGCGATGAGTGGGTGAGGGCCCATGGTGGGTATAGAGAGAGGTGCAAGATTGGATGCCCGGTTGGTAGTGCCCAGCCAACATTGATTGCAGTCAAAACCGCTTGACCAACACAAAACCCAGACCAATGTTGAGTTTTGAACCTTGTGGCTTTTTGGGAATGTATTTTGACCATTATCGAAGATTAGGGTTGTAAATTAAACTGAGTGGTGAGTTTAGGGATTTATATGTGGATTTTTCTTGAGAAAATAAAGCCACAAACTACTAAGCATGAGTTCTATTGATATAGGCTGGAGTAAAATCCTCAAAGATGTATTTAGATAGACATCAAACTGACCAAGGAAATTGCCATGTCTCTTTGCTTTCTCTCTCACTCTTAGTGTGGCTATCTTGACTGTTATATTTATCATTTGGGATAAGCCGAGAGGAGAAAAATGTGCGAAAAGGCTAATATGCGTTAAGCTAGCAGCCCAAAAAAAATGTGTGCCAAGAACACAACATGACAATTGCCGACCAAGAGACTACTCAACGCGCATACATGAATTTCCTATTCCACACCGAGACCCTGTTGGCCAACCCATAAAATGTTAGAGATAATGTGGTTTTCTTCGGTTTCTCTAGTTTGTTTCTTCCTACCGGTTTCAAGACGTTTTTTCTTTTTCCTTATCTTCATTGCATTTTTTGCCAATTTTGGTTTGGTTTTTTTGGTGAGTTTTTCTGGTTTTCCTATTTGGTTCACTTTTCAACTGGTTTTTGTCCGGTTTTCTCAATTACTATTTTCTCATTTTCTTTGGTACGTTTTGTTTTAATTTTTAAATTTCATGGTTGGTTTGAAATTCATGATAAACTACATAACATTTTTACAATTCTAGATTTTTTTCAAAAATCATTAACATTTTAAAAAAATTCGTGAATATTTTTTGAATAATCATCTAAATTTTTATAATTCACAAAAATTTAGAAAAATCTTGGTCTTGACTGAATCAATGATTTTTTTCCAAAAATCTTTGAGTTTTTTTATATTCATGAAAATTTTCTGAAATTTTTATCGTTTTTAAATTCATATATTGTTTTCAGGATGTGATTTTTTCGATTCTTGAACATTTTTAAAAAAATCTGAAAATGTCTTAAAATTCATGAATATACTGTTAAATTCAAAATAATTTCTAAATTGTTGAAAATTTATGTTACATTTGTATACATTTTCCAAATTTGGATGAATTTTCTCTGAATGTATTTTTTTATTTTAAGTAATTTTCAGTGATTTTTTTAATAAAGTAAAATGTCAAACGAAATGCCTTTTTTCTAGTAGCATCCAAAGCTGGGTTTGTTTTAGCCAGAGCAACCATGTAGCCAGTAGGGAGGACCTCATAGTTCTATTGGGCCACAACCCAGCGAGACAACTCCATGCTACTACACACGTGGAATATGGTGGAGTGCGTCTTTATCTCGTCCCTAGTATGAGCCACATGCCGGACTTAACATTCTTCATATTTTTAATAAGTGATCAACATTTTTTATATACACGCTCAGCATTTATTTATACATGTTCAACAATTTTCAAATACTTGTTAAACATTTTCAATACTTATTAAATATTTTTCAAATAGTCGTTCAACATTTTTCTAATACTTATTCAACATTTTTTTAAATGCTTGATTAACATTTTTGTATATATGATCAAGAAATATCATCATTTTTAATACATGGTCGACATTTTTTGTATACACATTCAACATTTTTAATACATGGTTAACATTTTTTTGCAAATATTATGTGAAGTAAAATTTTGTAATATATATGTTTAGAATATTTAGAAGTGGTAATAAAACAAAAAAGGGAATCAAAAAACGAAATAAAAACATGAAAAAAGAAAAGAAAAGAGGTAAATACATCACTGGTGCTTGACTTGTCACGAATGTGCACTTTGCTGCCTGAACTTGCAAAATATATTGAACTAGTTCCATAACTTGGCATTGACGTGCATATACAGTTCAAATCTTATTTTTATACGTCCATGATGCTGACGAGGCACGCCAGGATGTAAGGGACAAGGCGTGTGGCCTGGTTCTTTGCGAAAAAACCCTAGAATAATTTTTTTCTTACAAAAAGGCCTTCAAAGAGAAACTGATAAATTGAAAAAAAAACTATTAATCTTTTAATAATTAAAACCGGTCCGGAGTTCGAACCACATGCGCAGGTGTGTGTGGCTAGCCGGTTGACCCGTTCAAATTTAGTGTCAAGAAAAGAGTCATATTCTTTATAAACATAAAGCTGAACAACGTAAATTAAAAAAATTATTCCAGCAATGTAGTGCCATTGATTTGAACCTGCAACCAGGGGCTCTATAGCGGCCACACATACCACTCCAACTGACGACATCGAATGGTAAAATGAAAAATTTAGGTTTATAACATAACGAGCCCGTGTGGCTAAACCAGACCACAGTGTGGCTTAGTTTTCAACGGGTTTGTTCTTTTTCATGTCTTTCTTAAAAATACATAAATTATTATCATGCTACAAACAATATGCATATATTTAAATCAAATTACGTTAAAACATTCATATAATTTCATAAAATACCTATGCAATAACTTAACAGAAATACATATAATAAAATTATGAATTAAGAATATATTTTATAATTTAAAAAATGCTCGTATTTTAATAAAATATTAAAGTAATTTTAGAAACGTTCATATATTTAAATAAATTCTCATATATTTTAAAATTTCCACATTTTTAATAAACTATTTATGTAGTATCAATGTGTTCATACTTTCACAAAAAAACAGTGTTGTTTTAAAAAAGTTTATATAATATATAAGTTTGTGTGTTTTCTAAAAAAATAAATACAAGCCTAGTGCACCATTAGACGGCGGATCCTCACATGAATAATACTTGAATCATATAAACATTTTAATCATTCATAAATATTTTCAATTTTATCTTATAGTTATACTCCTAGATTTTATTTTATAATTTGTCAGTTTCTCCCTGAGGGCCTTATTGCAAGAAAATAATTCTGGAGTTTTTTCTGCAAAACACCAGGCCACACACCCTTTCACTGACAGCAGGCCCCATGGCATGCTAGCGCGCCTCCTCAACTTCGCGGACGTATACAAACGCCATTTGAACCGTACATGCACGTCCATGCAAATTTATGGAACCAGTTCAATGTATTTTGCAAGTTCGGATACTAAAGTGCACATCCATAACAAGTTCAAGCATCATTGGTGTATTTACCTCAAAAGAAAACGAGGCAGTGTACCTACCGCGAACTGGGCCGGCCCATATCCTTGTGCTTTTCAGCGAGTCAGATATCCAACGGAGCAGAATTTTGATTGATGCCCAATTTAGATTAGTCGAGTGAAAAGCATTCCCGAAAGAAAAAAGGTAGTACTGTAGGCTAAAATAAAACCATTTGACTCTTTTCACTTGTAGGGCTTCGAGATGTAGAGCTCAAACTTCCGTATGCATATATGGTAGCCACGAGAGGCCCTCCACTAGTCCATGTCCGTCTGTCGTCTCCTCGTAGAACTTGAAGAAGCGCAACTCCCATCTGTATAGTTGTCTCAACCCTCAATCCAAATCATCGTAAACGTCGTCGCTACAATCACCAGCCGACGTCTCGTCGGAGCAGTTACTCGTCTCATTCGGAGACCATGGTGTCTACTCCGTTCGAGCAAATTAAGCGCCGCCGTGTCCAAGCCAGTCGGCCTTTGCGTAGACGGGTTGACATTGTTGCGCGCCGACGAGGAGTTGACATTGTCTCGCATGTGCTCCCAGTTCAGTCGGTTGTTGTTGCCTTATTGTTGCAGCACGGTCGCGAGGAATCTGACTTAGACATGGTGAGCAGCTTCCAGCATGTCATCACTCAGCAGCACATGCACGATATGTAGTTACACATGCATGCATATATACTGTTCTAGATGGAGGAGACAGAGTGGGGATCGATATTGTTCCACGCCAAGTAATCCTTTAATAGCTAGGTGGTCGTGGATTACAGATATTGCAATTCGAATCTACCGCTGCCACTCGATGGGCAACGAGCTGAAGAATCAAAAGGGATCCAAGAAATAATGAGTATGCGTCTGGAGAGTTCCATGCATGTTCGCCCTGAACGAGCAAACTGATAATAGTAATACAAATTATAGAAATGTTATAGCTAGTAGTCGAACTGTTGCCATGTGGAGAAGGTCTGTCCGAACAGCCACCAGGCCGGCACGACGTCCTGGAAGACCTTGTACTGGCCGCCGGAGGAGGTGATGCCGAAGCTGAGCGCCTGCCCTTTCAGCCCCGCTAGGCACTGCCAGTTAGCGCCCCAGTTCTGGGACATCGTGATCCACGCCGTGTTGGTCCCCTTCACCGACATGCTCCTGATCGACCCGCTCATGGCGATGTTGGTCACCAGTACCAGCTCGAAGTAGTTGAAGCCGCTCATGGTGAAACGCAGGCCACCCTGCCTCTGGCACGCGACCCGCTGGTAGAGGACAGGGACAATGCCAGCGCGGTAGATGGCGAGGTTCTCCCAGGCAGGCTGGGACATGTCGAAGTGTTCGCGGGGAGGGTTGCACCACCCACCGTTGTCGTTGGCGAGAGCCCAGTTGGGAGGGCACAAGTTGGTGGCGGACACGGTGATGGATGTGCCGGGCTTGCACATATTCGACTTGCTGGTGTCGCAGGTGATGAGGTAGCATTGCCCGCAGGACAAGCCGTTGTTGAACAGCACCGTGCTCAGCGCCGCGTTGTTGAGCCCGTAGCCCGCAGCGTACAGGTTATCGTACCCACATGCGCCACCTGCACATTGCACATGCAGATAAAGTCAGACATGCACACAAGCATTGCATTGCGTACCTGCATAGATAAGTAATATTGGGCAAAATCATGGTGCCGGAGCAAGCCGGAGTTAAGGCTTGATTATCTGGCTTACCCATTGTTTCAGCACCGTCGGCGCCGCCGTAGAAGGTGGCGTAGGCCTGATGCCAGTAATCGGACTTGGCCGGCACGAAGCGGAACGCGAGAACGGCCGCGAACAGCTGCAGGAAGCGCATCCCAGCTGACATCTTTCCGCTGAGAGTCCCAGAAACAAGGAGAGATCAGATGGCTAGCGAGCTTGATAGATGTTATGTAGATCGAGTGGGTTCGTAGGTGAGGAATGATGGCGACAATGCTGGTGCTTAAATAGGATGTAGCTAGCTTATGAATGAGGCCGGCCGGGTATGGGTTCAGATGGAGAAGAATGATTGTCGTGTTAACATATGAGATCGCGGTTCCAACGATCGTATGGATGCACATGGCTGCAACCTCCACAGATTGACTTACGCGTTCTAATCATCGAATGCAGGTCAGATCGACCGAGCTCTCCTATCTCGCTTCTTAATTAAATACATTCAGAATGATAGGTTAACTGAACAGCCGATTTGACATTCTTCCAGGGACTACTCTACCAAGTCTATAGCTAGTAGTAGCAGCTAAAACAACGCCTGCTTTTGTTCAGCGTGCACAAATCTTTCTGCAAGAGGGCTTCTACTTTTGAACTGATTTGAAAAGGGTGAACGTTTATGATATTTTGCTTTTTCTGCTTGGCCAGTTTATGTTTTTTCGCACCAGAGAAGACGAAGCCGTACGTTCCAATTTCTTGGCTGCCTACATTCGGACCGTACAGTTTTCAACGCAGGCGAGTGGCTGAAAAGCTAAAGCCGGACTATATTTACTTTATGATTATTCCTTAGTTAGTGCTGGATGTCACGTTAGCCACCACTAATTATAAGTTTAAAACAGTCTCTAACTGCAAGCCTCTAACTCGCTCCTATTCTTGCACCGCCGCAACTGGCTGTGTCTTTCTAACTAACTGGCCATATGATCGAGCTAAACATTAAAGCAGTCACACAATATGCATCAAGTTGTTTGCTTCTTAATCTGAGGTCAAACGACGACTAACACCATATTACTAGTTGTGGAATCCTAATTTATTTTTGAGAGAACATGCATGATTATTACTTGATAGTTGTATTAGATGTGTGCCGTATGCTTTTGAGTTATGCTGTTTGGATTACTCTGACAAAGACACCAAGGCATCGAATGTGTATGCAAGTACAAGTTAGTTTCTAATCCTCGTAAACTGAATAAGCCATGTGATCAGTGCCAATCATACAAGTATACGGACGCTATGTCTTCAGCACAATTTTGGCGGTGAAAGTCTTTGGTATTTTCTTTATAAACACTTCTTTCTCATCTATACAATATCATATCGAAACTTAAGGGTGAAAACCTAGAATCCGGCCTTTGGTTGGATCCTGTGACGCCGGCGCTTGCGCGCTGTTCCCTTTCTAAAGGCGTTGTAGTTGAAGAACCTCGGTATCCTTGTGATGTCAAGACCTCAAGAGATTGTTGATGCGGACATGGCCGTTGATTTAGTTAGTTTTTCGATCGTTGTTTTGATCGCTTTGGGGTTTGTTCTTTTTTCCTCGCTTAGGTATAACTTTGATTTTAATTTGTATGACATTGCTCTTTGCTAGCTTGTTTACTTGTATGTGTGTGCTGGTGTTGGTTGTGTGCATCCTAATTATGCATAGGCCGAATGTGCCCACTTGATACTTCATTTTGAGTTAATAAAATTCACTCTTTGTCGGAAAAACTCATATTCCAACTTAAATACTTTCCTGCAAAAATATAACTTAAAATGGTTCATATGAAAGTTGATCACTTATCAGTGAGAAAACTAACTAGTGTTTAACAGTTAGGGTTAGTTGGTATATGTGTTAGGAATTAGCACAGACTTAACTGTGATCTGAGGCATTACAATGGAAATAAAGTGATTTCAGCATCACCTCTATGCACTATTTCACATATCACTGCTTAGTCACAGAATGAAACATAGGTGTATGTGTAGAACACGTGTACATGTACGTAGGTCTGGATTTCGTATGCATTACATGTAGTGTCTGATTCCCTTTATATGTACGTGTATCTTAGGAGATAAGATACCGGTCGCACCCTTGTACCTATATATATGTGCCTAGTGCATCATCAATGAATCATCCATGCACTAAATCATTCTCCACATGGTATCCGTTTTTTAGGTTTTCCTCTTGCTTCCGCCGCCGCCGCGCGTCTCTTCCGCGCCGCCGCCGCCGCCATCCAGCCGCCGCCGTTTGTGCACCTCTCGCACCGGCCGCCGCTGTTTGTGCACCTCTCGCACTGGTCGCCGCTCCCGATCCCATCCCGCTCTCGCCGCCAGCCTCGCTCACCCGCTGCCGCTCCCGATCGCCCGATCCCGCACCTGCGCTCACCCGCTACCGTTCCCGATCGCCCGATCCCGCCCCTCCCGATCGCCCGTGTCAGGACCCCGATTCCAAGTCACATCGATCTAGCCGGTAACACCTCATATCACTTTGGGGCCTCACGCACGGTATCCCACGGGTGTCGCCTTACCATGGCCCGGGACCGTTTGCGCCTTTTGGCTCACTTATATGATAGTGTCGCTAGCATCCATATGACAGAGAACCCGGGCCGACATGGCTAGTCATGAACCCAAAGCGGCACTAACCTATGGGGACAGGCATACATGATTCACATCGAGCGTGTCGGTCAGCAGCTTGTGAATCCGGGCTGTAGCACTGGGCTAACAGGACTCCGGGAACCCGGGCTGTAGCAGGCTAAGAAGGACTCCGGATGTCACCGCATGACATTTCCCCGAAGGGACAGACACAGGAACAAAGTGAAACACATGCCGGTCAGGCAAGTGTCCTGAGCAGTAGTGCTGGGCTAACAGGACTCCGATGAACCGGGCTGTAGCAGACTACTATGGCTCATGGAAGCACTAGACTACATTTCCCCATAAGAGAGACTGCCAAGGATAAACAACTAGATTGTCGGATCCCACACATACCAAGCATTTCAATCATACACACAATATGCTTGCTATGTGTAAATACAACATGGCATCACAACATAACTCTACAACTCAAGTATTAATTCATTAGGCTCCGAAGAGCCAGATATTACAAACATGGGTCTCATGACCCAACAATCACAGCATACAATGCAAAGCACATGCGGAAGCTTAACATGTCTGAGTACATACATCTATAAATGAAAAAGGCTAAGAAGCCTGACTGTCTACCAGATCTTGTCGAGGGCACAAGATCGTAGCTGAGGTATCAAGCTAAACGTCGAAGTACACGCGGAACTACTAGCGAGACTGAAGTCTCTCTGCAAAACATAAATTAAGAAAACGTGAGTACAAAGGTACTCAGCAAGACTTACATCAGAACTAGCTACATATGCATCGGTATCAACAAAAAGGGGGGGGGGGGGTGGTGGAGTTTAACTGCAGCAAGCCAGCTTTGACTCGGTGGCTATCTGAACTACGACTGCAAGCAACTCTTTTGAGGTGGCGCACACGAGTCCACATATTCACCATTCAATACACCACTATGGATCCGCTCTCATCTCCCTACGAGAAGGCCATTCATAGCACTCACACTTATCTTGCGAGTTTTAGAGTATCCACTTTCACTTGTCTATGAACTGTTATAGGCAACCAAGTAGTCCTTTACCGCGGACGCGGCTATTCGAATAGTTTTATACCCTGCAGGGGTGTGCTTCGTCACACATGTTTCCACCACTTAGCGTCTGCACACGACATGTGCTCGGCAGACTTCAAGCGAAAACCGACGTGGGTGTAGACCACGACCTGACTAACCTCACAAGTCTCTAGTCCAGGTTTATCGCCTATTCAGGTTCCATCCGCAAGGAAATCCGCCGGGGTGTCCTCAACGGCCCCAAACGATGTGTACAGGGTCCCGAGACGCCAAACGGGCGCCCGGCATACCCGGCCACAGTGTATCTACCGCATCATAGCTCACCCCTAGGGTCAGCGCTACGCACGGCCGCCAACACATGTCCTACAAACACCATAAACTAGTTGCAACTCCTAGACAGAGGCGAGAGGGGTCAGTAAGTCGAGCGGGGTCATATTTCAGGGCCCAATGTGTGGTAGTAGCTGTTTCATGGATCACAAACACAGAGCTCAGTTCCTGAGGACGGTTTCAATGAGACAACCCACCATGTACTCCTACATGGCCTCTCACCGCTACCTTTACCAAATCGTGTTCACACACTTAGCTCACACATGTAGCACATGTTTACACACCTCCGATCCATCCCCGATGAATCATACCTGACTCAACTCTAAGCAGTAGCAGGCATGACAAACAAGCATGAATGAGTAGGCACATCAGGGCTCAAACAACTCCTACTCATGCTAGTGGGTTTCATCTATTTACTGTGGCAATGACAGGTCATGCAGAGGATAAGGGGTTAAACTACCGCAACAAGTAACAGATGAATCGTTGTTGTCCTAATGCAGTAACAGAGAGCAGGAGCGAGAGTGTGGGGTTGTATCGGAATGAACAAGGGGGTGTTGCTTGCCTGGCACTTCTGAAGATAACATTGGGTCTTCATTAGTGTCAATGATCACAGCGTCGGTACATCGTCTATCGAGAGGGGACATTTACCGGCAAACAAGGAAGAACACAATCAATGCGATGCAACAATATGATGCATGGTCATGACATTGCAATATGCTGTTGATTGAGCTAATGCAACTAGCAACAAGTTAAATGGAGTTGGTTTGAACACTAGGTTCAAATTCAAATTCAAACTATGAATGCAAATAGTGCATTATCATGTTTTGGACTAAAGAGTGAGGTTAACTTTCTCAGACATGCATGAAAATGCCATAAACAGATTCCTTGGATTTTTCTGATAATTTTTCATATATAATTTATTTCATTTGGAGTTATGGTTTAATTTCTATGATTTTTAGAAGTTTTGGGTATTTTCTAAAAATAATAAATCATTTAAGATTTATTTAAATTCCAGAAAGGAATTATTGCGTGAGCATGACGTCAGGGTGACGCCAGCTGGTTAACTAGGCGCCTCCAGGTCAAACCTGACCAGTGGGACCCACTGGTCAGTGACTCAGCCAACTAACTGAGTTAGTTAGTGCTAAACTAACCCTAACCAGGCTGTTAGCAGGGCGGGGCCCACATGTCAGAGGCTAATTAAAACTAACTAAATGAATTAACACTAACCTAGGTTAATTAACAGGGCTAGCCCCACGCGTCAGTGACCCAGGGTGGTCAAACCTTGGTCAGACGGGGTCAAACCCCCGGCCAGCAGGGTCAAACCTGCCGGCGACTTGACGCCGGCGAGGCCGGTTGCGGTGGCGAGCCTCGGGTTTCCTGTTCCGACGACCAAAAGGGACGGCGGAGGCATCAGCGTGAAGCTGGGAGTGCCCCGCGTCTTTCTGTGCGGTTGGGACGGGTTGAGACGGCCCGAGCTCGCTGGGGCGAGGCTCGCGGTGGTGGCCGGAGTTCGAGCGAGGTCGGGGTTGGCGCTAGGGGGCACAGCAGGTCGAATGGGTGGGCGCGCCCGGCTCCTGGGAGAGTGCTGAGCACGGGGCAAAGCTCGGGCGTGGGTGGCGGCAGCTGTGGCCGTGGCGGCGATGAGGCACGGCGGCAGCGAGCTTCGGCCGCGGTGGTTAGTGAGGCTAGAGGAGGAAATAGATGGCGGGGAGAGAGGGGTTTGGAAGAGGAGCTCACGGCAAGGTCGAAGCGGAGCTCAGCTGGCTCGGGGACGACCGGAAGGCGACCAATTCGTCGATGGAGTCCGGCGGCCGTGCTCGGGGAAGACGACTCATGGCGGCGATGTGGGGCTCCCGCGGTGGCGTGGCTCGGGGTGGAAGAAAGAGGGGGTCGAGGCGGAGCTCTTGAGCACGTTGGATGGCCAAGGGAGGGCCAGTGGCCGTGGCAACAGCGAGCGGCGGCGACGGGCATGCTCGGCCATGGGGGGGGGGGGAATCAGAGAAGCGAGGGGGAGGGAGTTCCAGAGAGCGAGGGATAAGTGAGAGGGGGTCGGGGAGGCGGCGTGGCACTCGTGTGGCGTATAGGCCCTCGACGGCGAGCAGGAGCTGGCGAGGCGCGTGCCAGCGCGCCGCGGCCACGCGCTCATCCTCCTGGCAAAGGAGGAAGACGACAGGGGAGGGGGCCAGGTGGGCCGGGTCGGCGAGTTGGGCCGGCTTCAGGTAGGTGGGCCAGGTAGTCCATCTCTCTCTCTCTCTCTTAATTCTGTTTCTGTTTTATTTCCTTCTGTTTTTCTTTTATTTAATCTTTTGCCACTGTTTTGAATTCAAACAAAATTCAACAATGCCAAAACATCCTTTGAGTATTTTTATGTTGCTTCATGGACTTTTCCAAAGGCACATAAATCATCACAGAGCATTTGAAAATATATCTCATATATATTTGAATATATTTTCAAATTCAAATAGAATATTGTTTTAAATTCAGAGACCAAATTATTCCTGAAAAATGTTCCAAAATTTTGGTTAGGTATATAACCCTTGCCAAAATTCTCAAAACTATTTCTAGGACAAGTTGGAATCACTGAATGAAATTTAAAGGGTTCTTGCCCTTCTTTTAACTAAAGTTTTGAGGCTTCGACAATCCTTAATTCAACTTTCAGAAATTTAGACATGATGCAAGCAGGATGCAAACACTAGGCAACACCAGAAGCTAGGGGTGTGATAGCTCACCCCTACTAAACAAGAATCTCGTCCCGAGATTCAAGACGTGAGGTAAGAAGACAGTGGGGACATGGAACTGACACAGTCTTCACGATCCATCGCATTTCTGAAGATGTTGATCCACTCATCATCTAGCATTGGCATCTTGCTCTGAGAATTTCATCCACTCATGACAATGAGAAGGAAGGAAAACCCTAAAGAGTCGATCTCCTCGAAGATCAAGCAACTCACGATCAACACACGGAGTGAGACATAGAAACATCTCGCGAACTGAGACACAAAACACATATCATGAGGGATGGAAGAACAACGACAGGGTTTGATTTGGTGGGCAACAATTCCATGCCTAAATAGATGGTGAGGGGGTTTCAAAGTAGCGAGAAGTTATGTTGCCCATAATACCATAACGAGGCACCTTAGTGAAGGTGACTCGTAGAGCTATTCCCTTAAGTGGCAAAAGGAATTACTTTTGACCCATAGATCATTGAAACTCTTTATACCAGCCTAAGGTAACCACAATCGATCTTTTGAAGGAGTTCAAAAGAATGACATACTCGGACTAGAATGGATGATGTGGACTACCTTGTTGAAGACAACACAATGGATGATTTTTCTTATCGTCGGAAATGGATGAGACCCATGGTAAGTCCACTTTTGAAGATGATCCTAAACAACAGCTACTGAGGTGTAAGCTGGGAACAAAATGCAAATGTTGGGAATGATTCTAGTAACTGGGGAAGAACTCAACAGTCGAGAGTGAGTCCACTGTTTGAAAAGGTTATAACATAACTGAGGAAACATGGAGCAAATCCCAGTTAACGCCAATGATAAAACCTGATGCTAGCGCATGCTCTCAAGAACTTGAGCATCTCCATATTCATCAAGGTTTTACCAATATCCGTGTCAAGGATCCTGGCAACACCACATACCACCATGATGAATGGTGATGGATAATGCAGATGCAAAGGAAGATAACACTTTCTCAGATTTCACCTTAGCGAGGCCAAGGGAACAAAATCTGGATGATCGACCGAGAGACATTTAGCACTCCGCTTCTAATGTTCTCCTTGATGTGCTAGGATAACCCATTTATTGATACGGTTTGGTATCTAGGACATCAAGTGAAAGGTCAGACTTCGGAAGCTCAAGAATCCGTAAGGATTAACTACGGAGGTAAATCCTACGAAATCCTCATGGGTAGGTGACCAACTTCCTCAATCAAGATACTACAATAATAGGCCTTCCGGCTAGGTGTGTTGGCCACGACATCCTCTTTACCGGTTATCGAGAGACCAATATTATAGTTCTTGGAAAATGCTCCAACCATCATATCTGCCTGAGATTCAGATCTGGTTGGTGACAAGATATTCCAGACTCATCGAGTCTAGAAAGGAAAATGAAGGTTTGCAACACAAATCGATGAGACGATGTTGCGAGATTCCCGGGGAATGAACTATGGTAGTAAGCTCCAAAACATGAGCCGGTTCTGCTACAAGCATGTGAACACGTTGTCCTAGACAAGCATGGTCACCTGGTAGTCTTAAAATGAAACACTACCGAGTTCAGGGGGAACCATCAACAAGGATATCGAAGTCCTTGCGTAGGTCTAACCCTTAAGAAGAAACTTCTTCTCCTTGAACAAATCAATCAGTGGCTTGGTGTGCTAGGGAATACATATGGAGTGGAGGTAATCAATCTACCAAACCATAGAATACTTCGCATGTATGCATGACTGATTTGGGATGATTCTAGAGGAAACAAAAACAAGCTTTCTTGAATTCACGGCGACAACTTACATCTAATGGACGTGAATCAAAGGAAGTCACTCCTTTCATCCAAGCATAGGCTTCATGAACGGATCACGAAGATAATGCTTACAAAATTTCCAACACTAGCTGGATGTTCAACACGAATCATGGAGGAGACAAAATGTTGCTGATGGGCTCAATAACAACTCATCGGAATTTCCATATCACTGGACTTCCACCATCATGTGAACACGGTGATAGCATTGGTCAGACCAAAAGATGTAATGGTGTATTCTCGAGGGATCAACCACGAGTAAAACAACATTACGAACATCGTTGGTTCTGATTTGACTCGACAATAGCCCATACTCAAGTCAAAGTTTTGACAAGACAACAGATCCAACAACTGATCACGAGGACCAATTGGTGAAGATATCATCTTTCTTCAACACCCGCACAAACACAAAGATATCCCTTAACATGAACTAAGTTAGACAAGCTTTTATCTTCCAACTCTCCAAGTTGTTGTTAAGCTTAACCAACTAGCTCAGGGGTATCCAACACATATTCTTGGAGAATGGGTGGTTTGAGGAAAACCAACATGATCACGAACTCAACATTGCGGTCAGGTGACAACCAAGTAATACTTCCGAGAAGATCTTCAGAAAATCACGAACCACCAATATGTTACTAAGCTCGAGAACAACCTTGCTGTTCAAGGCAAGATGATTTGATCAAATAAGCAAGGGGTTGAATAATCCTCACTCATTGATCGAAGAGTGCACCATAAATAAAGAGTAGGTAGCACAATCTATCTTAGAATGATGATTCAATAACCAACACGCTAAGAATGAGAATATTGTCCATTAACTACCAAGCAACGGAGTTGCTAGGAGTATTGATTTCACACATCATGGTTCACTTGTCGACATTCCGGTTGTGACAACACAGGAACCGAGGAATGAACAATGATGGCAAGAAGTATTACTGCGTCAAGAATTCATAGGAGAAGGTGCAATTCTCACGACGCTCTTGACATAAAGTGGGTAATACTTCAGGGTAGAACAGAACCAAAAGCTGGGTTGCATTTTGATCTGCGGAATACAACTGCTTTGACCCAATCCTGGATATGGATGAGGTACTGGAGTTTATTTCTCCCAGTCATTCTGAAATATAACGGCTTGACGAACCACAAGAATACTAGGCATCGATGAACACGAATGCATACATACTCCTCACTATCAATTGATAGACGAAGATCGGAATATAACGGAAGGGGGAACAACTCAAAGGTACATTTAACTTTCTGAGTTGTGGATGCATAGATTAGTATGTCGAACGAGTTCAACATATTTCTTCCGGATAACCCATGCAGAAAGGTAGGGTTGGCAGAGTCACAACATAGAATGGAGAACTCATCAGGAGCACTCTATCGTGACCTTTTGGTTAAAAAGAACTCCTGCCAAGAATGGTTCATGATAATTGGAAGAAGGATGTACCACGAACCTCGAGGACTATCGCAAAGGTTACTAATATCCTAAAGGAACTAGCAACACTATCAACAAGAGGTAAAGTAGAGTGAATCTCGGGTTCAAGAACCCATGACTAGAATACCTACCACTACATGGCATCACGGGATGCTTTTGAGAATAATGTCCAGGATCACACACTGGGAATACAAAACATGGCTAGATCACTAGGTGACTCCCTAAAACACCTAGGGCCATACTAGTAAGTCCGACATATATGTCGAGGCAATAGAGTACCTCAACTGACCGATTAGAGTGCTTAATCTGGCCCAAAGGACATCGGGATAGGAAGAAGGATTGCAAATGCATCAGACTATTTAGAAACTTGGGATGACTCGGACAGCATAACGGCTGTAAATGCTCAAAATGATTTGAGACATCCTGCAAAATGGTGGCATAACCACTCAGAAGCACAATATCAAGGTTTCTGAGGCCATTTAACAACACTGGGGTAGAAGAAACTGAACCGAGGCTTGAGACCAACAATCCTACGAGTCTACGGATTAGTAACACGTGATCCTGATAGAAAGATGAGAAGCCTAGTTCTTAATCCCCGTAGAAGAGAAGAGGCTGACTCAGATCAGAGGACATAAGGTAAAGGAGTAAAAAGAGCCTTACGTTCCCTCCCACAATCAATTCCCTTATATAACTAAAGCATTTCTAGACACAACTTCGACCAGTTTGGCTTGGTAATCCTACAAGCAGTCAGGCTCTGATACCAATGCTGTCAGGACCCCGATTCCAAGTCACATCGATCTAGCCGGTAACACCTCATATCACTTTGCGGCCTCACGCACGGTATCCCACGGGTGTCGCCTTACCATGGCCCGGGACCGTTTGCGCCTTTTGGCTCACGTATATGATAGTGTCGCTAGCATCCATATGACAGAGAACCCGGGCCGACATGGCTAGTCGTGAACCCAAAGCGGCACTAACCTATGGGGACAGGCATACATGATTCACATCGAGCGTGTCGGCCAGCAGCGTGTGAATCCGGGCTGTAGCACTGGGCTAACAGGACTCCAGGAACCCGGGCTGTAGCAGGCTAAGCAGGACTCCGGATGTCACCGCGTGACATTTCCCCGAAGGGACAGACACAAGAACAAAGTGAAACACATGCCGGCTAGACAAGTGTCCTGAGTAGTAGTGCTGGGCTAATAGGACTCCGGTGAACCGGGCTGTAGCGGACTACTATGGCTCATGGAAGCACTAGACTACATTTCCCCATAAGAGAGACTGCCAAGGATAAACAACTAGATTGTCGGATCCCACACATACCAAGCATTTCAATCATACACACAATATGCTCGATATGTGTAAATACAACATGGCATCACAACATAACTCTACAACTCAAGTATTAATTCATTAGGCTCCGAACAGCCAGATATTACAAACATGGGTCTCATGACCCAACAATCATAGCATACAATGCAAAGCACATGCGGAAGCTTAACATGTCTGAGTACAAACATCTATAAATGAAAAAGGCTAAGAAGCCTGACTGTCTACCAGATCCTGTCGAGGGCACAAGACCGTAGCTGAGGTATCAAGCTAAACGTCGAAGTCCACACGGAACTACTAGCGAGACTAAAGTCTCTCTGCAAAACATAAATTAAGCAAACGTGAGTACAAAGGTACTCAGCAAGACTTACATCAGAACTAGCTACATATGCATCGGTATCAACAAAAAAGGGGGGGGGTGGAGTTTAACTGCAGCAAGCCAACTTTGACTCGGTGGCTATCTGAACTACGACTGCAAGCAACTCTTTTGAGGTGGCGCACACGAGTCCACATATTCACCATTCAATACACCACTATGGATCCACTCTCATCTCACTACGAGAAGGCCATCCATAGCACTCACACTTATCTTGAGAGTTTTAGAGTATCCACTTTCACTTGTCTATGAACTGTTATAGGCAACCAAGTAGTCCTTTACCACGGACACGGCTATTCGAATAGTTTTATACCCTGCAGGGGTGTACTTCGTCACACATGTTTCCACCACTTAGCGTCTGCACACGACATGTGCTCGGCAGACTTCAAGTGAAAACCGACGTGGGTGTAGACCACGACCTGACTAACCTCACAAGTCTCTAGTCCAGGTTTATCGCCTATTCAGGTTCCATCCGCAAGGAAATCCGGCCGGGGTGTCCTCAACGGCCCCAAACGATGTGTACAGGGTCCCAAGACGCCAAACGGGCGCCCGGCATACCCGGCTACAGTGTATCTACCGCATCATAGCCCACCCCTAGGGTCAGCGCTACGCACGGCCGCCAACACATGTCCTACAAACACCAGAAACTAGTTGCAACTCCTGGACAGAGGCGAGAGGGGTCAGTAAGTCGAGCGGGGTCATATTTCAGGGCCCAATGTGTGGTAGTAGCTGTTTCATGGATCACAAACACAGAGCTCAGTTCCTGAGGATGGTTTCAATGAGACAACCCACCATGTACTCCTACATGGCCTCTCACTGCTACCTTTACCAAATCATGTTCACACACTTAGCTCACACACGTAGGACATGTTTACACACCTCCGATCCATCCCCAATGAATCAGACCTGACTCAACTCTAAGCAGTAGCAGGCATGAGAAACAAGCATGAATGAGTAGGCACATAAGGGCTCAAACAACTCCTACTCATGCTAGTGAGTTTCATCTATTTACTGTGGCAATGACAGGTCATGCAGAGGATAAGGGGTTCAACTACCGCAACAAGTAATAGATGAATCGTTGTTGTCCTAATGCAGTAACAGAGAGCAGGAGCGAGAGTGTGGGGTTGTATCGGAATAAACAAGGGGGTGTTGCTTGCCTAGCACTTCTGAAGATAACATTGGGTCTTCATTAGTGTCAATGATCACAGCGTCGGTACATCGTCTATCGAGAGGGGACATTTACCGGCAAACAAGGAAGAACACAATCAATGCGATGCAACAATATGATGCATGGTCATGACATTGCAATATGCTGTTCATTGAGCTAATGCAAGTAGCAACAAGTTAAATGGAGTTGGTTTGAACACTAGGTTCAAATTCAAATTCAAACTATGAATTCAAATAGTGCATTATCATGTTTTGGACTAAACAGTGAGGTTAACTTGCTCAAACATGCATGAAAATGCCATAAACAGATTCCTTGGTTTTTTCTGATAATGTTTCATATATAATTTATTTCATTTGGAGTTATGGTTTAATTTCTATGATTTTTAGAAGTTTTGGGTATTTTCTAAAAATAATAAATCATTTAAGATTTATTTAAATTCCAGAAAGGAATTATTGCGTGAGCATGACGTTAGGGTGACATCAGCTGGTCAACTGGGCGCCTCCAGGTCAAACCTGACCAGTGGGACCCACTGGTCAGTGACTCAGCCAACTAACTGAGTTAGTTAGTGCTAAACTAACCCTAACCAGGCTGTTAGCAGGGCGGGGCCCACATGTCAGAGGCTAATTAAAACTAACTAAATGAATTAACACTAACCTAGGTTAATTAACAGGGCTAGCCCCACGTGTTAGTGACCCGGGGTGGTCAAACCTTGGTCAGACGGGGTCAAACCCCCGGCCAGCAGGGTCAAACCTGCCGGCGACTTGACGCCGGCGAGGCCGGTTGCGGTGGCGAGCCTCGGGTTTCCTGTTCCGACGACCAAAAGGGACGGCAGAGGCATCAGCGTGAAGCTGGGAGTGCCCCGCGTCTTTCTGTGCGGTTGGGACGGGTTGAGACAGCCCGAGCTCGCCGGGGCGAGGCTCGCGGTGGTGGCTGGAGTTCGGGCGAGGTCGGGGTTGGCGCTAGGGGGCACAGTAGGTCGAACGGGTGGGCGCGCCCGGCTCCTGGGAGAGTGCTGAGCACGGGGCAAGGCTCGGGCGTGGGTGGCGGCAGCTGTGGCCGTGGCGGCGATGAGGCACGGTGGTGGCGAGCTTCGGCCGCGGTGGTTAGTAAGGCTAGAGGAGGAAATAGACGGCGGGGAGAGAGTGTTTGTAAGAGGAGCTCACGGCGAGAAGCAGAGCTCAGCTAGCTCGGGGACGACCGAAAGGCGACGAATTCGTCGATGGAGTCCGGCGGCCGTGCTCGGGGAAGACGACTCGTGGCGGCGATGTGGGGCTCCCGCGGTGGCGTGGCTCGGGGTGGAAGAAAGAGGGGGTCGAGGCGGAGCTCTTGAGCACGTTGGATGGGCGAGGGAGGGCCAGTGGCCGTGGCAACAGCGAGCGGCGACGACGGGCATGCTCGGCCATGGGGGGGGGGGGAATCAGAGAAGCGAGGGGGAGGGAGTTCCAGAGAGCGAGGGATAAGTGAGAGGGGGTCGGGGAGGTGGTGTGGCACTCGTGGGGCGTCCAGGCCCTCGACGGCGAGCAGGAGCTGGCGAGGCGCGTGCCAGCGCGCCGCGGCCACGCGCTCATCCTCCTGGCAAAGGAGGAAGACGACAGGGGAGGGGGCCAGGTGGGCCGGGTCGGCAAGCTGGGCCGGCTTCAGGTAGGTGGGCCAGGTAGTCCATCTCTCTCTCTCTCTCTCTCTCTTAATTCTGTTTCTGTTTTATTTCCTTCTGTTTTTCTTTTATTTAATCTTTTGCCACTGTTTTGAATTCAAACAAAATTCAACAATGCCAAAACATCCTCTGAGTATTTCCATATTGCTTCATGGACTTTTCCAAAGGCACATAAATCATCATAGAGCATTTGAAAATATATCTCATATATATTTGAATATATTTTCAAATTCAAATAGAATATTGTTTTAAATTCAGAGACCAAATTATTCCTGAAAAATGTTCCAAAATTTTGGTTAGGTTTATAACCCTTGCCAAAATTCTCAAAACTATTTCTAGGACAAGTTGGAATCACTGAATGAAATTTAAAGGGTTCTTGCCCTTCTTTTAACTAAAGTTTTTAGGCTTCAACAATCCTCAATTCAACTTTCAGAAATTTAAACATGATGCAAGCAGGATGCAAACACTAGGCAACACCAGAAGCTAGGGGTGTGACAGCCCGATCCCGCCGCCTCCCGATCGCTTGATCTCGCCGCCAGCCTCGCCAAAAGCCCGCTCGTGCCCGTGCTCTTGATCCCGCCTCGCAAGCCATGCATCGCCAGCGCCCGCCCATGCCAGTGCAGCGCCAGTGCATCGACAGCCTCGCCTGCTTGTGTTGCTTCCTATCGCTAGCCTCGCCCGACTCGCCTCGCTCGACTTCTCATGCCGCCATGACTTCCTCAGGCTCCTCCTCCTACAACCCCTTCGCCGGGCCAGACCCCGCTGACATCCACGACCGCCTCCCCCTCGTCCTCGATGCCACCGATGCCATGTACTTCGCGTGGAAGACGTACTTCTTGCTGCTCTTCCGCAAGAATAACCTCGTGGATCATGCTGACGGCTCCGTCGACTCCCGCGCCATGGTGAGCGACTCCGAGTGGACCGCGATCGACGCCACGTTCATCCGGTGGTTCTTCACCACCATCTCGAAGGACCTATTTCACACGGTCGTGAGCGATGGTGATGACGCCCGCGCCGTGTGGCTCAAGTATCAGGGGTTGGGTGCGACATATGCCAAAGGATGGCTTATCATGGTGGGGGCGAGTAGACCATCGCCGGTGCCTGGAAGCGGGATGAGACGTAGACACGAACACCGGCGCACTTTACCTAGGTTCGGGGCTCTCCTAGGAGATAACACCCCTAGTCCTGCTCTGCGGGGTCTCTGCTTGATCACTAAGGCACAAGCGTGTACAATGGTGCTCCTCGAGCTGTATGCCAGAGGTAGAAGGAGGTAGGGCTTGCTCTCCTCTCCCTCTAGGTGTGGGTCTAGTCCTAACAGGTCCGAACACTTTGCATGGGTGCTCTGGGGGGTTTATATAGGTCTACCCCCAGGGTTACAAATGTAATCCGACTGGGCGTAGGGCCCAGCCGTCAGTCTCTCTGGTCGCCGGCTTCCCCGCCGACTATTGGGGCCCGCCGCCTGGTGGGCCTCGCCACTGGTCTAGTACGGAGCGACAGGCCACCTTCGACGCTCGCGGGTCTTGCCATCTATGGATTACTGTAGCCGTGGTGCTAATGACACGTGCTTGGTCAGAGGAGCGTGGCTACATTCCCGCCGCCTGGTGGGAGATCACTGTAGCAACTCCGCGTCTTATCTGGTTAATGGTGCGTGGGGCCCCGAGGAAGGAACGGGCCGCCTTCTAGAAGCCAGCCTCCCAGGGTCCGACTGGTGAGGCTCCCGCCATCTTCCAGGCTCTTGCTGATCTATAGGGCCCGCCGCCTTCGGGCCATACCGACAAGCGGTCATCGGAGCAGTGCTTCGCCTGACAGGAGTGGCGTCAGGGGTGGAGTGGCAACAGTGCCGCGCCGGGCGGAGATCTCCGCCTGTACGGAGCACTGTGGCCACGCTAGGCCCTGGATACGGGGGTGATGGGCTATACTGTTGCCTCACCCTGTCATGTCTTCTTAATGGGGGTGCAGACTTTGAGGGCACCACGGGCCGACTGCTGGGAGCTGGCCTCTCTGGAGGCCGCCTGCCAGGAATCAGCCCATCTTGGAGTCGCCTTCCTGAGCATGGTCGTCTTCTGGCAGTCGGCCGTTCAGCCAGCCGGCCACCAGAAGGCGGCGCTTTATATTGACATCTTGAGGGGCGCAGCCGGCCCGATGTCTTGAAAGGTTCTAGGACTTGGGTTAGCCTACCCGTGGCCCATTACTCCGACAGTAGTCCCCGAAGCTGGTGAGACGCCGCGGCTGAGGAGCCGAGGAGTCTCAACAGTTTCCTCCTCCGGGTGCCCTGAAAGGAAGCTTCATCCGACTCCTGGGAAGCCGGTTGGCAGGAGCCGGATGCGTCCAGTCGGACCTCTCCGGAATTTCGAATCTGATGACGCGAACCAGGTGGCGCGCTAGCTAAGCTTCTTGGCCACCCGCCCGTCATGGGTGCGCCACGTGGCGCCAGCCGGTCGGGCTAGCCTACAAGCCCACGCGCATGATGGGACACGTCAGCGGGCTGGGCCCGCCACCACCGGGCCTCGGCACGCGAGCGGGTCCGCTGCGGCCGAAGCGGGCGGTTGCATTCCCCCGTAGAGTTACTGCACGCAGTAACCCGCGCGATAAAGGTGGGGGCGTGGGGTCGTGGGCACAGTTAATCCCACGATCCCACGCCCGCCTCCTCGGCTTCATAGCCCGCAGGCTATAAGTAGGGGGGAGAGGGAGTGGCGGAGTACATGCGCCCCTCCACCCCGTTCTCGCCTCCTTCTCCTTCCTCTAGCTACAGCGCCCCCGAGCCACGCCGGAGCGCTGCTGCAGTTCGTCTCCGTCGAGCCCGTCCGCCCGAGCCTTTTCCACTTCGCCCCACTTCCCAGCTCCCTCGCCGCACCCTTTCTTCATCGAGCTATCCATGGCGCGCGAGCGAGGAGGAGACTGGGACAGGTCCAATGTCAATGAGGATCACATCACCTTCCTTCGAGAGACGTGGGGTCTTCCCAGAGCGGACCATGTGAAGGTGCGTGTGCCGCCAGAGGGAGAGATCTCGCCGACGTCGGGTGAGGGCGAGCAGGTCGTCTTCTGCTCGCATTTCATCTGGGGCTTCGGCCTGCCGGTGAGCGACTTCCTCCGCTCGTTCCTTGAATTCTACCACCTCAAGCCCCATCACATCACGCCCAACACCGTGATGCTCCTGGCCGCCTTCGTCACAATGTGCGAAGGATTCCTCGGCATCCTCCCCACCATCGAGCTGTGGGGAGCCTTCTTCTACACCAAGTTGGGCACCTCCGTCCGGGAGGTGGCTGCCCAGTGCGGTGCCTTCGTAGCGGTTCGCCGACCGTCGCCGAGGAACATCTTCCCCACCATCAAGCTGCCACAGTCGGTCAAGATGTGGAAGCAGTCCTACTTATATGTGGAGAATATGGACTTGGCTACCGACTTCCTCAACCTTCCAGCGTATGAAGCCGGCCCGCCTGCCGAGCCTCGGGCCAGCTGGGGCTACAAGCCGAAACCGGTATCAGCAGACGGCGCTGCCGCCATCCAATGGCTCCGGGAGCTGATCAACATCGAAGGCCTCAGGGCGTCCGACCTGCTGGTCGCCTTCGTTGAGCGCCGAGTTCTTCCGCTCCAGATCTGACCGCACTTGATCAGCCGGATGAGCGGGCACCGCGACCCGTGCCGGCTGAGCACCAAGGAGATGCCGGCTGCCGAAGTCGCGAACTTGGTGAACAAGATCTCCGGCCTCAAGCTGGAGGGGTCTTGGAGCTTCGGCAAGCGGCCGTATTCTCGCGCCGATCCGCCGCCTGCGGTAAGTGTTCCAATTCTTTCTCTTTGACACTCGCCCTAGTCTTGATCTTGGTCTTGATCAGCCGGCTTCTCGTCACCTGAAATAGATCTATATGTCGGACGCGACGGCCGCCATCGTAGGACCAGGCGGTAACTATCAGCCGGACCGGGCGGTGAGCAATGTGGACGACCCCGACTTGGGGGAGGCCGCCTTGGAGGACACCGCGATAGACGGCGTCTACGAAGCAGGCGGCTCCGAAGAAGCCGGCATCGAGACCTGGCCCAATGATGATGAGGACGAAGAAGAGTCGTGCCCCGCGTGGGGTGCCGGCAAGGCAGACGCGGGCCCCTCCGGCGAGCCGACTGCCCGAGGCGGCACGCGTATGCGTAAGCAAGGCGCTGCCGAACCGAAGAAGCCCAAGAATCCCACCGCCGTGACCAGGCGGAAGGAGGCCGCAACAAAGGTGGTCAAGTACCAGAGGCTCCCAAAGGCGCCCCCTATGGTGTCGGCGTAAGTTTCTTTCCCTTATGCTTTCTTTGTCGTTGGCTCTTTCTGAACTTCCTTTGTTTTATTTCCTTGATTTTAGGGCTCCGCTCTCTCCCGAGAAGTCGGCCACCGCCTCCATTGTGGGATCGGCGGAGACCTCCACTACCACCTGGCGAATCGATCCGGCTGCCGACCTCTGGGAGGCGACAGAGCGAAATGCGCGGGAGGTGCGTGAGGAGCGGGAAGTCGCCCGCTTGGAGAAGGCGGAGGCAGACAAGGCGGAGGCCGCCGCTTTGAAGAGGCTGGCGGAGGCCGAGGCCGCCATTGCATTGAAGAAATAGGCTGAGGAAGCCGTGCGCCGTCAGTCGGCGATATTCGTCACCCTCCTGAACTCCGCGCCGCCACCACCAGAGTTTGTGGTGCCGACCGAGGAAGCTGGCAACGAGCACCCGATCATGGAGAGGGACGATGGCGACGTCGTCATGCCAGACGTAAACGTGCCTCCGCCACCTCCTTTTGAGGAGGCGCGAGACAAACAGCCGACCGATCCGCTGGCGCCACTAGCTAGAGGTGGGCCGATGATAGGTCCAACTCCTGAGGTCCTCACACCCTCGCGCCGCCGATTTGCGAAGGTGGTCTCGGCACCGCGGCCTCAGGAAGTCAGCACCGTGAGCTCATCGATTCCAGACGCTGAGGCAACCAGCGCCGCGCTTGTTGACTGGGTGCGGGGAGGTGGGACGGGCCCCTTGAACAAGGCAACCCTGGACGTCCAGGCCAAGCTCCGCGCAGAGGCCGACGCACTCAAGCACTGCAACAACGCGTTCCTGGAGTCGCGAGCAGCCATCCGTGTAAGCTTCTTGCTTCTTTTTATTTTTAGTTCTTGTACTGCTTCGTGGGGGCGCGCTGGCGCACCCACTGGGTGTACTCCCCGAGTTTCGGGCCGGCTGCTGAGCAGGCGGCCCAGAACTTTAACTGGCAAGCTCCGAGTACTGACGCTTGTCTATTATCTTTGCTGCAGGATTATCATAACCTTCGTGCAGCCGCCTTCAACTCCAAAGTCCAGGAGTTGGATCAACGGGCCGCCGACTTCTCGGAGAGCCGAAGTAAGTCTTTTTCTTTCTCTGCGGCAGTGCGCTGGCGCACCCGCGGGCTGTGCTCCCCGAGATTCGGGCCAACTGCTGAGCAGTCGGGCTGGATCTTCCTAGCAACTGCTCTTTTTCTCTATCGATTGATGATATCTCTTTCTTTTTCTACTTTTGCAGAGGCCAACACCACCCTTCAACGGCAGCTGGGCGAATCCAACACCGCGCTACGTGCCAAGGAGGTGGACTGCAGCAAGCTGGTTGAAGAGTGCGACCGGCTGGCCGTGCAACTGGCGGAGCAGGCAGAGCTTCTCAAGAAGGCCCAGAAGGAGGCGAAGGACAAGGAGGCGGGTCTCCTTGCTGAGTTCGAGATCGAGCGCTCCGCCTGGACCGACAAGGAGGCAATGCTGACAGCCGGCTTTCGCGAGATCGAATACATGGTCGATGGTAGGCTGCCTTCTTTATTCTTTCTTCAAATCACCAGCTTCTGATCAAGCCGACTTCTTGTTTTTGATCTGACTCTCTGCTTTTTGTCCGAGCAGACTTCTTCCCAGGTCACTCTGGTGCTACCAACCAGGCTGTTGAGGCCGACCGCGAAGGACGAAGGGCAGAAGGTGAGGAGATCGCCGCCAATGCCCCTCGCACTCTCCACGAGCAGCTTCTCAGCATCCAGGCTCGTCTTCAACCGACTCATCGGATGTTGCGCCGCCTTCAGCGTGTCGGCGCCCAGGCAATCTCTGCCCTGTGGCCCGACATGCCGGCTCCGCGCACCCCCAGCTGGTCTGTCGACTGGCTGGAGGTGGCGGCTGGCCGCCTTGAGGCGTGGAAGGGCTCCTCGGCTCGGGCCGGAGCATGCAGGGCCCTGGGGTTCGTCAAGGCATGGTACCCTGGGCTAAATCTAGCCCAGTTGACCATGTTTCGCCAGGAAGCCCAGGAGGAGCTGGTGGCAGTGGAGGGTGAGCTTGTCAGGCAGGCGGCAGCAATCGCCGAGTACACCGACACCGGCGTCTTCATCCCGGAGCTAGCCGAGAACGGTGCCGAGGCGCCACCAGAATGGTTCGGGCTGAACCCGGAGGATGGCGAGGACTCGGCTGAGGTGATCGACTCCAGCGACGAGGGAGAAGATGAGGAGGAGGAGGAAGGCAAAGAGGAGGCACCAGAGGTCAGAGCGTACGGACAACCTCAACTTGACCGCGCCTCCAGCAACGAGCCACGACCAAGCGAGCCGGCTGCTGCTGAAGGTGACCGAGCAGAGACCGACCAGCCGGCCGCCCAACTAAACGGCGCCACCAACTCCACCATTCCGCCAAAACCGCCTGCTGCTTCCTAGGCTGCCTTTTTTCTTTATTTCTTCCTGCTTATTAGTCTCAACAAACTTTGTTAACTTTGCACAATTCCACCCGTGGGGTTTATTTCAAACTCATGTTGGATGTCGGCCAAGGGCCTTTTGATGTGTAAATATTTTTACCAAATTCTATCTTTCCCTGCTTTCTGCTCTCTGGCTCTTTTCCTTTGCCGCCTTCCCTCAGTTGCCATCTTGCCAGCCGAACAGACGCTCTTCGGACTGTGGCTGGGTCAAGTACTTAGCCACTTTCGGGAAGGCAAGTACTGAGCCAATTAGAGTTTTCTAGCAAGTTAAGTAGAAACCGGCCGGCCAGCTGCTTAACATCCGGTCGGCAAGGCAGGAAGCCGGCTTGGACTATGTGTATACTTTGGGTCCTTAGCCATTTTTTATGCAGTCACCCTTTCTGCCTTAACTCTTGCCGACCGAACAGTCGCTCTGCGAGCTGCGACTTCTAGTAGGAGAAAGCTTAGGTGCCAACACATTACTTGTCCGGTTGCAGGAAGCATTTCATAGTACAAGACAACAAGTCCCCGGGTCGACTGGTCGAACATGGTGCCAGACGAATTAATGAAATAACACAAATGACATGCATAGTACTTATCATATAGATAAAAGAGGGCAGTCCCTGAGCTCTCCTCGGGGGACCCGGAGTCTTCGTACTTAATATAAAAGTTGGCATGGTACATACTACATCAACTGTAAAACCTTTGAAGGAGGTTCGCATTCCATGGTCGTTCCGTCTCCTTGCTGGAGTCATTTCTTTTGCATGCTCGAGGCTTCTAAGCGTCGATGAGGTAGTAGGAGTCGTTGCCCAACACCTTGCTGATGATGAAGGGGCCTTCCCAAGGTGTCGAGAGCTTGTGCTGGCCGGCAGTTCGCTGGATCAACTGGAGCACAAGGTCTCCTTCTTGGAAGGATCTTGGCTTGTCCTTTCGGTTGTAGTATCGGCGCAGATTCTGCTGGTAGATGGTGGACCGGCTGAGTGCCAATAGCCGGCCCTCTTCCAGCAGATCGACATTGTCTTGTCGTGCTTCTTCTGCCTCCTCTTCGGTGTACATGGTGACTCGAGGGGATTCGAATTCTATGTCCGTTGGGATGACAGCTTTGGCATCGTAGACGAGGAAGAAAGGCGTGAAGCCGGTTGACTTGTTCAGAGTTGTACGCAGCTCCAGAGGACGGCCGACAGCTCGTCTAGCCAACAGTCGGCCGACCGCTCCAGAGGTTCGACCAGTCGGGGCTTGATGCCGGATAAAATGAGGCCGTTTGCTCGCTCCACCTGGCCGTTTGACTGCGGATGTGCAACGAACGCTAGTTCCAGTCGGATGCCATGCGTTGCGCAGAAACGGGCCAAGGCGCCTTTGGCAAAGTTTGTGCCATTGTCGGTGATGATGTTGTGCGGTATGCCATACCGGATGGTGATGTCGGAGATGAAAGTCATGGCAGTCGGACCATTTAACTTCTTAATTGGCTTTGCTTCTATCCACTTAGTGAACTTGTCCACTGCGACCAGCAGATGATTCATGCCGCCATGTGCCGTCTTGAATGGTCCTACCATGTCCAGGCCCCAGATGACAAAGGGCCAAGCAATGGGAATAGTCTTGAGTGCAGAAGCCGGCTGGTGTGGCTATGAACAAAACTTCTGGCACCCTTTGCATTTCTGGACCAAGTCCTTGGCGTCTTCTAGAGCATTCGGCCAGAAAAAACCATGGCGGAAGGCTTTGGCCACCAGAGCTCTTGAAGCCGCATGGTGACCACACTCGCCTTGATCGATATCTTTGAGGATGGCTTGGCCTTGCTCCGGCTCCACGCAACGTTGATAGACACCAGTGATACTGCGCCTCACGAGTTCTCTATTGAATATGGTGTATGATGCCGCCCGGTGTTGCACTTGCCGGGCCGAGATCTCATCAGTCGGCAACTCTTTGTTTACCAAAAAGTTGAGGATGGGTTGGGCCCATGAAGGTGCTGTTACTTCTTCGACTGCTAGGATTGCTACTTGCACAAGGGCGGTTGGGCCGAGAGGCGGCGGGTTGGAGTCGGCTGTCGCTTGTTGAGTTGATGAAGTCCCTAGGTCGACTGCTGCAATCCTCGAGCCAGGCTCTGAAGTCCCTAGGCCGGGTGCGGCTATCGCAGTCCCCGAGTCACCTGTCGGATTCCTCGTGCCGGCTGCTAGGGTCCTGAAGTCGGATCCGACTGTTTCGGGAGGAGCCGGCACAAAGATGGAATTTGACTCTGGCGATGGCTTGACAGATGGCTTGAGGATGTGTTGCAGGGCGATGCCGGTTGGTATTGCTTGCTGGGTGGAGCCGATACACGCCAAGGCATCAGCCTGCTCATTGTCATTTCTTGGTACATGGAGGAACTCGCACCCCTCGAAGTATCCACTGAGTTGCTGGACGAGGAAACAGTAGCTTGCCATGTTTACATCCTTGGCATCCCAATCGCCTGACGACTGCTGGACTACCAAGTCGGAATGACCATAACACAGGATCCGGCGAATGCCGAGTTCCTTGGCAAGCCGGAGCCCATGAATGAGTGCTTCGTATTCAGCAACATTGTTGGAGGCGGCAAAGTGAATTTGCAGCACATATCTGAGCTTGTCGCCTATGGGAGAGGTGAGGACGATGCCGGCTCCCAAACCGGTGCGCATCTTGGAACCATCAAAGTGCATTCGCCAATGAGTGGAGTTTGGTGCTGGCGGCAGGTACTGGGTCTCGGCCCAGTCGACGAGGAAGTTGGCCAGCACGTGCGACTTGACGTCAGTGCGAGGTTGGTAGTAGATGGAGTAGGGGGCCAAGTCTATGGCCCATTTGGCCACTCGGCCTGAGGCATCTCGGCTTCCAATGATCTCGGCGAGTGGGACTGTGTAGACCACAGTGATGGGGTGCTCTTGAAAGTATGGCTTCAGTTTCTTGGCAGCAAAGTGCACGCCATAGCACATATTCTAGTAGTGGGGGTAGTTCTGCTTGGAGGTGGATAGTACTTCACTCAGGTAATACACCGGGCTCTAGACTGGTAGAGCTCTGCCTTCTTCCTTGCGCTCTACCACTATGACTGTGCTGACCACCCGGCTGGTGGCGGCGATGTAGAGGAGCATGGGCTCCTTGGGAGTCGGGGTGGCCAGGACAGGCGGAGTGGTCAACATCTTCTTGAGATGAAGAAAAGCTTCATCTGCCTTGTCGTTCCACTCGAAAAATGGTCTTCTTCATGAGATGGTACAGGGGAAGAGCCTTCTCGCCCAGCCGACTGATGAAACGGCTGATGGACGCCAAGCAGCTTGTAAATTTTTGCGCGTCCAGCAGTCGGGTGGGCACTTCCATCCTCTCGATGGCCTTGATCTTCATAGGGTTGCACTCTATGTCGCGTTCTGAGACCGGAAAACCAAGAAGCTGGTCGGCTGGCACTCTAAAGACGCATTTCTCTAGGTTGAGCTTGATTTGAAATCGGCGCAAGTTCTCAAAGGTCTCCTTGAGGTCTTCTAGTAGCATTCCCCGTTTTTCCATCTTCACCACCACATCATTCATATATACGTGGGCGTTTCTGCCGAGTTGCTTGAGGAGGCACTTCTGCATGCAACGCTGAAACATGGCGCCGACATTTCTCAAGCCGAATGTCATGGTCAGGTAACAGAAGGCTCCGAATGGCGTGATGAAAGCGGTCTTCAGCCCGTCGGCCAGGTTCAGCTTGATCTTGTGATACCCTGAGTATACATCCAAAAAGCTCAACAACTCGCATCCGGCTGTGGAGTCAATCACTTGGTGGATTCTTGGTAAAGCAAATGGATCTTTGGGACATGCTTTGTTGAGGCTGGTATAATCAATATACATACGCCACTACTTGTTCTTCTTCAGCACTAGGACTGGGTTGGCTATCCACTCTGGAAAGAATACTTCCATGATGAAGCCGGCTACTAGAAGCCGGGCTATCTCTTCTCCAGCAACTCTTCTTTTCTCCTCTGACTGGCGGCGCAAGGGCTGCTTGACTGGCTTGACATCGGCCCGAATGTGTAGCTTGTGCTCGGCGAATTCCGTCGGAACACTCGGCACTTCCTTGGGAGACCATGCAAAGATGTCCTGATTCTCACGGAGGAAATCGACGAGCTCACCTTCCTATTTGCTGTCAAGGTTTGCACCTATGACAGCGTGCCTCTCCGGATGCTCCGGGTCCAAGGGTATCTTCTTTGTTTCCTTCGCGGGCTTGAACGAACCCTCAGCTTCCGACTCCTTGGGGTTGGATGACATTTCCGGCTGCTTGCCGGCCATCGCCACAACCCGGTCGTGGAGCCGCTTCTCAGCCACAATTATGAGGGACTCGGCTAACCGGCTGCTCTCTGCCGCGTAGGTGGACGACTTCTTGTAGTCCCCTGCTATGGTCAGGATTCCCTTGGAGCTCAACATCTTCATCTTCACGTAAGCATAGTGGAGGACCGCCATGAACTTGGCCAGGGCAGGCCGGCCAAGAAATGCGTGATAAGGGCTCTCAAGGCCCACCATCTCGAACCAGACTGGCTCTCGGCAGAAATGATTTTTGTCCCAAGGAGGACATCTATCTGAGTCTTGCCGATTGGTGAGCAGGAAAGGCTAGGAACTATGCCATGGAAAACGGTCCGACTGGGCTAAAGGTGCCTCTGCTTGATTCCCAACTTCTCCATGGTGTATTTGTACAGAATGTTGATGCTGCTGCCGCCATCTATCAGAACTCGGGAAAAGCGAGCAGCTCGCCTCTCTGTGGCAAACATGACATCCAATACCAGAGCATAAGAGCCGGGACTGGTCATCACCTCCGGGTGGTCGGCTCTGCTCCAGCTGATGGGCTTCTCAGACCAATGCATGAATTCCGGGGTCTCTGATGCTACTGCATTTACTTCTCTTTGCTGTTGTCGTCTGCTGCGCTTGTCGCTGGCCACGCTGGTGAACACGACATAGGCTCCACGCTCTTCGGGATAATAATCTTGTATGGCTCCAACCGGCCAAGCCGCCGGCTGTTGTGGAGGAGGAGGCGTCGGGCCGGCTGCCGGAGGGGGCTGGAGTTCGTCACCCTTCCCAATCCTGGTGAGCCAATGGCACTTCCGAGTGGTGTGATTGGACGGCTTCGCACCGCTGTGGAATTTGCAGGGTGCATCCACTACTAGGAAAAGGCCTACTAGTGGCGCACTAGTTTTGCCTACTAATGGCGCACTACTGGTGCGCCACTAGTACCACGCCACTAGTATTTTTTACTAATGGCGCACCACGCCGTGCGCCATTAGTATAGAGCACCATGCGCCATTAGTATGCCTCCCAGGGGGGCCATATTTACCCACGTGCTTTGGCATACTAATGGCGCACTGTGGGGTGATGCGCCATTAGTATCCTTTGGCATACTAATGGCTCACTGTGTAGTGATGCGCCATTAGTATCCTTTGGCATACTAATGGCGCACTTTGAGGTGATGCGCCATTAGTATGAATATTAGGTTCTATTTTTTTACTTTTCTGATTTTTGCACAGGTTACAAAATATATTATTGGACAGAATATAGATAGCAGCACACAACAATAGCAGATTCATCGAATACAATAGAAGATTAGTCTCCGAATACAATTCATCATATTAGTCTCCGAATTCAAAAGACCGAACAAAGATAAAACATTACAAGTCTCGAGACCGCGAGTAGCGAGTTTGTCTTTACATTACAAGTCGATATTGATCATCTAAACTGCCATCACATAGAAGAGAGCTGCGGTCATCACGATGAGCATCATCGCGATGAAACTGGTCTTCATCCGGTTCCTCCAACGCTCCCTCCTCTCTCCCGCTAGATAGCGGGCGTATCTAGATTCCGCCTCCGCCCTAGTGGTGTACCCTTTGTAACTGTTACCGCTGAAACGGTGAACCTGTCTCCGACACTCCTCCCAATCATTGTAGACTCCGGGAACCTTACCCTTGTACACTACATATGATGGCATCTCTATGCACAAGCCAAACAATAGACAATACATAAGCAATATATAAGTATGCAACAAAAGGATCGGAAGAGAAAAGCAAGACATTAATAGCACGATTCATGGTCCTACTAATAAATAGCATCGATTACATCTAAGTTGAACGACTATCCAAAACAAAGAGACATACAATTCATTGAAGTTTAATTACAACATGAGCCAATCAATGTTTCAGAACTACACATAGCATCACTACTTTCGACTCGACTCATGGGACCGGAGCGTGGATGAAGCCGCCATCTGCCGTGATGGTCATGAAATTGCGGGCGTTGTCAGCCTGCATTTGTAGCGTTGTGTCTATCTCACTGTTTGACGGTTGATATCTGAGGTAGAACTGCCCCGAGGTATGAAGGACATCTTGATGGATGATTTCCGCTAACTCCGAATGGATGCGAAAGAATTCTTGTCTGATGTCCGCGTCCAGGATTGCCGACAAGCTCGCGGCCCAATCTTTGAGATTATCTGGTAGCACAAGGTAATGATGGTCCCGTACGATCGCCCGCATGTGATGTAGGGCGTAGTAGGCATCCTTATGACCGCCAGGCGGCTGCTTGACGCAACAGAACTTAGTATTGTGGGCGAACACGTGCCTGCCGTACCTACGAACTAGCCTGGTGAAGGTGCCTCCAGATTTGGTGTAGCCGGGGAGAACATCATCAAGAACTTTCTTGATATTTGTGTAGTCTATCTTGGAGTCACGGTTCGGGTCAAAACACGTGGCCATGGAATATTTCGGGCTTAAGAGGATGAGTGTGTAATGTGTGTCGCTGCACAGAACACAGAATGTTAGAAAAAAGAAAGAACGATCGAAATCTAAGAAATCATTTGTTTCGGGGCGGTTAAGGGATGACTTACTCGGGAAAGTAAGACACGAGGAAGTTATCCTTATCTGGGTTTGCCAGAATGATGCCTTCGAGGTGTGAACTCGCGACTTGGCGGTCCCCAGCGCTGCCCAAGAGCTTGGCACGCATGTAGAAGGGGTCGACTATCACGATGTCCGGGGTCTTGTATCTAATGATCCGCATCTCCATACTCAACGAAAACAGCCGAACGAAGGTGTAGTGCAATGGATGAAGGTTAAACATAGCAAAGATGTCATCAAACCGTAGGACGATCATACCCCCGATGGCGCCATCCACAAAGCCCTTGCCCTCTGGCACCTTGGCCACGAAAACCGGGTATGCCACATCATTCTCTCTGAGACGCCGCTTCTCCAAAGAAAGAACACTGTCATGAAGACTCCGCATAGCACCAGTTGCAGCATTGAGCATATTTGTCGGTAGCATCGCCCTACCCGCCACATGCACCCTCCTCGAGATATCCTTAGGTGAAGGTGGCCCGTCCTGAGCACAGATCGTACTCGGTGCCGGCTGGCTCGCACCGGCGCCCTTTTTAGCCTTTCGTTTCCATCCCTTCTTCTTGATCTGCTGTGGGGACCGAGTTCTGCTCACAGACCGCCTTCTTGAGCATGTTGGGGCTGATAATATTTGGCACCTCAGCTCTCTGAGGCTGGGTGAAGGCGGCAGCTGGAGGCGTCTCCTGAGAACTGAACGCCAGACGACGCCTGTTGCAATTGGGTTTCTCCGCCGTACCAGCTAGATCACGGTCGTCTTGATTGGGTTCTTGAGAAGGAGGCCCGCAGAACTCATCACCATACCCATGTTCGGCAAAGTACTTATCGACGTTCGTCAATGTACCGTCGTCATTGTCGTCGTCGTCCGGATCCTGTGCCATAGGGATGTATAGTAGCGTTGCGGCGTTCTTGCCATGGCTTGGCGCCGGCACGACTGGCGGTCTTGTCTGTGGGGTGGTGTCCCCCGCCCCCAAACGAATCTGGCTCTTCGGCCAAAGCAGGGGCCAGCTTACACAGACGTTGAGGGTCATCTCATCTTCTTCGTCGGCCCCAGCGGGTCGAATCGGAGGTAACAGCTCGTCGCAGCCTGGCAGCACCCGAACCACTTCAACCGCACTGTGGTGGCATCGGATTACCGTGGAACACGGGGTTACCCTGTTGAACGATTCTACCCTTGGCAACATCGACCAACTCGCCGCCCACGAAGTGCAGGAGAGTGCAAGGAAAGTCGGCGGCGCCCTGCGAAAACATGTAGGGCATCAGGGATGCCCAGTCAAAGGCAAGGAGATGAAGTCATCGTCCAAGAGGCTTAGTTACCGTGATGCCGTCGAGCTTGGATAATGTCAAGGCACCGCCAACGGCGGGCGTGCAACTGACGGAGGGGCCGCTTGCTGGCGAGGTGCCGGCCGGCGTACACCCGGGTGCATTAAGCTCCAATGCCCGTGTCGGCGCCGGAGACATGAATACCGCCTCCGCCGGAGACACCAATGGCGCCGCATGCGCGTTGTGCGAGTTGCTGGCCGTGAAGTACATCTCAAGCTCGCATAGTATCACCACGATCTCTTCCTGTAGCCTTCTGAGTTGCCTCGCGCCAACCGACTTCCGAGAGATGACGTCGAAAAAGTTGCCTAGGCCAAATAGCGTTTCACGGACGTGCGTGTCCATGATCCCACGGATTGCAACTGGAACTATCTGCATCATCAGCACGTGACTGTCGTGAGACTTCATCCCGCTGAACTTCTGCTTCGCTGGCTCTAGGTATCTGCTTATCTTCCCCGCGTAACCGTAAGGAAGTTTTACTCCTATGAGGCAGGTAAAAACTGCTCGATCTCCTCCTGACTTAGAGTAAAACACGCGGGAGGGTAGTCATTTCCGGTGTTCTTGGCCTTTTTGCGTTTGCGACGACTTTCTGTGTCCTGCTTCGGCTCATCATTATCATCATCATCATTAGCGTGAAGCTCTTGCCTGATGCCCATTGATTTCAAGTCTGCCCTTGCTTTCGGCCCATCTTTGGTCCTCTCTGGCATGTTGAGCAGGGTACCAAGAAGATTCTCGCACACGTTCTTCGTGATATGCATGACATCAAGGCTGTGAGGCACACGATGGATCTTCCAATATGGCAAGTCGCAGAAAACAGACCTCGTTTTCCATACCTTCAGCAGCGGCTCTGGTGCCTTTCGCTTCTTTCCCGGCTCTGGCACCTTTTGCTTCTTTCCCGGCAGTGGGCAATCTTTCCAATTTTTCAACAGCTCGTCTATTTCCTTGCTGCTCCTTGTACACGGGCGTCTTCGGGGTTCGGTTTCACCATCGAACAGATCCTTGCGTTTCCTCCACGGGTCATCGTCGCGAAGCCACCTTCGATGTCCCATGAACATGGTTTTCGAAGACCCGAGATCTCTATCTAGCTGGCGGTACGTTGTGTCATCCATGCACCTGACGCATCCAGAATATCCGTGGACCACCTACCCCGCGAGATATCTGTAACCGAGATAGTCGTGCGCCGTCGTGAGCAGTGCGGCTCTCATAGGGAAATATTATTTCTCTACGGCGTCCCACGTATTAGCTGGCGTTTTCCATAGCGTGTCTAGCTCCTCTTTCAGTAGCCCCAGATACAGATTGATGTCGTTCCCTGGTTGTTTCGGCCCTTCAATTAGCATACTCATGTGAATGTACTTCCTCTTCATGCACAACCAGGGGGAAGGTTGTACATCCACACAAACACAGGCCAGGTGCTATGTGTGCTTCTCTGGCTGCCAAACGTATTGACTCCATCGGTGCTCGCGCCCAGCACGATGTTCCTTGGATCCTTCCCAAATTCTGGGTGTTGGGAGTTCAACGCTTGCCACTGGCTCCCATCCTTAGGGTGACTCAGCATCTTGTCTTTTTTATTTATCTCCGGATCATTTGTGTCATCTTCTCGCTTCTTCTCCTCCCTATCCGTGTGCCAACGCAGGAGCTTTGCTACCTTAGGGTCCGCGAAATACCGCTGCAGACGAGGAGTGATCGGAAAGTACCACACCGATTTTCGAGGAGCTTTCTTCCTCTTCTTGTATCGAGTGACGCCGCACACCAGACATATGGTAGACTCCGCGTGCTCGTCCCGACAAATGATGCAAATTTTCATGCACACATGATGACTGTGTACAACATCACCGTCGTGATCATGTCCTGGAGATTCTTCGTCTTCTCGCCCGCCCGAGCGGCAGTGGTTATCTTGCTGCCCTTCCACATTTCTTGCCCGGCCCCCATGGACGACTTCATAGTCATCTTCATCACCTTGCCACCGATAGCCATCCATGAAACCATGCAAGAGCAGGTGGTCCCGCACCTGCCCGGAATCTGGGTCTGCAATAAGGCTCTTCAGCTTGCATATTCGACACGGACATCTTATCTCCATCTCGTTCTTTTGAAGCATCTCGGCCTTCGCGGAGCTCAAAAACCTATTCATGGTGCCTTCAGTCATCGTGCGGACCATGGTCGCCTGCGGGGTAGAGCAAAACGATATTTTAGAACCAAGAAAATTTTTGGCATGACTTTCCCTAAAAATAGGACCAAAAAGAATGCATAGTGCCAAAATTCTCGCCGAAACAGAAATGAATCAACATTCCGACAAAATATTGGCAACTATCGCATTTCAAATACCGGTACCTGCAAACACAAACATATATGCAACACCACAAACACATGCAACACCACAAACATACATAGATCTAGCTAGGCCACAAAAAGTGCATGTGGATGTTGTTGGAGCGAGCTAGGGAGAAAAAAAGTAGATCTACAACATAAAGATAGCTTTCCCCTTACCTACCTATCAAAAAAAGGTAATTTAACCACTTAATTTTGATGAATCTATGGTGCAAATGAGGAGAGGAGGAGGAGGCAGCCGACAAGCTTGGAGAAGGAGGTGGAGGGAATGAAGTGGGGAAAGTGAGTGTGTAGGTGTGGCTGTCCAAAATATCTAGCTGGTCCCAAGTTACTAATGGTGCACCACCCACACATGCACCATTAGTAACCCAATATACTAATGGCGCACTTGCTGGCCGTGCGCCATCAGTAGTTTTGCAAATATATATATATATATATATATATATATATATACTAATGGCGCACCGTTGCGTAGTGTGCCATTACTAGTTTAAACTAGTAATGGCGCACTATGCCACGGTGCGCCATTAGTAGTTTTGCAAAAAAAGAATAAAAAAATACAGTAGTGGCTCACTTTGGCTAGTGCGCCATTACTAGTTAGAACTAGTAATGGCACACTTTGCCTGGATGCGCCATTAGTATGTTTGGAAAAATGAAAAAAAATTGTTACTAGTGGCGCACCCTGTGTCTGGTGCGCCATTAGTGTCTTCCACACTAATGGCGCATCAGCACATGGTGCGCCGTTAGTATAGAGTAGTGGCGCACCACTTGTCTGGTGCGCCATTAGTGTCAATTTCATCTATGGCCCTTTTCCTAGTAGTGATCGAGAGTTTGCTCGTACGAGAAGGCGGGTAGCCACTTAGGCTTGCCGCCCTTCTAGCATTTGGGAGGAGGCTACCCTTCTGGCTGTTGATCTTCGACCGATGCCACCTGCCGGCTCGTGGGAGCCGGCTGCATGGCCTTGCGCTTGTTGTCGTTCGGTTGCTGTCGCCGACTCGCCTCACCAGCCGGGGTACGAGGAGCCTGAGGGGCCACTTTGCCCGACACATTGACTTGAATCTCCGCCTTCATAGAGGAGTCGGCCGTGGCATACTTATCTGCTATGATTAGCAGTTCGTCGAGGGTCGTCGGCTCGTCGCAGAGAAGCCTCTGCTTGAGGAGGGTGCCCTCTCGGCACCCGGCAGTGAAGTACTCGATGGCCTGGACCTCGTGCACGCCCTCGCAAGAGTTTTGCAGCTCGGCCCAGCGTGTGAGATAGTCGCGAGTCGACTCGTTGGGGCCTTAGACACACAAGGAGAGTTGGCGAGGCTTGGGTGGCCGCTTGTACGTGCTGGTAAAGTTGTGGATGAATGCTTCAGTGAAATCAACCCATCTGTTGACGCCGCGGGGCTTCAGGCTGTTTAGCCATGTTTGGGTCGTGCCCTGGAGCATTAGTGGAACGTACTTCACGGCAACGCGCTTGTTGCCGTTGGCGATGCTGAGGGCTATGGAGTAGTCGACCAGCCAGTCTTCCGGCTTCACGGAGCCGGTGTACTTGGGTGTATCTCTCGGGAGAGTGAACCCTTTGGGGAAGGGCTTATCTCGGATGTGGGGGCCAAAACAAGGAGGACCCAGGTCTTCGTCTTCTTCTAGCACCAAGGATCGATTGAGACGATCGATCCGATGGCGGGCGTCATTTTCTCCGATTCCTTCTCGGCGGCCAAGGTGGTCGCCGAGTGATGGGTGATCAACAGGCAGCTGGGAAATGCGCCTCTCCCTGCAGGGAGGAAGAGGCGGATAGTCGTATCGCCACCACACTGCTCTCGGGCGGCCGTCTTGGTCGCGCTCAATGGTGACGTGAGTCCGGCTATGGCTGGCAGCCGGCTCCTTGTCTCGTCTATCATGGACACCACCAGTCGGCGTCCGGGATGTCGTGCCTTGATCTTCGCGAGGAGCCGGATCATCGTTTTGTCGGCCGGGTGCTTCGGTGCGGCACCCGGCATCTTGCTGCTCAGCAGTCGCGTTGAGGAGCTGCTGAACTCGCTCTGTCATGTGGCGATGCTTGTCGCCCTCGAGCTTGTCTAGCTCGTCTGCTACCGCCTGGGCAGCTCGTATGTTCTCTGCAGGTGTGGCTACGGGGCGATCCATCCCGAACATGCTGGCGATGGTCGCGCCATGCTGCCGGACCAAACCAATGCGGCTAGGCCCACGAGGAGCCGGCGTGCCGCCGACAGCACGGTCCATCTCCCGCTGGTAGGCCTCCGAAAGGCGTCTCATGCTGGCCAGCCGGTTGGCGCTCTCGACGAGCTAGATGCGGCGTGATTCCAACGTCTCAGCGTCGGCATCTTTCGGGATAGGCGCAGCCAGGTCTTGCATCGCCGTCTGCAGCGGATCCTGGCCACCTCCACCAGAGTGCTCGCCGTGGCTAATGACGAGCACCTCCGTAACGGTGCTACCGTCACTTTCCACGCGAGGGAGCGGCTCGTCGTAGACCGCCACGTTGGAGGGGAACGCGTCAAGCGATGCCGTGTCGGAGTCGACCAACATCGGGTCGATGGAGCCAACCAACTCCAAGTCGGCAGCAGGCTCGCTGGCGACGTGGAGCTGATTAAGGAGGCTCACGAGGCGGCTCTCGGGGCCATCGGTGCCCGCATCAGACGCAGACTCGTCGCAGAGGCGAATCCCACCAACGAGATCAGCGAGGCAGCTCACCGCGCAGGCAATCTCTGCGCCGTGCAGCGCGTTGGCGCAGACGCCGTCTGGCGTGCCGGGCTGGCTGCGCTCGCCTAGAAGGAACAGGGTTCCCGTTCCAGAAAAGGTCTTCGAGAGACGGTGCACCTCTCCCCGCGGTGGGTGCCAAATGTCGGGGGTTGGGTGCGACGTATGCCAAAGGATGGCTTATCATGGTGGGAGCAAGTAGAACGTCGCCGGTGCCTGGAAGCGGGATGAGGCGTAGACACGAATGTTGGCGTACTTTTCCCAGGTTCGGGGCTCTCCTAGGAGATAACACCCCTAGTCCTGCTCTGCGGGGTCTCCGCATGATCACTAAGGCAGAAGCGTGTACAATGGTGCTCCTCGAGTTGTATGCCAGAGGTAGAAGGAGGCAGGGCTTGCTCTCCTCTCCCTCTAGGTGTGGGTCTAGTCCTAACAGGTCTGAACCCTTTGCATGGGTGCCCTGGGGGGTTTATATAGGTCTACCCCCCAGAGGTACAAATGTAATCCGACCGTCCGTAGGGCCTAGCTGTCACTCTCTCTGGTAGTCGGCTTTCCTGCCGGGTGGTCTGTTACGGAGCCGACAGGCCGCCTCTGCCGCTCGTGGGTCTTGTCGGCTACGGATTAGTGTAGCCGTGGTGCTAATGACGCGTGCTTGGTCAGAGGAGCGTGGCTATAGTCACACCGCCTGGTGGGAGATCACTATAGCCACTCCGCGTCTTATCTGGTTAATGGTGCATGGGGCCCCGAGGAAGGAACGGGGCGCCTGCTAGAAGCCAGCCTCCCATGGTCCGACTGGTGAGGCTCCCATCGTCTTCCGAGCTCTCGGTGATCGGTAGGGCCCGCCGTCTTCGGGCCGTACCGACAAGCAGTCGTGGGAGCAGTGCTTCGCCTGACAGGAGTGGCGTTAGGGGTGGAGTGGAAATAGTGCCGCGCCGGGCGGAGAACTCTGCCTGTACGGAGCACTATGGCCACGCCTGGCCCTGGATACGGGGGTGATGGGCTATACTTTTGCCTCACCCTGCCATGTCTTCTTAGTGGGGGTGCAGACTTTGAGGGCACCATGGACCTACTGCTGGGAGCCGGCCTCCTTGGAGGCCGCCTGCTAGGAGTCAGCCCATCTTGGAGCCGCCTTCCTGAGCATGGCCGTCTTATGGCAGTCGGCCGTTCGGCCAGCCGGCCACCAAAAGTCGGCGCTTTATCTTGACGTCTTGAGGGGCGCAGCCGGCCTGATGTCTTGAAAGGTTCTGGGACTCGGGTTAGCCTACCCGTGGCCCATTACTTCGACATCAGGCTCAACAGCCTCCTCACCGGCAACAAGTTTCAGCGCCGTGTTTTTTTGCAGCAGGAATTTTTTGACTGTCATCAGGATGATCAGTCTATCGATGACTACTTCTGTCGGTGTTCTGGGAACGGGGGTCCCCAGACTTGCCTGCCTGTGGCCTGCGGCGTGCCTCAAATGGGGGCCCGGTGCGGCCCATCTTCATCAACACAAGACTCAAGACCCTCGCGAGGGGCCAAGCCTCGCGGGGCGGACGACATGGCGCATCCTCCGGCGCAGCCTCATCAGGCTGGCTCGCGAGTAGGCAGAGAGATCAAGGCAGGGTACCTCGTGAGGTGCCCATGACGCAAGCCATGACGATCGAGGGTGCCGGGCGGGCGCCAGCGCGCGCAGCGTCCTTCTTTCCTCTTTGGTGCAAAAGGGGCAAGCGCAGCCGCGGAGTACCGAGGCATCAGGCAAAGGTTGCCATTTCGGTGCAACGAGACCAAGACCAGGCGGACTACGAGACGGAGGTCACCATGGAGCCCAGCACGGCGTCACCACAGAGCCTTTGGTAGGCGAAGACCAACTTTAGTCAGGATAAGTGTACTAGATGTTCCCCTTCAAATTGGCCAATTGTTGGTGCCCTTCCCGCTCAATATTTGGGAAGAGGCCCAAGGCCTTTGCCTATAAATAGGACTAGCCACCCCCAGGGTAGGGCAATTAGAAAAAAGGGGGTTCGTTCGTTCGGTTGGCAAGCAGAGAGAGTAAGTGAGAGAGAGAGATGGGTGACTGAACTCCTCCTAGCAGTTCATCATCCTAGCCAAGAACAGACCCTCGCGAGGCTGTTCTTCCTTGTATTGTTCATCATCACCAGCACCAGAAGGCAATCCACCAACCACACACTGGAGTAGGGTATTACACCTCAACGGTGGCCCGAACCAGTATAAATCTTGAGTCTCTTGTGCAGTTCTTTTAATAGTTTAGATCTTTGCAAGACGGGGAGGTAGAAGGCGTGATCTCCGCGCGCACCCCAGTGTTCGAACCTTAAGGGTCTTCCGAAACCCGTGATCCGACATTTGGCGCGCCAGGTAGGGGTGCGCCGGAATCTGTCTTCCACCACTCCTCTCTCCTCCGACCGTCGTATCCATGTCTGACGCTCGTCGGGCCCGCGCTGAGCGCCGGGCCGCCATCACTTCTCGCGTCGCCCAGACGGCCCCCGTCGGTGGGCATCCTCGTCGTTCCCCGTCGCCCGCCGTCAACGCCGCCACCGGCCCATTGGGGGGCGAGTAGCAAGCGTCGTCTCAGCATCCATCCGTGCGGCAAGACGGCCGCACCGCTACTCCATCACTCACCCCAGCCGGCTCTTTGTCCCGCGCGCTCCGTGCACCCTTGGAGGCTCGAGCTGCGCTCATCGCGGCAAACAAACTCCTGCGCTACTGCCCCGTCGATGACGTCTACGAGGAGTGGCTCGACCGCGTCGCCGAGCTCGTCCACGCCGCAGGGGGCTCTCCTACGCCGTCCGCTCCGCTGCGCTGCACCCCGCCCCGCGCGGGCAATGAAGCTCCGAGGGCGTACCAACCGCCTCCTCTCCAAGAAGACGCCATAGCTCCAAGGCGCCTGGCCCCTGAGCGGAACCTACTCCGCCAGATGCCAGCACAGCAAGAACGGAGCTGCCAAGAAGTCCCTCGCCCGCAAGGAGCTGCCCGGGCGCTCCCTGATCCGGCACGCCTCGACCCTGCTCCGGCTCCGGCACGCCAAGACCCCGCTCTGCTCCTAGCTGCAGTGCGTGGGGACCCTCAAGGCCAAGCTCTCCCTCAACCGAAGCCTCCCGTAGCCACCGCAGGTTGCCGCGCGTACACCACCAAGCTGCGCAGCGTCGCGTGGCCCGGCAAGTTCAAGCCAGACCTGCCTCCTCGCTACGACGGCACAACTGATCCCGCAGAGTTCCTCCAGCTCTATGAGCTCAGCATCGAGGCTGCCAGCGGGGATGAAAAGGTCATGGCGAACTAGTTCCCCATGGCACTGAAGGAAGGAGCTCGCACCTGGCTCCTGAATCTGGCTCCGGGCATGATCTCCTCCTGTGACCAGATGCGCACTAGCTTCATCACCAACTTCCAAGGTACCCGCAACCGGCCGCCCTCCGTGAGCGACATGCGCCGCATCAAGTAGCAACCTGGGGAGACCCTGCAAGAGTACATCCAGCGCTTCAACAGTGCACGCCTCAAGATCCCCAAGGTGTCCGAGGAAGCCATCATCTCGGCCTTCTCCAACAGCGTGCGCGACGTCAAGATGAAGGAGGAGCTGGCAATGCAGGAAGACCTCTGCACCTCCCTGGAGCTGTTCAACTTGGCGACCAAGTGCGCCAGGGATGAGGAGGGACGTCTCTCCCTCCTCAAGCTGCCTGCCGCGGACCCAGAAGAGAAGAAACCCAAGGCCAAGGACATGAAGCGCAAGGGGGCTGCCGTGCTCGCAGCAGAACCAGACACCAAGCGGGGCAAGGATCTGCCCGAACCCTCCAGGGGCAGCCGGTACTGTGTGTACCACGACCTCCACACCCACAACACCAACGAATGTCAAGAACTCCGCGCCATGCGAGAAGGAAGGATCGGCCGTCTCCCTGACCGGGGCTACGACTGAGGAGGAGGAAGAAACCCAGGACGCTGGTAAGATCGCGGCCCGCGCCAGGGGTGGCGCGACCAACCTCGCGAGGACCGCTGGCGGGACCTGCCTCGCGAGGAGGACTGGAGGGATCAGCCTCGTGAGGATCGCCCTCATGGCAACGCAGGCCTACCTCCGCTGCCGCCTCAGCCAAGGAGGAACGAAGACCACCATCAAGACGAGGGGGCTGGGGGCTTCCAAGAGCCACGCGCAATCGCCTGCATCCTGGGCGGAGCTCGAGCCCTAGCCTCTCAACGTATCTTCAAGCAGTTTGCCCGCGAAGTGAATGCAGTTCTCCCCAAGCTCGAAGCAATGCGCCCCCTCAGGTGGTCGGCGTGCGCCATCACGTTCAGCTCAGCAGACCAGCTCAAGTGCGCGGCCACGGCCGGAGTCCTCCCGATGCTTTGCTCCTCAGTCATCAGCAATGTGCTGGTCACCAGGACCCTCATACACGGAGGGGCAGGGCTCAACGTCCTGTCTGTGGAAACATTCAACAACCTCCAAGTGCCCTATGACCAGCTTCAGCCAACCAAGCCTTTCTCCGGAGTCACCGACGGTTCCACAGTCCTGATCGGGCAGGTCCGCCTCCCTGTCACCTTCGGGGCCCGCAGCAACTACCGCACCGAGCTCATCGACTTCGACGTCACCCACATCCGCCTGCCGTACAATGCCATCCTCGGGTACCCAGCACTGGCCAAGTTCATGGCCGTGACTCACCACGACTACAACGTCCTCAAGATGCCAGGAAGTGGCGGCGTCATCACGGTGCCCTGTGAAGAGAAGGATGCAGTGTGTTCCCTGGAGCGAGCCTATCAGGCCGCATCGCTAGAAGACCCAGATCGCGGAAGCAGGAGGCTTCCTAAGACCACCCCCAAGAAGAAGAAGATGTCGTCAGGCTCAGCCCTCAGGAGGCAGGCCCTTCAGGGCCCGTGTCTGCCCAGGGGGACCCCCTTCCATCGCATAGGAAAGTGCGCCTGGCGCCCTCCTCAGGCAGGGCTTGGGGGCTCTCACCTGGAGGGCCACCGACCTAGCCAGGGTCACGAGGGAGGCGCTTGGGCACCATGTGGAGGCGTGCTTCGAAGCACGTTTCCCTCGAGAAGGAGCCAGGCAAGGAAGGTTAGACCAGCAGGAGTTCGTTAACAAGGCCATTCAAGAACTACAGGAGTCAAGGATCATGAGAGGTTGCCGCCGTCTACCAGCTGTGGCCCCACATCCAGGCGAGGATGGTGGGCTGCGCGTCTGCGTCGATGTACCAGGGATCAATTAGATCGCCACGACGGAGTGTCTCTGGCCCTCGCAAGTGGGGCGCTGCGGGGGTCCACCCCACAGCTATGTTCTCATGCCTTACGGCCTGCCGAGCATGGCTGCGGCGTACCAGCGCCTCATGAGGGGCATCATGGAGGCTCAGGAAGACAGGCGTTCCGCGGCCCTGGCGGAGATGAAGATAGCTCGCGAGGAGCCACCAGTGCCTCCGGAGCCTCCCGAGGCCCCAGGGCCTGGGGGCTCGTGAGGATCGGCCTCCGCAGCCCACCGAGTCTGCTGCACCAACGCCACTTCGCCGATGACATCCTCAGGTGACATCTTTCAAGCTTCATTCCCAGCTGGGAACGCCCTCCCAGGGTTGCATCACTCCCAGGCAGCGTGGGTCCGTCCCTGCGGCATGTATCCCCTTTTATTTTTCGATCGTTAGTTTGCCTTGTTGGGGGCGCCCCTCGGGCTGCATCATCCCCAAGCCGCTCGGGCTAGGTCCAGTGGCGTGTATCTCCCTCGCGTTTATTTCCAACTATGCATTCGCCTATCACGCCTGATTGCTTGATGCCTGTCTGCGGCATCCCTACTTCCCCATGTCGGCCACTTGCACGTTAAAGGGGGGGTGCCTGATCATTGCGACTCAGGGCTATTACTGGCTCTCCAGCCCTCACCCTCTGGCCTTGTCCACGGCAACGCGACGTGGCATACCAACGGCGGCTGAGACAGGCTCGAGGGCCCGGACCCGAGGACGTAGAGTACCGGCATCTAACCAAATTTTGCAGGGACACATCTCAAGATACGGCCCAGTGCCAGGCGCAACCCGCCTAGAGGTAGGGCCTCGTGAGTCCCGCGCTGGCTCACGGGTGCCCTGATACACCTCATCGGCTCCAACCAGCGAGCTCTTGAGCGACTAACGATCGACTGATGACTGCCATGGCAACCCCGTCTTCTTTCTGTGATGAATCTGCAGGATCCTTGGGGGGAACTGCGCTAGCCAAGGCCCTCACAGAGTTCCCTTCACACTCGCCCACGCGAACCGCTTGCACGTTAAAGGGGGGCGCCTGAGCATCGCGACTCAGGGCTCCTACTGGCTCTCCAGCCCTCACCCTTTGGCCTTGACCACGGCATCGCGACCTGGCATACCAGCGACGACTGGGACTAGCTCGAGGGCCGGGACCCGAGGACGTAGAGCAGAAAGGGGAGCAGAGGCGAGGGAGAAGGGGCGCGTGAGGACCTCGCCGAGCAACTCCGTCCCAACTACCCCACGGACCCGACGATGCGCTGGGGGCGATCCCCGATCCTCAAGATAAGTCACCACCCAAAGCACTGGCTACCGTGGCGCTACCCCCGCACCTAAAGAAATTCCGTACTAGCGACGTTGCTTCCCTTTCTCACCAAGCGACGACTACTTGGGCGCCAAAGGGGACCTCCTGAGCATCGCGACTCAGGGGCTCTTACCGGACCCCGGGTCGCTCACCTCCTGGCCTTGACCACGGCATCGCGACCTGGCATACTAGCGACGGCTGACGCCGCCTTGGGACTGGGACCTGTCGACGCAGAGCACCAAGCCCTCGCGAGGTTCGAAAGGGAGAACTGAGCTAAGACGGAATCAGCAACTCACACAGCTCTACAGCAAAGGTTATGTATTAACAAACGGGACTACAGGCACCTTACAAGCCCCCGTGGGGCGCATTTTGGTTCCTCGCAGGGAACAGATCCTAAGGGATACTAACTACACGAGCTCCTGCAAAAGATGTCATCATCAACAGTGGGCCGTCAGGCGCCGGCGCCAACCCCATCCAGATTAGGGTCGGCGACGGCCAGACGAGCCCGCCCTGCTCCGGGAGCGGCGCCGACTCGGGGGCTCGTAGCTGTCATCGCTCGTCTCCGGAGTCGCGAAGGTTTCACCGGAGTCACTGGACCCTCCGGCGCCTCCGCCAAGGGAGCGGTCGACGGGCCTAGCCCTCACCAGGGCAAGGTCCTGGCCAGCTCTCCCGGGGCAACACTCCAGCCGGCGCCTGTTCGCGTCGAAGACCTTGAAGAACATCACCGCAGCGCCATCGTACTCCAAGTGGACCGCAAAGACGCCCCTTTCCCTGCAAACCCGGGCGATCTCTCTCCAGCCGCGGGACATGTAGACCTCGCCCGGCGCAGCGACCACGACCTCTGCCTCGGTCGCGAGGGCGCTGCAGCCGGCGTGCTGCAGCCAGAGCTCCAGGGGCCCTCCTGGAGGGATGATGGAGGCGAAGAAGGGAGGCAGATGGATCCAGGACTGGAGAGGAATGGCGACATGGAGAATGAACTCTTGGGAGGAGCCCTCGGCATGGACTCTAGGAGGAACAACCCATGCCTTCATGACCCGACGGCGCCTACGACGGCGCCGACCGCGGAGATCGACATCGACACCTTCGGGGCCCTCGACATGGGCATACAAGGGAAGTGGGAACCCCGGCGGAGCCCGCTCGCACCAGGTCTTCGGCACCGCTTGACGGTCTTCCTCGCCCTGGCTGCAAAGGGCGAGCCGTTTCTTCGGCGGGAGCGGGTCTGGCCCCTCTCGAGGAGCCTTTCCCTTCTCCGCTGCAGAGAACCGGCGGATCGGAGCCATCGCAGCAAGACGGAGCAAGGATCGGGAAGAAGGAGAAGCCAGGAGGAATGGACTGGAAGGGCACGCGCAGTGCCGTACTTATAGCCGGCGAAGGCCAACCACCGGCCTCCACGATCACAGGTAATCATGACACGATCTGCATGCAGGGACTTGTCCAACTCGCGCGATCACCGAGGCCTCATGGGGAAGTGGAGACGCCCACGTCCCATCAACCGCCACGCGGAGCCCAAGGCCGCAGGCTGTTAGGGCCTGCGGCGCTTCGCCCTTGCCCTTTCGCCTCTCGGCACGGCCAAGTCCATGCGCGCCTTGGGCCCGGGGGCTACTGTCGGTGTTCTGGCAACGGGGGTCCCCAGACTTGCCTGCCTGCGGCCTGCGGCGTGGCTCAAATGGGGGCCCGGCGCGGCCCATCTTCATCAACACAAGACTCAAGACCCTCGCGAGGGGCCAAGCCTCATGGGGCGGACGACACGGCGCATCCTCCGGCGCAGCCTCATCAGGCTGGCTCGCGAGTAGGCAGAGAGATCAAGGTAGGGTACCTCGCGAGGTGCCCATGACGCAAGCCATGACGATCGAGGGTGCCGGGCGGGCGCCAGCGCGCGCAGCGTCCTTCTTTCCTCTTTGGTGCAAAGGGGGCAAGCGCAGCCGCGGAGTACTGAGGCATCAGGCAAAGGTTGCCATTTCGGTGCAACGAGACCAAGACCAGGCGGACTATGAGACGGAGGTCACCATGGAGCCCAGCACGGCGTCACCACAGAGCCTTTGGCAGGCGAAGACCAATTTTAGTCAGGATAAGTGTACTAGATGTTCCCCTTCGAATTGGCCAATTGTTGGCGCCCTTCCCGCTCAATATTTGGGAAGAAGCCCAGGGCCTTTGCCTATAAATAGGACTAGCCACCCCCAGGGTAGGGCAATTAGAAAAAAGGGGGTTTGTTCGTTCGGTTGGCAAGCAGAGAGAGTAAGTGAGAGAGAGAGAAGGGTGACTGAACTCCTCCTAGCAGTTCATCGCCCCAGCCAAGAACAGACCCTCGCGAGGCTGATCTTTCTTGTATTGTTCATCATCACTAGCCCCAGAAGGCAATCCACCAACCACACACTAGAGTAGGGTATTACACCTCAATGGTGGCCCAAACCAGTATAAATCTTGAGTCTCTTGTGCAGTTCTTTTAATAGTTTAGATCTTTGCGAGACGGGGAGGTAGAAGGCGTGATCTCCGCGCGCACCCCAGTGTTCGAACCTTAAGGGTCTGCCGGAACCCATGATCTGACAAATGCCGCCGCCTGAAGACGTTGGCGGATGAATCCGTGACATTGGCGCCAAGGTTGATGACGACCTCCTCCTCAGCACGCTCATCGCCGGCCTCAACGAGGACTTCGGCAACGCCGCCTCCAATTTCTCCCGCATGCCGGAGCCCTCCTTTCCCAAGTTCGTGGCATACTTGCGGTTGGAGGAGCGCCGGATTAAGGGGGTCAAGAAGCGTGTGCAGCACCACGCTCTCGCAGCCGGCACCTCGTGTGGCGCTCCTCCACCGGCCGCCCCGCCCGCGCATGCGCCTCGCCAGCAGCCGGCGCCCCCTCCCCCGCACCTCCCGCCCCACCTGCTGCCCCTAGTAGCCGCAGTAGGGTGGCGGGCCCCACGGCAACCTCCGCGGGGGCGATCGCAAATAGGCGTAAGGGAGGGCCCCTCGTCAGCAGCAACAACAGACCACCCCGCCCTGGACTTACGGCACCAACCCATGGACGGGCGTCGTACATGTGTACTCGATGTCGGTTCCTTGGGCTCCCGCTCCAGGCATCCTTCGGCCTCGGCCGGTGAGCCACCAGGCGCTCTTCACCGCGCAGAACGCCGCCCTCAACAGTGGCTACGGGGTCACGCCCGCCTACGACGGCCACGGCGCCGCTCCCGCGCCTGCCTATAGAGGGTTTCTCCCTCCTCAGGTGCCGCCGCCGTGGGACCCGGCCCTTCTCACTGCTCTGCACTCCGCCCCTTCACCGAGCTCCTACAGTGGTGGCGATGACTGGTACAAGGACTCGGGTGCCACCGCTCACATGACTGCTCATCCCGGTAACCTCACATCTGCCACCCCTGTTCATACTCCCACTCGCATCACCCTTGGTAACGGTTCCTCCATTCCCATTACACATGTCGGTCATATGTCTTTTCCTTCTACTTCTACTCCCGTTAACATGTCTAATGTTCTTGTGTCTCCTAACTTAGTTACCAATCTTGTTTCTGTTCGTCGCCTTGCTCGTGAGAACCCTATCACTGTTGAATTTGATGATATCGGCTTTTTTGTGAAGGACGCCCGTACATGGATGGTACTCCACCGATGTGACAGCCCGGGCGAGCTTTACCCGGTGCATCCTTCCGGCGCCGCCACCACCCGTCGTGCCGGCGCCTTCGCTGCGTCAGATTCCAACTCCGCCATCCCAACTCCACCGTTATGTGTCAGATTCTTTAGAGTTTTTCTTTCTCATGTAATAAGGTTGACGACCACTCTTCTGAGGCTTGCCGTCTTGGCAAGCACGTTTGTCTTCCCTTTAGCGAGTCTACAAACATTTCCACTTTTCCATTTTAGTTATTGCATAGTGATGTTTGGATGTCCCCGGTTGCGAGCAACACGGGTTACTTATACTATTTGGTGATATTGGATGATTTCTCTCATTGTATGTGGATATTTCCTCTCCGTCGCAAGTCTGATGCTCTTGCCACACTCACCTCTTTTTATTCATATGTCACCACACAGTTCGGTCGTCCTATTCTTGCCTTGCAAACTGACAACGGAAAGGAGTTTGACAATGTCGCCATCCGCAATCTTCTTGCGTCGCACGGCACCATCTTTCGCCTCACTTGCCCCTACACGTCACAGCAGAATGGTCGCGCCGAGCGCGTCATTCCCACTCTTAATGACTATGTCCGCACGTTGCTCTTCCACTCCTACGTGCCTCCCCGGTTCTGGCCGGACGCGCTCGCGACCGCCAGTCTCCTCATAGACATTCACCCGTGTCGTCCACACTGGAACTACACTCCTCTTCGGTGCGGTTCCATCTTATGATGGTCTTCGCATTTTCGGGTGTCTCTATTATCCTAGCACTGCGTCCACTGCACCTCACAAACTCGCTCCCCGGTCGCTTCCTTGCATCTAACTTGGTTATCCTCCCAACACCAAAGGTTACCAGTGCTATGATCCAGTGTCCCACCACGTTTTCACCTCGCGGCACGTGTACTTTGATGAGCCGGTGTTCCTGTTCAGCAAGTACTGTCACCCTCAGCGTCCCCCACAGCGCGGTTCACCCCTGCCTCCACCTCTGGCGAACCGCCCTGCCATGCACCGGGCTTGGCCCTGCCCACGCTCCCGGTGCCGGCGGCCCCTATCACCGCGGCCCCATTGGTGGCCCCCGTCGCCGCGGCTCCTGGCGCCTCCTCGGCTGCCCCCGTCGCCGCGGCCCCTGGCACCTCCTCGGCTACCCCTAGGCTGCCTCTGGTGCCGCGGCCCCTTTGGCCTCCCCGATGCCCCAGCCCCTTCAGCCGCTCCGAAGACCGGCTTGAGCTCATCCTCGCCGGTCCCCCTCTCGGCTCCGCCAGCTGCCGCCGCACCTCTCACCAGTGTGGTCACTCGGGCTTGGACTGGAACATTTCGTCCTAGCACGTCCTACACCTCCGACGAGTACGTGTGTGCCGCGTCCACCTCGACCCCGTCCCCGCTCCCCACCTTCGTTCACGCAGCCCTTCGAGATCGGAACTGGCTTGCTACGATGCGTGAGGAGTTCGACGCCCTGCAGCGCAACCGTACATGGCAGCTTATCCTGCGGCCTCCCCATGCCAACGTCATCACTGGAAAGTGGGTCTTCCGCCACAAGACTCGCCCCGACGGTTCCCTCGAGCGCTACAAGGCACGTTGGGTCATGCGCGGCTTTCGCCAGCTCACCGGTGTGGACTTCACCGACACCTTCGCCCCGGTTGTCAAACTGGGAACGACTCACGCTGTTCTCCAGCTCGCTGTTTCTCGCACCTGACCCGTTCACTAGCTCGACGTGTCCAATGCTTTCCTGCATGGCCACCTCGACGAGCAGGTGTTCTGTCAGCAGCCTACTGGTTTCGTCGACACCGACCATCCGGACCACGTGTGCTTGCTCTCCCGTTCTCTCTACGGGTTGAAGCAGGCACCTCGGGCCTGGAACCAGCGGATCGCGGTCTTCCTTCAGCAGCAGGGGTTCCGGTCCACATGGTCCGATGTCTCCTTGTTTCTTTATCACCAGGGCACCGCCACCGCGTATCTCCTACTCTACGTTGACGACATCATCCTGACTGCGTCCTCGCCAGCGCTGCTTCAGCAGATCATAGCTCTCCTCGGCTCCGAGTTTGCCCTCAAGGACTTGGGGGCTCTCCACTACTTCCTCGGCATCGAGGTTGTTCGCCGGGCCATTGGCTTCTTCCTGCATCATCAAAAGTATGCCTATGAGCTTCTGGAGAGAGCCGACATGCTTAACTGCAAGCCTGCTTCTACGCATGTCGACACGAAGGCTAAGGTGTCCACCGTCGAGGGTTCTCCAGCGTCTGACACTCCCTTCTACTGCTCCATCATCAGTGCTCTTCACTACCTCACGCTGACATGCCCGGACATTCAGTATGATGTCCAACAGGTGTGCCTTCACATGCACGCTCCTCGTGACACTCATTGGGCTCCGGTGAAACATATTCTCCGATACATTCGTGGCACCACAGCTATGGGTCTCACCCTGATAGCATCACCTGACACCAGCCTGGCCGCCTACTCCGACATAGACTATGCTGGGTGTCCCAACACTCGACGCTCCACTTCTGGCTACTGTGTCTACCTCGGGCCCACTCTGATTTCGTGGTCGTCTAAATGACAACCCACAGTTTCACGATCGAGCGACAAGGCTGAGTACAGGGTTGTGGCCAACGCCGTCACAAAGTGCTCTTGGCTATGATAGCTACTTTAGGAGTTGATATGTGAGGTTACCAAGGCGACGCTTGTCTACTGTGACAATGTCTCCGCGGTGTACCTCGCTGCCAACCCTATCCATCACCGACGGACGAATCATATTGAGCTCGACATTCACTTTGTCCGGGAGCACGTTGCACTCGGTCTTGTTCGAGTTCTACATGTGCCCACCGATCAGCAGTTCACCAATGTTATGACGAAGGGACTACCCACCTCGACATTCGAGGGTTTTCGGTCTAGTCTCTGCGTCACCGGTAACGCTTCGACTGAGGGGGGGTGTTGAACATGTGTACATGTACGTAGGTCTGGGTTTCGTATGCAGTACATGTAGTGTCTGTCTCCCCTCTGTATGTATGTGTATCTTAGGAGACAAGATACCGGTCGCACCCCTTGTACCTATATATATGTGCCTAGTGCATGATCAATGAATCATCCATGCACTAAATCATTCTCCACGGTATGCATACATGGAGTAAGTTATGTCAAATAAAACTTAGGATGAAACTTAATACACGGAGAATATTGGTATGGTACTTTACTCATTTATTTCCCTTATTCTTGCTTGTAAGACATTGTTCATAACTCAATTTGTGGTGGTATGCAAGCAGGAAGATAACAGATTTTCCATCCTTCATACTGAGCCTTTCAAGTACCCTCCCAATGTATCTTTCCTATGAGGGACAAAGCAACCTCTTTGACCTATCATGGGAGATCTACATACCAAGTATTTGCTTAGCTGATCCTAAATCCTTCATGGAAAATGATTTACTCAATGTCTTCTTGAGGAAAGCCATTTCAGGAATTGGCATGTTATCAACATACGTCAAGAAAATAAAAACACCCTCAGGATATACCTCTTTATGAAGACACAATGATCAGGTTTTGCTTTACGTAACCATGACCAGTCTAAAAGACTCACGCTTCTTGTACCAGTGTTGAGGAGCTTGCTTCAAGCCATACAAGCTCTTCCTCAATTTGCAAACTAAGGTCTCCTTGCCTACCACCATGAATCCTTCTAGTTGCTCCATGTATATCTCCTATACGTCACCACGCAAGAATGTCATATTCACATCAAGTTGTTCAATTTCCAAGTCCATGTTACCAACCATGCCAAGAACAACTCAGTTGAAGACATCTTGACCAATTGATAGAATATTTCATCATAATCAATACCCTTTTCCATCTCAAACCTTTAAAAATCATTTTGTCCTTGAATCTTGGATGTGAGGTGATTCTTTAGTCTTCCCTCTATACACCCATCTGTTCTTGAGTGTTTTTTGCCCTTTGGCAGATTCATGAACTCAAATACATCATTATCATAATTGGTATTTCATCTCATCATGAATGGCTTCTGACCATTCATTTTTGTGCTCATTATACATTGCCTCATCCTAGCATAAGGTCTCATCTACATTAGTCGTGAACGCATATTGATGTGGTGGATACTTGAAACAAGGAATTTACCTCTTTCAGTTCTTCTTTGTTGCCACACTAGTGGTGAATCAGGTGGATTATCATTGGCACCACCATCATCAGATGACTGCTCTTCACTTTGACTTGTACTACATCTCCATTGTCTTAAGTGTCATCATCTCCCTATTGATTTTCATGCGAAAAGGAAATGTTGGATCCATGTCTACCTGAGGTGGTGGGGTTTTGAATTATCTGGTTTCCAAATATCTTTTATTGTTTCATCCTGAATGAACACCGCTTATCGGCCTCTCACAATTCTATAACTGCTTGGATCCCATAACCTGTTGCCGAACTCTTCCCTAAGTTGGCTCAGGTAGATGTAGTGCTTTTATTGCTATTAAGCTTGGATCTATCATCCCTTGGGACACGAAAAAATGCCCTACAACCAAAGACCTTCCAGTTCTTGCCTGATACTTCTTTGTGACCAAACTCTGTGAGTATTATCACATGCAAGAGGAACTGAGGGAGATAGCTTAACCACATACATCTAATTTATCATTACTTCGGCCCAAAATGAATTAGGGAACTTTGCATGATAGAGCATAGATGTGACCCTCTCCGTAAGTGTCCCGTTCATTTCTCTCTACAAGACCAATTGATGAACCACAAGTGTAGGGGATTGCTACCTCTTGAGCACTGCGTTGGATTTCCCTGAAGAGGCGAGGATGATGCAGCAAATTAGCGTAAGTATTTCCCTCAGTTTTCGAGAACCAAGGTATCAATCCAGTAGGAGGCTACGCGCGAGTCCCTCGTACCTACACAAAAACAATAGCTCAACGCAACCAACGTGCTTAGGGGTTGTCAATCCCTTCAGGGTCACTTACGAAAGTGAGATCTGATAGAGATGATAAATAATATTTTTGGTATTTTTGGTATAGAGATGCAAAGTAAAAGTAAAAGCAAAGTAATAATAAAGTGATGGAGATTTATATGATTAGAAAGAGACCCGAGGGCCATAGGTTTCACTAGTGGCTTCTCTCAAGAGCATACATATTCTACGGTGGGTGAACAAATTACTGTTGAGCAATTGACAGAATTGAGCATAGTTATGAGAATATCTAGGTATGATCATGTATATAGGCATCACGTCCGAGACAAGTAGACCGACTCCTGCCGGCATCTACTACTATTACTCCACTCATCAACTGCTATCCAGCATGCATCTAGAGTATTAAGTTAAAAACAGAGTAACGCCTTAAGCAAGATGAGATGATGTAGAGGGATAGTTTCATGCAATATGATAAAAACCCCATCTTGTTATCCTCGATGGCAACGATACAATACATGCCTTGCTGCCCCTTCTGTCACTGGGAAAGGACACCGCAAGATCAAACCCAAAGCTAAGCACAACTCCCACGGCAAGAAAAACCAATCCAGTAGGCCAAACCAAACTGATAATTCAAAGAGACTTGCAAAGCTAACCAATCATACGTAAAAGAATTCAGAGAAGATTCAAATATTATTCATAGATAGATTGGATCATAAACCCACAATTCATCGATCTCAACAAACACACCGCAAAAAGAAGATTACATCGAATAGATCTCCACAAGAGAGGGGGAGAACATTGTATTGAGATCCAAAAAGAGAGAAGAAGCCATCTAGCTACTAACTATGGACCCTTAGGTCTAAAGTAAACTACTCACACTTCATAGGAGGGGCTTGGATGATATGTAGAAGCCCGCCGTGATCGATGCCCCCTCCGGCGGAGCTCCAGAACAGGCCCCAAGATGGGATCTCGTGGGTACAGAAAGTTGCGGCCGTGGAATTAGGTTTTTGGCTCCGTCCCCGATCGTTTGGGGGTACGTAGGTATATATTGGAGGAAGAAGTATGTCGGTGGAGCTTCGAGGGGCCCACGAGGCAGGGGGCACGCCCTAGGGGGGCGCCCTCCACCCTCATGACCGCCTCGTGGCTTTCTTGACGGAGGGTCCAAGTCTCCTGGATCTTATCTGATGAAAAAACCACGTTTCCAAAGGTTTCATTCCGTTTGGACTCCGTTTGATATTCTGTTTCTCCGAAGCACTGAAATAGGCAAAAAATAGCAATTCTGGGCTGGGCCTCCGGTTAATAGGTTAGTCCCAAAAATAATATAAAAGTGGAAAATAAAGCCCAATATAGTCCAAAACAGTAGATAATATAGCATGGAGCAATCAAAAATTATATTTACGTTGGAGACGTATCAATCATCCCCAAGCTTAATTCCTGCTTGTCCTCGAGTAGGTAAATGATAAAAAGAGAATTTTTGATGTGGAGTGCTACTTGGCATAATTTTAATGTAATTCTTCTTAATTGTGGTTTGAATATTCAGATCCAAAAGATTCAAGACAAAAGTTCATATTGACATAAAAATGATAATACTTCAAGCATACTAACTAAGCAATTATGTCTTCTCAAAATAACATGGCCAAAGAAAGTTCATCCCTACAAAATCATATAGTTTAGTCATGTTTCATTTTCATCACACAAGAATGCTCTCATCATGCACAACCCACGATGACAAGCCAAGCAATTATTTCAGACTTTAGTAATCTCAAACCTATAAACTTTCATGCAATATATGAGCGCGAGCCATGGACATAGCACTATATGTGGAATAGAATATAATGAGGGGGGTTATGTGGAGAAGACAAAAGTGGAGAAAGTCTCACATCAATGAGGCTAATCAATGGGCTATGGAGACGCCCACCGATTGATGTTAATGCAAGGAGTAGGGATTGCCACGCAACGGATGCACTAGAGCTATAAATGTATGAAAGCTCAACAAAAGAAACTAGTGGGTGTGCATCCAACTTGCTTGCTGACGAAGATCTAGGGCACTTGAGGAGGCCCATTGTTGGAATATACAAGCCAAGTTCTATAATGAAAAATTCCCACTAGTATATGAAAGTGATAATCATGAGAGACTCTCTACTATGAAGATCATGGTGCTACTTTGAAGCACAAGTGTGGTAAAAGGATAGTAACATTGTCCCTTGTCTCTTTTTCTCTCATTTTTTGGGCCTGTTCTTTTTTATGGCCTTTCTCCTTTTTTGGGCCTTCTCTTTTTTTATGGCCTTTCTTTTTTTGTTTCTCACTTGGGACAATGCTCTAATAACGATGATCATCACACTTCTATTTATTTACAACTCAATGATTACAACTCGATACTAGAACAATGATGACTCTATATGAATGCCTCCGGCGGTGTAACGGGATATGCAATGAACCAAGAGTGACATGTATGAAAGAATTATGAACGGTGGCGTTGCCACAAACACTATGTCAACTACATGATCATGCTAAGCAATATGACAATGATGAATGTGTCATGATGAATGGAATGATGGAAAGTTGCATGGCAATATATCTCGGAATAGCTGTGGAAATGCCATAATAGGTAGGTATGGTGGCTGTTTTGAGGAAGATATAAGGAGGTTTATGTGTGAAAGAGCGTATCATATCACGGGGTTTGGATGCACCAGTGAAGTTTGCGCCAACTCTCAATGTGAGAAAGGGCAATGCACGGTACCGAAGAGGCTAGCAAGGATGGAAGGGTGAGAGTGCGTATAATCCATGGACTCAACATTAGTCATAAAGAACTCACATACTTATTGCAAAAATCTACAAGTCATCAAAAACCTCGGCACTATGCGCATGCTCCTAGGGGGATAGATTGGTCGGAAAAGACCATCGCTCGTCCCCGACCGCCACTCATAAGGAGGACAATCAAATAACACCTCATGTTTCAAATTTGTTACATAAAATTTACCATACGTGCATGCTACGGGACTTGCAAACTTCAACACAAGTATTTCTCCAATTCACAACTACTCAACTAGCATGACTTTGATATTATTACCTCCATATCTCAAAACAATCATCAAGCATCAAACTTTTCTTAGTATTCAACACACTCATAAGAAAGTTTTATTATTAATCTTCATACCAAGAATATTAGGATTTTAAGCAAATTACCATGATATTAAGACTCTCAAAATAATCTAAGTGAAGCATGAGAGATCAATAGTTTCTATAAAACAAATCCACCACCGTGCTCTAAAAGATATAAGTGAAGGACTAGAGCAAAACTATAAAGCTCAAAAGATATAAGTGAAGCACATAGAGTATTCTATCAAATTCCAAACCATGTATGGCTCTCTCAAAAGGTGTGTAAAGCAAGGATGATTGTGGTAGACTAACAAGCAAAGACTCAAATCATAAAAGACGCTCCAAGCAAAACACATATCATGTGGTGAATAAAAATATAGCTCCAAGTAAAGTTACCGATAGAAGTAGACGAAAGAGGGGATGCCTTGCGGGGCATCCCCAAGCTTTGGCTTTTAGGTGTCCTTAGATTATCTTGGGGGTGCCATGGGCATCCCCAAGCTTAGGCTCTTGCCACTCCTTGTTCCATAATCCATCAAATCTTTACTCAAAACTTGAAAACTTCACAACACAAAACTAAAAGTAGAAAATCTCGTGAGCTCCGTTAGCGAAATAAAACAAAAGACCACTTCAAGGTACTGTAATGAACTCATTCTTTATTTATATTGGTGTTAAACCTACTGTATTCCAACTTTTCTATGGATTATAAACTATTTTATTAGCCATAGATTAATCAAAATAAGCAAACAACACACGAAAAACAGAATCTGTCAAAAACAGAACAGTCTGTAGTAATGTGTAGCTAGCGCAAGATCTGGAACCCCAAAAATTATAAAATAAATTTATGGACGTGAGAAATTTATCTATTAATCATCTTCAAAAAGAATTAACTAAATATAACTTTCCAAATAAAAATGACGGCAGTTCTCGTGAGCGCTAAAGTTTCTGTTTTTTACAGCAAGTTCAACAAGACTTTCCCCAAGTCTTCCCAACGGTTCTACTTGGCACAAACACTAATTAAACACAAAAAACACAACCAAAACAGAGGCTAAATAAATTATTTATTAATAAACAGGAGCAAAAATCAAGGAATAAAAATAAAATTGGGTTCTCTCCCAACAAGCGCTATCGTTTAACGCCCCTAGCTAGGCATAACAAGCAAGAATAGATCTAGGATCTTTGGTAGGCAATCCATAACTGGCTCTCATGATAGATTCATATGGTAATTTTATTTTCTTTCTAGGGAAGTGTTCCATGCCCTTTTTTAATGGAAATCGAAATCTAATATTCCCTTCCTTCATATCAATAATTGCACCAACCATTCTAAGGAAAGGTCTACCAAGAATAATAGGGCAAGAAGGATTGCAATCTATATCAAGAACGATAAAATCTATGGGCACATAATTCCTATTTGCAACAATAAGAACATCATTAATTCTTACCATAGTTTTCTTAATAGTGGAATCCGCAAGATGCAAGTTTAGAGAGCAATCATCAAAATCACAGAAATCTAGCAAATCACACAAAGTTTTGGGAATAGTAGAGACACTAGCACCCAAATCACACAAAGCATAAAACTCATAATCTTTAATTTTAATTTTAATAGTAGGTTCCCACTCATCATAAAGTTTTCTAGGGATAGAAACTTTCAACTCAAGTTTTTCTTCATAAGATTGCATCAAGGCATCAACGATATGTTCGGTAAAGACTTTATTTTGACTATAAGCATGAGGAGATTTTAGCACGGATTGCAACAAGGAAATACAATCAATCAAAGAGCAATTTTCATAATTAAATTCCTTGAAATCCAATATAGTGGGTTTAGCATCATCTAGGGTTTTATTTCTTTTAATCCCACTTTTATCAATTTCATCATCAAAATCTAAATACTCCGAATTCTTAGAACACCTTCTAGGTAAAGGTGGATCATATTCAGTCCCATCATTATCAAGATTAATATTGAAAAACAAAGATTTAATAGGGGACACATCAATAACTTTTAGATCTTCATCATTATTTTCATAGGAACTAGAAGAACACGCTTTAATAAAGGCATCTTTCATAGCACGCGTCCTAGCGGTTCTTTCCTTGCACTCATCAATGGTAATTCTCATGGATTTGAGAGACTCATTGATATCATGCTTAGGAGGAATAGATCTAAGCTTTAAAGAATCAACATGAAGAGAAATTCTATCAATGTTCCTAGCCAAATCATCGATCTTAAGCAATTTTTCTTCAATCATAGCATTAAAATTCTTTTGCGAAGAAATAAATTCTTTAATATTAGATTCAAAATCAGAGGGCATCTTATTATAATTTCCATAAGAATTGTTGTAGGAATTACCATAATTATTAGAGGGATTACTAGGATAAGGCCTAGGATTGAAATTTCCTCTATACGCGTTGTTACCAAAATTGTTCCTACCAACAAAATTCACATCCATAGATTCATTGTTATTCTCAATCAAAGTAGACAAGGGCATATCATTAGGATCAGAAAAAACACTCTTATTAGCAAATAATTTCATAAGTTCATCCATCTTTCCACTCAAAATATTAATTTCTTCTATTGCATGCACCTTTTTATTAGTAGATCTGTCAGTATGCCATTGAGAATAATTAACCATAATATTATCCAGGAGTTTAGTAGCATCTCCTAAAGTGATTTCAATAAAAGTGCCTCCCACGGCCGATTCTAAAAGATTTCTAGAAGCAAAATTCAATCCGGCATAAAAATTTTGTATAATCATCCACAAATTCAAACCATGAGTAGGGCAATTACGTATCATTAATTTCATTCTCTCCCAAGCTTTTGCAACATGTTCATGATCAAGTTGCTTAAAATTCATAATATCGTTTCTAAGAGAGATGATCTTAGTGGGAGGAAAATACTTAGAGATAAAAGCATCTTTGCACTTGTTCCATGAATCAATACTATTTTTAGGCAAAGATGAAAACCAAGCTTTAGCACGACCTCTAAGCGAAAAAGGAAATAGCTTCCATTTAACAATATCATTATTGACATCTTTCTTCTTTTGCATGTCACACAAATCAACGAAGCTATTAAGATGGGCAGCGGCATCTTCACTAGGAAGGCCAGAGAACGGATCTTTCATGACAAGATTCAGCAAAGCAGTATTAATTTCACAAGATTCAGCATCGGTAAGAGGAGCAATCGGAGTGCTAAGGAAATCATTATTGTTGGTATTGGTGAAGTCACACAATTTAGTATTATCTTGAGCCATCGCGACAAACAAGCAAACTAACACATAAGCAAACAGAAAAGGCAAACGGGCAAAAAGAGGCAAATAGAGAAAGAGAGGGAGGATAGAGAGGGAGGGCGAATAAAACGACAAGGGTGAATTGGGGGAGAGGAAAACGAGAGGCAAATGGCAAATAATGTAATGCTGGAGATAGGGATTGTGATGGGTACTTGGTATGTTGACTTTTGCGCAGACTCCCCGGCCATGGCGCCAGAAATTCTTCTTGCTACCTCTTGATCACTGCGTTGGATTTCCCCGAAGAGGAGAGGATGATGCAGCAAAGTAGCGTAAGTATTTCCCTCAGTTTTTGAGAACCAAGGTATCAATCCAGTAGGAGGCTATGCGCGAGTCCCTCGTACCTACACAAAAAACAATAGCTCAACGCAACCAACGCGCTTAGGGGTTTTCAATCCCTTCACGGTCACTTATGAAAGTGAGATCTGATAGAGATGATAAATAATATTTTTGGTATTTTTGGTATAGAGATGCAAAGTAAAAAGTAAAAGCAAAGTAAAAGCAAAGCAATAATAAAGTGATGGAGATTGATATGATGAGAAAGAGACCCCGGGGCCATAGATTTCACTAGTGGCTTCTCTCAAGAGCATAAATATTCTACGGTGGGTGAACAAATTACCGTTGAGCAATTGACAGAATTGAGCATAGTTATGAGAATATCTAGGTATGATCATGTATATAGGCATCACGTCCGAGACAAGTAGACCGACTCCTGCCTGCATCTACTACTATTACTCCACTCATCGACCGCTATCCAGCATGCATCTAGAGTATTAAGTTAAAAATAGAGTAATGCCTTAAGCAAGATGACATGATGTAGAGGGATAGTTTCACGCAATATGATAAAAACCCCATCTTGTTATCCTCGATGGCAACGATACAATACGTGCCTTGCTGCCTCTTCTGTCATTGGGAAAGGACACCGCAAGATCGAACCCAAAGCTAAGCACTACTCCCATGGCAAGAAAAACCAATCTAGTAGGCCAAACCAAACTGACAATTCGAAGAGACTTGCAAAGATAACCAATCATACATAAAAGAATTCAGAGAAGATTCAAAATATTATTCATAGATAGACTGGACCATAAACCCACAATTCATCGGTCCCAACAAACACACCGCAAAAAGAAGATTACACCGAATAGATCTCCACAAGAGAGGGGGAGAACATTGTATTGAGATCCAAAAAGAGAGAAGAAGCCATCTAGCTACTAACTATGGACCCGTAGGTCTGAAGTAAACTACTCACACTTCATAGGAGGGGCTTGGATGATGATGTAGAATCCCTCCATGATCGATGCCCCCTCCGGCGGAGCTTCGGAATAGGCCCCAAGATGGGATCTCGTGGATACAGAAAGTTGCGGCGGTGGAATTAGGTTTTTGGCTCTGTCCCCGATCGTTTGGGGGTACATAGGTATATATAGGAGGAAGAAGTACGTCGATGGAGCTTCAAGGGGCCCATGAGGCAGGGGGCGCGCCCTAGGGGGGCGCCCTCCACCCTCGTGACCGCCTCGTGGCTTTCTTGACGGAGGGTCCAAGTCTCCTAGATCTTATCTGATGAGAAAATCACGTTTCCGAAGATTTCATTTTGTTTGGACTCCATTTGATATTATGTTTCTCTGAAACAATGAAATAGGCAAAAAAACAGCAATTCTGGGCTGGGCCTCCAGTTAATAGGTTAGTCCAAAAATAATATAAATTGGAAAATAAAGCCCAATATAGTCCAAAACAGTAGATAATATAGCATGGAGCAATCAAAAATTATAGATACGTTGGAGACGTATCAGGGATCTATTGTAGTCCTTTCGATAAGTAAGAGTGTCGAACCCAACGAGGAGCAGAAGGAAATGATAAGAGGTTTTCAGCAAGGTATTCTCTGCAAGCACTGAAATTATCGGTAACAGATAGTTTTGTGATAAGGTAATTTGTAACGGGTAACAAGTAATAAAAGTAAATAAGGTGCAGCAAGATGGCCTAATCCTTTTTATAGCAAAGGACAAGCCTGGACAATCTCTTATATAAAGGAAAGTGCTCCCGAGGACACATGGGAATTATCGTCAAGCTAGTTTTCATCACGTTCATATGATCCGCGTTTGGTAGTTTGATAATTTGATATGTGGGTGGACCGGTGCTTGGGTACTGTCCTTCCTTTGACAAGCATCCCACTTATTATTAACCCCTATTGCAAGCATCCGCAACTACAATAGAAGTATTAAGGTAAACCTAACCATAGCATGAAACATATGCATCCAAATCAGCCCCTTACGAAGCAACGCATAAACTAGGGTTTAAGCTTCTGTCACTCTAGCAACACATCATCTACTTATTACTTCCCAATGCCTTCCCCTAGGCTCAAACAATGGCGAAGTGTCATGTAGTCGATGTTCACATGACACCACTAGAGGAAAGACAACATACATCTCATCAAAATATCGAACGAATACCAAATTCACATGACTACTTATAGCAAGACTTCTCCCATGTCCTCAGGAACAAACGTAACTACTCAGAATTCATATTCATGTTCATAATCAGAGGGGTATTAATATGCATAATGGATCTGAACATATGATCTTCCACCGAATAAACCAACTAGCATCAACTACAAGGAGTAATCAACACTACTAGCAACCCACAGGTACCAATCTAAGGCTTTGGGGCAAAGATTGGATAGAAGAGATGAACTAGGGTTTGAGATGAGATGGTGCTGGTGAAGATGTTGATGGAGATTGACCCCCTCCCGATGAGAAGATCATTGGTGATGATGGTGATGATGATTTCCCCCTCCCAGAGGGAAGTTTCCCCGGCAGAACAGCTCCGCCGGAGCCCTAGATTGGTTCCGCTAGGGTTCCGCCTCGTGGCGGCGGAGTTTCTTCCCGAAAGCTTGCTTATGATTTTTTCCTCGACGAAAGACTCCATATAGCCAAAGATGCGCATCAGAGGGCTGCCAGGGGGCCACGAGGCAGGGGGCGCGCTCAGGGGGTAAGGCGTGCCGCCCACCCTCGTGGACGATGGGTGGCCCCCCTCTGGTACTTCTTTCGCCCAATATTTTTTATATATTCTGAAATGTGCTCCCGTGAAGTTTCAGGACTTTTGGAGTTGTGCAGAATAGGTCTCTAATATTTTCTCCTTTTCCAGCCCAGAATTCCAGGTGTCGGCATTCTCCCTCTTCATGTAAACCTTGTAAAATAAGAGAGAATAGGCATAAGTATTGTGATATAATGTGTAATAACATCCCGTAATGCAATAAATATTGATATGAAAGGATGATGCCAAATGGACGTATCAACTCCCCCAAGCTTAGACCTCGCTTGTCCTAAAGCGAAAGCCGATATCAAAAAATATGTCCACATGTTTAGAGATAGAGGTGTCGATAAAATAAAATATGGACATGAGGGCATCATGATCATTTTTATAAAAGCAACACACATATATATATATATATATTGTCATATGATATCTTATGCTAAAGTAACAATTCAATCACAATTTCAAGTATGAATTAGAAACTTCATTGAGAACCAACAAACTCTAATCTCAGTCATTGAGGCAATTGCAATTTATCATAACATCATAAAGAGTCAATAAGAGCATTTCAACAAGTCCACATACTCAACCATCATTTAGTCTTTCACAATTGCTAACACTCACGCCATATTTATGGTTATGAAGTTTTAATCGGATACAGAGAAAGATAGGGGCTTATAGTTTAGCCTCACAACCTTTTACCTCAAGGGTAATGCCAACAATAATAGTTCATGACAACTCACATCCAATTAGCTATATATATCAGGATCTTTCCAACATGTTGTGCTTGCCAAAGGATAAAATATAAAAAGGAAAGGTGAAGGTCACCGTGACTCTTGCATGAAGTATAGGACAAGAATAAAAAGATAGGCCCTTCACAGAGGAAAGCAGAGGTTGTCATGTGCTTTTATGGTTGGATGCACAAAATCTTAATGCGAAAGAACGTAACTTTATATTGCCACTTGTGATATGGACCTTTATTATGCAGTCCGTCGCTTTTATTTCTTCCACATCACAAGATCGTATAAAGCTTATTTTCCCCACACTAATAAATCATACATATTTAGAGAGCAATTTTATTGCTTGCAATGATGACAACTTACTTGAAGGATCTTACTCAATCCATAGGTAGATATGGTGGACTCTCATGGCAAAATTGGGTTTAAGGATATTTGGAAGCACAAGTTGAAGGAAATATGCCCTAGAGGCAATAATAAAGTTATTATTTATTTCCTTATATCATGATAAATGTTTATTATCCATGCTATAATTGTATTAACCGGAAACATGATACATGTGTGAATACATAGACAAACAGGGTGTCACTAGTATGCCTCTAATTGACTAGCTCATTGATCAAAGATGGTTATGTTTCCTAGCCATAGACATGAGTTTTCATTTGATTAATGGGATCACATCATTAGGAGAATGATGTGATTGACTTGACCCATTCCGTTAGCTTAGCACTTGATCGTTTAGTATGTTGCTATTGCTTTTTCATGACTTATACATGTTCCCATGACTATGAGATTATGCAACTCACGTTTACCAGAGGAACACTTTGTGTGCTACCAAACGTCACAACGTAAATGGGTGATTATAAAGGTGCTCTACAGGTGTCTCCGAAGGTACTTGTTGAGTTGGCGTATTTCGAGATTAGGATTTGTCACTCCGATTGTTGGAGAGGTATCTCTGGGCCCACTCGGTAATGCACATCACTATAAGCCTTGCAAGCATTGTAACTAATGAGTTAGTTGCGGGATGATGTATTACAGAATGAGTAAAGAGACTTGCCGATAATGAGATTGAACTAGGTATTGAGATACTGACGATCGAATCTCGGGCAAGTAACATATCGATGACAAAGGGAACAACGTATGTTGTTATGCGGTTTGACCGATAAAGATCTTCGTAGAATATGTGGGAGCCAATATGAGCATCCAGGTTCCGCTATTGGTTATTGACTGGATACGTGTCTCCGTCATGTCTACATAGTTCTCGAACTCGTAGGGTCCGCACGCTTTAAGTTCGGTGACGATCGATATTATGAGTTTTTGTGTTTTGATGTACCGAAGGTAGTTCGGAGTCCCGGATATGATCACGGACATGACAAGGAGTCTCGAAATGGTCGAGACATAAAGATCAATATATTGGACGACTATGTTCGGACATTGGAAAGGTTCCGGAAGGTTTCAGACATATACTGGAGTACCAGGGGGTTACCGGAACCCCCCGGGGGGCTTAATGGGCCTACATGGGCCTTAGTGGAAATAGAGGGCAGCAAGGGGAGTGTGGGGCACGCCCCCCAAGGCCCAAACCGAATTGGTTTAGGGTAAGGGGGCTGGCCCCCTCTTTCCTTCTCCTCCTCTCCCTTTCCTTCCCCCTCTCCTACTCCTACTAGGAAAAGGAGGAGTGCTACTCCTAGTGGGAGTAGGACTCCCCCTCTTGGCGCGCCTCTCCCTGGCCGGCCGCCTCCTCCCCCTTGCTCCTTTATATACAGGGGCAGGGGGCACCCCATAGACACAACAGTGATCATTGATCTCTTAGCCGTGTGCGGTGCCCCCCTCCACCATAATCCACCTCGATCTTATCGTAGCGGTGCTTAGGCGAAGCCCTGCGTGGGTAGCATCATCATCATTGTCACCACACCGTCGTGCTGACGAAACTCTCCTGTGGAGCTTTGCTAGACCGGAGCTCGCGGGACGTCATTGAGTTGAACATGTGCAAAACTCGGAGGTGTCGTGCGTTCGGTACTTGGATCGGCCGGATCGTGAAGACGTACGACTACATCAACCGCATTATGCAAACGCTTCCACATTAGGTCTACGAGGGTATGTAGACACACTCTCCCCTCTCATTGCTATGCATCACCATGATCCTATGTGTGCATAGGAATTGTTTTGAAATTACTACGTTCCCCAACACAAGTAGTATCTCTACTTGGTGCATAGAATTTGGCTAGCATGAGAGGGAAAGGCAAGCTCGACATGTTGGATTATCCATGACAATATAATTTATCTCAGATGTAAGAAAACATAACCCATTATGTTATCTTCCTTGTCCAACCTCAACTCTTTAGCATGTCATATTTTAATGAGTGCTCACAATCATAAAAGATGTCCAAGATAGTATATTTATATGTGAAAACCTCTCTTTCTTTATTACTTCCTATTAATTGCAACGATGACCAAAACTATGTTTGTCAACTCTCAACAACTTTTATTCATCATACTCTTTATATGTGAAGTCATTACTCTCCATAAGATCCACATGATCCCTTTATTTTATTTTATTCTTTTTCTTTTATTTTATTCCCTCATGTCGGTGTACTAAAGTAGGGGTACCTTAGTATCCCGAACTTGTGCACGGGCAGTCGCAGCGACCCGCGGCAAGGCTTGCCGGGCGACCGCCAAGACCCTCCGTGGTTCCTTTGGGGCCATTCAAGAACAAAGTATCCGAGAGCAAAACAAGGCCCCGGTAAGAGGAGCTTGCCGGGATGGAGACAAGACCCCGGCAAGAGGAGCTTGCCGGGAAGGAGACGAGACCCCGGCAAGAGGAGCTTGCCGGGAAGGCAACCGAAGCATCTCAAGAAGCTCGCTGCGGCACACTGCGCATCCCAACAAGACCCGGTGAGCGACAAGCTCCCGGACGCGACAAGGCAACATCCATGGCAAGGCGCTTGCCGCGGCAAGCTACTACTCCGCAGCCCGCGCTCCAGCTCACCCACCAACATGTCGCTCTGGGACCGCTCCTAGCGTACGTGGCGGGAGGCTGTGCAGCCGGGGGCATGCAGTGGCAAGCAAGCGCTGACAAGATAGCCATCGTGGCAAATGGTGGCGTTCCTAGCGGTCCCTCTCTGTACCGTCTAGGTGATACAGACAGGCATTTAATGCCTTTGTCCCCTGCCGTCAGGGTTAGGTATGATACGTCTGTTGTAGGCGGTGGAGCCAACGACCACCTCTTTTACATTTTTACCCCCACCTCTGTTGCCACCTGTCGGTGACCCCTTAGAGATATAAAAGGAGGCCCATGCACAACAGAGAAGGGGGGAGGATGGCCATTCTCACGCTCGGTCTCGCCAGCTGCTTGAGTGTACTGTAGCACTCATCGCTCACGAGCAAGAACTCAATACAACCACCAAAGTAGGAGTAGGGTTTTACGCATCCGTGCGGCCCGAACCTGGGTAAACCGATCGTCTCGCTCGTGCGTTCGCCTCGATCTGCTCTTTGTGCATCCACCGCCCCCTGCCGAACCGAAAGGGGCTCGGTCTGCCGATCCCCATAGGTGTACGAGGGATCAGCAACCCCCGACATCTTTGGCGTGCCAGGTAGGGGGTGCGTCGAGGTTGTGCGAACCTGATCCAGCGTTCGCACGAGCCGAATCTTCATCGTCTTCATCAACATGCCGCCGAAGAAGAAGATTTCGGAGGCAGCTGCTCCGTCTGCGCCGATCCCACCGTCACCAGAGCGAACGGCTAGTGGGGTAGGCGCCGGCGGAAGAGCGGGCGCCGACGGGGAGACCCATGGCGCTGCCAGGTCCAAGGACCAGGTTACGCCGCACGTCGGCGGCGTGGTCGCCTCCCACAACGACCGCGCGAACTCCAAGACCTCGGTGTCCGTACACGCACCGCGCCCGTCCCAGGAGGCGCGGGACCAGCAGCGTCATGGTACCCATGGTACCATACGTCTGCTGGGCCAAGATCAAGCTGGCGGATCCCGGAGTGCTCAGGATCAGCATGCACGCCAACATGCTGGCGTGAGCGCGGCGCGGTCGCTTGGACGAGATGTTGCTCCTTCTAACGCAGTTAGGAGTCCGAGCATATCTCGCTCCTCGCACCGTTCGCTGCCGCCGCCCACCACTCCGGCGGAAGCGTTGGCACGTGCCCAGCTGCTCCTAGACTACCCTCCGGCGCCAGAGAAGACCGATGACTGGAGGGCCACTATCCAGAGCCTCATCGGCTTTGCCAACGGTGACATTCCACGGCAGCCGAGCGCATCGCTGCCGCGGCAAGTCAGCCAGGCGCGAGCCGGTGGCGACAAGACCGGCGAAGGTGCAACCACTGTGCACTCTCTGCCCCGAAGGCCTAGATCGCCGACTCACCGGATCCACCTCGACAGCTACTCCACCGCGTCGTCAGATCCGCGAGCTCGTCGCGATCAACGCCAAGTTCTTCATGAGAGACAGCAAGAAGACGCTCGAACACGCATCGAGCGCCGAAGAGAAGCGCGGCGTCAATCAGACCTGCGCGCTGGGCCCTCTGTTGACATGCATGCGCCCGGAGAGCCAGGTAACTTGCCGTACGCGGCAGGTTGTCCTGCGTTTACCCGTGAGCTGCGGCAAGTCCAGTGGCCCAACCAGAAGCACTTCAAGCCAGACGTACCGGAGAAGTACGACGGCAAGTCGCACCCGTCTGAGTTCCTCAGCATCTACACCATTGTGGTGCAAGCTGCCGAGGGGGCGAGACGACAAGGTCCTTGCCAACTACTTCCCGCTCGTGCTCAAGCCCGAAGTCAGATCCTGGCTCATGCACTTGCCGGACAACTCCATATCCTCTTGGGCGGATTTGTGCCATCAGTTTGTCGGCGCCTTTATAGGCGGCCACAAACCACATGGCCAAGAGAGTGACCTCCACCTGCTTGCCCAGAAGGAAGGAGAACCCCTGCGCAAGTATATCCAGAGATTCAGCCGCGTGCAGTGCAACATCCCAGACATCCACCCTACCGCGGTTATCAGCGCGTTCCATCAGAACGTGCGTAATCGCAGGATGTAGGAGGAGATGGCGATGAGCAGGATCAGGGACGTCAGCGAGCTATACGCCCTGGCCGACAAGTGTGCGCGCGCTGAAGAAGGGAGGAAACTCCCCGGAGAAGATGCTGGAGCAGGGGGATCTGACAGCGAGGATGCCGCCCCGGCAAGGAAAAACCGGAGGCGCAACAGGAAGAAGAGCGGCAAAGAGGTAATAGTCATTGAGCAGTCCGGCGATGATGGCGCCGCCAAGCAAGCCAAAGTTGGTAGCTCCGGCAAGGAGGTTGCCGCATGCACCAACTGCCAAGCTGTGGCGGCCGCCGACAAGCAGGGCAGCTCCGATAAGCAGTACTGCAAGATTCACCGCACCAAGGGCCATGATCTCCAGAACTGCAAGAGGGTCGAGCAGCTTGTCCAGCAACAAAAAGCTGAGTATGAGCGACGCGACAAGGAGAGAGCCCAAGGAGGCGGTGGAGAAGCCGGCAAGAAGCGCGCTGGCCAGGGAGGAAGCCGCGGCAAGGCCAAGCAGCGGCAAGGAGACAGACCTCCCCGCGGCCGCGACAAGGACGAAGACGAAGATGACGACGAAGACATGGATGATGTTGAGAACAGCGAGCAGGAGTTTCAGAAGGCTACAGAAGTCTTGTGTGTTGACGGTGGCGCTTCTTTGCATACTTCCCACCGCCAACTCAAACAGTGGCTCCGGAAAGTTAATGTGGCAGAGCCACCTATCGAATCACGCAAGCTTCTGAAGTGGTCCAGCACGCCTATCGTCTTTGACATTGAGGACCACCCTAATCGCACAACTGCGGTCGGGTGCCTGCCGTTGTTGGTTTCACCAACAATCCGCAACCTCAAAGTCACTAAGATGCTAGTTGATGGCGGGGCCGGCCTAAATCTGATCTCCTCCGCTGTGCTCCAGAAACTCCAGATCCCGGACAGCGAGCTCGAAGAAACCAGTACATTCCAAGGAATTAACCCGAGAAGGAGCAAGCCGAAAGGGAAGGTCACGTTGCCGGTGACATTTGGCAGCGAGCTGAATTTCAGGACGGAGAGGGTCACTTTTGACGTTGCTGATTTCCCATTGCCTTACAATGGGATACTCGGCCGTCCCGCACTCGCCAAGTTCATGGCGGCCTCTCACTATGCACACAACATGCTCAAGATGCCAGGCCCGATAAGCGTCATCTCTGCCCCTGGTGACAAGAAGGATGCCCTTATCTGCGCCGACAAGATCTACCGGGAAGCAGCTGCCGCGGCAGACCGCAAGACACTTGCCGCTGAAGCTCCCGGGGGAAAGAAGAAGACCAAGTCTGGCAAGAGCTCTGATGCCTACTCCGGCAAGCGCGCCTCTTCGGAGTGCTGCGCTGCCGTCAAGGACGCACCATCGAGCTCCACCGGCAAGAGTAAGAAGACGATGGCAGCTCCACCACTTACCAAGAAGGTGTCCGCCAAGGAGGACAGCACTGGTGGTACCTTCACCATCAGTGCCACGCTTGACCCTAAATAGGAAAGCGCACTCGTTACTTTCCTGCGGGCGAATGTCGATGTGTTTGCATGGCAACCGTCTGACATCCCCGGTGTTCCCAGGAAGGTAATTCTGTTGGGGAACGTTGCAGAAAACAAAAAAATTTCCTACTCGTTTCACCAAGATCTATCTAGGAGTTCATCTAGCAACGAGTCATTAGATGCATCTACATACCTTTGTAGATCGCGTGCGGAAGCGTTCAAGGAATGGGGATGATGTAGTCGAACACGACGTGATCCAAATCACCGATGACCAAGTGCCGAACGGACGGCACCTCCGCGTTCAACACACGTACGGGACGGGAGACGTCTCCTCCTTCTTGATCCAGCAAGGGGGGTGGAGAGGTTGATGATGATCCAGCAGCACGACGGCGTGGTGGTGGATGCAGGGCGTCACGACAGTAGGGCTTCGCCATGTACTACGAGAGAGAGAGAGAGACGTAACAGGGAGAGAGGGATGCACCAAAAGCCGTAGCATCAAGTCCCTCCTCTCCCCCACTATATATAGGGGTGCCAAGGGGGGGGGGGGCGCCGGCCCTAGGAGATGGATCTCCTAGGGCGGGCGGCGGCCAAGGGGTGGGGGGCTTGCCCCCCAAGCAAGGGGGCGCCCCCCTTTAGGGTTTCCCCTAAACCCTAGGCGCATGGGCCCTTAGGGGGTGGCGCCCGAGCCCACTAAGGGCTGGTTCCCTTCCCACTTCAGCCCATGGGCCCTCCGGGATAGGTGGCCCCACCCGGTGGACCCCCGGGACCCTTCCGGCGGTCCCGGTACAATACCGGTGACCCCGAAACTTGTCCCGATGGCCGAAACAGCACTTCCTATATATTATTCTTTACCTCCAGACCATTCCGGAACTCCTCGTGACGTTCGGGATCTCATCCGGGACTCCAAACAACATTCGGGTTACTGCATATACATATCTTCACAACCCTAGCGTCACCGAACCTTAAGTGTGTAGACCCTACGGGTTCGGGAGACATGTAGACATGATCGAGACGACTCTCCGGTCAATAACCAATAGCGGGATCTGGATACCCATGTTGGCTCCCACAAGCTCCACGATGATCTCATCGGATGAACCACGATGTCGAGGATTCAATCAACCCCGTATGCAATTCCCTTTGTCAATCGATATATTACTTGCCCGAGATTCGATCGTCGGTATCCCAATACCTCGTTCAATCTCGTTACCGACAAGTCACTTTACTCGTACCGTAATGCATGATCCCGTGACCAGACACTTGGTCACTTTGAGCTCATTATGATGATGCATTACCGAGTGGGCCCAGTGATACCTCTCCGTCATACGGAGCGACAAATCCCAGTCTTGATCCGTGTCAACCCAACAGACACTTTCGGAGATACCCGTAGTATACCTTTATAGTCACCCAGTTACGTTGTGACGTTTGGTACACCCAAAGCACTCCTACGGTATCCGGGAGTTACACGATCTCATGGTCTAAGGAAAAGATACTTGACATTGCAAAACTCTAGCAAACGAACTATACGATCTTTATGCTATGTTTAGGATTGGGTCTTGTCCATCACATCATTCTCTTAATGATGTGATCTCGTTATCAATGACATTCAATGTCCATATCCAGGAAACCATGACTATCTGTTGATCAACGAGCTAGTCAACTAGAGGCTTACTAGGGACATGCTGGTGTCTATTATTCACACATGTATTACGATTTCCGGATAACACAATTATAGCATGAATAAAGACAATTACCATGAACAAGGAAATATAATAATAATGCTTTTATTATTGCCTCTAGGGCATATTTCCAACAGTCTCCCACTTGCACTAGATTCAATAATCTAGTTACATTGTGATGAATCGAACACCCATGGAATTCTGGTGTTGATCATGTTTTGCCCTAGGGAGAGGTTTAGTCAACGGATCTGCTACATTCAGGTCCGTATGTACTTTACAAATATCTATGTCTCCATCTTGAACATTTTCACGAATGGAGTTGAAGCGACGCTTGATGTGCCTTGTCTTCTTGTGAAACCTGGGCTCCTTGGCAAGTGCAATAGCTCCAGTGTTGTCACAGAAGAGCTTGATCGGCCCCGACGCATTGGGTATGACTCCGAGGTCGGTGATGAACTCCTTCACCCAAATTGCTTCACGTGCTGCCTCCGAGGCTGCCATGTACTCCGCTTCACATGTAGATCCCGCCACGACGCTCTGCTTGCAACTGCACCAGCTTACTGCCCCACCATTCAAAATATACACGTATCCGGTTTGTGACTTTGAGTCATCCAGATCTGTGTCGAAGCTAGCGTCGACGTAACCCTTTACGATGAGCTCTTCGTCACCTCCATAAACGAGAAACATCTCCTTAGTCCTTTTCAGGTACTTCAGGATATTCTTGACCGCTGTCCAGTGTTCCTTGCCGGGATTACTTTGGTACCTTCCTACCAAACTTACGGCAAGGTTTACATCAGGTCTGGTACACAGCATGGCATACATAACAGAACCTATGGCTGAGGCATAGGGGATGACACTCATCTCTTCTATTTCTTCTGCCGTGGTCAGACTTTGAGCCGAGCTCAATTTCATACCTTGCAGTACAGGCAAGAACCCCTTCTTAGACTGATCCATATTGAACTTCTTCAATATCTTATCAAGGTATGTGCTTTGTGAAAGACCTATGAGGCGTCTCGATCTATCTCTATAGATCTTGATGCCTAATATATAAGCAGCTTCTCCAAGGTCCTTCATTGAAAAACTCTTATTCAAGTAGGCCTTGATGCTGTCCAAGAGTTCTATATCATTTCCCATCAAAAGTATGTCATCTACATATAGTATGAGAAATGCTACAGAGCTCCCACTCACTTTCTTGTAAACACAGGCTTCTCCATAAGTCTGCGTAAACCCAAACGCTTTGATCATCTCATCAAAGCGAATGTTCCAACTCCGAGATGCTTGCACCAGCCCATAAATCGAGCGTTGGAGCTTGCATACTTTGTCAGCATTCTTAGGATCGACAAAACCTTCCGGCTGCATCATATACAATTCTTCCTTAAGGTAACCATTAAGGAATGCCGTTTTGATGTCCATTTGCCATATTTCATAATCGTAGAATGCGGCAATTGCTAACATGATTCGGACGGACTTTAGCTTCGCTACCGGTGAGAAAGTCTCATCATAGTCAACCCCTTGAACTTGTCGATAACCCTTAGCGACAAGCCGAGCTTTATAGATGGTCACATTACCATCCGCGTCTGTCTTCTTCTTAAAGATCCATTTATTTTCTATGGCTCGCCGTTCAACGGGCAAGTCAGTCAAAGTCCATACTTCGTTTTCATACATGGATCCTATCTCGGATTTCATGGCTTCTAGCCATTTATCGGAATCCGGGCCCGCCATGGCTTCTTCATAGTTCGAAGGTTCACCATTGTCTAACAACATGATTTCCAAGACAGGGTTGCCGTACCACTCTGGTGCGGAACGTGTCCTTGTGGACCTTCGAACTTCAGTAGGAGCTAGATCAGAAGTATCTTGATCATTATCATTAACTTCCTCTCTAGTCGGTGCTGGCACCTCAGGAACATTTTCTTGAGTTGCGCCATTTTCCGGTTCAAGAGGCAATACTTCATCAAGTTCTACTTTCCTCCCACTTACTTCTTTCGAGAGAAACTCCTTCTCTAGAAAGGATCCATTCTTGGCAACAAAGACCTTGCCTTCGGATCTGAGGTAGAAGGTATACCAAATAGTTTCTTTAGGGTATCCTATGAAGACGCATTTTTCCGACTTGGGTTCAAGCTTTTCAGGTTGAAGTTTCTTGACATAAGCATCACATCCCCAAACTTTTAGAAACGACAGCTTAGGTTTCTTCCCAAACCATAATTCATACGGTGTCGTCTCAACGGATTTCGACGGAGCCCTATTTAAAGTGAATGCGGCAGTCTCTAAAGCATAGCCCCAAAAAGATAGCGGTAAATCGGTAAGAGACATCATAGACCGCACCATATCTAATAGAGTGCGATTACGACGTTCGGACACACCGTTACGCTGTGGTGTTCCAGGTGGCGTTAGTTGTGAAACTATTCCACATTTTCTTAAGTGTGTGCCAAATTCGTGACTCAAGTATTCTCCTCCACGATCTGATAGTAGAAACTTGATTTTCCTGTCACGTTGATTCTCAACCTCACTCTGAAATTCCTTGAACTTTTCAAAGGTTTCAGACTTGTGTTTCATTAAGTAGACATACCCATATCTACTCAAGTCATCAGTGAGAGTAAGAACATAACGATAGCCACCGCGAGCCTCAACACTCATTGGACCGCACACATCAATATGTATGATTTCCAATAAGTTGGTTGCTCGCTCCATTGTTCCTCAGAACGGAGTCTTGGTCATTTTACCCATGAGGCATGGTTCGCACGTGTCAAATGATTCATAATCAAGAGACTCTAAAAGTCCATCTGCATGGAGCTTCTTCATGCATTTGACACCTATGTGACCAAGGCGGCAGTGCCACAAGTATGTGGGACTATCATTATCAACCTTACATCTTTTGGTATTCACACTATGAACATGTGTAGCATTACGCTCAAGATTCATTAAGAATAAACCATTCACCATAGGAGCATGACCATAAAACATATCTCTCACATAAATAGAACAACCATTATTCTCGGATTTAAATGAGTAGCCATCTCGAATTAAACGAGATCCTGATACAATGTTCATGCTCAAAGCTGGCACTAAATAACAATTATTGAGGTTTAAAACTAATCCCGTAGGTAAATGAAGAGGCAGCGTGCCGACGGCGATCACATCGACCTTGGAACCATTCCCGACGCGCATCGTCACCTCGTCCTTCGCTAGCCTCCGTTTATTCCGCAGCTCCTGCTTTGAGTTACAAATGTGAGCAACTGCACCGGTATCAAATACCCAAGAGCTACTACGAGTACTGGTTAGGTACACATCAATTACATGTATATCACATATACCTTTTGTTTTGCCGGCCTTCTTGTCCGCTAAGTATTTGGGGGAATTCCGCTTCCAGTGACCACTTCCCTTGCAATAAAAACACTCAGTCTCGGGCTTGGGTCCATTCTTTGGCTTCTTCCCGGTAGCTTGCTTGCCGGGCACGGCAACTTCCTTGCCGTCCTTCTTGAAGTTCTTTTTACCCTTACCCTTCTTGAACTTAGTGGTTTTATTCACCATCAACACTTGATGTTCCTTCTTGACTTCTACCTCTGCTGATTTCAGCATAGCAAATACTTCAGGAATGGTCTTTTCCATCCCTTGCATATTGAAGTTCATCACAAAGCTCTTGTAGCTCGGTGGAAGCGACTGGAGGATTCTGTCAATGACCGCATCATCCGGGAGATTAACTCCCAACTGAGTCAAGCGGTTATGCAACCCAGACATAGTGAGTATGTGCTCACTGACAGAACTTTTTCCTCCATCTTACAGCTGAAGAATTTGTCGGAGACTTGATATCTCTCGACCCGGGCATGAGCTTGAAAAACCATTTTCAGCTCTTCGAACATCTCATATGCTCCGTGTCTCTCAAAACGTTTTTGGAGCCCCGGCTCTAAGCTGTAAAGCATGCCGCATTGAACAAGGGAGTAGTCATCGGTACGTGCCTGCCAAGCGTTCATAACGTCTTGTTCAGCAGGGAGGACAGGTGCGTCACCCAGCGGTGCTTGTAGGACATAATCTTTCTTGGCAGCTATGAGGATGATCCTCAGGTTCCGGACCCAGTCCGTGTAGTTGCTGCCATCTTCTTTCAGCTTGGTTTTCTCTAGGAACGCGTTGAAGTTGAGGACTACGTTGGCCATTTGATCTACAAGACATATTGTAAATATTTTAGACTAAGTTCATGATAATTAAGTTCATCAAATCAAATTATTTATGAACTCCCACTTAGATAGACATCCCTCTTCTAGTCATCTAAGTATAACATGATCCGAGTTAACTAGGCCGTGTCCGATCATCACGTGAGATGGACTAGTCAACATCGGTGAACATCTTCATGTTGATCGTATCTTCTATACGACTCATGCTCAACCTTTCGGTCTTCTGTGTTCCGAGGCCATGTCTGTACATGCTAGGCTCGTCAAGTCAACCTAAGTGTTTGCATGTGTAAATCTGTCTTACACCCGTTGTATGTGAACGTTAGAATCTATCACACCCGATCATCACGTGGTGCTTCGAAAAAACGAACTGTCGCAACGGTGCACAGTTAGGGGGAACACTTCTTGAAATTATTATGAGGGATCATCTTATTTACTACCGTCGTTCTAAGTAAACAAGATGCAAAAAACATGATAAACATCACATGCAATCAAATAATAAACGTGACATGATATGGCCAATATCACATAGCTCCTTTGATCTCCATCTTGGGGCTCCATGATCATCTTGTCACCGGCTTGACACCATGATCTCCATCATCGTGTCTCCATGAAGTTGCTCGACAACTATTACTTCTACTACTATGGCTAACGCGTTTAGCAATAAAGTAAAGTAATTTACATGGCGTTTCTCAATGACACGCAGGTCATATAAAAGAATAAAGACAACTCCTATGGCTCCTGCCGGTTGTCATACTCATCGACATGCAAGTCGTGATTCCTATTACAATAGCATGAACATCTCATACATCACATATAGATCATTCATCATTCATCACAACTTTGGCCATATCATATCACAAACCACTTGCTGCAAAAACAAGTTAGACATCCTCTAATTGTTGTTGCAAGTTTTACGTGGCTGAATTAGGGTTCTAGCAAGAATATTTTCTTACCTACGTGAAAACCACAACGTGATTTGTCAACTTCTATTTACCCTTCATAAGGACCCTGTTCATCGAATCCGCTCCAACTAAAGTAGGAGAGACAGACACCCGCCAGCCACCTTATGCAACTAGTGCATGTTAGTCAGTGGAACCGGTCTCACGTAAGCGTACGTGTAAGGTTGGTCTGGGCCGCTTCATCCCACAATACCGCAGAAGCAAGAAAAGACTAGTAGCGGCAAGAAAGTTGACAAATCCACGCCCACAACAAATTGTGTTCTACTCGTGCAAGAAGAACTACGCATAGACCTAGCTCATGATGCCACTGTTGGGGAACGTTGCAGAAAACAAAAAAATTCCTACTCGTTTCACCAAGATCTATCTAGGAGTTCATCTAGCAACGAGTCATCAGATGCATCTACATACCTTTGTAGATCGCGTGCGGAAGCGTTCAAGGAACGGGGATGATGTAGTCGAACACGACGTGATCCAAATCACCGATGACCAAGTGCCGAACGGACGGCACCTCCGCGTTCAACACACGTACGGGATGGGAGACATCTCCTCCTTCTTGATCCAGCAAGGGGGGTGGAGAGGTTGATGATGATCCAGCAGCACGACGGCGTGGTGGTGGATGCAGGGCGTCACGACAGCAGGGCTTCGCCGTGTACTACGAGAGAGAGAGAGACGTAACAGGGAGAGAGGGATGCACCAAAAGCCATAGCATCAAGTCCCTCCTCTCCCCCACTATATATAGGGGTGCCAAGGGGGGCACCGGCCCTAGGAGATGGATCTCCTAGGGGGGGCGGCGGCCAAGGGGTGGGGGGCTTGCCCCCCAAGCAAGGGGGCGCCCCCCTTTAGGGTTTCCCCTAAACCCTAGGCGCATGGGCCCTTAGGGGGTGGCGCCCCAGCCCACTAAGGGCTGGGTCCCTTCCCACTTCAGCCCATGGGCCCTCCGGGATAGGTGGCCCCACCCGGTGGACCCCCGGGACCCGTCCGGTGGTCCCAGTACAATACCGGTGACCCCGAAACTTGTCCCGATGGCCGAAACAGCACTTCCTATATATAATTCTTTACCTCCGGACCATTCCGGAACTCCTCGTGACGTCCGGGATCTCATCTGGGACTCCGAACAACATTCGGGTTACTGCATATACATATCTTCACAACCCTAGCGTCACCGAACCTTAAGTGTGTAGTCCCTACGGGTTCGGGAGACATGTAGACATGACCGAGACGACTCTCCGGTCAATAACCAACAGCGGGATCTGGATACCCATGTTGGCTCCCACAAGCTCCACGATGATCTCATCGGATGAACCACGATGTCGAGGATTCAATCAACCCCGTATGCAATTCCCTTTGTCAATCAATATATTACTTGCCCGAGATTCGATCGTCGGTATCCCAATACCTCGTTCAATCTCGTTACCGACAAGTCACTTTACTCGTACCGTAATGCATGATCCGTGACCAGACACTTGGTCACTTTGAGCTCATTATGATGATGCATTACCGAGTGGGCCCAGTGATACCTCTCCATCATACGGAGCGACAAATCCCAGTCTTGATCCGTGTTAACCCAACAAACACTTTCGGAGATACCCGTAGTATACCTTTATAGTCACCCAGTTACGTTGTGACGTTTGGTGCACCCAAAGCACTCCTACGGTATCCGGGAGTTACACGATCTCATGGTCTAAGGAAAAGATACTTGACATTGCAAAACTCTAGCAAACGAACTATACGATCTTTATGCTATGTTTAGGATTGGGTCTTGTCCATCACATCATTCTCTTAATGATGTGATCTCGTTATCAATGACATTCAATGTCCATAGCCAGGAAACCATGACTATCTATTGATCAACGAGCTAGTCAACTAGAGGCTTACTAGGGACATGTTGGTGTCTGCTATTCACACATGTATTACGATTTCCGGATAACACAATTATAGCATGAATAAAGACAATTACCATGAACAAGGAAATATAATAATAATGCTTTTATTATTGCCTCTAGGGCATATTTCCAACAAGTTCAGCACCACCTTGCTGTTTGTCCTCATGCGCGGCCCGTCAAGCAGAAGGTCAGGAAACAGGCGGTGGAGCGCCAAGAATTCATAGCAGAAGAAATCAAGAAATTGGAAGCAGCAGGCCTCATCAGAGGGGTGCTCCATCCCACGTGGTTGGCCAATCCGGTTGTAGTGCGCAAGGCGAATGGGAAATGGAGGCTTTGTATTGACTTTACTGATGTTAATAAAGCTTGTCCCAAAGATCCATTTCCCTTGCCGCGCATTGACCAGATTGTTGAATCCACAGCCGGATGTGAGTTGCTTTCATTTCTTAACGCATATTCAGGATACCATCAGATCTTCATGGCAGAAGAGGATGAGGAGAAAACCGCATTCATTACTCCATGTGGCACGTACTGTTTCGTATGGATGCCTTTCGGGTTAAAGAATGCTGGTTCAACATTTGCCAGAGTAGTCCATATCGCTTTGAAGCCATAGATACACAGAAATGTAGAAGCTTACATGGATGATATAGTGGTCAAAAGCAAAGACAGGGCAACTCTGATCCAAGACTTAGAAGATACTTTTGCAAATCTGCGCAAGGTCAACCTCAAGCTCAACCCCGAGAAGTGTGTGTTTGTAGTCCCTTCCGGCAAACTTCTCGGGTTCTTTGTGTCTCAGTGGGGAATCGAAGCTAATCTCGACAAGATCAAGGCCATTGAGCAGATCGAAGCACCAAAGCACGTAAAGGATGTACGGAAGCTTGCCGGCTGCGTGGCTGCTCTCAGCAGGTTTATCTCTCGGTCTGCTGAGCGCGCCCTGCCGTTTTTCAAAATTTTGAAAAGGGCAGGTCCAATGAAATGGACTCCGGAAGCGGAGGCTGCGCTGCAAAACTTGAAGAGATACCTGTCCTCCACTCCAACACTTGTCGCACCTAAACCACAAGAGAAGTTGCTGCTGTACATAGCGGCAACCAATCAAGTGGTTAGTGCTGCGTTAGTAGCGGAGAGAGAGAGGCCGATGACGATCCAGCGACCGCGGCAAGCACATCCAACGACAAGCAGGGGGCTTCCCCGACAAGCTCTGGTCCCGACAAGGATGGATCTGCGCAGATGCAAGAGGAGGTACAGAAGAAAATGGTGCAGCGCCCAGTTTACTTGGTCAGCTCCCTTTTACAGGGGGCTAGGTCAAGGTACTCTGGTGTGCAGAAGCTGCTTTTCGGCCTTCTCATGGCCTCGAGAAAGCTGCGCCATTACTTCCAAGCACATGAGATCACAGTTGTCACTCGCTTTCCGCTGAAGAGGATATTGCAAAACCCAGAAGCAACAGGCAGGATTGTCGAGTGGGCACTGGAACTGTCAAGCTTTGGCCTCAAGTTTGAGAGTACATCAACAATCCAGAGCAGAGCATTGGCAGAGTTCATAGCAGAGTGGACGCCAACTCCAGACGAAGAAATTCCGGAGACGAGCATCCCCGCCAAGGAAGCAAACAGAGAGTGGCTCATGTACTTTGACGGTGCCTTCTCGCTGCAAGGCGCCGGTGCTGGTGTACTGATTGTCGCACCCACCGGAGAGCACCTCAAGTACATAGTCCAGATGCACTTTCCCAAGGAGCAAGCGACAAACAATACTGCAGAGTATGAAGGCTTGCTTGCCGGTCTCAGGATCGCGGCAGAACTTGGGATTAAGAAGCTCATTGTCAGGGGTGACTCGCAGCTTGTCGTCCGCCAAGTGAACAAGGTTTACCAGAGTCCGTTGATGGAAGCTTACGTTGATGAAGTGAGGAAGCTAGAAGAGCGCTTTGACGGCCTGCAAATGGAACATGTTCCAAGAGCTGAGAACGACATTGCCGATGGCCTGTCAAAGTGCGCAGCACTTAAGTTACCTGTGGAGCCAGGGATTTTTGTGCTCAAGCTGACTCAGCCGTCCGTAACACCACCAACTGGATAGAGCAAGAAGAGGAAGTTGATTTCTGGTGACTATCTTCCGGCAGAGCTTCCCGAAGCCGCCGCCAAGAAGGTCCCCAAGATCGACGCCAAGAATGCTGAGGAGCAGTCTGCTCCGGCAAGCCCCAGGGTTTGTTCCGTTGAAGCAGATTCTCCCGACAAGTCTTGCTCCGGCAAGCTTGCCGGGGAGCGCCAAGCTCCGGCAGAGCCACGGGCTCTTGCCGTAGAAGCGGACGTTCCCGCAGCAGCAGATGTGCCTTTAGTCCTTGTTGTCGAGCCACTGGCTCCAACATGGGTGCAGCAGATTGTCCGTTTCCTTCAGACAGGAGAGCTTCCCGAGGAACCAGAAGAAGCGGAAAGAGTAGCCCGGCAGTCTAGTATGTACCAATTTGTCGACAACACACTGTGCAGAAGAAGACTCAACGGTGTGAAATTGAAGTGTATTCCTCGGGAAGATGGACAGAAGTTGTTGGCAGAGATACATGGAGGCATATGTGGACACCACATTGGCGCGAGAGCTCTTGTCGGAAAGGCATTCCGGCAAGGCTTCTTCTGGCCGACAGCCCTCCAGGATGCAACTGCACAAGTAACCAAGTGTGAAGCGTGCCAGTTCCATTCCAAGCAGATACACCAGCCAGCTCAAGCTCTCCAGACGATCCCTTTATCATGGCCATTTTCGGTCTGGGGGCTCGATATCCTCGGCCCCTTTCCCCGAGCTATCGGGGGCTTTGAGTACTTGTACGTTGCAATCGACAAGTTCACAAAGTGGCCGGAAGTGGAACCAGTGAGGAAGGTGACGGCACAGTCCACGGTCAAGTTCTTCAGGTCGATTGTTTGCCGTTTCGGAATCCCTAACAGGATAATCACCGACAACGGTACACAATTTACGAGCCGTACCTTCATGCAGTACGTCCAAGATCTTGGCGCCAAGGTCTGCTTCGCTTCTGTTGCTCACCCGAGAAGCAACGGCCAAGCGGAGAGGGCAAATGCTGAAGTGCTGCGCGGGCTCAAGACCAGGACCGTCGACAGGCTGCACAAGTGCGGACGCAACTGGATCGAGGAGCTGCCGGTGGTTCTTTGATCGATCAGGACGACGCCAAATCGAGTCACTGGACAGACACCCTTCGCTCTAGTCTATGGAGCGGAGGCAGTTATCCCCACGGAACTCGTATACGGGTCACCTCGAGTGCTCGCTTATGATGAGCTTGAGCAAGAGCGGCTACGGCAAGATGACGCGCTGCTCCTTGAGGAAGATCGTCTTCAGGCTGCTGTGCGAGCCGCTCGCTACCAGCAAGCTTTGCGCCGCTATCATAGCCGCAAAGTTAAAGCCAGAAGCCTCGAGGAAGGAGACCTTGTTCTTCGGTGCGTTCAGTCCGCCAAGAATTCCAACAAGTTGACGCCGAAGTGGGAAGGCCCTTACCGGGTGAAACGAGTCACCAGGCCTGGCGCTGTCCGCCTGGAGACCGAAGATGGCGTACCAGTGAGCAACTCCTGGAACATCGAGCATCTTCGTAAGTTTTACCCGTAAGGCGCGGTTGTCGGACCCTGTCTGGCAACCACCCTTTTGTACAAGTCTTGCCGCTGTTGCATGTAATCCTTTGTACAAAGCCAGGCGCAGACCCTGAGCACAAGTAAATGAAGCGCTAGCGCCCAGAGTTATAGCATGCATGCTAGGTCGAGTCTGGTCCTCGGTTAGGGTTGATAGTGCTTAACAGCGGCTAACCCCTAACTTAGAGGTCGAGTGTGTGTCCCTTTGCCTTTCTTTCGTTTCCTTTGGTTCGCAGGGCTCGCATATCCTTGCTGGACCGCCTGAGGACGAAAAGGAGAAGAAGGGCGTGCCGGCATCTGAACCCCGGCAAGCCAGTGTTGCCGGGGGTTGCAAATACCAAAGTCCACCCACGGCAAGCCAGAGTTGCCGGGGGCTGCAATCTCAGATAAGTCTTTCATCCCTCTTCATGCATTCTCTTATGGACTGAGGAATACAAAACCTCGTTTCTTCCCGAAAACTGCCGTGCTCCCTTAGCTCTAGGCCCTGGGGCTCGTTCCTGGGGCCAAGTTTTGGTCGTAGTCGCGGCAGCAAAGGGATGAAACGAGGGGCCGCACCCGCCTCGTCCCTGCCTCCGTCAAAACCTTGAGAAAGGTCGAGCGACATGGGAAGACGGCAGGGCCTGTTGCCGGGGAAGGAGTGTCGACCTAAAAGATACCAAGGATTTGCTCCTTGACGTGGGTTCTACCCGCGAGACAAATGACCCGGCAAACATCCCCTTTTCATTAAAAAACATTCCATGCAGGTACTGTCCATAGAGGATGAAAAACATGAAAGAGAGGATTACAAGTTTTAAATGCAACTAAGGCCCGAAGGCTTACAAATTAAAAAGATAAGATGCCCATAATCCTTTTTCCTGTCCCTCTCTTCAGGAGGTAGGTCAAGGAGGCGAGAAGGGCAAAAGGAGCGCCTAGGTGAGCTACGAGAGCCAGAAGACACCAAGAGAACACCCCGGGGGCCGTCAAGGCTGGACGGTGATGGCGGCGCCGGAAGCGGGGCTCGAAGACGAGGCGGCAGGACGTCAGCACGCTGTCGAGGGCACCACGCCCTCGTACTCCGGCTTGACGGCCTTGCCGCCAGCCCTCTTCCTCTTCCGCATCCTCCCTATGCCAGCCGCCCAAGGAGACGACCCCGGGGAGTTCAAGGAGCTGGCGACACGGATGATGGGGTCGCCGATGCCGCACGGAGCGGCGCCCGACACCTAATCGGACCCGCCGTGCTGTCGCCCGCTACCCTCATCATCTCTGTCACTCCCCTCCTCGTCACTCTCGCTCGAGGAGGGGCCTTCACTATCGGAGGAGCTGTCCAGGCAGTTTTTCGCCCGAGTGCCGAAGCACCCGAAGACCTTGACGGAGAGGAGATCGCCCTCCACCAACTTGAAAAGGAGGGTGAGCCCCTCCGTCAAGCTGTGGATACGGGTGAACGTCTTCCACCCTCGACCAAGATACATCACACCGGGGGCTGGGACTTCAACGCGGACTCGCGTGCCGCTGATCCCACAGCCCCTCATGTGCAGCCTCAGCGTCTCGGGCGGATGCAACTCCATCGCGCCCGCGAACGGGGCTGGGAGTCGGAGTCGACAACGCGGCGCCTGGCGCAGCCTGACGAAGAACTCGCGGGGGTCGTCCCCAACATGGACCCCCGTGGGAAGAGGAGCCGCTGGCAGAGGCAAGGCCGACGCGCCGCCCCGTCCACCTCTTCCCTTAGCGCCGCGGCCTCGTCCTCGACCGCGTCCACGACCTCGCCCCCTCCCTCTTCCCCTTACAGCTGGCTCTGCCACCACGGGTGCGGGAGAGGGAGGGATGCGCTGTCTGGCAGCGACCCTCGCCGCCAGTGAAGAAGGATCAGGGTTCCCTTTCTCCATGGTGAATGAGAGAAACAGGAGCAGGAGCGGAAGGAAGGAAAAGATGAGGGAATGCGGGCTTCTGTCCTCCCCTCCCGCTCTTTATAAAGGAGCGAGGTGGGGGCTCGGCCGCCCCGCTCAGCGAATCAAGACGCGGGAAGGCAGGGAGCTGGGGCCGACCCGCTGCTTCGACCCACGACGGCCCCGTTTCCCGCCTCCGCCGTCCGCGACCCCAAGTGCATGGGAGCTGCGTGGCAGGCGTGCAGAACCGAGGCGACGAATGAGGCGGCCTCTCCCCACCTCGTGATCGCGGGGAGTGGGCACCTCGAAAACCACCCACGATCTCTCCCACGATGCCGCATTTGATGCGTGCCGTGCGGGGAGGGCGCGGTGGATGCGGAGTGAGTTATGGTGTGACCTAGGCCGCGCGTGCCCGTGCACTGTTTTGGGCCTGGCCCAACAGCGCTCGGCACCGTGTATGGCCCAGGCCCGGGGGCTCCTGTCGGTGTACTAAAGTAGGGGTACCTTAGTATCCTGAACTTGTGCACGGGCAGTCGCAGCGACCCGCGGCAAGGCTTGCCGGGCGACCGCCAAGACCCTCCGTGGTTCCTTTGGGGCCATTCAAGAACAAAGTATCCGAGAGCAAAACAAGGCCCTGGCAAGAGGAGCTTGCCGGGATGGAGACAAGACCCCGGCAAGAGGAGCTTGCCGGGAAGGAGACGAGACCCCGGCAAGAGGAGCTTGCCGGGAAGGCAACCGAAGCATCTCAAGAAGCTCGCTGCGGCACACTGCGCGTCCCGACAAGACCCGGTGAGCGACAAGCTCCCGGACGCGACAAGGCAACATCCGCGGCAAGGCGCTTGCCGCGGCAAGCTACTACTCCGCAGCCCGCGCTCCAGCTCACCCACCAACGTGTCGCTCTGGGACCGCTCCTAGCGTACGTGGCGGGAGGCTGTGCAGCCGGGGGCATGCGGTGGCAAGCAAGCGCTGACAAGATAGCCATCGTGGCAAACGGTGGCGTTCCTAGCGGTCCCTCTCTGTACCGTCTAGGTGACACAGACAGGCATTTAATGCCTTTGTCCCCTGCCGTCAGGGTTAGGTATGATACGTCTGTTGTAGGCGGTGGAGCCAACGACCACCTCTTTTACATTTTTACCCCCACCTCTGTTGCCACCTGTCGGTGACCCCTTAGACATATAAAAGGAGGCCCATGCGCAACAGAGAAGGGGGGAGGACGGCCATTCTCACGCTCGGTCTCGCCAGCTGCTTGAGTGTACTGTAGCACTCATCGCTCACGAGCAAGAACTCAATACAACCACCAAAGCAGGAGTAGGGTTTTACGCATCCGTGCGGCCCGAACCTGGGTAAACCGATCGTCTCGCTCGTGCGTTTGCCTCGATCTGCTCTTTGTGCATCCACCGCCCCCTGCCGAACCGAAAGGGGCTCGGTCCGCCGATCCCCATAGGTGTACGAGGGATCAGCAACCCCCGACACCTCAAGATCATAGTAAGATAATCAAGCCCTTGACTCAACACTAATCTTTATTATATATAGCTCATGGACTCAATTACATAGAAGCATCATAAAGCAAAACTCAAAACTAGATCATACTAAAACTTTATTCTACTAGATCAAGATATTAACAAAAGGATCGAACTAGAAAAAATGGTAAAGATAAAAGTCATGGTGATACGATACCGGGGCACTCCCCCAAGCTTGTTAGTTGCTAAGGGGAGTGCCCATACCCGATACTCAGTTCTTCTTTGTTGGTGAAGAAGGTGTTGGTGATGATGGATAGTCGCACATCGAGCATAGGAGATCCTCCAATTTGCGGATAATGCCCTTGAGTGTGATGATATGCTCCTTCAACAAAATATTTTCAGTTGTGAGATACTTGTTTTGAATACGAGCTAACTCAATCATCTTGAAAGCTTCAATCTCCGTTGGGGTAAAGAGATTGTGGTGAGGTTGAAGGATGTCTTCGTCTACTCCTGCCGGAACTTGATCCCCCATGGCCTTCTTGATCCCATCATCCTTGTTGATCTCTCCGGGCTCTTCTCTCTTCAGTTGTATCTTCATTAGCCAAGCATCATTGCCCTCATTGTTGGAGGAGGAGGGAGACGACATGATGCCTGGCCTTGACAACCCTGGAAGAAAATAGATCGAAACAAAAACATGAGATATTTGTGTGGTACGGTGATCAAAACCGTTGGGAGATTATATAATGAATTTTTACCGACCAAAAGAAGTATCGTGCAAGAAAATGGAGTCCGGAGAGCACACGAGGTGCCCACGAGGCAGGGGGCGCGCCCAGGGGGGTAGGGCGCGCCCTCCACCCTCGTGGACGCCTCGTGTCCTTCCCGGACTACTTATTTTCCTATTTTCTTAAATATTCCAAAACGGAGAAAAATTGCTATTAGAACTGTTTTGGAGTCGGTTTACTTACGGTACCACGTACCTATTCCTTTTCGAAGTCTGAAACATTCTGGAAAGTGTCCCTTATGTATTCCTCTGGGATTACGGTTTCAATAACATTAGTTTCAACATTTATAGGATTACCTGAGATATAATGTTTGATTCATTGACCATTCACCACCCTCGGATTTGTGGCTTCGAAGTTGTTGATTTTTATGAAACCGAAATGATAGACCTCCTCGAGGACGTATGGACCTTCCCATTTAGAGAGGAGTTTGCCTGCAAAAAAATCTTAAACGAGAGTTGTATACCAATACATAATCACCTACATTAAACTCACGCTTTTGTATCCTTTCATCATGCGATCTTTTAACTTTTTGTTTAAACAGTTTGGCATTCTCATAGGCCTGGGTTCTCCATTCATCAAGTGAGATAATGTAAAACAACCTCTTCTCACCGGAAAGTTTGAAGTCATAGTTGAGCTCTTTAATGGCCCAATATGCCTTATGTTCTAGTTGAACAGGTAAGTGACATGCTTTACCATAAACCATTTTATATGGAGACATACTAAGGGAGTCTTGGAGTATGGGGTCTCCGGACAGCCGGACTATATCCTTTGGCCGGACTGTTGGACTATGAAGATACAAGATTGAAGACTTCGTCTCGTGTCCGGATGGGACCCTACTTGGCGTGGAAGGCAAGCTAGGCAATACGGATATGTACATCTCCTCCTTTGTAACCGACCTTGTGTAACCCTAGCCCTCTCCGGTGTCTATATAAACCGGAGGGTTTTAGTCCGTAGGACAACATACAATCATACCATAGGCTAGCTTCTAGGGTTTAGCCTCTTTGATCTCATGGTAGATCAACACTTGTAATAATCATATCATCAAGAACAATCAAGCAGGACATAGGGTATTACCTCCATCAAGAGGGCCCGAACCTGGGTAAACATCGTGTCCCCTGCCTCATGTTACCATCCGCCTTAGACGCACAGTTTGGGACCCCCTACCCGATATCTGCCGGTTTTGACACCGACATTGGTGCTTTCATTGAGAGTTCCATTGTGTCATCGCCATGAGGCTTGATGGCTCCTTCGATCATCGCTAGCGATGCGGTCCAGGGTGAGGCTTTCCTCCCCGGACAAATCTTCGTATTCGGCAGCTTTGCATTGCGGGCCAATTCGCTTGGCCATCTAGAGCAGATCAAGAGCTACGCCCCTGGCCATCAGGTCAGATTTGGAAACTTGAACTACACGGCCAACATCCGCGGAGACTTTATCTTCGACGGATTCGAGCCCATGTCGGACGCGCCGCACAGTCACGACGAGCATGATGTAACTCTGTCGTCGGACAATGTTCGGGAGATCGCATCCGCAACTACTCCGGCCATCAATCCGAAGCAAGTCACGCCATCTGAGAGCGGAGGGATGGACCCCACCATGGAGGCCGCACTCTCAGTGGCAATAGAGCCGGATACTGAATTCACCCCTTATAAGAGTCGTGTCGCCGACCCACTGGATTCATCTCCAGCCACGGACTCCGAGCCGCTCACATCCATGCCCGTCGAGTCCGACTGGGCGCCGATCATGGAGTTCACCTCCGCGGATATCTTTCAGCACTCACCTTTCAGAGATGTGCTAAACTCATTAAGGTCTCTCTCCCTGTCGGGAGAACCTTGGACGAACTATGTCCAGCTAGAATGGGATGTGGACGACGAAGAAATTCGTTGCCCACCCACCACCCACTTAGTAGCCACTCTCGACGACTTAACCAACATGCTCGACTTCGGCTCCGAAGACTTCGATGGTATGGACGACGAAGCCGGAGATGAACAGGAACCACCACCCTCAGGGCGCTGGACCGCCACCTCATCATATGATATATACATGGTGGACACCCCCAAGTAAGGAAATGGTGACGAGACAGCGGAGGATGACCCCTCCAAGAAGCAGCCCATGCACCGACGTCACAAGTGCCGCTCTAAGTCCTGCCAGAGCAAGAGCAGTGATACCGGCACAGGAGATAATAACACTCCAGATAGCACCGAAGACAACAACAATCCCCTCCAGTATGGTGTAGAGCTAGAGGACGAACAAGCTAGCCCTCCAGAGCAGGCAGCAGATGGAGAGCCGGAGGAGGACAACTACATGCCTCTCTCCAAAGACGAGGCGAGCCTCGGTGACGACGAGTTTACTGTGCCTGATGACCCCATCGAGCAAGAGCGTTTCAAGCGCCGGCTTATGGCCACGGCAAATAGCCTAAAGAAAAAACAACAACAGCTTCAAGCTAATCAAGACTTGCTAGCACATAGGTGGACCGAAGTCCTTGCGGCCGAGGAGCATGACCTCGAGCGCCCGTCCAAGAGTTACCCAAAACGCAGGTTGCTACCTCACCTCGAGGAGGAAGCATTGAAACCTCATTCACCAGTGTACGATGCGGCTGACCGGCCACTACGCGGCCGAGCCAGAGAGGGATTTCAGCCTACAGTTCAGACCGCACCCCATCGCCACTCAGTCAAAAAATACTAAGGCCTGGGGCAACACAGAGGACCTGCGAGACATCTTGGACAGTAAGGCAAAAATCGCAAGGTCAATATACGGGACACGGGCACGTGCGACCACACGGGATGATGATCGTCGCGTTGGATACGGCAAGAGTAAATCCGGCCGGGCCGAATACAGCAGACAAGACTCATACGAACTATGTCGGCATATAGCCCGGCACAGAGGTGCCGCACACCCCCTATGCTTCACTAATGAAGTTATGAATCATGAATTCCCGGAGGGTTTCAAACCCGTAAATATCGAATCATACGATGGCACAACAGATCCCGCTATATGGATTGAGGATTTCCTCCTTCACATCCACATGGCTCGCGGTGATGATCTACATGCCATCAAGTACCTCCCACTAAAACTCAAAGGACCAGCTCGGCATTGGCTGAATAGCTTGCCAGCAGATTCCGTCGGCAGTTGGGAGGATCTAGAAGACGCATTTCTTGACAACTTCCAAGGCACTTATGTGCGGCCACCGGATGCTGATGACTTGAGCCACATAACGCACCTGCCAGGGGAATCAGCCAGACAATTCTGGACACGGTTCCTGACTAAGAAAAATCAAATTGTAGACTGTCCGGATGCAGAGGCCCTAGCGGCATTTAAGCATAACATCCGCGACGAGTGGCTCGCCCGCCACCTTGGCCAGGAGAAGCCGAAATCTATGGCAGCCCTCAGGACACTCATGACCCGCTTTTGCGCGGGTGAGGACAGCTGGCTAGCTCACAGCAACAACACATCGAGGAATCCGGATACCTCGGATACCAAAGATGTTAACGGTAGGCAGCGTCGTAATAGACCGAAGCGCCGCAATAACGGTGATAACACATAAGATACGACAGTCAATGACGGATTTAGAGGCTCTAGATCCGGTCAGCGGAAAAATCCATTTAAAAGAAATACTCCGGCTCCGTCCAGTCTGGATCGCATACTGGATCGCTTGTGTCAAATCCACGGCACCCACGACAAGCCAGCCAATCACACCAACAGAGAATGTTGGGTGTTCAAGCAGGCCGGCAAGTTAAATGCCGAGAACAAGGAAAAGGGGCCGCATAGCGATGACGAGGAGGAGCCCCGGCCGCCGAACACAAGAGGACAGAAGGGGTTTCCCCACAAGTGAAGACGGTGAACATGATATACGCAACACACATTCCCAAGAGGGAGCGGAAGCATGCACTAAGGGACGTCTATGCGATGGAGCCCGTCGCCCCAAAGCTCAACCCATGGTCTGCTTGTCCGATCACCTTCGATCACAGGGACCACCCCACTAGCATCCATCATGGCGGATCCACCGCACTGGTCCTAGACCCCATCATCGACGGATTTCACCTCACTCGAGTCCTTATGGATGGCGGCAGCAGCCTGAACCTGCTTTATCAGGATATAGTGTGAAAAATGGGTATCGATCCCTCAAGGATCAATCCTAGCAAAACCACCTTGAAAGGCGTCATCCCAGGTGTAGAGGCCCATTGCACAGGCTCAATCACACTGGAAGTGGTCTTCGGATCACCGGATAACTTCCAAAGCAAAGAGTTAATCTTCGATATCGCCCCGTTTCGCACTGGCTATCATGCACTGCTCGGCCGGACAGCATTTGCAAAATTCAATGCAGTGCCCCATTACACATACCTCAAGCTCAACATGCCAGGACCTCGCGGGGTCATAACAGTAAATGGAAACACGGAACGCTCGCTCCATACAGAAGAGCACACAGCAGCCTGTTTAGGCAGACCAGTCATTCGACGTCATGGCCCCCGGACACCTTCAAGCAAGTCCGGAACAAGCTGCAACAGGATCTCCTGGCACGATCAGAGCTCGCCTAGCAATTCGGCCCCCGTCCTAGTCCCAGTGAAGCGACGAAATCTATGCCGCGCGTACATAACTACGCATTGAAAATACCATGGACATAGGCGGGGGCACGATCAAGGCACGCCACGCATTGTGGCTTAACCACACTAGGGGCCGTATACCTTTGACATTCCTTTTCTCTTTCAGGGCTTAACTCTCTGGAAGCCCTTTCTGGCAGTACGATTGCCGGACACATTCCGGAAGCAACAACCAAGGCGGCAAGAAGCTAAGATGAACGCGGGAACCGCCAGGTGGTCTCTAGTAATAATCGATATACCCGCTTTTCACTATTTATGCGTAGCTTGCCCTGGGATAGGACATTTCGAATTGTCCTACTTTATGCTTATTGCACTACTTGTACCAAGTACGCTTCGACGTATCATTTAAATAACAATGCTTATCATTAATCTGCCATTGCATTATTTAAGTTTCTCTCTCTCTCTTATATGTCCATTTACGACAATCCGCACCCGCACGTGCGGGTACGGTTAGCTCGCCAGGGGTCCTCGTTTACCCCATAATACGGCGCAAGAAGTCCGAACAATTTCGACAGTGTGGCACCCCGAACTTATAGCATTATATGCATCAGCTCCGAATCATGTCTTTGGTCAAATGTTGGGTCGCCCGGCTCCCATGCTTTGGTACCTTACGTTCCGCTATATCGGCTAAGGTAGCGGTGGGAGAACTACTGCGATTCTGTCCCGGTTCTTCCGGACGAGCACCTCAGTAGAGAAAGCCAAAAACTGACTGTCATGATATGGCGAGAGACTGGTCGTTGTTGAGAGGTCTCAAGTCCATAAAGACTTTTTTCCGCTTCAGGCGAGGAGTCGGCCTTGTCCGGCTTAGGTGTGTATAGCGCCCCAAATTCGGCTCTCCGAATACCAGGGGCTTCGCCAAAAATTTAAAATCATAGACTTAGATGGCTAAGTGAGAGTGATAAAGCATTATAGACCGATTGCCTGGTTCGTTGCGCTGAACACCTCCCTGGAAGGACCCAAAATTGGGGTAAAGAGTGTTTAGGTTTATCCCGAACACCCTAGTACTAGTTGCATGGGGATAGAAGACGACGACGGGCCAACTCTCAGATTTTATAAATGGCCGCACAGAAGGTAATATTTTAAATTAAGAAAGCGTCGCATGGCGCAAAAGAACTCGTTTCATATTACAGGATCACATGGGCATGTTCATTCAAAAATTACATCCTTGGCACACTCATCTGCCACTAAGCGGGAACCCTTCAGGACACTTTCATAGTAATTCTCGGGGCAGCGATGCTCCTTGCCCTCCGGTGGCCCCTCCCTCACCAGCTTCACGGTGTCCAGCTTCACCCAGTGCACCTTCGCCCAGGCAAAAGCCCTGTGTGCACCCTCGATGCAGACGGACCACTTGATGACTTCAAGCCATGGCAGGCTTCCACAAGCCGCCTCACCAGACCAAAGTAGCTGCCGGACAGGGACTTGCCAGGCCACATCCGGACTATAAGGCCCCTTATGGCCTGTTCGGCCGCCTTGTGAAGTTCAACCAACTGCTTCAGCTGGTCGCTCAAGGACACGGGGTGTTCGGTCCCAGTATACTGAGACCAGAACAACTTCTCCGTTGAGCTTACCTCCTCAGCCCGGTAAAACTCCGTGGCATCCAGTACACTGCGGGGAAGATCTGCAAACACTCCTGGAGAGCTCCGAACTCGGTTAAGAAAAAGGAAAGTCTTCTTCACATGCTTTGCTTTGCATATTGAATGCCTTACCCACTGCTATCTTCTTCACCGCGTCAATCTCCTAGAGGGCCTTGTGGGCTTCGGCCTTGGCACTCCGGACGCCTTCAAGCGCCTACGCGAGCTCGGACTCTTGCGTCTTGGAGTCAAGCTCCAAGGACTCGTGCTTTTTGGCGAGAGCCTCGAGCTCTTGCTGCACCTCGCCTACTCGGGCTTCTTGTTTCTCCCGTTCAATGCGTTCTTTGGCCGCTTTCTCTTCGGCCTCAGACAACGCCTTCCTCAGGGTCTCCACCTCGATCGTGGCCCCTGACAAATTCATGATGATCCTATTACTTTACACCCGAACTTCTTTTTAACTATATAAACAGGGGTATATCTTACCTTTGCTCTCTTCGAGCTGCCTCTTGGTAAGGCCGAGCTCGTCCTCGGACCGCTTCAGGGCCTGCTTCACCGCAGAGACCTCTGCAGTACGTGCGGCAACGGCCAGCAGTGAAGCCTGCACATACACATAGACATACTCTAATTAGACTCCTGAGTTATCATTTGATCCTCTATTCGGCTTTTCTTCGTGAATGCCGAACAGAGCATCAGGGGCTACTATCTATGCGGTAATATTTTCTTATATTTTGATTGCTTACCTCAAAGCCTGTTAGGAGGCTGGCGCAAGCTTCGGTCAGTCCGTTTTTGGTGGACTGAACCTTCTCGGCCACCGCACTCATAATAGTGTGGTGCTCTTCATCGATGGAAGCACTGTGAAGCGCTTCCAGCAAGTTGTCTGGTGCCTCTGGTTGGACAGAGGACACCGGCGCGGATGGTTGGCCCCCCTTGACGGGGGACCACCTGCCGGAGTCTGGAACCATCGAAGGTTCCAGCACAGTGTCCGGCTGGGACCCGAACTCAAATCCCGTAGGAGCCTTGCTCCCTTGGTACCCAGGGTCCGGGAAGTCACCGCGAGGTGCCCCCAGGACCACCTCCCCTTGGCTCGGTGCCTTTAGAGACAACACCTCGGCGTTGTCCATAGGGCGAGGGGTGGAAGCGGTCGGAAGAGAACCACTGTTCATATCCGACGAGTCCAAAGAGCCGCTCGACGAATGTACGTTGAGATGAGCTCAGTATGGACTGCATAATCATGTTCGGCATGAGGAGAGGCAGTGCAATAAACCATACCATGAAGTACTATGGTGTCCGGACACTTACGACTTCGCTAAGGGCTTGTCCCTGGGTAGCCACTCGTCGCCTGTCGTGGTTTTGTCACGGCAGATGTCCGAGAGAAAGGACTTAGTCGTGGAGCCATCGCGACGGGTTAGCTTGAAGGGGTTAAAGCGGACACAGGGATGCAAGAGAATTTATACTAGTTCGGCCCCTTCAATGAAGGTAAAAGCCTACGTCTAGTTCTGATGGAATTGATGGGGTTTCGATGACTAGGGAGCAAATAAGCTTCACCTATGTCTCGAGTTGTTGTCTGTTGTCCTTGAACCATCGCCGGGTCGTCCCCTTATATACACGGGTGACACCTGTCGGTTCACAGAGTCCCAACACCGGTCGATATTCGTATCCAGGTTGGTCTCTCCTTATTTCTAGCTTACGATACAAGTTTATATACAAATTCCGGTTTACAGCTACAAGTCTTGAACCGGCTACGGGCCTTAGGCCCTCATCTGTCTTCTTGGGCTTTACACTTCTGGAGCTACTGATGAAGTTGATCCGGCCCAGATAGGCCGGTTTACGCCTAGTAGTAATATCCCCAACATTAGGCCCCAGATTGATTTGAACAGGTTCATGTCAATCCTTTAACAAGAACTTCATCTTCAACGTCTTCTCTTAAATTGGTAGACTGCCATGATGTCATCTTTTCTGATTATTGTAAACCGGAGTGACGTCACCTATCATAACGAAGATATCCACTATGCTTCTTTGTTTAATATATCTGCGGAAATCGAGGCGACAGCTCCGTTTCGTGGCCCCTTGATTGTTGCGCCTAACTCATGTTTGCCTTATAAATAGGACCGAAGGGTCATTTCCTTTCTCTTTCCCTTCTTCCCCTTCTGCTTTGTCTTCATCGCGTCGCCAGCCTCGAAGCTCTGCCGCCACCGTCAACCTCTGCTCCAACCTTGGCCGCTGCATCAACCTGAACGCACCAGAGCACCGCGGCAACCTTCCGCGTCTTCCTTAACTCTAGTAAACCTTCTGCTCTTCTCAACTCAGATCTGTTCTAGGGTTTCATGTTCTTGCAGTGCTCATCACCTGTTTCGTGTTCATACACTTAACCCTAGATGCATCTGCGAACCTCTGCTCTGTATAACGGTAGTTGTTAGTATCCGCTTTTAGTTTCATGCCCTAGACCATAGATCTCACATATATTTCTGCCCATTGATTCAATGCTGTTCTGCCTTGAGCTTTTGAATATTTTCCTTATTTCTGAACTTGCTTCAGATCCAACGCTGTAAAGAAATCGTGTGAAATCTGTTTCTGCACACTTATCCATCCACCATCTCAGCTGTCTCCATGCGTAGATCAGGCGGTTTAACCTTCTAGAAAAAATTTACCAACCCGGTATGTATCATTAGTCCCCTAGTTGAACCGCCACATGTTGTTGCTTCATAAACTCCGTTTTAGGTAGATATGTTCCCGGTTTAACATTACGCATACCAATGTACCTTTGATCAATGCATTTTTGAACCGGGATCTTCTACCTTGTAGATTTCCTCATGGCCAAGCAAGTATATGAGTGCAATTGGGTTCCTTCTCGCGTCACAGAGGCTCAACTTGATGATCTAGTCCTGGTTGGCGCTTTAGGCAGTAAAGATACCATCCATTGGAGGGCTCCTTGCAAAGAATGCCCTCCCACACCTCAAGAAGGAGAGGTCGTTGTTTTCGTAGATCACCTAGCCCGGGCCTTTAAGCCTCCCGGTTCTAAATTTTACCGGGATGTTTTAGCCGATTTCCAACTCCATCCACAAGACACTGGCCCCAACTCTGTTACAAATATGTGTCACTTCCAAGTCCTCTGTGAGGTGTTCTTTCAAGAGGAGCCCACAGTGGAATTGTTCAGAGACCTTTTCCATCTAAACCGCCATACCGAGTTTACTGATGGCTCTAACACGGAGTTGGGTGGCGTGGAGATTCAGAAAAGGAAAGAGGTCACATACCCTCACGCCAAACTGCATAGCCACCCCAAAGAGTGGAATCAGACATGGTTCTACTGCAAAGACACCTCCCCTGCTGGTGAGAATCCCTTGCCTGGCTTTCGTCCGCAGCGGCTCAGCAATACACATCCTTTTCCTCAAAGATTGACTGCCCAGGAGAGAAGCAAATGTGATCCTCAACTATCAAAGCTCAGAGCCTTTATGGCCAACGGTTTAATAGGGGTTGATCAAGCTCGCTGTTGGATATCATGGAGCATACTGCCCCTTAGTCGGCGCTCCGGTTTGATGTGCGATTATACTGACAGTGTTGATGACCCACCGCGACATTCCAAAATCCAGCTTTCCGATGAAGAAATCACAGAAGCTCTGAATAAGATGCTGAATGAACCTAGAACCGACCTGCTTCCCTTCTGTGCCACCAACAAACCGCCAGCTGTAAAACTTTGATTTTTCTCTTTGGTGAATCTGTTGTTGATATGTCTGGTCATTCTTTAATGTCCGTGTCTGTGCAATCAGGGCAATGATCCGTTTTGGAGCAAGAAACTGCCGCAGGAGAAACCAGAAAAACTAGACAAACCAGAGAGAGCAACTCGGCAAAAGACTAAAGTTGTGAAGAAGACGGCTCACAGGAAAAGAACCACTACATCTTCTAATCCGGCCCATGATGATGATGTGGATAATCCGGACTTTGAGGTAGAACTTGACTCAATTGGTTTATTTTTCATATGTCTTATTGATGATGATACTTGTTAGGATGATGCCGAAGCCAGCCACGTGGATGTTGCAGAGGTAATCATTCTCTCTTCCGATTCAGAAACTTTGCCTTCACAAAAAATCCGTCAGGCAAACCGGAAAGTTAAATTTTCTCATCCTCTTGCTTATTTGGATCCTAAATTTCTTATGAAAACCCAACAACACGAAGCTCGTCGCACAACCCGGCACAGCGGCTAGGTAGTTACCTCCGCCGGTTTACCGAACAGTCCGGTTCTGAAACGCCATTCAGAGGTCTCTAATTTGCTTGTCAGTGCTTGTCCTGAAGCGGGCTGCTTTCGTCAACCTCTTAATCCGTTTGAATCCGATTACCAGGTTACTTCCCACTCATCTTCTGGCGAGTCATCGGCTACTCAGCTCCCACCGCTCAAAACTGTGCTTGGGTAAGCTATACTTGTTGTGATATTTGCAGTATATCACCTTAGAACATATGCTGTATTTGATTTTGTTATTCTTCTCAGGGCCAAACCTCAGCCAAGCAAGAAGGCCCGCCTGGACAAAGCGGCCGAAGGAGATGTCATTCTTGAGCCAGGCAAGACACCCGATCTTGAAGCGGCTATTCCTGAGGATGTACCCAATGATCCACCGCAGCAAGACGACGATCTTATTGCTGAAGAGAGACCTACCGATGCCTCAGGTCCTGTCAGTCAGCCCACAGGTTCCATTCGGATTGAAAGCTCCCCCGGTCCAGCAAAACCTACTGGCAACCCAACAGCCCCAGTGCAAACCGGCGGTACCCAGGATGATGAGGTTGTCATTACTGGCACTGGCCATACTAAGCCAAGCAATCCTGTCGCTTTGTCCAAACATTCTGGCAAGGAAGAACTTGCTGCCTTTGGCAAAGGCAAGTGGAACGCTGATCTGGCGACTTACGCTGCTCTGAACACCCAAGATATCCATTCCAGCTACCTGAACCGGTTGTATACCAGTCGCGACTATGAAGCCGGTCTGGTTAATATGATGAAAGATAAATATGAGGTAACTTCCATATGCTCCTTCCTGCTTGTATGCTTTAATTCTTGCTGATTCTCCTAGCCCCCAAGGGCCGGTTTGTAATCTTCTTTCAAACCGGGACTTACTAATGTAAACCTTAATGCTTTGAAATTCGCTGATGTAGCCCCCAAGGGCCGGTTCAACTTAGCATAGTTAAACCGGTACTTTAAGTAATTGAAATTACCGCATCAGAATATATACGAGCAAATAGCCATTAGCCGCCAAGTCCCAAGTTGAATACTTGTATTGATCTTGGGACTTTGTAAGCAATTGAAAGATGAAGATCGAATATGCATTAGCCCCCAAGTGCCAAGTGCATAACTTGTTATGTGGTTGGTACTTCAATCCTTGTACCGTTTTGTTGAAGCATATAACTGTCTGCATGCAGGCTGAGCTGAAGACGAAAGAAAGCCAAACCGCCGACCTCCAAGAAAACCTGAAAACCCAACAAGCTGAAACCTCCAAAGCAAAAGAGGAATTAGCCAGCGCTTTAAGCGCCATGGAGCAGCTTAAGGAGAGCTTTAAGAAGAGGCGGGCGGATTGGGCCACTGAAAGGTCCGCTTTAATCAAACGAGCAGAGGATGCCGAGGCTGCACTAAAACCGGTGGCGGATGAACTGACCAGTATAAAGCGGCATGTGCATACTATGACCACTGCTATCTTTGGTAAGCCAGTTTGACCTCTGAATTGACTCGACCTTCTTACAGAGTTACCGGTTTAACCCTTATGATATTTCAGGGACCCGCACTGGTCACTTGGGTTCAGATGTGCGGAAAAAATTGAAAGTCGTCTACACGTTGGTCGAACAGCTGTATACCGGCGCACAGAGGATCATCTGTACTGCCTCTCACAACAAACCGGCGCCCACTTTGATTCAAGATACCCTGATGAAGCAGTCGGTGCTTCCCGCCCGGGTTGAAGAGCTGAAGAAATCTGCTGCTCGAACCGGTGTGATCAATGCCTTAATGCGGGCAAAAGCCTGGGTGTCGGATTTTGATCCTATTGAAGCGGCTCAGGGCTATCCCAGCTTGAAAGAAGATGGGTCAGAATTTAGTGAAGCGGATCAGCGAGCCATAAACCGGGAGGTGCGTCCGCTAGCTTGTCAACTGGTTGAAGAAGCAGACTTGTCTCGGTATCAGGCTCAATATGATAATCAGAACAAGCGAATAGCTGCCCCAATTCATGAGTCGGAAAATCTTATCCCTCCAATCCGTAAGCACACTTATGCTCCCGATATTGACACGTCATTTGCTGATCCACGATGAAGCTGTTTTTAAAGCATTAATGGGAATCGACTAGACAACTGTTGATTTCCAGCCACTTGGTAGAGAAACGGAGGCTGAAGCGGCGCAGGATGACCCACAACCATCAGGCCAGGCTGGTGACCAGGCTTGAACCGGAAGCCGGTTTTGAAACTGCCTCTCCTTTGCACCATGTTGCCTTGTAATTGAGTAGCTGATACTTTTGATGTTGATATGCCTTCGTGCATAATTTATGTTTCCTGTGGTGATGAACTTTCTAAAGCGCTTTCTGCAATAAAAAACTCTTCAAGTGCCACCGCGGTTGGACCGTCTGGTGGAATATGATGTCTGCATATATAAAGTCAAAACATCCAAAAATTCTTAAGTATATGACCAAATTTTTGCGATACATAATACCTGCCATCGTTGAGCATGAAGTTGGCTTGGCCAATCTTGAAGCGGAGTTGTGCAAACCCACACTGTTGGAGGAGATAACAGCTCATGTATATATATATGATGCTGGTTTACCAGGTAAACCGTGCCGGGTTATAATAAACTTTGTGTTACTCCATAAGAGGATGTTAACAACAAGGATCAAACCGGGCAAATAGTCTCCGGATTGACGTGAACTGTGTTCCGTCAATCAATTGGTTAAAAAACTTTGTCGGTTTAAATAACGCAATAAAAAGCAAAAAAACCCTTCAAAGAAAAGAATAAATCAAGTGCAAAGACAAAATCGTTGCAAAAAAAGGTTTATTTGAGCTGATCAGATGGTGTTACCATGGCCGAACACGACCAAGCTCCCGTTAGGTGTAACTATGGTTCTAGTCAGCGAGGTCCCCAAATGAAACCGTGGCATTTATGCCGATCAAGTGGCATGGTCATGGTTCGGGTTCGACCAAGCCCCCAAGTGATTCTGTGGCCATAGGCCGACCAAGAGGCATGACTGGTTCAGACGTGACCAAGTCCCCAAATGATCTGGTGGCTCTCGCCTATCAAGAGGCTTGGTATTGGTTCGGACACGACCAATCCTGCAAGTGATATGATGCTTTTGTAAAGCTAACTCAAGGGGTAAACCGGAGGCCGCTTTAGAGCAACTCCGTGTAACCTCACATGATGTAAAAGAAAACAGATACCCCGCTTTAGCTGAGGCTCCGGTTTATTATATTTAATCATAATATATACATTGTCGTAATATGTACATAAGTATAGCCAATGGCTCAGGTATAGTAAGGCCGAAGATGAGCTATGTTCCACGGCCTGTTGGTCTCCTCCTCTGATGTGCGTGAGTCTTTATGCTCTCGAATATCGATCAGATAGTACAACCCATTGTGCAGATTCTTGCTGACCACGAAAGGCCCCTCCCAAGGTGGGGATAGCTTATGCATATCAGTCTGATCTTGGATGAGCCGAAGCACCAAATCTCCTTCCTGAAAGGTTCTGGTTCTGACTCGGCGACTGTGATAACGACGAAGATCCTGCTGGTAAATCGCCGATCGGGCGGCTGCGATGTCACGCTCTTCATCCAACCGGTCCAAAGCATCTTGCCGTGTTGTCTTGTTGTCCGCTTCAATATAAGCCGTCACACGAGGTGAATCATGACGGATATCACTGGGGAGAACCGCCTCCGCTCCATAAACCATGAAGAACGGTGTGTATCCTGTTGATCTATTGGGTGTTGTATTGATGCTCCATACCACAGATGGTAATTCTTCTACCCAACAACCCGGCGTTCTCTGCAAAGGAACCATGAGCCGGGGCTTGATGCCTCTCAAGATCTCTTGATTAGCTCTTTCTGCTTGACCATTGGACTGTGGATGTGCCACTGATGAAACGTCGAGCCGGATGTGCTCCCATTAGCAGAACTCTTTCATAGCACCTTTGGACAAATTGGTACCATTATCTGTGATAATACTGTGCGGAAAGCCAAACCGGAAAATCACCTTTTTGATGAACTGAACCGCCGTGGCTGCATCACACTTGCTAACAGGTTCTGCCTCCACCCACTTTGTAAACTTGTCAACCGCCACCAGGAGGTGGGTCTTCTTATCTTTGGACCTTTTGAAAGGCCCAACCATATCCAGCCCCCAAGTCGCAAACGGCCAAGTGATTGGAATCATTCTCAATTCTTGAGCCGGTACATGAGCACGTCTTGAAAACCTTTGGCAACCATCACATCGTCTGACCAGATCCTCGGCATCAGCATGAGCAGTTAACCAATAGAAGCCATGGCGAAACGCTTTAGCCACCAGAGACTTTGAACCGGCGTGGTGACCACAATCTCCTTTGTCGATCTCACGCAAAATTTCACGGCCTTCTTCTGGAGACACGCAGCGTTGAAAAGCTCCTGACACACTGCAATGATGTAACTCACCGTTAATAATAACCATGGACTTGGATCGCCGGATTATCTGCTGGGCCAGAATCTCATCCTCTGGCAACTCGCCCCGATTCTTGTACGCCAGGTAAGGAAGCGTCCAATCCGGAATAACATGAAGAGCTGCCACCAATTGAACCTCCAGATTAGGAATAGCCAAATCCTCTTCACCAGGGATCTTGACCGACGAGTTGTGCAGCACATCCAGAAAAACATTGGGTAGGACCGGTTTGCGCTGAGAGCCCAGCCGGCTTAAAGCATCCGCCGCTTCATTTTTCCGCCGGTCCACGTGGTCCACCTGATAGCCTTTGAAATAACCTGCAACAGTATCCACCTCACGACAATATGCTGCCATGAGTGGGTCCTTAGAGTCCCAAGTGCCAGACACTTGCTGAGCCACAAGGTCCGAGTCACCGAAGCACTTAACTCGACTTAGATTCATCTCCTTAGCCATCCGGAGACCATGGAGCAAGGCTTCATACTCAGCTGCATTGTTAGTACAAGGGAACATTAAGCGGAGTACATAACAAAACTTATCACCTCGTGGGGAAGTTAATACGACTCCAGCCCCCGAGCCTTCTAACTACCTAGATTCATCAAAATGGATGGTCCAATACGTGTGATCCGGCTTTGCTTCAGGTGTTTGCATTTCCGTCCAATCATTGATGAAATCAACAAGTGCTTGAGACTTAACCGCTGTCCGAGGCACATACTTCAAACCGTACGGCCCCAGCTCTATAGCCCACTTTGCAATCCGGCCAGTTGCTTCCCGGTTCTGGATGATATCTCCTAAAGGAGCAGAACTGACCACCGTAATTGGGTGCCCTTGGAAGTATTGTTTAAGCTTCTGGCTTGCCATAAAAACTCCATACACCAGCTTCTGCCAATGCGGATACCTTTGCTTGGACTTGATTAGTACCTCGCTGATATAATAGACCGGACGTTGAACCGGATGCTCCTTACCTGCCTCCTTTCGTTCCACCACAATGGCTACGCTGACCGCCCGAACATTGGCAGCAACATATAGCAGCAACGGCTCCTTGTCAATGGGAGCGGCGAGCACCAGCGGATTGGCCAATTGCCGCTTTAAGTCCTCAAATGCTTCATCAGCAGTAGAATTCCAGACAAACTGATCCGTCTTTTTCAACATCCGATACAAAGGGATTGCCTTCTCACCAAGACGACTGATAAACCGGCTTAATGCTACAATCCGACCGGCCAGTCGTTGAACATTATTGATAGACTTTGGTTTAGCCAGGGAGGTGATGGCCGTGATCTTCTCCGGATTAGCCTCAATTCCCCTGTTGGACACCAAAAAACCCAATAGCTTGCCCGCCGGTACACCAAAAACACACTTGTCCGGATTAAGCATCATCTTGTATGTCCTCAGGTTATCAAAAGTTTCCTTCAAATCATCAATCAAAGTCTCCTTCTCCCTAGACTTAACCACGATATCATCCACGTAAGCATGTACATTACGGCCAATCTGCTTGTGAAGACAATTTTGTACACACCATTGATAAGTTGCCTGGGCACTCTTGAGCCCGAAGGGCATAGACACATAGCAGAAGGCTCCAAAGGGAGTTATAAATGTCGTCTTCTCCTGGTCCTTAACTGCCATGTTGATATGATGATAGCCAGAATATGCATCCAAAAAACTTAAACGCTCACAACCCGCCATAGCATCAATAATTTGATCAATACGGGGGAGGGCAAAAGGATCTGCTGGACACGCTTTATTAAGATCTGTGTAATCCACACACATGCGCCAGGTGCCGTTTTTCTTGAGGACCAGTACCGGATTGGCAAGCCACTCAGGGTGAAAAACTTCAACAATAAAGCTAGCTGCTAAGAGCCTAGCTACCTCTTCTCCAATCGACTTGCGTCTTTCTTCGTTAAACCGGCGGAGGAACTGTTTCACCGGTTTATATTTAGGATCCACATTAAGGGTGTGCTCAGTGAGTTGCCTCGGTACACCTGGCATGTTAGAGGGCTTCCATGCAAAAATGTCCCGATTCTCACGGATGAACTCGATGAGCGCGCTTTCCTATTTCAGATCCAAGTTGGCACTGATGCTGAACTGCTTGGACGAATCGCCAGGTATGAAGTCAACAAGCTTAGTTTCTGCTGCCAATTTGAACTTCAGGGCCGGATCATGCTCCGTAGTTGGCTTTTTTAACGGAGTCATGTCCGCCGGATCAACATTGTCCTTATAGTACTTTAACTCCTCGGTGGCACAAACCGACTCTGCATAAGCTGCATCTCCTTCCTCGCACTCCAAAGCGATTTTGCGGCTTCCGTGAACCGTTATTGTCCCCCTGTGACCCGGCATCTTGAGCTGCAAATACACATAACAGGGTCGTGCCATAAACTTGGCGTAAGCTGGTCGCCCAAATAGGGCGTGATATGGACTCTGAATTTTCACCACTTCAAACGTCAATGTCTCCGACCTGGAAACATGGTCATCCCCAAAGGCCACTTCCAGAGCTATCTTACCAATGGGATACGCTGATCTGCCAGGCACTACGCCGTGGAATACTGTATTAGACGGTTTGAGATTCTTATCTGTTAGTCCCATACGACGGAAGGTCTCATAGTATAGGATGTTAATGCTGCTCCCTCCATCCATGAGCACCTTGGTGAACTTGTAACCTCCCACCTAAGGCGCCACCACCAGAGCCAGCTGACCCGGATTATCGACCTGGGGAGGGTGATCTTCTCTGCTCCATATGATGGGCTGCTCAGACCAACGTAGATAACGGGGTATGGCCGGTTCAACAGAGTTGACCGCCCGCCTCTGAACCTTCCGGTCTCGCTTGTCCAAGCTAGTGGTGAAGACATGGTACTGCCCACTACTCAGCTGCTTTGGGTTGCTCTGGTAACCTGACTGTTGCTGTTGTTGGTTGTAACCACCCTGGTTGTTCTGACTATTTTGACCATTATGTCCGCCCGGATTACCATTGAATCCTGAACCGGAACTTCCTCCATCGTAACCCGGCCCGGATCCTGAGCCACCGCCAGATTCATGATCATACCAGAAATTATTAGAATTCTTGAACTCCTGCATAATAAAGCAATCCTTCCAAAGGTAGTTTGCTGGCACCTCCTTCGTCCCATGTTTTGGACAGGGCTGGTTTAGCAGATAGTTTAGGCGGTTTGGGTTAGGGTTGGGTGCTCCATTACGATTTTTCAGTCTACCCTTGCGTCACCGGCCATTGTCCTGTGCGTTGGTATTAGCCACAAAGTCCATGTTACCATCCGCTTTATGCTTGCTTCCACCACCATTGCCTGCCCAGTGATGCTGCTGGCCTTTTGAGTTGCTGTTCTTCTTCCCTTTTCCTGTCTTGTCATCATCAGATTCGGGATCCTTGGTACTATCAGAATCAACATATTTCACCAGAGCGGCCATGAGGGTCCCCATGTCAGTGCAATGACGCTTCATCCGTCCCAACTTTAGCTTCAGGGGCCCAAACCGGCAGTTGCCTTCTAGGGTTAATACTGCGGTGTCGGCGTTGATGCGGTCTGAGGAGTGCAACACTTGTGAAACCCGGTGCACCCAATGAGTCGTTGATTCTCCTTCCTCCTGGACGCATGCTGCTAAGTCTACTATTGACATAGGCTGTTTACAGGTATCCTTGAAATTGTTGATAAACCGGGCTCATAACTGGGCCCATGAACTGATAGAATTAGCCGGCAAGCTTTTTAACCAAGTACAGGTCATTCCTTTAAGCATCATGGTGAAGTACTTCGCAAACGCCGCGTCATCCACATCAAGCATCTCCATGGCCATCTCATAACTCTCCACCCATGTCTCTGGAGGTTGATCTGCCGTGTAATTCGGTACCTTGCGCGGGCCTTTGAAATCCTTGGGCAGGCGCACGTTGCGTAAAGTGGGGATAAGGCAAGGTACCCCCAAAGAACTAGAAGTAACACCAGGTTCAGTCGAGGTGGTTGGACGAACCGGCGTGAGCTGCCGGGCCTGATGCTGTGCGGCTAACTCGGCTTCCCTGCGCGCGCTGGCCTGGTCCACCACTCCCTGAGCGTTATCAGCACCACCCGCCGGGTTGTTTTCATAGGGTGCTCCCCGTCGTTCATTACTCGACACTGCCGGTTCATCCATATGTCTGCTATAGCTCCGGCTTGGACGGGGGGTCGAGTGGATCCGGTCACGGCTGTACGAGTACGCTTCCTGTTGGACCAAAGCTATCCTCAGAAGTTCCTTGACTCGTCGCGTCTCTACTGCCTGCAGCGAGTCACCTTCAATTGGAATGGCCTCCAGCCGCGCAGAAGCGGTGACAAGATTGTCCATTGGGTTGGAGTAGTGACCCGGAGGTGTTAAAGCAGCCTGAGGTATAACGGTGTTTTGACGAGGCGGGTCCATCTGACGAGGCTGAACCGGTGCACCGGTCCCGGGGGCTTCTGCCCGGTTTCCCTCCAGTGGATTGCCGGCTCTTGGTCCTGGAGTGTTAAAAAGGTCTCTGGCCTCGAAAACCGGAGGTAAACGGGATCGGTGCTTCCTCCTCTTGACTTCATGCGACGCGCTCTGGTCCAACATAAGCCGGTCGGCCTGTGCGTCTAAAGCGGCCCGCTCTGCGGCCATCCTGGCGTCCTCGGCCGCCAGATCCGCCTTGGCCTGGGTGATTTGTTCCTTTACCTTTGCAATCTCCGCGTTGTGAACGTCCTGATCCGGCGGATTAACTTCCCCCATAAGTACAGCCAACGCATCAAATAATTCTGATAGAACCTGAGCCGGCGGGCGCACAGGGCCTCCTGCCGGGCAGCCGTCGCCGCTGCTGAACCGGAGATCGTTGCCGCAACCGTCGAAGAATGAAGCGCTGCTTGTGTTCCGGCAAGGAATATTTCAACCCGGTTGGGCAGATCAGAGGGGTCCGGAATACTGTCGCCATCGGAACAACTCCCAATCCGGCCATCTTGTAGCTGATACAGAGATTCGGTTTCTCCGGTCGAAGACTCGTCACCGGAACAAACAACGGTCGCACTGCGAAATTCCGATCCGTCCTCATAACCTCCTCCATGGATGACTCCCACAAAGGCACGCTTCACGGCCAGTTTAACCCGGGCGGATCGCGCACGCTGAGCCATCTCGACGAGGTCGGTGCAGATGTCCGGCTCAGGGCCCGGTTCACCGATCTTGCCAATGAAAACATGAATACCACCAAAGGGGACCCGGTACCTGTACTCAATTGAACCGGCCTCGGGGCCCCAGCCTGCATCATCGATGTAGAGCTTGCCACGATGACTCTTAGTCATTCGGCCTACGGCGTAGCCCTCAAGTCCTTCAAAGCGGCCTTCCAAGAACTGGAAACCATCGTGCGATAGCCCCACGGTGGGCGCCAACTGTCGTGGTTTTGTCACGGCAGATGTCCTAGAGAAAGGACTTAGTCATGGAGCCATCGTGACGGGTTAGCTTGAAGCGGTTAAAGCGGACACAGGGACGCAAGAGAATTTATACTAGTTCGGCCCCTTCAATGAAGGTAAAAGCCTACGTCTAGTTGTGATGGAATTGATGGGGTTTCGATGACTAGGGAGCAAATAAGCTTCGCCTATGTCTCGAGTTGTTGTCTGTTGTCCTTGAACCGTCGCCGGATCGTCCTCTTATATACACGGGTGACACCCGTCGGTTCACAGAGTCCCAACACCGGTCGATATTCGTATCCGGGTTGGTCTCTCCTTATTTCTAGCTTACGATACAAGTTTATATACAAATTCCAGTTTACAGCTACAAGTCTTGAACCGGCTACGGGCCTTAGGCCCTCATCTGTCTTCTTGGGCTTTATCACTTCCGGAGCTACTGATGAAGTTGATCCGGCCCAGATAGGCCGTTTTACACCCAGTAGTAATATCCCCAACATCGCCGCTGTCGGCGGCCGTCGTGGCACAGTCCGGAGGGAGGGTCCTTCCCTTCTTGGACCCTTCGGCCTCCCTGGATGGGTCGGCCTTCCTTTTCTTGTCTCCCCCTGCTGGGGGGGGGGGGGCTTTTCTCCTCCTCCTCTTCGTTTCCGTGGGAGGAGTGTGCGTTGGAGCCATCGGACGATGAGTTCGATACAACCTTGCGCCGGAGACCTTTTCGGGTCCCCATGGCCTTCTTCTTGGCCTTCTTTGTCGGGACCTCGTAAGGTGTCGGATTCAGCATCTTCGTTAGAAGAGCATCTGTAGGATCTTCGGGCAGGGGGCTGGGCAATCAAGCTGCTCCGCTGTCTCTATCCAGTCCTGTTAATGACATGAAAGCTTAGATCCAGCACATAACTAAACTGGGGCAAATAAATACCCTAAGAGATATAAAAGCCTACCGGATGGGCGCGGCGCTTTGCGCTGAGTCCGCGGTCCTCGGTGAGGGAGGGAGGCATCTCGACGCTCTTGAACAGCACCCTCCAAATGTCCTCGTGCATCGTGTCGTAGAGCTCTCGCAGCGTCTGGTGCTTGGCCGAGTCGAACTCCCACAAAACAAATGTCTGTCGTTGACACGGAAGGATCCAGCGGAAGAGCATAACCTGGACCACGTTGACGAGCTTGATTTTCTTGTTCGTCATGTTCTGGATCCAGGTCTGGAGTTCGGTCAGCTCTACTGAAGAACCCCAGGACAGGCCCTTCTTTTTCCAGGAGGTGAGCCGCGTGGGGATTCCGGATCGAAATTTGGGGGCCGCCACCCAGTTGGAGTCGCGCGGGTCGGTGATGTAGAACCACCCCGATTGCCACCCCTTTATGGTATCCACATAGGTGCCCTCGAGTCAAGTGACATTAGGCATCTTGCCCACCATGGCGCCTCCGCACTCTGCTAGCTGGCCACCCACCACCTTCGGTTTGACATTGAAGGTTTTCAGGCATAGGCCGAAGTGGGGCCTGATGCGGAGGAAGGCCTCGCACACGAAGATAAATGCCGAGATGTTGAGGATGAAATTGGGGGCCAGATCATGAAAATCCAGCCCATAGTAGAACATGAGCCCGCGGACAAATGGGTGGAGAGGAAATCCCAGTCCACGGACGAAATAGGTAAGAAAAACTACCCTCTCATGGGGTTCGGGCGTGGGGACGATCTTCCCCGCATTTGGCAGCCGGTGTGCGATATCCATGGCCAACTATCCGGCTTCCCGTAACTTTTTGATGTTCTCCTCCGTGACGGAGGAGACCATCCACTTGCCTCCTGCTTCGGACATGCTTGGAGTGGTTTTAGAAGAAGAACGCGAGCTTGGGCGCTAGAGCTCGACTGTGCAGGAATGGGTAAGCAAGGAGGAAGAAGGCGTGGGTGAAAAAAGTAATCTTTGTCCCTTTATAAGGGCGGAAGAGGCGATGTGTCTCCCCACTTGCCTAGCAAAACCACTTATTCCCCAGGCACCGTAATTGATGGTGCGGTTGGGTTACCCACCTCCGTATTGATGAGAATCCCGTGATAAGGGGAACACGGTCTCTGCTTTGACAAGACGTGTCAAGAAAACCGCCTCGCGATATGTGCGGAGCTGGTTAAGAAAAGCGGTTCAAATAAAAACCGGGTCGTGACGTGATGTCATGCTATCAAAACATATCAGCAGATTAGATTTGTGGAAATGTCATTCTCTCTACGGTGGTATATGGAACCTATTTTGCAGGGTCGGACACTATCCTTGTATTCAAACTCTTCTATGGTGTATTCGGAGGAGGAACCCGCCTTGCAATGCTGAAGACAAATTTGCGCCCCGGACTCATCGTCATTGAAGCCGGGTTCAGGAGCTACTGAGGGAGTCCTGGATTAGGGGGTCTTCGGACAGCCGGACTATATCCTTTGGCCGGACTATTGGACTATGAAGACACAAGATTGAAGACTTCGTCTCGTGTCCGGATGGGACCCTACTTGGCGTGGAAGGCAAGCTAGGCAATACGGATATGTACATCTCCTCCTTTGTAACCGATCTTGTGTAACCCAAGCCCTCTCCGGTGTCTATATAAACCGGAGGGTTTTAGTCCGTAGGACAACATACAATCATACCATAAGCCAGCTTCTAGGGTTTAGCCTCTTTGATCTCGTGGTAGATCAACTCTTGTAATACTCATATCATCAAGAACAATCAAGCAGGACGTAGGGTATTACCTCCATCAAGAGGGCCCGAACCTGGGTAAACATCGTGTCCCCTGCCTCCTGTTACCATCCGCCTTAGACGCACAGTTCGGGACCCCCTACCCGAGATTCGCTGGTTTTGACACCGACACATACCCATAGGATTTTTATGTGCAGTTCTATAAGCCCATATTGCATCATCAAGTTTCTTGGACCAATTCTTTCTAGATCTATTAACAGTCTTTTGTAAAATTAATTTAAGCTCTCTATTGCTTAGTTCTACTTGACCACTAGACTGTGGGTGATAAGGAGATGCAATTCTATGATTAACATCATACTTAGCAAGCATTTTATGAAAGGCACCATGAATAAAATGTGAACCATCATCAGTCATTAAATATCTAGGGACTCCAAACCTCGGAAAAATAACTTCTTTAAGCATCTTAATAGAGGTGTTATGATCAGCACTACTAGTTGGAATAGCTTCTACCCACTTAGTAACGTAATCAATAGCAACTAAAATATGTGTGTGCCCATTAGAGGAAGGAAACGGTCCCATATAATCAAAGCCCCAAACATCAAATGGTTCAATAACAAGTGAATAATTCATAGGCATTTCTTGACATCTACTAATATTACCAATTCTTTTACATTCATCGCAAGACAGAACAAACTTACGGGCATCCTTGAAGAGAGTAGGTCAATAAAAACCGGATTGCAATACCTTATGTGCAGTTCTATCTCGAGCATGGTGTCCTCCATAAGCCTCGGAGTGACACTTGCGTAAGATCTGTTCCTATTCATGCACAGGTACACAACGTCGAATAACACCATCTACTCCTTTATAAAGATGTGGGTCATCCCAGAAGTAATGTCTTAAATCATAGAAGAACTTTTTCTTTTGCTGGTATGTGAAACTAGGTGGTATAAACTTAGAAACAATATAATTAGCATAATCAGCATACCATGGAGCAGTACAAGAAGCATTTATCACAGCTAATTGTTCATCAGGAGAGCTATCATCAGTAGGTAGTGGGTCATCAAGAACATTCTCTAACCTAGACAAGTTGTCTGCAACAGGGTTCTCAGCTCCCTTTCTATCAATAATATGCAAATCAAATTCTTGTAGCAAGAGAACCCATCTAATAAGTCTAGGTTTAGCATCTTTCTTTTCCATAAGATATTGAATAGTAGCATGATCAGTGTGAACCGTTACTTTGGAATCAACAATATAAGGTCTAAACTTATCACAAGCAAATACAACTGCTAAAAATTCTTTTTTCAGTAGTAGCATAATTTCTTTGAGCACTGTCTAGAGTTTTACTAGCATATTGAATAACATTTAATTTCTTATCAACTCTTTGTGCTAGAACAGCCCCTACAGCATAATCACTAGCATCACACATGATTTCAAATGGTAAATTCCAATCAGGAGGCTGAACAATAGGTGCGGAAATCAAAGCTTTCTTAAGTATTTCAAATGCTTCTATAGAATCATCATCAAAAACAAAAGAAACATCTTTTTTTAAGAGATTAGTCAAAGGCCTAGAAATTTTAGAGAAGTCCTTAATGAACCTCCTATAAAAATCGGCATGACCAAGGAAACTTCCTATACCTTTAATGTCCTTAGGACACGACATCTTTTCAATTGCATCAACTTTAGCTTTATCAACTTCAATACCTCTTTCAGAAATTTCATGCCCCAAGACAATACCTTCATTAACCATAAAGTGGCACTTCTCCCAATTCAAGACAAGATTAGTTTCTTCACATCTCTGCAAAACTCGATCAAGGTTGCTTAAGCAATCATCAGAAGAAGTTCCGTAAACAGAGAAATCAACCATGAAAACCTCAACAATCTTTTCACAAAAGTCAGAGAATATAGCAGTCATACATCTTCGAAAGGTAGCAGGTACATTACATAAACCAAAAGGTATACGTCTATAAGAAAAGGTACCGAAATGGCAAGTGAATGTTGTATTTTCTTGATCCTCTTTTGACACGGGTATTTGAGAGAAACCAGAATAACCATCTACAAAGCAAAAATGTGTATGTTTCGTTAATCTTTCTAGCATTTGATCAATAAAAGTTAAAGGGTAATGATTATTTTTAGTAGCTTTATTTAATTTGCGGAAATCAACTACCATTCTATAACATGTAATAATTCTTTGTGGGATCAATTCATCTTTATCATTAGGAACAACAATAATACCTCCCTTCTTAGGGACACAATGGACAGGACTTACCCACTAACTATCAGCAAATGGATAAATTATACCTGCCTCCAGAAGCTTTAGTATTTCTTTTCTTACCACTTCTTTCATCTTAGGATTTAACCGTCGTTGGTGATCAACAACCGGTTTCGCGTCTTTCTCCAATTTTATTTTGTGTTGGCAGAGAGTGGGACTAATGCCCTTAAGATCATCAAGAGTATATCCAATAGCAGCACGGTGCTTCTTCAGAGTTTTCAATAATTTCTTTTCTTCATGTTCTGAAAGGTTAGCACTAATAATAACATGTTATATCTCTTTCTCATCAAGATAAGCATATTTAAGAGTATCAGGTAAAGGTTTAAGCTCAAACTGCGACGCCCGGATAATTAGACTACAGTAACCCTCCGTTAATGATGCCACGTCACCTCAGTTACTGTTGTTAATCTCACGATAGTTCAAAATGATTCAAATTCAAATGTGTGATAAAGGCCAACCACAAAAGTTTTCAAATATTAAAAATAAAATGTTCGGAGTGAACCAAATAATGCATAGGTAATTAAGGTCGAAGAACCACACTTTTGTAAAATGCTTAAATACTCTAAGATGAATAAAACAGTAACATAAGCAATTTAATAAATGCCTTTTATTATTTATAAAAATTCAAACTATTTTATTTTGGGTGCCAAGTTAATTGTGGTAGTGGCATAATTATTAACGCTGTTATAGATACAGCTTTTGTATTTTATAAAAAGCTAGAATTTAATAGAATAGAAAAGCAATAAGAAAAGAAAAGGAAAACTAAAAGAAAAACAAAATAAAAAATTAAATAGAGCCCCTCGCCAACTGGGCCAACCGGCCCAGCTAACCAGCCGGCTAGCCCAGCCAAACGAGCCCATCCGCGCCCTGGGGTACTTAACCCCGCACCCGTCTCCCAAACCCTAGCCCGATCCCCTCCTCCCCCCCCCCCCTCGTCGCCTCTCCCTCCCCCGATCCAGATCGGGATTACGGGCATCAGCCCCGACCCCCGACACTGATCTCGCCGCCGCCCAGAAAGCCCATCGCCACCTCGACCTCATCTTCGCCTGTCGCCACCCCATCGTCGACGCTGCCTCGGACCACCGTCAACGCTCGCCCTTCGCCGGAACGCCTCCTCATCTCCTCCTCACCGGCCGACCTCGAGCCTCGCTGCCCCCCTTATCACGACGAACGTGAGCACCGCCCTTCTTCCCCACCCCCTCTGCTCGCCGCTGCAGCGCCCGGGCGTGCCCTCGGCACGGCCACCCATGGCCGCACACCCTCACGCATGGGCCCTGCCCCGGTCCTCCCCTGCTTGCTCGCCCGACCGTGCTCCGGTGCCCGCTCTCGGCCTCCCTCGCTCCCCTGCCGCACCCCGACCCTGCACGCCGCGTCCGCCGTCGCCCGCCTTGAAGCACAGCGCACCGTGCCCCCGCCATGTTCCCGCCTCCCTCAGCCGCGCACCCACGTGCGCTCGCTCGCGTGGGCCCATGCCCACAATCGCTCGCTGCTCCGACCACCGGCGCACAGCCGTTTCCGCTGTTGACCGTCGCGACTCCTGCTCCACGAGTCCTCCAACGCACCCTCCTGCACGCCAAACCGTCACTGCAGTTGTGCTCCCGAGCACCTCCGCCGTCCCCTGTGCCTCGCCGGCGTGCACAACGCACATACGCGCCTAAACCAACGGCTGGCTCACTGACATGTGGGCCCGCCTAGCTTATTTTTGACCTAAACGCTAATTAGCATGAACTAGCACCCTAATAGCCACCAACACGTGGGGCCACCTCTCTAATTAATCATATTGGTTAAATAAAACTCTGTTAAAAATGAATCACTGATGGCCTAGCCCCAGCTCACTAATTAGTCTAATTAGATTAACCAAAACACTGTTAGTAGCCCCTGTCAATGACCAGTGGGTCCCACTAGTCAGGATTGACCAGTCAACGCCCTGTTGGCTGCTGACTGGACCTGCTGACTGGGTAGTTGACTTAGTCAACTGTCCCCACCTGTCAGCCTCAAGTGCACACTTCTAGGTACACTTCTTGTGTACCCATAGCATTTAAATACTAATTTAGTTTCGAATTCAATTAAATCCAAAAATTAGAAAATCATTTAAAACTTTAAAAATTAATATAAAATAATCCGTAACTCGGATGAAAATCCTTTGTACATGAAAGTTGCTCAGAATGACGAGACGAATCCGGATACACAGCCCGTTCGTCCGCCACACATTCCTAACCTATCGAACTCGCAACTTTCCCCCTCCGGTTCATCTGTCCGAAAACACTAAACACCGGGAATCCTTTCCCGGATGTTTCCCCCTTTTCCCGGTATCACCTAGTACCGCGTTAGGGCACCCTTAGCTCCGCGTATTGCCATGTTATGCCTTGTGTTGCTTTGATTGCTCTATTGTTTATTGTGTTCCCCCTCCGTTACTTCTTTCCGGTAGACCCCGAGACTGCCGGCGACCCCTAGTTCGACTACGGTGTTGATGACCCCTCCTTCTCGGCTGAGCTTCTAGGCAAGCCCCCCCCCCCCTTGATCACCAGATATCGCCTACTCTCCTCTATACTGCTTGCATTAGAGTAGTGTAGCATGTTACTGCTTTCCGTTAATCCTATTCTGTTGCATAGCCTGTCATTGTTGCTATACTATTGATACCTTACCTGCAATCCTAAATGCTTAGTATAGGATGCTAGTTTACCATCAGTGGCCCTTCACTCTTGTCCGTCTGCCATGCTGTACTACGGGGTCGTGATCACTTCGGGAGGTGATCACGGGCATATGCTATATACTCCCTCCGTCCCGAAAAACATGTCGTGAGCACAGTTCATTCGCAATTTTACAGAAACACCCTCGTGGTTTCAAAACCGTATCAAACAAGTCCCCGCCCCCATCTTCCTCCTCCGCCGGCGTCTCCCAGCTGCGTGATTCGCCGCCCACCAGGAAGTGCTCCGCCACCTTCGCCAAGTACCTGCTCCACCGCCTTCGTCGCCAGATACTGCTCCGCCGCCGTCGCCCAGACCTGTGCCGCCGCAATTACCTGCGGGCATCGCCGGAACCTCCCGACACGTGCTCCTCGAGCTCGCGCACGTCCTCCTCGAGCTCCGGCGCATCCTCCTCAAGCTCCAGCGCGTACTCCTTGAGCTCCGCGCGTGCGCCGTCGCAATTCCTCCTGGCCGCGATCCTCCGCGTGTGCGCCGCCGCAATCCCTCCTGGCCGCGATCCCCTACGGGCTTCGCCGGAAACTGCCTCCACGATCCGGTGGACCAGGAGTTCGCGCGCTTCCTCCTTGATCTCCAGCTCGTCCTCCTCAATCTCCCGCGCGAGCCCGTGCTGCTCCTTCTTCCCTGCCCGCGCGCCCGCCGGTGGAGCTCCTCTGCCCATACTGCTGCTGCTTCTCCCCCGCCGGTGGAGCTCCTCTGCCCATACTGCTGCTGCTCTTCTGCCCAGCTGCCGCCACAGCTCCTGTTCGTCAAGAAGAAGAAGGTACTGTAAGGAGTTGCTCCTCTGCTCCTTGTGCTCCTCCGTTCCTGTTTGTCACAAAGAACATTGTTAACTGAATACTGTACTCTCCAATGTTAACTGAAGAACAAAGAACAAAATGAAAGTAGCTTGAAGATTTCAGGTTATAAGTCAATGTGGGCGCTACTGAATTATGCTTGTGTGGATCAGCCGCTAGACATCATTTTTATTGTGGGTTTGCAAGTGCTACATCAGCTGGTTCACCATGTGGGGATCGGCCGCTCGATCCAAATGAAATTGTGAATTTGCAAGTGCAGGCTGGCTACTTGTGCAGTGCTCTATTTCAGTTTCAGAACCTGAAATCTTCTTGCTGACTTCTCCATGGAGTTATTTGCTTACTTGTTAGAGCAGAGTAAGCCTATTATTTGCAAGGAATGTAAGCTTTTCTTTAAAAAAAAGGAATGTAAGTTGAATAGCGTGAACCGAAGCAAAACTCTAATAGAACTGCTGCTGTGGAGATGATAAATACTGCTGCTGTGGAGATATGTATAATTATACTGCTGCTGCTGTGGCAATATTCACCTCCATTGCAGAGAGATTTTTGAGCTATCGAAATGCAGGAAAAAAGAAGCATCAGGCAGTGAGCAAAAGATAAAGCTCATTAACTTACAAACATAGTGGACACAAAATTATCTCGGACTGCTGTATCACAAGCTGTATGCCAGGCTCAGTTAAAATTCAGATCCTCCAGAGGCACGGCCAAGAATTCTTTACATATTAGGAACATTTCAAAACCATGAACAGTTTTAAAACGAGTGAACATTTTTGCTGAATGCTACCTATATTTTGTTAATGTCATGAGGACTTTTTAACATCTTGTCATTTTGGCTGGCATCTAGACAGCACACACACATACAGTACATTAGATGCATTGTATATTCAACTCAAAATTATTTGATTTATTAAAATTATTGGAATTTAAATGACAGGACTGACAAAATTTTGTTTACTGAATTTTGCTTTCAAAATTGCTGCTGACATGGTCATGGTCATTTGCAATCTTCAAAATTTGGCTTGAACATGATACTTTTTGTTTAATCTGGACATGTGTATGGTTTGTATGGTGGCTCCAGTAATAACTTTGTGTGTGTATTCTTGTTTGACTAGTGCAAATGCATTTCTTGTTTGACTTGCATACTCATTTTGTGTGTGTATATTCTTGTTATGGTACCATGGTGTACTCATCTTTTGTCATTGATGGCAGGAAACATAACTATGGATTTGAACTTGATGCCTCAAAAGGAAGAACATGAAACTATGGATTTGAACTTGATGCCTCAAGAGGAAGACGATGAAGGTATTAATTTGAATTGGATCCCTGAACAGGAGGAACCTCAAGTGGCAGAGAATGGTACTATGGATTTGAACTTGATGCCTCAAGAGGAAGACGATGAAGCTATGAACTGGATGCCTCAAGAAGATGAAGGGAAAGAGGATGAAGTTCAAGAGGAAGAGGATGAAGTTATGAATTGGATATTTCAAGAGAAGAGAAGAGAATTGTCAGATAAGGAGAGGCATGGTGTTTACTTTGCCCTGCTGGTAATCGAGCTCAGAGATGGGTCTGTTCAACCAGACGACAAGCTGCTAGTCTCAAACCTATTGGACATAAGTGTACGATCTGTTGAAAGAATCTGGGAACAGGCTAAAAAGCAAATTGCCGATGGCAAAGAAGTAGATGTCTCAAGCAAGAAGCCAGGAAGATCCGGCCGAAAGAGAAAGGAGCTAGATCTAGAGAGGACCTCAACAATCCCACTGAATAAAAGAAGAACAATTCGATCTCTGGCACGGTCTCTAGGTGTGGCCCGATCGACCATACATAAGAGGTTCCAGTTGAATGAGCTCAACCGCATCACAAGTACCGTGAAGCCTCACCTCAAGCTAGAGAACAAGCTTGCGAGATTGAAATTTTGTATGTCCATGGTCGATGACAGTTCGATCTCAACTTCTCGGGCTATGTTAAAACCAATGACGAATATGGTTCACATCGATGAGAAGTGGTTTGACATGACGAGAGTGAAGAATAGTTACTATGTACTTCCAGGAGAACCTGAACCGAAGCGCACCGTGTCAAACACTCACAGCATTGGGAAGGTGATGTTCCTAACAGCTGTTGCCAAGCCTCGATATAACAATGATGGAGAGCTAACATTCGATGGGAAGATCGGCATTTGGGCATTCGTCGAAGAGACTGAGGCGAAGCGGACAAGTCAAAACAGAACAAAGGGAACAAAAGTGTTGACATCAGTGAAAGTAACCAGGCCTGTGTGCAGAGATTATCTAATCAATAAGGTTATCCCGGCAATTCAGGATAAGTGGCCTGATGATGATGAGGGAGCGACAATATTCATCCAACAGGATAATGCAAAGCCTCATGTCCTTCCCAATGATGTAGCTTTTCGAGAAGCTGTGGAACAAACTGATCTTGACATCCGATTGCTACAACAGCCCCCAAATAGCCCTGAGTTAAATTGTTTGGACCTCTGCTTCCATACCTCTCTCCAGTCTCTAACCGACTGCAGGTCACCTACAAACATCCAGGAACTGGTACAGGGTGTGGAAGAGGAATTCGAGAACTACGATCCCGACAAGTTGCACAGAAGCTTTATCACATTAGAAGCAGTTATGTTTGAAGTTATGAAAGCCAAAGGAGGAAATCAATATAAGTTGCCCCACTTGCACAAGGATCGCGTTCAGAATGCTGGAATGGAAATAACCGGTGTATATTGCGACAGTCGGGTAGTTGTTGATACTAGGGCCATTATAGAAGAAATGGAAATTGCAATAGGAAAAGAAAATGAAAGGAAAGAATTAGCTAGAGAAGGTAAAGGAAAGAAAAGTAAAGGGAAGGGAAGGGAAGAAGTGGCCAAAGAAAGGAAAAGAATGTAGTCAAGAGGGGACAAAGAGGCCCTTATGTCATGTAGTCAGGTGCTCCTTGTGTATGTCTTGTGTAATCTTGTGTCAAGAGGGGACAAAGATGCCCTTATGTCATGTGTAATCTTGTGTCAAGAGGGGACACAGAGGACCTTATGTCATGCCCTTGTGGATGCCTTGTCTAATCCTTGTATATAAACTCCTTGTTGGAATTTATTGGAATTTGGGTTATTTGGAATTGCTATTGACTGAATTCAGTGAAATTTGTGTACACCATTTAAAATGATTGGTATTGACTGAATTCAGTTAAATTTGTCAAACTGAAAATGGAAAATACACTTCTGCTGTACTACAGTTTTGCAAACTGAAAATGCTCCAAGCAGATCTTAGTTTCAAAATGGAAAATATTCCAAGCAGGAGTACTCCAGGAGTACACTTCTCAGTTTTGTCAGTTAGTGATCAGGTATGAACCTAAGTTTTGTTAAATGGACAATTTGTTACAGTTTGATTAACTAAATTTTGATAGCTAGGGATCAGTTATGAACCTAACTTCTGTTAAATGGACAATTTGGCTGAATCTCTGGATCAAACTATAAATGCTCACATCAAGGAGAAAATTGACAGTTTTGACAGTAACTTCAGTCTGAATCTTAGCATCAAGTAGTTTCAGTACTCATCTCTGGATCTGAAATCTTGAACAGGAGCTCCAGGCGATGTCGGCCTTGAGGTGCTGGGCGATGGTGCAGTGGCTGAACAGGAGTGGACGGCGTCTTCTACCTTCTGGCGACGGTGACACAGGGTGGACGGCGTCTTCTACCTTCTTGAAGAAGCCAATTGTCCTGTATAGAAAACAAAACCGAAATCAAAATCAATGCATGAATATGCTGTCAGTTATCAAAATCAAAATGTACTCCAGTTCAAAGTGTACACATGCACTAATTAAATTTCTAAGATGAAGCTAGTGTGGAATGTGCTGCTCGGAATTTACACTAAATGCATTTCGCACTGAATCTGTGAGAATTTACACTGAATGCATTTACACTGAATCTGTGAGAATTTAGACCAGAACTATTAGTGGTGATAGGAGATGACCACAGAGGCTTTATGTCAAATATCTCAATTCAAAAAGGGAAAACCATGACTTGTTGCACTATTAGGGCCTGATGTGCAGATGCCCAAAAAACAAACATACATGACCACAAACATCTTTCAGAGTATTTTGTCAGGTTGTTGTAACATAGCTAGTTCAGATCAAAACATCTCACATTCATTAAAATTCAGTAGATCTTCAGTGTTATAAGCATGATTCAGCTTCATACATGCTGATACACAAATTTGCAGTTCAAATTTAATTTCATTTTCATCATATACTGGTAGGAAGAACAGCAGAAAGAAGAGCTTTCTCAGAACATTACCCTTGTCCCAGCCTGCTTGCAGTTTGTTGACAGCAAGTCTTGGGCGACAGAGTTCGGCCGAGCAGGCGAGCAGCACCGGGATTGGTTGGAGCAAAGGGCCAGAGCCGGCGCGGCGGGCGGCGGCCCCCGGCTGGAGCAGGCGCGGAGCAGCACGTCCCTGGCGACCAGGCAGAGGGCCAGGGACGGCCGAGGAGCGCCGGAGCAGAGGGGCTAGGCGCAGTCCTTGCGGAGGGCATTCACCGGCGGCGGACGCGGCGTACTGGCAGGACCAGTTGCAGGGGGCAGGAGATGGGGTTGGTCGCTGGAGGCTGTGGAGATTGGCAGGGGCGCCGACCTCGGTTCCCTCCTCCTCTGGTGGCGCGTGGGTCGTCGAGCTTAAGCTGGGGAAATCAAAGATTTTTATGAGGAAGCAGGGAGCTTGGGGAGGCAGGCGAGCGGCAGCTGCGGCGCCGGAGCAGGAGGCAGCTGCGGCGAGGGAGCGGGGGAGCAGGGGAGCCGCGGCGGCGGGGAGCAGCGCAGCTGCGGCGGGGGAGCGGGGAAGCAACGGCGGCGGGGAGCAGCGCAGCTGGGGATTCTGTCGGAGAAGGACGACGAGGAGTGCGAGTTCGGTCGGGAGAAACTGAAGGGTTTTTTTGTAAAATTGCCCTTATGACATGTTTTTTGGGACGGAGGGAGTACTTGATACTGTTACATTACTTATGTTACTGTTCGTAGATGGGGGCTGAAGGGGTAGGTGGCTCCATCCTGGTAGAGGTGGGCCAGGGTTCCCGATGGCCCCCGACTGTTACTTTGTGGCGGAGCGACAGGGCAGGTTGAGACCACCTAGGAAAGAGGTAGGCCTGGCCCTGGTCGGTGTTCGCGGATACTTAACACGTTTAACGAGATCTTGGTATTTGATGTGAGTCTGGCCACTGGCCTATACGCACTAACCATCTATGCGGGGACAGTTATGGGCACTCGACGTCGTGGTATCAGCCGAAGCCTTCGTGACGTCAGCGACTGAGCGGCGCGTGCCGGATTGGACAGTAAGCCTGCTCTTGTATTAAGGGGGCTAGTTCTGCTTCCGGCCGCCGTCGCGACGTGCAGGTGTGCTATGGGCGATGGGCCCAGACCCCTGCGCCATAGGATTTAGACCGGCGTGCTGACCTCTCTGTTGTGCCTAGGTAGGGCTGCGATGTGTTGATCTTCCGAGGTCGGGCATGACCGAGAAAAGTGTGTCCAGCCAAATAGGATCGAGCGTGTTGGGTTATGTGGTGCACCCCTGCAGGGAAGTTAATCTATTTGAATAGCCATGATCTTCAGTAACAGGACGACTTGGAGTTGTACCTTGACCTTATGACAACTAGAACCGGATACTTAATAAAACACACCCTTCCAGGTGCCAGATAGAACCGGTGATCGCTCTCTCACAGGGCGACGAAGAGAGGATCATCGGTTAGGATTATGCTACACGATGCTACTTGGTGAGCTTACCATCTACTCTCTTCTCCTGCTGCAAGATGGAGGTTACCAGAAGCACAGTCTATGATAGGACTAGCTATCCCCCTCTTATTCCGGCATTCTGCAGTTCAGTCCACTCATGATACCCTTATTCCATTTGATACCAATGCATACATATGTAGTGTAGGTCCTTGCTTGCGAGTACTTTGGATGAGTACTCACGGTTGCTTTTCTCCCCCTTTTCCCCTTTCCTATATCCGATTGCTGCAACCAGACGTTGGAGTCCAGGAGCCAGACGCCACCGTTGGCGATGACTCCTACTACACTGGAGGTGCCTACTACGATGTGCGGCCCGCTGACGACGACCAGGAGTAGTTTAGGAGGATCCCAGGCAGGAGGCCTGCGCCTCTTTCGATCTGTATACTAGTTTGTGCTAGCCTTCTTAAGGCAACGTGTTTAACTTATGTCTGTACTCAGATATTGTTGCTTCCGCTGACTCGTCTATGATCGAGCTCTTGTATTCGAGCCCTCGAGGCCCCTGGCTTGTAATATGATGCTTGTATGACTTATTTTATTTGTAGAGTTGTGTTGTGATATCTTCCCGTGAGTCCCTGATCTTGATCGTACACGTTTGCGTGTATGATTAGTGTACGATTGAATCGGGGGCGTTACAAGTTGGTATCAGAGCCGACTGCCTGTAGGAATCCCCCTTCCACACTCCTTGGCCGAAGTTGAGTCTAGACATTTCAAAAAGTTTTACTAACATGGCTGTGTGCCTTACGGGCCCACGTCGCCATCTGGGTGGTATTAGGATCTTTTACTCCTTAATCCTTACTCTGGGACTCTAAACTCTCTTCTATTCGGGTTAAATGAGTTTTGCAAAATCTAACTCTAGGTTCTCGTTACCACTTCGTGCTGGAGAACCCTTTCATTACAGATGATCTATTGCTTCAACAGAAGATTCTGACAATACTCTCAGATATTTTCTTGAGACCTTGTGCATGTTGCTTTTGCAATTCCCTACCACCGAAAAATCCCTATGTATAAATACTTACACCTGTCATTCTTACTTTTATTTCCAGCTGGTCTTGTTATTACAAGATTCCCCGAAATAATCGTCGTTGTTTCGATAATCCTTTGAGCTTACTGCCTTGCCATTCTTTGTCACCTGAATACCCCTACGGATAATTCTCGCACTTATTGAGTATCTGCTCATCCCCCAGTTGTTCATGTGTTTCACAATGGTCATCGAAATACTATTCGATCCTCCAAAAATCCTTAGTAGCTTATTGCTCTGCAATACTTGGATGCTTGCATTATGGATGCTTTCCATATGTCTGGCAATATTCGTCAATATCCTTAGGCATCGTATTTTTGATCCTATTGATTCAACATGAGTGCGAATGCACGCAATCATCAGTTGATCCTTTTAAATTATCTTTCCGGCTCAGACATCATTTTAAACATGAGCTGGTTCTCAAAATCCAATTGCCGTCGATTGTACCCCTAAGACTATTCAACTTATCCGTCCGTATTCAGAGCACTGCTTCTGATCCCTTGACTTGGAATCATAATTCTTGTGCAATTGAGCTTTGAGTTAGTCAGTTGTTTCTATCATCTGATCCCCTTGCATTCTTTCTTCTTCTGGTAGAGTACCGATACTCACATCAGCTCCGATGTGGATCGTCAGATGCATTGTTGGATTTCATCCGACATCATCCTTAATATTCAATAACCTTGTGAGCCTTTCCACAGGTATATAATGCCTTTGGTAAATTGTATCCTCTGCCTTGTCAACCATGCTCTACTTTCGAGCTTGTGTAATTTACTCTTGAAGCTTGTGGTATATGTTTCTAAGATGCCCCGATGGGTTGAACCTATACCTTCTCTAAAACCGTGTGAACCCGAAAGTTTTCACGAGTCATACTCTTCTGGTGCTTCGCCAGATAAAATTTCAACACTGCAACTTCTTTGAAGACGAGAAGTGAATGAAAGGTTATGCATTAACGAAGTGGGAGTCGACCTTGAACTTAGTGTTCATGCCCATGGACCCGATGTGGAACTTATCATGGAAGCTTCTTGCAAAACTTTTAATCAGTTGGATAATTCTTTCGGTGTCTTTGAATTGGATCCCTTGCAACTATGGTTCCGACCATATTGATATTCCTTGATTCCTTTTCTCGGACAACATAAAGTACTTGTCTTTTGCAAGATCAATACACTTGTCAACCCTCTATGTTGCTCTACATCCGAGTATTACCCTCTGGTATCTCGATAATATCACCGAACCATGTTGCTTATTATGAGCCTTCATCAAGTATTATTCCTCACCGATTCCAATGTTTCTTGGTTTCGAGTTGTTAGTCACTTGAGGACACCGATAACTAAATCGGGTCCGTACCACGATTAAACCACTCTTAGTAATCTCCTTTACTCACAAGTTTGTACTCGAACATGTCGATCCTAGCCTGATCGGCTATCATCATAGTGCTAATTTTCACTATGCTACCTGGCCCTTCTCCCCATAGCAAAATTTTCGACGATGAGCTAAGCTTACGTCCATCTTCCTCGTCATATCATTTCTCCTTGAACAACAAACTTGATTTCAAGTTTGTGTCGTACCCTTGGTTCAAATAACCTTTCGCTTCACCATTCCCTTGACTTGATGTCATCGTCGATCGATTACATCTTGAAATCTCTCGACTGCTATGTTGTGATCATCATCAGCATTCTGAGCTCTTCCAGGATATCAATTGAAATTATGTTGAGATAGACCATCCTTGCCCTCGATGATTAGTGTTATCATCGACCACTCTACTGCCTTCCCTCCAACACAAACTTGTTAGTGTTTTGTGTTATACCTTGAGTTCCTTGCTATCCAGCAATTGTTCTTCTTTACTCGGAACATTACCATCTCTTATGTCATCAATATTGTGAGAATTTCACCACCTCTTGAGAATTCTTGATACATTCCTTCTTGGACCCCGTGTTGTTTAATACCTGAATGCCGACAAATGGACTAAGATGTGTGAATTCAAAACTTCTAGCAACCCTATTGCTTGTAAGTTAAGAATGATAGTTTCTTTCTTCATATGTTGGTTATTGACTCGTCATCCTAACATTAATCGTGCTACTTAGTCCATGTTTTGTTATGCACTTTTCGATCAATGTTTATTTGCGTACGTTTCCCTCGGGCATACATCATTATATCATTTTGATCTAACAAATGTTATCTCCCTGTTCACATGATTGAGGAAATCCATCTTTTTGGAGGTCTCACTGAATTCTCGCTGAGTCCATCAGCCACCTCCTCACCCTCCCCTTGGTTTGATGATGAACTCTTGTTTCGGAACTTGCTTCCATAGTTCATTTCACGAGAATCTTGAAATGCCAGCTCGTCAATTTGTGTTGCACCTTTTTCTTCTCAGGCATCCTAAGTCTGAGGTATCCTGATATCAATCAGATCTGGATCTCGGCCAGATATGATGGTTGGAACATATTTCCAAGAGTTATAACATTGGTCTTAGTATAACCCGGTAAGGTGATGTCGTGCCTAGCACAACTAGCCGGAGGACCTATTATTACAGTTTCCATTTTAGCAAGGTTAACCATTCTTCCATGAGGAAATTGTAAGACTTATTCTATAAGTGGTTCCTGATGAATCCTCTATATATCCAAGTCTGACCTTTGCTTGAAGACCATGTCAATGCTATCTCGAAGCATGTCTTGAAGGAAATATGCCCTAGAGGCAATAATAAAGTTATTATTTATTTCCTTATATCATGATAAATGTTTATTATTCATGCTAGAATTGTATTAACCGGAAACATAATACATGTGTGAATACATAGACAAACAGAGTGTCACTAGTATGCCTCTACTTGACTAGCTCGTTAATCAAAGATGGTTATGTTTCCTAACCATGCACAAAGAGTTGTTATTTGATTAACGGGATCACATCATTAGTTGAATGATCTGATTGACATGACCCATTCCATTAGCTTAGCACCCGATCGTTTAGTATGTTGCTATTGCTTTCTTCATGACTTATACATGTTCCTATGACTATGAGATTATGCAACTCCCGTTTGCCGGAGGAACACTTTGTGTGCTACCAAACGTCACAACATAACTGGGTGATTATAAAGGTGCTCTACAGGTGTCTCCAAAGGTACATGTTGGGTTGGCATATTTCGAGATTAGGATTTGTCACTCCGATTGTCGAAGAGGTATCTCTGGGCCCTCTCGGTAATGCACATCACATAAGCCTTGCAAGCATTGCAACTAATGAGTTAGTTGTGAGATGATGTATTACGGAACGAGTAAAGAGACTTGCCGGTGACGAGATTGAACTAGGTATTGAGATACCGACGATCGAATCTCGGGCAAGTAACATACCGATGACAAAGGGAACAACGTATGTTGTTATGCGGTCTGACCGATAAAGATCATCGTAGAATATGTAGGAACCAATATGAGCATCCAGGTTCCGCTATTTGTTATTAACCAGAGATGTGTCTCGGTCATGTCTACATTGTTCTCGAACCGTAGGGTCCGCACGCTTAACGTTACGATGACAGTTTCATTATGAGTTTATGTATTTTGATGTACCGAAGGTTGTTCAGAGTCCCGGATGTGATCACGGACATGACGAGGAGTCTCGAAATGGTCGAGACATAAAGATCGATATATTGGACGACTATATTCGGACACCGGAAGTGTTCCGGGTGATTTCGGAGAAAACCGGAGTGCCGGAGGGGTTACCGGAACCCCCCGGGGAAGTATTGGGCCTTAGTGGGCCTGAGGGGAGAGAGATGGCAGCAGCCCAGGAGGTGGCGCCCCCCCCCCCCATGGGGAGTCCGAATTGGACTAGGGAGGGGGGCGCGGCCCCTCTTTCCCTCTCCCTCTCCCTCTCTTTCCTTCCCCCTCTTTCTTCCTAGTTGGACTAGGAAAGGGGAGTCCTACTCCCACTAGGAGGAGGACTCCCCCTCCCTTTGGCGCGCCCCATAGGGCCGGCCGGCCTCCCCCCTTGCTCCTTTATATACTGGGGCAGGGGGCACCCTAGGACACACAAGTTGATCTTCGTCATCGTTCCTTAGCCGTGTGCGGTGCCCCCCTCCACCATATTCCACCTCGGTCATATTGTAGCAGTGCTTAGGCGAAGCCCTGCGACGATTGAACATCAAGATCGTCACCACGCCGTCGTGCTGACGGAACTCCTCCCTGAAGCTTTGCTGGATCGGAGCCCGGGGAGCGTCATCGAGCTGAACGTGTGCCAAGAACTCAGAGGTACCGGAGTAACGGTGCTTGGATCGGTTGGACCGGGAAGACGTACGACTACTTCCTCTACGTTGCATCAACGCTTCCTCTTCGGTCTACGAGAGTACGTAGACAACACTCTCCCCTCTTGTTGCTATGTATCACCATGATCTTGCGTGTGCGTAGGAATTTTTTTGAAATTACTACGTTCCCCAACAGTGGCATCCGAGCCTAGGTTTTATGGTTTGATGTTATATGCACGAGTAGAACACAAGTGAGTTGTGGGCGATATAACTCATACTGCTTACCAGCATGTCATACTTTGGTTCAGCGGTATTGTTGGATGAAGCGGCCCGAACCGACATTACGCGTACGCTTACGCGAGACTGGTTCTACCGCCGTGCTTTGCACACAGGTGGCTGGCAGGTGTCAGTTTCTCCAACTTTAGTTGAACCGAGTGTGGCCACGCCCGGTCCTTGCGAAGGTTAAAACAACACTAACTTGACAAACTATCAGTGTGGTTTTGATGCGTAGGTAAGATTGGTTCTTGCTTAAGCCCGTAGCAGCCACGTAAAACTTGCAACAACAAAGTAGAGGACGTCTAACTTGTTTTTGCAGGGCATGTTGTGAAGTGATATGGTCAAGACATGATGCTAAATTTTATTGTATGAGATGATCATGTTTTGTAACCGAGTTATCGGCAACTGGCAGGAGCCATATGGTTGTCGCTTTATTGTATGCAATGCAATCGCGTTGTAATGCTTTACTTTATCAACTAAGTGGTAGCGACAGTCGTGGAAGCATAAGATTGGCGAGACGACAATGATGCTACGATGGAGATCAAGGTGTCGCGCCGGTGACGATGGTGATCATGACGGTGCTTCGGAGATGGAGATCAAGCACAAGATGATGATGGCCATATCATATCACTTATATTGATTGCATGTGATGTTTATCTTTTATGCATCTTATCTTGCTTTGATTGATGGTAGCATTATAAGATGATCTCTCACTAAATTTCAAGATAAAAGTGTTCTCCCTGAGTATGCACCGTTGCCAAAGTTCGTCGTGCCCAGACACCACGTGATGATCGGGTGTGATAAGCTCTACGTCCATCTACAACGGGTGCAAGCCAGTTTTGCACACGCAGAATACTCAGGTTAAACTTGACGAGCCTAGCATATGCAGATATGGCCTCGGAACACTGAGACCGAAAGGTCGAGCGTGAATCATATAGTAGATATGATCAACATATTGATGTTCACCATTGAAAACTACTCCATTTCACGTGATGATCAGTTATGGTTTAGTTGATTTGGATCACGTGATCACTTAGAAGATTAGAGGGATGTTTTTCTAAGTGGGAGTTCTTAAGTAATATGATTAATTGAACTTAAATTTATCATGAACTTAGTACCTGATAGTATCTTGCGTGTTCATGTTGATTGTAGATAGATGGCCCGTGCTGTTGTTCCGTTGAATTGTAATGTGTTCCTTGAGAAAGAAAAGTTGAAAGATGATGGTAGCAATTACACGGACTGGGTCCGTAACTTGAGGATTATCCTCATTGCTGCACAAAAGAGTTACGTCCTGGAAGCATCGCTAAGTGCCAAGCCTGCTGCAGGAGCAACACCAGATGTTATGAACGTCTGGCAGAGCAAAGCTGATGACTACTCGATAGTTCAGTGTGCCATGCTTTACGGCTTAGAACCGGGTCTTCAACGACGTTTTGAACGTCATGGAGCATATAAGATGTTTCAGGAGTTGAAGTTAATATTTCAAGCAAATGCCCGGATTGAGAGATATGAAGTCTCCAATAAGTTCTATAGCTGCAAGATGGAGGAGAATAGTTCTGTCAGTGAACATATACTCAAAATGTCTGGGTATCATAATCACTTGACTCAACTGGGAGTTAATCTTACTGTTGATAGTGTCATTGACAGAGTTCTTCAATCACTGCCACCAAGCTACAAAAGCTTCGTGATGAACTATAACATGCAAGGGATGAATAAGACGATTCCCAAGCTCTTCGCAATGCTAAAGGCTGCGGAGGTAGAAATCAAGAAGGAGCATCAAGTGTTGATGGTCAATAAGACCGTCAGTTTCAAGAAAAAGGGCAAAGGGAAGAAGAGGGGGAACTTCAAGAAGAACAGCAAACAAGTTGCTTCTCAGGAGAAGAAACCCAAATCTGGACCTAAGCCTAAAACTGAGTGCTTCTACTGCAAGCAGACTAGACACTGGAAGCGGAATTGTCCCAAGTATTTGGCGGATAAGAAGGATGGCAAGGTGAACAAAGGTATATGTGATATACATGTTATTGATGTGTACCTTACTAGAGCTCGCAGTAGCACCTGGGTATTTGATACTGGTTCTGTTGCTAATATTTGCAACTCGAAATAGGGACTACGGATTAAGCGAACACTAGCAAAGGACGAGGTGACGATGCGTGTGGGAAATGGTTCCAAAGTCGATGTGATCGCGGTCGGCACGCTACCTCTACATCTACCTTCGGGATTAGTTTTAGACCTAAATAATTGTTATTTGGTGCCAGCGTTGAGCATGAACATTATATCTGGATCTTGTTTGATGCGAGACGGTTATTCATTTAAATCAGAGAATAATGGTTGTTCTATTTATATGAGTAATATCTTTTATGGTCATGCACCCTTGAAGAGTGGTCTATTTTTGATGAATCTCGATAGTAGTGATACACATATTCATAATGTTGAAGCCAAAAGATGCAGAGTTGATAATGATAGTGCAACTTATTTGTGGCACTGCCGTTTAGGTCATATCGGTGTAAAGCGCATGAAGAAACTCCATACTGATGGACTTTTGGAATCACTTGATTATGAATCACTTGGTACTTGCGAACCGTACCTCATGGGCAAGATGACTAAAACACCATTCTCCGGTACTATGGAGAGAGCAACAGATTTGTTGGAAATCATACATACAGATGTATGTGGTCCGATGAATGTTGAGGCTCGTGGCGGATATCGTTACTTTCTCACCTTCACAGATGATTTAAGCAGATATGGGTATGTCTACTTAATGAAGCATAAGTCTGAACATTTGAAAAGTTCAAAGAATTTCAAAGTGAAGTTGAAAATCATCGTAACAAGAAAATAAAGTTTCTACGATCTGATCGTGGAGGAGAATATTTGAGTTACGAGTTTGGTCTACATTTGAAACAATGCGGAATAGTTTCGCAACTCACGCCACCCAGAACACCACAATGTAATGGTGTGTCTAAACGTCGTAATCATACTTTACTTGATATGGTGCGATCTATGATGTCTCTTACAGATTTACCGCTATCGTTTTGGGGTTATGCTTTAGAGATGGCCGCATTCACGTTAAATAGGGCACCATCAAAATTTGTTGAGACGACGCCTTATGAACTATGGTTTGGCAAGAAACCAAAGTTGTCATTTCTTAAAGTTTGGGGCTGTGATGCTTATGTGAAAAAGCTTCAACCTGATAAGCTCAAACCCAAATCGGGGAAATGTGTCTTCATAGGATACCCAAAGGAGACTGTTGGGTACACCTTCTATCACAGATCCAAAGGCAAGACATTCGTTGCTAAAAATGGATCCTTTCTAGAGAAGGATTTTCTCTCGAAAGAAGTGAGTGGGAGGAAAGTAGAACTTGATGAGGTAACTGTACCTGCTCCCTTATTGGAAAGTAGTACATCACAGAAACCGGTTTCTGTGACACCTAAATCAATTAGTGAGGAAGTTAATGATGATGATCATAGAACTTCAGATCAAGTTACTACCGAACCTCAAACAGAGCAAGATCCGCACCAGAGTAGTATGGTAATCCTGTTCTAGAAGTCATGCTACTAGATCATGATGAACCTACAAACTATGAAGAAGCGATGGTAAGCCCAAATTCCGCGAAATGGCTTGAAGCCATGAAATCTGAGATGGGATCCATGCATGAGAACAAAGTATGGACTTTGGTTGATTTGCCCGATGATCGGCAAGCAATTGAGAATAAATGGATCTTCAAGAAGAAGACTGACGCTGACGGTAATGTTACTGTCTACAAAGCTCGACTTGTTGCAAAAGGTTTTCGACAAGTTCAAGGGATTGACTATGATGAGACCTTCTCACCCGTAGCGATGCTTAAGTCTGTCCGAATCATGTTAGCAATTGTCGCATTTTATGATTATGAAATTTGGCAAATGGATGTCAAAACTGCATTCCTGAATGGATTTCTGGAAGAAGAGCTGTATATGATGCAACCAGAAGGTTTTGTCGATCCAAAGGGAGCTAACAAAGTGTGCAAGCTCCAGCGATCCATTTATGGACTGGTGCAAGCCTCTCGGAGTTGGAATAAGCGCTTTGATAGTGTGATCAAAGCATTTGGTTTTATACAGACTTTTGGAGAATCCTGTATTTACAAGAAAGTGAGTGGGAGCTCTGTAGCATTTCTGATATTATATGTGGATGACATATTACTAATTGGAAATGATATAGAATTTCTGGATAGCATAAAGGGATACTTGAATAAGAGTTTTTCAATGAAAGACCTCGGTGAAGCTGCTTACATATTAGGCATTAAGATCTATAGAGATAGATCAAGACGCTTAATTGGACTTTCACAAAGCACATACCTTGAAAATGTTTTGAAGAAGTTCAAAATGGATCAAGCAAAGAAAGGGTTCTTGCCTGTATTGCAAGGTGTGAAGTTGAGTAAGACTCAATGCCCGACCACTGCAGAAGATAGAGAGAAAATGAAAGATGTTCCCTATGCTTCAGCCATAGGCTCTATCATGTATGCAATGCTGTGTACCAGACCTGATGTGTGCCTTGCTATAAGTCTAGCAGGTAGGTACCAAAGTAATCCAGGAGTGGATCACTAGACAACGGTCAAGAACATCCTGAAATACCTGAAAAGGACTAAGGATATGTTTCTCATTTATGGAGGTGGCGAAGAGCTCATCGTAAATGGTTACGTTGATGCAAGCTTTGACACTGATCCGGACGATTCTAAATCGCAAACCGAATACGTGTTTACATTAAACGGTGGAGCTGTCAGTTGGTGCAGTTCTAAACAAAGCGTCGTGGCGGGATCTACATGTGAAGCGTAATACATAGCTGCTTCGGAAGCAGCAAATGAAGGAGTCTGGATGAAGGAGTTCATATCCGATCTAGGTGTCATACCTAGTGCATCGGGTCCAATGAAAATCTTTTGTGACAATACTGGTGCAATTGCCTTGGCAAAGGAATTCAGATTTCACAAGAGAACCAAACACATCAAGAGACGCTTCAATTCCATCCGGGATCTAGTCCAGGTGGGAGACATAGAGATTTGCAAGATACATACGAATCTGAATGTAGCAGACCCGTTGACTAAGCCTCTTCCACGAGCAAAACATGATCAGCAGTAAGGCTCCATGGGTGTTAGAATCATTACTGTGTAATCTAGATTATTGACTCTAGTGCAAGTGGGAGACTGAAGGAAATATGCCCTAGAGGCAATAATAAAGTTATTATTTATTTCCTTATATCATGATAAATGTTTATTATTCATGCTAGAATTGTATTAACCAGAAACATAATACATGTGTGAATACATAGACAAACAGAGTGTCACTAGTATGCCTCTACTTGACTAGCTCGTTAATCAAAGATGGTTATGTTTCCTAACCATGAACAAAGAGTTGTTATTTGATTAACGGGATCACATCATTAGTTGAATGATCTGATTGACATGACCCATTCCATTAGCTTAGCACCCGATCGTTTAGTATGTTGCTATTGCTTTCTTCATGACTTATACATGTTCCTATGACTATGAGATTATGCAACTCCCGTTTGTCGGAGGAACACTTTGTGTGCTACCAAACGTCACAACGTAACTGGGTCATTATAAAGGTGCTCTACAGGTGTCTCCAAAGGTACATGTTGGGTTGGCGTATTTCGAGATTAGGATTTGTCACTCCGATTGTCGGAGAGGTATCTCTGGGCCCTCTCGGTAATGCACATCACATAAGCCTTGCAAGCATTGCAACTAATGAGTTAGTTGTGAGATGATGTATTACGGAACGAGTAAAGAGACTTGCCGGTGACGAGATTGAACTAGGTATTGAGATACCGACGATCGAATCTCGGGCAAGTAACATACCGATGACAAAGGGAACAACGTATGTTCTTATGCGGTCTGACCGATAAAGATCTTCGTAGAATATGTAGGAACCAATATGAGCATCCAGGTTCCGCTATTGGTTATTGACCAGAGACGTGTCTCGGTCATGTCTACATTGTTCTCGAACCGTAGGGTCCGCACGCTTAACGTTACGATGACAGTTTCATTATGAGTTTATGTATTTTTGATGTACCGAAGGTTGTTCGGAGTCCCGGATGTGATCACGGACATGACGAGGAGTCTCGAAATGGTCGAGACATAAAGATCGATATATTGGACGACTATATTCGGACACCGGAAGTGTTCCGGGTGATTTCGGAGAAAACCGGAGTGCCGGAGGGGTTACCGGAACCCCCCGGGGAAGTATTGGGCCTTAGTGGGCCTGAGGGGAGAGAGATGGCAGCAGCCCAGGAGGTGGCGCCCCCCCCCATGGCGAGTCCGAATTGGACTAGGGAGGGGGCGCGGCCCCTCTTTCCCTCTCCCTCTCCCTCTCTTTCCTTCCCCCTCTTTCTTCCTAGTTGGACTAGGAAAGGGGAGTCCTACTCCCACTAGGAGGAGGACTCCCCCCTCCCTTTGGCGCGCCCCATAGGGCCGGCCGGCCTCCCCCCTTGCTCCTTTATATACGGGGGCAGGGGGCACCCTAGGACACACAAGTTGATCTTCGTGATCGTTCCTTAGCCGTGTGCGTTGCCCCCTCCACCATATTCCACCTCGGTCATATTGTAGCAGTGCTTAGGCGAAGCCCTGCGACGGTTGAACATCAAGATCGTCACCACGCCGTCGTGCTGACGGAACTCCTCCCCGAAGCTTTGCTGGATCGGAGCCCAGGGAGCGTCATCGAGCTGAACGTGTGCCAAGAACTCGGAGGTACCGGAGTAACGGTGCTTGGATCAGTTGGACCGGGAAGACGTACGACTACTTCCTCTACGTTGCATCAATGCTTCCGCTTCGGTCTACGAGGGTACGTAGACAACACTCTCCCCTCTCGTTGCTATGCATCACCATGATCTTGCGTGTGCGTAGGAATTTTTTTGAAATTACTACGTTCCCCAACATGTCTGTGGTACTCCAATTTTCAACAAGAACATTTGAAGCCCAATGCTAAATGTTTCCTGCTCAATTATCCAAACGTCGTTGTATGGGTAATGTCATGAAATTTCTCTCCCCTTACCTAAAGAGTTTTTTTTCTCTCTACATTGTATCCTGTCATGGATATCATGCTCTGCTTGTCCTTGGGAAGGATATACCCTTGAAATATGTGTTTAAACACATTTTCCTTTCCATTGTTCTGTTTAACCTAATATTCATATTTTCCTTTCCATTGTTTGGTTTAACCTTTCTTGTGATCTATATGATCTAAGCATTAATATTCTCCTGCTTATGTAAACACCTCGGTGTACAATTCTGTCGGCCAGACTCTGTTACTATTGTTGATGACAATCTGGTAACCGCCGATGGACGAGAACTTTGCCTATTGGTCCACCTTGTTCAACGAGCAGGAAAATGGTTCTCTTCGTCCCTCGCCCTTGGTACCGACGTTGTTGGCGACATAACTGACAGACTATTTTCTGACATGCCTTGCTATCATGACCATGCAAGATGACATCACCCTCCCTATTTTTAACCCACATGGTGGGCCCTTAACCCACAGGTCCCAGGATCGAAACCTGACTCTCCTATACACCCCGGTTTCCAAAGTTAGTTCCTCACACTTGGCCTCGTATGTGATTCACGAGCCACCTCCCGAGAGATCATCAATTCTGGTATCAGACATAATACTTATTCCCATTGCTTGAACCCCTTTTCACGCCCTATTTCAGGCATCGAACGATTGCCTGCCATCTTGAAACTTCCCATGATACCTCCTTATTTGCTCTTGATATTTTCGTAAGTTTCAATCCGAGAGTTACTTCCGCCACCTTGCTCGATATTATCGACCAGATAGTCGACCTTGCAGAGGTTTGTTCTCCCGGAATGCCCACCCTTTATTCTTTCGTAAGTACGATGGAGTTCCTGAAGAAAGGACGCCGACTTCATCATGATGACTTAAAGAAGAGAAATGAAGACATCAATGTATCGGACCGGCCTCTTCGAGAAGAGCAAGCCAGGATGAGAAGACCCACTAGCTTCGTTACCAAACCTTCCCCCTTCCACTACCTCTTAAATCTCGGGACAAGATTTCTTGTAGTGGAGGAGAATTGTGACGCCCGGATAATTAGACTACAGTAACCCTCCGTTAATGATGCCACGTCACCTCAGTTACTGTTGTTAATCTCACGATAGTTCAAAACGATTCAAATTCAAATTTGAGATAAAGGCCAACCACAAAAGTTTTCAAATAATAAAAATAAAATGTTCGGAGTGAACCAAATAATGCATACGTAATCAAGGTGGAAGAACCACACTTTTGTAAAATGCTTAAATATTCTAAGATGAATAAAACAGCAACATAAGCAATTTAATAAATGCCTTTTATTATTTATAAAATGTCAAACTATTTTATTCTGGGTGCCAAGTTAATTGTGGTAGTGGCATAATTATTAACGCTGTTATAGATACAGATTTTGTATTTTATAAAAAGCTAGAATTTAATAGAATAGAAAAGCAATAAGAAAAGAAAAGGAAAAGTAAAAGAAAAACAAAATGAATAAATGAAATAGAGCCCCCCCGCCAACTGGGCCAACCGGCCCAGCTAAGCAGCCGGCTAGCCCAGCCGAACGAGCCCACCCGCGCCCTGGGGTACTTAACCCCGCACCCGTCTCCCAAACCCTAGCCCGATCTCCTCACCCGATCCAGGTCAGGATCAGGGGCATCGGCCCCGACCCCCGACGTTGATCGTCGCCGCCGCCCAGAACGCCCCTCGCCACCTCGACCTCGTCTTTGCCTGTCGCCACCCCATCGTCGACGCCGCCTCGGACCGCCGTCAACGCTCTCCCTTCGCCGGAACGCCTCCTCACCGGCCGACCTCTAGCCTCGCCGCCCCCCTTATCACGACGAACGTGAGCACCGCCCTTCTTCCCCACCCCCCTCTGCTCGCCGCTGCAGCGCCCGGGCGTGCCCTCGGCACGGCCACCCATGGCCGCGCACCCTCACGCATGGGCCCTGCCCCGGTCCTCCCCTGCTTGCTCGCCTGACCGTGCTCCGGTGCCCACTCTCGGCCTCCCTCGCTCCCCTGCCGCACCCCGACCCTACACGCCGCGTCCGCCGTCGCCCGCCTTGAAGCAGCGCGCACCGTGCCCCCGCCATGTTCCTGCCTTCCTCAGCCGCACACCCGCGCGCGCTCGCTCGCGTGGGGCCATGCCCACAACCGCTCGCTGGTCCGACCACCGGCACACAGCCGTTTCCGCTGCTGACCGCCGCGACTCCTGCTACGAGTCCTCCAACGCACCCTCCTGCACGCCAAGCCGTCACTGGAGTTGTGCTCCCGAGCACCTCCGCCGTCCCCTGTGCCTCGCCGGCATGCACAACGCACGTACGCGCCTAAACCAACGGCTGGCTCACTGACGTGTGGGCCCGCCTAGCTTATTTTTGACCTAAACACTAATTAGTACTAACTGGCACCCTAATAGCCACCAACACATGGGGCCACCTCTCTAATTAATCATATTGGTTAAATAAAACTCTGTTAAAAATGAATCACTGACAGCCTGGCCCCACCTCACTAATTAGTCTAATTAGATTAACTAAAATACTGTTAGTAGCCCCTGTCACTAACCAGTGGGTCCCACTAGTCAGGATTGACCACTCAACGCCCTGTTGGCTGCTGACTAGACCTGCTGACTGGGTAGTTGACTTACTCAACTGTCCCCACCTATCAGCCTCAAGTGCACACTTCTGGGTACACTTCTTGTGTACCCATAGCATTTAAATACTAATTTAGTTTCAAATTTAATTAAATCCGAAAATTAGAAAATCATTTAAAACTTTAAAAATTAATATAAAATAATCAGTAACTCGGATGAAAATCCTTTGTACATGAAAGTTGCTCAGAACGACGAGACGAATCCAGATACACAGCCCGTTCGTCCGCCACACATTCCTAACCTATCGAACTCACAACTTTTCCCCTCAGGTTCATTTGTCCGAAAACACGAAACACCGGGAATCCTTTCCCGGACATTTCCCCCTTTTCCCGGTATCACCTAGTACTGCGTTAGGGCACACTTAGCACCGCGTATTGCCATGTTATGCCTTGTGTTGCTTTGATTGCTCTATTATTTATTGTGTTCCCCCTCCGTTACTTCTTTCCGGTAGACCCCGAGACTGCCGGCGACCCCCAGTTCGACTACGGTGTTGATGACCCCTCCTTCTCGGCTGAGCATCCAGGCAAGCCCCCCTTGATCACCAGATATCGCCTACTCTCCTCTATACTGCTTGCATTAGAGTAGTGTAGCATGTTACTGCTTTCCGTTAATCCTATTCTGTTGCATAGCCTGTCATTGTTGCTACACTATTGATACCTTACCTGTAATCCTAAATGCTTAGTATAGGATGCTAGTTTACCATCAGTGGCCCTTCACTCTTGTCCGTCTGCCATGCTGTACTACGGGGCCGTGATCACTTCGGGAGGTGATCACGGGCATATGCTATATACTTGATACTGTTACATTACTTATGTTTCTGTTCGTAGATGGGGGCTTAAGGGGCACATGGCTCCATCCCGGTAGTGGTGGGCCTAGGTTCCCGACGGCCCCCGACTGTTACTTTGTGGTGGAGCGACAAGGTAGGTTGAGACCACCTACGAGAGAGGTGGGCCTGGCCCTGGTCGGCGTTCACGGATACTTAACACGTTTAACGAGATCTTGGTATTTGATCCGAGTCTGGCCACTGGCCTATACGCACTAACTATCTACGCGGGGACAGTTATGGGCACTCGGCATCGTGGTATCAGCCGAAGCCTTCGTGACGTCAGCGACTGAGCGGCGCGCGCCAGATTGGACCGTAAGCCTGCTCCTGTAATAAGGGGGCTAGTTCTGCTTCCGGCCGCCCTCGCAACGTGCAGGTGTGCAATGGGCGATGGGCCCAGACCCCTGCGCCATAGGATTTAGACCAGCGTGCTGACCTCTCTGTTGTGCCTAGGTAGGGCTGCGACGTGTTGATCTTCCGAGGCCGGGCATGACCCAGAAAAGTGTGTCCGGCCAAATAGAATCGAGCGTGTTGGGTTATGTGGTGCACTCCTGCAGGGAAGTTAATTTATTCGAATAGCCGTGATCTTCGGTAACAGGACGACTTGGAGTTGTATCTTGACCTTATGACAACTAGAACCGGATACTTAATAAAACACACCCTTCCAAGTGCCATATACAACCGGTGATCGCTCTCTCACAGGGCGACGGAGAGAGGATCATCGGTTAGGATTATGCTACACGATGCTACTTGGTGAACTTAACATCTACTATCTTCTCCTGCTTCAAGATGGAGGTTACCAGAATCATAGTCTACGATAGGACTAGCTATCCCCCTCTTATTCCGGCATTCTGCAGTTCAGTCCACTTATGATACCCTTATTCCATTTGATACCAATGCATACATATGTAGTGTAGCTCCTTGCTTGCGAGTACTTTGGATGAGTACTCATGGTTGCTTTTCTCCCCCTTTTCCCCTTTCCTATATCCGATTGCTGCAACCAGACGTTGGAGTCCAGGAGCCATACGCCACCATTGGCGACGACTCCTACTACACTGGAGGTGCCTACTACGATGTGCAGCCCGCTGACGACGACCAGGAGTAGTTTAGGAGGATCCCAGGCAGGAGGCATGCGCCTCTTTTGATCTGTATACCAGTTTGTGCTAGCCTTCTTAAGGCAACGTGTTTAACTTATGTCTGTACTCAGATATTGTTTCTTCCGCTGACTCGTCTATGATCGAGCTCTTGTATTCGAGCCCTCGAGGCCCCTGGCTTGTAATATGATGCTTGTATGACTTATTTTATTTGTAGAGTTGTGTTGTGATATCTTCCCATGAGTCCCTGATCTTGATTGTACACGTTTGTGTGTATGATTAGTGTACGATTGAATCGGGGGCGTTACGCAAACACATGATCACCCTTGGGTGGAGGAGGATCCCCTGGGATTTCAACAGGCAAGTTCTGTTTCAAAATAGGTCCCTGTTTAAAGAATACTTCATCTATTTCCCTTCTTTCATTCATAAACATATCATTTTCATGGTCTAGCAAATATTGTTCTAAAGGATCATTAGGAGGCACGGCAATAGAAGCAAGGCCAATGATTTCATCTTTACTAGGCAATTCTTTATCATGGGGTTGTCTACGAAATTTAGCAAAATTAAATTCATGAGACATATCCCCAAAACCAACAGAAACACTATCCTTATTGCAGTCTATCTTAGCATTAACAATATTCATGAAGGGTCTACCAAATATAACGGGACAAAAGTCATCTTGTGGGGAACCGAGAACAAGAAAATCAGCATCATATTTAACTTTCCCACATAAGACTTCAACATCTCTAACAATCCCAACCGATGAAATACTATCTCTATTGGCAAGCTTAATTGTAACATCAATTTCCTCTATCTCAGAAGGTGCAATATCATGCATAATTTCTTTATATAAGGAATGGGGTATTGCACTTGCACTAGCACCCATATCACATAAGCCATGATAGGAATGATCTCCTATTTTAACAGAAATAACAGGCATGCCTACAACAGGTCTATGTTTATTTTTAGTATCGGGTCTAGCAATTCTAGCAGCTTCATCACAGAAGTACATAACATGCCCATCAATATTATCGGCCAAGATATCTTTAACCATAGCAACACTAGGTTCAACTTTAATTTCCTCAGAGGGAGTAGGTGTTCTAGTATTACTCTTACGAACCACAATTGAAGCTTTAGCATGATCTTTATTCTAATAGGGAAAGATGGTTTCTCAATATAAGCAGTGGGAACAACAGGATCATTATAAGTGAGAGTCTTTTCTTCAACTTTAATAGGTTCAACTACTTTTACTTCAATTGGAGGACTATATTTAAACCACTTCTCCTTAGGGATATTGATACGTCCATTTTGCATCATTATTCTATATTGATACTTATTGCATTATGGGATATTATTTCACATTATGTCACAATACTTATGGCTATTCTCTCTTATTTTACAAGGTTTACATAAGGAGGGAGAATGCTGACAGCTGGAATTCTGGGCTCGAAAAGGAGCAAATATTAGAGACCTATTCTGCACAACTCCAAAAGTCCTGAAACTCCACGTAACACCTTATAATAAATAATGAAAAATCCTTGCCAAAGATGAAGACCAGGGGGCCCACACCCTGCTCACGAGGGTAGGGGGCGCCCCCCCCCCCTAGGGCGCGCCCCCTACCTCGTGGGCCCCCTGGTGGCTCTCCGATGACCATCTTCTCCTATATGAAGTCTTTCTCGAGAAAAAAATAAGAAGCAACCTTTCGGGACGAAACTCCGCCGCCACGAGGCGGAACCAATTTAGGGCTTCGGCAGAGCTGTTCAGCCGGGGAACTTCCCTCCCGGAGGGGGAAATCATCGCCATCATCATCACCAACGCTCCTCTCACCGGGAGAGGGCAATCTCCATCAACATCTTCATCAGCACCATCTCATCTCAAAACCCTAGTTCATCTCTTGTATCCAATCCTTGTCTCCAAGTCCGGGATTGGTGCTAGTAGGTTGCTAGTAGTGTTAATTACTCCTTGTAGTTGATGCTAGTTGGTTTAATCGGTGGAAGATCATATGTTCAGATCCTTTATGCATATTATTACCCCTATAATTATGAACATGAATATGCTTTGTGAGTTGTTACGTTTGTTCCTGAGGACAAGGGAGAAGTCTTGCTATTAGTAGTCATGTGAATTTGGTATTCGTTCGATATTTTGATGAGATGTATGTTGTCTAGCCTCTAGTGGTGTTATGTGAATGTCGACTACATAACACTTCATCATTATTTGGGCCTAGAGGAAGGCATTGGGAAGTAATAAGTAGATGATGGGTTGCTAGAGTGACAGAAGCTTAAACCCTAGTTTATGCGTTGCTTCGTAAGGGGCTGATTTGGATCCATATGTTTCATGCTATGGTTAGGTTTACCTTAATACTTTTGTTGTAGTTGCGGATGCTTGCAATAGAGGTTAATCATAAGTGGGATGCTTGTTCAAGTAAGAACAGCACCCAAGCACCGGTCCACCCACATGTCAAATTATCAAAGTACCGAACGCGAATCATATGAACATGATGAAAACTAGCTTGACGATATTCCCATGTGTCCTCGGGAGCGCTTTTCCTTATATAAGAGTTTGTCCAGGCTTGTCCTTTGCTACAAAAAGGATTGGGCCACCTTGCTGCACTTTATTTACTTTTGTTACTTGTTGCTCGTTACAAATTATCTCATCACAAAACTATCTGTTACCACTTATTTCAGTATTTGCAGAGAATACCTTGCTGAAAACTGCTTATCATTTCCTTCTGCTCCTCGTTGAGTTCGACACTCTTACTTATTGAAAGGACTACGATAGATCCCCTATACTTGTGGGTCATCAAGACTCTTTTCTGGCGCCGTTGCTGGGGAGTGAAGCGCCTTTGGTAGGTGGAATTTGGTAAGGAAAATTTTATATAGTGTGCTGAAATTTACTGTCACTTGTTACTATGGAAAGTAATCCTCAGAGGGGCTTGTTTGGGGTATCTTCACCCCGACGAATAGAGCAAAGAGTTGCTCCTCAACCTACTGAACCTATTGAAAATGAAATTCCTTATGAGTATCCTTCGAGTATGATAGAAAAACTGCTAGCTAATCCTTTTACAGGAGATGGAACAAAGCATCCTGATGAACACCTAATATATGTGGATGAAGTTTGTGGAGTATTTAAGCTTGCAGGTATACCCGATGATGTTGCTAAGAAAAAGGTCTTCCCTTTATCTTTGAAGGGAGACTCATTGACATGGTATAGGCTATGTGATGATACGAGATCATGGAACTATAGAAGATTGAAATTGGAATTTCATCAAAAGTATTACCCTATGCATCTTGTTCATCGTGATCGCAATTATATATATAATTTTTGGCCTCGCGAAGGAGAAAGCATTGCTCAAGCTTGGGGGAGGATTAAATCAATGTTATATTCATGCCCCAATCATGAGCTCCCAAGAGAAACAATTCTTCAAAAAAAATTATGCTCGGCTTTCTGAAAATAATCGCACCATGCTTGATACTTCTTGTGTTGGCTCTTTTATGATGAAGACTATTGGATTTAGATGGGATTTATTGGATATAATTAAACGCAACTCTGAAGATTGGGACCTCTACAATGGTAAGGAGTCAGGTATGACACCTAAGTTTGATTGTGTTAAATCGTTTATGGATACCGATATTTTCCGTAAGTTAGCACTAAATATGGACTTGGTTCTGAGATAGTAGCTTCTTTCTGTGAATCTTTTATAACTTATGTTGATCTCCCTAAGAAGAAGTGGTTTAAATATCATCCTCCCATAGAAGTAAAAGTAGCTGCACCTATTAAAGTTGAAGAAAAGACTGTCACTTATAATGATCCTATTGTTCCTACTTGTTATGTTGAGAAACCACCTTTCCCTGTTAGGATAAAGGATAATGCTAAAGCTTCAACTGTGGTTTGTAAAAGCAATATTAAAACATGTACACCTCCTGAGCAAGTTAAAGTAGAACCTAATATTGCTATTGTTAAGGATCTCTTGTCTGATAATATTGATGGGCATGTTATTCAGTTCTATGGTGAAACTGCTAGAATTGCTAAACCTTGTGCTAAAGATAAACATAGACCTGTCGTAGGCATGCCTGTTATTTCTGTTAAAATAGGAGAACATTGTTATCATGGCTTATGTGATATGGGTGCTAGTGCTAGTGTTATGCCTTATGACTTTTATAAAGAAATCAAGCATGAAATTGCACCTACTGAGTTAGAAAATATTGATGTCACAATTAAACTTGCTAATAGAGATACTATTTTAGCAGTGGGAATTGTTAGAGATGTTGAAGTCCTGTGCGGGAAAACTAAATATCCTGCAGATTTTCTTGTTCTTAGTTCCCCACAAGATAGCTTTTGTCCCATTATATTTGGTAGACCCTTCTTGAACACTGTTAATGTTAAGATAGACTGTGAAAAGAATGTTGTTACTATTGGCTTGGATGATATGACTCATGAATTTAATTTCTCTAAATTTAGTAAACAACACCGTGAAGAAGAATTGCCTAGTAAGGATGAAATTATTGGTCTTGCTTCTATTGCCATACCTCCTAGTGATCCTTTAGAACAATATTTGCTAGACCATGAGAATGATATGTTTATGAATGAAAGAAGGGAAATAGATGAAGTATTCTTTAAACATGAACCTATGCTGAAACACAATTTGCCTGTTGAAATCCTAGGGGATCCCCCTCCACCTAAGGGTGATCCCGTGTTTGAGCTTAAACCGTTGCCTGATAATCTTAAATATGCTTATCTTGATGAAAAGAAGATATATCCTGTTATTATTAGTGCTAAGCTTTCAGAGCATGAAGAAGAAATATTATTGAAAACTCTGAAGAAGCACCGTGCTGCTATTGGATATACTCTTGATGATCTTAAGGGCATTAGTCCCACTCTATGTCAACATAAAATAAATTTGGAAGCAGATGCCAAACCAGTTCGTGATCCTCAACGACATATGAATCCTAAAATGAAAGTAGTGGTAAGAAAAGAAATACTAAAGCTCCTGGAGGCAGGTATAATTTATCCCGTTGCTGATAGTCAGTTGGTAAGTCATGTTCATTGTGTCCCTAAGAAGGGAGGTATTATTGTTGTTCCTAATGATAAAGATGAATTGATTCCACAAAGAATTATTACATGTTATAGGATGTTAATTGATTTCTGCAAATTAAATAAGGCTACTAAGAAAGATCATTTCCCCTTACCCTTTATCGATCAAATGCTAGAAAGATTATGGAAACATACACATTACTGCTTTTTAGATGGTTATTCCGGTTTCTCTCAAATGCCTGTGTCGGCTAAAGATCAATCAAAGACTACTTTTACATGCCCTTTTGGTACTTTTGCTTATAGACGTATGCCTTTTGGTTTATGTAATGCACCTGCTACCTTTCAAAGATGCATGATGGCTATATTCTCAGACTTCTGTGAAAAGATTTGTGAGGTTTTCATGGACGACTTTTCCGTCTATGGATCTTCTTTTGATGATTGCTCGAGCAATCTTGATCGAGTTTTGCAGAGATGTGGAGAAACTAATCTTGTCTTGAATTGGGAAAAGTGCCACTTTATGGTTAATGAAGGTATTGTCTTGGGGCATAAAGTTTCTGAAAGAGGTATTGAAGTTGATAAAGCCAAGGTTGATGCTATAGAAAAGATGCCATGTCCTAAGGACATCAAAGGTATAAGAAGTTTCCTTGATCACGCCGGATTTTATAGGAGGTTCATTAAGGACTTCTCAAAAATTTCTCGGCCTCTGACTATTTTATTACAAAAAGATATACCATTTGTTTTTGATGATGATTGTGTAGAAGCATTTGAAATACTTAAGAAAGCATTAGTCTCTGCACCTATTGTTCAGCCACCTGATTGGAATTTACCCTTTAAAATTATGTGTGATGCTAGTGATTATGCTGTAGGTGCTGTTCTAGGGCAAAGAGTTGATAAGAAATTAAATGTTATCCATTATGCTAGTAAGACTCTAGACAATGCTCAAAGAAATTATACTACTACTGAAAAAGAACTTTTAGCAGTTGTATTTGCTTGTGATAAGTTCAGACCTTATATTGTTGATTCTAAAGTAACTATCCACACTGATCATGCTGCTATTAAATATCTTATGGAGAAGAAAGATGCTAAACCTAGACTTATTAGATGGATTCTCTTGCTACAAGAATTTGATTTGCATATTGTTGATAGAAAAGGAGCTAAGAACTCCGTTGCATACAACATATCTAGGTTAGAGAATGTTCTTGATGACCCACTACCTCTTGATGATAGCTTTCCTAATGAACAGGAACATATTCTATGATTTGAGACATTACTTTTGGGATGACCCACATCTTTATAAAGGAGTAGATGGTGTTATTAGACGTTGTATACCTGAGCATGAACAGGAACATATTCTACGCAAGTGCCACTCCGAAACTTATGGAGGACACCACGTGGGAGATAGAACTGCACATAAGGTATTGCAATCCAGTTTTTATTGGCCTACTCTCTTCAAGGATGCCCGTAAGTTTGTCCTATCTTGTGATGAATGTCAAAGAATTGGTAATATTAGTAGACGCCAAGAAATGCCTATAAATTATTCACTTGTTATTGAACCATTTGATGTTTGGGGCTTTGATTATATGGGACCTTTTCCTGCCTCTAATGGATATACACATATTTTAGTTGTTGTTGATTATGTTACTAAGTGGGTAGAAGCTATTCCAACTAGTAGTGCTGATCATAACACTTCTATTAAAATGCTTAAAGAAGTTATTTTTCCGAGGTTTGGAGTCCCTAGATATTCAATGACTGATGGTGGTTCACATTTTATTCATGGTGCTTTCCGTAAAATGCCTGGTAAATATGACGTCAATCATAAAATTGCATCTCTGTATCACCCACAGTCTAGTGGTCAAGTAGAATTGAGTAATAGAGAACTCAAATTAATTTTGCAAAAGACTGTCAATAGGTCTAGAAAGAATTGGTCCAAGAAACTTGATGATGCATTATGGGCCTATAGAACTGCATATAAAAATCCTATGGGTATGTCTCCGTATAAAATGGTATATGGAAAAGCATGTCATTTACCTCTAGAACTAGAACATAAGGCATATTGGGCTATTAAAGAGCTCAACTATGATTTCAAACTTGCCGGTGAAAAGAGGTTATTTGATATTAGCTCACTTGATGAATGGAGAACCCAAGCTTATGAAAATGTCAAGTTGTTTAAAGAAAAGGTTAAAAGATGGCATGACAAAAGGATACAAAAGCGTGAGTTTAATGTAGGTGATTATGTATTGCTATACAACTCTCGTTTAACATTTTTTGCAGGGAAACTTCTCTCTAAATGGGAAGGCCACTATGTTATCGAGGAGGTCTATCGTTCCGGTGCCATAAAAATCAACAACTTCGAAGGCACAAATTCGAAGGTGGTAAACGGTCAAAGAATTAAACATTATATCTCAGGTAATCCCATAAATATTGAAACCAATATTATTGAAACCGTAACACCGGAGGAATACATAAGAGACACTTTCCAGAACGTTTCAGACTCCGAAAAGGAATAGGTATGTGGTACGGTAAGTAAACCGACTCCAAAACAATTTTTAAGGCAATATTTCTCCATTTTGGAATATTTAGAAAATAGAAAATTAAGTAGCAGTCTGGGAAGGACACAAGGGCCCCACAAGGGTGGAGGGTGCGCCCTACCCCCCTGGGCGCGCCCCCTACCTCATGAGCACCTCGTCTGCCCTCCGGACTCTGTTTTCTTGCACGATACGTATTTTGGTCGGTAAAAATTCACTATATATTCTCCCGAAGGTTTTGACTCCCGTATCACGCAATTATCCTCTGTTTTTGTTTCGAGTTGTCCCGCTGCAGATTAGATCAACATGTCTTCCCAGGATTCAGAAGGAGAAAGCTATGTGGATGATTACTTAGCTAATCCTAAGGTTTATGGAGATGTGGAGCACGATGGTTGGACCACGGAGGAAGAAGAGGACTATGAACCCAATGGGAAGGAGGAGACGAGCTCAGATGAAGATGAAGCCCCATTACCTCCACCTGGGGATATGCACGTGGAGTTCAAAAAGTCAAGTCTCCCTGATAGGGTAAAGAAACCAAAATTCGAGTTTATCCCTTTTCGTCTCTTGCTGGAAAATAAGCATGTCCTATGCAAAAAGATATTAACCCTGGAGTGGGAGATTTATGATTTGAGGGATCAAAATGCCGTCCTCAAGCGTAAATTAAGGGAGAAGTCTATGCCATCAACTAAGTCAACAACACCTCCACCTTCTTCACCAACCAAGGAGACATAATAACATGGGTATGGGCAGTCCCCTTGGCAACAGCCAAGCTTGGGGGAGGTGCCCCGGTATCGTATCACAATCACAACTCCTATCTTTACCGTTTTCCTTAGTTCGATCCCATTAGTAGTATTTTGAGCTAGTAGAATAAAGTTTATGGCATGATCTAGTTTTAAGTTCTGCTTTATCATCTCTCTATGTAATCGAGTCTGTGAGCTATATAATAAAGATTAGTGTTGAGTCAAGGGCTTGATTTTCTTGCTATGATCTTGGGTGAATAAAAGAAAAGAGAAAAATAATAAAAAGAAACAAAACTTCATATTGATCTTATTGATAGTAATGACTTCACATAGAAAGAGTGTGATGATTAAAAGTTGTTGGGAGTTGGTAGACATAGCTTTGGTCATCGTTGCAATTAATAGGAAGTAATAAGGAAAGAGAAGTTTCACATATAAATATACTATTATTGACATATTTTATGATTGGGAGCACTCATCAAAATATGACATGCGAAAGAGTTGATGTTGGACAAGGAAGACAACGTAATGGTTTTTTTTCTTATATCTGAGATAAAGTATGTTGTCATGGATCATCCAACATGTTGAGCTTGCCTTTCCCCTCACGCTACCCAAATTCTCAGCACCAAGTAGAGATACTACTTGTGCTTCCAAATACCCTTAAACCAGTTTTGCCATGTGTAGCGACTAGACCTCAACCAGTCTGATCTCTGTGCTCCGGTGTCATCCCTGGATCAGTAATTCTGACACCACACAGTACTCGGAGGATTTATAACGGAGTAGCAATCACACACTTATTACATCGAGTGTCTCAAAAGAGAACTAATTACAATAAATATGGCTTAAGGCCATCTAATAACTATAACAGCGGAAGGCTTGGAAGATAAGTGAGTCCATCAACTCCAACGGCATCACTGAGTATATAACCCCGACCTAAAAACTCCTTAATCGTCGTCTGAAAAGTCTGCAACATTAATGTTGCAGCCCGAAACGGGTCAGCACATGGAATATGCTGGCAAGGTAACACATAGAGAGTAATGGAATGAAACAGCTATACTATATGCATATTTGGCTGGTGGAAAGCTCTATGGTTACAATTTTGTGTAAAGCCAATTTTTCCCTACTGCAAAGGAATAAATTTATTTCACTATCATGGTGGTTGTTAAACATTGAGAATGGTTGACGGCATCCTCAATACCAATTAAGCATCATCATTAACAAAACCCAACAAAATTAATTTAGAGTAACATGTTGAGATTCAGATGATAATCCAAGTACTAGATACTCAAAACGTCCATAACCGGGGACACGGCTAACCATGATTAGTTTGTACACTCTGCAAAGGTTTGTGCACTTTACCCCACAAGACTCGATCGCCTCCGTTTGGTTTCTCGCACTACATGGTGTTTGACAAGACGGATGACCGAGACATAGTCTTTCAGAAGCGCTAGCACCTTACGATGGATAGACCATTACACCTACTTTCCCCTACATCTACTAGTCTACCCTGTAAGAGTTCGCACGACTTAATCAACTATGCCAGAGCCCATAATGGCTTGTGGCTGCACAAGGAAGTTTCTAGTATGAAAAATCTCATGATCCCTTTGGGCCTGGGTGGCGGTCCATAAAAAAATAGGCAATCCTGGAATACCCAGGTACCTCAATCCACCCAGATGTGTGTTTAAGTTGCCACCTTAGATAAACCATTAATTAACAAACTCACATCTGTCATGGATATCACTCACCCAATCCACGTCTACTAGCATAGCATGGCATAATGGCAAACGTAGAAGTAACTCCCAAAGGTTTGATAATGTAACAGGTAATAGATACTACCTCAACAACTTCCCATCCCACAATTTAATTAGATCCTAATCATGCAATGTTTGAGGATTTGATCTTATGCAATAAAACTGGGTAGTAGAAAAGGTATGATCAAAGTGTTACTTGCCTTGCTGGTGATCCGCGAAACCTAGGAATTCGAAGTAATAGGCGGCGCACTCCGGGTATTCTATCATAGACAAACAAACAACCATACAATAAGCACTCATCTAATGCACAGGTAAAAGTCAAATAAGAGAACTAACCAGAAAGTTCAACTTAAGAACTCTGGTTTGCAAAAAGAATCAAATCAAACGAAGCAACAAAAGTCAAACGGCGAAAGAAAACAACTTCGTTCTACTAATCTGGATCTAAGTCAAATTTTACAGTAGCAAAAACTTGTTTAAGTTGGTTAAACGGATAGAGGGTTTCAAGACGAAACTCCAGGCGCTTGAATCGCCTGATTTTGATAAACGAACGAAAAGTTATACTAAAACGAAAATCGGATCAAAAATTGCGATCAGAAAATAATTGCGGAAAATCCGAGAAAAAAAAACGACGAGCGGATTAATGAACGAACGTTCGTTAACCGGATCTAACCAATGAGAACGTTCGTTAAAACGAACGAACGAGCGAAAGATCGCTAATTAAATAAACCGGAAAAACTGATTTTAAAAAACGAAAACTAAAATAAATCGACGGAAAACCAATAGGTTTTTTTTAAACCGGTGGCGCGGGTTACGAGGCGAACCTCGGGCGATGAGGCGGCGGCGGCGGCGTGCGGCGCTGGCGGCGGGGTCGGGTGCGGGCAGGCGGCGGCGCTAGGGTTCGGGGGTGCGGGGCTGGGCTGGCTTCGGCTGGGCTCCCCCCGGCTTATAAAGCCTACGCGGGCCGGAGTCCCGGTCGGACACGTCCCATAGGTCGGTGCGATTTTTTTTAATAATTACGCGCAGAAGAAAAAAATAAAAATAAGTACTAAACGGACTCCAAAAATCCCGAAATAAATTTTCTCCGACTTCTAAAATCAAGCCGGACAAAGTGAACATTTATTTGGGGCCTAAATGCAATTTTGAAAAACGCATATTTTTCCTAAATTCAAATAAAATATCGAAAAACTCCAAAATAAAATCTTATTTGATTTCTTTATTAAATCCTCAATATTTCTTTATTTTGGGAAAGTCATTTTATTCCCTCTCTCATAATTTTGTAATAGAAATAATTGATGATAAAATAAATAAAAATCAAATGATCCTATTCTCAATTTTTGAGAAAACTCAATTATGAAAATAACGAAATCCCCAACTCTCTGCGTGGGTTCTCTTGCTACAAGAATTTGATTTGCATATTGTTGATAGAAAAGGAGCTGAGAACCCCGTTGCAGACAACTTATCTAGGTTAGAGAATGTTCTTGATGACCCACTACCTATTGATGATAGCTTTGCTAATGAACAATTAAATGTCATAAGTACTTCTCGTAGTACCCCTTGGTATGCTGATTATGCTAATTACGTAGTTGCTAAATTTATACCACCTAGCTTCACATACCAACAAAAGAAAAGGTTCTTCTATGATTTGAGACATTACTTTTGGGATGGCCCACATCTTTATAAAGAAGGAGTAGATGGTGTTATTAGACGTTGTATACCTGAGCATGAATAGGAACATATTCTACGCAAGTGCCACTCCGAAACTTATGGAGGACACCACTAGGAGATAGAACTGCACATAAGGTATTGCAATCCAGTTTTTATTGGCCTACTCTCTTCAAGGATGCCTGTAAGTTTGTCCTATCTTGTGATGAATGTCAAAGAATTGGTAATATTAGTAGACGTCAAGAAATGCCTATGAATTATTCACTTGTTATTGAACCATTTGATGTTTGGGGCTTTGATTATATGGGACCTTTTCCTGCCTCTAATGGATATACACATATTTTAGTTGTTGTTGATTATATTACTAAGTGGGTAGAAGCTATTCCAACTAGTAGTGCTGATCATAACACTTCTATTAAAATGCTTAAAGAAGTTATTTTTCCGAGGTTTGGAGTCCCTAGATATTCAATGACTGATGGTGGTTCACATTTTATTCATGGTGCTTTCCGTAAAATCCCTGGTAAATATGACGTCAATCATAGAATTGCATCTCTGTATCACCCACAGTCTAGTGGTCAAGTAGAATTGAGTAATAGAGAACTCAAATTAATTTTGCAAAAGACTGTCAATAGGTCTAGAAAGAATTGGTCCAAGAAACTTGATGATGCATTATGGGCCTATAGAACTGCATATAAAAGTCCTATGGGTATGTCTCCGTATAAAATGGTATATGGAAAAGCATGTCATTTACCTCTAGAACTAGAACATAAGGCATATTGGGCTATTAAAGAGCTCAACTATGATTTCAAACTTGCCGGTGAAAAGAAGTTATTTGATATTAGCTCACTTGATGAATGGAGAACCCAAGCTTATGAAAATGTCAAGTTGTTTAAAGAAAAGGTTAAAAGATGGCATGACAAAAGGATACAAAAGCGCGAGTTTAATGTAGGTGATTATGTATTGCTATACAACTCTCGTTTAAGATTTTTTGCAGGGAAACTTCTCTCTAAATGGGAAGGCCCCTATGTTATCGAGGAGGTCTATTGTTCCGATGCCATAAAAATCAACAACTTCGAAGGCACAAACTCGAAGGTGGTAAACGGTCAAAGAATTAAACATTATATCTCAGGTAATCCCATAAACATTGAAACCAATATTATTGAAACTGTAACACCGGAGGAATACATAAGAGACACTTTCCAGAACATTTCAGACTCCGAAAAGGAATAGGTATGTGGTACGGTAAGTAAACCGAGTCCAAAACAATTTTTAAGGCAATATTTCTCCGTTTTGGAATATTTAGAAAATAGAAAATTAAGTAGCAGTCTGGGAAGGACACGAGGGCCCCACGAGGGTGGAGGGCGCGCTCTACCCCCCTGGGCGCGCCCCTACCTCGTGAGCACCTCGTGTGCCCTCCGGACTCCGTTTTCTTGCACGATACGTATTTTGGTCGGTAAACATTCACTATATATTCTCCCAAGGTTTTGACTCCCGTATCACGCAATTATCCTCTGTTTTTGTTTCGAGCTGTCCCGCTGCAGATTAGATCAACATGTCTTCCCAGGATTCGGAAGGAGAAAGCTATGTGGATGATTACTTAGCTAATCCTAAGGTTTATGGAGATGTGGAGCACGATGGTTGGACCATGGAGGAAGAAGAGGACTATGAACCCAATGGGAAGGAGGAGACGAGCTCGGATGAAGATGAAGCCCCATTACCTCCACCTGGGGATATGCACGTGGAGTTCAAAAAGTCAAGTCTCCCTGATAGGGTAAAGAAACCAAAATTCGAGTTTATCCCTTTTCGTCTCTTGCTGGAAAATAAGCATGACCAATGCAAAAAGAAATTAACCCTGGAGTGGGAGATTTATGATTTGAGGGATCAAAATGCCGTCCTCAGGCGTAAATTAAGGGAGAAGTCTATGCCATCAACTAAGTCAACAACACCTCCACCTTCTTCACCAACCAAGGAGACATAATAACATGGGTATGGGCAGTCCCCTTGGCAACAGCCAAGCTTGGGGGAGGTGCCCCGGTATCGTATCACAATCACAACTCCTATCTTTACCATTTTCCTTAGTTCGATCCCATTAGTAGTATTTTGAGCTAGTAGAATAAAGTTTATGGCATGATCTAGTTTTAAGTTCTGCTTTATGATCTCTCTATGTAATCGAGTCTGTGAGCTATATAATAAAGATTAGTGTTGAGTCAAGGGCTTGATTTTCTTGCTATGATCTTGGGTGAATAAAAGAAAAGAGAAAAAGAATAAAAAGAAACAAAACTTCATATTGATCTTATTGATAGTAATGACTTCACATAGAAAGAGTGTGATGATTAAAAGTTGTTGGGAGTTGGTAGACATAGCTTTGGTCATCATTGCAATTAATAGGAAGTAATAAGGAAAGAGAAGTTTCACATATAAATATACTATTATTGACATATTTTATGATTGGGAGCACTCATCAAAATATGACATGCTAAAGAGTTGATGTTGGACAATGAATACAACGTAATGGGTTATGTTTTCTTATATCTGAGATAAAGTATGTTGTCATGGATCATCCAACATGTTGAGCTTGCCTTTCCCCCTCATGCTAGCTAAATTCTCAGCACCAAGTAGAGATACTACTTGTGCTTCCAAATACCCTTAAACCAGTTTTGCCATGTGTAGCGACCGGACCACAACCAGTCTGATCTGTATGCTCCGGTGTCATCCATGGATCAGTAATGCTGACACCACACAGTACTCGGAGGATTTATAATAGAGTAGCAATCACACACTTATTACATCGAGTGTCTCAAAAGAGAACTAATTACAATAAATATGGCTTAAGGCCATCTAATAACTATAACAGCGGAAGGCTTGGAAGATAAGTGAGTCCATCAACTCCAACGGCATCACTGAGTATAGAACCACGACCTAAAAACTCCTTAATCGGCATTTAAAAAGTCTGCAACATTAACGTTGCAGCCCGAAATGGGTCAGCACATGGAATATGTTAGCAAGGTAACACATAGAGAGTAATGGAATGAAACAGCTATACTATATGCATATTTGGCTGGTGGAAAGCTCTATGGTTACAATTTTGCGTAAAGCCAATTTTTCCGTACTGCAAAGGAATAAATTTATTTAACTATCATGGTGGTTGTTAAACATTGAGAATGGTTGACAGCATCCTCAATCCCAATTAAGCATCATCATTAACAAAACCCAACAAAATTAATTTAGAGTAACATGTTGAGATTCACATGATAATCCAAGTACTAGATACTCAAAACGTCCATAACCGGGGACACGGCTAACCATGATTAGTTTGTACACTCTGCAGAGGTTTGTGCACTTTTCCCCTCAAGACTCGATCGCCTCCGTTTGGTTTCTCGCACTACATGGTGTTTGAGAAGACGGATGATCGAGACATAGTCTTTCAGAAGCGCTAGCACCTTACGATGGATAGACCGTTACACCTACTTTCCCCTACATCTACTAGTCTACCCTGTAAGAGTTCACACGACTTAATCAACTATGCCAAAGCCCATAATGGCTTGTGGCTGCACACGGAAGTTTCTAGTATGAAAAATCTCATGATCCCTTTGGGCCTGGGTGGCGGTCCATAAAAAAAGGCAATCCTGGAATACCCAGGTACCTCAATCCACCCAGATGTGTGTTTAAGTTGCCACCTTAGATAAACCATTAATTAACAAACTCACATCTGTCATGAATATCACTCACCCAATCCACGTCTACTAGCATAGCATGGCATAATGGCAAACATAGAAGTAACTCCCAAAGGTTTGATAATGTAACAAGTAATAGGTACTACCTCAACTACTTCCCATCCCACAATTTAATTAGATCCTAATCATGCAATGTTTGAGGATTTGATCTAATGCAATAAAACTGGGTAGTAGAAAAGGTATGATCAAAGTGTTACTTGCCTTGCTGATAATCCGCGAAACCTAGATATTCGAAGTAATAGGCGACGCACTCCGGGTATTCTATCGCAGACAAACAAACAAGCATACAATAAGAACTCATCTAATGCACAGGTAAAAGTCAAATCAGAGAACTAACCAGAAAGTTCAACTTAAGAACTCTAGTTTGCAAAAAGAATCAAATCGAAGAAGCAACAAAAGTCAAATGGCGAAAGAAAACAACTTCGTTCTACTAATCTGGATCTAAGTCCAATTTTACAGTAGCAAAAACTTGTTTAAGTTGGTTAAACGGATAGAGGGTTTCGAGACGAAACTGCAGGCGCTTGAATCGTCTGATTCCGATAAACGAGCGAAAAGTTATTCTAAAACGAAAATCGGATCAGAAATCGCGATCAGAAAATAATCGCGGAAAATCCGAGAAAAAGAAAAACGACGAACAGATTAACGAATGAACGTTCGTTAACCGGATCTAACCGATGAGAACGTTCATTAAAATAAACGAACGCTCGCTAATTAAATAAACCGGAAAAACCGATTTAAAAAACAAAAACTAAAAAAAACCGACGAAAAACCGATCGGTTTTTTTTAAAACCGGCAGCACGGGTTACGAGGCAAACCTCGAGCGGCGAGGCGGCGGCTCCGGCGATGGTAGGCGGCGGCGGCGTGCGGCGCTGGCTGCGGCGGCGGCGGGGTCGGGCGCGGGCGGGCGGCGGCGCGGGGCTAGGCTAGCTTCGGCTGGGCTCCCCCCAGCTTATAAAGCCTACGCGGGCCGGAGTCCCGGTCGGACACGTCCCGTAGGTCGGTGCGATTTTTTTTAATAATTACGCGCAGAAGAAAAAAAATACTAAACGGACTCCAAAAATCCTGAAATAAATTTTCCCCGACTGCTAAAATCAAGCCGGACAAAGTGAACATTTATTTTGGGCCTAAATGCAATTTTGAAAACGCATATTTTTCCTAAATTCAAATAAAATATCGAAAAAGTCCGAAATAAAATCTTATTTGATTTCTTTATTAAATCCTCAATATTTCTTTATTTTGGGAAAGTCATTTTATTCCCTCTCTCATAATTTTGTAATAGAAATAATTGATGATAAAATAAATAAAAATCAAATGATCTTATTCTCAATTTTTGAGAAAACTCGATTATAAAAATAACGAAATCCCCAACTCTCTCCGTGGGTCCTTGAGTTGCTTAGGATTTCTAGGATCAAAACCAAAAGCAAATAATATATGATATGCATTGATGATCTAATGTATAACATTCCAAATTGAAAATTTGGGATATTACAAACCTACCCCCCTTAAGATGAATCTCGCCCTCGAGATTTGGGTTGGCTAGAAAATAGATGAGGGTGGTCCTTGAGCAAATCTTCCTCTCATTCCCAGGTGGCTTCATCCTCCGTGTGGTGGCTCCATTGAACTTTGCAAAACTTGATAACCTTGCTACGAGTGACTCGACTGGCATACTCTAGAATCTTAACTGGTTTCTCCTCATAGGTCAAATCGTTATCCAACTGAATTGCTTCCAATGGCATGGTGTCTTTCAAGGGTATCTCAGCCATCTCCGTGTGGCACTTCTTCAACTGAGAAACGTGGAACACATCATGAACTCCTGACAATCCTTCGGGCAATTCCAACTTGTAGGCCACTTCTCCCATACGTTCCAATACTCGGTATGGTCCTACAAATCGTGGAGCTAACTTTCCCTTAAATCCAAAGTGCTTTGTTCCCCGTAGTGGAGATACTCGAAGATAAACTCGGTCTCTGACTTCGTAAACTGTCTCCTTGCATTTAGAATCTGCGTAGCTCTTCTGCCTGGACTGGGCTACCTTGAGCCTATCGCGAATCAACTTCACCTTCTGTTCAGACTCTTTAATCAAATCAGGCCCAAACAACTGGCGGTCTCCAACTTCGTCCCATGACAACGGTGTCCTGCACCTCCTTCCGTACAAGGCTTCGAAAGGAGCCATCTTTAAACTGGTTTGGTAACTGTTGTTGTAAGAGAACTCTGCATATGGAAAATTGTCGTCCCAACTAGATCCGTAATCTAGCGCACAAGCTCTCAGTATATCCTCCAAAATCTGATTGACTCTCTCGGTCTGTCCATCTGTCTGTGGGTGAAAAGTTGTACTGAATTCTAGCCTGGTTCCCAAAGTTTCATGCAACTGCTTCCAGAACTTCGAGGTAAACTGGGTTCCTCTATCTGATATGATACTCCTCAGAACTCCATGCAGACATACGATCCTGGTCATGTATACCTTTTCCAACTTAGCACTGGTGTACGTGGTCTTTACTGGGATGAAATGAGCTACTTTCGTCAACCGGTCAACTACAACCCAAATCGAGTCATAGCCGGAGCGAGTCCTTGGTAATCCCGTGATAAAATCCATGCCTAGCTTATCCCACTTCCATTTGGGTATTGGCAATGGTTGTAACAATCCTGCTGGCTTCTGGTGCTCTGCCTTTACTCTCTGACACACATCACAAACCGCTACATACTCCGCAATATCTTTCTTCATTCCGGTCCACCAGAAAGTATCCTTCAAATTCAAATACATCTTCGTATTTCCTGGGTGAATCGAATAGGGTGAGTCATGTGCCTCTTGCAGACTCAACTTCCTGATCTCTGGGTCATTGGGCACATAAACACGGTCTTCAAACCATAGGGTATCATGCTCATCCTCACGAAAACCTTTAGCCTTTCCTTCGCTCATTTTCTCCTTTATAGAGGCAATCTCCTTATCAGTCTTTTGTGCTTTTCTGATTCTATGCCTCAAAGTTGACTGAATCTCCAATGCTGCTACATAGCCTCTCGGAACTATTTCCAAACATAGTTCATGAAGATCCTCGGCTAACTCCTTTGGTATCTCCCCCGTCATTAATGTATTGACATGGCTTTTGTGGCTTAATGCGTCAGCTACTACATTAGCCTTTCCGGGATGGTAATGCAATCTCATATCATAATCCTTGATGAGCTCCAACCATCTCCTTTGTCTGAGGTTTAACTCCTTCTGCGTAAAAATGTATTTCAAACTCTTATGATCTGTGTACACCTCACAATGGTTTCCAATGAGGAAATGTCTCCATGTTTTCAATGCATGCACTACGGCTGCTAACTCCAAATCATGCGTAGCATAATTTAATTTGTGAGGCTTCAGTTGTCGTGAAGCATACGAAACAACTCTCCCTTCCTGCATAAGCACTGCTCCAAGTCCTCGACGTGAAGCGTCGCAATACACTTCATAATCCTTGGTCTGGTCTGGCAAAATTAACACTGGTGAGGTAACCAAACGTTTCTTCAACTCCTGGAAACTAGCCTCACACTCCTCAGCCATATGAACTTGGTATTCTTCTTCAACAACTCCGTCATAGGTTTTGCAATCTTTGAGAAGTTCTCAGTAAATCTCCGGTAGTATCCTGCGAGTCCAAGAAAACTCCGGATCTCTCCAACGGTTGTTGGTGCTTCCCAATTGGTCACAGTGATAACCTTTGTGGGGTCAACTGGTATTCCTTCTCCGGATATAACGTGTCCGAGGAATCCTACTTCCTTCAACCAAAACTCACATTTGCTGAACTTAGCATATAACTGATGTTCTCTGAGCTTCTCAAGTACTAATCGTAAATGTTCCTTATGCTCTTCTTCATTCTTCAAATAAACTAGAATATCATCAATGAACACCACGACGAACTTATCCAAAAACTCCATAAACACTTTGTTCATCATGTTCATAAAATATGCAGGTGAGTTAGTCAGACCAAATGACATAATGGTATACTCGTACAATCCATACCTGGTGGTAAAAGCTGTCTTAGGTATATCCTGTTCTCGAATCTTCAACTGGTGGTATCCTGATCGCAGATCGATCTTGGAAAACACTTTAGCTCCTTGCAAACGATCAAACAGATCATTGATCATCGGTAGTGGGTACTTGTTCTTGATCGTTACTTCATTCAATCCTCGGTAATCAACAACCATTCTTAACGATCCATCCTTCTTTTCCACTAGAAGTACGGGTGATCCCCAAGGCGACGAACTTGGGCGAATGTAACCTTTATCCAGTAACTCCTTAATCTGCTTCTTAATCTCCACCAAATCCTTTGCAGGCATCCTGTATGGTCGCTTTGATATTGGTCCTGTGCCTGGCAATAGCTCAATCAAAAACTCAATATCTCTATCCGGTGGCATGCCTGGCAACTCCTCTGGAAATACTTCAGGGAAATCCCTTACCACTGGTACTTCCTCCTGCACAACTCCTGTTAAACAATTTACTTGAGTCCCTTTTGGCACATGTCGGGATACATACTTGATCCTTCTCCCTTCTGGGGTGGTAAGCAAGATCGACTTACTGGCGCAATCGATGTTTCCTCCATACATTGACAGCCAATCCATACCCAGAATTACATCCAATCCTTGTGATTCCAAAATGATTAAATCCGAGGGAAACACATGCCTACCTATACCCAATGGCACTTGAAAACATCCTTGACTGACCATATACTCCGCTCCTGGTGAGCTTACTAGCATAGGTGTTCTAAGAACCTTAGTGGGCAGGTTATACTTATCCACAAATCCCCTTGATATGTATGAATGCGATGCACCAGTATCAAAAAGAACGAGTGTAGTAAATGACTTAACCAAAAACTTACCGGTTACGGCATCCGGCTGCTCTTCAACCTCCTCCACGTTAACATGGTTCACCTGTCCCCTGTTGAAAGGGTTTGGCTTCTTCCCAGAGCTTCCATTGCCATTCTGGCCTTCAGGACATTCATTGGCATAATGTCCTGTCTTTGAACACTTAAAACAGGTGACTTGGCTCAGGTCTCTCTTGGCTGGGGTTGATGGGGTGGTACGGTTCTGGCCATTGCTTCCTCCATTACCATTACCATTCTTGGTGCCGTTGTGATTGTGCGAGCTACCTCCTCCATGGGTATGCTGAAAATGTCCTCCCGGTCTAGGGGTAAAACGTGGCTTCTGCTGAGCTCCAGAATTGTACTTCCCTTGTCCATACTTCCTCTTGCGGTTCTCAATTTGCTGCTGCTTGCCTTCAATCATAAGAGCACGACCTACCAACTCCTGGTAGTTGTTGAACGTTGCTACCATCAACTGCATGCTCAACTCATCATTCAGTCCTTCCAGAAACTTCTCCTGCTTGGCTGCATCCGTAGCAACGTCATCTGGGGCATAACGTGCTAGCTTACTAAAGTCATCCACATACTGGCCAACTGTCCGTCCTCCTTGGCGCAAGTTGCGAAACTCACGCTTCTTCATGGCCATAGCTCCTGCTGAAACATGGGCAGTACGAAAAGCTTGCTGAAACTGGTCCCAAGTGACAGTGTCGACAGGGAAAGTGGCTGTGAAATTCTCCCACCATAATGTTGCGGGTCCTTCAAGCTGATGTGCGACAAACTTCACCTTCTCTACATCTGTGCATCCTGCTGTAGTCAACTCTCTAGCTGTCTTGCGGAGCCAATCATCTGCTACTGTCGGCTCGGTGTTACTGGAAAACACCGGCGGATTCAGCCTAAGAAAACGGGCTAAGTGATCCACAAGTGGTGGTGGTGGTGGGTTGTTGTTGTTGTTCCCCTGATTCTGATTCTGGACTAGCAACTGCATCAATGTGTTCTGCTGCTGGATCAACTGGGTGAGCTCCGGTGGAAAGGTAAATCCGGGGTCACTTCTCGGAGGCATCAGAGGGTTTAGAAAAGATGAGATTTAAGAATAGAGGGGGTCTAAAGAGAAAACACTACCCATATGCACATGAGGCAAAAGCAAACAATTCACTTCATTCAATCAAACAAGGGCATAAAATCGATCTAACTATCGCAAAAGTGCTCGGACTATTGTATTTACATGGTGGACTACTACTACTGATGAGGTGGTCTACTAGAAATATTCTTCGGTTGCATACTCCATGATATCTGCTCCGGCTTCATCAACATAATCATCATCGCTATCATCTGGATCCGAGTCGGTGTCGTCGATGATGATGTAGTCTTCTGGGTGAATCTCCTTGGGTTCTTCGTCTTCATCTACTAGTGTAGGGCCTCCCATAAATATCCCGATCTTCATTGTTAGGTCGGCATTCTTATCCACTAATACTTCAATTTCCTCTTCATAATCTTCACGTGTAGCCTTGAGTTCTTCCTCCAGTTCCTTGATTCTTGTCCTTGCCTTCTTCAGGTCTATCATGTCGGCGCACATCTGGTTCTCCTGTCGTTGAATGTGTTGGTTTAACTCCTGGATAAAAGCTGCAACCGATCTATCCTTCCTGGTGCTGATCATCTCCCAGTGCTCATCTCGGCGCCCAAAAATCTGGTAGATAGTATCCTTGAGATCATTGCGGTAGACTTCTCCAATGCGTCCCATGGCGATGTGAGCTGCCATGCTCTTTCCTAGACTCCAAGTTGGTGCATCAAAAGAAAACTCTATGGGCTCAGTGACTAGCATGAACGTCCTTCCTGGAACTTGAACTTGAATCATCCATCACTCTTCTTCAGGTAAAGTGGCGTTGTAGGTTCCGGTGAAGCTTGGTACTCCTATGTTCAGGTATCTAGTGACTTCCTTCAAGTGGCGTCCAAAGTGTGTATCTTCATCCGGTTGCGTGAACTTGTTCCTTGCATCTGCCATCCTAAAGAGTAGAAAAGATGAGGAGTCAGAAAAGAGAAGAGAGTAGTGGTCTAGGGCTTTAGCTTAGTGGTCGCGTCCTACAGTCAGCGTGTGCTCTGATACCATCTCTGTAGCGACCAGACCTCAACCAGTCTGATCTCTGTGCTCCGATGTCATCCCTGGATAAGAAATGCTGACACCACACAATACTCGAAGGATTTATAACAGAGTAGCAATCACACACTTATTACATCGAGTGTCTCAAAAGAGAACTAATTACAATAAATATGGCTTAAGGCCATCTAATAACTATAACAGCGGAAGGCTTGGAAGATAAGTGAGTCCATCAACTCCAACGGCGTCACTGAGTATAGAACCACGACCTAAAAACTCCTTAATCGTCGTCTGAAAAGTCTGCAACATTAACGTTGCAGCCCGAAATGGGTCAGCACATGGAATATGCTGGCAAAGTAACACATAGAGAGTAATGGAATGAAACAGCTATACTATATGCATATTTGGCTGGTGGAAAGCTCTATGGTTACAATTTTGCGTAAAGCCAATTTTTCCCTACTGCAAAGGAATAAATATATTTAAATATCATGGGCGGCGAGTCGGCGAGTCGGCGAGGCGGCGGTGCGGCGGCTCCGGCGACGGCAGGCGGCGGCGGCGGCGTGCGGCGCTGGCGGCGGCGGCGGGGTCAGGCGCGGGCGGGCGGCGGCGCTAGGGTTCGGGGGCGCGGGGCTGGGCTGGCTTCGGCTGGGCTCCCCCCTGGCTTATAAAGCCCACGCGGGCCAGACTCCCGGTCGGACACGGCCCGTAGGTCGATGCGATTTTTTTAATAATTACGCGCAGAAGAAAAAAAAAGAAATACTAAACGGACTCCAAAAATTCCAAAATAAATTTTCCCCGACTTCTAAAATCAAGCCGGACAAAGTGAACATTTATTTGGGGCCTAAATACAATTTTGAAAAACACATATTTTTCCTAAATTCAAATAAAATATCGAAAGACTCCGAAATAAAATATTATTTGATTTCTTTATTAAATCCTCAATATTTATTTATTTTGGGAAAGTCATTTTATTCCCTCACTCATAATTTTGTAATAGAAATAATTGATGATAAAATAAATAAAAATCAAATGATCCTATTCTCAATTTTTGAGAAAACTCAATTATGAAAATAACGAAATCCCCAACTCTCTCTGTGGGTCCTTGAGTTGCTTAGGATTTCTAGGATCAAAACCAAAAGCAAATAATATATGATATGCATTAAGGATCTAATGTATAACATTCCAAATTGAAAATTTGCGATGTTACACCATGAGAGTCCACCATATCTACCTATGGATTGAGTAAGATCCTTCAAGTAAGTTGTCATCGGTGCAAAGCAATAAAAATTGCTCTAAATATGTATGATTAGTGTGGGAGTAATAAGCTTTATACGATCTTGTGATGTGGAAGTAATAAAAGCGACGGACTGCATAATAAAGGTTCATATCACAAGGGGCAATATAAAGTGACGTTCTTTCACATTAAAATTTTGTGCATCCAACCATAAAAGCGCATGGCAACCTCTGCTTCTCTCTGTGAAGGGCCTATCTTTTATTATTATCTTCTACCTTATGCAAGTGTCATGGTGATCTTCACCTCTCCCTTTTTCATTTTATCCTTTGGCAAGCCAAGTGTGTTGGAAAGATCCTAATAGATATATCTAATTTGTATGTAGGGGGGCATGAGTTATTATTGTTGGCATTACCCTCGAGGTAAAAGGTTGTGGGGCAAAACTATAAGCCCCTATCTTTCTCTGTGTCCGACTAAAACTCCGTAACCACAAGTATTGCGCGAGTGCCAGCAATTATGAAGGACTAGATGATAGTTCAGTATGTGGACTTGCTTTTTAGCTCTGACATAGACTCTTTCTGATGTTATGATACAATTGCTTCAATGACTGAGGTTATAGTTTGTTGGTTCTCAATAAGGTTTATGATTCATACTTTTCCATTGTGAATAGATCATCACTTGAACATAAGTAATCATATGACAATATCTATGTATGTTGCTGTTATGAGAATAATCATGATGCCCTCATGTCCGTATTTTATTTTTATCGACGCCTCTACCTCTAAACATGGGGACATATTTATTGTTATCGGCTTTCTCTTGAGGACAAGCGAGGTCTAAGCTTGGGGCAGTTGATACGTCCATTTTGCATCATGCTTTTATATCGATATTTATTGCATTATGGGCTGTTATTTCACATTATGTCACAATACTTATGGCTACTCTCTCTTATTTTACAAGGTTTACATAAGGAGGGAGAATGCCGGCAGGTGGAATTCTGGGCTGGAAAAGGAGTAAATATTAGAGACCTATTCTGCACAACTCCAAAAGTCCTAAAACTCCACGGAACACCTTATAATAAATAATTAAAAATCCTCGCCAAAGATGAAGACCAGGGGGGCCACACCCTGATCACGAGGGTGGGGGCGCCTCCCCCCTAGGGCGCACCCCCTACCTCGTGGGCCCCCTGGTGGCTCTCCGATGACCATCTTCTCCTATATGAAGTCTTTCGTCGAGAAAAAAAATAAGAAGCAACCTTTCGGGACGAAACTCCGCCGCCATGAGGCGAACCTTGGCGGAACCAATCTAGGGCTCCGGCAGAGCTGTCCTGCCGGGGAAACTTCCCTCCCGGAGGGGGAAATCATCGCCATCGTCATCGCCAACGCTCCTCTCATCGGGAGAGGGAAATCTCCATCAACATCTTCATCAGCACCATCTCATCTCAAAACCCTAGTTCATCTCTTGTATCCAATCCTTGTCTCCAAGTCCGGGATTGGTGCTAGTAGGTTGCTAGTAGTGTTAATTACTCCTTGTAGTTGATGCTAGCTGGTTTAATTGGTGGAAGATCATATGTTCAGATCCTTTATGCATATTATTACCCCTCTGATTATGAACATGAATATGCTTTGTGAGTAGTTACGTTTGTTCCTGAGGACAAGGGAGAAGTCTTGCTATTAGTAGTCATGTGAATTTGGTATTTGTTCGATATTTTGATGAGATGTATGTTGTCTAACCTCTAGTGGTGTTATGTGAACGTCGACTACATAACACTTCACCATTATTTGGGCCTAGAGGAAGGCATTGGGAAGTAATAAGTAGATGATGGGTTGCTAGAGTGACAGAAGCTTAAACCCTAGTTTATGTGTTGCTTCGTATGGGGCTGATTTGGATCCATATGTTTCATGCTATGGTTAGGTTTACCTTAATACTTTTGTTGTAGTTGCGGATTCTTGCAATAGAGATTAATCATAAGAGGGATGCTTGTTCAAGTAAGAACATCACCCAAGCACCGGTACACCCACATGTCAAATTATCAAAGTACCGAACGCGAATCATATGAACCTGATGAAAACTAGCTTGACGATATTCCCATGTGTCCTCGGGAGCGCTTTTCCTTATATAAGTGTTTGTCCAGGCTTGTCCTTTGCTACAAAAAGGATTGGGCTACCTTGCTGCACTTTATTTACTTTTGTTACTTGTTGCTCGTTACAAATTATCTCATCACAAAACTATCTGTTACCACTTATTTCAGTACTCGCAGAGAATACCTTGCTGAAAACTGCTTATCATTTCCTTCTGCTCCTCGTTGGGTTCGACACTCTTACTTATCGAAAGGACTATGATAGATCCCCTATACTTGTGGGTCATCAAGACTCTTTTCTGGCGCCGTTGCTGGGGAGTGAAGTGCCTTTGGTAGGTGGAATTTGGTAAGGAAAAAATTTATATAGTGTGCTGAAATTTACTGTCACTTGTTACTATGGAAAGTAATCCTCACAGGGGCTTGTTCGGGGTATCTTCACCCCGACCAGTAGAGCAAAGAGTTGCGCCTCAACCTACTGAACCTATTGAAAATGAAATACCTTATGAGTATCCTTCGAGTATGATAGAAAAACTGCTAGCTAATCCTTTTACAGGAGATGGAACAAAGCATCCTGATGAACACCTAATATATGTGGATGAAGTTTGTGGATTATTTAAGCTTGTAGGTATACCCGATGATGTTGCTAAGAAGAAGGTCTTCCCTTTATCTTTGAAGGGAGATGCACTGACATGGTATAGGCTATGTGATGATACGAGATCATGGAACTATAGAAGATTGAAATTGGAATTTCATCAAAAGTATTACCCTATGCATCTTGTTCATCGTGATCGCAATTATATATATATATATATATTTTGGCCTCGCAAAGGAGAAAGAGTCGCTCAAGCTTGGCGGAGGCTTAAATCAATGTTATATTCATGCCCCAATCATGAGCTCCCAAGAGAAACAATTCTTCAAAAAAATTATGCTCGGCTTTCTGAAAATAATCGCACCATGCTTGATACTTCCTATGCTGGCTCTTTTATGATGAAGACTATTGGATTTAGATGGGATTTATTGCATAGAATTAAACGCAACTCTGAAGATTGGGACCTCGACAATGGTAAGGAGTCAGGTATGACACCTAAGTTTGATTGTGTTAAATCTTTTATGGATACCGATATTTTCCATAAGTTTAGCACTAAATATGGACTAGATTCTGAGATAGTAGCTTCTTTCTGTGAATCTTTTGCTACTTATGTTGATCTCCCTAAGGAGAAGTGGTTTAAATATCATCCTCCCATATAAGTAAAAGTAGCTACACCTATTAAAGTTGAAGAAAAGACTGTCACTTATAATGATCCTATGGTTCCTACTTGTTATGTTGAGAAACCACCTTTCCCTGTTAGGATAAAGGATCGTGCTAAAGCTTCAACTGTGGTTCGTAAAAGCAATATTAAAACATATACACCTCCTGAGCAAGTTAAAGTAGAACCTAATATTGCTATTGTTAAAGATCTCTTGTCTGATAATATTGATGGGCATGTTATTCAGTTCTGTGGTGAAACTGCTAGAATTGCTAAACCTTGTGCTAAAGATAAACATAGACCTGTGGTAGGCGTGCCTGTTATTTCTGTTAAAATAGGAGAACATTGTTATCATGGCTTATGTGATATGGGTGCTAGTGCTAGTGTTATACATTATGACTTGTATAAAGAAATCAAGCATGAAACTGCACCTACTAAGTTAGAAGATATTGATGTCACAATTAAATTTGCTAATAGAGATACTATTTCAGCAGTGGGAATTGTTAGAGATGTTGAAGTCCTGTGCGGGAAAACTAAATATCCTGCTGATTTTCTTGTTCTTTTTTCCCCACAAGATAGCTTTTGTCCCATTATATTTGGTAGACCCTTCTTGAACACTGTTAATGCTAAGATAGACTGCGAAAAGAATGTTGTTACTGTTGGCTTGGATGATATGACTCATGAATTTAATTTCTCTAAATTTAGTAAACAACACCGTGAAGAAGAATTGCCTAGTAAGGATGAAATTATTGGTCTTGCTTCTATTGCCGTACCTCCTAGTGATCCTTTAGAACAATATTTGCTAGACCATGAGAATGATATGTTTATGAATGAAAGAAGGGAAATATATGAAGTATTCTTTAAACAGGAACCTATGTTGAAACACAATTTGCCTATTGAAATCCTAGGGGATCCCCCTCCACCTAAGGGTGATCCCGTGTTTGAGCTTAAACCGTTGCCTAATAATCTTAAATATGGTTATCTTGATGAAAATAAGATATATCCTGTTATTATTAGTGCTAAGCTTTCAGAGCATGAAGAAGAAAGATTATTGAAAACTCTGAAGAAGCACCGTGCTGCTATTGGATATACTCTTGATGATCTTGAGGGCATTAGTCCCACTCTATGTCAACATAAAATAAATTTGGAAGCAGATGCCAAACCAGTTCGTGATCCTCAACGACGTCTGAATCCTAAAATGAAAGAAGTGGTAAGAAAAGAAATACTAAAGCTCCTGGAGGCAGGTATAATTTATCCCGTTGCTGATAGTCAGTGGGTAAGTCCTATTCATTGTGTCCCTAAGAAGGGAGGTATTACTGTCGTTCCTAATGATAAAGATGAATTGATTCCACAAAGAATTATTACAGGTTATAGGATGGTAATTGATTTCCGCAAATTAAATAAGGCTACTAAGAAAGATCATTGCCCCTTACCTTTTATCGATCAAATGCTAGAAACATTATGCAAACATACACATTACTGCTTTTTAGATGGTTATTCTGGTTTCTCTCAAATACCTGTGTTGGCTAAAGATCAATCAAAGACTACTTTTACATGCCCTTTTGGTACTTTTGCTTATAGATGTATGCCTTTTGGTTTATGTAATGCACCTGCTACCTTTCAAAGATGCATGATGGCTATTGTCGGTGTCAAAACCGACGGATCTAGGGTAGGGGGTCCCGAACTGTGCGTCTAGGCCGGATGGTAACAGGAGGCAGGGGACACGAAGTTTTACCCAGGTTCGGGCCCTCTCGATGGAGGTAAAACCCTACGTCATGCTTGATTAATATTGATGATATGGGTAGTACAAGAGTAGATCTACCACGAGATCGGAGAGGCTAAACCCTAGAAGCTAGCCTATGGTATGATTGTTGTTGTGTATGTTGTCCTACGGATTAAAACCCTCTGGTTTATATAGACACCACATAGGGTTAGGGTTACACAGAGTCGGTTACAATGGTAGGAGATCTACATATCCGTATCGCCAAGCTTGCCTTCCACGCCAAGGAAAGTCCCTTCCGGACACGGGACGAAGTCTTCAATCTTGTATCTTCATAGTCCAGGAGTCCGGATGAAGGTATAGTCCGGCCATCCGGACACCCCCTAATCCAGGACTCCCTCAGTAGCCCCTGAACCAGGCTTCAATGACGACGAGTCCGGCGCGCAGATTGTCTTCGGCATTGCAAGGCGGGTTCCTCCTCCAAGTACTTCATAGAAGATTTTGAACACAAAGATAGTGTCCGGCTCTGCAAAATAAGTTTCCACATATTGCCATAGAGAGAATAATATTTACACAAATCTAATCTGCTGACGTATTCCATAGTGTGACACACCACGGCCAAGCCTTTATCCGAGTCGTTTCATTATCCCACCTCAGCACGTCATGCGAGGCGGTTTCCTTGGCACGTCTTGTTAAAGCAGAGATCGTGTCCCCTTATTCCGGGATTCTCATCAATACGGGCGTGGGTAACCCAACCGCGCCATTGATTACGGCGCTTGGAGATAAGTGAGTTTTACCAGGCTGGTGGGGACACGTAGTTGCGTCCACCTATATAAGGGGATAAGGATCCACATTTTCACCTACGCCTTCTTCCTCCCTTGCTTATCCATTCTCGCGCACTCGAGCTCCAGCGCCCAAGTCCGCACTCCCCACCTCAACCTTCTCCAGCCATGTTCGGAGCGGGAGGTAAGTGGATGGTCTCCTCCATCACGGAGGGACACATAAAAAAACTAAGGAAGGCCGGATACTTGTCTAACGACATTGCGTACCGGCTTCCCAAAAAAGGGCAGCTCATCCCCACCCCTAGACCCCATGAGAGGGTGGTGTTCCTCCCCCATTTCCTCCGCGGACTGGGCTTCCCTCTTCACCCATTTGTCCAGGGGCTCATGTTCTACTATGGCCTGGATTTCCACGATCTGGCCCCAAACTTTGTCCTCGACATCTCGGCGTTTATCGTCGTGTGCGAGGCCTTCCTCCGCATCCGCCCCCATTTCAGCCTATGGCTCAAGACTTTCAATGTCAAGCCGAAGGTGGTGCGCGGCAACCAGGCAGAGTGCGGAGGCACCATGGTGGGCAAGATGGCCAACGTCTTATGGCTCGAGGGCTCCTTTGTGGAGACCATGAAGGGGTGGCAATTGGGGTGGTTTTACATCACCGAGCCGCGCGACCCCGAATGGGTCGCAGACCCCAAGTTTCGATCCAGACCCCGTACGCGGCTCACCTCCTGGAAGGAGACGGGCCTGTCGTGGGGTAAAAAAGGAGAGCTGACCGGACTCCAAACATGCATCCAAACCCTGGTGGACAAGAAGCTCAAACTTGTCAACGTAGTCCAGGTTATGCTCATCCGCCTGATCCTCCCGTGTCAACAACAGGCTTTCAATCTGTGGGAGTTCGACCCGGCGTGGCACCAAACTCTGAGCAGGCTCTTCGACACGACGTACGAAGATGCCTGGAAGGTGCTTTTCAAGGGCGCCGAGGCCCCCGCATCCGCTACCGAGGATCACGGATTCAGTACGCAGCGTCACGCTCATGCGGTAAGCTGTTTTTTTCCTTTTACAAGGTATCAGTTTTTCATAGTTTGACTCTATGCGGGATCTAAGCTCCCTTACCTTTGACAAGATTGGCAGGTGACATCCGGACAGATCAACTGTCCAGCTCCTTTACCCGAAGGCCTAGCGGACGCTCGCTTGGCAAAGCTGCTGGTTCCGGCACCCTATGTGGTGCTGGAGAGGAAGGCCGATAAGAAGGCCACGGGGACTCGAAAGAGTGCCCGGCGCCAGGAGGCATCGGATCCATCATCCGACGGCTCCAAGACGCACTCCTCCCATGAAGACGAGGAGGTGGAAGAAGAGACCTCTCCCCCTCCAGCGGGGGAAGGAAAAAAGGGAAGGCCACCCCAACTGGGGAGGCCGAAGGGTCCAAGAAGGGGAAAACCCTTCCTCGGGACTACTCCACCGACGCCGACGACAGCGAAGAGGAGTGGCCGCACAGGGTCAAGCCCCTGGCGAAATCGTAAGTATCCGGATACCAGAGTAATTCATAGTATTCATTTATTGCACAGCTTTCCCTTATGTCGAGTATGTTTATGCAGCCCACCCAAAGACAGGCTCGACGCGTCGTCGAGCGGCTCACTGGACTCGTCGGATGTGAACTCGCTTCCGACAGCTTCCTCCCCCCGCCCTACGGACGGCACCGAAGTGTTGTCCCAACAGGTTCCAATCCGGGAGGAGGTGGTCCTGGAGGCGCCGCGAGGCGACCTCCCGGACTCCAGGAGTAAAGGGGATGAAACCCCCTAGGGCTCCAAGTCTGGCCCTAGGCCAGACACCGCTCCAGAACCTTCAAAGGTTGCAGAGTCCAGCGGGGGACCTCCTTCCAAGAGGAGAAAGCCCACCGTGCCGGTGACCTCCGTCCAACCGGAGGCGCTGGACAATCTGTTGGAGGTGCTCCAAGGCGCCTCCATCGACGAGGAGCACCGCACCATTATGAGTGCGGTGGTCCAGAAGGTTCAGTCCGCCAAGAGCGGACTGACTGAAGCTTGTACTAGCCTTTTAATAGGCTTTGAGGTAAGTAAAGAATGTGTAAATAATATTACCGCATAGACAGTAGCCCCTGATGCTCTGTTTGGTGTTCAGGAAGAAAAGCCGAATAGAGGATCGAATAAAATCCGTGTGCAGGCTTCCCTGCTAGCGTCAATATGCGTAAATAACAAAAAGGAGTCAATATGCGTGTGCAGGCTTCCCTGCTGGCATCCGCCGCACTGACTGCCGAAGTGGACATGCTAAAGCAGAACCTCGAGCGGTCCGAGCAAGAGCTCGGGCGTGCCAAGAAGCAGCTCGAGGACAATGAAGGTAAGAAATACCTTGTTTAAATATATATAAAAAGGTGCAATTGCAAAAAATGACAGGATTATCATGGCTATTGTAGGGGCCATGTCTGAGGTGGCGACCCTTAAGCAAGCGCTGGTCGAGGCCGAGAAGAGGGCGGCCACGGAGTGCACCGAGCGGGAGAAGTATGAGGCCGAGGTTGGCAAGGTGCGGCAAGAGCTCTAGGCTCTCATGGAAAAACATGAGAGTTTGGAGCTTGACTCAAAGACGCGAGCGTCCGAGCTCGCGGTGGCTATTGAAAATGCCAAGTCTGCCAAGGCCGAATCCCAGAAGACCCTCCAGGAGTTGGATGAGGTGAAGAAGATAGTGGCGGGTAAGGCATTCTTTATGCAAAGGAAACACATAAACGTGAGTTACTTGTTACTTACCCGAATCCGGAGCTCTCCAGGAGCGTTCGCAGATCTTCCCCGAAGTGTGTCTAATGCCGGCGCATTCTATCGAGCCGAGGAGGGCAGCTCGATAGAGAAGGTGTTCTGGTCTCAGTATGCTGAGGCCAGACACCCCGTGCCCCTGAACGACCAGCTGAAGCAACTGGTCGAGCTCCACAAGGCGGCCGAACAGGCCATGAGGGGCCTCATAGTTCGGCTGTGGCCTGGAGAGCCTCTGCCTGGGAGCTATTTCGGGCTAGTGCAGCGGCTGGTGGAGGCCTGTCCAAGGCTCGAAGTCATCAAGCGCTCCATCTGCATTGAAGGTGCCCGTAGGGCCCTTGCCCGTGCTAAGGTGCACTGGGGCAAGCTGGATGCTGAGAAGCTTGTGAAGGACGGGCCACCGCCAGGGAAAGAGCATCACAAGCCCGAGAATTATTATAAGGATGTTCTGAAGGGTGCCTGCCTTGTGGTGGATGAATGTTCTAGGGATGTAATTTTTGAGTAAAACTATCGCTCGTTTTGTCCTGTGCGCTGAAAACTTGTTTATATGCGCTAAGCAATGCTGTTTGAATTTAAAATATTACCTTCTGTGCGGCTATTTATCAATTCTTAGAGATGGCGAGTCGTCGGCTTCTGCCCCCATGCCGCTAGTGCTGGGGTGTTCGGGGATAAACCTGAGCGCTCTTTTCCCCATGTTTGGGTCCTTCGAGGGAGTCGCTCAGCCCCACGAACAAGGCAATCGGACTATAATGCGTGAACACTCTCACTTAGCCATAGAATTCTATAATTTTAAATTTCGGCGAAGCCCCTAGTATCCGGAAGACCGAGTTCGGGGCGCTATCCACGCCTTGGCTGGACGGAGCCGACTCCTCGCCCTAAGCGGCATAAGTCTTTAAGGACTCAAAAAACCTCTCGAACAGCGACCAGCTCTCACTTCATCATGACAGTCAGTTTTAGCTTTCTCCACTGAGGTGCTCGACCCAGCTCAACTGGGGCACAATCGCAGTGGTTCTCCTAGTGCTACCTTAGCCGATATAGCGGAACGTAAGGCACCAAAACATAGGAGCCGGGCAAACCCAACTATTGACCCAAGACATGATTCGGAGCCTATGCATATAATGCTATAAGTTCGGGGTGCCGCACATGTTAAAGTGTTCGGACTTCTCACACCATGTTGAGGGGTACTGAAGCCCCTGGCATATTTCGACCGTACCAAAGTGTACGGGTGCAACATGTCGTTAAGGAACATATATATAAAAAAAGTAATGCAAAAATAGATAAAAGCTATGCATTGTTTATTAAAGAGGGCTGCAATCAAAGCAGAACGATACAAATAATGCGATAAGCAAAAGGTTGGACTATGTAACATGTCTGTTCCAGGGGCAAGCTGCGGAATAGTATGCGAAACAGGTATACTGCTCGTGATAGAGACCACCTGGGAGTTCCGTAATGCAGCGTGGCTTGTCTGCTTCCCTAGTTCTTGCATCGTTTGTGCGGCAATTGAACTGCCGAACAGGCCTTCCGAAGAGTGGAGTCCTGAAAGTAAGAGAAAATTAAAAAATCGGCAGCCCCTGGTGCGGTTTAAGCCGTGTTTTGGGCGTGCCGTGATGGTGCCCCTCCCCCTGTACCCATGGTATTTCTAGAGCGTAGTTATGTATGCGAAGTACTAGTATCGCATTTTTGCGAGGGCTGGGGTTGGGGCCGCATTGCTACGCCTGCTCGGGTCGTGCCAGGCGGTCTTGTTGTAGGTTACTCCAGGCGCGCTTGACGGTGTCCGGCCGTTTAATGGCTGGACTGGAGAACTGCTTGGAGAGGCTGCTTTGTACTTCTGCTGCAAGGGCCGCCGTGTGCTCCTCCGTTCGGAGGGAGCGTTCGGTGTTTCCATTGACTGTAATTACTCCTCGAGGGCCTGGCATTTTGAGCTTAAGGTATGCGTGGTGTGGTACCGCATTGAACTTGGCGAATGCGGTTCGCCCGAGCAGTGCGTGATAGCCACTGCGGAATGGGACTATGTCGAAGATTAACTCCTCGCTTCAGAAATTATCCGGAGATCCGAAGACCACTTCAATTGTGACTGAGCCTGTACAGTTGGCCTCTACACCTGGTATTACGCCTTTAAAGGTCGTTTTGGTGGGCTTAATCTTTGAGGGATCTATGCCCATTTTTCGCACTGTATCCTGGTAAAGCAGGTTCAGGCTGCTGCCGCCATCCATAAGGACTCTAGTGAGATGAAATCCGTCAATAATTGGGTCTAGAACCAATGCGGCGAATCCGCCATGACGGATGCTAGTGGGGTGGTCCCTTCGATCAAAGGTGATCGGGTAGGAGGACCATGGGTTGAACTTTGGGGCGACTGGCTCTACCGCGTATACGTCCCTTAACATGCGCTTCCGCTCCCTCTTGGGGACGTGGGTTGCGTATATCATGTTCACCGTCCGCACTTGTGAGGGAAAACCCTTCTGTCCACTGTTGTTCGGCGGCTGGGGCTCGTCGTCGTCATCGCTATGCAGCCCCTTGTGTTCATTTTCGTCATTTAACTTGCCTGCCTGCTTGAACACCCAACAATCCCTGTTGGTGTGATTGGACGGCTTTTCGGGGGTGCCATGTATCTGGCATAAGCGGTCGAGTATTCGGTCCAAACTGGACGGGCCCCTAGGATTCCTTTTGAATAGCTTTTTCCGCTGACCGGATTTAGAGCCTCTGAATCCGGCATTAACTGCCGTATCCTCAGTATTGTCACCGTTAATGTGGTGCTTCTGCTTGTTGCGACGCGACCTGCCACTACTGTCCCTGGTATCCGAATTACCAGGGTTCTTGGTCATATTGTTGCTACGAGCAAGCCAGCTATCTTCCCCCGCGCAAAAACGGGTCATGAGTGTCGTGAGTGCTGCCATAGACTTTGGCTTTTCCTGTCCAAGGTGCCGGGCAAGCCACTCGTCACGGATATTGTGCTTGAAGGCTGCTAGGGCATCAGCGTCCGGACAGTCGACTATTTGATTTTTCTTTGTTAGGAACCGTGTCCAGAATTGCCTGGCCGATTCCTCTGGCTGTTGAATTACGTGACTTAGGTCATCGGCGTCTGGGGGTCGCACATAAGTGCCCTGGAAATTGTCGAGGAATGCGGCTTCCAGGTCCTCCCAACAACTGATTGATCATGTTGGCAAGCTGTTAAGCCAATGCCGAGCTGGTCCTTTAAGCTTGAGTGGGAGGTATTTGATGGCGTGGAAATCATCGCCGCGGTCCATATGGATATGAAGGAGATAATCCTCGATCCATACCGCAGGATCTGTTGTGCCATCATATGATTCGATATTTACGGGTTTGAAACCCTCGGGGATTTGATGATCCATTATTTCGTCTATGAAGCATAGTGGGAGTGCGGCGCCTCTGTATTGGGCTATATCACGACGTAGCTCCAATGAGCTTTGTCTACTGTGTTCGGCCTTGCCGAATTTGTGGCTGGCATGACGGTTACCGTCTCGAGCCGTGGGGCACCCGCGCGATCCGTAGATCGATCTTGTTTGCCTTGCCTTGTCCTCCAACATATCTCGTAAGTCCGGCGCATATTCCAGTGCCTTGGTACGGGGTGCAGCTTGAGTGGAGGGCCGAGAGGCCTCTCTGTCGCGGCCACGAGGTGGCCGGTCGGCCGCATCAAGTGCTTCCTCCTCTAATCGGGGTAGCAACCTGCGCTTTGGGTAGCTCTTGGAGGGGCGTTCGAGTTTATGCTCTTCAGTCGCAAGGACTTCAGTCCATGTGTCGACTAGCAAATCTTGGTCAGCTTTAAGCTGTTGCTGTTTTTTCTTGAAGCTTCTTGCCGTGGCCATAAGCCTGTGTCGAAAACGCTCTTGCTCGACGGGATCCTCTGGCATGATGAATTCGTCGTCGTCGAGGCTTGCCTCGTCTTCGGAGGGAGGCATATAATTATCGTCCTCGACCTCTCTGTCTGCCGCTCTCTCATGAGGGCTGGTTTCTCCATCCTCCTGTGCTAAATCTTGTTGGAGGGGGTTTTCTTCGGCACTTTTCGGAGTATTATTATCTCCCGTGCTGGAATCACCGTATTTGTTTTAGCGGGATTTTGAGCGGCGCCGCTAACGCCGGCGCTTAGGCTGTTTCTTGGAGGGGTCATCCTCCGCTGTTCCATCGCCATCTCCTTCTTTTGGGATGTCCACCATGTATATGTCGTATGACGAGGTGGCTTTCCAGGGCCTGATAGGCGCTGGTTCTTCATCGTCTCCTTCATCGGCGTCCATACCGTCGATGTCTTCAGAGTCGAAGTCGAGCATGTCGGTTAAGTCGTCGATAGTGGCTACAAAGTGGGTGGTGGGTGGGCTTTGAATTTCTTCATCGTCCGAATCCCAACCTTGCTGACCGTAGTCCGGCCAGGGTTCTCCTGATAAAGAGAGAGACTTCAGTGTCTTCAGAATATCGCCGAAAGGCGAGTGCTGAAAGATGTCCGCGGCAGTAAACTCCATGATCGGTGCCCAATCGGATTCAATTGGCAGGGGCGCGGAGGGTTCGGAGTCCGGAGAGGAGTCTGGCTCCTTGGAGTCACGAGTCTCGCAGAGTGCGGGGCTGGTGTTCGGCTCGATCGCCGTTGGGATCGCAGCCCCCGAGGCGGCATCTAACCACCCATCCTCGATCGGCACAGTTGGCTCCGAATTAAGCGTCGAAGCCGATGCGGATGCGGCCTCCAGGGCACTGTTCGGCGGCAGAACTAGATCATGCTCGTTGTGACAGTGCGGCGCGCTCGGCAGTGGCTCGAATCCGTCAAAGATCAAGTCCCCGCGGACGTCAGCCGTGTAGTTTAAGCTTCCAAATCTGACATGACGGCCAGGGGCATAGCTTTCGATCTGCTCCAGATGGCCAAGTGAATTGGCCCGCGGTGCGAAGCCGCCGAAGACGAAGATCTGTCCGGGGAGGAAGGTCTCACTCTGGACTGCATCGCTATTGATGATCGTAGGAGCCATCGAGCCTGACAGCGACGACACAGAGGAACTCTCAATGAAAGCACCAATGTCGGTGTCAAAACCGGCGGATCTCGGGTAGGGGGTCCCGAACTGTGCGTCTAGGCCGGATGGTAATAGGAGGCAAGGGACACGAAGTTTTACCCAGGTTCGGGCCCTCTCAATGGAGGTAAAACCCTACGTCCTACTTGATTAATATTGATGATATGGGTAGTACAAGAGTAGATCTACCACGAGATCGGAGAGGCTAAACCCTAGAAGCTAGCCTATGGTATGATTGTTGTTGTGTATGTTGTCCTACGGACTAAAACCCTCTGGTTTATATAGACACCGGATAGGGTTAGGGTTACACAGAGTCGGTTACAATGGTAGGAGATCTACATATCCGTATTGCCAAGCTTGCCTTCCACGCCAAGGAAAGTCCCTTCCGGACACGGGACGAAGTCTTCAATCTTGTGTCTTCATAGTCCAGGAGTCCGGTTGAAGGTATAGTCCGGCCATCCGGACACCCCCTAATCCAGGTATCCCTCAGCTATATTCTCTGACTTTTGTGAAAAGATTTGTGATGTTTTCATGGACGACTTTTCCGTCTATGGATCTTGTTTTGATGATTGCTTGAGCAATCTTGATCGAGTTTTGCAGAGATGTGAAGAAACTAATCTTGTCTTGAATTGGGAAAAGTGCCACTTTATGGTTAATGAAGGTATTGTCTTGGGGCATAATGTTTCTGAAAGAGGTATTGAAGTTGATAAAGCCAAGGTTGATGCTATAGAAAAGATGCCATGTCCCAAGGACATCAAAGGTATAAGAAGTTTCCTTGGTCACGCCGTATTTTATAGGAGGTTCATTAAGGACTTCTCAAAAATTTCTCGGCCTCTGACTAATTTATTACAAAAAGATATACCATTTGTTTTTGATGATGATTGTGTAGAAGCATTTGAAATACTTAAGAAAGCATTAGTCTCTGGACCTATTGTTCAGCCACCTGATTGGAATTTACCCTTTGAAATTATGTGTGATGCTAGTGATTATGTTGTAGGTGTTGTTCTAGGGCAAAGAGTTGATAAGAAATTAAATGTTATCCATTATGCTAGTAAGACTCTAGACAATGCTCAAAGAAATTATGCTACTACTGAAAAAGAACTTTTAGCAGTTGTATTTGCTTGTGATGAGTTCAGAACTTATATTGTTGATTCTAAAGTAACTATCCACACTGATCATGCTGCTATTAAATATCTTATGGAGAAGAAAGATGCTAAACCTAGACTTATTAGATGGGTTCTCTTGCTACAAGAATTTGATTTGCATATTGTTGATAGAAAAGGAGCTGGGAACCCCGTTGCAGACAACTTATCTAGATAAGAGAATGTTCTTGATGACCCAATACCTATTGATGATAGCTTTCCTGATGAACAATTAAATGTCATTAGTACTTCTCGTAGTACCCCTTGGTATGCTGATTATGTTAATTACATAGTTTCTAAATTTATACCACCTAGCTTCACATACCAAAAAAAGAAAAAGTTCTTCTATGATTTGAGACATTACTTTTGGGATGACCCACATCTTTATAAAGAAGGAGTAGATGGTGTTATTAGATGTTGTATACCTGAGCATGAACAGGAACATATTCTATGCAAGTGTCACTCCGAAACTTATGGAGGACACCACGCGGGAGATAGAACTGCACATAAGGTATTGCAATCCGGTTTTATTGGCCTACTTTCTTCAAGGATGCCCGTAAGTTTGTCCTATCTTGTGATGAATGTCAAAGAATTGGTAATATTAGTAGACGTCAAGAAATGCCTATGAATTATTCCTTGTTATTGAACCATTTGATGTTTGGGGCTTTGATTATATGGGACCTTTTCCTGCCTCTAATGGATATACACATATTTTAGTTGTTGTTGATTACGTTACTAAGTGGGTAGAAGCTATTCCAACTAGTAGTGCTGATCATAACACTTCTATTAAAATGCTTAAAGAAGTTATTTTTCCGAGGTTTGGAGTCCCTAGATATTTAATGACTGATGGTGTTTCACATTTTATTCATGGTGCTTTCCGTAAAATGCTTGGTAAATATGACGTCAATCATAGAATTGCATCTCCGTATCACCCACAGTCTAGTGGTCAAGTAGAATTGAGTAATAGAGAACTCAAATTAATTTTGCAAAAGACTGTCAATAGGTCTAGAAAGAATTGGTCCAAGAAACTTGATGATGCATTATGGGCCTATAGAACTGCATATAAAAATCCTATGGGTATGTCTTCGTATAAAATGGTATATGGAAAAGCATGTCACTTACCTCTCGAACTAGAACATAAGGCATATTGGGCTATTAAATAGCTCAACTATGATTTCAAACTTGCCGGTGAAAAGAGGTTATTTGATATTAGCTCACTTGATGAATGGAGAACCCAAGCTTATGAAAATGCCAAGTTGTTTAAAGAAAAGGTTAAAAGATGGCATGACAAAAGGATACAAAAGCATGAGTTTAATGTAGGTGATTATGTATTGCTATACAACTCTCGTTTAAGATTTTTTGCAGGGAAACCTCTCTCTAAATGGGAAGGCCCCTATGTTATCGAGGAGGTCTATCATTCCGGTGCCATAAAAATCAACAACTTCGAAGGCACAAATCCGAAGGTGGTAAACGGTCAAAGAATTAAACATCATATCTTAGGTAATCCCATAAATATTGAAACCAATATTATTGAAACCATAACACCGGAGGAATACATAAGAGACACTTTCCAGAATGTTTCAGACTCCGAAAAGGAATAGGTATGTGGTACAGTAAGTAAACCGACTCCAAAACAATTTTTAAGGAAATATTTCTCCGTTTTGGAATATTTAGAAAAATAGAAAATTAAGTAGTGGTCTGGGAAGGACACGAGGGCCCCACGAGGGGTGAGGGCGTGCCCCCTACCTTGTGAGCACCTCGTGTGCCCTCCGGACTCCATTTTCTTGCACGATACGTATTTTGGTCGGTAAAATTCACTATATATTCTCCTGAAGGTTTTGACTCCCATATCACGCAATTATCCTTTGTTTTTGTTTCGAGCTGTCCCGCTGCAGATTAGATCAACATGACTACCCAGGATTCGGAAGGAGAAAGCTATGTGGATGATTACTTAGCTAATCCTAAGGTCTATGGAGATGTGGAGCACGATGGTTGGACCACGGAGGAAGAAGAGGACTATGAACCCAATGGGAAGGAGGAGACGAGCTCAGATGAAGATGAAGCCCCATTACCTCCACCTGGGGATATGCATGTGGAGTTCAAAAAGTCAAGTCTCCCTGATAGGGTAAAGAAACCAAAATTTGAGTTTATCCCTTTTCGTCTCTTGTAGGAAAATAAGCAGGACCTATGCAAAAAGATATTAACCCTGGAGTGGGAGATTGATGATCTGAGGGATCAAAATGCCGTCCTCAAGCATAAATTAAGGGAGAAGTCTATGCCATCAACTAAGTCAACAACACCTCCACCTTCTTCACCAACCAAGGAGACATAATAACATGGGTATGGGCACTCCCTTGGCAACAACCAAGCTTGGGGGAGGTGCCCCGGTATCGTATCACAATCACAACTCATATCTTTACCGTTTTCCTTAGTTCGATCCCATTAGTAGTATTTTGAGCTAGTAGAATAAAGTTTATGGCATGATCTAGTTTTAATATTTGCTTTATGATCTCTCTATGTAATCAAGTCTGTGAGCTATATAATAAAAATTAGTGATGAGTCAAGGGCTTGATTTTCTTGCTATGATCTTGGGTGAATAAAAGAAAAGAGAAAAGAATAAAAAGAAACTAAACTTCATATTGATCTTATTGATAGTAATGACTTCACATAGAAAGAGTGTGATGATTAAAAGTTGTTGGGAGTTGGCAGACATAGCTTTGGTCATCGTTGCAATTAATAGGAAGTAATAAGGAGAGAGAAGTTTCACATATAAATATACTATTATTGACATCTTTTATGATTGGGAGCACTCATCAAAATAAGACATGCTAAAGAGTTGATGTTGGACAAGGAAGACAATGTAATGGGTTATGTTTTCTTATATCTGAGATAAAGTATGTTGTCATGGATCATCCAACATGTTGAGCTTGCCTTTCCCCCTCATGCTAGCCAAATTCTCAGCACCAAGTACAGATACTACTTGTGCTTCCAAATACTCTTAAACCAGTTTTGCCATGAGAGTCCACCATATCTACCTATGGATTGAGTAAGATCCTTCAAGTAAGTTGTCATCGGTGCAAAGCAATAAAAATTGCTCTAAATATGTATGATTAGTGTGGGAGAAATAAGCTTTATACGATCTTGTGATGTGGAAGTAATAAAAGCGACGGACTGCATAATAAAGGTTCATATCACAAGGGGCAATATAAAGTGACGTTCTTTTGCATTAAAATTTTGTGCATCCAACCATAAAAGCGCATGGCAACCTCTGCTTCCCTCTGCGAAGGGCCTATATTTTATTATTATCTTCTACCTTATGCAAGTGTCATGGTGATCTTCACCTCTCCCTTTTTCATTTTATCCTTTGGCAAGCCCAGCGTGTTGGAAAGATCCTGATAGATATATCTAATTGGATGTAGGGGGGCATGAGTTATTATTGTTGACATTACCCTCGAGCTAAAAGGTTGTGGGGCAAAACTATAAGCCCCTATCTTTCTCTGTGTCCGATTAAAACTCCGTAACCACAAGTATTGCGCGAGTGTTAGCAATTATGAAGGACTAGATGATAGTTGAGTATGTGGACTTTCTTTTTAGCTCTGACATAGACTCTCTCGGATGTTATGATAAATTGCAATTAATTCAATGACTGAGGTTATAGTTCGTTGGTTCCCAATAAGGTTTCTGATTCATACTTTTGCATTGTGAATAGATCATCACTTGAACATAAGTAATCATATGACAATATCTATGTATGTTGTTGTTATGAGAATAATCATGATGCCCTCATGTCCGTATTTTATTTTTATCGACACCTCTACCTCTAAACATGGGGACATATTTATTGTTATCGGCTTTCTCTTGAGGACAAGCGAGGTCTAAGCTTGGGGGAGTTGATACGTCCATTTTGCATCATGCTTTTATATCGATATTTATTGCATTATGGGCTGTTATTTCATATTATGTCACAATACTTATGGCTACTCTCTCTTATTTTACAAGGTTTACATAAGGAGGGAGAATGCCGGCAGCTGGAATTCTGGGCTAGAAAAGGAGCAAATATTAGAGACCTAATCTGCACAACTCCAAAAGTCCTGAAACACCACGGAACACCTTATAATAAATAATGAAAAATCCTCGCCAAAGATGAAGACCAGGGGGTCCACACCCTTCTCATGAGGGTGGGGGCGCCCCCCCCTAGGGCGCGCCCCCTACCTCGTGGGCCCCCTGGTGGCTCTCTGATGACCATCTTCTCCTATATGAAGTCTTTCGTCGAGAAAAAAATAAGACGCAACCTTTCGGGACGAAACTCCGCCGCCATGAGGCGGAACCTTGGTGGAACCAATCTAGGGCTCCGGCAGAGCTGTCTTGCCGGGGAAACTTCCCTCCCGGAGGGGGAAATCATCGCCATCGTCATCACCAACGCTCCTCGCATCGGGAGAGGGCAATCTCCATCAACATCTTCATCAGCACCATCTCATCTCAAAACCCTAGTTCATCTCTTGTATCCAATCCTTGTCTCCAAGTCCGGGATTGGTGCTAGTAGGTTGCTAGTAGTGTTGATTACTCCTTGTAGTTGATGCTAGTTGGTTTAATCGGTGGAAGATCATATGTTCAGATCGTTTATGCATATTATTACCCCTCTGATTATGAACATGAATATGCTTTGTTAGTAGTTACGTTTGTTCCTGAGGACAAGGGAGAAGTCTTGCTATTAGTAGTCATGTGAATTTCGTATTCGTTCGTTATTTTGATGAGATGTATGTTGTCTAGCCTCTAGTGGTGTTATGTGAACGTCGACTACATAACACTTCACCATTATTTGGGCCTAGAGGAAGGCATTGGGAAGTAATAAGTAGATGATGGGTTGCTAGAGTGACAGAAGCTTAAACCCTAGTTTATGCGTTGCTTCGTAAGGGGCTGATTTGGATCCATATGTTTCATGCTATGGTTAGGTTTACCTTAATACTTTTGTTGTAGTTGCGGATGCTTGCAATAGAGGTTAATCATATGTGGGATGCTTTTTCAAGTAAGAACAGCACCCAAGCACCGGTCCACCCACATGTCAAATTATCAAAGTACCGACCGCGAACCATATGAACATGATGAAAACTAGCTTGACGATATTCCCATGTGTCCTCGGGAGCGCTTTTCCTTATATAAGAGTTTGTCCAGGCTTGTCCTTTGCTACAAAAAGGATTGGTCCACCTTGCTGCACTTTATTTACTTTTGTTACTTGTTGCTCGTTAGAAATTATCTCATCACAAAACTATATGTTACGACTTATTTCAGTACTTGCAGAGAATACCTTGCTGAAAATCGCTTATCATGTCCTTCTGCTCCTCGTTGGGTTCGACACTCTTACTTATCGAAAGGACTATGATAGATCCCCTATACTTGTGGGTCATCAGATATCAACATGAGTAGCAAAGGATTCAGAGAAAGAAGCTACTATCTCAGAGTCAAGTCCATATTTAGTGCTAAATTCACGGAAAACATCGGTATCCATAAAAGATTTAACACAATCAAACTTAAGTGTTATACCTGACTCCTTACCTTCGTCGAGATCCCAATCTTCAGAGTTGCATTTAATTCTTTCCAATAAATCCCATTTGAATTCAGTAGTCTTCATCATAAAAGATCCAGTACAAGAAGTATCGAGCATGGAGCGATTACTGAGAGAAAGCCGAGCATAAATTTTTTGAATAATCATTTCTTTTGAGAGCTCATGATTGGGGCATGAATATAACATTGACTTAAGCCTCCCCCAAGCTTGAGCGATGCTTTCTCCTTCGCGAGGCCAAAAATTTTATATATAATTACGATCACGATGAACAAGATGCATAGGATAAAACTTCTGATGAAATTCCAATTTCAATCGGTTGTAGTTCCATGATCCCATATCATCACATAGCCTAAACCATGTCAATGCCTCTCCCTTCAAAGATAAAGGGAAGACCTTATTCTTGATAACATCCTCGGGCATACCCGCAAGCTTAAATAATCCACAAACTTCATCCACATAGATTAGGTGCAAATCGGGATGTACTGTTCCATCACCTGTGAAAGGATTAGCTAGCAGTTTCTCTATCATACCCGAAGGAATTTCAAAGTAAACATTTTCAGTAGGTTCAGCAGGTTGAGGAGCAACTCTTTGCTCTACTGGTTGGGGTGAAGATACCTCGAACAAGCCCCTCAAAGGATTATGTTCCATAGTAACAAGTGACAGTAAATTTTAGCACACTATATAAAATTTTTCCTTACCAAATTCCACCTACCAAAGGTGCTTCACTCCCCGGCAACGGCGCCAGAAAAGAGTCTTGATGACCCACAAGTGTAGGGGATCTATCGTAGTCCTTTCGATAAATAAGAGTGTCGAACCCAACGAGGAGCAGAAGGAAATGATAAGCGGTTTTCAACAAGGTATTCTCTGCAAGCACTGAAATTATCGTTAATAGATAGTTTTGTGATAAGGTAATTTGTAATGGGTAACAAGTAATAAAAGTAAATAAGGTGCAGCAAGATGGCCCAATCCTTTTTGTAGCAAAGGACAAGCCTGGACAAACTCTTATATAAAGGAAAGCGCTCCCAAGGACACATGGGAATTATTGTCAAGCTAGTTTTCATCACGTTCATATGATTCGCGTTTGGTACTTTGATAATTTGATATGTGGGTGGACCGGTGCTTGGGTACTGTCCTTCCTTGGACAAGAATCCCACTTATGATTAACCCCTATTGCAAGCATCCGCAACTACAATAGAAGTATTAAGGTAAAACTAACCATAGCATGAAACATATGGATCCAAATCAGCCCCTTACGAAGCAACGCATAAAGTAGGGTTTAAGCTTCTGTCACTCTAGCAACCCATCATATACTTATTACTTCCCAATTCCTTCCCCTAGGCCCAAACAATGGTGAAGTGTCATGTAGTCGACGTTCACATGACACTACTAGAGGAAAGACAACATACATCTCATCAAAATATCGAACGAATACCAAATTCACATGACTACTTATAGCAAAACTTCTCCCATGTCCTCAGGAACAAACATAACTACTCACAAATCGTATTCATGTTCATAATCAGAGGGGTATTAATATGCATAATGGATCTGAACATATGATCTTCCATTGAATAAACCAAATAGCATCAACTACAAGGAGTAATCAACACTACTAGCAATCCACAGGTACCAATCTGAGGCTTTGGGGCAAAGATTTGATACAAGAGATGAACTAGGGTTTGAGATGAGATGGTGCTGGTGAAGATGTTGATGGAGATTGCCCCCCTACCGATGAGAGGATTGTTGGTGATGACGATGGTGATAATTTCCCCCTCCCGGAGGGAAGTTTCCCCGGCAGAACAGCTCCGTCGGAGCCCTAGATTGGTTCCGCCAAGGTTCCGCCTCGTGGCGGCGGAGTTTCTTCCCGAAAGCTTGCTTATGATTTTTTTTCCTCGGCGAAAGACTCCATATATCCAAATATGGGCATCAAAGGGCTGCCAGGGGCCCACGTGGCAGGGGCGCGCCCCCCACCCTCGTGGACGGTGGGTGGTTGATACGTCTCCAACGTATCTATAATTTTTGATTGTTCCATGCTATTATATATTCTGTTTTGGATGTTTAATGGGCTTATTTATACACTTTTATATTATTTTTGGGACTAACCTATTAACCGGAGGCCCAACCCAAATTGTTGTTTTTTTGCCTATTTCAGTGTTTCGCAGAAAAAGAATATCAAATGGAGTCCAAACGGAATGAAACCTTCGGGAGCATGATTTTTGGAACAAATGTGATCCATAGGACTTGGAGTGGACGTCAATAAATCAACGAGGAGGCCACGGGGCAGGGGGCGCGCCCTCCACCCTCGTGGGCCCCTCGTGGCTCCACCGACCTACTTCTTCCTCCTATATATACCTACGTACCCTGGAAACATCAAAGGGCACCACGAAAACCTAATTCCACCGCCGCAACCTTCTATACCCGTGAGATCCCATCTGGGGCCTTTTCCGGCACTCCGCCGGAGGGAGCATTGATCACGGAGGGCTTCTACATCAACACCATAGCCTCTCCGATGATGCGTGAGTAGTTTACCTCAGACCTTCGGGTCCATAGTTATTAGCTAGATGGCTTCTTCTCTCTCTTTGGATCTCAATACAAAGTTCTCCTCGATTCTCTTGGAGATCTATTCGATGTAATCTTCTTTTGCGGTGTGTTTGTCGAGATCCAATGAATTGTGGGTTTATGATCAAGATTATCTATGAACAATATTTGAATCTTCTCTGAATTCTTTTATGTATGATTGGTTATCTTTGTAAGTCTCTTCGAATTATCAGTTTGGTTTGGCCTACTAGATTGATCTTTCTTGCAATGGGAGAAGTGCTTAGCTTTGGGTTCAATATTGCGGTGCTCGATCCCAGTGACAAAAAGGGAAACGACACGTATTGTATTGTTGCCATCGAGGATAAAAAGAGGGGTTTATATCATATTGCATGAGTTTATCCCTCTACATCATGTCATCTTTTTTAAAGTGTTACTCCGTTCTTATGAACTTAATACTCTAGATGCATGCTGGATAGCGGTCGATGTGTGGAGTAATAGTAGTAGATGCAGGCAGGAGTCGGTCTACTTGTCACGTACGTGATGCCTATATACATGATAATACCTAGATATTCTCATAACTATGCTCAATTCTATCAATTGCTCGACAGTAATTTGTTCACCCACCGTAATACTTATGCTATCTTGAGAGAAGCCACTAGTGAAACCTATGGCCTCCGGGTCTATTTTCCATCATACAAGTTTCCAATCTATTTTATTTTGCAATCTTTACTTTCAATCTATGTCATAAAAATACCAAAAATATTTATCTTATTATTATTATCTCTATCAAATCTCACTCTTGCAAGTAGCCTTGAAGGGATTGAAAAACCCTTTATCGCGTTGGTTGCGAGGTTCTTATTTGTTTGTGTAGGTACGAGGTGACTCGCGCGTGGTCTCCTACTGGATTGATACCTTGGTTCTCAAAAACTGAGGCAAATACTTACACTGCTTTGCTGCATCACCCTTTCCTCTTCAAGGGAAAACCAACGCATTCTCAAGAGGTAGCAGTGGCCCCCCTCTGGTACTTCTTTCGCCCAATATTTTTTATATATTCTGAAACATGCTCCCGTGAAGTTTCAGGACTTTTGGAGTTGTGCCGAATAGGTCTCTAATATTTGCTCCTTTTCCAGCCCAGAATTCCACCTGCCGGCATTCTCCCTCTTCATGTAAACCTTGTAAAATAAGAGATAATAGGCATAAGTATTGTGATATAATGTGTAATAACAGCCCATAATGCAATAAATATTGATATGAAAGCATGATGCAAAATGTACGTATCACCAATGAGCCGGGGTGTCTTTGGTGGAACATTCTCAAGTCTGGTTCCAAACATTTTTAAATACCATTCAAATGGACCTCCATATTTACAATCATTATCTGATCCCACACACTTCAAACTTCTACCAGTTTGCCTTTCAACTTTGGTACAGAAGTCCTTGAAGGCTTCGAGCATGTGATACTTGTGTTTCAACACATATGGAAATACTTTTTTGGGATGGTCATCAATTAAATTCACAAAGTGCATTGCTCCACCGTGGGAGTTTTCAGTCATGAAGCAAACACCAGTGTGTACAATATCAAGAACATTTTATGCACGATGTGGAGAGAGTGTTTGAAATGCAACCCTATGTTTTCTGCCAGCAAAACAATGTGCACATAGTTTCATGATTATACCTTTCAACTCAGGGAGGTAGTTCATGCAAGCAACAATGTGCATGTCATTCTCACTCATATGCCCAAATCTCTTATGCCACAATTCAACAAAACGGCCCTTCTCAACAATGTTCAACACTTCATTGCACAACTTGGCTTTAGTCACATAGAGAAATCCTTGCCTAATTCCTCAAGCCACAATCAAAGAACCTTTGGTGAGTTTCCATTTTACTTCACCGACATAACTGGGATGTTTAATGTCGTCAAGTTTGCCCATTGATAATAAATCCAGCCTTATGTCGAGAACATGCCTCACATCATCGAGCACTAATCTGCAACATGCATTTGCTTCAATGCATATAGAACCCCTGCCAACAATTGTTTATGAACAACTATTTCCCATCCTCACTTGACTAGTAATGCCACTAGTGTAAGATGTGAAATAATCTTTGTGTGATGCAATGTCGAAGGATGCACCTGGATCCAAAACCCAACTCATGGCATCATCATGAACAACACTAAAACATTCTTCATCTTGAATGACTTAATACTCTTCGTTCGTTGTGGTCATGGTTGAACTGTTCTCTGCCTTTTGCACGATTTTCTTCGAAAGTTTCACATGTGCAAGCTCTCTTTTGTATTTCCTGCAGAGTCTCTTTATGTCTCCCAGATTGCGACAATGAAAGCAAGTAATGTATTTTGTCTAATTTGAATTTGAACACCTAGGTTTATTTCTACCATACTAAAATTTGTGTGACTATGTACATGGTTATCATTCTTCCCATGTGTTTCAGCCTATGCATCAGAAGAAGAAGAGGCATGAATTCTTATTTATGGCTTCTTCATTGAGCATGATATCCTTCACCATCTCCAAAGTTAGCTTACCATCCAGAGTTGAATTGCTAAGTGCCACAACATGCATGTTTCAACTATTAGTCATGGAACTCGGCAACAAAAATTCTTGCACCTCATCCTCAAAGTTGATCTTCATGACTAGGAGTTGATTTAATTGCCATCGGATGACATTCAAGTGCATAGACAAACCACTCCATATCGGCGCTCAAGCTTTGAAAGTATGTTTTATCACTGATCCCTTGTTCATTGATGTCTTCCTCTCATACATAGACTCCAACTTTTGTCACATCTCATTCACATTTGTCTCATTTGCAACATGGTGCAATATATTGTGGTTCATGTACAACTGAATATACCTAATTTTTTTATGTAGCACTCTCGATTCTTCTTCCAAGACAATTGTGGGTATACTCTTTCACAATTAGCTCATACAAATCCTTGCAACAAAGCATGTCTTCCATAATGAGTTATTGGAAGAATCAAGTATTATCATGCCACTTCTCATAGTGCTTCCTTCCAAAGCATTGTAAGTAACTCTTCCAGCAATAATCAAGATAGTGGGACCATCAAACCTCATAAGCAACCAAAGCTCTAATGCCACTCTATTGGTAATTATCACAAACTTAACGGTGATATGAAACATTGTAGCATAAATGACTTCAACACCATCTCCATGCACTAAATCATGAATCATTGCCCAGTTACAGAAGGAAACATATGTCTTAGTATATATGGAGTAACTTCTGTGAACCAAAACTTAGGATGAAACGTAATGCTTGCAGTAAGTTTCTCTAGAGCGCGACGCTACACCTCAGACATCCATCTATATGTGTCTTGTGCCAAGCAAAAACACATAAAACAGTAGCAGAAAATTAGCAGAGATGAACACCGGTATATTTAGGCCCCCCCCCAATAGTTGAGGTAAAAATCACATGCCAAAGTGTAAGGGTGATATAACCTAGCAATAAGTATTTCCCTTGATTAGAGAACCAAGGTTTATCGAACCAGAAGGAGTTCCTCGGCAAACAAAGTCACTGGTACCTGCACACACAAAACAAAACAAACTTGTCCCCAACAAGTCAAGAAGGTTTCCAAGCTTCTTGCCTTGCTAGTTACAAGATTAAATTGCAAGGGATAATGATAGTTTGATAGAAAGGTAAAAGGGTACAACAAAGAGTAATATTTTTGTTAAGTTTTAGTTATGGAGAATAGACCCAGGGGGCATAGGTTCACTAGTATCATCTCTCTCAAGCACACAAGTGTGGTGGGATGAAAATTTATAGTTGGGAAGCGATTAAATTGCAATGTTTATATTTATGACTATGACCATTCATGGTATAATCTCATATAGACACTGCGCCCATGATAAGTATTAAGTAGTCCGTTATCCAACTCCATCAACTACTAATACTCAAATCCCAAGACCGCTATCCAGCATGCATCTCAAAGTATTAAGTTTACAAGAAACAGAGCATTGCAATAAGTATGATAACATAATGTAGATAGTAAAATAATGAATCAATATAGATGCACATGTGAAAGAGCACCACTCCCTCTAAAGAGAAACACTTTGAACTTGGCCAAAGAAGATGGATAGATCGGAGAGAATCAAAGCTATTTGATTATACAACCAAAAAAGTGTCAAAAGAATCAGTTGAATTCGATGACAATCTAATCATAAAGTGAAAATTTATAATATCCCAATAAACACATGCACGAATTACATTGAATTGATCCCAATCATGTGAGGCAGCTAACGGGAACTTGGTATTGAAGATGAAAGAGAGAGAGCCATATAGCTACCGCCATGGACCCTAAGGTCCTAAGGGAACTACTCACATATGGTCATGGATGTAGCAAGGTCGGTGAAGAGGCCTTCGACAATTGATTGCCCTTCCGGCAGAGTATCGGAACAAGCCTTCATATTCGATCTCCTCGGAACATAAGCTTGTGGTGGCAGAAAAAAAGGGAGATAAATCTTGAGAAGGGTTTTGTGAAATATGAAATCTATATGTGGAGAAATGGACGTAATGTGGTATTTGTGGGCTCCACACGGTCATGGGGTGCACCACCAGGTTGTGTGGGGCCCCTATGGCTCCTCTCGTATCCCTCTGATGCTTCTTGGAGCCTTCGTGCCCTGAAAAAATCGTATTAAATCCTCATAGTGTTTTTACCTCCATAGATATTGATTTTCTGTAAAGTCAAAAGCATGCAGAAAACAACAACTGACACTGGGCACTGAATTAATTGGTTAGTACAGGAAAAATTATATAAATTGTCATAAACATATACAAAAGTGATATTATAGTAGCATGAAACAATAAAAAATCATAGATACGTTTGAGACACATCAGGGATATCAGAAGTTCTTCCATATACAGCAATAGAGACTCTCATACATCAAGATCTCTCAAATCTTGGATGACCATAATAAGATTTGGAGCTCAAGGATTAGGGATTGAAACAATCTCACCAAAGATGGTGGATCATAACTTGAGGTGACAAGGTGGTGGATTTGGACTGCACAATCTTGGGGAGGAGATCCCTTTGCTGGAAAGCTCTTCCCTCAGCCTTCCTCTCTTTCCCTTTCTCTCTTGGTTTTTCCTTCTTCTCTAATGAAGGCTAAATTGATTTTTGCCACTTGTATTGGTGGCTGCTGGATGGAAGGATAGACATCTCACCTCCCTCACATCCAAATACCAAAATTACCTTAGGTCATAATCCTAATGGGTAGTGGGTTTTTCCATATGTTTGTCATCTCCTCACAACCCTCATGACGAGGATATTCCAACACTAAGAACTTCAATCTCAACTTGTTAACTGAAGTGAAGATAGAGGCTTTGCCACCCGATCAACAAAATCAAAAGCACTAGAGAATAGAGGTAACAGACCGTCATGGTTGTACTTATGAACAACTCAGCAACACAAGGTATCCCCCATGAATCCACGTCTGAGCTATTTCATGTTGTTGAGACCGTCTAAAACCTCAGTTACATGATTTTTTTTGTTCCAAATCAGTTGATTTTGCTGTGTCGTACTATTCATCGTATTCCTCCCATCCCTTCTTCCAACCCAGTCCAAACCACTTGCCGCGGGCCACCCGATGAGTGTATATTTTACACTCATTCCACCATTGTTTAATTTGAACAATCCCAGATATTATGAAAATCGCTCAAAATATCTCACTAATGACTAATGAACACAAAAGATTGCACATCACTTTGTTTAATTTGTTTGCTTAGGAAATGGACCGTAACAGGGAAGGAAATAGAGCAACAAGTGAAATATAAAATATGGACATCAAGCTAAGCCAACCGGAGGCATCACAAAGGATCAAGGAGAATACGGCGTCTGCCCGCTCGTGCCCTACCCTAGCAGTTCCGTGACGTCATTCCCGACACACTTTATAAAAGGCTCAAGGCCCCATTCGCAACTGAACAAGCAGAAAAGGATCAGAGAGTCTCCACAATCACAACCACCATTCCCAGAAAGCCTAACACGTTATCGATGAACATTTTTTCCTAGTACATGAATTTTTTTTTAAAGTAAATATATTTTTATTCCTAGTACATGAACATCTTTTTTGCAAACAAATGCGTCAACATTTAAAAAATATGTGGACTTGTTTTAACTAATTTAGTGATGGCAAGATCATTCTTCTAAATATATGATATTTAAATAAATATGTGTTATTTATTTGAAAGCATGAAAATTATATTTAGTGATATATGTATTATATATACACAAATAAAATGGCCTTACTGGGCCGCATAGGTGGCGACTCATCATTTAAGGGGGGCTTCATCCATTTAATCTGCTATTCTATGTTGATCCCTCAAAACCGTCGGAGCGGGGGATGCTTCTCTTCACCTAGTCTACTTCGTACTTGTTTATGCTTTATGCTTGTTTTTATTCGTGTTGGTACTTGCTTTCTCCTCTTTTTTCTCATTCATGCATTCTTGTTAGCAAAGTACGTTTAAATTTGAGAATCTCCTATTCACCCTCACCCCCATCCTCTAGTTGATACATCTCGATCTTTCAAAAATTTAGGAAACTTGAAGGTTATAAAGACATGGGGAAGGATATAAGAAATCATGTTTGAAAGGAAATTAGGAAAACTCGGGGAAAACAATATTGATTGTATGTACCTCTTTTTAAATGACCCGTACTTTCCTATAACACTTTTCACTATTCTACATTTTTACTTGCATTTTTTATAACTCCCCTTATTTTTACCTAATGCAAACTAATTATTTTATATATTAGCATTACTAGATTTTAATATAGAGTATTTGTTTATAGGAAATATTTCTATAGTTTCTACATTTCGTAATTATTGGCAATATATTTGAAAATAAACAAAAATTTCCTTCTTTAATTATCTCCTTTTTTTTCAAAATTCTTGATATCTTTACCTTTCAGAAATTACCAGTCCCGAAGAAAATGTTGACCGGGTAGGCATTGTATGAACCATTATACTGTTGCAATTTTATGTGGCGCAAGGGGCCAATCCATTTGTTATCGACAATGGATGATCTAGAACTTTTGGAATTGGTTCAGGGACTGAACTTAGACTGTAATAAAAAAATCTCTTTTACCCCTTGATTTGTCTTTTCTTAGATTTTTCAGCTTTTTTCAAACCCTTGATCTGGAGTAAAGTTGAAGTAGAGAGTACGTCCAGACTTATTTTTGGTGGTATTTTTATGTTGATATGGAATATGTTCATCTCACGGGGTAATGCATATGCTGTTGATCTTTTTTCTAGATACACATGTTGACTTTCAATAACATGCATGGTAGGTAGTATTCTTCTTTTTCAGATCTACTCCCTCTGTCTTGGAATATAAGAACGTTTTTGACACTATGCTAGTGTTAAAAACGTTTTTATATTTTGAGACGGAGGGAGTATTAATTATATATGTAGATTGCAGCTGTTAATCTGACCCAAGGGGAAGCACACGCACACGCACGAGCCCCGCCTGACTTGAAAGAACGATCAATCGTTTTTGCGAATATCATAGCTTTTAACATATATATGAGACAAAAGAATATACATACATGTTACAAAAAGATCGAAAAAATCCCCAACTTCAGATCAGAATTCAGAATGCAGACGAATAAATGGCAGGCAAATCAAGCTACGTACACGCGCAATCCCATGCAGCTTGATGCCATTGCCATATGCAGCCTAGCTGAGATCGACGCGGCAGTACGTGCGAGGTAGTAGCGAGCTAGTAAGAAAATGCCTAGCTTGATCAGGTGAATAATTAATAGCCGAACTGCTGGTTGCTGGTGAAGGTCATGCCGAACCCCCACCACGCCGGCACGAGGTTGTACATGTAGAGCGTCTGGCCGTTGGTGGAGGTGACGGAGAAGGAGATCCCCTGCCCGACCAGCGGCGCGTTGCACTGCCAGTTCGCTCCCCAGTTCCGGCTCAGCTGGATCCAGTCCGTCCTCTCCCCCTTGATCGACACCGACCGGATCGACCCCGGCCCGCCCACGTTGGTGATCAGCACCAGCTCGAAGTTGTTGAACCCTCCCATGGTGAACCTGATCCCTCCCATCTTCGAGCACCTCACCCTACGCCACCATCAGGACATGGCGACATGCTCATTATATACTACACTCATATAAGATAATGGAAGGAAGAAGAAGAAGTTATGTGGGCACTCTTCACTTACTGCTGGTAGAGGATGGGGACGATGCCGGCGCGGTAGATGGCGAGCGTCTCCCAGGCGGGCTGGGACATGTCGAAGTGTTGGCGCGGCGGGTTGCACCAGCCGCCGTTGTCGTTGGCGAGAGCCCAGTTGGGAGGGCAGAAGTTGGTGGCGGTCACGGTGATGGACGTGCCGGGCTTGCACATCGTCGACTTGCCGGTGTCGCAGGTGATGAGGTAGCACTGCCCGCACGACGCGCCGTCGTTGAACAGCGCCGTGCTCAGCGCCGCCGTGTTGACCCCGTACCCAGAATTGTACAGGTTCCCGTACCCACACGCGCCCCCCATTGTCCCGGAGCCGTCGGCGCCGCCGTAGAACGTGGCCGTTCCTGGGTACCACCACGCCTGGGCCGCCGGCAGGAGGCAGCCGGCCGCCGCCAGGACGACGAACAGGGCCAACATGGATCTGGCCATCTCAGCTGAGATGAGATGGGCAGTGAGCACTAGTAGAGCTACAAGAGATGGAGGGACAGGCGGAATCAATGGTGTAAACTTGGTGGATTTGCAGAGAACGTGGAGTGGCTTATATAAGAGGAGCAGGGGAATGAGAATTTGTCAGGGAATGGCAGAGAACATGCCATGGATCGATCGACATCCCAGTGCACGCTAGGCTGCTAGCGAAGCTCACATGCAATATGATGCCAACAAGGAATTGCGCGTTAATTAAATTGGACGACTTATTGGTGCATGCATGCGCGTGCAGCATGGCATGGCATTTTGTACGTCTCTCCTGACGATCAAGTGGGCGATGTCCTCAAGTGGGAGGATAATACATTCCATGCATGCTCCATAATCCATTAATCCGTAGCTCCGTGCTCGCCGGCTTGAGATGGAGCCTATTGGACGATCATGGACAGCTTAGTATCCATGGCATACGCCGTTAAACTAGAGTATTTTGGAATGAACTCGCATGGCTTAAATTATGGTCGTCTCTCTCGTGTGTGGGATAACTGATTAGCAGCAGATTCTTGGAGCGGAGGGAACTCGGGGCCACATGAGGCCATGAGGGCCAGCGGTGTCCGCACATGAACGATGGCCCTGGAGGTGGATAAACTAGACGAAGTACGTGCTTATCATCTCACCGCGTACGTACGTTGGTTGGTAGATGCCTAATCATTCTCAATCTGGCTGAAAGAGTCAGCGGTTTAGTGCCTGGACTTGGCCTAGTTGACGGCATTGTTTAGAGGAAATTAAAGAGCTTACCAAGTCGTTCACACTACACAGACAATCAGACGGAGTGACAAGCAGAGGAAATTGTTTGTTTTGACAGAGTTTGGTACCATTCCTGGTGGTTATGCTTCCATGGTCCAGTCAAGTGCAGTTAAGCGTTGCGGGGTTACGGCCTCTAGTGTACTGTACTGACCTTGTACCATTGTACGGCACCGGCACAGCCTCTCTTTCCATTGATGTTGTTGGTGTTGTTGTTGTTGTTGTTGAGTACACCGGACTGATGGACATGGACCAGTCCCAAGTGCACTTGGCTAAGCTAGACCAAGTGGCATCGTGCAGAAGAGAACCAACAACTTTACCAATAGTTTTAATAAAAAAGAAATGTTTTTGTTGTTGAGGTTCTTAACAAAAGGGTGTGACTAGGTTCAATTTTAGAAGAACTTTTTGGGGAAATTCCATTTAATTATGGCGGAGCATAATTGACACCTAGCTACTTTGGAATTACTCTCTGTCAGATGAGTAGACACTGTAAGTTGGCCCCTGGCTGCTAGTGATTTTTTCACTATCGGGTCTTTCTATCAGAAAATAATAATGAAGAGGCAAACTTCACCTCCAAATTTCACTGGAAGATTAAGCTCCCTTTAAACATTAAAATCTTTTCTGGTTAATCTTGTGAAATAGCACCATTACAAAGGATAATCTGCTTAGAAGAGGTTGGAAAGGGGCAAAAACATGTCAATTTTGTGTGTGTGTGTGGGGGGGGGGGGGGGGGGGGTTGCTAAATTGAACTACAACATTCTTCAATTTGCATTTGGTTTAGGGATGTATGTGGTAGTATGCATGATCTAATTCAGCCCTGGTTATCATGATCTACTCTAGTGTTCTGGACTATTTGTGAAGTCAGAAATGAAGCCTATTTCGACAATAAAAGGGTCACTGGCCGATTTGAATTTGTTTCTTCCATTGGCTAAATGTTTGGTTAACTCTGCAGGAAAAACAGGAAAAATGTGAGGCCTAAGATGGCGAGTAAGACTGTGCAAACCAACATGTGGGATCCGACAAGGGGACCCTATCTCTCCTTATTTGTTTTTGCTAGCAACAGGGGGCTTTTCGTGCCTTATAAAATCAAGAGAAGAGTCATCTAATCTGGACTAGAAGTGGCACCTTCGGCGCCGCCAGTTAATACTTATTTTTGCACAGATGATAACTTGTTGTTTTTCAGGGCAAATGGAGTGGGAGCATCAGGGGTGCACCAGCTGTTGGACACCTATTGTCAAGCTACAGGCTAGAGAATCAACTATGACAAATCTTCACAGTAAAGAAGTTCCTGACAATGTAAGAGCTGAAATAAAAGGCTTACTAAATCTCCCCAACGAAACCTTGAGCGAAAGGTATCTAGGGATGCCATCGAATGTGGGACCTTCCAAAAATGATGCTTTCAAATATCTCAAAGACCGCTTGTGGAGCAAGGTACAAGGATGGATTTAGAAAAGCATGACCACGGCAGGAAAAGAGGTACTTGTGAAAGCAGCCATGCAGGCGGTTCCTATCTATTTCATGTCATGTTTTAAACTTTCAAGAGGTTTGTGCGAACACCTAAATATGCTGATTCAGAAGTTTTAGTACGGTAGCAGAGATGGTAAGAGGAAACCTGCTTGGGTTGCATGGAAGGACATGACGCAACCAAAGGATATGGGAAGCCTTGGTTTCAAGGATTTCGAGCTATTTAATTTAGCTTTGCTCGCTAGGCAGGCTTGGCTGATATTGCAGAACCCAGAATCTCTTAGTTCTCGCGTACTCAAGGGTGTCTACTTCCCATGACAACAATACTAGAGGCAGTCCACGAAGGCCATCCCAGCCAAATATGGAGGGTTATCATTGAAGGAAGGGACATCCTGAAACAAGGCTTGATACAAAGAGTTGGTGATGGCTCAACCATCAACATATGGAATGACAACTGGTTGCCTAGGGACGAGATGATGAGACCATACGGGTGTTTGGTAAATAACCCTCCTCAAACCGTGTCTGGATTGATTGATTCGACCACAACTAGTTGGGACATGCATTGCATCCAGCAGGCAATGCTTTCAAATGATACCCCATCTGTAGCATTCCGCTCTGCACCAGAGTTGTCTCAGATTTTTTTTCATGGAATTATGAGAAAAGGGGGCTCTTCTCGTCCCAGTTAACTTACAAAATGCTTATCACAACAAAACAACGGTGCGAGGCCTGGCTCGAAGAAACAGTAGGGACATCCAATACAGCAAAAGAGGAGCACATGGAAATAAATATGATGTGTCCAAGTACCAAGAAAAATACGGTTGTTTCTCTGGAGACTCGCGAGACATTCGCTGCAACCGAGGATGTCAGAGAACATCGAAACATGTCAACTACCAGCTCATGTTGATTTTGCGGTGCTCCTGGCTCATGGAGGCACTCCCTCCTACTGGATGGTGACCTTGCGAATCAGCTGAGGGCGTCAACCGAACCAGCAGCGAAAGCATGGCTATTCTTGATGATCCAGGTATTATCGCATGACGCTTTTCTGAAGCTAGCGATCACCTTGTGGGCAACTTGGACTGTGCGAAGGAAGGCTATACACGAAGGTGTCCTCGAGAGCCCCCAGGCAACTCATGCTTTTATCAATCAGTACATGACGGAGTTGGAAATTGTCAAGGACCAGCAACCAACAAGGTCGATCGGGGGCTCAAACCAGCAAGCACCGAGTGTCAACGCACGGCCCAGGGCCCCGTCGACAGGTTTTGCAAAAACTCATGTGGATGTAGGCTTCTCAAAATACCACACAAGGGGCTCGACTGCGGCGGTTTGTCGTGATGAGCACGACACATACCTGGGAAGCTCTTGACTGAATGTCTCAGGAGTACATGACGCAGCTATCCTAGAGTCGGTTGCTTGCCAAGAAGCATATGCTCTGGCAGAAGATCTAGCTCTTCACAATTCTGTCATTGCTTCAGATGCCAAACAAGTAGTAGATGATATAAACCGGAATGGCAGAGGCACATATGGTTCATTCATCACCAAAATCAGGCCTAGGGCAGCGAGTTCAACAACAAGGTTATTTATGAAGGTCGTCGTTCAAACAATGATGCACATAGCTTAGCAAAGTTTTTTTCCCTTAATTTAGTTCAGGGGCACCACATGTGGCTTATTCAACCCCATGATCCTTTATGTATCCCACAAAATATAGCATTTGATGAATAAAGTTATGTTCACCCCTCAAAAAAAGGAGGGCTCTTCATAGAAACGTTTTTTCCTTTCTTTTTTTCCTTTTTTATTTCTTATTTTTTACATTTTATTTCCTTTTTTTCTTCTTTTATTTTTTCTCCATTTATTATTTTAAATTCTATTTTTTCTGAATTCAGGAGCAAATTTTGAAATCCGAGGACAATTTCTGAAATTCATGAGAAATTTTTAAATTTCAGGATCAGTTTTAAAATTCGTGAAATTTTATTAGAATTCAAGAACATTTTTTTTACTTTGCCGACATTTTCTTAAATCATCTTACAGTTTTTCGAATCAGTAACTTTTTTATTCTTTAAAATTTTGGGAATATTTTCAAAATTCACAAACATTTTACCAAATTCCCAATCTTTTTTTGAATTCGTGAATATTTTTCAAAATCAAGTAACATTTTAAAGATTGGTGAAAGTATTCTGAAAATTTGAGCATTTTCTAATTTGCGATATTTTTTTAATATAATTTTTTTTATTTCAAATTCATGATCATTTTTGAAATTTTGCAAATATTTTTTGTAGTCCGGAAGTATTTTTCAAATTTGTGTACTTTTTTGAATTTTGGAACATTTTATTAATTCGGAACTTTTGTTGAAATCCCTAACATGTTTTAAAGAACCAGAAAAATAAGTACAAAAAACAAAACAAAAATGATGGAGCGTCGCCACGCATATTACCGGCAAAAAGCTACCATGGGGAAAGGAGGAGCTTGTGTTTCCTCTTTATTACCCGCGTAGTTCGGGAAATAGGAGGTCCCAGATCAACACCAACGTGTCAGTGGCGAAGTTTCATAAAATTGTTGGACGGGCCAAGGTGGGCTAGCGCAAAGAATATCACATATATTGTGTTCTTCAGGCCCGGTACTACTCATTCTTCACTGTTTTCTGAAGCAACTATCCACCTGTTACCCCTTGCAGGACTCCCACAAGAGTCACGCCATCACGTGTCGCGTGTCGGGCACTCTCTCGAGTTTTGGTTTTTTATTTTTCTAAACATGTTTTCAGGTTGTAGATGGAGTTCTTTTTTTGGTTTTTGCCTGGTTTTTCCTATGTTTGGGAGGAAAATATTTTTTCTTGAATGGTAACTGTGCTTCTTGAAAAGAAAACTATATTTTCATAAGAACTAATCCCTTCGTCTCATAATGTAAGACGTTTTTTGACCCTACACTAGTGTAAAAAAACATCCTATATTATAGGACGAAGGGAGTACTAATTTGCTTCTCGTGAAAGCATTGTGATTCTCGTGAAAGTACTGTGATTCTCAAAAAAGGAAAAAAAATCATGCTTCTCAGAAACCACTCCAACTTCTCTCAACCTCCACTTCTCCAGGTTTTGTTCACACTACTATTCGACCACACGACTACGCTACTCTAGCATCATTTCCACCCTGAGACCCAGACTAGTCTGCACCATTATTGGACGGACCCAAATACAGGATGAAAACCGAACCTCCAAGCAAACCAGGGAACTCGATCTCCTGCCCTGTCCGACCGCTCAATGTACGACGGAGGAGTCAGTAGGAGAACTGAAGGTTGGAGGTGAAGGCCTGGCCGAAGCTCCACCACGCCGGCACGACGTTCGGGAAGACGACGGTCTGGCCGCCGGTGTCGGTGACCCCGAAGGTGAGCGCCTGGCCGGCGAGCGCCGCCAGCGACTGCCAGTTGGCGCCCCAGTTCCGGCTCATCGGCATCCTCTCCGTGGCCGTGCCCTTCACCCACACCGCCTTGATGTCCCCCGTCCCGGCCACGTTCGAGATGAGCACCAGCTGGAAGTGCTCGAACCCTCCCATGGTGAACCGCACCCCTCCCCGCTTCACGCACGCCACCCTACAAAAGTAAAACATCACACACTGATTAATCCATCCATCCAAGTCAAACCGCCCATCCAATGGTGGAGCAGTACCTTTGGTAGAGCACCGGCACGACGCCGCCCTTGTAGATGCCGATGTGGAGCCAGGCAGGCTGCGCCATGTCGAAGTGCGCGCGCGGCGGGTTGCACCAGCCGCCGCCGTCGGCGCCGGCGAGGGCGTAGTTGGGCGGGCACAGGTTGGTGGCCGTGACGGTCACCGACTTCCCCGGCACGCACCACTGCGACTCGGCCTCGTGGTCGCACGTCACCCGGTAGCACTGCCCGCACGATGCGCCGTCGCCGAACAGCGCCTCGCTCAGCGCCGCCGTCCCCGTCCCGTACCCCGTCCAGTACAGGTTGCCGTACCCGCACGCGCCACCTGCACCCATGCATGCACGCATTGAGAACTTCGCGTACTCCTTAACCACTCCACTGTACCTGCTGGTAGTTCTACTTCTAAAGTAAACACAGGCTAGCAGTGGGCGCGCCCGGCGAACTTACCCATGGTGCCGGAGGCGTCGCTGCCGCCGTAGAACGTGGCCGAGCCTTTCGACCAGCCCGCCGCCTCCGCCGGCACCAAGCGCGACTCCGCAGCGAGGACGACGGCGAGCAGCATAAAGGTCCATGGTTTACTCCGCTTCTCCATTTTCTCAAGATCGATCGTCAGTGAGAGTGATGGCCGGCCCGCCGGTGTGATCGGTGAAACGTGGAAGATAGTCCCAGCTCTCGTGCAACATACAGTACACTGTACGCGCGGTACTTAACTAAGTAGCGGGAGTGAGCGATCGATCGAGTGGAATCGATTTCATAATTTTAACCCTGCGCGCAGGTCGGTGCAGCGAATCGGCGGAGCGTGTGACGCGTGCACTGGAAACTGGATCGGTCAGCTAGAAGTGCGCGCTCTTCTCGCAGATCGGATCGCCGGATCGACCCGCTCCGTGTTTCTTTCCTCGTACAGTAAGCACCGGCCATGTTTGCCTTTTCTTACCAGGACGACGAACTCAGGGCCGGCCCTGGGGAGGGGGGGCGGCCGCCCCCGGCCCCCAAAGTCTAGGGGCCCCTCCCCAGCAGGTATGTGTACGTAGGTTATGGCCCAGCGTATTTGATATTTCCACAACAGAAAAACTCTTTATCAGGCTGGCCGCTGGCCAGCTGGGCCTCAAGCAGCGCGGAGGTATAGGCTCGTACGGAAAGCAGCAGCGCAGTCAGCCTGGAAATCTTATCTTCACCCCTCTAAACATTGTGACGGGTTAAATAAAGGCTTTGCGAGGTTGTTTAAAAAAACAGCACAGTCGGCAGGGCACGGAGGCAGCGATCGTTCCTTCCTTTTTTTTGAGGATTTTCCTTTCTTCTTCCATTACGTATTATTGTATAAAAAGAAAAGAGTGATTGATCCCTTTCTATTTCATCTTGCATTGACGCAGCCTCCCAGGCCGCCGACGCTTCCTTTCTGTTCGTGATTGCACGCCCGATGCTCTTTTTCCCTTTCCTTCTGATCCTAATTCCCGTCCTACTTCAGATCGTCAGCCGCTCGTCGCCGATTTCAATTCCCCGGGGGCCCGTGGTATCCCCTCTTTGCTTTCCATCCATCCCCAATTCGACTGTCCGAGGTATATCATATATTCATATATAATCATATTGTGATTCCCTGGGTTCATAGCCAGCATTGTGGCATTGTTGAACTAGTAATGCATATTTTTTAGCATTGTGTCTTATCTTGTTGCCGCAAAACAATACGCATCTGGTAGCAATAAAAGGAAAAGGAAGAAAATACAAGGTATAACACAATATTTTGAGAAGTACAAAGATGAGGAGTTTTCTGCTAGTTTAATAATTACCAAAGGTATTACAACTGAAATGAGTATAGAGCCATTGTTTTTAGTATAAAACGTCGTGCTACGTGGAAGAAACAATTTGACGGAAGTGATTGCCAACAAGAAATTCTGGAAGCTGAGAAGACCTTCCAAGTTAAATTGTTTTTTTGCTTGATATGGCGATCACTTCTTCGTTGAGACTACAAAGTTTTTTGAACAATGCAAATAAGCTATCTATATGTGATGATGATGCATTGAAAAAATAAGAAGAAAAGAAAAGTTGGAAAATTTTCACCTTGGGGGCATTTCGTCGAATACGTGGTGCGCGTCGGCGGCCGGCTCAACAAGTGAGCTCGCCGGCGCTTCGGTAGCCGCCGCGGTCGTCGAACGCCCTGCAAGCTTCTTTCCCCTCGCCTTCGTGATGCCGGAGCCGTCCGCCGCCTTGTTTTTCCTCGCGGATGTTTTGCCCTTCTTCGTCCGCGCCGCATTGGGGACCTTCTTCGACAGTGCGGCGGCGGCACGGGACGGCGCCGTGGTCATCCGCGGCGGCAAGAAGAGGCTGCGCGCGAGGCCGATGCTCGGCGGAGCTCTGGCGGCGGCTGCGCGGGGGGGGGGGGGGGGGGGGGGGTCGCGGCTGTGCAGCGGGGTGAGCGGGGCGCCGGTGTGCGCGTCCATGGGTGGGCGGCAGGGCGCCGGCGCCGGCGCGCGCGGGGCGTAGGACGAGGAGAGGAGAGAGTGCGGCGCGAGCGCTCAAGTGTGCCGTACGCTGTAGCTGGCGCCCGAAATACGCCGCGCGGGTAAGTGTTTTCAACCGCGCGCCCAACCCGTTATAGCGCGCGCGCCGTTTTTACGTGCCCGCTGAAGCGACCCGCCGCATTGCGCGCGCGCTAAAACGGCTTAATTTGCGGCACGACACTAGTTTAGTGTGGCTGTTGGAGATACTCTAAATAGACCGGCAGGTCACACGAGGGCGGCGGCCACAGCCGGCCACAGGGAGAATCCAGGTGCATGCGCTGCCGTGCTGTCACAAGGATTGTGGCGACAGAGACGGTGCCGGTGCGTGGTTGTTTAACAAAAATTCAAAAGTCCACCAGCTATCTATGACGGATAGCTCATGCGCTGTGGATTCCCGAAAAAAAAACCCACATGCGCTGTGGAAAGTGTGGACTATTTCTTCCTAGGGAAACTTTTTTTTTGAGGTGATGCCCTTGGGCGTCTTCCTAGGGAAACTATGGTACGATCTGTGACGTCAGAGGGCAGGAGCTTTGAAAGTTAGCGACTTCTGGGCCCGGCCTTTTGTTTCTATCTTTTTTTTTCACCGGGTTCCTTTCTTCTTTTTATTTAACACATATCTATTTTTTCAGTATGCATCACACATTTTTCTTATGCACGTGCAACATTATTTTGATACATGTTAAATATTTTTCAAATACATGATGTATATTTCCAAATAACATGTTTTAATGTATTTTTAATACATGTTCAAACAAATCCAAATATATGTTAAATATTAGCTTTAATAGTATGAAACATTTGTTAAACTACGCGAATTGTTTTTCTGACATTTTTCAAACATTTCTTTTAATGTCATGAACATTTATTTGGAATATGTGAACATTTTATAATGTCACGTACATTGTTTTAAATCACGTTAATATATTTTTGTATTGCATAATTGTTTAAAAAAATGTAAAAATACATTTTATGAGACAAACAGTGCTAGAAATGCCTAGGACGAGATATCGAGCAAAATTGAAAATTGAAGGCCACAATTTTAGGGAGCGTTATACATCGGCATTGCAAGTCTGCGTGGAGTCCTCGTTTGCGTCTACCCTAGGTGGACGACCAATATGTGTGCACCGGCAGCTTACATGAGGAGCATAGCGGCCACAATCCACAAGGAGAATTCAGGTGCATCCGCTGTTGTGTTGTCACATGGACTGTGACGACACTGGCAGTGTTGGTGCGTGGTTGTATCAAAAATTTAAAAGCCCACCCATGCTCTCCTTCTCTCTGATGTTGGGATTATCGGGCGTAATAGCTGAACATCCCATCTATGCGTGAACGTTGTGTTGATCAGCCTATGAACTGGACATAGATGTACAATACGTAAAAGATGATGGCCTAGGATGACATGGCGAGGAAAGATGAAAGTTGAATGCCAGGGCTATTTCTCGCCCATTGCTAGACTCAACATGGTATCACCTTTGACAATACGTAAAAGATGATGGCCTAGGATGACATGGCAAGGAAAGATGAAAGTTGAATGCCAGGGCTATTTCTTGCCCATTGCTAGACTCAACATGGTATCGCCTTTGGTGCAGGTGATACTTGGTCGGCCTAGTACAACAGCTGCAACGCGAGTTTTTATCTCTATGCTTTACTTTATCATATTATCATTGTTTTGATCTCCTTCATGTTTTTTTGGTGTTTCCTTTTCCTCCTTTTTTTTCTGTTGTTGTCTTCGGTTTTCTTTGTTTCTTTCTTTGATTTTCATAGGTTTGCTTCGGATTCTGCATTTTACCTTTTACTTTTATTGTTATTTTATATTTTTACTTATATTATAACACATGTCCACTTTATTCATACACATTTTACATTTATAGTATACATCATGATATATGTATATATATATAAATGTTTTAATGTCTAATTCATAAATACACATTGTACACTTTTTATATACATCTGAAACATTATTTACATGCATATTTAACATGTATTAATACATGATTAACATTTTTTCTAAATCTTTTTTAATATGTGTTAAACATTTTTCCAATACATGTTGAATCATTTTATCAATCATATGGAGCATTTTCTTAAAACTACGAGAACATTTTTTTACAATGTATAAACCTTTTAAAAATGGTACTAACATATTTTTCAAATGTGTGTACATTTTCTTCATTTTTACATACATTTTTTAATTGTGTCACACATTTGTTTTGAATTACAATAACGTTTTATGAAGATGTGACATACATCTTTTTTAAGCACGCGGACTTTTTATATAAATGTGATGACATTTTTTTAATGCTATCGATATTTTTTATAAATTAGTCTAACACATTTTTACACTGCATTACATTTCTAAATTCATGATTTTAAAATCCTAACTAAATATGTATTTAAAACATCACAAAAATGTGAACAAAAGAAAAGAAAATTAATGAATTAATGAAAAACAGAGAAGAAGAATAAACAAACCTACAAGAAACTACTTCGGCCGGCCCATTCTAGCTATAAGGGAGACAAAGCCACTCCCAAATTTGAATGGCTCAAATCAATGGATTGTTTATATATTGTTACATACTTTTATTTTGCTAATTTATTTAAAAATCACCGCATATGAAAAGTTGCTAGTGCAATAAACAATGATAGTTTGCAAAATATTCATCATGGGTTAAAAGATATTCATCGTGGATTGAGAAAGTGTTCATCACGTGTGAAAACATGTTCACTACGTAAAGAAAGTCGGCATGTATCTAAAAATTGGTCATTGTGGTTTTTTTTTCCTAAAAATGTATTAATAAATGTTAATCTTGCATATAAAAATGATCAGGGTTTATTGAAAAAAATGTTATCTTATGTTTAAAAAATGTTCGTCATGTGTTAAAAATATATTCAACATGTAGTTTAGAAATGTGCATTGTGTATTTACAATATTTCATCATGTATTTAAAAGATATTTATGTACAAAACGAATGGAAAAATCAATAAAATAGAGCTAAGTGCTGAAGAGAAAAGGTGCTTATTTCACCATGTTCTTTTAAGGGTGTTTTTGTAAGTGCTGATTATATGTAATATATATTGCCTCCGGCCTGAGAGAGAGAGAGAGAGAGAGAGAGAGAGAGAGAGAGAGAGAGAGAGCTCAGCAGATAGCAGACCATCAGAATGGTTTCATTCAACATCCAACGCCAGAAGTGATTTGCGACACTTGTCTATGACAATGCAGAAAGGGTAGGTCCAACGTTCGTTGTCATTTGTCCCTGTTTACCCAAGAGAAGAGGTGAAGCATATGAGTTTACCCAAGAGAAGAGGTGAAGCATATGAGAAATGAAGGATGTATCAGTGAGTTTCAATAATATGGTCCTAAGTGTTTTGGAATTATTTGATTTTGCTAAAATGACTTATATACCTGGACGGAAGAAGTAGTACACTTCTCAATGTTAGCATGACATGCACTGTACTTATCTATATATTTGTAATACTGTTGTAACTTTCCTGGTCTTCAGGATCGCACCTTCCCCTCCTCTTCGGCCTGCGTGCCTTCCGTTACGGGAGACAAGGGGAGGGGGTGCCTGTATATGTATATGTACTCTCACGACATAATGATATCGACAGTTCAGTGCCTTTCTCTCGTCTAGCCTGGTATCAGTCGCCATGGCGTTCGAGGATCTCTTCGGCGATCTCCCTGCTCCCGCTGCTCACTCCTCCTCTCAGGCCTCACCGCCGGGGACATCCTCACTCCTCCTGAGCTCCACCACTCCCGCTGCCTCCTCTGCCATTACCACGGAGCTGCTGCCTCCTCCACCCCTACCTCCCACCACCGGACCCCTCAATATCCACCAAGATCACATCTCAAACCACATCAAGTTTAAGCTTGATCCTGCCGAAAACAACTACACCAAGTGGCGTATGTTTTCAATCTCGTTCTCCTCCAGTATCGTGTTCAGGACCACGTCGCTTGCCCACCTCCTCCCAACACCGACGCCGACTGGCTGGCCGTCGACCAGCGCCTCCTCCTCTGGATCTTCTTCACCCTCTCCGACTCCCTCATCGATCTCATTATGGGTGGCGCCGTCGACGCCTACACGGCCTGGACGCGCATCCGCGATTACTTCCTCGCCAACCAGGGCACCCGCTACCTCCACCTCACCCGTCAGTTCCGCAACCTGAAGCAGGGCGATCTCCCTATCGCCGACTACGCCTGCCGCCTGAAGGGCCTCGCGGACGGCCTCGCTGACACCGGCAATCCGGTGAAGGACCACGACCTCACCATGCAGCTCCTCCACGGTCTGGACAACCAGTTCGACACGATCCGCACCCTCCTGGGCGATCAGGTGCCGCTACCGCCCTTCGATGCCACTCGTTCCCGTCTGGAGCTCGCCGAGTACACCATCAACCTCCGTGCGGCCGAGGCTGGCTCCGCCGCCCTCACCATCTCTGGCGGCTCCGGCTCCACACCCGACCGCGGTGACCGCGACAATGGCAATGGCGGGGACCGCGGCAACGACGGTGATCGGGGCAACGACAACGGCGGCGGATGCGGCGCAGGCGGCGGACACGACAACAGCGGCGGTGATCGCGGTCGTGGCCGTGGTCGCACTGGTGGCCGCGGGCGCGGACGCCCGGACTCTGGCGGCCTCGGGTCTTCTTCAACACCACCCACGCCCTGGACGGGCTACTTTGCCCCCTACTGCATGGCCCTGCCCCCGCCTCGTCCCGGCTGGACCCCTCCCAACGCCGCCGGCGTGCTCGACCCTCGGCCCGGCGTCCACTCCCAGGCGTATCCTCTGGTGCTCTCGGGCCCGTCGTCGTCCACTACATCGCCTGCTGCTTCGTCGTTCTACCCGTACCCTGCGCCCTCGTGGGATCATGCCGCCCTTTTCAGCCACGCCTACAGCCAGCACAGGTTCCCCTCCAACGGTGCCGACTGGATCCTCGACTCCGGCGCGGCTACGCACGTCACCAGTAATCCTGGTAATCTCTCCTCGTTTCGTCCTTTCCCAAAACATTTTTCATCTAGCATTATTGTTGGCAACGGTGATCGGCTTCCTATTATTGGCACGGGCTCCACCACTCTCCCTCCCACAAATCTCTCTCTCAAAGATGTTGTAGTCTGTCCAAACATTGTGAAAGATCTTATCTCTGTTCGCAAATTATCCACTGACAATGATGTTTCCGTTGAGTTTAATCCCCGTGGTTTTTCTGTGAAGGCTCTTCCAACCAGGACCCCGCTCATGACATCCAGTAGTCCCGGACCGCTGTACCCTTTCTATGGCGCCACCTCCTTCGACAAGCATGCTCTCCTCACAACTACCGGCGATCTGTGGTATCAACGCCTTGGCCACCAGAGCAAGGCTTCCCTAGATTTTCTTTCTAGCAATTTCCTACCAGATTGTAATAATGTTTCTCGCTCTCCTTGTACTTCTTGTCAACTAGGGCGACAACCTCGCTTAGCCTTTTCATCTTCAAATAATTGTACCACGACGCCATTTCAAGTTATTCATTGTGATCTATGGACTTCTCCGGTGATAAGTTTTTCTGGTTTCCAATACCACCTCATTGTGTTAGATGACTTTTCTCACTATTCGTGGTCGTTTCCTCTCCGTCACAAAGATGACACCTCACCCACCCTCCAACGTTTTTTCACTTATATATACACCCAATTTCACACTCTCATCAAATGCATGCAATGCGACAATGGCGGCGAATTTATCAACACCGCTCTTCGCACCTTCTTTTCCAACAATGGCATTGTCTATCGCCTCTCCTACCCCCATACCTCCCCACAAAATGGTAAGGCCGAACGAATGATCCGTACCACCAACGACGTCGTCCGCACACTTCTTCATGCCAATCTTCTTCCACCCTTTTGGGTTGAGGCTCTTCACAAGGGCACTCACTTACTCAACCGGCGCCCCTCCACCACCACCAAACCACACACACCATTCTTTCTTCTCACCGGCGTTCAACCTCGATACGATCATCTCCGCGTCTTTGGTTGCCTATGTTTCCCAAACCTCTATGCCACCGCACCTCACAAATTGGCCCCTCGCTCCACTCGCTGTGTGTTTCCCGGTTATCCCTTGGAACATAAGGGTTATCGCTGCTTCAATCTCCAAACTCGCAAAGTCAACGTCTCGCGGCACGTCATTTTTGACGAAACTACGTTTCCATACACGCCTCCCACACCACCGGTCACACCCTCCCCTCATGCACCCGATACCGCTTCTGGCACCCACCTGCGCGCAATCTCCTCCGGGATCACCACCGCACCAGTCCCCCCCCCCCCGCCCGCCTGATCGCCCTCGCATCGCGCGTCACCCGACCCCCCCAACCCCCGCACCCCACGCGTCACCCTGTTCCCCCACTACCCCGACCACGTCGTCCGCTCCTCCCGATGCGACCCACGCGGCTTCCCCCCACCTGCCTAGCCCGGTCCCTCCTGCTTCCCTCGGATAGCCCGCCCCTGATCTGCTAGGATCACGCGCCGCACCTGCCGCCACTGACCCACCTACCTCGGACTCCAGCCCCACCGAATCTCCATCGAGTTCCGCGCCCAGCACTCCCTCTCCACCACGTCGCCCCATCGTACCAGTTCCACCTCCCGTTAACTCCCATAAAATGACCACTCGTTCCAAGCGTGGCTTTGCCCAACCACGTAAACTTTTTTTCCCTCACCACATCCTTACCACCACATATCTCTCCCCTCCCTTCCTCATACAAATCTGCCCTAAAGGACCAACACTGGCATGCTGCTATGCTTGATGAATTTAATGCTTTGCTAAAGAACAAAACTTGGAGTTTGGTTCCTCGACCTGCAGGTGTCAACGTGGTCACCGGGAAGTGGATTTTTCGGCACAAATTCAACCCTGACGGCTCTTTGGCGCGCTACAAGGCACGTTGGGTCCTCCGTGGTTTCACTCAACGGGAGGGCATTGACTACACCGAGACTTTCAACCCGGTTGTCAAAGCCGGCCACTATTCGCGTCGTCCTTAGTCTCGCCACCGCTCAAGCGTGGCCCATTCACCAACTCGACGTGAAGAACGCCTTTTTACATGGTGATCTCGGTGAGACCGTGTACTGTGCGCAACCTTCCGGCTTTGTCGATCCCTCTCACCCCACGCATGTTTGCCTTCTCCAGAAATCCTTGTATGGTCTCAAACAGGCTCCTCGCACCTGGTTCCTGCGGTTCAAGTCCTTTCTTCTCTCTTTGGGCTTTCTCGCTTCCAAGTGTGACACCTCTCTCTTCACCTACCACCATGGTCCTTCGGTAGCCTATCTTCTTTTATACGTCGATGACATCATACTTACAGCCAACACCACCTCTACATTGCACTCTCTCATCTCCTCTCTCAAAACCGAGTTCGCTATGTCCGACCTCGGTGACATTCATCACTTCCTTGGCATCAACGTCACTCGCTCCTCCTCAGGCCTATTTCTCTCGCAGCAGCAATACGTGCTTGAGATCTTGGATCGCGCTAGCATGTTGAACTGTAATCCCATCTCCACTCCCATAGACACAAAGTCCAAAGTCTCCGCATCGGATGGTACACTCCTCTCTAATCCGACCTTGTACCGGAGTCTTGCCGGAGCTCTACAGTACCTCACCCTCACCAGACCGGACATCTCTTATGCCGTGCAGCAGGCCTGCCTCTTCATGCACGCACCACGGTCTTCTCACTTCCAGCTTGTCAAGCGGATTCTCCGGTACCTCAAGGGCACCTCTCACTTCGGCCTCCAGTTCTATCGATTTTCCTCGCATGACCTCATCGCTTATTCCGATGCCGACTGGGCCGGCTGCCCCGACACCAGGAAATCCACGTCCGGTTTTTGCGTCTTCCTCGGCCCGAACTTGATCTCCTGGTCGTCTAAATGCCAGCCTACGGTGTCCCGGTCCAGCGCTGAGGCTGAGTATCGCGCGGTTGCCAACTATGTTGCTGAGACTACGTGGTTGCGTCAGCTGCTGCATGAGCTCCGTCGGCCTCCTTCTCGTGCCACGATTGTCTACTGCGACAACATTAGGGCGACATACCTCTCCACCAACCCGGTCCAGCATCAACACACCAAACACGTCGAGATCGATCTTCACTTCGTCCGGGATCGCGTCGCCTTGGGAGAGGCGCATGTGCTGCATGTACCATCCGGGTCCCAGTTTGCTGATGTATTCACTAAAGGATTGTCTACTAGCGTGTTTGAAGACTTTCGGTCCAGTCTGAACGTCCACCCAGGAGGAGTCCCGACTGCGGGGGAGGGGAGGGGGGGGGGGTGTTAGCGTGACATGCACTGTTACTTATCTGTATATTTGTAATACTGTTGTAGCTCTCCTGGTCTTCAGGATCGCACCTTCCCCTCCTCTTCGGCCTGCGAGCCTTCCGTTACGGGAGACAAGGGGAGGGGGTGCCTGTATATGTATCTGTACTCTTACGGCATAATGATATCGACAGTTCAGTGCCTTTCTCTCGTCTAGCTCTCAACTCAATGACACTTACGTAGAGTACATGTAATAACTAAAGGACTCCAATTAATCGTTTACTTCAGACCACACACTTCGATGTCCGCCCGCATTTTACCATGGTGAAAGAGCATATAACGCACATGCATTCATTTTACTGGTCAAAGTCAGAAACCATGGCCATCACATTCTATTATAGTATTAATTAAAATCATCAATGGATCGGTGGTCAACAGTAAACAGTCCGCGCCTTGCAGCGAGGATCGGGGCGCCATTTCAGCCGGTCATCGCACGGCGGCAGGCACGGCGGGTAATTGATCGATGAGGCACCTCAGCCATGCAAACCACCCCACGCGCGCGCGGCACCTAGCTACCTACTACCTACCACTTCCCATCCATGAGAATGAGGCTAATCTTACTTGAGTTCCCAAATGCGAAATCGAAAAAGCGTAAACGGAAACGAAGGCGCGGGAGCGCTCCGGCGCCGGCGTGCACGCACGGCGGCGCGCGGGGATCGCTAGTAGAACTGGCCGGAGTTGGTGAAGGTCTGGCCGAAGCCCCAGTTGCTGGGCGCCACGTCCTGGAAGACCACCTTCTGGCCGTTGGTGGCGGTGACGGCGAAGGAGATGGACTGCCCGTTGAGGTAGCTGTTGGACTGCCAGTTGGCGCCCCAGTTCCGGGACATGGTCGTCCACCCGGTCCGGGACCCCTTGATCTGCACCGCCCTGATCGACCCCGGCCCGCCGACGTTGGTGATGAGCACCAGCTCGAAGTAGCTGTTGCCGTTGATGGTGAAGCGCACGCCGCCGCTCCTGGAGCAGGACACCCGCTGGAAGAGGATGGGCACGATGCCGGCGCGGTAGACGCCGATGCGCTCCCACGCCGGCTGCGCCATGTCCAGGTGCTTCCGCGGCGGGTTGCACCAGCCGCCGTTGTCGTTGGGCTTGGAGTAGTCCGTCGGGCAGAGGTTGGTGGCGGTGACGGTGACCGTCCCCGGCTTGCAGTTCGGGGAGCTGCCCTGGTCGCACTGCACCTGGTAGCACTCCCCGCACGCCGCCCCGTCGTTGAAGAGCGACGTGCTCAGCGCCGCCGTGTTCGTCCCGTACCCCGTCGAGTACAGGTTGCCGTACCCGCAAGCGCCGCCTGCCATTAGTTACAACGCCATATCCTCGATCAGCATGTGTCAACCGCGGTACAAGACAGGCAATGCGAGGAGCAATCGGTCGTCGCTTACCCATGGTGCCGGCGGCGTTGCTCCCGCCGTAGAAGGTGGCGGAGCCCTTGATCCAGTCGGCAGCCCCGGGCGTCGCGGCGGCGAGGCAGTAGGCCGCGACGACGACGACGGCCAAGCGCGAGAAGGCTCCGCTCCTGCGTGCCATCTCTCACAGTGCGTACGGAATGGCCTCGGGCACAGGGCACTGTGGTGGGTGGGTGCACTCGATCGGCAGTCGACGTGGGAGGCGAGTGAAGTGAGGAGGTGGAAAAGCCATGGCGTCGGCGGTGGTTAAATAGCGATGCGGCGATTGAGGCGCGCGCGAAGCCCGGCGGGGACTCACGTGCCCGCCGAGGCGGTCGACGGCCCCGTTGCACCCAGCGCCATAAATGCATGCCATGCCATGCACGATTCCTGATTTCATTTTTCTCCCGCCCAAAAAATGAAAAAGTCTCTGCTGCTCCTCGATTACGTTCTCCAAGGATTCCCCTGGCCGATCTGCAGAGAGCCGCCGACTCTTTTCATTTTCTTTCTTCTCTGGCAAGCAGCAGAGCCGGCCCACTGTGCCCCAGTAGGTTCCACTGATCCGTGCCAGTAGTCCGTCTTAATCATTTGGGATCAACATTAACATTTCGATCAACATAAAACAATCATCAGCTGGGAGGGAGGGAGACGTACAGTAGTAGTACGTACGAGTGACCAGCATTAACATTTCGATCAGAAGTAAACCAGCTCGACCATCCGGAGGCGGAGGCGTCACGTGAGCTCACGAGGCTCGCTGCCCTGAATCACATGGGGATTACTGGCGATGGAGTGGTTACCGAGGGTCATTGGATCGGTAAGCAAGCCCCTAGCCCTAGGCCTAACCACTCCAAACCACGATGCGGCCCCTTGGATTGAGCCGCTTGACGCGCTGCTCAGCTCGGCCCAACTGATACCCGCCAAGAAATGGAAGCTACTCCCACTCCACTTGCGCTCGTTGTTACTGTGTGGTCCCCACTGGCAGGTACTAGCGGTTAGGGTTAGGGTTAGGGGTGAGGGCTAGGGGAATTTAGCACCCTAGGTAGGTCATTTTGGCTTGATTTACGGGAGGGTTAGTTCTCCCCCCGCGCGGGCCTCGAGCTTAACTTTGTCTTGCTCGGTTGATTGGAATCTACGGGAAGAAACTCTTTTGCTTTGGGGCAAGTCAACTGCCATGCACACACTAGTGGCCACTAGGGCTTTGAAAAAACTGTCACTCTAGGGCCTCGACATTGGACTATTGGGGCAACTGTTTCTACATGTACGGCTAGTGCTTTTCTTAATCGGTGTGACCTCACTTTTATACTCGCGATCCCTGCTAGATTACGGGGTCAAACCTTTGGATTTGAATGCGTTCAGATTTCATCGTTATGTCTGACACTGAGAAGAGGGGCTCTTTTCTTTTGCTGAGATTCGTTCGGATGCAAACCAGCGGCGTTCTGTCTCCTCTATGGTTTATCCTTTACATGCTTGGGGCATTATCCTTTTGCTCCAATAGTTTCTGTACTCCGCTTTTAATGGTACAATAAACATTTGTAGAAATAAGAACTTTCAAGCAAAGTTCTTTTTTTTAACGAGACAATGCAAGCAAAGGAATTACCATCACAGTGAGGGCCTCTTTCTTCTAAGGGTTAGACTAGTTTTCCTTCTCGGGTAGCTAATGCGTGTGCGATCCATCTGATCTTTTTTGAAAGATAACTAGTACTTCCTTCATTTCATAATATAAATGCGTTTTTGACATTGGTAATGTAAAAAAACGTTCTTATAGTATGGGGACGGAGGGTGCACCTTTTAGCCAGTACTCATGATATGGTACGGAGCCATGCATGCTCATGATCAGCTTCATCATGTCGGCTGGAGTGTGTGATGTGGGCTAGCCAGGGATTCCTCACACTTGTCACGACAAAATTACGTGGAAACGCGAACCATTCCGTGGGGTCCTTGAATGCTCATGAAACCACTTGGTGAAACCGTTGTTAATCTGCCCACATGCATCCTTGTTTAACTGTTTCCGAGTATCAGAATCGTGGCATGTGGTTTTGCAGCCTCTGTTGCTCCCTCCGCTCGTCTCGTCCGCACCGGCGCCAAAAGTCCACTGCAAGCAAGGCTAGCGCGATCGACCGATCCATCTTTCGGCCATACAATCAAGTGTTGACATCAAGTTTCCTCTGGGAAAAATATTACAGTATTAGTAGCGTCGTAGGATCTTGCGTCTGCCGTGCTGCGTGCATTGCACGGTGTGGACTTTAAGCTCCCTGTCATGCATGGTTAACGACATCACAAGATTGTTCCATGTGATCCGAAAAACAATGAAGGATGGATGGACTAATGGAGTGGTGGTCATTGCTTACGACATCTACCTAATTGCTCACGGCCATGTCAAATTTATTTTGGTTATATTTTAGATCAAAAGGCTCCTCGCATGTCCCATTTCACTTGAAATGAAACAACGTCCGCAGTTATCTTGCATCAGAGTGTGCGAACATGCTGTAAGGAGCAACTATGAGAGACCTTTAGTACCGTTCATGGCAAACCTTTAGTACCGAGTCGTGGCACGAACCGATACTAAAGGTGCTGGTGAAGTACCGGTTCGTGCCACGAACCGGTACCACAAATTTTAAGTTGATTCTTTTTGCTATTGAAGAATATTATAACTTTGTTTAAGTGGATCATAACAAAATATATTAATTGAGCCATAAACCGGGACTAAAACCTTGTCATGGCGGTGGCTAAAATTTAGTCCCACCTCGCTAAGCGAGAGGGACTCGCAGCGGTTTATAAGCCCTGAGTGCAGAGACGAGGAATGATGAAGGAGAGGAACAATGCTCACTTGCACGTTGCTTACCTTCAGGCCTTGAGGAAATGGTGTAGACGGCACGGAGCTACGTGTAGTTTCTTAAGGTCTGAAGCTAAGCAACGTGCAGGTGAGCATTGCGCCTCTTCTTCATTTTTAATAACTTATTTTAACTCCGGACTTTTCATGTGTTCATTATGCACCATTCAAAGGCACATCATCAATGTTCAAGTCTTTTCTGCCTTCATTTGCTATTTTCATGCATTTAATGATTTGTTTTGAGCTAAATGACCATGAAATTGAAAAACACTACAAATGAACTCTGAAAAGATTGAAAGTAGGCATGGTATAATCATTTCACCCACATAGCATGTGCAAAAAAGTAGAGAGGGTTACGGCAAAAACTGGATGCACATCGTGTACACAATGGACAATCTCTTTCAAAGTATCAGGGTTTCAGACGAAAACTCATCTGTTACAAAGGCAATTCATTTTTTTAACTTATTACAACTCCAGACTTTTTGTGCGTTCAGTATGCATCATTTAAAGTCATGTCATCAACTTTCAACCATTTCTGACACCATTTGCTATTTTTCATGCATTTACTGATTTTTTTAGCTAAATGACTCTGAAATTGAAAACCACTACAAATGAACTTTGAAAAGGTTGACAGTTGGCATGGTATAATCATTTCACCCACATAGCATGTGCAAAAAAATAGAGAGGGTTACGGCAAAAACTGGATGCACTTCGTGTACAAAATGGACAATCTCTTTCTAAGTATCAGAGTTTCAGACGAAAACTCATATGTTACAAAGGCAATTCATTTTTTTTAACTTATTACAACTCTAGACTTGTTGTGCGTTCAGTATGCATCATTCAAAGCCACGTCATCAACTTTGCATTTACTGATTTTTTGAGCTAAATGACCCTGAAATTGAAAAGCACTACAAATGAACTCAGAAAAGGTTGACAGTTCGCATGGTATCATCATTTCACCCATATAGCATGTGCAAAAAATAGAGAGAGGGTTACGGCAAAAACTGAATGCACTTCGTGTACAAAATGGACAATCTCTTTCGAAGTATCAGGGTTTCGGACGAAAACTCATCTGTTACAAAGGCAATTCATTTTTTTAACTTATTACAACTCCAAACTTTTTGTGCATTCAGTATGCACCATTCAAAGCCACATCATCAACTTTCAACCCTTTCCAACATTATTTGCTATTTTTCTTGCATTTACTGATTTTTAAGCTAAATGACCCTAAAATTGAAAAGCACTACAAATGAACTCTGAAAAGGTTGAAAATTGGCATGGTATCATCATTTCACCCACATAGCATGTGCAAAAAAGTAGAGAGGGTTATGGCAAAAACTGAATGCACTTCGTGTACAAAATGGACAATCTCTTTTGAAGTATCAGGGTTTCGTACGAAAACTCATCTGTTACAAAAGGAATTTCATTTTTATATAACCTAAATATTACCAAATTGAATATAATGATGAAACACACTAATATTAAACATAAGAAAAAAAATCACTAAAAAATCTATTTTTACAGTAAAGTTATTCACAAACTAGTGATTCACACAAAATTCAAATAATTCAAATTTAAATTATTCAAATTTTAAAACTACTGGCACTAACAGAAAGTTTGTAATTTTTTGTACCTAAAGCAAAAATATTCACAAAGAAACTCTAAATACAACAAAAAACAACATACAAATAAATAAAGCAGAAAAGAAAAAAACAAATAAAAAAACCAGCCTATTGGGCCACAATGGCCTGCATACGACTAGAAACTCAACCTGTAGTTGGGCCAGGATGCAGGCCCGTAAGGCCCAGTAGGCCCACAGGGCAACGCGGCAGTTTAGGCCGAGAAGCTTGCTTTAGAGAGGAGCTCGAAGGAGCAGCCGCGGCTGGGTTTATAAACCAGTGCGGCTGCCCTTCGCTCGGCGAGGTGGGACTAAACTTTGTGCACCGCGAGGTGGCAGCGCACCCTTTTAGTACCGGGTCGTGGCTCTAACCGCTACTAAAAGGAGGTCTTTAGTACCGGTTGGAGCCACGACCCGGTACTAAAGGGGGTCACTTCCCGCCGCTTGGCCTGGCCAAATTTGACCTTTAGTACCGGTTGATGGCTCCAACCAGTACTAAAGGCCCCTCATATATATATATATAGCACTTACGAAATTTTACAGTTTTTTCTCCCACTTCCTCTCCTCCTGCTTCGACGTCCCGCGTCGCCGCCTCATACGCCGCCCTCGTCCCGCGCCATCCCCGTCACCGCCCCCGTCCCCGTCGCAGCCCCAGCACGTCCCCGCCGCTGTCCCCGCCGTTGTCGTCGCGTATCGCCGCCGCCCCATATGCCGCCGCCCTGTCGCCGCGCCCGTAGATCGCCGCCCCGTGCTGTGAGCCCCCTGCGCGCCATGGCCACACCCCAATCTCGAGCCTTTACTTATTTTCTATTTTCTGATTTTAGATTAATGTCAAATTGTCAATGTCAAAGTTTTAGCTATCTAGATGAATTAGATTAATGTCAAATTGTTAATTATTAGATGATCGAATTAGATATATTAATGTCAAATGTTAGATTAATTAGATAGATATGTTAGATATTAATGTCAAATGTTAGATGAATTAGATAGATATGTTAGATATTAATGTCAAATGTTAGATGAATTAGATATAAATGTTAGATATTAATGTCAAATGTTAGATGAATTAGCCAGATATTAATGTTAATTAGATGAGTTAGTTTTTTTATACTTTTAGTTATAGATGAATTAGATATATTAAAGTTGCAACTAGTTAAATTCTATATGAGATCTGAATTAGTAAGTGCTTAGTTGAATTAGTAAGAAAATTAATTATTTTTATTTATAGTAAGTGCTTAGTTTAACTAGTTGAATTAATAGAACTAGTATATTTTTAGTAAGAAAATTTAGGTATACGAGATTTGATGATCTAATTAAAATTTTACTATAGAACTAGTTTATTTTTAGTAAGAAAATTAATAGAACCACTTTATTTTTAGTAAGTGCCACTGGTAGAAAAAGAGGCTTCCGTCCAGCCCCATTAGTCACGAAACTGTAGGAACCGCGACTAATGAAGTCTTTAGTCGCGGTTCGGCAGACGAACCGCGACCAAAGGCCTGGGCCCAGGGCGCTCGGTGGCCAGCTGGTGCACGTGAGGGGCTTTAGTCGCGGTTGGCCAGGCCAACCGCGACTAAAGGTGCCCAAAGGCCTTTAGTCGCGGTTGGCCAGGCCAACCGCGACTAAAGCTCCTCCCCTATATATACGAGTTCAGCACACTCACTTAGCCATTTGGTGCCACTTCTCTTCGCAAGCTTCACAAGGGGGTGTAGGTTTGCTTTTGGTTCCTCTTATGCACACAAGGTGTTTGATGAAATGCCCCAAGAGCGTGAAACAAACATGATATGAAGTGTTGGAGCCACACTTGAGGTTCCTCATTTATTTTTTCCTCCTCGATCGCGGTTAGCAACTTGAACCTTTCATGCATGTGTGTCATTGATAAAATATGCATGTGTGTTGTTCATTGTTTAATTTCTATTGTTTATAGCTAGTTAGTTTAAAAAATGCATGATGGTTAATTATATATTTTATATTATAATAATGCAGATGAATCGGCAATGGATGTACGGTAACCGACTCTCCTGCGAGTTCACTATGGGTTTGAAAGATTTCCTCGTAGTGGCTAATGCGAACAAGCAGAAGGGTTTTATTATCTGTCCATGTGTTGACTGTAAGAATCAAAAGGGTTACTCTTCCTCAAGAGAAGTTCACCTGCACCTGCTTCGGCACGGTTTCATGCCAAGCTATAATTGTTGGACCAAGCATGGAGAAAGAGGGGTTATAATGGAAGAAGATGAAGAAGGGGATGATTTCATCGATGAAAGCTATCTTGCTCATTTCGGTGATACTTTCATGGAGGATGCTGAAGGTGAAGGGGAAGGTGAAGGGGAAGGTGAAGGTGAAGAAGAGGCACGTGATGAGACCGTTGATGATCTTGGTCGGACCATTGCTGATGCACGGAGACGCTGCGAAACTGAAAAGGAGAGGGAGAACTTGGATCGCATGTTAGAGGATCACAGAAAGTCGTTGTACCCCGGATGCGATGATGGTCTAAAAAAGCTGGGCTGCACACTGGATTTGCTGAAATGGAAGGCACAGGCAGGTGTAGCTGACTCGGCATTTGAAAACTTGCTGAAAATGTTGAAGAATATGTTTCCAAAGAATAACGAGTTGCCCGCCAGTACGTACGAAGCAAAGAAGGTTGTCTGCCCTCTAGGTTTAGAGGTTCTGAAGATACATGCATGCATCAACGACTGCATCCTCTACCGCGGTGAATACGAGAATTTGAATGAATGCCCGGTATGCACTGCATTGCGTTATAAGATCAGAGGCGATGACCCTGGTGACGATGTTGAGGGCGAGAAACCCAGGAAGAGGGTTCCCGCTAAGGTGATGTGGTATGCTCCTATAATACCACGGTTGAAACGTCTGTTCAGGAACAAAGAGCATGCCAAGTTGTTGCGATGGCACAGAGGACCGTAAGTCGGACGGGGAGTTGAGACACACCGCAGATGGAACGCAATGGAGAAAGATCGACAGAGAGTTCAAAGATTTTGCAGCTGACGCAAGGAACATAAGATTTGGTCTAAGTACAGATGGCATGAATCCTTTTGGCGAGCAGAGCTCCAGCCATAGCACCTGGCCCGTGACTCTATGCATCTACAACCTTCCTCCTTGGTTGTGCATGAAGCGAAAGTTCATTATGATGCCAGTGCTCATCCAAGGTCCGAAGCAACCCGGCAACGACATCGATGTGTACCTAAGGCCATTAGTTGATGAACTTTTACAGCTGTGGGGCAGACCTGGTGTCCGTGTGTGGGATGAGCACAAAGAAGAGGAATTTGACCTACGAGCGTTGCTTTTCGTAACCATCAACGATTGGCCTGCTCTTAGTAACCTTTCGGGACTGTCAAATAAGGGATACAATGCATGCACGCACTGCTTACATGAGACTGAAAGTGTACATTTGCCAAATTGTAAGAAGAACGTGTACCTTGGGCATTGTCGATTTCTTCCGAAAATTCATCCAGTAAGAAAGAAAGGCAAGCATTACAACGGCAAGGCAGATCACCGGCCGAAGCCTGCAGAACGCACTGGTGCTGAGGTATTTGATATGGTCAAGGATTTGAAAGTCATCTTTGGAAAGGGTCCTGGCGGACAATCAGTTCCGAAGGGAGCTGACGGGCACGCAGCCATGTGGAAGAAGAAATCTATATTCTGGGAGCTAGAATATTGGAAAGTCCTAGAAGTCCGCTCTGCAATCGACGTGATGCACGTTACGAAGAATATTTGCGTGAACCTCCTAAGCTTCTTGGGCGTGTATGGGAAGACAAATGATACAAAGGAAGCACGGCAGGACCAGCAACGTTTGAAAGACCCTGATGACCGGCAACCGGAATGGTTTCAAGGTCGTGCCAGCTACGCTCTGACCAAAGAAGAGAAGGTCATGTTTTTTGAATGCCTGAGCAGTATGAAGGTCCCGTCTGGATTCTCGTCCAATATAAAGGGAATAATAAACATGGCGGAGAAAAAGTTCCAAAACCTGAAGTCTCACGACTGCCACGTGATTATGACGCAATTGCTTCCGATTGCTTTGAGGGGGCTCCTGCCGGAAAATGTTCGAGTAGCCATTGTGAAGCTATGTGCATTCCTCAATGCAATCTCTCAGAAGGTAATCAATCCAGAAGTTCTACCACGGTTACAGAACGATGTGATCCAATGTCTTGTCAGTTTCGAGTTGGTGTTCCCGCCATCCTTCTTCAATATTATGACGCACCTCCTGGTTCACCTAGTCGAAGAGATTTTCATTCTCGGTCCTGTATTTCTACACAATATGTTCCCCTTCGAGAGGTTCATGGGAGTATTAAAGAAATATGTTCGTAACCGTGCTAGGCCAGAAGGAAGCATCGCCAAGGGCTATGGAAATGAGGAGGTAATTGAGTTTTGTGTTGACTTTGCTCCTGACCTTAAGCCGATTGGTCTTCCTCGATCGCGGCACGAGGGGAGACTAAGTGGAAAAGGCACGATCGGAAGGAAATCAACGATATGTATGGACGGCCATTCTCTGACTGAAGCACACCACACTGTACTGACCAATTCCAGCTTGGTGGCTCCGTACTTTGAGAAACACAAGAATATTTTACGCTCGGACAACCCGGGGAAGCCTGAATCCTGGATTAGGAAGGCCCACATGGAGACTTTCGGCAGTTGGTTGAGAAAACATTTAATGAATGACAATGATGTTGTAGATCAGCTGTACATGTTGGCCAAGACACCATCTTCGACTATAACGACTTTCCAAGGGTACGAGATAAATGGGAATACATTTTACACGATCGCCCAAGATAAAAAGAGCACCAACCAAAACAGTGGTGTCCGCTTTGATGCAGCAACCGAGAATGGGCAAAAGGTCACATATTATGGTTACATAGAGGAGATATGGGAACTTGACTATGGACCCTCCTTTAAGGTCCCTTTGTTCCGGTGCAAATGGTTCAAGCTAACAGGAGGTGGGGTAAAGGTGGACCAGCAATACGGAATGACAATGGTGGATTTCAACAATCTTGGTTACCTTGACGAACCATTCGTCCTAGCGAAAGATGTCGCTCAGGTTTTCTATGTGAAGGACATGAGTAGCAAACCGAGGAAACGGAAAGATAAGAAAACGATCAGTACATCATGCGATGATCCAAAGCGCCACATTGTTCTTTCAGGGAAAAGAAACATCGTGGGAGTGGAGGACAAGACAGACATGTCAGAAGATTATAATATGTTTGCTGGAATTCCGCCCTTCAAAGTGAACACCGACCCAAGCATTAAGTTAAATGATGAGGATGCTCCATGGATACGGCACAATCGTAAGCAAGCAGGGACACAAGGGAAGAAATGATGTGTAATAATTTATTGTACCAAACTTTGTTGAATGGATCATGTGAATTATATTACCCGTGATGTGTTTGGTGTCCATTTTCGAATGATTCGAGATACCACTGATGATACATGAAATTTGGAGTGATTTAGTCATACTCCTGCCTAGGCGTATAATATGCATACTCGTAGTCTTCATAGCCGCCGCCGTTGTACTGGTAGTCGTCGCCTTCTAAGTTGCCGCCGTCGTCGTCGCTGCTGTCGTCGCTGTCGTCGGGCGGCGCTCGTGGCTCGAACTGAGGGTAGCGCAGGCGGGGGATATCGCCGGCCGTGATGTAGTCCATGACGCTCTGCAGAGTCCGGCCGTACCACCATAGCCGACGGCCGGCCTCGTGGAAGTTCCCAGGAGGCAGACCGTCCTCCTCATACCTGGCGAGCGCCCTCTCACGCCGATTGATGAAGAAGGCGTCCCAAGTATGCTGGTTATCGGGATGCCAGCGGGGATTCATCCGCTGCTCCGGCGTGAGGTCGAGGTAGTAGTGGTTCGTGATGGCCACCCGGTGCGCAGTACCCTGAGGGACGGGAGGGACCGGCACGCCGCCGGCGCTTAGGCTCCAGCCGGTGGGGACGCGGTAACCCGGTGGACAAGGGTAGTTCGAGGCGCAAAGCTCCTCCACCTGCTGGTAGGTTAGAGTGGGTGCGGTGGAAGCCATGAGAGAGTGATGAGAGATTGTAGAGATGTGATAATGCTGGCCAAGCCGGGCTACATATATGTAGTGAGAAATGGCGGGAAAAATGGGAGCGGGAAGACAGGAGGCGAGAAGAAAGTGGCGGGAAGAAAGAGGCGGGAAGACAGGGAAGAAATGGCGGGAAGAAGAGGAATCCAGAGCTGGTCATCTAACCTTTAGTCCCGGCTGGTTGGTGCAACCGGGACTAAATGTGGTTTTTGTGTCATCTAAGAAAACTGTCGGTGGGATAAGGACGTTTGGGTAAGCTTTAGTCCCGGCTGGAGGGTGCAACCGTGACTAAAGCTGTCGGCAGGATAAGGACGCGTGGGTAGCGCACGACGCCCTGTCGGAGGAACAAGACAAAGCAGAAGCGGCGCCCTGAATTTTTTGATATATTATTTGTATTTTTAACATATTGAATTGAATTAGTTTTATTTTTCTTAATTTTTTGATATATTATTTGTATTTTTAAGATTTTGAATTGAATTAGTTTTATTTTTCTGAATTTTTTGATATATTATTTGTATTTTTAACATTTTGAATTGAATTAGTTTTATTTTTCTTAATTTTTTGATATATTATTTGTATTTTTAGAATTTTGAATTGAATTAGTTTTATTTTTCTGAATTTTTTGATATAATATTTGTGTTTTTAACATATTGAATTGAATTAGTTCTATTTTTCTGAATTTTTTGATATATTATTTGTATTTTTAACATATTGAATTGAATTAGTTTTATTTTTCTTAATTTTTTGATATATTATTTGTATTTTTAAGATTTTGAATTGAATTAGTTTTATTTTTCTTAATTTTTTGATATATTATTTGTATTTTTAACATTTTGAATTGAATTAGTTTTATTTTTCTTAATTTTTTGATATATTATTTGTATTTTTAACATATTGAATTGAATTAGTTTTATTTTTCTGAATTTTTTGATATAATATTTGTGTTTTTAACATATTGAATTGAATTAGTTTTATTTTTCTGAATTTTTTGATATATTATTTGTATTTTTAAGATTTTGAAAAAGAAAAAGTATTTTGAAAAATACCTTTAGTCGCGGTTGGCCTGGCCAACCGCGACTAAAGGTCGTTGCGCGCGGGAACGCAAAACCCCGCCAAAAATACCTTTAGTCGCGGTTGGCCTGGCCAACCGCGACTAAAGATCGTTGCGCGCGGGAACGCAAAAACCCGCAAAAAACCTTTTAGTCGCGGTTGGTCTGGCCAACCGCGACTAAAGGTTACCCTTTAGTCGCGGGTCGACTCCCCAACCGCGACTAAAGGGGGGGGGGGGCTATAAATACAAGGGCGCGAACCTTCGCCTCCATTTCTCGTCTTCTCCGATTCTCTGCCGCGCCGAAGGCCTGCCGCCGTCGCCCTCGCCCTCGACGCCGCCCACCGTCGCCCGCCGCGCTGTCATCGTCCTCTCGCGCCCCGGCCGCCCCGTCCGCCGTATGTTTGCACACCGCGCCCCGCCCCGGCCCACGCGCGCCGCCCCCTCTCGCCCACGTACGGCGCCGCCGGCCGCTATCACCGGCCTCCCTTGCCCACCGCGCGCGCGCCGCCTCGCTCGCCCGCCCTCAACGCCGCCGGCCCGCCCTCAACCGCCAGACAGAGGGCGCCGCCGGCCCGCCCTCAACGCCCACCGGAATTTTTTATTTTTTTTGTTCTTTTAATTTTAACTAGTTAATTAGTTTAACAAAAACGGTAAAATAACTTAAAACTTGATATGTTTAAAATAAACTTTAAGATGTTATAAAAAATAAATTGACAAACTAAACTTGCCATGATGAATTACTAAAATTTGCCATGATCTATCAAATAATTTTGACATGATTCATAAGTAAAAAAAGAAATATGTCATCAGTTATTTTAACAATGCATGGTCACTGGCTCAAATTTGGCATGAACTATAAACTAAAACTATCATGGTGAATTACTTAAATTTGCCATGATACATGTACTAAAATTTGCCATGGTTCATACAAAAATGTTTTTCATGTTCAAAATACTAGAATTGTCATGATCTATAAACTCAATTTGCCATGATGAATTATCAAAAGCTGCCATGATACATGAATTAAATTTGTCATGGCCGATTAATAAAGATTGCCGCGAAAACTAGTTTAAATACAATGGTAACTTTAAATCTAGAATAAAAAACTATATTAAACATGTCGTGGCAACTTTATTGTAAACCCTATTACAACTTGAGTGTAAACCCTCTCCCACCCCTTCCTCGCCCCCTCCTTTTGCCACCGCCCTTTCGCCACCGCCACCGCCACCGCCACCGCCCCCCTTCTTCACTTAATTAATTTGTTTTTACTACATGTTTTCAGGACTGACATAATGGCGGACGATAGAGCTGACCCGATTATGGACAACTATGATCCGGACGGTGAAGCACATATGTTCGGCATCATAAACGGCGATATTCTATATGTGCCGACCGGACAAGAAGAAGATGATATCTCTTCTTATCTGAACCTTGACGGTGAAGATGAAGGGCGCCGTCAGCAAGATGATGCCGAACAAACGTCGATAAACGACGATCTTCAAATGGAAGTAGCAACCACCTCCGGCGCCGAGGTATATATATACATTGAGCCTCTGGTGATACAAACTAACTGATTTGAATAAATATGTGTGTACTAACGCGCGCGACTCGCTTTCTTATTTTAGCCCTCGGCCGGATCGTCGAAACAATCGAGTACGTCGTCAAAGCGTGGCGCAACCAAGACGATGAAACAAGGAGAAACATGCACCATCGAGGTTGTCGACAGTGCAACCGGCAGGCCGCTGGAGCCCCGCAAGAACGCCACCAAGTTTGTCAGCCAATGCGGAGCCGTTGTTAGAGACAACGTCTCGATCACCGTCTAGGAGTGGAATAAGCCAAAGAAGGCATGAATTGCTGGTTTCACATTTGTCGATAAGAGAACAAAAAAAGATTGCTTCAAGAAGCTTATGGAACATTTCGTTCTACCTCCGGAATACAACAAATTCGATGAGGAGGATAACAAGATTGAGGAAAACAAGGAGAGGAGGAGGCTAGTCAAACAGTTCGCTCTTCATAAGATGGCCGACGCATTCCGGAAATTCAAGCAAAATCTAGCCCATGACTTTGTCAAGCAGAACAAGACTCCGGATTTGAAAGGACAATATGAGAAACTGAAACATGATTGGCCAGAATTTGTGAAGCAAAAGAAATCGGAGCAGTTCATTCAAATATCGAAAAAATAAGGAAAATGCGGCTAAGAAGGAGTACAATCATATTATGGGGCCAGGAGGGTATCGCCTTTGGGTGCCTAGGTTGGAGAAGATGGAGAACAAGCTGAGGGCGCGAGGAATTCGTCCAGGTACGGAGGGATGGGACCCAAGGGCCAAAAGCTGGTGGTACGGGCATGGGGGAACGCTGAACCCGGAGACAGGGGAGTGTGTTTACCGGGGCAAAATAATTAAACCCACCCAAGCCCTTATTGACGCAATGAGGGATGCTCAAGAGGGGAAGATCAAGTTCAACAGAGAGAACGACGCGCTGGCAAAAGCCCTCGGGAATCCTGAACACAGAGGACGTGTACGAGGCATGGGGCACATTCCGTGGAAAATAGGGTTCCCCCAGAACGATGACCCGTACGGTTACAGAAGCCGTAAGAGAAAGATGGATCGGGAAGCAGATGTTGTGGCGCGGTTGGCATCGGAAATGGATGTGATGAAGAAAACCGTGAGTGTACTAGTAGCCGAAAGAGATGCAGCTCGGGCGCAGCATGAAGATCATCCAGCGGATCTCGGAAGCCAGCAGCGGAGAAGCAGCGTGGCTTCCACGGAGGCCCCACCGGCTGGTGCAGATGCACCGACGATCGAAATTACTGCACCGGAGCCTCTGGTGGTCGAAATTACTGCACCGGAGCCTCCTCGCTACCCCGTGGACGATATAAAGGAGATGAAAGAATGTCATCTGTATTATCCTATCGGGAACATGTCCATGAAGGTAGCCATCGGCAGTGCTTTACCATGTTTACCTGGAGCACTCCACCACAACAACCCCATTCAAGATGGCTATGCTCGTGTCACGGTGGAGGACATAGTCCAAGGGTTTGAGGACCTGGAGATTGACATTGCTACACCTGAAGGGGAGAAAAGACTTGGAGATGTCAAGCGCCATTTCATTCTATGGCAAAAGAAGTTTATCAAGTTTCTAGGCGAGGCGCCAAGGACAACAAGTCCACCCCCCTACGGTGGTGGTGGTGGCGGTGGCGGCGGCGGCGGTGGTGGTGGTGGCGGTTCACCTACACCTCCGTCACGTCAGCCGACGCCCCTCAGTCCACAACGTCCGGCGGGTGATCAGACGCCGCCCCCCAGTCCTCGTCCGGCGGGTGATCAAACGCCGCCCCCAGTCCTCGTCCGGCGGGTGATCAGCCGACGCCCCCCAGTCCACAACGTCCGACGGGTGATCAGACGCCGCCCCCCAGTCCTCATCCGGCGGGTGATCAGACGCCGCCCCCCAATCCACCTCCGGCAAAGAAGCAGAAGCAGTCCTGGATTATTAACCCGGACCCTTATGTACCTAAGACCACAAAGGTACCGGAGCCATCACTGAAGCCTCTCCCCACAAGGCCTTGGGAACGTAGTGCCGAGGAAACTGCCGCGGCCGCGGCTGCTGATCATGACAAATGGAAGGCGGACTGCAAGAATAAAAGAGAGCCCGAGCCCAAGCCAGTATTTTCTGATGAGCAAAAGAAGTGGGCTAAGTCATTTTTGAGCACACCCTCCCAAGCCGCGAAGAATCTGCCTGACGACTATGCACGTGAACTTCGTAGGCAGGCACTCATGTTGAAGGAGAAGAAAGAGCGGGCGGAGAACCAGGAGAACAAAGCCTTGGAGGAGGCCGAGAAAACGGAATTAGAAAGTAAAAAAAGCGGGAAACGAGTTGCCCAGCTCGGGGAACAAATTAAACAATCGATTGCCCCGCTTATAGTGAAAGCCGCCGGTCCGGATGACCCCGATATCATAGCAGCTGCGGCAGCACATGGATTGACTGTAACGAGTGCCAGAGAACAAGCGGCCAACTTAGGTATTACTCTTCGTGAACTGTTAGGCCTTGATGAGGCGCCAATGAAGGAGGTAGTAATTACATATGTGAAGAATGGGCCTCTCGTCGAGCCTGCGCAGGAAAAGGATCTACCTCCACAAATGAAAGGTCTGCTGAAATGGTACAAGGGTTACATAAAAAATAAAAACGCCAAAGAATATATTTATGCGGAAGTTAGATATGAGCATCACTTCAAACATTACTATGTACAAATTCATCTGAGTGAATTGTTCCAGCTTTTCAATCTGCGCGAGCTCGACAAATCTATCATCAGTTGCTACGTTCTGTAAGTGATTTATTTCTACCCCATCTCGTTCATATTGCCTGCACTATATATATGTCCTAACTATATTGTTGTGTCCGCTATTATACATGCAGAATGAAGATTAAGGAATGCAGAGTAAGGAACATCCATGATGTTGGGTTCATTGACCCACACATCGTTAATGGATATGTGTTGGAGCATCACCCCGCCGACATGGAGGCAGACCTGTGGCAGTTTCTTACAAAGCAGGAACTCAAAAGTGATATTCTATTTCCTTACCATTTTGGGTGAGTGTTTCTGTCTTGAGCACATTCTCTTTTGTTTACTCCATGCATGGTATGTGGCCGGCTAATCGATGAGTTATGCATGACGTACTGTGCATGTATCGTGTCCGCAGGTTCCACTGGATTCTGCTAGTAATTAAAGTTGACACCTCAGAATGTCTCGTCCACGACTCTCTGAATATGGATCCAAAGCTTTGGGGCGGCATGAGAAGAATGCTGCAGAAGTAATTATTTTCATTCATTTGCGCTCTATATCGATCGGCCTACTTCGTTCATTTCCTAATATCAAGTAACTAATAACTCTCTTGTTCATTTAATTTTCTTTGCCTCGTAGGGTTTGGAGACGGTTCGTAGATACAAAGGTCGGTGAATTCAAAAAAGAGCTAGAATTCAAAAGGTCAAAGGCTAAGAATGCTGGGGATATTCAGCCAGCGGGGACCAATCCATGTGGATACTATGTCTGTGAGATGATTCGGAGATACACCTCTGAGCGGGTTCCGAGTGATACCAATGCTCAGAGGAATAACCTCCGGATGATGCTTAGTCTAGAAGCTCGCTTCCGACCACTTCAAGAGGAACTAGCTGGATGGTTCAGCAGGGAAGTCCTCCATCGTAAAGGAGAACACCATTACGAGGACGTAGAACTTTATATGCATTAAATTATGTATGGAAACTTGTTCAAAATTGTATATGGTCATCCGATGATATTGAATATATATTGTATATTCCTCTTGAATTCTTTTTGGTTCTAATGTCAAATTTGTTTGAAATTGTACATTCATATGCATGTATGTAGTACCGTAGAATATGTGAAACTCCTTCAAAATTAAAATAAAGCACAAAAGAAATAAAACAATACAAATTAAACAGAAAACAGGTTTAGGGGGGGGGGGGCTAAAACCCTAAACCTGTGGCGGCCTTTAGTCGCGGTTGGCCAGAAGAACCGCGACTAAAGGTCCTCCGCCCCGACGGCCGCCTGGCGCCCACGTGGACGGGCCTTTAGTCGCGGTTCTTAAGCAACCGCGACTAAAGTGGGGGTCCTTTAGTCGCGCCTATTTGGTCGCGGTTGCGCAACCGCGACTAATGGCAGTTGCGAACCGCGACCAAAGGCCCTTTTTCCACCAGTGTGCTTAGTTGAATTAGTTAAATTAATAGAACTAGTTGAATTTATGTCATTATCACTTTGTCATCAAAGAATGCTATATATATATATATATGAAATTTGATGATCTAATTAAAATTTTACTCGGTGGAATATGCAGGCTTTGTAGAGTCGTGTCTCCTTGGAGTGATTGTCATCCGAGCTACCTCTACTTCCTCTACACCCGAGTCGGTGAGCTAAAAGTCCACCTACTCCTTCTCCACTCCTCGATGTTGAATAGAGTAGAACTAGGGTATTTAGTTATGCTTCTTAACCAAATGAAATGTTCGGATTATAAGATTTTCAATTAATTTTTCAACTATGAACATAGGAAATGTCTAACGACGAAAAGGATTTTGACATGTGCGAATACTGCGAAGACGAGCGTGGCCTGTGCGACAGAAATTTCCTAGTTGATGATAGGCGCTTCAGCATCAAGCTGGATGAGACCTTCGAAGTGGATACAGTAAGTCACAACGACAAGTCTTTTTTGTAATTAAGCATGACTTCTGCTTCATTTGCTTCAACTTATAATTTTAATTTTTTACTATTCTACTAGCGTATCTCCTGCCATGCAAGAATTTTTGTCTTGGATAAGATTGGTTTCAGTCCTATGGAAACTATGAAGGTAAAGAGAGTTCACTTGAGGACCGAGCATGGTTATACTTTCGACGCAAAATTATACAATGCAGACACCTACACCTATTTTGAATGCGAAAATTGGAGAGCACTATGCAAGGCTTATGCATTTGAGCCTGATATGCTTATCATCTTTGATATTCGTCCGGAAGATGATATTGAAGGTAATATCGACATCTGGGTTGATGTGCAGACGCCTCCAATACTACCATTATGTGAGTTTGTCAACCATATTTATGTCTTCGATACTGTTTATTCAAAAATAGTTGACAACTAATTTCTATTGATAGCTTATTTCCATTCAAGCAAACATGTCCGGCGCTTGGTAGACATGGTCTACCAGAGTTCCGGGGCTGAACTAAACTGTGAGGAGATAAGTCATTATGCTTCATGGCTTGAGGATCTTGATGTTCTCAAGACAAATTATTTTCCTGGACTTGAAAATCTTAGTACTCAAAACGTGCGACCAATAGTGTTCATATTGAACTATGGTCACATCTATTTAGGAAAGATGGTAAGATTTTTACTATTTGTCCTCAGTGCATCTTTTGCATACATTATTTTTTAATCTAAACTTCATTGCTAAGTATATTACTACGATGTTCTTCAACAGGGACTCCCGATGATAGTTGTGCCTCATTGGATCGAGACTAAAGGTCGCATGGCAATGGTTAGCTTACGGCCAAGACATCCTACATTGCACATGAGTGCATTCAGGATTTCTAAAACCGAGCAAGTCTTAATAGTGAAAGACTGGAGCAAAATTGTGAAGGATCGCAGAGAAGTACTAGGGGGCAGCAATCAGAAGCGCATCCCACAATTAGAAGACAGGTTTATCTGCATGCTCCAATATGATGAATCAGGAGTGCTACACATGTTTTATGCTATTTTACATGAGAGAGAGCAGCAGGAGTGATTAGCTAGCTAGAATGAGTTTGAAGATGATGATGTGTTACACTATGACTGTGATGATTAAATAGCTAGTGTTGGTGGTAATGACTATGATGATTATTATTAGCTAGTATTGGTGGTGATTAGATAGCGGTAATGACTATGATGATTAAATAGTGGTAATGACTACGATGATTATTAGCTAGTGTTGTCGGTGATGATATGATGCGAGAGTTTTTATATTAATATGATGATGATGATGATGATGATGATGATGAGTTATTATATCATAGGGGTAATGACTATGATGATGATGATGATGAGTAATGGATTATCATAATACATTACTTGATCACTTAGGATATCCATCCACTTGAAACAAATCCACGGTTCTTTCACCTAGTGATTTAATAACTCATTATAATGTAAAAACAATCTCTAAATTGCTACTGTACGTAAATATACCTCGCTGGTCTTTGTATACCAAATTGTATGTATACATGAGTGTATGTGTGAATGGTGGTGCAAGACATTTGATGATATAATATATATATATATATATCCTATATATATATATATAATCGGTTCTACGAGAAATTCTATTTATATATATGCATAACGTGTACAATATGTAGTATCGTAAAATACCAGCAAATGAAAAATTTAAATGGGAAACACAAAATTAAAGGAAAAATAAATAATAAAACCAAAACCCCTAAACCTTTTAGTACCGGGTGGTGTTACCAACCGGTACTAAAGGTCTCCCCGCCCCCGGTGCTAGCTCGTGCCACGTGGTGGCCCTTTAGTGGCAGTTCATGTTGAACCGGTACTAGGGGGGGGGACTTTAGTCCCCACCCTTTACACCTTTACAGAACCGGCACTAAAGGGCCTTACGTACCGGTGCTAAAGCCCGGTTCTACACTAGTGAGCATCACACCGCCAGGTTGAGTGCCATCCCAGGAGCCATCGCCTCAGGAGTACCCGAACCAGTCATCAGGACAGTTCTGCTCTTCTTCATGTTGAGTTTGGTCGGGGAACCTCCCTCGTCTTGGATATGCAGTCCATAATCTACCCTCAGCAGAGTGGCCGCCAGCACTTGAGCAGTCGCAAGAGCCATTGGCACATCATCATCCAACTCACATGGGAGAAGTATATATCATTTCTTAGTTTTCAGGTGAAAAGGTCGAATCGGAGGACTAGAGGGAGAGGGAAAATAGACGACTGTAAATTTTAAATTAACTAACAAATTTAGGACAATGCAGATAAAATAGGTTTTCTGGATACGCAGCAAGATGAGAACAACATATACGACAAGCAAGGAAACAAGAAGGTAAGGGAAGCAACAAGTTACTTAGAAAGCCCACAATCATACAAAGCAAGTAAAGATGTGTGAAAGGTTAACAACAAGTGAGTTGAGTACGTGGAATTTATTCCAAAGTTCACACTCTTTGAGGAATGCTAATCTTCGTTTGAGATGTGCCGAAGTCAAAGCTCCGGAGCACCACAAGTGGCTCACCTTATTCTCCTTTTGAGTCGCCCCCAACCAATGAGTCTCAAACTATTCAAGGTTGGTCTTGAAGACAACCACCACACATTTAAAAACTTGTTAGAGCACACCACAAGCAAGAAAGTTTCTAAGCCTCGACTCCTACCGCCTAGGAGCTCAAATCTCTACGAGTAACAAATCCTCAACGCAATCACCGATGAACTCAAATATGGTTTGGTGGAAGTGTAGGTCAGAAATCCTCTCAGTTTTCCCTCCAAGGAGTATAATGTTTTGACGGAGAAAAGTTGAGTACATCAAGCTTTTGAGCTTTACAAATGGAGTAAGAGAGAGAACAATCTTAGCTCAATGTAATTTGATTGAAATTCCGGTGTGTCCTTGATTTCACTTCCGCCGTGTCCCCGATTCCGGGATCACTTTTCGGAGCATGACTTCTAGCTTACATTGAAGCCGCTAATGTCAAGCCGAAACATGTGCTGGAGGTAGCACCGGATTCCAACGCTGCCAGATTTAGGGAAATACTCTGGGGCTATGGATACTGGGGTTGGCTCTGGGGCGTATGTGGTGGAAGATTATATGTTCAGATCCATTATGCTATTTAATACCCCTCTAATGTTGATCATGATTATCATTCATGAGTAGTTAATTTTGTTCTTGAGGTCACGGGAGAAATCTTGTTGCAAGTAATCATGTGAACTTGATATGTGTTCGATATTTTGATGATATGCATGTTGTGATTCCCTTAGTGGTGTCATGTGAATGTCGACTACATGGCACTTCACCATATTTGGGCCTAAGGGAATGCTTTGTGGAGTAGTTATTAGATGATGGGTTGCTAGAGTGACATAAGCTTAAACCCTAGTTTATGCGCTACTTCGTAAGGGAACGATTTGGATCCAAAACTTTAATACTATGGTTAGATTTTATCTTAATACTTTTCTCATAGTTGCGGATGCTTGTGAGGGGGTTAATCATAAGTAGGAGGTTTGTTCAAGTAAGAACAACAGTAAGCACTGAGCCATCCACATATCAAATTATCAAAGTAGCAAACATGAATCAAACCAACATGATGAAAAGTGACTAGATGAAATTCCTGTGTACCCTCAAGAATGCTTTGCTTATTATAAGAAACCATTTTGGCCTGTCCTTTGCCACAAAAGGATTGGGTACCTTGCTGCACTTTATTTACTGTTATCGTTACCTGCTCGTTACAAATTACCTTGCTATCAAACTACTCGTTACCGACAATTTCGGCGCTTGCAGAAATTACCTTACTGAAAGCCGCTTGTCATTTCCTTTTGCTCCTCATTGGGTTCGACACTCTTATTTATCAAAAGGACTACCATTGATCCCCTATACTTGTGGGTCATGATATCACTTTGCTTCAATCATTGATTAATTCACCCAACGCCTATGAACAAAACAAAGCTTTCACAAAACATATCGTAGAAGCTCTTATTAAAGTTAATGAAGAAAGACTAGAACTTGAGGTTTCCATGCCTAGAAAATTGCTTGATGAATGGGAACCTACTATCAAAATAAAGATTAATAATTATTAATGCAACGCTTTATGTGACTTGGGAGCAAGTGTTTCTACTATGCCAAAAGTGTTATGTGGTGTTGATATGGCTCTGTCGTATCTACTTTTCCAAGCACTTTTGCCCTTGTTTTGGACTCTAACTTGCATGATTTGAATGGAACTAACCCGGACTGACGTTGTTTTCAGCAGAATTGCCATGGTGTTATTTATGTGCAGAAACAAAAGTTCTCAGAATGACTTGAAACTTCACAGAGATTATTTTTGGAAATAATAAAAAAATACTAGCAACAGATCAAGACTAGGGGGCCCACACCCTAGCCACGAGGGTGGGGGGGCGCGCCCCCTACCTCGTGGGCTCCCTGGAGCTCCTCCGACCTCAACTCCAACTCTATATATTCATGTTCGGAGAGAAAAAAATTAGGGAGAAAGATTCATCGCGTTTTACGATACGGAGCTGCCGCCAAGCCCTAAACTATCTCGAGAGGGCTGATCTGGAGTCCGTTCGGGGCTCTGGAGAGGGGAATCCGTCGCCATCGTCATCATCAACAATCCTCCATCACCAATTTCATGATGCTCACCGCCGTGCGTGAGTAATTCCATTGTAGGCTTGCTGGACGGTGATGGGTTGGATGAGATTTATCATGTAATCAAGTTAGTTTTGTTAGGGTTTGATCCCTAGTATCAACTATGTTCTGAGATTGATGTTGCTATGACTTTGCTATGCTTAATGCTTGTCACTAGGGCCCGAGTGCCATGATTTCAGATCTGAACCTATTATGTTTTCATCAATATATGAGAGTTCTTGATCCTATCTTGCAAGTCTATAGTCACCTACTATGTGTTATGATCCGGCAACCCTGAAGTGACAATAATCGGGACCACTTCCGGTGATGATCGCAGTTTGAGGAGTTCAGGTATTCACTATGTGTTAATGCTTTGGTCCGGTACTCTATTAAAAGGAGGCCTTAATATCCCTTAGTTTCCGCTAGGACCCCGCTGCCACGGGAGGGTAGGACAAAAGATGTCATGCAAGTTCTTTTCCATAAGCACATATGACTATATTCGGAATACATGCCTACATTACATTGATGAATTGGAGCTAGTTCTGTGTCACCCTAGGTTATGACTGTTACATGATGAACCACATCCGGCATAGTTCTCTATCACCGATCCATTGCCTACGAGCTTTTCGTATATTATTCTTCGCTTATTTACTTTTCCATTGCAATTGTTACAATCACTACAAAATACCAAAACATTACTTTTTCTATCGTTACCTTTTGCTACCATTACCACTACTATAATATTACTTTGCTACTAAATACCTTGCTGCAGATATTAAGTTTCCAGGTGTGGTTGAATTGACAACTCAACTGCTAATACTTGAGAATATTCTTTGGCTCCCCTTGTGTCGAATCAATAAATTTGGGTTGAATACTCTACCCTCGAAAACTGTTGCGATCCCCTATACTTGTGGGTTATCAAGACTATTTTCTGGCACCGTTGCCGGGGAGCAAAGCTCTATTCTTTGAGTCACTTGGGATTTATATCTGCTTATTATTATGAAGAACTTGAGAGATCCAAAAACCAAAATTTATCCCTCAACTACGAGGGGGGGGGGGTAAGGAACTGCCATCTAGCTCTGCACTTGATTCACCTTCTGTTTTGAGTAAGCTTGCGACACCTAAACCTACTTCTGCTATTGATTCTGATATGTGATGACCCACAAGTATAGGTGATCTATCGTAGTCCTTTCTATAAGTAAGAGTGTCGAACCCAACGAGGAGTAGAAGGAAATGATAAGCGGTTTTCAGCAAGATATTCTCTGCAAGTACTAAAATAAGTGGTAACAAATAGTTTTGTGGTAAGATAATTTGTAACGAGCAACAAGTAACAAAAGTAAATAAAGTGCAGCAAGGTGGCCCAATCCTTTTTGTAGCAAAGGACAAGCCTGGACAAAATCTTATGTAAGGAAAAGCGCTCCCGAGGACACATGGGAATATCGTCAAGCTAGTTTTCATCACGTTCATATGATTTGCGTTCGGTACTTTGATAATTTGACATGTGGGTGGACCGGTGCTTGGGTGATGTTCTTAATTGAACAAGCATCCCACTTATGATTAACCTCTATTGCAAGCATCCGAAACTACAAAAAAGTATTAAGGTAAACCTAACCATAACATGAAACATATGGATCCAAATCAGCCCCTTACGAAGCAACGCATAAACTAGGGTTTAAGCTTCTGTCACTCTAGCAACCCATCATCTACTTATTACTTCCCAATGCCTTCCTCTAGGACCAAATAATGGTGAAGTGTTATGTAGTCGATGTTCACATAACACCACTAGACGCTAGACAACATGCATCTAATCAAAATATCGAACGAATACCAAATTCACATGACTACTAGTAGCAAGACTTCTCCCTTGTCCTCAGGAACAAACTTAACTACTCACAAAGCATATTCATGTTCATAATCAGAGTGGTAATAATATGCATAAAGGATCTGAACATATGATCTTCCACCAATTAAACCAACTAGCATCAACTACAAGGAGTAATTAACACTACTAGCAACCTACTAGCACCAATCCCGTACTTGGAGACAAGAATTGGATACAAGAGATGAACTAGGGTTTTGAGATGAGATGGTGCTGATGAAGATGTTGATGGAGATTGCCCTCTCCCGATGAGAGGAGCGTTGGTGATGACGATGGCGATGATTTCCCCCTCCGGGAGGGAAGTTTTGCCCAACAGAACAGATTTGCCGGAGCTCTAGATTGGATCTGCCAAGGTTCCGCCTCGTGGCGGCGGAGTTTCGTCCCGAAAGGTTGCTTCCTATTTTTTCTCAACGAAAGACTTCATATAGGAGAAGATGGTCATCGGAGAGCCACCAGGGGGCCCACGAGGTAGGGGACGCGCCCCCACCCTCGTGGGAAGGGTGTGGCCCCCTGGTCTTCATCTTTGGCGAGGATTTTTCATTATTTATTATAAGGTATTCCATGGAGTTTCATGACTTTTGGAGTTGTGCAGAATAGGTCTCTAATATTTGCTCGTTTTCCAGCCCAGAATTCCAGCTGCCGGCATTCTCCCTCCTTGTGTAAACCTTGTAAAATAAGAGAGAATAGTCATAAGTATTGTGACATAATGTGAAATAACAGCCCATAATGCAATAAATATCGATATAAAAGCATGATGCAAAATGGACATATCAATATGTCGCATATTATTGATGATGCCACTTCTGCTATGCATGATACTTATGATGAAACTACTTCTACACTAGATACAACTGTGCCACTTGGTGAATTTCTTGATGAACAACTTGCTAGGGCTAGAGAGAATGAAATTATTGAAACTGATAATACTGATGAAAGTGATTATGAAGGCTCTCCTAATAAATATGAATTACATGTTGTGCCTGAGGGCTATGTTATGGATGAAGAAACTAAAAGAGACTTTCTTGCTTGCAATGATAGAAGTGATCTTAAGTAATTATTAGCTAGGCTTAAACAAAAAACTCGGAATGCTAGAATGAAATATGATCCTGCTTATGCTACTTCACCTATCTTTGTTACTAATAAGGATTATGAATTCTCTATTGATCCTAATATAATTACTTTGGTTGAATCTGATCCTTTTTATGGCTATGAATCTGAAACTGTTGTGGCACATCTTACTAAATTAAATGATATAGCTACCATGTTCACTAATGATGAGAGAACTCGCTACTTTTATATCCTTAAAATATTTCCATTCTCTTTAAAGGGTGATGCTAAGATATGGTTTAATTCTCTTGATCCTGGTTGTGTGCGTAGTCCCCAGGATATGATTTATTACTTCTCTGCTAAATATTTCCCTGCTCATAAGAAACAAGCTGCCTTAAGCATTACTAGGGAAAAGCCTATACACAGAATCTTACCAGCAGCGCGCTTTAAAATCAGGCGCTGCTGCTAAGTAGCAGTAGCGCGGGTTTTTAACCCTTGCTACTACTAAGTTGATAGCAGTAGCGCTGGTTTTTTACCCTCGCTACTACTAAGCGGTCTCTACCGTGCCCCTGGGCCATGCCATAGTAGTAGCGAGGGTTATAAACCCGCGCTACTACTAAGTTTTTACCCCTCGCTACTACTAAGAGGTCTCAACCGTGCCCCTCCGGGACATGCCATAGTAGTAGCGTGGGGTAAAATCCCTCGCTATTACTAAAGGTCCCATTTTGAAACTCTACCCCCCCCCTCGTGGATCGCCTTTTCAGTTTTAGAAAAAACAAAAGAAAATGATGGAAATGTCAAAAAAATAAAATAAAATAAGTTTCCCATGTGATATGTGGTCTAGTTGTTGGGAAAATTTACAAATATGAATTTCGACTTCATTTACAAATATGAATTTCGACTTTATTTGTAAAATGGGCATAACTTTTGCATACGAACTCGGATTAAAAAGTTTTTTATATGAAAAATCATCTACTTGAAAAGTTACATCCGATGGAGACCGCCTACGGACTGTTTGCAAATTTTTAGAATCCTCAAATTCTAAAAGGAAAAAAGTTATGCTCAAATTTCAGTTTTTTTTAATTTTGGTCAAATCTGGTCAAGCTGTGGTCAAACTACTTATTCAAGAAGTATTAGTGTTACTAAATAATTATTCAAGAATATTAGTGTTACTAAATAATTATTTCAGTTTTTTAGAATTTTGGTCAAATCTGGTCAAACTGTGGTCAAACTTTGGTCAAAATGTGGTCAAACTCCTTATTCAAGAAATATTAGTGTTACTAAATAATTATTGTTTTTTAGAACAATAATTTTAAACTCAAACAGTGAAATGTGTGACTTCATGCTCAAGATGAACTCCCGAGGGTTAATAGGATTGACATCTTACTATTGTCAGGAAAACAACAAGTGCAGACTTGGAATCGAGGGAGAATAGAACCTGGAAGTTAAGCGTGCTCAGGCTAGAGTAGTGAGAGGATGGGTGACTGTCCGAGAAGTTAGATGATTTGGAATGATGAGGGGTGATTAGAGATTAAATTGAGCAGCGATGAGGGTGATTAGAGATTAGAGGTTAAAATAATTCAGAAATTTGAAAATTCGCACAAAAAATTCGAAAAAAAATTCCGCGGGTTAGTAGTAGCGCGGGTTTTTACCCACGCTACTACTAACAGACATAGTAGCTGCGCGGGTGGCACCCGCGCTGCTGCTATACGTTAGTTGTAGCGCCTTATTAGTAGCGCCGGCTCCCGCGCTGCTAATAGGCCCAAAACCCGCGCTGCTGCTAGGCTTTTCCCTAGTAGTGAAGGGATATATATAATTTTGTGCAAATTGAAGAAGAGAGTCTCCCACAAGCTTGGGGGAGGCTTCTCCAATTACTTAGTGCTTTGCCTGATCATCCTCTTAAGAAAAATGAAATACTTGATATCTTTTATAATGGACTAACCGATGCTTCCAGAGATTACCTGGATAGTTGTGCTGGTTCTGTTTTCAGGGAATGAACACCGGATGAAGCTGAAATTCTATTGAATAATATGTTGACAAATGAAAATAATTGGACACTTCATGAGCCTATTCATAAACCAACTCTGAAGAAAAGGGGTGTTCTATTTCTCAGTCCCAAAGATATGCAAGAGGCAAAGAAATCCATGAAAGAAAAAGGTATTAAACCTGAAGATGTTAAGAATTTGCCTCCTATTGAAGAAATACATGGTCTTAATTTACCGCCTGTTGAAGAGATGTATGGTTTTAATCCATCACCTATTGAAGAAACACATGGTCTTGATAACCTAACACAGGTAGTAAAGGTAAATTCTCTCTATAGATATGATAAAGCTGAAATCCCGTTCACCTAGTTTGCTAGCCCATGCTTAGATGAGTTTGATAAATTTATGGTTAAGCAAGAAAACTTCAATGCTTATTTTGGTAGAGAATTAAAACGCAGTGCTGATATGCTTGAACACTTGGGTGATTATATGGCTAATGTCAAAGGTGAACTTAAACTTATTAGTAAACATGCTTCTATGGTTACCACTCAAGTAGAAAAAGTACTTAAGGCTCAAAATTATTTGCTCAATGAATTGAATAGTAAGAATAAGGACAATGCTGTTAGAGTGGCTACTAGAACTGGTAAAATGACTCAGGAACCTTTGTATCCTGAAGGCCACCCTAAGAGAATTGAGCAAGATTCTCAGAGAAATAATATAGATGCACCTAGTCCTTCTAAAAGGAAGAAAAATAAAAATGATAGCACTTTGCATGCTTCTAGTGAACCTATTGCTGAAACACATGAGAATCCAAATGATATTTCTATTTCTGATGGTGAAACACAATCTGGTAATGAACCTGAAACTAGTAATAATGTAAATGATAATGTTCATGTTGATGCTCAACCTAGTAATGATAATGATATCGAAATTGAACCTGTTGTTGATCTTGATAACCCACAATCAAAGAATCAACGTTATGATAAGAAAGACTTTGTTGCTAGGAAACATGGTAAGGAAAGAGAGCCTTGGGTTCAGAAACCCATGCCTTTTCCTCCCAAACCATCCAAGAAAAAGGATGATGGGGATTTTGAGCGCTTTGCTGAAATGATTAGACCTATCTTTTTGCGTATGCGATTAACTGATATGCTCAAAATGAATCCTTATGCTAAGTATATGAAAGAAATTGTTACAAATAAAAGAAAGATACCAGAAGCTGAAATTTCCACCATGCTTGCTAATTATACTTTTATGGGTGGAATACCAAAGAAACTTGGAGATCCATAAGTACCCACTATACCATGCTCCATTAAAAGAAACTATGTTAAAACTGCTTTATGTGATCTTGGAGCCGGTGTTAGTGTTATGCCTCTCTCTTTATATTGTAGACTTGATTTGAATAAGTTGACACCTACTGAAATATCTTTGCAAATGGCTGATAAATCAACTGATATACCTGTCGGTATTTGTGAGGATGTGCCTGTTGTGGTTGCAAACGCTACTATTTTAATGGACTTTGTTATTCTTGATATTCCCGAGGATGATAGTATGTCTATTATTCTTGGATGACCCTTTTTGAATACTGCAGGGGCTGTTATTGATTGCACCAAAGGCAATGTCACTTTTCATGTTAATGGTAATGAGCATACGGTACACTTTCCGAGGAAACAACCTCAAGTCCAAAGTATCAATTCTATTGGAAAAATTCCATCGATTATTTTTGGAGGTTTTGAATTTCCTCTTCCTACTGTCAAGAAGAAATATGATATTCTTATTGTTGGGGATGTGCATATCCCTGTTGAGGTAACCTGCTGCGTCTCCGGCCACCGCTACCCGCAGTTCAAGTTCTCGCCCCCAGTGTCCGCGAAGACACCGGCGATCCTCACGCTGAACAGCTTTGCGGCCAGAGGAGACGGGGGAGGCAAGTCCTTCTGCAACAACAAGTTCCACCCGGACAACGCGTGGGTGGTGGCATTGTCCTCGGGATGGCTGCGCCTGGACAGCATGCGCAGGTGCAACAAGATGATCCGCATCAACGGGAACGGACGGTCGGTGCTGGCCAAGGTGGTGGACGAGTGCGACTCGGTGAACGGGTGCGACGCGGAGCACAACTTCGAGCCGCCGTGCCCGAACAACGCTGTGGACGGGTCGCCGGCGGTCTGGAAGGCATTGGGGCTCAAGGAGTCGATTGGGGAGTTCAAGGTCACCTGGTCTGACGTCTGAGCTTAGGCCAGGGAGGGGAGACCTGTGTGCACCTCACGCACTGTAAGCAGCGTATGGTGTGTGATGAGATGCTACCTACTCTTGGCGGTGGATCGAGTCACTGCTAATCTTACTAAATAAGCCGCCGTTCACGTACTTTGATGTTTTTCAGGTTTATGTATTTGTCATGTTTTGAAAATACCCATGTGTTGTTGCGGAGCGACAAAAGAAAGTATGGCTATGTAAATGATGTGGCTCACGTGTTAACACTACCAGAAAAGGGTCCTACCCCGACAGCCAAAACAATGCTGACGGCCACCGTCGGCCTACTTGGAGCTATGTCGACAGCCACGTCCTGGCCGTCGGCTTATCCTAGCCGTCGGGCTACCCCGAGCAAAGCCGATGGCACCCGTCGGCACAATATGGCCGTCGGCCTAGCTGCGAATACGCCGACAGCAGCCGTCGGCATAACCCAGCCGTCGGCATAGTAGTGGGCCCGGCGACCCTGCCCGTGACCAGCGGCTAACGCCGTCAAATCTATGCCGACGGTCGGGACAGGCACCGTCGGCATATCTCCGCATGCCACGTCACCAATCCGTGGCGCACCGTCCAGCACATATGCCGACGGCGGCCGTCGGCATACCCACCACATCACCGATCCGCGGCACGCCGCCCACCTAAACCCTGCCGTCTCTATGCCAACGGAAATGCCGTCGGCATAGTTATTTTATTTTTTATATATGTTTTTATTCTTTTTATGTATTATTATATTAACTAACATGTAGCATATGCTTTTTATGTATTATTATATGAATATATATGTAATTTGTCATTTTTCCATAGATTATGAATATATATAGTTTGTATTTTTTTGAGCACGTTAATAATGTGCCATCATGTTCTTTTGAATATAGGTCCTTATATTTTATTAAAATGAAAAACAGCTATGCCGATAGAAGTTTTGTGGCGGTTGCAAATGCCCGGCACCCATCTCCGGAGTGTGACCCCCTCACGCCCATGGTGTGCCCCCCTCATGGACGGCGCCACCGCCGGCACCTGGAGGACGAAAACAGCCGCATCGGGTCTATACGGAGGGGACGTTGCTCCCAAGTGTTTCTATAGGATGACCTACCACAACCGGGTGGCGTTTTGGCATGTCCGAAGAGGCGGCACGCATCTCCGGGGCGTGCCCCCCTAACGGACGGCGCCGCCGCCGGCACCTGGAGGGGGGAAACAGACGCATCGGGTCTTAGTATTTAGATCCAGCTGCCATCAAGGAGAATTTCATGTCCCTTAGGCGGGACGGGTGGTGTTGTGGCATGTCCGAAGAGGCGGCACGCATCTCCCGGGCGTGGCCCCCCTCACGGACGGCGCCACCGCCGGCACCTGGAGGGGGGAAACGGACGCGTCGGGTCTACACGGAGGGTATGTAGTTGTGGGTTTGGCCCGGATGTTGCTCCCAGGTGTCCCTCTGGGCTGACCTGACACAACCGGATGGAGAGGTCCATTGGTCAAAGCCCGTCCGCAGAAAGTCAAAGGGCTAGATCTCGTGGTCAACCGCTCCAGGGTTAGGCGGGACGGGGGCCCTAGGGGGGTAGCAATGCCACCGGAGCATCGCACCAGCCCCTCATACATGCGGGGTGGTGTTGTGGCATGTCCGAAGAGGCGGCATGCGTCTCCAGGACGTGGCCCCCCTCACGGACGGCGCCGCCAGCGGCACTCGGAGGGGGGAAACGGACGTGTTGGGTCTACACGGAGGGGATGTAGTAGTGGGTTTGGCCCGGATGTTGCTCCCAGGTGTCCCTATGGCTGACCCGGCACAACTGGGTGGAGAGGTCCACTGGTCAAAGCCCGTCTGTGGAGAGTCAAAGGGCTAGATCTCATGGTCAACCGCTCCAGGGTTAGGTGGGACGGGGGCCCTGGTGGTAGCAATGCCACCGGAGCGTCGCACCGGCCCCTCATACATGCGGGGTGGTGTTGTGGCATGTCCGAAGAGGCGGCACGTATCTCCGAGGCGTGGCCCCACTAGTGCAGAACCGGGCAATAGCACCGGTTTGTAAGGCCCTTTAGTGCCGGTTCCATAACCGGCACTAAAGTGTGGGCACTAAAGCCCCCCCCCCTTTAGTACCGGTTCAGCACGAACCGGTGCTAAAGGGCAACCACGTGGCACGAGCCAGCTCCGGGGGCCGGGAGCCCTTTAGTACCGGTTGGTAACACCAACCGGTACTAAAATGTTTGGTTTTTTTTGGTTTTATGATTTCTTTTTCATTTAATTTTGTGTTTTTCATTTTAATTCTTTTTCGTTTGCTGGTATTTTACGATACTACACATTGTACACGTTATGCATATATATATATATAAATAGAATTTCTAGTAGAACCAATCATATATATATATCATCAATGTCTCACAAACCACCATATTAATTCACACATACACACATGTATAGCTATATACAATTTCTCCTACATATGCATGTTGCCTTCGGAGCCAGTGGCATTAGCCTAATTGGTGCCTTCGGAGCACGATGACAATTGGAAGTGGTTCATGACCTGGTCGATGGGGGCGGTAGCGGGTAATAGTATTCTCCCTTCAGATTCATGACCTGGTTGAGCAAAAATCCCGCTATTTCCTCTTGAAGTGCTTCTACGCGCTCCGTTTGTAGGAGCTTGTCCCGCACCTCTTTGAACTGTTAAGAAGGAGATCAATATGCATGTGTATTAGTTGTGTGACTAGATATCGATAATGGTGTAAAAATTGTGAATAGTGTTCTGACAAGCGTACCCATTCCTATCTTTGAGATCTGCTCCTTTCGGACGCCATCATGCGAATGTTCTGGAAAACGCAGAATGCACACATATCAGTCCCCTGCGCCTGCTTCAGGGCCTTTATTACGAGAATGGAATTTAATTTGATCAGATAATAATTAATCAAGCATGATAATTAAAGAGATGGCAGCTAGCTAGCTAGCTAGTGCTACTTAATTACTTACCTTGGGTCGAAACCATTTCAGCTGTCGTTTCCATTCGCCTTCCGTGACGCTGATGAACCTTGCCCAAGCCCTGCCCGCCGACAAAGAAAATGAATAAAGGGGTTATTAAATAGTTCATATCATGAAATGACGAACTAAATAGGCCAAGATATATAGTTAATAATGATTGAAATTACCTGTTGACTATCCCAAACAAGATGTTATAGTCACTGTAAGTGCATCTAGTGCCACCCCTAGTTGGTTTTGGAGTATTGACGACAAACCTAGTTGAGGGACTAATGTGTTTGTGAGAATTGCAGGATAACACAGGTAGAAGTCCCTCATTGATTCGGTTTCTGTTGGGATACGTAGTAATTTCGAAAATTTTCCTACGCACACGCAAGATCATGGTGATGCACAGCAACGAGAGGGGAGAGTGTTGTCTACGTACCAACGCAGACCGACTGCGGAAGCGATCACACAACGTAGAGGAAGTAGTCGTACGTCTTCTTCCCGATCCGACCGATCCAAGCACCGTTACTCCGGCACCTCCGAGTTCTTAGCACACGTTCAGCTCGATGACGATCCTTGGGCTCCGATCCAGCAAAGCGTCGAGGAAGAGTTCCGTCAGCACGACGGCATGATGACGATCTTGATGTACTACCGACGCAGGGCTTCGCCTAAGCACTACAACGGTATGATCGAGGTGGAATTTGGTGGCAGGGGGCACCGCACACGGCTAAGGAACGATCTCAAGGATCAACTTGTGTGTCTTGGGGTGTCCCCTGCCCCCGTATATAAAGGTTGGAGGAGGGGGGGCCGGCCGGCCAGGGAGAGGGAGGCGCAGGGGGAGTCCTACTCCCACCGGGAGTAGGACTCCCTCCTCCAATCCTATTCCAATTAGGACTCTCGGGGAAAAAGGAGAGAGAAGGGGGGCCGGCCCCTTATCCTAGTCCTACTAGGACTTGGGGAAAGGGGGGGCGCCGGCCAGCTATGGGCTGCCCCTTTTCTCTTTTTCCACTAAGGCCCAATAGGCCCATTAGTCTCCCGGGGGGTTCCGGTAACCCTCCCGGTATTCCGGTAAAATCCCGATTTCACCCGGAACACTTCCTATGTCCAAACATGGGCTTCCAATATATCAATCTTTACGTCTCGACCATTTCGAGACTCCTCGTCATGTCCGTGATCTCATCCGGGACTCTGAACAACCTTCGGTACATCAAAATGCATAAACTCATAATAACTGTCATCGTAACGTTAAGCGTGCGGACCCTACGGTTCGAGAACAATGTAGACATGACCGAGATACGTCTCCGGTCAATAACCAATAACGGGACCTGGATGCCCATATTGGCTCCTACATATTCTACGAAGATCTTTATCGGTCAGACCGCATAACAACATACGTTGTTCCCTTTGTCATCGGTATGTTACTTGCCCGAGATTCGATCGTCGGTATCCAATACCTAGTTCAATCTCGTTACTGGCAAGTCTCTTTACTCGTTCCGTAATACATCATCTCACAACTAACATATTAGTTGTAGTGCTTGCAAGGCTTATGTGATGTGCATTACCGAGAGGGCCCAGAGATACCTCTCCGACAATCGGAGTGACAAACCCTAATCTCGAAATACGCCAACCCAACATCTACCATTGGAGACACCTGTAGTACTCCTTTATAATCACCCAGTTACGTTGTGACGTTTGGTAGTACCCAAAGTGTTCCTCCGGTAAACGGGAGTTGCATAATCTCATAGTTATAGGAACATGTATAAGTCATGAAGAAAGCAATAGCAACATACTAAACGATCGGGTGCTAAGCTAATGGAATGGGTCATGTCAATCAGATCATTCTACTAATGATGTGACCTCGTTAATCAAATAACAACTCTTTGTTCATGGTTAGGAAACATAACCATCTTTGATTAACGAGCTAGTCTAGTAGAGGCATACTAGTGACACTCTCTTGGTCTATGTATTCACACATGTATTATGTTTCCGGTTAATACAATTCTAGCATGAATAATAAACATTTATCATGATATAAGGAAATAAATAATAACTTTATTATTGCCTCTAGGGCATATTTCCTTCAGTCTCCCACTTGCACTAGAGTCAATAATCTAGTTCACATCGCCATGTGATTTAACAGCAATAGTTCACATCACCATGTGATTAACACCCATAGTTCACATCGTCATGTGACCAACACTCAAAGGGTTTACTAGAGTCAGTAATCTAGTTCACATATCTATGTAATTAACACCCAAAGAGTACTAAGGTGTGATCATGTTTTGCTTGTGAGATAATTTTAGTCAACGGGTCTGTCACATTCAGATCCGTAAGTATTTTGCAAGTTCTATGTCTACAATGCTCTACACGGAGCTACTCTAGCTAATTGCTCCCACTTTCAATATGTATCCAGATTGAGACTTTAGATTCATCTGGATCAGTGTCAAAAACTTGCATCGACGTAACCCTTTACGACGAACCTTTTTGTCACGTCCATAATCGAGAAACATATCCTTATTTTACTAGGGATAATTCTGACCGCTGTCCAGTGATCTACTCCTAGATCACTATTGTACTCCCTTGCCAAATCAGTGTAGGGTATATAATAGATCTGGTACACAGCATGGCATACTTTATAGAACCTATGAATGAGGCATAGGGAATGACTTTCATTCTCTTTCTATCTTCTGCCGTGGTCGGGCTTTGAGTCTTTACTCAACTTCACACCTTGTAACACAGGCAAGAAACTTTTTCTTTGACTGTTCCATTTTGAACTACTTCAAAATCTTGTCAAGGTATGTACTTATTGAAAAACTTATCAAGCGTCTTGATCTATCTCTATAGATCTTGAAGCTCAATATGTAAGCAGCTTTACCGAAGTCTTTCTTTGAAAAACTCCTTTCAAACACTCCTTTTATGCTTTACAAAATAATTCTACATTATTTCCGATCAACAATATGTCATTCACATATACTTATCAGAAATGCTGTAGTGCTCCCACTCACTTTCTCGTAAATACAGGCTTCACCGCAAGTCTGTATAAAACTATATGCTTTGATCAACTCATCAAAGCGTATATTCCAACTCCGAGATGCTTGCACCAGTCCATAGATGGATCGCTGGTGCTTGCACATTTTGTTAGCACCTTTTGGATTGACAAAACATTCTGGTTGCATCATATACAACTCTTCTTTAATAAATCCATTAAGGAATGCCGTTTTGTTTATCCGTTTGCCAGATTTCATAAAATGCGGCAATTACTAACATGATTCGGACAGACTTAAGCATAGATGCGAGTGAGAAAATCTCATCGTAGTCAACACCTTGAACTTGTCGAAAACCTTTTGCGACAATTCTAGCTTTGTAGATAGTAACACTACTATCAGCGTCCGTCTTCCTCTTGAAGATCCATTTATTTTCTATGGCTTGCCGATCATCGGGCAAGTCAACTAAAGTCCATACTTTGTTCTCATACATGGATCATATCTCAGATTTCATGGCTTCAAGCCACTTTGCGGAATCTGGGCTCACCATCGCTTCTTCATAGTTCGTAGGATCATCATGATCTAGTAGCATGACTTCCAGAACAGGATTACCGTACCACTCTGGCGCGGATCTTACTCTGGTTGATCTACGAGGTTCAGTAGTGTCTTGTTCTGAAGTTTCATGATCATCGTCATTAGCTTCCTCACTAACTGGTGTAGGTGTCACAGAAACATTTTTCTGTGATGTACTACTTTCCAATAAGGGAGCAGGTACAGTTACCTCGTCAAGTTCTACTTTCCTCCCACTCACTTCTTTCGAGAGAAACTCCTTCTCCAGAAAGTTTCTGAATTTTAGCAACAAAAAGTCTTGCCTTCGGATCTGTGATAGAAGGTGTATCCAATAGTTTCCTTTGGATATCCTATGAAGACGCACTTCTCCGATTTGAGTTTGAGCTTATCAGGATGAAACTTTTTCATATAAGCATCGCAACCCCAAATTTTTAAGAAACAACAGCTTAGGTTTCTTGCCAAACCATAGTTCACACGGTGTCGTCTCAACGGATTTAGATGGTGCCCTATTTAACGTGAATGCAGCTGTCTCTAATGCATAACCCCAAAACGATAGTGGTAGATCGGTAAGATACATCATAGATTGCACTATATCCAATAAAGTACGGTTATGACGTTCGGACACACCATTATGATGTGGTGTTCCATGTGGCATGATTTTGTGAAACTATTCCACATTGTTTTAATTGAAGACCAAACTCGTAACTCAAATATTTTACCTCTGCGATCATATCGTAGAAACTTTTATTTTCTTGTCACGATGATTTTCCACTTCACTCTGAAATTCTTTGAACTTTTCAAATGTTTCAGACTTATGTTTCATCAAGTAGATATACTCATATCTGCTCAAATCATCTGTGAAGATCAGAAAATAATGATACCTGTTGCGAGCCTCAATATTCGTCGGACCACATACATCAGTATGTATGATTTCCAATAAATCTTTTCTCGCTCCATTGTTCCGGAGAACGGCGTTTTAGTCATCTTGCCCAAAAGGCATGGTTCGCAAGCATCAAGTGATTCATAATCAAGTGATTCCGAAAGCCCATCAGCATGGAGTTTCTTCATGCGCTTTATACCAATATGACCTAAACAGCAGTGCCACAAATAAGTTGCACTATCATTATTAACTTTGCATCTTTTGGTTTCAATATTATGAATATGTGTATTATTAAGATCGAGATCCAATGAACTATTTTCATTGGGTGTGTAACCATATAAGGTTTTATTCATGTAAACAGAACAACAACTTATTCTTTTACTTAAATGAATAACCGTATTACAATAAACATGATCAAATCATATTCATGCTCAACGCAAAAACCAAATAACACTTATTTAAGTTCAACACTAATCCCGAAAGTATAGGGGAGTGTGCGATGATGATCATATCACTTGGAACTACTTCCAACACACATCGTCACTTCACCCTTAACTAGTCTCTGTTTATTCTGCAACTCCCGTTTCGAGTTACTAATCTTAGCAACTGAACTAGCATCAAATACTGAGGGGTTGCTATAAACACTAGTATAGTACACATCCATAACATGTATATCAAATATACTTATGTTCACTTTGCCATCCTACTTATCCGCCAATCACTTGGGGTAGTTCCGCTTCCAGTGACCAGTCCCTTTGCAGTAGAATCACTTAGTCTCAGGCTTAGGATCAGACTTGGGCTTCTTCACTTGAGCAACAACTTGCTTGCCGTTCTTCTTGAAGTTCCCCTTCTGCCCTCTGCCCTTTTCTTGAAACTAGTGGTCTTGTCAACCATCAACACTTGATGTTTTTCTTGATTTCTACCTTCGTTGATTTCAGCATCACGAAGAGCTTGGGAGTTGTTTCCGTTATCCCTTGCATATTATAGTTCATCACGAAGTTCTACTAACTTAGTGATGATGACTAGAGAATTCTGTCAATCACTATCTTATCTGGAAGATTAACTCCCACTTGATTCAAGCGATTGTAGTACCCAGACAATCTGAGCACATGCTCACTAGTTGAGCGATTCTCCTCCATCTTTTAGCTATAGAACTTGCTGGAGACTTCATGTCTCTCAACTCGGGTATTTGCTTGAAATATTAACTTCAACTCCTGGAACATCTCATATGGTCCATGACGTTCAAAACGTCTTTGAAGTCCCGATTCTAAGCCATTAAGCATGGTGCACTAAACTATCAAGTAGTCATCATATTGAGCCAGCCAAACGTTCATAACGTCTGCATCTGCTCCTGCAATAGGTCTGTCACCTAGCGGTGCATCAAGGACATAATTCTTCTGTGCAGCAATGAGGATAAACCTCAGATCACGGATCCAATCCGCATCATTGCTACTAACATCTTTCAACATAATTTTCTCTAGGAACATATCAAAATAAACACAGGGAAGCAACAACGCGAGCTATTGATCTATAACATAATTTGCAAAATACTACCAGGACTAAGTTCATGATAAATTTAAGTTCAATTAATCATATTACTTAAGAACTCCCACTTAGATAGATATCCCTCTAATCCTCTAAGTGATCACGTGATCCAAATCAACTAAACCATAACCGATCATCACGTGAGATGGAGTAGTTTTCAATGGTGAACATCGTTATGTTGATCATATCTACTATATGATTCACGCTCGACCTTTCGGTCTCCGTGTTCCGAGGCCATATCTGTATATGCTTGGCTCGTCAAGTATAACCTGAGTATTCTGCGTGTGCAACTGTTTTGCACCCGTTGTATTTGGACGTAGAGCTTATCACACCCGATCATCACGTGGTGTCTGGGCACGACGAACTTTGGCAACGGTGCATACTCAGGGAGAACACTTCTTGATAATTTAGTGAGAGATCATCTTATAATGCTACCGTCAATCAAAGCAAGATAAGATGCATAAAAGGATAAACATCACATGCAATCAATATAAGTGATATGATATGGCCATCATCATCTTGTGCTTGTGATCTCCATCTCCGAAGCACCGTCATGATCACCATCGTCACCGGCGCGACACCTTGATCTCCATCGTAGCATCGTTGTCGTCTCGCCAATCTTATGCTTCCACGACTATCACTACCTCTTAGTAATAAAGTAAAGCATTACATCGCGATTGCATTGCATACAATAAAGCGACAACCATATGGCTCCTGCCAGTTGCCGATAACTCGGTTACAAAACATGATCATCTCATACAATAAAATCAGCATCATGCCTTGACCATATCACATCACAACATACCCTGCAAAAACAAGTTAGACGTCCTCTACTTTGTTGTTGCAAGTTTTACGTGGCTGCTACGGGCTTAAGTAAGAACTCATCTCACCTACGCATCAAAACCACAATGATAGTTCGTCAAATAGACTCCGTTTTAACCTTCTCAAGGACCGGGCGTAGCCACACTTGGTTCAACTAAAGTTGGAGAGACAGTCTTCCGCAAGCCATCTATGTGCAAAGCACGTCGAGGGAACCGGTCTCGCGTAAGAGTACGCGTAAGGTTGGTCCGGATCGTCTCGTCCAACAATACCGCCGAACCAAAGTATGACATGCTGGTAGGCAGTATGACTTGTATCGCCCACAACTCACATGTGTTCTACTCGTGCAAATAACATCAAACCATAAAACCTGGGCTCGGATGCCACTGTTGGGATACGTAGTAATTTCGAAAATTTTCCTACGCACACGCAAGATCATGGTGATGCACAGCAACGAGAGGGGAGAGTGTTGTCTACGTACCAACGCAGACCGACTGCGGAAGCGATCACACAACATAGAGGAAGTAGTCGTACGTCTTCTTCCCGATCCGACCGATCCAAGCACCGTTACTCCGGCACCTCCGAGTTCTTAGCACACGTTCAGCTCGATGACGATCCTCGGGCTCCAATCCAGCAAAGCGTCGAGGAAGAGTTCCGTCAGCACGACGGCGTGATGACGATCTTGATGTACTACCGACGCAGGGCTTCGCCTAAGCACTACAACGGTATGATCGAGGTGGAATTTGGTGGCAGGGGGCACCGCACACGGCTAAGGAACGATCTCAAGGATCAACTTTTGTGTCTTGGGGTGTCCCCTGCCCCCGTATATAAAGGTTGGAGGAGGGGGGGGGGCGGCCGGCCAGGGAGAGGGAGGCGCAGGGGGAGTCCTACTCCCACCGGGAGTAGGACTCCCTCCTCCAATCCTATTCCAATTAGGACTCTTGGGGAACAAGGAGAGAGAAGGGGGGCCGGCCCCTTATCCTAGTCCTACTAGGACTTGGGGAAAGGGGGGGCGCCGGCCAGCTATGGGCTGCCCCTTTTCTCTTTTTCCACTAAGGCCCAATAGGCCCATTAGTCTCCCGGGGGGTTCCGGTAACCCTCCCGGTATTCCGGTAAAATCCCGATTTCACCCGGAACACTTCCTATGTCCAAACATGGGCTTCCAATATATCAATCTTTACGTCTCGACCATTTCGAGACTCCTCGTCATGTCCGTGATCTCATCCGGGACTCCGAACAACCTTCGGTACATCAAAATGCATAAACTCATAATAACTGTCATCGTAACGTTAAGCGTGCGGACCCTACGGTTCGAGAACAATGTAGACATGACCGAGATACGTCTCCGGTCAATAACCAATAGCGGGACCTGGATGCCCATATTGGCTCCTACATATTCTACGAAGATCTTTATCGGTCAGACCGCATAACAACATACGTTGTTCCCTTTGTCATCGGTATGTTACTTGCCCGAGATTCGATCGTCGGTATCCAATACCTAGTTCAATCTCGTTACTGGCAAGTCTCTTTACTCGTTCCGTAATACATCATCTCACAACTAACATATTAGTTGCAGTGCTTGCAAGGCTTATGTGATGTGCATTACCGAGAGGGCCCAGAGATACCTCTTCGATAATCGGAGTGACAAACCCTAATCTCGAAATACGCCAACCCAACATCTACCATTGGAGACACCTGTAGTACTCCTTTATAATCACCCAGTTACGTTGTGACGTTTGGTAGTACCCAAAGTGTTCCTCTGGTAAACGGGAGTTGCATAATCTCATAGTTATAGGAACATGTATAAGTCATGAAGAAAGCAATAGCAACATACTAAACGATCGGGTGCTAAGCTAATGGAATGGGTCATGTCAATCAGATCATTCTACTAATGATGTGACCTCGTTAATCAAATAACAACTCTTTGTTCATGGTTAGGAAACATAACCATCTTTGATTAACGAGCTAGTCTATTAGAGGCATACTAGTGACACTCTGTTGGCCTATGTATTCACACATGTATTATGTTTCCGGGTAATACAATTCTAGCATGAATAATAAACATTTATCATGATATAAGGAAATAAATAATAACTTTATTATTTATTCTAGGGCATATTTCCTTCAGTTTCACTACCAGAGATGACCCCTAAAAATGTACGAAGACATTGAAGACAATGGTGGTTTATGAAGATATTCATATTGAAGACAATGGCATGTGAAGACTCCCTATGAAGCTTATGGAACTCGAAGACTTAGATCCTTCGTAGTTTTACTTCATTTATGTTGTGTCATAGGAACCACCGTACTATTAAGTGGGGTCCAAGAGAACCAGTCAGGATGAATGAAGTGATGCCTAATTCAAAACCTATATCTTCAAGTGAAGACTATGAGAGCAAATCTTGTCCAGACACGGACAAGTCAGCTTTGCTTGTAGCCCAAGTAAAGTTGCCGTGTGAGTTCGAAATTCGACCGTTGATACACGTGTCAGTTCCTTAGTGACCCAGGGTCATTTCGAACAAATCAGGTCGGGTTGCCAAGTGGCTATAAATAGTCCACCCCTACAACCATAAACGGTTGGCTGCTCAGATTTCAGTGCACGGCTTTTGTCGTTTGAGAGCAACCCACCTCGAAGCCTTTGAGAGAAATTCCCTAGTGAGGAGAAAAACCCTAACCACCCAGAGCCAGAGTAATTGGGCATCACATAAGTCTTCTTGTCTAAGTGATTTGAAGACTTATTACACTTGAGGACCGTGCATCCTCCAGCCGGTTAGGCGTCGTGTTCTAAGCATCCAAGAGAAATTGTGGATTGCCGGTGAACGAAGTCTGTGAAGGTTTGGGAGTCTACCTTGAAGACTTACCAGAGTGATTGGGCGAGGTCTGTGTGACCTTAGCTCAAGGAGAAAATGGTGAGGACTGGGTGTCCTGAGCTGCGTGTTCAGGACTGGGTGTCCGGGACTGTGTGTCCTTTGGTTTAAATACCTAGCCGCTCCAACCAGACGTACAATTGTCACAGCAACTGGAACTGGTCCAACAAATCATTGTCTTCAGCGTGTCACTGGTTTCATCTTCACCTCTCTTTACTTACCATTACACATTGTGAAGTCATTGCATGCTTGCTTTATCTTCTGTCTTCACAACTTGACTGCATGATTTGTTTGGCTTCATAACTTCTTCCTACCTGATCCTTATTACACTGAAGCTGTTTGTCACTGTGCTTTCACTATATTGTATACTTGACCATGGCTTGCCGTGTGTAATCTAACTTCCACTGCATAGTGATAGGCTTGTCCATTCTGTTTGTCTTCATAACTTCCACGTTTTGAAGACTTTCATAAAAATCGCCTATTCACCCCCCTCTAGTCGATATAACACACTTTCAATTGGTATCAGAGCAAGGTGCTCCCTTGTTCTGTGTGATTCGGTTTAACCACCTGGAGTTTTAGCTATGTCGACTGCAGGGATAATTAAAGTCTTCGCTGCGTGCCCCGTCTTCGATGGAACCGAATATCCCTACTGGAAGAATAAGATGCGCATGCATCTTGAAGCCATTGACGTCGACCTATGGTATGTCGTCGAAAACGGCGTTCCCAAGGCTGGAGAAGGTGTCACTGCTGCTGATGTCAAGAAGTTCACTCAACAAGACTCTACTGCCAAGAATATCATCTATGGTCATCTGACCAAGGGACAGTACGGCCGTGTGAGTGCCTTGAAGACATCCAAGCTGGTCTGGGACTAGCTCTCCAAAGTCAATGAAGGCATCTCAACCCAGAGAGATCAAAGAATTAGTGTTCTTCGCAACCTCTTCAACCGCTTCAAGCGAAATGACAATGAGAATGTCCAGCACACATTTGACCGGCTCACTGACATCACAAATGAGCTTCAAGCCCTCGGCGCCACTGAGATCACCAAACATGAAATCGTCAAGACGCTGCTGAGATCACTTGACAGTTCGTTTGACATCCTAGCCCTGATGATTCAAGAACGTCCAGATTTCAAGACACTCGATCCGTCTGACATACTTGAGAGGCTCAACACACATGAGTTTCAGCTTCCTGAGAAAAGAGATATCTACGGTCCAAACTATGGGCGAACTCGTGCCTTGAAGGCAAAAGCTGTGTCCTCATCTGAAGATGAATCCGACAGCTGTTCTGATGATCCTGAAGACATTGGACGGGAACTTGCAATGCTAGTGAAGAAGTTCCAGAAATTCACCAAGAAGAAAGGCTTCAAAAAGTCTTCACGATCAAGCTCAAGGAATGATGAAGCATCTGCTCATGATTATAAGAAGAAAACATGTCACAAGTGCAAGAAAACTGGACACTTCATCTCTGAGTGTCCACAGTGGGACAATGAGAGCAGAAAGAAGAAGAAGAGCAAGGAATATGACTCCGACGACAAGAAGAAGAAATACTCAAAGTCGTCTTCCAAGTCTTCCTCAAAGTCTTCATCACACAAGAAGAGCTCAACTGGCAAGGCTCGTGCGTTTGTTGGCAAGGAAATGGATTCAGAGGAGGAGTCCGCTTCTGAGGAGGCAGAGGTGGAGTCTGAGGAGGAGTCTGATTCTGGCATTGCGAGTCTGGCTACAGCCTACGTCGCCAAGTCCATCTTCAACACTGAAGACAATGACTTCATCACCAACACCGATGCAAATGACAAGGACGGCTCTACTCCTACCTACTGCTTCATGGCACGCGGTGCCAAGGTAAACACACGCACTACTCACTATCAAACATCCAGTGACGATGACTCTGATTGTGATTCAAAACCCAGCTACAAAACACTTGCTAAAATTGCAACCGAACAACAAAAGGCCATGGAACATATTCAAAAACTGTTAGACAGAAGCGATGATCTGTTGGGTGCTGAAATGACTCGTTCTGAATCCTTAATTGAAGACATAAAAAATCTTCATGTTAAGTATCAGGAACTCGAAGATCGTCTTGAGACTCTCTCAACTACTCATGAAAAGCTTTCCTATGATTATCTTCAAAAGAAGCAAGATCTTGAGAAGTTGAGAGCGGATCATGAAGATCTTTAAAAGGAAAATGAGTCACTTCGAGCCGAACAGATCAGTTCTGCTCAGGAAGGATTTGAACCACCATGCCTTAAATGCATTGAGCGTGACAATGCTACTTCTGTTGCTGAATGTTCCACTGCTACTGCTGTTGCAATATCTTCAACTGTTGAAGTGGTAACTAACCCCTCTGCTGAGGATACCACTGCTATTGCTGATGAGAATGCTAGGTTGAAGACATTGCTTGAAACAGGGATGTACAAAAGTCTCAAAGGACATCAGACATTATCATTGATGCAGATGGCTCTTACTGGAAACCTGAGCAGTACCCCAAAACCACATGGGTTGCTGCAAAGGAATCCTCAGCAGATCCATCCAATCTATCTGGCTTCACTTGTGCTGATCCTATTATCATTGATGAATCCTTTGATGCAAACTATAAACTGTTTAAAAATCAGAATGGTGAAGTATTTGCCAGGTACATTGGTACTAACTGCAGGAATGGACCGCCTATGAAGAAGATCTGGGTTCCAAAAACGTGTCTGGAGAATCTTCCTGTGAATGTCCTCATGACACCTCACACGAAGAAGACAAACCTCAGACCAAAGGCTTCATATGGTCCAAAGGCTTCATACAGGCAGAGGACTCACCTGAGTCACACTAACGCAAATGTTTTGCAGGGAAACCATGCTCAGGCATATGAGAGCGGTTCTTCAAACCGTCATGCTCATATGACCAAGAACTATTCTGCCTATTCTTATGAGTACTATTGCCCGCCTGCTAGACTATTTGCCAGGGCTCCAAAGCCAAAATTCTCAGATGTTGCACTTAGACTTATTGCTTCTAAGCCACCCTTGAAGATGTGAGTGGTTAAGAAAGCTTAACTCTCTTTTGCAGGGAAAGGTCTCCAGCAGAAAACCAAAATCTTCTGACGCTATTGCTGGGGACCTTAAAAATCTTGTGGGGCGCAAGATCAAATGCCCGAATGGCATCACTATGTATTTCGTACCTGAATCGCATGCTACTCTCCCTACTAGTCCTAACCTGGATCTAAGTTTTCATAATCCACTGGTTCATCAAATGTTTTTGCTTCACAATACTCTTTGTGAAGCCTATCCCCCTAACTGCACTGTAGGGTATGACACCAGCGACTTCACAGTCTTCAGAATGGATTATTGACAGTGGGTGTACAAATCACATGACTGGCAAAAGAAGTCTCTTTATGGACTCAACCTTACGTCCATCTGACAAGATCCACATCACATTTGCTGACACTGGTAAAAGTAAGGTATTGGGTCTAGGTAGAGTTGCAATCTCAAAGGATCAACACATGGATAAAGTCATGTTGGTTGAATCCCTTGGCTTCAACTTAATGTCTGTCTCAATGCTTTGCGATTTGAACATGATTGTAATCTTTGGAAAATATCATTGCCTGGTACTAATGGAATCTGACAAGTCTCTAGTGTTTGAAGGGTATCGGAAAGATGATTTGTACGTGGTAGATTTCTCAGCAGGGCCACAGCTTGCAGTATGTCTTCTCGCAAAGGCTTCAGAATGCTGGCTTTGGCATCGGAGGCTTGGGCATGCTGGCATGAGGAACCTCCACACCCTTGCGAAGAAGAAGCATGTCATAGGCATCGAGGGCATCAAGTTCAAGAAAGCTCACTTATGTGGTGCCTATGAAGCAGGGAAGATGACAAGGGCAAAACATCCTTCGAAGACAATCATGACCACTACTCGACCCTTCGAACTGCTTCACATGGATCTCTTTGGTCCCACTCACTACTCAACTTTTTCCACTACTGCTTGCCTCTACGGCTTTATCATTGTTGATGATTACTCTAGATATACTTGGGTGCACATAATCCTTTATAAGACTGAAGTGTAGGATGTCTTCAGACGCTTCGCAAATCGGGCTATGAACAATTATGGCGCCAAGATAAAGCACATCAGAAGTGACAATGGCACTGAATTCAAGAACACTCGCCTTGACACATATCTTGATACATTGGGCATCACTCATGAATTCTCAGCTCCATACACGCCACAGCAGAATGGCATCGTCGAACACAAGAACAGAACACTCATTGAGATGGCCAGAACAATGCTAGATGAGTACAAGACTCCAAGAAAATTCTGGACTGAAGCCATTGACACTGCATGCCATACAATCAATCGTGTTTATCTTCACAAGCTTCTGAACAAGACATCTTATGAACTTCTAACTGGCAAGAAACCAAATGTCAGTTACTTTAGAGTATTTGGCTCAAGATGCTGGATCAAGGACCCTCACCACACCTCAAAATTTGCACCAAAAGCACATGAGGGCTTTATTCTTGGATATGGAAAGGATTCGTACTCCTACAGAGTCTTCAATCTCTTTCACTACAAAGTGGTTGAAACAGTGGATGTGCGGTTCGATGAGACCAATGGGTCAGAAAGAGAGCAACTGCCAGATGTGCTAGATGAAGTTCCAGCCAGTGAATCAATCAAGCTAATGGGAACTTGAGAAATTATACCTTCTAAAGCTCATCCTGAAGAAGAACTTATCATCTCAGCACCTGATCCACATGAAGACAATGCTCAGCCTGAAGACATTCCTCCCCGCGACAACATAGATCAGCAAGAGCAAAGTCTTCGACCCATACATCCTCGTGTTGCCAATGAAGTGCAGATTGACAGAATAATTGATAGCATCAATGCACCTGGTCCACTGACTCGTTCAAGGGCAACCCAACTGGCAAATTTCTGCGGACACTTCGCATTCGTTTCAATCATAGAACCCAAGAAAGTTGAAGAAGCTTTTATGGAACCTGAGTGGATTCAAGCTATGCAAGAAGAGCTTCAACAGTTTGAGCTGAACAATGTATGGGAATTGGTTAAGCGTCCTGATCCACGGAAGCATAACATAATAGGCACCAAATGGATATACCGCAACAAGCAAGATGAGCATGGTCAAGTCATCAGAAACAAAGCTCATCTCGTTGCTCAAGGATACACTCAAGTGGAAGGCATTGACTTCGATGAAACATTTTCTCATGTGGCCAGACTTGAAGCCATCCGTATACTGATGGCCTATGCAAATCATCACAACATAATTCTGTATCAAATGGATGTGAAGAGTGCCTTTCTCAATGGCAAAATTGAAGAAGAAGTGTATGTTGCACAACCACCTGGGTTTGAAGATCCAAAACATCCTGACATGGTTTACAAGCTCAATAAGGCACTATATGGCCTCAAACAAGCCCCTCGGGCCTGGTATGATACACTCAAATACTTCTTGAAGAGCAAAGGCTTCATACCTGGTTCCCTAGATCCCACTCTCTTCACGAAGACATATGATGGTGAACTGTTTGTGTGCCAAATATATGTGGATGACATTATCTTCGGCTGCACCAATCAGAAGTACAGTGAGGAGTTCGGATATATGATGCAAGAGCAATATCAGATGTCTATGATGGGGGAGCTGAAATTCTTCCTCGGTCTTCAGATACGGCAACAACGCAATGGCATCTTCATATCTCAAGAGAAGTATCTCAAAGATTGCCTGAAGAAGTTCGGTATGCAAGACTGCAAAGGTTTCACAACACCAATGCCAGCCAAACATCATCTGGGTCCTGACAACAATGGTAAAGAGTTAGATCAAAAGGTGATTGGTTCTTTGCTTTATTTATGTGCATCTAGGCCAGATATTATGCTTAGTGTTTGCATGTGTGCTCGATTCCAAGCGGCACCAAAGGAGTCGCATCACTTAGCTGTGAAGCGAATTCTTCGATATTTGGCTCACACCCCAACTCTAGGGTTATGGTATCCAAAGGGCTCAGAGTTTGATCTGGTTGGATTTTCGGATGCTGATTACGCTGGTGACAAGGTTGATCGGAAGTCCACATCAGGCACATGTCACTTTCTGGGCCGATCACTTGTATGTTGGTCTTCAAAGAAGCAGAACTGTGTATCTCTCTCCACTGCTGAATCTGAATACATTGCTGCTGGATCCTGCTGCGCTCAGCTTCTATGGATGAAGCAAACCCTCAAGGATTAAGGCATTCATCTGAAGCAAGTGCCACTTTACTGCGACAACGAAAGCGCCATCAAGATCGCCAACAACCCAGTTCAGCATTCGAAGACAAAGCACATTGAAATTCGTCATCATTTTCTCAGATATCATGTTGCAAAGGAAGATATTGATATCATACACGTCAACACTGAAGAGCAATTGGCAGATATCTTCACCAAGCCCTTGGATGAGAAGAGATTTTGCAAGTTACGGTGTGAGCTAAATATCTTGGAATCCTCAAATGTCCTGTGATCAGGCACACATCCTAACACCTATGCATGTTGATGACTTAGATGTGCAACACACGAAGTAACGTATATCTTCAATCAATGAAGACATACATTCTAAGTGTGAATACATTAACATGGAATTTGACTTCGGAGCGCCACGACAATTGTGCGCCGTGTCTGGGTCTAATACTTCCTATACGGTACATGTCCGTGGGAGAATCTTTTGGTTCTCATAGTCTGCATTCATTTGCAGAGTTCTTACAGCGTCACATCAATTCTCCTGAAGCCAGTTCTTGTTGGTCAAGCAAAAGGAAGCCTTTGAAGACTTTGAACATCTTGAAGCCTTCCAAGTTAAGCTTCATGGCAGCAGAAAAACCAGCAAGGAAGGGAGGCAGACAGAGACGTGGTGAAACGTCTAAAGATCTGCCTGATGACTTGGCAGAAATGTACAAAACTGATCCTGAAGAGAGCTACGGTCAGCGCAAGACACGAATCCAATGGATTCGAAGATATTGGGCAGAGCAGTGGTTCCAATACCGCTTCGTCACTAAGGAATATGCAGAAAAGTGTGCCATCAAGACACCGTGGGGAGACGTATTATACAAAAATCTCGTACCCCGGTCCAGAGACGAAGCCATTGCTCAAGGCTTCTATCCATGCATGGTCAGAGGACCACAGCCAGCTGAGGCACATCCGTCATCACTTCTCTGGTGTCGCGATGACACTCTGTTCAAGCGCAACTTCCAATTTGCTCAGAACTCTGCGAAGCAAAACAAGAAGGAGTTGGGGTTGGACTTCAACCCTGGTCCCTCTAAACCAAGGGCGGATGGCACACGCGACGCCAATCCCAATATCATCGGGCCGTATGCCAATCTCGAAGGCCTCATCACTCGCATTCTAGTCCAAGGGACTGCCGTGAACGACCCTCCAAGAGACACTGAGTCTGATGACGCTCCTGCTGCACCGAAGCCGGAGCAGACGAAGAAGCCAAAAGCTTCCAAGCCAGCCGCTTCTCCCAAAATCTCTAGAGCGAAGCCATTGGCAACTGCACCTCCTGAAGCCAGTGTGCAGTCTGAAGACTTATCACGAGTCTCCAAGCCCCAAGAATCCAAGAAGCCTCAGCCACACACGGGCAAAGAGCTCACAGCTGCTGCCATTCTGCGCAGCGAGACCATTGATCTGTCCAGTGACGAAGATCTTGGCGATGACGCTCTTGAGCAGCTCATCAAGAGCAAGGAGGAGGCTGAAATCTTCAACAATCTCCCTCTGTTTGATGCAGCAATCATCCACAACTTCATTGATGAGTGGTTTGATACACCCAATATCAGCTTCGATGATCTGCAGCTGCCCATTGGCCTCGGCGTCGCCTTCCAAGGCGCTATTGCTTCAGAACTTGCAATTGCCCAGCGCATTGTTGAACTGAAGTAGAAGATTGATTTTGAAAAGGCTCAGTTCAAGCAGAATATGGCCAAGCTCAGCGTCCAAGAGGTCAAGGACTTCAAGATCATGTTGCACGAGTTGAAGGAAAACTTTCTAAAGAAACATGCCGAAGCTCAGGGCTCGCGAGAGCGAATGAAGACTCTGGCTGATCGTTGTGTGAAGGCCTACAATGAGGCCGAGAAGCGCAAGGCACTTGGGCGTCCCAGCATCGACCCCAGAATGGCCACGAAGAAAAAGAAGAAGCCCGCTGTGGCTGAACAAGAGGCACCAAGGCAAGAAGCTGTTCCGATTGTCTTCCCCACTGCTAAGACTGGCTCAAAGCCAAAGCACCGGTCAACCGCTTCAGAGCTCAAGAAGACACGGACAGCCGAAGCTGAAGCAAGGAAGAGGAAACACCCTGAAGCCTCTCCTTCTGAACCCACCATCAAGAAGCGCAAGACCAAGAAATCTCGGGCTGCTCCCACAGAGCCCTTGATAGTCGAACCCCTCTCCGTCCGCTATCCTGACGAAGATCGTCAGTTGACAGTGCATGAGCCTGCTTTCACACAGGCTCCTCACGCTGAAGACATTCCAGCAGCCGACCCCAACGCTGCTGAAGACATTGGTCTCCAAGACAATGTACAAGGTGATGCAACCCTTCCTCAGCTTGAGACAAGCGAAATGATCAGCATTGGTCGTCCATTGACACCAATCACACAAGATGCATCGTGGGCAGATCGCCCACAGGAGGAAGAGAATGAGCCCCAGGCCACTGCAACTCCACCGGCGTCGCCTACATTCCGTAGGCTTCGCAAAGGGCCAAGGGCTCAGGCTGCTGACGACATTCCGGCTGCATCAGACGAAGAACATGAAGAAGAACCACAAGCTCCATCTCCCCTACACCAACAAGAAGCAGTCTTCAAGGAAAACGTACCTGAATCCATCCCTCTCACTACACGTGTTGAGGCTGAGAACCTTGAGGCTGCCACCACCAACACTGAAGCAATTGTGGAGCCCTTCTCACCAACAGCATCAAGAGACACTGAAGCTACTGCATCTGAACCTTCTGTGCCTGAGTCTGCTGTCGGTCCACAATTCAACTATCATGTTGCGCACAGGCCCCAGGTCCAGAAGCCGATCCCACGACTGCCAAGGTTCCCAGGTCCTGCATCAGCTCCTGGCTCCTTTAATGTCAATAGCTTCAGGGCAGATAACACATTCTTCAACAGCTCCAAGAACCCTTATTCAAGGGAACGGATTGTATCAGATAGGTTCTGGAGCTACCCACAGCGCAGCTACTATTCATGCATCCTATACAACCAAGGCCGTATCTTTCCTCACCAGCGCCTTGAGGTTGAAGTAGTTGCTGGTCTGCCTGGTCTAGAAGAAGCACTGGATTGCTTCAAGCAAGTGGGTCTGCTGCCTTTTATCACCGATGAAGAGCACTGGAATGAAGAGCTTCTGCTCCAGTTCTATGCCACCCTGCATATCAAAGGCTACAACAGAGATCCGAAGACTTGGGTCCTGGAGTGGATGACCGGCAATGTCCATCATGAAGTCAATGCATTCGATATCATTGAGCTTACCGGCCTACCCACTCCTGGCGAACTCTTCAAAGAAGGCTGCCAACTCCATGCTGAAGCAATTGAGAGCATATTCCAGCGACCTGAGCCAAATATGAGTCAGATGCTCTCAATGATGAAGCCATTGCCTCTTGATGCACCATATCCAACTGAGTTCTTCGTTGAAGACTTAGAGTACCTTCCCAGAACTATAGATCACATTGTCAGGCGGACTCTATGGCCCATTAAGGGGCACTCTCCATATGCCAAGGTTGAAGGTGCCATGAAGACTCTCATCTTCTGTATCCTGCATGGCAAATGCTTCAACACACAGGATCTCTTTATACGCCAACTTGCAGCGTCTGGCTCAGATCTCTTTGGTTTGAAGATTTATGCTCCTTGGGTTATGAGGCTGATCAAGCTTTACTCTACTATCTCCTAACAGCCCTCAGCCCGCAACCATAGGATCTTCTTACCCGATGTGGACACCTCTGCTGAAGTAATATATCTTGAGCCTGCCAAGCAACCATTAAGTCTTCAGAATGCAGAACACCAGAGCTTCACTCAGAATGATGAAGGTGTTGAAGCCATCTCAAGAGTGTATCCAATGGCTGGCACCACACGTGCCCCTGCATCAACTGAAGCCATTGACAGCACAGCTGCACAGAGACCCAAGAAATGCGCTCGTACACTCAACGACCGAGAACTTCTTGTGGCTTTTCACCAAAAACAAGATAGGCATCACGACTGGCTCAAAAGGCAGATGAGAAGTATCATGCAAGATGTCAATCGCATCAGAAATCTGGCCACCAGGAATGCATTCGTCGCACATGAAACCTGTCGCCGCACTTGGAAAGGCCTCACCATGATGTGCACTGAAGCTGAACTTCAAGTGGATGGCTTCAGAGAGAGATTCAAGTTTGACTCCACACCCCCAGAAGAGCTGTGCTGCGCGGAACTCCGTCCCTTGAAGATTCAGAGTTCTCTTCCTCTGCTACCACCGTGACTGGAAGAATCATTGAGGAAGAAGACGACGCTGCATCACCACCACCTTCTTCAGCGCGCGTCGACCCTGCACCAAGCTCTTCAGCACCACCAAACGCCTCCACCGACCCTGCTGCGCCTGGGAACGCGTAGACAACTCTATGTCTTCAAACCTTTTTGGTCATCACTGACAAAAGGGGGAGAAGCATATGATGTTTATAGTCTTCAAGCGGGTCAATAATATGGGCGGGTGCTTTATATTTTGCTACATTTTGCTTCGTGCTTACAACTCCCGTTTTGCTACATTTGGTTCTTTGAGTTGTAACACTTAAACTTGATGGTCGTCTGCTACTTGTTTGCCACTATGTTTTTGCGAAGATAAATTCCGCATGTACGACGATAAGTTCCGCACTTATATCATTTCGCAGACGTCCATTTTTCATTATGCATGTCATTCTCTTCATATACCTTTACATGCATGGTGGATTGTCATCATAAGTTGAAGTGGATTCCCACAAGTACAACCTGCCATGTGCATTTGCGTTCCAGAAGCAAATTACTTATATGCACATCTTCAGGGGGAGCCCTTGCAGCTTATGAAGACAATTCCTTTACAATTTCACAAATTATATTCCCCGTTGAAAACTTCAACTAGTTTGTCATCAATCACCAAAAAGGGGGAGATTGTAAGTGCATCTAGTGCCACCCCTAGTTGGTTTTGGAGTATTGACGACAAACCTAGTTGAGGGACTAATGTGTTTGTGAGAATTGCAGGATAACATAGGTAGAAGTCCCTCATTGATTCGGTTTCACTACCAAAGATGACCCCTAAAAATGTACGAAGACATTGAAGACAATGGTGGTTTATGAAGATATTCATATTGAAGACAATGACATGTGAAGACTCCCTATGAAGCTTATGGAACTCGAAGACTTAGATCCTTCGTAGTTTTACTTCATTTATGTTGTGTCATAGGAACCACTGTACTGTTAAGTGGGGTCCAAGAGAACCAGTCAGGATGACTGAAGTGATGCCTAATTCAAAACCTATATCTTCGAGTGAAGACTATGAGAGCAAATCTTCTCCAGAGACGGACAAGTCAGCTTTGCTTGTAGCCCAAGTAAAGTTGCCGTGTGAGTTCGAAATTCGACCATTGATACACGTGTCAGTTCCTTAGTGACCCAGGGTCATTTCGGACAAATCAGGTCGGGTTGCCAAGTGGCTATAAATAGTCCACCCCTACAACCATAAATGGTTGGCTGCTCAGATTTCAGTGCACGGCTTTTGTCGTTTGAGAGCAACCCACCTCGAAGCCTTTGAGAGAAAATCCCTAGCGAGGAGAAAAACCCTAACCACCCAGAGCCAGAGTAATTGGGCATCACTTAAGTCTTCTTGTCTAAGTGATCTGAAGACTTATTACACTTGAGGACTGTGCATCCGCCAGCCGGTTAGGCGTCGCGTTCTGAGCATCCAAGAGAAATTGTGGATTGCTGGTGAACGAAGTCTGTGAAGGTTTGGGAGTCTACCTTGAAGACTTACCAGAGTGATTGGGCGAGGTCTGTGTGACCTTAGCTCAAGGAGAAAACGGTGAGGACTGGGTGTCCTGAGCTGCGTGTTCAGGATTGGGTGTCCGGGACTGTGTGTCCTTTGGTTTAAATACCTAGCCGCTCCAACCAGACGTACAGTTGTCACAGCAACTGGAACTGGTCCAACAAATCATTGTCTTCAGTGTGTCACTGGTTTCATCTTCACCTCTCTTTACTTAGCATTACACATTGTGAAGTCATTGCATGCTTGCTTTATCTTCTGTCTTCACAACTTGACTGCATGATTTGTTTGGCTTCATAACGGGGCGGAACCCACGCTGCTTCTCGACATGGATGGGGCGGTGGTATCCAATGCTGGATCATCCGCTAGCTGCTGCAGCTGCTGAGACCCCCTTTGCTAGCTAAGTGAGTCGATCTGCTCCTGCTGCCGCTGGAATTTGACTACCAAGTCCGCGTGCGCTGATTCTAGGCCTTGAAGGCGTTCATAGTCTAGCTTCCTCTTCTCCTCCTCCATCTTCCTCTGCTTCTCCTCCGCAATCTTCCTTCTCGCACGGGTTCTGTAGTCGGCGTTCCAGTCCGAAAACCCCTCATACCACAGAATAGCACCCTTGCCTCGTGTTCTTCCCGGGTGTTCAGGATTTCCCAGGGCACGCGTAAGCTCGTCGTTCTCTCTGTTGGGCTGGAACACCCCCGTTCGAGCCTCTTCTATTGCAACAAGTAAATTATCGTCGGCTCCGTTCAGACATGCCTTCGTTGAAACTTTGCCTGTCTTTGGGTCCAACTCCCCCCCATGCGCATAGAACCAAGTCCTGCACCTGGGGGGGGGGGGCAGCTCTTAGTAACCGGAGTGACATCTGCATCCTCCATCTCTTTCTCAGACTTATCCCACTTAGGCATTGCCACCGCGTAGCCACCTGGCCCCAGCTTATGGAACTTATCCTTTTTTCGGCATTCTTCTTGTTTATTCTCGACCGTTCCTTAGCTAATTCTGAATCCTTGAATTTCACAAAATCGTCCCAATGAGCACTTTGATTCTCTAGTGTTCCCTCGAATACTGGAGTCTTCCTTCCTCCCTTGACGTACTTGTCCCATTCACGATTCTTGTGGTTCTTGAATGCAACCGCCATCTTCCTAAGAGCAGCGTCCTTGACTTTCTGCACATCTGCTTCTGTGAAATGATCTGGTAGGGTGAAATGTTCCATGAGAGTATCCCAAAGCAGGCTTTTTTGTCTGTCGTCGACAAAAGTAAGATCTGGACATGGCTTTGCTGGCTCTCTCCATTCTTGAAGGGAGATCGGGAGTTGGTCCTTCACAAGAACTCCGCACTGACGAACGAACTTGTCCGCAATCTTCTTAGGCGCTAATGGTTCGCCATTAGGTTTGATTGCCTCGATATTATCCTTTACGCCCTCCTTCAACTTTTTGTTCGAGCCTCGTTTCGTCCTGTTGCCTGAAGATTTGCTCGATCCGGATGGCTGAAAGAAGAAAGATCGATTCGTTAATATATCTTCAACTCATTTAAAACATGTGATGATCACCAGATGCCTGCTTATATAAATATATATACCTCGCCGGTCTTTGTTGTTTCAGGATCAACATGTTCTTCGTCATTGTCATAATCGTAGTTCATGACTTCATCCATTCGGTCGTCGCGATCGAATATCATATCACCCTCTCCAGTGTTGCTTAGAAATTCGGAGCCGTCATAATCTTCTTCATTCTGATCATCATCTGGCCCGCGTATGATATCGAACATGCTCTGTTCTCCCTCTCTGTCGGTATTGTCCGCCATAGCTTTTATTTAACTAATCCAAAAGAAATATAAAACAATTTAGTATTCAAATTACATCGTCTCGAATAATAGATATAATCTCGAATACATCGTCTCGAATAATAGATATAATCTCGAATACATCGTCTTGAATAATAGATATAATATCGAATACATCACTGGCTAGGTAGCTAATAAAGATCGAATACTATAGAAGTATCTAGGACACTCGCGGTTCCTGCGGCGTGGGCGGTGGACACCCAAAGAGAAGGAACCCTCACAGGATCATAGCTGAAGTGAGATCCCTGAAGAAACTGCCAGGTATTGGAGAACCTGCCGCCCTCTAACGCAACCATGTAGCGATGGACGTGCTCGTCCTCCTCCCTGACACGGCGACGTACCACCTCCGGCGGGGCCGGCTCCCTCCGCACCGAAACTGGCCCACGTGAACGCCACCAAACGAGATCAAGGTCGACGACGGGACCCGGGGCCGGGTTCCTCATCAAGCGGCGCGCCCCTCCAGGCAGCACCTCCCAGTGCCAGCCCGGCGGAGCCCAGTCCCGGACATGGGTCAGCCGGACGTCGAGAACAAATATTAGCTATATGCCCGCAAAAAGTAACATTTTTTTAATGATTGGATTTTGATAACTAAAATTTCTAACATTTCTATATAACTAACATTTCTATAACATATCTAACAATGCTATATATAACTAACATTTCTATAACATTTCTAATATTTCTATAACTAAAAAACAGAAAAAATTATAACATTTCTATATATATAACTAACATTTGTATAACATTTCTAATATTTCTAGAACTAAAAAAGAGAAAAATTTCTAACTTTTTATAACTATTTCTATAACTAAAAAACAGAAAAATTTCTAACAATTCTAACTTTTTTATTAACTATTTCTATAACTAAAAAACAGAAAAATTTCTAACAATTCTAATTATTCTAACAATTCTAACATTTCTAACTATTCTAACAATTCTAACTATTCTAACAATTCTAACAATTTCTAACAACTCTAACAATTCTAACTATTCTAACAATTCTAACATTTCTAACAATTCTAACATTTCTAACTATTTCTAAAAAACAGAAAAATTTCTAACAATTTCTAAAAAATAGAAAAATTTCTAATTATTTGTATAACTAAAAAACAAAAAAATGTATGTGTGTGTGCGCGCTCACCGGCGAGGCGAGAGGCGACGGGGGCGGCGACGGGAGGCGGCGACGGGGACGGCGACGGGCGCGGCGACAACGGGGATGACGACGACGGGGACAGGGACGGGGCGACGACGACGGGGACGGGGACGTACGGGCCGGGGCGGCGACGACGACGGGGACGTACGGGGCAGCGACGACGGGGACGGGGACGACGCGGGACGGGCCGGGACGGGGCGGCGGTGACGACGGGGACGACGGGGCGGCGACGAGGGCGGGGCGGCGACAGGGGCGGCAACGAGGGATATGGAGACGTATGGGGGCGGCGGGCGACGGTGCAGAGGAGAAGAAGCAGATGAGAAACTGAAATTTTCGTAAGTGTTGTTTATATAGGAGGGGCCTTTAGTACCGGTTGGAGCCACCAACCGGTACTAAAGGCCTGTTTTGGCCAGGCCAACCGGTACTAAAGGACCCCCTTTAGTACCGGTTGGTGGCACCAACCGGTACTAAAGGGGGTCCTTTAGTACCGGTTGGAGCCACCAACCGGTACTAAAGGGGGTGCGCTGGCGCAGGTGCGGTGCGGCAAGTTTAGTCCCACCTCGCTAGCCGAGGGGCGTCCACACTTGTTTATAACCCCCCGTGCGGTAGCTCTCTCGAGCTCCTCTCCAAAGCAGGCCTACTGGCCTTATATCATCTGTGCTGCCCTGTGGGCCTACAGGGCCTTTGCGGGCCTACGTCCTGGCCCAAGAACAGGTTGGGTTTCTAGTCGTATGCAGGCTGCTCTGGCCTAGTAGGCGGGCTTTTTCTTGCTTTATTTATTTTTGAGTTTTCTTGTGTATTTAGAGTTTCTTTGTGAATATTTTTGCTTTAGGTACAAAAAATTACAAACTTTCTGTTAGTGCCCGTAGTTTTCAAATTTGAATAGTTTAAATTTTGAATTATTTGAAATTAGTGTGAATCACTAGTTTGTGAATAACTTAACTTAAAAAATTAGTAAAGGCATGAAAGAATTTGTTTGCACATAAAATTTCTTCGTGTTTCAAATGCCAAAACACATAACTACCCTAACTATTACAGAGATTCCCTTCTGGGTGTGAAACACATTAGAAAGTGATGATAGCGAAGCCGATCACATCCCAGATCTTTGGGTGTGAAACTTTTTCTTCGCGGGTGTCCCTTTGCACCGTAACCATGGAAAATCTTCATCATTTAACGGGATGCTCGGGTCAATATTCACTGTGAATGGAGCAATTTCATCAAACTTTTCATAATATTCTGACTTGTCTGTCTTGTCATCAACTCCCACGATGTTTCTCTTCCCAGAAAGAACTATGCGCCGCTTTGGCTCATCGTACGATGCATTCGCTTCCTTATATTTTCTTTTTCTTGGCTTGGTAGACATGTCCTTCACATAGAAAACCCGTGCCACATCATTGGCTAGGACGAATGGTTCGTCTGCATGCGCAAGATTGTTGAGATCCACTGTTGTCATTCCGTACTGCGGGTCTTCCGTTACCCCGCCTCGTGTCATATTGACCCATTTGCACTGAAACAAAGGGACCTTCAAACCACGTCGATAGTCAAGTCCCCATATGTCCTGTATATAACCATAATATGTTTCCTTTCCCGTCTTGGTTTCTGCATCAAAGAGGACACCACTGTTTTGGTTGGTGCTCTTCTTATCGTGGGCGATCGTGTAAAATGTATTACCATTTATCTCGTACCCTTTGAAAGTCAATATATTCGAAGATGGTAACTGGGAAAGCAAGTACAGGTCATCTTCAATAGAGGTGTCATGCATGGTACGTGTCTGCAACCAGCTGGCGAAACTCCTAGTTTGTTCACGTGTAATCCAGTCATTAGACTGCTCCGGGTGTTTGGAGCGTAGCAAATTCTTGTGCTCCATATACGGAGCCACCAAGGCAGAATTCTGTAGAACTGTGTAGTGTGCTTCAGTGAGAGAATGTCCGTCCATACATATTATTTGTTCCCCTTCTAGCGTGCCTTTTCCATCCAGTCTGCCCTTATGCCGTGATTCAGGAACACCAATCGGCTTAAGGTCAGGAATAAAGTCAATACAAAACTCAATGACCTCCTCATTTTCATGGCCCTTGGAGATGCTTCCTTCTGGCCTAGCACGGTTATGAACATATTTCTTTAAGACTCCCATGAACCTCTCAAAGGGGAACATATTGTGTAGAAATACAGGACCCAAAACGTTAATATCTTTGCATAGGTGAGCTAGGACGTGCGTCATGATGTTGAAGAAGGATGGTGGGAACACCAACTCGAAACTGACAAGACATTGCACCAAATCATTCTCTAACCTTGGTATGATTTTTGGATCGATTACCTTCTGAGAGATTGCATTGAGAAATGCACATAGCTTCACAATGGCTAATCGAACGTTTTCCGGTAGAAGCCCCCTCAATGCAACCGGAAGCAGTTGCGTCATAATCACGTGGCAGTCATGAGACTTTAGGTTCTGGAACTTTTTCTCTGCCATGTTTATTATTCCCTTTATATTCGACGAGAAGCCAGACGGTACCTTAATACTGAGAAGGCATTCAAAGAAGATTTCCTTCTCTTCTTTGGTAAGAGCGCAGCTTGCATGACCCTGATGTATGCCATCTTTTCCGTGCATACGTTGCTGGTCCTCCCGTGCCTCAGGTGTATCTTTTGTCTTCCCATACACGCCCAAGAAGCCAAGCAGGGTCACACAAAGATTCTTCGTCACGTGCATCACGTCGATTGTGGAGCGAACCTCTAGGTCTTTCCAATAGGGCAGGTCCCAAAATATAGATTTCTTCTTCCACATGGGTGCGCGTCCGTCAGCGTCATTCGGAACAGGTTGTCCACCAGGACCCTTTCCAAAGACCACCTTCAAATCCTTGACCATATCATGTACATCAGCACCAGTACGGTGGCGAGGCTTCGTCCGGTGATCCGCCTCACCTTTGAAATGCTTGCCTTTCTTTCTTACGAGATGCCTGCTCAGAAGAAATCAACGATGTCCCAGGTACACATTCTTCTTACAATTAGCCAAATATATACTGTCGGTATCGTCCAAACAGTGCGTGCATGCGCGGTATCCCTTGTTTGTCTGTCCTGAAAGGTTACTGAGAGTAGGCCAATCATTGATGGTCACGAACAGCAACGCCTTTAGGTCAAATTCTTCCCTCATGTGCTCATCCCATGCACGTACACCTATTCCATTCCATAGTTGTAAGAGTTCTTCAACTAATGGCCTTAGGTACACATCAATGTCGTTGCCGGGTTGCTTAGGGCCTTGGATGAGCACTGGCATCATAATGAACTTCCGCTTCATGCACAACCAAGGAGGAATGTTATACAAACATAGAGTCACAGGCCAGGTGCTATGGTTGCTGCTCTGCTCCCCAAAAGGATTAATGCCATCTGCGCTTAGACCAAACCATACGCTCCTTGCGTCATCTGCAAACTCCTTATCGTACTTTCTTTCGATTTTTCTCCACTGTGACCCGTCAGCGGGTACTCTCAACTTTCCGTCTTTCTTACGGTCTTCTCTATGCCATCGCATCGCCTTGGCATGCTCTTTGTTTTGGAACAAATGTTTCAACTGTGGTATTATAGGAGCATACCACATCACCTTGGCAGGAATCTTCTTCCTAGGGCGCTCGCCCTCGACATCACCAGGGTCATCGCGGCTGATCTTGTAGCGCAATGCACCACATACCGGGCAAGCGTTCAAATCCTCATACTCACCGCAGTAGAGGATGCAATCATTAGGGCATGCATGTACCTTCTGCACCTCTAACCCTAGAGGGCAGACAACCTTCTTTGCTTCGTACGTACTCTCGGGCAATTCGTTGTCCTTTGGAAGCATATCCTTTATCATTACCAGCAACTTTCCAAATCCCTTGTCAGATACACCATTCTCTGCCTTCCATTGCAGCAATTCCAGTGTGGTGCCCAGCTTTTTCTTGTCACCTACGCAATTCGGGTACAACAATTTTTTGTGATCCTCTAACATGCGCTGGAACTTCTTCTTCTCCAAATCACTTGCGCAATTTTTCTTTGCATCGGCAATGGACCAACCTAGATCATCAACGGGCTCATCTGATGCCTCTTCTTCAGCTTCTTCCCGCATTGTCGGCTCAGCTTCTTCCCGCATTACCGGCTCAACTTCTTCCCCCATTGTTGTATCATCGTATTCAGGGAACCCATGGCCAGGATAGCTGTCGTCGTCCTCTTCTTCTTCATTGTCTTCCCTCATAACCCCTCTTTCTCCGTGCTTGGTCCAAACATTATAGTGGGGCATGAAACCGGACTTAAACAGGTGGACATGAATGGTTCTTGACGTAGAGTAATTGTGACCATTCATACAGCCAGCACATGGACAAGGCATAAAACCATCCGCCCGCTTGTTTGCCTCAGCCGCAAGCAGAAAAGTATGCACGCCCTCAACGAACTAGGGAGAGCATCGGTCATCGTACATCCATTGCCGGCTCATCTTCATTACACAACACCGAATAGACCAAATTAATAAAAGTTCATATATAAAGTTCATACAACACTTAAATGCAACAAACAAATAACTCTCTAGCTAAAGAATTTAAATGCAACAACAAATGCGATCAAGATCGCAACTAAGGTAACAATGGATCCAACAGCATAATGATACCAAGCCTCACTATTGATGGCATATTTTATAATCTTTCTCATCTTCAAGCGCATTTTCTCCATCTTGATCTTGTGATCATCGACGACATCGGCAACATGCAACTCCAATTCCATCTTCTCCCCCTCAATTCTTTTCAATTTTTCTTTCAAGTACTCGTTTTCTCTTTCAACTAAATTTAACCTCTCGACAATAGGGTCGATTGGAATTTCCGGTTCACATAAGTCCTAGAAAAAATTTCTATGTCAACTTGATGGGCATAATTTGTCATAAACACGAAATGCAACTAGTTTTAAAAGAGAATATATATACCACATCCGAATCATAACGAGGACGAGGGCCGACGGGGACAGATATCAAAACCATGGCACTATATGTATAACAAACAACGTACGTGTAAGATAATTATACGAGTAACTATATATCCAAATCACACAAACATCAATTTTTATATAAAATTTCATTAACAAGAGGCTCACCGCAAGGTGGTGCCGGCGACGGGACGGTGCGGGAGATCGACGGTGGTTACGACGGAGATTTAGAAGGCACTAAGTAAACCACACCTACATATGCAAACTAATTGTTATTTTTGACCTCAAATTGCATATAAATCAAATACTAGCACACACACACACACACACACACTCACACATATATATATATATATCCTCCCAAATTACTAAACTCAAAAATCAATCACTATATAAAGCATTGCATGAGCTAATCTAGCAATGAGAGATGAAAGGACAAAGTTGCTAACCTTTGTGATGATTTGAATGGATGGCGTCCTTCAAATCTTGACAAATTTTGGGCAAAATGTGTGATGAGCTTGAGAGGAAGAGGGGAAGAACAGAGAGGGGAGGGGAAAGGGGAAGAACAGAGTGAGCTCGGGTGGACGAAGGGTCTATGTAGGACGACCTTTAGTACCGGTTCGTGCCAAGAACCGGTACTAAAGGGGCTGGAGGGGCCCCAGTCTGACAACATCCTGCCACCACTCTCATTAGTACCGGTTTGTGGCACGAACCGGTGCTAAAGGTTCGCCACGAACCGGTACTAATGAAAGCGGCCCGGCTAGCCGTTGGAACCGGCACTAATGTATACATTAGTGCCGGCTCAAATACAAACCGGCACTAATGTGCTTCACATTTGACCGTTTTTCTACTTGTGCTCCCCTCACGGACGGTGCCGCCGCCGGCACCTGGAGGGGGGAAACGAACGCGTCGGGTCCACACGGAGGGGATGTAGCTGTGGGTTTGGCCCGTATGTTGCTCCCAGGTGTCCCTCTGGGCTGACCTGACACAACCTGGTGGAGAGGTCCACTGTTCAAAGCCTGTTGGTGGAAAGTCAAAGGGCTAGATCTCATGGTCAACCGCTCCAGGGTTAGGCGGGACGGGGGCCCTGGGGGTAGCAATGCCACCGGAGCGTCGCACCGGCCCCTCATACATGCGGGGTGGTGTTGTGGCATGTCCGAAGAGACGGCATGCGTCTCCAAGACATGGCCCCCCTCATGGAAGTTGCCACCACCGACACCTGGAGGGGGGAAACGGACGCGTCGGGTCTACACGGAGGGGATGTAGCTCTGGGTTTGGCCCGGATGTTGCTCCCAGGTGTCCCTCTGGGTTGACCTGACACAACCGGGTGGAGAGGTCCACTGGTCAAAGCCCGTCCGTGGAAAGTCAAAGGGCTAGATCTCGTGGTCAACCGCTCCAGGGTTAGGCGGGACGGGGGCCCTGGGGGGTAGCAATATCACCGAAGTGTCGCACCGGCCCCTCATACTTGCGGGGTGGTGCTGTGCCATGCCCGAAGATGCGGCACGCGTCTCTCCGGCGTGGCCCCCCTCACGGACAGCACTGCCGCCGGCACCTGGAGGGGGGAAACAGACGCGTCGGGTCTACACGGAGGAGATGTAGATGTGGGTTTGGCCCGGATGTTGCTCCCAGGTGTCCCACTGGGCTGACCTGACACAACCGGGTGGAGAGGTCCACTTGTCAAAGCCCGTCCGTGGAAAGTCAAAAGACTAGATCTCGTGGTCAACCGCTCCATGGTTAGGAAGGACGAGGGCCCTGTGTGGTAGCAATGCCACCGGAGCATCGCACCGGCCCCTCATACATGCGGGGTGGTGTTATGGCATGTCTGCAGAGGCAGCACGCGTCTCGAGGACGTGGCCCCCTCACGGACGGCGCCGTCGCCAGCACCTGGAGGGGGGAAACGGAAGTGTTGGGTCTACACGGAGGGGATGTAGATGTGGGTCTGGCCCGGATGTTGGTCCCAGGTGTCCCTCTGTGTTGACCTGACACAGCTGGGTGGAGAGGTCCACTGGTCAAAGCCCGTCCACGGAAAGTCAAAGTGCTAGATCTCGTGGTCAACCGCTCCAGGCTTAGGTGGGACGGGGGCCCTGGGAGGGTAGCAATGCCACCGGAGCGTCGCACCGGCCCCTCATACATGCGTGGTGGTGTTGTGGCATGTCCGAAGAGGCGGCACGCGTCTCCGGGATGTGGCCCCCCTCACGGATGGCGCCGCCGCCGGCACTTGGAGGGGGGAAACGGACGCGTCGGGTCTACACGGAGGGGATGTAGCTGTGGGTTTGGCCCGGATGTTGCTCCCAGGTGTCCCTTTGTGCTGACCTGACACAACCACGTGGAGAGGTCCACTATTCAAAGCCCGTCCGTGGGAAGTCAAAGGGCTAGATATCATGGTCAACCGCTCCAGGGTTAGGCGGGATGGGGGCCCTGGGCGTAGCAATGCCACCGGAGCGTCGCACCGGCGCCTCATACATGCGGGGTGGTGCGGTGGCATGTCCGAAGAGGTGGCACGCGTCTCCGGGGTTTGGCGCCCCTCACGGACGGTGCCACCGCCGGCACCTGGAGGGGGGAAACGGACGCGTCGGGTCTACACGGAGGGGATCTTGCTTTGGGTCTGGCCCGGATGTTGCTCCAAAGTGTTCCTATGGGCTGACCTAACACAACCGGGTGGAGAGGTCCACTGGTCAAAGCCCGTCCGTGCAAAGTCAAAGCCCGACCGCCGCCGGCACCTGGAGGGGGGAAACGGATGCGTCGGGTCTACACGGAGGGGATGTAGCTGTCGGTTTGGCCCGGATGTTGCTTCCATGTGTCTCTTTGAGCTGACCTGACACAACCGGGTGGAGAGGTCCACTTTTCAAAGCCCGTACGTGGAAAGTCAAAGGGCTAGATCTTGTGGTCAACCGCTCCAGGGTTAGGCGGGACAGGGGCCCTGGGGGGGGGAGGGGTAGCAATGCCACCGGAGCGTCGCACCATCCCCTCATACATGCGGGGTGGTGTTGTGGCATGTCCGAAGAGGTGGCACGCGTCTCCGGGACGTGGCCCCCCTCACGGACGGCGCCGCCGCTGGCACGTGGAGGGGGGAAACGGACGCGTCGGGTCTACATGGAGGGGATGTAGCTGTGGTTTGGCCCGAATGTTGCTCCCAGGTGTCCCCGCGCGAAGCATCTCCCTTCGACGGACTTGGATCTGCCGCCGCCCCCACCCCCACCCCCACGTCGACGACCCCCCTCCCCCTTCAGTCACCTGACCTACTAAGCTCTAGATCAAGCACGCGAGGCGGCGGCCATGCGCTCCCAGACCCGTGACTAGGCCACGGCCTCGGCGGATGAAGCTGCTCGAGTTCGGCGCCTCCCCTCCCCTCCCCCCCTGTGTGGTTCCGGGAGAGGAGAGGGCCGAGCGGAGTTAAAACATAAAAACATGAAAAAGGAAAAATATAGCTATAAAAAACATCAAAAAATTTATATGAAATAGAAAGACATAACGAAGAAAAAATATAAACTATTAAAAACATTAAAAAAAATAACTATGCCTACGGCTAAGACGTCGGCATAGGTGCCACGTGGCATCGCTAGATATGCTGACGGCTTAGCCGTCGGCATAGTTGCCCTTATCCATCCGCGGTCGCCCCTCCACCACTCATTCCTCCCCGACCCTAGAGCCCGGCCCGCGCCGCCGCCAGAGACCGACCCGCGCCACCGCCTCGCTCCCCGTCGCCTGCCTCGCTTCCCGCCGCCCGCCCGCCGCTGCTCCACCCGCGCCACTCCCCTTCCCTCGCCCCTCCCCCCTCTCCGCCTACATCCCCGGCCCTTCTCGCGTCACCGCCGCCATGCCGTTGCCACCTTGTCTCCGTGCCGCCACGACCACCCCCCTCTCCGCCCCCTCACCCCACCACCACCCCGTCCCCCCGCCACCTCTCGCCGGCGCCGTCCACCACCCCCGACCCCGCGCCCTCCCTGTGTCATGCCCCGACCCCGTGCTAGGGGGCACCGGAGCTAAGAGGCGCCCCTTCGCCGACGCCCTGCTGCGCCTCGGCCGGCCCCGTCCACCCTTCCCCGGCAGCTGCCCCCCGGCCTCCCTGCTGCCCGCTGCACCGGCGGCCAAGGTGAGCTTTTTTTTCTTCAATTTTTTGCATTTTGTTACTTTTTTTGCATAGATGGATATATATGTGATGAATGGATATATGCATGTACAGATTGATGGTGAAGTTTGTGATAGATGGATGCATTAATGGATATATTGGTCAAGTTTGTGAATTTGGAAACTTAGTTTAAAATATGGATAGATGATATTGGTCAAGTTTTTGAATATGTGCATGTATAGATTGATGGATATTGGTCAAGTTTTGCATTTTGTAAACACTTAGTTTAAAATATGGATGAATTGATGGATATTAGTAATTTTTGTGTTTGGTTAAGTTAGTGTTAGATGGAAGCAATTCGAGGCACTTGGTTTCTAAAATACTTAATGAAGCTTTTTTTTACAATTTGACATGTTGTTTCATGTTCATTCATAATGTTGTGTCAATGCTTAATGTGAGGTGATGACTTAATTTTTTCCACTCGGTGTAATTAACAGGATTTGTGGTGTTCCATCTTCGTGGAGTGATCGTCGACGTTGGAGGTGTTGGTCCACGACCGTCCCTCACCTTTGATCGACTACATCGGAGGGTGAGCAACAATTCCATGACCTCGCCCACTTTTTTTCCATGTCACTAGATTAAATTTTCACATCAAGTCGCGTAACCTAGGTCTCCCGTCCGAAAGGGTTGCATCGATAAATATGCATTCAATTGCATATTTATCACCGCAGCTCTTTCAGATTGTCCAGCGCTTTCCACGGACAGCCCGAGGATGTGTAGATTGGGTACGTTATTCATGCTCTACCCCGTTCTGAGATAGGATTTCAGCGGTGCCTCCCTGTTGTTCTCCGGATGCACATTCTCTCGGAATTTTGCTGAGACGTGTATTTGAAGAACAGCGGGGAGGTGCTGCCGAAATTTTATCTCGGAATGGGGTAGAGCATGGACAACGTACTCAATCTACACATTCTCGGGTGGGATTAGGACCCATCTTTACCTATTAGAGATGTAGGTGGATTAAATGTCGTTTCTCGTCAAGCTTGTAAAAAATAAAATATTGATGTGAGTAATTTAAATGAATCCTTAATTTTTTGTGTGGCTTCCAATAAAGCAGATATGGCAGATAATCAGTGGATGTATAGTGGGTTTTTTCGTCGGAATCAAGTAACAACAGAGTGGGTCGAGAAAACTGATGTGTTTTTGAAAGAGATATTCCATAGTCCAATGAGGGTGGTGCCAGAATGCCCGTGTGCCAAATGTAAGAGATGTATCCGCAGAGATAAGAGTGAGATGACTAAGCACCTTCGCACACATGGATTTATGCCCAACTTTAATATGACGATAAACTTTGCCCAACGGGACTGTGGTAGAGAGGATGTGATACGACAACGCGTCGCTGGTTATGAGGATGATGGGGTTAGAGACATGCTAGATGATGTCTTTGCTGCACAGCCGACACATCCGTCACATTCAGCCAATGAACCAGAGGAGCCGGAGGAAACCGCAAAGGCCTTCCTGGAAATCTTGGCCTCATCAAAGAAACCTCTCTATAAGGGTGCCAAGCTGTTTGTGCTGGATGCCATATCGCTACTGATGGCAGTCAAGGCTGAGTACGGCTATAGCCGAGGTTGCTTCGAAGCATTTCTAGGAGTATGGGCTAACAGCCTGCCTGAGGGCCATGAACTGCTGAAAACCATGTACGCTACGAAGAAAATCATGAAGGCGCTCTCCATGGACTATGAGAAAATACATGTTTGTCCAAAGAATTGCCTTTTGTTTAGGCATGAGTATGCGGATGACGAGTACTGTAGGAAGTGTTGTTCCTCTCGGTATATTGAGTTGGTCGATAAGCATGGTCAGAAGCAGCAGTTAAAATTCCTGTGAAGGTTCTTGGGTATCTTGATTTTATAAAAAGACTGCAGCGCCTTTTCGTCACCGAGGAGTCTGCCAAAATGATGAAGTGGCACAAGGAAGGGAAAAGGTACAATCCAAAAAAAATTGTACATCCATCAGAAGGTGAAGCATGGAAGTCATTCGATATAGAGTACCCGGAGGAAGCAGCCGAGGCTGGGAATGTCAGAATTGCTATAACAGGTGATGGGTTCAATCCATATGGTATGTCGTCTAATCCATACAGCTACTGGCCCGTATTTGTTATTCCACTCAATCTCCCTCCCGGTGCCATAATGCAACGCAAGACCATGTTCCTGTCGCTTATAATTCCGGGGCCTGAATATCCGGGGAAAAATTTGAGTGTGTTTATGTAGCCGTTGGTGGATGATTTGCACCATTCTTGGTACTTCCCGAGGTTGACATACGACCGGCATCTGCCAAAAAATTTCTTGATGAAAGTTTGGCTACAATATTGCATGCATGACTTTACCGGCTATGCCCTGTTCTGCGGATGGTGTACAAGTGGAAAGATGCCTTGCCCAATGTGCATGCAGGCCTTGATTTTTATTTGGCTGAAGAAGGGTGGCAAGTATGTTCTCTTTGACCTGCATCGACAGTTCCTCCCTCCAGACCATCCTGATAGGGAAGACAAGAAGAACTTCACAAAAGGCAAAGTTGCCCATGAAGTAAACGAGATTCCAACTTTTTGTGGTGCGGATGTGCTTGCTCAGCTGAAAGCTCTTAAGCCTGCCGATGAAGGGAAAGGCAAAGGCAAAGGAAAAGGCAAAGCCACAGGCGAAGACGAGGGCGAGGGCAAAGGAAAAGGTAAAGGGAAAATATTTTGAAGGATATGGTGAGACGCACAACTGGACTCACATTACCCCCTTCACGCAGCTTCCCTATTTTAAGGACCTCAAACTTCCATACAACATCGACGTGATGCACACCGAAAATAATGTCGCAGAGTCCCTTTTTCACACGATCCTCAACATTCCTGATAAGACAAAGGATAATGTTAATGCTAGAGTCAATCAACAGAATATTTGTGATAGACCACGTCTACACATGTAGCCTCCCACAGGCAGTCGAAAATCTTGGTTCAAGCCAAATGCTGACTTCGTACTTAAAAAGGATCATAAGATGGAGGCATTCAAGTGGCTGAAATACGTCGTGAAGTTCACTGATGGTTATGCATCGAATATAAGTAAGGGGGTCAATCTTTCAATGGGCAGAGTGACCGAGCTCAAGAGTCATGACTATCATGTATGGATTGAGCGGATTATGCCGGTGATGGTTCGGGGCTATGTTCCCGAGCGTGTCTGGCGTGTGCTTGCGGAGTTAAGCCATTTCTTCCGCATGCTTCATGCTAAAGAAGTATGTCCTGAGAAGATAAAAGAAATGCATAAGAATGCGCCAGAGTTGATATGCAAGCTAGAGAAGATCTTCCCGCCAGGCTTCTTTACTCCGATGACACATCTCATTTTGCACCTCGCGAACGAGGTATTGTTGGGGGGCCCTGTGCAGAATCGTTGGCAGTACGGCCCTGAGAGACAGAACAAGCATCTGAGACAGAAATGTGGAAACAAAGCTAAGATTGAAGCTTCCATAGCTGAGGCGGTTATCCTAGAGGAGGTGGCAGACCTCAAGACAGCCTACTATCCAGATCATGTTCCCACGTTGCACAATAAGGTGTCTCGATACAATACAGAAGAACCCAAGTAAAAACCCAAGTTGCCTCTATTCATCGGGCAAGATGGCAGGGCTGGATGCTCGACACCTTATCTCATGCCACGAGATGAGTGGGAGGATGTCATGTTCTATATCTTGCACAACATCAAGGAAGTTGAGGATGAGTGGATGAGGTAATACCTTTGCACCATTCTTTTATTCAATTTGTTATGCTCACTTTTCCTAGTTCTTATACCGCTTTTCTTATTGTAGTCGATTCGTTGAAGAAGAGTGGATGGGAATGCTGCCTCCGACTGAAGCGGAGGCACTTGCTCTTCTCCGAAAGGGTGCTGATGGAAGCAAAAATTCCGTTGCGTGGTTCATGGAGAAAGTAATTTTTCACACTTCACTATTACCTATTTAAATTAAACTCATGCACCCTATAATTTCAATTAAACTCATGCACCCTATAATTTCAATTAAACTTGTAGGGAAATGATCCGACCGAATCAATGGATGAAGAATTGAGATGGGTTTCCATGGGTTTTGACCCTGCCGTCATGACATGCCAAAAGTATGATGTGAATGGGTATCGCTGCCAAAAGTATGTGTGTAATATACTAGAGCATGAAAATTGCGTTATATTTGCTTATTCTTGCATATTATAAAAAGTATAATTTTTGTGCAAATTGTGTGTAAGTATTTGTCCTCATCTTTTATTTTCTTTCTTCATTGAGGGTAATACCAATGCCACTAGATCATTCTTTGTTAGAAAACTTCTTTCTTGTTTTTGTTTTTATTATTATTTTTGTATAGGGTAATACCATTATTTAAAAAAATTAATGGTATTACCAATGCCACTAATTCATTATTTCTTAGAAAACTTCATTTTTTATTTTTTTATTTTAGTTTCAGTATGAGGGGAAATAATACTAGAGGAAGAAGTAGATAGTTGGGCCTTTGAATCTTGATCGGCCGGTAGTTAGCAATTTGATTGAACCAAAAAAAATCCAAGTGCATGTTTAATAGTTGCCCTCTTATAGTTAGCTTTTTTTTCCCACACTCGTGCTAATGTTTCGGTTCCTTTCCTTTTCTTGTTGCTTTGTTAATTTTTCGGCATAGCATTTTTTATATCCATGCATGCGGCGATGGTTTAATATTGCAAGCATGTGTCACTGCTTAATTTTGTTATTTGAAAGTTATAGTACTATATGCTTGTTCTTACATATTGTGCAACATTGCGAGCTTGATAAAATATGTGTGCAAGCTTTGCCATCCTTTGTTTTAATTTTGTTTCTTCTTTTTAGGTAATACCAATATCATTAATTCATCTAACTTAGAATAACATATCTTTTAGTTTATCCTTAGTGTATGTTTCTGTTTACCCATGAGAAAAGAGCGACTCGCAAAAAAGTTTATTTTTCTCATGGGTGGTAATGTTTCTAGCTCTTGTTTTGTTGTTCTTGCTAAGTATCTTTATTTTATTTTATCGTGCCTTTGTTTATAGATGCTTTGTCTTTTTGTCCCAATTAGTTTTCTCATATATTTGTGCATGTCATGGAGTATTTGATGTTGCAATTGTCCAACACTACTTAATTTTGTGTTAGGAATTAAACTGAAGTTCATTTTTCATGGTTCTACTTGATTGATAATTATTATTAAAGATACACTACTATATGCTTGCACTTGCATAATGTGGAATAGTGCAAGTTCTATGAAATCTGTTGCAGATTTAGTAATCATTTGCTTCTGGGTTTTTTCTTGGTTTTCTTTCTTCTTTATGGTAATATCAGTATTCCTAATTGAATGTACCTGATCATATCATATATTTTTATTATGTCTTTGTTTAATGATGCTTAGTTGATTTCCTCTGCCATTGAATTTTCTCTTATATTTTAACATGCAACAAGACATTTGATGTTGTAATTGTGTGAAACTGCTTACTAGAAAACTTCGAATTATAATTTATCGACTTGAATCATACTCCCTCCGTTCCTAAATATTTGTCCTTTTAGAGATTTCAAATGGACTACCACATACGGATGTATATAGACATATTTTAGAGTGTACATTCACTCATTTTGCTTCGTATGTAGTCACTTGTTGAAATCTCTAGAAAGACAAATATTTAGGAATGGAGGGAGTAATTATTATTAGAGTTCACTAGTTTACACTTGTTCTTGCACATTATAGAATATTAGTTTTTACATATTTTTTGTGCAAGTTGTCAAGATATAATTAATTTCTTGTTGTTTTCTTATGTTTTAAACAAGTCTTGTAGTTCATTCTTTCATAGAAAGAAAGTTGGGCTTCTTCTTTTTTCTTTGTTCAATTCACTTTGATAACAACAACTAGAATTATTTCTTGTTTAGAAAGAAACATGTTCTTCATTGTATCTATTTTTATTCATTTTTTGTTTGTAGGTAACGCCACTTCTAGAATTCTTTCTCTCTTGGAATGTCTTTTTTGTTTTCACATTTCTTCTTTTAGGGGTAACCCCACTCCCATGTTTCTAGTTTCATTATATTAAAATTTATTAATTTCTCACCTTTTATTCATTTCTTGGTTCAAATGTATTCTTTTTTCTTTTTTTTCTTTTTCAATTTTTTATGTATTGTTCATTTTAACTAATTTTAATATGCATTTTCTTTGTCGAATATCTATATTGCTTTATTTTGCATGTAATACCTTGATTTTCAATTAATTTCCGTTAAATATAATATATAAGAATTCTGGTTTAATTCCCTCTTTTATCCCTCTAATGATATTTATAACTATAGAGTAATATACGTGTCAAGGCAACACATGCATACATGGTGATGGCTATGCAGTGCTTTGCATATATCATGTGTGGTCATGCTCGAAGAAATATATTCTAATGCTAGTTTTTTTGAGGGGATATTATAATGCTAGTAGTACCTCACTGGAGCATCCATGTAGTTGTTTGATGGGCTTTGATTAGTTGGGTTTTGATAGTGGAACTTCTATTCTGCTGTTGGGCTTTGATCGGGCTATGTGTTGAAATTGAATGAAACTTAACTTGGGTCAACTGTCTACGTTGGATGTGGCTGTGCTCTGGCACCTAATCCGGAGCTCTAACCCGGGCATGAAAAAAGGATTTCCCCAGGGTTGCGGCGCTAGGGTTCCACCTTTTCCTCTGGCGATCTACTGCCGGAGTCCACGTAAAACCTGCCCGATGGCCGGCGCGCCGGTCAAGGGGAGTCTACCTACACCTGCTGGAGTCTCTCTGGCGGTTTGCATGGAGGATCCATCGCCAATACGGGAGGCGGCGGAAGATGAAGGGAGGAAGGAGCTCTAACCTCGGCTGCGGGGGCTCTGATCTGGCTGGTGCGGGTGATGGAGAGGATAGAGAGAGGAAGGAGAAGGAGCAGTACATGGAGGAGGAGGAAGAGGATGGCGGATACTACGGGGCTGAGGAAGATTTGGAGGACCAGTTTGCGGGGATTAGCTTGCATGGGAAGGAGATGGAAGATCTGGATTTTTCTGGCGAAGTTGATGATCTCATCAGCGAGGTGCGCTGGTTAGGCATATTTAGGGTTCATACCACTCATCCTTTTGGGCACCCGGCTCTGCTCAACCAGATGCGCAATGCATGGGCTGCCGCGAAGGGTGTCACGTTCAACATTAAAGGGCCCAATTTGTTCTTGGTTCAGTGTCATTGCCTTGGTGATTGGAAGAGGATCATGGACGGAGGGCCTTGGCTTTTCCGCAAGGTGCCGGTTGTTATTCAGGAGTATGATGGGTTCTCCGATGTCTCTCAGTACAGATTAAACAAGATCCCGGTGTGGGCGCGGATCAAAGGATTGCCGCCGGGACTTACAGCCAAGAAAGCCCTAGCAGAGAAGGTTGCAGCCAAGGTTGGAGGGCCACCCTTTACAGTTATGGTGAATGAGGGAGTGATAAACCCTAATAACTCTTTAAGGGCAAGGGTGTTTCTAGATGTTAATGAACCCCTTGTTCGCTTTGTGGCAATAACTCTGAGGGAGAGCAAGAGATATCCAGTGACATATGAAAAGCTCCCCGAATTTTGCTTTCATTGTGGACTGATGGGGCACTTAGTGGAGGAATGTGGGGATGGGGTGCATGATCCCAGGACACTTGAGTGGGGGGACTGGTTGTTATGGGCTCTAGAGCCGAACCCTGGAGTTCAACAAGATTGGGACGGGGGAGGAAGCGGTGCTGGAAGAGGGAGAGCAGGCGGAAGAGCTGACAGGGGAGGTAGGCAGGGAAGAGGTGGCAGGGCAGGAGGGAGGTTCAATGTAGGCAGAGGCGAAAAGGTGGGAGAGGATGTGATCTACCAGACCGGACATGGGGGAGCCGGGGAGAAGAACGTTCGCAAGAGGCTAGCTTCGCCTGATGGTACTTTGAATGTCAGTGGAAAACCAGTTCCCAACATAGCAGGCAAGATGGCGGATACAATCCTCCTATTGGAGGGGGGCTCAACTTCTACAACCAATGATGGAGAGCAGAAAACTCCGGGCAAAGCACCGATAGTGAAGAGAAGGAAGCAGGGGCTGTTAGGAGATGCACAATGCGACGAGTTAATGTCGGAGGCGACCTCCCGCGAGGAGGACCGCCGAATGCAATGAATGTTTTGTGCTGGAACTGTCGCGGTTTCGGCAATCCCGCGACAGTTCGTGAAGTCCGTGTTCTCACGGCGAAATTTGCCCCAGCCGTGCTATGCTTAGTTGAAACTCAATTGCCAAGTGCACGCGTCGAGATTTTAGCACAGTCTTTTGGTTTTGATAGATCTTTTGCAGTTAGTAGCTCGGGTCGGAGCGGTGGTCTTGTAATTTTTTGGAATAATGCAATAAAATTAGAAGTTATGGGCTACTCGAAGTATCATATAGACTCTAACATATCCGAGCTTGGACCCTCTCCATGGAGGTTAACCTGCGTCTATGGAGAGGCGCGGGTTTCCGACAGGCACAAAACATGGGATACCTTATGCTCTATGTCAGGCTCTTCGCCACTGCCTTGGGTAGCGCTCGAAGACTTCAATGAAGTTCTTACACAGTCAGAGCACGAAGGAGTAAATTTGAGAGGACAGGGTCAGATGGATGGTTTCAGGGACGCCCTTGACATCTGTGGATTGTTGGACCTGGGTCACAAAGGGAGATGGTGGACTTTTGAGAAAAGGGTTGCGGGAGGATCACTCACACGGGTCCGACTTGACAGGGCGGTCGCAGATGCAGCGTGGAGTTCATTTTTCCCTTTTGCAAAACTTATGAACAAACGGCTGCCTGTTCGGACCATGGGCCTATTGTTCTTAAACTCACTGATGAAGAGGATGCAAGGAGGAAAACTAAAAGCTTCAAGTATGAAGTTATGTGGGAAAGACATCCAGAGCTATACCCCTTTGTAGAAACTACTTGGAGAGGGAAACCAGAGGGTTCTTCGGCTGTTGAAGTCAGGGACAAGTTGACGGATCTCAGTGAAAATTTGCATAGCTGGGATAGACACACTTTTGGCAATGTTAAGCGAGAGTTCAAACAACTCACTAGAGAACTGGAGACGCTGAAAAACATTCCGGGACGTTCTGAACCAAGCCATCTTGAGATCAAAGTAGCTGACAGGCTCGTTGAGCTATACCACAGAGAAGAGATCTTGAGCAGACATCGCTCGAGGGTAGATTGGCTTACTTATGGGGATAGCAACACGAAATACTTCTAGCAGAGGGCGTCGATGAGGAGGAGGAAGAACAAAATTACGGCCCTGACCAGGCCGGATGGACAGGTGACGGAGGATGTGAAGGAGCTGGAAGATATGACAACCGAGTTCTACAAGCACCTCTATACATCCGAGGGGTGTAACAATATGCAGGAAGTGCTGGACTCGGTTCCGGTGAAGGTCACGAATGATATGCGGACACTTTTGGATGCGGTGTATACAGAAGAGGAGGTCAAGACAGCGCTCTATCAAATGTTTCCAACGAATGCGCCAGGACCGGACGGTTTTCCGGCGCATTTTTTTCAAAAACATTGGCGGGTGTGCGGGGAATAAGTAACTAGGGCTGTCCTAGCGATCGTGGAAGGAAGAGAGAGTGCAGAGGGAATCAACCAAACTTATCCGGTCTTGATACCGAAGGTAAAGAACCCTTCCCTCTTGTCACAGTTCTGACCGATAAGTCTATGCAATGTTCTTTATAAGATATCTTCCAAGGTTATTGCCAACCGACTGAAGTCGGTGCTCCCCGAGATAATCTCAGCAGAACAGTCGGCCTTTGTGCCAGGCCGCTTGATCACTGATAATATCATTGTAGCCTATGAGTGTCTGCACTTCATGAAGCGTAACAAAGCCATCAAACGCAGACACTGCGCGCTTAAATTGGATATGATGAAGGCATATGATAGATTGGAGTGGGATTATTTAAGAGAAATAATGCTTAAAGTGGGTTTTTCTCAGAGATGGGTTGATATTGTTATGAACATGGTTTCATCAGTTTCATATTCGGTTCTTTTCAATGGAAGGAAGTTGGACGAGTTCAGACCTAGCAGAGGTATTCGTCAGGGAGATCCTATCTCCCCTTACATGCTCTTATTGGCAGCGGAGGGCCTTTCAGGCCTATTGAAAAACTTAAGTTAGTCATCTCAACTGGGTGGGATACAAGTGGCACCCTCGGCACCACCTGTGAATCACTTGTTGTTCGCGGATGATAGCCTGCTGTTCTTTAAAGCAACTGGAGGAGGGGCGAATGAGGTGTCAAACCTGTTGGAGAGCTATTGCCAGGCTTCAGGTCAGAGGATTAACACTTCAAAGTCCTCTATCTTTTTTAGTAAGGGGTGCCCAAACACTATCAAAGATGAGATCAAAAACATTCTTAATGTCCCTAATGAATCTTTGAACGAAAAGTACCTAGGGATGCCTTCTGATATAGGTACATCAAAGAATGGGGCCTTTAAGTACCTGAAAGATAGGTTATGGAGTAAGGTGAAGGGATGGATGGAAAAGTGCTTATCTTCTCAAGGGAAGGAAGTTTTGGTGAAATCAGTGCCAGTTTTCTCAATGTCATGTTTCAAGTTACCAAGGGGACTTTGCGAACACTTAAACAAGCTGATAAGACAATTTTGGTGGGGCAGCAAAGAGGGCAAAAGGAAACCAGCTTGGGTTTCCTGGAAGGCCATGACCCAGCCAAAATTTATGGGAGGGCTAGGGTTTCGGGATTTCGAGCTCTTCAACCTAGCTCTCTTGGCAAGAAAATCCTGGAGACTACTACAGCAACCAGAGTCTTTGTGTGCGAGAATATTGAAGGCAGTTTACTATCCTCAAACTACAATCCTAGATGCCGAACTAGGTAACAGGCCATCACAGGTATAGCGAGCGATTATGGAGGGGAGAGATGTCCTTAAGCAAGGGATCATAAGGAGAATTGGGGACGCCTCAACAACAAGAATTTGGACAGATAATTGGATTCCTAGGATTGCTTCGATGAGACCTTTTGCTTGTCTCTCAGCGAACCCTCCTCTGTTCGTAAGTGAGTTGATCGATTCACATAATGCAACATGGAATAAAGATGCCTTGGAAGAAAACTTTATTGCGGAAGACACATTGGCAATTTTGGCAATACCGGTTTGTACAAGGCAGATGGACGACCACTGGGCTTGGAACTTTGAATGAAACGGAATTTTTTTTGGTAAGATCTGCTTACCGGATGCTTGCTGACACAAAACGAAGGAGGGAGGACTGGTTAGAAGGACGGTCGGGTTCCTCTGATATCGAAACTGAAGCAAAGTCATGGGAGACGTTGTGGTCTGTCCAAGTCCCGGGGAAGATTCGTCATTTTTTGTGGAGACTGTCCAAGCTATCAATCCCAACAGAGGATGTAAGGCATGCTAGAAAGATGGCGGATGATGACAAGTGCCAGCTTTGTGGGGTGAGAGATTCATGGCGACATTCTTTGTTCGAATGCTCAGTGGCAAGGTGTGTTTGGGCCCTGGTAGATGAAAACATAATTGACTTCTTACAGTCGTCGGCAGAGCCAAATGCCAGGGTATGGTTATTCTCAGCTTTTGATCATCTACCGCGAGACAGTCTGGTGTTGATGGTGGTGACCATGTGGGCAATATGATGGGCACGACGAAGGGCAATCCATGAGGGTGAACTGCAAAGCCCACACGCGACTCATGCTTTTGTCAGGAGCCTCCTAGCGGAACTAGCAACCATTCAGGCGGGAACGGCGAAACCAAGTGAGGAGCGACAAGTAGGTGCGGTACCTGCTGTTGGCCAAGGATGGAGGGCGCCTGAAGCGGGGACTGTGAAAATTCAAGTTGACGGGGGAATCTCAAGAAACGGAAGAAGAGGGGCGGCAGCTACCATCGGCAGGAACCATGAAGGACTCTTCCTGGGATCTTCGGCAATGGTATTTGATGAAATAACTGATCCACCAATGTTGGAAGCTTTCGCTTGCCGTGAGGCTCTTGCTCTAGCACAGGATCTTTATGCAGATCACATTGTTATTGCATGTGACTATAAAACTGTCGTGGAAGAAATCAAGTCGGGGTCAAAAGAAAGATACAACAATATTATCAAGGAAATACAAGCCTAGGCGAAACTCTTTGTTCGATGTGACTTCATATTTGAAGGTCGAAAGGGAAATATAGATGCTCATAATTTAGCAAAGTTTTCAACTTCTTTATATCAAGGGCGCCATGTGTGGCTGGGACTACCCCATGATCCCTTTGTTATTCCTGTAAACCGAAACAATATGCAATAAAGTCGAGTTTACCACTCAAAAAAAAAGTCTGCGTTGGATGTGAATCAAACGTCCCAGCGAGTAAAATTGACTGACACAAAGAAATTTTCAGGCACCTAAGCTATAGGTGCTTCCTCCATTTTATTGCCATTTTCTGACTGTTTTCCATGAAATAGAGGGTATCATCTACATATTGTAGACTAATAATCCTATCAGGTATCAGATTATTTTCTTTATTTAACTCGAAAAGTCGAAATACAGGCATCCAATCGATTTGATTGATGCCGTTTTAACTGATTCGTTTCCTCCCGTCGTTCTTGTTCTGCCGTCGTGAAGGAAGGAATGGCAGAACTACTAGAGCTTCCCGCAGTCGTAGTCGGCCATGTCGACCATCACTCTTGCCAGCAATCCCGACAGGAACTTCTCCCGGAGGAACTTGATCGCCGGGTTGCTGCTCTGCTGCACGAAGCCGACGACGTACGCGGCAGTCACCAGCCGGATGGCCCGCCACCTCCGCTCCTGGGCGTACTTCTCCAGGGCCGCCTCGGCGCTCCCGTGCCCGCCGACGGCGAAGGCCTCCCCGAGGCACCGTGCGAGGACGACGCCGTCCTCCAGCGCCGCGCAGCCGCCCTGGCCGAGCTCCGGGGTCATCGGGTGGAACGCGTCGCCGGCCACGCACACGCCGCCCCTGCAGATGCTGCCCCGGACCAGCGCCAGCGGTGACCGGAACCGCAGCGGCGACGACACCACGTCGCTCATCTCGCTCCGCTCCACCACGTCCAGCGCCTCCGCCGGGATCTTGGCGGCCGTCAGCCTGGCCAGCACGTGCCGCCGCATCTTGTCCACGCTCTCCTCCGCGTCCCCGTCCGCCGGGGACGGGTACCAGGTGAAGTTCCAGTACACGGAGGTGTCGGAGCAGGGGAGCACGCCGGAGCGGAAGCCCTGGCCGATGAACTGCAGCATCTCCGGCCCGAAGCCGTGGCCGTCCGGGTACTCGGCGAGGCCCCTGGTGGCGGACCGCCCCGAGAGGATCGGCTTGGGCAGGCCCAGCCATTTCGCCACCACCGAGTTCACTCCGTCACACCCCACAAGAACCTGCACGCACGTATCCGGTCGCCGGTGTAAGAAGATTTTGTTACCGCGGTGCAGGCAAGAAGAGATGCGCTGCATCGTTATTAGTATGTCTTACGTTGGCTCTGATGGTTGAGCCGTCGGCCATGTGCAGGAGCTTGACGTTGCCCTCTTCCTCGATCTCGATGGCGACCATCTTGGAGGAGTACCTGATGGTGCCCTCCGGCAGCTCGTTCTCCAGCGTCTCCAGCAGGAAGTTGCGCTTCACGCACCGGATCTCGTGAGGCCCGCTGATAGAAGGAACCATGATAATTATTCGCGGTCAGATTAATGATCAGACAATTGTTCCTATGATTGTAAATTCAGTGAGCATGGTCTCGTAAGATTGTAGTACCTTTTACCCTGCATCTTTAGGCTCACTTTTGCGGCAGCCTCGCCTGTGGATGCAGAGAAAGCCACCAGCCTGCAAACAAGGACAGTAATTTCAGTGATAGGGACAGTGGTTTGTGGAGAAAATTAGACATTTTCCACTTAAGAAAGGTTCATCTTAATAAATCTAAAAGTGTTGAAGTAACTTGACGGGTTTGACCATTCCCAATAATTCTGAACCCACTGTGAGTCGGTGTATGTACTACGTTCATCTCTACTACAGAAAAAGCATTAGTGGGGATTGCTTAAAGATTACTACCTTTCGTAGAGGAGATGGTGCTCCCTGATCTTGTCCCCGACGCCGAGGGCGTCCAGCGCGCGGAAGGCGTTGGTCCATGTGGTGAAGGCGTACCCCGACGCCCGCAGCGTCGCCGACGACTCCAGCACCACGCACCTCACCCCTTTCCTGTATACGGCACTCGTCAGCTCAAAATTTCAGGCATTAAGAAACAAATCAAGAAGAAGATTCTTGAATTACCTACCTGTGCAACCCCAGGGCCGTGGCGAGGCCGGCGAGCCCGGCGCCGGCGATGACGATCTCCTCGACGACGCCCTCCATCTACCGTGGAGACTTAGTGAAGAGTGCTAGAGCAAGAAGAAGAGAGGGATCCGATTCTGATGGAAGAACCAGGAGCTTCACTTCACTGTGTGACGTATTTATAATTATAACAGCAGCATGGACTGGAAGGTGGCTGGAAGGCCGGCCGATCGAGGTGAGGAGGTGATCATCTCATCTTCACGTGACGAATTGGATGGAGGCCGTCGGTTGGATGACCGGATTCTTTCTTTCCGCTGGACGCGACGGGGAAGGAAGGCGAACTCTGACTTTGGTCCACCGCGGCGGCCGTCTACGTGACCACGTCCAGGCATCTACTACTGCCTTGGCTCTCACGTCGTCAGAGATAGGGTATGGCCGGGGAGATTCTGTCGCAAAAGGTTTCAAGATTGTTGTGCTGCTCGTCTGCGAATGCCTGTGTGTGTATAGTAGCGTGTCTCGGTCGCAAGATTTGTTGTACATGCACAGAGGAAACTGCCTAGCTGGTTTCCTTGTGCAATTCATTATTGACTAGCTAGACCAATCTGCAGGCTCCTTTTTCTTTTCCTGGCAAAGTTACACGGAATTACGACTAGCGCGTTTATTTGGATTTGGACCGGACTATGGAATTCTTTGGCAGTGAGTATAATATATATGTGGTCTGATTTGATATCCACCGTGACAGGTTGTATTGCCAGGCAGCGACCACCATGCCCGGCTCCACCGTGGTGCTCATCGGCGCCTTCATGGCCGCGCTTCTCGCCGTCTCCCTCTCCACCGTCGTCCTCTGCTCCAACCGGCGCCAGGCGTCACAGCAGAGCGTTGTCGACTTCGAGCTCGGCCTGGGGCAGCCGTGCCCGTGCGGGATCGACAAGGCCGCGTACCCGACAACAGTGTATTCGTCGGCTGCGAGCCAGATGGCTGCCGCCGCCACGTCGGTTAAAGAAGATGGCCGGGCGCCGGGAGACACGACGTGCGCGGTGTGCCTGACGGAGTATGCAGACGGCGACGACCTCCGGTGGCTGTCCAGGTGCCGGCATGCGTTCCACCGGTCGTGCGTCGACGAATGGCTGCGCCGGCGCCCAAGCTGCCCGCTCTGCCGTACGTAGCCTCCACGCATGCATGCATGCACTAGCTACAGCTAGAGCAGGGTTGCTAACACGCATGGGTCGAATGAATCACACATTTGTCTTCATTCTTTGACTTTATTTATTCACTGTACAACGCTCCGCGTGAAGCTCTAACAGACAAACAAACTGCCTCTCGTGTCAGGACCATTTCTAGGCAGCAACAGATCATAGTGTAGCTAAGTCGCGTTGGTATATGTCTCGTACTACCAACTCCCACTGTTTCTAATATATCTCTTTTTAGACATACTAGTAAGTGTGCACATGCAACACACGTCTATTTGGACTAATAAGTGTGCACGTGTAACACGCGTCTATTTGATTAACATATTATACTAAACTTAATACAAGACAATTTATTCATAAATTTGAAATTTCCCCATAAAGTACACAATCTCTTATTCCCTACTCGTACAAATAATTTGAAATATTGTTTCTCCTTAATCAACATGTCTCCTGTATTAAAAGACCACCCACTTTTCCCAATATATAAAACTCAAAATTATTTAGAAGATTCATCATGATTCTTCATATGCACATATTTATGCAAGTATAATCACACATGAAATTAAATATCACTTAAGACAAGCTAAGGAACCGTTTCAGTAACAAACTCCAGTCAAAAATTATTATTACAATTGAGTGTCAACCACAATAGTAGGAAGAGACATCTATGGTTTGTTGAAAAGAGAAAGCCATTGTTAGATAGAGAAGTGTAGAGATGTCTTGACTGCATAGAATCGGCTATAAAACAAGACAAAAAAATGCGGTGGTAATGTATCCGTGTATGTTTTGTGGGGTGCACTTAGAGAAGATAATATTTGCTCTTTTATAAGTAGTATAGAAGTAGAGATGAAGTCATAAGGATCATGATTCAAGATATTCGGAGAAACATGGTTGGTCTCTCTGTATGATGCAAACTCGTCACCTCTACCAAAGTGCTCGTGCGTAGTATGTAATGTAGAGTGCAATAATGAAATAAAATAAATGATATGAGAATTTACCATGACCATAAAATATCCTACATTTGTCATCATCATAATCAACATTCATCTTTTGCTTCTCTTGTATGTGGTCCAAGTTTTCTATCAGGAAAACATGTTAACTCACATGTAGATAAGGACAGTATGAAAATGCTCATGTGAAATTACAATTGCCATGTATCTGCTGAACAAACAAATACACTTATGCAAACTTCAGGTTTTTTTAGTAAAACTTATGCAAACTTTAGTTTTTTTCACTAAAACTTATGCAAACTTCTGGGCTTTTTTCAGTGAAACGTAATTTCATGACTGCAAGTAAGGTCTTGGTTCGGTGAATTTGTCTGTGAGTTCACTATATAGTCGTGAGTTGGCCATGTAATAACCGATAGTCAGTACTTAAAAAAACAAGGATGTCTATTGCAGGTACGTGAAAATCAATGAAAAATAAAAAAAGAAAGAAAGAAGGCATTGGTTGCCTGAAACCCAACTGGATGTGCTCCAGCGCTACTCTGTTTCTTATTGCCTCATCTCTAGTTCCTGTACTTCTAGATGTGTCACCACCGGTGAGGTAGCGATGATAGTAAAAAAACAACACTCAATACTTACCTGATTAGTGCGTGTGTGCGGCGCGTTCGCGTGAAGGCAAGTGTCTCCGTCATTCAGGCCTGCGAGCGGCCGCGACGACGGTGTCCTCTCACCAGCTGGGCGGCGTTGTCGATGCAGGTGAGGCAGTCGTCCAGCTTTGAGGTGGTGGCCTCCATGCACCGGGGCGTGGGGAGTTCCAGTGTCCAACGAAGGTAGGATGTCTTTGGACGACGTCGTCCACGCGTGACTACTGGACAAGCGTGTCCAATGGAGCAGTACATGTCAGAGCTGAGGGAGTCGGCGGTGGCTTCGGGCGAGTGACATCGGGCCGTGATTAGCTTCACCTGCTGCACAGTGGCCGAGACCTGCGCCGCTCAAGGGACGACGATGGTTGGCGACCAGGCGAATCTACATGCATGGTTGTGGGGGCGAATGCCCCCACTCGATTTTTTTGGCCCACTTATACTAGTCCAGGATACTCAGGGTTGCCCCCACTTGAAGGGCGTCGGCGGTGGGTGGTTGTCAGCGTGGGTGTTGTGGACGGAGCTGAAGTCGACGCGGATGTCGGTGGTTCCCGGAGAGCATGCCCAGGACATGGACGAAGTCGTTGCAGCCAGTAGAAGAGTGACATGACCTTCAAGCAGAAGACCAAGGCGGCGACGACACGTGTATGTGTTCGGAGGAAGCTACAGCTCCTCCTCGCGTGTCTCCCACTGTGGCTCGCGTGGATGGTGGGCCGATGACGGAAGGCGACTCGCGATCGCGATTCCCTGATAGGAGACGATAGGATGCGCTCGTGATTAGTTTTCCTAAATAATTAGATGTGAAAGGATCGATATGGTTGACTAGAGGGGGGTGAATAGGCAACTAACAATTTTTAGCTTTTCTTTAACAATTTAAACTTTGCATCAAAGTAGGTTGTCTAGATATGCAACTAGGTGAGCAACCTATATGATTCCACAAGGATAGGAACACAAGCAAGCAAATGATATGAAACAAATAAGCTTGCACAAGTAAAGGCATCAGATAACCAAGAGTTGAGACGGTGGAGACGAGGATGTGTTGTCGAAGTTCCTTCCCTTTAAGAGGAAGTACGTCTCCGTTGGAGCGGTGTGGAGGCACAATGCTCCCTAAGAAGCCACTAGGGCCACCGTATTCTCCTCACGCCCTCGCACAATGCGAGATGCCGTGATTCCATTATTGGTGCCCTTGGAGGCGGCGACCGAACCTTTACAAACAAGGTTGGGGCAATCTCCACAACTCAATTGGAGGCTCCCAACGACACCACTAAGCTTCAACACAATGGACTATGGCTTCGCGGTGACCTCAACCGTCTAGGATGCCCAAACACCCAAGAGTAACAAGATCCGCAAGGGATTAGTGAGGGGAATCAAATTTCTCTTGGTGGAAGTGAGGATCGAGGCCTTCTCAACCACTCCCGAACAAATCAACAAGTTTTATTGGCTAGGGAGTGAGATCGGGCGAAAATGGAGCTTAGAGCAATAATGGAGCTTGGGGTTGGAAGAGATGAGTCAACGGGGAAGAAGGGGATCCCTTATATAGTGTAGGATAAAGATCCAACCTTTACCCACCAACCAGCCCGCGGCCAGCGGTACTACCGCGCCAGGCCAGCGGTACTACCGCAGGGCCGCGCGGTACTACCGCTTGCTACCAAGCGGTACTACCACACGGCTATGCGGTACTACCGTACTAGCCCGCGGTACTGCCGCAACCACAGCGACAGCAAGGTCAGATCTGACGCGCAGGAGCTAAGGGCGGTACTTCCGCAAGCGCGGTACTACCGCGCCTCCATGCGGTACTACCGCAAGGCAGAAATCCCCTAGCCAGGGGGAAGGAAACATCCGTGCCTACTTCCGCAAAGAAACGAAACAAGCAAAAACCCGACACAGTAGTACTGCCGAGGGGCGGTACTACTGCCTGACAGCATAGTACGGTACTACCGCGGTAGGTGCGGCTGTAAAAAAATTACATCCGCCCCTACTACCGCGAAGGAGCGGCACTAGCCTGGTGGGCAGCGGTAGTGCAGCTCCAGGGGAGCGGTACTATCGTGGGCACCTGCGGTACTACCGCGCCACCGCACGGTACTACCGCTGATGCCTATGGTACTACCGCTTTCTTGGGAGCAGTACTACCGCGACCCAACTCAGTAGCCAGAACCAGGGAGGCGAGAAAACGGAGGAAGCTCCAAGGGAAAAAGGAGGGGACAAGAAGGAGACGTGTACATGATGATTCCACCCAAACCTTTCCAACACGGACCCCTCTTAATAGTACGTCTTTCCTACGACTCAAGTCCACCAAAAAGAAACGAAGAAAAGACGCCGTCTTCAACAGTCTTCGAGGGGCACCCAACTGTCTTGTGCCTAGCGATGAAATGTCTGGGATACTCAAGGCACACGATTAGTCCGCAAACGCGTTGTCATCAATCACCAAAACACCTTAGGGATAAATATGCCCTTACAATCTCCCCCTTTTTGGTGGATTGATGACAATACTGGATTTGCACAAGGAAAATAATATTAAGTAACCGCAAACCCCTCCTCTCTAGAATATAGACGGGCTCCTGTAGGATCAAAAGTATGTCTAGAGGGGGGTGATTAGACTACTTGACCAAATAAAATTCTAGCCTTTTCCCAATTTTAGTTCTTGGCAGATTTTAGCTATCTTAGCACAAGTCAAGCAATCTCCATACAATTCAAGCAAGCATGCAAAAGAGTATATGAGCAGCGAAAAGTAAAGCATGCAACTTGCAAGAATGTAAAGGGAAGGGTTTGGAGGATTCAAACGCAATTGGAGACACGGATGTTTTTGTCGTGGTTCCGATAGGTGGTGCTATCGTACATCCACGTTGATGGAGACTTCAACCCACGGAGGGTAATGGTTGCGCGAGTCCACGGAGGCCTCCACCCATGAAGGGTCCACGAAGAAGCAACCTTGTCTATTCCATCATGGCCGTCGCCCATGAAGGACTTGCCTCACTAGCGGTAGATCTTCACGAGGTAGGCGATCTCCTTGCCCTTACAAACTCCTTGGTTCAACTCCACAATCTTGTCGGAGGCTCCCAAGTGACACCTAGCCAATCTAGGAGACACCACTCTCCAAGAAGTAACAAATGGTGTGTTGATGATGAACTCCTTGCTCTTGTGCTTCAAATGATAGTCTCCCCAACACTCAACTCTCTCTCACAGGATTTGGATTTGGTGGAAAGAATATTTGAGTGGAAAGCAACTTGGGGAAGGCTACAGATCAAGATTCATATGGTTGGAATGGAATATCTTGACCTCAACACAAGTGTAGGTGGTTCTCTCTCAGAAAATGTGTATTGGAAGTGTAGGTATGTTCTGATGGCTCTCTCCATGAATGAAGAGTGGGTGGAGGGGTATATATAGCCTCCACACATAATCTAACTGTTACACACAATTTGCCAAACTCGGTGGGACCGAATGGTTAAACTCGGTCAGACCGATTCAGCAAACCTAGTGACCGTTAGGATTTTCGGTGGGACTGAGATGCAACTCGGTAGGACCGATATGGTTAGGGTTAGGGCATAACGTAATCTTGATGTGACCGATTACACAAACTCGGCGTGACCGATTTTGGTAATAAGCAAACCAGAGAGTTGGTCAGGTAAACTCGGTGTGACCAATTCGCTCATCGGTGAGACCGAAATGTTACAAAAGGGAAACAGAGAGTTTACATTGCAATCTCGGTGGGACCGATCGCTCATCTCCGTAAGACCGAAACGTTACGAAGGAAAACAGAGAGATTACAATCCCATCTCGGTGAGGCCGAGATCCCTATCGGTGAGACCGATTTGCCTAGGGTTTGTGGCAGTGGCTATGACATTTTAAACTCGGTAGCGCCGGATAGAAAGAATCGGTGGGGCCGAGTTTGACTTTTGGTTTAGGTCATATGTGGATGTGGGAGAGTAGTTGAGGATTTTGGAGCATATCACTAAGCACTTTGAGCAAGCAAGCCATTAAGCAACACCTCATCCCTCCTTGATAGTATTGGCTTTTCCTATAGACTCAATGTGATCTTGGATCACTAAAATATAAAATGTAGAGTCTTGATCTTGAAGCTTGAGCCAAACTTTTTATCCTTAGAATTTTGAGGGATCCACATTCCTCATCCATGCCATGCCATTCATTGAGCTTCTCCTGAAATATTAATCTTGGAATAATGTTAGCTCAATGAGCTATATGTTGTTAGGAATTACCAAACCACCCAGGGATAGTTGCACTTTCAGCTCCCCCTAGATGTGTGCCACCTAGATGAGTGCTTTGGACTGCACGACACACATACTCAGATCAAAGCTCCCCCTATATTATAGAGACAAGGCATATCTATCACTAGACAAGATAGTACAAACATAAGTTAACTAAGATAGATAGAGTGCATATGTCTTACACCATATGTAGGATAGGTCTCGAAGGCACAAACCACGCAAAAGCAAACGAGGCAAACGAGGTCCAAACGACAAAGCAAACAAACACACCAAGCACGACACAACGCAAATCCCTACACTCTCTCTCCCTTTGGCATTGTCGGTGTCAAACCGGCAGATCTCGGGTAGGGGATCCCGAACTGTGCGTCTAGGCCGGATGGTAACAGGAGGCAGGGGACACGATGTTTTACCCAGGTTCGGGCCCTCTTGATGGAGGTAAAACCCTACGTCCTGCTTGATTGATATTGATGATATGGGTAGTACAAGAGTAGATCTACCACGAGATCAGAGAGGCTAAACCCTAGAAGCTAGCCTATGGTATGATTGTTGTTGCTACGGACTAAAACCCTCCGGTTTATATAGACACCGGAGAGGGCTAGGGTTACATAGAGTCGGTTACAATGGTAGGAGATCTACATATCCGTATCGCTCAGGCTTGCCTTCCACGCCAAGGAAAGTCCCTTCTGGACACGGGACGAAGTCTTCAATCTTGTATCTTCATAGTCCAGGAGTTCGGCCAAAGGTATAGTCCGGCTATCCGGACACCCCCTAATCCAGGACTCCCTCACTAGCCCCCGAACCAGGCTTCAATGACGATGAGTCCGGCGCGCAAATTGTCTTCGGCATTGCAAGGCGGGTTCTCCTCCAAATTCCGTGTACATGTTGAATAGTGTCCGGTTTCTTGTAAATGTAGTGCTCCTTGGCTTCTACGCCCAATAATGGCCGTTTTCCACATGTCAAACGAATACGAAAAGTCAGGGTGTTTTTTTATATTTACACCCCTAGCCGCGTGAATGAGCCACCTATTTAAGGGGACGAGGATTTAGATCCAAACCACACCTTCTCCCCTCCGTGAGTATTCATCAGAGCGTATCCGACAAAGGTCCATTCCATCATGGCCGGCTGCCGCAGCTCCTCCTCTCGCCCTTCCAGCCCTCAGCCTAGAGATTGAAAGAGGTGCTCCATCCCGCACAGCGAGCTAGTGACGCTCTAGGACAAGGGATTTCTCCCTCGGCCTATATGGTCCTGGTTCGAGCCAGACTTGCCACTTATAATGGCGGAGAGCAAGCAGAGAGCGCCCCCAATCCCTCCAAAGGAGAGCGGGCATGCCTTGTCCCTTACTTAATAAGAGGGCTCGGATTTCCAATTCATCCGTTTCTCCGGGGGCTCCTGCAGTTCTATGGCCTCCAGCTGCACAACCTCACGCGTGCCTCCATATTGCATATCGCGGGCTTCGTAGCCCTTTGCGAGCTGTTTTTGGGCTGCGAGGCTCATTTTGCATTGTGGAAAAGGCTATTCTGCCTCGTGCCCCGTCCTAAGAAGGGGTCAATATATCAAGTGGGCGGAGCCGAAGTGTGGCGCATCGCCGGGACCGGATATCTATCCGAAACCCTGAAGAAGGCGTCCGAGGACTGGCCTTCGGAATGGTTTTATATAGAGGACGTCCCGCTGCCGGATCCTGTCCGGATTGGCCTCCCTGAGTTCGACAGTGCTCCCCTAAAGAAGCGCCTAAGCTGGTGTCCACGGAGCCCTCAGAGGGAAAGTGACAGGGACGTTCTTTACCTGATGGGCCGAATAAGATTGTTAGCTCATTCCGGGCTGACCATGATCGGGGTCATGGTTGCATGCATCATGCGAGGGGTGCAACCACTTCATTATAGAGGCCGCTCCATGTGGGACTTCAACGGGGAGGACGACGCCACCCACCATGGCCGTAAGGGGCCGGATTCGGCTGCCGCTCTAATAAAGACCTTGTCCGCTTTGTACAAGGGAGAAGAGGAGGAATTTCTCCGCGCCAACCCACAGGGTGGATTCTCTATGTACAATCCCCCAAGTTGGGTAAGTGGACCTTTTACTTGCCCATCCGTTTTATATTCCCATTGCTAAATATTCAGTCTAAAAACTTCAACGCAGGAACTGCGCCAGGCTGTTAAAGAAATAAACAGCCCTCCTCCACAACCCGAGTACCCGGGACGGTCCCTCGACCCGGCCTATCAAGAGGATCCGGACTTATCTGTGGAGCTGATTGATGGGGTGTTTCATCAATTGAGCAAGGACAATGCCTTGGTGGCCATTATGGCCGATTACCCAGGGCTACTCCCAGCCTCACAGGTAACTGAGACCGAAGTCCCAACACTTTGAAAAGGGATCTATCCTCGCGTGCTTTCGATTGCCGTATGACAACCGTGTTTTGCAGGGTAGGTTCCTGAGACGGGAGGCCGAGCCTGCGGCGACTAGCCAACGAGGGGCGGCAAGGCCCCGCGGGCTGAAAAGAAGTGTGGTCCGGACTGAGACACCGGCGCAAAGGTATAGCGCGCCATCTTATTCCCAGGTGTTATTCCTTCGAGGCATATTAACACTCGTGCTCTCTTCAAGACGAAGCGACCTCACCGGACTATATCCGGAGAGGCTGCCAATCGCGCCTCCACCAGCCAGGCTCCAAAGCCTGGTCCGGAGGCGGAGGCAAACACGAGGCGTGCACCGGACGCTCCTCCGACACAGGATGTGAACAGGCTGTCTGCCACCAATTCCGAGGTGGAGAGTGCCATGAACCACAGGCGTCGCCGGACAGTTCTTCACGACGCTTGTTTCTCCCAAGAGGCATTGGATGCCTTCAATTCGGGAGATGCGTACCTCCGTGCCGCTCAAAATGGTCTAGCCATAGCCATGGAGCAATATGTAAAAGACATACGGGTAAAAAAAAATTGGTAATTATATATATATATATATATATATATATATACCAGTAGCCCCCGAGACTTGAAACAGTTAGAATAACTAATTTAAGGATCATCTGTTATGCAGGTTCTTACAGAAAAGAATACCCCGCTGTCCCAGGAGCTGGAAGAGTGCAAAGCCCAACTTGAGGCCGCACTAGCCGCGGCAGGGGAGCCCAAGGAGACCCCCTCTGGTAATATACGCTTCGAAAGATAAGTATTTTGCGAAGTGCGGCGTGGGTGCAAATCTGACAAATGAAATTGCAGATGGCGCCGGATTAAATCCGGAAGAGCAACAACTCCGACGCCAGCTGAAGGCTGGTGAGAGCGTGCTGACAAAGGTGAGGCGGGAGAAGAACGATCTCCAAGATGCCAACACCAAGCTGGGCGTTGAACTGAAGGATGTTCGTGCCCAGCTGTTGGACTCCGTGAAGGAGAATCAGCGGCTTCGACGCAGCATATATAGTAAGTGCTTAAACAAACTTTGAAAAAAGAGCTCGGCGAGGAAGTCGACTAATAGAGGAATGTCTATAGGTATGCTAACAGGTCATCCTGCAGAGGAAATGCTCGGTTCTACGGGTGAACTTCTTCCCGAGCTCTCACAACTGCACGAGCGAGTTCGGCAGGTGATGCAAAGCGTCGCCCAGGCCTTGTGGCCATCTGTCTCCATGCCCGAAGGCCTTGGAGAGTTTGTAGAGAAGCTGAAGGGAGCGCGGCGGCGCTTCCGATTGTGGAAGATGTCGGCCTGCCGTCAAGGCGCCAGGGAGGCCTGGGCCATGGTGAAGATGCGATACACGAAGGCTGACCCAAACCACATGGCCGAGGTCGGACCTGTGGGGCCCGATGGGAAGGAGATCCCTGTGAGCTTAGTATACGGCCAAGTAGAATTGGCCGCAAAGTATTCCCAACAGGACTGTAGACTAGACAGCCTGTTAGATGGTATTGAAGAGGAATACAATCAGTCAGATTGACTATGTAATTATAATTGACATGTGTAATGCCTTCTAGCCGGATTGTAGATCGTTTGTCATGGCCGACCTTTTCGCTTCAATCTCGGGACCTGACAGTCTCGAGTGTGTCCGAATACCCTCGTGGTTATATAAGAACCGGGGTATGCATGGAGACCAGGCGTAGGGGTCATTAGTGCTTGAACAGACAAGTGCCCAACTAGTTATGTTATATTACATGGTTAGTAAGAAACATTTTCCAGGGAGAATAGTTCCGTTAGGGGTTCCTTTCCCTGGGAAGCATGCCCTAAAGTGCATGTCCATTCTGCGAAAAGAGGCGCAGGAAAAACATCTAGGGGCGTATAGATAAAAGAAAAAAAGACCATCTTTAGTTCACCGACCGAATATTCCCTTAAGAACGCTAGCTTTCGGCTTCACCCAGTCCGAGGTACACATCCGGCTGACCCGGCAGTAACAATCGCAGAGGTGCTCCCTTTACCACCTAGCCGAACAGTCGGGAACGTCGGGGTAAGCACAGGAGCCAGGCAACCCAGCTTGGCCAAAACTTAAGTCATATCGATGCATATCATGGCGAATAAAAGGTACATGCGGAAGTGTGACACATGTGTTGGGCATGAAGCCCGTATAAATAAGCTTCTGTTTAAAGAAGCCCCCAGGTTTAATGAGCGCGGATAGCGCGTCATTTTATGAGCCTTTAAAGGCTATAAGAGAGAGAGAGAGAGAGAGAGAGAGAGAGAGAGAGAGAGGAGAAGGAGAGAAATGTAAGACAGGAAGTATGTAAAAAATGGACAGAGGAAGGAGACAAACACAGAGTCCGGCGCTAGGCATAGAATCTTCGGAGACGGGCTGCGTTCCATGGGTTCGGCTTGAGTCGGTTATCCGATGCATCTCGCAGGTGGTACGCTCCACTAGTCAGGACTTGGTCAATTATGAAGGGACCTTCCCACTTGGGCTTGAGTTTGTCCTTTTTCTTGTCCGGCAGGCGTAGAACTAATTCGCCAACGTTGTAATTTTTGGCCCGTACTTCTCTGCTTTGGTATCTTCGAGCCTGCTGTTGATAGAATGCGGAACGGGCTTTTGCCACGTCTCGCTCTTCCTCCAAGGCGTCCAAATTGTCCTGCCGATCGAGCTCGGCTTCTCTTTCTTCGTACATGCGCACTCGAGGTGAGTCATGAATTATGTCGCAGGGCAAAACTACCTCTGCACCGTACACCATGAAGAATGGTGTGTATCTGGTGGTGCGATTCGGCATGGTCCGCAGCCCCCAGAGTACGGAGTCGTGCTCCTCTACCTAGTGCGTATTAGATTCCTTAAGGGACCGCACTAATCTGGGTTTGATGCCGCTCATGATAAGACCATTTGCACGTTCGACCTGGCCGTTGGTTTGTGGGTGATAGACGGAAGCATAATCGAGCTTGATGCCCATGTTTTTGCACCAGAGTTTTACCTCATCGGCCGTAAAGTTCGTGCCATTATCAGTATGATGCTGTGGGGGACGCCGTAACGGTGTACAACCCCAGATATAAAGTCTATCACCGGTCCAGATTCGGCCATCTTAACAGGCTTGGCTTCTATCCATTTCGTGAACTTATCCACCATGACCAGTAAGTATTTTTTCTTGTGGGTTCCGCCTTTAAGGGGTCCAACCATGTCAAGCCCCCAGACCGCGAAGGGCCAAGTGATGGGGATAGTTTGGAGGGCGGTGGGTGGCATATGGCTTTGGTTTGCAAAAAGCTGGCAACCGACGCATCGTTGGACTAAGTCCTGGGCGTCTGCCCGGGCCGTCGGCCAATAAATGCCTGTACGGAAGGCCTTGCTTACAAGGGACCGAGCTGCAGCATGATGTCCGCTGAGTCTGGCATGAATTTCAGCCAGGAGGTTCCGCCCTTCCTCTTCGGAGATGCACCTTTGAAGGACTCCGGTAGTGCTTTTCTTATAAAGCTCTCCCTCATGGACTTTATGGGCTTTAGATCGCCGCACTATGCAGCGTGCCTCATTTTGGTCCTCAGGGAGTTCCTGCCAAGTAAGGTAGGCGAGGAATGGTTCTGTCCACGGGGCGATGACGGCCATTATTACATGGGCTAAAGGTGTTGTTTCATTGGCAGAGCCTCCAATTATGTCAGAGTGTTCGGTGTGGGGCAGTGCGGTTGGGTCCGGGCTGTTATTGCCAGGTTCCCCTTCCCATACTACGGACGGCTGGAACAACCTTTCCAAGAAGATGTTGGGGGGGACTACATCGCGTTTTGCACCGATGCGTGCCAGGACATCTGCCGCCTGATTATTTTCCCGGGCTATATGGTGAAATTCAAGCCCTTCGAACCGAGCTGACATTTTTAGGACAGCGTTGCGATAAGCTGCCATTTTTGGATCCTTGGCATCAAAGTCTCCATTTATTTGGGATATTGCGAGGTTCGAGTCCCCGTGCACCTCTAGGCGTTGAATGCCCATGGATACTGCCATCCGGAGACCATGTAAAAGGGCCTCATATTCGGCTGCGTTGTTGGAGTCTGTGTACATTATCTGGAGTACATATTGAACTGTGTCTCCTGTGGGGGACGTCAAAATGACGCCAGCCCCTAGACTGGCCAACATTTTGGAGCCGTCGAAGTGCATAACCCAGTTTGAATATGTGCCGTACTCTTTAGGGAGTTCAGCCTCCGTCCATTCTGCGACGAAGTCGGCCAAAACTTGCGACTTGATAGCTCGCTGTGGCTTGTAAGTTATGTCGAACGGGAGGAGCTCAATGGCCCATTTTGCAATCCGGCCCGTCGCGTCGTGGTTGTTTATAATATCGTTAAGTGGCACTTCCGAGGCTACTGTTATTGAACACTCTTGAAAGTAGTGTCGCAGCTTCCGGGATGCCATAAATACCGCGTACGCAATCTTTTGATAATGCGGGTACCGTGACTTGCACGGAGTAAGGACAGTGGACACATAATAGACCGACTTTTGAAGGGGGAATTTGTGTCCGTCCGTTTCTTGTTCGACGACGAGCACTTCACTTACGACCTGATGGGTTGCTGCAATGTATAATAGCATTGGTTCGCCAATGTTTGGCGCGGCCAGGACTGGGTTTGTTGCCAAGATGGCTTTTATTTCGTCGAGTCCTGCCGTGGCTGCATCCGTCCACTCGAAGTGTTTGGTGCGCCGAAGGAGGCAGTAAACGGTAGGGCCTTTTCTCCTAAGCGAGAGATAAAGCAGCTTAGAGCCGCCACGCATATGGTTTGCTAGACATGTCTGAATCATGCGTTGATATGTTGCGCCGGCGTTTTTGAGCCCGAAGGGCATTGTGTTGAAGCAGAATGGGTCGTATGGTGTGATGAATGCCGTTGTGGCTTGATCTGACTCTGCCATCTTTATTTGATGGTAGCCGGAGTATGCGTCGAGGAAACACAACGAATCGTGTCCTGCGGTAGCATCGATAATTTGGTCGATGCGGGGGAGAGGGAAGGGATCCTTTGGGCAAGCCTTGTTAAGGTCTTTGAAATCAACGCACAGGCGCCAGGATTTGTCCTTCTTTGGTACCATCACTAGGTTTGCTAGCCAGTCCGGATGTTTTATATCTTTGATGAATCGGGCCTCCAATAGCTTGGCTAGTTCCTCTCCCATGGCCTGTCTCTTAGGTTCGAAAAAATGCCGAAGAGGCTGTTTGACTAGCTTGAATCCTTTTAGGATATTTAAGCTGTGTTCGGCCAGCCTGCGTGGGATTCCTGGCATGTCTGAAGGCTGCCAGGCGAAAATGTCCCAGTTCTCTCATAGGAACTCTCGTAGTGCAGCGTCTACATCAGGGTTTAACTGTGCCCCGATGGAAGCTGTTTTATTGGGGTCCGTTGGATGGACCTGGAATTTGACTATTTCGTCCGCCGGTTTAAAGGAGGTGGACTTGGATCTTTTATCGAGTATCACATCGTCCCTATTCACCATGGAGCGCAGCGTAGTCAGTTCCTCAGCCGCTAGGGCTTCGGATAGCGCCTCGAGGGCCAGTGCGGCTGTCTTGTTTTCGGCGCGGAGTGTTATGTCCGGATCACTAACGAGAGTGATGATTCCGTTAGGCCCGGGCATCTTGAGCTTCATGTACCCGTAATGGGGGTTTGCTTGGAAGACTGTAAACGCTTCCCGCCCTAGCAGAGCGTGATATCCGCTACTGAACGGGGCCACCTGGAACGTGACCTCTTCGGACTTGTAATTATTCGGCGTGCCGAACACCACATCTTGTGATTTTTCCTGTACATCGTGCTTCCCGACTGGGGATTATTCCTCTAAAGGTTGTGCTGCTTCGCTCAATGCGGTTCCAGTATATTTCCATTTTTTGAAGGGTTTCCTCATAAATGAGGTTCAATCCGCTGCCGCCATCCATGAGTACCTTGGTAAGATGAAAGCCGTCCACTATTGGACTGAGGACCAATGCGGCTGGTGCTCGGGCTGTTCGGAATTTAGGTTCATCACTGGCGTTAAAAGTAATAGCCGTGTCACTCCATGGGTTTATTGTTGCTACTTGGTAGACTTCGGCAAGGCCGCGGAGTGTTATTTTTCGCATATTATTTGATGCGAAAGTCTCGAAGGCTGTTAATACCATACTGGTTTCTCTGGGGTGGCTTTCTGTGGCTTCTGGAATTAGAAGAACTTCGCCAATTTTTGCCACCTGCCGGAGTATCCAACATGCTCTAAGGCTGTGAGTTGGTGTGGCGCCCTCTGTACTGTGAATTTTACAGGGTCCATCAAGCCATCCTTCCAGTACGGTTCCGTGCCCTATAGAGGGCTTTTGCTTTTTGGTATTGAACCCGGGTGTCTGACGATGATGCACCCTTTTATTTCGGACCGGGTTTGTATTCAAGGCTGGATTGTCCCAAAATTTTGTTTCGGTTTTCCAGGCGCTTTCCATCGCATAGTACTTTCGTACTATGGACGCCAAGTCAGTGAAGCGTGTAATATCACGGCGACTTATGGCGTTGAGGATTCCCTTGTCCGTGCAATTATTGCAGAAGAATGAAATTGCGTCTTCCTCGCGGCAGTCCTTTATCCTGTTCATAACCAGGAGGAATCTGGCCCAGTGATGATGTACTGTTTCTTCGGGCTCTTGCCTAATTTGGGATAGGTCGCTTATGTATGGGTGGGTGGGTGGAATCAAATTCGAAACCTCACCCAATCTGAGACCTAGGGGCCAAGGAGTTTCCGAACTCGGAAGTTTGGATTCTTGGATGCTGCCCAATGAATCTAGCCCGTTGCCTGACTTTAAGTTCAGGTCTTGAGTGATGTCCTCCCCTCCGCGGATATCCGGCTTGGAGGGATCGGGAATCCGGACATAGCTAGTCCTTAAGATAGATGAAGGGTTGCCGCACTGTCCCTCTACCACGGCAACATGATGGGGGACCTGGGGAGAGTTAATCTCTCTCAGATCGGGTTTAGGCCCAATCTGGTCGTAATCCGTAGCGACTCCCAGGGCAGCGATGCGATCCAAGAGCTCGTTTAGGGAAGAGAGCTCCATTGGATCTAGCTGCTCGGCGAATTCCGAGCTGACGTGAAGATTGCTTTCGATGACCCGAGAGGTCATCATCGGCGCAGCAGCCGAACAGGCGGTCATAAGGAAACCACCTAGCCGGAGAGTTTGGCCGACAGCCAAAGCTCCCTTAGCAATGGTGCCGTCTTTAAAGACGGGATGAGGCATCCTTCCTGGTGGCGACGGCACAGAGGAACTCTCAATGAAAGCACCAATGTCAGTGTCAAAATCGGCGGATCTCGGGTAGGGGGTCCTGAACTGTGCGTCTAGGCCGGATGGTAACAGGAGGCAGGGGACACGATGTTTTACCCAGGTTCAGGCCCTCTTGATGGAGGTAAAACCCTACGTCCTGCTTGATTGATATTGATGATATGGGTAGTACAAGAGTAGATCTACCACGAGATCAGAGAGGCTAAACCCTAGAAGCTAGCCTATGGTATGATTGTTGTTGCTACGGACTAAAACCCTCCGGTTTATATAGACACCGGAGAGGGCTAGGGTTACATAGAGTCGGTTACAATGGTAGGAGATCTACATATCCGTATCGCTAATGCTTGCCTTCCACGCCAAGGAAAGTCCCTTCCGGACACGGGACGAAGTCTTCAATCTTGTATCTTCATAGTCCAGGAGTCCGGCCGAAGGTATAGTCCGGCTATCCGGACACCCCCTAATCCAGGACTCCCTCAGGCATCGAGACGCCAAAAAGGCAGAGAGGACACCTACACACACGAGGTGGCTCAGGCAGAGAAGTCGTCCCACTCCTCCTCGTGCTCCTTGTCAGACTCAGCGGCGGGGACGGTCTCCTCGATGTCTTCCTCTGAACTGGTCCACTTGTATCCCTGCTTCGACATCCAGGCAGCCTCAGGTGTGATGACGTCCTTAGACCCGCCAGACACATCCTCTCCAAAGAGCCTCATAACCTTCTTGTCACAGTGGCGACTCTCCTTGTCTGCCACGTGAGCCATGTACTGTCCCTTTGCCTGCATGCAGAAGAGAGTCTTCATCTTGTCCTTTAACTTCTTGGCCCACGACGGCTCAGAGGAAGGTGTGGTGGACCTCGCAGCATGGTCCTCAGCAATATTCTCAGTAGCAGCCTCCTCCTCACCAGCAGCCCTCCTAGCAGAAGAGGCCTCAGCACGGGTAGTGGTGTTGGCCCAGTTGGGCTTGACGCGGAGGCTGATGGACTCATGGCGAATCCAGTCTGGAGCAAGGAACTCAACACCAAGGTACATCTTCTCCCAAGTGGTGGAGAGCAGCAGAAACAGGTACGATCCATAGATAGGTACCTTGCGAGTGAACACCGCAAACTGAAGCTCACACCACATGATGTGTGAGACATCAAGTGGCTGAGTCTGAGATGAACGTGCCTCTGCACACAGGAGCAACATGTCCACTAGATAGGCATGGACCTTGTCCTTGTCACGAATGCGTGGGAACAGAGTGTTGCGGAAGATGCGATGCATGATATCCAGAAAGGAGTTCAACACCCAAGTTGACTTGCCATTGGGGAGAACCTTCTCAACAAGGAAAGGCTGAAGCAGGTTCTTGTTGACAGACTCAGAGTTGGCGTGGGGGCGAAAACCAACGGGGGTGTGAAGCCCGTCATCAGGAATGTGAAGTAGATCCATTAACTCCTTCCATGTAGCACACAGCTGACGACCGTTGGTCATCCAGGTCATCCTCCGCTCATCCCCGGGATGAAAGTACACTGAGGCAAAGAACTGACAGATAAGCTCAGGGTCATAGTCAAGGTGAAAGGAGATCACCGGCTCAATAGCAAACTGCTCCACCAAGTCCAGAGCATCTCCAAAATAGTCACGAAACTTATCCTTCCGCATGTGATGCATGTCTATCCACTTGACATCCACGAAGGTATTCTGCTTGCTCTTGATCACATCCAAATAGATGAGAGCCTGTTGCTTGGTCTAGAACAACTCGGTGCCTCTGAGGATAGCCCGAGGATTCACATAGGGATTGATCCTCCGGCGTTCGACATACTCAGAGACTGAAATCTCGTCCATGCCCTTAGCAGGTTCCTTTTGCTTGCTGGTAGTGGTCTTGACATTGCGCTTGGGGCATTGGAGCCCTCTGGGGCTTCATCTTGGGGGTTGCGCAGACGCTTGGAGCCAGTGTCACGACTGGGATTGGAACGGCGAGAGCCACCACCTGAGACACAAAACGCAAAACACCCACGACAAACAAGAGGGATCAATGCAAAGACCACAACAAAGCAAAAGAAACATGCAGAAAGCACAAAAGATAATTGCCTAGAGAGAGATTTGACCCATACGGTAGTACTGCCAAGTGCTGCGGAACTAAGATAGTAGTACCGCTCTTAGACGCGGTAGTACCGTGTAAGGTCACGGTAGTACCGGGCCTAGGAGCGGTAGTACGAGCTTAGTGCCTCAGCTAGCGCAGTAGTACCACACCTGACGGGCGGTAGTACCGCACGAGCAGTAGTACCGCACATGAGACACGGTAGTACCGCACCGTGTCAGATCCGAACAAGTTCAATTCTGAGAAAAGCCCGCGAAACCGCGGCAGTACCACGGTTGGACAAATCTACCACGAGACAACATATAGAGTATGATTCCTACGCAACACGACTCTCCTACATCCTACTCTTGCATAGATTTGGCCTAAAATCTCAAGAACAACAAGCATCTCCCCAAAAACCTAGAAGCGAGAGAACAACCAAGAAAAGGAGGGATTTGGGGAAAAACCTTGGTCCATGGCAAGAGGAAGTGGTGGGGAACGATCCCACTGGTCGGAATCTGAGGAGAGTGGCCGGAGATGGAGATCCGGCGAGGGCCTCCGGCGCCGTTCTTGAGCAAGAGAGAGAGAGAGAGAGAGAGAGAGAGAGAGAGAGAGACGTGGGGAGAGAGACAAGTGAATGGGTATGGGGAGTTGGAACTCCCCTGCCCAAGTCATAACCCCCATGCTCCCTCGACGGCGCAGTAGTACTGTGCCCCATCGCGGTAGTACCGCTCGGCGCGGTACTTCCGAAGTACCACACCTGAGCGGTAGTACCGCGCTATGGCGCGGTAGTACCGTGCCTCTCAAAGCGGTAGTACCGCGGCAAGCCGCGGTAGTACCGTGGGCTCAAAAAGATGCACGTTTCAAGCACACGAAAAAGGGGTCTTTGCACAAACACTCCGAGGCAACACGACACCACAAGACTACGCAACACACAAAGGCAGAAAGGCACACGACAAAACGAAACAACCATGAGACACCACCTCTCCAAAGAGAGGGCGGTGGCCGTAGCCACCCATGTTTGAGTCAATTGGTATGGCACCGCGAAGAATTATCCTTGGGTCCATGACCAAAACTCGTCTTTGAAGCACAAGTACCATCAAATATGGCTAATGTGAAAGACTTGATCAATTTATGCATAATGGGGGGAGGGAGAGTTCATTGAGAGAACAACACTCCCCCTATGTCCATGCCTACATCTAAACAAGACAACACGTTGAGTTTGGTGGGGTGTACAAGGGTTCAAGCAACATTGCTCGAATCAATGATATTTAGCTCATGCCTTAACTCGGGAAATCTTGCTTCATCCAAGGGCTTCGTGAAAATATCTACAAGGTTATCATGAGTGTTGACATAGTTGAGCTCGATCTCTCCTCGCCTAATGTGATCCCGGATGAAGTGATACCGGATCTCGATATGCTTCGTCTTGAAGTGTTGCACCGGGTTGAGAGAGATCTTGATGGCACTTTCATTGTCACACCAAAGAGGCACTTTGTCACAAATGACACCGTAATCCTTTAAAGTTTGCCTCATCCATAAGAGTTGTGCACAACAACTACCGGCCGCCACATACTCCGCTTCGGTGGACGAGAGAGACACACAACTTTGCTTTTTGGAAGACCAACTTACCAAAGAGCAACCAAGAAATTGGCACCCTCCGGAAGTGGACTTCCTATCCACTTTGTCTCTCGCCCAATCGGAATCCGAATACCCTACAAGCTTGAAGTTTGCTCCTCTTGGGTACCATAAGCCAAAGTTTGGGGTATGAGCCAAATATCAAAAGATTCGTTTGACTGCCACATAGTGACTTTCCTTAGGTGCGGCTTGAAACCGTGCACAAATTCCCACACTCAACATGATATCCGGTCTAGATGCACAAAGGTAAAGCAAAGAGCCTATCATGGAGCGATATACCTTTTGATCCACCGCTTTACCATTGGGATCTATGTCAAGTTGGCACTTGGTGGGCATTGGAGTGGAAGCCGGCTTGACATCACTTAGCTTGAATCTTTTGAGCATGTCTTGACTATATTTGGCTTGATTGATGAAGGTTCCTTCTCTTCTTTGCTTCACTTCGAACCCTAGAAAGAACTTCAACTCTCCCATGGAAGACATCTCGAACTTTGAGGTCATGAGAGCGGCAAATTCCTCATTGAAAGCTTTGTTAGGGGAACCAAAGATGATATCATCAACATATAATTGGCACACAAACAACTCCCCTTTGACCTTCTTAGTAAAAATCATGGGGTCGATTAGCCCAACTTCAAAACCACGGTCTTGTAACAACTCGGTAAGGTGGTCATACCACGCACGTGGGGCTTGTTTAAGGCCATAGAGTGCCTTATCAAGTTGATACACATGATCGGGAAAGTAGGGATCCTCGAACCCGGGGGGTTGCTTGACATAAACCAATTCATTAATGGGACCATTAAGAAAAGAACTCTTCACATCCATATGTTGCAACTTAAAGTTATGATGAGAAGCATAAGCAATCAACATGCGAATAGATTCAAGACGAGCAACGGGAGCAAAGGTTTCACCGTAGTCGATACCCTCGACTTGGGAGTAGCCTTGTGCTACCAAACGAGCCTTGTTGCGAATGATAATCCCATGGGCATCTTGCTTGTTCTTAAATATACACTTGGTTCCAATGACATTGTGGTTCCCCATCGGTCTTGGCACCAATCTCTACACTTTGTTGCGCTCGAAGTTGTTGAGTTCTTCATGCATGGCATTGAGCCAATCCGGATCTTCTAGCGCCTCATAGACCTTGTGGGGTTTGACACAAGAGACAAACGCGTGATGCTCACAATAGTTTGCTAATTGTCTACGAGTGCTTACCCCCTTTCTTAAGCTTCCAAGCACATTCCTCATGAGATGATCCTTGGTGGAGAGCTTGGAAGCAACCTTGGCGGCACGACGCTCCAATTCCTCCTCGGGGGTGAGACGAGGAGTGGTCACTTGATCATATTGAGCGTCGTCTTGAGCTTGTTCTTGTTCTTGAACTTGCTCGGAGGAGAGAACTTGACCTTGGGCATCACTTGATGTGTCAACACCGTCTTGATCATGATCTTGCCCTTGGTCATGTTCTTGAGGATGAGGGCCTTCATGTTGTTCTTCGGAAGCGTGTGGGCCTTGGGTTGGTGATGGCTCCACTTGAGTGGAGCTTTGTCCTTCTCCTTCGGCCACAAGGGGTTCCTCAATGGGTAGGATAAAGCCAACACCCATTCTTCTTATGGCTTGAGGAGGAATTTCATCACCTACATCACAAGCGCCACTTTGCTCCACTTGGGAGCCGTTATTCTCATCAAACTCCACGTTACATGTCTCATCAATAAGTCCCGTGGATTTATTGAGGGCACGGTAAGCATGAGAGTTTGTAGCATAACCAACAAATATGCCCTCATAAGCTCTAGCCTCAAATTTAGACAACCGAACACCTTTCTTGAGAATGAAACACTTACACCCGAACACCCAAAAGTACTTGAGGTTGGGCTTGTTACCGGTGAGTATCTCATATGGAGTCTTGTTCAAGCCCTTGGGGAGGTAGAGCCGATTGGATGCATGACACGCGGTGTTGATGGCTTTGGCCCAAAAGTGGTACGGAGACTTGAACTCCGCCATCATGGTCCTTGCCGCATCCATCAATGTCCGGTTCTTCCTCTCCGCAACACCGTTTTGTTGAGGGGTGTAAGGTGCAGAATATTGATGCTTGATCCCCTCATCACTAAGAAACTCATCCAAGGTGTAGTTCTTGAACTCGGTGCCGTTGTCACTTCTTATTGTCAAGATCTTTGCATTGTGTTGACATTGTGCTTCATTTGCAAAGTCAATGACGGTTTGTTGGGTCTCGCTCTTCCTCTTGAAGAAATACACCCAAGTGTATCTTGAGTAGTCATCCACAATCACCAAGCAATAACTCCTACCCCCAAGACTATCGAAGGATGGAGGCCCAAAGAGATCCATGTGAAGGAGCTCCAAAGGCCTCTTTGAGTAAATGATAGCCATGGGAGGGTGAGCCTTCTCATGTAGCTTTCCTTCGGTACAAACACTGCAAGCACGATCTTTAGCAAAACTAACATCGTTAGTCCATGGACATGGTCCCCCTTGAGGAGACTTTGCAAAGATCTCATATTGACATGGGCTAGACGGCGATGCCAAAGCCATCCCACATCAACTTTAGCCATTAGGCATGTCGCGGTCTTAGTGGGTCGCTCCAAAAAGTTAATCACATATAGACCGTTCTCGACATGCCCAACAAAGGCTACTTTCAGAGTCTTGCTCCATAAGAGGGCCACGGTATCGATATCAAAGAAAGTGGCATAGCCCATGATTGCAAGTTGACGAACGGAAAGTAAATTGTATGCAAGGGACTCAACAAGCATGACCTTCTCGATCGTGAGATCATGAGAGATGACCACCTTGCCAAGTCCCAATACCTTAGAGGATGAGGCGTCACCCCACTCGACATTGGTGGGCATAGATAGAATCTTGTGCATGTCCACCACCAAGTCCTTGCTTCCGGTCATATGATTTGTAGCTCCGCTATCGAGCAACCATGATCCCCCACCGGAAGCAAACACCTACAGATATTAATGCTTGGTTTTATGTACCCATTTTGTAATGGGTCCTTTGATGTTAGTAACAAGGGTCTTTGGAACCCAAATAGACCATTCAATGTATTCATGAGGAGAACCAACGAATTTGGCATAGACATGCCCATCACTAGCACGGCATAACACATAAGAAGGATTAAATTCGTCGGCTTTGATGAGAGGAGTGACATTGCCCTTTTTGACAATGCCACCCTTCGCATTGTTCTTCTTCTTCTCCTCGGAGGCACTTTCTCCCTCCTTCACAAAGGTTTGCATGAGGGGAGGAGGTTGTTTGATCCTGTCATTCTTCTTCTTGTTCTTGGAGTCGGGCACGTACCCAACCCCTTCCTTGGCCACAACTCCCTTTTGGTTGATCAAGAGATCGTTGAGGTTCTTCTTGCCTTGTATGCAAGTCGCAAGACCTCTCTCAAGTTGCCCCTTTAGCTTAGCATTCTCCTCAACGAGATGCACATGCTCACAACACGGGTTAGTAGCATTTGCATTACCAATTAACATCATACGAGGAAAAGTGTATTTTTCCTTGGTTAGCTTTACTTGAAGTTGATCATGAGACTCTTTGAGGCTAGCATGAGCACCCTTCAAGACCTTGTGAGCCTTGTCAAGTAGATCAAACTCCTCTTTGAGTCTAGCAAGATCAACCTCAAGTTCGGCCTTCTTGGAGTTTAGCACATGAGAAACAATGAGGACATGATCATAATCTTTCTTTAACTTAGCATGATCAACGTTGTGTGACTCCTCAAGAGCCAAACGAAGACCACGCTCTTCCTCAAGAGCATTGGAAAGATCCGAAATCTCACCGGCATAGTCACGACTATGCCCTTCCATCTTAGTGATGGTGTCTTTGTGAGCCTCGATCATGTCATTGGCTTCACCAAGTTGTTCCAAGAGAGCAACAAAGTGCTTCTTGGATTTTCCCTTAAGTTTGCCCATAAAGGCCTCAAACTCATTTGCCTCCACATTAGCTCCATCAAGTTCATTAATGCTATCCGTCGGAGAAGGATGATTAATGATGGTAGTTTTGATGTTGGGGGTTACCTTGTTGGTGGCTTTAGCCATGAGGCACTTGGCGGTGATGCTCTCGTTGGGTGAGTCGAAGAGAGACACCCGTGGAGTCGTCGCAATGGCAACAGAGGCCATGGCAACCGACTCATCACCTTCATCATCGTCATCATCCTCATTGTACTCTTCTTGTACCATCAATGCCTTGGGAGGAGTCTTCTTGGTGAAGTTGCTCTTGTTGGGGAACGACTTGGCCTTGTCCTTTCGGATGAGCTTGCCACCATTGTCTTCCCTCTTCTCATACGGGCGCTCCTCAACAAAATGACTCACGTTACCACAATTGTAGCAAGTCCTTACACGTTGCTTGCTCTTCGTGCTACTTGAGTTCTTTTTGCTAAAGTTTGGCCTCGAGTTTTTCTTGCTCCAAAATTGCCTTGAAGCGAGTGCCATGTGTTCATGATACGCATAGTTTGTATCTTCGGGGTTTCTCTCCTCTTCTTCCTCTTCTTCTTCTTCAACGGTGAGCTTGGCCTTCAATGAAAGGTTGGACTTCTTTACCCTTTGAGAACGAAGCACCGCATTGTCGGCGGTCTTGTCCAAAATGTTCATGGCCACAAACTCATCCAACACTTCGCTTGAGGTCAAAGTGTGGAAGTCCGGTCTTTGACGGATGACGGAGGACATGGCCTTGTGGTAGGGCATCATTACCTTGAGGAATTCACGCTTGATCCAATTGTCATCCGTGTCCTTGCTCCCATGATCTTGTAGTAAGAACGCGAGTTTGGTTACTCTCCGATAAAGCTCACGAGGTTCTTCATCTTCTTTCATTGCAAACTCATCGGCCTCATCTTGCATCACTTCATAGTTGGAGCGTTGAATGCTTGCGCTTCCCCGGTAGAGAGAGACAACACAATGCCATGCGTCTTTGGCCAAGGCGAAGGGCCGAATATGAGGTAGGTCTTCGGGTGGAATTGCATCTTGAATGATGAAGAGAGCATTCTCATTGAATTGATTATCTGTGGCTTCTCGAGGAGTGAAGTTGCTTGGATCATGCGGATAGAAACCTTCTTCAATGATTCTCCAAAGGTTAGTGTTCACATGATTTAAATGACGTTTAAAGCGGTAAACCCAAGAATCAAAGTCCTCATTTTTCACAATCTTCAGGGGAGGACCGGCATGATTCAAATGAGTGGAAGGAACCGGTCCACCATAAACAAGTGGTGGTTCCACATGAGCAAAGATGCCGGTGCCATTTTTACCACTAGAAGAAGGAGCCTTTTAACTACTAGCTTCCCCCTTATCGGAGATAGCATCCGTCACCTTGTCGGTGGGATCACCCACTTTCAACGGTGCGGTGGATAGTTTAAGCCCCTCAAGGAACTTAGTAAACATGCTTTCAACCTCGGTCGTCATGGAGGTTTTCAATGTCTCCAAGGCCACATTGAACTCCTCATGAGAGACCGAGGTTCCCCCATCGCCCGTAGACGAGGTCGGATTCGCACCGGAGTGTTCCTCCACACCGTCTACGGTATCAACCATACTCTTTGGACGGTAAAGTCCTTAATAAAGAGACGAGGCTCTAATACCAATTGAAATGATCGATATGGTTGACTAGAGGGGGGGTGAATAGGCAACTAACAAATTTTAGCTTTTCTTTAACAATTTAAACTTTGCATCAAAGTAGGTTGTCTAGATATGCAACTAGGTGAGCAACCTATATGATGCAACAAGGATAGGAACACAAGCAAGCAAATGATATGAAACAAATAAGCTTGCACAAGTAAAGGCACGAGATAACCAAGAGTGGAGACGGTGAAGACGAGGATGTGTTGCCGAAGTTCCTTCCCTTTGAGAGGAAGTACGTCTCCGTTGGAGCGGTGTGGAGGCACAATGCTCCCCAAGAAGCCACTAGGGCCACTGTATTCTCCTCACACCCTCACACAATGCGAGATGTCGTGATTCCACTATTGGTGCCCTTGGAGGCGGCGACCGAACCTTTACAAACAAGGTTGGGGTAATCTCCACAACTCAATTGGAGGCTCCCAACGACACCACGAAGCTTCACCACAATGTACTATGGCTTCGCGGTGACCTCAACCGTCTAGGATGCTCAAACACCCAAGAGTAACAAGATCCGCAAGGGATTAGTGGGGGGAATCAAATTTCTCTTGGTGGAAGTGTGGATCGAGGCCTTCTCAACCACTCCCGAACAAATCAACAAGTTTGATTGGCTAGGGAGTGAGATCGGGCGAAAATGGAGCTTAGAGCAATAATGGATCTTGGGGTTGGAAGAGATGAGTCAACGGGGAAGAAAGGGACCCCTTATATAGTGTAGGACAAATATCCAACCGTTACCCACCAACCAGCCCGCGGCCAGCGGTACTACCGCGCCAGGCCAACGGTACTACCGCAGGGCCGTGCGGTACTACCGCTTGCTACCAAGCGGTACTACCGCACGGCTATGTGGTATTACCGTACTAGCCCGCGGTACTACCGCAACCCCAGTGACAGCAAGGTCAGATCTGACGCGCAGGAGCTAAGGGCGGTACTTCCGCAAGCGCAGTACTACCACGCCTCCATGCGGTACTACCGCAAGGCAGAAATCCCCTAGCCAGGGGGGAGGAAACATCCGTGCCTACTTCCGCAAAGAAACGGAACAAGCAAAAACCCGACACAGTACTACTGCCTGACAGCATAGTGCAGTACTACCGCGGAGCGAAAGCGGTACTACCGCGGTAGGTGCGGATGTAAAAAATTACATCCGCCCCTACTACCGCGAAGGAGCGGCACTAGCCTAGTGGGCAGCGGTAGTGTAGCTCTAGGGGAGCGGTACTACCGTGGGCACCTGCGGTACTACCGCGCCATCGCACGGTACTACCGCTGATGCCTATGGTACTACCGCTTTCCTGGGAGCAGTACTATCGTGACCCAACTCAACAGCCAGAACCAGGGAGGCGAGTGTAACGCCCTTGACACACCCGCCGGTGGTTGTTACTCCTGGCGGGATCTAGACTGGCCCCACAGATCAATACTAGCCTTTTCTGCGCACTTTGTCCTCACTCATGCGCACCCGGGAGCAACTTCCCGGTCGGTCACCCATCCTAACGCTACTCCAAGCTGAGCACGCTTAACTTTAGAGTTCTTTCCGAATGGGCTCCCGGAAAAGAAGGAATTCTTATTGATATGAGTAGTCTATCATCCCTAATAAGCGAGGCTATCACATACACCCCCACTCAGAGGAACCGACGTCCTCGTCGGGCCACAGGAATGTTCCCTCTTGGCACATACGTCTGTGCTTCCAGTCCAGTACATGTGCCATGTCGTGTGCCACGACGGGTCACAAACGTCATGAACAACATGACCACGCACCTGTCCGCAACCATTCGTGTAACCGCGAGGGTCGGCTCTGATACCAACTTGTAACGCCATGGACACACCCGCCGGTGGTCGTTACTCCTAGCGGATCTAGACTGGCCCCATAGATCAATACTAGCCTTTTCTGCGCACTTTCTCCTCACTCATGCGCACCCGGGAGCAACTTCCCGGTCGGTCACCCATCCTGGCGCTACTTCAAGCTGAGCACGCTTAACTTTGGAGTTCTTTCCGAATGGGCTCCCGGAAAAGAAGGAATTCCTTATTGATATGAGTAGTCTATCATCCCTAATAAGCCAGGCTATCACAGCGAGAAAATGGAGGAAGCTCCAAGGGAAAAAGGAGGGGACAAGAAATAGACGTGTACGTGATGATTCCACCCAAACCTTTCCAACGCGGACCCCCTCTTAATAGTACGGCTTTCCTATGACTCAAGTCCACCAAAAAGAAACGAAGAAAAGACGTCGTCTTCAACAGTCTTCGAGGGGCACCCAACCGTCTTGTACCTAGCGATGAACTGTCTGGGATACTCAAGGCACACGATTAGTCCGCAAACGTGTTATCATCAATCACCAAAACACCTTAGGGATAAATATGCCCTTACAAGATGCGTTCGTGATCCATTATCTAATAGGATGCGTCTGTGATTAGTTTCCAAATAATTAGATGTGTCCGTGATTAATTTTCTAATAGGATGCGTGTGATTATTTTCCTAATAATAGGATGCGCCTGTGATTAGTTTCCTAATAATAGGATGCCTTTGTGATTAGTTTCCTAATAATTAAATGAGCCCGTGATTAGTTTCTTAATAGGATGTGTCCCTGATTATAGTTTCCTAATTGGCCAGGCGTGGACTTTCATATTTTCCTTCGCGGTGGAGTACGGTCAGTCAATGTAAATTGTTAAGTACACACAGAGAACATATTAGGTTAGGGCTAGCCATTAGATTGAGTTTAGTGAGACTAATCAAGCGATGATAATGTATCCGCGTACGTTTTATGGGGTGCTCTTAAAGAAGATAATGTTTGCTCTTTTATAAGTAGTATAGATTAATATAAACATGTACGGATACAGTATGTATCTGTATGTAGTTCATATTATGTATGTAACTGATATTATAATCTCAAGTAAGATTTATATTTAAAAACGGAGCAAGTAGTACGTATTGGGCCACACCGCCGCGGAGTGAACCATTCAGTTCTCTATTCATGTATCTACACAAAGCTGAAGTTTTCACAAAAAAAAGGACAAAGTTGAGGAACTTACTGCATCCAAGGCCAACCCGTACACCTTCTGTAATCGTTTGGACCATGCTGTTTGGACTGTAGAAGCCATCCAACGTGATACTGTATCGGTCCGCGGCATGGTCCAAACGCAATTACTTCCGCAAACTGAAGACAAAAGTGGGGGAGGTTTTTGAGAGTCCGGACTGCTCTCAATCCCGTTTCTGACCGCCCTGCCCCACCAAAAACCCGTCACCGCCTCTCCCACGCTTTTCTTTCGATGCATGTGTCGCTTACCGCCGCATTCGTGCAGTCCTAGAGCAAGCGGAGGCCGGCATTTATGCCGCGATGTGATCGGAGGGAGGGAGGGAGGGCGGCGCTGACCGACGCGACCTCCCGATAGCCGCCGCTTCAATGCAAACGCAGGTTCCCGAGGAACCAACACCGACCGCTGCGCCGCACTGAAGCAGCTGATTGGCCCTTCACATGGCCTCACCGCGGCTATTTAAGCCGCGCTCCGGCGCCGTCCACATCGCACCCTCCTCCTCCGATCCTTCCCGTCCGTCACCCATCACATCTCCGTCGATGGGCAAGTCCTAGGCATCGGCACTGGCAGTCGGTTCCGGGGCGGGATCTGGCGGCTCGTGGAGACGCCACCCTCAAACTCCGGGGTTGTAGTTCTCGTCAGTTGGCAGCGACTCGATGCGGGCGGAGATCGTCATCTCCTCCGGTGACGAGGAGAACCAGCAGCCGCCACCGCCGTAGTCCGCATCGGCGGTGCCAGGTCAGGTCTACGCCGGCATGAACGCGGAGTTCGAGGAGCAGATGTAGTTGATGCTCCGTCGCTCCGTCATCCACACCAACGGCCCAGCTCCGCCACCGGGGGTGCTCATCCCCGTGAAGTCAAAGCCGGCATCCACTCCACGCTCTACATAGCCGCGGCTCACAAATTGGACGCCGTGTCAAGAAAGAGCGGCTCTCGCTGCCACCCCGGCGCATCAAGGAGTAGGGGCTCCCGCCACCCCCCTGGCGTGTCATGAAGGAGGAGTGTTGCTCGCCGCCGCCCTGCCCAATGTGTGTGGATGCATTCTGCACTACCTCCTCGGCGACGGCTCCTTGTCGTCGTCCCAGCGCACCATGACGGCGCAGGAGTACGCTGACCGACAACAACGCCGACGGGAAGCCACAACGACACGCGCCGATCCAAGTTCACGGACTCGAAGGTTCCGCCGCCACACATCACGGCGGACACGGACCTAACGTATGCCTAGGCCCTGGAGCACTTCGTGACAACGTCGAAGACGGCCACGCGCCATCTCCGTCGCCTCGACGGGGAGATGTCCAGGTACGGCGAGGAATGGTCCCTCGTCGAGATTGCCGCGCCCGCCAATGATGACGCCTCCAACGACCGCCACCCTCGCCGCTAGCCCACGTCCTCGGTGGCCGCGGCCGCACTGCGCATGAGGCAGTAGGAGGCGGAGAGGATCATACTCGAGCGTTAGGCGGCCGCCGAGAAGCCCTGCCGCGACATCTCCACCTTCCGCCGTCCCAAGCCCGACGACGACAACTCCGACGCCGGGTCGGGCAACGATGACGGAGGAGGACCCGCCAGCCTGCTTCAAAGTGTGCTGCTTCCGATGAATTCATCCCGACCGCGTGCGTGTATGTGAACATCTTTGATTGTAATGTGTTCAAAAACAAGTTTAGGGGAAGGGCCAGAGATGCCCTTAGCATGCCTATTTTAGTTGAAGGTAGGTATTTGATTTAAATGGTTTATGTAGAAAGAAAGGTATTGTATTGCTTCCATCTTGGAACATATACAATACATAAATTGATCCGGCACACAGACTATTTCGATAGCTGTCTAGCAAAGCTGGGACAAATCTATGTCTTTGGTCAGGATTAAGGAAAAGTGTACTGTATTAAGTTACAGCGTGCCGCAGTCGTAATCCGGCATCATGAGGAGCCCCTTGGCGAGCATCCCGGACAGCAGCCTGTCCCGTGCAAACCTCACCACGGCGTGATCGCTCTGCTGCACCAGCCCCACTATGTAGGACGCCGCGATCACCTGCGCGCTCCTCCATCGCCGGATCCCGGCGTACCGGCGCAGAGCCGCCTCGACCGACTCCCGCTCCTTCCCGACGATGGCGTCGCCGAGGCACCGCGCAAGGACGACCGCGTCCTCCAGCGCGACGCACGCGCCCTGCGCCAGGTCCGGCGTCGTCGGGTGGAGCGCGTCGCCGGCGACGCACACGTTCCCCTTGCTGATGCTCGCGGACAGGAGCGACAGCGGGGGACGGTACCAAAGGGGCGCCACGAGCACGTCGTTCATCTCGCTCCTCTCGACCGCTCCCAGCACGTCGGCGGGGGCCTTGATGCATCTGAGCTTCGCCAGCACGAACTGCTTCATCTCCGCCGGGTTCTGCTCGGCGTCACCCTTACCGTCCGGAGTAGGAGAAGGAGACCATGTCTTCAGTAGACGTCGGTGCGGTTGCAGGGGACCAAGCCCGCGCGGAAGCCCTGGCCGCTGAACTGCAGCATCTTGGGCTCGAAGCCATGGCCGTCGGGGTACTTGGCGTGTCCCCGCGTGGCCCTGCGCCCCGAGTCGGACGGCTTGGCGAGCCCCAGCCATTTCGCCACCACCGAGTTGATCCCATCACAGCCAATCAGTACGTTTGCTCTGAGAGTTGAGCCGTCGGCGAGATGGAGGATCTTGGCATCGCCGTCGCCGTCGCCGTCTTGGTCGTCGATGGAGACGATCTTGGAGGAGTAGCGGATGGTGCCTGGCGGGAGCTCTTCTTCCAAGGCCTGGAGCAGCACGTTACGCTGCACGCACCGGGCTTCATGAGGTCCACTGCATAGTCAAGGATTACTTCACGAACAACAGAGTAGCTCTATTCCACGGCTTGGAACCAAGTCAGCAATTCAGATTAGAGATTATGGGTCCGTGTCTCACCATTTGCCTTGCACCCGGAGATCAATCTCTCGCGCCACGTCCCCTGTTGTCGAAGACATGACACACGCCCTACCAATAAGGAAGGAAAACATCTAACTAATTAAATCCAACTACAAAAATTGATGGGAAGTCGAGTGATTAGAAGTTGAACCATGCGCACCCCTGGATCTGCAGGTGTTTACTCCTAATGGTGTCGCCTACCCCAAGGGCATCAAGCGCGCGGAAGGCCCTTCCTGCGGTTCATCATCCCCTTCCTGCGGTTCATCATCCCCGTCTGATCAAATCAGGATGCAGAGATGCAGACATATGTATGTATGTACAGGCTGGAGGAGGAGGCTCTGCTTTACCTGTGGAGGCCCAGGGCGACGGCGAGGCCGGCCACGCCGGCGTCCTGCTGCTCCACCATGTTTACCATGGCTTATGGAGTTATGGGGCTGGCTGACTGACTGAAGGATTATGGTTTGCTCGTGAGACTTGAGCTGAACAGTAGTGCACGGGGAAGGCGTTGACCGTTGAGCAAATCGAGCATGCCTGGTGAGTGTGTGTATATATAAAAATATGTCTGCAGCCTCGATCAGCAAGAGGGAGCCTCGATGAGATGAGATGAAATCGGAGAAAGGGTATCCTTTGCTTGAAGAAAAGAAAAAGAAGCAGAGGAGAATGGCGTCACTGCTGATGATGCAGGTTGCATCCAAGCAAGTAAACAAACAAATGGCCCATGCATCTCTTTTTCTTTTGAAGCAAATGGCCCATGCCTTGCCTCGAAACTGAGTGAACATGATCAAGTGTTTGCGTCTGACTGCCCGAGGTGAGCTGGTCAATTTATTTTCATTTTCCACCGCCGGCCATATAGATACGGGGAGAGGCTAAGCTAAACTTGATAAGTTACAGATTACGGCTCACTTGGTTGGAGAAATTGAGGGATAGGCGCAGTGGGATCGCTGGCTCCCGAGCTCTTAGAGTACTTTATTTTAATTTCAAGCCACTAAAGTAAGTTTTTTTTAGTGAACTGAGGATACCTCAGATGATTAGGTTTCTTGTGGGAATTTATTTGGCGTTTGTGATGACGTTGGTTAATCTCAAGATGTTGTGCCGATTAAGTATTTCGGAGGTGCTTATAGTGATAGGATGTGCATGTGAACGTTCATAGGGGTGAGTGTATGTGAGCATTAGCCTTCTACCGTGTCTATAAAAATATAAGTCTTTTTTCCGATAATGGAAATATATTAATATCAATCGGATATCAATTACACTCTACCTCTGCAACAACATAATGTCAAGAACTCGTCGAGACATCAAGGATGCACACAACCAAAAGAAAAACATCAAACAGATCAGCGAAGTAGGAGGAACTACCACCACCAGAGACCACACAAGGACTGCAAAAAAGGTTCTCCAAGAACGACGCCTCCAAGAAGGAACCGTGCACCAACACAGTCGTCGCCTGAGCACAGATCATGAGTTTTCACCTTGAAGAAAGTCTGACTGAACTCCAAGCAATGCCTCCAACAAAGAGACGAATAGAGATCCGCCATTGCCAGATACAACCAGTAAAGGTCGGACCAAGGGTTTTCATCCCGGAAGTCGAGACTTTGTGCCCAAAGGGCACCACCAATAAGAAGTCCACATGTGTTGTCGCGCCTGCTAGCCGGTACTCCTGCAAAACGCCGATCATCTGGTCCACAATCTTCACCACAACCAAACTCGCCTCCGTCGTCACTTGAAATCTCAAACTCCACATGAGCCATCGAGATCCATTGGTCATTTGATCCGGCAAAACCATTTTGAGATTCCCCATCATTGTTAGCACCACGGTAATTGTCGGTAAATATGCCTTGCTGGGGAATTTGAGGATTTGCCACACCTTTCCCTGTACTTTGAGGATTTGCCCTCCTTTTTATTGACGTTGATGATTTACCACAACTTTGTCAAAAACTTGAGGATTTGCCCTTTCTAACCGATTTGAGATTACACTATAGTTTGAATGACCAAAATGCCACTCTTGCCAAAACCAATCCAAATTAGATGCTTACGTCTTCTCCTCTGTTCGTCCCGCAGCCGACTGCTCGATTACCTCATCCACCTGCCGCCCTGTGTTGTGCTGCTGGTGCTCCTCCTCTCCCCACGCTCTGGTAGCGTCGCCGAGCTGCTGCTGCTCCTGTGCGTGTGCCGGATGTAGTGCGCGGAGGGTGCCGTCGACGGTCCGAGCCCGGGGACGGTGGTGTCTGTCCATGGTGAGCTCGGCGAGGGCGCGCCAGACAGGAGGCGAGCTCGTACTACGGCGGTTTTCTCTGTGTATGCAACAGTAGCAGCAGCAACAGCCGGGCGCCCAGGTGCTAGAGCGCGCACGCACACAACACACGCACAGATCACGCACTCAAGCCCAGGTGCCAGAGCATGCACGCACAAAATGTACGTACAGCACTAACTAACACACACAAGCACGCCCAGGCATACGCACGCCTAGCACACATCGCGCAGGGCCAGGTGCTAGAGCACACAGCGCAGATAGAGCACTCACGCCGAGGCACACATCCGGTGGCCACCCGCCTCGAGGCGTCGTCATCTGTCCGGCTCGAGCGCGACATGCTTTTCAAGGAGGCCGTCCAGTGGTCGCCGCTGTCCACGGCGGACCGCGAGCTCGACGGCGATGAGGCCTGCCTGCCGGATTGAGTCATTAGAGTGGATACGTGCGTCGCCGGCAGCCGCTTCTTGCCCCGTGCGACGCGTACGCCTGATGATGCTGCTCGCTGGCCTCCCGCCTCGACGATGAGAGCGTTCCTCGCAACATCAGTCATGCTGCTCGCCGAGGCCGTCCGCGTGGCCACTGCAGCCTCGAGCGGCACCGGCCCGAACGGCGGTACAGGAAGGTTCTGTGCCACGAGATAGCGAGCGAGGAGCAGATATGGCAGGGGGAGGCGGCAGCCTGACAGAGGTCAGCAGCGGTTGGGGATAGCCGGCGGCGAAGCAGCAGCAACCGGGGAGAAGAGAGGCGAAGGGGAGGTCGACGCGACGCCCAATAGGTGAGAGAGAATGGGAGAGATCCGAGCGTTCAGGGGTATTTTCGTCATCTCATGGTGGGCCTATCTTGTCGGGGGTAAATCCTCAAGTTTTTGGCAAAGTTGTGGCAAATCATCAGTGTCAAAATAAAGGAGGGCAAATCCTCAAAGTGCAGGGAAAGGTGTGGCAAATCCTCAAATTCCTCAGAATAGATAAGAATGATCGAGTACGGCGACAGAAAATTAAGCCGATTGCTGGTGCGGAGATCCGGTCAAGGAGCTTAGCCGCACCAACCCCGCAAAGCAAACCTGCCATGTAATGTCCCTCTTGAGCCTGTTGTTGGGGACTATCACTCTTGGCGCCCGACGGTCCATGTGTTGCGGCAGTTAATTGCCGGCAACTCAACGGACACCTCTGGCACCCACGAACTCACTCCGGTCGCAACTCTGCATCGTGTGGACCAGACGTACGTCCGCGAGTGGCTCATCACCCGGCGGTCCATGTGCTGTGACGGTAGATTGCCGGCGACACCGCGGACTCTACAAAACCCATGAACTTGGTTCGGTCGCAACATGGCGTCGCGTGGACCAGACCCGTGTCCACGAGCAGCTGCCGGTGCTCTGATGATCTGACCACCACCATCTTGTGTCGTCGGCCTCACGATCCGGCCACCTCCGTCCTGTGTTGTCGGCCTCACGATCCGGCCACCGCCGTCCCGTGTCGTTGTCCTCACGATCTGGCCACCGCATTGCTGCGTCGTGGCCTTCCGATTTGGCATGTCTAATGCATCCTGCCCCATGTACATGCATACATGCGCTGGGGTATGATTGTGCACGTAGACTTTATCCGGCCGCCGACTGAAGCGCAAGCCTAGATCAGATCCGAGACGATCGGATCGGTGAAGAGTGCCCAGGCTAATGAAAAAGAAACAGGCAGGAGCGCCCCGCCGCCGCCGTCTGCTGTGGGACGACCTCCTCCGGCGGCGGCGGGGGGAGGAAGGTCAGCGAGGGGTGGCCGACGACTGGGGCGGTAGGGTCCCCCGAGTCGCCTGGCGCGGACATGTAGAATATAAACTAGAAGGGTGATGCTGTTGTGTTGTTATGGCATTTCAGACTATAAAAAACTATTAGCTAGATACATGATATGGAGACTTTGTATTATTTCATGCAGAAGTTATTTGTCTTTGGTAGAATGTTCTTTACTAGAGTTTTGTATGATTTTAGCATCTTTGTGAAAAACAAATAGAAAATAACTCGCGTCCAGCAACAGTATTGGGCCAGCCCAGTGGCACATGGGCCGTGGGCGAGATGTATTACGACTCGCACCAGGCGAGAAATAGCATTTGCGGAGGAGTTGCAGAGAACTCGGGGAACGCCACAGATGAGTGTGAACATATAAATTCCATCCAGATACAAGATAGTAGGAAACGACAACACTTGATAGAAATACTCTCAACTTAGCGAGGGAACGACAACACTAGATACAAACAGTCTCAACCTAGTTAACTGCATATACCTTGGAATCTCACTCGCTCGGATATTGAGAAATGTCTGCACCCTTGTGGGTAACAAAACATTTTAGCCTTCTCCGGCAAAAAAAGGTTGGTGCCTGGCGGCTGGCTCGCAAACAAAACTGTGATGGACACGCGGCATTTTAATCGCCCGAATTTACAGGCGTAACACCAGGCAACCAGCTGGGGGTTGCGAAACCGAAGAAATCGGGCTGAATTAACACGCCCGGTGAAAACAACATGCATCGCAGTTGCTGTCCCTTGGGCTCTATATAAAGGAGGTTGATCGACGCGTACCTGCACACACACAGAGAGAGTCAGAGACGACGTGTAGGTTGCAGGCAAGTGAGAAACATGGCTAACGGGAAGCTGCTGGCCGTGCTTGCTCTCTTGCAGGTCCTGTCGCTCCTCCTCCACGTCCATGGCGTCTCCGGGGCCATCAGCCTCACGCACAAGCATGCAAAGCGGCCCGGCGCCGGCGGGGGCGGCGGTAAATGCCACATCAGCGGTTTCCTCCAGGGTAAGGCCGGCAAGTGCAACCCGGAGCACGGCTCCGACTGCTGCGCCTCCGGCCACCGCTACCCGCAGTTCAAGTGCTCGCCCCCTGTGTCGGCGGAGACGCCGGCGATCCTGACGCTGAACAGCTTTGCCGCCGGAGGAGACGGGGGAGGCAAGTCCTTCTGCGACAACAAGTTCCACCCGGACAGCGCGCGGGTGGTGGCGTTGTCTTCGGGGTGGCTGCGCCTGGACGGCACGCGCAGGTGCAATAAGATGATCCGTATCAACGGGAACAGGCGGTCGGTGCTGGCTAAGGTGGTGGACGAGTGCGACTCCGTGAACGGGTGCGACGCGGAGCACAACTTCGAGCCCCCGTGCCCGAACAACGCGGTGGACGGGTCACCAGCGGTTTGGAAGGCGCTGGGGCTCAAGGAGTCGATTGGAGAGTTCAAGGTCACCTGGTCTGACGTCTGAGCTTCGGCCAGGGAGGGGAGACCTGTGTGCACCTCACGCACTGTAAGCAGCGTATGGTGTGTGATGAGATGCTACGTACTCTTGGCGGTGGATCGGGTCGCTGCTAATCTAACTAAATAAGCCGCCGTTCACGTACTTCGATGTTTTTCAGGTTTATGTGTTTGTCATGTTTCGAAATACCCGTGTGTTGTTGCGGAGCGACAGAAGAAAGTATGGCTATGTAAATGATGTGGCTCACGTGTTAATAACTCCGACGTTTATATTCTACAAATAGTACTACCGAGTCAATTGCAAGAAACCACCACATTTACGGTTAGGTTTACGGAAAACCACCAATTCGTTAATCCGTTGTAAAAAACATTGAAAAATTTGTTAAATCGTTGCAAAAAGCACTGATTGGGTGATTTAGCCTATTTGATCACTTTCTGACAAGTAGGACAGGATAGCAAGAAGCTGACTTGACAAAGAATTGACACAAACACCCCTGAAATCCAAAACAAAAAGCAATCAACACCCCCCCCCTTCTCTTCATCCCCTTCTTGTTGCTGCTCGCCGCAGTTCGTCGCCTCCCGCCCGACCTACAGTGCCTCCGCCCCTGCCTCCCTTGCAGCCCTATCGGACGACCACCTCCGCCACTTGCCTCAAGACGGTCGCCGTCCTATACGACCACAGCCCGGTTTGCCAACCACAATGGCCGCCTGCGCCGGTGACCCTGCCTGCAGCCTCCCATGGCGCCCCTCGCTGGAGGTCAACGACAAGCTCACGAGGCGTGCTGCTTCTCGTCCTCCCATCGCCGCGCCGGATCATGCCGCCATCCCCATCGTTGAGCTCCGCGCCTCCCGCAGGCTCGACGTGCTCCACCGCCGCGAGCTGTCCAGCGATGCAGATCGAGGCGCTTTCGCTCTACGTGCCGGAGGACGATGGCAGCGGCGAGGGCCAGCTCGTGCTCGATGACTCCGACGACTCCCAAATCCAAGCCCCGCTGCCGATGAGCTCCTCCTCCGCTGCACTCTGCTCCCCGCCACGCTGCCATTTACCTCCTCCTCCGCTCCGGTGCGCGCTGCTCACCGCCGCTGCCGGAAGTCCGCGTCGCCCCTGGCCACGGGGTCGAGCGAGCGCGACGGCTGGACCCCCGGAGACCGCTCCGACGAGGAGGTCGACCACGAGGCGGACACGTCCTCGCCGGATCCTTTGCCGGGCGGGAGCGGTGGATGCGACGACAGAGGCCCGAGTGCAAGGGGTGGCGGCTGTAGCCTCCTCCCGATCGGATCGAGAGAAGGGGATCGAGAGCAGGGGGTTGATTGCTTTCTATTTTTGGATCCAGGGGTGTGTATGTAATTATTTTGCCAACTCAGCTCCTTACAAATTGGCCCTACATGTCAAAAAGTGATTAAATGAGCCAAATCATCCGATCAGCGGTGTTTTTTGCAACGGATTAGCGAGTTGGTGGTTTCCTGCAAACCTAGCCGCAAAGTGATGGTTTCTTGCAATTGACTCAGTACTACCTTGTTCTCGAGGTTAAAAAAACCCTACCTTGTTCTTGCTCTCGTCGCCATCCATCTCCTTCCCTCCATGACAAGCTCACAGCCCACATGACAGAGACGCTGCCTATGAACACGACGGACTATCTAACAATGAGAAGAGTACAGTCTACTTCAGTTTCTCCCGCTGCCAATATAGGACGCATTGCAAAAGTCGTGTGTTTGTATTGTTCCGAGAATTTCAAACACCATTTTAGAGTCATTTGGCATTGCCAAAGTATAACACCAACATTCAAGTCTTAGTAAAGTGACATAACATATAAAACAAAATGTAAAATGTTTTTTTACACATATCTTAATGTAGGATCTCACGAATATAAACGACTACAGAATCTGACCTAGACTTGTTCGACTAAGATTTAGCGAGACTGCTTTACAGATGGCTTCTGCCAGAACGATATCCCTCGCAGTCAAAGTGTGCCACAGTCATAGTCCGGCATCATGAGGAGCCCCTTGGCGAGCACCCCTGACAGCAGCCTGTCGCGCGCAAATCTCACCACGGCGTGCTCGCTCTGCTGCAGACGCCCCACCATGTAGGACGCCGCGATCACCTGCGCGCTCCTCCACCGCCGGATCCCGGCGTACCGGCGCAGAGCCGCCTCGATCGTCTCATCTCCGTCGCCGTCGCCGGCCATCGCGTCGCCGAGGCACCGCGCGAGGACGACCGCGTCCTCCAGCGCGACGCACGCGCCCTGCGCCAGGTCCGGCGTCGTGGGGTGGAGCGCGTCGCCGGCGACGCACACGTTCCCCTTGCTGATGCTCCCGAACAGGAGCGACAGCGGCGGGCGGTACCGCAGCGGCGCCACGAGCACGTCGTTCATCTCGCTCCTCCCCACCGCTTCCAGCACCTCGGCGGGGGCCTTGATGCTCCTCAGCTTGGCCAGCACGAACCGCTTCATCTCCGCCGGGCTCTGGTCGACGTCCTCCTTCAGCTTGCCGTCCGGAAATGAAGGTGACCACGTCAGGAACCAGTACACGTCCGTGTCGCCGCAGGGCACCAGGCCGGCACGGAAGCCGTTGCCGCTCAACTGCATGAACTTGGGCTGGAAGCCGTGGCCGTCGGGGTACTTGGCGTGCCCCCGCGTGGCCCTGCGCCCCGAGTCCAGCGGCTTGGCGAGCCCCAGCCATTTCGCCACCACCGAGTTGATCCCGTCGCAGCCGATCAGCACCTTTGCTCGGAGCCTCGAGCCGTCGGCGAGGTGGAGGATCTTGGCATCGCCGCCGTCGTCGATGGAGACGATCCTGGAGGAGTAGCGGATGGTGCCTGCCGGAAGCTCTTCCTCCAGCGCCTGGAGCAGCACGTTACGCTGCACGCACCGGGCTTCGTGGGGTCCCCTGCATCAATCAAGAAGCAAACAGATGAATTCACCCAAGAATAGAGCAAGTTTGGGTTTGATCCGATGGTGAATGGACTGGACATCTCACAGTTTTCCTTGCACCCGGAGATCCAGCTCTCGCACCACTTCCCCGGTAGTCGGAGACATGACACGCACCCTATCCATTCGAGAGGAGAAAAATGAACAGTACGCCGTCAGCACGGCTAACTCGATATATGTATGATCGTGATAAGCTTCAGAAAAAGATGGAGATCCAGATCAAGATCGAGCTGTAGTGTATACGTACCCCTGCACCTGCAGGTGGTGGCTCCTCATCTTGTCGCCGACGCCGAGGGCGTCAAGCGCGCGGAAGGCGTTGGTCCATGTCATGAACGCGAAGCCGGACGTCCGGAGCGCCGGCGACGACTCCAGCACCACGCTCCGCACGCCCTTCCTGCATTCATCCAGTGACCCTTGTTTAGTGAAGCCGACATGCCACATGTACACAACACAAATGAAGAAGCTGGCTAGCGTTCACGACGAATTCAGAGAGCATGTGAGTCGTCTCTGCCTCTGTGGAGATGTGACTGGTGTGCCGGCGTACCTGTGGAGTCCCAGGGCGACGCCGACACCGGCGAGGCCGGCGCCGACAATGACCACGTCCTCGGCGGCGTCCTGCTTCTGCTGCTCCATGTGTGCTTACACTGGCTTACGCTTCGACGACTGATATATTCGGTTCGTCGTGTGTGCTCGCGAGTTAATTTGAGCTGGTTTGGACTGATCTATACCATTCAGCAAGTCAATGCTGTATGTATATGTGCTCCAAGAAAACTGAAGCAGCGGAGAAGGAGGCGGCTCTGGCGTCACTGCTGATGATGCCTTGCTAGTTGGCCTTGTACAACAATGGTCAACTTGGGCACTTGGCAACTTGCATCCGTCCTTTTTCAGTATCATACTAGCGCCTTTTCTCTTCGGACTAGTACTTTATCCGAGGGTTTTGGGGGCAAGGTAGAATACAAAAACGGTTGACGGCCACATGCAATTATGTTGGCCATTGCTGAGTTTTCGGTCCTTGACAGTGGGTGACACTTATTTTATGGAAACCAGTTATGTACTTGGTATGTTAGAGCATCTCCAAGCGCGACATGCTAAAAAAAAACGTTTGCAGCGCTTTGTTCGTGATATTTTGAGTGGTGCGGAGCGCTTGCTTCAGCGGCCGCGGCAAAGTTTAGCACGCGCGAACCGTTTCAGCAGCCGCTGCAAAAAAATTGCATGCGCGCTTTCGCACAAACAACATATGCATTTCAAACACAACCAAGAAGATCAAACACAAACAAAATAAATCAACAATAAATAGTTCAGTTTTATTATTGCAACTCAAACAAATAGTTTGTCTTGCAATAGAACAAATAGTTCAACAATACATTAGTAGAAAACAGGGCTTTGGTCCAGGCCGGGTCAGCCCATTAGTCCCGATTCAGTCTAGAACCGGGACCAATATGGGCATTGGTCCTGGTTCGTGAGCCCAGGGGGCCGGCCGGGCCACATGGGCCATTGGTCCCGGTTCATCTGGACCTTTTGGTCCCGGTTGGTGGGATGAACCGGGACCAATGGGCCTCGCTCCTGGCCCACCACCATTGGTCCCGGTTAGTGGCTTGAACCGGGACCAAAGGCTCCCCTTTAGTCCCGGTTCATGCCACCAACCGGGACCAGTGAGGTGCCTATATATACCCCCTCGCGCAAGAGCAGAGCACATTGCTCTGTTTTTTCTGGCCGAGGGGGAGAGGGCTTTGTGGTGCTCTAGCTCACCTCCTATGCACATGAGGTGTTCGATGGAATGCCCGAGCCACACTACTTAAGCTTTCTCCTCTCGAAGCTCCACCTCCAAACTCCATTTTCCTCGAGATTTGTCTAGATTTAGCGGTCCGTCACGCCCCGTCCCCGTCTTCACCGCCGTCGATCACCCGCGCCGATCTCATCACCGACACCACCGTGGTGAGCCTCTTGTTCTTATCTTCTTTCTGAAAGGAAAAATATTCTTACTTGTATGTTTAGATAGATACTTGTATCATTTTCTTACATTTATTATTGCATCTTATATAGTGCGATGGTTTTGGTATCCGCCCCCGTCGGCCCTCGTCCTGTCTATGATTCGGATGTGGTATGTATATTATCTTTATAACTGTTGATTCATTTATTGTTTATGAAAATTATGCCGACCAACGTGACATAGATTTTATTTATCTAGGATGTATGTGAATCGGAAATGCCAACCGACCCTATTGTCGAGAGGTTAAATTTAGTTGAAGAAGAAAACAATTTGTTGAAGGAAAAAATAAAAAAATTGAGGAGGAGAAGATGATATTGGAGTTGCATGTTGCGGATGTCTTCGATGATCACAAGATCAAGATGGATGTAATGCGCTTAAAGATTAGAAAGATTAGAAAATATGCCATTCACACCGAGGCTTGGTATCATTATGCCGTTGGATCAATTGTTACCTTGGTTGCGATTATGATCGCATTTGTTTTCGCATTGAAATGTTTTACATAGTTTTAATGTATGGTTTAATTAATTAGATGCTCTGGAGAGCTATATGTTGTTAGATGAGAACTATGTATGCACTTTGGTTTTAATGTGATGATGAACTTCTATTAATTTAGACACTTAATTATATATAATGCACGCAGATGAACCGGCAATGGATGTACGGTGACAGACACACCCGCGAGTATATTAAGGGCGTGCATGAGTTTCTCGATGCGGCTGAGGCAAACAAGCAGAATGGTTTTATGTGTTGTCCATGCACTGAATGTGGGAATACGAGGTCTTACTCTAACCGAAAAATCCTTCACTCCCACCTACTTTACAAGGGTTTCATGCCACACTATAATGTTTGGACGAGGCACGGAGAAATAGGGGTTATGATGGAAGACGACGAAGAAGAAGAGTATGATGACAACTATGTGCCCCCTGAATACGGTGATGCTGCAACGGGGGGAGCTGGTGAAGATCAAGAGGAACCAGACGATGTGCCCAATGATGCTGCCACGGGTGAAGCTGCTGAAGATCAAGAGGAACCAGACGATGTGCCCGATGATGATGATCTCCGCCGGGTCATTGTCGATGCAAGGACGCAATGCATTAGTCAAAAGGAGAAGCTGAAGTTCGATCGCATGTTAGAGGATCACAAAAAGGGTTATACCCCAATTGCGAAGATGGCAACACAAAGCTCGGTACCGTACTGGAATTGCTGCAATGGAAGGCAGAGAATGCTGTGGCTGACAAAGGATTTGAGAAGCTACTGAAAATATTGAAGAAGAAGCTTCCAAAGGATAACGAATTGCCCGACAGTACATACGCAGCAAAGAAGGTCGTATGCCCTCTAGGATTGGAGGTGGAGAAGATACATGCATGCCCTAATGACTGCATCCTCTACCGCGGTGCATACAAGGATCTGAACGCATGCCCGGTATGCGGTGCATTGCGGTATAAGATCAGACGAGATGACCCTGGTGATGTTGACGGCGAGCCCCCAGGAAGAGGGTTCCTGCGAAGGTGATGTGGTATGCTCCTATAATACCACGGTTGAAACGTCTGTTCAAAAACGAAGAGCATGCCAAATTGATGCGATGGCACAGTGAGAACCGAAAAAAAGATGGGAAGTTGAGAGCACCCGCTGACGGGTCGCAGTGGAGAAAAATCGAGAGAAAGTACTGGGATGAGTTTGCAAAGGACCCAAGGAATGTATGGTTTGCTTTAAGCGCGGATGGCATTAATCCTTTCGGGGAGCAGAGCAGCAATCACAACACCTGGCCCGTGACTCTATGTATGTATAACCTTCCTCCTTGGATGTGCATGAAGCGGAAGTTCATTATGATGCCAGTTCTCATCCAAGGCCCTAAGCAACCCGGCAACGACATTGATGTGTACCTAAGGCCATTAGTTGAAGAACTTTTACAGCTTTGGAATGGAAACGGTGTACGTACGTGGGATGAGCACAGACAGGAGGAATTTAACCTTAAGGCGTTGCTGTTCGTGACCATCAACGATTGGCCCGCTCTCAGTAACCTTTCAGGACAGACAAACAAAGGATACCACGCATGCACGCACTGTTTAGATGACACTGAAAGTATATACTTGGACAAATGCAGGAAGAATGTGTACCTAGGCCATCGTCGATTTCTTCCGACCAACCATCAATGTCGAAAGAAAGGCAAGCATTTCAAAGGCGAGGCAGATCACCGGAAGAAGCCCGCCATGCGCACCGGTGATCACGTGCTTGCTATGGTCAATGATTTACACTACGTAATCTTTGGAAAGGGTCCCGGTGGACTAGCTGTTCCGAATGACGCTGAGGGACACGCACCCATGTGGAAGAAGAAATCTATATTTTGGGACCTACCCTACTGAAAAGACCTAGAGGTCCGCTCCTCAATCGACGTGATGCACGTGATGAAGAACCTTTGCGTGAACCTGCTAGGCTTCTTGGGCGTGTATGGGAAGACAAAAGATACACCTGAGGCACGGGAGGACCTGCAACATTTGCACGAAAAAGACGGCATGCCTCCGAAGCAGTATAAAGGTCCTGCCAGCTACGCTCTTACGAAAGAAGAGAAAGAAATCTTCTTTGAATGCCTGCTCAGTATGAAGGTCACGACTGGCTTCTCGTCGAATATAAAGGGAACAATAAATATGCCAGAGAAAAAGTTTCAGAACCTAAAGTCTCATGACTACCACATGATTATGACGCAACTGCTTCCGGTTGCATTGAGGGGGCTTCTACCGAAAAATGTCCGATTAGCCATTGTGAAGCTATGTGCATTCCTCAATGCAATCTCTCAAAAGGTGATCGATCCAGAAATCGTACCAAGGCTAAGGAGTGATGTGGCGTAATGTCTTGTCAGTTTCGAGCTGGTGTTCCCACCATCCTTCTTCAATATCATGACACACGTCGTAGTTCATCCAGTTGACGAGATTGTCATCCTGGGGCCCGTATTTCTACACAATATGTTCCCCTTTGAGAGGTTCATGGGAGTCCGAAAGAAATATGTCCGTAACCGCGCTAGGCCAGAAGGAAGCATCTCTATGGGCCATCAAACAGAGGATGTTATCGGGTTTTGTGTTGACTTCATTCTTGGCCTTAACAAGATAGGTCTCCCTAAATCGCGGTATGAGGGGAGACTGACTGGAAAAGGCACTCTTGGAAGAGAGTCAATAATATGCAGGGACGGATATTCTTGGTCTCAAGCACACTACACAGTTCTACAGAACTCTACCTTGGTGACCCCGTATGTCGATGAACACAAGAATAGTCTGCGCTCCAAACACCCGGAGCAGTGCGACGACTAGATTACATGTGAACACATCAGGACTTTCAGCAGTTGGTTGGAAACACATCTCGGAGGTGACAACACTGTTTGTGATGAGTTGTACTTGTTGTCCAGGGGACCATCTTTGACTATATTGACTTACAAAGGATACGAGATAAATGGGAATACATTTTACACGATCGCCCAAGATCAAAAGAGCACCAACCAAAACAGCGGTGTCCGCTTTGATGCAGCAACCGAGAGCGGAAAGGATACATATTATGGTTACATAGTGAACATATGGGAACTTGACTACGGACCTGATTTTAAGGTCCCTTTGTTTAAGTGCAAATGGGTCAATCTGTTAGGCGGCGGGGTACAGGTAGACCCATAGTACGGAATGACAACAGTGGATCTGAAGAATCTTGGGTACACTGACGAACCATTCGTCCTAGCCAATGATGTGGCACAGGTTATCTATGTGAAGGACATGTCTACCAAACCGAGAAAAAGAAAAGATAAGGAAGCGAATACATCATACGATGAGCCAAAGTGCCACATAGTTCTTTCAGGAAAAAGGGACATCTTGGGAGTGGACGGCAGGATAGACATGTCTGAAGATTATGAAAAGTTTCATGAAATTCCTCCCTTCAATGTCAAGGCTGACCCAAGCATCCTGATAAACAATGAAGATTATCCATGATTACGGCGCAATAAGCAAATGACACACGCGAAGAAAAAGTGAAGACTTTCTCCCGCAACTATTATGATGATACCATGCCAAATTTGTAACAGACGAACATGCTACCATTGTCCGTTTTGTACATGTACATGCTATGTGGGTGAAATTATGATACCATCCCAACTTTCAACTTTTTCAGAGTTCATTTGAAATGCTTTCATGTCTTATGGTTCAAGGTTTTATGTGTTGAGGCAAATGGATCAATATGTCAGGAGGCGGGGTACAGGTAGACCCATAGTACGGTATGACAACAGTGGATCTAAACAATCTTGGGTACACAGACGAACCATTCGTCCTAGCCAATGATGTGGCGTTGTTATTGTCCGAAACTTTGATACTTCGAAAGTGATTGTCCATTTTATACACGAAGTGCATCAAGTTTTTGTCGTAACCCTCTCTACTTTTTGGAACATGCTATGTGGGTGAAATGATGATACCATGCCAACTTTCAACCTTTTCAGAGTTCATTTTTAAATGCTTTCCAATTTCAGAGTCATTTAGCTCAAAGAATGAATTAATAGCAAACATAATGAACTACAAAACTTTTATGAAAATAAAAACAATCAATTAAAATATTATGTTATGATCAACTAAAATAAAACTATAATATTCTTCAATAGCAAAAAGAATATAATTTTTGTGACCTAAAATCAAACTATAAGTATTTAATTATAAGTATAAATAAAAAATAAATAGCAAAAAAGAAAAAAAATTCTATTTTTATAGTAAAGTTATTCATAAACTAGTGATTCACACAAATTTTAAAAAATACAATTTTAAACTATTCAAAATTTTAAAACTAATGGCACTAACAGAAAGTTTATAATTTTTGTGACCTAAAATAAAAAAGAAATCACTAAAAAACTCTAAGTATTTAGTTGTAAGTATAAATAAAAAATAAATAGAAAAAAATTCTATTTTTATAGTAAAGTTATTCATAAACTAGTGATTCACACAAATTTTTAAAAATTCAAATTTAAACTATTCAAAATTTAAAACTAATGGCACTAACAGAAAGTTTATAATTTTTGTGACCTAAAAGCAAAAAGAAATCACTAAAAAACTGTAAGTATTTAGTTTTAAGTAGAAATAAAAAAAATAAAAAACCAAAAAATGTAGAAATAAAAAAGAAAAAACAAAAAAAATGCCACCTACTGGGCCTCCACGGTCTGAATACGACTAGAAACCCTACATGGGCCAGGATTCAGGCCCGCAGAAGGCCCAATAGGCCCACAAGCAGTAGCAAGTTTAGGTCTGAAAGCCTGCATTAGAGAGGAGCTCGAATGGGGAGGCACACCAGTGCTTATAAACAAGTGCCAGCGCCCTTCAGCTAGCGATGTGGGACTAAACTTTTGGGCGCGGGGCAGCACAAGGCCATTGGTCCAGGTTGGTGGCACCAACCGGGACTAAAGGGGGCATTGGTCACGGTTCGTGGCACCAACCGGGACCAATGCCCCCCTTTAGTCCCGGTTGGTGCCACCAACCCGGACCAAAGGCCGCCGCTTCCCGCCCTTTGGGCTGCTGAAAATTGCCTTTGGTCCCGGTTGGTGGCACCAACCGGGACTAATGCCCACCTTTAGTCCCGGGTTGTGCCACGAACCGGGACGAAAGACTTTGCTATATAAGTTCACACTTTGGAATTTTTCACTCTCGTCTCTCGCAGTTGCCGTCCCGACGCCGACGCCGCCAGGCTGCCCCGCCGTCGTCGTCGCCTTGCCCGTGCCCGTCGTCGCCCACGCCCTCGCCGTCGCCCGCCGTCGCCCGGGCCCCTGCCCCGGCCCGCCCCTGCCCCAACGCGCACCGCCCCGGCCCGCCCCCGCCCCCGTCGCCCGCGCGCCGCCCCGGCCCGCCCTTGCCGTCGCCCGCGCCCCTGCCCCGACGCCATCCTCGCCGCCGACCTCTCCTTAGCTTGGTCCGGCCGCCGGTGCCCTCCCTTTGCAAATTTTTTTAGGTTATTTTCATTTGTAGAAATTTTTTATGTATCTAGGAATATTTTTGTTCATAGATGATAGATGATCAAATGATGATTTTTTTGTTCATAGATGATAGATGATCAAATGATGTTTTTTTTGTCCATAGACAATCATATGATTTTTAGGTTATTTTCATTTGTAGAATTTTTTTATGTATCTAGGAATATTTTTGTTCATAGATGATAGATGATCAAATGATGAATTTTTTGTTCATAGATGATAGATGATCAAATGATGTTTTTTTTGTTCATAGATGATCATATGATTTTTTTAGGTTATTTTCATTTGTAGAAATTTTTGTTCATATATGGATAGGGGGTCGAGGGTCGAGAACTAGTTTATGGGGTCGAGGGTAGAGAACTAGTTTAGGGGGTCAAGGGTCAAGAACGTCGGACATTCATGAGAGAGGCGGGGAAGAAGGGGAAGAAGAGGGAGAAGAAGAGGAGAGGAAGAAGAGGATAAAAAAAGATCCCCTCTATTCTTTCTTTTCTTCTTCTTCCTCTTATTTTTTTATCGGGAACGAGGGTCGTCGAGGGGTCGAGGGGAGGGGGGGGACGGCGAACATTCATGAGAGAGGCGGGGAAGAGGGAGAAGAAGACGAGAGGAAGAAGAGGAAAAAAAGAAGAGGAAGAAGAAGAATAAAAAGAGGAGAAGAAAGAATAGAGGAGAAGAAGTTCTTCTCCTCTATTCTTTCTTCTCTTTTTTTCTTCTTCTTTTTTTTATCGGGAACGAGGGCATGTCGAGAGTGTCGTCGAGCGGTCGAGGGTCGGGAAACTAGGGCTTACCCGAAGAAGGAGAAGAAGAGAAGAGGAAGAAGAGGAGAAAAAAAAGAAAAGGAAAAAAAGAGGAAGAAGAAGAAAAAAAAGAGGAGAAGAAGAAGGAATAGAGGAGAAGACTTTGTCAGTTCTTCTTCTCCTCTAGCTATTCCTTTCTTCTTCTCCTCTTTCTTCTTCTTCTTCTTCTTCTTCTTCTTCTTCTTCTTCTTCTTCTTCTTCTTCTTCTTCTTCTTCTTCTTCTTCTTCTTCTTCTTCTTCTTCTTCTTCTTCTTCTTCTCCTTAATTTTTATCGGGGGTTCGAGGGTTCGAGGGGTCGAGGATCGCCAAGGGGTCGAGAGAGGTTTCCTAGTGTCAAAGTATTGAAGAAATCCATGCCTTCATCATTAGCCGGAAGTAACCAGGGCATGTTGGTACAAAGTTCTGCAAAGTTGTTCTGGAATGGAGTCCCGGATAGAATAATCCACCTTTTGGTACGAATTCAGCAAAGGCCTTCCAAATAGCGATATTCGGAAGGCTCTTGCTGAACTTTGTACCAAAAAGCGAATTATCCTATCTGGGACTCCGTTCCAGAACAACTTTGAAGAGCTTCGTACCATCATGCACATGTTACTTTCGCCTAATGATGAAGACATGGTTTTGTTGAATCCTTTGACACTACGCAACCTCCCGACCCCTCGGCGATCCTCTCGAACATGAGAGGAAGAAGAGGATAAAAAAAGAGGAAGAAAAAAAAAGAGGAGAAGCTATTCTTTCTTCTCCTCTTTTTTTTTCTTCTTCTTCCTCTTTTTTTATCGGGAACGAGGGTCGTCGAGGGACATAGATGTAGTGTCGTCGTTGTCGATATATACCCCCTCCCGGTAGCTTGCTATGATTAGGTAGCTAGTTCTACGTTTGGCACTAATATATCCATCTGTCATGTTTGAATAATAATTGCCATGTTGTAAATATTTGTAGAAACTATGGACACCGCCCGAGACGAAGCAAAAGAAGCGTTGTTGAGGGACATAATCGCAGAAGGAAGTGATGTCGTCTTGTTGTTTCTCAACGACACCGATGGTCTGGAAGGAGAGGGTGAACAAGCTGGCTACGGTGACCTAATGCCGGTGCAAGAAGAAGAACATGAGGACGGCTCCGGTGACCCAATGCCGGTGCAAGAAGGAGACCGTGATGACGGCTCCGGTGACCGAACCAAGTCCGGCCAGGTATATATATTAGTTAAGCCTGTGCTGACTAGCTGATTGATGCATTCATTGTTTTGTTATGTACACATATTAATTAAGTCTTTGTTCTTTTTTCTAGCCCTCCGGATCGAGCACAACTTCGGTAAAGAGACGAGGCCCGAAGAAAAAGTTGAGCTCGGATGAAAAGTTAGAGATCATAGCAATCGCGCCCGACGGCCAACCGATTGAACCCCTCCGGACAAAGAGCGCATTTGTTGCTCAGTGCGGGGTTCTGGTTAGGGACAAGATCCCGATAAGCATCCAGCAATGGTTTAAGCCGGCTACAGAAGACCCTGAGGTGTCTTATGTCAATGATATGCAGAAAAATGATCTTTGGACTGAGCTGAAGTCAAATTTCACCCTACCCCTAGAGGATGATCCGGAGAAGCCAGTTAAAGAGCAATTAATCAAGTCTTTTGCTCTTAAGAGGATGGCAGATCTATTCAGGAGGTGGAAGAAAGAGCTGAATAGGTTTGTCGATAAAAAAGAGACACCAGAATTCAGGGGCAGATATGAGAAGATCAGAGATCACTGGCCCGCATTTGTGGCCCACAAGACATCGGAAAAGAGTAAGAAGATGTCGGCGACAAACAAGCAAAATGCTGCGAAGAAGATGCTTCACCATCGCATGGGGTCAGGTGGCTACCTCGTAGCCCGGCCTAAGTGGGCCAAGACTGAGAATGATCTGGTTGCTAAAGGGATCGAACCAGAGACAATTAGCCGGCCAGACCGTTGCCGGACTTGGTTCTTCGGGGCTGGCGGAACCTTGGACCCTGTAACAGGGAAGTGCATTTGGACGAACGATCAAATGGACATACCAGTCAGGAAGCTTAAGCAGTATATCGAAGCAGCGCAGCAAGGGAAGTTCTTTCCAGACAGAGAGAACGACGAGCTCACAATGGCCCTCGGGAATCCTGAGCACCCTGGACGGACACGAGGCACGCCAGGCTCCATTCCATGGAAGGTTGGGTTTCCGGACGCAAGCGGTTACAAATCCCATGAGAGGAGGAAAAAAGTGCAGCAGACCCAAATGGAGGCGCTGCAAGCAAGGGTAGATGCGATAGAGGAACGAGAAGCAAATCGCAACAAACGTACTGCCGAAGCTTCCCCCGAAGCTACCCCACCATCTCAGCGCAGAAGCAGCGTGGCTTCCACTGAGCTGCTTCAGCCGGAGCATGCCTTGACGGTTCCTGCCAGCTATCCCGTGGATGCTATAACGGAGTCTCAAAATTGCCACCTTATGACGCAATGGATGAATTTGAAGGTCAAGGCGGCTGTTGGCTCTGTTTATCCTACTGAACCCGGCGCAACTTTTCAATGCCGGCCGATTCCAGAAGGATATGCTAGGGTGATGGTGGATGAAATAACGGAGGGATTTGAGGACCTCCAGCTTGACCACCCTACCGGTGAAGGGGAGACTCGGCTGGGGTATGCTCTGAAGACTCCATGGCTATGGCGGAAGGAGCTCATCAACCTTCCGAACTGGACGCCTCCGCCTCCTCCTCCTCTTCCGGCAAGTCAGGGCACTCCGCCTCCTCCACCGCCTCCTCCTCCAACGAGTGACGATCAGGGCCCTCGGCTAGCTCCTTCTCCGGCGCGCCCGAGCAGCCAGCCTCCTCCTTCTCCGCCTCGTCAGCAAGGGTGGAAGATACCTGCCGTCGCTCCAGCTGCTCCGGCGCGTCGTAGTCCTTCTCCTCCACCTCTTAAGCAAGTAAAGAAGGCAACCGCTCCGTCTGCTCGGTCGGCGTCTAGCAGTACAACCAGAGGCGGGAGGACATACAGATTCGGTCCTTCTCTGAAGACTCCAGAGAAGTTACCATATGAGAGGACCCCGGAGGAGAATGCGAAGATCGCGCGAACCGAAGTGGATGATTGGTTTCAAGGGTTGAAAGCAAAGACACATCCACCTCCGGAGGAGAAGGTAGATCCGGTGAAAGTGAAGCGCACTCTGGCTGCCCTGGCAAAACCACCCAAGTCTCCGCCGAAAGGCAACTATGAGCGCATTATTGCAAAGACATGGGCCGAAGCGGAGCGGTCGGGAAGTACAGTCAGTGATCCAAGGCTGAAAGAACGACGAGCAGCTGGGAAAAAAATTGCCTAGCTCGGCGAACAAGCGAAGCAATCATGCCCCCCGCTCAAGGTGCCTAGCGACATCGTCGATCCGAGGATGGTGCCCGGTTATTGCAATGTTGACGATTACCTGCCCGACGATGTACATTATGATCCCATGGAGGTGTAGATACACAGATACGAGTACGGGAAGCCTCTCGTCAAAGATGAAAAATCTTTAACAACGATGATGCGAAGATTACATGATTGGTACTTGAAAATCTGCAGAGAGTCTGAGGGGAGGAATACTTTATATGCGAGAGTTAAACCGGAGAATGACCTCGTTGGAATTGAACTGTTGCCTATTCCATTTGAGGAGTTCTATCAGTTTTTCAATCAATTGGCCCTCGATAAAACAACGGTCACCTGCTACTGTCTGTAAGTACTACTACTTCTGTCATTAAGTCTCTCTATATAGCTCATCTCTTTCATTGCATGTATTTATAATTATCCTCACTATATTATGCAGATTGAAGATCGCCGAATTGAAGAAAAGACAAATCGGTGATATTGAGTTCGTTAACACATATCTCATAGATGCAACTGAGGTTGAACATCGTCCTGAAGATACCGAGGCCAACTTGCTACGATCATTCAAAAAAAAAAATGAAAACAAAGATATAATACTCTTTCCTTACAACTTCAAGTGAGTGTTACTGTCTTGTGCATATTCGGTTTCCCTTATATATTAGTCCAGGTTATAGTAATGTAATTGATGAGTTATGCATACATGCGCAGGTACCACTATATTCTCCTAGAGATTAGGCTTGAGCGGGGAGTAGTAACTGTCTTGGACTCTAAACGAAAAGATCCCCAGGAGTATGCGGACATGACTGAAATCCTCAAGTAAGTTAAATCGATCATTATCCACCATATCAGCAACTTTGTTCATTTCCTGATATCAAGTAATTGTTTTCTTTGTCCGGCAGGGTTTGGAGAAAATTCAACAGAAAAGTTCCGGGACTGCCGAAGGAGCTGGAATTTAGACACCCGAAAGTAAGTACTATAGTAGCATGCTCCGCGCATCTCCTAGCTAGTGATTCAAGCGCTAGTTTCATCAATACCATTTAGCATTCTTGCTTATCAGTTTGATTGACCTATATTTCTTGTAAAGTGGTTGTGGCAGGAACAAGGGAATGATTTCTGTGGATACTACGTCTGCGAGTCCATCCGCCACACGACCTGTGAGCGGGGCGGGTACTCTGACGAACAATATGAAGTACGTAAATAACAACATTCACAATTTTATTTTATTACCATCATCTGTGTTGAGTTTCATTCATTCATATATATATGTATTGATCCCCTTCTTCAAATTAGATGTTTCGGAAGCGGGATGAACTCCTAGCACCAGCTCGCATGCGAGCAATTCAAGAGGAATTGGCGGCATTCTTTCTTGACCACGTGATCGCTGAAGACGGAGAATACTATGTGAACCATGAGTCCGTATGATTATATTTGTAAGAGATAATTATTGTATATATGTAGCCGGTAGTGTCGGATAGATATACGAGAACTTGTTGTTCGACCAATCTCTCGGAGAAGGAGAGGTGGTCGATATCACTTCTCTCTGTATGCATATATGTTCATGACAATCTTCTGTTTCCTTCGTTTGCTTACTAGCTAGCTGGCGTGTCTAGTCCTCTCTATACGTATGTATAGTACGTAGCGTCAACCAAGCATGGACATAAGAGAGGACACTTCTCTCTATTAATTATAGCTAGCTAACACAATATATGAAACACCTAAATTAACCCCCCAAAACCCCCAAACCCCCCCCCCCCTTAAAAAAAACAAAAACCCCAGCCACAGAAATGCTGACGCATGGATGCCTATTGGTCCCGGTTGGTGCCACCAACCGGGACCAAAGGGTCTCCTGCCTGGGCTCTGCGCACTGCCCACGTGGAGGCCCATCAGTCCTGGTTCTGGATTGAACCGGGACTAAAGGGTCGGGGCATTAGTACCGACACTTTAGTCTCGGTTCAGGAACCGGGACTAAAGGCCCTTACGAACCGGGACTATAGGCCCTTTTTCTACTAGTGATACAACATCAAACGCACAAATCATGATGCTCTTTGTCGGCCATTCCATGCCCACCACTCCTCGATGAGATCCTTCTGAAGATCATCATGCGTTTTGACACGTCGAATGGCATGATAGGAGGCAACAAAACGAGCCACCCTGGCAGCCCTCCGCCGCACTCGCACGGGATGTCCCAAGAGCTCATACTGAGAGTAGTCTAAATCTTGACCACGCTTATTCTCGATGATCATATTGTGCATGATCACACAAGCATGCATGATGTACCAAAGCATCTTTTAATCCTAAAATCTAGCCGGTCGTCTCACAATAGCAAATTGGGCTTGCAAAATCCCAAAAGCTCTCTCCACATCTTTTCGAGCCATCGCCCGAGCATTGTGGAAATCAAGATTTTTCTTACCTTCCAGTTTTTTCAACGGCTTCACAAATGTTTGCCACTTTGGGTAGATGCCATCCGTAAGATAGTAGTCATAGTTGTATGTATGGCCATTTGCTACAAGTTGCACCAGTGGCAGTTCACCATTTGTAATCTTATTCATCAGCGGTGACCGATTAACAATGTTGATGTCATTCAAAGATCCAGGCATTCCAAAAAAGCATGCCAAATCCAAGTCTCTTGATTGGCTACCGCTTCAAGGATTATAGTGGAACCCTTTTTTTTGCCGTGGAATTGGCCATGTCATGCCTTAGGACAATTCTTCCAACTCCAATGCATGCAATCTATTGAGCCAAGCATACCTAGGAGTAGTACTTTATCCGAGGGTTTTGGGGGCAAGGTAGAATAAAAAAACGGTTGACGACCACATGCAAATATGTTGGTCATTACTTGGTTTTCGGTCCTTGAGAGTGGGTTTATTCTTTTTTGAGGCAAAGTCATTGAGAGTGGGTGACACTTCGTTTTCGGTAAATCTTTTACGTACCAGTTATGTACTTTCTTTTTATGGAAACTAGTTTTTTTGAGGGGGTTATGGAAAGCAGTTATGTTCTTTACGGATGGAGTACTTCGTATCTTACGTTCAAGTACACACGCATCAAGCCCAGAAAGCGATTTAGAGCCCATCCTCCCAGTCCCCATAGCCTTTTTCATAAAAAAAGTCAAAAATTTTATTTTATACCTCAATCTTTTTTAGATGTGCATACACATATAAATGGGTAGCATGGTGTGTACGAATTTTCATCAATGCATATTTTTATATGCGATGTACACTTGAAAACAAATATGTGGATCAAAATGAACTTGCTTTTGTTGTTGTTTGGCAAGAAATTTATCTTTTTTATGTAGGCTAGAAATTAGTGTGTTTTTTTAATCAGTTTTCTTATATAGATATAAACAGGACATCTATCTGTATACGTTAAAAAATAAGGGAAGTCAGGCTCTCTATAGCCTAGGTTCCAAATTGCCTTACTCGATCTAAAAAAACTTAAAAGTGCATCACGGGTTTCTTTGTATTGTAAACTTTTCGGTAACATTGAAGAATTTCATTCTTTGGATTTGTCTACAAAAGTTCATTTTGGTCATAGGATCGGGTTTTATAAAACTATTATGGAATGTTATTTATGTTTCTTGGTTTCAATAGAAATCTGAACATATGCTAAAATAGCATGTTGTTTTCCTTTGAAAACTCCAATTTAATAGAACCCTCTCTTGCTAGAATTATCTCAACTAAGCAATTGTAGAAAGGTAGACATCGTAAATCGTATCCTTCCTTTTAGGGTAATATAAGGGCATTTCCAAAGCTGACCCGCAAATTTGCTCTGGCACCCGTCCGCGGACGCGCCGGGGAGGGGGGGGGGGGGAGTCCGCGGACCCGCAAATTATGTAGGTAACTAAGTGAGTGTCACTTCTCCTTTTCCACTTGTAATAGGGCTGGGGGGAGTGTCTCTTTATTCTCTATTGGAACTCTTTGTACGACAGGACAAGATTTTGACACCCCTCACCCCGCACAACCACATACTTGCAATGAACCCGGTGAATCTGTGCAACGGATGCACCTAACTTGTCTAACTGTCGAATGAAAAAGTGATGTACAACCTCTGTTGACTATTGACATATTGGCAAAAGAAACCTTGCATTTCATTAACATCAACCATCACTAAAGTTTATTGGAATTGTTCTATGAAACTAAGTTTCAAATACAAAACTAAGGTTTATCAAGTTTTATTAAGTTATTATATAAGTGTCATCAAGTTATACATATGAAACTTGATGTAACCCATTAAGTTTCAACAAGTATTAGACGAGATAACATGCCAGGTTTTTTAAAAATGAGATGACAAAAGGTTGATACTACAACAAACATAAGATGGCCTTTTTTCAGAAATAGAAGCAAGCAAACCCCCAAATAGATAGAGTATGTGTTGTTTTAGATAAATTTGAAAATCGTTTCTACAAATATCCTACAATCTAAAATCTACCCGAATATGTCCCGTGTTTTTTGTCAAATAGTCCAAAAACCACCATTGCATCCGGTGCAACCCCCTCTCCAATACTCTTTCAACGGATCCATACATATATAACATGATATGATCAAATTAGTTAGAGTTTAGTTCTATTTGCACATTACTTGGATCGGGCTTAACGGGGAAGGTGTGTTCTTTTGGATTATGTATACCATGTTTGACAAAGAATAATTTGAACTCATTTGAAAAATATTCCAAACCCGTTTGATCTTCTTACAAGTTTATTTGAAATCATGCTTTATACAATTTAAAGTAGTCTAGATCCTTATCTTTAATACAAAAAAAACATATACAGAACGTTATCTGATGAAATCCCCAGTCAATGCCATGAAGTATTTCTTTGCGCCTCTCGCCGACATAACATTTCTCCCGCACATGGTGCCAATTTTCTTTCCTCCGCAACCTTGCAAGGCTTACAAGGTGGCTTAGCTCGCATGCAAGCTTGACGATTGGAGCATTTGGTGAAGTTAAATTTCAGAATCAAACTCATGCAAGCCACATCACACAACCAAGATTAGGACATTTGGTGCGTTCAAGCCAATAGGCTTGGGCTTGTTTGATTAGAAGCTTACTTTGCCATAGTTTGCCACACATTTTTTTCTAAGCTTGATTAAACACGAGTGCACAATTTCTCAGTCGCACTTTGTCTTGACTAAGAGAATCTTACCATACTTTCTGACCATATGACATATAAATATTTCATCGCATAAAAGAATTGTGCTTAAAGTTTGTGGCTACAACCAAACACTCTCCTAAGTTATGGTGTGGCAAAATGCCTAGGAACCAAACATCCCCGTAGACTATAAAAAAGTTCCTTACTTTTAATTTGGTTTCAATGTGAACTCAAAAAATGATTGCTTTATTAATTATCTTACTGAACATTGTTTTAGTTTTTTTGTCCATATAAATCATACATGTTTCATGCTTTGGAATCGAAAGTAACAATTAACTTGGTAACATGAAGTGACATGAAATTGTGAATTGTATTAATACTCTTTAAACATGGCAAAAGGCAAAGCTTTTACTACACCTAAAAAATGGTGCTTTTACAAGAAATCGAACTCGGGACATGCCATTCCACAAACTGCAATGCTAGCCATTAGAGGTTATGGTTGTTAGCGATAGATGGCAGCACAAATACTTTAAAGAGCTAAATGTAGCGGCCTATTCACTCTAGCGTGCTATTTACTATCTTGTGTATTGGAGCATATGGATATATGAATTATTTGAATACATTTTTAAAAAAATGAACATTTGTTTTAAAAAACATGCACAAAATTTCAAATTTTAATTTTTTGAAAAATGAAAATAATTTTTTTAAGCATCAACTTTAAAATTCTGAACATTTTTTGAATAAAACTTAGAAATCCGTTTTTTTATGTTTTCAGAACAATATTTGTAAATCAGAACATTTTCTGAAATTTTCGAACCAAATTTAAAATCTGATTTTTTTTAAAAAAAGTGAACAAAAAATTGAATTATTTATTCTCATATCTGAACAATTCTTAAATGTTTGAAATTTTTTGCACAAAATTGAACCCCAAAGAAAAGAGAAAATAAAGACAAGAAACGAGAAAAAACAAAAAACTGAAAAAAAAAACTAGAAAAACTTATTAAAAGAAAAAGAAAACCCAGTTCTAGAAGCTTCTTGGATGTTCCTAAAACCAGTAAAAACCAACTGGAACCTTCTAGAAAGTTCCTAAAATTGGAACGAGGAAGGTTTGCATATGGTTGAAAATGGGATGGTCGAATTTGTTTGATGATGATCAGACCTATGTGTTTCGGTGGCATTTTGCCGCTTCGTGCAGCACATAGGAAATTCCCTTGCTAGCCATCACGCTCGCTTGTTCACTGTTCAGAAAAGAAAATAATACTCCCTCCAACGCAAATTAATTGACGCAACCTCTATACAATGTAACATTGTATAGAGGCGTGTCAATTAATTATGATACGTGGGAGTAGCTGTTTGTTCTGGGAAAAAACATACATCTGGTTTTATGAAAAGCCAAGAATTTAAAGAAAATGTTTCGCTCAGCTTTGTGAAACCAATCTTTTTTGGATTTAAATAATCAAATTTTAGATTTAAGAAAATGTTTGGCACTCATGATCCTCGGGGCCTCTTAAACTCACAACGTACACATTGGTCGCCCTTGTTCTGTCCTCTACAACTGATATGTCGCTTACAAAATGTGTTGTCATGTGAGAATATTGCCAAATTGGCCAAAAAGAGAGAATATATCCATATAGTTGCAAAAAAAGAGAAATTTTCAAAAATTTCTTGCCTTGAGATTTGAGAGGGGTAGTGAGAAGGTGCATTGGACTTGTCAAACAAAACAAAATAATGATTTGACATTTGGGTAGAATTCTCATGGTAATGAGGTAACTGAATGTATTTCATGGGAATGTTATTGTCGAAATAATGACCAATTTTTGAGTTGTTAAGCCCTAAAATTGCCATGACAATTTTCTTATCACAACTGTGCACCAAAGCATACTAAGAAAAACATGTCTAACATATTAAAAGTAAAACGAAACCAACAAGATGGTCACAACATACATTTCGTTGGGAAGGTAGCGCAAAAGCTCATTATTATTGCCACCCATGGTGGTCTAGACAACACGGACATAATGGTCGATTGAGGATGTAATTGTCCACATGAGTAGTCCTATCGAGACAATCGACAAATATCTTATCGCCCTTCAACCGCGGGGAGAGGGGGGGGGGGGGATTGGTCAATCACTATTAGTAAAATATAACCTGCATGTTCCTACGAGGATTACAATATTTCCACCATATATTAATGGTAGCCAACCTATCAGCAAATGAAGGTTGGCTGCACGTTATAGTGCCACCTAAACATCTACCTTCAGTGGAACAATTTATTGTTGAAAAACCTAAAATATAACTAAAATTAAAGTGGGCGATTACGGAACAACGAACTATAATAATGGTTATCTGACATTTTCTTTGATTTGGTGGATGTTGCATAACAACCATGGTGACACTCACAATTGCGAGGACATCATATAGTGTCAAAAGTGTTACTTTATTTTTATCTTATGATGCATTTTTCATTTCTATGTAGCCACTTCATTGTATAATACATGGTATTTTAGATAACAACACATTTCTAAAGTTAACATTTTAATTTTATTTTGCATATGAACAAATTATCATGTTACTAATAAAATAATAACATGAGTTATAAAATATTATCTCTAAAAATCTAATAACACTGATTCATTTTTCTGAATGAGCTATTTATACAGTCAAGCGTCTAGCTAAGATGACAACAACAAAACTAATCCCCAATCCATGCACCAGCTAGATCAGTTGCCATATTGTTAGGCAATTCTAGGTCCACAAACACCAGTGTTTTCATCCCACAAGTGTCAAACAGGCCCAACCGGAGAGCAACACCAACTTATGAGAGGCCTCATGCCCTCTTCCCCTAAAATACTAGCCTGTTAGGTGGGGACACCCTCACCCTTATAAGTCGTGTTCTATCTCATCCCACAACCGATGTGGGACTAAACCCAACACGTATGCTATCTAGGAGTATGAGGAGAATATCCAGTGCAGCCATAATACCATTGCAAAAAAAGTTTAAACATATATTAAATGTTCACAAGACATGTCTACAATCCCCACAAAGTTAAAATCAAATCCGAATTACACATAGAGAAAAAAGTGACAAATCCCAATTTAGATTCATTCTTAATCTGTGTGAGATTTGAGGTTTGAACCGTGTGCAGTGATAAGGACTTTTCCAATGCACACATGCTTAGATGGGGTGTGTTAAGCACACTAAAGAGTTTAACAACTTAAGTCCCCAATGTATAGGTGCTTAATTTGTTGTAGCTAAGCTCTATTCATTTATTATTTAGTGACTAAACTCTTCCATGCATTGACGAGCTTCCTTTGTTTAAGTGTTTTGCGTAGGTTTGCGCATTTGTCATTGTTTCTTTTAGGGTCGTCAGAATACTCTCTCCTCCTTAAATACTTTGCTACGGTATATTTTTTTGCTTATGTGACATGGTTAGCATCTGTACATCGTAGAGCAATGGGAAGGACCTAAGGCATGCACTAGTGATTTTAATTCCTTTTTCTCACCTAAACTTTACTCCAAAGAGTGCGCTCCTCACCCATTGTGGGAAACTATGATTGGTAGTAATTTTGCTACTGGACTCCACGTAGCTCTTTATTTTCATTTTTCTTCTTCTTAAAAACAAGGAGTACTTTGTATTCTCATCCCAAATTAATTATGAAAATAAATGTGAGTATACATATATACATAGTATGTACATAAGAAGTTTCATAAAAAATATTTGTTCATATGCGGTGACACAAAAAAGACAAATATGTATATTAAAATGTTTTCTTGTTGTATGAAGCTGGAATTTGTCCTTTTGTGCAGCTCACAAATAACCGTAGTATTTAATGAAGCTTTACATATATGTAGCAAACATGTATATATCTTTATATTTTAAAAACTATGAAATAGCATATTTGATTTTCCAAATATACCGGTTTTCAAGGAGCCTGAGTTCTGAAACTTGGCACTTATGTTCCCCCGGCCTCTTAAACTCCTGACCGCTAGTTTTGTTGGGTCCTTCGCGTGACAGAAAGTTGGCATGGTCATAGTCTGTACCCTCTACAGCTGATATGTCAGTTACAAAAAAGTGTTGTCATGTGAGAATATTGTCATGTATAGACTATACGTAACGTGTCATGTATAGATAGAAGGGCCCGGACCTGGACGTCGCGAGGAGCATCGACGGTAATGGTGGCAGCCCGTGGAGCTGCCCTCCTCCCTCAACGTGCTGCAGGAGCTCGGTTCGATGCCGGGGTCGGACGTGGCCTGGGGCGGGCGCGAACGGGGCAGCCGTGGCCTGAACGGCGGGCGCGGCGGGCGAGGGTGCGGCCTGGACGGCGGACGTGGCGGGCGAGGGCGCGGGCTCGCTGTGTTGTTCCTCCCTTGGGGGTGGACACGGCTGGAAAGAAATTCATCCTCAAGCCAAAATTTCCGCCGGCAGCCTCTCAAGCGGCGAAAAAAATGCTTCCTGAGGAGGCACAACGACTGGAGATGCCCTTATGTTCCCCCGGCCTCTTAAACTCCTGACCGCTAGTTTTGTTGGGTCCTTCGCGTGACAGAAAGTTGGCATGATCATAGTCTCTACTCTTTAGTCTCTACCCTCTACAGCTGATATGTCACTTACAAAAAAGTGTTGTCATGTGAGAATATTGTCATGTATAGACTATACCTACAATAAAATGCACATTCACTGCTGGCTGTGGCTGCCACAGAGCACGGCTCTCAATTCCAGAATGCCTGCTCCATGGGAAAGTAGTAACATGACTACCACCAGTTGAATAGTTTTGCTCTAAAGTGGATCTCAACTGCTTGCAAGTGACGCTTGTTGAAGGATAGTTCCGACCGATATATACACAGGAATTATTAATTAATCGAATTAACCATGATACCATGTGACCATGGGATCTGTAACTTAGCTAATCATACTATTTGTAACTTAGTAAGAATCATAAGCGATTCCAACTTAAAAAGAAAAAAAGATTCATAAGCGAGATTCCATCAATGCAGCAGGAGGCCGACGTATACTGGCCTGGGAGCCACTGTTCCCCACCAGAAATTAAAGGGCTGTCACTCTGGTGCCATTAATTTGCGACGAGAGCGAGTACCACTTAATATTTGTCTTCTCATACTGTCGCATGATGGATAAAACGGTGAAAGCAGAGTAGCACCTGCAACGACCACGAGGGCATTATTACCGCTAAGGGCATCTTTAACAACAATCCATAAATTTCCTTTCGCATTCGTCTGTGGACAGAAGGACTAGTCCACGACCATGGGTGCAGAGGCCGCCATCCAACCGTAGCCGCATACATCTGATCTTCCTTATTTTTTTAAGTCCATACGATCAAATAGTCGCATACAAAGGACACAAACGTTCAAATAGCCGCATGTAGCGGTAGTTCAAATTTACAAAAGTTTAATTATTACATCCCAACATTGTTTTTCCCTTAAACCGCCCATTGATGCTCAATCGGATCTTCCTTCAGCTGCTTGTGAGTTGGTTAATACCAAATTTTGTTGATGCATTTGAATAAACTTTTCAAATGCGGCCGGATTCTGGTCTTGAAGTTGGATAGGATCACTCATGTTCTCAAATTTCAGACCCGCGGCAACATCATCGCCCTCATCCTCTATGATCATATTGGGCATGATCACACAACATGTCATCACCTCCCACAAGGTTTCCGGATCCTATTGCTTAGCAGGTCCACGAACAACTGCAAAACGGGCATGTAGAACTCCAAATGCTCTCTCGACATCCTTTCTGGCTGCTTCTTGTCTTTGGACAAGTGAGCCTTTTTCTCGCCAACTAGGTTAGAGATGGTGCTCACAATGGTGACCCATGGAGGATAGATACCGTCAGCCAGATAGTAGCCCATGTTGTACTCATGTCGATTGACAGTATAGTGACAAGGAGGAGTTTTTTCCTTCACTCAGCCTCGCAAACAATGGTGATCGCTGCAACACATTGATGTCTTTGTGAGACCTGGGCATGCCAAAGAAAGCGTGCCAAATCCAAAGATCCTGTGATGCAACTACTTCAAGAATGATGTTGGGCTTTTTAACAATGACCCTGATATTGCCCGTGTAAAGCTTTCGTGTAGTTCTTCCATTTTCAATGCATGCAGTCAAGAGATCCAAGCAAACCTGGCCACCCTCTTGCTTCTGAGATTTCCAAGAGCCTTTCGGTGTCTACCACAGTTGGTTCTCTCAGGTACTGAAGTCTGAACATCTCGACCACGGCAGTTGCAAACCTGACCATGGCATCTCCGCATGTGCTCGCAGATATTCATAGGAACTCGTCCCATGAATCAGCGACTGTGCCGTATGCAAGCATCCGGAGTGCGGTCGTACACTTCTGATAACCAGAGAAGATAATCATTCCCACGACGCCCTTCTTCACAATGAAGTAGTCATCATACGACCGGACGCCATGGTACAAACGATTGAAGACAATCTTGCGCATCCGAAAACGCCGACAGAAATGGCCAGGGAATAGTGCATCGGGGGCAAAGTAGTCGGCCACCATTGTCAAATGGCTGCGTGCCCTGTTGCGGTTGAGCACTCAATGACCCTTGATTGGGCCCTTGAAATTGAGAACATGCTCGTATGCACGCTCCATGTCTTCAAGGACCACCTGCATCATCACCGTCTCGTCGGAGTACGGCTCGTCGGACGACACAACATACTGCTCGTATATGTACTCTAATTCGGAATCCACTCCTAGAAAGAAGAAGGGGAAACTATTTTTAGCTCTGGCAATTTATCGAACAGTTGCCGGGCATGGTTAATATAGCAATAGTGGATGGTAGCTGGCGAGGTGGTCGGAGGACAGCGGTTGAACGATGATGGAGAAGAAGCGGGGTGGAGCCTTGCTGGAGCGCTGGAGGTGACGGAGACGTAGAGTTCCAGTAGTGGTGTGGCGTGGCGGCCGGGGTGGTGGAGCAGCGGCGAAGGCAAGAGAGAAAATAAGGAGGGAGAGAAAATGTGGAAGAAGGAGTCACGGGGTCCAGGAAGGGTTTGGGGTGGGCCGGGGTATCGGATTCTTACAATTCGGGTGTCCGGACTCCCACAAAGCCCCTTCACGTTTGTCTCCGGTTTGCGGGAGAAAACGCATCTGGACCGCCTCGCGGATCGATACAGACCCATGTTGGATGGCTTCTACGGTCCATACGGATGCAGGCCGTTTGTGGGTCCGCCTTGGAGATGCCCTAAGAGCATCTACAATCAGACTTAGCAAATCCCCGCCCCCTAAACATTCACGGAGGTGTCTGGTCAGTGTTCGGGCGTGTTTGTTTTGAGCCCATATTTGTCCGTGCATGCAGCCATGCTCCTCATTTTCACCAGGAGGGTCTTCTTGGTGAAGGAAATATGCCCTAGAGGCAATAATAAAGTTATTATTTGTTTCCTTGTATCATGATAAATGTTTATTATTCATGCTAGAATTGTATTAACCGGAAACATAATACATGTGTGAATACATAGACAAACAAAGTGTCACTAGTATGCCTCTACTTGACTAGCTCGTTGATCACAGATGGTTATGCTTCCTAACCATAGACATGAGTTGTTATTTGGTTAACGGGATCACATCATTAGGAGAATGATGTGATTGACTTGACCCATTCCATTAGCTTAGCACTTGATCGTTTAGTTTGTTGCTATTGCTTTCTTCATAACTTATATATGTTCCTATGACTATGAGATTATGCAACTCCCGTTTACCGGAGGAACACTTTGTGTGCTACCAAACGTCACAACGTAACTGGGTGATTATAAAGGTGCTCTATAGGTGTCTCCGAAGGTATTTGTTGGGTTGGCGTATTTCGAGATTAGGATTTGTCACTCCGATTGTTGGAGAGGTATCTCTGGGCCCTCTCGGTAATGCACATCACTCAAGCCTTGCAAGCATTGCAACTAATAAGTTAGTTGCGGGATGATGTATTACGGAACGAGTAAAGAGACTTGCCGGTAACGAGATTGAACTAGGTATTGAGATACCGACGATCGAATCTCGGGCACGTAACATACCGATGACAAAGGGAACAACGTATATTGTTATGCAGGTTGACCGATAAAGATCTTCGTAGAATATGTAGGAGCCAATATGAGGATCCAGGTTCCGCTATTGGTTATTGACCGGAGACGTGTCTCGGTCATGTCTACATAGTTCTTGAACCCGTAGGGTCCGCACGCTTAAAGTTCGGTGACGATCGTAGTTAGGGTTTTTGTGTTTTGATGTACCGAAGGTTGTTCGGTGTCCCGGATGTGATCACAGACATGACGAGGAGTCTCTAAATGGCCGAGACATAAAGATTGATATATTGGAAGTCTATATTTGGATATTGGAAACGTTCCGGGTGAAATCGGGATTTTACCGGAGTACCAGGGGGGGGGGGTGTTACCGGAACACCCTCGGGGGTTATTGGGCCTACATGGGCCCTAAGGGAGAAGATGAGAGCCGGCCAGGGCAGGCCATGCGCCCCCTCCCCCCTAGTACGAATAGGACAAGGAAGGGGGGGGAGCGCCCCCCTTTCCTCTTTCTCCCTCCCCCTTCCTTTTCCAACAAGGCAAGAGGGGGGAGTCCTACTCCCGGTGGGAGTAGGACTCCTTCAGGCGCACCCCTTGGGCCGGCCACACCTCCCCCTCTCCCTCCTTTATATACGGGGGAAAGGGGGCACCCCATGACACACAAGTTGATCTTCGTGATCGTTCCTTAGCCGTGTGCGGTGCCCCCTTCCACCATATTCCACCTCGGTCATATCGTAGCGGTGTCTAGGCGAAGCCCTACGTCGGTAGAACATCATCACCATCATCACGCCGTCGTGCTAATGAAACTCTCCCTCAACACTTTGCTGGATCGGTGCTCGAGGGACGTCACCGAGTTGAACGTGTGCAGAACTCGGAGGTGCCGTACGTTCGGTACTTGGATCGGTCGGATCGGGAAGACGTACGACTACTTCCTCTATGTTGTGTCAACGCTTCCGTTGCCGGTCTACGAGGGTACGTAGACAACACTCTCCCCTCTCGTTGCTATGCATCACCATGATCTTGCGTGTGTGTAGGTATTTTTTTTGAAATTACTACGTTCTCCAACAGTGGCATCCGAGCCTAGGTTTTATGTGTTGATGTTATGCACGAGTAGAACACAAGTGAGTTGTGGGCGATATAAGTCATACTGCTTACCAGCATGTCATACTTTGGTTCGGCGGTATTGTTGGATGAAGATGCCCGGACCGACATTACGCGTACGCTTACGCGAGACTGGTTCTACCGACGTGCTTTGCACACAGGTGGCTGGCGGGTGTCAGTTTCTACAACTTTAGTTGAACCAAGTGTGGCTAGGCCCGGTCCTTGCAAAGGTTAAACCAGCACCAACTTGACAAACTATCATTGTGGTTTTGATGAGTAGGTAAGAACGGTTTTTGCTAAGCCCGTAGCAGCCACGTAAAACTTGCAACAAGAAAGTAGAGGGCGTCTAACTTGTTTTTGCAGGGCATGTTGTGATGTGATATGGTCAAGATATGTGGTGCGACACCTTGATCTCCATCGTAGCATCGTTGTCGTCTCGCCAATCTTATGCTTCCACGACTATCGCTACCGCTTAGTGATAAAGTAAAGCATTACAGCGCGATTGTATTGCATACAATAAAGCGACAACCATATGGCTCCTGCCAGTTGCCGATAACTCGTAGTAGCACCTGGGTATTTGATACTGGTTCTATTGCTAACATTTGCAACTCGAAATAGGGGCTATGGATTAAGCGAAGATTGGCTAAGGACGAGGTGACGATGCGCGTGGGAAATGGTTCCAATGTGAGGACCCCGATTCCAAGCCACATCGATCTAGCCGGTAACACCTCATATCACTTTGCGGCCTCACGCACGGTATCCCACGGGTGTCGCCTTACCATGGCCCGGGATCGTTTGCGCCTTTTGGCTCATGTATATGATAGTGTCGCTAGCATCCATATGACAGAGAACCCGGGCCGACATGGCTAGTCGTGAACCCAAAGCGGCACAGACCTATGGAGACAGGCATACATGAATCACATCGAACATGTCGGCCATCAACGAGTGATTCCGGGCTGTAGCACTGGGCTAACATGACTCCGGGGATCCCGGGCTGTAGCAGGCTAGGCAGGACTCCGAAAGTCACCACGTGACATTTCCCCGAAGGGACAGACATAGGGACGAAGTGAAACACATGCCGGCCAGTCAAGTGTCCTGAACAGTAGTGCTGGGCTAGCAGGACTCCGGTGAACCGGGCTGTAGCGGACTACTATGGCTCGAGGAACACTAGACTACATTTCCCCATAAGAAAGGCTGCCAAGGATAAACAACTAGATTGTCGGATCCCACTCATACCAAGCATTTCAATCATACACACAATATGCCCGATATGAGTACATACAACATGGCATCACAACAAAACTCTACAACTCAAGTACTTTATTTAAAGGCTCCAGAGAGCCATACATAACATGTCATACAGATAGGGGTCACATGACCCGACACTCAAGTCATACAATCATACAAGCATATGCGGAAGCAACTAGTCTGAGTACAGACTCTAGAAAGAAAGAAGGCTTCTCGAAGCCTGTGTATCTACATAGGGCCCTCCATGGTCGGAATCACCACCTGGGTGGCTAGTCACTCGTCGACGTCAAGGTCTACATAAAACCCATCGGAGGGGGCAGTGTTGTCGTTTGAAAACAATAAATAAGCAAACATGAGTACAAAGGTACTCAGCAAGTCTTACAACAGAACCTACTATACATGCTTATTCTCAAGAAGGTGGTGGGGTTAATGCAGCAAGCCAGCTTTGACTCTTGGGTAAACTATCCTACGGAACTTCACTAGTAAAATAGTTTTCGCACACGAGTCCACTACTCACCAACACAATACTCCACCGGGGATCCTCCCTCGTCATCCTATGAGAGGGCCATCCTCGGTACTCACACTTATCTTGAGTCTTTTAGTAGTATCCATTAACTTGTCTATGAACTGTATAGGCAACCAAGTAGTCCTTTACCGCGGACACGGCTATTCGAATAGTTTTATACCCTGCAGGGGTGTACTTTGTCATACACGCTTTCACCACTTACCGCCATCTACACGACATGTACTCGGCAACCTTCAAGCAGAAGTCCAGCGAGGGTGTCGGCCACGGCCTACCTAAACACCTAAGTCTCTAGTCCAGGTTTATCGCCTATCCAGGTTCCATCCGCAGGGAGTCCGGCCGAGGTTTCCACATATGGCCCCGAACGATGTGAACAGGGTTCCCGAGACACCAAACGGGTGACTCGGTACACCGTGCCACGGTGTATCTACCGCAACATAGCCCACCCCTAGGGTCAGCGCTACGCACAGCCGCCAACACATAACCTACAAGCACCAGAAACTATTTGCAACTCCTGGACAGAGTACTAGGGTGATTAAGAAGCCGAGAGGGTCAATTAAGGATCCCGATGCATGGTAGTAGCTGAATCTTAAATCACACATACAGATCTCAGTTATTATGGACGGTCTCAACGAAACAACCCACCATGTACTCCTACATGGCCTCTCATCGATACCTTTACCAAAACATGTTCAACACATCCCTCATATTACCGACATAAGCATTTCACTCTAGCCCATCACCCCGATGAACCAGACCTGACACAACTCTAAGCATAGCAGGCATAGCAAGGTAGGAATCACATACCTGGCTCAATCAACTCCTACACATGCTAGTGAGTTTCATCTAGTTACTGTGGCAATGACAGGTCATGCAGAGGATAAGGGTTCAACTACCGTAGCACACAGCAGTTTGAATCGCGTTGTCTTAATGCAGTAAACAAGAGCAGAAGCGAGAACATGGGTTTGTATCGGAATGATCAATGGTTGCTTGCCTGATGGAGTGGTAGCGGGATACTACCCTTCAGTTGGATACTCGTGAATATCCTCGGAGGCAGAACCTACCACGAAGAACACATCGGAACACAATCAACACATGACGATATGCAACAATATGATGCATGCTATGACATGGCAATATGATTGTGTCTTGGCCTAATGCAAGCTAAAATAGGAAGGGATGAACTCATTTGAATCAAAGATTCAAATATTAGCTCATTAAACATGGCATTTATAGTGCATTACCTTATTCTGCTTAAACAGAAAGGTAAACTTGTTTTGTCATGCATGAAACCATTACAGATGGATAGATTGAATTTTTCTGATAATTTTTCATATATAATTTATCTCATTTGGAGCTATGGTTGAATTTCTATGAATTTTTGAAGTTTGAACTATTTTCTGGAATTTCCTGTATATAAATAAAGCCAGAAAATCAATTACTGCATCAGCAATGCGTCAAGGTGACGTCAGCAGGTCAAAGGCGCCAGCCAGGTCAAACCTGACTGGTGGGGCCCACTGGTTAGTGTCTCTGTGCACTAACTACGTTTAGTTAGCCTAATTAACTGGCAGGGCCCACTAGTCAGTGACTATACTAATTAACTAACCTATTTAGTTAGCACTAACAGAGTAATTAGTCGAGCAGGGCCCGCGTGTCGGTGAGAGAGAGGGGGGAGGTCAACCCACGTCAGCAGAGTCAACCTCGCCGGTCAGCGGGTCAAAGCCTGCCGGCGAGGCCAGACGCGGTGGCGCGCTGCGGAAATCGCCCACAGGGCACCAATTGATGCGCGGAGAGTAGCTACGGGTAGCTGGGGACGATCCGCGTCGTTTGGTGGTGGTGGTTGGGCTCGGGGTGGCTGGAAACGTCGCCGGCGACGAGCCTTGCGGTCGCTGGAGTCGGGTGAAAACGAGCCTGAGGCTACGGGGCACGACGAGGCGTGTGGTGAGGTGCGTTGTGCCCCTAGGGATGCGGTGGAGTGGTTAGACTAGGTGGCGTGGGCGAAGACACGTCGGTGACGAGCTCCACGGCGGCGCGTGCGGGTGAGCTTCGTGTGCTTGTTGTGGTGCACGAGAAGAGGAACGGAGAGGTTGGGGAGGTGCAACAGCTCACGGCGATCACGTAGAGGTAGACGGCGCGGTCGGGGACGAGTCGATGCTGCGGCGATGTCGAAAGGGATCTCCGGCGATGCTCGGTGAAGATGAGGTCGAAGAAGACGTTGCAGAGCGTGTGAGCGCTCGGGGCTCGGCTGCTCGACGGAGTCGTCGATGGCGGAGAGGATGGACACGGTGGTGCAACACAAGGACGTCGGTGGACGCGGTTTCACGGTGGCGCGAGATCGGCAGCGTCGGCCATGGCGGGGGAAGAGCGAGGGAGAGGGACCAGTGGGAAAGTGCGGTGTTTGTGAGGTCGGGGGAAGCAAGGGAGTTCGTCCCACGTCGACAGCTCGACGAGGGGAGCGGCGAGGCGGCGGCGGCTGCGTGGCGTGCATGCGGTGCTCGCCGTCAAGCACCTGCCTGCCTGCCTAGCCGAGCCAAGCTGCTCGCTGGCGCGGTGGCTGGGCTGGGCCGGCAGGTGGGCCTGGTGGGTGGCGCCAGGTAAGGCCCAGGTGGGCTTCTCCCTCTCCCTTTTTTGATTTTTGTTTCCTTTTCTATTTTTCTGTAGCTTTAGGGCTTTATTTAAAATACCTAGGCACTTTCTAAAATCCTGGAAATAATTGTGGGCTCTATTGGGATTATTCCTAACAGAAAACATTTACTTCCAGAATTATTTGAACATTTAAAATATTTATTAGCATTTAAATGTCCAAAGGCAACATACATATGATTTAATCCAGTGACCTTTTGTTGACCTAGAAAATTGTGCACCAATTTTGCCAGAGGTTCTAACCCAAGGCAAAGAGGGTGAACATTTTAGAAGGGCATTTCAGGTTCATTGAAATTATTTTTAGTAAACCCTAGTTGATTTCAGGGGGGGGGGGTGCTGGGGGTTCTGCCTTCCCCATTTCAAGTTTCTAATGAAAGTAAACATGATGCACACTCTAATGCATGAACTAGCTAGGGTGTGACAACTCACCCCCACTCAAAAGAATCTCGTCCCGAGATTTAGGATCCTCTGGAAAGAAGGTGGGGTACTTGAGTCGAAGATGATCCTCCCTTTCCCAAGTGGCTTCTTCCTCGGAATGGTGTGACCATTGAACCTTGAGAAACTTGATATTACGACGTCGAGTGGTACGCTCGGCTTGATCAAGGATACGAACGGGATATTCCCGATAAGAGAGGTTATCTTGTAGATCAAGCGTTTCGTGGTCCATTCCACGGATAGGATCCGCGAAGCAACGCCTGAGTTGCGAAACGTGGGAGACATCGTGAACTCTGGAAAGATGCGGAGGTAGTTCCAATTGGTAGGCAACTTCTCCTCGTTTGGAAAGAATGCGAAAGGGTCCAATGTAACGAGGAGCCAATTTGCCTTTGATACCAAAACGATGGGTTCCCTTTAACGGGGTAACCCGAAGGTAAGCCTTCTCGTCAACTTCATAAGTCATAGGCTTATGTTTGCGATCATATTGACTCTTTTGGCGAGATTGGGCTTTTTCCAAATTCTCACAAATTGCGTGAACCTGCTCTTCTGCTTCCTGAATCATATCCGGGCCAAAGAGTTGTCTTTCCCCGGTTTCTAACCAGTTAAGAGGCGTTCGACATTTTCGTCCATAAAGAACTTCGAAAGGAGCTTTGCCCAAGCTAGCTTGATAACTATTGTTATAAGCAAACTCCGCGAATGGAAGGCATTTCTCCCAACTCATTCCAAACGAGATAACAGAAGCTCGGAGCATATCTTCCAGAATTTGATTGACTCGCTCTACTTGACCACTTGATTGAGGATGGAAGGCGGTGCTAAAGGAGAGATGGGTTCCCATAGCATTTTGGAAACTTTCCCAAAATCAAGAGGTGAAGAGACTCCCATGGTCCGAGTTAATTTCCAATGGAACACCATGAAGAGACACTATTTGGGAGATGTATAAATCAGCTAGCTGGCTAGCGGTGATACTCTCACGAACAGGTAGGAAGTGGGCTACTTTGGAAAGTCGGCCGATCACAACAAAGATGGCATTATTCCCTCTCTTGGTCCTGGGAAACCCAGTGATGAAATCCATACTGATTTTATCCCATTTCCATTCAGGAATAGCCAAAGATTGAAGGGTGCCAGCAGGCCGTTGGTGCTCCGCTTTTACACGATGACAAGCGTCACAGTTAGCAATGTATTGAGCGATTTATCTCTTCATCCTAGTCCACCAAAACCTCTGGCATAGGTCTTGATACATTTTGGTACTACCGGGATGAATGGTGAAAGGGGATTCATGAGCTTCCTTAAGGATCAACTGGCGTAGATGTTGTTTCTTGGGAACCACCAAACGGTTCTCGAAGAAGACAGCACCTTGCTCATCCATGGAGAAACATTTAGCAACTCCGCTAACGATGTTTTCCTTAATCTGGGATATGCACTTATCATACCGCTGGGCGGTTATGATCTGATCCATAAGGTTAGGTTTCGCCACCAGGGTGGATAGGAATCCTCGAGGAACAATGAGAAGATCAAGCTTATGAAATTCCTCATGGAGAAGTGGTTGACTTTGTTGTAACATCAGGTTGTTACAATAGGACTTACGACTTAGTGCATCAGCCATGACATTGTGAAAGCACAAGTGCTCCCTAGGTGGTTTTGATAATTGATGACAACTTATCTCTTGTTGGACTAACGTTTTCATCTAGTATGTTTCAGATAAGTTCAACAATGGAGTGGCATGGACTAAAGGGTGTGGGAAGGTCTCCAAGATACTAAGGACAAAGGATTGGCTAAAGCTTGAAGTTCAAGACTCTTCATTTTACATTTTAGTGATCCAAGATCACATTGAGTCCATAGGAAAAGCCAATACTATCAAGGAGGGATGAGGTGTTGCTTAATGAGCCTCTTGCTCAAGTGCTTAATGATATGCTCCAAAATCCTCAGCTACTTTCCCATATCCACAAATGACCTAAACCCTAAGCCAAACTCGGTCATACCGATTCTATCTATCCGGCGCCACCGAGTTTCATATGTCATAAGCCACTTCCAATCCCTAATCGATTCGGTCTCACCGATAGGATCTCAGTCTCACCGAGATGGGCTTGCAAACTCTCTGTTACCTACTGCATTATTCTCGGTCCCACCGAGATATGCAATCGCTCCCACCGAGTTTGCTTGGCCAGTTCTCTGTTTCGCTTATTACCCAAATCGGTCCCACCGAGTTTGAGTAATCGGTCAACCCGAGTTTTGGATTTACCCTAACCCTAGCACATCGGTCTCACCGAGTTGATTCAGTCGGTCCCACCGAGATCTCTAACAGTCACTAGGTTTACCTTTTCGGTCCGACCGAGTTTGTTGATTCGGTCCCACCGAGATTGGAAAACTGTGTGTAACGGTTGGATTTTGTGTGGAGGCTATAAATACCCCTCCACCTCCTCTTCACTCGTGGAGAGAGCTATCAGACTAAGCCTACACTTCCAGCATCCTATTTCTGAGAGAGAACTACCTACTCATGTGTTGAGGCTAAGATATTCCATTCCTATCATATGAATCTTGATCTCTAGCCTTCCCAAGTTGCTTTCCACTCAAATCTTCTTTCCACCAGATCCAAATCCTATGAGAGAGAGTTGAGAGTTGGGGAGACTATCATTTGAAGCACAAGAGCAAGGAGTTCATCATCAACACACCATTTGTTACTTCTTGGAGAGTGGTGTCTCCTAGATTGGCTAGGTGTCACTTGGGAGCCTCCGACAAGATTGTGGAGTTGAACCAAGGAGTTTGTAAGGGCAAGGAGATCGCCTACTTCATGAAGATCTACCGCTAGTGAGGCAAGTCCTTCGTGGGCGATGGACATAGTGGGATAGACATGGTTGTTTCTTCGTGGACCCTTCGTGGGTGGAGCCCTCCGTGGACTCGCACAACCGTTACCCTTCGTGGGTTGAAGTCTCCATCAACCTGGATGTAGGATAGCACCACCTATCCGAACCACGGGAAAAACATTCGTGTCTCCGATTGCGTTTGAATTCTCCAAACCCTTCCCTTTACATTCTTGCAAGTTGCATGCTTTACTTTCCGCTGCCTATATACACTTTGCATACTTGCTTGATATGTATTGTGAGTGTTGAAATTATGCTTAACCTCCACTCAAACCGAAAAAGCTTAAAAATTGCAACTTTGGCATGAAGTGTCTAATCACCCCCCTCTAGACACATCTACTTCAAGGTCCTACAAGTGGTATCAAAGCTTTGGTCTCCATTGCCTTGGTTTAATCACCATTGGAGGAAGATGGATGTGTCTACTTTAGGGAGTCTTAGACATAGAGTGCCTATTCTTGATGGAGAGTATTTTCATGAGTGGAAAAATGAGATGCTTGCAATTTTCAATCAATATCACTTAAACAAGTATATTGCTAGCCCTTGTGCACCTCACATTGATCCCTTGCATCCTACCCTAGATGAAGATATTGACATGATTCGCAATCTTAGAACTACTGAGCTCATCATTAGAGGATTGCCCAAAAACTTGATTGCTAGTTTGCCTACTCTTAATTGTGCTTATACTATATGGAAATTTCTTGAGGAACGATTTCCCGACCATTCCTTAAAAAATTTGGATAAAATTCTCCATAAATCTATTGCCTTGAGTAAGATGAACTCTAGTGATCCTAACTTTGGTGATTTTCTACTTGAGCTTGCCAATCTCAAGCGAGCTAAGGGAGATGTTGGAATCATTAGTGATATTATATTCGAAGCTATAAGAATTCATAAAAGTGACCATTTTGATGATCATTTATCTAATGAATTACCCTCTCTAGGAAATGATGAGTCACAAGATCATGGTGAACATGGATACTATGATGATGATGATGATAGTGACTTCAATCTTGATGATGCAATGAGACACTTTGGTCTTACGGCAAATCTTCGGGGATATGAATCAGGAGGAAAGGAATGGGTTCTTGATAGTGGATGTACTGATCATATGACCGGAGATGAAGAGATGTTCCGTGAGCTTGCTGAAAATGACGGCCCTCGAAAATATGTCACCTTTGGTGATAATTCAAAGGGTAAAGTAGTTGGCCTTGGTAAGGTGGCCATCTCACATGATAGTTCCATTCAAAATGTCATGCTCGTTGAATCTCTCGGCTACAACTTACTTTTAGTATCTAGACTTGCTGATTTCGGTTTAAATGTCCTATTTACTGAGGTAGATTGCCAAGTGTTTCGTCGAGACAATCATAAAATGGTCTTTACCGGTATGCGTAGAGGTGACCTTTACATTGTCGACTTCTCTAAAAAGGCACAACCTAAAACTTGCTTTATTGCTAAATCCTCAAAAGGTTGGTTGTGGCATAGACGACTAGGTCACGTTGGCATGAGAAATCTTGACAAGCTTATTAAAGGAAATCATATCCTTGGAGTTAACGATGTCATATTTGATAAGGATAGACTTTGCAGTGCTTGTCAAGCAGGTAAACAGGTTGGAGGAAGACATCCCGTGAAGAACATCATGACCACAAGGAGGCCACTCGAGCTACTTCATATGGATCTTTTTGGTCCCAATGCCTACAAGAGTCTCGGTGGAAATTCTTTTGGTCTAGTTATAGTTGATGATTTTTCAAGATTTACGTCGGTGTTCTTTCTTAATGACAAGTCGCAGGTTCAGAAGATCTTCAAAAATTTCGCTAGGAAGGCCCAAAATCAGTTTGACGTGAAGATCAAGAAGGTTCGAAGTGACAACGGAACGGAGTTCAAGAACGCAAATGTGGATACCTTTCTTGACGAGGAAGGGATTTCACACGAGTTCTTGGCTACGTACACACCTCAACAAAATGGAGTTGTTGAGAGGAAGAACCGGACGCTCATCGAAATGGCAAGAACAATGCTTGATGAATACAAGACGCTGAAGCACTTTTGGGCAGAAGCGGTTGAGACAGCTTTTCACGCAACAAATCGCTTGTATCTTCACAAGCTACTCGGCAATACAGCATACGAGCTCCTCACCGGTAACAAACCCCAAGTTGGATACTTTCGAGTATTCGGCTCGAAGTGCTACATTCTTGATAAGCATCGTCGTTCAAAGTTTGCTCCTAAATCTCATGAAGGTTTTCTACTTGGTTATGGCTCAAACTCTCACACTTACCGTGTCTACAACAATTTCACCCGAAAGGTTGAAGAGACGGTAGATGTGAAGTTTGATGAATCTAATGGCTCACAAGTAGAGCAATTGCCAATTGATGTAGGAGACAAAGACCCTTCAGAAGCAATCCAAGACTTGTCCATAGGCAAAGTTCGTCCAACAGAGGTGAAGGAGAGTACTTCATCCGTCCAAGTGGAGGCTTCTACTTCACAACAAGGTGAACCAAGAATTGATACGGAAGCATCCACAAGTGGGACACACCAAGATGAAGAAGACAAGGAAATGCATCAAGACGAACATCAACAACCTCCCTCTCCACCACGACAAGAGAATGACAACGTCAACAATGAAGAAGGCCAAGAAGAAGAACAAGATGAAGAAAATGTTCAACGAAGACCCAAGCAAAAGTTCTCACGAGTTCGAGCAAGAATCGCCAAAGATCATCCCGTCGAGAAAATCTTCAATAATATACAAACCGGGAGAATCACTCGCTCAAAAACTCGTTTAGCTAACTTTTGTGAAAACTATTCATTCATCTCTAGCATTGAACCTATGAAGGTTGAAGAAGCATTGGAAGATCCGGATTGGATAAACGCTATGCATGAAGAGCTACACAATTTTGAGAGAAACCAAGTTTGGACATTGGTTGAGAAGCCCGACAACAACCACGACATCATTGGTACCAAATGGGTGTTTCGCAATAAGCAGGATGAAGATGGACAAGTGGTTCGCAACAAAGCACGTCTCGTCGCCCAAGGATACACACAAGTCGAAGGTATGGACTATGGTGAGACATATGCTCCCGTTGCTAGACTTGAGTCCATTCGCATCTTACTTGCCTATGCCAATCACCATAACATCACCTTGTACCAAATGGACATTAAAAGTGCTTTTCTAAATGGTGTAATAGAGGAGGAAGTTTATGTCAAACAACCTCCCGGCTTTGTCAATCCTAAGAAACCTAATCATGTTTACAAACTTCACAATGCTCTTTATGGTCTTAAACAAGTTCCTAGAGCATGGTATAAATGCTTGACCAAGTTCCTTATTGCAAGTGGTTTCGAAATTGGTAAAATTGATTCTACTCTTTTTACTAAAAGGGTTAATGGAGAACTATTTGTATGCCAAATTTATGTTGATGATATCATATTTGGTTCAACTAACCCTCTCTTTAGTGAAAAGTTTGGAAAGCTAATGTCAGAGAAGTTTGAGATGTCTATGATGAGTGAACTCAAATTCTTTCTCGGTTTGCAAATCAAGCAAACTAAGGAAGGTACACTTGTCTCTCAAATGAAGTACACCAAGGACCTATTCAAGAAGTTCAATATGCAAGAATGCAAAGGTATGTCTACACCCATGCCTACTAGTGGACATAATGATTTGACCAAAGATGGTGAACCGGTTGATCAAAAGGTTTATCGCTCTATGATTGGTTCATTGTTATACCTATGTGCTTCACGTCCCGTTATTATGCTAAGTGTGTGCATGTGTGCAAGATATCAAGCTGCCCCTAAAGAATGTCATCTTAAGGCCATGAAAAGGATAGTTAGATACTTAATTCATACACCAAATTTTGGCATCTGGTACCCTAAGAGGTCTTCTTTTGATCTTGTTGGCTATTCCGACTCGGATTATGCCGGAGACAAGGTTGATAGAAAGTCAACTTCGGGTACTTGTCAATTTCTTGGTAGATCTCTTGTGTCTTGGTCTTCCAAGAAACAAAACTCCGTATCCTTATCCACCGCCGAAGCTGAATACATTGCTGCTGGTTCATGTTGTGCTCAATTACTTTGGATGACCCAAACTCTTAAAGATTATGGGATCTATGTGAAACATGTTCCACTGCTTTGTGACAATGAAAGTGCTATCAAAATTGGTCATAATCTAGTACAACATTCTCGAACCAAGCATATTGAAGTTCGTCATCATTTCATTCGAGATCATGTTGCTAAGGGTGACATAAATCTTAAGCATGTTCGCACTGATAAGCAATTAGCGGATATATTCACTAAACCACTTGATGAGAAAGTGTTTTGCAGGTTGAGAGGAGAATTGAACATCATTGATGCTTCGAACTTGGAGTAGGAACTCCATTGGATACATGCAAGACATGAGCTTATGACTAATCCATGATATATCTCTTATGATGACTATCTTATGTCTTGGATATATTTGTACCTTGCATGTTGTCTAACCCATGTAGGTGCTTGGTTGAATCTAATTCCATGAGGTTGCGACTCACTCACATCTTGAGCAATCTCTACATCACCAAGTCTTTACACGATGGTGGTTGAAGACAAGGACGCACAAAATCATTCAAACATATCCTTTGACAAATCCTATGTTGAGCTTCATGAATGTAATTTTTGGATACACAAGTGCTTTTCCTTGCAAGAACTAATCCATGTAGGTAGATGAACTCAAACTCCAAGTGGTGCTCCAAACTCTTGATGGGCTACATCAACCATGAGCACCCACACAAGTTCAACTACATGAGAAAGAACCACACCACCACCCAAGGTATGTTATTCCATCTTAGAGAAGCTTTACTCCGAGACATGAGTCAAAGCAACTCAACAAGATGTGAATACATCAAGATGCTTAAACAAAAAATGGTAACCCCATTTTGAGCTTAAACGATGAGTATGACCTATGATCAAGTGTTCTCACTTGACTCCTAAGTCAATATACTCTAACATAGGTGACTATGTCACCGCCCAACTCTAGATGAAGTTCTCTTGTGTTCCTTCTTTGTGTTATTGCATTTGTCTCATGCTTGTTTATTTGTTCCCTTCTCTTTTTCAAAAAAAAAACTTCATCTAGATCTTCCAGTCTCTTCTCTTTTCCTTTTGTTTTTGTTCTGCATTTAATTCATTGCAAATCTTTGTGAGATCTTATTTGACTAGTGAGCTGAGCTAACAAGTGTTCTCTCTGTCATGAACTCGGTTTCACCGATGTGTAATTTTCGGTCCAACCGAATCCCTTCGGTACCACCAAAACATACCACTCGGTGCCACCGATTTCACAACAGGAAAAACAGTTTGTCACATAATCTCTATTTCTTCTGATCCAGCTTCACTCAATGAATCTTGTCTCAATTTTATTCTTTGCTTTATGCTGAGTCTCAAGGACCAACCCTATTCGACGGATTCCAGAAAAACCTTCCTGGAAATTGATGTCAAAGGGGGAGAGAGAGATCACATCAAAGCCTATCTTCAGGGAGAGAGAGATCACATCAAAGCACTAAAGGGGGAGAGAAAGTCTCAAGGATCCCAGACGTCCCAGATAATGTATTAAGGGGGAGAAAGAGATCTCTAGGGGGAGAGACAATACTCAAGGATCCCAGATGCTTGATGTTCAAGAGGAGAGATGTCACATGTCTTTTTAGGGGGAAAGACATATTCATTTGTATCTTTCAGCTCTGATTTTCTATTCCCTATCTTCTCCCAATATCCCATGAAAGATTCAGGGGGAGCAATACACCCATGGGAAAGAAATCAGTCAAATTCATTGCATATCTTTACTCTTGGGGACATGTTGAATCCAATGTGGTACCTTGTACTCACTCTCTACATGTCATCCCAGTCTTGGTATTCTTGTGGTTTCTTTTGTTTGCTCTGGCTAGTGGATGTACCTGTGTTATCTAACCTTGTTTGTGCAGGTTCATTCCATCCTAAGCCAACTTAAGACTACAAGGTAAGTGTATGCATCAAAATCATGAGTATGAGGAATTCTTGCTTATGTACATACTGTTTGCAAGAAGGACTCATGAGCATGAAGGTATTTTCCTTAACAAATCTTTTGCTCTGATGCATATGACCAAGATACATGTAACACATTGCCCACTCTGTCATGGTTATGCTCTCACATGTCTCTATATTTCATATTCACATGAGTGCATACATGTAGGGGGAGCCTATGTTTGTTACATGTCCTTCCAAAGCTTTACTTGCTATTCTTTGTATCTTTATCTAAAGCTTTGATGTATGTTGCCATCAATTACCAAAAAGGGGGAGATTGAAAGCACAAGTGCTCCCTAGGTGGTTTTGATAATTGATGACAACATATCTCTTGTTGGACTAACGTTTTCATCTAGTATGTTTCAGATAAGTTCAACAATGGAGTGGCATGGACTAAAGGGTGTGGGAAGGTCTCCAAGATACTAAGGACAAAGGATTGGCTAAAGCTTGAAGTTCAAGACTCTTCATTTTACATTTTAGTGATCCAAGATCACATTGAGTCCATAGGAAAAGCCAATACTATCAAGGAGGGATGAGGTGTTTCTTAATGAGCCTCTTGCTCAAGTGCTTAATGATATGCTCCAAAATCCTCAGCTACTTTCCCATATCCACAAATGACCTAAACCCTAAGCCAAACTCGGTCATACCGATTCTATCTATCCGGCGCCACCGAGTTTCATATGTCATAAGCCACTGCCAAACCCTAATCGATTCGGTCTCACCGATGGGATCTCGGTCTCATCGAGATGGGCTTGCAAACTCTCTGTTACCTACTGCATTATTCTCGGTCCCACCGAGATATGCAATCGGTCCCACCGAGTTTGCTTGGCCAGCTCTCTGTTTCGCTTATTACCCAAATCGGTCCCACCGAGTTTGAGTAATCGGTCAAACCGAGTTTTGGATTTACCCTAACCCTAGCACATCGGTCTCAGCGAGTTGATTCAGTCGGTCCCACCGAGATCTCTAACGGTCACTAGGTTTACCTTTTCGGTCCGACCGAGTTTGTTGATTCGGTCCCACCGAGATTGGAAAACTGTGTGTAACGGTTGGATTTTGTGTGGAGGCTATAAATACCCCTCCACCTCCTCTTCACTCGTGGAGAGAGCTATCAGACTAAGCCTACACTTCCAGCATCCTATTTCTGAGAGAGAACTACCTACTCATGTGTTGAGGCCAAGATATTCCATTCCTATCATATGAATCTTGATCTCTAGCCTTCCCAAGTTGCTTTCCACTCAAATCTTCTTTCCAACAGATCCAAATCCTATGAGAGAGAGTTGAGAGTTGGGGAGACTATCATTTGAAGCACAAGAGCAAGGAGTTCATCATCAGCACACCATTTGTTACTTCTTGGAGAGTGGTGTCTCCTAGATTGGCTAGGTGTCACTTGGGAGCCTCCGACAAGATTGTGGAGTTGAACCAAGGAGTTTGTAAGGGCAAGGAGATCGCCTACTTCGTGAAGATCTACCGCTAGTGAGGCAAGTCCTTCGTGGGCGATGGCCATGGTGGGATAGACAAGGTTGTTTCTTCATGGACCCTTCGTGGGTGGAGCCCTCCGTGGACTCACGCAACCGTTACCCTTCGTGGGTTGAGGTCTCCATCAACGTGGATGTAGGATAGCACCACCTATCTGAACCACGGGAAAAACATCCATGTCTCCGATTGCGTTTGAATTCTCCAAACCCTTCCCTTTACATTCTTGCAAGTTGCATGCTTTACTTTCTGCTGCCTATATACACTTTGCATACTTGCTTGATATGTATTGTGAGTGTTGAAATTATGCTTAACCTCCACTCAAACCGAAAAAGCTTAAAAATTGCAACTTTGGCATGACGTGTCTAATCACCCCCCTCTAGACACATATACTTCAAGGTCCTACACATTGGCTTTGCCCGGGGTGTAAGTTATTCCTAAGTCGTAATTCGAGATCAACTCGACCCAACGTCTTTGCCTGAGATTCAAATCTGGTTGGGTGAAGATATATTTCAAACTTTGGTGATCGGTGAAGATCTCGCAACGATTACCGAGAAGGTAATGTCGCCAGGTTTTAAGTGCATGGACTACAGCTGCAAGCTCTAGATCATGTGTAGGATAATTTTCCTCATGTGGATGTAATTGCCGTGAGGCATAGGAAATTACCTGACGTTCTTGCATGAGTATGCAACCTAATCCTTGTCGCGAGGCATCGCAATAGATAATAAAGTCCTTGGAGAAGTCTGGTGGTACCAGTACGGGGGCAGATGTCAGGCGTCTTTTCAGTTCCTGAAAGCTGAACTCGCACTGCGGAGTCCACTCGAACTTTTTATCTTTCTTGAGGAGTTCAGTTAGAGGTTTAGCAACCTTGGAGAAATTCTTGACGAAGCGGCGGCAATAGCTCGCTAAGCCAAGGAAGCTCCGAACTTTCTTGACCGTCTCAGGTGGAGTCCAATCAAGGATGGCTTGAACTCGCTCGGGATTGACAGCAATACCCTTACCAGAGATTACATGGCCTAGATAGGTCACTTCTGGCAACCAAAATTCACACTTGGAGAATTTGGCATAAAGACGATGCTCTCGAAGTTTCTTCAATACTAGCCTTAGATGTTCGGCATGTTCCTCTTCATTCTTGGAGTAGATGAGTATGTCATCGAGGTATATTACGACGAATTTGTCCAAGTACTCCATGAAAACCGAGTTCATTAACCGAGAGAAGGTAGCCGGGGCATTGGTTAAACCGAAGGACATGACAGTGTACTCGTATTGGCCATAACGAGTAACAAAGGCCGTTTTGGGGATGTCCCCGTTTCTGATTTTTATTTGATGGTTACCCAATCTCAAATCCATCTTGGAGAAGACTGAGGATCCAGCGAGCTGATCATACAGATCGTTGATCCTGGGAAGCGGGTATTTGTTCTTGATGGTGACCAAGTTGACGGGTCGGTAATCCACAACCATTCGATCTGTTCCATCCTTCTTCTTGACGAAGAGGACGGGGCACCCCAAGGAGAGGAACTAGGACGGATGAAACCCTTGTTCAAGGACTCATCGAGTTGGTTCTTAAGCTCGGCTAGTTCTAGGGGTGCCATCTTATAGGGTCTTCTAGAAATTGGAACGGTTCCTGGAACAAGGTCTATCACAAACTCGACATCCCTATCAGGTGGAACACCTGGCAGTTCTTCTGGAAAGACATCCGGAAAGTCTCGGACTACCGGAACATCCTCAAGGTCTGGAAGAGGGTTGGCATTTAGGGAGTAAAGTTGGCACTTGGCCACTCGAGTTAAGACATTAACTGTCTTGCCCGATGGGTGAGTAAGTTGAACGGTTCTAGTGGCACAGTCAATCTTAGCATAATGAGCTGACATCCAGTCCATACCTAAGATGATGTTTATGTCCGAGGACTTGAGAGCTATTAAGGATGCAAGGAAGACAAGTCTATCGACAAGAATTTCGTTCCCATGGCTTACCCTAGAAGTTTGCCATTTGGAACCCGGAGTTTGGATTACCATGGAAGTGGGCATGTCACAGAATGTCGTGTTATGCAACCGAGCATAGTTCTCGGATATGAATGAATGAGATGCTCCAGTATCGAAAAGAACAGATGTCGGATGGCAGTTAACAAGGAGCGTACCAAGGACGACGTTGGGGTCCTCATGAGCCTCCTCAGCTGAAACATAATTGACATGGCCACGTGCAGTGATGGCCGGCTTGGCGTAGAAAGTCTTTCCCGCGGGATTACCACGGCCAACGGACTTTCCAGCTTGATTGGGGTTGTTGTTCTGGGGACACTCTCGGCTATAGTGACCCGGCTCTCCACACTTGAAGCATGTTACCACATTGGGGCATGGAGCAGCGTTAGCAGTGGGGCCACCATAGGGCTTGGGCGGTGCGAATTGCTGGTTGGGACGAGGCGCCTCAAAGGATGGCCTCGGGATGAATCTGGGTGGCAGTGCCGTGCTTGGGATCCACACCCGGCGCTTTTGAGCTCCAGAGTCGGATGAAGAGCCAAAATCACGGGAGTGCTTGCGTGAAGCGTCATAATCAGTCTGGCCTGTCTCCGCACTGATGGCTTTATTGACCAACTTCTGAAAAGATGTGCACTTGTGCAGACGGAGATCACGGCGAAGCTCAGGGCTAAGTCCCTTGCGGAACCTTGCCTGCTTCTTGGCGTTAGTAGAAACCTCTTCAGGAGCATAGCGTGCCAGATTCCCAAATTCACGACTGTAAGCATCTACAGTCAGTCTTCCTTGGGCGAAGTTGCAGAACTCCTCCCTCTTGCGATCCATGAGACCTTCCGGAATGTGATTCTCACGGAAAGCCTCACTGAATTCAGCCCAAGTAGTGATTTGACCGACCGGGCGCATAGCTTCGAAGTTTTCCCACCAAAGGCTAGCAGGGCCTTCGAGATGATAGGCAGCATAAGTAACCTTGTCGGCTTCGGCTACGTTGGCAGAACGTAGCTTGTGGGTTATGCTGCGAAGCCAATCATCCGCGTCGAGGGGCTCGACGGAATGGTTGAACTTTGGTGGGTACAACTTGATAAAGTCATTGATTGACACCAAGTCATTTCGTGGGTGGCGTGCAGTGTTCTGCTCAATCCGCTCCAGCAGGCGGTTGGTCTCACGCTTGTTTCTTTCCGCCTCCAGCATCACTTCGGCCAGAGAAGGCGGGTGAGGCAGATTTTCACCTCTAGCTGCACTGGCTTCCCCCTGCTCCAGAACAGCAGGGTTGCCGCTGGTGTTGACCATCCTAGGAGAAAACAAGACAACGGTTTAGACAAGGATGGCTCAAACTTAGCAAGGAAGTGCAGAATGTAATGGATAACACGGAATGCAGAGATGTTCATCCGTATGTCATGGTAATATAAAACTGCCATATATATACCAACGGTCATACACATCATACATAGTTTAGTACAAGCCCAGGCTACAGTACAACTATGATGAAAGACGTTACATCTCATCAGAGGCATTCCAAGCTCCTATACATTATTTGTCTACACCTCCGGAATCGATTACACGCAAAGTCATATTCCACAAGTCATACAGGACAGTGGAGATACAACTACTACAATACTAGTGGTACTACTACTAACTCAGACAGCTCCGTAGTGGTCCTCATAGAAGTCACCTCCATAGCCTAGAAGTTCAACGTGATCATCCGGAAACAGACGATCCCGAGGAGCCTGTGGACCATAGGGGCTAGGATGAGGTCTTGGACCAACAAACGGTGGCCTGCGGGGACCACGGGGTGGGGTGATGCCTCCCACATCACGCCAATCCACCATGTCTGGCAGAGCTGATCTCACAGGATACAAATCCCTTGTATCCATACATCTAGCTTGCACCGCAGGTGCAAACCGAGTCAATGTGGCCCAATGATCAGCACGGGTATTGAAAAGCTCCAACCTCAAGGCCCGATTCTCTCGGTCCTTATCTTCGAGCATCTCGGCAGTGGTACGAGTTAATGAGTCCTCCTGAGTGGAGTCAGCATAGATAGCCTGAAGATACCCTTGCACTCCCGGAAGTGAAGCTGGCATGTAACAGAAATCAGTGTTCCGAAGCAGGCCAGTCCGGACTCGCATGATGGTCATCATGGAATAGGCAGCATCCTGCACAGCCATCTCAATGGTAACCCTGAGTCCATAGGAACAGTGAAGGGGCTCGGTAGATCCAGGATAAGAAGGAAATATCCTGACGGTGCAGAACTACTGGCTTTGATTAAAGTCGTGGAACTGCTCTTCGACAGTGTATTCGGGATACCAGCGGTAACCCGTCTCGATCATGACCCGGACTAACATAGCAATATGACCGGGCACGTCGAGGCACTTGGTCAGGCGAACCACTTGGTTTTGAGGACGGTTGGCCATCTGAAAGCACCACCACAATGCAAAGACATTAGAATTTCTAGGGAAAATTGGACAGCATAACGGCTGTAAATGCTCAGAAAAAGATTTGAGACATCCACAACAGTTCACAATACCACTCAACAACATCATATCAAGGTTCTGATTCAATTAGCAGCATACTAAGAATAGTAGAAACTGAACGGGAACTCGTAACAATAATCCTATAAGCTACTACGGATTAGTAACACGTGAACCTGATAGAAGAAGAGAGCCTAGTCCTTAACCCACGTTGAATGAGGAGAGAATGACTCAGATCAGAGGCATAGGTAAAGGAGTAAAAGAACCTTACGTTCCCTCCCACAATCAATTCCCCTACATATAAGTAAAGCATTTCTAGACTCGACATCGACCAGTTTAGCTCAACGAACCTACAGGTAGTCCGGCTCTGATGCCAACGCTGTCAGGACCCCGATTCCAAGCCACATCGATCTAGCCGGTAACACCTCATATCACTTTGCGGCCTCACGCACGGTATCCCACGGGTGTCGCCTTACCATGGCCCGGGACCGTTTGCGCCTTTTGGCTCACGTATATGATAGTGTCGCTAGCATCCATATGACAGAGAACCCGGGCCGACATGGCTAGTCGTGAACCCAAAGCGGCACAGACCTATGGAGACAGGCATACATGAATCACATCGAACATGTCGGTCATCAACGAGTGATTCCGGGCTGTAGCACTGGGCTAACAGGACTCCGGGGATCCCGGGCTATAGCAGGCTAGGCAGGACTCCGAAAGTCACCACGTGACATTTCCCCGAAGGGACAGACATAGGGACGAAGTGAAACACATGCCGGCCAGTCAAGTGTCCTGAACAGTAGTGCTGGGCTAGCAGGACTCCGGTGAACCGGGCTGTAGCGGACTACTATGGCTCGAGGAACACTAGACTACATTTCCCCATAAGAAAGGCTGCCAAGGATAAACAACTAGATTGTCGGATCCCACTCATACCAAGCATTTCAATCATACACACAATATGCCCGATATGAGTACATACAACATGGCATCACAACAAAACTCTACAACTCAAGTACTTTATTTAAAGGCTCCAGAGAGCCATACATAACATGTCATACAGATAGGGGTCACATGACCCGACAGTCAAGTCATACAATCATACAAGCATATGCGGAAGCAACTAGTCTGAGTACAGACTCTAGAAAGAAAGAAGGCTTCTCGAAGCCTGTCTATCTACATAGGGCCCTCCATGGCCGGGATCACCACCTGGGTGGCTAGTCACTCGTCGACGTCAAGGTCTACATAAAACCCATCGGAGGGGGCAGTGTTGTCGTCTGAAAACAATAAATAAGCAAACATGAGTACAAAGGTACTCAGCAAGTCTTACAAACAGAACCTACTATACATGCTTATTCTCAAGAAGGTGGTGGGGTTAATGCAGCAAGCCAGCTTTGAATCTTGGCTAAACTATCCTACGGAACTTCACTAGTAAAATAGTTTTCGCACACGAGTCCACTACTCACCAACACAATACTCCACCGGGGATCCTCCCTCGTCATCCTACGAGAGGGCCATCCTCGGTACTCACACTTATCTTGAGTCTTTTAGTAGTATCCATTAACTTGTCTATGAACTGTATAGGCAACCAAGTAGTCCTTTACCGCGGACGCGGCTATTCGAATAGTTTTATACCCTGCAGGGGTGTACTTCGTCATACACGCTTTCACCACTTACCGCCGTCTACACGACATGTACTCGGCAACCTTCAAGCGGAAGCCCAGCGAGGGTGTCAGCCACGACCTACCTAAACACCTAAGTCTCTAGTCCAGGTTTATCGCCTATCCAGGTTCCACCCACAGGGAGTCCGGCCGAGGTTTCCACATATGGCCCCGAACGATTTGAACAGGGTTCCCGAGACACCAAACGGGTGACTCGGTACACCGTGCCACGGTGTATCTACCGCAACATAGCCCACCCCTAGGGTCAGCGCTACGCACGGCCGCCAACACATAACCTACAAGCACCAGAAACTATTTGCAACTCCTGGACAGAGTACTAGGGTGATTAAGAAGCCGAGAGGGTCAATTAAGGATCCCAATGCATGGTAGTAGCTGAATCTTAAATCACACATACAGATCTCAGTTCTTAGGGACGGTCTCAACGAAACAACCCACCATGTACTCCTACATGGCCTCTCATCGATACCTTTACCAAAACATGTTCAACACATCCCTCATATTACCGACATAAGCATTTCACTCTAGCCCATCACCCCGATGAACCAGACCTGACACAACTCTAAGCATAGCAGGCATAGCAAGGTAGGAATCACATACCTGGCTCAATCAACTCCTACACATGCTAGTGGGTTTCATCTAGTTACTGTGGCAATGACAGGTCATGCAGAGGATAAGGGTTCAACTACCGTAGCACACAGCAGTTTGAATCGCGTTGTCTTAATGCAGTAAACAAGAGCAGAAGCAAGAACATGGGTTTGTATCGGAATGATCAATGGTTGCTTGCCTGATGGAGTGGTAGCGGGATACTGCCCTTCAGTTGGATACTCGTGAATATCCTCGGAGGCAGAACCTAACACGAAGAACACATCAGAACACAATCAACACATGACGATATGCAACAATATGATGCATGCTATGACATGGCAATATGATTGTGTCTTGGCCTAATGCAAGCTAAAATAGGAAGGGATGAACTCATTTGAATCAAAGATTCAAATATTAGCTCATTAAACATGTCATTTATAGTGCATTACCTTATTCTGCTTAAACAGCAAGGTAAACTTGTTTTGTCATGCATGAAACCATTACAGATGGATAGATTGAATTTTTTTTGATAATTTTTCATATATAATTTATCTCATTTGGAGCTATGGTTGAATTTCTATGAATTTTTGAAGTTTGAACTATTTTCTGGAATTTCCTGTATATAAATAAAGCCAGAAAATCAATTACTGCATCAGCAATGCATCAAGGTGACGTCAGCAGGTCAAAGGCGCCAGCCAGGTCAAACCTGACTGGTGGGGCCCACTGGTCAGTGTCTTTGTGCACTAACTATGTTTAGTTAGCCTAATTAACTGGCAGGGCCCACTAGTCAGTGACTATACTAATTAACTAACCTATTTAGTTAGCACTAACAGAGTAATTAGTCGGGCGGGGCCCGCGTGTCGGTGAGAGAGAGGGGGGAGGTCAACCCACGTCAGCAGAGTCAACCTCGTCGGTCAGCGGGTCAAAGCCTGCCGGCGTTTAGCCGCCAGCGAGGCCAGACGCGGTGGCGCGCTGCGGAAATCGCCCACAGGGCATCAATTGATGCACGGAGAGCAGCTACGGGTAGCTGGGGACGATCCGCGATGTTTGGTGGTGGTGGTTGGGCTCGGGGTGGCCGGAAACGTCGTCGGCGACGAGCCTTGCGGTCGCCGGAGTCGGGTGAAAACGAGCCCGAGGCTACGGGGCACGGCGAGGCGTGTGGTGAGGTGCGTTGTGCCCCTAGGGATGCGGTGGAGTGGTTAGACTAGGTGGCATGGCCGGAGTTTGGCCAGAGACACGTCGGCGATGAGCTCCACGGCGGCGCGTGCGGGTGAGCTTCGTGTGCTCGTTGTGGTGCACGAGAAGAGGAACGGAGAGGTTGGGGAGGTGCAGCAGCTCACGGCGATCACGTAGAGGTAGACGGTGCGGTCGGGGACGAGTCCATGCGGCGGCGACGTTAAAAGGGATCTTCGGCGATGCTCGGTGAAGATGAGGTCGAAGAAGACGTTGCAGAGCGTGTGAGCGCTCGGGGCTCGGCTGCTCGACGGAGTCGACAATGGCGGAGAGGATGGACTCGGTGGTGCAACACAAGGACGTCGGTGGACGCGGTTTCACGATGGCGCGAGCTCGGCAGCGTCGGCCATGGCGGGGGAAGAGCGAGGGAGAGGGACCAGGGGGAAAGTGCGGTGTCTGCGAGGTCGGGGGAAGCAAGGGAGTTCGTCCCACATCGACAGCTCGACGAGGGGAGCGGCGAGGCAGCGGTAGCTGCATGGTGTGCATGCGGTGCTCGCCGTCGAGCACCTGCCTGCCTGCCTGGCCGAGCCAAGCTGCTCGCTGGCACGGTGGATTGGCTGGGCCGGCAGGTGGGCCTGGTGGGTGGCGCCAGGTAAGGCCCAGGTGGGCTTCTCCCTCTCCCTTTTTTGATTTTTGTTTCCTTTTCTATTTTTCTGTAGCTTTAGGGCTTTATTTAAAATACCTAGGCACTTTCTAAAATCCTGGAAATAATTGTGTGCTCTGTTGGGATTATTCCTAACAGAAAACATTTACTTCCAGAATTATTTGAACATTTAAAATATTTATTAGCATTTAAATGTCCAAAGGCAACATACATATGATTTAATCCAGTGACCTTTTGTTGACCTAGAAAATTGTGCACCAATTTTGCTAGAGGTTCTAACCCAAGGCAAAGAGGGTGAACATTTTAGAAGGGCATTTCAGGTTCATTGAAATTATTTTTAGTAAACCCTAGTTGATTTCAGGGGGGGGGGGTGCTGGGGGTTCTGCCTTCCCCATTTAAAGTTTCTGATGAAAGTAAACATGATGCACACTCTAATGCATGGACTAGCTAGGGTGTGACATCCAAAGTCGATGTGATCGCGGTCGGCACGCTACCTCTACATCTACCTTCGGGATTAGTATTAGACCTAAATAATTGTTATTTGGTGCCAGCGTTGAGCATGAACATTATATCTGGATCTTGTTTGATGCGAGACGGTTATTCATTTAAATAAGAGAATAATGGTTGTCCTATTTATATGAGTAATATCTTTTATGGTCATGCACCCTTGAAGAGTGGTCTATTTTTGATGAATCTCGATAGTAGTGATACACATATTCATAATGTTGAAATCAAAAGATGCAGAGTTGATAATGATAGTGCAACTTATTTGTGGCACTGTCGTTTCGGTCATATCGGTGTAAAGCGCATGAAGAAACTCCATACTGATGGACTTTTGGAACCACTTGATTGTGAATCACTTGGTAATTGCGAACCGTGCCTCATGGGTAAGATGACTAAAACGCCGTTCTCCGGTACTATGGAGAGAGCAACGGATTTGTTGGAAATCATACACACAGATGTATGTGGTCCAATGAATGTTGAGGCTCGTGGTAGATATCATTATTTTCTCACCTTCACAGATGATTTAAGCAGATATGGGTATATCTACTTAATGAAACATAAGTCTGAAACATTTGAAAAGTTCAATGAATTTCAGAGTGAAGTTGAAAATCATTGTAACAAGAAAATAAATTTCTACGATCTGATCGTGGAGGAGAATAATTGAGTTATGAGTTTGGTCTACATTTGAAACAATGCGGAATAGTTTCGCAACTCACGCCACCCGGAACACCACAGCTTAATGGTGTGTCCAAACGTCGTAATCGTACTTTATTAGATATGGTGCGATCTATGATGTCTCTTACTGATTTACCGCTATCGTTTTGGGGTTATGCTTTAGAGACGGCTGCATTCACGTTAAATAGGACACCATCGAAATCCGTTGAGACGACGCCTTATGAACTGTGGTTTGGCAAGAAACCAAAGTTGTCGTTTCTGAAAGTTTGGGGCTGCGATGCTTATGAGAAAAAGCTTCAACCTGATAAGCTCGAACCCAAATCGGAGAAATGTGTCTTCATAGGATACCCAAAGGAGACTGTTGGGTACACCTTCTATCACAGATCCGAAGGCAAGACTTTTGTTGCTAAATTCGGAGTTTTTCTAGAGAAGGAGTTTCTCTCGAAAGAAGTGAGTGGGAGAAAAGTAGAACTTGATGAGGTAACTGTACCTGCTCCCTTATTGGAAAGTAGTACATCATAGAAACCGGTTTCTGTGACACCTACACCAATTAGTGAGGAAGCTAATGATAATGATCATGAAACTTCAGATCAAGTTACTACCGAACCTCGTAGATCAACCAGAGTAAGATCCGCACCAGAGTGGTACGGTAATCCTGTTCTGGAAGTCATGCTACTAGATCATGATGAATGTACGAACTATGAAGAAGCGATGGTGAGCCTAGATTCCGCAAAATGGCTAGAAGCCATGAAATCTGAGATGGGATCCATGTATGAGAACAAAGTGTGGACTTTGGTTGACTTGCCCGTTGATCGGCAAGCAATTGAGAATAAATGGATCTTCAAGAAGAAGACTAACGCTGAGAGTAATGTTACTGTCTACAAAGCTCGACTTGTTACGAAAGGTTTTCGACAAGTTCAAGGGATTGACTACGATGAGACCTTCTCACCCGTAGCGATGCTTAAATTTGTCCGAATCATGTTAGCAATTGCCGCATTTTATGATTATGAAATTTGGCAAATGGATGTCAAAACTGCATTCCTAAATGGATTTCTAGAAGAAGAGTTGTATATGATGCAACCAGAAGGTTTTGTCGATCCAAAGGGAGCTAACAAAGTGTGCAAGCTCCAGCGATCCATTTATGGACTGGTGCAAGCCTCTCGGAGTTGGAATAAACGCTTTGATAGTGTGATCAAAGCATTTGGTTTTATACAGACTTTTGGAGAAACCTGTATTTACAAGAAAGTGAGTGGGAGCTCTGTAGCATTTCTGATATTATATCTGGATGACATATTATTGATTGGAAATGATATAGAATTTCTGAATAGCATAAAGGGATACTTGAATAAGAGGTTTTCAATGAAAGACCTCGGTGAAGCTGCTTACATATTGGGCATTAAGATCTATAGAGATAGATCAAGACGCTTAATTAGACTTTCACAACGCACATACCTTGAAAAGTTTTGAAGAAGTTCAAAATGGATCAAGCAAAGAAAGGGTTCTTGCCTGTGTTACAAGGTGTGAAGTTGAGTAAGACTCAATGTCCGACCACTGCAGAAGATAGAGAAAATGAAGGATGTTCCCTATGCTTCAGTCATAAGCTCTATCATGTATGCAATGCTGTGTACCAGACCTGATGTGTGCCTTGCTATAAGTCTAGTAGGGAGGTACCAAAGTAATCCAGGAGTGGATCACTGGACAGCGGTCAAGAACATCTTGAAGTACCTGAAAAGAACTAAGGATATGTTTCTCGTATATGGAGGTGACAAAGAGCTCATCGTAAATGGTTACGTTGATGCAAGCTTTGACACTGATCCGGACGATTCTAAATCGCAAACTGGATACGTGTTTACATTAAACGGTGGAGTTGTCAGTTGGTGCAGTTCTAAACAAAGCGTCGTGGCGGGATCTACATGTGAAGCGGAGTACATAGCTGATTCGGAAGCAGCAAATGAAGGAGTTCATATCCGATCTAGGTGTCATACCTAGTGCATCGGGTCCAATGAAAATCTTTTGTGACAATACTGGTGCAATTGCCTTGGCAAAGGAATCCAGATTTCACAAGAGAACCAAGCACATCAAGAGACGCTGCAATTCATTCGAGATTTAGTCCAAGTGGGAGACATAGAAATTTGCAAGATACATACGGATCTGAATGTTGCAGACCCGCTGACTAAGCCTCTTCCACGAGCAAAACATGATCAGCACCAAGGCTCCATGGGTGTTAGAATCATTATTGTGTAATCTATATTATTGACTCTAGTGCAAGTGGGAGACTGAAGGAAATATGCCCTAGAGGCAATCATAAAGTTATTATTTATTTCCTTGTATCTTGATAAATGTTTATTATTCATGCTAGAATTGTATTAACCGGAAACATAATACATGTGTGAATACATAGACAAATAGAGTGTCACTAGTATGCCTCTACTTGACTAGCTCGTTGATCAAAGATGGTTATGTTTCCTAACCATAGACATGAGTTATTATTTGGTTAATGGGATCACATCATTAGGAGAATGATGTGATTGACATGACCCATTCCATTAGCTTAGCACTTGATCGTTTAGTTTGTTGCTATTGCTTTCTTCATAACTTATATATGTTCTTATGACTATGAAATTATGCAACTCCCGTTTACCGAAGGAACACTTTGTGTGCTACCAAACGTCACAACGTAACTGGGTGATTATAAAGGTGCTCCACAGGTGTCTCCGATGGTATTTGTTGGGTTGGCGTATTTCGAGATTAGGATTTGTCACTCCTATTGTCGGAGAGGTATCTCTGGGCCCTCTCGGTAATGCACATCACTCAAGCCTTGCAAGCATTGCAACTAATAAGTTAGTTGCGGGATGATGTATTACGGAACGAGTAAAGAGACTTGTCGGTAACGAGATTGAACTAGGTATTGAGATACCGACGATCGAATCTCAGGCAAGTAACATACCGATGACAAAGGGAACAACGTATAATGTTATGCGGTCTGACCGATAAAGATCTTCGTAGAATATGTAGGAGCCAATATGAGCATCCGAGTTCCGCTATTGGTTATTGACCGGAGATGTGTCTCGGTCATGTCTACATAGTTCTCGAACCCGTAGGGTCCGCACGCTTAAAGTTCGGTGACAATCGTAATTAGGGTTTTTGTGTTTTGATGTACCGAAGGTTGTTCGGTGTCCCGGATGTGATCACGGACATGACGAGGAGTCTCGAAATGGTCGAGACATAAAGATTGATATATCGGAAGCCTATATTTGGATATCGAAAATGTTCCAGGTGAAATCGGGATTTTACCGGAGTACCGGGGGGTTACTGGAACCCCCTGGGAGTTATTGGGCCTACATGGGCCCTAAGGGAGAAGAGGAGGGCCAGCAAGGGCAGGCCGCGCGCCCCCTCCCCCCTAGTCGGAATAGGACAAGGAAGGGGGGCGCCCCCTTTCCTCTTTCTCCCTTCCCTCTTCCTTTTCCAGCAAGGCAAGAGGGGGGAGTCCTACTCCCGGTGGGAGCAGCACTCCTCCAGGCGCACCCCTTGGGCCGGCCGCACCTCCCCCTCTCCCTCCTTTATATACGGGGGCAAGGGGGCATCCCATGACACACAAGTTGATCTTCGTGATCATTCCTTAGCCGTGTGCGGTGCCCCCTTCCACCATATTCCTCCTCTGTCATATCATAGCGGTGCTTAGGCGAAGCCCTGCGTCGGTAGAACATCATCATCGTCATCACGCCGTCGTGCTGACGAAACTCTCCCTCAACACTTTGCTGGATCGGAGCTCGAGGGACGTCACCGAGTTGAACGTGTGCAGAACTCGGAGGTGCCGTACGTTCGGTACTTGGATCGGTCGGATCGGGAAGACGTACCACTACTTCCTCTACGCTGTGTCAACGCTTCCATTGCCAGTCTACGAGGGTACGTAGACAACACTCTCCCCTCTCGTTGCTATGCATCACCATGATCTTGCGTGTGTGTAGATTTTTTTTTGAAATTACTACGTTCCCCAACACTTGGCTCTCGCCTCTCGGGAGCATTTGATGCTGGACGAACAGTACCGCAAAAAGGTGGTAAAATATTTTAAAAAAATTCTGAATATTTTTACGGATGTCCGTGTTAGTGTCATAAGGCATGCTTGAAAATTTTCATGCGAAATGGAGCAGTGGTACTTCGTGGTGAAAAAAAAAATCAAATTTGGGGTGAAATTTTGGGAAAATTTGGTGTTCAAATTTGTTTTTTTAGTACAAGCAAAAATGTTTAACCTTTTCCCTAAACTTTCCAGGCAGCATTTGGATATGACAATAAATACATAAAAAATTATTGGAATTCTTTTGACATTTCAAACATTATTTTTCGCACATAGGAGCACGTGCTCCCGGGAGAAAATTGGATTTCTAATTTTCACCCTTATATGTTTGGTCACTTGATTGTGATTGGTGAAGATTTTCTTTTAATAGTACGACTGGGCGTACCATATTTTTATAAAAGGCAGAAAAGTTGTACAAGAAACTACAACTTGCTGCGAACAACAAGGGTAGCAGGAACTCCACACCGCACTCCGACAATTACCAACACGACGTGCTTGTTCTAAACCAATCATCTAGCCGGTCACAACAAACGCAGGTCTCCTCGAAGCGCAACAACTCCAACCGAAATTTCCTTGCCAATGCACTACCCACCCTTGGATGCCTAATAGGAGAAGACGAGTGGATAGCGAGACTCGGTCAGTCCCGAGGAAGCCATATTCTTTGATTCACCGGCCGCTACGTACATAGCGCCCACGAAGATCAACTCAAACAACAAGCACTGGAGAACCACAAACAGAACCCTAGCCAAGTCTCCACCTGTAATGCTCTCAACAAAGTAACAACGCCACACCACCACCATCACGGGTCCTGCAACGGACCAAGGCTTTCACCTGGAGACCACAACCTGATCAAGAAGGGGAGATGCCGACACACCTTGGCGTCGCCTCCAAGGATGAAAATGACACCCACGGGCGTCATCGTCGCCAGCTCCGACCGAAGACAAGCAAGATTTTCATCCAAACCGTCACGCACCCCCACCTCTGTGAAGAGATTGGGCCCAAATGTCTAGGTCACACCACCGTTGCCGCTACACCTTGCCATCGTGTTGTGAGCCCTCGCACGGCCGAGAGCACGCCGACCACCATCCAGCACCCGCACGGTCAACAGAAGACCTGTCCAGCTCCAGTCCGTCCTCAAAGCATTAGCACCGCCAAGATCCGCACACACCCATGGGCATGGGCTGGCCACACTACCACCTGTCCGCCTCCCTTGCCGCCGCGGCAGCCCAGGGTCCCTTGGGAGAGGAGCTGGGGCGCCATGCCGCTCGCCGCGAACGCATGCGCTCACTCGAGCTCCCCTGCATGAGACCCTGCTCCACCTCCGGCTAGATCTTAACCACGCCGCCACCATCTCCCCAAAAGGGGGCACCTTCCTTGAGCCACGCTTGCCACAAACAAGAGGCTGACCGCGCATCCCGGCCGCCGCAGCTCCTAGTCGCCGCGTCTGTCTAGATCCACAACCACCAAGACCCCGCGCCGCGACCTCCAGCTTCCAACTCGGCGCCTGAAGAAGACAGCTGCCCCCTCCACCTCGTGGCCGCACTCCACCTCTCCATCGCGCTCTCCGTCATGTGCCACCTCACTGGAATCCACCTGCCACCGCGCTGCCCGCAAGGCGGCTCTTCCCCGCGCGAAGAAGGCCCTCCGGGGCGTGCCGAACTCGCCCGCCACCTTTGTCAGCCGGGTGCCACCACCACCGGCAGCAACGGCAGCCAGGAGGCCACAGAGAGGGTGGCGCTCGGGGGCTAGGGTTTCGCTTCGGAGCCGCCCACATGAGTTACTCGGGAGGGAGTGGCGCATGTGTGATTGGTGAAGATGAAAAGAGAAAGAAAATAAAAAATAAAAAAAGAAAACATGGTCTGGGGTGAGCCGCATCCTACGTGGGACTGACAAGTCACGTTTGTGAGCCCTCGTATCCTCACATATTTGGTACCAATATGAGGGTTTACGAACAACCCGGACGTATAGGGATCATATGAGGCGTCCGATTGGGTCATATTTTTCCTTCTTTCTTCTGTCAAGTCACTGACCGGACGCGTCCGTGAAAATTTGAGGAAGTCGGCTATGGATGCTCTAACCAAAACAGGAGTAACCGGTGCACAAAACAAACATGAAAAAGGTCAAGACTTCAAACATATTTTCATTACAAGAAACACTTTAACAGGTTCTCCCTGGGAACCGCTACTCTTAATAGTTAATATTACATTTGCATTCTTGATCTACATGCATGAAACACTTTAACCGGTTCTCCATGAGTATCGCTACTCTTAGGCCTTATACAATGAGAGGTGTTTAGAAAAATAAACCAAATTTTTCTGAAGCACCGGTGCCTATTTCTACAGGAAAGACGCTTAATTAAGCGTCCACTTTATATAAATAAGCATCAATGCTTAAGAAAAACCTGTTTTTCTAAGCACCTTTTCTAAACATCTCTCATTGTATAAGGCCTTAACAGCCGCCGCTTCTGACCGAGATCCACAACCACCAATACCCTGCGCCGCGACCTCCGGCTTCCAACTCGGTACTCAAATGAGAAGGCAGTCACCTGACCCCTAGCTACCTCCAGTAAAAGATCGTAAGCTATTCCAACAATGCTGCAGGAGGCCGACGTATACTGGCCTGGCAATTATACGAAGCTCCAGACCCCCACCCGAAATTAAAGTGCTGTCACTCTGTGCCATTGATTTGCAGGAAAGGACAAGAGCGAGTACTTAGGGACAGTTTGATTTGTAACTAAGTTTGTTAAAGGTTGTTATATCTAAAGTTAGACATGTTCGACTAATTTAAATAAGTGTTTAGTTCAAGCAACACTAGAGTCTCACATGACATGCACACAAAAGTATGACAAGAATAACTTAAGCTTTTTCAACGTGTTGCTCTTATTTTGGTAAGCTAATCTTAGACAAGCTTAGAAAAAATGTCTGGCAAAGTGTGAGACCTAGAACCAAACAGCCTTTTTAATATTTGTCTTCTCATACTATCGTACGATGGATAAACAGGGAAAGCAGAGTGGCACCTGCAACGACCACGAGGGCATTAGTGCCGCTAACCAAAAATCTAACCCGGCAAAGATCAAAGACTTACTAACACATATTCTCATTACAAGAAAAACACTTATGGACTCTTATGAGAATCTGCCACTCTTAGACTGGTTGTAATGATAGTATCATAGATAATATCATGCATGCCAATTAAGCAATTTTGATGGTGTGTCATAGAATTAAATAAAAAAAGAAAGGGTTGAATATCATATCATGATACCGTATCATAATAAATGTTACGATAATATGTGTCATGCATGACAATAACTAAAGTACTACTACATGATACTAATATATGATACTATGCATTAAGGAGGTAGTATTAGACTAGTATGATACTAGTATATGATACTACACGTTACAACCAGCCTTAGTTAGTACATTGGCATATTTTCATTCTTGGTCGACATGCAGGATGCATGCATACTTAAGAACAACCCCGTACATTTTGGCCTTCTGTTCAATCGATTTGCATTATTGATATATCTTCCTCTGTTCCTAAATATTTGTCTTTCTAGGCATTTCAAATGACTACTACATACGGATGTATGTAGACATATTTTAGAGTGTAGATTCATTCATTTTGTTCCGTATGTAGTCATTTGTTAAAATGCCTAAAAAGACAAGTATTTAGGAACGGAGGAAGTACATCGGACTGCATGCAGTGCATGCATGCGGTCCAGCCCGGCCAGCCAGTCGTACATATACACGTAAGACAAACCATTTCACGATCCATCGGTACTTGGCACAGAGCGGGATCCACCGCTATCTTCACTTGTCTGGTCTGGTGTGGTGATGACCAATCGACTATCATGTACATTTACGTCCGTACGGCCACATGGGCCTCCTCATCGATACCCTTGTCTTTTTTTTGCAGCTGAAGTTGTAGCAGTCAGTGGTTTTAATTGCACGCTGCCCACCGCGGTGGGCGTCTCCTTCATTGCCTCTGTCTAATTATTTTCTTGTCGCTCCACATTTAGCACCTGTCATCTTTTCTACATTGAGTCACAATAGTCGTGGTCTATTCGGATTCAGGTCGCAAGCCGAGGATCTACTTGGTTCTGTCCAGGTTCAGGCAAGAGACGAGGTGGTCACCGACACATTCATACTAAACATAGCTTATCTAACATAGTATTAAACATAGCCTACCTAACATATTTTACAAGTAAAACAGAAGCAACAAGAATGGTCACATACATTTGCTTGAGAAGGCATAGCAGAAAAGCTCATTGTTATTGCCATCCATGGCCGTCTAGACATGATAGACGGAATAGTGATCGAGGAAGTAACTGTCGGCGGGAGGATCACATTGAGACGCTTGACAACATATTATCGCCCTATAATTAATATGTAGAGAGAGAGAGAGAGAGAGAGAGAGAGAGAGATCACAAAACTCTGGTGTACTGCCTCAAGATTAACTGGTGATCAACCACTAATTAATATACACTCCCTCTGTTTTAAAATACTTGTCGTGATTTGAGTTCAAACCATGACAAATATTTTAGAACAGAGTGAACACTAGAGAATACCTCACATGTATTAACGGTGTCAGACCTAGTAAATGAAGGCTGGTTGCACCAGTGGCCTTCTAATTTAGGTACAATTTGTTGCTCAAAAAAAGTAAGAAAATAATGATCTAGAGGGCATGCATGTGTTCAATGATACGGAAGGTTCGCATGGGTTGAAAAATAGGATGTGAGGGGCTGCATATACTTGATGATGTGAAGGCCTTGTATGTGTTCTACAAAAATAGATAGTGTATTGATACTGGAAAACTAATTATGTAGAGGGTTTTAAAAAACAAGACCATCGAGGGAGAAGCCCGCGGTATCATGAATGGGTTATCCCTATTAACTTATTTTTCTCAACATGCATGCAAGCATGTCATCTTAACATACAATTATAAATGGGATAAGCTCACCTCAACATGCAATCATGCATGAAAAAAAGACCCATCACAACTTTCAACCATGCATGAAAAAATGCATGGATTTAATTATTTACTTATATTCAATAAATCTTGTTACAACTATACATACTCAAACATAATAATTTATATGTATCTTTAATTTTAGTTCTCATGTTATCAACTAGATTGTTCATCAATCAATTCCCGCAGCAACACGTGTGGTATCTTCTAGTTTTAAATAAAAAGAAAACATGCGACTTAGAGTTCAATCCACAAAGTAACTTCAGCCCACTCTTCAAACTTGATTTGGCCGTCTCTCATTTGGCCAGGAGCCATGTGTTTCATGATGTGTTTGCATTGGTTGAAAAATCTGAAGTAAGAGCTTACAAATGTATTTGATGATGCATGTGAAGAATTTACATGTGCTAAACAAATAGGTAGTAGGTTGCAACTATTTAAGAATAGATGGATGATGGATGACAGATGACTTACGGTTTTAAGCCTTTCATTTTTGGATAAGTAAGTGCATCTCCAATACGGACCCTCAAATTGTCCACATATGTAGTTTGTGGGAGTCCATACTTTTTTTATCATCCAATGATATGCCCCAACCGTAATGACATCTAGAACACATGGTTAGATGGCCGATTCCCGCATCAATGTCCGTGGACTGGTCCTTACCGGTCCACGAACTAAGGCTGGTCGTAATGGTAGTACCATAGCTAGTATAATGCATACCAACTAGGCATTTTTGATGAGGTGTCATAATATTAAATGAAGAAAAAAATGATGAAGTATCATATTATGATACCGTATCATAATAAATGCTATGCTACTTTGTGTCATATATGGCAATAAATAGAGTACTACATGATACTAATATATGATACTATGCATTAGGGAGGTAGTATCATACACTAGTATCATATGCATGATACTACTATATGATACTCCCCATTACAACCAGCCTAATAGTGTGTCCGTCTTAGAGGTCAGCAGTGGAGATGGCCTAAATAGTCTTTCACCTCACCACATACCTTAACACGCGAGTAATGTTTGGGTGCACCAGATCCACTAGTCCGATCAATCACGCGGAGCACGCGGCTCCCGTTCACACAAACCCGGCTTTATAGGTGCTATATTTGTTTACTTGTTGCTCACCGTACTACTCACATAGATCGACAAACTGTGCTACGCTCAATGGAGGCGAACGAGGAGCAGTGCGAGCTCACCCTTCACTCCTCGCCGTCGTCGGTGCGGGAGCCCCCCGGGTTGTTCCTCTGCGTCTACTGCGGCCGCAACTTCTACAACTCGCAGGCGTTCGGTGGCCACCAGAACGCGCACAAGGAAGAGCGCCGCCTGGCCAAGCACCGCCGGGAAATGGCCACCGCCAGGCGCGTGCATGCGGAGTCGCCGCCGTCGCCGGTGCCTTCTTCACATGACGCGGCGACGGCAAGGCTCACCGCTGAGGACCGTGCGGCCGGTCTGTTTCCAGCGGCTAAGAAGGCGAGGATGGAGATCCAGCTGGAGCGCGGCAGGAGCTTCCCGGAATACGATGGCGCGTGCACGGGGGGTGACGGGCTGGATTTGTCTCTCCGGCTGTGATCGGTTAACTGGTATACCTCGACCTCCATCGATCGATCAGTCATCACCTTTGATTCATTTAGCATACGCCTTTGATTGTGTTTGTTCCGGTCTGCTTAATTTTGGTGATCACATGTGAACAGTGAAATGTTGCATATCTATATTGTTGATATCTTAAGAAATCTGACGCGCATATATATGGTTCGAATAAATTCAGATTTGTTGTTAACTGTTCAGTCGGTTTTGTAGCTTAAATATAGGTGCTACAAACACATCGCATTTAAGTTCAAATTGCATTCTTTTCATTTGAAGAAAAACAAAAGTCATATTTCCTTTCAATATACAATTGTAATATGACTGCTATTTAATCAATACAATCCCTTTACCCCGCAAAAAATATATATTTCCTTTCAGTATGACTATTATTTACAGGAATGGTTTCCATTACTTTAAGAAATGGATTCTAGCCTATGTCGATGCCTTTGCCATGCAGTAATGTACCGAGAATTGGCCGGAAGTCCTTTTGCGAGGTGATGACATTGACCTTGGACAGGGGGTGATGATGGACTAGTTGTCACCTGAGAGATCTTCTTCATGGGAGAAAAATCTCTGCCATAGGATGACGAGTCCGAAAAGTGGACAAGCTTGTTTAAGGAAAGTTAGGCCGAAGTCATCAGAACAGAAACCTAGATCAAGCGCATGGCATAACATGTCTTCCCACGCTCATCATTAGAGAAAGAGCAATGAGGATGTCGCCTAAGCGGCATCTAGCAAGGCTCCAATCATGAGGTGTGGAAGATTGACGTGGGAGTTGAGCCCAGCAGGTCAGAGTAAGGCATCTAGAATATCCGCTTTGGCATCGCGGGTGTAGACATGCATGCCATAGAGCTCGAGAGTTGTGAATTTCTTCTTACGCATGCAGGTAGAGGCACATGTTTGGATGCGGCATTTTCATCTCCAAGATGGCAGAACTTGATCTTGCTACGCTACCTCCAGAAAGAACCAATCTGGCCAGCGTGGTGGTCGAAGGAGCGCTAAACGTGTTGGCAAAAGGTGAACTTCTCGTCGAAGAGGGGGCTACTCTTTTAAGAGGGATCCCTGGTTCACATCTTGGTAGTTTTGGATGACCTCCGTGGGGACTTGGGGTGGTGCACCCCCGAAAAATTACTGTCCATGCACACTTGCCTAAGGGTGATGGAAAGGCAACGCTCAAGAGGGAGAAGCTGGGACATGGGACTATGCCCTACGAACCGCGGTAGCAAACCACATGAAGCCAGTGATCATGAAAGAAGGGGAAACAAGTGTCGGGGGGAGGCTTAATCATTTGTGAAGTTATTGAAAGGCTAATTAGGAACAACATGATCAAATGTATTGAAATTGTAGAGGCCATAACATTTTCGTATGAGTCAGAAAAGTTGAAATCTCTTATTTTGTAAACGATCTTTCATCTCCTCAGTCTCTTCGGCCAGTTTGAACGCCAAGGGACGCATCTCCTTTACGCATTTCACCAAATCTGTGATCAAAAGGAGAACCATCTTCTTTGAGGCCTGGACAGCCAGTGGCCATTTCTTCCGGGTCTAGTTCCGCTTGCCATGCTTTGGCTCGACTAAGAGCGGTAATGGCACTAGAGCGGGCGGCTGATAGTTTTATCTCTTACAACTTTTGGGGCATTATAGACAATTTGGCTAACACCTTCTTGATGGGTGTGGGCGGCTGTTTCCCATTGGTGATAGCCACAAGAGCCCGTTGAGTGCCAGTATATAATTGTTCAACCAAGGCATACGCATATCCTAGCCAAGATTGGAGCTCCTGGGGCCTGTTGAGCAGACATACAGATGAGTCACCAGACGAGTCAAAATAAAAGGATTATGAAGGGTTAAAAATTCAGTGCTGCCTACCAAAGATAGCAGCTGCCATCTGTGAAATTAGCCGCTTTAAGCCGGACAGTTCTGCAGTAGTGTTCTTCAAAGAAGATTGAGCGGCTTCTGCCCTTTGCAGTAATGCAGTTTTTTCTTCTTCTCAGGTGGCTCTCTCGGTATTAAAACTGGCCTTGAGCTTTTCATTTTCTTCCAAGTTAACTTTCAGCTTGGTCTCAGCCTTCTGCGTTTGAGACTCCTGGTGTGTGAGCATTTTTCTTAACTCGCCCAACTGTGAGTCGTTAAAACTTATAGTGTCCTGCAAGGAAGCATTGAAGACCAGACATATTTTTCAGCATGGGTATCAGGAACACCTTGAAAGTCCCAAGCACATTCCAAGCAAAATACTTGGCACTTGGGGGCTAATGGGTGACGAAGTTCTTTTTGAACATTCAGTGTCTAAGATCCGGCTCATCTTCACAAGATGACTCGGCCCTTGAGGGCTATCAAAGTTTCTTTTTACTATTACATATTATTAAAGACCCGACTTGTCTTTATCCAGACAAGCCGGCCCTAGAGGGTTACGGATGGCAGCTCTCAGTTAAACTTAATACAATAGACCCAGTTCATATTTTCAAGATAAGCCGGCCCTTGAGGGCTATGACTTGAAATTTTTAAATATCAATATAGAAGACCCGGATCATCCTTACATGATAATCCGGCCCTTGAGGATACTAATGGGTTATTTTACAAAGGAATATTGGCAACATCATGTTTAATACAGCTTATACAAGCCGGTTCTAAGAGGTCATGACCCGAAAATCTAAACTTACATGTTGCTGAAAGCCTTAAGCATACTCAATGATCTTTTCCTATGATTAAGACTTGGCAGCTGAATAAGTATATGTATATACGCATAAAGTTAAAGGAGGAGGTGACTTCCACTGGTAGAAAAATGGTCATTTGTCCCGGTTCGTAAGGCCCATTTGTCTAGGTTGGGGAACCGGGACTAAAGGGTCGGTACTAAAGCCCTACACCTTTAGTCCCGGTTCTTATACCAACCGGGACAGATGGGCCTCCATGTGGCCACTGCAGAGAGCCCAGACAGGAGGGCCTTTGGTCCCGGTTGGTAGCACCAACCGGGACAAAAGGCATCCACGCGTCAGCAGCTGCCAGGAGCTGAGGTTTATGTTTTTTTGAAAGGGGTGGGTTTAGGGGGTTTTGGGGGGCTAATTTAGGGTGTTAGATAGCTAATAGAGAGAAGTGTCCTCTCTTATCTCCGTGCTTGGTTTACCAAGGCTACTGTTATGCCTAAACATGGCTTAGATTGAAGTGAAGGCAACATGCGGTGCATGTCGAAAGTAGTACTAATCCAAACTTGATCAAGTTTGGATTAGTACTACTTTCGACATGCACCGCATGTTGCCTTCACTTCAATCCAATCCATGTTTATTTCACCCACTGATAAATAATAACTCTTCATGCTCGCATCATGCATCATCATAATAACAAGTCCTACTAATCATCATCATACAACTTCTACTCGTTATTAATAACAAGTCATACAATCATCATCCTCATAGTCATCGAACCAACCCTCAGTAGTAGAAAAAGGGCCATTTGGGTCGTTACTAAAGCCCCCCCTTTAGCCCCGGTTCTTATACGAACCGGGACTAAAGGCCCTCCACGTAAGGCCGCTGCATGGAGGTCCACCTTTAGTCCCGGTTGGTGCCACCAACCGGTACTAGATGAAATGTTATGATTTTTTTATTTTTTTTCCGAATTTTCAAATTTCTAAATTATTTTAATCTCTAATATCTAATCAGCCCTCATCACTGCTCAATTTAACCTCTAGTCTCTAATGACCCCTCATAATTCCAAATCATCTAACTTCCCGAACGGTCACCCATCCTCTCACTACCCCAGCCTGAGCACGCTTAACTTCCGGGTTCTATTCTCCCTCGTTTCCAAGTCTGCACTTGTTGTTTTCCTGACAATAGGAAGATGTCAATCCTCTTAACCATCATGAGTTTAGCTTGAGCATGAAGTCACACATTTCACTGCTTGAGTTTGAAACTATCGTTCTAAAAACAATAATTATTTAGTAACACTAATATTTCTTGAATTAGTAGTTTGACCATTGTTTGACCACAGTTTGACCATATTTGACAAAATTCAAAAAAAAAGTGAAAAATCCTCTTAACCCTCATGAGTTTAGCTTGAGCATGAAGTCACACATTTCACTTCTTGAGTTTGAAACTATCGTTCTAAAAACAATAATTATTTAGTAACACTAATATTTCTTGAATTAGTAGTTTGACCATTGTTTGACCACAGTTTGACCATAGTTTGACAATATTTGACCAAAATTTAAAAAAACTGAAATAATTATTTAGTAACACTATTATTCTTGAATAATTATTTAGTAACACTAATACTTCTTGAATAAGTAGTTTGACCAGATTTAACAAAAATTAAAAAAACTGAAATTTGAGCATAACTTTTTTTCATTTTAGAATTTGAGAATTCTAAAAATTTGCAAACAGGCCGTAGGCGGTCAAAACCGGATGCGGATTTTCGTGCTGAACATTTTGATATATTATACGTTTTTTTTCCTGACATCGTATGCAAAAGTTATAGCCGTTTTACATTTTCCCTACACTTTTTGCAAAACATGTCCAAATTTAAGTTTTTAAAATTTCCTAACTAGTAGATGTAGTAACATAACTACATCTCGAAGGATTTTAACTTTTGGAGTTTTTATCATTTTCTTTTGCTTTTTACAAAACTGAAAAGGCGATACACACAGGGGGGGGGGTAGGATTTGAAAATTGCACCATTAGTACCGGTTCGTGCCACGAACTGGTACTAATGGGCATCACACCCTTTAGTCCCGGTTCTTGGCACCAACCGGGAGTAATGCATGTACGGTGCCCTAGCCGCTCGAACCGGGACTAATGCTCACATTAGTCCCGGTTCGTAATGCAATCGGTACTAATGCTTTTTTCTGGCCGAACCAAAGCCCTGTTTTCTACTAGTGCCTACTTAATTGTTCTTAGCACATGATCATTAGTATTAGGTAGGACCTAAATACCCTCTTTAAGGTAAAATAGCATAAAACAATATAGGCCCTGACTCTCCATTATGGAGAATGGAGATCATCCTATCTCCAATTCTTGCGCTTCACTTCCTTTTGCTTCCAAGAACCTCCTTACGATTGTCCATACATTTTTCCATTTTTTGATTACCATGTGTTCACCGGTTTTAGAAATCCGGTATGGACAGGTGAGATTCATAGGATGACCTGGTTATATGTTCAAAACATCAAGGTGACCATGCTGATACATCAAATGAGGCATATAATCCATCGGAATTTTCTGTTGAAAAACATAGTAATAAATTCGTAGTTAGCAATGATGTAGTAGTTTTAGAAGTATGCAAAAGATGCACGGATGTCGTAATAATAAAAAATCTTACCAGGGTATCTTCGTAGTAGTTACCTAGTTCAACACGTGCACTAGTGGCACGTATTGACCATAATTTGAAGGAGTATCATAATAGGTATTGTAATTCTCAAGGTCAGTACAAAATGCGATCAGATGATTTTTCTCCTGATAAGTTAATTCGGAGTCATCAGTGTAGTGGGTTTTGTCTACCATCTTCCGCATATGGTTTGAAGATTGAAAATAAGCTGTCAATGGAAATAAGCTATCAACTATTTTGAAATAAACAATATAAATTAGTTAATAACTATGTTTGAGAAACTCACATAGCGATAGAATTGGAAGCGTATCAACAAGGACCCAAATGTCCATATTGTTTTGCTCGATGCCAGGATCACCAAGATCCATGGTGACAAGCATATCCTCATAAAAACCATACATCTTGCAAAGTGCTTCCCAATTTGGGCAACCAAAATGGGTTACGCTCTAAGAATTGTACAGATTTACTTTAAAATCCATACCATGATGGGTCCTTAGATGAATTTTCTTTGTTTCGAAACTTTCATGGTCTTCAAAACCCATCCTCTCCAAGACATAGCATCTTGCATGGCATGGGATAAGCTAGTCAAATTGTGAAACATGAAAATTACGCGTTGAAATAGTTGAAGTCGTGCTTAATTAATTACGAAAAAACACTTGTCGTCGTTGCGTACCGTTTCAACTTCGAAGGTCTCCTGGAGCTTAATTAATTACGAAAAAACCATCCTCTCCAAGACATACCGATCTTCGTCCAGGTGAGGCCTGTCGCACAGATCTCGGTCGTCATTGCATCAGTCGCACTCCCCCGGGAGACTTTCGTCGTCCGAATACGACATTTCCTATGTTCATAATTCAAGATTAAACTTGTACAATTAAATATATGTACTACAAAAACTAAATTAGATCATTATTATTCATCACGGGTTGATTATCGGTCTATCGAGTCTTTTCTTGAAAACTCTCAACTCACGTGGTGTATATATTCGACCGTCGGTGATGGTAGCTCCTCCTTTCGTCCTTGAGTGCATTACACCAAATTTTCTAGCACACGGGAACAAAAGAGAAACTACCCGCACGACAACAGTCGGGATTCTTCGTCCTCTCATATATGGTGGAGACTCTCCCTCACTGATTCCTCTCTGACATCCGCGACCGTCGGTTATGGTAGCTGAAAGCATAAGTGCTCCCTGGGTGATTTTGGTAATTAATTTCAACATATCTCTTGTTGGACTAATGCTTTCATCTAGTATGCTTCAGATGAGTTCAAAAATGGAGTGACATGGACTAGAGGATGTGGAACCCCTTCGAGATGATAAGCACAATGGATTGGCTCAAGCTCAAAGCTCAGGACTCTACATTTTTCATTTTAGTGATCCAAGATCACATTGAGTCCATAGGAAAGCCAATACTATTAAGAGGGGATGAGGTGTTGCATAATGGCTTGCTTGCTCAAAGTGCTTAGTGATATGCTCCACAACCCTCAACCACTTTCTCACATCCACATTTGTCCCAAACCAAAAGTCAAACTCGGCCCCACTGAAAGTTTCTATCCGGCGCCACCGAGTTCTGTTGACATAGCCACTGCCAGAAACCCTAATCAATTCGGTCTCACCGATGGGATCTCGGTCTCAATGAGATGAGCTTGCAAACTCTCTGTTGCCTATTGCATTAATTTCGGTCTCACCAAAATATAAAATCAGTCCCACCGAGTTTGCTTGCCCAACTCTCTATTTTGCTCATTACCCAAATCGGTCCAACCGAGATAAGGCTTTACCCTACCCCTAGCACATCGGTCCCACCGAGTTGATCATGTCGGTCCCACCGAAATGCCTAACGGTCACATAAAGAACCAAATCGGTCCGACCGAGTTTTATAATTCGGTCCCACCGAGTTTGGTGATTTCTGTGTAACAGTTAGATTTTGTGTGGAGGCTATATATACCCCTCCACCCACTCTTCATTTGTGGAGAGAGCCATCAGAATATGCCTACACTTCCAACATACATTTTCTGAGAGAGAACCACCTACACTTGTGTTCAGGTCAAGATATTCCATTCCAACCACTTAAATCTTGATCTCTAGCCTTCCCAAGTTGCTTTCCACTCAAATCATCTTTCTACCAAATCCAATCCTATGAGACAGAGTTGAGTGTTAGGGAGACTATCATTTGAAGCACAAGAGCAAGGATTTCATCATCAACACACCATCTATTACCTTTTGGGGAGTGGTGTCTCCTAGATTGGTTAGGTGTCACTTGGGAGCCTCCGTCAAGATTGTGGACTTGAACCAAGGAGTTTGTACGGGCAAGGAGATCGCCTACTTCATGAAGATCTACCCTAGTGAGGCAAGTCCTTCGTGGGCGATGGCCATGGTGGGATAGACAAGATTGCTTCTTCGTGGACCCTTCGTGGGTGGAGCCCTCCGTGGACTCGTGCAACCGTTACCCTTCGTGGGTCGAAGTCTCCATAGACGTGGATGTACGATAGCACCACCTATCAGAACCACACCAAAAATCTCCGTGTCTCCAATCGCGTTTGCACACTCCAATCCCATCCCTTTACATTCTTGCAACTTGCATGATTTACTTTCCGCCGCTCATACTCTTATCATGCTTGCTTGATATGCATTGTGAATATTTGAACTTGTGCTAAAACTCCACCTCAACTCAAACAATTTAAAAACTGCAACTTTTCTTGCTAAGAGTCTATTTACCCCCCTCTAGACACCTCTTCTCGATCCTTTCAGTAGCTCCTCCTTTCGTTCCCGAGTGCATTACACCAAATTGTCTAGCATACGGGAACGAAGGTGAAACTACCCCCAAAACAACAGTCGAGATTCTTCGTCCTTTCATATATGATGGAGACTTGACATACTTAAAGTCAACCCGAAATATCGTTTAATTATCTTTCTAAAAAAGGACATATCGTTTAACTAAAAAATGAACTAGTTCTATTAATTTTGTTACTAAAAATAAACTACTTCTATAGTAAAATAAACTAGTTTTATTAAATCAACTAGTTCAACTAAGCAATTACTATAAATAAACTAGTTTAACTAGTTCTAATATTTTTCTAACTAATTCTATTAAACACTTACTAAAAAACAACTAATTCAACTAACCTAAAATGCGCACTAACCTAACATTTAATGCACTAACTTAAATTAGAGAATGTTCAAATAAAGTAGTATTGCTTGGTTTTTTTAAGAAATGTTCAAATAGAATATTTAGAAAAAAGTAATTTTGTTCAAATAGAAAATCAGAGAATGTTCAAATATGAACTAAAATAATCCTAAAACTAAACGAAACTTCTCCTCCTCCCTTTCTTCTTCTTTTCTTTCACCCTAAAACTTTATGAACAAAATTACAACAGAAAAAACAATAAAAATTCTATGAACAAAATTACAACAGAAAAAAATCATAAAAATTCTATAAAAAATGACATATTCTTTGCATATGAACATACAAACATTTGCATATTCTGCAATAATATCACCAAAAAAATCTATGAACAAAAAAATCCTAACTTTTGCATATGAACATACATACATCATTATCATCATCTACTACTACAATATGAACCAAAAAATTTATATATGTGAACAGGGCCTCGTCGGCGTTGGGGCGGGCGCGTGGCGGCATTGGGGCGGGGGGTGGGGGTGGGTGGGGTGGGAGGGGGAGAGGAGGGGGAACGATACGGTGGGGCTCACAGTGCAGGCGAGCGGTGGCGAGGTCGGGGCAGGGCGCTTGACGTGCGCGACGACGAGGTCGGGGCAGGGCTCAGCGACGGCGGGGTCAGGCCAGGGTGCGGCGAGGCCGGGGCAGGGGCGACGGCGACGGCGATGACAGAGATGACGGACGGGGGCGGCAGCCTATCGGCGTCGATGTTGTCGGCGTCGTCGGGGCGGCAACTGCGTGTCGTCGGTGTCGTCTTGCTTATATAGACAAAGCATTGGTCCCGATTCGTGGCACCAACCGGGACCAATGCCCCCCTTAGTCCCGGTTGGTGCCACCAACCGGGACCAAAGGTCTCTATTCACCAGCCCAAAGGGCGGGAAGCAGAGGCCTTTGGTCTCGGTTGGTGGCACCAACCGGGACTAAAGAGGGGCATTGGTCCCGGTTAGTGCCACTAATCGGAACCAAAGGGTGGCATTGGTCCCAGTTCGTGCCACCAACCGAGACCAATGTCCTGCGCCTGCCAAAGCCGCGGTGCGGTGGGATGTTTAGTCCCACCTCGCTAGCTGAGAAGCCGCCGCACCTATTTATAAGCCCTGCCCCGCCATCTCCATTGAACTCCTCTGAACTGCAGACCTATGGGCCTAATATCACACTGTGATGCCTGTGGGCCTGCCAGGCCTTCTGCGGGCCTGAATCTTGGCCCATGGATGGGTTTCTAGTCGTATTCAAGCCGTAGTGGCCAAGTAGGTGGCATTTTTTTATTTTTCCCTAGTGTTTTTGTTTTATTTTTTGCTTTATTTATTTTATTTTGTTTCTACTTACAACAAAATACTTACTATTGCTATTTTATTTTATTTTGCATCCATTTATTTATTAAAGTTTATTTTGTTTCCAACAAAAGAAATCTTTATGATAATTCTTTTTTCTATTAAAGTTTCTAGCAAAAAAAGTTCTTTATGAAAATTATTTTTGCTTGTAATGTTTTGAACAGAAAATAATTTTATAATTTTAGTTCCATAAATTTTATATAATTTTAGTTTCAACAACACTAGAGGTTTATAAAACTTTTTAGTTGATTCTTGCTACCTCTTGAGCACTGCGTTGATTTTCCCTTGAAGAGGAAATTGTGATGCAGCAAAGTAGCGTAAGTATTTCTCTCAGTTTTTGAGAACCAAGGTATCAATCCAGTATGAGACTACACGCAAGTCACCTCGCACCTACACAAATAAATAAGAACCTCGCAACCAATGCGATAAAGGGGTTGTCAATCCCTTCACGGTCACTTACGAGAGTGAGATCTGATAGAGATAATAAGATAAATATTTTTTGTATTTTTATTATATAGATTGAAAAATAAAGATTACAAAATAAACGGTAATAGATATAGCAAGTTGATATGAAAATAATATGATGGAAGATAGACCCGGGGGCCATAGGTTTCACTAATGGCTTCTCTCAAGATATCACGGCGGGTAAACAAATTACTGTCGAGCAATTGATAAAAAAGTGCATAATTATGAGAATATCTAGGCATGATCATGTATATAGGCATCACGTCTGTGACAAGTAGACCGAAACGATTATGCATCTACTACTATTACTCCACACATCGACCGCTATGAAGCATGCATATAGAGTATTAATAAGTTCATAAGAACAGAGTAACTCATTAGGCAAGAAGACATGATGTAGAGGGATAAACTCAAGCAATATGATATAAACCTCATATTTTTATCCTCGATGGCAACAATACAATACGTGCCTTGCTGCCCCTGATGTCACTGGGAAAGGACACCGCAAGATTGAACCCAAAGCTAAGCACTTCTCCCATTGCAGGAAAGCTCAACCTAGTAGGCCAAACCAAACTAATAATTCAAAGAGACTTGCAAAGATAACAAATCATACGTAAAAGATATCAGAGAAGAATCAAATATTGTTCATAGATAATCTTGATCATAAACCCACATTTCATCGGATCTTGACAAACACACCACAAAAAGAATTGCATCGAATAGATCTCCAAGAAGATCGAGGAGAACTTTGTATTGAGATCCAAAGAGAGAGAATAAGCCATCTAGCTAATAACTATGGACCCGAAGGTCTGTGGTAAACTACTCACACATCATCGGAGAGGCTATGGTGTTGATGTAGAAGCCCTCCGTGGTTGATTCCCCCTCCGACGGAGCTCCGGAAAAGGCCCCAAGATGGGATCTCTTGGGTACAGAAGGTTGCGGCAGTGGAAATAGGGTTTCGTGGTGCTCCTGGATGTTTTTCGGGTATACAGATATATATACGAGGAAGAATTAGGTCGGTGGAGCTGCGAGGGGCTCACAAGGGTGGGGGCGCGCCCAGGGGGCAGGCGCGCCTCCCTGCCTCATGGCCTCCTCGCTCCTTTCTTGAGGTCTACTCCAAGTCCCCTGGATCATGTTTGTTCCAAAAATAACTATTCCGAAGGTTTCATTCCGTTTGGATTCCGTTTGATATTCCTTTTCTGCGAAACACTGAAATAGGCAAAAAAACAACAATTTGCACTAGGCCTTGGGTTAGTAGGTTAGTCCCAAAAATAATTTAGAATTGTATAATAAAGCCCATTAAACATCCAAAATAGATAATATAACATCATGGAACAATAAAAAATTATAGATACGTTGGAGACGTATCAAGCATCCCCAAGCTTAATTCCCGCTCGTCCTCGAGTAGGTAAATGATAAAAACAGAATTTTTGATGTGGAATGCTACCTACCATAATTCTCAATGTAATTTTCTTTATTGTGGCATGAATATTCAGATCCGGAAGATTCAATACAAAAGTTTAATATTGACATAAAAATAATTCAAGCATACTAACTAAGTAATCATGTCTTCTTAAAATAACATGGCCAAAGAAAGTTCATCCCTACAAAATCATATAGTTTGTCATGCTCCATTTTTGTCACACAAGAATGGTCTCATCATGCACAACCCCGATGACAAGCCAACCAATTGTTTCATACTTTAGTAATCTCAAACTTTCTTCAATTTTCAGGCAATACATGAGCGTGAGCCATGGATATATCACTAAGGGTGGGATAGAATATAATGATGGGGGTTATGTGGAGAAGACAAAAAAGGAGAAAGTCTCACATCAACATCAACGCGGCTAATCAACGGGCTAGGGAGATGCCCATCAATTTATGTCAATGCAAGGAGTAGGGATTGCCATGCAACGGATGCACTGGAGCTATAAATGTACGAAAGCTCAACGAAAGAAACTAAGTGGGTGTGCATCCAACTTGCTTGCTCACAAAGACCTAGGGCATTTGAGGAAGCCCATTGTTGGAATATACAAGCCAAGTTCTATAATGAAAAAATCCCACTAGTATATGAAAGTGACAAAACAAGAGACTCTCTATCATAAAGATCATGGTGCTACTTTGGAGCACAAGTGTGGAAAAAAGGATAGTAGCATTGTCCCTTTTTTCTCTCCTTTTTTTTCTTTTTTTGGGCCTTCCTTTTTTATTTGGCCTTCCCTTTTTTATTTGGGACAATGCTCTATTAATGATCATCATCACATTCTATTTATTTACAAGTCAATGATTACAACTCGATACTAGAACAAAATATGACTCTATATGAATGCCTTCGACGGTGTACCGGGAAGGGCAATTAATCAAGAGTGACATGTATGATAAATTATGCATGGTGGCTTTGCCACAAATACGATGTCAACTACAGGATCATGCAAGGCAAGATGATAACGATGAAGCGTGTCATAAATGAAACGGTGGAAAGTTGCGTGGCAATATATCTCGGAATGGCTATGCAAATGCCATAATAGGTAGGTATGGTGGCTGTTTTGAGGAAGATATAAGGAGGTTTATGTGTGATAGAGCGTATCATATCACGGGGTTTGGATGGACCGGCGAAGTTTGCATCAACTCTCAAGGTGAGAAAGGGCAATGCACAGTACCGAAGAGGCTAGCAATGATGGAAAGGTGAGAGTGCGTATAATCCATGGACTCAACATTAGTCATAAATAACTCACATACTTATTGAAAAAATCTACAAGTCATCAAAAACCAAGCATTACGCGCATTCTCCTAGGGGGATAGATTGGTAGGAAAATACCATCGCTCGTCCCCGACCGCCACTCATAAGGAAGACAATCAAAGAACACCTCATGTTTCAAATTTGTGACACAACGGTTACCATACATACATGCTACGGGACTTGCAATCTGCAGCACAAGTATTTCTCAAATTCACAACTACTCAACTAGCACAACTCTAATATCACCATCTTTATATCTCAAAACAATTATCAAGTATCAAACTTCTCATAGTATTCAATGCACCTTTTTATGAAAGTTTTTATTATACCAATCTTGGATGCCTATCATATTAGGACCAATTTTATAGCCAAAGCAAATTACCATGCTGTTCTAAAGGACTCTCAAAATAATATAAGTGAAGCATGAGAGATCAATAATTTCTATAAAATAAAACCACCACCGTGCTCTAAAAGATATAAGTGAAGCACTAGAGCAAAATTATCTAGCTCAAAAGATATAAGTGAAGCACATAGAGTATTCTAATAAATTCCGATTCATGTTTGTCTCTTCCCAAAGGTGTGTACAACAAGGATGATTGTGGTAACTAAAAAGCAAAGACTCAAATCATACAAGACGCTCCAAGCAAAACACATATCATGTGGTGAATAAAAATATAGCCTCAAGTAAAGTTATCGATGGATGAAGTTGAAAGAGGGGATGCCTTCGGGGCATCCCCAAGCTTAGGCTTTTGGTTGTCCTTGAATTTTATCTTGGGATGCCTTGGGCATCCCCAAGCTTAGGATCTTTCCACTCCCTATTCCATAATCCATCAAATCTTTACCCAAAACTTGAAAACTTCACAACACAAAACTCATCAAAAAAATCTCATGAGCTCCGTTAGTATAAGAAAAAAACCACCACTTAAGGTACTGTAATGAACTCATTATTTATTTATATTTGTGTTAAACCTACTGTATTCCAACTTCTCTATGGTTCATACCCTCCGATACTAGCCATAGATTCTTCAAAATAAGCAAACAACACACGAAAAACAGAATCTGTCAAAAAACAGAACAGCCTGTAGTAATCTGTAGGTTTCGAATAATTTTGTAACCCCAAAAATTCTGAAATAAATTGGTGGATGTGATTAATTTTTATATTAATCATCTGCAAAAAGAATCAACCTAATTTCACTCTCCATTAAAAAATGGCAGCAAATCTCGTGAGCGCTAAAGTTTCTGTTTTTTACAGCAAGATCGCAAAAACTTCTCCCGAGTCTTCCCAAAGGTTCTACTTGGCACAAACACTAATTAAAAGCATAAAACCACATATAAATAGAGGCTAGATGAATTATTTATTACTAAACAGAAACAAAAATAAAATTGGGTTGCCTCCCAACAAGCGATATCGTTTAACGCCCCTAGCTAGGCATAAAAACAAGAATAGATCTAGGTATTATCATCTTTGGTATGCAATCCATAGGTGGCTCTCATAATAGATTCATAAGGTAATTCAATTTTCTTTCTAGGAAAGTGTTCCATGCCTTTCCTTAACGGAAATAGGAATCTAATATTCCCTTCTTTCATATCAATAATTGCACCAATCGTTCTAAGGAAAGGTCTACCAAGAATAATGGGACATGTAGGATTGCAATCAATGTCAAGAACAATGAAATCTATAGGCACATAATTCCTATTTGCAACAATAATAACATCATTAATCCTGCCCATAGGTTTCTTAATAGTGGAATCCGCAAGATGCAAATTTAAAGAACAATCATCAATTTCACAGAAACCTAAGACATCACACAAAGTTTTTGGAATCGTGGAAACACTAGCACCCAAATCACATAAAGCATAGCATTCATGATCTTTAATCTTATTTTAATAGTAGGTTCCCACTCATCATGAAGTTTTCTTGGAATAGAAACTTCTAATTCAATATTTTCTTCATAAGATTGCATTAAAGCATCAACGATATGTTTGGTAAAAGCTTCATTTTGACCATAAGCATGCGAATAATTTAGCACGGATTGTAACAAGGCAATACAATATATCAAAGAGAAATTATCATAATTAAATCCCTTAAAATCCAAAATAGTGGGTTCATTGCTATGTAAAGTTTTGACCTCTTCAATCCCACTTTTATTAATTTTTATATCAAGATCTAAAAACTCTGAATCATTGGGATGCCTTTTAACTAAAGTTGACTCATCAGCAGTCCCATCATTATCAAGATTCATATTGCAAAACAAAGATTTAATAGGAGACACATCAATCACTTTTGGATCTTCATCCTTATTATCATCAAAACTAGAAGAACACGCTTCTACAAAGCAATCTTTTTTAGCACGCAACCTAGCGGTTCTTTCTTTGCACTCATCAATGGAAGTTCTCATGGCTTTGAGAGACTCATTGATATCATGCTTAGGTGGAATAGATCTAAGTTTCAAAGAATCAACATCAATAGAAATTCTATCCATGTTCCTAGCGAACTCATCAATTCTAGACAATTTTTCTTTAATCAAAGCATTGAAACTCTTTTGCGAACTAATAAATTCTTTAATGCTAGATTCAAAATCAGAGGGCATCTTATTATAATTTCCATAAGAATTGTTGTACGAATTACCATAATTATTAGAGGAATTAGTAGGATACGGCCTAGGATTAAAGTTTCCTCTATACGCGCTGTTACCAAAATTGGTCCTACCAACAAAATTCTCATCCATAGATTCATTATTATTCTCAATCAAAGTAGATGATACGTCCATTTTGCATCATGATTTTATATCGATATTTATTGCATTATGGGCTGTTATTACACATTATGTCACAATACTTATGCCTATTCTCTCTTATTTTACAAGGTTTACATGAAGAGAGGGAATGCCGGTAGCTGGAATTCTGGGCTGGAAAAGGAGCAAATATTACAGACCTATTCTGCACATCTCCAAAAGTCCTGAAACTTCGCGGAAGTCATTTTTGGAATTAATAAAAAAAATACTAAGCAGAGAAAGCACCAGAGGGGGCCCACACCCTGGCCACGAGGGTGGGGGCACGCCCTACCCCCTGGGCGCGCCCCCTGCCTCGTTGGCCCCTGGTGGCCCTCTAATGCCCATCTTCTACTCTATGAGGTCTTTTGTCCAAGAAAAAAACATAAGCAAGCTCATGGGATGAAACTCCGCCGCCACGAGGCGGAACCTTGGCGGAACCAATCTAGGTCTCCAGCAGAGCTGTTCTGCCGGGGAAACTTCCCTCCGGGAGGGGGAAATCATCACCATCGTCATCATCAACGATCCTCTCATCGGGAGGGGGTCAATCTCCATCAACATCTTCACCAGCACCATCTCGTCTCAAACCCTAGTTCATCTCTTGTATCCACTCTTTGTATCCAAACCTCATATTGGTACCTACGGGTTGCTAGTAGTGTTGATTACTCCTTGTAGTTGATGCTAGTTGGTTTACTTGGTGGAAGATCATATGTTCATATCCATTATGCATATTAATACCCCTCTGATTATGAACATGTATATGCTTTGTGAGTAGTTACGTTTGTTCCTGAGGACACGGGAGAAGTCTTGCTATAAGTAGTCATGTGAATTCGGTATTTGTTCTATATTTTGATGAGATGTATGTTGTCATCCCTCTAGTGGTGTCATGTGAACGTCGACTACATGACACTTCACCATTGTTTGGGCCTAGAGGGAGGCATTGGGAAGTAATAAGTAGATGATGGGTTGCTAGAGTGACAGAAGCTTAAACCCTAGTTTATGTGTTGCTTCGTAAGGGGTTGATTTGGATCCATATGTTTCATGCTATGTGTTGGGGATATTATTACCGGGCGTAAACCGGCTAGCAGAAGCCGGATTATTCCCATGATGGTTACTTTATTCAAGACCCATGAAGACAAGGTGGTGACGCTTTAGGAAGGCCCAAGGCCCAAAGGCGGGTTAAGGCCTGTAGACATAAACCGGCATAAATATGTAACTTGTATTATAAGTTAGAGGAAATAGTGACCGAGCCGGACACGTTATGATCCGGCCTTAGGATTCTGTAAGCCGACGGGCGTCAACCTATGTATATAAAGGGACGACCCGGCGATGGTTTAGGGACAACAGACAACAACTCAAGAGCCAGGCAAAGCGAATTCGCTCCCTGGTCATCGAAACCCTAGCAATACCATCACAACTGGAGTAGGCCTTTACCCTCATTGAAAGGGGACAAACCAGTATAAACTGTTGTGTCCCTTGTCCGCTTTAACCCCTTTAAGCTAACCCGTAGCGATGGCTCCATGACTAAGTCCTATCACGGGACATCTGCTGTGACAACTCCACGACCGTTGGCGCCCACCGTGGGGCTATCGCACGATGGTTTCGAGTTCTTGAAGGGAAACTTCAAAGGGCTCAAGGGATACGCTATGGGCCGGATGACTAAAAGTCGTTGCGGCAAGCTCTACATCGACGACGCAGGATGGGGTCCCGAGGCCGGTGCTACCTCTTGAGCACTGCGTTGGTTTTCCCCGAAGAGGAAGGGATGATGCAGCAAAGTAGCATAAGTATTTCCCTTAGTTTTTGAGAACAAGGGTATCAATCCAGTAGGAGGCTATGCGCGAGTCCCTCGTACCTGCACAAAACAAATAAATCCTCGCAACCAACGCAAATAGGGGTTGTCAATCCCTATAAGGCCACTTACGAGAGTGAGATCTGATAGTTATGATAAGATAATATTTTTGGTATTTTTATAATAAAGATGCAAAGTAAAATAAAGGCAAAGTAAATAGCAAAGGAAATAACTAAGTAGTAGGAGATCAATATGATAAAGATAGACCCCAGGGCCATAGGTTTCACTAGTGGCTTCTCTCGAGAGCATAAGTATTCTACGGTGGGTGAACAAATTTACTATTGGGCAATTGAAAGAATTGAGCATAGTTATGGGAATATCTAGGTATGATCATGTATATAGGCATCACGTCCAAGACAAGTAGACCGACTCCTGCCTGCATCTAATACTATTACTCCACTCATTGATCGCTATCCAGCATGCATCTAGAGTATTAAGTTAAAAACAGAGTAACGCCTTAAGCAAGATGAAATGATGTAGATGGATAGACTCATGCAATATGAAGAAAACCCCATCTTGTTATCCTCGATGGCAACAATACAATACGTGCCTTGCTGCCCCTACTGTCACTGGGAAAGGACACCGCAAGATTGAACCCAAAGCTAAGCACTTCTCCCATTGCAAGAAAGATCAATCTAGTAGGCCAAACCAAACCAAAGCTAAGCACTTCTCCCATTGCAAGAAAGATCAGTCTAGTAGGCCAAACCAAACTGATAATTCGAAGAGACTTGCAAAGATAACCAATCATACATAAAAGAACTCAGAGAAGATTCAAATATTATTCATAGATAGACTTGATCATAAACCCACAATTCATCGGTATCAACAAACACACCGCAAAAAGAAGATTACATCGAATAGTTCTCCACAAGAGAGGGGGAGAACATTTTATTGAGATCCAAAAAGAGAGAAGAAGCCATCTAGCTAATAACTATGGACCCGTAGGTCTGAGGTAAACTACTCACACTTCATCAGAGAGGCTATGGTGTTGATGTAGAAGCCCCCCGTGATCGATGCCCCCTCCGGCGGAGCTCCGGAACGGGCCCCAAGATGGGATCTCATGGATACAGAAAGTTATATCGGTGGAATTAGGGTTTTGGCTCCGTATCCGATCCTTTGGGGGTACGTAGGTGTATATAGGAGGAAGGAGTACGTCGGTGGAGCAACAGGGGGCCCACGAGGGTGGAGGGCGCGCCTGGGGTAGGCAGGCGCGCCCCTACCTCGTGGCCTCCTCTTTTCTTTCTTGACGTAGGGTCCAAGTCTCCCGGGTCTTGGTCGTTGAGAACATCACGTTCCCGAAGGTTTCATTCCGTTTGGACTCCGTTTGATATTTCTTTTCTTCGAAACCCTAAAACAGGCAAAAAACAACAATTCTGGGTTAGGCCTCCGGTTAATAGGTTAGTTCCAAAAATAATATAAAAGTGGATAATAAAGCCCAATAATGTCCAAAACAGTAGATAATATAGCATGGAGCAATCAAAAATTATAGATACGTTGGAGACGTATCAAGCATCCCCAAGCTTAATTCCTGCTCGTCCTCGAGTAGGTAAATAATAAAAACAGAATTTTTGATGCGGAGTGCTACTTGGCATAATTTTACTGTAATTCTTCTTAACTGTGGTATGAATATTCAGATTCGAAAGATTCAAGACAAAAGTTCATATTGACATAAAAATAATAATACTTCAAGCATACTAACAAAGCAATTATGTCTTCTCAAAAATAACATGGCTAAAGAAAGTTATCCCTACAAAATCATATAGTCTGGCTATGCTCTATCTTCACCACACAAAATATTTAAATCATGCACAACCCCGATGACAAGCCAAGAAATTGTTTCATACTTTTGACATTCTCAAAACTTTTTCAATCTTCATGCAATACATGAGCGTGAGCCATGGATATAGCACTATAGGTGGAATAGAGTGGTGGTTGTGGAGAAGACAAAAAGGGAGAAGATAGTCTCACATCAACTAGGCATATCAACGGGCTATGGAGATGCCCATCAATAGATATCAATGTGAGTGAGTAGGGATTGCCACGCAACGGATGCACTAGAGCTATAAGTATATGAAAGCTCAAGAAGAAACTAAGTGGGTGTGCATCCAACTTGCTTGCTCATGAAGACCTAGGGCATTTTTAGGAAGCCCATCATTGGAATATACAAGCCAAGTTCTATAATGAAAGATTCCCACTAGTATATGAAAGTGATAACATGAGAGACTCTCTACTATGAAGATCATGGTGCTACTTTGTAGCACAAGTGTGGTAAAAGGATAGTAACATTGTCCCTTCTCTCTTTTTCTCTCATTTTTTCTTTTCTTTTTTTATTTGGGCCTTTTCTATTTTTATGGCCTCTTTTCTTTCTTTCTTTTTCTTTTTTATTTTTCATCCGGAGTCTCATCCCGACTTGTGGGGGAATAATAGTCTCCATCACCCTTTCCTCACTGGGACAATGCTCTAATAATGATGATCATCACACTTTTCTTTTTCTTACAACTCAACAATTACAACTCGATACTTAGAACAAAATATGACTCTATATGAATGCCTCCGGCGGTGTACCGGGATATGCAATGACTCATGAGTGACATGTATGAAAGAATTATGAATGGTGGCTTTGCCACAAATACGATGTCAACTACATGATCATGCTAAGCAATATGACAATGATGGAGTGTGTCATAATAAACGGAACGGTGGAAAGTTGCATGGCAATATATCTCGGAATGTCTATGAAATTGCCATAATTGGTAGGTATGGTGGCTATTTTGAGGAAGGTATATGGTGGGTGTATGATACCTGCGAAAGGTGCGCGTATTGGAGAGGCTAGCAAAGGTGGAAGGGTGAGATAAGTGCGTATAATCCATGGACTCAACATTAGTCATAAAGAACTCATATACTTATTGCAAAAATCTACAAGTTATCAAAGCAAAGTATTACGCGCATGCTCCTAGGGAGATAGATTGGTAGGAAAAGACCATTGCTCGTCCCCGACCGCCACTCACAAGGAAGGCAATCAAAATATAAATCATGCTCTGACTTCATCACATAACGGTTCACCATACGTGCATGCTACGGGAATCACAAGCTTCAACACAAGTATTTCTCAAATTCACAACTACTCAACTAGCATGACTTTAATATCACCATCTCCATATCTCAAAACAATTATCAAGTATCAAACTTATCATAATATTCAACACACTCATAAGAGGATTTTTTTTCTTGAATACCTAGCATATTAGGATTTAAAGCAAATTACCATGCTATAAATACTCTCAAAATGATCTAAGTGAAGCATGAGAGATCAATATTTTCTATAAAACAAATCCACCACCATGCTCTAAAAGATATAAGTGAAGTACTAGAGCAAAATTATATAACTCAAAAGATATAAGCGAAGCACATATAGTATTCTAACAAATTCTAAATCATGTATGGCTCTCTCAAATGGTGTGTATAGAAAGGATGATTGTGGTAAACTAACAAGCAAAGACTCAAATCTTACAAGACGCTCCAAGCAAAAACACATATCATGTGGCGAATAAAAATATAGCTCCAAGTAAAGTTACCGATAGAAGTAGACGAAAGAGGGGATGCCTTCTGGGGCATCCCCAAGCTTTGGCTTTTAGGTGTACTTAGATTATCTTGGGGGTGCCATGGGCATCCCCGAGCTTGGGCTCTTGCCACTCCTTGTTCCATAATCCATCAAATCTTTACCCAAAACTTGGAAACTTCACAACACAAAACTTAAAGTAGAAAATCTCGTGAGCTCCGTTAGCGAAAGAAAATAGAAGAACACTTCAAGGTACTGTAATGAACTCATTATTTATTTATATTGGTGTTATTCCTACTGTATTCCAACTTCTCTATGGTTTATAAACTATTTTACTAGCCATAGATTCATCAAAATAAGCAAACAGCACACGAAAAACAGAATCAGTCAAAAACAGAACAGTCTGTAGTAATCTGTAGCTGGCGCAAGATCTGGAACCCCAAAAATTCTAAAATAAATTTCTAGACGTGTGGAATTTATCTATTAATCATCTGAGAAAAGAATTAACTAAATAGCACTTTCCAAATAAAAATGGCAGTAGTTCTCGTGAGCGCTAAAGTTTCTGTTTTTTACAGCAAGTTCAACAAGACTTTCCCCAAGTCTTCCCAACGGTTCTACTTGGCACAAACACTAATTAAACACAAAAAACACAACCAAAACAGAGGCTAGATAAACTATTTATTACTAAAAAGGAGCAAAAAGCAAGGAATAAAAATAAAATTGGGTTGCGTCCCAACAAGCGCTATCGTTTAACGCCCCTAGCTAGGCACAACAAGCAAGAATAGATCTAGGTATTGCCATCTTTGGTAGGCAATTCTTCGATGAGGCATCTACCATCTTTAGGAATTCCTTTATTTTTATTAATTATCCAACTTTTAGGTGCAAGATCGAAAAATTCATTTGTAACAAATGGTTCCTTAATGATGGCAAAAAGATTGGGATGAATACTTATAGATTTGAGATCTGCATCCTTACTAGAGGATTCACCCTTATTTTTAGGAACATACATAAGCTTGGCAACTTTAGTGGAAGGACTTGGAGTATTCTTTACGGAAGAAAAAGCGGTTCCCAAGTTGGTAATAATATTCTCAAGTTTATCGATCCTAACGGAATCGCGATTAATTTTCTCATTAACTATGGGTTCCTTTTCTTTAATATCTTTCAAAGTAACTCCTACTTTAGATCCATATTGAGAGATTCGGCTATGGATCTTTTTATCCAAATTTTCAATTAACTATACGGTAGCAACCTTATTATCAATAATTTCAAGCCTTTGCATTACATGCTCCAAAGTTAATATAGTTCCATTAACCAAGAGAGGGGGTGAGCCAAATAAATCTAACATAGCATTATAAGAATCAAAAGTATGGCTACCCAAAAAGTTCCCTCCGGTAATAGTATCAAGAACATAACGGTGCCAAGGAGTAATGCCTACATAAAAATTGCGAAGGAGAATGGAAGTAGATTGCTTCCTAGTAGATCTATTTTGAGCATTGCAAATTCTATACCAAGCATCTTTTAGATTTTCTCCCTCCCTTTGCTTAACAACAAGCAAACAAACTAACACACAAGCAAACAAAAAGCAAGCGGGCAAAAAGAGGCAAACAGAGAGGGATGATAGAGAGAGAGAGGGTGAATAAAACAACAAGGGTGAAGTAGGGGGAGAGGAAAACGAGAGGCAAATGGCAATTAATGTAATGCGGGAGATAAGGGTATGTGATGGGTACATGGTATGTTGACTTTTGCATAGACCTCCCCGGCAACGGCGCCAGAAATCCTTCTTGCTACCTCTTAAGCACTGTGTTGGTGTTCCCTGAAAAGGAAGGAATGATGCAGCAAAGTAGCGTAAGTATTTTCCTTAGTTTTTGAGAACCAAGGTATCAATCCAGTAGGAGGCCATGCGCGAGTCCCTCGTACCTGCACAAACAAATAAATCCTCACAACCAACGCAAATAGGGGTTGTCAATCCCTATAAGGCCACTTACGAGAGTGAGATCTGATAGATATGATAAGATAATATTTTTGTTATTTTTATGATAAAGATGCAAAGTAAAATAAAGGCAAAGTAAATAGCAAAGGAAATAACTAAGTAGTAGGAGATCAATATGATAATGATAGACCCGGGGCCATAGGTTTCACTAGTGGCTTCTCTCGAGAGGATAAGTATTCTATGATGGGTGAACAAATTACTGTTGAGCAATTGACAGAATTGAGCATAGTTATGAGAATATCTAGGTATGATCATGTATATAGGCATCACGTCCGAGACAAGTAGACTGACTCCTGCCTGCATCTACTACTATTACTCCACTCATCAACCGCTATCCAGCATGCATCTAGAGTATTAAGTTAAAAATAGAATAATTCCTTAAGCAAGATGAAATGATGTAGAGGGATAGACTCATGCAATATGAAGAAAACCCCATCTTGTTATTCTCGATGGCAACAATATAATACGTGCCTTGATGCCCCTACTGTCACTGGGAAAGGACACCACAAGATTGAACCCAAAGCTAAGCACTTCTCCCATTGCAAGAAAGATCAATCTAGTAGGCCAAACCAAACCGATAATTCGAAGAGACTTGCAAAGATAACCAATCATACATAAAAGAATTCAGAGAAGATTCAAATATTATTCATAGATAGACTTGATCATAAACCCACAATTCATCGGTCTCAACAAACACACCGCAAAAAGAAGATTACATCGAATAGTTCTCCACAAAAGAGGGGCAGAACGTTGTATTGAGATCCAAAAAGAGAGAAGAAGCCATCTAGCTACTAACTATGGACCCGTAGGTGTGAGGTAATTAAACTAATCACACTTCATCATAGAGGCTATGGTGTTGATGTAGAAGCCCTCCGTGATCGATGCCCCGTCCGACAGAGCTCCGGAACAGGCCCCAAGATGGGATCTCGTGGATACAGAAAGTTACGGCGGTGGAATTAGGGTTTTGGCTCCGTATCTGATCGTTTGGGGGTACGTAGGTATATATAGGAGGAAGGAGTACGTCGGTGGAGCAACAGGGGGCCCACGAGGGTGGAGGGCGCGCTTGGGGTAGGCAGGCGCGCCCCCTACCTTGTGGCCTCCTCTTTTCTTTCTTGACGTAGGGTCCAAGTCTCTCGGGTCTTGTTCGTTGAGAAAATCACGTTCCCGAAGGTTTCATTCCGTTTGGACTCTGTTTGATATTCCTTTTTCTTCGAAACCCTAAAACAGGCAAAAAACAGCAATTCTGGGCTGGGCCTCCGGTTAATAGGTTAGTCCCAAAAATGATGAAAAGCAGATAATAAAGCCCAATAATGTCCAAAACAGTAGATAATATAGCATGGAGCAATCAAAAATTATAGATACGTTGGAGACGTATCAGCCTGTTCAATTGAATACGTATACCGGGTCCCCTTTGGCGGAACTCACGTCTTCATCGGCAAGATCGGCGAACCGGGCCCTAAGCCGAACACCTGCACCGACCTCATCGAGATGGCTCAGCGTGCAAGCTCTTCCCAGGTTCAGTCCGCAACAAGGCAAGTCTTCATAGGTGTCATCCATGGAGCGGAATATGAGGATGGACCGGCATCTGATGGAGAAACCATTGTCTATTCAGACGACGAGTCTTCAACCGGAGAGACCGAGTCACTGTACCAACTGCAGGATGGCCAGATTAGTGGAGGTTCCGATGGCGACAGTATTCAGGACCCCCTCGATCTGCCAAGACGGGTCGCGGTCTTCATTGCCGGTACACAGCCAGCACATCACTCTTCTACCGCTGCGGCAATGATCTCCGGTTCAGCAACAGCAACGCCAGCAGGGGCAGGGGGCTCTGAGCTGCCTGCGACTCAGGTTTTGTTCGATTTATTCGACGCTTTAGCAACATTGCAGGCAGCAGAGGTGGATGCGGCAAACCGAGATCAGGACAGCGCGGAGATTGCAAAGGTGAAGGATCAGATAACTCAGGCTAAAGCGGACCTCGTAGTAGAGAACGCTAGGATGGCTACAGAACGGGCCGAGTTAGAAGCTCAGGCCTACCGGCTTAGGCTGGATCAGAGTGCCTCATATGATGTCATGAGGAGGAGATACCGGTCGCACCTCCCGCTGGGTTAGGAACCAAGAAATCTCTTCAACACGCCAGGAGCAGGAACTAGCAACGAGCCAGTGGTAAACCGGACGGAGGCACCGGTAACAGGAGCGCCGGTTCAAGCATGCACGATGGACCCGCCTCGTTAGAACAACATTTTGTCACAGCGTGTTCCGACGCCCCCAGGGCATTACTCTAACCCGTTGGATAACATTGTGGCCGCTACTTCACGATTGGCGGCTCTCCCGATTGAAGGCGAGTCACCCGTGGCGGTTGAGACACGATGGGCTAGGGAACTCCTCCAAACGGCTTTAACCCAGCAGCAGGCTTATTCGCATAGTCGTGAGAGGATCCATTCCACACCCCGTCCAAACCGGAGTTATAGCAGGCATATTGATGAACCGTCTGTGTCAAGCAGTGCGCAGCACCATAACCCGGCGGGTGGTGGTGCTAATGCACAAGATGTGGTGGATCATGGCCGAGCACGTCGAGAGGCCGAGTTAGCAGCTCAACACGCCGCTTGTCAGCCTACTCCAGTTCGTCCAACCACCTCAGTGGAGCCAGGTGTGGTCTTCAATTCTTTAGGGGTACCATGCCTCACCCCGGCCTTGCGTAATGTGCGACTGCCCAAGGATTTTAAAGGCCCTCGTAAGGTGCCCAATTACACTACCGATTTGCCCCCTGAATCATGGGTTGAGAGTTATGAGATGGCAATGGAGATGTTGGATGTTGATGAAGCGGTGTGTGCTAAGTATTTCACCATGATGTTGGAAGGAACGACTCGTACCTGGTTAAAGAGTTTACCAGCTAATTCCAATGCGTCATGGACCGAGTTAAAGAGCCGGTTTATCCAGAATTTCAAGGATACATGTAAGCATCCCATGTCAATTGTGGACCTAGCCGCTTGTGTTCAAGAGGATGGGGAGTCTACGACCCATTGGGTGAAGCGAGTCTCAGCTATTTTGCATTCATCAGACCGCATCAATGCAGATACAACAGTTTTGATGTTGGAGGGCAACTGCCGGTTCATGCCATTAAAACTGAAGTTGGGAAGGCTCAAATGTCACTGTAATGACATGTCAACGCTTATGGCCGCTTTGGTTAAATATGCCGATTCAGATAGTACCAAGGACCCTGATTCTGAAGAGGACAAACCAGGGAAAGGGAAAAAGAACGATAGTGCCAAGGGGCAGCAGGATAACCCGGCAGGTCATGGGAACAATGGTAAGTGCATGGCGGATAATAGCTTGGACTTTGTGGCTAATACCAATGCCCAGGATAACGGTCAGCGTCGTAAGGGTAAACCGCCCTACAGGGGTGGAGGGTCAGGCCCCAATCTGGAGTGCCTGTTAAATCAACCCTGTCCAAAGCACAGATCAAAGGAGAAGCCAGCTTCGCATATTTGGAAGGACTGCTTCATCATGCGAGAGTTCAAAAATTCCAATATGTTCCAATACGACAATGGCTTGCCCGACGGGTCAGGAGGCGGTTTTCAGGGGCCGGGTTATGGAGGCCGCGTCTCCAGTTCAGGATTCCAAGGTAATCAAGCCGGACATGGTAATCAAGGTAATCAGGGCAATCAAGGAGGTTATAACCATCAGGGGAATCAACAGCAGCAGCAATCGGGTTATCAGAGCAATTCGAAGTAGTTGAATAGCGGGCAGTATCATGTCTTTACCACTAGCTTGTGTAAGCGTGATCAGAAGCTTCACAAGAGGGCCGTGAATTCCATTCAACCGGTGGTGCCTCAGTATTTGTGCTGGTCTGAACAACCCATTTTATGGAGTCGGGAGGATCATCCACCTCGGGTTGATAATCCGGGTCATCTGGCCTTAGTGGTGGCTCCTCAAGTTAGGGGCTACAAGTTCACCAAAGTGCTTATGGATGGAGGGAGCAGTATCAATATCCTTAACTCTGATACCTTCCGTCACATGGGGCTGACAGACAAGAGTATTAAACCGTCGAACACAGTCTTGCATGGAGTGGTGCCTGGTAAATCGGCATACCCAGTTGGCAAGATAGCCCTAGAGGTGGCTTTTGGAGACGATCATGATTCAAGATCAGAAACTTTAACTTTTGAAGTGGTGAAAATCAAGAGTCCATATCATGCCCTGTTCGGAAGGCCGGCTTATGCTAAGTTCATGGCGAGGCCGTGTTATGTTTATCTGCAGCTTAAGATGCCGGGTCATAAGGGGACCATCACGGTACATGGGAGCAGGAAGATTGCTTTAGAATGTGAAGAAGGGGATGCGGCTTATGCTGAGTCAGTTTGTACCACAGAGGAGCTGAAATTTTATAAGGACAATGTTGATCCGGCAGATATGACTTCTCTGAAAAAGCCAACTAAAGAGCATGATCCAGCACTGAAATTTAAATCGGCTGCAGACACTAAAATGGTTGGTTTTGTTCCCGGCGATTCATCTCAGCAGTTCAGCATTAGCGCTAACCTAGATCTGAAATAGGAAAGCGCGCTCATTGAGTTCATCTGTGAGAACTGGGACATCTTTTCATGGAAGCCTTCTGACATGCCAGGTGTACCGAGGGAACTCGCTGAGCTCACCCTTAATATAGATCCTAAGTTCAAACCGGTCAGGCAGTTTCTCCGCCGCTTCAATGAAGAGAGGCGTAAGGCTATTGGTGAGGAGGTAGGCTGGCTTTTGGCAGCAGGGTTTATCGTGGAGGTTTTTCACCCTGAGTGGCTAGCTAATCCGGTGCTGGTACTTAAGAAAAACGGCACTTGGCGTATGAGTGTGGATTACACAGACTTGAACAAGGCTTGTCCAGCTGATCCCTTTGCTCTCCCGCATATTGATTATATTATTGATGATACGGCGGGTTGTGGCCGTTTGTGTTTTCTGGATGCTTATTCTGGTTATCATCAGATTAAAATGGCAGTTAAGGACCAGGAGAAGACAGCTTTCATAACTCCCTTTGGAGCCTTCTGCTATGTGTCTATGCCTTTCGGGCTCAAGAGTGCCCAGGCGACTTATCAGCGCCGTGTTATGAATTGTCTTCATAAACAGATTGGGTGCAATGTTCATGCTTATGTGGATGATATTGTGGTGAAATCTAGGAAGGAGGAAACATTGATAGAGGACCTGAGGGAGACTTTTGATAACCTCCGGGTCTATAAGATGATGCTTAATCCGGCTAAATGTGTCTTTGGTGTTCCGGCAGGCAAGCTCTTTGGTTTCCTGGTGTCCAACAGAGGCATTGAGGCTAAACCGGAGAAAATCTCAGCTATCACGTCCCTGGCTAAACCAGCATGTATCAATGATGTTCAGCGTTTGGCGGGCTGGATTGCAGCTTTAAGCCGGTTTATCAGCCACCTTGGGGAGAAGGCTATTCCTTTGTATCATATGCTAAAGAAAATGGATGATTTCGTCTGGAGTGACGCGGCTGATAAAGCGTTTGAGGACTTGAAGAGACAGTTGGCCGAGCCGCCCGTCCTTGCGGCTTCGGTTGATAAAGAGCCCTTATTGCTATATGTGGCTGCTAATGCTCGGGCTGTTAGTGTGGCTATTGTGGTGGAGCGTAAGGAGCCCGAAAAGGAGTATCCGGTTCAATGACCGGCTTATTACATCAGGGAGGTGCTTATTGAATCAAAGCAGAGGTACCCACATTGGCAGAAGTTGGTGTATGGAGTCTTCATGGCAAGCCTAAAGCTCAAGCATTATTTTCAAGGTCATCCTATCACAGTGGTTAGTTCAGCCCCTCTGGGTGATATCATCCAAAACAGAGAGGCGACTGGCCGGATTGCCAAATGGGCTATTGAGCTTGGACCTCACTGGATAAAATATACGCCTCGCACAACAATCAAATCACAATCACTTGTGGACTTCATTAATGATTGGACAGAGTTGTAGGCACCAGAGGAAAAGCCAGATAACACGTATTGGACTATTCATTTTGATGGGTCCAGACAACTGGAGGGCCCGGGGGCTGGAGTCATACTAACTTCCCCATGAGGTGACAAGTTTTGTTATGTTCTCCACCTGATGTTCCCTTGTACTAACAATGCAGATGAATATGAGGCCTTGCTCCATGGCCTTCGGATGGCTAAGGAGATGAATTTAAGCCGAGTTAAGTGCTTTGGTGACTCGGACCTGGTGGCTCAACAGGTGTCTAGCACTTGGGATTCCAAGGATCCGCTCATGGAAGCATATCGACGAGAGGTGGATATAGTGGCTGGTTATTTTAAGGGTTATCAGGTTGATCATATAGACCGGGGAAAGAATGAAGCGACGGACGCTTTAAGTCGCCTAGGCTCTCAGCGTAAACCGGTGCCACCCAATGTCTTCCTGGATGTACTTCATAATCCATCGGTTAGGTTACCCACAGAGGAGGAGTTGGCTATTCCTGACCCGGAGGCTCAATTGGTAGCGGCTCTTCATGTTATAGCGGATTGGACAATCCCATACCTGGCTTATATGAACCGGAGCGTGTTACCAGGCGATGAAACCTTGGCCCGGCAGATAATCTAGCGATCCAAGTCAATGACCATTGTCAATGGGGACTTACATCATTACAGCGTCACTGGGGCGATTCAGTGTTATGTGTCTCCTCAAGAAGGTTGTGAGATTTTGCGAGAGATCCACGAAGGAGATTGTGGTCACCACGTCGGTTCAAAATCCTTGGTGGCTAAGGCTTTTTGTCACGGCCTCTATTGGTTGACGGCTCATGCTGATGCTGGGGATTTAGTAAAAAGGTGTGACGGTTGTCAAAAATTTGCACATCGCGCTCATGTTCCGGCTCAGGATTTGAGAATGATTCCAATCACATGGCCGTTTGCAACTTGGGGGCTAGATATGGTTGGACCCTTTAAGAGGTCCAAGGACAAAAAGACCCACCTGTTGGTGGCGGTTGATAAGTTTACCAAGTGGGTAGAGGCAGAGCCAGTCAGTAAGTGTGATGCAGCCATGGCGGTTCAATTCATCAAAAAGGTGATATTCTGGTTTGGTTTTCCACACAACATTATAACTGATAATGGTACTAATCTGTCCAAGGGTGCCATGGAAGAATTTTGTCAACGTGAGCACATCCGGCTTGATGTGTCATCAGTGGCTCACCCCCAATCTAATGGTCAAGTGGAGAGGGCAAATCAAGAGATTTTGAGAGGTATTAAACCCCCGCTTATGGTTCCTTTAAAGCGGATGCCGGGTTGTTGGGTGGAGGAGTTACCTTCCATCTTATGAAGTATCAACACCACACCAAATAGATCTACGGGTTACACGCCTTTCTTCATGGTTTATGGAGCAGAGGCGGTTCTTCCTAGTGACATCCGTCATGACTCGCCCCGTGTGGCGGCTTACATTGAAGCTGAGAATGAGAAAGCACGTCAGGACTCACTGGACCTGTTAGATGAGGAGCGTGATCTAACAACGGCGCGTTCGGCGATTTATCAAGAAGATCTCCGACGTTATCACAACCGCCATGTTAAGACCAGAACTTCTCAAGAGGGTGATCTGGTGCTCCGGCTCATCAAGGATCAGACTGATATGCACAAGTTATCCCCGCCTTGGGGAGGACCTTTTGTGGTCAGCAAAAACCTGCATAATGGACCATACTACCTTATCGATGCTCGAGAGCACAAAGACTCACGTAAGTCGGAGGAGGAGACCCAGCGGCCGTGGAATATAGCTCGTCTTCGGCCTTACTATACTTGAGCCACACGCTCTTCTTATGTACATACTTATGACAATGTATATATTATATAATAAATCAGAGCCTCAACTAAAGCAGGGTATCTGTTGTTTTTTTACATCGTGTGTGGTTACATGGGGGCTTCTACTTATAAAGCGGAGTTCTATTAACCCGGTTTATAAAGACACATAGATATAAAGGAAATCACTAGGGGGCTTTGTTGTATTCGAACCATAGCTACGCCTCTTGATCGGCTTAAGGCCAAACAGGGAAATCACTAGGGGGCTTGGTTGTATTTACACCATAGCTACACCTCTTGATAGACTTAAAGACAAAAAGGAAATTATGTTGAACCAAAGAGAATCTATTGCAAAACGCACAGCTCAAACATAGGTACCCACTGAGCACAGCTCAAATATTACTTGGGGGCTCCTTGCTTCTCAAAGAACAACGAGCTTGCACCCTTGTAATAGGCTATCAAGCCAGGCTTGGAAGCCAGGTGTATTCACCTAAAACCCCAGGTTATCCTGCCTCTTTAAGTAAGCCACTCCGTCCAGGTAAACCTAGTATGACGCATCGAACGTTTGACAAGTCAATCTCATAGACCCTAAACTTGTCAAAGTTAAAACGATGATTAGTTAAAGATTGAGGTCCATCTTAAAAGGCTTTGAAAAATGGTTTAACTCAGCGGCCTGGCAGCCCATGAAAAGCCTTGCATATTTTTCTTGTATTTGTTGCAAACGTTTTAACCTCTTTTGATGAGGGATTTATGAATATTTTCTGATAAACCGGTGTATATTACAACCCGGCATGACTTTCAACGCTCAGTTGTCAGTACATGATAAGTTCTAAACCGGCAATAATTTGATCCGTTCTGGTTTTGACTAGAAGTCACCAGAATTATGTGAGTAAACCGGTGTTTCTCATAACCCGGTATGGTTTTGATATGAACCGCAAGAATGAAAGGAGTCATCAATACTCCAGATTGGTGTTATCACCCTTATTATCCCAACAGTTGGACAACCAACAAGATATATCACAAGTATCATCTATTTTATATCTGGTTATTATAGTCTTGGTTATACACCCAAGCTATATATATATATATATATATATATTTGGGCATCATGACCCATCCAGTGGTAAACCACTAGGTCACTTTTAAGTTCTTATATGCAGGAACACGTTAAATAAAAGCCGCAATGGACTATGCATATAATAGATCCCAAAGGCATGTCGAGTTATCAGTATCAAGCAACATAAATATGCTCAATGGCATAACAAGCGAGTGTTTGAACTAGCCTATTACAAGGCGCTTTAAATGCCCACCAAGAATAATTGTTTCAATAACAAGTGGCAGACTGCGACAGCTAAACCGGCCTCCGATTCAAGATTCATCACCAGGACGACTTGAAGATTGCGGATAATCTTGAGTTGGTGTATCCTCCTCCTCTCTACCCAGTGGCTGGAAATCAACTGTTGTCCAATATATTCCGGTTAATGCTTGGAATACAGCTTCTTCACTTATAAGAGGGGAAGGATCAATGTCAGGAGCATAAGTGTGCTTACGGATTGGCCGAACAAGATCCTCTACATCATGAATCAGCGTGGGGTATCTTTTCTGATCAACATCATAAAACGGTTGATAATGGGATAGATCTGGGTCATCCGCCTATTTGCTTGCTATAGGCCGCATTTCCCGTGTCAACCTGCGGAGATCATCATTGTTGAATTATGTGCCATCTTCCTTCACACTGGGGTAGCCTTGGCTGATATCTGCCGGTTCAAGATATGGAATCCATGCCTTGGCCCGGATTAGCGCAGCCAATGCGCCTGACCTTGCAGCTGATTTTTTAAGTTCCTCCAGCCGGGTAGGCAACATGAACAGCTTCTCGATGGTTTCTTTTATGAATGATGGAGGAGGCCTGTTGTACGCAGTAGTGCAGATAGCCCGTTGGGATCCAGAATTCAATTGTTCTATCAAGGTGTAGGCTCCTTTCAGCTTCATCCGCATATCGGAGCCTAGATGGGTAATGCGGGTCCCTGTAGCATTGCAAACATCAGTAAAACCGGTGACTTCTAAGGTAAAGGGGACTTGAAACATACCAGATGAGGGCGCTTACCAAATACAACAGAGGTCATAGCGTTTCTTTGCCGCTTTAAACTGGTCAGTTCCTCAACCACCGGTTTAAGGGCTGCTTCTGCGTCTTTGGCTTTCTTTGCCAAAGTGGCCTTCTCGGCATCCCAATCTGCACGTTCCTTCTTAAAATTTTCCTTCAGCTTCTCCATGGTTGCTAAGGCCTTAGTCAGTTCCTCCTTGGCTTTGGAAGCCTCCGCTTGCTGAGATTTGATGTTTTCTTGAAGATCAGCGGTTTGGGAGTCCTTTTTGCTCAGCTCAGCCTATAAAGGAATGACATATCATCAGTGGGATGTATATATTTGAAGTACCAAGCACATAACAAGTTATGCACTTTGTCCTTGGGGGCTAATGCCTATTTGCTTTGTTATCAGAAATTTTTACAAGTCCCAAATACAATGCAAACATTATCTTTGGCACTTGGGGGCTAATGTACATTTGTTCAAATCAAAGCATTGGTTAAAATCCCGGTTCACCTTGGGAAGATAAACCGACCATTGGGGACTACACAGATGAAAACTACAGGAATACAACGATAAAGTACCAGTTTATTTAAAAGGACCACCTGCCATATGGAGGATAAGTATGCAAGGGTTGAGATATTACAAAGTGCCGATTTATGATTGCTATCACAAATCGACCCTTGGGGGCTACTAGAGTTGGTATTTGCAATTGGACTTAAGAAAGGAAAAGTTATGTCATTACCTCATAGCGCTCCATCATCAGATTCACTAAACCGGCTTCATAGTCACGGTTTGTGTGCAGACGGTTTAGAAAGCCAGAGTGGAGTTCTTGAGCACTGAAGTGGGCATAGCTTGATAAATCGGTGCTCCACTTGCCTTTCTCCATGGCAGCACGTTCTTCTTTGGCACTATGTTTCGCTAATACAACAGGATGGCCAGGAGAGGTGTGGCCAATACTGGTAATGATAACCTCATCTTCTTTATCTCCAGCAGCCTTTTCTGGAGTTGATGGAATGTCAGTAGCCTTCACTGGACAATACTTACAGCGGAAGCACAGACAATACTTACAACGGGCGGTTTGTTTTTCGCGTAAAAGGGGCTTAACTCGGTCTTGCTGCAAACAGCTTCCGATTCATTCAACATTTTCTTGATAGACCCAGTGAGTTCCTCATCTGTTAGCTGAATATTGATATGATGTTGGGAGTCTTGTACGTCACTAGTATACTCACACATTAAGCCGGAGCGGCGATTTAACGGCAAAATGCTCCAGGATATCCAGCAATGGATGAAGTCCACGCCTGTTAAACCATTGGCCATGAAAGCTCTAAGTTTGGCGAGTTGTGGGGCGTATGAAGCCCGTTCCTTTGCACTTAGTCGTTGCGGAAGCGGATGAGTATTAGTAAGCCAGTGAGCACGATAACCCGGCAGAGGGTTCTCATCTTCAGGAGAGGTGTCTCTGCAATAGAACCAAGTTTGGTTCCACTCATTTGGGTGACTGTGAAGTTTGGCATGAGGAAAATCAACGTCTTTCCTTTTCTGAATAGAGATGCCACCAAGTTCAGTATTGGGTCCGTCTATGAATTCAGTGCGACGGCCTAAATGGAAGAAATCCCGGAACAACTCGACAGTTGGTTCTTCTTGTAGATACACTTCACAAAAAACCTAAAAGTTGCAGATGTTGGATACGGAGTTGGGTCCAATATCCTGAGGGTGGATCTGAAAGCTGGCAAGTACATCCCGGAAAAACATGGATCCAGGCGGTTTAAAACCATGACCTATATGATTAGCAAACACCACTACTTCACCCTGTCTAGGGGTAGGAGGGTTTTCCGGCCCAGGAACTCGCCACCAGATCTCATTCTTCTTCGGTAAGGTACCAATTTTGACCATTCCGTTCAGTTTCTCCTTAGTAACCCAGGAAGGGACCCAGTTACAGGAATATAACTGTTTGGCCATTGCAAGAGAAGAGCTGGGAAGAAAATAATGCCGGTTTATGATTCATTAATGGTGATGCATAAGGTACAACAGGTTGAGGGGAAAGGAATCCAAGCATGTGAAATTGATAAATCGGAGGAAGTTATAAACCGCCTACGACAGAGTGTTTATGAATGGTAAAGCAATAAACAGAAGCAGAGGTATATGCATATTGTTAAACCGGAGTATAAACGAATCGGCGTTTTAAAAGGGGACTAATGGTACCTGCTGGATTATCATACTTCAAAAAGTTAAACCGCCTATATTGGTGTGAGGAGTACAGATCTAAAAATACCTAAGTAAGGGGAAACAAGTTTCACAGATTTATATGAAAATTTCAGATCTGAAGTGTGACAAAAACTGGAATATATTCAGGTTTAAACTTCAGGTGTTTAAACAGTTCAACAGATCCAGATAAGTTGTTGTCTATATAAAGGGGGAGTCTACTAAGGAAAATAAGATTATGGCTACGGTCGCGCAAGAATAACAGGTCGAAACTAGCCTTTGATGCTACGGAGAAGAAAAGAGAAGAATAGCACCGGAGTTTTGATGAACTCTGACGAACAGTGAAACCCTAAATAGAAGATCTAGGGTGGAAGGAAAGAAGGCTTACCAGTGTCATAAGAACGGCAGAGAGAGGCCGCGGCTTTCTGGTTTGATCAGGATGAGGCAGGGGCGAAGTTCGATGACGGTGGCGGGGCTCGGGTGCAGGGACGTCGCGGGGAGGAAGAAGAGACGAAGAGGCAGCGGAGGAAAGAGAAAAGGGGCCTCAGCCCTATTTATAAGGCGAATAGATAAGCGACATGCGCGAGAATCGAGGAGCTCAAAACTGGATATTTAATAAAGTTGTCCACCTCGATGGTTGGATGCTCATTAATAAAGGGCATCTTCGGCTTCAACGAATAGGTGACATCACGGCGGTTTACTGCGGATCTGAAGGATGACGTCATAGCGGTTTACAAGACTCACCCGAAGATGCAAGGGAAGGAATTTTTCTAAGTGTTGAAGATTGACATGAACAAGTTCAAATCAATCTGGGGCCTAATGTTGGGGATATTACTACTGGGCGTAAACCGTCTAGGAGAAGCCAGATTATCCCCATGATGGTTACTTTATTCAAGACCCATGAAGACAAGGTTGTGACGCTTCAGGATGGCCCAAGGCCCAAAGGCGGGTTAAGGCATGTAGACATAAACCGGCATAAATATGTAACTTGTATTATAAGTTAGAGGAAATAGAGACCGAGCCGGACACGTTATGATCCGGCCTTGGGATTATGTAAGATGACGGGCGTCGACCTGTGTATATAAAGGGACAACCCGGCGGAATTTTAGGGACAACAAATAACAAATCGAGAGCTAGGCAAAGCGGATTCGCTCCCTGGTCATCGGAACCCTAGCAATACCATCACAACTGGAGTAGGCCTTTACCTTCATTGAAAGGGGCCGAACCAGTATAAACTCTTGCGTCCCTTGTCCGCTTTAACCCCTTTAAGCTAACCCGAAGCGATGGCTCCATGACTAAGTCCTATCATGAGGACATTTGCCGTGACAACTCCACAACACTATGGTTAGGTTTACCTTAATACTTATGTTGTAGTTGCGGATGCTTGCAATAGGGGTTAATCATAAGTGGGATGCTTGTCCAAGTAAGGACAGTACCCAAGCACCGGTCCACCCACATACCAAATTATCAACGTACCGAACATGAATCATATGAGCGTGATGAAAACTAGCTTGACGATAATTCCCATGTGTCCTCGGGAGCGTTTTCCTTCATATAAGAGTTTGTCCAGGCTTGTCCTTTGCTACAAAAAGGATTGGGCCATCTTGCTGCACCTTATTTACTTTTATTACTTTCTACTCGTTACAAATTACCTTATCACAAAACTATCTGTTACCGATAATTTTAGTGCTTGCAGAGAATACCTTACTGAAAACTGCTTATCATTTCCTTCTGCTCCTCGTTGGGTTTGACACTCTTACTTATCGAAAAGGCTACGATAGATCCCTTACACTTGTGGGTCATCAAGACTCTTTTCTGGCGCCATTGCCGGGGAGTGAAGCGCCTTTCGTAGGTGGAATTTTGTAAGGAAAAAATTGTATAGTGTGCTGAAATTTACCGTCACTTGTTACTATGGAACATAATCCTTTGAGGGGCCTGTCCGGGGTATCTTCATCCCGACCAGTTGTAACATCCCAAATTTTCAATTTGGAATGTTATACATAGATCATCCATGCATATCATGTTTTATTGCTTTTCCGTTCTGTAATCCTCGAAATCCTAAGCAGCTCAAGGACCCTCGGAGAGAATTGGGGATTTCCCGGTCTTCATATTTGATTCTTTTATCAAATAATGAAAAGAGGATCTGATTTTAATTATTTCTCTCCGAAAAATATTTCACATTAAAAATTAAAGAGAGGAGATAATATGACTTCCCCAAAATAAGTGAAATATTGGAGGAAAAATATTAAAATCATTAAATTGATTTTTATTGGATTTTATTTGCATTAGAAAAATTGCATGTTTTTCAAAATTGCATTTTAGGGCCAAGAAAATGTTCATCTTGTTCTAAATATTTTATTTAGAGGGTGAAAATTGTTTTTGGCATTTTTAGGTTTTAATTTATTTTTTTCTAGGATTTTATTTCGGTCGGCGAAGTTTAAAAAAAGGTTCCGTGCCGACTGGTCCTAAGGCCCAGCCGCGCCAGGCCGCCGCCACCGCCGCCTCCTACGCGCGCGCTGCCGCCGCCGCCGCCACTCGGACCAGAGTCCGAGTTGGACTCCGCCTCCGCCACGCCTTGCCCCTCCTCCAAGTCGCCGCCCCCGCCCCTTTATATACGCCGCCACCCCTGCCCCAACAGCACCACCACCGCAGCCGCCGCCGCCTCGCGCCGCCACGCCACCCGCGCTCGCCGCCGCCGCCTACCGCCGCCACCGCCGCCAAGCCTCACCACCGCCGCCAAGCCCCGCCGCCCTCGCGAGCCGCTGCCCCGCCTCGCCGGAGCCCTCTCGCCGAAGGTAGCCACCGCGCCCCGCCGCCGATTTTTTATAAAAACCGTTCGGTTTATTTTGAAAAACCCTAGATCCATTTTTTCGGATTCGCCGGTTTTTCTCGGTTCTTCCTTTTAGCGGACGTTCGTCCGTACGTTCGTTTTAACGAACGGTTTTCGCTTGTTAGTTACAGCTAACGAACGCTCGTTCGTTAGTCTGTTCGTGAGTTTTCTTTTATCGGATTTATTCCACGATTTTTCTGATCGTGATTTCTAATCCGATCTTAGTTTCTGTTTATTTTTTCGCTCGTTTAACGGAATCAGGCGATTCAAGCGCCTGGAGTTCCGTCTCGAAACCCTCTTTCCATTTAACCAACTCAAACAAGTTTTGCTACTGTAAAATTTGACCTAGTTTCAGATTAGTAAACGAAGCTTCTTTCTTTCGCCGTTTGAGTTTCGCTGCTCCGTTTGTTTTGATTCTTTTTGCGAACCGGAGTTCTTAATTTGAACTTTCTGGTCAACCTCTTTTATTGGAGTTTTGCTTGTGCATCGTTTCTTGTTACTTATGTATGATATTGTTTGCTTGCGATAGAATTCCCGGAGTGCGAAGCATGTTACTACGAGTCTCTAGGATTTGCGGATCGTCAGCAAGGCAAGTAACACTTAGATCATATCCCATTATTACCCAGTTTTTATGCATTAGTTCCAATCCTCAAACATTGCATGATTAGGATGTCATTAAATTGTGGGTTGGGAAGTAGTTGCTGAGTTAGAACCTATTGCCCTGTTACATTGAAACCCATGGGAGTTACTTCTACGTATTGCTTATTGCTATGCTATGCTCGTAGACGTGGTTTGGGTTTGTGTGAAATTCATGTCAGATGTGAGATTGTTAATTAATGGTTCAACTTAATGTGGCAACTTAATCAAACAACTAGGTGGATTGAGGCACCTGGGGAACCTAGTGTTGTATGTTTTTTTGGAAATCCCGGGGTACCCGTGTGATCTTCCTATGGACCGCCACCCAGGCTCAAAGGGAACTGAGATGATTCATGCTAGAAACTTCTGTGTGCAGCCACAAGCTATTATGGGATCTAGTATAGCTGAGTAAGTTACGTGAAGCTCTTGAAGAGGTAGATCAGCAGGTAGTGGGTTTTGTAGGTTTGGTATGGTCTACCCGGAGTAGAGAGTTAACGTTTCTGAAAGATTATGTCTCGGTCATCCGTTTCTCAAACACCATGTAGTGCGAGAAAATCCAACGGAGGCGATTGAGTCTTGTGGGGAAAAGTGCGCAAACCTCTGTAGAGTGTACAATCTAGTCATGGTTAGCCGTGTCCCCGGTTATGGACAATTCTTGAGTATCTAGTACTTGGGTTATCACATGTATCTCACCATGCTTAATTAATATTGTTGGGATGTTAATCACTTTAATTGGGATTGAGTTGGGATACCTTCTCAATGATGTTTCAACCACCATGATAGTAAAATTAAAATCTATTCCATTGTTGTAGGGAAAAATTGGCTTTTCACAAAACTACAACCATACAGCTTTCCACCAGCCATATATGCATGTAGTGATAGCATTATTCTGTTTCTGCTCTACTGTGTTATATTGCCAGCATATTCCATGTGCTGACCCATTTTCGGGCTGCAACGTATTATGTTGCAGACTTTTCAGACGAGGAGTAAGGTTTGTTAGGTCGTTGCCGTGCATCTCAGCTATGCCGTTGGAGTTGATGGATTCACCTTATCTTCCAAGCCTTCCGCTGTTATCGCATTAGATGGCCTTAAGCCATATTATTGTAATAAGTTCTCTTTGGAGACATTCGATGTAATAGTGTGTGATTGCTACTCTGTTCTAAATCCTTCGAGTACTGTGTGTGTCAGTATTACCGATCCAGAGATGACACTGAAGCACAGAGACTTGACCATCTGAGATCGGGTCGCTACAAGATGATATCAGAGCACACGCTGAGTGTAGGACACGACCCCTAAGATAAACCCTAGGTCACACTTCTCTTCTCATTTCTGACTCCTCTCCATTTTCTACTCTTTAGGATGATGGAGATGAAGAACAAGTTTGCACAACCGGATGAAGACACACCTTTTGGACGCCACTTGAAGGAAGTCACTAGGTACTTGAACATTGGAATACCAAGCTTCACCGGGACGTACAACGCTAGTTTACCTAAAGAGGAGCGCTGGATGATTCAAGTACAAGTTCCAGGAAGGACGTTCTCACGAACTTCTAAACCCATAGAATTTTCCTTCGACGCACCAACCTGGAGTTTAGGAAAGAGTATGGCAGCTCACATCACCATGGGAGGCATTAGAGAAGTTTACAACAGGGAGCTTAAGGACACTATTTACCAAATATGTGGGCGCCAAGATGAGCAATGGGAAGTAATTAGCACTAAGAAGGATAGATCCATTACAGCTTTCATCCAGGAGTTAAACAAGCACATTCGACGTCGGGAGAATCAGATGTGTGCGGACATGATGGACTTGAAGAAGGCGAAGACTAGGATCATCGAGCTGGAGGAAGAACTCAAGTTTACCCGCGATGGATATGAGGAGGAAATCAAGACCCTACTGGAGAAGAATGATGACTTAGTGAAGAAGATCGGAGTATTCATGGGAGGACCAGCACCAATAGAAGAAGAAGAACCCAAGGAAATACGCCCCGAGGACTACATCATCATCGACGACACCGACTCCGACCCTAGTGATGATGACTTTGAAGACGAAGCTGGAGCAGACATCATAGAGTCTTCCACCGATCAAAAATTTCTAGATGACTACCATATATTAGTAGTATTTCCCCCATGTATATAGTAGTAGTGAGCACTTTTGCGATAGTTCTAGACCGTTTGTATGCCCTTGCTTGATTGATTGAGTGAAATGATTGTGTTTGTCTCATGTGCATATGGGTAGTGTTTTCTCATTAGACCTTTTCTATTCTAAATCTCTCCCATCTAAACTCCTCAGATGCCTCCGAGACGTGACACTGGTTTTGCCTTCCCGCCGGAGCTCACCCAGTTGATCCAGCAGCAGAATGCCTTGATGCAATTGCTAGTTCAGAACCAGGGCAACAACAACAACAACAACAACAACAACAACCCACCGCCAGTGGACAACCTAGCCCGTTTTCTAAGGTTACAGCTGCCGTGTTTTCCAGTAGCACCAAGCCTATAGTTGCTGATGATTGGCTACGCCGAATTGGAAGGGAGTTGAACACCGCAGGTTGCACAGATGCTGAGAATGTGCGCTTTGCCGCACATTAATTGGATGGACCAGCAGCCTCATGGTGGGAGAATTACACAGCCACTTTTCCTATAGCCAATGTCACTTGTGACCAGTTTCAGCAAACTTTCCGCATAGCCCATGTCTCCACTGGAGCTTTGCAAATGAAGAAGCGAGGGTTCCGCAACTTACGCCACGGGAACCGTACCGTGGCTCAGTATGTGGATGAGTTTAGCAAGTTATCTCGCTACGCCCCTGATGATGTGGCCACAGATGCCGCGAAGCAGGAGAAGTTTATGGAAGGGCTGAATGATGAGATGAGCATGCAGTTGATGGTAGCAACCTTCAACAACTACCAGGAGTTGGTAGATAAGGCTCTTATGATTGAAGGGAAACATCAGTAGATTGAGAGCCGCAAGAGAAAGTATGGACAAGGGAAGTATAACTCAGGAGCTCAGCAGAAGCCTCGCCTAACCCCGAACACAGGAGGACTTGTTCACAACCATGGAGGTCACAACCACACTGGAGGAGGATCACATAACCACAGTGGTGCTAAGAATGGGAATGGGAATGTAGCTAACAACAATCAGAACTGCTCCAACCCGTCCACTCCTGCCAAAAGAGACTTAAGTCAGGTTACCTGTTTTAAGTGCAAGAAGACAGGGCACTATGCCAATGATTGCCCCGAAGGAAGGAATGGAAACGGAAATGGAAGCACTGGGAAGAAGCCCAATCCATTCAACAAAGGACAAGTGAACCACGTTAACGTGGAGGAGGTTGAAGAACAGCCGGACGCGGTAATAGGTAAGTTTTTGGTTAAGTCATTTACCGCTCTGGTTCTTTTCGATACTGGTGCATCGCATTCATACATATCAAGGGGATTCGTGGATAAGTTTAAACTACCAACCCAAACCCTTAGGACCCCTCTTTTAGTGAGTTCACCCGGAGCAGAGTATATGGCTAGCCGATGGTGTGACCAGATACCCTTAACCATTGGTACACATGTTTTCCGTCTGACCTAATTATCTTGGAGTCACAAGGATTGGATGTGATATTGGGTATGGACTCGATGTCAAAGTTTGGAGCAAGCATTGACTGTGCTAGTAAGTCGATTTATCTCACCACCCCGGAAGGAAGAAGGATTAAGTATGTATCTAGGCATGTGCCTACGAGGAGTCAAGTGAATGCCCTTACGGGAGTTGTTCAGGAGGAAATGCCCGTAGTTAAGGATTACCCGGATGTTTTCCCAGAGGAGTTACTAGGCATGCCACCGGACATAGATATTGAGTTTTTGATAGAGCTGTTATCAGGAACATGACCAATATCCAACAGACCCTATTGGATGCCCGCAAATGATCTGGAAGAAATTAAAAAACAGATCAAGGAGTTATTGGAGAAAGGATATATCCGAAGAAGTTCATCACCTTGGGGAGCCCCAGTACTTTTGGTTGAGAAGAAGGATAAATCCCTGAGGATGGTTGTTGATTATCGAGCATTGAATGAAGTGACGATTAAGAACAAGTACCCACTGCCGATGATCAACGATCTGTTTGATCAGTTGCAAGGAGCTAAAGTGTTTTCGAAGATCGATTTGCGATCGGGGTATCATCAGTTGAAGATACGAGAGAAGGACATACGAAAGACGACGTTCACAATGCGATATGGATTATACGAGTACACGGTCATGTCGTTTGGACTGACTAACGCCCCTGCCTATTTCATGAGCATGATGAACAAGGTGTTCATGGAGTATTTGGACAAGTTTGTTGTGGTGTTTATTAGTGATATCATGGTATACTCGAAGAACGAGGAGGAGCACAAAGAGCATTTGCGTTTAGTTCTCGAGAAGCTCAGGGAACACCAGTTGTATGCTAAGTTTAGCAAATGTGAGTTTTGGCTGAAGGAAGTCGGATTCCTTGGACATGTTATATCAGGAGAAGGTATAGCAGTAGACCCCAGCAAGGTTCAGTCAGTCACTGAATGGTTGGCACCCACCTCAGTTAGCGAGATCCGCAGTTTTCTTGGACTCGCAGGATACTACCGGAGATTCATTGAGAATTTTTCCAAGATTGCAAAACCAATGACTAAAGTGTTGAAGAAGGATACCAAGTTTAAATGGACAGAAGATTGTGAAGCAAGTTTCCAGGAGTTGAAGAAACGTTTGACTACAGCCCCAGTGCTAGTACTGCCAGATATACATAAGGAGTTCCAAGTGTATTGCGACGCCTCTCGCTTAGGACTTGGATGTGTGCTTACGCAGGACGGAAGAGTTGTTTCGTATGCCTCACGACAACTAAAACCTCATGAGTTGAATTATGCCACGTATGATTTGGAGCTAGCAGCCGTAGTGCATGCGTTGAAGACTTGGAGACATTACCTTATTGGAAACCGTTGTGATGTGTACACGGATCACAAGAGTTTGAAGTACATCTTCACCCAGAAGGAGCTGAACCTTAGGCAGAGGAGATGGTTGGAGCTTATAAAGGATTATGACATGAAACTACACTATCATCCAGGAAAGGCCAATGTCGTAGCAGACGCATTGAGTCAGAAGAGTTATGCTAATACCCTTGAAAGTAAAGGACTGCCGAAGGAATTAGCAAAGGACATCATGGAGCTTCGGTTAGAGATTGTACCTAGAAGGTTCATTGCCGCAATGGAGGTTCAATCGACATTACTGGACAAGATTCGGGAAGCTCATAAAGATGATAAAGAGATTGTCGAGATAAAGGAGAAGATAGGCAAAGGAAAGGCCTAAGGTTTTCGTGGGCATGAGCACGATACCCTATGGTTTGAGGACTGCGTTTATGTGCCCAACAACCAGGAGATCAGGAAGTTAATACTTCAAGAGGCCCATGACTCACCATACTCGATACACCCCGGAAACACCAAGATGTATTTGGATTTGAAGGAACGTTTCTGGTGGACTGGTATGAAGAAGGATATTGCCGAGTATGTAGTCGTATGTGATGTATGTCAGAGAGTTAAGGCAGAATATCAGAAGCTGCAGGACTATTACAGCCTATGCCGATACCGAAATGGAAGTGGGATAAACTTGGCATGGACTTTATCACCGGATTACCCAGGACTAAAGCAGGATATGATTCCATATGGGCAGTAGTTGATCGTTTGACCAAAGTAGCTTACTTCATCCCAGTGAAAACCACCTATACAAGTGCAAGGTTGGCCAAGATCTATATGTCCAAAATCGTATGTCTGCATGGAGTTCCGAGGACCATCGTATCGGATCGAGGAACACAATTTACTTCAAAGTTTTGGCATCAGTTACACCAGACTTTGGGAACGAGATTGGAGTTCAGTACAGCGTTTCACCCATAGACAGATGGACAGACTGAGAGAGTCAATCAAATTTTGGAGGACATGTTGAGAGCCCGTGCGCTAGATTATGGATCCAGTTGGGATGACAATTTGCCGTATGCAGAGTTCTCATACAATAATAGCTACCAAGCCAGTTTGAAGATGGCACCGTTTGAAGCCCTGTATGGACGCAGGTGCAGAACAACGTTGATGTGGGATGAGGTAGGAGACCGACAGTTGTTTGGACCATACTTGATTAAAGAATCTGAGGAGAAGGTAAAATTGATCCGAGACCGACTAAAGATTGCTCAGTCCAGACAAAAGAGTTAGCAGACTCAAAACGCAAGGAGGTAACCTACGAAATTGGAGACAGAGCATATCTGTGAGTATCGCCCTTGCGAGGAGTGAAACGTTTTAGAGTTAAAGGAAAGTTAGCCCCGAGATTTGTAGGACTGTATCGCATTTTGGAACGGATGGGAGAAGTCGCCTACAAGTTGGAGTTACCTGAGGGATTGTCAGGAGTCCATGATGTGTTCCATGTTTCACAGCTGAAGAAGTGTCATGCTGAGATGGCGGAAATACCATTAAGAGATACAGTACCCTTGGAGGCGATTCAGTTGGACAGTGATTTGACTTACGAGGAGAAGCCCGTTAAGATTCTTGAGTTTGCCAGCAGAGTCACCCGCAGTAAGGTTATCAAGTTTTGTAAAGTTCAGTGGAGCCACCATACCGAGGATGAAGCTACCTAGGAACGAGAGGATGATCTCCGCAAGGACCACCCATACCTATTTTCTAGCCAACCCGAATCTCGAGGGCGAGATTCATCTTAAGGGGGGTAGGTTTGTAACATCTCAAATTTTCAATTTGGAATGTTATACATAGATCATCCATGCATATCATGTTTTATTGCTTTTCCGTTCCGTAATCCTCGAAATCCTAAGCAGCTCCAGGACCCTCGAAGAGAGTTGGGGATTTCCTGGTCTTCATATTTGATTCTTTTATCAAATAATGAAAAGAGGATTTGATTTTAATTATTTCTCTCCGAAAAATATTTCACATTAAAAATTAAAGAGAGGAGATAATATGACTTGTCCAAAATAAGTGAAATATTGGAGGAAAAATATTAAAATCATTAAATTGATTTTTATTGGATTTTATTCGGATTTTATTTGCATTAGAAAAATTGCATGTTTTTCAAAATTGCATTTTAGGGCCAAGAAAATGTTCATCTTGTTCTAAATATTTTATTTAGACGGTGAAAAATTGTTTTGGCATTTTTAGGTTTTTATTTATTTTTTTCTAGGATTTTATTTCGGTCGGCGAAATTAAAAAAAAGGTTCCGCGCCGACTGGTCCTAAGGCCCAGCCGCGCCAGGCCGCCGCCGCCTCCTGCGCGCGCGCTGCTGCCGCCGCTGCCACTCGGACCGGAGTCCGAGTTGGACTCCGCCTCCGCTGCGCCTTGCCCCCTCCTCCAAGTCGCCGCCCCCGCCCCTTTATATACGCCGCCACCCCCGTCCCAACACCACCACAGCCGCCGCCAACCCTGTCGCCCGCAGCCGCCGCCTAGCGCCGCCGCCTAGCGCCGCCACCGCCAAGCCCTGCCGCCCTCGCGAGCTGCTGCAACGCCTCACCGGAGCCCTCTCACCGAAGGTAGCCATCGTGCCCCGCCGCCGTTTTTTTTATAAAAACAGTTTGGTTTTTTTGAAAAACCCTAGATCCATTTTTTTCTTTCGGATTCGCCGGTTTTTCTCGGTTCTTCCAATTAGCGGACGTTCGTCCTTACGTTCGTTTTAACGAACCGTTTTCGCCCGTGTAACATCCCAAATTTTCAATTTGGAATGTTATACACTAGATCATCAAGCATATAATATTTTCTTGCGTTTTGGTCGATCCTAGAAATTTCACGCAACTCAAGGACCCTCAGAGAGAGTTGGAGATTTCGTCATTTTCAATTTTGAGTTTTCTCAAACTTTGAAAAGAGGATCATTTGATTTATTTATTTCATCTTCAATTATTTTTCCAACATCAAATATGAGAGAGGGGAATAATATGACTTTCCCAAATTTAGGAAAAATGAAGATGTACTGAATAAATCAAATTTTGGATTTGTCGGAGTTAGTTGCATTTTATTTTGATAGTGAAAAATGCGTGTTTTCAAAAATTGCACCTAGGTCCCGAGAAAAGTTCATTTGTTCGACTCATTTTTAGGAGTCGGGGAAAATTTACTTTAGAAGTTTTGGAGTTCGATTAGTTTTTCTTTTCTTTGTTTTTCTGCGCACGAAACCTTTTAAAAAAAATCCGCGCAGTGCCCCGCCGGGCCAAGGCCCAGCCGCAGGCCAGGCCAGGCCTCCCCGCACACGCGCGCGCGCCTAGCGCAGCCACCGCCGCCGCCAAGCAGGAGTCCTAGTAGGACTCCTCTCTCCCCCTCTTTTCTTGCCCCCTCCCCCAAGTTTTCCTCTCCCCCTCCCCTCTTTAAATACCCCCACACCCCCCTCTCCCCACACCAAGCCGTGCCCCACCCCGCGCCCCAAGCCCCTCCACCGCACCGCCGCCCTAGCGACGCGCCACCGCCGCCTTACGCCGCCGCCTAGCGCCGCCGCCGCCCAACCCCGCCGTCGCCGGAGCCTCGCCGAGGTAGCCCCGCGCCGCGCCCCTTTTTCCCCTCAGTTCGGTTTTTCTTATAAACCGTTCCGGTTTTTCTTTTGGTTCGTTGTTTCGGTTTTCTTTTCCAAAACCCTAGATCGGTTTCGTTTTCTTTTCCGGTTTAGTTGCCTAGAGACCGTTCGCCGGACCGTTCGTCCTAACGAACGTGATCACCGGTTATTCCCGGATAACAAACGTCCGTTCGTTTAACCGTTCTTCTTTTCTTTTCATCGGATTTATTCCGCGATTGCGATCTCAGATCCGATCTTCGTTCTAGTCTATCTTCTCGCTCGTTTATCGGAATCAGGTGATTCAAGCGCCTGGAGTTTCGTTTCGAAACCGCCGTTCCGACTAATCAACTTAAACAAGTTTTTGGTACGGCAAAATTTGACCTAGTTTCAACTCGCTAGAACCGAGTTGTTTTCTTCTACCGTTTGTTTTCCGTTGCTTTGTTCGGTTCTTTCTTTCTTTGCAACCGGAGTTCTTAAGCTGAACTTTCTGGTTCGATCTCTTGTTCGAGTTTTACCTGTGAATTAGATGAGTACTTATTGTATGCTTGTTGTTTGTCTGCGATAGATTACCCGGATTGCGCCGCCTGTTACTTCGAATCTCTAGGACTCGCGGATCATCAGCAAGGCAAGTAACACTTTGATCATACCTTTTCTACGACCCAGTTTTATTGCATTAGATCAATCCTCACACATTGCATGATTAGGATCTAATTAAATTGTGGGATGGGAAGTAGATGAGGTAGTACCTATTACCTGTTTATTATGAAACCTTTGGGAGTTACTTCTACGTTTGCTTATTATGCCATGCTATGCTAGTAGACGTGGATTGGGTGAGTTATATCCATGACAGATGTGAGTTTGATAATTTTAAAGGGTTTATCTAAGGTGGCAACTTAAACACACATCTGGGTGGATTGAGGCACCTGATGTCTATCAGGACTTGCCTTTGGACCGCCACCCAGGCTCAAAGGGATCATAAGATCTTTCATGCTAGAAACTTCCGTGTGCAGCCACAAGCCATTATGGGCTCTGGCATAGTTGACTAAGTCGTGCGAACTCTTACAGGGTAGACTAGTAGATGTAGGGGAAAGTAGGTGTACCGGTCTATCCATCGTAAGGTGCTAGCGCTTCTGAAAGACTGTGTCTCGGTCATCCGTTTCTCAAACACCGTGTAGTGCGAGAAGCCCAACGGAGGCGATCGAGTCTTGTGGGGTAAAGTGCGCAAACCTCTGCAGAGTGTAATAAACTAATCATGATTAGCTGTGTCCCCGGTTATGGACATCTTGAGTATCTAGTACTTGAATATCAAGTGAATCTCATCATGTTACTTCTAATTAATATTGTTGGGTTTTAATTGTTCACTTAATTGGGATCGGAATGCTGTCAACCATTATCGATGTTCAACCACCATGATAGCTAAATAAATTCATTCCTTTGCTGTAGGGAAAAACTGGCTTTACGCAAAACTGTAACCATAGAGCTTTCAACCAGCCAAATATGCATGTAGTATAGCTGTTTCATTCCATTACTCTCTATGTGTTACCTTGCCAGCATATTCCATGTGCTGACCCGTTTTCGGGCTGCAACTTTCATGTTGCAGACATTTCAGGCGACGAGAAAGGTGCTTTTAGGTCGTGGTTCTATACTCAGTGATGCCGTTGGAGTTGATGGACCCATTTACCTTCCAAGTCTTCTGCTGTTTTCGATATTAGATGGTCTTAAGCCATATTTATTGTAATAAGTTCTCTTTTGAGACACCGATGTAATAAGTGTGTGATTGCTACTCTGCTATAAATCCTTCGAAGTACTGTGTGGTGTCAGCATTACTGATCCAGGGATGACACCGGAGCACAGAGACTTGATCCATTCGGGTCGGGTCGCTACAAAGATGGTATCAGAGCACACGCTGACTGTAGGACACGACCACTAAGTTAAAGCCATAGATCACTATTCTCTCCTCATTTTCAAACTCCTCGTCTTTTCTACTCTTTTAGGATGAAGGACGCGAAGATTAAGTACGCTCAACCGGATGAAGGAACACCTTTTGGATTTCACTTGAAGGAAGTCACCAAGTACCTAAACATTGGATTACCAAGTTTCACCGGGACTTTCAACGCCACTCTGCCTGAAGAGGAGCGCTGGAAGATTCAAGCTCACGTTCCGGGAAGGACATTCACGCCAATCACAAAGCCCATAGATAGTGTTTTCAAAGCACCAACCTGGAGTCTGGGAAAGAGCATGGCAGCCCATATCACCGTAGGACGCATTGGAGAAGTTTATCAAGAAGATCTCAAGGACACTATCTACCAGATTTGCGGACGCCGAGATGAACAATGGGAGTTAGTCATCACCAAGAAGGATAGATCCATTGCAGCTTTCATCCAGGAGTTAAACCAGCACATTCGACGCCACGAGAACCAGATGTGCAATGATATGATAGAGTTGAAGAATGCGAAGGCAAGGATCATCGAGCTAGAAGGAGAACTGACGGCTACACGCAAGGACTACATGGACGAGATCGTAGCTCTTGCAAGACACAACGGCGATCTTAAACAGGAAATTGAAGAACTCAAGAGGGAGTTAGCATCCAGGAAGGAAGACATGTACGTCGCATGTCCAGACAACTACATCATCATCGACGACACCGATTCGGATCCAAGTGAACCCGACTTTGAAGACGAAGCTGGAGCGGACATCATGGAGTCTTCCACCGGATCAAATTTCTAGATGACCACCAAATATTAGTAGTATTCCCCCCATGTATACACTATAGTTCGAGCACTTTTTCGATAGATCTAGACCATTGTATGCCCTTGTTTGATTGAATGAAGTGATTTTGTGTGCATTTGCTCATGTGCAATGGGGTAGTGTTTTTCTCTTTAGACCTCACTCTATTCTTATTTCTCATCTTTTCTAAACCCTCAGATGCCTCCGAGATGTGACAATGGATTTCCACCGGAGGTCACTCAGTTGATCCAGCAACAGAATAAATTGATGCAGATGTTAGTCCAGAACCAACAGAACAACAACAACAACCCACCACCACCACCACCTGTTGACCACTTAGCCCGTTTCCTTAGACTGAATCCGCCGGTGTTTTCTAGTAGCACCGAGCCAATAGTAGCAGACGATTGGCTCCGCAAGATAGGAAGGGAGTTGACCACTGCAGGATGCACAGATGGTGAGAAAGTGAAGTTTGCCGCACATCAGCTTGACGGACCCGCGGCAGCATGGTGGGAGAATTTCACAGCCACCTTCCCAGTTCACACTGTCACATGGGATCAGTTTTAGCAAGCTTTCTGCACTGCACATGTTTCAGTAGGAGCTATGGCCATGAAGAAGCGTGAGTTTCGCAACTTACGCCAAGGAGGAAGGACAGTTGGCCAGTACGTTGACGACTTCAGCAAGTTAGCACGTTATGCCCCGATGACGTTGCTACGGATGCAACTAAGCAGGAGAAGTTTCTGGAAGGATTGAATGATGAGCTAAGCATGCAATTGATGGTAGAAAGTTTCAGCAACTATCAGGAGTTGGTAGATCGTGCCATCATGATTGAAGGGAAGCAACATCAGATTGAGAACCGCATGAGGAAGTATGGACAGGGGAAGTATAACTCTGGAGCCCAGCAGAAGCCCCGTTTTACCCCTAAATCGGGATTTCAGTTTCAGCATACCCATGGAGGAGGTAGTTCGCACAACCACAATGGCCACAAGAATGGTAATGGGAATGGAGGAAACAACGGCCAGAACCGGACCACCCCATCAACCCCAACCAAGAGAGATCTGAGTCAAGTCACCTGTTTCAAGTGTTCCAAGACCGGACATTATGCCAATGAATGTCCTGAAGGCCAGAATGGAAATGGCAATGGAAGCTCAAGGAAGAAGCCGAACCCTTTCAATAGGGGACAGGTGAACCACGTTAATGTGGAGGAGGTTGAAGATCAGCCTGATGCAGTAATCGGTAAGTTTTTAGTTAAGTTATTTACCGCACTCGTTCTTTTCGATACTGGTGCATCACATTCATACATATCAAGGGGATTTGTGGAAAAATATAGCCTACCCACTAGGATTCTTAAAACACCTATGCTAGTAAGCTCGCTAGGAGCAGAATACATGGCCAGTCAAGGATGCTTTCAAGTGCCATTAAGCATAGGAAGGCATGTTTTCCCAACCGATTTAATTATTCTGGAATCCCAAGGTCTGGATGTAATTCTCGGTATGGATTGGCTGTCAATGTATGGAGGAAACATCGATTGCGCCAGTAAGACAATTTTGCTCACAACGCCAGAAGGAAGAAGGATCAAGTATGTATCCCGACATGTGCCAAATAGGACAGAAGTAAATGGCCTAACAGGAGTTGTGCAGGAGGAAGTACTAGTAGTAAAGGATTTTCCTGATGTATTTCCAGAAGAGTTGCCAGGCATGCCACCGGATAGATACATTGAGTTTTTGATTGAGTTATTGCCAGGTACAGGCCCAATATCAAAGAGACCATACCGGATGCCATCAAAGGATTTGGTAGAAATTAAGAATCTGATTAAGGAGTTATTGGAGAAAGGTTACATACGCCCAAGTTCTTCGCCTTGGGGATCACCCGTACTTCTAGTGGAGAAGAAGGATGGATCATTACGGATGGTTGTTGATTACCGTGGATTGAATGAAGTAACCATCAAGAACAAGTACCCACTGCCAATGATCAATGATCTGTTTGATCGTTTGCAAGGAGCTAAAGTGTTTTCCAAGATCGATTTGCAATCAGGGTACCACCAGTTGAAGATTCAAGAGCAGGACATACCTAAGACAGCATTCACCACAAGATATGGACTGTATGAGTGTACCGTTATGTCATTTGGATTGACTAACGCGCCTGCCTATTTTATGAACCTGATGAACAAGGTGTTTATGGAGTTTTTGGATAAGTTTGTCGTAGTGTTCATTGATGATATCCTGGTTTATTCAAAGAATGAAGAAGAGCATAAGGAACATTTGCGTTCGGTTTTGGAGAAACTCAGGGAACATCAGTTATATGCCAAATTTAGAAAATGTGAGTTTTGGTTGAAAGAAGTAGGATTCCTCGGACACGTTATATCCGGAGAAGGGATAGCAGTTGACCCCACAAAGGTTGAGACCGTAACCGAATGGGAAGCACCAACGACAGTTGGAGAGATCCGGAGTTTTCTTGGACTCGCAGGATACTACCGGAGATTTATTGAGAACTTTTCAAAGATTGCGAAGCCTATGACGGAGTTGTTGAAGAAGGATACCAAGTTCAATTGGACTGAGGAGGGTGAGGCTAGTTTCCAGGAGTTGAAGAAACGTTTGGTTACCTCACCAGTATTGATTTTGCCAGATTAGACCAAGGATTATGGGGTGTATTGCGACGGTTCACGTCGAGGACTTGGAGCAGTGCTTATGCAGGAAGGGAGAGTTGTTTCGTATGCTTCATGACAACTGAAGCCTCATGAGTTGAATTATGCCACACATGATTTGGAGTTAGCAGCCGTAGTGCATCCATTGAAGACATGGAGACATTTCCTCATTGGAAATCATTGCGAGGTGTACACGGATCACAAGAGTTTGAAGTACATTTTCACGCAGAAGGAGTTGAATCTCAGACAAAGGAGATGGTTGGAGCTCATCAAGGATTATGATATGAGATTGCATTACCATCCCGGTAAAGCTAATGTAGTAGCTGACGCATTGAGCCATAAGAGCCATGTAAATACGTTGATGACGGAGGAAATACCCAAGGAGTTATCAGAAAACCTTCATGAGCTATGTTTGGAGATAGTTCCGAAAGGTTATGTGGCAGCATTGGAGATTCAGTCAACATTGATGGATAAAATCAGAGAAGCTCAGAAATCTGACAAGGAGATTGCTTCCACAAACAAGAAAATGAGTGAAGGAAAAGCAAAGGGATTCCGTGAGGATGAGCATGATACCCTATGGTTTGAGGACCGTGTTTATGTGCCCAATGACCCAGAGATCAGGAAGTTGATTCTACAAGAGGCACATGATTCACCCTATTCGATTCACCCAGGAAATACCAAGATGTATTTGGATTTGAAGGAGACATTCTGGTGGACCGGAATGAAGAAGGATATTGCAGCTTATGTAGCAGTTGGTGACGTATGTCATAGAGTAAAGGCAGAGCATCAGAAGCCAGCCGGATTGTTGCAACCATTGTCGATACCCGAATGGAAGTGGGATAAGATAGGCATGGATTTTATCACAGGACTACCCAGGACGAAGGCAGGATATGACTCGATATGGGTAGTAGTTGATCGTTTGACGAAGGTAGCACATTTCATTCCAGTCAAGATCACTTACACCAGTGCTAAGTTGGCAAAGATATACATGACTAGGATCATTTGTTTGCATGGAGTTCCAAGGAGTATTGTATCAGATAGAGGAACCCAATTTACCTCAGAGTTTTGGAATCAGTTGCATGAAACTTTGGGAACCAGGCTAGAGTTCAACACTGCTTTTCATCCGCAGACAGATGGACAGACCGAGAGAGTCAACCAGATTTTGGAAGATATGCTGAGAGCTTGTGCACTAGATTATGGATCTAGTTGGGACGATAACTTGCCGTATGCGGAGTTTTCTTATAACAACAGTTACCAAACCAGTTTGAAGATGGCACCTTTCGAAGCTTTGTACGGAAGGAGGTGCAGGACACCGTTGTCATGGGACGAAGTGGGAGATCGTCAGTTCTTTGGACCAGATTTGATTAAGGAGTCTGGACGGAAAGTTAAGTTGATACGCGATAGGCTCAAGATAGCCCAGTTCAGGCAGAAGAGCTACGCAGATTCTAAATGCAAGGAGACAGTTTACGAAACCGGAGACAGGGTGTATCTCCGAGTATCCCCACTACAAGGAGTTAAGCGCTTTGGAGTTAAGGGAAAATTAGCACCGCGTTTCATTGGACCGTATAAGATCTTGCAACGTATGGGAGAAGTCGCTTATAAGTTGGAATTACCAGAGGGACTATCAGGAGTTCATGATGTATTTCATGTTTCTCAGCTGAAGAAATGTCACGCCGAGATGGCAGAGGTACCGCTAAGAGATACAGTGCCATTGGAAGCAATTCAGTTGAAGGACGACTTAACGTATGAGGAGAAACCAGTCAAGATTCTCGATTATGCCAGCAGAGTTACCCGCAACAAGGTTATCAAGTTTTGCAAAGTTCAGTGGAACCACCACTCCGAGGATGAAGCCACCTGGGAGAGAGAAGAAGATTTGCTCAAGGACCACCCTCACCTATTTTCTAGCCAACCCGAATCTCGAGGGCGAGATTCATCTTAAGGGGGGTAGGTTTGTAACATCCCAAATTTTCAATTTGGAATGTTATACACTAGATCATCATGCATATCATATTTTCTTGCATTTTGGTCGATCCTAGAAATTTCACGCAACTCAAGGACCCTCGGAGAGAGTTGGAGATTTCGTCATTTTCAATTTTGAGTTTTCTCAAACTTTGAAAAGAGGATCATTTGATTTATTTATTTCATCTTCAATTATTTTTCCAACATCAAATATGAGAGAGGGGAATAATATGACTTTCCCAAATTTAGGAAAAATGAAGATGTACTGAATAAATCAAATTTTGGATTTGTCGGAGTTAGTTGCATTTTATTTTGATAGGGAAAAATGCGTGTTTTCAAAAATTGCACCTAGGTCCCGAGAAAAGTTCATTTTGTTCGACTCATTTTTAGGAGTCGGGGAAAATTTACTTTAGAAGTTTTGGAGTTCGATTAGTTTTTCTTTTCTTTGTTTTTCTGCGCGCGAAACCTTTTAAAAAAATCCGCGCAGTGCCCCGCCGGGCCAAGGCCCAGCCGCAGGCCAGGCCAGGCCTCCCCGCACACGCGCGCGTGCCTAGCGCCGCCACCGCCGCCGCCAAGCAGGAGTCCTAGTAGGACTCCTCTCTCCCCCTCTTTTCTTGCCCCCTCCCCCAAGTTTTCCTTTCCCCTCCCCTCTTTAAATACCCCCACACCCCGTCTCCCCACACCAAGCCGCGCCCCACCCCGCGCCCCAAGCCCATCCACCGAGCCGCCGCCCTAGCGCCGCGCCACCACCGCCTTACGCCGCCGCCAAGCGCCGCCTAGCGCCGCCGCCGCCCAACCCCGCCGTCGCCGGAGCCTCGCCGAGGTAGCCCCGTGCCGCGCCCCCTTTCCCCCTCGGTTCGGTTTTTCTTATAAACCGTTCCGGTTTTTCTTTTGGTTCATTGTTTCGGTTTTCTTTTCCGAAACCCTAGATCGGTTTCGTTTTCTTTTCCGGTTTAATTGCCTAGAGACCGTTCGCCGGACCGTTCGTCCTAACGAACGTGATCACCGGTTATTCCTGGTTAACGAACGTCCGTTCGTTTAACCGTTCTTCTTTTCTTTTCGTCGGATTTATTCCGCGATCGCGATCTCAGATCCGATCTTCGTTCTAGTCTATCTTCTCGCTCGTTTATCAGAATCAGGTGATTCAAGCGCCTGGAGTTTCGTTTCGAAACCGCCATTCCGACTAATCAACTTAAAAAAGTTTTTGCTACGGTAAAATTTGACCTAGTTTCAACTCGCTAGAACCGAGTTGTTTTCTTCCGCCATTTGTTTTCCGTTGCTTTGTTCGGTTCTTTCTTTCTTTGCAACCGGAGTTCTTAAGTTGAACTTTCTGGTTCGATCTCTTGTTCGAGTTTTACCTGTGCATTAGATGATTACTTATTGTATGCTTGTTGTTTATCTGCGATAGATTACCCGGATTGCGCCACCTGTTACTTCGAATCTCTAGGACTCGCGGATCATCAGCAAGGCAAGTAACACTTTGATCATACCTTTTCTACGACCCAGTTTTATTGCATGAGATCAATCCTCACACATTGCATGATTAGGATCTAATTAAATTGTGGGATGGGAAGTAGATGAGGTAGTACCTATTACCTGTTTATTATGAAACCTTTGGGAGTTACTTCTATGTTTGCTTATTATGCCATGCTATGCTAGTAGACGTGGATTGGGTGAGTTATATCCATGACAGATGTGAGTTTGATAATTTTAAAGGGTTTATCTAAGGTGGCAACTTAAACACACATCTGGGTGGATTGAGGCACCTGATGTCTATCAGGACTTGCCTGTTTTTCTTTTGGACCGCCACCCAGGCTCAAAGGGATCATAAGATCTTTCATGCTAGAAACTTCCGTGTGCAGCCACAAGCCATTATGGGCTCTGGCATAGTTGACTAAGTCGTGCGAACTCTTACAGGGTAGACTAGCAGATGTAGGGGAAAGTAGGTGTACCGGTCTATCCATCGTAAGGTGCTAGCGCTTCTGAAAGACTGTGTCTCGGTCATCCGTTTCTCAAACACCGTGTAGTGCGAGAAGCCCAATGGAGGTGATCGAGTCTTGTGTGGAAAAGTGTGCGAACCTCTGCAGAGTGTAATAAACTAATCATGATTAGCCGTGTCCCCGGTTATGGACATCTTGAGTATCTAGTACTTGAATATCAAGTGAATCTCATCATGTTACTTCTAATTAATATTGTTGGGTTTTAATTGTTCACTTAATTGGGATCGGAATGCTGTCAACCATTCTCGATGTTCAACCACCATGATAGCTAAATAAATTCATTCCTTTGCAGTAGGGAAAAACTGGCTTTACGCAAAACTGTAACCATAGAGCTTTCCACCAGCCAAATATGCATGTAGTATAGCTGTTTCATTCCATTACTCTCTATGTGTTACCTTGCCAGCATATTCCATGTGCTGACCCGTTTTCGGGCTGCAACTTTCATGTTGCAGACATTTCAGACGACGAGTAAGGTGCTTTTAGGTCGTGGTTCTATACTCAGTGATGCCGTTGGAGTTGATGGACCCATTTACCTTCCAAGTCTTCCGCTGTTTTCGATATTAGATGGTCTTAAGCCATATTTATTGTAATAAGTTCTCTTTTGAGACACCGATGTAATAAGTGTGTGATTGCTACTCTGCTATAAATCCTTCGAAGTACTGTGTGGTGTCAGCATTACTGATCCAGGGATGACACCGGAACACAGAGACTTGATCCATTCGGGTCGGGTCACTACAGCCCGTTAGTTACAGCTAACGAACGCTCGTTCGTTAGTCTGTTCGTGAGTTTTCTTTTATCGGATTTATTCCGTGATTTTTCTGATTGTGATTTCTAATTTGATCTTAGTTTCTGGTTATCTTTTCGCTCATTTAACGGAATCAGGCGATTCAAGCGCCTGGAGTTTCGTCTCGAAACCCTCTTTCCGTTTAACCAACTCAAACAAGTTTTTCTACTGTAAAATTTGACCTAGTTTCAGATTAGTAAACGAAGCTTCTTTCTTTCGCCATTTGAGTTTCGTTGTTCCGTTTGTTTTGATTCTTTTTGCAAACCGGAGTTCTTAATTTGAACTTTCTGGTCAACCTCTCTTATTGGAGTTTTGCTTTTGCATCGTTGCTTGTTACTTATGTATGATATTGTTTGCTTGCGATAGAATTCCCGGAGTGCGAAGCGTGTTACTACGAGTCTCTAGGATTTGCGGATCGTCAGCAAGGTAAGTAACACTTTGATCATATCCCATTATTACCCAGTTTTTATGCATTAGTTCCAATCCTCAAACATTGCATGATTAGGATGTCATTAAATTGTGGGTTGGGAAGTAGTTGCTGAGGTAGAACCTATTGCCCTGTTACATTCAAACCCTTCGGAGTTACTTCTACGTATTGCTTATTGCTATGCTATGCTCGTAGACGTGGTTTGGGTTTGAGTGAAATTCATGTCAGATGTGAGATTGTTAATTAATGGTTCAACTTAAGGTGGCAACTTAATCAAACAACTGGGTGGATTGAGGCACCTGGGGAACCCAGTGTTGTCTATTATTTTGGAAATCCCGGGGTACCCGTGTGATCTTCCTATGGACCGCCACCCAGGCTCAAAGGGAACTGAGATGATTCATGCTAGAAACTTCCGTGTGCAGCCACAAGCTATTATGGGCTCTAGCATAGTTGAGTAAGTTACGTGAAGCTCTTGAAAAGGTAGATCAGCAGGTAGTGGGTTTTGTAGGTTTGGTATGGTCTACCCGGAGTAGAGAGTTAACGTTTCTGAAAGACTGTGTCTTGGTCATCCGTTTCTCAAACACCATGTAGTGCGAGAAAATCCAACGGAGGCGATCGAGTCTTGCGGGGAAAAGTGCGCAAACCTCTGCAGAGTGTACAATCTAATCATGGTTAGCCGTGTCCCCGGTTATGGACAGTTCTTGAGTATCTAGTACTTGGGTTATCACATGTATCTCACCATGCTTAATTAATACTGTTGGGATGTTAATCACTTTAATTGGGATTGACTTGGGATACCTTCTCAATGATGTATCAACCACCATGATAGTAAAATTAAAATCTATTCCGTTGCTGTAGGAAAAAATTGGCTTTTCACAAAACTACAACCATACAGCTTTCCACCAGCCATATATGCATGTAGTGATAACATTATTCTGTTTTTGCTCTATGTGTTATATTGCCAGCATATTCCATGTGCTGACCCGTTTTCGGGCTGCAACGTATCATGTTGCAGACTTTTCAGACGAGGAGTAAGGTTCGTTAGGTCGTTGCCGTGCAGCTCAGCTATGCCGCTGGAATTGATGGATTCACCTTATCTTCCAAGCCTTCGGCTGTTATCGCATTAGATGGCCTTAAGCCATATTATTGTAATAAGTTCTCTTTGGAGACATTCGATGTAATAGTGTGTGATTGCTACTCTGTTATAAATCCTTCGAGTATTGTGTGTGTCAGCATTACCGATCCAGGGATGACACTGAAGCACAGAGACTTGACCATCTGAGGTCAGGTCGCTACACTAGTAGAGCAAAGAGTTGCTCCTCAACCTACTGAACCTAATGAAAATGCTTAATTTGAAATTCCTTCGGGTATGATAGAGAAACTGCTAGCTAATCCTCTTGTAGGAGATGGAACATTGCGTCCCGATTTACACTTAATCTATGTGGATAAAGTTTGTGGATTATTTAAGCTTGCAGGTATGCCTGATGATGTTATCAGGAAGAAGGTCTTCCCTTTATATTTAAAGGGATAGGCATTGACATGGTATAGGCTATGTGATGATATGTGATCATGGGACTACAAGCTATTGAAATTGGAATTTCATCAGAAGTTTTATCCTATGCATCTTGTTCATCGTGATCGTAATTATATATATAATTTTTGGCCTCGCGATGGAGAAAGCATCTCTCAAGCTTGGGGGAGGCTTAAGTCAATGTTATATTCATGCCCCAATCATGAGCTCTCAAGAGAAATGATTATTCAGAATTTTTATGCTCGGCTTTCTCTCAGTAATCGCTCCATGCTCGATACTTCTTGTACTGAATCTTTTATGATGAAGACTATTGAATACAAAAGGGATTTATTGGAAAGAATTAAACGCAACTCTGAAGATTGGGACCTCGACGAAGGTAAGGAGTCATGTATAACACCTAAGTTTGATTGTGTTAAATCTTTTATCGATACCGATGCTTTCCGTGAATTTAGCACTAAATATGGACTTGACTCTGAGATAGTAGCTTCTTTCTGCGAATCCTTTGCTACTCATGTTGATCTCCAAAAGGAGAAGTGGTTTAAATGTAATCCTCCCACCGAAGTAAATGTAGGTGCACCTATTAAAGTTGAAGAAAAGACTATCACTTATGATGATCCTGTTGTTCCCGCTGCTTATATTGAGAAGCCACCTTTCCCCATTAGAATAAAGGATCATGCTAAAGCTTCAACTGTAGTCAACAAAAGTAATATTACGACACACAAACCCCCTGATCAAGTTAAAGTTGAACCTAAAATTGCTATGGTTAAAGATCTCTTGGCTGATAATATTGATGGGCATGTTATTTACTTCTGCAATGAGGCTGCTAGAATTGCTAGACCTGATGCTAAAAATAAACATAGACCTGTTTGTAGGCATGCATGTTATTTCCGTTAAAATAGGAGATCATTGTTATCATGGCTTATGTGATATGGGTGCTAGTGCAAGTGCAATACCTCATTCCTTATACAAAGAAATTATGCATGATATGCACCTGCTGAGATAGAAGAGATTGATGTTACAATTAAGCTTGCCAATAGAGATACTATTTCACCAGTTGGGATTGTTAGAGATGTTAAAGTCTTGTGTGGGAAAGTTAAATATCCTGCTGATTTTCTTGTTCCTGGTTCTCCACAAGATAACTTTTGTCCCATTATATTTGGTAGACCCTTCTTGAATACTGTTAATGCTAAGATAGACTGCAATAAGGATATTGTTTCTGTTGGTTTAGGGGATATGTCTCATGAGTTTAACTTTGCTAAATTTAGTAGACAACCCCGTGATGAGGAATTTCCTAGTAAAGATGAAATTATTGGTCTTGCTTCTATTGCCGTGCCTCCTAATGATCCTTTAGAACAATATTTGCTAGACCATGAAAATGATATGTATATGAATGAAAAAGGGAAATAGATGAAGTATTCTTTAAACAGGGACCTATTTTGAAACACAACTTGCCTGTCGAAATCCTAGGGGATCCTCCCCCGCCTAAGGGTGATCCCATGTTTGAGCTTAAAAAATTGCCTGATACTCTTAAATATGCTTATCTTGATGAAAAGAAGATATATCCTATTATTATTAGTGCTAACCTTTCAGAGCATGAAGAAGAGAAGTTATTCAAAACTCTGAAGAAGCACCGTGCTGCTATTGGATATACTCTTGATGATCTTAAGGGCATTAGTCCCACTCTATATAAGCACAAAATAAATTTGGAGAAAGACGCCAAACCAGTTATTGATCACCAACGACGGCTAAATCCTAAGATGAAAGAAGTGGTAAGAAAGGAAATATTAAAGCTCCTTGAAGCAGGTATAATTTATCCCGTTATTGATAGGCAGTGGGTAAGCCTTGTCCATTGTGTCTCTAAGAAGGGAGGTATTACTGTCGTTCGTAATGATAAATATGAATTGATTCTGCAAATAATTATTACAGGTTATAGGATGGTGATTGATTTCCGCAAATTAAATAAAGCAACTAAAAAAGATCATTACCCTTTGCCTTTCATTGATCAAATGCTAGAAAGATTATCCAAACATACACATTTTTGCTTTCTAGATGGTTACTCTGGTTTCTCTCAAATACCTGTGTCAGCTGAGGACCAAGAAAAGACCACTTTTACTTGCCCTTTCGGTACCTTTGCTTATAGACGTATGCCTTTTGGTTTATGTAACACACCTGCTGCTTTTCAAAGATGTATGACTGCTATATTCTCTGACTTTTGTGAAAAGATTTGTGAAGTTTTCATGGATGATTTCTCCATTTATGGATCCTCTTTTGATGATTGCTTGAGCAACCTTGAACGAGTTCTGCAGAGATGTGAATAAACTAACCTTGTCTGGAATTGGGAGAAGTGCCACTTTATGGTTAATGAAGGTATTGTCTTGGGGCATAAAATTTCTGAAAGAAGTATTGAAGTTGACAAAGCTAAAGTTGATGCTATTGAAAAGATGCCGTGTCCCAAGGACATCAAAGGTATAAGAAGTTTCCTTGGTCATGCTGGTTTTTATAGGAGGTTCATTAAGGACTTCTCAAAAAATTCCCGGCCTTTGACTAACCTATTGCAAAAAGATATTCCTTTTGTCTTTGATGATGATTGTGTAGAAGCATTTGAAATACTTAAGAAAGCCTTGATTTCTGCACCTATTGTTCAACCACCTGATTGAAATTTACCCTTTGAAATCATGTGTGACGCTAGTGACTATGCTGTAGGTGCTGTTCTAGGACAAAGAGTTGCTAAAAAATTAAATGCTATTCAATATGCTAGTAAAACTCTAGAAAATGCCCAGAGAAATTATGCTACTACTGAAAAGGAATTTTTAGCAGTTGTATTTGCTTGTGATAAGTTCAGACCTTATATTGTTGATTCTAAAGTAACTATTCACATTGATCATGCTGCTATTAAATATCTTATGGAAAAGAACGATGCTAAACCTAGACTTATTAGATGGGTTCTCCTGCTACAAGAATTTGATTTGCACCTTATTGATAGAAAGGGAGCTGAGAATCCCATTGTAGACAACTTCTCTAGGTTAGAGAATGTTCCTGATGACCCACTACCTATTGATGATAGCTTTCCTGATGAACAATTAGCTGTCATAAATGCTTCTCGTACTGCTCCATGGTATGCTGATTATGCTAATTACATTGTTGCTAAATTTATACCACCTAGTTTCACATACCAGCAAAAGAAAAAGTTTTTCTATGATTTAAGACATTACTTCTCGGATAACCTACATCTTTATAAAGAAGGAGTAGATGGTGTTATTAGACGTTGTGTACCTGAGCATGAACAGGAACAGATCCTACGCAAGTGTCACTCCGAAGCTTATGGAGGACACCATGCTGGAGATAGAACTGCACATAAGGTATTACAATCCGGTTTTTATTGGCCTACTCTCTTCAAGGATGCCCGTAAGTTTGTTTTGTCTTGTGATGAATGTCAAAGAATTGGTAATATCAGTAGACGTCAACAAATGCCTATGAATTATTCACTTGTTATTGAACCATTTGATGTTTGGGGCTTTGATTATATGGGACCTTTTCCTTCCTCTAATGGGTGTACACATATTTTAGTTGCTGTTGATTACGTTACTAAGTGGGTAGAAGCTATTCCAACTAGTAGTGCTGATCATAACACCTCTATTAAGATGCTTAAAGAAGTTATTTTTCGAGGTTTGGAGTCCCTAGATATTTAATGACTGATGGTGGTTCACATTTTATTCATGGTGCCTTTCGTAAAATGCTTGCTAAGTATGATGTTAATCATATAATTGCATCTCCATATCACCCGCAGTCAAGTGGTCAAGTAGAATTGAGTAACAGAGAGCTCAAATTAATTTTGCAAAAGACTGTTAATAGATCTAGAAAGAATTGTTCCAAGAAACTTGATGATGCATTATGGGCTTATAGAACTGCATATAAAAATCCTATGGGTATGTCTCCGTATAAAATGGTTTATGGAAAAGCATGTCACTTACCTCTCGAATTAGAACATAGGGCATATTGGGCCATTAAAGAGCTCAACTATGACTTCAAACATGCCGGTGAGAAGAGGTTATTTGACATTAGCTCACTTGATGAATGGAGAACCCAGGCCTATGAAAATGCCAAGCTGTTTAAAGAAAAAGTTAAAAGATGGCATGATAAAAGGATACAAAAGCATGAGTTTAATGTAGGTGATTATGTATTGCTTTACAACTCTCTTTTAAGATTTTTTTGCAGGCAAACTTCTCTCTAAATGGGAAGGTCCTTACGTTATCGAGGAGGTCTACCGTTCTAGTGCCATAAAAATCAACAACTTCGAAGGCACAAATCCGAGGGTGGTGAACGGCCAAAGAATCAAACATTATATCTCAGGTAATCTTATAAATGTTGAAACTAATGTTATTGAAACCGTAACCCCGGAGGAATAGATAAGGGACACTTTCTGGAATGTTTCACACTCCGAAAAGGAATAGGTATGTGGTATGGTAAGTAAATCGACTCCTAAACAGTTCTAATGACAATTTTTCTCTGTTTTGTAATATTTAAGAAAATAGGAAAATAAGAAGCAAACCGGAAAGGACACGAGGCTTCCACGAGGGTGGAGGGCGCGCCCTACCCCCTGGACGCGCCCTGCCTCGTGGGCACCTCGTGTGCTCTCTGGACTCCGTTTTCTTGCACGATACTTCTTTTGGTCGGTAAAAGTTCATTATATAATCTCCCGAAGGTTTTGACCACCGTATCATGCAAATATCTCCTGTCTTTATTTCGAGCTGTCCTGCTACATATTTGAGCAACATGTCGTCCCAGGATTCGGAAGGAGAAAGCTATGTGGTTGATTACCTTGCAGATCATAAGGTCTATGGGGACTTGGAGCATTGTGGTTGGACCACGAAGGAAGAAGAAGACCATGAGCCTAAAGGAAAGGAGGAGACGAACTCGGATGAAGATGAAGTCCCATCACCTCAACCTGGGGACATGCATGTGGAGTTCAAAAAGTCAAGCCTCCCCAATAAGCAAAGGAACCTAAGATCGAGTTTATCCCTTTTCGTCTCTTGCAGGAAAACAAACAAGAACTATGCAAAAAGGTACTAAGACTTGAGCGGGAGCTCGAGGACCTAAAGGAGCAGAATTTTGTCCTCAAGCGCAAATTAAGGAAGAAGCGCACATCATCGACCACCCCTTCATCACCACCTCCGAGGAAGGAAACATAAACACATGGGTATGGACACTCCCCTTGGCAACTGCCAAGCTTGGGGGAGTGCCCCGGTATCGTATCACCATCACACCTTTTATCCTTACTGTTTTTCTTAGTTCGATCCTTTTGATAATATCTTGATCTAGTAGAATAAAGTTTTAGTATGATCTAGTTGTGAGTTTTGCTTTATGATCCTTCTACGCAATCGAGTCCGTGAGCTATATATAATAAAGATTAGTGTTGGGTCAAGGGCTTGATTAGTTTGCTATGATCTTGAGGGAATAAAATAAAAGAGAAAGAATAGAAAGAAATAAAGAGATCATATGGATCTTATGGAGAGTAATGAGCTCACATATAAAGAGTATGATGAATAAAAATTATTGAGAGTTGACAAACTTAGTTTTGGTAATCGTTGCAATTACTAGGAAGTAATAAAGAAAGAGAGGTTCACATATAAATATACTATCTTGGACAACTTTTATAATTGTGAGTACTCATTAAAGTATGATATGCTAAAGAGTTGACGTTGGACAAGGAAGACAACGTAATTGGTTATGTTTTCTTACATCTGAGATAATTTATATTGTCATGGATCATCCAACATGTTGAGCTTGCCTTTCCCTCTCTTGCTAGCCAATTTCTTTGCACCAAGTAGAGATACTACTTGTGCTTCCAAATATCCCTAAACCTGTTTTTTGCCATGAGAGTCCACCATACCTACCTATGGATTGAGTAAGATCCTTCAAATAAGTTGTCATCAGTGCACGCAATAAAAATTGCTCTCTAAATATGTATGATCTATTAATGTGGAGAAAATAAGCTTTATATGATCTTGTGATGTGGAAGAAATAAAAGCGACGGACTGCATAATAAAGGTCCATATCACAAGTGGCAATATAAAGTGACGTTCTTTTGCATTAAGATTTTGTGCATTCAACCATAAAAGCGCATGCCATCCTCTGCTTCCCTCTGCGAAGGGCCAATCTTTTACTTTTATCTTCTACCTTATATAAGAGTCATGGTGATATTCACCTTTCCTTTTTACATTTTATCCTTTGGCAAGCACAATGTGTTGGAAAGATCCCGATAAATATAGCTAATTGGATGTGAGTTTTCATGAACTATTATTGTTGACATTACCCTTGAGGTAAAAAGTTGGGAGGCAAAACTATAAGCCCCTATCTTTCTCTATGTCCGATTAAAACTTCATACCCATAAATATTGCATGAGTTTTAGCAATTGTGATCATGATGACCTCATGTCCGTATTTTATTTTTATCAACACCTCTATCTCCAAACATGTGGACATATTTTTCGATTTCGGCTTTCGCTTGAGGACAAGCGAGGTCTAAGCTTGGGGGAGTTGATACGTCCATTTTGCATCATGCTTTTATATCGATATTTATTGCATTATGGGCTATTATTACACATTATGTCACAATACTTATGCCTATTCTCTCTTATTTTACAAGGTTTACATGAAGAGGGGGAATGCCGGTAACTAGAATTCTGGGCTAGAAAAGGAGCAAATATTAGAGATCTATTCTGCACAGCTCCAAAAGTCCTGAAACTTCACGGAAGTCATTTTTGGAATTAATAAAAAATACTGAGCAGAGAAAGCACCAGAGGGGGCCCACACCCTGGCCATGAGGGTGGGGGGTGCGCCCTACCCCCTGGGCATGCCCCCTACCTCGTGGGCCCCCTGGTGGCCCTCTAATGCCCATCTTCTGCTATATGAGGTCTTTCGTCTGAGAAAAAAAATCATAAGCAAGCTCACGGGATGAAACTCCGCCGCCACGAGGCGGAACCTTGGTGGAACCAATCTAGGGCTCCGGCAGAGCTGTTCTGCCGGGGAAACTTCCCTCTAGGAGGGGGAAATCATCACCATCGTCATCACTAATGATCCTATCATCGGGAGGGGGTCAATCTCCATTAACATCTTCACCAACACCATCTCATCTCAAACCCTAGTTCATCTCTTCTATCCAATCTTTCTATCCAAACCTCGGATTGGTACCCGCGGGTTGCTAGTAGTGTTGATTACTCCTCGTAGTTGATGCAAGTTGGTTTACTTGGTGGAAGATCATATGTTCAGATCCATTATGCATATTAATACCCCTCTGATTATGAAGATGAATATGCTTTGTGAGTAGTTACGTTTGTTCCCGAGGACACGAGAGAATTCTTGCTATAAGTAGTCATGTAAATTTGGTATTCGTTCTATATTTTGATGAGATGTATGTTGTCATCCCTCTAGTGGTGTGCTACGTCTTGAGCTTGCGTTGGTTTTCCCCGAAGAGGAAGGGATGATGCAGCAGAGTAGCTTAAGTATTTCCCTCAGTTTTTGAGAACCAAGGTATCAATCCAGTAGGAGGCCACGCTCAAGTCCCTCGTACCTGCACAAAACGATAGCTACTCGCAACCAACGCGATTAGGGGTTGTCAATCCCTTCACGGTCACTTACGAGAGTGAGATCTGATAGATATAATATTTTTGGTATTTTTGGTATAAAGATGCAAAGTAAAAATTAAAGGCAAAGTAAAAAGTAAAGCAAGATTAAAGTGATGGAGATTGATATGATGAGAATAGACCCGGGGGCCATAGGTTTCACTAGTGGCTTCTCTCAAGAGCATAAGTATTCTACGGTGGGTGAACAAATTACTGTTGAGCAATTGACAGAATTGAGCATAGTTATGAGAATATCTAGGCATGATCATGTATATAGGCATCACGTCCATGACAAGTAGACCGAAATGATTCTGCATCTACTACTATTACTCCACTCATCGACCGCTATCTAGCATGCATCTAGAGTATTAAGTTAAAAACAGAGTAATGCCTTAAGCAAGATGACATGATGTAGAGAGATAAATTCATGTAATATGAAATAAACCCCATCTTGTTATCCTCGATGGCAACGATGCAATACGTGCCTTGCTGCCCCTTCTGTCACTGGGAAAGGACACCGCAAGATCGAACCCAAAGCTAAGCACTTCTCCCATGGCAAGAACTACCAATCTAGTTGGCCAAACCAAACGGATAATTCGAAGAGACGTGCAAAGATAACCAATCATATATAAAAGAATTCAAAGAAGATTCAAATATTATTCATAGATAGACTTGATCATAAACCCACAATTCATCGGTCTCAACAAACACACTGCAAAAAGAAGAGTACATCGAATAGATCTCCACAAGAGAGGGGGAGAACTTTGTATTGAGATTCAAAGAGAGAGAAGAAGCCATCTAGCTACTAACTATGGACCCGAAGGTCTGAGGTAAACTACTCACACTTCATCGGAGAGGCTATGATGATGTAGAAGCCCTCCGTGATGACGGCCCTCTTCCGGCGGAGCTCCGGAATAGGCCCCAAGATGGGATCTCGTGGATACAGAAAGTTGCAGCGGTGGAATTAGGTTTTTGGCTCCTATTCTGATCGTTTGGGGGTACGTAGGTATATATAGGAGGAAGGAGTACGCCGGAGGAGCACCGAGGGGCCCATGAGGCAGGGGGCCGCGCCCCCACCCTCGTGACCGCCTCTTTTGTTCCTTGCAGTAGGGTCCAAGTCTCTTGGATCACGTTCGGTGAGAAAATCACGTTCCCGAAGGTTTTATTCCATTTGGACTCCGTTTGATATCCGTTTCTTCTAAACACTGAAATAGGCAAAAACATCAATTCTGGGCTGGGCCTCCGGTTAATAGGTTAGTCCCAAAAATAATATAAAAGTGGAAAATAAAGCCCAATATAGTCCAACACAGTAGATAATATAGCATGGAGCAATCAAAAATTATAGATACATTGGAGACGTATCGTGGTGTCATGTGAACGACGACTACATGACAATTCAACATTGTTTGGGTCTAGAGGGAGGCATTCAAAAGTAATAAGTAGATGATGGCATGCTGGAGTGACAGAAACTTAAACCCTAGTTTATGTGTTGCTTCGTAAGGGGCTGATTTGGATCCATATGTTTCATGCTATGGTTAGGTTTACCTTAATACTTCTGTTGTAGTTGCGGATGCTTGCAATAGGGGTTAATCACAAGTGCGATGCTGTAGGATCGAAAGTATGTCTAGAGGGGGGGGGGTGATTAGACTACTTGACCAAATAAAAACTTAACTTTTTCCCAATTTTAGTTCTTGGCAGATTTTAGCTATTTTAGGACAAGTCAAGCAATCATCACACAATTCAAGCAAGCATGCAAAGAGTATATTGGCAGCGGAAAGTAAAGCATGCAACTTGCAAGAATGTAAAGGGAAGGGTTTGGAGAATTCAAATGCAATTGGAGACACGGATGTTTTTCCCGTGGTTCGGATAGGTCGTGCTATCCTACATCCACGTTGATGGAGACTTCAACCCACGAAGGGTAACGGTTGCGCGAGTCCACGGAGGGCTCCACCCATGAAGGGTCCACAAAGAAGCAACCTTGTCTATCCCACCATGGCCATCGCCCACGAAGGACTTGCCTCACTAGCGGTAGATCTTCACGAAGTAGGCGATCTCCTTGCCCTTACAAACTCCTTGCTTCAACTCCACAATCTTATCGGAGGATCCCAAGTGACACCTAGCCAATCTAGGAGACACCACTCTCCAAGAAGTAACAAATGGTGTGTTGATGATGAACTCCTTGCTCTTGTGCTTCAAATGATAGTCTCCCTAACACTCAACTCTCTCTCACAGGATTTGGATTTGGTGGAAAGAAGATTTGAGTGGAAAGCAACTTGGGGAAGGCTAGAGATCAAGATTCATATGGTAGTAAACCTAGTGACCGTTAGAGATTTTCGGTGGGACTGACATGCAACTCGGTAGGACCGATATTGTTAGGGTTAGGGCATAACGTAATCTCGGTGAGACCGATTACACAAACTCGGTGAGACCGATTTTGGTAATAAGCTAACCAGAGAGTTGGTCAGGCAAACTCGGTGGGACCGATTCGCTCTTTCGGTGAGACCGAAATGTTACGAAAAGGAAACAAAGAGTTTACATTGCAATCTCGGTGGGACCGATCCGCTCTTTCGGTGAGACCGAAAAGTTACGGAAAGGAAACAGAGAGATTGCAATCCCATCTTGGTGAGACCGAGATCCCTATCGGTAGAACCGATTTGCTTAGGGTTTGGCAACGGCTATGACAAGTGAAACTCGGTGGCGCCGGGTTGAAAGAATCGGTAGGGCCGAGTTTGGCTTTGGGTTTAGGTCAAATGTGGATATGGGAAAGTAGCTGAGGATTTTGGAGCATATCATTAAGCACATGAAGCAAGAGGCTCATTAAGCAACACCTCATCCCTCCTTGATAGTATTGGCTTTTCCTATGGACTCAATGTGATCTTGGACCACTAAAATGTAAAATGAAGAGTCTTGAGCATATGAGCTTGAGCCAATCCTTTGTCCTAGCATTTTGAGGGATCCACTTTCAACATCCATGCCATGCCAATCATTGAGCTTTCCTGAAATAATCATCTTGGAATAGCATTAGCTCAATGAGCTATATGTTGTTATGAATTACCAAAACCACCTAGGGATAGTTGCACTTTCAGATGCTTATCCAAGTAAGGACAGTACCCAAGCACTGGTCCACCCACATATCAAATTATCAAAGTACAGAATGCGAATCATATGAGCATGATGAAAACTAGCTTGACGATAATTCCCATGTGTCCTCAGGAGCATTTTCCTTCATATAAGAGTTTGTCCAGGCTTGTCCTTTGCTACGAGAAGGATTGGGCCATCTTGCTGCATGTTATTTACTTTTATTACTTGCTACTCGTTACAAATTACCTTATCACAAAACTATCTGTTACCAATAATTTTAGTGCTTGCAGAGAATACCTTACTGAAAACTGATTATCATTTCCTTCCGCTCCTCATTGCGTTCGACACTCTTACAGTTGTGGGTAATTAGTAGACAAAGGCGTATCATTAGGATCAGAAGAAACACTCTTATTAGCAAACAATTTCATAAGTTCATCCATCTTTCCACTCAAAACATTAATTTCTTCTATAGAATGAACCTTTTTACTAGTAGATCTTTCGGTGTGCCATTGAGAACAATTAAGCATAATATTATCTAGGAGTTTAGTAGCTTCTCCTAAAGTGATTTCAATAAAAGTGCCTCCCGCGGTCGAATCTAAAAGATTTCTAGAAGAAAAATTCAGTCCAGCATAAAATTTTTGTATGGTCATCCATAAATTCAAACCGTGAGTAGGGCAATTGCGAATCATTAATTTCATCCTCTCCCAAGATTGTGCAACATGATCATGATCTAGTTTCTTAAAGTTCATAGTATCGTTTCTAAGAGAGATGATCTAAGCGGGAGGAAAATACTTAGAGATAAAAGCATCTTTACACTTATTCCAAGAATCAATACTATTTTTAGGAAAAGACGAAAACCAAGTTTTAGCACGATCTCTAAGAGAAAACGGGAATAGCTTCAATTTAACAATATCATTATCCACATCTTTCTTCTTTTGCATATCACACAAATCAACAAAGCTGTTTAGATGGGTAGTGGCATCTTCACTAGGAAGGCCAGAAAACTGATCTTTCATGACAAGATTCAGCAAAGTAGTATTAATTTCACAAGATTGAGCATCGGCAAGGGGAGCAATTGGAGTGCTAATAAAATCATTATTGTTGGTATTGGAAAAACCACACAATTTAGTATTATCTTGAGCCATCGTGACAAACAATCCAACACACAAGCACACAAGAAGCGAGCGAAAAAGAGGCAAACGGAAAAAGACGGCGAATAAAACAACAAGGGTGAAATGGGGGAGAGGAAAACGAGAGGCAAATGGTAAATAATGTAATGCGAGGGATGAGAGTTTGTGATGGGTACTTGGTATGTCTTAACTTATGCGTAGATCTCCCCGGCAACAGCGCCAGAAATCCTTCTTGCTACCTCTTGAGCACTGCGTTGGTTTTCCCTTGAGAGGAAAGGGTGATGCAGCAAAGTAGTGTAAGTATTTCCCTCGGTTTTTGAGACCCAAGGTATCAATCTAGTAGGCACTACAAAAAAATACACTTCCGTGATGATACGTGTTTGTCACAGTAGGTCGCTTTTTTGTCATGCATGTACATCCATGACAAATTTATGACAGAATCAAGATAGTTATACATGTGCTGTCGTAGACGTGTTCCATGACATTACCAAAATTATCATCACGGAAGTTTCCACCTCCATGACGATAAATCGCGCGTCACAGAAGTGCTTTCGTCAAGGGTGACCGACACGTGGCATCCACCGTAATGGAACGCTGTTAAGCTATCGGGTCGGATTTTGGATCCGATAACCCGTTAACAGCCCCGACCAATGGGGATTTTCCACGTGTAAAATCATCATTGGCTAGAGGAAACACGTGTCGGCTCATTGTCGGGACAGATGTCATCCACTCACTGGACAGAAGGCGCCTATGATACATCGACACGTGGCAGGGCCCAACAAGTTTAAATGGGCCGGCCCAACTAGAGGCCCACAAGATTTTGCGGACCATAATGGGCCGGCCCAGCTAGAGGCCCACGAAATTTTGCGGACCATAAAGGACTGGCCCAGCTAAAGGCCCACAAGATTTTGCGGGCCATAATGGGCCGGCCTAGGTAAAGGCCCACGAGATTTTTTTGTGCCATAATGGGCCGGCCCAGGTAAAGGCCCACAAGATTCTTGTGGGTCATAATGGGTCGGCCCAGCTAAAGGCCCACGAGATTTCGCCGACATTAATGGGCCGGCCCAGCTGTAGGCCCACAAGATTTTGAGGACCCTAGTAGGCCGACCCATTAACTGGCTGCCATGTTTTGGGCCAAATGCCGGCCCATATTTGATCCGGTCCATTAATGGCCTGCCACGCTCCGGGCCTAATAGTGGCCCATATGAGATCCGGCCCGTTAAAAGCCTACCGCATTCTGGGCCAAATTACGGCCCAGATCCGGTCCGGCCCTTTAAGAGGCTTTGGGCTCAATTATGGCCCATATCAGATTCGACCCATCAACTAGACACTATGCTTTTGGGCCCACTTGCTAAAGGCCCACTTAGTAATTCGGCCGGATATTAGTTTTGGCCTGTTAAGGGCCTGTTTAACATTTCGGCCCTATATTAAATTCGGCCTGTTAAAAGCCCGTCATATAGTTGGGCTTAACTACGGCCCGGTTTGCATCCAGCCTGCTCGCAGCCGATATCTGATTGGGCCAAACAAGGACCCGGACAATTTTGGCCTGTTAAAAGCCCGTGATTTGATTCGCACAATCATGGGCCGTTGTTCATTTCGGGCTGCTACGTAACTAGTAGGAATTAAGAACAAACCTACTCTATACAATAAAGAAATTACGGCATAGTAACTAAGAATAAACCTACACTACACAATAAAGGATTTAAGGTATATTACATCCACTGGGCATCAAAGTTCGCCACCAGTGATCATAAAGCGCAACGAAGAAGCAGATTACAAAAACTGGGCACCATTGCAGCGTAACAAAATAATACTGAACCGAGACCACTTCCAAGACAGTTCAAGTAAAGTTAGCCTAGCGGGGGAACTGCTGCGCAAGCTGCTGAGCAAGGCCGTGAGATCGGCCTAGCATGTCGGTCATAGCTTCCAGGTGTAGCTATTTAGCGATGAGGTTCTCATTGGTGTTCTCCGCAATCTTTCTTAGAGATAGGACTTCAAGTCGAAGTTGAGTTGCAGAATGCCTTTCTACTAGAACTTGGGACTGAAGAAGTCGAACTGATTCAGACAATGAATTTTGAGAGCTTGTCTGACTGTTAGTCTCAAGTAACTTGAACACTGCATCAAGACAAGACTTTGGGGTTGTCTCGCTATCTTCAAGATGTTTTGCCTTCTTTGCTGCAATATATGTTGGGTTTGTCTCACAGCCTTCAGCAGACTTGTGCATGCCATCAGGCATATCACCCTGAAACAAAGCAGAGAGATGACATGTTTTGCACGTGTATAAACAAAGATGATAACTGTTCTGTCAATTCTATCCAATTTCAAATTAGAAAATAAAGAGTATGTTCAAAATATCAATAGCATAATTTGGCATTGTTCATAATGCGGGGAGCATCACCACACTACTGGATTACCATGTCAACATAACAAGCATAGATGAAGGGCAAAGAAAATCATTGTATCTATTTTGGATAATATGCATGGCATGTCGTTCATATCATCAGCCACATCAGTAAGATAAAACATGAGATGACAAGGTGCAAACGTGGGCTGCTTCACCACACACTGGATTATAGATCCACAAAAACAAGCATACATATAGGGAGTATTAAGTAATGTGCATGGTATGAATAAGGAATTTGGTTTTACAAGTAAAACTTAGAACTTACGGTTCTTACGAACATGCATTTTGGTAGAAACAGCAAACTAAACAGCAGTAAATGATAGGGAGTATGAGCAAATTAAACAGCAGTTGAGGATAAAGGCTTTAGAAGGACTGACTTACATTAACAGTTAACACCGGCTTTATAATGCCCTTCTCCATGGCAAGGGAAGGATAACTCAAGAATTTCAGCACAGAATCTTCTTCATAAGCATTGCCTGTACTCTACATTTTGTAGAGAGTAATTATAGATATGATAATACTGGAAGGGATAGAGGATAATGAAGATAAGATGCAGATTGATGCTACATAATCAACTACCAATCCCTGGAAGTACAAGCGTTACAGGACAGAATGTACTGACAAGAGCAATGGGCTACACTTCTGCACTGGCATTGTCTGTGTATTCTACTTGTTGGTAAGATTAAATATAGATCTGATCTTTTTTAGTAAATGGTGGGCGAGGGAGATAAGATGTAGAATGCTACAAAATGAACCAATCCCTCTTCCCATAATACAAGTGTTTTGAACACTGGTGTACTGTACAAAACGTTCTTATATTATGGGAGAGAGGGAGTAGCTGTTAATGTAAGTACAGTGATATACCATGTTCAGTCCTTACAAGAGGACTGCAGAGCTAAGCCTCTTCAAAAGCATTGGGTTGATTCTAAATTTATTTAAGAGTCCATATGGATCTTATAATGTCCACCAAATGGACGATTACGAGGCTAACATGTGCAGTGATGCTACACAATCAAATAGCTATGATAGTAAGTATGGTCATGCAGGGCAAGAGGTACTCACAAGAGCAATGCAGTGTGCAGTATAATTGCGAGATTCTGTGGTCCCTTGAGAACAATGTTCTTCTGCTAACAGTTTTCATACAAGTGAGACATTAAGGCAAATGAAGAAATGTAGTTCAAATTATGATGTGATATCATAGACAGTACCTTACGCTGCAGCCGAGACCAATGTGTAACAAGATTATTCCAGTCACCGTCGGATAAATGTAGCACCTGAGACTTTACAGAAATTTCATTCAGAGGCTTGCCATCAAAGTGCGCTTGCCTCAGGTAGGAACGATACTTCATCAACGAGTGCTTGAAAAGCGCAACCAACCCTTGCTCATCATCACAATCTAGTTTGTGCCTCGCCTACTTAAAAGAATGAAATCATGTGTCTTTTGTCAGCAGAAACATATGCAGTAATGACCATGAATAACATTAGTACATTACTTACGCGTAAATTGCGGAGGAAGACTGGAAATTGTTCTGTGTCTGCGGTATAATCTTTCCATGAAGGAAAGATGCGCACAAAGTTCCTGACAACAACATAAGCTTCGTCTTCTAAACCTGGAAGAAATGGAACAGGGGTCCTATTTGCTGCAATTGGGGCTCTCTCTGGTTTGAGAAGGGATTTGGCAACTGGATTTGCTGTACTCTTTGCTGGAATGGGGGTTTTGCGTCATACAACTGGTGCTATGTCAACTGGCATAATCATACTGTTTGCTGCAGTTGGGGTCTGCTGAGTTGGAGCATCAGAAATGACCAGTGTAGTAGGGCTAGAGTCTGCTAGAGTTGGGGTATTTTGTGGGTCGGGTGATATTGCAACTACACCTAATGGGCTATTTGATTTATCAGGCGCCACTACCTTTTCCAAATACTTTGTTGTGCTCCTCCACGATCAGCAATCGCCCTCTTCCTTTTGAACATCTGATACACAAGAACAGCATTTGAATGGATAAATATGTTATGATGACAGATGGAATATGTACTGAAAATGGATAGGCAGGGCGTATTCGCATACACGATGCGTAAACTAAGCTAATGGCAGTTCAACAAAGTAGAAGCAATGCAAAGCATCAGTTGCAAGATATGTGCGAGCAATGTAACCTTGGAAAGTTAGAGCAAGTACCTTGATGGGTGAATATGATAGGGCATCTTCCTCTGACTCCTCCACCAGGGAGCTACATTGACTTAGGTCTCCCTCTAGCTCAGAATCACTGTTAGGATCATATTCTGAGCATGAATCAGTCGGTGGAGAGTGTTTGCATTGCATTGCATCTAGACTTGATTTCAGTCCCTTAATGCCAAGTTTGACAGCCATGGCATTGTTCTGCTTTATTCTTTTCATGCGTGCAAGCTCATAATCATTATGATGCTGTTTAGAATCTGAGATTCATGAAAAGATAAAAAGTAGTCAGATTATCTATGGAATGCATTGCGGTTTCAACTTGGAGAGTGTCTCCCTATAAACCCCTGCATATGCAAAGTTCACCTCCCCAACCATGCTGGCCAGAGCATAGATAGAGAAACACACCCGAGCAACGAACATGCATTTTCGAAACTAATTTAGGAACATTTAGCTGACCAATTAAACAACTCTGTTTTAATAATATCAGATTTGTATTTGAACAACTAAGCTTGTTTAGCTTGATGGGTGGAGCAGTCTTATTATGACATGAAGCATGTATTCTGATCGTATAGTGATCATAAAAGGGGGAAACTCTAAGCATATATTTTTTTAGCAAAAGAGGGTTTCCCCTCTGATTTCTATTAAAGAAACCATCACAGAACCAACATGATCAATTAAACCCTAAGCATGATCAATTAAACCGTATTATGGTTGTACCATGGCAGATTTGAAGCTGCAAACCGGAGAAATGATATTTAGCATCCATTGTTTGCTTCGAACTAAGAACTAAATTCTAAGAGCTGAAAAGAAAGTAGAGTAACCAAGTTAAGATCTGTTTTCTGGTTGAGATCAAAAGGTTGAGGAGATATGAAGTACCACCTCTCTTGTGACACCGTGTAGGCATCGGGGGTGCGATGGCTGTCGATGGCGTTGAAGCAGATTTGCGACGGTAGATGGGTGCATCGGGGGATAAGTCCCATTGCGGTGGAAGAGAAGGTCGTGTGAGCGGCCCCGGCAAAGAGGACGGCGGCGCCGATGAAGCGAGAGGACGCGATGCAAGGCTATTGGTCCTTCGCCGTGGATGAGAAACGTCCATCACTAGCAGTGGACGACGTGGTCTTGGTAGGCGCTTCGGCATGGTGGAGGACGGTGGCGATGGATGTGGTGGAGGACGGCGGCGATGGATGGGGTGGCGGACGGAGGCTGGTGTGAGAATGGGGTGTTCTAGCATGGATGGTGTATGAATGGGAAAATGGAGGCAGAGGTACGGGGAACCATGTTTTTGGGACGCGCCTGTCTGAAATATGGGAAAGTTATGAACTTATCCCCCGTTTCAAATTTGGACGTCTCGTCGGTTAGGGATAGGACGGTAATCTCGCATCTCCCAAATATTTGCCGGTAACTATTTCGGGCGAGGAGAGGGTGTTTTGCCGCCCAAGGTTGGCGCCCACGGTGTATGAACGGGGCTGACAGGTAGGGCGGTTGTGTCACGTCTGATGGAAGTTACACATCTGCCCCTATTTAAAATATTAGCCTACATCTATTTCGGACGAGGAGAGGGTGTTTTGCCGCCCACCGTGTATGAATGGGGAATGGAGGGAGAAACAGAAGTCTTCTGGACGAGCTTGAATCAAATGAGTTTTGCCGCCCATGTTTGACGCCCACCGTGTCGGAATGGGCTCAGAGGCGGTCGTGTCACGTCTAATTGAAGTTACTAACCTACCCCTATTTAGAGCAGTGGAAATCGGGCCGACGAATTGTCCATGTAATGGGTAGACAGTAATTTCCATCTCCCAAACACTTGGCTTCGGGCAGCCGATGTGGGAGTGGACATTTTGCTGTTTCTTTCGAATTTTGGGACAATAAGCATCCACGTTTACCCTGACAACTAAATTCGAATCCATTTTGTATTCCTATATGAATCTTTATGAATCATTCTATGTGTTTTTATATATCTTCAAAAGGACGACAAAGATGTATTCCACTGTCATATATGAATATGGTTTACAAATGCTGATACTCAAATTCAGAAACTAGAATCCAGTTTAAGGTGAATTCGAATATTTGGAACACTTCATGTGCAACTCAAATGTCACACGCAGCATAATGTGTACTCCCATTTAGATATGTACGCAAGCGATGTATCAAGATTCAAATACCGAGTCAATCAACCAAGAATGTACGGAACTAACAGACATATAAACACTTATAGAGTATACGGATCAATAATATCAACTAACATACATAAGCCAGGCCACTGTACTGTTTTTTGGCTACAACAACATCCTTTTTTTAGCCAGCATCTTGGCCCTTTCCGATGCGTGCCACTTATGGTCCATCTATACTACTATTGCTGAATGCACATTCAGCCCGATTGGCATATTTGTAGGTCTGGCACAGCAATCCAAATGAAATGTCTCCGAGTCTTATCAATTAATACAGACTTGTGCTCAAATAAAATTACAAACAAAAAAACAAAAAAAACAATTATTACATGATCTCTAAAACAAATGGTTTGACTGATTACATGAACAGACAACACAAAGGTTATTCAACTATGGAAAGAACATTTCACCTATGATTTACCAAGTAGGAATTTAATTTCAATTTTTCCTTCAGGACCTTAACAATCTGGTCAGTCTCAGCTTGCTTCATTTTGAAATCCACCAAATATTTAATGGTTGTCTTGAGTACTGCTTGTGATTGTGATATTTGCTTCCTCAACATGTCAACTTCATCTCTAAGTGCAGAAGCAGAATCTCTTTCTACCACTAGTTTAGCCTCTAGAGCATCAGCTGCTGGCAATTCATAATGCACGATTGGGCCGGTGCCACTGCTGTGGGATGATGCAACATCCATGGGGACCTCGCTCTTTGATCTTGGGCTAACTTGTTTTGCCATTAAAGTTCCGATTGGATACAGAAAAGTTGAAGTTAGCAAAACATCTCAACTGGGAGTTATAACAGCAAACCAGTTAAACAAACAAGGAATTAAAGACTTTCAATTGGATGCTGAAAAGTAGTTATTAACATCATTGTAACCCGCTGTTGCAGCAGCAAAGCAGTTAAACAAATAAGTAGATATTTAAGTTAAGGCAAATAGGTAATTCTTAACAGTAAGTATCAAACACATAGATAGGCGCAGTCTACAATATGATTAACAGGCTGTGCCATTATGTAATCAGGAGCAAACTAAATTAAGCCAAGCAACGTAATTGAACAATTTTGAAATAAGTGGCTAACTAAAATTCCGAGAAGCAGGTAACTGAACTTACGCTAGTTCTTTGTACATGCACACTTCAACTTCTTTTTTGCTTACAAGGTTGTATGAAGGAGTCCATGGCATCAATTGCTTGGATACGCAGTCCCAATACTTCTTTCTTCCCACACTGCATGGGTAAGTCGAATGGTTAATCTAGTAAGATGGTGCGTCCTTGATATGTTATATGAGGACATGTAGTCAGACTAGTTGTAGCCAAACACATCACACTGGCTTTTACTGTATATTTCATGCGATTACTTTTGGCATATCGAGATCTAAGCAATCTACAATAGGATGAAAAGACTGGCATCCTTCACATTATTGGCGAACTCAGTTCATAGAAACAAGCAATTCAACCATTCTATGGGTAAATCAAAAGCGCCACTTGAATATTTTTCACTATCCAATCATACACGCAAAAAGGGGCGACGCCACCATAGGGGCTGGTATGGGCAGCCGCCTCAGGTGGCTGGAAAGTGTTCACCTAGTTTAAGTCATCAAGGTTGGCCCACGCTAGTTTTGTTCGTCCCAACGCATGAGCAGGCAATGTAAAAAATGAAGAAAAATGTTTCAATTTGGATGGGCCAATAACATAAGTGCAAGGCAGGCGCTATAGCAGGCTCGCGGCCCAAACGAGCGCCTCCCATATTGATCGACACTAGGAAAAATCCCAATTTATTCACTCCAGCCTCCAGTCTGGTTCGCTCCTAACCTAGCCGCCGCTGGACAGAGCGACACAGCACTTCCTCGTGTCCTTGTTGGAGGGCGGTCGCCGGGCTTCAAGCGAACGGAAGGACAAGAAGATGAAGATCCAACCCTGGGTGTAGCCTGCGTGGGAGGCAGCGGCGGCAGCACGGGCATGGCATCGAGCTTGCGCAAACGGACAGTCGCAGCTTGCAAGAGTAGCATGCACAATGAGCAGGAACATCACATCCCTGATTATATCTAATTCAACTCTTCAATTTCTGGCCAATAGTTAAACCCGACGGTGTTGTAAAACTGCTTGTATGTAGGGAATCTATGAGAAAATGAAACCAATTTCTACTTATTTTATAACTCCCCCAATCAATACTAAACTGACTGAATCTGATGTATCTAATCAAGTTTCTGGTGCAAACATACAAGCTCATGTTGTTCTTGAGCCTGAAGTGTCTAATGAATAGACTGCTAATGAAGGATTTGATGCAAACATTTTACATGCTCCTGGTGATGAACATATAGTGTCTAATCAGGGATCTAATGCAAGCATTTTGCAAGCTCATTGAAGGATTTAGTGTCTAATGATGATCTACTATGTTGAGAGAGACAGAGATTTGCAGGCATTGATGACAAGCAAATTATAGTGCATTTTCATAGCTTGAGGAAACGTCGAGGCCATCTACCAGAAAGTCCCCGTATCATGACAACATAGCATAAATACTTTTCTAATCTGTTGTTTGAAACTATTGGCATACTTGTGCAGGATAGGTATATTGATATGCAGTTTGTGCACTGGTTATACGTGCAATTACACTTCGATATTTTCAGCCAGAGAACGAATAATTCAAGCAGGTACAGACCATGTTTGTAGTCCTTCTACACCATGTTGCATCTTCTGTTTTTGGTGCTTGCATAATTTAGTGCTTATAATCTGAACTACTTTGGATCATTAGCTGGTTTTCAAAGTGCATGTAGCTTCACATTTCTCAAGTTATGTTGATTTCAGGAGTGCAAGTGCCTTCGTATTTTTTAAGTTAATTGTTCGCCCCTGGTAACTTGAATTCATGGATCAGCCACTGCACACAAATCATACACGAATGCCAGTACGAATGAAATGAAATGCAGGGACTTACGCTAGCTCGTTGTACAGGCTCACTGCAGCTCTGCTTGCGCTTGGGATGTTCCATGTACAAGTCCATGTTACCACTTGCTTGGATGTGCAGGCCTTGTGCTCCTTGCATCCCCCTCTGCATTTTTAACATGGCTAATGGTTGATCAAATAAGAGGAATCAACCTTGATGTTGTACTGGAGGACAGATACTTACAAGGTTATACGGGTGTGCAGGATGTGTACCAGATCACGTAGCGCCGCCATGCTTCACTAAAATATGTATTTGCTTGTTTCAGATGATATCTCCAGAAGAAATAAGAGTTAAGGTCAGAGTTGCATAGGCGGGTAAGCAAAGAGAGCAGTGAAAGGATATCCAAACATCGTCAGAACAGTGCACAAGGGAGTTATGTGTGGATACCTAGTTCGGGCCGGCGTTTGGGCATGCTCGCCTAGCTAGAGTGCGGGTCACTTCAGAGCCGTTGATGGTGATGCACTGGCGTTGGCTAGCCGCGCACGGATGCAGATCTTGAGTGGCAGTGGAGCGCTACGATGCGGTGGACGAGACCGTTGGTGAAGCCCCAACGGCCTCGGGGGGCGGAGGTGCGACGATGTGCTCGGTGAAGTAGCCCCGGTGAGCTGGGAGATGGCGTCGGTGAAGCGCACCTGATGCGGTGGAATTCGGTGTCTGTGAGGCACGTGAGTTGCGGCGGCCGACGTTGTCGGTGGACCACCCGGTGCGGTGGACGAGGGGGTAGATGAGGTAGCTCCGGTGCGGTGGTGAAGCGCGACCGTCGTCTTCATCATCGTCGTCCGACACAGAGGCGGGGAATGGTGCGGAAAGAGACGAGACGAGGGGCAATTCGAGGGTTGGCGGCGAATTAGGGATTTAAGCAATCTAGGCGCGGAAGGGGACGGTGGAGGAGAGAGATTTTGCAGGGCTGGAATTGGGGCCGCCAGATATTTTCAATCCAAAATATGGAAGCGCGAACTTATATTGTCGTCGTCCTTTTTTGGGTAGGGGGGAGGGGGGTGGGTGGCTGGGTGCTACGCGTCCGTCCGACACACGCGACCACCCCGACAGGACTATGCTTCGGTGCCTTAAGGCACCTGCCTTTGTGTCCATGACATATGGGCCCAACAGGTGGCTGGCCCACATGTCAGTGACCCAAAGGCAGTTGCCTTTAAGGCACCGAAGCAGCGTCCACCCCGACCCGACCCTGGTTTGACTGGTGCACCTACATTTGAGAATGCAAACAAATCTTCTTTCATTTGCAAATGAATCCGTATATATTACCATGCCCGTGTTTTACTTGCAATAATTAGTCATTCAAAACGAGATACTTCATCCAGTCACTTTTGTAAGTCGTTTCACACAACTTAAAAATAACTATTTTGCACATTGTCTGAAATGTCTTCAAGGTCTTATAAAAGTGAACAGAGGGAGTACTATAAATTAATTAATGAGGAGTTATTTGAAAAAAATCGAAATGGTACCCACGCTAACGTGGATTAGAGTGTGTGTCACATAATTAGTTATTTGAATTAGACTGTGTGTCACGTAGTTAGTTATTTGAATTAGAGTGTGTGTCACGTAGCGATCTCCAATTATAATGTGGGTTTTGCATTTCACTGTATCCACACTACTTTTTAATACAAATTCATATGTATATGATGAACACCATGGTAGTGAGAAAACTTTTGGATGGATTCAAACATATGACCTACAAAATAGCACAACAAACTGAGTCAATGTCTACTTTTCGAAACTTAGTATGGCACGAATTCGAAATAATTACCCGTATCCTGGTCCTCGGTTCAAATCTTACAATGTACACCGAATTGAAACATCGATATTAAGTCTTGTACTATGTACATTCAAATGTTGTTTTTAGCCCCCCCCCACACAAACCCTACATACCTCCTGTATCGGTCAATCTTCCTCTCCTAACCACCGTAGGAAGCTTTCGGTTTCCAACACACGTTCATTCTTTCTCTCCATGTTTCGTTCTCTTTGTCTATCAACTACACAACCCCTTTTTCCACTCTGTTACCAAATGTATTTACCTCACACACCCGCCATTGCACCCCATGCCGAGCTCTCTCTCTCTCCCCCTCTCCCTCTCACCCTCTCGCGCTAAATACATGCATTGCCTATCTAGCCCCCCAATCTCTCGTGCATGCGCACACACGCATGTTGTATATCTAGGTCACTCCCTCGAGACTGTCTCACTCTTTCTTCCACACAGCGGGCCACACTCTCTCAATCTCACTCTCTTTATCTGAGTCTCGTTTAACCTCGTTTTCTTCCACAAACAAATGATATATCTCCCTATTCGGGCCTCGATCGACATACTCTATACTCTCTCACACAGATTGTCTATCTAGGTCAGTCCATCCAAGCCGCCACCACTCTTTCGACCTCATGGTGGGCCACGCTCACTCAATCTCTCTCTCTCTCTCTTTCTCTCTCTCTCTCTCTCTCCGTATGTCTCGATTGACCTCGCTCTTTCTCGGACAAAAACGATACATCACCATGTTGAGCCCAATTCGACCTATTCACATTGTATACTCTCTGAGCACATCGTCTTTCTAGGTCACTCTCTCCAAGCCGTCTCACTCTTTCGATCGCATGGTGAACCTATGTGATCGGTTGACCTTGCTTCCTCTCATGCACAAAATATATCTAAGCGCCTGTGACTGGATCATCTCTCAAGCTCTATCTTACAGCCCTCACCCTTGCCAAAAAGCTCAATCGGACAATATCTCTCCAGAGCATATATATTTGTTCAATGAATGTCAGACCACACTCACTTTGTCTCTCTATCTATATGTCTCTCGATTGACCTCGCTTTCTCACACCGTATCTTCCACGCGTTGAAGCTAGTACCTCTCCATCCCTCGCAAAGCCGGAGCTATTTTCATTGCGAGGGGCACTCCAACCTTGGATTAATTTGTGTAGGCATTTATTCCGGTCGGTTTAGATTATATTTTCGTAGCATTCGGCCCACAACTACTCCAATCACCGTAGCGGGTAATTAAGCTACGGGGAGCACCTAATATGAGCACCAGGGAGCCATTGGATCGAAGATGCAGCGGCACACATGAGGCCTGAATGTTTTATTTGCAAAAAAACCTTTGGAGAGTTAGGAAATTGCGCATAATTACAAAGACTACTCCCAAGCCATTGGATCTCACTTCCAATGGTGTAAAAACTCGTATCACCATAGTATCTAAGCTGCGGGGTGGATTCGATATTCTATGCCGCTATCATTTTTGTTCGTAAACTTGCAAAAAACGTGTAACTCGTGCCGTTACTTGTCTAACCGCGCAAAGTGTTTGTTCAAAAAAACCATCCTACACTTAAATATCGGAAGAAAACACGGGGGTCCCACTTGTCATTCATCAAATTTGGACCTAAAACTAACAAATACAAAAGACGAGATTCGAACTGGCAACCTGGACTACAAAGCGTAAGTCGATAGCCTGAAAAAATGAATGGTTGTTGGCTTTGTCCCATAACTTGATTTTATACAGTACTTGCATTGAGTAGAGTAGAGGGAGTGCCTCATCAACACATGCATGACCGTTATCTCACTTACTGGTGGGTCCCAGGTCTGCGATCTCAATCTCTCTTCTCTCCATCGTCTAACCTTTGCACGGGCACACACGAAGAGCAACGCTAGCTTGCCGTGGTATTATTACAACTAGAAAACATGGAAAATAGAAGAATCGCCTAGAACAAGAGACGTTGTGGCTGGTCAAGACGGAGCTAACCACATCTATCCTCCGTGCCACGTTTGCATGATGAAGCTGTGTGGCTAGTGGGGTGTTTTCAACCGACTGGCTGGGTCCCGAGGTCGAACCATAGGTACTCTACTATGTCTGATACAGTATATTTTTACACGCACATTTTTCCTCCATGCCGAGACATGGCACACCCTACCGCGTGGTTTCGGGGTCCTCCCGGGTGGTGCATGCATATATTCTTCTTGACGTGGGACGCCCTACCGCACGTTTTCTGGGTCCTCCTCGGTTGTAGCGCCGAAGCAAGTAAATGAGTCGTCAAATCACGAAAGACCACCTTTCCCCCTGAGTACATCAGTGAAGCACGGTGGCTAGCTAGTTGGGCTAGTTCGACCGATTAGCTAGGCCGCCGCCACATTTGTTTTTTCACCACTTTTTTATCTACTTGCCGGCAGGTAAATTTAAATATCCACCGTGGCGTTGCTCTGGTGTTTGGATGCGGCAGGATTTTTAATTTTTTGATTGACGGGAGTAGGCGCGGCAGGATTTTTAATTTTTTGATTGACGGGAGCAGGCGCGGCAGCAATTAGTCACGATGACTCCGCCTGTACCCACTGCTCCCTGATGTGAGTAGTCGTCGACTTGTGTTTTACCATGGCGAAAACCAAAAGATTCCTCGCTCCCTCCGACTTCCCGTAGATTGCATTACTTTCAGCCGTTTCACCCCCTTTGCTTCCTCTCCCCATTGCTTCTACCTGGTGTCATGGCCGCGCAGCAGATCACAGTGTCCGAGGTGAGGCTCCTGACACAGGAGCTCCATGCCAAGGATGCGGAGCTCAGGGCCAAGGACGTGGAGCTCCGTGAGCTCAAGGAGGAGAGGAGTGCCATGCTCCTCCGTTATGTGCGGGAGTTCACGGAGCTTCAAAAGCGGCAGGCGTCCACCATAAAGATGCTCGAGGCGTCGGCGGTGTTGCTGCAGAAAGCGGGAGATACGATAGGCCGTCAGGGGAGCCGGCTGGAGCGCGAGCGGGCCGATCGTGACAAGGTCCACGATCGCCTCAACCACTTGGTGAACCAAGTTGCCACGCACGTGTTGCGGCTGCGCGATGCCTACCATCGTGCCAGCGCGACGATGCCGGCCGTCGGGCTAAACCCTCTGCATGGGCATGTCCATGTCTCGGCGCAACATGACCGTTGGATCAAACTCAGACGGTGCAGACCAGTCACTGTAGCACAAAGCGCGTGGGTGTGTTTGGTTGCATTATCATCTCAATATAGTTGTTTCCTCTTTGTGTATTTTTGTCAACCTACTAGTGTGGACTCATGCACTCTGCCAAACACCCAAAAGTGGGTCGAGAAGGAACTTTTGCTCCCATCCCGTGCACCCTTCATACACCCTGCCTAACACTATTCGTGCTTCATGTGCTTCATGCTACGTGGATTACTGTAGCACCATACTCTCCATGCGATGTGGACATAGTTCTGTTAACATTGATCTCACCATCCATTCTCGACCGGACAGTCGAAAAAGCGGTACTATGTTACATAGAGGAGTAGTCGACATGCGCACAACATCATTTGTTATCGTCATATCTTACTACACTAGCAACAAGATTGTGTAGTACTGACGTATGAACCACTACACATGCCTAGTAGTAGGAGCACTGTGTATGTTCAAGTGGCTGCCGTGTTTCACACTCCTCCGTCGTAAGAGTGGAAACGCTTGTTGTAATCATTTTTTTCTTCTGAAAAACAGTGGACACGCTCTACCGTGCGGATCCTCCTCCAGCCATGCACTAAATTACTCACTTTCGCCGACGTGTGGGACAGCCAGCATCGGGGTCCACCAGCCATGCACTAAATTACTCCGTAGTAGAGTGACGGTAGACTACCCCGATCGAAGCGCCGCAGTAATGCCCAATGAGCCGTCAAATCACAAAACCCCCTCCTTTCCAGCAGTCACTTGGACGGACGAATCAACCATAATTTTACTCTTATCTCTCAGCTTCTTCTCTACCCAACCCTCGCTTCTTCCTCATCTTTTTCCCCATTTCTTCAAGGCCCGGTCTTGCAACCCCGAGGCTGATCCTATCACTCCCTCTCTTTTCTTCTTTTGGGTTTGTGATTATGGTTTCTTTTCTTTTATTTCTATTTGACAGTTTCTTGATGGACGCTGGACCACCGGCCGAAGTGATGTCTATGGCTCCGGCCAAAACCGTCGAGGCTCATGGTACGAAGAAGCGCAAGCACCACACCGAGACTACGGCAGACAAGCTCAAAGCCATCGCCCTGTCCAAGCCCCCCTCTACGGATCCATCATTAAGCAAGTCCAGGTAATATCTCTTCTTGACGATCTTTTTCTCGATCTTGATCGTGTTTTTTCATCTAACACGCAGTACTAGTACTAGTAGTACAACTTTCTTGGTGATCTTGCATGTGATTTTTGTGCGCCAAATGACGGTTCTAAATTCCTCTTTTGACCAAAACATGCGAGAGGTTGACACTGATTTCTTATAGATTACTTTCAACTACTCCTGCTGTCCCAAATTTCTTGTCTTAGATTTGTCTAGATACGGATGTATCTATTACTAAAATGTGACTTGATACATCCGTATCGAGACAAATCTAAGACAAGAATTTTGGGACGGAGGGAGTACTTTATGAACATCAATGCTACCTTTTAAGCGAGTATATTTGCCTCAGTAACTTGTGTTATGGATATTGCATGTAATCCATCTGCTCTCATGCCTTTGAAGACATGTTCTAGTGTCTTTGTTCACTCATTTTTGTGCGTATATGTAGTCATATATGGAGTATAATATCGAAAATCATCTTATATTTCTGAACGGAGGTAGTAATAAAATATGGTTTCTGTTTGAATTAGAACCAGGTCCGCGGTGGAGATGAAGTTCTCATAGTCATGCCATTTGAACTGGAAGACCTGATGATGAGTTCTACTGCTGAACTATCCAGCTAATGTGTCCTTGTCGCCACGTGTCCTGAACTAGTGTTTTCCAGTAGCATTGTTGTCAGGCGTGTTCTCGAGGCTGTACTTGACCACAACAATTTCCTAGCTGTGCCTTCGATTACAAAGGGTGTGGTTCTTGTAAAGCTTCCCAACAAATCTGATGCGGCATGTCTTCATCATCATGTTTATGAGTGGAAAGACCACTCTGTTAGGTTCTCCAAGGTTGACAACATGGTGATGGTGCATGTAGACATATCACACGAAGTCCATGGCCTAGTCAGTTATGCGGGGTTCATCCCATAGGTCGGTGGCAAAAAATAGTCTGCAGAGTTTAGTTAGTGCAACTTTGCTTGTCTGTAGTAAGTACTATTGTTCAGTACTTGATTTGTGTTTGTGAACCCTGTATTGTTTATTAGTACTGCTGCTTTTGGTGTGTGGTCAGTCCTGAGAACGGTCTATGTTAATGTCTGTCCACTCAATACAGTCTGTATATTTTGAAGTATCCATATCATATTTCTTGTGAGGACGCTCTATCAATTATGGTTACACTCCAATATCTGTATGCATTGCAGGGTTTATTGCACCCACCAGGATTTCCAGCCCCATGGATGTTCGGTCCATATGATTTGTCACGACCTTTGGACTGTCCTGCTGGTGGGAGTAGGCGGGGCCCCTGCATGCCACGCGTAGTTGAACGATCAATCTTCTGTTTAGCACTTCAACATAGTGATTTCCTGGGAAGGATTCACTCATGTCACATCAAGTAAATCTTATTGATTTACTGTCTAAATCTTATTGATTTAATGTCATGTTTTCTTTCTTTTCCTGCAATTTTACGATGCAGGTTTTGCCATGTGACATTCATCACAGACTAAACCGTTTGGTTTTCTCTATGATGGATATTTTTGCAGGTTTCACTTCTTATGTCGTGTCAGTAATGAAGGAACTGTCCATCACTTATATTACTGGAAAAAATTGGATCAGTCTGTTGTCTTAGTACAAGCTGAATCCCTATGATGAACTGCAGTTTGGTTTAACAAAAACGCCACAATTAGTCCTTCTCGCGTTTAAAATAAATGAAGAAAAAGACGGGATCACGGTCATGGATCCTAGTCAAGTTAGAAAGCTGATCATCGCCGCTGTCTCGCACAGATCGAGCACCGACAGTTGCTCTAGCACTGACTGCGGCAGCAACTCAGTCTGATCCAGCTGAGGATTGGGCACCGACCGCGTCAGCGGATCAGTCTGATCTACCGGAGGATCGGGCATCGACACCGGCACCTGCTCCGACACCGGCACCTGCTCTACAAGTAGCACTATCTCCGGCAGCAGCAGCGGCTTTGGCACCTGCACGAACACTTGCACTTGCATCTGCTCCGCCCCGTGCAGTTGCACCGCAATAGATTGGGCTGCAGTTCGCACTTCATATACCAAAGTCCTTACAAAAACTGACATGTCCACCTTCTTGGTAAGCATTGGCCTCCCAAGTGCTTCGTTCTTTTTTCTTTCCATGTTGTTTCACATGATTCACTGTGTTGATCTAACTGTTTGGGTATGTCTTCTTGTTTGCAAACAGAGAATTCCTAGAGCAACGAGGGAGTCGTTCAACAATCCGGGCGACCGCGGCCAAGTTTCTCTTACCATGCGCAGCCTTGGTGTGAATGAACCTGCTCAATATATCGTAAGTACAAAGGATGGTCGCATGATGATTGATGCTAAAGGATGGTCAAGGTTCCAATCTAAATGATATCATGCAGTAGGGGATGATGTCAAAATCGAACTTTCTCGGCAAGGAGAGCTGGTCCAAATCAACTTTAAAATTCTTCTTTAGCAGCACGCAACTGCCTAACTGATCTATCCTCCGAGAGATTTTGATGTAATAATCTAGCATGGTGAAACAAGTGTCCTGTGTGTATGAGTAGTACGATAGTATTATTTATCACATGGTATATCGTTGATAGAATTGCATCTCTGGTTGCTGGTTAGGAACTGTCGTTCGATTTCATTCCAACAGCTACCGTGATTTATTCAATTTTGTGTATTCGCCTTGTGACAGCATCTAAAACCAGTGCCGTACCGATCGCTTGCAATATGAAAAGCGCTGAGGTAGAACACATGGGCCCCCAAACATGCGGGGTCGGCCTGCGGCCCAAAGTCCAGAACCTAGTATCGAGAAGCACTACCTCAGTGCAGAAGTGGCGTCCTCCTCCTGCTGTGGGTTGGGCGAAGATGAATCTTGATGCTGCTTTATCTTGCAATGGTGAAAGGGGAGCCCTGGCAGTTGTGAGCCGGGATCATACATGCTTCTTCCTTGGAGCATCGGCACTGGTGTGCGAAAGTGTTACTGATCCAGAGATCCTAGAGGCAATGGCATGTTGCGAGGGGCTATCTCTGGCTCTTGACTTAAACCTGCAACAAGTTCAGATTAGCACCGATTGTTCAGCAACAGTCAAGCATATCGGAGAGGCATACTTGGGGCCCAGCAAAGCTATTATGGATGAGATCAAGATGAAGAAGAATATGTTCCAAACCATGGAGATCATACATGAAAAACGCGAGTCTAATGTTGAAGCGCATGTGCTCGCAAAAGCTGCTACTTCTTTGCCCTGTGGACGCCATCTTTGGCTCACAGGAACCCCCAAAATTATTTGTATACCTATGACTGTTAATCTTCAATAAAGCAGCTTTTATCCTCAAAAAAACATGTGAGTATTATATTCTCAGCTGAACCCCCATAATGCATGTGCGTTGCAGAGGGAGTATTTTTCTCGGCAAGGTGATCCTGTGATATAAAAGATTTGTATATTTATTTACAGAGCGAGTATCTCTTTGTCAAAAAATATATTTATGTGTAACTAGTTACTCCTGTCTTTCTACTTCCTTTCGCTGATATGTGGGGCAACCGGCAACGGGGTCCATGTGCCATATGCACAAATTAGAGTGCACAGCTTCACGGTAGACACGTCCCGATCGTAGCACCGCAGTAATGCCCAATGAGCCGTCAAATCACAACCCCCCCTTTCCAGCTTTAGAAGTAAGCTGGACGGACGAAGCAGCAATATTTCACTGGGCCTGAATCCCTTTCTCCCTCGTCTGCTTGTTCAGAGAAAACACCCTCTCGGCGATTGCATAGGGTTTTCTCATGGAGAACCGGGTACGAATTCTTCATCCATCCCCGATAAACCCAAGTCCCTTGGTTGCAGGTAATCCTAGGATGGCAGCCGCCGCTGTTGATGCATTTTTCTTCCTACTGAATCTAGTGTGTTTCATTTGCAGTGCCCAAAGTGCGAGTACCCTACAGGTTTTTGCGTCCTCGGCGAGACGCCACACTTGTTCCTTCTTATCCTAACATAGCATTTTGAAACACGCACAGTATGTTCCTAAAATCCTCTTTTCTATCCGGGAGGGTGGGCTTTTTTTGAACATGCTGTGTTCTCATATTATTTTTCCTGCAGTGTATTATTTGCTCTGCCAGAACACATGTACTCAAGATGCTCGGCCTTGCCATAACTGAATGCACTAGTTTAATGGTCACAGTGAAGACAAGCCATGGATATAAGTTCTGAGTTGGGTTCATGAACCAAGAAAATCGCTGTTTTTTTATGGCCGAACTTGGATAAACTTTCTCAAGTGTTACGGACTGAAAGTTGGCGCACGAATGTTGATGGAAATAGCAGAAACTGGTCTCATCTTCACTGCGATCTTCCACCCCGACGTCGTTCCAATTGTTCATCCATGTTAGTTTTGTATCTGGTTCTTGCTTGTTGCCTCGATTACTTCTTAATCCACCTATTCTGTCTCACTAATCACAATTTAACTTTAGAAGTAGCAACGAATCTCTCACAAAGATGCTACTTCTAACTAATATTTTCTTATAATTGGTGGCACGTGTAGGTTTTTTCAGAGTAAAGCAATCTGCTCGTTTGTTACTCGGTAATAACTCGGCTGTTACTAATGGCACTGAAGTTGACCGGATCGACATCCACAAGTTCCTACACTTTATTGATCGTCTTGAGGTGCTTGTGGGGCATTTCAATGGTGGAAGGCCACGTGGGATATGTGTGCCACTGCTGCACTCGTTGAACAGGTCCAACTATGTCGAGAAACTTATGGTACGAGCTGTTTTCTGTTATATATGTTGTTCATAAACTATTGCTTATACACAGTTTTACAGCTATGATCTTCTTGAAACAGGAACTGTTGAGTTCTATTGTTCCTATAGAGATGCCTGACCATGGTCGGGTCAGACTTGCGCTTGGTCACAACATGATGTTTATGTCGACCTACTCAATAGGTGAAAAGATAATTATTCATGGGTGGTCTCAAATATTGAAGGGCCGTCCATCTTGGAGAATAGGACAGAAGATTATGTTCATGCTTTTCCATGGCTCTAAAGCGAATATCCTGTTTATCGACCATGTTGCGAGATGAAGCCGCTTTTAGAAGGTTGTGGATGCGCGGGGTGGCGCCTGGGCCTTGTCCTGGGTCTTGGCGGCCTCACCCTTGGTTAACTGTAGGCGAAGTAGCACTGTTCTAGGCATGCTTTGTATGGTTGAACCTGTATAAGTACTCATGCTGCTTTCAGCTTTGGTTGTTAAGTGCCCCTGCTGGTTTCAGTTAAGGCTGTTAAGTACTACAGCCTGTCGTGTTTCTTCAGTCCTATCTTCCTCCAGCTGCCAAAACCAAACCAGCGCAGGCGGGGCCGCCTGCTTCCGCCTCCCACGGCTGGCTGTGCCTCAGCACACGCATCACCACCCCACCGTCTGCTAAATCATTAACGCCGACGTCCTCCACGCGCTTTGGTGCACTCGCCGCGGCGCCGCCCTCTCGCGTTGTTAACATGGTCAACAAACAATAGGAATCGGCAGAAGTACGTGGAGAGGATGACAGTAGGGGCCCACCACGTCAGCGTATGGAAAAATAAAATGCTTCCTCCTAGTGTTTTCCTGACATCTGGGACCCACGACATTGGGAGTGTATATAGTCAATAGACAAGAGAACAGCACAAGATCGGCTCACACCTGGGACGTAGCTACTCGAGCAGTATTTTTTTGTTTGGTATTGTTGAGACGGAGCAGGGTTTGAACTGGGTTGTGGCCCGTCTAGCCCAGGCTTATATTTTATGTTCACCATGTGACCAGCCCAGCTATTTTTTCTTTGTGAAAATGAGCCCAGTTTATTTTTTCTAAAGAATACCCAATCCGGTCCTACTTATTTTTCTACGCCCTGATGGGCCGCAACTCTTTGAAGACGCCTGCAAATCTTGAAAGTAATATGAAATGGGTTGTAAATATAAAAACAAATGACAAATTAACAATTACTTTATAATTTCTGAATTTTATTACATTTTCAGATTCCTATTTCACTTGGCATTAACCTAATTTAAATATATCTTCAAAGTACTTTAAATCTGGCTGGACATTTCGGTATTAAAAATAGTTTGGAACCCACAGAAATATGCGAAATTGGCCCTGGCCAACCAAAAAAATGACTGCAATAAATTGCATAAGAAGTTGCCATGAGCTATATATAAATTATTAAAAAAAGAGGGAGTGGTCTGACTTGTGGGCCTGTTTAGTTGACGCGTATGCAAGATTTTTTTTAATTATTATATACGTCAACAAACCATTCTAGCAACCGTAACAATTGGATGTCAATCCAACGGCCGTCCTGTTTCTTCAATCTCTGATCTTCTTGCTCCAGCCGCCAAAGCAGCGCCGGCGGGACCGCCTACTCCCACCTCCCGTGGCCGGCTGTGCTGCCGCGTAGGCCTCAGCGCCCCCTACTACTCCCACCGTTGGCCAGGGCATCCCTCTACTCACCCACGCCCCCTATTACTCCGCGGCGACGGCAGCCTCACACCGCAGCCGAACCGGTGAACGCTCATACTCCTCTCTCTGTGGGCATCCACTGTCGTGTCTTCCCCGGTTCCGTGTCGTCCCCTTCCTATGCCTCGCCGTTGTCCACCGCCGTGGTGCTCTCGGTGCGGCGTGGTCAATGTGGTCAACGACCGACTTCCATCGGAACAGTACTGTACGTGGAGACTCTAACAGCTGGGTCCGCGGCAGCCGCAAGGAAGTGCCTCCTTATTACGCGCAAAATAATTACTCCTCCACCTGACACCGGGGAACCACCGGACGGGTCACCAGTATTTTGTGAAAAAAATCGTTTCCCCCTGACTGCTGGGACCCACCGGACGGGCCACCATATTTCGTGAAAAAACGTTCCCCCGCTGTCAGCTCGGACCCACCGGAAGTGCCTCCTTATTACGCACAAAAAAATGAATACTCCCCCGCCTAGCTGGGACCCACCTCGGTGGGAGGCTGACTTGTGGGCCTACTAAGTTGACAGGGACGAAGGGCGTTGTCAACTTAGTCAATATGAACGATTCTAGCTCTAGTGACCGTACGATGTCCATCCAACGGCCGTAGTGCTTCTTCAACCTCTGGTCTTCTTGCTCCAGCCGCCCAAAGCAGCGCCGTTCGTGCCGCATGCTCCTGCCTTCCGTGGCCGGCTGTGCTGCCGCAGAGGCCTCATCGCCCCCTACTATTCCCACCGCTGGCCAGGCCCTGCGGCGATGGCAGCCTCACATCGCAGCCGAACCAGTGAAGCCTCGCACTCCTCTCCGCGCGGGCTTCCACTACCGCGTCTTCCCCGGCTCCGCGTCGTCCCCTTCCTAGGCCTGGCCGTCATCCACCGCCGTGGTGCTCTCGGCGCGGCGTGGTCAATGTGGTCAACGACCGACTTCCATCGGAAGAGTACTGTGCGTCGAGACGCTGACGCGGAGCACAGTACTCTTCCGATGGAAGTCGGTCGTTGACCACATTGACCACGCCGCACCGAGAGCACCACGGTGGTGGACGACGGTGAGGCCTAGGAAGGGGACAACGCGGAGCTGGGGAAGATGCGGCAGTGGAAGCCCGCGTGGAGAGGAGTACGAGGGTTCACTGGTTCGGCTGCGGTGTGAGGCTGCCGTCGCTGCAGGGCCTGGCCAGCGGTGGGAATAGTAGGGGGCGGTGAGGCCTCCGTGGCGGCACGACCGGCGCTGCTTTGGGCGGCTGGAGCAAGAAGACCAGAGGTTGAAGAAGCACTACGGCCGTTGGATGGACATCGTACGGTCACTGGAGCTAGAATCGTTCATCTATACCAATATAAAAAGACCCAAAGGGGCAGATCCAACTGATCTTAGCCATCGAACTAAGTTAATCCAACGACCTAGACTGCTCTAATGGCGAGCGTTAAACGTGTTTAAGGTCCAATTAATATCATACAAAATATTGCAATGACGGGATTAACACACAAATAATAGCATACCTAAAATCCGCGCGCAATTAATATATTGCCTAAATATTTAACGTGTGTTGCATGTGCGCATTTACTAGTATTGACTAAGTTGACAAAGCCCTTCGTCCCTGTCAATTTAGTAGGCCCACAAGTCAGCCTCCCACCAAGGTGGGTCCTAGCTAGCCAGGGGAGTATTCATTTTTTGTGCGTAATAAGGAGGCACTTCCGGTGGGTCCGAGCTGACAGCGGGGGGAATGTTTTTTTCGTGAAATACGGTGGCCAGTCCGGTGGGTCCCAGCAGTCAGGGGGAAATGATTTTTTTCGCAAAATACTGGTGGCCCATCCAATGGGTCCCCGCTGTCAGGTGGAGGAATAATTATTTTGCGCGTAATAAGGAGGCACTTCCTTGCGGCTGCCGTGGACCCAGCTGTCAGCCTCTCCACGTATAGTACTCTTCCGATGGAATTCGGTCGTTGACCACATTGACCACGCCGTGCCGAGAGCACCACGGCGGTGGACGACGGGGAGGCATGGGAAGGGGATGACGCGGAGCCGGGGAAGACGTGGCAGTGGATGCCCACGCGGAGAGGAGTATGAGCGTTCACCGGTTCGGCTGTGGTGTGAGGCTGCCGTCGCTACAGAATAACAGGGGATGTGGGTGAGTTGGGGGATGCCCTGGCCAGTGGTGGGAGTAGTAGGGGGCGCTGAGGCCTGCGCGGCAGCACAGCCGGCCACGGGAGGCGGGAGTAGGCGGTCCCGCCGGCGCTGCTTTGGCGGCTGGAGCAAGAAGATCAGAGATTGAAGAAACACGATAGCCGTTGGATTGACATCCAACGGTTACGTCTGCTAGAATCGTTTGTTGACGTATATAATAACTAAAAAATCTTGCATACGCGTCAACTAAACAGGCCCACAAGTCAGACCACTCCCTCTTTTTTAATAATTTATATATAGCTCATGGCAACTTCTTATGCAATCTATTGCAGTCATTTTTTTGGTTGGCCAGGGCCAATTTCGCATATTTCTGTGGGTTTCTGAACTATTTTTAATACCGAAATGTCCAGCCAGGTTTAAAGTACTTTGAAGATATATTTAAATTAGGTTAATGCCCAGTGAAATAGGAATCTGAAAATGTAATAAAATTCAGAAATTATAAAGTAATTGCCAATTTGTCATCTGTTTTTATATTTACAACCCATTTCATATTACTTTCAAGATTTGCAGGCGTCTTGAAAGGGTTGCAGCCCATCAGGGCAGAGAAAAATAAGTAGGCCTGGATTGGGTATTCTTTAGAAAAAATAAACTGGGCTCATTTTCACAAAGAAAAAATAGCTGGGCTGGTCACATGGTGAACATAAAATATAAGCCTGGGCTAGACGGGCCACAGCCCAGTTCAAACCCTGCTCCATCTCAACAATACCAAACAAAAAAATACTGCTCGAGTAGCTATGTCGCAGGTGTCAGCCGATCTTGTGTTGTTCTCTTGTCTATTGACTATATACGCTCCCAATGTCGTGGGTCCCAAATGTCAGGAAAACACTAGGAGGAAGCATTTTTTTCCATACGCTGATGTGGTGGGCCCCTACTGTCATCCTCTCCACGTACTTCTGCCGATTCCTGTTGTTTGTAGACCATGTTGACAACGCGAGAGGGCGGCGCCGCGGTGAGCACACGAAAGCATGCGGAGGACATCGGCGTTAATGATTTAGGAGACGGTGGGGCGGCGATGCGTGCGCTGAGGCGCAGCCAGTCATGGGAGGCGGAAGCAGGCGGCCCTGCCGGCGCTGGTTTGGTTTTGGCGGCTGGAGGAAGATAGGACTAAAGAAACACGACAGACTGTAGTACTTAACAACCTTAACTGAAACCAGCAGGGGCACTTGACAACCAAAGCTGAAAGCAGTATGAGTACTTATACAGGTTCAACCGTACAAAGCACGCCTCGAACAGTGCTACTTCACCTACAGTTAACCAAGGGTGAGGCCGCCAAGCCCCAGGACAAGGCCCAGGCGCCACCCCGCACATCCACAACCTTCTGAAAGCGACTTCATCTCGCAATGTGGTCAATAAACAGGATATTCGCTTTAGAGCCATGGAAAAGCATGAACATAATCTTCTGTCCTATTCTCCAAGATGGACGGGCCTTCATTATTTGAGACCACCCATGAATAAGTATCTTTTCACCTCCAAGGGGAATTGAGTAGGTCGACATAAACATCATGTTGTGACCAAGCGCAAGTCTGAACCGACCATGGTCAGGCATCTGTATAGGAACAATAGAACTCGGCAGTTCCTATTTCAAGAAGATCACAGCTGTAAAATTGTGTATAAGCAATAGTTTATGAACAACATATATAATAGAAAACAGCTCGTACCATAAGTTTCTCAACACAGTTGGACCTGTTCAACGAGTGCAGCAGTGGCACACATATCCCACGTGGCCTTCCACCATTGAAACGCCCCACAAGGACCTCAAGACGATCAATAAAGTGTAGGAACTTGTGGATGTCGATCCAGTCAACTTCAGTGCCATTAGTAACAGCCGAGTTATTACAGAGTAACAAACGAGCAGACTGCTTTACTCTGAAAAAACCTACACGTGCCACCAATTATAAGAAAATATTAGTTAGAAGTAGCATCTTCGTGAGAGATTCGTTGCTACTTCTAAAGTTAAATTGTGATTAGTTAGACAGAATAGGTGGATTAAGAAGTAATCGAGGCAACAAGCAAGAACTAGATACAAAACTAACATGGATGAACAATTGGAACGACGTTGGGGTGGAAGATCGCAGTGAAGATGAGACAAGGTTCTGCTATTTCCTTCAACATTCGTGCGCCAACTTTCAGTCTGTAACACTTGAGAAAGTTTATCCAAGTTCGGCCATAAAAAAGCAGTGATCTTCTTGGTTCATGAACCCAACTCGGAACTTATATCCATGGCTTGTCTTCACTGTGACCATTAAACTAGTGTATTCAGTTATGGCAAGGCCAAGCTTCTTGAGTACATGTGTTCTGGCAGAGCAAATAATACACTGCAGGAAAAATAATATGAGAACACGGCATGTTCAAAAAAAACCCCACCCTCCCAGATAGAAAAGAGGATTCTAGGAACATACTGTGCGCTTACAAAATGATGTGTTAGGATGAGAAGGAACAAGTGTGGCGTCTCTTCGAGGGTGCAGAAACCTGTAGGGTACTCGCACTTTGGGCACTGGAAATGAAACACACTAGATTCAGTAGGTAGAAAAATGCGTCAACGGCGGCGGCTGCCATCCTAGGATTACCTGCGACCAAGGGACTTGGGTTTATCGGGGATGGATGAAGAATTCATACATGGTTCTCCATGAGAAAACCCTATGCAATTGCCGAGAGGGAGTTTTCTCTGAACAAGCAGACGAGGGAGAAAGGGATTCAGGCCGAGTGAAATATTGCCGCTTCGTCTATCCAGCTTACTACTAAAGCTGGAAAGCGGGGGTTGTGATTTGACGACTCATTGGGCATTACTGCGGCGCTACGACCGGGGTGTGTCTACCGTGAAGTTGTGCACTCTAATTTGTGCATATGGCACGTGAACACCGTTGCCGGTTGCCCCACATATCAGCGAAAGGAAGTAGAAAGACAGGAGTAACTAGTTACACATAAATATATATTTTGACAGAGAGATACTCCCTTTGTAAAGAAATATACAAATCGTTTATATCACAGGCCTTATGGGGGTTCAGCTGAGAATATAATACTCAGATGTTTTTTTGAGGGATAAAAGCTGCTTTATTGAAGATTAACAGTCATAGGTATAAAAATAATTTCGGGGGTTCCTGTGAGCCAAAGATGGCGTCCACAGGGCAAAGAAGTAGGAGCTTTTGCGAGCACATGCGCTTCAACATTACACTCGCGTTTTTCATGTATGATCTCCATGGTTTGGAACATATTCTTCTTCATCTTGATCTCGTCCATAATAACTTTGCTGGGCCCCAAGTATGCCTCTCCGATATGCTTGACTATTGCTGAACAATCGATGCTAATTTGAACTTGTTGCAGGTTTAAGTCAAGAGCCAGAGATAGCCCCTCGCAACATGCCATCTCTGGATCAGTAACACTTTCGCACACCAGTGACGATGCTCCAAGGAAGAAGCCTGTATGATCCCGGCTCACAAGTGCCAGGGCTCCCCTTTCACCATTGCGAGATAACGCAGCATCAACATTCATCTTCGCCCAACCCACAGCAGGAGGAGGACGCCAGTTCTGCACTGAGCTAGAGCTTCTCGAAACCAAGTTCTGGACTTTGGGCCGCAAGCCGACCCTGCATGTTTGGGGGCCCATGTGTTCTACCTCAGCGCTTTTCATATTGCAAGCGATCGGTATGGCTCTGGTTTTAGATGCTGTCGCAAGGCGAATACACAAAATTGAATAAAGCACGACAGCTGTTGGAATGAAATCGAACGACAGTTCCTAACCAGCAATCAGAGTTGCAATTCTATCAACGATATACCATGTGATAAATAATACTATCGTACTACTTATACACACAGGACACTTGTTTCACCAGGACAGATTATTACATCAAAATCTCTCGGAGGATAGATCAGTTAGGCAGTTGCATGCTGCTACTGAAGAATTTCAAAGTTGATTTGGACCAGCTCTCCTTGCCGAGAAAGTTCGATTTTGACATCACCCCCTACCGCAAGATATGATTTAGATTTGAACCTTGACCATCCTTTAGCATCAATCATCATGCGACCATCCTTTGTACTTACGATATATTGAGCAGGTTCATTCACACCAAGGCTGCATATGGTAAGAGAAACTTGGATGCGGTCGCCCGAATTGTTGAACGACTCCCTCGTTGCTCTAGGAATTCTCTGTTTGCAAACAAGAAGACATACCCAAACAGTTAGATCAACACAGTGAATCATGTGAAACAACATGGAAAGAAAAAAGAACGAAGCACTTGGGCGGCCAATGCTTACCAAGAAGGTGGACATGTCGGTTTTTGTAAGGACTTTGGTATATGAAGTGCAAACTACAGCCCAGTCTGTTGCCGGTGCAACTGCACGGGCTAGAGCAGATGCAAGTGCAAGTGTTGGTGCAGGTGTCGAAGCCGCTGCTGCTACCGCAGATGGTGCTCCTTGTAGAGCTGGTGCCGGTGTCGGAGCAGGTGCCGGTGTCGATGCCTGATCCTCCGGTAGATCAGACTGATCCGCTGACGCGGCCGGTGCCCAATCCTCAGCTAGATCAGACTGAGTTGTTGCCGCTGTCAGTGCTAGAGCAACTGTCGGTGCTCAATCTGTGCGAGACAGCGGCGATCGTGTCTGGTCTGGTATGATCAGCTTTCTAACTTGACTGGGATCCGTGACCGTGATCCAGTCTTTTTCTTCATTTCTTTTAACCGCGAGAAGGACTAATTGTGGCGTTTTGTTAACCAAACTGCAGTTCATCATAGGGATTCAGCTTGTACTCAGACAATAGACTGATCCAATTTTTTCCAGTAATATAAGTGATGGACAGTGCCTTCGTTACTGACACGACATAAGAAGTGAAACCTGCAAAAATAGCCATCGTAGAGCAAACCAAACGGTTTATTCTGTGATGCATGTCACATGGCAAAACCTGCATCGTAAAATTGCAGGAAAAGAAAGAAAACATGACATTAAACCAACAAGATTTAGACAGTAAATCAATAAGATTTACTTGATGTGACACGAGTGAATCCTTACCAGGAAATCACTATGTTGAAGTACTAAACAGAAGATTGATCGTTCAACTACGCGTGGCATGTAGGGACCCCGCGTACTCCCACAAGCAGGACAGTCCAAAGGTCGTGACAAATCGTATGGACCGAACATCCACGAGGCTGGAAATCCTGGTGGGTGCGATAAACCCTGCAATGCATACAGATATTGGAGTGTAACCATAATTGATAGACCGTCCTCACAAAAAATATGATATGGATACTTCAAAATATACAAACTGAATTGAGTGGACAGACATTAGCATAGACCGTTCTCAGGACTCACCACACACCAAAAGCGGCAGTACTAATAAACAATACAGGGTTCACAAACACAAATCAAGTAGTGAACAATAATACTTACTACAGACAAGCAAAGTTGCACTAACTAAACTCTGCAGACTATTTTTTGCCACCGACCTACGGGATGAACCCCGCATAACTGATTAGGCCATGGACTTCATGTGAGATGTCAACATGCACCATCACCATCTTGTCAACCTTGGAGAACCTAACAGAGTGGTCTTTCCACTCATAAACATGATGATGAAGAAAAGCCGCATCAGATTTGTTGGGAAGCTTTACAAGAACCACACCCTTCGTAATCGAAGGCACAACCAGTAAATTGTTGTGGTCAAGTACAGCCTCGAGAACACGCCTCACAACAATGCTGCAGGAAAACACTAGTTCAGGACACGTGGCGACAAGGACACAACAGCTAGATAGTTTAGTAGTAGAACTCATCATCAGGTCCTCCAGTTCACACGGCAAGACTTTGAGAACTTCATCTCCACCACGGACCTAGTTCTAATTCAAATAGAAACTATATTTTATTACTACCTCCGTTTAGAAATATAAGATGATTTTCGATATTATACTCCATATATGACTACATATACGCACAGAAATGAGTGAACAAAGACACTAGAACATGTCGTCAAAGGCATGAGAGCAAAGGGATTACATGCAATATCCATAACACAAGTTACTGAGGCAAATATACCCTCTTAAAAGGTAGCATTGATGTTCATAAAGTTCTAGTTGAAAGTAATCTATAAGAAATCAGTGTCAACCTCTCGCATGTTTTGTTCAAAAGAGGAATTTAGAACCGTCATTTGGCACACAAAAATCACATGCAAGATCACCCGGAAAGTTGTACTACTAGTACTAGTACTGCGTGTTAGATGAAAAAACACGATCAAGATCGAGAAAAAGATCGTCAAGAAGAGATATTACTAGGACTTGCTTAATGAGGGATCCCGGAGAGGGGGGCTTGGACAGGGCGATGGCTTTGAGCTTGTTTGCGGTAGTCTCGGCGGGGTGCTTGCGCTTCTTCATACCATGAGCCTCGACGGTTTTGGCCGGAGCCATAGACATCACTTCGGCCGGTGCTCCAGCGTCCATCAAGAAACTTTCAAATAGAAATAAAAGAAAAGAAACCATAATCACAAACCCAAAAGAAGAAAAGAAAGGGAGTTATAGGATCAGTCTCGGGGTTGCAAGGCCGGGCCTTGGCCAGAATCAACACCATTGATGCGCTCACCTTTCCTTCTTTGGGAGAGAAGAACAATGGCAGAAGCAGGTCGGGGTTTTCTTGAAGAGATGAGGAATAAGATGAGGTAGAAGTGAGTGTTGGGTAGAGATGAAGCTGAGAGAGAAGAGTGAAATGATGGTTGCTTCGTCCGTCCAACTTACTACTGGAAAGGAGGGGGTTTTGTGATTCGACAGCTCATTGGGCATTACTCCAGCGCTTCGATCGGGGTAGTCTACCGTCACTCTACTACGGAGTAATTTAGTGCATGGCTGGTGGACCCCGATGCTGGCTGTCCCACACGTCGGCGAAAGTGAGTAATTTAGTGCATGGCTGGAGGAGGATCCGCACGGTAGAGCGTGTCCACTGTTTTTCAGAAGAAAAAAATGATTACAGCAAGCGTTTCCACTCTTACGACAGAGGAGTGTGAAACACGGCAGCCACTTGAACATACACAGTGCTCCTACTACTAGGCATGTGCAGTGGTTCATACATCAGTACTACACAATCTTGTTGCTAGTGTAGTAAGATATGACGATAACAAATGATGTTGTGCGCATGTCAACTACTCCTATATGTAACATAGTACCGCTTTTTCGACTGTCCGGTCGAGAATGGACAGTGAGATCAATGTTAACAAAACTAGGTCCACAGCGCACGGAGAGTATGGTGCTACAGTACTCCATGAAACATGAACCACATGAAACACGAATACTGTTAGGCAGGGCGTATGAAGGGTGCACGGGATGGGAGCAAAAGTTCCCTTCTCGACCCACTTTTGGGTGTTTGGCAGAGTGCATGAAGGGTGCATGAGTCCACACTAGTAGGTTGACAAAAATACATGAAGAGGAAACAAATATATTGAGATGAGAATGCAACCAAACACACCCACACGCTTTGTGCTACAGTGACTGATCTGCACCGTGTGAGTTTGATCCAACGGTCATGTTGCGCCGAGACATGGACATGCCCATGCAGAGGGTTTAGCCCGACGGCCGGCATCGTTGCGCTGGCATGATGGTAGGCATCGCGCAGCCGCAGCACGTGCGTGGCAACTTGGTTCACCAAGTGGCTGAGGAGATCCTAGACCTCGTCACGATCGGCCCGCTCGCGCTCCACCCGGCTCCCCTGATGGCCTATCGTACCTCCCGCTTTCTGCAGCAACACCGCCGACGCCTCGAGCATCTTTGTGGTGGATGCCTGCCGCTTTTGAAGCTCTATGAACTCCCGCACATAACGGTGGAGCATGGCACTCCTCTCCTCCTTGAGCTCACGGAGCTCCACGTTCTTGGCCCTGAGCTCCGCATCCTTGGCATGGAGCTCCTGTGTCGGGAGCCTCACCTCGGACTCCGTGATCTGCTGTGCCGCCATGGCACTAGGTAGAAGCAATGGGGAGAGGAAGCAAAGGGGGTGAAACGGCTGAAAGGCAATGCAATCTATGGGAAGGCGGAGGGAGCGGGGGATTTTTTTGGTTTTCACCACGGTAAAACACCAGTCGACGACTTCTCACATCAGGGAGCAGTGGGTATAGGCGGAGTCATCGTGACTAATTGCTGCCGCGCCTGCTCCCGTCAATCAAAAAATTAAAAATCCTGCCGCGCCTGCTCCCGTCAATCAAAAAATTAAAAATCCTACCACACCCAAACACCAAAGCAACGCCGCGGTGGATATTTAAATTTACCTGCCGGCAAGTAGATAAAAAAGGGGTGAAAAAACAAATGTGGCGGCGGCCTAGCTAATCGGTCGAACTAGCCCAACTAGCTAGCCACCGTGCTTCACTGATGTACTCGGCCGGAAAGGTGGTCTTTCGTGATTTGACGACTCATATACTTGCTTCGGCGCTACGACCGAGGAGGACCCAGAAAACGCGCAGTAGGGCGTCCCACGTTAGGAAGAATATATGCGTGCACCACCCAGGAGGATCCAAAACTGCACGGTAGGGTGTCCCACGTCTTGGCATGGAGGAAAAATGTGCGCGTAAAAATAAACTGTATCAGACGTAGTAGAGTACCTATGGTTCGACCTCGGGACCCAGTCAGTCGGCTGAAAACACCCCACTAGCCACACAGCTTCATCATGCAAACGTGGCACGGAGGATAGTTGTGGTTAGCTCCATCTCGACCATCCACGACGTCTCTTGTTCTAGGCGATTCTTCTATTTTCCAAGTTTTTTTAGTTGTAATAACACCACGGCAAGCTAGCACCGCTCTTCGTGTGTGCCCGTGCAATGGTTAGACGATGGAGAGAAGAGAGATTGAGATCGCAGACCTGGGACCCACCAGTGAGTGAGATAACGGTCATGCACGTGTTGACGAGGCACTCCCTCTACTCTACTCAATGCAAGTACTGTATAAAATCAAGTTATGGGACAAAAATAAACAAACGTTCGTTTTTTCAGGCTATCGACATACGCTTTGTAGTCCAGGTTGCCAGTTCAAATCTCGTCTTTTAGATTTGTTAGTTTTAGGTCCAAATTTGATTAATGACAAGTGGGACCCCCGTGTGTTGTTCCGATATTTCAGTGTAGGATGGTTTTTTTGAACAAACACTTTGCGCGGTTAGACAAGTAACGGCACGAGTTACACGTTTTTTGCAAGTTTACGAACAAAAATGACAGCGGCATAGAATATCACATCCACCCCGCAGCTTAGATACTATGGTGATACGAGTTTTTACACCGTTGGAAGTGAGATCCAATGGCTTGGGAGTAGTCTTTGTAATTATGCGCAATTTCCTAACTCTCCAAAGGTTTTTTTGCAAATAAAACATTCAGGCCTCGTGTGTGCCGCTCCATCTTTGATCCAACAGCTCCCCGGTGCTCATATTAGGTGCTCCCCGTAGCTTAATTACCCGCTAGGTGATTGGAGTAGTTGTGGACCGAATGCTACGAAAATATAATCTAAACTGACCGGAATAAATGCCTACACAAATTAATCCAAGTTTGGGTGCCCCTCGCAATGTAAATAACTCCGGCTTTGCAAGGGATGGAGAGGTAGTAGCTTCAACGCGTGGAAGATACGGTGTGAGAAAGCGAGGTCGATTGAGAGACATATAGATAGAGAGACAAAGTGAGTGTGGTCCGACATTCATTGAACAAACATATATTCTCTGGAGAGATATTGTCCGATTGAGCTTTTTGGCAAGGGTGAGGGCTGTAAGATAGAGCTTGAGAGATGCTCCAATCACAGACGTGTAGATATATTTTGTGCGTGAGAGGAAGCAAGGTCAACCAATCACATAGGGTCACCGTGTGATCGAAAGAGTGAGACGGGTTGGAGAGAGTGACCTAGATAGACGATGTGCGTGAGAGAGTATACAATGTGAATAGGTCGAATTGGGCTCAACATGGTGATATATCGTTTTTGTCCGAGAAAGAGCGAGGTCAATCGAGACATACGGAGGGAGAGAGAGAGACAGAGAGAGAGAGAGAGAGACTGAGTGAGCGTGGCCCACCATGAGGTCGAAAGAGTGGTGGCAGCTTGGATGGACTGACCTAGATAGACAATATGCGTGAGAGAGTGTAGAGTGTGTCGATCGAGGCCCGAACAGGGAGATATATCATTTGTGTGTGAAAGAAAACGAGGTTAAACGAGACTCAGATAAAGAGAGCGAGATTGAGCGAGTGTGGCCCGCCGTGTTGAAGAAAGAGTGAGACAGTCTCGAGGGAGTGACCTAGATATACAACATGCGTGCGTGCGCATGCACGAGTGGTTGGGGGCTAGATAGGAAATGCATGTATTTAGCGCGAGAGGGTGAGAGGGAGAGGGGGGAGAGAGAGCTCGGCATGGGGTGCAATGGCGGGTGTGTGAGGTAAATACATTTGGTAACAGAGTGGAAAAAGGGGCTGTGTAGTTAAGAGACTAAGAGATCGAAACATGGAGAGAAAGAATGAACGTGTGTTGGAAACCGATAGCTTCCTAAGGTGGTTAGGAGAGGAAGATTGACCGATACAGGAAGTATGTAGGGTTTGTGTAGGGGGGGCTAAAAACAACATTTGAATGTACATAGTACGAGACTTAATATCGATGTTTCAATTCGGTGTACATTGTGAGATTTGAACCGAGGACCAGGCATACGGGTAATTATTTCGAATTCGTGCCATACTAAGTTTCGAAAAGTTGACATTGACTAAGTTTGTTGTGCTATTTTGTAGGTCATATGTTTGAATCCATCCAAAAGTTTTCTCACTACCATGGTGTTCATCATATACATATGAATTTGTTTTAAAAAAGTAGCATGGATACGGTGAAATGCGAAATCCACGTTAGAATTGGAGATCGCTACGTGACACACACTCTAATTCAAATAACTAACTACGTGACACACACTCTAATTCAAATAACTAATTATGTGAGACACACTCTAATCCACGTTAGCGTGGGCACCGTTTCAATTTTTTTTTCAAATAACTCCTCATTAATTAATTTATAGTACTCCCTCTGTTCACTTTTATAAGACCTTGAAGACATTTCAAACAATGTGCAAAACAGTTCATTTTAAGTTGTCTGAAACGACTTACAAAAGTGAACGGATGGAGTATCTCATTTCGAACGACTAATTATTGCAACGAAAACACGGGCATGGTAATACATACAGATACGTTTGCAAATGAAAGAAGATTCGTTTGCATTCTCAAATGTAGGCACACCAGGCAAACCAGGGTCGTGTCAGGGTGGACGCTGCTTCGGTGCCTTAAAGGCAACTGCCTTTGGGTCACTGACATGTGGGCCAGCCACCTATTGGGCCCATATGTCATGGACACAAAGGCAGGTGCCTTAAGGCAGCGAAGCATAGTCCTGTCGGGGTGGTCGCGTGTGTCGGGCGGACGCGTAGCCCCCAGCCAGCCACCCCCCTCCCCTCCACCCCAAAAAGGACAACGACAATGTAAGTTCGCGCTTCCACGTTTCGGATTGAAATATCTGGCGGCCCCAATTCTAGCACTGAAAAATCTCTCTTCTCCACCGTCCCCTTCCGCGCCCAGATTGCTCAAATCCCTAATTCGCTGCCAACCCTCGAATCACCCCTCGTCTCGTCTCTTTCCCCACCGTTCCCCACCTCTGTGCCGGACGACGACGACGAAGACGACGGTCGCGCTTCACCACCGCACCGGAGCTACCTCATCTATGCCCTCGTCCACCGCACCGGGTGGTCCACCGACAACGTTGGCTGCCGCAACCGACGTGCCTCACAGACACCGAGTTCCAACGCATCAGGCGCGCTTCACCGATGCCGTCTCCCAGCTCACCGGGGCTACTTCACCGAGCACATCATCGCACCTCCGCCCCCCGAGGCCGTTGGGGCTTCACCAACGGTCTCGTCCAGCGCATCGTAGCGCTCCGCTGCCACTCAAGATCTGCATCCGTGCGCGGCCAGCCAACGCCAGTGCATCACCCTCAACGGCTCTGAAGTAACCCGCACTCTAGCTAGGCGAGCATGCCCAAACGCCGGCCCGAACTAGGTATCCACACATCACTCCCTTGTGCATTGTTCCGACGATGTTTGGATATCCTTTCACTGCTCTCTTAACTTACACGCCTATGCAACTCTGGCCTTAACTCTTATTTCTTCTGGAGATATCATCTGAAACAAGCAAATCCATATTTTAGCGAAGCATGACGGCGCTACGGGATCTGGTACACATCCTGCACACCCGTATAACCTTGTAAGTATTTGTCCTTCGGTACAACATCAAGGTCGATTCCTCTTATTTGATCAACCATTCGCCGTGTCAGAAATGCAAAGGGGGATGCAAGGAGCACAAGGCCTGCACATCCAAGCAAGTCGTAACATCGACTTGTACATGGAACATCCCAAGCGCAAGCAGAGCTGCAGTGAGCCTGTACAATGAGCTAGCCTAAGTCCCAGCATTTCATTTAATTCGTACTGGCATTCGCGTATGATTTGTGTGCAGTGGCTGATCCATGAATTCAAGTTACCAAGGGCGAACATTTGACTTAAAAAATACGAAGGCACTTGCACTCCAGAAATCAACATAACTTGGGAGATGTGAAGCTACATGCACTTTGAAAACCAGTTAATGATCCAAAGTAGTTCAGATTATAAACACTAAATGATGCACGCACCAAAAACACAAAATGCAACATGGTGTACAAGGACTACAAAGATGGTATGTACCTGCTTGAATTATTCGTTCTCTGGCTGAAAATATCGAAGTGTAATTGCATGTATAACCAGTGCGCAAACTGCATATCAATATATCTATCCAGCACAAGTATGCCAATAGTTTCAAACAACAGATTAGAAAAGTATTTATGCTATGTTGTCATGATACGGGGACTTTCTGGTAGATGGCCTCGACGTTTCCTCAAGCTATGAAAATGCACTATAATTTGCTTGTCATCAATGCCTGCAAATCTCTGTCTCTCTCAACATAGTACATCATCATTAGACACTAAATCCTTCAATGAGCTTGCAAAATGCTTGCATTAGATCCCTGATTAGACACTATATGTTCATCACCAGGAGCATGTAAAATGTTTGCATCAAATCCTTCATTAGCAGTCTGTTCATTAGACACTTCAGGCTCAAGAACAACATGAGCTTGTATGTTTGCACCGGAAACTTGATTAGATACATCAGATTCAGTCAGTTCAGTATTGATTGGGGGAGTTATTAAATAAGTAGAAATTGGTTTGATTTTCTCATAGATTCCCTACATACAAGCAGTTTTACAACACCGTCAGGTTTAACTATTGGCCAGAAATTGAAGAGTTGAATTAGATATAATCAGGGATGTGATGTACCTGCTCATTGCGCATGCTACTCTTGCAAGCTGCGACTGTCCGTTTGCGCAAGCTCGATGCCATGCCCGTGCTGCCGCCGCTGCCTCCCATGCAGGCTACACCCAGGGTTGGATCTTCATCTTCTTTTCCTTCCGTTCGCTTGAAGCCCGGCGACCGCCCTCCAATGAGGGCGCGAGGAAGTGCTATGTCGGTCTGTCCAGCGGCGGCTAGGTTAGGAGCAAACCAGACTGGAGGCTGGAGCGAATGAATTGGGATTTTTCCTGCTGTCGATCGATATGGGAGGCACTCGTTTGGGCCGCGAGCCTGCTATAGTGGCTGCCTTGCACTTATGTTATTGGCCGATCCAAATTGAAACATTTTTCTTCATTTTTTACATTGCATGCTCGTGCGTTGGGACGAACAAAACTAGCATGGGCCAACCTGGACAACTCAAACTAGGTGCACACTTTCCAGCCACCTGAGGCGGCCGCCCATACCAGCCCTTATGGTGGCGTCGCCCCTTTTTTGCGTGTATGATTTGATAGTGAAAAATATTCCAGTGGTGCTTTTGATTTACCCACAGACTGGTTGAATTGCTTGTTTCTATGAACTGAGTTCGCCAATAATGTGAAGGATGCCAGTCTTTTCATCCTATTGTAGATTGCTTAGATCTTGATATGACAAAAGTAATCGCATGAAATATACAGTAAAAGCAAGTGTGATGTGTTTGGCTACAACTAGTCTGACTACACGTCCTCATATAACATATCAAGGACGCACCATCTTACCAGATTAACCATTCGACTTACGCATGCAGTGTGGGAAGAAAGAAGTATTGGGACTGCGTATCCAAGCAATTGATGCCATGGACTCCTTCGTACAACCTTGTAAGCGAAAAAGAAGTTGCAGTGCGCCTGTACAAAGAACTAACATAAGTTCAGTTACCTGCTTCTCGGAATTTTAGTTAGCCACTTATTGCAAAATTGTTCAATTACGTTGCTTGGCTTAATTTAGTTTGCTACTGATTACATAATGGCACAGCCTGTTAATCATATTGTAGACTGCGCCTATCTATGTGTTTGATACTTACTGTTAAGAATTACCTGTTTGCCTTAACTTAAATATCTACTTGTTTGTTTAACTGCTTTGCTGCTGCAACAACGGGTTACAATGATGTTAATAACTACTTTTCAGCATCCAATTGAAACTATTTAATTCCTTGCTTGTTTAATTGCTTTGCTGTTAAAACTCCCAGTTGAGATGTTTTGCTAACTTCAACTTTTCTGAATCCAATTGGAACTTTAATGGCAAAACAGGTTAGCCCAATATCAAAGAGCGAGGTCCCCATGGACGTTGCATCATCCCACAGCAGTGGCACCGGCCCAATCATGCATTATGAATTGCCAACTGCTGATGCTCTAGAGGCTAAACTAGTGGTAGAAAGAGATTCTGCTTCTGCACTTAGAGATGGAGTTGACATGTTGAGGAAGCAAACAACACAATCACAAGCAGTACTCAAGACAACCATTAAATATTTGGTGGATTTCAAAACGAAGCAAGCTGAGACTAACCAGATTGTTAAGGTCCTGAAGGAAAAAACAAAATTAAATTCCTACTTGGTAAATCATTGGTGAAATGTTCTTTCCATAGTTGAATAACCTTTGTGTTGTATGTTCATGTAATCTATCAAACCATTTGTTTTAGAGATCATGTAATAATTGTTTTTTTGTTTGTAATTTTATTTGAGCACAAGTCTGTATTAATTGATAAGACTCGGAGACATTTCATTTGGATTGCTGTGCCAGACCTACAAATATGCCAATCGGGATGAATGTGCATTTAGCAATAGTAGTATAGATGGACCATAAGTGGCACGCATCGGAAAGGGCCAAGATGCTGGCTAAAAAAAGGATGCTGTTGTAGCCAAAAAAAAGTACAGCGGCCCGGCTTATGTATGTTAGTTGATATTATTGATCCATATACTCTATAAGTGTTTATATGTCTATTAGTTCTGTACATTCTTGGTTGATTGACTCGGTATTTGAATCTTGATACATCGCTTGTGTACATATCTAAATGGGAGTACACATTATGCTGCGTGTGACATTTGAGTTGGACATGAAGTGTTCCAAATATTCGAATTCACCTTAAACTGGATTCTAGTTTCTGAATTTGAGTATCGGCATTTGTAAACCATATTCATATATGACAGTGGAATACATCTTTGTCGTCCTTTTGAAGATATATAAAAACACATAAAATGATTTATAAAGATTCATATAGGAATACAAAATGGATTCGAATTTAGTTGCCAGGGTAAATGTGGATGCTTATTGTCCAAAAATTCGAAAGAAACAGCAAAATGTCCACTCCCACACCGGCTGCCCGAAGCCAAGTGTTTGGGAGATGGAAATTACTGTCTACCGATTACACGGACAATCCATCGGCCCGATTTCCACTGCTCTAAATAGGGGTTGGTTAGTAACTTCAATTAGACGTGACACGGCCGCCTCTGAGCCCATTCCGACTTGGTGGGCATCAAACATGGGCGGCAAAACTCATTTGATTCAAGCTCGTCCGAAAGACCTCTGTCTCTCCCTCCGTTTCCCATTCATACACGGTGGGCGGCAAAACACCCTCTCCTCATCCGAAATAGATGTAGGCTAATATTTTAAATAGGGGCAGATGTGTAACTTGCATCAAACGTGACACAACCGCCCTACCTGTCAGCCCCGTTCATACACTTTGGGCGCCAACCGTGGGCGGCAAAACACCCTCTCCTCGCCCGAAATAGTTACCGACAAATATTAGGGAGATGCGAGATTACCGTCCTATCCCCAACCGACGAGACGTCCAAATTTGTAATGTGGGATAAGTTCGTAACTTTCCCATATTTCAGACAGGCGCGTCCCAAAAACATGGTTCCCCGTACCTCTCCCTCCATTTTCCCATTCATACACCGTCCGCCCTAGAACACCCCATTCCCACACCAGCCTCGGTCCGCCACCCCATCCATCGCTGCCGTCCTCCACCACATCCATCGCCACCGTCCTCCACCATGCCGGAGCGCCTACCAAGACAGCGTCATCCACTGCTAGAGATGGACGTTTCTCATCCACGGCGAAGGACCAATAGCCTTGCATCGCCTCCTCTCGCTTCATCGGCGCCATCGTCCTCTTTGCCGGGGCTGCTCACACGACCTTCGCTTCCACCGTAACTGGACTTATCCCTCGATGCACCCGTCTACCATCACAGATCTGCTTCAACGCCACCGACAGCCATTGCACCCCCAATGCCTACACGGTGCCGCAAGAGAGGTGGTACTTCATATCTCCTCAACTTTTTAATCTCAACCAGAAAATAGATCTTAACTTCGTTACTCTACTTTCTTTTCAGCTCTTAGAATTTAGTTCTTAGTTCGAAGCAAACAATGGATGCTAAATATCATTTCTCCAGTTTGCAGCTTCAAATCTGCCATGGCACAGCCATAATACGGTTTAATTGATCATGCTTAGGGTTTAATTGATCATGTTGGTTCTGTGGTGGTTTTTAAATAGAAGTCAGAGGGGAAACCCTCTTTTGCTAAAAAAAATATATGCTTAGAGTTTCCCCCTTTTGTGATCACTATACGATTAGAATACATGCTTCGTGTCATAATAACACTGCTCCACCCATCAAGCTAAACAAGCTTAGTTGTTCAAATACGAATCTGATATTATTAAAATAGAGTTGTTTAATTGGTCAGCTAAAAGTTCCTAAATTAGTTTCGAAAATGCATGTCCGTCGCTCGGTTGTGTATCTTTGTGTGTGGTCTGGTCAGCACGGTTGGGAGGTGGACTTTGCATATGCAGGGGTTTATAGGGAGACACTCTCCGAGTTGAAACCGCAATGCATTCCATAGATAATCTGACTACTTTTTATGTTTTCATGAATCTTAGATTCTGAACAGCATCATAATGATTATGAGCTTGCATGCATGAAAAGAATAAAGCAGAACAATGCCATGGCTGTCAAACTTGGCATTAAGGGTCTGAAATCAAGTCTGGATGCAATGCAATGCAAACACTCTCCACCTACAGATTCATGCTCAGAATATGATCCTAACAGTGATTTTGAGCTAGAGGGAGACCTAAGTCAATGTAGCTCCCTAGTGGAGGAGTCAGAGGAATATGCCCTATATTATTCACCCATCAAGGTACTTGCTCTAACTTTCCAAGGTTACATTGCTCGCACATATCTTGCAACTGAAGCTTTGCATTGCTTCTACTTTGTTGAACTGCCATTAGCTTAGTTTACACATCGTGTATGTGAATACGCCCTGCCTATCCATTTTCAGTACATATTCCATCTGTCATCATACCATATTTTTCCATTCAAATGTTGTTCTTGTGTATCAGACGTTCGAAAGGAAGAGGGTGATTGCTGGTCGTGGAGGAGCACAAGAAACGTATCTGGAAAAGGTAGTGGCACCTGATAAATCAAATAGCCATTAGGTGTAGTTGCAATATCACCTGACCCACAAAATACCCCAACTCTAGCAGACTCTAGCCCTACTACACTGGTCATTTCTGATGTCCCAACTCAGCAGACCCCAACTACAGCAAACAGTACGATTATGCCAGTTGACATAGCACCAGCTGTACGACGCAAAACCCCCATTCCAACAAAGAGTACACCAAATCCACTTGCCAAATCCCTTTTCGAACCAGAGAGAGCCCCAATTGCAGCAAATAGGACCCCTGTTGCATTTGTTCCCAGTTTAGAAGATGAAGCTTATGTTGTTGTCAGGAACTTTGTGCGCATGTTTCCTTCATGGAAAGATTATACCGCACACACAGAAAAATTTCCAGTCTTCCTCCGCAACTTACGCGTAAGTAATGTACTAATGTTATTCATGGTCATTACTGCATATGTTTCTGCTGACAGAAGACACAAGATTTCATTCTTATAAATAGGCGAGGCGCAAACTAGATTGTGATGACGAGCAAGGGTTGGTTTCGCTTTTCAAGCACTCGTTGATGAAGTATCGTTCCTACCTGAGGCAAGCGCACTTCGATGGCAAGCCTCTGAACGAAATTTCTGTAAAGTCTCCGGTGCTACATTTATCCGATGGTGACTGGAATAATCTTGTTACACTTTTGTCTCGGCTACAGCGTAAGGTACTGTCTATGATATCACATCACAATTTGAACTACATTTCTGCATTTGCCTTAATGTATCACTTGTATGAAAACTATTAGCAGAAGAACATTCGTTCTCAAGGTACCACAGAATCTCGCAACTATACTTCACACTGCATTGCTCTTGTGAGTACCTCTTGCCCTGTATGACCATACTTACTTTCATAGTTGTTTGATTATGTAGCATCACTGCACATGTTAGCCTCGTAATCGTCCATTTGGTGGACATTATAAGATCCGTATGGACTCTTACATAAATTTAGAATCAACCCAATGCTTTTGAAGAGGTTTAGCTCTGCAGTTCTCTTGTAAGGACTGAACGTGGTCTATCACTATAGTTACATTAACAGCTACTCCCTCCGTCCCATAATATAAGAACGTTTTGTACAATACACTAGTGTTCAAAACACTCTTGTATTATGGGAAGAGGGATTGGTTCATTTTGTAGCATTCTGCATCTTATCTCCCTCGCCCACCATTTACTAAAAAAGATCAGATCTATATTTAATCTTACCAACAAGTAGAATACACAGACAATGCCAGTGTAGAAGTGTAGCCCATTGCTCTTGTCAGTACATTTTGTCCTGTAACGCTTGTACTTCCAGGGATTGGTAGTTGATTATGTAGCATCAATCGCATCTTATCTTCATTATCCTCTATCCCTTCCAGTATTATCATATCTATAATTACTCTCTACAAAATGTAGAGTACATGCAATGCTTATGAAGAAGATTATGTGCTGAAATTCTTGAGTTATCCTTCCCTTGCCATGGAGAAGGGCATTATAAAGCTGGTGTTAACTATTAATGTAAGTCAGTCCTTCTAAAGCCTTTATCCTCAACTGCTGTTTAATTTGCTCATACTCCCTATCGTTTACTGATGTTTGGTTTGTTGTTTCTACCAAAATGCATGTTCATAAGAACCGTAAGTTCTAAGTTTTACTTGTAAAACCAAATTCCTTATTCATACCATGCACATTACTTAATACTCCCTATATGTATGCTTGTTTTTGTGGATCTATAATCCAGTGTGTGGTGAAGCAGCCCACATTTGCACCTTGTCATCTCCTGTTTTATCTTACTGATGTGGCTGGTGATATAAACAAGATGCCATGCACATTATCCAAAATAGATACAATGATTTTCTCTTCCCTTCATCTATGCTTGTTATGTTAACATGGTAATCCAGTAGTGTTGTGAAGCTCCCCGCATTATGAACAATGCCAAATTATCCTATTGATATTTTGAACATACTCTTTATTTTCTAATTTGAAATTGGATAGAATTGACAGAACAGTTATCATCTTTGTTTATACACATGCAAAACATGTCATCTCTCTGCTTTGTTTTAGGGTGATATGCCTGATGGCATGCACAAGTCTGCTGAAGGCTGTGAGACAAACCCAACATATATTGCAGCAAAGAAGGCAAAACATCTTGAAGATAGCGAGACAACCCCAAAGTCTTGTCTTGATGTAGTGTTCAAGTTACTTGAGACTAACAGTCAGACAAGCTCACAAAATTTGTTGTCTGAATCAGTTCGACTTCTTCAGTCCCAAGTTCTAGCAGAAAGGCATTCTGCAACTCAACTTCAACTTGAAGTCCTATCTCTACGAAAGATTGTGAAAAACACCAATGAGAACCTCATCGCTAAACAGCTACACCTGGAAGCTATGACCAACATGCTAGGCCGGTCTCACAGCCTTGCTCAGCAGCTTGCGCAGCAGTTCCCCCGCAAGGCTAACCTTTCTTGAACTGTCTTGGAAGTGGTCTCGGTTCAGTATTATTTTGTTACGCGGCAATGGTGCCCAGTTTTTGTAATCTGCTTCTTTGTTGCGCTTTATGATCACTGGTGGCGAACTTTGATGCCCAGTGGATGTAATATACCTTAAATCCTTTATTGTGTAGTGTAGGTTTATTCTTAGTTACTATGCCATAATTTCTTTATTGTATAGAGTAGGTTTGTTCTTAATTCCTACTAGTTACGCAGCAGCCCAAAATGAACCCCGGCCCATTATTGTGCGAATCAAATCACGGACTTTTAAAAGGCTAAAATTGTGTGGGTCCTTGTTTGGCCCAATCAGGTATCGGCTGCGAGCAGGCCGGATGCAAACCGGGCCGTAGTTAGGCCCAACTATATGACGGGCTTTTAACATGCCGAAATTAATATAGGGCCGAAATGTTAAATGGGCCCTTAATAGGCCAAAACTAATATCAGGCCGAATTACTAAGTGGGCCTTTAGCAAGTGGGCCCAAAAGCATAGTGTCCAGTTGACGGGCCGAATCTGATATAGGCCATAATTGAGCCCAAAGCCTCTTAAAGGGCCGGACCTAATCTAGGCTGTAATTTGGCCCAGAACGTGGTAGGCTTTTAACGGGCCGGATCTCATATGGGCCACTATTAGGCCCGGAGCGTGGCAGGCCATTAATGGACCGGATCAAATATGGGCCGGCATTTGGCCCAAAACATGGCAGCCAGTTAATGGGCCGGCCTACTAGGGTCCTCAAAATCTTGTGGGCCTACAGCTGGGCTGGCCCATTAATGTCGGCGAAATCTCGTGGGCCTTTAGTTGGGCCGACCCATTATGACCCGCAAGAATCTTGTGGGCCTTTACCTGGGCCGGCCCATTATGGCACAAAAAAATCTTGTGGGCCTTTAACTGGGCCGGCCCATTATGGCCCGCAAAATCTTATGGGCCTTTAGCTGGGCCAGCCCATTATGGTCCGCAAAATTTCGTGGGCCTTTAGCTGGGCCGGCCCATTATGGTCCGCAAAATCTTGTGGGCCTCTAGTTGGGCCGGCCCATTTAAACTTGTTGGGTCGTGCCACGTGTCGACGTATCATAGGCGCCTTCTGTCCAGTGAGTGGATGACATCTATCCCGACGATGAGCCGACACGTGTTTTCTCTAGCCAATTATGATTTTACATGTGGAAAATCCCCATTGGTCGGGGCTGTTAACAGGTTATCGGATCCAAAACCCGGCCCGATAGTTAACGGCGTTCCGTTACGGTGGATGCCATGTGTCGGTCACTGTTGGTATCAAAACCGGTGGATCTCGGGTAGGGGGTCCCGAACTGTGCATCTAGGCCGGATGGTAACAGGAGGCAAGGGACACGAAGTTTTACCTAGGTTCGGGCCCTCTTGATGGAGGTAAAACCCTATGTCCTGCTTGATTAATATTGATGATATGGGTAGTACAAGAGTAGATCTACCACGAGATCAGAGAGGCTAAACCCTAAAAGCTAGCCTATGGTATGATTGTTAATCTGTATGTTGTATATCATCTATCGACTAGCCTAGCCTCGGTTTATATAATGCACCAGAGGCCTAGGATAACAAGAGTCCTAGCCGAATACGCCGGTGGGGAGGAGTCCTTGTCTTGATCACCAAGTCTTGTAGAATCTTCCATGTATGCGGCAGCTGTCCGAACTGGCCCATGAGTATACGGCCATGGGGGGCCTCGGCCCAATCTAATAGATCGGGAGACGACGTGGTAAGTACCCCCTAGTCCAGGACACCGTCAGTAGCCCCCTGAACCGGCCTTCAAGTTAGGGATGCTCCTTGATTCTTCCGAACTGTTCTTCATCTTCGGTCGTCGGTCTTGAAAACTGGTTCAACAAATCTTCTTTATCTACGATCTTGAGGATCGCCGAAATGCATTCGACGAGTTTACACGTCGGGTATCCGAGGAACCCCTTTAAGTTTCCGTCCTTTATCAATCCCTTGTTATTTTTATGCCACACCTCGGGTTTGAAGTTGTTCCCGGGAGGCAGTGTCCTCTTGCGTCCGAGCTCTAATGCCAGACTGCATTCAAGGTATCTTTTGCAGCCGAGCACCAACGCCGGACCGCTTCCCAGCTCTAACGCCGGAATGTATCCGAGCTCCAACGCCGGAATGTATCCGAGCTCCAACGCCGGAATGTATCCGAGCTCCAACGCCAGACTTTATCCGAGGTGTCATAAATCACCTTGGTTCAAAGAAGTTTGAAGGAGTTTAGCCGAGCTTAATGCCGGAAATGCCCTCTATGGAGCCAGCCACTAGCGCCCGAGCTTTATGCCGGGCTGCTTCCGAGGTGGTGCACCACCCCAAATGTGGGCTGATTTTTGTGAATATTTTTTATTGGTGCAATTTATTCTCTGTCGAGATATATAGCCAGTATCCCTCAAGGTGTGTATCGGTCTAAAACCCGAGATGCACCTGAAGGATGACGTAAGGCCGTTGATCCCAGTAGCCGCTGAGACTCAGGTTGATTTGCAAAATCGGCCTGAGGATCAAGTCCAAGCTCGGCAGAATACTTCGGGACACTAAAAGCAGCGTGCTCAGTCCTCGAGACTCAGGTTGGGTGCGGCCGACCAACCTGAGGATGAAAATCTTCTCGGAAACTATATTGCACATAAAATTTTCTGCATTGGACAAGCAATGCAGTAGCCCCTGAGACACTGGTCGGGTGGTAACACCAGATCAGGGGATCAATGTGCCCCTTTAATATTTGTAAATGATAAGCCCGAAGCCCAGTATCCCCCGAGCCTTAATGCGGGCACGGGTGGCTGAATTAAGGATCAATATCCATAGTAAAATCACAAATTATGTGTAATGACTCTGTGTATCCAAGTACTTTACGTCATTAATGCTCAGATCCGCATTGTACAAAACTCTGTTCACCGACCATCGGCTTCCACCTCCTCAGCCAGTAGCCGAGGAGTGTTTGTCCTACTTTATAAAGCCTTTATGAGGGCAAAGATTTACAACAAACAAAGCAATCTCGCCATACAGTTTTATAAACAAAGGTATGCAGAGAGTTATATTATTGTTTAACATAAGAAATGTCTTCCAAAGAAAATAGTCCCGCTATCGGTTCCCTTCTTTGGGTTGTCATGCTAAGCATGATCATTAAACCTCAGCTTTAATGTAAGAGAAAAATATTGAGGATTTAGTTTGGGAGGCCAGTTCATAGCCCCCGGTAGTGTTCGGCGACAGTCGGGGTCATGCCGTAAACACTTCGGCCAATGTTATGAATGGCCCATCATTTAACATAGTCATCGGATCGCTGACCAGTTTATGCTTATTGTGAAAGTCAGTTTTTGGCTTTCTCCACTAAGGTGCTTAACCATGTGAGCTAGAAGCACAATCGTAGTGGTTCTCCCTTTGCACGCCTAGCCGAACAAAACGGAACATAGGAAGCAAGTGCAGGAGCCGGGCAACCCAACTATTGACCGAAGACACAATTCGAAACCAATGCATATATAGCAATATCTGAGAATGTTTTTGCCGAATCCCTAAAGGTGTTCGGCGTTGCACTGCGAGACTAATGCTGGAAAAGCACAAATAGTTTAAAAGTGCCAAAAAGCATGGAAAACCAAGAAACGTTAGTAAAAACATGACGTCCGAACAATATCAAGTGTTCGGTGCCAATCCGAAAGTTGGTCTTAGAAAAAAGAAGTGCTTCTGTCATGCTTTAACATGATACATCCTATCTCAAGACTTCGAGCGGGTCAGCCTACGGCTTCAACCTCCTATCCCGAGGGCGGAGTACTTCTCATCAGGCCAGTTTAGCAAACTAAACTCTAGCGGCTTTGAAAGAGAAATTAGGCTCCCCGGCTAGTGACCGCACACTCGTGTCGAAAAAAGGAGTGATAAATAATAATAATAAAACTTTGCAACGACTAAGAAGAAGAACACTTATTATAAAACGGCTCACATAAACTTAAGAGCCCCTAAGTGACTTGGGTAGAAGAATGATTGCATGTACCGAAGTACTTATATCATATCTATGTTCAACCGAACTTTAAATGCGCCTTAACCGACCGTCAGCTTCTCCCTCTTCGGTCAAGGACCGAAAAGTGTTATGTACTCCGTCGGTCGGGAATATCGACGGTGTTTCCAATAATCAGGCAATTAGGCCATATGGCTGTAACAGACAAAGCGCGCTCAGGGAAATTATGCTATATTACCGTGAAGTGTAAGAAGCATCTTCGAAGAAAATAGTACCCCCACCGATACATTTCTTCGGTGCTCATTGTTATTATGAGACTTGTGCAATAGATTTTTTGTACTCATGAGTTCCATTGTGTGCCGACCATCATTGAAAACTATAAGAGCGCTAGCTTTCGGCTTCACCCAGTCTGAGGTCCGGCTCAGGTGACCCGATCGTGACAATTGCAGAGGTGCTCCCTTTACTCCCTAGCCGAACAATCAGGAACGTAGGGGTAAACACAGGAGTGAGGCAACCCAGCTTGCAAATCGCTTAAGTCAATATGGTGCATATTGTGGCGTAATACACAAACAAGGAACGAAGTCGTACAAGTATAATCATATGCAAGTGGAAAAGCTTCATGAAGGAAGCCCCCAAATGAATTGGGTATTTGAATTTATGCGTCACAAACAAAGTATGGACAAGGAAATTTTTTACAAGCAACTTTTTTCCAAAAAAGTATAATGCTTGGTCGAACCGAACACAAGTTAGAAATTAAAGCTTTGAGCATGAAAGCGACTTAGCTGGTTAATGTGTTCGGCATTGATGACGCGGTCCGAGCTTGATGCGGGGCAAGGTTCCATCCCCCAAGCTGGTCCCGAGGTGGCGGAGTGGTGAGCTCGACACACCGAAGTGGTGACATAGCACGGTCAATGCAGACCGGCAGAGTGACGCCGAAGTCCTCGGATCATTTTCCTGTGCACAAAAAATAGTGCAAACCAGAGATAATAGTAATAATGATAATTAAAAAAATGTTGCATAATAAATAATTTATGCAAAGTGAGGAATAGAAGAAATATGGCCTGGCGCCGAAGTCAATGTCGATGCAGGGCGTCGGCGTGATGTAGTAAAGGCGTGGCAAAGCCTGAATTCACAGGTCGGTCTGAGCTCGGGATGCGGCGTTCGCCGGACTATGTACGGAAACTGATCGAACCACCATGCGGCCTCGTTAATGCGGTCACCATTTGATAGACCTGTGTACATATCATGGACAAACCAGAGTAATAATTCCTTGGGAAAAATGAATCCAAACAAGCAAAAAATATTGGGATTAATAGCACCTGGTTTATTTGTTTTAACAATCCGAAGGAAGGTGGTTCCCAAAATTGGGACTCGCTCCGCATACCCATTGCCTGATGGGCGATAAAACGATGGCATGGCAATGCTGGTAAAGGTTGACTCGCCGAGGCAAAGCCCTCGGCCCAGCTAACGTGACGGAGCTAGTCGGCTAGTGACGCCGAAGTGTCCGGAGTAGGTTGATGAAGAGATGGCGAAGCCCCTGGTCCAGCCGAGATGTCGAAGCCTCGACGCCAGCCGATGAGTCGAAGTAGGTCGGCGTGATGGACACCAGCTTAAAGAAGCAATAGTGCGGCCCTGTCGATGCAGGTCGTGACGTGGTCGATGTCGGCTTGATGAAGCGACCGTGCGACGATGCCGGTTTGTCTGCTCCGTGTAATCCGTGGGGCGGCGATGTTGATGATGATTTATCCTTCGCGATGCCGGACTCTTGTTCAGCTTGCCGAGATGATGATCGAAAGAAGTTGAGCTCGGCTAAAGTGACGACGTGTGTAGCGCAGGTCGGCAGCCGTGGAGTAATATAGCCAGACTGGTTTGACACCAGCATGATGTTGAAGATCATGTTCAAAAGATCTTAAAGTTAGTGGGATGTTTTCGGGAACAAAACACAATACCCCATACAAAACTTCCTTCAAAAGGGATGTCCGAAATCCCGTTCATAAAAAAGATGAACTCGGGTCGGATTCGTTTTCGCGCAGAAAACAGATCCGAAAAGTGATGCACTAATCGGAAGGTTCCCGGAGTTTGGACGGTCGGATCGAGATGAAATTTTGAGAGGCGGTAGATATAGGAATTCCACAGCCGATCAACGGTTGGATCTTCCAAAGGACGTCCGAGCTAGAAGCTGAACACCACGCCCTAAACTCATCCAAATTCCCATCCAGATTTGGCAGGGCTCCGATATATCGTGGATTGTCGGAGATTCCTCCATCGGAACTCGACGAAATTTTCCAGGGTTGTTATAGACTCAATTCCGCACAATTCCACCAAAGCAGTCGTCAAAGCGATACTCGAGGAGGTGGTGGAGGCAGATATGGGTTCGCTGTCGAAAAAAAACAGCACGGTCACTTGAGGGCAATGTTGATGTTGAGCCCCCGAGCTCCATAGATGATTCCTCCATGATCTTGATAGAGATCGGAGTTGATGCTTGATGAAGGCCCTCATCCGAACATGGTGATCCGAACACGGGGCACAATTCTTGCTCGAACCAAGGTGACCAGTAGAACTGGTGACGAAGTCGCAGTTGATCTGCAGGTGAGCCTTCGATCATTTTGTCGATCACACAGCGGAACTCTCAATGAAAGCAGTAATGTCGGTGTCAAAACCGGCGGATCTCGGGTAGGGGGTCCCGAACTGTGCGTCAAGGCCGGATGGTAACAGGAGGCAAGGGACACGAAGTTTTACCCAGGTTCGGGCCCTCTTGATGGAGGTAAAACCCTACGTCTTGCTTGATTAATATTGATGATATAGGTAGTACAAGAGTAGATCTACCATGAGATCAGAGAGGCTAAACCCTAGAAGCTAGCCTATGATATGATTGTTAATATGTATGTTGTATATCATCTATCGATTAGCCTAGCCTCGGTTTATATAATGCACCAGAGGTCTAGGATAACAAGAGTCCTAGCCGAATACGCCAGTGGGGAGGAGTCCTTGTCTTGATCACCAAGTCTTGTAGAATCTTCCATGTATGCGGCAGCTGTCCGAACTGGCCCATGAGTATACGGCCGGGGGGGCCTCGGCCCAATCTAATAGATCGGGAGACGACGTGGTAAGTACCCCCTAGTCCAGGACACCGTCAGTCACCCTTGACGAAAGCACTTCTGTGACGCGCGATTTATCGTCATGGAAGTGGACACTTCCGTGATAATAATTTTGGTAATGTCATGGAACACTTCTACGACAATGCAGGTATGACTATCTTGACTCTGTCATAAATTTGTCATGGATGTACATGCATGACAAAAAAAGCAACCTACTATGACAAACACGTATCATCACGGAAGTGTATTTTTTTATAGTGTCGTCCAATAACCAACACCGGGATCTGGATACCCATGTTGGATCCCACATGTTCCACGATGATCTCATCGGATGAACCACGATATCGAGGATTCAAGCAATCCCGTATACAATTCCCTTTGTCAATCGGTACGTTAGTTGCCCGAGATTCGATCATCGGTATCCCAATACCTCGTTCAATCTCATTACCGGCAAGTCACTTTACTCGTTCCGCAGCACATCATCCCATGACCAACCCTTAGTCACATTGAGCTCATTACGATGATGTGTTACCGAGTGGGGCCAGAGATACCTCTCCGTCATACGGAGTGACAAATCCCAGTCTCGATTCGTGCTAACCCAACAGACACTTTCGGAGATAACCGTAGTTCACCTTTATAGCCACCCAATTACGTTGTGACGTTTGGCACACCCAAAGTATTCCTACAGTATCCAGGAGTTGCACAATCTCATGGTCTAAGGAAAAGATACTTGACATTAGAAAAGCTTTAGCAGATGAACTACATGATCTTGCGCTATGCTTAGGATTGGGTCTTGTCCATCACATCATTCTCCTAATGATGTGATCCCGTTATCAATGGCATCCAATGTCCATGGTCAGGAAACCGTAACCATCTATTGACCAACGAGCTAGTCAACTAGAGGCTCACTAGGGACATGTTGTGGTCTATGTATTCACACATGTATTACGATTTCCCGATAACACAATTATAACATGAACAATAGACAATTATTATGAACAAGGAAATATAATAATAACCATTTTATTATTGCCTCTAGGGCATATTTACAACAGTCTCTCACTTGCACTAAGTCAATAATCTAGTTACATTGTGATGAATCGAACTCCCATAGGGTTCTGGTGTTGATCATTTGTTGCTCGAGAAAGAGCTTTAGTCAACGGATCTGTGACATTCAGGTCCGTATGCACTTTACAAATATCTATGTCTCCATTTTGAACATTTTCACAAATGGAGTTGAAGCAACGCTTGATATGCCTGGTCTTCCTGTGAAATCTGGGCTCCTTGGCAAGGGCAATAGCTCAAGTGTTGTCCCAGAAGAGAGTCATCGAGCCCGACGCATTGGGAATAACTCCTAGGTCGGTAATGAACTCCTTCATCCAGATTGCTTCTTGTGCTGCCTCCGAGGCTGCCATGTACTCCGCTTCACATGTAGATCCCGCCACGACGCTTTGCTTGCAACTACACCAGCTAACTGCCCCACCATTCAAAATATACACGTGTCCGGTTTGTGACTTGGAGTCATCCAGATCTGTGTTGAAGCTAGCATCGACATAACCCTTTACGACGAGCTCTTTGTCACCTCCATAAACGAGAAACATATCCTTAGTCCTTTTCAGGTACTTCAGGATATTCTTGACTGCTGTCCAGTGTTCCATGCCAGAATTACTTTGGTACCTTCCTACCAAACTTACGGCAAGGTTTACATTAGGTCTGGTACACAACATGGCATACATAATAGACCCTATGGCCGAGGGATAGGGGACGACACTCATCTTTTCTCTATCTTCTGCCATGGTCGGGCATTGAGCCGTGCTCAATCTCATACCTTGCAATACAGGCAAGAACCCCTTCTTGGACTAATCCATATTGAACTTCTTCAATATCTTGTCAAGGTACGTACTTTGTGAAAGACCAATGAGGTGTCTCGATCTATCTCTATAGATCTTGATGCCTAATATATAAGAAGCTTCTCCAAGATCCTTCATTGAAAAACACTTGTTCAAGTAGGCCTTTATGCTTTCCAAGAATTCTATATCATTTCCCATCAATAGTATGCCATCCACATATAATATGAGAAATGCTACAGAGCTCCCACTCACTTTATTGTAAACACAGGCTTCTCCATAAGTCTGCGTAAACCCAAAGGCTTTGATCATCTCATCAAATCGAATGTTCCAACTCCGAGATGCTTGCACACCTTGTCAGCATTCTTAGGATCGACAAAACCTTCTGGCTGCATCATATACAATTCTTCCTTTAAGGAAACCATTAAGGAATGCCATTTTGACGTCCATTTTCCATATCTCATAATCATACAATGCGGCAATTGCTAACATGATTCGGACGGACTTCAGCTTTGCTACGGGTGAGAAAGGCTCATTGTAGTCAACCCCTTGAACCTGTCGATAAACCTTAGTGACAAGCCGAGCCTTATAGATGGTCACATTACCATCCACGTCTGTCTTCTTCTTCAAGATCCATTTATTTTCTATGGCTCGCCGATCATCGGGCAAGTCAGTCAAAGTCCATACTTCGTTTTCATACATGGATCCTATCTCGGATTTCATGGATTCCAGCCATTTGTCGGAATCTGGGCCCGCCATTGCTTCTTCATAGTTCGAAGGTTCACCTTTGTCTAACAACATGATTTCCAGGACAGGGTTGCCGTACCACTCTGGTGCGGAATGTGTCCTTGTGGACCTACGAAGTTCAGTAGCAACTTGATCTGCAGTTTCATGATCATCATCATTAACTTCCTCTCTAGTCGGTGCAAGCACCTCAGAAACATTTTCTTGAGCTGCGCCACTCTCCGGTTCAAGAGGCAATACTTCATCAAGTTCTACTTTCCTCCCACTTACTTCTTTCGAGAGAAACTCTTTCTCTATAAAGGATCCATTCTTGGCAACAAATATCTTGCCTTCGGATCTGAGGTAGAAGGTATACCCAATAGTTTCCTTAGGGTATCCTATGAAGACGCATTTTTCCGATTTGGGTTCGAGCTTTTCAGGTTGAAGTTTCTTGACATAAGCATCGCATCCCCAAACTTTCAGAAACGACAGCTTAGGTTTCTTACCAAACCACAATTCATACGGTGTCGTCTCAACGGATTTCGACGGAGCCCTATTTAAAGTGAATGCGGCAGTCTCTATAGCATAACCCCAAAATGACAGCGGTAGATCGGTAAGAGACATCATAGATCGTACGATATCCAATAGAGTGCGATTATGACATTCGGACACACCATTACGCTGAGGTGTTCCAGGCGGCGTGAGTTGTGAAACAATTCCACATTTCCTTAAGTGCGTACCAAATGCGTGACTCAAATATTCTCCCCCACGATCTGACCGTAAGAACTTGATTATCCTGTCACGTTGATTCTCAACCTCACTCTGAAATTCCTTGAACTTTTCAAAGGTCTCAGACTTGTGTTTCATTAAGTAGACATACCCATATCTACTCAAGTCATCAGTGAGGGTGAGAACATAACGATAGCCTCCGCGAGCCTAAACACTCATTGGACCGCACACATCAGTATGTATGATTTCCAATAAGTTGGTTGATCGCTCCATTGTTCCGGAGAACGGAGTCTTGGTCATTTTGCCCATGAGGCATGGTTCGCACATGTCAAATGATTCATAATCAAGAGACTCCAAAAGTCCATCTGCATGGAGTTTCTTCATGCGTTTGACACCAATGTGACCAAGGCGACAGTACCACAGGTATGTGGGACTATCATTATCGACCTTACATCTTTTGGCATTCACACTATAAATATATGTAACATCACATTTGAGATTAAATAAGAATAAACCATTGACCAGCGGTGCATGACCATAAAACATGTCTCTCATAATGAGTAGCCATCTCGCATTAAATGAGATCCAGATACAATGTTCATGCTCAAAGCTGGTACTAAATAACAATTATTGAGGTTTAAAACTAATCCCGTAGGTAAATGTAGAGGTAGCGTGCCAACGGCGATCACATCGACCTTGGAACCATTCCCGACGCGCATTGTCACCTCGTCCTTCGCCAGTCTCCGTTTATTCCACAGCTCCTGTTTTGAGTTACAAATATGAGCAACCGCACCAGTATCAAATGCACAGGAGGTACTACGAGCGCTGGTTAGGTACACATCAATAACATGTATATCACATATACGTTTGACATTGCCGGCCTACTTATTCGCTAAGTACTTGGGGCCGTTCCGCTTCCAGTGACCGTTTCCCTTGCAATAAAAGCACTCAGTCTCAGGCTTGGGTCCATTCTTTGGCTTCTTCTCAGCAGCTTGCTTACCGGGCGCGGCAACTCCCTTGCCGTCCTTCTTGAAGTTCTTTTTACCCTTGCCTTTCTTGAACTTAGTGGTTTTATTCACCATCAACACTTGATGTTCCTTTTGATTTCCACCTCCGCTGATTTCGGCATTGAATATACCCCAGGATTGGTCTTTTCCATCCCCTGCATATTGAAGTTCATCACAAAGCTCTTGTAGCGAGGTGGGAGTGACTGAAGGACTCTGTCAACGACCGCATCATCCGGGAGATTAACTCCCAGTTGAGACAAGCGGTTGTGCAACCCAGACATTCTGAGTATGTGCTCGCTGACAGAACTATTCTCCTCCATCTTACAACTGTAGAACTTGTCAGAGACTTCATATCTATCGACCCGGGCATGAGCTTGGAAAACCATTTTCAGTTCTTGGAACATCTCATATGCTCCATGTTGCTCAAAACGCTTTTGGAACCCCGGTTCTAAGCTGTAAAGCATGCCGCACTGAATCAGGGAGTAATCATCACTGCGCATCTGCCAGGCATTCATAACGTCTTGATCTGCTGGGAAAACAGGTGCTTCACCTAGTGGTGCATCAAGGAAATATGGTTTCTTGGCAGCTATGAGGATAATCCTCAGGTTACGGACCCAGTCCATGTAGTTGCTGCCATCGTCTTTCAGCTTTGTTTTCTCTAGGAACGCGTTGAAGTTGAGGGCAACATTAGCGTGGCCCATTTGATCTACAAGACGTATTGCAAAGTTTTTTAGACTATGTTCATGATAATTAAGTTCATCTAATCAAATTATTTAATGAACTCCCACTCAGATAGACATCCCTCTAGTCATCTAAGTGATACATGATCCGAGTTAACTACGTCGTGTCTGATCATCACGTGAGACGGACTAGTCATCATCGGCGAACATCTTCATGTTGATCGTATCTTCTATACGACTCATGTTCGACCTTTCGGTCTTCCGTGTTCCAAGGCCATGTCTATACATGCTAGGCTCGTCAAGTCAACCTAAGTGTATTGCGTGTGTAAATCTGGCTTACACCCGTTGTATGCGAACGTTAGAACCGATCACTCCCAGTCATCACGTGGTGCTTCAGAACAATGGACCTTAGCAATGGTGCACATTTAGGGGGAACACCATTCTTGATATTTTATTGAGGGATCATCTTATTTATTCTACCGTCGTTCTAAGCAAATAAGATGTAAAAACATGATAAACATCACATGCAATCAAATAGTGACATGATATGGCCAATATCATTTTGCTCCTTTTGATCTCCATCTTCGGGGCGCCATGATCATCATCGTCACCGGCATGACACCATGACCTCCATCATCATGATCTCCATCATCGTGTCTTCATGAAGTTGTCTCGCCAACTATTACTTCTACCAGTATGGCTAACGGTTAGTGATAAAGTAAAGTAATTACATGACGTTTAAGTTGACACGCAGGTCATAAATAAATTAAGACAACTCCTATGGCTCCTGCCGGTTGTCATACTCATCGACGTGCAAGTCATGATTCCTATTACAAGAACATGATCAATCTCATACATGACATATATCATTCATCACATTCTTTTGGCCATATCACATCACACGGCATATGTTGCAAAAACAAGTTAGACGTCCTCTAATTGTTGTTGCAAGGTTTTTTACGTGGCTGCTATAGGTTTCTAGCAAGAAGTTTCTTACCTATGCCAAAACCACAACGTGATATGCCAATTTCTATTTACCCTTCATAAGGACCCTTTTCATCGAATCCGATCCGACTAAAGTGGAAGACACAGACACCCGCTAGCCACCTTATGGAACTAGTGCATGTTAGTCGGTGGAACCAGTCTCACGTAAGCATACGTGTAAGGTCGGTCCGGGCCGCTTCTTCCCACGATGCCGCCGAATCAAGATAAGACTAGTAACGGCAAGTAAATTGACAAAATCGACACCCACAACAACTTGTGTTCTACTCGTCCATAGAAACTACGCATAGACCTGGCTCATGATGCCACTGTTGGGGATCATTGCAGAAATTAAAAAAAAAATCTACGCATTACCAAGATCAATCTATGGAGAAACTAGCAACGAGAGAGCGGAGTGCATCTTCATACCCTTGAAGATCGCGAGTTGGAAGTGTTGCAAGAACGCGGTTGGAGGAGTCGTACACGAAGCGATTTAGATCGCGGCTGAATCCGATCTAAGCACCGAACGACGGTGCCTCCGCATTCAACACACGTGCAGCCTAGTGACGTCTCCCGCGCCTTGATCCAGCAAGGAGGAGGGAGAGGTTGATGACGAAGGCTCCAACAGCAGCACGACAGCGTGTTGGTGATGGAGTGGCAGTTCTCCGATAGGGCTTCGCCAAGCTCACGCGGAGGAGGAGAGGTGTTGGGGAGGGGAGGGGCTGCGCCTTGGATGTGGTGCTGCAGCCCTCCCCTCGCCCCTCTATTTATAGGGAGAATGGGGAAGGGGGGCCGGCCCCTCTAGATGAGATCTAGAGGGTGGCGACCAAGGGGGAGTGGGCTTGCCCCCCAAGCAAGGGTGGCGCCCCCCTTTAGGGTCCCCCACAAACCCTAGGCGCATGGGCCCTAGGGTGGGATGGCACCCAGCCCACTAGGGGCTGGTTCCCTTCCACCTACAGCCCATAAGGCCCTCCGGGCAGGTGGACCCTCCCGGTGGACCCCCGGAACCCCTCCGGTGGTCCCGGTACAATACCGACATACCCCCGAATATTTCCGCTGACCGTATGATGACTTCCCATATATAAATCATCACCTCCGGACTACTCCAGAACTCCTCGTGACGTCCAGGATCTCATCCGAGACTCCGAACAACATTCGGTAATCACATACAAATCTTCCTAATAACCCTAGCGTCATCGAACCTTAAGTGTGTAGATCCTACGGGTTCGGGAACCATGCAGACATGACCGAGACATCTCTCCGGCCAATAAAAAACAGCGGGATCTGGATACCCATGTTGGATCCCACATGTTCCACGATGATCTCATCGGATGAACCACGATGTCGAGGATTCAAGCAATCCCGTATACAATTCCCTTTGTCAATCGGTACGTTACTTGCCCGAGATTCGATCGTCGATACCCCAATACCTCGTTCAATATCGTTACCGGCAAGTCACTTTACTCGTTCCATAACACATCATCCCGTGACCAACCCTTAGTCACATTGAGCACATTACGATGATGTCTTACCGAGTGGGGCCAGAGATACCTCTCTGTCATACGGAGTGACAAATCCCAGTCTTGATTCGTGCCAACCCAACAGACACTTTCAGAGATACCCGTAGTGCACCTTTATAGCCACCCGGTTACGTTGTGACGTTTGGCACACCCAATGTATTCCTACAGTATCCGGGAGTTGCACAATATCATGGTCTAAGGAAAAGATACTTGACATTAGAAAAGCTTTAGCAGACGAACTACACGATCTTGCGCTATGCTTAGGATTGGGTCTTGTCCATCACATAATTCTCCTAATGATGTGATCCCGTTATCAATGACATCCAATGTCCATGGTCAGGAAACCGTAACCATCTATTGATCAATGAGCTAGTCAACTAGAGGCTCACTAGGGACATGTTGTGGTCTATGTATTCACACATGTATTACGATTTCTGGATAACACAATAATAACATGAACAATAGACAATTATTATGAACAAGGAAATATAATAATAACCATTTTATTATTGCCTCTAGGGCATATTTCCAACAGGGCCTTTTCTGGAGCTCCGCCGGAGGGGGCATTGATCAAGGAGGGCCTCTACATCAATTCCATGGCCCCTCCGATGATGTGTGAGTAGTTTACCTCAGACCTTCGGGTCCATAGCTAGTAGCTAGATGGATTCTTCTCTCTCTTTGGATCTTAATACAAAGTTCTCCTTGATTTTCTTGGAGATCTATTCGATGTAATCTTCTTTTGCAGTGTGTTTGTCGAGATCCGATGAATTGTGGGTTTATGATCAAGTTTATCTATGAAAAATATTTGAATCGTCTCTGAATTCTTTTATGTATGATTGTTTTATCTTTGCAAGTCTCTTTGAATTATCAGTTTGGTTTGGCCTACTAGATTGATCTTTCTTGCAATGGGAGAAGTGCTTAGCTTTGGGTTCAATCTTGTGGTGCTCGATCCCAGTGACAGAAACGGAAACAGCACATATTGTATTGTTGCCATCGAGGATAAAAAGATGGGGTTTATATCATATTGCATGAGTTTATCCCTCCACATCATGCCATCTTGCTTAAGGCGTTACTTTGTTCTTATGAACTTAATACTCTAGATGCTTGATGGATAGCGGTCGATGTGTGGAGTAATAGTAGTAGATGCAGGCAGGGGTCGGTCTACTTGTCACAGACGTGATGCCTATATACATGATTATACCTAGATATTCTCATAATTATTCGCCTACCGTAATACTTATGCTATCTTGAGAGACGCCACTAGTGAAACCTATGGCCCCCGGGTCTATTCTCCATCATATAAGTTTCCAATCTATTTTATTTTGCAATCTTTACTTTCAATCTATATCATAAAAATACCAAAAATATTTATCTTATGATCATTATGTCTATCAGATGTCATTCTTGCAAGTGGTCGTGAAGGGATTGACAACCCCTTTATCGCGTTTGTTGCAAGGTTCTTATTTGTTTGTGTAGGTACAAGGTGACTCGCGCGTGGTCTCCTACTGGATTGATACCTTGGTTCTCAAAAACTACGGGAAATACTTACGATGCTTTGCTGCATCACCCTTTCCTCTTCAAGGGAAAACCAACGCAGTGCTGAAGAGGTAGCAAGGCTCACCACGATCGTGCCGGCGACGAGATCGGCGCGGGCGATCGACGGTGGTGAAGACTGAGACGGGACGTGCAGACCGCTAAACCTAGACAAATATCCGAGAAAATGGAGCTTGGAGGTCGAGCTTCGAGAGGAGAAAGCTTAAATAGTGTGGCTCGAGCATTTCATCGAACACCTCATGTGCATAGGTGGTGAGCTAGAGCACCACAAAGATCTCCCCTCGCCGGCCAGAAAAAATAGAGCACTGTGGAGTGCTCTGCCGTGGCGATGGGGTATATATAGCCACCTCATTGGTCCCGGTTCGTGGCTGGAACCGAGGCTAAAGGCCACCCTTCTGTCCTGGTTCTAAGCATGACCGGGACCAATGCCTGTGGGCCGGGAGCGAGGACCATTGGTCTCAGTTCGTGCCTAGAACCGGGACAAATTGGTCCACACGAACTGGGACAAATGCCTCCCGAGACCCGGCCGGGCCCTGGGTGCATGAACCGGGACGTAAGCCCCCCATGGGTCCCGGTTCTTGACTGAACTGGGACTAATGGGCTGGCCAGGCTCCAACCAAAGCCCTATTTTCTACTAGTGTTCATACCTCATATTTTTGTCCCATCATATTGACCAAAATGGCCTCCAGGTCGCGGCTTGTGTGAAGCCGGTTCAGATAACCAGAGTACAATTCACCAGCATTCAACTTCAAGTAGCTCTCAAGATCAAGCTTGGGTTTATTTTTTTCTGACAAGTGTGCTTCATCCTTGGTGGAATGTTTGGCCAGTACTATGGAGACGCCGAGCGGCGGATAAGATGATCCAGTGACGATCGCCTCTTTAATATGGTCATCAACAGGAGTCTTGTGCGAATGTTTGACAGGAGAAAGCGGCTTAGGACTCAGCAGGTCTTGATTGGTCGCCAGGTCATCATTAATGTCCGGAGCTGAGTCAGGATTAACAAAATCAGCTTGAGGAGGCGGGTCGTCCTGCCGGCTCTCAGGATCTTGAATCTCCTGGGTTTGAGCTTCACCAGCCTTCGGCGTCTGTTTCTCTTGTTCAGAAGCTTTAGCAGTCTTGGAAGGGCCAGGTTTTTGCTTCTTGCCCTTCTTTGCCATAGCCCTATAAGGAAAGTTATTCAGTCTAATAAGTATGAAAGGCAATATAATGTATTCAACAAGTAATAATACTTACACCGGGTTAATCACAAATGAGGGGATCTGTGTCCCGTTTAAGTCGCCAGATGAGTGAGAAGTATCCTGATATGCGGAGTCAGGAGAATTAAGAGGTTGCCTTATGAGGCCGGCTCATGAAAGAGATAAAGTAGGGTTTTGAGGCACCTCATGACGGCGTTTACGAGGCGGCAGTGTGTTGGGTAAGCCGGTCATCAGCTCTTCTTGGCCGCTGTACCGAGTGTGCCATCTGGACTCATCTTGTTGTTTCTTCAAAAGATAGTTGGGGTCTAAGTGAGCAAGAGGATGGGAAAATCGCACTTTCCTGATGACCGCCATGTTTTCTCTCCTGGTAAGGTTTCTAAGTCAGAGGACACAGGGATTACCTCAACAACGTCAGCTTGGCTCATCTCCGTTTCCACCTAAGGTGAATCAGCATCAATAAGTTGCATAAAAATAATACCAAGTGAATCAAGTTCTCCCTCTGAGTCATCTGGTGCAAGTTGTTCTTGTGCCGTAGACTTCTTAGGACGTTCCGAGCCGCGACCAATTGTTTTGGTCCTTTTTGCCGGAGCAGTAGTGGTTTGTATCTTCTTTTTCCAAAAAGGAGATTCGTCCTAGATATACATAAACAATAAGATTGAAACCGGGTAGATCGACAAATAAGATGTGTATGTGTAAGGGTACTTACAGCTGGCTGCTGGTTAAGAGTATAGTAAGGGGCAAGACCCGTCTTGCTGCAGTTGGCCAATGATGTGCCATGAAGCAATTTGACAGTCTCATTGATCTCCTTTTCAGTTAACTCGGTGGGATTGTAGCGCAGTGAATCTGTGGTATTTCTAGTTTGTTCGCACATTAAGCTGGGGCAGCGGCTTAAAGGCAGAATTTTCCATGAAACCCAGCAACGAACAAGATCGATTCTGGTTAAGCCATTTGAAATAAAGGCATGGATCTTTGAGAAAGTGGAGGAATAAAGACCATGCTCCATAGCAGTCATCCGCCCTGGTAGTGGGCTGCTGGTAGGGAGATGATGTGGACGATAACCCGGCAGGGGGTTTTCTCCTTCCGGAGAGGTATATTTGCAATAAAACCAGGTAAAGTTCCAATCCTTAGGATGATTCGGCAGGGTGGCTGATGGGAAGGTCACATCTCTCCGCCTCTAAACTGAAACACCTCTGAGTTCAAGACTAAGCCCGTCGGGCATCTCAGTTTGGTGATTGATATAATAATAATCTCTGAACAAGTCTATAGAGGGCTCTTCACCAAGATATGCTTCACAGTGTTGGGGAACGTAGTATTTCAGAAAAATTCCTACGATCACGCAAGATCTATCTAGGAGAAGCATAGCAACGAGCGGGGAGAGTGTGTCCATGTACCCTCGTAGACCGAAAGAGGAAGCGTTTAGTAACGTGGTTGACGTAGTCGAATGTCTTCGCAATCCAACCGATCCAAGTACCGAACGCACGGCACCTTCGCGATCTGCACACGTTCAGCTCAGTGGCGTCCCTCGAACTCTTGATCCAGTTGAGGCCGAGGGAGAGTTTCGTCAGCACGACGATGTGGTGACGGTGATGATGATGTTACCAGTGCAGGGCTTCGCCTAAGCACTACGACGATATGACCGAGGTATTAACTATGGAGGGGGGGGGCACCGCACACGGCTAGGAACAATTGATGTGTGTTCAGGGGTGCCCTCCCCGCGTATATAAAGAAGGGAGAGGGAGGGAGGCAGCCTAGGGTGCGCCCAAGTAGGAGGAATCCTACTTGGGCCCCTAGTCCAATTCCGCCCCCCTTACCATATTTGGACAAGGGGGGAAAGGAAGAAGGGGGGAGGGGAATGAAGTAGGAGTCCTACTTCATACTTCCCTTTTCCTCCTCTCCTTTTCCTTTCTCCCCAAGTGGTTGGCCCTATAGGGGGTGCACCAGCCCCTTGTGGGCTGGCGTGTTCCCTTACTTGGCCCATTAAGCCCATATCTTTGTCGGGGTTTGCCTGGAACACCTTCCGGTGACCCGGTATCACCCGGAACATTTCCCGTGTCGAATATAGCCTTCCAATATATGAATCTTTACCTCTTGACCATTTCGATACTCCTTGTCATATCTGTGGTCTCATTCGGGACTCCGAACAAACTTTGGCACATCAAATCACATAACTCATAATACAAATCGTCATCGAACGTTAAGCGTGCAGACCCTACGGGTTCGAGAACTATGTAGACATGACCAAGACACATCTCTGGTCAATAACCAATAGGGGAACCTAGATGCTCATATTGGCTCCTACATATCCTACGAAGATCTTTATCGGTCAAACGTCATAACAACATACGTTCTTCCCTTTGTCATTGGTATGTTACTTGCCCGAGATTCGATCATCGGTATCATCATACCTAGTTCAATCTCGTTACCGGCATGTCTCTTTACCCGTTCCGCATTGCATCATCCCACAACTAACTCATTAGTCACATTACTTGCAAGGCTTATAGTGGTGAGCATTACCGAGAGGGCCTAGAGATACCTCTCCGATACACAGAGTAACAAATCCTAATCTTGATCTATGCCAACTCAACAAACACCATCGGAGACACCTGTAGAGCATCTTTATAATCACCCAGTTTCGTTGTAACGTTTGGTAGCACACAAGGTGTTCCTTCGGTATTCGGGAGTTGCATAATCTCATAGTCAGAGGAACATGTATAAGTCATGATGAAAGCAATAGCAATAAAACTAAACGATCATTTATGCTAAGCTATTGGATGGGTCATGTCCATCACATCATTCTCTAATGATGTGATCCCATTCATCAAATGACAACACATGTCTATGGTTAGGAAACTTAACCATCTTTGATTAATGAGCTAGTCAAGTAGACGCATACTAGGGACACTCGGTTTGTCTATGTATTCACACAGGTACTAAGTTTCCGGTTAATACAATTATAGCATGAAAAATAAACATTTATCATGATATAAGGAAATATAAATAACAACTTTATTATTGCCTCTAGGGCATATTTCCTTCAGTCTCCCACTTGCACAAGAGTCAATAATCCAGTTCACATCGACATGTGATTTAACACCAATAGTTCACATCATCATGTGATTTAACACTATATTTAACATCGCTATGTGGCCAATACCCAAAGGGTTTACTAGAGTCAATAATCTAGTTCACATCTCCATGTGATTAACACCCAAAGAGTACTAAGGTGTGATCATGTTTTGCTTGTGAGAGAAGTTTAGTCAAGGGGTCTGCCACATTCAGATCCGAATGTATTTTGCAAATTTCTATGTCTACAATGCTCTGCATGGAGCTACTCTAGCTAATTGCTCCCACTTTCAATATGTATCTAGATCAAGACATAGAGTCATCCAGATCGGTGTCAAAGCTTGCATCGACGTAACTCTTTACAACGAACTCTTTGTCACCTCCATAACCGAGAAACATTTTCTTATTCCGCTAAGGATAATTTTGACCGTTCTCTAGTGATCCACTCCTGGATCACTATTGTACCCTCTTGCCAAACTCATGGTGAGGTACATAATAGGTCTGGTACACAGCATAGCATACTTTATAGAACCTATGACTGAGGCATAGGGAATGACTTTTCATTCTCTTTCTATTTTCTGCCGTGGTCAGGTTTTGAGTCTTTACTCAACTTCATACCTTGCAACACAGGCAAGAACTCCTTCTTTGACTGTTCCATTTTGAACTACTTCAAAAACTTGTCAAGGTATGTACTCATTGAAAGAATTTATCAAGCGTCTTGATCTATATAGATCTTGATGCTCAATATGTAAGCAGCTTCACCGAGGTCTTTCTTTGAAAAACTCCTTTCAAATACTCCTTTATGCTTTTCAGAAAATTCTACATTATTTCTGATCAACAATATGTCATTCACATATACTTATCAGAAAGGTTGTAGTGCTCCCACTCACTTTCTTGTAAATACAAGCTTCACCGCAAGTCTGTATAAAACTATATGCTTTGATAAACTTATCAAAGCATAAATTCCAACTCCGAGATGCTTGTACCAGTCCATAGATGGATCGCTGGAGCTTGCACATTTTGTTAGCGCCTTCAGGATTGACAAAACCTTCTCGTTGCATCATATACAATTCTTCTTTAACATATGCATTAAGGAATGCAGTTTTGACATCCATTTGCCTAATTTCATAAAATGCGGCAATTGCTAACATGATTCGGACAGACTTTAAGCATCGATATGAGTGAGAAAATCTCATTGTATTCAACATCTTGAACTTGTAAAAACCCTTTTCGACAAGTCGAACTTTGTAGATAGTAACACTACAATCATAGTTTGTCTTCCTCTTGAAGATCCATTTATTCTCAATGGCTCGCCGATCATCGGGCAAGTCAATCAAAGTCCATACTTTGTTCTCATACATGGATCCCATCTCAGATTTCATAGCCTCAAGCCATTTTGCAAAATCTGGGCTCATGATCGCTTCCTCATAGTTCATAGGTTCATCATGGTGTAGTAACATGGCTTCTAGAACAGGATTATCGTACCACTCTGGTGCTTAACGTACTCTGGTTGACCTACGCGGTTTGGTAGTAACTTGATCTGAAGTTCCATGATCATCATCATTAATTTCCTCACTAATTGGTGTAGGCATCACTAGAACTGATTTCTATGATGAACCATTTTCCAATTCGGGAGAAGGCACAACTACCTCATCAAGTCCTACTTTCCTCCCACTCACTTATTTCGAGAGAAACTCCTCTAGAAAGGATCCATTCTTAGCAATGCATATCGTGCCTTCAGATCTATGATGGAAGGTGTACCCAACAGTTTCTTTTGAGTATCCTATGAAGACACATTTTTCTGATTTGGGATCGAGTTTATCAGGTTGAAGCTTTTTCACATAGGCATCGCAGCCTCAAACTTTAAGAAATGACAGCTTAGGTTTCTTGCTAAACCACAGTTCATATGGTGTCATCTCAACGGATTTAGATGGTGCCCTATTTAACATGAATGCAGTTGTCTATAATGCATAACCCCAAAAGGATAGTGGTAAATCGGTAAGAGACATCATAGATCGCACCATATCCAATAAAGTACGGTTATGACATTCAGACACACCATTATGCCGTGGTGTTCCAGGTGGCGTGAGTTGTGAAACTATTTCACATTGTTTTATATGAAGGCCAAACTCGTAACTCAAATAGTCGCCTCCGCGATCAGATTGTAGAAACTTTATTTTCTTGTTATGATGATTCTCCACTTCATTCCGAAATTCTTTGAACCTTTTCAAATGTTTCAGACTTGTGTTTCATTAAGTGGATATACCCATATTTGCTCAAATCATCTGTGAAGGTTTAGAAAATAACGTTACCCGCCGCGAGCCTCAACACTCATCGGACTGCATACATCGATATGTATTATTTCCAATAAGTCAGTGGCTCGCTCCATTGTTCCGAAGAACGGAGTCTTAGTCATCTTGCCAATGAGACATGGTTCGCAAGCATCGAAGGATTCATAACCAATTGATTCCAAAAGTCCATCTGCATGGAGTTTCTTCATGCGCTTTACACCAACATGACCTAAACAATAGTGCCACAAGTATGTTGCATTATCATTATCAACTTTGCATCTTTTGGCATCAATATTATGAATATGTGTATCACCACGATCGAGATTCAATAAACCATTCACATTGGGTGTATGGCCATAGAAGGTTTTATTCATGTAAATAGAACAACTATTATTCTCTGACTTAAATGAATAAATGTATTGCAATGAACATGATCGAATCATAATCATGCTCAACGCAAACACCAAATAACATTTATTTAGGTTCAACACTAATCCCGAAGGTAGAGGGAGTGTGCGATGGTGATCTTATCAATCTTGGAATCATTTTCCAACACACATCGTCACCTTGCCCTCAACTAGTTTCTGTTCATTTTGTAACTCCTTATTCAAGTTACTAGTCATAGCAAATGAACCAATATCATATACCCAGGGGCTATTATGAACACTAGTAAAGTACACATCAATAATCTGTATATCAAATATACCTTTGTTAACTTTGCCATCCTTCTTATCCATCAAGTATTTGGGATAGTTCCGCTTCCAGTGACCATTCCCTTTGAAGTAGAAGCACTCAGTTTCAGGCTTAGGTCTAGCTTTGGGTTTCTTCACAGGTGTGGAAACTTGCTTGTCATTCTTTGAAGTTCCTTTTCTTTTCCTTTGCCCCTTTTTCTTGAAACTAGTGGTCTTGTTAAGCATCAACACTTGATGCTCTTTCTTGAATTCTACCATCGTCGATTACAGCATGACGAAGAGCTTGGGAATCATTTTCGTCATCCCTTGCATATTATAGTTCATCACGAAGTTATAATAACTTGGTGATAATGACTAGAGAACTTTGTCAAACACTATTTTATCTGGAAGATTAACTCCCACTTGATTCAAGTGATTGTAGTACCCAGACATTCTGATCACATGCTCACTAGCTGAGCTATTCTCCTCCATCTTGGAGGCAAAGTACTTTGTCAGAGGTCTTATACCTCTTGACATAAGCATGAGTCTGAAATACCAATTTCAGCTCTTGGAACATCTTATATGCTCCATGGCGTTCAAAACGTTTTTGAAATCCCAGTTCTAAGCCGTAAAGCATGGTGCACTAAACTATCAAGTAGTCATCATACCGAGCTTGTCAAACGTTCATAACGTCTGCATCTGCTCCTGCAATAGGTCCGTCACCTAGCGGCGCATCAAGGACATAATTCTTCTGTGCAGGAATGAGGATAATCCTTAGATCACGGAGGTAGTCCGCATCATTGCTACTAACATCTTTCAACATAGTTTTCTCTAGGAACATATCATAAATAAAACAGGGAAGCTATACGCGAGAAATTGATCTACAACATAGATATGCAAATACTATCAGGACTAAGTTCATGATAAATTTAAGTTCAATTAATCATATTACTTAAGAACTCCCACTTAGATAGACATCCCTCTAATCATCTAAGTGATCACGTGATCCATATCAACTAAACCATGTCCGATCATCACGTGAGATGGAGTAGTTTTCGATGGTGAACATCACTATGTTGATCATATCTACTATATGATCCACGCTCGACCTTTCGGTCTCAGTGTTCCGAGGCCATATCTGCATATGCTAGGCTCGTCAAGTTTAACCCGAGGATTCTGCGTGTGCAAAACTGGCTTGCACCCGTTGTATGTGAACATAAAGCTTATCACACACGATCATCACGTGGTGTCTCGGCACGACAAACTGTCGCAATGGTGCATACTTAGGGAGAACACTTATACCTTGAAATTTTGTGAGGGATCATCTTATAATGCTACCGACGTACTAAGCAAAATAAGATGCATAAAAGATAAACAACACATGCAATCAAAATATGTGACATGATATGGGCATCATCATCTTGTGCCTTTGATCTCCATCTCCAAAGTACCGTCATGATCTCCATCATCACTAGCATGACACCATGATCTCCATCATCTTGATCTCTATCAACGTGTCGTCACATGGTCCTCTTGCCAACTATTGCTTTTGCAACTATTGCTATCGCATACGATAAAGTAAAGCAATTTTATGGCGCTTGCATCTTTATGCAATAAAGAGACAACCATAAGGCTCCTGCCAGTTGCCGATAACTTTAACAAAACATGATCACCTCATACAACAATTTATATCTCATCACGTCTTGACCATATCACATGACAACATGCCCTTCAAGAACAAGTTAGACGTCCTCTACTTTGTTGTTGCAAGTTTTACGTGGCTGCTACGGGCTTAGCAAGAACCGTTCTTACCTATGCATCAAAACCACAATGATTTTTCATCAAGTGTGTTGTTTTAACCTTCAACAAGGACCGGGCATAGTCACACTCGATTTAACTAAAGCTGGAGAAACAGAAACCCACTAGCCACGTGTGTGTGAAGCACATCGGTAGAACCAGTCTCATGAACGTGGTCATGTAATGTTGGTCTGGGCCGCCTCATCCAACAATACCTCCGAATCAAAGTATGACATACTGGTAAGCAGTATGACTATTATCGCCCACAACTCTTTGTGTTTTACTCGTGTATATAACATCTACGCATAGACCTGGCTCGAATGCCACTGTTGGGGAACGTAGTATTTTGAAAAAAATCCAACGATCACGCAAGATCTATCTAGGAGAAGCATAGCAACGGGTGGGGAGAGTGTGTCCACGTACCCTCGTAGACCGAAAGCGGAAGCGTTTAGTAACGCGGTTGATGTAGTCGAACGTCTTCGCGATCCAACCGATCCAAGTACCGAACGCACGGCACCTCCGCGATCTGCACACGTTCATCTCGGTGGCGTCCCTCAAACTCTTGATCCAGTTGAGGCCGAGGGAGAGTTTCTTCAGCACGACAGCGTGGTGGCAGTGATGATGATGTTACCGGTGCAGGGCTTCGCCTAAGCACTACGATGATATGATCGAGGTATTAACTGTGGAGAGGGGTGCCGCACACAGCTAGGAACAATTGATGTGTGTTCTAGAGGTGCCCTCCCCACATATATAAAGGAGAGAAAGGAAGTGTAACACCCGTATGTAATTTACCTTATATGTATCCCAACTCTTGCCGTTTTGGGCACTAAGTTATTTTATTTTCCTCGGGTTCGGTTTTTTGTCTCCGTGTGTTTTTGCCTTTGTCATGCATCTCATACCATGTCATCATGTGCATTGCATTTGCATACATGTTCGTCTCAACGAGTACATCATTTCATCTCATTGCATCATTTTCATTTGAGCTCATCTTGATGCCCAAAATGCTGTTGGAACAGGGCTATGTGGTAAATTTGTCAGATCTGTTTCATCAAATTGCTATTTGTCATTTTTGCCATGTTTAATATGTGCATGCTATGATCCTGAGCTCTACATGGGTTTTGTTATATGCCATGCCATCTTTATACAGGTGCTTGCCATGTTTTTTTGTGATATTTGTGGTAACTAGCACAAGTTTGCAAAGTAGCTGTAGGACCTTCAAGTAGATGTGTCTAGAGGGGGGTGATTAGACACTTCATGCTAAAGTTGCAATTTTTAAGCTTTTTCGGTTTAAGTGGAGTTTAAGCATAATTTCAACAATCACAATACATATCAAGCAAGTATGCAAAGAGTATATAGGCAGCGGAAAGTAAAGCATGCAACTTGCAAGAATGTAAGGGAAGGGTTTGGAGAAATCAAACGCAATCAGAGACACGGATGTTTTTCCCGTGGTTCGGATAGGTGGTGCTATACTACATCCACGTTGATGGAGACTTCAACCCACGAAGGGTAACGGTTGCGCGAGTCCACGGAGGGCTCCATCCATGAAGGGTCCACGAAGAAGCAACCTTGTCTATCCCACCATGGCCATCGCCCATGAAGGACTTGCCTCACTAGCGGTAGATCTTCACGAAGTAGGCGATCTCCTCGCCCTTACAAACTCCTTAGTTCAACTCGACAATCTTGTCGGAGGCTCCCAAGTGACACCTAGCCAATCTAGGAGACACCACTCTCCAAGAAGTAACAAATGGTGTGTTGATGATGAACTCCTTGCTCTTGTGCTTCAAATGATAGTCTCCCCAACACTCAACTCTCTCTCATAGGATTTGAATCTAGTGGAAAGAAGGTTTGAGTGGAAAGCAACTTGGGAAGGCTAGAGATCAAGATTCATATGGTAGGAGTGGAATATCTTGGTCTCAACACATGGGTAGGTAGTTCTCTTTCAGAAATAGGATGCTGGAAGTGTAGGCTTAGTCTGATGGCTCTCTCTTGAATGAACAGGAGGTGGAGGGGTATATATAGCCTCCACACAAAATCCAACCGTTACACATAGTTTTCCAATCTCGGTGGGACCGAATCAACAAACTCGGTCGGACCGAAAAGGTAAACCTAGTGACCGTTAGAGATTTCGGTGGGACCGACTGAATCAACTCGGTGGGACCGATGTGCTAGGGTTAGGGTAAATCCAAAACTCGGTTTGACCGATTACTCAAACTCGGTGGGACCGATTCGGGTAATAAGCGAAACAGAGAGCTGGCCAAGGAAACTCGGTGGAACCGATTGCATATCTCGATGGGACCGAGGATAATGCAATAGGTAACAGAGAGTTTGCAAGCCCATCTCAGTGAGATCGAGATCCCATCGGTGAGACCAAGCTGATTAGGGTTTCTGGCAGTGGCTATGACAAGTGAAACTCGGTGGCGCCGGATAGGAATAATCGGTAGGTCCGAGTTTGGCTTTGGGTTTAGGTCATATGTGGAAGTGGGAAAGTAGCTCAGGATTTTGGAGCATATCATTAAGCACTTGAGCAAGAGGCTCCTTAAGCAACACCTCATCCCTCCTTGATAGTATTGGCTTTTTCTATGGACTCAATGTGATCTTGGATCACTAAAATGTAAAATGAAGAGTCTTGAGCTTCAAGCTTTAGCCAATCCTTTGTCCCTAGCATCTTGGAGACCTTCCCACAACCTTTAGTCCATGCCACTCCATTGTTGAACTTATCTGAAACATACTAGATGAACACGTTAGTCCAACAAGAGATATGTTGTCATCAATTATCAAAACCACCTAGGGAGCACTTGTGCTTTCAATCTCCCCCTTTTTGGTAATTGATGGCAACATACATCAAAGCTTTAGATAAAGATATAAAGAACAGCAAGTAAAGCTTTGGAAGGACATGTAACAAACATAGGCTCTCCCACATGTATGCAATCATGTGAATATAAAATATAGCAGCAAGTGAGAGCATAATCATGATAGAGTGGGCAATGTGTTACATGTATCTTGGCCATATGCATCAGAGTAAAAGATTATCAAGGAAAATACATTCATGCTCATGAGTCCTTCTTGCAAACAGTATGTACATAAGCAAGAACTCCTCATACTCATGGTTTTGATGCACACACTTACCTTGTAGTTTTTGAGCTGGCATAGGATAGAATGAACCTGCACAAACAAAGTTAGATAACACAGGTACATCCACTAGCCAGGGCAAACAAAAGAAACCACAAGAGTACCAAGACTGGGATGACATGTAGAGAGTAAGTACTAGGTACTACATTGAATTCAACTTGTCCCCAAGAATAAAGATATGCAATGAATTTGACTGATTTCTTTCCCTTAGGTGTCTTGCTCCCCCTGAATCTTACATGGAATATCGGGAGAAGATAGGGAACAGAAGATCAGAGCTGACAGATACATATGAGCATGGCTTTCCCCCTAAAAAGACATGTGACATCTCTCCTCTTGAACATCAAGCATCTGGGATCCTTGAGTATTTTCTCTCCCCCTGGAAGTCTCTTTCTCCCCCTTAATACTTTCTCTCTTGTGAGTTTGGTCCTTGAGACTTTTTCTCTCCCTTGATGTGATCTCTTTCTCCTACAAACTTTGATGTGATCTCTCTCTCCCCCTTTGACATCAATTTCCAAGAAGGGCTTTTTGGAATCCGTCATATAGGTTTGGTCCTTGAGATTCAGCACAAAGCAATGGATAAAATTGTGATGCTTGTAGAGGACAAGATTCATTGAGTGGAGCTGGATGAGAAGAAATGTAGAACAAGTGGCAAACTGTTTTTCTGATTGCAAAGTCGGTGGCACCGAGTGGCATATTTCGGTGGTACCGAAAAGATTCGGTTGGACCGAAAATTGCAAGTTGGTGAAACCGAATTTACACAGAGAAAAACACTTGTCACCTCAGCTCACTAGACATGTAGGATCTCACAAAGATTTACAATGAATTACCTGAAGGATTTGCAAGGAATTAAATGCAGAAAATGCAGAACAAAAGCAAAGAGAAATGAGAAGAAATTGAAAGATCTAGATGAAGTTTTTTTTGAAAAGAGAAAGAAAATAAACATGCATGAGACAAATGCAATAACACAAAGAAGGAACACAAGAGAACTTCATCTAGAGTTGGGTGGTGACATAGTCACCTATGTTAGAGTATATTGACTTAGGAGTCAAGTGAGAACACTTGATCATAGGTCATACTCATTGTTTAAGCTCAAAATGGGGTTACCATTTTTCGTTTAAGCATCTTGGTGTATTCACATCTTGTTGAGCTGCTTTGACTTCATGTCTTGGAGTAAAGCTTCTCTAAGATGGAATAACATACCTTGGGTGGTGGTGTGGTTCTTGCTCATGTAGTTGAACTTGTGTGGGTGCTCAAGGTTGATGTAGCTCATCAAGAGTTGGGAGCACCACTTGGAGTGTGAGTTCACCTACCTACATGGATTAGCTCTTGCAAGGAAAAGCACTTGTGTATCCAAAAATGACATTCATGAAGCTCAACATAGAATTTGTCAAAGGATACGTGTGAATGGTTTTGTGCTTCCTTGTCTTCAACCACAATTGTGTAGAGACTTGGTGCTGTAGAGATTGCTCAAGATGTGAGTGAGTCGCAACCTCATGGAATTAGATTCAACCAAGCACCTACATGGGTTAGACAACATGCAAGGTACAAATATATCCAAGACATAAGATAGTCATCATAAGAGATATATCATGGATTAGTCATAAGCTCATGTCTTGCATGTATCCAATGGAGTTCCTACTCCAAGTTCGAAGCATCAATGATGTTCAATTCTCCTCTCAACCTGCAAAACACTTTCTCATCAAGTGGTTTAGTGAATATATCCACTAATTGCTTATCGGTGCGAACATGCTTAAGATCAATGTCACCCTTACCAACATGATCTCGAATGAAGTGATGACCAACTTCAATGTGCTTAGTTCAAGAATGTTGTACAGGATTATGACCAATTTTAATAGCACTTTCATTGTCACAAAGCAATGGAACATGTTTCGCATAGATCCCATAATCTTTAAGAGTTTGGGTCATCCAAAGTAATTGAGCACAACATGAACCAGCGGCAATGTATTCCGCTTCGGCGGTGGATAAGGATACGGAGTTTTGTTTCTTGGAAGACCAAGACACAAGAGATCTACCAAGAAATTGACACGTACCCGAAGTTGACTTTCTATCAACCTTGTCTCCGGCATAATCCGAGTCGGAATAGCCAACAAGATCAAAACAAGACCTCTTAGGATACCAAATGCCAAAATTTGGTGTATGAATTAAGTATCTAACTATCCTTTTCACGGCCTTAAGATGACATTCTTTAGGAGTAGCTTGATATCGTGCACACATTCACACACTTAGCATAATATCAGGACGTGAAGCACATAGGTATAACAATGAACCAATCATAGAGAGATAGACCTTTTGATCAACCGGTTCACCATCTTTGGTCAAATCATTATGTCCACTAGTAGGCATGGGTGTAGACATACCTTTACATTCTTGCATATTGAACTTCTTGAATAAGTCCTTGGTGTACTTTGTTTGAGAGACAAATGTACCTTCCTTAGTTTGCTTGATTTGCAAGCCGAGAAAGAATTTGAGTTCACTCATCATAGACATCTCAAACTTTTCTGACATTAGCTTTCCAAACTTTTCACTAAAGAGAGGGTTAGTAGAACCAAATATGATATCATCAACATAAATTTGGCATACAAATAGTTCTCCATTAACCCTTTTAGTAAAAAGAGTAGAATCAATTTTACCAATTTCAAAACCACTTGCAATAAGGAACTTGGTCAAGCATTTATACCATGCTCTAGGAGCTTGTTTAAGACCATAAAGGGCTTTGTGAAGTTTGTAAACATGATTAGGTTTCTTAGGATTGACAAAGCCAGGAGGTTGTTTGACATAAACTTCCTCCTCTATTTCACCATTTAGAAAAGCACTTTTAATGTCCATTTGGTACAAGGTGATGTTATGGTGATTAGCATAGGCAAGTAAGATGCGAATGGACTCATGTCTAGCAACGGGAGCATATGTCTCACCATAGTCCATACCTTCGACTTGTGTGTACCCTTGGGTGACGAGACGTGCTTTGTTGCGAACCACTTGTCCATCTTCATCTTGCTTGTTGCGAAACACCCATTTGGTACCAATGATGTTGTGGTTATTGTCGGGCTTCTCAACCAATGTCCAAACTTGGTTTCTCTCAAAGTTGTGTAGCTCTTCATGCATAGTGTTTATCCAATCCGGATCTTCCAATGCTTCTTCAACCTTCATAGGTTCAATGCTAGAGATGAATGAATAGTTTTCACAAAAGTTAGCTAAACGAGTTTTTGAGAGAGTGATTCTCCCAGTTTGTATATCATTGAAGATTTGCTCGACGGGATGATCTTTGGCAATTCTTGCTCGAACTCGTGAGAGCTTTTGCTTGGGTCTTCGTTGAACATTTTCTTCATCTTGTTCTTCTTCTTGGCCTTCTTCATTGTTGACGTTGTCGTTTTCTTGTCGTGGTGGAGAAGGAGGTTGTTGATGTTCGTCTTGATGCACTTCTTTGTCTTCTTCATCTTGGTGTGTTCCACTTGTGGATGCTTCCGTATCAATTCTTGGTTCACCTTGTTGTGAAGTAGAAGCTTCCACTTGGACGGATGAAGTGCTCTCCTTCACCTCCATTGGACGAACTTTGCCTATGGACAAGTCTTGGATTGCTTCTGAAGGGTCTTTGTCTCCTACATCAATTGGCAATTGCTCTACTTGCGAGCCATTAGATTCATCAAACTTCACATCCACCGTCTCTTCAACTTTTCGGGTGAAATTGTTGTAGACACGGTAAGTGTGAGAGTTTGAGCCATAACCAAGTAGGAAACCGTCATGAGATTTAGGAGCAAACTTTGAACGACGATGCTTATCAAGAATGTAGCACTTTGAGCCGAATACTCGAAAGTATCCAACTTGGGGTTTGTTACCGGTGAGGAGCTCGTATGCCGTCTTGCCGAGTAGCTTGTGAAGATACAAGCGATTTGTTGCGTGACAAGCTGTCTCAACCGCTTCTGCCCAAAAGGGCTTTGGCGTCTTGTATTCATCAAGCATTGTTCTTTCCATTTCGATGAGCGTCCGGTTCTTCCTCTCAACAACTCCATTTTGTTGAGGTGTGTACATAGCCGAGAACTCGTGTGAAATCCCTTCTTCGTCAAGAAAGGTGTCCACATTTGCGTTCTTGAACTCCGTTCCGTTGTCACTCCGAACCTTCTTGATCTTCACGTCAAACTGATTTTGGGCCTTCCTAGCGAAGTTTTTGAAGATCTTCTAGACCTGTGACTTGTCATTAAGAAAGAACACCCACGTAAATCTTGAAAAGTCATCAACTATAACTAGACCAAAAGAATTTCCAACGAGACTTTTGTAGGCGTTGGGACCAAAAAGATCCGTATGAAGTAGCTCGAGTGGCCTCCTTGTGGTCATGATGTTCTTCACGGGATGCCTTCCTCCAACCTATTTACCTGCTTGACAAGAACTGCAAAGTCTATCCTTATCAAATATGACATCGTTAGCTCCAAGGATATGATTTCCTTTAATAAGCTTGTCAAGGTTTCTCATGCCAACATGTCCTAGTCGTCTATGCCAAAACCAACCTTTTGATGATTTAGCAATAAAGCAAGTTTTAGGTTGTGCCTTTTTTAGAGAAATCAACAATGTAGAGATCACCTCTACGCATACCGGTAAATACCATTTTATGATTGTCTCGACGAAATACTTGGCAATCTACCTCAGTAAATAGGACATTCAAACCGAAATCAGCAAGTCTAGATACTGAATGTAAGTTGTAGCCAAGTGATTCAACGAGCATGACATTTTGAATGGAACTATCATGTGAGATGGCCACCTTACCAAGGCCAACCACTTTACCCTTTGAGTTATCACCAAAGGTGACATATTTTCGAGGGCCGTCATTTTCAGCAAGCTCACGGAACATCTCTTCATCTCCGGTCATGTGATCAGTACATCCACTATCAAGAACCCATTCCTTTCCTCCTGATTCATATCCCCAAAGATTTGCCGTAAGACCAAAGTGTCTCATTGCATCATCAAGATTGAAGTCACTATCATCATCATCATCATAGTATCCATGTTCACCATGATCTTGTGACTCATCATTTCCTAGAGAGGGTAATTCATTAGATAAATGATCATCAAAGTGGTCACTTTTATGAATTCTTATAGCTTCGAATATAATATCACTAATGATTCCAACATCTCCTTTAGCTCGCTTGAGATTGGCAAGCTCAAATAGGCAATCACCAAAACTAGGATCACTAGAGTTCATCTTACTCAAGGCAATAGATTTATGGAGAATTTCATCCAAATTTTTCAAGGAATGGTCGGGAAAACGTTTCTCAAGAAATTTCCATATAGTATAGGCACAATTTAGAGTAGGCAAACTAGCAATCAAGTTTTTGGGCAATCCTCTAATGATGAGCTCAATAGTTCTAAGATTGCGAATCATGTCAATATCTTCATCTAGGGTAGGATGCAAAGGATCAATGTGAGGTGCACAAGGGCTAGCAATATACTTGTTCAAATGATATTGGTTGAAGATTACAAGCATCTCATTTTTCCACTAACGAAAATATTCTTCATCAAGAATAGGCACTCTATGTTTAAGACTCCCTAAAGTAGACACATCCATCTTCCTCCAATGGTGATTAAACCAAGGCAATGGAGACCAAAGCTCTGATACCACTTGTAGGACCTTGAAGTAGATGTGTCTAGAGGGGGGTGATTAGACACTTCATGCTAAAGTTGCAATTTTTAAGCTTTTTCGGTTTAAGTGGAGTTTAAGCATAATTTCAACAATCACAATACATATCAAGCAAGTATGCAAAGAGTATATAGGCAGCGGAAAGTAAAGCATGCAACTTGCAAGAATGTAAGGGAAGGGTTTGGAGAAATCAAACGCAATCGGAGACACGGATGTTTTTCCCGTGGTTCGGATAGGTGGTGCTATCCTACATCCACGTTGATGGAGACTTCAACCCACGAAGGGTAACGGTTGCGCGAGTCCACGAAGGGCTCCACCCATGAAGGGTCCACGAAGAAGCAACCTTGTCTATCCCACCATGGCCATCGCCCACGAAGGACTTACCTCACTAGCGGTAGATCTTCACGAAGTAGGCGATCTCCTTGCCCTTACAAACTCCTTGGTTCAACTCCACAATCTTGTCGGAGGCTCCCAAGTGACACCTAGCCCATCTAGGAGACACAACTCTCCAAGAAGTAACAAATGGTGTGTTGATGATGAACTCCTTGCTCTTGTGCTTCAAATGATAGTCTCCCCAACACTCAACTCTCTCTCATAGGATTTGAATCTAGTGGAAAGAAGGTTTGAGTGGAAAGCAACTTGGGAAGGCTAGAGATCAAGATTCATATGGTAGGAGTGGAATATCTTGGTCTCAACACATGGGTAGGTAGTTCTCTTTCAGAAATAGGATGCTGGAAGTGTAGGCTTAGTCTGATGGCTCTCTCTCGAATGAAGAGGAGGTGGAGGGGTATATATAGCCTCCACACAAAATCCAACCGTTACACACAGTTTTCCAATCTCGGTGGGACCGAATCAACAAACTCGGTTGGACTGAAAAGGTAAACCTAGTGACCGTTAGAGATTTCGGTGGGACCGACTGAATCAACTCGGTGGGACCGATGTGCTAGGGTTAGGGTAAATCCAAAACTCGGTTTGACCGATTACTCAAACTCGGTGGGACCGATTTGGGTAATAAGCGAAACAGAGAGCTGGCCAAGCAAACTTGGTGGAACCGATTGCATATCTCGGTGGGACCGAGGATAATGCAATAGGTAACAAAGAGTTTGCAAGCCCATCTCGGTGAGACGAGATCCCATCGGTGAGACCGAGCTGATTAGGGTTTCTGGCAGTGGCTAGGACAAGTGAAACTCGGTGACGCCGGATAGGAATAATCGGTAGGTCCGAGTATGGCTTTGGGTTTAGGTCATATGTGGAAGTGGGAAAGTAGCTAAGGATTTTGGAGCATATCATTAAGCACTGGAGCAAGAGGCTCATTAAGCAACACCTCATCCCTCCTTGATAGTATTGGCTTTTCCTATGGACTCAATGTGATCTTGGATCACTAAAATGTAAAATGAAGAGTCTTGAGCTTCAAGCTTTAGCCAATCCTTTGTCCTTAGCATCTTGGAGACCTTCCCACAACCTTTAGTCCATGACACTCCATTGTTGAACTTATCTGAAACATACTAGATGAACACGTCAGTCCAACAAGAGATATGTTGTCATCAATTATCAAAACCACCTAGGGAGCACTTGTGCTTTCAGTAGCGTAATCGGTAATGTGGATTTCAGGGACTTAGAATTTCACAAAGTCCTTGTCCTGATTTTGTCATTATGCCATATGTTCATGTTGTTTCCTAGTGATCCGTGACTCTTTTGAGGATGACCAGTAAGGATGATTTGTAAACATTGTGGTGCTCTATCCATACGTGTCTTTGTTTGCAATTATGGAGCAACCTAGCTTGAGTCAATCGAGCTCTACTTTTGCTATAACGTTAATCCTGGCAGATTGTTGACTTGTTTAGCGATTTTGCCGAGGATGTTGCTATTGATCTGTGCATGCTATGTTATTGTTCTTGCCATGTCTAGCTTCTATTCTATGTATTCTTGATGGGTGTAAGCTTAGTTTGTCATGCCATGCTATGTAGTGAGTGCATCGAGCTCGTAAACATGCCTACTCGTTAACTGATTTGCATGCTCCAGTTTTTCACTAAGTCTGAAATCTGTTTATGTTTTTGCCATGTTCACATGCTTGCAATTGTATTTTTGGATCCCTTTTGGCTCAAGGTCACTAAGGGACTTTTTTGATTACTTTGATTAGCTTCATTCCATGGCTTGCTTTGCCATGTTAAGTTCCTGTAGCATGTAGTTTTCATGCTCTAAAGTGTGCTTCCTGATGAGAAATTCCAGACTTGTGTTAATTTCACTAAGTCTGAAACCTGTTATCATTTGCTCTTTTGCCATGCTTGTTTGAACCTGTTAATGGATGAATTAGCCGTAGCTCAGTGTTCATATTTTGTCAAGCATCATGAGTGGATCCCTGCCATGTATTTTGTTGTCATGTTTGAGTGCTGTAGCATATTTATCTTGATGCATTTAGTTGGTCATTTGCTGATTATCGCATACCGGTGCCATATTTGTTTTGTTTCCCATTTCCAAACCGTGCTTCCGATTCCGGTGATCTTTATATCGATTTCAACCGAAATCACCTCAACTTTCCAGTGGCACTCTTGGATTTCCATGTTGACGCCAGGTTCAATCATTCCTTGTCAAATCTTGCATATGCATCACATATCGCATCCCGGATATCATACCATGTTTGCATCATGTTGTTTGAGCATTCCACGTGGTTGATTGTGTTTCGTTTGCTTGTTGTTCTTGTTTGGGTTGAGCCGAGAGACAAGTTCGCGAATGAGGAGCCCGTTGAGTTCGTTTAGGAGGATCAAGTCAACTCTGACAACTTTGCAGGCAAGATGACCATACCCTTGAAATCACTTCTATCTTTGCTCGCTAGATGCTCGCTCTTTTGTTATGCCTATGCTACGATACCTACCAGTTGCTTATCATGCCTCCCAAATTTCCATGTCAAACCTCTAACCCACCATGTCCTAGCAAACCGTTGATTGGCTATGTTCCGGAGCCCGAGGGTCATCTTTATTTAAACCCCCCGGGCCAGTGCTCCTCTGAGTGTTGGTCCAAACTAGAGCCCTGTGCAGCGCCTCCTCGGGGAAACTCGAGGTTTGATTTTAGTTGTATGGAGCGCTCATATGAGTGTGCCCTGAGAACGAGATATGTGCAGCTCCTATCGGCATTTGTCGGCACATTCGGGCGGTGTTGCTGGACTTGTTTTACCATTGTCGAGGATGTCTTGTAACCGGGATGCTGGGTCTGATCGGAATGTCTCGGGAGAAGGATTATCCTTCGTTGACCGTGAGGGCTTGTGATGGACTAAGTTGGGACTCCCCTATAGGGATTTAAACTTTCGAAAGCCGTGCCCGCGGTTATGGGCAGATGGGAATTTGTTAATGTCTGGTTGTAGATAACATGAAACTTAACTTAATTAAAATGAATCAACCGCATGTGTAACCGTGATGGTCTCTTCTCGGCGGAGTCCGGGAAGTGAACACGGTATTGGAGTAATGCTTGACGTAGGTTGTTCTAGGATCACTTCTTGACCATAATTGTTCGACCGTGCTTTTGCCTTCTCTTCTCGCTCTCTTTTGCGAACAGGTTAGCCACCATATATGCTAGTCGCTTGCTGCAGCTCCACATCATACCTTGCCTTTCCTATAAGCTTAAATAGTCTTAATCGCGAGGGTGTGAGATTGTTGAGTCCCCATGACTCACAGTTTACTTCCAAACCAGATGCAGGGACCGATGATACCGTTCCAGACGATGCGCTTGAGCTCAAGTGGGAGTTCGATGAAGACTCTCGTCGTTACTATGTGTCTTACCCAGATGATCAGTAGTGGTGCCCAGTTGGGGCGATCGGGGACTTTGTCGCATGTGGGGGTTGATCTTTATTTTGGTACCATAGTCGGACCATGAGTGTATTGGATGATTGTAATGTTATTCATGTATTTGTGTGACGTGGCGAGTGTAAGCCAACTATGTACCTTTTCCACTTTTATCTATTTGCATGGGTTGTTGTGAAGATTACCTTACTTGTGACATTGCTTTCAATGCGGTTATGCCTCTAAGTCGTGCTTCGACACGTAGGAGATATAGCCGCATCAAGGGTGTTACTAGTTGGTAATCAGAGCCTTCCCCGACCTTAGGAGCCCCCTGCTTGATCGAATTGTTGGCTTTGTTGAGTCTAGAAAAATGTTTTGAGTCATTTAGGATTATATATATTAGAGAGTTAGGAATTGTTTTTACTCCCCAGTCCCTTCATCGCTCTGGTAAGGCATCCTGACGTAGAGTTTTGACTTTTCTCTTCTCAAATTTCACTAAAAAAATTTAGGATCACGCGGGTATCTTGGAATCGTTCCGATCGATTTGTGATGAGAACATTGTTCTTGGTGCCTCCTGTCATTTAGGGGTTGTGGAAGTGTCCCGGGGAGTTGAGCTCCGAGGTGTTGTCATCACAATTTTATCATTGAGATTCTGGAATACCTGAGTTTCGCCGACATCGAAAATATCTTTTATGCAGTTGTTGGTGAGATAACCTCGACGCCACCCAGTACTGGGCGGGAGTTCGGGAGTATTGCCATAACTCGTATAACGGATGCTTTTCGAAGGTTGAGGTAAATGATTTCTGAAGTTTTTCTCGGTTATGTGTTGAAGGATGGATACAGCTGGATGTAGGATTTGCTAGATTTGGGTGAGATATTATGATTCCCGTGTATCCCCAACACCTGATTGCATAACCGGAAAGGTTCAGGAGTTTCATAGGTGGGAATTCTTGTAGCTCTAGTTCTTCTTCCGCGGATATTTGGTTTGGGATTGGGTAATCATCACCAAGTATTTGTTCTTGTTCCGTACCTTGTTGTTTTTCTTCTACCTCAATTCTAAGTGGCTTCTCAATTTATGGATATGTGACCATTTCGATTGGAATGCATTCGTTTATTTTGTTCGGATGTGAAGACTTTATGTTGCAATTTCAACCCATTTGTTTCATCTTCAATATTTGTCTGTCAATGTGCTAATGGATGTCAACCTCTTCAGGATGGCTCCTCCAACGCGCACGACTCCGAATCATGATCCGCCACCACCACCTCCACCTCCGGAGGCATGGCAAGCTGTGATGGCCGCTACCAATGCAAACACGCAGCTGATCATGCAACTTCTTCAAGAGCGCAACCAAGGGAACCAGGGTCATGGCAACAATCAGAATCAATTTGCTACACTCAACTAGTTCCTTGATAACCAGCCAAAGACCTTCCGCAATTGTGTTGAGGCAACAGACGCTGATGATTGGCTCGTGGACATATGCAAGCATTTCGAGTGCAGTAACGTCAGGCCTGAGGACTTTGTCAAGTTCGCGTCCTTCCAACTCAAAGACCAAGCTGAAGAATGGTTTCAGCAGTACAAAGATTCCAGAGGAGGCCATGTGATTACCTGGGATGAATTCCGTCAAGACTTCAAAGCTCACCATATTCCTCAGAGTGTGGTTGAAAGCAAGCGTGAGGAATTCCGCAACCTGAAGCAAGGCACTATGTCTGTTTACGAGTACAACAAGATGTTTCAGAAGCTCGCCCGTTTTGCTAAGAAAGACGTCCCTGATGAGAAGAGCATGATATACCAGTTCAGGGGTGGTCTCAGAGAAGAAATCCAGCTAGCTCTCGTCCTCTTTGAGCCCAAGAGGTACGATGAGTTTTACAACATGGCAATGAAGCAAGAGACTGCTCAACTGAAGTGCGATGCTTCCAAGAAGCGAGTCAGATATGCAACTCCTTCTTCCTCAACTCAAGTGGCTAAGCAGCAGAAGTATTGGCTTCCTCCTCCTCCGTTCCGTCAGCCTTATCAGCAGAAGAGCAAAGGTGGCAGTGGATCTTCCCACCCGCCCAACCCTGGCTTTCAGAACAAGACTTCGTCTCAAGCTCCAAGATCAAGTGCTCCGTATCACCGTCCGCTCTCGGAGGTCACGTGCAACAAGTGCCAACAGAAGGGTCACTATACCAACAAATGCTTCAATCAGAGGCATCTCCCTCCTCCTCCTCCTGTGAGATCGGCAAGTACAGCTGTGGCCAAGCATGACCCCAAGCATGCCAAGGTCAACTTAATGAATGCAGCTCAGGCAGAGGACTCGTCAGATGTCATCATGGGTAACCTTCCTATTAACGATGTTCCTGCAAAAGTTCTTTTTGACATTGCTGCATCGCATTGCTTCATTTCTAAACCTTTTGCATCAAAGTATGAGTGCGATTATCAGCATTTGCAAAGAACTTTGCAAATCGTGTCATCGGGCAAGCAGATGACAGCTAATATTTGCGTCCCGGATGTTACTATCATGTTGGGCGACTACAAATTTCTAGCTTCTCCTATTGTTCTGGGCGACTCGGATATCAATCTTATTCTTGGAATGGATTGGCTTTCTAAGCACAAGGCTCATCTTGATTGTGCTGCCAGGCAGATTCAATTGACTCATTCGTCTGAGGATGTAATTGTCTTTGCCGCTTGTGATGATACCATCCGTCTGTTTTCTCTCAATGAGAAGGGTGAACTGGATGCCATCTCTCAAATCCTAGTCGTTTGCGAATATCAAGACGTCTTTCCAGAAGAGCTTCCAGGAATGCCTCCGCACCGGCCAGTTGAATTCGTTATCGATCTTGAGCCTGGCACGGAACCTGTTTGCAAACGTCCTTACAAGCTTGGACCTGAAGAGTTGAAGGATCTAAAGAAGCAACTCGATATTCAAGAGTGAATGGGTCTGATCCGACCTAGTTCTTCTCCATGGGGTTGTGGAGTTATTTTTGTGAAGAAGAAGGATGGAACGGACTGACTCTGTGTTGACTATCATCCATTGAACAAGAAGACTATAAAGAACAAGTACCCACTTCCCAACATCAACGAGCTGTTTGAACAACTCAAAGGTGCTCAAGTATTCTCCAAGCTTGATCTCCGTATGGGCTATCACCAGATCCGAATTCGTGAGCAAGATATCCCCAAGACAGCTTTCAGAACAAGCTATGGTTCATATGAATACACTGTCATGTCTTTTGGCCTCGTCAACGCTCCTCCGACTTTCTCTCGCATGATGAACTTCATCTTCAACCCCTACACAAATGACTTCGTCTTGGTCTACCTCGATGACATTTTGGTCTTTTCCAAGAATAAGGAAGATCATGCCAAGCACTTGCGTTTGGTGCTGGATAAGCTCAGAGAACATCAGTTCTACGCCAAGTTCTCAAAGTGCGAGTTTTGCCTCGATGAGGTTCTCTATCTTGGGCATATCATCTCTGCCAAGGGCATAGCGGTGAATCCTGAGAAGGTATCTACAATTGTGAATTGGGAACCACCTCAGTACGTAAAACAACTCCGCAGCTTCCTTGATCTCGCAAGCTATTGTCGAAGGTTCGTTGAAAACTTTTCAAAGATCGCGAAGCCACTTTCCAACCTTCTCCAGAAGCACATCAAGTACGTTTGGTCTCCTGAATGTGACATCGCTTTCAACACCCTGAAAGAGAAATTAGTCACTGCTGCAGTTCTGACTCCTGGTCTTCTACGATGCCTCTCTTCAAGGTCTTGGTGCAGTGTTGATGCAAGAGAAGAAAGTTGTGGTTTATACTTCTCGCCAGTTGAAGCCCAACGAAAAGAACTACCCCACTCATGACCTCGAGTTAGCGGCAGTTGTGCATGCTCTTTTGACTTGGAGACATCTCTGGGAAGGAAAGTGGACATCTTCACTGACCACAAGAGTCTCAAGTACATCTTCACTCAGCCTAATCTCAACCTCAGGAGACTCGTTGGGTCGAAATGATTCAAGAGTATAATCCGAGTATCGAATATACTCCAGGCAAGGCCAATGTAATTGCTGACGCATTGAGCAGGAAGGCTTACTGCAACAGTCTGATTCTCAAGCCTTACCAACCCGAGCTTTGTGAAGCTTTCCGCAAACTCAATCTGCAAGTTGTTCCTCAAGGTTTCCTCGCCAACCTTCAAGTCTCTCCTACTTTGGAAGATCAAATTCACGAGGCTCAACTTCTTGATGCTATGGTGAAGAAGGTGAAGATTGGGATTGCCAAGAGTCAACCCAAGTACAAGTGTTATCGCCTTGATGACAAGGATACTCTCTTCTTCGAGGATCGCATTGTTGTGCCTGAAGGTGACCTTCGTAAAGTCATTATGAACAAGGCTCACAATTCACTCCTCTCTATCCACCCTGGAAGCACGAAGATGTACCATGACCTCAAGCAGGCGTATTGGTGGACTCGAATGAAGCGTGAGATTGCTCAGTTCGTGAATGAATGTGATGTCTGCAGAAGAGTGAAGGCAGAACATCCATGACCAGCTGGTCTCCTCCAACCTCTTGCCATTCCAAAATGGAAGTTTGACCGCATTGAAATGGACTTCGTGACGGGATTTCCAAAGTCCAAGCGTGGCAATGATGCTATATTCGTTGTCATCGACAAACTCACTAAAGTGGCTCATTTCCTGCCTATCAAAGAGTCTATCACTGCGGTTCAATTGGCAGAGCTGTATACCTCTCGGATTGTCTCTCTACACGGCATTCCGCAGTTGATATCTTTGGATCATGGCAACATCTTTACCTCCAAGGTTTGGGATTTTTTTCAGAAGGCCATGGGCACCAACATCCGTTTCAGCATAGCTTTTCATCCTCAAACTAGCGGCCAAGTCGAGCATGTCAATCAGATTCTTGAAGATATGCTCAGGCGCGTTATCTCTTTCGGTATGAAGTGGGAAGATTGTCTTCCATATGCCGAATTCTCCTACAACAACAGCTTCCAAGCGAGTTCGGGCAAGGCCCCATTTGAAATTCTCTATGGCAGGAAGTCTCGTACTCCTCTTAACTGGTCAGAGACCGGTGAACGTCAACTTCTTGGAAATGACTTGATCACAGAGGCAGAGGAAATGTGCAAAGTCATTTGTGATAACCTCCAAGCAGCGTAATCGCGTTAGAAGAGCTACTATGATAGTAAGCATCGTGATTTGTCTTTCGAGATCGGAGACCAAGTTTACCTCCGCGTCTCTCCAATGAAAGGTACTCGCCGCTTCGGTATCAAAGGGAAGCTTGCCCCTAGATACGTGGGTCCTTTCAAGATCGTCAGCAAGAGAGGCGATCTCGCCTATCAACTTGAGCTTCCCACCAACTTTGCAAACGTGCACGACGTGTTCCACGTCTCTCAGCTCCGCAAGTGCTTCAAGACCCCTGACCGCACCGTCAACTTCGAAGACATTGATCTACAAGAAGACCTTTCTTATCGTGAGCACCCCGTTGCTATTCTTGAAAAAACTAAGCGCAAGACTCGCAATAAGTCTATCAAATTCCTCAAAGTCAAGTGGTCACACCATTCCGACCATGAAGCCACCTCGGAACACGAGGATCACCTCCGTTCTGAGTACCCGGCGTTTTTCCAGTCCTAAATCTCAGGACGAGATCCTTTCGTAGTGATGGAGTGTTGTAACACCCCGGATGTAATTTACCTTATATGTATACCAACTCTTGCCATTTCCGGTGCTAAGTTATTTTATTTTCCTCGGGTTTGGGTTTTTGTCTCCGTGTGTTTTTGCCTTTGTCATGCATCTCATACCATGTCCTCATGTGCATTGCAGTTGCATGCATGTTCGTTTCGACGAGTACATCATTTCATCTCATTGCATCATTTTCATTTGAGCTCATCTTGATGCCCAAAATGCTGTTGGAAGAGGGCTATGTGGTAAATTTGTTAGATTTGTTTCATCAAATAGCTATTTGTCATTTTTGCCATGTTTAATAAGTGCATGCTATGATCCTGAGCTCTACATGAGTTTTGTTATCTTCCATGCCATCTTTACAGAGGTGCTTGCCATGTATCTTTGTGATATGTGTGGTGACTAGCACAAGCTTGCAAAGTAGCGTAATCGGTAATGTGGATTTCAGGGACTTAGAATTTCACTAAGTCCTTGTCCTGATTTTGTCGTTATGCCATATGTTCATGTTGTTTCCTAGTGATCCGTGCATCTTTTGAGGATGATCAGTAAGGATGATTTGTTAACATTGTGGTGCTCTATCCATCCATGTCTTTGTTTGCAATTATGGAGCACCCTAGCTTGTGTCAACCGAGCTCTACTTTAGCTATAACGTTAATCCTGGCAGATTGTAGACTTGTTTAGCGATTTTGCCGAGGATGTTGCTATTGATCCGTGCATGCTATGTTATTGTTCTTGCCATGTCTAGCTTCTATCCTATGTATTCTTGATGGGTGTATAATTAGTTTGTCATGCCATGCTCTGTAGTGAGTGCATCGAGCTCGTAAACATGCCTACTCGTTAACTGATTTGCATGCTCTAGTTTTTCACTAAGTCTGAAATCTGTTTATGTTTTTGCCATGTTCACATGCTTGCAATTGTATTTTCTGATCCCTTTTGGCTCAAGGTCACTAAGGGACTTTTGTTACGTCCTTTGAGTAGCTTCATTCCATGGCTTGCTTTGCCATGTTAAGTTCGTATACCATGTACTTTTCATGCTCTAAAGTGTGCTTCCTGATGATAAATTCTAGACTTGTGTTAATTTCACCAAGTCTGAAACCTGTTATCATTTGCTCTTTTGCCATGCTTGTTTGAACCTGTTAATGGATGAATTAGCCGTAGCTCAGTGTTCATCTTTTGTCAAGCATCATGAGTGGATCTCTCCCATGTATTCTTTTGTCATGTTTGAGTGCTGTAGCATATTTATCTTTATGCATTTAGTTGGTCATTTGCTGATTATCGCAGACCGGTGCCATATTAGTTTTGCTTGCCATTTCCAAACCGTGCTTCCGATTCCGGTGATCTTTATATCGATTTCAAGAGGGCATTCAGGACCTGGAACCCGCCAATGAATGACTTGCTTGGCAGCTAAAACACCCATAGACACATAATCATTGAGGGTCTCTTCGGTGACTTTGGGAGGGATCTGTTGGGGATATAGCTACGAGGTATGACCTGCCCAGGAGGGGCTGGGTCAACCCCAATGGCGGGTTACATAAGAAGCCCAGTAATATTCAAGGTGATAGTTTATTAAGACTTGTAGAAGGCCTAAGCCTAGAGGCGGCTTAAGGCCCAATATTGTAAACTTTTGTATGTAAATAAAGACTTGTAAAGAAAGGTATATAAAAGAAGTCATCGAGCCGGACACGTTTTATGAGCCGGCCGAGACTCTGTAGGCCGCCAGGCGTCAACCCGTGTATATAAGGGGACGACCCGGCGGCGGCTTAGGAGAAGAAATTAGAGATCGATAGCCAAGCTAGCGGATTCACTCCTTGGTCCTCAAAACCTAACAATACAACATCAACTGGACTAGGCCTTACCTTCACCGTAAGGGGCCGAACCAGTATAAACCTCTCGTATCCTTTGTCCCGATTAACCCCTTTAAGATTCCTAGTTGCGATGGCCCTACGACTAAGTCCTTTCGCTAGGACATCTGTCGTGACAATTCCACGACAGATGGCGCCCACCATGGGGCCAGCACACAGTGGATTTGAGTTCTTGAAGGGCAACTTTGAAGGGCTCAAGGGATACGCTATGGCCCGGATGACCAAGAGTCGTCGCGGCAAGCTCTACATCAACGACGAAGGCTGGGGCCCCGAGGCCGGCTCAATTGAGTACGGGTACCGGGTCCCCTTTGGCGAAATCCATGTCTTCATCGGCCGGATTAGTGAGTCGGGCCCTGAGCCGGACGTCTGCACCAACCTCATCAACACGGCTCAGCGCGCGAGATCCTCCCGGGCTCAACCTGCCGTGAGACATGCCTTCGTGCGTTGCATCCATGGAGGTGAATTCTCTGAAGGATCAGTGGATGGCGGTGAGACAGCCATCCGTTCTGACGGTGAGTCGTCCTCAGGCGAGACAGATTCTGTATATCAGCTACAAGATGGCATGCTTGGGGGCTGTTCAGATGGCAGCAGTATTCTGGACCTCTTTGAGCCGCCGAATTGAGGAGTTTTCATGGCTGGCACTCAACTCGGGCAGAACTCTACGACTACAGCAGCAATAACCACCGGGTCGGCAGCAACCAGGTCAGGAGACCCCACGCGCCCCCTGCTCAGGTGCTAATGGACCTCATGGATAAGTTGACGGCTCTGTTGACTCCTGTAGTGGAGCTAGCGGATAAGGCTCAGCATGACGCGGAGGTGGCATGGCTACGCGAAGAGATGGCACAGGCCAAGAAAAATTTAGCAACAGAATAGGTCAGGATGGCCATGGAGCGGGCGACTTTGGATGCTTGTGCTCAGCAGCTTCAATCGGAGACTTTCTGTAACACCCCAGATGTAATTTACCTTATCTGTATCCCAACTCTTGCTGTTTCCGGCCTAAGTTATTTTATTTTCCTCGGTGTCGGGTTTTTGTCTTCGTGTTTTCTTGTCTTTGTCATGCATCTCATATCATATCATCATGTGCATTGCATTTGCATATGTGTTCGTCTCATGCATCTGAGCATTTTCCTGGTTGTCTGTTTCGCATTCCGGCGCTCCTATCTCCTCCGGTGCCCCTTTCTACCTCTTTTCATGTGTGGGGGTTAAACATTTCCCGATTGGACCGAGACTTGACAAGCGGCCTTGGTTTACTACCGGTAGACCGCCTGTCATGTTTCGTGCCATTTGGACTTCGTTTGATACTCCAACGGTTGACCGAGGGACCAAGAAGGCCTCGTTTGTGTTGCAGCCCAACACCCTTCCAATTTGGCCCAAAACCCACCAAAAACCCTTCCATCATCTAGAGCGTTCGATCACGATCGTGTAGCTGCAAACCGTGCTCAATTTAGAGCTTACAAGCTCCTCCTACCTATAAAAAGGTCTCTCCCCCGAAATTCCTGGATCCCCTCCTTCCTAAACCCTAAAAATCACCCCGCCGCGCCGGACATTGTCTGAATCCCACTGGACGGATCGCCGCCGCCACCCGCAGCCAGTGGCGTGCCGCCACGTGGCAACCACCGCCCACTGCCGCCGCGGCCCGCGGGAGCCCGCAACCGGCCCCCGCGAGCCCATCGCCCGCCGCCGCCCTGGTCTCCCTCCTCCTCACGCGCGGTCGTGCGCGCCCGAGCCGCCCTGCTACTCCGCCGCTCCGGCCGCCGCGGACTCCATCGCCGGCGACCTCCGTCGCGGTCGTCCCTCGCCGGACTTCGCCTCCTCGCCGCCCCCGACGCCGCCAAGTCCACCCCGTCGGCGCCCCGCTCCTCCTCCTATGCCATATGTTCATGTTGTTTCCTAGTGATCCATGCCTCTTTTTAGGATGATCAGTAAGGATATTTTGTTAACATTGTGGTGTTCTATCCATCCATGTCTTTGTTTGCATTTATGGAGCAACCTAGCTTGAGTCAATCGAGCTCTACTTTTGCTATATCGTGAATCCTGGCAGATTGTTAACAAGTTTAGCGATTTTGCTGAGGATGTTGCTATTGATCCGTGCATGCTATGATGTTGTTCTTGACATGTCTAGCTCCTATGCCATGTATTCTTGATGGGTGTATGCTTAGTTTGTCATGCCATGCTCTATAGTGAGTGCATCGAGCTCGTGAACATGCCAACTCATTAACTGATTTGCATGCTCCAGTTTTTCTCGAAGTGTGAGATCTGTTTATGTTTTTGCATTGTTCACATGCTTGCAATTGTATTTTCTGATCCCTTTAGGCTCAAGGTCACTAAGGGACTTTTGTTAAGTGCTTTGAGCAGCTTCATGCCATGCCTTGATTTGCCATGTTAAGTTCCTGTAGCATGTAGTTTTCATGCTCTAAAGTGTGCTTCTTGATGATAAATTCTAGACTTGTGATAATTTCACTAAGTCTGAAACCTGTTATCATTTTCACTTTATCCATGCTTGTTTGAACCTGTTAATGGATGAATTAGCCATAGCTCAGTGTTCATCTTTTGTCAAGCATCATGAGTTGATCCATGCCATGTATTTTGTTGTCATGTTTGAGTGTTGTACATATTTATCTTGATGCATTTATTTGGTCACTTGCTGATTATCGCACACCGGTGCCATATTTGTTTTTCTTGCCATTTCCAAACCGTGCATCCGATTCCGGTGATCTTTATATCGATTTCAACCGAAATCACCTCACCTTTCCAGTGGCACTCTTGGATTTCCGAGTTGAGGACAGGTTCAATCATTCCTTGTCAAATCTTGCATATGCATCACATACCGCATCCCGCATATCATACCATGTTTGCATCATGTTGTTTGAGCATTGCACGTGGTTGGTTGTGTTCCGTTTGCTTGTTGTTCTTGTTTGGGTAGAGCCGTGAGACGAGTTTGTGAACGAGGAGCTCGTTGAGTTCGCTTACGAGGATCAAGGAAACTCCGAGAACTGTGGAGGCAAGATGATCATACCCTCGAAATCACTTCTATCTTTGCTTGCTAGATGCTCGCTCTTTTGCTATGCCTATGCTACGATACCTACCACTTGCTTATCATGCCTCCCAAATTGCCATGTCAAACCTCTAACCCACCATGTCCTAGCAAACCGTTGATTGGTTATGTTACCGCTTTGCTCAGCCCCTCTTATAGCGTTGCTAGTTGCAGGTGAAGATTGGAGATCCTTCCTTGTTGGAACATTGTTTGTTGTCGGGATATCACTATATTATCTTGTTATCTTAAATGCACCTATATACTTGGTAAAGGGTGGAAGGCTCGGCCTTTTGCCTAGTGTTTTTTTCCACTCTTGTCGCCCTAGTTTTTGTCATATCGGTGTTATGTTCCTGGATTTTGCGTTCCTTACGCGGTTGGGTTATAATGGGAACCCCTTGGAAACTTGGGATACGTTGGCTCCCGTACGCTTAGCTTATCCGGTGTGCCCTGAGAACGAGATATGTGCAGCTCCTATCGGGATTTGTCGGCACAGCGGGTGGTCTTGCTGGACTTGTTTTACCATTGTCGAGGATGTCTTGTAACTGGGATGCCGAGTCCGATAGGAATGTCTCGGGAGAAGGAATATCCTTCGTTGACCGTGAGAGCTTGTGATGAGCTAAGTTGGGACTCCACTGCAGGGATTTGAACTTTTGAAAGCCGTGCCCGCGGTTATGGGCAGATGGGAATTTGTTAATGTCCGGTTGTAGATAACATGAAACTTAACTTAATTAAAATCAATCAACCGCGTGTGTAACCGTGATGGTCTCTTCTCGGCGGAGTCCGGGAAGTGAACACGGTGTTGGAGTAATGCTTGACGTAGGTTGTTCTAGGATCACTTCTTGATCATAGTTGTTCGGTCGTGCTTTTGCCTTCTCTTCTCGCTCTCTTTTGCGAACAGGTTAGCCACCATATATGCTAGTCGCTTGCTGCAGCTCCACATCCACTAGTGCAGAACCGGGCAATAGCACCGGTTTGTAAGGCCCTTTAGTGCCGGTTCAGGAACCGGCACTAAAGTTTCGGCACTAAAGCCCTCCCCCCTTTAGTACCGGTTCAGCACGAACCGGTGCTAAAGGGCAACCACGTGGCACGAGCCACCTCCGGGGGCCGGGAGCCCTTTAGTACCGGTTGTTAACACCAACCGGTACTAAAATGTTGGGGGGGGGGGGTTTGGTTTTACGATTTCTTTTTCATTTAATTTTGTGTTTTCCATTTTAATTCTTTTTCGTTTGCTGGTATTTTATGGTACTACACATTGTATACGTTATGCACATATATATATAAATAGAATTTCTAGTAGAACCAATCATATATATCATCAATCATGTCTCACAAACCACCATATTAATTCACACATACACACATGTATAGCTATATATATACAATTTCTCCTACATATGCATGTTGCCTTCGGAGCCAGTGGCATTAGCCTGATTGGTGCCTTCGGAGCACGATGACAATTGGAAGTGGTTCATGTCTTTTTCAATGGGGGCGGTAGTGGGTAATAGTATTCTCCCTTCGGATATATGACCTAGTCGAGCAAAAATCCCGCTCTTTCCTCTTGAAGTGCTTGTACGCGCTCCGTTGGTAGGAGTTTGTCCCGCACCTCTTTGAACTGTTAAGGAGATCAATATGCATGTGTATTAGTTGTGTGACTAGATATCGATAATGGTGTAAAAATTGTGAATATTGTTCTGACAAACGTACCCATTCCTGTCTTTGAGATCTTCTCCTTTCGGACGCCATCATGCGAATGTTCTCGCAAACGCAGTATGCACACAGATCAGTCCCCGGCGCATGCTTCAGGGCCTTTATTACGAGAATGGAATTTAATTTGATCAGATAATAATTAATCAAGCATGATAATTAAAGAGATGGCAGCTAGCTAGCTAGCTAGTACTACTTAATTACTTACCTTGGCTCGAAACCATTTCAGCTTTTGGTTCCATTCGCCTGGAGTGACGCTGATGAACCTTGCCCAAGCCCTACCCGCCGACGAAGAAAATGAATAAAGGGGTTATTAAATAGTTCATATCATGAAATGACGAACTAAATAGGCCGAGATATATAGTTAATAATGATTGAAATTACCTGTTGACTATCCCAAACAAGATGTTATAGTCAGTATTTGCTTTGAGTAGCGAGTCCAGTATTTCAACTGTTCCGGCGTCAACTTTAATGATACACAAGATCCAGTGAAATCTGCATGCACACACGTTTGCATGTCTTAATTAAGCGGGCATATGTAAGCAAAAACATGTAGCTAGCTAGTAGGCAAAAACAGAGAATTTGTAGTACAAGAAAATGTGTGACTCACTCGAAGTTGTAAGGAAGTAGTATATCTTCATTGTATTTGAGGCACTTGAAGAACTCTAGCATGCTGTCCTCTACCTCTTTTTCATAATATGCATCTAATTTCCATGTGTATTCATTAACGGTGTTTGGGTCAATGAACCCAATGCCATAGCGTCCACCTTTTCTCATTTCGGACATCTTCATCCTGCATAATACCACAGAAAAGAATATAGTGGGTATAATTACACGTAATGATTGATCAAAAGGATCACTACAGCTAGCTTGAGACTTAAATTACAGAAAGAAATCACTTACAGACAATAGCAACTGATGATAGATTTGTCGAGTGCGTCTTGATTGTATAACTGAAACAGTTCAGAATACTCAACGGCCACAGCTTTCTCATGGTAGTAATCATCCTTCTTGACATACACCATGAGGGACTCTCGATCGGATCTCTTGCTAATGTCCATGTACCATTGATGCAATTCATACATTCTCGTTGGGAGCTTCTTGACATCTTCTGGCTTGACCAAAGGTTGGACCCGGACAAATTTCTGTTTTATTTCCTCCTCTATAATCAGAGGCATGTCCTCGATCTCGAGGAGTTGTCCAACAGTGATCTTGAGTTCTTCAGCCTGCATTATAGGCTCCTGGGTTATTACCACATTGCCCACCTCGGGAACGTAAACCATTTGGCCACAATAATATTGGGCGCGCGTACTGTCACGTGTTTTTGGCGGCACAACAAGCGGGGGGATCGATTGCACAGCCTGTTTTCCCAGCTGGGCAACAGTTTTCCCGCATGTTTTGACAACTGCTTGTTGTTTGCTCGAGCTCCAGCTCGCCTCCTTCTGTAGACGTTGTCGATGTAACTTCCTGATGTGGCGCTCATAGTCTGAGTCAACAGGCTTAGGAGCTGGTGGTTGAGCCATACGAATGAAGTGGTCAACTACTTCCACAGGCACTTTCTCCTTTGGCGGCGGTGGCGGTTTCGGTCCAAAATGGGCGTCGACTTCTGCCCGCACTATGGCATTGGTTTGCTCCTCGGTCTTGTCGTAAGCCCTCACAGGAAGAGGAGTACTGAGGTTTGGACCATATTTATATTGCTTGCCTCCACCTGTACTTCTTGTACTATCACCTTGACTCGTACCGCTACGCACCATAGCTGCGGGGTGTCTCTTCTGCGATTGCTGAGGCGGCGGAGATGGCTGATGGGGCTGAGTTGGACGAGGAGTGGACGTCTGATGCGGTGTCGGACTTGGAGGAGGAGTGGCCTGACACTTTGCCGGACTTGGAGGAGGAGGAGTGGCCTCACGCGTTGGTGGACTTGGAGGAGCGGGAGTCTGCTGACTCGGTGACGGACTTCGACGAGGAGTCGGGTGACGCGGTGCCGGTGGCCTTCGAAAGATGATGCAATCCTTTCTCCATAGGATGACACGATGTATGGCCTCTCCCAATGTGTGCTCGTCGTCACCTCCAGGAATGTCAAGCTGTAGCTCCGAATAAGGGGCCACCACCTCATCAACCAAGACACGAGCATAGCCCGCTGGAATCGGGTTGCAATGGAAGGTTGCCTCGGGGGAATTGGAAAAAGCAACGACGTCCGCCACCTTCATGGATATGTTCTTCATTTTGAAGTGTAGCTTGCAGTTAGTGTTCTCCGTGATGTCATCCACGGGGTATCTATCCAGCACTACTGCGTCGCCCGGGGGGGGACCCACGCTACTTCTCGGCATGGATGGGGCGATGGTATCCAATGCTGGATCATCCGCTAGCTGCTGCAGCTGCTGAGACTCCCTTTGCTCGCTAAGTGAGTCGATCTGCTCCTGCTGCCGCTGGAATTTAGCTGCCAATTCCGCTTGACTTGCTTCTAGTCCTTGAAGGCGTTCATAGTCCCGCTTCCTCTGCTCCTCCTCCATCTTCCTCTTCTTCTCCTCCGCAATCTTCTTTCTCGCACGGGTTTTGTAGTCGGCGTTCCAGTCCGAAAACCCCTCATACCACGGAATAGCGCCCTTGCCTCGTGTTCTTCCCGGGTGTTCAGGATTTCCCAGGGCACGCGTAAGCTCGTCGTTCTCTCTGTTGGGCTGGAACACCCCCGATCGAGCCTCTTCTATTGCAACAAGTAGCGCATCGTCGGCTCCGTTCAGACATGCCTTCGTCGAAACATTGCCTGTCTTTGGGTCCAACTCCCCCCCATGCGCATAGAACCAAGTCCTGCACCTGGGGGGCTGAAGGAAATATGCCCTAGAGGCAATAATAAAGTTATTATTTATTTCCTTATATCATGATAAATGTTTATTATTCATGCTAGAATTGTATTAACCGGAAACATAATACATGTGTGAATACATAGACAAACAGAGTGTCAGTAGTATGCCTCTACTTGACTAGCTCGTTAATCAAAGATGGTTATGTTTCCTAACCATGAACAAAGAGTTGTCATTTGATTAACGGGATCACATCATTAGTTGAATGATCTAATTGACATGACCCATTCCATTAGCTTAGCACCCGATCGTTTAGTATGTTGCTATTGCTTTCTTCATGACTTATACATGTTCCTATCACTATGAGATTATGCAACTCCCGTTTGCCGGAGGAACACTTTGGGTGCTACCAAACGTCACAACATAACTGGGTGATTATAAAGGAGTACTACAGGTGTCTCCAAAGGTAGATGTTGGGTTGGCGTATTTCGAGATTAGGATTTGTCACTCCGATTGTCGGAGAGGTATCTCTGGGCCCTCTCGGTAATGCACATCACATAAGCCTTCAAGCACTGCAACTAATATGTTAGTTGTGAGATGATGTATTACGGAACGAGTAAAGAGACTTGCTGGTAACGAGATTGAACTAGGTATTGGATACCGACGATCGAATCTCGGGCAAGTAACATACCGATGACAAAGGGAACAACGTATGTTGTTATGCGGTCTGACCGATAAAGATCTTCGTAGAATATGTAGGAGCCAATATGGGCATCCAGGTCCCGCTACTGGTTATTGACCGGAGACGTGTCTCGGTCATGTCTACATTGTTCTCGAACCGTATGGTCCGCACGCTTAAGGTTTCGATGACAGTTATATTATGAGTTTATGAGTTTTGATGTACCGAAGGAGTTCAGAGTCCCAGATGAGATCGGGGACATGACGAGGAGTCTCAAAATGGTCGAGACATAAAGATCGATATATTGGACGACTATATTCGGACTTCGGAAAGGTTTCGAGTGATTCGGGTATTTTTCGGAGGTACCGGGGAGTTACGGGAATACGGGGAAGAGTAATGGGCCTTGATGGGCTTTAGTGGGAAGAGGAAAAAGGCTGCTGCGCCCCCCCTCCCCTCTAGTCCGAATTGGACTAGGGAAAAGGGGGCCGGCCACCTTTCCTACTCCTCCACTTCCTTCTCCCTTCCTCCCCTCTTGATGGACTCCTACTAGGACTTGGAGTCCTAGTAGGACTCCCATCCTGGCCGCACCAATAGCCTTGGCCGGCCTCCTCCTCCTCCATCCTTTATATACTGAGGCAGGGGGCACCCCATAGACACACAAGTTGATCCTTGGTGATCGTTCCTTAGCCGTGTGCGGTGCCCCCTGCCACCAAATTCCACCTCGATCATATTGTTGCAGTGCTTAGGCGAAGCCCTGCGTCGGTAGTACATCAAGATCGTCACCATGCCGTCGTGCTGATGGAACTCTTCCTCGACGCTTTGCTGGATCGGAGCCCGAGGATCGTCATCGAGCTGAACGTGTGCTAAGAACTCGGAGGTGCCGGAGTAACGGTGCTTAGATCGGTCGGATCGGGAAGACGTACGACTACTTCCTCTACGTTGTGTGATCGCTTCCGCAGTCGGTCTGCGTTGGTACGTAGACAACACTCTCCCCCTCGTTGCTATGCATCACCATGATCTTGCGTGTGCGTAGGAAAATTTTTGAAATTACTACGTTCCCCAACAGTGGTATCAGAGCCTAGGTTTTATGGTTTGATGTTAATGGCACGAGTAGAACACAAGTGAGTTGTGGGCGATACAAGTCATACTGCCTACCAGCATGTCATACTTTGGTTCGGCGGTATTGTTGGACGAGACGACCCGGACCAACCTTACGCGTACGCTTACGCGAGACCGGTTCCCTCGACGTGCTTTGCACATAGATGGCTTGCGGGCGACAGTCTCTCCAACTTTAGTTGAACCAAATGGAGATCACAAGCACAAGATGATGATGGCCATATCATATCACTTATATTGATTGCATGTGATGTTTATCCTTTTATGCATCATATCTTGCTTTGATTGACGGTAGCATTATAAGATGATCTCTCACTAAATTATCAAGAAGTGTTCTCCCTGAGTATGCACCGTTGCCAAAGTTCGTCGTGCCCAGACACCACGTGATGATCGGGTGTGATAAGCTCTACGTCCATCTACAACGGGTGCAAGCCAGTTTTGCACACGCAGAATACTCAGGTTAAACTTGACGAGCCTAGCATATGCAGATATGGCCTCGGAACACAGAGACCGAAAGGTCGAGCGTGAATCATATAGTAGATATGATCAACATAACGATGTTCACCATTGAAAACTACTCCATCTCACGTGATGATCGGTTATGGTTTAGTTGATTTGGATCACGTGATCACTTAGAGGATTAGAGGGATGTCTATCTAAGTGGGAGTTCTTAAGTAATATGATTAATTGAACTTTAATTTATCATGAACTTAGTCCTGGTAGTATTAGCATATCTATGTTGAAGATCAATAGCTCGCGTTGTTGCTTTCATATGTTTATTTTGATATGTTCCTAGAGAAAATTGTGTTGAAAGATGTTAGTAGCAATGATACGGATTGGATCCCTGATCTGAGGTTTATCCTCATTGCTGCACAGAAAAATTATGTCCTTGATGCACCGCTAGGTGACAGACCTATTGCAGGAGCAGATGCAGACGTTATGAACGTTTGGCTAGCTCAATATGATGACTACTTGATAGTTTAGTGCACCATGCTTAATGGCTTAGAATCGGGACTTCAAAGACGTTTTGAACGTCATGGACCATATGAGATGTTCCAGGAGTTGAAGTTAATATTTCAAGCAAATACCCGAGTTGAGAGATATGAAGTCTCCAACAAGTTCTATAGCTAAAAGATGGAGGAGAATCGCTCAACTAGTGAGCATGTGCTCAGATTGTCTGGGTACTACAATCGCTTGAATCAAGTGGGAGTTAATCTTCCAGATAAGATAGTGATTGACAGAATTCTCTAGTCACCATCACCAAGTTAGTAGAACTTCGTGATGAACTATGATATACAAGGGATAACGGAAACGATTCCCAAGCTCTTCGTGATGCTGAAATTGATGAAGGTAGAAATCAAGAAAAACATCAAGTGTTGATGGTTGACAAGACCACTAGTTTGAAGAAAAGGGCAAAAGGGAAGAAGGGGAACTTCAAGAAGAACGGCAAGCAAGTTGCTGCTCAAGTGAAGAAGCCCAAGTCTGGTCCTAAGCCTGAGACTAAGTGCTTCTACTGCAAAGGGACTGGTCACTGGAAGCGGAACTGCCCCAAGTATTTGGCGAATAAGAAAGATGGCAAAGTGAACAAAAGTATATTTGATATACATGTTATTGACATGTGCTTTACTAGTGTTTATAGCAACCCCTCAGTATTTGATATTGGTTCAGTTGCTAAGAGTAGTAACTCGAAACAGGAGTTCAGAATAAACAGAGACTAGTTAAGGGTGAAGTGACGATGTGTGTTGGAAGTAGTTCCAAGATTGATATGATCATCATCGCACACTCCCCTATACTTTCGGGATTAGTGTTGAACTTAAATAAGTGTTATTTGCTTTTTGCGTTGAGCATGAATATGATTTGATCATGTTTATTGCAATACAGTTATTCATTAAAGTCAGAGAATAATTGTTGTTCTGTTTACATGAATAAAACCTTCGATGGTCATACACCCAATGAAACAAGTTCGTTGGATCTCGATCGTAGTGATACACATATTCATAATATTGAAACCAAAAGATGCAAAGTTAATAATGATAGTGCAACTTATTTGTGGCACTGCCGTTTAGGTCATATTGGTATAAAGCGCATGAAGAAACTCCATGCTGATGGGCTTTCGGAATCACTTGATGCTTGCGAACCATGCCTTTTGGGCAAGATGACTAAAACGCCGTTCTCCGGAACAATGGAGCAAGCAACATATTTGTTGGAAATCATACATACTGATGTATGTGGTCCGATGAATATTTAAGGCTTACAGCGGGTATCATTATTTTCTGACCTTCACAGATGATTTGAGCAGATATGGGTATATCTACTTAATGAAATAGAAGTCTGATACATTTGAAAAGTTCATATAATTTCAGAGTGAAGTGGAAAATCATCGTAACAAGAAAATAAAGTTTCTACGATTTGATCGTGGAAAAGAGTATTTGAGTTACGAGTTTGGTCTTCAGTTAAAACAATGTGAAATAGTTTCACTACTCACGCCACCTGGAACACCACAACATAATGGTGTGTCCGAACTCATAACCGTACTTTATTGGATATAGTGCAATCTATGATGTTTCTTACCGATTTACCACTATTGTTTTTGGGGTCATGCATTAGAGACAGCTGCATTCACGTTAAAAAAGGGGCACCATCTATATCCGTCGAGACGACGCCTTATGAACTATGGTTTGGCAAGAAACCAAAGTTGTCGTTTCTTGAAGTTTGGGGTTGCGATGCTTATGAGAAAAAGTTTCATCCTGATAAGCTCAAACCCAAATCGGAGAAATATGTCTTCATAGGATACCCAAAGGAGACTATTGGGTACACCTTCTATCACAGATCCTAAGGCAAGACATTCGTTGCTTATAATGGATCCTTTCTAGAGAAGGAGTTTCTCTTAAAAGAAGTAAGTGGGAGGAAAGTAGAAAACTTGATAAGGTAATTGTACCTTCTACCTTATTGGAAAGTAGTTCATCACAAAAATCTGTTCTTGTGACTACTACACCAATTAGTGAGGAAGCTAATGATGATGATCATGTAACTTCAGATCAAGTTACTACCGAATCTCGTAGGTAAACCAGAGTGAGATCCGCACCAGAGTGGTACGGTAATCCTGTTCTAGAGGTCATGTTACTTGACCATGACGAACCTACGAACTATGAGGAAGCGATGATGAGCCCAGATTCCGCGAAATGGTTTGAGGCCATGAAATCTGAGATATGATCCATGTATGAGAACAAAGTTTGGACTTTGGTTCACTTGCCCGATGATCAGCAAGCAATTGAGAATAAATGGATCTTCAAGAGGAAGACGGACGCTGATAGTAGTGTTACTATCTACAAAGCTAGAATTGTCGCAAAAGGTTTTCGACAAGTTCAAGGTGTTGACTACGATGAGAGCTTCTCACTCGTATCTATGCTTGAGTCTGTCCGAATCATGTTAGTAATTGCCGCATTTTATGAAATCTGGCAAATGGATAAACAAAACTGCATTCCTTAATGGATTTATTAAAGAAGAGTTGTATATGATGCAACAGAAGGTTTTGTCAATCCGAAAGGTACTAACAAAATGTGCAAGCTCCAGCGATCCATCTGTGGACTGGTGCAAGCATCTCGGAGTTGGAATATACGCTTTGATAAGTTGATCAAAGCATATAGTTTTATACAGACTTGCGGTGAAGCCTGTATTTACGAGAAAGTGAGTGGGAGCACTACAGCATTTCTGATAAGTATATGTGAATGACATATTGTTGATCAGAAATAATGTAGAATTATTCTGTAAAGCATAAAGGAGTGTTTGAAAGGAGTTTTTCAAAGAAAGACTTCGGTGAAGCTGCTTACATATTGAGCTTCAAGATCTATAGAGATAGATCAAGACGCTTGATAAGTTTTTTCAATGAGTACATACCTTGACAAGATTTTGAAGTAGTTCAAAATGGAGCAGTCAAAGAAAGAGTTCTTGCCTGTATTACAAGGTGTGAAGTTGAGTAAGACTCAAAGCCCGACCACGGCAGAAGATAGAAAGAGAATGAAAGTCATTCCCTATGCCTTGGCCATAGGTTCTATAAAGTATGTCATGCTGTATACCAGATCTATTGTATACCCTGCATTGATTTGGCAAGGGAGTACAATAGTGATCTAGGACTAGATCACTGGACAGCGGTCAGAATTATCCTTAGTGAAATAAGGATATGTTTCTCGATTATGGACGTGACAAAAAGGTTCATCGTAAAGGGTTACGTCGATGCAAGTTTTTGACACTGATCCAGATGAATCTAAAGTCTCAATCTGGATACATATTGAAAGTGGGAGCAATTAGCTAGAGTAGCTCCGTGTAGAGCATTGTAGACATAGAACTTGCAAAATACTTACGGATCTGAATGTGACAGACCCGTTGACTAAAATTATCTCACAAGCAAAACATGATCACACCTTAGTACTCTTTGGGTGTTAATCACATAGATATGTGAACTAGATTACTGACTCTAGTAAACCCTTTGAGTGTTGGTCACATGACGATGTGAACTATGGGTGTTAATCACATGGTGAGGTAAACTATTGCTGTTAAATCACATGGCGATGTGAACTAGATTATTGACTCTAGTGCAAGTGGGAGACTGAAGGAAATATGCCCTAGAGGCAATAATAAAGTTATTATTTATTTCCTTATATCATGATAAATGTTTATTATTCATGCTAGAACTGTATTAACCGGAAACATAATACATGTGTGAATAAATAGACAAACAGAGTGTCACTAGTATGCCTCTACTTGACTAGCTCGTTAATCAAAGATGGTTATGTTTCCTAACCATGAACAAAGAGTTGTTATTTGATTAACGGGATCACATCATTAGTTGAATGATCTGATTGACATGACCCATTCCATTAGCTTAGCACCCGATCGTTTAGTATGTTGCTATTGCTTTCTTCATGACTTATACATGTTCCTATGACTATGAGATTATGCAACTCCCGTTTGCCGGAGGAACACTTTGGGTGCTACCAAACGTCACAACGTAACTGGGTGATTATAAAGGAGTACTACAGGTGTCTCCAAAGGTAGATGTTGGGTTGGCGTATTTCGAGATTAGGATTTGTCACTCCAATTGTCGGAGAGGTATATCTGGGCCCTCTCGGTAATGCACATCACATAAGCCTTGCAAGCACTTCAACTAATATGTTAGTTGTGAGATGATGTATTACGGAACGAGTAAAGAGACTTGCCGGTAACGAGATTGAACTAGGTATTGGATACCGACGATCGAATCTCGGGCAAGTAACATACCGATGACAAAGGGAACAACGTATGTTGTTATGCGGTCTGACCGATAAAGATCTTCGTAAAATATGTAGGAGCCAATATGGGCATCCAGGTCCCGCTATTGGTTATTGACCGGAGACGTGTCTCGGTCATGTCTACATTGTTCTCGAACCGTAGGGTCCGCACGCTTAAGGTTTCGATGACAGTTATATTATGAGTTTATGAGTTTTGATGTACCGAAGGAGTTCGGAGTCCCGGATGAGATCGGGGACATGACGAGGAGTCTCAAAATGGTCAAGACGTAAAGATCGATATATTGGACGACTATATTCGGACTTCGGAAAGGTTCCGAGTGATTCGGGTATTTTTCGGAGGTACCGGGGAGTTACGGGAATACGGGGAAGAGTAATGGGCCTTGATGGGCTTTAGTGGGAAGAGGAAAAAGGCTGCTGTGCCCCCCCTCCCCTCTAGTCCGAATTGGACTAGGGAAAAGGGGGCCGGCCACCTTTCCTACTCCTCCACTTCCTTCTCCCTTCCTCCCCTCTTGATGGACTCCTACTAGGACTTGGAGTCCTAGTAGGACTCCCATCCTGGCCGCACCAATAGCCTTGGCCGGCCTCCTCCTCCTCCATCCTTTATATACTGAGGCAGGGGGCACCCGATAGACACACAAGTTGATCCTTGGTGATCGTTCCTTAGCCGTGTGTGGTGCCCCCTGCCACCAAATTCCACCTCGATCATATTGTTGCAGTGCTTAGGCGAAGCCCTGCGTCGGTAGTACATCAAGATCATCACCACGCCGTCGTGCTGACGGAACTCTTCCTCGACGCTTTGCTGGATCGGAGCCCGAGGATCGTCATCGAGCTGAACGTGTGCTAAGAACTCGGAGGTGCCGGAGTAACGGTGCTTGGATCCGTCGGATCGAGAAGACGTACGACTACTTCCTCTATGTTGTGTGATCGCTTCCGCAGTCGGTCTGCGTTGGTACGTAGACAACACTCTCCCCCTCGTTGCTATGCATCACCATGATCTTGCGTGTGCGTAGGAAATTTTTTGAAATTACTACGTTCCCCAACAGGGGCCACCTCTTAGTAACCGGAGTGACACTTGCATCCTCCATCTCTTTCTCAGACTTATTCCACTTAGGCATTGCCACCGCGTAGCCACCTGGCCCCAGCTTATGGAACTTATCCTTTTTTTCGGCATTCTTCTTGTTTATTCTCGACCGTTCCTTAGCTAATTCTGAATCCTTGAATTTCACGAAATCGTCCCAATGAGCACTTTGATTCTCTAGTATCCCCTCGAATACTGGAGTCTTCCTTCCTCCCTTGACGTACTTCTCCCACGTCATTCTCTTGTGGTTCTTGAATGCAACCGCCATCTTCCTAAAAGCTGCGTTCTTGACTTTCCGCACATCTGCTTCTGTGAAATGATCTGGTAGGGTGAAATGTTCCATGAGAGTATCCCAAAGCAGATTTTTTTTGATTCTCGTCGACAAAAGTAACATCTGGACGTGGATTTGCTGGCTTTCTCCATTCTTGAAGGGAGATCGGGAGTTGGTCCTTCACAAGAACTCCACACTGACGAACGAACTTGTCCGCAATCTTCTTAGGCGCTAATGGTTCGCCATTAGGTTTGAATGCCTCGATATTGTACTTTACGCCCTCCTTCAACTTTTTGTTCGGGCCTCATTTCGTCCTTTTGCCTGAAGATTTGCTCGATTTGGATGGCTGAAAGAAGAAAGATCGATTCGTTAATATATCTTCAACTCATTTAAAACATGCGATGATCACCAGATTCCTGCTTATATAAATATATATACCTCGCCGGTGTTTGTTGTTTCAGGATCAACATGTTCTTCGTCGTAGTTCATGACTTCATCTTCTCGGTCGTCGCGATCGAATATCATATCACCTTCTCCGGTGTTGTTTAGAAATTCGGAGCCGTCAAAATCTTCTTCATTCTGATCATCATCTGGCCCACGTATGATATCGAACATGGTCTGTTCTCTCTCTCTGTCGGTATTGTCTGCCATAGCTTTTATTTAACTATGCCAAAAGAAATATAAAACAATTTAGTATAATCTCGAATAATAGATATAATCTCGAATACATCGTCTCGAATAATAGATATAATCTCGAATACATCGTCTCGAATAATAGATTTAATCTCGAATATGTCGTCTCGAATAATAGATATAATCTCGTCGAATACATCATCTCAAATAATATATATAATCTCGAATAAATCATCTCGAATATTATATATCGAATACATCACTAGCTAGCTAGCTAGCTAATAAAGATCGAATACTAGAGAGTAATCTAGGCGGTGGACAACCAAAGTGAAGGACCATCACTGGATCATAGCTCGGGTGATCTCCCCAAAGAACCTGCCAGGTATTGGAGAACCTGACGTCCATAGCAGCCATGTAGCGATGGACGTGCTCGTCCTCCTCCCTGACACGGCGACGTACCACCTCCGGCGGGGCCGGCTCCCTCCGCACTGAAAGTGGCCCACGCGAATGCCACCAAAGAAGATGAGGGTCGACGACGGGACCAGGGGCCGGGTTCCTCACCAAGCGTCGCGCCCCTGAAGGTAGCACCTCCCAGTGCCAGCCCGGCGGAGCCCAGTCCCGGACATGGGTCCTCTGAAGCAGGACATCGTCGCGGACGTGTCGACGGCGAGGATGCGGGCCGGGCATCATCGACAACAAAATACTATATGCCGTAAAAGTAAAGTAACATTTTTTAAATGATGGATTGTGATGATTTCATATATGCAAATTCTAAATTTTATAACTAAAAATATAAGAAACTAAAAAAACATCGATCATCGTCTAACAATTTGAAATTAATCTAATTCATCTAGCTAGCTAAAACTAACATTTCCAAAATTTCTAACATTTCTATATAACTAACATTTCTATAACATTTGACATTATATATATTATAACTGACATTTCTACATACTATTTGACATTAATCTAATCTAATCTAATTAATTCATCTAAAACTTTGTATGAAAAACAGAAAAACAGAAAAAACTAAAAGCTAAAAACAAAAAAATTGTGTGTGTGTGCACGTCTAGTGTGTGTGTGTGTAGTGTGTGTGTGTGTGTGTGTGTGTGTGTGTGCACGCGCGCGCGTGTGGGTGCGCTACGGTCGGCGCCGGTGTGCGCTACGATCGATTGGAGGGAGGAAAGGGGCCGGGGGAGGGGCTCACAGTGCGCGCGGGCAAGGTCGAGGCGACGGCGACGGCGAGGCGAGGTCGAGGCGACGGCGACGGCGACGGCGAAGCGAGGGGATCGGCGACCGGGACGGCGACGGGGGTGCCGCGGAGTCGACGGGGACAACGCGACGAGGCGGGGGCGTCGCGGAGTCGACGGGGATGGCGCGACGGGGGCGGCGACGGCGCGGGACGGGGCGGCGGCAGTGAGAAGTGGGAGATGAGAAACTGTAAATTTTCGAAGTGTTTCTTATATAGGGGACACCTTTAGTACTGGTTGGAGCCACCAACCGGTACTAAAGGCCTGTTTTGGCCAGGCCAAGCGGCGGGAAGCACCCCCTTTAGTACCGGTTCCTGGCTCCAACTGGACTAAAGGCCCCCCTTTAGTATCGGTTGGTGCCACGAACCGGTACTAAAGGGGGGTGCGCTGCCAGGCGAGGGGCGCAAAGTTTAGTCCCACCTCGCCTAGCAAAGGGCAGCCGCACTGGTTTATAAACCCAGCCGCGGCTACTCCTTCGAGCTCCTCTGAAATGCAGGCCTTCTGGGCCTATCTCTTCTACTCTGCCCTGTGGGGCCTATTGGGCTTGCGGGCCTGCATCCTGGCCCAACCACAGGTTGGGTTTCTAGTCGTATGCAGGCCGCTGTGGCCCGGTAGGCGGGCTTTTTTCATTTAGTTTTTTCTTTTCTGCTTTATTTATTTTTAGTTGTTTTTTGCTGTATTTAGAGTTTCTTTGTGAATATTTTTGAAAGTTTTTAGAAACTTTCAGTTAGTGTCGGTAGTTTTTTAATTTGAGTAGTTTAAATTTTGAATTATTTGAAATTTGTGTGAATCACTAGTTTGTGAATAACTTAACTTTAAAAATACATTTTCCAGTGATTCTTTTTTCTTATGTTTAATATTAGTGTGTTTTATCATTATATTCAATTTGGTAATGCTTAAGTTATTTAAAAAATGAAATTCCTTTGTAACGGATGAGTTTTCGTCCGAAACCCTGATACTTCGAAACAGATTGTCCATTTTGTACACGAAGTGCATCCAGTTTTTGCGGTAATCCTCTCTACTTTTTTGCACATGCTATGTGGGTGAAATTATGATACCATGCCAACTTTCATCCTTTTCTGAGTTCATTTGAAATGCTTTTCAATTTCAGGGTCATTTTGCTGAAAAAAATCAGTAAATGCATGAAAGAATTTGCTTGCACATAAAATTTCTTCGCGTTTCAAATGCGAAAACACATAACTAGCTACCCTAACTATTACAGAGATTCCCTCCTGGGTGTGAAACACAGAAGAAAGTGATGATAGTTAAGCCGATCACATCCCAGATCTTTGGGTGTGAAACTTTTTCTTCGCGTGTGTCCCTTTGCGTCGTAGCCATGGAAAATCTTCATCATTTAACGGGATGCTCGGGTCAATATTCACTGTGAATGGAGCAATTTCATCAAACTTTTCATAATCTTCTGACTTGTCTATCTTGTCATCCACTCCCACGATGTTTCTCTTCCCAGAAAGAACTATGTGCCGCTTTGGCTCATCGTACGATGCATTCGCTTCCTTATCTTTTCTTTTTCTTGGCTTGGTAGACATGTCCTTCACATAGAAAACCTGTGCCACATCATTGGCTAGGACGAATGGTTCGTCTGCATACGCAAGATTGTTGAGATCCACTGTTGTCATTCTGTACTGCGGGTCTTCCGTTACCCCGCCTCGTGTCATATTGACCCATTTGCACCGAAACAAAGGGACCTTCAAACCACGTCGACGATGCTTGCCTTTCTTTCTTACGGGATGCCTGCTCGGAAGAAATCGACGATGTCCCAGTACACATTCTTATTAGCCAAATATATACTGTCGGTATCGTCCAAACAGTGCGTGCATGCGCGGTATCCCTTGTTTGTCTGTCCAGAAAGGTTACTGAGAGCAGGCCAATCATTGATGGTCACGAACAGCAACGCCTTTAGGTCAAATTCTTCCCCCATGTGCTCATCCCACGCACGTACACCTGTTCCATTCCACAGTTGTAAGAGTTCTTCAACTAATGGCCTTAAGTAAACATCAATGTCGTTGCCGGGTTGCTTAGGGCCTTGGATGACCACTGGCATCATAATGAACTTCCGCTTCATGCACAACCAAGGAGGAAGGTTATACAAACATAGAGTCACAGGCCAGGTGCTATGGTTGCTGCTCTGCTCCCCAAAAGGATTAATGCCATCTGCGCTTAGACCAAACCATACGCTCCTTGCGTCATCTGCAAACTCATTCCCGTACTTTCTTTCGATTTTTCTCCACTGCGACCCGTCAGTGGGTACTCTCAACTTTCCGTCTTTCTTACGGTCTTCTCTGTGCCATCGCATCGCCTTGGCATGCTCTTTGTTTTAGAACAAACATTTCAACCGTGGTATTATAGGAGCATACCACATCACCTTGGCAGGAATCTTCTTCCTGGGGCGCCGGCCCTCGACATCACCAGGGTCATCACGGCTGATCTTATAGCGCAATGCACCACATACCGGGCAAGCGTTCAAATCCTCGTACTCACCGCAGTAGAGGATGCAATCATTAGGGCATGCATGTATCTTCTGCACCTCTAACCCTAGAGGGCAGATGGCCTTCTTTGCTTCGTACGTACTCTCGGGCAATTCGTTGTCCTTTGGAAGCATATCCTTTATCATTACCAGCAACTTTCCAAATCCCTTGTCAGATACACCATTCTCTTCCTTCCATTGCAGCAATTCCAGTGTGGTGCCCAGCTTTTTCTTGTCACCTACGCAATTCGGGTACAACAATTTTTTGTGATCCTCTAACATGCGCTGCAACTTCTTCTTCTCCAAATCACTTGCGCAGTTTCTCTTTGCATCGGCAATGGCCCGACCTAGATCATCAACGGGCTCATCTGATGCCTCTTCTTCAGCTTCTTCCCGCATTACCGGCTCAGCTTCTTCCCCCATTGTTGTATCATCGTATTCAGGGAACACATGGCCAGGATAGCTGTCGTCGTCCTCTTCTTCTTCATTGTCTTCCATCATAACCCCTCTTTCTCCGTGCTTGGTCCAAACATTATAATGGGGCATGAAACCGGACTTAAACAGGTGGACGTGAATGGTTCTTGACGTAGAGTAATTGTTACCATTATTACAGCGAGCACATGGATAAGGCATAAAACCATCCGCCCGCTTATTTGCCTCAGCCGCAAGCAGAAAAGTATGGACGCCCTCAACGAACTGGGGAGAGCATCGGTCATCATACATCCATTGCCGGCTCATCTTCATTACACAACACCGAATAGACCAAATTAATACAAGTTCATACTTAAAGTTCATACAACACTTAAATGCAACAAACAAATAACTCTCTAGCTAAAGCATTTAAATGCAACAACAAATACGATCAACATTGCAACTAAGGTAACAATGGATCCAACAGCATAATGATACCAAGCCTCACTATCGATGGCATATTTTCTAATCTTTCTAATCTTCAAGTGCATTTTCTCCATCTTGATCTTGTGATCATCGACGACATCGGCAACATGCAACTCCAATTCCATCTTCTCCCCCTCAATTCTTTTCAACTTTTCTTTCAGGTACTCGTTTTCTCTTTCAACTAAATTTAACCTCTCGGCAATAGGGTCGGTTGGAATTTCCGGTTCACATACCTCCTAGAAAAAATTTCTATGTCAACTTGATGGGCATAATTTGTCATAAACACAAAATGCAACTAGTTTTAAAAGAGAATATACATACCACATTCGAATCATAACAAGGACTAGGGCCGACGGGGACGGATATCAAAACCATGGCACTATATGTATGACAAACAACGTACAGGTAAGATAATTATACGAGTAACTATATATCCAAATCAGACAAACATCAATTTTTATATAAAATTTCATGAACAAGAGGCTCACCACAAGGTGGTGCCAGCGACGGGACGGTGCGGGCGATTGACGGTGGCTACGATGGAGATTTAGAAGGCACTAAGTAAACCACACCTACATATGCAAACTAAGTGTTATTTTTGACCTCAAATTGCATATAAATCAAATACTAGCACATACATATATATATATATATCCTCCCAAATTACTAAACTCACAAATTAATCACTATATAAAGCATTGCAAGAGCTAATCTAGCAATGAGAGATGAAAGGACAAAGTTGCTAACCTTTGTGGTCATTTGAATGGGTGGGGGCCTTCAAATCTTGACAAATTTTGGGCAAAATGTGTGATGAGCTCGAGAGGAAGAGGGGAAGAACAGAGAGGAGAGGGGAAAGGGGAAGAACAGAGCGAGCTCGGGTGGACGAAGGGTTTATGTAGGACGACCTTTAGTACCGGTTCGTGCCAAGAACTGGTACTAAAGGGGCTGGAGGGGCCCCATTCTGACAACATCCTGCCACCACTTTCATTAGTACCTGTTCGTGGCACGAACCGGTGCTAAAGGTTCGCCACGAACCGGTACTAATGGAAGCGGCCCGGCTAGCCGTTGGAACCGGCACTAATGAATGCATTAGTGCCGGCTCAAATACAAACCGGCACTAATGTGCTTCACGTTTGACCCTTTTTCTACTAGTGATCATACCTTGCCTTTCCTATAAGCTTAAATAGTCTTGACCGCGAGGGTGTGAGATTGCTGAGTCCCCATGACTCACAGTTTACTTCCAAACCAGATGCAGGGACCGATGATACTGTTCCAGACGATGTGCTTGAGCTCAAGTGGGAGTTCGATGAAGACTCTCGCCGTTACTATGTGTCTTTCCCAGATGATCAGTAATGGTGCCCAGTTGGGGCGATCGGGGACTTTGTCGCATGTGGGGGTTGATCTTTATTTTGGTACCATAGTCGGACCACGAGTGTTTTGGATGATTTTAATGTTATTCATGTATTTGTGTGACGTGGCGAGTGTAAGCCAACTATGTATCCTTTCCCCTTTTATATATTTACATGGGTTGTTGTGAAGATTACCTTACTTGCGACATTGCTTTCAATGAGGTTATGCCTCTAAGTCGTGCTTCGACATGTAGGAGATATAGCCGCATCGAGGGCGTTACACTTTCCGGCTCTCGGTGGATCTTAATGCATCAAATGAGGTCATGCGGAGAAGGCACCAAAAAACTCGGTCACGTCTGCCTCTGACTTACGATCCTAGGAACCTTTTCCACACACCCGGGGCTGGTCCAAATAACCCGCCGGAGGCAAACCGGATCACGACACCCGGGGCTGGGGCGCCTGTTCAACTGCGGACCATGGAGCCACCCCGTATGAATACTGCTCCGCCTCATTACACACCAATACCATCGGGTCACTTTTCTAACCCTTTGGAGAATCTCATTGCCGCATCGGCTCGTTTGGCGGCTCTTCCGATGGAAGGCGACTCTCCGACAGCAATTGAAACACGAAGGGTGAGAGAACTTCTTCAGACGGCTCTGGCGCAGCAGGATGCTTACTCTTAGAGTCGAGAAAGAATCCATTCAACCCCTCGCCCAAGCTGGAGCCCGAGCTATAGCAGGCATATGGACTCAGCCGCTATGTCGAGCAACGCTCAACGCCATAACCAACCGCGCAGGCATGAGCCAGCGCAGGGTGGGGCCCATAACTTGGCAGATCAGGAGGGAATCTGTCAAGCGACTGAGCGGGCGGTTCAACTGGCAGCTGAGCAGGGGGCTCATCGAGCTTTTCCGGTTTATCCGGCAACCTCTGTTGAGGCAGGAGTGGCCACAAGAATAGGAAGTGTCCCTTGCCTGGTGCCGGCTATACGTAATGAGCGCTTGCCAAAAGACTTTAAGGGGCCTCGTAAGGTGCCTAATTACATGGCCGACTTGCAGCCTGGGGCATGGATTGAAAGTTATGAGATGGGGATGGAGTTGTTGGAGGTCAGCGATGCAGCAATGGCTAAGTATTTCACTATGATGTTGGATGGAACGGCTCGCACTTGGTTGAAAGGGTTGCCACCGAACTCCATCGGCTCATGGGCAGAGTTAAAAGCCTGGTTCATTCAGAACTTCAAGGACACATGTAAACGACCTATGTCAATTGTCGACCTGACTAATTGTAAGCAAGAGGAAGGTGAGTCCACGACCCATTCGATGCGCCGGGTCAAGGAGATAATACATTCATCTGATAAGATGGATGCCGGCTCTGCGGTCTTAATGTTGGAGAAAATTGCCGTTTTGAACCTCTGAAACAGAAGCTGGGGCGGCTCAAGCGTGATTGTAATGACATGGGTCAGTTGATGGCAGCCTTGGTCAAATATGCTGATTCTGACAGTACCAAAGATCCCGTGTCTGGTGAACAAAAGACAGGGAAGGGAAAGAAGAACGGCAACGGCAAGGGTCACCGGCATAACCCGGCAAATCAAGGAGGTAATAAATGTAAGGCTGACGAGTTTGTGGCTAACACCAATACACAGGGCAACAACCAATGGCGCAAGGGTAGGCCACCTCCTCGGTCAGGCGGGTCAGGTCCCACCCTCGAGCAACTACTGAATGAACCTTGTCAAAGACACGGCACCCGGGAGAAGCCAGCTACCCATCTATGGAAGGACTGTACGATCATGAAGGCATTTAAAAATTCCAACATGTTTGATGGTAGCAACGGACCTGGCAGCGGTTCAGGCGAAGGCGGCTTTCATGGCCCGGGCGCCGGTTCAAGCGGGGGCGGTTTTCACGATCAGGGCCATCCAGGTAACCAGGGTGACTATAATCAGCAACCCGGCCAAAGTAATCAGCAGCAACAACAGCAACAGTCCGGGTATCAGAGTAACCCAAAATAGTTGAATAGTGGGCAGTACCACGTATTTAACACTAGTTTTGCAAGAGGGACCAGAAGCTTCATAAGAGGGCTGTCAATGCTGTTGAGCCGGCGATTCCACATTATTTGAGGTGGCCAGAACAGCCTATTGTGTGGAGTAGGGAAGATCACCCTCCCCGGGTTGATAATCCGGGTCACTTGGCCTTGGTGGTGGCACCTCAGGTTGGTGGATATAAGTTCACTAAGGTGCTCATGGACGGAGGCAGTAGCATCAACATCCTCTATTATGAGACGTTTCGTCGGATGGGGTTCATTGATAAGAATCTTAAACAATCCAACACTATTTTTCATGGTGTTGTGCCTGGTAAGTCGGCATACCCAGTTGGTAAGATTGAACTGGAAGTAGCCTTTGGGGATGAATGTGATTCCAGGGCTGAGAAGTTAACTTTTGAGGTGGTTAAAATCAATAGCCCATATCATGCTCTGTTTGGACGGCCGGCTTATGCCAAGTTCATGGCTCGGCCGTGTTATGTGTATCTGCAGCTCAAGATGCCGGGTTATAAAGGCACCATCACAGTACATGGAAGCCAGAAAATAGCCCTGGAATGTGAAGAAGGTGATGCCGCTTATGCTGAGTGTGTTTGTGCGACAAAGGAGTTAAAGTTTTATAAAGATAATGTTGACCCGGCAGACATGACGTCTTTGAAGAAGCCAACTACGGAGCATGAACTGGTGTTGAAATTCAAGCCAGCTGATGACACCAAGATGGTTGATTTTGTGTCTAGCAACTCATCCAAACAGTTTATCATCAGTGCCAACTTGGATCCAAAATAGGAAAGCGCGCTCATCGAGTTCATCCGTGAGAATCGGGACATCTTTGCATGGAAAGCTTCCGACATGTCGGGTGTCCTGAGAGAACTCGCTAAGCACACTCTTAATATTGATCCGAAGTTTAAGCCGGTCAGGAAGTTTCTTCGGCGGTCTAACGAGGAAATGCGCAAGGCCATTGGAGAAGAGGTGGCCCGGCTCTTGGCGGCCGAGTTCATTGTTGAAGTTTTTCACCCAGAGTGGTTGGCTAACCCGGTGCTTGTACTCAAGAAGAATGGCACCTGGCGTATGTGTGTGGATTACATCGATTTGAACTAGGCTTGTCCGGCGATCCTTTTGCTCTCCCTCGTATTGGTCAGATCATTGATGCTACGGCGGGTTGCGAGCGTTTGAGTTTTTTGGATGCATATTCAGGTTATCATCAGATCAAGATGGTAGTTAAGGACCAGGAGAAGACGGCCTTCATCACTCCATTTGGAGCCTTCTGCTATGTGTCTATGCCTTTTGGACTGAAAAGTGCCCAGGCGACTTATCAATGATGTGTACAGAATTGTCTTCACAATCAAATTGGGCGTAATGTGCATGCTTATGTGGATGACATAGTGGTGAAATCCAGAGAAAAGGAAACCTTGGTAACTGATCTGAAGGAGACCTTTGATAACCTCCGGGTCTACAAGATGATGCTTAACCCGGCCAAATGTGTTTTTGGAGTCCCAGCTGGCAAACTTTTGGGTTTTTTGGTGTCTAACAGAGGTATTGAGGCTAATCCGAAGAAAATTAAGGCAATTACATCTCTAGCCAAACCGGTGTGCATCAATGGCGTTCAGCGTTTGGCAGGTCGCGTCGCTGCCTTAAGCCGGTTCATAAGCCGGTTAGGGGAGAAGGCGATGCCTTTGTATCAAATGATGAAAAAGGCGGATGACTTTGTCTGGAGTGACGCTGCTAACTCTGCTTTTGAGGATCTAAAGAAACAGCTCGTTGAGCTGCGGGTTCTCGCTGCTCTGGTTGAGAAAGAGTCATTGTTGTTATATGTAGCTGCTAAGTCGCGTGCTATCAGTGTGGCCATTGTTGTGGAGCGCAAGGAGGCTGGCAAGGAACATCCGGTCCAACGGCCGGTTTACTACGTCGGTGAGGTGCTCATTGAATCTAAACAAAGATATCCACATTGGCAGAAGCTCGTTTATGGGGTGTTCATGGCAAGCCGGAAGCTCAAACATTACTTTCAGGGTCACCCAATCACTGTGGTTAGCTCTGCTCCTCTAGGAGACATCATTCAAAACAGAGAAGCCACAGGACGAGTTGCCAAGTGGGCTATTGAACTTGGGTCTCATGGTTTGAAGTATATGCCATGTACTGCGATCAAATCTCAAGCACTGGTTGACTTCATTAATGACTTGACAGAGTTGCAGATGCGAGAGGAGAAACCAGATAACACATATTGGACGATTCACTTTGATGGGTCCAAACAATTGGAAGGCTCAGGGGCTGGAGTTGTCTTAACTTCTCCTCGAGGGGACAAGTTTTGTTATGTATTGCGATTGATGTTTCCTTGTACTAACAACGCAGCAGAATATGAAGCCTTGCTCCATGGTCTTCGAATGGCTAAAGAGATGAGTCTGAGCCGGGTCCGGTGCCTTGGCGATTCAGATTTGGTGGCTCAACATGTGTCAGGCAAGTGGGATTCCAAGGATCCTCTCATGGCGGCTTATCGTCGCGAGGTCGACGTTGTTGTGGGGCATTTTAAGGGTTATCAAGTGGAACACATTGACCGCAGAAACAATGAAGTGGCCGATGCCTTAAGCCGGTTGGGATCTCAACGTAAGCCGGTACCACCTAACACCTTTTTGGGTGTTTTACATAACTCGTCTGTTAAGTTGCCTACAGAGGAAGATTTGGCCATTCCTGACCCGGAGACACAGTTAGTGGCGGCTACTCATGTTATTCCAGATTGGACAGTACCGTTCCTGGCTTACATGACCCAAGGCGAGTTGCCAGAGGACGAGACCCTGGCCCGACAGATAACCTGACGGTCCAAGTCAATGACGATTTCTGACGGAGAGTTGTATCATCGCAGCATCACTAGAGCGTCTCAGTGGTGTGTGTCTCCTGAAGAAGGTCAAGAAATACTTCGTGAGATCCATGAAGGGGATTGTGGTCATCACACCAGTTCAAAGTCTCTTGTGGCCAAAGCTTTTCGTCATGGTTTTTACTGTTTAACGGCTCATGCTGATGAAGAGGATCTGGTCAGTAGGTGTGATGGATGTCAAAAATTTGCACGATGAGTGCATGTGCCGGCTCAAGAGTTGCGGATGATTCCAATCACTTGGCCGTTTGCAGTTTGGGGGCTTGACATGGTTGGACCTTTTAAAAGGTCCAAGGATAAAAAGACACATCTTTTAGTGGCAGTTGACAAATTCACAAAATGGGTTGAGGTAGAGCCAGTGAGTAAGTGTGATGCAGCCACGGTGGCTCGGTTCATGAAAAAGGTGATTTTTCGCTTTGGTTTTCCACACAACATTATCACTGACAATGGCACTAATTTGTCCCAAGGTGCTATGGAGGAGTTTTGTCAACGTGAGCATATCCGTCTTGATGTTTCTTCCGTAGCTCACCCGCAATCTAATGGTCAGGCTGAGAGAGAAAATCAGGAAATCTTAAAAGGTCTCAAGCCCCGGCTTATGGTTCCCTTACAACGGACGCCGGGTTGTTGGGTAGAGGAATTACCCTCGGTGTTGTGGAGTATCAACACCACTCCTAACAGGTCTACAGGTTATACACCTTTCTTCATGGTTTATGGAGCGGAAGCGGTGCTGCCTAGTGACATCCATCATGACTCGCCTCGCGTGGTGGCTTATGTTGAAGCTGATAATGAGCAAGCCCGACAGGATGCACTTGACTTGTTAGATGAGGAGAGAGACTTGGCGGCGGCTCGATCAGCAATTTATCAACAGGACCTGCGCCGTTATCACAGTCGCCGGGTTAAGTCCAGGACCTTTCAAGAAGGTGACCTGGTGCTCTGGCTCATCCAGGATCTGTTGGATGCACACAAACTATCCCCGCCTTGGGAAGGACCCTTTGTGGTCAGCAAGAATTTAAACAACGGGTCATATTACCTCATTGACGTTCGAGAGCACAAAGACTCACGTAAGTCGGAGGAGGAGACCCGCCGGCCGTGGAACATTGCTCAGCTTCGGCCATACTACACCTGAGCTACCGGCTCTCGTCATGTACATACTTTGATGTTGTATATATTATGATAAGTAATAAAGCAGGATCTCTATGTTTTTCCTCTTCAAAGATCATATATCTTCACTATTTTCATTATTTAAATGACTATTAAGGAGCTGATCATATCTGAATCTAGCTTAACCTTTTTGGTCCGGCTCATGATCATATTCGAATCTAGCTGTAAACCTCATGATCACTTGGGGGCTTCCTGTTCAAACATAGGTCGTATTCGAACCAAAGAGAACATAGTTGTCGTAACCCTCTTGATCGGCTCAAAGCCAGACTCACTAGGGGGCTTCTTGATCGTATATGAATCATAGCTTAACCCCTTTTGGGTCCGACTTGGATAGTATTCGAATCAGGGTCGTTAAAAACCTCTCAAGGTCATTCGGGGGCTTCCTGTTCAAACATAGGTCGTATTCGAACCAAAGAGAACATAGCTGCCAGTACCCTCTTGATCGGCGCAACGCCAAAGCCACTGGGGGCTATATGATCGTATTCGAATATTAGCATAACCCCTTTGGTCCGGTTTACTGATCGTATTCGAATCAGAAACCCCCAAATTTATGTTGTTTGAAATCTGCTATTTTGTCATACTGGTTTTTATTGTCTCAAATCTAAACTATCAGTATGGCTTTTATTTAAGATGGCTTGACTATTTGACAATAGGCCACCAAGGCATGATAATCATCAGGTATATGGAAGCATTGACTTCTCAAAAAGATTGGATCATGAAAACCGGTAGTCCAGAAACACAGGTATGACAGTGTTGTTCAAGAACAGGTTTTTCAGCCTTGTTTATCTTTTCCAATATGACAATTTCGTAAAGACAAATACCGGGTGTTTTTGACCCGTCCGGTGTTAACCGCCAGGCCAGCTCTTTCACTTTTTGCAGGAGCAAAGTTAAAACATTGCAGATGTAATAAAATATGTGCTGTCAAAGAGTAGTATGCAACATTTTGTGTGTGATGGCATAAGCAACACATACAGTTTCAAGCTAAATCTATTACAAGGCTTTGAGAGCCCACAAGATGGTTATGACTCTCCCCTCGCTGGTTCACCTCCTTCTACTGATTAGAAGCTGGGATTGGACCAGTCAAAGCCGTTCAGAGCAATGAACTACGCTTCATCATCAATCAGGCCGGCCGGATCAACTTCCGGAGCAAAAGTGTGTTGACGAACCGGCGGAATAAGATCTGTCACCTTATAAGAGGGAGTCGCCATCTTCTTATTCTCCATATCAAAACCCGGCTGATATTTATCGATGTTGGTCTCATCTCCAAGAATGGTAGCTTGAGGTCGAACTCCCCTCACATAGGCAATGAAGTCATCTTGCTCAAATAGAGTCCCGTCTTCCTTCACGGTAGGGTACCCCTTAGCTACATCCGCCGGGTCTAGATCTGGCACCCAGGCTTTGGAGCGGCTTAGGGCAGTCAGGGCTCCGGCTCTAGCGCAGGATCGTTTGACCTCTTCAAACCTAGCGGTAAGATTGATAACTTCTTCAAGACATCGCTCAACCGTTTGGGTCCTTGGTTGGCAGGGGAGATGGTGGCCAATGCTCGTTGAGCGCCAGTATACAATTGCTCCACCAAGGTATAAACCGCCTTCAATTTGGTCACACTGTCATGGCTCAGATTTTTGCTTCATGGACCTACGTGTGTTTTTTAAACAAAGGCTCAGGAGGTGGCTTATATTCCGGGTCAAAAGAAGGTATAAGTGATTAATACAGATGACTTACCAAAGATGGCGGAGACCATTTGAGACACCCGGTTCTTTAAGCCGGTGAGCTCCGTGGTAACCTCCTCAAGAGCCGCCTCAGCTATTTCAGCATGTTGTATCAGCAGCGTCTTTTCTTCGACCCAGGATTTCTTCTTTGCAGTCAAGCTGGTATTCAATTTTTCTGTCTCAGAAAGACTCAATTGGAGTTTAGAGTCAGCAGTCTTGATTTCTGCCTCTTGATTCGTCAGCCGGGTCTTTGCATCAGTTAATTGAGAGCCCAATTCAGATAGGGCATTCTACAAAACATACACAGGTGTGTCAAGGCTTAAACTAAAAGTTATAAGGGTTCAAGTCTCAAGTACTATGCACTGCAATACCACTTGACACTTGGGGGCTAATGTCTGCCAAAGCAATTTTTTATGACTCTTATATGTTTCAAGTCCCAAGTGTTTTACAAAGTAACAACACTTGGCACTTGGGGGCTAATGCATGATATTCAGAAAGAAACTTATTGGGACTAGTAAAAGACAGTTATGAAGTTAAGTACCGGTTCATTTATGATAAATTGAGCCAGCCCTTGGGGACTACAGGTGATGTTTACGCTACTTTGTTGGACTTTCGAAAAGCTTAGAGACAAAGTATCAACCTATATGATAAAGTCTACAGATCATTCAGGTTCATCATCTGAAGACTTGGGGGCCGGAGAACATACCTCATATTTAAGCTGCAATTGCTTGACCATCTCAATTTCCGACTCACGGCTGGAATGAACATGACTGAGATAGCCGGACAGTATGTCACTAGCATTCAGATGAGTGTAGTGAGAGATATCAAAACGCACTTTCTGCTTCTCCAAGGCTTCTTGCTTAGCAGTGTGCCGAGCTAACACAATGGGGGTCCCCGGTTCAACAAATCGGCTACCAGTAATCAACACGTCATTATCAGAAGTTGTTGGCGGGTTATCTGAACTAGATGGTTCAGTGGTAGTCGGATTAAGGGTGATCTCATCGGCTCACAACCCGGGAGGATCCAATTGAGTATGAACAGCCGGGTCTTCAGGTGCTTCATTTTCAGAGGGAGGAGTTGGCATGGCCGGCTCAGGTGCAGGAACCTTCGGGTCTTCTGACGGCTTAATCACCTTGGCGTTCTTGGATTTGGCTTGGCCGCTAAGAAAAGTTTTATGAGACAGTTAGTGTAAGAATGCAGTTTTTAAAGATACAGAGGAAAGCTGATTTTTCCTTACCTAGGAGCGGTTTTGAAAGCCGGAAACTGAGTCTAAGATGAGTCGCCAGAAGAGCAAGAAACCTCCTATAAAAGGTAAAATAAAGTCAGTGAGGCAAGGGAATAGATTCATTAATGAAAGCAAAAGATGAAGATGAAAGAAACCTCATTCGGGCGTTTTCGAGGAGTTTGTTATAAAACGGAAGGCGGTTCATTGTCATCATTATTCCGGGCCTGACGGCGGCTCTCATGTTGCTGCCTTTTCAAAATAAATGAGGGTCCAAATAAGCCAAAGGGTGCGAAAACCTTACTTTCCGGGTTACCAGTCGAAGTTTCTGTCTTGGCAAATGGGCTGAGTCGGAGGAAATAGTTACCTCTTTTTCTACAGCCTGGCTGGCCCCCATGTCGTCCTAGCAATAGTCAGTGTCAATAAGGTTATTAAAAAACTGGCCAAGGGAGTCAAGGGCTACCTCCGACTCAGTATCATCATCAAGCTTTAACAGGTCCGAAGCAGTGCTCCTTTTCTTCCTGGACTTCCGGGTCATCTTCCTGGCGGCTATGGCGGTGGCTCTAGCCTTCTTGGCAGCTTCATGGTCATACTTGGCCTTCCAGAAGTCAGATTTGGCCTGTAAACAAATAAACAGGATAAAAGGTCATGCAAGTATTTAAAACTACCGAGGAAAACACAAAAAGAGAAAGAGGTCAGGGGTTTTTTCACCTAGGGTGACGGGTTAAGTTTGCAGAAGGGGTTTAACCCAACCTTACTGTAGTCCTCATATTTTCCGTTCACAAGGATGGTTGACATTGCAACAATGTCTTCTTCAGTTAGTTGTATAGAGCTGTGACGCAGAGAGTCATTTGGGCCTCCGCCATATTCATACATCAATTTGGATCGGCGGCTTAGAGGGATGACCCGCCACGAGATCCTGCAACGGATCAAGTCAACTCCGGTTAAGCCATTCCCCAATAAGGCATTAATCCTTTTAATAGATGGAATAAGCGTCTTGCGTTCAGCAGTAGTAAGTTTATCAAGGAGCACAAACTTGGAATCCAGACGCTCCACACGATAACCCGGCAGTGGTTTTTCATTGGCTAGAGACGTATCTTGGCAATAGAACCAGGTCTGATTCCAATCTTTGGGATGACTCGGTAGGACTATTAAGGGAAAGACGGTGCCCTGTCGGCACTGAATTGAGATTCCACCGAGTTCCAAGCTAGGTCCATTGGTACACTCATTCTGGCGGTTCAGATAAAAGTACTCTCTGAAGAGTTCCAAAGTCGGCTCTTCTTGAAGATACACCTCACAGAGAACTTAAAAATTGCAGATGTTGGATTAGGAATTGGGTCCAAGGTCTTGAGGGTGAAGTTTGAAAAAATGAAGAACGTCTCTGAAGAACTTTGAGCCGGGTGGTGAAAAACCCCGATTCATGTGGTCAGTGAAGACAATAACTTCACCGTCTTTGGGATTAGGCCGTTCCTCGTCCGAGTCAGGAGCATGATAAGACATGACGTTTTTCTCTGGCAAAAATCCAATGGTGACAAACTCTTTCAAGTTATCCTCAGTTACTGTGGAGGGGACCCAGTTGCAGACTGTCGGTGCGTTTGATGGCATGATGAAAATGGGGAGCTGGAAAGAAAGTAATTTGCCGGTTCAATTTATTTGATGAAGTTACATGTTCATGATCATGATACAGATGAATCATGGTGGCTTAAATAAGGGCTAATGACATATAAAGGAAAGTCGAAGTCATAAGCTGCCATGACTAAAGATATTCAAAGGATGCTAGAAACAGAAAATGGCTAAGTGTTGGCACAAACAAGTTTACCAAGCTGTCATTATTATTTTGGATCAAATGGCCGTTTCGAAAAGAAAATAATCTAGACCTAAAAATCTAGTACAGATGAGTTCGTGAGTTATAATGAGGCATCTGTACAGAAAAAAGGGATCTACTGGTATCAAAAATGGACGCAAAACAACTACCGCATGAGTTATGTGTTCCTTTCTGGATCAGAAGAGGTTGCGGAGGAAGAACTACAAGAAGGTCCGTGATGAACAGCAAAGAACACCAATGAACTCGCAACCCTAATACAGATCTAAGTGCGTGAAAAAGAAGGAACTTACGAAATGCAGATCTACTGCAAAGAGTCGCCGCGGTTCTCTAGATGAGCTCAGGGTGACACAGCGGCCGACGGTGAGGGCAACGGTGAGTGCTACGGCAGCGGCGGAGCTCGAGAAGCGGAGAGGTAGCGAGAAGATGGAAGGAAGAAGAAGAAAGAAGAAGGACCGGCCGAGCCTATTTATAAGGGGATAAGTGAATAGGCAGGCGCGAAAATTGAGGAAGACCAAAATAATGATTATCCAGCTAAACGGGCGCCTCGATTCTCAAAAGACATTAAAAGATAAAAGCTCCATTGAAAATGACGTCATAGCAGGCTTTCATGTTTTCAGACGATGACGTCATAGCGGGTTACAGAGTTTTTCCAAACAAAGGAAGATGGATTTCGTCTAAGTGTTGAAGATTGACAAAGAACAAAGTTCAAGTCAACCTGAGGCCTAATGTTGGGGATATAGCTACCAGGTATGACCCACCCAACAGGGGCCGGGTCAACCCCAATGGTGGGTTACAAAAGAAGCCCAGTAATATTCAAGGTGATAGTTTATTAAGACTTCTAGAAGGCCTAAGCCTAGAGGCGGCTTAAGGCCCAATATTGTAAACCGGCGTATGTAAAGAAAGACTTGTAAAGAAAGGCAAATAAAAGAAGTCACCGAGCCGGACACGTTTTATGAGCCGGCCGGGACTCTGTAGGCCGTCAGGCGTCAACCCGTGTATATAAGGGGACGACCCGGCGGCGGCTTAGGAGAAGAAATTAGAGATTTATAGGCAAGCTAGCGGATTCGCTCCTTGGTCATCGAAACCTAACAATACAACATCAATTGGACTAGGCCTTACCTTCACCGTAAGGGGCCGAACCAGTATAAACCTCTCGTGTTCTTTGTCCCGATTAACCCCTTTAAGCTTCCTAGTTGTGATGGCCCTACGACTAAGTCCTTTCGCTAGGACATCTACCGTGACAATTCCACGACAGGATCCAATCGCAAGTTGTGGTTGTCTTAGTCATGGTGAGTCGGAGGTAATGAAGCTATAAATAGGAAATAAATATGGTAAATTAAATTTTGCAGTACAAATCTATTTTCAAGCCTAAGTCGGCCAGAGGCTGGCGGGTCACAAGAGCTTTGTATAAGCCACCGTATATGGCAGAGCGAGTCAGAAGTCTATAAATATGGAAGTGCTAAAAATTCTGCTAAGTGTTGCATAAACAGATTTCCAAGATTGCAGCTATATTCATAGATCTACGACAGTTCAGAAAGAAAAAACTATTCCTAAACCTAAAACGGTTGTGGAAGACCTAATGTGTTGAAAATGAATCTCGCGGGAACAGAATGAATCTAAGATGAGTAGCGGATGCTCAACTACTGCTGCGCGATTTCAGTGTTGCATTGGGATTCAACTAAGCAGTATAATGGATGAGCTACGACGAACACTGATGAACACTGGTGAACTGAGGAACTGAGGAAAACCTAATGCGGATTGAAAGTAAAGAGGGGCGAGTACCTGGAGATGCTGACAGACAGTGGAAGGGCGCCGCGGTTTTCTGGTCTATTCGGGTCGATGCAGCAGCCAGGTTGGTGCTGCTAGTGAAGCTCGACGGGGGCGGCAGAGCTCGTGCAGCGACAGTCAGCGCAAGAAATACGAAAAAGAGAGAGGAGCTGGGGGTAAAAGTGAAAAGAGACCCCTCGTGCCTATTTATAAGGGTAAAGGTGAACAGTAAAACGACATGCGCAAGAATCGAGGATGCGTGATCAATATCTTAACAACAGAGGCGCCTCAATTTTCGGAATGGTTAATTAATGCAAAGATCCGTTATGACGTCATAAGATTTCTTCTAAGATTAATGATGTGGCATCATCTCTTCGTCATGGCGGGTTGTGTAAGTTTGTCAGTTAAGAGTTGAAAAGATTCAAAGGAGTCGCCAATTGAAGAATGGAGATTGGTAGTAATATGTTCAAATCAATCTGGAGCCTAATGTTGGCGATATAACCCCGTGGTATGACCCGCCCGGGAGGGGCCGGGTCATATTATTGGCGACTCATAATTGAAGGCCCAATAAGTCTTAAGAAAACAAGAAGAGGAGACCGAAGGCGGGTTACAAGCGGGCATGTTGAAAGCCCACGACCCGAAGGCGACTCAAGACCCGGAGGTATGAGCCGCCCAATGGAAACTTGCTTAACAAGGCAAGGTAAGTTAGAGACAGTATCGGTTACGTTGTGTGATCTGAGCCGGACTCCTGTAAGCCACCAGGCCTTGACCTGTGTATATAAAGGCAAGACCCGGCAGTGGGTTAACTCAAGAAACAATTGATCGATAGCCAGGTCAAGCGTATTCGCTCCCTTGTAATCGAAACTCAAGCAATACAACTAGAAGCAGGATGTAGGCTTTTACCTCGTTGCGAGGGGCTGAACCTGGATAAATACTTTGTGTCATTTGTCTTGTTCAACCCCTTTGAGCTAACATACGTTGCGATGGCTCCACACCTAAGTCATTTCACAAGGGCATCTGTCGTGACAAAACGACAACAATTTCCCTATTTTGAGGCATGCAATGGACATTCAGAATTACAAAGAATCCAACAAAAATTGAACTTTACTCTTATTTTATATAATCCTTATAGCATATTTACAATGTATTGAACTGACATGTACTTATTGTGTTCGTCCATACATATGTCCTAGGCCTCAGAATACTTCGTTAACATGCCTTTGGAGTGGTGAAACGATTGTATTATGCTGATGTGCTTTGTGCTCAAACAAAGGCATGCATTGTTGTATGCATATACATATATCGTCACAAAGAAGGGTCTCTGTGTGTGTGTGTGGGGGGGGGGGGGGGGGGGGGTGTTCTTGTTGAACCGGATAAGGCTGCTGGGAAAATTAGTAGGGTATTTTGCATTTTTTGCATTTAATATATGACCGTTTATCCATCCTACAGTACGTGGATGAAAATACACACTTTATGTACCATGATCTGGAGAAAGCAGAACACCTCAAACTCCTCATATGGGCATTTGAAAAGTTGTCCGGTCTTGAAATTACTGGGATGGTGCAAGAATTATCCGAGATCTTCAGTTGTCGGCGTGGTCAGCTTCCGATGCTTGGTATCCCAATCCGTTATCATAAACTTACTATTGCCAAGTTGAATTAGGTGGAAGAAATATAGCAAAAAAATTACTAAGTAATTTGAAAGGAAAACTTTTGTCTTATGGTTGAAAGTTGGGCTTATCAACTGTATTGTAAACAACATGGTCTTGTAAATGTTGTGTTTCTTTCATTTTCCAAAAGGAGTTAGTGCAGAGGCTGGATTATTTCGGGTCCAGATTCTTCCAGTAGAGTGAGAATGAAACTAAGCCTATCGTCGAGCCAAATGGAGTGTGCTATGTCGGCCTAATAGTTAGGGAGGTTTGGGAATACAAGACCTCGGGAATAAAAATATAGAATTGGTTAGTAAATGGCTACATCAACTTATTACTAAGGATGGTGTATGGGAGAGGAACACAATCGTAAATAACTAGACGACTCCCTGGGTGTTGCAGCGGGAACATGCGAGAATTGGTTGCGATATATTATTTTGATGGGATTTGGTTGTCTTTAATTTGCATACAAGAGTAAAAATTGAGAACACATATTTTTTTTCTATTTGATTATATATAGTTACAAATAAATAGTAAGTAGTATCTGTCATGCATGTTAAGAGAAATAAAACTAGTGGAGTGGAATGTGTGCATGTTGAGGGAATTAGTATAGGTAGCATTTTCATGTATGCATGCTAAAAGAAATGAATGTGGCGGAGTTGATGAGGTGGCATGTGTGATGATGTAGCATGTGTGCATGTTGAGATAAATAAGGTAGTGAGAATGAACTTACATATAATATAGGGCAAGTGAGTTCCGAGCAATACCACAACTGTATGGAAAACCCTGGAACTCACATTTTTTGGGTTGGATTGATGAAGACCAAGGAGCACTTCCCTCGCTTTGCTTTTTTCCTTCGAAGGATGGCTCCCATGTAGGATTTTGGTAGGACACTTCGTTGGGAGCCACCCCATTTCGGGTGCAATACCGGACTGTACTGAATTGTGGCGCATAATTTTTCCTAGTCGCTCACATCCTAGGTTAGTTTTCGTGAAAAAAGTTCTTTTCACAGGGACTTAATGGATCTAGTCTGAATGCATGGAATTACCTGCAAGTATGGATGGAGCCTATTTGGTTTTCATCAATTCATTATTTCCAGGTATCAACCATTGCGATGTCCCAGTGGATAATAAAAGGTTATGGAAGCTTAAAAATCTAGCTTAGAGTTAAGTATTACTCTTATTTCTGAATCGTGGAGTTGTCTTAACTATAGACAAATTTGCACGTTGGGATTGTCAATGTAGAAGAAGTTGTTCCTTTCGCCATCCCGGCGAGTTGATTAAGCACATGTGTTTAGTGTAAATTTGCTCGTTGTGTCGGCCATAGTCTAGGTAGCTTCAAAATTTACCCCATCATAGTGTGTGTAATATGTTTGGCAACTAGTTGTGAGATATTAATAAAATTTCTCTTCCCATATCCTATTTGGGGTAGCGGCTTTATGTTGGGCTATGTGTTTATCCATGAATGACGTGGTTTAAAAAAATAAGAATGCCTCATCTCCATTAAAGGTTATTCATGCATGTATAAGATGGATCTGTATGTTATTCAGAAGTCAGAGGACAGGGATAGCTTTACAGTTGCGCGTACTTACCGGAGCGTACAGCCAAGAAGGTTTTTGCACACCATGTATGATGGTCTAGTCTTTGGATATGCCCTCTAGCTCCCTAGGTTTGCATTCTTTTTGGGTCAAACTATATGTCGTCATTTTTATGTGTGTTGGACCTTTTGGTGAGTTATTTACCCAAAACCACCATACTTGGGGCTAGGGTAACAGCTCAGTACCAGATTTAAGCCAAGTCACAAAAAACCATCAACTCTGAGCCTAATCGGTAACGCGGAGCACTGACGGGCCGATTTGGCCGCGAAAACAGCGAAACCGACAGGTGGGACCCACCTATCGGGCCGACGTGGCGTGGGCTGACGGACGCCGTTAGACGGAGGGGTACGGCCGTTTCCGCGCCCGTGTATTAGTGGGCCATGCGGGTCGCTGGTCGGACCAGACCACACCAGAGCACATCCGACCCCTCTGTCTCGACCTCGACGACCGCCGCCGCCGCCGCCGCCGCCGTCCGCCGGTCCGCCATGGTTTCTTGGAGCGAGGGGTCAAGCTCTTCTTCTTCGGACGACGAGTCAGTGACTAGCCAGGTACGTGCATTTGGGGATTCCAGCATTTAGGGTTAGGGTTAGGGTTCTTGAGTTGGGGATTTCTTAGAGTCAACTCGCTGATTTCTTCAATCCCTTTGGTTTTAAGCTTCCTAGGACTATCCCATGCTATGAATGGAGTGGCATTGCTCATGAGCTCTCCTCTCGCTGTCTGCATCGCGAGCCTTGCCTCAGGCTAGTAGCATTTGAATCTACGAACACTGGCCGACGTTTTCTTGCTTGCGCTGAGGAGAAGGTATGTTGGTTAGTACTGTATTTAGTTAACCTTAGTTAGTTTTTGCTCCATTCAAATGCCAGAAGGAAATTTTGCTCTGCTTATTAGTGTGAACAATTGTCATTGCCCACAGTTGGATTTAATTATGCTCTTACAGTAGTAAATTATGCTACGCCAGTGTAATTTGCTCCAAATAATTAAGTAGTGTACAACATTGTTAGTGCCAGTAGAAAATTATGCTATGGCAGTGTAATTTGCTCAAATAATTAAGTAGTGCCAGTAGGAAATTATGCTTTTCTACTTACTAATGACAACATATATTTAGTTTATATGCTGTTAAAAGTGACAAAAATTTCTTATTGACAACACATATTAATTTGATAGGCTTTCTTAATTGATTGTGCATTCAAATGAACACAATTTGATAGGCTTTCTTATTGACAACACATATTAATTTGATAGGCTCTCTTGTGAAGTATGACTGACAATATTTTTTCTGAATTATAGGCTGAACTAAAGTGCAACTATCTGGAGTGGATAGACCCTGAGTGGTCAGTGGCTATGCAGTTCTGCCTAACTGAATTGTGGGGGCATGTATGACAAAGAAATCAATGACAGGGTGAGAGACAATGTTCAGCTTGGTGATCAGAATTACAAATTAGTTGGAGAAAAGAGGAAGATGGAAGAAGAGCTGAGATTTTTCAAACTTGATTTTGCAAAAATGGTGGCTGACAAGGAGGATGCTATTACTGAGCTGGGCAATACTAGGTTGGCTCTCAATGATCTGAAAGAGGAGATGAAGAAGAAGAAGCTGGCAGACCATGGTTGCACAAACCTACATCAGTTACTCAGGGCAAAGGCAGAGAAGGACAGGGACAAGCTTGTGGTAGAGAGAGACCAAGTGCTCACAGAGAGAGACCAACTAAAGGAAGAGAAGAAAAAGCTAGAGTACATCATCTCCGATTTGCTGAAACAGAAGCATGGCTACAAGGACAAGATCAAGAAGTTGAAGGAGATCTGTGATGAATTTTAATTATGTAATGTGGCATTGTACTGGTGTAGTTGTGCTCTGTTGCACTGAATAATCAGCCCTACTAGAAGTGCAATGTACTGTTGTAATGGTTAAATTTGTACTGAATTATGCAGTTTATCTGCAAGTCTAGAATTTGAACTTATGGCATGAATTTGAACTTAATTTGTAGTGCTATCTCTTGTATCATATTGAGTACTCTATTATATTTACTTCACTCTAGGTGAAACTGGTGTGATAGTTTGATTATTGTGCACAGAAAAATTTGAAATACTAGTAACTTATGGCATGAGTATACCAGGAACTTTCTGGCGATATTATTATGCACATAATGTGATTATCAGGGAGTGCAAACAACATAGCAGTACAGAGTAAATGTAGCAGTGCAAGCACATAATTATAGATAGGTACATGATGATTGAAGCAAGCCAACATAGCAATACACAAGAATAATAGATAGCAGTTCCTCATAGCATAAAACCAAGATCCATACATAGGTTTAGCATAGCATTACGCAACAGTAGTTCATAGTGGCACACATAGGTTCAACACAGCATTACATAAGTTCAAATTTAGTCTTGGCATAGATAAATTGCTCTAGTGCCTGATGGAGCACACATGCACTTGGATACATAGTCAAACAAAGAGTTATTTACCCAAAACCACCACACTTGGGGCTAGGGTAACAGCTCAGTACCAGATTTGAGCCAAGTCACAAAAAACCACCAACTCTGGGCCTAATTGGTAACGCGGAGCACCGACGGGCCGATTTGACCGCGAAAGCAGCGAAACCGATAGGTGGGACCCACCTGTTGGGCCGACGTGGCGCGGGCTGACGGACGCCGTTAAACGAAGGGGGCGGCCGTTTCTGCGCCCGCTTATTAGGTCGCGCACCCGTCGTTTCCCTGTCCAATCCCCAATTCAGTTTCCTCCCGCGCGTTCCTGCAGCTCCACTCATGGCGACCAGCTCCGGCGGCGGCGATGGCGGAGAAGGAGTCGACGGCTCCGGCGGCGATGGTCGTTCTAACAGTGGTCGCCGCCCGCAATGCGACCCCGATGGCAAGTGGGTCCCCAACCCCAATGGCGATTCGGACTCGACGGCGGCGGCTTGGGGTAAAGCTGTCCTGCCGCTGCCGTCCCAATATGCGGAGGAGGCAGAGAAGGCAGCTGCGGAGGCCGAGAAGGCGGCGGCGGCTGATTCGTTCGGGGAGGAAGTACCCCCCTTGCATCCATCTGAATCCAGGTAAATCTCAGTGCAAAATACCTAGGGTTAGGGTCTAGCAGTACTGGTTGGTTAGGATACCTAGTGTCAGTTCTAGCTGTACCTAGGGTTAGGCCAGGTTGATTGCAGCAATATTGTGCTGAATATGTAATAGTTTTTATTGTGCTACTGAATGAGGAACTGCATTTTATTATCTGAATATTATACATAGATCTTAATTGTATTTTATTATCCTCATACATAGATCTTAGTGAATGAGGAACTGCTTATTAATGACATGTTGTTCAGAGTTGTTTGTACTGAATATTGCTATTATTCAGTGTTTTTGTACTGAATATTGCTGTTATTCAGTGTTGTTTGTAATGAATATTGCTGTTATTTAGTGTTGTTTGTACTGAATTTTTTAACTGTACTGAAAATGTTGTTATTTTGTTTTGTATTCTGTAGGCCTGAGGAGCCATGGTCATTATATTTTAAGTTTCCTTCTAAAGATGCTGCCAGAAAGTATGCCCTTGTGAAGATGTATGAGAGAGACATCACTTATGGCAGTTTGCTTAATGTGATGGTCAGAAATGGATATGGAAGTGATGACAGTATTTGCTACTTGAGGAAGGATGGCATAGGGATGCAAGGGATATCTGTCATCACAAACAACACTGAAGTGGATGATATGATAAATCAATTTAAAACCAGTCAGACATTGTGTTTGTATGTTAAAGAGGGGAAGTTATATAGGAAGCAAGCACCAGTAGAACCTGAAGAAGTGGACCCAGTTGAAACAGTTATAGATTTGACAGTGGACCAACCTATTGTTTTTGCTGTTAATGAGTTAGGTGTTGTGCACAAAACAACAGATCATTATGGTGGCTCATTATATGTTCTTGGTACACAAGAAAGTGTGAACTATATGCCAATAAAAACAATTGCTCCACCATGCCAGCTTGTTGAGCGAGAGAAGGCAGATGCAGAGCATGAAAATAATGCATTGCAGCAAGTCAACACTCAAGTAAGTGTGAATTATGCAGATTTCCAGTTTGATACAGATGAGGAGGAGCATGAAGCAACTAAGGACTCATCTGATGAAGATGATGATGACTCAGTATTTGATGAAGACTTTGTAGCTGATCTGGACATCCCAGATGTAGATTTAGATTCCATGGACTATGAAGAAGAAGATAATGTAGCTAGAGAAGAAGAACAGAGGAGGAAAGTGGACAGTGATCTGGAAGACACAATTGCTGACATTAAGAGGAAGAGAGCTCAATACATGAGCAGTACACACTGTGAAGGGGACACAGGCCCTGAAGATTTATATGACATAGACTTGGAGGAAGAGGATGATGACTATCAAGAGATAGCAGTTCCTGAGCCTGTTGAGAAGAAGATAAAGAGGCCTGGGCCTACTAGTAGGTCCCACTCTAGTGCTAACAGAAGCATGAATGAGGACTGGTATCCATCTTCAGAAGAGGATGATACAGGCTTTGAAGCTGATGATGATGGCAATGAACTAATGTCCTTTATAATCCCATCTGGTAGAAGGAGCAAAGCTAAGAAAAGACCACCAAGGGTCTGGTATGATGAGGGCAGGCTGCATCCAGAGCAGCAACTCCAGCTTAGGCTTTGTTTTAGAGATGTGTACCAATTTAGAGAGGCTCTTGTGAATTTGCATGTGAAGCAACTTAGAAGATACAAATATCACAGAAACTGCAGTGATAGGGTAGTAGTGTGTTGTGATGGAGAGGGCTGTCAGTTCCACATGGTTGCAGCAAAGATCACTAATGAGCCCACTTTTTGCATTAAGAAGATCATATTGGAGCACACATGTCCCACCCAATCTGAGAAGACAAGGATTAGCTCAAAGTGGCTTGGCAACAAAATGCTTGAAACTATCAGACCAGACCCCAACACTACTGTACCTGCTATAGTTGACAAGGTTAAGAGGCAGTTTGGTGTTGAGGTGCCCAAGATGATGGCATGGAGAGCAAAGAGGAAAGCAAAGGACATTGTGCTTGGAGATCACAAGAGGCAATACAAGAGGCTAAGAGATTTTTTGGAGACTGTGAAAGCTACAAATCCTGGATCAAGATGCATTGTCAGTACTGTGAGTGGAAAAACAAGAGAAAACCCAACTGCAGGACCAAGGTTTCATGGTCTTTTTTCTGTTTGAATGCATGTGTTGAGGGATTTTTGAATGGATGCAGGCCATTCATAGGACTAGATGGTTGTTTCATTAAGTTAACTAGTGGGGCACAAATACTAGCTGCTACTGGAAGGGATGCAAACAACAATATGTATCCCATAGCATTTGGAGTGGTTGGAGTTGAAGACACACCAAATTAATCCTGGTTTTGACTCAACTGAAGTATGCCCTAGGAGGGACTGAAGAGGGAAAATTTGGGAAGTACACATTCATGTCTGATAGACAGAAGGTGAGTTCATCTACATTAGTTCAGCACTTAGTATAATTAGTTCATTATGTTGTTTTGCATTTAGTCTAATTAGTTCAGCACTTAGTATAATTAGTTCATTATGTTGTTTTGCATTTAGTCTAATTAGTTCAGCACTTAGTATAATTAGTTCATTATGTTGTAATGCAACTTGCCGACACTTTGGTCAAGATAGCCTAGGGTGGCCCAAAAGGGCCACCATATCCTAACCAACCTTAATTTGAGCCCACCTACCCTAGTTGCCACTTGTCGAGTGGTACCGCAACTTGGCGACACTTTGGTCAAGATAGCCTAGGGTGACCCAAAAGGGCCACCATAGCCTAACCAACCTTAATTTGAGCCCACCTACCCTAGTTGCCACTTGTTGAGTGGTACCGCAACTTGCCGACACTTTGGTCAAGATAGCCTAGGGTGACCCAAAAGGGCCACCATAGCCTAACCAACCTTGATTTGAGCCCACCTACCCTAGTTGCCACTTGTCGAGTGGTACCGCAACTTGCTGACACTTTGGTCAAGATAGCCTAGGGTGACCCAAAAGGGCCACCTAGCCTAACCAGTAATATAATATTACTACAACAATTAAATTGAAATAAATCAATATGATATTACTACAACAATTAAACTGAAATAAATCAATATAATATTACTACAACAATTAAATTGAATTAAATCAATATAATATTACTACAACAGAGAAGGAGAGGGACAAGCTTGCGGTAGAGAGAGACCAAGTGCTCACAGAGAGAGACCAACTAAAGGAAGAGAAGAAAAAGCTAGAGTACATCATCTCTGATTTGCTGAAACAGAAGCATGGCTACAAGGACAAGATCAAGAAGTTGAAGGAGATCTATGATGAATTTTAATTATGTAATGTGGCATTGTACTGGTGTAGTTGTGCTCTGTTGCACTGAATAATCAGCCCTACTAGAAGTGCACTGTACTGTTGTAATGGTTAAATTTGTACTGAATTATGCAGTTTATCTGCAAGTCTAGAATTTGAACTTATGGCATGAATTTGAACTTAATTTGTAGTGCTATCTCTTGTATCATATTGAGTACTCTATTATATTTACTTCACTCCAGGTGAAACTGGTGTGATAGTTTGATTATTGTGCACAGAAAAATTTGAAATACTAGTAACTTATGGCATGAGTATACCAGGAACTTTCTGGCATTATTATTATGCACATAATGTGATTATCAGGGAGTGCAAACAACATAGAAGTACAGAGTAAATGTAGCAGTGCAAGCACATAATTATAGATAGGTACATGATGATTGAAGCAAGCCAACATAGCAGTACACAAGAATAATAGATAGCAGTTCCTCATAGCATAAAACCAAGATCCATACATAGGTTTAGCATAGCATTACACAACAGTAGTTCATAGTGCCACACATAGGTTCAACACAGCATTACATAAGTTCAGATTTAGTCTTGGCATAGATAAATTGCTCTAGTGCCTGATGGAGCACACATGCACTTGGATACATAGTCAAACAAGAACTCTCAATAGTTCCCACTGGCATAGAAGTACCCCTCCATCCTTTTGCTCATGTATCTCGCCCTTTTAGGCCTATTTCCTGTTGGCTGGCTAGTTGAAGCTTCTGCAGTAGTTCTTGGAGGATTGAAGCTTCTTGCACCTGTTTTTGCACCTCTCCTTGCAGCAGTAGTACCAGTACCAGAAGGAGAAGAATTTGCAGCTCTAGCAGATGAACCAGCAGCTCTAGCAGATGTAGCAGCAGCTCTAGCAGATTTGCCCTTTGAAGCACCAGCAGTAGATCCCCTTGAAGCAGATGTAGAGCTTGCACCCCTAGGAGTTGTTGTACCAGATGTTGAGCTTCCACCTCGCTTCCATGCAGGGACTGTCCTGTTTTCCTGCAATTATTTTTGTTGGATAAATTTCAGTGATACTTAATGAGTGATGAGACAGAGAAGGAAGTCAAAAAAACATACCATGTGCTTGTTCTTCCTAATTTGCAGATCTGGCCTCAATGGCTTTGCACAACTTGTGTATTTGTGGCCCTGCAACTTTTAGTTACTAAAAGTTATTGTAGCCATCCTTGATGTCTGCTTTGCTTGAGGAGGCTCAAATCTGCCTTTCTTCCTTTTCTCTTCTGCTGGTCCCTTCTTGTCTTCTTTGAACTGAGGTGGGTCAATGTCAGGAGTTGCAGTTTTCACCCAACAATCAGGACCAGGAACTGGGTAAATGATAGGCTTGTATGACTCCAAGTACATAGCCTTTTTGAAGAAAACATTTACATGGTCCTCTGGTAGTTGTTTAGACATGTAGATGGCAGAACAAGCATGGTTGCAAGGAATTCCAGAGATGTCCCACTTCTTACAACCACATGTTTTCAGATTAGTGTCAACAGAGTAGGTCTTATCCCCACTACTCACTTGGAAAAGACCTGGTCCAGCTATCAATGATTTGCAGTCCCTTGCATATCTCTTGTTCACCTCTAACCTCTCAACATAAGTTGGTGCAATTTCCCATCTTGAAACTAGTCCACCCTCTCTCTTTTGCTGATACCTTACCAGAAGTTTGTCCTTGATCCCATTGATCATGGTGACAATTGGCTTGTTCCTTACATCAAGTATGTACTTATTAAAAACTTCACTTACGTTATTGACAACCAGATCAGTTTTGCAGTTAGTATCCATTGCATGTCTTGACCAAGCTTTTGGAGGAATCCTTGACATCCACTCCCAAGCAGCCTTGCACTCAGCCTTCATGCTCTCCATTGCCAACTGAAAGTCATGTTCAGTGTAAGCATATGCAGCTGCATCCATGCATTTCTTCAAGTCTTCCCCTCTGAATCCTGCTCTCTGAAAGTTGGCATAAATGTGCCTCAAGCAATACCTATGAGGGCAGTTGGGAAAGACTGCTGTGACTGCATTCAACAGACCCTGAAAAGGATTTTGAATTCGTTAACATGAAAGAAATTATGAAAAGAAATTATGATGATTTAATTGTATTGATTTAATTCAATTTAATTGGTGTAGTAATATTATATTGATTTAATTCAATTTAATTGGTGCAGTAATATTATATTGATTTAATTCAATTTAATTGGTGTAGTAATATTATATTGATTTAATTCAATTTAATTGTTGTAGTAATATTATATTGATTTAATTCAATTTAATTGTTGTAGTAATATTATATTGATTTACTTCAGTTTAATTGTTGTAGTAATATTATATTGATTTATTTCAATTTAATTGTTGTAGTAATATTATATTACTGGTTAGGCTATGGTGGCCCTTTTGGGTCACCCTAGGCTATCTTGACCAAAGTGTCGGCAAGTTGCGGTACCACTCGACAAGTGGCAACTAGGGTAGGTGGGCTCAAATCAAGGTTGGTTAGGCTATGGTGGCCCTTTTGGGTCACCCTAGGCTATCTTGACCAAAGTGTCGGCAAGTTGCGGTACCACTCGATAAGTGGCAACTAGGGTAGGTGGGCTCAAATTAAGGTTGGTTAGGCTATGGTGGCCCTTTTGGGTCACCCTAGGCTATCTTGACCAAAGTGTCGCCAAGTTGCGGTACCACTCGACTAGTGGCAACTAGGGTAGGTGGGCTCAAATCAAGGTTGGTTAGGCTATGGTGGCCCTTTTGGGTCACCCTAGGCTATCTTGACCAAAGTGTCGCCAAGTTACGGTACCACTCGACAAGTGGCAACTAGGGTAGGTGGGCTCAAATTAAGGTTGGTTAGGATATGGTGGCCCTTTTGGGCCACCCTAGGCTATCTTGACCAAAGTGTCGGCAAGTTGCATTACAACATAATGAACTAATTATACTAAGTGCTGAACTAATTAGACTAAATGCAAAACAACATAATGAACTAATTATTCTAAGTGCTGAACTAATTAGACTAAATGCAAAACAACATAATGAACTAATTATACTAAGTGCTGAACTAATGTAGATGAACTCACCTTCTGTCTATCAGACATGAATGTGTACTTCCCAAATTTTCCCTCTTCAGTCCCTCCTAGGGCATACTTCAGTTGAGTCAAAAACCAGGACCAATTTGGTGTGTCTTCAACTCCAACCACTCCAAATGCTATGGGATACATATTGTTGTTTGCATCCCTTCCAGTAGCAGCTAGTATTTGTGCCCCACTAGTTAACTTAATGAAACAACCATCTAGGCCTATGAATGGCCTGCATCCATTCAAAAATCCCTCAACACATGCATTCAAACAGAAAAAAGACCATGAAACCTTGGTCCTGCAGTTGGGTTTTCTCTTGTTTTTCCACTCACAGTACTGACAATGCGTCTTGATCCAGGATTTGTAGCTTTCACAGTCTCCAAAAAATATCTCAGCCTCTTGTATTGCCTCTTGTGATCTCCAAGCACAATGTCCTTTGCTTTCCTCTTTGCTCTCCATGCCATCATCTTGGGCACCTCAACACCAAACTGCCTCTTAACCTTGTCAACTATAGCAGGTACAGTAGTGTTGGGGTCTGATCTGATAGTTTCAAGCATTTTGTTGCCAAGCCACTTTGAGCTAATACTTGTCTTCTCAGATTGGGTGGGACATGTGTGCTCCAATATCATCTTCTTAATGCAAAAAGTGGGCTCATTAGTGATCTTTGCTGCAACCATGTGGAACTGACAGCCCTCTCCATCACAACACACTATTACCCTATCACTGCAGTTTCTGTGATATTTGTATCTTCTAAGTTGCTTCACATGCAAATTCACAAGAGCCTCTCTAAATTGGTACACATCTCTGAAACAAAGCCTAAGCTGGAATTGCTGCTCTGGATGCAGCCTTCCCTCATCATACCAGACCCTGGGTGGTCTTTTCTTAGCTCTACTCCTTCTACCAGATGGGATTATAAAGGACATTGGTTCATTGCCATCATCATCAGCTTCAAAGCCTGTATCATCCTCTTCTGAAGATGGATACCAGTCCTCATTCATGCTTCTGTTAGCACTAGAGTGGGACCTACTAGTAGGCCCAGGCCTCTTTATCTTCTTCTCAACAGGCTCAGGAACTGCTATCTCTTGATAGTCATCATCCTCTTCCTCCAAGTCTATGTCATATAAATCTTCAGGGTCTGTGTCCCCTTCACAGTGTGTACTGCTCATGTATTGAGCTCTCTTCCTCTTAATGTCAGCAATTGTGTCTTTCAGATCACTGTCCACTTTCCTCCTCTGTTCTTCTTCTCTAGCTACATTATCTTCTTCATAGTCCATGGAATCTGAATCTGCATCTGGGATGTCCAGATCAGCTACAAAGTCTTCATCAAATACTGAGTCATCATCATCTTCATCAGATGAGTCCTTAGTTGCTTCATGCTCCTCCTCATCTGTATCAAACTGGAAATCTGCATAATTCACACTTACTTGAGTGTTGACTTGCTGCAATGCATTATTTTCATGCTCTGCATCTGCCTTCTCTAGCTCAACAAGCTGGCATGGTGGAGGAATTGTTTTTATTGGCATATAGTTCACACTTTCTTGTGTACCAAGAACATATGATGAGCCACCATAATGATCTGTTGTTTTGTGCACAACACCTGACTCATTAACAGCAAAAACAACAGGTTGGTCCACTGTCAAATCTATAACTGTTTCAGCTGGGTCCATTTCTTCAGGTTCTACTGGTGCTTGCTTCCTATATAACTTCCCCTCTTTAACATACAAACACAATGTCTGACTGGTTTTAAATTGATTTATCATATCATCCACTTCAGTGTTGTTTGTGATGACAGATATCCCTTGCATCCCTATGCCATCCTTCCTCAGGTAGCAAATACTGTCATCACTTCCATATCCATTTCTGACCATCACATTAAGCAAACTGCCATAAGTGATGTCTCTCTCATACATCTTCTCAAGGGCATACTTTCTGGCAGCATCTTTAGAAGGAAACTTAAAATATAATGACCATGGCTCCTCAGGCCTACACAATACAAAACAAAATAACAACATTTTCAGTACAGTTAAAAAATTCAGTACAAACAACACTAAATAACAGCAATATTCAGTACAAACAACACTGAATAACAGCAATATTCAGTACAAAAACACTGAATAACAGCAATATTCAGTACAAACAACTCTGAACAACATGTCATTAATAAGCAGTTCCTCATTCACTAAGATCTATGTATGAGGATAATAAAATACAATTAAGATCTATGTATAATATTCAGATAATAAAATGCAGTTCCTCATTCAGTAGCACAATAAAAACTATTACATATTCAGCACAATATTGCTGCAATCAACTAGGCCTAACCCTAGGTACTGCTAGAACTGACACTAGGTATCCTAACCAACCAGTACTGCTAGGCCCTAATCCTAGGTATTTTGCACTGAGATTTACCTGGATTCAGATGGATGCAAGGGGGGGTACTTCCTCCCCGAACGAATCAGCCGCCGCCGCCTTCTCGGCCTCCGCAGCTGCCTTCTCTGCCTCCTTCGCATATTGGGACGGCAGCGGCAGGACAGCTTTATCCCAAGCCGCCGCCGTCGAGTCCGAATCGCCATTGGTGTTGGGGACCCACTTGCCATCGGGGTCGCATTGCGGGCGGCGGCCACTGTTAGAACGGCCATCGCCGTTGCAGCCGTCGACTCCTTCTCCGCCATCGCCGCCGCCGGAGCTGGTCGCCATGAGTGGAGCTGGAGGAACGCGCGGGAGGAAACTGAATCGGGGATTGGACAGGGAAACGGCGGGTGCGTGACCTAATAAGCGGGCGCGGAAACGGCCGTCCCCCTCCGTCTAACGGCGTCCGTCAGCCTGCGCCACGTCGGCCCGACAGGTGGGTCCCACCTGTCGGTTTTGCTGTTTTTGCGGCCAAGTCGGCCCGTCAGTGCTCCGCGTTACCGATTAGGCCCAGAGTTGGTGGTTTTTTGTGACTTGGCTCAAATCTGGTACTGAGCTGTTACCCTAGCCCTAAGTGTGGTGGTTTTGGGTAAATAACTCCCTTTTGGTAGTGTGCATCATGCTATGGAGAGGTCTAGCTTGCACTCACTGCAGTTGTATTAAATTGATATAACAACTCAATGAAATTCCATTTGTCAAACAAATGTACATACATCCTTTCACAAGTTTCAATGACATACATCCTTTCACAAGTTTCAATGTAGGAGCTTGGTCTAAGAGCATCTCCACTGGCACAGACGGTCCTCTAAGAATGAAAAAGAAAAAGACATGAGAAAAACCAGCTCCAACAGGTTGTCCACCCGGCCGTCGAAAGTTCTACATCCTTCAAGTATCACTCCACATTGTGCAAGGCTGGACGGCACTTTGACGTTGTACAAAACGCAAGCACCACCAATAAAGTACTTTCGATGTATGCCCTCTGCTAAAGGTGCAATAGTTGGGCTCCCCGTATAGGAGCTTGTAGCAAGTGATAGACGTTTTCACTCATTGAGAAACCAAGGTATCAATTTGGGGAAATACAAGTGCGTGCAAAAGTTGAATTCATGTAATACAAATAAAACCCTATTATGCCCCCAACAATCCTAACAAGGGCGTCCATCCTTGCTAGTATTTAGTTGAACAAGCATATTAAAAGATAATGTGTGTTAAATGCTTTTAATGTTTTTGGAATTAAATAAAGTGAAAATAAAACAACATGTAAATATTATTGCCCTAGTGTAGTTAAGTTCTATGCAAATGGTTTAAACCGCCTTTCGCTGACACATGGTATCTCTAACTTAGATAATCATGCTATTTGCAACTTAGGAGGAATAATATATAAGCCATTCCAACTCAAAAGAAAAAAGGGAACCATCATCGATTCCAGCAATGCAGTAGGAGGTCGACGTATACTGGACTAGCAATTATGGTGTGTTTGGTTTGCTCCCATGGATTTGCCTACATGGCATCTTTGTCTCAGTTCAGCCTGGCCGAGGAAAAACAGACAAAAAATCAACATCTGCATGTTGTTTGGTTACCCGCATCTAGACTTCTTGCATTAGGAAAGCAATTTTGGCATGTCGTTTGATATCCTGCATTGGCTGGGCTGATGCAACTACATGGTACTTGGTTGCATACATGCAACGTGATTAAGAGTTAAAAGCTACACATAACACATAGGGTTACATAATGCCATGGCGACTACGGTAGACGGTGCCCGTGGCGCTGTGTCCGGCATGCCGAGCACAGAGTCGTGGGCGAGCAATCCTGTCGGCGGCGTGGCGAACTAGTTGGTAGCGTCATCGGGGAAAGTCCACGTGGAGGGACGAATAGGAGGGCGCTGAGGCCGAGGACAAAGGAGGAGAAATGCAATGTGCATGACATGGCATCATCAGTGTAGGAGGACGAGGGAGAGGAGGCCAAAAGGAACGGCGATGGAGAGGGCTCCAGTGTAGTAGGGCACACGCACGGAGTGTTAGAGTTGTGTCGAATATTGTGTATAAGGTAGGTTACAGTTGGACTTGTAGTTGTATTGTATTTAGATAGGATATGGAGTCGTATCCAAATAGGACAGTTGTATATAGCGAGGGTAGACACACGATGTAACGTATGCCAACATAATAGCACAGGCGCGCAAAGGGGAGCCAGCGGCGTGTGCCGATGTCCGGGTGGCCGGTGTGCGGTATTGTGATGGTGTCACGGGAAGGAGCGCTCGTAGTCAGGCTCCGGGGATGTAGCCAAATCGGTGAACCGCGTTAACAAATCTCGGTGTCGTGTCTCATGTGATTGCTTGGTCCTCGGATGATTGACGGTATGCATCAGAATTATTCTAACAAGTAAGTAAACTCTTAACAAGTGGTATCATGAGTAAGGTTACGAAAAGGTTGTTGCATTAAGCCGAGTTGATTCGCTGATTTAGTTCTTCACGGGAGACGATCGTGTTTCAGCGGACGAAAGCAGCGGGGCGTAATGCGTGCAAGCTGATGGCGATTTGTTCGGAGTCTCGATGAGATTTGATCGAAAACAGCGCGTCGGGAGAGTCATGCGACGGTCGAAGCAGCGGGGCGTAATGCGTGCAAGCTGATGGCGATTTGTTCGGAGTCTCGATGAGATTTGATAAAAAACAGCGGCGTCAGGAGAGTCGTGCGATGGTCGGTCAACGGATGATGGTGTCGGGCGTTGAGACTGTTGGCGCCTGGCGGCTCATTGGACAGGCAAGCCCAGGCGGGGCTGGCCGAGCGACCCGTGGAGGTGGGCAGGCCAAGGCGTGACAATGTGGGCAGGTACAGATGGCTGGTGAAGGACCACAGGAAGCGCTACGAAGCTGCGGAACGAGTTTTGTTTTGGACCAAAAGATGGTCAAGTCCTCTTAGCGACACGGACGGAGGCAGATCGAATCGGGAAGAAAAGGACCATCATGATACGATATGAAGCCATCGAGCAGAGCAGGGCAAAGCAAAGCTAGCATTGGTTCGTGCCTAGTAGGCAGAAATCAAAGCAGCAGTCCAAAAGTTTTTTGGTGAAGCATCAAGTACTAGTACATGCGCTCTCGTGAGTAGCAAAATTCAATCAATCTGGTGTTTCTGCTGCTTGCACATGAGAAGTGTACCAGGGAGTTTGTGTTTTGCTAAGTGCACCTGGATTGCAGCGCATCGTGTCTGGAAGCTTGGATGTATTTCTTTTGCAGGGTCAGCCATACAAAAAATCATGGCGCCAACGGTTATTAGATTTGACGTGGAGAAGTTCGATGAGACTAGAAACCTTGGGTTATAGCAGCCAAGAGTGAAAGTTTTGTTGACACAACAGGGATGCTTGAAGACGTTGCGGGAAGTCATGTTAGCTAAGATGGAGTTATCATGTGATGGGTCAGAATTTGCGGGAGACGATTTGGGAGCCTCGAGCGTGTCCTGCAACTGAACAAGTTCGGCTAGGTCGAACTGGATATTCTGACGGATCGACGTAAGTCGGTTGGTACGAAAGACAGTGGTGGGATCAGCGACAACGACATAGGAGCGTGATGCTGATGGTGACCGACTTCTGGGCGTGGGAACACGTGACACAAGCTCAAGGGCTTGTGTGGCTTCAACAAGACTATGGCGCGGAGTTGATTCAAGGTGATGTACACACGAAGCTTGAAGTCGACGGGGCGCGGGGTGGACTGATTATCTACCATGGAGTCATGTCGAAGGTGGAGCTGGACTGAGGGGCTATGGTGTTAGCATCCGGAGAATCAAAGCCTATTTCAGCAGAAAAAAGCGAGTGACACGTAATCCGGATTGGAGCCCAGTGGTCTGATGGAAGCGTGAAACTTGTCATCGGTCGGTGATGATTGGTCGTACTCTGTAGTGGGGGTTGAGTGGTGTGGGTTTGCGACCTTTGAGACTCGGCCGGGATAGCAGAGGCTCGACGCGGTAATAGCGACGAGGCGTGCGGTACACATGGAACATGGAGATGGGCCAGTGCTCTGGTGGTCATACATGTGGTGAGACAACTGTGAATTTGACTCGGGATGACTACAAGCAACGGTGAAATCCCTTTAAGTTTCAGACAGGCGGTCAAGAAAAGAGCGGCGATGTTGAGTTCAGGTAACTCTTATGTGTGACGCCCAATATGTGAGTTGTTCACTTCCACGCAGGTCAGCGATTAGTGCGTGATGATGTTGGACGGATACTCTGGAAGTTGGGAGCATAGACTAGAGTAAAGAGGAACTTAATTTTGCTCGAGCGTTGACTGTGGTGAAGAAAAAGGAGGGACTACAAGTTGCAGGTGGAGTCACATGGAGTCTTTGGAGTAGCAGCGATACTCATGGGATAAACTCAAGTCCAATGTACATGAAAGTTTGACACAATTCAAGGTGGTGAAGAATATTTGACAAGGTGGAGTTTGTTAGAGTTGTGTCGAATATTGTGTAGAAGGTAGGTTACGGTTGAACTTGTAGTTGTATTGTGTTTAGATATGATATGGAGTCATGTCCAAATAAGACACTTGTATCCTAGGCCACTCATATATAGCGAGGGTAGACACACGATGTAACCTATGCCAACATAATAGCACATGCGCATAAGGGGGAGCCGACGGCGTGTGCCGGCGTCCGGGTGGCCGATGTGCGGTATTGTGACGGTGTCACAGGGAGGAGCGCCCGTAGTCAGGCCTCGGGAATGTAGCCATATCGGTGAACCTCGTTAGCAAATCTCGGTGTCGTGTCTCATGTGATTGCTTGGTCTTCGGGTAATCGACGGTATGCCTCGAAATTATTCTAACAAGGAGGTTGAGAGGGAACAACGCCAGTGGTGCCAGAGTAGTACGATGCGGGCGAGGAGGCCAAGAGAAACGACGATGCCGTCGACGCCAATGCAGCAGGACACGGGTGAGGAGGTCGAGAGGAACAACGCTGGCGATGACGCCAGTGTAGCAGGACGGAAGCAAGGAGTCCGAGAAGAACGACGCCCGCGATGATGCCACTGCAGCAGGACGCATGCGAGGAGGCGAGGAACGACTCCGGCGATGACACCAGCGTAGCAGAACGCAGGCAAGGAGGCCGAGAGGAACGACTCCCGTAATGACGCCAGTGCAGCAGGACGCAGGCAAGAAGACCGAGAGGAATGACGCTGGTGATGGTGTCAGTGTAGTAGGATGTAGGAGAGAATGTCGAGAGGAACGATTAGAAGGGATGAAGAAGATTAAGGGTTGCCATTAAAACATACCACATATATGTATATGTATAGTCCATTAGGAATATGTATATCTACATGTCTAAGATCATCGAAACAGAAAATATGCAACAAAAAAATTGTGTGAAATTTTGAGATGAAGCTATTGGTTATAGAAAATTTTAAATGGTCGACCGTTCGGAACAAATTAGATGAAATTCATCTAGAATAGCTCCAAATACAAACACAAAATTGAACGCTTACTTCGACAAAACCAGGAACCAATCGTCTGAATCAAACCACAACACTGATGTGCATCTTTTACGTGTAGACCTTATCTTCGATTGAAGTATCGTTGTGTGGATTAGAAGACGAAAGAGATTAAGAATAGATTGCACTAAAACACGTGCAAACTCAGGCATCATTCCCTCGGAACCAGGTGTAAACGGGCGCACCCCCAGTCCGCTCTGGGCTTCCATTCTTTTTTCCCGTTTAATCTTCCAAAAAAAAGTGCTCCCTGGGAATGGGATCAAACTGCTGACCGCATCGTTTGAAGGGAAGTGCAGCAACCAATAGGCCATTCACCCGCTTACACACACCTATTTTGTTTTTTTTTTCTTTTATTTCGTTTCTCATATCAGTTTGTTCTTTTTCTTCTTTCTTTTTCTTTTTTTCTTTGTCCTTTTTATTTTTTCTGTTTTCTTTAATGGGCGGGGTTTTTTAAATTGAAAAACTTTTATTTTGAAATTAATAAACGTTTGAAAATTAGATGGTTTGTTTTTCAAATTTGATTAACTTTTTTATATTTGATTACCTTTTTAAAAATTCAATGATTATTTTTCAAAATCAATGAATGTTTTCAAATTCAGTGATTGTCTTTTCAAATTTGATAATCTTTTTTAAAAAATGATGAAGTTTTTAAAAATCCATTAAAAATTTTTATTTATCAAATTTTGTAGATTTTTTGTGATTTTTGTTTGTTTTTTTCTTTTTTCAAAGTCAATGGTTGATCGGTCAATTGGTCAACCATGACCGGTCAAACATCGCTCGACGACTGACTAGGCGGGGCGACTGGTTAACCAATCGAGGGCTCCCCACATGGGTCGGCCCACGAGCAGGCGGCTGTTAGCGCCAGCTTAGCTCCCCGTAATGGGAATATCATATAGTATCATCAATGCCAACTAGGCAATTTTAATAAGATGACATCTATCTATTATATATAAAAAGTAATTATGAAGAAACCTATGGTTGGATGGTTAGGAGGACAATGGTATTCCAGATCATCAAGGTTCAAATCTTGGTGTTCGCATTTATCGTGGATTTATTTTAGTATTTTCGACGATACGCGTTCAGTGGAGTGAGATGTTCACCAAAAAAAGAGAATTAAGCTAGAAATTACCACAAAAATCAGAAATATCAACCGTTTATTTAATATTTAAAAAAACTATAGCCTTTAGATAAGGTTTAAGTGAGAAAAAAATACCCACCATTGCCATTACCTAAGTATACCGCACACCGTCTTGAACTTATATCCTTGCCCAACTTCAACAGCCGCCGCCACATATCCCTCACCACAGCGTCATCAAGCCAGCGTCACCGTTCAAGATCCACCCTGCATCATGCCTGCGATTCACCTCTTCCACTAAAGCTATGATGAACGTCTCAGGACCTCTCTCTCTCGGCTCTGTGTATGTCTGGCCGTTTGTCATGCTCCGTGTGGGTGCCGTCATAAATCCATGAGAAGGACGCCATGTTGGCTCTTGGCTGCCATTGTTAGATCATGGTTTGATCTGGTCGTGTGGGTTCTCCACTGTGAAGCAGCAGAAATAATAGGAAGGAGATTGATTTTCTCCCTTTTATGTGGCCAAGTGCACACCACGGTCAGTTATTCTTCTTCACTCTTAATTACGATTGCCATGTGCATCTATGAGCGTTACCTTCTTTGCTTGATTTCCCGTGTGTCAAGGGAAATATGGAGCTTGGAGCAACTGTAGCAGACCCCGCATCTCGCCCCGACTCGTAAAATAATCGTCAAAATGTGGGTCAGGGTGAAAAACCAGCCCGATCAGACCCAGCATCCCGCCCCAGCCCGCAAAAAGTTTTAGGGGACACGGCAAAATCCCGACCTCAACCTGGAAAAACGCGGGTTTCACCCCGCCGCTACGGTGCCCTTCATACAAGCGGAAGCGGTTGGTGGGAGGACATTTCATACCGCGCTTTCTTCCACCAACCACCTCTCCTCCTCCCCCCCCCCCCCCCCTCGTGCCGCCGCCGGCCGCTGTCCAAGATTCAGGTGAACGCAGCCGGCAGGAGCACCCCGGAAGGCCGCCACGCGCACGAGGCCTTCCCTCCCTCCCCCCTGCGCCGGCGGGCCGCCAGATTTGTAGATCTATGGCACTTCATCCCGGGCCGCCGGATTTGGTTTTTTCCGGATGCCGGTTGCGGCCTCAAGCGATGGAGTGGGCGGGGAGCCTCTCCCGCAGCCTAGGCAAGGGCGCATCGCCGCAAGCAGGTACGGGTTCGTCCGCCCGCCGTCACTGAAGGTTTGCGGGCATGGACTCGTCCGACCGTCCACCGGGCTCGGCGCTCGCGCAGCGCCTTTGTGGCTTGCCGATGCCGCTCATAGAGTGTGACGACTGCACGAGGAAAGTGTTGCGGCTCACTTCGAGCACGTCGAAGCACCCCGGATGGGTGTTCTTCAAATGCGAAAACGATGGGGTACGTGCACTTGCGGTAGCTCGCTTCATAGTTCATTCTCTTGTTCAATTGCGGTAGCTCACTTCGAGCTTGCTCATTCTTTTGTGTAGGACGATGGGTTTTGGGAAGGCCAATACATTGATTTGTTGATAGAAAAAAACTTAATAAATGTTAGTGCACTCCTTAGTACAATTGAAGGCAATGATGCGGCTGCATGTGCAACTAGAGGGGAAGCACCATCTACTTCTTCCGAACCAAAGATGAAAAAAGAAGAATGCAAAATCAAGAATCCACATATCAACAACGAATGCATGGAGAAGATATTAGTCCAACTAGTGGGAGCAGTTATGAAAGTTGGAAATCTTCTAAAATGCATACTTGTAGTTCTTGTTTTCTTTGGTCTTGCTATTCAAGCAAAAATTTGGTGATATTTTTTGTATCCAATGTTGTTAAATAAGAAAAGCAATGCAATGTGCAAGATCAAATTAAGTTGCAAATTTAAATTTTGCGGGCCGGGAGGAGCTGCGCCCGATCAGACACCGCAACCTTAATCCGTAAAAAAGCATATTCCGGGAATATCTTTTTTACGGGTCTATTATGCGGGTCTGCATACGCGGCCATCCGTGCCAGCCCGCAAAGGCGTTTTTCCGCGATCTACAAAAACATTTTGCGGGTCGGAAAGATGCGGGTCTGCTAAAGTTGCTCTTAGAGAACATAAAATGCAGCCTGAACAAAAAACAACTTCCGGGCGATCTGCGACATACATGGGCTGGAGGTCGTGCTGGTCAATGAAGACCCTGGCAATCTCGGAGGTGCGTTCAGGCTGGGCTCCTCCCTCTTGGAGCAGCATTTGCTGATGGATGAAAATCAAACCAACTGTCAGTTACTATCTGAACCTAATGGAATACGGTTGAGGAGTGGGACGAGCATTTACAAGGTTTTTTTGTGCGTCTTGTACAATACAGTATTCAATAAAGTATTTGATTCTCGTCCCACTCCTTAAGCATATTGAGCTGAGTTCTCTTGTCTTACAGTTCAGGCACTTTCCTTGACAACCCAATGGCCATAATACATTAGAACACAACAGATAAATTTATAGAAAACCTTCTTCCCTGCCTCTATGAGCAGATGAGAAACCACGTTCAGAGGTAGAGCATATAAAGACACATCAAAGTAGTCATCGTATAATAGGTTCGTCGTTATATTCGAAGTTTTTATTTACCAGTTTTGCTAAAGCACATCTAGATGTGTCATAAGTATTGCACATCTAAGTCCTGTGTCATTGATCTTACGTTGAGATTCGTGTGAATATTTTTTTTTCTTTTTCCTTTTCCTCTTTATGCATGATTCACTCACTTAGATGTGCAATAACTAGAGCACATCTAGATGTGCCCTAGACACACTCTTTATTTATTATGTGCTGTGCATATGTTATCCTCCTTTTCGGAAAAAAAGTGTGCATATGGTTTCCTATCTTCAGTTTTGCACATAACTGTGATTCCCACTTAGAACAGGGTATGTGGGCCACAGGTTTAGAAAGCCTTTTTCTGGATCAGTTGATAGCGTACCACTATGAGGTAAGTTATTACTCAAAATCCCCGCAAAAAAAAAGTTATTACTCAACCAATATTTTAAAGAATCATTACTGAACCATACCCAACACACACCCCCTAAGCCACGGCCAAGAGGAGGTCGGGAGCCTCGATGTGGACGTCTGCCAGGAGAGCCCACTCGACCGCCGCCTTCCTTGGCCCTGTGCAGTCGCGGCGAAAGTGGCCGCGCTGGCCGCAGTTGTAGCAGCGGCCCCGGCGCTGCCCGATGCTGTGCTCCCACCGCCGTTGTCACCGTCGTAGCCGGCTTCATCCCGTCGCCGCCGCCGCGCTGCCTACTACGCCTCCGTCAGAAGCAGCTGGTCCCCGTCGTGCCCGCCTCCATTTCGTCCGCGCCGCCACGTCCACTCGTCGAACACCTTCAACCGCTCGAGCGCCTCCTCGAACGGCATCTCGTCGACATTGCAGAACTGTTCGATCCCGGCGACGTCATTGTACAGGCGATCGGGGACGGTGTCCAACAGCTTCTTCACGAGCGCCGTGTCGCATAGCGTCGACCCCGAGCATGCGTAGCGCGCCGTCATGGCGCCAAACCTCTCGGCGTAGCCGTCTAGGTCCTCGCCGTCCGCCATCCTTAGGCGATTGAAGTTGCCCCGGAGCGTCGCGAGCTGGGCCGCCCACACCCGATTGGCGCTGACAAAGCGCACCTTGAGGGAGTCCCATATCTCCTTTGTTGTGGGCTTCGTCGCCACCTGCAGCAGTACCTCCTCCGACAGTGCGCTGAGGAGCATAGCCCACGCTATCTTACCCTTCTTGGCATCGACCGCAGCCCCGTCCGCCGGCACCACCGCCCCCCACAGCTCGTGGTCATCAAGGAGGGCCTCCACCTTGATGGCCCAGGTGGTGTAGTTCTTCGTCATCAGCAGCGGCAACAGCAGGGACATCGCACCTGCGCTGCCGCCTGCGTACAGGACTACGAACATCGCCGGTGACCCCCCCTCCTCCAACCGAGGCTCTGATACCATGTGTTGTTGTGGACCGACCTAGTACTCGCTGGCGATCACCGTAGACATGGTCGGAGAGGAAGAAGACACACGGAAAAGATTTGGTGGCCCACAAACACTTGCCGCACGAACGGCGTTTTCTGTTTTTCACCTCGAGCTCGAACTCGATCACCACATCACAATACACAGGGGTGGGAGGGTCTTATACCCACGCGCACCGACACACCAGGCCGCGCCCATACACACCCACTCTCCCACTCGCCACGTCCGGCGCACCCATCGCGCACGCATGCGATCAGCGTGGCTGCTACTCACGCCCTACGTGATCACATCCCTGGACTTGCGCCGACTAACTCACGCACACACGCACACGCTCCCGCACCTGCCATGGGCTGGACCTAACACGCCCAGCACGTGCACACACACGTGCGCACGCGTCCGAGCCCGCCGTGGCTTATTGCCCAACAGTGGTCACCTTCATACTAAACATATAGCTTATCTAACATATCAAACATAGTCTATCTACAGCAACGCATTACAAGTAAAGTAAAACAAAAGAAACAAGGCGGTGACAGCAAAGGTTTGGTTGAGAGGGTAGCACAGAAGCTCATTGTTATTGCATGCCATCCATGGCGGTCTAGAGTCTAGACAAGATAGACAGAATAGTGATGAGGTACTAATTGCCGCTCGGCAAACATATTATCGCCTCTCAACTGGTTAATGTGTGTGTGTGTCACACAGAGAGAGCCTCGAGATAAGTCACTGATCAACCACTAATTAATATGTTTTTTACGGGAACCACTAATTAATATGTTAATACTACACACATCGCTATGAAAATTAGACTAATCTCGTCAAGTCGTCATATATTAACAATAGCAGATAAATGGAGGCTGGTTACGTTTTAAAAATTAGTGAGGCATAATGTCGACGTTGAGAATGTTTTATATATCCACCTCTATAGGTATTGAACTAAGTATATCTATAACAATCCTGTAGATCCTCAAACGAACATAGATGGGCATAGCTGCTTCTGAGGAGCCCATCTTCTCCAGCCCCTCTGCCCTCAAAGGAAAGAGAAAGGACAGGCTGCCAATTGTTGAATCTGAGGTAAGAAGTGAAAGGCTATTACACCGGATTCAAAAAGAAAGCTTGTCAGGACAGTAATTGTATGGCTTGTTCTTCAAAACCACCTATATGCGGCACCAAAGTTATTAAAAACTTAAATACCTCTTATTGCAAGGTGGACCCAAAGGTGTGCTCTGAGGAAAATTTGTTGCAGAAGAAAGCAAAGAAGGGGGGAAAGCAGCCTACATGGAAGGACTAGAGGCAAAGAGCTAGACAGAAGGATTGGCTGCAACAAGCTTCTTTTTGGGAGTAGTTTTGCATCTCTGTAATGATGGTGTTTACCTTTATGCTATGTCACTCCAGAAACGTGTGTGGGTTTGTGACATGTATGCTGGCAGTAAGATTATATCTGTAGGGGACTGTTTCTCAGACTTCGGTATGTTATGCTTGAAGGGCTAGTGTGTTGTCCATAGTTACTGTCTCTCTGTCTTTTTATTTAGTCATGAATAGAGCCTAGAATATTTTGAGTTGGAATGTCAGGGGTTCTCAAGTGATAAGTGGCTGGCCATTTCAAATAAAATAGATGAATCTAATTGCTCTGTGATCTATTTGTAAGAGACAAAAATAGAGGTTTTTGATAGCTCATATATAAAAAAAACTGTCCCAGGAGAATCAATAAATTTGATCACTTGCCATCTGTGGGAGCTTCAGGGGGTTTGCTCATTGCTTGGAATGAAAACATATTTCAGGGTGAGTGTCTATTCAAAAATGATTTCTCAATTTCCATGAGATTTATCTCTGTCCACACTGGGGATTCTTGGATTTAAACCAATATTTATGGGCCATGTGATAATGAGGGGAGGCATAATTTTCTGGATTAGTTCAAAAACATTCAAATGCCCATAGAAACAGATTGGTTAATTACTGGAGACTTCAACTATATAAGATATCCATCAAACAGGAACATGGGAAATGGAGATATCAACAATATGTTGCACTTCAATGAAGCCATCAACAATCTTGTCTTGGTTGAAATTCCTCTTAAGGGCAGAAGTTTCACTTGGAGTAATATGCAGCAAGCCCCACTTCTGGAAAAGATTGATTGGGTTTTTACTTCTGAGAGTTGGTCCACAAAGTATCCTAATACTATGGCTCTTCCACTATCCAAACCAGTATCTGATCATTGCCCATGTGTCATCTCCATTGAAACTTGTATCCCAAAGGCTCAAATTTTTAGATTTGAAAACTTCTGGCTTCAGCATCATGACTTCTAGGACATAGTTGAAGAGAACTGGAATCAGCCCTTATCTGAAAGTGATAGTGCAAAATTGATTACTGCTAAGTTTAAAAGGCTTAGAAAGAGGCTCAAGATTTGGAGCAAGTACATTTCTAATTTGGCTGGTAACATTCAGGCAACAAATAATGTTATCATGATGTGGGATCAGTTTGAGGAGTACAGACTGAAGGAAATATGCCCTAGAGGCAATAATAAAGTTATTATTTATTTCCTTATATCATGATAAATGTTTATTATTCATGCTAGAATTGTATTAACCGGAAACATAATACATGTGTGAATACATAGACAAACAGTATGTCACTAGTATGCCTCTACTTGACTAGCTTGTTGAATCAAAGATGGTTAAGTTTCCTAGCCATAGACATGAGTTGTCATTTGATTAACGGGGTCACATCATTAGAGAATGATGTGATTGACTTGACCCATTCCGTTAGCATAGCACTTGATCGTTTAGTTTGTTGCTATTGCTTTCTTCATGACTTATACATGTTCCTATGACTATGATATTATGCAACTCCCGTTTACCGGAGGAACACTTTGTGTGCTACCAAACATCACAATGTGACTGGGTGATTATAAAGGTGCTCTACAGGTGTCTCCGAAGGTACTTGTTGGGTTGGCATATTTCGAGATTAGGATTTGTCACTCCAATTGTCGGAGAGGTATCTCTGGGCCCACTCGGTAATGCACATCACTATAAGCCTTGCAAGCATTGCAACTAATGAGTTAGTTGCGGGATGATGTATTATTAAACGAGTAAAGAGACTTGACGGTAACAAGATTGAACTAGGTATGATGATACCGATGATCAAATCTCGGGCAAGTAACATACCGATGACAAAGGGAACAATGTATGTTGTTAGGCGGTTTGACCGATAAAGATCTTTGTAGAATATGTAGGAGCCAATATGAGCATCCAGGTTCCGCTATTGGTTATTGACCGGAGACGTGTCTCGGTCATGTCTACATAGTTCTCGAACCCGTAGGGTCCACACGCTTAAAGTTCGATGACGGTTATATTATGAGTTTATGTGTTTTGATGTACCGAAGGAGTTCGGGGTCCCGGATGAGATCGGGGACATGACGAGGATTCTCGAAATGGTCGAGACGTAAAGATTGATATATTGGACGACTATATTCGGACATCGAAAAGGTTCCGAGTGATTCGGGTATTTTCGGGAGTACCGGGGAGTTACGAGAATTCGTATTGGGCCTTAATGGGCCATACGGGAAAGGAGAGAAAGGCCTCAAAGGGTGGCCGCACCCCTCCCCATGGGCTGGTATGAATTGGACTAGGGAGGGGGTGCGCCCCCTTCCTTCCTTCTCCTTTTCCCTTCCCTTTCCTTCCCTCCTACTCCTACTATTTGGAAGGGCTCCTAGTTCTACTAGGAAAGGGGGAATACTACTCTCGGTGGGAGTAGGACTCCCCTAGGGCGCGCCATAGAGAGGGCCGGCCCTCCCCTCCTCCACTCCTTTATATACGGGGGCAGGGGGCACCCTAAAGACACAAAAATTGATCCCTTGGATCTCTTAGCCGTGTGCGGTGCCCCCCTCCACCACAATCCACCTCGGTCATATCGTAGCGGTTCTTAGGCGAAGCCCTGCATCGGTAGAACATCATCATCGTCACCACGCCGTCGTGCTGACGGAACTCTCCCTCAAAGCTCGGCTGGATCGGAGTTCGAGGGACGTCATCGAGTTGAACGTGTGCAGAACTCGGAGGTGCCGTGCATTCGGTACTTGATCGGTCGGATCGTGAAGACGTACAACTACATCAACCGCGTTGTGCTAGCGCTTCCGCTTTCGATCTACGAGGGTATGTGGACACCACTCTCCCCTCTCGTTGCTATGCATCACCATGATCTTGCGTGTGCGTAGGAATTTTTTTCAAATTACAACGTTCCCCAATAGTGGCATCCGAGCCAGGTTTTATGCGTTGATGTAATATGCACGAGTAGAACACAAGTGAGTTGTGGGCGATATAAGTCATACTGCTTACCAGCATGTCACACTTTGGTTCGGCGGTATTGTTGGATGAAGCGGCCCGGACCAACATTACGCGTACGCTTACCCGAGACTGGTTTTACCGCCGTGCTATGCACACATGTGACTAGCGGGTGTCAGTTTCTCCAACTTTAGTTGAACCGAGTGTGGCTACGCCCGGTCCTTGAGAAGGTTAAAACAACACTAACTTGACAAACTATCGTTGTGGTTTTAATGCGTAGGTAAGAACGGTTCTTGCTCAGCCCGTAGCAGCCACGTAAAAACTTGCAACAACAAAGTAGAGGACGTCTAACTTGTTTTTGCAGAGCATGTTGTGATGTGATATGGTCAAGACGTGATGAGATATAAGTTGTTGTATAAGATGATCATGTTTTGTTGAAGTTATCGGCAACTGGAAGAAGCCTTATGGTTGTCTCTTTATTGCATAAGATGCAAGCGCCAAATAATTGCTTTACTTTATCTCTATGTGATAGCAATAGTTGCAAGAGCAATGGTTGGCAAGATGACCATGTGACGACACATTGATATAGATCAAGATGATGGAGATCATGGTGTCATGCCGGCGACGATGGAAATCATGACGATGTTTTGGAGATAGAGATCAAAGGCACAAGATGATGGCCATATCATGTCACATATTTTGATTGCATGTGATGTTTATATTTTATGCATCTTATCTTGCTTTGATTGATGGTAGCATTATAAGATGATCTCTCACTAAATTTCAAGATAAAAGTGTTATCCCTGAGTATGCACCATTGCCAAAGTTCGTCGTGCCCAGACAACACGTGATGATCGGTTGTGATAAGCTCTACGTCCATCTACAACGGGTGCAAGCCAGTTTTGCACAAGCAGAATACTCAGGTTAAACTTGACGAGCCTAGGATATACAGATATGGCCTCGGAACACTGAGACCGAAAGGTCGAGCGTGAATCATATAGTAGATATGATCAACATAAGTGATGTTCACCATTGAAAGCTACTCCATTTCACGTGATGATCGTTTATGGTTTAGTTGATTTGGATCACGTGATCACTTAGAGGATTAGAGGGATGTCTATCTAAGTGGGAGTTCTTAAGTAATATGATTAATTGAACTTAAATTTATCATGAACTTAGTCCTGGTAGTATTAGCATATCTAGGTTGTAGATCAATAGCTCGCGTTTAGCTCCCCTGTTTTATTTTTGATATGTTCCTAGAGAAAACTAAGTTGAAAGATGTTAGTAGCAATGATGCAGATTGGATCCGTGATCTGAGGTTTATCCTCATTGCTGCACAGAAGAATTATGTCCTTGATGCACCGCTAGGTGACAGACCTATTGCAGGAGCAGATGCAGACATCATGAACGTTTGGCTAGCTCAATATGATGACTACTTGATAGTTTAGTGCACCATGCTTAACAGCTTAGAATCGGGACATCAAAAACATTTTGAACGTCATGGATCATATGGATGTTCCAGGAGTTGAAGTTGATATTTCAAGCAAATACCCGAGTTGAGAGATATGAAGTCTCCAACAAGTTCTACAGCTAAAAGATGGAGGAGAATAGCTCAAGCAATGAGCATGTGTTCAGATTGTCTGGGTACTACAATCGCTTGAATCAGGTGGGAGTTAATCTCCCAGATAAACTAGTGATTGACAAAATTCTCTAGTCACCATCACCAAGTTAGTAGAACTTCGTGATGAACTATAGTATGCAAGGGATGATGAAAATGATTCCCGAGCTTTTCATGATGATGAAATCGATGAAGGTAGAAATTGTTGACACCAGATTTTGGCATGGTCACGAATCTGGGTTCATATCCAAAAGTTAGAGGCAACACTTCACGGGCCGGCCCTGAGTGGGAAAGTATTCGGCCTTTGCCGGCTGAATGAAACCTTGCCGGGGTAAAACCTTGCCGATGTGAGGGCTTGCCGGCGTGAAAGCTTGTCGGCGGAGAAGCTTGCCGGCGTGGAAAGCTTGCCAGCGGAGAAGCTTGCCGGTGTGAAACCTTGCCGGGGAGGAAAGCTTGCCGGGGGGAAAAGCTTGCGAGGCGAAGACCTTGCCGGGGCTGAAAAGCTTGCCGGGAAGGAGCTTGCTGGGTGGGAACTATCAAGGCCAATCCGACAAGAAGCTGAAGATGGGCTCAAATGATTATCTAGATGGACTCGGATGAAGAAGTGTTCAACATGAAAGTTATTCGCAACGTCGAAACGGTCAACTTTGCTTTTGGAGTCATCATCATCTGACGTAGTATACGACCTGCAGAGACGCTACAAGAGTCGGATGGTCCAGTCAGCTACATGACCGAGTCCGACTCGAAATTAAAGATGACCCCGTGGAGTATTCAAGATGGCCTTATTTGGAAAAGTGATCAACATATGGATTGTTGGCCTCATCGAAGCATACAAAATTGATATTTGAACCGTCTCCATCGGAAGTCATATGCAGATTCCACGGACCGCGCAAGGAGCAAGACGGAAGATTGGATCAGATTCGGGCTGAATCCAAGTGGGACCAGGACTAGGACTCTAGGTCGTGAATTGATGTAATTTTCTTGTAAGGAAAGCCTAGATGAATCCTTTGCTTGTACGGGAAGTCCAGCCGCCTCTTATATATGTTGGGGGTGACGGCCGATTGAACAACACACAATCGAACAAATCAATATACTACTTTTTCATCTACGTTTTATCTCTCCATCATTTTTCTCTCTCGTTCTTCACTGTTCTTCGTGTTTGAGAGCTACGAATCTCGAGGCTCTAGGGGAGAGCGAATCGACCTAGGGCAGCCCATAGCCGCCGCAATCCTTGACGGGGTCCCTCCCGGGTGCGCGGGGTTTCGGGTCTGCAAAAGCGCCCGCCGACTGTCTTGCGTATCGCGCTATCGATCGGGTCTCCCCCGGCGTCGAGGGTACACGTGACGTGTTCGTGTGTCAACACACTTTTTGGCGACTCCGCTGGGGAACAAAGATCAATCGTCATCATCCACCATGTCTGATATTCCCAAGCCATCTAAGGTAGACGCCGATAACATCATTAAGCCCAGTCTTGATGAGATATCGGCCGATCATCGCCAAGTTTATGAGGAGTACAAGAAGGCGTGCGAGGAGAAGGAATTGCAGGAGTTCCTTGCAAAGTTCAAAAAGGATCGCCAGGGCAACATCACTCCGATTGAAGAAATCAAGTTCCCTCCTCTTCAAGCCGAGCAGGTTAAAACCTCTGTAAGTACTGCCTTTTCTCCTGAGCAGTGGGCTGAGATTGAAAGTTGTATTGCTGATGGTAACAATCTAGTCTACCAAACTTTCATAGAAAATACTAATGCTTAGAAGAATACATCTCAATTGTCTAGTGGTAATGATGGTGTAGCTGCTAGTGTGCAAAACCCTAATCTGGCTTTACCTATTGCATCGGTGCCTCCCGTGCCGATGGCTTATTATCCTACCCAAAGAAATCAGATTGTGACTACACCCATCAATCCTATTATGAGCATGCCAGGTTCGGTGGCAACGCCGAACCAAACCCTACCTACAGCTACAACCACTCGGCCATTACCGAACTATAGTTCGGCATACGTGCCACAGTTCATACCTACTGCTAGTAGTCCTACTCCTCCCATGCCGCTGCCACAAGTTGCATCGTCCATTGTGGATGATGGTCTAGCTAATCTTAGAGAGGAAATGGCTAAGATGCTTCGAGAGAATTTTGGAGTTGAGTTACCTCGGAATCGGATTTACCAAAAGCCGTACCCTGAATACTTTGATGCCATCCAGTGCCCTCCGGGATATAAGATTCCAGATTTTGTTAAGTTCAATGGAGAGGGCACAAAAACCACATGGGAGCATGTTAGTCAATACTTGGCACAATTAGGTGAAGCAGGCTCACTAAATGAGTTGAAAGTGCGGTTATTTCCTCTATCATTAACTGGTACCGTATTTTCATGGTTTTCTTCTTTACCACATGGTTCCATTCGGGTTTGGTCGCAGCTAGAGCAGAAGTTTCATGATCACTTTTATAGCGGCGACAATGAACTCAAGTTGTCACATCTAACATCGGTTAAACAGAAGCATGATGAATCGGTCTCCGATTACGTTAAGAGATTCAGAGAAACAAAAAACCGGTGTTTTAGTTTGGTGATAACCGAGAGGGACTTGGCAGACCTAGTGCTGAGTGGTTTCAGAACTCCCATTAGAGAAAAGCTAGAAGGCTACGCGTTTTTAAATATCAACCAAGTATTACAAAGGGCTTTGGCTCAGGAAAGCCGAAGCAAAGACCTCAAAAAAGTGCATAGATACAAAGCCGATCGTCCAAAGATGAATATGGTGGAATATGATAGTGATCACTCGGATGATGAGGGTGATGTTTTTTCTACTGAATTTGTTTGGCCATCTAAGGCCAAACCCTTTACTTGCAATGATCTGAAACCGATTCATAAGAATCATGATGAAGAGATAAAGTTTACTTTTAACATTGCTAAGTGTGATAGAATATTTGATGCTTTGCTGCAGGCTAAGATTATTAGAATATCTCATACTTTACCACCGTTTGAAGAGCTAAAACGGCGTGCTTATTGCAAGTATCATAATTCTTTTTCTCATGCTACTAACGATTGCAATGTTTTTCGACGACAGATACAATCGGCCATTAATGACGGACGATTGAACTTTTCTGAAATGCAAGTTGATAAACAGCCTTTTCCAATGAATACCATGGATTTGGAGGGAAAGAAGCTACTCATTCGGCCGGAGGTTGCCGAATCTGCTAATAAAGCTAATGTCATTGTTGGTGAGCCCAGGAAAGACAAGGAGGGTGACAAGGTCTTGGGGAGACAGGTTGTGCTTGACAAGCAACCCTGTGGCAAGGAGACAATCAAAATCACCATCAAGAATCCTACACTCGGGGGGCAACCGCAAGCGCAACAAAATACTCGTGTTAAATTTATCAAGCCCAAAAGTCCAGAAGTTGGCAAGTGGAAGACGAATGAAGCTAAAGTGCAGCGCAAGAAAATCGAGCCAACTTTTGATATGTTGCTGTCCAAGTATGCCAATCATGCAGCCGGTTCTAGCTCTAACCGGTCACCAAATTTGAAGCGCTCAAGGTCACCTCCTCGGGAAGAATTTCAACATCATGCAAGGACATATGGGTCATGGGCGCCGGGACCATGGGTACCGCCTCTCCCCTATGTACCATATTACATGGGAGACTTCAATGGAGGATGGTGGCAGCCCCTAATGGCCCCTTATGCTTTTCATCCGGGTTGGGCAGAACAAAGGAGGCCCGTTCATGAGAGACTTTCTTATCCCACACGAGGCCGTTTGAACAATAGTGTCAATCGGCCAGTGAAAGATAATCAAAAAAGGGTTGGCAAGCAAGAATGGCGTGTTAAATCGCCAAGTGCTGTAACGGTCGAGTCAAGCAAAGGCAAGGAAAAAACCGATGCCGACTCACTCATCTTGGGCACCGAAACATTCACCATACAACAACCGATTATGCATAGCAATCCGACTGAGCTGATACTTGCTATCGCACCAAAGCACTCGGCTAATGACCTTGAAAGAAACACCAGCCAAGTAAAGATGAGAGATCCTAAATACACTCAGCCAAAGTGGTGTCCTCCAGGGCTGACAAAAACAAAAAAGAGGAAACTACATAGGTTAAGGAGTCAAGAGATGACAAAACAAGAAGCCGAGAAGCAAAGGGATAAGTTGTTCAATGACACTCGGCCCATGGTGCCTACAAAACAAGTGTGGAGGCCTAAACAAATACAAGATGCAGTCGCTTCTACACCTATCGCAGCAGCACCTACGCCACCAAAGGAGGACGATGCGACAACAATTACATCGTCTGCGACACTTCTTACTTCTCCTTCACTTGGACAAATTTCAGAATCGGTGGATGCACTTGAAGAAGAGGATGATATGTTGGACTATGAGTCTACGCCGGTTCATGAAGGTATGGATATCAATATGGTGTATTACTTACCTGCTGAGTTTCGAGCTGTAGATGAGGAAGGGGAGGTAGCTCAGCTAGATTTTGGCCCTAAAAATGCAATATTCGAGAAGCCAAAAGACCCAGTAACGCATCTGAAACTGTTGTATCTCAGAGGTCATATCAATGGATCACCGCTCACTCGGATGCTTGTTGATGGTGGTTCTGTGGTGAATCTTATGCCGTATTCGGTCTTCAAAAAATTGGGGCTGCATGATGAAGAGTTGATAAAGACCAACATGGTACTCAAAGGATTTTAAGGCAAAGAGAAAACTGAAGCCAAAGGTGTGATGTATGTGGAGCTCACGGTGGGAAGTAAAACTTTGGCTACCGCATTCTTTGTCACTGAGGTGCAAGGTAACTACAATGTCATACTAGGCCGTGATTGGGTTCATGCGAACCAGTGCGTTTCGTCCACTATGCACCAGTTTTTGATCCAGTGGGTTGATGATGAAGTGGAAGTCATTCATGCAGATAACTCGGCCTGTGTTGCTTTGGCCGAGGCGTCAGTGGATTGGCAACACCCAAATGCTACTTGCTTGACGGGACGTGACTTGTCAGAGTTTGATTTTCTCAGCAGAACCAAGAATGGTTTCGTGCCCGTCTCTTTAAAGCCGACTGAATGCAATCGGCTCCAAGGTATGATATGCTTAAATGGATCCTAACTCGGAGTGGTTACAAAAGCGACTTGTAGAATATCGGTCCAATGAGAACGATATGTATGAGTCCATAGAAGAGTTAGATGATATGGATAAATTAGGACAAGGTTTTACATCGGCCGATCCATTAGAAGAGATAGATATAGGAGATGGTTCAACTCCTAGGCCGACATTTGTAAATGAAAATTTAAGAGCCGATCATAAAGCTAAGTTGATCGAGCTGTTGAAAGAATATGTCTGTTGCTTTGCGTGGGAATATCATGAGAGGCCAGGTTTAAGCCGAGAGCTAGTGGAGCATCGGTTACCTATAAAGGCTGGTTTTAGACCATATAAACAATCGGCCAGAAAGTTTAATCCAAAAACATATGACCGGATCAAGGAAGAGATCGGTCGTTTGCTTAAAGCTAATTTTATTAGACCTTGCAGGTATGCCAAGTGGATTTCTAACATTGTCCTAGTGGAAAAGAAAGGATCGAGCAAGTTGAGTGTGTGCATTGACTTCAGAGATCTGAATAGGGCTACACCCAAAGATGAGTATCCCATGCCCATAGCCGATATGCTTATTAATGATGCTTCTGGACATAAAGTTATTAGCTTTCTAGATGGTAATGCCGGATACAATCAAATTTTTATGGCCGAAGAGGACATGTCCAAGACAACTTTTCATTGCCCTGGTTTTCTTGGTTTATTCGAGTGGGCAGTGATGACATTCGGATTAAAAAATGCTGGCGCCACATATCAAAGGGCTATGAATTTGATTTTTCATGATTTACTCAGTGTCATACTTGAAGTCTATATTGATGATATTGTTGTCAAATCGGACGCTTTTGAATCTCACTTGGCCGATTTGCGTTTAGCTTTTGAAAGAATGAAAAACTATGGAGCTAAAGATGAATCCTTTGAAGTGTGCATTCGGTGTGTCAGCTGGTAAGTTTTTGGGCTTCATTATCCATGAAGATGGCATAGAGATTGATCCCAAAAAGATAGAGGCCATACAGAAAGTGGAAGCTCCAACATGCAAGAGAGATATGCAAAAGTTCCTTGGCAAGGTCAATTACTTGAGGAGGTTCATAGCTAATCTGTCAGGGAAGGTTGATGCGTTTACTCCTATCCTTTGGTTAAAGAATGATGTTGATTTCACTTGGGGGGCAAAACAACAAAAAGCATTTGATATGATCAAGAATTATTTGTGCACTCCTCCGGTGATGAAAGCACCCAAGCATAGGGAACCCTTCAGGCTTTACATCGCAGCAGAGGAAGGAGTTATTGGTGCTGTTTTGACTCAAGAAACCGAAAGAAAAGAGTATACTATTACATATTTGAGCAGGCGCTTATTGGACGCCGAGACAAGGTATACATTTATTGAAAAAATATGTCTATGCTTATACTATGCTTGCACAAAATTGAGACATTATTTAGTGCTGAGTGCTTGTACAGTAGCTTGTCAAACTGATGTCATTAAATACATGTTGCATAGGCCAATTCTTAGTGGTAGAATTGGCAAGTGGGCTTATGCTTTGATTAAATATGATTTGGCTTATGAATCTCTAAAATCCATGAAAGGCCAAATCATTGCTAAATTTATTGTTGAACATCGGATTGATGACAAGTATGACATTGATGTAAACCTTGTTTCATTAGTACCGTGGAGATTATATTTTGATGGTTCAGTTTGTAGCAATGGCCAAGGTTTTGGTATTGTTTACATATCTCCTCATGGTGCTGTTTTTGAAGCCTCATGCCGCCTAGAATATTCTTGCACAAACAATCAAGCCGAATATGAAGCATTGTTATTCGGCCTAGAGATGTTACTTGCTATAGGTGTTACACATATTGAGGCTTACGGTGATTTGTTACTAGTAGTGCAGCAAGTATCCAAAGTCTTTCAGTGTTTGGACAAATCACTTAATGTTTATCTTAATAAATGTCTAGATATGATTTCTACTTTGGATTGTTTTAGCATTGCTCATATATCTAGACATGACAATTGGAAAGCAAATGAGTTGGCACAACAGGCATCCGGCTACCATGTTGATCATGGCGTGTTTCATATTTTTGAAAAGCCGATGTCTAGCCTTGCCGACGTAGGGGAGGCCGAACCGGAGCCCACCATTTCGGCCACTAATGAAATATTCAATGCAGGAGAAAGTCAAGACTGGAGGAAACCCATTGTTGATTATTTGTGTGATCCTAGTAGAAGGGTGGACAGGGCTGTTCGGCGGATGGCTTTCAAGTATACAATGAGAGATGATGATCTCTATCGCCGAACGGTTGATGATGTTGTTTTAAAGTGCTTGGACGAGGACCAAGCGAGAGTTGCTATGGGGGAGGTCCATGAAGGTATTTGTGGCACTCATCAATCGGCTCCCAAGATGAAATGGTTGCTACGACGTGCTGGATTTTATTGGCCGACTATGATTAATGATTGCTTCAGATATTACAAAGGGTGTGAAGCTTGTCAAAAATTTGGTGATATTCAGTTGGCTCCTGCTGCTATGTTACATCCCATTATCAAGTCGTGGCCTTTCAGAGGATGGGGTTTAGACTTTATTGGACAAATTCATCCGTCTTCCTCGAAGGGGCATCAGTTCGTATTGGTGGCAACCGATTATTTCACTAAATGGTCTGAAGCAGTACCTCTCAAGAACATGACACATACGGAGGTGATTAAATTCATAACCGAGCACATTATTCATAGATTCGGCATTCCTCAAACATTGACTACAGATCAAGGCTCCTCTTTCATGTCACACCAAGTTAGATAATTTGCCGAATCTTATAATATAAAATTGCTCAATTGCTCTCCATATTATGCCCAAGCCAATGGACAAGCTGAGTCTAGCAATAAAATTTTAATTAAGCTCATCAAGAAGAAGATTGAGGATAATCCAAGGAGATGGCATGAGTTGTTGTCTGAAGCTTTGTGGGCACATAGGATCTCAAGGCATGGTGCTACGAAGGTGACTCCATATGAGCTAGTATACGGTCAAGAGGCTGTTTTACCAGTGGAAGTGAATTTGAATGCTTTGAGAATAGCCAAACAAAATGATTTATCGGCAGTAGACTTTTATAACTTGATGATGGACAATATTGATGAGGTTGCCGATAAACGTCTGGCTGCTTTGAAGGCCATAGAGAGGGACAAGTTGAGGGTAGCAAGGGCTTACAATAAGAAGGTTAAGTTGAAGAATTTTCGAGTTGGCGATCTCGTCTGGAAAGTAATTCTCTTGATTGGTTCAAGGGACAGAAAATTCGGGAAATGGTCTCTAAGTTGGGAAGGTCCTTTTAGAATTGCAAGAATAGTTCCCGGAAACTCTTATTTGGTGGAATCCGTACAAGGGGCACTATTACCTCGAGCTCTCAATGGCAAGTACTTGAAGAAATACCACCCAAGTGTGTGGCAAGAAGCCTAAGTGGGCAATGGCCGATATATGACTATCGCCCTTAGCACAGACATGGCCGATACCTGATTATCGTCCTGAGGAAAATAAATGGCCGATGGAGTGTTGACATCGTCCTTAGAACAAACACAATACAAGTTATTTTTCGGCACACAAGCTTTGCCGAAAAACAGGGGGGCATGTGTTGACACCAGATTTTGGCATGATCACGAATCTGGGTTTGTATGCAAAAGTTAGAGGCAACACTTCGTGGGCCGGCCCTGAGTGAGAAAGTATTCGGCCTTTGCCGGCTGAATGAAACCTTGTCGGGGTAAAACCTTGCCGATGTGAGGGCTTGCCGGCGTGAAAGCTTGCCGGCGGAGAAGCTTGCCGGCGTGGAAAGCTTGCCGGCGGAAAAGCTTGCCGGTGTGAAACCTTGCTGGGGAGGAAAGCTTGTCGAGGGGAAAAGCTTGCCGGGCGAAGACCTTGCCGGGGCTGAAAAGCTTGCCGGGAAGGAGCTTGCTGGGTGGAAACTGTCAAGGCCAATCCGACCAGAAGCTGAAGATGGGCTCAAATGATTATCTAGATGGACTCGGATGAAGATGTGTTCAACATGAAAGTTATTTGTAACGTCGAAACGGTCAACTTTGCTTTTGGAGTCATCATCATCCGACGTAGTATACGACCTGCAGAGACGCTACAAGAGTCGGATGGTCCAGTCAGCTACATGACCGAGTCCGACTCGAAATTAAAGATGACCCCGTGGAGTATTCAAGATGGCCTTATTTGGAAAAGTGATCAACATATGGATTGTTGGCCTCATCGAAGCATACAAAATTGATATTTGAACCGTCTCCATTGGAAGTCATATGCAGATTCCACGGCCCGCGCAAGGAGCAAGACGGAAGATTGGATCAGATTCGGGCTGAATCCAAGTGGGACCAGGACTAGGACTCTAGGTCGTGAATTGATATAATTTTCTTGTAAGGAAAGCATAGATGAATCCTTTGCTTGTACGGGAAGTCCAGCCGCCTCTTATATATGTTGGGGGTGACGGCCGATTGAACAACACACAATCAAACAAATCAATATACTACTTTTTCATCTACGTTTTATCTCTCCATCATTTTTCTCTCTCGTTCTTCGCTGTTCTTTGTGTTTGAGAGCTGCGAATCTCGAGGCTCTAGGGGGCGAGCGAATCGACCTAGGGCAGCCCATAGCCGCCGCAATCCCTGACGGGGTCCCTCCCGGGTGCGCGGGGTTTCGGGTCTGCAAAAGCGCCCGCTGACTGTCTTGCGTATCGCGCTGTCGGTCGGGTCTCTTTCGAAGTGAGCTGTGGTACATCACCCCCGGCGTCGAGGGTACACGTGACATGTTCGTGTGTCAACAGAAATCAAGAAAGAGCATCAAGTGTTGATGATTAACAAGACCACTAGTTTCAAAAAAAGGGCAAAGGGAAAGAAAGGGAACTTCAAGAAGAACGGCAAGCAAATTGCTGCTCAAGTGAAGAAGCCCAAGTCTAGACGTAAGCCTGAGACTAAGTGCTTCTACTGCAAAGGGACTGGTCACTAAAAGCGGAACTGCCCCAAATATTTAGCGGATAAGAAGGATGGCAAAGTGAACAATGCTATATTTGATATACATGTAATTGATGTGTACTTTACTAGTGTTTATAGCAACCCCTTGGTATTTGATACTGGTTCAGTTGCTAAGAGTAGTAACTCGGAACGGGAGTTGCAGAATAAACAGAGACTAGTTAAGGGTGAAGTGATGATGTGTGATGGAAGTGGTTCCAAGATTGATATGATTATCATCGCACACTCCCTATACTTTCGGGATTAGTGTTAAACCTAAATAAATGTTATTTGGTGTTTGCGTTGAGCATGAATATGATTTGATCATGTTTATTGCAAAACTATTATTCATTTAAGTTAGAGAATAATTGTTGTTCTGTTTACATGAATAAAACCTTCTATGGTCATACACTCAATGAAAATGGTTCATTGGATCTCGATCGTAGTGATACACATATTCATAATATTGAAGCCAAAAGATGCAAAGTTAATAATGATAGTGCGACTTATTTGTGGCACTGCCATTTAGGTCATATTGGTGTAAAGCGCATGAAGAAACTCCATGCTGATGGGCTTTTGGAATCACTTGATTATGAATCATTTTGATGCTTGCGAACCATGCCTCATGGGCAAGATGACTAAGACTCCGTTCTCTGGAACAATGGAGCGAGCAACTGACATATGGGAAATAATACATACTGATGTATGCAGTCCAATGAGTGTTGAGGCTCGCGGCGGGTATCGTTATTTTCTGACCTTCACAGATGAATTGAGCAGATATGGGTATATCTACTTGATGAAACATAAGTCTGAAACATTTGAAAAGTTCAAAGAACTTCAGAGTGAAGTGGAAAATCATCGTGACAAGAAAAGGAAGTTTCTACGATCTGATCGCAGAGACAAATATTTGAGTTACGAGTTTGGTCTTCAATTAAAACAATGTGGAATAGTTTCACAAAATCATGCCACCTGGAACACCACAGCATAATGGTGTGTCCGAACATCATAACCGTACTATTGTTGGATATAGTGCAATCTATGATGTTTCTTACCGATTAATCACTATATTTTTGGGGTTATGCATTAGAGACAGCTGCATTCACGTTAAAAAGGGCACCATATAAATCCGTTGAGGAGACACCGTATGAACTGTGGTTTGGCAAGAAACCAAAGTTGTCGTTTCTTAAAGTTTGAGGTTGCAATGCTTATGTGGAAAAGTTTCAACCTGATAAGCTCAAACCCAAATCGGAGAAGTGCGTCTTCATAGGATACCCAAAAGAAAATGTTGGGTACACCTTCTATCACAGATCCAAAGGCAAGTTATTCATTGCTGAGAATGGATCCTTTCTAGAGAAGGAGTTTCTCTCGAAAGAAGTGAGTGGGAGGAAAGTAGAACTTGATGAGGTAACCATACCTGCTCCCTTATTGGAAAGTAGTTCATCACAGAAGTTTGTTTCTGTGACTCCTACACCAATTAGTGAGGAAGCTAATGATGATGATCATGTAACTTCAGATCAAGTTACTACCAAACCTCGTAGGTAAACCAGAGTGAGATCTGCACCAGAGTGGTACGGTAATCATGTTCTGGAGGTCATGTTACTTGACCATGACGAACCTACGAACTATGAGGAAGCGATGACGAGTCCAGATTCCACGAAATGGCTTGAGGCCATGAAACCTGAGATGAGATCCATGTATAAGAACAAAGTATGGACTTTGATTGACTTGCCCAAAGATTGGCAAGCCATTGAGATTAAATGGATCTTCAAGAGGAAGGCGGACGTTGATAGTAGTGTTACTATCTACAAAGCTAGAGTTGTCGCAAAAGGTTTTCGACAAGTTCAAGGTGTTGACTATGATGAGAGTTTCTCACTCGTATCTATGCTTAAGCCTGTCCGAATCATGTTAGCAATTGCCACATTTTATGAAATCTGGCAAATGGATAAACAAAACTGCATTCCTTAATGGATTTATTAAAGAAGATTTGTATATGATGCAACTAGAAGGTTTTGTCAATCCTAAAGGTGCTAACAAAATATGCAAGCTCCAGCGATCCATCTATGGACTGGTGCAAGCATCTTGGAGTTGGAATATACGCTTTGATAAGTTGATCAAAGCATATAGTTTTATACAGACTTGCGGTGAAGCCTGTATTTACAAGAAAGTGAGTGGGAGCACTACATCATTTCTGATAAGTATATGTGAATGACATATTGTTGATTGGAGATAATGTAGAATTATTCTGCAAAGCATAAAGGAGTGTTTGAAAGGAGTTTTTCAAAGAAAGACCTCGGTGAAGCTGCTTACATGTTGAGCATCAAGATCTATAGAGATAGATCAAGATGCTTGATAAGTTTTTCAATGAGTACATACCTTGGCAAGATTTTGAAGTAGTTCAAAATGGAACAGTCAAAGAAAGAGTTCTTGCCTGTGTTACAAGGTGTGAAACTGAGTAAGACTCAAAACCCGACCACGGCAGAAGATAGAGAGAGAATGAAAGTCATTCCCTATGCCTCAGCCATAGGTTCTATAAAGTATGCCATGCTGTGTACCAGACCTATTGTATACCATGCCCTGTGTTTGGCAAGGGAGTACAATAGTGATCTAGAAGTAGATCACTAGACATTGGTCAAAATTATCCTTAGTGGAATAAGGATATGTTTCTCGATTATGGAGGTGACAAAAGGTTCGTCGTAAAGGGTTACATCGATGCAAGTTTTGACACTGATCCAGATGACTCAAAGTCTCAATATGGATACATACTGAAAGTGGGAGCAATTAGCTAGAGTAGCTCCGTGCAGAGCATTGTTGACATAGAAATTTGCAAAATACATACGGATCTGAATGTGGCAGACCCGTTGACGAAACTTCCCTCACAAGCAAAACATGATCACACCTTAATACTCTTTGGGTATTAATCACATAGCGATGTGAACTAGATTATTGACTCTAGTAAATCCTTTGGGTGTTGGTCACATGACGATGTGAACTATGAGTGTTAATCACATGGTAATGTGAACTATTGGTGTTAAATCACATGGCGATGTGAACTAGATTATTGACTCTAGTGCAAGTGGGAGACTGAAGGAAATATGCCCTAGAGGAAATAATAAAGTTATTATTTATTTCCTTATATCATGATAAATGTTTATTATTCATGCTAGAATTGTATTAACCGGAAACATAATACATGTGTGAATACATAGACAAACAGTATGTCACTAGTATGCCTCTACTTGACTAGCTTGTTGAATCAAAGATGGTTAAGTTTCCTAGCCATAGACATGAGTTGTCATTTCATTAAGGGGGTCACATCATTAGAGAATGATGTGATTGACTTGACCCATTCCGTTAGCATAGCACTTGATCGTTTAGTTTGTTGCTATTGCTTTCTTCATGACTTATACATGTTCCTATGACTATGATATTATGCAACTCCCGTTTACCGGAGGAACACTTTGTGTGCTACCAAACGTCACAACGTGACTGGGTGATTATAAAGGTTCTCTAGAGGTGTCTCCGAAGGTACTTGTTGGGTTGGCGTATTTCGAGATTATAATGTGTCACTCCAATTGTCGGAGAGGTATCTCTGGGCCCACTCGGTAATGCACATCACTATAAGCCTTGCAAGCATTGCAACTAATGAGTTAGTTGTGGGATGATGTATTACGAAACGAGTAAAAAGACTTGACGGTAACGAGATTGAACTAGGTATGATGATACCGATGATCGAATCTCGGGCAAGTAACATACCGATGACAAAGGGAACAACGTATGTCGTTAGGCGGTTTGACCAATAAAGATCTTTGTAGAATATGTAGGAGCCACTATGAGCATCTAGGTTCCGCTATTGGTTATTGACCGGAGACGTGTCTCGGTCATGTCTACATAGTTCTCGAACCCGTAGGGTCCGCATGCTTAAAGTTCGATGACGGTTATATTATGAGTTTATGTGTTTTGATGTACCGAAGGAGTTCGGGGTCCCGGATGAGATCGGGGACATGACGAGGAGTCTTGAAATGGTCAAGACGTAAAGATCGATATATTGGACGGCTATATTCGGACATCGGAAAGGTTCCGAGTGATTCGGGTACTTTCGGGAGTACCGGGGAGTTACGGGAATTCGTATTGGGCCTTAATGGGCCATACGGGAAAGGAGAGAAAGGCCTCAAAGGGTGGCCGCACCCCTCCCCATGGGCTGGTCCGAATTGGACTAGGGAGGGGGTGCGTCCCCTTCCTTCCTTAATCTTTTCCCTTTCCTTTCCGTCCCTCCTACTTCTACTAGGAAAGGGGGAATCCTACTCCCGGTGGGAGTAGGACTCCCCTAGGGTGCGCCATAGAGAGGGCCGGCCCTTCCCCTCCTCCACTTCTTTATATACGGGGGCAGGGGGCACCCTAAAGACACAACAATTGATCCCTTGGATCTCTTAGCCATGTGCGGTGCCCCCCTCCACCATAATCCACATCGGTCATATCGTAGCGGTGCTTAGGCGAAGCCCTGCGTCGGTAGAACATCATCATCGTCACCACACCATCGTGCTGACGGAACTCTCCCTCAAATCTCGGCTGGATCGGAGTTCGAGGGACGTCATCGAGTTGAACGTGTGCAGAACCCGGAGGTGTCGTGCGTTCGGTACTTGATCGGTCGGATCATGAAGACGTACGACTACATCAACCGCGTTGTGCTAACGCTGCCGCTTTCGGTCTACGAGGGTACGTGGACAACACTCTCCCCTCTCGTTGCTATGCATCACCATGATCTTGCGTGTGCGTAGGAAATTTTTTGAAATTACTACGTTCCCCAACACAGACAGCTTAGTGACACTGAACAAAATGGTAGAGATATGCTCAAGGAGCATCTCCTAAAGTTATTTTCCTTCCAGAGAATCTATTGGAGACAGATGGCCACTATCAGATGGGTAAAATTTGGAGATGAAAACTCAAAAAAATTCCAAGCAAAGGCTACAATCAAATACATGCACAACTACATTCAATCTCTGCAAGATGATCTTGGAAATAAGCACTCTAAGCACTCTGCCAAGGCCTTAATCCTCTGGAAATCTTTTAAGGACAGACTGGGTCAAAAGGGAAGTACATCTGACCCTTTAAACTTGATTGGCCTCATCACAAGAATTGATGGCCTGCAAGATCTAGAAGTTCCTTTCTCTACAAAACAAATTGATGAAGTAATCAAACAGCTTCCCACAGATAAAGCTTCAGGCCCTGATGGTTTCAATGGAGATTTTATAAGAGCCTGATGGAGTATTATTCATGTTAATTTTTACAAGTTGATTGAGGATTTCTATCAGGGCTCAATCTCACTTCAAACCATTAATACTTCCTTCATCACTCTAATTTCAAAGAAGGATAACCCAGTTAGAGCCAATGACTTCAGACCTATATCTCTACCGAATTGCACTATAAAAATAATCACAAACCTATTGGCTAACAGGTTGCAAAAGATTATCCTCCAAGTGGTTGATACGTCTCCGTCATATCTACTTTTCCAAACACTTTTGCCCTTGTTTTGGACTCTAACTTGTATGATTTGAATGGAACTAACCCAGACTGACGCTGTTTTCAAAAGAATTGCCATGGTGTTGTTTTATGTGCAGAAAAAAAAATATTCTCGGAATGACCTGAAACTCCACGGAACATCTTAGAAAAAAATAAAAAATCCTCACCAAAGATGAAGACCAGGGGGCCCACACCCTTCTAACGAGGGTGGGGGGCGCCCCCCCCTAGGGCGCGCCCCCTACCTCGTGGGCCCCCTGGAAACCCTCCGATGCCAACTCCAACTCTATATATTTGCTTTCGAAGAGAAAAAAATAAGGGAGAAGAAATCATCGCGTTTTACGATACGGAGCCGCCGCCAAGCCCTAAAACCTCTCGGGAGGGCTGATCTAGAGTCCGTTCGGGGCTCCGGAGAGGGGGATTCGTCGCCGTCGTTATCATCAACCATCCTTCATCACCAATTTCATGATGCTCACCGCCGTGCATGAGTAATTCCATCGTAGACTTGCTGGACGGTGATGGGTTGGATGAGATTTATCATGTAATCGAGTTAGTTTTGTTAGGGTTTGATCCCTAGTATCCACTATGTTCTGAGATTGATGTTGCTATGACTTTGCTATGCTTAATGCTTGTCACTAGGGCCCGAGTGCCATGATTTCAGATCTGAACCTATTATGTTTTCATGAATATATGTGAGTTCTTGATCCTATCTTGCAAGTCTATAGTCACCTACTATGTGTTATGATCCGGCAACCCCGAAGTGACAATAATCGGGACCACTCCCGGTGATGACCATAGTTTGAGGAGTTCATGTATTCACTATGTGCTAACGCTTTGTTCTGGTTCTCTATTAAAAGGAGGCTTTAATATCCCTTAGTTTCCAATAGGACCCCGCTGCCACGGGAGGGTAGGACAAAAGATGTCATGGAAGTTCTTTTCCATAAGCACGTATGACTGTATACGGAATACATGCCTACATTACATTGATGAATTGGAGCTAGTTCTGTGTCACCCTATGTTATGACGGTTACATGATGAACCGCATCCGGCATAATTATCCATCACTGATCCGGTGCCTACGAGTTTTCCATATACTGGTTCTCGCTTATTTACTTCCCCGCTGCTACTATTACAATCACTACAAAATACCAAAAACATTACTTTTGTTGTCTTTACTTTTGTTACCGCTACCACCACTATCATATTACTGTGCTACTAAACACTTTGCTGTAGATACTAAGTTTCCAGGTGTGGTTGAATTAACAACTCAGCTGCTAATACTTGAGAATATTCTTTGGCTCCCCTTGTGTCGAATCAATAAATTTGGGTTGAATACTCTATCCTCAAAAGCTGTTGTGATCCCCTATACTTGTGGGTTATCAAGACTAATTTCTGGCGCCGTTGCCGGGGAGCATAGCTCTATTCTTTGAGTCACTTGGGATTTATATCTGCTGGACACTATGAAGAACTTGAGAGATCCAAAAACCAAGATCTATCCCTCAACTACGAGGGGAGGTAAGGAACTGCCATCTAGCTCTGCACTTGATTCACCTTCTGTTATGAGTAAGTTTACGACACCTACACTTGCTTCTGCTATTCGTTCCGATATGTCGCATGTTATTGATGATGCCACTTCTGCTATGCATGATACTTATGATGAAACTGCTTCTATGCCTGATACTATTGTGCCCCTTGGTGAATTTCTTGATGAACAAATTGCTAGGGCTAGAGGAAAAGAAATTATTGAATCTGAATACGATGATGATAGTGATGATGAAAATATGCCTGTTATTCCTGAGGGTTTTCTTTTTGATATGGAATCTTTTGCCGCTATTTTAGCTTGCAAGGATAGATATGAGCTTAAGAGGTTATTAATTAAATGGAACAAATAATCACTTAGAGATAAGATGAAACCCGACCCTGCTTTTGCTACTTCACCTATTTGTGTTCCTGACAAGGATTATGAATTCTCCGTTGATCCTGATATAATTACTTTGGTTGAATCTGATCCGTTTTATGGCAATGAATCTGAAACTGTTGTGGCACATCTTACTAAGTTAAATGATATAGCTGCCCTGTTCACTAATGATGAGAGATCGCATTACTTCTATATATTCAAAATATTTCCGTTCTCATTAAAGGGTGATGCTAAGATATGGTTTAATTCTCTTGATCCTGGTTGTGTGCGTAGTCCCCAGGATATGATTTATTACTTCTCTGCTAAATATTTCCCTGCTCATAAGAAACAAGCTGCTTTGAGGGAAATATACAACTTCATGCAAATTAAAGAAGAGAGTCTCCCACAAGCTTGGGGGAGGCTTCCCAAGTTGCTTAATGCTTTGCCTGATCATCCTCTTATGAAACCTGAAATACTTGATATCTTTTATAATGGACTAACCAATGCTTCCAGAGATTACCTGGATAGTTGTGCTGGTTCTCTTTTCAGGGAAAGAACACCGGATGAAGCTGAAATCCTATTGAATAATATGTTGACAAATGAAAATAATTGGGCACCTCCTGAGCCAGCTCCTGCTCCAATTACTGAGCCTGTTCCTAAACCAACTCCGAAGAAGAGAGGTGTTCTATTTCTCAGTCCCGAAGATATGCAAGAGGCAAAGAAATCTATGGAAAAAAGGTATTAAAGCTGAAGACGTTAAGAATTTACCTCCTATTGAAGAAATACATGGTCTTAATATACCGCATGTTGAAGAAACTTATGATCTTAATTCTTTATTTACTGAAGAACCTCCTGATCCCGATATCCCGACACAGGTAGTAAAGGTAAATTCTCTCTATAGATATGATAAAGCTGAAGTCCCTCCTACTAAAATTGCTAGTCAGTGCTTGGATGAGTTTGATAACTTTATGTTTAAACAAGACGACTTCAATGCTTATTTTGGTAGACAATTAAAAAAATGCTTATATGATTAGACGCTTGGGTGATTATATGGCTAATATTAAAGGTGAACTTAAACTTGTTAGCAAACATGCTTCTATGGTTACCACTCAAGTAGAACAAGTACTTAAGGCTCAAAAAGAAGTGCTTGATGAAATGAATAGTAAGAAAAATGATTATGCTGTTAGAGTGGCTACTAGAACTAGTAGAATGACTCAGGAACCTTTGTATCCTGAAGGCCACCCTAAGAGAATCGAGCAAGATTCTCAAAGAAATAATATTGATGTTCCTAGTTCTTCTAAAAAGAAGAAGAAGAAAAATGATAGAACTGTGCAAACTTCTAGTGAACCTATTGCTGAACCACCTGATAATCCAAATGATATTTCTATGTCTGATGCTGAAACACAATCTGGTAATGAACATGAACCTAGTAAAAATATTAATGATGATGCTCAACTTAGTAATGATAATGATGTAGAAATTGAACCTGCTGTTGATCTTGATAACCCACAATCAAAGAATCAACGTTATGATAAAAGAGACTTTGTTGCTAGGAAACATGGTAAAGAAAGGGAACCTTGGGTTCAGAAATCCATGCCTTTTCCTCCGAAACCATCCAAGAAAAAGGATGATGTGGATTTCGAGCGTTTTGCTGAAATGATTAGGCCTATCTTTTTGCGTATGCGATTAACTAATGTGCTCAAAACAAATCCTTATGCTAAATATATGAAGGATATCATTACTAATAAAAGAAAGATAGCGGAAGCTGAAATTTCCACCATGCTTGCTAATTATACTTTTAAGGGTGGAATACCAAAAACATGGAGACCCCGGAGTACCTACTATACCTTGCTCCATTAAAAGAAATTATATTAAAACTGCTTTATGTGATCTTGGAGCCGGTGTTAGTGAAGGAAATATGCCCTAGAGGCAATAATAAAGTTATTATGTATTTCCTTACATAATGATAAATGTTTATTATTCATGCTAGAATTGTATTAACCAGAAACATAATACATGTGCGAATACACAGACAAACAGAGTGTCACTAGTATGCCTCTACTTGACTAGCTCGTTAATCAAAGATGGTTATGTTTCCTAACCATAAACAAAGAGTTGTTATTTGATTAACGAGGTCACATCATTAGTTGAATGATCTGATTGACATGACCCATTCCATTAGCTTAGCACCCGATTGTTTAGTATGTTGCTGTTGCTTTCTTCATGACTTATACATGTTCCTATGACTATGAGATTATGCAACTCCCGTTTGCCGGAGGAACACTTTGTGTGCTACCAAACGTCACAACGTAACTGGGTGATTATAAAGGTGCTCTACAGGTATCTCCAAAGGTAGATGTTGGGTTGGCGTATTTCAAGATTAGGATTTGTCACTCCGATTGTCGGAGAGGTATCTCTGGGCCCTCTCGGTAATACACATCACATAAGCCTTGCAAGCATTACAACTAATGAGTTAGTTGCGAGATGATGTATTACAGAACGAGTAAAGAGACTTGCCGGTAACGAGATTGAACTAGGTATTGGATACCGCTGATCGAATCTCGGGCAAGTAACATACCGATGACAAAGGGAACAACGTATGTTGTTATGCGATCTGACCGATAAAGATCTTCATAGAATATGTAGGAGCCAATATGGTCATCCAGGTCCCGCTATTGGTTATTGACCATAGACGTGTCTCGGTCATGTCTACATTGTTCTCGAACCGTAGGGTCCACACGCGTAACATTACGATGACAGTTATTATGATTTTATGCATTTTGATGTACTGAAGTCAGTTCGGAGTCCCGGATGTGATCACGGACATGACGAGGAGTCTCAAAATGGTCGAGACATAAAGATTGATATATTGGATGACTATATTCGGACACCGGAAGGGTTCCGGAGTATTATCGGATAAAACCAGAGCACCGGGGGGTTACCGAAACCCCCGGGGGGTTAATGGGCCACAAGGGCCTAATGTGGAGAAGAGGAAGGGGCTGCCAGGGCTGGCCGCGCGCCCCCTCTCCCCCTAGTCCGAATTGGACAAGGAGGGAGGTGCGGCGCCCCCCCCCTTTCCTATTCTCCCTCCACCTCTCCTAGTTGGACAAGGAACAGGAGGGGAGTCCTACTCCCGGTGGGAGTAGGACTCCTCCTGCGCGCCTCCATAGGGCCGGCCGCACCCCCCCTTGGATCCTTTATATACGGAGGCAAGGGGGCATCCTAGGACACACAATTGATCAACATGATCGTTCCTTAGCCATGTGCGGTGCCCCCTTCCACCATATTCCACCTCGGTCATATCGTTGTAGTGCTTAGGCGAAGCCCTGCATCGGTAGTACATCATCATCGTCACCACACCGTTGTGCTGACAGAACTCTTCCCCGAAGCTTTGCTGGATCGAAGCCCGGGGAGCGTCATCGAGCTGTACGTGTGCTAAGAACTCGGAGGTGCCGGAGTAACGGTGCTTGGATCGGTCGGATCGGGAAGACGTACGACTACTTCCTCTATGTTGCGTCAACGCTTCCGTTTCGGTCTACGAGGGTCCGTAGACAACACTCTCCCCTCTCGTTGCTATGCATCACCATGATCTTGCGTGTGCATAGATTTTTTTTGAAATTACTACGTTCCCCAACAGTGGTATCAGAGCCTAGGTTTTATGGTTTGATGTTATTTGCACGAGTAGAACACAAGTGAGTTGTGGGCGATATAAGTCATACTGCCTACCAGCATGTCATACTTTGGTTTGGCGGTATTGTTGGATGAAGCGGCCTGGACCGACATTACGCGTACGCTTACGCGAGACCGGTTCTCCCGACGTGCTTTGCACATAGGTGGCTTGCGGGTGACAGTTTCTCCAACTTTAGTTGAACCGAGTGTGGCTACGCCCGGTCCTTGCGAAGGTTAAAATGGCATCAACTTGACAAACTATCGTTGTGGTTTTGATGCGTAGGTAAGATTGGTACTTGCTTAAGCCCGTAGCAGCCACGTAAAACATGCAACAACAAAGTAGAGGATGTCTAACTTGTTTTTGCAGGGCATGTTGTGATGTGATATGGTCAAGACATGATGCTAAATTTTATTGTATGAGATGATCATGTTTTGTAACCGAGTTATCGGCAACTGGCAGGAGCCATATGGTTGTCGCTTTATTGTATGCAATGCAATCGCGCTGTAATGCTTTACTTTATCACTAAGCGGTAGCGATAGTCGTGGAAGCATAAGATTGGCGAGACGACAACGATGCTACTATGGAGATCAAGGTGTCGCGCCGGTGACGATGGTGATCATGACGGTGCTTCGGAGATGGAGATCACAAGGACAAGATGATGATGGCCATATCATATCACTTATATTGATTGCATGTGATGTTTATCTTTTATGCATCTTATCTTGCTTTGATTGACGGTGGCATTATAAGATGATCTCTCACTAAATTATCAAGAAGTGTTCTCCCTAAGTATGCACTGTTGCCAAAGTTCGTCGTGCCCGGACACCACGTGATGATCGGGTGTGATAAGCTCTACGTCCATCTACAACGGGTGCAAGCCAGTTTTGCACACGCAGAATACTCAGGTTAAACTTGACGAGCCTAACATATACAGATATGGCCTCGGAACACGGAGACCGAAAGGTCGAGCGTGAATCATATAGTAGATATGATCAACATAATGATGTTCACCATTGAAAACTAATCCATCTCACGTGATGATCGGTTATGGTTTAGTTGATTTGGATCACGTGATCACTTAGAAGATTAGAGGGATGTCTATCTAAGTGGGAGTTCTTTAAGTAATTTGATTAATTGAACTTAAATTTATCATGAACTTAGTACCTGATAGTATCTTTCTTATGTATGTTTGATTGTAGATAGATGGCCCGTGCTGTTGTTCCGTTGAATTTTAATGCGTTCCTTGAGAAAGCAAAGTTGAAGATGATGGTAGCAATTACACGGACTGGGTCCGTAACTTGAGGATTATCCTCATTGCTGCACAGAAGAATTACGTCCTGGAAGCACCGCTGGGTGCCAGGCCTGCTGGAGCAACACCAGATGTTATGAACGTCTGGCAGAGCAAAGCTGATGACTACTCGATAGTTCAGTGTGCCATGCTTTACGGCTTAGAATCGGGACTTCAACGACGTTTTGAACGTCATGGAGCATATGAGATGTTCCAGGAGTTGAAGTTAATATTTCAAGCAAATGCCCGGATTGAGAGGTATGAAGTCTCCAATAAGTTCTATAGCTGCAAGATGGAGGAGAACAATTCTGTCAGTGAGCATATACTCAAAATGTCTGGGTATAATAATCACTTGATTCAGATGGGAGTTAATCTTCCAGATGATTGCGTCATTGACAGAATTCTCCAATCATTGCCACCAAGCTACAAGAGCTTCGTGATGAACCATAATATGCAAGGGATGAATAAGACTATTCCCGAGCTCTTCGCAATGCTGAAAGCTGCGGAGGTAGAAATCAAGAAGGAGCATCAAGTGTTGATGGACAGCAAGACCACTAGTTTCAAGAAAAAGGGAAAAGGGAAGAAGAAGGGGAACTTCAAGAAGAACGTCAAGCAAGTTGCTGCTCAGGAGAAGAAACCCAAGTCTGGACCTAAGCCTGAAACTGAGTGCTTCTACTGCAAGCAGACTGGTCACTGGAAGCGGAACTGCCCCAAGTATTTGGCGGATAAGAAGGATGGCAAGGTGAACAAAGGTATATGTGATATACATGTTATTGATGTGTACCTTACTAGAGCTCGCAGTAGCACCTGGGTATTTGATACTGGTTCTGTTGCTAATATTTGCAACTCGAAACAGGGACTATAGATTAGGCGAACACTGGCAAAGGACGAGGTGACGATGCGCGTGGGAAACGGTTCCAAAGTCGATGTGATCGCGGTCGGCACGCTACCTCTACATCTACCTTCGGGATTAGTATTAGACCTAAATAATTGTTATTTGGTGCCAGCGTTAAGCATGAACATTATATCTGGATCTTGTTTGATGCGAGACGGTTATTCATTTAAATCACAGAATAATGGTTGTACTATTTATATGAGTAATATCTTTTATGGTCGTGCACCCTTGAAGAGTGGTCTATTTCTAATGAATCCCGATAGTAGTGATACACATATTCATAATGTTGAAACCAAAAGATGCAGAGTTGATAATGATAGTGCAACTTATTTGTGGCACTGCCGTTTAAGTCATATCGGTGTAAAGCGCATGAAGAAACTCCATACTGATGGACTTTTGGAACCACTTGATTATGAATCACTTGGTACTTGCGAACCGTGCCTCATGGGCAAGATGACTAAAACACCGTTCTCTGGTACTATGGAGAGAGCAACAGATTTGTTGGAAATTATACATACCGATGTATGTGGTCCGATGAATATTGATCCTCGTGGCGGATATCGTTATTTTCTCACCTTCACAGATGATTTAAGCAGATATGGGTATATCTACTTAATGAAACACAAGTCTGAAACATTTAAAAAATTCAAAGAATTTCAGAGTGAAGTTGAAAATCATCGTAACAAGAAAATAAAGTTTCTACGATCTGATCATGGAGAAGAATATTTGAGTTACGAGTTTGGTATACATTTGAAACAATACGGAATAGTTTCGCAACTCACGCCACCCGGAACACCACAGCGTAATGGTGTGTCCGAACGTCGTAATCGTACTTTACTAGATATGGTGCGATCCATGATGTCTCTTACTGATTTGCCGCTATCATTTTGGGGTTATGCTTTAGAGACGGCCGCATTCACGTTAAATAGGGCACCATCAAAATCTGTTGAGACGACGCCTTATGAACTATGGTTTGGCAAGAAACCAAAGTTGTCGTTTCTTAAAGTTTGGGGCTGCGATGCTTATGTGAAAAAGCTTCAACCTGATAAGCTCGAACCCAAATCGGAGAAATGTGTCTTCATAGGTTACCCAAAGGAGACTGTTGGGTACACCTTCTATCACAGATCCGAAGGTAAGACATTCATTGCTAAGAATGGATCCTTTCTAGAGAAGGAGTTTCTCTCGAAAGAAGTGTGTGGGAGGAAAGTAGAACTTGATGAGGTAACTATACCCGCTCCCTTATTGGAAAGTAGTACATCACAGAAAACTGTTTCTGCGACACCTACACCAACAAGTGAGGAAGCTAATGATAATGATCATGAAACTTCAGGACAAGATACTACTGAACCTCGTAGATCAACTAGAGTGAGATCCGCGCCAGAATGGTACGGTAATCCTGTTCTGGAAATCATGCTACTAGATCATGATGAACCTACGAACTATGAAGAAGCGATGGTGAGCCCAGATTCCGCAAAGTGGCTTGAAGCCATCAAATCTGAGATGGGACCCATGTATGAGAACAAAGTATGAACTTTGGTTGACTTGCCCGATGGTCGGCAAGCAATTGAGAATAAATGGATCTTCAAGAAGAAGACTGACGCTGACGGTAATGTTACTGTCTACAAAGCTCGACTTGTTGCAAAAGGTTTTCGACAAGTTCAAGGGGTTGACTACGATGAGACCTTCTCACCCGTAGCGATGCTTAAGACCGTCCAAATCATGTTAGCAATTGCCGCATTTTATGATTATGAAATTTGGCATATGGATGTCAAAACTGCATTCCTGAATGGATTTCTGGAAGAAGAGTTGTATATGATGCAACCGGAAGGTTTTGTCGATCCAAAGGGAGCTAACAAAGTGTGCAAGCTCCAGCAATCCATTTATGGACTGGTGCAAGCCTCTCGGAGTTGGAATAAATGCTTTGATAGTGTGATCAAAGCATTTGGTTTTGTACAGACTTTCGGAGAAGCCTGTATTTACAAGAAAGTGAGTGGGAGCTCTGTAGCATTTCTGATATTATATGTGGATGACATATTACTGATTGGAAATGATATAGAATTTCTGGATAGCATAAAGGGATACTTGAATAAGAGTTTTTCAATGAAAGACCTCGGTGAAGCTGCGTACATATTAGGCATAAAGATCTATAGAGATAGATCAAGACGCTTAATTGGACTTTCACAAAGCACATACCTTGACAAGATTTTGAAGAAGTTCAAAATGGATCAAGCAAAGAAAGGGTTCTTGCCTGTGTTACAAGGTATGAAGTTGAGTCAGACTCAATGCCCGACCACTGCAGAAGATAGAGAGAAAACAAAGATGTTCCCTATGCTTCAGCCATAGGCTCTATCATGTATGCAATGCTGTGTACCAGACCTGATGTGTGCCTTGCTATAAGTTTAGCAGGGAGGTACCAAAGTAATCCAGGAGTGGATCACTGGACAGCGGTCAAGAACATCCTGAAATACCTGAAAAGGACTAAGGATATGTTTCTCGTATATGGAGGTGACAAAGAGCTCATCGTAAACGGTTACGTTGATGCAAGCTTTGACACTGATCCGGACGATTCTAAATCACAAACCGGATACGTGTTTACATTAAACGGTGGAGCTGTCGGTTGGTGCAGTTCTAAACAAAGCGCTGTGGCGGGATCTACATGTGAAGCGGAATACATAGCTGCTTCGGAAGCAGCAAACGAAGGAGTCTGGATGAAGGAGTTCATATCCGATCTAGGTGTCATACCTAGTGCATCGGGTCCAATGAAAATCTTTTGTGACAATACTGGTGCAATTGCCTTGGCAAAGGAATCCAGATTTCACAAGAAAACCAAGCACATCAAGAGACGCTTCAATTCCATCCGGGATCTAGTCCAGGTGGGAGACATAGAGATTTGCAAGATACATACGGATCTGAATGTTGCAGACCCATTGACTAAGCCTCTTCCATGAGCAAAACATGATCAGCACCAAGGCTCCATGGGTGTTAGAATCATTACTGTGTAATCTAGATTATTGACTCTAGTGCAAGTGGGGGACTGAAGGAAATATGCCCTAGAGGCAATAATAAAGTTATTATGTATTTCCTTACATCATGATAAATGTTTATTATTCATGCTAGAATTGTATTAACCGGAAACATAATACATGTGTGAATACATAGACAAACAGAGTGTCACTAGTATGCCTCTACTTGACTAGCTCGTTAATCAAAGATGGTTATGTTTCCTAACCATAAACAAAGAGTTGTTATTTGATTAACGAGGTCACATCATTAGTTTAATGATCTGATTGACATAACCCATTCCATTAGCTTAGCACCCGATCGTTTAGTATGTTGCTGTTGCTTTTGTCATGACTTATACATGTTCCTATGACTATGAGATTATGCAACTCCCGTTTGCCGGAGGAACACTTTGTGTGCTACCAAACATCACAACGTAACTGGGTGATTATAAAGGTGCTCTACAGGTATCTCCAAAGGTAGATGTTGGGTTTGCGTATTTCGAGAGTAGGATTTGTCACTCCGATTGTCAGAGAGGTATCTCTGGGCCCTCTCGGTAATACACATCACATAAGCCTTGCAAGCATTACAACTAAAGAGTTAGTTGCGAGATGATGTATTACGGAATGAGTAAAGAGACTTGCCGGTAACGAGATTGAACTAGGTATTGGATACCGACGATCGAATCTCGGGCAAGTAACATACCGATGACAAAGGGAACAACGTATGTTGTTATGCGGTTTGACCGATAAAGATCTTCATAGAATATGTAGGAGCCAATATGGGCATCCAGGTCCCGCTATTGGTTATTGACCAGAGACGTGTCTCGGTCATGTCTACATTGTTCTCGAACCGTAGGGTCCGCACGCTTAACGTTACGATGACAATTATTATGAGTTTATGCATTTTGATGTACCGAAGTCAGTTCGGAGTCCCGGATGTGATCACGGACATGACGAGGAGTCTTGAAATGGTCGAGACATAAAGATGGATATATTGGATGACTATATTCGGACACCGGAAGGGTTTCGGAGTATTATCGGATAAAACCGGAGCACCGGGGGGTTACCGAAACTCCCGGGGGGTTAATGGGCCACATGGGCCTAATGTGGAGAAGAGGAAGGGGCTGCCAGGGCAGGCCGCGCGCCCCCTCTACGCCTAGTCCGAATTGGACAAGGAGGGAGGGGCGGCGCCCCCCCTTTCGTATTCTCCCTCCACCTCTCCTAGTTGGACAAGGAACGGGAGGGGAGTCCTACTCCTGGTAGGAGTAGGACTCCTCTTGCGCGCCTCCATAGGGCCGGCCGCACCCCCTTGGATTCTTTATATACGGAGGCAAGGGGGCACCCTAGGACACACAATTGATCAACGTGATCGTTCCTTAGCCGTGTGCGGTGCCCCCTTCCACCATATTCCACCTCGGTCATATCGTTGTAGTGCTTAGGCGAAGCCCTGCGTCGGTAGTACATCATCATCGTCACCACGCCGTTGTGCTGACGGAACTAATCCCCAAAGCTTTGCTGGATTGGAGCCCGGGGAGCGTCATCGAGCTATACGTGTGCTAAGAACTCGGAGGTGCCGGAGTAACGGTGCTTGGATCGATCGGATCGGGAAGACGTACGACTACTTCCTCTACATTGCGTCAACGCTTCCGTTTCGGTCTACGAGGGTACGTAGACAACACTCTCCCCTCTCGTTGCTATGCATCACCATGATCTTGCGTGTGCGTAGGAATTTTTTTGAAATTACTACGTTCCCCAACAGTTAGTGTTATGCCTCTCTCTTTATATCATAGACTTGACTTGAATAAGCTGACACCTACTGAAATACCTTTGCAAATGGCTGATAAATCAACTGCTATACCTGTCGGTATTTGTTAGGATGTGCCTGTTGTGGTTGCAAACGTTACTATTTTAATGGACTTTGTTATTCTTGATATTCCCGAGGATGATAGTATGTCTATTATTCTTGGAAGACCTTTTCTTAATACTGCAAGGGCTGTTATTGATTGCAACAAAGGCAATGCCACTTTTCATGTTAATGGTAATGAGCATACGGTACACTTTCCGAGGAAACAACCTCAAGTTCATAGTATCAATTCTCTTGGAAAAATTCCATCGATTATATTTGGAGGTTTTGAATTTCCTCTTCCTACTGTCAAAAAGAAATATGATATTCTTATTATTGGGGATGTGCATATCCCCGTTGAGGTAACTTAGTGTTATTCGAAATTTCTCCGGTTTCATGATTATCGGAATGAGTTTGTTAACAAGACTTGATCAACCTTGTTAGTGGATTCTTTTTTATGAGCATGAGATGGATGAAACTAGAAGCACAAACTTCTATACCCCACTTTTACTTTCTGTTATTTATATTAAATAAAGTAAAAATAGTATTTTCTGTCTGTTTCCTGACTTATCCGTGCAATATAAAAATATCCCGAAAATAAAAGTCCTCAGAATGCCATGCCAATTTAATATGATTTTTTCGGGAATATTTGAGGATTTACTGTGCAAAAATTACCACGGGAGGAGCTGCCACCTAGCCACGAGGGTGGTGGGCGCCCCCCCTATAGGGCGCGCCCCCTGCCTCGTGGGCCCACGGTGGCCCTCCTCCACTTATCCCAGCACCCTTCTTCTTCCTCTATCTCACACAAACCCAAAAAACCAACTCAAGCACGAGTTCCAGCCACTTTTGCTGTGATTTTCGATCTCCTTGCTCAAAGCACCTCTCGCAAAACTGCTTGGGGAGATTGTTCCTTGGTATGTGACTCCTCCATTGGTCCGATTAGTTTTTGTTCTAGTGCTTTATTCTTTGCAAATTTGTGCTGCATAGGTAACCATGTTCTTAATCTTGCATGTCAAATTTATATGGTTCTAAGTAGTTCTAATGCTTGATATAGGCTCTAGGCACTTGTAGGAGTAGTTGCTATCAGTTTTATTGAGTTTGGTTACTTTTATTTGAAGTTACTAAAAATTTCAGATTATTTCAGAAAAATAATGAGGAGATTTTTTAGGGGCTCATCGAGCCAAAGCTCGAAGGAAAAGGCACCGAAGCCTAAGTATAATTTTCCGCGCACCGCGGAGATTCGGGCGTGTGAATGGCCTTCTGAAGATTTCTTGAGAGCAGCCGGTATCTATGAAGATTTTCATGAATTGGCTCACAATGCAGGCCTCACCGCTTTCCTCCACGACCAATGCGATCAGTATCTCTTACTCACAAATACTTTTGTGCAAAACTTTAATTTTCATTCTAGGAACTCACCACCTACGGTGGAGTTTCATTTATATGATGAGCATAAGGAGATGTCACTTTATGATTAGCAGTGGCTTTCTGCCATCTGGACATAAGAAGGATACGTGGTGGCTTTGGATTGGCGATGTACTGACTCCCGCAAATGTCCCCTTTCTTTGTCTCTAGTTTGCGGAAAAACGGACATCCGGTTGCGCTGGCGGATGCCCTTACATGTGTTAGATGTTGTGAAGAGTTTACCTGTGCTAGAAAAGGGTAGTACAACCTCCATCCCTAATTACTCGTTTTAGATTTATACAGACAAATCACTACTCATCTATCAATTTATTTAACCCTTCCGCTTTTGGATAAGTAGTACCTTTCAATAGACACCAAAATACGCCAGTAATGTTTGGGTGCACCAGATCCACTTGTAGGATCAATCATGCGGGGTGCTCGGCTTTATAGGTGCTAGATGTATTCATTTACTTGTTGCTCCACTCGTAGCACACTACTCACATAGATAAACAAACTATGCTAGGCGTAATAATGGAGGTGAACGAGGAGCAGTGCGAGCTCACCCTCCACTACACGCCGTCATGGGTGCGGTAGCCCCCTGGCTTGTTCCTCTGCGTGTACTGCAGCCGCAGCTTCTACGACTCGTAGGCGTTCGGGGGCCACCAGAACGTGCACAAGGAAGAGCGCCGCCGGGAAATGATCAGTGATGTTTTCTCTATAGGAATAGTGCAGATAGGCTTTTTTAGAGACCTTAGTCCTATGGAACAAATGGCCCTGGTCTGAGCGAAGGGAAAGGTGTCCTGGATGCTGGAATCCTCTGGTCGTTTTACGGTGAAATCTACTTACGCCAAACTGTCCCTTCGGCCAAAAATTAGGTTTGCCAAAGCCCTTTGGTCCGCTCGTGTACCTCCTAGAGTCCGGATTTTTCTTTGGCAGCCATCCCTTGACCGCTTGTCAACGGCAATCAACCTTCAAAAATGTCGTGGGCCAGGCAACGGTTGCTGCACGCTGTGCGAGACACCAGGAGATGTAGCCATATCCAATAGATGTGCCCCGCCTTGATTGAGGTCTCTGGCTTTAGATGTTAGGCTTTAATACAATGTCTGTTTGGTATTTCGGTTTAGACTTTTGACACCCCTTCATCAAGTGGATAGGAGTGGCGATAGACATTTTCAAGAAGGTGGCTTCAGACTTACTGATGTATTACTTTGTAAGGTCTTTATAAATAATCAATAAAATGGCTGTATGCATCTCCCAGATGCAGAGGCTGGGGGTCATCCATCTTTTCAAAAAAAAAAATATGCCCCAGCTAAGTTTTTGTGGAGCTGCGTGGCAGCGTGCATAAAAGTTTTGGAGACCACTGGCCGCCAGGGTCCTCGTCTGATATGCTTTCACCGCTACAATCATCGTGTGGCCAGGATTATAGGTTGGCGTGGAGAGTTTTCCGGGCTTTACCTTGGGTGCTCTGGACTACGTACAACAAATTGGCTGTCGAGGGAATCATTCTTACCCATTCCGCTAACTACATTTTGAAATGGGCTTTTGTGTTTTCAGTAGTGGAGTCCTCTAGTAAAGAGTTAGGACAATGACGCCGTCGGAGGTGCTCTGGTAGATCAAGCATGTACACACTTACCACACGATCTTCTAAGCCTGCTAGAGTCCCTCGTAGCTCTTTTAGTCATCTAGTGCTCCTTGCGAGTTACGTTAATTACCCATTTGCTCATTTGTGAACCTTTTTCTTCAAGTTGTAGTCACTCTTAATGTTGGTTGTCTGTTTGACTTTATTAATTTAAAGCCGGACGCTGCTTGTGCCTGTATAAAAGAATGCATGGAAACATTATTCACTCCTGGCTGTGGCTATCACAGAGCATGGTAATCAGTTGAGAATGCGTGCTCCATGGGAAAGTTAACTAGGACTACTGCCTACTCAAGTTCTGATGTATTTTGAATAGCTTAGAATGTAGAAAATCTACATGATTGATATAGATATACTTGGTTCAATTCCTATGGAGGTTGATTAAAAACTCGCAACGTCAACATTGTGCCTCACTAAGTTAAAAACGTAATTGGAAGTGAAAGTTTCCGCCCTTAACTATATGTTACTGTTAGAGTTGTGTCGAATATTGTGTACAAGGTAGGTTACAGTTGGACTAGGAGTTGTATTGTGTTTACATAGGATGTGGACTTGTGCCCTAATAGGACACTTGTATCCTAGGCCTCTCTTATATAACGAGAGTAGACACACGATGTAACCTATGCCAACATAATAGCACAGGCGCGCAAGGGGGAGCCGGCGGCGTGTGCCGGCGCCCGGGTGGCCGGTGTGCGGTATTGTGACGATGTCATGGGGAGGAGCGCCCGTAGTCAGGCCCCGGGGATGTAGCCATATCGGTGAACCTCGTTAACAAATCTCGGTATCGTGTTCGTATGATTACTTGGTCCTTGAATGATCGATGGTATGCCTTGGATTTATTCTAACAAATGGTATCATGAGCAAGGTTACGAAGAGGCTATGAATTATTGATCTAGAGGAGGAAGGATCGAGTCTGGGATGCAGCCGGCTATGGCCCGGTTCTCAGCGAAATTGGAAAAGGTAAGATCAGAGACAGACGTGTGTGCGTGTGGCGGCAGGCGAAAGCATCGGTGGCAGCGCGAGACGTGCGGCGATCGATCGGGCTGATCAATCGGGCGAGCGTACATACGCGAAATTCCTGGCGAGGTCGGATCGAGCAGGCGTCGTGTTGTGGTGTTCCAGGTCGGACTCGGTCTCGACGAGATCGATACGGGATCGAGGGAACGTGGAGACACGGCGGCCCAGTCCGAGGCGCGCATGGGTCATGAGGAGCAGCTCATGGGCTGGCGCGTGTGCACACTAGAGCCCACGCGGTGGCAGACGTGTGCGCTGGAAAACCTGGAGTTGCACTATCTGGTTATCGTGTATCAATCCTGTGTATGGCTGCCAGTTGCTTGAAGCTGAGTCATGGAAAGAGCATACGAAGTAGCGAAGGCACCTGATAAGATTTGTTTGAAAAAAGGAAGCAACCAGAACCACGTGTGTGTACAAGAGCAGTTTTGGATGGATCAAGTTCGATCTATTTTCTGCTATAGGATGCACGGAGAAGCAACAACAAACAGTGACATGAAAAAAGGAAGTTTTTTCTGGGTCGGTTTGCTGAGATGGCTTGTAACACGTGGATAGGCTGCGGAGACGCGCGGACAAGCGTGTTATGAGGATCATGCATACACATGGCGTTCAAGACATGCGCGGATATGTGAGTAGTCATGGTGTAGGGTGGAGCATGGTTGCAGTTGAACGAGATCGGTTGGGTCGGTCTTGTCAGTCTGACGGATCGACGCGAGTCGGTTGAAACAGAAGACGGTGGTGTTATCGGCGATGACGACATATGAGCGTGATGCTGATGGTGACCGACTTTTGGGGCGTGGACACACATGGCACAAACCCGAGGCTTGTGTGACTTCGACAAGACTATGGTGCGGGGTTGATTCAAGATGGTGCACATGAGAGCTTGAAGTCGACGGGGCACGAGGGTGGACTGATCATCTACCATGGAGTCATGTTGAAGGTGGAGCTGGATTGAGGGGCTACGGTGTAAGGATCCAGAGAATCAAAGCCTATTCAGCGGGAAAAGCGAGTGACATGCAGTTTGGACTGAAGCCCAGTGGTTTGATGGAAGCGTGAAATTCGTCATCGGTCGGTGATGATCGGTGGTACTCCGCAGTAGGGTTGAGTGGTGTGGGTTCGCGACCCTTGAGACTCGATCGGGACAGCGGAGGATCTACATGGTAATAGCGGCGAGGCGTGCGGTACGCACGGGACAGGGAGACGGGCCAGGGCTCTGGTGGTCATACATGTGGTGAGACAACTGCGAATTTGACTCGGGATAACTACAAGCAATGGTGAAATTCCTTCAAGTTTCCTACAGGCGGTTAAGAAAGGAGCGGTGATATTGAGTTCAGGTAACTCTTATGTGTGACACCCAATATGTGAGTTGTTCACTTTCACGCATGTCAGTGATCGGTGTGTGATGGCGTTGAACGGATACCCTGAAAGTTGGGAGCACAAACTAGAGTAACAAGGAACTTAATTTTGCTCGAGTGTGGACTGTGGTCAAGAAAAGAAGGGACTACAAGTTGCAGGTGGAGTCATATGGAGTTTTGGGAGTAGCAGCGGTACTCACGGGATAAGCTCAAGTCCAATATACATGAAAGTTTGACGCATGGACGAATTCAAGGTGGTGGAGAATATTCGTCAAAGTGGAGTTTGTTAGAGTTGTGTCGAATATTGTGTACAAGGTAGGTTACAGTTGGACTAGGAGTTGTATTGTGTTTACATAGGATGTGGAGTTGTGCCTTAATAGGACACTTGTATCCTAGGCCTCTCTTATATAGCGAGAGTAGACACACGATGTAACCTATGCCAACATAATAGCACAGGCGCGCAAGGGGGAGCCGGCGGCGTGTGCCGGCGCCCGGGTGGCCGGTGTGCGGTATTGTGATAGTGTCACGGGGAGGAGCGCCCGTAGTCAAGCCCCGGGGATATAGCCATATCGGTGAACCTCGTTAACAAATCTCGGTGTCGTGTTCGTGTGATTGTTTGGTCCTCGAATAATCGACGGTATACCTCAGATTTATTCTAGCAGCTACGAGGTAGAAATGAAGCACCGGCGAAGATTGCCTCAAACACGCGCAGGTGACCTCACCGGCGAGAGGTCTAACCAACCGGCCACCATTCGGTCTGGCCACCATTAGGTTCTCAGGGCCTCACTAGTACCCCATTTTGTTTAAGGGTCCAGCTGCATCACTGAGGGGCTCTTTGATACAAAGGATTTTTATAGGATTTTTGAAGATTTAAAATCCTTAGGAATATTTCTATGTTGGTTGTTTAATTTGTTTGATTGCATCTTAATTTTTTATAAGGAATCATTTGTGTTATACACCATAGGAAATCTAACATCTACTTCAATTTCTTGAAAACAATTCAACAAGCTAAAATCCTGTAGGAGTCGAATGGGCATTACATCCTATTTATGTGTTTTCCTATTCCTATGTTTTAACAATCCTGCGAATCAAAATCATGTCATCAGTCCACTTGAATTGTTTGGCTCTAAAGTGGACTCGGATCTCAATTGCTTGCAAGTGACGTTTGTTGAAGGATAGTTCCGACCGATATATACATGAGAATTATTAATTAATTGAATCATGAGTTCATGATAACATGTGACCATGGTATCTGTAACTTAGCTAATCATACTATTTGTAACTTATTAGTAAGAGTCATAAGCTGTTCCAGCTCAAAAAGGAAAAAATAATCATAAGCGAGATTCCACCAATGCAGCAGGAGGCCGACGTATACAGGCCTGACAATTATATGGCAATTATATGAAGCTCCCGGTCCCCACTAGCAATTAAAGCGCTGTCACTCTGTGGTGCCATTAATTTGCAAGAAAGGACGAGAGCAGGTAGTACTTATAACATTTGTCTTCTCGTGGTGTTGCACGATGGATAAACAACGAAAACAGAGTAGCACCTGCACGACCACCACACGAGGGCATTAGAGCATCTACAGCCGAACTACAAATCCGCCACCTATATGTGTGGGCCTGCTTGATCATGTCCGCAGACGTATCCATACGGGGCCTTATATTTCATTTCCGGTATTCACATATTTCAAATTCATGCACATCGATCGTACAAGCCAATGTCATACGCAAATAACAAATGTTTGTACCGAGCATAAATAGTGGTTATATGAATTATTTTATGTGGTTACGTTGTTACCTAAGAAAGATGAGGCTGTTCAGATCGAACAATTCCGCCCCATTTGCCTGCTAACTATGAGTTTTAAAATATTCACAAAGGTAGAAACTAATAGATTGACACAAATTGCTTATTCGGTAATCCAACCGAGCCGGATAGCGTTCATGCCGGGACGACATATACTGGAAGGGGTGGTCGTTCTACATGAAACGCTTCATGAGATCCACTCGAAGAAACTAGACGGGGTTATTTTCAAAGTGGACTTTGAGAAGGCGTACGATAAAATAAAATGACCTTTTCTTCAACAGGCAAAGCGCATGAAGGGTTTTATTGAAAATTGGAGGAAGCAAGTTGATACCCAAGTCCAGAAAGGTAGTGTAGGAATCAAGGTGAACGACGACATCGGTCACTATTTCCACACACATAAGGGGTTATGACAAGGGGATTCAATGTCTCCTGTTCTGTTCAATATTGTGGCAGATATGTTGGCCGTCATTATTGGCAGGGCCAAGCAGCATGGCCACGTAGAGGGTCTAGTTCCTCATCTTGTCGATGGAGGAGGTTTCCGTTCTACAATATGCTGATGACACTATTCTCTTCATGGAACATGATATGGCTAACGCACGTAATATGAAACTTATCTTATGTCCCTTCGAACAATTGTTAGGATTAAAAAACAATTTCCATAAGAGCGAGGTGTTCTGCTTTGGGAAGGCCAAAGACGAGGAAAATAAATACAGACAGCTGTTTGGGTGCGAGTCAGGTGCCTTACCATTCAATTACTTGGGTATACCGATCCATCACCGTAAACTCTCCAATAAAGATTGGAAATGTATTGAAGAACGAATTGAAAAAAACTAAGCTGCTGGAAGGGTAAGCTTATGTCATATGGAGGTCGGCTAGTCCTGATTAACTCAGTACTGACTAGTATGCCGATGTTCCTTCTGTCGTTCTTCGAAGTTCCGAAAGGAGTTCCCAAGCGTCTTGATTTCTTTAGATCACGCTTCTTTTGGCAGTCTGATGAGGCCAAGCGGAAATACCATCGCGTGATGGGATATCATTTGCCGACCTAAAGACCAAGGAGGCCTCGGCATTGAAAACTTAGAAATCAAGAACAAATGTCTTATGAGCAAATGGCTCTACAGACTAGAGACTGAGCCGGAGGGTATGTGGTCTCAAATATTGCGTAATAAATATTTGCATTGGAAAACGCTAGCCCAGGTTACCATGAGACCGACTGATTCGCCGTTCTGGAAGGGACTTATGCGCACAAAGGACATGTTCTTTCGTAGGGTCAAATTCTTGGTTGGCAATGGCATGTCAACAAGATTTTGGGAAGACACATGGCTAGGAGAGACACCCTTGGCCATCCAATATCCTACACTCTATAATATTGTGCAACGTAAGGAGGATTACGTGGGTACCATCCTTCAAACAATTCCCTTAAACATCCAATTCAGACGAGTGTTAGTTGGTGAGAGATGGACCGCCTGGATGCACCTGATTCGGGGATTGATAGAAGTTCAACTATCCGATCAGCCGGATTCAATACAATGGAAATTAACCATGAACGGGAGGTCTACGGTGAAATCTTTCTATATGGATCTCATTAACTCTGGTCCCATATCACGGTCGCTGCACATTTGGAAAGTTAAGATTCCTTTGCGTATTAAAATATTCATGTGGTTTGTTCACAAGCAAGTGATACTCACAAAGGACAACTTAATTAAGAGGCGATGGGCAGGTTCTTCGCGGTGTTATTTTTATGATCATGACGAAACAATACAACACTTATTTCTTGAATGCCCACTTGTCAAGTTACTTTGGAGAACGATTCATATAGCTTTTAATATTAATCCTCCAGTTGATATTGCGTCTTTGTTTGGGACGTGGTTAGCTGGGGTGGAACAGATTACTGCGGCTCGTATTCGGATTGGAATGTGTGCGCTAATATGAGCTATATGGAACTGCATGAATGATATGATTTTTAACAGACAACACACTTTAACTTTTTTGCAGGTTATCTTCGGAGCTACAGCTTGGATCCGTACGTGGTCCTTACTCACTCCTATGGACTCCAAGGAGCCTTTGGTTAGTGGGTGTAACCAATGGGAGATGGTAGCTCGGGTTATCTTCAACCGGTTCGGATGGCGCTCGCATAACAGGATAGGAGTCTAGAGAGCTTGTCCTTTTTATCTTCATTGTGCCGGTTGGTGTGGTTCCCTTGTACTTTTCCTTTTTTTGATACTCTTTTCTGCTCCGTTTTGTGAGCTGTAAGACTTTTATGACGATTCTGGATGGTTAATAAGATGGCCGCATGCATCATCATGATGCAGAGGCCGGGGGTATGCCTTCATTTAAAAAAAGAATTATTTTAGGTGCACAACTCAAACAATAGCTCTTTGGTTTTCATTGTGGGTCTACATATGCTCCGCAAGAATTGAGTAGTTGCGCGTGCACCTAATGATCTCAAAAATTCTGATGCATCTGCAGAAAGTTCATAAGCGGAGCTACATCTTGATCTTTCGAGATCTCAACTTGTTCTGCATGTGCTTCTAAATCATTGGTTTGGGCTACACCATCACCCCATTCTCGACAATCATATTGTGCAAAATAATAGGACATGTCATGGGTTGTCACAAAGTTTCCGATTCCCACATCATTGGAGCCCCACAAACAATTCCTCAACGAGCTTGAAGCACTTTGAATGCCCTCTTCACATCCTTCCTAGCTGCTTCCTACATTGTTGCAAAGTGGCTTTGTTTCCTGCCCTGTGGTTCAAATGCGGTTTTCACAAACGCCGCCCACTGAGAATAGATGCCATCGGCAAGATAGTATCTCATGTTGTAGTCTCGGCCATTGACGGTGTAGTTGCACGACAGTGATTCCCAATTGCAAAGCCTCTTGAACACCAAAGATCGTTGAAGCACGTTGATGTCATTGTGAGAACCCGACATTCCAAAGAAAACATGCCAAATCCATAAGTCATGTGATGCCACCGCTTCTAGTATGATGGTGGCCTCTTTGGTGTGACCCTGATACATTCCCCGCAAACGTTTGGGGCAGTTCTTCCATTGTCAATGCATGCAATCGATTGATCCGAGCATTCCGGAAACCCTCTGGCCTCTCTAATAGCCAACAACTTCTATGTGTCCTGTGCATTTGGTTCTCTTAGATACTCAGCTCCAAACACACGCGGAGGAGAAAGAAGAGAGGAGAGAGCAAATGGATCCGATAGGTCCGAGGGGTAGATATGGTGCAATTTGCAATAGGGTTGGGTTGTGGGGTCCGTCATGACGGACGCGCCCGGGCGCCCATTCCACTTCATATTTAGGTTGGATATGTGGGGTGCCCGTCAGCCCGGACGTTTGAGACCCATGTAAGGTGTCTGTCAGGGTCCTTTTTTTACCAGTTAGTGATCCCGCCCGAATATTTGAGGTGGATTTGGGGCTCCCGGCTGTAGATGCTCTTCTGCCGCCAACCAAGTGTACAAGTAACCCGTGCACAAAACAAACCTGACAAAGATCAAGGAGAGCTGCTCCAGTGCTCCCCCTAACGTAATTTCGGAGGGGTCTTTTTGTCCCCGCGAATTTGTTTTTTTCCTGGCCCGCCGCAGCCCAGATCCAAGCCCTGTCTAGCCCTGCATAACCCAGACCGTATACGTACAGTACCCTGGTCCGAAAAAACATCACACGACCCCACGTCCACGTAAGACCTGCTAAATCCAATCATTCACGCAAGCAGCTCCATCAATCTCGTGAGCATTGATGCAGCTCCATAAGTCACATAGTAGATCTCCACCGGCGGCTATCTCGTCGCCGGCGATCTCGTCGGACAGTGGGCGCGACAACGTCATGAATCTCCAACGATCGCGCACAGGTACCGCATCCCGCGTCCCCCCTCTAGTCTCGCTCGCGGCAACATCGAACAAACTGCCGCCGTGCCAGTGGCAGTGGTTAACCTAGCGGAGCGGGTAACCTAGCTACTCGGCGGCGCATGCGATCGTGGATCTTGTTCCGGTAGTGCTGCTCCTCATGAACTGGGTTCACATAGCGTCGGTTGCCGTCGGCTGTGCGCACCACCAGTATCCGGCGGCAGAGGTAATCACAGATCTAGCTAGGATTTGAGATCGTGCAGTTCCTCGTGATTGAAAGTGATCACGACGGGTGCCGTGGCCATCTTCCTTGATAAGTTTGGCAGATCTGAATGGCCTCGGTTGCAGTTGTTTACATAACATCCGTGATCGTGTGCTATGTGTTTTATATTTCATCATTGATAATGTTTGCACATGTGATGATACATAATATTGGTTGTAGGAAATGGCGGACGAGGAGTTAACTGATATCATGGTAGACATGGAGTTTGGAGAACTGATGAAAGACTGGATAGAAGATTGGTCAGATGATGAAAATTCAGATCGTGAAGATCGGTCAGAGAATGGGAATGAATGGGACGATCTTAATGTGAGTGGCATTGTCATGTTGTAATTTTTTGGTGGCATCCGACAACATTAAATCTTTGTGTTGAAAATTTATAGATTGATGAGGTTGATGATGATCAGGAAAACAACTCGGAGCTCTCGAATGAAGATTACATTAGTCAGGTACGTAAGTGAAAAAATTTGTTGGCATGCAAATTGAATTTCTTCTGGAATATTATATGATAAGTAATTATGTATTTGTGTTGTATTTTTCAGTTCATTTCCGAATGTCATAATGCGTACGACTATTACGGTGAATCCGACACGGAGACAGGCCTTAACGACGAATCATTAGATGCACCTGGTTCTGGGGAGTCCGAGTCGTCGGTCATCATGAGTGAGGTATGTGTGTACTCAATGTTCTATGGAAGTAAGTAATGTTAAACCATAGAAATCTGTTTTCATGGCTGTGGTTTGATTGTGTAGGTGACACAAGATGATGGTGCAAAGAATGTCCAAGATACTGCCAGTGCAAACGATAAGAGGGATATGTTCATGCAGATAATGGAAATGACCTTTACATCTCACGATGCTGCGTATGATTTCCACAACAGCTACGCTAGAGATAATGGTTTCAGCATTAGAAAGAATAAGGTCAGGTATAGCAAAACAGAGTCACGTCATATGTGTTATAGGCGGTTTGTTTGTTCAAGACAAGGGAAACGTGACAACAAGTTGCTAACCGAGGAAGGACACATCCGTAGGCTCAGAGCCGAGACACACTGCTTTTGCGAAGTGCACCTGACCGTCAAGTTGACCAAAAGCGTGGGGTTTGGTATGTTGAAAGTTTTGAGGACAAGCATAGCCATATGTTGGCAGGACCGGACGAGGTACCTTTTCTTTGGTCCCATAGAAAAATCAAAGAGTACCAGAAGCATGAGATAATGTCCATTGGAGCTGCAGGGATTAGAATTCACGACATGATGGATTGCTTCAACAGCAAGCATGTATGGTACGGCGGTGTTGGTTTTACCAGGCGTGAAATATACAACCTTTGCGCCAAGGAGAAGAGGAAGCTGCTTTCAAAAGGTGATGCTGCCACAGCCATAGGCATCATGGCCAGTAGGAAACAGAGGGATCTTAGCTTCTTTTTCGAGTACAGGCTAGATAAGGAAGGACATTTGAATAGGATGTTCTGGTGCAACTCCCAGTCTCGTCATGACTATGAGGACTTCGGCGACGTGCTTGTATTTGACAGCACGTACAAGATGAACCGCTATGGTATGCCATTCATACCTTTTGTTGGTCTTAACAATCCCCGGAAGACCACTGTTTTTGGTTGTGCCATAGTTTCGACGAGACCGAGGAGACATACGTGTGGCTTATGCAGACTTTTTTGAGGTCCATGTGTCAAAAGATGCCTAAGAGTGTTATCATAGACGCCGACGCTGCGATGATCAAGGCAATTCACGAAGTCTTGCCAGACGTGTGGCACCGTATATGTACATGGCACATAGAGAAAAATATGAAGATTCACCTCAGTCACAAGTCCTTGAAGGAGTTCCGAACTCTTCTGTACTACAACACGTCCACGGCAACGTTTGAGGAGAGATGGAACACATTTTCCAAAAAATGGCAGTCGGAAAAAACTGTAACATGGTTGAGGCGGATGTATAAGAAGTGGAGACTGTGGGCCGCGGCATATCTAACAGAGGGGTTTTGGCTTGGCATGAAAAGCAACCAGCGGAGTGAAAGCCTGAACTCATGCCTTCACCTCCACCTAGACGGTGAAATGACCCTGGTGGATATGATTTTCCACTATGAGAACGCCGTTGTGCGTATCCATGAAAACAAGGCGCGAGATGACTGCACGACCTCACAGAGTTTACCGGTGCCAGTTACTAGCTCGAGGGAACTTGAGATAGCTGCTTCTCACGTCTTCACTCCAGCAAACTTCTATATGTTGCAGGATGATCTTAGAAAAATTGACGGCATGGAGATTGTAGAAATTAAGCTGGGAGACGGATCACAGCAGTACATCGTGGCCAGGAAGAATAACCGGAAGCACCGTTTTTGGGTGGAGTATACACCAGTAAATTCCGCAGAAACTATAAGGTGCAGCTGCAGAAGAATGATTCGAAAGGGTCTACCTTGCAAGCACATATTCCATGTACTGAAGCACTTGAACATATCTGAAATACCAAAGTGTTTAGTTCTTATTCGGTTCACGAAAGAAGCAAGGTTGGGACTGCCCGCGAGGCGCACAAGCGATCTATTGGGATTTGGTTGGACTGGGGCCGGGGAAAGAATGAAATATAGCCAGGTCAGTGTGTTAGCGTTTCAAGCTATGCATGCGGCATGCAAACACCCCGCTTTGTGGGATCAGTTACAGGAGAGTTTGAAGGCTGTGATAGCTAAGAGTCATGAGTATGATCTGCTACAGGAAAATTTGTTGAAGCAAACAAATGACATCAGTAAGTGTGCAGTTGAATATGTGGACGATGGTGAAGGCAACATGATTGAGGTTAAAGATCCTATACAGTGTCAAGCAAAGGTGCACCAAAGGCAAATGAGAGCCGCCCTGTCTCGAAAAATGGTAGACCACTCTCTTTTGATGAGTTGAAAACCCGGTGCGGCGCTTGCAAATTGGTAGGACACACTAGACGTAGCAAGAAATGCAAACTAAATCAGAAGTAAGTGTTTGTATGCATTGTGGATTATTAAAGTTTGTATCATTCATTAACTTAGCTTGTCTTCTATCAGGTGTAGAAAAGTGGAGAAGGAACAAGAGTAGAACACTTGCTTCAATTATTTACTGTGTTAATCGGCTGGCTCATACTTTGGCTAAGGTAGCTGTAGGCGCTTGTGTTTCTTTGGTTTGGAGGCTTTGGCCCCCTGATTGTATCCTTATTGTATTAGCAGACGAGATCCCAGTCTTTGTTTAAATAAAGTAAGATGGTTCACCGTAAAAAAAATCAAAAAAATTCTTTACTGTGTACTGACCGGGGCGGGAGGTAGAAAGAATATTATTGTACATTTGCCCTGCCCACGTCCTAAATGCCATTAAATAAGTAACGGTACCACTCTCCTCCCCACCACACACTCACCCACCTCCCATGGGTGCCGGTTCAAACTCCCCTCTTATCCCCACCTACAGTAGATCAAGAATACCCTCGCCGGCGACCGCTGCAGCCGCCTCCATGGAGAGAAACCTCGGCTGGCAGAGAGCGATGATGGACCTCGCCGGCTATGATGAGGGGTGGCACGCGCAGTTGACGGAGGTGTGCGGCTAGTTCCCCAGCACAGAGATGTTGGTCAACCACGCCCGTGGCCTCGTCAAAGTCCTCACCGATGCCGAGAGGAAGCGAGACTTCCCCTACGGCCGCGGCGTCCCGCCGGCTATCCTACTCGTGTGGGCAATGCGAGAGGCCACGCTGAGCGACTCCCCTGTTTAGCGCGCAAGGTGGTGGATGTACCGCTCCACCACCATGATGCTGCGGCCAGATTCAACACGCGTCGCGTGAAGGGCAGACCGCATCGACGCCGAGCTCGCTGTCCCTGCGCCCGTCAGCCCGGACTACCAGGTCCGCCATGTGTCGAAGCCAGTGCTGCCGTTGGGCTCTGACGTCATGGAGGACGACGTGGAGGAGGTACTGGTCATCCCTGATGACCATGAGGAGGGCGAGGAGGACGTTGTGCAGATGATAGCGCCGATCTCCGTTGAGGGTGGCAAGACAATGCCCATCGACGTCGAGCTCCTTCCCCTCCTCCCTGACATAGTGAAGGTGGAAGAAGAGGAGGTGGCTCAGGATCAGGTGGCGCAGCTGTCCAACACAACGGTGGTCAAGAAGAAGGCTTCTCCATGTGTGGTGCGCCGCTCACGCCGCCTCAAATTTCTGAAGAAGTGAAGATGGGCATAGTTGCTGAAGGAGGAGGAAGCTGCTGGTTATCTTAAGTTAGGTATGCTGTTATATGTTTCAGCATATAAGTTAACATTATTTTGGGTTTGATGTTGGTTAGGTATGCTTTTATATGTAAGTATATAAGTTATGCAATCGGTACGGTTTGATCGGGTTCTTTGTGGCTGAAGAACTGAATATCTACTACTCACCCTAAGTGCCAAGTTCAGTTAAATTTCTGATTATTGAATATGTATTGTTGCTTTGCTTTAGTGTTGCATGGAAGCTGCTAGATGTTGCTCCTATGTTGCAACAAGACAATGAACTAGTCTGCTACATAAATCAGTAGTGTTGCTAGGTGATGTGCCCATGTGCATCACATACCAAATATAGAACATGCCAAAAGTGCATTGTCTGTCAAATACAGGACATGCCAAAAGTGCATTGTCTGCCAAATATAGAACATGCCAAAAGTGCACTGTTTACCAATCATGATGGCCCCATGTTATTTATGCTGCAATCTCTATTACACTTTGCCCATAAACTGAATAGCAAATATTTTAGCATCATTTCATCATGTCAATTACAATGATGTCAGTAACTTTATGAACAATCTTCTTGCTAACTATGACAGCAATCATAATGGCAAGCAGGCCAAGATACAGAAGACCTCCAAATCCTAAAATCCTATCCCTATAGAGCAATATCTCCTTGTGCATCTTAACCATTGCCCTCTTTTCTTTCTCATTCCTTTTAATTTCAGCTTCATATTCTGTAATCTTAGTCTCCAGTTTCTTGTTCTTCATGGCAAGATACTTAATGACTGACTTTGCTTTGCTATCCCACTCCCCATCAACCCATTCAACATACTCAGAAGTGATATCATCCTAAATAAATCATGAGCAATTCGTGTCATTTTATAACTGAACTTGTCGCTGCAAGCGTTAAACACTGAACTTTTTGGTAGCTTGACCGCAATAGCAGTACTAGTTTGAAGATCATGCTCAGTAGACTAACCTGAAACACACATCCCCCGAGTGCGCTGCCAAAATTGTCTGCATCTATGCAGACACGGCCACTAGGAGTGTCGGAGTAAATAGCCATGGGTAGCCTAGCCGTCTTCCCCTGGCCCTTCTGAAAAAATTACGAGCCCGTCCGGCTCTCAGAAGAACTCAAGACCTGGGGCCGCCTTCCCCCTGCCGGCTACCTTCTAGGCCGGCTTCGGGGGGCGGCCCGCCTTTAGCCCTCGTGAAGGAGGCCGTGGGAGGGCCGACTTCGAGAAGTCGGCAACAAGTAGGCCGACTCCAAGAAGCCGGCTCCCATAAAGTAGTCAAGATCGTACCCGCGAAGTCCGCGTCCACCCAGCAATGATGAAGCGGGGCGTGGCTACAGTAAACCTGCCACCCCCAAAACCTGGAGCACGCCCAGCACAGTGCGCCGTACGGGTGGCCACGACCCGTCCGGCGTGGCACTGTTGCCACGGCGGCCCTGACACCGTCCACGACGGGCCACCAGCGTGGCCCCCGAGGTGGTGGGCCCCATCGGGCGGAGAGATACCGAAGGCGGCCGCACCTCCTCCCAAGTCGGCCCGATCGAGAGCCGGCCCCCCATAGCCGGCCTGCCATCCTCCTCGAAGGAGACGCCCATTAAGGAGACAAGGCACGGCGAGGCTACAGTAATCGCCCGCCAGGGCAGCGGTACTGTAGCCACGCTTGCCCCGACCAAGCCCGCGTCATCAGCACGGAGCAACAGTAACCAGCCACCGACCAGGCCCTGGACGGTGGGGCCTGCCTGTCGACCAGGGTGTCGGCAGCCGGCGGGGCCCACCAGTCGGCGGGCCCCAGTGGCCGGTGCAGAAGCCGGCGAGCATAGTCACAGACAGCTGGGCCCCGCGCCCAGCCGGATTACCATTGTACCGCCGGGGGGTAGGCCTATATAAACCCCCCGGAGCACCCATGCAAAGGGTTGGACCCCCAAGCTAGCCTTAGACACCATACAAGGAGAGGAAGCAGGCTAGCCATGCCCTTCTTCCTCCTTCCACCAAAACAACTCAAGGAGCATTGTGTAGCTACTTGTTTCATCTAGTGATCATGCGGAGACCCCGCAGAGCAGCAGTAGGGGTGTTATCTCCATGGAGAGCCCTGAAGCTGGGTAAAGTATGTCGGCGAGCTTGCCTTCGCCTCATCCCATTTCCAGGCACCGGCGACGTCTTATTGGCTCCCACAATGATAAGCCACCCGTTTGGCATATGTCGCACCTACCACCCGACATTTGGCGCCCACCATGGGTCCAGGTGCACCATCGTCCGAACACCTGTTCTGGACGGGAACCCTCTTCCTCCCTAGCGAGCGTAGCCAGCCCGGCACGCCCGATGGCGCTTGCCATGATGCACTGCAAGGCGTCACCAGCATCTGCGCGGCAAGCAGCCTTGCCGATCTCCTCGACGAGGCCCGCATCTCCGACGAGCTCGCCTCCGATGCGGGCACCGACCACCTCGCCAACCTCCTTGGCCAACTCCATGTCTCCAGCGAGCCTGCTGCGGATCTGGAGTCGGTTGGCTCCACCGACCCGATGCCTATCGACTCTGTCGACTCCGACACGGCCTCCTATGACACCTTCCCCACCAACGTCACGATCTACAACGACCCGCTCCCTCGGACCGACGATCGCGATACTGTCACCACTGAGGTGATGGTTATCGGCCATGGTGATCCGGCCGACGAGAGCGCCCACGACGCCCCGCGCGCAGCGGCCCATGACTTGTCCGTCCCCCTCCCGGCTGATGCCGACGATGAAGCACTGGAGGCACGCCGTCTCGCCCTCCTCGTGGAGGGCCGGAGGCTAGCTTCCGTGAGACGCCTCACTGAGGCTTACCAGCGCGAAGCTGACCGCGCCGCCTTCGGCACGCCGGCCCCGGCTGGCCCAAGCAGGGCTGGTGCTATCAGGCAACGCGGCGCCGTCATCGCCGACGCGCTGGGAGTCGACCGCCCGGTCTATGCCACTCCGCTCGAGAACCTGCACGCCGCCCAGGCGGCCGTGGACGAGTTGGACGGCTTGGAGGCCGAAAACCTCCCCCACATGACCCGGCGCATACAGCAACTGATTGACGCGGCCGCTCAGCGGCACGAGGCCGATGCCCGCGTGGGAAGCCCACCCCCGCGTCGGGATCATGGCGCGACGTCCTGGACGCCAACTAAGAGTAACACCCACGTGCGGCGCGGGAAAGAGCCGGCTTCCAGCCGAAGCCGGACACGAATCTCCGTCGAGCGCGACGCGGATGGCCGTCCCCGAGCCAGGGAATGGCGGGGCAGCCCGCCTCTGCCTCGGGCTCGTGGAGAAAGATACCCCACCCCACCGCTAGTGGCGCACCCGACTCTCAGCGGCCGACTAGGTCGCCGTGAAGGAGTCGGCGAGAACGACGCCCGCCATCGGATCGACCGCCTGGCCAGATCCCTGGCGCTGGAAGAAGAAGACGATATTGGCCCGCCCCGCTTCGGCCCCCGCATCCGCGACGAGCCCTTCCCCAAAGGGTTCTCGCTCCCAAGAGACACGCCCAAATACAACGGCTCCGTGAAGCCGGAAGACTGGCTGATCGACTACTCCACGGCAGTCAGCATAGCCAACGGCAACCGGCGGGTTGCCGTAAAGTACGTGCCCCTCATGCTGCAAGGCACGACACGGACTTGGCTTAACAGCCTCAAGCCTCTCAACATCAACAGCTGGGTAGATTTCACCGAAGCCTTCGTTCGCAACTTCACCAGCACCTACAAGCGGGCTCCCAAGCCCAGGCAGCTCTCCCTGTGCGTACAGGGCCCAGCCGAGTCCACTCGCGACTACCTCACGTGTTGGGCCGAGCTTCGCAATTCTTGTGAAGGGGTGCACGAGGTGCAGGCCATCGAATACTTCACTGCCGGGTGCCGAGAAGGCACCCTCCTCAAGCACAAGCTTCTCTGCGACGAGCCGACTACCCTTGACGAGCTTCTAAACATCGCTGAAAGATACGCCACCGCCGATTCTTCGATGAAGACCGAGCTCTGGGTAGAATTGTCCGGGAAAGTTCTTAACCCGGCACTCAAGACGCTGGCAGGAGATTCCGGCCGACGCCAGCACCCGAACGACCAGAAGCGTCAAGGCCCTGCGCCGCCTCCCGTTAACCGGCAGGTGGCCATGGGCGAAGACACGCCGCCTGAAGGGCGGCCCGCACCCAAGAAGCCCAAGGGCGGCCGACCGGCTTGGCAGCCAGCTTTCTCCTACGAGCAAGCTCTTGACGCTCCGTGCAAGTTCCATAGCGGCGCGAAGCCGTCCAACCACACAACCCGAAAGTGCAACTGGCTCGCCCGAATCTCCAAGGGCAAAGGGCTCACGCCGACTCCTCCTGCCGGCCCGCCGCCTCCGGCTCCGCCGCCTCAGGCCGGCCGGCCCGCAGTCGGCGCTGTGCAGGACGAGTTCCCCGACGAGCAAGCATCCTACGTCATCTTTACGAGCCAGCCCAAAGACCGGCGCAGGAAGCGTCGCGAGCATCAGGAAGTCAGTGTGGTCACTGCTAACCCAGCCGGACACATGCATTGGTCAGAGAAACCCATCAGCTGGAGCCGGGCCGACCACCCAGAGGTGATGTGTCTCCCGGCTCCTATGCTTTGGTCCTGGAGGCCACCCTTGCGACGGACAGACGCGCCGCCCGCTTCTCCCGCGTGCTGATAGATGGCGGAAGCAGCATCAACATCCTGTACCGTGACACCCTGGAGAAGTTAAGTGTCAAGACAAAGCAGCTTGTGCCGACTCGGACAGTGTTTCACGGCATCGTGCCCGGCTTGTCCTGCGCCCCCATTGGCAAGATCAAGATCGACGTACTCTTTGGGGACAAGGAGCATTTCTGTCGGGAAGCGATCTGGTTCGAAGTGGTGGACCTGGAGAGCCCTTACCATGCATTGCTTGGCCGACCTGCCTTGGCCAAGTTCATGGCGGTCCCCCACTACACGTACCTCAAGATGAAGATACCAAGCTCCAAGGGCATCATCACCATAGCCGGCGATTACAAGAAGTCTGCCGAGTGCGCTGCAGCCAGTAGCCGACTGGCCGAGTCCCTTGTGATTGCCAAAGAAAAGAAGACGCTGGACCGGGTCGTGGCCCTGGCCAGCAAGCAGCTGAGCCAGCCCACCGACTCCAAGGAGCATGATGCCCAAGGATCTTTCCAGCCAGCCAAGGAAACTAAGATGACACCTCTTGACCCCGAGCACCCCGAGAGGTTTTCCGTCATTGGGGCAAGCCTGAACAGCAAATAGGAAGGCAAGCTCGCCGATTTCCTCTGTGAGAATCGGGATATCTTTGCATGGTCCCCCAAGGACATGCCGGGTGTTCCGAAGGATTTCACCGAGCACAAGCTACACGTGCGAGAGGACGCAAAACCAGTCAAGTAGCCTCTCCGCCGTCTATCAGAGGAGAAGAGAAGGATTGTAGGGGAGGAGATAGCCCGGCTTCTGGCAGCCGGCTTCATCATGGAAGTTTTCTTCCCGGAGTGGCTTGCCAACCCGGTTCTTGTGCTGAAGAAGAATAACAAGTGGCGCATGTGTATAGACTACAAAAGCCTCAACAAAGCCTGCCCCAAAGATCCCTTCGCCCTGCCAAGGATTGACCAAGTAATAGACTCCACAGCCGGATGCGAGCTGCTGAGTTTTTTGGATGCTTATTCAGGATACCACCAGATAAAACTGAACCCGGATGACCGCCTGAAGACCGCCTTCATCATGCCATTTGGAGCCTTCTACTACCTGACCATGACATTCGGCTTGAGAAATGCCGGTGCCACTTTTCAGCGTTGCATGCAGAAGTGCCTCCTCACGCAACTCGGCAAAAACGCTCACGTCTACATGGACGATATCGTGGTGAAGACGGAGAAGCGCGGCACCTTGCTGGAAGACCTGAAAGAAACGTTCGAGAACCTGCGCCGGTTCCGAATCAAGCTCAACCCCGAGAAATGCGTGTTTGGAGTGCCAGCTGGCCAACTCCTAGGCTTCCTGGTCTCCGAACGCGGCATCGAGTGCAACCCGGTGAAGATCAAGGCCATCGAGAGAATGGCGATCCCCACCAAGCTTCGAGAAATCCAGAAGTTCACCGGGTGCTTGGCCTCTTTAAACCGCTTCATCAGCCGGCTCGAAGAGAAAGCCCTCCCTCTCTACTGCCTCATGAAGAAGAGCACTCACTTCGAGTGGAACGACCAGGCCGATCAAGCCTTTCACGAGCTGAAGAAGATGCTGGCCACGCCGCCTGTCCTGGCGGCGCCGACTGAGAAAGAGCCCATGCTCCTTTACATTGCCGCAACCAGCCGGGTGGTCAGCACTGTCATTATGGTCCAACGCCCGAAAGAAGGCCGGGCCTAGCCGGTCCAGAGGCCGGTGTACTACTTGAGCGAGGTGCTGTCTGCCTCAAAACAGAACTACCCACACTACCAGAAGATGTGCTACGGCATGTACTTCACCGCCAAGAAGCTGAAGCCCTACTTTTAATAGCACCCCATCACGGTCGTATGCACTGCCCCGCTGGCCGAGATCATAGGCAGCCGGGATGCTTCCGGCCGGGTGGCGAAGTGGGCCATCGAGCTGGCCCCTTACACAATCTTCTACCAGCCCCGCACCGCCATCAAGTCCCAAGCTTTGGCCGACTTCCTCGTCGACTGGGCCGAGACCCAGTACCTGCCGCCGGCTCCTGACTCCACCCATTGGCGCATGGACTTTGACGGGTCCAAGATGCGCACCGGTTTGGGAGCCGGCCTCGTCCTTACCTCTCCCAAGGGCGACAAGCTTAGATACACGCTGCAGATCCACTTTGCCGCCTCCAACAATGTAGCCGAATACGAGGCGCTCATACATGGGCTCTGGCTTGCCAAGGAACTCGGCATCCGTCGGATCCTATGTTATGGCGACTCGGATTTGGTGGTTCAGCAATCATCCGGCGACTGGGACGCCAAGGACGCAAACATGCCAAGCTACTGCTTCCTGGTGCAGCAAATCAGTGGATACTTTGAAGGATGCGAGTTCCTCCACGTACCGCGGGCCGACAACGAGCCAGCCGATGCCCTGGCCCGAATAGGCTCCCCTCGGCATGCAATACCAACCGGCGTCGCTCTACAACGCCTCCTCAAGCCGTCCGTCAAGCCGTCTCCAGAATCCGACTCCATCTTCGTGCCGCCCAACCCCGACGGGGCCGGGTCCGGCTCGAAGAACCAAGCAGGCGACCCAGGGACTTCAGTACTCGGCCCGGGGACTGCCACACCCGGCCCGGGGACTGCGGTAGCCGGCCCGGGGACTACGTCAACGCAGCAGTCGGTGGCCGACTCCAGCACTTCATCACCCAACCCGCCCACCCTGGTGGCAGTAGCCACATTGGCGGTAGGGGAAGTCGCAGCTCCGTCATGGGCTCAATCCATCCTCAACTTCCTAGTAAACCAAGATCTGCCGGCTGACGAAACAGAAGCGAGACAAGTCCAACGTCGAGCCGGAGCATACACGATCGTCAACAGAGAACTGGTCAAGCGCAGTGTCACTGGAGTCCTCCAACGGTGCGTCGAGCAAGAGAAGGGCATTGCAATCCTCAGAGATATACACCAAGGAGAATGCGGCCACCACGCCGCCTCAAGATCACTTGTCGCCAAAGCTTTCCGCCACGGCTTTTTCTGGCCGACTGCTTTGGATGACGCCAAGGAATTAGTTAAGCACTGCAAAGGCTGCCAACTTTTCAGCTCCAAGCAACACATGCCGGCTTCGGCACTCAAGACCATCCCCATCACTTGGCCCTTCGCCGTTTGGGGATTAGACATGGTGGGCCCATTCAAGACGGCGCGCGGCGGCATGACACATTTGCTCGTCACCGTAGATAAATTCACCAAGTGGATCAAGGCAAAGCCGATCAAGAAGCTGAATGGGCCGACTGCCGTGACATTCATCACAGACATAACAACTCGGTACGGCGTGCCACACAACATCATCACCGACAATGGCACAAATTTTGCCAAAGGGGCCTTGGCACGTTTCTGTGCTGCACAAGGCATCCGGCTGGACTTAGCGTCCGTCGCCCACCCGCAGTCAAACGGCCAGGTCGAGCGAGCCAACGGCCTCATCCTCTCCGGCATCAAGCCCCGACTGGTCGTACCTCTAGAGCGTTCAGCCGGCCGTTGGCTCGATGAGCTGCCGGCTATCCTCTGGAGTCTGCGAACCACCCCAAACAAGTCAACCGGCTTCACTCCTTTTTTCCTCGTGTACGGTGCCGAAGCAATCATCCCAACCGACATCGAGTTCGACTCACCTCGGGTGACCATGTACATGGAGACGGAGGCCAAGGAAGCACGAGAAGACGGCGTCGACCTGCTGGAAGAAGGCCGGCTGTTAGCCCTCAGCCGATCTGCCATCTACCAGCAGGGGTTGCGCCGCTACCACAGTCGCAAGGTCAGGCCAAGATCCTTCCAGGAGGGCGACCTTGTGCTCCGGCTGATCCAGCAAACAGCCGGCCAGCACAAGCTCTCGGCCCCCTGGGAAGGCCCCTTCGTCATCAGCAGAGCTCTAGGCAACGACTCCTACTACTTAATCGACGCACAGAAACCCAAGGCACGCAAGAGAGATGACTCGGGCAAGGAGTCGGAACGACCATGGAATGCCAATCTCCTTCGAAGATTTTATAGTTGAAATGCAGTATGTACCACGTTAACTTTTTTATTAAGTACGAGACAATAGGCCCCCTGAGGAGGACTCGGGGACTGCCATCTTTTATCTATGAATGAACAATATCATGCTTATGACCTTGTCATTTCATTTACTTATTCAGTCCGGCACCGGGTTCGACCAGTCGGCCCGGGGACTAACCGACTAAAGTTATATTAGAAGTCTTACTCGTGGTCAGGCAAGTAGTGTGCCGACACCCAGGCTTAGCTCTTGCCAAAGCCGCAGTTCGAAGAACCGGCTGTTCGGCTGGCAAGAGTCAAAAGCAGGAAAGGGTGCGCACACGAAAAATGGCTAGGGACCAATGGACTAATATAACAGGAGCTGGTTTGCCGCCTGCCACCGACCGACTACCAGAGTAGCCGGCCGGCCGGTTTCCATTCACTTCACTTCAATCCAAGAAAGCTTGAGTACTTGCCTCCCCAAAGTGGGAAGGCGGAAAAGGAAAAAGCCTAAGGATAAAAAGTGTACGTGCATGGAAACCAAAGATGCACTCCATAATGTTTACATAAAAAGACCTCTAAGAGGCCGACATCCAACATAGTTTGATACACCCCCAGCGGGTGGAACTGCAAATGCTTAAAAGATTGTTCCGAAAGACGACAAGCAGGAAAAATAAAGACGGCAAGTCAAGCTGGTGGAGCGGTTGAAGAGCTGGGCTGGTCGGTGGAGACGGTTGCGTCGGCTGAGGGAGCGGCCGGCTGGTGAACTTCGGCTTGATCACCACCTCCTGCAGAGGGCGCGGTTCCATGTGCCTCATTGCTGGAGGCACGATCAGCTGGAGGCTGGCCGGTTGTTCCGCTAGCCGGCTCGACGTCTTCGCCGTCTTCGTCCTTGTCATCCTCGCCCTCATCGCTGGAGGCGATCTCCTCGGCCGAGTCCTCGCCCACCGCCGGGTCCAGGCCGAACCAGTCCTCCGGCCGGGCAACGCCGTCGTCATTGAGCTCAGGCGCGAAGACACTGATGTCGGTACACTCGGCGATCGTCGAGGCGCACTGGGCGATTGCCGGCCGCACTTCCTCCAGCTCCGTGTCGGCTTCCAGCCTCCAAGTACGCAGCTGGTCCAAGCTTAGCCCAAGGTACCAGGCGTGGACGAACTCCAACGCCCGCCCGGCTCCCAGACGGGCCGCCGACGCCTTCCATGCTTCGAAACGGCCGACTGCGACCTCCAGCCAATCGGCGGTCCGGCTTGGAGTGCGGGGGATCGTCTGGCCGGTCCAGAGGGCGGCCAGCACCTGCGCCCCGGCACGTTGAAGCCGGCGAAGCATCCGGTGAGCCGGCTGCAGCCGTGCTTGGATGGCCACGAGCTGCTCCTCCAGCGTCCGATTGGCGTCCGGCGCGACGTTGACGCCCGCCTGACGGCGCGCCTCGCGATGAGCCTCGATGGCTTGGGCGGCAAGGGTGGAGTGGTCGGGAAAGTAATCTGCATAAGAAAATAGGCGGCAGCACAAGTCAGCCCACGACCCCAGGCGGCCAGTAGGCAGAAGAAGGGCGAGAAAAGCAGCTTACCATCGATCAAGTCTTCGATGCGGCCGAAGCCCGCATCCAGCGCTTGACAAGTCTCAGCCAAGCTCGCCGCCTCGGTCTCAAACTCCGCCTTCAGGGCGGCCTCACTCTCCTGCGCCTTCTCCAGGGCCACCTTGTGGCTTTCTTCCTGATCAGCCAGCTTCTTGGCCAGGCGGTCGCGCTCCTGGGCCAAGGTGGCGTACTCAGCGTCCCTGGTACGAAGGGCGGTCTGCGCCTCGCCAAGCTCTCTCCGCAAGTCGGCATTGGCTCCTGCAAAGAGCAAAAGACAAAAAGAAAAAACCAATGAGGGAAAGGTCGTCAAGGAAGATCCGACCCGACTGCTCAGCAGTCGGCCCGAATCTCGGGGATTACACCCAGTGGGTGCGCTGACGCGCCCCCATAGGAAACAGATAAAAACAAACACTTACTTCGGCTGTTGGCCAGGTCGTCGATCTTCCGACCCAACTCCTGAGCCTGGGAGTTGAAGGCGGCAGCACGGGAATTATGATATTCCTGGAAGTTAAGATAGAAAGCAAATATGAGACGGTCGCCAAGAAAGATCCGACCCGACTGCGCAGCAGTCGACCCGAATCTCGGGGACTACACCCAGTGGGTGCGCTGACGCGCCCCCACGAAAGAAATCAAGGAACCAGAGCGGTCAAGAGCAAAAAACTTACCCGGATGGCGGCTCGCGTCGACAGGAACTCATGCGTGTATTGCTGCAGGAGGCCGGCCTGAGCTCGCAGCCGATTCCGGACCTCTTGGGCCGCCACATTCAGCTCGCCGGTCCCCGCGCTGGGAGTCCACCCGGACGTACCGGAGCTGGCCGCCTCCAAGGACTCCGCCGACTGGCCGGCGCCTGCGGCTTGGCACGACTCCGGCGGAGCGGCACTTCCCCCTGCGCGCTGATGTGTCACCGACTGTATTTCAAGGCCGGCTCCGACTTCAGGCGCGCCCCTGGCCGGCCCCATTGGCGTCGTCGACGACTGGCCGCCTTGGCCCGCGCCGACTGGCCCGACCGGCGGCGTCCTCCCCGCAAAAACCTCGAAGAGCTCCTCCCTTTGCACCGACGGCGGGTCCTGGATGATCTCGTCCGCCATGGGCAATGGGGTGTCTGGGGCTACGGATCGGAGTGGGATGGCGAGCAGCGGGGGTTGGTCGCGCGAGCCCTCCACCTTTGTCTCCGCAGTCGCCCGCTCTGCGTGAGTCCTGGCCGCCGCCTTGGCCCGCTCCTTCGCCGCCTCAGCTGCCTCCCGATCCGCCGCCTCCCTCTCCTCCCACGCCTCACGAGCATTCTGCTCTATGGCTTCCATGAGATTGGCGCGAGGATCCACGCGGCGGGAGCCCGAAGACCCTCCAGCCGGCCCGACGACGGAGCCGCCTGGGCCCCGCTCCAGAGAAAGCGGCGCCCTGCTCAGAAAACGGAGAAAAGTCGGGAAAATGATTCAAACAGAAGAACACAGCAAAACAAGCATACAAGCGATTGGATGCTTATGCCGAGACCGCCTGGGGCTGCTTCACCGCTTTCCGGAAGCGGGCCGCCTCGTCTCGCTTCGTCGCCGCGGCGGAGGTTTTGGGCTTCTTCAGCCAATTGCCGAAGAGAGCTGATGCGGCCCGGCGCTTCGGAGCGCCGCCGCCTGCAGCCAGCGCGGCAGACGAGCCCATGTTTTGGCGGTCGGGTGCCGGCTGGCGACGAGGGACTTCTTCGGTGTCGGCGTCGTCCGGCCAGTCCTCGAAGCTGGCAGAAAGCCTCGTGCCTTCGGGCTCAATGTTGTCCCCCACCACGGCCTCCTCCATGGTGGCTGCCCCCAAGTCCGGATCGTCAACATCGTCCACCGTGCGATCGGGGGCGTACTGACGCTCGATCCCTGCCGCCCCAGCCGGCGGCGGAAGAAGGATATTCTGCAAACAAGAGCCGGCTGATCAGAAGCCGGCCATCATGGAGTCGGCTGACAACAAAAAGAAGATAGAAGAAAGAAGCTTACCATAGGCGGAGGATTGGCGCGAGAGTACGGCGCCTTGCCGTATCGCCAGTCCCCGGCGAGCTTGCAGTTGGCGATATAGTTGACCATGAGCGCCACCTCCGCGTGTGGCATTTCCCGCGTGCTCAGCCGGCTTGGGTCAAAGCGGCCGCTCATCTGGCACATCATGTGGGGCCGACTTTGAAGAGGGAGAATCCGGCGCTCCACGAAGGCGGCCACCAGGTCGGCTCCGCGCAGACCCTCCGACTGGATCATCACTCGAAGCCGGGAGATGGCGGCGTTCCCAGCCGGCGACAGGGACTTGGACCGATAACTCCAGGACGGCTGCCTCCTAGCCGGCAGATTGACGTGGTCTCCTCTCGGGGGCGAGCCAGCGTTCTTCACGTAAAAATATGACTTCTGCCAGATCTTCACCGGCTGGATCAGAGGGATGGAGGGGAACGGATTATTATCGCCTGACCTCCTCATGGCGATGTAGGCTCCACAGGGGGCGGACACGCCGGCGGTGACGGTGCCGAGCTTGCTCTGGAAGAGCTCCCCCCAGAGCTCCAGCGTGGGGAGCACGCCCAAGAAGCCTTCGCAGAGGAAGACGAAGGCCGACACGAGCATCACTGCGTTGGGCGTGAGATGATGCGGCTGCAGATTGTAGAACTCCAAGAAGGAGCGCGGAAACCCGCTTGCCGGCAGGCCGAAGCCGCATAGGAAATGCGAGCGGAAGACGACCCGCTCGCCTTCCTCCGGCTCCGGCGAGACCTCCGTCGCAGGCGCCAGATGAGCTTGCACAAGATTGGCGCCGGGCAGGCGCCGCGTCTGGCGGAGGAACTCAACTTGCCCGTTGTCGACGTTGGAGCCGTCCCATGAGCTTGACAACGCCATGGGGCAGGGCGCGGTGGGGGTGCTGCGGTGAGAAGCTGCGACCGCAGCGAGAGGAAGAAGAAGAAGAAAGAAGACGAGGACGGACGGAGTGTGGGAGAGCGACCGAACCTCTGCCTCTCCCCCTCCTCCCCCTACTTGTAGGCTCGGGTGGCGGAGCCGAGGAGGCGTGGCGTGGGGGAACGTGGGGATCGATCGTGCCCACTTCCCCCACGACCCGCGTTTATTGCGCCCTAATGGCGAATTCAAGGTGCCACAGGAAGACGAGCCGTCTCCCTGGGCCACAGAAGATCAGCGCTCGGGCCGAGGCCAGGGAGTGGCGGGCCCGGGCCTGCGGCGGCGTCCCGTCGCGTGCGTGCGTGGGCAGGATTCCGCCGCCACGTGGCCCACGGGGGGCCCACAATCAGCATGCGAGTCGGCCACCATCCTGGCCGCAAGATACGAGAACTCTCTGAAAACGGCCTACGCCAGCAAAGCCGGCTCCTCGGGGTAAGAAGCTGATCAAGCTTCTCGTCCCTCTGTCCGCCTCGAAGCTCGCCCAGCTTCGGGGACTACTGTCGGAGTAAATAGCCATGGGTAGCCTAGCCGGCTTCCCCTGGCCCTTCTGAAAAAATTACGAGCCCGTCCGGCTCTCAAAAGAACTCAAGACCTGGGGCTGCCTTCCCCCTGCCGGCTACCTTCTAGGCCGGCTTCGGGGGGCGGCCCGCCTTTAGCCCTCGTGAAGGAGGCCGTGGGAGGGCCGACTTCGAGAAGTCGGCGACAAGTAGGCCGACTCCAAGAAGGCGGCTCCCATAAAGCAGTCAAGATCGTACCCGCGAAGTCCGCGTCCACCCAGCAATGATGAAGTGGGGCGTGGCTACAGTAAAGCCTGCCACCCCCAAAACCCGGAGCACGCCCAACACAGTGCGCCATACGGGTGGCCATGACTCGTCCGGCGCGGCACTGTTGCCACGGCGGCCCTGACACCATCCACGACGGGCCACCAGCGTGGCCCCCGAGGCAGTGGGCCCCATCGGGCGGAGAGAAACCGAAGGCGGCCGCACCTCCTCCCAAGTCGGCCCTATGGAGAGCCGGCCCCCCATAGCCGGCCTGTCATCCTCCTCGAAGCAGACGCCCATTAAGGAGACAAGGCACGGCGAGGCTACAGTAATCGCCCGCCAGGGCGGCGGTACTGTAGCCACGCTTGCCCCGACCAAGCCCGCGTCATCAGCACGGAGCAACAGTAACTAGCCACCGACCAGGCCCTGGACGGTGGGGCCTGCCTGTCGACCAGGGTGCCGGCAGCCGGCGGGGCCCACCAGTCGGCGGGCCCCAGTGGCCGGCGCAGAAGCCGGCGAGCATAGTCACAGACAGTTGGGCCCTGCGCCCAGCCGGATTACCATTGTACCCCGGGGGGGTAGGCCTATATAAACCCCCCGGAGCACCCATGCAAAGGGTTGGACCCCCAATCTAGTCTTAGACACCATACAAGGAGAGGAAGCAGGCTAGCCGTGCCCTTCTTCCTCCTTCCACCAAAACAGCTCAAGGAGCATTGTGTAGCTACTTGTTTCATCTAGTGATCATGCGGAGACCCCGCAGAGCAGCAGTAGGGGTGTTATCTCCACGGAGAGCCCTGAAGCTGGGTAAACTACGTCGGTGAGCTTGCCTTCGCCTCATCCTGTTTCCAGGCACCGGCGATGTCTTATTGGCTCCCACAATGATAAGCCACCCGTTGGCATATGTCGCACCTACCACCCGACAAGGAGTTTCCTGATGACCACATAGATGGAGCTTGTCATGGCCACAGGTGATGAATTATGGGCGATAATGCTGGGATGTAAAGAAGAACGGTAAAGAACTTACCTTTTTGCCACCAAAGTGTAGCACTAAAGAAACCCTAGCCATGGGTTCTCCCGGCCCGCCGCCGCCCACGAAACCCCCGTCCCCTGTTCCACTAGATCCGCCACCGCTGCCTCCTGTGCCACTGAATCCGGCCCACCTGCTTGCAGGACCCAGAGTTCGACCTAACTTGTGGTCGCCACCGCTCTTCTCGCCGCAGCCACCGCCGCCCGACGCCCAACTCGCTGTCATGCTTTCGCCGTCGAGATTTGGAGGCGCAAATAGAGAGGGAGGGCTAGGGATTTGGAAAGGGAAATGAGAAAAGGGGAAAGATCGATGTGAACCTGGCAAAATGGGTTGGTGTAGCGCCGCCGGGAAGATAGCCTGCCTGTGGGGCCTCTCACGTGGTTAGATGGGCCGTGCCTGGCATTATGGTGAGTACAGAAAAAGTTAATTATACATATAATAAAAAATGACGGGTTTGTAAAACAAACTAGAAAAACATGATGCCTGATAACACGCGATAGAGCCAACGAGCTGACATGACTAATTTTGATGAGTGTAATATTACATTTTGGCTATATATATTTACTTATCTACCATGACTACTTTTCATAATAATGTGACGAGGGGGAATTACTAGGAGATTATGCAAGATGATGACATGCAGATAGCTAAGGCAGAATGCTAAGCTTGGTAGAGTTTTAAAAAAAGTTAAGATTGTGAAAATTTTAATATGAAACTTACAAGAGCAGATGAAGAGAAAAATAGACTATTATAAAAAATTGGAGAAGGAGAAAAATATTATGCAAGAACACTTGATAAGTGAAGCCGTGAAAAATACAATTATAAAAAATTGGAGAAGGAGAAAAATATTAAGGAAGAACAATTGATAAGTGAAGCCAAAACTTTATTGGTACGACCAAATTGTCTTCTCCGAGCGAATTTTATGACCGAATTGTCTTGTACGAGCGAATTGTCTGACAGACACATACACATGCATGTGCCCTGTTTATTACATAAAAATGATAGAACCCCTAAGATAATCATGCCGTCGGAACCTTCGACCGGACTAAATCCAAACCACTAAAACTTAAATCTTGCATGCCGCATGAATTCTTCAGGTGCGCCTTTTGCTTGCGATTTCGCGAATTTTGTTCTTCACACACTCCATCGAGTGTGAAGGTGACATAATCAACTCTGCAATGAAACGTCTTCTCCTTGCGTCAATGGTGGCCTGCAAAAAATGACATAAAGGTTACATGAACCGAAGTTACTACACCACCATAGTAGCTAGTCTACAAACGAAAATAACAGCATACCTGTGTAAATTTGTGAGTGATTTTGTCCCCGTCCCAATGTTCTAGACATTCTATGACAAAAAGGCCACAAGAGTTGCTGGTACATATGCAAACATTAGCCGTGGGCAATACAAACATGTGTGTTGTTGTTTGATTGTGCATGATGTCCTGTTAACTGACGCATCCTCTTGCTAGGGTATGTCATACTCCTTGATAGGCCACTTACTTATGTCCAGATATTTCCCTGGTGTAATAAGATTTGCCTGACGCACATCGTGTGCTATAGCCATTCGCTATAAAGAGGATAGTGTTAAAGAACAATCATAAACAATATGTAAGAGCAATGGTACAAATGTTGGTTACATTACCAGTGCTTTAACAGTCCTCTCAGTCAGGTCCAGAGGATAGAGCGAATCGAGAGCTTGGAATTCTTTCTTGATCATGTGCATGACCACGGTCATCCAGTGGCTATTGTCGGTATTCAACGCGATATACGTCTACAGTGCAAAAACCATTAGGATCAAAAGAAATACTTGATGAACTATCCTGTAGTGATGAATCACAAACATTACGTACCTTATCACGCACAGTATACTCTTTCGTGACTCTATTAACCGCCCCAGCTTTGGTCAGAGCACTATCCATGTTGCAGCTCGATGGCAATGGATCATCATGTGCGATAGCACGATCTACAAGGAATTTGGACCTCCACGTTGGACAGAGGTAACGATCATGACCAACACGCAGCTCCAAATGTCCCATATAAGCATCAATAACCTGCATAGAATATCAGTGCATTACATGTTGAGAGTTCAGACATAGATTTTTGAGCATTTTAAAAACAGGACATGCAAGTAGTACTTACATCGTCCGACAGCCATCTATGAGCTAGTACCGGTAGACTCCTTTCGGAAGTCAGAGTTATGCCACGGCCTTCACTGTAGTAAATCTTTTTGTTCTTGTTCCTCTTAGTGCTAGCAGCTAACTCGACAAATGAAACATCTGCATCAATTATTTCCGGCATCAACTCATCTGCCACAACCTCCGGCACATTATTGTTCGAAAATAGAGATGCATGAAATAATATGAACGTCAACAATGGTGATCATATGCATTGGTAGTAAATAAAAAAATTAAGAATGTTAGTTACGATACCTCTAGTAGCAGTACTAGTACCAGAGGTTCTCTGACCATGGCTGGTACGCCTGCCGGGCTTGTCAAGTGCGTAGGGGGATTCAAATTTCTTGGGAACGGTCCGCTTCCGCTTACCGGACATAACCTCCTCATCCTTATTGATTGTTGCACCCTTTTTTCCATTTGCCTTAGCCATGAACTTGCTGACAGAAGATGGACAAATGTCTATGTCCGATGAAGGTGCTAGAGTACAAGTACCAACCACCCAAGGGTTTTCCGGTGTACCCCCACATACATCATTACGCTTAACAGGTGAAGCTTCCTTGTGTCCATTTAGCTTCGGTGGGGTTTTCTGTTTCGCAAACTAAATCGTGTGAACATTTCTGGACGAAAAAATTAAACAAGAAAATTATAGACAGAAAGATAAATACATAGTACCTCAGGTACGGTTTTATGGTCGGGAATCACTATATCAGGCTGCGTCATGTCAATGATCGGCTGTCCATCACTGTCCATGTCTTCCTTGTACACGAATTCCTTCTTTTCATATGGACCATTCTCGAAAGAATCCACTTCGTCCGGATCATTCTCCGCGGATGGCACGGCAGCAGCCGGCTCTTGTACATGATACCTTCTTTGTTCAACTTCTCCAACAACGTCTGCAATAGAAATGTAAACTTAGTAATGGTAGGATGGTTTAAAACAGTAAACATACTATAAACTATAAAGTTTGGGTGTGATACCTCAGCAACTTGATCAGGGATTTGCCTCATCTCGATGTGTATGAAGTCCATGCACCGCTTCATTAGAAGCTCCATCAAATCTTCCGACAATGCGGCTGTCGTCGACTTCTTTGCATTTCCAGTTGCAGGCTTGGTTTTTGGCTTCATGGTAGGCGCATTATTTGGGATGTTGGGCTCCTGAATCCTATACTCCTGGGTGATATTATTTTCGATCTGCATGCGATATTGAAGTACATGTGATGAATAAAAAATAAATAGTATTAAGTTACAAAACATGTAAGAAAGACGAAACACAATGACTTACCCTTACGTTACCACGGCCGCGCCCATTATCATACTCGAACCTATCTCTCCTAGTGGCTGCACCTTTTGTCCAGTTCCTCATAAGAGGTTGTATGGACAAGTTCGGATTATAGGCGCATTCGCCTTCGACCGGTTGCACCTTCTCCCAGTACAAGTACTACAAAAAAATAATAAGGATTTAGAGTTAGTAAAATACATTACATAAAATTGCAATGATATGATAATTGACATTATGCAACAGGTCTGATATGTGTACCTGCAAGAGAGCCAAATTGCCTTTCGGCCATTGGCGGAGGTGTTTGCCTTTCTTCACTATGCGAAGGCAATCAAGGAGAACATGCATGGTGAAGGCATTCCAGTTAATCTTTGAAATACGTTTCACATCGTAGACCAAAGCGTAGTACTGCTTTGGCACAATCTTGCTCGACATGAGAGCAATAATTGTTCCTAACAAGACCAACACTACTTTGCGAAGGAAATCGTCGTCGGTGGCTTTACTTTGAATTATGTCCTCAATGAGATTATCTATCACTATGTTTTCTGATGTCTTACTGAGAAATTGTGGCAGCACCCGCTCCTTCATGTCCTCGCCTTCTTCAGTCAGAATGTCCGAAGCAGACAGTCCTTGGTTCTCGAGGTTAAAGATGCACTCAACGTCGACCGCACCGAGAGTCACCTCCCCAACCTGCTCTTGTATAATGAATCTGCCCGTGCCGGCCTGAAAATTCTCAATCATATACCTAATCAGCAGGGTACGCATCTTAATAGATGGTATTTGCAGCATGCTGCGCAATGATGTATCAGCCACTCTACCGTGTTGACCGCTCGATAGATCTGCAACAAGCTTGCACCATTTCACAACTGCGCATACTATTTCTCCATTCAGCTCATCCATCCTGTTGAAAGAAAATATATAACTTCATGACATTAGCTAACACTAAAGCAAAAATAACAATAGGCATGCAAAAATATAAAACTTCCTGGCAGTAGCTAACACTAATGCAAAAATAACACTAATGGAAATACAAAACTATCACCATGTATACTGCAACATGCAGCCAAGTGTGTGCTGACATGAGGCAATAAAAAAATAACTACAATTGGTAATTGAATTTACTTGCATCTGATCAAGTTCTTTGAGTATCATATAAATTATATAATCAATAAATTTAATATGGTAAATTGTTACTTATTCGTCTGGTTGTCTTACTAACAGGGTGACAAATTGTTCAGCTGTAAATAAACTAGAGTCTATAGCAATGATACCTATTTGAGGTTCATCAACATCTAATGTTAATAACTCTTTAATGTTCTATGTGCACAACAATATAATTGGATCGTGTGACAAAAATATAATTGGATCTTGTGACAAAAAATGTATTGCATCATGCTTCTCGAGAAACAACATCTTATTCTACCATGCTATGAAAGAACCAAAGAATGTTTTCATCTACGCCATCTTGTCAGAACGCATCTAGTCGAGTTCATACTAGTTGAAAATATGTGGTAAACCTAAGTCCATCAAAGCAACGAGACGGAGGAAGTAGCTTGCTATGAAGGCGCGAGGGAAGGAGGGCAATTTACTTGATCGGTCGACGAAGATGAAAGAAGTCGGCGATGCGTTCTTGACGTAGTTCGTTGAGGTCGGCCTGCACGTGCGGATGACCTTGATCTTCTCGGGGTTTTTGTGGCGTGTGGGATGCGGCGGACGGAGCTGTCGACGCCTCGCCGGCAGAAGTCGATCTAGTCGACGACATGTGCGAGGAGGAGGAGATTATATACGAGGTCGATGCCTAGGTCGTCGTAACTTCCATGTGGCCAATCTCGTGATCTATATTTTCCTCCGTTGAAGCGAGGCTGAACGTGCTCCTCAATCATAGGGATTAGGAACATATGGATTAGCACGATCCCAGAATTGTGTAACAGAACGGCAACTACTCCCGTGATTGACGTGCATGTGATCGACGTGCATGGAAAGCGCAGCGTTGTGGGCTCCACAATATGGATCCAACACTTATTTGCGGTCTGGGCCGGCACACCTACCTGCATTGTTTCTTCCCTCAAAATAAATATCATTGGTTCATCCCTAAAAGAACTCTTTGTGACACGTATTAGTTATTGTATACTTGTATATGTTCAACAATATTTATAGTATCTCTATCATTTCTACAATATTATACATGCATCGAGTGTCGGAAATGAACGATACTTGTCATGCATGCATGCCATGGTCATCGTAGGTTATGGATTAAGTTTGGGATCATTTCGTGAGATCGTAGGTTATGCATAAACCACTTTCAGACCTGCCCTCCGGCAGACCCAAATGGTCCTGCTTGTACATGGTGCATGTGGAAGCATGCATGAGATGACCCCAACTTTATGGAGCATGTGGGCTTGGCCAATGTGGTCCCCCAGGCAAGGTGTGCACGAATTTGGACACAAAACGCACGTTGCGTCACGTGGGCGCAGTGTTGTAGGGTTTTGTCGCCAGAAAACCCTAGAAATTGCATCAAGTGTTGCAAATGAACGATACTTGTCACGCATGCAAGCCATGGTCATCGTAGGGTATGCATGAAGTTTGGGATCATTTGGTGGGACCGTCAAGGAAAACCAATTTCAGACCTAACCTCCGGCAGACCTGAATGGTCCTGCTTGTATATGGTGCATGTGGAAGCATGCATGAGATGACCCCAACTTTTGGGAGCTTGTGGGCTTGGCCAATGTGGTCCCCCAGGCAAGGTGTGCACGAATTCGGACACAAAACGCACGTTGCGTCATGTGGGGGTAGTGTTGTAGGGTTTTGTCATCGGAAAACCCTAGAAAATGCATCGAGTGTTGCAAATGAACGATACTTGCCACGCATACATGCCATGGTCATCGTAGGGTATGCATGAAGTTTGGGACCATTTGGTGGGACCGTCAAGGAAAACCAATTTCAGACCTGATCTGTGGCAGACCCGAATGGTCCTGCTTGTACATAGTGCATGTGGGCGCATGCATGAGATGACCCCAACTTTTGGGAGCATGTGAGCATGGCCAATATGCCCCCCAGGCAAGGTGTGCACGAGTTCGGACACAAAACACACGTTGCGTCATGTGGGGGCAGTGTTGTAGGGTTTTGTCGCCGGAAAAACCGTAGAAAATGCATCGAGTTTTGGAAATGAACGATACTCGTCATGCATGCTTGCCATGGTCATCCTAGGGTGTGCATACAATTTGGTCTGTATTGGTGAGACCGAGAAGATAAACCTGCTCCTAGTACATGGTGCATGTGGAGGTATGCATACGACTGTCCTAACTACATTTGATTTAATAATATTTTAAGTATCAAACAGAAAATAAAATTTATAATTTGGAATGAAGAATTGAAATAATGAAGAAGTGCAATAGAACATAACATATTATCTTACATTTTGGAAATATTTTGAATATAAAGAAGAGAACAAATATTAGAATAAAGAAGTGAAATAAAACAGAACATTTTATCTTATAAATTAAAAATATTTCAAAATCATAAAGATAAGAAATATTAGAATTAACAATTAAAATAAAACACACCATTTTAGTTTATATTTCGTAAATTTTATCAATATACAAAAGAGAACGAACAAATGAAATAAAACACAACAGAATTTGGCTTATTTTTTAAATTTTAGTAAACACTTTTAGAAATAATATAGAAAAAACAGATTTAATTTGAAATATTAGAAATATAAAGAAGAAAAGAAACAAAGAAAATATAAAACATATCAGCGCGCGGGTAAGGCTGCCCTGGGCCAGCCCGCCCGAATTGGGCCCAAGGCGGAGCCGCGCAGGGCACATCGCAGCGCACAGCCGTTGGATGGTGGGAGTTTAGTCCCACCTCGCCAAGCGATGGAGCGCCGCACCGATTTATACCCGGCTGCGACTCCCCTCACAAGCTCCTATCAATTGCAGGCAGTACATTGCCTAACTCTCGTCCCCTCTGCCCCGTGGGGCCTACTAGTAGCAGAGATATTCTGCACCACGGGCCTGCATCCTGGCCCATGCACCGCAGGGTTCCTAGTCGTATGCAGGCCGTGGAGTATGAATTCTCCTGCTCTAGTAGGTGGGCACTTTTTTTGGCATATTACCATGTGTATTGATCTTCAAATCACACACTAAATTATACACATGCTCACTTGCGTTCAATACACAAATTTTTTGTGCATACATGACAAGTTAATGTTTTGACCTTCAAGTCATCTAATAAATTTTACACATGCTCACTTACATGTAATACACATGGATATTAATTGGATTTCAACAAAAATGAGGTCGTGGTGTATGAATTCTACTACCACATGCATGCCATGGTCATGGTACGGTGTGCAAAAAGTTTGGGATCTTTTGGTGGGACCGTCAAGGAAAACCTCTTCCAAACTTGCCCTCCGGCAGACCCGAATGGTCCGGCTTGTACATGGTGCATGTGGGGGCATGCATGAGATGACCCCAACTTCTGGGAGCATGTGAGCATGGCCAATGTGCCCCCCAGGCAAGGTGTGCACGAGTTCGGACACAGAACACACGTTGCGTCACGCCGCGGCAGTGTTCTAGGGTTTTATCACTGCAAAAAGCCTACAAGATGCATAGAGTGTCGGAAATGAATGGTAGTTGCCAAGCATGCTTGCTATGGTCATCGTAGGGTGTGCATAAAAGTTTGGTATCAATTGGTGAGACCGAGAATAAGAACCTGCTTGTAGTACATGGTGCAAGTGGAGGCATACATGCGGTTGTCCCAACTTTATTTGATTTAATAATATTTCAAGTATGAAACAAAAAATGAAATTTATAATTAGGAAAGACAACCATGAAAAGTGAAATATGAGAGAACAATATATCATACATTATTTAAATTTATAACTGTCAGAACAGAGAAAAGAGGAGAATATAGAAAAGAGAAGAAAAAATTTGAATGAATAAGTGCAATAAAAGACAACATATTATCTTACATTTTGGAAATATTTCAAATATAAGGAAGAGAACAAATATTAGAATGAAGAAGTGAAATAAAACAGAAGATTTTATCTTACAAACTAAAAATATTTAAAAAATAATAAAGATAAGAAATATTGGAATGAAGATTCGAATTAAAACACAACATTTTAGTTCATATTTCGTAAATATTATCAATATACAAAAGAGTACGAACAAATGAAATAAAACACAACAGAATTTGACATATTTTTTAAATTTTAGTAAACACTGTTAGAAATAATATAGAAAAAAAGAGACTTGATTTTAAATATTAGAAATATAAACAAGAAAAGAGACAAAGAAAATATAAAACGTATCAGCGAGCGGAGTAAGGCTGCCCAGGGCCAGCCCGCCCGAATTGGGCCCAAGGCGGAGCCGCGCAGGGCACATCGCAGCGCATAGCCGTTGGGTGGTGGGAGTTTAGTCCCACCTCGCCAAGCGAGAGAGCGTCGCACCGGTTTATATATCCTGCTGCGATTCCCCTCCCAAGCTCCTATCAATTGCAGGCAGTACATTGCCTAACTCTTGTCCCCTCTGCCCCGTGGGGCCTACTAGCAGCAGAGATATTCTGCACCACGGGCCTGCATCCTGGCCCATGCACAGCAGGGTTCCTAGTCGTATGCAGGCCGTGGAGTATGAATTCTTCTGCTCTGGTAGGTGGGCAATTTTTTTTCGACATATTGCCATTGTGTATTGATTTGATCTTGAAATCACACACTAAATTATACACATGCTCATTTGCGTTCAATACACATATTTTTTTGCATATATGACAAGTTAATGTTTTGACCTTCAAGTCATCTAATATTTTTTTTTGAAATTGTTTGAATTTTTTATTAATTTATAATGCCTTCTAGACTAACTGGTCAAAACATCGGTCTATACCTCAGGGAGGCATTGTAAAATATTTTTTTCCAAATTTTCTTTCATAGCCATGATTGGCACATGTGGGTCACCATGTTCAAGAAAGTATGTGTGATTTGGAGGTGGTGCGAAAAATCACATTTTTTCAAAAACTCGCTTAAGTTAGACCAAATGGCCCCTCCGGAATGTGGTCATTTTTTCGACCACCTCCAAATGACCTCAACTTTGGCACACATGATCTATTGCACAAACAAAGGTGGGTTTCCAAGGTTTTATATTTTTTGAATTTTTCATTAATTTATAATGCCCTCTAGACTGACTGGTCAAAACATCGGTTTATATCTCAGGGGGGCATTGTAAAATATTCTTTTTCCAAATTTTCTTTCATAGCCATGATTGTCACATGTGGGTCACCATGTTCAAGAAAGTTTGTGTGATTTGGAGGTGGTTGGAAAAATCAATTTTTTTCAAAAACTGGCTTAAGTTAGACCAAATGGCCCCTCCGGAATGCGGTCATTTTTTCGACCACCTCCAAATGACATCAACTTTCGCACACATGATCTATTGCACAAACAAAGGTGGGTTTCCAAAGTTTTATATTTTTTTTGAAATTTTTATTAATTTATAATGCCCTCTAGACTGACTGGTCAAAACATCGGTCTATACCTCAGGGGGGCATTGTAAAATATTATTTCTATATTTTTTAATTTTTTTTGAATTTGTAATGCCCTCTTATATTTGTTTACTTTTTTAATGCCCTCTTATTTTTTGAATTTTTTATTTATAAAGCTAGGTTTCCAAGATGGCTAGGATGGCCCATGCTTTTCCTTTTGTTTATTTTTTCCTTTTCCTTCACTTTACATAAAAATTACCCGAGCACTCCAAAAATAACATAAAAATTATATGACCCCTCAAATAATAACATACCAAAAATTCAAAAGTTATTTTTATCAAACACATATTTTAGAATATTTTATTTTCTTTTCTTATAAACAAGTGACATTTTCAAAATTCTAATAAGTAGGGTAATATAACTTTATTACAAAATAAAGTAGATCTTATTTCAAATTCCTTTTTTTGCACACATTATTTTTAACTAGTATTACATTACTCTTCTAAATTTACATTTAATTCCTTCACACTTTGATGATGGAATATTTGCTCTCTAATTGCAACATAGGTTCCAATGATGGAACATTTGATCTTTTTGCTTATTCAAATTATGCAATCAAGGAATGTGTGAGGATGAACAATCATCAGTAACTTTACTAAACCCCATGTACTATAATTCATGACAGCCATTTTGGAACATTGCCACATTCAATATTTGGTATAATTGGCACATGGGCACAGCATGTTGCACTTGCCCACAGCATAGACAAGTGTTGCAGCATGTCTCAGGCAACACTGAAGCGCCATTTGTGATCATTGCACCATCGAAACAACAACTAAACATGAAGGAAGCATTCACCACCAATAAAGATAATGCCACACATATATAGATATCATTCTAATAGGTAGCAGACAGTTCACAATAGATCCAGTTCAAACACACAATACATTACATTACATTAATATAGCAAGTTTTCTAGCAGTTCAGACCCAGATGCAGCTTTCCAAAAGTAAAACATCATCAAATATACTAATGATGAGTACGGCTTCCAGCTTCCGATGATCAGCATGATGTACGACTAGAGGTCGGGGTTTCTCAGGACCTTCAGGAGGGCAGAATGCTGACCAATGATCTTGTAGTCATGACTGGAGATCGATGTATCCTGGCAATGTTCCATCAGATGCTCCAATAACCCAGACCTGGGCTTGGGCTTGCTGCAGTAGGGGCACCGATACTTTTCATTCCTCCAGTTTAGTACTTAGCAGGTCCTTGGGCCCTGATCTTCAACACATCCTTCTCTTTAAAGGACTCGACGTTCCCCTCGACCACATCATCTCTAGATTCATACTGCACACATTAATGACTAACATTAATACATTATGCATTCAAAAACTATAAACACATAATACTAACTCAATGCAGAAATAACATTTCAACTAGGCCTTACCTCGTACGGCTCATCTTCGTCAGACTCATATGGGTAGAACCCAGTCTTGTCCCACTTCCTCTTGTTGCCTAGAAGATCCTCCTCCTGCTATATTGTCAAACAAGCATTTCAATTACAATAAATTGAATTGCAGTTCACAGAATGTCATTACAAACAAAATTGTGAATGTGAACCACATTGGTATGTTGCAAGTGACCAAATGCTTTCCTTATAAATACAGAATCTAAGCAATCAATCAACAGACAAATGATGTCCTTCATAAATGCTAATGAAAATGCAAGCTGGATTCTTGACATTCCCTGGATTAACCCAACACTTTTCTTTTGAGGGAATTCCCCCCCCCCCACACACTACTTAATGGAAACATATAGTATATTTTGTTGCTAGGATCCTGCCTTGAAATGTTTACTTCACACGTTACATATAGTATATACTAATTACAGAAGCCAACTACAAATTTTAATATGCACAAATTACTATTTTTGGGATAATGCAACAAAGCTCCTACACATATTAACACAATGCAGTAGTTAATTAGGTACAACTTCAACTATAAATGCATACATCTCCAACAAACATCTAAAATTTCATTACTTACCTAAACGACAACAAATTATACTATAGATGAATCTTGTATCATCTAAATCAATTCATTGGCACATCTTAATTAATGCATTCCAAATCAAATATGTTTCCATCCAGTATCATTGAACCACAGATCAAATCAAATAATCATAAATGTCAGCAACATTGAACTACAGGTCTAATAATCATATGACATCTATCTGACCTTAAATTACCCCTTAAATAAGGTATTCATCCTCATACTAATTAAATTCTAACAAGCAAAAATTCAACTACTAATCTAATAAGCATCTGAAAAAACCCCAAGATGCTTTTATCTCTGAAGCAACGACATTGCAGAGGATGTTCAATGCTGTCAATATCTCTGAAGCAACGACAAAATTCCACTACTAACCCAAAGTAAATAAGCATAGAGTGCCCCTTCCCCTCGACCACGCTTCCCCTCTCCTTCAGAAGCCCCAATCCAGCACAAAAAAATCCAGCCCTTGAGAAGCTCTTTTTGATTAACATGACAACACCCAGTACATGAGCACATCCTTCACTATATTTACAACCAAACTAATGCACCATTTAATCACCTCACATGGACAATTTCCAAAAACACAAGGCCATGCACAATCCATCTCATAGCCTCTACCTGACAGGCATCAATCAAGCATCAAATAACTGCAACTATGACAACATGCATCAATCAAGCATCTAAGAATTGCAACTATGACAGCCATAATCCCTAGAACTAAGCATCCATTTAATTAATCATCAAGCCAAAGAACTAAAGCAGGCACCAACCCAAACCAATACAGAAGTATATATTTGACTCCAAACACCTAAAGAATTGCATAAATTCCACTACTAATCTAATAAGCATCTGAAAAAAACCCATCCCTCAATCTGGCTACTTCTAACCTAATCTAATAATCATATGTGGTCCACCATTCTTCCACGAATCAAATACAGAAAAACCCTAATGCAGAGAAAACCCTACCTCCAACAAATCTAACCAAACGAAGCTCTGGCCACAAACCCTACAATCTAAAAACTACCAACTAAAAGTTACCGCAGATACCTTCTGCTCCGCTTCCTCCTCGCCGGAGCCGGCCTCCACCTTCTTCACCTTCTCCACCTCGTGCGCCTCGCCAGAACCCGCCCCCACCTTCTGCGCCTCGCCAGAGCCCGCCTCCACCTTCTGCGCCTCGCTGGAGTTCGCCAGAGCGGGCGCATCTAGCTGGACCGCGCCGCTGTGGCCCGCCCCCGCCTTCTCCAGATCTCCAGCGGAGAGAGCACCACGCTGGACGCCGGCACGCCCCCTCACAAAGGTGCTCGCAGCGACCTGCCGCGCCTGCTCCACCAGATCTGCGCCTCCTGCGTCCGCCATGGAGATCGAGAGGATGCGGTGAGGGAGACGAGGAGGTTGGAGAGGAGAGGGAGTGGGGAGTGGTGAGTGGAGAGAGGGAGACGATGCGGTGGGGGGAAATGGTGGGCGATGCGGCCGGAGGTGGTTGCCGTCCACATTTATATGATGGGACCGTTTTGGCAACTACCCGTGACACGTGCTGCCCCACGCGCGGGCGGCTTCACGCGTGCACGAAAGGCCGCTGTATACAAACAAACACGTATACGGACGGGCACACGTATATGGCCGGGCATACGATCTAACCGGGCCCGTACGGGCCTCCCAGGGCTCCTCGACGGCTATACGTGGGGGTAACAAAGACGATCGTGCCCCTCGTTATGAACCGTTTTTGGTTCATCCTAGCCGTCGATGTGTTTTTCCACCCGCGTTCAGCCGGGGGGGGGGGGAGCACCAGAGCAGAAACGAAGATCAAGAATTTAAACATATTCTCATTACAAGAAACACTTTACCGCTTCTCCTGGGATGTTGTTAAGAATATGCATGCATGTATCATGCTTGTAGATCAAGAATGCAAAGTATGAGTTCAAAAAGGAGAAGAAGCAAACTATGCATGCTTAAGAATAATCCCGTACATATTTTTCTTCTATTCAATCGGTCTGCATTATTCATCTATACATCCAAAACTTGCATCATCTATTTCACGATCGATCGGTACATGGCAGAGAGCGAGATCGCTAGATCGGCTAACTTCCATCACTTGTCTGGTATGCTGTGGTCATGCATGATCCATAGAGCATCGAAATTGCTGTACGGACGACGGTCACCGGACGAACTTTGGACGATTAGAGGATTCAACGGCACAGTTCACTTTTGAGCATCACGTCCATTTACGTCCGTACGGCCGCATGGGCCTCCTCATCGATACTACCCTTGTCTTTTTTCTCCAGATAAAGTTATATTATCTCACTCAGTGGTTCTAATTGGACACTGCCTACCGGGGTGGGCGCCTCCTTCATTCATTGCGTCTGTCTATTTATTCGGAATTGCTTTAGACACGACACTATCTGCATGATCCGCGAACGATGCATCCTCCTCAACATCACTTCCTGCATGCATGCTAGCTCTTGACGCTGTCAAGTAGGATCGTGTAGGCGTCGGCCATAAATTTATCGTCCATGTAGCAGCGCTCCTATTTATTTTCTTGTCGCTCCACATTTAGCACGATGTATAAACATGATCTTTTTTACATTAAGTCACGCAGTCGTGTTCTATTCAGGTTCAGGTCACAAGCCGAGGATCTCCTTGGTTCTGTCCAGGTTCACGCAACAAGGTGGTCACCTGCATACAAAACATAGCCTATCTAACATATTATAAACATGATCATGCCAATGTTGAGCACAACTCAACACAATTCAAAACACTCCATCTCCTCCCATAATAACATCCCACGTTAAAAAGGAAACAAAATTACGGCATTTATTCCCCCTCATACAAACACATCTTACAAAGAAAATAAATAAATAAATCAGCGTCTATCTTACTCGGGAAACAAGATTGCAGTATTTATCTCCTCACATAGAAATGCGTGTTATAAGGTTCGGTTGTGCACGCTTACCAAACACAGGATTGGTTTGACCGTCCCCGTCATGATTCGGCCATGTAGGATATGCAGTTGGGAGTCATGGCCGCGGGTAGCCATGGGATGCCGCCACTGCTCTTCGTCGGAGGGCCACCCGCTGCAGCCTTGGCCGCAGGCTGGGGCCGCAGTGGAGGGCACCGCCACCACTTGTGCCCGGGCCAGGAGTAGCCGGAGATTAGGAGCCCCCGCCGGTGGTCGCGAGGACCCATGCACCACCGTCTCTGTTGGGAGCTACATCACGGGAGGAACTCGTCGGGGAAGAAGGAGGTTGTCGCGGCTTGCCTCAGTCAGAGAAGCCCAGCCATGTCGTTCACCGCCTCTATCGTTGGCAGCCGATGCGCTTGGCGGGTGTCGGTGTCAAAACCGGCGGATCTCAAGTAGGGGGTCCCGAACTGTGCGTCTAGGCCGGATGGTAACAGGAGGCAGGGGACACGAAGTTTTACCCAGGTTCGGGCCCTCTCGATGGATGTAAAACCCTACGTCTTGCTTGATTAATATTGATGATATGGGTATTACAAGAGTTGATCTACCACGAGATCAGAGAGGCTAAACCCTAGAAGCTAGCCTATGGTATGATTGTTGATGTGTATATTGTCCTACGGACTAGAACCCTCCGGTTTATATAGACACCGGAGAGGGTTAGGGTTACATAGAGTCGGTTACAAAGGTAGGAGCTCTGAACATCCGTATCGCCAAGCTTGCCTTCCACGCCAAGGAATGTCCCTTCCGGACACGGGACGGAGTCTTCAATCTTGTATCTTCATAGTCCAGGAGTCCGGCTGAAGGTATAGTCCGGCTATCCGAACACCCCCTAATCCAGGACTCCCTCAGTAGCCCCTGACCCAGGCTTCACTGACGACGAGTCCGGCGCGCCAATTGTCTTCGGCATTGCAAGGCGGGTTCCTCCTCCAAGTACTTCATAGAAGATTTTGAACACAAAGATAGTGTCCGGCTCTGCAAAATAAGTTTCCACATACTGCCATAGAGAGAATAATATTTACACAAATCTAATCTGCTGACGTATTCCGTGGTGCGACACACCACGGCCAAGCCTTTATCCGAGTCGTTTAATTACCCACCTCAGGGTGTTATGCGAGGTGGTTTACCTGGCACGTCTTGTTAAAGCAGAGATCGTGTCCCCTTATTACGGGATTCTCATCAATACGGGTGTGGGTAACCCAACCACTTCTAGGACTCCTAGATCATAGGCAAGTACAAACGGACATGGGGAGGACGCTTGATATCCACCCTCTTTATAAAGGGACAAAGCTTTTACTTTTCCCTCCCATGCTCAATCAAATCCTTCCCCCGCCTCAAGCTCAAACGCCCAAAGCTCAGGTCAGGTGCTCCGAACCTTCAGTCATGTCCGGATCCAGCCTTCAAGGCCTATGGATGCCCTCCTCCGTCATAGAAGAAGACATCAAAAAGTTGAGGGAGGCCAGGTATCTGACCGCCGAAATGTTGCATCGGCTGCCTCCCCGGGGGCAGGCTGTCCCCTCTCCCAAACCCATCGAGAGCGTCGTGTTTGTCTCCCACTTCCTCCGAGGTCTAGGTTTTGCTCTGGATCTTTTTGTCAGGGGCTTGATGTTTTATTACGGGCTAGATTTCCATGATCTAGCTCCGGACTCCTTCCTGCATATCACGACTTTTGTTGTCGTATGCGAGGCCTTCCTCTGGGTTACCCCCCACTTTGGCTTATGGCTCAAGACCTTTGAAGTAAAGTCGACGGTGATCGAAGGGCAACATGCAGAGTGTGGAGGCGCCTCAATACGCAAGATGACGGGAGCTCCATGGCGCAAAGGTTCCATCCCAGAGGTGTCTGCATTCTGGCAACAGGAGTGGTTCTACATCACGACTCCTAGAAGCGCCAAGTGGGCGGCCGCCCCCATTTTTCGCTCGGGCCCTCCACCACGACTGATGTCATGGATCAGCAGAGGACTGAGCTGGGGTCCAGCCAAGGACGTGCCTTTACTGCAGAGCCGCATTCGAGATCTCTTCAATGACAATCTCAGTTTGGTTGCGGTAATACAAGTTATGCTGGTTCATCAAGTCCAGCCTTGCAAACGTCGCCCCCTTCGCTTGTGGGAGTTCAATCCCGAGGGTCCGCGTGCCATTCAAAATTTTCTCGGCCTGACGCACAAGGATATGTATAAGTCATTCTTCGGACCCCAAGTAGAGTGTCCGGAAATCACCGAGGACGTGGGCCTGAGCAGTAACCGCGCCACGAACAGGTAAGGAATCTTCCGGCCGAACATATTATCTTTCCTTCGTTACGAAGTTATTTCTGAGAGTTTGCTTTTTCGACCAGGACTGGCTAACAAAGGCGAAGTTGATTCGGTGTTCGGCCCCCCTCCCTGAGGGTTTGGAGAATTTGGTATTGGAAAAGATGCTCCAGACCGCACCTTGCCCGGATCCCTTGAAGGAAGATACTGTGGAGGGTAATGCGGGCGGACGTGGGCCCCCAATGGTGCCTATTCTAACCGAGGGAGTGAGCGTCTCCGTGAAGGAAGACGACTGGAAGAGGAAAAGGACTGCGCCCGGGAATTCGGAAGCCAAAGCTTCCAAACGGGAGAAGAAATCTTCCACCGGGGGCCGTACCTTGGGAGGCGTTGCTGCCGCACAAAGTCCGCGGGGGGATCAATTCTCCCGGGAGTCGTAAGTGACCCAAAAACTTTAATAGTACAGATATGCCATCCTTTTCTTCTGAGAAAATAACCACCGCATGCAGTTCGGGCCTTAGCCCCTCTCAAATGAGCTCGTCTTCGGGGGATCTTCTTCCAGAGATGATGGAGAGCGAGAAGCCTCCTCCGGACTCCTCCGCTCCGGAAGCGGGCTACCCTGAAGTGTTGTCGCGGAGGGCCTCTCCGAGTGCGAAGAGGCCAGAAGGTGATCCAATTGATCCCCGAGGCTCGCAGTGTCTGGCTCCCGAAGAGAGTAGACAAAAGAGTCCGGCGCCGTCTAGTGTGCGATCAGACGTTCTGAGGGAGTTGGTGGGGGGAGCGGCCATCTCAGATGATCACCGTGTGCTGATGAATATGGTGATGGAGAGGATATCGTCCGCCGAAAGCGGATTGCATGAAGCTTTTATGAGGCTACTGACAGGCTTTGAGGTACATAAAAAGGAATGTGTAATAGTCCTGCACATGTTAGGTGTGCCCCGTGTAGATAGTAGCCCCTGAGACTCTGGTTGTCGTCGGAAACGATGACGAACGGAGGATCATACTCCCAGGTAATAACCGTACTGCCTTTATGTGCAGGAGATGGAAGCTCCGGTGGCCAGCCGGACTAGCCAGTTTGCCCATTTAGAATGGCAGTTGGATGCGGCAGATGCCGACATCGAGCTTGTTAACAGAAGGCTTGACGAGGCGCAGGGTAAGTATCCTTGTCTGGTAAACGCCACATAGGAAGAGTATGATGACAATGTTTTTAACAGGTTATGACTGCAGATGGAGCTGCCACTATTGAAGCCTTGCGGGCGGAACTTGCCCGAGCCAAGGAACAAGCAAGATTGGGTAATGCGGCTGCTTTGAAGGCGGCCGAAGAGTTGCGAGCCGAGAAGGCCGCACATGGCGAGAGCCGAAAGAAGATGGCCAATATGGCCGTAGAATTAAAAGCCGCCATAGACCGTTGCCGGGCTCTTGAAAAGGAAAACCAGGCGAAGGCATCAGACCTTGAGAAGGCTGCTGTAACGGGAAAAGACCTCCGCTCTGCTATGAGGGCGAAGAAGGAGGAGCTGCGGGAAGCCGGGGATATTGTAGCCGGGAAGTCCTTTATGCTCTAGAGGAAGTACGGAGATCCACGGTATGCCCCTCTGGATCGGCTGTGGAGTTCGGAGGATGCGTATATGGGTTTGGCAGCGAGCGCTGCTGATGCGGCCAAGTACTTCCAGAGTCAGACGGACCGTGAAGTAGACCAGCTGTTTTGGAAGCAATTCCTTTCTCCCGAGCGTCCGCTTTCATTGACGGACCAATTAGCCGAATGGGCCGAACTAAATAGGTTGTCCGGACTCTCCATGAGGTCTGTTGTGGATCAACTATGGCCGGGAAGGTCAAAACTGAGCAGCTATTTCAGCTTGGTGTAGCAGGTCCTCGATGTGGTGCCGCGCATAAATGCGATGAAGAGGTCGGCGTGCATAGAAGGCGTACGGATGGCCTTTGCCCGTGCTAAAGCATACTGGAGAGAGATGGATGCTACCACTGTTGCAGTGCAGGATTCGGCCACAGGTCGAAGGGCTGCTGAGCACTACTTTGAGGAAGTTCTTGAGGGTGCTCGTTTGATACACTACAACAGGACCCCTCATATAGCAACGCATTTTTCCATATCTAAATGTCCATATATGCGTTGCTAGCGTCTTTACCAACGGTTTTGGATGCGTAGCCTTATCCAGTGTTGCTAGCGCATAATGCAACGGTTATACTTCCGTTGGTAAAAGGAACCATTCCAATAGTACAACACATAAAACTGACTTTTACAACATTGATATACGTTGGTGGTTAATGTCCAGGAATTGAAATCTCATCTACAGGATTTCAAATCCAATTACTTGGCCACAAAGAATTTGCAATGCTGTAGGTGTTTTACATATAAAATGTGAATAATATTTTATATATTGCTAGTAATTAAATTAATGCTCCACATAATGGTGATAAGTATGTATATCAAGTCGGAATAAAAATATACGCACGACAGGAAGAAATCATATATTGAAAAAAACTGTGGGATTACAATAGTTGATATTACAGGAGTAATAACATCCAGATGTGATGCATAACCTGAATATTCTCTTGACAACAAAACTTAAACTAAAATCATCCATCAACATCCCTACAACTTAAACTAAAACTTAACCGAGGAACATCATCCAATAGGAAAAGCATCCCTACAACTAAACTAAAACTGAGAACAACCATCATCGTCTTCATCGTGAACCAGGAACATCATCATCATCATTGCAGTATACTTCACGCACCCATGTAATCATCCGTATATCTTTTGAATCTACAAACAAAATAAGAAAATGAATTGTTAAAACACAATGCAAATAGTGATGGGTTGCCCAGCAAATAGGAAACATTACTTCTTACAATGTGTCATTACTTTCGAAACATTGGTTACCCGCCTAGATTACAACTATTACAAAGAAAAGTTGCGACCTGAAAGTATTCCCTTACAACTCAATATACTACTTCAGGTCACAAAACAAACATAAACAGACTCGGAGAGAAATAAACAGATTTGGTTGTGGCCTAAAAGCAAGCCACTAATAACATAGTACCTACTTAGTTGACGGATGAAAAGCATAATAGACACTGCTTGTATGGAACAGTGCAAGCGACATAATGGGAAATTCAGCAATTTACAAACCATGACAACAAGAGTTCATGAGGGTAATTCAGCAATTTATGGATCAAAGTGGTATGAGCTCAGTGGTCACTTTAGCAATGTACAAATCAAAAAGGCAAGAGTATCTAAGAAGAACATTACTTGCATTTCCGTCTTCGCAAACAGTTAACATATGGAGATCACGGACAGTTACCAGAACTATGACTACGGACACTGCTATATCTTGGACAAATCTACTCGCAGCTCCAGCCATCCGTGATGTCGCTTCCATCTCGGCAGTGTCGAAACGGATGAGTGCGGCGCCTCACATTAAATTACACACAACAGTAGGTACACGATTGGCGAGATAGGAGTACATAAATAGTTGAATAAGAGCAGAAAAGAAGGCTGAAAACTGGTTAGAGCTAATCTAAGCAATAAAGGAATAAATAAATAATCACCTCAACGGAAATAGTCTTAGTTGAAGGTAAAACTCAATGATGTACTATGAATGTAGAGCCTGGCACATTGAAAACCACCGAATGGCATTGAGTTTTTCTTTCTTTGGAAACCTGCACACAAACAAACAGTGAGCCTCTATTTAACGAATGACTAATATGATGATTAACAGTGAGCTGTTGCCGGTGTATATGTGCGTGTGCTTGCTGCAATCTTTAGTATATGAGTATTTGCACATGAACATGCATAAAGCTCAGGTGTAGGTTGCATCTAAGTGTGGTATTAGGATTCAGTTTTTTTACACTATGATGTACAGCGGTAGTAGATAAGTATCTTTTTTAGATTAGTAGATAAGTACTTGGTATAGATGAATCCTTTGCATTGACCTGAACCAAGTGCATATATAATAACTGCATGCTATGAGAGCAGTGGCGGAGCGTGACCAAAACACAACAGGGGGCCAAATCCATCTAAAAATACACAATATGCATGAAAAAGCTACTCATCATAGAACATGTGTAAGCGATAATTTGAAGGGATCCCATAATTATATGACTAAATAATATGTTGTTTCCATTGTTGCTATATATCTAAATTAGGAATTTATAATGCATCAAATTTTCCAGCATTTAACCGATGTAGTGGACATCTATATGAATAAATTATCATCACACCTCGCTTCTCAGTTACTCTCTCCGTTCCAATCAAAAAATAGGACATACACTTTCTGTAGTAAACTAACCAAGCAATTAGCTAGGCAAGCACGAAGCACCAACTAGCAGTGTCCAAGGCATTTGGTTTCAATCAACAAGGCACCGTAACCCAGCAAGAGGGTTAAGGTCCAGTGTGCACAAGTGCTGGTGCGTCCACCGTCCGGCATGGTGGCTTGCCGATGTCAGCGACATGCAGCTCCAAGCCTCCGACCGATAAGAAGGGGATAGACAAGTCGATAAAGAGGAGGAGCCAAGGAGGTCATCAGACGAACGGACGAGTTCGCAATGGTCGGTCGCTCAAATCATGTCAGCGGACGATGGTTCACAATAGCTGTCACACCCTAGTTAGTTCAAGCATTAGAGTGTGCATCATGTTTAAATTCCTTTTAAAATTTGAAATGGGGATGACAGAACCCCCAGCACCCCCCTCGAACAACTAGGGTTTACTAAAAACTTTACCAATGAACATAAAATGCCCTTCTAAAAAGCCCACCCTTTTTGTTTTGGGTTAAAACCTTTGACAAAAATGGTGCACATTTTTCTAGGACATCAAAGGTCATTGGATTAATCCTTATGGTATTTGCATTTGGGCATTTAAATGCTATAAAATATTTTAACTGCTCAAATAATCATAAACTAAAATGTTTGCTGTTGGATATATTCTAAGAAGTGGCCATGATTAATTTTATGATTTATGGTAGTGCCCTGGTATTTTTAATAAAGCCCTCAAGTTACAGAAATTATAAATAAAATAAGAAAAACAGAAAAAAAAGGAGAGAGAGAGAGAGAGAAACTTACCAGGCGCAGCCCACCAGCCCACCTGGCTCGGCCCAGTCGACTGGCTCTTGCCAGTCGTCCTCCTCCTCTCGCCAGGAGGACGAGGAGCGCGTGGCCGGCGCCCGCGGCCACACGCCGGCCACTTCCTGCTTCCGCGGACGCCCTGGAGGCGTCTATGAGTGCCACGCCGACCCCCATGTGTCCCCCTCTTTCTTCCCTCTCCCCCTCTCTGGCTCTCTCCCCATCTTCCTGCCGACGCAGCCGCCGTAGCCACAGCCACCATCGTCCCCGTGTCACCCCACCGTGCCCACGAGCTCCGCAACATCTCCCTCGACCTCCTCGACGAGCCACGAGGCCTCGGACGCACTGCAACGCTGCCACCGCTGCCGTTCCCCTCGTCGGTCACCGGAGATTGTCTTCGATGTTTTGCCGCCTCCCAAGCTTCCCCGAGCCCGCTTCGACGCCCGCTGCACTCACCGTGAGCTTCTCTCTCTCCTCCCCTAGCCACGTCGCTCGACTTGCCCTCTAACCCCGTTGGCCATCACGGCCGAGAGCTCGGCTCCGCCGGCCATGTCGCCGCCATGGCCACAGGCATGTAAGCTCGATTCCGAGCGTGTCACCACACTCACCACGTTCCCAGGAGCCTAACGCACCACTCCCCACGCCTCGCCGTGCCCCGTAGCTTCGGGTTCATCCTCGCCCGAACTCCGGCGACCGCCAAGGTCATCGCCGGCGTCGTTCCCGGCCTCCCCGAGCTCCACTTTCTCCACCAAACGACGTAGCTCTCTCCCCGCATCACGTAGCTGCTCTCCGCCGTCGATTTGGTAGCCGGAGACGCAAACCCGAGCCCTCTGCCGCATCTGTCGTCGCCGGCGTCAAGCCGTCGGCGAGTTGACCCTGTTTGACCCCCGTGTGGGCCCAGGTAGACCCCCCCCCCATGAGTCTATGACAGGTGGGGCCGGTCTGCTAATCAGTTTAAGATTAGTTTTAACTAATTTTAATTAGTTTAGTCACTGACATGTGGGCCCAGGCCCCACTGACAGTCAATTAGCACTAACATAATTCTGTTAATTAGTTATGACACTGACAGATAGGGCCCACCAGTCAGGTTTGACCTAGCCGACCCAGTTGACCCACTGATGTCACACCTATGTCATGCTGATGCATTAATTCAATTACTGGATTTATTCTTTAATAGGAAATTCCAAAAAATAGCCAAAACTTCTAAAAATCATAGAAAATCAACCATAGCTCCAAATGCAAAGATTTATATATGAAAAATGATCAGAAAAATTCAACCTATCCATCTGTAATGGTTTCATGCATGACAAAACAAGTTAACCTTGCTGTTTAAGCAGAATAAGGTAATGCACTAATAAGGCCATGTTTAATGAGCTAATATTTGCATCTTTGATTCAAATGAGTTCATCCCCTTCTGTTTTAGCTTGCATTAGGCCAAGACACTTTCATCTTGCCATGTCATAGCATGCATCATATTGTTGCATATTGCCATGTGTTGATTATGTTCGGTGTGTCTTTCGTGGTAGGTTCTGCCTCCGAGGATAACCCCGAGTATCCGTCTGAAGGGCAGTACCCTACTAACTCTACAACAGGCAAGCAACACATTGATCATTCCGATACAAACCCATGTTCTCGCTTCTGCTCTTGTTTACTACATTAAGACAACGCGATTCAAATTGTTGTGTGCTACGGTAGTTGAACCCTTATCCTCTGCATGGCCTGTCATTGCCACAGTAACTAGATGAAACCCACTAGCATGTGTAGGAGTTGATTGAGCCACGTATGTGATTCCTACCTTGCTATACCTGCTATGCTTAGAGTTGTGCCAGGTCTGGTTCATCTGGGTGATGGGCTAGAGTGAAATGTTTATGTCGTTAATGTGAGGGATGTGTTGAACATGTTTTGGTAAAGGTATTGATGAGAGGCCATGTAGGAGTACATGGTGGGTTGTTTCATTGAGATCGTCCATAAGAACTGAGATCTGTATGTGTGATTTAAGATGCAGTTACTACCGTACATTGGGCCCGAAACCAATGGACCCTCTCGGCTTCTTAATCACCCTAGTACTCTGTCCAGGAGTTGCAAATAGTTTCTGGTGTTTGTAGGTTATGTGTTGGCGGCCGTGCGTAGCGCTGACCCAGGGGTGGGCTATGTCGTGGTAGATACACCGTGGCCGGGTATGCCGGGCGCCCGTTTGGCGTCTCGGGACCCTGTTCACATCGTTCGGGGCCGTATGTGGAAACCTCGGCCGGACTCCCTGCGGAAGGAACCTGGATAGGCGATAAACCTGGACTAGAGACTTAAGTGTTTAGGTAGGCCGTGGCCGACACCCTCGCTGGGCTTCCGCTTGAAGGTTGCCGAGTACATGTCGTGTAAACGGTGGTAAGTGGTGAAAGCGTGTATGAAGAAGTATACCCCTGCAGGGTTAACATCATCTATTCGAATAGCCGCATCTGCGGTAAAGGACTACTTGGTTGCCTATATATTTCATAGACAAGTTAATGGATACTACTAAAGACTCAAGATAAGTGTGAGTACCGAGGATGGCCCTCTTGTAGGATGACGAGAGAGGATCCCTGGTGGAGTATTGTGTTGGTGAGTAGTGGACTCGTGTGCAAAAACTATTTTACTAGTGGAGTTTCGTAGGATAGCTTAGCCAAGAGTCAAAGCTGGCTTGCTACAATAACCCCACCACCTTCTTGAGAATGAGCATGTATAGTAGGTTCTATTGTAAGACTTGCTGAGTACCTTTGTACTCATGTTTTCTTAATTACTGTTTTCAGATGACAACACCGCCCCCTTCGATGGGTTCTACGTAGACCTTGACGTCGACGAGTGACTAGCCACCCAGGTGGTGATCCTGGCCATGGAGGGCCCTATGTAGATAGACAGGCTTCGAGAAGCCTTGTTTCTTTCTAGTGTCTGTACTCAGACTAGTTGCTTCCGCTTGTGCATGTATGATTGTATGACTTGAGTGTCGGGTCATGTGACCCCTATCTATATGAACATGTTATGTATGGCTCCCTGAAGCCTTTAAATAAAGTACTTGAGTTGTAGAGTTTTGTTGTGATGCCATGTTGTATGTACTCATATCGGGCATATTGTGTGTATGATTGAAATGCTTGGTATGAGTGGGATCTGACAATCTAGTTGTTTATCCTTGGCAGCCTTTCTTATGGGGAAATGTAGTCTAGTGTTCCTCGAGCCATAGTAATCCGCTACAGCCCGGTTCACCGGAGTCCTGCTAGCCCAGCACTACTACTCAGGACACTTGACTGGCCGGCATGTGTTTCACGTCGTTCCTATGTCTGTCCCTTCGGGGAAATGTCACGTGGTGACATCCCGAGTCCTGCCTAGCCTGCTACAGCCCGGGTTCCCCGGAGTCCTGTTAGCCCAGTGCTACAGCCCGGAATCACTCGCTGATGACCGACATGCTCGATGTGATTCATGTATGCCTGTCTCCATAGGTCTGTGCCGCTTTGGGTTCACGACTAGCCATGTCGGCCCGGGTTCTCTGTCATATGGATGCTAGCGACACTATCATATACGTGAGCCAAAAGGCACAAACGGTCCCGGGCCATGGTAAGGCGACACCCGTGGGATACCGCGCGTGAGGCCGCAAAGTGATATGAGGTGTTACCGGCTAGATCGATGTGACTTGGAATCGGGGTCCTGACAATGTTGGCATCAGAGCCGGACTGCCTGTAGGTTCGTTGAGCCAAACTGGTCGATGTCAAGTCTAGAAATGCTTTAGTTATATGTAGGGGAATTGATTGTGGAAGGGAACATAAGGCTCTTTTACTCCTTTACCTTATGTCCTCTGATCTGAGTCATTCTCTTCTCATTCAACGTGGGTTAAGGACTGGGCTCTCTTCTTCTATCAGGTTCACGTGTTACTAATCCGTAGTACCTTATAGGATTGTTGTTACAAGCCTCAGTACAGTTTCTACTATTTTTAGTATGCTGCTAATTGAATCAGAACCTTGATATGATGTTGTTGAGTGGTATTGCAAACTATTGTGGATGTCTCAAATCTTTTTCTGAGCATTTACAGCTGTTATGTTGTCCAATTTTCCATAGAAATTCTAATGTCTTTGCATTGTGGTTGTGCTTTCAGATGGCCAACCGTGTTCAAAACCAAGTGGTTTGCCTAACCCGCTGCCTCGATGTGCCCGATCATACTGCTATCTTAGTCCGGGTAATGATCGAGACGGGTTACCGTTGGTATCCCGAATACACCGTCGAAGACCAATTCCGAGACTTTAATCAAAGCCAATATTTCTGCACCGTCAGGATATTTCCTTCTTATCCTGGATCTACCGAGCCCCTTCACTGTTCCTATGGACTCGGGGTTACTGTTGAGATGGTTGTGCAGGATGCTGCCTATTCCATGATGACCATCATGCGAGTCCGGACTGGCCTGCTTCGGAACACTGACTTCCGTTACATGCCAGCTTCACTTCCAGGAGTGCAAGGGTATCTTCAGGCTATCTATGCTGACTCCACTCAAGAGGACTCATTAACTTGTACCACTGCCGAGATGCTCGAAGATAAGGACTGAGAGAATCGGGCCTTGAGGGTGGAGCTTTTCAATACCCGTGCTGATCATTGGGCCACATTGACTCGGTTTGCACCTGTGGTGCAAGCTGGATGTATGGATACAAGGGATCTGTATCCTATGAGATCTGCTCTACCAGACATGGTGGATTGGCGTGATGTGGGAGGCATCACCCCACCCCGTGGTCCCCGCAGGCCACCGTTTGTTGGTCCAAGACATCATCCTAGCCCCTTTGGTCCACAAGCTCCTCAGGACCGTCTATTCCCGGATGATCACGTTGAACTTCCAGGCTATGGAGGTGACTTCTATGAGGACTACTACGGAGCTGTCTGAGTTAGTAGTAGTATCACTAGTATTGTAATAGTTGTATCTCCACTGTCATGCGTGACTTGTGGAATATGACTTTGTGTGTAATCAATTCTGGAGGTGTAGACAAATAATGTATAGGAGCTTGGAATGCCTCTAATCAGATGTAACGTCTTTCATCATAGTTGTATTGTAGCCTCGGCTTGTACTAAACTATGTATGATGTGTATGACCGTTGGTATATATATATGGCAGTTTTATATTACCATGACATACGGATGAACATCTCTGCATTCCGTGTTATCCATTACATTCTGCACTTCCTTGCTAAGTTTGAGCCATCCTTATCTAAACCGTTGTCTTGTTTTCTCCTAGGATGGTCAACACCCACAGCAACCCTGCTGCCCCGGAGCAGGGGGGAGCCAGTGCAGCTAGGGGTGAAAATCTACCTCACCCGCCCTCTCTGGCCGAAGTGATGCTGGAGGCGGAAAGAAACAAGCGTGAGACTAACCGCCTGCTAGAGCGGATTGAGCAGAACACTGCACGCCATCCGCGAAATGACTTGGTGTGAATCAATGACTTTATCAAGCTGTAGCCACCAAAGTTTGACCATTCCGTCGAGCCCCTCGACGCGGATGACTGGCTTCGCAACATCACCCACAAGCTATGTTCTGCCAACGTAGCCGAAGCTGATAAGGTTACTTACGCTGTCTACCATCTCGAAGGCCCTGCTAGCCTCTGGTGGGAAAACTTCGAAGCTATGCGCCCGGTCGGCCAAATTACTACTTGGGCTGAATTCGGTGAGGCTTTCTGTGAGCATCACATTCTGGAAGGTCTCATGGATCGCAAGAGGGAGGAGTTCTGCAATTTCACCCAAGGAATACTGACTGTGGATGCATATAGCCGTGAGTTTGGGAATCTGGCATGTTATGCTCCTGAAGAAGTATCTACCAACGCTAAGAAGCAGGCAAGGTTCCGCAAGGGACTCAGCCCTGAGCTTCGCCGCGATGTTCGTCTGCACGAGTGCACCTCATTTCAGAAGTTGGACAATAAAGCCATCAGCGCTGAGACAGGCCAGACTGATTATGACGCTTCACGCAAGCACTCACGTGATTTTGGCTCTTCATCCGGCTCTGGAGCTCAGAAGCGTCGGGTGTGGATCCCAAGCACGGCACTGCCACCCAGGTTCATCCCGAGGCCATCCTTTGAGGCGCCTCGTCCCAACCAGCAGTTTTCACCGCCCAAGCCCTATGGTGGCCCCGCTGCTAACGCTGCTCCCCATTCCAGTGTGGTGACGTGTTTCAAGTGTGGAGAATCGGGTCACTATAGCCGAGACTGTCCCCAGAACAACAACCCCAATCAAACTGGAAAGTCCGTTGGCTGTGGTAAGCCAGCGGGAAAGACATTCTACGCCAAGCCGGTCACTACTACACGTGGCCATGTCAACTATGTTTCAGCCGAGGAGGCTCATGAGGATCCTAACGTCGTCCTTGGTACGCTCCATGTTAATTGCCATCCGGCATCTATTCTTTCTGATACTGGAGCATCTCATTCATTCATATCCGAGAACTATGCTCGATTGCATAACACGACATCTGTGACATGCCCTCTACCATGGAAATTCACACCCCTGGCTCTAGATGGCAAACTTCTAGAGTAAGCCATGGGAACAAAATTCTTGTCGATAGACTTGTCTTCCTTGCATCCTTAATAGCTCTCAAGTCCTCGGACATAAACATCATTTTGGGTATGGACTGGATGTCAGCTCATTATGCTAAGATTGATTGTGCCACTAGAACCGTTCAACTTACTCACCCATCGGGCAAGATAGTCAATGTCTTAACTCGAGTGGCCAAGCGCCAGCTTTACTCCCTAAATGCCAACCCCCTTCCAGACCTTGAGGATGTTCCGGTAGTCCGAGACTTTCCGGATGTCTTTCCAGAAAAACTACCAGGTGTTCCACCTGACAGGGATGTCGAGTTTGTGATAGACCTTGTTCCATGAACCGTTCCAATTTCTAGAAGACCCTACAAGATGGCACCCTTAGAACTAGCCGAGCTTAAGAACCAACTCGATGAGTCCTTGAAAAAGGGTTTCATCCGTCCTAGTTCCTCTCCTTGGGCTTGCCCCGTCCTCTTCATCAAGAAGAAGGATGGAACGAATCAAATGGTTGTAGATTACTGACCTGTCAACCTGGTCACTATCAAGAACAAGTATCCGCTTCCCAGGATCAACGATCTGTATGATCACCTCGCTCAGTCCTCAGTCTTTTCCAAGATGGATTTGAGGTTGGGCTACCACCAAATCAAAATCAGAAACGGGGACAGTCCCAAAACGGCCTTTGTTACTCATTATGGCCAATACGAGTACACTGTTATGTCCTTCGGTTTAACCAATGCCCCTGCTACCTTCTCTCGGTTAATGAACTCGGTATTCATGGAGTATTTGGATAAATTCGTCATAGTATACCTCGATGACATACTCATCTACTCCAAGAATGAAGAGGAACATGCCGAACATCTGAGGCTGGTATTGATGAAACTTCGAGAGCATCGCCTTTATGCCAAATTCTCCAAGTTTGAATTTTGGTTGCCAGAAGTGACCTATCTAGGCCATGTAATCTCTGGTAAGGGTATTGCTGTCAATCCCGAGCGAGTTCGAGCCGTCCTTGATTGGACTCCACCTGAGACGGTCAAGCAAGTTCGGAGCTTCCTTGGCTTAGCGAGCTATTGCCGCCGCTTCGTCGAGAATTTCTCCAAGGTTGCTAAACCTCTAACTGAACTCCTCAAGAAAGATAAAAAGTTCGAGTGGACCCCATAGTGCGAGTTCAGCTTTCAGGAACTGAAAAGACGCCTGACATCTGCTCCCGTACTGGTACCACCAGATTTCTCCAAGGACTTTATTATCTATTGCGACGCCTCGCGACAAGGACTAGGTTGCATACTCATGCAGGACCGTCAGGTAATTGCCTATGCTTCACGGCAATTACACCCACATGAGGAGAACTATCCCACACATGATCTGGAGCTTGCAGCTGTAGTCCATGCACTCAAAAACTTGGCGACATTACCTCCTTGGTAATCGTTGCGAGATCTTCACCGATCACCAAAGTTTGAAATATATCTTCACCCAACAAGATTTGAATCTCAGGAAAAGACGTTGGGTCAAGTTGATCTCGGATTACGACTTAGGAATAACTTACACCCCGGGCAAGGCCAATGTCATGGCTGATGTGCTAAGTCGTAAATCCTATTGTAACAACCTGATGTTACACCAAAGTCAACCACTTCTCCATGAGGAATTTCGTAAGCTTAATCTTCACATTTTTCCTCGAGGATTCCTATCCACCCTGGTGGCGAAACCTACCCTTACTGATCAGATCATCAAGGCACAAAAGGTAGATCCGGGAATCTCCCGTATTAAGAGAAACATTAAGAAAGGAGTCGCGAATTGTTTCTCCGTTGATGATCAAGGTGTCGTATACTTTGGAAACCGCTTAGTGGTTCCCAAGGCACGAAACCTGAGGCGGCTGATCCTTAAGGAAGCTCATGAATCCCCTCTCACCATTCATCCCAGCAGTACTAAAATGTATCAAGACCTACGCTAGAGGTTTTGGTGGACTAGGATGAAGAGAGAAATCGCTCAATACATTGCTAATTGCGACATTTGTCGTCGTGTTAAAGCAGAGCATCAACGGCCTGCTGGCACCCTTCAACCTTTGGCTATTCCCGAGTGGAAATGGGATAAAATTAGTATGGATTTCATCACTGGGTTTCCCAGGACCAAGAGAGGGAATAATGCCATCTTCGTCATGATCGACCGTCTTTCCAAGGTAGCCCATTTCCTACCTGTTCGTGAGAGTATCACCGCTGGCCAGCTAGCTGACTTGTACATCTCCCGAATAGTGTCTCTTCATGGTGTTCCATTGGAAATTAACTTAGACCGTGGGAGTCTCTTCACCTCTCGATTTTGGGAAAGTTTCCAAAATGCTATGGGAACTCGTCTCTCTTTTCGCACCGCCTTCCATCCTCAATCAAGTGGTCAAGTAGAACGAGTCAATCAAATTCTGGAAGATATGCTCCGAGCCTCTGTCATCTCGTTCGAAATGGGTTGGGAGCAATTCCTTCCATTCGCGGAGTTTGCTTACAACAATAGTTATCAAGCTAGCTTGGGCAAGGCTCCTTTCGAAGTTCTCTATGGACGAAAATGTTGAACGCCTCTTAACTGGTCAGAAACCGGGGAAAGACAACTCTTTGGCCCGGATATGATTCAGGAAGCAGAAGAGCGGGTTCGCGTTATTCGTGAGAAATTGAAAAGAGCCCAATCTTGTCAAAAGAGCCAATATGATTGTAGACATAAACTCATGACTTATGAAGTTGGCGAGAAGGCTTACCTTCGGGTTGCTCCGTTAAAGGGAACCCATCGTTTCGGTATCAAAGGCAAATTGGCTCCTCGTTACATCGGACCCTTTCGCATTCTTGCCAAACGAGGAGAAGTTTCCTGTTGCTGTTGGATATATTGTAAGCAGTGGCCATGATTAATTTTATGATTTATGGTAATGCCCTGGTATTTTTAATAAAGCCTTGAAGTTACAGAAATAATAAATAAATAAGAAAAATAGAAAAAAAAGGAGAGAGAGAGAGAGAAACTTACCAGGCGCAGCCCACCAGCCCACTTGGCTCGGCCCAGTCGACTGGCTCTTGCCAGTCGTCCTCCTCCTCTCGCCAGGAGGACGAGGAGCGCGTGGCCGGCGCCCGCGGCACACGGCGGCCACCTCCTGCTTCCGCCGACGCCCTGGAGGCGTCTATGAGTGCCACGTCGACCCCCATGTCTCCCCCTCTTTCTACCCTCTCCCCATCTCTAGCTCTCTCCCCATCTTCCTACCGACGCAGCCGCCGTCGTCTTGCCGCTGTAGCCACAGCCACCGTCGTCCCCGTGTCACCCCACCGTGCCCATGAGCTCCGCAACATCTCCCTCGACCTCCTTGACGAGCCACGAGGCCTCAGACGCGCTGCAACGCCGCCACCGCTGATGTTCCCCTCGTCGGTCACCGGAGATCGTCTTCGACGTTTTGCCGCCTCCCAAGCTTCCCCGAGCCCGCTTCGACGCCCGCTGCACTCACCATGAGCTCCTCTCTCTCCCCCCCTAGCCACGTCGCTCGAGCTGCCCTCTAACCCCGTTGGCCATCATGGCCGAGAGCTCGGCTCCGCCGGCCATGTCACAGCCGTGGCCACAGGCGCGTAAGCTCGATTCCGAGCGCGTCACCACACTCGCCACATTCCCAGGAGCCTAACGCACCACTCCCCGCGCCTCGCCGTGCCCCGTAGCTTCGGGTTCATCCCCGCCCGAACTCCGGCGACCGCCAAGGTCGTCGCCGGCGTCATTCCCGGCCTCCCTGAGCTCCACTTTCTCCACCAAACAACGCGGCTCGCTCCCCCCGTCACATAGCTGCTCTCCGCCATCGACTTGGTCGCTGGAGACGCAAACCCGAGCCCTCCGCCGCGTCTGTCGTCGCCGGCGTCAAGCCGCCGGCGAGTTGACCCTGTTTGTCCCTCGTGTGGGCCCAGGTAGACCCACCCCCTGAGTCTATGACAGGTGGGGCCGGTCTGCTAATTAGTTTAAGATTAGTTTTAACTAATTTTAATTAGTTTAGTCACTGACATGTGGGCCCAGGCCCCACTGACAGTCAATTAGCACTAACATAATTCTGTTAATTAGTTGTGACACTGACAGACAGGGCCCACCAGTCAGGTTTGACCTGTCCGACCCAGTTGACCCGCTGACGTCACACCAATGTCATGCTGACGCATTAATTTAATTACTGGATTTATTCTTTAATAGGAAATTCCAGAAAATAGCCAAAACTTCTAAAAATCATAGAAAATCAACCATAGCTCCAAATGCAAAGATTTATATATGAAAAATGTTCAGAAAAATTCAATCTATCCATCTGTAATGGTTTCATGCATGACAAAACAAGTTAACCTTGCTGTTTAAGCATAATAAGGTAATGCACTAATAAGGCCATGTTTAATGAGCTAACATTTGAATCTTTGATTCAAATGAGTTCATCCCCTTATGTTTTAGCTTGCATTAGGCGAAGACACTTTCATCTTGCCATGTCATAGCATGCATCATATTGTTGCATATTGCCATGTGTTGATTATGTTCGGTGTGTCTTTCGTGGAAGGTTCTGCCTCCGAGGATAACCCCGAGTATCCGTCTGAAGGGCAGTACCCTACTGCCTCTACAACAGGCAAGCAACCCATTGATCATTCCAATACAAACCCATGTTCTCGCTTCTGCTCTTGTTTACTGCATTAAGACAACGCGATTCAAACTGCTGTGTGCTACGGTAGTTGAACCCTTATCCTCTGCATGACCTGTCATTGCCACAGTAACTAGATGAAACCCACTAGCATGTGTAGGAGTTGATTGAGCCACGTATGTGATCTACCTTGCTATGCCTGCTATGCTTAGAGTTGTGCCAGGTCTGGTTCATCTGGGTGATGGGCTAGAGTGAAATGTTTATGTCGTTAATGTGAGGGATGTGTTGAACATGTTTTGGTAAAGGTATTGATGAGAGGCCATGTAGGAGTACATGGTGGGTTGTTTCATTGAGACCGTCCATAAGAACTGAGATCTGTATGTGTGATTTAAGATGCAGTTACTACCGTACATTGGGCCCAAAACCAATGGACCCTCTCGGCTTCTTAATCACCCTAGTACTCTGTCCAGGAGTTGCAAATAGTTTCTGGTGTTTGTAGGTTATGTGTTGGCGGCCGTGCGTAGCGCCGACCCTAGGGGTGGGCTATGTTGCGGTAGATACACCGTGGCCGGGTATGCCGGGCGCCCGTTTGGCGTCTCGGGACCCTGTTCACATCGTTCAGGGCCGTATGTGGAAACCTCGGTCGGATTCCCTGCGGATGGAACCTGGATAGGCGATAAACCTGGACTAGAGACTTAAGTGTTTAGGTAGGCCGTGGCCGACACCCTCGCTGGGCTTCCGCTTGAAGGTTGCCGAGTACATGTCGTGTAAACGGTGGTAAGTGGTGAAAGCTTGTATGAAGAAGTATACCCCTGCAGGGTTAACATCATCTATTCGAATAGCCGCGTCCACGGTAAAGGACTACTTGGTTGCCTATACAGTTCATAGACAAGTTAATGGATACTACTAAAAGACTAAAAGACTCAAGATAAGTGTGAGTACCGAGGATGGCCCTCTCGTAGGATGATGAGAGAGGATCCCCGGTGCAGTATTGTGTTGGTGAGTAGTGGACTCGTGTGCGAAAACTATTTTACTAGTGGAGTTCCGTAGGATAGCTTAGCCAAGAGTTAAAGCTGGCTTGCTACAATAACCCACCACCTTCTTGAGAATGAGCATGTATAGTAGGTTCTTTTGTAAGACTTGCTGAGTACCTTTGTACTCATGTTTGTTTCATTACTATTTTCAGACGACAACACCGCCCCCTCTGATTGGTTCTACGTAGACCTTGACGTCGACGAGTGACTAGCCAGCCTGGTGGTGATCCTGGCCATGGAGGGCCCTATGTAGATAGACAGGCTTCGAGAAGCCTTCTTTCTTTCTAGTGTCTGTACTCAGACTAGTTGCTTACGCTTGTGCTTGTATGATTGTATGACTTGAGTGTCGGGTCATGTGACCCCTATCTGTATGAACATGTTATGTATGGCTCTCTAAAGCCTTTAAATAAAGTACTTGAGTTGTAGAGTTTTGTTGTGATGCCATGTTGTATGTACTCATATCGGGCATATTGTGTGTATGATTGAAATGCTTGTTATGTGTGGGATTCGACAATCTAGTTGTTTATCCTTGGCAGCCTTTCTTATGGGGAAATGTAGTCTGGTGTTCCTCGAGCCATAGTAGTCCGCTACAGCCCGGTTCACCCGAGTCCTGCTAGCCCAGCACTACTGCTCAGGACACTTGACTGGACGGCATGTGTTTCACGTCGTTCTTATGTATGTCCCTTCGGGGAAATGTCACACGGTGATATCCGGAGTCCTGCCTAGCCTGCTACAGCCCGGGTTCCCCGGAGTCCTGTTAGCCCGGTGCTACAGCCCGGAATCACTTGCTGATGACCGACATGCTCGATGTGATTCATGTATGCCTGTCTCCATAGGTCTGTGCCGCTTTGGGTTCACGACTAGCCATGTCGGCCCGGGTTCTCTGTCATATGGATGCCAGCGACACTATCATATACGTGAGCCAAAAGGCGCAAACGGTCCCGGGCCATGGTAAGGCGACACCCGTGGGCTACCATGCGTGAGGCCGCAAAGTGATATGAGGTGTTACCGGCTAGATCGATGTGACTTGGAATCGGGGTCCTGACAATAGTTGTGGCCTGGTAGTGATCTAGCCCTACAGTAGCAGTCTATCGGAGCCGTGGAGAATCGGCGATGGACGCTGTTCCTAGACTGCTACTGGGCATTATCTCATGGGTTGTGCTAAAGTAGTGAATAAACTTGGTATAAAATTCTTTTTGTAATTTTGGAAGGGGGGGTCGTGGCCCAGTTTCGCCTCCACTACCCTCCTCAAGTGTATGAGAGGACAATCACATAACCAAATGACAAAGAAAATGTTTACTGTCTTATTTATCAGTGTTCTGAATCATATCAACAGCAACAAAGCAAAATCATAGAAGAAACAATGTGGATTATTAATTCACCTGCTCACTAAACACAAAGATGTACGTGCTTTCCCCAACAGGTCCACGTCCACTAGTATTTGCACTGGACGTGAAAGCCACCATTAGCAAGCTACAACCTCCACCTAAATAACCTAACCATCAGACTCCCAAAAAGTGTGAAATTGCAACAAAAACTTTGATTAGTAACTCATCACAACTGCAATACAGAGATCTACTAAGACTGGATCCCTCCTTAAATATTGTAACTCTTGTACTAGACTATTTAACATGGGGTCCGCATATATGAAGTAGTGCTTCTCTACATATTAAAAATAGAAAGGATTAATGACTCATCTATCAAGGATGGATGAATTAGCACTTAGCAGCGCATAAGAATTTTTAAAAATTTGATGCTCCATTGATATCTAATAATTACTAATTTAATAGAGTAGCAATCCGTGCATAAATATAAACCAATGGAGATCAGAAGTCAGTCTACAGGCCAATCAGTGTTCGTTAGTGAATTGCACAAGGGCCAAACTTTTTTGACAGGGATTAGCAGCAATAGAATCAGGGGTATATACCTAGACGTCTATAGGAGAAGAGAAGAACAGAGGTTAGATAAAGGGGAAGAGAGAGAGGCCAAAGCCAGGGGAGGGGATTCACTCACCGGAAGAGAGGACGACATGGCCACCGGTGCCTTAGCCGACGCCCAAAGCCCTAGCCATCGGGGAAAGGTCGCGGGTGGGCTTTGGTGGCCGCTATCGCCGGATCTAGCCGCATGGAAGGGCGCCACAGTGTGATTGGACGTCAGGCTGTGCTTCACGATGGCGGGATTCGCCGGCCGGACGTCGCCTGAATCAGCCACCGCAAGTGGTGCAACGAGGAGTCGCATCAAGAGAGAGATGGGATGTGAGAGGGATAAGTGGGTGGGTGGGTGGGTGATGCGGCGGATCCGGTAGCCTCCGGAGCTACGAGGTGGGAGGAGGGCAGGGGAGGGCCGGCGGCGAGGAGGAGAGGAGGGTCACGAGGCGGTTGGTGGCGGCGACTTGGGAGAGAGGAGGGGCATCGGGGGATCTGTTTCTGGCGCATCTCTCTCTCCTTCCCTGTTTTTTTGGTATATGCCCCACGATAGGGTCAAGAGATGTAAATCTGCAACGCATATCTGCAACCTTTAATATGTGTATCTATTAAGAATTTTACAACGTATAGCTAAAATGTTGTAGAATGTGCGTTGCTTTATAAGGGGTATTCTTGTAGTGATAGAGACCCAGTACTCAAAAAATATCATGTTTGAATGACATGTAATCTCATTGTAAGCGAAATGCTTTTTAAATTTCTATGAGGCTACTTTTATAATTTTGCCTGAAATTAATGTGATGCCTCCTGGGCGGCCGTTTATGTATACATGTGTATAACCTGAAAGATTGCAGTCGTCGGCTTCAACCCCCACGCATATAATGCGAAGGTGTTCGCAGAAACACGCGTTCACACTTAACCCAATGTCTTGGTCCTATTAAGGAGGTGATAGCGGAGCGAGCGAGGCAACCAGACTATAATGCTTTAACACTTTCACTTAGCCATAGGAGTTTGACAGGGGGCTACTAGATAGCCCCTGGTGGCTCCGCACTCTCCCGATCCCGGGGTGCACATATGCCTGGCGGGAAAGCGGCCCTTCGTTAAGGCAGAGGAATTCTAACATTCCCATGGGTCATCGAGTGGTTGACCAGTCTCACGCTAGATCATGACAGTCAGTTTTCGGCTTTCTCCACTGAGGTGCTCGTCCGAATGAACCAGGGCACAATCGCAGTAGTTCTCCTGGTGCTACCTTAGCTGGTAAAGCGGAACGTAAGGCACCAAAACACAGGAGCCGGGCAAACCCAACATTTGACCAAAGACAATGATTCGAAGCTGATGCATATAGGGCCGAACTCGCGACGCCGAACACTCCCTAAGGTATTCGGTCTTTGTGGTATAAACCGGGCCTGAAGAATGGCCTTTGTAAGAAGCCCCTTGTGTCGAGGTACGTGCATTGTTCTGGCGTGGCCACATGCCAAGACGTCAGCATCCTTCTCAACGGTGGATATGTATCAACAAGAGACAGTAAAAAAGGTTTACGCAGGGTCTTAATCTAAAGAGAATCCTTGGGTCGGGTCCCTGCTGCACGTCTGCGCCTGTGTCTCCGTTGTGCCGTATCCTGGACGGGTGTAGCATGATGATCATCTGTAAAAGAGAGGAATTTAGGTAAAAAGGTTGTCGTGCAAAAGGATAGTTTTCTAAAGAAACCATGTATAATTCAAGATAAGAAGAAATCGCCACTTGTCTACGTGCATTGAGCCCCTTGTACTTTTGAAAGATAGGGGTGTGACCGTTTATTCGATATGAGTAGCGGCACCGGATTTGATTAGTTGTGTATGAGGTCTTGACGACCTATTGGATGCTTTTGCTGGTCCGAGCGCCTTTAGTGTGCGGCTGCCAAGGCAGCCTCACTCTCTTCGGCGCGCAGAGATCGCTTGATACTTCCGTGCACTGAAATGATGCCACGTGGACCGGGCATCTTGAGTGTTAGGGAGGCGTAGTGTGGTATTGCATTAAAGCGAGTGAAAGCTTCGCGTCCAAGTAGTGCTTGATAGCCACTTTTAAACGGAGCGATGTGGAAAGTTAAATGCTCGTGACGGAAGTTATCAGGGGAGCCGAATATAACTTGTAGTAGGAGGGAGCCCATACAACGAGCCCCTGGGCCTGGCGTTACTCCTTTAAAGTTAGTATTGCTATGGCGAATTTGTGTTGGGTCTAACACCATCCCGCGGATTGTATCCTGATATATTAGGTTTAGGCTACTGCCGCCATCCATCAAGACTCGTGTGAAGTGGTATCCGCCAATTACTGGGTCTAATACCAGTGAAGCCCATCCTACGTGCCGGATACTTGATGCGTAATCACGATGGTCGAAGGTGATCGGTTGAGACGACCAGTGGCGGGACTTTGCGGTGACAGGCACTTGGGTATATTTTTCAGGGAGTGCCGCATTGTTTTTTCTCTTGATCACGTGTAACACGTTTACTATTTTGACTTCGGGTGGAAATTTCTTTTATTCCCCCTTGTTTTGCTTGGGAGGTTCGTCCTCGTCTTCACTTGGTGTATCCTCCCCCTTGTGTATGGCTTTAAGCTTGCCGGACTGTTTGAAGACCCAACATTCTCTGTGGGTATCATTAGCAGGTTTGCTGGGGGTACTATGGATCTGACATACTTGGTCCAGAATTTTGTTGAGGCTGGACAGTTCATCCCTGGTGCCTTTAGAGGGCGGCTTTTGGTTTGGCCGAGGGACTTTGAATCCGGCATTTACTGTCGTGCCCTTCGTGCTGTCTTCTTTATTCCGGCGTTTGTTATTGCTCTTGCGCCGTGATTTCCCGTTTCCATCTCTAACTTCAGATGTACTGGGGTCGCTGGTGTTGCATCTGGCTAGCCAGCTGTCCTCACCCGCGCAAAAGCGGGTCATGAGGTTTGTTAATGCAGCCATCGTTCTCGGCTTGTTTTGGCCGAGGTGTCTGGCGAGCCATTCATCGCGGACGCTGTGCTTGAAAGCCGCTAAGGCTTCGGTGTCCGGACAGTGGACAATCTGGTTCTTTTTAGTAAGAAACCTATTCCAAAGCTTTCGGGCTGACTCTCCGGGCTGTTGAGTTATGTGACTCAGGTCGTCCGCATCCAAATGTCGGACATAAGTCCCTTGAAAGTTTGCCCGAAAGGCGTCTTTGAGCTCTTCCCAACTTTCAATGGAGCTTTCGGGGAGGCCTTTGAGCCAGTGACGAGCTGGCCCTTTGAGTTTGAGAGGTAAGTACTTGATGGCATGGAGATCATCCCCTCGAGCCATATGTATATGAAGGATATAGTCCTCAATCCAGACCCCAGGGTCTGTTGTTCCGTCGTATGCCTCTATGTTTACAGGCTTGAATCCCTCTGGAAATTCATGGTCCAGCACCTCATCGGTGAAACATAGGGGGTGTGCGGCACCCCTGTAGCTGGGTGTGCCGCGTTGTTCGGATGTTTGTTGTGTTGCATTGTATACTGGGGCGCGCTTGCGTGGTCCATAGATGGATCTTGTTGCACCGTCCTTTGGGTGCGAGCCCTCGCATGGCTCACATGTTGCATTGTGAGCGGCGTTGAATGTCGTTCTGTGGTGGTAGAGGGGTCGTCTATCCGACCAGGTGGCTGCTTTGATATTTGGTTGTGGGGGGTCTGAGGCCTCCTCATCGAATTCGGGTAGCAGCTTCCGCTTTGGGTAGCTCTTGGAGGGGCGATTGTCGCCGTACCTTGCTACAGTGTTGAGTATTTTGCTCCATCTAAATTGGAGCGTGTTTTGCGCGGCCTTGAGCCTCCGCTTCTGCTTTTTGAGGCTCCTTGCGGTGGCAACGAGCCTTTTACGGGCATTCTGCTGCTCCGAGGTCCTGTCCGGCGTTATGTCGTCCGGACCATTATCATTGATAGGATTTGTTTGTTCGGTTTGATTATCTGGATTCCCGTTGTCTGGCAGCGGTTCTCCCTGCTCCAGCGCTAGATCAGTGTGATCGCTATTTCTGTCGAGGCGGGATTTGGGGCGGCGCTTGCGTCGCCGCTTTGACTGCTTTTCGAGGGAACAATCCTTTGGTGCGTCCTTCCGCTCCTCGCCGTCATCTTTGGGTGCGTCCACCATGTATACGTCATATGACGAGGTGGCGTTCCAGGGCTCGATAGGCGCTGATTCTTCATTGTCTCCTTCATCGGCGTCCATACCGTCAATGTCGTCGGAGTTGAAGTCGAGCATGTCGGTTAAATCGTCGACAGTGGCTACCAAGTGGGTGGTGGGTGGGCTTTGAATTTCTTCATCGTCCGAATCCCAACCTTGCTGACCGTAGTCCGGCCAGGGTTCTCCTGATAAAGAGAGAGACTTCAGTGACTTCAGGATATCGCCGAAAGGCGAGTGCTGAAAGACGTCCGCAGCCGTGAACTCCATGATCGGCGCCCAATCGGATTCGCTCGGCAGGGGCGCGGAGAGTTCGGAGTCCGGAGAAGAATCCGGCTCCATGGAGTCACGAGTCTTGCAGAGTACAGGGCTGGTGTTCGGCTCAACCTCCGTTGGGATCGCAGCCCCCGAGGTGGCATCCAACCGCCCATCCTCGATCGGCGCGGTCAGCTCCGAACTAAGGGTCGGAGCCGATGCGGGTGCGGCCTCCAGGGCACTGTTCGGCGGCAGAGCTAGATCATGCTCGTCCTGACAGTGCGGCGCGCTCGGCAGTGGTTCGAATCCGTCGAAGATCAAGTCCCCGCGGATGTCGGCCGTGTAGTTTAAACTTCCGAATCTGACATGACGGTCAGGGGCGTAGCTTTCGATCTGCTCTAGATGGCCATGTGAATCGGCCCGCAGTGCGAAGCCGCCAAAGACGAAGATCTGTCCGGGGAGGAAGGTCTCACCCTGGACTGCATCGCCATTGATGATCGTAGGAGCCATCGGGCCTAACGGCGACGGCACAGAGGAACTCTCAATGAAAGCACCAATGTCGGTGTCAAAACCGGCGGATCTCGGGTAGGGGGTCCCGAACTGTGCGTCTAGGCCGGATGGTAACAGGAGGCAGGGGACACGAAGTTTTACCCAGGTTTGGGCCCTCTCGATGGAGGTAAAACCCTACGTCCTACTTGATTAATATTGATGATATGGGTATTACAAGAGCTGATCTACCACGAGATCAGAGAGGCTAAACCCTAAAAGCTAGCCTATGCTATGATTGTTGATGTGTATATTGTCCTACGGACTAGAACCCTCCGGTTTATATAGACACCGGAGAGGGTTAGGGTTACATAGAATCGGTTACAATGGTAGGAGATCTGAACATCCGTATCGCCAAGCTTGCCTTTCACGCCAAGGAAAGTCCCTTCCAGACACGGGACGGAGTCTTCAATCTTGTATCTTCATAGTCCAGGATTCCTGCTGAAGGTATAGTCCGGCTATCCGAACACCCCCTAATCCAGGACTCCCTCAATGGAGCCGCGCAAGAGTAAGAGACCTTGCCGGCGTCGTGACCACGCATCGTGATCATAAATTTTATGTGAAGACATGTGTATAGATCGTCTGTTACACGCGAGCTTGCATCATTGGGCATGAGACACATTTAAATGGCTTGGTAAAGAAATTTGATAAAAGATAAATAAAACTCAAAATAGATGCTTTTTATAATATTAGAAAATGATACATCGTTGCTAAATTAGATAAATAAAATTTGATCTACAAAATAACTTCTGCCCACGCGATTCAAACTTGTGTTGGCTGAGAGACGTCATTGGCCTAGGAGCCATGTGTTCAACGTATGGGATTGTTAAATCTCAGTCAGTTGAGACTTAACGAAGTCTCAGTCATTGCTATACTCGTGAGAACTTACGTGAAGATCTGTATATTTTTTTATCTTCTGTCACTTTATTGAAAAGTCCCAGTTGATTGAGATCTAGGCACACCCACGTACGGGACTGCTAAATACTCCATGACATAAGGGCTTGAATGCGCTTCATCATGTGAACTATTTGCATGTGCTAGGAAAATAGTAGGTAGGTTGTAACTATTTTAGAATAGGAATACGTGCACGGAGACTTTCCGGCTGTCAACAACAAAATCAAGCCGGCTTCGGTAGGGGAGCGGCGACAGCGACACATCGACGGCTCGTTCTGCTGACAGTAGTGATTGTTTGGGGTCTTGGAATCTCAATATAATTTTTATTACATTGGAGATACTTTGTACTTTCACTGAACTTGATAATAGATCTGAATCGTTTTCGAATTAATGAATAGATAGACAACAGGTGATTTGCAGTTTAACCCATTCACCTTTGGATAAGCAAGTATTGTTTTCACCAGACACCTTAACACGCGAGTAATGTTTGGGTGCACCAGATCCACTAGTCCGATCAATCATGCGAGCACGCGGCTCCCGTATGCACATACTCGTCTTTATAGGTGCTAGCTAGCTATATTTATTTAGATGTTGCTCACCGTGGTATATATACTCACCTAGATCGATAAACAGTGCTACGCGCAATGGAAGCGAACGAGGATCAGTGCGAGCTCACCCTCCACTCATCGCCGTCGTCGGTGCGGGAGGCCCCCGGCTTGTTCCTCTGCGTCTACTGCGGCCGCAGCTTCTACAACTCGCAGGCGTTCAGTGGCCACCAGAACGCGCACAAGGAAGAGCGCCGCCTGGCCAGGCGCCGCCGGGAAATGGCCACCGCCAGGCGTGTTGGGACAAACCCACCGGCGACATACGCCGAACCGTTTTCCGGTGACGAACGCCGGACCAAGTAGAAGAAGATGAACAGAATTTTCCGGCGACGAACACCCTGGCCGACGAACGGCCTGTATATTGGCATCTATTCATCTCAACTACCCAAACACATATACATGGAGGTACACACACACCAATCCCGAAAGAACTTTCACATCGACCGGGCGCATACCACAGTCCCGACGAAGACCACATCTTCCTTAGGCCTCTCCCCTCGGCTCGACACATACCGTTACCGTGGCGCGGCAACAGACCGGCGCACTTCGATCAGTACATGGGAAGAGGTATTTATACACGTGCACACACACCAGGCTAGCTACCACGCACGCACGCACTGACTTGGCTTGCCGCTGCATGCACTCGGCCACACCGCAAGTCACACATGCACTAGCCTAACAGCCACCACATTAGGCCACTAACCCATGCACTAACTACTCACTGGAATATCTCCACGATCAACAAGATCCAGCTGTGCAGCTAACAACCATGCATGCATCAGCACAACGGCTCGTCCGCCACTCACGCACCGCTAAGTCAAGATTATAGCTATCAATCCCCCTTCTAATCTTGATATAGCTCACCATCAGCCATTGCCTTGTACTCGTTGCCGGCCATCCATGGCACGTGAAGAAGTCAGCCACGCCGCCCGACCTCCGCACCGTGGCCACCGCGCTGCGTTCCTTGTTGTCGATGTTCCCGGCCACGGCCGCCGCGGTCTCGATGCCGCCATGCGGTGTCTCCACGCCGACACGCCGTGCTGCGCCGTCACGTCACTATGCAGCACCTCGGCGGCCTCCGCAGTTGCCGCACGTACGACGTCGCCGTCCGCCGCGCCTCCACCATGCACCATGACAGCTGCAACGCCGTGCACCTTCATAGGCCGACACACGGCCCGGAGCTTCATCGCGCAACCGCCGGCGAGCGTCGTCATCACCGGCACGCCTCCGGCACGGTGAACTCCGCCCAAGACAACCAAGCTCATGATACCAAATGTTGGGACAAACCCACCGGCGACATACGCCGAACCGTTCTCCGGCGACGAACGCCGGACCAAGTAAAAGAAGATGAACAGAATTTTCCGGCGACGAACACCCCGGCCGACGAACGGCCTGTATATTGGCATCTATTCATCTCAACTACCAAACACATATACATGGAGGTACACACGCACACACACCAATCCCGAAAGAACTCTCACATCGACCGGGCGCATACCACAGTCCCGACAGAGACTACATCTTCCTTAGGCCCCTCCCCTCGGCTCGACACATACGGTCACCGTGGCGCGGCAACAGACCGGCGCACTTTGATCAGTACATGGGAAGAGGTATTTATACACGTGCACACACACCAGGCTAGCTACCACGCACGCACGCACTGACTTGGCTTGCCGCTGCATGCACTCGGCCACACCGCAAGTCACACATGCACTAGCCTAACAGCCACCACATTAGGCCACTAACCCATGCACTAACTACTCACTGGAATATCTCCACGATCAACAAGATCCAGCTGTGCAGCTAACAACCATGCATGCATCAGCACAACGGCTCGTCCGCCACTCACGCACCGCTAAGTCAAGATTATAGCTATCAAGGCGCGTGCATGCAGCGTCGCTGTCATCGTCCGCGCCTTCTTCTCACGTCGCGGCGACGGCGATGCTCAGCGCTGAGGACCATGCGGCCCGTCCTGCGGCTAAGAAGACGAGGATGGAGATCCAGCTGGAGCGCGGCAGGAGTTTCCCGGAATACGATGGCGCGCGTACGGGCGACGGGCTGGATTTGTCTCTCCGGCTGTGATCTGTTAACTGGTACATCTACGATCTCCATCGATCGATCAGTCATCACCTTTGATTCATTTACCATACGCTGCGTGCTTGTTCCGGTCTGCTTAATTTGGTGATCACATGTGAACAGTGAATGTTGCATATCTATATTCTTAATAGTCGATGTCTTAAGAAATCTGATGCGTATATATATGGTTCAAATTAATTCAGATTTGTCGCTAATTATTCAGTCGGTTTATTACTAGCTTAAATATAGGTGCTACAGACACATCGCGTTTTAAGTTAAAATTGCATTCTTTTCATTTGGAGAAGAACAAAAGTTATTTTTTCTTTTTCAAAAATATATCTCATACTTTTCAAGTTGAATTCCCTCGAAGCTAAATGTATACTTTTCTGCGAAAAAAAGAGAGTGAAATGTATAATTTGTGCTAAACTTTCCTGCAATAAAAGTTATATACTAAACTGCATAGTTTAAATCACACTTAGTATACGGGATGGCTCTACACTAAGTCAGGGATGGCTCTCCACTAAGTCACGCACGCACGCAGGAGGATCAAAGTGTCGTTAGCATACTCCGAAGAACGAGGCAGGGCAGCTCCGAACAAGGGGGTGTTCCATGTGGTACCCATGCTCTGAGGCAAGGATGTACATTGGTGATGAGGTTGAAGAGGTACAAGGAGAGGAGTCATCTCGATGGAGTCCAAGCTTGCATGTGAATCAACAACTAATAAGAGCGCCATTGAAAAGGCATATAGTATTAAGAGAGTAGTTTTTCAGCTCCCGGATGTCCCTACACCCTTTGTGAACAGTAAATTAGAGAAAAATAGAAAACAAATTCAAAAAAATCTGACACTTTGCAATATCAACTATGACCAAACTTTGTAGGTGCTTGCAAGTTTTCATGCCAAAAAAACATTCGAGAAGCTCTATACAAGAAAAAGATTTCAATGCTTGAAGTTTTGAGCACTTTTAGCACTGAAATCTGAAACTCGTGATATTCAAAGAGCTCTACAAGATATTTTGTTATGAAACCTTGCACGAACCTACAAAGTTTGACCATATTTGATTTTGCAAAGGTTTAGATTTTTTTTCCTATTTTTTGAATTACTGTTCCTAGAGGGTGTAGGGGCACCCGAGAGCTATACACATTTCTCTGATATTAAATCAACTCATCATCGCCAACTTAGCGGGAACCTATGAGGACAGTGGAGGATCAAAGTGCCACAACATACTAGGATGCGGTTAAGCACAGTCTAACTCGCATAGTCAAGAGAAAAAGTCTTCTGGCAATGAAGCTTGAGGACGAAGGTGGAGTCGTAATGCTTGAGGCAATATTGCATGAGCTTGGTTGCAAAGTCAAAGTTCTCTCGTATGCATCTCCATTTGAAGGAGGTAGTTTGAAAGGACTGGGCTGTTAAACTTGTACACCACAGTATGTTTATAAACCGTGCTAGTTTAGGATGTGTGGTGTGTGTTGTAATTAGGTTAGGTTAGGTTGTTGTGATTTGATTTTAGTAGTTAGCTTGGAGATCAATCCACACCTAATCGAACCCTAATCTCCCTGTAATCTACGCCGCCTCCTCTGGCCCTTACTAACACGCAACGCGCCCCTACCTATGCATGCGCTTCCAGCCTCGTTCACATGGGCTAGGAAGGGGATCATTGGATACATCTGCATGTCAAAGTATCACTTTTGCTTTATGAGAATGGTTTCCATTACTTTGAAAAATGGATTCTAGCCTAGGATGATGCCTTTGTCATGCAGTTGTGTAGTGAAAATTGGTCAGAAGTTCTTTCGCTAGGTGGTGTCATTGACATTGGAGATGTGGGTAATGATGGATCAGTTATTAACCGAGATATCCACTTCGTGGGAGAAAAAGCTCTCTGCGAGCCATAGGATGATGAGTCTGAAAAGTGGACAAGCGTTCTTAAGGAAAGTTAGGCCAAAGCCACCAAGACCAGAAACCTAGTTCGAACACATGGCATAAAATGCTTCCTATGCTCACCAGAGAAGCGGCAATGAGGGACGTCACCTAAGTGGCATCTAGAAAGGATCCATTCATGAGGTGTGGGAGGTCGACGTATCAGGTTGACATGGGTGTCGCATGTGTAGATATGCATGCCATGGAGCTCGACATTCTTGAACTACTTCTCACGCCTATAGGTAGAAGCACATGTTTGTATGCGGTATTTTCATCTCTGAGATGGCAGAACTTGATCTTGCTATGTTGCCACTAAAAAGCACCAGTCTGGCTAGTGGTGGTTGAAGGACTGTTGAAGGATGTGGCAAAAGGTGAACTCATCGTCGAAGAGGGGGTCTTGCTCTTTTCAGAGGGACCCCTAGTTCATGTCTTGGTAGCTTTGGATGAGCTCATTAGGGTGGTGCTACCCCTGACACATGACTTTAGGTCTATCCGCACTTGCTTGAGGGTGGTGGGAAGGCGGCACTCGAGCGGGAGAAGCTGGGACATGGGAGCATGTGAAGGAAATATGCCCTAGAGGCAATAATAAAGTTATTATTTATTTCCTTATATCATGATAAATGTTTATTATTCATGCTAGAATTGTATTAACCGAAAACATAATACATGTGTGAATACATAGACAAACAGAGTGTCACTAGTATGCCTCTACTTGACTAGCTCGTTAATCAAAGATGGTTATGTTTCCTAACCATGAACAAAGAGTTGTTATTTGATTAACGAGGTCACATCATTAGTTGAATGATCTGATTGACATGACCCATTCCATTAGCTTAGCACCCGATCGTTTAGTATGTTGCCATTGCTTTCTTCATGACTTATACATGTTCCTATAACTATGAGATTATGTAACTCCCGTTTACCGGAGGAACACTTTGGGTACTACCAAACGTCACAACGTAACTGGGTGATTATAAAGGAGTACTACAGGTGTCTCCAATGGTGGATGTTGGGTTGGCGTATTTCGAGATTAGGGTTTGTCACTCCGATTGTCGGAGAGGTATCTCTGGGCCCTCTCGGTAATACACATCACATAAGCCTTGCAAGCATTATAACTAAGATGTTAGTTGTGAGATGATGTATTACGGAACGAGTAAAGAGACTTGCCAGTAACGAGATTGAACTAGGTATTGGATACCGACGATCGAATCTCGAGCAAGTAACATACCGATGACAAAGGGAACAACGTATGTTGTTATGCGGTCTGACCGATAAATATCTTCGTAGAACATGTAGGAGCCAATATGGGCATCCAGGTCCCGCTATTGGTTATTGACCGAAGACGTGTCTCGGTCATGTCTACATTGTTCTCGAACCGTAGGGTCCGCACGCTTAACGTTACGATGACAGTTATTATGAGTTTATGCATTTTGATGTACCGAAGGTTGTTCGGAGTCCCGGATGTGATCACGGACATGACGAGGAGTCTCGAAATGGTCGAGACATAAAGATTGATATATTGTAAGCCTATGTTTGGACATCGGAAGTGTTCCGGGTGAAATCGGGATTTTACCGGATTACCGGGAGGGTTACCGAAACCCCCCGGGAGCCAAATGGGCCTACATGGGCCTTAGTGGAAAGGTGAAAGGGGCTGCCATAGAGGGCTGCGCGCCTCCCCCCTCCCCTAGTCCTATTAGGACTAGGAGAGGTGGCCGGCCACCTCTCTCTCTCTTTCCCCCTTGGAGTCCTAGTTGGAATAGGATTAGAGGGGGGAGTCCTACTCCCGGTAGGTGTAGGACTCCTCCTGCGCCTCCCTTGCTTGGCCGGCCAGCCCCTCCCCTTGGATCCTTTATATACGGGGGAAGGGGGCACCTCTAGACACACAAGTTGATCCTTGAGATCGTTCCTTAGCCGTGTGCGGTGCCCCCTGCCACCAAATTCCACCTCGATCATACTGTTGTAGTGCTTAGGCGAAGCGCTGCGTCGGTAATACATCAAGATCGTCACCACGCCGTCGTGCTGACGGAACTCTTCCTCGACGCTTTGCTGGATCGGAGCCCGAGGATCGTCATCGAGCTGAACCTGTGCTAAGAACTCGGAGGTGCCGGAGTAACGGTGCTTGGATCGGTCGGATCGGGAAGACATACGACTACTTCCTCTACGTTGTGTGATCGCTTCCGCAGTCGGTCTGCGTTGGTACGTAGACAACACTCTCCCCTCTCGTTGCTATGCATCACCATGATCTTGCGTGTGCATAGGAATTTTTTTGAAATTACTACGTTCCCCAACAGTGGTATCAGAGCCTAGGTTTTATGGTTTGATGTTATTTGCACGAGTAGAACACAAGTGAGTTGTGGGCGATACAAGTCATACTGCCTACCAGCATGTCATACTTTGGTTCGGCGGTATTGTTGGACGAGACGACCCGGACCAACCTTACGCGTACGCTTACGCGAGACCGGTTCCCTCGACGTGCTTTGCACATAGATGGCTTGCGGGCGACTGTCTCTCCAACTTTAGTTGAACCGAGTGTGGCTACGCCCGGTCCTTGAGAAGGTTAAAACGGAGTCTATTTGACAAACTATCGTTGTGGTTTTGATGCGTAGGTAAGATGAGTTCTTGCTTAAGCCCGTAGCAGCCACGTAAAACTTGCAACAACAAAGTAGAGGACGTCTAACTTGTTTTTGCAGGGCATGTTGTGATGTGATATGGTCAAGGCATGATGCTGATTTTATTGTATGAGATGATCATGTTTTGTAACCAAGTTATTGGCAACTGGCAGGAGCCATATGGTTGTCGCTTTATTGTATGCAATGCAATCGCGATGTAATGCTTTACTTTATTACTAAGCGGTAGTGATAGTCGTGGAAGCATAAGATTGGCGAGACGACAACGATGCTACGATGGAGATCAAGGTGTCGCGCCGGTGACGATGGTGATCATGACGGTGCTTCGGAGATAGAGATCACAAGCACAAGATGATGATGGCCATATCATATCACTTATATTGATTGCATGTGATGTTTATCTTTTATGCATCTTATCTTGCTTTGATTGACGGTAGCATTATAAGATGATCTCTCACTAAATTATCAAGAAGTGTTCTCCCTGAGTATGCACCGTTGCCAAAGTTCATCGTGCCCAGACACCACGTGATGATCGGGTGTGATAAGCTCTAGTCCATCTACAACGGGTGCAAGCCAGTTTTGCACACGCAGAATACTTAGGTTAAACTTGACGAGCCTAGCATATGCAGATATGGCCTCGGAACACAGAGACCAAAAGGTCGAGCGTGAATCATATAGTAGATATGATCAACATGACGATGTTCACCATTGAAAACTACTCCATCTCACGTGATGATCGGTTATGGTTTAGTTGATTTGGATCACGTGATCACTTAGAGGATTAGAGGGATGTCTATCTAAGTGGGAGTTCCTAAGTAATTTGATTAACTGAACTTAAACTTATCATGAACTTAGTACCTGATAGTATCTTGCTTGTTTATGTTGATTGTAGATAGATGGCTCGTGCTGTTGTTCCGTTGAATTTTAATGCGTTCCTTGAGAAAGCAAAGTTGAAAGATGATGGTAGCAATTACACGGACTGGGTCCGTAACCTGAGGATTATCCTCATTGCTACATAGAAGAATTACGTCCTGGAAGCACCGCTGGGTGCCAGGCCTGCTGCTGGAGCAACGCCAGATGTTATGAACGTCTGGCAGAGCAAAGCTGATGACTACTCGATAGTTCAGTGTGTCATGCTTTACGGCTTAGAATCGGGACTTCAACGACGTTTTGAACGTCATGGAGCATATGAGATGTTCCAGGAGTTGAAGTTAATATTTCAAGCAAATGCCCGAATTGAGAGATATGAAGTCTCCAATAACTTCTATAGCTGCAAGATGGAGGAGAATAGTTCTGTCAGTGAGCATATACTCAAAATGTCTGGGTATAATAATCACTTGATTCAGATGGGAGTTAATCTTCCAGATAATTGCGTCATTGACAGGATTCTCCAATCACTGCCACCAAGCTACAAGAGCTTCGTGATGAACTATAATATGCAAGGGATGAACAAGACTATTCCCGAGCTCTTCGCAATGCTGAAAGCTGCGGAGGTAGAAATCAAGAAGGAGCATCAAGTGTTGATGGTCAACAAGACCACTAGTTTCAAGAAAAAGGGCAAAGGGAAGAAGAAGGGGAACTTCAAGAAGAACAGCAAGCAAGTTGCTGCTCAGGAGAAGAAACCCAAGTCTGGACCTAAGCCTGAAACTGAGTGCTTCTATTGCAAGCAGACTGGTCACTGGAAGCGGAACTGCCCCAAGTATTTGGCGGATAAGAAGGATGGCAAGGTGAACAAAGGTATATGTGATATACATGTTATTGATGTGTACCTTACTAGAGCTCGCAGTAGCACCTGGGTATTTGATACTGGTTCTGTTGCTAATATTTGCAACTCGAAACAGGGACTACGGAATAAGCGAACGCTAGCAAAGGACGAGGTGACGATGCGCGTGGGAAACGGTTCCAAAGTCGATGTGATCGCGGTCGGCACGCTACCTCTACATCTACCTTCGGGATTAATATTAGACCTAAATAATTGTTATTTGGTGCCAGCGTTGAGCATGAACATTATATCTGGATCTTGTTTAATGCGAGACGGTTATTCATTTAAATCAGAGAATAATGGTTGTTCTATTTATATGAGTAATATCTTTTATGGTCATGCACCTTTGAAGAGTGATCTATTCTTGTTGAATCTCGATAGTAGTGATACACATATTCATAATGTAGAAGCCAAAAGATGCAGAGTTGATAATGATAGTGCAACTTATTTGTGGCACTGCCGTTTAGGTCATATCGGTGTAAAGCGCATGAAGAAACTCCATACTGATGGGCTTTTGGAACCACTTGATTATGAATCACTTGGTACTTGCGAACCGTGCCTCATAGGCAAGATGACTAAAACACCGTTCTCCGGTACTATGGAGAGAGCAACAGATTTATTGGAAATCATACATACCGATGTATGTGGTCCGATGAATATTGAGGCTCGTGGCGGATATCGTTATTTTCTCACCTTCACAGATGATTTAAGCAGATATGGATATATCTACTTAATGAAACATAAGTCTGAAACATTTGAAAAGTTCAAGGAATTTCAGAGTGAAGTTGAAAATCATCGTAACAAGAAAATAAAGTTTCTACGATCTGATCGTGGAGGAGAATATTTGAGTTACGAGTTTGGTGTACATTTGAAAAATTGTGGAATAGTTTCGCAACTCACGCCACCCGGAACACCACAGCGTAATGGTGTGTCCGAACGTCGTAATCATACTTTACTAGATATGGTGCGATCTATGATGTCTCTTACTGATTTACCGCTATCGTTTTGGGGTTATGCTTTAGAGACGGCCGCACTCACGTTAAATAGGGCACCATCAAAATCCGTTGAGATGACGCCTTATGAACTATGGTTTGGCAAGAAACCAAAGTTGTCGTTTCTTAAAGTTTGGGGCTGCGATGCTTATGTGAAAAAGCTTCAACCTGATAAGCTCGAACCCAAAGCGGAGAAATGTGTCTTCATAGGATACCCAAAGGAGACTGTTGGGTATACCTTCTATCACAGATCCGAAGGCAAGACATTCGTTGCTAAGAATGGATCATTTCTAGAGAAGGAGTTTCTCTCGAAAAAGTGAGTGGGAGGAAAGTAGAACTTGACGAGGTAACTGTACCTGCTCCCTTATTGGAAAATAGTACATCACAGAAAACTATTTCTGCGACACCTATACCAATTAGTCAGGAAGCTAATGATGATGATCATGAAACTTCAGGACAAGATACTACTGAACCACGTAGATCAACCAAAGTGAGATCCGCACCAGAGTGGTACGGTAATCCAATTCTGGAAGTCATGCTACTAGATCATGATGAACCTACGAACTATGAAGAAGCGATGGTGAGCCCAGATTCCGCAAAGTGGCTTGAGGCCATGAAATCTGAGATGGGATCCATGTATGAGAACAAAGTATGGACTTTGGTTGACTTGCCCGATGATCGGCAAGTAATTGAGAATAAATGGATCTTCAAGAAAAAGACTGACGCTGACGGTAATATTACTGTCTATAAAGCTCGACTTGTCGCAAAAGGTTTTCGACAAGTTCAAGGGGTTGACTACGATGAGACCTTCTCACCCGTAGCGATGCTTAAGTCCGTCAGAATCATGTTAGCAATCGCCGCATTTTATGATTATGAAATATGGCAGATGGATGTCAAAACTGCATTCCTGAATGGATTTCTGGAAGAGTTGTATATGATGCAACCAGAAGGTTTTGTCGATCCAAAGGGAGCTAACAAAGTGTGCAAACTCCAGTGATCCATTTATGGACTGGTGCAAGCATCTCGGAGTTGGAATAAACGCTTTGATAGTGTGATCAAAGCATTTGGCTTTATACAGACTTTTGAAGAAGCCTGTATTTACAAGAAAGTGAGTGGGAGCTCTGTAGCATTTCTGATATTATATGTGGATGACATATTGCTGATTGGAAATGATATAGAATTTCTGGATAGCATAAAGGGATACTTGAATAAAAGTTTTTCGATGAAAGACCTCGGGGAAGCTGCTTACATATTAGGCATAAAGATCTATAGAGATAGATCAAGACGCTTAATTGGACTTTCACAAAGCACATACCTTGACAAGATTTTGAAGAAGTTCAAAATGGATCAAGCAAAGAAAGGGTTCTTGCCTGTGTTACAAGGTGTGAAGTTGAGTCAGACTCAATGCCCGATCACTGCAGAAGATAGAGAGAAAAATGAAAGATGTTCCCTATGCTTCAGCCATAGGCTCTATCATGTATGCAATGCTGTGTACCAGACCTGATGTGTGCCTTGCTATAAGTTTAGCAGGGAGGTACCAAAGTAATCCAGGAGTGGATCACTGGACAGCGGTCAAGAACATCCTGAAATACCTGAAAAGGACTAAGGATATGTTTCTCGTATATGGAGGTGACAAAGAGCTCACCGTAAGAGGTTACGTTGATGCAAGCTTTGACACTGATCCGGACGATTCTAAATCGCAAACCGGATACGTGTTTACTTTAAACGGTGGAGCTGTCAGTTGGTGCAGTTCTAAAGAAAGCGTCGTAGCGGGATCTACATGTGAAGCGGAGTACATAGCTGCTTCAGAAGCAGCGAACGAAGGAGTCTGGATGAAGGAGTCCATATCCGATCTAGGTGTCATACCTAGTGCATCGGGTCCAATGAAAATCTTTTGTGACAATACTGGTGCAATTGCTTTGGCAAAGGAATCCAGATTTCACAAAAGGACCAACACACATCAAGAGACGCTTCAACTCCATCCGGGATCTAGTCCAGGTGGGAGACATAGAGATTTGCAAGATACATACGGATCTGAATGTTGCAGACTCGTTGACTAAGCCTCTTCCACGAGCAAAACATGATCAGCACCAAGGCTCCATGGGTGTTAGAATCATTACTGTGTAATCTAGATTATTGACTCTAGTGCAAGTGGGAGACTGAAGGAAATATGCCCTAGAGGCAATAATAAAGTTATTATTTATTTCCTTATATCATGATAAATGTTTATTATTCATGCTAGAATTGTATTAACCGGAAACATAATACATGTGTGAATACATAGACAAACAGAGTGTCACTAGTATGCCTCTACTTGACTAGCTCGTTAATCAAAGATGGTTATGTTTCCTAACCATGAACAAAGAGTTGTTATTTGATTAACAAGGTCACATCATTAGTTGAATGATCTGATTGACATGACCCATTCCATTAGCTTAGCACCCGATCGTTTAGTATGTTGCTATTGCTTTCTTCATGACTTATACATGTTCCTATAACTATGAGATTATGTAACTCCCGTTTACCGGAGGAACACTTTGGGTACTACCAAACGTCACAACATAACTGGGTGATTATAAAGGAGTACTACAGGTGTCTCCAATGGTGGATGTTGGGTTGGCGTATTTCGAGATTAGGGTTTGTCACTCCGATTGTCGGAGAGGTATCTCTGGGCCCTCTCGGTAATACACATCACATAAGCCTTGCAAGCATTATAACTAAGATGTTAGTTGTGAGATGATGTATTACGGAACGAGTAAAGAGACTTGCCAGTAACGAGATTGAACTAGGTATTGGATACCGACGATCGAATCTCGAGCAAGTAACATACCGATGACAAAGGGAACAACGTATGTTGTTATGCGGTCTGACCGATAAAGATCTTCGTAGAACATGTAGGAGCCAATATGGGCATCCAGGTCCCGCTATTGGTTATTGACCGGAGACGTGTCTCGGTCATGTCTACATTGTTCTCGAACCGTAGGGTCCGTACGCTTAACGTTACGATGACAGTTATTATGAGTTTATGCATTTTGATGTACCGAAGGTTGTTCGGAGTCCCGGATGTGATCACGGACATGACGAGGAGTCTCGAAATGGTCGAGACATAAAGATTGATATATTGGAAGCCTATGTTTGGACATCGGAAGTGTTCCGGGTGAAATCGGGATTTTACCGGATTACCGGGAGGGTTACCGGAACCCCCCGGGAGCCAAATGGGCCTACATGGGCCTTTGTGGAAAGGTGAAAGGAGCTGCCATAGAGGGCTGCGCGCCTCCCCCCTCCCCTAGTACTATTAGGACTAGGAGAGGTGGCCGGCCACCTCTCTCTCTCTCTTTCCCCCTTGGAGTCCTAGTTGGAATAGGATTGGAGGGGGGAGTCCTACTCCCGGTAGGAGTAGGACTCCTCCTGCGCCTCCCTTGCTTGGCCGGCCAGCCCCTCCCCTTGGATCCTTTATATACGGGGGCAGGGGGCACCTCTAGACACACAAGTTGATCCTTGAGATCGTTCCTTAGCCGTGTGCGGTGCCCCCTGCCACCAAATTCCACCTCGATCATACCGTTGTAGTGCTTAGGCGAAGCCCTGCGTTGGTAGTACATCAAGATCGTCACCATGCCGTCGTGCTAACGGAACTCTTCCTCAACGCTTTGCTGGATCGGAGCCTGAGGATCGTCATCGAGCTGAACGTGTGCTAAGAACTCGGAGGTGCCGGAGTAACGGTGCTTGGATCGGTCGGATCAGGAAGACGTACGACTACTTCCTCTACGTTGTGTGATCGCTTCCGCAGTCGGTCTGCGTTGGTACGTAGACAACACTCTCCCCTCTCGTTGCTATGCATCACCATGATCTTGCGTGTGCATAGGAATTTTTTTGAAATTACTACGTTCCCCAACAGTGGTATCAGAGCCTAGGTTTTATGGTTTGATGTTATTTGCACGAGTAGAACACAAGTGAGTTGTGGGCGATACAAGTCATACTGCCTACCAGCATGTCATACTTTGGTTCGGCGGTATTGTTGGACGAGACGACCCGGACCAACCTTACGCGTACGCTTACGTGAGACCGGTTCCCTCGACGTGCTTTGCACATAGATGGCTTGCGGGCGACTGTCTCTCCAACTTTAGTTGAACCGAGTGTGGCTACGCCCGGTCCTTGAGAAGGTTAAAACGGAGTCTATTTGACAAACTATCGGTGTGGTTTTGATGCGTAGGTAAGATGAGTTCTTGCTTAAGCCCGTAGCAGCCACGTAAAACTTGCAACAACAAAGTAGAGGACGTCTAACTTGTTTTTGCAGGGCATGTTGTGATGTGATATGGTCAAGGCATGATGCTGATTTTATTGTATGAGATGATCATGTTTTGTAACCAAGTTATCGGCAACTGGCAGGAGCCATATGGTTGTCGCTTTATTATATGCAATGCAATCGCGATGTAATGCTTTACTTTATTACTAAGCGGTAGTGATAGTCGTGGAAGCATAAGATTGGCGAGACGACAACGATGCTACGATGGAGATCAAGGTGTCGCGCCGGTGACGATGGTGATCATGACGGTGCTTCGGAGATGGAGATCACAAGCACAAGATGATGATGGCCATATCATATCACTTATATTGATTGCATGTGATGTTTATCTTTTATGCATCTTATCTTGCTTTGATTGACGGTAGCATTATAAGATGATCTCTCACTAAATTATCAAGAAGTGTTCTCCCTGAGTATGCACCGTTGCCAAAGTTCGTCGTGCCCAGACACCACGTGATGATCGGGTGTGATAAGCTCTAGTCCATCTACAACGGATGCAAGCCAGTTTTGCACACGCAGAATACTCAGGTTAAACTTGACGAGCCTAGCATATGCAGATATGGCCTCGGAACACAGAGACCGAAAGGTCGAGCGTGAATCATATAGTAGATATGATCAACATAACGATGTTCACCATTGAAAACTACTCCATCTCACGTGATGATCGGTTATGATAAAAATGTATTAAAATTGTAGCAGCCATAACATTTTGTAAGAGTCGAAAAGGCTGAAATCTCTTATATTGTAAATGATCGTTCTTCATGCAATATTTGTTTCAGAATTTGGACGGCGGATAGATTCAAGAAGCGAGGTTGGGGAAATTTCAGCCTATGCACCCTTTGCAGAAGGACAAACAAGACATCCGTGCACCACTTCTTTCGGTGCAGGTCCACGATGTGCATATGGATATTGGTATAGGAGTGGCTTGGCCTAGGGGCTATGGAGATTCATCAATGGTCGGTGAAACGCAGCGTCAAACATTTGTGGAAAAACATGTTGAAGCCCAACAGAGAGAACCAGAAGGCCATGGCTTCCTTAACTATGCTTGTTAGTTGGGTCATTTGGAACAAGAGAAATGCTAGAGTTTTTAGGAAGAAATCAACGCCGCCCTTCTACAATATCAAACTTATCCCAGAAAAATCCAAACTTTGGGTCACAGCAGGAGCTAGACACGTGAGTATCATCATGCCACGAGAGTACTTGTTGTTTATTTTGTTGACTGGCCTTATATGCATGACCGAGTCCAAGGTTACATGTTCCAGGGCTAGCCCAGACCTGAACTCGATATCGCGGATCTCTTCAGCTAGCGGCGCATGCCCTTGCTCTCTTCCTCTTCAGGACAGCAAGAACAAGGTTCCGAGGCTTCCGTGTTATCAGACTCCTACAGTTATAAGTGATCTGCTAGATGATGCTGAGTTCCGTAAACAAAATTGTTGACCCTCGAATATAACTTATAAAGGATCTGGTAGAGATGCCTTACATTGGTTTTGCTATTTTTTAGGTACCTCAAATTCTTTGTCGCGTCAGTCACTTTTTTGGGAAAGCCGGACCTCGCTAGAGAAGAAGAAGCCCCACTATCTATCTTAGGGATGGGGTTGCAGGTTCGTCGGGAAGCATCAACCTCGCTATCTATCTTAGGGTTGTGGGGTGCAGGAGAATAGCCAGAGTTGTTCATTGGTGTGTGGCTTAGAGGGATGGCCATGGCAATGACCAGCAACGGCGGTAGGGGTGGTTGGGGACTGAGGGGGAGCTGGGATGGCGAGGCGGTGCGCGGTAATACCTCGTTGGCCACCGGGGGGTGTGGAGGCATGCGGATGGGGTGGAGTAGGCCCCGGGGGAGGAGGAACCGTCATGCCGGAGGAAGAAGATGAACAAGACGAGGCATGATTATACCCGTTGGATATTGATCTGATGGTCGGAAAATAAAGTGAATGATTAAAACTGTTTTTTTTTCATGTGCCTGTTAAATTGACGGCCCCCCTAACATAGGAAGGAGGAGGTTTGTTGGGTTCCTACTTCATCAGCATCTCGTGTGCAAAGGCCATGATGATCAAAACAGTTTCTTTTTCTTACTCTCTCCTGGAGGCAAATTGTGTTGCTCACCAACTGGCGTAGCGCTCTGATGATTCTCAATTAGATTTCAATTGGTATGGTGATCCGCCCTCTTCTCTGTTGCCCTTTGTTTTGAAAGATGTAACTCTTCTCAGTTGATTAATTAAGTTTGGGGATATTTAGTCGGGTGTACGTAGGGATCTGCTTGATTACGTCGATTTAGTCGGGGCGACAGAAATTACATGTATCCCTGCAGAAAAACGGCAGTACATACACTTCAGAGCTTGCCGCAATCGTAGTCCGGCATCATGAGCAGCGTCTTGGCGAGCACCCCGGACAGCAGCTTGTCCCGCACAAAGCTCACCACGGCGTGGTCGCTCTCCTGCACGAACCCCATCGCGTAGGACGCCGCGATCACCTGCGCGCTCCTCCACCGCCGCATGCCGGCGTACCTGCGCAGGGCCGCGACGACCCTCTCCCTCTCCTCCCCGTCGCCGGCGCCGACGATGGCGTCGCCGAGGCAGCGGGCGAGGACGACGCCGTCCTCGAGCGCCGTGCACGCGCCCTCCGCCAGGTCCGGCGTCGTCGGGTGGAGCGCGTCGCCGGCGACGCAAACGTTCCCCTTGCTGATGCTGGCGAACAGGAGCGATAGCGGGGAGCGGAACCGCAGCGGCGCGGCGAGCACGTCGCTCATCTCGCTCCTCTCCACGGCCTCCAGCACCTCGGGGCCCACCTTGGCGCCCCTCATTTTGGTCAGCACGAACTGCTTCATCGCCGCGGCGCTCCGGTCCTCCTTGCCGTTGGCATCCGGGGAAGGAGCAGGAGACCAGGTGAAGAACCAGTAGACGTCGGTGTCGCTCCAGGGCACCAAGCCGGCGCGGAAGCCTTCGCCGACGAACTGCAGGATCTTGGGCTCGAAGCCGTGGCCTTCGGGGTACCTGGCGTATCCCCGCGTGGCCGTGCGCCCGGACTCGGACGGCTTCGCGAGCCCAAGCCATTTCGCGACCACCGAGTTGATCCCGTCGCAACCGATCAGCACCTTTGCCCGGAGAGTCGAGCCGTCGGCGAGATGGAGGATCTTGGCGCCGTCCTGGTCGTCGATGGAGACGATCTTGGAGGAGTAGCGGACGGTGCCTGGCGGCAGCTCTTCCTCCAGCGCCTGGAGCAGCACGTTACGCTGCACGCACCGGACCTCATGGGGTCCCCTGCACCAACATCGATCATAGTGAAAACTCTGCTTTCGCCATTGCACCAAAGAACAGAGTTGAGATCGATCGATATGGTGGTGGATGCATGGAAATCTCCTCACAATTTTCCGTTCACCCGGAGATCCATTTCTCGCGCTATTTCTCCCGTAGACGAAGCCATGACCCGCAACCTGACCAACGAGAGACAGACTCATCATCTCATCACCGGACTGTTGTAAATGTACAGAAAAAACGAGTGCAGCATCGAAAACATACCCCTGCAGCTGCAGATGTCGGCCCCTCATCTTGTCCCCGACCCCGAGGGCGTCAAGGGCGCGGAAAGCGTTGGTCCATGTGAAGAAGACGAAGCCGGACGTGCGGCGCTCCGGCGAGGACTCCAGCACCACGCTCCGAACGCCCTTCCGGTGGAGTCCCAGAGCGACGGCGAGGCCGGCCAGTCCGGCGCCGGCAATCACAATGTCCTCGGCTGCGTCCTGCTGTTGGATTCCGGCCGCCATTGCTTACGTATCAGCTGGTCGAAGAGTGACCACTATGGTGGTCAGTGTGCGATCGATCGTCAGTATGGTAGTGGGAAGCCGTTGTGAGAAACAAGAGTGAGTGATCAGTACATATATGCTTGCAGTTGCAGGAGCGAAGCAACAGAGAGGGCTTGATTGACGTCATTGCTGATGATGCGGCCGCCGGCTGCGACACCGCGACCGTCCCCAGAACACGCCAGCGACGGACAAACATCAATCTTGAGTGTGGCTTCCTTATTTTAATCATGGATTTTGGGAGCAAGGCGGAGCCGAAAATGATTGATTGATTGGAACCACTGAACCACGGCGGGATGGAGCCCATCAATGACATATGCATGCACCTAAATACTCTTTCCGTTTCAAATTACTCGTCGTAAAAATGAATGTATCTAGAACTAAAATACATCTAGATACATCCATACCTGCGACAAGTAATTCGGAACAGAGAAAATAGTTTGGTTACGACCAAAATCAATGCTACGCCTAATTAGAAGTTTAGGTTATGTTTTACCTAATGGTAATTAGCTAGTTGGCAAATTATGATTGAGATTGCGAGTAGAGGGGAGAAGGGGCCTACCCCTGAAATTAAGGGGGAGGGGCGAAGAGAATTGGTGAAGGAAAGTTACCTAAACTTTTGAAACTTGTTCGAGGGTGTAGGATTGTTGTTTGGTTACCGCTTCACGCCACACAATGAGTGAGATTTTATAATAATCGGACCCACAAAGAGAAATACATGGGTGCTCTCAGGTCCCAGCACACCCTATGTGCAAAAAATAATTTAGTAATTCAGAAAAGTTCAAAAAAATTCCAATCTTTTTTGGAATCAAACACGATCAAGTATTGTACTCGTATAAAAAGATTCGCCAAAGAATGACTTTCATTGCATCCTGTGTCAAAGATTCGAAAAAAGATATATACAAATACCATTCATGCTATATTATCGTCATAAATTTATCTTTTTTGCCCTGAAGTCATTGGGAACCATTTCTTGGCCAAACTTCTTATACAATACTCGATCATATTAGATTCCAAGAAGATTCAAATTTTTTGACTTTTTGAGAATTACTAAATTATTTTGTGTATAATAGAGTGTGTTGGCACTCGAAAGCCCCAAATCCGTGTGTGTCCCACGGACTGCTACTTCTATGCATAAGGGTGTCTTCAAAGCAATGCCTCAAAGTGACAGTGAAGGTTTGAACAACACGGTACATACACTTTTTACCCTCTAGTACGATTCACTAAACGTCCCAAATCAATCTGCATATCCATCTTCCTGCAACCCGGAAGAAAATTTGAAGGAGCTTCCTGGAGTCCGAGCACCACGTTGGAGTCCGCTTGGCCCACCGCAGTTAAGTTGCATGTCCTCATACCCCATGTGGTTTATTCTATAGGTCCGCTCGGCTCACCTCTGTTGTTCGACTCTGATGCTTATTTAAGGGACATGGTTGAATGCCGACTCATATATCATGTCCGCGGAAGCGTTCGGATACAGTCCAAGGACAGCGTTTGGACACAGCCCAAGGACATATGGTGTGTCTGTTTTAGGAGATAGTGCTGGAGATGTTGTAATACCTTAGTTGTCGCTACCCCAGGCCCTTCCTCCAGCTCCTTTCATCTTGCTGTCATCCGTCGTTGGTGGACATTGCCAAGCAAATGTCAGCGGATGATGGTGATAACATGGCTTTACTCGTTGGTAATCTCCCCCTCGTCGTCCTTCGCCATGTGGCCATGCATGCCATGGTCCATCTGACATCATGGTTATTGCAACGAGGGGACCTTGACAGCAGAGCGACCCACGTGGCGGTCTGTTGGGAGTGCTCATCAATTGATGTACTTACGACGTGTTTAGTCCGTGATATTTCAGTTGTCTTCTGCTAACACTGGTTTCTGAATATATTACCTCTGTTTGTTTGGGCTGGCCTGGTTTCAGTTCCTCTGTAATCAGAAATGGACGTTCACAAAAGCCAATACAACTCCTATCGACTGGTACCGAATAACGCCTTGCTTTGCCCCCTTCGGTTCTCCTTGTGTCACCTTGTCCCCTCAGGTTCTCGTGTTGTCCCGCAATGAGCGGCAACTCCGCCGTTCTCCTGCCGACCATCCCGGAACCACTCCTCCACCACAAGCCATGTATAAGCAACACGGGTGATCTCCCTTCGCTGCCCATTCTCCTCCAGCACGAATCCAGAGTAGCAGTGCCGAACCCCCTACATCTCCTCTTCCCTTCCACCTCCCTTGAAATGGCAAACCAAACCTTGCCTGACGCAAACGAATCATGCAATCACTCAAACCGCCACCTGATATAGGGTACCCTGATTATACTCACCCCGTTCCTAAATATTTGTTTTTTTAGAGATTTTAAATGGACTATCACATACAAACGTATATAGACATGTTTTAAAGTGTAGATTCACTAATTTTGTTTCGTATGTAGTGACTTGTTAAAAATCTCTAGAAAGACAAATATTTAGCAACGGAGGAAGTAGTAGTGAATATGTTATGTGACTTCAACCAAACGCCTCCAATGCATGTGTAGCACTGCCTATTCAAGGATATCACATGGTTCTCAAGAATGGCACGTGCAACCTCTACATAGTAGGCTGGATTGGCTATGACTGTTGGTCCTGGTCAGTCAGATGTCGATTTGGATTTGGAGGGTGTAGCAATGGGTGGTATTTCATGTGGTGTCTCCTTACATTCAACCTGTCCATCAGGCCTTTGTTGGATGGTGCCACAATACCATATACAAGTTTTTCCATGGATGTTGCATAGCAATGTATGGCAGTGTAACACCTACAATGCGGCTATATCTCCTGCGTGTCGGGACACGATTTAGAGGCATAGCCGCATGATGGTTTTGTCGCAAGAGGGGTAATCTTCACACAATCTCATGTACTGAAAAAGAAAGGGATAAAGAGTTGGCTTATAATCGTCACTTCACATAATACATAAATAATTCATACATCATCCAAAGTACAATCAAAGGCCCGACTATGAAACCAAAATAAAGGAAGACGACCCCAAATGCTAGATCTCCGATCATCCCGACTGGGCTCCACTACTGAACATCAGGAAACGAAACGTAGTAACGACCCAGATCCTTGTCGAACTCCCACTTGAGTTCTGTAGCGTCACCTGCACTGGTATCCTCGACACCTGCAACTGTTTGGAAGTATCCGTGAGTCACGAGGACTCGGCAATCTCACACCCGCGAGATCAAGACTATTTAAGCTTATGGGTAGGAGAAGGTAGTGAGTGAAGGAAATATGCCCTAGAGGCAATAATAGTGTCATTATTATATTTCCTTATATCATGATAAATGTTTATTATTCATGCTAGAATTGTATTTCCGGAAACATAATACTTGTGTGAATACATAGACAAACTAAAAGTCACTAGTATGCCTCTACTTGACTAGCTCGTTAATCAAAGATGGTTATGTTTCCTAACCATAGACATGTGTTGTTATTTGATTAACGAGATCACATCATTAGAAGAATGATATGATTGACATGACCCATTCCATTAGCTTAGCACCCGATCGTTTAGTATGTTGCTATTGCTTTCTTCATGACTTATACATGTTCCTATGACTATGAGATTATGCAACTCCCGTTTGCCGGAGGAACACTTTGTGTGCTACCAAACGTCACAACGTAACTGAGTGATTATAAAGGTGCTCTACAGGTGTCTCCAAAGGTACATGTTGGGTTGACGTATTTCGAGATTAGGATTTGTCACTCCGATTGTCGGAGAGGTATCTCTAGGCCCTCTCGGTAACGCACATCACCTAAGCCTTGCAAGCAATGCAACTAATGAGTTAGTTGCGAGATGATGTATTACGGAACGAGTAAAGAGACTTGCCGGTAATGAGATTGAACTAGGTATTGAGATACCGATGATCGAATCTCGGGCAAGTAACATACCGATGACAAAGGGAACAACGTATGTTGTTATGCGGTCTGACCGATAAAAGATCTTCGTACAATATGTAGGAGCCAATATGAGCATCCAGGTTCCGCTATTGGTTATTGACCGGAGACGTGTCTCGGTCATGTCTACATTGTTCTCGAACCCGTAGGGTCCGCACGCTTAAGGTTTCGATGACAGTTATATTATGAGTTTATTGGTTTTGATGTACCGAAGTTAGTTCGGAGTCCCGAATGTGAGCACGGACATGACGAGGAGTCCCGAAATGGTCGAGACATAAAGATGGATATATTGGCCGACTATATTCGGACACCGGAAGTGTTCCGGGTGATTTCGGAGAAAACCGGAGTGCCGGAGGGTTACCGGAACCCCCCGGGAGAAGTAATGGGCCATATGGGCCTTAGTGGAGAGAGAAGGGCAGCCAGGGTGGGCCGCGCGCCTCCTCCCCCCTGGTCCGAATTGGACTAGGAGAGGGGGGGCGGCGCCCCCCTTTCCGTCTCCCTCCCCACTTCCTTCCCCCTACTAGGACTCCTACTAGGAGGAGGACTCCTCCTTGGCGCGCCATAGGGCCGGCCGGCCTCCTCCCTTTGCTCCTTTATATACGGGGGTAGGGGGCACCCCTAGACACACAAGTTGATCCACGTGATCATTTTCTTAGCCGTGTGCGGTGCCCCCTTCCACCATAATCCTTGAAAATATTGTAGCGGTGCTTAGGCGAAGCCCTGCGACGGTAGAACATCAAGATCGTCACCACGCCATCGTGCTGACGGAACTCTTCCCCGACACTTTGCTGGATCGGAGTCCGGGGATCGTCATCGAGCTGAACGTGTGCTAAAACTCGGAGGTGTCGTAGTTTCGGTGCTTGATCGGTCGGGCCGTGAAGACGTACGACTACATCAACCGCGTTGTCATAATGCTTCCACTGTCGGTCTACAAGGGTATGTAGATCACACTCTCCCCTCTCGTTGCTATGCATCGCCATGATCTTGCGTGTGCGTAGGAAATTTTTTGAAATTACTACGTTCCCCAACAGTGGCATCCGAGCCTAGGTTTTATGTGTTGATGTTATATGCACGAGTAGAACACAAGTGAGTTGTGGGCGATATAAGTCATACTGCTTACCAGCATGTCATACTTTGGTTTGGCGGTATTGTTGGACGAAGCGGCCCGGACCAACATTACGCGTACGCTTACGCGAGACCGGTTCTCTCGACGTGCTTTGCACAAAGGTGGCTAGCGGGTGTCAGTTTCTCCAACTTTAGTTGAACCGAGTGTGACTACGCCCAGTCCTTGCGAAGGTTAAAACAGCACCAACTTGACAAACTATCGTTGTGGTTTTGATGCGTAGGTAAGATTAGTTCTTGCTTAAGCCCGTAGCAGCCACGTAAAACTTGCAACAACAAAGTAGAGGACGTCTAACTTGTTTTTGCAGGGCATGTTGTGATGTGATATGGTCAAGACATAATGCTAAATTTTATTGTATGAGATGATCATGTTTTGTAACCTAGTTATCGGCAACTGGCAGGAGCCATATGGTTGTCGCTTTATTGTATGCAATGCAATTGCGCTGTAATGCTTTACTTTATCACTAAGCGGTAGCGATAGTCGTGGAAGCATAAGATTGGCGAGACGACAACGATGCTACGATGGTGATCAAGGTGTCGCGCCGGTGACGATGGTGATCATGACGATGCTTCGGAGATGGAGATCACAAGCACAAGATGATGATGACCATATCATATCACTTATATTGATGGCATGTGATGTTTATCTTTTATGCATCTTATCTTGCTTTGATTTACGGTAGCATTATAAGATGATCTCTCACTAAATTTCAAGATAAAAATGTTCTCCCTGAGTATGCACCGTTGCCAAAGTTCGTCGTGCCCAGACACCACGTGATGATCGGGTGTGATAAGCTCTACGTCCATCTACAATGGGTGCAAGCCAGTTTTGCACACGCAGAATAATCAGGTTAAACTTGACGAGCCTAGCATACACAGATATGGCCTCGGAACACTGAGACCGAAAGGTCGAGCGTGAATCATATAGTAGATATGATCAACATAGCGATGTTCACCATTGAAAACTACTCCATTTCACGTGATGATCGGTTATGGTTTAGTTGATTTGGATCACGTAATCACTTAGAAATTAGAGGGATGTCTTTCTAAGTGGGAGTTCTTAAGTAATATGATTAATTGAACTTAAATTTATCATGAACTTAGTACCTGATAGTCTCTTGCTTGTTTATGTTTGATTGTAGATAGATGGCCCGTGCTATTGTTCCGTTGAATTTTAATGCGTTCCTAGAGAAAGCAAAGTTGAAAGATGATGGTATTAATTACACGGACTGGGTCCATAACTTGAGGATTATCCTCATTGCTGCATAGAAGAATTACGTCGTGGAAGCACCGCTGGGTGCCAGGCCTGCTGCTGGAGCAACACCAGATGTTATGAACGTCTGGCAGAGCAAAGCTGATGACTACTCGATAGTTCAGTGTGCCATGCTTTACGGCTTAGAATCGGGACTTCAACGATGTTTTGAACATCATGGAGCATATGAGATGTTCGAGGAGTTGAAGTTAATATTTCAAGAAAATGCCCGGATTGAGAGATATGAAGTCTCCAATAAATTCTATAGCTGCAAGATGGAGGAGAACAGTTCTGTGAGTGAGCATATACTCAAAATGTCTGGGTATAATAATCACTTGATTCAATTGGGAGTTAATCTCCCAGATGATTGCGTCATTGACAGAATTCTCCAATCACTGCCACCTAGCTACAAAAGCTTTGTGATGAACTATAATATGCAAGGGATGAATAAGACTATTCCCGAGCTCTTTGCAATGCTAAAAGCTGCGGAGGTAGAAATCAAAAAGGAGCATCAAGTGTTGATGGTCAACAAGACCACTAGTTTCAAGAAGAAGGGCAAAGGGAAGAAGAAGGGGAACTTCAAAAAGAACGGCAAGCAAGTTGCTGCTCAAGAGAAGAAACCCAAATCTGGACCTAAGCCTGAAACTGAGTGCTTCTACTGCAAGCAGACTGGTCACTGGAAACGGAACTGGCCGAAGTATTTGGCGGATAAGAAGGATGGCAAGGTGAACAAAGGTATATGTGATATACATGTTATTAATGTGTACCTTACTAGAGCTCGCAGTAGCACCTGGGTATTTGATACTGGTTCTGTTGCTAATATTTGCAACTCGAAACAGGGACTATGGATTAAGTGAACACTGACGGAACACTTCCCCGACACTTTGCTGGATCGGAGTCCGGGGATCGTCATCGAGCTGAACGTGTGCTAAAACTCGGAGGTGCCGTAGTTTCGGTGCTTGATCGGTCGGGCCATGAAGATGTACGACTACATCAACCGCGTTGTCATAACGCTTCCGCTGTCGGTCTACAAGGGTATGTAAATCACACTCTCCCCTCTCGTTGCTATGCATCACCATGATCTTGCGTGTGCGTAGGAATTTTTTTGAAATTACTACGTTCCCCAACAGTGAGGTGGAGCTGCAGCAAGCACTAAGCATATATGGTGGCTAACATACGCAAATAAGAGCGAGAAGAGAACCAACACAACGGTCGAGAAGCTAGAAATGATGAAGAAGTGATCCTGAAACTACTTACGTTCAAGCATAACACAAGACCGTGTTCACTTCTCGGACCCCGCCGAAAAGACGCTATCACGGCTACACACGCGGTTGATTCATTTTAATTAAGTTAAGTGTCAAGTTCTCTACAACCGGATATTAACAAATTCACATCTACCACATAACTGCGGGAACGGCTCTCGAAAGTTTATACCCTGTAGGAGTGTCCCAACTTAGCCCATCACAAGCTCTCACGGTCAACAAAGGATATTCCTTCTCCCGGGAAGACCCGGTCAGGCTCGGAATCCCGGTTACAAGACTTTTCGACAATGGTAAAACAAGACCAGCAAAGCCGCCCGATGTGCTGACAAATCCCGATAGGAGCCGCACATATCTCGTTCTCAGGGCACACCGGATAGGTCAAGCTATGAGTAAAACCGGCCCTCAAGTTACCCCGAGGTGGCCCCACAGGTTGCCGGGTTCGGATCAACACTCAGAGGAGCACTGGCCCGGGGGGTTTAAAATAAAGATGACCCTTGAGTCTGCAGAACCCAAAGCAAAGGTATAGGTGGTAGGTAGGTGTAACGCCCCTTATGTAACTTGCCATATTTGTATTCCAACTCTTGCCATTTTCGGCTATAAGTTATGATATTCCCTCATGGTTGGGTTTTGTCTTTGTTTTGCATTTTGTCCATGTCATGCATCTCATATCATGTCATCATGTGCATCGCATTCGCATACGTGTTCGTCTCATGCATCCGAGCATTTTCCCCATTGTCCGTTTTGTGATCTGACACTCCTATGTCCTCCGGCGCCCCCCTTTTGCCTCTTTTCGTGTGTGGGTGTTAAACGTTCTTGGATTGGATCGAGATTTGCCAAGCGGCCTTGGTACTCTACCGGTAGACCGCCTGTCAAGTTTCATGCCATTTGGAGTCCGTTTGTTACTCCAATGGTTAACCTAGGAACCGTATAGGCCGCGTGTGTGTTGCAGCCCAACACCCATCCAAATGACCCAAAACCCATCTAAACCCCCTCCATCCTCTCGGTCGTTCGATCACGATCGCGTGGCCGAAAACCGCACCTCATTTGAACTCTCCTAGCCCCCTCTAGCTATAAATAGGTCTTCCCCGTTCAAATCGCAGGCGAAACCCTAGGTCCTCTCCACCCCGCCGCCGGACGCGTCCGCCCGACGGCCGGACGCGTGTGCCGCGCCGCCCGCACCGCTTAGCGCCCGCCACGTGTCCACCGCTTGCTGCCGCCGCACTGGCCCGCCGAGGCCCGCAGCCGGCCCTCGCGGGCCCAGCCGTCGCCGCCCCATGCCCGAGTGCTCTGCCGCCCCGCTCGCCGGCCTCCGCCGCCCTGCACCATCCGGCGACCGGCGACCCCGCGCCCGTCTCTGCCGGAGACCTCGCCGCCCGCCGGACTGGCTCCCTCGCTCCGGCCCCCTCCTTCCACAACTCCGGCGAAGCATCTCCGGCGAACTTCATAATCCGCGCGCCAGATCTGGATCCAGATCCACTAGGGTTGACCTCTATCTTCGTTTATGTCTTTTTCTGCATATTTTTTTCTAGCTATGTTCATCAGGCCATATCTCATCATCCGTAGCTCTGTTTTGCGCGTGTGATATATCAAAATGTTCGTTAGGATGTCCTCTTCTTTTTGTTCTATTGCACCATGCTTATTTGAGTCCATCTTGATGCCTAAAATGATGTTGCATGAGTGCTATATAGTGCTAGTTCCTGTTACTTAGCAGATCTTGTGCATTTGTCATTTTTGCCATGATTATTGTGTGTCTCATATGAACTTGAGCCCTACATGTGTTTTGGGATATGCCATGCCATCTTTATAGGGGTGTATTCCTTGTATTTTTGTGATCAATGTGGTGACTAGCACAAGCATGCAAAGTAGCTCTCGTGATGTTGCTGATTTCAGGCACTTAGAATTTCACTAAGTCTTTTCCCTGATGTTATTTTTATGCCATGTATTCATGTTGCTACAGAGTGATCCATGCTTCTTTTGAGTATGTTAAGTAAGGATGATTTGAGCATATGGTTGTGCTCTATCCATCCATGTCTTTGTTTGCCTTTTTGGAGTACCCTAGCATAACTCAATCTTGCTCTACTTTCGCTATAAAATGTTCCTGGCAGATTGTTTACGTGTTAATTAATTTTGCCAAGGTTTTTGTAGTTGATCCATGCATGCTATGAGATTGTTCTTGCCATGGTTAGCTTCTTGAACATGTCTTGTTGCTGGGTGTATGCTTAGTTTGTCATGCAATGCCTTGTGGTGAGTGCATCGAGCTCGCAAACATGCCTATGTAACTCTGTTTTGCCATGCCCAGTTTTCTGCCAAGTCTGAATCTGTTAATGAAACTTGCTATGTTTACATGGGTGCCATCATATCTTCTGATCCTTTTTGGCTTATGGTCAGTAAGGGACTTCTGTTACATGCTTTGAGTAGTTTCATGCCATGCCTTGTGTTGCTATGATCTGATCCTGTAGCATGTTGTTATCTTGCTCTAAACATTGCTTCCTGATGTTAAATCCTGACATGTTGTTATATTTCCACTAAGTCCGTGGAGCCGGTATCTTTTGCACTTTTGTCATGCTTGTTTGAACCTGCTATTGTGTGATTTAGCCATAGCATAGTGTTCATCTTTTGTCAAGCATCTTGAGTAGATCCCTACCATGTGCTTTGTTGCTATGTTAGAGTGCAGTAGCTTATTTTCTTGATGCATTTTTTATGGCATCATGATGTTAATCGCAGAATTGTGCCATTATTGTTTTGCTTGCCATTTGCAAACCGTGCATCCGATTCCGGTGATCTTTATATCGACTTCGACCGAAATCAACTCATCTTTCCAGCGGCACTCTTGGTTTGCCAAGTTGAGGCCTGGTTCAATATTTTCCTTCCGGAGCACGTATATGCATTGCATATTACATCCTGCATATCATGCCATGTTTTGCATCATGTTGCTTGCGCATTGCACCGTGGTTGATTGTGGTTCCCTTTGCCTGTGTTCTTGCCTTGGGTAGATCCGGGAGAAGAGTTCGTGATCGAGGAACCCGTTGAGTACGCTTACGAGGATCAAGCTTACGTCAACTCTGAGAACTTTGCAGGCAAGATGACCATACCGTCGAAATCACTTCTATCTTTGCTTGCTAGATTGCTCGCTCTATTGCTATGCCTATGCCGCAATACCTACCACATGCTTTGTCATGCCTCCCACATTGCCATGTCAAACCTCTAACCCACCTTGCCCTAGCAAACCGTTGTTTGGCTATGTTACTGCTTTGCTCAGCCCCTCTTATAGCGTTGCTAGTTGCAGGTGAAGATTGGAGTTTGTTCCTTGTTGGAACATGATTATTGTTGGGATATCATTATTATATCTTGTTTACTTTAATGCACCTATATACTTGGTAAAGGTTGGAAGGCTTGGCCTTATGCCTGGTGTTTTGTTCCACTCTTGCTGCCCTAGTTTCCGTCATACCGGTGTTATGTTCCTTGATTTTGGGTTTCCTTACGCGGTTGGGTTATAATGGGAACCCCTTGACAGTTCGCCTTGAATAAAACTCCTCCAGCAAGGCCCAACCTTGGTTTTACCATTTTCCACCTAAGACTTTTTCCCTTGGGTTCCGCGGACTCAAGGGTCATCTTTATTTTAAACCCCCCGGGCCAGTGCTCCTCTGAGTGTTGGTCCAAACTAGAGCCCCTTGCAGTGCCACCTCGGGGAAACTCGAGGGTTGGTTTTAGTTGTATGGATTTCTTATCCGGTGTGCCCTGAGAACGAGATATGTGCAGCTCCTATTGGGATTTGTCGGCACATTCGGGTGGCTTTGCTGGTCTTGTTTTACCATTGTCGAGATGTCTTGTAACCGGGATTCCGAGTCTGATCGGGTCTTCCTGGGAGAAAGAATATCCTTCGTTGACCGTGAGAGCTTGTGATGGGCTAAGTTGGGACACCCCCTGCAGGGATTTGAACTTTCGAAAGCTGTGCCCGCGGTTATGGGCAGATGGGAATTTGTTAATATCCGGTTGTAGAAAACCTGACACTTAACTTAATTAAAATGAATCAACAGCGTGTGTAGCCATGATGGTCTCTTTTCGGCGGAGTCCGGGAAGAGAACACGGTCTCGTGTTATGCTTGAACGTAAGTAGTTTTAGGATCACTTCTTGATCTTTGTAGCTTCTCGATCATGCTTTGCCTTCTCTTCTCGCTCTCATTTGCGTATGTTAGCCACCATAAATGCTAGTGCTTGCTGCAGCTCCACCTCACTACCTTTTCCTACCCATGAGCTTAAATATTATTGATCGCGAGGGTGTGAGATTGCTGAGTCCCCTTGACTCACAGATTACTTCCAAAACCAGATGCAGGTGCCGATGATGCCATTCCAGGAGATGCGACTGAACTCAAGTGGGAGTTCGACGAGGATTCAGGACGTTACTACGTTTCCTTTCCAGACAATCAGTAGTGGAGCCCAGTTGGGGCGATCGGGGATCTTATGCATTTGAGGTTGTCTTTATTTTGGTTCCGTAGTCGGACCTTGATTGTATTCTGGATGATGTAATGCTATATTTATGTATTGTATGAAGTGGCAATTGTAAGCCAACTATGTACCACTTTCTTATTCAGTACATGGGATGTGTAAAGATTACCCCTCTTGCGACATGCCTACAATGCGGTTATGCCTCTAAGTCGTGCTCCGACACGTGGGAGATATAGCCGCGTCGTGGGTGTTACAGTACGCAAATGGTAAAACCAAGGTTGGGCTTTGCTGGAGGAGTTTTATTCAAGGCGAACTATCAAGGGGTTCCCATAACACCCAACCGCGTAAGGAACACAAAATCAAGGAACATAACACCGGTATGACGGAAACTAGGGCGGCGAGAGTGGAACAAAACACTAGGAAAAAGGCCGAGCCTTGCACCCTTTACCGAGTATATAGATGCATTAAAGTAAATAAGAGATAATAATGATATCCCAACAATATCCATGTTCCAACATGGAACAAACTTCAACTTCACCTGCAACTAGCAACGCTATAAGAGGGGCTGAGCAAAAGCGATAACATAGCCAAACAACGGTTTGCTAGGAAGGTGGGTTAGAGGCTTGACATGGCAATATGGGAGGCATGATATGACAAGTGGTAGGTAGCGCGACGTAGCAATAGAACGAACAACTAGCAAAGCAAAGACAGAAGTGATATCGAGGGTATGGTCATCTTGCCTGCAAAGTTATCAGAGTTGTCAAAAGATTGATCCTCGTTAGCGTACTCAACAGGTTCCTCGTTCACGTACTCGTCTCTCGGCTCTACCCAAGGCAAGAACACAAGCAATGGAACAACAATCAATCACGGTGCAATGCACAAGCAACATGATGCAATACATGGCATGATATGCAAGATATGATATGCAATGCATATGCATGCTTCGGAAGGAAAAGAATGATCAAGGCATCAACTTGGCAAACCAAGTATGCCGCTGGAAAGGTGAGGTGATTTCGGTTGAAATCGATATAAAGATCACAAACGAATGCACGGTTTGCAAATGACAAGCAATATAAGGATGATGCGAATCTACGATTAACAGCATGATGCCACCTAGAATGCAACAAGAAACTAAGCTACTGCACTCCAACATAGCAACAAAGCATATGGCAGTGATGTACAAGAGATGCTTGACAAAACATGAACACTAAGCTATGGCTAAATCATAATAGAACAGGTTCAAACAAGCATCGCAAAAGTGCAAAAGATATAAGCATCACAGACTTAGTGAAAATACTAACATGTCAAAAATAACATCAAGAAGCAATGTTTGTATCAAGCAAACAACATGCTACAGAAAAATATCATAGCAAAAAAGGCATGGCATGATTCTTCTAAAAGCATAGAACAAAACTTCCTTACTGAACATGAGCCAAAAAGGCACAGAAGATATGATGGCACCCATGTAAACATAGCAAGTTTTATTAACAGTTTCAGACTTGGAAGAAAAACAGAGCATGGCATAAACAGATTTATGATAGCTACTTTGCGAGCTCATGCCACTCACCACAAAGCACTAAATGACAACATAAGCATACCAACAGCAATATGACATGTGCATGAAGCTAACCATGGTAAGATCAAGTTAATAGGATGCATGGGTCACTAGCAACAACCATTGCAAAATTGATTAACATGTTAACAATCTGCCAAGAATACAATATAGGAAAAGTAGAGCAAGAAAATGACATGCTAGAGCACACCATAATTACAAACAGTGGGATGAATGGATAGATCATAACCACATGTTAAAAACATCCTTACTGAAGTATCTCAAAATAAACATGGATCTCATGGTAGAATTAAGTTTACATGACATCAAAATAACAGCAGGAAAGACTTAGCAAAATCCTAAGTGCCTAAAAACAGCAACATTATGGAGCCTACTTTGCATGCTTGTGCTAGTCACCACATCGATCACAAAAATACAAGACTTGCACCCCTATAAATATGGCATGTTTTAGTTCAAAACACATGTAGATCTCATGCTCATAGAATGCACACATCAAATGCAACAAAAATGACAAATCACCATGTTCTGCTAAGCACCAGCAGTTAACATTTTATAGCACTCTTGCAACAATGAAAATGGCATCATAATGGCCAGTAACATGCATCGAAATGCCGCTAAAACGAAGATCTCAATGAGACGAACATTTTGACATATCATATGCATGATTGGGAGCACCGAGCACGGAGATGTGACATAATGAAGATGGCATAAAAATATCACAGAAAAATGACTTAGACGAAGATCACCTCCCAGATCTGGATCTAGGGTTTGCACATAGATCGGGGATTGTCGGAGTCTCGCCGGAGTTGGTCGCCGGGGTGGAGGGAGATGGCCGGCCGGAGCTCGAGGAGGGGGTGGCCGGACCCAGATCGGCAGCGGGCGGCGGACGACGGGAGGTGGGCGGCGCGCGGCGGCGGTGACGGCGAGCGCTGGTGGCGGCGGGGACTGGTGGCGGCGCCGGTGGAAGAGCTCGGCGGCCGGCGGCGCTGGCGCGGCTCGCGGGAGCGGGCGGAGGAGAAGCGGCGGCACTTCGGGCCGAAAGGGGGCTGACCTCGGGCCCGAGCGGGCCGGCGGCGGCGGGCGGAGCCGGCCGGACATGTGGCGCGTCACAATTGGTTGCGGGCGCGGCAGCCGAGGCGTCCGGCGTCGTCTGGGACGTGTCCGGCGCGGAGAGAGGAGCGGGGCTAGGGTTTGGACCCGGGATTTTGGAGGGATGCACATATTTATAGGTAGATGGAGGTAGGAGTGTCCAAATGAGGTGCGGTTTTATCCCACACGATCGTGATCCGACGACGGAGAACATGGAGGTGGTCTAGATGGGTTATTGGGCTGTTTTGGAGGGGTGTTGGGCTGCAACACAAAAGAGGCTTTTGTGGTTACCCGGTTAACCGTTGGGGCATCAAACGGCCTCCAAATGGAACGAAATTTGACAGGCGGTCTACCGGTGATGTACCAAGGCCACTTGACAAATCTCGGCCCATTCCGAGAACGTTTTTATCCCGCTCACGAAAGAGACAAGAGGGGTGCGCCGAGTGCATGTGGGAGTGTCGGATTGCAAAACAGACAACGAAGAAAAGGTTCGGACGCATAAGACGAACACGAATGCAAATGCAATGCACATGATGACATGAACAAAATGCAAAACAAAAGACGAAAACCCAACCACGGAGGGAATATAATAACATAAAGCCGAAAATGGCAAGAGTCGGACTTACAAATATGGCAAGTTACATCCGGGATGTTACAACACTCCACCACTACTAGAGGATCTCGTCCCGAGATCTAGGACTGAAAGAACTCCGGATATTCAGAACGGAGGTGATCCTCGCGTTCCCAGGTGGCTTCTTGGTCGGAATGGTGTGACCACTTCACTTTCAGGAATTTGATTGACTTGTTGCGAGTCTTGCGCTCGGTTTCTTCAAGAATAGCAACGGCATGCTCATGATAAGACAAATCTTCTTGAAGATAAATCTCTTCAAAGTTGATAGTGCGCTCTAGGGTCTTGAAGCACTTGCGAAGCTGTGACACGTGAAACACATCATGCACATTTACGAAGTTGGACGGAAGCTCAAGTTGATAGGCGAGGTCGCCTCTTTTGCCAATGATCTTGAAAGGACCCACGTATCTCGGGGCAAGCTTTCCTTTGATACCGAAGCGACGAGTGCCTTTCATTGGAGAGACGCAGAGGTAGACATGGTCTCTGATCTCGAAAGCCAAGTCATTGTGCTTACTATCATAGTAACTCCTCTGGCGCGATTGCGCGGCTTTGAGATTTTCACGGATGACTTTACACATTTCTTCAGCTTCTGTGATCAAGTCGTTGCCAAGAAGTTGGCGTTCACCAGTCTCTGACCAATTGATAGGAGTATGGCACTTTCTGCCATAGAGAATTTCGAATGGGGCCTTGCCCGAACTCGCTTGGAAGTTGTTGTTGTAGGAGAACTCGGCATATGGGAGACAATCTTCCCACTTCATACCGAAGGAGATGACACAAGCCCTGAGCATATCTTCAAGGATTTGATTGACTCGCTCGACTTGGGCACTAGTTTGAGGATGGAAGGTTGTGCTGAAGCGAATGTTCGTGCCCATGGCCTTCTGGAAGGAGTCCTAGAACTTAGAGGTAAAAATGCTTCCGCGGTCTGAAGAGATCAATTGTGGAATACCATGCAAGGAGACAATCCTGGAGGTGTATAGCTCTGCCAACTGAGCTGCTGTGATAGATTCTTTGATTGGAAGGAAATGAGCCACTTTAGTAAGCTTGTTAATGACAACGAAAATAGCATCATTCCCACGCTTGGACTTGGGAAATCTAGTAATGAAGTCCATTTCAATATGGTCAAACTTCCATTCTGGAATAGCAAGAGGGTGGAGGAGACCAGCTGGTCGTTGGTGTTCTGCTTTCACCCTTCGGCAGACATCACATTCATTCACGAACTGAGCAATCTCTCGCTTCATTCGAGTCCACCAATACGACTGCTTGAGGTCATGGTACATCTTCATACTTCCAGGATGAATGGAAAGAATAGAATTGTGCGCCTCATTCATTATGACCTTCCTTAGATCACCTTTAGGAACCACAATCCGGTCCTCGAAGAAAAGAATGTCTTTGTCATCAATGCGATAGCACTTGTATTTGGGCTGGCTCTTGGCAATCCCATGTTTCACCTTCTTCACCATGGTATCCATGAGTTGTGCCTCACGAATTTGATCTTCCAAAGTAGGAGAGACTTGGAGGTTGGCAAGAAAGCCTTGAGGAACAACTTGGAGATTGAGTTTGCGAAAATCTTCACAAAGGTCCGATTGGAAGGGCTTGAGAATTAAGCTGTTGCAATAAGTCTTCCTACTCAAAGCATCTGCAATGACATTGGCCTTACCTAGAGTATATTCAATACTCGGATTGTATTCTTGAATCATTTCGACCCATCGAGTCTGCCTGAGGTTGAGTTTGGGTTGTGTGAAGATGTACTTGAGGCTCTTATGATCTGTGAAAATGTCCACTTTCCTTCCCAACAAGAGATGTCTCCACGTTAATAATGCATGGACAACTACCGCCAACTCAAGATCGTGAGTGGGGTAGTTCCTTTCGTTGGGATTCAACTAACAAGAGGTATAAGCCACAACTTTATTCTCTTGCATTAACACAGCGTCGAGACCTTGCAAGGAAGCATCACAGAAAACTTCGAATGGCTTGGATTCATCGGGAGGAGTCAAGACATGAGCTGTGACTAGCTTCTCTTTGAGGGTGTTGAAATCAACATCACATTCAGGCGTCCAGACATACTTGACATGCTTCTGGAGGAGGTTGGAAAGAGGCTTTGCAATCTTTGAGAAATTCTCAACGAATCCTCGACAATAGCTTGCAAGCCCAAGAAAACTGCGGAGATGCTTGACATTCTGAGGAGGTTCCCAACTCACAATTGCGGACACCTTCTCGGGATTAATAGCGATGCCCTTAGCGGAGATGATATGGCCAAGGTAAAGAACCTCATCAAGCCATAACTCACACTTGGAAAAGTTTGCATAGAATTGATGCTCTCTGAGCTTGTCGAGCACCAATCTCAAATGCTTGGCATGATCCTCCTTATTCTTGGAGAAGACCAAAATACCATCGAGATACACCAGGACGAAATCATTTGTGTAAGGGTTGAGGATGAAGTTCATCATGCGAGAGAACGTTGGAGGAGCATTGACAAGGTCGAAAGACATGACAGTATATTCATAAGAACCATAGCTTGTTCTGAAAACTGTCTTGGGGATATCTTCTTCACGAATGTGAATCTGATGATAACCCATACGGAGGTCAAGCTTGGAGAATACTTTAGCACCTTTAAGTTGCTCGAATAGCTCATTGATGTTGGGAAGTGAATACTTATTCTTAATTTTCTTCTTGTTCAATGGACGGTAGTCGACACAAAGTCGGTCCATTTCATCCTTCTTCCCGACAAAAAGAACACCACAACCCCATTGAGGGAGTCCTGGATTAGGGGGTGTCCAGATGGCCGGACTATACCTTCAGCCGGACTCCTGGACTATGAAGATACAAGATTGAAGACTTCGTCCCGTGTCCGGAAGGGACTTTCCTTGGCGTGGAAGGCAAGCTTGGCGATACGGATATATAGATCTCCTACCATTGTAACTGACTTTGTGTAACCCTAACCCTCTCCGGTGTCTATATAAACCGGAGGGTTTTAGTCCGTAGGACAACATACAGAACAACTATCATACCATAGGCTAGCTTCTAGGGTTTAGCCTCTCCGATCTCGTGGTAGATCTACTCTTGTACTTCCCATATCATCAATATTAATCAAGCAGGACGTAGGGTTTTACCTCCATCAAGAGGACCCGAACCTGGGTAAAACTTCGTGTCCCTTGCCTCCTGTTACCATCCGGCCTAGACTCACAGTTCGGGATCCCCTACCCGAGATCCGCTGGTTTTGACACTGACATCGGTGCTTTCATTGAGAGTTCCTCTGTGTCGTCGCCATTAGGCTTGATGGATCCTACGATCATCAATAGCGATGCAGTCCAGGGTGAGACCTTCCTCCCCGGACAGATCTTCGTCTTCGGCGGCTTCGCACTGCGGGCCAATTCACTTGGCCATCTAGAGCAGATCGAAAGCTATGCCCCTGGCCGTCAGGTCAGATTTGGAAGTTTAAACTACACGGCTGACATCCACGGGGACTTGATCTTCGACGGATTCGAGCCACTGCCGAGCGCGCTGCACTGTCACGACGAGCATGATCTAGCTCTGCCGCCGAACAGTGCCCTGGAGGCCGCACCCGCATCGGCTTCGACCCTTAACTCGGAGCCAACTGCACCGATCGAGGATGGGTGGTCGGACGCCGCCTCGGGGGCTGCGATCCCAACGGCAATCGAGCTGAACACCATCCCCGCACTCCGCGAGACTCATGATTCCAAGGAGCTGGACTCCTCTCCGGACTCCGAACCCTCCGCGCCCCTGCCGATCGAATCCGATTGGGCGCCGATCATGGAGTTTACTGCCGCGGACATCTTTTAGCACTCGCTTTTTGGCGATATTTTGAAGACACTAAAGTCTCTCTCTTTATCAGGAGAGCCCTGGTCGGACTACGGTCAGCAAGGTTGGGATACGGACGATGAAGAAATTAAAAGCCCACCCACCACCCACTTTGTAGCCACTGTCGAGGATTTAACCGACATGCTCGACTTCGACTCTGAAGACATCGACGGTATGGACGCCGATGCAGGAGACAATGAAGAACCAGCGCCTATTGGGCCCTGGAAAGCCACCTCGTCATATGACATATACATGGTGGACACCCCAAAAGAAGGAGATGGCGATGGAACAGCGGAGGATGACCCCTCCAAGAAACAGCCTATGCGTCAGCGTCAGCGGCGCCGCTCAAAATCCCGCCAAAGCAAATACGGTGATTCTAGCACGGGAGATAATAATACTCCGGAGAGTGCCAAAGAAAACCCCCTCCAGCAAAATTCAACACAGGAGGATGGAGAAGCCAGCCCTCATGAGAGAGCGGCAGACAGAGAGGTCGAGGACGATAATTATATGCCTCCCTCCGAAGACGAGGCAAGCCTCGACGACGACAAATTCGTCATGCCAGAGGATCCCGTCGAGCAAGAGTGTTTTCAACGCAGGATTATGGCCATAGCAAGAAGCCTCAAGAAAAAACAGCAACAGCTTAGAGCTGATCAAGATTTGCTAGTCGACAGATGGACTGAAGTCCTTGTGGCCAAAGAGCATAAACTCGAACGCCCCTCCAAGAGCTACCCAAAGCGCAGGTTGCTACCCCGATTAGAGGAGGAAGCACTTAAACCTACATCACCAGCACTTGATACGGCCGACCGGCCACCTCGTGGCCGCGACAGAGAGGCCTCTCGGCCCTCCACTCAAGCCGCACCCTGTACCAAGGCACGGGAAAATGCACCTGACCTGCGAGATATGTTGGAGGACAAGGCAAGGCAAAGAAGATCGATCTACGGATCGCGTGGGCGCCCCACAACTCGAGACGGTAACCGTCATGCCGGACACAAATCCGGTAGGGCCGAACACAGTAGACAAAGCTCATTGGAGCTACATCATGATATAGCCCAGTACAGAGGCGCCGCACACCCACTATGCTTCACAGATGAAGTAATGGATCATCAAATCCCCGGGGGTTTCAAATCCGTAAACATCGAATCATATGATGGCACAACAGATCCCGCGGTTTGGATCGAGGATTATCTCCTTCATATCCACATGGCCCGCGGCGATGATCTCCACGCCATCAAATACCTCCCACTCAAGCTTAAAGGACCAGCTCGGCATTGGCTTAACAGCTTGCCAGCAGGATCAATCAGTTGTTGGGAGGACCTGGAAGCCGCATTCCTCGACAATTTCCAGGGCACTTATGTGCGACCACCAAACACCGATGACCTAAGCCACGTAATTCAACAGCCAGAGGAATCGGCCAGGCAATTCTGGACACGGTTCCTAACAAAGAAAAATCAAATAGTCGACTGTCCGGACGCAGAGGCCCTAGCAGCCTTCAAGCACAATATCCGTGACGAGTGGCTTGCCCGGCACCTTGGACAGGAAAAGCCAAAATCTATGGCAGCACTCACGACACTCATGACCCGCTTTCGCGCGCGAGAAGACAGCTGGCTTGCTCGTAGCAACAATATGACCAAGAACCCTGGTAATTCGGATACCAGGGACAGTAGTGGCACGTCGCGTCGCAACAAGCAGAAGCGCCGCATTAATGGCGACAATGTTGAGGATACGACAATTAATGCCGGATTCAGAGGCTATAAATCCGGTCAGCGGAAAAAGCCATTCAAAAGAAATCCTAGGGGCCCGTCCAGTTTGGACCGAATACTCGACCGCTTGTGCCAGATACATGGCACCCCCAAAAAGCCAGCCAATCACACCAACAGGGATTGTTGGGTGTTCAAGCAGGCAGGCAAGTTAAATGCCAAAAATACCGACAAGGGGCTGCATAGCGATGACGACGAAGAGGCCCGGCCATCGAACAACAGTGGACAGAAGGGTTTCCCCCCACAAGTGCGGACGGTGAACATGATATACGCAACCCACATCCCCAAGAGGGAGCAGAAGCGCGCGTTAAGGGACGTATACGCGGTAGAGCCAGTCGCCCCAAAGTTCAACCCATGGTCCTCCTGCCCGATCACCTTTGATCGAAGGGACCATCCCACTAGCACCCGTCATGGCGGATTCGCCGCATTGGTTCTAGACCCAATTATCGACGGATTTCATCTCACTAGAGTCCTTATGGACGGCGGTAGCAGCCTGAACCTGCTTTACCAGGATACAGTGCGGAAAATGGGCATAGATCCCTTGAGGATTAAGCCCACTAAAACGACCTTTAAAGGCGTAATACCAGGTGTAGAGGCCAACTGTACAGGCTCAGTCACACTTGAAGTGGTCTTCGGATCTCCGGATAATTTCCGAAGCGAGGAGTTAATCTTTGACATAGTCCCATTCCGCAGTGGCTATCACGCACTGCTCGGGCGAACCGCATTCGCCATGTTCAACGCGGTACTCACTACGCATACCTTAAGCTCAAGATGCCAAGCCCTCGAGGAGTAATTATGGTCAATGGAAACACCAAACGCTCCCTCCGAACGGAGGAGCACACGACGGCCCTTGCAGCGGAAGTACAAAGCAGCCTCTCCAAGCAATTCTCCAGTCCGGCCATTAAACATCCGGACACCGTCAAGCGCGCCCGGAGTAACCTACAACAAGACCGCCTGGCACGTTTCGAGCAGGCGTAGCAATGCGGCCCCAACCCCAGCCCTCGCAAAAATGTGACGCCAGTGCTTCGCGTACATAACTACGCTCTAGAAATACCATGGGTACAGGGGGAGGGGCACCATCACGGCACGCCTGAAACACGGCTTAAACCGCACCATGGGCTGCCGATTTTGTAATTTTCTCTTACTTTCAGGACTCCATTCTTCGGAAGCCCTGTTCGGCAGTTCAATTGCCGCATAAACGATGCAAGAACCAGGGAAGCAGACAAGCCATGCCGCATTACGGAACTCCCAGGTGGTCTCTATCACGAGCAGTATACCTGTTTCGCATACCATTCCGCAGCCTGCCCCTGGAACGGACATGTTAAATAGTCCAACCTTTTGCTTATCGCATTATTTGTATCGTTCTGCTTTGATCGCAGCCCTTTTTAATAAACAATGCATAGCTTTTGTCTATTTTTGCATTACTCTTTTTTTTACAAATATATGTTCCTTAATGACATGTTGCACCCGTACACTTTGGTACAGCCAAAATACGCGAGGGGCCTTAGTACCCCTCAATATGGTGTGAGAAGTCCGAACACTTTAACAAGTGCGGCACCCCGAACTTATAGCATTATATGCATCGGCTCCGAATCATGTCTTGGGTTAATAGTTGGGTTTGCCCGGCTCCTATGTTTTGGTGCCTTACGTTCCGGTATGTTGGCTAAGGTAGCACTAGGAGAACTACTGCGATTGTGCCCCAGTTGAGCTGGGCCGAGCACCTCAGTAGAGAAAGCTAAAACTGACTGTCATGATGAAGCGAGAGCTGGTCGTTGTTCGAGAGGTTTTTCGAGTCCCTAAAGACTTATGCCACTTAGAGCGAGGAGTCGGCTCTATCCGGCCAAGGCGTGGATAGCGCCCCGAACTCGGTCTTCCGAATACCAGGGGCTTCGTCGAAATTTAAAATTATAGAATTCTATGGCTAAGTGAGAGTGTTCACGCATTATATTTCGATTGCCTTGTTCGTTGTGCTGAGCGCCTCCCTCGAAGGACCCAAACATGGGGAAAAGAGCGCTCAGGTTTATCGCCGAACACCCCAGCACTAGCGGCACGGGGGCAGAAGTCGACGACTCGCCATCTCTCAGAATTTATAAATAGTCGCACAGAAGGTAATATTTTAAATTCCAACAGCATTGCTTAGCGCATATGAACAAGTTTTCAGCGCACAGGACAAAACGAGCGAGTTTTACTCAAAAATTACATCCCTGGAACATTCATCCGCCATAAGGCAGGCACCCTTCAGAACATCCTTATAATAATTCTCGGGCTTGCGATGCTCTTTTCCCGGCGGTGGCCCATCCTTCACAAGCTTCTCAGCATCCAGCTTGCCCCAGTGCACCTTAGCACAGGAAAGGGCCCTACGGGCACCTTCAATGCAGACGGAGCGCTTGATGACTTCGAGCCTTGGACAGGCCCCCACCAGCCGCCGCACCAGCCCGAAATAGCTCCCAGGTAGAGCCTCTCCAGGCCACAGCCGAACTATGAGGCCCTTCATGGCCTGTTCGGCCGCCTTGTGGAGCTTGACCAGTTGCTTCAGCTAGTCGCTCAGGGGCACGGGGTGTACGGCCTCAGCTTACTGAGACCAGAACACCTTCTCTGTCGAGCTGCCCTCCTCGGCTCGATAGAATGCAGCGGCATCGGACACGCTACGGGGAAGATCTGTGAACGCTCCTGGAGAGCTCCGGATTTGGGTAAGTAACAAGTAACTCACGTTTACGTATTTGCTTTGCATAAAGAATGCCTTACCCGCCGCTATCTTTTTCACCGCATCCAACTCCTGGAGGGTCTTCTGGGATTCGGCCTTGGCAGACTTGGCATTTTTAATAGCCACCGCGAGCTCGGACGCTCGCGTCTTTGAGTCAAGCTCCAAACTCTCATGTTTTTTCATGAGAGACTGGAGCTCTTGCCGCACCTTGCCAACCTGGGCCTCATACTTCTCCCGCTCGGTGCGCTTCGTGGCCCCCTCTTCTCAGCCTCGAGCAGCGCTTGCTTAAGGGTCGCCACCTCAGACGTGGCCCCTACAATAGCCACGATAATCCTGTCATTTTTTGCAATTGCACCTTTTTTATATATATTTAAACAAGGTATTTCTTACCTTCCTTGTCCTCGAGCTGCTTCTTGGCACGCCCGAGCTCTTGCTCGGACTGCTCGAGGTTCTGCTTTAGCGTGTCCACTTCCGCAATCAGTGCGGCGGACGCCAGCAGAGAAGCCTGCATACGCAAATTGACTCCTTTTTGTTAGACTACTGCAAATTTTATTTGATCCTCTATTCGGCTTTTCTTCCCGAACGCCAAACAGAGCATCAGGGGCTACTGTCTATGCGGTAATATTATTTACACATTCTTTACTTACCTCAAAGCCTGTTAAAAGGCTAGCACAAGCTTCAGTTAGTCCACTCTTGGCGGACTGAACCTTCTGGACCACCGCACTCATAATGGTGCGGTGCTCCTCGTCGATGGAGGCGCCTTTGAGCACCTCCAACAGATTGTCCGGCGCCTCCAGTTGGACGGGGGTCACCGGCACGCTGGGCTTGCTCCTCTTGGAAGGAGGTCGCCCGCCGGACTCTGGAACCTTTGAAGGTTCTGGAGCGGTGTCCGGCCTAGAGCCGGACTTGGAGCCCTGGGGGGTTTTATCCCCTTTACTCCTGGAGTCCGGGAGGTCGCCTTGCGGTGCCTCCAGGACCACCTCCTCCTAGCTTGGAACCTATTGGGACAACACTTCGGTGTCGTCCGTAGGGCAGGGGGAGGTAGCCGTCGGAAGCGAATTCACATCCGACGAGTCCAGTGAACCGCTCGACGACGCGTTGAGCCGGTCTTTGGGTGGGCTGCATAATCATATTCGACATAAGGGAAAGCTGTGCAATAAAGGAATACTATGAATTACTCTGATATCCGGATACTTACGATTTCGCCAGGGGCTTGGCCCTAAGCGGCCACTCCTCTCCGCCGTCGTCGGCGTCGGTGGAGTAATCCGGAGGAAGGGTTTTCCCCTTCTTGGACCCTTCGGCCTCCCCAGTGATGGCGGCCTTCCTTTTCTTCTCTCCTCCCGCTGGAGGGGGAGAGGTCTCTTCTTCCTCCTCCTCGTCTTCACGGGAGGAATGCGCCTTGGAGCCGTCGGATGATGAACTCGACACCTCCTGGCGCCGGGCACTTTTTCGAGTCCTTGTGGCCTACTTCGTGGCCTTCTTCTCCGGCACCACATAGGGTGCCAGAACCAGCAGCTTTGCCAAGCGGGCATCGGCTGGGTCTTCGGGCAAAGGAGCCGGACAGTCAATCTGTCCGGACTTCGCCTGCCAATCCTGTCAAAGCTAAGGGAGTTTAGATCCCGCATAGAGTTAAACTATGAAAAACTAATACCCTATAAAAGGTACAAACAACTTACCGCGCTAGCGTGATGCTGCACGCTGAATCCGCGATCCTCGGTAGCGGATGCGGGAGCCTCGGCGCCCTTGAAAAGCACCTTCCAGGAATCTTCGTACATCGTGTTGAAGAGCATGCTCAGAGTTCGGTGCTACACCGGGTTGAACTCCCATAGATTGAAGGCCCGTTGTTGACACGGGAGGATCCGGTGGATGAGCATAACCTGGACTACGTTGACAAGCTTGAGCTGCTTGTTCACCAGGGTTTGGATGCATGTTTGCAGTCCAGTCACCTCTTCTTTGCTGCCCCACGACAGGCCCGTCTCTTTCCAGGACGTGAGCCGCGTTGGGGGTCTGGACCGGAGCTCGGGGGCTGTGACCCACTCAGGGTCGCGTGGCTCGGTGATGTAAAACCACCACGATTGCCACCCCTTCAGGGTCTCCACAAAGGAGCCCTCGAGCCATAAGACGTTGGGCATCTTTCCCACCATGGCGCCTCCGCACTCCGCCTGGTTGCCGCGCACCACCTTCGGCTTGACATTGAAAGTCTTGAGCCATAGGCCGAAATGGGGGCGGATGCGGAGGAAAGCCTCGCACACGACGATAAACGCCGAGATGTTGAGGATGAAGTTCGGGGCCAGATCATGGAAATCCAGGCCATAGTAGAACATGAGTCCCCGGACGAATGAGTGGATAGGAAAGCCTAGTCTGTGGAGGAAGTGGGGAAGGAACACTACCCTCTCATGGGGCCTTGGGGTGGGGAGGATCTGCCCCTCTTCAGGAAGCCAATACGCGATGTCGATAGACAAGTATCTGGCCTTCCTCAGTTTTTTGATGTGTCCCTCCGTGACGGAGGAGACCATCCACTTGCCTCCCGCTCCAGACATGGCTGGAAAAGGTTGAGGTGGGGAGTGCGGACTTGGGCGCTGGAGCTCGAGTGCGCGAAAATGGATAGGCAAAGGAGGAAGAAGGCGTAGGTGAAAAGGTGGATCCTTATCCCCTTATATGGGTGGACGCAACTACGTGCCCCACCAGCCTGGTAAAACTCGCTTATCTCCAAGCGCCGTAATCAATGGCACGGTTGGGTTACCCACGCCCGTATTGATGAGAATCCCGGAATAAGGGGACACGATCTCTGCTTCAACGAGACGTGCCAAGGAAACCGCCTCGCATGACACGCTGAGGTGGGACAATAAAACGATTCGAATAAAGGCTTGGCCGTGGTGCGATGTCACACTACGGAATACGTCAGCAGATTAGATTTGTGTAAATATTATTCTCTCTATGGCAATATGTGGAAACTTATTTTGCAGACCCGGACACTATCTTTGTGTTCAAAATCTTCTATGAAGTACTTGGAGGAGGAACCCGCCTTGCAATGCCGAAGACAATCTGCGCGCCGGACTCGTCTTCATTGAAGCCTGGTTCAGGGGCTACTGAGGGAGTCCTGGATTAGGGGGTGTCCGGATGGCCAGACTATACCTTCAGCCATACTCCTGGACTATGAAGATACAAGATTGAAGACTTCGTCCCGTGTCCGGAAGGGACTTTCCTTGGCGTGGAAGGCAAGCTTGGCGATACGGATATATAGATCTCCTACCATTGTAACCGACTTTGTGTAACCCTAACCCTCTCCGGTGTCTATATAAACCAGAGGGTTTTAGTCCGTAGGACAACATACAGAACAACTATCATACCATAGGCTAGCTTCTAGGGTTTAGCCTCTCCGATCTCGTGGTAGATCTACTCTTGTACTACCCATATCATCAATAGTAATCAAGCAGGACATAGTGTTTTACCTCCATCAAGAGGGCCCAAACCTGGGTAAAACTTCATGTCCCTTGCCTCCTGTTACCATCCGGCCTAGACGCACAGTTCAGGACCCCCTACCCGAGATCCGCTGGTTTTGACAACGACACCCATGGAGATGAACTCGGTCTGATCAGAACGAGACGCTCTTGTTCATCGAGTTGTTTCTTCAATTTCTTCAGCTCCTCTGGTCCAAGCTTGTAAGGACGCTTGCAAACGGGTTACGCGTTAGGCTCAAGATCGATAACGAATTCAACTGGCCGGTGAGGAGGCATTCCCGGAAGCTCTTCTGGAAAGACATCTTGGTATTCGCAAACGACTGGAATCTGAGAGATGGCATTCAACTCGCCCTTCTCATTGAGAGAAAACAGTCGAATGGTTTCGTCACTAGCGGCATAGATGATCACATCCCCATAAGAGTGTGTCAATTGAATCTCTCTGGTAGCACAATCAAGTTGAGCCTTGTGCTTAGACAGCCAGTCCATGCCGAGAATTAGATCAATATCCGAGTCACCAAGAACAATTGGAGAAGTGATGTCTACTACACAACCTTCTTCTTGAGGACGTTGTTGGGCCTCCAAGTGCAGAGGTTTGTAGGACAGTAGCAAAGTTCCCTCAAGTGGATGACCTAAGGTTTATCAATCCGTGGGAGGCGTAGGATGAAGATGGTCTCTCTCAAGCAACCCTGCAACCAAATAACAAAGAGTCTCTTGTGTCCCCAACACACCCAATACAATGGTAAATTGTATTGGTGAACTAGTTCGGCGAAGAGATGGTGATACAAGTGCAATATGGATAGTAGATAATGGTTTTTGTAATCTGGAAATATAAAAACAACAAGGTAACTAATGATAAAAGTGAGCACAAACGGTATTGCAATGAGTTGAAACAAGGCCTAGGGTTCATACTTTCACTAGTGCAAGTTCTCTCAACAATAATAACATGATTGGATCATATAACTATCCCTCAACATGCAACAAAGAGTCACTCCAAAGTCACTAATAGCGGAGAACAAACGAAGAGATTATGGTAGGGTATGAAACCACCTCAAAGTTATCCTTTCTGGTCGGTCTATTCAAGAGTCCGTAGTAAAATAACATGAAGCTATTCGTCCCGTTCAATCTATCATAGAGTTCGTACTAGAATAACACCTTAAGACACAAATCAACCAAAACCCTAATGTCACCTAGATACTCCACTGTCACCTCAAGTATCCGTGGGTATGATTATACGATATGCATCACACAATCTCATATTCATCTATTCAACCAACACAAAGAACTTCAAAGAGTGCCCCAAAGTTTCTACCAGAGAGTCAAGACGAAAACGTGTGCCAACCCCTATGCATAAGTTCATGAGGTAACGGAACTCGCAAGTTGATCATCAAAACATACATGAAGTGGATCACGTGATATCCCATTGTCACCACAGATAAGCACATGCAAGACATACATCAAGTGTTCTCAAATCCTTAAAGACTCAATCCGATAAGATAACTTCAAAGGGAAAACTCAATTCATCACAAGAGAGTAGAGGGGGAGAAACATCATAAGATCCAACTATAATAGCAAAGCTCGCGATACATCAAGATCGTACCACCTCAAGAACACGAGAGAGAGAGAGAGAGAGAGAGAGAGAGAGAGAGAGAGAGAGAGAGAGAGAGATCAAACGCATCGCTACTGGTACATACCCTTAGCCCCGAGGGAGAACTATTCCCTCCTCGTCATGGAGAGCACCGGGATGATGAAGATGGCCACCGGAGAGGGATTCCCCCCTCCGGCAGGGTGCCGAAACGTGTCTAGATTGGTTTTCGGTGGCTACGGAGGCTTCTGGTGGCGGAACTCCCGATCTATTCTGTCCTCCGATGTTTTTAGGGTATATGGACATATATACGCAAAAGAAGTCGGTCAGGGGAGCCACGAGGGGCCCACAAGGGTGGGGGCGCGCCAGGGGGCAGGCGCGCCTCCCTGCCTCGTGGCCACCTCGAAGCTTCCTTGACGTATACTCCAAGTCTCCTGGATTGCTTCCGTTCCAAAAATAACTCTCCCGAAGGTTTCATTCTATTTGACTCCATTTGATATTCCTTTTCTTGGAAACACTAAAATAGGCAAGAAAACAACAATTTGGGTTGGGCCTCCGGTTAATAGGTTAGTCCCAAAAATAATATAAAAGTGTATAATAAAGCCCATAAACATCCAAAACAGATAATATAATAGCATGGAACAATCAAAAATTATAGATACGTTGGAGACGTATCAGCATCCCCAAGCTTAATTCCTGCTCGTCCTCGAGTAGGTAAATGATAAAAACAGAATTTTTGATGTGAAATGCTACCTAACATATTTATCGATGTAATCTTCTCTATTGTGGCAAGAATATTTAGATCCATAAGATTCAAGACAAAAGTTTAATATTGACATAAAATAATAATACTTCAAGCATACTAACAAAGTAATCATGTCTTCTCAAAATAACATGGCCAAAGAAAGCTATCCCTACAAAATCATATAGTCTCGCTATGCTCTATCTCCATCACACAAAATATTTAAATCATGCACAACCCTGATGACAAGCCGAGCAATTGTTTCATACTTTTGATGTTCTCAAACCTTTTCAATCTTCATGCAATACATGAGCGTGAGCCATGGATATAGCACTATAGGTGGAATAGAATGGTGGTTGTGGAGAAGACAAAAAGGAGGAAGATAGTCTCACATCAACTAGGCGTATCAACAGGCTATGGAGATGCCCATCAATAGATATCAATGTGAGTGAGTAGGGATTGCCATGCAACTGATGCACTAGAGCTATAAGTGTATGAAAGCTCAACAAAAGAAACTAGTGGGTGTGCATACAACTCGCTTGCTCACGAAGACCTAGGGAATTTGAATAAGCCCATCATTGGAATATATAAGCCAAGTTCTATAATGAAAGATTCCCACTAGTATATGAAAGTGACAACATAGGAGACTCTCTGTCATGAAGATCATGGTGCTACTTTGAAGCACAAGTGTGGTAAAAGGATAGTAGCATTGCCCCTTCTCTCTTTTTCTCTCATTTTTTCATTTTTTTTATTTGGGCCTTTCTCTTTTTTTTGGCCTCTTTTTTATTATTTTTATTTTTGTCCGGAGTCTCATACCGACTTGTGAGGGAATCATAGTCTCCATTATCCTTTCCTCACTGGGACAATGCTCTAATAACGATGATCATCACACTTATTTTTACTTACAACTCAAGAATTACAACTCAATACTTAGAACAAAATATGACTCTATGTGAATGCCTCCGGCAGTGTACCAGGATATGAATGACTCATGAGTGACATGTATGAAAGAATTATGAACTGTGGCTTTGCCACAAATACGATGTCAACTACATGATCATGCAAAGCAATATGACAATGATGGAGCGTGTCATAATAAACGGAACAGTGGAAAGTTGCATGGCAATATATCTCGGAATGGCTATGGAAATCCCATAATAGGTAGGTATGGTGGCTGTTTTGAGGAAGGTAAATGGTGGGTTCATGGTACCGGTGAAAGTTGCGCGGTACTAGAGAGGCTAGCAATGGTGGAAGGGTGAGAGTGCGTATAATCCATGGACTCAACATTAGTCATAAAGAACTCACATACTTATTGCAAAAATCTATTAGTTATCGAAACAAAGTACTACGCGCATGCTCCTAGAGGGATAGATTGGTAGGAAAAGACCATCGCTCGTCCCCGACCGCCACTCATAAGGAAGACAATCAATAAATAAATCATGGTCCAACTTCATCACATAACGGTTCACCGTACATGCATGCTATGGGAATCACAAACTTCAACACAAGTATTTCTCAAATTCACAACTACTCAACTAGCATGACTCTAATACACCATCTCCATATCTCAAAACAATCATCAAGTATCAAACTTCTCTTAGTATTCAATGCACTTATATGAAAGTTTATATAACACCATGTTGTTCTAAAGGACTCTCAAAATAATATAAGTGAAGCATGAGAGATCAATTATTTCTATAAAATAAAACCACCGCCGTGCTCTAAAAGATATAAGTGAAGCACCAGAGCAAATGATAAACTACTCCGAAAGATATAAGTGAAGATCAATGAGTAGTCGAATAATTATGCAACTATGTGAAGAATCTCTAACATTTAATAATTTCATATCTTGGTATTTTATTCAAACAGCAAGCAAAACTAAATAAAAATAAAATGACGCTCCAAGCAAAACACATATCATGTGGTGAATAAAAATCTAGCTCCAAGTAAGTTACTGATGAACGAAGATGAAAGAGGGTGCCTTCCGGGGCATCCCCAAGCTTAGGCTTTTGGTTGTCCTTGAATGTTACCTTGGGTTGCCTTGGGCATCCTCAAGATTATGCTCTTGCCACTCCTTATTCCATAGTCCATCGAATCTTCACCCAAAACTTGAAAACTTCACAACACAAAACATAACAAAAAAAACTCGTAAGCTCCATTAGTCTAAGAAAATAAATCACCACTTAGGTACTGTTGTGAACTCATTCCACATTCATATTGGTGCAATATCTACTGTATTCCAACTCATCTATGGTTCATACCCTCGGATACTACTCATAGATTCATCAAAATAAGCAAACAACACATAGAAAACAAAATCTGTCAAAAACAGAACAGTCTATAGTAACCTGTATCAAACGTATACTTCTGGAAGGCAAAAAAATTCTAAAATAAATTTCTGGACGTGAGGAATTTATCTATTAAGCATATTCAAAAAGAATTAACTAAATAGCTGTCAGGACCCCGATTCCAAGCCACATCGATCTAGCCGGTAACACCTCATATCACTTTGCGGCCTCACGCACGGTATCCCACGGGTGTCGCCTTACCATGGCCCGGGACCGTTTGCGCCTTTTGGCTCACGTATATGACAATGTCGCTAGCATCCATATGACCGAGAACCCGGGCCAACATGGCTAGTCATGAACCCAAAGCGGCACAGACCTATGGAGACAGGCATACATGAGTCACATCGAACATGTCGGTCATCAACGAGTGATTCCGGGCTGTAGCACTGGGCTAGCAGGACTCCGGGGATCCCGGGCTATAGCAGGCTAGGCAGGACTCCGGAGGTCACCGCGTGACATTTCCCCGAAGGGACAGACATAGGGACGAAGTGAAACACATGCTGGCCAGTCAAGTGTCCTGAACAGTAGTGCTGGGCTAGCAGGACTCCGGTGAACCGGGCTATAGCGGACTACTATGGCTCGAGGAACACTAGACTACATTTCCCCATAAGAAAGGCTGCGAAGGATAAACAACTAGATTGTCGGATCCCACTCATACCAAGCATTTCAATCATACACACAATATGCCCGATATGAGTACACACAACATGGCATCACAACAAAACTCTACAACTCAAGTACTTTATTTAAAGGCTCCAGGGAATCATACATAACATGTTCATACAGATAGGGGTCACATGACCCGACACTCAAGTCATACAATCATACAAGCACATGCGGAAGCAACTAGTCTGAGTACAGACTCTAGAAAGAAAGAAGGCTTCTCGAAGCCTGTCTATCTAACTAGGGCCCTCCATGGCTGGGATCACCACCTGGGTGGCTAGTCACTCGTCGACGTCAAGGTCTACATAAAACCCATCGGAGGGGGCAGTGTTGTCGTCTGAAAACAATAAATAAGCAAACATGAGTACAACGGTACTCAGCAAGTCTTACATCAGAACCAACTATACATGCTCATTCTCAAGAAGGTGGTGGGGGTTATGCAGCAAGCCAGCTTTGACTCTTGGCTAAGCTATCCTACGGAACCTCTTTAGTAAAATAGTTTTAGCACACGAGTCCACTACTCACCAACACAATACTCCACCGTGGATCCTCCCTCGACATCCTGCGAGAGGGCCATCCTCGGTACTCACACTTATCTTGAGTCTTTTAGTTGTATCCATTAACTTGTCTATGAACTGTATAGGCAACCAAGTAGTCCCTTATCGCGGACGCGGCTATTCGAATAGTTTTATACCCTGCAGGGGTGTACTTCGTCATACACGCTATCACCGCTTACCGCCGTCTACACGACATGTACTCGGCAACCTTCAAGCGGAAGCCCAGCGAGGGTGTCGGCCACTGCCTACCTAAACACCTAAGTCTCTAGTCCAGGTTTATCGCCTATCCCGGTTCCATCCGCAGGGAGTCCGGTCGAGGTTTCCACTTACGGCCCCGAACGATGTGAACAGGGTTCCCGAGGCACCAAACGGGTGACTCGGTACACCGTGCCACGGTGTATCTACCGCAACATAGCCCACCCCTAGGGTCAGCGCTACGCACGGCCGCCAACACATATCCTACAAACACCAGAGACTAATTGCAACTCCTGGACAGAGTACTAGGGTGGCTAAGAAGCCGAGAGGGTCAATTAAGGATCCCAATGCACGGTAGTAGCTGAATCTTAAATCACACATACAGATCTCAGTTCTTAGGGACGGCCTCAATGAGACAACCCACCATGTACTCCTACATGGCCTCTCATCGATACCTTTACCAAAACATGTTCGACACACCCCTCATATTACCAACATAAGCATTTCACTCTAGCCCATCACCCAGATGAACCAGACCTGACACAACTCTAAGCATAGCAGGCATAGCAAAGTAGGAATCACAAAACATGGCTCAAACAACTCCTACACATGCTAGTGGGTTTCATCTAGTTACTATGGCAATGACAGGTCATGCAGAGGATAAGGGTTGAACTACCGTAGCACACAACAGTTTGAATCGCGTTGTCTTAGTGCAGTAAACAAGAGCAGGAGCGAGAACATGGGTTGTATCGGAATGATCAATGGTTGCTTGCCTGATGGGGTGGTAACGGGATACTGCTCCTCAGTTGGATACTCGTGAATATCCTCGGAGGCAGGACCTACCATGAAGAACACAACCGAGCACAATCAACACATGACGATATGCAACAATATGATGCATGCTATGACATGGCAATATGAATGTGTTTTGGCTTAATGCAAGCTAAAACAGAAAGGGATGAACTCATTTGAATCCAAGATTCAAATATTAGCTCATTAAATATGGTATTTATAGTGCATTACCTTATTCTTCTTAAACAACAGGGTAAACTTGTTTTGTCATGCATGAAACCATTACATATGGATAGATTTAATTTTTCTGATCATTTTTCATATATAATTTATCTCATTTGGAGCTATGGTTGAATTTCTATGATTTTTAGAAGTTTTAAACATTTTCTAGAATTTCCTGAATAAAAATAAATCCAGAAAATGCATTACTGCGTCAGCATTGCGTCATGCTGACCTCAGCAGGTCAAAGGCGCCAGCCCAGGTCAAACCTGGCTGGTGGGCCCCTTCTGTCAGTCTCTCAGTTAAATAACAGGATTAGATTAACACTAATTAGCTATCAGTGGGGCCTGGGCCCACATGTCAGTGACTGATTAAAATAAAATTAGTTAAAACTAATCCTAGATTAGTTAGCAGACCGGCCCCACCTGTCATAGACTCAGGAGGGTCTACCTGGGCCCACCCAGGGTCAAACTGGGTCAAACTCGCCGGTGTTGAGCCGCCGGCGAGGCCCGAGACGGTGGCGCAGCTCGGAAAACGCCTACAGGGCACGAGCGAGGCCGTTCTTGGGCTCGTTGGAGAGCTCTTGCAGTCGCGCATCTAGTGGTGGTGGTGGCCGGGCCTACGGTGGCCGGAGACGACGACGGCGAGCTCCAAGGCGGCGGCCGGAGTTCGGCCATGTGCGGGGTGTGGGCTGCGGCGTGCAAACATGGAAACTGAGGCGCTAGTGAGGCACTACATGATGTGGCAAGCACGTTGCATAGCACGGGATGACCAAATGGTCGCCGAAGCGGCGCCGGGGACAAGCTCGAGCGGAGACGGGCTTCGGCCATGGTGGAACTATGGCCTAAAGGGTGCAAACGCGTGGAAAAGAAGAGGGGAAAGGTGGCGGAGCTCATAGGGAGGTTGATGAGCAGCTCAGTGGGCTCGGGGGCGACCGGAGTGAGGCGAATCGATGAGCGGCGTCCGGCGGGTACCGAGGTTGAAGATGATCCGATGACGGTGATGCAGGGCCTTCGGCGATGCGTGGCTCGGTGGGGAGGGCGAGGGCGTCACGGCGGAGCTTCTGGACAGGTCAGAGAGGCAAGAGGGTGACGGAGGGCGCGACTACGATGGTGAGACGGCGACGGGTGCGTCGGCCATCGTGGGAGAGGGAGAGGGAGACGAGGGGGAGAGTGAGAGAGGATGAGAGGGGGACGTGGGGGGTCGCGTGGCATTCCCTGGACGTCTCCCGGCATCGGCGAAAGCCGGAGGTGGCCAGCGTGTGGCCGCGGGCGCTGGCCACGCGCTCCGCGTCCTTCTGGCGCAAGGAGGACGACGACTGGCAGCGCCAGTAGGCTGGGCCGAGCCAGGTGGGCTGGCCAGCACAGGTAAGGCCCAGGTGGGCTGCTTTCCCCCTTTTTTGATTTTGTTTTCTTTTCTATTTTCCTGTAGCTTTAGGGCTTTATTTAAAATACCTAGGCACTTTCTAAAATCCTGAAAATAATTGTGGGCTCTATTGGTATTATTCCTAACAGCAAACAATTATTTCCAGAATTATTTGAGCACTTAAATTATTTAATAGCATTTAAATGCCCAAATTCAATTATGTATGATTTAAATCAGTGACCTTCTGTTGACCTAGAAAAATGTGCACCTATTTTCCCAGAGGTTCCAACCCAAGGCAAAGAGGGTGAACATTTTAGAAGGGCATTTCAGGTTCATTGAAATAATTTTTAGTAAACCCTAGTTGATTTCAGGGGGGGTGTTGGGGGTTCTGCCTTCCCCATTTCAAGTTTTTGATGAAAGTAGACATGATGCACACTCAAATGCATGGACTAGCTAGGGTGTGACAACTCACCCCCACTCAAAAGAATCTCATCCCGAGATTTAGGATCCTCTGGAAAGAAGGTGGGGTACTCGAGTCGAAGCCGATCCTCCCTCTCCCAAGTGGCTTCTTCCTCGGAATGGTGTGACCATTGAACCTTGAGAAACTTGATATTATGACGTTGAGTGGTGCGCTCGGCTTGATCAAGGATACGAATGGGATATTCCCGATAAGAGAGGTTATCTTGTAAATCAAGCGTTTCGTGGTCCACTCCACGGATAGGATCCGCGAAGCAACGCCTGAGTTGCGGAACGTGGAAGACATCGTGAACTCTGGGAAGATGCGGGGGTAGTTCCAATTGGTAGGCAACTTCTCCTCGTTTGGCAAGAATGCGAAAGGGTCCAATGTAACGAGGAGCCAATTTGCCTTTGATACCGAAACGATGGGTTCCCTTTAACGGGGTAACCCGAAGGTAAGCCTTCTCGTCAACTTCATAAGTCATAGGCTTATGTTTACGATCATATTGACTCTTTTGGCGAGATTGGGCTGTTTTCAATTTCTCACGAATAATGCGAACCTGCTCTTCTGCTTCCTGAATCATATCCGGGCCAAAGAGTTGTCTTTCCCCGGTTTCTGACCAGTTAAGAGGCGTTCGACATTTTCGTCCATACAGAACTTCGAAAGGAGCTTTGCCCAAGCTTGCTTGATAACTATTGTTATAAGCAAACTCCGCGAATGGAAGGCATTTCTCCCAACTCATTCCGAACGAGATAACAGAAGCTCGGAGCATATCTTCCAGAATTTGATTGACTCGCTCTACTTGACCACTTGATTGAGGATGGAAGGCGGTACTAAAGGAGAGACGAGTTCCCATAGCATTTTGGAAACTTTCCCAAAATCGAGAGGTGAAGAGACTCCCACGGTCTGAGTTAATTTCCAATGGAACACCATGAAGAGACACTATTCGGGAGATGTATAGGTCAGCTACCTGGCTAGCGGTGATACTCTCACGAACAAGTAGAAAGTGGGCTACTTTGGAAAGTCGGTCGATCACAACGAAGATGGCATTATTCCCTCTCTTGGTCCTGGGAAACCCAGTGATGAAATCCATACTGATTTTATCCCACTTCCATTCAGGAATAGCCAAAGGTTGAAGGGTGCCAGCAGGCCGTTGATGCTCTGCTTTAACACGACGACAAACGTCGCAACGAGCAATGTATTGAGCGATTTCTCTCTTCATCCTAGTCCACCAAAACCTCTGGCGTAGGTCTTGATACATTTTAGTACTACCGGGATGAATGGTGAGAGGGGATTCATGAGCTTCCTTAAGGATCAACTAGCGTAGATGTTGTTTCTTGGGAACCACCAAACGGTTCTCGAAGAAGACAGCACCTTGCTCATCCATGGAGAAACATTTAGCAACTCCGCTAACGATGTTTTCCTTAATCCGGGATATGCCCTTGTCATACCGCTGAGCGGTTATGATTTGATCCATAAGGGTAGGTTTCGCCACCAGGGTGGAAAGGAATCCTTGAGGAATAATGTGAAGATTTAGCTTACGAAATTCCTCATGGAGAAGTGGTTGACTTTGTTGTAGCATCAGGTTGTTACAATAGGACTTACGACTTAGTGCATCAGCCATGACATTGGCTTTGCCCGGGGTGTAAGTTATTCCTAAGTCGTAATCTGAGATCAACTCGACCCAACGTCTTTGCCTGAGATTCAAATCTGGTTGGGTGAAGATATATTTCAAGCTTTGGTGATCGGTGAAGATCTCGCAACGATTACTGAGAAGGTAATGTCGCCAGGTTTTAAGTGCATGGACTACAGCTGCAAGCTCTAGATCATCTGTGGGATAATTTTCGTCATGTGGGTGTAATTGCCATGAGGCATAGGCAATTACCTGACGATCTTGCATGAGTATGCAACCTAGTCCTTGTCGCGAGGCGTCGCAATAGGTAATAAAATCCTTGGAGAAATCTGGTGGTACCAGTACGGGAGCAGATGTCAGGCGTCTTTTCAGTTCCTGAAAACTGAACTCGCACTGTGGAGTCCACTCGAACTTTTTATCTTTCTTGAGGAGTTCAGTTAGAGGTTTAGCAACCTTGGAGAAGTTCTCGACGAAGCGGCGGCAATAGCTCGCTAGGCCAAGGAAACTCCGAACTTGCTTGACCGTCTCAGGTGGAGTCCAATCAAGGACGGCTTGAACTCGCTCGGGATTGACAGCAATACCCTTACCAGAAATTACGTGGCCTAGATAGGTCACCTCTGGCAACCAAAATTCACACTTGGAGAATTTGGCATAAAGGCGATGCTCTCGAAGTTTCATCAATACCAGCCTTAGATGTTCGGCATGTTCCTCTTCATTCTTGGAGTAGATGAGTATGTCATCGAGGTATACTATGACAAATTTGTCCAAGTACTCCATGAAGACTGAGTTCATTAACCGAGAAAAAGTAGCCGGGGCATTGGTTAAACCGAAGGACATGACGGTGTACTCGTATTGGCCGTAACGAGTAACAAAGGCCGTTTTGGGAATGTCCCCGTTTCTGATTTTTATTTGATGGTAACCCAACCTCAAATCCATCTTGGAGAAGACTGAGGATCCAGCGAGCTGATCATATAGATCATTGATCCTCGGAAGCGGGTATTTGTTCTTGATGGTGACCAAGTTGACGGGTCGGTAATCCACGACCATTCGATCTGTCCCATCCTTCTTCTTGACGAAGAGGACGGGGCAAGCCCAAGGAGAGGAACTAGGACGGATGAACCCCTTGTTCAAGGACTCATCGAATTGGTTCTTAAGCTCGGCTAGTCCTAAGGGTGCCATCTTGTAGGGTCTTCTAGAAATTGGAACGGTTCCTGGAACAAGGTCTATTACAAACTCAACATCCCTGTCGGATGGAACACCTGGCAGTTCTTCTGGAAAGACATCCGGAAAGTCTCGGACTACCGGAACATCGTCAAGGTCTGGAAGAGGGTTGGCATTTAGGGCGTAAAGCTGGCGCTTGGCCACTCGAGTTAGGACATTGACTGTCTTGCCCGAGGGGTGAGTAAGTTGAACGGTTCGAGTGGCACAGTCAATCTTAGCATAATGAGATGACATCCAGTCCATACCCAAGATGATGTTTATGTCAGAGGACTTGAGAGCTATTAAAGATGCAAGGAAGACAAGTCTATCGACAAGAATTTTGTTCCCATGGCTTACTCTAGAAGTTTGCCATTTGGAACCCGGAGTTTGAATTACCATGGAAGTGGGCATGTCACAGAATGTCGTGTTATGCAACCGAGCATAATTCTCGGATATGAATGAATGAGATGCTCCCATATCGAAAAGAACAGATGCCGGATGGCAGTTAACAAGGAGCATACCAAGGACGATGTTGGGATCCTCATGAGCCTCCTCGGCTGAAACATAATTGACATGGCCACGTGCAGTGGTGGCCGGCTTGGCGTAGAAAGTCTTTCCCGCGGGCTTGCCACGACCAATGGACTTTCCAGCTTGATTGGGGTTGTTCTGGGCACACTCTCGACTATAGTGACCCGGCTCTCCACACTTGAAGCATGTTACCACGTTGGGGCGTGGAGCAGCATTAGCAGCGGGGCCACCATAGGGCTTGGGCGGTGCAAATTGCTGGTTGGGACGAGGCGCCTGAAAGGATGGCCTCGGGGTGAATCTGGGTGGCAGTGCCGTGCTTGGGATCCACACCCGGCGCTTCTGAGCTCCAGAGCCGGATGAAGAGCCAAAATCACGGGAGTGCTTGCGTGAAGCGTCATAATCAGTCTGGCCGGTCTCAGCACTGATAGCTTTATTGACCAACTTCTAAGAAGATGTGCACTCGTGCAGACGGAGATCGCGACGAAGCTCAGGGCTAAGTCCCTTGCGGAACCTTGCCTGCTTCTTGGCGTCAGTAGAAACTTCTTCAGGAGCATAGCGTGCCAGGTTCCCAAATTCACGACTATATGCATCCACAGTCAGTCTTCCTTGGGTGAAGTTGCAGAACTCCTCCCTCTTGCGATCCATGAGACCTTCCAAAATGTGATGCTCACGGAAAGCCTCACTGAATTCAGCCCAAGTAGTGATTTGACCAACCGGGCGCATAGCTTCGAAGTTTTCCCACCAATGGCTAGCAGGGCCTTCGAGATGATAGGCAGCATAGGTAACCTTGTCTGCTTCAGCCACGTTGGCAGAACGTAGCTTGTGGGTGATGCTGCGAAGCCAGTCATCCGCGTCGAGGGGCTCGACGGAATGGTTAAACTTTGGTGGGTACAGCTTGATAAAGTCATTGATTGACACCAAGTCATTTCGTGGGTGGCGTGCAGTGTTCTGCTCAATCCGCTCCAGCAGGCGGTTGGTCTCACGCTTGTTTCTTTCCGCCTCCAGCATTACTTCGGCCAGAGAAGGCGGGTGAGGCAGATTTTCACCTCTAGCTGCACTGGCTTCCCCCCGCTCCGGAACAGTAGGGTTGCTGCGGGTGTTGACCATCCTAGGAGGAGACAAGACAACGGTTTAGACAAGGATGGCTCAAACTTAACAAGGAAGTGCAGAATGTAAAGGATAACACGGAATGCAGAGATGCTCATCCGTATGCCATGGTAATATAAAACTTCCATATATACACCAACAGTCATACACGTCATACATAGTTTAGTACAAGCCCAGGCTACAATACAACTATGAAGAAAGACGTTACATCTCATCGGAGGCATTCCAAGTTCCTATAAATTATTTGTCTACACCTCCGGAATCGATTACACGCAAAGTCACATTCCACAAGTCACGCAGGACAGTGGAGATACAACTACTACAATACTAGTGGTACTACTACTAACTCAGACAGCTCCGTAGTAGTCCTCATAGAAGTCACCTCCATAGCCTGGAAGTTCAACGTGATCATTCGGAAACAGACGGTCCTGAGGAGTCTGTGGACCATAGGGGCTAGGATGAGGTCTTGGACCAACAAACGGTGGCCGGCGGGGACCACGGGGTGGGGTGATGCCTCCCACATCGCGCCAATCCACCAAGTCTGGCAGAGCTGATCTCACAGGATACAGATCCCTTGTATCCATACATCTAGCTTGCACCGCAGGTGCAAACCGAGTCAATGTGGCCCAATGATCAGCACGAGTATTAAAAAGCTCCATCCTCAAGGCCCGATTCTCTCGGTCCTTATCTTCGAGCATCTCAGCGGTGGTACGAGTTAATGAGTCCTCCTGAGTGGAGTCAGCATAGATATCCTGAAGATACCCTTGCGCTCCCGGAAGTGAACCTGGCATGTAACGGAAGTCAGTGTTCCGAAGCAGGCCAGTCCGGACTCGCAAGATGGTCATCATGGAGTAGGCAGCATCCTGCACAGCCATCTCAACGGTAACCCCGAGTCCATAGGAACAGTGAAGGGGCTCGGTAGATCCAGGATAGGAAGGAAATATCCTGACGGTGCAAAAATACTGGCTTTGGTTAAAGTCGCGGAGCTGCTCTTCGACAGTGTATTCGGGATACCAACGGTATCCTGTCTCGATCATGACCCGGACTAACATAGTAGTATGACCGGGCACGTCGAGGCACCTGGTCAGGCGAACCACTTGGTTTTGAGGACGGTTGGCCATCTGAAAGCACAACCATAAGACAAAGACATCAGAATTCCTAGGGAAAATTGGACAGCATAACAGCTGTAAATGCTCAGAAAAAGATTTGAGACATCCACAACAGTTCACAATACCGCTCAACAGCATCATATCAAGGTTCTTATTCAAATAGCAACATACTAAAAATAGTAGAAACTAGACTGGGACTCATAGCAATAATCCTATAAGCTACTACGGATTAGTAATACGTGAACCTGATAGAAGAAGAGAGCCTAGTCCTTAACCCACGTTGAATGAGAAGAGAATGACTCAGATCAGAGGCATAGGGTAAAGGAGTAAAAGAACCTTACGTTCCCTTCCACAATCAATTCCCCTACATATAACTAAAGCATTTCTAGACTCGACATCGACCAGTTTGGCTCAACGAACCTACAGGCAGTCCGGCTCTGATGCCAACGCTATCAGGACCCCGATTCCAAGCCACATCGATCTAGCCGGTAACACATCATATCACTTTGCGGCCTCAGGCATGGTATCCCACGGGTGTCGCCTTACCATGGCCCGGGACCGTTTGCGCCTTTTGGCTCACGTATATGACAATGTCGCTTGCATCCATATGACCAAGAACCCGGGCCGACATGGCTAGTCGTGAACCCAAAGCGGCACAGACCTATGGAGACAGGCATACATGAGTCACATCGAACATGTCGGTCATCAACGAGTGATTCCGGGCTGTAGCACTGGGCTAGCAGGACTCCGGGGATCCCGGGCTGTAGCAGGCTAGGCAAGACTCTGGAGGTCACCGCGTGACATTTCCCCGAAGGGACAGACATAGGGACGAAGTGAAACACATGCCGGCCAGTCAAGTGTCCTGAACAGTAGTGCTGGGCTAGCAGGACTCCGGTGAACCGGGCTGTAGCGGACTACTATGGCTCGAGTAATACTAGACTACATTTCCCCATAAGAAAGGCTGCCAAGGATAAACAACTAGATTGTCGGATCCCACTCATACCAAGCATTTCAATCATACACACAATATGCCCGATATGAGTACACACAACATGGCATCACAACAAAACTCTACAACTCAAGTACTTTATTTAAAGGCTCCAGGGAGCCATACATAACATGTTCATACAGATAGGGGTCACAAGACCCGACACTCAAGTCATACAATCATACAAGCACATGCGAAGCAACTAGTCTGAGTACAGACTCTAGAAAGAAAGAAGGCTTCTCGAAGCCTGTCTATCTACATAGGGCCCTCCATGGCCGGGATCACCACCTGGGTGGCTAGTCACTCGTCGACGTCAAGGTCTACATAAAACCCATCGGAGGGGGCAGTGTTGTCGTCGGAAAACAATAAATAAGCAAACATGAGTACAACGGTACTCAGCAAGTCTTACATCAGAACCTACTATACATGCTCATTCTCAAGAAGGTGGTGGGGGTTATGCAGCAAGCCAGCTTTGACTCTTGGCTAAGCTATCCTACGGAACCTCTTTAGTAAAATAGTTTTCGCACACGAGTCCACCACTCACCAACACAATACTCCACCGTGGATCCTCCCTCGACATCCTGCGAGAGGGCCATCCTCGGTACTCACACTTATCTTGAGTCTTTTAGTTGTATCCATTAACTTGTCTATGAACTGTATAGGCAACCAAGTAGTCCCTTACCGCGGACGCGGCTATTCGAATAGTTTTATACCCTGCAGGGGTGTACTTCGTCATACACGCTTTCACCGCTTACCGCCGTCTACACGACATGTACTCGGCAACCTTCAAGCGGAAGCCCAGCGAGGGTGTCGGCCACGGCCTACCTAAACACCTAAGTCTCTAGTCCAGGTTTATCGCCTATCCAGGTTCCATCCGCAGGGAGTCCGGCCGAGGTTTCCACTTACGACCCCGAACGATGTGAACAGGGTTCCCGAGGCACCAAACGGGTGACTCGGTACACCGTGCCACGATGTATCTACCGCAACATAGCCCACCCCTAGGGTCAGCGCTACGCACGGCCGCCAACACATATCCTACAAACACCAGAAACTAATTGCAACTCCTGGACAGAGTACTAGGGTGGCTAAGAAGCCGAGAGGGTCAATTAAGGATCCCAATGCACGGTAGTAGCTGAATCTTAAATCACACATACAGATCTCAGTTCTTAGGGACGGCCTCAATGAGACAACCCACCATGTACTCCTACATGGCCTCTCATCGATACCTTTACCAAAACATGTTCAACACACCCCTCATATTACCAACATAAGCATTTCACTCTAGCCCATCACCCAGATGAACCAGACCTGACACAACTCTAAGCATAGCAGGCATAGCAAAATAGGAATCACAAAACATGGCTCAAACAACTCCTACACATGCTAGTGGGTTTCATCTAGTTACTGTGCCAATGACAGGTCATGCAGAGGATAAAGGTTCAACTACCATAGCACACAGCAGTTTGAATCGCGTTGTCTTAGTGCAGTAAACAAGAGCAGGAGCGAGAACATGGGTTGTATCGGAATGATCAATGGTTGCTTGCCTGATGGGGTGGTAACGGGATACTGCCCTTCAGTTGGATACTCGTGAATATCCTCGGAGGCAGGACCTACCACGAAGAACACAACTGAGCACAATCAACACATGACGATATGCAACAATATGATGCAGGCTATGACATGGCAATATGAATGTGTTTTGGCTTAATGCAAGCTAAAACAGAAAGGGATGAACTCATTTGAATCCAAGATTCAAATATTAGCTCATTAAATATGGTATTTATAGTGCATTACCTTATTCTGCTTAAACAGCAGGGTAAACTTGTTTTGTCATGCATGAAACCATTATAGATGGATAGATTTAATTTTTCTAATAATTTTTCATATATAATTTATCTCATTTGGAGCTATGGTTGAATTTCTATGATTTTTAGAAGTTTTAAACATTTTCTAGAATTTCCTGAATAAAAATAAATCCAGAAAATGCATTACTGCGTCAGCATTGCGTCATGCTGACCTCAGCAGGTCAAAGGCGCCAGCCCAGGTCAAACCTGGCTGGTGGGCCCCTTCTGTCAGTCTCTTAGTTAAATAACAGGATTAGATTAACACTAATTAGCTGTCAGTGGGGCCTGGGCCCACATGTCAGTGACTGATTAAAATAAAATTAGTTAAAACTAATCCTAGATTAGTTAGCAGACCGGCCCCACCTGTCATAGACTCAGGGGGGGTCTACCTGGGCCCACCCAGGGTCAAACTCGCCGGCGTTGAGCCGCCGGCGAGGCCCGAGAGAGTGGCGCAGGTCGGAAAACGCCTACAGGGCAAGAGCGAGGCCGTTCTTGGGCTCGTTGGAGAGCTCTTGCAGTCGCGCATCTAGTGGTGGTGGTGGCCGGGCCTACGGTGGCCGGAGACGACGACGGCGAGCTCCAAGGCGGCGGACGGAGTTCGGCCATGTGCGGGGTGTGGGCTGCGGCATGCAAACGTGGAAACTGAGGTGCTAGCGAGGCACTACGCGATGTGGCAAGCACGTTGCGTAGCACGGGATGACCAAATGGTCGCCGGAGCGGCGCCGGCGACAAGCTCGAGCGGAGACGAGCTTCGGCCATGGTGGAACTATGGCCTAGAGGGTGCAAACGCGTGGAAAAGAAGAGGGGAAAGGTGGCGGAGCTCACAGGGAGGTCGATGAGCAGCTCAGTGGGCTCGGGGGCGACCGGAGTGAGGCGAATCGATGAGCGGCGTCCGGCGGGTACCGAGGTTGAAGATGATCCGATGACGGCAATGCAGGGCCTCCGGCGATGCGTGGCTCGGTGGGGAGGGCGAGGGCGTCACGGCGGAGCTTCTGGACAGGTCAGAGAGGCAAGGGGGTGACGGAGGGCGCGACTACAATGGTGAGATGGCGACGGGTGCGTCGGCCATCGCGGGAGAGGGAGAGGGAGACGAGGGGGAGAGTGAGAGAGGATGAGAGGGGGACGTGGGGGTCGCGTGGCATTCCCTAGACGTCTCCCGGCATCGGCGGAAGCAGGAGGTGGCCGGTGTGTGGCCGCGGGCGCCGGCCACGCGCTCCGCGTCCTTCTGGCGCGAGGAGGACGACGACTGGCAGCGCCAGTAGGCTGGGCCGAGCCAGGTGGGCTGGCCAGCACAGGTAAGGCCCAGGTGGGCTACTTTCCCCCTTTTTTTGATTTTGTTTTCTTTTCTATTTTCCTGTAGCTTTAGGGCTTTATTTAAAATACCTAGGCACTTTCTAAAATCCTGAAAATAATTGTGGGCTCTATTGGGATTATTCCTAACAGCAAACAATTATTTCCAGAATTATTTGAGCACTTAAATTATTTAATAGCATTTAAATGCCCAAATTCAATTATTTATGATTTAAATCAGTGCCTTCTGTTGACCTAGAAAAATGTGCACCTATTTTCCCAGAGGTTCCAACCCAAGGCAAAGAGGGTGAACATTTTAGAAGGGCATTTCAGGTTCATTGAAATAATTTTTAGTAAACCCTAGTTGATTTCAGGGGGGGTGTTGGGGGTTCTGCCTTCCCCATTTCAAGTTTCTGATGAAAGTAGACATGATGCACACTCAAATGCATGGACTAGCTAGGGTGGGACAATAGCACACTCCAATAAGAAATGGCAGCAAATCTCGTGGGCGTTAAAGTTTCTGTTTTTTACAGCATGATCGCAAAGACTTTCCCCAAGTCTTCCCAAAGGTTCTGCTTAGCACAAACACTAATTAAAAGCATAAACCCACATCTAAACAGAGTCTAAATGAATTATTTATTACTAAACAGGAGCAAAAGGCAAGGAACAAAAATGAAGTTGGGTTGCCTCCCAACAAGCGCTATCGTTTAACGCCACTAGCTAGGCATGATGATTTCAATGATGCTCACATAAAAGATAAGAATTGTAACATAAAGAGAGCATCATGAAGAATATTATTAGCACACTTAAGTCTAACCCACTTCCTATGCATAGGGATTTTGTGAGCAAACAACTTGTGGCAACAAGAATCAACTTGCATAAGAAGGTAAAACAAGCATAACTTCAAGATTTTCAACACATAGAGAGGAAACTTGATATTATTGCAACTCCTACAAGCATATATTCCTCCCTCATAATAATTTTCAGTAGCATCATGAATGAATTTAACAATATAACTATCACATAAAGCATTCTTTTCATGATCTACAAGCATAGAAATTTTATTACTCTCCACATAAGCAAAATTCTTCTCATTCGGAATAGTGGGAGCATCATAAGAAACTCGAATACTATAATTGTTTCCACATTAAAGGAGTAATGTTCAGAAAAATGGTAATCATAATCATGACAAGCTTTATAAATATAATCATCTCTACTTTTTATAGCATAAGTATCATCACAATAATCATCATAAGTAGCAACTTTGTTCTCATCATAATCAATTGAAACCTCTTCCAAGATAGTGGAATCATTAGTAAATAAAGTCATGACCTCTCCAAATCCACTTTCATAATTGTCAAAATAAGATTCAACATTGATACGTCCACAACGTATCTATAATTTTTTATTGTTCCATGTTATATTATATCCTGTTTTGGACATTATTGGGCTTTATTATACACTTTTATATTATTTTTGGGACTAACCTATTAACCGGAGGCCCGGCCCACAACTGCTGTTTTTTGCCTATTTCAGAGTTTTGCAGAAAAAGAATATCAAACGGAGTCCAAACGGAATGAAACCTTCGGGATCGTGATTTTTGGAACGAATGTGATCCAGAGGACTTGGACCCTACGTCAAGATAGCAACTAGGAATGCACGAGGTAGGGGGCGCCTACCCCCCCCCCCCCCAGGCGCGCCCTCCACCCTCGTGGGGCCCATGTTGCTCCACCGGCGTACTTCTTCCTCCTATATATACCTACGTACCCCCAAACTACCAGATACGGAGCCAAAACCCTAATTCCACCACCGCAACCTTTTGTACCCGTGAGATCCCATCTTGGGGCCTTTCCCGGAGCTCCGCCCGAGGGGGCATCGATCACGGAGGGCTTCTACATCAACACCATAGCCTCTCCGATGATGTGTGAGTAGTTTACCTCAGACCTTCGGGTCCATAGTTATTAGCTAGATGCCTTGTTCTCTCATTTTGGATCTCAATACAAAGTTCTCCCCCTCTCTTGTCGAGATCTATTCGATGTAATCTTCTTTTGCGGTTTGTTTGTTGAGACCGATGAATTGTGGGTTTATGATCAAGTTTATCTATGAACAATATTTGAATCTTCTCTGAATTCTTTTATGTATGATTTGTTATCTTTGCAAGTCTCTTCGAATTATCAGTTTGGTTTGGCCTACTAGATTGATCTTTCTTGCAACGGGAGAAGTGCTTAGCTTTGGGTTCAATCTTGCGGTGTCCTTTCCCAGTGACAGTAGCGGCAGCAAGGCACGTATTGTATTGTTGACATCGAGGATAACAAGATGGGGTTTATATCATATTGCATGAGTTTATCCCTCTACATCATGTCATCTTGCTTAAAGCGTTACTCTGTTCTTTTGAACTTAATACTCTAGATGCATGCTGGATAGCGGTTGTAACGCCCGGATAGTTACGCTACAGTAAACCTCTGCTAACGAGGCCACGTCACCTTGATTACTGTTGCTAATCTCGCACTAGTTTGAAACCGATCCAAATTCAAAATTTGATTAAAGGCAAACATCAAAAGTTTTCAAACTTTAATAGTAAAATGTTTGGTTTGTGACAAATAATTTGCAAGTAATTGTGGTGAGGGAACCCCACTTTATCAAATGTTTAAATACTCTAAGGTGAATAAAACCGTAGCAAAAAACCAATATTTAGATGCTTTTATAATTAATAAAATACTAAACTAAAATAGTTTTGGGGTAAAACCTTTTGGTTGTAGTGGGTTTTGTGTTATTACTAATTTAGGGGTCATTTTAGATTTTAAGTAAAAACTAAACAGAAAAGAAAGTAAAATAAAAACAAACCAAAGAATAAATAAAAGGAAAAGAACAAAACAGGAAAAAAATCTCCCCCCCCACAGGGCAACCGGCCCAGCCGGACAGCCCACTGGCCAGGCCGCCCCACCCACTCCCCTCCATAACCCCCACCGACAGGAACCCCTTACCCCCACTCCCCCCGCATGATTTCCCCCACTCTCTCCTCCCTCTCGACCCCACCCCGATCTGGATAGGGGCTCAGCCCCGACCACGTCGCCCGACGCTGCCTCGTTGCCCGCTGCCATCCCCGGACCACCCACGCCTCTCCCTCATGGGATCAACCGTGCCGCTCGAGCCCCTCTACGACCCAACGACGGACGCCATCGCCATGGTCCTCTCCATTGCCGATGCTCCCCGTCCCCGTCGCCGATGCTGCCTCGCTGGACCTCCTCGACTCATCCTCGACACCCGCTGTCGTTGCCCTATGAACCGCCGTGAGCCTCGGCCTCTCTCTCCCCCTGTCCCGTATACACACGCATGCGACCGGCCGCGGCCTCCTGCTCTGCGCCTCAGTGCTCGCGCGAGCTCTTCCTCTCACACGTGCCGCGCTCGAGCGCTGCCTCGCCCGCGCTGCTCCTACCGTTGCTCCCGCACGCCTACGCCTGCAGCCCCACGCACGCTGGGCCACGCTCGCTCCTGCGCCCTCGCCCTCGCCGCGTGCCTACCGGCGATGCCCACTAACCGTGCCCTGGCCCCGCTTGCTGTCGCCCCCGCTCGCCCCTACGCCTGCTACCGCGGTTGCCCCTGCCGGCCCCGTCCACCTGCTGCCACAGCCGCTGCGCCCTCCTCGTGCCCGCGCCCCGGCCTCTCCCCCTCCTGCCTCCTGACGTCGCGGCCGCCTCTGCTCGCCGCCGCCCGTTGCGCGCGCCGGCGCATGCCCCCCCGTCGCGCTCGCGTTCGGCGCCCCGCCGCTCACCCGGGCCATGCCTTGCCCCCGCTGCAGCCGCCCCACCGCCGGCCGTGCGCCCCCCTGCGGCCTCGTTTCTGCCACACCCCTCCTGTGGGCGAGCACCCGTTTGGGTGCGCCTGTGCCCGCCCCATTAACCCACTATGGCCTTTGGCCCATTGACACGTGGGGCCCAGCCCCTGGAACGAAGAACACAAAAATAAATAAATAAATATTATATATAAAAATAATAATTATTATTAAATTAATTAATTAAGTAATTAATCCTATTTAATTAATCTAATTAACATGTTAGTTAAATTAAACAGTAATTAGTTTAACCTAAACCCTAATCAACCTAACAGTGTATGACAGGTGGGTCCCACTGGGCCCACACGTCAGTTGACCAGTCAACGCCTATGTTGACTGCTGACGTCATGCTGACGTCAGCATGCATTGTTCTGGATAATGTTCAATTCAATTAATTAAATAAATGCTAAAATTAATTTAAATCTTTTAAAAAATTAATATAAAATAAACTGTAGCTCAGATGGAAAAACTTTGTAGATGAAAGTTGCTTAGAACGACGAGACGAATCTGGATACATAGCCCGTTCGTCCTCCATGCATCCCTAGCATAGCAAACACACAACTTTCCCCTCCGGTTCATCTGTCCGAAAACATGAAACACCAGCGATATTTTCCCGGATGTTTCCCCCTTCACCGGCACCACCTCTTACCGCGTTAGGGAACACATAGCATCACGCTTTGTCATGTCATGCATCGTCATGCATCTGTTTGCTTAATATTTATTGTTTCTTCCCCCTCTTCTCTCGCTAGACACGGAGACCGACGCCACTTCTACCCAGTACGACTACGGTATTGACGACCCCTCTCTCTTGCCAGAGCAACCACGCAAGCCCCCCCTTTGATCACCAGATATCGCCTACTCTTCTCTCTACTTCTTACATTAGAGTAGTGTAGCATGTTACTGCTTTCCGTTAATCCTATCCTGATGCATAACCTGTCCTTGCTACTACCGTTGATACGTTACCTGCAATCCTAAATGCTTAGTATAGGATGCTAGTTTATCATCAGTGGCCCTACATTCTTGTCCGTCTGCCTTGCTATACTATCGGGCCGTGATCACTTGGGAGATGATCACGGGTATATACATATACTTTATACATGATACATGTGATGACTAAAGTAGGGTTGGCTCGAGGAGTACCCGCGGGTGATTCGCGAATTGGGGGCTCGAAGGACATACTTTCCCGACGGCCCTCTGTGTGGATCTTTGTGGCGAAGCGACAGGGCAGGTTGAGACCACCTAGGAGAGAGGTGGGCCTGGTCCTAGTCGGTGTTCGCGGTTATTTCAAGATAACACGTTTAACGAGATCTTGGTATTTGATCTGAGTCTGGCTACTGGCCTATACGCACTAACCATCTACGCGGGAACAGTTATGGGCACTCGACGTTGTGGTATCAGCCGAAGCCTTCGTGACGTCAGCGACTGAGCGGCGCGCGCCGGGTTGGACCGCGTAACGCAACTTCCTTTGTAATGGAGGTTGCTAGGTCTGCTCACCGGCCGCGTACGCAACGTGCAGGTGTGCAATGGGCGATGGGCCCAGACCCCTGCGCGCATAGGATTTAGACAGGCGTGCTGACCTCTCTGTTGTGCCTAGGTAGGGCTGCGACGTGTTGATCTTCCGAGGCCGGGCATGACCCAGAAAAGTGTGTCCGGACAAAGGGGATCGAGTGTGTTGGGAAATGTGGTGCACCCCTGCAGGGAAGTTAATCTATTCGAATAGTCGTGATCTTCGGTAACAGGATGACTTGGAGTTATACCTTGACCTTATGACAACTAGAACCAGATACTTAGTAAAACACACCCTTCCAAGTGCCAGATACGACCGGTGATCGCTCTCTCACAAGGTGATGAGGGGAGGATCATCGGTTAGGTTTATGCTATGCGATGTTACTTGGTGAACTTACCATCTACTCTCTTCTCCCGCTGCAAGATGTAGGTTACCAGAAGCGTAGTCTTCGAAAGGACTAGCTATCCCCCTCTTATTCCGGCATTCTGCAGTTCAGTCCACATATGATACCCCCCTTTTTCCATTTGATACCAATGCATACATATGTAGTGTAGCTCCTTGCTTGCGAGTACTTTGGATGAGTACTCACGATTGTTTTGCACCCCCTTTTCCTCCTTTGCTATACCCGGTTGCTGCGACCAAACGATGGAGTCCAGGAGCCAAACGCCACTGTCGATGACGACTACTACTACTCGGGAGGTGCCTACTACTACGTGCAGCCCGCAGACGACGACCAGGAGTAGTTTAGGAGGATCCCAGGCAGCAGGCATGCGCCTCTTTCGATCTGTATCCCAGTTTGTGCTAGCCTTCTTAAGGCAAACTTGTTTAACTTATGTCTGTACTCAGATATTGTTGCTTCCGCTGAATCGTCTATGATCGAGCTCTTGTATTCGAGCCTTCGAGGCCCCTAGCTTGTAATATGATGCTTGTATGACTTATTTTATTTGTAGAGTTGTGTTGTGATATCTTCCCGTGAGTCCCTGATCTTGATCGTACACGTTTGCGTGTATGATTAGTGTATGATCGAATTGGGGGCGTCACAAGTTGGTATCAGAGCCGACTGCCTGTAGGAATTCCCCTTCCACACTCCTTAGACGAAGTTGAGTCTAGTCGGTGAAAACTGTTTTACTAACATGGCTGTGCGACCATGGGCCCACGTCTCCATTGGGTGGTACTAGGATCTTTTATTCCTTGATCTTTACTCTGGGACTCTGATCTCTCTTCTATTCGGGTTAAAATGAATTACTAACTCAAACATTAGGATCTCATGATCACATCCAGCTGGAGAGCCCCTTATTACAGATGATTGCGTGCTGCAACAGAAGATTCTGAAGATACCCTATGATGTTATCTTGAGACTTTGTGCCATCGCTTTTGATATTCCCTACCACCGATAAATCATTATGGATAACTACTTACACTTGTCATTCATACCTTCGATCCCAGTTGCCCTTGTTATTACTTGATACCCTGAAAAATTCTCCGATATTCCGAGAATCCTTTGTGCCTACTGCTATGCAGCTTTTTCCGCGTTAATACCCCTATGGATATTCCTCGCACTTACCAAGTATCCGCTCATCCCCAGTTGTTCATGTGTTTCACAGAGGTCTTCGAAACACAATTCAATCTTCCGATAAACCTTAGCAGCTTATTGCTCTTGAAATTCTTGCTTGCTCGCATTATGGTTAATCCCATAAGTATAGTAATCTTAGGCATCCTTTGTCACTATCATCCTGAGTCCATCGATTCAATAAATTGTGAATGCTCGCAATCCTCAATCAGATCCTAGAATTCATCCTTCTAGCTCAGACGTCATTTTAAACATGAGCTGGATCTCAAGCAATGAAATTGCCATCGATTATTCCCCTAAGCCTAGTCGACTTGTCCATCCTTAATCAGAGCCTTTGCTCCTAATCCCTTGATTTGGAAAGTTCAATGCCTTCACATTTCAGCTTTGAGTTAGTCAATAGTTCCTGTAATCCAATGCCCTTGCACTGTTTCTTCCTCTGATTGTGTGTGGATGCTCACATCGGCTCCATTTTGGACCATCAGATCCTTTGTTGTTTTATCATCCGACAATGTCCTTCGTATACGAACACCTCGAGAAGTTCTTTTCCTTGATACATAATACCATTGGTAAATCCTATTCTCTGACTTGGCCAACCATGCTCTGCTTTCAAGCTGGTGACATTTACTCTTGAAGCTTTTGGTATATGTTCTAAGATGCCCCGATGGGTTGAACCTATACCTTCCCTAAAACCGTGTGAACCCAAAAGTTTTCACGAGCCATACTCTTATGGTGCTTCACCAGATAAAATTTCAACCCTACAACTTCTTTGAAGACGAGAAGTGAATGAAAGGTTATGCATTAAAGAAGTGGGAGCGAACTTTGTGTTCATGCGCATGGACCTGATGTGGAACTTATCATGGAAGCTTCTTGCAAAATATTTAATCATTTGGGTAATTCTTTCGGTGTCATTAAATTGGATCTCTTGCAGCTATGGTTCCGACCATATTGTTCTTCTTTGATCCCATTCCTCGGGCAAGTATAACTATTTGTCTTCTGGGGATCAATACCCCAGTTCAACCTTTACTTTGATCTATCGTCGAGTATTACACTCTGGTATCTCGAGAATATCATGGAACTGCATAACTTCTTATGGGTTCTTCATCAAGTGCTATTTCTCACCGATTCCAATTTTCCTGGTTTCTGGGTTGTCGTCAACCGAGAACACCAAATACTGAATCGAGTCCGCACTCCGATTCGATAACTCTAAGAAATTCCATTGCTTATGAGTTTAATACTCCATCACATCATTCCTAGCATGATCGGCTATATCATTATTATGCTAAGTTTTAACTATGCTACCTGGTCCTTCTTCCCGGAGCACAATTTTCGACGATAAGATAACCTTACGCCGATCTTCCTCGTCGTATCGTTTTGCCTTGAACAACAAGCTTGATTTCGAGTTTGTGTCGTACCCTTCATCCCAATTACCTTTCGCTTCATCATTCCTTTGACTTGGTGTCATCGTTGATCGATTACATTTTCATGAAATCTCTCGACAAATGTGTCATGATCATCGTCAACATTTTGACTCCTTCCAGGATATCGATCGAATTCATGATGAGAAATACCATCCTTGCCCCTTGATAATTTGGGTTATCATTGACAAAATTATCGGATTCCCTCCAACACAAAACTTGTTCTTGTTTTGTGTTGTACCTTGAGTTCCTTGCTATCCAACTTATATTATCTTCTACCATGGATTATTACCATATTTGATGTCAAGAATGTTGTGAAAATTGCTCCACTTCTTGAGAATTCTTGATACAAGTAATACTTATCACCATCACCATTCCTTCTTGGTCCTCGTGTTGTTCCTAACAGGAATACCGACAAATGGACCAGTAATTTTAAAACTTCTAGCAACCTTATTACTTTGAACTAAATGGTCAACATTTCATTCTTAGACCATTGGTTATCGAATTGCCATTCTAACATTGTTTGTGCTACCTAAGTCCATATTTCGGGTGCACCGTCAACCAATGATAAATCGTGTATGTTTTCCTCGAGCATACCACATTATATCACTTGATCTGACAAAAGCTATCTCCTTGTTCACATAATTGTGGAAATCCATCTTTTGGAAATCTCAATGAATTGTCGTTGAGTTCATCAGCCACCTCCTCATTCTCTCCTTGATTTAATAATGAACTCATGATTCGGAACTTGCTTCCATACTTCATTGATCGAGAATCTTATAATGTCATCTCGTCAATTGCGTTGCACCTTTTCTTTCTCAAGCATCCTGAGTCTGAGGTATCCTGACCCCAATCAGATCTGAATCTCGGTCAGATGTGATGGTTGGAATATATTTCCAAGAGTTATAACAATGGTCTTTATGTGACCCGATAAGGTGATGTCATGCCTAGCACACCTGGTTGGAGGCCTTATTGTTATAGATTCCTTTTTAGCAAGGTTATGCATTCTTCCATGGGGAAATTGTAAGACTTATTCTATAAGTTGTTTCCGATGGATCCTTTGTATCCAAAGTCCGACCTTTGCTTGAAGACCATGTCAAAGCTATCTCAAAGCATGTATGTGGTACTCCGATTTTCAATATGAACATTTGAAGCACAATGCTAAAATTTCTTTATAAATTACCCCAAGCACCGTTGTATGGGTAATGTCATCAAATTTCTCTCCCTTTTCCTAAAGGGTTTTCTACGATATATCCTGTCATGGATATCATACTCTGCTTGTCCTTGGGAAGGATATACCCTTGAAATATGTGTTTAAACACATTTTCCTTTCCATTGTTTTGTTTAATCTGATAATATTATTTTCCTTTTCATTGGTTGGGTTAACGTTTCTTGTGATCTAAATGATCTAAGCAGTAATATTCTCCTGCTTATGCAAACACTTCGGTGTACAACTCTGTCAGCAAGACCATGTTGCTTTTGTTGATAGCATTCCGGTAACCACCGATGGACGAGAACTTTGCCTATTGGTCTGCCTCGTTCAACGAGCTGGAAAATGGTTCTCTTCGTCCCTCGCCCTTGGTACCTATGTTGTTGCCGACCTAACCGACAGACTATCCTTTGACATGCCTTGCTTTCATGATCGTGCAAGACATCACCGCCCTTCCTACTTTTAACCCACATCGTGGGCCCATAACCCACAGTTCCACAGGATCGAAACCTGACTCTCCTATACACCCCCGGTTTCCAAAGTTAATTCCTCACGCGTGGGCTCGTACGTAATTCACAAACCACCTTCCTACAGATCTATTCTGGTATCACACGCAATACTTGTTCTCGTTGCCTTGAAACCCTTTCACCTTCTGAGTAGGCATCGAACGATTGCCTGGCCGCTTGAAACTCCTTATTGTACCTTCTTACTTTCTGAAAGTGCTAGTGATCGACTAGAGGGGGGTGAATAGGCGATTTTTAAGAAAGTCTTCAAAACATGGAAGTTTCAAAGACAAACGTTAGAAATAAACCTATTACCATGCAGCGGAAGGTAGACTACACTAGGCAAACCATAGTCAAGTATTCAATGAAGTGAAAGCACAATGACTAATAGCAGCTAGGTAGTAAAGATCAGGTAGGAAGATATTGTGAAGCCAATCAGAACAAGCAGTCACTTAGTGAAGACAAAAGATAATGCAATCATACAATGACTTCACAAGGACCAACAGTAAGTAAAGGGAAGGGAAGGATGAAACTAGTGACTCATTGAAGACAATGATTTTTTGGACCAGTTCCAGTTGTTGTGACAACTGTATGTCTGGTTAGGGAGGCTGAGATTCAACTCAGAAGACCTCGTCTTCACCTTATTCCCCTTGAGCTAAGGACACCCAGTCCCCGCCCAATCACTCTGGTAAGTCTTCAAGGTAGACTTCCAAACCTTCACAGACTTCGTTCACCGGCGATCCACAATGACTCTTGGATGCTCCGACGCGACGCCTAACTGGCCGGAGGATTCACAGTCCTCAAGTGTAATAAGTCTTCAGATCACATAGACAGGAAGACTTAAGTGATGCCTAACACTCTTTGGCTCTGGGTGTTTAGGGCTTTATCCTCGCAAGGAATTCTCTCTCAAAGGCTTCGAGGTGGGTTGCTCTCAAACGACAAAAGCCGTACTCTAACTCTAAGCAGCCAACCATTTATGGTTGTAGGGGGTGGGCTATTTATAGCCCCTTGGCAACCCGACCTAATTTGTTCGAAATGACCCTTGGTCACTAAGGAACTGACACGTGTTCCAACGGTCAGATTTCAAACACACACGGTAACTTTACTTGGACTACAAGCAAAGTTGACTTATCCAACTCTAGACAAGATTTGCTCTCATAGTCTTCACTCGAAGACATAGGATTTTGGTTAAGCATCACTTCAGTCATTCTGACTGGTTCTCTTGGACCCCACTTAACAGTACGATGGTTCCTATGACTCAACAAAGAAAAACACAGAACGATGAAACTGCTAAGTCTTCGCGCTCCATAGTCTTCACGCGATGTCTTCTCTTATCATAGTCTTCAATGTGAATCTCTTCACATACCACCTCTGACTTCAATGTCTTCATACATTTTTAGGGGTCATCTCTGGTAGGAAAACCGAATCAATGAGGGACTTCTACCTGTGTTATCCTGCAATTCTCACAAACACATTAGTCCCTCAACTAGGTTTGTCGTTAATACTCCAAAACCAACTAGGGGTGGCACTAGATGCACTTACAATCTCCCCCTTTTTGGTGATTGATGACAAACTAGTTGAAGTTTTAAACGGGGAATATAATATGTGAAATTGTAAAGGATAGGTTATTGTCTTCATAAGTGGCAAAGGCTCCCCCTAAAGATGTGCATATAAGTAATTTGCTTTTGGTATGCGAATGCACATGGCAGGTTGTACTTGTGGAGATCCTCTTCAACTTATGATGACAATTCATCATGGATGAAAATTATGTGAACATAATGACATGCATAATGAAAAATGGACGTCTGCAAAATGATCTAAGTGCGGAATTTATCGTCGCACATGCGAAATTTATCATCGCATCACAGAATAGCAAATAAGTAGTAGACGACCATCGAGTTTGAGTGTTACAACTCAAAGAACCAAATGTATCAAAACACGAGAGTTGTAAACACTAGGCAAAATATAAAACCACCGCCCATATGGACTCGCTTGAAGACTATCAAACTCATATGCTTCTCCCCCTTATATCAGTAAGGACCAAAAAGGTTTGAAGACATAGAGCACCTACTTGTTCCCATAAGGAGTAGGTGAAGCAGCAGGGTCGTCGGTGTTGTTAGGCGGTGCAGACGAACTCGGGGCAGTGTCAATGCGTGCAGAAGTAGGGAGCGGTGAAGTAGCATCGTCTTCATCATTGATGGCACGTGCATTCACGGTTGCAGCAGAGGAGGAGAACTCAGAGTCTTCAAGAGACGGAGTACGTCGCAGCACAGTCCTTCTTGGAGGTGTTGAGTCAAACTTGAAGCGTTCAGAGAAGCCATCCTCTTGAAGATCATCTTCAGAACACATAAGCGTCAGCCCTTTCCATGTACGCCGACAAGTTTCGTGGGCAACAAAGGCATTCTTGGTGGAAAGGTTGCGAATCATGTTTACGTCCACCAAGAGGCTTTGCATTTGGCGCTTCAGCCAGTCATGATGCTTATCCTGTTTCTGATGAAGGGCAACCAGAAGTTCTTGGTCGTTGAGAACACGAGATCACTTCTTGGGCCGTTGGGAAATGGTGCTTTCAGTGGCTTCAGTGAGGGCACGATGAGGTGCACGTGTAGTACCAGCCAGAGGATAAACACGAGTGACTGCTAGAACTCCTTCAATGTTCTCAGAGAAGCTTTGATTATCAGCATTCTGAAGACTAAGGGGCTCCTTGGCAGGCTATGGATGGATGGCTTCAACTGACATATCGACGTCAGGCATAAAGATCCGATGATTGCGAGCAGAGGGCTGATAGGTGACAGCTGAGTGTAGTTTGATCAGCCGCATAATCCATGGAGCATAAAACTTCAAGCCAAAGAGATCTGATCCTGATGCAGCAAGTTGGCGGATGAAGAAGTCTTGTGCATTGAAGCATTTGCCATGAAGAATATGGAAGACCAAAGTCTTCATTGCACCTTCCAGCTTTGCATGTGGAGAATGTCCTTTGATGGGCCAGAGAGTTCGCCTTATGATGTGATAGATAGTACGTGGCAGATACTCAAGGTCTTCAACAAAGAACTCCTTAGGATATTTAGCATCTGGAGACAAAGGCTTCATCATGCTAAGCATCTGACTCATATTGGGCTTAGGCTTGTGGAAGATGCTTTCCATAGCCGCACTGTGAAGCTGACAACCAGGTTCATACAGATCTCCTGGAGTGGGCAGGCCAGTAAGCTCAATGATATCAAAGGCTTTGGCTTCATGATGAACATTGTCTGTCATCCACTCAAGGACCCAAGTCTTCGGATCCCTGTTGTAGCCACAGATATGAAGAGTGGCATAGAATTGGAGTAGCAATTCTTCATTCCAGTGCTCCTTATCAGTGACGAACTACAGCAAGCCAGACTTTCTGAAGCAATCCAGAGCTTCTTCCAAACAAGGCAGACCAGTTATGGCTTCAGTGTCAAGACACATATGTGGGAAAATGCGACCTTGATTGTACAGAATGCATGAGTAATAACTGCGCTGCTGATAGCTCCAGAACCAATCAGAAGATATTCTTGCCTTGGTGTTGGGGTTCTTGGCGCTATCAAAGAAGGTGGTGTGTGCCTTGAAGCCATTGATATTAAAAGATCCGGGTGCAGATGCGGTACCTGGAAACCTGGGCAACCTTGGCATTGGCTTCTGAACCTGAGGCCTGTGCTCCACGTGATAGTCAAACTGAGGACCAGCAGCAGGTGGAGGAGTCAGAAAAAGCCATTTGACAGTGATAAGTTGGCCATAGTTGAATGCTTGCTCGATAGTGTGTGGCCTTGGTGGCGGAATAGGAGCAGTGGCATCAACAGAGGCGTCAGGCTGCACATCTGTTGCAGGTGCATCATTGGCTTCATTGGCCTTTGGCACAGTGTTAGGTGCAGGCTCCACAGTGTCTTCAGCCATGACCACGTCATTGGCTTCAGTGGTGTTAGTGGTGGCAGCCTTAGGATTCTCAACCTCCACTTCAGAAGCTGGAGGGTCGGTCACGTTCTCCTCGAGAACAACATCTTGGTGAGATGGGGGTGTAGCAACTCTTGGGGCTTCTTCTTCATCGGCTGATGCAGCCGGAACATCTTCAGCCATTTTGGCTTCGGATTCAGAGACAGTCACAGTAGGAGTGGCATCTGGAAACACCTGACGTGCAACAGATTGGTGGTGCACTTCTCCTTCTGAAATGCTCGAAAGAGGGACTTGGGGCCTTAGTCCTTTGCGAAGCCTGCGTAACGCTGGCGACGCCTATGAAGATGGAGTTGGCTGGGCCTCAAGGTCATCCTCTTCTTGCACTGATGGGGTTGCTTGCAGTTGGGGAGAGCTTGGAGTGTCTTGTCTCTGTGGGTGATCAGCCCACGATGCATCCTGAGCAGTTGGCGTCAGAGGAGGACCAATGCTAATGAGTTCGTTGTGCGTAAGCACAGGCGATGATACCAGTTGGTGCTCGATCTGAGGAAGGACTTCATCATCTTCAACATTATCATGGTGACCAATATCTTCAGCAGCGGTGGGGTCAACTGCTGGAATGTCTTCAGCTTCAGGAGCCTTTGTGGAAGCAGGCTCATGAACTACTATCCGTCGTTCTTGATGCGAGGAATCAGGGCGAGCAACAGAGATGGGTTCTACAACAAGGGGCTCTGTGGGAGCAGTCCGATCTCTCTTGGTTCTGCGCTTCTTCTTGGAGGGAGCGACATCAGAAGCTTCAGGATGTTTCCTCTTTCTGGCATCAGCCTCGGCAGCCCTTGTCTTCTTTAGTTCTGAAGCGGTTGACCGAACCTTTGGCTTCGAGCCAGTCATGCTGCTTGGAAAGACTATGTGTGGCTCTTCCCGCCTTGAAGGTGCAGATTGGTCTGTTGATGGCTTCTTCTTCTTTGCAGCCATTCTTGGGTCAATGCTAGGACGACCAAGAGCCTTGCGCTTTTCAGCCTCATTGTAGGCTTGCACACACTTGTCAGCCAGGCGCTTCATGCGCTCATGAGAACCTTTAGCTTCTTCACGCTTCTTGAGAAAGGCTTCCTTGAGCTCGTGCAGCATAATCTTGAAGTTTTTCACATCTTGCACGCTGAGCTTGGCCATGTGCTTCTTGAACTGAGCTTTCTCATAGTCGATCTTTTGCTTCAGTTCAACGATGCGCTGAGCTAGAGATAGCTCAAAAGCAATGGCGCCAGTGAAGGTGACACTGAGGCCAATTGGAAGTTGCAGATCTTCAAAGCTGAGGTTGGGCGTGTCAAACCACTCATAAATGAAGTTATGGATGATTGCCACATCAAAGAGAGGCAAATCATTGAAGATCTCTGCTTCTTCCTTGCTCTTGATCAGTTGCTCAAGAGCATCATCTGCAAGATCTTCATCGCTGGACAGATCAATTGCGTCATTGCGCAGAATAGCAGCTGCATTCAGTGCCTGATCAGTACTCTTTCTCATCTCAGTCTTCTTGGAGATGCGTGATAGATCTTCAGATTGCACACTGTCTTCAGGAGGTGCAGTAGCCAGTGGCTTCGCACGTGAGATTTTTTGTGCTGAGGCAGACTTTGAAGCTTTAGGCTTCTTCAGCTTCATTGGCTTCGGTGGTGCAGGTGCTTCGTCAGATTCAGCATCATCTGCAGTTGATCCACAACTGCCCCTTGAACCATAATATGAGTGATGTGACCTTCTAGGTTGTAGAAGGGCCCAACCAGATTGGGTTCAGCTTCTCGTGTGCCATCAGCACGTGGCGCAGAGGGGCCTGGGTTGAAGTCTAATCACAATGACTTCTTGTTTTCCTTGGCAGAGTTCTGTGCTAGCTGATAGTTGCGCTTGAAGAGATTGTCTTCGTGACACCATAACAGAGAGGATGGGTCGGCATTAGCAGGCTGAGGTCCATGAAGCATGCAGGGGTAAAAGCCTTGAGCAATAGCTTTGGACTGTGATTTGGGCTGAAGACCTTTGTATATGATATCTCCCCATGGGCCCTTGATGGCACTCTTCTCAGCATATTCGTCGGTGATGAGTCTATACTTGAACCATTCCACTGCCCAATGTCTTCGAAGCCCTTGGATTCGGTTCTTGCGTTCTCCATAGGTCTGGCTTCGGGAGAATTTATATGATGATGTAAGAATTCTGCAAATGAATGCAGACTATAAGAACCAAGGGATGCTCCCACAGACATGTACCTGTGACAGCATTAAGGTGCGAGGGAAGGGGAAGAGGTCATATGCATTCTCAGAAGATTTTGAAGATAAATCAGTTTAGAAGACATTGACCTCATCGTGTGAAGACATTCACTCATAGATAAAGAGTTGGTTCCAGATTTCTACGAATCCACGAATAAGTACAAGTGAGGAATCTAACTACTTTGTGAAGGATAAGTGAACATACTAGGCATATTATGAGATGCAGTATGAAATAGATCCAACTTGTGTGAACAGAAACTGCCTGTGGTAGAAACTGATGAATCTATAGGATCAAAGGGGCCGTAAAAAGGAAGTTCTATTTACCACACGAAGAACTGCCAGAGTGAGTGGGACAGGAGGCCGAGCAGTTCGATCGTCCGTGCCCTACCTTAGCGACGGAGGACACCTACGGCGACGGCGGAGAAGACAATGTCTGCGGCCGGCGTGAAGACGACGTCGGTGAGGTCGCGGCAGCTAAGCGCTTCGTCGCCGGCGTCGTCGAGGGCTAGCGGTGGCGCTAGGGTTTGTGCGAGAGTGGAAGAAAGGATAATGACTGTGGTGAGGCGTGTATTTATAAGGACAGGGACGGCACAGTGTTATTACACAGGTGCCCCTAGTGATTCACATCTGAAGGGCACGTGGGTATCATGCAACATATCGGAGGTTGTTCCACGTTCCCACACACGCCTGGTTTGTCGAGTGGTCGTTCCCACTTCTCCGGGTTTGAGGTGAAAGGATGTAGCATTGAAAATAGACTTAATGTTTGTCTCTGTATCTTCTGCTGACAAGGACGCAGAGAAGATATTCGACAGTTTCAATAGAATGCATATGATTTAGAGAGATAGAGTTTGAGATAGAAAGCATAGAGAGGTTAGGGTCCGATCACATTCACTTAGTTCAAAAGATTCAACAAGAAGACATAGCTATAAGTGAATGCTGTAGAGGACAGATGTCGTGGTATTTCTCACGGGGGGCTTGCGAGTCGACAGATGCCACAAGGGCATAGTGTGTGGGTAAGACTGCTGCTGATAGGACCGGGAGCGGGTATGCGAGTAGCACGCGGTGGTTTACCTAGCTTCGGAGCTCTCCGGAGAGATAATACTCCTACTGTTGCATGTCTGAGTGTATCTATCTGGGGTGTACATCGGGCAGTACAAAGTGCTCCTGGAGCTGTATCTGGGATCAGTGCCCAGTGCATCTGATCTGGTATATGCCTATATGAGGCATGCTAGTGGCCGGCCATGTATGGCCATGGCTTGTGGCCGTGAGTGTGTGTGGGTGTGTGCTCATCCTGGATGGGTGGATGGATGCTCATATATATAGTGTGGCTAGCTTATCATCTAAGCTAAGTGGTGGCATGGGCAAGGCATGGTGGGGTGTCATGCTTGTCCCCTGTGTCACTTCATAAATAGTGCCAGGGGACAAGTGACACTACACATGATGACTGAGATGACGCGTGAATAGTGCTCGGGTACATCCGTCTCGTCGGTGTCGGGTCGGGCTGTAGTCGGCAGCCGGCTGGTTGGCGCAGTCGGCAGCCGGCAGGCAGACTGAGGGGCTTTGCTAGCCCCGATGTCTTGAAATATCATCTTGCCGTCTTCGGGGTATCCGTGTCCAATTACTCCGACAGTAGCCCCCAAGCCTCCAGGCAACTTGGCAAAGTTGGGCGGAGGTTTTTTGGCAAATGTTCATGGAAATGATCATAAAAAGGACAAAGTTAGTCCATGCAAATATATCATATGCTTGATTTTAGTATTGCAAGTTTTATGCGGAGGGTGCCGACTCGGTTTCGTCCGAGCCCCCTTCAATCTTTTTCATGTTCCCTCCACTTTTTGGCTTGTGCTCTTGCTTGCCGGACAGCCGCTCTGCAGTCTGTGGCTGAGAGTGGGCCGCGAAGTGGAGTGTACAGTACTCAGAGTCTGGGAGCAGATTCAACCGAGTAGATACTTGTAAAGGAAACGGTCGGTTCGCTTGAACGTTTTTCTTCCCGGGCGTTTTTCGCGTGGGTGGCCTCCAGCATTCACACTTGCTAGTCGGACAGCCGCTCTGCGGTCTGTGAATAAGAGTGGGCCTTTGGTACTGCGCACGGTACTAAGCCGTCTGCGGGAACTAACGTCTCAGGCCAAGCGGCCAGCCCCCGGGCCAACTCTGGCTGGCGCCGGGGCGAACAGTGATGCAACTGTAATTAAAATGTGGAGATAGCCCCCGAGCATCGCTCGGGGTTATCCGTGCTTGCGTGATGCAAAAATATGCGAGCGAGGAGCTCACATTGATTTTTGTGTAGTCGCGGTCGTCGAAGACAGCTGGCGCGACTTGGCGCTCACGGAGCGCGTCGGCGCACCCGCTCGGTGTAGCCTTCGAGCCTCCGGGTGCTCGAAGGGGGGTCCCGGCCGGTCAGGCTCGACCGGCCAGGCGGCGAGGCGTCTTGCAGCGCCCCTTTTTCTTCTCTTCTACCGGCTGGGGGAGCCGGATAGAACTCTTCTCTTGTCTGCAATCTTCGCGGGGGCGCGCCAGCGCACCCGCTGGGTGTAGCCCCCGAGATTCGGGCCGACTGCTGAGCAGTCAGGATGGATCTCCCGGCAACTACTTTGTCTTCTCTCTCGCGAGGGCGCGTCAGCGCACCCGCTGGGTGAAGCCCCCAAGATTCGGGCCGACTGCTGAGCAGTCGGGCCGGATCTCCCGGCAACTACTTTGTCTTCTCTCTCGCGGGGGCGCGTCAGCGCACCTGCTGGGTGTAGCCCCCGAGATTCGGGCCGACTGATGAGCAGTGAAAGCACAAGTGCTCCCTAGGTGGTTTTGGTAATTGATGACAACATATCTCTTGTTGGACTAATACCTTTACCTAGTATATTTCAGATAAGTTCAACAATGGAGTGGCATGGACTAAAGGTTGTGGGAACCTCTTCAAGATGCTAAGGACAAAGGATTGGCTAAAGCTTCAAGCTCAAGACTCTTCATTTTATATATTTTAGTGATCCAAGATCACATTGAGTCTTTAGGAAAAGCCAATACTATCAAGAAGGGATGAGGTGTTGCTTAATGAGCCTCTTGCTTTATGTGCTTAATGATATGCTCCAAAATCCTCAGCTACTTTCCCACTTACACAAATGACCTAAACCCTAAGCCAAACTCGGTCATACCGATTCTGTCAATCCGGCGCCACCGAGTTTCACTTGTCATTTGCCACTGCCAAACCCTAGCAATTCGGTCCTACCGATACGGATCTCGGTCTCACCGAGATGGGCTTGCAAACTCTCTGTTACCTGTTGCAATATCTTCGGTCCCACCGAGTTATGCAATCGGTCCCACCGAGTTTGCTTGGCCAACTCTCTGTTTCACTTATTACCAAAATCGGTCCTACCGAGTTTGAGTAATCGGTCAAACCGAGTTTTGGATTTTCCCTAAACCTAGCACATCGGTCCCACCGAGTTGTTCCAGTCGGTCCCACCGAAATCTCTAACGGTCACTAGGTTTACCATTTCGGTCCGACCGAGTTTGATGATTCGGTCCCACCGAGATTGGAAAACTGTGTGTAACGGTTGGATTTTGTGTGGAGGCTATATATACCCCTCCACCACCTCTTCATTCGGAGAGAGAGCCATCAGAACACATACACCATTCCTACTCATATGTTCTGAGAAAGAACCACCTACTCATGTGTTCAGACCAAGATATTCCACTCCTACCATATGAATCTTGATCTCTAGCCTTCCCCAAGTTGCTTTCCACTCAAATCTTCTTTCCACCAGATCCAAATCCTATGAGAGAGAGTTGAGTGTTGGGGAGACTATCATTTGAAGCTCAAGAGCAAGGAGTTCATCATCAACACACCATTTGTTACTTCTTGGAGAGTGGTGTCTCCTAGATTGGCTAGGTGTCACTTGGGAGCCTCCGACAAGATTGTGGAGTTGAACCAAGGAGTTTGTACGGGCAAGGAGATCGCCTACTTCGTGAAGATCTACCGCTAGTGAGGCAAGTCCTTCGTGGGCGATGGCCATGGTGGAATAGACAAGGTTGATTCTTCGTGGACCCTTCATGGGTGGAGCCCTTCGTGGACTCGCGCAACCGTTACCCTTCGTGGGTTGAAGTCTCCATCAACGTGGATGTAGGATAGCACCACCTATCCGAACCACGGGAAAAACATCTGTGTCTCCAATTGCGTTTGAATCCTCCAAACCCTTCCCGTTACATTCTTGCAAGTTGCATGCTTTACTCTCCGCTGCCTATATACTCTTTGCATGCTTGCTTTATATGTATTTTGTATGTTAAAATTGTGCCCGAACTCCACTTAAACCGAAAAAGCTTAAAAAGTGCAACTTTAGCATTAAGTGTGTATTCACCCCCCTCTAGACACTCCTTCTAGATCCTACAAGTGGTATCAGAGCTTCGGTCTCCATTGCCTTGGTTTAATCATCATTGGAGGAAGATGGATGTGTCTACTTTAGGGAGTCTTAGACATAGAGTGCCTATTCTTGATGGAGAGTACTTTCATGAGTGGAAAAATGAGATGCTTGGAATCTTCAATCAATATCATTTAAACAAGTATATTGCTAGCCCTTGTGCACCTCATATTGATCCTTTGCATCCTACCCTAGATGAAGATATTGACATGATTCGCAATCTTAGAACCATTGAGCTCATCATTAGAGGATTGCCCAAAAATTTGATTGCTAGTTTGCCTACTCTTAATTGTGCCTATACTATATGGAAATTTCTTGAGTAACGATTTCCCGATCATTCCTTGAAAAATTTGGATAAAATTCTCCATAAATCTATTGCCTTGAGTAAGATGAACTCTAGTGATACTAAGTTTGGTGATTGTCTATTTGAGCTTACCAATCTCAAGCATGCTAAAGGAGATGTTGGAATCATTAGTGATATTATATTTGAAGCTATAAGAATTCATAAAAGTGACCACTTTGATGACCATTTATCTAATGAATTACCCTCTCTAGGAAATGATGAGTCACAAGATCATGATGAACGTGGACACTATGATGATGATAGTGACTTCGATCTTGATGATGCAATGAGACATTTTGGTCTTACGGCAAATCTTTGGGGATATGCGTCAGGTGGAAAGGAATGGGTTCTTGATAGTGGATGTACTGATCATATGACCGGAGATGAAGAGATGTTTCGTGAGCTTGCTGAAAATGACGGCCCTCGAAAATATGTCACCTTTGGTGATAATTCAAAGGGTAAAGTAGTTGGCCTTGGTAAGGTGGCCATCTCACATGATAGTTCCATTCAAAATGTCATGCTCGTTGAATCTCTCGGCCACAATTTACTTTCAGTATCTAGACTTGCTGATTCTGGCCTAAATGTTCTATTTACTAAGGTAGATTGCCAAGTGTTTCGTCGAGACAATCATAAAATGGTCTTTACCGGTATGCGTAGAGGTGATCTTTACATTGTAGATTTCTCTAAAAAGGCACAACCTAAAACTTGCTTCATTGCGAAATCCTCAAAAGGTTGGTTGTGGCATAGATGACTAGGTCACGTTGGCATGAGAAATCTTGACAAGCTTATTAAAGGAAATCATATCCTTGGAGTTAACGATGTCATATTTGATAAGGATAGACTTTGCAGTGCTTGTCAAGCAGGTAAACAGGTTGGAGGAAGGCATCCTGTGAAGAACATCATGACCACAAGGAGGCCACTCGAGCTACTTCATATGGATCTTTTTGGTCCCAATGACTACAAAAGTCTCGGTGGAAATTCTTTTGGTCTAGTTATAGTTGATGATTTTTTCAAGATTTACGTGGGTGTTCTTTCTTAATGACAAGTCGCAGGTCCAGAAGATCTTCTGAAACTTCGCTAGGAAAGCCCAAAATCAGTTTGGAGTGAAGATCAAGAAGGTTCGGAGTGACAACGGAACGGAGTTCAAGAACACAAATGTGGACACCTTTCTTGATGAAGAAGGGATTTCACACGAGTTCTGGGCTACGTACACACCTCAACAAAATGGAGTTGTTGAGAGGAAGAACCGGACGCTCAATGAAATGGAAAGAATGATGCTTGATGAATACAAGACGCCAAAGCACTTTTGGGCAGAAGCGGTTGAGATAGCTTGTCACGAAACAAATCGCTTGTATCTTCACAAGCTACTCGGCAAGACAGCATACGAGCTCCTCACCGGTAACAAACCCCAAGTTGGATACTTTTGAGTATTCGGCTCAAAGTGCTACATTCTTGATAAGCATCGTCGTTCAAAGTTTGCTCCTAAATCTCATGAAGGCTTCCTACTCGGTTATGGCTCAAACTCTCACACTTACCGTGTCTACAACAATTTCACCCAAAAGGTTGAAGAGACGGTAGATGTGAAGTTTGATGAATCTAATGGCTCGCAAGTAGAGCAATTTCCAATTGATGTAGGAGACAAAGACCCTTCAGAAGCAATCCAAGACTTGTCCATTGGCAAAGTTCGTCCAACGGAGGTGAAGGAGAGTACGTCATCCGTCCAAGTGGAAGCTTCTACTTCACGACAAGGTGAACCAAGAATCGACACGGAAGCATCCACAAGTGGGACACACCAAGATGAAGAAGACGAGGAAGTACATCAAGACGAACATCAACAACCTCCTTCCCCACCACGACAAGAGAATGACAACGTCAACAATGAAGAAGGCCAAGAAGAAGAACAAGATGAAGAAGATGCTCAACGAAGACCCAAGCAAAAGCTCTCACGAGTTCGAGCAAGAATTGCCAAAGATCATCCCGTCGAGCAAATCCTCAATGATATACAAACCGGGAGAATCACTCGCTCAAAAACTCATTTAGCTAACTTTTGTGAAAACTATTCATTCATCTCTAGCATTGAACCTATGAAGGTTGAAGAAGCATTGGAAGATCCGGATTGGATAAACGCTATGCATGAAGAGCTACACAATTTTGAGAGAAACCAAGTTTGGACATTGGTTGAGAAGCCCGACAACAACCACAACATCATTGGTACCAAATGGGTGTTTCGCAACAATCAAGATGAAGATGGACAAGTGGTCCGTAACAAAGCACGTCTCGTCGCCCAAGGGTACACATAAGTCAAAGGTATGGACTATGGTGAGACATATGCTCCCGTTGCTAGACTTGAGTCCATTCGCATCTTACTTGCCTATGCTAATCACCATAATATCACCTTGTACCAAATGGACATTAAGAGTGCTTTTCTAAATGGTGAAATAGAGGAGGAAGTTTATGTCAAACAACCTCCCAGCTTTGTCAATCCTAAGAAACCTAATCATGTTTACAAACTTCACAAAGCTCTTTATGGTCTTAAACAAGCTCCTAGAGCATGGTATAAATGCTTGACCAAGTTCCTTATTGCAAGTGGTTTTGAAATTGGTAAAATTGATTCTACTCTCTTCACTAAAAGGGTTAATGGAGAACTATTTGTATGTCAAATCTATGTTGATGATATCATATTTGGTTCAACTAACCCTCTCTTTAGTGAAAAGTTTGGAAAGCTAATGTCAGAGAAGTATGAGATGTCTATGATGAGTGAACTCAAATTCTTTCTTGGTTTGCAAATCAAGCAAACTAGGGAAGGTACATTTGTCTCTCAAACGAAGTACACCAAGGACTTATTCAAGAAGTTCAACATGCAAGAGTGCAAAGGTATGTCTACACCCATGCCCACTAGTGGACATAATGATTTGACCAAAGGTGGTGAACCGGTTGATCAAAAGGTTTATCGTTCTATGATTGGTTCATTACTATACCTATGTGCTTCACGTCCCGATATTATGCTAAGTGTATGCATGTGTGCACGATATCAAGCTGCTCCTAAAGAATGTGATCTTAAGGCTGTGAAAAGGATAGTGAGATACTTAATTCACACACCAAACTTTGGCATTTGGTATCCTAAGAGGTCTTCTTTTGATCTTGTTGGCTATTCTGACTCGGATTATGCCGGAGACAAGGTTGATAGGAAGTCCACTTCGGGTACCTGTCAATTTCTTGGCCGATCTCTTGTGTCTTGGTCCTCCAAGAAACAAAACTCGGTATCCTTATCCACCGCCGAAGCGGAATACATTCCCGCTGGTTCATGTTGTGCTCAATTACTTTGGATGACCCAAACTCTTAAAGATTATGGAATTTATGTGAAACATGTTCCACTGCTTTGTGACAATGAAAGTGCTATCAAAATTGGTCATAATCCCGTACAACATTCTCGAACTAAGCATATTGAAGTTCGTCATCATTTCATTCGAGATCATGTTGCTAAGGGTGACATTAATCTTAAGCATGTTTGCACCGACAAGCAATTAGCGGATATATTCACTAAACCACTTGATGAGAAAGTATTTTGCAGGCTAAGAGGAGAATTGAACATCATTGATGCTTCAAACGTGGAGTAGGAACTCCATTGGACACATGCAAGACATGAGCTTATGACTAATCCATGATATATCTCTTATGATGACTATCTTATGTCTTGGATATATTTGTACCTTGCATGTTGTCTAACCCATGTAGGTACTTGGTTGAAACTAATTCCATGGGATTGCGACTCACTCACATCTTGAGCAATCTTTACATCACCAAGTCTCTACACAATGGTGGTTGAAGACAAGGAAGCACAAAACCATTCAAACATATCCTTTGACAAATTTTATGTTGAGCTTCATGATTTTCATTTTTGGATACACAAGTGCTCTTCCTTGCAAGAACTAACCCATGTAGGTAGATGAACTCAAACTCCAAGTGGTGCTCCAAATTCTTGATGGACTACATCCACCTTGAGCACCCACACAAGTTCAACTACATCAGCAAGAACCACTCCACCACCCAAGGTATGTTATCCCATCTTAGAGAAGCTTTACCCAAGACATGAGTCAAAGCAACTCAACAAGATGTGAATACATCAAGATGCTTAAACAAAAAATGGGAACCCCATTTTGAGCTTAAACGATGAGTATGACCTATGATCAAGTGTTCTCACTTGACTCCTAAGTCAATATACTCTAACATAGGTGACTATGTCTCCTCCCAACTCTAGATGAAGTTCCCTTGTGTTTCTTTCTGTGTTACTGCATTTGTCTCATGCTTGTTTATTTGTTTCCTTCTACTTCATCTAGATCCTTCAGTTTCTTTTCTTTTCTTTTTATTCTGCATTTTCCGCATTCAATTCATTGCAAATCTTTGTGAGATCCTGCATGTCTAGTGAGCTGAGGTGACAAGTGTTTTTCTCTGTGTGAACTCGGTCTCACCGAATTGTAATTTTCGGTCCAACCGAATTCCTTCGGTACCACCGAATCATACCACTCGGTGCCACCGACTTCGCAACAGGAAAAACAGTTTGTCACATAACCTATAATTCTTCTGATCCAGCTCCACTCAATGAATCTTGTCCTCTACAAGCATCCCAATTTTATTCTTTGCTTTATGCTGAGTCTCAAGGACCAAACCTTTTGGACGGATTCCATAAGAACCTTCTTGGAAATTGATGTCAAAGGGGGAGAGAGAGATCACATCAAAGCTTATCTTCGAGGAGAAAGAGATCACATCAAAGCACTAAAGGGGGAGAGAACATCTCAAGGATCCCAGATGTCCCAGATAATGTATTAAGGGGGAGAAAGAGATCCCTAGGGGGAGAGACAATACTCAAGGATCCCAGATGCTTGATGATCAAGAGGAGAGATGTCACATGTCTTTTTAAGGGGAAAGACATGTTCATTTGTTTTGTTTCTTTCAGCTCTGATTTTCTATTCCCTATCTTCTCCCAATATCCCATATAAGATTCAGGGGGAGCAAGACACCTATGGGAAAGAAATCAGTCAAATTCATTGCATATCCTTACTCTTGGGGACATGTTGAATTCAATGCAGTACCTAGTACTTACTCTCTACATGTCATCCCAGTCTTGGTATTCTTGTGGTTTCTTCAGTTTACTCTGGCTAGTGGATGTACCTGTGTTATCTAACCTTGTTTGTGCAGGTTCATTCCGTCCTAAGTCAACCAAAGACTACAAGGTAAGTGTATGCATGAAAATCATGAGTATGAGAAGTTCTTGCTTATGTACATACTGTTTGCAAGAAGGACTCATGAGCATGAAGGTATTTTCCTTAACAATCATTTACACTGATGCATATGGCCAAGATACATGTAACACATTGCCCACTCTGTCATGGTTATGCCCTCACATGCCTCTATATTTCATATTCACATGAGTGCATACATGTAGGGGGAGCCTATGCTTGTTACATGTCCTTCCAAAGCTTTACTTGCCGTTCTTTATATCTTTATCTAAAGCTTTGATGCATGTTGCCATCAATTACCAAAAAGGGGGAGATTGAAAGCACAAGTGCTCCCTAGGTGGTTTTGGTAATTGATGACAACATATCTCTTGTTGGACTAATACCTTTACCTAGTATATTTCAGATAAGTTCAACAATGGAGTGGCATGGACTAAAGGTTGTCGGAACCTCTTCAAGATGCTAAAGCCAAAGGATTGGCTAAAGCTTCAAGCTCAAGACTCTTCATTTTATATATTTTAGTGATCCAAGATCACATTGAGTCTTTAGGAAAAGCCAATACTATCAAGAAGGGATGAGGTGTTGCTTAATGAGCCTCTTGCTTTATGTGCTTAATGATATGCTCCAAAATCCTCAGCTACTTTCCCACTTCCACAAATGACCTAAACCCTAAGCCAAACTCGGTCATACCGATTCTGTCAATCCGGCGTCACCGAGTTTCATTTGTCATTTGCCACTGCCAAACCCTAGCAATTCGGTCCTACCGATACGGATCTCGGTCTCACCGAGATAGGCTTGCAAACTCTCTATTACCTGTTGCAATATCTTCGGTCCCACTGAGATATGCAATCGGTCCCACCGAGTTTGCTTGGCCAACTCTCTGTTTCACTTATTACCAAAATCGGTCCTACCGAGTTTGAGTAATCGGTCAAACCGAGTTTTGGATTTTCCCTAAACCTAGCACATCGGTCCCACCGAGTTGTTCCAGTCCGTCCCACCGAAAGCTCTAACGGTCACTAGGTTTACCATTTCGGTCCGACCGAGTTTGATGATCCGGTCCCACCGAGATTGGAAAACTGTGTGTAACGGTTGGATTTTGTGTGGAGGTTATATATACCCCTCCACCACCTCTTCATTCGGAGAGAGAGCCATCAGAACACATACACCATTCCTACTCATATGTTCTGAGAAAGAACCACCTACTCATGTGTTCAGACCAAGATATTCCACTCCTACCATATGAATCTTGATCTCTAGCCTTCCCCAAGTTGCTTTCCACTCAAATCTTCTTTCCACCAGATCCAAATCCTATGAGAGAGAGTTGAGTGTTGGGGAGACTATCATTTGAAGCACAAGAGCAAGGAGTTCATCATCAACACACCATTTGTTACTTCTTGGAGAGTGGTGTCTCCTAGATTGGCTAGGTGTCACTTGGGAGCCTCCGACAAGATTGTGGAGTTGAACCAAGGAGTTTGTAAGGGCAAGGAGATCGCCTACTTCATGAAGATCTACCGCTAGTGAGGCAAGTCCTTCGTGGGCGATGGCCATGGTGGAATAGACAAGGTTGATTCTTCGTGGACCCTTCGTGGGTGGAGCCCTCCGTGGACTCGCGCAACCGTTACCCTTCGTGGGTTGAAGTCTCCATCAACGTGGATGTAGGATAGCACCACCTATCCGAACCACGGGAAAAACATCCGTGTCTCCAATTGCGTTTGAATCCTCCAAACCCTTCCCGTTACATTCTTGCAAGTTGCATGCTTTACTTTCCGCTGCCTATATACTCTTTGCATGCTTGCTTTATATGTATTGTGTATGTTAAAATTGTGCCCGAACTCCGCTTAAACCGAAAAAGCTTAAAAAGTGCAACTTTAGCATTAAGTGTCTATTCACCCCCCCTCTAGACACTCCTTCTTCTAGATCCTACAAGTGGTATCAGAGCTTTGGTCTCCATTGCCTTGGTTTAATCATCATTGGAGGAAGATGGATGTGTCTACTTTAGGGAGTCTTAGACATAGAGTGCCTATTCTTGATGGAGAGTACTTTCATGAGTGGAAAAATGAGATGCTTGGAATCTTCAATCAATATCATTTAAACAAGTATATTGCTAGCCCTTGTGCACCTCATATTGATCCTTTGCATCCTACCCTAGATGAAGATATTGACATGATTCGCAATCTTAGAACCATTGAGCTCATCATTAGAGGATTGCCCAAAAATTTGATTGCTAGTTTGCCTACTCTTAATTGTGCCTATACTATATGGAAATTTCTTGAGGAACAATTTCCTGATCATTCCTTGAAAAATTTGGATAAAATTCTCCATAAATCTATTGCCTTGAGTAAGATGAACTCTAGTGATACTAAGTTTGGTGATTGTCTATTTGAGCTTACCAATCTCAAGCATGCTAAAGGAGATGTTGGAATCATTAGTGATATTATATTTGAAGCTATAAGAATTCATAAAAGTGACCACCTTGATGACCATTTATCTAATGAATTACTCTCTCTAGGAAATGATGAGTCACAAGATCATGATGAACATGGACACTATGATGATGATGATAGTGACTTCGATCTTGATGATGCAATGAGACATTTTGGTCTTACGGCAAATCTTCGGGGATATGCGTCAGGTGGAAAGGAATGGGTTCTTGATAGTGGATGTACTGATCATATGACCGGAGATGAAGAGATGTTTCGTGAGCTTGCTGAAAATGACGGCCCTCGAAAATATGTCACCTTTGGTGATAATTCAAAGGGTAAAGTAGTTGGCCTTGGTAAGGTGGCCATCTCACATGATAGTTCCATTCAAAATGTCATGCTCGTTGAATCTCTCGGCTGCAATTTACTTTCAGTATCTAGACTTGCTGATTTTGGCCTAAATGTTCTATTTACTGAGGTAGATTGCCAAGTGTTTCGTCGAAACAATCATAAAATGGTCTTTACCGGTATGCGTAGAGGTGATCTTTATTGTCGATTTCTCTAAAAAGGCACAACCTAAAACTTGCTTCATTGCGAAATCCTCAAAAGGTTGGTTGTGGCATAGATGACTAGGTCACATTGGCATGAGAAATCTTGACAAGCTTATTAAAGGAAATCATATCCTTGGAGTTAATGATGTCATATTTGATAAGGATAGACTTTGCAGTGCTTGTCAAGCAGGTAAACAGGTTGGAGGAAGGCATCCTGTGAAGAACATCATGACCACAAGGAGGCCACTCGAGCTACTTCATATGGATCTTTTTGGTCCCAATGCCTACAAAAGTCTCGGTGGAAATTCTTTTGGTCTAGTTATAGTTGATGATTTTTCAAGATTTACGTGGGTGTTCTTTCTTAATGATAAGTCGCAGGTCCAGAAGATCTTCAAAAACTTCGCTAGGAAAGCCCAAAATCAGTTTGAAGTGAAGATCAAGAAGGTTCGGAGTGAAAACAGAAAGGAGTTCAAGAACACAAATGTGGACACCTTTCTTGACGAAGAAGGGATTTCACACGAATTCTCGGCTACGTACACACCTCAACAAAATGGAGTTGTTGAGAGGAAGAACCGGACGCTCAACGAAATGGCAAGAACGATGCTTGATGAATACAAGACGCCAAAGCACTTTTGGGCAGAAGCGGTTGAGATAGCTTGTCACGAAACAAATCGCTTGTATCTTCACAAGCTACTCGGCAAGACAGCATACGAGCTCCTCACCGGTAACAAACCCCAAGTTGGATACTTTTGAGTATTCGGCTCAAAGTGCTACATTCTTGATAAGCATCATCGTTCAAAGTTTGCTCCTAAATCTCATGAAGGCGTCCTACTCGGTTATGGCTCAAACTCTCACACTTACCGTGTCTACAACAATTTCACCCAAAAGGTTGAAGAGACGGTAGATGTGAAGTTTGATGAATCTAATGGCTCGCAAGTAGAGCAATTGCCAATTGATGTAGGAGACAAAGACCCTTCAGAAGCAATCCAAGACTTGTCCATTGGCAAAGTTCGTCCAACGGAGGTGAAGGAGAGTACGTCATCCGTCCAAGTGGAAGCTTCTACTTCACGACAAGGTGAACCAAGAATCGACACGGAAGCATCCACAAGTGGGACACACCAAGATGAAGAAGACGAGGAAGTACATCAAGACGAACATCAACAACCTCCTTCCCCACCACGACAAGAGAATGACAATGTCAACAATGAAGAAGGCCAAGAAGAAGAACAAGATGAAGAAGATGCTCAACGAAGACCCAAGCAAAAGCTCTCACGAGTTCGAGCAAGAATTGCCAAAGATCATCCCGTCGAGCAAATCCTCAATGATATACAAACCGGGAGAATCACTCGGTCAAAAACTCATTTAGCTAACTTTTGTGAAAACTATTCATTCATCTCCAGCATTGAACCTATGAAGGTTGAAGAAGCATTGGAAGATCCGGATTGGATAAACGCTATGCATGAAGAGCTACACAATTTTGAGAGAAACCAAGTTTGGACATTGGTTGAGAAGCCCGACAACAACCACAACATCATTGGTACCAAATGGGTGTTTCACAACAAGCAAGATGAAGATGGACAAGTGGTCCGCAACAAAGCCCGCTGGGTGAAGCCCCCAAGATTCGGGCCGACTGCTGAGTAGTCGGGCCGGATCTCCCGGCAACTACTTTGTCTTCTCTCTCGTGGGGGCACGTCGGCGCACCTGCTGGGTGTAGCCCCCGAGATTCGGGCCGACTGCTGAGCAGTGAAAGCACAAGTGCTCCCTAGGTGGTTTTGGTAATTGATGACAACATATCTCTTGTTGGACTAATACCTTTACCTAGTATATTTCAGATAAGTTCAACAATGGAGTGGCATGGACTAAAGGTTGTCGGAACCTCTTCAAGATGCTAAAGCCAAAGGATTGGCTAAAGCTTCAAGCTCAAGACTCTTCATTTTATATATTTTAGTGATCCAAGATCACATTGAGTCTTTAGGAAAAGCCAATACTATCAAGAAGGGATGAGGTGTTGCTTAATGAGCCTCTTGCTTTATGTGCTTAATGATATGCTCCAAAATCCTCAGCTACTTTCCCACTTCCACAAATGACCTAAACCCTAAGCCAAACTCGGTCATACCGATTCTGTCAATCCGGCGCCACCGAGTTTCACTTGTCATTTGCCACTGCCAAACCCTAGCAATTCGGTCCTACCGATACGGATCTCAGTCTCACCAAGATTTGCTTGCAAACTCTCTGTTACCTGTTGCAATATCTTCGGTCCCATCGAGATATGCAGTCGGTCCCACCGAGTTTGCTTGGCCAACTCTCTGTTTCACTTATTACCAAAATCGGTCCTACCGAGTTTGAGTAATCGGTCAAACCGAGTTTTGGATTTTCCCTAACCCTAGCACATCGGTCCCTCCGAGTTGTTCCAGTCGGTCCCACCGAAATCTCTAACGGTCACTAGGTTTACCATTTCGGTCCGACCGAGTTTGATGATTCGGTCCCACCGAGATTGGAAAACTGTGTGTAACGGTTGGATTTTGTGTGGAGGCTATATATACCCCTCCACCACCTCTTCATTCGGAGAGAGAGCCATCAGAACACATACACCATTCCTACTCATATGTTCTGAGAAAGAACCACCTACTCATGTGTTGAGACCAAGATATTCCACTCCTACCATATGAATCTTGATCTCTAGCCTTCCCCAAGTTGCTTTCCACTCAAATCTTCTTTCTACCAGATCCAAATCCTATGAGAGAGAATTGAGTGTTGGGGAGACTATCATTTGAAGCACAAGAGCAAGGAGTTCATCATCAACACACCATTTGTTACTTCTTGGAGAGTGGTGTCTCCTAGATTGGCTAGGTGTCACTTGGGAGCCTCCGACAAGATTGTGGAGTTGAACCAAGGAGTTTGTAAGGGCAAGGAGATCGCCTACTTCGTGAAGATCTACCGCTAGTGAGGCAAGTCCTTCGTGGGCGATGGCCATGGTGGAATAGACAAGGTTGCTTCTTCGTGGACCCTTCGTGGGTGGAGCCCTCCGTGGACTCGCGCAACCGTTACCCTTCGTGGGTTGAAGTCTCCATCAACGTGGATGTAGGATAGCACCACCTATCCGAACCACAGGAAAAACATCCGTGTCTCCAATTGCGTTTGAATCCTCCAAACCCTTCCCGTTACATTCTTGCAAGTTGCATGCTTTACTTTCCGCTGCCTATATACTCTTTGCATGCTTGCTTGATATGTATTGTGTATGTTAAAATTGTGCCCGAACTCCACTTAAACCGAAAAAGCTTAAAAAGTGCAACTTTAGCATTAAGTGTCTATTCATCCCCTTCTTGACACTCCTTCTAGATCCTACAAGCAGTCGGGTCGGATCTCCCGGCAACTACTTTGTCTTCTTTTTTTCTTCTTCAGCCGGCTGGGCAGGCGGACTCCGACACAGCAATCGGGATTTTTGCAGCCGGCCAGGTAGCTAGCGGTCGAACGTACATTTCTTTTCTCTCTCTTTATTTTTTCAGCACCCAGGCACTTGAACAGCCGGCCCTTTGACTTGGTCAGTCGGATCCTTTCTTTTCTCATCTGGCTGTGGGTAGCCGGCCTTTGCTTTTCCTCCAGCCGGCCCCATTTCTCTCTCTTTCGTTTGCTTTTTCTTTTCTTTTCGGCAACCGGCCTCTTTCCTTAGCCAGCTTTTTTTTTTGCACCCGGCTGACTTTTCATTCTTCTAGCTGGCTCGCGCCTCGCGCTTTTTCACGAGCAGCCGACCACAATGGCTTGGTAGGGGAGCCGGCAGGGACACGCGAAGCCAGCAGCCGGCCGAGCGCGCTCAAGCCAGCAAGCGGAGGGCCAGCCGAGGGCGGGAGCCGGCAGGCAACCGGCGCACGCGGAGCAGGCCGGGTGGCGGGAGCCGGCAGGCGGCCAGCGCGCGCGGAGCCGGCCTGGGCGCGGACGGGGGCGGAGGAGGCGCGGCGCGGGCCTAGGTGCCGCAGCCAGGCGCGCGCAGGCAGGAGGGCAGGCGGGACGCGCGGAGCCGGCAGCCGGCCGAGCGCGCTGAAGCCAGCAGGCGGAGGGCCGACCGAGGGCGGGAGCCGGCAGGCGGCCGACGCGCGCGGAGCAGGCCGGGTGGCGGGAGCCGGCAGGCGGCCAGCGCGCACGGAGCCGGCCTGGGCGCGGACGGGGGCGGAGGAGGCGCGGCGCGGGCCTAGGTGCCGTAGGCGGGCGCGCGCAGGCAGGGGGCCAGGCGGGACGCACGGAGCCGTTAGCCGGCCGAGCGCGCTGAAGCCAGCAGGCGGAGGGCCGGCCGAGGGCGGGAGCCGGCAGGCGGCCGGCGCGCGCGTGGCAGGCCGGGGAGGCGCGAGGCCGGCTGGAGGTGCAATGGCTCGGCGCGTGCGGCGGAGCTGGGGTGCGTGTGCGGGGACAAGGACGACCGCGCAGCAGTAGCGGGAGAGACGGAGCGAGCTAGAGGCGCGGAGCGGCAGCCGGCCCAGGGCGACGTGGTCCCGCGGATGGAGCAGCCGGCACCGGTGCGGAGCGGAGCAGTCGGCGGGCGGGTCGCGGAAGGCGCCCGGGCCAGGATGCGGCCGCAGCCGGCGCGGGCGGCAACGGGCGCGGAGGAGGCGCAGGCCAGGCCGCGCGGAGGAGGCGGACGCAGGGGAGACCCGGCGGCCGGTTGTAGATACAGCGCAAGCGGCGCGGAGCCAACGCAGGGAGGCGTCCCGGCGGAGCAGGCGGAGCCGGTCTGGGAGGCGGCGCGAGGGCAACGCGGGGAGGCGGCCCAACAGAGCAGACGGAGCCGGTCTGGGAAGGCGGCGCGAGGCCATCGCGGACCCAGCACGAGACAGCTGCGGGAGGCGGAGCCGGCCCACTCGTCGAGCGCGTGTGGCCAGCAGGCGGCCGAGCCGAAGGTGCGGCGGTGGAGCCGGCAGGCGCTGGAAGGAGCGCGCCGCGACGCGGCTGAGCGCAGGGTCAGCGGCGCGAAGCGGTCGGGAGGACGCGGCCCCGGGGAGCAGGCGGAGGTGCGTGCAGGAGGCGCTCGGGGGAGCGCTCGGGGTTGAGGCGAAGCAGCGCGAGGTCGCAGAAGAGGCCGAGCTCCGATGGGAGGCTGCCCGCGATGTTGCCGTGGTTGAAGTCGAGCCATAGTATGGGTAGCATTCAGCCAGCAAGTTATCTGAATGAGTACGAGCAGTGTACTAGGCATATCTTGCTTGCGTGTGGGAAGTGTACAGCCTATATACGAATGGTGTATGGGTAGTGTATGACCATGGTTGACTTGCATCTAGCCGGCTTGCAAGCAGATGATATATGGAGGAGCGACGCGCGTTTCGGCTGGAGCACAGCGCAGCGCGGAGAGGAGCAGACGCAAGCCGCGCGTGGATGGACACGGCCGACCGAAACGAGGCACCGCGCGGGGCGTGCGCGTGGACAGATGGCCGGCGCTGCGTTGGTGATGACGAAGATTGTGAAGCCGACGGCGAGGGCGCGTCGTTCCGCCCGGCCGCTCCGGGGGCGGGTCGAAGTCGAGCCCCTGAGTACTACCGGAGAGACGGCGCGACGCCGCAGCGGAGGCGATGAAAAAAGGGTCCCGCTCGGACAGCGAAACCAGCAGCAGCGTGGTAGCGTAGTAGTAGTACCGTCCCACGGTGGGCGCCAACTGTCGTGGTATTTCTCACGGGGGGCTTGCGAGTCGACAGATGCCACAAGGGCTTAGTGTGTGGGTAAGACTGTTGCTGATAGGACCGGGAGCGGGTATGCGAGTAGCACGCGGTGGTTTACCCAGCTTCGGAGCCCTCCGGAGAGATAATACTCCTACTTCTGCATGTCTGAGTGTATCTATCTGGGGTGTACATCGGGCAGTACAAAGTGCTCCTGGAGCTGTATCTGGGATCAGTGCCCAGTGCATCTGATCTGGTATATGCCTATATGAGGCATGCTAGTGGCCGGCCATGTATGGCCATGGCTTGTGGCCGTGAGTGTGTGTGGGTGTGTGCTCATCCTCGATGGGTGGATGGATGCTCATATATATAGTGTGGCTAGCTTATCATCTAAGCTAAATGGTGGCATGGGCAAGGCACGGTGGGGTGTCATGCTTGTCTCCTGTGTCACTTCATAAATAGTGCCAGGGGACAAGTGACACTATACATGATGACTGAGATGACGCGTGAATAGTGCTCGGGTACATCCGTCTCGTTGGTGTCTTGTCAGTGTCGGGTCGGGCTGCAGTCGGCAGCCGGCTAGTTGGCGCAGTCGGCAACCGGCTAGTTGGCGCAGTCGGCAGCCGGCAGGCAGACTAAGGGGCTTTGCTAGCCCCGATGTCTTGAAATATGAGAAAGACAATCAAATCAACATAATGAAGATAATCATGAAGACAAGTTGAGATTGAAGCCAAACCAAATGTGAAGACATATCAAACGTAACGCCATGAGTGAAACACTTCAAACAGAAAAATTTGGTGGTGGCGTTACCTACCGTATAGGAAGTATTAGACCCAGACACGGCACACAATTATCGTGGCGCTCCGAAGTCAAATTCCACATTAATGTATTCACACTTAGAATGTAAGTCTTCATTGATTGAAGATATACTTTACTTCGTGTGTTGCACATCTAAATCATCAATATGCATAAGTGTTAGGATGTGTGCCTGATCACAGGACATTTGAGGATTCCAAGATATTTAGCTCACACCGTAACTTGCAAAACCTCTTCTCATCCAAGGGCTTGGTGAAGATATCTGCCAATTGCTCTTCAGTCTTGACGTGTATGATATCAATATCTTCCTTCACAACATGATCTCTGAGAAAGTGATGACGAATTTCAATGTGCTTTGTCTTCGAGTGCTGAACTGGGTTTTTGGCAATCTTGATGGCGCTTTCGTTGTCGCAGTAGAGTGGCACTTGCTTCAGATGAATGCCATAGTCTTTGAGTGTTTGCTTCATCCATAGAAGCTGAGCGCAGTAAGATCCAGCAGCAATGTATTCAGATTCAGCAGTGGAGAGAGATACACAGTTCTGCTTCTTTAAAGACCAACATACAAGTGATCGTCCCAGAAAATGACATGTGCCTGATGTAGACTTGCGATCCACCTTGTCACCAGCATAATCAGCATCCGAGAATCCAACTAGATCAAACTCTGAGCCCTTTGGATACCATAATCCTAGTGTTGGGGTATAAGCCAAATATCGAAGAATTCGCTTCACAACTAAGTGATGCGATTCCTTTGGTATCGCTTGGAACCGGGCACACATGCAAACACTAAGCATGATATCTGGCCTAGATGCACATAAATAAAGCAAGGAACCAATCATGGAGCGATATACCTTTTGATCGAACTCTTTACCATTGTCATCGGGACCCAGATGATGTTTGGCTGGCATTGGCGTCGTGTAGCCTTTGCAGTCTTGCATCCCAAATTTCTTTAGGCAATCTTTGAGGTACTTCTCTTGAGATATGAAGATGCCATTGCGTTGCTGACGTATTTGAAGACCAAGGAAGAACTTCAGTTCACCCATCATGGACATCTGATATTGCTCTTGCATCATATATCCAAACTCTTCACTGTATTTCTGATTGGTGCAGCCGAAGATAATGTCATCCACATATATTTGGCACACAAACAGTTCACCATCATATGTCTTCGTGAAGAGAGTGGGGTCGAGGGAACCAGGTTTGAAGCCTTTGCTCTTCAGGAAGTCTTTGAGTGTGTCATACCAAGCCCTAGGGGCTTGTTTGAGGCCATACAGTGCCTTGTTGAGCTTGTACACCATATCAGGATGTTTTGGATCTTCAAAGCCAGGTGGTTGTGCAACATACACTTCTTCAATCTTGCCATTGAGAAAAGTGCTTTTCACATCCATTTGATACAGAAGAATGTTGTGATGGTTTGCATAGGCCAGCAGTAAGCGTATGGCTTCAAGTCTAGCCACAGGAGCAAATGTTTCATCGAAGTCAATCCCTTCAACTTGAGTGTGCCCTTGAGCAACAAGACGAGCTTTGTTTCTGACAACTTGACATGCTCATCTTGCTTGTTGCGATCTATCCATTTGGTGCCTATTATATTGTGCTTGCGAGGATCAGGACGCTTAACCAGTTCCCATACATTATTCAGCTCAAACTATTGAAGCTCTTCTTGCATAGCTTGAATCCATTCAGGTTCCATGAAGGCTTCTTCAACTTCCTTGGGTTCAGATATTGATACGAATGCGAAGTGCCCACAGAAATTTGCTAGCTGTTTTGCCCTCGAACGAGTGAGTCGACCTGGTGCATTGATGCTATCAATTATTCTCTCAATATGTACTTCATTTGCAACACGAGGATGTACAGGATGAAGATTTTGCTCTTGCTGATCATTGTCATCGTTAGAAGGATTGTCTTCAGGCTGAGCATTGTCTTTAGTTTGATCAGGTGTGGAGATGATAAGTTCTTCTTCAGGCTGAGATTCAGATGGTATGATTTCTCCAGTTCCCATAAGTTTGATTAATTCACTAGATGGAACTTCATCTAGCACATTTGGCAGGTGCTCTCTTTGTGAGCCGTTAGTCTCATCAAACCGCACATCCACTGTTTCAACCACTTTATAGTGAAAAAGGTTGAAGACTCTGTAGGAGTGCGAATCCTTTCCATATCCAAGCATAAAACCTTAATGTGCTTTTGGTGCAAATTTTGAAGTGTGATGTGGATCCTTGATCCAGCACCTGGCACCAAATACTCTGAAGTAACTGGCATTTGGCTTCTTGCCAGTAAGGAGCTCATAGGATGTCTTGTTGAGAAGCTTGTGAAGATAAACACGGTTGATGATATGGAATGCAGTACCAATGGCTTCAGGCCAGAATTTTCTTGGAGTCTTGTATTCATCAACCATCGTCCGAGCCATCTCAATAAGTGTTCTGTTCTTGCGTTCAATGACGCCATTCTGCTGTGGCGTGTACGGAGCTGAGAATTCATGTGTGATGCCCAAAGTATCAAGATATGTATCTAGGCCAGTGTTCTTGAAGACATCCTGCACTTTAATCATCAACAATGACAAAGCCATAGAGACAAGCAGTAGTAGTAAGTGTTGAGTAATGAGTGGGACCAAAAAGGTCCATGTGGAGCAGTTCGAAGGGTTGAGTCGTTGTCATGATTGTCTTCGAGGGATGCTTGGCCCTCGTCATCTTTCCTGCTTCACAGGCACCGCATAAGTGATCCTTCTTGAACTTGACGCCCTTGATGCCTATGACATGCTTCTTCCTTGCAAGGGTGTGGAGGTTCCTCATGCCAGCATGCCCTAGCCTCCGATGCCAGAGCCAGCATTCTGAAGCTTTTGCTAGAAGACATACGGCAAGTAGTGGTCCTGCTGAGAAATCTACCACATACAAATCATCTTTCCGATACCCTTCAAACACTAGAGACTTGTCAGATTCCGTTAAAACAAGGCAACGATATTTTCCAAACATCACAATCATGTTTAAATCGCAAAGCATTGAGACACACATTAAGTTGAAACCAAGGGATTCAACAAGCATGACTTTATCCATGTGTTGATCCTTTGAGATTGCAACTCTACCTAGACCCAGTACCTTGCTTTTACCAGTGTCAGCAAATGTGATGTGACTTTTGTCAGATGGACATAAGGTTGAGTCCATGAGAAGGCTTCGCTTGCCAGTCGTGTGATTAGTACACCCACTATCAATAATCCATTCTGAAGCAGCTGGTGGTGTACCCTTGGCACCGCGTGCCATGAAACAGTAGGTAGGAGCGGAGTAGTCCTTGTCATTTGCATCGGTGTCGGTGATAAAGTCACTGTCTTCAGTGTTGAAGATGGACTTGGCAACGTATGCTATAGCCAGACTCGCAACGCCGGACTCCTCCTCAGACTCCACCTCCGCCTCCTCAGAAGCGGATTCCTCCTCTGAATCCATTTCCTTGCCAACAAACGCACGTGCCTTGCCAGATGAGCTCTTCTTGTGTGATGAAGACTTTGAGGGAGACTTGGAAGAAGACTTTGAGTATTTCTTCTTCTTCTTGTCATCAGAGTCATACTCCTTGCTCTTCTTCTTCTTCTTCTTGTTCCCATTGTCCCACTGGGGACACTCAGAGATGTAGTGGCCAGGTTTCTTGCACTTGTGGCATGTTCTCTTCTTGTAGTCATGGGCAGAAGCTTCATCATTCCTTGAGCTTGATCATCAAGACTTTCTGAAGCCTTTCTTCTTGGTGAATTTTTGGAACTTCTTCACAAGCATAGCAAGCTCCTTTCCAATGTCTTCAGGATCATCAGAACTGCTGTCAGATTCTTCTTCAGATGAGGAGACAGCATTTGCCTTCAAGGCATGAGTTCGCCCATAGTTGGGACCGTAGATGTCTCTTTTCTCAGAAAGCTGAAACTAGTGTGTGTTGAGCCTCTCAAGTATGTCAGACGGATCGAGTGTCTTGAAGTCAGGACATTCTTGAATCATCAGGGCTAGGGTGTCAAACGAGTTGTCAAGTGATCTCAGGAGTGTCTTGACGACTTCATGCTTGGTGATCTCAGTGGCACCGAGAGCTTGAAGCTCATTTGTGATGGAAGTGAGTCGATCAAACGTGGGCTGGACATTCTCATTGTCATTTCTCTTGAAGCGGTTGAAGAGGTTGCGAAGGACACTGATTCTCTGATCTCTCTGGGTTGAGACGCCTTCATTGACCTTGGAGAGCCAGTCCCAGGCTAGCTTAGATGTTTCCAAAGCACTGACGCGGCCATACTGTCCTTTGGTCAGATAACCACAAATGATGTTCTTGGCAGTGGACTCCAGTTGAACGAACTTCTTGACATCAGCAGCGGTGACACCTTCACCAGCCTTGGGAATGCCATTCTTGACGACATACCATAGGTCGACATCAATGGCTTCAAGATGCATGCGCATCTTATTCTTCCAGTAGGGATATTCAGTTCCATCGAAGACGGGGCATGCAGCGGAGACTTTAATTATCCCTGCAGTTGACATAGCTAAAACTCCAGGTGGTTAAACCGAATCACACAGAACAAGGGAGTACCTTGCTCTGATACCAATTGAAAGTGCTAGTGATTGACTAGAGGGGGGGTGAATAGGCGATTTTTATGAAAGTCTTCAAAACATGGAAGTTTCGAAGACAAACGATAGAAATAAACCTATTACCATGCAGCGGAAGGTAGACTACACTAGGCAAACCATAGTCAAGTATTCAATGAAGTGAAAGCACAATGACTAATAGCAGCTAGGTAGTAAAGATCAGGTAGGAAGATATTGTGAAGCCAATCAGAACAAGCAGTCACTTAGTGAAGACAAAAGATAATGCAATCATACAATGACTTCACAAGGACCAACAGTAAGTAAAGGGAAGGGAAGGATGAAACCAGTGACTCGTTGAAGACAATGATTTGTTGGACCAGTTCCAGTTGCTGTGACAACTGTATGTCTGGTTAGGGAGGCTGAGATTCAACTCAGAAGACCTCGTCTTCACCTTATTCCCCTTGAGCTAAGGACACCCAATCCTCGCCCAATCACTCTGGTAAGTCTTCAAGGTAGGCTTCCAAACCTTCACAGACTTCGTTCACCGGTGATCCACAATGACTCTTGGATGCTCAGAACGCGACGCCTAACCGGCTAGAGGATTCACAGTCCTCAAGTGTAATAAGTCTTCATATCACACAGACAGGAAGACTTAAGTGATGCCTAACACTCTTTGGCTCTGGGTGTTTAGGGCTTTATCCTCGCAAGGAATTCTCTCAAATGCTTCGAGGTGGGTTGCTCTCAAACGACAAAAGCCGTACTCTAACTCTGAGCAGCCAACCATTTATGGTTGTAGGGGGTGGGCTATTTATAGCCCCTTGGCAACCCGACCCGATTTGTCCGAAATGACCCTTGGTCACTAAGGAACTGACACGTGTTCCAACGGTCAGATTTTAAACACACACGACAACTTTACTTGGACTACAAGCAAAGCTGACTTATCCAACTCTGGACAAGATTTTCTCTCATAGTCTTCACTCGAAGACATAGGATTTTGGTTAAGCATCACTTCTATCATTCTGACTGGTTCTCTTGCACCCCACTTAACAGTACGGTGGTTCCTATGACTCTACAAAGAAAAACATAGAACGACGAAACTCCTAAGTCTTCGCGCTCCATAGTCTTCATGCGATGTCTTCTCTTATCATAGTCTTCAATGTGAATGTCTTCACATACCACCTCTGACTTCAATGTCTTCATACATTTTTAGGGGTCATCTCTGGTAGGAAAACCGAATCAATGAGGGACTTCTACCTGTGTTATCCTACAATTCTCACAAACACATTAGTCCCTCAACTAGGTTTGTCGTCAATACTCCAAAACCAACTAGGGGTGGCACTAGATGCACTTACACTTTCCTCTCGAAATTTTCTAAGTTTCAATTCGAGAGTTACTTTCCGCCGTCTTCATTGACGTTATCTACCAGATAGCAACCTTGTAGAGGTCCGTTCTTCTCAAGTTACCCCCTTATCCTTTTCGTACGTGTGATGAAGATGCCGAGGGAAGGATGACGACTTCATCATGATGGCCAGAAACAAAGGAATGAAGACATCAATGTAATGGATCAACCTCTTCGAGAAGAGCAACCAAGAACGAGAAGATCCATTAGAATTTCGTAACGAGAACTTTCCCCTTGCTCTCCTCTTAAATCTTGGGACGAGATTTATTGTAGTGGAGGAGAATTGTAACGCCCGGATAGTTACGCTACAGTAAACATCTACTAACGAGGCCACGTCACCTCGATTACTGTTGCTAATCTCGGATTAGTTTGAAACCGATCCAAATTCAAAATTTGATTAAAGGCAAACATCAAAAGTTTTCAAACTTTAATAGTAAAATGTTCGGTTTGTGACAAATAAATTGCAAGTAATTGTGGTGAGGGAACCCCACTTTATCAAATGTTTAAATACTCTAAGGTGAATAAAACCGTAGCAAAAACCAATATTTAGATGCTTTTATAATAAAATACTAAACTAAAATGGTTTTGGGGTAAAACCTTTTGGTTGTACTGGGTTTTGTGTTATTACTAATTTAGGGGTCATTTTAGATTTTAAGTAAAAACTAAACAGAAAAGAAAGTAAAATAAAAACAAACCAAAGAATAAATAAAAGGAAAAGAACAAAACAGGAAAAATATCTTCCCCCCCATTGGGCCAACCGGCCCAGCCGCACAGCCCACTGGCCAGGCCGCCCCACCCACTCCCCTCCATAACCCCCACCGACGGGAACCCCTAATCCCCACTCCCCCCGCACGATTTCCCCCACTCTCTCCTCCCTCTCGCCCCCACCCCGATCTGGATCGGGGCTCAGCCCAGACCACGCCGCCCGAGGCTGCCTCATTGCCTGCTGCCATCCCCGGACCACCCACGCCTCTCCCTCATGGGATCAACCGCACCGCTCGAGCCCCTCTGCGACCCAACGCCGGACGCCATCGACACGGTCCTCTCCGTCGCCGATGCTCCCCGTCCCCGTCGCCGATGCCGCCTCGCCGGACCTCCTTGACTCATCCTCGACACCCGCTGTCGTTGCCCTATGAACCGCCGTGAGCCCCGGCCTCTCTCTCCCCCCTGTCCCGTATGCACACGCACGCGACCGGCTGCGGCCTCCTACTCCGCGCCTCCCTACTCGCGCGAGCTCTTCCGCTCACACATGCCGCGCTCGCGCGCTGCCTCGCCTGCTGCTCCTGCCGTTGCTCCCGCACACCTGCACCTGCAGCCCCACGCACGCTGGGCCACGCTCGCTCCCGCGCCCTCGGCCTCGCCGCGTGTCTGCCGGCGACGCCCGCTGACCGCGCCCTGGCCCCGCTTGTTGCCGCCCCCGCTCGCCCCTACGCCTGCTGCCGCGGTTGCCCCCGCCGGCCCCGTCCACCTGCTGCAACAGCTATTGCGCCCTCCCCGCGCCCCGGCCTCCCCCCTCCTGCCTCCTGACACCACGGCCGCCTCTGCTCGTCGTCGCCCAATGCGCCCCCCCGTCTCGCTCGCGTTCGGCGCCCCGAAGCTCACCCGGGCCAAGCCTTGCCCCCGCTGCAGCCGCCCCACCTCCAGCCGCGCGCCCCCCCTGCGGCCTCATTCTGCCGCACCCCTCCTGCGGGCGAGCGCCCGTTTGGGTGCGCCTGTGCCCGCCCCATTAACCCACTATGGCCTTTAGCCCATTCACACGTGGGGCCCAGCCCCCTGGAACAAAAAAACATAAATAAAGAAATAAATATTATATATAACAATAATAATTATTATTAAATTAATTAATTAATTTACTAAGTAATTAATTAAGTTGATTAATCCTATTTAATTAATCTAATTAACCTGTTAGTTATATTAAACAGTAATTAGTTTAACCTAAACCCTAATCAACCTAACAGTGTATGACAGGTGGGTCCCACTGGGCCCACACGTGAGCTGACCAGTCAACGCCTCTGTTGACTGCTGACGTCATGCTGACGTTGAAAGTGCGTTATATCGACTAGAGAGGGTGAATAGGCGATTTTTATGAAAGTCTTCAAAACGTGGAAGTTTCGAAGACAAACAATAGAAATAAGCCTATTACCATGCAGCGGAAGGTGGACTACACTAGGCAAACCATAGTCAAGTATTCAATGGAGTGAAAGCACAATCACTAATAGCAGCAATGTAGTAAGGATCAGGTAGGAAGATATTATGAAGCCAAACAGAACACGCAGTCACTCAGTGAAGACAAAAGATAGTGCAAACATACAATGACTTCACAAGGAGTAACAGTAAGTAAAGTGAAGGGAAGGATGAAACCAGTGACTCGTTGAAGACAATGATTTGTTGGACCAGTTCCAGTTGCTGTGACAACTGTATGTCTGGTTAGGGCGGCTAGGTATTTAAACCTGAGGACACACAGTTCCGGACACCCAGTCCTGAACACGCAGCTCAGGACACCCAGTCCTCACCGTATTCCCCTTGAGCTAAGGTCACACAGACCTCGCCCAATCACTCTGGTAAGTCTTCAAGGTAGACTCCCAAACCTTCACAGACTTCGTTCACCGGCGATCCACAATGTCTCTTGGACGCTCAGAACGCGACGCCTAACCGGCTGGAGGATTCACAGTCCTCAAGTGTAATAAGTCTTCAGATCACTCAGACAAGAAGACTTAAGTGATGCCTAATTCTCTTTGGCTCTGGGTGGTTAGGGCTTTATCCTCGCAAGGAATTCTCTCTCAAAGGCTTCAAGGCGGGTTGCTCTCAAACGACAAAAGTCATACTCTAACTCTGAGCAGCCAACCGTTTATGGTTGTAGGGGGTGGGCTATTTATAGCTACTAGGCAACCCAACCTGATTTGTCCGAAATGACCCTGGGTCACTAAGGAACTGACACGTGTTCCAATGGTCAAATTTCAAACTCACAGGGCAACTTTACTTGGGCTACAAGCAAAGCTGACGTGTCCGACTCTCGACAAGATTTGCTCTCATAGTCTTCACTCGAAGACATAGGTTTTGGTTAAGCATCACTTCAGTCATTCTGAATGTTTCTCTTGGACCCCACTTAACAGTACGGTGGTTCCTATGACTCAATCAGAGAAGAAAAAGAACTATGAAAGATCTAAGTCTTCGAGCTCCATAGGCTTCATGCGATGTCTTCTCTTGTCATAGTCTTCAATGTGAATATCTTCATATACCACCTTTGACATCAATGTCTTCATACATTTTTAGGGGTCATCTCTGGTAGGAAAACCGAATCAATGAGGGACTTCTACCTGTGTTATCCTGCAATTCTCACAAACACATTAGTCCCTCAACTAGGTTTGTCGTCAATACTCCAAAACCAACTAGGGGTGGCACTAGATGCACTTACAATCTCCCCCTTTTTGGTGATTGATGACAAACTAGTTGAAGTTTTCAACGGGGAATATAATATGTGAAATTGTAAAGGATAAGGAATTGTCTTCATGAGTTGCAAGGGCTCCCCCTAAAGATGTGCATATAAGTAATTTGCTTTTGGAATGCAAATGCACATGGCAGGTTGTGCTTGTGGAGATCCTCTTCAACTTATGATGACAATCCACTATGCATGTGAAGGTATGTGAAGATAATGACATGCATAATGGAAAATGGACGTCTGCAAAATGATCCAAGTGCGGAATTTATCATCGCATCACAAGGTGGCAAATAAGTAGCAGACGACCATCGAGTTTAAGTGTTACAACTCAAAGAACCAAATGTATCAAAACGAGAGTTGTAAACACGAAGCAAAATATAAAGCACCCGCCCATATGGACCCGCTTGAAGACTATCAAACTCATATGCTTCTCCCCCTTTTGTCAGTAAGGACCAAAAAGGTTTGAAGACATAGAGCATCTACTCGTTCCCATGAAGAGTAGGTGAAGCAGCAGGGTCGTCAGTGGTGTTCGGCGGTGCAGAAGAACTTGGAGTAGTGTCGAAGCGTGTTGAAGGAGGTGGCGGTGAAGTAGCATCGTCTTCATCCTCGATCACTCTGGCATTCACAGTTGCAGCAGAGGAAGAGAACTCAGAGTCTTCAAGAGATGAAGTTCGTCGCAGCACTGCCCTTCGAGGAGGTGGAGTCAAACTTGAAGCGTTCAGAGAAGCCATCCTCTTGAAGATCATCTTCAGAGCACATTAGTGTCAGCCCTTTCCAGGTGCGTCGAGAGGTTTCGTGTGCAACAAAGGCATTCTTGGTGGCAAGATTGTGAATGCAATTAACATCCACCAAGAGGCTTTGCATTTGACGCTTCAACCAGTCATGATGCCTATCCTGTTTCTGATGAAGAGCCACAAGAAGCTCTCGGTCGTTGAGAACACGAGTGCGCTTCTTGGGTCGTTGGGCAATTGTGCTATCAGTGGCTTCAATGAGAGCAGGATGCGGTGCACATGTAGTGCCAGCCAAAGGATACACATGAGTGACTGCTTCAACTCCTTCAATGTTCTGAGAAAAATTTTGATGCTCCGCATTCTGAAGACTTAGAGGTTCCTTGGCAGGATAGATGGCTTCAATAGACATATCCACATCATGCAGAAAGATCCGATGATTGCGAGCAGATGGCTGATATTAGATAGCGGAGTGAAGTTTGATCATCCGCATTACCCATGGGGCGTAGAACTTCAAGCCAAAAAGATCAGAGCCTGATGCAGCAAGTTGGCGAATGAAGAAGTCTTGTGTATTGAAGCATTTGCCATGAAGAATATAGAAGACCAAAGTCTTCATTGCACCTTCCAGCTTGGCATGTGGAGAGTGTCCTTTGATGGGCCAAAGAGTTCGCCTTATGATGTGATAAATAGTCCTTGGCAGATACTCAAGGTCTTCAACAAAGAACTCTTTGGGATATGCAGCATCTTGGGGCAATGGCTTCATCATACTAAGCATCTGACTCATGTTAGGTTCAGGCTTCTGAAAGATGCTCTCCATAGCTTCACTATGAAGTTGATAGCCAGATTCGTAGAGATCGCCAGGAGTGGGTAGACCAGTGAGCTCAATGATGTCAAAGGCTTTGGCTTCGTGATGAACATTTCCTGTCATCCACTCCAGGACCCAAGTCTTCGGATCTCTGTTATACCCGCGGATGTGAAGTGTGGCAAAGAATTGGAGCAGCAACTCTTCATTCCAATGCTCTTGATCGGTTATGAACGGCAGCAATCCAACCCCTTTGAATCAATCCAGAGCTTCTTCCAGATAGGGCAGACCAGCTATTGCTTCAATGTCAAGACGCTTATGTGGGAAGATGCGACCTTGATTGTAAAGAATGCAAGATTAATAGCTTCGCTGCGGATAGCTCCAGAACCGATCAGATGATATTCTTTCCCTTGAGTAGGGATTCCTGGACCTATTGAAGAAAGTATTGTCTACTTTGAAGCCATTGATATTGAAGGATCCAGGTGCTGATGCAGGACCTGGGAACCTGGGCAATCTTGGGATTGGCTTCTGTACCTGAGGCATGTGCTCAACATGATAGTCGAATTGAGGACCGGCAGCAGGCGCAGGAACAGAAGCAGTGGGATCAGTAGCTTTGCTGACTTCTGGTGCTTGGGTTGGTGAAGGCTCCACATTAGCTTCAGCCATGACAGTGTCATTGGCTTCATTGGTGTTAGTGGTGGCAGCCTCGAGATTCTCAACCTCCACTTGACGAGCTGGAGGGTCGGTCACAGTCATGTTCTCCTCGAGAATAGCTTCTTGGTGAGACGGGGGAGTAGCAGCTTGTGGGGCTTCTTCTTCATCGGCTGATGCAGCCGGAATGTCTTCAGTAGCTTTAGCTTCAGACGCAGAGACTAGAGGCCTTGGTCCTTTGCGAAGCCTGCACAACGCTGACGACGCCTGTGGAGTTGGTGTTGGTTGGGCCTCAAAGTCTTCTTCCTCTTGTGGGCGATCAGCAGATGAAGCATCCTGTGCAATTGGCGTCAGAGGATGACCAATGCTGATGAGTTTGCTGTGCGTTAGCACAGGCGATGATACCTGTTGGTGCTCGAGCTGAGGAAGGACTGCATCATCTTCAACATGGTCATGGTGACCAATGTCTTCAGCAGCGATGGGATCAGCTGCTGGAAAGTCTTCAGCTTTATGAGCCTCTGTGAAAGTAGGCTCATGGATAGTCAGTTGACGTTCTTGCGGTTCAGCGTCAGGGTGAACCATGGAGATGGGTTCAACAATCAAGGGCTTTGTGTGAGCAGCCCGTTCCTTCTTGGTCTTTTGCTTCTTCTTGGAGGGGGCAGTAGCAGAGGCTTCAGGATGTTTCCTCTTCCTTGCTACAGCCTCAGCAGTCCTCGTCTTCTTCAGTTCTGAAGCAGTAGACCTGGCTTTTGGCTTCGAGCTAGTCATGCTAGTTGGGAAGACAATGGGAACTGCTTCTTGCCTTGGTGCATCGGGTTCAGCCGTAGCGGGCTTCTTGTTCTTCTTTGTAGCCATCCTGGGGTCGATGCCAGGACGCCCAAGGGCCTTGCGCTTCTCAGCCTCATTGTAGGCTTGCACACACCTGTCAGCCAGGACCTTCATGCGCTCATGAGAACCCTGAGCTTCTACATGTTTCTTGAGAAAAGCTTCCTTGAGCTCGTGCAACATAATCTTGAAGTTCTTCACCTCTTGCACGCTGAGCTTGGCCATATGCTTCTTGAACTGAGATTTCTCAAAGTCAACTTCTGCTTTAGTTCAACAATGCGTTGGGCGATAGCTAACTCTGAAGCAATGGCGCCATGGAAGGCGACACTGAGGCCAATGGGAAGTTGCAGATCGTCGAAGCTGATGTTGGGCGTGTCAAACCATTCATAAATGAAGTTATGGATGATTGCCACGTCAAAGAGAGGCAGATTATTGAAGATTTTTGCTTCTTCTTTGCTCTTGATCAGTTGCTCAAGAGCGTCATCTGCAAGATCTTCATCACTGGACAGATCAATGGCATCATTACGCAGAACAGCAGCAGCTGTCAGTTCTTGGCCGGTATGTGGCAGAGGCATCTTGACCTTCTGGGGCTTAGAGATGCGTGACAAATCTTCAGACTGCACACTGTCTTCAGGAGGTGCAGTTGTCAGTGGCTTCGCCCGTGAGATTTTTGGAGCAGAGGCAAGCTTTGAAGCTTTAGGCTGCTTCTTTGGCTTCGGCGCTGCAGGCGCTTCATCTGATTCAGCGTCATCTGCAGGCTCATTCACGGCTGTCCCTTGAACCAAGATATGGGTGATGAGACCTTCAAGGTTGTAGAAAGGACCGACGACATTGGGTTCTGCATCTCGTGTGCCGTCAACCCTTGGAGCAGAAGGACCAGGGTTGAAGTCTAGTCCCAATGTCTTTTTGTTCTGCTTTGCTGAGTTCTGGGCAAACTGGAAGTTGCGCTTGAAAAGAATGTCATCACGACACCATAGTAGTGACGATGAGTGTGCATCTGTAGGCTGTGGCCCACGGACCATGCAGGGATAGAAGCCTTGTTCAATGGCTTCATCTCTGGTCCTGGGTTGAAGATTTTTGTAGAGGATGTCTCCCCATGGTCGCTTGATGGCATTCTTTTCAACATATTCCTTTGTCACAGATCTGTACTTGAACCACTGTTCTGCCCAATAGCGTCGAATCCATTGGATTCGTGTCTTGCGCTGATTGTAATCCTCTTCAGGATCTGTCTTGTACAGCTCTGAGAGGTCATCGGGCAGATCTCTTGATGTTTCTCCACGACGCTTTCTGCCACCCTTCCTTGCTGATTTCTCTGAAGCCATGAACTTTAAACTGAAAGGCTTCAATACGTTCAAAGGCTTCAAAGGCTTTCGCTTGCTGGACAGACAGGAACTGGCTTCGGGAGAATTTATGTGATACTGTAAGAATTCTGCAAATGAATGCAGACTATGAGAACCAAGGGATTCTCCCACGGACATGTACCTGTGACAGCATTAAGGTGCGAGGGAAGGGGAATAGGTCATATGCATTCTCAGAAGATTTTGAAGATAAATCAGTTTAGAAGACATTGACCTCATCGTGCGAAGACATTCACTCATAGATAAGGAGTTGGTTCCAGATTTGTATGAATCCACGGATTAGTACAAGTGAGGAATCTAACTACTTTGTGAAGCATAAGTGAATATACTAGGCATGTTATGAGATGCAGTATGAAAGAGATCCAACTTGTGTGAATAGAAACTGCTTGTGGTAGAAAGTGATAAAGCTATTGGATCAAAGGGGCCGTAAAAAGGAAGTTTTATTTACCACACAAAGAACTGCTAGACGGAGTGGAAGAGGAGGCCGAGCAGTTCGATCTTCCGTGCCCTAACTTGGCGACGGAGGACACCTACGGCGATGGCAGAGAGGACGATGTCCGCGGTAGGCGTGAAGACGGCGTTGGAGAGGTTGCGGCAGCGAAGCGCTTCGTCGCCGGCGTCGTCGAGGGCTAGCGGTGGTGCTAGGGTTCGTGCGAGAGTGGAAGAAGAGATAATGACTGTGGTGAGGCGTGTATTTATAGGGACAGGGGCGGCTCAGTGTTATTACACAGGTGCCCCTGGCGATTCATATTTGCGGAACACGTGGCCATCATGCAGCATATCGGGGGTTGTTCCACGTCCCACGCATGCCTGGATTGTCGGGTGGTCATTCCCACTTCTCTGGGTTTCAGGTGAAGGAATGAGCATTGAAAACGGAGTTAATGTTTGTCTCTGTGTCTTTTGCTGACAAGGATGCAGTGAAGACATTCGATAGTTTCAATAGAATGCATATTATTTGGAGAGATAGAGTTTGAGATAGAAAGCATAGAGAGGTTAGGGTCCGATCACATTCACTTAGTTCAAAAGATTCAACAAGAAGACATAGCTATAAGTGAATGTTGTAGAGGACAGAACACTAGTATATATATATATAATCAACATAGTGAAGATAATCATGAAGACATGTTGAGATTGAAGCCAAACCAAATGTGAAGACATAGCAAATGTAACGCCATGAGTGAAACACTTCAAACAGAAAATTTGGTGGTGGCGTTACCCACCGTATAGGAAGTATTAGACTTAGACACGGCACACGATTATCGTGGCGCTTCGAAGTTAAATTCCACATTAATGTATTCACACTTAGAATGTATGTCTTCATTGATTGAAGATATACTTTACTTCGTGCGTTGCACATCTAAGTCATCAATATGCATAAGAGTTAGGATGTGTGCCTGATCACAGAACATTTGAGGATTCCAAGATATTTAGCTCACACCGTAACTTGAAAAATCTCTTCTCATCCAAGAGCTTGGTGAAGATATCTGCCAATTGCTCTTCAGTGTTGACGTGTATGATATCAATATCTTCCTTCACAACATGATCTCTGAGAAAGTGATGACGAATTTCAATGTGCTTTGTCTTCGAGTGCAGAACTGGGTTGTTGGCAATCTTGATGGCGCTTTCGTTGTCGCAGTACAGTGGCACTTGCTTCAGATGAATGCCATAGTCCTTGAGTGTTTGCTTCATCCACAGAAGCTGAGCGCAGCAAGATCCAGTGGCAATGTATTCAGATTCAGCAGTGGAGAGAGATACACAGTTCTGCTTCTTCGAAGACCAACATACAAGTGATTGTCCCAGAAAATGACATGTGCCTGATGTAGACTTGCGATCCACTTTGTCACCAGCATAATCAGCATCCGAGAATCCAACCAGATCAAACTCTGAGCCCTTTGGATACCATAATCCTAAAGTTGGGGTGTGAGCCAAATATCGAAGAATTCGCTTCACAGCTAAGTGATGCGACTCCTTTGGTGCCGCTTGAAATCGAGCACACATGCAAACACTAAGCATAATATCTGGCCTAGATGCACATAGATAAAGCAAAGAACCAATCATGGAGCGGTATACCTTTTGATCAAACTCTTTACCATTGTCGTCAGGACCCAGATGATGCTTGGCTAGCATTGGCGTCGTGAAGCCTTTGCAGTCTTGCATACCGAACTTCTTCAGGCAATCTTTGAGATACTTCTCTTCAGATATGAAGATGTCATTGCGTTGCTGTCGTATTTGAAGACCGAGGAAGAACTTCAGCTCTCCCATCATGGACATCTGATATTGCTCTTGCATTATATATCCAAACTCTTCACTGTACTTCTGATTGGTGCAGCCGAAGATAATGTCATCCACATATATTTGGCACACAAACAGTTCACCATCATATGTCTTCGTGAGGAGAGTGGGGTCGAGGGAACTAGGTATGAAGCCTTTGCTCTTCAAGAAGTATTTGAGTGTGTCATACCAGGCCCGAGGGGCTTGTTTGAGGCCATACAGTGCCTTGTTGAGCTTGTATACCATGTCAGGATGTTTTGGATCTTCAAAGCCAGGCGGTTGTGTAGCATACACTTCTTCTTCAATCTTGCCATTGAGAAAGGCGCTCTTCACATCCATTTGATATAGAAGTATGTTATGATGATTTGCATAGGCCAGCAGTATGCATATGGCTTCAAGTCTAGCCACAGGAGAAAATGTTTCATCGAAGTCAATGCCTTCCACTTGAGTATATCCTTGAGCAACGAGACGAGCTTTGTTTCTGACAACTTGACCATGCTCATCTTGCTTGTTGCGGTATATCCATTTGGTGCCTATTATGTTGTGCTTCCGAGGATTAGGACGCTTAACCAGTTCCCATACATTATTCAGCTCAAACTGTTGAAGCTCTTCTTGCATAGCTTGAATCCATTCAGGTTCCATGAAGGCTTCTTCAACTTTCTTGGGTTCTGTTATTGAGACGAATGCGAAGTGCCCACAGAAATTTGCTAGCTGAGTTGCCGTTGATTGAGTGAGCGGACCGGGTGCATTGATGCTATCAATTATTCTCTCAATCTGCACTTCATTGGCAACACGAGGATGTACAGGGCGAAGATTTTGCTCTTGCTGATCATTGTCGTTGTTAGAGGGATTGTCTTCAGGCTGAGCATTGTCTTTAGGTAGATCAGGTGCGGAGATGATAAGTTCCTCTTCAGGTTGAGCTTCAGAAGGTATGATTTCTCCAGTTCCTATTAGCTTGATTGATTCGCTGGATGGAACTTCATCTAGCACATTTGGCAGGTGTTCTCTTTGTGAACCGTTAGTCTCATCAAATCGCACATCCACTGTTTCAACCACTTTATAATGAAAGATATTGAAGACTCTGTAGGAGTGCGAATCCTTTCCATATCCAAGCATAAAACCCTCATGTGCTTTTGGTGCAAATTTTGAAGTGTGATGTGGATCCTTGATCTAGCACCTGGCGCCAAATACTCTGAAGTAACTGACATTTGGCTTCTTGCCAGTAAGGAGCTCATAAGATGTCTTGTTCAGAAGCTTGTGAAGATAAGCACGATTGATTGTATGGCATGCAGTATCAATGGCTTCAGGCTAGAATTTTCTTGGAGTCTTGTATTCATCAAGCATCGTCCGGGCCATCTCAATGAGTGTTCTGTTCTTGCGTTCGACGATGCCATTCTGCTGTGGCGTATACGGGGCTGAGAATTCATGTGTGATGCCCAAGGTATCAAGATATGTATCAAGGCCAGTGTTCTTGAATTCAGTGCCATTGTCACTTCTGATGTGCTTTATCTTGGCGCCATAGTTGTTCATTGCTCGATTGGCGAAGCGTCTGAAGACATCCTACACTTCAGTCTTGTAGAGGATTATGTGCACCCAAGTATATCTAGAATAATCATCAACAATGACAAAGCCATATAGACAAGCAGTAGTAGTAAGAGTTGGTAATGAGTGGGACCGAAAAGATCCATGTGGAGCAGTTCGAAGGGTCGAGTAGTAGTCATGATTGTCTTCGAGGGATGTTTGGCCCTCGTCATCTTTCCTGCTTCACAGGCACCGCATAAGTGATCTTTCTTGAACTTGACGCCCTCGATGCCTATGACATGCTTCTTCTTTGCAAGGGTGTGGAGGTTCCTCATGCCAGCATGCCCAAGCCTCCGATGCCAGAGCCAGCATTCTGAAGCTTTTGCCAAAAGACATACGGCAAGCTGTGGTCCTGCTGAGAAATCTACCACGTACAAATCATCCTTCCGATACCCTTCAAACACTAGAGACTTGTCAGATTCCATTAGAACAAGGCAACGATATTTTCCAAATATTACGATCATGTTCAAATCGCAAAGGATTGAGACAGACATTAAGTTGAAGCCAAGGGATTCAACAAGCATGACTTTATCCATGTGTTGATCCTTTGAGATTGCAACTCTACCTAGACCCAATACCTTACTTTTACCAGTGTCAGCAAATGTGATGTGACTCTTGTCGGATGGACGTAAGGTTGAGTCCATAAGAAGGCTTCTTTTGCCGGTCATGTGGTTGGTACACCCACTATCAATAATCCATTCTGAAGACGCTGGTGTCGTACCCTTGGCACCGCGTGCCATGAAGCAGTAGGTAGGAGCGGAGTAGTCCTTGTCATTTGCATTGGTGTCGGTGATGAAGTCATTGCCTTCAGTGTTGAAGATGGACTTGGCAACGTATGCTGTAGCCAAACTTGCAACGCCAGAATCGGACTCCTCATCAGACTCCACCTCCGCCTCCTCAGAAGCGGACTCCTCCTCTGAATCCATTTCCTTGCCAACAAACGCACGTGCCTTGCCAGATGAGCACTTCTTGTGTGATGAAGACTTTGAGGAAGACTTGGAAGAAGAAGACTTTGAGTATTTCTTCTTCTTCTTGTCGGCAGAGTCATATTCCTTGCTCTTCTTCTTCTTTTTGTTCTCATTGTCCCACTGCGGACACTCAGAGATGAAGTGGCCAGTTTTCTTGCACTTGTGGCATGTTTTCTTCTTGTAGTCATGAGCAGAAGCTTCATCATTCCTTGAGCTTGATCGTGAAGACTTCCAGAAGCCTTTCTTCTTGGTGAATTTTTGGAACTTCTTGACAAGCATAGCAAGTTCCTTTCCAATGTCTCCAGGGTCATCAGAACTGCTGTCAGATTCTTCTTCAGTTGAGGAGACAGCTTTTGCCTTCAAGGCACGAGTTCGCCCATAGTTTGGACCGTAGATATCTCTTTTCTCAGAAAGCTGAAACTCATGTGTGTTGAGCCTCTCAAGTATGTCAGACGGATCGAGTGTCTTGAAATCAGGACGTTCTTGAATCATCAGGGCTAGGGTGTCAAACGAGATGTCGAGTGATCTCAGTAGTGTCTTGACGACTTCATCCTTGGTGATCTCAGTAGCGCCGAGGGCTTGAAGCTCATTTGTGATGTCAGTGAGTCGATCAAACGTGAGCTGGACATTCTCATTGTCATTTTGCTTGAAGCGGTTGAAGAGGTTGCGAAGGACACTGATTCTCTGATCTCTCTGGGTTGAGACGCCTTCATTGACCTTGGAGAGCCAGTCCCAGACTAGCTTAGGTGTTTACAAAGCACTTACACGGCCATACTGTCCTTTGGTCAGATGACCACAGATGATATTCTTGGCAATAGAGTCCAGTTGAACGAACTTCTTGACATCAGTAGCAGTGACACCTTCTCCATCCTTGGGAACGCCGTTCTTGACGACATACCATAGGTCGACATCAATGGCTTCAAGATGCATGCGCATCTTATTCTTCCAGTAGGGACATTCAGTTCCATCGAAGACGGGGCACGCAGCGGAGACTTTAATTATCCCTGCAGTCGACATAGCTAAAACTCCAGGTGGTTAAACCGAATCACATAGAACAAGGGAGTACCTTGCTCTAATACCAATTGAAAGTGCGTTATATTGACTAGAGGGGGGGTGAATAGGCGATTTTTATGAAAGTCTTCAAAACGTGGAAGTTTCGAAGACAAACGATAGAAATAAGCCTATTACCATGCAGCGGAAGGTGGACTACACTAGGCAAACCATAGTCAAGTATTCAATGGAGTGAAAGCACAATGACTAATAGCAGCAATGTAGTAAGGATCAGGTAGGAAGATATTATGAAGCCAAAAAGAACACGCAGTCACTCAGTGAAGACAAAAGATAGTGCAAACATACAATGACTTAACAAGGAGTAACAGTAAGTAAAGGGAAGGGAAGGATGAAACCAGTGACTCGTTGAAGACAATGATTTGTTGGACCAGTTCTAGTTGCTGTGACAACTGTACGTCTGGTTAGGGCGGCTAGGTATTTAAACCTGAGAACACACAGTCCCGGACACCCAGTCTTGAACACGCAGCTCAGGACACCCAGTCCTCACCGTATTCCCATTGAGCTAAGGTCACACAGACCTCGCCCAATCACTCTGGTAAGTCTTCAAGGTAGACTCCCAAACTGTAAGTGCATCTAGTGCCACCCCTAGTTGGTTTTGGAGTATTGACGACAAACCTAGCTAAGGGACTAATGTGTTTGTGAGAATTGAAGGATAACACAGGTAGAAGTCCCTCATTAATTCGGTTTCACTACCAGAGATGACCCCTAAAAATGTATGAAGACATTGAAGACAATGGTGGTTTATGAAGATATTCATATTGAAGACAATGACATGTGAAGACTCCCTATGAAGCTTATGGAACTCGAAGACTTAGATCCTTCGTAGTTTTACTTCATTTATGTTGTGTCATAGGAACCACCGTACTGTTAAGTGGGGTCCAAGACAACCAGTCAGGATGACTGAAGTGATGCCTAATTCAAATCCTATGTCTTCGAGCGAAGACTATGAGAGAAAATCTTGTCCAGAGTCAGACAAGTCAGCTTTACTTGTAGCCCAAGTAAAGTTGCCGTGTGAGTTCGAAATCTGACCGTTGGTACACGTGTCAGTTCCTTAGTGATCCAGAGTCATTTCGGACAAATCAGGTCGGGTTGCCAAGTGGCTATAAATAGTCCACCCCTACAACCATAAACGGTTGGCTACTCAGATTTCAGTGCACGGCTTTTGTCGTTTGAGAGTAACCCACCTCGAAGCCTTTGAGAGAAAATTCCTAGCGAGGAGAAAAGCCCTAACCACCCAGTGCCAGAGTAAATTGGGCATCACTTAAGTCTTCTTGTCTGAGTGATCTGAAGACTTATTACACTTGAGGACTGTGCATCCTCCAGCCGGTTAGGTGTCGCGTTCTGAGCATCCAAGAGAAATTGTGGATTGCCCGTGAACGAAGTCTGTGAAGGTTTGGGAGTCGACCTTGAAGACTTACCAGAGTGATTGGGCGAGGTCTGTGTGACCTTAGCTCAAGGAGAAAACGGTGAGGACTGGGTGTCCTGAGCTGCGTGTTCAGGACTGGGTGTCCGGGACTGTGTGTCCTTTGGTTTAAATACCTAGCTGCTCCAACCAGACGTACAGTTGTCACAGCAACTGGAACTGTTCCAACAAATCATTGTCTTCAACGTGTCACTGGTTTCATCTTCACCTCCTTTTTACTTACCGTTACACATTGTGAAGCCATTACATGCTTGCTTTATCTTCTGTCTTCACAACTTAACTGTATGATTTGTTTGGCTTCATAACTTCTTCCTACCTGTTCCTTATTACACTGAAGCTGTTTGTCACTGTGCTTTCACTATACTGAATACTTGACCATGGCTTGCCTTGTGTAATCTAACTTCCGCTGCATAGTGATAGGCTTGTCTATTCTGTTTGTCTTCATAACTTCCACGTTTTGAAGACTTCCATAAAAATCACCTATTCACCCCCCCCCCCCTCTAGTCGATATAACGCACTTTCAATTGGTATTAGAGCAAGGTGCTCCCTTGTTCTGTGTGATTCGGTTTAACTACCTGGAGTTTTAGCTATGTTGACTTCAGGGATAATTAAAGTCTCCGCTGCGTGCCCCGTCTTCGATGGAACTGAATATCCCTACTGGAAGAATAAGATGCGCATGCATCTTGAAGCCATTGACGTCGACCTATGGTATGTCGTTGAAAACGGCATTCCCAAGGCTGGAGAAGGTGTCACTGCTGCTGATGTCAAGAAGTTCACTCAACTGGACTCTACTGCCAAGAATATCATCTGTGGTCATCTGACCAAGGGACAGTATGGCCGTGTAAGTGCCTTGAAGACATCCAAGCTGGTCTGGGACTGGCTCTCCAAAGTCAATGAAGGCATCTCAACCCAGAGAGATCAGAGAATCAGTGTTCTTCGCAATCTCTTCAACCGCTTCAAGCGAAATGACAATGAGAATGTCCAGCACACATTTGACCGGCTCACTGACATCACAAATGAGCTTCAAGCCCTCGGCGCCACTGAGATCACCAAACATGAAATCGTCAAGACGCTGCTGAGATCACTTGACAGTTCGTTTGACATCCTAGCCCTGATGATTCAAGAACGTCCACTTTCAAGACACTCGATCCGTCTGACATACTTGAAAGGCTCAACACACATGAGTTTCAGCTTTCTGAGAAAAGAGATATCTACGGTCCAAACTATGGGCGAACTCGTGCCTTGAAGGCAAAAGTTGTGTCCTCATCTGAAGAAGAATCTGACAGCAGTTCTGATGATCCTGAAGACATTGGACGGGAACTTGCAATGCTAGTGAAGAAGTTCCAGAAATTCACCAAGAAGAAAGGCTTCAGAAAGTCTTCACGATCAAGCTCAAGGAATGATGAAGCTTCTGCTCATGACTACAAGAAGAAAACATGTCACAAGTGCAAGAAAACTGGACACTTCATCTCTGAGTGTCCACAGTGGGACAATGAGAGCAGAAAGAAGAAGAAGAGCAAGGAATATGACTCCGACGACAAGAAGAAGAAATACTCAAAGTCTTCTTCCAAGTCTTCCTCAAATTCTTCATCACACAAGAAGAGCTCAACTGGCAAGGCTCGTGCGTTTGTTGGCAAGGAAATGGATTCAGAGGAGGAGTCCGCTTCTGAGGAGGCAGAGGTGGAGTCTGAGGAAGAGTCTGATTCTGGCATTGCGAGTTTGGCTACAGCCTATGTCGCCAAGTCCATCTTCAACACTGAAGACAATGACTTCATCACCAACACCGATGCAAATGACAAGGGCGACTCTACTCCTACCTACTACTTCATGGCACGCGGTGCCAAGGTAAACACATGCACTACTCACTATCAAACATCCAGTGACGATGACTCTGATTGTGATTCGAAACCCAGCTACAAAACACTTGCTAAAATTGCAACTGAACAACAAAAGGCTATGGAACATACTCAAAAACCGTTAGACAGAAGCGATGATCTGTTGGGTGCTGAAATGACTCGTTCTGAATCCTTAATTGAATACATAAGAAATCTTCATGTTAAGTATCAGGAACTTGAAGATCGTCTTGAGACTCTCTCAACTACTCATGAAAAGCTTTCCTATGATTATCTTCAAAAGAAGCAAGATCTTGAGAAGTTGAGAGCGGATCATGAAGATCTTCAAAAGGAAAACGAGTCACTTCGAGCCGAACAGATCAGTTCCGCTCAGGAAGGATTTGAACCACCATGCCTTAAATACATTGAGCGTGATAATGCTACTTCTGTTGCTGAATGTTCCACTGCTACTGCTGTTGCAATATCTTCAACTATTGAAGCGGTAACTAACCCCTCTGCTGAGGATACCACTGCTATTGCTGATGAGAATGTTAGGTTGAAGACATTGCTTGAAACAGGGATGTACAAAAGTCTCAAAGGACATCAAACATTATGTGATGTCCTCAAGAAGCAGATTCTGAACCGAAACCCTAGGAAAGAGGGTGTTGGGTTCGTGAGGAAAATGAATGCAGATGGCTCTTACTGGAAACCTGAGCAGTACCACAAAACCACATGGGTTGCTGCAAAGGAATCCTCAGCAGATCCATCCAATCTATCTGGCTTCACTTGTGCTAATCCTATTATCATTGATGAATCCTTTGATGCAAACTATAAACTGTTTAAGAATCAGAATGGTGAAGTATTTGCCAGGTACATTGGTACTAACTGCAGGAAAGGTCCGCCTATGAAGAAGATCTGAGTTCCAAAAATGTGTCTGGAGAATCTTCCTGTGAATGTCCTCATGACACCTCACATGAAGAAGACAAACCTCAGACCAAAGGCCTCATATGGTCCAAAGGCTTCATACAGGCAGAGGACTCACCTGAGTCGCACTAACGCAAATGTTTTGCAGGGAAACCATGCTCAGGCATATGAGAGCGGTTCTTCAAACCGTCATGCTCATATGACCAAGAACTATTCTGCCTATTCTTATGAGTACTATTGCCCGCCTGCTAGACTGTTTGCTAGGGCTCCAAAGCCAAAATTCTCAGATGCTGCACTTAGACTTATTGCTTCTAAGCCACCCTTGAAGATGTGGGTGGTTAAGAAAGCTTAACTCTCTTTTGCAGGGAAAGGTCTCCAGCAGAAAACCAAAATCTTCTGACGCTATTGCTGGGGACCTTAAAAATCTTGTGGGGCGCAAGATCAAATGCCTGAATGGCATCACTATGTATTTCGTACCTGAATCGCATGCTACTCTCCCTATTAGTCCTAACCTGGATCTAAGTTTTCATAACCCACTGGTTCGTCAAATGTTTTTGCTTCACAATACTCTTCGTGAAGCCTATCCCCCTAACTGCACTGTAGGGTACGACACCAGCGTGTTCAGAGTCTTCAGAATGGATTATTGACAGTGGGTGTACAAATCACATGACTGGCAAAAGAAGTCTTTTTATGGACTCAACCTTACGTCCATCCGACAAGAGCCACATCACATTTGCTGACACTGGTAAAAGTAAGGTATTGGGTCTAGGTAGAGTTGCAATCTCAAAGGATCAACACATGGATAAATTCATGTTTGTTGAATCCCTTGGCTTCAACTTAATGTCTGTCTCAATGCTTTGCGATTTGAACATGATTGTAATTTTTGGAAAATATCGTTGCCTGGTACTAATGGAATCTGACAAGTCTCTAGTGTTTGAAGGGTATTGGAAAGATGATTTGTACGTGGTAGATTTCTCAGCAGGGCCACAGCTTGCGGTATGTCTTCTCGCAAAGGCTTCAGAATGCTGGCTTTGGCATCGGAGGCTTGGGCATGCTGGCATGAGGAACCTCCACACCCTTGCGAAGAAGAAGCATGTCATAGGCATCGAGGGCGTCAAGTTCAAGAAAGATCACGTATGCGGTGCCTATGAAGCAGGGAAGATGACAAGGGCAAAACATCCTTCGAAGACAATCATGACCACTACTCGACCCTTCGAACTGCTTCACATGGATCTCTTTGGTCCCACTCACTACTCAACTTTTTCCACTACTGCTTGCCTCTTTGGCTTTGTCATTGTTGATGATTACTCTAGATATGCTTGGGTGCACATAATCCTTTACAAGACTGAAGTGCAGGATGTCTTCAGACGCTTCGCAAATCGGGCTATGAACAATTATGGCGCCAAGATAAAGCACATCAGAAGTGACAATGGCACTGAATTCAAGAACACTGGCCTTGATACATATCTGGATACCTTGGGCATCACACATGAATTCTCAGCTCCGTACACGCCACAGCAGAATGGCGTCGTCGAACGCAAGAACAGAACACTCATTGAGATGGCCAGAACAATGCTAGATGAGTACAAGACTCCAAGAAAATTCTGGACTGAAGCCATTGACACTCCATGCCATACAATCAACCGTGTCTATCTTCACAAGCTTCTGAACAAGACATCTTATGAACTTCTAACTGGCAAGAAGCCAAATGTCAGTTACTTCAGAGTGTTTGGCTCAGGATGCTGGATCAAGGACCCTCACCACACCTCAAAATTTGCACCAAAAGCACATGAGGGCTTTATGCTTGGATATGGAAAGGATTCGCACTCCTACAGAGTCTTCAATCTCTTTCACTACAAAGTGGTTGAAACAGTGGATGTGCGGTTCGATGAGACCAATGGTTCACAAAGAGAGCAACTGCCAGATGTGCTAGATGAAGTTCCATCTAGTGAATCAATCAAGCTAATGGGAACTGGAGAAATTATACCTTCTGAAGCTCATCCTGAAGAAGAACTTATCATCTCAGCACCTGATCCACATGAAGACAATGCTTAGCCTGAAGACATTCCTCCCCACGACAACATAGATCAGCAAGAGCAAAGTCTTCGACCCATACATCCTCGTGTTGCCAATGAAGTGCAGATTGACAGAATAATTGACAGCATCAATGCACCTGGTCCACTGACTCGTTCAAGGGCAACTCAACTGGCAAATTTCTGCGGACACTTCGCATTCGTTTCAATCACAGAACCCAAGAAAGTTGAAGAAGCTTTTATGGAACCTGAGTGGATTCAAGCAATGCAAGAAGAGCTTCATCAGTTTGAGCTGAACAATGTATGGGAATTGGTTAAGCGTCCTGATCCACGGAAGCATAACATAATAGGCACCAAATGGATATACCGCAACAAGCAAGATGAGCATGGTCAAGTTGTCAGAAACAAAGCTCGTCTCGTTGCTCAAGGATATACTCAAGTGGAAGGCGTTGACTTCAATGAAACATTTGCTCCTGTGGCCAGACTTGAAGCCATCCGTATACTGCTGGCCTATGCAAATCATCATAACATACTTTTGTATCAAATGGATGTGAAGAGTGCCTTTCTCAATGGCAAGATTGAAGAAGAAGTGTATGTTGCACAACCACCTGGGTTTGAAGATCCAAAACATCCTAACATGGTTTACAAGCTCAATAAGGCACTATATGGCCTCAAACGAGCCCCTCGGGCCTGGTATGACACACTCAAATACTTCCTGAAGAGCAAAGGCTTCATACCTGGCTCCCTAGATCCCACTCTCTTCACGAAGACATATGATGGTGAACTGTTTGTGTGCCAAATATATGTGGATGACATTATCTTCGGCTGCACCAATCAGAAGTACAGTGAGGAGTTAGGATATATGATGCAAGAGCAATATCAGATGTCTATGATGGGGGAGCTGAAATTCTTCCTCGGTCTTCAAATACGGCAACAACGCAATGGCATCTTCATATCTCAAGAGAAGTATCTCAAAGATTGCCTGAAGAAGTTCGGTATGCAAGACTGCAAAGGGTTCACAACACCAATGCCAGCCAAACCTCATCTGGGTCCTGATGACAATGGTAAAGAGTTCGATCAAAAGGTATACCGCTCCATGATTGGTTCTTTGCTTTATTTATGTGCATCTAGGCCAGATATTATGCTTAGTGTTTGCATGTGTGCTCGATTCCAAGCGGCACCAAAGGATTCGCACCACTTAGCAGTGAAGCGAATTCTTCGATATTTGGCTCACACCCCAACTCTAGGGTTATGGTATCCAAAGGGCTCAGAGTTTGATCTGGTTGGATTCTCGGATGCTGATTACGCTGGTGACAAGGTTGATCGGAAGTCCACGTCAGGCACATGTCACTTTATAGGCCGATCACTTGTATGTTGGTCTTCAAAGAAGCAGAACTGCGTATCTCTCTCCACTGCTGAATCTGAATACATTGCTGCTGGATCCTGCTGCGCTCAGCTTCTATGGATGAAGCAAACCCTCAAGGATTATGGCATTCATCTGAAGCAAGTGGCACTTTACTGCGACAACGAAAGCGCCATCAAGATCACCAACAACCCAGTTCAGCACTCGAAGACAAAGCACATTGAAATTCGTCATCATTTTCTCAGAGATCATGTTGCAAAGGAAGATATTGATATCATACACGTCAACACTGAAGAGCAATTGGCAGATATCTTCACCAAGCCCTTGGATGAGAAGAGATTTTGCAAGTTACGGTGTGAGCTAAATATCTTGGAATCCTCAAATGTCCTGTGATCAGGCACACATCCTAACACTTATGCATGTTGATGACTTAGATGTGCAACACACGATGTAACGTATATCTTCAATCAATGAAGACATACATTCTAAGTATGAATACATTAATGTGGAATTTCACTTCGGAGCGCCACAATAATTGTGCGCCGTATCTGGGTCTAATACTTCCTATACGATGGGTAACGCCACCACCAAATTTTCTGTTTGAAGTGTTTCACTCATGGCGTTACATTTGCTATGTCTTCACATTTGGTTTGGCTTCAATCTCAACATGTCTTCATGATTATCTTCACTATGTTGATTATATATATGTACTGGTGTTCTGTCCTCTACAGCATTCACTTATAGCTATGTCTTCTTGTTTGAATCTTTTGAACTAAGTGAATGTGATCGGACCCTAACCTCTCCATGCTACCTACCTCAAACTCTATCTCTCCAAGTCGTATGCATTCTATTGAAACTGTCGAATGTCTTCACTGCATCCTTGTCAGCAGAAGACACAGAGACAAACTTTAAAACCGTTTTCAATGCTTTTTCATCAACAAGATATCCGGAGAAGTAGGAACGACACCCGACAATCAAGGCGTGCGTGGGATGTGGAACTGCCCCCAAAATACCGCATGATGGCCACGTGTTGTTCAGATGCGAATCGCCAGGGGCACCTGAGTAATAGCGCAGTGCCGCCTCTATCCCTATAAATACACGATTCACTGCGGTCATTATCTCTTCTTCCACCCTCGCACGAACCCTAGCGCCACCGCTAGCTCTCGACGACGTCGGCGACGAAGCGCTTCACTGCCGCAACCTCTCCGACGCCGTTTTCACGCCGACCGCGGACATCACTCTCTCCATCGTCGCCGTAGGTGTCTTCCGTCGCCAAGTTAGGGCACAGAGGATCGAACTACTCGGCCTCATCTCCCACTCCGTCTAGCAGTTCCAAGTGTGGTAAATAAAACCTCTTTTTACAGCCTCGTTTGATCCTATAGTTCGGTCACTTTCTGCCATAAGAAGTTTCAATTCACACAAGTTAGAACTGTCTCAGTATGCATCTCATAACTTGCCTAGTATATTCACTTGTGCTTCATGAAGTAGTTAGCTTCCTCACTTGTACTGATCTATGGGTTCGTACAAATCTGGAACCAACTTCTTTTCTATAAAGTGAATGTCTTCGGATGATGAGGTTAATATCTTCTAAACTGATTTATCTTCAAAATCTTCTGAGAATGCATATGACCTCTTCCCCTTCCCTCGCACCTTAATGCTGTCACAGGTACATGTCCGTGGGAGAATCTTTTGGTTCTCATAGTCTGCATTCATTTGCAGAGTTCTTACAGCGTCACATCAATTCTCCTGAAGCCAGTTCCTGTTGGTCCAGCAAAAGAAAACCTTTGAAGCCCTTGAACGCTTTGAAGCCTTCCAAGTTAAGCTTCATGGCAGCAGAAAAACCAGCAAGGAAGGGAGGCAGACAGAGACGTGGTGAAACGTCCAAAGATTTGCCTGATGAATTGGCAGAAATGTACAAAACTGATCCTGAAGAGAGCTACGGTCAGCGCAAGACACGAATCCAATGGATTCGACGCTATTGGGCAGAGCAGTGGTTCCAATACCGCTTCGTCACTCAGGAATATGCAGAAAAGTGCGCCATCAAGAGATCGTGGGGAGACGTATTGTACAAAAATCTCGTACCCCGGTCCAGAGACGAAGCCATTTCTCAAGGCTTCTATCCATGCATGGTCAGAGGACCACAGCCAGCTGAAGCACATCCGTCATCACTTCTCTGGTGTCGCGATGACAATCTGTTCAAGTGCAACTTCCAATTTGCTCAGAACTCTGCGAAGCAAAACAAGAAGGAGCTGGGGTTGGACTTCAACCCTGGTCCCTCTAAACCAAGGGCGGATGGCACACGCGACGCCAATCCCAATATCATCGGGCCGTATGCCAATCTTGCAGGCCTCATCACTCGCATTCTAGTCCAAGGGACTGCCGTGAACGACCCTCTAGCAGACACTGAGTCTGATGACGCTCCTACTGTACCGAAGCCGGAGCAGACAAAGAAGCCAAAAGCTTCAAAGCCAGCCGCTTCTCCCAAAATCTCCAGAGTGAAGCCATTGGCAACTGCACCTCCTGAAGCCAGTGTGCAGTCTGAAGACTTATCACGAGTCTCCAAGCCCCAAGAAGCCAAGAAGCCACAGCCACACACAGGCAAAGAGCTCACAGCTGCTGCCATTCTGCGCAGCAAAACCATTGATCTGTCCAGCGACGAAGATCTTGGAGATGACGCTCTTGAGCAGCTCATCAAGAGCAAGGAGGAGGCTGAAATCTTCAACAATCTGCCTCTGTTTGATGTAGCAATCATCCACAACTTCATCGATGAGTGGTTTGCTACACCAAATATCAGCTTCGATGATCTGCAGCTGCCCATTGGCCTCAGCGTCGCCTTCCAAGGCGCTATTGCTTCAGAACTTGCAATTGCCCAGCGCATTGTTGAACTGAAGCAGAAAATTGATTATGAAAAGGCTCAGTTCAAGCAGAATATGGCCAGGCTCAGCGTCCAAGAAGTCAAGGACTTCAAGATCATGCTGCACGAGTTAAAGGAAAGCTTTCTGAAGAAACGTGCAGAAGCTCAGGGTTCGCGAGAGCGAATGAAGACTCTGGCTGATCGTTGTGTGCAGGCCTACAATGAGGCCGAGAAGTGCAAGGCACTTGGGCGTCCCGGCATCGACCCCAGGATGGCCGCGAAGAAAAAGAAGAAACCTGCTGTGGCTGAACCAGAGGCACCAAGGCAAGAAGCTGTTCCAATTGTCTTCCCCACTGCTACGACTGGCTCGAAGCCAAAGAACCGGTCAACCGCTTCAGAGCTCAAGAAGACACGGACAGCCAAAGCTGAAGCAAGGAAGAGGAAACACTCTGAAGCCTCTCCTTCTGACCCCACCAAAAAGAAGCGCAAGACCAAGAAATCTCGGGCTGCTCCCACAGAGCCCTTGATAGTCGAACCCCTCTCCGTCCGCTATCCTGACGAAGATCGTCAGTTGATAGTGCATGAGCCTGCTTTCACAGAGGCTCCGCACGCTGAAGACATTCCAGCAACCGACCCCAACGTTGCTGAAGACATTGGTCTCCAAGACAATGTACAAGATGATACAGCCATTCCTCAGCTTGAGACAAGCGAAATGATCAGCATTGGTCGTCCATTGACACCAATCACACAAGATGCATCGTGGGCAGATCGCCCACAGGAGGAAGATAATGAGCCCCAGCCCACTGCAACTCCACCGGCGTCGCCTACATTCCGTAGGCTTCGCAAAGGGCCAAGGGCTCAGGCTGCTGACAACATTCCGGCTGCATCCGCCGAAGATATTGGAGAAGAACCTCAAGCTCCATCTCCCCCGCACCAACAAGAAGAAGTTTTCTAGGAGAACGTACCTGAATCCGTCCCTCTCACTACACGTGCTGAGGCTGAAAACGTTGAGGCTGCCACAACCAACACTGAAGCAATTGTGGAGCCCTTCCCAACAATAGCTTCAAGAGACACTGAAGCTACTGCACCTGAACCTTCTGTGCCTGAGTCTGCTGCCGGTCCACAATTCAACTCTCATGTTGCGCACAGGCCCCAGGTCCAGAAGCCGATCCCACGACTGCCAAGGTTCCCAGGTCCTGCGTCAGCTCCTGGCTCCTTCAACATCAACAGCTTCAGGGCAGATAACACGTTCTTCAATAGCTCCAAGAACCCTTATTCAAGGGAACGGATTGTATCAGACAGGTTCTGGAGCTACCCACAACGCAGCTACTATTCATGCATCCTATACAACTAAGGCCGCATCTTTCCTCACCAGCGCCTTGAGGTTGAAGCTGTTGCTGGTCTGCCTGGTCTGGAAGAAGCACTGGATTGCTTCAAGCAAGTGGGTCTGCTGCCGTTTATCACCGATGAAGAGCACTGGAATGAAGAGCTTCTGCTCCAGTTCTATGCCACCCTGCATATCAAAGGCTATAACAGAGATCCGAAGACTTGGGTCCTGGAGTGGATGACCGGCAATGTCCATCATGAAGCTAATGCATTCGATATCATTGAGCTTACCGGCCTACCCACTCCTGGCAAACTCTTCGAAGAAGGCTGCCAACTCCATGCTGAAGCAATTGCGAGCATATTCCAGCGACCTGAGCCAAATATGAGTCAGATGCTCTCAATGATGAAGCCATTGCCTCATGATGCACCTTATCCAACTGAGTTCTTCGTTGAAGACTTAGAGTACCTGCCCAGAACCATATATCACATCGTCAGGTGGACTCTATGGCCCATTAAGGGGCACTCTCCATATGCCAAGGTTGAAGGTGCAATGAAGACTCTCATCTTCTGTATCATGCATGGCAAATGCTTCAACGCACAGGTTCTCTTTATCCGCCAACTTGCAGCGTCTGGCTCAGATCTCTTTGGTTTGAAGTTTTATGCTCCTTGGGTTATGAGGCTGATCAAGCTTCACTCTGCCATCTCCTATCAGCCCTCAGCCCGCAACCATAGGATCTTCTTACCCGATGTGGACACTTCTGCTGAAGCAATATATCCTGAGCCTGCCAAGCAACCATTAAGTCTTCAGAATGCAGAACACCAGAGCTTCACTCAGAATGATGAAGGTGTTGAAGCCATCTCAAGAGTGTATCCAATGGCTGGCACCACACGTGCCCCTGCATCGACTGAAGCCACTGACAGCACAGCTGCACCGAGACCCAAGAAACGCACTCGTGCACTCAATGGCCGAGAACTTCTTGTGGCTCTACACCAAAAGCAAGATAGGCATCACGACTGGCTCAAGAGGCAGATGAGAAGTATCATGCAAGACGTCAATCGCATCAGAAATCTGGCCACCAAGAATGCCTTCGTCTCACACGAAACTTGCCGCCGCACTTGGAAAGGCCTCACCATGATGTGCACTGAAGCTGAACTTCAAGAGGATGGCTTCAGAGAGAGATTCAAGTTTGACTCCACACCCCCCAGAAGAGCTGTGCTGCGCGGAACTCCATCCCTTGAAGATTCTGAGTTCTCTTCCTCTGCTGCCACCATGACTGCAAGAATCATTGAGGAAGAAGACGACGCTACATCACCACCACCTCCTTCAGCGCGCGTCGACCCTGCACCAAGCTCTTCAGCACCACCAAACGCCTCCACCGACCCTGCTGCGCTCGGGAACGCGTAGAAAACTCTATGTCTTCAAACCTTTTTGGTCATCACTGACAAAAGGGGGAGAAGCATATGATGTTTATAGTCTTCAAGAGGGTCAATAAGGGAGGGTGCTTTATATTTTGCTACATTTTGCTTCGTGCTTACAACTCTCATGTTGCTACATTTGGTTCTTTGAGTTGTAACACTTAAACTTGATGGTCGTCTGCTACTTGTTTGCCACTATGTTTTTGCAAAGATAAATTCCGCATGTACGACGATAATTTCCGCACTTATATCATTTCGCAGACGTCCATTTTTCATTATGCATGTCATTCTCTTCATATACTTTTACATGCATGGTGGATTGTCATCATAAGTTGAAGTGGGTTTCCACAAGTACAACCTGCCATGTGCATTTGCGTTGCAGAAGCAAATTACTTATATGCACATCTTCAGGGGGAGCCCTTGCAGCTTATGAACACAATTCCTTTACAATTTCATAAATTATATTCCCCGTTGAAAACTTCAACTAGTTTGTCATCAATCACCAAAAAGGGGGAGATTGTAAGTGCATCTAGTGCCACCCCTAGTTGGTTTTGGAGTATTGACGACAAACCTAGCTGAGGGACTAATGTGTTTGTGAGAATTGCAGGATAACACAGGTAGAAGTCCCTCATTGATTCGGTTTCACTACCAGAGATGACCCCTAAAAATGTACGAAGACATTGAAGACAATGGTGGTTTATGAAGATATTCATATTGAAGACAATGACATGTGAAGACTCCCTATGAAGCTTATGGAACTCGAAGACTTAGATCCTTCGTAGTTTTACTTCATTTATGTTGTGTCATAGGAACCACCGTACTGTTAAGTGGGGTCCAAGAGAACCAGTCCGGATGACTGAAGTGATGCCTAATTCAAATCCTATGTCTCCGAGCGAAGACTATGAGAGAAAATCTTGTCCAGAGTCAGACAAGTCAGCTTTACTTGTAGCCCAAGTAAAGTTGCCGTGTGAGTTTGAAATCCGACCGTTGGTACACGTGTCAGTTCCTTAGTGACCCAGGGTCATTTCGGACAAATCAGGTCGGGTTGCCAAGTGGCTATAAATAGTCCACCCCTACAACCATAAACGGTTGGCTGCTCAGATTTCAGTGCACGGCTTTTGTCGTTTGAGAGCAACCCACCTCGAAGCCTTTGAGAGAAAATTCCTAGCGAGGAGAAAAGCCCTAACCACCCAGTGCTAGAGTAAATTGGGCATTACTTAAGTCTTCTTGTCTGAGTGATCTGAAGACTTATTACACTTGAGGACTGTGCATCCTCCAGCCGGTTAGGCGTCGCGTTCTGAGCATCCAAGAGAAATTGTGGATTGCCCGTGAACAAAGTCTGTGAAGGTTTGGGAGTCGGCCTTGAAGACTTACCAGAGTGATTGGGTGAGGTCTGTGTGACCTTAGCTCAAGGAGAAAACGGTGAGGACTGGGTGTCCTGAGCTGCGTGTTCAGGACTGGGTGTCCGGGACTGTGTGTCCTTTGGTTTAAATACCTAGCCGCTCCAATCAGACGTACAGTAGTCACAGCAACTGGAACTGGTCCAACAAATCATTGTCTTCAACGTGTCACTGGTTTCATCTTCACCTCCTTTTTACTTACCGTTACACATTGTGAAGCCATTGCATGCTTGCTTTATCTTCTGTCTTCACAACTTAACTATATGATTTGTTTGGCTTCATAACTTCTTCCTACCTGATCCTTATTACACTGAAGCTGTTTGTCACTGTGCTTTCACTATACTGAATACTTGACCATGGCTTGCCTTGTGTAATCTAACTTCCGCTGCATAGTGATAGGCTTGTCTATTCTGTTTGTCTTCATAACTTCCACGTTTTGAAGACTTTCATAAAAATCGCCTATTCACCCCCCCCTCTAGTCGATATAACGCACTTTCACAAACCTTCACGGACTTCCTTCACCGGCGATCCATAATGTCTCTTGGACGCTCAGAACGTGACGCCTAACCGGCTGGAGGATTCGTAGTCCTCAAGTGTAATAAGTCTTCAGATCACTCAGACAAGAAGACTTAAGTGATGCCTAATTCTCTTTGGCTCTGGGTGGTTAGGGCTTTATCCTCGCAAGGAATTCTCTCTCAAAGGCTTCGAGGTGGGTTGCTCTCAAATGACAAAAGCCGTACTCTAACTCTGAGCAGCCAACCGTTTATGGTTGTAGGGGGTGGGCTATTTATAGCTACTAGGCAACCCGACCTGATTTGTCCGAAATGACCCTGGGTCACTAAGGAACTGACACGTGTTCCAACGGTCAGATTTCAAACTCACACGACAACTTTACGTGGGCTACAAGCAAAGCTAACTTGTCCGACTCTGGACAAGATTCGCTCTCATAGTCTTCACTCGAAGACATAGGTTTTGGTTAAGCATCACTTCAGTCATTCTGACTGGTTCTCTTGGACCCCACTTAACAGTACGGTGGTTCCTATGACTCAATCAGAGAAGAAAAAGAACTACGAAAGATCTAAGTCTTCGAGCTCCATGGGCTTCATGCGATGTCTTCTCTTGTCATAGTCTTCAATGTGAATATCTTCATATACCACCTTTGACATCAATGTCTTCATACATTTTTAGGGGTCATCTCTGGTAGGAAAACCGAATCAATGAGGGACTTCTACCTGTGTTATCCTGCAATTCTCACAAACACATTAGTCCCTCAACTAGGTTTGTCGTCAATACTCCAACACCAACTAGGGGTGGCACTAGATGCACTTACAGATGTCAGCATGCACTGTTCTGTATAATGTTCAATTCAATTAATTAAATAAATGCTAAAATTAATTTAAATCTTTTAAAAATTAATATAAAATAAACCGTAGCTCGGATGGAAAAACTCTGTACATGAAAGTTGCTCAGAACGATGAGATGAATCCGGATACGTAGCATGTTCGTCCGCCATGCATCCCTAGCATAGCGAACACGCAACTTTCCCCTCCGGTTCATCTGTCCGAAAACGCAAAACACCGGGGATATTTTCCTGGATGTTTCGCCCCTTCACCGGTACCACCTCTTACCGTGTTAGGGCACACCTAGCATCACTCTTTGTCATGTCATGCATCGTCATGCATCTGTTTGCTTAATATTTATTGTTTCTTCCCCCTCTTCTCTCGCTAGACACCGAGACCGATGCCACTGCTACCCAGTACGACTACGGTGTTGACGACCCCTCTCTCTTGCCAGAACAACCAGGCAAGCCCCCCCTTTGATCACCAGATATCGCCTACTCTTCTCTCTAGTTCTTGCATTAGAGTAGTGTAGCATGTTACTGCTTTCCGTTAATCATATCCTGATGCATAGCCTGTCCTTGCTACTACTGTTGATACCTTACCTGCAATCCTAAATGCTTAGTATAGGATGCTAGTTTATCATCAGTGGCCCTACATTCATGTCCGTCTGCCATGCTATACTATCGGGCCATGATCACTCGGGAGGTGATCACGGGTATATACTATATACTTTATACATGATACATGTGATGACAAAAGTCGGGTTGGCTCGTGGAGTACCCGCGGTTGATTCATGAATTGGGGGCTAGAAGGACATACTTTCCCGATGGCCCTCTGTGTGGATCTTTGTGGCGAAGCGACAGGGCAGGTTGAGACCACCTAGGAGAGAGGTGGGCCTGGCCCTGGTCGGCGTCCGTGGTTATTTCAAGATAACATGTTTAACGAGATCTTGGTATTTGATCTGAGTCTGGCTACTGGCCTATACGCACTAACCATCTACGCGGGAACAGTTATGGGCACTCGACGTTGTGGTATCAGCCGAAGCCTTCGTGACGTCAGCGACTGAGTGGCGCGCGCCGGGTTGGACCGCGTAACACAACTTCCTTTGTAATGGAGGTTGCTAGGTCTGCTCACCGGCCGCGTACGCAACGTGCACGTGTTCAATGGGCGATGGGCCCAGACCCCTGCGCGCATAGGATTTAGACCGGCGTGCTAACCTCTCTGTTGTGCCTAGGTAGGGCTGCAACATGTTAATCTTCCGAGGCCGGGCATGACCCACAAAAGTGTGCCCGGACAAAGGGGATCGAGCGTGTTGGGAAATGTGGTGTACCCCTGCTGGGAAGTTAATCTATTCGAATAGCCGTGATCTTTGGTAACAGGACGACTTGGAGTTGTACCTTGACCTTATGACAACTAGAACCGGATACTTAGTAAAACACACCCTTCCAAGTGCTAGATACAACCGGTGATCGCTCTCTCACAGGGCGATGAGGGGAGGATCATCGGTTAGGTTTATGCTATGTGATGTTACTTGGTGAACTTACCATCTACTCTCTTCTCCTGCTGCAAGATGGAGCTTACCAGAAGTGTAGTCTTCGAAAGGACTAGCTATCCCCCTCTTATTCCGGCATTCTGCAGTTCAGTCCACATATGATACCCCCCCCCCTTTTGCCATTTGATACCAATGCATACATATGTAGTGTAGATCCTTGCTTGCGAGTACTTTGGATGAGTACTCACGGTTGCTTTGCACCCCCTTTTCCTCCTTTTATATACCCGATTGCTGTGACCATACGATGGAGTCCAGGAGCCAGACACCACTGTCGATGATGACTACTACTACTCGGGAGGTGCCTACTACTACGTGCAGCCCGCAGACGACGACTAGGAGTAGTTTAGGAGGATCTCAGGTAGGAGGCATGCGCCTCTTTCGGTCTGTATCCCAGTTTGTGCTAGCCTTCTTAAGGCAAACTTGTTTAACTTATGTCTGTACTCAGATATTGTTTCTTCCGCTAACTCGTCTATGATCGAGCTCTTGTATTCGAGCCTTCGAGGCCCTTGGCTTGTAATATTATGCTTGTATGACTTATTTTATTTGTAGAGTTGTGTTGTGATATCTTCCCGTGAGTCCCTGATCTTGATCATACACGTTTGCGTGTATGATTAGTTCATTATCGAATTGGGGGCGTCACAACGGTCGATGTGTGGAGTAATAGTAGTAGATGCAGGCAGGAGTCGGTCTACTTGTCTCAGACGTGATGCCTATATACATGATCATACCTAGATATTCTCATAACTATGCTCAATTCTGTCAATTTCTCAACAGTAATTTGTTTACCCACCGTAATACTTATGCTCACAAGAGAAGCCACTAGTGAAACATATGGCCCCCAGGTCTATTTTCTATCATATTAATCTTCCATCAACAAGCTATTTCTTGCACCGTTTTTATTTTGCTTTATTTACTTTGCATCTTTATCATAAAAATACCAAAAATATTATCTTATCATATCTATCATATCTCACTTTTGTAAGTGACCGTGAAGGGATTGACAACCCCTTTATTGTGTTGGTTGCGAGGATTTTATTTGTTTGTGTAGGTGCGTGGCCTCCTACTGGATTGATACCTTGGTTCTCAAAAATTGAGGGAAATACTTACGCTACTTTGTTGCATCACCCTTTCCTCTTCAAGGGAAAACCAACGCAGTGCTCAAGAGGTAGCAAGAAGGATTGCTGGCGCTGTTGCCGGGGAGTCTACGCAAAAGTCAACATACCAAGTACCGATCACAAACCCTTATCTCCCGCATTACATTATTTGCCATTTGCCTCTCGTTTTCCCCTCCCCCACTTCACCCTTGCCGTTTTATTTGCCCTCTCTTTTCCGTTCGCATCTTTTTCGCGTGCTTCTTGTTTGCTCGTATGTTGGATCGCTTGCTTGTCACGATGGCTCTACCTAGATTTGGTGATCTTCACCTTAAAAGGTTAAAACTCTAGATATTAATGAACCCACTATTTTGGATTTCAAGGATTTTAATTATGATAATTTCTCTTTGATAGATTTTATTTCCTTGTTGCAATCCGGGCTAAATTCTCCACATGCTTATAGTCAAAATAAAGCTTTTACTAAACATATCGTTGATGCTTTGATGCAATCTTATGAAGAAAACTTGAGTTGGAAGTTTCTATCCCTAGAAAACTTTATGATGAGTGGGAACCTACTATTAAAAATAAAATTAAAGATCATGAATGCTATGCTTTGTGTGATCTGGGTGCTAGTGTTTCCACGATTCCAAAGACTGTGTGATTCGCTAGGTTTCCGTGATTTTGATGATTGCTCTTTAAACTTGCACCTTGCGGATTCCGCTATTAAGAAACCTATGGGAAGAATTAATGATGTTCTTATTGTTGCAAATAGGAATTATGTGCTCGTAGATTTTATTGTTCTTGACATAGATTGCAATCCTTCATGTCCTATTATTCTTGGTAGACCTTTCCTTAGAACGATTGGTGCAATTATTGATATGAAGGAAGGGAATATTAGATTCCAATTTCCGTTAAGGAAAGGTATGGAACACTTCCCTAGAAAGAAAATTAAATTACCATATGAATCTATTATGAGATCCACTTATGGATTGCCTACAAAAGATGGCAATACCTAGATCTATCTTCGCTTTTATGCCTAGCTAGGGGTGTTAAACGATAGCACTTGTTGGGAGGCAACCCAATTTTATTTTATTCCTTGTTTTTTGCTCCTGTTTAGTAATAAATAATTTATCTAGCCTCTGTTTTGGTTCTTTTTTTGTGTTTAATTAGTGTTTGTGCCAAGTAGATGTTGGGGAACGTAGTAATTTCAAAAAAATTCCTACGCACACGCAAGATCATGGTGATGCATAGCAACGAGAGGGGAGAGTGTGATCTACATACCCTTGTAGATCGACAACGGAAGCGTTTGGTTGATGTAGTCGTATGTCTCCACGGCCCGACCGATCAAGCACCGAAACTACGGCACCTCCGAGTTCTAGCACACGTTCAGCTCGATGACGATCCCCGGACTCCGATCCAGCAAAGTGTCGGGGAAGAGTTCCGTCAGCACGATGGCGTGGTGACGATCTTGATGTACTACTGTCGCAGGGCTTCGCCTAAGCACTGCTACAATATTATCGAGGACTATGGTGGCAGGGGGCGCCGCACACAGCTAAGAATATGATCACGTGGATCAACTTGTGTTTCTCTGGGGTGCCCCTGCCTCCGTATATAAAAGCTCAAGGGGGGTGCGGCCGGCCTAGGAGAGGCGCGCCAGGAGGAGTCCTACTCCCTCCGGGAGTAGGATTCCCCCCCCCCCAATCCTAGTTGGAATAGGATTCGCAGAGGGGGGAAAGAGGAAGGGGGCCCCCTCTCCTTGTCCTATTCGGACCAAGGGAGGGGAAGGGCGCGCGGCCTATCTCTGGCTGCCTCTTCTCTTTTCCACTAAGGCCCATATATCTCCTCGGGGGTTCCGGTAACCTCCCGGTACTCCGGTAAAATCCCGATTTCACCCGGAACACTTCCGATATCCAAATCTTTATGTCTCGACCATATATCAATCTTTATGTCTCGACCATTTCGAGACTCCTCGTCATGTCCGTGATCACATCCGGGACTCCGAACAACCTTCGGTACATCAAAACGTATAAACTCATAATATAACAGTCATCGAAAACCTTAAGCGTGCAGACCCTACGGGTTCGAGAACAATGTAGACATGAGCGAGACACGTCTCCGGTCAATAACCAATAGCGGGACCTGGATGCCCATATTGGCTCCTACATATTCTACGAAGATCTTTATCGATCAGACCGCATAACAACATACGTTGTTCCCTTTGTCATCGGTATGTTACTTGCCCGAGATTCGATCGTCGGTATCCAATACCTAGTTCGATCTCGTTACCGGCAAGTCTCTTTACTCGTTCCGTAATACATCATCCCGCAACTATCTCATTAGTTGCAAGGCTTAAGTGATGTGCATTACCGAGAGGGCCCAGAGATACCTCTCCGACGATCAGAGTGACAAATCCTAATCTCGAAATACGTCAACCCAACATGTACCTTTGGAGACACCTGTAGAGCACCTTTATAATCACCTAGTTACGTTGTGACGTTTGGTAGCACACAAAGTGTTCCTCCGGCACACGGCAGTTACATAATCTCATAGTCATAGGAACATGTATAAGTCATGAAGAAAGCAATAGCAAGATACTAAACGATCGAGTGCTAAGCTAATGGAATGGGTCATGTCAATCAGATCATTCAACTAATGATGTGATCCCGTTAATCAAATGACAACTCTTTGTCCATGGTTAGGAAACATATCCATCTTTGATTAATGAGCTAGTCAAGTAGAGGCATACTAGTGACACTCTGTTTGTCTATGTATTCACACATGTATTATGTTTCCGTTTAATAAAATTCTAGCATGAATAATAAACCTTTATCATGATATAAGGAAATAAATAATAACTTTATTATTGCCTCTAGGGCATATTTCCTTCAGTCTCCCACTTGCACTAGAGTCACTAATCTAGATTACACAGTAATGATTCTAACACCCATGGAGCTTTGGTGTTGATCATGTTTTGCTCGTGGAAGAGGCTTAGTCAACGGGTCTGCTACATTCAGCTCCGTATGTATCTTGCAAATCTCTATGTCTCCCACCTGGACTAGATCCCGGATGGAATTGAAGCGTCTTTTGATGTGTTTGGTTCTCTTGTGAAATCTGGATTCCTTTGCCAATGCAATTGCACCAGTATTGTCACAAAAGATTTTCATTGGACCCGATGCACTAGGTATGACACCTAGATCGGATATGAACTCCTTCATCCAGACTCCTTCGTTTGCTGCTTCCGAAGCAGCTATGTACTCTGCTTCACATGTAGATCCCGCCACGACGCTTTGTTTAGAACTGCACCAACTGACAGCTCCACCATTTAATGTAAACACGTATCCGGTTTGCGATTTAGAATCGTCCGGATCAGTGTCAAAGCTTGCATCAACGTAACCGTTTACGATGAGCTCTTTGTCACCTCCATATACGAGAAACATATCCTTAGTCCTTTTCAGGTATTTCAGGATGTTCTTGACCGCTGTCCAGTGATCCACTCCTGGATTACTTTGGTACCTCCCTGCTAGACTTATAGCAAGACACACATCAGGTCTGGTACACAGCATTGCATACATGATAGAGCCTATGGCTGAAGCATAGGGAACATCTTTCATTTTCTCTCTATCTTCTGCATTGGTCGAGCATTGAGTCTTACTCAATTTCACACCTTGTAATACAGGCAAGAATCCTTTCTTTGCTTGATCCATTTTAAACTTCTTCAAAACTTTGTCAAGGTATGTGCTTTGTGAAAGTCCAATTAAGCGTCTTTATCTATCTCGATAGATCTTAATGCCCAATATGTAAGCAGCTTCACCGAGGTCTTTCATTGAAAAACTCTTATTCAAGTATCCCTTTATGCTATCCGGAAATTCTCTATCATTTCCGATTAGTAATATGTCATCTACATATAATATCAGAAATGCTACAAAGCTCCCACTCACTTTCTTGTAAATACAGGCTTCTCCGAAAGTCTGTATAAAACCAAATGCTTTGATCACACTATCAAAGCGTTTATTCCAACTCCGAGAGGCTTGCACCAGTCCATAAATGGATCGCTGGAGCTTGCACACTTTGTTAGCTCCCTTTGGATCGACAAAACCTTCCGGTTGCATCATATACAACTCTTCTTCCAGAAATCCATTCAGGAATGCAGTTTTGACATCCATCTGCCAAATTTCATAATCATAAAATGCGGCAATTGCTAACATCATTCGGACAGACTTAAGCATCGCTACGGGTGAGAAGGTCTCATCATAGTCAACCCCTTGAACTTGTCAAAAACCTTTTGCGACAAGTCAAGCTTTGTAGACAGTAATATTACCGTCAGCGTCAGTCTTCTTCTTGAAGATCCATTTATTCTCAATTGCTTGCCGATCATCGGGCAAGTCAACCAAAGTCCATACTTTGTTCTCATACATGGATCCCATCTCAGATTTCATGGCTTCAAGCCATTTTGCGGAATCTGGGCTCACCATCGCTTCTTCATAGTTCGTAGGTTCATCATGATCTAGTAGCATGATTTCCAGAACAGGATTACCGTACCACTCTGGCGCGGATCTTACTCTACTTGATCTACGAGGTTCAGTAGTATCTTGTTCTGAAGTTTCATGATCATTATCATTAGCTTCCTCACTAATTGGTGTAGGTGTCGCAGAAACAGGTTTCTGTGATGTACTACTTTCCAATAAGGGAGCAGGTACAGTTACCTCGTCAGGTTCTACTTTCCGTCCACTCACTTCTTTCGAGAGAAACTCCTTCTCTACAAAGGATCCATTCTTAGCAACGAATGTCTTGCCTTCGGATCTGTGATAGAAGGTGTACCCAACAGTCTCCTTTGGGTATCCTATGAAGACACATTTCTCCGATTTGGGTTCGAGCTTATTAGGTTGAAGCTTTTTCACATAAGCATCGCAGCCCCAAACTTTAAGAAACGACAACTTTGGTTTCTTGCCAAACCATAGTTCATAAGGCGTCATCTCAACGGATTTTGATGGTGCCCTATTTAACGTGAATGCGGCCGTCTCTAAAGAATAACCCCAAAATGATAGCGGTAAATCAGTAAGAGACAGCATGGATCGCACCATATCTAGTAAAGTACGATTACGACGTTCGGACACACCATTACGTTGTGGTGTTCCGGGTGGCGTGAGTTGCGAAACTATTCCGCATTGCTTCAAATGTACACCAAACTCGTAACTCAAATATTCTCCTCCATGATCAGATCGTAGAAACTTTATTTTTTTTGTTACGATGATTTTCAACTTCACTCTGAAATTCTTTGAACTTTTCAAATATTTCAGACTTATGTTTCATTAAGTAGATATACCCATATCTGCTTAAGTCATCTGTGAAGGTGAGAAAATAACGATATCCGCCACGAGCCTCAATATTCATCGGACCACATACATCTGTATGTATGATTTCCAACAAATCTGTTGCTCTCTCCATAGTACTGGAGAACGGTGTTTTAGTCATGCCCATGAGGCACGGTTCGCAAGTACCAAGTGATTCATAATCAAGTGGTTCCAAAAGCCCATCGGTATGGAGTTTCTTCATGCGCTTTATACTGATATGACCTAAACAGCAGTGCCACAAATAAGTTGCACTATCATTATCAACTCTGCATCTTTTGGCTTCAACATTATGAATATGTGTGTTACTACTATCGAGATTCATCAAAAGTAGACCACTCTTCAAAGGTGCATGACCATAAAAGATATTACTCATATAAATAGAACAACCATTATTCTCTGATTTAAATGAATAACCGTCTCGCATTAAACAAGATCCAGATATAATGTTCATGCTCAACGCTGGCACCAAATAACAATTATTTAGGTCTAATATTAATCCCGAAGGTAGATGTAGAGGTAGCGTTCCGACTGCGATCACATCGACTTTGGAACCGTTTCCCACGCGCATCGTCACCTCGTCCTTTGCCAGTGTTCGCTTAATCCGTAGTCCCTGTTTCGAGTTGCAAATATTAGCAACAAAACCAGTATCAAATACCCAGGTGCTACTGCGAGCTCTAGTAAGATACACATCAATAACATGTATATCACATATACCTTTGTTCACCTTGCCATGCTTCTTATCCACCAAATACTTGGGGCAGTTCCGCTTCCAGTGACCAGTCTGCTTGCAGTAGAAGCACTCAGTTTCAGGCTTAGGTCCAGACTTGGGTTTCTTCTCTTGAGCAGCAACTTGCTTGCTGTCCTTCTTGAAGTTCCCCTTCTTCTTCCCTTTGCCCTTTTTCTTGAAACTAGTGGTCTTGTTGACCATCAACACTTGATGCTCCTTTTTGATTTCTACCTCCACAGCTTTCAGCATTGCGAAGAGCTCGGGAATAGTCTTATTCATCCCTTGCATATTATAGTTCATCACGAAGCTCTTGTAGATTGGTGGCAGTGATTAGAGAATTCTGTCAATCACGCAATCATCTAGAAGATTAACTCCCATCTGAATCAAGTGATTATTATACCCAGAAATTTTGAGTATATGCTCACTGACAGAACTGTTCTCCTCCATCTTGCAGCTATAGAACTTATTGGAGACTTCATATCTCTCAATCCGGGCATTTGCTTGAAATATTAACTTCAACTCCTGGAACATCTCATATGCTCCATGATGTTCAAAACGTCGTTGAAGTCCCGATTCTAAGCCGTAAAGCATGGCACACTGAACTATCAAGTAGTCATCAGCTTTGCTCTGCCAGACGTTCATAACATCTGGTGTTGCTCCAGCAGCAGGCCTGGCACCCAGCGGTGCTTCCAGGACGTAATTCTTCTGTGCAGCAATGAGGATAATCCTCAAGTTACGGACCCAGTCCGTGTAATTGCTACCATCATCTTTCAACTTTGCTTTCTCAAGGAACGCATTAAAATTCAACGGAACAATAGCACGGGCCATCTATCTACAATCAAACATACATAAGCAAGATACTATCAGGTACTAAGTTCATGATAAATTTAAGTTCAATTAATGATAAGAACTCCCACTTAGATAGACATCCCTCTAATCTTCTAAGTGATCACGTGATCCAAATCAACTAAACCATAATCAATCATCACGTGAAATGGAGTAGTTTTCAATGGTGAACATCACTATGTTGATCATATCTACTATATGACTCACGCTCGATCTTTCGATCTCAGTGTTCCGAGGCCATATCTGCATATGCTAGGCTCGTCAAGTTTAACCTGAGTATTCTGCGTGTGCAAAACTGGCTTGCACCCATTATAGATGAACGTAGAGCTTATCACACCCGATCATCACGTGGTGTCTGGGCACGACGAACTTTGGCAACGGTGCATACTCAGGGAGAACACTTTTATCTTGATAATTTAGTGAGAGATCATCTTATAATGATACCGTCAATCAAAGCAAGATAAGATGCCTAAAAGATAAACATCACATGCAATCAATATAAGTGATATGATATGGCCATCATCATCTTGTGCTTGTGATCTCCATCTCCGAAGCACCGTCATGATCACCATCGTCACCGGCGCGACACCTTGATCTCCATCGTAGCATCATTGTTGTCTCGCCAATCTTATGCTTCCACGACTATGGCTACCGCTTAGTGATAAAGTAAAGCATTACAGCGCGATTGCATTGCATAAAATAAAGCGACAACCATATGGCTCCTGCCAGTTGCCGATAACTCGGTTACAAAACATGATCATCTCATACAATAAAATTTAGCATCATGTCTTGACCATATCACATCACAACATGCCCTGCAAAAACAAGTTAGACGTCCTCTACTTTGTTGTTGCAAGTTTTACGTGGCTGCTATGGGCTTAAGCAAGAACCAATCTTACCTACGCATCAAAACCACAATGATAGTTTGTCAAGTTGGTGTTGTTTTAACCTTCGCAAGGACCGGGCGTAGCCACAATCGGTTCAACTAAAGTTGGAGAAACTGTCACCCGCAAGCCACCTTTGTGCAAAGCACGTCGGGAGAACCGGTCTCGCGTAAGCGTACGCATAATGTCGGTCCGGGCCGCTTCATCCTACAATACCGCCGAACCAAAGTATGACATGCTGGTAAGCAGTATGACTTATATCGCCCACAACTCACTTGTGTTCTACTCGTGCATATAACATCAACACATAAAACCTAGGCTCGGATGCCACCGTTGGGGAACGTAGTAATTTCAAAAAATTTCCTACGCACACGCTGTTGGGGAACGTAGTAATTTCAAAAAAATTCCTACGCACACGCAAGATCATGGTGATGCATAGCAACGAGGGGGAGAGTCTGATCTACATACCCTTGTAGATCGCAACGGAAGCGTTGACACAACATAGAGGAAGTAGTCGTACGTCTTCTTCCCGATCCGACCGATCCAAGCACCGTTACTCCGGAACCTCCGAGTTCTTAGCACACGTACAGCTCGATGACGATCCCCAGGCTCCGATCCAGCAAAGCTTCGGGGAGGAGTTCCGTCAGCACGACGGCGTGATGACGATCTTGATGTTCTACCGACGCAGGGCTTCGCCTAAGCACTACAACGATATGATCGAGGTGGAATATGGTGGCAGGGGGCACCGCACACGGCTAAGGAACGATCACGTGGATCAACTTGTGTGTCATGGGGTGCCCCCCTGCCTCCGTATATAAAGGAGCAAGGGGGAGGGGCCGGCCGGCCTAGGAGGAGGTGCGCCAAGGGGAGTCCTACTCCCACCGGGAGTAGGACTCCCTCCTTCCTTGTTGGAGTAGGAGAAGGGGAAAGAGGGGGAGAGGAATAAGGAAAAGGGGGCTGCGCCCCTTGTCCAATTCGGACCATAGGGGGGGCGCTGGCCTCCTTCCTTTTGGCCTCTATCCTCTATTCCCGTATGGCCCAATAAGGCCCATATACTCCCCGGCGAATTCCCGTAACTCACCGGTACTCCGAAAAATACCCGAATCACTCGGAACCTTTCCGAAGTCCGAATATAGTCATCCAATATATCGATCTTTACGTCTCGACCATTTCGAGACTCCTCGTCATGTCCCCGATCTCATCCGGGACTCCGAACTCCTTCGGTACATCAAAACTCATAAACTCATAATATAACTGTCATCGAAACCTTAAGCATGCGGACCCTACGGTTCGAGAACAATGTAGACATGACCGAGACACGTCTCCGGTCAATAACCAATAGCGGGACCTGGATGCCCATATTGGCTCCTACATATTCTACAAAGATCTTTATCGGTCAGACCGCATAACAACATACGTTGTTCCCTTTGTCATCGGTATGTTACTTTCCCGAGATTCGATCGTCGGTATCCCAATACCTAGTTCAATCTCGTTACCGGCAAGTCTCTTTACTCGTTCCGTAATACATCATCTCACAACTAACATATTAGTTGCAATGCTTGCAAGGCTTAGGTGATGTGCATTATCGAGAGGGCCCAGAGATACCTCTCCGACAATCGGAGTGACAAATCCTAATCTCGAAATACGCCAACCCAACATCTACCTTTGGAGACACTTGTAGAGCACCTTTATAATCACCCAGTTATGTTGTGACGTTTGGTAGCACCCAAAGTGTTCCTCCGGCAAACGGAAGTTGCATAATCTCATAGTCATAGGAACATGTATAAGTCATGAAGAGAGCAATAGCAACATACTAAACGATCGGGGTGCTAAGCTAATGGAATGGGTCATGTCAATCAGATCATTCAACTAATGATGTGACCTCGTTAATCAAATAACAACTCTTTTGTCCATGGTTAGGAAACATAACCATCTTTGATTAACGAGCTAGTCAAGTAGAGGCATACTAGTGACACTCTGTTTGTCTATGTATTCACACATGTATTATGTTTCCGGTTAATACAATTCTAGCATGAATAATAAACATTTATCATGATATAAGGAAATAAATAATAACTTTATTATTGCCTCTAGGGCATATTTCCTCCAGTCTCCCACTTGCACTAGAGTCAATAATCTAGTTCACATCGCCATGTGATTTAACAGCAATAGTTCACATCACCATGTGATTAACACCCATAGTTCACATCGTCATGTGACCAACACTCAAAGGGTTTACTAGAGTCAGTAATCTAGTTCACATATCTATGTGATTAACACCCAAAGAGTACTAGGTGTGATCATGTTTTGCTTGTGAGATAATTTTAGTCAACGGGTCTGTCACATTCAGATCCGTAAGTATTTTGCAAGTTCTATGTCTACAAAGCTCTACACGGAGCTACTCTAGCTAATTGCTCCCACTTTCAATATGTATCCAGATTGAGACTTTAGATTCATCTGGATCAGTGTCAAAAACTTGCATCGACGTAACCCTTTACAACGAACCCTTTTTGTCACGTCCATAATCGAGAAACATATCCTTATTTCACTAAGGATAATTCTGACCGCTGTCCAGTGATCTACTCCTAGATCACTATTGTACTCCCTTGCCAAATCAATGCAGGGTATACAATAGATCTGGTATACAGCATGACATACTTTATAGAACCTATGGCCAAGGCATAGGGAATGACTTTCATTCTCTTTCTATCTTCTGCCGTGGTCGGGCTTTGAGTCTTACTCAACTTCACACCTTGTAATACAGGCAAGAACTCTTTCTTTGACTGCTCCATTTTGAACTACTTCAAAATCTTGTCAAGGTATGTACTCATTGAAAAAACTTATCAAGCGTCTTGATCTATCTCTATAGATCTTGAAGCTCAATATGTAAGCAGCTTCACCGAGGTCTTTCTTTAAAAAACTCCTTTCAAACACTCCTTTATGCTTTACAGAACAATTCTACATTATTTCCGATCAATAATATGTCATTCACATATACTTATTAGAAATGTTGTAGTGCTCCCACTCACTTTCTCGTAAATACAGGCTTCACCGCAAGTCTGTATAAAACTATATGCTTTGATCAACTCATCAAAGCGTATATTCCAACTCCGAGATGCTTGCACCAGTCCACAGATGGATCGCTGGAGCTTGCACATTTTGTTAGCACCTTTCGGATTGACAAAACCTTCTGGTTGCATCATATACAACTCTTCTTTAATAAATCCATTAAGGAATGCAGTTTTGTTTATCCATTAGCCAGATTTCATAAAATGCGGCAATTGCTAACATGATTCGGACAGACATAAGCATAGATACGGGTGAGAAACTCTCATCGTAGTCAACACTTTGAACTTGTCGAAAACCTTTTGCGACAATTCTAGCTTTGTAGATAGTAACACTACTATCAACGTCCGTCTTCCTCTTGAAGATCCATTTATTTTCTATGGCTTGCCGATCATTGGGCAAATCCATCAAAGTCTATACTTTGTTCTCATACATGGATCATATCTCAGATTTCATGGCCTCAAACCATTTCGCGGAATTTGGGCTCATCATCGCTTCCTCATAGTTCGTAGGTTCGTCATGGTCAAGTAACATGACCTCTAGAACAGGATTACCGTACCACTCTGGTGCGGATTTCACTCTAGTTTACCTACGAGATTCGGTAGTAACTTGATCCGAAGTTTCATGATCATTATCATTAGCTTCCTCACTAATTGGTGTAGGAGTCACAAGAACAGATTTCTGTGATGAACTACTTTCCAATAAAGGAGAAGGTACAATTACCTTATCAAGTTCTACTTTCCTCCCACTCACTTCTTTCAAGAGAAACTCCTTCTCTAGAAAGTATCCATTATAAGCAACGAATGTCTTGCCTTAGGATCTGTGATAGAAGGTGTACCCAACAGTCTCCTTTTGGGTATCCTATGAAGACATATTTCTCCGATTTGGTTTTGAGCTTATCAGGATGAAACTTTTTCACATAAGCATCACAACCCCAAACTTTAAGAAATGACTACTTTGGTTTCTTGCTAAACCACAGTTCAGATTGTGTCATCTCAACGGACTTAGATGGTGCCCCTTTTTTTAACGTGAATGCAGCTGTCTCTAATGCATAACCCCAAAACGATAGTGGTAGATCGGTAAGAGACATCATAGATCGCACTATATCTAATAAAGTACGGTTATGACATTCGGACACACCATTACAGTATGGTGTTCCATGTGGTGTGAGTAGTGAAACTATTTCACATTGTTTTTAACTGAAGGCCAAACTCGTAACTCAAATACTCTTCTCTACGATCAGATCATAGAAACTTTATTTTCTTGTTACGATGATTTTTTCACTTCACTCTGAAATTCTTTGAACTTTTCAAATGTTTCAGACTTTATGTTTCATCAAGTAGATATACTCATATCTGCTCAAATCATCAGTGAAGATCAGAAAATAATGATACCTGTCGCGAGCCTCAATATTCATCGGACCACATACATCAGTATGTATGATTTCCAACAAATCTATTGCTCGCTCCATTGTTCCGAAGAACAGAGTCTTAGTCATCTTGCCCATGAGGCATGGTTCGCAAGCATCAACTGATTCACAATCAAGTGATTCCAAAAGCCCATCAGCATGGAGTTTCTTCATGCGCTTTACACCAATATGACCTAAACGGCAGTGCTACAAATAAGTTGCACTATCATTATTAACTTTGCATCTTTTGGTTTCAATATTATGATTATGTGTATCACTACGATCGAGATCCAACGAACTATTTTCATTGGGTGTGTAACCATATAAGGTTTTATTCATATAAACAGAACAACAATTTATTCTCTTAAATGAATAACTGTATTACAATAAACATGATCAAATCATATTCATGCTCAATGCAAACACCAAATAACACTTATTCAGGTTCAACACTAATCCCGAAAGTATAGGGAGTGTGTGATGATGATCATATCAATCTTGGAACCACTTCCAACACACATCGTCACTTCACCCTTAAACTAGTCTCTGTTCATTCTGCAACTCCCGTTTCGAGTTACTAATCTTAGCAACTGAACTAGTATCAAATAGTGAGGGGTTGCTATAAACACTAGTAAAGTACACATTAATAACATGTATATCAAATATACTTATGTTCACTTTGCCATCCTTCTTATCTGCCAATCACTTGGGGTAGTTCCGCTTCCAGTGACCAGTCCCTTTGCAATAGAAGCACTTAGTCTCAGGCTTAGGATCAGACTTGGGCTTCTTCACTTGAGCAGCAACTTGCTTGCTGTTCTTTTTGAAGTTCCCCTTCTTCCCTTTGCCCTTTTCTTGAAACTAGTGATCTTGTCAACCATCAACACTTGATGCTCTTTCTTGATTTCTACCTTCATTGATTTCATCATCATGAAAAGCTCGGGAGTCTTTTTCGTCATCCCTTGCATACTATAGTTCATCACGAAGTTCTACTAACTTGGTGATGGTGACTAGAGAATTCTGTCAATCACTATCTTATCTGGAAGATTAACTCCCACTTGATTCAAGCGATTGTAGTACCCAGACAATCTGAGCACATGCTCACTAGTTGAGCGATTCTCCTCTATCTTTTAGCTATAGAACTTTGTTGAAGACTTCATATCTCTCAACTCGGGTATTTGCTTGAAATATTAACTTCAACTCCTGGAACATCTCATATGGTCCATGACGTTCAAAACGTCTTTGAAGTCCCGATTCTAAGTCGTTAAGCATGGTGCACTAAACTATCAAGTAGTCATCATATTGAGCTAGCCAAACGTTCATAACGTCTGCATCTGCTCCTGCAATAGGTCTGTCACCTAGCGGTGCATCAAGGACATAATTCTTCTATGCAGCAATGAGGATAAACCTCAGATCACGGATCCAATCCGCATCATTGCTACTAACATCTTTCAATATAATTTTCTCTAGGAACATATCAAAGTAAACACAGGGAAGCAACAACGCGAGCTATTGATCTACAACATGATTTAAAAAATACTACCAGGACTAAGTTCATGATAAATTTAAGTTCAATTAATCATATTACTTAAGAACTCCCACTTAGATAGACATCCCTCTAATCCTCTAAGTGATCACGTGATCCAAATCAACTAAACCATGTCCGATCATCACGTGAGATGGAGTAGTTTCAATGGTGAACATCACTATGTTGATCATATCTACTATATGATTCACGCTCGACCTTTCGGTCTCCGTGTTCCGAGGCCATATCTGTATATGCTTGGCTCGTCAAGTATAACCTGAGTATTCCGCGTGTGCAACTGTTTTGCACCCGTTGTATTTGAACGTAGAGCCTATCACACCTGATCATCACGTGGTGTCTTAGCACGAAGAACTTTCGCAATGGTGCATACTCAGGGAGAACACTTCTTGATAATTAGTGAGAGATCATCTTAAAATGCTACCGTCAAACTAAGCAAAATAAGATGTATAAAAGATAAACATCATATGCAATCAAAATATGTGACATGATATGGCCATCATCATCTTGCTTCTTTAATCTCCATCTCCAAAGTACTGTCATGATCTATATCGTCACCAACATTACACCATGATCTCCATCATCTTGATCTATATCAATGTGTTGTCACGTGGTCGTCTCGCTAACACTTGCTCTTGCAACTATTGCTATCGCATAGCGATAAAGTAAAGTAATTATTGGGCGCTTGCATCTTATGCAATAGACAGACAACCATAAGGCTTTTGCCAGTTGCCGATAAGTTCAACAAAACATGATCATCTTATACAACAACTTATAACTCATCACGTTTTGACCATATCACATCACAACATGCCCTACAAAAACAAGTTAGACGTCCTCTACTTTGTTGTTGCAAATTTTACGTGGCTGCTATGGGCTTAAGCAAGAACCAATCTCACCTACGCATCAAAACCACAATGTTAGTTTGTCAAATAGACTCCGTTTTAACCTTCGCAAGGACCGGGCGTAGCCACACTTGGTTCAACTAAAGTTGGAGAAACAGTCACCCGCAAGCCACCTTTGTGCGAAGCACGTCGGGAGAACCGGTCTCGCGTAAGCGTACGCGTAATGTCGGTCCGGGCCGCTTCATCCAACAATACCGCCGAACCAAAGTATGACATGCTGGTAGGCAGTATGACTTATATCGCCCACAACTCACTTGTGTTCTACTCGTGCATATAACATCAAACCATAAAACCTATGCTCGGATGCCACTGTTGGGGAACGTAGTAATTTCAAAAAAATTCCTACGCACACGCAAGATCATGGTGATGCATAGCAACGAGGGGGAGAGTCTGATCTACGTACCCTTGTAGATCGCAACGGAAGCGTTGACACAACGTAGAGGAAGTAGTCGTATGTTTTCTTCCCGATCCGACCGATCCAAGTACCGTTACTCCGGCACCTCTGAGTTCTTAGCACACGTACAGCTCGATGACGATCCCCGGGCTCCGATCCAGCAAAGCTTCGGGGAGGAGTTCCGTCATCACGACGGCGTGATGACGATCTTGATGTTCTACCGACGCAGGGCTTCGCCTAAGCCCTACAACGATATGATCGAGGTGGAATATGGTGGCAGGGGGCACCGCACACGGCTAAGGAACGATCACGTGCATCAACTTGTCTGTCATGGGGTGCCCCCCTGCCTCCGTATATAGAGGAGCAAGGGGGAGGGGCCGGCCGGCCTAGGAGGAGGCGCGCCAAGGGGAGTCCTACTCCCACCGGGAGTAGGACTCCCTCCTTCCTTGTTGGAGTAGGAGAAGGGGAAAGAGGGGGAGAGGAATAAGGAAAAGGGGGCTGCGCCCCTTGTCCAATTCGGACCAGAGGGGGGGCGTAGGCCTCCTTCCTTTTGGCCTCTCTCCTCTATTCCCGTATGGCCCAATAAGGCCCATATACTCTCCGGCGAATTCCCGTAACTCTCCGGTACTCCGAAAAATACCTGAATCACTCGGAACCTTTACGAAGTCCGAATATAGTCATCCAATATATCGATCTTTACGTCTCGACCATTTCGATACTCCTCGTCATGTCCCCGATCTCATCCGGGACTCCAAACTCCTTCGGTACATCAAAACTCATAAACTCATAATATAACTGTCATCGAAACCTTAAGCGTGCGGACCCTACGGTTCGAGAACAATGTAGACATGAGCGAGACACATCTCCGGTCAATAACCAATAGCGGGACCTGGATGCCCATATTGGCCCCTACATATTCTACGAAGATCTTTATCGGTCAGACCGCATAACAACATACGTTGTTCCCTTTGTCATCGGTATGTTACTTGCCCGAGATTCGATCGTCGGTATCCCAATACCTAGTTCAATCTCGTTACCGGCAAGTCTCTTTACTCGTTCCGTAATACATCATCTCACAACTAACATATTAGTTGCAATGCTTGCAAGGCTTAGGTGATGTGCATTACCGAGAGGGCCCAGAGATACCTCTCCGACAATCGGAGTGACAAATCCTAATCTCGAAATACGCCAACCCAACATCTACCTTTGGAGACACCTGTAATGCTCCTTTATAATCACCCATTTACGTTGTGACGTTTGGTAGCACCCAAAGTGTTCCTCCGGCAAACGGGAGTTGCATAATCTCATAGTCATAGGAACATGTATAAGTCATGAAGAGAGCAATAGCAACATACTAAACGATCGGGTGCTAAGCTAATGGAATGGGTCATGTCAATCAGATCATTCAACTAATGATGTGACCTCGTTAATCAAATAACAACTCTTTTGTCCATGGTTAGGAAACATAACCATCTTTGATTAACGAGCTAGTCAAGTAGAGGCATACTAGTGACACTCTGTTTGTCTATGTATTCACACATGTATTATGTTTCCGGTTAATACAATTCTAGCATGAATAATAAACATTTATCATGATATAAGGAAATAAATAATAACTTTATTATTGCCTCTAGGGCATATTTCCTTCACACGCAAGATCATGGTGATGCATAGCAACAAGAGGGGAGAGTGTGATCTACATACCCTTGTAGATCGACAATGGAAGCGTTTGGTTGATGTAGTCGTACGTCTCCACGGCCCGACCGATCAAGCACCGAAACTATGGCACCTCCGAGTTCTAGCACACGTTCAGCTCGATGACGATCCCGGACTCCGATCCAGCAAAGTGTCGGGGAAGAGTTCCGTCAGCACGACGGCGTGGTGACGATCTTGATGTACTACTATCGCAGGGCTTCGCCTAAGCACTGCTACAATATTATCGAGGACTATGGTGGCAGGGGGCGCCGCACACGGCTAAGAATATGATCACGTGGATCAACTTGTGTTTCTCTGGGGTGCCCCTGCCTCCGTATATAAAGGCTCAAGGGGGGTGCGGCCGGCCTAGGAGAGGCGCGCCAGGAGGAGTCCTACTCCCTCCGGGAGTAGGATTCCCCCCCCCCCAATCCTAGTTGGAATAGGATTCGCAGAGGGGGGAAAGAGAAAGGGGGGCCGGCCCCCTCTCCTTGTCCTATTCGGACCAAGGGAGGGGAGGGGAGCGCGGCCCATCTCTGGCTGCCTCTTCTCTTTTCCACTAAGGCCCACTAAGGCCCATATATCTCCCGGGGGGTTCCGGTAACCTCCTGGTACTCCGGTAAAATCCTGATTTCACCCGGAACACTTCCGATATCCAAACATAGGCTTCCAATATATCAATATTTATGTCTTGACCATTTCTAGACTCCTCGTCATGTCCGTGATCACATCTGGGACTCCGAACAACCTTCGGTACATCAAAACGTATAAACTCATAATATAACTGTCATCGAAAACCTTAAGCGTGCGGACCCTACGGGTTCGAGAACAATGTAGACATGACCGAGACACGTCTCCGGTCAATAACCAATAGCGGGACCTAGATGCCCATATTGGCTCCTACATATTCTACGAAGATCTTTATCGGTCAGACCGCATAACAACATACGTTGTTCCCTTTGTCATCGGTATGTTACTTGCCCGAGATTCGATCGTCGGTATCCAATACCTAGTTCAATCTCGTTACTGGCAAGTCTCTTTACTCGTTCCGTAATACATCATCCCGCAACTATCTCATTAATTGCAATGCTTGCAAGGCATAAGTGATGTGCATTACCGAGAGGGCCCAGAGATACCTCTCCGATGATCGGAGTGACAAATCCTAATCTTGAAATACGTCAACCCAACATGTACCTTTGGAGACACCTGTAGAGCACCTTTATAATCACCCAGTTACGTTGTGACGTTTGGTAGCACACAAAGTGTTCCCCCGGCACACGGGAGTTACATAATCTCATAGTCATAGGAACATGTATAAGTCATGAAGAAAGCAATAGCAACATACTAAACGATCGGGTGCTAAGCTAATGGAATGGGTCATGTCAATCAGATCATTCAACTAATGATGTGATCCCGTTAATCAAATGACAACTCTTTGTCCATGGTTAGGAAACATAACCATCTTTGATTAACGAGCTAGTCAAGTAGAGGCGTACTAGTGACACTCTGTTTGTCTATGTATTCACACATGTATTATGTTTCCGGTTAATACAATTCTAGCATGAATAATAAACCTTTATCATGATATAAGGAAATAAATAATAACTTTATTATTGCCTCTAGCGCATATTTCCTTCAGTAGAACCGTTGGGAAGACTTGGGGAAAGTCTTTTTGATCTTGCTGTAAAAAATAGAAACTTTAGCGCTCACAAGAATTGCTGCCATTTTTATTTAGAAAGTGATATTTAGTTAATTATTTTTGAAGATGATTAATAGATAAATTACTCACGTCCAGAAATTTATTTTAGAATTTTTGGGGTTCCAGAAGTTTGCGTTAGCTACAGATTACTACAGACTGTTCTGTTTTTGACAGATTCTGTTTTTCGTGTGTTGTTTGCTTATTTTGATGAATCTATGGCTAGTAAAATAGTTTATAAACCATAGAGAAGTTGGAATACAGTAGGTTTAACACAAATATAAATAAAGAATGAGTTCATTATAGTACCTTGAAGTGGTGTTTTGTTTTCTTTCACTAACGGAGCTCACGAGATTTTCTATTTTGAGTTTTGTGTTGTGAAGTTTTCAAGTTTTGGGTAAAAGATTTGATGGATTATGGAACAAGGAGTGGCAAGAGCCTAACCTAGGGGATGCACATGGCACCCCAAGATAATCCAAGGACACCTAAAATCCAAAGCTTGGGGATGCCCCGGAAGGCATCCCCTCCTTCGTCTATTTTCATCGGTAACTTTACTTGGAGCTATATTTGTATTCACCACATGATATGTGTTTTACTTGGAGCGTATTGTATTATTTAAGTCTTTATTTATTAGTTTCCCACAATCATCTTTGATGTACACACCTTTTGAGAGGAACACACATGATTTGAAAATTATTAAAATACTCTATGTGCTTCACTTATATCTTTTGAGTTATATAGTTTTTGCTCTAGTACTGCACTTATATCTTTTAGAGCACGGTGGTGGATTTCTTTTATAGAAACTATTATTCTCTCATGCTTCACTTATATTATTTTGAGAGTCTTAAACAGCATGGTAATTTACTTAAACTGGGGAATTAATCCTAGTATGCTAGGCATTCAAGATTAGTAAAAAAAATCTTATGAGTGTGCTGAATACTAAGAGAAGTTTGATACTTGATAATTGTTTTGAGATATGTAGATGGTGATATTAGAGTCATGCTAGTTGAGTAGTTGTGAATTTGAGAAATACTTGTGTTGAAGTTTGTGATTCCCGTAGCATGCACGTATGGTGAACCATTATGTGATGAAGTCGGAGTATGATTTATTTATTGATTGTCTTCCTTATGAGTGGCGGTCGGGGACGAGCGATGGTCTTTTCCTACCAATCTATCCCCCCTAGGAGCATGCGCGTAATAATTTGTTTCGATAACTAATAGATTTTTGCAATAAGTATGTGAGTTTTTTATGACTAATGTTGAGTCCATGGATTATACGCACTCTCACCCTTCCATCATTGCTAGCCTCTCTAATACCGCGCACCTTTCGCCGGTATCATACACCCATCATATAACTTCCTCAAAACAGCCACCATACCTATCTATCATGGCATTTTCATAGTCATTCCGAGATATATTGCCATGCAACTTTCCACCGTTCCGTTTACTATGACACGCTCCATCATTGTCATATTGCTTTGCACGATCATGTAGTTGACATTGTATTTGTGACAAAGCCACCGTTCATAATTCTTTCATACATGTCACACATGCATCATTGCACATCCCGGTACACTGCCGGAGGCATTCACATAGAGTCATATTTTGTTCTAAGTATTGAGTTGTAAGTAAATAAAAGTATGATGATCATCATTTTTAGAGCATTGTCCTAAGTGAGGAAAGGATGATGGAGACTATGATTCCCCCACAAGTCGGGATGAGACTCCGGACTAAAAAAGAAAAAAAAGACCATAAAATAAGAGAAAAGGCCCAAATACAAAAATGAGAGAAAAAGAGAGAAGGGACGATGCTACTATCCTTTTACCACACTTGTGCTTCAAAGTAGCACCATGATCTTCATGATAGAGATGTGCCCTAGACACACCAAAAAAAATCAAACAACATCTTCCCTCAGGCTGGTCATAGTGGGGAGTAACTTAGACTAGTAACATGCATATGTTACTAGTCTATCTTACTACCTCTATAGTGCATAGTATCATAAATTAGTATCATAAGTGGTCTCATTTATTGCCATGCATGACACATAGTAGCATCACATTTATTATGTTACGGTATCTACCTATGTTACTATAACCATCTCTCTCTCTTCTTTAATTCCCTGTCACATAAGCATGTTTATAAGTCCCAAATGCATGATACTACTTTTTTTTTTTGAGAACTAGTGTATGATACTACTTATGTTACCCCCACTATGGCCAGCCTCAGGCAGGCCCAAGAGCCACACGCAACTAAACACGGAAACCGGCGCGGGCCAAACTGACCCAACGACGGTTAACCTGGAAGGGGAAAATGGTTCAGACTACACTACACCTCGATGCACCCTCGCCCTGAAAAAGACCACGTCAGGTCACTCGTCCATCAGAGTGTTCCGCAGTCGTAGTCGGCCATTTTCACCAGGCTTCTCGCGAGCGCTCCGGCCAGCACCTTCTCCCGGAGAAAGCTCACGATCGCATTGTCACTCTGCTGCACGAAGCCGACCGTGTAGGCGGCTCCGACGAGCTGGACGCTCCGCCACCGCCGCATCCCGGCGTACTCGCGCAGGCCCGACTCGATCCTCTCCTCCTCCGTGCCAGCCTCCCCGCCAAGGACGGCGTCGCCGAGGCATCTCGCCAGGATGACGCCGTCCTCCAGCGCGGAGCAGCCGCCCTGGCCCAGGTCCGGCGTCATCGGGTGCAGCGCGTCGCCGGCCACGCACACGTTGCCCTTGCTGATGCTCGCGAACAGGAGCGACAGCGGCGAACGGAACCGCAGCGGCGCGGCGGACGCGTCGCTCATGTCGCTCCGTTCCACCACCTCCAGCGCCCCCGCGGGCACCTTGGAGCTCCTCAGCCTGGCCAGCACGTGCTGCTTCATCTTGGCGGCGCCCTCGACGTCGACGCCCTTGTCCGCACTCGCGTTCTGGGAGGGAGACCAGGTGTAGAACCAGTAGATGCGGGTGTCGTCGCAGGGCACGAAGCCGAAGCGGAAGCCATGGCCGATGTACTGCAGGAACTCGGGCTCGAAACCATGGCCGTCGGGGTAATGCGCAAGGCCTCTGGTAGCCAAGCGCCCGGAGTAGGACGGCTTGGGGAGCCCCAGCCATTTCGCCACCACCGAGTTGACCCCGTCGCAGCCGATCAGCACCTTTGCCCGGAGAGCCGAGCCGTCGGCGAGACGGAGGATCTTGGCGGCGCCGTCGTGGTCGTCGATGGAGACGATCTTGGACGAGTAGCGGATGGTGCCCGTCGGCAGCTCCTCCTCCAGCGCCCGGAGCAGCAGGTCACGCCTGACGCGGCAGGTCTCATGAGGTCCTCTGCATCCAAAATTATCCATGTAATTGTGTTACTCATCACGTCCTGATAGATGAGAACTTGCTGCCAACTCGGTGCTCACCCATTCTCCTGCAGCGTGAAATCCAGCTCGTGTGCGATCTCTCCGGTGGACGCAGAGAAGACACGCAGCCTACGTACGAACATGGGTCGATCGGATTACACTGCAGTTTTAAGCGGAAAGCGAGAGCCAACGTGCAAGCCAGCCATTGAAGAAGAAACGGCAGCCAGGCGTACCCTTGGATGTGCAGGTGGAGCTTCCTGATCTTGTCGCCGACCCCGAGGGCGTCGAGCGCGCGGAAGGCGTTTGGCCACGTCGTGATGGCGTAGCCGGACGCGCGCAGCGCCGGCGACGACTCCAGCACCACGCTCCTCACCCCTTTCCTGTGCAGCCCGAGAGCCACGGCGAGGCCGGCGGGGCCGGCGCCCACGACGACGATGTGCTCGGCATTGATCTCATCTTGTTCTCCCATTCAAGCTGCCGTGTCGTCTCAGTGTCCAAACGAATTAGGAGCGCGCGGTGCTATTATGCTGGCGGCTGGGACAGCTTCGGCTTGGCAAGTCTATTGTCGCAAGTTTATGATGATTTTCCTGGCGTGCATGCCTGGGTGGGCCCGTACGTATGGCGGTCCTGGACCGCAATTCGTTTGGACCAACCAACAAGAGACCGCAATTCGTATGTGGTGGATTGAAGGGAAAACTCCAAAACCATCCATGACATACGCGGTCCAGGAGACATATATTTAGGCATTTTAGTTGAAAAATCTGCGAATATCCAATTCCGAGTCCGGGCTCGTTTGCACCCGGTCAAGAAACAATTCATAGAAAATTAAAAATAATTCTAAAACTTTTATAGAAGGTAGATAATTTGGTGTGTGAGGTTCGTTCCAAATTTCAAAGCATTTGGACAATTAAGTAGATCTCAGCAAAAAGACAAATTGGGTCTAAACAGTACACTCTTTAATAGGCCTCAAATTTGTCTTTTTTGCCAAAAGATACTCAGATGTTTAAATGATTTAAAATTTGAAACGGACATCACGCACCAAATTATATACCATGCCAAAATATTGGAATTTTTTTTCTAGAATTTATTTTGATTTTTTTATTCAGCATGGATGCAGATGAGTCTGGAAGCTAAAACGCCTCAGTCGAAAATCTGTTGCAACTTTATTAAAATGTCAAGGTACACTCATCTCAAAAAAATAATGTCAAGGTACACTCCGAGGCCACCACAAGCTAACACATGCCGTTGGTACCATTTTGGGGCACGCAAGTGCGGGGGCACCAAGTCCCTCGCGCGCGTTTTTTTTTTTGGCTTTTGATTTTTTTTAACTTTCATATCTTTAAAATAAAAAGTTCAGATTAAATTTTGTTTTCATATTCGTGTCTCTTGTGACTACGGCCGACAAAAATAATGTCTCGGAATTTTATCGATGAAACTTGGTAAGAGCAGGCTTGAAAATCGCAAGTTTTAGATGAAAAATCGCAATTTTTAATGACTGAAACTTAAAACTTACTGTGCCCCTACTGTACTCTCATGTAGGATCCAAGTACTTCGCGAATCGCAAGGTGATCGAGCTGTCGGGCAGGGCTTGCCGGGTGCGTGCACCTATGATTTTCTGCGGTGGTGCATGTAACCAAGTCTTACAAAGTTTATTATTACAACCTTCCCTAACTAGTTCATGTGCGACTTTATTCGCCGAGGGTCGCACCCACGGAACCCCAAAGTCCTTGAAGGATCTAAGAAGTCCCTTCACTTCCTCGACAATTGGCCCATATGATGAAAGACCGGAACCTTTTGATTGATCTTACAGACAACAACCTGGGAGTCTGGCTCCGGGATCACTTCGAACACACCAACATCCCTCGTTGGCTGAAGAGCTCATGGAGACAGAGATTGACAGAGTTATTGTGTACATCTCGGACTAGCCACACGCCCACACACAAAGAAGACTTACACCGGTTACGCTATTCATCTATATTAGTTCCGGTTTGCTAAACATCAGGTACGAGCGGAGCCGGCGATCGTCGGCGGGGGCGAGTCAGAAACTTAATGGGCGGGTTAGGGACAAGGATGCGTGGCAGCGTGCGGTAGCGCCCACTGGCCATGGGGCACTATGTCGGAGGGTAACTGCACGACGAAGAAGATGAATAGGGAAAATAGGGAGCTAGCTATTTTTTAGGCATTTGGATGCAAAAAATGATCTCCAACAACTGCCGTATCATAATTTTTTGGCCAAAAAACTTATGGACCCAAAAAGTGGACTCTAGGTGTTGTAAATATACAGGACTTTCGCGGCTGCCGTAAACCAAAGTCCCCCCACAGCCCACCCACAACCTCCACAGCACCCCCGCGGGACCCCTCTCCCCTCTAGCACGGTTGTAGCCTGTAAATCCGGTGAGTATGGCACCCCCGCCGCGCACGCCGCTGCCTGATCTACTCATCCCACCTCGCCAGCGGCCGTTGGACCACCTATATCGCCGCCACCAACGCATCTCGTCCAGCCGCGCCTCGTACCTGCCTCGCCGTCACCATGCCGCTGAAGCCAAAGACCAAAGCCGGTTTCGAGGGCATGTAGCCGCGGCCCTCCACCCAATACAGCGCGGAGTTCCAGCACGCGCGGCCATAGGTACTGGGTGGGCACTTTCCATAGCATGAACCCCCACCGCCCGCGCGTATGACATCGCGGGTGGGGCGGCTCGGTCTGCCACCTGAAGAGGCTCAACTTCCCGGAGATTGACTTGTTGGAGGTAGCATAACTCGTTGGGCAGAAGGTTCGCAAGGGAGCACCCAGAGTATGTTCAATAAGAGCATGAGTGGTACTGGAAGAGGGACACAGAGAAGAAGAAGGCGAAGAACAACAACGACGCAGGACCTTCCTCTGCGAAGGTGGTGGTCAACGCCGAGTCGTCTCACAACGATGTTGATTGGGACGAACTTGAGCGTGAGGAGGACGAGGATGACATCGAATGGGACAATAACGAAAACGAGTAGTGTGTACACAGTGCTAGTAGTAGTTTAGAGATACTATGCTTGAACTTTACATGAAGTTGTAAACGAAGTACATGTTAACTCTGCATGGATTTTGTTTGAACTTTGACGAATATGCAATGCAATGTGAGAGTTTTGATATTTTGGTGCCCTATTATAATGCAGCGGTAGGAGACGCAGCATTTTTATGCACAATTTTTTTTACTTCAAGCCTTTTGACGCTCTATTTTTGGGCTGTGGACATTTGGTTCCTGGGTGTATATACAGCCAGGAATTGAAAAAAAATTACAAGAAAAGCCAAAAAAGTTTAGAGGTATTTTTGGAATAAACTTGACTTTCTTTTACACCAGCATGTAATTTTTCATCAACCAAAACTCAGCATTGACTTCTGGGAAAAAAACATTGCGATATACAAGACACTGTTCACACTATTTTGACCAATTTTTATGCCTTCTTCGCCCTGAAGTCAACACTGGGTGGTTTTGGTTGGGGAAAAATTACATACTGGTGCAAAAAAAATCAAGTTTATTCTAAAAAAGAATCTGAATGCTTTTAACTTTTGCTGTAAATTTCTTTCAATTCTTAGGTTATAAACACCCAGGAACCAATGGGGTATTTTCTTAAACGTCGTTTTCGTTCTTGTTAGATTCAACGTCTTGGTTGAGGCTGTGTGACGGCGACGATATTTCTTAGTAGGAATAATGTCTCCCACATTCTATCCCCGTCTCGATGGTGCTTCTAGCATCGTACGGAGGGTGTGTGTGGAGGTTTGTCTCCGTTGGATCTCGCGGGATTCGGTTGGTGCTGATCTTCGGTGGATCTATTTGGATCCGGTCTTCATCTAGGTGTTTATAGGTTTGACCCTTCTGATCTACGATTTTCTTTATTGACGATGGTTGCTATTCTGGTGCGCTGGTCCTATGTGGGCTTAGGACAGCGACTTCCCGACTATCTACTACAACAAGGTTTGCCTGCTGAAGAGGCGATGACGAGGGCGCGTCTTCGGCTCGATCCAATGTTTGTAGACTTGTAGTCATCGCTAGGTGGTGCACGGACATGGTTGTAATTTTTATTACCTTTTTGTTCTTTGTACTACCATGATTAAGCATAAATAGATCGGAAGTTTCTCGGAAGAAGAAAAAAAAATGCTCTTGCTATCTTGGTTGCCTCAAACGTATACTCCTAGCTTGACAGCGTCCCGCAGTTGTAGTCTGACATTTTGAGGAGCCTTCCGGCGAGCACTCCGGCCAGCACCTTCTCCCGCAGAAAGCTGATGATCCTATTACCACTCTGCTGCAAGAAGCCGACAACGTAAGCCGTTCCGATGAGCTCGATGCTCCTCCACCGCCGTATCCCGGCGAACCTGCGCAGGCCCGACTCGATCCTCTCCTTCTCATCGGTGCCGCCTGTCGCTCCGTCGCCATCGCCACCGAGGATGGCCTCGCCGAGGCATCTGGCCAGGACGACGCCGTCCTCCAGCGCCGCGCAGCCGCCCTGGCCCAGGTCCGGCGTCATCGGGTGCAGCGCGTCGCCGGCCACGCACACGTTCCCCTTGCTGATGCCGGCGAACAGGAGCGAGAGCGGCGGCCGGAACCGCAGCGGTGCGGCGGGCGCGTCGTCGCTCAGCTCGGTCCTCTCCACCAATTCCAGCGCCTCCGCGGGCACCTTGGAGCTCCTCAGCTTCGTCAGCACGTACTGCTTCATCTTGGCGCCGCTCTCAGCGACATCATCATCTGCACGTCAGTCAACGCGAGACGGTAAATGGACACTGGACATCAGGGTCAGGGCATCGCCATGGATGCAGAGAGTGGCGAGCTAGACTGACCGTCTTGGGAGGGAGACCATGTGTAGAACCAGTAGACGTCGGTGTCGTTGCAGGGCACGAAGCCGAAGCGGAAGCCGTTGCCAAAGAGCTGCAGGAACTTGGGCGGGAAGCCGTGGCCGTCGGGGTAACGCGCGAGGCCCCGCGTGGCGGAGCGCCCGGAGTGCGACGGCTTGGCGAGCCCCAGCCATCTGGCTACCACGGAGTTGATCCCGTCGCATCCGACCAGCACCTTTGCCCGGAGAGTCGAGCCGTCGGCGAGGTGGAGGACCTTGGCGCCGTCGTCGCCGTGCTCGTCGATGGAGACGATCCTGGAGGAGTAGCGGATGGTGCCCGCCGGCAGCTCCGCCGCCAGGAGCTGCAGCAGCACGTCGCGCCTGACGCAGCGGAACTCGTCCCTGAAATCCACCTTCTTTGCTATCTCTCCCGTGGACGCCGACATGACGCGCAGCCCCTCGATGTGCAGGTGGAGCTTCCTGATCTGGTCGCCGACGCCGAGGGCGTCGAGCGCGCGGAAGGCGTTGGGCCACGTGGCGAAGGCGAACCCCGAGGCCCGGAGCGCCGGGGACGACTCCAGCACCAGGCTCCTCACCCCTTTCCTGTGCAGCCCGAGCGCGGCGGCGAGGCCGGCGAGCCCGGCGCCCACGATCACGACGTCCTTGCCGGACTCCTCTTGCCGCTGCATGCTTGCCGCCGCTGCGGAGAGCAACGAGGTCGAGGCCACGTAATCGGCGGACTTTCGGAAGAGAGCGCCTGATTGTTTAACACGAATCAACCAATCTAGCTAGAGCTGCACATCGGGATTGGAGTATTGGACATATATACAGCTCGACAGTGAACGGAGCTTGAGGATTGACGTCATTGCTGATTATATGTAGGATTTTGTCGTTGCCATGAATGGCGTGCGCTAGGCTCACTCGTCACAGTCGCTCGTGGTGGGTGCCCAAGCTGAATTTGCCGGAAAAGAACAGCTCGCAGTACAGCAAACAAACATGTGACGGGAAATTAAGCTGCTCCCTATCACACACTCCACCGCTATCTAGTCGATAGGCTGCGGGAGCCACACTGATTGGCCCGGCTACTTTCTACGCCACGATTTTCGAGCATGGCGTTTTTTATCTCGGTCTCAATGGAGGCTGAATTTTTGAAAAAAAAATCAAAAAAATTAGTTTAAAAAGAAACTGGAAAAATTGTACAAGTAAAAAAGATGTGAAGTGTATGTGTGTAAAATTTTAGGATGAAGAACGTAAGGTTCTCATTTCACCTTTCTTCCCACCACCCTTCGTCCAACCTTCCTTGTATGATAATAAATCAACTTAATTTACTTACCTTCTTAACCAGTTTTATTTTAATTTACTTGCCAAACTTCGGATAAAATATAAGGTAATATATGGGCAAAATTTAATGATCACTTATTTACACAATCGCATTATTATAGACAAGTAAATCATAAAACGACGTATTAGAAGATTTATATCCCATTGCAAAGCATGGGTATTGTTCTAGTACGAAAATGAAAAATGCATGGTCTTAGACACTACTAGAAAAAGGCCTACTAGTGGCGCACCTGTTTTGCCTACTAATGGCGCACTACAGGTGTAGTGCGCCACTACTAGCACGCAATTAGTATTTTTTACTAATGGAGTGCGCCATTAGTATAGCCCACGGTGCGTCATTAGTATGCCTTCCAGGGAGGCATATTTACCCCCGTGCTTTGGCATACTAATGGCGCACTGGTGGATGATGCGTCATTAGTGTGCTCTGGCTTACTAATGGCGCACTATGTGGTGGTGCGCCACTAGTATGAATATTATGGATTATTATTTTTTTTCTTTTCTAATATTTTCACAGGTTACAAAATATATTATTGGACAGAATATAGCTAGCACCACACAGCAACAGCAGATTCATCGAATACAATAGAAGATTAGTCTCCGAATACAATTCATCATATTAGTCTCCGAATTCAAAAGACCGAACAAAGATAGAACATTACAAGTCTCGAGACCACGAGTAGCGAGTTTGTCGGAAGTAATACTAATCCTAACAAGTTCTACTAATCATCATCATACAACTTCTACTCGTTATTAATAACAAGTCATACGATCATCATTTTGATAGTCATCGAACCAACCCTACTTAATTGTTCTTAGCACATGATCATCAGTATTAGGCAGGACCTAAATACCCTATTTAAGGTAAAATAGCATAAAACAATATAGACCCTGACTCTTTATTACGGAGAATGGAGATTATCCTGTCTCCAATTCTTGTGCTTCGCTTTCTTTTGCTTCCAAGAACCTCCTAACGACTGTCCATACATTTTTTTCATCCTTTGATTTTCATGTCTCCACTTCTTTTAGAAATCTCGTATGGACAGTTGAGATTCGTAGGATGACCTAGCTATATGTTCAAAACATTAAGACTACCTTTCTGATACATCAAATGAGGCACACAATTCTCTGGGATTATCTGTTGAAAAACATAGTAATAACTTCATAGTTAGCAATGATGTACTAGTTTTAGAAGTATGCAAAAGATGCACGGATGTCGTAATAGTAAAAAATCTTACCAGGGTATCTCCATGGTAGTTACCGTAGTTGAACACATGCACTAGTGGCATGTATTGACCATAATGTTGAGGAGTTTGATTGTAGATATTGTAATTCTCAATGTCAGTACAAAATCCAACCAGATGATTTTTCTCCTTGTAAGTTGTTAATTCGGAGCCATCGGTGTAGTGGGTTTTGTCTACCATCTCCCGCACATTCTTTGAACAATAAAAATAAGTTGTCATCTATTTTGAAATAAACAATATAAATTAGCTAATAACTATATTTGAGAAACTCGCATAGCGGTAGAATTGGAGGCGTATCAATAAGGACCCAAATGTCCATATTGTCTTGCTCGATTTTAGGATCACCAAGATCCATGGTGACAAGCATACCCTCATCAAAACCATACATCTTGCAAAATGCTTCCCAATTTTTGCAACCAAAATGGGTTACGCTTCCAAAATTATACAGATCTACTTCAAAATCCACATCGTGATGAGTCCTTAGGTGAATTTTCTTTGTTTCAAAAATTTCATGGTCTTCAAAATCCATCCTCTCCAAGACATAGTGTCTTGCATGGCATGGGATAAGCTATACTCAAATTGTAAAAGATGAAAATTACACGTTGAAATAATTGAAGACATGCTTAATTATGAAAGTAACACTTGTCGTCGTTGTGTACCATTTCAACTTCGAAGGTCTCCTCGAGCTTAATGCTGAAGCACCGATCATCGTCCAGGTGAGGCATGTCGCACAGACCTCGATCGTCTTGGCACCAGCTGCACTCCCCCGGGAGACTTTCGTCGTCCGATGACGACATATCCTGCGTTCATAATTCAAAACTACATCATCTCTTGCATTGGGTCCAATAAGATAATCCACAATGTGGTGAAAACACGCCCTTCGAATTGGTTTGAGCTATTGGTGAATGGAGATGGTCTAAGATTTTCAGTAGTAAGAAGTGAAGTGGTAATTTTGAGAGCAAATGGTTAGGATGAGTGGTTCCTCTTTCCTGTTTAGCTTTACAATAGAATATTGTTAGTCATGCACACTTGTGCATTTACAGCCAGGCCCAGTGGAGTTGGCCTAAAAACATTTCTTTCTTTAAGCCTGCTACATCCATCTCAAGTATTTATGGTCAAGGGTTAGCAGGGCCATCCAAATAGAATATGTGGTATGGGCTTTTTTAGTAGGTCATCCTACCAGATTAGGGTTTATCGATGACGAGCAACTGACATTAGTAATAACTATGAGTTGATATCACACTTCTATATGTATAACACAAGAGGCAGTTGATCCTACTTAATTAAGTACTAAGATACCCCGGCCCATGCATGAGTCGCAAGTATCCCATATGTCCTATTTTTAGCAAAGTCATGCTAAAATTCACGGAAAATTTCAGCATGACCTTTGCTGAAAATAGGACATATGGAGTACCCGAATTTGCCGGAACGGAAGTTAATCGACATTCCAGTAAACTCAAGGGCCTCTCGGGGTACCTGCAAAATCATTATCCCTGTGTAATGGAGTCGCCAATGGGTCATTTCAGAAGATCACAAGTAGCATCATCACAAGTACAACATCATCACAAGTACAGCAGCAACAGCAGTGAATACAGGCAACAGCAGCAGCAGCAGGTTTATTCTTCTTCTTCATAAACATTAATTGGTGTGGGTGACTCTATCTGCCCTCTAATGACTCACTCAACTTAACAGAATAGCCCACAAGCATTGTTTTGATTCCAACAGCTGCTGTAAAATACATCCAGCAAAGGTGCTCTAAAATCAGAAATACTACCCCCAAATCTTTAGCTCAATTCTAAAAATACATGGCTAGGACTACGGTAGCATTCAACGACAAGCCCAAGCCTATACTTAACTAGGCCTAGGTCCATTAAATTATTACAGAAACTAAGAAATGGAATCAACTCCCCTTGTTGCTGATTCAGTCATGGGAGATGCCATGTCTCAAAAATATCAAGTAGCACCATCATGTTCGATTTCAATATAAGGAATATTACAAAATTAACAGTTAAGATCCCAGGTGAGTAACACACTTTGGTTTTCTAGTTACAAAACAAAACTGACATAACTCCTTAATCACTATTTCAGCAAGCAGCAGAGGAGGTTTAAAGGAAAGGAGCATTGCTACGTCTTGAGCTTGCGTTGGTTTTCCCCGAAGAGGAAGGGATGATGCAGCAGAGTAGCGTAAGTATTTCCCTCAGTTTTTGAGAACCAAGGTATCAATCTAGTAGGAGCCCACGCTCAAGTCCCTCGTACCTGCACAAAGTGATAGCTACTCGCAACCAACGCGATTAGGGGTTGTCAAGCCCTTCACGGTCACTTACAAGAGTGAGATCTGATAGATAGAATATTTTTGGTATTTTTGATATAAAGATGCAAAGTGAAAAGTAAAAGCAAAGTAAATAGCAAAACAATATAAAAGTAATGGAGATTGATATGATGAGAATAGACACGGGGGCCATAGGTTTCACTAGTGGCTTCTCTCAAGAGCATAAGTATTCTACGGTGGGTGAACAAATTACTGTTGAGCAATTGATAGAACTGAGCATAATTATGAGAATATCTAGGCATGATCATGTATATAGGCATCACGTCCGTGACAAGTAGATCGAAACGATTCTGCATCTACTACTATTACTCCACTCATCGACCGCTATCCAGCATGCATCTAGAGTATTAAGTTAAAAATAGAGTAATGCCTTAAGCAAGATGACATGATGTAGAGAGATAAATTCATGCAATATGAAATAAACCCCATCTTGTTATCCTCGATGGCAATGATACAATACGTGTCTTGCTGCCCCTTCTGTCATTGGGTAAGGACACCGCAAGATCGAACCCAAAGCTAAGCACTTCTCCCATGGCAAGAACTACCAATCTAGTTGGCCAAACCAAACGGATAATTCGAAGAGACTTGCAAAGATAACCAATCATGCATAAAAGAATTCAAATAAGATTCAAATATTATTCATAGATAGACTTGATCATAAACCCACAATTCATCGGTCTCAACAAACACACTGCAAAAAGAAAATTACATCGAATAGATCTCCACGAGAGAGGGGGAGAACTTTGTATTGAGATTCAAAGAGAGAGAAGAAGCCATCTAGCTACTAACTATGGACCCAAAGGTCTGAGGTAAACTACTCACACTTCATCGGAGGGGCTAGGATGATGTAGAAGCCCTCCGTGATGACGGCCCTCTTCCGGCGGAGCTCCAGAACAGGCCCCAAGATGGGATCTCGTGGATACAGAAAGTTGCGGCGGTGGAATTAGGTTTTTGGCTCCTGTTCTGATCGTTTGGGGGTACGTGTGCATATATAGGAGGAAAGAGTACGTCGGTGGAGCACCGAGGGGCCCACGAGGCAGGGGCGCACCCTAGGGGGGCGCCCCCACCCTCGTGACCACCTCTTTGATCCCTTGTAGTAGGGTCCAAGTCTCCTGGATCACGTTCGGTGAGAAAATCACGTTTCCGAAGATTTTATTCCGTTTGGACTCCGTTTGATATTCCGTTTATCCGAAACACTGAAATAGGCAAAAACAGGAATTCTGGGCTGGGCCTCCGGTTAATAGGTTAGTCCCAAAAATAATATAAAAGTGGAAAATACAGCCCAATATAGTCCAAAATAGTACATAATATAGCATGGAGCAATAAAAAATTATAGATACGTTGGAGACGTATCAAGCATATGTAGAAATACACAGCAGAAAAATACAAGAAGCCTTTGACACTCCGCTGCTCAAGGTACCTATCAGTGTCAAAACCGGCGGATCTCGGGTAGGGGGTCCCGAAATGTGCGTCTAGGCCGGATAGTAACAGGAGGCAGGGGACACGATGTTTTACCCAGGTTCGGCCCTCTTGATGGAGGTAAAACCCTACGTCCTGCTTGATTAATATTGATGATATGGGTGTTAGAAGAGTAGATCTACTACGAGATCAGAGAGGCTAAACCCTAGAAGCTAGCCTATGGTATGATTGTATGTTATGATTGTCATCCTACGGACTAAAACCCTTCGGTTTATATAGACACCGGAGAGGGTTAGGGTTACACAAGGTCGGTTACAAAGGAGGAGATATCCATATCCGTATTGCCTAGCTTGCCTTCCACGCCAAGTAGAGTCCCATCCGGACACGAGACGGAGTCTTCAATCTTGTATCTTCATAGTCTAACAGTCCGGCCAATGGAGATAGTCCGGCTGTCTAGAGACCCCCTAATCCAGGACTCCCTCAGTAGCCCTTGAACCAGGCTTCAATGACGATGAATTCGGCGCGCAGTATTGTCTTCGGCATTGCAAGGCGGGTTCCTTCTCCGAATACATCACAGAAGAATTTGAATACGAGGATAGTGTCCGACCCTGCAAAATAAGTTCCGCATTCCACCGTAGAGAGAATAATATTTTCGCAGATCTAATTTGCTGGCTTGTTTTGGCTGCATGACGTTATGTCATGGCCCGGTGATTATTCGAACCGTTTCTTTTAACCAGCCCCGCACATAACCTTTCACAGGATACTTATTTTTTATATAGATTGACTCTATGCAGGATCTAAACTCCCGTACCCTTGACAGGACTGGCAGAAGATGGCCGGACAAATCGACTGTCCGGCTCCTTTGCCCGAAGGCCCCTAAGGGAGTCTTGGATTAGGGGGTGTCCGGATGGCCGGACTATACCTTCAGCCGGACTCCAGGATTATGAAGATACAAGATTGAAGACTTCGTCCCGTGTCCGGAAGGGACTTTCCTTGTCGTGGAAGGCAAGCTTGGCGATACAGATATTCGGATCTCCTGCCGTTGTAACCGACTCTATGTAACCCTAACCCTATCCGGTGTCTATATAAACCGGAGGGTTTTAGTCCGTAGGACAACATACACATCAACAATCATACCATAGGCTAGCTTCTAGGGTTTAGCCTCTTTGATCTCATGGTAGATCAACTCTTGTAATACCCATACCATCAATATTAATCAAGCATGACATAGGGTTTTACCTCCATCGAGAGGGCCCGAACCTGGGTAAAACTTCGTGTCCCCTGCCTTCTGTTACCATCCGGCCTAGACGCACAGTTCGGGACCACCTACCCGAGATCCGCCGGTTTTGACACCTACATTGGTGCTTTCATTGAGAGTTCCTCTGTGTCGTCGTCATCAGGAAGGATGCCTCGTCCCGTCTTTAAAGACGGCACCGTTGCTAAGGGAGCTTTGGCTGTCGGCCAAACCCTCCGGCAAGGTGGTTTTCTTATGACCGCCTGTTCGGCTTCTACGCCGACGATGACCTCTCGAGCCATCGAAAACAATCTTCATGTCAGTTCGGAACTCGCCGAGCAGTTAGATCCAATGGAGCTTTCCTCCATAAACGAGCTCTTGGATCGCTTCGCCGCCCTGGGAGTCGCTACGGATTACGACCAGATTGGGCCTGAAACCGTTCTGAGAGAGATTAACTCTCCCCAAGTCACCCATCATGTTGCCGTGGCAGAGGGACAGTGCGGCGACCCTTCGTCTATCTTAAGGACTCGCTACGTCCGGATTCCTGATCCCTCCAAGCCGGATACCCGCGGAGGGGAGGATATCACTCAAGACCTGAACTTAGAGTCAGGTGACGGGCTGGATTCATTGGACAACACCCAGGGATCCAAATTTTCGAGTTCAGAAATTCCTCGGCCTTTGAGCCGCAGACGGGGTGAGGCTTCGGATTTAACTCCACCCACCCACTCCAACATATGCGATCTATCCAAAATTAGGCAAGAGCCCGACGAAACAGTACATCATTACTGGGCTAGATTCCTCCTGGTTAAGAATAGGCTAAGGGACTGCCACGAGGAAGACGCAATCTTAATCTTCTGCAATAATTGCACAGACAAGGGAATACTCAACGCCATAAGTCGCCCTGATATCACACGCTTCGCTGACTTGGCGTCCATTGTACGAAAGTATTGTGCGATGGAAAGCACCTGGAAAACCAAAATAAAATTTTGGGACAATCCGGCCCTAAATACAAACCCAGTCCGAAATAAAAGGGTGCAGCATAACCAGACACCCAAGTCAGATACCAAAAAGCAAAAACCCTCTATAGGGCATGGAACCGTACTGGAAGGATGGCTTAACGGACCCTGTAAATTCACAGTACAGAGGACGCCACACCAACTCACAGCCTTAGAGCATGTTGGATACTCCGGTAGGTGGCCAAAATTGGCGAAAACCTCCTAATTCCGGAGGCCACAGAAAGCCACCCCAGAGACACCCATACGGTATTAACAGTCTTCGAGACTTTCGCATCAAATAATATGCGAAAAAGGACACTCCGCAGCCTTGCCGAAGTCTATCAAGTAGCAACAATAAACCCATGGAGTGACACGGCTATTACCTTTAACGCCAGTGATGAACCTAGATAACAAACAGCCCGAGCACCAGCCGCACTGGTCCTCAGCCCAATAGTGGACGGCTTTCGTCTTACCAAGGTACTCATGGACGGCGGCAGCGGATTGAACCTCATTTACGAGGAAACTCTTCAAAAAATGGAAATAGACTGGAACTGCATTGAGCGAAGTAGCACAACCTTTAGAGGAATAATCCCCAGTCGGGAAGCGCACTGTACAAGAAAAATCACACTAGATGTGGTGTTCGGCACGCCGGATAATTACAGGTCCGAAGAGATCACGTTCCATGTGGCTCCGTTCAGCAGCGGTTATCACGCTTTGCTAGGGCAGGAAGCGTTTACAATCTTCCAAGCAATACCCCATTACGGGTACATGAAGCTCAAAATGCCCGGGCCTAACGGGATCATCACTCTCGCCAGTGATCCGGACATAGCATTCCGCGCCGAAAACAAGACAGCCGCACTGGCCCTCGAGGCACTATCCGAAGCCCTAGCGGCTGAGGAACTGACTGCGCTGCGCTCTATGGTGAATAGGGACAATGTGGTACTCGACAAAAGATCAAAGTCCACCTCCTTTAAACCGGCGGATGAAATAGTAAAATTCCAAGTCCATCCAACGGACCCAATTAAAACAGCTTCCATCGGGGCACAGTTAAACCCTGATGTAGACGCCACACTGCGAGAATTCCTACGAGAAAACTGGGACATTTTCGCCTGGCACCCTTCAGACATGCCAGGAATCCCATGCAAGCTGGCCGAGCACAGCTTAAATATCCAAACAGGATTCAAACCTGTCAAACAGGCTCTTCGGTGTTTTTCCGAACCTAAGAGACAGGCTATGGGAGATGAGCTAGCAAAGCTATTGGAGGCCGGATTCATCAAAGATATAAAACATCCGGACTGGCTAGCAAACCTGGTGATGGTACCAAAGAAGGACAAATCCTGGCGCCTGTGCGTTGATTTTAAAGACCTTAACAAGGCTTGCCCAAAGGATCCCTTCCCCCTCCCCCGCATCGATCAAATTATCGACGCTACCGCAGGACATGATTCATTGTGTTTCCTCGACGCATATTCCGGCTACCATCAAATCAAGATGGCAGAATCAGACCAATCCGCAACGGCATTTATCACACCATACGGCCCATTCTGCTTCAACACAATGCCCTTTGGGCTCAAAAACGCCGGCGCAACATATCAGCGCATGATTCAGACATGTCTGGTAAGCCAGATCGGCAAAACAATGGAGGCATATGTAGATGATGTGGTCGTCAAAACAAGACATGCCGAATCTTTAGTAGACGACTTGAGGCTCACATTTGATAACCTCCGAACATACGACATCAAGCTCAACCCGGAAAAATGCGTTTTCGGCGTTCCAGCCCGAAAGCTCTTGGGCTTCATTGTATCCGGTAGAGGAATCGAAGCAAATCCTGCAAAGATCCGAGCTCTGTCGCAACTGGATATCCCAAAGGACCTCAAACAAATACAAAAGTTAACCGGATGCGTGGCGGCTCTAAGCCGCTTTATCTCCCGCTTGGGAAAAAAGGCCCTACCCCTTTACCGCCTCCTTCGGTGCACCGAACACTTCGAATGGACGGATGCAGCCACGACCGGACTCGAGAAGCTAAAAGCCATACTCGCAACAAACCCAGTCCTGGCCGCGCCAAATATTGGCGAACCAATGCTATTATACATTGCAGCAACACATCAGGTTGTAAGCGCAGTGCTCGTCATCGAACGAGAAGCGGACGGACACAGATTCCCCCTTCAAAAGCCAGTCTATTATGTGCCCACTGTCCTCACTCCTTGCAAATCACGGTACCCGCATTATCAAAAGATCGCGTACGCGGTATTCATGGCATCCCGGAAGCTACGACACTACTTTCAAGAGTGTTCAATAACAGTAGCCTCAGAAGTACCACTTAACGATATTATAAACAACCGTGACGCAACGGGCCGGATTGCAAAATGGGCCATTGAGCTCCTCTTGTTCGACATAACTTATAAGCCACGGCGAGCCATCAAGTCGCAAGTCTTGGCCGACTTCGTCGCAGAATGGAGGGAGGCCGAACTCCCTAAAGAGTATGGCACATATTCAAATTGGATCATGCACTTCGATGGCTCCAAGATGTTGGCCGGACTGGGGGCTGGCGTCGTTTTGACGTCCCCCATGGGAGACACAGTTCAATACATAGTCCAGATTATGTACACGGACTCCAACAATGCAGCCGAATATGAGGCCCTTTTACATGGTCTCCGGATGGCAGTATCCATGGGTATTCAACGCCTAGAGGTGTGTGGGGACTCGAACTTCGCAATATCCCAAATAAATGGAGACTTCGATGCCACGGATCCAAAAATGGCAGCCTACCGCAACGCCGTCCTAAAAATGTCAGCTCGGTTCGAGGGGCTTGAATTTCACCATATAGCCCGGGAAAACAATCAGGCGGCAGATGTCCTGGCACGCATCAGCGCAAAACGCGATGTAGTCCCCCCAACATCTTCTTGGAAAGGCTGTTCAAGCCATCCGTAGTATGGGAAGGGGAGCCGAACAATAACACCCCGGACCCAACCACACTGCCCGACACCGAAAATTCTGACACTATCGGAGGTTCTGCCAATGAAATAACACCTTCAGCCCACGTAATAATGGTCGTCATTGCCCCGTGGACAGAACCATTCCTCGCCTACCTCACTAGGCAGGAACTCCTCGAGGACCAAAATGAGGCACGCTGCATAGTGCGGTGATCCAAAGCCTACAGAGTCCACGAGGGAGAGCTTTATAAGAAAAGCACTACCAGAGTCCTTCAAAGGTGCATCTTCGAATAGGAGGGGCGGAACCTCCTGGCTGAAATTCATGCCGGACTGGGTGGTCATCACGCTGCAGCTCGGTCCCTTGTAAGCAAGGCGTTCCATGCAGGCTTTTATTGGCCGACGGCCCGGGCAGACGCTCAGGACTTAGTCCAACGATGCACCGGTTACCAGCTCTTTGCAAACCAAAGCCATATGCCACCCACCGCCCTCCGAACTATCCCCATTACTTGGCCCTTCGCGGTCTGGGGGTTTGACATGGTTGGACCCCTTAAAGGCGGAACCCACAAGCAAAAATACTTACTGGTCATGGTGGATAAATTCACCAAATGGATAGAAGCCAAGCCTGTTAAGACGGCCGAATCCGGACCAGTGATAGACTTTATATCCGGGGTCGTACACCGTTACAGCGTTCCCCATAGCATCATCACTGATAACGGCACAAACTTCACGGCCGACGAGGTAAAACTCTGGTGCAAAAACATGGGCATCAAGCTCGACTATGCTTCCGTCTATCACCCACAAACTAACGGCCAGGTCGAACGTGCAAATGGCCTCATCATGAGCGGCATTAAACCCAGATTAGTGCGGTTCCTCAAGGAATCTAACACGTACTGGGTAGAGGAGCTCAACTCCGTACTCTGGGGGCTGCGGACCACGCCGAATCGCACCACCGGATACACACCATTCTTTATGGTGTACGGCGCAGAGGCAGTTTTGCCCTGCGACATAATCCATGACTCACCTCGAGTGCGCATGTACGAAGAAAGAGAAGCCGAGCTCGATCGGCAGGACAGCTTAGACGCATTGGAGGAGGAGCGTGACGTGGCAAAAGCCTGTTCCGCATTCTATCAACAGCAGGCTCAAAGATACCAAAGCAGAGAAGTACGGGCCAAAACTTACAACGTTGGCGAATTAGTTCTACGGCTACCGGACAAGAAAAAGGACAAACTCAAGCCCAAGTGGGAAGGTCCCTTTATAATTGATCAAGTCCTGACTAGTGGAGCGTACCGCCTGCGAGATGCATCGGATAACCGACTCGAGCCGAACCCATGGAACGCAGCCCGTCTCTGAAGATTCTATGCCTAGCGCCGGACTCTATGTTTGTCTCCTTCCTCTGTACATTTTTTATATATTTTCTATCTTGCATTTCTCTTCTTCTTCTTCTCTCTCTATCTTATAGCCCTTAAAGGCTCATAAGTGACATGCTATCCGCGCTCATTAAACCTGGGGGCTTCTTTCAACAGAAGCTTATTTCTACGGGCTTCATGCCCAACACATGTGTCACACTTCCGCATGTACCTTTTCTTCACCATTATATGCATTGATATGACTTGAGTTTTGGCCAAGCTGGGTTGCCTGGCTCCTGTGCTTACCCCTACGTTCCCGATTGTTCGGCTAGGTGGTAGAGGGAGCACCTCTGTGATTGTTACTGCCGGGTCAGCCGGATGTGTACCTCAGACTGGGTGAAGCCGAAAGCTAGCGTTCTTAAGGGAATATTTGGTCGGTGAACTAAAGATGATCTTTTTTTATTTTTTATGCCCCCAGATGTTTTTCCTGCGTTTCTTTTCGCAGCATGGACATGCACTTTAGGGCATGCCTCCCAGGGAAAGGAACCCCTAACGGAACTATTCTCCCTGGAATATGTTTCTTACTAACCATGTAATATAACATAACTAGTTGGGCACTTGTCTGTTCATGCACTAATGACCCCTACGCCTAGTCTCCATGCATTCCCCGGTTCTTATATAAATGCATGGGAATTCGGACACACTCCGGACCGTCAGGTCCCGAGGCTGAAGCGAAAAGGTCGGCCATGACAAACGATCTACAATCCGGCTAGAAGGCATCATAAATGTCAATTACATTACATAGTCATTTTGACTGATCGTATTCCTCTTCCATACCATCTAACATGCTGTCTAATTTATAGTCCTGCTGGGAATACTTTGCGGTCAACTCTACTTGGCCGTATACCAAGCTTACAGGGATCTCCTTCCCATCGGGCCCTATAGGACCGACCTCGGTCATGTGGTTGGGGTCAGCCTTTGCGTACCGCGTCTTCACCTGGCCCAGGCCTCCCTAGCGCCTTGACGGCAGGCTGATATCTTCCACAATCGAAAGCGCCTCCGTGCTCCTTTTAGCTTCTCCGCAAGCTCTCCAAGACCTTCGGGCATGGAGACGGATGGCCACAGGGCCTGGGCGACGCCTCGCATCGCCTGCCGAACTCGATCGAGCAGTTGCGAGAGCTCGGGAAGAAGGTCACCCATAGAACCAGGCATCTCCTCTGCAGGACGACCTGTCAGCACACCTACAGACATTGCTCTGTTAGTCGACTTCCCCGCCGAATTTTCTTTCAAAAGGTTCGTTCAAGCACTTACTAAATATGCCGCGCCGAAGCCGATGATTCTCCTTCACGGAGTCTGACAGCTGGGCACGAACATCTTTCAGCTCGACGCCCAGCTTAGTGTTGGCATCTCGGAGATTGTTCTTCTCCCCCATCACCTTTAACATCACCCTCTCACCAGCCTTTAGCTGGCGTAGGAGGTGTTGCCTTTCCGGATCTAATCCGGCGCCATCTGCAATTTCATTTGTCAGATTCGCACCAAAGTCGTGCTTTGCAAAATACTTATCTTTTGTAGTGTATATTACCAGAGGGGGCCTCCTTAGGCTCCCCTGCCACGGTTAGTGCGGCCTCAAGTTGGGCTTTACACTCTTCCAGCTCCTTGGACAGTAGGGAATTCTTTTCTGTAAGAACCTTCATAACAAATGATCCTTAAATCAGTTATCTTAACTGTTTCAAGTCTCGGGGTCTACTGGTATATATAATTACCAAAATTTTCTTACCCGTATGTCTTTTACGTATTGCTCCGTGGCTCTGGTTTGACCATTTTGAGCGGCACGGAGGTGCGCATCTCCCGACTTAAAGGCATCTAACGCCTCTTGGGAGAAACACGCGTCGCGAAGAACTGTCCGGCGACGCCTGTGCTTCATGGCACTCTCCACCTCAGAGTTGGTGGCAGACAACCTGTCCACATCCTCCGTCGGAGGAGCGTCCAGTGCGCACCTTGTGTTCGGCCCCGCTTCCGGGCCAGGCTTTGGAGCCTGGCTGGTGGAGGCGCGATTGGCGGTCTCTCCGAATATAGTTCGGCGAGGTCTCTTTGTCCTGAAGAGAGCACAAGTGTTAATATGCCCTGAAGGTACGACACCTGGGATAAGGGGATGCACCATACCTTTGCACTGACGCCTCGGTCCGGACTGCACCTCTTTTCTGCCCATGGGGCCCTGCGTCCCCTCGTTGGCTTGTCACCGCAGGTTCGGCCTCCCGTTTCTGGGAGGCCGGGATTAGCCCTGGATAATCGGCCGTAATGGCCACCAGGGCGTTGTCCTTGCTCAATTTATGGAACACTCCATCAATCAGATCCATTGAAAGCTCCGGATCCTCTTGCGAGTCCGGGTCGAGGGACCGTCCTGGGTCCTCGGGTTATGGAGGAGGACTGTTCATTTCTTTAACAGCCTGGCACAGTTCCTGCATCGAAATTGCTAAGATTAAATATTTAACAATGGGGATATAAAATGGATGGGCAAAATGTTATCACTCACCCAGCTTGGAGGATTGTACATGGAAAATCCACCCTTTGGGTCAACGCGGAGAAAATCCTCCTCTTCTCCCTTGTACAAAGCGGACAGGGTCTTTATTAGAGCCGCAGCCGAATCCGGCCCCTTACGGCCGTAGCTGGTGGTGTCATCCTCCCCGTTGAAATCCCACATGGGGTGGCCTCTATACTGTAGCGGCTGCACCCCTCGCATAATGCATGCGACCATGACCCCGATCATGGTTAGTCCGGAATGAGCTAACAATCTTATCTGGCCCATCAGGTAAACAACGTCCCTGTCACTTTCCCTCTGAGGGCTCCGTGGGCGCCAGCTTAGGCGCTTCTTTAAGGGAGCATTGTTGAACTCAGGGAGGCAAATCCGGACAGGATCCGGCAGCGGGACGTCTTCTATGTAAAACCATTCCGAGGGCCAGTCTTCGGACGCCTTCTTTGGGGTTCTGGATAGATAGCCGGTCCCGGCGATGCGCCATAGTTCGGCTCTGCCCACTTGATACATAGACCCCTTCTTAGAACGGGACATGAGGCAAAATAGCTCCCTCCATAGTCCGAAATGAGCTTCAACACCCAAGAACAGCTCGTAGAGGGCTACAAAGCCCGCGATATGCAATACTAAGGTAGGCGCGAGATGATGTAGCTGGAGGCCGTAGAACTCCAGCAGCCCCCGGAGAAATGGATGGATTGGAAATCTGAGCCCCCTTACTAAATAAGGGATGAGGCACACCCACTCTCCTTTGGAGGGATTAGGGGCGCTCTCCGCTTGCTCTCCGCCGTTATAGACGACAAGACCGGCTCGAACCGGGATCATATAGGCCGGGGGGAGAAATCCCTTGGTCTGGAGCGTCACCAACTCGCTATGTGGGATGGAGCATCTTTCCCAATATCCAGGCTTAGGGCTGGAAGGGCAGGAGGAGGAGTCGCGACGGCTGGCCATGGTGGAATGGATCTTTGTCGAATGCACTCTGATGAACACTCATGAAGGGGGAAGGTGTGGTTTGGATCTAAATCCTCGTCTCCTTAAATAGGTCAGCTTGTTTACGCGGTTAGGGGTGTGAATGTAAAAACACTGAGACCTTTCATATTCGTTTGACACGTGGGGAGTGGCCATTATTGGGCGCAGAAGCCAAGGAGCGCAACATCTACAAGAAACCGGACTTTATTTGACAGGTACATGGAATTTGGAGGAGAACCCGCCTTGCAATGCCGAAGACAATCTGCGCGCCGGACTCATCGCCATTGAAGCCTAGTTCGGGGGCTACTGAGGGAGTCCTGGATTAGGGGGTGTCCGGATGGCCGGACTATACCTTCAGCCGGACTCCAGGATTATGAAGATAGAAGATTGAAGACTTCGTCCCGTGTCCGGAAGGGACTTTCCTTGGTGTGGAAGGCAAGCTTGGCGATACAGATATTCCGATCTCCTACCGTTGTAACCGACTCTATGTAACCCTAACCCTATCCGGTGTCTATATAAACCAGAGGGTTTTAGTCCATAGGACAACATACACATCAACAATCATACCATAGGCTAGCTTCTAGGGTTTAGCCTCTCTGATCTCGTGGTAGATCAACTCATGTAATACCCATACCATCAATATTAATCAAGCAGGACGTAGGGTTTTACCTCCATCGAGAGGGCCCGAACCTGGGTAAAACTTCGTGTCCCCTGCCTCCTGTTACCATCCGGCCTAGACGCACAATTCGGGACCCCTACCCGATATCCGCCGGTTTTGACACCGACAGCCCCGCAGACGCTCTTCTGGCGAAGATGCTGACTCCGGTCCCTTATAAGGTGCCGGAGAAGACCAATAAGGCCAAGGGAGCTCGAAAGAGTTCCCAACGCCAGGCGTCGTCAGACTCACCGTCCGATGACTCTGCGGCGCACTCTTCCCCCGAAGACGAGGAAGAAGAGAAGAAGATGCTCCCCCACTGACTGGGGGAGACAGAAAAAGGAAGGCCGCCCCAACTGGGGGGGCGAAGGGTCCAAGAAGGGAAGGACTCTCCTTCCGGACAGCTCCACCGCCGCCGACGAGGGCGACGACGAGTGGTTGCCCAGGGCCAAGCCCCCGGGGAGATCGTAAGTATTCGGATACCAAAGTAACCCATAAGATTCCTTGGTCGCACTGCTTTCCCTAATCGCCGAACATAATTACACGGGCTGCCACGAGCCAATATCGAGGTATCATCGGACGGCTCCCTGGGCTCGTCGGACATGGATAGCGATCCAGTCCCGACCGCCACCTCCCCTCATCCTGCCGATAACGCCGAGGTGTTGTCTCAAGAGGCACCGGATCGAGGGGAGATAGTCCCGGAGGCACCTCAAGGCGACCTTCCAGACTCAGGAAGCCAAGGGGACGGGGCCCCCGAGAGCTCCAAGTTCGGCCCTCAGCCGAACACCGTGCTGGACCCTCCAACGGTTCCGGGCTCGGGCAGGCGGTCTCCTTCTAAGAGGGCCAGACGCCTGTGCCGGTGACCTCTGTCCATCCAGAGGCACTGGACAATCTGCTGGAAGCGCTTCGCAGCACTTCCATCGACGAGGAGCACCGCACTATCATGAGTGCGGTGATCCAGAAGGTTCAGTCTTCCAAGAGCGGATTGACTGAAGCCTGTCCCAGCCTTTTAACAGGCTTTGAGGTAAGTGTTTTCAAATGTAGTAGAAATATTACCGCATAGACAGTACCCCTGATGCTTTGTTTGGTGTTCACAAAGAAAAGCCAAACAGAGGATCAAATAATATCGCAGGAGTCTAATATAAGTATGTCAATATGCATATGCAGGCTTCGCTGCTGGCGTGCGCCGCACTAACTGTGGAGGTCGCCATACTGAAGCAGGACCTTAAGGGGTCCAAGAAGGAGCTCGGCCTTGCCAAGAGGCAGCTCGAGGAGAACAAGGGTAAGTAATACCCTGTCTATAGATATGTATAAAAAAGGACGCGATTGCAAAATGACAGGATCATTGTATGTTTGCCAGGGGCCACGACTGAGGTGGCGACCCTGAAGCAAGCGCTGACCAAGGCCGAAGATACAGCGGCCAAGGAGCGCACCGAGCGAGAGAAGCACGAGGCTTGGGTGGGCGAGGTGCAGCAAGAGCTCCAGGCTCTCGTCACGAAGCACGAGGCGTTGGAGCTTGACTTGAAGACGCGAGAGTCTGAGCTTGCCGCGGCCCGTGAGAGCGCAAAGAGTACCAAGGCCGAGGCCCAGAAGGCCCTCCAAGAGATCGACGCGATGAAGAAGATAGCGGCAGGTAAGGCTTTCTATATGCAAAGCAAACATGTAAAAGTAAATTACCGATTACTTACCCGGATCCGGAGCTCTTCAGGAGCATTCGCAGATTTGCCCCACAGTGTGTCTGATGCCGCACAATTTTACCAGGTCGAGGACGGAAGCTCGATGGAGAAGCTGTTCTGGTCTTAGTATGTTGAGGCCGAACATCCGGTGCCGATGAGCGACCAGCTGAAGCAGATGGTCGAGCTACATAAGGCGGCCGATCAGGCCATGAAGGGCTTTATATTCCGGCTGTGGCCTGGCGACGCCCTTCCAAACAGCTTCTTTGGCCTGGTGAGGCGGCTTGTGGATGCCTGCCCACGGCTGGAGGTCGTCAAGCGATCCGTCTGCATTGAAGGTGCATGCCAGGCTTTCGCCCGTGTAAAAATGCAGTGGGTCAAGCTAGACGCCATGAAGCTGATCAAGGAGGGGTCGCCGGAGGGCAAGGAGCACCGCCACCCCGAGATGTACTACGAGGGTGTTCTGTCGGGTGCCCGTCTTATCGCAGATGAGTGTTCAAAAGATGTAATATTTGAATGATACTTGCTCGTTTTATCCTGTATGTATGAAAACTTGTTTCATATGCGCTATGCAACATTTGTTTGAATTTAAAATATTACCTTCTGTTTGGTTGTTTATCCAATCTGAGAGATGGCTAGTCCTCGGCTTCTGCCCCCATGCCACGAGTGCTGGGGTGTTTGGGATAAACCTGAGCACTCTTGTTCCCATATTTGGGTCCTTCGAGGGAGGTGCTCAGCACAACGAACAAGGCAACCGGACTAATAATGCTTTATCACTCTCACTTAGCCATAGAATTCTATAATTTTAAATTTCAGCGAAGCCCCTGGTATTCGGAAGGCCGAATTCGGGGCACGATACACGCCTGTAAGTCGGACTGGGCCGGCCCCTCGCCCTAAGTGGCATAAGTCTTTAGGGACTCGGAAAAAACCTCGCCGAATAGCGACCAGTCTCTCGCCTTATCATGACAGTCAGTTTTAGCTTTCTCTACTGAGGTGCTCAGCCCGGCAGAACCGGGGCACAATCGCAGTAGTTCTCCTAGCGCTACCTTAGCCGATAGAGCGGAATGTAAGGTACCAAAACATAGGAGCCGGGAAAACCCAACATTTGACCAAAGACATGATTTAGAGCTGATGCATATAATGCTATAAGTTCGGGGTGCCGCACTTGTGAAAGTGTTCGGACTTTTCACACCGCATTGTGGGGTACGTAAGCCCCTGGTGTATTGGCCGTACCAGAGTGTATGGTTGCAAGGTGTCATTAGTGAACACATATATATATAACAAGAATGCAATAATAGTCGTAATGTCATGCATTATTTATTGAAAAATTGTGTTAAAGCGGAGTGATACAGATAGTGCGATAAGCAAAGAGTAGGACTATGTCCCTTCCAAGGGCAAGCTAAGGAATGATGTGAAATCGAATATTTCGCTTGTTACTGTAATCAACCTGGGAATTCCGTGGTATAACGTAGTTGTCTACCTCCTTGGTTTCTGCATCATGTGTTCGGCAATAGTGCTGCCGGACAGTGTTTCTAGAGATTAAGGTCCTGAAAGAAAAATAAAAATGACCGAACAGGAAGCCCCTAGTGCGGTTTAGGCCGCGTCTTGGGGCATGCCGCAGTTGTGCCCCCCTCCCCACCTGTGCCCATGGTATTTTTAATGAGTAATTATGTACGCGCGGCATGAGTTTCGCTGCTGGGCTGGGATTGGGGTGGCCGCCGTATTGCTACGCGAGCTCAGATCGCGACAGGCGGTCTATTTGCCGATTGCCCCGAGCACGCTTTAAGGTGTCCGGGCTTTGAAACGCCGAACTGGTTGATTGCCTTGAGAGGCTGCTTTGCGCTTCTACTGCGAGGGTCGCGGTGTGCTCCTCTGTTCGGACGGAGTGCTCTGTGTTTCCATTGACTGTAATGACTCCGCGAGGTCCTGGCATCTTGAGCTTGAGGTATGGATAATGCGGTACCGCATTGAATCTAGCAAATGCGGTTCGCACGAGCAGCGTGTGATGACCACTGCGGAACGGGACTATATCGAAGATTAACTCTTTGCTTTGGAAGTTATCCGGGGATCCGAAGACCACTTCCAGTGTAATTGAGCCTGTGCAATGGGCCTCTATGCCTGGAATGACGCCCTTAAAGGTCGTTTTTGTGGGTTTGATCCTTGAGGGGTCTATACCCATTTTGCGCACTGTGTCTTGATAAAACAGGTTTAGGCTGCTGCCGCCGTCCATAAGGACTCGAGTGAGGAGAAATCCGTCGATGATTGGGTCTAGGACCAGTGCGGCAAATCCGCCATGACGGATACTAGTGGGGTGGTCCCTGCGATCGAAGGTGATCGGGCAGGAGGACCAAGGGTTGAACTTTGGGGCGACTGGCTCCAACGCATATACGTCCCTGAGCGCACGCTTCCGCTCCCTCTTGGGGATGTGGGTTGCGTATATCATGTTCACCGTCCGCACTTGCGGGGGAAAGCTCTTCTATCCTCCAGTGTGCGGCTGGCGGGGTTCCTCCTCGTCATCGCTATGCAGCCCCTTGTCCTTGTTTTTGGCAATTAACTTGCCGGCCTGCTTGAACACCCAACAATCCCTGTTGGTGTGATTGGCTGGCTTGTCTGGGGTGTCGTGTATTTGACATGAGCGATCGAGTATATGGTCCAAGCTGGACGGACCCGACGTACTTTGTTTGAATGGCTTTTTCCGCTGACCGTGTTTAGAGCCTTTGAATCCGGCATTAACTGCCGTATCCTCAGTATTTTTGCTGTTAATGCAGCGCTTATGCTTGTTGCGATGTGACCTGCTATTGCTGTCCTTGGTATCTGAGGTACCATGGTTCTTTGATATGTTATTACTACGAGCCAGCCAGCTGTCTTCTCCCGCACAAAAGCGGGTCATGAGCGTCGTGAGGGCTGCCATAGATTTCGGCTTTTCCTGACCAAGGTGCCGGGCTAGCCACTCATCACAGATGTTGTGCTTGAAAGCCGCTAAGGCCTCCGCATCCGGACAGTCAACGGTTTGATTTTTCTTTGTAAGGAACCGAGTCTAGAATTGCCTGGCCGACTCTTCTGGCTACTGAATTATGTGGCTCAAATCATCGGCGTCTGGTGGTTGCACATAAGTGCCCTGAAAGTTGTCGAGGAATGCGGCTTCCAGATCTTCCCAATAGCTAATGGAGTCCGCTGGCAAGGTGTTAAGCCAATGCCGCACTGGTCCTTTGATCTTTAGTGGGAGGTATTTGATGGCGTGTAAGTCATCACCGCGGGCCATGTGGATGTGGAGGAGGAAGTCCTCAAGCCATACCGCGGGATCTGTTGTGCCGTCGTATGATTCAATGTTTACAGGTTTGAAACCTTCTAGGAATTGATGTTCCATTACTTCGTCTGTGAAGCATAAGGGGTGTGCGGCGCCTTTGTATTGGGCTATATCTCAACGCAGCTCGAATGGATCTTGCCCGCTGTGTTCGGCCCTGCCGGATTTGCCTTTACTGTATCCGGCACGACATTTGTCGTCTCGCAGAGTGGTGCGCCCTCGTGATCCGTAGATCGATCTTGAATGCTTTGCCTTGTCCTCCAATATGTCTCGCAGGTCTAGCATATCTCCCCATGCCTTTTTATTTGAATGGCGTTGGCGTGGAGGCTGAGCTTTTGGCTGGAATGCCTCTCTATCGCGGCCACGAGGTGGCCGATCAGCCGTGTCATACGCTTCTTCCTCCAGTCGGGGTAGTAACCTGCGCCTTGGGTAACTCTTGGAGGGGCGCTTGAGTTTATATTCCTCGGCCACGAGGACTTCAGCCCATTTGTCAGCTAGCAGATCTTGATCAGCTTGAAGCTGTTGCTGCTTTTTTTTCAGGCTATTTGCCATGGCCATAAGCCGGCGCTTGAAGCGCTCTTGTTCGACGGGATCCTCTGGGACGGCGAATTCATCATCGCCGAGGCTTGCCTCGTCTTCGGAGGGGGGGATGTAATTGTCATCCTCCTCCTCTCCATCTGCCGCTCTCTCAGGAGAGCTGGCTCCTTCATCCTCCTGCTCTAAATCTTGCTGGAGGGGATTGTTGTTGTCTTCGGCACTGTCCGGAGTATTATTATCTCCTGTGCCGGTATCACCACTTTTGCTTTGGAGGGACTTAGAGCGGTGCCGCTGACGTCGGCGCTTGGGTTGCTTCTTGGAGGGTTCATCCTCCGCTATCTCGTCGCCATTGCCTTCATTGGGTGTATCCACCATGTATATGTCATATGACGAGGTGGCTTTCCAGTGCCCTATAGGTGTCGGTTCATGTTCGTCTCCTACATCGTCGTCCATACCGTCGATGTCTTCGGAGTCGAAGTCGAGCATGTCGGTTAAATCATCGACAGTGGCTACGAAGTGGGTGGTGGGTGGGCGTCGAATTTCTTCGCTGTCCGCATCCCAATCCTGTTGGCCATAATCCGGCCAGGGCTCTCCTGACAAAGAGAGAGACCTTAGTGAATTCAGAATGTCACCAAAGGGCGAGTGCTGAAAGATATCTATGGCGGTGAATTCCATGATCGGCGCCCAATCGGATTCGATTGGCAGGGGCGCGGGCGGTTTGGAGTCAGAAAAAGAGTCCGGCACCTTGGAGTCACGGGCTGCGCAGAGGTTTATGCTGGTGTTTGGCTCGATCGCCAGTGAGACTGCAGCCCCTGAGGCGGTGTTGAAAGTGCAACTATCCCTAGGTGGTTTTGGTAATTCATAACAACATATAGCTCATTGAGCTAATGCTATTCCAAGATGATTATTTCAGGAAAGCTCAATGATTGGCATGGCATGGATGTGAAAGTGGAACCCTCAAAATGCTAAGGACAAAGGATTGGCTCAAGCTCAAAAGCTCAAGACTCTTCATTTTATATTTTAGTGATCCAAGATCACATTGAGTCTTTAGGAAAAGCCAATACTATCAAGGAGGGATGAGGTGTTGCTTAATGAGCCTCTTGCTTCATGTGCTTAATGATATGCTCCAAAATCCTCAGCTACTTTCCCATATCCACAAATGACCTAAACCCTAAGCCAAACTCGGTCATACCGATTCTATCTATCCGGCGCCACCGAGTTTCACTTGTCATAAGCCACTGCCAAACCCTAGCAATTCGGTCCTACCGATAGGGATCTCGGTCTCACCGAGATGGGGTTGCAAACTCTCTGTTTCCCTTTCATAACTTTTCAGTCTCACCGAAAGAGCAAATCGGTCCCACCGAGATTGCAATGTAAACTCTGTGTTTCCCTTTTGTAACTTTTCGGTCTCACCGAAAGAGCAAATCGGTCCCACCGAGTTTGCCTGACCAACTCTTTGGTTAGCTAATTACCAAAATCGGTCTCACCGAGTTTGTGTAATCGGTCTCACCGAGATTACATTATGCCCAAACCCTAACAGAATCGGTCCTACTGAGTTGCATGTCAGTCCCACCGAAAATCTCTAACGGTCACTAGGTTTACCTTTTCGGTCTGACCGAGTTTATTGATTCGGTCCCATCGAGATTGGTAGATTGTGTGTAACGGTTGGATTTTGTGTGGAGGCTATATATACCCCTCCACCTCCTCTTCATTCGGAGAGAGAGCCTTCAGAACACATACACCATTCCAACTCATATGTTCTAAGAGAGAACCACCTACTCATGTGTTGAGACCAAGACATTCCATTCCTACCATATGAATCTTGATCTCTAGCCTTCCCAAGTTGCTTTCCACTCAAATCTTCTTTCCACTAGATCCAAATCCTATGAGAGAGAGTTGAGTGTTGGGGAGACTATCATTTGAAGCACAAGAGCAAGGAGTTCATCATCAACACACCGTTTGTTACTTCTTGGAGAGTGGTGTCTCCTAGATTGGCTAGGTGTCACTTGGGAGCCTCCGACAAGATTGTGGAATTGAACCAAGGAGTTTGTAAGGGCAAGGAGATCGCCTACTTCGTGAAGATCTACCGCTAGTGAGGCAAGTCCTTCGTGGGCGATGGCCATGGTGGGATAGACAAGGTTGCTTCTTCGTGGACCCTTCGTGGGTGGTTGCTTCTTCGTGGACCCTTCGTGGGTGGAGCCCTTTGTGGACTCGCGCAACCGTTACCCTTTGTGGGTGGAGCCCTCCGTGGACTCGCGCAACCGTTACCCTTCGTGGGTTGAAGTCTCCATCAACGTGGATGTAGGATAGCACCACCTATCCGAACCACGGGAAAAACATCCGTGTCTCCAATTGTGTTTGAATTCTCCAAACCCTTCCCTTTACATTTTGCAAGTTGCGTGATTTACTTTCCGCTACCAATATACTCTTTGCATGCTTGCTTGAATTGTGTGATGATTGCTTGACTTGTCCTAAAATAGCTAAAATCTGCCAAGAACTAAAATTGGGAAAAGGTCAAGTTTTTATTTGGTCAAGTAGTCTAATCACCCCCCCTCTAGACATACTTTCGATCCTACAAGTGGTATCAGAGCTTTGGTCTCCATTTGCCTTGATCTCCATAGCTTTTGGTGGTCATAGCTTTGGTTTCACAACCTAGGAGAGTATGGCGTCTAGCGAGGGAAATTATTACCGTAGAGGTCCTTACTTTGATGGTACTAATTTTGCTAGTTGGAAGCATAAAATGAAAATGCATATTCTTGGACATAACCCCGCCGTTCACTACAAGAAATATGTCAACTTATGACCTTCTGTCAGTGACCCTCGAAGAATTGGTCATAAATTTATGACCATTTCAGACCAATTGGTCAAAAGCTGTTCGGGGGGCTCCAAACCCTAAACCATTGCGACCATTTTGGTCAGAAAGGTCGTAATTTCCTCACACAAAAAGGTTATAAAGCAAATAGAGCTAGTCCGCTGCCTTATTTCTAGTTGTTAACGACCAATATAGATGGTCATAGCCTTGTAAATTGTGGCGGGTTGCTATGACTAGGCGCCACCTCATCAGTTTTGCCTATGTGGCATGTCCATGTGGCAGTTTTTGCCCTAGGTTGTGAAGCAACCTATATTTCTGTCATTCCCAAAATTCCCAAAAAATCTCATAAATTCTTTGGGTCATATCTTCGTCAAATATGTAAAAACCTTCCTTGCCTAGTTCAAAAATAATTCAAAAATATTCATTTTCCTATTCTGTTCAGAACAACAGTTTGTGATGGAAGTACCACTTTGGCATGTCCAAATAGTATCCATTTTCTATAGTGCTTTCCTATGCCCAAATAAACATCCTCCACCAAATGTCACCTCAATCTATTCATTATTTTGAGCCGAGCTTCAACATACGTATTTATATCCAGTGTGGTAGTTTGCAAAGCAAGTACCAGCTAGGCTCCTCCTTTTGAGCTGAAAATTTGTGAAGACGGTCTTCTTAGTAACTGATCATCCTCAGCCAAAAATCACGCCCATTAGCCATGTACATTTCCTGTACCGCTAATCAAACACTTGGCTGCTAATTCATGTTTGAGCACCGATCGGTCTCCTCGTGAGAATCTTATGTTGTAATTTTCTTCCTAGCACCTACCTGGGGAGTGCCCAACCCACTAGACATGTCTAGGCCACCCAGAACACAAGGCAACGCCACGGTCACGCGCTGACCACGCGGCGGGCATGCGAGTTTACGCGCTCTAGAGATGGGGCCCTCGGCCACCGCCCAAACCTCGACGTATCGCCACCAAACCATGTATTTATGATTAAATAGGTACTTATGTAAGTAGAAATGATTTTTGGAAAAAATAAATAGCAAACTATGAGGCAGCTGCAGTTCAAATTTGACCCGCTTCCAACTGAATCGGTGGAAATTTGTCTTTTTCACGAGAGGTGGATCAAAACTTTTTACAACCAACCATTTTGTCAATTGTGCATTAAATATATCCTAGTATTTTATAAAATTGATTTGGTCCAATTTTGCAACAATTATTTGGTAGTTCCTTCACAAAAACCTCCTTTCGGGCACTCAGAAAATGAAAAATGGTTTTTTCGTCCAAAGAAAATGAAAACTTCCTTAGGCAACATTGTTTGCCATTCCAATATTCACCCTTGTGCACAATATTAGATCATTTGAACAAACTATGCCACGAATGTGGCCATAAGATTGATCATTTGGCTTGAAAGCCATGAATCTTCAGAGATGATAGCTCATTTCTGAGAACACTTTTTTAAAATAATTGCCGTATTACAAGTTTGTTATTTTTCTTGGGAACTTGGCCACATATAATGACACAATGTGAAGGTTTCCCAATTTTTTGATTTTTTTGAATTTTTATGCCCGTTTCAAAATGCGGTCAAAACGGCGGGAATGACCGTTCCTAGCTAGTGGTTGAATCTTGGAAAACTTTTGGTGTTTCTCTGATTAAATAGATACTTATGTACCTAGAAATGATTTTTGTAAAAAAATAAATAGCAAACTATGAGGCAGCTGCAGTTCAAATTTGACCCGCTTCCAGCTGAATCGGCGGAAATTTTTCTTTTTCACGAGAGGTGGATCAAAACTTTTTACACCCAACCATTTTGTCAATTGTGCATTAAATATGTCCTAGTATTTTAGAAAATTGATTTGGTCTAATTTTGCAACAATTATTTGGTAGTTCCTTCACAAAAAACCTCCTTTCGGGCACTCAGAAAATGAAAAATGGTTTTTTCGTCCAAAGAAAATGAAAACTTCCTTAGGCAACATTTTTTGCCATTCCAATATGCACCCTTGTGCTCAATATTAGATCATTTGAACAAACTATGCCACGAATGTGGCCATAAAATTGATCATTTGGCTTGAAAGCCATGAATCTTCAGAGATGATAACTCATTTCTGAGAACACTTTTTTAAAATAATTGCCGTATTACAAGTTTGTTATTTTTCTTGGGAACTTGGCCACATATAATGACACAATGTGAAGGTTTCCCAATTTTTTGATTTTTTTGAATTTTTTATGCCCGTTTCAAAATGCGGTCCAAATGGCGGGATTGACCATTCCTAGCTAGAGGTTGAATCTTGGAAAACTTTTGGTGTTTCTCTGATTAAATAGATACTTATGTACCTAGAAATGATTTTTGTAAAAAATAAATAGCAAGCTATGAGGCAGCTGCAGTTCAAATTTGACCCGCTTCCACCTGAATCGGCGGAAATTTGTCTTTTTCATGAGAGGTGGATCAAAACTTTTTACACCCAACCATTTTGTAAATTGTGCATTAAATATGTCCTAGTATTTTAGAAAATTGATTTGGTCCAATTTTGCAACAATTATTTGGTAGTTCCTTCACAAAAAAACCTCCTTTCGGGCACTCAGAAAATGAAAAATGGTTTTTTCGTCCAAAGAAAATGAAAACTTCCTTAGGCAAAATTGTTTGCCATTCCATTATGCACCCTTGTGCACAATATTAGATCATTTGAACAAACTATGCCACGAATGTGGCCATAAGATTGATCATTTGGCTTGAAAGCCATGAATCTTCAGAGATGGTAGCTCATTTCTGAGAACACTTTTTTAAAATAATTGCGGTATTACAAGTTTGTTATTTTTCTTGGGAATTTGGCCACATATAATGACACAATGTGAAGGTTTCCCAATTTTTTGATTGTTTTTGAATTTTTTATGCCCGTTTCAAAATGCGGTCAAAACGGCGGGCTTGACCGTTCCTAGCTAGTGGTTGAATCTTGGAAAACTTTTGGTGTTTCTCTGATTAAATAGATACTTATGTACCTAGAAATGATTTTTGTAAAAAATAAATAGCAAACTATGAGGCAGCTGCAGTTCAAATAATTTTTTGATTTTTTTTAAAATTATGCCCGTTTCAAGATGCGGTTAAAACGGCGGGAATGACCGTTCCTAGCTAGTGGTTGAATCTTGGAATTTTTTTGGTGTTTCTCTTATTAAATAGATACTTATGTACCTAGAAATGATTTTTGAAAAAAATAAAGAGCAAACTACGAGTTAGCTACAGTTCAAATTTGACCCGCTTCCAACTGAATCGGCGGAAATTTGTTTTTTTGACGAGAGGTGGATCAATACTTTTTACACCCAACCATTTGGTCAATTGTGCATTAAATATGTCCTAGTATTCTAGAAAATTGATTTGATATAATTTTGCAACAAATATATTGTAGGTCCTTCATAAAAAAACTCATTTTGGGCACTCGAAAAATGAAAAATGAATTTTTCGTTATTCGAGGGGATGTCATCGGTGCTGCGTCGATGCTTTTTCATGCTCGGTGCTGTCGTGACATATTGATGTGATCAAATGATCACCAATGCGCAGATCGGGCGGCTGCTAATGGATGATTTCTAGACAAAACCATCTGGTAGCGCCTATTGTTAATCGATTACGACCAATTTTGAAGGTCATAACGTCATCATAGCCTGCACTTCATTCTGATTGGTCTACGGGCATGTCACGCGGATCAAGCATCGGAGATCATCGGATACTGCCAGATCCAACGGTCCACACCCCCAACCTCTCACCCACCCATCACGAGCTACCCTAAAAAAATAAACAAAAAAAGAACAAACCCACCGCGCAGCGAACCCTAGCCCCCGCACACCACTCCTCCTCCCTTCCAGATCACAGCCGCCACCTCCTCCTTTCCAGATCGCAGCCGCCACCTCCTTCTTTCCAGATCGCCGCCTCCACCTCCCTCCGGCCGAGCTCCCCGCTGTCCATGGCCTCCCCTACGCCCTCCCCCATGCCCTCCTCCTCTCTCCCATCCCCTTCCCTCACCGCGAGCCCTTCTTCCCCACGAGCCCTCTCTCTCTCCATCTCGCGACTCCTCTGCTCCACCCGATTCCGGCGAGTTGAGGCGGCTCTCGCCGGCACGCAACTCTTCCTTCCCCTCCCGTCAGATTTGTCTCTCGCACCCTCTAGTGCAAGCCCGCAACCTCACCCGTGGTTAGGGTTTCGCCCCCTGTCCATTTTTCTGGAGGTAGGGCATGGCGCGCGCGGGCCAAGCGCCGGTGACGAGGGCGCCGGATACGGGGGCGGGGCCCCCTTCTCCTCACGCTGCATCCGCCGGCCTCCTCCTACTCGAGGAGGAGGAGCAGGAGCAGGGGGGCGCACCTAGCCCCCAAGGTCGCCGCCGCGAAGGGCTTCTACGACCTGGATCCCGACCTCCATGGCACCGTCTTCCAGCAACTCGAGGTCAAGGTGCTATCCCTTCTCTGTTTGATTCGATCCGGCAGCCGTGGATGTGGATGTGGGTTCCTCACGCCTCTCAGTCTGCCCTGTTCATGATGTGCTGTAGGTCAAGTCCACTCACGCGATGCGCCCGTCGATGGAGAGGAGCAGCAGCAGCTCAAGGTCGATTTTTCCCTCCACTCCTCGTTTTGAAATCCTAGGCTGGGTTGGGTTACCTCATGCGCTTACTTGCTTCCTTGTTTGCTTGCTTGCTGCTGCTATTACTCATGACCGTCCAGATTAGCTATGCGACGCCACACTAAACATCTGTTTGATGTAAATAGTGATCTCAGTTATGATAGAAGCAAAATGGAGCGCCTAGCTCTTAATTACCTATATATAATTGATTCTTGATCGGGATTCTGGTAATACCGATGGAACGAAGTATAGCTATTAGTAGATGCTAACTATAAAATCATGTAATTTCCAAATTTTACCATATTGTTCATTGATGTTTGCGCCCTTTTATTTCCATACTGAAGGTAGGATTTCTGTGTTAAACCTAGGCCTGTTGTTCTTTGTTTATCTCCATTGTTTCCTAGGTAGCTAGTTATCTGTCTGACTCCATTTCTTGTCAAAATCTGTTGTTCCACCAATATTTTTTGCACAATACTTCATGTATCAACTTTTGATATAAATCTGTCATGTAGGTGTATGGAAGCACGAGAAGAGTGATGGCCATGAAGACTATAGTCTCCTTGTTAGCGAGCCAGCCAGGATATATGCCATAGTCAAAGAGCTTGATAGTCCTGTTACTTTGAAGGATGGGACAGTTGTCCTGCAATTCGAAGTGAGGCTTCAGAATGGCCATACTATGATTGGCTTACTCTTCATGTCTTAATTTGTTTCTATGCTTAGTGTAGCTGTATTAGACGGTTGCTTGTGTAGCTGTATTCCCGATCTGAACTCTATGGTTTTGTGGTAGTCATGTCTGCACCACATAAGCTTAGCTCTGTTAGTTCCATGATCAACTTGTCTATGCAGTCCAAGCCTTCTAAACTGTGATTGGCTCACTGTCCATGTCTTGATGTGATTATGTGCTTAAAATGGTTTGCTAGTTAGGCTAATCTCGATCTAAACTGCGTGTTTTTGTGTCCAATAGTTCTACACTGCATGAGCTAAATTCTGTTGTCCATCAGCATGGTTGACTTGTCATTTATGTGGACGTTTGTTAGTAATGTGATTAGTAGTGTATGTAATGGTATATGGAAGGCTGCACTGCTTAACCAGCTTGCCTAGAATTGGGATATTTCTGTAGTGTATGTAATGTCATAATAAATCTTGTAGTGTGTCGTTCTGTTCAGAAGTGCATTTTTATTTTAGGATTTGCGTCCTGTGTGGTACTAGATGGCTGAGTATTAAAACAATTTGGTTACTATCAGAAGCACTATAATTCTCTGGAATTAAACTTTGACAAGCATGCATATATGTGTTTGTTTTTTTGTATTACGTGATGGCATTCTACGATTCTGTTTAATAACTTCCGTATTATCTTCTTATTTCTCGTCCTTGTGCAGCAGGATTTGATTCGGTACAATGGGTTCATCGTGCTAGGCTCCTCTTTTCTGCTGCTTCCATGCAACGGTGGTGGCGGTGGTGCTATTTGGCATTGGCTACAAAAACATCCAAGGTGAGATCCTTTCCTTCCTCTGCTCCCCACCTCTGTGGTTGGTCTGAGCTTGTCGTGGTCATGGAGCCATGACTATGGTGGTCGCTCTGCGTTCATGTCCATTGTGCCATGTGTATGCCTTCTACATCAAGTTAGCATCCTTCTGCACAAAATTTTGTATGTGTTATTGGTCTGTAGAGAAAATGCTTTGTGTCACATGCTCAACGCACTTTGAACTATATACCTGGTTCAGTTTTAGAGAATGCTCCTGGTTGTTTAACACACTTACTGAACTAATCAGCCTATTGACTAACTACCATCAGTATCCACCAAACGGCTGTGGAGTAACTTTTGCTGATAATCCTTTGTTTTAAACAAGTACTAATGTTTTGGTAGGACAAGAAGTTTCAAATTCTTATGCTGGTTTATGTTCTCTTTTTAGGTTATGAGAAGATATGCTGCAGGAAAGATGCTCTTAGCAAACTGGAAGGGTTGCAACCAAATCCAATTGACAACATGGCAGTGGTCTCTGAATATCTAAGCTAGTGATCATCTTTTCAGCGATTCCTTTTTTGTCTGGCCTTCTCGTAGGTAGTGTACATTAGTTGTCTGTTGGAGTTGTGATGGCAGTATATCTTTTTTGTTGCTTCGCTGTCGTTTGATATAGGTGGCATTCTTTTAGTTGCTATTGCTTATGTATAGATAATCTGATGAAGATGTACATATGATATATGATTGTATGGCGAAACAAATATTGCTTTGATAGCAAAATAAAAAAAGTCATCTATTTCTCTGTTGTCCAGTCCTATGAATTAGCGGGCTGAAAATATTGATGGGTTGGAAGAGGCTTTGGCCCAAACAATGCTGGACAAAGATGGAACAAAAAAAGTCTCAAAAATAGAAAATGGACCGCAAAAAGGCCGAGGCCCAGAAAATGGAAAAGGCTTAGAAAACAAAAAAATGCCATGTTGGGCTAGGCCCATGTAGCTAGTGAAAATTAACTGAAAAAAACATAAAATGGGCTGAATTAATGGGCTCGGCCCATGTAAAACCCCCAATTGGACCGGGCTGATTTTAACCAATGACCTTTTCAATTCGTCGCAATTTTGCCACGTCAGATTGCCACGTCGGATCTGACATGGCCTGGGGAGAGAGCTAGCGACCAAAACAGAAGGTCATAGGATCAACGACCTTTTGTTAAAGGTCGCTATAGTCAGTTTACGACCGCCAGCTTTTGACCTTATGTTTTTGGTCACAAAAAGGTCGTAAATGGAAATTTGTGACCTTTCAGTGACCAATAGTGGTGGTCACAAGTTGACATATTTCTTGTAGTGGTTTGGGCTATTGTGTGTGTTGGTTTGCAAGGTGACTTCTTTGATGGAAGAGAACCAAACCGTGAAGCTACCGCGGATGAGTTGAAGATGTTGCAATATAATGCTCAAGCTTGTGACATTCTCTTCAATGAATTATGCCCCGAAGAATTCAACAAAATCAGCCGTCTTGAGAATGCAAAGGAAATTTGGGACACTTTGATTGATATGCACGAAGGTACCGACTCCGTCAAGGAATCCAAGTTGGATGTGCTTCAAAGTCAACTTGACAAGTTTAAAATGAAGGATGGTGAAGGTGTCGCTGAAATGTACTCTAGGCTTGCTCTCATCACAAATGAGATTGCCGGCTTAGGAAGTGAAGAGATGACCGATAGATTCATCATCAAGAAGATTCTAAGAGCCTTGGATGGAAAATATGATACCGTGTGCACATTGATCCAAATGATGCCCAATTACAAAGATCTCAAGCCAACGGAAGTGATTGGAAGAATTGTTGCTCATGAGATGTCACTCAAGGATAAATAGGAACTTCACAACAAATCAAGTGGTGCCTACAAAGCCTCATGTGAAGCCCCTACATCATCAAGTGAGAAACAAAACTTCAACGAAGAATTGAGCTTAATGGTGAAGAACTTCAACAAGTTCTACAAGAGTAGAAGCAAAGATAGAAGCTTCAAGTCAAGGTCCTACAATGACAAAAGATCTTCTAGTCGAGAGCGAAACTGCTACAATTGTGGAAGACCCGGACACTATTCCAATGAGTGTACGGCTCCCTACAAGAGAAGAGAAGATTCTCCAAAAAGAAGAAGCAAAGATTCACCACCAAGAGAGAGAAGGAGTAGAGATGATCGTTATGAACGAAGATCCTCACGGAGAAGCAAGGATTCGGAAAGGAAGGAAAAATCATCAAGGAGCTACACAAAATGAAGACATCAAGCTCATGTTGGTGAATGGGTATCCGGCTCCGACTCCGACAGCCACTCCGAGAGAAGTTATCACTCCGACTCCGAAGATACTCAAGATGAAGGTGTTGCCGGTCTAGCACTTGTGTCATCCAACTCCTACGACATATTTGATTCACCAAATGAAGGAATTGGAAGATGCTTCATGGCCAAAGGTCCTAAGGTAACACACCCCGAGTATGTTGATTTCAATAGTGATGAAGATGACTTGTTAGGTGATGATGATTTACTTGTTGACAACTCTAGTGATGAATACTATGATGGAACATCAATTAATCATGCTAATCAAGATAAAACGAATGACAATGATAAGGAGAAGATTGAAGCTCTAACTAAAGAACTAAACACTATTAAGTTAGCTCATGAAACTATCTTCGAAGATCATCGAGAACTTTTAAGAGCTCATGAGAAATTACGCTTTGAAAAGCTCAATATTGAGCAAGAGCATGAGTTTTTAAAAGCAATCAATGATGATCTCCGCAAGAAAAGTTCTTCTTACATTGCCAAGCGTTTACTCTTATCCACTTACATGCCTCAAGTCAAGTCTAGTAACAAGAACAAGAAAGATTCTTCCTCTAGTAGTAACAATGATCATGCTAAATCCAATATTGTTGCTTCTAGTAGTTCTCTTGATTCCACTAATGATTCTCTTAGCCAAGTTACACTTGAGCAAGAAAACAGCTTATTGAAGGGAATTATAGAGAAAGGAGTGTACAAAAGCCTTGCCAGGAGTAAGCAATTCGAGGAAATTATGCGCAAGTAAGGAATGCACCGGAATAATCAAGGTGTTGGTTTTGAATGAAAGTTCAATGCCAATGGAGTTGAGTGGGAAGAAGATCAATACCCCAAGACAAAGTTTGTTCCTCAATAAGAGAAGTATGATACTTCCTTCAAGGGGACACAAGCTCAAGATGATCTTCCACCACAAGACTACAAGCAAAAAGGCAAGGACAAGCTTCAAGAGGAGATTGATGCATTTGAAGAAGCTCCTAAGACCTTAGTCAAGTGGATTCCCAAGACCACGTCAAGTTCCACTTCATCAAGTATGACTACAACTCCAAGGATTCCCATCAAGATGATGTGGATCCAAAAGAAGAAGAACTAGAGAGTTCTTGAGGGTGACTCCGCCAGCATACTTCACTCTTATCATTTTGGCAAGAACAAGTGCAATCAACTTCCACATCTTGCACTAGTTCAAGGAGTCACAAAACCCTCTTGTTGGTAAGACAAGGGACAAGGTAACCTAAAAGTTTTCATGGACATCATCTTGTGTGTGCATCACTCTATGTCTATGGATATCCCTGTTTGTTCCTTGTGGGACTAACCCATGTAGGTATTGAAAGTGCAATTCACTCAAATGGATAGCTCCAAATGATCTACATCAACATTGAACATCCACATCTTCAACATCTACATGAAGTCATCATCGACAAAACCCAAGGTTAGTTCATCCCTCCTAGGGGGGATATCACATCTAGGGGGAGCTTTACTCTAAGACTTGAGCTAAAGAAACTCTAAAGATGTGAACACAACAATGCTTTATGTAAAAGTGGTAACCCCACTTGAGCTTAAACGATGAGTATGACCTATGATCAAGTGTTCTCACTTGACTCCTAAGTCAATATACTCATATATAGATGACCTAGTCATCGCAAATTGCTTGATAGATGCTAGAATTGGTTGTGCATGCTTTGTCACATATTTCATTTGCCATCTTATTGTGTGAGCATGTTGGTTGCATATTTTACTCATTCGAGGACATCCACTTGTTGTTTTGATTGTTTGGCTTTATTTTCTTTTGCCAAGTGGATGGACAAGAATGCCTAAGAACCTCCTCTAGCTATCTATGCTTTTCTCGTCTCAAACTCTATTCATGCTACATCACAAAATTTGGTCAAGTCAGATTCGAAGCACTCTGTGTGAGGAGCGCTCGGAGTCCCCGATTCGTCATAGACTTAAACTTCCAAAACCTCTTTGTGATTCTCGGTCTGACCGATTCCTCACTTTCGGTCCTACCGAGATCATTAAGTTGATCTAGGTTTTCGATCTTGGTGCAACCGATTTGAACTTTTCGGTCACACCGAGTTGCAGTAACTGCTCGCAGATATGCATCTCGGTGCCACCGAGTTGTTCCACTCGGTCACACCGACAGGGTCGGGCTATATATAGTCACGGGCAAAAATTTGGATATTTCTCCGAACCCCTTCGCCCACGGGATAGCCTGCTCTGCCAACTTGGTCTCCGGATCATCTCCTCGCTGCCAGCAGCCTCCTGTCGCTGGTCTCCGTCGCCGTCAACGGAATTCTACCCCGCTGTTGCCGCCGTAGCGAGTCTCCGCCGCACTAGGGTATGGACCTGATCTTTGTGCTATTCTCCAATCCGATTCCTAGCACATTGTGATCATCATGATTCTTGCCACGTTTGATAAACTGCTATCCTGTCAAGGAACTCGTAGATTAGGTTTAATTCGAAAATTTTAGGGCTAGGTTTCCACCGAAACCATCTTGGACCCACCGAGTTGAAAAACTCGGTCCCACCGATTTGGCTTATGCCATTGCACAAGTGAGACTCAGTCTGACCGAGAATTACTTATCGGTGTGACCGATTTTGGAATTCTGTGAAACCCTAGCAGTCTTGGTGCCACCGAACTGTGACTCGGTCTGACCGAGTTCACTAGTTTAGGTTCCAAAACTGCTTTGGTATCACCGAGTTTAGAAATCGGTAGATCCGAGATGCTTTCAGTGGGAAACTAAAACTAAGTTTTTGGATTATTCTTTTGCAAAAATCTCTGCATTTTGTGATGCTCATCTACTCTATCTCATCTATAACCTATTCATAGGGTCAGCAGTCAGAGCTTGCATCATGTCAGGCCAAAGTGATAGCCAGAACCTGTCAGAACAGCAAGTGCAGCTGAGTGAGGGCACTAGTCCCTCAAGTTCCTCAGATGATGGCAGTAGGAGCACCCCTAGCAATCTTCCTAAAGCTGCCACAAGACAGAGAAAGAAGAGAACCTCAGACTCAGAAGATGAGGATTATGTGGCAGAAGAGGAAGCAACCTCCAAGAGAGTTGAGCCAGCACAGGGTACAAAGCCAGGGTTGAAGTTCAAAAGGCCAGCAGGCAGGCAACCTATGTCAAAGGCAAGAGCTTCAACTGAGAAGCCCACTCCCATTGAGCCAGTTGCTGCTGAGGGCAAGAAGAGGAAAGAAAGGGTGAAGAAAATTGTAGCCAGAGTGCTTGGCAAAGCTTCCATCATGGAAGATGAGGAGGAAGAAGAAGAGGTGGCTGCACCAGCACCAAAGGCACCCAAGCTGATGGGTGATGCCATAAGATTAGGGGGAGCTGCTTCCAAGGCCAAGCCAGCTCCAAAGCCCAAGCCAAAGAGGAATACAAGAAGCATCCCAGCTGCTGAGAAGAACAAGGCCCCAGTGCCTGAAGCTGCAGAAGAAGAGGAAGAGAATGTCCTCAGGAAGCTCAAGCCCAAGATCCCAGACCACAACGATGCTCATCCTGTGGCTGAGGATATGAAACTCAGGAGAGATTCAGGGCTCCGAAAGTGGAGAGAAGCAGACCCGTATGCTTCAAGGAGAAGGACTACAGTGGACTATAGGTTTCACACCAAGGAGAAGCAAGATTTCTATGAGATAGTGCTACTAGACAAGAAGCCCATTGTCTGTGACATGAGATGGGTCGATTGGCAATATATCAAGGATAACAAGGAGTACTTCCTTGGAGTGCAGGACAGCTTTAAGGCGTGTGGAGTAGAGAACTTTGTTGGGCAGAAGCTCACAAAGTGGAACGAGGAACTCATCATGCAGTTCTACTCCACAGCCCATTTTTATCCAGATGGTAGGATAATTTGGATGTCAGAGGGTACAAGGTACCAGTCCACAGTTGTTGAATGGGCTCAGCTGATAAATGCCCCAGAGGAGCAAGCAGATGACTTGGACGTTTATGCCAAGAAGAAGATGGACCACAACTCTATGTCCAACATGTACAAGGAGATTCCAAATTAAGCACTTGACACTTTCAAGTTTGGCTCAGTACATTATCTTCTATCAGGGCTGCCCACTATCAATTGGATATTGAGGCACACCTTATTGCCCAAGTCTGGAGATCACAAGATGATCAGAGGCCACGCGATCAACTTGCTTCATATCTTTGACGTGCCTCGGAAATTCAAGGTGATGAGCCTAATGGTAGAGACCATTAAGACGACAACAAAAGACCAGAAGAGGAGCTGTGGATATGCCCCACAGATTCAGGAGCTCATCAACTCCAAGATGGGCACGGGCATATACCTATTGGACAAGGAACACCTGCCTATCCGTCCGGACTTTGAAGATAATCAAGTGGTCATGACTGAGAATGAGCCTTCATCTGCCCAAGCACAAGCCAAGAAGGAGAAGGCTAGGAAGGAGAAAGCTGCCAAGATGCCTACTCAAGCGGAGGCATCTGAATATTTTCTGAAAACCAAACAAGAGCAGCTTGGTTACTTGATTGCATCCTCCCTGCGGATTGAGCAAGGACTAGCCACCCTAACTCAAAACCAGGCAAGCTTAGAGAGGATCATGGAACAAAAGTTCTATGACTTGGATGTCAAAGTGACAGAGATTCAGTCTGCAGTGGAGCAGCTCCAGGATGACATGCAGGAGAGGAGAGGCAAGACTACAACTGATGCCTTTGCCAGAGTGCCCCGAGCTCCGAGGTCGTCTGCAGTGCCAGTTCCTGACACAAGGGCAACCGCCTCAGCTCCAGCCGTAGCATCAGCTCCAACTCCAGCGTCTACTTCAGCATCTACGGAAGCCTTCGTACTTGGAGTGATCCGGACTCCACCACCACCACCTGAAGATCAAGCCTGAGTGTCGACTTAGCACTATGCATTTTCTAGGAACTTTTTGGGAACTTGTTGCCAAAGGGGAAGAAAATGTATAGATCATAAGCTTCGAGAGAGAGTGTTGCTTTTATTCTCTCTTGTTTTATTTGGTGGTTTTTCGAACTTCGTTTGCTTTTGTGTGAGATACTACATCATTATCTGTGAGACATCGATGATCATGTGTTTGATCATAAGCTACACTTAATGTTTGCTTAATGCTACTTTTATCATATCTATCTTATGAGATCATTCACTATTCTTGGTGATGAGTGCATGTATTTCATTCTTATCATTTTAAGCGCTCCACCAAGATGTATGTGACATGGAAGAGTAACCCATGACTCTAACTCTTTGTGCATTTGCAGTCCAAAGCAAATTTCAAATATGCACAAATTTAGGGGGAGCTCTTACTTATCACATACTTCTCAAAGCGACGATATATTTCATGCCTATTATCATTTGTCGAAGCTTTGATCTATATGTTGTCATCAATTACCAAAAAGGGGGAGATTGAAAGTGCAACTATCCCTAGGTGGTTTTGGTAATTCATAACAACATATAGCTCATTGAGCTAATGCTATTCCAAGATGATTATTTCAGGAAAGCTCAATGATTGGCATGGCATGGATGTGAAAGTGGAACCCTCAAAATGCTAAGGACAAAGGATTGGCTCAAGCTCAAAAGCTCAAGACTCTTCATTTTATATTTTAGTGATCCAAGATCACATTGAGTCTTTAGGAAAAGCCAATACTATCAAGGAGGGATGAGGTGTTGCTTAATGAGCCTCTTGCTTCATGTGCTTAATGATATGCTCCAAAATCCTCAGCTACTTTCCCATATCCACAAATGACCTAAACCCTAAGCCAAACTCGGTCATACCGATTCTATCTATCCGGTGCCACCGAGTTTCACTTGTCATAAGCCACTACCAAACCCTAGCAAGTCGGTCCTACCGATAGGGATCTCGGTCTCACCGAGATGGGGTTGCAAACTCTCTGTTTCCCTTTCGTAACTTTTCGGTCTCACCAAAAGAGAGAATCGGTCCCACCGAGATTGCAATGTAAACTCTGTGTTTCCCTTTTGTAACTTTTCGGTCTCACCGAAAGAGCAAATCGGTCCCACCGAGTTTTCCTGACCAACACTCTGGTTAGCTAATTACCAAAATCGGTCTCACCGAGTTTGTGTAATCGGTCTCACCGAGATTACGTTATGCCCAAACCCTAACAGAATCGGTCCTACCGAGTTGCATGTCAGTCCCATCGAAAATCTCTAACGGTCACTAGGTTTACCTTTTCGGTCTGACCGAGTTTATTGATTCGGTCCCACCGAGATTGGTAGATTGTGTGTAACGGTTGGATTTTGTGTGGAGGCTATATATACCCCTCCACCTCCTCTTCATTTGGAGAGAGAGCCTTCAGAACACATACACCATTCCAACTCATATGTTCTGAGAGAGAACCACCTACTCATGTGTTGAGACCAAGACATTCCATTCCTACCATATGAATCTTGATCTCTAGCCTTCCCAAGTTGCTTTCCACTCAAATCTTCTTTCCACTAGATCCAAATCCTATGAGAGAGAGTTGAGTGTTGGGGAGACTATCATTTGAAGCACAAGAGCAAGGAGTTCATCATCAACACACCGTTTGTTACTTCTTGGAGAGTGGTGTCTCCTAGATTGGCTAGGTGTCACTTGGGAGCTTCCAACAAGATTGTGGAGTTGAACCAAGGAGTTTGTAAGGGCAAGGAGATCGCCTACTTCGTGAAGATCTACCGCTAGTGAGGCAAGTCCTTCGTGGGCGATGGCCATGGTGGGATAGACAAGGTTGCTTCTTCGTGGACCCTTCGTGGGTGGTTGCTTCTTCGTGGACCCTTCGTGGGTGGAGCCCTCCGTGGACTCGCACAACCGTTACCCTTTGTGGGTGGAGCCCTCCGTGGACTCGCGCAACTGTTACCCTTCGTGGGTTGAAGTCTCCATCAACGTGGATGTAGGATAGCACCACCTATCCGAACCACGGGAAAAACATCCGTGTCTCCAATTGCGTTTGAATTCTCCAAACCCTTCCCTTTACATTCTTGCAAGTTGCATGCTTTACTTTTTGCTGCCAATATACTCTTTGCATGCTTGCTTGAATTGTGTGATGATTGCTTGACTTGTCCTAAAATAGCTAAAATCTGCCAAGAACTAAAATTGGGAAAAGGTCAAGTTTTTATTTGGTCAAGTAGTCTAATCACCCCCCTCTAGACATACTTTCAATCCTACAGGTGTCTAACCACCTGTCCTCGATTGGCACAGCTGGCTCCGAGCTAAGGGTCGGAGCTGGTGCGGGTGCGGCCTTTGGGGTACTGTTCGGCGGCAGAGCTAGGTCATACCCATCACGACAGTGCGGCGCGCCCAGCTGTGGCTCAAATCCGTCGAAGATCAAGTCTCCGCGGATGTCGGCCATGTAGTTCAAACTAATCTGACCTGATGGCCAGGGCCGTAGCTTTCAATCTGCTCCAGATGGCCAAGCGAATTAGCCCGCAGTGTAAAGCCGCCGAATACGAAGATCTATTCGGGAAGAAAAGTCTCACCCTGGACCGCATCGCTATCGATGATAGTAGGAGCCATCAAGCCTAACGGTGACGACACAGAGGAACTCTCAATGAAAGCACCAATGTCGGTGTCAAAACCGGCGGATCTCGGGTAGGGGGTCCCGAACTATGCGTCTAGGCCGGATGGTAACAGGAGGCAGGGGACACGATGTTTTACCCAGGTTCGGGCCCTCTTGATGGAGGTAAAACTCTACGTCCTGCTTGATTAATATTGATGATATGGGTGTTACAAGAGTAGATCTGCCACGAAATCAGAGAGGCTAAACCCTAGAAGCTAGCCTATGGTATGATTGTCGTCCTATGGACTAAAACCCTTCCGTTTATATAGAGACCGGAGAGGGTTAGGGTTACACAAGGTCGGTTACAAAGGAGGAGATATCCATATCCGTATTGCCTAGCTTGCCTTCCACACCAAGTAGAGTCCCATCCGGACACGAGACGAAGTCTTCAATCTTGTATCTTCATAGTCTAACAGTCCGGCCAATGGAGATAGTCCGGTTGTCCGAAGACCCCCAAATCCAGGACTCCCTCAGTACCACTACCCCATGCACATGTATTTGGGTAAGCAGCAGAGCAGAGGAGGATGCCATTTAATCAGGTAAATGGTGCATTTACAAATTCTTTTCTCCTAGGAACTAGAAGAAAATCTCAGTCACTGAAATGGACACACAGGGCAACAAAACTAGTGCCTAAACTAAACTAACTAATTAGACTAACTAACTAAACTAGTCCCTAAACAAGGAGCCTAAACTAACTAATTAACTAACTAACTAATTAGACTAACTAACTAAACTAGTGCCTAAACTAAACTAACTAATTAGAATAACTAACTAAATTAGAAGAAAATCTCAGTCACTGAAATGCAACAGTAATTAGTAGTAGAGGAGAGCGGGATCAGCGAGCAGCAGGGCAGCCCGGAGGGAGGGGGAAGGGGCGAGGGAGGAGCTCACCGCGGTGGCGACGACGAGATGGGGAGCAGCGGTGGCGACGGCGAGCAGAGGAAGAAGAAGAGCTCGGGCCTCCTCTCCTGGTGGATGCGGGCCTCCTCCTCCTAGTGCTCCAGGGGCTGGCAGTTGTGGCGGCAGGCCGTCGGCGGCGAGGACCGAGACGGCGAGGCGGGGCGCGGGGGTCGTCGGGGCGGGTGTGGAGCGAGGGGGGGAGTGGATCTGGCGAGGGAGGGATGAAGGGATCGGGCGAATTAACTAGGGGGGAAGATTACTAATGGCGCACCCCCTGGCGGTGCGCCATTAGTATGTTTTTTTATAGCAATGGCGCACCCCCGAGCGGTGCGCCATAAGTAATCTTTTTTAGATAGCAATGGCGCACCAGCCAGCGGTGCGCCATAAGTAAATTTTTATTTTTATTATTTTATGTTGCATCTAATATTTCTTTTAGAAAATGAACATGAATATGAAACAGTAATAAATTTTTATAAAAACAGTAATAATTTTTTAAAGAATATCATCAAATTTTTTATTTGAAAATATTTATGAATATAAAAAATATCATCAAATTTTTTATTATTTTTTGTTGCATTCATTAAATTTGTTATTTGAAAATATCATCCAATTTGTTATTTGAAAATATAATCAAATTTGTTTTTTTTATTTTTAGTTGCATTCATTTGTGACGGTGGCGCGGGGGAGGATGCGGGGGGTCGTCGGCGGCGGTGGAGCGGGGGAGGGTGCGGGGTGTCGGCGGCGGCGGCGGTGGAGCGGGGGAGGGTGCGGTGGGTCGTCGGCGGCGATGGAGTAGGGGAGGGTGCGGTGGGTCATCGGCGGCGTTGGAGCGGGGGAGGGTGTGGTGGGTCGTCGGCTTGAGGTGCGCCATTATAGTAGTTTTGCAAAAAAATAGTGGTGGCGCACTGCGCTGGTGGTGCGCCATTACTAGTTAAACTAGTAATGGCGCACTCTTCCCTGGTGCGCCATTGGTATTTTTGGAAAAATAAAAAAATTGTTACTAATGGCACACCGTGTGTCTGGTGTGCCATTAGTGTCTACCACACTAATGGCGCACCAACTCATGGTGCGCCATTACTATATAGTAGTGGCGCACCACATGTCCAGTGCGCCATTAGTGGCCATATCATCTATAGCCCTTTTTCTAGTAGTGAGAGGATGAATAGTAGTATCATGTGTTAAAAAACCCTAGATTTGTTTTTTTATTTGCACAACGCTCATTTCAACGTTTTTCGTCATGAAAATTTACACATTTGCGCATTATGACTTCATGTATGTCTGTGTTTTTCTGATTTTTTTTTAAGTGTAGAAATATGAATTTTCATGAATTTTGGATTTTGCATTCGGAAGCCTCCATGGTGCTCGGCCTCCAAAAGCAATTTCCGACGATTTTCGCTCTAAATTTTACTACTACTCAAGTGAAATTTGATATAAATGCATGCCATTCTGCATCATTTCCTTGATCGTTTGTTTTATTTATTTTCGAAACTCTTACGATTTATCTTTGGTGTTGCAAAGGTCTAAGGGCATCTTCACCATGAACCCTCGAACCGCCCACATCCCATTGGGATTGATCAGGTTGGACACATTTTGTCATCCAATGCGATACCCCATCGGTTCACGGATCAGTCTAGATATCCGTTTTCTATAAACCGGAGGCAAACCACGGGGCTTTGCGGGTGTCCGGACCGCTACTACGCACTCGTCCGACACCCCGGTTCCCCGCGCGAAGTGTTTGTCGTGCATTCATGCCGGTCAGCGCCACTTCAGAGCGTCATCGCCTCATTCATGTTGGCCTAGAGCGGATGCAGCCTCTCACTGAAGCCGGCGTTGAACTGACTCGCTGTCCGAGAGTGCCGCTCACACCATGTCCTGGTCTTTGTGCATGCTCAATCCGGAGCGACATGACCGGACAACTGTCTCCGCATTCAAACAAGTTGCAGACCTAGCCGCTTGTCAAGATTAAACAAGTGCGGCCGCCGAGAAACCCACTCCAGCGCCCGCATTCATATGGCCCGCTGCTTGGTCTGGCTGGCACCCGCTATTTATACATGGTCAGGCCAGCATGGTGATACGTCTCCAACGTATCTATAATTTTTGATTGCTCCATGCTATATTATCTATTGTTTTGGACATTATTGGGCTTTATTATCCACTTTTATATTATTTTGGGACTAACTTATTGACCGCAGGCCCAACCCAGAATTGTTGTTTTTGCCTGTTTTAGGGTTTCGAAGAAAAGGAATATCAAACGGAGTCCAAACAGAATGAAACCTTCAGGAACGTGATTTTCTCACCGAATACAACTCAGGAGACTTGGACCCTATGTCAAGCCAATTAGCAGGAGGCCACGAGGTAGGGGGCGCGCCTCCCCCCCACCAGGCGCGCCCTCCACCCTCGTGGGCCCCGTGTTGCTCCACCGACGTACTTCTTCCTCCTATATATATCAACGTACCCCCAAACGATCAGACACGGAGCCAAAAACCTAATTCCACCACTGCAACTTTCTGTATCCACGAGATCCCATCTTGGGGCATGTTCCAGAGCTCCACTGGAGGGGGCATCAATCACGGAGGGCTTCTACATCATCATCCAAGCCCCTCCGATGAAGTGTGAGTAGTTTACTTCAGACCTACGGGTCCATAGTTAGTAGCTAGATGGCTTCTTCTCTCTTTTTGGATCTCAATACAATGTTCTCCCCCTCTCTCGTGGAGATCTATTCGATGTAATCTTCTTTTTGCGGTGTGTTTGTTGCGACCGATGAATTGTGGGTTTATGATCAAGTCTATCTATGAATAATATTTGAATCTTCCCTGAATTCGTTTATGTATGATTGGTTATCTTTGCAAGTCTCTTTGAATTATCAGTTTGGTTTGGCCTACTAGATTGGTTGTTCTTGCCATGCATGGGAGAAGTGCTTAGCTTTGGGTTCGATCTTGCGGTGTCCTTTCCCAGTGATAGAAGGGGCAGCAAGGCACGTATTGTATCGTTGCCATCGAGGATAACAAGATGGGGTTTTTTATCATATTGCATGAAACTATCCCTCTACATCATGTCATCTTGCTTAAGGCGTTACTCTGTTTTTAACTTAATACTCTAGATGCATGCTGCATAGGGGTTGATGAGTGGAGTAATAGTAGTAGATGCAGGCAGGAGTCGGTCTACTTGTCTCGGACGTGATGCCTATATACATGATCATACCTAGATATTCTCATAACTATGCTCAATTCTGTCAATTGCTCAACAGTAATTTGTTCACCCATTGTAGAATACTTATGCTCTTGAGAGAAGCCACTAGTGAAACCTATGGCCCCCGGGTCTCTTTCTCATCATATCAATCTCCATCACTTTATTATTGCTTTGCTTTTACTTTTCACTTTGCATCTCTATACCAAAAATACCAAAAATATTATTTATCATCTCTATCAGATCTCACTTTCGTAAGTGACCGTGAAGGGATTGACAACCCCTAAGCGCGTTGGTTGTGTTGAGCTATTGTTTTTGTGTAGGTACAAGGGACTCGTGCGTAGCCTCCTACTGGATTGATACCTTGGTTCTCAAAAACTGAGGGAAATACTTACGCTACTTTGCTGCATCATGCTCTCCTCTTCGGGGAAATCCAACGCAGTGCTCAAGAGGTAGCAAGAAGAATTTCTGGCGCCGTTGCCGGGGAGTCTGCGCAAAAGTCAACATACCAAGTACCCATCACAATCCCTTTCTCCCGCATTACATTATTTGCCATTTGCCTCTCATTTTCCTCTCCCCCTAATTCACCCTTGCCGTTTTTTTCGCCCTCTCTCTCTCTATCCTCCCTCTCTTTCTCTACTTGCCTCTTTTTCCCGTTTGCCTTTTTGTTTGCTTGTGTGTTAGTTTGCTTGTTTTCCGCGATGGCTCTTCCTAGATTCGGTGATCTTCACCTTAAAAGGTTAGAGGAGATTGAAAACAACGTCAGGAAGTTTATGGTTTTGCAATTTGAGCATAATAATTTCTTTAGAAATGAGCTTAAGGAACAAAAAGGTTTTATGAGTTATATGAATAAAGAGCTCGATGATATGTCTAAAGAATTTGATGGTATAAGATCCCAAATTGCTCTTCTTGAAAAATTAACTGCTGAAATTTCGGATATGCAAGCTACCTTAGTCAATAAGATGGCCGCTAAACCGGATTCCTATGAAAATAATGATGAAGATCTAAAAGTTATTGATGTGTCCCCTATTAAATCTTTGTTTTGCCATATGAATCTTGATAATGATGGGACTGAATATGATCCACCTTTACCTAGAAGGCGTTCTAAGAATTCTGAATCTTTTGATCTTGATGCTAAATTTGATAAAAGTGGGATTGAAGAAATTAAAACCCTAGATGCTGCTAAACCCACTATTATGGATTTCAAGAAATTTAACTATGAAAATTGATCTTTGATTGATTGTATTTCCTTGTTGCAATCCGTGCTAAATTCTCCTCACGCTTATAGTCGAAATAAAGCGTTTACTAACATATCATTGATGCCTTGATGCCTTGATGCAATCTTATGAAGAAAAACTTGACTTGGAAGTTTCTATCCCTAGAAAACTTTATGATGAGTGGGAACCAACTATTAAAATTAAAATTAAAGATTATGAGTTTTATGCTTTGTGTGAGTTGGGTGCTAGTGTCTCTACTATTCCCAAAACTTTGTGTGATTTGCTAGATTTCCGTGATTTTGATGATTGCTCTCTAAACTTGCATCTTGCGGATTCCACTATTAAGAAACCTATGGGAAGAATTAATGATGTTATTATTGTTGCAAATAGGAATTATGTGCCTGTAGATTTTATCGTTCTTGATATAGATTGCAATCTTTCTTGCCCTATTATTCTCGGTAGACCTTTCCTTAGAACGGTTGGTGCAATTATTGATATGAAGGAAGGGAATATTAGATTTCAATTTCCATTAAAAAAGGGCATGGAACACTTCCCTAGAAAGAAAATAAAATTACCATATCAATCTATCATGAGAGCCACTTATGGATTGCCTACCAAAGATGGCAATACCTAGATCTATTCTTGCTTGTTATGCCTAGCTAGGGGCGTTAAACGATAGCGCTTGTTGGGAGGCAACCCAATTTTATTTTTATTCCTTGCTTTTTGTTCCTGTTTAGTAATAAATAAATTATTTAGCCTCTGTTTTGGTTGTGTTTTTTGTGTTTAATTAGTGTTTGTGCCAAGTAGAACCGTTGGGAAGACTTGGGGAAAGTCTTGTTGAACTTGCTGTAAAAAACAGAAACTTTAGCGCTCACGAGAACTGCTGTAATTTTTATTTGGAAAGTTCTATTTAGTTAATTCTTTTTGCAGATGATTAATAGATAAATTACTCACGTACAGAAATTTATTTTAGAAGTTTTGGGGTTCCAGATCTTGCGCTAGCTACAGATTACTACAGACTGTTCTGTTTTTGACAGATTCTGTTTTTGGTGTGTTGTTTGCTTATTTTAATGAATCTATGGCTAGTAAAATAGTTTATGAACCATAGATAAGTTGGAATACAGTAGGTATAACACCCATATAAATAAGGAATGTGTTTATTACAGTACCTTGAAGTGGTCTTTTGTTTTCTTTCGCTAACGGAGCTCACGAGATTTTCTACTTTAAGTTTTGTGTTGTGAAGTTTTCAAGTTTTGGGTAAAGATTTGATGGATTATGGAACAAGGAGTGGCAAGAGCCTAAGCTTGGGGATGCCCATGGCACCCCCAAGATAATCTAAGGACACCTCAAAGCCAAAGCTTGGGGATGCCCTGGAAGGCATCCCCTCTTTCGTCTACTTCTATCGGTAACTTTACTTGGAGCTATATTTTTATTCACCACATGATATGTGTTTTGCTTGGAGCGTCTTTTATGATTTAAGTCTTTGCTTATTAGTTTACCACAATCATCCTTGCTGTAAACCTTTTGAGAGAGCCATACATAATTTGGAATTTGATAGAATACTCTATGTGCTTCACTTATATCTTTTGAGTTATATAATTTTGCTCTAGTGCCTCACTTATATCTTTTAGAGCACGGTGCTGGATTTGTTTTATAGAAACTATTGATCTCTCATGCTTCACTTAGATTATTTTGAGAGTCTTAATAGCACGGTAATTTTCTTAATAATAAATATGCTTGGTATTCAAGATTTGTAAAAGTTTCTTTTGAGTACTGTCGGTGTCAAAACCGGCGGATCTCGGGTAAGGGGTCCCGAATTGTGCGTCTAAGGCGGATGGTAACAGGAGGCAGGGAACACGATGTTTTACCCAGGTTTGGTCCCTCTTGATGGAGGTAAAACCCTACGTCCTGCTTGATTAATATTGATGATATGGGTAGTACAAGAGTAGATCTACCACGAGATCGGAGAGGCTAAACCTTAGAAGCTAGCCTATGGTATGATTCTATGTTGTCCTATGGACTAAAACCCTCCGGTTTATATAGACACCGGAAAGGGCTAGGGTTACACAAGGTTGGTTACAAAGGAGGAGATACACATATCCGTATTGCTCAACTTGCCTTCCACGCCAAGTAGAGTCCCATCCGGACACGAGACGAAGTCTTCAATCTTGTATCTTCATAGTCCAACAGTCCGGCCAAAGGATATAATCCGGCTGTCCGGAGACCCCCTAATCCAGGACTCCCTCAGTAGCCCCTGAACCAGGCTTTCAATGACGATGAGTCCGACGCGTAGTATTGTCTTCAGCATTGCAAAGCGGGTTCCTCCTCCGAATACACCACGGAAGAATTTGAATACAAGGATAGTGTCCGACCCTGCAAAATAAGTTCCACATGCCACCGTAGAGAGAATGATATTTCCACAAATCCAATTTGCTGACTTGTTTTGGCAACACGACATTATGCCATGGCCCGGTGATTATTCGAACCGTTTCCTTTAACTAGCCCTGCACATAATGTGAGGCAGTTTTTTGACACGTCTTGTCAAAGCAGAGATCGTGTCCCCTTATCACGGGATTCTCATCAATACGGGCGTGGGTAACCCAACCGCGCCATCGATTCCGGCGCTTGGGGGATAAGCAAGTTTTACCAGGCTAGTGGGGACGCATAGTTTCGTCCACCCATATAAAGGGATAAGGATTCACCTTTTCATCCACGCCTTCTTCCTCCTTTGCTCATCCATTTTCGCACACTCGAGCTCCAGCACCCAAGTCTGCACTTCCCACCTCAACCCTCTCCAACCATGTCCGGAGCGGGAGGCATGTGGATGGTATCCTCCATTACGGAGGGACACATCAAGAAGCTGAGGTGAGCCGGATACCTGTCCGACGACATCGCGCACCGGCTCCCAGATGAGTGGCAGCTCATCCCCACCCCCAGGCCCCATGAGAGGGTAGTGTTCCTTACCCATTTCCTCCATGGACTGGGATTCCCTCTCCACCCATTCGTCCGGGGGCTCATGTTCCACTACGGCCTGGATTTCCACGATCTAACCCCGAACTTCATCCTCAATATCTCAGCGTTTATCGTCGTGTGCGAGGCCTTCCTCCGCATCCAGCCCCACTTCAGCTTATGGCTGAAGACCTTTAATGTCAAGCCGAAGGTAGTGAGCGGCCGCTAGGCGGAGTGTGGAGGCGCCATGTTGGGCAAGATGCCCAACGTCACCTGGCTCGAGGGCTCCTTCGTGGAGACCATAAAGGGGTGGCAATCGGGGTGGTTCTATATCACCAAGCCGCGTGACCCCGAATGGGCAGCGGCCCCCGAGTTCCGATCTGGCATCCCCACGCGGCTCACCTCCTGACAAGAGAAGGGCCTGTCCTGGGGTAGTTCGGTAGAGCTGACCGGACTCCAAACATGTATCCAAAACATGGTGAGCAAGAAGCTCAAACTCGTCAACGTAGTCCAGGTCATGCTCATCTGCCGGATCCTCCCATGTCAACGATGGGCTTTCAACTTGTGGGAGTTCGACCCGGCCCAGCACCAAACTCTGAACAGGCTCTTTGACACAACACACGAGGATGCCTGGAAGGTGCTATTGAAGGGCGCCGAGGTCCCTCCTCCCTCACCGAGGACCGCGGGCTAAGCGTGAAGCGCCAAGCGCATTCGGTGAGTTCTATACATCCAGTAGGATATTTTATTTCCCCTAGCTTAATTATGCGCGGGGTCTGATCTCCATGCCTTTGACAGGACTGGGTGGAGACGTCAGGGCAGATTAACTGTCCGGCCCCTCTGCCCGAAGACACTGCGGATGCTCTCCTTACGGAGATGCTGACTCCGGCCCCTTATAAAGTGCCGGAGAAGACCAAGAAGGCCAAGGGAACCCGAAAGAGTTCCCGACGCCAGGCGTCATCGAACTCATCGTCCGATAACTCTGCGACACACTCCTCCCCCGAAGACGAGGAGGAGGGAGAAGATGCTCCCCCTTCAGTTGGGGGAGACAAGAAAAGGAAGGCCGCCCCAACTGGGGAGGCCGAAGGGTCCAAGAAGGGAAGGACTCTCCTTCCGGACAGTTCCACCACCGCCGCCGAAGGCGAAGACGGGTGGCTTCTCAGGGCCAAGCCCCTGGCGAAGTCGTAACTATTCGGATACCAGAGTAACTCATAGAATTCCTTTGTCGCACTGCTTCCCCTAACACCGAATATGATTATGCAGGCCGCCATGAGCCCGTATCGATGTATCGTCAGACGGCTCCCTGGGCTCGTCAGATATGGATAGCGACCCACTTTCGACCGCCACCTCCCCTTGCCCTATGGACAACGCCGAGGTATTGTCTCAAGAGGCACCGGGTCGAGGGGAGACAGTCCCGGAGGCGCCTCAAGGCGACCTTCCGGACTCCGGGAGCAGAGGGAACAAGGCCCCTGGGGGCTCCGAGTTCGGCCCTCAGCCGAACACCGCGCCGGAACCTCCAGTGGTTCCGGACTCGGGCAGGCGGCCTCCTTCCAAGAGGGGCAAGACGCCTGTGCCGGTGACCTCTGTCCATCCAGAGGCGCCGGACAATCTGCTGGGAGCGCTTCGCAGCGCTTCCATCGACAAGGAGCACCGTACTATTATGAGTGCGGTGGTCCAGAAGGTTCAGTCCGCCAAGAGCAGATTGACTGAAGCCTGTGCCAGCCTTCTAACAGGTTTGAGGTAAGTGTTTAAAATATAGGAAAATATTATCGCATAAACAGTAGCCCCTGATGCTCTGTTCGGTGTTCACAAAGAAAAGCCGAACAGAGGATCAAACAATATCGTAGGAGTCTAATATAAGTATGTCAATATGCGTATGCAGGCTTCGCTGCTGGCATCTGCCGCACTGACTGCGGAGGTCGCCGCACTGAAGTAGGACCTTAAAGGGTCCAAGGACGAGCTCGGCCTTGCCAAGAGGCAGCTCGAGGAGAACAAAGGTAAGTAGTACCTAGTCTATGGATGTGTATAAAAAGAATGTGATTGCAAAATGGCAGGATCATCATGAATTTGCCAGGGGCCATGGCCGGAGTGGTGACCCTAAAGCAAGCGCTGTCCGAGGCTGAAGATAAAGCGGCCAAGGAGTGCACCGAGCGGGAAAGGCAAGAGGCTCGGGTGGGTGAGGTGCAGCAAGAGCTCCAGGCTCTCGTGACGAAGCACGAGGCATTGGAGCTTGACTCAAAGATGCGAGAGTCTGAGCTTGCCGTGGCCCTTGAGAGCGCAAAGAGTGCCAAGGCCGAAGCCCCAAAGGCCCTCCAGGAGATTGACGCGATGAAGAAAATAGCGGCGGGTAAGGCATTCTATATGCAAAGCAAGCATGTGAAAGTAAATTACCTATTACTTACCAGAATCCGGAGCTCTTCAGGAGCATTCGCAGATTTGCCCCACAGCGTGTCGGATGCCGCACAGTTTTACCAGGCCAAGGAGGGAAGCTCAACGGAGAAGCTGTTATGGTCTCAATATACTGGGACCGAACACCCGATGCCTCTGAGCGACCAGCTAAAGCAGTTGGTCGAGCTACACAAGGCGGCCGAACAGGCCATGAAGGGCCTTATAGTCCGGCTGTGGCCTGGCGACGCCCTTCCGAACAGCTACTTCGGCCTGGTGAGGCGGCTTGTGGATGCCTACCCACGGCTGGAAGTCATCAAGCGGTCCGTCTGCATCGAAGGTGCACGTCGGGCTTTCGCCCGTGTGAAGGTGCAATGGGCCAAGCTAGGCATCGTGAATCTGATCAAGGAAGGACCGCCACAGGGCAAGGAGCATCGCACCCCCGAAATTTATTATGAGAGTGTCCTGAAGGGTGACCTTCTTGTAGCGGACGAATGTCCAAAGGATGTAATATTTGAGTAAACTTGCTCGTGTGATCCTGTATGATGAAAACTTGTTTCATATGCGCTATGCAATGCTTGTTTGAATTTAAAATATTACCTTCTGTTTGGCTGTTTATCCAATCTGAGAGATGGCTAGTCCTCGGCTTCTGCCCCCATGCCGCGAGTACTGGGGTGTTCGGGATAAACCTGAGCACTCTTGTTCCCATTTTTGGGTCCTTCGAGGGAGGTGCTCAGCACAGCGAACAAGGCAACCGGACTAATAATGCTTTATCACTCTCACTTAGCCATACAATTCTATAATTTTAAATTTCGGCGAAGCCCCTGGTATTCGGAAGGCCGAATTCGGGGCGCGATACACGCCGTTAAGCCAGACAGGACCGGCTCCTCGCTCTAAGCGGCATAAGTCTTTAGGGACTCGAAACCTTGCCGAACAGCGACCAGTCTCTCGCCTTATCATGACAGTCAGTTTAGCTTTCTCTACTGAGGTGCTTAGCCCAGCAGAACCGGGGCACAATCGCAGTAGTTCTCCTAGTGCTACCTTAGCCGATAGAGCGGAACGTAAGGTACCAAAACATAGGAGCCGGGCAAACCCAACATTTGACCAAAGACATGATTCGGAGCTGATGCATATAATGCTATAAGTTCGGGGTGCCGCACTTGTGAAAGTGTTCAGACTTCTCACGCCATATTGTGGGGTACTTAAGCCCCTGGTGTATTGGCCGTACCAAAGTGTACGGTTGCAAGGCGTCATTAATGAACACACACACACACACACACACACACACACACACATATATATATATATATATATATATAAGGAAGAATGCAATAATAGTCTTAATGCTATGCATTGTTTATTCAAAAACATGCAATAAGCAAAAAGTAGGACTATGTCCCCTCCAAGGGCAAGCTGGGGAATGGTATTAAAGTAAGTATTTCACTCGTTATCATAATCCACTTGGGAGTTCCGTGGTGTGACGTAGCTTTCTGCCTCCTTGGTTGCTGCATCATGTGCTCGGCAATCATGCTGCCGGACAGGGTTTCCAGAGATTAAAGTCCTAAAAAGAAAAGAAAAGAAATAAATAACCAGGCGGGAAGCCCCTAGTGCGGTTTAGGCCGCGTCTTGGAGCGTGCCGTAGTCATGCACCCCTCCCCACCTGTGCCCATGGTATTTTTAATGCGTAATTATGTACGCGTGGCACGGATTTCGCCGTTAGGCTGGGACCGGAGTGGGGGCCGTATTGCTATGTGAGCTCGGAACGTGCTAGGTGGTCCTGTTGCCGATTTCTCCGGGCACGCTTGAAGGTGTTCGGATCCTTAATCGCCGAACTAGTGGATGGCCTTAGGAGGCTGCTTTGCGCTTCTGCTGCGAGGGCCGCAGTGTGCTCCTCCATTCGGAGAGAGCGTTCCGTGTTTCCATTAACTGTAATGACCCCCCGAGGTCCTGGCATCTTGAGCTTGAGGTATGCATAATGCGGTACCGCATTGAATCTCGCAAATGCGGTTCGCCCGAGCAGTGCATGATAACCACTGCGGAACGGGACTATATCGAAGATTAACTCTTCGCTTCAGAAGTTATCCGGGGATCCGAAGACCACTTCCAGTGTGACTGAGCCTGTGCAATTGGCCTCTACACCTGGTATGACGCCTTTAAAGGTCGTTTTTGTGGAGGGGTCTATACCCATTTTGCGCACTGTGTCTTGATAAAGCAGGTTCAGGCTTCTGCCGCCATCCATAAGGACTCGAGTGAGGTGAAATCCGTCGATGATTGGGTCTAGGACAAGTGTGGCAAATCCGCCATGACGGATACTAGTGGGGTGGTCCCTGCGATCGAAGGTGATCGGACAGGAGGACCATGGGTTGAACTTTGGGGCGACTGGATCCAACGCATATACGTCCCTGAGTGCATGCTTCCGTTCCCTCTTGGGGATGTGGGTTGCATATATCATGTTCACCGTCCGCACTTGTGGGGGGAACCTCTTCTGTCCTCTGGTGTTCGGCTGCCGGGGCTCTTGCTCGTCATCGCTATGTGGCCCCTTATCTTTGTCTTCGGCAATTAACTTGCCGGCCTGCTTAAACACCCAACAATCCATGTTGGTGTGGTTGGCTGGCTTGTCTAGGGTGCCGTGTATTTGACACGAGCGATCGAGTATACAATCCAAACTGGACGGGCCCGGAGTGCTTCGTTTGAATGGCTTTTTCCGCTGACCGGGTTTAGAGCCTTTGAATCAGGCATTGACTGCCGTATCTTCAGTATTATCGTTGTTAATGCGGTGCTTATGTTTGTTGCGACGTGACCTGCTGTTGCCGTCCTTGGTATCCGAAGTACCATGGTTCTTTGATATGTTATTACTGCGAGCTAGCCAGCTGTCTTCTCCCGCACAAAAGCGGGTCATGAGTGCCGTGAGGGCTGCCCTAGATTTCGGCTTTTCCTGACCAAGGTGTCGGGCTAGCCACTCGTCGCGGATGTTGTGCTTGAAAGCTTCTAAGGCCTCTGCATCCGGACAGTCGACGATTTGATTTTTTTGTTAGGAACCGTGTCTAGAATTGCCTGGCCGATTCCTCTGGCTGCTGAATTATGTGGCTTAGGTCATCGGTGTCTGGTGGTCGCACGTAAGTGCCTTGAAAGTTGTCAAGGAATGCGGCTTCCAGATCTTCCCAACAGCCAATGGACTCTGCTGGCAAGCTGTTGAGCCAATGCCGAGCTAGTCCTTTAAGTTTGAGTGGGAGGTATTTGATTGTGTGTAGGTCATCACCGTGGGCCATGTGGATGTGCAGGAGGAAATCCTCGATCCATACCGCAGGATCTGTCGTGCCGTCGTATGATTCTATATTTACGGGTTTGAAACCCTCTGGGATTTGATGATCCATTACTTCGTCTGTGAAGCATAGGGGGTGTGCAGCGCCTCTGTACTGGGTTATGTCGTGACGCAGCTCGAATGAGTCTTGCCCGCTGTGTTCGGCCCGGCCGGTCTTACTTTTACTGTATCCGGCGTGACGATTGTCGTCTCGCATAGTGGCGCGCCCTCGTGATCCGTAGATCGATCTTGCATGTTTTGCTTTGTCCTCCAATACGTCTCGCAGGTCTGGCGTATTTCCCCATGCATTTTTATTTGAATGGCGTCGGGGTGCAGGCTGAGCTTTTGGCTGGAATGCCTCTCTATCGCGGCCACAAGGTGGCCGATCAGCCGTGTCATATGCTTCTTCCTCCAGTCAAGGTAGCAACCTACATTTTGGGTAACCCTTGGAGGGGCGTTTGAGTTTATATTCCTCGGACGCGAGGACTTCAGTCCATCTGTCAGCTAGCAGATCTTGATGAGCTTGAAGCTGCTGCTGCTTTTTCTTAAGGCTATTTGCCGTGGCTATAAGCCGGCGCTTGAAGCGCTCTTGTTCGATGGGATCCTCTGGCACAACGAATTCGGCATCATCGAGTCTTGCCTCGTCTTCGGAGGGGGGCATGTAATTATCGTCCTCCGCCTCTCCATCTGCCGCTCTCTCTGGAGGGCTGGCCTTTCCATCCTACTGTCCTAGATCGTGTTGGAGGGGATTGTTGCCATCTTCGGCACTATCCGGAGTGTTATTATCTCCTGTGCCGGTACCACCACTTTTTCTTTGGCGGGACTTAGAGCGGCGCCGCTGACGTCGGCGCTTGGGTTGCTTTTTGGAGGGGTCATCCTCCGCTATCTCATCGCCATTACCTTCTTTGGGTGTGTCCACCATGTATATATCGTATGATGAGGTGGCTGTCCAATGCCCTGTGGGCTGTGGTTCCTCTTCGTCTCCCACATCGTCGTCCATACCGTCGATGTCTTTGGAGTCAAAGTCGAGCATGTCGGTTAAGTCATCGACACTGGCTACTAAGTGGGTGGTGGGTGGGCAGCGAATTTCTTCGTCATCCGCATCCCAATCCTGCCGGACATATTTCGGCCAGGATCCTCCTGACAAGGAGAGAGACCTTAATGAGTTCAGTATGTCACCAAAGGGCGAGTGCTAAAAAATATCCGCAGAGGTAAACTCCATGATCAGCGCCCAATCGGATTCGCTAGGAACGGGCGCGGGTGGTTCGGAGTCCATGGCCGGAGAAGGGTCTGACAGTCTGACAACACGGCTCTCGCGTAGGGTAAGGTCGATGTTCGGCTCGATCGCCGCTAAGGGTAAGGCCTCCGTGACGAGGTCCATCCACCCGTCCATGGACGGTGCAACTGGCTCCGAATTGAGGGTCAGAGCGGCTGCCGGTGCGATCTCCTGAACACTGTTTGATGGTAGAGCTAAATCGTACTCATCGTGACCGCGTGACGCACAAGGCAGAGGCTCGAATCCGTCGAAGATCAAGTCTCCGCGGACATTGGCCGTGTAGTTTAAGCTACCAAACCTGACCTGGTGGCCAGGGGCGTAACTTTCGATCTGCTCCAGATGGCCAAGCGAGTAGGCCCGCAGTGCGAAGCCGCCGAACACAAGGATCTGTCCGGGGAGAAAAGTCTCACCCTGGACTGCATCGCTATCGATGATCATATGAGCCATCAAGCCTAACGGCGACGACACAGAGGAACTCTCAATGAAAGCACCAATGTCCGTGTCAAAACCGGCGGATCTCGAGTAGGGGGTCCTGAACTGTGCGTCTAAGGCGGATGGTAACAGGAGCCAGGGAACACGATGTTTTACCCATGTTCGGGCCCTCTTGATGGAGGTAAAACCCTACGTCCTGCTTGATTAATATTGATGATATGGGTAGTACAAGAGTAGATCTACCACGAGATCGGAGAGGCTAAACCCTAGAAGCTAGCCTATGGTATGATTGTATGTTGTCCTATGAACTAAAACCCTCTGGTTTATATAGACACTCGAAAGGGTTAGGGTTACACAAGGTCGGTTACAAAGGAGGAGATACACATATCCGTATTGCCCAGCTTGCCTTCCACGCCAAGTAGAGTCCCATCCGGACACGAGACGAAGTCTTCAATCTTGTATCTTCATAGTCCAACAGTCCAGCCAAAGGATATAATCTGGCTGTCCAGAGACCCCCTAATCCAGGACTCCCTCAAGTACGTTGAATACTAAGAAAAAAATGATGCTTGATAATTATTTTGAGATATGAGGATGGTGATATTAGATTCATGCTAGTTGAGTAGTTGTGAATTTGAGAAATGCTTGTGTTAAAGTTTGTGATTCCCGTAGCATGCACGTATGGTCAACCGTTATGTGATGAAGTCGAAGCATGATTTATTTATTGATTGTCTTCCTTATGAGTGGCGGTCGGGGATGAGCAATGGTCTTTTCCTACCAATCTATCCCCCTAGGAGCATGCGCGTAATACTTTGCTTTGATAACTTCTAGACTTTTGCAATAAGTATATGAGTTCTTTATGACTAATGTTGAGTCCATGGATTATACGCACTTTCCTTCCTTCCACCATTGCTAGCCTCTCTAATACCACACACTTTTCGCTGGTATCGTATGCTACCTCTTGAGCTTGCGTTGGATTTTTCGAAGAGGAAAGGATGATGCAGAAGAGTAGCGTAAGTATTTCCCTCAGTTTTTGAGAACCAAGGTATCAATCCAGTAGGAGGCCACGCTCAAGTCCCTCGTACCTGCACAAAACGATAGCTACTCGCAACCAACGTGATTAGGGGTTGTCAATCCCTTCACGGTCACTTACGAGAGTGAGATCTGATAGATATAATATTTTTGGTATTTTTGGTATAGAGATGCAAAGTGAAAAGTAAAAATCAAAGTAAAAAAGTAAAGTAAGATTAAAGTGATGGAGATTGATATGATGAGAATAGACCCGGGGGCCATAGGTTTCACTAGTGGCTTCTCTCAAGAGCATAAGTATTCTATGGTGGGTGAACAAATTACTGTTGAGCAATTGATAGAATTGAGCATAGTTATGAGAATATCTAGGCACGATCATGTATATAGGCATCACGTCCGTGATAAGTAGACCGAAACGATTCTGCATCTACTACTATTACTCCACTCATCGACCGCTATCCAGCATGCATCTAGAGTATTAAGTTAAAAACAGAGTAACACTTTAAGCAAGATGACATGATGTAGAGAGATAAATTCATGCAATATGAAATAAACCCCATCTTGTTATCCTCGATGGCAACGATGCAATACGTGCCTTGCTGCCCCTTCTGTCACTGGGAAAGGACACCGCAAGATCGAACCCAAAGCTAAGCACTTCTCCCATGGCAAGAACTACCAATCTAGTTGGCCAAACCAAACGGATAATTCGAAGAGACTTGCAAAGATAACCAATCATACATAAAAGAATTCAGAGAAGATTCAAATATTATTCATAGATAAACTTGATCATAAACCCACTTCATTGGTCTTAACAAACACACCGCAAAAAGAAGAATATTACATCGAATAGATCTCCACGAGAGAGGGGGGGGAACTTTGTATTGAGATCCAAAAAGAGAGAAGAAGCAATCTAGCTACTAACTATGGGCCCGAAGGTCTGAGGTAAGCTACTCACACTTCATCGGAGGGGCTATGATGATGTAGAAGCCCTCCGTCATGACGGCCTTCTCCGGTGGAGCTCCGGAACAGGCCCCAAGATGGAATCTCGTGGATACAGAGAGTTGCGGTGGTGGAATTAGGTTTTTGGCTCCTGTTCTGATCGTTTGGGGGTACGTACATATATATAGGAGGAAGGAGTACGTCGGTGGAGCACCGAGGGGCCCATGAGGCAGGGGGGCACGCCCTAGGGGGGTGGGCGCGCCCCCACCCTCGTGACCGCCTCTTTGACTCCTTGGAGTAGGGCCCAAGTCTCCTGGATCACGTTCGGAGAGAAAATCACGTTCCCGAAGGTTTTATTCTGTTTGGACTCCGTTTGATATTCTGTTTCTCCGAAATACAGAAATAGGCAAAAAATAGCAATTCTGGGCTGGGCCTCCAGTTAATAGGTTAGTCCCAAAAATAATATAAAAGTGGAAAATAAAGCCCAATATAGTCCAAAACAGTAGATAATATAGCATGGAGCAATCAAAAATTATAGATACGTTGGAGATGTATCAGGCATCCCCAAGCTTAATTCATGCTCGTCCTCGGGTAGGTAATTGATAAAAAGAGAATTTTTGATGCGGAGTGCTACTTGGCATAATTTCAATGCAAAATTTCTTAATTGTGGTATGAATATTCAGATTAGGAAGATTCAAGACAGAAGTTCATATTGACATAGAGAATAATAATACTTCAAGCAAACCAACAAAGCAATTATGTTTTCTTAAAGTAACATGGCCAAAGAAAGTCCATCCCTACAAAATCATATAGTTTAGTCATGCTCCATTTTCGTCACACAAGAATGCTTTCATCATGCACAACCCCGATGACAATCCAAGCAATTGTTTCATACCTTAATAATTTCAGACTCATAAACTTTCACGCAATACATGAGCGTGAGCCATGGATATAGCACTATGGGTGGAATAGAATATAATGATAGGGGTTATGTGGAGAAGACAAAAAGGAGAAAGTCTCACATCAACGAGGCTAATCAATGAGCTATGGAGATGCCCATCGATTGATGTTAATGCAAGGAGTAGGGATTGCCATGCAACGGATGCACTAGAGCTATAAATGTATGAAGGCTCAACAAAAGAAACTAAGTGGGTGTGCATCCAACTTGCTTGCTCACGAAGACCTGGGGCACTTCAGGAGGCCCATTGTTGGAATATACTAGCCAAGTTCTATAATGAAAATTCCCACTAGTATATGAAAGTGATAACTCAAGAGACTCTCTATATGAAGAACATGGTGCTACTTTGAAGCACAAGTGTGGAAAAGGAATAGTAGCATTGTCCCTTTTTTTGGGCCTTCTTTTTTTTCTTTGGCCTTTCTCTTTCTTTTTTTTATTGGGACAATGCTCTATTGAATGATGATCATCACACTTCTATTTATTTACAACTCAATGATTACAACTCGATACTAGAACAAAGTATGACTCTATATGGATGCCTCCGGTGGTGTACCGGGATATGCAATGAATCAAGAGTGACAAGTATGAAAAAAAATTATGAATGGTGGCTTTGCCACAAATACTATGTCAACTACATGATCATGCTAAGCAATATGACAATGATGAATGTGTCATGATAAACTGGATGGTGGAAAGTTGCATGGCAATATATCTCGGAATGGCTATGGAAATGCCATAATAGGTAGGTATGGTGGCTGTTTTGAGGAAGATATAAGGAGGTTTATGTGTGAAAGAGCGTATCATATCACGGGGTTTGGATGCACCGGCGAAGTTTGCACCAACTCTCGATGTGATAAAAGGCAATGCATGGTACCGTAGAGGCTAGCAATGATGGAAGGGTGAGAGTGCGTATAATCCATGGACTCAACATTAGTCATAAAGAACTCATATACTTATTGCAAAAATCTACAAGCCATCAAAAACCAAAGTATTACGTGCATGCTCCTAGGGGGATAGATTGGTAGGAAAAGACCATCGCTCGTCCCCGACCGCCACTCATAAGGAGGACAATCAAATAACACCTCATGTTTCAAATTTGTTGCATAACGTTTACCATGCGTGCATGCTACGGGACTTGCAAACTTTAACTCAAGCACTTCTCAAATTCACAATTACTCTACTAGCATGACTTTGATATTACTACCTCCATATGTCAAAACAATTATCAAGCATCCAACTTTTCTTAGTATTCAACACACTCAAAAGAAAGTTTCACAAATCTTGAATACCAAGCATGTTATTATTAAGCAAATTACCATGGTATTAAGACTCTCAAAATAATTTAAGTGAAGCATGAGAGATCAATAGTTTCTTTAAAACAAATCCACCACCGTGCTCAAAAAAATCTAAGTGAAGCACATAGAGCAAAATTATAGCGCTCAAAAGATATAAGTGAAGCACATAGAGCAAAACTACTTAGCTCCAAAAGATATAAGTGAAGCACATAGAGTATTCTATCAAATTATAATTCATGTATGGCTCTCTAAAAAGGTGTTTACAGCAAGCATGATTGTGGCACACTAACAACCAAAGACACAAATAATACAAGACGCTCCAAGCAAAACACATATCATGTTGGTGAATAAAAATATAGCTCCAAGTAAATTACCGATGCAAGTGGACGAAAGAGGGGATGCCTTCCGGGGCATCCCCAAGCTTTCACTTTTTGGTGTACTTGGATTATCTTGGGGGTGCCATGGGCATACCCAAGCTTAGGCTCTTTCCACTCCTTATTCCATAATCCATCACAAGAATTCACCCAAAACTTGAAAACTTCACAACACAAAACTTAAAGTAGAAAACTCGTGAGCTCTGTTAGCGAAAGAAAACTAAAAACCACTTCAAGGTAATGTAATGAACTCATTATTTATTTATATTGGTGTTAAACCTACTGTATTCCAACTTCTCTATGGATTATAAACTATTTTACTAACAATAGATTCATCAAAATAAGCAAACAACACACGAAAAACAGAATCTGTCAAAAACAGAACAGTCTGTAGTAATCTGTAGCTAGCGCAATATATGGAACCCCAAAAATTCTAAAATAAATTGCTGGACGTGAGGAATTTATCTATTAATCATCTGAAAAAAGAATTAACTAAATAGAAATCTCCAAATAAAAATTACAGCAGTTCTCGTGAGCGCTAAAGTTTCTGTTTTTTACAGCAAGTTCAACGAGACTTTCCCCAAGTCTTCCCAACGGTTCTACTTGTCACAAACACTAATTAAACACAAAAAAACACAATCAAAACAGAGGCTAAATAATTTATTTATTACTAAACAGGAGCAAAAAGCAAGGAATAAAAATAAAATTGGGTTGCCTCCCAACAAGCGCTATCGTTTAACGCCCCTAGCTAGGCATAAAAGCGAAGATAGATCTAGGTATTGCCATCTTTGGTAGGCAATCCATAAGTGGCTCTCATGATAGTTTCCTATGGCAATTTTATTTTCTTTCTTGGAAAGTTTTCCATGCCCTTTTTTATTGGAAATTGAAATCTAATATTCCCTTCCTTCATATCAATAATCGCACCAACCGTTCTAAGGAAAGGTCTACCAAGAATAATAGGGCAAGAAGGATTGCAATCTATATCAAGAATGTCGGGGGTGCTAATCCCACAGACACCTATGGGACTGGTGGACCGAGCCCCTTTCGGTTCGCCAGGGGGCGGAGAGAGCACGAAGAGCAGATCGAGGCGAAGCGCACGAGCACGCGATCAGTTTACCCAGGTTCGGGCCGCACGGATGCGTAAAACCCTACTCCTGCTTTGTGGTTTGTATTAATTTCTTGCTCGGGAGCGCTGTGTGCTATAGTACACTTTAGCAGCTAACGAGACCGAGCGTGAGTGTGATCTGTTGGCCGACCCCCTCTACGTTGTGCATGGGCCTCCTTTTATATGCTCAAGGGGTCACCGACAGGTGGCAACGTAGACGAGGGTAAAAATGGAAAAGTCGTGCCGGTTGGCACCGCCGCCTACTACAGTGTATCATACCTAACTCTGACGGCAGGGGACAAGGGCATTAAATGCATGTCTGCGTCGCCTAGACGGTGCAGAAAGGGACCGCCAGGGACGCCACCGCTCGCCACGATGGCGATCTTGTCAGCGCCGCTTGCCACTGTGTACCTCTGGCTGCACAGCCTCCCACCACGTACGCCTGGAAGGGTCCCAGAGCGACACGTTGGCGGATGTGCTGGAGCGCAGATACAGAGTGGAGGCTTGCCGCGGCAAGCGCCTTGCCGCGGTCGTTGTCTTGTCGCGTCCGGGAGCTTGTCGCTCACCGGGCCTTGCCGGGATGCGTGGTGCTTCGCGGCAAGTTCCTTGAGATGCCTTGGTTGGCCTTCCCGGCAAAATCCTCTTGCCGGGGTCTTGTCTCATTCCCGGCAAGCTCCTCTTGCCGGGGTCTTGGATACTTTGTTCTTGAATGGCTCCAAAGGAACCACGGAAGACCTTGGCGGTCACCTGGCAAGCCTTGCCGCGGGACGCTGCGACTGCCCATGCACAAGTTCGGGATACTAGGGTACCCCTACTCTTAGTACACCGACAGGAGCCCCCGGGCCTGGGCCATACACGGTGCCGAGCGCTGTTGGGCCAGGCCCAAAACAGGGCACGGGCACGCGCGGCCTGGGTTACGCCGTATCTTACTCCGCATCCACCGCGCCCTCCCCGAACCGCACGCGTCGAACGTGGCGTCATGGGAGAGATCGTGGGTGGTTTCTTTATTAGGAAAGGTGGAACGTCCGCCCACTCCCCCTTTATAAGCAAGGGGAAGCAGGGGTAGTGCACCCACTCGCCCCCTTTCCATTCCAATCTTGAAAACCTCCACCGCGCCTCCGTCTTCCCAAAGCAAAGAGAGCAGCGCCCTGCCCCCCATCGCCACCAGCACCATCAACGCCGTCGACCTCCTCGACCACCTCCGCCATGGCTTCGAAAGCCGACAAGGGGAAGGCCGTGAAGTCGACCGAGGTGCAGCGGCTTGCGGCGCTGTAGAAGGAGCGGGCAATCTTCCCCCCCAAGCTTGCCGCGAAGGAGCTGAGGGAGTACTACTACCTCTTCTGGTCGACGGAGACGCGGGCGCATCCGAGCACGAAGGTACTCCCAGCCACCGCTCATAAAATGGCTCCACACGGATATCCCTTCTTTGCCGTGTTCTTCTACTGCGGGCTCTACCCGCCTTTCTCGGAGTTCTTCTGCGACATCATGAACACCTACGGGCTCTGCCTCCTTGACTTCACCCCCAATGTCGTTCTGACCATGGCAGTTTTCGCACACCTTTGCGAAAACTTTGTCGGAGTCCATCCCAACGTAGCTCTTTTCCGCCACTTCTTCATGCCCCGAGTAGAGAGAGGAGAGCCTTTATCCGGCGTAATCGCTTGGATCTCAAGGGCCGGCAAGAAAGACTCTTATCTGGAGGGAGAGTTCCGCGGCAAGTGGGAGGAGTGGAGAGCAGATTGGTGCTGGATTATTGAGGAGAACCCGCAGCCATTTACCGCCCGACGCCAAGTCGCGGCAGTATGCGGCAACGATTGGAGCGACGTGGCCCCGGAAGACGATAGGCTGAGGATTGCCGTCACCAGGATCCAACGCCTCAGGCTTGCTGGACTCACTGTAGGCGCCGTTGGCGCAGATTTCCTTCGCCGCCGCATCGCCCCCCTGCAGGAATGGAGGAGGCCCGCCTGGGAGTTCAAGAACGCGGCAGATATCATGAGGCTGCGCCCGGGCCTCAACTACAACTTCACTGTCCTGGAGCTCAACGTGATGCTCCAGGAGCTCTTCAAGTATGATCCTGATCACCCCAAAGCGTTTAGGTTGCCGTAGGGCGTCGTTCCGTTGTTCAACAATTCCGCGCTTGACCGCATCCGGGCAATGATGCCACTGTGCGACTCGCATGGACTTGTGCCAACTTGGCAAGAGCCTGCAGACGAGGTCGTGCAGGAATTCTTCGACAACTTGGTAGAAGTGCCGATCCGCCCCGACGAGAAGAATGGCCTCACTCGCAACACCACTGATGCGGAGTTGAAGCGCATCGCCTCCAGGCTGGAAGAGGCGGCGGCAGCCGCAGCTGCGGGCGAGTTTGGATTCACCTTGGAGGAGGCAGAGGCGGCAAACCATGCCGAGCGAGAGGAGCTTGCCGGCAAGAAAGAGCTTGCCTGGCAAGAGGAGCTTGCCGGCAAGAAAGATCTTGCCGGGCGTGACGCCGAGCCGAGCGAGCCCGCCGGGGATACGAGCGGCTCGTTGGATATCAACTCCTCTTCCTCTTCATCCTTAGACAGCTCGCCGCAAGCAGAGGCTCCATCTCCACCAAGAAGGCGTCTTCGCAAGGTCGGAGACGTAGCGAGGCGGCAGGCGAGTCGACAGTCGCCGCGCCGCGCGACACACTCCACCGCGGCAAGCACTGTTGCCGCGGGGGCGCCCCACGCTGCTGCTGCAACTGGAGCGGGGTCTTCCCGTACCACCGCTTCTGCTCCCACCAAGCGGCCAAGGGAACCTACTCCTCCGCCTTCCCGCGCCGGACGTGAGCCGGACTTCGATTTCTCCGCGTTCAGCTCCGACGAGGAAGAAGAAGAAGAGTAAGATTCTCTTGTTGTATTTGCAGTTCTTCAATCCTTGTTGTTTTGTCTTGCATCTCACTTTCATTTCTCCGAACTTATTCCTTTTTAGGACTCTGGCCCAGAGAGCGGCGAAGAGAGCCAAGGCCCCGGTGATTGTCATCGAGGACGAACCCACCGTGTTAACAGGGGATGCGCCCGAGACAACCTTGCCGGACCCGGCAACTGTTCTCCAGAGCAGCCCCTAGCGTAAGTATCTTGTTTGCTTTCCGCTGTTGGGCGTGCATGGAGATTCTTGCTTTGCTGATATCTGATTGTTGGTTTGTGTAGAAGCAGAGCAGCCCCACCAGGAGCGCCCAGAGGCCGCCCCCGAAACGCCGAGGGAGAGTCCTCCGGCAAGGGAGAGGTCTCTGGCAAGGGAAAGCTCTCCGGCGAGGGAGAAGTCTCCGGCAAGGGAAGGCTTGCCGGCAAGGGACAGCGCCAGCGGCCCCCCGGCGACGGAGACCATGACCGTAGAGCCTGGCACAGGTAATCTTCTTGCTTCAGAACTTCCCTTGGGTTCTTCTTCTTTTGATCTTCTTTTTTTGGATATTTGCTTGACTCTTCTCCCCTTTTTCCGACTGTCAGATCCATCTGCTGCGGAGCCGATGGAGACCGAGGTTGCCGAAGAAGACGCTGCTGCCGCCGAGGAAGCAGCCGGCGCTGACGAGCCCGCCGGCGCAGAGACCACCAAGGCTGCCACCGCGGAAGCAGGCGGGGGATCTGGCGATCGTACTGACGACCCTGAGGCCGCAGGAGCGCCAGGCGCTGCACCAACCGCCGATCCCTCCGCCGCTGCCGCAGCGCCAGGCTCCGAAGAGCCCCAGCCTGGCGTCTACTTGAAGGTCGGCGACGACATCTTCATCAACCTCCCCTGAGCGTCAAGTTCCAGGGCGCCGGTCGAAGGAGAGATCTTCGACGGAGAAGTGCTTGCCTCCGCCGGGCTGGCGCTTGTTGACGCGCCAAGCAGCAGCAGCAGCGAGGCTGAGGAGGAGCGGCTGCTGCGGAAGCTGGTGTCGCTCTACCGCGCCCGGCAAGCCAAGCTGGAATCCCGCGAGGCGCTTGTCGCGAAGGCGGGAGTCGACATCGAGAAGCGCGCGGAGGAGCTCCGGGGTCACAACCGGGAAGCTCTCCGGTCCTTGGCAGTGGAGCGGGAGCAGCTTGCCGAGGAGCAGAAGGCCTTCCTCCTCGAGAGGGCCGAAGTTGAAGAGTAACAAAGGCTTGTTGCCGAGAAGCTGCCCGTGCGGGAGGGCGAGCTGGTGCAGCGGAAAGTCGATCTTGACAGCCACGAGGAGGAGCTTGCCGCGCGCGAGCAAACGTTTGGCGGAGCCCTCAAGCAAGCAGAAGACGCTGCCGCAGCTACCGAGGCCGCCAAGAAGGAGCTGGAGATGAAGGTGGCGCAGCTGGAGGCCGATCTCAAGGCGAGCGGTGACGAGCTTGCCGCACTCAAGCTTGAGCGGGAGAAGGACGCCCACAGCTATTCAAAGCTGCAGGCCCATCTCGCCGAGAAGGGCAAGGAGCTTGACACCGCCAAGGACTCCAATGCAGATCTTGAGTTGAAGCTGATCGCTTTGACCAAGACGTTGGACGGCGCCAAGGAGCAGGAGACGGCCTTGAAGGAGGAGGTCAAGGCCGGCAAGGCGCTGCTGGCGAGTGCCCCTGCCGCCCAGAGCACTTTCCGGGAGAACGTGGAGCACTAGACGGAGGGTCTCGTGGATGTTGCCGCAGACATCGACAGGGAGCTGGCGCAGCTGGGAATGGAGGATCTCGGGTATCCCTCCGACGAGAACCTCCAGCCCAGCGCTAAGCTCACCTTGTTCTTCAAAGGCGTGGCGACGGCCCTCCGACGACTCCGGGAGAGGATCCCAAAGCAGCTGGCCGACGAGTCGCGCAAGATCTGTGCGGGAGCTCTTCAGAAGGTGCTGGTGAAGGTGGCGTTCCGCAACCCGGGCCTCAACCTCACCAACGTCCTCAGGTCCTTGCCGCCGGATGCTGATCTGGAGGCGCTCAAGACCCTTGTCGCACCCATTGTGGACAAGGTGAGCGGGATCAAAAGGGTTGAAGGCGACCGCGTAGACTAGGCCACCCATTTTCTTCTTTTCTTGTCGCTGCTAGTCATGTTATGCAAACAATCTGTTAGAGCCACGACAAGCTATCTTGTAATATAACTTTATTTCGGGTAATGATTGCAATGTTATTTCCTCTACTTGATTCCTTTCTTTGTATGTTTTTACCCTATGCTTTTAGGGAACTTGCCGGCGCAGGCACCTTTGCTGCGAGCGCTGAGTGCGGGACGTCAGCAGCCTGCTAACGGTGCCGCTGCCGACAAAAAACCTTGTCGCAGCTAGGCGCAGCTCACTTAAGTTGTTGAGCGGACTCGAAACAACAGTAAGGGCTCAACTAGCTACGAGTTGGTTCCTCCGCGCACAGGTTTTCCATACAAAGCACGGTCGTTCAAGGAAGATTACTTAAAAATCTAAAGAAAATTTGATTGCTCAAACTTTGGCAACTTATCTTTTCTGTTGTTTTCTTTCCGGCAAGGCGAAACTTTCTTGAACGACGCCTGGTCCATACCATATCTTCTCCTTCCCCCCCCCCCCCCCCCCGGCAAACTTGTGGGCGAGGGAACCTTCCTTTCCTTGAGAAAAAAGAAAGAGGAGAAAAGATATGGAGCCTTATGGCTCGTTGTTGCTTACCGGGAGTAAGTGCTGCACAAAGTGTCAGATAACACATGCAAAATATAAGAAGCATGAAATTGACAAAGATGTGCGGAGCACATGATCTTTATGCACGGGATCTGCGTCCGGCTTTGTACAAAGGATTACATGCAACAGCGGCAAGACTTGTGCAAAAGGTGGTTGCCGGAACAGGTTCCGGCAACCGCGCCCTACGGTTAAAACTTACAAAGATGCTCGATATTCCAGGAGTTGCTCATTGGGATGCCATCTTTGGTCTCAAGGCGGACAGCGCCAGGCCTAGTGACTCGTTTCACCCGGTAAGGGCCTTCCCACTTCGGCGTCAACTTGTTGGAATTCTTGGCGGACTGAACGCGCCGAAGAACAAGGTTGCCTTCCTCGAGACTTCTGGCGTTAACTTTGCGGCTATGGTAGCGGCGCAAAGCTTGCTGGTAGCGAGCAGCTCACACAGCAGCCTGAAGATGGTCTTCCTCAAGGAGCAGCGCGTCATCTTGTCGCAACTGCTCTTGCTCAAGCTCATCGTAAGCGAGCACTCGAGGTGACCCGTATACGAGTTCCGTGGGGAGAACTGCCTCTACTCCATAGACTAGAGCGAAAGGTGTCTAGCCAGTGGCTCGATTTGGCGTCATCCTGATCGACCAAAGAACCACCGGCAGCTCCTCGATCCAGTTTCTTCCGCACTTGTGCAGCCTATCGAAAGTCATGGTCTTGAGCCCGCGCGGCACTTCAGCATTTGCCCTCTCCGCTTGACCGTTGCTTCTCGGGTGAGCAACAGAAGCGAAGCAGACCTTGGCGCCAAGATCTTGGACGTACTGCATGAAGGTGCGGCTCGTAAATTGCGTACCGTTGTCGGTGATTATCCTGTTAGGGATCCCGAAACGGCAAACAATCGACCTGAAGAACTTGACCGCTGACTGTGCTGTCACCTTCCTCACTGCTTCCACTTCCAGCCACTTTGTGAACTTGTCGATTGCAACGTACAAGTACTCAAAGCCCCCGACTGCTCGGGGAAAGGGGCCGAGGATATCGAGCCCCCAGACCGAAAATGGCCAGGATAAAGGTATCGTCTGGAGAGCTTGAGCTAGCTGGTGTATCTGCTTGGAATGGAACTGGCACGCTTCACACTTGGTTACTTGTGCAGTTGCATCCTGGAGGGCTGTCGGCCAAAAGAAACCTTGCCGGAATGCTTTGCCGGCAAGTGCTCTTGCGCCAATGTGGTGACCACATATGCCTCCATGTATCTCTGCCAACAGCTTTTGTCCATCTTCCCGGTGAATACACTTTAATTTCACACCATTGAGTCTTCTTCTGTACAATGTGCTGTCGACAAACTGGTAGATACTTGACTGCCGGGCTACTCTTTCCACTTGTTCTTGCTCTTCGGGAAGTTCTCCTGTCTGAAGGAAATGGACAATCTACTGTGCCCATGCTGGAGCTTGTGGCTTGACAACAAGGACTAAAGGCATATCTGCTGCTGCGGGAACATCCGCTTCCACGGTGAGAACCTGCGGCCCTGCCGGAGCTTGACGTTCCTCGGCAAGCTTGCCGGAGCAAAACTTGTCGGGAGCGTCTGCTTCAATGGAACAAACCCTAGGGCTTGCCGGAGCGGACCGCTCCTCAGTACTCTTGGTGTTGATCTTGGGGACTTTCTTGGCGGCGGCTTCGGGAAGCTCTGCCGGAAAGTAGTCGCCAGAAATCAACTTCCTCTTCCTGCTCTGTCCAATTGACGGCGTTACGGATGGTTGAGTCAGCTTGAGCACAAAAATCCCTGGTTCCACAGGCAACTTAAGTGCGGCGCACTTTGACAGGCCATCGGCAATGTCGTTCTGAGCTCTTGGGACATGCTCCATTTGTAGGCTGTCAAAGTGCTCTTCTAGCTTTCTCACTTCGTCAACGTAGGCTTCCATCAACGGACTCTGATAACTCTTGTTTACTTGGCGGACGACAAGCTGCGAGTCACCCCTGACAATGAGCTTCTTGATCCCAAGGTCTGCCGCGATCCTGAGACCGGCAAGCAAGCCTTCATACTCTGCAGTATTATTTGTCGCTTGCTCCTTGGGAAAGTGCATCTGGACTACGTACTTGAGGTGCTCTCCGATGGGTGCGACAAGCAGCACACCAGCGCCGACGCCTTGCAGCGAGAAGGCACCGTCAAAGTACATGAGCCACTCTTTGCTTGCTTCCTTGATGGGGATGCTCGTCTCTGGAATTTCTTCATCTGGTGTTGGCGTCCACTCTGCTATGAATTCTGCCAATGCTCTGCTTTGGATAGTTGAAGTACTCTCAAACTTGAGGCCAAAGCTTGACAGTTCCAGTGCCCACTCGACAATCTTGCCAGTTGCTTCTGGATTCTGCAGTATCCTCCTCAGCGGAAAGCGAGTGACAACTGTGATCTCATGTGCTTGGAAGTAATGGCACAGCTTTCTCGAGGCCATGAGAAGGCTGAAAAGCAATTTCTGCACACCAGAGTACCTTGACCTAGCCCCCTGTAGAAGGGAACTGTCAAAGTAAACTGGGCGCTGCACCATTCTCTTCTGCATCTCTTCACGCACCTGCGCAGATCCATCCTTGTTGGGACCAGAGCTTGTCGGGGAAGCCCCCTGCTTGTCGCTGGATGCGCTAGCCGCGGTTGCTGGCTCGTCATCTTCCTCCCTCCCCGCCACTAATGCAGCACTAACCACTTGATTGGTTGCCGCTATGTAGAGCAGCAACTTCTCTTGTGGCTTAGGTGCGACAAGTGTTGGAGTGGAGGACAGGTATCTCTTCAAGTCCTGCAGCGCAGCCTCCGCTTCTGGAGTCCATTTCATTGGACCTGCCTTTTTCAAAATTTTGAAAAACGGCAGGGCGCGCTCAGCAGACCGAGAGATAAACCTGCTGAGAGCAGCCACGCAACCGGCAAGTCTTCGTACATCCTTGACGCGCTTTGGTGCTTCAATCTGCTCAATGGCCTTGATCTTGTCAGGATTGGCTTCAATTCCCCGCTGGGACACAAAGAACCCGAGAAGCTTGCCGGAGGGGACTCCAAACACACACTTCTCGGGGTTGAGCTCGAGGTTGATCTTGCGCAGATTTGCAAAAGTCTCGCCTAAATCTTGAATCAGAGTTGCCCTGTCCTTGCTCTTGACCAGTATGTCATCCATGTATGCTTCCTCATTTTTGTGTATTTGTGGCTTAAGAGCGACATGGACTACCCTTGCAAATGTTGAACCAGCATTCTTTAAACCGAAAGGCATCCATATGAAACAGTACGTGACACACGGAGTAATGAATGCGGTTTTCTCCTCATTGTCTTCTGCCATGAAGATTTGATGGTATCCTGAGTATGCGTCAAGAAATGAAAGCAAGTCACATCCCGCTGTGGGGTCAACAATCTGGTCAATGCGCGGCAAGGGAAATGGGTCTTTGGGACAAGCTTTATTAACATCAGTAAAGTCGATACAAAGCCTCCATTTCCCGTTTGCCTTACGCACGACTACAGGATTGGCCAACCACGTAGGATGGAGCACTCCTCTGACAAGGCCTGCTGCTTCCAATTTCTTGATCTCTTCTGCGATGAACTCTTGGCGCTCCACTGCTTGCTTCCTGACCTTCTGCTTGACGGGCCGCGCATGAGGACAAACGGCAAGATGGTGCTCAATTACTTTCCTGGGAACACCGGGGATGTCAGACGGTTGCCACGCAAACACGTCGACGTTCGCCCGCAGGAAAGCAATGAGCGTGCTTTCCAATTTAGGGTCAAGAGTGGCACTGATGGTGAAGGTACCACCACTATCGTCCTCCTTGGCGGACACCTTCTTGGTATGTGGCGGAGCTGCCATTGCCTTCTTACACTTGCCGGTGGAGCTCGATGGTGCGTCCTCGACGGTAGCGCAGCACTCCGAAGAGGTGCGCTTGCCGGAGTGGGCATTAGAACTCTTGCTGGACTTGGTCTTCTTCTTCCCCCCGGGAGCTTCAGCGGCAAGTGACTTGCGATCTGTTGCGGTAGCTGCTTCCCGGTAGATCTTGTCGGCGCAGATAAGAGCATCCTTCTTGTCACCAGGGACAGAGATGACACTTATCAGGCCTGGCATCTTGAGCATGTTGTATGCATAGTGAGAGGCTGCCATGAACTTGGCGAGTGCAGGACAGCCGAGTATCCCATTGTAAGGCAATGGAAAATCGGCAACGTCAAAAGTGACCCTCTCGGTCCTGAAGTTCATCTCACTGCCAAATGTTACCGGCAACATGACCTTCCCCTTCGGCTTGCTCCTTCCCGGGTTGATTCCTTGGAATGTGCCGGTCTCTTCGAGCTCGCTGTCAGGGATCTGGAGTTTCTGGAGTACAGTGGAGGAGATCAGGTTCAAGCCGGCCCCGCCGTCAACTAGCATCTTAGTGACCTTGAGGTTGCAGATAGTTGGTGATACCAACAACGGCAAGCACCCGACCGCAGTTGTGCGATCAGGGTGGTCCTCAATGTGAAATATGATAGGCGTGCTGGACCATTACAGAAGCTTGCACGATTTGACAGGTGGCTCCACCGCATTAACTTCCCGCAGCCACTGCTTGAGTTGGCGGTGTGAAGTATGGAGAGAAGCACCACCGTCAATGCACAAGACCTCTGTGGCTTTCTGGAACTCCTGCTCACTGGTCTCAACATCATCCATGTCTTCGTCGTCGTCGTCGTCTTCATCCTTGTCGCGGCTGCGGGGAGGTCTGTCTCCTTGCCGTTGCTTGGCCTTGCCGCGGCGTCCTCCCCAGCCGGCGCGCTTCTTGCTGGATTCTGCAGCGCCTCCTTGGGCCCTCTCCTTGTCGCGCCGCTCGTACTCAGCTTTTTGCTGCTGGACAAGCTGCTCGACTTTCTTGCAACTCTGGAGGTCATGGCCCTTGGTGCGGTGGATCTTGTAGTACTGCTTGTCGGTGCCGTCCTGCTTGTCGGCGGCTGCCACAGCCTGGCAGTTGGTGCATGCGGCAACCTCCTTGCCGGAGCTACCAACTTTGGCTTGCTTGGCGCCACCGTCGTTGCCGGACTGCTCAACGACTAGCACATCTTTGCCTTTCTTCTTCCTATTATTGGGCCGTCGGTTTTTCTTTGCCGGGGCAGTATCCTCGCTGTCAGATCCTCCTGCTCCAGTATTCTCTCCAGGGAGTTTCCTCCCTTCCTCAGCACGTGCACACTTGTCGGCCAGGGCATACAGCTCACTGACGTCTCTGATCCTGCACATCGCCATCTCCTCCCGCATCATGCGGTTACGCACATTCTGATGGAACGCGCTGATGACCGCGACAGGGTGGATGTCTGGGATGTTGCTATGTACACGGCGGAATCTCTGAATGTACTTGCGCAGGGGTTCTCCTTCCTTCTGGGCGAGCAGGTGAAGGTCACTCTCTTGGCCATGAGGTTTGTGGCCACCTGTAAAGGCGCTGACAAACTGATGGCATAGGTCTGCCCAAGAGGATATGGAGTTGTCCGGCAAATGCATGAGCCAGGACCTGACGTCGGGCTTGAGCACCAGTGGGAAGTAGTTGGCAAGGATCTTGTCGTCGCGCCCCCCGGCAGCTTGCACCGCGATGGTGTAGATGCTGAGGAACTCCGACGGGTGCGACTTGCCGTCGTACTTCTCCGGTACGTCTGGCTTGAAATTCTTCTGGCTGGGCCACTGGACTTGCCGCAGCTCACGGGTAAACGCAGGGCAACCTACCACGTACGGCAAGTCGCCTGGTTCCCCTGGCGCATGCATGTCGGCAGAGGGCCCAGCGCGCTGGTCTGATTGACGCCATGCTTCTCTTCGGCGCTCGATGCGTGTACGAGCGTCTTCTTGCTGTCGTTCGTGAAGAACTTGGCGCTGATCGCGACGAGCTCGTGGATCTGATGACGCGGTGGAGTCGCTGTCGTGGTAGACCCGGCGAGTCGGCGATCTTGGCCTTCGGGGTGGAGAGTGCACAGTGGTTGCACCCCCACCGGTCCTATCGCCACCGGCTCGTGCCTGGCTGACTTGCCGCGGTTGCGAAGTACTCGGCTGCCACGGGATGTCGCCGTTGGCGAAGCCGATGAGACTCTGAATGGTGGCCCTCCAGTCGTCGATCGTGTCTGCCGCTGGAGGGTAATCTAGGAGCAGTTGAGCTCGCGCCAAAGCTTCTGCCGGAGTGGTGGGCGGCGGCGGCGAACGGTGCGAGGAACGGGATATGCTCGGACTTCTAACTATGTTAGAAGGAGCAGTATCTCGTCCAGGTGACCGTGCCCCGCTCGCGCCAGCATGTTGGCGTGCATGCTGGTCTTGAGCACTCCGGGATCCACCAGCTTGATCTTGGCCCAGCAAACGTATGGTACCATGAGTACCATGACGCTGCTGGTCCCGCGTCTCCTGGGATGGGCGCGGTGCGTGTACGGACGCCGAGGTCTTGGAGTGCGCCCGGTCGTTGTAGGAGCCGACCGCGCCGCCGATGTGCAGCGCAGCCTTGTCCTTGGACCTGGCAGCACCGTGAGCTCCCTCGTCGACGTCTGTTCTTCCGCCGGCGTCTACCCCACCAGCCGTTCGCTCCGGCGATGGTGGGTTCGGCGCGGACGGAGCAGCCGCCTCCGAAGCCTTCTTCTTCGGCGGCATGTCGATGAAGATGACGAAGATTTAGCTCGTGCGAACGCCGGATCAGGTTCACACAACCTCGGCGCTCCCCTCCCTGGCGCGCCAAAGATGTCGGGGGTGCTAATCCCACGGACACCTATGGGACCGGCGGACCGAGCCCCTTTCGGTTCGGCAGGGGGTGGAAAGAGCACGAAGAGCAGATCGAGGCGAAGCGCACGAGCACGCGATCAGTTTACCCAGGTTCGGGCCGCATGGATGCGTAAAACCCTACTCCTGCTTTGTGGTTTGTATTAATTTCTTGCTCGGGAGTGCTGTGTGCTACAGTACACTTTAGTAGCTAACGAGACCGAGCGTGAGTGTGATCTGTTGGCCGACCCCCTCTACGTTGCGCATGGGCCTCCTTTTATATGCTCAAGGGGTCACCGACAGGTGGCAACATAGACGAGGGTAAAAATGGAAAAGTCGTGGCGGTTGGCACCGCCGCCTACTATAGTGTATCATACCTAACTCTGACGGCAGGGGACAAGGGCATTAAATGCCTGTCTGCGTCGCCTAGACGATGCAGAAAGGGACCGCCAGGGACACCACCGCTCGCCACGATGACGATCTTGTCAGCGCCGCTTGCCACCGTCTACCTCTGGCTGCACAGCCTCCCGCCACGTACGCCTGAAAGGGTCCCAGAGCGACACGTTGGCGGATGTGCTGGAGTGCAGATACAGAGTGGAGGCTTGCCGTGGCAAGCGCCTTGCCGCGGTCGTTGTCTTGTCGCGTCCGGGAGCTTGTCGCTCACCGGGCCTTGCCGGGACGCGTGGTGCATTGCGGCAAGTTCCTTGAGATGCCTTGGTTGGCCTTCCTGGCAAACTCCTCTTGCCGGGGTCTTGTCTCCTTCCCGGCAAGCTCCTCTTGCCGGGGTCTTGGATACTTTGTTCTTGAATGGCTCCAAAGGAACCACGGAGGACCTTGGCGGTCACCCGGCAAGCCTTGCCGCGGGACGCTGCGACTGCCCGTGCACAAGTTCGGGATACTAGGGTACCCCTACTCTTAGTACACCGACAAAGAACAATGAAATCTACGGGCACATAATTTCTATTTGCAACAATAAGAACATCATTAATCCTTCATATAGGTTTCTTAATAGTAGAATCTGCAAGATGCAAGTTTAGAGAGCAATCATCAAAATCGCGGAAATCTAGCAGATCACACAAAGTTTTGGGGATAGTGGAGACACTAGCACCCAAATCACACAAAGCATAAAACTCATGATCTTTAATTTTAATTTTAATAGTTGGTTCCCACTCATCATAGAGTTTTCTTGGGATAGAAACTTTCAACTCAAGTTTTTCTTCATAAGATTGCATCAAGGCATCAACAATATGTTCGGTGAAGGCTTTCTTTTGACTATAAGCATGTGGAGAATTTAGCACGGATTGCAACAAGGAAATACAATCAATTAAAGAGCAACTTTCATAATTAAATTCCTTGAAATCCAATATAGTGGGTTTAGCGACATCTAGATTTTTTATTTCTTTTAATCCCACTTTCATCAATTTCATCATAAAGATCTAAATACTCTGAATTTTTAGAACGCCTTCTAGGTAAAGGAAGATCATATTCAGTTTCATCAAGATTCATATTGCAAAACAAAGATTTAATAGGAGACACATCAATAACTTTTAGATCTCCATCTTGATTTTTATAGGAATTGGAAGGACACGCTTTAATAAAGGCATCTTTGGAAGCACGCATCCTAGCGGTTCTTTCCTTGCACTCATCAATGGAAATTCTCATGGCTTTGAGAGACTCATTGATATCATGCTTAGGAGGAATAGATCTAAGCTTTAAAGAATCAATTTCAAGGGAAATTCTATCAACGTTCCTAGCCAAATCATCAACTTTAAGCAATTTCTCTTCAAGCAAAGCATTAAAATCCTTTTGTGAATTCATAAACTCTTTAACACTATTCTCAAATTCAGAGGGCATCTTATTATAATTTCCATAAGAGTTGTTGTAGGAATTCCCATAATTATTAGAAGGATTACTATGATATGGCCTAGGATTAAAATTCCCTCTATAAGCGTTGTTACCAAAATTATTCCTACCAACAAAATTCACATCCATAGATTCATTATTATTCTCAATCAAAGTAGACAAAGGCATATCATTAGGATCAGAAGAAACACTCTTGGTAGCAAATAATTTCATAAGTTCATCCATCTTTCCACTCAAAACATTGATTTCTTCTATCGCATGCACTTTTTTATTAGAAGATCTTTCAGTATGCCATTGAGAATAATTAACCATAATATTATCTAGGATTTTAGTGGCATCTCCTAAAGTGATTTCCATAAAAGTGCCTCCCGTGGCCGAATCTAAAAGATTTCTAGAAGCAAAATTCAATCCGGCATAAAAAAAATTGTATAATCATCCACAAATTCAAACCATGAGTAGGGCAATTACGTATCATTAATTTCATTCTCTCCGAAGCTTGTGCAACATGTTCATGATCAAGTTGCTTAAAGTTCATAATATCGTTTCTAAGAGAGATGATCTTAGCGGGAGGGAAATACTTAGAGATAAAAGCATCTTTGCACTTGTTCCAAGAATCAATACTATTTTTAGGCAAATACGAAAACCAAGCTTTAGCACGATCTCTAAGCGAAAAAGGAAATAGCTTCAATTTAACGACATCATTATCGACATCTTTTTTCTTTTGCATATCACATAAATCAACGAAGCTATTCAGATGAGTAGCGGCATCTTCACTAGGAAGGCCGGCGAATTGATCTTTCATAACAAGATTCAACAAAGCAGTATTGATTTCACAAGATTCAGCATTGGCAAGAGGAGCAATCGGAGTGCTAAGGAAATCATTATTATTGGTATTGGTGAAGTCACACAATTCGGTAGTATCTTGAGCCATCGCGACAAACAAGCAATCCAACACACGAGCAAACAAAAGGCAAGCGGGCAAAAATAGGCAAATAGAGAGGGAGGAGGAGAAGGAGATTGGGAAAGAGTGGGCGAATAAAACGACAAGGGTGAAGTGGGGGAGAGGAAAACGAGAGACAAATTGCAAATAATGTAATGCGAGAGATAGGGATTGTGATGGGTACTTGGTATGTTGACTTTTTGCGTAGACTCCCCAGCAACGGCACCAGAATTTCTTCTTGCTACCTCTTGAGCTTGCGTTGGATTTCCCTGAGAAAGGATGATACAGCAGAGTAGCGTAAGTATTTCCCTCAGTTTTTTAGAACCAAGGTATCAATCCAGTAGGAGGCCACACTCAAGTCCCTCATACCTGCACAAAATGATAGCTACTCGCAACCAACGCGATTAGGGGTTGTCAATCCCTTCACGGTCACTTACGAGAGTGAGATCTGATAGATATAATATTTTTGTATTTTTGGTATAGAGATGCAAAGTGAAAAGTAAAAGGCAAAGTAAAAAAGCAAAGTAAGATTAAAGTGATGGAGATTGATATGATGAGAATAGACCCGGGGGTCATAGGTTCCACTAGTGGCTTCTCTCAAGAGCATAAGTATTCTACGGTGGGTGAACAAATTACTGTTGAGCAATTGACAGAATTGAGCATAGTTATGAGAATATCTAGGCATGATCATGTATATAGGCATCACGTCCATGACAAGTAGACCGAAACGATTCTGCATCTACTACTATTACTCCACTCATCAACCGCTATCCAGCATGCATCTAGAGTATTAAGTTAAAAACAGAGTAACGCTTTAAGCAATATGACATGATGTAGAGAGATAAATTCATGCAATATGAAATAAACCCCATCTTGTTATCCTCGATGGCAATGATGTAATACGTGCCTTGCTGCCCCTTCTGTCACTGGGAAAGGACACCGCAAGATCGAACCCAAAGCTAAGCACTTCTCCCATGGCAAGAACTACCAATCTAGTTGGCCAAACCAATCGGATAATTCGAAGAGACTTGGAAAGATAACCAATCATACATAAAAGAATTCAGAGAAGATTCAAATATTATTCATAGATAGACTTGATCAGAAACCCACAATTCATCGGTCTCAACAAACACACCGCAAAAAGAAGAAGATTACATCGAATAGATCTCCACGAGAGAGGGGGAGAACTTTGTATTGAGATCCAAAAAGAGAGAAGAAACCATCTAGCTACTAACTATGGACCCGAAGGTCTGAGGTAAACTACTCACACTTCATCGGAGGGGCTATGATGATGTAGAAGCCCTCCGTGATGACGGCCTTCTCCGGCGGAGCTCCAGAACAGGCCCCAAGATGGGATCTCGTGGATACAGAAAGTTGCGGCAGTGGAATTAGGTTTTTGGCTCCTGTTCTGATCGTTTGGGGGTACGTAGGTATATATAGGAGGAAGGAGTACGTCGGTGGAGCGCCGAGGGGCCCACGAGGCAGGGGGCGCGCCCCCCACCCTCGTGACCGCCTCTTTGACTCCTTGGAGTAGGGTCCAAGTCTCCTGGATCACGTTCGGCAAGAAAATCACGTTCCCGAAGGTTTTATTCCGTTTGGACTCCGTTTGATATTCTATTTCTCAGAAATACTGAAATAGGCAAAAAAACAGCAATTCTGGGCTGGGCCTCCGGTTAATAGGTTAGTCCCAAAAATAATATAAAAGTGGAAAATAAAGCCCAATATAGTCCAAAACAGTAGATAATATAGCATGGAGCATTCAAAAATTATAGATACGTTGGAGACGTATCATCATACACCCACCAAATACCTTCCTCAAAACAGCCACCATACCTACCTATCATGGCATTTCCATAGCCATTCCGAGATATATTGCCATGCAACTTTCCACCGTTTCGTTCATTATGACATGCTCCATCATTGTCATATTGCTAGCATGATCATGTAGTTGACATCGTATTTGTGGCAAAGCCATCATTCATAATTCTTTCATACATGTCACTCTTGATTCATTGCATATCCCGGTACACCGCCGGAGGCATTCATATAGAGTCATATTTTGTTCTAAGTATTGAGTTGTAATTGTTGAGTTGTAAGAAAAATAAAAAGTGTGATGATCATCATTTTTAGAGCATTATCCCAAGTGAGGAAAGGATGATGGAGACTATGATTCCCCCACAAGTCGGGATGAGACTCCGGACGAAAAAAAGAGGCCATAAAAAAGAGAAGGCCCAAAAAAGTGAGAGAAAAAGAGAGAAGGGACAATGTTACTATCCTTTTACCACACTTATGCTTCAAAGTAGCACCATGATCTTCATGATAGAGAGTCTCTCATTCTGTCACTTTCATATACTAGTGGGAATCTTTCATTATAAAACTTGGCTTGTATATTCCAATGATGGGCTTCCTCAAAATGCCCTAGGTCTTCGTGAGCAAGCGAGTTGGATGCACACCCACTTAGTTTCTTTTGTTGAGCTTTCATATACTTATAGCTCTAGTGCATCTATTGCATGGCAATCCCTACTCACTCACATTGATATCTATTGATGGGCATCTCCATAGCCCGTTGATACGCCTAGTTGATGTGAGACTGTCTTCCCCCCTTTTTGTCTTCTCCACAACCACCATTCTATTCCACCTATAGTGCTATATCCATGGCTCATGCTCATGTATTGCGTGAAGATCGAAAAAGTTTTGAAAATGTCAAAAGTATGAAACAATTGCTTGGCTTGTCATCGGGGTTGTGCATGATGTAAATACTTTGTGTGGTGAAGATAGAGCATAGCCAGACTATATGATTTTGTAGGGATAGCTTTCTTTGGCCATATTATTTTGAGAAGACATAATTGCTTTGTTAGTATGCTTGAAGTATTATTATTTTTATGTCAACATGAACTTTTGTCTTGAATCTTTTGAATCTGAATATTCATACCACAATTAAGAAGATTTACATTGAAATTATGCCAAGTAGCACTCTGCATCAAAAATTCTGTTTTTATCATTTACCTACTCGAGGACGAGCAGGAATTAAGCTTGGGGATGCTTGATACGTCTCCAACGTATCTATAATTTTTGATTGCTCCATGCTATATTATCTACTGTTTTGGACATTATTGGGCTTTATTATCCAATTTTATATTATTTTGGGACTAACCTATTAACCAGCGGCCCAACCCAGAAATGTTGTTTTTTTCCTGTTTTAGGGTTTCGAATAAAAGGAATATCAAACGGAGTCCAAACGGAATGAAACCTTCGGGAACGTGATTTTCTCACCGAATACAACTCAGGAGACTTGGACCCTATGTCAAACCAATTAACAAGAGGCCACAAGGTAGGGGGCGCGCCTGCCCCCCCCCCCCCAGGCGTGCCCTCCACCATCGTGGGCCCCCTATTGCTCCACCGACGTACTTCTTCCTCCTATATATATCCACGTACCCCCAAACGATCAGAGGCGGAGCCAAAAACCTAATTCCACCGCCGCAACTTTCTGTATCCACGAGATCCCATCTTGGGGCCTGTTTCGGAGCTCCGCCGGAGGGGGCATTGATGTCTACTACACAACCTTCTTCTTGTGGACGTTGTTGGGCCTCCAAGTGCAGAGGTTTGTAGGACAGTACCAAATTTCCCTCAAGTGGATGACCTAAGGTTTATCAATCCGTGGAAGGCGTTGGATGAAGATGGTCTCTCTCAAGCAACCCTGCAACCAAATAACAAAGAGTCTCTTGTGTCCCCAACACACCCAATACAATGGTAAATTATATAGGTGCACTAGTTCGGCGAAGAGATGGTGAAACAAGTGGTATATGGATAGTAGATAAAGGTATTTGTAATCTGAAGTTATAAAAACAGCAAGGTAACTAATGATAAAAGTGAGCGTAAACAGTATTGCAATGATAGGAAACAAGGCCTAGGGTTCATGCTTTCGCTAGTGTAAGTTCCCTCAACAATGATAACATAATTGGATCACATAACCATCCCTCAACATGCAACAAAGAGTCACTCCAAAGTCACTAATAGCGGAGAACGAATGAAGAGATTATGGTAGGGTACGAAACCACCTCAAAGTTATTCTTTCCAATCAATCCGTTGGGCTATTCCTATAAGTGTCACAAACAGCCCTAGAGTTCGTACTAGAATAACACCTTAAGACACAAATCAATCAAAACCCTAATGTCACCTAGATACTCCAATGTCACCTCAAGTATCTGTGGGTATGATTATACGATATGCGTCACACAATCTCAGATTCATCTATTCAACCAACACAAAGGACCTCAAAGAGTGCCCCAAAGTTCTACCGGAGAATCACGACGAAAACGTGTGCCAACCCCTATGCATAGGTTCATGGGCGGAACCCGCAAGTTGATCACCAAAACATACATCAAGTGAATCACGTGGTATCCCATTGTCACCACAGATACGCACGGCAAGACATACATCAAGTGTTCTCAAATATTTAAAGACTCAATCCGATAAGATTACTTCAAAGGGGAAACTCAATTCATTACAAGAGAGAAGCGGGGGAGGAGAAACATAGGATCCAACTATAATAGCAAAGCTCGCGATACATCAAGATCGTGCCAAATCAAGAACACGAGAGAGAGAGAGAGAGAGAGATCAAACACATAGTTACTGGTACATACCCTCAGCCCCGAGGGAGAACTACTCCCTCCTCGTCATGGAGAGCACCGGGATGATGAACATGGCCACCGGAGAGGGATTGCCCCCTCCGGCAGGGTGCCGGAACGGGTCTAGATTGGTTTTCGGTGGCTACGAAGGCTTCTGGCGGCGGAACTCCCGATCTATTGTGCTCTCTGGAAGTTTTACGATACGTAGGTATATATGGGTGAAAGGAGTACATCGGTGGACCGAAGGGGGGGCACGAGGCAAGGGGGCGCGCCCCCTACCCTCGTGAGCACCTCCTTCATCTTCTGACGTAGGGTCCAAGTCTATCCGGTAGGTTTCCTTCCAAAAATAACTTCTCCAGTTGATTTCATTCCGTTTCGACTCCGTTTGATATTCCTTTTCTTCGAAACACTAAAATAGGCATAAAACAGCAAATCTGGGCTGGGCCTCCGGTTAATTGGTTAGTCCCAAAAGTAATATAAAACTGGATAATAAAGCCCAATAGTGCCCAAAACAGTAGATAATATAGCATGGAGCAATCAAAAATTATAGATACGTTGGAGACGTATCAAGCATCCCCAAGCTTAATTCCTGCTCGTCCTCGAGTAGGTAAATGATAAAAAGATAATTTTTGGTGTGGAATGCTAGTGGGCATAATTTCAATGCAATTCTTCTTACTTGTGATATGAATATTCAGATCCAAAAGATTCAAGATAAAAGTTCATATTGACATAAAAATAATAATACTTCAAGCGTACTAACTAATTAATCATGTCTTCTCAAAATGACATGGCTAAAGAAAGTTATCCCTACAAAATCATATAGTCTGGCTATGCTCCATCTTCACCACACAAAATATTTAAATCATGCACAACCCCGATGACAAGCCAAGCAATTGTTTCATACTTTTGATGTTCTCAAACTTTTTCAATCTTCACGCAATACATGAGCATGAGCCATGGACATAGCACTATAGGTGGAATAGAATGGTGGTTGTGGAGAAGACAAAAGGAGAAGATAGTCTCACATCAACTAGGTGTATCAACGGGCTATGGAGAGTCCCATCAATAGATATCAATGTGAGTGAGTAGGGATTGCCATGCAACGGATGCACTAGAGCTATAAATTTATGAAAGCTCAAAAGAAACTAAGTGGGTGTGCATCCAACTTGCTTGCTCACGAAGACCTAGGGCATTTTGAGGAAGCCCATCATTGGAATATACAAGCCAAGTTCTATAATGAAAGATTCCCACTAGTATATGAAAGTGACAACATAGGAGACTCTCTATCATGAAGATCATGGTGCTACTTTGAAGCACAAGTGTGGTAAAAGGATAGTAGCATTGTCCCTTCTCTCTTTTTCTCTCATTCATTTTTTTATTTTTTTTATTTGGGCCTTTTCTCTTTTTATGGCCTCTTTTCTTTCTCTTTTTTCATTTGGGCTTCTTTGGCCTCGTTTCTTTCTTTTTCGTCCAGAGTCTCATCCCGACTTGTGGGGGAATCATAGTCTCCATCATCCTTTCCTCACTGGGACAATGCTTGAATAATGATGATCATCACACTTTTATTTACTTACAACTCGAGAATTACAACTCGATACTTATAACAAGATATGACTCTATATGAATGCCTTCGGCGGTGTACCGGGATGTGCAATGACTCATAAGTGACATGTATGAAAGAATTATCAATGGTGGCTTTGCCACAAATACGATGTCAACTACATGATCAAGCTAAGCAATATGACAATGATGAAGCGTGTCATAATAAATGGAACGGTGGAAAGTTGCATGGCAATATATCTCGGAATGGCTATGGAAATGCCATAATAGGTAGGTATGGTGGTTGTTTTGAGGAAGGTATATGGTGGGTGTATGGTACCGGCGAAAGTTGCGCGGTACTAGAGAGGCTAGCAATGGTGGAAGGGTGAGAGTGCGTATAATCCATGGACTCAACATTAGTCATAAAGAACTCACATACTTATTGCAAAAATCTATTAGTTATCAAAACAAAGTACTACGCGCATGCTCCTAGGGGATAGATTGGTAGGAAAAGACCATCGCTCGTCCCCGACCGCCACTCATAAGGAAGGCAATCAATAAATAAATCATGCTCCGACTTCATCACATAACGGTTCACCATACGTGCATGCTACAGGAATCACAAACTTCAACACAAGTATTTCTCAAATTTATAACCACTCAACTAGCATGACTCTAATATCACCATCTCCATATCTCAAAACAATTATCAAGTATCAAACTTCTCATAGTATTCAACACACTCATAAGAGAATTTTTATTATTCTTGAATACCTAGCATATTAGGATTTTAAGCAAATTACCATGCTATTTAAGACTCTCAAAATAATATAAGTGAAGCATGAGAGTTCATCTATTTCTTCAAAATAAAACTACGACCATGCTCTAAAAGATATAAGTGAAGCACTAGAGCAAATGACAAACTACTCTGAAGGATATAAGTGAAGATCAATGAGTAGTTGAATAAGTATGCAACTATGTGAAGACTCTCTAACATTTAATAATTTCAGATCTTGATACTTTATTCAAACAGCAAGAAAAATAAAATAAAATAAAATGATATCTAAGAATAGCAAACATCATGTGAAGAAGGAAAAACTTAGGATCAACCGAAACTAACCGATAGTTGTTGAAGAAGAAAGGTGGGATGCCAACCAGGGCATCCCCAAGCTTAGACGCTTGAGACTTCTTGGAATATTATCTCGGGATGCCTTGGTGTAACGCCCCAAGACTGGAGCTTCAGATGCCTTCCGTGGTTTCCGGGTTTCGTCGTGTGATTTGTTTGGTTCTTTGCATTCATCATTGCATCATGTGCATTGCATCATGTCACCATGCCATCATGTTATTTCTTTTCTTAACTCAACTAAATAAATGGCATGGATCTTTGATCCATTTCAATCGAGGGAATTCACTTGTGATTTCTCTTTATAACATATTAAAGCCTCTCAATACTATTAGGGAGCTATAATAAAAATTATTCCATTTATTTGGAATTAACCATAACACACTTGAAAATATCCCATGCCTTTGTTATCTCAAATCTTGGTCTCCAAACTTTGCCCATATACCCTTTCGTCATTTTCCGGAGCTCCGCCTAAATTCTCAACATTTTTGGACACTTCCAAAACCTAGTCCTAGTTCAAACCCATTTGAATTAAATTCAAATGAGTTTGAATTTACATATTCCAATCTTGGCCTTTTATATTTTCTCGAAACAAGCGTATTTTTGTGAGTTTGGGAAATTATCCCCATGTCCAAAAAAATCTTTTCCTAATCATCTCTTTCTTTTCCTCTCTTATTGTCTTTTCTACTAAAGAAATATGAGGGGGGAGAGAGAGGTCCAGTTGGCCACTTGGGCCTCAGTGCCAGGTCAACCAGCAGCCCAGCCCAGGCCAACCTCCCATGTAGGCCCACCTAACTATACCTTGCGGCCTGACCTAGATGGCCCGAAGCCCAGGTCCTGCACCGCACTTCTCTCCCTCTCGATCCCTCCCTCGCGCCGCCAGGAGAGGAGGCCACGTGCTCGACCCCTTCTCTGCCCGATCCCACTTCTCTCCCTCTCGTTCTCTCCCTCCCGATCCTCATCTCCTTTCCCTCGCGCCGCCACTCACTCCTCACGCCACGAGAGCCCCGTGCTTGATCCCTTCTCCTCCCTCGCGCGTCACCACACGCAGGAGAAGGTGCGCCGACCGTCTTCTTCCCCCATCTCCATCGATCCCCACTCAGAGGAGCCCCTCTGCCTTGCCGTTGCTCCTCCACACGTCGACGAACAGGACCACGTCGCGGCCATGGCATCACCGTCCTCCCAGCGCCCCCTCTCTGTCGGACCAGCGCTCATCCACGCCAGATCCTGCAGCCCCGCGTAGTCCTCTCCTCTGGTCCTTCTTCGTCCTCCCGGGTGAGCTGCTGCGACGCCGCACCCACACAAGTCTAGCTGTGCATCCCCTCTGCGCCAACACCACGGCCTCGCCGGCCAGCCATCGGAGTTGTCGACCCGACCTGCCCTGCCGCGCTCTACCCCTTCCCTGCGTCCCCGTCTCGCCGGAGCGCACCACCACCATCGCAGTCCTGCGCCACCTCACGAGGGATGGCCTCTTGGCTGCCCGCAGGAACCTTGCTCTGCTCCGGCCCCAACATCCACCCGTGACAGTTGTTGCTGCCGCGACTCGAGCTGTTGCTCCCTGCTTCTCCACTATCATCGCCTCTTTGCCATGGCCATCGCCGAGTTCCCCCCAGGACCCCCTGCAATCATGTACAGGGAAAAAACAAGACTGAAGACTGACCGTGGACATGTGCCTGGTGCTACTTGGATTCATCAAGACCGCCTACCTGGATCGTCAACTACCGTCTCCGGGATTCACCAAGTACCAAGACGTACGGTGCCCGAACGTCCACCACAACAGCGCCAAGTTCCACCACCGACGACCATTTTGGATACGTCAAGACCCGGACTGACAAGTACCATGGCACCGAAGACCTTTGATGCGTCAAGTCCCTTTTCAAAAGTGTACCACTACCGCCGTCTTCGGAATCACTAAGAACGACAAGTACCTTGATGCCCGATTCATAGAACAACTACCGTCGCCGACGACCCAAGTACCACTACCGTCGACCCTTGAAGACCCCGTGGATGTCTAGTTCCATGTCGCGACCCCGAACATCTACGGACGCATACGACTTCCGTGGCCGAAGACCCATGTACAACTATCGTCGCCGTGTACGACTACCTCCACTACGAACGTCCTGAGAACGTCTACTTCCTCTACTTGGCACCGAACGAGAGCCGTCCCGTTTGCACACTTCGAAGGTATAACCCCGAGACGACATCCGTGAACGAATGCTTGCGATGTTTGGGATGCTCATGTTTGCACCGTGTCCAAATTGTGACTCGTTTCCTTGTCGCCAACTAGTGGGACACCCGGAATCCGGGAGCGCCCCACCATCTTATGCACGCATCCGCACACTTCTCCTTTGCATCGGTATCTCAATCGAGTTACCGGAACCGGAACGCTGCCATGGCACCATTTTCGTTATCGTTGCCGTGGCACCCCTTTTTCGTTTTCGCCACGATGACAAATGCTTCATAATGCTCTTGTCAACATTTTCTTAAAATTGCATAAAACTTGTTCATGTCATCCGCATCATGATAACAACAATTAAAATGTTTAATTTGTTGTTTGCATTAATTTGCTAAATGCATATGGGGATTTACCGGTTTTGTTGTTTATTATATCCGGCCCCATTTAAATTGTTTAGATGGTATAGTTTGTTATGCTACACCCCTTGCCATGCTAACAATATTTAATCTTGTTAGGTACATAAACGGGAGAGAACTAAATAAGTCATGTGGTGTTTTCTTCAATATGTAACTCCGTTGCATAATGAGCTCCACTTAATTTGTAGTATTGTTTGTGCACTTTGCCATGCCATGCTTCTTTAAACCGGACATGCATCATACTCGATTGTGCATCATGCCATGTTGATGTGTTGGTTGTTTACTATGTTGTTTGCTTCTTTCTGGTGTTGCTTCTTCGGGTTAGTTCCGTTAATTTTGCGTTTGTGAGGACCCGTTCAACTATGTCTGTTTGTCTTCTTCGTGGACTCGTTCTTCTTCCTTGCGGGATTTCAGGCAAGATGACCATACCCTCGAAATCACTTCTATCTTTGCTTGCTAGTTGCTCGCTCTTTTGCTATGCCTATGCTGCGATACCTACCACTTGCTTATTATGCCTCCCATATTGTTGAACCAAGCCTCTAACCCACCTTGTCCTAGCAAACCGTTGTTTGGCTATGTTACCGCTTTGCTCAGCCCCTCTTATAGTGTTGTTAGTTGCAGGTGAAGATTGAAGTTTGTTCCTTATTGGAACATGGAGATGTTGTTCCTTGTTGGAACATGTTACTTGTTGGGATATCACAATATATCTTATTTAATTAATGCATCTATATACTTGGTAAAGGGTGGAAGGCTCGGCCTTATGCCTGGTATTTTGTTCCACTCTTGTCGCCCTAGTTTCCGTCATATCGGTGTTATGTTCTCGGATTTTGCGTTCATTACGCGGTTGGGTAATTACGGCAACCCCTTGACAGTTCGCCTTGAATAAAACTCCTCCAGCAATGCCCAACATTGGTTTTACCATTCGCCACCTAGCCTTTTTCTTTCCCTTGGGTAGGCCTGCCCAAGGGTCATCTTTATTAAACCCCCGGGCCAGTGCTCCTCTGAGTGTTGGTCCAAACTGAGTGATGTCCGGAGCTACCAGGGGCAACTCTGGGCTGGCCCACCCAACGTTTGGCTCATCCGGTGTGCCCTGAGAACGAGATATGTGCAGCTCCTATCGGGATTTGTCGGCACATCTGGGTTGCTTTGCTGGTCTTGTTTTACCATTGCCGAAATGTCTTGTAACCGGGATTCCGACTCTGATCGGGTCTTCCCGCTAGAAGGAATATCCTTCGTTGACCGTGAGAGCTTGTGATGGGCTAAGTTGGGACTCCCCTGCAGGGATTTGAACTTTCGAAAGCCGTGCCCGTGGTTATGGGCAGATGGGAATTTGTTAACATCCGGTTGTAGAAAATCTGAAGTTAACCTTAATTAAAATGCATCAACCGCGTGTGTAACCGTGATGGTCTCTTTCTGGCGGAGTCCGGGAAGTGAACACGGTGTTGGAGTTATGCTTGACGTAGGTTGTTCTAGGATCACTTCTTGATCATAGTTTTCGATCGTGCTTTGCCTTCTCTTCTCGCTCTCATTTGCGTATGTTAGCCACCATATATGCTAGTCTCTTGTTGCAGCTCCACCACATACCTTTTACCCTACCTATAAGCTTAAATAGTCTTGATCACGAGGGTGCGAGATTGCTGAGTCCCCGTGGCTCACAGATTCTTCCAAAACCAGTTTGCAGGTGCCGATGAGTCCATGTAGATGACGCAACCAAGCTCAGGAGGAGCTCGATGAAGATTTTGTCCTTTGTGTCGTTTCGTTCTAGTTGATCAGTAGTGGAGCCCAGTTGGGGTCGATCGGGGACCTTGTCGCATTTGGGGTTCCTCTTTTATTTTGGTTCCGTAGTCGGACCTTGATTGTAATTGGATGATGTAATGCTTTATTCATGTATTGTGTGAAGTGGCAATTGTAAGCCAACTATTTATCTCTTTCCCTTATGTATTACATGGGTTGTGTGAAGATTACCTCACTTGCGACATTGCTTTCAATGCGGTTATGCCTCTAAGTCATGCTTTGACACATGGGAGATATAGCCGCATCGAGGGCATTACAAGTTGGTATCAGAGCCTTCCCCGACCTTAGGAGCACCCACTGCTTGATCGAATTAGCTGCCGTTGTTGAGTCTAGAAAAATGTTTTGAGTCATTTAGGAATTATATATCGGAGAGTTAGAAATTCTTTTTACTCCTCAGTCCCTTCGTCTCTCTGGTGAGGTATCCTGACGTAGAGTTTTGACTCTTCTCTTCTCAAATTTCACTAAAAAAATTTAGGATCATGCGGGTATTTTGGAATCGTTCCGATGGTTTTGTGACGAGAACATTGTTCTTGGTGCCTCCTGTCATTTAGGGGTTGTGGCAGTGTCCCGGGGAGTTGAGCTCCGAGGTGTTGTCGTCACAATTTTATCGTTGCAGTTCTGGAATACCTGAGTTTAGTTTGCCGACATCGAAAATCTCTTTTATGCAGTTGTTGGTGAGATAACCTCGACGCCACCCAGTACTGGGGCGGGAGTTCGGGAGTATTGCCATAACTTGTATAACGGATGCTTTTCGAAGGTTGAGGTAGATGATTTCCGAAGGTTTCTTGGTTATGTGTTGAAGGATGGATATAGCTGGATGTAGGATTTGTTAGTTTTGGGTGAGATATTATGCTTCCCCTGTATCCCCAACACCTGATTGCATAACCGGAAAAATTCGGGAGTTTATAAGTGGGAATTCAAGTAGCTCTTAGGATATCTTTCCGACAGATGTATGATATGAAATTGGGGTTCGACGTCTAGTGGTCCGCCTATTCACGGTCGGTTTTATAGTGGTCTCGTTGTGTCTTAAAGAGTCCTTGGCTATGCCGACTCAGGGACGCTTCATATGTCATGTGCACTGCCTTGTACATGATGGTGCTGTACGATCGAGCCCGTGTAGGCCCCACCACGAAAACTTCGGACAAAATCTCTATCATATGTTTGTTCCGGCTTATTCTGCTAGCCAATCCTTTGTTTTTTTTTGAGTTGTGGTATTCGAGTTGCTTCGAAGTCAAATGTTGATTCCATCCCTTGTCTAAGTGGTGTTCTCATATTCCTATGTGAATATTAATCCTTCTTGATCATCGAGATTGTCTTTCCAATCCTTTTCAACCGGCGTGTTTTCTCTTCAAGTGGATCCGATCATTTCAACAACTGCTAGATCAAGTATCAGTTCTTCTCAACGGTGTTTGTTTCATCCGTCTCCAAGTTGCCTTTGTTTTTCCCGCCCACCCACCCTTGTTTCTTCAAGGACTCGGATTTCTTTATCAAGTATCCATCTTATGGATGTGAATCCTCTTTACTCCTCTCTTTCAATGTTCTTATCCGGTGACTCTCATGAAGATCCTGACGGAACCTCAAGTTCATCATTATTCATTCTCTTTTCTTCTCCGGTGGACCAATTCAAGCTTTTGGTGTTGATCATATCCCTTTTTCCTTGTTTCAAATACCTTATCTTGCCGGTGCTCCTCATATTCATTCATTTCTCGCTATTCTATTGTTCCGGAGAGCTAAAGATATCTCGAAGATTCATGTTTCCACTCTGCATTCGTTCAAGATCTTTCGAGGATGTTCTCTCATTCAAGTCTTTTAATTCAACCGGTGCAATCTATCTTCCAAGGGACCTTTTCAACGGTGTATCTTTTGAGTGGGCCCTAACCCACAGGTCTTTTCCCAGGATCTTACCTGACTCTTCTTATTTTACCGGAGCTTCTCAAATTCTTTTCAAAGTTTGACGTAAGAATGAAGTATCATCAGTCAAATGTCTTTCTCCAAGATCTTTCAAATTCTTTCACCATTGGTTCAACCTTTCTAATTTTTTAGTCCGGAGTACCCCAATAATTCATGGTGGTGTTTCTCATCGTCATTCTTAGATTGGAAGACCGAAGAAGATTTTTTTTCTCTCTCAATCTTGCTCCATTCTCTTCAACATTCGTGATTCTAGCTTTTTGCCAACCTCTCATAATTATTTGCGATTGTGAGATATTCTTTTCACCCATCTAGAGTAATTCAGAGTATTTTCAGTTTCATTCTACGGATCCCATCATTTTAGAAGACTTGTTCATACTTAGCTTTCATCTATGGTTCTCTAAATCTTACCGATGCATCGATCAAATACCCTCTAATCAGTTCATGATCTCTTCGCTCTTTTGTATCTAAACTCTCTAATGTATATTCGTTCTTTTGCTAATTCTTACCGGTGATTCATCCTTTTACTTCATTCGTTGTTCAATTCTTACGGTGGTTCGTTCAAGAGTTCTCGTCATTCGTTATCATATCAATTTATTCGTTGTTTTCAATCCTTCCAGTGGACCGTCGAAGACCTTTCCAAGGTTGCGCAATATCTATCTTAATCCTTTCTTCGAGAATAAGCAATATGCCAAATCTGTTCATTGTCATCAATTTAATTGGTGAAGGATAAGCATAATGTAATTCTAATTCTTGTTTCATCCAAGTGATTATATTCTTATTCCGGAGGCCCTTCAAATTCTCGGTTTCATTTGTTTCATCTTCTCTTTTTCCCGGAGTTCCAAGTTCTCTCAATTATATCATCATGGAGATCCATCTGAATCATTACAAGGTTTCACCTTGTGTTTTCAATTTCTCTTTCTTTTTATTCTTTTATTACCAGAGTTCTTCATGGAGGTTATACATGGTGGTTCATCAAGGGTTTAATTCCTTCTCGAAGGGTTCATCAAGATTCTTTTCAGAGGAGCTCAAGCATTCTTCATCTTGCATTCCAAAGTGCAATTCTTTCTACCGTATCATTGGAGGTGGTCTTATGTCATTCTTGATAATTTTCCATCGTGTTTCTTGATTCACAAGTTATCAAGAATGAGATATTTTAAATCCATCAATCTCGTCATTGGAGTTATCTTGGTTTAGATTTCACCGAAAGCCTTCCATTGGGAATGTTGCTATTTATGGTGCTTATAAATGACCCAAGTTTTTCATTTATCCTTCCGGTGAAATAGTTTCTCGTCTCTTTGTTCTTATCAATCCAATTCTTTTCCCGTGAGTGGCAGGTTGTCACCTCATAATTTGGGATGTATTCTATAAGACCAAATCAAGCGTATTCTTTTTGTTGTTGGTGTTCCAACAACTCCGCTCGACCCGTCTCCTAAGGATGCCTTCTCAAGCTCTTTTGTGGCATAAGATGGCATTTTCTTCTCCATTCTTTTATTTCAATTATCCATCTTCTATTCTTTTGTTCCGGAGCCATTGTGATGTTGCTTTTTTCTCTCATCATCTTGGATCGTGTTCTTTACGTGCTTATCCATTTAACCGGAGTGTGTGTCCTCTGCTCAAGTTCTTTTCATCGTATCAAGTCTTGCATAACTTCTCTAACGGAGTGCTGTCCGAAGTTGTTCTTCCTTGTTCTTCTTTGCTAACGGAGTGTTTTCAACTTCCTTCATCTCCGTTGTATTCTTTTCTCGAAATGGCTTAACCTCTCAAGGTTCTTTGGTTTCACTCGTTTTGTTAAAGAAGCAACTTAGTTTTACCTCTCCTCTTTCTCTTCCGTTGTCCCTCCAGTGCCATTCTAGATCTCAGACGAGACCCTCTCGTAGTGGTGGAGTGTTGTAACGCCCCAAGACCGGAGCTTCAGATGCCTTCCGTGGTTTCCGGGTTTCGTCGTGTGATTTGTTTGGTTCTTTGCATTCATCATTGCATCATGTCATCATGCCATCATGTTATTTCTTTTCTTAACTCAACTAAATAAATGGCATGGATCTTTGATCCATTTCAATCGAGGGAATTCACTTGTGATTTCTCTTTATAACATATTAAAGCCTCTCAATACTACTAGGGAGCTATAATAAAAATTATTCCATTTATTTGGAATTAACCATAACACACTTGAAAATATCCCATGCCTTTGTTATCTCAAATCTTGGTCTCCAAACTTTGCCCATATACCCTTTCGTCATTTTCCAGAGCTCCACCTAAATTCTCAACATTTTTGGACACTTCCAAAACCTAGTCCTAGTTCAAACCCATTTGAATTAAATTATAATGAGTTTGAATTTACATATTCCAATCTTGGCCTTTTATATTTTCTCGAAACAAGCGTATTTTTGTGAGTTTGGGAAATTATCCCCATGTCCAAAAAAATCTTTTCCTAATCATCTCTTTCTTTTCCTCTCTTATTGTCTTTTCTGCTAAAGAAATATGACGGGGAGAGAGAGGTCCAGTTGGCCCCTTGGGCCTCAGTGCCAGGTCAACCAGCAGCCCAGCCCAGGCCAACCTCCCACGTAGGCCCACCTAACTATATCTTGCGGCCTGACCTAGATGGCCCGAAGCCCAGGTCCTGCACCGCACTTCTCTCCCTCTCGATCCCTTCCTCGCGCCGCCAGGAGAGGAGGCCACGTGCTCGACCCCTTCTCTGCCCGATCCCACTTCTCTCCCTCTTGTTCTCTCCCTCCCGATCCTCATCTCCTTTCCCTCGCGCCGCCACTCACTCCTCACGCCACGAGAGCCCCGTGCTTGATCCCTTCTCCTCCCTCGCGCGTCACCACACGCAGGAGAAGGCGCGCCGACCGTCTTCTTCCCCCATCTCCATCGATCCCCACTCAGAGGAGCCCCTCTGCCTCGCCGTTGCTCCTCCACACGCCGACGAACAGGACCACGTCGTGGCCATGGCATCACCGTCCTCCCAGCGCCCCCTCTCTGTCGGACCAGCGCTCATCCACGCCGGATCCTGCAGCCCCGCATAGTCCTCTTCTCTGCTCCTTCTTCGTCCTCCCGGGTGAGCTGCTGCGACGCCACCTCCCCACAAGTCTAGCTGCGCATCCCCTCTGCGCCAACACCACGGCCTCGCCGGCCGGCCATCGGAGTTGTCGACCCGACCTGCCCTGCCGCGCTCTACCCCTTCCCTGCGTCCCCGTCTCGCCGGAGTGCACCACCACCATCGCAGTCCTGTGCCACCTCGCGAGGGACGGTCTCTTGGCTGCCCGCGGGAACCTTGCTCTGCTCCGGCCCCGACCTCCACCCGTGATAGTTGCTGCTGCCGCGACTCGAGATGTTGCTCCCTGCTTCTCCACTACCGTCGCCTCTTTGCCATGGCCATCGCCGAGTTCCCCCCAGGACCCCCTGCAGTCATGTACAGGGAAAAAACAAGTCTGAAGACTGACCGTGGACGTGTGCCTGGTGCTACTTGGATTCATCCAGACCACCTACCTAGATCGTCAACTACCGTCTCCGGGATTCACCAAGTACCACGACGTACGGTGCCCGAACGTCCACCACAACAGCGCCAAGTTCCACCACCGACGACCATTTTGGATACGTCAAGACCCGGACCGACAAGTACTGTGGCACCGAAGACCTTTGATGCGTCAAGTCCCTTTTTGAAAGTGTACCACTACCGCCGTCTTCGGAATCACTAAGAACGACAAGTACCTTGATGCCCGATTCATAGAACAACTACCGTCGCCGACGAACCGAGTACCACTACCGTCGACCCTCGAAGACCCTGTGGACATCTAGTTCCATGTCGCGACCCCGAACATCTACGGACGCATACGACTTCCATGGCCGAAGACCCATGTACAACTACCGTCGCCGTGTACGACTACCTCCACTACGAACGTCCTAAGAACGTCTACTTCCTCTACTTGGCACCGAACGAGAGCCGTCCCGTTTGCACACTTCGAAGGTATAACCCCGAGACGACATCCGTGAACGAATGCTTGCGATGTTTGGGATGCTCATGTTTGCACCGTGTCCAAATTGTGACTCGTTTCCTTGTCGCCAACTAGTGGGACACCCGGAATCCGGGAGCGCCCCACCATCTTATGCACGCATCCGCACACTTCTCCTTTGCATCGGTATCTCAATCGAGTTACCGGAACCGGAACGCTGCCATGGCACCGTTTTCGTTATCGTTGCCGTGGCACCCCTTTTTCGTTTTCGCCACGATGACAAATGCTTCATAATGCTCTTGTCAACATTTTCTTAAAATTGCATAAAACTTGTTCATGTCATCCGCATCATGATAACAACAATTAAAATGTTTAATTTGTTGTTTGCATTAATTTGCTAAATGCATATGGGGATTTACCGGTTTTGTTGTTTATTATATCCGGCCCCATTTAAATTGTTTAGATGGTATAGTTTGTTATGCTACACCCCTTGCCATGCTAACAACATTTAATCTTGTTAGGTACATAAACGGGAGAGAACTAAATAAGTCATGTGGTGTTTTCTTCAATATGTAACTCCGTTGCATAATGAGCTCCACTTAATTTGTAGTATTGTTTGTGCACTTTGCCATGCCATGCTTCTTTAAACCGGACATGCATCATACTCGATTGTGCATCATGCCATGTTGATGTGTTGGTTGTTTACTATGTTGTTTGCTTCTTTCCGGTGTTGCTTCTTCGGGTTAGTTCCGTTAATTTTGCGTTTGTGAGGACCCGTTCGACTATGTCTGTTTGTCTTCTTCGTGGACTCGTTCTTCTTCCTTGCGGGATTTCAGGCAAGATGACCATACCCTCGAAATCACTTCTATCTTTGCTTGCTAGTTGCTCGCTCTTTTGCTATGCCTATGTTGCGATACCTACCACTTGCTTATTAGGCCTCCCATATTGTTGAACCAAGCCTCTAACCCACCTTGTCCTAGCAAACCGTTGTTTGGCTATGTTACCGCTTTGCTCAGCCCCTCTTATAGTGTTGTTAGTTGCAGGTGAAGATTGAAGTTTGTTCCTTATTGGAACATGGAGATGTTGTTCCTTGTTGGAACATGTTACTTGTTGGGATATCACAATATATCTTATTTAATTAATGCATCTATATACTTGGTAAAGGGTGGAAGGCTCGGCCTTATGCCTGGTGTTTTGTTCCACTCTTGCCGCCCTAGTTTCCGTCATATCGGTGTTATGTTCCGGGATTTTGCGTTCCTTACGCGGTTGGGTAATTATGGCAACCCCTTGATAGTTCGCCTTGAATAAAACTCCTCTAGCAATGCCCAACATTGGTTTTACCATTCGCCACCTAGCATTTTTCTTTCCCTTGGGTAGGCCTGCCCAAGGGTCATCTTTATTAAACCCCCGGGCCAGTGCTCCTCTGAGTGTTGGTCCAAACTGAGCGATGTCCGGAGCTACCAGGGGCAACTCTGGGCTAGCCCACCCAACGTCTGGCTCATCCGGTGTGCCCTGAGAACGAGATATGTGCAGCTCCTATCGGGATTTGTCGAAACATCTGGGTTGCTTTGCTGGTCTTGTTTTACCATTGCTGAAATGTCTTGTAACCGGGATTCCGAGTCTGATCGGGTCTTCCCTCTAGAAGGAATATCCTTCGTTGACCGTGAGAGCTTGTGATGGGCTAAGTTGGGACTCCCCTGCAGGGATTTGAACTTTCGAAAGCCGTGCCCGCGGTTATGGGCAGATGGGAATTTGTTAACATCCGGTTGTAGAAAACTTGAAGTTAACCTTAATTAAAATGCATCAACCGTGTGTGTAACCGTGATCGTCTCTTTCCGGCGGAGTCCGGGAAGTGAACATGGTGTTGGAGTTATGCTTGACGTAGGTTGTTCTAGGATCACTTCTTGATCATAGTTTTCGATCGTGCTTTGCCTTCTCTTCTCGCTCTCATTTGCGTATGTTAGCCACCATATATGCTAGTCGCGTGCTGCAGCTCCACCACATACCTTTTACCCTACCTATAAGCTTAAATAGTCTTGATCGCGAGGGTGCGAGATTGCTGAGTCCCCGTGGCTCACAGATTCTTCCAAAACCAGTTTGCAGGTGCCGATGAGTCCATGCAGATGATGCAACCAAGCTCGGGAGGAGCTCGATGAAGATTTTGTCCTTTGTGTCGTTTCGTTCTAGTTGATCAGTAGTGGAGCCCAGTTGGGGTCAATCGGGGACCTTGTCGCATTTGGGGTTCTTCTTTTATTTTGGTTCCGTACTCGAACCTTGATTGTAATTGGATGATGTAATGCTTTATTCATGTATTGTGTGAAGTGGCGATTGTAAGCCAACTATTTATCTCTTTCCCTTATGTATTACATGGGTTGTGTGAAGATTACCTCACTTGCGACATTGCTTTCAATGCGGTTATGCGTCTAAGTCGTGCTTCGACACGTGGGAGATATAGCCGCATCGAGGGCATTACACTTGGGCATCCCCAAGCTTGAGCTTTTGTGTCTCCTTAATTCCTCTCATATCACGGTCTCCCTAAATCTCAAAAGCTTCATGCACACAAAACTCAACAAGGACTCATGAGATAAGTCAGTATAAACCATTGCAAAAACCTTACCATACTCTACTGTAGAAAATCACTAAAATTATTATTCAACATTGCATACTAAATGCCTCTGCATATTAAATAGTCCTATCCTAAAATAGAACCATTAAAGAAGCAAACATATGCAAACAATGCAAACATAACAGCAATCTGCCTAAACAGGACAGTCTGTAAAGAATGCAGCAACATCCATACTTCCCTAGCTCAAAAATTTATGAAAGAAAATTCCCACTGTAGTAAATTTATCAGAGCTTAATATGCAAAAGGTTTCAACATTTTATCACATTCTGACTTTTCTAGGGAATTATTGCAACAGCGGTAAACTTTCTGTTTTCAAACAGCAACATGAAGACTTGTAACATAGGCATAGTAAAGACTATCAATGCCACTTTTATTGGAATAAAAGATGAAAAAAAATTGTTCTAAATAACAGCAAGCAAATCCTAACAAAATAAATTGATGCTCCAAGCAAACCACATGTCATGTGGTGAATAAAAATATAGCTCCAAGTAAAGTTACCGATGGAAGTAGACGAACGAGGGGATGCCTTCCGGGGCATCACCAAGCTTAGGCTCTTGGTTGTCCTTGAATATTACCTTGGGGTTCCTTGGGAATCCCCAAGCTTAGGCTCTTGCCACTCCTTATTCCATAGTCCATTGAATCTTTACCCAAAACTTGAAAACTTCACAACACAAAACTTAACAGAAAACTCGTAAGCTCCGTTAGCGAAAGAAAACAAAACACCACTTCAAGGTACTGTAATGAACTCATTATTTATTTATATTGGTGTTAAACCTACTGTATTCCAACTTATCTATGGTTTATAAACTATTTTATTAGCCATAGTGAGGGAGTCCTGGATTAGGGGGTGTCCGGATGGCCGGACTATACCTTCAGCCGGACTCCAGGACTATGAAGATACAAGATTGAAGACTTCGTCCCATGTCCGGAAGGGACTTTCCTTGGCGTGGAAGGCAATCTTGGCGATACGGATATTCAAATCTCCTACCATTGTAACCGACTCTATGTAACCCTAACCCTATCCGGTGTCTATATAAACCGGAGGGTTTTAGTCCGTAGGACAACATACACATCAACAATCATACCATAGGCTAGCTCCTAGGGTTTAGCCTCCTCGATCTCGTGGTAGATCTACTCTTGTACTACCCATATCATCAATATTAATCAAGCAGGATGTAGGGTTTTACCTCCATCGAGAGGGCCCGAACCTGGGTAAAACTTCGTGTCCCTTGCCTCCTGTTACCATCCGGCCTAGATGCACAGTTCGGGACCCCCTACCCGAGATCTGCCGGTTTTGACACCGACATTGGTGCTTTCATTGAGAGTTCCTCTGTGTCGTCGCCGTCAGGCTCAATGGCTCCTACGATCATTGATAGCGATGCAGTCCAGGGTGAGACCTTCCTCCCCGGACAGATCTTCGTCTTCGGCGGCTTCACACTGCGGGCCAATTCGCTTGGCCGTCTGGAGCAGATCGAAAGCTACGCCCCTGGCCGTCAGGTCAGATTTGGAAGTTTAAACTACACGGCTAACATCCGCGGGGACTTGATCCTCGACGGATTCGAGCCACTGCCGAGCGCACCGCACTGTCCCGACGAGCATGATCTAGCTTTGCCGCCAAACAGTGCCCTGGAGTCCGCACCCGCATCGGCTCTGATCCTTAATTCGGAGCCAACTGCGCCGATCGAGGATGGGCGGTTGGACGCCGCCTCGGGGGTTGCGATTCCAAGGGCGATTGAGCCGAACACCAGCCCCGCACTCCGCGAGACTCGTGACTCCAAGGAGCCGGACTCCTTTCCGGACTCCGAACCCTCCGCGCCCCGTCCAATCGGATCCGATTGGGCGCCGATCATGGAATTTACTGTCGCGGACATCTTTCAGCACTCGCCTTTTGGCGATATTCTGAAGTCACTGAAGTCTCTCTCTTTATCAGGAGAGCCCTGGCCGGACTGCGGCCAGCAGGGTTGTGATTCGGACGATGAAGAAATTCAAAGCCCACCCACCACCCACTTTGTAGCCACTTTCGACGACTTAACCGACATGCTCGACTTTGACTCCGAAGACATCGACGATATGGACGCCGATGAAGGAGATGATGAAGAACCAGCGCCTATTGGGCCCTGGAACGCCACCTTGTCATATGACGTATACATGGTGGACGCACCAAAAGATGACGACGAGGAGCGAAAGGACGCACCGAAGGCTTGTTCCCTCGAAAAGCAGTCAAAGCGGCGACGCAAGCGCCGCCCCAAATCCCGCCTCAACAGAAATAGTGATCACACAGACCCAGCATTGGAGCAGGGCGAAACGCTGTCGGACAACGGCAATTCGGATAATCAAACCGAACAAACAAATCCTATCAAGGATAATGGTCCGGACGACATAACGCCGGACAGACACCCGAAGCAGCAGACTACCCGTAAAAGGCTTGTTGCCACCACGAGGAGTCTGAAAAAGCAGAAGCAAAGGCTCAAGGCTGCGCAAGACACACTCCACATTAGATGGAGCAAAATACTCAACACAGCAGCGAGGTACGGCGACAATCGCCCCTCCAAGAGCTACACAAAGCGGAAGCTGCTACCCGAATTCGATGAGGAGGCCTCAGACCCCCCACAACCAAATATCAAAGCAGCCACCTGGTCGGGTAGACAACCCCTCTACCAACACAGAGCGGCATACAACGCTGCTCACAATACAATACACGACCCATGCAAAGGCTCGCACCCAACGGACGGCGCAACAAGATCCATCTATGGACCACGCAAGCGCGCCCCATCATACAATGCAACACAACAAACATCCGAACAACGCGGCACACCCAGCTACAGGGGTGCCGCACACCCCCTGTGTTTCACCGATGAGGTGCTGGACCATGAATTTCCAGAGGGATTCAAACCCGTAAACATAGAGGCATACAACGGAACAACAGACCCCGGGGTCTGGATTGAGGACTACATCCTTCACATCCATATGGCTCGAGGAGACGATCTCCACGCCATCAAGTACTTACCCCTCAAGCTCAAAGGGCCAGCTCGTCACGGGCTCAAAGGCCTCCCCGAAAGCTCCATTGGAAGTTGGGAAGAGCTCGAAGACGCCTTTCGGGCAAATTTTCAAGGGACTTATGTCTGACCTCCGGATGCGGACGATTTGAGTCATATAACTCAACAGCCCGGGGAGTCGGCCCGAAAGCTTTGGAACAGGTTTCTTACTAAAAAGAACCAGATTGTCGACTATCCGGACGCCGAAGCCTTGGCAGCTTTCAAGCATAGCGTCCGCGACGAATGGCTCGCCAGACACCTCAGCCAAAATAAGCCGAGAACGATGGCCGCATTGACAAACCTCATGACCCGCTTTTGCGCGGGTGAGGACAGCTGGCTAGCCAGATGTAGCACCAGTGACCCTAGTACATCCGAAGTTAGAGATGGAAACGGGAAATCACGGCACAACAGCAATAGCAAACACCGGATTAAAGAAGATAGCACGAAGGGCACGGCAGTAAATACCGGATTCAAAAGCTCTCGGCTAGGTCAAAAGCCGCCCCCTAAAGGCACCAGGGATGAACTGTCCAGCCTCAACAAAAATCTGGACCAAGTATGCCAGATCCATAGTACCCCTGTTAAACCCGCTAATCATACCCACAGAGAATGTTGGGTCTTCAAGCAGTCCGGCAAGCTCAACGCCGTACACAAGGGGGAGGATACACCAAGTGAAGACGAGGACGAGCCTCCCAAACAAGACACGGCGGAACAAAAGAAATTTCCACCAGAAGTCAAAATAGTAAATGTGTTACACGTGATCAGGGGAAAAAACAACACGGCACTCCCAGGAAAACATACCCAAGTGCCTGTCACCGCGAAGTACTGCCACTGGTCATCTCAACCGATCACTTTCGACCATCACGATTACTCAGCAAGTATCCGGCACGCAGGATGGGCTACCCTGGTATTAGACCCAGTAATTGACGGATATCACTTCACACAAGTCTTGATGGATGGCGGCAGTAGCCTAAACCTAATATATCAGGATACAATCCGCGGGATGGGGTTAGACCCAACACAAATTCGCCATAGCAATACTACCTTTAAAGGAGTAACGCAGGCCCAGGGGCTCATTGTACGAGCTCCCTCCTACTACAAGTTATATTCGGCTCTCCCGATAACTTCCGTAGCGAGCATTTAACCTTCCACATCGCCCCGTTTCGAAGTGGCTATCAAGCACTGCTCGGGCGCGAAGCTTTCACTCGCTTTAATGCAATACCACACTACGCCTCTCTCACACTCAAGATGCCCGGTCCACGCGGCATCATTTCAGTGCACGGAAATATCAAGCGATCCTTGCGCACCGAAGAGAGTGAGGCTGCCTTGGCAGCCACACACTAAAGGCGCCCGGACTAGCCAAAACGCCCCACAGGTCGTCAAGACCTCAAACACAACTAATCGAGTCCGGCGCCGCTACTTATACCGAATAAATGGTCACACCCCTAGTCATCAATACAAGGGGCTCAACGCGCGCAGACATGTGGCCATTCCTCCTCATCTTGAATTATGCATAGTTTCTTTAACTATCTTTTTGCACGACAACCTTTTTCACCTAAATTCCTCTCTTCTACAGATGATCATCGTGCCACACCCGTCCAGGATACGGCACAATGGAGACACAGGCGCAGACGTGCAGCAGGGACCCGCTCCAAGGATTCTTTTTAGATTAAGACCCTACGTAAACCTTTTTTACTGTCTCTTGTTGATACATATCCACCGTTGAGAAGGATGTTGACGCCTTGGCATGTGGCCACACCATACCAATGCACGTACCTGGACATAAGGGGATTCTTATGAAGGCCATTATTTAGGCCCGGTTTATACCACAAAGACCGAATACCTTAGGGAGTGTTTGGCGTCGCGAGTTTGGCCCTATATGCATCAGCTCCGAATCATTGTCTTTGGTCAAATGTTGGGTTTGCCCGGCTCCTGTGTTTTGGTGGCTTATGTTCCGCTTTACCGGCTAAGGTAGCACCAGGAGAACTACTGCAATTGTGCCCTGGTTCATCCGGACGAGCACCTCAGTAGAGAAAGCCGAAAACTGACTGTCATGATCTAGCGCGAGACTAGTCAACCACTCGATGACCCATGGGAATGTTAGAATTCCCTCGCCTTAATGAAGGGCCGCTTTCCGGCCAGGCATATACGCACCCCGGGATCGGGAGAGTGCGGAGCCACCAGGGGCTATCTAGTAGCCCCACTGTCAAACTCCTATGGCTAAGTGAAAGTGTTAAAGCATTATAGTCCGGTTGCCTCGCTCACTCCGCTATCACCTCCTTAATAGGACCAAGACGTTGGGTTAAGTGTGAACGCGTGTTTCTGTGAACACCTCTGCATTATATGCGTGGGGGTTGAAGCCGACGACTGCAATCTTTCAGGTTATACACATGTATACATAAACGGCCGCCCAGGGGGCATCACAATACTTTCAGGCAAAAGTATAAAAGTAGCCTTATGAAAATTTATAAAAGCATTTCACTTACAATGAGATTACATGTCACTCAAACATAATATTTTTTGAGCACTGGGTCTCTATCAAATGAGCACCCACAAGAACTTCCTCAAAGTAGTGCTCAGCCGCCCTTCGACCTATGGACGAATCCTGCGCTGCAACAGTGGTAGCATCCATCTCTGCCCAGTATGCTTTAGCACGGGCAAAGGCCATTCGTGTGCCTTCTATGCACGCCGACCTCTTCATCGCATTTATGCGTGGCACCACGTCAAGGAACTGTTGCACCAAGCTGAAATAGTTGTTTGGTTTCGATCTTTCCGGCCATAGCTGATCCACAATGAACCTCATGGCGAGTCCGGACAACCTATTTAGTTCGGCCCATTCGGCTAATTGGTCAGTCAATGAAAGTGGACGCTCGGGAGTATGGACTTGTCTCCAAAATAGCTGGTCTACTCCATGGTCCGTTTGACCCTGGAAGTACTTGGCCGCATCGGCAGCGCTCGCCGCCAAATCCATATACACATCCTCCGAGCTCCATAGCCGATCCAGAGGGGCATACCGTGGATCTCCGAACTTCCTCCGCAACATAAAGGATTTCCTAGCTATAATATCCCCGGCTTCCCGCAGCTCCTCCTTCTTTGCCCTCATAGCAGAGCGGAGGTCTTTTCTCGTCGCAGCAGCCTTCTCAAGGTCCGATGCCTTCGCCTGGTTTTCCTTTTCAAGAACCCGGCAACGGTCGGCGGCGGCTTTTAATTCTATGGCCATCTTGGCCATCTTGTCTCGGCTTTTGCCATGTGCGGCCTTCTCGGCTTGCAACTCTTCGGCCGCCTTCAAAGCAGCCGCATTACCCAACCTCGCTTGTTCCTTGGCTCAGGCAAGTTCTGCCTGCAAGGCTTCAACAGTGGCAGCTCCATCTGCAGTCACAACATATTAAAGATACTGGCATTATGCTGCTCTTCCTATGTGACGTTTACCAGATAAAGACGCTTACCCTGTGCCTCGTCAAGCCTTTTGTTAACAAGCTCGATGTCGGCGTCTGCCGCATCCAACTGCCATTCTAAATGGGCAAACTCGCTAGTCCGGCTAGCCACCGGAGCTTCCATCACCTGCACATAGAGGCGGTATGGTTATCACCTGGGAATTTGATCCTCTGTTCGTCGTCGTTTCCGACGACAACCAGAGTCTCAGGGACTACTATCTACACAGGGCACACCTAGCATGTGCAGGACTATCATACATTCTTTTACGTACCTCAAAGCCTGTCAGTAGACTCATAAAAGCTTCATGCAATCCGCTTTCGGCGGACGATATTGTCTCCATCACCGTATTCATCAGCACACGGTGTTCATCTGAGATGGCCGCTCGCCCCACCAACTCCCTCAGAACATCCGATCGCACACTAGACGGTGTTGGACTCTTTTGTATGCTCTCTTTAGGAGCCGGACATTGGGAGCTTCGAGGGTCAATGGGATTATCTTCTGGCCTCACCAGACTCGGAGAGGCCTCCGCGACGACACTTCATGGTCGCCCGCTTCCGGAGCGGAGGAGTCCGGAGGAGGCGTTTCGCTCTCCATCATCTCTGGAAGAAGATCCCCCGAAGACGAGCTCATTTGAGAGGGACTAAGGCCCGAACTGCTAAGATATATGCAGTGGTTATTTTCTCAGAAGAAAAAGATGGCATATCAGTACTGTTAAAGTATTCCGGGTCACTTACGACTCGCGGGAGAATTGATCCCCTCGCGGACTTTGTGCGGCAACAGCACCCCCCAAGGTAGGACCCTCGGTGGGAGACTTCTTCTCCCGTTTGGAAGCTTCAATTTCCGAATACCCGGGCGCGGTCCTTTTCCTCTTCCGGCCGTCTTCCTTCATGGAGACGCCCACTCCCTCGGTTAGAATGGGCAGCGTTGGGGGCCCGCGTCCTCCCTTACTGTCCTTCGCAGTATCTTCCTTCATGGGCTCCGGGCAAGGTGTGATCTGGAGCATCTTTTCCAGGACCGGATTTTCCAAACCCTCAGGGAGGGGGGCCGAACACCGAATCAACTTTGCCTTTGCTAGCCAGTCCTGATCAAAAAGCAAACTCTCAAAAACAACTTCGTAACAGATGAGAGACAGTATGTTCGGCCGGAAGATTCCTTACCTGTTCGGCGGTGCGGGTACTGCTCAGGCCCACGTCCTCAGTGATTTCTAGACACTCTACTTGAGGTCCGAAGAATGACTTGTACATCTCCTCGTGCGTCAAACCGAGGAAATTTTGAATGACACGCGGTCCCTCAGGATTGAACTCCCACAAGCGAAGGGGCCGGCGTTTGCAAGGCTGGACTTGGCGAACCAGCATAACTTGTGCTACCGCAACCAAACTGAAATCTCCATTGAAGAGATCTCGAATGTGGCTTTGCAGTATAGGCACGTACTTCGCTGGACCCCAACTCAGACCCCTGCTGATCCATGACATCAGTTGTGGTGGAGGGCCCGAGCGGAAAACAAGGGCGGCCGCCCACTTGGCGCTTCTAGGAGCTGTGATATAGAACCACTCTTGTTGCCACAATTCAGACACCTCCGGGATGGAACCTTTGGGCCACGGAGCTCCCGTCATCTTGTGTATTGAGACACCTCCACACACTGTATGTTGCCCCTCGATCATCTTCGGCTTCACTTCAAAGGTCTTGAGCCATAGGCCAAAGTGAGGGGTAACCCGGAGGAAGGCCTCACACACGACGATAAATGTCGTGATATGAAGAAAGGAGTCCGGAGCTAGATCATGGAAGTCTAGCCCGTAATAAAACATCAAACCCCTGACGAAAGGATCCAGAGCAAGGCCTAGACCTCGGAGGAAGTGGGAGAGGAACACGACATTCTCGTTGGGTTCGGGGGTAGGGACGGCCTGCCCTCGGGGAGGCAGCCGATGCGGAATTTCGGTGGTCAGATATCTGGCCTCCCTCAACTTTTTGATGTCTTCTTCTGTGACGGAGGAAGGCACCCATCGGCCTTGAAGGCTAGATCCGGACGTGACTGGAGGTTCGGAGCACCTGACCTGAACTTCGGGCGTTTGAGCTTGAGTTGGGTGAAGGATTCGATTGAGCACGGGAGGGAAAAATAAGAGCCTTGTCCCCTTTATAAAGAGGGTGAATATCAAGCGTCCTCTCCATGTTCGCTTGGACTTGCCTATAATCTAGGAGTCCTAGAAGCGGTTGGGTTACCCACGCCCATATTGATGAGAATCCCGGAATAAGGGGACACAATCTCTGCTTTAACAAGACGTGCCAAGGAAACCGCCTCGCATGACGCGCTGAGATGGAACAGTAAAACAGTTCGAATAAAAGCTTGGTCGTGGTGTGATGTCACACTATGGAATACGTCAGCAGATTAGATTTGTGTAAACATTATTCTCTCTATGGAAATATGTGGAAACTTATTTTTCAGAGCCGGACACTATCTTTGTGTTCAAAATCTTCTATAAAGTACTTGGAGGAGGAACCCGCCTTGCAATGCAGAAGACAATTTGCGCGCCGGACTCGTCGTCATTGAAGCCTGGTTCAGGGGCTACTGAGGGAGTCCTGGATTAGGGGGTGTCCGGATGGCTGGACTATACCTTCAGCCGGACTCCAGGACTATGAAGATACAAGATTGAAGACTTCGTCCTGTGTCCGGAAGGGACTTTCCTTGGCGTGGAAGGCAAGCTTGGCGATACGGATATTCAGATCTCCTACCATTGTAACCGACTCTATGTAACCCTAACCCTATCCGGTGTCTATATAAACCGGAGGGTTTTAGTCCATAGGACAACATACACATCAACAATCATACATTCATACCATAGGCTAGCTTCTAGGGTTTAGCCTCCTCGATCTCGTGGTAGATCTACTCTTGTACTACCCATATCATCAATATTAATCAAGCAGGACGTAGGGTTTTACCTCCATCGAGAGGGCCCGAACCTGGGTAAAACTTCGTGTCCCTTGCCCCCTGTTACCATCCGGCCTAGACGCACAGTTCAGGACCCCCTACCCGAGATCCGCCGGTTTTGACACCGACACATAGATTCATTAAAATAAGCAAACAACACACGAAAAACAGAATCTGTCAAAAACAGAACAGTCTGTAGTAATCTGGATCAAACGTATACTTATGGAACTCATAAAATTCTCAAATAAATTGGTGGACCAGAGTAATTTGTCTATTAATCATATGCAAAAAGAATTAACTAAATATCACTCTCCCATAAAAAATGGCAGCAATTCTCGTGAGCACTAAAGTTTCTGTTTTTTACAGCATGATCGCAAAGACTTTCCCCAAGTCTTCCCAAAGGTTCTACTTGGCACAAACACTAATTAAAAGCATAAAACCACATCTAAACAGAGTCTAGATGAATTATTTATTACTAAACAGGAGCAAAAAAGCAAGGAACTAAAATAAAATTGGGTTGCCTCCCAACAAGCGCTATTGTTTAACGCCCCTAGCTAGGCATGATGATTTCAATGATGCTCACATAAAGGATAAGAATTGAAACATAAAGAGAGCATCATGAAGCATATGGCAAGCACATTTAAGTCTAACCCTCTTCCTATGCATAGGGATTTTGTGAGAAAACAACTTGTGGGAACAAGAATCAACTTGCATAGGAAGGCAAAACAAGTATAACTTCAAAACTTTAAGCACATAGAGAGGAAACTTGATATTATTGCAATTCCTACAAGCATATATTCCTCCCTCATAATAATTTTCAGTAGCATCATGGATGAATTCAACAATTTAACCAGCACCTAAAGCATTCTTTTCATGATCTACAAGCATAGAAAATGTATTACTCTCCACACAAGCAAAATTCTTCTCATGAATAATAGTGGGAGCAAACTCAACAAAAAATTATCATGTGAGGCATAATCCAATTGAAAATTAAAACCATGATGACAAGTTTCATGGTTATCATTAATCTTTATAGCATACATGTCATCACAATAATCATCATAGATATCAACTTTGTTCTCATAATTAATTGGAACCTCTTCTGAAATAGTGGATTCATCACTAAATAAAGTCATGGCCTCTCCAAATCCACTTTCATCAATATAATCATCATAAATAGGAGGCATGCTTTCATTATAATAAATTTGCTCATCAAAACCTTGGGGGACAAAAAATATCATCTTCAGCAAACATAGCTTCCCCAAGCTTGTGGCTTTGCATATCATTAGCATCATGGATATTCAAGGAATTCGTACTAACAACATTGCAATCATGCTCATCATTCAAAAATTTAGTGCCAAACATTTTAATGCATTCTTCTTCTAACACTTCGGCACAATTTTCCTTTCCATCATACTCACGAAAGATATTAAAAAGGTGAAGCATATGAGAAAAACTCAATTCCATTTTTTTATAGTTTTCTTTTATAAACTAAACTAGTGATAAAACAAGAAACTAAAAGACTCGATTGCAAGATCTAAAGATATACCTTCAAGCGCTAACCTCCCCGGCAACGGCGCCAGAAAAGAGCTTGATGTCTACTACACAACCTTCTTCTTGTAGATGTTGTTGGGCCTCCAAGTGCAGATGTTTGTAGGACAGTAGCAAATTTCCCTCAAGTGGATGACCTAAGGTTTATCAATCCGTGGGAGGCGTAGGATGAAGATGGTCTCTCTCAAGCAACCCTCCAACCAAATAACAAAGAGTCTCTTGTGTCCCCAACACACCCAATACAATGGTAAATTGTATAGGTGCACTAGTTCCGCGAAGAGATGGTGAAATAAGTGGTATATGGATAGTAGATAAAGGTATTTGTAATCTGAAGTTATAAAAACAGCAAGGTAACTAATGATAAAAGTGAGCGTAAACAGTATTGCAATGATAGGAAACAAGGCCTAGGGTTCATACTTTCGCTAGTGTAAGTTCCCTCAACAATGATAACATAATTGGATCACATAACCATCCCTCAACATGCAACAAAGAGTCACTCCAAAGTCACTAATTGCGGAGAACGAACGAAGAGATTATGGTAGGGTACGAAACCACCTCAAAGTTATTCTTTCCAATCAATCCGTTGGGCTATTCCTATAAGTGTCACAAACAGCCCTAGAGTTCGTACTAGAATAACACCTTAAGACACAAATCAATCAAAAGCCTAATGTCACCTAGATACTCCAATGTCACCTCAAGTATCCGTGGGTATGATTATACGATATGCGTCACACAATCTCAGATTCATCTATTCAACCAACACAAAGGACCTCAAAGAGTGCCCCAAAGTTCTACCAGAGAATCACGACGAAAACGTGTGCCAACCCCTATGCATAGGTTCATGGGTGGAACCCGCAAGTTGATCACCAAAACATACATCAAGTGAATCGCGTGGTATCCCATTGTCACCACAGATACACACGGCAAGACATACATCAAGTGTTCTCAAATCTTTAAAGACTCAATCCGATAAGATTACATCAAAGGGGAAACTCAATTCATTACAACAGAGAAGAGGGGGAGGAGAAACATAGGATCCAACTATAATAGCAAAGCTCACGATACATCAAGATCGTGCCAAATCAAGAACACAAGAGAGAGAGAGAGAGAGAGAGAGAGAGAGATCAAACACATAGCTACTGGTACATACCCTCAGCCCCGAGGGAGAACTACTCCCTCCTCGTCATGGAGAGCACCGGGATGATGAATATGGCCACCGGAGAGGGATTGCCCCCTCCGGCAGGGTGCCAGAACGGGTCTAGATTGGTTTTCGGTGGCTACGGAGGCTTCTGGCGGCGGAACTCCCAATCTATTGTGCTCTCTGGAGGTTCTACGATACGTAGGTATATATGGGTGAAAGGAGTACGTCGGTGGACCGAAGAGGGGTCACGAGGCAGGGGGCGCGCCCCAGGGGGGTGGGCGTGCCCCTACCCTCGTGAGCACCTCCTTCATCTTGTGACGTGGGGTCCAAGTCTATCCGGTAGGTTTCCTTCCAAAAATAACTTCTCCAGTTGATTTCGTTCCGTTTCGACTCCGTTTGATATTCCTTTTCTTTGAAACACTGAAATAGGCAGAAAACAGCAAATCTGGGCTAGGTCTCTGGTTAATAGGTTAGTCCCAAAAGTAATATATAAGTGTATAATAAAGCCCAATATTGCCCAAAACAGTAGATAATATAGCATGGAGCAATCAAAAATTATAGATACGTTCGAGACGTATCAGGCATCGATCACGGAGGGCTTCTACATCATCATCCAAGCCCCTCCGATGAAGTGTGAGTAGTTTACCTCAGACCTTCGGTTCCATAGTTAGTAGCTAGATGGCTTCTTCTCTCTTTTTCGATCTCAATACAATGTTCTCCCCCTCTCTCGTGGAGATCTATTCGATGTAATCTTCTTTTTGCGGTGTGTTTGTTGAGACCGATGAATTGTGGGTTTATGATCAAGTCTATCTATGAATAATATTTGAATCTTCTCTGAATTCTTTTATGTATGATTGGTTATCTTTGCAAGTCTCTTCGAATTATCAGTTTGGTTTGGCCTACTAGATTGGTTGTTCTTGCCATGGGAGAAGTGCTTAGCTTTGGGTTCGTTCTTGCGGTGTCCTTTCCCAGTGACAGAAGGGGCAGCAAGGCACGTATTGTATCGTTGCCATCGAGGATAACAAGATGGAGTTTTTATCATATTGCATGAAACTATCCCTCTACATCATGTCATCTTGCTTAAGGCGTTACTCTGTTTTTAACTTAATACTCTAGATGCATGCTAGATAGCGGTTGATGAGTGGAGTAATAGTAGTAGATGCAGGCAGGAGTCGGTCTACTTGTCTCGGACGTGATGCCTATATACATGATCATACCTAGATATTCTCATAACTGTGCTCAATTCTGTCAATTTCTCAACAGTAATTTGTTCACCCACCATAGAATACTTATGCTCTTGAGAGAAGCCACTAGTGAAACCTATGGCCCCCGGGTCTCTTTCTCATCATATCAATCTCCATCACTTTATTATTGCTTTGCTTTTACTTTTCACTTTGCATCTCTATACCAAAAATACCAAAAATATTATTTATCATCTCTATCAGATCTCACTTTTGTAAGTGACCGTGAAGGGATTGACAACCCCTAAGCACGTTGGTTGCGTTGAGCTATTGTTTTTGTGTAGGTACAAGGGACTCGTGCGTAGCCTCCTACTGGATTGATACCTTGGTTCTCAAAAATTGAGGGAAATACTTATGCTACTTTGCTGCATCATCCTCTCCTCTTCGGGGAAATCCAACGCAGTGCTCAAGAGGTAGCACATGGTATGCGCCACACAACACCTCCACTCCCGATCTCTTCCGTATTTTTGCTTTTGTTTGTATTTTTGCATTAGAGTTCTACTATCATATTATGATGCCATATCATAGCACGTCAACTGAGAAGAATTGATGAGAAATAAATTATAATCACAATTTTGTATTGACAATTTACAAATGAACAAATGAAGGGATAATATGATATATAGTGTGTGATACTATACATTGTGAAGATGGTATCATAAATTAGTACTATGTGCACTATTATATGATACCTTCCATACGAGAGGTCTAAGAAACACTCTTTAGGCGTGGCATTACTATTAAATCACGCCAGGTGGTATCATAAACTGTAATGCATATCTAATTTGCCCATGAAGACTTTTACCGGTATTTCAATCAAGCTCTCAGAGGCATCATGGACGGTGGCATTGCCGGTGGGATTTTCTCAGTGGAACACCATGCAACCTGTGTCGTAAATCTAAGGAGAAAATAATCCTCAGAGACCATGTCTTTTTCTCCATCTATTTAGACCCAATCTTAAATGTACTACATATTCTTACCAATATCAAACACCCTTCTTCTTCTTCTTCAATTTGTTATCTCATCCCAATCTTTCTCGTCATAGTCTAGAGAAGGCTTTATGCGGTCTTCTTGCCCGTGCATCCATGGACCTCACCGCCGAATGCGATGTAGCCGAATCTAGAGCCATGTCCAAAAGCGACAACGGGAACATAAAAAAGAAGTATACATATGGAAGACTACAAACGGTAGTACCATGAGAGGCCTTGACCATATATTGTGTATACTCCGCGTTGTTGTGCTATCAGAGGTAACCATGATCATTCTATCACTAATCTAGTGTTTCCTACACCCTGTGGACGACGAGCGATCATAACATATTGGATGATACAAGTTTGATAGCCATGTTTATGGCGAGCTCGACTGTGATATGAAAAGATTGTTCGTGTCATGTGGCACATCATGTACATGGTTTAACTAGATAGAGAGAGAACTAGTCTGATAGAATTATTTCAAATCCAAGACGTATTCAATCATATGGTGGCAATAATCACATAAGATTTGTTGACGATGTTTAGTGAACTCAATTGCTTTTCCGAGGCATGACTAAGGACGTCCCCAGTGCATCGACGATGAAGAAAACCCGAGTTACACACATTCAACTCAAACCACCTAGCATGTAGGCTAACTCATATGCCACGGCCCCTTTGGGCATGACATATATGAGATGGGTGACTCAACAAGGTGGTGTGGCAAAAAAAGGGATACTGGTAGGACATAACTGGAGTTGTGACCGACAAAGTGTGACGCCCCAAGACCGGAGCTTCAGATGCCTTCCATGATTTCCGGGTTTCGTCATGTGATTTGTTTGGTCCGTTGCTTTTCATCTTTGCATCATGTGCATTGCATCATGTCATCATGCAACCCGTTTTAAAACTCACTAAATAAATTGCATGGATCTTCGGTCCATTCAAACCGAGGGAATTCACATGGTGATTCTCTTTATAACATATCCTCCCGATATTAGGGAGCTATATTAAATATTCCATTTTCGGATTCACCCATGAACACACTTGCAATAATCACATGCCTTTTTTCCGCTTCAAGGTTGGCCCCCAAACTTTTCCTGTTATTTCTTTCGTCACTTCCCCGAGCTCCACCTAAATTCTCAACATTTCCGGGCACTTCAAAACCCTAGTCCTAGTTCAAACCATTTGATTAAATTCAAATGAGTTTGAATTCATATATTCCGATCTGGCCATTTCTAATTTTCTCGGGCCAAGTATATTTTTGTGAGTCCAAGAAAATTTGCCCCGTGCTCCAATTCTTCTCCTATCCCTATCTATATTTTTCCAAACCCTCTATTTATTTGCTAAAATAGGGATAGGTATCTAAAGAGAGTGCAGGCCTCAGCCCATCCAAGCCGCACCATCCCCGCGGCCCAGTAGGCCCATCCACCCAACAAGCCCAAACCCCCCTTCTAACCCTAGGCCCATCTAACCCATCTAATCTAAGCCCCATCTCCCGATCCCCTCATCCTCTCCCCTCGTTCCTTCCTCGCGCCGCCAGGAGAGACAGATAGGAGTGCATCGCCCGCTCCTCCCGATCCACGTCCCTCCTCCCTCTCGGTCTTCTTCGCCAGTGCGCCTCTCTCCTTTCCCTCGCGCCGCCACTCACTCCACACACCATGAGAGCCCCGTGCCCGATCCCTTTTCCTCCTCCCGTCAACCCTCCATCGCTCGCCGCCCCGCCTCCAATTCTGCCGCCGCCAAGCCACCAGCAGCAGTTTCAGGAGTCCCCGTCGCCGAGCGCTCGAGGAGAGGAGCTCCTTCAGCACCCGCGCCTGCAGCCGTCGTCCTCTGCGCCCGCAGACGTCGCCCGTTGTCGGCGCCCCAAGTCCGCGTCGCCGAGTCCCTTGTCCTGCCGGAGCTCCTCCTCCTGCCGCCCAAGTACCTCCCCGCCTCCGGCCATGGTGCCCGCACCAGGACCGCCCTCCACCGCCGACTCTATCTCCGGCGAGCGCCGCGCCGTCTCCCTGCCTTGTCTGCGGTGCCGGCGTCAACAACAGTAGTGGACCGGAGCCCCTACCTCGCTCCACCACGTTGCCGACCTCCTACCATGGCCTCCTCCTCGCTTCAAGTCCATGCTGTCAAGCCTCACGTCGCCGCCTTGCTATGTTCGTCATCGGAGATCGCTAGATCCGGTCGCGTTGGGTCGGATCCTCCGGTCCCTGCCTTGCTGCTGCCCACCAGAGGCCTTCTGTCTCGCGTTTGTTTTGGATTAGCAAGGATGAGACACCAAGAACTGTACCCGGACCGTCAAGCACCTTCTCCAAGGATTTTGCCAAGTACCATGACATGAACGACCCTCGAATGCGTCGAGTACCACTACCGTCAAGTACCTCTTCGCAATACCAAGTTCCTCTATGATATGTGTACGACAACCGACGCCGAAGACCCATGGACCAATAACTTCAAGTTCAACTATTGTCGCAAGAACGAGACCGGCGGGTCCGAAGACCCCAAGTACCACGACAACCCCGAAGGGATTCGAGTTCGTCAAGTTCACCTTCAAAACATGTACCACTACCGACGACTGAGACCCTGGACTCGACAAGTTCCTCACGGTGACCCTGAACATCTACGGGACACGCACGACTTCGAACCGTGTACCACGTCGAACATGTACGACTACACGACGAACCGCCAAGACCCTGAACGACTACCTCCGCCGAAGTCCGCGAGTACTACTACTTCCACAACGCGTCATGTACGACTACCGTCGTGAGAACGCCTACTTCCTCTACTTGCACCGAACCCGAACCCGAACCGTCCCGCTTGCATGCTTCGAAGGTATAACCCTGAGACGACCGCCCGTGAACGAATGCATGTGTGATGTATGAGATGCTCGTGCTTGCTTCGTGCTCGAATTGTCGGTGCATGTTGCCCCTCTTTCACCTTGTCACCATCATCGACTCATGGGACACCCGGTATCCGGGAGTGCCCCACCATCTTTTGCACGCATCCGCACACTTCACCTTTGCATCGGTATCTCAATCGAATTGCCGGAACCGGAATGTTGCTATGGTAACATTTCCATTTCGCCGCCGTGGCACCCCTTTTTCCTTCCGCCATGGCGACAAATGCTTCATAATGCTCATGTCAACATTGCCTTAAAACTTGCATAAACTTGCATATGTCATTCGCACCATGATAATAACATTTAAATGTTTAAAATTGTTGTTGCAATAAATTGCTAATGCATATGGGGATTTACTGGTTTTGTTGTTGGTTATATCCGGCCCCATTTAAATGGTTTAGATGGTATAGTTTTGTTATGCTTCACCTCTTGCCATGTTAAACAACATTTAATATTGTTGAGTACCTAAACGAGAGAGAACTAAATAATTGATGTGGTGTTCCGTCAATATGCAACTCGTTGCATATTGAACTCCATTTAACTTGTAGCTTTGCTTGTGCACTTTGCCATGCAATGCATATTTAAATCGGACATGCATCATACTTGGTTGTGCATCATGCCATGTTATGCTTGGTTGTTTACTATGTTGTTTGCTTCTTTCCGGTGTTGCTTCTTCGGGTTAGTTCCGATAACGTCGCGTTTGTGAGGATCCGTTCGACTTCGACCGTTTGTCTTCTTCATGGACTCGTTCTTCTTCCTTGCGGGATTTCAGGCAAGATGACAATACCCTCGAAATCACTTCTATCTTTGCTTGCCAGTTGCTCGCTCTTTTGCTATGCTTATGCTGCGATACCTACCACTTGCTTACCATTCCTCCCATATTGTTAAGCCAAGCCTCTAACCACCTTGTCCTAGCAAACCGTTGTTTGGCTATGTTACCGCTTTGCTCAGCCCCTCTTATAGCGTTGTTAGTTGCAGGTGAAGATTGGAGCTTGTTCCATGTTTGGAACATGTTACTTGTTGGGATATCACAATATATCTTATTTAATTAATGCATCTATATACTTGGTAAAGGGTGGAAGGCTCGGCCTTATGCCTGGTGTTCTGTTCCACTCTTGCCGCCCTAGTTTCCGTCATATCGGTGTTATGTTCCCGGATTTTGCGTTCCTTACACGGTTGGGTTATAATGGGAACCCCTTGACAGTTCGCTTTGAATAAAACTCCTCCAACAAGGCCCAACCTTGGTTTTACCATTCGCCACCTAGCCTCTTTTTCCCTTGGATTAGGCCAGCCCAAGGGTCATCTTTATTTTAAACCCCCGGGCCAGTGCTTCTCTAAGTGTTGGTCCAACCCAGAGCACCGTGCAGGGCCGTCCCTTGGCAACTTGGGTTACGTTGGCTCCCATACGCTTAGCTTATCCGGTGTGCCCTGAGAATGAGATATGTGCAGCTCCTATCGGGATTTGTCGGCACAGCGGGTGGTCTTCCTGGACTTGTTTTACCATTGTCGAGGATGTCTTATAACCGGGATTCCAAGTCTGATCGAGTTGTCTTGGGAGAAGGAATATCCTTCGTTGACCGTGGGAGCTTGTGATGGGCTAAGTTGGGACACCCCTGCAGGGATTTGAACTTTCGAAAGTCGTGCCCGCGGTTATGGGCAGATGGGAATTTGTTAATGTTCGGTTGTAGAAAACCTGAAGTTTATCTTAATTAAAATACATCAACCGCGTGTGTAACCGTGATGGTCTCTTTGCGGTGGTGTCCGGGAAGTGAACACGATGTTGGAGTTATGCTTGACGTAGGTTGCTGTAGGATCACTTCTTGATCATAGTTTCTCGAACGTGCCTTGCGTTCTCTTCTCACTCTCTTTTGCGTAAGTTAGCCACCATATATGCTAGTCGCTTGCTGCAGCTCCACCTCATACCTTTTACCCTTCCTATAAGCTTAAATAGTCTTGATCGCGAGGGTGTGAGATTGCTGAGTCCCCGTGACTCACAGATACTTCCAAAACTAGTTTGCAAGTGCCGAGGATACCGTGCAGGTGACGCAACCGAGCTCAAGGAGGAGCTCGATGAAGATCTCGTTCATTGTGTTGTTTTGTTTCAGTTGATCAGTAGTGGAGCCCAGTTGGGGTCGATCGGGGATCTGTGTAGCTTTTGGGGTAGTCTTCTTTTATTTTGGTTCCATAGTCGGACCTTGATTGTATCTGGATGATGTAATGCTTTATTCATGTATTGTGTGAAGTGGCGATTGTAAGCCAACTATGTATCTCTTTCCCTTATTGTATTACATGGGTTGTTGTGAAGATTACCTCACTTGCGACATTGCTTTCAATGCGGTTATGCCTCTAAGTCGTGCTTCGACACGTGGGAGATATAGCCGCATCGAGGGCGTTACACAAAGTCCATGAACCATGACGGGAATAGGCTAGGAGTATTGTGAAAAGGGTATCATTCTAGAGAACTCGGTGTTATGTGCCAAAATAAAGAAGGCGCGTGGTTGTTTACATTGTTGCTTACTTCTATAAGAAGGTGAAGAGTTTGGGACATTGGTTGAAGATTTACATAGGCTACAATAAGGGAGGGGAAGACCAGATACAGTTTGAGGAGGATGCAAGAGGCTATATGAAGAAGAACTTCAACAAACAAGCCCAAAATGGCGGCCACATAAAAACACCGTTCGCTCTGTCGGTCAAAGTCATAGCCAAGCAGTTATGAGCTGAAAACCATGTCCAAGCAACAAAACGGGTTCTTACAACTTCATGTTACAAATTGAACCAAACTAGTAGAAGGTGCCTGCTATGCATGTGGGTTCTTATGATCATACTATTTGAGTTAAAAAATGGTAGCCAGGTTGCTGCTTTTATGGACTTTGTTGCTATGTTTGAGTTTTTTAATCTAGAAATACGTCTATTATTACACTTCTTAATAGTGACTTAAATGGAAATATTTTTCAGCACCATAGATTGCTAGGGTACAACCATGCTTGTGTGCGGTGTGACCTGCGACAAGTCCAAAAGGATCTAGGTTGCTAAAGTATTGGCGTGACATGAATCCAAGAAACATTAGCTTTTAGATCACTTGAGTTTCGTCTTGTTAAAAGCGGAGATTCATCCTTTGGAACAAATCAACGGCTATCAATTTGCTTCTACAACACAGTGTATGCTAGCCCGAATTCAAAAATTGATATACTATAGTAATAGAGAAAATCCTTCCCTTTTTGGCTAAAAGGAAATCTTTCTTTCGGGTTGTTGCTCTAGAGGCCTAAAGTTTTCACCGAGCCCGTGTATTACATAGTCCAGCCTAAGCCGTAAGTTTCATAACACAACAAGGAGATTTCCCGTGTTCAATTTTACCACCAGAACCGACAAAACACGGGCTGGGGTCTAGCAGTCAGCACTGCGAAAATCCGTTAATCTTCATGACAAAAAAGCTGAGGGCTGGGGATTAGCCGTGGTGCCCCGGCCCTTTTTTCTCTCCCTCCACAAATATAGGGTTTCCACTTCATCATCGCCATGGATTTCGATGAGTACGAGTACCTCGAGGAGACGGTCAAGGCCTCTGCCGCGTTTCCGGCCGACCAGAAGGACCGTAGCTCCCGCCTCCGGAGCAGCGTCGGCGACGGAGAAGAACGCGACGACGGAGAGCGCAGGTCCAAGTGCCCTCGCTCTGAGAACCGTGATAGTGACAGGGAGCGGGATCGCGACGATGACCCCTCTTGATAGTGTGGTTTTTCCTATGACTCAAATCGAACCAAAATGAAACCTTCGAGCTGCCAAAAACCCACGCCCTTGACCTTTTTAAATGGAGGTGAGGGCAATCACCTCCATAATAATATTTACAGAACCAATATCGTAAGATAAAGTTGAGCAACCAATATTAGTTTCACTAATCATACTGTCATCGCACCAAAATATAATTAAGTGGCATATGCGCTTTCAGCTTGGATGATGCAAACTTGCTAGCCTTGTTTATGGTGAACTCGACTGCCTTCAACTGAAGCGGAGATGAAAAGATTCTTCGTGGCACGTGGCACATTATGGACATGGTCTAACTAGATATAGTGAAAAATAGTCTCATAGGATATTTTTTTCTAATCTAAGGCGTAGTCAATCATTCGAGGGCAACAATCGCATCAATATAACATCAAGATTTGTTGATGATGTTCAGTGAACTCAATTGTTTTTTATGCATGACTACAAACATTCCTGTTGCATCAACGGTGAAGCAGACCCGAGTTATACACGGCCGACTCAAACCACCTAGCATATTGATAATTACAAATCCTAGTATATAGCCTAACTCATATAGTCATATGCCACAAGGCATTCGGGCATGGCGGATGCTGGGAGGGTGGTTCAACAAGGCGGTGTGGCAAAAAAGGGGTACTACTAGCACATAGGAGTATGGTGAAAATGGTATCATTCTTGTGAACTGATGAGTGTTATTTTTACGCTCATCACACTTGAGTTTAAATGAGTTTATTTTATAAAACTCGAGATATCCGCTCTGATATTGATATTAATGACTAATGAATGCAAATGTTCCACAATCCTATCTTTATTTTGTTTTCACATGAAATAGGGCTAAACATGAACAAAATCAAGCACATATTTGGAAAGGAGTAAAGAGGAGATAAGGGGAGCCAAAGTGGAAGGCGTATGAAGTCAACAAAGCGCAAGATGGTATGAGTTGCCATCGCCGCCCCCTGATCCAACCTACAAATATCATGAAGGGGCCAACGCCAAATAACGAACAGAACATCGCCGGGACCTCCATCTTCCTCATCCATATCATCCCCAGCCCGCCATTTCTCATCTTCATCACCATAGCCATCTCCACCACCATCAACATAGCACTTATCCAAATTAGCCATACTTCGTAATCGTGTATCGCATCCAACAACTATTGTAAGACATATTATCAATCAATCAATCTTCCTGATGTGTTCTTCAATTGTTTCTTCTTGTGATATGATCGCTATGTGCAAGTAATCCGGTAAGGTCATGGGTTGAGGCATGGCCTTGCAACCCTATGTATTTGTCGGAGGGATCGATGGAAGTATTTTGATGTCTCGTATGTGTGAAATAAAATTGCTTCCTAGATGTCTCTTGTCTCATTCGTGTTCTTTGTCCTCGTAGGTACCCAGGATCACAGAGATCGAGCCACGGAGAGGCTAAGGGCAGAGAGATCGTGAAACACCATTCTGAACACCACTGACTGAAAGATTTAGTATGGTGGCATGTATCCCATCTCCGGAGATACAAGAGGTGTAATCATTAAATGCTCAATGCTTTTGTATGATTTATCTTAATTACCAAGGCAACCTCGCACGACGGATGGGGCCTTCAGTTGGACAATTGACTCTTGGTGCAGGATGTGTACCAGTCAAGACGTAATTTGGACACATCCCCCACTTCGAGAATAGCAAGCACATCCTGATGCCGACTTTCAAAGCACCAACGAATATCATGATAATCCTGTTCACAAATATATGGTTGTAAGAATAGGTCCACATACATATGCCTATTTTTATTTATAAGTGTTTAAATGTGCAACTTGATTTTGATATAGTTAAAACTGTAATTTAACTCCCTTGCAAAGCTTGTTAGAAACCCTTGTCTTAAAGGTATGCTTCCTCTTGTGGGTTCGATAACTCAAAGTCACCTATGGGGAAAAGGGCGAGAATCTCTTCTTACCAGATCATTAAAGGGACTCATCATGAACTCGGCGTTAGGGGCTAAAATAACGTAGGTGCATGGTTGTCTACATGGTTGCTCACTTTTGTAAGAAGGCGGAGAGCTTGAGTTGGAGATTTACATAGCCTACACCAAGGGAGAAGAAAATGAAATATAGTTTCAGAAGGATGCAAGAGGCTACATCAAAGAAGAACTTTAACAACTAAGCCCGAAATGGTGGCCACATAAAACATTGTTCGCTATGCGTCATTGCCAGTCAAAGTCATAGCCAAACCAAACGCTTACAAGTTGAAAACCATGTCCAAGTGACAAAATGGGTTCTTACAACTTCGTGTTACCAACTGGACCAAACTAGTAGAAGGTACGTGCTATGCACATGGGTTCTTAAGATCAAAATGTTCCATTTTTAAAAAATGGTTGTCAGTTTGCTGCTTTTATAGACTTTGTTGCTATATTTGAGTGTTTTTTTTAACCGGGCTTTACCCCTTTCCATTCCAAATGAACGGAAATACATCCGTTCTGAAATCATCCAGGGAGGGAGGAAAGAAGATAATGCAAGTTCAAGTACTGCCAGGAAATGTTGGGGAACGTAGTAATTTCAAAAATTTCCTACGCACACGCAAGATCATGGTGATGCATAGCAACGAGAGGGGAGAGTGTTGTCCACGTACCCTCGTAGACCGAAAGCGGAAGCGTTAGCACAACGCGGTTGATGTAGTCATACGTCTTCACGGCCCGACCGATCAAGCACCAAAACTACGGCACCTCCGAGTTCTAGCACACGTTTAGCTCGATGACAATCCCCGGACTCCGATCCAGCAGAATGCCGGGGAAGAGTTCCGTCAGCACGACAGCGTGGTGACGATCTTGATGTTCTACTGTCGCAGGGCTTCACCTAAGCACCACTACAATATTATCGAGGACTATGGTGGAGGGGGGCACCGCACACGGCTAAGAGATCAATGATTAACTGTTGTGTCTGTGGGGTGCCCCCTGCCCCCGTATATAAAGGAGCAAGGGAGCGAGGCGGCCCGCCTAGGAGGAGGGCGTGCCAAGGGGGGAGTCCTACTCCCACCGGGAGTAGGACTCCTCCTTCCCTTGTTGGAGTAGGAGAGAAGGAAAGAGGGGGAGAGGAACAAGGAAAAGTGGGTTGCACCCCTTGTCCAATTCGGACCAGAGGGGGGCGTGCGCCTCCTTCCTTTTGGCATGTCTCCTCTATTCCCGTATGGCCCAATAAGGCCAATATACTCCCCGGCGAATTCCCGTAACTCTCCGGTACTCCAAAAAATACCCGAATCACTCGGAACCTTTCCGATGTCCGAATATAGTCGTACAATATATCGATCTTTACGTCTCGACCATTTCGAGACTCCTCGTCATGTCCCCGATCTCATTCGGGACTCCGAACTCCTTCGGTACATCAAAACTCATAAACTCATAATATAACTGTCATCGAAACCTTAAGCATGCGGATCCTACTGGTTCAAGAACAATGTAGACATGACCGAGACACGTCTCTGGTCAATAACCAATAGCGGAACTTGGATGCTCATATTGGCTCCCACATATTCTACGAAGATCTTTATCGGTCAGACTGCATAACAACATACGTTGTTCCCTTTGTCATCGCTATGTTACTTGCCCGAGATTCGATCGTCGGTATCTCAATACCTAGTTCAATCTCGTTACCGGCAAGTCTATTTACTCGTTCCGTAATACCGGCAAGTCTAACTCATTAGTTGCAATGCTTGCAAGGCTTAAGTGATGTGCATTACCGAGAGGGCCCAGAGATACCTCTCCGACAATCGGAGTGACAAATCCTAATCTCGAAATACGCCAACCCAACAAGTACCTTCAGAGACACCTGTAGAGCACCTTTATAATCACCCAGTTACGTTGTGACGTTTGGTAGCACACAAAGTGTTCCTCAGGTAAACGGGAGTTGCATAATCTCATAGTCATAGGAACATGTATAAGTCATGAAGAAAGCAATAGCAACAAACTAAACGATCAAGTGCTATGGTAACGGAATGGGTCAAGTCAATCACATCATTCTCCTAATGATGTGATCCCATTAATCAAATGACAACTCATGTCTATGGTTAGGAAACATAACCATCTTTGATCAACGAGCTAATCAAGTAGAGGCATACTAGTGACACTCTGTTTGTCTATGTATTCACACATGTATTATGTTTCCAGTTAATACAGTTCTAGCATGAATAATAAACATTTATCATGATATAAGGAAATAAATAATAACTTTATTATTGCCTCTAGGGCATATTTCCTTCAGTCTCCCACTTGCACTAGTGTCAATAATCTAGTTCACATCGTCATGTGATTTAATACCAATAGTTCACATCACCATGTGATTAACACCCATAGTTCACATCGACATGTGACCAATGTTGGGGAACGTAGCAGAATTTTAAAATTTTCTACACATTACCAAGATCTATCTATGGAGTCATCTAGCAACGAGGGAGAGAGGAGTGCATCTACATACCCTTGTAGATCACGAGCGGAAGCGTTCAAGAGAACGGGGTTGATGGAGTCGTACTCATCGTGATCCAAATCACCGAAGATCCTAGCGCCGAACGGACGGCACCTCCGCGTTCAACACACGTACGGAGCGAGGACGTCTCCCACGCCTTGATCCAGCAAGGAGGAGGGAGAGGTTGAGGAAGAGGGCTCAACCAGCAGCACGACGGCGTGGTGGTGGTGAAGCTGCAGTACTCCGGCAGGGCTTCGCCAAGCTCTTACGGAGGAGGAGAGGTGTTGGGGAGGGGAGGGGCTGCGCCTTGGATGTTGTATGCAGCCCTCCCCTTGCCCCTCTATTTATAGGGGAAGGAGGAAGGGGGTCGGGCCCCTCTAGATGAGATCTAGAGGGGGGCGGCGGCCAAGGGGAGGGGGCTTGCCCCCCAAGCAAGGGGGGTGCCCCCTTTAGGGTTTCCCCCCCCAACCCTAGGCGCATGGGCCCAAGGGGGGGATGCGGCCAGCCCATGTAGGGCTGGTTCCCTTTCCTCTACAGCCCATTAGGCCCTCCGAGAGAGGTGGCCCCTCCCGGTGGACCCCCGGAACCCCTCCGGTGGCCCCGGTACAATATCGATATGCCCCCGAACCTTTCCAGTTACCGTATGACAACTTCCTACATATAAATCTTCACCTCCGGGCCATTCCGGAACTCCTCATGACGTCCGGGATCTCATCCAGGACTCCGAACAACATTCGGTAATCACATACAAGTCTTCCTAACAACCCTAGCGTCACCGAACCTTAAGTGTGTAGACCCTACGGGTTCGGGAGACATGCAGACATGACCGAGACGACTCTCTGGTCAATAACCAACAGCGGGATCTGGATACCCATGTTGGCTCCCACATGCTCCTCGATGATCTCATCGGATGAACCACGATATCGAGGATTCAATCAATCCATATACAATTCCCTTTGTCAATCGGTACGTTACTTGCCCGAGACTCGATCGTCAGTATCCCAATACCTTGTTCAGTCTCGTTACCGGCAAGTCACTTTACTCGTACCGTAATGCATGATCCCGTGATCAACCACTTGATCACATTGAGCTCACTATGATGATGCATTACCGAGTGGGCCCAAAGATACCTCTCCGTCATACGGAGTGACAAATCCCAGTCTCGATTCGTGCCAACCCAACATACACTTTCGGAGATACCTGTAATGTACCTTTATAGTCACCCAGTTATGTTGTGATGTTTGGCACACCCAAGGCACTCCTACGGTGTCCGGGAGTTGCACAATCTCATGGTCTAAGGAAATGATACTTGACATTCAGAAAAGCTACAGCAAACGAACTACACGATCTTTGAGCTATGCTTAGGATTGGGTCTTGTCCATCACATCATTCTCCTAATGATGTGATCCCGTTATCAATGACATCCAATGTCCATAGTCAGGAAACCATGACTATCTTTTGATCAACGAGCTAGTCAACTAGAGGCTCACTAGGGACGTGTTGTGGTCTATGTATTCACACATGTATTATGATTTCCGGATAACACAATTATAGCATGAACAATAGACAATTATCATGAACAAAGAAATATAATAATAACCATTTTATTATTGCCTCTAGGGCATATTTCCAACAGTCTCCCACTTGCACTAGAGTCAATAGTCTAGTTACATTATGATGAATCGAACACCCATGCAGTTCTGGTGTTGATCATGTTTTGCTCTAGGGAGAGGCTTAGTCAACGGATCTGCCACATTCAGGTCCGTATGTACTTTACAAATCTCTATGTCTCCATTTTGAACACTTTCACGAATGGAGTTGAAACCACGCTTGATATGCCCGGTCTTCCTGTGAAACCTGGGCTCCTTGGCAAGGGCAATAGCTCTAGTGTTGTCACAGAAGAGAGTCATCGGACCCGGCGCATTGGGTATGACTCCTAGGTCGGTAATGAACTCCTTCACCCAGACTGCTTCTTGTGCTGCCTCCGAGGCTGCCATGTACTCCGCTTCACATGTAGATCCCGCCACAATGCTTTGCTTGCAACTGCACCAGCTTACTGCCCCACCATTCAAAATATACACGTATCCGGTTTGTGACTTAGAGTCATCCAGATCTGTGTCGAAGCTTGCATCGACGTAACCCTTTACGATGAGCTCTTCGTCACCTCCATAAACGAGAAACATATCCTTAGTCCTTTTCAGTACTTCAGGATATTCTTGACTGTTGTCCAGTGTTCCATGCCGGGATTACTTTGGTACCTTCCTACCAAACTTACGGCAAGGTTTACATCAGGTCTGGTACACAGCATAGCATACGTGATAGACCCTATGGCCGAGGCATAGGGGACGACACTCATCTTTTCTCTATCTTCTGCCGTGGTCGGGCATTGAGCCATGCTCAATCTCGTACCTTGCAATACAGGCAAGAACCCCTTCTTTGACTGATCCATTTTGAACTTCTTCAATATCTTGTCAAGGTACGTACTCTGTGAAAGACCAATGAGGCGTCTCGATCTATCTCTATAGATCTTGATGCCTAATATATAAGCAGCTTCTCCAAGATCCTTCATTGAAAAACACTTGTTCAAGTAGGCCTTTATGCTTTCCAAGAATTCTACATCATTTCCCATCAACAGTATGTCATCCACATACAATATGAGAAATGCTACAGAGCTCCCACTCACTTTCTTGTAAATGCAGGCTTCTCCATAAGTCTGCGTAAACCCAAACGCTTTGATCATCTCATCAAAACGAATGTTCCAACTCCGAGATGCTTGCACCAGCCCATAAATCGAGCGTTGGAGCTTGCACACCTTGTCAGCATTCTTAGGATCGACAAAACCTTCTGGCTGCATCATATACAATTCTTCCTTAAGGAAAGCATTAAGGAATGTCGTTTTGACGTCCATTTGCCATATCTCATAATCATAGAATGCAGCAATTGCTAACATGATTCGGACGGACTTCAGCTTCGCTACGGGTGAGAAAGTCTCATCGTAGTCAACCCCTTGAACTTGTCGATAACCCTTAGCGACAAGCCGAGCTTTATAGATGGTCACATTACCATCCGCGTCAGTCTTCTTCTTAAAGATCCATTTATTTTCTATGGCTTGCCGATCAATGGGCAAGTCAGTCAAAGTCCATACTTCGTTTTCATACATGGATCCTATCTCGGATTTCATGGCTTCCAGCCATTTGTCGGAATCCGGGCCCGCCATCGCTTCTTCATAGTTCGAAGGTTCACCGTTGTCTAACAACATGATTTCCAAGATAGGGTTGCCATACCACTCTGGTGCGGAACGTGTCCTTGTGGACCTACGAAGTTCAGTAGCAACTTGATCTGAAGTTTCATGATCATCATCATCAACTTCCTCTCTAGTCGGTGTAGGCACCTCGGGAATATTTTCTTGAGCTGCGCCACTTACCGGTTCAAGAGGTAATACTTCATCAAGTTCTACCTTCCTCCCACTTATTTCTTTCGAGAGAAACTCTTTCTCTAGAAAGGACCCATTCTTGGCAACAAAGATCTTGCCTTCGGATCTGAGGTAGAAGGTATACCCAACAGTTTCTTTAGAGTATCCTATGAAGACGCATTTTTCCGACTTGGGTTCGAGCTTTTCAGGTTGAAGTTTCTTGACATAAGCATCGCATCCCCAAACTTTTAGAAATGACAGCTTAGGTTTCTTCCCAAACCATAATTCATACAGTGTCGTCTCAACGGATTTTGACGGAGCCCTATTTAAAGTGAATGCGGCAGTCTCTAAAGCATAGCCCCAAAATGACAGCGGTAAATCAGTAAGAGACATCATAGATCGCACCATATCTAATAGAGTGCGATTACGACGTTCGGACACACCATTACGCTGAGGTGTTCCAGGCGGCGTGAGTTGTGAAACTATTCCACATTTTCTTAAGTGTGTGCCAAATTCGTGACTCAAGTATTCTCCCCCACGATCTGATTGCAAGAACTTGATTTTCCTGTCACGTTGATTCTCAACCTCACTCTGAAATTCCTTGAACTTTTCAAAGGTCCCAGACTTGTGTTTCATTAAGTAGACATACCCATATCTACTCAATTCATCAGTGAGGGTGAGAACATAACCATAGCCACCGCGAGCCTCAACACTCATTGGACCACACACATCAGTATGTATGATTTCCAATAAGTTGGTTGCTCGCTCCATTGTTCCTGAGAACGGAGTCTTGGTCATTTTACCCATGAGGCATGGTTCGCACGTGTCAAATGATTCGTAATCAAGAGACTCTAAAAGTCCATCTGCATGGAGCTTCTTCATGCGTTTGACACCTATGTGACCAAGGCGGCAGTGCCACAAGTATGTGGGACTATCATTATCAACCTTACATCTTTTGGTATTCACACTATGAATATGTGTAGCATTACGCTCGAGATTCATTAAGAATAAACCATTCACCATCGGAGCATGACCATAAAACATATCTCTCATATAAATAGAACAACCATTATTCTCGGATTTAAATGAGTAGCCATCTCGAATTAAACGAGATCCTGATACAATGTTCATGCTCAAAGCTGGCACTAAATAACAATTATTGAGGTTTAAAACTAATCCCGTAGGTAAATGTAGAGGTAGCGTGCCGACGGCGATCACATCGACCTTGGAACCATTCCCGACGCGCATCGTCACCTCGTCCTTCGCCAGTCTCCGCTTATTCCACAGCTCCTGCTTTGAGTTACAAATGTGAGCAACCGCACCGGTATCAAATACCCAGGAGCTACTACGAGTACTGGTAAGGTACACATCAATTACATGTATATCACATATACCTTTCGTGTTGCCGGCCTTCTTGTCCGCTAAGTATTTGGGGCAGTTCCGCTTCCAGTGACCACTTCCCTTGCAATAAAAACACTCAGTCTCGGGCTTGGGTCCATTCTTTGGCTTCTTCCCGGCAGCTTGCTTACCGGGTGCGGCAACTCCCTTGTCGTCCTTCTTGAAGTTCTTCTTACCCATGCCTTTCTTGAACTTAGTGGTTTTATTCACCATCAACACTTGATGTTCCTTTTTGACTTCTACCTCTGCTGATTTCAGCATTGAATATACCTCAGGAATGGTCTTTTCCATCCCCTGCATATTGAAGTTCATCACAAAGCTCTTGTAGCTTGGTGGAAGCGACTGAAGGATTCTGTCAATGACCGCGTCATCCGAGAGATTAACTCCCAGCTGAGTCAAGCGGTTATGCAACCCAGACATTTTTAGTATGTGCTCACTGACAGAACTATTTTCCTCCATCTTACAGCTGAAGAACTTGTCAGAGACTTCATATCTCTCGACCCGGGCATGAGCTTGAAAAACCATTTTCAGCTCTTCGAACATCTCATATGCTCCGTGTCTCTCAAAACGCTTTTGGAGCCCCGGTTCTAAGCTTTAAAGCATGCCGCACTGAACGAGGGAGTAATCATCAGCACGTGACTGCCAAGCGTGCATAACGTCTTGGTTCTGTGGGACGGGTGTGTCACCTAGCGGTGCTTCTAGGACATAATCTTTCTTGGTAGCTATGAGGATGATCCTCAGGTTCCGGACCCAGTCCGTATAGTTGCTGCCATCGTCTTTCGGCTTGGTTTTCTCTAGGAACGCATTGAAGTTGAGGACAACGTGGGCCATTTGATCTACAAGACATATTGTAAAGATTTTAGACTAAGTTCATGATAATTAAGTTCATCTAATCAAATTATTCAATGAACTCCCACTCAGATAGACATCCCTCCAGTCATCTAAGTATAACATGATCCGAGTTAACTAGGCTGTGTCCGATCATCACGTGAGACGGACTAGTCAACATTGGTGAACATCTTCATGTTGATCGTATCTTCTATACGACTCATGTTCGACCTTTCACTCTTCTGTGTTCCGAGGCGATGTCTATACATGCTAGGCTCGTCAAGTCAACCTAAGTGTATTGCGTGTGTAAATGTGGCTTACACCCGTTGTATTTGAACATTAGAATCTATCACACCCGATCATCACGTGGTGCTTCGAAACAACGAACCTTCGCAACGGTGCACAGTTAGGGGGAACACTTTCTTGAAATTATTACGAGGGATCATCTTATTTAAGCTACCGTCGTTCTAAGCAAATAAGATGTAAATCATGATAAACATCACATGCAATCAAACAGTGACATGATATGGCCAATATCATTTGCTCCTTTTGATCTCCATCTTCGGGGCTCCATGATCATCATTGTCACCGGCATGACACCATGATCTCCATCATCATGATCTCCATCATCGTGTCTTCTTGAAGTTGGCTCGTCATCTATTACTTCTACTACTATGGCTAACGCTTTAGTAATAAAGTAAAGTAATTACATGACGTTTATGTTGACACGCAGGTCATAAATAAATAAAGACAACTCCTATGGCTCCTGCCGGTTGTCATACTCATCGACATGCAAGTCGTGATTCCTATTACAAGAACATGATCATCTCATACATCACATGTATCATTCATCACATCCTTTGGCCATATCACATCACAAAACACTTGCTGCAAAAACAAGTTAGACGTCCTCTAATTGTTGTTGCAAGTTTTTACGTGGCTGCTATAGGATTCTAGCAAGAACGTTTCTTACCTATGCCAAAACCACAACGTGAATTGCCAATTTCTATTTACCCTTCATAAGGACCCTGTTCATCGAATCTGATCCGACTAAAGTGGGAGAGACAGACACCCGCCAGCCACCTTATGCAACTAGTGCATGTCAGTTGGTGGAACCAGTCTCACGTAAGCGTACGTGTAAGGTCGGTCCGGGCTGCTTCATCCCACGATGCCGCCGAATCAAGATAAGACTAGTAAAGGCAAGCAAATTGACAATATCGACGCCCACAACTACTTTGTGTTCTACTCGTGCATAGAAACTACGCATAGACCTAGCTCATGATGCCATTGTTGGGGAACGTAGCAGAATTTTAAAATTTTCTACGCATCACCAAGATCTATCTATGGAGTCATCTAGCAAAGAGGGAGAGAGGAGTGCATCTACATACCCTTGTAGATCACGAGCGGAAGCGTTCAAGAGAATGGGGTTGATGGAGTCGTACTCGTCGTGATCCAAATCACCGAAGATCCTAGCGCCGAACGGACGGCACCTCCACGTTCAACACACGTACGGAGCGAGGACGTCTCCCGCGCCTTGATCCAGCAAGGAGGAGGGAGAGGTTGAGGAAGAGGGCTCCAATAGCAGCACGACGGCGTGGTGGTGGTGAAGCTGCAGTACTCCGGCAGGGCTTCGCCAAGCTCTTACGGAGGAGGAGAGGTGTTGGGGAGGGGAGGGGCTGCGCCTTGGATGTTGTATGCAGCCCTCCCCTTGCCCCTCTATTTATAGGGGAAGGAGGAAGGGGGCCGGCCCCCTCTAGATGAGATCTAGAGGGGGGCGGCGGCCAAGGGGAGGGGGCTTGCCCCCCAAGCAAGGGAGGTGCCCCATTTAGGGTTTCCCCCCAACCCTAGGCGCATGGGCCCAAGGGGGGGTGCAGCCAGCCCATGTAGGGCTGGTTCCCTTTCCTCTACAGCCCATTAGGCCCTCCGAGAGAGGTGGCCCCTCCCGGTGGACCCCCGGAACCCCTCCGGTGGCCCCGGTACAATACCGATATGCCCCTGAACCTTTCCGGTGACCGTATGACAACTTCCTACATATAAATTTTCACCTCCGGACCATTCCGAAACTCCTCGTGACGTTCGGATCTCATCCGGGACTTCGAACAACATTCGGTATTCACATACAAGTCTTCCTAACAACCCTAGCGTCACCGAACCTTAAGTGTGTAGACCCTACGGGTTCGGGAGACATGCAGACATGACCGAGACGACTCTCCGGTAAATAACCAACAACGGGATCTAGATACCCATGTTGGCTCCCACATGCTCCTCGATGATCTCATCGGATGAACCACGATGTCGAGGATTCAATCAATCCGTATACAATTCCCTTTGTCAATCGGTACGTTACTTGCCCGAGACTCGATCGTCGGTATCCCAATACCTTGTTCAGTCTCGTTACCGGCAAGTCACTTTACTCGTACCGTAATGCATGATCCCGTGATCAACCACTTGATCACATTGAGCTCATTATGATGATGCATTACCGAGTGGGCCCAGAGATACCTCTCTGTCATACGGAGTGACAAATCCCAGTCTCGATTCATGCCAACCCAACATACACTTTTGGAGATACCTGTAATGTACCTTTATAGTCACCCAGTTACGTTGTGACGTTTGGCACACCCAAGGCACTCCTACGGTGTCCGGGAGTTGCACAATCTCATGGTCTAAGGAAATGATACGTGACATTCAGAAAAGCTACAGCAAACGAACTACACGATCTTTGAGCTATGCTTAGGATTGGGTCTTGTCCATCACATCATTCTCCTAATGATGTGACCCCGTTATCAATGACATCCAATGTCCATAGTCAGGAAACCATGACTATCTTTTGATCAACGAGCTAGTCAACTAGAGGCTCACTAGGGACGTGTTGTGGTCTATGTATTCACACATGTATTATGATTTCCGGATAACACAATTATAGCATGAACAATAGACAATTATCATGAACAAAGAAATATAATAATAGCCATTTTATTATTGCCTCTAGGGAATATTTCCAACAACCAACACCCAAAGGGTTTACTAGAGTCAATAATCTAGTTACATCGCTATGTGATTAACACCCAAAGAGTACTAAGGTGTGATCATTTTTTGCTTGTGAGAGAAGTTTAGTCAACGGGTCTGCCACATTCAGATCCGTAAGTATTTTGCAAATTTGTATGTCAACAATGCTCTGCACGGAGCTACTCTAGCTAATTGCTCCCACTTTCAATATGTATCTAGATTGAGATTTAGAGTCATCTGGATCAGTGTCAAAATTTCCATCGACGTAACCCTTTACGACGAACCTTTTTGTCACCTCCATAATCGAGAAACATATCCTTATTCCACTAAGGATAATTTGACCGCTGTCCAGTGATCTACTCCTAGATCACTATTGTACTCCCTTGCCAAAAACAATGTAGGGTATACAATAGATCTGGTACACAGCATGGCATATTTTATAGAACCTATGGCCAAGTCATAGAGAATGACTTTCATTCTCTCTCTATCTTCTGTCGTGGTCGGGTTTGAGTCTTACTCAACTTCACACCTTGTAACACAGGCAAGAACTCTTTCTTTGACTGTTCCATTTTGAACTACTTCCAAATCTTGTCAAGGTATGTACTCATTGAAAAACTTATCAAGCGTCTTGATCTATCTCTATAGATCTTGATGCTCAATATGTAAGCAGCTTCAACGAGGTCTTTCTTTGAAAAACTCCTTTCAAACACTCCTTTATGCTTTGTAGAATAATTCTACATTATCTTCGATCAACAATATGTCATTCACATATACTTATCAGAAATGTTGTAGTGCTCCCACTCACTTTCTTGTAAATACAGGCTTCACTGCAAGTCTGTATAAAACTATATGCTTTGATCAACTTATCAAAGCGTATATTCCAACTCCGAGATGCTTGCACCAGTCCATAGATGGATCGCTGGAGCTTGCATATTTTGTTAGCACCTTTAGGATTGACAAAACTTTCTTGTTGCATCATATACAACTCTTCTTTAATAAATCCATTAAGGAATGTAGTTTTGTTTATCCATTTGCCAGATTTCATAAAATGTGGCAATTGCTAACATGATTCGGACAGACTTAAGCATAGATACGAGTGAGAAACTCTCATCGTAGTCAACACCTTGAACTTGTTGAAAACCTTTTGCGACAATTCTAGCTTTGTAGATAGTAACACTACTATCAGCATCCGTCTTCCTCTTGAAGATCCATTTAATCTCAATGGCTCGCCGATCATTGGGCAAGTCAATCAAAGTCCATACTTTGTTCTCATACATGGATCTCATCTCAGATTTCATGGCCTCAAGCCATTTCGCGGAATTTGGGCTCATCATCGCTTCCTCATAGTTCGTAGGCTCGTCATGGTCAAGTAACATGACCTCCAGAACAGGATTACCGTACCACTCTGGTGCGGATCTCACTCTGGTTTACCTACGAGGTTCGGTAGTAACTTGATCTGAAGTTACGTGATCATCATCATTAGCTTCCTCACTAATTGGTGTAGTAGTCACAGGAACAGATTTCTGTGATGAACTACTTTCCAATAAGGGAGCAGGTACAGTTACCTCATCAAGTTCTACTTTCCTCTCACTCACTTCTTTTGAGAGAAACTCCTTCTCTAGAAAGGATCCATTCTCAGCAATGAATAACTTGCCTTCAGATCTGTGATAGAAGGTGTACCCAACATTTTCTTTTGGGTATCCTATGAAGATGCACTTCTCCGATTTGGGTTTGAGCTTATCAGGTTGAAACTTTTTCACATAAGCATTGCAACCTCAAATTTTAAGAAACGACAGCTTAGGTTTCTTGCCAAACCATAGTTCATACGGTGTCGTCTCAACGGATTTAGATGGTGCCCTATTTAACGTGAATTTAGCTGTCTCTAATGCATAACCCCAAAACTATAGTGATAAATCGATAAGAAACATCATAGATTGCACTATATCCAATAATAGTACGGTTATGATGTTCAGACACACCATTATGCTATGGTGTTCCAGGTGGCATGATTTTGTGAAACTATTCCACATTGTTTTAATTGAAGACCAAACTCGTAACTCAAATATTTGTCTCTGCGATCAGATCGTAGAAACTTTATTTTCTTGTCACGATGATTTTCCACTTCACTCTGAAGTTCTTTGAACTTTTCAAATGTTTCAGACTTATGTTTCATCAAGTAGATATACCCATATCTGCTCAAATCATCTATGAAGGTCAGAAAATAATGATACCCGCCGCGAGCCTCAACACTCATCGGACTGCATACATCAGTATGTATTATTTTCAATATGTCAGTTGCTCGCTCCATTGTTCCAGAGAACGGAGTCTTAGTCATTGATGAAGCTATGTACCTAGGGTAGGGGCACGGACCCGTCCTAAAAAGCCCTTCCCGAGGACATCCCTAGAATGAGTCACCTTTCGAACGACTTGAAGGCATCCCACTCGACGGATTCAAGACACTCGACCAAAGAACTATCACTCGACCATGAAGCCAGCCACTCGACTGCCAGAAGACCTAAAGTCATTCCGCAGGCAAACGGTCGGCTATTAAGTAGTCTTTATGGTTATTATAACACTTTATTAAGGGACGTTATCAGTAACGCCCAACCTTAAATGTACCTAAAACCCTGCATTACTGAGGGCAGGAGGGGGCCGGCGAACTCTATATAAGCCACCCCCCTCCTCAGTATGAAGGGTTCGCACCCTTGTTATCTACACACGCATAATCCAATCGACCGCCTCCGGGCACCGAGACGTAGGGCTGTTACTTCCTCTGAGAAGGGCCTGAACTCGTAAACCCTGCGTGCTTACAACTTCCCAATAGCTAAGATCTAGCCTCTCCGTACACACCCCCCTACATCACTGTCAGACTTAGAACCACGACAGTTGGCGCCCACCGTGGGGCATTTGTCTTAGCGCCTAATTGGAGAAGTTGCGATTTTTCCGATCCATTTGATCATGGTTTCCTGCGGAGTTTTGGTAGAGGGCCGCGAGATCCGTCTCGACGCGCTCACCTTCATCGCCGACGACTCCGCCTGGCTCCAGGAGGCGCCGCTCGACATCGACGCGCTCCCCGTCTGCGATGCGACGCACTTCCGTGCGTGCATTCGTGGCGTCCTCCTGCGGTAGCCGTCGACCCAATATCGGTCGGCCCCCGTGTCGTCTCCCCGCCCCGTCTCCCACCAGCGCAAGCGCTCAGGTCGGTCGAGACTCCAGCGGTGGGTGAGGCACGCCGTGGCCCGCCAGTCGGCGGCCCCACAAGTCGCGGAAATTGAGCCCGATGAATCCCTCCGCGGCCTGTTCGACTGGCTCCGCGGAGACCGCATCCGAGTGCGATAGCAGCGACCCTTTGGCTGAGGTTCTGGCGGTCGAGGGGACACACAGTCCTCCCGGATTCCATCGCACTGATGGTGGTGCAGATAGAGGCGACCCGTCGCATCCCCACGACGAGTACCTCCCCGAACCTCTCACGTCATTGCAGCGAGAGGAGCTTCGCCGCCGGAACATGGACGCGCTCCACACTCCTATTGTTGGAGAAACCCCCGAGGCCCGAGCCTTGGAGGACGCGCGCTTGGCTAACCTAGCCGAGCACACTTGGCTGGAAAATCTATAGCGAATACTCGACGAGCAAGCGCGTCATTGAGCTCCCGAGTCCAGTCGACGACAGCAAGCTCCTGAATCCAGTCGACGTCAGCTCTTCCCGCCGCCGCAGGTGTACCGAACTCCAGTTCAGAATTTGGCCGCCGCGGCCCGTATAGCGGAGTCAATTCAGCCTTCCCAGTCGGAGGGTGGCAGGGGCTTGTTGCAGCTCAGAGCGTTGCTCCGAGCGGCAGGAAATCAGAATTCCGCCGTCTCTCAGTCGCGGAACAGGATCCACAGTCGATCCGTTGCAACAGAAACAGTCCAGTCGGCTCACAGCCCGAGATTGCCCCCGAGGCGTGAGGGACGTGGGGACCGGCACGATCAGTACAGGAGAAATGAGCAGTATGATCACCGACCCGACCGCGATGATCAACGTCGAGTTCCATCCCCTCCCCTGAGGAGTGGGTCATATGCGCCTCGACATCGGAATGGCAGGCGACCCCATAATGTTGGGCAGAGGATTCCAGTCGACCCCAGGGACCCAGGCTTTGACGCGAGATCCATCCTCGTTCAAGGTTTGGTGGACAGGAACAGGGCTCATCAAGAGGGCCACAACAGAGATGCGCCCGCCAGCAGCAGGGCACATGCTTCGGGGCCAGAATGTTTCAGTCGAGCCATCAGGGCCGCGGTGATTCCTCCCAACTTCAGGCTGGCGACTGGAGTCAGCAAGTTCACCGGTGAATCCAAGCCCGACACATGGCTCGAAGATTACCGAGTGGCTGTGCAGATTGGCGGTGGTAATGATGAGGTGGCCATGAAGCATTTGCCTCTCATGTTAGAAGGCTCAGCCAGAGCGTGGCTGAATCAGTTGGCGCCCAGCAGCATTTACACTTGGGAGGACCTCGCCCGAGTGTTTATCACAACCTTCGAAGGAACATGCAAGCGACCCGCAGGCCTTACAGAGTTGCGGTCTTGCGTACAGAAGCCGAATGAAACACTGAGGGAATACATCCATAGGTGGATCACACTGCACCACTCGGTTGAGAATGTGCCAGACCATCAAGCAGTTTGCGCTTTCAAGGAAGGCGTTAAATACAGAGAGTTGAATCTGAAGTTCGGTCGAACTGGAGAGATGTCTCTGAATCGGATGATGGAGATTGCCACCAAGTACGCTAATGGTGAAGATGAAGACCGACTCCGAAGTGGCAAACTCAAATCAGTCGCCCAAGACACCGGAGGAAACTCCAGTCGGAAGCAAAAGCGGAAGGCCGAGCCAGCCGCCCCTGGGGAGGCCCTGGCCGTGGCCCAGGGAAACTTCAAGGGGAAACCCAAGGGCACCTGGAAGCCCAAGAAAGTTAAGGATCCGGATGGGAATGATGTTTTGGACCTGCCATGTCACATCCACACCAAGAAAGATGAAGAGGGTAATTTTATTTTCCCAAAACATACCACTCGACAGTGCCGGCTCCTGATCCAGCAGTTTCAGGGCAAGCAGCCCAAAGATAAGGAAAATGAGCCAGACAGAGTTGAGGACAAGGATGATAGTGACGATGGATACCCCCAAGTCAATTCCACCTTGATGATTTTTGCTGACGTCGAAAGCAAAAGTCGACTGAAAGTCATTAACCGTGAGGTGAACATGGTTGCTCCGGCAACACCCAGTTACTTGAAGTGGTCTCAGACCGCCATCACATTCGACCAGTCTGATCACCCGACGCACATTGCCACCCTAGGGAGGCAAGCTTTGGTGGTCGACCCAGTTGTCGAAGGCACTCGATTGACCAAAGTCCTGATGGATGGCGGTAGTGGCCTGAACATACTGTATGCTGAAACTTTGAAAGGAATGGGCATTCCGATGTCCAGACTCAGTACCAGTAACATGAGCTTCCACGGAGTCATTCCTGGGAAGAAAGCCGAGTCACTCGGCCAGATTGCTCTTGATGTGGTTTTTGGTGATTCGAAGAATTACCGCAAGGAAAAGTTGACATTTGAGGTTGTGGACTTCCAGAGTGCTTATCACGCCATTTTGGGCAGGCCAGCTTACGCACGCTTCATGGCTCGACCATGTTATGTGTATCTTAAATTGAAGATGTCTGGCCCCAAGGGTGTGATCACTGTTACGCGCAACCAAAAGAAAGCAGAAGAGTGTTTTCAGAAGGGATCAAAGATCACTGATGCTCAGATGGCAGTGGTCGAGCTGAAAGAGTACCAAAAGACTGCCGATCCGAGTGAATTACTGCGAGCTAAGAAGCCTGCCTCTGAGTCAGCTTTTCAGTCGGCTGGTGAAACAAAGACAGTCCACATTCACCCGACCGACCCCGACGCTGCTCCGACTCACATCTCGACGACGCTCGACTCCAAATAGGAAGAAGCGCTCATCCAGCTCCTCCGTGAGAACTGGGACATCTTCGCATGGAAACCCTCTGACATGCCTGGAGTTCCCAGGGGGCTGGCTGAGCACCATCTGCGAGTCGATCCAAAATTCAAGCCCGTAAAGGAACATCTTCGACGGTCCGCCGTCCAGAAGAAGCAAGCCATTGGCGAGGAGGTGGCTCGACTCTTAGCAGCTGAGTTCATCCGAGAGATTTACCACTCCGAGTGGCTCGCCAATGTCGTCATGGTCCCCAAGAAGGACAAGTCACTCCGCATGTGCATTGATTTCAAACATATCAATCGGGCCTGCCCGAAAGATCATTTTCCTCTCCCTTGCATCGACCAAATAGTTGACTCAACTGCGGGGTGCGAGAGATTGTCTTTTTTAGATGCCTATTCCGGGTACCATCAGATCCGTCTGAATGGGCCCGACGAGATCAAAACAGCTTTCATCACTCCATTCGGATGCTTCTGTTATGTCACCATGCCGTTCGGCCTCAAGAACGCCGGAGCCACATTCATGAGAATGATTCAGAAGTGTTTACTCACTCAAATCAGTCGGAATGTGGAGGCATACATGGATGATATTGTGGTCAAGTTCCGGAAAGGTTCCGAGCTACGACATAATTTGCAAAATCCTTTTGACTATGTTCAGGATAATTAAGTTCATCTTATGAACTCCCACTCAGATAGACATCCCTCTAGTCATCTAAGTGATTACATGATCCGAGTCAACTAGGCCGTGTCCGATCATCACGTGAGACGGACTAGTCAACATCGGTGAACATCTTCATGTTGATCGTATCTTTTATACGACTCATGCTCGACCTTTCGGTCTTCTGTGTTCCGAGGCCATGTCTATGCACATGCTAGGCTCGTCAAGTTAACCCTAAGTGTTTTGCATGTGTAAAACTGTCTTACACCCGTTGTATGTGAACGTAAGGATCTATCACACCCGACCATCACGTGGTGCTTCGACACGACGAACTTTAGCAACGGTGCACAGTTAGGGGAGAACACTTCTTGAAATTTTTTATGAGGGATCATCTTATTTACTACCGTCGTTCTAAGCAAATAAGATGTATAAACATGATAAACATCACATGCAATCAAATAGTGACATGATATGGCCAATATCACATTGCTCCTTTTGATCTCCATCTTCGGGGCTCCATGATCATCATTGTCACCGGCATGACACCATGATCTCCATCATCATGATCTCCATCATCGTGTCTTCTTGAAGTTGTCACGTCATCTATTACTTCTACTACTACAGCTAACGGTTAGCAATAAAGTAAAGTAATTACATGACGTTTATGTTGACATGCAGGTCATAAATAAATAAAGACAACTCCTATGGCTCCTGCCGGTTGTCATACTCATCGACATGCAAGTCGTGATTCCTATTACAAGAACATGATCAATCTCATACATCACATATATCATTCATCACATCCTTTGGCCATATCACATCACATAGCATACCCTGCAAAAACAAGTTAGACGTCCTCTAATTGTTGTTTGCATGTTTTACGTGGCTGCTATGGGTTACTAGCAAGAACGTTTCTTACCTACGCAAAGACCACAACGTGATATGCCAATTGCTATTTACCCTTCATAAGGACCCTTTTCATCGAATCCGATCCGACTAAAGTGGGAGAGACAGACACCCGCTAGCCACCTTATGCAACTAGTGCATGTCAGTCGGTGGAACCAGTCTCACGTAAGAGTACGTGTAAGGTCGGTCCGGGCCGCTTCATCCCACAATGCCGCCGAATCAAGATAAGACTAGTAACGGCAAGCATATTGAACAAAATCAACGCCCACAACTACTTTGTGTTCTACTCGTGCATAGAATCTACGCAATAGACCTAGCTCATGATGCCACTGCTGGGGAACGTCGCAGAAATTCAAAAAATTTCCTACGTATCACCAAGATCTATCTATGGAGAGACTAGCAACGAGTAGAAAGAAGAGTGCATCTACATACCCTTGTAGATCGCTAAGCGGAAGCGTTCAAGTGAATGGGGTTGATGGAGTCGTACTCGTCGTGATTCAAATCACCATGACCAAGTGCCGAACGGACGGCACCTCCGCGTTCAACACACGTACAGCCCGGTGACGTCTCCCACGCCTTGATCCAGCAAGGAGAGAGGGAGAGGATGAGGAAGACTCCTTCCAGCAGCAGCACAACGGCGTGGTGGTGATGGAGGAGCGTGGCTATCCTGCAGGGCTTCGCCAAGCACCACAGAAGAGGAGGGAGAGAGAGATGCAGGGCTGCACCAAACGAGAGATCTAATCGCGTGTGTTTTGGGGCAGCCCTAGGCCTCATATATATAGGGGAAGGGGAGGGCTGCGCCCCCTCTAGGGTTTCCCACCCCTAGGGGGGCGGCAGCCCTAGATGGGGCCAAGGGGTGGCGGCCAAGGGAGGGGAGAAGGGGGAGGCGCCCCTATATGGGCCCTAAGGCCCATATCCCATTAGGGTTTGCCCCCTTTCCACCTCTTGGGCACCTTGGGCCCTTGTGGGAGGCGCACCAGCCCACTAAGGGGCTGGTCCCTCACCACTCTTAGCCCATGCAAGCCTCCGGGGCAGGTGGCCCCACTTGGTGGACCCCGGGACCCTCCCGGTGGTCCCGGTACGTTACCGATAAACCCCGAAACTCTTCCGGTGTCCAAAACAGGACTTCCCATATATAAATCTTTACCTCCGGACCATTCTGGAACTCCTCGTGACGTCCGGGATCTCATCCGGGACTCCGAACAACATTCGGTAACCACATACTAACTTCCTTTATAACCCTAGCGTCATCGAACCTTAAGTGTGTAGACCCTACGGGTTCGGGAGACATGCAGACATGACCGAGACGTTCTCCGGTCAATAACCAACAGCGGGATCTGGATACCCATGTTGGCTCCCACATGTTCCACGATGATCTCATCGGATGAACCACGATGTCAAGGACTTAATCAATCCCGTATACAATTCCCTTTGTCTATCGGTACGATACTTGCCCGAGATTCGATCGTCGGTATAACGATACCTTGTTCAATCTCGTTACTGGCAAGTCTCTTTACTCGTTCCGTAACACATCATCCCGTGATCAACTCCTTGATCACATTGTGCACATTATGATGATGTCCTACCGAGTGGGCCCAGAGATACCTCTCCGTCACACGGAGTGACAAATCCCAGTCTCGATTCGTGCCAACCCAAAAGACACTTTCAGAGATACCCGTAGTGTACCTTTATAGCCACCCAGTTACGTTGTGACGTTTGGCACACCCAAAGCACTCCTACGGTATCCGGGAGTTGCACAATCTCATGGTCTAAGGAAATGATACTTGACATTAGCAAAGCTTTAGCATATGAACTACACGATCTAGTGCTATGCTTAGGATTGGGTCTTGTCCATCACATCATTCTCCTAATGATGTGATCCCGTTATCAACGACATCCAATGTCCATGGTCAGGAAATCGTAACCATCTATTGATCAACGAGCTAGTCAACTAGAGGCTTACTAGGGACATGGTGTTGTCTATGTATCCACACATGTATCTGAGTTTCCTATCAATACAATTCTAGCATGGATAATAAACGATTATCATGAACAAGGAAATATAATAATAATCAATTTATTATTGCCTCTAGGGCATATTTCCAACAGTCTCCCACTTGCACTAGAGTCAATAATCTAGTTCACATCGCCATGTGATTAACATTCACAGGTCACATCGTCATGTGACTAACACCCAAGAGTTTTAGGTTTGATCATGTTGCTTGTGAGAGAGGTTTTAGTCAACGGGTCTGAACCTTTCAGATCCGTGTGTGCTTTACAAATCTCTATGTCATCTCCTAGATGTAGCTACCACGCTCTATTTGGAGCTATTCCAAATAACTGTTCTACTATACGAATCCAGTTTACTACTCAGTATAATCTGGATTAGTGTCAAAGTTTGCATCGGCGTAACCCGTTACGACGAACTCTTTTACCACCTCCATAATCGAGAAAATTCCTTAGTCTACTAGTTACTAAGGATAACTTTGACTGTTGTCCTGTGATCCATTCTTGGATCACTCTTGTACCCCTTGACTGACTCATGGCAAGGCACACTTCAGGTGCGGTACACAGCATTGCATAATGTAGAGCCTATGTCTTAAGCATAGGGGACGACCTTCGTCCTTTCTCTCTATTCTGCCGTGGTCGAGCTTTAAGTCTTAACTTCATACCTTACAACTCAGGAACAACTCCTTCTTTGACTGAACCATCTTGAACACCTTCAAGATCATGTCAAGGTATGTGCTCATTTGAAAGTACCATTAAGCGTTTTGATCTATCCTTATAGATCTTGATGCTCAATGTTCAAGTAGCTTAATCCAGGCTTTCCATTGAAAAACACTTTCCAAATAACCCTATATGCTTTCTTTAGAAATTCTACATCATTTCTGATCAACAATATGTCAACAACATATACTCATCAGAAATTCTATAGTGCTCCCACTCACTTCTTTGGAAATACAAGTTTCTCATAAACTTTGTATACACCAAAATCTTTGATCATCATCAAAGCATACATTCCAACTCCGAGATGCTCACTCCAGTCCTCAGAAGGATTGCTGGAGCTTTGCATACTTATTAGCATATTTCAGGATAGACAAAAACTTTCCGGTTGTATCACATACAACCTTTCCTCAAAAAAACGTCAAGGAAACAATGTTTTTGACATCCTATCTGCAAGATTTCATAAATAATGCAGTAATCGCTAATATAATTCCAACAGACTCTTAGCATCGCTACGAGTGAGAAAGTCTCATCGTAGTCAACTCCTTGAACTTGTCGGGAAACATCTTAACGACAAGTCGAGCTTTCTTAATGGTGACACTTACCATCATTGTCTGTCTTCCTTTTAAAATCCATCTGTACTCAATAGCCCTACGACCATTAAGTAGTTCTTCCAAAGTCTACACTTTGTTTTCATACATGGATCCTCTCTCGGATTGTATGGCCTCAAGCCATATATCGGAATCCGGGCCCACCATCGCTTCTCCATAGCTCGTAGGTTCATTGTTGTCTAGCAACATGACTTCCAAGATAGGATTACGTACCACTCTGAAGTAGTACGCATCCTTGTCATCCCACGAGGTTTGGGAGTGACTTGATCTGAAGTCTCGTGATCAATATCATAAGCTTCCACTTCAATTGGTGTAGGTGCCACAGGAACAACTTCCTGTGCCCTGCCACACACTAGTTGAAGAGACGGTTCAATAACCTCATCAAGTCTCCACCATCCTCCCACTCAATTCTTTCGAGAGAAACTTTTCCTCGAGAAAGGACCCGATTCTAGAAACAATCCCTTATTGCTTTCGGATCTGAGACAGGAGGTATACCCAACTGTTTTGGGTGTCCTATGAAGATGCATTTATCCGCTTTGGGTTCGAGCTTATCGGCCTGAAACTTTTTCACATAAGCGTCGCAGCCCCAAACCTTTTAAGAAATGACAGCTTAGGTTTCTCTAAACCATAGTTCATACGGTGTCACCTCATCGGAATTACGTGGTGCCCTATTTAAAGTGAATGCGGTTGTCTCTAATGCCTAACCCATAAACTATTGTGGTAATTTGATAAGAGACATCATGGTATGCATCATATCCAATAGGGTGCAGTTATGATGTTCGGACACACCATCACACTATGGTGTTCCAGGCTGTATTGGTTGTGAAACAATTTCCACAATGTCTTAATTCTGTGCCAAACTCGTGATTCAGATATTCATCTCTATGATCATATCATAGATACTTTATCCTCTCGTCACGACGATCTTTAAACTTCACCCTGAAATCACTTGAACCTTTCAATAATTCAGACTCGTGATTCATCAAGTAAATATACTCAACAAAATCATCTGTGAAGTAAGAACATAACGATATCCACTACATGCCTCAGCACTCATTGGACTGCACACATCAAAAATGTATTACTTCCAACAAGTTGCTTTCTAGTTCCATTTTACTGAAACCGAGGCTTTCAGTCATCTTGCCCATGTGGTATGATTTGCATGTCTCAAGTGATTCAAAATCAAGTGAGTTCAAACGGTCCATTTGCATGCATATACACCAATAGACATGGTTCGCATGTCTCAAACTTTTCAAAAATGAGTGAGCCCAAGGATCCATCAACATGGAGCTTCTTCATGCGTTTTATACCGATATGACTTAAGTGGCAGTGCCACAAGTAGGTGGTACCATTTCATATATCTTTTGGCATGAACATGTGTATCACTACGATCGAGATTCAATAAACAATTCATTTTAGGTGGAAGACCATTGAAGGTATTATTCAAATAAACAGAGTAACCATTATTCTCCTTAAATGAATAACCGTATTGCGATGGACATAATCCAATCATGTCTATGCTCAACGCAAACACCAATCTCGATGGTAGAGGGAGCGTGCGATGCTTGATCACATCAACATTGGAAACACTTCCAACACATATCATCAGCTCACCTTTAGCTAGTCTCCGTTTATTCCGTAGCTTTTATTTCGAGTTACTAACACTTAGCAACCGAACCGGTATCTAATACCCTGGTGCTACTAGGAGTACTAGTAAAGTACACATCAACACAATGTATATCCTATATACTTCTATCGACCTTGCCAGCCTTCTTATCTACCAAGTATCTAGGGTAATTCTGCTCCAGTGGCTGTTCCTCTTATTACAGAAGCACTTAGTCTCGGGTTTGGGTTTAACCTTGGGTTTCTTCATTAGAGCAGCAGCTGAATTGCTGTTTCATGAAGTATCCCTTCTTGCCCTTGCCCTTCTTGAAACTAGTGGTTTCACCAACCATCAACAATTGATGCTCCTTCTTGATTTCTACTTTTGTGGTGTCAAACATCACGAATATCTCAAGGATCATCATATATGTCCCTGATATATTATAGTTCATCACGAAGCTCTAGCAGCTTGGTGGTAATGACTTCGGAGAAACATCACTATCTCATCTTGGAAGATCAACTCCCACTTGATTCAAATGATTGTTGTACTCAGACAATCTGAGCACAAGCTCAACAATTGAGCTTTTCTCCCTTAGTATGTAGGCTAGAAGAACCGTCGGAGGTCTTATACCTCTTGACATGGGCACGAGCCTGAAATCCCAATTTCAGCCCTCGAAACATCTCATATGTTTCGCGACGTTTCAAAACTCGTCTTTGGTGCCTCAACTCTAAACCATTTAACATTACCGAACTATCATGTAGTCATCAAAACGTGTATGTCAGATGTTCGCAACATCCACAGACCACGTTCGAGGTTCAGCACACTGAGCGGTGCATTAAGGACATAAGCCTTTTACTGTCTGCATAATTGCTACTATCAACTTTTAACTAATTTTTCTCTAGGAACATATCTAAACAGTAGAACTAAAGCGCGAGCTACGACATAATTTGCAAAATCCTTTTGACTATGTTCAGGATAATTAAGTTCATCTTATGAACTCCCACTCAGATAGACATCCCTCTAGTCATCTAAGTGATTACATGATCCGAGTCAACTAGGCCGTGTCCGATCATCACGTGAGACGGACTAGTCAACATCGGTGAACATCTTCATGTTGATCGTATCTTTTATACGACTCATGCTCGACCTTTCGGTCTTCTGTGTTCCGAGGCCATGTCTATGCACATGCTAGGCTCGTCAAGTTAACCCTAAGTGTTTTGCATGTGTAAAACTGTCTTACACCCGTTGTATGTGAACGTAAGGATCTATCACACCCGATCATCACGTGGTGCTTCGAAACGACGAACTTTAGCAACGGTGCACAGTTAGGGGAGAACACTTCTTGAAATTTTTTATGAGGGATCATCTTATTTACTACCGTCGTTCTAAGCAAATAAGATGTATAAACATGATAAACATCACATGCAATCAAATAGTGACATGATATGGCCAATATCACATTGCTCCTTTTGATCTCCATCTTCGGGGCTCCATGATCATCATTGTCACCGGCATGACACCATGATCTCCATCATCATGATCTCCATCATCGTGTCTTCTTGAAGTTGTCACGTCATCTATTACTTCTACTACTACAGCTAACGGTTAGCAATAAAGTAAAGTAATTACATGACGTTTATGTTGACACGCAGGTCATAAATAAATAAAGACAACTCCTATGGCTCCTGCCGGTTGTCATACTCATCGACATGCAAGTCGTGATTCCTATTACAAGAACATGATCAATCTCATACATCACATATATCATTCATCACATCCTTTGTCCATATCACATCACATAGCATACCCTGCAAAAACAAGTTAGACGTCCTCTAATTGTTGTTTGCATGTTTTACGTGGCTGCTATGGGTTACTAGCAAGAACGTTTCTTACCTACGCAAAGACCACAACGTGATATGCCAATTGCTATTTACCCTTCATAAGGACCCTTTTCATCGAATCCGATCCGACTAAAGTGGGAGAGACAGACACCCGCTAGCCACCTTATGCAACTAGTGCATGTCAGTCGGTGGAACCAGTCTCACGTAAGAGTACGTGTAAGGTCGGTCCGGGCCGCTTCATCCCACAATGCCGCCGAATCAAGATAAGACTAGTAACGGCAAGCATATTGAACAAAATCAACGCCCACAACTACTTTGTGTTCTACTCGTGCATAGAATCTACGCAATAGACCTAGCTCATGATGCCACTGCTGGGGAACGTCGCAGAAATTCAAAAAAATTCCTACGTATCACCAAGATCTATCTATGGAGAGACTAGCAACGAGTAGAAAGAAGAGTGCATCTACATACCCTTGTAGATCGCTAAGCGGAAGCGTTCAAGTGAACGGGATTGATGGAGTCGTACTCGTCGTGATTCAAATCACCATGACCAAGTGCCGAACGGACGGCACCTCCGCGTTCAACACACGTACAGCCCGGTGACGTCTCCCACGCCTTGATCCAGCAAGGAGAGAGGGAGAGGATGAGGAAGACTCCTTCCAGCAGCAGCACAACGGCGTGGTGGTGATGGAGGAGCGTGGCTATCCTGCAGGGCTTCGCCAAGCACCACAGAAGAGGAGGGAGAGAGAGATGCAGGGCTGCACCAAACGAGAGATCTAATCGCGTGTGTTTTGGGGCAGCCCTAGGCCTCATATATATAGGGGAAGGGGAGGGCTGCGCCCCCTCTAGGGTTTCCCACCCCTAGGGGGGCGGCAGCCCTAGATGGGGCCAAGGGGTGGCGGCCAAGGGAGGGGAGAAGGGGGAGGCGCCCCTATATGGGCCCTAAGGCCCATATCCCATTAGGGTTTGCCCCCTTTCCACCTCTTGGGCACCTTGGGCCCTTGTGGGAGGCGCACCAGCCCACTAAGGGGCTGGTCCCTCACCACTCTTAGCCCATGCAAGCCTCCGGGGCAGGTGGCCCCACTTGGTGGACCCCGGGACCCTCCCGGTGGTCCCGGTACGTTACCGATAAACCCCGAAACTCTTCCGGTGTCCAAAACAGGACTTCCCATATATAAATCTTTACCTCCGGACCATTCCGGAACTCCTCGTGACGTCCGGGATCTCATCCGGGACTCCGAACAACATTCGGTAACCACATACTAACTTCCTTTATAACCCTAGCGTCATCGAACCTTAAGTGTGTAGACCCTACGGGTTCGGGAGACATGCAGACATGACCGAGACGTTCTCCGGTCAATAACCAACAGCGGGATCTGGATACCCATGTTGGCTCCCACATGTTCCACGATGATCTCATCGGATGAACCACGATGTCAAGGACTTAATCAATCCCGTATACAATTCCCTTTGTCTATCGGTACGATACTTGCCCGAGATTCGATCGTCGGTATAACGATACCTTGTTCAATCTCGTTACTGGCAAGTCTCTTTACTCGTTCCGTAACACATCATCCCGTGATCAACTCCTTGATCACATTGTGCACATTATGATGATGTCCTACCGAGTGGGCCCAGAGATACCTCTCCGTCACACGGAGTGACAAATCCCAGTCTCGATTCGTGCCAACCCAAAAGACACTTTCAGAGATACCCGTAGTGTACCTTTATAGCCACCCAGTTACGGTGTGACGTTTGGCACACCCAAAGCACTCCTACGGTATCCGGGAGTTGCACAATCTCATGGTCTAAGGAAATGATACTTGACATTAGCAAAGCTTTAGCATATGAACTACACGATCTAGTGCTATGCTTAGGATTGGGTCTTGTCCATCACATCATTCTCCTAATGATGTGATCCCGTTATCAACGACATCCAATGTCCATGGTCAGGAAATCGTAACCATCTATTGATCAACGAGCTAGTCAACTAGAGGCTTACTAGGGACATGGTGTTGTCTATGTATCCACACATGTATCTGAGTTTCCTATCAATACAATTCTAGCATGGATAATAAACGATTATCATGAACAAGGAAATATAATAATAATCAATTTATTATTGCCTCTAGGGCATATTTCCAACAGAAGCCCCGCAGCCGAAAGGTGCCACAGATCCGACTGAAGTTGAAGTACCTGCAGTGGTCGACCTAATCATGGAAGTCTTGGCAATCACCCCTGACTGGACGATACCGTACATCACGTATATCCTAAGGAAAGAACTCCCGGAAGACGAGGAAGAGGCTCGACAGATCGTCCGCCGATCCAAGGCCTTCATAGTCATAAAGGGACAGCTGTATAGAGAGAGCACGACTGGAGTCGGTCAGAAATGCATAACACCAGAAGAGGGTCAGATAATCCTTAATGATATCCACTCGGGTTCCTGTGGTCACCATGCGTCCTCTCGTACTATTGTGGCTAAAGCATACCGAGCTGGATTTTACTAGCCAAGAGCAAATGAGATGGCAAAAGAGATAGTCGACAAGTGTGGAGGGTGCCAGTTCTACTCCAACATGTCACACAAGCCTGCATTAGCCCTGAAGACCATTCCACTCGTCTGGCCCTTTGCCGTCTGGGGATTGGACATGGTTGGTCCACTAAGAACGGGCAGGAGTGGATTCACTCATGTGCTTGTGGCAGTCGACAAATTTACCAAATGGATCGAAGCTAAGCCCATCAAGAATCTCGATGCTTGCACTGCTATCAGTTTTGTCAGAGGGTTAACATTCAGATATGGAGTCCCGCATAGCATCATCACTGACAACGGGTCAAACTTTGATTCGGACAAGTTCAGAGCTTTTTCCGCCTCTCAAGGCACACGAGTCGACTATGCATCGGTCGCCCATCCCCAGTCGAATGGACAAGCTGAGAGAGCAAATGGTCTGATTCTCAAAGGACTAAAGCCTCGACTGATGCGCGATCTCAAGCACGCGGCAGGCGCTTGGGTCGACGAGCTTACGTCAGTTCTATGGGGATTAAGGGCCACCCCTAGCCGGTCGACTGGAAGAACTCCATTCTTTCTAGTTTATGGAGCCGAAGCAGTCCTGCCGAGTGATCTTCTTCATAATGCACCCCGAGTCAAACTTTACACCGAAGATGAAGCAGAACAGGCCCGGCAAGACGCAGTCGACCTCTTAGAAGAAGAAAGGGAGATGGCCATGATTAGATCGACCATTTATCAGCAAGACTTGCGCCGTTTTCACGCCCGGAATGTGAAAAGTCGAGCCTTCTAAGAAGGAGATCTGGTCCTCCGAGTGGATCAACAGAAACCACACAAGCTTGCTCCTACTTGGGAAGGCCCCTTCATAGTCACCAGAGTCCTCCACAATGGAGCGTACCACCTCTACAATGTTGATCGCCAGATCGACGAGCCACGAGCTTGGAACGCGGAACTGCTCCGCCCCTTTTACACCTGAGTTCTCCCTTAGACGAGATGTAATAAGAAAAAAAAATTCTACAGTTCATTTTTATCAAAGACAAGAGTGTTCCAATAATTGCTGTCACTTTGTTTGCATACAAAACCCCACAGTGGGTGACTTGGCTGCGAATCCGTTTCGCCTAAGTTTCAAAAAATCCTATCGAGTGGAGAGCAAACCTCCCACTCGGGGGCTTAGCTGCAGTCTAATACTCGCCTAAGTTCTCCCACTCGGAAGCTTAGCTGCAGTCGAGCACTCGCCTAAGTTTGAAAAAAATCCTACCGAGTGGAGAGCAAACCTCCCACTCGGGGGCTTAGCTGCAGTCCAGTACTCGCCTAAGTTCTCCCACTCGGAAGCTTAGTTGCAGTCGAGCACTCGCCTAAGTTTGAAAAAATCCTATCGAGTGGAGAGCAAACCTCCCACTCGGGGGCTTAGCTGTAGTCCAGTACTCGCCTAAGTTCTCCCACTTGGAAGCTTAGCTGCAGTCGAGCACTTGCCTAAGTTTGAAAAAATCCTACCGAGTGGAGAGCAAACCTCCCACTCGGGGGCTTAGCTGCAGTCTAGTACTCGCTTGAGTTCTCCCACTCGGAAGCTTAGCTGCAATCGAGCACTCGCCTAAGTTTGAAAAAATCCTATCGAGTGGAGAGCAAACCTCCCACTCGGGGGCTTAGCTGCAGTCCAGTACTCGCCTAAGTTCTCCCACTCGGAAGGTTAGCTGCATTCGAGCACTCGCCTAAGTTTGAAAAAATCCTACCGAGTGGAGAGCAATCCTCCCACTCGGGGGCTTAGCTGCAGTCCAGTACTCGCCTAAGTTTTCCCACTCGGAAGCTTAGCTGCAGTCGAGCACTCGCCTAAGTTTGAAAAAAATCCTACCGAGTAGAGAGCAATCCTCCCACTCGGGGGCTTAGCTGCAGTCCAGTACTCGCCTAAGTTTTCCCACTTGGAAGCTTAGCTGCAGTTCAGCACTCGCCTAAGTTTGAAAAAAAATCCTACCGAGTAGAGAGCAATCCTCCCACTCGGGGGCTTAGCTGCAGTCCAGTACTCGCCTAAGTTCTTCCACAAAGAGACTTAGCTGCAGTCAGCACTCGCCTAAGTGTTTAAGAAATCCTACCAAGTGGAGAGCAAACCTCACACTCGGGGACTTAGCTGTAGTCCGGCACTCGTCTAAATACAGGACTCGACCGGATCCGCAAGAAGTTATGCCGCAAATACAAAGAATACTCCGAGTAAAGACCAAAGTTCCACACGACAGATCAAAACCGCGAAGATATTCAGCAAGAAATCAAGTTCGGATAAAGCCTAAAAGGTCCCAGACCTCAGATCAAAGTACTCAAGCCCTCGGCTCGGTAGAGTTTAAACGGTTACAAATCCACTCGGCATCCCGAGGCAAATTTAAGGAGAAGCATAAAAGTTTTTCATTCCTCAGGTGGAGGACTGGCAGGGGCGATGAACTCATCCAATTCGATTCCTTCCGCAATACGGGTGGCAGCAGCAATAAAGGTCTCCATGAAGTCTTGAAAGTTGTGCCTCTTGGTATTGGCGACTTGGATGGCGGCCAGCTTCTCTTCTCGCGCCTCCTTGCAATGGACACGGACTAGAGACAGAGCCACATCAGCGCCGCACCGAGCAGAAGACTTCTTCCACTCCTGCACTCGGTCAGGGATTCCGTCAAGTCGAGTCATCAGAGACTCGAGATCGTTCTGGAGTGTAGACTCTGGCCAAAGTGTCGGGTCGATCCGCGACATGGCAACCTTCAGCCGAGCCAAGTAATCCACAACGCCGTCAATACGAGATTCTAGTCGGAGCAGATTCATGGCAGCATCGTCATTCACCGGAGAGTTGATTGGATCCAAACCCGTTTCAATCCGCCCAGTCTCCTCCTCAAAGTTCTGGAAAAACTCTGCATACACGATCCAAGGATAAGTCAATTTTCATAGACTGAGTCGACACAAAAAGAAAACCAGTCGGAATTGAATGTGCACCTTCAAGCTTGATGTACAACTTCTTGGCGGGGCTCCTCAAGTAGCTCTCCAGGTCGTCCCTCCTGCGAGCAACGCCTTCCATCTTCTCGTTCAGGGAGAGGTTCTCCTTCTTCCAACGTGTGCACTCCTTGTTGGCTTCATTCAGAGCGGTCTTCAGCCCGGTATTCTCATCTTCTAATTGGCCAACCGAAGCCAACTTCTGTTCAGCCAGAGCAATCTTGTCGTCAGCCTCCTTGTGGGCAGCAGCCAAGTCCCGATCCTTCTTCGCCAGGGCCTCACTCAGTTCTCCTGCAAAAGAAACGATGATTGGTTTGGAAACAGCAGAAGGGTACTCAAGCCTAAAAACAAAACCAGTCGACAAAGTCGTCTTACCAGCAACGCCGTCTCTGACCTTCTGCAGCTCTGTTCTGGCCAGCTCCAGATCAAGGTTCAGTTGAATCCGCTGCTTCTCCAACTCAGTATAGCGAGATGCAAGTTCGCAGGATTTCTGCAAAAGGAAAAATCAGTCGACAGACATCCAAGATAAGTTGCTTCCGAGTAACTGAGAGAAAAAGATGACGTTTCTAAGACCACAGCCAAATCAAAAACATTCGACAGTAGTCTCGGGGACTACACCCAGTGGGTGCACTCAGCGTGCCCCCACTGGTTCAAAAAAAAGAGAGAAAGTCGACTGTCCGCAGTCGACCGGATACAGCTCCATTCAACATGGCCTGACCAGACCAAGAAAAGAAATACAGATACAAAAACACAATATAAAGACTACAGTCGACTGCCAGCAGTCCACCGTAGTCTCGGGGACTACACCCAGTGGGTGCACTCAGCGTGCCCCCACTCTTCCAAGAATGGGTAAACACACCCAGTGGGTGTACAGATACAAAAGATCTTCAAAAAAAAGGAGGGACTCTTCAAACGATCAGGTGTCAAGTCGACTGACCTGGACGTTGCTCTGAAGCACCAAACTCGCGTCATAGGCTTCTTGGCTGGCCTCCCGAGCCATCTTCACCTGCTCCATCATGACCCCCGCCTGGCGTATAGCCTCCTTTGCAGCAGCCACTTCGTCCTCAGGGACGGGGTACGCAGCAAAAAGCGAAGATGGATTTGCAGTCGACGCCGAAGGCCGCGCACTTGACAGAGGGTTGGCAAAAGTCACAGAAGCCCGAGGGGCGTCGCCACCATCCCGAGCCATGGTCTCAGTCGCCGGAGTAGGCTGGGGAGTCCGGTCGGCCGACGACCTCTTGTTCCTCCTCACCCTGAGCGGTTCGTTGTCGTCGTCATTCGGGAGGTCGATAACATGAGGAGGAGCTGCAAGGGAAACATTCAATCGACCGGAACTGCAAGAAATGACCAGTCGACTCAAAAACGGAACGTCAGTAATCGTACCAGGGTTGGAGGTAACAGCGTCCCCCATCTCTTGGTCGTCGTCCTTGGCAGAGACCTTAGAGGTAGCAGCGCTGCAAATCTCGAAAAGTCAGTCTGTTGGCTCGATGAATCGACCAAGGATCCGTTCACAATCGACAAAGGAAAACAAGCTTTATTACCCGGAAATAGTAGGGATGGCTATCTTCATCTTGGGGAGAGCCTTGGGCGGCTTGGACAACGTCGTGCATGGGTGCTTGGAGACCTTCCCAGTCGGTGTTGGAGAAGAAGTCCGAGGGCGTTTTGACGACGGCCCAACGGAGGCAGTCGCCTTACCGCGTTCCTGCGCCGGGTCGTGCGCGAGCTTGGATCGCCTCTCCGGGCGGGGGGGTTCGACCTCCTCCTCCTCCTCTTCGCTGGAGAAGATGTCATCGCCCCCCTCTCCTTCGCCATCAGACTCCCGCTCGCCTTGGTCATCCCCGCTCTCGCCTCCGCTCGCCTCCCCTTCCTCGGTCGACCCCTGAGCCCCGTTGGGCGTCGAGTACATCTCAGTGGTCGCCTGGAAAACAGCAGACAAAACGGAAGTCAATCGACCTACTCCAAAGAAGACCAACGCAGAAAACAAAGATTTCAGTCGGGAGCATAAAGACATACCTGGTCCACCTCGTACGAATTGTCGAGTGGAATGACCCTCCTGGCTCCTCGGGGGTTGTCTCTGTTCCCCATGATGCTCGACAACCACCCCTCCAACATCTCGTCGGTGACCTCCTCCGGGTGGATCTGAGTGGTGTCCTCGAGGCCGGAGTACAGCCACATCGGGTGGTCACGAGCCTGGAGCGGTTGGATTCGCCTCTGGAGGAAGACTTCCAGCAGATCCATTCCCGTCACACCCTCACGGACAAGCTCAACCACTCGACCCACCAGCACCTTGACCTGGGCTTTTTCTTCCGGCGTCACCTTCAGAGAAGCAGGTTTTTTGGCTCGGTCGAGAGAGAAAGGCGGGAGACCAGTCGAATGCCCTGGGGTCGCCTGGTCCTGGCAGTAGAACCAAGTTGCCTGCCAACCTCGGACCGACTCCGGGAAAGTGATGGATGGAAAACAACTCTTCCCCCTCGTTTGGATCGCCAAACCCCCGCACAACTGGATCACTTGCGTCCTCTCATCACTCGACTTGGCCTTCTTGACCGACTGAGAGCGACAAGTGAAAATGTGCTTGAAAAGCCCCCAATGTGGGCGGCAACCCAGGAACGCCTCGCACATGGAAATGAAAGCAGCGAGGTAGACAACGGAGTTTGGAGTGAAATGATGGAGCTGCGCTCCGAAGAAGTTCAAGAAATTTCGGAAGAAAGGATGGGGCGGCAGAGAAAACCCTCGGTCGATGTGAGTGGCCAGGAGCACGCACTCACCATCACGAGGTTGAGGTTCGATATCTCCCCCCGGAAGACGCGCGGCTTTGTGAGGAATGGCTCCCCCCTCGACCATGTCGTCGAGATCCTCCTGCCGGAGCACCGACGGCATCCAGTCGCCCTGGATCCAACCTTTGGGCAGGGCCGTCCTCGAGGAAGATCCGCCACGTGCAGACCTCTTCCCTCCCCCCCCCCCCGCCGCCGCCTTCTTCGCGCGCTCCAGAGCAGTCGTCTTGCCCTTCACCATCGTCGCCGGCGAAATCTCGAACAGGTTTGCGGTGGTTGGGCGAGAGCGGAGGTAGCGGAAGAGGTTGCGAAAAAAGAGAGGAAGAAGGAGAAGAGAGGAGCACGCACACTGTTGGGGGACTCCGAGCCGGCAACTTATAAGGGACCGCTTCCGAGTGGCTGACCGGTAGGCCCAGGCTATCCAGTCAAATCCCGCGGCAGGCGCGCGCGCAGTATGTGGCGAAAAAGGCGACGCGGAGATCGAGGAGCCTCCGCATTGTCACTTCCGATTACTGCGGCCGCCCCCGTCCCGCGCGCTTCCCAAAAAATCCGAATCCCATGATATCCGCTGGCTGCAGAACAACTTGTCAAAACAGAAAACCCCATGCGCATCGGCGCTCGGTACATCACAGGTAAAGAAATCCACTCGACGAAAGGCCTGGAATGGATCAAGGCGACTGAAAAAGGTTGATGACGTCATCCGTGACGGTCGACCCAAAACGAGGCACTCATATAACCCGAAGAATCAGTCGGAAAGGTCGCCAACCCTTTCTCACTCTAACCTTGATCCATTCGGGGGCTAATGATGAAGCTATGTACCTAGGGTAGGGGCACGGACCCGTCCTAAAAAGCCCTTCCCGAGGACATCCTAGAATGAGTCACCTTTCGAACGACTTGAAGGCATCCCACTCGACGGATTCAAGACACTCGACCAAAGAACTATCACTCGACCATGAAGCCAGCCACTCGACTGCCAGAAGACCTAAAGTCATTTCGCAGGCAAACGGTCGGCTATTAAGTAGTCTTTATGGTTATTATAACACTTTATTAAGGGGCGTTATCAGCAACGCCCAACCTTAAATGTACCTAAAACCCTGCATTACTGAGGGCAGGAGGGGGCCGGCGAACTCTATATAAGCCACCCCCTCCTCAGTATGAAGGGTTCGCACCCTTGTTATCTACACACGCATAATCCAATCGACCGCCTCCGGGCACCGAGACGTAGGGCTGTTACTTCCTCTGAGAAGGGCCTGAACTCGTAAACCCTGCGTGCTTACAACTTCCCAATAGCTAAGATCTAGCCTCTCCGTACACACCCCCCTACATCACTGTCAGACTTAGAACCACGACAGTCATCTTGCCCATGAGGCATGGTTCGCAAGCATCAAAATGATTCATAATCAAGTGATTCCAAAAGCCCATCAGCATGGAGTTTCTTCATGCGCTTTACACCAATATGACCTAAACGGCAGCGCCATAAATAAGTTGCATTATCATTATTAACTTTGCATCTTTTGGCTTCAATATTATGAATATGTGTATCACTACGATCGAGATCCAACGAACCATTTTCATTTGGTGTATGACCATAGAAGGTTTTTGTTGGGGAACGTAGTAACTTCAAAAAATTTCCTACGCACACGCAAGATCATGGTGATGCATAGCAACGAGGGGGAGAGTCTGATCTACGTACCCTTGTAGATCGCAACGGAAGCGTTGACACAACGTAGAGGAAGTAGTCGTACGTCTTCTTCCCGATCCGACCGGTCCAAGCACCGTTACTCCGGCACCTCCGAGTTCTTAGCACACGTTCAGCTCGATGACGATCCCCGGGCTCCGATCCAGCAAAGCTTCGGGGAGGAGTTCCGTCAGCACGACGGCGTGGTGACGATCTTGATGTACTACCAACGCAGGGCTTCGCCTAAGCACTACTACAGTATGATCGAGGTGGAATTTGGTGGCAGGGGGCACCGCACACGGCTAAGGAACGATCTCAAGGATCAACTTGTGTGTCTAGAGGTGCCCCCTGCCCCCGTATATAAAGGATCCAAGGGGGAGGGGCTGGCCGGCCAAGGAGGAGGCGCAGGAGAGTCCTACTCCCACTGGGAGTAGGATTCCCCCTCCAATCCTAGTCCAACTAGGATTCCTCGGAGGGGAAAAGAGGAGGAGGTGGCCGGCCACCCTTTCCTAGTCCTAATAGGACTAGGGGAAGGGGGAGGCGCGCAGCCCATCTAGGGCAGCCCCTTCTCTTTTCCACTAAGGCCCATTATGGCCCATTTAGCTCCCGGGGGGTTCCGGTAACCCTCCCGGTATTCCGGTAAAATCCCGATTTCACCCGGAACACTTCCGATGTCCAAACATAGGCTTCCAATATATCGATCTTTATGTCTCGACCATTTCGAGACTCCTTGTCATGTCCGTGATCACATCTGGGACTCCGAACAACCTTCGGTACATCAAAATGCATAAACTCATAATAACTGTCATCGTAACGTTAAGCGTGCGGACCCTACGGTTTGAGAACAATGTAGACATGACCAAGACACGTCTCCGGTCAATAACCAATAGCGGGACCTGGATGCCCATATTGGCTCCTACATATTGTACAAAGATCTTTATCGGTCAGACCGCATAACAACATACGTTGTTCCCTTTGTCATCGGTATGTTACTTGCCCGAGATTCGATCGTCGGTATCCAATACCTAGTTCAATCTCGTTACTGGCAAGTCTCTTTACTCGTTCCGTAATACATCATCTCACAACTAACATCTTAGTTATAATGCTTGCAAGGCTTATGTGATGTGTATTACCGAGAGGGCCCAGAGATACCTCTCCGACAATCGGAGTGACAAATTCTAATCTCGAAATACGCCAACCCAACATCTACCATTGGAGACACCTGTAGTACTCCTTTATAATCACCCAGTTACGTTGTGACGTTTGGTAGTACCCAAAGTGTTCTCCGGCAAACGGGAGTTGCATAATCTCATAGTCATAGGAACATGTATAAGTCATGAAGAAAGCAATAGCAACATACTAAACGATCGGGTGCTAAGCTAATGAAATGGGTCATGTCAATCAGATCATTCAACTAATGATGTGACCTCGTTAATCAAATAACAACACATTGTTCATGGTTAGGAAACTTAACCATCTTTGATTAACGAGCTAGTCAAGTAGAGGCATACTAGTGACACTCTGTTTGTCTATGTATTCACACATGTATTATGTTTCCGGTTAATACAATTCTAGCATGAATAATAAACATTTATCATGATATAAGGAAATAAATAATAACTTTATTATTGCCTCTAGGGCATATTTCCTTCAGTCTCCCACTTGCACTAGAGTCAATAATCTAGTTCACATCGCCATGTGATTTAACAGCAATAGTTCACATCACCATGTGATTAACACCCATAGTTCACATCGTCATGTGACCAACACTCAGAGGGTTTACTAGAGTCAGTAATCTAGTTCACATATCTATGTGATTAACACCCAAAGAGTACTAAGGTGTGATCATGTTTTGCTTGTGAGATAATTTTAGTCAACAGGTCTGTCACATTCAGATCCGTAAGTATTTTGCAAGTTCTATGTCTACAATGCTCTACACGGAGCTACTCTAGCTAACTGCTCCCACTTTCAATATGTATCCAGATTGAGACTTTAGATTCATCTGGATTAGTGTCAAAAACTTGCATCGACGTAACCCTTTACGACGAACCTTTTTGTCACGTCCATAATCGAGAAACATATCCTTATTTCACTAAGGATAATTCTGACCGTTGTCCAGTGATCTACTCCTAGATCACTATTGTACTCCCTTGCCAAATCAATGCAGGGTATACAATAGATCTGGTACACAGCATGACATACTTTATAGAACCTATGGCCAAGGCATAGGGAATGACTTTCATTCTCTTTCTATCTTCTGCCGTGGTCGGGCTTTGAGTCTTACTCAATTTCACACCTTGTAACATAGGCAAGAAACTCTTTCTTTGACTGTTCCATTTTGAACTACTTCAAAATCTTGTCAAGGTATGTATTTATTGAAAAAACTTACCAAGCGTCTTGATCTATCTCTATAGATCTTGAAGCTCAATATGTAAGCAGCTTCACCGAAGTCTTTCTTTGAAAAACTCCTTTCAAACACTCCTTTATGCTTTACAGAATAATTCTACATTATTTCCGATCAACAATATGTCATTCACATATACTTATCAGAAATGCTGTAGTGCTCCCACTCACTTTCTTGTAAATACAGGCTTCACCGCAAGTCTGTATAAAACTATATGCTTTGATCAACTTATCAAAGCGTGTATTCCAACTCCGAGATGCTTGCACCAGTCCATAGATGGATTGCTGGAGCTTGCATATTTTGTTAGCACCTTTAGGATTGACAAAACCTTCTGGTTGTATCATATACAACTCTTCTTTAAATCCATTAAGGAATGCAGTTTGTTTATCCATTTGCCAGATTTCATAAAATTGCGGCAATTGCTAACATGATTTGGACAGACTTAAGCATCGATACGAGTGAGAAACTCTCATCATAGTCAACACCTTGAACTTGTCGAAAACCTTTTGCGACAATTCTAGCTTTGTAGATAGTAACACTACTATCAGCGTCCGTCTTCCTCTTGAAGATCCATTTATTCTCAATTGCTTGCCGATCATCGGGCAAGTCAACCAAAGTCCAAACTTTGTTCTCATACATGGATCATATCTCAGATTTCATGGCCTCAAACCATTTCGCAGAATCTGGGCTCATCATCGCTTCCTCATAGTTCTCAAGTTCATCATGGTCTAGTAACATGACTTCCAGAACAGGATTACCGTACCACACTGGTGCGGATCTCACTCTGGTTTACCTACGAGATTCGGTAGTGACTTGATCTGAAGTTACATGATCACCATCATTAGCTTCCTCACTAATTGGTGTAGTAGTCACAAGAACAGATTTTTGTGATGAACTACTTTCCAATAAGGGAGAAGGTACAATTACCTTATCAAGTTTTCTACTTTCCTCCCACTCACTTCTTTCAAGAGAAACTCCTTCTCTATAAAGAATCCATTATAAGCAACGAATGTCTTGCCTTAGGATCTGTGATAGAAGGTGTACCCAACAGTCTCCTTTTGGGTATCCTATGAAGACATATTTCTCCGATTTTGGTTTTGAGCTTATTAGGATGAAACCTTTTCACATAAGCATCACAACCCCAAACTTTAAGAAACGACAACTTTGGTTTCTTGCTAAACCACAGTTCAGATTGTGTCGTCTCAACGGACTTAGATGGTGCCCCTTTTTTTAATGTGAACGCAGCTGTCTTTAATGCATAACCTCAAAAACGATAGTGGTAAATCGGTAAGAAACATCATAGATTTGTACTATATCTAATAAAGTACGGCTATGACGTTCGGACACACCATTAGGCTGTAGTGTTCCGGGTGGCACGAATTTGTGAAACTATTCCACATTGTTTTAATTGAAGACCAAACTCGTAACTCAAATACTCTTCTCTACGATCAGATCATAGAAACTTTATTTTCTTGTTACGATGATTTTTCACTTCACTCTGAAATTCTTTGAACTTTTCGAATGTTTCAGACTTATGTTTCATCAAGTAGATATACTCATATCTGCTCAAATCATCTGTGAAGATCAGAAAATAATGATACTTGTCGCGAGCCTCAATATTCATCGGACCACATACATCAGTATGTATGATTTCCAACAAATTTGTTGCTCGCTCCATTGTTCCAAAGAACAGAGTCTTAGTCATCTTGCCCATGAGGCATGGTTCGCAAGCATCAACTGATTCATAATCAAGTGATTCCAAAAGCCCATCAGCATGGAGTTTCTTCATGCGCTTTACACCAATATGACCTAAACGGCAGTGCTACAAATAAGTTGCACTATCATTATTAACTTTGCATCTTTTGGTTTCAATATTATGATTATGTGTATCACTACGATCGAGATCCAATGAACTGTTTTCATTGGGTGTGTAACCATATAAGGTTTTATTCATGTAAACAGAACAACAATTTATTCTCTTACTTAAATGAATAACCGTATTACAATAAACATGATCAAATCATATTCATGCTCAACACAAACACCAAATAACACTTATTCAGGTTCAACACTAATCCCGAAAGTATAGGGAGTGTGCGATGATGATCATATCAATCTTGGAACCACTTCCAACACACATCGTCACTTCACCCTTAACTAGTCTCTGTTCATTCTGCAACTCCCGTTTCGAGTTACTACTCTTAGCAACTGAACTAGCATCAAATACCGAGGGGTTGCTATAAACACTAGTAAAGTACACATCAATAACATGTATATCAAATATACTTATGTTCACTTTGCCATCCTTCTTATCCGCCAATCACTTGGGGTAGTTCCGCTTCCAGTGACCAGTCCCTTTGCAGTAGAAGCACTTAGTCTCAGGCTTAGGATCAGACTTGGGCCTCTTCACTTGAGCAGCAACTTGCTTGCCGTTCTTCTTGAAGTTCCCCTTCTTCCCTCTGCCCTTTTCTTGAAACTAGTGGTCTTGTCTACCATCAACACTTGATGTTTTTCTTGATTTCTACCTTCGTCAATTTCCGCATTACGAAGAGCTTGGGAGTCGTTTCTGTTATCCCTTGCATATCATAGTTCATCACGAAGTTCTACTAACTTGGTGATGGTGACTAGAGAATTCTGTCAATCACTATCTTATCTGGAAGATTAACTCCCACTTGATTCAAGTGATTGTAGTACTCAGACAATCTGGGCACATGCTCACTAGTTGAGCGATTCTCCTCCATCTTTTAGCTATAGAACTTGTTGGAGACTTCATATCTCTCAACTCGGGTATTTGCTTGAAATATTAACTTCAACTCCTGGAACATCTCATATGGTCCATGACGTTCAAAACGTCTTTGAAGTCCCGATTCTAAGCCGTTAAGCATGGTGCACTAAACTATCAAGTAGTCATCATATTGAGCTAGCCAAATGTTCATAACGTCTGCATCTGCTCCTGCAATAGGTCTTTCACCTAGCGGTGCATCAAGGACATAATTCTTCTGTGCAGCAATGAGGATAAACCTCTGATCACGGATCCAATCCGCATCTTTGCTACTAACATCTTTCAACACAATTTTCTCTAGGAACATATCAAAATAAACATAGGGAAGCAACAACGCGAGCTATTGATCTACAACATAATTTGCAAAATACTACCAGGACTAAGTTCATGATAAATTTAAGTTCAATTTAATCATATTACTTAAGAACTCCCACTTAGATAGACATCCCTCTAATCCTCTAAGTGATCACGTGATCCAAATCAACTAAACCATGTCCGATCATCGCGTGAGATGGAGTAGTTTCATTGGTGAACATCACTATGTTGATCATATCTACTATATGATTCACGCTCGACCTTTCGGTCTCCGTGTTCCGAGGCCATATCTGTATATGCTTGGCTCGTCAAGTATAACCTGAGTATTCCGCGTGTGCAACTGTTTTGCACCTGTTGTATTTGAACGTAGAGCCTATCACACCCGATCATCACGTGGTGTCTCAGCACGAAGAACTTTCGCAACGGTGCATACTCAGGGAGAACACTTCTTGATAATTTAGTGAGAGATCATCTTATAATGCTACCGGCAATCAAAGCAAGATAAGATGCATAAAAGATAAACATCACATGCAATCAATATAAGTGATATGATATGGCCATCATCATCTTGTGCTTGTGATCTCCATCTCCGAAGCACCGTCATGATCACCATCGTCACCGGCGCGACACCTTGATCTCCATCGTAGCATCGTTGTCGTCTCGCCAATCTTATGCTTCCACGACTATCACTACCGCTTAGCAATAAAGTAAAGCATTACATCGCGATTGCATTGCATACAATAAAGCGATAACCATATGGCTCCTGCCAGTTGCCGATAACTTGGTTACAAAACATGATCATCTCATACAATAAAATCAGCATCATGCCTTGACCATATCACATCACAACATGCCCTGCAAAAACAAGTTAGACGTCCTCTACTTTGTTGTTGCAAGTTTTACGTGGCTGCTACGGGCTTAAGTAAGAACTCATCTCACCTACGCATCAAAACCACAACGATAGTTTGTCAAATAGACTATGTTTTAACCTTCTCAAGGACCGGGCGTAGCCATACTCGGTTCAACTAAAGTTGGAGAGACAGTCGCCCGCAAGCCATCTATGTGCAAAGCACGTCGAGGGAACCGGTCTCGCGTAAGCGTACGCGTAAGGTTGGTCCGGGTCGTCTCGTCCAACAATACCGCCGAACCAAAGTATGACATGCTGGTAGGCAGTATGACTTGTATCGCCCACAACTCACTTGTGTTCTACTCGTGCAAATAACATCAAACCATAAAACCTAGGCTCGGATGCCACTGTTGGGGAACGTAGTAATTTCAAAAAATTTCCTACGCACACGCAAGATCATGGTGATGCATAGCAACGAGGGGGAGAGTCTGATCTACGTACCCTTGTAGATCGCAACGGAAGCGTTGACATAACGTAGAGGAAGTAGTCGTACGTCTTCTTCCCGATCCGACCGATCCAAGCACCGTTACTCCGGCACCTCCGAGTTCTTAGCACACGTTCAGCTCGATGACGATCCTCGGGCTCCGATCCAGCAAAGCTTCGGGGAGGAGTTCCATCAGCACGACGGCGTGGTGACGATCTTGATGTACTACCGACGCAGGGCTTCGCCTAAGCACTACTACGGTATGATCGAGGTGGAATTTGGTGGCAGGGGGCACCGCACACGGCTAAGGAACGATCTCAAGGATCAACTTGTGTGTCTAGAGGTGCCCCCTGCCCCCGTATATAAAGGATCCAAGGGGGAGGGGCTGGCCGGCCAAGGAGGAGGCGCAGGAGAGTCCTACTCCCACTGGGAGTAGGATTCCCCCTCCAATCCTAGTCCAACTAGGATTCCTCGGAGGGGAAAAGAGGAGGAGGTGGCCGGCCACCCTTTCCTAGTCCTAATAGGACTAGGGGAAGGGGGAGGCGCGCAGCCCATCTAGGGCAGCCCCTTCTCTTTTCCACTAAGGCCCATTATGGCCCATTTAGCTCCCGGGGGGGGGTCCGGTAACCCTCCCGGTATTCCGGTAAAATCCCGATTTCACCCGGAACACTTCCAATGTCCAAACATAGGCTTCCAATATATCGATCTTTATGTCTCGACCATTTCGAGACTCCTCATCATGTCCGTGATCACATCCGGGACTCCGAACAACCTTCGGTACATCAAAATGCATAAACTCATAATAACTGTCATCGTAACGTTAAGCGTGCGGACCCTACGGTTCGAGAACAATGTAGACATGACCGAGACACGTCTCCGGTCAATAACCAATAGCGGGACCTGGATGCCCATATTGGCTCCTACATATTCTACGAAGATCTTTATCGGTCAGACCGCATAACAACATACGTTGTTCCCTTTGTCATCGGTATGTTACTTGCCCGAGATTCGATCGTCGGTATCCAATACCTAGTTCAATCTCGTTACTGGCAAGTCTCTTTACTCGTGCCGTAATACATCATCTCACAACTAACATCTTAGTTATAATGCTTGCAAGGCTTATGTGATGTGTATTACCGAGAGGGCCCAGAGATACCTCTCCGACAATCGGAGTGACAAATTCTAATCTCGAAATACGCCAACCCAACATCTACCATTGGAGACACCTGTAGTACTCCTTTATAATCACCCAGTTACGTTGTGATGTTTGGTAGTACCCAAAGTGTTCCTCCGGCAAACGGGAGTTGCATAATCTCATAGTCATAGGAACATGTATAAGTCATGAAGAAAGCAATAGCAACATACTAAACGATCGGGTGCTAAGCTAATGAAATGGGTCATGTCAATCAGATCATTCAACTAATGATGTGACCTCGTTAATCAAATAACAACACATTGTTCATGGTTAGGAAACTTAACCATCTTTGATTAACGAGCTAGTCAAGTAGAGGCATACTAGTGACACTCTGTTTGTCTATGTATTCACACATGTATTATGTTTCCGGTTAATACAATTCTAGCATGAATAATAAACATTTATCATGATATAAGGAAATAAATAATAACTTTATTATTGCCTCTAGGGCATATTTCCTTCAGTTTTATTCATGTAAACAGAACAACAATTATTCTCTAACTTAAATGAATAACCATTTTGCAATAAACATGATCAAATCATATTCATGCTCAACGCAAACACCAAATAACATTTATTTAGGTTTAACACTAATCCCAAAAGTATAGGGAATGTGCGATGATGATCATATGAATCTTGGAACCACTTCCATCACACATCGTCACTTCACCCTTAACTAGTCTCTGTTCATTCTGCAACTCCCGTTTCGAGTTACTACTCTTAGCAACTGAACCAGTATCAAATACCGAGGGGTTGCTATAAACACTAGTAAAGTACACATCAATTACATGTATATCAAATATAGCATTGTTCACTTTGCCATCCTTCTTATCCGCTAAATACTTGGGGCAGTTCCGCTTTTAGTGACCAGTCCCTTTGCAGTAGAAGCACTCAGTCTCAGGCTTAGGTCCAGACTTGGGCTTCTTCACTTGAGCAGCAACTTGCTTGTCGTTCTTCTTGAAGTTCCCCTTCTTCCCTTTGCCCTTTTCTTGAAACTAGTGGTCTTGTCAACCATCAACACTTGATGCTTTTCTTGATTTCTACCTTCGTCGATTTCATCATCATGAAAAGCTCGGGAATCGTTTTCGTCATCCCTTGCATACTATAGTTCATCACGAAGTTCTACTAACTTGGTGATGGTGACTAGAGAATTCTACCAATCACTATTTTATCTGGAAGATTAACTCCCACTTGATTCAAGCGATTGTAGTACCCAGACAATCTAAGCATATGCTCACTGCTTGAGCTATTCTCCTCCATCTTTTAGCTATAGAACTTTTGTTGGAGACTTCATATCTCTCAACTCGGGTATTTGCTTGAAATATTAACTTCAACTCCTGGAACATCTCATATGTTTCATGACGTTCAAAACGTCTTTGAAGTCCCGATTCTAAGCCGCTAAGCATGGTGCACTAAACTATCAAGTAGTCATCATATTGAGCTAGCAAAACGTTCAGAACGTCTGCATCTGCTCCTGTAATAGGTCTGTCACCTAGCGGTGCATCAAGGACATAATTCTTCTATGCAGCAATGAGGATAATCCTCAGATCACGGATCCAATCCGCATCATTGCTACTAACATTTTTCAACTTAGTTTTCTCTAGGAACATATAAAAATTAAAAGGGGAGCAACATCGCGAGCTATTGATCTACAACATAGATATGCTAATACTACCAGGACTAAGTTCATGATAAATTAAAGTTTAATTAATCATATTACTTAAGAACTCCCACTTAGATAGACATCCCTCTAATCATCTAAGTGATCACGTGATCCAAATCAACTAAACCATAACCGATCATCACGTGAAATGGAGTAGTTTTCAATGGTGAACATCATTATGTTGATCATATCTACTATATGATTCACACTCGACCTTTCGGTCTCCAGTGTTCCGAGGCCATATCTGCATATGCTAGGCTCGTCAAGTTTAACCTGAGTATTCTGCGTGTGCAAAATTGGCTTGCACCCGTTGTAGATGGACGTAGAGCTTATCACACCCGATCATCACGTGGTGTCTGGGCACGACAAACTTTGGCAACGGTGCATACTCAGGGAGAACACTTTTATCTTGAAATTTAGTGAGAGATCATCTTATAATGCTACCGTCATAACTAAGCAGAGTAAGATGTATAAAAGATAAACATCACATGCAATCAAAATATGTGACATGATATGGCCATCATCATCTTGTGCCTTTGATCTCTATCTCCAAAGCATCGTCATGATTTCCACACCATGATCTTCATCATCTTGATCTATATCAATGTGTCGTCACATGGTCGTCTCGCCAACTATTGCTCTTGCAACTATTGCTATCGCATAGCGATAAAGTAAAGCAATTATTTGGCACTTGCATCTTATGCAATAAAGAGACAATCATAAGGCTTCTTCCAGTTGCCGATAACTTCAACAAAACATGATCATCTTATACAACAACTTATATCTCATCACGTCTTGACCATATCACATCACAACATGCCCTGCAAAAACAAGTTAGACGTCCTCTACTTTGTTGTTGCAAGTTTTACGTGGCTGCTATGGGCTGAGCAAGAACCGTTCTTACTTACGCATCAAAACCACAACGATAGTTTGTCAAGTTGGTGTTGTTTTAACCTTCGCAAGGACCGGGCGTAGCCACACTAGGTTCAACTAAAGTTGGAGAAACCGACACCCGCCAGCCACCTGTGTGCAAAGCACGTCAGTAAAACCAGTCTCGCGTAAGCGTACGCGTAATGTCGGTCCGGGCCGCTTCATCCAACAATACCGCCGAACCAAAGTGTGACATGCTGGTAAGCAGTATGACTTATATCGCCCACAACTCACTTGTGTTCTACTCGTGCACAACATCAACGCATAAAACCTAGGCTCGGATGCCACTGTTGGGGAACGTAGTAATTTCAAAAATTTCCTACGCACACGCAAGATCATGGTGATGCATAGCAATGAGAGGGGAGAGTGTTGTCCACGTACCCTCGTAGACCGAAAACGGAAGCGTTAGCACAACACAGTTGATGTAGTCGTACGTCTTCATGGCCCGATCGATCAAGCACCGAAACTACGGCACCTCCGAGTTCTAGCACACGTTCAGCTCGATGGCGATCCCCGGACTCCGATCCAGTAGAATGTCGGGGAAGAGTTCTGTCAGCACGACGGCATGGTGACGATCTTAATGTTCTACTGTCGCAGGGCTTCACCTAAGCACCACTACAATATTATCGAGGACTATGGTGGAGGGGGGCACCGCACACGACTAAGAGATCAATGATCAACTGTTGTGTCTGTGGGGTGACCCCTGCCCCCGTATATAAAGGAGCAAGGGAGGGAGGTGGCCGGCCTAGGAGGAGGGCGCGCCAAGGGGGGAGTCCTACACCCACCGGGAGTAGGACTCCTCCTTCCCTTGTTGGAGTAGGAGAGAAGGAAAGATGGGGAGAGGAACAAGGAAAAGTGGGATGCACCCCTTGTCCAATTCGGACCAGAGGGGGGGCGCCTCCTTCCTTTTTGCCTCTCTCCTCTATTCCCGTATGGCCCAATAAGGCCCATATACTCCCCGGCGAATTCCCGTAACTCTCCGGTACTCCAAAAAATACCCGAATCACTCGGAACCTTTTCGATGTCTGAATATAGTCGTCCAATATATCGATCTTTACGTCTCGACCATTTCGAGACTCCTCGTCATGTCCCTGATCTCATCCGGGACTCCGAACTCCTTCGGTACATCAAAACTCATAAACTCATAATATAACTGTCATCGAAACCTTAAGCGTGCGGACCCTACGGGTTCAAGAACAATGTAGACATGACCGAGACACGTCTCCTGTCAATAACCAACAGCGGAACCTGGATGCTCATATTGGCTCCCACATATTCTACGAAGATCTTTATCGGTCAGACCACATAACAACATACGTTGTTCCCTTTGTCATTGGTATGTTACTTGCCCGAGATTCGATCGTCGGTATCTCAATACCTAGTTCAATCTCGTTACCGACAAGTCTCTTTACTCGTTCCGTAATACATCATCCTACAACTAACTCATTAGTTGCAATGCTTGCCAGGCTTAAGTGATGTGCATTACCGAGAGGGCCCAGAGATACCTCTCCGAAAATCGGAGTGACAAATCCTAATCTCGAAATACGCCAACCCAACAAGTACCTTCGGAGACACCTGTAGAGCACCTTTATAATCACCCAGTTACGTTGTGACGTTTGATAGCACACAAAGTGTTCCTCCGGTAAACGGGAGTCGCATAATCTCATAGTCATAGGAACATGTATAAGTCATGAAGAAAGCAATAGCAACAAACTAAACGATCAAGTGCTATGCTAACGGAATCGGTCAAGTCAATCACATCATTCTCCTAATGATGTGATCCCGTTAATTAAATGACAACTCATGTCTATGGTTAGGAAACATAACCATCTTTGATCAACGAGCTAGTCAAGTAGAGGCATACTAGTGACACTCTGTTTGTCTATGTATTCACACATGTATTATGTTTCCGATTAATACAATTCTAGCATGAATAATAAACAGTTATCATGATATAAGGAAATAAATAATAACTTTATTGTTACCTCTAGGACATATTTCCTTCAGGAAACCCACCGCATTTGCCCGACATTGTGACGAATGCTATGGGGCGAAAACCTGAGCAACACTACAAGTTCAAAAGAGACTAAGCAAGACAATTACACCCCCGACCAGGAGGGAAGCACCAAACACAAGGGGCTGAGACCAACGGCTAGCATAGCCCTAAAGCAGAATGTAACCAGGCGCGGCGTAGCTCTACATCTCCCCCCGTCCATCATTCGCCGATGATCGGCCGCCTGACAGCGTCTCACATCTTCATCAGCTACATCATGTAAGCCCTGACAGCATCAGCTCCCGCGCGCAGCTCCTCAGCGTCTCCCCCTGTTGCAGCCCTGTCCAGTAGAGTAAGAATGAACACATGGAGAAAACTATCTCAAAAGGTGTTTTGATCAGCTTCTTCTCAAAAGTTGCACGGTTACGAGCAAGCCAAATTGCCCAACAAGCAGCCGCAAGGCCCACCGTATAGAACTTCTCACCACCAGGGAGAAAAGTATAACACCAAGCGAAGAACTGCCAGTAATTGTTGGGGCAACTATTAGTCCCCAACGTCACCCCAATGGAGCGCCAAACACACTTAGCAACGGTGTAAGTAAAGAACAGATGCTGAGAGATCTCAACATCCTTGCAAAAAGAGCAACTGGGATTGCCTGGCCATTTTCTCCTATGCATCACTTGTCTAGTGAGTACAACATCTTGTGATACTTGTCAAAGAAAGATTTTGATCTTAAGAGGCAGTTTCGCTCTCCAGATCCATTTATAATGGCACCCACTAAGGGGGCTCTCCATCTATATTTGAGTGTCTTGATTTGTAAAAAAACGTCTGATGATGCATTCCTTGATATTAGCTTAAACAATTTTTTAACTCGATAGATTGCTAGGGTACAACCATGCAGGTGTACAATGTGACCTGCGAGAAGTCCAGAAAGATCTAGTTTGGCAGAGTACTGACATGTGGCCCTACGCCGTGAATCCAAGAACCATCAACTTTTGAATCACTTGAGTTTGGTCTTGATAAACAATGGAGATTCATCCCTTGAAACAAAAAAGCAACGGTTATCAATTGCTTCTACAACACAGGGGATGCTAGTTCAAATTCAAAAATTGAAGAATTTTGTACTATAGTAATAGAAGAGAATTCTTCCGAAATCACTAATTGAGGAGTACTCGTGGCAAAGATCACTCCAATTCCCCTGGTTGTGACAAGTGGCGCACATGCAGCGCACCACTTGTCGCAACCTGGGAGTTTTTCCTTTTTTGTAGATCCATTTATTCAAACCGTTTTATCTCTCAAACCGTGCGTCCAAATCTCAAACCGCTTTCACCGTTGGATTTCTCGCGTCAAGATCTTCAAAACTAGATCCCATGTTGATAGGTTTTGATGAACTTTTTTCACAAAAAAACCGGACAAAAAAACCGAACCGGGAGCACGGGTTTTTTCTCTTTCCGAAAGAGGCACGCCCGTGCCTCTCATGAAATCACAACCGTGCCTCTTGCGGAAGCAAAACCATGACCCTCGCGAAAAAAAGAAGAAGAGAAAACGTGTTTTTTTCGTTTCCGAGGAGGCACGGCGGTGACTCTCGTGAAAGCACAACCGTGCCTCTTGTAGAAGCAAAACCGTGACTCACAAAAGAAAAAAAAAACAGAAAACACGTTTTTTCCTTTCCGGGAGGCACGACCGTGACTGGCAAAAGCACAACCGTGCCTCCCGCGGAAGCAAAACCGTGGCTCTCGCGGAAAAAAAATAAAATACGCGTTTTTTTCAAGTTTCCGAGAGGCACAACCGTGACTCTCGTGAAAGCACACCCGTGCCTCTCGCGGAAGCAAAACCGTGACTCTCACGAAAGAAAAAAAACAGAAAACACATTTTTTTGTTTTTGAGAGGCACGGGCGTGACTCTTGCGAAAGCAAAACCATGTCTCTCGCGGAAGCAAAACCGTGACTCTCGTGAAAGAAAAAAAAAGAAAATGCGTTTTCACGTTTTTTTATTGAAAAGCTAAGGAAGACTGGTGGAAAACCAAAATGTCGAAAAAATCCAGAAAAAACCGTTTAAAAAGCCGAAAACGCGTGTGAAAAAATAAAAAATAAAATCCAAAGAAAGCGCCCAGAACGTGACACGTGGCGAATGGCTGAGAGCGCCAAGTGGCGTTGGTCGTTGCGAGGCTCCCGAAGAAGGGCTCGTTAACTAGTTGCTCCCGAATTCTTCCTTTTTTGGCTAAAAGAAAAACGAGAGCAACTAGTTAACGAGCGCTCCTTCGGGAGCCTTGCAACGATCAGCGCCACTTGGCGCGCTCTCAGCCATTCGCCACGTGTCGCGCTCTGGACGCTCCCTTCGGATTTTATTTTTTTATTTTTTCACACATGTTTTCGGCTTTTTAAACGGGTTTTTCCTGTTTTTTTTCGACATTTTGGTTTTCCCCCGGTCTTTCTTAGCTTTTCGATAAAAAAAATTAAAAAAAAAAATTTTGCGCGAAAAAACGCGTTTTTTCCTTTCGCAAAAGTCATGATTTTTCTTCCGCGAGAGGCACGGTTGTGCTTTATCGAGAGTCACGGCCGTGCCTTCCGGAAACGAAAAAGAACGCGTTTTTTCTTTTTTTTTTCTTTTGCAAGAGTCACGGTTTTTCTTCCGCGAGAGGCACGGTTGTGCTTTTGCGAGAGTCACGGCCGTGCCTCTCGGAAAGGGAGAAACAAAACGCGTTTTTTTCTCTTTTTTTTCTTTCGTGAGAGTCACGGTTTTGCTTCCGCGAGAGGCATGGTTGTGCTTACGCGAAAGTCACTGTCGTGGTTCTAAGTCTGACAATGAGGTAGGGGGGTATGTATGAAGAGGCTAGACCTTAGCTATTGGGAAGTTGTAAGCACGCAAGGTTTACGAGTTCAGGCCCTTCTCTGAGGAAGTAACAGCCCTACGTCTCGGTGCCCGGAGGCGGTCGATTGGATTATGCGTGAGTAAGATGACAGGGGTGCGAACCCTTCATACTGAGGAGGGGGTGGCTTATATAGAGTTCGCCAGCCCTCTCCTGCCCTCAGTAATGCAGGGTTTAAGGTACATTTAAGGTGGGCGTTACTGATAACGTCCCTAATAAAGCGTCATGATGATCATAAAGACTACTTAATAGCTGACCGTTTGCCTGGGAGTGATTTGAGGTCTCCTGGCGGTCGAGTGGTTGGCTTGTTGGTCGAGTGACAGCTTCTTGGTCGAGTGTCTTGGCCCCGTCGAGTGGGACACCTTCGAGTCGATTGAAAGGTGACGTCCTCTAAGGATGTCCTATGGTAGGGCTCTTAGGACGGGTCCGTGCCCCTACCGTAGGTGCATGCCTTCATCATTAGCCCCCGAACGGATCGAGGCTGGAGTGAGAAAAAGGGTTTGGGACCTTTCCAACCGACCCTTCGGGTTATTATAGGTGCTTCGTTCTGGGTCGACTGTCACGGATGACGTTATTAACCTCTTTCAGTCGCCTTGATCCGTTCCAGGCCTTTCGTCGAATGGATTCTTTTACCTGCGAGGCATCGGGCGCCGGCGTGCGCGGGATTTCCGTTTTGCCAAGTTGTTCTGCACCCGGCAGAGATCGCGGGATTCGGATTTTTTGGGAAGCGCGCGGGACGGGGGCGGCCGCAGTAATCGGGAGCGACAGTGCGAAGGCTCCTCGATCCCCGCGCTGCCTTTTTCGCCACGTACAGCGCGCGCGCCTGCCACGGGATTTGAATGGATAGCTCGGGCCTACCTGTCAGCCACTCGGGAGTGGCCCCTTATAAATAGTTGGCCCGGAGCCTCTCTTCAGTACGCGTGCTCATCTCTTCTGCTCCTCTCTCTGTCTCTCCGTCGTCTCCTCCGCTTCCTTCGCTCTCGCCCCGCCACCACAAAAACCAGCCTGAGACCTTGCCGGCGACGATGGTGAAGGGCAAGACGACCGCCCTGGAGCGCGTGAAGAAGGCGGCGGCGGCCGGGAAGGGGAAGAAGTCTGCGCGCGGGGGCTCTTCTTCTCGGACGGCCCTGCCCAAGGGGTGGATCCAGGGCGACTGGATGCCCTCGGTGCTTCGTCAGGAGGACCTCGACGACATGGTCGAGGGAGAAGTCATCCTCCACAAGGCGGCGCGTCTTCCGGGGAGAGAAATCGAGCCCCAGCCACGTGACGGTGAGCGCGTCCTCCTGGTGACTCACATTGACCGTGGTTTCTCCTTGCCGCCCCACCCTTTTTTCTGCAATTTCCTGAATTTCTTCGGGGCGCAGCTCCACCACTTCACTCCGAACTCCATAGTCTATCTCGCCGCTTTTATTTCTATGTGCGAGGCGTTCCTGGGGTGCCACCCACACTGGGGACTTTTCAAGCATATCTTCACCGTTCGCTCTCAGTCGGTGAAGAAGGCTAAGTCGAGTGACGAGAGGACACAGGTGATCCAGCTGTGCGGGGGCTTGGCGATCCAGACAAGGGGGAAAAGTTGTTTTCCCTCCATCACTTTCCCGGAGTCGGTTCGAGGGTGGCAGGCGACTTGGTTCTACTGCCAGGATCAAGTGACCCCGAGGCAGTCGACTGGACTCCCACCCTTCACCCTCGACCGAGCTGAAAAGCCGGCTTCTCTGAAGGTGACGCCCGAAGAAAAGGCCCAGGTCAACTCCGTGGAGAACTTAGGCGAGTGCTGAACTGCAGCTAAGCCCCCGAGTGGGAGGATTGCTCTCCACTCGGTAGGATTTTTCAAACTTAGGCGAGTGTCTGACTGCAGCTAAGTCTCTTCGTGGAGAACTTAGGCGAGTGCTGAACTGCAGCTAAGCCCCCGAGTGGGAGGATTGCTCTCCACTCGGTAGGATTTTTCAAACTTAGGCGAGTGTCTGACTGCAGCTAAGTCTCTTCGTGGAGAACTTAGGCGAGTGCTGAACTGCAGCTAAGCCCCCGAGTGGGACGATTGCTCTCCACTCGGTAGGATTTTTCAAACTTAGGCGAGTGTCTGACTGCAGCTAAGTCTCTTCGTGGAGAACTTAGGCGAGTGCTGAACTGCAGCTAAGCCCCCGAGTGGGAGGATTGCTCTCCACTCGGTAGGATTTTATTTTTCAAACTTAGGCGAACCGGATTCGCAGCTAAGTCACCCACTGGGGGATTTCGGATACATACAACAGTGACAACATTTATTGGAACACTCTTATTTCTGATAAAAATGAACCCTAGGAGTTTTTCTTATTACATCTGGTTTGAGAGCGGCCTTAAGTGTAAAAGGGGCGGAGAAGCTCCGCGTTCCAAGCTCGAGGTTCGTCGATCTGTCGATCAACATTGTAAAGGTGATATGCTCCGTTGTGAAGGACTCTGGTGACGATGAAGGGGCCTTCCCAAGTGGGAGCGAGCTTGTGAGGTTTCTGTTGATCCACTCGGAGGACCAAATCTCCTTCTTGAAAAGCTCGACTTTTCACGTTCCGGGCGTGGAATCGACGCAAGTCCTGCTGGTAAATGGTCGATCTGATCATTGCCATCTCCCTCTCTTCCTCCAAGAGGTCGACCGCGTCTTGCCGGGCCTGCTCTGCTTCATCTTCGGTGTAAAGTTCAACTCGGGGCGCATTATGAAGGAGATCGCTTGGCAGGACAGCTTCGGCTCCATAAACCAGGAAGAACGGGGTCCTTCCAGTCGACCGGTTAGGGATGGTTCTTAATCCCCATAGCACTGACGGAAGCTCGTCGACCCAAGCACCTGCCGCGTGCTTGAGATCGCGCATCAGCCGGGGTTTTAGCCCTTTGAGGATCAGACCATTTGCCCTTTCGACCTGTCCGTTCGACTAGGGGTGAGCGACTGAAGCGTAGTCGACTCGTGTGCCTTGAGAAGCGCAAAATGCCCTGAATTCGTCCGAATCAAAGTTTGACCCGTTATCAGTGATGATGTTGTGTGGGACTCCATATCTGAATGTCAACCCTCTGATGAAACTGATAGCGGTGCTAGCGTCAAGGCTCTTTATGGGCTTAGCTTCGATCCATTTGGTAAACTTGTCGACTGCCACAAGCACGTGAGTGAACCCACTCCTGCCCATTCTCAAGGGGCCAACCATGTCCAATCCCCAGACGGCAAAGGGCCAGACGAGCGGAATGGTTTTCAGGGCTGACGCGGGCTTGTGTGACATGTTGGAGTAGAACTGGCAGCCCTCGCACCTGTCGACTATCTCTTTCGCCATCTCATTTGCCCTTGGCCAATAAAATCCAGCTCGGTATGCTTTAGCCACAATGGTCCGAGAGGACGCATGGTGACCGCAGGTTCCCGAGTGGATATCGTTGAGGATTATTTGACCTTCTTCTGGCGTTATGCATCTCTGGCCGACTCCGGTCGCACTTTCTCTGTACAGCTGTCCCCTTATGACTGTGAAGGCCTTAGATCGGCGGACGATCTGTCGAGCCTCCTCTTCGTCCTCCGGGAGTTCTTTCCTTAGGATATATGCAATGTATGGTATCGTCCAGTCGGGGGTGACTGCCAAGACTTCCATGATCAGGTCGACTACTGCAGGCACTTCAACTTCAGTCGGGTCCGCGGCACTTTTCGGCTGCGGGGCTTCTTCTGTGAAAGGATCTTCTTGTACTGACGGCGAGTGAATGTGTTCCAAGAACACGTTGCTTGGAATGGCTTCTCTCTTGGAGCCTATCTTTGCCAAGTCGTCAGCTGCCTGGTTTTTCAGTCGAGGGATGTGGTGGAGTTCCAACCCCTCGAACTTCTTCTCTAGCTTCCGTACTGCATTGCAGTATCCAGTCATTGCCGGACTCCTGACATCCCATTCCTTCATCACTTGATTAACCACCAGATCTGAGTCGCCATAGACCATGAGGCGACGGACGCCGAGTGAAATGGCCATGCGCAACCCATACAAAAGTGCTTCATACTCTGCTTCGTTATTGGAGGAATCGAAGTGAATCTGGAGAACGTATCTGAGCTTATCTCCTCGGGGGGAGACCAGAACTACCCCCGCGCCCGAACCATTCAGCATCTTGGATCCATCGAAGAACATAGTCCAGTGTTCCGAGTGAACTTGAGTCGGAAGTTGCTGTTCAATCCACTCGGCGATGAAATCCACGATCGCTTGAGACTTGATGGCTTTCTTTGCTTCAAACTTGATGTCTAAAGGAAGGAGTTCAATCGTCCACTTGGCCACTCGACCAGTCGCATCTCTGTTATGCAAGATCTCCGATAATGGGGCGTCGCTGACGACTGTAATGGAGTGGTCAGAGAAATAATGTGCAACTTTCTTCGTGGTCATGTAAATCCCATATACAAGCTTCTGGTAGTGGGGGTATCTTTGTTTTGAAGGGGTCAAAACTTCAGACACATAATAAACAGGGCGTTGAACTTTGAAGGCCTTCCCTTCCTCTTCTCTCTCGACCGTAAGTACTGTACTGACAACTTGTCCCGTGGCTGCAATATAAAGCAGCAGAGGCTCTTTGCTGATTGGAGCAGCTAGCACCGGCTGGGTGGAGAGCAGAGCTTTGAGCTCCGCAAACGCTGCATCAGCTTCTGGAGTCCATTCGAACTTGTCAGACTTTTTCATCAGTCGGTAAAGAGGCAACGCTTTTTCACCGAGTCGAGAGATGAATCGACTTAAGGCGGCCAAGCAGCCTGTAAGTTTTTGGACATCATGCACACGTACGTGACGCTTCATCCGGAGTATGGTTCCAATTTTTTCAGGATTGGCGTCGATTCCCCGTTCGGAAACGAGAAAACCGAGTAGCTTGCCACCTGGAACTCCGAAAGTGCATTTTGACGGATTGAGCTTGATATCGTACCTCCTGAGGTTGGCGAAGGTTTCAGTAAGGTCAGCCCGTAGGTCGGAACCTTTCTGGGACTTGACTACGATATCGTCCATGTACGCCTCCACATTCCGACTGATTTGAGTGAGTAAACACTTCTGGATCATTCTCATGAATGTGGCTCCGGCGTTCTTGAGGCCGAACGGCATGGTGACGTAATAGAAGCATCCGAATGGAGTGATGAAAGCTGTTTTGATTTCGTCGGGCCCATACAGACGGATCTGATGGTACCCGGAGTAGGCATCTAGAAAAGACAATCTCTCACATCCCGCAGTTGAGTCGACAATTTGGTCGATGCGAGAGAGAGGAAAATGATCTTTCGGGCAGGCCCGATTGATATGCTCGAAATCAATGCACATGCGGAGTGACTTGTCCTTCTTGGGGACCATGACAACATTGGCGAGCCACTCGGAGTGGTAGATCTCTCGAATGAACTCAGCTGCTAAGAGCCGAGCCACTTCTTCGCCGATAGCTTGTTTTTTCTGGACGGCGGACCGCCGCAGATGTTCCTTCACGGGTTTGAACTTTGAGTCGACTCGTAGGCGGTGCTCAGCCAGCCCCCTGGGAACTCCGGGCATGTCAGAGGGTTTCCATGCGAAGATGTCCCAGTTCTCACGGAGGAGCTGGATGAGCGCTTCTTCCTATTTGGAGTCGAGCGTTGTTGAGATGTGAGTCGGAGCTGCGTCGGGGTCGGTCGGGTGAATGTGGACCGTCTTCGTTTCGCCGGCCGACTGAAAAGCTGATTCGGAGGCAGGCTTCTTAGCCCGCAGCAATTCACTCGGGTCGGCGGTCTTTTGGTACTCTTTCAGCTCGACTACTGCCATCTGAGCGTCGGCGATCTTTGATCCCTTCTGGAAACATTCTTATGCTTTCTTCCGATTGCCTGTAACAGTGATCACACCTTTGGGACCAGGCATCTTTAATTTAAGATACACGTAGCATGGTCGAGCCATGAAGCGTGCATAAGCCGGCCTGCCCAAGATGGCGTGATAAGCACTCTGGAAGTCCACAACTTCAAACGTTAACTTTTCCTTGCGGTAATTCTTTGAATCACCGAAAACCACATCAAGAGCAATCTGGCCGAGTGACTCGGCTTTCTTCCCAGGAATGACTCCGTGGAAGCTCATGTTACTGGTGCTGAGTCTGGACATCGGAATGCCCATTCCTTTCAAGGTTTCCGCGTACAGTATGTTCAGGCCACTGCCACCGTCCATCAGGACTTTGGTCAGTCGAGTGCCTTCGACAACTGGGTCGACCACCAAAGCTTGCCTCCCAGGGGTGGCAATGTGTGTTGGATGATCGGATTGGTCGAACGTGATGGCCGTCTGGGACCACTTTAGGTAACTGGGAGTTGCAGGGGCAACCATGTTCACCTCCCGGTTTATGACTTTCAGTCGACTTTTGCTTTCGACATCGGCAAAAATCATCAGGGTGGAATTGACCTGGGGGTATCCATCGTCTCTATCATCCCTGTCCTCAACCCTGTCCGGCTCTTTCTCTTTATCCTTGGGCTGCTTGCCCTGAAACTATTGGATCAGGAGCCGGCATTGTCGAGTGGTATGTTTGGGGTAAATAAAATTACCCTCTTCATCTTTCTTGGTGTGGACGTGACATGGCAAATCCAAAACATCATTCCCATCCTGATCCTTGACTTTCTTGGGCTTCCAAGTGCCCTTGGGTTTCCCCTTGAAGTTTCCCCTGGGCCACAGCCAGGGCCTCCCCGGGAGCGGCTGGCTCGGCCTTCCGCTTTTGCTTCCGACTGGAGTTTCCTCCGGTTTCTTGGGCGACTGACTTAAGTTTGCCGCTTCGGAGTCGGTCCTCGTCTTCTCCATTAGCGTACTTGGTGGCAATCTCCATCATCCGATTAAGGGACATCTCTCCGGTCCGGCCAAATTTCAGATTCAACTCCCTGTACTTGACCCCTTCCTTGAAAGCGCAGACTGCTTGATGGTCAGGCACGTTCTCGACCGAGTGGTGTAGTGTGATCCACCTCTGGATGTATTCCCTCAGTGTTTCATTCGGCTTCTGTACGCAAGACCGCAGCTCTGTAAGGCCTGCAGGGCGCTTGCATGTCCCTTCGAAGGTTGTAACAAACACTCGGGAGAGATCCTCCCAAGTGTAAATGCTGCTGGGCGCCAGCTGATTCAGCCACGCCCTAGCTGAGCCTTCCAACATGAGGGGTAAATGCTTCATGGCCACCTCGTCGTTGCCGCCACCGATCTGCACAGCCACTCGGTAATCTTCGAGCCACGTGTCAGGCTTGGACTCGCCGGTGAACTTGCTGATTCCAGTCGCCAGCCGGAAGTTGGATGGGATCACCGCGGCTCTGATGGCTCGACTGAAACACTCAGGCCCCGAGGCGTGTGCCCTACTGCCGGTGGGCGTATCTCTGTTGTGGCCCTCTCGATGAGCCCTGTTCCTATCCACCAGACCTTGAACGAGGATGGATCTCGCGTCAAAGCCTCGGTCTCTGGGGTCGACTGGGATCCTCTGCCTAGTGTGATGAGGGCGCCTGTCGTCTCGATGCTGAGGTGCATATGATCCACTCCGTGGAGGAGGGGACGGCACCCGACGCCCATCATCACGGTTGAGTCGGTGATCGTATTGCTCGTTCCCCCTATACCGATCGTGCCGGTCTCCACGCCCCTCACGCCTCGGGGGCGATCTCGGGCTGTGAGCCGACTGGACGGTCTCCGTTGCGACGGATCGACTGTGGATCCTGTCCCGCGACTGAGAGACGGCGGAATTCTGATTCCCTGCTGCTCGGAGCAATGCTCTGATCTGCAGCAATCCTCTTCCGGCCTCCGACTGGGAGGGCTGGATCGACTCCGCTATGCGGGCCGCGGTAGCCAGGTTCTGAACCGGAGTTCGGTACACCTGTGGTGGCGGGAAGAGCTGCCGTCGACTGGGTTCGGGTGCCTGCTGGCGTCGACTGGACTCGGGAGCCCGCTGACGCGCCCGCTCGTCGAGAGCCCGCTGTAGGTTCTCCAGTCGAGTGCGCTCGTCTAGATTAGCCAAGCGCGCATCCTCCAAGGCCCGGGCCTCGGGGGTTTCTCCAACAATAGGTGTGTAGAGTGCGTCCATGTTCCGGCGACGAAGCTCCTCCCGTTGCAACGACGTAAGAGGCTCGGGGAGGTATTCGTCGTGAGGGTGCGACGGATCGCCCCTGTCGGCACCATCGTCAGCACGAGGGAATCCGGGGGGACTGCGTGTCCCCTCGACCGCCAGGACCTCCGCCAGGGGGTCGCTGCTGTCGCACTCGGAAGCGGACTCCATGGAGCCAGTCGACAGATCGAACAGGCCGCAGAGGGATTCGTCAGGCTCGATTGCAGCGACCTGCTGGGTCGCCGACTGGCGGGCCACGGCGCGCTTCATCCACCGCTGGAGCCTCAACCGACCCGAGCGCTTGCGCTGGCGGGAGACAGGACGGGGAGATGGCACGGGAGTCGACCGATATGGGGTCGATGGCTGCCTCAGGAGGACGCCACGGACGCACGCGCGGAAGTGCGTCGCACCGCGGACGGGGAGCGCGTCGACGTCAAGCGGCGCCTCCTGGAGCCAAGCGGAGTCGTCGGCGATGAAAGCAAGTCGGCCGAGACGGATCTCGCGGCCCTCCGCCAAAGCTCCGCAGGAAAACATGATCGAGTGGATCGAAAAAATCGCAACTTCTCCAATTAGGCGCTAAGACTACTGCCCCACGGTGGGCGCCAACTATCGTGGTTCTAAGTCTGACAGTGAGGTAGGGGGGTATGTATGAAGAGGCTAGACCTTAGCTATTGGGAAGTTGTAAGCACGCAAGGTTTACGAGTTCAGGCCCTTCTCTGAGGAAGTAACAGCCCTACGTCTCGGTGCCCGGAGGCGGTCGATTGGATTATGCATGAGTAAGATGACAGGGGTGCGAACCCTTCATACTGAGGAGGGGGTGGCTTATATAGAGTTCGCCAGCCCTCTCCTGCCCTCAGTAATGCAGGGTTTAAGGTACATTTAAGGTGGGCGTTACTAATAACGTCCCTAATAAAGCGTCATGATGATCATAAAGACTACTTAATAGCTGACCGTTTGCCTGGGAGTGATTTGAGGTTTCCTGGCGGTCGAGTGGTTGGCTTGTTGGTCGAGTGACAGCTTCTTGGTCGAGTGTCTTGGCCCCGTCGAGTGGGACACCTTCGAGTCAATTGAAAGGTGACTTCCTCTAAGGATGTCCTATGGTAGGGCTCTTAGGACGGGTCCGTGCCCCTACCATAGGTGCATGCCTTCATCAGTCACGGCCGTGCCTCTCGGAAAGGGAAAAAAATACGCGTTTTCTGTTTTCTTTCTTTCACGAGAGTCATAGTTTTGCTTCCGCGAGAGGCACGGTTGTGCTTTCGCGAGAGTCACGGTCGTGCCTCTCGAAAACGAAAAAAAACGCGTTTTCTGTTTTTTTTTCTTCCACGAGAGTTACGGTTTTGCTTCCACGAGAAGCACAGTTGTGATTTCGCGAGAGGCACGGGCGTGCCTCTTTCAGAAAGGGAAAAAAACCGTGCTCCCGGTTCGGTTTTTTCGTCCGGTTTTTTTCGTGAAAAAAAAAGTTTGTCAAAACCTATCAACATGGGATTTAGTTTTGAAGATCTCGACGCGAGTAATCCAATGATGAAAACGATTCGAGATTTGGACGCACGATTTAAGAGATAAAACGTTTTGAATAAACGGATCTACGAAAAAAGGAAAACTTTCAGGTTGCGTGCGTCACTTGTCGCGACCTGAAAAAGTGAAGTGTTCTTTGCTACCGGTACTTCTTAATTAATGATTTCGACGAAAAGCTTTCTTTTGCGCTGTTGCTCTGGAGGCCCAAAGTTTATTAGGCAGTCCAGCCCCGGCCGTAAGCTTGAGAATCCAACAAGGAGATTTCCCGTGCTCAATTCTACCACCAGAACCGACAAGACACGGGCTGTGGTCCAGCAGTCAGCGTCGCGAAAATTCTTTCCGTCCTTCCCGATAGAAAAGCCGAGGGCTGGGGTTTAGCCGCGGCGCCTCTTTTCTTTTTCTCTCTCCACGAATCTAGGGTTTCCACCTCGTCATCGCCATGGACTTCGACGAGTACGAGTACCTCGAGAAGACGGTCGAGGCCTCCGCCGCGCCTCCGGCCAACGGATCCGACGGGAAGGACCGCGGCTCCCGCCGCCGGAGCAGCGCCGGCGACGGAGAGGACCGCGACGACGGCGAGCGCCGGTCCAAGCGCTCTCGCTCCGAGCACCGCGACCGCGACCGCGACCTTGAGAGCCGGGAGCGCCACCGCAGCAGCCGGGAGCGCCGCGACCGCGACCGGGACCGGGACGTGAGGGAGAAGGAGAGGCTGGGCAGGGAGAGCGAGCGGGAGAGGGAGAAGGACAGGGAGCGGAGAAGCCGCGACCGCGACCGCGAGGAGAGGGAGAGGGAGCGGAGGAGCCGCAGCCGGTCGGAGCGTCGCCGCGGCGACGACGAGCGAGAGCGAGAGCGCTTCCGTGAGCGCGACTACCGTGACCGTGACGTCAGGTGCCACTTCATGACTCTGAACTTTATCGGAATTGCTTTCTAATAGTGACATGGTACATCTGGGTTTGTGTGTTCTGGCTCGCGCATATACCGACCTTAGGATTGGAAGGGATGATGTGTTTGCTGCATATTTGTGCAGCTATAGCATCAAATTTTCACTTAGTACTTTTCCTCTACCAGACCGCAGCCAGTGTTCAGTTGTGTTTCTTAAAATTTCTTATGTCATATGCCTTGGTTTCTTCAAAGTAATACGATTATTAAATATTAGTATTGGAACCTGCAGATTCAATGTGCTAGTGCAGTCTTCAGTTGGTCTTGATATTGAGCCCGACCTTGGATATAAGGTGATTTATTTTGAGTTCCTATATGAAGTTGGCATAGCATATAATAGGATAATGAATCTGGAAATCTATACGTGATGATATCATTTTGCGGTTTTGCTCGGTAGCGTGTTTCTGAGAGCAATGACGACATCTGTGATTACAGATTTCCTGCATCCAGAACACAAGGCTGAACTATATTTCTCCTGTTGCAGAATTCCGATGAAGGGGTGTGTTGGGATTTTTCACTGAAGCATTGCCTCTTATTGTAAAGAGGACTCAATGTTTGTCCCCTTGCACAAATAAGCCTTTTAATTTCTGCTCCCTCTTTGCAGGAGATATTAAAGTCAAGTTACCTAAACAATCGCATGTCTTACAATGCAGGGCTTACCCTTTTCTTCCGCCCCGATAGGATGTTGATTTGCTGGGTGTCTGTTTTTTCCCTTTCGTGACACTGACTGCAGTGCTTCTTGACTCTTGACTGTATTTGTATTGATAAATGGGGAGAATGTTAGTATGATGTATAGCTGTAAATTATTTGAGCTGATGATATCTGATTCGTAATCGTTGTTTCTGTTTTCCTATATATCCATTCTTATGAATATTTTTTTCCTGTTTGCAGACGTAGGAAAGAAGATGGTGCCGAACCTGAAGCAGATCCAGAAAGAGATCAAAGAACTGTATTTGCCTTCCAGGTTGCGTTCATTTAACAAGCTAACATATTCAGCCTGTTGGTATATGCAATTTTGAGAATTTTTGTCTCGAAGCTAATGTTTATAAGCATAATGACAGCTATCATTGAAGGCGGATGAAAGAGATGTGTATGAGTTCTTCTCAAGGGCCGGGAAGGCAAGCATCTGCTTTTACACCCTTTTTGTTCTAGTAGTAATCACCCTGTTTATCTTGTTTTGTTCTTTAACTCAAGGGCCGGGAAGGCAAGCCTCCAATTTTTGCACCCTTTTTGTTATACTAGTAATCACCCTGTTTATCTTGTTTTATTCTTTATTTTGGATAGTGGAACATTTGTGATATGTACACTATACACAATGTCAGTTCGCTAAACTTTCTCTTGAATTAAACAGATAATAAGCTGGTTCTGTTAAAGAGGAATATTATTTTCTAATTAGATGAACCGAAACCTAACTGATGAATGCTTTTGGATTGTTCCTTCACCTTGACCTTACACTAACCAGTGATAAGATATTTTCTGTTGATATTCATCTATTTGCTATTTAGTGCATTATCGATCTTTTTTTTTTAAACTTTGTCATGTTATTTTTCTAGGTCCGGGATGTCCGCTTAATAATGGATCGAAACTCACGACGTTCTAAAGGAGTCGGGTGAGTATTTAATGTGTATCATATTTGCTGTGCATTGTCTTGCAATTCTTTTGTTACCATTGCACCCTTGCTGTTCCCAATTTTATTTTATTTTGTTGTGATGATGGACAGAAGATAGAACACATAATTTTGACTATGCAGTGTTTAACGTAATACATGACTGTTTCACATTGCTATTTTTGTGCATTTTCAATAGAATTCGTGTGAACAGCCAATATTTTAGGGATAACGTCTTGCAGCATATTGTTTGGAGCACATGATATTGGCCCTAGAAATAAAGATGGCCTTGTTGACAGCTGATAATCTAATTTGAATGTTCTTGCATTGTCAGGTATATTGAATTTTATGATGCTATGTCGGTTCCAATGGCGATTGCTCTTAGAGGTCAACCGCTTCTTGGTCAACCAGTGGACGTTAAGCCATCAGAGGCTGAAAAGAATCTAGTTCAGTCTAATGCTTCGTCAAGTGTAGCAGCATCAGGTGGGGCAAGGAAGTTGTATGTTGGAAATCTTCACTCCAATATTACAGAGGAGCAATTGAGACTGGTAATAATCAAGCATATAGTTTATATGTGCAGATCTATGATAACCCTGTTGCGCGTGAAAACAAAATTATTATTTCTAAAGTTTACATAACTGAAAACTCCTTAACTAGTGGTTGTTGATTTCGTTTTATAGGGTCATGCATGTTACTACTGCTTATATATCCTTGTTATGTGGTATTTGTGCCATTATTTAAGGGTTCTTTTTTCCAGGTCTTCGAACCATTTGGATTGGTTGAGCTTGTCCAGCTGCCTGTAGACCCACTTACCGGATTATGTAAAGGTTTTGGTTTTGTGCAGGCATGTATTTTGTTATGAAAGCAGTTCATTTTTCTGTTTGTGCGTAATTCTCAGTTTCTCACTCTGCTCCATCTCATTACTTAGTTTGCACGTCTGGAAGATGCAAAAGCTGCTCAGAGTTTAAATGGTCAACTTGATATTGCTGGAAAAGTAATCAAGGTGAGTTCTTACGGGTTACTTGCCTCCCTCTTGGTTGTTTTAACTTTTAACTTTGTTACACCACATGCCAATATGCCAATCAAATATCATGACCAGGTTTCAGCTGTGACGGAGCAACCGGGAGTGCAAGCCAGTGGGGCAACCGCAGGCGATTTGGATGATGACGAAGGTGGAGGCTTGGTAGGTGTTACTGGGAATTTTTGTACATGTTTTCTGTTTTTTAAGTTGGGTTTCTTGGGACATGATGTATCATATTCCTTGTAAAGGGTTTTTGTGTCATGGTATTAAAGTACTTAACCATTGCGTATGTTTTGTATCCACGCCTTCATACTTTTTAGCAGCAAATTTGTTTTATTCAACCATGCCGCTGCCTCGGTTCTCAGATTTCTAGTATCTAAAATGGGTGACATGATGAATTGCATTGCTGCAGTCTGTATGTCCTATCTTTACATATTATTTTGAAGTTGATGCATAATAGCCATTGCACACATTCCTGTTTGCTTTTTAAAATATGCCAAAGCACCTTTCTGTTGTCATATGTTTTCTGAGAAATCAGTTAAAAGTTACTCCCTCTGATCCAAAATAAGTGCCATTTACACCAGCTCAAGAGCAGGGCAACGCATGACTGTTGTCAAATGTTATCTAGATGGTTTAATATCATTGTTTGACTTGTCCGCATGCATGCAGGCACTGAATGCTAGCTCGAGAGCTCTTCTTATGCAGAAACTGGACCGTAGTGGCGCCACCACCAGGTATATTTCTGTCAAGTTGATGACATTTTTTGTCTTTATATTGTCCTTGACAGGATATATTCTTTTCATGACTATGTTACAATCTTATCTGGCATTCATGTCTCTTTTGCTATTTTATAGATCAAATATATATTTTAGTTTTCCCTGGTATGCTATTTCTATACATGCAAACTCAAATATTTGTTCGTATTAGTTTGAGCTTTTCACATCATCCCACCCATCCTAGATTATGTCATAACCTCAAGATAGTTCTGAACTTCTAACATTTGAAGTGACACATACAATGTAGATGCTTAATGTATATGATTGGATACAAATTCTCCTTAATCTATGAAGCTTATGATAGAGGCTGCATAGCCTGCAGTTGATGGTTGAGTAGTATAGAATGTCCATTATATTACTTGTAAGAGTGCCAATAGTTCGTATCCAAATCTTTCGTTATTGACCTCTATTATATCATCGTCAGGATTCATCCACCACTACAACAACACTTGTTACCATATATATAGTTTGTGAAGGTCATTCTCCATGGACCTCCTCCAATTCTTTGGTGTACTTTTTGATTAAAATATTCTGTTGCACTACAGTTCTAACATTTAACTGCGAATAGTGATCACTTGAGAAATGAGGAACTGGGGTAAAAATAATATTTTGTTGTTATCAAGTGTGAATGATGAATGCTTAACGCATGAAGGAAAAACTTGCTAAAATACCTTTATATTCTTGTGATGTTCAGGCTCTTGCAAATATTAACAAGTTAGCTTGGGAAGAAACCTGTGCCATGATGCTTTTAAGATTTCTTTTCCAAGTTCAAAAAACAGTTGCACATCATGAGTTTATCATAAACTCCTTTTTTTTAATATCTTGGTATCTGCATATCTCTACATAATGCTCTCATCTAACATCACCTTTCTTTTTAATCTGCCAATCTACAGTTTGACTTCTGGGTTGGGTGCTTCTGCCGTGTCATTACCACCTGTGTCAGTTCTTGGTGCTCCTGCAACCGGTCCTGTGCTACAGCCTACAGTGCCTGGTCTTGGTTTAATTCCAGGGGCATCTATTCCGGTTATTACCCAGTCCATTGACACGGCTCCACCTAGTGAATGCCTATTGCTCAAGAATATGTTTGATCCAGCTGTGGAGGTATTTAACTACTGAATTATTGTTATTCTTATTGCCGCCAACGGTCAATATTTTCTTGTTATATAGCCTGGAGGAGCTTTGATCTCCCTTTGGTTCAACAAAAACTATCTGATAACATTCTCACTTTTTGTTGCAGACGGATCCTGATTTTGATTTAGATATTAGAGATGATGTTCGAGAAGAATGCTCAAAGTTTGGGCAAGTAAGACACATTTTTGTAGACAAGTAAGTAACTGATTCTTATTAATTTATTCAAACAATTGTGTTGAGCCATGCTGTCAGAATCCTTTTTGGCTGTTTCACTATTGCCACGCTGCTTTATTGAAACATCCTCTAGTTCTCTTGTAGATTATCTTAGACAAGACTGAAACATTGCCTGCTCACTTCATTATTTTTCTTGTTTGCTTGCTCACTAATATTACATTTTTGGATCATAGTACATTTGCTTTAAACCATGAAGCTTTCTGCTTTTGTTATTTGTTATATGGCCTTATCTCTTGCAGAAAAATACACTTCTGTTGGTTGTGTGACTTATGATCCCAAAGTTCAAACCATATCTTCCTTGAGAAGTCCTGTTATGTAGTAACAGAAATTCTTATGGCCTAACCTTTGGTAATGCCATTGATTTGCAGAAATACCGCAGGCTTTGTGTACCTGCGGTTCGATAGCATAACGGCCGCCATGGGTGCACAGAAAGCACTTCAAGGGCGATGGTTTGCGGGAAAGATGATTACTGCAACATTTATGGTAAATGCCACACTTTCCTGTTGACTTGAGATTTTCCCTTGCGCATTTAGTTTGCTAATTTACTAGTTTGTTGTTCTTTGTTATGTCAGTCCACTCAGCAGTATGAAATGAAGTTCCCAGAGTGAACCTGGCAGCGGACTTGCTTAGAAGCTGGAAATAGCGTCTTCGGTGTCGTGCACCCGCTCCTCATCGCCGGTGCCTTTGGCCAATATTAGTGGAGGAAATGTCTCTTCATCAGTTGTAACATTACACCATCAAGCATTCAAGCGTGTTGTAGCATCAAACAATTCAATGATCACCAAAAGTAATTAGAAGAGTTGTGGTTCCATGTTAAGCTGGCTTTGGTTCTAGTGTTTATTTGTGAATTTGTTTGCCCTGCTTCAGTTTCCTTAGTTATTTCTTTGGTTGAATTAATTCTGGTAGTTTGGGTGTGTGTCGTGCGGTAGATTACCTTAGGGTTCGTTTGGTTGTTCTTTTTCAACCAACTTTAGCCAACCAAACGAGTCTGGGAGGATGTAGCTGGGCACCTCCAGAGCTGTTCGACCTGTCTTCCTTCAGCCGTTGGATGCCCTCTTCCCCTCGAATTGTTTGGTCAAAGAGCACAGAAAAATCCCCTTGCCTGTTAGTCATTATGCGTGCGGCTCTTCTCGTGTTGCTGCTCTGTCGCAACACCCGCATAGCGCCCAATGCCTTGTTGAAACATTGCCGCCTTGTAGCTCAGCCGGCAGCACTTCCACCATCCTCTTTGAAGATGCTAGGTTATTTCAACAGAAAATGGTATCATCATTCCTTGCATGGCTTGCGTAGTTTCATTCATGATAGCAAGTTGAATGAAAAATATTTCAATAGTTGCAATGATAGTCGATGCTTTCTTTTTTTGCAAAAGATAGGTTTGCTACATCATATGCTTGTGTGGTCCAAGTCTTTTATAATACTAGCACAATGCCCGTGAGGAGTTCAGTCACTGGCTTAGGAAGTCATCAAAATATTGTCTCATGCTGCCTTTACACTCAGTTTATACAATTAAAAAGAACAAAAAAAATGAAAAATCATACGGCGGGCGTTGGAGAATCTTAAGCGATCATCGGAAGACACAACATTTCGAATGTTGAAACATAGGACAATGGCTATCTTCGTTTTGAAATTGCAATTTGTTCACTCCCATAATTCTATGATATAGAAATGGGAGAGATTGGTTAGGAAGAAACTAAAAACAAGAGCATTATTTTGAGTTGGAGTTGCATTACTGCATTTGTTAAGTGTTGAAAGGAAGTCTCTTGGCACTTTATTGCAAACTTGAGAGTGTTACATCATTCAGTACATGAGGTAATAGAAAATTAGGCGGAACATCATCCCATCAAATCATTTCTTTTGAGTCATAAGCATGTCTCGCTAAAACATGTGCCAACTTATTTGCTTCCCTGGGGCAATGACGGAACTGAATCAACGATATTTCATGTGCAAGTTGGAAAGCATCATATAAAATAGTAGTATACGATCCAATATCTCTGAACCTCCATTGCAAACGATAACGAGCCCTAAACAGTTTGACTCCATGATGAATTTTGAGCATCCAATATCACGTACTAGTTGAAGACCAAGGTAAAGTGACATTGCTTTTGCAGACGCAACACCTAAGGCATAACTGAAAATCTCTGCAGCACCGGCAACTGCTTCCCCACGACTATTACGCACAACAGCAGCCATTGATCTTGTACCATCTTCAAAGAAAGATGCATCAGTGTTTACCTTGTAAGTACCAATAAGTGGTTTCGCCCAGCCAACTCTTCTCGCCTGCTCCTGAGGAGATTTCTCTGCATAGTTTGATGTTAGTGCTTGGATAGCGAAAGCTGAGCTAAGAGGTTGTTTGACGTTCTCGCCTTTCCTTGCTTCTCTCCTTTTCCTCCATATGCACCATGAGGCCACAACCACTGTTTCTTGCAAGCCTAGCCGTCCTAACACCGGCGACTTCCTGTGTGGCCATCGTAGGATTTCTTCCAAAACTACAGATCCCGAAAGATCCACTGTCAAAGCTTGATCAATAACTGTATTAAGGCCAAGTGCCTTCCAAACTTGTCGAGCGCGTGTACAAGTAAACAATAAATGGCGAATATCTTCAGGCCAGAACGACAAATAGGACATTCTGCTGAGACTTTAATATGCCTAGAAGCGAGAACTGTCATACCAGGAATAACACCTTTAAGAGCTCGCCAGATGAATAATTTTATCTTACTAGGGACTTCCAACTTCCACATAGCCGACCAAACAGGATTAACATTTGAGGTCCCTTTACTACTAATAATTTTTGAACCAAATTGGTGCTCCCATACTGAGTAGTAGGCTGACCGAATAGAAAATGAGTGCGATTTGGTCTTATGCCATGCTACAAAATCCTCGTTTAGATGCACTGATAGAGGAATTCTCAAAATTATTTCTGCATCAATTGGAAGGAAAATAATCCTGATAAGTTCCACATCCCAGGCTCCTGTATTGGGATTAATCAACTCATTTACTGTTCTTAGTAACACGTTCCCTTTCCTTGTCTGGATCATCCTTGTTGGACTCGAAGGTACCCAGTGGTGCTCCCAGATATTTATTTTCTCACCGGAACCAACTCTCCAAATGTGGCCTTTCCTGAACGTTTGCAGACCATCGATGATACTCTACCACGTAAAAAGATGATTCCTTTTTTGGTCCTGCCTTTAAAATATTTCCATCAGGAAAGTATTTTGCTCTTAAGACAGTAGCACAAAGAGTGTCCAGATGCGTTATCATTCGCCAACTTTGTTTTGCTAGCATGGCTAAATTAAAAGCATGGTGGCCCTGAAACCCCATACCTCCTTTATCTTTTGGAAGGCACATCCTCCACCAAGCTAGCCAGTGCATTTTCTTCTCTTCCTCTGTACCCCCCCCCCCCCCCCCCCAAACAAAAGGCCACCATTGCATCTGTGATTTCTTTAGATATTTTCTTTGGAATTTTAAAAACAACCATGGCATAAACTGGGATAGATTGGATAATTGCTTTCAAAAGAATTTCATTTCCTCCTAAGGACAACAACTTTTCCTTCCAACCTTTAAGTCTATTCACAACTCTTTCAACGAGATGAGAGAAACTATCACTCCGGTCCAAACCCACCATAGATGGAAGACCAATATATGTGTCAGAGATAGCTTCTGTCAATATGTTCAGTTCTGCACAGACCTGAGCTTTGATATCCACATTCACATTTGGCTAAAGAAGATACTACACTTCCATTCACTCACCAATTGTCCAAAACTTGCACAATATTCATCCAATACCTGTCTCAATGAGGTTGTATTATTCATATCCGCTCTCATAAGAATTAGGGAATCATTAGCAAATAGTAAATGAGAGACTGATGGTGAATTTTCTGCGCACCCAAACACCTTCAATGCCACAAACCTCCTCTTTATGAGCCAAAGCACTAGATAAACCCTCTACACACATAAGAAATAAATAAGGTGACAAGGGGTCTCCTTGCCGGAGCCCCCTTGTAGGGGTAAATTCCTCTGTTTCTTGGTCATTATACCTCACTTTGTATTGATGAAGGTTGTTGGTCTGAGTGCATTTGTTTCATCGTTGAAGGTTAGTGGTCCCACATGTGAACTCACCACCAACTCCAACCTTTATAAGTAGGAAAGATTACGGCATATGGCTCTCAATTGATATGATCTATACATATGCATTGTTGAATTAATTGTTTATATTGTCATAATTTTTCCTTCCAAAATGATCATTGAATTACCAACCAATGTACAAATCATTGCTTTACGATCAATTAGCAATATAAACATTCTTTGAGCCTCCAGAGGCATTACATAATTTCTATTGAATCTAGAGTTTCACAGTCGTTCCAACCAAACAATTTTCAAAAATTTCATAGTTCTCAGCTCACAACAGTTTTCTCATGGCCCACAACAGATTTTTCAAAATCCACGGCTCAACTGAACACACCCTTAGATCAACACCCGGGTCCATCAAAACCGATGCAGAAAATTGGCACTCTTCCTGATGACCAAAGCACAGAAATATCTGCCCTGGAACAACCTGAATAGTCTGGCTAGAGCAAAAGATTTCTGGGGAAAATTGAAGCTACTTTTAGGGTTGGACCAAAGATAGGACGTGGATATTCTTTACCTTTTTTTGGAGAAAATTAAACTCGACTCTCCAAAAGTCCCAATGCATCTTTGTCCCTAATCTCAAAACTCTTTAGAATGCTGGAGCAAGAAGACGAATTCAAGTTGATAGATTACAACCAGCCCAATTGTTTATATTTCATTTTTCTTCTTCTTCAAAGCCGGCATTCTTATAAAACAAAGAAGACGCTGAATTACTTGCTGAATCTCATCTTTCTCTCGGCGCCGAGACAATCTCATACTTTCTCATTTCTATAGAATGTTAACACCGATGACATTTTAGTCATGTTTTTATCACTAGAGTGCCCTTAAGGTGGTGTGCCATCCCTTCCTAGGACTGGAATAGTTGTTCTTCAGACGAATGCCACCCATTTGGTTCGGGATCAACCAGATTATTCAAATATTCCTCCAAAATCAAGCTCCACGCATTTGAGGAAAAGTCATGGATATGTAATGAAGTTCAAGTTTACTTTATACCATTGATTGATGAGTTTGGATTGATGTGGTATGATGTTTAGTTATTATTGTACATACCATATTTGATCGCCTTATACTGAAAAATTCCAAATTAAGGAGGTAATCTCACCCCTCAAACCAAACACTCCAATGGCTATCCCCAATCATGTTTCATCCTTCAAAACAGACAAAAATTGGGCTAACCTTAGCCACCCAACCAAACAGAAATAAAGGCTATCTCTATTCAATGCTTGTGGATAGTCATAACCACCCTAGCCCCCCCCCCCCCCCCCCCCCCCCTCGAACCAAGCACACCTAACCACCCTAGTCATTGGATCTAATGAAACCAGGTAACAATGATAAAAGTTGCTCCTGAAACAATGCTTGTGTGTTTTCTAGCTGCATCGGAGTTGATGCAAGAGGTCCATCAAGCCACAAGAACAGATCGCCAAATAAAAAAAATGCATTTACCACTTAGAATAATAGCTTGATCAAATGTTTTCTATAGATTTCAATACCTAGACCCTAGTAATAGTATCCAGCTACTCAAGCTAAGTATGACTGGTACATCATGTGTCAAGTGTAAATATGAAAATGAGAATCATTGTATCTCCTTCAAGAAAGCTGGGTTCGAATTTAGTGCTTTTTTCGCCAGGGCACGGGCGTCGTCTCTTGAAGACTCTCTTGATATGCGAAGGAGCTCCTTAATCCCTCCAGTTATGATGATATCACGGGAGTTTTCCACTGCAAAAGTGAGTGCAGACACTTGATATCACATGGCGTACAACATGACAATCTCCTTTAAGGACCCAGCTAATACAAAGCACAAAGGTAAAAGGCGAGCCCCAGTGCTACGTACCATTTTGAGCTAGATGGCAGAATGCTAGCTCAATATGTCTTCGCGTCGAAGGAGGAAACATGGTTGAATTGGCCATGATCCAACTAAGGACGCCATCCTCAATGAGAAGGGATCTCCCTTTCTTGTGACCTATTTTGAGTAGCATACCACAATATAATTGATTGAATCTTCACAAACAAGTGTTCTAGTACACGAGTTTGATATATTCAAGTCTGCATATATCTTCAGAGAAGACGGCACAGGTGTTTTTCCATAATATCCAATGAAGCAGATGTGACATCAGAAGGTTGTGAACTATGAATGGATATAATTGTCAGGTGATAACATATTAGTATGTGAGTGCTAACAATTTTCTTAGCTTTGATTTTCCTTTTGTTGGTATAGTTCTACACTTAAAGCTAATAATTAATGCAACCATACTGAGCTCAATATGAACAGATCACAAACCTTGGCTTATTACTCGGGATTCACATTTTGCAAAGTTCGCTAGTCCTCGTGCTATCTGAGCTATGACATCGGTATGTCCAGTTTGAAACATTCCCAGGAGCGCTTTTATTCCACCATCTTGTTTCAACATTGCGTGCCACTTTTCTGGGAAAAAACACACATAGAATAAGTCACATGTTTTCATTTGTTAGACATGGCCAAGAATGTTACTCTGGTATTTGTTTACGGTCGATCAATTTGGGAGACGTTTATTGCGAATAAAAATTGTGATGGCTCAGGTTCATCTCATGTTAGATTCCACGTTCAATAGAATAAATTTAGATAAACTGAATATTATTCAAAACATACTGGATATCATAACTATATGAATCAGTACCATTTCCACATAAGTTGGCAATTGCACCAGCTACCATCCGCATAGTTTGAGGATCATCAGTTTTGGATGCAATATTTGCTAATAGTCGAGCTCCTCCTTTGTTCATTATAAGTGCCTGGTTTGAAACTGCAAAAACAAAGATTAGAATGGTAATGAAATAAGTTACGATCACTTCAGGCTCTATAAGCGACGATGTATTAATTTTGATTGGAACATTCTCCGTAATGGAGATAAAATTCAAATACATAACATTACATAACGCAAGAGCTAGAAACTACGAGGTAGTTTAGCTGGCTACAAAACAAGACTAAGAAGTTTGGAATAAATTTGTGACCACATCTGTTTATGGGTACGGGTAGGGTGGTGGGAATGACACTCCAACAAACAGTTAAACAGACAGGTATTAACAACCATTTGCCATGGTACTAATATCAGAAGAGCAGTGAGCCAGCAATCTAATTAATAATCTGTTTGGGAAAAAATAATGATACGCAATGGGAATAGATTAAGTACCATTCATTGCCAAGTTAGCAATGGCACCAGCAGTGGCTCGATGAATTGTGGTATTTTCTGATGTTTCCAGGAGTGACAGAAGTGCATCCAACCCTCCTTCCTCGACGATTTTTTCCTGGTTAATATCTGCAGCACAAATTAAAGGACATGGAAAAAAAATATTTTCATGATTTCTTGAGGAAAAAACAAAATATTAAAAGCGAGATAAATATGAGATTCAGATTATGATAGCCTTTCTTCTAAAAGGTAGGGGGAGGGTAGCCCATGCTACTTCAATAAATAACAAAATTCTAAACTAGAAAACTGTGCAAATGCATACAGCAATAGTTTTTTATACATGGAGAATGGTAACCGTCAGACCTTCAGCAGCAAGATTAGCAACCACTTTGACAGCATGAATCTGAACCTCTAGCTCTTCAGACTTCAGCAGGGCCAGGACATTTGGAAGACCAACTGAGTGCCAATTGGAACAAAATCAAAATCAAGAGATGGTATCCCAAGAAAGAAAAACAGCTGCGCTGGTATTCTTCCATGTAAAAATACCTTCTTCAAATATCTTTGAAATGGTGCCTCTCTGACTTGCTAGGGTCTCTTTAAAATTCCCTGATTTAGACATAAATGCCTCACTACCTAATCCAGATCCTGATCTAACCATACCACATAATGTTTTAGACTGTCAAAGAGAAATGTACATAAGTGTGATTATAAAACAAGAATAAGGACATCTGAGTTATAATAAAAGGATGGTACCTCTTCAGCACAATTATCAGTCTTAGATCGTTTCAACCTTACAACTTCAGCCTCAAGGCTCTGTCTATGCCTTGCTTCATCTTGCACCTTTGCTTGTGCAGATTTCAATTCTTTATACATCAATTCCTACAAGAAATTATGGGAAAATAAATACTTTTATAGAGATATTTTGCAATTTTGTAACAAACTGAACAGACATATTTTTTGAAGAAATGAAAATTGTTACATAGAGAAGAACTATCCTGGGTTTCCCATACCTTCTCTGACATGAGTTGACTGATTTTTCCTTCTAGTGAGTGTACTTGATTGGTAAATGTTTCAGTGACTTTGGATAGCTCTCTTTTCAACTCACGGGCCGTATTTTCCTGGAACTGGAAGAATCATGGGATTAGCTTTATTAAAATCTTCTCTAGAAAATTAATGCTTTCACTTGCTACACACCAAGTCTTTGCCTTACTGTACATTTAAACTATTTTAAAATAATGATTTGACTTCCTGCAAGGATATGTTGTAGCATAGCCACTGGAAAAAGTATCAGAGAGAATAAATGCATATAAGATTGAACCATTAAAAAAAATATTTTAATGTCCATGCTGTTAGAGTTATATTTATGGTGGCCTTTGGCCTTTTGCATTCCGGCCTTTGGCCTTCCTTGTACATGTATATATGATGGCTTTTGCCTCTTGATAATACTAAGTTGCTTTCATGACATGGTATTAGAGCCTAGGTTTAGGACTCCTCTGCGTGCCGCAACTCCACGCTCGATCCTGATCTGCCTTGCGTGATCGATTTTTTTTCCTATTCTTCATCTGCTTCCGCTGGAAGACCAGGAACTGCAACTCACCGGTGTCTTTCTCTGCTGCCGTTGCTCTCTTCGGGTTGGTCTGGCTAGTGCGTTTTGGCATCAGGTCAAACGCCTGGATCCCTACAGGCTGCTTCGATCCACTGCTCGAGGTGATCATCTCAGCTCGCCTCACCTCCAACTCTTCTTCGCCTAGTCAGCGCGGCAATCCAGCCGGCCGTCTCTGCCACAACGCGTCCCGGCCCAGCAGGTCGTCGCCCTGTTTCGCACGGGCCTCCCGCTGCCGTCTGCTCTCCTGCTCTGCCCGGTCTCCGTCGCCGGCGGCTTCCTGCTCCGCCTGGTGTCCGTCGCCGGCGGCTGCCTGCTCCGCCCGGTCTCCATCGGCGCCGGCTGCCTGCTCCGCCCGGTCTCCGTCGGCGCCGGCTGCCTGCTCCGCCCGGTCTCAGTCGCCGCCGGCTGCCTTCCGCGGGTCCTTTGCGCATCCGCTGCCGGCCCCATCGTCGCGGGCTGCTGTTCACTTCGGATTGACTGCCTGTGTGCAGTTTGCAGAATCCTGTGGATCGACTCGGCTTCTGATCGGCTCTGATCCTGTGGATCGACTCGGCTCGGCTACTACGGGCTCGGCTCAGCTCGTTCGGCTGTTGGCTGCTTCTGTTGGTTTGAGGATTGTTCGGTTTCATGTCGCGGCGGGTCTCTCATCCTTGCTGTCCGGTGATTTTCGACGAGGTTCCCTACACTGATCCAGTCTCACATATACGTCGTCGCTCGGTGCTTGGTGCACGTCCATGTGCGACGTTGCTCTCTATGGCATCTTCAGCAGGCTTTGCGGGTCGCTATTTGTCGATTCCTATCGCGGCTTCCGCGTGTGGCGGTGGCACGTCGACTCCGTCCGCGGCTTTCGTGCGTGCCGATGGCCGCTCTACTTCGACTCCGCCCGCAGCTTTTGCATGCGCCGGTGGCCGCTCTACATCGACTTCGTCCACGGCTTCCGCGTGCGCCGGTGACCGCTCTACGTCGACTCCATCCGCGGCTTCTGCGCGCGCCGGTTGCCGCTCTATGTCGACTCTGTCCGCGGCTTCTGCGCGCGCCGGTGGCCGCTCTACGTCGACTCTGTCCGCGGCTTCTGCGCGCGACGGTGGCCGCTCTACGTCGACTCTCCATGCGGCTTCCACGGGTGGTGGTGACTGCTCATCGTCAACATGTGTTTCTACCTCGACCTCTTCCATTGTCTCCCTGTCCGCGCGTGAGATTGCGCAGTTGCGGTGCCTGATTGCTGCTTGGGATTCTTCACCGACAGGTTCTGCAAGTTCTGTGACTAACTCTTCTGGCACTGAGAAACCACATTCTGCTCATTCAGGTACATCTCCATGGATTCTTGATACTGGAGCGTCTTTTCATACGACTTATGATTCTTCCGCTTTGACCTCCGTTCAACCTGTTGAATCTCTTGTTCGTGTTCTTACGGCTGACGGCACTCCCCTCTCTGTTGCTAGTCGAGGCACTCTTAGCACTTCTTCATTTCATGTTCCCTCTGACGCTCATGTTCCTAGACTTACTATGCAGCTCATATCCGATGGTCAAATTGTTGACTCTAGCTGTAGGGTCATTCTCGACTTCGATTCGTGTTCTGTTCAGGATCGTCGCACAGGCGCTCTGCTTGGTGCTGGCCCTCGACGCTCTGATGGTCTATGGGAGCTTGACTGGCTTCGTCTTCCCTCCGCTGCCACCGTCGCTAGTCTCGCAGCCCCTGTTGCTGCATCTACCAGCTCTTTTCAGCAGTGGCATCATCGTCTTGGCCATTTATGTGGTTCTCGTCTCTCGTCTTTGGTTCATCGTGGTGTTCTAGGGTCTGTCTCTGGTAACGCTTCGCTGGATTGTCTAGGTTGTAGGCTTGGCAAGCAGATTCAGCTACCCTATCCTCACAGTGAGTCAGTGTCTGAGCGCCCTTTTGATCTCGTTCACTCTGATGTTTGGGGTCCGGCTCCCTTCGCTTCAAAAGGGGGTCATCGCTACTATATTATCTTTATAGACGATTTTTCTCGATACACTTGGATCTATTTCATGTCTTCTCGTAGTGAGGTCTTATCTATATACAAAAAATTTGCTGCCATGGTTCATACCCAGTTTTCCACTTCTATCCGTGTTTTTCACGCAGATCCAGCTGGTGAGTATATCTCTCATGCGCTGCGAGGATTCCTTGCTGAGCAGGGTACTCTTGCTCAATTCTCTTGTCCTGGTGCTCATGCTCAGAATGGTGTGGCTGAACGCAAGCGTCGTCACCTTCTTGAGACGGCGCGTGCGATGATGAGTCTACTGATGTACCCTCTACTTCTGATGTGTCATCTTCCTCCTCTCAGCCGACTTATGGTCTTCGTTCTCGGCCTTGTCCGCCCCCTGATCGGTATTCTCCTTCTCGCTATGGTCTTTCGACTGTTGTTGAGCCGACTTCTTATCGAGATGCTATTGTTCATCCTGAATGGCAGTTTGCCATGGCAGAAGAGATCGCTGCCCTTGAGCGCACCGACACGTGGGATCTGGTTTCTCTTCCTCCCCGTGTTCGTCCCATCACTTGTAAGTGGGTCTATAAGATTAAGACTCGCTCTGATGGTTCTCTTGAGCGTTATAAAGCTCGTCTTGTGGCTCGTGGCTTTCAGCAGGAGCATGGTCGTGATTACGATGAGACTTTTGCTCCTGTGGCCCATATGACCATTGTTCGCACACTTCTCGCCGTGGCCTCTGTTCGCCATTGGTCCGTGTCTCAGCTTAATGTTAAGAATGCCTTTCTTAATGGTGAGTTGCGTGAGGAAGTTTATATGCAGCCACCACCTGGGTATTCAGTTCCTGATGGCATGGTTTGTCGTCTTCGTCGCTCTCTCTATGGCCTTAAGCAAGCCCCCCGCGCTTGGTTTGAGCGTTTTGCCTCAGTGGTCACTGCAGCTGGTTTTTCGCCCAGTGCTCATGATCCAGCGTTGTTTGTCCACCTTTCTACTCGTGGTCGCACTCTTCTTCTTCTATATGTTGATGACATGATCATCACCGGCGATGATCTTGAGTACATTGCCTTTGTCAAGGCCCGTCTTAGCGAGCAGTTTTCTATGTCTGATCTTGGTCCTCTTTGTTACTTTCTTGGGATTGAGATTTCCTCCACCTCTGATGGCTTTTTTATTTCCCAAGAAAAGTATATCCAGGATCTTCTTGCTCGTGCGGCTCTTACCGATGAGCGCACTATTGAGACTCCTATGGAGCTTAATGTTCTCCTTCGTGCTTCTGATGGTGAGCCCTTGTCTGATCCGACTCGTTATCGACATCTTGTTGGGAGTCTTGTCTATCTCGCTGTCACTCGTCCGGATATCTCCTATCCTGTTCATATCCTGAGTCAGTTTGTTTCTTCTCCCACCTCGGTTCACTATAGTCACCTTCTTCGTGTTCTACGATATCTTCGTGGCACGATCTCTCACCGTCTCTTCTTTCCTCGTTCCGACTCGTTAAAGCTCCAGGCCTATTCGGATGCTACCTGGGCTAGTGATCCTTCGGATCGCCGTTCACTTTCTGCTTACTGTGTCTTTCTTGGTGGTTCTCTCATTGCCTGGAAGACGAAGAAACAGACTGCAGTTTCCCGTTCGAGTGCAGAGGCTGAGTTACGAGCTATGGCTCTTCTCACGGCAGAGGTGACTTGGTTACGCTGGTTACTTGAGGATTTTGGTGTGACTGTTACTACACCTACTACACTATTGTCAGACAGTACAGGTGCTATCAGTATTGCGCGGGACCCAGTGAAGCATGAGCTTACCAAGCATATTGGTGTTGATGCTTTCTTTGTGCGCGCTGGTGTACAGGACCATGTTATTGCTCTTCAGTATGTGCCTTCCGAGTTACAACTGGCGGACTTCTTCACGAAGGCCCAGACTAGAGCGCAACATGGATTTTACCTCTCCAAACTCAGTGTTGTAGATCCACCATGAGTTTGAGGGGGGTGTTAGAGTTATATTTATGGTGGCCTTTGGCCTTTTGCATTCCGGCCTTTGGCCTTCCTTGTACATGTATATATGATGGCTTTTGCCTCTTGATAATACTAAGTTGCTTTCATGACACATGCAAGGACCACTTTGACTCAGGGCAGGGAGTATTGTTTCTTGTGGTTGTTATTCCAAGCATGCACATCGAGAGTCTATGGGGTCAATTACGCAGTCTAGTATGCCATTTTAAATAACTAAAAGCATGAGCTTTAAATTGATATTGCAAGATAACTTGAACTTAGCTGGATCTGAAAAAGGCAGCAGATCTCCTAACACACTTCAATTCATGCAGGAAACACAAGTCTTGTACTGGGAGCTCAACAAACTTTTCAAGACTAGTCTAATCTTGTTAGTCATTTGGTAAAACATTAGTTAATCAATAAACATATTTATTATTAGTTATAAGAGATGAGGACTGATGTACATGTGGAGACCCTGGCGTTTTTGTCCTGGGTCCGCCCCTGATGGGAAGAGAATTATAGCACACTGTATCAAAGCAAAAACTTGTCATGGCTGAATTTCTAAATTCTGAAAATATACCTGGGCAGAACTCTGAGCATCACTCAGTTGCTGTTCTAGAACGTTAAAGTGGCCCTTCATACTAGCAGAACGAGATCTTTCTTCCTCAAGCTGCCTCAGTAATTCTCCCACTTTCTTCTCATGGGCTTTTGTCGTCTCAGCAAGAATTTGCGTCGTTGAAAAGCTCTCAAGCTGTTGTTGCTACTATCAACAAATTTTGCGTTAGATCAGCAAACTTATTGGAAAGGAATTTTGCATCGCAATGTTAGTACATGATCATAGTATGAAACAAGGTGGCACAGAAGAGCTACCTTCTTTTCGTTTAGTGATGTTTCTAAATGAACAATTTTCTCAGATAAAACATTATTTTGGCCTTCTTTCTCTTCTAGCTCCTGCATCAATCTTTTGATTGCATATTCAAATTGATGTTTTTCCTTCTCCAGATTCTGGGTAAGAAAATCACTTGTTACATTTAGCTCTCTAAAAAAAGTTGCTTTTGAACTGAAAGAGGCTGTTCTTGAATGTTCACAGCCAACCATTTTCCAGAAAGCACAGATAAATGCAGAGCTGTTTTTTTTTTGGAAGAAACTACAACAACGCAGAGCCCTATTGTGAATTCATATGTTGTAGGAAGTAGTGGGTCATAGTTCATTTAGGAAAAGGAAAATAAGATGACTGTATAATAATCAAAGTAACCTGCACTGGATTTCAGGTAGATATTTGCTGTGTAAAAAAACAGTAAAGATAAAGAATATATATAATGCAAAGAACATAGTATACCTCTATTTGCATGGTAGAGGTCATTTTTAAGTCATGCAAGAATGCCTCCGACTCTTTCAACCTTTTCTCCAACTGCATTTTCTCCCTGTGTCTGAGCTTTTGCTGCCTCTCCATCTCCGATGTGAGATGATCAACCTCGTTTTCAACTTTCTTATATAGGGTTTCATAATCAACTTCCTCCTTTAACCTTATTGTGTTCACTATTTTCATAGCCTGAAAATCACAAATGAAGTACTTTGTACAGTTTACAAGTGCAAGCAAAAGGAAACAAGATGAAGCAATACAACAATCTCTCTGAACAAGCGCCAAATTCCAGTCTTAAATAGTCCAGGGAGGTTTTTGAAGAGGAGAGAACAAAGAACAAGAAGTGGATTAGTCTATCTCATGAACTAAGGCTCTAATATGATGTACCTGTGCACTGTGACCAAATTTAACAACACCTAATTTCACCATAGCAATTTCTATGATTGAAGCAATTGGGATGGCCAGCTCAATGTGCAAGAAAGAGTGTTATGTAAGCCAAGTATGTGGCTAAACATAAGGTTCTGTGACTAACTGAAATTTAAATATTAGAAAACCATAATATGTCTAGTGAGGAGGACAACGCTGACCTAAGGCAGATGTCATGTTAGAAAGGCGAATATGAGCGAAACTGAACTTACTCTTTGGCCGAACAAAACTGTGCTTGAAGTTTCTGAGTAATGCCTTGCAGATGGACCTATTGTCACAACAAGGGAAGTCCTAGCAGTTCCTGCAAACAATTGTAGGACCGAGCAGGTAAATTGCATGCTTAATAGTATGGCAAGAAGAAAGTAACAATGTGACCCCCTAAAAATATTTTAAACTATGGCAATTGCTTCGAGAACAATTTTATTATTCTACTCCCTCTGTAAACTAATATAAGAGCGTTTAGATCACTATTTTAGTTATCTAAACACTCTTATATTAGTTTACAGAGGGAGTACTAATTAACTATGAACCAGCCGTTCATACCTTGTAGTACAGTCTCCATATGATATTGTTTCAGAAAAATACCAAATTCACAAGAACTTATTTAACATTATTAACTTCTCATGCCTTGGAAAACCCTCTACTCTGAACTGCTCGCTTTCTATTCTGACAATTATGGCCTGGTATGTTCTAAGTTGTGACACTGCTTATGAAGACATTGAACTACTTGGAAACAATCAAGGCTCGAGCTAGAGACTAGGCAGCTGCAGGTACTGCCAATGTTCAGTTGCTACTGCCGGAGTGCCGGCTGAGTGAGATGCTGTGTAAGTGTTGGGTTGTAGTGTGTGGGAGCCTGGGAGGGTTGGCCTAGATCCTAGGCTTATACTATAACTCCCCCTTCTATCAAAGCTTTTGCGTCCCCCCGAAGGAAGATAAAGACATTGAACTACATCTAACATGATTTGATTAGCAGATATGTTACATTAACATGTTTATCCACATTGTTTTCCGCGCTATTCATTGGTCGATATAAAGGTCAGGTATGGCACCAATTCCAGGTATCTAATTGTAGAAATGTGATATAATTATCTGCTACTTGTTTTGTTCGGCTAGTTGGTACACAAGGCATGTTGTAGGTATATGAGCTTGAGACATGTAAGTGCACAGTCCAGAGATTTAGCAAACATTGTTAAGTATGAAGAAACATATCATGAAAGAGTAAGAAAATAGCAGAGATTGGCACCTCCAAATGAATCACGAAGCATCCTTGTAAGCTTTGAATCTCTTGTTGGTATATGAGAACTATTTTCTGCTAGTGCATTAATGCACTTTCCCAGAGAAGATAACGAAAGATTAATGAACTTGGCTTCTTCAATCATGTGCCCTTCACTTCCTGAGAGATGAATCATAACAATGAGTGCAATGGAAGTATAAAGATGTTTGCACTATTTAATAATAAAAAATTTAAAGATCGAAAAGTGAGTTTTACCAGATTTATCAATTCGTTCTGATCCAGCAAGGTCCACAATCAAGAGTTTGCTTTTCAGAACAAGTGGTAAATCACCAGGAAGAGTATGCTCTGCGTCACTAGGGATAGAAACAGTATTTTCTTCTTTTATTTTTAAACTTCTCTGTAGATGAATCTGAAAACAACAACAAATTTGCATAAAAGATCATTTAGTTATAGAACTTAAAAAAGATCTTGCACTAATGATATAGCGATTTACCAACATACAATTAGAATAGCGTGACTGCGAGATGACTCAGTGTTCATCTTCGTATTAGCAGCATGACGATTCGTCTCACCAATTTGCAGAAGTTGAAAAACATGTTCAAGATCTTTGATTTCAACTATCGCAGCACCTGGCAATGAAACTTCACCGGTTTTTGAATCCTCAACTATTGGAATATTAGTCTTCTCTGGGGCCAGTAAATCTTGAACAGATTCCAAGTATAGCTATAAATCAAGCGAACAAAGGCATAAGTATGACAACATAAATAAAAATAATGGAAGTGCAACTGGATCAAGGATTCAAAATATCTGCTACTAGTTCGCCTACTTTCTGTCACACGTCATATAAAAGGATATCAGTAATACTAAAAATCAGATGTCAGATTTTTAAGCATAGCAAAGCGAACGTTTTTTTATGGCAAATTTAGTTTACGAGCACGGAAATTTCCTGGCAAAAAAATGAACTGAATTGGATTTGCCATGCTTGCCATCCTCGACAAACACAAATTGCCATAAAAAACGTTCGATTTGCCATGGTCAGAAATCTGATGTCAGATTTGTAGTGGAGTCAAGGATATACAACTATCAGCAATCTACATCAGGTACAAAAACACACTATGCAACAGTTCATCTCATTCATGTCATGTAATTCATTGTAGCACAATACTTTGTGTTTGTCTTGCCTTATGGATAGGTGGAGACAGGAGCTAAACTAGTGAAAATAGCCAAAATCATGTTGTTATACATACCCTATTTCATGTAATATATTACTACACATATGCCTTTAAACTCATAAGGTCAGCTTGCAAAACTCATGCCATTCCACTATTTATTAAAATTGGCTATGTGTCATACTGTCATAGTAATCACATAAATGGTCATTCTTGATCCAAGAGCCACACCTACCTGTAGGATGTCTTTAAAGTCAAAAGGTCAGTTTGCAAAACTCATGCTATCAGTAATCAATTCAAAACCGATTAACTAAACATGCAACTCAATTTATGTGTGGTAATAATCATACAAGGTTTACACGGTCTAGAAATTGAAAACTATTTATCTATCAATGCAAAAATAAATTATCCGCTGATATGAAATGGTGAAATATGTACAAGAGAAGTAAGGTTGGTAAGCGTGAATTGAACCTGGAGATATGATACAGCCACGCTATCAGTCTCCAAAGACATGCTAGAAAGGATATGCTCCAACGCCCTGACCATTATACCACGTTCAGAAGGATCTTCTTTTCCAAGCTGACCAACTGTGTATGTCTTGCCGGTACCTGTTTGACCGTAAGCCATCACTGTCCCGTTATATCCTTCTAATACACTCTGCAAAGGTTTACGATTCTATATTTTCTCAGGTCAAGATAGATAGATGACTTCATGTCTAATAACGTCTGAGTGAAATGATTGGTAAAAGTAGATTGTTAAGTGACAAAGGTTTTTTTTTTGGAAGTCAGCTACTATCTAGCAATCAATTGTTGTGAAATACTAGTACAGTTGGCGAAATAGATTCCATCAACATTCACTGAAAGATGGAATGAAGACATATGATAAGTTCAAAACATGGCTGCAGAAACAAAATTCCAATTTGGCAGCAAAAACATGTATTTTAACTCAGAAGCAACTAATACAAAGCGACATATCAAATCGTTGTAACATACGCAAAATAATTCTTAGCATCAAAGGTAAGCCAAACCAGACTGAAGGAACAACTAATCTGCTTTGAGCCACAAAAAAACTAGAACTCCCTCCGATCCAAAATAAGTTTTGTGGTTTTAGTTCAAATTTGAACTAAACTAAACTAGTTCAAATTTGAACTAAAACCACGCCACTTATTTTGGATCAGAGGGAGTAATAACTATCATAGGGTATGTAAGAGATTTATGTATATCTTTTTTATTTCAAAAAAGGAGCCTGAAAACTTACTATCAGTGCTCCAAATTATACAAAGTTAGTGCAGGTACTTAAACATTAACAAATATAAACAACTGCAATATTATGTTGCTCATGATTAATTATATGATGCATGTTAAAAAAGATACTGAAATATATGACTTGCCTCAACTACAGGCTTTGCGACGACCTCATATATACGCTTTTGTGAAGAATTTTCACCAAATATCTCATCAAACTGGTAGGACTCGGAAGCCCAGTTATTTTTCTTGAGCTTCAGCTTCTTACACTGCAGACAACAAAACCAGCAAACGACATGAAAAGCTTTGCCCAATGTGATGATGATTGCTAATAATGAAGCGCGGAGAGAAAAATAGGATGGAGAATGGGCTAAACCTCGGGCTGCAACTCAACACAAGTATCGAAGTCGGCGCCCTGAGCTAATTCATCCGCGTTCTTCGGCCGGATCCTTAGCGCAACTCTTACTCTGCACAAGTCTGAGAAACACATCCTTTATCAGTTCTCAAAACATAGTGAGTAGCAAAAACTCCCTAAAATTTGCAAACGACAATGCTAATGTTGTGCCTCCATCACTGTATCTATCATATTGTGACTGAATAGTACTGTCTTAAAACCTGACGGGAATAAGCACATATATTCAGGCAACAGCGGTTTATTGGCAAAATAGCGAGCCGCTGATGCTGCGATGCGCTTCGCTCCGTTGCAGATATCATCCCCGTCCCATTTCAGCTCTAAATAAACACAGTTGGATGCCGCAACGAAAAAATCCCCGCAGAAACCGGCGAAAGGAACAGCGAAACCCCGAGCCACGCGCGCGCGCTTACGCCGATGCATCCGCGGGGGAGGGAGCCGAGGCCTACCGGCGGTGGCGTCGTGGTCGGCGGCGGGGCGCGCGCGGGCCGGGGAGGGCGGGCGGCGCGGGGCGACCGACTTGGAGCGCGCGGTGCTGGTGCCGCGGGGCCTGTCGACGGGCCGCACCGACGCCCGCCCGGCGCCGGAGCCGGTCGCCATCGATCGCGGGGCAAAGCGATTGGGGCGGCGGCGCGGGGGCCGGGGGTTTCGGGAGGCGGCGGGGAGAGGGAGAAACAGGAAGAGGGGATTGAAGGGGGCTTTGTGGTGTTTGAGTTGAGGCGCGCACGACGATGGAGGGAAAGGAAAATGGAGATTCCAGAGTGGCTTCCTTCCGGGAGAAGGTGCCTCCCCTCTCCAACCCTCGATTTGAATTTTTATTTACTGATTTTTTTTAGTCCAGATTTTTTATTTACTGATGATTGTGGTCAGGAGAGCGGGTTTTCAGCTCCCGGGTGCCACTACACCCTCTATGAACGGTAAATTAAAAAAAAAATCTAAAACTTGCAAGATCAAATATGATCAAACTTTATAGTGCTTGTAAATTTTCATGCTAAAAAAGCATCCGAGGAGCTCTGTACAACAAAACGATTCAATGCTTACAGTTTTGAGCAGGTTTAGCACTGGAATCTGAAACTCGTGATATTCGAGGAGCTATACATGATATTTTGTTATAAAAACTTGCAAGAACCTGCAAAGTTTGATCATGTTTGATGGTGCAAAGTTTCAGGGTTTTTTTTTTTGAGTTTGTTTTGTATTTTTTTTAATTTAGTGTTCATATAAGGTGTAGGGGCACCTGAGAGTTATCAGACCTTTCTCTTGTGGTCAGTGGTCAGATAGAAGATAAACGGTCGGATTAACTAGACATAATTGTACGCTTTCAAAACAAAAACTTAGACAGAATTATACTCCATCTGTTTTTTTACTTCACGTACTCCCTCCGATCCGTATTAATTGACGATGGGTCGGAGGAAGTATTAGATTCGTTGGCCTGAGTCAAAGTTTTGATCAAGTTTATATAGAACAATATGAATATTTATATTACACAAATATAAGTTATTAGGTTTAGTCCCACATCGATTATGAGAGGGGGCAAAACATGATTTATAATGGTGGGAATATCCCTCCTACCAGCTGGCTAGTCTTTTGAGGGGATAGGACCCAAGGTCTGGTGTAAGTCTGTTGCTCTCCACTTAGCACTGATTAAACTTGCTTGAAGTTTACTCCTTCCATCCATATATATAGGGCCTAAAATATTTTTCGAAATTGTCTTTGACTATTGGTAAGATTAATAGTATATGAGTTGTATAATGTGAAAATTATATCATTGGAAGCTCATTTCACCTAGAAATTTCGCCATATACTTTGTGCAACTTGCATGCCATATATTTATTGCTTTAACATGTGATCAAGGTTAGCCTAAAACGCATTAGGCCCTATATAGACAAGAGTACAAATTTTCTACAAATATACTGAGTAAATAGAAACGGAGGGAGTCAAACTTTGTGCACTTTCAACAAGTTTAAGAAAAATACTTATATTAACATATACACCACGAAATCAATAACATTGGATTTGTCATTGCATATTTTTCACATCATATTACGTAATACTGTAGTAGGAGTATATTGCTCTCTTTAATAATAAGATAAAACTAGAAGCTATTATGCATGCCAACAACTACTAGCAGGAAGCTACATGGAGCACCAGTAGCTAGCACGTACTACTACGTGCATATTTATGCAGCACGCGCAGGCGAACACGCTTCCATTTGCCACCACTAATCCCCCACCATGATGCACAATGTATGTATAATCAAATACTCCGTATAATCAAGGTGCCAATCTCCGTCGCTCGTACGTAGTACTTAAGAACGAAAGAACCAAGCCAAGCAGTTGTCTCTGCCCCACCCGCATCGCAGACGCACACGGCAATGGAGAGGAAGACGAGCCCCTCCGGCCGCCACCTCCTCCTTCTCCTCTTCTCATTGGCGCCCGCCCTCCTCCTCTACCTCTTCGCCCTCCGCTCCAACCAGCCATTCCTCCGCCTCCCCTTAGCCGCCGACGATGTGCAGCCCCCGCGATCGGCGGTGGGTTCGGGCCACACGAGTCGTTGGAGACGGAGGTAATGATTCGGTTTTGGTGCAAGGTGGAGGTGGGAGCCTTAGACCTTTTTTAATGTAAAGATGATTAGATAAGGTGCTAAATGTATTAAATAGCTTAGCAACTCAACTCCTTAATGCATAGGTGCTTAACTTGTTGTTGCTAAACTTATTTTATTAAATGATTTAGCACTTAAACTCTTTTATGCATTGGTTAGCTTCTTTCATTTAAGTAGTTTGCCTAGGTTCACGCGCTTGGCACTGGTTTTTTTTAGATCACCAAAGTACTCTCTCTCCTCATTAATTGTTATGCCATGTTATTTTTTAGCTTATATGGCATGCTTAGCATCTACTCCCTCCGTCCGGGAATAGTTGTCCCCGAGGTATTTTTCTGAAAACCCCCCCAGCAGATTCCCGACAAACCCACAGCTCCCGCCGTCTCCCCCGCTCCTCTGTCGCGCCAGAGGTCCGCTCCCCCGCAGCTCAGCTCCTCCGCAGCTTGCCCACAGCGGCTCCCCGCATCGCCGGAGCTCTCCCGCACCACGCCTCCCCCACCCCACGCCTCCGACGCAGCTTCCCTCTCCTTGTTCCCCTCCTCGTTCCCCATGGTGATCCCCGACGAGGAGAAGACTGATTTTTTCTTTCGATCTGCTCGGCGGCGGCCATTTCCAGGTCCTCCTCGGCGCTGCGACGCAGCTCCACCACCGCCAAAGCTCGCCGCCTCCTCCGCCGCTATCTCCTGCTCGCGCAGCTCCAGCTTGCCTTCCTCCCCTAGCTTCCCCCCTTCCTAGTGACGTCCGCACTCTGCTCCGGCTGCTTCAGATCCGGCGTCGGCGAGGCTGATATGGTGGCTACGAGGCCAGACGGCGGGAGACGTAGCCGACGAGCCCGACGACAGCAAGCTCGATGGCGAGCTCGACGGCGGCGAAGACGTCTTCTGTACTGCGAGCTCCACCATCCCTGCACATACTGTACTGCGAGCTCGACGACGGCGGTGGCGTCTTGTTGGCAGGTTAAGCCTCCCTCCTTCAATTCCCGTCCATTATTTATGTGTAAAACCTGATTTTTTTTACTGAAATTTGCTGCTTCTGAGATTTGCTTAAGACTGAACATTGGCCAAGTCTGATTTATGTGTCAAGTCTGAAATTTTGATCTTTACTGTCAAGTCTAATTTGTCTCTGAACATTGGCTAAATTAACATCAAGTTTGTCTCTGAACATTTGTCTCTGATGTGCTCCTAAATTAGTGGTTAACTAGACATAAGGATTAGATCTTAGCTAGTGCTTCTTCATCTTCTTCGATTGGTCTACTGGAAACAGAACAGAGGGAAACAAAGCAATCTTTACTGAAAACATAACAGAGTTGCATGGTGGCGTTCGAGGTTGAACCTATACTGAACAAAACAAGGCTGAGATGGATGGATGGATAGATTGTGTGAGATGAAATATGAGAGTCTTGCTTTGTGTCAATTTCAGTTGTCCATCAAGTACTCCATTCACATTGCTGCTGCTCCATCTTTATTAATCCTGAAATAACATCAATGTTGTACTCCATTCAGATTGTTGTTATCTAACTGAATTTCAGTTGTCAATTTTTTTGCACTCACATGCTTCTATCAGTGGTTATCTAACTGAATCTTGCTCATTTGTTTGTAACCTGTAGATGTCATGCTCAATTTTTTGGTAAAGCCAAATAAATTCAAATAATTCAAATAAATCCAAATACGTCTATCCTTTCTTTCCCTATCCTTTCTCATTGAACACATGACACAATACATACACATGACACAAGCCATACACATGACACATCAAATACTCCTATCCTTTCTTTTCTTTTTCCCTTTCCCTTTCTTTTTGAGCTTTCTCTATCTACTCATTTCCTTGTTCTATAATGGCCATCGTATCAGTAATTAGCTCAGGACTGCAGTATACACCGATTATTTCTTCTCCCCCATTTTGTAGACGGTCCTTGTGTAGATGCGGCAGCTTATAGTTGTTTCCTCCTTGATCTTTCATCACTTCCACCATGACTGCTTGCAATGTCATAAAGCTTTTGAACAGCTTATGGGGATCGTAGTTCTCAAACTCCTCCTCTACACCCTGTACCAGTTCCTGTATATTCATAGGCGCTCTGCAGTCGGTTAGGGATTGGAGGGAGCAGTGGAAACAAAGATCCAGAACATTGAGCTCAGGGCTGTTTGGTGGTTGTTGCAATAATCGAATATCCAGATCTGTCTGTGCCACGGCTTCTAGAAAACCAGCATCATTAGGGAGGACATGCGGTGTTGCATTATCTTGTTGAATAAAGATCGTTGTGTCCTCGTCACCGTCCGGCCATTTGTCTTGAATGGCAGGGATTACTTTATTGATCAAGTAATCTCTGCACACAGGTCTAGTAACTTTGACCGGCTTCAACTCTATTGTCCCCCTATCTCTGTTCTGGCTTGTTCGTTGTGCCTCGGTCTGTACCACGAACGGCCAAATGCCAAGTTTCCCATCAAATATCATCTCCCCATCTTCATTGTAGCGAGGTTTGGCTACAGCTGTTAGAAACATTACCTTCCCAATGCTATGAGTATTGTGCACAGTTCGGTTTGGTTCTTCTTCTCCAGGCAGTACGTAGTAGCTACTCTTCACTCGGGTCATGTCATACCATTTCTCGTCGATGTGGACCATATTTGTCATTGGCTTGAAACTGGGCCAAGGACTTGATATCCATCTTTCATCCATCATGGATAGGCAAAACTTTAGTCTCGCTATCCTGTTCTGTGGCTTGAGGGTGGGTTTGATGGTGCTTGTGATGCGTTTCAGCTCTTGCAATTGAAATCTGTCATGTAGGGTTGATCGGGGCACACCTAAACACCTTGCTAGAGACCGGATTGTTCTTCTTTTGTTCAAGGGGATTGTGGCTGTTCTCGACAGATCTAGTTCTTTTCTCTTCCTACCACTTTTGTTCTTCTTGCTTGAAACATCAACTTCTTGGCCTGCTGCAAGTTGTCGTTTGGCTAGATTCCATATTCTTGTAACTGTTCGCAGGTGAACATTCAGCATAGTCGAAATGAGCACCTTGTCATACACGTGAACCTGTCCATCTCTAAGCTCGATTACTCGCAGAGCAAAGTAAACACCATGTCTCTCCTTGTCTGTCAAGTCCTTCCCTCTTTGATTGCCATGTGCATCAGCTTCTTTCACTTCTGCATCTTCTTGTGCATCTTGAGCTTCTTCCAATTCTGCATCTTCTTGTGCCTCTTGAGCTTCTTCCTCTTCAGGAAACCAATTCAATTCAATGTCTCCATCCTCATCTTCCGGCATCAAGTTCAAATCAATAGCGTCACCTTGTTGAGCTTGTTCTTCTTCTTGAGCTTCGTTCTCCTCTTCCGGCATCAAGTTCAAATCAATAGCGTCACCCTGCTGAGCTTGTTCTTCTTCTTGAGCTTCGTCCTCCTCTTCCGGCATCAAATTCAAATCCATAGTTGTGTGCTCCTGTCTGATCTCATAACAAGAGTATACAAAAGATGAATGGTGAGCATATAATCATAACAAGAAAACCATGAAGAATCCTAGACAAAAAGCAAATAAACCAAGAAAGGGAAAAGTAGATATTAAAAGTACTCCTGGTTCATAAGCAACTACAGGTCCTAGAAAACTAGAACCTGGCATGGCTACATAAGGGCATTTCCACTATTCATTTGATGGAAATAATCTTAAGCAAATGTTGAACTATTGGTCATTTCCACTGTTCATATGATGCGAAAAAAATTACAGCCAGTGGATGCTTGAGTCAAGGCAAGAAATTTAGTTAACTTAAGGCAAGAAATTCAGTTAACTTAATCTGAATAATTCAGAGATATGTTCATTCAGAGAATTGTTTAGATATGTTCATTCAGAGAATTTGTTGGTACTCTTTGCTTGTGTTGAATAACAAGAAGATTTTTCCCTATTGGATGATCTACACACTGAATGCATCAATTTAGAGTAAGATGAACCTGACATTAACATTTGGTGTTTATTTTGAACCTGACAATGAACCTGACATTAACTAAACAACAATAATTCAGTAGTTTTCTCAAATTTGGTGGAGTACTGTTCACTGAAAACAGTGGAGTATTCACTCAAATTTAGCATCTCCTATTCACTGCAAACTGATCTACTCCAGTACTCCATCTTGACAAATTACAGTGCTGATTTTGGAGTAAACTGGACACTGAATTTGACAAACAGTGGAGTATTATTCTACACAGTGGAGTATTCACTCAATTTTTTTCTGGCCTGCCCGGTGCTGCTTTCCTTTTCTTTTTTCTTTGAGATGCAGTGACTAAAGGACTCGTTTGAGCTGGCTGTTGTCTGAAGTATTTCACGAGTTAGCTTTCTCATCATTCAGGTGTAAAACGATGGACCTCTGATCTGAAGAAATAAGATAATCTGCTCTGTGTTGCAAGTTGCTGTCATGCCGCCGGTGTCATTAGTTCGCTGTCATCTGAGAAATATGTGTCCTCCATGAAGCCAAGGCGTCCTCCATGAAGCCAAGGTTCAGCCCTATGTTTTCCTCCCGGCTGCTCGAAGCTCACTTTCAGAGCTGCGTCGACGAACTGCCATACGAGCCGTCACACCCGGTTCATCCTCCGGCTGTTGCCGGCCGCAAAGTACAGGTGAAGGCGCAGGCATGCCCTTATTGTTCACCTCCAATTCACTAAATCTTGTCCAATTTTTTCTACCCAGTCTATAACATTCAGTTTGATTTAGTCTTGTCCAGTTAACTGAAGAACATGTTTATCCAGACTAAGAACATTCAGTTAACTTCTTTGACATTGGAGTTGAACACATTCAGTTAACTTTTTTGCAACATTTCTGCAGAGTAGATGATCAATTGTGTTTCAAATTAATGAACAAGCGCAATGTACAGAAATTGGAGCTCAGGTTCTTCTTCTCACCGGCAGAAGAACGAGCAGGGGAGCTCCGGGCGGCAGCACGAGCAGGCCCGTTGGGGAAGAGCAGCAACTTGCAGACGAGCAGCAGAAGAAGCTCGAGGTTGAGGAGGAGCTTGAGTCCCAGGCCCGCCTGGAGCTCCAGGTCCAGGCACTCGAGACCCAGGCGCGCGCAGGTCCTGTGCGACGCCGGCGCAGACCCTGGGCGGCGGGAGGGATAGCAGCGCAGCCTTGGGCGGCGGGAGGGGATCGCGACGCAGCCCTAGGCGGCGGGAGGGATCACGGCTGGAGAGGATGGCAGTGGAGCAGCGCCCTTCAGCAGTGGAGCCGCCGCCCATCGAGGTGGTCGCCGCGGAGGAGCAGGTGGACGGCGGCGCGCAGCTCGCCTCCGTGCGGGTGACACAGCTCGCCTCGGGCGGCGCAGCTGGGCAGGGGCGGTGGTGGTTCACAGCGGCGGCGCAGGCCCTGTCCGTCGTCACGTGCTCGGCCTTATGGTGGGTGCCGACGGTGGCGCGGGCGACCACGGTGTGCGTCGGCGACGAAGAAAGGAGGAAGAAGCAGCGGGGTCTGATTAGCAAGAGATTTGAAGCTAGAAGGGGTTTTCTGCAAAATTGTAAATGAACTAAGCAGTGGACAACTATTCCCGGACGGAGGGAGTATCTAACATGAAGCACTGTGAAGAGCCTTATAACAAAGAAAAGACCACATCAGAGTGGGGATGCTACCGCTTCCCAAGCGCCATTAATGAAGAAAGTGGAAGCGGGGAGAACCATCTGGCCTGTCAATTTCTCCATGCAAGAAGCAGCAATGGAGGACGCCGCAAGAGGAGCGGTGCAGCCGCCGTGCGACGTCGACGATGGGAGGTGGGTGTTAGAGAATAACGAGAATGCTTCATATTTATGCTTCAAGAAATAAGGCCAAACTTTTCTCGAATAATCATCAATAATAGTCAGCATATAACTAGCACCACCTAGTGACTTCTTGCGAGATGGTCCCCATAAATCAGAATGCACATAATCAAGAATACCTTCGGTTGTATGAGTCGAAGTATTGAACTTCACCCTCTTGTGCTTGCCGAAGATACAATGCTCACAAAATTTCAATTTACCAGGTTCATATCCATCAAGAAGACCTCTCTTATTTAACTCTGCTAAACCAAGTTCACTCATATGTCCAAGACGCATATGCCAAAGGTTAGCAGCATCACAATCAGAATTCTTTGAAACAACTGGAGTAGCGTTACCTGAAACTGTAGAACCTCGAAGGTAATAAAGACCATTGGTCGAACTTAAATCACCTTTCATCACAACAAGGGAACCTTTGGTGACTTTCAAAACACTATCTCCACCTGAATACTTGTATCCCTTTGCATCAAGGGCACTCATAGAAATAAGATTTCTCTTCATCTTCGGAATATACCGAACATCTGTCAAAGTTCTGATTATGCCATCAAACATCTTGATTCGAATAGAACCTATGCCTTCAATCTTGCATGGTGAATTATCAAAACCCAAAACGGAACCAGCAGAAGTAGTGGAATCAAAAGTATTAAACCAATCTCTATGTGGACACATATGAAAAGTGCATGCGGTGTCAAGTACCCACTCATCATTGGTCTCAGCACATCCAGCAATAACGACAAGAGCATCATCGGAACTATCATCACGAGCAACGTTAGCAGAATTTTCACCTGGTTTGTTACCTTTCCTCTTTTCTTTATTCTGCAACTTGAAACACTCTGAGATGTCATGCCCGTCTCTTTTGCAATACCTGCAATACTTCTTGTCTCTGGATTGCGACCGGCCCCTGTAGCCGTTCTTACTTTTTGCCTCTGTTTCCATTATTGGAGTTCTTCTCCTTTGTCCTGCCACGAACAGATAATCCCTCGGCTTGGGATGAACTTGAACCATCATGAGGCACCATTAGTTTCATCTTCTCCTTAGAGTTCAAAGCTTCATAAACTTCATTAAGCGTGAGAGTATCACGACTATATAATATGGTGTCTCTAAAATTGATATAGGAACTTGGCAGTGAACAAAGTAGCATTAAAGCAGTATCTTCCTCTTCATACTTGACCTCCATTGCAGCTAGATCGGATATGATCTCTTTAAATTCAGAAATATGATTCAAAACATTACCTCCCTCGGGTAACCTGTGCAGGAATAATTTTTGCTTCAGATGCATCTTGCTGGTGAGATCTTTAGTCATGCAAATCCCTTCCAGCTTTAACCATAGAGCGGCGGCAGTTTTCTCGCTCAGAACTTCCTGCAAAATATTATTATGCAAATGGAGTTGGATTTGTGACAAAGCCTTACAATCAATTCTTTTCTCCTCAGCAGTCCAGTCCTCAATTCGCTTCTTCCCAAAACTATCCAATGCTTCATCATAGTCGGACTGTGCCAACAATGCCCGCATCTTGACTTGCCATAGGGTAAACCTTGTGTCACGGTCCAGCAGCGGAAGATCGTACTTCATGGATGCCATGAGTCGAATAAATCTGTGCACAAAGTAGTACAAGTCGGAGTAGAAAAATTCTTGACAGAATTTAATAATGCGGATCAAATCGGATAGTAGGATAAATAGGACCTGGTAGCTTCGGGTGGATGTAGCAACCGAAGAGCAAAAGTAGTTGACGTGATGGCTTCACGTGAAAAGTAGCTAGGCTACTAGCAGATCAACCAGGCCTTGATTCTCGCGCGTGTGTACTAGTACAAGCAGTAGTACTATTGATGGACGGCGACTCGGCGGATTAATGCGTGCGTTTGCAGCAACGCGTGGCTCGGCCGATCGAACGAGCGGCTCCAATAGCGCACGGCTTTGTAGGCGGGACAGCAGCGCAGATCGATTTCCTGTCGGTCTCGGTTTCAACGGCGGCTGCTGCAGCGATCTGTCTTCGGATTCGACGGATCGCAGAGACGCCTGTCGGCGGCGCACCAACCCTAATCTCTTGATCTCAAAACTCGTATGTGTAAACTTGGCTCTGTATACCACTTGTTATGATTGAAAGAGTGGAAGCATTCTCAGCATTTAAAGAGTGGAAGATTATGATTGAAAGACAAACTGAAAAGAAGGTAAAGATACTTCGCACTGATAATGGTATGGAATTCTGTTCTAAGCAATTTAAGAATTATTGCAAGTCTGAAGGCATTGTCAGACATTACACCGTTCCTTATACTCCTCAACAAAACGGTGTTGCTGAGCGTATGAACAGGACCATTATTTCCAGAGCCCGTTGCATGTTGTCCAATGCAGGTTTGCATAGGCGTTTTTGGGCTGAGGCCGCTTCCACTGCTTGTTATCTCATTAATCGTTCACCATCTATTGCTCTTAATAAGAAAACTCCAATTGAGGTATGGTCTGGTTCACCTGCTGATTATTCACAGTTGAGAGTTTTTGGTTGCACTGCTTATGCTCATGTTGATAATGGAAAATTGGAGCCTAGGGCTGTTAAGTGCATCTTTCTTGGTTATAAGTCTGGTGTTAAAGGTTTTAAATTATGGAATCCTAAAACCCAGAAGGTTGTTATTAGCAGAAATGTTATCTTCAATGAATCTGCTATGTTACATGATGTTTCATCTACTAATGTTCCCGTTGAGAGTGAACAGCAGCCTATTGCTCAGGAGCCTACTGTTCAGGTGGAGCATGTTATTGATTCAGGTGATACATCTGGTAATGAAATTGTTGATGCACATGATGAACCCGCCGTTGATGATGATAATGTCACTCCCACTCCAAATCAGCCTATTGTTCCACCCAGTTGGAATCTCGCACGTGACAGAGTCAGGCGGGGTATTAATAAACCTGACAGGTTAATTGAAGAGTGCAATATTGTTTCTTTTGCTTTATCTGTTGCAGAAGAAATTGAAGGTAATGCTGAGCCTTCTTCATATTCCGAGGCTATTATTTCTGGTGATAGTAATAAGTGGATGACTGCTATGCATGATGAGATGGAATCACTTGAAAAGAATGGCACTTGGGATTTAGTAAAATTACCTAGAGAGAAGAAACCTATTCGTTGCAAGTGGGTTTTCAAGAGGAAAGAAGGTGTTTCTCCTAATGATGAGACAAGATATAAAGCAAGGTTAGTTGCTAAAGGTTACAGTCAGATTCCAGGTATTGACTATAACGAAGTCTTTTCTCCTGTTGTGAAGCATAGCTCTATTCGCACTTTACTCAGTATTGTTGCCATGCATGATCTTGAGCTTGAACAATTGGATGTTAAAACTGCATTTTTACATGGAGAATTAGAAGAGGATATTTATATGGAACAACCTGAAGGTTTTGTTATTCCTGGAAAAGAAAAGCTTGTCTGTAAGTTAAAGAAATCTCTTTATGGATTGAAGCAATCCCCGAGACAGTGGTACAAGAGATTTGACACCTTTATGCTCTCTCAAGGTTTCAAAAGGTCTAATTATGATAGTTGTGTTTATTTGAAAACTGTCAAAGGTTCAACTATTTATTTGCTCCTTTATGTTGATGATATGCTAATTGCTGCAAAGAGTATGTCAGAGATTAATGAACTAAAGAAGCAATTGAGTAATGAATTTGAGATGAAGGATTTGGGTGCAGCAAAGAAAATACTTGGCATGGAAATATCCAGAGATAGACCATCTGGAAAAGTGTATCTCAGTCAGAAGGGATATATTGATAAAGTTCTTCGTCGTTTTAATATGCATAATGCCAAGCCAGTAAGTACTCCGTTAGCTGCACACTTCAAATTATCATCAGCTTTATGTCCTAAGTCAGATGCAGATATTGAGTACATGTCTAGAGTTCCCTATTCAAGTGCAGTTGGTTCACTTATGTATGCCATGGTTTGTTCTCGTCCGGATTTATCATATGCATTGAGTGTTGTTAGTAGATACATGGCTAATCCTGGAAAAGAGCATTGGAGAGCAGTTCAGTGGATTTTCAGATACCTGCGTGGTACTTCTAATGCTTATTTACAGTTTGGAAAATCTAGAGATGGACTTGTTGGTTTTGTTGATTCTGATTTTGCTGGTGATTTGGATAAGAGAAGATCACTCACATGTTATGTTTTCACCATTGGTGGTTGTGCTGTGAGTTGGAGAGCAACTTTGCAGTCTATTGTGGCTTGTTCCACTACTGATGCCGAGTATATGGCTATTTCTGAGGCATGCAAAGAAGCTATCTGGTTGAGAGGTTTGTACACTGAGCTTTGTGGAGACTCATCTTGCCCTACCGTATTTAGTGACAGTCAAAGTGCTATATATCTTACAAAGAATCCAATGTATCATGAGAGGACAAAGCACATTGATGCCAGATTTCATTATATTCGAGATGTTGTTGCTGAAGGCAATTTGAAGGTATGCAAGATAAGTACTCATGATAATCCTGCTGATATGATGACAAAGCCAGTTCCGACCAATAAGTTTGAGCTTTGCTCAGGCTTAGTTGGTATTTCTCACTAGTCCTATAGACTTTGACGCACAAGGTGTTTAAACTGATTTGGATGGAGTTATTTATTTTCTTCGACTACTGAAGGGAATTTGGATCAAGGTGGAGATTGTTAAATTGTGATCCAAATTATACTGTGTTGGACTAGACGTAGTACAACCGGTGTGGGCCTTTGCGTTGGCGTCGACGCGTACGAATACAACTCGTTTACTTGTCCTACAAGGACTCCCATGTATTGCCCTCTTATATACCCCATGTAGTCGCACCTCAGACGGTCTATCGTCTCGTGCTTGTAATACTCCTCCTCATAGTGATTGCGCCTTTGTGCGTCCGTGGTTTTCTCCCGCAAGGGTTTCCACGTAAAAATCCGTGTCTCTCTGTCTCATTTATTCTCATTATTATCTAACAGTGGGTGTGGGACGAGAGCTACCCGTTCTACGACGGCAGTTCCTGCCTGTTCATCGATGACGGGTTCAGCTGCCAGGCGAACGGGAGGGCGGACCAGAGCTACACCAAGTGGAGGTGGCAGCCAACGCACTGCAGTGTCCCAAGGTGCAGTGCATGCATTATGAGTTTACGACAAATCTCAGTACTTATGTTTTTGATCGTTAATCTTTTAGACTACCCACGGTGAAAGTAACATAGATAGTAACATCACACATATCTAGATAAAATAGATAATGTGGCAAACAATAAATGAAGAAAAAGGAGAAAAATGATAATATAACTAGTTACTAGTAGTATGAGTAATACCACACATATCAAGGCAAGATGAGTCTGTAATCTAATGAGTGAAATATTGCATGTTACCACACATATGTTACTCCCCACTATAGAGGTAGTAACATAAACTAGTAACATATACATGTTACTATCCATTGTGGCTAGTCCGGAGTACTACTAATATTTGACAATAATGTACCTTGTCGGAATTACCTAGACGTGACTACACTTACATATTGTATTTGGGTGTTTCTGTTTTGCGCTGCCATGGCAGCGGAAACGTGGTGAAAACCGTTGCCATGGTAGCACTTTCGGTCTGTTTTTGCGCTTAGGTTAGAGTTAGTGACGTAGTTTGTGTGGTCCCTTGGGCCTTGTTTGGTATACCGGATTTTCAATCCCAAAGGGGATGGGGATTGGGATTTCGAGAAATTGGGTGAATCCCTGTCTTCCACCCAATCCTCTCAAATCCCCTTGAATTTTTCAATCCCTCTTCAACCACAATATTTTAGAGGATTGGGTAGTCCCGTTTCCTCCGGTCTCTTGTTTGAGTAGCTGTTGTGATGGGCTGCGGCGAAGGAACTGTGAGGCAGCGGCGTCTCGTTCCGCGAGGGGCTACGCAAGGTTGTTGAGCCGCATTGGGTCTGGAGGGCTTGGCGGGGATTGGAGTGGTTTGGCCCGTTTCATCCCTGCGAATCAAATGGGTTGATGGGGTTTTCTGGGGATTCTGGCCTTGCAGGGATATTCCCCTATAATCCTCTTCAAACCTCTTTCATCAAACGAGGCCTTAGCAAGATTGTAGCTTGATGTGTGTTCGGATATTGGGATGGCACAATCAGTCATTGGGCGAGCTCGACGACACGATTTCCCTTTAATGACTTTCATCGGTGAATACAAGGAGAAGAGAAAAGCATAAGTAAGTGCGTTGCATAAAACGTTGTTTTCTATGTCTGGCAATTGGTAATTAGAGAGAGCGGGTAGAAGCTGATGCTCACAGTTGGCATCATAGTGAACCTAGGAGATGGTTGAAACGACCATCAACGGAAGGAGGGCACCATCATGGTAACACCGCGTGCTCTTATCAACGGCAGTGACGACACCGAGCCGAAGTAGATAATACATACACGGGTGGTGCGCGACAGCGGCGGAGGCGCATTGTGGTCCATCCTCACGCGTACAAGCTACGGGGATTGGGCCCTACTCATGCAAGTGATGCCCGATGGGCGCCACGTCTAGGGAGCCATTGAGAAGGGAATCACTGCCTGCAACGCCGACCAACTGGTGCTTGAGGCAATCCTCTAGGGCATGCCACCATAGATGATGGCCACCCTCGCTGCAAAGGATGTGGCCAAGGATGTGTGGGATGCGCTCAAAACCATGCGGCTTGGGGTGACCCGTGTCCGCGAGGCCATGGCAACGACCCTCGGAAAGTAGTACACCAGCGGCCGTTCGGTTCAACAATTGCGAGACAATCAATGATTTTGCCATGCACCTGATAGGTATGGTGAATCAACTCAGCCTTCACATGAGCAGATACCGGAGTAGAAGGTCCTCCGCAAGTTCCTCCCCATCATGTCGCACAATTACTCTCAGGTTGCCATGCCCATCGAGACATTGGTTGACCTGGACACGCTCTCCATGGAGGAGCTCACCGATAAACTGAAGGCAGTGGAGGAATGTTATGACCTTGAGTCTGAAGGCATTGACGGTAGCAAGCTTGCCCTCATGGAGGAGTGGTGAGCGAGCCAGAGGCACTGCAATTTAGATTGGATCGGCCGACGTCAACTCTGGGAAGACCGATCAACGCTATTGTGGAGGGCGTGGACGCAGACGGAACGCTGGCCGCGAGAACCGCAACAAAAATAGCGAGTGCACACCGACGAATGTTGTTACCACGGCAAGCTGGGCCATTGGGCCCGTGAATGTCACAAGAAGGCGAGAGAGGACGATCACCTTGTTCAGGATGATGAGGCCATGGCAATGATCCTCGGCAAGTAGTACACCGTCGTTCGGTTCAACAATGGGGAGACAATTGATGATTTTTCCATGCGCCTGATGGGTATGATGAATCAACTCAGCCTTCATGTGAGCAGTTACCGAAGTAGAAGGTTATCCGGAAGTTCTTACCCATCATGTCGCACAATTACTCCCAGGTTTCCATGCCCATCGAGACATTGGTCGACTTGGACACGCTCTCCATAGAGGAGCTCACTGGTAAACTGAAGGCGGTGGAGGAACGTTATGACCTTGAGTCTGGCGGCACTAACGGTAGCAAGCTCCTACTCATGAAGGAGTGCTGAGCGCTCCAGAAGCACCGCAATTCAGATGGATCAGGGGACAGACGCTACGGTGGAGGACGCGCATGCAGAAGGAACGTTGGCCGCGAGAACTGCAATGGCAATAGCTAGTGCGCATCGAAGAGTGATGCTATTGCGGCAAGTTGGGTCATTGGCCCCGTGAATGTCACAAGAAGGCGAGAGAGGAGGCTCACCTTGTTTAGGCTGATGGCGGAATCCAACACTGCCCATGGTGGTGGTGTTGCTGAACTCTGGCATGATAGGTGAATGTGTTGCCATGGCATCGTTTTAGGAAGGTTCGACAACCATAGCATCCCTGCAGAGAATGCTTCCATGATAATGATTATGCCTGTCATGGCAGGATTTCCCAATGCGGTGCCGACGCTCGGGACGCGTGTGTACCTCAACAAGGAGCAAGCACTCGTGGAGTTCCGTCGTTCTACTGTCGACACCGATAAGTTATGGTTCCTGGACATCGGTGCATTAGACAGTATGACGGGGACTCCTTGGTTTTTAATGAATCTCTATGAGAAGGTCTCATGCACCATTAAATTCAGCGACAACTCCCTTGTCGACATCTATGGTATGAGCAGAGTCCTCTTTGTTGTCTCTAGAGGCCAACATCGTGCGCTCACTGACGTGTACTGGATCCCTTGGCTCCGGGGCAACTTGGTGGGCATTGGGCAGCTTGACGAGATTAGAAGCCTACTTGCTCCCGCATGAGTCGTTGGGATTCCCCCAAGTGTAAGAGTGAAGCAGAATGGTAGCAAGTATTTCCCTCAGTTAGAGAACCAAGGTTATCAATCAAGTTGGAGTCTCCCAAGCTAACAAGGTAAAACACAAACACACCCATCCCCAACACGGCGAGAGGGTTGTCAAGCCACTTGTCTTTCTAGTTACAAGATAAAACTGCAAGTGACAGAGATAGTTGATAGCAATGTAAAATGGCAAAGTAAAGTAGCAATTTTGTAGAAGAATTTAGTAACGGAGAATAGACCTAGGGGCCATAGGTTCACTAGTGGCATCTCTCTCGCAAACAAGCAAATGTCATGATAAAAAATTACAGATGGTATCTCTCCCAAACAAGCAAATGGCATGGTAAACAAATTATAGTTGGACAACGATTAAATTTATATTAATGACTACGATCATTCATGGTATAATCTCATATAGGCATTACATTTGTGATAAGTAGACTATTAATCCAACTACATCTACTACTAATACTCCACCCCAAAACCACTATCCAACATGCATCTCAAGGTATTACGTTTGCAAGAAACAGAGCATCGCGATAAGCAAGATGATATAGTGTAGATAGGAAAACATCCATTAATATGATGAGACCCCGTTGTTTTATCCTTACTGAAAACAATACAATAAACATCTTTGCTCTTATTGTCACTCGGTTAGAGCACGACAATATTGAACCCACTACAAAGCACCACTCCCTCAGAAGAAAACCCATCAAACTTGGCCAAACAAGATAGATAGATCGGAGAGCATGCAAATCTATTTAATTATACAACAAGAAAACCTCAAAAGATTCAATTGATTTCAATCTACAATCTAATCATAAAGTGATAATTCATCATATCCCAACAAACACACCATCGAATACATCAAATTGATCCCGACCATGTGAGGCAACTCACGGGAAAATGGTATCGAAGATCCAAAAGAGAGAGAGAGAGAGAGAGAGAGAGAGAGAGAGAGCCATCTAACTACTACTATGGACCCTAAGGTCCTAATGGAAATACTCACACATTGTCATAGAGGCAGCAAGCGGTTGATGAAGAACCCACCGGCAATGGGTTCCCCCTCCGACAGAACTCCAGAACAGGCCTCCAGATTGGATCTTCACGAAACAGGAACTTAAAAAGAGCAGCCCGGTGCACGTAGCTCCCGCTTGCGCAGGGTCTGGGAAAGGGTCCGACCAATTTGGGTCTATAGTACCCAGCCTTTCCCTGAATTTCTGGAAGATGCCGTTTCCAGGACTTGAAATAGGAACTTGTGGCAAAAAAGTCTTCTAAAAAGACAATGAAGGGTTTCAGTATTTATAGGATTTTATCATGGTGGAATGGTCAAAAGGTGATGCAGATGGGCCGCACACGCCCTAGTACTGCGCCCTAGGCTTGGGGCGTGCCACCTGGCCGTGTGGGTCCCCTGTGGCTCCTCTCGTGCCATCCCCAAGCTTCATGGGTCCTCCATTGCCCAAAAAAATCGTGTTAAATTGGCACTGTATTTTAACATTCCTAGATACTGATTTTTTGTGAATCCAAGAACATGTAGAAAACAGGAACTGGGCACTAAATTAATAGGTTAGTCCAAAAAATAGAAGTTGGTACAAAAAGTATATAAAAATGATAATATAATAACATGGAATAATAAAATTTATAGATATGTTTGAGACGTATCAAAGCCCCCACATATGTTGAGAAAATCTTTGTGATCGTGCGTGACCATCAAAAGAGGATCATCACCACGGTACCTCGAGCTTGAAACAAGCACTTTGTTTGCTTGCTGATTGTGAAGCTGGTATGCCTTCTGGCGCGACGATGACAATGTGTGGCTCTGGCCATGAGATTCGGGTATCAACACTTCTAGGGGCATGAAAGCCTCACCGATCGGCAATGGTGTGTGTGTGTGGCATGCCACAGATCAAGCACCGCGAGTAACTCGGCGACGCATGCCTTGCCAAAAAGCAGAAGCAAACGTCGCTCCCACAAGCCATGAGTTATCGTGCGCCTGATCTGCTCGTGCTCGTGCTCGTGCATGATGATCTTTGCAGCCCGATATTGTTACCGCCGCTGGGAGGAAAGCGCTGCTACCTCCTTGTTGTTGATGACCATAATCACTTCACGTGGTTCACCGTCCTCCTCACTAATGACAAGGCACTGACCACAATCAAGAGTTTCAAGGCATGCGCCAAGGTGGAGTTAGGACGTCCTCTCCGCACCTTCCAACTGGATTATGATGACGGGTTCACCTCCTCGGAGTTCGCCGCATACCGTGCGGACAATAATGTTCAACACCACCACAACACACCCTACTTCCCACAACAGAACGACGATGTAGAGCGGCGAAACCAGACGGTGCTCGGTGATACGTCTCCATCGTATCTACTTTTCCAAACACTTTTGCCCTTGTTTTGAACTCTATCTTGTATGATTTGAATGGAATTAATCCGGACTGACGGTGTTTTCAGCAAAATTACCATGGTGTTATTTTATGTGCAGAAAACAAATATTCTCGGAATGACCTGAAACTCCACGGGAGATCTTAGAAAAAATAATAAAAAATTCTCGCCAAATATGAAGACCAGGGGGCCCACACCCTTCTCACGAGGGTGGGGCGCCCCCCTAGGGCGCGCCCCCCTACCTCGTGCCCCCCTGAAAACCCTCCCCCGCCAAGCCCTAAAACCTCTCGGGAGGGCTGATCTGGAATCCGTTCGGGGCTCCGAAGAGGGGGATTCGTCACCGTCGTCATCATCAACCATCCTCCATCACCAATTTCATGATGCACACCGCCGTGCGTGAGTAATTGCATCGTAGGCTTGCTGGACGGTGATGGGTTGGATGAGATTTATCATGTAATCGAGTTAGTTTTGTTAGGTTTTGATCCATAGTATCCATTATGTTCTGAGATTGATGTTGCTATGACTTTGCTATGCTTAATGCTTGTCACTAGGGCCCGAGTGCCATGATTTCAGATCTGAACCTATTATGTTTTCATGAATATATGTGAGTTCTAGATCCTATCTTGCAAGTCTATAGTCACCTACTATGTGTTATGATCCGGCAACCCCGAAGTGCAATAATCGGGACCACTCCCGATGATGACCATAGTTTGAGGAGTTCATGTATTCACTATGTGCTAATGCTTTATTTCGGTTCTTTATTAAAAGAAGACCCTAATATGAGTGCGAATTTTTGGCGGATGAGCGTCTCAGTGCACGGTATCCTGACCGTTCTAATGGGCCTTGTGATTCGAGCCTGTTAGGCGGCTGTCCCCCACGCGGGCATGCTAGGAATAGTGTGTAGGCTTCATAGGCGTACATGGCTGGAACACATGCAACCCGTCCTGGAGCAGGATAGAGTTTCAAAATGGCACATATGCTTGTCACGTGGACCTGCAAGCTCATATGCCATGTTATTTGTACTCGCCCCAGCTAGACAAGGAAGATCCTGCCCTGCCCCTGCCCATCTCGTCTTCCTCCTTCCGACCTGAAGCGCGGCTGCGACATGGATGATCCCATACAGGTAATTAGTTTTCCCATGATTGGCTGTCAATAATCTCCACATGATGTTTCGTTGCCTGTTTGTTCGATATATGAGACTCAAACAGTCAAAGAAAATGTACTTATATTTGTTTTGTTTTTTTGCTGAAGCAGTATATATTTGACTTGTTGTAATAATGCAAGTAATGTTCCGGGGAGATCTAAAGCTGTAATAACGGTTAAACATTCAGGTCATTACCATGATAAGTGCTTCTGTTGAGTAAGTTTGGTATTGTGGGACTGAAATTTATTAATTACTGAAAATGTAACCAACATGCTTAGACACTTTAACAGCCACTCAATAACCATGACATAAAATGTTCTATAAACAAGTTGATAAAAAGAACCGCCCCGTAATTAGTATTTCAAGAACTACATTTATCTTAATGAACAAGGGTCCGAGATGTAATGCGTCGTCATTACCAGGGTCAGTTTTTTTTGTTGCGCATGTATACCAGAAAATGTATTCTGCACGAAGATTAGGTCGAGAGCGGACGTTTGACTCCCGGAAGACATGGAGGCCTTTTTTTAAAAACAAATCCAAATTCAAAATTTTCGGTTTCAAAAAAAATCTGAAAATAATTGTGCAAGTAAACACGTATGTTATGTCTATGTGTGCAAAATTTTAGAATGAAAAACGTTGAAATGTGACCTGTACAAAAAAGACAAATTCATGGCCTGAAAAGATGAATAGTATCATGTGTTTAAAAGCCCTGGATTTGTTTTTTTTGCACAGCCCTCATTTCAACTTATTTTGCCCTGAAAAATTATACACATGTGTGTTATGCCTTCATGTATATGTGTATGTGTTTTTTAGAATTTTTTGAAATGTAGAAAATATGAATTCCACAAAATTCAAAATTCTCAAAACTGAGCTCCATGGAGCTCGACCTCCAAAGACAATATCCTGATTAGGTCTACATATAAACTTAAATAGGACTGGAAGAAGCAAATCAACGATTTTTTCCTTGCGAGATTAAGAAGTCAGTACTTGACTGGTCAAAAAGTTCCTAATCTCTTCGTCTCAAAATAACCTGATGACACGTCTGCGGGTGGAACATGTCTAAACTCACCGAATAATTTTTCTCGCTACTTGTAGTCACATCAGCTGCTTGTAGTCACATCAGCTCGCATGTGCAGCCCCAGCAATGCTGTTGCCTTTACCATGGAACACTAGTCAATGCACTGTAGTACTACTAGCTAGATTCGGTAGCTGCCTGCCTGACACGGACAGAATACACGCTGTGGTCAGCCTCTACGAGGGAACAAGAACCGGAAATACAGGGGAAGCTCGGATCCCCAAAGCATGGCAACGGACTGGATAAAGTCCTACCTGGTGCGCGGCCTCTATTGGGCATTTTCGGCCCTAATATCCCTTAGTTTCCAATAAGACCCCGCTGCCACGGGAGGGTAGGACAAAAGATGTCATGCAAGTTCTTTTCCATAAGCATGTATGACTATATACGGAATACATGCCTACATTACATTGATGAATTGGAGCTAGTTCTATGTCACCCTATGTTATGACTGTTACATGATGAACCGCATCCAGCATAATTATCCATCACTGATCTGGTGCCTACGAGTTTTCCATATACTGGTTTACGCTTATTTACTTTTCCGTTGCTACTGTTACAATCACTACAAAATACCAAAAACATTACTTTTGCTGTCTTTACTGTTGTTGCCGCTACCACCACTATCATATTACTTTGCTACTAAACACTTTGCTGCAGATACTAAGTTTTCAGGTGTGGTTGAATTGACAACTCAGCTGCTAATACTTGAGAATATTCTTTGGCTCCCCTTGTGTCGAATCAATAAATTTGGGTTGAATACTCTATCCTCGAAAGCTGTTGCGATCCCCTATACTTGTGGGTTATCAAGACCTTTTTCTGGCGCCGTTGCCGGGGAGTATAGCTCTATTCTTTGAGTCACTTGGAATTTATATCTGTTGGACACTATAAAGAACTTGAGAGATCCAAAAACCAAGATCTACCCCTCAACTACGAGAGGAGGTAAGGAACTACCATCTAGCTCTGCACTTGATTCACCTTCTGTTATGAGTAAGTTTGCAACACCTACACCTGCTTCTGCTATTCGTTTTGATATGTCGCATGTTATTGATGATGCCACTTCTGCTATGCATGATACTTATGATGAAACTGCTTCTATGTCTGATACTACTGTGCCCCTTGGTGAATTTCTTGATGAATAAATTGCTAGGGCTAGAGAAAAAGAAATTATTGAATCTGAATACGATGATGATAGTGATGATAAAAACATGCCTGTTATTCCTAAAGGTTATCTTTTTGATAAGGAATCTTCTGCTGCTATTTTCGCTTGCAAGGATAGATATGAGCTTAAGAAGTTATTAATTAAATGGAACAAAGAATCACTTAGAGATAGAATGAGACCTGACCCTGCTTTTGCTACTTCACCTATATGTGTTCCTGATAAAGATTATGAATTCTCTGTTGATCCTGATATAATTACTTTGGTTGAATCTGATCCGTTTTATGGCTATGAATCTGAAACTGTTGTGGCACATCTTACTAAGTTAAATGATATAGCTGCCATGTTCACTAATAATGAGAGATCACGTTACCTCTATTTACTCAAAATATTTCCGTTCTCATTAAAGGGTGATGCTAAGATATGGTTTAATTCTCGTGATCCTGGTTGCGTCCGTAGTCCCCAAGATATGATTTATTACTTCTCTGCTAAATATTTCCCTGCTCATAAGAAACAAGCTGCTTTGAGGGAAATATACAACTTTGTGCAAATTAAAGAAGAGAGTCTCCCACAAGCTTGGGGGAGGCTTCTCAAGTTACTTAATGCTTTGCCTGATCATCCTCTTAAGAAACCTGAAATACTTGATATCTTTTATAATGGACTAACTGATGCTTCCAGAAATTACCTGGATAGTTGTGCTGGTTCTCTTTTCAGGGAAAGAACACTGGATGAAGCTGAAATTCTATTGAATAATATGTTGACAAATGAAAATAATTGGGCACCTCCTGAGCCAGCTCCTGCTCCAATTACTGAGCCTATCCCTAAACCAACTCCGAAGAAGAGAGGTGTTTTATTTCTCAGTCCCGAAGATATGCAAGAGGCAAAGAAATCTATGAAAGAAAAAGGTATCAAAGCTGAAGACGTTAAGAATTTACCTCCTATTGAAGAAATACATGGTCTTAATATACCGCCCGTTGAAGAAACATATAATCTCAATTCTTTATTTACTGAAGAACCTCCTGATCGCAATATCCCGACACAGGTAGTAAAGGTAAATTCTCTCTATAGATATGATAAAGCTGAAGTCCCTCCTACTAAAATTGCTAGTAAGTGCTTGGATTAGTTTGATAACTTTATGTTTAAGCAAGACGACTTCAATGCTTATTTTGGTAGACAATTAAAAGAAAATGCTTATATGATTAGACGCTTGGATGATTATATGGCTGATATTAAAGGTGAACTCAAACTTGTTAGCAAACATGATTCTATGGTGACCACTCAAGTAGAACAAGTACTTAAGGCTCAAAAAGAAGTGCTTGATGAAATGAATAGTAAGAAAAATGATTATGCTGGTAGAGTGGCTACTAGAACTGGTAGAATGACTCAGGAACCTTTGTATCCTGAAGGCCACCCTAAGAGAATTGAGCAAGATTCTCAGAGAAATAATATTGATGTTCCTAGTTCTTCTAAAAATAATAAGAATAAAAATGATAGAACTGTGCAAACTTCTAGTGAACCTATTGCTGAACCACCGGATAATCCAAATGATATATCTATGTCTGATGCTGAAACACAATCTGGTAATGAACATGAACCTAGTAAAAATATTAATGATGATGTTCATGATGATGCTCAACCTAGTAATGACAATGATGTAGAAATTGAACCTGCTGTTGATCTTGATAACCCACAATCAAAGAATCAACGTTATGATAAAAGAGACTTTGTTGCTAGGAAACATGGTAAAGAAAGGGAACCTTGGGTTTAGAAACCCGTGCCTTTTCCTCCGAAACCATCCAAGAAAAAGGATGACGAGGATTTTGAGCGCTTTGCTGAAATGATTAGGCCTATCTTTTTGCGTATGAGGTTAACTGATGTGATCAAAACAAATCCTTATGCTAAATATATGAAAGATATCATTACTACTAAAAGAAAGATACCGGAAGCTGAGATTTCCACCATGCTTGCTAATTATACTTTTAAGGGTGGAATACCAAAGAAACTTGGAGACCTTGGAGTACCTACTATACCTTGCTCCATCAAAAGAAATTATATTAAAACTGCTTTATGTGATCTTGGAGCCGGTGTTAGTGTTATGCCTCTCTCTTTATATCGTAGACTTGACTTGAATAAGCTAACACCTACTAAAATATCTTTGCAAATGGCTAATAAATCAACTGCTATACCTGTCGGTATTTGTGAGGATGTGCCTGTTGTGGTTGCAAACGTTACTATTTTAATGGACTTTGTTATACTTGATATTCCCGATGATGATAGTATGTCTATTATTCTTGGAAGACCTTTTCTTAATACTGCAGGGGCTGTTATTGATTGCAACAAAGGCAATGTCACTTTTCATGTTAATGGTAATGAGCATACGGTACACTTCTTGAGGAAACAACCTCAAGTTCATAGTATCAACTCTATTGGAAAAATTCCATCGATTATATTTGGAGGTTTTGAATTTCCTCTTCCTACTGTCAAGAAGAAATATGATATACTTATTATAGGGGATGTGCATATCCCCGTTGAGGTAACTTAGTGTTATTCGAAATTTCTCCGGTTTCATGATTATCGGAATGAGTTTGTTAACAAGACTTGATCAACCTTGTTAGTGGATTCTTTTTGATGAGCATGAGATGGATGAAACTAGAAGCACAAACTTCTATACCCCACTTTTACTTTCGGTTATTTATATTAAATAAAGTAAAAATAGTATTTTTCTGTCTGTTTCCTGACTTATCCGTGCAATATAAAAATATCCCGAAAATAAAAGTCCTCAGAATGCCATGCCAATTTAATATGATTTTTTCGGGAATATTTGAGGATTTACTGTGCAAAAATTACCGCGGGAGGAGCTGCCACCTGGTCACGAGGGTGGTGGGCGCGCCCCCTAGGGCGCGCCCCCTGCCTCGTGGGCCCACGGTGGCCCTCCTCCACTTATCCCAGTACCCATCTTCTTCCTCTGTCTCGCACAAACCCGAAAAACCAACTCAAGCACGAGTTCCAGCCAATTTTGCTGTGATTTTCGATCTCCTTGCTCAAAGCACCTCTCGCAAAACTGCTTGGGGAGATTGTTCCTTGGTATGTGACTCCTCCATTGGTCCAATTAGTTTTTGTTCTAGTGCTTTATTCTTTGCAAATTTGTGCTGCATAGGTGACCATGTTCTTGAGCTTGCATGTCAAATTTATATGGTTCCAAGTAGTTCTAATGCTTGATATAGGCTGTAGGCACTTGTAGGAGTAGTTGCTATCAGTTTTATTGAAGCTGGTTTACTTTCATTTTGAAGTTACTAAAAATTTCAGAATTTTTCAGAGAAAAACAATATGTTTAGGAAGATGTTCCAAGGTGGTTCCTCTAAGAAGCAAGGACCCAGGATTGCTATGCGCGATGCTGACAAGGATCCACCAAGAGACGCTCCAGTACGGCCTTACGAATGGCCGTCGGAAAATTTTATGAACCGTGCGGGAATTAAAGAAGAATTCAAATCATATTTGCACAATGCCGGTCTTGAGGATTTTGAGGCTAACAAATGCCCCCAGTATCATGATCTCACAAGTTCATTTGTGAGGACGTTTGAGTATTCATCTTCGCGTAATTCTCCTTCAGTCATGTTTGATCTTTATGACAAATCTTATACCATGAACTTAGAGGATTTCACTTCTGCTTGCGAACTTCCATCATGGGGTAGTGTTAGAGATCCCCCTAAATCTGAATTTAGAAACTTTCTTGCTAGTATTACTATGGGGGAATCTAGAGATATAATGCAGGCTACCATAGGGAGCATTCACTTTCCTGCTATACATTATTTTGCTCTTTTCATCGGTAGATGCATAAATGCTAAGGATGAAACATGTCACATGTGTGTCCCTGATCTTAGCATTCTTAGGAGTGCTGTGTTAGGAGACTAATCTTACCATATGGGAGCCATTGTAGCTCGTAGGTTGCATCATAATAGGCATAATGGAGATTTCTTTGGAGGAATTTATGCAACCCGCTTAGCTCATTTTCTTGAGATAGACATTCGTGAGGGTGATACGGAGTTGCCTCCTGCATATTTAGATTATAACTCCATGGCTTCGCACCAGTTTGTCGAGAGGCCTGAATCACCTCTCTTATATCGCTTAATTTTTGATAAACGACGTGTTTTCCGTATTACTCTCCCTGCTCATGCCTTCTTTGATTTGCAGACAAAAGGAAGATATGTTATTACCAGAGAGGAGGCACAAGAGTATGAGAGGAGAGCGGAGGCAGCTCGACTCCACGCTGCAGCTCAGCAGGCGATAACCGCTGCACATCAGTATGATCCCAACTATCCTTCTTCATCACAGTACGACCCCAACAACTATTATTATGGATATCCGCCAGGCCAGCTGTGGCCATAGACCAATTTAGGCCAAAAGCCTAAGCTTGGGGAGTACGTATTTCTCACCGACATTACATTTATGTTCACACACACTCATTACTAGATGTCGGTGCTCATACTTTTTCATTGTAGTATCCATGCTAGTTTATTTTCTTTTTCCTGCTTTCTTCTTGTGTGCTTGTTAAACCTTAAGAAAAACCAAAAAAATTAGTAGTAGTTTATTTTTCTGCTGTAGTAGTAATAATTAAAAAAGAAAACCCAAAAATATTTCCCGTTCTTCTTTTGCTTGTTGGGAGCTTTCCCGTGTAAATAGTTTTATTTCTTTTCTTTCTTTGGGGGTCAGTAGGAGAAGACCATAATTAAATTGTTGAAGTGGCTCTTATATGCATTATTGTTGAATTAACCAAAGAGCCCATATTGCCTTGTCTTCTCCTGTTTATTGAATGCTCGCAGACTCCAGCTTAGTCCAATGCACGTGCACTCTCATTATTATTCACACCGTTCGGTCGTGCAAGTGAAAGGCAATTATGATGATATATGATGGACTGACTGAGAGGAGAAAAGCTGGTATGAACTCGACCTCTTTTGTTTTTGTAAATATGATGAGTCCCGCGTTCTTGATTCAGCTTATTATGAATAAACATGTTTGCAATGACAATTAGAGATCGTAGTTGCTTGTGCCATGCTTGATTAGCTATGAGTTATAATGATTTACCTTGTATGCCAACATGCTATTGAGATGATTATGATGTGGTATGATGGGGTGGTATCCTCCTTTGAATGATTTAAGTGACTTGACTTGGCACATGTTCACGCATGTAGTTGAAACAATCAACATAGCCTTCACGATATTTATGTTCATGGTAGATTATATCCTACTCATGCTTGCATCCAATGTTTATTAATTTTAATGCATGTACATGGCTGTTGTCGCTCTCTAGTTGGTCACTTCCCAGTCTTTTGCTAGCCTTCACTTGTACTAAGCGGGAATACTGCTTGTGCATCCAAAATCCTTAAACCCCAAAGTTATTCCAGATGAGTCCACTATACCTTCCTATATGCGGTATCTACCTGCCGTAACAAGTAAATTTGTATGTGCCAAACTCTAAACCTTCAAATAAACATTTTGTTTTGTATGCTCGAATAACTCATGTATCAACAAAGGCTGTCCTTATCTTCCGTGTTACGAGGGTTACTCTCAAGAGGAGTGGACTCCGCTCCTCACTCACGAGAAAATGGCTGGTCACCGGGATGCCCAGTCCCATGCTTTATGCAAACTAAATCAAAATTAATTGCAAACAAAGCCCCCCCTGGGACCTGATGTATGTTGGAGGCACTCGTTGTTTCGAGCAAGCCATGGATTAATGCTTGTTGGTGGAGGGGGAGTATAAACTTTACCATTCCATTTGGGAACCGTCTATAATGTGTTTAGCATGGAAGATATCGCCATCTCTTAGTTGCTATGTTGACAATGAAAGTATACCGCTCAAAATACAATTTATCTCTATTTCAAAACCGAGCTTTGGCACCTCTACAAATCCCTGCTTCCCTCTGCGAAGGGCCTATCCATTTACTTTTATGTTGAGTCATCACCCTCTTATTAAAAAGCACTAGCTGGAGAGCACAACCGTCATTTGCATTCATCACTATTAATCTATGTTGGGTATGACTATGATTGGATCTCTTTTACCATGAATTACAATGTCTAGTCAGTCCTTGATCTTTAAAGGTGCTCTGCATTTATGTTTTGCGGTCTCAGAAAGGGCTAGCGAGATACCATCTTATTATATCATATTATGATTGTTTTGAGAAAGTGTTGTCATCCGAGATTTATTATTATGACTTGCTAGTTGATTATGCTATTGATATGAGTAATTGTGAGACCTGAGAATTATTGCAAATGTGGTTAGTTATGATTTATGCTAAAAACTTGAATGTTGGCTTGACATAGTTACAACAACAAGAGAAAACAGAGTTTGTAAAAGTTTTTCTTTCTTTCTTTCAGTTTGTCAACTGAATTGCTTGAGGACAAGCAAGGGTTTAAGCTTGGGGGAGTTGATACGTCTCCGTCGTATCTACTTTTACAAACACTTTTACCCTTATTTTGGACTCTATCTTGTATGATTTGAATGGAACTAACCCGGACTGACGCTGTTTTCAGCAGAATTACCATGGTGTTGTTTTATGTGCAGAAAACAAATATTCTCGGAATGACCTGAAACTCCACGGGAGGTCTTAGAAAAAATAATAAAAAATCCTCGCCAAATATGAAGACCTCGGGGCCCATGTTGGGGAACGTAGCAATAATTCAAAATTTTCCTACGTGTCACCAAGATCAATCTATGGAGTCATCTAGCAATGAGGGATGCGTGGATCTACATACCCTTGTAGATCGCGCGCGGAAGCGTTCAAGAGAACGGGGTTGATGGAGTCGTACTCGTCGTGATCCAAATCACCGATGATCCTAGCGCTGAACGGACGGCACCTCCGCGTTCAACACACGTAAGGAGCAGCGACGTCTCCTCCTTCTTGATCCAGCAAGGGGGAAGGAGAGGTTGATGGAGATCCAGCAGCACGACGGCGTGGTGGAAGTAGCGGGATTCCAACAGGGCTTCGCCAAGCGCTGCGGGAGGAGGGAGATGTGTCACGGGAGGGAGAGGGAGGCGCCAGGGCTTGGATGCGGCTGCCCTCCCATCCCCCCACTATATATAGGGCCAAGGGAGAGGGGGGGGGGGCGCAGCCTTGGCCCTTCCTCCAAGGAAGGGTGCGGCTAGGGAGGAGTCCCTCCTCCCCAAGGCACCTAGGAGGTGCCTTCCCCCTTTAGGACTCTTCCTTTCCTTATCTCTTGGCGCATGGGCCTCTTGGGGCTGGTGCCCTTGGCCCATATAGGCCAAGGCGCACACCCCTACAGCCCATGTGGCCCCCCGAGGCAGGTGGCCCCACCCGGTGGACCCCCGGGACCCTTCCGGTGGTCCCGGTACAATACCGGTGACCCCGAAACTTGTCCCGATGGCCGAAATAGCACTTCCTATATATAATTCTTTACCTCCGGACCATTCCGGAACTCCTCGTGACGTCCGGGATCTTATCCGGGACTCCGAACAACATTCGGGTTACCGCATACTAATATATCTATAACCCTAGCGTCACCGAACCTTAAGTGTGTAGACCCTACGGGTTCGGGAAGCATGCAGACATGACCGAGACGTTCTCCGGTCAATAACCAACAGCGGGATCTGGATACCCATGTTGGTTCCCACATGTTCCACGATGATCTCATCGGATGAACCACGATGTCAAGGACTTAATCAATCCCGTATGCAATTCCCTTTGTCTAGCGGTACGATACTTGCCCGAGATTCGATCGTCGGTATCCCGATACCTTGTTCAATCTCGTTACTGGCAAGTCTCTTTACTCGTTCCATAACACATCATCCTGTGATCAACTCCTTGATCACATTGTGTACATTATGATGATGTCCTACCGAGTGGGCCCAGAGATACCTCTCCGTCACACGGAGTGACAAATCCCAGTCTCGATTCGTGCCAACCCAACAGACACTTTCGGAGATACCTGTAGTGTACCTTTATAGCCACCCAGTTATGTTGTGACGTTTGGCACACCCAAAGTATTCCTACGGTATCCGGGAGTTGCACAATCTCATGGTCTAAGGAAATGATACTTGACATTAGAAAAGCTTTAGCATACGAACTACACGATCTTGTGCTATGCTTAGGATTGGGTCTTGTCCATCACATCATTCTCCTAATGATGTGATCCCGTTATCAACGACATCCAATGTCCATGGTTAGGAAACCGTAACCATCTATTGATCAACGAGCTAGTCAACTAGAGGCTTACTAGGGATATGGTGTTGTCTATGTATCCACACATGTATCTGAGTTTCCTATCAATACAATTCTAGCATGGATAATAAACGATTATCATGAACAAGGAAATATAATAATAACTTATTTATTATTGCCTCTAGGGCATATTTCCAACAGTCTCCCACTTGCACTAGAATCAATAATCTAGTTCACATCGCCATGTGATTAACACTCATAGGTCACATCGCCATGTGACCAACATCCAAAGAGTTTACTAGAGTCAATAATCTAGTTCACATCACTATGTGGTTAACACTCAATGAGTTTTGGGTTTGATCATGTTATGCTTGTGAGAGAGGTTTTAGTCAACGGGTCTGCAACATTCAGATCCGTATGTACTTCGCAAATTTCTATGTCATCTTCTAGATGCAGCTACCACGTTCTATTTGGAGCTATTCCAAATAACTGTTCTACTATACGAATCCAGTTTACTACTCAGAATAATCTGGATTAGTGTCAAAGTTTGCATCGGCGTAACCCTTTACGACGAACTCTTTCACCACCTCCATAATTGAGAAAATTCCTTAGTCCACTAGTTACTAAGGATAACTTTGACCGCTGTCCTGTGATCCATTCTTGGATCACTCTTGTACCCCTTGACTGACTCATGGCATGGCACACTTCAGGTGCGGTACACAGCATAGCATACTGTAGAGCCTATGTCTTAAGCATAGGGGACGACCTTCATCCTTTCTCTCTATTATGCCGTGGTCGAGCTTTAAGTCTTAACTTCATACCTTACAACTCAGGCAAGAACTCCTTCTTTGACTGATCCATCTTGAACACCTTCAAGATCATGTCAAGGTATGTGCTCATTTGAAAGTACCATCAAGCGTTTTGATCTATCCTTATAGATCTTGATGCTTAATGCTCAAGTAGCTTAATCCAGGCTTTCCATTGAAAAACACTTTCCAAATAACCCTATATGCTTTCCAGAAATTCTACGTCACTTAGGATCAACAATATGTCATCCACATATACTTATCAGAAATGTCATAGTGCTCCCACTCACTTTATTGTAAATACAAGTTTCTAACAAACTTTGTATAAACCCATAAACTTTGATTACTCCATCAAAGTGTATATTCCGACTCCGAGATGCTTACTCCAGTCCTTAGAAGGATTGCTGGAGCTTTGCATACTTATTAGCATCTTTCAGGATTGACAAAACCTTCCGGTTGTATCACATACAACCTTTCCTCAAGAAAATCATCGAGGAAACAATGTTTTGACATCCTATCTGCAAGATTTCATAAATAATGCAGTAATCGCTAATATAATTCCAACAGACTCTTAGCATCGCTACGAGTGAGAAAGTCTCATCGTAGTCAACTCCTTGAACTTGTCGGAAAACATCTTAACGACAAGTCGAGCTTTCTTAATGGTGATACTTACCATCATTGTCCGTCTTCCTTTTAAAATCCATCTGTACCTAACAGCCTTACGACCATCAAGTAGTTCTTCCAAAGTCTACACTTTGTTTTCATATATGGATCCTCTCTCGGATTATATGGCCTCGAGCCATTTTGGAATCCAGACCCACCATCGCTTCTCCATAGCTCGTAGGTTCATTGTTGTCTAGCAACATGACTTCCAAGACAGGATTATGTACTACTCTGAAGTAGTATGCATCCTTGTCATCCCACGAGGTTTGGTAGTGACTTGATCTGAAGTTTCATGATCACTATCATAAGCTTCCACTTCAATTGGTGTAGGTGCCACAGGAACAACTTCCCGTGCCCTGCCACACACTAGTTGAAGAGACGGTTCAATAACCTCATCAAGTCTCCACCATCCTCCCACTCAATTCTTTCGAGAGAAACTTTTCCTCGAGAAAGGACCCGATTCTAGAAACAACCCCTTATTGCTTTCGGATCTGAGATAGGAGGTATACCCAACTGTCTTGGGTGTCCTATGAAGATGCATTTATCCGCTTTGGGTTCGAGCTTATCAGCCTGAAACTTTTCCACATAAGCATCGCAGCCCCAAACTTTTAAGAAATGACAGCTTAGGTTTCTCTAAACCATAGTTCATACGGTGTCATCTCATCGGAATTACGTGGTGCCCTATTTAAAGTGAATGTGGTTGTCTCCAATGCCTAACCCATAAACTATTGTGGTAATTTGATAAGAGACATCATGGTATGCATCATATCCAATAGGGTGCAGTTATGATGTTCAGACACACCATCACACTATGGTGTTCTAGGCTGTATCAGTTGTGAAACAATTTCCACAATGTCTTAATTCTGTGCCAAACTCGTAATTCAGATATTCATCTCTATGATCATATCATAGATCTTTTATCCTCTTGTCACGACAATCTTTCAACTTCACCCTGAAATTACTTGAACCTTTCAATAATTCAGACTCATGATTCATCAAGTAAATATACTCAACATCTACTCAAATCATCTGTGAAGCAAGAACATAACGATATCCACTACATGCCTCAGCACTCATTGGACTGCACACATCAAAATGTATTACTTCCAACAAGTTGCTTTCTAGTTCCATTTTACTGAAAACGAGGCTTTCAGTCATCTTGCCCATGTGGTATGATTTGCATGTCTCAAGTGATTCAAAATCAAGTGAGTCCAAACGGTCCATTTGCATGGAGTTCCTTCATGCATATACACCAATAGACATGGTTCGCATGTCTCAAACTTTTCAAAAACGAGTGAGCCCAAAGATCCATCAACATGGAGCTTCTTCATGCGTTTTATACCGATATGACTTAAGTGGCAGTGCCACAAGTAGGTGGTACTATCATTACTATCTTATATCTTTTGGCATGAACATGTGTATCACTACGATCGAGATTCAGTAAACCATTCATTTTAGGTGCAAGATCATTGAAGGTATTATTCAAATAAACAGAGTAACCATTATTCTCCTTAAATGAATAACCGTATTGCGATAGACATAATCCAATCATGTCTATGCTCAACGCAAACACCAATCTCGATGGTAGAGGGAGCGTGCAATGCTTGATCACATCAAGCTTGGAAAAACTTCCAACACATATCGCCAGCTCACCTTTAGCTAGTCTCCGTTTACTCCGTAGCTTTTATTTCGAGTTACTAACACTTAGCAACCGAACCGGTGTCTAATACCCTGGTGCTACTAGGAGTACTAGTAAAGTACACATCGACACAATGTACATCCAATATACTTCTATCGACCTTGCCAGCCATCTCATCTACCAAGTATTAGGGTAATTTTGCTCTAGTGGCTGTTCCTCTTATTACAGAAGCACTTAGTCTCGGGTTTGGGTTCAACCTTGGGTTTCTTCACTATGACAGCAGCTGATTTGCCGTTTCATGAAGTATCCCTTCTTGCCCTTGCCCTTCTTGAAACTAGTGGTTTCACCAACCATCAACAATTGATGCTCCTTCTTGATTTCTACTTTTGTGGTGTCAAACATCGCGAATATCTCAAGGATCATCATATATGTCCCTGATATATTATAGTTCATCACGAAGCTCTAGCAGCTTGGTGGTAATGAATTCAGAGAAACATCACTATCTCATCTGGAAGATTAACTCCCACTCGATTCAAATGATTGTTGTACTCAGACAATCTGAGCACAAGCTCAACAATTGAACTTTTCTCCCTTAGTTTGCAGGCTAAGAAAATCGTCGGAGATCTTATACCTCTTGACGTGGGCACGAGCTTGAAATCCCAATTTCAGCCCTCGAAACATCTCATATGTTTCGCGACGTTTCAAAACGTCTTCGGTGCCTCAACTCTAAACCGTTTAACTGAACTATCACGTAGTTATCAAAATGTGTATGTCAGATGTTCCCAACATCAACAGACGACATTCGAGGTTCAGCACACTGAGCGGTGCATTAAGGACATAAGCCTTCTATGAAGCAATGAGGACAATCCTCAGTTTACGGATGTAGTCCGCATAATTGCTACTATCAACTTTCAACTAAATTTTCTCTAGGAACATAACTAAACAGTAGAACTGAAGCGCGAGCTACGACATAATTTGCAAAGATCTTTTGACTATGTTCAGGATAATTAAGTTCATCTTATGAACTCCCACTCAGATAGACATCCCTCTAGTCATCTAAGTGATTAGATGATCCGAGTCAACTAGGCCGTGTCCGATCATCACGTGAGACGGACTAGTCAACATCGGTGAACATCTTCATGTTGATCGTATCTACCATACGACTCATGCTCGACCTTTCGGTCTTCTATGTTCCGAGGCCATGTCTGTACATGCTAGGCTCGTCAAGTCAACCTAAGTGTTTTGCATGTGTAAATCTGTCTTACACCCGTTGTATGTGAACGTCGGAATCAAACACCCGATCATCACGTGGTGCATTGAAACAACGAACTGTCGCAACGGTGCACAGTTAGGGGAAACACTTTCTTGAAATTATTATGAGGGATCATCTTATTTACTACCATCTCTCTAAGTAAACAAGATGCAAAACATGATAAACATCACATGCAATCAAATAATAATAGTGACATGATATGGCCAATATCACATAGCTCCTTTGATCTCCATCTTGGGGCTCCATGATCATCTTGTCACCGGCCTGACACCATGATCTCCATCATCATGATCTCCATCATCGTGTCTCCATGAAGTTGCTCGCCAACTATTACTTCTACTACTATGGCTAACACATTTAGCAATAAAGTAAAGTAATTTACATGGCGTTTCTCAATGACACGCATGTCATATAAAGTTAAAGACAACTCCTATGGCTCCTGCCGGTTGTCATACTCATCGACATGCAAGTCGTGATTCCTATTACAAGAACATGATCAATCTCGTACAACACATATCATTCATCACATTCTTCTTGGCCATATCACATCACATAGCATACCCTGCAAAAACAAGTTAGACGTCCTCTAATTGTTGTTTGCATGTTTTACGTGGCTGCTATGGGTTTCTAGCAAGAACGTTTCTTACCTACGCAAAGACCACAACATGATATGCCAATTGCTATTTACCCTTCATAAGGACCCTGTTCATCGAATCCGATCCGACTAAAGTGGGAGAGACATGCACCCGCTAGCCACCTTATGCAACTAGTGCATGTCAGTCGGTGAAACCAGTCTCACGTAAGAGTACGTGTAAGGTCGGTCCGGGCCGCTTCATCCCACGATGCCGCCGAATCAAGATTGGACTAGTAACGGTAAGCATATTGAACAAAATCAACGCCCACAACTACTTTGTGTTCTACTCGTGCATAGAAACTACGCACAGACCTAGCTCATGATGCCACTGTTGGGGAACGTAGCAATAATTCAAAATTTTCCTACGTGTCACCAAGATCAATCTATGGAGTCATCTAGCAACGAGGGAGGAGTGGATCTACATACCCTTGTAGATCGCGCGCGGAAGCGTTCAAGAGAACGGGGTTGATGGAGTCGTACTCGTCGTGATCCAAATCACCGATGATCCTAGAGCCGAACGGACGGCACCTCCGCGTTCAACACACGTACGGAGCAGCGACGTCTCCTCCTTCTTGATCCAGCAAGGGGAAGGAGAGGTTGATGGAGATCCAGCAGCATGACGGCGTGGTGGAAGTAGCGGGATTCCAACAGGGCTTCGCCAAGCGCTGCGGGAGGAGGGAGATGTGTCACGGGAGGGAGAGGGAGGCGCCAGGGCTTGGATGCGGCTGCCCTCCCATCCCCCCACTATATATAGGGCCAAGGGAGAGGGGGGGGGGGGGGGCGCAGCCTTGGCCCTTCCTCCAAGGAAGGGTGCGGCTAGGGAGGAGTCCCTCCTCCCCAAGGCACCTAGGAGGTGCCTTCCCCCTTTAGGACTCTTCCTTTCCTTATCTCTTGGCGCATGGGCCTCTTGGGGCTGGTGCCCTTGGCCCATATAGGCCAAGGCGCACACCCCTACAGCCCATATGGCCCCCCGAGGCAGGTGGCCCCACCCGGTGGACCCCCGGGACCCTTCCGGTGGTCCCGGTACAATACCGGTGACCCCGAAACTTGTCCCGATGGCCGAAATAGCACTTCCTATATATAATTCTTTACCTCCGGACCATTCCGGAACTCCTCGTGACGTCCAGGATCTCATCCGGGACTACGAACAACATCCGTGTTACTGCATACTAATATCTCTATAACCCTAGCGTCACCGAACCTTAAGTGTGTAGACCCTACGGGTTCGGGAAGCATGCAGACATGACCGAGACGTTCTCCGGTCAATAACCAACAGCAGGATCTGGATACCCATGTTGGTTCCCACATGTTCCACGATGATCTCATCGGATGAACCACGATGTCAAGGACTTAATCAATCACGTATGCAATTCCCTTTGTCTAGTGGTACGATACTTGTCCGAGATTCAATCGTCGGTATCCCGATACCTTGTTCAATCTCGTTACCGGCAAGTCTCTTTACTCGTTCCATAACACATCATCCCGTGATCAACTCCTTGATCACATTGTGTACATTATGATGATGTCCTACCGAGTGGGCCCAGAGATACCTCTCCGTCACATGGAGTGACAAATCCCAGTCTCGATTCGTGCCAACCCAACAGACACTTTCGGAGACACCTGTAGTGTACCTTTATAGCCACCCAGTTACGTTGTGACGTTTGGCACACCCAAATTATTCCTACGGTATTCGGGAGTTGCACAATCTCATGGTCTAAGAAAATGATACTTGACATTAGAAAAGCTTTAGCATACGAACTACACGATCTTGTGCTATGCTTAGGATTGGGTCTTGTCCATCACATCATTCTCCTAATGATGTGATCCCATTATCAACGACATCCAATGTCCATGGTTAGGAAACTGTAACCATCTATTGATCAACGATCTAGTCAACTAGAGGCTTACTAGGGACATGGTGTTGTCTATGTATCCACACATGTATTTGAGTTTCCTATCAATTCAATTCTAGCATGGATAATAAATGATTATCATGAACAAGGAAATATAATAATAACTTATTTATTATTGCCTCTAGGGCATATTTCCAATAGCCCACACCCTTCTCACGAGGGTGGGGGGCGCCCCCCTAGGGCGCACCCCCTACCTCGTGGGCCCCCTGGAAACCCTCCGCCGCCAAGCCCTAAAACCTCTCGGGAGGGCTGACCTGGAGTCCGTTCGGGGCTCCGGAGAGGGGGATTCGTCGCCGTCGTCATCATCAACCATCCTCCATCACCAATTTCATGATGCTCACCGCCGTGCGTGAGTAATTGCATCGTAGGCTTGCTGAACGGTGATGGGTTGGATGAGATTTATCATGTAATCGAGTTAGTTTTGTTAGGGTTTGATCCCTAGTATCCATTATGTTCTGAGATTGATGTTGCTATGACTTTTCTATGCTTAATGCTTGTCACTAGGGCCCGAGTGCCATGATTTCAGATCTGAACCTATTATGTTTTCATGAATATATGTGAGTTCTAGATCCTATCTTGCAAGTCTATAGTCACCTACTATGTGTTATGATCTGGCAACCCCGAAGTGACAATAATCGGGACCACTCCCGGTGATGATCATAGTTTGAGGAGTTCATGTATTCACTATGTGCTAATGCTTTGTTACGGTTCTCTATTAAAAGGAGGCCTTAATATCCCTTAGTTTCCAATAGGACCCTGCTGCCACGGGAGGGTAGGACAAAAGATGTCATGCAAGTTCTTTTCCATAAGCACGTATGACTATATACGGAATACATGCCTACATTACATTGATGAATTGGAGCTAGTTCTATGGCACCCTATGTTACGACTGTTACATGATGAACCACATCCGGCATAATTATCCATCACTTATCCGGTGCCTACGAGTTTCCATATACTGGTTTACGCTTATTTACTTTTCCGTTGCTACTGTTACAAACACTACAAAATACCAAAAACATTACTTTTGATGTCTTTACTTTTGTTGCCGCTACCACCACTATCATATTGCTTTGCTACTAAACACTTTGCTACAGATACTAAGTTTCCAGGTGTGGTTGAATTGACAACTCAGCTGCTAATACTTGAGAATATTCTTTGGCTCCCCTTGTGTCGAATCAATAAATTTGGGTTGAATACTCTACCCCCGAAAGCTGTTGCGATCCCCTATACTTGTGGGTTATCACTCGGCATGGCACGAAGCATTCTCGGCGCAATGAGCACGCTGACTGAATTTGGGGGAAGGTTGTCTCAATGGTGATCTTGTAACATCCCAAATTTTCAATTTGGAATGTTATACATTAGATCATCATGCATAGCATATTTTCTTGCATTTTGGTCGATCCTAGAAATTTCACGCAACTCAAGGACCCTCGGAGAGAGTTGGAGATTTCGTCATTTTCATATTTGAGTTTTCTCAAATTTTGAAAAGAGGATCATTTGATTTATTTATTTCATCTTCAATTATTTTCCAACATCAAAATATGAGAGAGGGAAATAATATGACTTCCCAAATTTAGGAAAAAAGAAGATTTAATAAATAAATCAAATTTTGGATTTTTCCGGATTTTAGTTGCATTTTATTTGGATTAGGGAAAAATGCGTTTTCAAAATTTTGCATCTAGGTCCCGAGAAAAGTTCATTTTGTTCGACTCATTTTTAGGAGTCGGGGAAAATTTACTTTGGGAATTTTGGAGTTCCTTTAGATTTTCTTTTCTTTGTTTTTTCGGCGCGCGTATCTATTTAAAAAAAATCGCAGCGCCCCGCCTGGGCCAAGGCCCAGCCGCCCCCTCGCGCGCAGCGCGCAGCTGCCGCCGCCTCCGAGTCCGGCTCGGACTCTGCCGCCGCCGCCCCTTGCCTTGCCCCCTCCCCCAAGCCACCCTTCCCCCCTTTTATATACCAAGCCCCCCTCTCCTCCCCACACCACCCCGCCGCCCCGCAGCAGCAGCAGCAGCGCCGCGCCGCCGCCGCCCGCACCGCCGCACGCCGCCTGCCGCCGTCGCCCCGCGCCTCGCCTCGCCTGCCCCGCCGCCTAGCCCCGGTCGCCGGAGCCCCTCGCCGTGCCACCCCTCCCCTCGTTCATTTTTTTCTAAAAAAAACTGTTCCGGTTTTCTTTCGTTCTTTGTTTCGGTTTTTTTCGAAACCCTAGATCGGTTTTTCGTTTCTTTTCGGTTTAGTTGTTTAGCGACCGTTCGCCGGACCGTTCGTCCTAACGAACGCGATCACCGGTTATTCTCGGTTAACGAACGTCCGTTCGTTTACCCGTTCGTCATTTTCTTTTCGTCGGATTTATTCCATGAATTTTCTGATCGCGATTTCAGATCCGATCTTCGTTCTAGTTTTTCTTCTCGCTCGTTTATCGGAATCAGGTGATTCAAGCGCCCGGAGTTTCGTTTCAAAACCGCCGTTCCGACTAATCAACTTAAACAAGTTTTTGCTACTATAAATTTTGACCTAGTTTCACTTGCTAGAACCGAGTTGTTTTCTTCCGCCGTTTGTTTTCCGTTGCTTTGTTCGGTTCGTTCTTTCTTTGCAACAGGAGTTCTTAAGTTGAACTTTCTGGTTCGATCTCTTGTTCGAGTTTTACCTGTGCATTAGATGAGTACTTATTGTATGCTTGTTGTTTGTCTGCGATAGATTACCCGGAGTGCGCCGCCTGTTACTTCGAATCTCTAGGTCTCGCGGATCATCAGCAAGGCAAGTAACACTTTGATCATACCTTTTCTACAACCCAGTTTTATTGCATTGGATCAATCCTCACACATTGCATGATTAGGATCTAATTAAATTGTGGGATGGGAAGTAGATGAGGTAGTACCTATTACCTGTATTATTATGAAACCTTTGGGAGTTACTTCTACGTTTTCTTATTATGCCATGCTATGCTAGTAGACGTGGATTGGGTGAGTGATATCCATGACAGATGTGAGTATTGTTAATTAATGGTTTATCTAAGGTGGCTACTTAAACACACATCTGGGTGAATTGAGGCACCTGGTTTCTATCAGGACTTGCCTGTTTTCTTTGGGACCGCCACCCAGGCTCAAAGGGATCATAAGATCTTTCATGCTAGAAACTTCCGTGTGCAGCCACAAGCCATTATGGGCTCTGGCATAGTTGATTAAGTCGTGCAAACTCTTACAGGGTAGACTAGCAGATGTAGGGGAAAGTAGGTGTACCGGTCTATCCATCGTAAGGTGCTAGCGCTTCTGAAAGACTGTGTCTCGGTCATCCGTTTCTCAAACACCATGTAGTGCGAGAAATCCAACGGAGGAGATCGAGTCTTGTGGGGAAAAGTGCGCAAACCTCTGTAGAGTGTAATAAACTAATCATGATTAGCCGTGTCCCCGGTTATGGACAACTTGAGTATCTAGTACTTGAATATCGTGTGAATCTCATCATGTTACCTCTAATTAATATTGTTGGGTTTTAATTGCTCACCTAATTGGGATCGGAATGCTGTCAACCATTCTCGATGTTCAACTACCATGATAGTTAAATAAATTCATTCCTTTGTAGTAGGGAAAAACTGGCTTTACGCAAAACTGTAACCATAGAGCTTTCCACCAGCCATACATGCATATAGTATAGCTCATTACTGTTCATTACTCTGTATGTGTTACCTTGCCAGCATATCCCATGTGCTGGCCCGTTTTTGGGCTGCAACTTTCATGTTGCAGACTTTTCAGACGACGAGTAAGGTGTTTTTAGGTCGTGGTTCTATACTCAGTGATGCCGTTGGAGTTGATGGACCCATTTATCTTCCAAGCCTTCCGCTGTTATCGATATTAGATGGCCTTAAGCCATATTTATTGTAATAAATTCTCTTTTGAGACATCGATGTAATGAGTGTGTGATTGCTACTCTGCTATAAATCCTTTGAAGTACTGTGTGGTGTCAGCATTACTAATCCAGGGATGACACCGGAGCACAGAGGCTTGATCCATTCGGGTCGGGTCGCCACAGAGATGGTATCAGAGCACACGCTGACTGTAGGACACGACCACTAAGTTAAAGCCATAGATCACTATTCTCTTCTCATTTCTAACTCCTCATCTTTTCTACTCTTTTAGGATGACGAACGCGAAGATTAAGTACACTCAACCGGATGAAAGCACACCTTTTGGATTTTACTTGAAGGAAGTCACCAAGTACCTGAACATTGGACTACCAAGCTTCACCGGGACCTTCAATGCCACTCTGCCTGAAGAGGAGCGCTGGAAGATTCGAGCTCACGTTCCGGGAAGGACATTCGCGCCAATCACGAAGCCCATAGATAGTGTTTTCAATGCACCAACCTGGAGTCTGGGAAAGAGCATGGCAGCTCATATCACCATAGGACGCATTGGAGAAGTTTACCAAGAAGACCTCAAGGACACTATCTACCAGATTTGCGGACGCCGAGATGAACAATGGGAGTTAGTCAGCACCAAGAAGGATAGATCCATTGCAGCATTCATCTAGGAGTTAAACTAGCACATTCGACGCCACGAGAACCAGATGTGCAATGATATGATAGAGTTGAAGAATGCGAAGGCAAGGATCATCGAGCTAGAAGGAGAACTGAAGGCTACACGCAAGGACTACATGGATGAGATCGTAGCTCTAGCAAGGCACAATGGCAATCTTAAGCGGATGATTGAAGAACTCAATGGGGAGTTAGCATCCAAGAAGGAAGACAAGTACGTTGCATGTCCGGACAACTACATCATCCTCGACGACACCGATTCGGATCCAAGTGAACCCGACTTTGAAGACGAAGCTGGAGCAGACATCATGGAGTCTTCCACCGATTCAAATTTCTAGATGACCACCAAATATTAGTAGTATTTCCCCCCATGTATACATTATAGTTCGAGCACTTTTGCGATAGTTCTAGACCGTTGTATGCCCTTGTTTGATTGAATGAAGTGATTTTGTGTGCATTTGCTCATGTGCATTGGGGTAGTGTTTTCTCTTTAGACCTCACTCTATTCTTAATTCTCATCTTTTCTAAACCCTCAGATGCCTCCGAGACGTGACAATGGATTTCCACCGGAGCTCACTCAGTTGATCCAGCAGCAGAATCAATTGATGCAATTGTTAGTCCAGAATCAGCAAAACAACAACAACAACAACCCACCTCCACCACCGCCACCTGTTGACCACTTAGCCCGTTTCCTTAGGCTAAATCCGCCGGTGTTTTCCAGTAGCACTGAGCCAATAGTAGCAGACGATTGGCTCCGCAAGATAGGAAGGGAGTTGACCACTGCAGGATGCACAGATGGTGAGAAAGTGAAGTTTGCCGCACATCAGCTTGACGGACCCGCGGCAGCATGGTGGGAGAATTTCACAGCCACTTACCCAGTTGACACTGTCACATGGGATCGGTTTCAGCAAGCTTTCCGCACTGCCCATGTTTCAGCAGGAGCTATGGCCATGAAGAAGCGTGAGTTTCGCAACTTACGCCAAGGAGGAAGGACAGTTGGCCAGTACGTTGATGATTTCAGCAAGTTAGCACGTTATGCCCCAGATGACGTTGCTATGGATGCAGCTAAGCAGGAGAAGTTTCTGGAAGGACTGAATGATGAGTTGAGTATGCAGTTGATGGTAGCAAGTTTCAACAACTACCAGGAGTTGGTAGATCGTGCCATCATGATTGAAGGGAAGCAACAGCAGATCGAGAACCGCAAGAGGAAGTATGGACATGGGAAGTATAACTCTGGAGCCCAGCAGAAGCCCCATTTTACCCCTAAACCGGGAGTTCATTTTCAGCATACCCATGGAGGAGGTAGTTCGCACAACCATAATGGCCACAAAAATGGTAATGGGAATGGAGGAAGCAACGGCCAGAATCGGACCATCCCATCTGTTGGGGAACGCAGTAATTTCAAAAATTTTCCTACGCACACGCAAGATCATGGTGATGCACAGCAACGAGAGGGGAGAGTGTTGTCTACGTACCAATGCAGACCGACTGCGGAAGCGATCACACAACGTAGAGGAAGTAGTCGTACGTCTTCTTCCCGATCCGACCGATCCAAGCACCGTTACTCCGGCACCTCCGAGTTCTTAGCACACGTTCAGCTCGATGACGATCCTCGGGCTCCGATCCAGCAAAGCATCAAGGAAGAGTTCCGTCAGCACAACGGCGTGGTGACGATCTTGATGTACTACCGACGCAGGGCTTCGCCTAAGCACTACAACGGTATGATCGAGGTGGAATTTGGTGGCAGGGGGCACCGCACACGGCTAAGGAACGATCTCAAGGATCAACTTGTGTGTCTTGGGGTGCCCCCTGCCCCCGTATATAAAGGTTGGAGGAGGGGGAGCCGGCCGGCCAGGGAGAGGAGGTGCAGGGGAGTCCTACTCCCACCGGGAGTAGGACTCCTCCCTCCAATCCTAATCCTCTTAGGACTCCCGGGGGGAAAAGGAGAGAGAAGGGGGGCCGGCCCCTATCCTAGTCCTACTAGGACTTTGGGGAAGGGGGGGCACCGGCCATCTTGGGCTTGTCCCTTTTTTTCCTTTTCCACTAAGGCCCAATAGGCCCATTAGTCTCCCGGGGGGTTCCGGTAACCCTCCCGGTATTCCGGTAAAATCCCGATTTCACCCGGAACACTTCCTATGTCCAAACATAGGCTTCCAATATATCAATCTTTACGTCTCGACCATTTCGAGACTCCTCGTCATGTCCGTGATCTCATCCGGGACTCCGAACAACCTTCGGTACATCAAAATGCATAAACTCATATTGACTGTCATCGTAACATTAAGCGTGCGGACCCTACGGTTCGAGAACAATGTAGACATGACCGAGACACGTCTCCGGTCAATAACCAATAGTGGGACCTGGATGCCCATATTGGCTCCTACATATTCTACGAAGATCTTTATCGGTCAGACCGCATAACAACATACGTTGTTCCCTTTGTCATCGGTATGTTACTTGCCCGAGATTCGATCGTCAGTATCCAATACCTAGTTCAATCTCGTTACCGGCAAGTCTCTTTACTCGTTCCGTAATACATCATCTCACAACTAACATATTAGTTGCAGTGCTTGCAAGGCTTATGTGATGTGCATTACCGAGAGGGCCCAGAGATACCTCTCCGACAATCGGAGTGACAAACCCTAATCTCGAAATACGCCAACCCAACATCTACCATTGGAGACACCTGTAGTACTCCTTTATAATCACCCAGTTACGTTGTGACGTTTGGTAGTACCCAAAGTGTTCCTCCGGTAAACGGGAGTTGCATAATCTCATAGTTATAGGAACATGTATAAGTCATGAAGAAAGCAATAGCAACATACTAAACGATCGGATGCTAAGCTAATGGAATGGGTCATGTCAATCAGATCATTCTACTAATGATGTGACCTCGTTAATCAAATAACAACTCTTTTGTTCATGGTTAGGAAACATAACCATCTTTGATTAACGAGCTAGTCAAGTAGAGGCATACTAGTGACACTCTGTTGGTCTATGTATTCACACATGTATTATGTTTCCGGTTAATACAATTCTAGCATGAATAATAAACATTTATCATGATGTAAGGAAATAAATAATAACTTCATTATTGCCTCTAGGGCATATTTCCTTCAGTCTCCCACTTGCACTAGAGTCAATAATATAGATTACACTGTAATGATTCTAACACCCATGGAGCCTTGGTGCTGATCATGTTTTGCTCGTGGAAGAGGCTTAGTCAACGGGTCTGCAACATTCAGATCCGTATGTATCTTGCAAATCTCTATGTCTCCCACCTGGACTAAATCCCGGATGGAGTTGAAGCGTCTCTTGATGTGTTTGGTCCTCTTGTGAAATCTGGATTCCTTTGCCAAGGCAATTGCACCAGTATTGTCACAGAAGATTTTCATTGGACCCGACGCACTAGGTATGACACCTAGATCGGATATGAACTCCTTCATCCAGACTCCTTCGTTTGCTGCTTCCGAAGCAGCTATGTATTCCGCTTCACATGTAGATCCCGCTACGACGCTTTGTTTAGAACTGCACCAACTGACAGCTCCACCGTTTAAAGTAAACACGTATCCGGTTTGCGATTTAGAATCGTTCGGATCAGTGTCAAAGCTTGCGTCAACGTAACCTCTTACGGTGAGCTCTTTGTCACCTCCATATACGAGAAACATATCCTTAGTCCTTTTCAGGTATTTCAGGATGTTCTTGACCGCTGTCCAGTGATCCATTCCTGGATTACTTTGGTACCTCCCTGCTAAACTTATAGCAAGGCACACATCAGGTCTGGTACACAGCATTGCATACATGATAGAGCCTATGGCTGAAGCATAGGGAACATCTTTCATTTTCTCTCTATCTTCTGCATTGGTCGGGCATTGAGTCTTACTCAACTTCATACCTTGTAACACAGGCAAGAACCCTTTCTTTGCTTGATCCATTTTGAACTTCTTCAAAATCTTGTCAAGGTATGTGCTTTGTGAAAGTCCAATTAAGCGTTTTGATCTATCTCTATAGATCTTTATGCCTAATATGTAAGCAGCTTCCCCAAGGTCTTTCATCGAAAAACTTTTATTCAAGTATCCCTTTATGCTATCCAGAAATTCTATATCATTTCCAATCAGCAATATGTCATCCACATATAATATTAGAAATGCTACAGAGCTCCCACTCACTTTCTTGTAAATACAGGCTTCTCCAAAAGTCTGTATAAATCCAAATGCTTTGATCACACTATCAAAGCGTTTATTCCAACTCCGAGATGCTTGCACCAGTCCATAAATGGATCGCTGGAGTTTGCATACTTTGTTAGCTCCCTTTGGATCGACAAAACCTTCCGGTTGTATCATATACAACTCTTCTTCCAGAAATCCATTCAGGAATGCAGTTTTGACATCCATCTGCCATATTTCATAATCATAAAATGCGGCAATTGCTAACATTATTCTGACGGACTTAAGCATCGCTACGGGTGAGAATGTCTCATCGTAGTCAACACCTTGAACTTGCCGAAAACCTTTCGCGACAAGTCGAGCTTTATAGACAGTAATATTACCATCAGCGTCAGTCTTTTTCTTGAAGATCCATTTATTCTCAATTGCTTGCCGATCATCGAGCAAGTCAACCAAAGTCCAAACTTTGTTTTCATACATGGATCCCATCTCAGATTTCATGGCCTCAAGCCACTTTGCGGAATCTGGGCTCACCATCGCTTCTTCATAGTTCGTAGGTTCGTCATGATCTAGCTTCATGACTTCCAGAACTGGATTACCGTACCACTCTGGTGCGGATCTCACTCTGGTTGATCTACGTGGTTCAGTAGTATCTTGTTCTGAAGCTTCATGATCATCATCATTAGCTTCCTCACTGATTGGTATAGGTGTCGCAGAAACAGTTTTCTGTGATGTACTATTTTCCAATAAGGGAGCTGGTACAGTTACCTCGTCAAGTTCTACTTTCCTTCCACTCACTTCTTTCGAGAGAAACTCCTTCTCTAGAAAGTTTCCGAACTTGGCAACAAAAGTCTTGCCTTCGGATCTGTGATAGAAGGTGTATCCAATAGTTTCCTTTGGATATCCTATGAAGATGCACTTCTCCGATTTGAGTTTTGAGCTTATCAGGATGAAACTTTTTCATATAAGCATCGCAACCCCAAACTTTAAGATACGCCAACTTTGGTTTCTTGCCAAACCATAGTTCATAAGGCGTCGTCTCGACGGATATAGATGGTGCCCCTTTTTAACGTGAATGCAGCTGTCTCTAATGCATGACCCCAAAAACAATAGTGGTAAATCGGTAAGAGACATCATAGATTGCACTATATCCAATAAAGTACGGTTATGACGTTCGGACACACCATTATGATGTGGTGTTCCAGGTGGCGTGAGTAGTGAAACTATTTCACATTGTTTTAACTGAAGACCAAACTCGTAACTCAAATACTCTTTTCCACGATCAGATCGTAGAAACTTTATTTTCTTGTTACGATGATTTTCCACTTCACTCTGAAATTATATGAACTTTTCAAATATATCAGACTTCTATTTCATTAAGTAGATATACCCATATCTGCTCAAATCATCTATGAAGGTCAGAAAATAATGATACCCGCTGCAAGCCTTAAATATTCATCGGACCACATACATCAGTATGTATGATTTCCAACAAATCTGTTGCTTGCTCCATTGTTCCGGAGAACAGCGTTTTAGTCATCTTGCCCAAAAGGCATGGTTCGCAAGCATCAAGTGATTCATAATCAAGTGATTCCAAAATCCCATCAGCATGGAGTTTCTTCATGTGCTTTACACCAATATGACCTAAACGGTAGTGCCACAAATAAGTTGCACTATCATTATTAACTTCGCATCTTTTGGCTTCAATATTATGAATATGTGTATCACTAAGATCGAGATCCAATGAACTATTTTCATTGGGTGTGTAACCATATAAGGTTTTATTCATGTAAACAGAACAACAATTTATTCTCTTACTTAAATGAATAACCGTATTGCAATAAACATGATCAAATCATATTCATCCTCAACGCAAACACCAAATAACACTTATTTAGGTTCAACACTAATCCCGAAATTATAGGGAGTGTGCGATGATGATCATATCAATCTTGGAACCACTTCCAACACACATCGTCACTTCACCCTTAACTAGTCTCTGTTCATTCTGCAACTCCCGTTTCGAGTTACTACTCTTAGCAACTGAACTAGCATCAAATACTAAGGGTTTGCTATAAACACTAGTAAAGTACACATCAATAACATGTATATCAAATATACTTATGTTCACTTTGCCATCCTTCTTATCCGCCAATCACTTGGGGTAGTTCCGCTTCCAGTAACCAGTCCCTTTGCAGTAGAAGCACTTTGTCTCAGGCTTAGGACCAGACTTGGGCTTCTTCACATGAGTAGCAACTTGCTTGCCGTTCTTTTGAAGTTTCCCTTCTTCTTCCCTTTGCCCTTTTTCTTGAAACTAGTGGTTTTGCTAACCATCAACACTTGATGCTCCTTCTTGATTTCTACCTCCGCAGCTTTCAGCATCGCGAAGAGCTCGGGAATAGTCTTGTTCATCCCTTGCATATTATAGTTCATCACGAAGCTCTTGTAGCTTGGTGGCAGTGATTGGAGAATTCTGTCAATGACGCAGTCATCTGGAAGATTAACTCCCATCTGAATCAAGTGATTATTATACCCAGACATCTTGAGTATATGTTCACTGACAGAACTGTTCTCCTCCATCTTGCAGCTATAGAACTTATTGGAGACTTCATATCTCTCAATTCGGGCATTTGCTTGAAATATTAACTTCAACTCCTGGAACATCTCATATGCTCCATGACGTTCAAAACGTCGTTGAAGTCCCGATTCTAAGCCGTAAAGCATGGCACACTGAACTATCGAGTAGTCATCAGCTTTGCTCTGCCAGACGTTCATAACATCTTGCGTTGCTCCAGCAGCAGGCCTGTCACCCAGCGGTGCTTCCAGGACGTAATTCTTCTGTGCAGCAATGAGGATAATCCTCAGGTTACGGACCCAGTCCGTGTAATTGCTACCATCATCTTTCAACTTTGCTTTCTCAAGGAACGCATTAAAATTCAACGGAACAATAGCACGAGCCATCTATCTACAAGCAACATAAACAAGCAAGATACTATCAGGTACTAAGTTCATGATAAGTTTAAGTCCAGTTAATCAAATTACTTAGGAACTCCCACTTAGATAGACATCCCTCTAATCCTCTAAGTGATCACGTGATCCAAATCAACTAAACCATAACCGATCATCACGTGAGATGGAGTAGTTTTCAATGGTGAACATTGTCATGTTGATCATATCTACTATATGATTCACGCTCGACCTTTCGGTCTCCGTGTTCCGAGGCCATATCTGTATATGCTTGGCTCGTCAAGTATAACCTGAGTATTCTGCGTGTGCAACTGTTTTGCACCCGTTGTATTTGGACGTAGAGCTTATCACACCCGATCATCACGTGGTGTCTGGGCACGACGAACTTTGGCAACGGTGCATACTCAGGGAGAACACTTCTTGATAATTTTAGTGAGAGATCATCTTATAATGCTACCGTCAATCAAAGCAAGATAAGATGCATAAAAGGATAAACATCACATGCAATCAATATAAGTGATATGATATGGCCATCATCATCTTGTGCTTGTGATCTCCATCTCCGAAGCACCGTCATGATCACCATCGTCACCGGCGCGACACCTTGATCTCCATCGTAGCATCGTTGTCGTCTCGCCAATCTTATGCTTCCACGACTATCACTACCGTTTAGTAATAAAGTAAAGCATTACATCGCGATTGCATTGCATACAATAAAGCGACAACCATATGGCTCCTGCCAGTTGCCGATAACTCGATTACAAAACATGATCATCTCATACAATAAAATCAGCATCATGCCTTGACCATATCACATCACAACATACCCTGCAAAAACAAGTTAGACGTCCTCTACTTTGTTGTTGCAAGTTTTACGTGGCTGCTACGGGCTTAAGTAAGAACTCATCTCACCTACGCATCAAAACCACAACGATAGTTCGTCAAATAGACTCCGTTTTAACCTTCTCAAGGACCGGGCGTAGTCACACTTGGTTCAACTAAAGTTGGAGAGACAGTCTTCCGCAAGCCATCTGTGTGCAAAGCACGTCGAGGGAACCGGTCTCGCGTAAGAGTACGTGTAAGGTTGGTCCGGATCGTCTCACCCAACAATACCGCCGAACCAAAGTATGACATGCTGGTAGGCAGTATGACTTGTATCGCCCACAGCTCACTTGTGTTCTACTCGTGCATATAACATCAAACCATAAAACCTAGGCTCTGATGCCACTATTGGGGAACGCAGTAATTTCAAAAATTTTCCTACGCACACGCAAGATCATGGTGATGCACAGCAACGAGAGGGGAGAGTGTTGTCTACGTACCAACGCAGACCGACTGCGGAAGCGATCACACAACGTAGAGGAAGTAGTCGTACGTCTTCTTCCCGATCCGACCGATCCAAGCACCGTTACTCCGGCACCTCCGAGTTCTTAGCACACGTTCAGCTCGATGACGATCCTCGGGCTCCGATCCAGCAAAGCGTCGAGGAAGAGTTCCGTCAGCACAATGGCGTGGTGACGATCTTGATGTACTACCGACGCAGGGCTTCGCCTAAGCACTACAACGGTATGATCGAGGTGGAATTTGGTGGCAGGGGGCACCGCACACGGCTAAGGAACGATCTCAAGGATCAACTTGTGTGTCTTGGGGTGCCCCCTGCCCCCGTATATAAAGGTTGGAGGAGGGGGAGCCGGCCGGCCAGGGAGAGGAGGCGCAGGGGAGTCCTACTCCCACCGGGAGTAGGACTCCTCCCTCCAATCCTAATCCTATTAGGACTCCCGGGGGGAAAAGGAGAGAGAAGGGGGGTCGGCCCCTATCCTAGTCCTACTAGGACTTTGGGGAAGGGGGGGCACCGGCCAGCTTGGGCTTGTCCCTTTTTTTCCTTTTCCACTAAGGCCCAATAGGCCCATTAGTCTCCCGGGGGGTTCCGGTAACCCTCCCGGTATTCCGGTAAAATCCCGATTTCACCCGGAACACTTCCTATGTCCAAACATAGGCTTCCAATATATCAATCTTTACGTCTCGACCATTTCGAGACTCCTCGTCATGTCCGTGATCTCATCCGGGACTCCGAACAACCTTCGGTACATCAAAATGCATAAACTCATAATGACTGTCATCGTAACGTTAAGCGTGCGGACCCTACGGTTCGAGAACAATGTAGACATGACCGAGACACGTCTCCGGTCAATAACCAATAGCGGGACCTGGATGCCCATATTGGCTCCTACATATTCTACGAAGATCTTTATCGGTCAGACCGCATAACAACATACGTTGTTCCCTTTGTCATCGGTATGTTACTTGCCCGAGATTCGATCGTCGGTATCCAATACCTAGTTCAATCTCGTTACCGGCAAGTCTCTTTACTCGTTCCGTAATACATCATCTCACAACTAACATATTAGTTGCAGTGCTTGCAAGGCTTATGTGATGTGCATTACCGAGAGGGCCCAGAGATACCTCTCCGACAATCGGAGTGACAAACCCTAATCTCGAAATACGCCAACCCAACATCTACCATTGGAGACACCTGTAGTACTCCTTTATAATCACCCAGTTACGTTGTGACGTTTGGTAGTACCCAAAGTGTTCCTCCGGTAAACGGGAGTTGCATAATCTCATAGTTATAGGAACATGTATAAGTCATGAAGAAAGCAATAGCAACATACTAAACGATCGGATGCTAAGCTAATGGAATGGGTCATGTCAATCAGATCATTCTACTAATGATGTGACCTCGTTAATCAAATAACAACTCTTTTGTTCATGGTTAGGAAACATAACCATCTTTGATTAACGAGCTAGTCAAGTAGAGGCATACTAGTGACACTCTGTTGGTCTATGTATTCACACATGTATTATGTTTCCGGTTAATACAATTCTAGCATGAATAATAAACATTTATCATGATGTAAGGAAATAAATAATAACTTTATTATTGCCTCTAGGGCATATTTCCTTCACCATCAACCCCAGCCAAGAGAGATCTGAGTCAAGTCACCTATTTCAAGTGTTCCAAGACCGGACATTATGCAAATGAATGTCCTGAAGGCCAGAATGGAAGTGGCAATGGAAGCTCAGGGAAGAAGCCGAACCCTTTCAATAGGGGACAGGTGAACCACGTTAATGTGGAGGAGGTTGAAGATCAGCCTGATGCAGTAATCGGTAAGTTTTTGGTTAAGTCATTTACCGCACTCGTTCTTTTTGATATTGGTGCATCGCATTCATACATATCAAGGGGATTTGTGGAAAAAGTATAGCCTGCCCACTAGGATTCTTAAAACACCTATGCTAGTAAGCTTGCCAGGAGCAGAGTACATGGCCAGACAAGGATGTTTTCAAGTGCCATTAAGCATAGGAAGGCATGTTTTCCCAACGGATTTAATCATTCTAGAATCCCAAGGTCTGGATGTAATTCTCGGTATGGATTGGCTGTCGATGTATGGAGGAAACATCGATTGCGCTAGTAAGACAATTTTGCTCACAACGCCAGAAGGAAGAAGGATCAAGTATGTATCCCGGCATGTGCCAAATAGGACACAAGTAAATTCTTTATCAGGAGTTGTGCAAGAAGAAGTACCAGTGGTGAAGGATTACCCTGATGTATTTCCTGAGGAATTGCCAGGAATGCCACCAGATAGAGATATTGAGCTTTTGATTGAGCTTTTGCCAGGCACTGGGCCAATATCAAAGAGACCGTATAGGATGCCAGCAAAAGATTTGGTGGAAATTAAGAATCAGATTAAGGAGTTACTGGAGAAAGGTTACATATGCCCAAGTTCTTCGCCTTGGGGATCACCCGTACTTCTAGTGGAGAAGAAGGATGGATCATTACGGATGGTTGTTGATTACCGTGGGTTAAATGAAGTAACCATCAAGAACAAGTACCCACTGCCAATGATTAATGATCTGTTTGACCGATTGCAAGGAGCTAAAGTGTTCTCCAAGATCGATTTCCGATCGGGATACCATCAGTTGAAGATTCGAGAATAGGATATTCCGAAGACAACTTTTACCACGAGATACGGATTGTACGAGTATACCGTTATGTCATTTGGACTGACTAACGCGCCTGCCTATTTTATGAACCTGATGAACAAGGTATTTATGGAGTTTTTGGATAAGTTCGTCGTAGTGTTCATTGATGACATTCTGATTTTCTCAAAGAATGAAGAGGATCATAAGGAACATTTGCGTTTGGTTTTGGAGAAACTAAGGGAACATCAGTTATATGCCAAATTTAGCAAATGTGAGTTTTGGTTGAAGGAAGTAGGATTCCTCGGACACGTTATATTCGGAGAAGGGATAGCAGTTAACCCCACAAAGGTTGAGACCGTAACCGAATGGGAAGCACCAATGACAGTTGGAGAGATCCGGAGTTTTCTTGGACTCGCAGGATACTACCGGAGATTCATTGAGAACTTTTCAAAGATTGCAAAGCCTATGACGGAGTTGTTGAAGAAGGATGCTAAGTTCAAATGGACTGAGGAGTGTGAGGCTAGTTTCCAGGAGTTGAAGAAACATTTGGTTTCCTCACCAGTGTTGATTTTGCCAGATCAGACCAAGGATTATGAGGTGTATTGCGACGCTTCACGTCGAGGACTTGGAGCAGTGCTTATGCAGGAAGGTAGAGTTGTTTCGTATGCTTCACGACAACTGAAGCCTCATGAGTTGAATTATGCCACACATGATTTGGAGTTAGCAGCCGTAGTGCATGCATTGAAGACATGGAGACATTTCCTCATTGGAAATCATTGTGAGGTGTACACGGATCACAAGAGTTTGAAGTACATTTTCACGTAGAAGGAGTTGAACCTTAGACAAAGGAGATGGTTGGAGCTCATCAAGGATTATGATATGAGATTGCATTACCATCCCGGAAAAGCTAACGTAGTAGCTGACGCATTGAGCCGTAAGAGCCATGTCAATACGTTAATAACGGAAGAAATACCCAAGGAGTTATCAGAAAACCTTTGTGAACTAAGTTTAGAGATAGTTCCGAGAGGCTATGTAGCAGCATTGGAGATTCAGTCAACATTTATGGATAAAATCAGAGAGGCTCAGAAATCTGACAAGGAAATTGCTTCTATAAAGGAGAAACTAAGCAAAGGAAAACCAAAGGGATTTCACGAGGATGAGCACGATACCCTATGGTTTGAGGACCGTGTTTATGTGCCAAATGACCCGGAGATCAGGAAGTTGATTCTGCAAGAGGCACATGATTCACCCTATTCGATTCACCCAGGAAATACCAAGATGTATTTGGATTTAAAGGAAACATTCTGGTGGACCGGAATGAAGAAGGATATTGCATCATATATAGCAGTTTGTGATGTGTGTCATAGAGTGAAGGCAGAACATCAAAAGCCAGCCGGATTGTTACAACCATTGCCAATACCCGAATGGAAGTGGGATAAGATAGGCATGGATTTTATCACAGGACTACCCAGGACGAAGGCAGGCTATGACTCGATATGGGTAGTAGTTGATCGTTTGACGAAGGTAGCACATTTCATTCCAGTTAAGACCACTTACACTAGTGCTAAGTTGGCAAAGATATACATGACTAGGATCATTTGTTTGCATGGAGTTCCGAGGAGTATTGTATCAGATAGAGGAACCCAATTTACCTCAAAGTTTTGGAATCAGTTGCATGAAACTTTGGGAACCAGGCTAGAGTTCAGCATCGCTTTTCATCCACAGACGGATGGACAGACCGAGAGAGTCAATCAGATTTTGGAAGATAAGCTGAGAGCTTGTGCACTAGATTATGGATCTAGTTGGGATGATAACTTGCCGTATGTGGAATTTTCCTATAACAACAGTTACCAAACCAGTTTGAAGATGGCACCTTTCGAAGCTTTATACGGAAGGAGGTGCAGGACACCGTTGTCATGGGACAAAGTTGGAGACCGTCAGTTGTTTGGACCCGATTTGATTAAAGAATCTGAACAGAAGGTGAAGTTGATTCGCGATAGGCTCAAGGTAGCCCAGTCCAGGCAGAAGAGCTACGCAGATTCTAAACGCAAGGAGACAGTTTACGAAACCGGAGACAGAGTTTATCTCCGAGTATCCCCACTTCGAGGAGTTAAGCGCTTTGGAGTTAAGGGAAAATTAGCACCGCGTTTCGTTGGACCATATAAGATCTTGCAATGTATGGGAGAAGTCGCTTATAAGTTGGAATTACCAGAGGGACTGTCAGGAGTTCATGATGTATTCCATGTTTCTCAGCTGAAGAAATGTCACACCGAGATGGCGGAGGAACCGCTAAGAGATACAGTGCCACTTGAAGCAATTTAGTTGAAGGATGACTTAACATATGAGGAGAAACCAGTCAAGATTCTCGAGTTTGTCAGCAGAGTTACCCGCAGCAAGGTTGTCAAGTTTTGTAAAGTTTAGTGGAACCACCACTCAGAGGATGAAGCCACCTGGGAGAGAGAAGAAGATTTGCTCAAGGACCACCCTCACCTATTTTCTAGCCAACCCGAATCTCGAGGGCGAGATTCATCTTAAGGGGGGTAGGTTTGTAACATCCCAAATTTTCAATTTGGAATGTTATACATTAGATCATCATGCATAGCATATTTTCTTGCATTTTGGTCGATCCTAGAAATTTCACGCAACTCAAGGACCCTCGGAGAGAGTTGGAGATTTCGTCATTTTCATATTTGAGTTTTCTCAAATTTTGAAAAGAGGATCATTTGATTTATTTATTTCATCTTCAATTATTTTCCAACATCAAAATATGAGAGAGGGAAATAATATGACTTTTCCCAAATTTAGGAAAAAGAAGATTTAATAAATAAATCAAATTTTGGATTTTTCCAGATTTTAGTTGCATTTTATTTGGATTAGGGAAAAATGCGTTTTCAAAATTTTGCATCTAGGCCCCGAGAAAAGTTCATTTTGTTCGACTCATTTTTAGGAGTCGGGGAAAATTTACTTTGGGAATTTTGGAGTTCCTTTAGATTTTCTTTTCTTTGTTTTTTCGGCGCGCGTATCTATTTAAAAAAAAATCGCAGCGCCCCACCTGGGCCAAGGCCCAGCCGGCCAGGCCGGCCCAGACGCCCCCTCGCGCGCAGCGCGCAGCCGCCGCCGCCTCCGAGTCCGGCTCGGACTCTGCCGCCGCCGCCCCTTGCCTTGCCCCCTCCCCCAAGCCACCCTTCCCCCCCTTTATATACCAAGCCCCCCTCTCCTCCCCACACCACCCCGCCGCCCCACAGCAGCAGCAGCAGCGCCGCGCCGCCGCCGCCGCACGCCGCCAGCGCCGCCGCCGCCGCACGCCGCCAGCGCCGCCGCCGCCTGCCGCCGTCGCCCCGCGCCTCGCCTCGCCTGCCCCGCCGCCTAGCCCCGGTCGCCGGAGCCCCTCGCCGAGGTAGCTGCCATGCCGCGCCACCCCTCCCCTCGTTCGGTTTTTTTCTAAAAAAACCGTTCCGGTTTTCTTTCGTTCTTTGTTTCGGTTTTTTTTCGAAACCCTAGATCAGTTTTTCGTTTGTTTTCGGTTTAGTTGTTTAGCGACCGTTCGCCGGACCGTTCGTCCTAACGAACGCGATCACCGGTTATTCTCGGTTAACGAACGTCCGTTCGTTTACCCGTTCGTCGTTTTCTTTTTGTCGGATTTATTCCGTGAATTTTCTGATCGCGATTTCAGATCCGATCTTCGTTCTAGTTTTTCTTCTCGCTCGTTTATCGGAATCAGGTGATTCAAGCGCCTGGAGTTTCGTTTCGAAACCGCCGTTCCGACTAATCAACTTAAACAAGTTTTTGCTACTATAAATTTTGACCTAGTTTCACTTGCTAGAACCGAGTTGTTTTCTTCCGCCGTTTGTTTTCCGTTACTTTGTTCGGTTCGTTCTTTCTTTGCAACCGGAGTTCTTAAGTTGAACTTTCTGGTTTGATCTCTTGTTCAAGTTTTACCTGTGCATTAGATGAGTACTTATTGTATGCTTGTTGTTTGTCTACGATAGATTACCCGGAGTGCGCCGCCTGTTACTTCGAATCTCTAGGTCTCGCGGATCATCAGCAAGGCAAGTACAACTTTGATCATACCTTTTCTACAACCCAGTTTTATTGCATTAGATCAATCCTCACACATTGCATGATTAGGATCTAATTAAATTGTGGGATGGGAAGAAGATGAGGTAGTACCTATTACCTGTATTATTATGAAACCTTTGGGAGTTACTTCTACGTTTGCTTATTATGCCATGCTATGCTAGTAGACGTGGATTGGGTGAGTGATATCCATGACAGATGTGAGTATTGTTAATTAATGGTTTATCTAAGGTGGCTACTTAAACACACATCTGGGTGGATTGAGGCACCTGGTTTCTATCAGGACTTGCCTGTTTTCTTTGGGACCGCCACCTAGGCTCAAAGGGATCATAAGATCTTTCATACTAGAAACTTCCGTGTGCAGCCACAAGCTATTATGGGCTCTGGCATAGTTGATTAAATCATGCGAACTCTTACAGGGTAGACTAGCAGATGTAGGGGAAAGTAGGTGTACCGGTCTATCCATCGTAAGGTGCTAGCGCTTCTGAAAGACTGTGTCTCGGTCATCCGTTTCTCAAACACCATGTAGTGCGAGAAATCCAACGAAGGAGATCGAGTCTTGTGGGGAAAAGTGCGCAAACCTCTGCAGAGTGTAATAAACTAATCATGATTAGCCGTGTCCCCAGTTATGGACAACTTGAGTATCTAGTACTTGAATATCGTGTGAATCTCACCAGGTTACCTCTAATTAATATTGTTGGGTTTTAATTGTTCACCTAATTGGGATCGGAATGCTGTCAACCATTCTCGATGTTCAACTACCATGATAGTTAAATAAATTCATTCCTTTGTAGTAGGGAAAAACTGGCTTTACGCAAAACTGTAACCATAGAGCTTTCCACCAGCCATACATGCATATAGTATAGCTCATTACTGTTCATTACTCTCTATGTGTTACCTTGCCAGCATATTCCATGTGCTGACCCGTTTTCGGGCTGCAACTTTCATGTTGCAGACTTTTCAGACGATGAGTAAGGTGTTTTTAGGTCGTGGTTCTATACTCAGTGATGCCGTTGGAGTTGATGGACCCATTTATCTTCCAAGCCTTCCGCTGTTATCGATATTAGATGGCCTTAAGCCATATTTATTGTAATAAGTTCTCTTTTGAGACATCAATGTAATGAGTATGTGATTGCTATTCTGCTATAAATCCTTCGAAGTACTGTGTGGTGTCAGCATTACTGATCCAGGGATGACACCGGAGCACAGAGGCTTGATCCATTCGGGTCGGGTCGCCACAGATCTTCATCCTCATCAGGTTGTATGCGTAGAACGTGGAAGGAAGAACTCTCTTCAAGGCATGGTAAAAACTAGAAACCAGATGTACACTTTTTGTGAGTGTATGGCTTAAGGGCTCACGCAATGGTCACGAGGCCAAACCTGAAGAACCTCAAGGCACACAGCACACCGGTGGTTATTCTCGGGAACGAGCCCGACGGGAATACACAACCTCTAGACCCAGTGGCAAAGTGCCTGCTCATCTCGACGTGGTCTTCGAGGAAGGTTGCACGTGGATTTGGGACTACAACATGATCGACGGAAATCATTGTGACTTCATCGTGGACTGCATGGTGCAGATGGAAGCGAGCAATGAAACAGCTGCCATGGCAGGTGAAAATGCTGCCACGACAACAGCTTCATGCGAAAGCTCTTTTTTCGAAAAGAGGGGTTCGCCCCAGCCTCTGCATCAGAACGATGCATATGGCCATGATTATTAATAAGCAAAAGGTCCAACACAAGTCTTCAATTCTCAAACAAAAACCAAAAGAAGGCTCACAGAGAGCAAAACAAAAGCCACAACCGACTGGCAAAAAAAAAGATAGGAACACTAAATGCCTATCCTATTACATGACCGCCATCCAAACCGGTTGAAAATATCTCGTACTACCATCTCCCATTGGGTAGATCCAGTAACCAAACGCTCCCTGGCCTCTGTCAGAGTGAGTAGCGACCACATACGGATCAACGCAGTGGCTCTGAAGATAACCTACAAAAAATGAATATTTGTTGTTCTGTTAAAGACCAAATCATTTCTGCAATTCCAGATTACCCATAATAAAGCACAAACTCCTACACGAATGTGTCTCACCGTGTCCAAATCTATCCCATCAAGCCACACCCCAAATAACATGGTGATGGAATTCAAAGGAGTAATGTTAAATGCTATGTGAACCGTCCGCCACATAATTTTTGCTAGAGGGCAATTGAGAAAGAGGTGTTTGATTGATTCATGTTGGTCACAAAAGCTACATCTCGTAGAACCTGTCCAATTGCATTTTGCCAAATTGTCCTTGGTTAAGATAACTTGTTTATGTACAAACCATATAAACACTTTGATTTTCAAAGGAACTTTGAATTTCCAGACATGTTTCGATCGAGGAATCGCGCTAGATTTGATAACATCCAAGTACATGGATTTAATCGAAAACTCTCCATTCTTAGTTAGTTTCCAGCACAGCTTATCGGGCTGTTGAGACAACTAGACATCCATCAATTTTCTCACAAGATTGAGCCAGGCTTCCCAACGGCTCCCTACTAGCGTCCTCCTAAATTGAATGTTGAGCGGAGTGGACTGCAACATTGTTGCAACGTAAGCGTCTCTACGCTGAACAATGCTATACAGAGATGGATATTGGGGTGCTAGGGGCGTCTCCCCTAGCCATGTATCCTCCCAGGATCTCGTAGAGGTACCATTTCCAACTATGAATCTTGTTCTATTGAAAAAGAGCGATTTAACTCTCATCAACCCTTTCCAAAAAGGCGAGTCAGTCAGCCTCATTGTCACCTGGGACAAGGTTCTAGAGTGGAGATACTTGTTACGTAAGATCTAAGCCCAAGTGGCCTCCGTCTCGACAAAAAGCTTAAACAAACACTTGCTAAGAAGACATATGTTCTTCACCTCCAGGTTTTCAATGCTTAGACCCCCTTAGTCTTTCGGCCTACAGATTATATCCCATTTAGCAAGTCTGTATTTTTGTTTTAGCTCATCACTCTGCCAGAAAAAACGAGATCGATAGAAGTCTAGCCTCTTCCGGACTCCCACGGGAATCTCAAAAAAGGAAAGGAGAAACATGGGCATACTTGTGAGGAACGAGTTAATAAGAATTAGCCGGCCTCCGTATGACATTAGCTTGCCTTTCCAGCAGCCCAATTTCTTCTCAAATCGATCCTCAATACACTCCCATTCTCTGTTGGTCAGCTTACGATGGTGAATTGGTATACCTAAATACGTGAAAGGTAAAGCCCCTAACTCACACCCGAAAAATTGTTTGTACGCATCTTGGTCATCATTAGCTCTTCCAAAATAGAACAATTCGCTCTTATGGGAGTTAATCTTTAACCCGGTCAATTATTCGAATAAGCATAACACCAACTTCATGTTTTGCGCTTTTGCCAAGTCATGCTCCATGAAGACGATAGTATCATCAGCGTACTGCAGGATGGATACACCTCCGTCAACTAAGTGCGGGACAAGGCCCCCTACCTGGCCCGCCTCCTTAGCCCTTCATGTAAGAATTGCCAACATATCAGCCACTATGTTGAAAAGACTAGGTGACATCGGATCTCCTTGCCTCAGTCCTTTGTGTGTTTAGAAGTAGTGACCTATGCCATCATTCACTTTAATCCCAACATTCCCTTTTTGCGTGGAAGAGTCTACCTGGCTTCTCCAGGCTTGATCAAAACCTTTCATATGCAAAGCCTTTTGAAGGGAAGGCCATTTGACCTTATCGTATGCTTTCTCAAACTCCACTTTGAAAACAAATCCATCTAGTTTTTTCGTGTGGATTTCATGGAGAGTTTCATGCAGGACCACAACCCCTTCTAAGATGTTTCTGTCCGGCATGAAAGCAGTTTGGGACGGGTGCACCACAGAGTGCACAATTTGCGCAAGCCTGTTCGTCCCGACCTTGGTGAAAATTTTGAAACTTACATTAAGAAGACAGATAGGCCTGAACTGCTCGATACGAATAGCCTCTGTTTTCTTAGGAAGTAAAGTTATCGTTCCAAAATTTAATTGAAAAAACTGAAGCTGTCTAGAGAATAAGTAATGGAACATCGGGAGCAAATCTCCTTTGATAATATGCCAGCACTTTTTATAAAACTCTGCCGAAAAACCATCCGGCCCTGGAGCCTTATTGTTTTTCATTTGTGCAATGGCCTCAAACACCTCTTTCTCCTAAATGGGGCGGTCAGAATATCATTCTCATTTGCCGCAAGTTGAGGGACATCCTCAACCCTGGACTCATCTAAGGATACAAAATTATCCTCCGGAAGTCCAAACAACTGCTTATAGTAATTAGTTACATAAACTTTAAGGTTCTCTTGTCCTAGAATCGTCCCCTCGTCTTTCTCAAGCTGAAATATCCTCTTCTTTCGGTGCTTTCCATTTGCAATCATATGAAAGAATTGAGTGTTGTCATCCCCTTGGATGATTTTGCGAACTTTAGCTCACAATGCCCACTTCAATTCCTCCTCTCGAAGGAGTTCTTTCAGTCTCACCTCCGCCTCCATTATAGTTTCTAGCTCTCTGGTATCTAAAATAGTGGATCCAGCTTTTATATCGAGGGATTGAATAAGTAGAAGGAGCATTTCCTTCTCAGCCTTATATAGCCCATGCGTATACTTTGCCCATCCACGAAGGAATCTTCGTAGATGCCTAATCTTATTCTGCCATCTTTCAACAGGAGATCTCCCTCCTAAATCTTTAGCCCATTCCCTTGCTATCAGATCTAGGAAACCTTCTCTTTCAAACCACGATAATTTGAAAGAAAGTAATTTTTATTCCCCACACGGGTGGCCTCACCAGAATCAATTAGCAACAGAGTGTGATCCGAGACTGCGTGTGATAACGCTTGGACTGTTACCAGGGGAAACTTCTGCTCCCATTCGACGCTGGCGAGGACACGGCCCAACTTCTCAAAAGTCGGGTTTGGTAACGAATTAGCCCAAGTGAATTTCCTACCAGAAAGCTCTATCTCTCTAAGATCCAAGCTTTCGATTATGGTATTGAACATAAATGACCATCTGCCGTCAAAATTCTCATTGTTCTTTTCCTCCCTTCTTCGAATAATGTTAAAATCGCCCTCAACGAGAATTGGGAGCTGCTCACTACCACAAATACGGACGAGATCAGCCAAGAAATCAGGTTTGAGTTCTGGCTGCGCGGCACCATACACCGCCACCAATGCCCAATTAAACCCATCGGCCTTTGATCTGACCCAAAATTTTACCGCAAAGTCCCCCATGACCACACTCCGAACTTCCAATGAATCACACTTAACTCCAAGTAAGATCCCGCCGGACCTTCCTCTTGGAGGTAGACAATGCCAGTCGAAGTCGACACCCCCAGAAAGAGTGCTAATAACTGGGGGGGGTGAAGTTGTCCCTTCCAGTTTAGGAAAGGGCGATAAAGTCCAGCTTGTGTTCAATAGACGCATCGGCTAGAAACCTCCTTTTAGCCAAGTCTTTAAGACCTCTACTATTCCCAAAAAATTCCTCTCATATTTCATCATGAATTTTTTTTAAAGGTACAGATCCTAGCACTTCTACGTACAGCTGAAACTGGATAAACCTTCCGTTTCCACTTCCGCTTAGGCTTATTTTGGTCTGTCAGCCGATCCTCACAACCGGCCTTCGTGGACCTAACCTCTGGAACATCAACATGCATCGAGTCCCTAGGGGAACTGAAATCCTCTTCTTCCTCTGTCTCAGAAAGTGTAGGAGCAAGATCCGCACAAAAACTATTAAGAACCCTGACTCCCAACGCGTCTATGTCGGGTTCATGGGTTTAACAGCAGCTAGATTATGAATCATTTCCAAAGCACGCTCTGCTTCTAGATCGAGGAAATCATTAATTGATCTAGTGATTTCATTACCATTACTACCTAGTGAGACCCCTAATTGATTTGCATTGTGAACAATCTCATCATTGGAAAAATGTAAAATTGAATTAGACGTATTGACTGACATACCAGTAGTGACCTCAACATCACGAAGCTTGGCCGCCAGCATAGCGCACCTCAGCTTCATGTCATCAACATCCGGCTGCTCCTGAAGATGACTACTCATCCGTCGTCCTTCAGAAACAGGATCCTGGATCCCTCCAAACGCAATGATCTTCTCCCGCGTGGGCCCGTTTGAGGTGGGGCCTCCTTCCCAACCCCCAAGAGAGCTTAACTAAAATGGAACAACCGAACAACCTCCTAGAGCAGTGGAAGCCTCCCGCGCATCGACTGGTGGCCAGACCCCAGAGACACCACCGGAACCACACGAACCGTCGGCGCCAAGGGAGAGGAAGGGGTGAAGGCCGCCTGCCCACGCCCCCTCCTGACCTGGTCCCACCGGCTGAGTGAGGCGATGTCACCACCGGACACGCCACTCGGGGCGAAGCAGATGCCACCAAGGGAGAAGTGGGGATGAAGAACTCCTGCCCACGTCCCCCTTCCGGTCCTGCCACCGAAGCCGAGCACGATGAAGGAGATGCAGGGCGGAGGCCTCCTGCCCGCCCCCCACCCTGTCTGGCCGCCAAAGGAGAGTTAGGGGTGGAGGCCTCTTCCCCTCGCCCCCACCCAGTCTGACCGCCCCGCTGGCCCACGGCACGGCCTCCTCGGCAGCAGTCCTAACTGGGCTCCTCGCCTGCAGAGAAGCACCACCCAGGTCAGACGCTACTGGTGCTGTTGGTACCATCTCCGCCAAGGGTAACACAACAACAAACTCAGCATCCACGGGAGCATCAGCATCAACAAAATCCAAGGTAGGGAGCGATCGCTCAAACACGTCATCACGCTCCACCCAATCACTCCACAATCTCGGAGGAGCGGATGCAGGCTCGAATGAACCAAATCTCAAGGTGCTCTGCTACCTCTTGAGCACTGCGTTGGTTTTCCCCAAAGAGGAAGGGATGATGCAGCAAAGTAGCATAAGTATTTCCTCAGTTTTTGAGAACCAAGGTATCAATCCAGTAGGAGGATACGCGCGACTCCCTCGTACCTGCAGACTGTTCAAGATATCTTCCGATATTCGGATATATCGGCCGATTTATCGCTTACCCGTGTCTCACTGATAAGATAAATAGGCCGATAAATCATCCGATATGGTGATAAATTGGCCGATATGCCGATAAACTGGCCGACTTACCCCTTATCATGGGTCGACCGATAAGTTCCCGATAAGCGATATCCCCAACATTGACCTGCACAAAACAAATAAATCCTCGCAACCAACTCGATAAGGGGTTGTCAATCCCTACACAGCCACTTACGAGAGTGAGATCTGATAGATATGAAAGATAATATTTTTGGTATTTTTATGATAAAGATGAAATGTAAAAAGCAAAAGAAATAACTAAGTATTGTAATATTAATATGATGAAGATAGACCCGGGGGCCATAGGTTTCACTAGTGGCTTCTCTCAAGAGCATAAGTATTCTATGGTGGGTGAACAAATTACTGTTGAGCAATTGACAGAATTGAGCATAGTTATGAGAATATCTAGGTATGATCATGTACATAGGCATCACGTCCGAGACAAGTAGACCGACTCCTGCCTGCATCTACTACTATTACTCCACTCATCGACTGCTATCCAGCATGCATCTAGAGTATTGAGTTAATGAAAACAGAGTAACGCCTTAAGCAAGATGACATGATGTAGAGGGATAAACTCATGCAATATGATGAAAACCCCATCTTGTTATCCTCGATGGAAACAATACAATACGTGCCTTGCTGCCCCTACTGTCACTAGGAAAGGACACCGCAAGATTGAACCCAAAGCTAAGCACTTCTCCCATTGCAAGAAAGATCAATCTAGTAGGCCAAACCAAACCGATAATTCGAAGAGACTTGCAAAGATAACCAATCATACATAAAAGAATTCAGAGAAGATTCAAATATTATTCATAGATAGACTTGATCATAAACCCACAATTCATCGGTCTCAACAACCACACCGCAAAAAGAAGATTACATCGAATAGATCTCCACAAGAGAGGGGGAGAACATTGTATTGAGATCCAAAAAAAGAGAATAAGCCATCTAGCTAATAACTATGGACCCATAGGTCCGAGGTGAACTACTCACATTTCATCGGAGGGGCTATGGTGATGATGTAGAAGCCCTCCGTGATCGATCCCCCTCCGACAAAGCTCCGGAACAGGCCCCAAGATGGGATCTCGTGGATACAGAAAGTTGCGGCGGTGGAATTAGGGTTTTGGCTCCGTATCTAATCGTTTGGGGGTACGTAGGTATATATAGGAGAAAGGAGTACGTCGGTGGAGCAACAGGGGGCCCACGAGGGTGGAGGGCGCGCTTGGGGGTAGGCGCGCCCCTATCTCATGGCCTCCTCTCTTGTGTCTTGACGTGGGGTCCAAATCTCCTAGGTCTTGTTCATTGAGAAAATCACGTCCCCGAAGGTTTCATTCCATTTGGACTCCGTTTGATATTCCTTTTCTTCGAAACCCTAAAATAGGCAAACAAAACAACAATTCTGGGCTGGGCCTCCGGTTATTAGGTTAGTCCCAAAATAATATAAAAGTGGATAATAAAGCCCAATAATGTCCAAAACAGTAGATAATATAGCATGGAGCAATCAAAAATTATAGATACGTTGGAGACGTATCAAGCATCCCCAAGCTTAATTCCTGCTCGTCCTCAAGTAGGTAAATGGTAAAAACAGAATTTTTGATGCGGAGTGCTACTTGGCATAATTTTAATGTAATTCTTCTTAATTGTGGTATGAATATTCCGATCCGAAAGATTCAAGACAAAAGTTCATATTGACATAAAAATAATAATACTTCGAGCATACTAACTAAGCAATTATGTCTTCTCAAAATAACATGGTCAACGAAAGTTCATCCCTACAAAATCATATAGTTTAGTCATGCTTCATTTTCGTCACACAAGAATGCTCTCATCATGCACAACCCCGATGACAAGCCAAGTAATTGTTTCATACTTTAGTAATCTCAAAACCTATAAACTTCCACGCAATACATGAGAGCGAGCCATGGACATAGCACTATGGGTGGTATAGAATATGATGATGGGGGTTATGTGGAGAAGACAAAAAAGGAGATAGTCTCACATCAACAAGGCTAATCAATGGGCTATGGAGATGCACATCGATTAATGTTAATGCAAGGAGTAGGGATTGCCATGCAACGGATGCACTAGAGCTATAAATGTATGAAAGCTCAACAAAAGAAACTAAGTGGGTGTGCATCCAACTTGCTTGCTCACAAAGACCTAGGGCACTTGAGGAGGCCCATTGTTGGAATATACAAGCCAAGTTCTAAAATGAAAATTTCCCACTAGTATATGAAAGTGACAAGACAAAAGACTCTCTATCATGAAGATTATGGTGCTACTTTAAAGCACAAGTGTGGAAAAAGGATAGTAGCATTGTCCCTTCCTTTTATTTATTTTTTATTTGGCAATCTTTTTTTGGCCTTTTTTGGGACTATGTTCTATGAATGATGATCATCACACTTCTATTTATTTACAACTCAATGATTACAACTCGATACTTAGAACAAGATATGACTCTATATGAATGCCTCCGGCGGTGTACCGGGATATGCAATGAACCAAGAGTGACATGTATGAAATAATTATGAATGGTGGCTTTGCCACAAATACTATGTCAACTACATGATCATGCTAAGCAATATGACAATGATGAATGTGTCATGATGAACGGAATGGTGGAAAGTTGCATGGCAATATATCTCGGAATGGCTATGGAAATGCCATAATAGGTAGGTATGGTGTCTATTTTGAGGAAGATATAAGGAGGTTTATGTGTGAAAGAGTGTATCATATCACGGGGTTTGGATGCACCGGCGAAGTTTGCACCAACTCTCAATGTGAGAAAGGGCAATGCACGGTACCGAAGAGGCTAGCAATGATGGAAGGGTGAGAGTGCGTATAATCCATGGACTCAACATTAGTAATAAAGAACTCACATACTTATTGCAAAAATCTACAAGTCATCAAAAACCTCGGCACTACGCGCATGCTCCTAGGGGGATAGATTGGTAGGAAAAGACCATCGTTCGTCCCCGACCACCACTCATAAGGAAGACAATCAAATAACACCTCATGTTTAAATTTTGTTACATAACGTTTACAATACGTGCATGCTACGGGACTTGCAAACTTCAACACAAGCATTTCTCAAATTCACAACTACTCAACTAGCACGACTTTGATATTATTACCTCCATATCTCAAAACAATCATCAAGCATCAAACTTCTCTTAGTATTCAAAACACTCATAAGAAAAAAAATCATCTTGAACACCTAGCATATTAGGATTACTTAAGCAAATTACCATGCTATTTAAGACTCTCAAAATAATCTAAGTGAAGCATGAGAGATCAATAGTTTCTATAAAACAAATCCACCACCGTGCTCTAAAAGATATAAGTGAAGTACTAGAGCAAAACTATATAACTCAAAAGATATAAGCGAAGCACATAGAGTATTCTAACAAATTCCAAATCACATATGGTTCTCTCAAAAGGTGTGTACAGCAAGGATGATTGTGGTAAACTAACAAATAAAGACTCAAATAATACAAGACGCTCCAAGCAAAACACATACCATGTGGTAAATAAAAATATAGCTCCAAGTAAAGTTACCGATAGAAGTAGACGAAAAGAGGGGATGCCTTCCGGGGCATCCCCAAGGCTTGGCTTTTAGGTGTCCTTAGATTATCTTGGGGGTGCCATGGGCATCCCCAAGCTTAGGCTCTTGCCACTCCTTGTTCCATAATCCATCAAATCTTTACCCAAAACTTGAAAACTTCACAACACAAAACTTAAAGTAGAAAATCTCGTGAGCTCCGTTAGCGAAAGAAAACAAAAGACCACTTCAAGGTACTGTAATGAACTCATTTTTTATTTATATTGGTGTTAAACCTACTGTATTCCAACTTATCTATGGTTTATAAACTATTTTACTAGCCATAGATTCATCAAAATAAGCAAACAACACACAAAAAACAAAAAATGTCAAAAACATAACTGTCTGTAGTAATCTGTAGCTAGCGCAAGATCTGGAACCCCAAAAATTCTAAAATAAATTGCTGGACGTGAGGAATCTATCTATTAATCGTCTTCAAGACGAATTAACTAAATATCACTTTCGAAATAAAAATGGCAGCAGTTCTCGTGAGCGCTAAAGTTTCTGTTTTTTACAGCAAGATTAACAAGACTTTCCCCAAGTCTTCCCAACGGTTCTACTTGGCACAAACACTAATTAAACACGAAAAACACAACCTAAACAGAGGCTAAATAAATTATTTATTACTAAATAGGCACAAAAATCAAGGAATAAAAATAAAATTGGGTTGCCTCCCAACAAGCGCTATCGTTTAACGCCCCTAGCTAGGCATAACAAGCAAGGATAGATCTAGGTATTGCCATCTTTGGTAGGCTATCCATAAGTGGCTCTCATAATAGATTCATAAGGTAATTTAATTTTCTTTCTAGGAAAGTGTTCCATGCCTTTCATTAACAGAAATTGGAATCTAATATTTCCTTCCTTCATATCAATAATTGCACCAATCGTTCTAAGGAAAGGTCTACCAAGAATAATAGGACATGAAGAATTGCAATCTATGTCAAGAACAATAAAATCTACTGGCACATAATTCCTATTTGCAACAATAAGAACATCATTAATTCTTCCCATAGGTTTCTTAATAGTGGAATCCGCAAGGTGCCAGTTTAGAGAGCAATCATAAAAATCACGGAAACCTAACAAATCACACAAAGTTTTTGGAATCGTGGAAACACTAGCACCCAAATCACATAAAGCATGGCATTCATGATATTTAATTTTAATTTTAATAGTTGGTTCCCACCCATCATAAATTTTTCTAGGAATAGAAACTTCTAATTCAAGTTTTTCTTCATAAGATTGCATCAAGGCATCAACGATATGTTTAGTGAACGCTTTATTTTGACTATAAGCGTGAGGAGAATTTAGCACGGATTGAAACAAGTAAATACAATCAATCAAAGAGCAATTTTCATAATTAAATTCCTTGAAATCCAAAATGGTGGGTTTAGAAACATCTAGGGTTTTAATTTCTTCGATCCCACTTTCATCAATTTTAGCATCAAGATCTAAAAACTCCGAATTCTTGGAACGTCCTCTAGGTAAAGGTGGATCATATTTAGTCCCATCATTATTAAGATTCATATTTCAAAACAAATATTTAATAGGGGACACATCAATAACTTTTAGATCTTCATCTTTATTTTCATAGGAACTAGAGGAACACACTCTTATAAAGGCATCTTTTTTAGCATGCATCCTAGCGGTTCTTTCTTTGCACTCATCAATGGAAATGCTCATGGCTTTGAGAGACTCATTGATATCATGCTTAGGTGGAATATATCTAAGTTTCAAAGAATCAACATCAAGAGAAATTCTATCGACGTTCCTAGCCAACTCATCAATCTTAAGCAATTTTTCTTCAATCAAAGCATTAAAATTCTTTTGCGAAGTAATAAATTCTTTAATATTAGATTCAAAATCAGAGGGCATCTTATTATAATTTCCATAAGAATTGTTGTAGGAATTACCATAATTATTAGAGGGATTACTAGGATAAGGCCTATGATTAAAATTTCCTCTATACGCGTTGTTACCAAAATTGTTCCTACCAACAAAATTTACATCCATAGATTCATTATTATTTTCAATCAAAGTAGACAAGGGCATATCATTAGGATCAGAAGAGACACTTTTACTAGCAAATAATTTCATAAGTTCATCCATCTTTCCACTCAAGACATTAATTTCTTCTATCGCATGCACCTTTTTATTAGTAGATCTTTCAATATGCCATTGAGAATAATTAACCATAATATTATCTAGGAGTTTAGTAGCTTCTCCTAAAGTGATTTCCATAAAAGTGCCTCCCGCGGCTGAATCTAAAAGATTTATAAAAGCAAAATTCAATCCGGCGTAAAATTTTTGTATAAGCATCCACAAATTCAAACCATGAGTAGGGCAATTACGTATCATTAATTTCATCCTCTCCCAAGCTTGTGCAACATGTTCATGATCAAGTTGCTTAAAATTCATAATATCATTTCTAAGGGAGTTGATCTTAGCGGGAGGAAAATACTTAGAGATAAAAGCATCTTTTCACTTATTCCATGAATCAATACTATTTTTAGGCAAAGACGAAAACCAAGCTTTAGCACGATCTCTAAGCGAAAAAGGAAATAGCTTCAATTTAACAATATCGTTATCCACATCTTTCTTCTTTTGCATATCACACAAATCAACGAAGCTATTCAGATGGGTAGCGGTATCTTCACTAGGAAGGCCAGAAAACGGATCTTTCATGACAAGATTCAACAAAGCAATATTAATTTCACAAGATTCAGCATCGGTAAGAGGAGCAATCGGAGTGCTAATAAAATCATTGTTGTTGGTATTGGTAAAGTCACACAATTTAGTATTATCTTGAGCCATTGTGACAAGCAAACAAACTAACACACAAGCAAACAAAAAGCAAGCGGGCAAAAAGAAGCAAATAGAGAAAGAGAGGGAGGATAGAGAGAGAGGGCGAATAAAACGGCAAGGGTGAAGTGGGGGAGAGGAAAACGAGAGGCAAATGGCAAATAATGTAATGCGGGAGATAGGGATTGTGATGGGTACTTGGTATATTGACTTTTGCGTAGACTCCCCGGCAACGGCGCCAGAAATCCTTCTTGCTACCTCTTGAGCACTGCGTTGGTTTTCCCCGAAGAGGAAGGGATGCTGCAGCAAAGTAGCGTAAGTATTTCCCTCAGTTTTTGAGAACCAAGGTATCAATCCAGTAGGAGGATACGCGCGAGTCCCTCGTACCTACACAAAACAAATAAATCCTCGCAACCAACGCGATAAGGGGTTGTCAATCCCTACACGGCCACTTACGAGAGTGAGATCTGATAGATATGATAAGATAATATTTTTGGTATTTTTATGATAAAGATGCAAAGTAAAATAAAAGCAAAGTAAAAAAGCAAAATAAATAACTAAGTATTGTAAGATTAATATGATGAAGATAGACCCGGGGGCCATAGGTTTCACTAGTGGCTTCTCTCAAGAGCATAAGTATTCTACGGTGGGTGAACAAATTACTGTTGAGCAATTGACAGAATTGAGCATAGTTATCAGAATATCTAGGTATGATCATGTATATAGGCATCATGTCCGAGACAAGTAGACTGACTCCTGCCTGCATCTACTACTATTACTCCACTCATCGACTGCTATCCAGCATGCATCTAGAGTATTAAGTTAATGAAAACAGAGTAACGCCTTAAGCAAGATGACATGATGTAGAGGGATAAACTCATGAAATATGATGAAAACCCCATCTTGTTATCCTCGATGGCAACAATACAATATGTGCCTTGCTGCCCCTACTGTCACTGGGAAAGGACACCGCAAGATTGAACCCAAAGCTAAGCACTTCTCCCATTGCAAGAAAGATCAATCTAGTAGGCCAAACCAAACTGATAATTCGAAGAGACTTGCAAAGATAACCAATCATACATAAAAGACTTCAGAGAAGATTCAAATATTATTCATAGATAGACTTGATCATAAACCCACAATTCATCAATCTCAACAAACACACCGCAAAAAGAAGATTACATCGAATAGATCTCCACAAGAGAGGGGGAGAACATTGTATTGAGATCCAAAAAGAGAGAAGAAGCCATCTAGCTAATAACTATGGACCCGTAGGTCTGAGGTGAACTACTCACACTTCATTGGATGGGCTATGGTGATGATGTAGAAGCCCTCCGTGATCGATGCCCCCTCCGGCGGAGCTCCGGAACAGCCCCCAAGATGGGATCTCGTGGATACAGAAAGTTGCGGCGATGGAATTAGGGTTTTGGCTTCGTATCTGATCGTTGGGGGTACGTAGGTATATATAGGAGGAAGGAGTACATCAGTGGAGCAACAGGGGGCCCACGAGGGTGGAGGGCGTGCCTGGGGGGGGGGGTAGGCGCCCCCTACCTCGTGGCCTCCTCTCTTGTGTCTTGACATGGGTTCCAAGTCTCCCGGGTCTTGTTCATTGAGAAAATCACGTTCCCGAAGGGTTCATTCCGTTTGGACTCCGTTTGATATTCCTTTTCCTCGAAACCCTAAAATAGAAAAAAACAACAATTCTGGGCTGGGCCTCCGATTAGTAGGTTAGTCCCAAAAATAATAAGAAAGTGGATAATAAAGCCCAATAATGTCCAAAACAATAGATAATATAGCATGGAGCAATCAAAAATTATAGATACGTTGGAGACGTATCATGCTCATGGGTGCAGTCGTGGATGGTGAAGTCCCTTTCCCGGATGCCGTCACGTCAGATCCTTGGATGTTAGACACGTCGTGTCCACGGTCTTCCTGTCGCACCTCCTTGTTACCCGAACCAACATCCTTATCCAGCATGTCAACATCATTCGCTGCCAAAGCCTTAGAGAAAAGCTCGGTGTCCTTGAACTCAATCTCGAGGTTATAAATCATGCCTCTATGGGTCCACTTAACGACATCTGGCACGTACTCAATATCGAGGATGCTAACAAGCAATCCGGCCACTCCATGAGCACGGGTAAAGGCCATATCCACCCTTTCGGTTTTTCCAACCAACGTCCCCACGCTAGCCGCAACTCGAACATCATTCAGCAGCTTGGACGGTGCCCCCGAGAAACAAAGCCAAACCCGAGTGAGTGGTTTACCTTTGGGCTCAACCTTTTTCCACTCATGAAACTCGAGGATGCACTCAGTGCCTGGAACTTTGCACAACCCGAAAATCAGGAGTCGCTCGAAATCCTCAGTCGAGGGAAAGTCCACCTTGTACATATTATACTCGAGCCCGATAAGTTCCCATTGATGGTTACCTGGTGCCAACTCATTCAGCCTGTGCAAGATATGTGCATCGGTCGAGTCACCCTTGGTAACTTTCACCACCCTCGTGGTTGCACTCTGAGGCACATCAGGTATCTCCGTAGCACTAGGAGACCCGAAAAACATCAACTCAGCGCAGCACACACCATAGATCATAACACCCGGCATGGGCTCACGCAAAAGTGGGCACTCTCCCGAAGCATGCATTGGTTTGGAACAAGTATCAAAAAGCTCAGCAGTACATTCAGCAATGAAGTGTCCCTGTTCACCACAGCGATAGCAAAGCATTTTCTCTTTCTTGCGGGGCCATCTGCTAGCTTTCTCACCACCCGGCATGTCAGGCGCTCCAACAGAGCCTGCTACTGCCGTCTCGTTCACGGGCACCGCCGCAGTAGCCAAAGCTGACACTGTAGCCAGGACCTGTCCAGACAATGCGGGCATCTGCTGAACAACCACCTCCGAAGACACCACCGGCTCAGCGATGTCAGTGACGGTAGTGGCAGGCGGTGGAGGCTGACGGTAATGGTTCTTGCCACCGTGGCCGTTCCGAGATCCTCTAAAACCACCTCTCTATCTATAGTCCGGGCCGGATGCCCGCTCAACAAAACCTCCCGGAGGGCCGAGAAACGGACACTCCGCCATCCCATCGCTCTGCCAGGCATAACCACACCTTCCGCCCAAGGATGACGAGCCGCAATGTTGACCTTCACCATACACATCATAGCCATCGTCTCCCCATTGACCTCGGTGATGTCCGCGATGAAGGAAATATGCCCTAGAGGCAATAATAAAGTTATTATTTATTTCCTTATTTCATGATAAATGTTTATTATTCATGCTAGAATTGTATTAACCAGAAACATAATACAAGTGTGAATACATAGACAAACAGAGTGTCACTAGTATGCCTCTACTTGACTAGCTCGTTAATCGAAGATGGTTATGTTTCCTAACCATAGACATGTGTTGTCATTTGATTAACGGGATCACATCATTAGGAGAATGATGTGATTGACATGACCCATTCCATTAGCTTAGCACCCGATCGTTTAGTATGTTGCTATTGCTTTCTTCATGACTTACACATGTTCCTATGACTATGAGATTATGCAACTCCCGTTTGCCAGAGGAACACTTTGTGTGCTACCAAACGTCACAACGTAACTGGGTGATTATAAAGGAGCTCTACAGGTGTCTCCAAAGGTACATGTTGGGTTGGCGTATTTCGAGATTAGGATTTGTCACTCCGATTGTTGGAGAGGTATCTCTGGGCCCTCTCGGCAATGCACATCACATAAGCCTTGCAAGCATTGCAACTAATGAGTTAGTTGCGAGATGATGTATTACGAAACGAGTAAAGAGACTTGCCAGTAACGAGATTGAACTAGGTATTGAGATACCGACGATCGAATCTCGGGCAAGTAACATACCGATGACAAAGGGAACAATGTATGTTGTTATGCGGTCTGACCGATAAAGATCTTCGTAGAATATGTGGGAGCCAATATGAGCATCCAGGTTCCGCTATTGGTTATTGACCAGAGACGTGTCTCGGTCATGTCTACATTGTTCTCGAACCCGTAGGGTCCGCACGCTTAAGGTTTCGATAACAGTTATATTATGAGTTTATGAGTTTTGATGTACCGAAGGAGTTTGGAGTCCCGGATGAGATCGGGGACATGACGAGGAGTCTTGAAATGGTCGATACATAAAGATCAATATATTGGATGACTATATTCGGACATCGGAAAGTTTCCGAGTGATTCGGGTATTTTCGGAGGTACCGGGGAGTTATCGGGATACGAGGAAGAAGCAATGGGCCTTAATGGGCCTTAGTGGGAAGGACCAGGAGGTGGCGCGCACCCCTCCCAAGCCCAGTCCGAATTGGACAAGGGGTTTGGGGCGCGACCCCTCTCTCCCTTCCTTCCCCTCTTCCCCCCTTTCCCCCCTTCTCCTAGTTGGACCAGGAAAGGAGGAAACCTACTCCAACTAGGAGTAGGAATCCTACTCCTCCTTGGCGCGCCCCAAGGGCCGGCCGGCCTCCCCCTTGCTCCTTTATATACGGGGGCATGGGGCACCCCATAGACAGAAGTTGATCCACGTGATCATATTCTTAGCCGTGTGCGGTGCCCCCTTCCACCATAGTCCTCGATAATATTGTAGCGATGCTTAGGCGAAGCCCTGCGACAGTAGTACATCAAGATCGTCACCACGCCGTCGTGCTGACGGAACTCTTCCCCGACACTTTGCTGGATCGGAGTCCAGGGATCGTCATCGAGCTAAACGTGTGCTAGAACTCGCGGGTGCCGTAGTTTCGATGCTTGATTGGTCAGATCGTGAAGACGTATGACTACATCAACCGCGTTGATATAACGCTTCCGCTTTCGGTCTACAAGGGTACGTAGATCACACTCTCCCCTCTCGTTGCTATACATCACCATGATCTTGTGTGTGCGTAGGAAATTTTTGAAATTACTACGTTCCCCAACAGTGGTATCAGAGCCAGGTTTTATGTGTTGATGTTATATGCACGAGTAGAACACAAGTGAGTTGTGGGCGATATAAGTCATACCGCTTACCAGCATGTCATACTTTGGTTTGCCAGTATTGTTGGATGAAGCGGCCCGGACCGACATTACGCGTACGCTTACGCGAGACTGGTTCTACCGACGTGCTTTGCACATAGGTGGCTAGCGGGTGTCAGTTTCTCCAACTTTAGTTGAACCGAGTGTGGCTACGCCCGGTCCTTGCGAAGGTTAAAACAGCACCAACTTGACAAACTATCATTGTGGTTTTGATGCGTAGGTAAGATTGGTTCTTGCTTACGCCCGTAGCAGCCACGTAAAACTTGCAACAACAAAGTAGAGGACGTCTAAGTTGTGTTTTGCAGGGCATGTTGTGATGTGATATGGTCAAGACATGATGCTAAATTTTATTGTATCAGATGATCATGTTTTGTAACCAAGTTATCGGCAACTGGCAGGAGCCATATGGTTGTCGCTTTATTGTATGCAATGCAATTGCGTTGTAATGCTTTACTTTATCACTAAGCGGTAGCGATAGTCGTGGAAGCATAAGATTGGCGAGACGACAACGATGCTACGATGGAGATCAAGGTGTCACGCCGGTGACGATGGTGATCATGATGATGCTTCGGAGATGGAGATCACAAGCACAAGATGATGATGGCCATATCATATCACTTATATTGATTGCATGTGATGTTTATCTTTTATGCACCATTGCCAAAGTTCGTTGTGCCTAGACACCACGTGATGATCGGGTGTGATAAGCTCTACGTCCATCTACAACGGGTGCAAGCCAGTCTTGCACATGTAGAATACTCAGGTTAAACTTGACGAGCCTAGCATATGCAGATATGGCCTCGGAACACTGAGACCGAAAGCTCGAGCGTGAATCATATGGTAGATATGATCAACATAATGATGTTCACCATTGAAAGCTATTCCATTTCACGTGATGATCGGTTATGGTTTAGTTGATTTGGATCACGTGATCACTTAGAAGATTAGAGGGATGTCTATCTAAGTGGGAGTTCTTAAGTAATATGATTAATTGAACTTAAATTTATCATGAACTTAGTCCTGGTAGTATTTTGCAAATCATGTTGTAGATCAATAACTCGCGTTGTTGCTTCCCTGTGTTTATTTTGATATGTTCCTAGAGAAAATTGTGTTGAAAGATGTTAGTAGCAATGATGCGGATTGGATCCGTGATCTGAGGTTTATCCTCATTGCTGCACAGAAGAATTATGTCCTTGATGCACCGCTAGGTGACAGACCTATTGCAGGAGCAGATCAGACGTTATGAACGTTTGGCTAGCTCAATATGATGACTACTTGATAGTTTAGTGCACCATGCTTAACGGCTTAGAACCGGGACTTCAAAGACGTTTTGAACGTCATGGACCATATGGATGTTCCAGGAGTTGAAGTTAATATTTCAAGCAAATACCCGAGTTGAGAGATATAAAGTTTCCAACAAGTTCTATAGCTAAAAGATGGAGGAGAATCGCTCAACTAGTGAGCATGTGCTCAGATTGTCTGGGTACTACAATCGCTTGAATCAAGTGGGAGTTAATCTTCCAAATAAGATAGTAATTGACAGAATTCTCTAGTCACCACCACCAAGTTAGTAGAACTACGTGATGAACTATAGTATGCAAGGGATGACGAAAATGACTCACGAGCTTTTCATGATGATGAAAAGTCGATGAAGGTAGAAATCAAGAAAGAGCATCAAGTGTTGATGGTTCACAAGACCAATAGTTTCAAGAAAAGGGGAACTTCAAGAAGAACGGCAAGCAAGTTGCTGCTCAAGTGAAGAAGCCCAAGTCTGGTCCTCAGCCTGAGACTAAGTGCTTATACTGCAAAGGGACTGGTCACTGGAAGCGGAACTACCCCAAGTATTTGGCGGATAAGAAGGATGGCAAAGTGAACATAAGTATATTTGATATACATGTTATTGATGTGTACTTTACTACTCCCTCCGTTCCTAAATATAGGGTGTATAGTTTTTGGCACGGAAATTAAAGAACGCACGTGGAGGGAAAATTTCACAAGTTTTGGGCGAGATTACACCTGACTAATTGACATGAGAAAATAGAGGAGCTTGCATGATATAAGTAAATGTAATCAAATCCCAAAACAAATTATCCAAACGAGTGGTGCAACACAATAAACCTTATATTTCGGTTTTTTCTCAAAAATCTATACTCCTTATATCAAGGAACGGAGGGAGTAGTGTTTATAGCAACCCCTCAGTATTTGATACTAGTTCAGTTGCTAAGATTAGTAACTCGAAACGGGAGTTGCAGAATAAACGGAGACTAGTTAAGGGTGAAGTGACGATGTGTGTTGGAAGTGGTTCCAAGATTGATATGATCATCATCGCACACTCCCTATACTTTCGGGATTAATGTTGAACCTAAATAAGTGTTATTTGGTGTTTGCGTTGAGCATGAATATGATTTGATCATGTTTATTGTAATACGGTTATTCATTTAAGTAAGAGAATAAATTGTTGTTCTATTTACATGAATAAAACCTTATATGGTTACACACCCAATGAAAATAGTTCATTGGATCTCAATCGTAGTGATACACATATTCATAATGTTGAAGCCAAAAGATGCAGAGTTGATAATGATAGTGCAACTTATTTGTGGCACTGCCGTTTAGGTCATATTGGTGTAAAGCGCATGAAGAAACTCCATGCTGATGGGCTTTTGGAACCACTTGATTATGAATCACTTGGTACTTGCGAACCGTGCCTCATGGGCAAGATGACTAAAACACCGTTCTCCGGTACTATGGAGAGAGCAACAGATTTGTTGGAAATCATACATACAGATGTATGTGGTCCAATGAATGTTGAAGCTCGTGGCAGATATCGTTATTTTCTCACCTTCACAGATGATTTAAGCAGATATGGGTATATCTACTTAATGAAACATAAGTCTGAAACATTTGAAAAGTTCAAAGAATTTCAGAGTGAAGTTGAAAATCATCGTAACAAGAAAATAAAGTTTCTATGATCTGATCGTGGAGGAGAATATTTGAGTTACGAGTTTGGTCACATTTGAAACAATGCGGAATAGTTTCACAACTAACGCCACCCGGAACACCACAGCGTGATGGTGTGTCCGAACGTCGTAATCGTACTTTACTTGATATGGTGCGATCTATGATGTCTCTTACAGATTTACCGCTATCGTTTTGGGGTTATGCTCTAGAGACAGCCGCATTCATGTTAAAAAGGGGCACCATCAAAATCCGTTGAGACGACACCTTATGAACTATGGTTTGGCAAGAAACCAAAGTTGTCATTTCTTAAAGTTTGGGGTTGTGATGCTTATGTGAAAAAGTTTCATCCTGATAAGCTCGAACCCAAATCGGAGAAATGTGTCTTCATAGGATACCCAAAGGAGACTGTTGGGTACACCTTCTATCACAGATCCGAAGGCAAGACATTTGTCGCTAAGAATGGATCCTTTCTAGAGAAGGAGTTTCTCTCAAAAGAAGTGAGTGGGAGGAAAGTAGAACTTGATGAGGTAACTGTACCTGCTCCCTTATTGGAAAGTAGTACATCGCAGAAACCGGTTTCTGTGACACCTACACCAATTAGTGAGGAAGCTAATTATAATGATCATGAAACTTCAGAACAAGTTACTACCGAACCTCGTAGATCAACCAGAGTAAGATCCGCATCAGGGTGGTACGGTAACCCTGTTCTGGAAGTCATGCTACTAGATCATGATGAACCTACGAACTATGAAGAAGCGATGGTGAGCCCAGATTCCGCAACATGGCTTGAAGCCATGAAATCTGAGATGGGATCCATGTATGAGAACAAAGTATGGACTTTGGTTGACTTTCCCAATGATCGGCAAGCAATTGAGAATAAATGGATCTTCAAGAAGAAGACTGACACTGACGGTAATGTTACTGTCTACAAAGCTCGACTTATCGAAAAAGGTTTTTGACAAAGTTCAAAGGTGTTGACTACGATGAGATTTTCTCACTCGTATCGATGTTTAAAGTCTGTCTGAATGATGTTAGCAATTGCCGCATTTTATGAAATCTGGCAAATGGATAAACAAAACTGCAATCCTTAATGGATTTCTTAAAGAAGAGTTGTATATGATGCAACCAGAAGGTTTTGTCAATCCTAAAGCTGTTAACAAAAATGTGCAAGCTCCAGCGATCCATCTATGGAGTAGTACAAGCATCTCGGAGTTGGAATATACGCTTTGATGAGTTGATCAAAGCATATAGTTTTATACAGACTTGCGGTGAAGCCTGTATTTACAAGAAAGTGAGTGGGAGCACTACAACATTTCTGATAAGTATATGTGAGTGACATATTGTTGATCGGAAATAATGTAGAATTATTATGTAAAGCATAAAGAAGTGTTTGAAAGGAGTTTTTCAAAGAAAGACCTCAGTGAAGCTACTTACATATTGAGCATCAAGATCTATAAAGATATATCAAGACGCTTGATAAGTTTTTTCAATGAGTACATACCTTGACAAGATTTTGAAGTAGTTCAAAATGGAACAGTCAAAGAAAGAGTTCTTGCCTGTGTTACAAGGTGTGAAATTGAGTAAGACTCAAAGCCCGACCACGGCAGAAGATAGAAAGAGAATGAAAGTCATTCCCTATGCCTCAGCCGTAGATTCTATAAAGTATGCCATGCTGTGTACCAGATCTATTGTATACCCTGCCCTGCGTTTGGCAAGGGAGTACAATAGTGATCTAGAAGTAGATCATTGGACATTGGTCAAAATTACCCTTAGTAGAATAAGGATATGTTTCTCGATTATGGAGGTGACAAAAGGTTCATCGTAAAGGGTTACGTCGATGCAAATTTTGACACTGATCTAGATGACTCTAAGTCTTGATCTAGATACATACTGAAAGTGGGAGCAATTAGCTAGAGTAGCTCCATGCAGAGCATTGTTGACATAGAAATTTGCAAAATACTTACGGATCTGAATGTGGCAGACCCGTTGACTAAACTTCTCTCACAAGCAAAACATGATCACACCTTAGTACTCTTTGGGTGTTAATCACATAGCGATGTGAACTAGATTATTGACTCTAGTAAACCCTTTGGGTGTTGGTCACATGTCGATGTGAACTATAGGTGTTAATCACATCGTGATGTGAACTACTGGTGTTAAATCACATGGAGATGTGAACTAGATTATTGACTCTAGTGCAAGTGGGAGACTGAAGGAAATATGCCCTAGAGGCAATAATAAAGTTATTATTTATTTCCTTATATCATGATAAATGTTTATTATTCATGTTAGAATTGTATTAACCGGAAACATAATACATGTGTGAATACATAGACAAATAGAGTGTCACTAGTATGCCTCTACTTGACTAGCTCGTTAATCGAAGATGGTTATGTTTCCTAACCATAGACATATGTGTTGTCATTTCATTACCGGGATCACATCATTAGGAGAATGATGTGATTGACATGACCCATTCCATTAGCTTAGCACCCGATCGTTTAGTATGTTGCTATTGCTTTCTTCATGACTTATACATGTTCCTATGACTATGAGATTATGCAACTCCCGTTTGCCGGAGGAACACTTTGTGTGCTACCAAACGTCACAACATAACTGGGTGATTATAAAGGAGCTCTACAGGTGTCTCCAAAGGTACATGTTGGGTTGGCGTATTTCGAGATTAGGATTTGTCACTCCGATTGTCAGAGAGGTATCTCTGGGCCCTCTCAGTAATGCACATCACATAAGCCTTGCAAGCATTGCAACAAATGAGTTAGTTGCGGGATGATGTATTACGAAACGAGTAAAGCGACTTGCCGGTAACAAGATTGAACTAGGTATTGAGATACCAACGATTGAATCTCGGGCAAGTAACATACCGATGACAAAGGGAACAATGTATGTTGTTATGCGGTCTGATCAATAAAGATCTTCGTAGAATATGTGGGAGCCAATATGAGCATCCTGGTTCCGCTATTGTTTATTGACCGGAGACGTGTCTCGGTCATGTCTACATTGTTCTCGAACCCGTAGGGTCCACACGCTTAAGGTTTCGATGACAGTTATATTATGAGTTTATGAGTTTTGATGTACCCAAGGAGTTCGGAGTCCCGGATGAGATCAGGGACATGACGAGGAGTCTCAAAATTGTCGAGACGTAAAGATCGATATATTGGACGACTATATTCGGACATCGGAAAGGTTCCGAGTGATTCGGGTATTTTTGGAGGTACCGGGGAGTTACGGGAATACGAGGAAGAAGCAATGGGCCTTAGTGGGAAGTGAAGGAAATATGCCCTAGAGGCAATAATAAAGTTATTATTTATTTCCTTATTTTATTATAAATGTTTATTATTCATGCTATAATTGCATTAACCGGAAACATAATACATGTGTGAATACATAGACAAACAGAGTGTCACTAGTATGCCTCTACTTGACTAGCTCGTTAATCAAAGATGGTTAGGTTTCCTAACCATAGACAAAGAGTTGTTATTTGATTAACGGGATCACATCATTAGGTGAATGATCTGACTGACATGACCCATTCCATTAGCTTAGCACCCGATCGTTTAGTATGTTGCTATTGCTTTCTTCATGACTTATACATGTTCCTATGACTATAAGATTATGTAACTCCCGTGTGCCGGAGGAACACTTTGTGTGCTAGCGAACGTCACAACGTAACTGGGTGATTATAAAGGTGCTCTACAGGTGTCTCCAAAGGTACATGTTGGGTTGACGTATTTCGAGATTAGGATTTGTCACTCCGATCGTCGGAGAGGTATCTCTGGGCCCTCTCGGTAATGCACATCACATAAGCCTTGCAAGCATTACAACTAATGAGTTAGTTGCGAGATGATGTATTACGGAACGAGTAAAGAGACTTGCCGGTAACGAGATTGAACTAGGTATTGGATACCGACGATCGAATCTCGGGCAAGTAACATACCGATGACAAAGGGAACAACGTATGTTGTTATGCGGTCTGACCGATAAAGATCTTCGTAGAATATGTAGGAGCCAATATGGGCATCCAGGTCCCGCTATTGGTTATTGACCAAAGAGGTGTCTCGGTCATGTCTACATAGTTCTTGAACCCGTAGGGTCCGCACGCTTAACGTTCGTTGACGATATAGTACTATGTGAGTTATGTATGTTGGTGACCGAATGTTGTTCGGAGTCCGGGATGGGATCACGGACATGACGAGGAACTCCAGAATGGTCCGGAGACAAAGTTTGATATATGGAATAATAGTGTTTGGTCACCGGAAGGGTTCCGGAAATCACCGGAAGGGGTTCCGGATGTTTCCCGAAATGTTTGGGTACGAGAACACTTTATTTGGGCCAAAGGGGAAAGCCCACAAGGTTTTTGGAAAGCGCAAAAGGAAGTTTTGCGGAGTCCAGGGGCCAGACGCCAGGGTCCCTAGCGTCTGGGTCTAGACGCCGGGAACCCTGGCGTCTGACCCTAGAGTCCGAGAAGGACTCTTGCCTTTCGAGTGAAACCGACTTTGTGGAGGCTTTTACTCCAAGTTTCGACCCCAGGGCTCAACATATCAATAGAGGGGCAGGGCTAGCACCAAAGACACATCAAGAAACACCAAGCCGTGTGCCGGCAACCCCGTCTCCTCTAGTTTATCCTCCGTCATAGTTTTCGTAGTGCTTAGGCGAAGCCCTGCGGAGATTGTTCTTCACCAACACCGTCACCATGCCGCCGTTCTGCCGGAACTCATCTACTACTTCGCCCCTCTTGCTGGATCGAGAAGGCGAGGACGTCACCGAGCCGAACGTGTGCAGAACTCGGAGGTGCCGTGCTTTCGGTACTTGGATCGGTCGGATCGTGAAGACGTTCGACTACATCAACCGCGTTGATATAACGCTTCCGCTTACGGTCTACGAGGGTGCGTAGACAACACTCTCCCCTCTTGTTGCTATGCATCACCATGATCTTGCGGGTGCGTAGGAAAATTTTCAAAATTACTACCTTCCCCAACAGTGGTATCAGAGCCTAGGTTTTATGGTTTGATGTTATGTGCATGAGTAGAACACAAGTGAGTTGTGGGCGATATAAGTCATACTGCCTAGCAGCATGTCATACTTTGGTTCGGCGGTATTGTTGGATGAAGCGGCCCGGACCGACATTACGCGTACGCTTACGCGAGACCGGTTCTCCCGACGTGCTTTGCACAAAGGTGGCTTGCGGGTGACTGTTTCTCCAACTTTAGTTGAACCGAGTGTGGCTACGCCCGGTCCTTGCGAAGGTTAAAACGGCATCAACTTGACAAACTATCGTTGTGGTTTTGATGCGTAGGTAAGATTGGTTCTTGCTTAAGCCCGTAGCAGCCACGTAAAACATGCAACAACAAAGTAGAGGACGTCTAACTTGTTTTTGCAAGGCATGTTGTGATGTGATATGGTCAAGACATGATGCTAAATTTTATTGTATGAGATGATCATGTTTTGTAACCAAGTTATCGGCAACTGGCAGGAGCCATATGGTTGTCGCTTTATTGTATGCAATGCAATCGCGCTGTAATGCTTTACTTTATCACTAAGCGGTAGCGATAGTCATGGAAGCATAAGATTGGCGAGACGACAACGATGCTACGATGGAGATCAAGGTGTCGCGCCGGTGACGATGGTGATCATGACGGTGCTTCGGAGATGGAGATCACAAGCACAAGATGATGATGGCCATATCATATCACTTATATTGATTGCATGTGATGTTTATCTTTTATGCATCTTATGTTGCTTTGATTGACGGTAGCATTATAAGATGATCTCTCACTAAATTATCAAGAAGTGTTCTCCCTGAGTATGCACCGTTGCCAAAGTTCGTCGTGCCCAGACACCACGTGATGATCGGGTGTGATAAGCTCTACGTCCATCTACAACGGGTGCAAGCCAGTTTTGCACATGCGGAATACTCAGGTTAAACTTGACGAGCCTAGCATATGCAGATATGGCCTCGGAACACGGAGACCGAAAGGTCGAGCGTGAATCATATAGTAGATATGATCAACATAATGATGTTCACCATTGAAAACTAATCCATTTCACGTGATGATCGGTTATGGTTTAGTTGATTTGGATCACGTGATCACTTAGATGATTAGAGGGATGTCTATCTAAGTGGGAGTTCTTAAGTAATATGATTAATTGAACTTTAATTTATCATGAACTTAGTCCTGGTAGTATTAGCATATCTATGTTGTAGATCAATAGCTCGCGTTGTTGCTTTCATATGTTTATTTTGATATGTTCCTAGAGAAAATTGTGTTGAAAGATGTTAGCAGCAATGATGCGGATTGGATCCGTGATCTGAGGTTTATCCTCATTACTGCACAGAAAAATTATGTCCTTGATGCACCGCTAGGTGACAGACCTATTGCAGGAGCAGATGCAGACGTTATGAACGTTTGGCTAGCTCAATATGATGACTACTTGATAGTTTAGTACACCATGCTTAACGGCTTAGAATCGGGACTTCAAAGACGTTTTGAACGTCATGGACCATATGAGATGTTCCAGGAGTTGAAGTTAATATTTCAAGCAAATACCCGAGTTGAGAGATATGAAGTCTCCAACAAGTTCTATAGCTAAAAGATGGAGGAGAATCGCTCAACTAGTGAGCATGTGCTCAGATTGTCTGGGTACTACAATCGCTTGAATCAAGTGGGAGTTAATCTTCCAGATAAGATAGTGATTGACAAAATTCTCTAGTCACCATGACCAAGTTAGTAGAACTTCGTGATGAACTATAGTACGCAAGGGATGACGAAAATGACTCCCGAGCTTTTCATGATGATGAAATCGATGAAGGTAGAAATCAAGAAAAACATCAAGTGTTGATGGTAGACAAGACCACTAGTTTCAACAAAAGGGCAGAGGGAAGAAGGGGAACTTCAAAAAGAACAGCAAGCAAGTTGCTGCTCAAGTGAAGAAGCCCAAGTCTGGACCTAAGCCGGAGACTGAGTGCTTCTACTGCAAAGGGACTGGTCACTGGAAGCGGAAGTACCCCAAGTGATTGGCAGATAAGAAGGATGGCAAGGTGAACATAAGTATATTTGATATACATGTTATTGATGTGTACTTTACTAGTGTTTATAGCAACCCCTCAGTATTTGATACTAGTTCAGTTGCTAAGATTAGTAACTCGAAACGGGAGTTGCAGAATAAACAGAGACTAGTTAAGGGTGAAGTGACGATGTGTGTTGGAAGTGGTTCCAAGATTGATATGATCATCATCGCACACTCCCTATAAATTCGGGATTAGTGTTGAACCTAAATAAGTGTTATTTGGTGTTTACGTTGAGCATGAATATGATTTGATCATGTTTATTGTAATATGGTTATTCATTTAAGTAAGAGAATAAATTGTTGTTCTGTTTACATGAATAAAACCTTATATGGTTACACACCCAATGAAAATAGTTCGTTGGATCTCGATCATAGTGATACACATAATCATAATATTGAAACCAAAAGATGCAAAGTTAATAATGATAGTGCAACTTATTTGTAGCACTGCCGTTTAGGTCATGTTGGTGTAAAGTGCATGAAGAAACTCCATGCTGATGGGCTTTTGGAATCACTTGATTATGAATCAGTTGATGCTTGCGAACCATGCCTTATGGGCAAGATGACTAAGACTCTGTTCTTCGGAACAATGGAGCGAGCAACAGATTTGTTGGAAATCATACATACTGATGTATGTGGTCCGATGAATATTGAGGCTCGCGATAGGTATCATTATTTTCTGATCTTCACAGATGATTTGAGCAGATATGAGTATATCTACTTGATGAAACATAAGTCTGAAACATTTGAAAAGTTCAAAGAATTTCAGAGTGAAGTGGAGAATCATCGTAACAAGAAAATAAGGCTTCTACGAACTGATCGCGGAGACAAATATTTGAGTTACGAGTTTGGTCTTCAATTAAAACAATGTGGAATAGTTTCACAAATTCGTGCCACCCGGAACACCACAGCATAATGGTGTGTCCGAACGTCATAGCCGTACTTTATTAGATATAGTACAAATCTATGATGTTTCTTACCGATTTACCACTATCGTTTTTGAAGTTATGCATTAAAGACAGCTGCACTCACGTTAAAAAGGGGCACCATCTAAGTCCGTTGAGACGACACAATCTGAACTGTGGTTTAGCAAGAAACCAAAGTTGTCGTTTCTTAAAGTTTGGGGTTGTGATGCTTATGTGAAAAAGTTTCATCCTGATAAGCTCAAAACCAAATTGGAGAAATATGTCTTCATAGGATACCCAAAAGGAGACTGTTGGGTACACCTTCTATCACAGATCCTAAGGCAAGACATTCGTTGCTTATAATGGATCCTTTCTAGAGAAGGAGTTTCTCTCGAAAGAAGTGAGAGGGAGGAAAGTAGAACTTGATAAGGTAATTGTACCTTCTCCCTTATTGGAAAGTAGTTCATCACAGAAATCTGTTCCTGTGACTACTAGACCGATTAGTGAGGAAGCTAATGATGATGATCATGTAACTTCAGATCAAGTTACTACCGAATCTCGTAGGTAAACCAGAGTGAGATCCGCGCCAGAGTGGTACGGTAATCCTGTTCTGGAAATCATGCTGCTAGATCATGATGAACTTACGAACTATGAGGAAGCGATGATGAGCCCAGATTCCGCAAAATGGCTTGAGGCCATGAAATCTGAGATGGGATTCATGTATGAAAACAAAGTATGGACTTTGGTTGACTTGCCTGATGATCGGCAAGCCATAGAAAATAAATGGATCTTCAAGAGGAAGACAGACGTTGATAGTAGTGTTACTATCTACGAATCTAGAATTGTCGCAAAAGGTTTTCGACAAGTTCAAAGTGTTGACTACGATGAGAGTTTCTCACTCGTATCTATGCTTAAGTCTGTCCGAATCATGTTAGCAATTGTCGCATTTTATGAAATCTGGCAAATGGATGAACAAAACTACATTCCTTAATGGATTTCTTAAAGAAGAGTTGTATATGATGCAACCAGTAGGTTTTGTCAATCCTAAAGGTGCTAACAAAATATGCAAGCTCCAACGATTCATCTATGGACTGGTGCAAGCATCTCAGAGTTGGAATACACGCTTTGATAAGTTGATCAAAGCATATAGTTTTATACACACTTGCGGTGAAGCCTGTATTTACAAGAAAGTGAGTGGGAGCACTACAACATTTCTGATAAGTATATGTGAATGACATATTGTTGATCGGAAATAATGTAGAATTATTCTGTAAAGCATAAAGGAGTGTATGAAAGGAGTTTTTCAAAGAAAGACTTTAGTGAAGCTGCTTACATATTGAGCATCAAGATCTATAGAGATAGATCAAGACGCTTGATAAGTTTTTTCAATAAATACATACCTTGACAAGATTTTGAAGTAGTTCAAAATGGAACAGTCAAAGAAAGAGTTTCTTGCCTATGTTACAAGGTGTGAAATTGAGTAAGACTCAAAGCCCGACCACGACAGAAGATAGAAAGAGAATGAATGTCATTCCCTATGCCTTGGTCATAGGTTCTATAAAGTATGCCATGCTGTGTACCAGATCTATTGTATACCCTACCACTGTGTTTGGCAAAGGAGTACAATAGTGATCTAGGAGTAGATCACTGGACAGTGGTCAAAATTATCCTTAGTGGAATAAGGACATGTTTCTCGATTATGGAAGTGAAAAAAGGTTCGTCGTAAAGGGTTACGCCGATGCAAGTTTTGAAACTAATCTAGATGACTCTAAGTCTCGGTCTAGATACATATTGAAAGTGGGAGCAATTAGCTAGAGTAGCTCCATGCAGAGCATTGTTGACATAGAAATTTGCAAAATACATGCGGATCTGAATGTGGCAGACCCGTTGACTAAGATTCTCTCACAAGCAAAACATGATCACACCTTAGTACTCTTTGGGTGTTAATCACATAGCGATGTGAACTAGATTACTGACTCTAGTAAACCCTTTGGGTATTGGTCACATAGCGATGTGAACTATGGGTGTTAATCACATGATGATGTGAACTATCGATGTTAATCACATGGTGATGTGATCTAGATTATTGACTCTAGTGCAAGTGGGAGACTGAAGGAAATATGCCCTAGAGGCAATAATAAAGTTATTATTTATTTCCTTATTTTATGATAAATGTTTATTATTCATGCTATACTTGTATTAACCGGAAACATAATACATGTGTGAATACATAGACAAACAGAGTGTCACTAGTATGCCTCTACTTGACTAGCTCGTTAATCAAAGATGATTATGTTTCCTAACCATAGACAAAGAGTTGTTATTTGATTAACGGGATCACATCATTAGGTGAATGATCTGATTGACATGACCCATTCCATTAGCTTAGCACCCGATCGTTTAGTATGTTGTTATTGCTTTCTTCATGACTTATACATGTTCCTGTGACTATGAGATTATGTAACTCCCGTGTGCCGGAGGAACACTTTGTGTGCTACCAAACATCACAACGTAACTGGGTGATTATAAAGGTGCTCTACAGGTGTCTCCAAAGGTACATGTTGGGTTGATGTATTTCGAGATTAGGATTTGTCACTCCGATCGTCGGAGAGGTATCTCTGGGCCCTCTCGGTAATGCACATCACATAAGCCTTGCAAGCATTACAACTAATGAGTTAGTTGCGAGATGATGTATTACGGAACGAGTTAAGAGACTTGCCGGTAACGAGATTGAACTAGGTATTGGATACCGACGATCGAATCTCGGGCAAGTAACATACCGATGACAAAGGGAACAACGTATGTTGTTATGCGGTCTGACCGATAAAGATCTTTGTAGAATATGTAGGAGCCAATATGGGCATCCAGTTCCCGCTATTGGTTATTGACCAGAGAGGTGTCTCGGTCATGTCTACATAGTTCTCGAACCCGTAGGGTCCGCACGCTTAACGTTTGTTGACGATATAGTACTATGTGAGTTATGTATGTTGGTGGCCGAATGTTGTTCGGAGTCCGGGATGAGATCACGGACATCACGAGGAACTCCGGAATGGTCCGGAGACAAAGTTTGATATATGGAATAATAGTGTTTGGTCACCGGAAGGGTTCCGGAAATCACCGGAAGGGGTTCCGGATGTTTCCTGAAATGTTTGGGTACGAGAACACTTTATTTGGGCCAAAGGGGAAAGCCCACAAGGTTTTTGGAAAGCGCAAAAGGAAGTTTTGCGGAGTCCAGGGGCCAGACGCCAGGGTCCCTGGCATCTGGGTCCAGACGCCGGGAACCCTGGCGTCTGGCCCTGGAGTCCGAGAAGGACTCTTGCCTTTCGGGTGAAACCGACTTTGTGGAGGCTTTTACTCCAAGTTTCGACCCCAGGGCTCAACATATAAATAGAGGGGCAGGGCTAGCACCAAAGACACATCAAGAAACACCAAGTCGTGTGCCGGCAACCCCGTCTCCTCTAGTTTATCCTCCGTCATAGTTTTCGTAGTGCTTAGGTGAAGCCCTGCGGAGATTGTTCTTCACCAACACCGTCACCATGCCGTCGTGCTGCCGGAACTCATCTACTACTTCGCCCCTCTTGCTGGATCGAGAAGGCGAGGACGTCATCGAGCCGAACGTGTGCATAACTCGGAGGTGCCGTGCTTTCGGTACTTGGATCGGTCGGATCGTGAAGACGTTCGACTACATCAACCACGTTGATATAACGCTTCTGCTTACGGTCTACGAGGGTACGTAGACAACACTCTCCCCTCTCATTGCTATGCATCACCATGATCTTGCGTGTGCGTAGGAAAATTTTGAAATTACTACGTTCCCCAATAGGAAGGACCAGGAGGTGGCGCGCGCCCCTCCCAAGACCAGTCCGAATTGGACAAGGGGTTTGGGGCGCGGCCCCTCTCTCCCTTCCTTCCCCTCTTCCCCCCTTTCCCCCCTTCTCCTAGTTGGACTAGGAAAGGACGAAACCTACTCCAACTAGGAGTAGGAATCCTACTCCCTGGCACGCCCCTCCTAGGGCCGGCCTCCTCCCCCTTGCTCCTTTATATACGGGGGCAGGGGCGCACCTCTGGACACACAAGTTGATCCTCGTGATCGTTTTCTTAGCCGTGTGCGGTGCCCCCTTCCACCATACTCCTCGATAATATTTTAGTGGTGCTTAGGCGAAGCCCTGCGATGGTAGAACATGAAGATCGTCACCACGCCGTCGTGCTGACGGAACTCTTCCCCGACACTTTGCTGGATCGGAGTCCGGGGATCGCCATCGAGCTGAACGTGTGCTAGAACTCAGAGGTGCCGTAGTTTCGGTGCTTGGATTGGTTGGATCGTGAAGACGTACGACTACATCAACCGCGTTGATATAACGCTTCCGCTTTCTGTCTACAAGGGTACGTAAATCACACTCTCCCCTCTCGTTGCTATACATCACCATCATCTGGCGTGTGCGTAGGAAATTTTTGAAATTACTACGTTCCCCAAACGCGATCATCGGGGGCTCTGCCACGAAAAGCCGGAAAATGATGTCCCGAGCTACCGCCGCCGCCACCACGGCGCGGTGGCGGTCCATGACGATCCGCGGTAGGCTGGTGCCCCCGGCTTCATCCGAGTTGCTTGCGGCTGCGCAACCATGTGGGGTGGCGGTGCTCGCGCAGGAGCCGGCGCCGGCGGAGCTCCTCCCGCTCGGAGCTGCTGGGTCGAGGCCCTGAACGAGGAGGGGGTTGTTGCTGTTGCTGAGCCGGCGGCCGAGGCGCCGCAGCCACCGCCCCGGGCACCACCGTCTTAGGCCCCGGCGCCCGAGCCCCACCGCGACCCGCCATGCATGCCGCAAGGGGGGAGGATGCCCGCCGCTCGTCCCGTCATGCACGAGGGGAAGTCGGGGACAGTGCAGCGACGAACCCTAGGCGGCGGCTGATGAACACGACGCATGGTTTCGCTCGTGCATGCAGGTTCTACGTCGCGAGGAATAGGCACCGGTTTTGCCTGGGCCACAAACCTAGCTAGTCCTGGCTCATCCTCGGATAGCTCACACTAGACCGACGGCCCATGCACAGGCCCGCCCACACAACTCTCAGCCGCCGACAGTCCCTAGGGGCCCAGCAGACAATTCAAACGCGCGATTCGCGTCGCTCGGATCACGCCTGCTTGGTCGACCGCCGCCTGTGCCGGCGGCGGCTGCCATTTCTTCTTCCTTGTCACAACCTTCCACGTATCTTCCGTAAAGAAATTTGACAAAATCGGTTTCAGTATACTAACCTTGGGTAGTGGCCCCTTCCAAGGCCGGATCGCCGTGGCCGCCGTTCATCGATGAACAATGCGTCGGACGATCTCGATCTTGTCTTCCGCCCGGACCTAGCCTGGCCGGATCATCGGAAGGAATCACCAGATCCACAAGCAGAGCCACCTCGTCCTCAGAATACCCCACCCTAAGGGCTTCGCAAATCGCGTCGGAGGGGGTGGGAGACGGCACACCCGCTGGCCCACCGTTCGACTCGCCATCGTCGTCGTTAGAGTCGTCGGCGCCTTCATCGGCCAAGGCCCAGAGCCGGCCGCCCACACGCCTCCTCCCGCCGGTAGGGGTGGCGGACGGCCCCGATGCTGCCCCCCGAGTCACCATTCCCCTCGTACTACAATCAGTCTCTTCGTTGCATCTTCTCTGAAAAGTCGAAAGTCCTTTTAAAAAAGGGGAGAATTTCACTTCCCCGGCCTCCGCACCAACTAGGGATGCATACGACCATTTTAGTATGAGTACCAAGATAAACATGGTCCTCCGAATTTTTTAAATGAGTATCAAGATATTTTTCGATGAGTGGTTTCACCACACACCAAACTTGATCCTCAATAAATGGGGGAAACCCCCGTGCATCACCTGTCAATTCTAGGAATTCAACTTGGGTCATTAGGCTGCCCAACCACTGAGCCAAGGTCTCATGGGAAGTGGTATCATGCCATGCTCAAGGACATGGTGTGCATCGAGGAGAAACATGGCCCCTAACTGATATCCCCGCATGGCACTATTTGATAGGACTCAACTAGGTGTTCAAGGTAAAAAATGACGATGTTGACATCGTGGTGAAGCATAAGCACGACTCATCGCAAAAGGGCTACCCCAATGCAAGGGCACCAACTTCAACGAGGTCTTTCCTCCCAGGGCGAAGCTGGACTCGGTGCGTCTTCTCGTCACTATTGCTGCAAAACTCAAGTGAAAGGTGCATCACTCTACATGAAATTCACTTTCCTCAATAGAGAGATCACAGAGGAGGTGTATCTTGCATAGCCTCATGGGTTCATGTGTGAAGAGGACGGAGCACAAGGCCTTACGCCTGAAGGAGTTGTACGGGCTATGTCAAGCTCCCGTGCATGGAACCTGAAGCTCGACACCACGCTCGCGTCACTTGGTTTCTCCTGCAACCTGATAGAGCATTTTGTATACATGTGTGGTGCGACAAGTGACTCCTACTATCTTCACAGGTGTAGACGCCGACAAGGTGGAGCCCTTCATGTAGGAGAAATGAAAAGTTCTAGATGAGTGACCGCGGCCTTCTCAGATACTACCTCGACATCGAGGTGAAGTAGACATAGTTTGGTACATCCTGTCCCAGAGCTCGTACACCGACAGTCTTCTCGCCAAGGCCAGCATGGAGGGGGTGCAATTAATATAGTTCATGTCTCGATAGACCCTCCCATAAAATTGAGGAAGGCGAGCTCGAACCCCGCTGATAGATGCCACAATCTACCGTTGCATTGTTGGAAATCTCCGCTAGCTCGCCCACACCCAATCGAACATAGCGTTCACCGACAGGTATGTCAATCGCTTCATGGAGGTGCCAAGGACTGAGCACCTCACCTCCGTCAAGCATCTCCTCCACTACATCGCCAGCACAAGGAACATTGGGTGTAGATGCACCGCGCGAGAAGATTTATACCTGCTCAGGTATAGCGAATCAGACATGTCCAGCAACATTGACGGTGGGAAAGTAACCACCTACATACTGTCACTCTCGATGGCAACCCGATCACCTGCGCAATCTTAGAACCAATAGGTGGTGACCTTGTCATCGTGGGAGGCAGAGTACACATCACTGCCATGTCCGTGACGTTTTGGGGAGTGTGGTTGAATCGCCTGCTACTCGATCTTCTCGAGACCAGAGATAACATTGCAACCATTCATGTGGACAACAAGTTTGCAATTTAGCTTTGCAAGAACCCAATTTCCCACGACCAGAGCAAGCACATTGAGGTGTGTTGCTTCATCTGCGAATGCATCGACGCCGGCAAGATCAATGTCAAACATGTTAAGATCGACAAGCAGCCCGTGAACGTCCTCACCAAGCCTCTCGGTTGCACCAAGTTCCAGGAGCTATGTGACTGCATTGACATGGTTGAGGTTGAGTAGAAGGACACAACTTTCTTAGGGGAGTATGTTGAGATAATCTAGCCATGACTAGACTTCGAGAGTGTAATTGGGTGTTTTTTCCTACCATGGCAGTAATGGGGTGAAAACGATTGCCATGGCAACACTTCCTATGTATTTTATGTTAGCTGTTTTTGTGCATCTACTAGAGCGAGAGGATGAGGTATGTGCGGTCCCTGGAGAGATTGTACGTAGCCTGGTGCACACTCGATTATGGGATGGCACGATAGGTCATTGGGCAAGCTCCACGACATGATTTCCCTTTCATCTGTTAATAAAAGGAGAAGAGCAATGCGCAAAAACATTGTTTTCTACCTCTCTCCATTGGTCTTTAGTTGAAGTGTGTGTGTATGACAGAGAGAGAGAGAGGTAGAGAGAGAAGGTTGTGCTAACAAACTCTGGCTCGGAAGTCTTGTTCAGGTTCGATGCTAGAAAAGCACTGGAGATGTTGCATGGGAAGCGTCTGGCATTGGTGGCAGACTCTATTGGAAGGAACCAGTGGGAATCCATCATGTGCTTGCTGAGAGGGGCGGTCTCTGATCCAACGAGGATTCGTCAAGCAGGTGGCCATATGTTTACCAAGAAGAGAGGACATTACAATTTCAGGTTTTTGGTTCGTATCACCAATCCCTCTATTTCTTATAAGGGGTGTGCTTCAGTACATCCCCTTTTACGAAAGTCATTGGGAGTTCACATGCAGATTAGTGGTTGAGATTAAGATGTATTATTTTGTTGCAAAGGGTATTATAGTCTAGTTTTTATGTGGGCCTCTGATGTCGCTCAAAGCTACGTCGGTATTTCCCCAAAAAGGAAGGGATGATGCAGCACAATGGCGGTAGGTATTTCCCTCAGATATGAAACCAAGGTTATCGAACCAGTAGGAGAACCAAGCAACACAACGTAAACAACCCCTGCACACAAATAACAAATACTTGCAACTTGACGTGTTAAAGGGATTGTCAATCCCTTTCGGGTAACGGTGCCAGAAATTGGTGCGTTGACGGGAGAAAGTTGTAAATATTGATAGATAGAACGCAAAATAAAATAAATTGCAACAAGGTATTTTTGGGGTTTTGGTTTAATAGATCTGAAAATAAAAGCAAATAAAAGTAGATCGCAAAGGCAAATAATATGAGAAAGAGACCCGGGGGCCGTAGGTTTCACTAGTGGCTTCTCTCGAGAAAAAATAGCAAACGGCGGGTAAACAAATTACTGTTGGGCAATTGATAGAACCTCAAATAATTATGATGATATCCAGACAATGATCATTACATAGACATCACGACCAAGATTAGTAGACCGACTCCTACATGCATCTACTACTATTACTCCACACATCGACCGCTATCCAGCATGCATCTAGTGTATTAAGTTCATGGAAGAATGGAGTAATGCAATAAGAACGATGACATGATGTAGACAAGATCCGTTTATCTATGGCGTTAGATATAGATCCCATCTTTTTATCCTTAGTATCAATTATACATACGTGTCGGTTCCCTTTCTGTCACTGGGATCAAGCACCGTAAGATCGAACCCACTACCAGGCACCTCTTGCCATTGCAAGATAAATAGATCAAGTTGGCCAAACAAAACCCAAATATCGGAGAAGAAATACGAGGCTATAAGAGATCATGCAAATAAGAGATCAAAGAAACTCAAATAACTTTCATGGATATAAAAAGATATGACTGATCATAAACTCAAAGTTCATCGGATCCCAACAAACACACCGCAAAAGAGTTACATCATATGGATCCCCAAGAGACCATTGTATTGAGAATCAAGATAGAGAGATGAAGCCATCTAGCTACTAACTACGGACCCGAAGGTCTACAAAGAACTACTCATGCATCATCGGAGAGGCACCGATGGAGGTGGTGAACCCCATCCAAGATGGTGTCTAGATTGTATCTGGTGGTTCTGGACTCTGCGGCGGCTGGATGAATATTTCGTCGACGCTTCTAGGGTTCTGGGATTTTTGGGGTATTTATAGAGCAAAGAGGCGGTCCTGGGGGCACCCGAGGTGGGCACAACCCACCAGGGCGCGCCTGGGCCTCCTGGCGCGCCCTGGTGGGTTGTCCCCTCCTCGCGAGTCCTCTCAGGTGCAACTAGGGCCCAACTTCTTCCTTTTGGTCCATAAAAAATCATCGTGAAGTTTCGTGGCATTTGGACTCCGTTTGATATTGATTTCCTGCGATGTAAAAAACATGGAAAAACAGCAACTGGCACTTGGCACTATGTCAATAGGTTAGTACCAAAAAATGATATAAAATGACTATAAAATGATTATAAAACATCCAAGATTGATAATAAAACAGCATGGAACAATAAAAAATTATAGATACATTTGAGACATATCAGCATCCCCAAGCTTAACTCCTACTCGTCCTTGAGTAGGTAAGTGATAAAAACAGAATTTTTGATTTGGAGTGATGTTCATAATGTCATATCATATTCTTTTCTTTATAGCATGGACATTTGGACTTTTATGTGATTCAAAGCAATAGTCTAGTTTTGACATAATAATTTAGATACTCAAGTATATCAACAAGCAACCATGTCTTTCAAAATATCAATGCTAAAACAAGTTATCCCTAGCCCATCATGCTCAAACATTGATCCATTCACGAAACATAGTCGAATATTAGCTACACCCAATGCTTAAGTACGATCATATTGCCTCCTAGTTGGTTCTTTTTATGAGAGAAGATGGAGACTCAAAATAAAAATTGCATAAAGTAAAAGAAAGGCCCTTCGCAGAGGGAATTAGGGATTTGTAGAGGTGCCAGAGCTCAAAGCGAAAATTTAGAGATAAAAACATTTTGAGAGGTGTATCCATCCCACCAACGAAAACGACTTAGAGTTCCCAACACTTTCCATGCTAGATATGCCATAGGCGGTTCCCAAACAAAAAATAAAGTTTATTCCTTTTTCCACCATTCTTTCACTTTCCATGGCTAACCGTATCCACGGGTGCCCTCCATACCAACACTTTCCAAGGAATTTATTATTTGACATCATAAAGTAAATTCATTTGTTTTTGCATTTCGGGACTGGGCATCCCTAAGACCTTTGCCTTACTCTCGTGCAATGACAAGTGAATAAACACTCATCTTGAGAATAACACATCCAGCATGGAAAATATTAGCCACCCCTCACCGCTCCGCCAGCGAAACAAACACACAAAAGAGAAGTTTATTTTGAAAATTAGAGATGGCACATGCAAATTTGCTTAGAACGGCAAAAGAATACCGCATATAAGTAGATATAGTGGACTCGTGTGGCAAAACTGGTTTAAAGGATTTTAGATGCACAAGTAGAGATCATACTTAGTGCAAAATGAAGGCTAGCAAAGATTGGGAAGCAACCAACCAAGAAACGAATAATCTCATAAGCAAGCATTAAACATAATTAACACCGAATAATGCACCACAAGTAGGATATAAGTTTCATTGCATGATTATTGACATTTGTGCATGCATAGGGAATCACAAACCTTAACACCAACATCCTTACTAGAGCATAATTACTCATCAAGATGACTCACATATAACATCACCATATCTCAAAACTATTACTGAGAATCAAGTTTATTTTGTCCAATGATCTTCATGACATTTCTTCTTCTTTTATCCTTCTTGGATATCGATATGTCTCCAACGTATCTATAATTTTTAATTGTTCCATGCTATTATATTATCTGTTTTGGATGTTTAATGGGCATTAATATACTTTTTATATTATTTTTGGGACTAACCTATTAACCGAAGGCCCAGTGCAAATTGTTGTTTTTTTGCCTATTTCAGTGTTTCACAGAAAATAAATATCAAACAGAACGAAACCTTTGCGAGGATCTTTCTTGGAAGAAACGCAATCTAGGAGACTTGGAGTGGAAGTCAGAGACACAACGAGGCGGCCACGAGGCAAGAGGGTGCACCCAGGGGGGTAGGTGCGCCCCCACCCTCGTGGGCCCCTCGTAGCTCCACCGGCCTACTTCTTTTGCCTATATATATACTCTTATACCCTGAAAACATCCAGGGAAGCCACGAAACCACTTTTCCACCGCCACAACCTTCTATACCCGTGAGATCCCATCTTGGGGCCTTTTTCGGCGATCTACCGGAGGGGGATTCGATCACGGAGGGCTTCTACATCAACACCATAGCCTCTCTGATGATGTGTGAGTAGTTTACCACAGACCTTCAGGTCCATAGTTATTAGCTAGATGGCTTCTTCTCTCTCTTTGGTTCTCAATACAAAGTTCTCCTCGATGTTCTTGGAGATCTATTCGATGTAATACTTATTGCAGTGTATTTGCCGAGATCCGATGAATTGTGGGTTTATGATCAAGATTATCTATGAACAATATTTGATTCTTCTCTGAATTCTTATATGCATGATTTGATATCTTTGCAAGTCTCTTCGAATTATCGGTTTAGTTTGGCCTACTGGATTGATCTTTCTTGCAATGGGAGAAGTGCTTAGGTTTGGGTTCAATCTTGCGGTGCTCGATCCCAATGACAGAAAGGGAACCGACATGTATTGTATTATTGCCATTGAGGGTAAAAATATGGGGTTTATATCATATTGTTTGATTTTATCCCTCTACATCATGTCATCCTGCCTAATGCATTACTCTGTTCTTATGGACTTAATACTCTAGATGCATGTTGGATATCGTTCGATGTGTGGAGTAATAGTAGTAGATGCAGAATCGTTTCGGTCTACTTAACACGAACGTGATGCCTATGTTCATGATCATGCCTAGATATTATCATAACTATGCGCTTTTCTATCAATTGCTCGGCAATAATTTGTTCACCCACCGTAATATATGCTATCTTGAGAGAAGCCACTAGTGAAACCTATGGCCCCGGGGTCTACTTTACATCATATAAGTTTCCGATCTATAATTCTAGTTTACTATTTATTTTCCAATATTTACTTTTCAATCTATACAACCAAAAATACCAAAAATATTTATCTTATTATCTTTATCAGATCTCACTTTTGCAAGTGGCCGTGAAGGGATTGACAACCCCTTTATCGCGTTGGTTGCAAGGTTCTTGATTGTTTGTGCAGGTACTAGGCGATTTGCGTGTAGTCTCCTACTGGATTGATACCTTGGTTCTCAAAAACAGGGGGAAATACTTACTCTACTTTGATGCATCACCCTTTCCTCTTCAAGGGAAAACCAATGCATGCTCAAGAGGTAGCAAGAAGGATTTATGGCGCCGTTGCCGGGGAGATCTACGCTCAAGTCAAGACATACCAAGTACCCATCACAAACTCTTATCCCCCGCATTACATTATTTGCCATTTGCCTCTCATTTCCCTCTCCCCCACTTCACCTTTGCCATTTTCTCTACCCGTCTTCCATTAGTCCTTCTGTTTGCTCGTGTTACCATGTGCCTTCTATTTGCTTGCATCTTCGCTTGCTAAAAATCTATTGATATGGACCCTCATCCTCTTTCTAATCTTTTTAAAAGATCCAATTATGATGAACCAATTGCTAGTGAGTTGAGTGCACTAGATTATCTTTATGAGGTTTTGATTCAAATTCGTGAATCTGAAAATTGTGATGAAGTGCTTTATGAAGTGATTCACGATAGATCTTTGAATAAAAAGCATGATTGTAATGATGTTATTATAAATTTTATGAATGTCAATTGTGCTAATAATATGCAAAACCATAAGCTTGGGGATGCTAGTTTTTCTATGTCCACTACTTGTTGCAATGATCATGATTGGGGTGATTCTTCTTATGATCTTGAAAATGTATTTAAGCCCCATGATGAATATAAGATTGATAATAATTTTTGCAATATTGAAAGTGGGTTTGGAAGAGTGTCAACTTTAAATCCCACGTATTTGGAGAGGTCATGACTTTAGTTAATGTTAATCCCACTATTTTGGAAGAGTGTCAACTTTGCATGCATGTGGATCGTGTTGAAAATATTTTATGTGATAGCTATTTTGTTGAATTTGCTTATGATCCCACATGTAATTATTATGATAGAGGAAAATGTGATTGTAGAAATTTTTATGTTACTAAATTACCTCTTGTTATGTTGAGATTGCTATTGTTTCTTTCCGCTTCCTTGCATATGCTAGTTTTTGCTTGCTATGATAATTTGTTTGCCTATAAGATGCCTATGCATAGGAAGTATGTTAGACTTAGATGTGTTTGTCACGTGTTTCATGATGCTTTCTTTGTGCTTAAATTCTTGTCTTCCATGCGAGCATCATTGAAATTATCAATGCCCAGCTAGGGGCGTTAAACAATAGCGCTTGTTGGGAGGCAACCCAATTTTATTTTTGTTCCTTGCTTTTTTTCCTGTTCAGTAATAAATAAATCATCTATCATCTGTTATGATTGTGTTTTTATGTTTTAATTAGTGTTTGTGCCAAGTAAATCCTTTAGGATCTTCTTGGGTGATTGTTATTTGATCTTGCTGTAAAAAAACAAAAAGTATGTGCTCACAAGAATAATTTTCATTTTTTACCAGAGAGCGATAAAATACCAATACCAACTGCAGTAGAATTTTTGGAGTTACATAAGTATTCGAAACTTCCAGATTGCTACAGACTGTTATGTTTTTGACAGATTCTGTTTTTCATCTGTTGTTTGCTTATTTTGATGAATCTATGGCTAGTATCGGGGGGGGGGGGTATGAACCATAGAGAAGTTGGAATACAGTAGGTTTAACACCAATATAAATAAAGAATGAGTTCATTACAGTACATTAAAGTGTTGATTTATTTTCTTATACTAACGGAGCTCGTGAGATTTTCTGTTGAGTTTTGTGTTGTGAAGTTTTCAAGTTTTTGGGTAAAGATTTTGATGGATTTTGGAACAAGGAGTGGCAAGAGCCTATGATTGGGGATGCCCAAGGCACCCCAAGGTAATATTCAAGGACAACCAAAAGCCTAAGCTTGGGGATGCCCCGGAAGGCATCCCCTCTTTCATCTTCGTCTATCGGTAACTTTACTTGAGGCTATATTTTCATTCACCACATGATATGTGTTTTGCTTGGAGCGTCTTGTATGATTTGAGTATTTGCTTTTTAGTTTACCACAATCATCCTTGTTGTACACACCTTTTGTAGAGACACACATGAATCGGAATTTATTAGAATACTCTATGTGCTTCACTTATATCTTTTGAGCTAGATAATTTTGCTCTAGTGCTTCACTTATACCTTTTTAGAGCACGGTGGTGGTTTTATTGTATAGAAATTATTGATCTCTCATGCTTCACTTATATTATTTTGAGAGTCTTTTAGAACAGCATGGTAATTTGCTTTGGCTATAAAATTAGTCCTAATATAATAGGCATCCAGGATGGGTATAATAAAAACTTTCATATAGAGTGCATTAAATACTATGAGAAGTTTGTTACTTGATAGTTGTTTTGAGATATAAAGATGGTAATATTAGAGTCGTGCTAGTTGAGTAATTGTGGAATTGAGAAATACTTGTGTTGAAGTTTGCAAGTCCCGTACCATGCACGTATGGTAAACGTTGTGTGACAAATTTGAAGCATGATGTGTTCTTTGATTCCTTTCCTTATGAGTGACAGTTGGGGATGAGCGATGGTCTTTTCCTACCAATCTATCCCCCTAGGAGCATGCGCGTAGTGCTTGGTTTTGATGACTTGTAGATTTTTGCAATAAGTATGTGAGTTCTTTATGACTAATGTTGAGTCCATGGATTATACGCACTCTCACCCTTCCATCATTGCTAGCCTCTTCGGTACCGTGCATTGCCCTTTCTCACCTCGAGAGTTGGTGCAAACTTCGCCGGTGCATCCAAACCCCGTGATATGATACGCTCCATCACACATAAGCCTCCTTATATCTTCCTCAAAATAGCCACCATACCTACCTATTATGGCATTTCCATAGCCATTTTGAGATATATTGCCATGCAACTTTCCATCGTTCCATTTATTATGACACGCTCCATCATTGTCATATTGCTTTGCATGATCATGAAGTTGACATCGTATTTGTGGTAAAGCTACCTTCATAATTCTTTCATACATGTCACTCTTGATTCATTGCACATCCCGGTACACCGCCAGAGGCATTCACATAGAGTCATATTTTGTTCTAAGTATTGAGTTGTAATTCTTGAGTTGTAAGTAAATAAAAGTGTGATGATTTTCATTATTAGAGCATTGTCCCATGTGAGGAAAGTATGATGGAGACTATGATTCCCCCACAAGTCGGGGTGAGATTCCGGACGAAAAAAAGAGAGGCCATAAAAAAGAGAGAACAAAGCCCAAAAAAATGAGAGAAAAAGAGAGAAGGGGCAATGTTACTATCCTTTTTCCACACTTGTGCTTCAAAGTAGCACCATGATCTTCATGACAGAGAGTCTCTTATTTTGTCACTTTCATATACTAGTGGGAATTTTTCATTATAGAACTTGACTTGCATATTCCAATGATGGGCTTCCTCAAAATGCCCTAGGTCTTCGTGAGCAAGCAAGTTGGATGCACACCCACTTAGTTTCTTTTGTTGAGCTTTCATATATTTATAGCTCTAGTGCATCCGTTGCATGGCAATCCCTACTCCTTGCATTGACATCAATCGATGGGCATCTCCATAGCCCGTTGATTAGCCGTGTCAATGTGAGACTTTCTCCTTTTTTGTCTTCTCACACAACCCCATCATCATATTATATTCCACCCATAATGCTATGTCCATGGCTCGCACTCATATATTGCATGAAAGTTGAAAGGGTTTAAAAAGGCTAAGTATGAAACAATTGCTTAGCTTGTCATCGGGGTTGTGCATGATGGGAGCATTTTGTGTGATGGAAATGAAGCATGGCCAAACTATATGATTTGTAGGGATAAGCTTTCTTTGGCTATGTTATTTTGATAAGACATAATTGCTTGGTGAGCATGCTTGAAGTATTATTATTTTTATGTCAATATTAAACTTTTGTCTAGAATCTTTTGGATCTAAATATTCATGCCGCAATAAAGAGAATTACATTGAAAATTATGTTAGGTAGCATTCCACATCAAAAATTCTATTTTTATTATTTACCTACTCGAGGACGAGCAGGAATTAAGCCTGGGGATGCTGATACGTCTCCAACGTATCTATAATTTTTTATTGTTCCATGCTATTATATTATCTGTTTTGGATGTTTAATGGGCTTTAATATACTCTTTTATATTATTTTTGGGACTAACCTATTAACCGAAGGCCCAGTGCAAATTGTTGTTTTTTTGCCTATTTCAGTGTTTCGCAGAAAAGGAATATTAAACGGAACGAAACCTTCGCGAGGATCTTTCTTGGAACAAACGCAATCCAGGAGACTTGGAGTGGAAGTCAGAGACGCAACAAGGCGGCACGAGGCAGGAGGGCGCTCCCAGGGTGGTAGGCGTGCCCCCACCATCGTGGGACCCTCGTAGCTCCACTGACCTACTTCTTTCGCCTATATATACTCTTATACCCTGAAAACATCCAGGGGAGCCACGAAACCACTTTTCCACCGCTGCAACCTTCTGTACCCGTGAGATCCCATCTTGGGGCCTTTTCCGGCGATCTGCCGGAGGGGGATTCGATCACGGAGGGCTTCTACATCAACACCATAGCCTCTCCGATGATGTATGAGTAGTTTACCACAGCCTTCGGGGCCATAGTTATTCTCTAGATGGCTTCTTCTCTCTCTTTGGTTCTCAATACAAAGTTCTCCTTGATGTTCTTGGAGATCTATTTGATGTAATACTTTTTGCGGTGTGTTTGCCAAGATACGATGAATTGTGGGTTTATGATCAAGATTATCTATGAACAATATTTGATTCTTCTCTGAATTCTTATATGCATGATTTGATATCTTTGCAAGTCTCTTCGAATTATCGGTTTAGTTTGGCCTACTAGATTGATCTTTCTTGCAATGGGAGAAGTGCTTAGCTTTGGGTTCAATCTTGCGGTGCTCGATCCCAGTGACAGAAAGGGAACCAACACATATTGTATTGTTGCCATCGAGGATATAAAGATGGGGTTTATATCATATTGCTTAAGTTTATCCCTCTACATCACGCCATCTTGCCTAATGCGTTACTCTGTTCTTATGAACTTAATACTCTAGATGCATGCTGGATAGCGGTCGATGTGTGGAGTAATAGTAGTAGATGTAGAATCGTTTCGGTCTACTTGACACGGACGTGATGCCTATGTTCATGATCATGCCTAGATATTCTCATAACTATGCGCTTTTCTATCAATTGCTCGGCAATAATTTGTTCACCCACCGTAATATATGATATCTTGAGAGAAGCCACTACTGAAACCTATGGCCTCGGGGTCTACTTTACATCATATAAGTTTCCGATCTATAATTCTAGTTTACTATTTATTTTGCAATCTTTACTTTTCAATCTATACAACCAAAAATACCAAAAAAAAAATCTTATTATCCTTATCAGATCTCACTTTTGCAAGTGGTCGTGAAGGGATTGACAACCCCTTTATCGCGCTGGTTGCAAGGTTCTTGATTGTTTGTGCAGGTACTAGGCGATTTGTGTGTAATCTCCTACGAGATTGATACCTTGGTTCTCAAAAAACTGAGGGAAATATTTACGCTACTTTGCTGCATCACCCTTTCCTCTTCAAGGGAAAACCAACGCATGCTCAAGAGGTAGCAGATATCTATCACTTTGGGACTAATTTTTATGTGTTGCTTTTCATAAGCTCAACCAAATATAAGTGAAGATCATGAGCATAACAAATTTTCTTTCTCTCAAAATAATTTAAATGAAGCAATAGAGAATTTCTTTAAAATTTTACTAACTCTAAAATAAATCTAAGTTAAGCAAGAGAGTATTTCTTCAAAAATAACAAAGCACACCGTGCTCAAAAAGATATAAGTGAAGCACTAGAGCAAGTCCTAGCTCATAAAAGATTTAAGTGAAGCATAGAGAGCAATTCTAACAAGTCATGATATAATTTTAGCTTTCTCAAATAAGTGTGTCCAGAAAGGGTTGATGACTTAAAACACAAAACAAAACAAGCAAAGACACATATCATACAAGATGCTCTAAGCAAAACACATATCATGTGACAAATAAAAATATAGCCTCGAGTAAAATACAAATAGTTGTTGGAAGAAAGAAGGGATGCCACTCAGGGGCATCCCTAAGCTTAGTTGGTTGCTCATTCTTGGATAATAGCTTGGGATGGCGGGGCATCCCCAAGCTTAGGCTCTTGCATCCTTCCTTCATCCATCGTAAGATAACTCAAAACTTGAAAAGTTCAGTCACACAAAACTCAACAAAACCTTCGTGAGATCTGGTAGTATAAGAATAATAAATCACTACTATAAGTGATGTATCAAACCAATTCATATTTTGTTTTTGTATTATATCTGCTATATTACAACTTTTCTATGGCAAAAAATAATCAAGTAAAACCATAGAGCCATCAAAATAAGCACACAACACAAAGAAAACAAAATCTGTCAAAACAGAACAGTCTGTAGTAATCTGACTATTTCGAATACTTCTGTAACTCGAAAAACTCTGAAAAATTACGACGACCTGAGAAATTTGTATATTGATCTACTGCAATTGGAATGGGTATTTTATCACTCTCTGGTAAGAAGTGATAATTGTTTTCGTGAGCGCAAAACTTTATGTTTTTTCAGCAAGATCAAACAACTATTGCCCAAGAAGACCCTAAAGGCTTTACTTGGCACAAACACTAATTAAAACATAAAAAAACACAATCATAACAGTAGCATAATTGTGATAACACTCAAAAACAGGAATAAAAAAGCAAAAATAAATTTTATTCATTGGGTTGCCTCCCAACAAGCGTTATAGTTTTACGCCCTTAGCTAGGCATAAAGCAAGGATCTAAGTTTTGTCCTCCGAAGTTTTGGCAATCTTTGTAAGGGTTTTCTCAAACCGGGGAGGCTCTTTACGCTTCCCTAAATTTTCCGGAAAAGAAACCATCTTTAGATCCAAAATATCCAATCACTTGTTACAAAGAGTAATCAAGGCATTCATGTGATTGATACTACCATTGAGATGTTTGAGGGGTTCATTATATTTTGGTAATTCAACCATATGTTTATGCAAATCACTAAATTTGTCCAACATTTGAACTCCCTCAGGGGTGAAAGAAAACCCCTTGTTTTGAGGTGGAATTCCCAAAATTCCTTCTAAAATTTCATAGGAAGCATTGGCATCAAGCTCAATAAAATTTCCTTTAGCGACAAAATCTAAGAGTTGTCTATGATGCAAGGCCAATTCTATGTAAAAATTACAAAGCAAAACATTATCGTCCCCCTTTAAGTTGGAAATACGACACGATTCCATAAGCCTATACCAGGCATCTTTCAAATTTTCTCCTTGTCTTTGCTTGAAGTAAAGGACTTCAAAATCTGGTGACAAAGGAGGAGTACGGACGCTAGCCATCGAGACCAGAAAGCAAGAAAACAACAAACGAAAAAACAGAGGCAAACAAAACGACAAATTTTTGTGAAGTGGGGGAGAGGAAAATGAGAGGCAAATGCCAAATAATGTAAATTATGAGGAGATGAGATTTGTGATTATGAACATGGTTATGTTGAAGATCCTCCCCGGCAATGACGCCAGAAATTCCTTTTGATGTCACTCGAAGCTACGTCGGTATTTCCCCAAAGAGGAAGGGATGATGCAACACAACGGTGGTAGGTATTTCCCTCATATATGAAACCAAGGTTATTGAACCAGTAGGAGAACCAAGCAACACAACATAAACAATCCCTGCACACAAATAACAAATACTCGCAACCTGACGTGTTAAAGGGGTTGTCAATCCTTTTCGGGTAACAATGCCAGAAATTGGTGCGTTGACGGGAGAAAGTTGTAAATATTGATAGATAGAACACAAAATAAAATAAATTGCAGCAAGGTATTTTTGGGTTTTTGGTTTAATAGACCTGAAAATAAAAGCAAATAAAATTAGATCACAAAGGCAAATAATATGAGAAAGAGACCCGGGGGCCGTAGGTTTCACTAGTGGCTTCTCTCGAGAAAAATAGCAAACAGTGGGTAAACAAATTACTGTTGGGCAATTGATAGAACCTCAAATAATTATGACGATATCCAAGCAATGATCATTACATAGGCCTCACATCCAATATTAGTAGACCGACTCCTGCCTGCATCTACTACTATTACTCCACACATCGACCGCTATCCAGCATGCATCTAGTTTATTAAGTTCATGGAAAAACAGAGTAATGCAATAAGAATGATGACATGATGTAGACAAGATCCATTTATCTATGGCGTTAGATATAGATCCCATCTTTTTATCCTTAGTAGCAACGATACATACGTGTCGGTTCCCTTTCTATCACTGGGATCAAACACCGTAAGATCGAACCCACTATCGGGTACCTCTTCCCATTGCAAGATAAATAGATCAAGTTGGCCAAACAAAACCCAAATATCGGAGAAGAAATACGAGGCTATAAGAGATCAAAGAAACTCAAATAATTTTCATGGATATAAAAAGATATGACTGATCATAAACTCAAAGATCATCGGATCCCAACAAACACACCGCAAAAGAGTTACATCATATGGATCTCCAAGAGACCATTGTATTGAGAATCAAGAGAGAGAGAGAGAGAGAGAGAGAGAGAGATGAAGCCATCTATTTACTAACTACGGACCCGAAGGTCTACAAAGAACTACTCACGCATCATCGGAGAGGCACCAATGGAGGTGGTGAACCCCATCCGAGATGGTGTCTAGATTGGATCTGGTGGTTCTGAACTCTACAGCGACTGGATGAATATTTCGTCGACGCTTCTAGGGTTCTGGGATTTTGGGGGTATTTATAGAGCAAAGAGGCGGTCCAGGGGGCACCCGAGGTGGGCACAACCCACCAGGGCGCGCCTGGGCCTCCTGACGCGCCCTGGTGGGTTGTCCCCTCCTCGGGACTCCCCTCAGGTGCAACCAGGGCCCAACTTCTTCCCTTTGGTCCATAAAAAATCATCGTGAAATTTCGTGGCATTTGGACTCCGTTTGATATTGATTTCCTGCGATGTAAAAAATATGGAAAAAACAGCAACTGACACTTGGCACTATGTCAATAGGTTAGTACCAAAAATGATATAAAATAATTATAAAACATCCAAGATTGATGATAAAACAACATGGAACAATTAAAAATTATAGATACGTTGGAGACGTATCAGCCTCCTCAAATCAGCCCCTTTAAAGCAATATTAGTCATTCATATCAATGTAAAAAAATTTATTTGATTCATGCATGTAGGACTACAACTGCAGTGTCAAGTACCATATGGCTCAATTCCTGGTGAGCGAAGGCAACACAGAGACGTTGCAGATTGATACAATTGCTCGGAGCTCAACGAAATGGATAGGTGCCGATGTGCTTGTGTTCAAGTCATTGGTGGTCTCATCGCAAAACCAAAGCTGGGTGAGATAATGTTTTTAACAAATGTTCGATAAGATATTTGATATTGCCAAGTTCACACGCACACGCACACGCACACGCACACGCACACGCACACGCACACACACCAGCGGGAATGAACTTTATGCACCCGGGGTTCACGTGAACACAAATGATTTAATAGAAAAACTAAACTTTCAAGTATATGTTTCATAACTACCAAGATTAGAGAATTCGATTATTTTTCATGTCGCGAAGGGTGTTTTAGCACGCTGCAAATGCGTAAATTGTGTACACATTGATGTTATCTTGTGATGATCCTAGAAAAACACCCCCTTAAATTGTGTACACGAATACACATTGATGCTTTTCTGTGTGTATTTGAAGGGGATGTTTTTCTCATGTTACAAATGTGTTTTCGTGTTGTTGTGTATGCTTTTTCTAAACCTCGCTTACTACGCAGCAACCCATTTTAACTGGTTGCTGCAATGGATGCCTTTTTTGCATGTCTTAATTTTGTTGCTTCATGGACATGTTCAAAATGTTGCAACATCATTGCATGTTTTTCTATGGATCTATGAGCAAGTGTTGTAATGATGTTGCGTGGGGGGATTTAGTGTTGGAATGATTGGATGTTCCAAATCTCACATTTTAGTTAGATTTTCTTTTACCCTGCCCACTAATTAACGATTGCATTTGCTTTGCTTGTAGGGTGAACTATTACTAAGAAGGAGATGTCGTCCATCCGTACCTGGAAACGAACACAATTTATTACATGGCCCTAACCACATGGGCATCGTGGATTGACCACCACATCGATCCACTGCGAACGCAAGTTTTCTTCCGGACATCGGCCCCAACACATTACAGGTTAGCGAGCTCGCGACCTAAGATCACAATCTATCTACCGCAGCATGTGTGAGAGCAAAACTAACACAATATGTCGCTGGTTCTAGAGGCGGAGAGTGGAATTCAGGGGGGGGGGGGGCACTGTAGAGAAAGCATGATGCCCATGGATGGCGTCGCTCATGCAAGGCGGCAGCCGTCGGTGCCCAAGAAGAATGCCATCTTGGAGCAAGTGGTGAAGCAGATGAAGACCCCATGATGATCATGGACATCGTGTTTCTCTCTGAGCTTAGGGTAGATGGCCATCCGTCTGTATATGGGAGGAAGATGAAGAAGATGGGAGGAGTTGAGTCGAGCATCCAGGATTGCAGCCACTGGTGCCTTCCTGGAGTGTCGGATACGTGGAATGAGCTATTGTTCTACCATCTAGCAACACCCTGGCAAAAGCACTAATGATGATATGCCTTTTACACGAATAATATAATTTGTGCATAAAAAGAGCATGTGTCGTACTCATTTTCTTGTACCCCTCATTTTCTTTCTCTTGTGACACAAAATTCATGATGGAGCTTGTATCCAAAGGATATATGAAGATCTAATAATCTTCATATCAAACGCCCTCTTTGTTGTCTCAATAAATAGGCGAAACACATGGTAGGCATGGACGATAATCATGATTGAGCTTTATCATAAAGCAATAGAACAGCAAGGTGACTTGGTTTCTAAAAAAAGAAAATCACGAGGAGGAGACAAATCCAAAATGTTGGGAAATGATAGTACGGTGCATTCTAGTAATACTCTTTCCGTTTTAAAATAAATGTCTCAACTTTAATTCAATTTGGGGGGTGGCCTGTGCGGGGCCAGCTTTTGCCCGTTTTAGACAGTGGGACGGGGGATGACCTGTTCTATTTCAGGAAAGGGAGCACTCTGTAGGCAAAAGACGCCCCCTTTATGCAAAAGGAACAGTATATAATTGTCAATAATGCACTAGTGTATGTACGCATAATCTTCTGCAACCACCATCTGAATGATGCATACAATTATTCATCGCAGTGGAGGTGGGTGGAGCACTGCTCGCCCCGGCCGGACTCGAACATGGTTAAAGAAGGATGTGAATGTGTGACACAAAACTCGTGAACAAATCAGACGCCTCCCCGTGACTTCTTGCCGATCCGCACCATGGATACGGCGTGCGGCAGCATGCCGCCGCAGTCGAAGAAGATGTGCGTCATCGGGGCCGGCATGGCCGGGCTGGCCGCGGCGCGCGAGCTGCGCCGGGAGGGCCACGAGGTGACGGTGCTGGAGCAGGGCGGCGACGTCGGCGGGCAGTGGCTGTACGACCCCAGGACCGACGCCGCCGACCCGCTCGGCGCGGCGGCGCCGGTGAAGGTGCACAGCAGCATGTACGCCTCGCTCCGGCTCATCAGCCCCCGGCAGACCACGGGCTTCACCGACTTCCCCTTCTGCCCCAAGAGCGGCCGCGACGACCGCCGCTTCCCGGGCCACCGCGAGGTGCACCTGTACCTCAAGGACTTCTGCGACGCGTTCGGGCTCATGGACGCCGTCAGGCTCAACACCAGGGTCCTGCGCGCCGCCATGACGCCGGCGCGTCAGTGGACGGTGAGGTCCGTGGACCCCGGCGTCGGGGAGTGCGATGATCCCGACGGGAAGGAGTTGGACGCGTGCGTGGACGAGGTGTTCGACGCCGTCGTCGTCGCCACCGGCCACTACTCGCAGCCAAGATTGCCATGCATCAAAGGTAAGCAAAGCAATGCAAGCTCCATCCATGCATACTCACATAGTCGTTTATAAAGAGAAGATTTACAGGCATGGAGACGTGGAGGGGGAGGCAGATGCACAGCCACTCGTACAGGGTGCCGGAGCCGTTCCGCGGCGAGGTGGTAGTGGTGGTCGGGTGCGGGGAGAGCGGCAAAGACATCGCCATGGAGATCCGCGGCGTGGCCAAGGAGGTGTACCTCGTCGCCGGGTCCACGGAGGCGGTCACCCCAGGCCTGTCCAAGGTGCTGGCCAAGCACAGCGCCGACCTCCATCTCCGACTTGAGGTACGTACACAAGCGATCTCTCTCCACCCAGAGAAGAGAACGAAGGGAGCCGATCAACTAATATAATGCACCGTTCATCCCGGCCGGCCGGCAGGTGGAGCGTCTGTGCGAGGACGGGCGGGTGGCGTTCACGGACGGCGGCGGGTCCAGCTCCAGCGTCGCCGCCGACACCGTCATCTACTGCACGGGGTACAGCTACTCGTTCCCGTTCCTGGACACGGGGGGAGCCGTCGCCGTGGACGACAACCGCGTGGGCCCGCTGTTCGAGCACGTGTTCCCGCCGTCGCTGGCGCCGTCGCTCTCCTTCGTCGGCGTGCCAAGGAAGATCTTCGCGCCCCGGTTCTTCGAGGCCCAGGCACGGTGGGTGGCGCAGGTGCTGTCCGGCAGGCGGGCGCTGCCGGCGGAGGAGGAGATGCTCCGGTCCGTGGAGGAGTTCTACCGCGCCAGGGAGGCCGCCGGCGTGCCCCGCAAGTACACCCACGAGATCGGCAGGCGGGAGATCACGGTACGTACCAGTAACCTCCACGAGTGCATGGACCAAGCTGCTCATGCTGGATCGATTCGCTGATCGCCGTTGCTTTGATTGGCGGCGTGCGTGCGTGCAGTACATGGACGATTTCGGGGAGAAGTACTGCGACTTCCCTCGCGTGGAGGGGTGGAAGTACGAGCTGCTGGGGTCGTCCGTGCGCGGCATGATTGAGAACCTCGAGACCTTCCGCGACGACTTCCAGGACAGCGACTCCGTCCGCGGGGCTATGGAGGAGTGGCATCTCTCTTGTGTGCAAAGCTCGACGCCTGGTTGCTGCAGCTACACAGACGGCCGTCCCTGCCCAACTGGTCTTCATCAACAAGCACGATGATTACAAAATCACTATTTAAGAAGTATTATTTGCGAAGATCACTCCTACACCGAGGTTGCCACAAGTGTCACAATGCATATGTGCAGGGAGTTTTTTTTTCCTTTTTTCGAGATCTGTTTATTCAAACATTTTATCTCTTAGTTCATTCGTCCAAACCATGAACCGTTTTCACTGTTGGATTTTTCACGTTGAGATCTCCAATACAAGATTTCATGTTGATAGGTTTCGACGAACCTTTCCTTTTTCACGGAAAAAATGAACGAAAAAACCCGAATTGGGAGAATGTTTTTCTTTTTCTTTTTCGAGAGGCACGGCCGCGTCTCTCACGGAAGCAAATTCGTGCCTCCGCGAGAAGTAAATCTTTACCTGCCGCGGAAGAGGAAAAAAGAAAATGCATTTTCCAGGCAATTTTTTAACTTTATTTTGGTCCAAATCCTAAAAAACGGGGGAAGATTAAAAAGCCGAAAATCCTAGAAATAATCATCTAAAAGCCGAAAACGCATACACAAAATCTATTATATCTAAATAGCTAACCCCCACTAGTCTCTTCTTAAGCCACATCATCAAAATTAATATGGCCATTGGATATACTAGCTTAGTCAATAGTAGCCATCCGATCTAGACGCTGAGAGACGTTGCGCTAAGCAGCATGCAAGCATGCTAAAACTGACGCTTGCATGCAGTAACCGACCCTTGATGGTGTGAGCTAGAAGATGGGCACGCCATGCATGCATGACAAGGCAAGGTACGACAAATAATAGTACCGGGAACCTCTGGCCACCTTTTCTCTTTTTAGGGCATCTTCAGTCGTTCGGCCTCTTAGGGCGTCTAAATAGAGTGGTCTAAGAGTGTGTCAGCGCTAGTTCGGTCCCTGAGGACGACCTAGCTCCCAGTCACGCCCCCAAGCGCCCGGCCTCAGGATGCAGGAAATTTGAACTAGGTTGTTCCCGTTCATAAAAGACGTCATAAATTCGGCGATCGGACGTAGTCTGGCGTTACAAAAAATAAAGCGCCGCACGCCGCAAGTTCGCGTGCGCAACGAATCACTCGGCGGGGTCGGCTCCAGGCGTTGGCGGAGTCGGCGTGCGCGGGCTCTGCGGTGTCGGAGCTGTTTCGGTGCTGGGCTGTGTCGGCGCGAAATCGGTACTGCTGGGCGGCGATGTAGAGGTGTCGTTCGGGCTTGGCGTCCGTGTGGCCGTGGGCGCGGGAGCTGGCGTCGTCGGCATTGCCGTCTGCATCTGGTTCAGGATGAGGCCGCGCTCCGCCATGTACCATGCCCTGAGCTGCTCGTCGTTGCTCTGGAGCATGTCCGCCCCGCCCATCAGAAAAGCCATGTCGGCGTTCCTCTTCTTCACGACGACGTTCGTCCGGAGCAGGTAGACGTTGGTCCGGAGCAGGTCAAGCTTGATGGCGCTGTTCGTCATCAGCGACGACCACCGCGCCTCGGTCTTCTCTTCACGTAGGACGGCCCGGGCCTGGGCGTCGGCGAGGCAATGCTCGATGGACTCATGCACTCGCGCGGTCGCCGCGTCGTCGTTTTTCCCCTTCTTTGCCAATTTGTGGCCGTCCGGCCGCCCCTCTGACGCACCCGGAGTCGTCGCGTCCGGCTTGTATGTCTCCTTGGCCTTGTCGAGGGTACGTCGGACTTCCGCCCACTTCTCGCACTTGTCAATGCGCTTGTAGACGTGGAGGTGCTTGAAGTCGGCGTCGAGGTTGTCGCGCCGATACATGGTGAACATGCGCAGCAACTGCGCGGAGGAACAAACAGTTGGCGGGCATAGACGACGAAGAGATGCGGGCGAACGGCGTGCGTACCTGATCCTCAACGCTGGCGCCGCTCTCCGGGCGAGCCGCGACCTCCTCGACGATTCCATGCCATTTGTTGCACCCCCCTGGATACGCCCCCAATGGTTCGTCATCGCCTTGGAGCCGCGCTGCATGTAGACGCCTTTGAAGTAGGGGTCGACGAGCTTCCGCGTCGAACTCGGCCTTGATGCGGTCCCAGTACGTCTCGAACTTCTGGTTCGTGCCGGTGGTTGGGTCGAGGCAGACGACTTTTCATGCTTCGGCGAGGCATTCCTCCTCCTTGGACGTCCACTTGATGCGCGGTTCGCCTGGCCTAGCCGTCTGCTTCTTCTTCTGGCGCCCCTTCGTCGGATCAGGAGCCGGCTCCTCCTCCTCCTCCTCCTCCTCCTCCTCCTCGTCCTCGTCCTCCTCCTCCTCGGGTTCCTGCGCTTCGTGCGCGTCCTCGCCGTAGACGTAGCCGAGCTCGGCCTCCATGTCACCGCTGAGATCCACTACCTCGTCCTGGGTGGCGAACCCGGGAGACGCGGCGGCCGCGGTCGATCCTGTCGCGATGATGTCGTCCATGTCGGCTTCTGTGTCGTCGGTGTCGCCGAGGTGCGAGAAGGGCAGCGGTCCACGGCGGAGATGGGGCGTCGGTGTGGACGCGTAGGCGGGCGGCGAGTAGTTGTATGGAGGGTACTGCACGCCGACGAAGGCGGGCGAGGGTGTGCGCGTCGCGGGGTGGCCATGGGGGAAGGTCACGTTTGGGTTGAACCCACCGTGCGCGTCGCCGTCGGCGTAGCCGGGTGATGACGATCCCCATGGAGATCCGACGCCTTGCTGTTCCAAGGGCGCGTACTGGGCGTGGCTGACGACGGGTGGATTCATCATCCCCGCGTGGTCGACCGATGAGGAGGACGCCGCCGCGCGCGCCGCGTTGTCGCGGGCCTTCTTGGCGATGACCCTGTTCCGCCGGTTGGCGGTGACTGCGTTGCGTCGCTGAACTTCCATCCTCCACTCGGCATTCGACATGCCCGGTGGCTTCAATGGCGGCGCCCTCGGCTTCCTCTGCTTCGGCTGGGCCACGGTGCCAGTCGTGGTTGCCGCCGCGCGTGCATGGCGTACTTCTTCGGCGGCATGGCGGCGACTGGAAGACGAGCGGGAGGGGATTTGGTGGGAGAAAGGGAGGGAATGGCGGGAGGAAAGCGAGCGAGCGGGAGGGATGCGAGGGAAAAGCGTCAAGAAACGGCGGGAAAAGGCCCTCGGGTCGCCGCTAGGGCAGACCCACGCGCCTTTTTCGCTTGTGCCGGCTCCCCAAGCGTCCCCCAGGGCGCCGGGTTCAGCATGGGTCCGCCGGCACCAGTTTTGGCCCGAACCGGCGAAAAACGGGCTTCCGGGAACGTGACTGGGCCGTTTTTTTGGCGCAGGCACGACAAAAACATCTGGGAAGGGCGTGTTGAAAACGCGGCTGGAGATGCTCTTAGGAGCAGCCCATGGAGAAATGGACGAGTGGTAATTGGAAGGAGCAGGTAAAGCAAGAACGCGTCGACAAAGGTTGTGTCATTTCTTTGTTTTGAAGGTTTGAACATGGAACTGATATTGCAAGGGCCCTTCCATCGTACTTCAATTAGGTTGCATCTCTTATGCATTTTCCAAAATCAATAAAAACACATGTTTTTATTTGAGAAATTTGTAATCGATATTTTGTACAGTTTGTGCATATTAGTGTTTTGTATAGTTCATATTTTATAGAAATACCGCAGCAACGCGCAGGACATTTTTCTAGTTGAAAAAAAATCCGGAGAAAGCGCCCAGAGTGCGACACATGGCGGCAACTAAGAGCATGCCAAGTGACGCGCTCCGTCGAACCTGTGTATCCCTGTATCTTTAGCCAACTGAAATAAAAAAACGTTGCTCTTCTCAAAAAGATTTTTTTGAAGAAAAAGGTATAGTAATGTGTTTAAATACCTCTGAAATAATCACCTAAAATAATTAAGGTAAAATTAATTGTTTTAAATGGGAAAAAAATGCATTGTTCACATGTTTGGGGCGATCCTGGCCTGGAAACCGATCTGGCCTCAGTATGACTAAGTTTTACTGGAGACTGCTCCCATAGCAATTGTAGTACAGAGCCACGATTCATGTTTTTAATGAAAGAAAGCAACACTGTTTTTCATTTCATTAAGAGGTGTAGAAAAAACATGTACAAGGAATTTCGTTAGGAATCACAATGAAAAGACGATGCAACCGGGCAAGCGCCGAAAAGAAGATGGACAACAGAGGGCCATCCTCCTCCATAGTCCGCACCAACGGGATGCTACGTGTGAACACCACCACCATCATAGACGAAGAGTTCCAATTTGTCGAGATCAAACCATGATGCCTCGAAGCTGTTGGCACAATCGAAGGGCAGTGAGTGACCGAGTCCACACCCAGATGAAGATCCAAGCACAGTTGGACCTGCAACACAACAGATGGGGCGCCAACAAAATTGACCGAAATCAATGAGTCAAGTCCAATCACTTCACATGCACACCCACCATCATGTTTGCATAACGAAAACTCCGATACGTCCCGCAACGCGGAGACTTTGAAAGCTATTCTGGACTTGTACTGTGTTGTCTCGGGACAAATGGTGAGCGTTGATAAGTCTAGCATTTTTTCAGCCCGAATACGAGAGTGGACACCAGGGAACAAATTTGCTCAATCTTGAACATCATGATCGAGGCGCTCAATGACAAGTATCTGGGTTTGCCAGCAAACGTGGGCATAGATAAGTCCGATTGTTTTCAGTATTTGATCGATCGCATCGTCATGAGAATTAGCGGGTGGAAGGAAAAATTACTATCTACCGGGGGAAAGGAAATTCTTCTTAAGTCTGGTGTCCAATCCATCCCTACCTATGCAATGTCCGTCTTCAAAATTCCTAAAAAAAATTGTAAAGGAATAACTGACGCGATGTCACATTTTTGGTGGGATGATGACGACAACCATAGGAGGATGCATTGGATGGCATGGTGAAAAATGTGTGTCCCAAAAAACCAAGGTGGTATGGGATTTCGTGATATACATTGTTTTTACTCGACGTTGCTGGGTAAACAGGCTTCGCGCCTTCTTGAGAACCCAGATTCTTTATGTGCCAGGATATTGAGAGCCAAATATTTTGCTGATGGAGACTTATTGAATGCAAAGCTTAAGAAGGGATCTTTCACATGGCAAAGTATTATGTCCGGAGTTAGTACTTTGAAGAATGGTTACATTTGACGAGTTAGAAATGGTCAGTCCATTAATATTTGGGACGATGCTTGGATTCCTAATTGTGCTACCAAGAAAGTCATCACTCCAAAGGGGGGTTATTTGTTGTCAAAGGTGTCGGACCTTATTGATCCCACTTCAAACAATTGGGATGAAGATCTCGTTAATCAAACTTTATGGCCCATTGATGCTAATCAGATCCTCGCGATCCCTCTCCCACAATATGACATGACGGATTTTATTGCTTGGAATTACACTAAGAATGGGATCTTTTCTCTTCGCTCCGCCTATGTCGTTAAGTGGAATCACCAGTATGGAAGGAAACTTAGCCGATCTAACGGATTGGGACGAATAAATTTTAACCCAATTTGGCGTAAGATCTGGAACTTATCTTGTCTGGCAAAGGTTAAAAAAATTTATTTGGAGGGCGTTGCATGGCACTCTCCCATGTCGTGTTACACTAGTCAATAGACATATGAAAGTTTCGCCAATTTGTCCTTCGTGTTCGTCTGGGCAAGAAGATACAAAACATTTGTTGTTCCAGTGCCAGAAAGTTAAGGACGTGTGGAGAAGACTTGGTTTGGACGGAGTTATTTCTAGTGCTTGTGAATTTGATTATGTTGGTGAGGCTGTCCTAGGATTCTTATACAATTGCCAAACCAAGATTTAGCTATTTTGGGAACCCAGAATACACGTGAGATGATTGCCATCACGACATGGTATTTATGGTGGGAAAGACGTAAACTTGTGCACAAGGAAAAAATTCAAGATGCTAAACAGATATCTATGGGGATTCAAGCTCTTACGGCCAATTATGTTATTGCTTCCTCTCCTAATGCTTTCATGAAGAGGGGGGGGGGGGGGGGGGGGGGGTTGGAGTCGGCCCCCCGTGGGCTTTGTGAAACTTAATGTTGATGCTTCTTTTGATCATGACCTTCTTAAGGGAACGACGGGAGCGGTTCCTAGGGACGACAAAGGAAATTTTATTGCAGGGGGCTGCTCGAAAATTGACTGGTGTGCAGACGTTCTCATGGCGGAAGCTCTAGCGCTCAGGTTTGGGCTATCCCTGGCGCAAAGGGCAGGGTGTAATCGACTTGTCATCAATTCTGATAACTTAGAGGTCATCGAGACTACGAATAATGGAGGACGGTCGGCGGGAGTGGCGGCGGTAATTTTTGATGATTATTATTTTATTGCTTGTGATTTTTCTATGTCCAAGTTTGAACATTGTAATAGAGAGGCAAATAAAGTAGCTCATGAACTTGCCAGGTTAGCTAGATTTTCTGATACTGTTGATTGGTTTAAGGAGCCATTGAATGAAATTGTACCCTTCCTCTTAAACAATGTATCCGTTATTTCGATTGAATAAAGTTATTATGTTCTCAAAAAAAAAAACTCCGATACTTCCTGGGTCTAGCCTCTTGGTTGGGCTTATGTCACTATGGGAATTATCTATTCATTAGCCCCCAAGTCTGTTAGGGTTTCGATATGGAAACTAACTAAGCCCTCCTTCGAAGTAGAGTCTGCCGAGCCTTAAGACTCGAGAGGCCGCAAAGTAGCTCGTGAAGACACCATGACAGACTGTAAAGAGCAAACCTATGAAAAATTTAGTTAAAACAAGCTGAGGAAAAGGTTCGGCAATACTCGATCATCTCCCGGAAGAGGATGACTAGCGACCCCAGTAAGGGTGTATCACGGAGTCTGAGTGGCGATGCTGACACCTGGTGTAACTCTCGAGAAAATAGGCCAGGCATTTTCCCAAAGGTACATCCTTTAATTATCGAAGTCATATCCGAACCTGTGAACTTCAGCATTTAGCTCTCTATTTAGAGTCCAATCCATGCCATAGAGGATACGGAATTCGCCCCTTGTTACGGGTTTCATCGAGTAATCGACAACCTCGTGGAGGCAGATTATCAACACCCAAAATGCAAAGCTAATATACGTCGAGCGATTGGTCACCCTGAACTTCTCCATGAACTGGCATGGAATGATCAACTCGGAGTCATTGCAGTTGTATTTAGGATTACCCGACTAAGTAGAAAACCGAATGGCTCTTGTTGTGGATGACGTCACCGTGAATTATTTGTCCATAGTCACATTATAATAACTGCATCTAGTGCCGCCATGGTTTTTTGGATGATTTCATGGACAAAAGAGTTAAGGGACTAATGTGTTGTGAGTTTATGCAGGTGAAGACACTTTGACATTGTAGCTTTTGCATCTTTGTTCGTAGTATGTTAGGGCATCTCCAACGGCAACCCGCAAATTTCCTCCTGCATCCGTCCGCGGACAGGGGGGCCCAGTCCGCGGACATGGATGCGGGAGGCCGACATCCAACCCTAGTCGCATACATTCAAACTCTTTTTCAACAAATCAGATGAAATTCATGCAAACAAGGCGGATTTCGTATAAACATGACGGATTTCATACAAGCCGAACGAAAACGGTTACATTTTGAACATATTTTTCAACTAAAAAGATAAAATTATGTGCATATACGCTCACGTGGAGCTCCACTCCCACGACACGGGTACACTACACTAGTCTACAACCGGTCGCGGCTTGTCTTCCCCATGTCTGGCAGCCCGCTAACCGGACTGTCGGGAGCCTCGGAGGCATATTCTTCCCCCGTATCTTCCCTTTGTCCGGCTGCGTGCTACTTTCTGAGATTGCATTGATTTTTTCCTTGAAGAGGAAAGGTTGATGCAACAAAGTAGAGATGAGTATTTCCCTCAGTTAAGAACCAAGGTATCAATCCAGTAGGAGACACAAGCAAGTCTTCAATCTATCCACCTTCACAAACTAACAAACACTTGCACTCAACGCGAAAAATGGGTTATCAATCCCTTCACGGTCTCTAATAGAGATAGGTATAAAAGATAAATAAAAAGGCAAACTGAAGTAAATATAAATAAAGTGCACTAAGGTATTTTGAGTTTATATATGATGGAAAATAGACCCGGGGCCATATGTTTCACTAGAGGCTTCTCTCTTGAAAGAAAACATACAGTGGGTAAACAAATTACTGTCGAGCAATTGATAGAAAAGCACATAATTATGACGATATCTAAGGCAATGATCATGAATATAGGCATCACGTCCGTGTCAAGTAGACCGAAATGATTCTGCATCTAGTACTATTACTCCACACATCGACCGTTATCCAGCATGCATCTAGAGTATTAAGTTCATAAGAACGGAGTAACACCTTAAGTAAGATGACATGATGTAGAGGGATAAACTCAAGCAATATGATATAAACCCCATCTTTTTATCCTTGATGGCAACAATACAATACGTGCCTCGCTACCTCTTTTGTCACTGGGTGGGGACACCGCAAGATTGAACCTAAAACTAAACACCTCTCTCATTGCAAGAAAAATCAATCTAGTTGGCCAAACCAAACCGATAGTTCGAAGAGAAATACAAAGATATCTTAATCATGCATAAAAGAGTTCAAAGAAGACTCAAATAATATTCATAGATAATCAGATCATAAATTCACAATTCATCGGATCTCGACAAACACACCACAAAAGAATATTACATCGGATAGATCTACAAGAACATTAAGGAGAACATTGTATTGAAGATCAAAGAGAGAGAAGAAGCCATCTAGCTACTAGCTATAGACCCATAGGTCTGTGGTAAACTACTCACGCTTCATCCAAAGGGTGGCAAGGTTGATGTAGAGGCCCTCCATGATTGAATCCCCCTCCGACAGGGTGCCGGAAAAGGCCCCAAGATGGGATTTCATGGGAACAGAGGCTTGCGGCGGCGGAAAAGTATTTTGGTGGATGCCTCTGATGGTTTGGGAATATTTGGGAATTTATAGTGCAAAGATTAGGGTTGGAAGACCTCCGAGGGGACCACAAGCCCTCATAGCGCCCCCCTGAAGGAAATATGCCCTAGAGGCAATAATAAAGTTGTTATTTATATTTCCTTATATCATGATAAATGTTTATTATTCATGCTAGAATTGTATTAACCAAAAACTTTATACATGTGTGGATACATAGACAAATAGTGTCATTAGGATGCCTCTACTTGACTAGCTCGTTGAATCAAAGATGGTTAAGTTTCCTAGACATAGACATGAGTTGTCATTTGATTAACGGGATCGCATCATTAGAGAATGATGTGATTGAGTTGACCCATCCATTAGCTTAGCACGATGATCGTTTAGTTTGTTGCTATTGCTTTCTCCATAACTTATACATGTTCCTATGACTATGAGATCATGCAACTCCCGAATATCGGAGGAACACTTTGTGTGCTACCAAACATCACAACATAACTGGGTGATTATAAAGGTGCTCCACAGGTGTCTCCAATGGTGTTTGTTTAGTTGGCATAGATCGAGATTAGGATTTGTCACTCCGATTGTCGGAGAGGTATCTCTGGGCCCTCCCGGTAATGCACATTACTATAAGCCTTTCAAGCAATGTCACTAATGAGTTAGTTGCGGTATGATGTATTACAGAACGAGTAAAGAGACTTGCCTATAACGAGATTGAACTAGGTATTGAGATACCGACGGTCGAATCTCGTGGAAGTAACATACCGATGACAAAGGGAACAACGTATATTGTTATGCGGTTTGACCAATAAAGATCTTCGTAGAATATATAGAAACCAATATGAGCATCGAGGTTCCACTATTGGTTATTGACCGGAGATGAGTCTCGGTCATGTCTACATAGTTCTCGAACCCGTAGGGTCCGCACGCTTAACGTTCGGTGACGATCGGTATTATGAGTTTATGTGTTTTGATGTACCGAAGGTAGTTTGAAGTCCCAGATGTGATCACGAATATGACTATGAGTCTCGAAATGGTCGAGACATAAAGATTGATATATTGGACAGCTATATTCTGACACCGGAAGGGTTTCGGGTGATCTCGGAGAAAACCGGAGTGCCAGAGGGGTTACCGGAACCCCCCGGGGATTAATGGGCCTTGATGGGCCCTAGTGGAGAGAGAGAGGGGCCGGCCAGGCAGGCCACGCGCCCCCTCCTGCTACCTCTTGAGCATTGCGTTGGTTTTCCCATGAAGAGGAAAGGGTGATGCAGCAAAGTAGCGTAAGTATTTCCCTTAGTTTTTGAGAACCAAGGTATCAATCCAGCAGGAGGCCACACGCAAGTCCCTCGTACCTACACAAACAAATAAGAACCTCGCAACCAACGCGATAAAGGGGTTGTCAATCCCTTCACGGTCACTTACGAGAGTGAGATCTGATAGAGATGATAAAATAATATTTTCGGTATTTTTACGATAAAGATTAAAAAGTAAAGATTGCAAAAAAAGGTAATAGAAATAGCTTGTTGACGAAAGATTAATATGATGGAGAATAGACCCGGGGCCATAGGTTTCACTAGTGGCTTCTCTCAAGATAGCATAAGTATTACGGTGGGTGAACAAATTACTGTCGAGCAATTGATAGAAAATCGAATAATTATGAGAATATCTAGGCATGATCATGTATATAGGAATCACGTCCATGACAAGTAGACCGACTCCTGCCAGCATCTACTACTATTACTCCACACATCGACCGCTATCCAGCATGCATCTAGGGTATTAAGTTCATAAGAACAGAGTAATGCATTAGGTAAGATGACATGATGTAGAGGGATAAACTCAAGCAATATGATGTAAACCCCATCTTTTTATCCTCGATGGCAACAATACAATACGTGTCGTTTCCCTTTCTGTCACTGGGATCGAGCACCGCAAGATTGAACCCAAAGCTAAGCACTTCTCCCATTGCAAGAAAGATCAATCTAGTAGGCCAAACCAAACCGATAATTCAAAGAGACTTGCAAATATAACCAATCATACATAAAAGATTTTAGAGAAGAATCAAATATTGTTCATAGATAGACTTGATCATAAACCCACAATTCATCGGATCTCGACAAACACACCGCAAAAAGAGTTGCATCGAATAGATCTCCAAGAAGATCGAGGAGAACTTTGTATTGAGATTCAAAGAGAGAGAAGAAGCCATCTAGCTAATAACTATTGACTTGAAGGTCTGAAGTAAACTACTCACACATCATCGGAGGGTCCATGGAGTTGATGTAGAGGCCCTCCGTGATCGATGCCCCCTCCGGCGGAGCTCCGAAAAAGGCCCCAAGATGGGATCTCTTGGGTACAGAAGGTTGCGGCGGTGGAAATAGGGTTTCATGGTGCTCCTGGATGTTTTTAGGGTATATGAGTATATATAGGAGGAAGAAGTGAAGGAAATATTCCCTAGAGGCAATAATAAAGTTATTGTTTATTTCCTTATTTCATGGTAAATGTTTATTATTCATACTAGAATTGTATTAACCGGAAACATAATACATGTGTGAATACATAGACAAATAGAGTGTCACTAGTATGCCTCTACTTGACTAGCTCGTTAATCAAAGATGGTTAAGTTTCCTAACCATAGACATGAGTTGTCATTTGATAAACGGGATCACATCATTAGGAGAATGATGTGATTGACTTGACCCATTCCGTTAGCTTAGCACTTGGTCGTTTTAGTTTACTGCTATTGCTTTCATCATGACTTATACATGTTCCTATGACTATGAGATTATGCAACTCCCGATTACCGGAGGAACACTCTGTGTGCTACCAAATGTCACAACGTAACTGGGTGATTATAAAGGTGCTCTACAGGTGTCACTTCGATGGTACTTGTTGAGTTGGCATAGATCGAGATTAGGATTTGTCACTTCGATTGTCGGAGAGGTATTTCTCGGCCCTCTCAGTAATGCACAACACTATAAGCCTTGCAAGCAATGCAACTAATGAGTTAGTTGCGGGATAATGCATTATGGAATGAGAAAAGAGACTTGCCGGTAACGAGATTGAACTAGGTATTGAGATACCAACGATCGAATCTCAGGCAAGTAACATACCGATGACAAAGGGAACAATGTATGTTGTTATGCGGTTTGACCGATAAAGATCTTCGTAGAATATGTAGGAGCCAATATGAACATCCAGGTTCCGCTATTAGTTATTGACTGGAGACGTGTCTCGGTCATGTCTACATAGTTCTCGAACCCGTAGGGTCCGCACGCTTAACGTTCGGTGATGATTGGTATTATGAGTTTATGTGATTTGATGTACCGAAACTAGTTAGGAGTCCCTGATGAGATCGGGGACATGACAATGACTCTCGAAATGGTCGAGACGTAAAGATCGATATATTGGACGACTATATTCAGACATCGGAAAGGTTCCGAGTGATTCGGGTATTTTTCGGAGTACCTGGGAGTTACGGGAATACGGGGAAGAAGTATTGAGCCTCATGTGCCAAGTGGTGGAAGAGAGGAGGCAGGGTGCCCGGCCCCCCTAGCCCAAACTGAATTGGACTAGGGGGCGACCCCCTTTCCTTCTTTCCTCCCTCTCCTTCCTTCTCCCCTTCCCCCTTCCTTTCCTCCTCCTAGTAGGTGTAGGAAGGGGGAGTCCTACTCCTACTAGGAGGAGGACTCCTCCTCCTGGCGCGCCCTAGGAGGGCCGGCCGGCCTCCCCCCTTGCTCCTTTATATACGGGGGCAGGGGGCACCCTAGAACACAAACGTTGATCATTGATCCCTTAGCCGTGTGCGGTGCCCCCCTCCACCATAATCCACCTCGATCATATCGTAGCGGTGCTTAGACAAAGCCCTGCATCAGTAGCAACATCATCACCGTCATCACGCCGTCGTGCTAACGGAACTCTCTCATGAAGCTCTGCTGGATCGGAGTTTGTGGGACGTCATCGAGCTGAACGTGTGCTGAACTTGGAGGTGCCGTGCGTTCGGTTCTTGGATCGGTCGGATCATGAAGTCGTTCGACTACATCAACCGCGTTATCATAACGCTCCCGCTTACGGTCTATGAGGGTACGTGGACGACACTCTTCCCTCTCGTTGCTATGCATCACCATGATCTTGCGTGTGCGTAGGATTTTTTTTGAAATTACTACGTTCCCCAACAGTGGCATCCGAGCCAGGTTTACGCGTAGATGTTATATGCACGAGTAGAACACAAGTGAGTTATGGGCGATACAAGTCATGCTGCTTACCAGCATGTCATACTTTGGTTCGGCGGTATTGTTGGCTGAAGCGGCCCGGACCGACATTATGCGTACGCTTACGCGAGACTGGTTCTACCGGCGCGCTTCGCACATAGGTGGCTGGCGGGTGTTAGTTTCTCCAACTTTAGATGAACCGAGTGTGACTACGCCCGGTCCTTGTTGAAGGTTAAAACAACAATAACTTGACGAAATATCGTTGTGGTTTTGATGCGTAGGTAAGAACGGTTCTTACTCAGCCCGTAGTAGCCACGTAAAACTTGCAACAACAAAGTAGAGGACGTCTAACTTGTTTTTGCAGGGCATGTTGTGATGTGATATGGTCAAGGCATGATGCTATATTTTATTGTATGAGATGATCATGTTTTGTAACGGAGTTATCGGCAACTGGCAGGAGCCATATGGTTTTTGCTTTATTGTATGCAATGCAATCGCACTATAATTGCTTTACTTTATCACTAAGTGGTAGCGATAGTCGTAGAAGCAATAGTTGGCGAGACGACAATGATGCTACGATGGAGATCAAGGTGTCGCGCCGGTGACGATGGTGATCATGACGGTGCTTTGGAGATGGAGATCACAGGCACAAGATGATGATGTTTATCCTTTATGCATCTTATTCTGCTTGATTGACGGTAGCATTATAAGATGATCTCTCACTAAATTTCAAGGTACAAGTGTTCTCCCTGAGTATGCGCCGTTGCCAAAGTTCATCGTGCCGAGACACCACGTGATGATCGGGTGTGATAAGCTCTACGTTCATATACAACGGGTGCAAGCCAGTTTTTGCACACGCAGAAATACTCGGGTTAAACTTGATGAGCCTAGCATATGCAGATATGGCCTCGGAACACTGAGACCGAAAGGTCGAGCGGTAGATATGATCAACATAGTGATGTTCACCATTGAAAACTACTCCATCTCACGTGATGATCGGACATGGTTTAGTTGATATGGATCACGTGGTCACTTAGATGATTAGAGGGATGTCTATCTAAGTGGGAGTTCTTAAATATGATTAATTGAACTTTAATTTATCATGAACTTAGTACCTGATAGTATTTTGCTTGTCTATGTTGTTGTAGATAGATGGCCCGTGTTGTTGTAAATTTTAATGCGTTCCTTGAGAAAGCAAAATTGAAAGATGATGGTAGCAATTACACGGACTGGGTCCGTAACTTGAGGATTATCCTCATTGTTGCATAGAAGAATTACGTCCTAGAAGCACCGTTGGGTGCCAAACCCGCTGTAGGAGCAATGCCATATGTTATGAACGTCTGGTAGAGCAAAGCTGATGACTACTTGATAGTTCAGTGTGCCATGCTTTACGGCTTAGAACCGGGACTTCAACGACGTTTTGAACGTCATGGAGCATATGAGATGTTCCAGGAGTTGAAGTTAATATTTCAAGCAAATGCCCGGATTGAGAGATATGAAGTCTCCTATAATTTCTACAGCTGCAAGATGGAGGAGAATAGTTATGACAGTGAACATATACTCAGAATGTCTGGGTACCATAACCACTTGACTTAACTGGGAGTTAATCTTCCTGTTGATAGTGTCATTGACAGAAGTTCTTCAAACACTACCACAAAGCTACGAGAGCTTCGTGATGAACTATAATATGCAAGGGATGGATAAGACGATTCCCGAGCTCTTCGCAATGCTAAAAGCTGCGGAGGTAGAAATTAAGAAGGAGCATCAAGTGTTGATGGTGAACAAGACCACCAGTTTCAAGAAAAAGGGTAAAGGGAAGAAGAAAGGGAACTTCAAAAAGAACAGCAAACAAGTTGCTGCTCACGAGAAGAAACCCAAGTCTGGACCTAAGCCTGAGACTGAGTGCTTCTACTACAAAGGGACTGGTCACTGGAAGTGGAAATGCCCCAAGTATTTGGCAGATAAGAAGGCAAGGTGAACAAAGGTATATGTGATATACATGTTATTGATGTGTACCTTACTAAAGCTCGCAGTAGCACCTGGGTATTTGATACTGGTTTTGTTGCTAATATTTGCACCTCGAAACAGGGACTGTGAATTAAGCGAAGATTGGCTAAGGACGAGGTGACGATGCGCATGGGAAATGGTTCCAAAGTCGATGTGATCACCGTCGGCACGCTACCTCTACATCTACCTTCGGGATTAGTTTTAGACCTGAATAATTGTTATTTGGTGCTAGCGTTGAGCATGAACATTATATCTGGATCTTGTTTGATGCAAGACAGTTATTCATTTAAATCAGAGAATAATGGTTGTTCTATTTATATGAGTGATATCTTTTATGGTCATGCACCCTTGAATAGTGGTCTATTTTTGATGAATCTTGATAGTAGTGATACACATATTCATAATATTGAAGCCAAAAGATGCAGAGTTGATAATGATAGTGCAACTTATTTGTGCACTGTCGTTTAGGTCATATTGGTGTAAAGCGCATGAAGAAACTCCATTCTGCTGAACTTTTGGAATCACTAGATTATGAATCACTTGGTACTTGCGAACCATGCCTCATGGGCAAGATGACTAAAACATCGTTCTCCGGAACAATGGAGCGAGCAACAGATTTGTTGGAAATCATACATACTGATGTATGTGGTTTGATGAATATTGAAGCTCGCGGCGGGTATTGATATTTTCTCACCTTCACAGATGATTGAGCAGATATGAGTATATCTACTTGATGAAACATAAGTCTGAAACATTTGAAAAGTTCAAAGAATTTCAGAGTGAAGTGGAAAATCACCGTAACAAGAAAATAAAGTTTCTATGATCTGATCATGGAGGAGAATATTTGAGTTACGAGTTTGGTCTTCATTGGAAACAATGTGGAATAGTTTCGCAACTCACGCCACCCGGAACACCACAGCGTAATGGTGTGTCCGAACGTCGTAATCGTACTTTACTACATATGGTGTGATATATGATGTCTCTTACTGATTTACCACTATCGTTTTGGGGTTACTCTTTAGATACAGTTGCATTCACGTTAACTAGGGCACCATCTAAATCCGTTGAGACGACGCCTTAAGAACTATGGTTTGGCAAGAAACCAAAGTTGTTGTTTCTTAAAGTTTGGGGCTGCGATGCTTATGTGAAAAAGCTTCAACCTGATAAGCTCGAACCCAAATCGGAGAAATGTGTCTTCATAGGTTACCCAAAGGAGATTGTTGGGTACACCTTCTATCACAGATCCGAAGGCAAGACTTTTGTTGCTAAGAATGGATCTTTCTAGAGAGGGAGTTTCTCTCGAAAGAAGTGAGTGGGAGGAAAGCAGAACTTGATGAGGTAATTGTACCTGCACCCTGATTAGAAAGTAGTCCATCACAGAAACCGGTTCCTCTGACATCTACACCAATTAGTGAGGAAGCCAATGATGATGATCATGAAACTTCAGATCAAGTTACTACCGAACCTCGTAGGTCAACCAGAGTAAGATGCGCACCAGAGTGGTATGGTGATCCTGTTCTGGAGGTCATGTTACTTGACCATGACGAACCTACGAACTATGAGGAAGCGATGATGAGCCTAGATTCCGCAAAATAGCTTGAGGCCATGAAATCTGAGATGGGATCCATGTATGAGAACAAAGTGTGGACTTTGGTTGACTTGCCCGATGATCGGCAAGCCATCGATAATAAATGGATCTTCAAGAAGAAGACTGACGTCGACGGAGACATGTCTCGATCATGTCTACATAGTTCTCGAACCCGTAGGGTCCGCACGCTTAACATTCGGTGACGATCGGTATTATGAGTTTATGTGACTTGATGTACCGAAGGTAGTTCGGAGTCCCGGATGAGATCGGGGACATGACGAGGACTCTCGAAATGGTCGAGACGTAAATATCAATATATTGGACGACTATATTTGGACACCGGAAAGGTTCCGAGTGATTTAGGTATTTTTCGGAGTACCGGGGAGCTACGGGAATACGGGGAAGAAGTATTGGGCCTCATGGGCGAAGTGGTGGAAGAGAGGAGGCAGGGCGCGCGGCCCCCCTAGCCCAAACCGAATTGGACTAGGGGGCCGACCCCCCTTTCCTCCTTTCCTCCCTCTCCTTCCTTCTCACCTTCCCTCTTCCTTTCCTCCTCCTAGTAGGAGTAGGAAAGGGGAGTCCTACTCCTACTAGGAGGAGGACTCCTCCTCCTGGCGTGCCCTAGGAGGGTCGGCCGGCCTCCCCCCTTGCTCCTTTATATACGGGGGCAGGGGGCACCCTAGAACACACAAGTTGATCATTGATCCCTTAGCCGTGTGCGGTGCCCCCCTCCACCATAATCCACCTCGATCATATCATAGCGGTGCTTAGGTGAAGCCCTGCGTTGGTAGCAACATCATCACCGTCATCACGCCGTCGTGCTGACGGAACTCTCCCGTGAAGCTCTACTGGATCGGAGTTCGTGGGACGTCATCGAGTTGAACATGTGCTGAACTTGGAGGTGCCGTGCGTTCGGTACTTGGATCAGTCGGATCGTGAAGATGTTCGACTACATCAACAGCGTTCTCATAACGCTTCCGCTTACGGTCTACGAGGGTACGTGGACGATACTCTTCCCTCTCGTTGTTATGCATCACCATGATCTTGCGTGTGCGTAGGATTTTTTTTGAAATTACTGCGTTCCCCAATAGTGGCATCCGAGCCAGGTTTATGCGTAGATGTTATATGCACAAGTAGAACACAAGTGAGTTGTGGGAGATAAAGTCATACTGCTTACCAGCATGTCATATTTTGGTTCGGCGGTATTGTTGGCTGAAGCGGCCCGGACCGACATTACGCGTACGCTTACGCGAGACTGGTTCTACCGGCGTGCTTCGCACACAGGTGGCTGGCGGCTGTCAGTTTCTCCAACTTTAGTTGAACCGAGTGTGACTACGCCCGGTCCTTGTTGAAGGTTAAAACAACAATAACTTGACGAAATATCGTTGTGGTTTTGATGCGTAGGTAAGAACGGCACTTACTCAACCTGTAGCAGCCACGTAAAACTTGCAACAACAAAGTAGAGGACGTCTAACTTGTTTTTACAGGGCATGTTGTGATGTGATATGGTCAAGGCATGATGCTATATTTTATAGTATGAGATTATCATGTTTTGTAACAGAGTTATCGGCAACTGGCAGGAGCCATATGGTTTTCACTTTATTGTATGCAATGCAATCGCCCTGTAATTGCTTTACTTTATCACTAAGCGGTAGCGATAGTCGTAAAAGCCATAGTTGGTGAGACGACAACGATGCTACAATGGAGATCAAGGTGTCGCTCCGGTGACGATGGTGATCATGACGGTGCTTTGGAGATGGAGATCATAGGCACAAGGTGATGATGGCCATATCATATCACTTATATTGATTGCATGTGATGTCTATCCTTTATGCATCTTATTCTGCTTGATTGACGGTAGCATTATAAGATGATCTCTCACTAAATTTCAAGGTACAAATGTTCTCCCTGAGTATGCAATGTTGCCAAAGTTCATCGTGCCGAGACACCACGTTATGATCGGGTGTGATAAGCTCTACGTTCATATACAACGGGTGCAAGCCAGTTTTTGCACACGCAGAAATACTCGGGTTAAACTTGACGAGCCTAGCATATGCAGATATGGCCTCGGAACACTGAGACCGAAAGGTCGAGCGTGAATCATATAGTAGATATGATAAACATAGTGATGTTCACCATTGAAAACTACTCCATCTCACGTGATGATTGGACATGGTTTAGTAGATATGGATCACGTGATCACTTAGATGATTAGAGGGATGTCTATCTAAGTGGGAGTTCTTAAATATGATTAATTGAACTTTAATTTATCATGAACTTAGTACCTGATAGTATTTTGCTTGTCTATGTTTTTGTAGATAGATGGCCCGTGTTGTTGTTCCGTTAAATTTTAATGCGTTCCTTGAGAAAGCAAAATTGAAATATGATGGTAGAAATTACACGGACTGGGTTCGTAACTTGAGGATTATCCTCATTGCTGCACAGAAAAATTACATCCTGGAAGCACCACTGGGTGCCAAACTTGATGCAGGAGCAACGCCAGATGTTATGAATGTTTGGCAGAGCAAAGCTGATGACTACTCAATAGTTAAGTGTGCCATGCTTTACGGCTTAGAACCGGGACTTCCACAATGTTTTGAACGTCATGGAGCATATGAGATGTTCCAGGAGTTGAAGTTAGTATTTAAAGAAAATGCCCAGATTGAGAGATATGAAGTCTCTGATAAGTTCTATAGCTGCAAGATGGAGGAGAATAGTTATGTCAGTGAACATATACTCAGACAGTATGGGTACAATAACCACTTGACTCAACTGGGAGTTTATCTTCCTGTTGATAGTGTCATTGACAGAAGTTCTTCAATCACTGCCACCAAGCTACAAGAGCTTCGTGATGAACTATAATATGCAAGGGATGGATAAGACTATTCCCGAGCTCTTCGCAATGCTAAAAGCTGCGGAGGTAGAAATCAAGAAGGAGCATCAAGTGTTGATGGTCAACAAGACCACCAGTTTCAAGAAAAAAGGTAAAGGGAAGAAGAAAGGGAACTTCAAAAAGGACGGCAAACAAGTTGCTGCTCAAGGGAAGAAACCTAAGTCTGGACCTAAGCCTGAGACTGAGTACTTCTACTGCAAAGGGACTGGTCACTGGAAGCGGAACTGCCCCAAGTATTTGGCGGATAAGAAGGATGGCAAGGTGAACAAATGTATATGTGCTATACATGTTATTGATGTGTACCTTACTAAAGCTCGCAGTATCACCTGGGTATTTGATACTGGTTCTGTTGCTAATATTTGCAACTCGAAACAGGGACTGCGGATTAAGCGAAGATTGGCTAAGGACGAGGTGACGATGCGCGTGGGAAATTGTTCCAAAGTCGATGTGATCGCCGTCAGCACGCTACCTCTATATCTACCTTTGGGATTAGTTTTAGACCTGAATAATTGTTATTTGGTGCTAGCATTGAGCATGAACATTATATCTAGATCTTGTTTGATGCGAGACGGTTATTCATTTAAATCAGAGAATAATGGTTGTTCTATTTATATGAGTGATGACTCACAAGTATAGGGGGCCTATCATAGTCCTTTCGATAAGTAAGAGTGTCGAACCCAACGAGGAGCAGAAGGAAATGATAAGCGGTTTTCAGCAAGGTATTCTCTGCAACTACTGAAATAAGTGGTAACAGATAGTTTTGTGATAAGATAAATTGTGACGAGCAACAAGTAACAAAAGTAAATAAAGTGCAGCAAGGTGGCCCAATCCTTTTGTAGAAAAGGACAAGCCGGAACAAACTCTTATAATAGGAAAAGCGCTCCCGAGGACACATGGGAATATCGTCAAGCTAAGGAGGTGTATAAGTTCTAATATTGCTTTTACGAACAACAGTTGAAGCTTTCGCATGATCCTTTATTCTCACAGGGAAAGGTGGTTTCTCAATATAAGAAGTAGGAACAATAGGATCATTATAAGTGACAGTCTTTTCTTCAACTTTAATAGGTGCAGCTACTTTTACTTCTATGGGAGGATGATATTTAAACCACTTCTCCTTAGGGAGATCAACATAAGTATCAAAAGATTCACAAAAAAGCTACTATTTCAGGGTCAAGTCCATATTTAGTGCTAAACTTATGAAAAATATCGGTATCCATAAAAGATTTAACACAATCAAACTTAGGTGTCATACCTGACTCCTTACCTTCGTCGAGGTCCCAATCTTCAGAGTTGTGTTTAATTCTATCCAATAAATTCCATCTGAATTCAATAGTCTTCATCATAAAAGAGCCAGCACAAGAAGTATCAAGCATGGTACGATTGTTTTCAGAAAGCCGAGCATAAAAACTTTGCATAATTATTTCTCTTGAGAGCTCATGATTGGGGCATGAATATAACATTGATTTAAGCCTCCCCCAAGCTTGAGCGATGCTTTCTCCTTTGCGAGGCCAGAAATTATATATATAATTGCAATCACGATGAACAAGATGCATAGGGTAATACTTTTGATGAAATTCCAGCTTCAATCTTTTATAGTCCCATGATCTCATATCATCACATAGCCTATACCATATCAATGCGTCTCCCTTCAAAGATAAAGGGAAGACCTTTTTCTTAGCAACATCATCGGGTATACCTGCAAGCTTAAATAATCCACAAACTTCATCCACATATATTAAGTGCTCATCAGGATGATTTGTTCCATCTCCTGTAAAAGGGTTATCTAGTAGTTTTTCTATCATACCCGAAGGATACTCATAAGGAATTCATTTTCAATAGGTTCAGTAGGTTGAGGAGCAACTCTTTGCTCTACTGGATGGGGTGAAGATACCCCGAACAAGCCCCTCAGAGAATTACTTTCCATAGTAACAAGTGACAGTAAATTTCAGCACACTATATAAATTTTTCCTTACCAAATTCCACCTACCAAAGGCGCTACACTCCCCGGCAACGGCGCCAGTAAAGAGTCTTGATGACCCACAAGTATAGGGGATCTATCATAGTCCTTTCGATAAGTAAGAGTATCGAACCCAACAAGGAGCAGAAGGAAATGATAAGCGGTTTTCAGCAAGGTATTCTCTGCAAGTACTGAAATAAGTGGTAACACATAGTTTTGTGATAAGATAAATTGTGACGAGCAACAAGTAACAAAAGTAAATAAAGTGAAGCAAGGTGGCCCAATCCTTTTGTAGCAAAGGAAAAGCCGGAACAAACTCTTATAATAGGAAAAGCGCTCCCGAGGACACATGGGAATATCGTCAAGCTAGTTTTCATCACGTTCATATGATTCGCGTTCGATACTTTGATAGTTTGATATGTGGGTGGACCGGTGCTTGGGTGCTGTTATTACTTGAACAAGCATCCCACTTATGATTAACCTCTATTGCAAGCATCCGCAACTACAACAAAAGTATTAAGGTAAACCTAACCATAGCATGAAACGTATGGATCCAAATCAGCCCCTTACGAAGCAACGCATAAACTAGGGTTTAAGCTTCTATCACTCTAGCAACCCATCATCTACTTATTACTTCCCAATGCCTTCCTCTAGGCCCAAATAATGGTGAAGTGTTATGTAGTCAACGTTCACATAACACCACTAGAGGCTAGACAACATACATCTTATCAAAATATTAACGAATAGCAAATTCACATGACTACTAATAGCAAGACTTCTCCCTTGTCCTTAGGAACAAACGTAATTACTCACAAAGCATATTCATGTTCATAATCAGAGGGGTAATAATATGCATATAGGATCTGAACATATGATCTTCCACCAATTAAACCAACTAGCATTAACTACAAGGAGTAATCAACACTACTAGCAACCTACTAGCACCAATTCCGGACTTTGAGACAAGAATTGGATACAGGAGATGAACTAGGGTTTGGAGATGAGATGGTGCTGGTGAAGATGTTGATGGAGATTGCCCTCTCCCGGTGAGAGGTGCGTTGGTGATGACGATGGTGATGATTTCCCCCTCCGGGAGGGAAGTTTCCCCAGCAGAACAGCTCTGCTGGAGCTCTAGATTGATTCTGCCAAGGTTCCGCGTCATGGCGGCGGAGTTTCTCCCGAAAAGTTCCCTCTTATTTTTTTCTCATCGAAAGACCTCATATAGGAGAAGATGGGCATCGGAGAGCAACCAGGGGGGCCACGAGGTAGGGGGACGCGCCCTAGGGGGGCGCCCCCACCCTCATGAGCAGGGTGTGGGCCCCCTGGCCTTCATCTTTGGCGTGGATTTTTCTTTATTTCTCTTAAGACGTTCCGTGGAGTTTCAGGACTTTTGGAGTTGCGCAGAATAGGTCTCTAGTATTTACTCCTTTTCCAGACCAGAATTCCAGCTGGCGGCATTCTCCCTCCTTATGTAAACCTTGTAAAATAAGAGAGAATAGCCATAAGTACTGTGACATAAAGTGAAATAACAGTCCATAATGCAATAAATATCGATATAAGAGCATGATGCAAAATGGACGTATCAACTCCCCCAAGCTTAGACCTCGCTTGTCCTCAAGCGAAAAGCCGATAACAATAAATATGTCCTCATGTTTAGGGGTAGAGGCGTCGATAAAAATAAAATACGGACATGAAGGCATCATGATTATTCTCATAACAGCAACATATATAGATTTTGTCATATGATTACTTATGTTCAAGTGATGATCTATTCACAATGCAAAAGTATAAATTATAAACCTTATTGGGCTCCGACAAACTATAATCTCAGTCACTGAAGCAATTGCAATTTATCATAACATCGGAAAGAGTCTATGTCAGAGCTAAAAAGCAAGTCCACATACTCAACTATCATTTAGTCCTCTTCTTCCTCCGTGGTCCATCCATTATGTTCCACATCTCCATAGACCTTTGGATTTGCTAAGTAATCATCCACATGGCTTTCTCCTTCGGAATCCTGGGAAGACATGTTGATTTAATCTGCAACGGGACAGCTAGAAACAAAGACATGAGATTTTTGCGTGATACAGGAGTCAAAACCTTCGGGAGAATATATAATGAATTTTTACCGACCAAAATACGTAACGTGCAAGAAAACGGAGTCCGGAAGGCACATGAGGTAGGGGGCGCGCCCACCACCCTCGTGTCCTTCCCGGACTGCTACTTATTTTTTTTATTTTTCTAAATATTCCGAAATGGAGAAATGTTGCCTTAAAAATTGTTTTGGAGTCGGTTTACTTATCGTACCACATACCTATTCCTTTTCGGAGTCTGAAACGTTCCGGAAAGTGTCCCTTATGTATTCCTCCGGGGTTACGGTTTCAATAATATTGGTTTCAACATTTATGGGATTACCTGAGATATAATGTTTGATTCTTTGACCGTTTACCACCTTCGGATTTGTGCCCTCAAAGTTGTTGATCTTTATGGCACCGGAACGATAGACCTCTTCGATAACATAGGGGCCTTCCCATTTAGAGAGAAGTTTTCCTGCAAAAAATCTTAATAGAGAGTTGTATAGCAATACATAATCACCTACATTAAACTCGCGCTTTTGTATCCTTTTGTCATGCCATCTTTTAACTTTTTCTTTAAACAACTTGGCATTTTCATAAGCTTGGGTTCTCCATTCATCAAGTGAGCTAATATCAAATAACCTCTTCTCACTGGCAAGTTTAAAATCATAGTTAAGCTCTTTAATAGCCCAATATGCCTTATGTTCTAGTTCGAGAGGTAAGTGACATGCTTTTCCATAGACCATTTTATACAGAGGCATACCCATAGGATTTTTGTATGCAGTTCTATAAGCCCATAACACATCATCAAGTTTCTTAGACCAATTCTTTCTAGACCTTTTAACAGTCTTTTGCAAAATTAATTTGAGTTCTCTATTGCTCAAATCTACTTGACCACTAGACTGTGGGTGATAAGGAGATGCAGCTCTACAATTAACATCATATTTAGCAAGCATTTTACGGAAAGCACCATGAATAAAGTGTGAACCACCATCAGTCATTAAATATCTAGGGACTCCAAACTTCGGGAAAATACTTATTTAAGCATTTTAATAGAAGTGTTATGATCAGCACTACTAGTTGGAATAGCTTCTACCCACTTAGTAACGTAATCAACAACAACTAAAATATGTGTGTATCCATTAGAGGCAGGAAAAGGTCCCATATAATCAAAGCCCGAAACATCAAATAGTTCAATAAGTGAACAATTCATAGGCATTTCTTGACGTCTACTAATATTACCAATTCTTTGACATTCATCACAAGACAAGACAAACTTACGGGCATCCTTGAAGAGAGTAGGCCAATAGAAACCAGATTGCAATACCTTATGTGCAGTTCTATCTCTAGCGTGGTGTCCTCCATAAGACTCGGAATGACACTTGCGTAGGATCTGTTCCTGTTCATGCTCAGGTACACAACGTCTAATAACACCATCTACTCCTTCCTTATAAAGATGTGGGTCACCCCAAAAGTAATGTCTTAAATCATAGAAAAACTTTTTCTTTTGTTGGTATGTGAAGCTAGGTGGTATAAATTTAGCAACAATATAATAGCATAATCAGCATACCATGGAGTACTACGAGAAGTACTTATAACATTTAATTATTCATCAGGAAAGCTATCATTAATAGGTAGTGGGTCATCAAGAATATTTTCTAACCTAGACAGGTTGTCTGCAACGGGGTTCTCAGCTCCCTTTCTATCGACAGTATGCAAATCAAATTCTTGTAGCAAGAGAACCCATCTAATAAGTCTAGGTTTAGCATCTTTCTTTTCCATAAGATATTTAATAGCAGCATGATCTGTTTGAATGGTTACTTTAGAATCAACAATATAAGATCTGAACTTATCACAAGCAAATACAACTGCTAAAAGTTCTTTTTTAGTAGTAGCATAATTTCTTTGAGCATTGTCTAGAGTCTTACTAGCATAATGAATAACATTTAATTTATTGTCAACACTTTGCCCTAGAACAGCACCTACAGCATAATCACTAGCATCACACATAATTTCAAAGGGTAGGTTCCAATCAGGTGGCTGAACAACAGGTGCAGAGACTAATGCTTTCTTAAGTATTTCGAATGCTTCTACACAATCATCATCAAAGACAAATGGTATATCTTTTTGCAATAAATTAGTCAGAGGCCAAGAAATTTTTGAGAAGTCCTTTATGAACCTCCTGTAAAATCCGGCGTGACCAAGGAAACTTCTTATACCTTTGATGTACTTGGGACATGGCATCTTTTCAATAGCATCAACCTTGGCTTTATCAACTTCAATACCTCTTTCAGAAACTTTGTGCCCCAAGACAATACCTCCATTAACCATAAAGTGGCACTTTTCCCAATTCAAGATAAGATTAGTTTCTTCACATCTCTGCAAAACTCGATCAAGATTGCTCAAGCAATCATCAAAAGAGGAACCATAGACGGAAAAGTCGTCCATGAAAACCTCACAAATCTTTTCACAAAAGTCAGAGAATATAGCCATCATGCATCTTTGAAAGGTAGCAGGTGCATTACATAAACCAAAAGGCATACGTCTATAAGCAAAAGTACCAAAAGGGCATGTAAAAGTAGTCTTTGATTGATCTCTAGCCGACACAGGTATTTGACAGAAACCAGAATAACCATCTAGAAAGCAATAGTGTGTATGTTTGCATAATCTTTCTAGCATTTGATCAATAAAAGGTAAGGGGTAATGATCTTTCTTAGTAGCTTTATTTAATTTGCAGAAATCAATTACCATCCTATGACCTGTGATAATTCTTTGTGGAATCAATTCATCTTTATCATTAGGAACAACAGTAATACATCCCTTCTTAGGGACACAATGGACAGGACTTATCCACTCACTATCAGCAACTGGAAAGATTATACCTGCCTCCAGAAGCTTTAGTATTTCTTTTCTTACCACTTCTTTCATTTTAGGATTTAGACAGCATTGAGGATCACGAACTGGTTTGGCATCTGCTTCCAAATTTATTTTATGTTGACATAGAGTGGGACTAATGCCCTTAAGATCATCAAGAGTATATCCAATAGCAGCACGATGCTTCTTCAGAGTTTTCAATAATCTTTCTTCTTCATGCTCTGAAAGGTTAGCACTAATAATAACAGGATATATCTTCTTTTCATCAAGATAAGCATATTTAAGATTATCAGGCAAAGGTTTAAGCTCAAACACGGGATCACCCTTGGGTGGAGGAGGATCCCCTAAGATTTCAATAGGCAAGTTGTGATGCAGAATATGTTCCTGTTTAAAGAATACTTCATCTATTTCCCTTCTTTCTTTCATGAACATATCATTTTCATGGTCTAGCAAATAGTGTTCTAAAGGACCACTAGGAGGTACAGCAATAGAAGCAAGACCAATAATTTCATCCTTACTAGGTAATTCTTCCTCACGATGTTGTTTACTAAATTTAGAGAAATTAAACTCATGAACCATATCATCCAAGCCAACGGTAACAATATTCTTAGTGCAGTCTATGGTAGCATTAACAGTATTTAAGAAGGGTCTACCAAATATAATGGGACAAAAGCTATCTTGTGGAGAAGTAAGAACAAGAAAATCAGTAGGATATTTAGTTTTCCCACACAAGACTTCAACATCTCTAACAATTCCAATTGGTGCAATAGTATCTCTATTAGCAAGTTTAATAGTAACATCAATATCTTCTAACTCAACAGGTGCAATTTCATTCTTAATTTCTTTGTATAAGACATGATGTATAACACTAGCACTAGCACCCATATCACATAAGCCATGATAACAATGACCTCCTATTTTAACAGAAATAACATGCATGCCTACCACAGGTCTATGTTTATCTTTAGCACAAGGTTTAGCAATTCTAGCAGTTTCACCTTTGAACTGAATAACATGCCCATCAATATTATCAGACAAGAGATCTTTAACAATAGCAATATTAGGTTTTACTTTAACTTTCTAAGGAGGTGTATAAGTTCTAATATTGCTTTTACGAACAACAGTTGAAGCTTTAGCATGATCCTTTATTCTAACAAGGAACGGTGGTTTCTCAATATAAGAAGTAGGAACAATAGGATCATTATAAGTGACAGTCTTTTCTTCAACTTTAATAGGTGCAGCTACTTTTACTTCTATGGGAGGATGATATTTAAACCACTTCTCCTTAGGGAGATCAACATAAGTATCAAAAGATTCACAAAAAAGCTACTATCTCAGAGTCAAGTCCATATTTAGTGCTAAACTTACAGAAAATATCGGTATCCATAAAAGATTTAACACAATCAAACTTAGGTGTCATACCTGACTCCTTACCTTCGTCGAGGTCCCAATCTTCAGAGTTGCGTTTAATTCTATCCAATAAATTCCATCTGAATTCGATAGTCTTCATCATAAAAGAGCCAGCACAAGAAGTATCGAGCATGGTGCGATTGTTTTCAGAAAGCCGAGCATAAAAACTATGCATAATTATTTCTCTTGAGAGCTCATGATTGGGGCATGAATATAACATTGATTTAAGCCTCCCCCAAGCTTGAGCGATGCTTTCTCCTTTGCGAGGCCAGAAATTATATATATATAATTGCGATCATGATGAACAAGATGCATAGGGTAATACTTTTGATGAAATTCCAGCTTCAATCTTTTATAGTCCCATGATCTCATATCTGTTGGAAATATGCCCTAGAGGCAATAATAAAAGCATTATTATTATATTTCCTTGTTCATGGTAATTGTCTTTATTCATACTATAATTGTGTTATCCGGAAATCGTAATACATGTGTGAATAACAGACACCAACATGTCCCTAGTAAGCCTCTAGTTGACTAGCTCGTTAATCAACAGATAGTCATGGTTTCCTGGCTATGGACATAAGATGTCACAGATAACGAGATCAAATCATTAGGAGAATGATGTGATGGACAAGACCCAATCCTAAACATAGCATAAAGATCGTATAGTTCGTTTGCTAGAGTTTTGCAATGTCAAGTATCTTTTCCTTAGACCATGAGATCGTGTAACTCCCGGATACCGTAGGAGTGCTTTGGGTGTACCAAACGTCACAACGTAACTGGGTGACTATAAAGGTATACTACGGGTATCTCCGAAAGTGTCTGTTGGGTTGACACGGATCAAGACTGGGATTTGTCACTCCGTATGACGGAGAGGTATCACTGGGCCCACTCGGTAATGCATCATCATAATGAGCTCAAAGTGATCAAGTGTCTGGTCACGGGATCATGCATTACGGTACGAGTAAAGTGACTTGCCGGTAACGAGATTGAACGAGGTATTGGGATACCGACGATTGGATCTCGGGCAAGTAATATATCGATTGACAAAGGGAATTGCATACGGGGTTGATTGAATCCTCGACATCGTGGTTCATCCGATGAAATCATCGTGGAGCATGTGGGAGCCAACATGGGTATCCAGATCCCGCTGTTGGTTATTGACCGGAGAGTAGTCTCGGTCATGTCTACTTGTCTCCCGAACCCGTAGGGTCTACACACTTAAGGTTCGGTGACGCTAGGGTTGTGAAGATATGTATATGCAGTAACCCGAATGTTGTTCGGGGTCCCGGATGAGATCCCGGACGTCACGAGGAGTTCCGGAATGGTCCGGAGGTAAAGAATTATATATAGGATGTGCAGTTTCGGCCATCGGGACAAGTTTTGGGGTACCCGGTATTGTACCGGGACCACCGGAAGGGTCCCGGGGGTCCACCGGGTGGGGCCACCTATCCCGGAGGGCCCCTTGGGCTGAAATAGGTGGGAACCCAGCCCATAGTGGGCTGGGGCACCAGCCCCCCCAAGGCCCATGCGCCTAGGGTTGGGGGGGAACCCTAAGGGGGGCGCCCCCTTGCTTGGGGGGCAAGCCCCCCACCCCTTGGCCGCCGCCCCCCCTGGTAGATCCCATCTACCAGGGCCGGCGCCCCCCCTGGCACCCCTATATATAGTGGGGGAGAGGAGGGACTTGATGCCCACGCTTTTGGTGCTTCCCTCTCCCCTGTTACTTCTCCCTTTCTCGTAGTACACGGCGAAGCCCTGCTGTCGTGACGCCCTGCATCCACCACCACGCCGTCGTGCTGCTGGATCTTCATCAACCTCTCCTATCCCCTTGCTGGATCAAGAAGGAGGAGACGTCTCCTGTCCCGTACGTGTGTTGAACGCGGAGGTGCCGTCCGTTCGGCGCTGGTCATCGGTGATTTGGATCACGACGTGTTCGACAACATCAACCTCGTTCTAACGAACGCTTCCGCTCGCGATCTACAAAGGTATGTAGATGCATCTCGTGACTCGTTGCTAGATGAACTCCTAGATGATCTTGGTGAAACGAGTAGGAAAATTTTTGTTTTCTGCAACGTTCTACAACAGTGGCATCATGAGCTAGGTCTATGCGTAGTTCTTCTTGCGCGAGTAGAACACAATTCGTTGTGGGCGTGGATTTGTCAACTCTCTTGCCGCTACTAGTCGTTTCTTGCTTCAGCGGTATTGTGGGATGAAGCGGCCCGGACCAACCTTACACGTACGCTTACGTGAGACCGGTTCCACCGACTAACATGCACTAGTTGCATAAGGTGGCTGGCGGGTGTCTGTCTCTCCCACTTTAGTTGGAGCGGATTCGATGAACAGGGTCCTTATGAAGGGTAAATAGAAGTTGACAAATCACGTTGTGGCTTTAACGTAGGTAAGAAAACGTTCTTGCTAGAACCCTAATTCAGCCACGTAAAACTTGCAACAACAATTAGAGGACGTCTAACTTGTTTTTGCAGCAAGTGGTTTGTGATATGATATGGCCAAAGTTGTGATGAATGATGAATGATCTATATGTGATGTATGAGATGTTCATGCTATTGTAATAGGAATCACGACTTGCATGTCGATGAGTATGACAACCGGCAGGAGCCATAGGAGTTGTCTTTATTCTTTTATATGACCTGCGTGTCATTAAGAAACGTCATGTAAATTACTTTACTTTATTTCTAAACGCGTTAGCCATAGTAGTAGAAGTAATAATTGGCGAGCAACTTCATGGAGACACGATGATGGAGATCATGATGATGGAGATCATGGTGTCAAGCCGGTGACAAGATGATCATGGAGCCCCAAGATGGAGATCAAAGGAGCTATGTGATAATGGCCATATCATGTCACGTTTATTATTTGATTGCATGTGATGTTTATCATGTTTTGCATCTTGTTTACTTAGAACGGCGGTAGTAAATAAGATGATCCCTCATAACAATTTCAAGAAGTGTTCCCCCCTAACTGTGCACCGTTGCTAAAGTTCGTCGTTTCGAAGCACCACGTGATGATCGGGTGTGATAGATTCTTACGTTCACATACAACGGGTGTAAGACAGTTTTACACATGCAAAACACTTAGGGTTAACTTGACGAGCCTAGCATGTGCATAGACATGGCCTCGGAACACAGAAGACCGAAAGGTCGAGCATGAGTCGTATAGAAGATGCGATCAACATGAAGATGTTCACCGACGTTGACTAGTCCGTCTCACGTGATGATCGGACACGGCCTAGTTAACTCGGATCATGTAATACTTAGATGACTAGAGGGATGTCTAATCTAAGTGGGAGTTCATTATATAATTTGATTAGATGAACTTTATTATCATGAACATTAGTCTAAAAATATTTTACAATATGTCTTGTAGATCAAATGGCCCACGTAGTCCTCAACTTCAACGCGTTCCTAGAGAAAACCAAGCTGAAAGACGATGGCAGCAACTATACGGACTGGGTCCGGAACCTGAGGATCATCCTCATAGCTGCCAAGAAATATTATGTCCTACAAGCACCGCTAGGTGTCGCACCTGTCCTCCCTGCTGAACAAGACGTTATGAACGCTTGGCAGGCACGTACCGATGACTACTCCCTCGTTCAGTGCGGCATGCTTTACAGTTTAGAACCGGGGCTCCAAAAGCGTTTTGAGAGACATGGAGCATATGAGATGTTCAAAGAGCTGAAAATGGTTTTCCAAGCTCATGCCCGGGTCGAGAGATATGAGGTCTCCGACAAGTTCTTCAGCTGTAAGATGGAGGAAAACAGTTCTGTCAGTGAGCACATACTCACGATGTCTGGATTACATAACCGCTTGACTCAGCTGGGAGTTAATCTCCCGGATGATGCGGTCATTGACAGAATCCTCCAGTCGCTTCCACCAAGCTACAAGAGCTTTGTGATGAACTTCAACATGCAGGGGATGCAAAAGACCATTCCTGAGGTGTTTGCAATGCTGAAATCAGCAGAGGTAGAAGTCAAGAAGGAACATCAAGTGTTGATGGTCAATAAAACCACTAAGTTCAAGAAAGGCAAGGGTAAGAAAGCTTTCAAGAAGGACGGCAAGGAAGTTGCCGCGCCCGGCAAGCAAGCTGCCGGGAAGAAGCCAAAGAATGGACCCAAGCCCGAGACTGAGTGCTTTTATTGCAAGGGGAGCGGACACTGGAAGCGGAATTGCCCCAAGTACTTAGCAGACAAGAAGGCCGGCAAAACAAAAGGTATATGTGATATACATGTAATTGATGTGTACCTTACCAGTAATCGTAGTAGCTCTTGGGTATTTGATACCGGTGCAGTTGCTCACATTTGTAACTCACAACAGGAACTACGGAATAGGCGGAGACTGGCGAAGGACGAGGTGACGATGCGCGTCGGGAATGGTTCCAAAGTCGATGTGATCGCCGTCGGCACGCTACCTCTTCATTTACCTACGGGATTAGTTTTAAACCTCAATAATTGTTATTTAGTACCAGCTTTGAGCATGAACATTGTATCGGGATCTCGTTTAATTCGAGATGGCTACTCATTTAAATCCGAGAATAATGGTTGTTCTATTTATATGAGAGAAATGTTTTATGGTCATGCTCCTATGGTGAATGGTTTATTCTTTATGAATCTCGAACGTAATGATACACATGATCATAGTGTGAGTACCAAAAGATGTAAGGTTGATAACGATAGTCCCACATACTTGTGGCATTGCCGCCTTGGTCACATAGGTGTCAAACGCATGAAGAAGCTCCATGCAGATGGACTTTTAGAGTCTCTTGATTATGAATCATTTGACACGTGCGAACCATGCCTTATGGGTAAAATGACCAAGACTCCGTTCTCAGGAACAATGGAGCGAGCAACCAACTTATTGGAAATCATACATACTGATGTGTGCGGTCCAATGAGTGTTGAGGCTCGCGGTGGCTATCGTTATGTTCTCACTCTCACTGATGATTTGAGTAGATATGGATATATTTACTTAATGAAACACAAGTCTGAAACCTTTGAAAAGTTCAAGGAATTTCAGAGTGAGGTTGAGAATCAACGTGACAGGAAAATCAAGTTTCTACGATCAGATCGTGGAGGAGAATACTTGAGTCACGAATTTGGCACACACTTAAGAAAATGTGGAATAGTTTCACAACCCACGCCGCCTGGAACACCTCAGCGTAACGGTGTATCCGAACGTCGTAATCGCACTCTGTTAGATATGGTGCGGTCTATGATGTCTCTTGCCGATCTACCGCTTTCTTTTTGGGGCTATGCTTTAGAGACTGCTGCATTCACTTTAAATAGGGCTCCGTCGAAATCCGTTGAGACGACACCGTTTGAATTATGGTTTGGAAAGAAACCTAAGTTGTCGTTTCTAAAAATTTGGGGATGCGATGCTTATGTCAAGAAACTTCAACCTAAAAAGCTCGAACCCAAGTCGGAAAAATGCGTCTTCATAGGATACCCTAAAGAAACTATTGGGTATACCTTCTACCTCAGATCCGAAGGCAAGGTCTTTGTTGCCAAGAATGGATCCTTTCTAGAGAAGGAGTTTCTCTCGAAAGAAGTAAGTGGGAGGAAAGTAGAACTAGATGAAGTATTGCCTCTTGAACCGGAAAATGGCGCAACTCAAGAAAATGTTCCTGAGGTGCCAGCACCGACTAGAGAGGATGTAAATGATAATGATCAAGATACTTCTGATCTAGCTCCTACTGAAATTCGAAGGTCCACAAGGACACGTTCCGCACCAGAGTGGTATGGCAACCCTGTCTTGGAAATCATGTTGTTAGACAACGGTGAACCTTCGAACTATGAAGAAGCGATGGCGGGCCCGGATTCCGACAAATGGCTAGAAGCCATGAAATCCGAGATAAGATCCATGTATGAAAACGAAGTATGGACTTTGACTGACTTGCCCGTTGAACGGCGAGCCATAGAAAATAAATGGATCTTTAAGAAGAAGACAGACGCGGATGGTAATGTGACCATCTATAAAGCTCGGCTTGTCGCTAAGGGTTATCGACAAGTTCAAGGGGTTGACTACGATGAGACTTTCTCACCGGTAGCGAAGCTAAAGTCCGTCCGAATCATGTTAGCAATTGCCGCGTTTTACGATTATGAAATATGGCAAATGGACGTCAAAACGGCATTCCTTAATGGTTTCCTTAAGGAAGAATTGTATATGATGCAGCCGGAAGGTTTTGTCGATCCTAAGAATGCTGACAAGGTGTGCAAGCTCCAACGCTCGATTTATGGGCTGGTGCAAGCATCTCGGAGTTGGAACATTCGCTTTGATGAGATGATCAAAGCGTTTGGGTTTACACAGACTTATGGAGAAGCCTGTGTTTACAAGAAAGTGAGTGGGAGCTCTGTAGCATTTCTCATATTATATGTAGATGACATACTTTTGATGGGAAATGATATAGAACTCTTGGACAGCATTAAGGCCTACTTGAATAAGAGTTTTTCAATGAAGGACCTTGGAGAAGCTGCTTATATATTAGGCATCAAAATCTATAGAGATAGATCGAGACGCCTCATAGGTCTTTCACAAAGCACATACCTTGATAAGATATTGAAGAAGTTCAATATGGATCAGTCTAAGAAGGGATTCTTGCCTATGTTACAAGGTATGAAGTTGAGCTCGGCTCAAAGTCCGACCACGGCAGAAGAAATAGAAGAGATGAGTGTCATCCCCTATGCCTCAGCCATAGGTTCTATTATGTATGACATGCTGTGTACCAGACCCGATGTAAATCTTGCCGTAAGTTTGGTAGGAAGGTACCAAAGTAATCCCGGCAAGGAACACTGGACAGCGGTCAAGAATATCCTGAAGTACCTGAAAAGGACTAAGGACATGTTTCTCGTTTATGGAGGCGACGAAGAGCTCGTCGTAAAGGGTTACGTCGACGCTAGCTTCGACACAGATCTGGATGACTCAAAGTCACAAACCGGATACGTGTATATTTTGAATGGTGGGGCAGTAAGCTGGTGCAGTTGCAAGCAGAGCGTCGTGGCGGGATCTACATGTGAAGCGGAGTACATGGCAGCCTCGGAGGCAGCACATGAAGCAATCTGGGTGAAGGAGTTCATCACCGACCTCGGAGTCATACCCAATGCGTCGGGGCCGATCAAGCTCTTCTGTGACAACACTGGAGCTATTGCACTTGCCAAGGAGCCCAGGTTTCACAAGAAGACAAGGCACATCAAGCGTCGCTTCAACTCCATTCGTGAAAATGTTCAAGATGGAGACATAGAAATTTGTAAAGTACATACGGACCTGAATGTAGCAGATCCGTTGACTAAACCTCTCCCTAGGGCAAAACATGATCAACACCAGAATTCCATGGGTGTTCGATTCGCCACAATGTAACTAGATTATTGACTCTAGTGCAAGTGGGAGACTGTTGGAAATATGCCCTAGAGGCAATAATAAAAGCATTATTATTATATTTCCTTGTTCATGGTAATTGTCTTTATTCATACTATAATTGTGTTATCCGGAAATCGTAATACATGTGTGAATAACAGACACCAACATGTCCCTAGTAAGCCTCTAGTTGACTAGCTCGTTAATCAACAGATAGTCATGGTTTCCTGGCTATGGACATAAGATGTCATAGATAACGAGATCACATCATTAGGAGAATGATGTGATGGACAAGACCCAATCCTAAACATAGCATAAAGATCGTATAGTTCGTTTGCTAGAGTTTTGCAATGTCAAGTATCTTTTCCTTAGACCATGAGATCGTGTAACTCCCGGATACCGTAGGAGTGCTTTGGGTGTACCAAACGTCACAACGTAACTGGGTGACTATAAAGGTATACTACGGGTATCTCCGAAAGTGTCTGTTGGGTTGACACGGATCAAGACTGGGATTTGTCACTCCGTATGACGGAGAGGTATCACTGGGCCCACTCGGTAATGCATCATCATAATGAGCTCAAAGTGATCAAGTGTCTCGTCACGGGATCATGCATTACGGTACGAGTAAAGTGACTTGCCGGTAACGAGATTGAACGAGGTATTGGGATACCGACGATCGGATCTCGGGCAAGTAATATATCGATTGACAAAGGGAATTGCATACGGGGTTGATTGAATCCTCGACATCGTGGTTCATCCGATGAAATCATCGTGGAGCATGTGGGAGCCAACATGGGTATCCAGATCCCGCTGTTGGTTATTGACCGGAGAGTAGTCTCGGTCATGTCTACTTGTCTCCCGAACCCGTAGGGTCTACACACTTAAGGTTCGGTGACGCTAGGGTTGTGAAGATATGTATATGCAGTAACCCAATGTTTTTCGGGGTCCCGGATGAGATCCCGGACGTCACGAGGAGTTCCGGAATGGTCCGGAGGTAAAGAATTATATATAGGATGTGCAGTTTCGGCCATCGGGACAAGTTTTGGGGTACCCGGTATTGTACCGGGACCACCGGAAGGGTCCCGGGGGTCCACCGGGTGGGGCCACCTATCCCGGAGGGCCCCTTGGGCTGAAATAGGTGGGAACCCAGCCCATAGTGGGCTGGGGCGCCAGCCCCCCCAAGGCCCATGCGCCTAGGGTTGGGGGGGAACCCTAAGGGGGGCGCCCCCTTGCTTGGGGGGCAAGCCCCCCACCCCTTGGCCGCCGCCCCCCCTGGTAGATCCCATCTACCAGGGCCGGCGCCCCCCTGGCACCCCTATATATAGTGGGGGAGAGGAGGGACTTGATGCCCACGCTTTTGGTGCTTCCCTCTCCCCTGTTACTTCTCCCTTTCTCGTAGTACACGGCGAAGCCCTGCTGTCGTGACACCCTGCATCCACCACCACGCCGTCGTGCTGCTGGATCTTCATCAACCTCTCCTATCCCCTTGCTGGATCAACAAGGAGGAGACGTCTCCCGTCCCGTACGTGTGTTGAACGCGGAGGTGCCGTCCGTTCGGCGCTGGTCATCGGTGATTTGGATCACGACGTGTTCGACAACATCAACCTCGTTCTAACGAACGCTTCCGCTCGCGATCTACAAAGGTATGTAGATGCATCTCGTGACTCGTTGCTAGATGAACTCCTAGATGATCTTGGTGAAACGAGTAGGAAAATTTTTGTTTTCTGCAACGTTCTACAACAATATCATCACATAGCCCATACCATATCAATGCGTCTCCCTTCAAAGATAAAGGGAAGACCTTCTTCTTAGCAACATCATCGGGTATACCTGCGAGCTTAAATAATCCACAAACTTCATCCACATATATTAAGTGCTCATCAGGATGCTTTGTTCCATCTCCTGTAAAAGGGTTATCTAGCAGTTTTTCTATCATACCCGAAGGATACTCATAAGGAATTTCATTTTCAATAGGTTCAGTAGGTTGAGGAGCAACTCTTTGCTCTACTGGACGGGGTGAAGATACCCCGAACAAGCCCCTCAGAGAATTACTTTCCATAGTAACAAGTGACAGTAAATTTCAGCACACTATATAAATTTTTCCTTACCAAATTCCACCTACCAAAGGCGCTACACTCCCCGGCAACAGCGCCAGAAAAGAGTCTTGATGACCCACAAGTATAGGGGATCTATCGTAGTCCTTTTGATAAGTAAGAGTATCAAACCCAACGAGGAGCAGAAGGAAATGATAAGCAGTTTTCAGCAAGGTATTCTCTGCAAGTACTGAAATAAGTGGTAACAGATAGTTTTGTGATAAGATAAATTGTGACGAGCAACAAGTAACAAAAGTAAATAAAGTGCAGCAAGGTGGCCCAATCCTTTTGTAGCAAAGGACAAGCCGGAACAAACTCTTATAATAGGAAAAGCGCTCCCGAGGACACATGGGAATATCGTCAAGCTAGTTTTCATTACGTTCATATGATTCGCGTTCGATACTTTGATAGTTTGATATGTGGGTGGACCGGTGCTTGGGTGCTGTTCTTACTTGAACAAGCATCCCACTTATGATTAACCTCTATTGCAAGCATCCACAATTACAACAAAAGTATTAAGGTAAACCTAACCATAGCATGAAACATTTGGATCCAAATCAGCCCCTTACGAAGCAACGCATAAACTATGGTTTAAGCTTCTGTCACTCTAGCAACCGATCATCTACTTATTACTTCCCAATGCCTTCCTCTAGGCCCAAATAATGGTGAAGTGTTATGTAGTCGACGTTCACATAACACCACTAGAGGCTAGACAACATACATCTTATCAAAATATCAAACGAATACCAAATTCACATGACTACTAATAGCAAGACTTCTCCCTTGTCCTCTGGAACAAACGTAATTACTCACAAAGCATATTCATGTTCATAACCAGAGGGGTAATAATATGCATATAGGATCTGAACATATGATCTTCCACCAATTAAACCAACTAGCATCAACTACAAGGAGTAATCAACACTACTAGCAACCTACTAGCACCAATTCCGGACTTTGAGACAAGAATTGGATACAAGAGATGAACTAGGGTTTGGAGATGAGATGGTGCTGGTGAAGATGTTGATGGAGATAGCCCGTCTCTCGGTGAGAGGAGCGTTGGTGATGACGATGGTGATGATTTCCCCCTCCAGGAGGGAAGTTTCCCCGGAAAACAGCTCTGCCGGAGCTCTAGATTGGATCCGCCAAGGTTCCGCCTCGTGGCGGCGGAGTTTCATCCCGAAAAGTTCCCTCTTATTTTTTTTCTCATCGAAAGACCTCATATAGGAGAAGATGGGCATCGGAGAGCCACCAGGGGGCCCACGAGGTAGGGGGCGCGCCCTAGGGGGGCGCCCCCACCCTCGTGAGTAGGGTGTGGGCCCCCTGGCCTTCATCTTTGGCGTGGATTTTTCTTTATTTATTTTAAGACGTTCCGTGGAGTTTCAGGACTTTTGGAGTTGCGCAGAATAGGTTTATAGTATTTGCTCCTTTTCCGGACCAGAATTCCAGCTGCCGGCATTCTCCCTCCTTATGTAAACCTTGTAAAATAAGAGAGAATAGCCATAAGTATTGTGACGTAAAGTGAAATAGCAGTCCATAATGCGATAAATATCGATATAAAAGCATGATGCAAAATGGACGTATCAATGAGTAATATCTTTTATGGTCATGGACCATTGAAGAGTGGTCTATTTCTGATGAATCTCGATAGTAGTGATACACATATTCATAATATTGAAGCCAAAAGATGCAGAGTTGATAATGATAGTGCAACTTATTTGTGGCACTGCCGTTTAGCTCATATTGGTGTAAAGAGCATGAAGAAACTCCATTCTGATGGACTTTTGGAATAACTTGATTATGAATCACTTGGTACTTGCAAACCATGCCTCATGGGAAAGATGACTAAAACGCCGTTCTCCGGAACAATGGAGCGAGCAGTAGATTTGTTGGAAATCATACATACTGATGTATGTGGTTCGATGAATATTGAAGCTCGCGGCGGGTATTGTTATTTCCTCACCTTCACAGATGATTTGAGCAGATATGGGGATATCTACTTGATGAAACATAAGTCTGAAATGTTTGAAAAGTTCAAAGAATTTCAGAGTGAAGTGTAAAATCATCATAACAAGAAAATAAAGTTTCTACGATCTGATCGTGGAGGAGAATATTTGAGTTACGAGTTTGGTCTTCATTTCAAACAATGCGGAATAGTTTCGCAACTCACGCCACCCGGAACACCACATCATAATGGTGTGTCCGAACGTCATAATCGTACTTTACTAGATATGGTGCGATCTATGATGTCTCTTACTGATTTACCGCTATCGTTTTGGGGTTATGCTTTAGAGACAGCTACATTCACGTTAAATAGGGCACCATCTAAATCCGTTGAGACGATGCCTTATGAACTATGGTTTGGCAAGAAACCAAAGTTGTCATTTCTTAAAGTTTGGGGCTGCGATGCTTATGTGAAAAAGCTTCAACCTGATAAGCTCGAATCCAAATCGGAGAAATGTGTCTTCATAGGTTACCCAAAGGAGACTGTTGGGTACACCTTCTATCATAGATCCGAAGGCAAGACTTTTGTTGCTAAGTGTAAGTGCATCTAGTGCCACCCCTAGTTGGTTTTGGAGTATTGACGACAAACCTAGTTGAGGGACTAATGTGTTTGTGAGAATTGTAGGATAACACAGGTAGAAGTCCCTCATTGATTCGGTTTAGCTACCAGAGATGACCCCCAAAAATGTACGAAGACATTGAAGTCAATGGTGGTTCATGAAGACATTCATGTCGAAGACAATGACATATGAAGACTCCCCATGAAGCCTTTGGAACTCGAAGACTTAGATCCTTCGTAGTTTTACTTTATTCATGTTGTGTCATAGGAACCACCGTACTGTTAAGTGGGGTCCAAGAGAACCAGTCAGGATGACTGAAGTGATGCCTAATTCTAATCCTATGTCTTCGAGTGAAGACAATGAGAGAAAATCTTGTCTAGAGTCAGACAAGTCAGCTTTACTTGCAGCCCAAGTAAAGTTGCCGTGAGAGTTCAAAATCCGACCGTTAGTACACGTGTCAGTTCCTTAGTGACCCAGGGTCATTTCGGACAAATCAGGTCAGGGTTGCCAAGTGGCTATAAATAGTCCACCCCCACAACCATAAACAGTTGGCTGCTCAGATTTCAGTGCACGGCTTTTGTCGTTTGAGAGCAACCCACCTTGAAGCCTTTGAGAGAAAATCCTTAGTGAGGAGAAAAGCCCTAACCACCCAGAGCCAGAGTAATTGGGCATCACTTAAGTCTTCTTGTCTGAGTGATCTGAAGACTTATTACACTTGAGGACTGTGCATCCTCCAGACGGTTAGGCGTCGCGTTCTGAGCATCCAAGAGGAATTGTGGATTGCCGGTGAACGAAGTCTGTGAAGGTTTGGGAGTCTACCTTGAAGACGTACCAGAGTGGTTGGGCGGGGTCTGTGTGACCTTAGCTCAAGGAGAAAACGGTGAGGACTGGGTGTCCTGAGCTGCGTGTTCAGGACTGGGTGTCCGGGACTGTGTGTCCTTTGGTTTAAATACCTAGCCGCTCCAACCAGACGTACAGTTGTCACAGCAACTGGAACTGGTCCAACATATCATTGTCTTCAACTTGTCACTGGTTTCATCTTCACCTCCCTTTACTTACCAGTACACATTGTGAAGCTATTGCATGCTTGCTTTATCTTCTGTCTTCACAACCTGACTGTATGATCTGTTTGGCTTCATAACTTCTTCCAACCTGATCCTCATTACACTGAAGCTATTTGTCTCTGTGCTTTCACTGTATTGTATATTTGACTATGGCTTGCGTTGTGTAATCTACCTTCCGCTGCATAGTGATAGGCTTGTTCACTCTGTTTGTCTTCATAACTTCCATGTTTTGAAGACTTTCATAAAAATCGCCTATTCACCCCCCCTCTAGTCGATATAACGCATTTTCAATTGGTATCAGAGCAAGGTGCTCCCTTGTTCTGTGTGATTCGGTTTAACCACCTGGAGTTTTAGCTATGTCGACTACAGGGATAATTAAAGTCTCCGCTGCGTGCCCCGTCTTCGATGGAACTGAATATCCCTACTGGAAGAATAAGATGCGCATGCATCTTGAAGCCATTGACGTCGACCTATGGTATGTCGTCGAAAACGGCGTTCCCAAGGCTGGAGAAGGTGTCACTGCGGCTGATGTCAAGAAGTTCACTCAACTGGACTCCACTGCCAAGAATATCATCTGTGGTCATCTGACCAAGGGACAGTACGGCCGTGTGAGTGCCTTGAAGACATCCAAGCTGGTCTGGGACTAGCTCTCCAAGGTCAATGAAGGCATCTCAACCCAGAGAGATCAGAGAATCAGTGTTCTTCGCAATCTCTTCAACCGCTTCAAGCGAAATGACAATGAGAATGTCCAGCACACATTTGACCGACTCACTGACATCACGAATGAGCTTCAAGCCCTCGGCGCCACTGAGATCACCAAACATGAAATCGTCAAGACGCTGCTAAGATCACTTGACAGTTCATTTGACATCCTAGCCCTGATGATTCAAGAACGTCCAGACTTCAAGACACTCGATCCGTCTGACATACTTGAGAGGCTCAACACACATGAGTTTCAGCTTTCTGAGAAAAGAGATATCTATGGTCCAAACTATGGGCGAACTCGTGCCTTGAAGGCAAAAGCTGTGTCATCATCTGAAGAAGAATCTGACAGCAGTTCTGATGATCCTGAAGACATTGGACGGGAACTTGCAATGCTAGTGAAGAAGTTCCAGAAATTCACCAAGAAGAAAGGCTTCAGAAAGTCTTCACGATCAAGCTCAAGGAATGATGAAGCCTCTGCGCATGACTACAAGAGGAAAACTTGTCACAAGTGCAAGAAAACTGGACACTTCATCTCTGAGTGTCCACAATGGGACAATGAGAACAGAAAGAAGAAGAAGAGCAAGGAATATGACTCTGACGATAAGAAGACAAAGAAATACTCAAAGTCTTCGTCCAAGTCTTCCTCAAAGTCTTCATCACACAAGAAGAGTTCATCTAGCAAGGCTCGTGCGTTTGTTGGCAAGGAAATGGATTCAGAGGAGGAGTCCGCTTCTGAGGAGGCAGAGGTGGAGTCTGAGGAGGAGTCTGATTCAGGCATTGCGAGTTTGGCTACAGCCTATGTCGCCAAGTCCATCTTCAACACTGAAGTCAATGACTCCATCACCATCATCGATCCAAATGACAAGGACGACTCTACTCCCACCTACTGCTTCATGGCACGTGGTGCCAAGGTAAACACACGCACTACTCACTATCGAACATCTAGTGACGATGTCTCTGATTGTGATTCAAAACCCAGTTACAAAACACTTGCAAAAATTGCAACTGAACAACAAAAGGCCATGGAACATATTCAAAAACTGTTAGACAGAAGCGATGATCTGTTGGGTGCTGAAATGACTCGTTCTGTATCCTTAATTGAAGACATAAAAAATCTTCATGTTAAGTATCAGGAACTCGAAGATCGTCTTGAGACTCTCTCAACTACTCATGAAAAGCTTTCCTATGATTATCTTCAGAAGAAGCAAGATCTTGAGAAGTTGAGAGCGGATCATGAAGATCTTCAAAAGGAAAACGAGTCACTTCAAGCCGAACAGATCAGTTCTGCTCAGGAAGGATTTGAACCACCATGCCTTAAATGCATTGAGCGTGATAATGCTATTTCTGTTGCTGAATGTTCCACTGCTACTGCTGTTGCAATATCTTCAACGGTTGAAGTGGTAACTAACCCCTCTGCTGAGGACACCACTACTATTGCTGATGAAAATGCTAGGTTGAAGACATTGCTTGAAACAGGGATGTACAAAAGTCTCAAAGGACATCAGACACTATGTGATGTCCTCAAGAAGCAGATTCTGAACCGAAACCCTAGCAAAGAGGGTGTTGGGTTCGTGAGGAGAATTAATGCAGATGGCTCTTACTGGAAACCTGAGCAGTACCCCAAAACCACATGGGTTGCTGCAAAGGAATCCTCATCAGATCCATCCAATCTATCTGGCTTCACTTGTGCTAATCCAATTATCATTGATGAATCCTTTGATGCAAACTATAAACTGTTTAGGAATCAGAATGGTGAAGTATTTGCCAGGTACATTGGTACTAACTGCAGGAATGGACCGCCTATGAAGAAGATCTGGGTTCCAAAAACGTGTCTTGAGAATCTTCCTATGAATGTCCTCATGACACCTCACATGAAGAAGACAAACCTCAGATCAAAGGCTTCATATGGTCCAAAGGCTTCATACAGGCAGAGGACTCATCTGAGTCGCACTAACACAAATGTTTTGCAGGGAAACCGTGCTCAGGCATATGGGAGCGGTTCTTCAAACCGTCATTCTCATATGACCAAAAACTATTCTGCCTATTCTTATGAGTACTATTGCCCACCTGCTAGACTGTTTGCCAGGGCTCCAAAGCCAAAATTCTCAGATGCTGCACTTAGACTTATTGCTTCTAAGCCACCCTTGAAAATGTGGGTGGTTAAGAAATCTTAACTCTCTTTTGCAGGGAAAGGTCTCCAGCACAAAACCAAAATCTTCTGATGCTATTGCTGGGGACCTCAGAAATCTTGTGGGGCGCAAGATCAAATGCCCGAATGGCATCACTATGTATTTCATATCTGAATCGCAAGCTACTCTCCCTACTTGTCCTAACCTGGATCTCAGTTTTCATAATCCACTGGTTCGTCAAATGTTTTTGCTTCACAACACTCTTGGTGAAGCCTATCCCCCTAACTGCACTGTAGGGTACGACACCAGTGACTTCAGAGTCTTCAGAATGGATTATTGACGGCGGGTGTACAAATCACATGACTGGCAAAAGAAGTCTCTTTATGGACTCAACCTTACGTCCATCTGACAAGAGCCACATCACATTCGCTGACACTGGTAAAAGTAAGGTACTGGGTCTGGGTAGAGTTGCAATCTCAAAGGATCAACACATGGATAAAGTCATGTTTGTTGAATCCCTTGGCTTCAACTTAATGTCTGTCTCAATGCTTTGCGATTTAAACATGATTGTAATCTTTGGAAAATATCGTTGTCTGGTACTAATGGAATCTGACAAGTCTCTAGTGTTTGAAGGGTATCGAAAAGATGATTTGTACGTGGTAGATTTCTCAGCAGGGCCACAGCTTGCAGTTTGTCTTCTCGCAAAGGCTTCAGAATGCTGGCTTTGGCATCGAAGACTTGGGCATGCTGGCATGAGGAACCTCCACACCCTTGCGAAGAAGAAGCATGTCATAGGCATCGAGGGCGTCAAGTTCAAGAAAGATCACTTATGCGGTGCCTGTGAAGCTGGGAAGATGACAAGGGCAAAACATCCTTCGAAGACAATCATGACCACTACTGAACCCTTTGAACTGCTTCACATGGATCTCTTCGGTCCTACCCACTACTCAACCTTCTCCACTACTGCTTGCCTCTATGGCTTCGTCATTGTTGATGATTACTCTAGATATACTTGGGTGCACATAATCCTTTACTAGACTGAAGTGCAGGATGTCTTCAGACACTTCGCAAATCGGGCAATGAACAATTATGGCGCCAAGATAAAGCACATCAGAAGTGACAATGGCACAGAATTCAAGAACACCGGCCTTGACACATATCTTGATACATTGGGCATCACTCATGAATTCTCAGCTCCATACACGCCACAATAGAATGGCATCGTCGAACGCAAGAACAAAACACTCATTGAGATGGCCAGAACAATGTTAGATGAGTACAAGACACCAAGAAAATTCTGGACTGAAGCCATTGACACTGCATGCCATACTATCAATCGTGTATATCTTCACAAGCTGCTGAACAAGACATCTTATGAACTTCTGACTGGCAAGAAGCCAAATGTAAGTTACTTCAGAGTATTTGGATCAAGATGCTGGATCAAGGACCCTCACCACACCTCAAAATTTGCCCCAAAAGCACATGAGGGCTTCATGCTTGGATATGGAAAGGATTCGCACTCCTACAGAGTCTTCAATCTCTTTCACTACAAAGTGGTTGAAACAGTGGATGTGCGGTTCGATGAGACCAATGGGTCACAAAGAGAGCAACTACCAGATGTGCTAGATGAAGTTTCAGCCAGTGAATCAATCAAGCTAATGGGAACTGGAGAGATTATACCTACTGAAGCCCGTCCTGAAGAAGAACTTATCATCTCAGCACCTGATCCACATGAAGACAATGCTCAGCCTGAAGACATTCCTCCCCATGACAACGTAGCTCAGCAAGAGCAAAGTCTTCGACCCCTACATCCTCGTGTTGCCAATGAAGTACAGATTGACAGGATAATTGACAGCATCAATGCACCTGGTCCACTGACTCGTTCAAGGGCAACTCAATTGGCAAACTTTTGCGGACACTTCGCATTTGTTTCAATCACAGAACCCAAGAAAATTGATGAAGCCTTTATGGAACCTGAATGGATTCAAGCTATGCAAGAAGAGCTTCAACAATTTGAGCTGAACAATGTATGGGAGTTGGTTAAGCGTCCTGATCCACGGAAGCATAACATAATAGGCACCAAATGGATATATCGCAACAAGCAAGATGAGCATGGCCAAGTCGTCAGAAACAAGGCTCGTCTCGTTGCTCAAGGATATACTCAAGTGGAAGGCATTGACTTCGATGAAACATTTGCTCCTGTTGCCAGACTTGAAGCCATCCGTATACTGCTGGCCTATGCAAATCATCACAACATAATCCTGTATCAAATGGATGTAAAAAGTGCCTTCCTCAATGGCAAAATTGAAGAAGAAGTGTATGTTGCACAACCACCTGGGTTTGAAGATCCAAAACATCCTGACATGGTGTACAAGCTCAAAAAGGCACTATATGGCCTCAAACAAGCCCCTCGGGCCTGGTATGATACACTCAAATACTTCCTGAAGAGCAAAGGCTTCATACTTGGTTCCCTGGATCCCACTCTCTTCACAAAGACATATGATGGTGAACTGTTTGTGTGCCAAATATACGTGGATGACATTATCTTCGGCTGCACCAATCAGAAGTACAGTGAGGAGTTCGGATATATGATGCAAGAGCAATATCATATGTCTATGATGGGGGAGCTGAAATTCTTCCTCGGTCTTCAGATACGGCAACAACGCAATGGCATCTTCATATCTCAAGAGAAATATCTCAAAGACTGCCTGAAGAAGTTCGGTATGCAAGACTGCAAAGGCTTCACAACACCAATGCCAGCCAAACATCATTTGGGTCCTGACGACAATGGTAAAGAGTTCGATCAAAAGGTATACCGCTCCATGATTGGTTCTTTGCTTTATTTATGTGCATCTAGGCCAGATATTATGCTTAGTGTTTGCATGTGTGCTCGGTTTCAAGCGGCACCAAAGGAGTCGCATCACTTAGCAGTGAAGCGAATTCTTCGATATTTGGCTCACACACCAACTCTAGGGTTATGGTATCCAAAGGGCTCAGAGTTTGATCTGGTTGGATTTTCGGACGCTGATTACGCTGGTGACAAGGTTGATCGGAAGTCCACATCAGGCACATGTCACTTTCTGGGCCGATCTCTTGTCTGTTGGTCTTCAAAGAAGCAGAACTGTGTATCTCTCTCCACTGCTGAATCTGAATACATTGTTGCTGGATCCTGCTGCGCTCAGCTTCTATGGATGAAGCAAACCCTCAAGGATTATGGCATTCATCTGAAGCAAGTGCCACTTTACTGCGACAACGAAAGCGCCATCAAGATCGCCAACAACCCAGTTCAGCACTCAAAGACAAAGCACATTGAAATTCGTCATCATTTTCTCAGAGATCACGTTGCAAAGGAAGACATTGATATCATACATGTCAACACTGAAGAGCAATTGGCAGATATCTTCACCAAGCCCTTGGATGAGAAGAGATTTTGCAAGTTACGGTGTGAGCTAAATATCTTGGAATCCTCAAATGTCCTGTGATCAGGCACACATCCTAACACTTATGCATGATGATGACTTAGATGTGCAACACACAAAGTAATGTATATCTTCAATCAACGAAGACATACATTCTAAGTGTGAATACATTAACGTGGAATTTGACCTCGGAGCGCCACAATAATTGTGCGCCGTGTCTGGGTCCAATACTTCCTATACGGTGGGTAGCGCCACCACCAAAATTTTTCTGCTTGAAGTGTTTTACTCAGGGCATTACATTTGCTATGTCTTCACATTTGGTTTGGCTTCAATCTCAACATGTCTTCATGATTATCTTCACTATGTTGATTATATATGCACTGGTGTTCTGTCCTCTACAGCATTCACTTATAGCTATGTCTTCTTGTTTGAATTTTTTTTTGAACTAAGTGAATGTGATCGGACCCTAACCTCTCCATGCTTCCTACCTCAAACTCTATCTCTCCAAGTCATATGCACTCTATTGAAACTGTCGAATGTCTTCACTGCATCCTTGTCAGAAGAAGACACAGAGACAAACTTTAAAACAGCTTTCAATGTTTTTCCATCAACTAGAATTCCGGAGAAGTAGGAACAACTCCCGACAAACCAGGCGTGCGTGGGGTGAAACTGCCCCCACAATTCCGCATGCTGGCCACGTACTGATCAGATGCGAATCGCCAGGGGCACCTGAGTAATAGCGCAGTGCCGCCCATATCCCTATAAATACACGTTTCACTGCGGTCATTATCTCTTCTTCCTCCCTCGCACAAACCCTAGCGCCACCGCTAACTCTCAACGACGCCGGCGACGAAGTGCTTCACTGCCGTGACCTCTCCGGCGCCGTTCTCACGCCGACAGCGGACATCGGTCTCTCCGTCGTCGCCCTAGGTGTCTTCCGTCGCCAAGTTAGGGCACGGAGGATCGAACTGCTCGGCCTCACCTCTCATCTCGTCTAGCAGTTCCAAGTCTGGTAAATAACAAGCCTTTTTACAGCCTCTTTTGATCCTATTGATCCATCACTTTCTGCCAAAAGAGGTTTCTATTCCTTCAAGGTTCATTCCTCTTGTCTGAATCTAATAACTTGCCTAGCATATTCACTTGTTCTTCATGAAGTAGTTAGATTCCTCACTTGTACTGATCTATGGGTTCGTACAAATCTGGAACCAACTTCTTTTCTATAAAGTGAATGTCTTCGCATGATGAGGTCAATGTCTTCTAAACTGATTTATCTTCAAAATCTTCTGAGAATGCATATGACCTCTTCCCCTTCCCTCGCACCTTAATGCTGTCACAGGTACATGTCCGTGGGAGAATCTTTTGGTTCTCATAGTCTGCATTCATTTGCAGAGTTCCTACAGCGTCACATCAATTCACCCAAAGCAAGTTCCTGTTGGTCAAGCAAAAGGAAGCCTTTGAAGCCTTTGAATCCTTTGAAGCCTTTGAATCTTTTGAAGCCTTCCAAGTTAAGCTTCATGGCATCTGAGAAACAATCAAGGAAGGGAGGCAGACAGAGACGGGGTGACACATCTAAGGATCTGCCTGAAGATTTGGCAGAAATGTACCAAACAGATCCTGAAGAAAGCTATGATCAGCGCAAGACACGAATCCAATGGATTCGAAGATATTGGGCAGAGCAGTGGTTCCAATACCGCTTCGTCACCAAAGAATATGCAGAGAAGTGCGCCATCAAGAGGCCATGGGGAGATGCCTTGTACAAGAATCTTGTACCCCGAACCAGAGACGAAGCCATTGCTCAAGGCTTCTTTCCGTGCATGGTCAGGGGACAACAGCCAGCTGATGCACATCCATCATCCCTTCTCTGGTGTCGCGATGACACTCTGTTCAAGCGCAACTTCCAATTTGCCCAGAACTCTGCGAAGCAAAACAAGAAGGAGTTTGGGTTGGACTTCAATCCTGGTCCCTCCAAACCAAGGGCAGATGGCACACGCGACGCTAATCCCAATGTCATCGGGCCATTTGCCAATCTCGAAGGCCTCATCACTCACATTATAGTCCAAGGGACTGCCGTGAACGACCCTCCAGCAGACACTGAGTCTGATGATGCTCCTACTGCCCCAGAGCCGAAGCAGATGAAGAAGAAGCCAAAAGCTTCCAAGCCAGTCGCTTCTCCCAAGATCTCCAGAGCGAAACCATTGGCCACTGCACCTCCTGAAGCCAGTGTGCAGTCTGAAGACTTATCAAGAGTGTCCAAGCCTCAAGAAGCAAAGAAACCACAGCCACACACCAGCAAAGAGCTAACTGCCGCTGCCGTTCTTCGCTGTGAAGCCATTGATCTGTCCAGTGACGAAGATCTTGGTGATGACGCTCTTGAGCAGCTCATCAAGAGCAAGGAGGATGCTGAAATCTTCAACAACCTACCACTGTTTGATGCAGCAATCATCCACAAATTCATTGATGAGTGGTTTGAAACACCCAACATTAGCTTCGACGATCTGCAGCTGCCCATTGGCCTCAGCGTAGCCTTCCAAGGAGCTATTGCTTCAGAACTCGCTATTGCCCAGCGCATCGTGGAACTGAAGCAAAAGATAGATTTTGAAAAGGCTCAGTTCAAGCAGAACATGGCCACGCTCAGCGTCCAAGAAATCAAAGACTTCAAAGTCATGCTGCATGAGTTGAAGGAAAACTTTATGCAGAAACGTGCAGAGGCTCAGGGTTCACGCGAGCGCATGAAGAATTCGGCTGATCTCTGTGTACAGGCCTACAATGAGGCCGAGAAGCGAAAGGCACTTGGGCGTCCCGGCATCGACCCGAGGATGGCCGCTAAGAAAAAGAAGACGCCCACCGTGGCTGAAGAAGAGGCCCCACGCCAAGAAGTTGTTCCAACTGTCTTCCCCACCGCCAAGCCTAGCTCGAAGCCAAAGCGGTCAACCGCTTCAGAGCTTAAGAAGACAAGGATAGCCGAAGCTAAAGCAAGGAAGAGGAAACACCCTGAAGCCTCTCCTTCAGACCCCACCATCAAAAAGCGCAAGTCCAAGAAGTCTCGGGCTGCTCCCACAGAGCCCTTGATAGTCGAACCCCTTTCCGTTCGCCTTCCTCATGAAGATCGTCAGATGACCGTCCATGAGCCTGCTCTCACCGAGGCTCCGCATGATGAAGACATTCCAGCAACCGACCCCACCGCTGCTGAAGACATTGGTCTCCAAGACAATGTACAAGATGATGCAGTCCTTCCTCAGCTCGAAACGAGTGAATTGCTCAGCATTGGTCGTCCCCTGACACCAATCACACAAGATGCATCATGGGCAGATCGCCCACAGGAGGAAGAGGATGAGCCCCAGCCCACTGCAACTCCACCGGCGTCGCCTGCATTCCGTAGGCTTCGCAAAGGACCAAGGGCTTAGACTGCTGACGACATTCCGGCTGCATCAGCCAAAGAACATGCAGAAGAGCATGAAGAACCTCAAGCTCCATCTCCCCCACACCAGCAAGAAGAAGTTCTCAAGGAGGCTGACACCACTGCAGCTGCCACACATAATACTGAAGCATTTGTGGAGCCCGACCAACCAACAGCTTCAAGAGATACTGAAGCCACTGCCTCTGACCCTTCTGTGCCTGTGTCTGCTGCCGGACCACAGTTCAATTATTATATTGCGCACAGGCCCCAGGTACAGAAGCCAATCCCACGACTGCCAAGGTTCCCAGGTCCAGTCACTGCTCCTGGCTCCTTCAATGTCAATAGCTTCAGGGCAGACAACACCTTCTTCAACCGCTCCAAGAACCCTTACTCAAGGGAAAAGATTGTGTCAGATAGGTTCTGGAGCTACCCACAGCGCAGCTACTACTCCTGCGTCCTCTACAACCAGAGCCATATCTTTCCACATCAGCGCCTTGAAGTTGAAGCTTTTGCTGGTCTGCCTGGTCTGGAAGAAGCCCTGGACTGCTTCAAGCAAGTTGGCCTGCTGCCGTTTGTCACGGATGAAGAGCACTGGAACGAAGAGCTTCTGCTTCAGTTCTATGCCACATTGCACATCAAGGGCTACAACAGAGATCCGAAGACTTGGGTCCTGGAGTGGATGACCGGCAACGTCCATCATGAAGCCAATGCATTTGATATCATTGAGCTCACCGGCCTACCCACTCCAGGCGAACTCTTCGAAGAAGGCTGCCAACTCCATACTGAAGCAGTTGAGAGCATATTTCAGCGACCTGAGCCAAATATGAGTCAGATGCTCTCAATGATGAAGCCATTGCCTTCTGACGCACCTTACCCGATGGAGTTCTTTGTTGAAGACTTAGAGTACCTGCCTAGAACTATCCATCACATCATCAGGCGGACTCTATGGCCCATTAAGGGGCACTCTCGATATGCCAAGGTTGAAGGTGCCATGAAGACTCATCTTCTGCATCCTGCACGGCAAATGCTTCAATGCCCAGGATCTCTTCATACGTCAACTTGCTGCGTCTGGCTCAGATCTCTTTGGTCTGAAGATTTATGCTCCATGGGTTATGAGGCTAATCAAGCTCCACTCTGCAATATCATATCAACCCTCAGCCCGCAACCACAGAATCTTCTTACCTGATGTGGACACCTCTGCTGAAGTGATTTATCCTGTGCCTGCCAAACAGCCACTAAGTCTTCAGAATGCAGAACACCAAAGCTTCACTCAAAATGATGAAGGTGTTGAAGCCATTTCCAAAGTCTATCCAATGGCTGGCACCACACGTGCCCCTGCATCCACTGAAGCCACTGACAGCGAAGCTGCACAGAGACCCAAGAAACGAGCTCGTACCCTCACTGATCATGAACTTCTTGTGGCTCTGCATCAAAAGCAAGATAGGCATCACGACTGGCTCAAGAGGCAGATGCACAGTATCATGCAAGACGTCAATCGCATCAGGAATTTGGCCACCAAGAACGCCTTTGTCGCACATGAAACCTGTCGCCGCACTTGGAAAGGCCTCACAATGATGTGCACCGAAGCTGAATTGCAAGAGGATGGCTTCAAGGAGCGATTCAAGTTTGACTCCACACCCCCCAGAAGAGCTGTGTTGCGTGGGACTCCATCGCTTGAAGAATCCGAGTTCTCTTCCTCTGCTTCCACCGTGACGGGAAAAATCATTGAGGAAGAAGACGACGCTACATCACCACCAATGTCTTCAGCGCGCGTCGTCACTGCACCAAGCTCGCCTGCACCACCAAACGCCTCCACCGACCCTGCTGCGCCTGGGAACGCATAGAAAACTCTATGTCTTCAAACCTTTTTGGTCATCACTGACAAAAGGGGGAGAAGCATATGAGGTTTATAGTCTTCAAGCGGGTCAATAATATGGGCGGGTGCTTTATATTTTGCATTTTGCTTCGTGCTTACAACTCTTGTTTTGCTACATTTGGTTCTTTGAGTTGTAACACTTAAACTTGATGGTCGTCTGCTACTATGTTTGCCACTGTGTTTTTGCGAAGATAAATTCCGCATGTACGACGAAAATTTCCGCACTCTTATCATTTCGCAGACGTCCATTTTTCATTATGCATATCATTATCTTCATATATCTTTACGTGCATGATGGATTGTCATCATAAGTTGAAGCGGATTCCCATAAATACAACCTGCTATGTGCATTTGCATTCCAGAAGCAAATCACGTATATGCACATCTTCAGGGGGAGCCCTTGCAGCTTATGAAGACAATTCCTTTACAATTTCACAAATTATATTCCCCGTTGAAAACTTCAACTAGTTTTTCATCAATCACCAAAAAGGGGGAGATTGTAAGTGCATCTAGTGCCACCCCTAGTTGGTTTTGGAGTATTGACGACAAACCTAGTTGAGGGACTAATGTGTTTGTGAGAATTGCAGGATAACACAGGTAGAAGTCCCTCATTGATTCGGTTTAGCTACCAGAGATGACCCCCAAAAATGTACGAAGACATTGAAGTCAATGGTGGTTCATGAAGACATTCATGTCGAAGACAATGACATATGAAGACTCCCCATGAAGCCTTTGGAACTCGAAGACTTAGATCCTTCGTAGTTTGACTTTATTCATGTTGTGTCATAGGAACCACCGTACTGTTAAGTGGGGTCCAAGAGAACCAGACAGGATGACTGAAGTGATGCCTAATTCTAATCCTATGTCTTCGAGTGAAGACAATGAGAGAAAATCTTGTCCAGAGTCAGACAAGTCAGCTTTACTTGCAGCCCAAGTAAAGTTGTCGTGAGAGTTCAAAATCCGACCGTTAGTACACGTGTCAGTTCCTTAGTGACCCAGGGTCATTTCGGACAAATCAGGTCAGGGTTGCCAAGTGGCTATAAATAGTCCACCCCCACAACCATAAACAGTTGGCTGCTCAGATTTCAGTGCACGGCTTTTGTCGTTTGAGAGCAACCCACCTTGAAGCCTTTGAGAGAAAATCCTTAGTGAGGAGAAAAGCCCTAACCACCCAGAGCCAGAGTAATTGGGCATCACTTAAGTCTTCTTGTCTGAGTGATCTGAAGACTTATTACACTTGAGGACTGTGCATCCTCCAGACGGTTAGGCGTCGCGTTCTGAGCATCCAAGAGGAATTGTGGATTGCCGGTGAACGAAGTCTGTGAAGGTTTGGGAATCTACCTTGAAGACTTACCAGAGTGATTGGGCGGGGTCTGTGTGACCTTAGCTCAAGGAGAAAACGGTGAGGACTGGGTGTCCTGAGCTGCGTGTTCAGGACTGGGTGTCCGGGACTGTGTGTCCTTTGGTTTAAATACCTAGCCGCTCCAACCAGACGTACAGTTGTCACAGCAACTGGAACTGGTCCAACATATCATTTCTTCAACTTGTCACTGGTTTCATCTTCACCTCCCTTTACTTACCAGTACACATTGTGAAGCTATTGCATGCTTGCTTTATCTTCTGTCTTCACAACCTGACTGTATGATCTGTTTGGCTTCATAACTTCTTCCAACCTGATCCTCATTACACTGAAGCTATTTGTCTCTGTGCTTTCACTGTATTGTATATTTGACTATGGCTTGCGTTGTGTAATCTACCTTCCGCTGCATAGTGATAGGCTTGTTCACTCTGTTTGTCTTCATAACTTCCACGTTTTGAAGACTTTCATAAAAATCGCCTATTCACCCCCCCTCTAGTCGATATAACGCACTTTCACTAAGAATGGATCCTTTCTAGAGAGGGAGTTTCTCTCGAAAGAAGTGAGTGGGAGGAAAGTAGAACTTGATGAGGTAACTGTACCTGCTCCCTTATTGGAAAGTAGTCCATCATAGAAACCGGTTCCTCTGACATCTACACCAATTAGTGAGGAAGCCAATGATGATGATCATGAAACTTCAGATCAAGTTACTACCGAACCTCGTAGGTCAACCAGAGTAAGATGCGCACCAGAGTGGTACGGTGATCCTGTTCTGGAGGTCATGTTACTTGACCATGACGAACCTACGAACTATGAGGAAGCGATGATGAGCCCAGATTCCGCAAAATAGCTTGAGGCTATGAAATCTGAGATGGGATCCATGTATGAGAAGAAAGTGTGGACTTTGGTTGACTTGCCCGATGATCGGCAAGCCATCGAGAATAAATGGATCTTCAAGAAGAAGACTGGTGCCGACGGTAACGTTACTGTCTACAAAGCTCGACTTGTCGCGAAAGGTTTTTGAAAAGTTCAAGGAGTTTACTACGATGAGACCTTCTCACCCGTAGCGATGCTTAAGTACGTCCGAATCATGTTAGCAACTGCCGCATTTTGTGATTATGAAATTTGGCAAATGGATGTAAAGACTGCATTCCTGAATGGATTTCTGGAAGAAGAGTTGTATATGATGCAACCTAAAGGTTTTATCGATCCAAAGGGTGCTAACAAAGTGTGCAAGCTCCAGTGATCCATTTATGGACTGGTGCAAGCCTCTCGGAGTTGGAATAAATATTTTGATAGTGTAATCAAAGCATATGGCTTTATACAGACTTTTGGAGAAGCTTGTATTTACAAGAAAGTGAGTGGGAGCTCTGTAGCATTTCTAATATTGTATGTGGATGACATATTGTTGATTGGAAATGATATAGAATTTCTGGATAGCATAAAAGGATACTTGAATAAAAGTTTTTCAATGAAAGACCTTGGTGAAGCTGCTTATATATTGGGAATCAAGATCTATAGAGATAGATAAAGACGCTTAATTGGACTTTCACAGAGCACATACCTTAATAAAGTTTTGAAGAAGTTCAAAATGGATCAAGCAAAGAAAGGGTTCTTGCCTGTGTTACAAGGTGTGAAGTTGAGTACAACTCAATGCCTGACCAATGCCGAAGATAGAGAGAAAATGAAAAATGTTTCCTATGCTTCAGCCATAGGCTCTGTCATGTATGCAATGATGTGTACCAGACCTGATGTGTGCCTTTCTATTATTTTAGCAGGGAGGTACCAAAGTAATCCAGGAGTGGATCACAGGACAGCGGTCAAGAACATCCTGAAATACCTGAAAAGGACTAAGGATATGTTTCTCGTTTATGGAGGTGACAAAGAGCTCGTCGTAAATGGTTACGTCGATGCAAGCTTTGACACTGATCCGTACGATTCTAAATGGCAAATCGGATATGTGTTTGCATTGAACGGTGGAGCTGTCAATTGGAGCAGTTCTAAACAAAGCATCATGGCGGGATCTACATGTGAAGCGGAGTACATAGCTTCTTCAGAAGCAGCAAATGAAGGAGTCTGGATGAAGGAGTTCATATCCGATATAGGTGTCATACCTAGTGCATCGGGTCCAATGAAAATCTTTTGTGACAATACCGGTGCAATTGCCTTGGCAAGGGAATCTAGATTACACAAGAGAACCAAACACATCAAGAGACGCTTCAATTCCATCCGCGGTCAAGTCCAGGTGGGAGACATAGAGCTATGCCAGATACATACGGATCTAAATGTTGCAGACCCGTTGACTAAGCCTCTCTCATGAGCAAAACATGATCAGCACCAAGGCTCCATCGGTGTTAGAATCATTACTGTGTATTTAGATTATTGACTCTAGTGCAAGTGGGAGACTGAAGGAAATATACCCTAGAGGCAATAATAAAGTTATTATTTATTTCCTTATTTCATGATAAATGTTTATTATTTATGCTAGAATTGTATTAACCGGAAACATAATACATGTGTGAATACATAGACAAATAGAGTGTCACTAGTATGCCTCTACTTGACTAGCTCGTTAATCAAAGATGGTTAATTTCCTAACCATAGACATCAGTTGTCATTTGATAAACGGGATCACATCATTAGGAGAATGATGTGATTGACTTGACCCATTCCGTTAGCTTAGCACTTGATCGTTTTAGTTTACTGTTAGTGCTTTATTCATGCCTTATACATGTTCATATGACTATGAGATTATGCAACTCCTGATTACCGGAGGAACACTTTGTGTGCTATGAAACATCACAACATAACTGGGTGTCTATAAAGGTGCTCTACAGGTGTCTCCGATGGTACTTGTTGAGTTGGCATAGATCGAGATTAGGATTTGTCACTCCGATTGTCGGAGAGGTATCTCTGGGCCCTCTCGGTAATGCACATCACTATAAGCCTTGCAAGCAATGCAACTAATGAGTTAGTTGCGGGATAGTGCATTACGGAACGAGTAAAGGGACCTTCCGGTAACGAGATTGAACTAGGTATTGAGATACCGACAATTGAATCTCGGGCAAGTAACATACCGATGACAAAGGGAACAACGTATGTTGTTATGCAATTTGACCGATAAAGATCTTCATAGAATATGTAGGAGCCAATATGAAAATCCAGGTTCCGCTATTGGTTATTGACCAGAGACGTGTCTCGGTCATGTCTACATAGTTCTCGAACCCGTAGGGTCCGCACGCTTAACGTTTGGTGACGATCGGTATTATGAGTTTATGTGATTTGATGTACCGAAGCTAGTTAGGAGTCCCGGATGAGATCGGGGACATGACAAGGAGTCTCTAAATGGTCGAGACGTAAAGATCGATATATTGGACGACTATATTCGGACATCACAAAGGTTTCAAGTGATTCAGGTATTTTACGGAGTACTAGGGAGTTACGGGAATACGGGGAAGAAGTATTGGGCCTCATGGGCCAAGTGGTGGAAGAGAGGAAGCAGGGCGCGCGGCCCCCCTAGCCCAAACCGAATAGGACTAGGGGGGCGGACCCCCTTTCCTCCTTTCCTCCCTCTCCTTCCTTCTCCCCTTCCCCCTTCCTTTCCTCCTCCTAGTAGTAGTAGGAAAGGGGAGTCCTACTCCTACTAGGAGGAGGACTCCTCCTCCTGGCGCGCCCTAGGAGGGCCGACCAGCCTCCCCCTTGATCCTTTATACGGGGGCAAGGGGCACCCTAGAACACACAAGTTGATCATTGATCCCTTAGCCGTGTGCGGTGCCCCTCTCCACCATAATCCACCTCGATCATATCGTAGCGGTGCTTAGGTGAAGCCCTGCGTCGGTAGCAACATCATCACCTTCATCACACCATCATGCTGACGGAACTCTCCCGTGAAGCTCTGCTGGATCGGAGTTCGTGGGACATCATCGAGCTGAACGTGTGCTGAACTCGGAGGTGCCGTGCATTCGGTACTTGGATCGGTCGAATCGTGAAGACGTTCGACTACATCAACCGCGTTCTCATAACGCTTCCGCTTACGGTCTACGAGGGTATGTGGACGATACTCTTCCCTCTCATTGCTATGCATCACCATGATCTTTCGTGTGCATAGGATTTTTTTTGAAATTACTATGTTCCCCAACAAGAAGTAGGTCGGTTGAGCCACGAGGGGGGAGGGCGCGCCCAGGGGGGTAGTGTTGGGGAACGTTGCAGAAAACAAAAAAATTTCCTACGGTTTCACCAAGATCTATCTATGAGTTCATCTAGCAACGAGTAATCGGATGCATCTACATACCTTTGTAGATCACGAGCAGAAGCGTTCAAAGAACGGGGATGAGGTAGTCGTACACGACGTGATCCAAATCACCGGAGATCCTAGCGCCGAACGGACGGCACCTCCGCGTTCAACACACGTACGGAGCGGATGACGTCTCCTCCTTCTTGATCCAGCAAGGGGAGAGGAGAGGTTGAGGAAGATGGCTCCAGCAGCAGCACGACGGCGTGGTGGTGATGGAGTTGCAGTACTTGGTCAGGGCTTCGCCAAGCACTATGGAGGAGGAGGAGGTGTTGGAGAGGGAGAAGGAGGCAACCAAAGGCGTGGGAGAAAAGCCCTCCCTCCCCACTATATATAGGAGGGCCAATGGGGGGCCCTAGGAGATCCAATCTCCTAGGGGGGGCGGCGGCCAAGGGGAGGTTTCCCTCCCCCCCAAGGCACCTAGGGGTGCCTTCCACAAGTGGGACTCTTCCCCTTTGGGAAACCCTAGGCGCATGGGCCCTTGGGGCTGGTGCCCTTGGCCCATGTAGGCCAAGGTGCGCCCCCTACAGCCCATGTGGCCCCCACGGGGCAGGTGGCCCCACCCTGTGGACCCCCGGGACCCCTCCGGTGGTCCCGGTACAATACCGATAACCCCGAAACTTGTCCCGATGGCCAAAACAGCACTTCCTATATATAATTCTTTACCTCCGGACCATTCCGGAACTCCTCGTGACGTCCGGGATCTCATCCGAGACTCCGAACAACATTCGGGTTACTGCATATACATATCCCTACAACCCTAGCGTCACTGAACCTTAAGTGTGTAGACCCTACGGGTTCGGAAGACAAGCAGACATGACCGAGACGACTCTCTGGTCAATAACCAACATCGGGATCTGGATACCCATGTTGGCTCCCACATGCTCCACAATGATCTCATCGGATGAACCACGATGTCGAGGATTCAAGCAACCCCGTATACAATTCCCTTTGTCAATCGGTATGTTACTTGCCCGAGATTCGATCATCGGTATCCCAATACCTCGTTCAATCTTGTTACCGGCAAGTCACTTTACTCATACCGTAATGCATGATCCCGTGACCAGACACTTGGTCACTTTGAGCTCATTATGATGATGCATTACCGAGTGGGCCCAGTGATACCTCTCCGTCATACGGAGTGACAAATCCCAGTCATGATCCGTGTCAACCCAACAGACACTTTCAGAGATACCCGTAGTATACCTTTATAGTCACCCAGTTACGTTGTGACGTTTGGTACACCCAAAGCACTCTTACGGTATCCGGGAGTTACACGATCTCATGGTCTAAGGAAAAGATACTTGACATTGGAAAAACTCTAGCAAACGAACTACACGATCTTTATGCTATGTTTAGGATTGGGTCTTGTCCATCACATCATTCTCCTAATGATGTGATCTCGTTATCAATGACATCCAATGTCCATAGTCAGGAAACCATGACTATCTGTTGATTAATGAGCTAGTCAACTAGAAGCTTACTAGGGACATGTTGGTGTCTGTTATTCACACATGTATTACGATTTCCAGATAACACAATTATAGCATGAATAAAGACAATTATCATGAACAAGGAAATATAATAATAATGCTTTTATTATTGCCTCTAGGGCATATTTCCAACAGTCTCCCACTTGCACTAGAGTCAATAATCTAGTTACATTGTGATGAATCAAACACCCATGGAATTCTGGTGTTGATCATGTTTTTCTCTAGGGAGAGGTTTAGTCAACGGATCTGCTACTTTCAGGTCCGTATGTACTTTACAAATATCTATGTCTCCATCTTGAACATTTTCACGAATGGAGTTGAAGCGACGCTTGATGTGCCTTGTCTTCTTGTGAAACCTGGGCTCCTTGGCAAGTGCAATAGCTCCAGTGTTGTCACAAAAGAGTTTGATTGGCCCCGACGCATTGGGTATGACTCCTAGGTCGGTGATGAACTCCTTCACCCAAATTTCTTCATGTGCTGCCTCCGAGGCTTCCATGTACTCCGCTTCACATGTAGATCTCGCCACGACGCTCTGCTTGCAACTACACCAGCTTACTGCCCCACCATTCAAAATATACACGTATCCGGTTTGTGACTTAGAGTCATCCAGATCTGTGTCGAAGCTAGCGTCGACGTAACCCTTTACGACGAGCTCTTTGTCACCTCCATAAACGAGAAACATTTCCTTAGTCCTTTTCAGGTACTTCAGGATATTCTTGACCGCTGTCCAGTGTTCCTTGCCGGGATTACTTTGGTACCTTCCTACCAAACTTACGGCAAGGTTTACATCAGGTCTGGTACACAGCATGGCATACATAATAGAACCTATGGCTGAGGCATAGGGGATGATACTCATTTCTTCTATATCTTCTCTCGTGGTCGGACATTGAGCTGAGCTCAATTTCATACCTTGTAACACAGGCAAGAACCCCTTCTTAGATTGATCCATATTGAACTTCTTCAATATCTTCTCAAGGTATGTGCTTTGTGAAAGACCTATGAGGCGTCTTGATCTATCTCCATAGATCTTGATGCCTAATATATAAGCAGCTTCTCCAAGGTCCTTCATTGAAAAACTCTTATTCAAGTAGGCCTTGATGCTGTCCAAGAGTTCTATATCATTTCCCATCAAAAGTATGTCATCTACATATAATATGAGAAATGCTACAGAGCTCCCACTCACTTTCTTGTAAACGCAGGCTTCTCCATAAGTCTGTGTGAACCCAAACGCTTTGATCATCTCATCAAAGCGAATGTTCCAACTCCGAGATGCTTGCACCAGCCCATAAATCGAGTGTTGGAGCTTGCACACCTTGTCAGCATTCTTAGGATCAACAAAACCTTCCGGCTGCATCATATACAATTCTTCCTTAAGGAAACCATTAAGGAATGCCGTTTTGACGTCCATTTGCCATATCTCATAATCGTAGAATGCGGCAATTGCTAACATGATTCGGACGGACTTCAGCTTCGCTACCGGTGAGAAAGTCTCATCGTAGTCAACCCCTTGAACTTGTCGATAACCCTTAGCAACAAGCCGAGCTTTATAGATGGTCACATTACCATCCGCGTCTGTCTTCTTCTTAAAGATCCATTTATTTTCTATGGCTCGCCGTTCAATGGGCAAGTCAGTCAAAGTCCACACTTCGTTTTCATACATGGATCCTATCTCGGATTTCATGGCTTCTAGCCATTTGTCGGAATCCGGGCCCGCCATCGCTTCTTCATAGTTCGAAGGTTCACCGTTGTCTAACAACATGATTTCCAAGACAGGGTTGCCGTACCACTCTGGTGCGGAACATGTCCTTGTGGACCTTCGAATTTCAGTAGGAGCTTGATCAGAAGTTTCTTGATCATCATCAATAACTTCCTCTCTAGTCAGTGCAGGCACCTCAGGAACATTTTCTTGAGTCGCGCCATTTTCCGGTTCAAGAGGTAATACTTCATCAAGTTCTACTTTCCTCCCACTCACTTCTTTCGAGCGAAACTCCTTCTCTAGAAAGAATCCGTTCTTGGCAACAAAGATCTTGCCCTCGGATCTGAGGTAGAAGGTATACCCAACAGTTTCTTTAGGGTATCCTATGAAGACGCATTTTTCCGACTTGGGTTCGAGCTTTTCAGGTTGAAGTTTCTTGACATAAGCATCGCATCCCCAAACTTTTAGAAACGACAGCTTAGGTTTCTTCCCAAACCATAATTCAATCGGTGTCGTCTCAACGGATTTCGACGGAGCCCTATTTAAAGTGAATGCGGCAGTCTCTAAAGCATAGCCCCAAAAAGATAGCGGTAAATCGGTAAGAGACATCATAGATCGTACCATATCTAATAGAGTGCAATTACGATGTTCGGACACACCATTACACTGAGGTGTTCCAGGCGGCGTGAGTTGTGAAACTATTCGACATTTTCTTAAGTGTGTGCCAAATTCGTGACTCAAGTATTCTCCTCCACGATCTGATCGTAGAAACTTGATTTTCCTGTCACGTTGATTCTCAACCTCACTCTGAAATTCCTTGAACTGTTCAAAGGTTTCAGACTTGTGTTTCATTAAGTAAACATACCCATATCTACTCAAATCATCAGTGAGGGTGAGAACATAACGATAGCCACCACGAGCCTCAACGCTCATTGGACCGCACACATCAGTATGTATGATTTCCAATAGGTTGGTTGCTCGCTCCATTGTTCCTGAGAACGGAGTCTTGGTCATTTTACCCATGAGGCATGGTTCGCACGTGTCAAATGATTCATAATCAAGAGACTCTAAAAGTCCATCTGCATGGAGCTTCTTCATGCGTTTGACACCTATGTGACCAAGGCGGCAGTGCCACAAGTATGTGGGACTATCATTATCAACCTTACATCTTTTGGTACTCACACTATAAATATGTGTAGCATTACGCTCGAGATTCATTAAGAATAAACCATTCACCATAGGAGCATGACCATAAAACATATCTCTCATATAAATAGAACAACCATTATTCTCGGATTTAAATGAGTAGCCATCTCGAATTAAACGAGATCCCGATACAATGTTCATGCTCAAAGCTGGTACTAAATAACAATTATTGAGGTTTAAAACTAATCCCGTAGGTAAATGAAGAGGAAGCGTGCCAACGGCGATCACATCGACCTTGGAACCATTCCCGACGCGCATCGTCACCTCGTCCTTCGCCAGTCTCCGCTTATTCCGCAGCTCGTGCTTTGAGTTACAAATGTGAGCAACTGCACCGGTATCAAATACCCAAGAGCTACTACGAGTACTGGTAAGGTACACATCAATTACATGTATATCACATATACCTTTTGTTTTGCCGGCCTTCTTGTCCGCTAAGTATTTGGGGTAGTTCCGCTTCCAGTGACCGCTTCCCTTACAATAAAAGCACTCAGTCTCGGGCTTGGGTCCATTCTTTGGCTTCTTCCCGGCAGCTTGCTTGCCGGGCGCGGCAACTCCCTTGCCGTCCTTCTTGAATTTCTTTTTACCCTTGCCCTTCTTGAACTTAGTGGTTTTATTGACCATCAACACTTGATGTTCCTTCTTGACTTCTACCTCTGCTGATTTCAGCATTGCAAATACCTCAGGAATGGTCTTTTCCATCCCCTGCATATTGAAGTTCATCACAAAGCTCTTGTAGCTTGGTGGAAGGGACTGGAGAATTCTGTCAATGGCTGCATCATCCGGGAGATTAACTCCCAGCTAAGTCAAGCGGTTATGTAACCCAGACATTGTGAGTATGTGCTCACTGACAGAACTATTTTCCTCCATCTTACAGCTAAAGAACTTGTCGGAGACCTCATATCTCTCGACCCGGGCATGAGCTTGGAAAACCATTTTCAGCTCTTCGAACATCTCATATGCTCCATGTCTCTCAAAATGCTTTTGGAGCCCCGGCTCTAAGCTGTAAAGCATGCCACACTGAACGAGGGAGTAGTCATCAGCACGTGTCTGCCAAGCATTCATAACGTCTTGGTTCTGTGGGACGGGAGCTTCACCTAGCGGTGCTTGTAGGACATAATTTTTCTTGGCAGCTACGAGGATGATCCTCAGGTTCCGAACCCAGTCCGTGTAGTTGCTGCCATCATCTTTCAGCTTGGTTTTCTCTAGGAACGCGTTGAAGTTGAGGACTACGTTGGCCATTTGATCTACAAGACATATTGTAAAGATTTTAGACTAAGTTCATGATAATTAAGTTCATCTAATCAAATTATGCAAAGAACTCCCACTTAGATAGACATCCCTCTTCTAGTCATCTAAGTATAACATGATCCGAGTCAACTAGGCCGTGTCCGATCATCACGTGAGACGGACTAGTCAACGTCGGTGAACATCTTCATGTTGATCGTATCTTCTATACGACTCATGCTCGACCTTTCGGTCTTCTGTGTTCCGAGGCCATGTCTATACACATGCTAGGCTCGTCAAGTCAACCTAAGTGTTTGCATGTGTAAATCTGTCTTACACCCGTTGTATGTGAACGTTTGAATCAAACACCCGATCATCACGTGGTGCATTGAAGCAACGAACTGTCGCAACGGTGCACAGTTAGGGGGAACACTTGCTTGAAATTATTATGAGGGATCATCTTATTCACTACCGTCGTTCTAAGTAAACAAGATGCAAAACATGATAAACATCACATGCAATCAAATAATAATAGTGACATGATATGGCCAATATCACATAGCTCCTTTGATCTCCATCTTGGGGCTCCATGATCATCTTGTCACCGGCATGACACCATGATCTCCATCATCATGATCTCCATCATCGTGTCTCCATGAAGTTGCTCGCCAACTATTACTTCTACTACTATGGCTAACGTTTTTAGCAATAAAGTAAAGTAATTTACATGGCGTTTCTCAATCACACGCAGGTCATATAAAAGAATAAAGACAACTCCTATGGCTCCTGCCGGTTGTCATACTCATCGACATGCAAGTCGTGATTCCTATTACAATGGCACGAACATCTCATACATCACATATGTATCATTCATCATTCATCACAACTTTGGCCATATCATATCACAAAGCATTTGCTGCAAAAACAAGTTAGACGTCCTCTAATTGTTGTTGCAAGTTTTACGTGGCTGAAGTAGGGTTCTAGCAAGAACGTTTTCTTACCTACGTGAAAGCCACAACGTGATTTGTCAACTTATATTTACCCTTCATAAGGACCCTTTTCATCGAATCCGCTCCAACTAAAGTAGGAGAGACAGTCACCCGCCAGCCACCTTATGCAACTAGTGCATGTTTGTCGGTGGAACCGGTCTCACGTAAGCATACGTGTAAGGTTGGTCCGAGCCGCTTCATCCCACAATACCGTCGAAGCAAGATAAGACTAGTAGCGGCAAGAGAGTTGACAACATCTACGCCCACAACAAATTGTGTTCTACTCGCGCAAGAAGAACTACGCATAGACCTAGCTCATGATGCCACTGTTGGGGAACGTTGCAGAAAACAAAAAAAAATCCTACGATTTCACCAAGATCTATCTATGAGTTCATCTAGAAACGAGTCATCGGATGCATCTACATACCTTTGTAGATCATGAGCGGAAGCGTTCAAAGAACGGGGATGAGGTAGTCGTACACGACGTGATCCAAATCACCGGAGATCCTAGCGCCGAACGGACGGCACCTCCGCGTTCAACACACGTACGGAGCGGATGACGTCTCCTCCTTCTTGATCCAGCAAGGGGAGAGGAGAGGTTGAGGAAGATGGCTCCAGCAGCAGCACGACGGCGTGGTGGTGATGGAGCTGCAGTACTCCGTCAGGGCTTCGCCAAGCACTATGGAGGAGGAGGAGGTGTTGGAGAGGGAGAAGGAGGCAACCAAAGGCGTGGGAGAAAAGCCCTCCCTCCCCACTATATATAGGAGGGCCAAGGGGGGGTGCCGGCCCTAGGAGATCCAATCTCCTAGGGGGGGCGGCGGCCAAGGGGAGGTTTCCCTCCCCCCCAAGGCACCTAGGGGTGCCTTCCACAAGTGGGACTCTTCCCCTTTGGGAAACCCTAGGCGCATGGGCCCTTGGGGCTGGTGCCCTTGGCCCATGTAGGCCAAGGTGCACCCCCTACAGCCCATGTGGCCCCCACGGGGCAGGTGGCCCCACCCTGTGGACCCCCGGGACCCCTCCGATGGTCCCGGTACAATACCGATAACCCCGAAACTTGTCCCGATGGCCAAAACAACACTTCCTATATATAATTCTTTACCTCCGGACCATTCCGGAACTCCTCGTGACGTCCGGGATCTCATCCGGGACTCCGAACAACATTCGGGTTACTGCATATACATATCCCTACAACCCTAGCGTCACCGAACCTTAAGTGTGTAGACCCTACGGGTTCGGGAGACAAGCAGACATGACCGAGACGACTCTCCGGTCAATAACCAACAGCGGGATCTGGATACCCATGTTGGCTCCCACATGCTCCACGATGATCTCATCGGATGAACCACAATGTCGAGGATTCAAGCAACCCCGTATACAATTCCCTTTGTCAATCGGTATGTTACTTGCCCGAGATTCGGTCGTCGGTATCCCAATACCTCGTTCAATCTTGTTACCGGCAAGTCAGTTTACTCGTACCGTAATGCATGATCATGTGACCAGTCACTTGGTCACTTTGAGCTCATTATGATGATGCATTACCGAGTGGGCCCAGTGATACCTCTCCGTCATACGGAGTGACAAATCCCAGTCTTGATCCGTGTCAACCCAACAGACACTTTCGGAGATACCCGTAGTATACCTTTATAGTCACCCAGTTACGTTGTGACGTTTGGTACACCCAAAGCACTCTTACGGTATCTGGGAGTTACACGATCTCATGGTCTAAGGAAAAGATACTTGACATTGGAAAAACTCTAGCAAACGAACTACACGATCTTTATGCTATGTTTAGGATTGGGTCTTGTCCATCACATCATTCTCCTAATGATGTGATCTCGTTATCAATGACATCCAATGTCCATAGTCAGGAAACCATGACTATCTGTTGATTAACGAGCTAGTCAACTAGAGGCTTACTAGGGACATGTTGGTGTCTGTTATTCACACATGTATTACGATTTCCGGATAACACAATTATAGCATGAATAAAGACAATTATCATGAACAAGGAAATATAATAATAATGCTTTTATTATTGCCTCTAGGGCATGAATAAAGACAATTATCTCGTGAAGCTCTGCTGGATCGGAGTTTGTGGGACGTCATCGAGCTGAACGTGTGCTGAACTTGGAGGTGCCGTGCGTTCGGTTCTTGGATCGGTCGGATCATGAAGTCGTTCGACTACATCAACCGCGTTCTCATAATGCTCCCGCTTATGGTCTACGAGGGTACGTGGACGACACTCTCCCCTCTCGTTGGTATGCATCACCATGATCTTGTGTGTGCGTAGGAATTTTTTTGAAATTACTGCATTCCCCAATAGTGGCATCCGAGCCAGGTTTATGCTTAGATGTTATATGCACGAGTAGAACACAAAGAAGTTGTGGGAGTGTGTATATACATATTGCTTGCCGTCACTAGTTGATTCTTGATTCAACGACATTGTTGGATGAAGCGACCCAGACCGATATTACGCGTACGCTTACGCGAGACTGGTTCTACCAACGTGCTTCGCACACAGGTGGCTAGTGGGTGTCCGTTTCTCCAGCTTTAGTTGAATCGGATTCAATGAACAGGGTTCTTTCTGAAGATCAAAAAGCAATCACTATACCGTGTTGTGGTTTTTGATGCGTAGGTAAGAACGGTTCTTGCTCAGCCCGTAGCAGCCACGTAAAACTTGCAACAACAAAGTAGAGGACGTCTAACTTGTTTTTGCAGGGCATGTTGTGATGTGATATGGTCAAGACATGCTGCTAAATTTTATTGTATGAGATGATCATGTTTTGTAACTCTGTTATCGGCAACTGGCAGGAGCCATATGGTTGTTGCTTTATTGTATGAAATGCAATCGCCATGTAATTGCTTTACTTTATCACTAAACGGTGGTGATTGTCGTCGAAGCAATAGTTGGCGAGACGACAACGATGCTACGATGGAGATCAAGGTGTCGCACCGGTGACGATGGTGATCATGACGGTGCTTTGGAGATGTAGATCAAAGGCACAAGATGATGATGGCCATATCATATCACTTATATTGATTGCATGTGATGTTTATCTTTTATGCATCTTATTTTCCTTAGATTGACGGTAGCATTATAAGATGATCTCTCACTAAATTTCAAGGTATAAGTGTTCTCCCTGAGTATGCACCGTTGCGAAAGTTCGTCGTGCTGAGACACCACGTGATGATCGGGTGTGATAAGCTCTACGTTCACATACAACGGGTGCAAGCCAGTTTTGCACACACAGAATACTCGGGTTAAACTTGACGATCCTAGCATATGCAGATATGGCCTCAGAACACTAGAGACTGAAAGGTCAAGCATGAATCATATAGTAGATATGATCAACATAGTGATGTTCACCATTGAAAACTACTCCATCTCACGTGATGATCGGACATGGTTTAGTTGATTTGGATCACGTGATCATTTAGATGACTAGAGGGATGTCTATCTAAGTGGGAGTTCCTAAGTAATATGATTAATTGAACTTTAATTTATCATGAACCTAGTCTTGATAGTATTTTCATAACTATGTTGTAGATTAATAGCTCGCGACGTAGCTCCCCGTTTATTTTTGATATGTTCCTAGAGAAAAACTATGTTGAAAGATGATAGTAGCAATGATACGGACTAGGTCCGTGATCAGAGGATTATCCTCATTGCTGCACAGAAGAATTATGTCCTTGATGCACCGCTAGGTGACAGGCCTATTGCAGGAGCATATGCACACGTTATGAACGTTTGACAAAGCTCGGTATGATGACTACTTAATAGTTTAGTGCACCATGCTTTAAGTCTTAGAACCGGGACTTCGAAAAATGTTTTGAATGCCACAGAACATATAAGATGTTCTAAGAGTTGAAATTTGTATTTCATACTCATGCCCGTGTCGAGAGGTATGAGACCTCTGACAGTACGTTGCCTACAAGATGGAGGAGAATAGCTCAACCAGTGAGTATGTGCTCAGATTATCTGGGTACTACAATTGCTTGAATCAAGTGGGAGTTAATCTTCCAGATAAGATAGTAATTGATAAAGTTCTCTAGTCACTATCACCAAGTTACTAGAACTTAGTGATGAACTATAATATGCAAGGGGTGACGAAAATGATTCCCGAGCTCTTCGTGATGCTGAAATCGATGAAGGTAGAAATCAAGAAAAGCATCAAATGTTGATGGTTGACAAAACCACTAGTTTCAAGTAAAAGGGCAAGGGAAAGAAAGGGAACTTCAAGAATAACGGCAAGGAAGTTGCCACTCCCATGAAGAAGCCCAAAGCTAGACCTAAGCTTGAAACTGAGTGCTTCTACTAGAAAGGAAATGGTCACTGAAAGTGGAACTGCCCTAGATACTTGGCGGATAAGAAGGATGGCATACTGAACAAAGGTATATTGGATATACATGTTAGTGATGTGTACTTTACTAGTGTTTATAGCAACCCCTTGGTATTTGATACTGGTTCAGTTGCTAAGAGTAGTAACTCGAAATGGGAGTTGCAAAAGAAACAGAGACTAGTTAAGGGCGAGGTGATGATATGTGTTGGAAGTGATTCCAAGGTTGATAAGATCACCATCGCACACTCCCTTTACCTTCAGGATTAGTTTTGAACCTAAAATAAATGTTATTTGGTGTTTGCGTTGAGCATGAATATGATTGGATCATGTTTATTGCAATACGGTATTCATTTAAGTCAAAGAATAATTGTTGTTCTATTGACATGAATAAAACGTTCTATGGTCATACACTCAATGTAAATGGTTTATTGAATCTCGATCATAGTGATACACATGTTCATAATATTGAAGCCAAAAGATGCAAAGTTAATAATGATAGTGCAACTTATTTGTGGCACTGCCGTTTAGGTCATATTGGTGTAAAGTGTATGAAGAAACTCCATGCTGATGGGCTTTTGGAATCACTTGATGCTTGCGAACCATGCCTCATGGGCAAGATGATTAAGACTTTGTTCTCTGGAACAATGGAGCGAGCAACTGACTTATTGGAAATAATACATACTGATGTATGCGGTCCGATGAGTGTTCAGACTCGCGGCGGGTATCATTATTTTCTGACTTTCATAGATGATTTGAGCAGATATGGGTATATCTACTTGATGAAACATAAGTCTGAAACATTTGAAAAGTTCAAAGAATTTCAGCGTGAAGTGGAAAATCATCGTAACAAGAAAATAAAGTTTCTACGATCTGATCGCGGAGACGAATATTTGAGTTACGAGTTTGGTCTTCAACTAAAACAATGTCGAACAGTTTCACAAATTCATGCCACCTGGAACACCACAGCATAATGGTGTGTCCAAACGTCATAACCGTACTTTATTGGATATAGTGCAATCTATGATGTCTCTTACCAATTTACCACTATCATTTTCTGGTTATGCATTAGAGACAACTACTGTAACATCCCAAAATTCTAAATTTTGAAATGTTATAATAAATAGATAGATTTGATTGGTTGTCTGATTGAGTGAAATTCGAAACTTTTGAAAGTTAAATGAGAAGGAATAAAAGGACTTTCCCAAACTTTCATATTTGCTTTCTGATCTCCATGAATTCAATTTCTTTTCAAATACAAAACCCTTGAGCGAAGATGATATGACTTCTTCCATTTAAATTAAATGAAAGGGTATTTGAAAATAATTGAATTTCATTTGGAAATATTTCAATTCATAAACTTCATGCAGCTCAATGATTTTCATGAGAGAAGATAAAATGACTTCTTCAAATTATATGAAATATGAGTTGGGAGTTTCAAAGAATTAAATTCAAAGTTTTTTGAATTTATTTTCAATTTGGAGTTATTTGAGTTTTATTCAAATTATTTTTCTCCAAAAAAAATATATGGAAAATAGGGTAACATGATTCCCTACATTAGAAAATTGGAGAAAAATTAATTCGAAATCATTTTGGTATTTTTAAAATGATTTTATTGAGTTTTTATTAGACCAGTAGCACTCTTTGAATTATTTGAATTATTCTGGATTTTATTTGGCATTATAAAAATGTTCATGTCGTAGAGAATCTTTTTCTAAATTTTTTGATATATTATATGCCTATATAATATTTTTATTTCTGTTTGTTTTTATTTGTTTTGTTTGTCTGGAAAAAAGAAAATCTTTATAAAAAAATCCCCGACTGGGCAGGCCCAGCTCCCAGGCCAGGCCAAGGCCAGCCCAGCGCCGTGCCTCACTCGTCCCCGAGCTCGGGCGGACTCCCGCGCCCGCACGGCGTCGCCGCCGCCGTCCTGTACCCGGACTCCGCCGCCGCCTCTTCTCTGCCCCCTCGCCCACGCCACCTTTCCCCCCTGGCCCCCTTAAATAGCCGAGCCCCGGCCCCCCCGACACTGCCTCGCCGCCGCTCACCTCCACGCGCAGAGTCGCCACCGCCACGCCCTCGTCGCCGGCGAGACCTGCCGCAGCCGCGCCTCGTCGTCGCCTCCTTGCCGCGCCGCCGCCCACTAGCGCCGCTGCCTGCCGCGCCACGCCGCACCCCGCCGCCTGCTGCCGCGTCGGAGCCACCGTCACGCCGGAGCTGCCGCGCCGCCATCCCGTCTCACCGGAGTAACCACCGCCGTCGCCGGTTCTTTTGGGTGAACCGGTATAAACCGTAACCCGCCTCGATTTTATTTTAAGTTCGGTTTTTTTAAAAAACCCTAGACTAGATCTGTTTTTTTAGGTTTTATTAAACATCGAACACCCACTGTTCAGACCTTATAAGTGAACGTTCGCCTTTTAGTCTTTTTCTTTTTCTGTTATTTTCGGCCAGGGACCCATCTGTGAATATTTTTCTTTACAGATCAGCCCCTGGTTTTCAAACGTTTATAACTTTTTACTCGTTAGTCCAATTTCAACGAAACCAACGCCCACTTCTTCGTTACGAACTCCTCTATCCATTAATCCAACTCAAACATGTTTTTGAAAAGTTTAAAATTTGAATTAGATCAGATTTGAATTCAACCTTCGTTTGATCATAACTTGAGTTTCGTAACTCCATTTGAGTTGATTCTTTTTGCAAATCGAAGCTCTTGACCTAAAAATTCTAATAAGGCAAAATTAGCATAATTTTGGTACTGTTAGAAATTGTTTTATGTTGCAAGAGTCATTTGCTTGATTTTGATGTTTTCCGAATCATTTTCTTCGATCTTTCTGATACTTTGAGTGATTGCTTATGTGTGGTTACTATTGCTTGCTTACGATAGATTGACCGGAGTGTGACGAGTAGAACTATCAAGAGTTATGACTGTGAATCATCTTCATCAACATTGCAGGCAAGTAACACTTTGATCATACCTTTTCTACAACCCAGTTTTATTGCATTAGATCAATCCTCACACATTGCATGACTAGGATCTAATTAAATTGTGGGATGGGAAGTAGTTGAGGTAGTACCTATTACCTGTTTAATATCAAACCTTTGGGAGTTACTTCTACGTTTGCTTATTATGCCATGTTATGCTAGTAGACGTGGATTGGGTGAGTGATATCCATGACAGATGTGAGTTTGTTAATTAATGGTTTATCTAAGGTGGCAACTTAAACACACATCTGGGTGGATTGAGGCACCTGGGTATTCTAGGACTTGCTTATTTTCTTTTGGACCGCCACCCAGGCTCAAAGGGATCATGAGACTATTCATACTAGAAACTTCCGTGTGCAGCCACAAGCTATTATGGGCTCTAGCATAGTTGACTAAGTCGTGTGAACTCTTACAGTGGTAGAGTAGCAGATGTAGGGGATGTAGGTGGTACGGTCTACCCGATCGTAAGGTGCGAGCGCTTCTGAAAGACTATGTCTCGGTCATCCGTCTTCTCAAACACCATGTGGTGCGAGAAACCAAACGGAGGCGATCGAGTCTTGTGGGGAGAAGTGCGCAAACCTCCGCAGAGTGTATAAACTAATCATGATTAGCCGTGTCCCCGGTTATGGACATCTTGAGTATCTAGTACCTGGATTATCATGTGAATCTCATCACGTTACTTTAAATGAATATTGTTGGGTTTAATGATGATGCTTAATTGGGATTGAGAATGCTGTCAACCATTCTCAATGTTTAACAACCACAATGATAGTTAACTAAAACTTATTCCTTTGCAATAGGGAAAAATTGGCTTTTCACAAAAACCTTATAACCATAGAGCTTTTCCACCAGCCATATATGCATGTAGTGATAGCCATTGTTCATCATTCTCTATGGTGTGAATTTGCCAGTACATTCAATGTACTGGCCCTTTGTGGCTGCAACGTCTCATGTTGCAGGATTATCTTACGATGAGTAAGTGATACGTTAGGGTTACGATTTCCACACTCAACTTTGCCGTTGGTGTTGATGGGAATCCACAACCTTGTTACTTCCGCTATTTTGGATTGAGGTAATAGTATTTACGTTACTTTACACATGTGATTTACCTCTGTTATAAATCCTCGAGTACTGTGTGCGTCAGCATACCGATCCAGGGATGACACTTAAGCACAGAGACTTGATCCATTCGGGTCGGGTCGCTACAGCTACATTCACATTAAATAGGGCACCGTCTAATCCATTGAGATGACACCATATGAACTATGGTTTGGCTAGAAACCTAAGCTGTCGTTTTTTAAAGTTTGGGGTTGCGATGCTTATGTGAAAAAGTTTCAAACTGATAAGCTCGAACCCAAATTGGAGTAGTGCGTCTTCATAGGATACCCAAAAGAAACTGTTGGGTTCACCTTCTATCACAGATCCAAAGGCAAGATATTTTGTTGCTAAGAATGGATCCTTTCTAGAGAAGGAGTTTCTCTCGAAAGAAGTGAGTGGGAGGAAAGTAGAACTTGATGAGGTAATTGTACCTTCTCCCAAATTGGAAAGTAGTTCATCACATAAATCATTTCCAGTGATTCCTATACCAATTAGTGAGGAAGCTAATGATGATGATCATGAAACTTCAGCTCAAGTTACTACCGAACCTCGTAGGTCAACCAGAGTACGGTCCGCAGCAGAGTGGTACGGTAATCCTATTCTAGAAGTCATGTTACTAGACCATGATGAACCTACGAACTATGAGGAAGCGATGATGAGCCCAGATTCCGCAAAATGGCTTGAGGCCATGAAATCTGAGATTGGATCCATGTATGAGAACAAAGTATGGACTTTGATTGACTTGCCCGATGATCGGTGAGTCATTGAGAATAAATGGATCTTCAAGAGGAAGACAGACGTTGATAGTAGTGTTACTATCTACAAAGCACGAATTGTCGCAAAAATGTTTTCAATAAGTTAAAGGTGTTGACTATGATGAGATTTTCTCACTCTTATCGATGCTTAAAAGTCTGCCTGAATCATGTTAGCAGTTGCCGCATTTTATGAAATCTGGCAAATGGATGTCAAAACTGCATTCCTTAATGGATTTCTTAAAGAAGAGTTGTATATGATGCAACCAGAAGGTTTTGTCAATCCTAAAGGTGCTAACAAAGTGAGCAAGCTCCAGTGATCCATCTACGGACTGGTGCAAGCATCTCGGAGTTGGAATACATGCTTTGATAAAGTGATCAAAGCATATGGTTTTATACAGACTTGAGGTGAAGCCTGTATTTACAAGAAAGTGAGTGGGAGCACTACAGCATTTCTGATAAGTATATGTGAATGACATATTGTTGATCGAAAATAATGTAGAATTTTCTGGAAATCATAAAGGAGTGTTTGAAAGGATTTTTCAAAGAAAGACCTTGGTGAAGCTACTTACATATTGAGCATCAAGATCTATAGAGATAGATCAATACACTTGATATATTTTCAATGAGTACATACCTGGACAAGATTTTGAAGTAGTTCAAAATAGAACAGTCAAAGAAGGAGTTCTTGCTTGTGTTGCAAGGTGTGTGTAACGCCCCGAGACCGTTGCGCCAAGTGTCTTCCAGTTATTCGCTGTTGTTGCCTTGTCATTTGTTTGCGTGTCATGCATCTCATATCATGACATCATGTGCATCGCATTTGCATACGTGTTCGTCTCATGCATCCGAGCATTTTCCCCATTGTCCGTTTTGCAATCCGGCGCTCCTATGTCCTTCGGCGTCCCCTTTTGCCTCTTTTCATGTGCGGGTGTTGAACGATCTCGAATTGGACCAAGATTTGCCAAGAGGCCTTGGTTCACTATCGGTAGACCGCCTGTAAAGTTTCGTGCCATTTTGAGTTCGTTTGATACTCCAACGGTTAACCGAGGAACCGTAAAGGCCTCGTGTGTGTTGCAGCCCAACACCCCTACAAAGTGGCCCAAAAACCATCCTAACCCCCTCCATCCTCTCGATCGTTCGATCATGATCGTGTGGCCGAAAACCGCACCTCATTTGGACTCTCCTAGCTCCCTCTACCTATAAATATGTGTGCTCCCCGAAATTTCGCGCAGATGAACCCTAACCTTTGTCCTCCTCGCGCCGCCGGACACTTCTTCCACCGCGCGGACATGTCCGCCGCCGCCTTCATCCAACCAGACGGCGCCATGTGTCCCCCGCGCCTCCTCCCACCTCCGCAACCGCCACAGCCCGCCCGGCCACGGCCGGCCCGCCCCGGGCCGCGCCGGGCCCGCCAGCCCCGCTGCCTCCCGCTCCACCGTGCGCCACTCGCCGCCTCCGTCGCCGGTGCTCGCACGCCGCCCGACCGGCGTCTCCTCCGCCGCGCATCACCGCCGCCGCCGCCTGCCCCGGCCATGCCGCCCGGCGTGCTCCGCCGCCCTCCGCCGCCTTGCCTTGCCGTCATTGCCATCGCTCCGCAGCCGCGCCCGCGCCCCGCGGGACCGCGCCGCCACCACCGGAGGTCGCCTCCTCCTCGCGCTTCGCCGAAGTTCCTCGCTGGAGCGATCCCGGCCAGATCCACCGCGAGGTGGACGAGATCCACCCGCGCGGCCATCCAAACGCCGCCCCGTCCCAGGATCCCTTCGTCCCGGAATCTCTCCGTCCCATTTTCCCCGAGGTCGAATTTCTCTAAGTCATGAGATATCCATTTTATGTTGCTCTATTCATCGCATCATAACTTCATGTGTGCTGCTCCATTTTGTGCGGGTGATATGTCAAATTGTTCATCTGGATGTGCTCTTCATTTTGTTCCATTGTGCCATGCTTGTTTGAGTCCATCTTGATGCCCAAATTGTTGATGCAAGAGTGCTATAAAATGTTAGGTGCTGATTCTTATTAGTTTATGAGCATTTGTCTTTTTTGCCATGATTATTGTGTGCTGCATATAGGCATGAGCTCTACATGTGTTTTGGGCTATGCCATGCCATCTTTACAGGGGTGTATGCCATGTATTTTTGTGATCAATGTGGTGACTAGCACAAGCATGCAAAGTAGCTCTCGTGATGTTGCTGATTTCAGGGACTTAGAATTTCACCAAGTCATTTCCCTGCTGTTATTTTAATGCCATGTATTCATGTTGCTACACAGAGATCCATGCCTCTTTTGAGTATGTTTAGTAAGGATGATTTGGGCATATGGTTATGCTCTATCCATCCATGCTCCTGTTTGCATTTATGGAGTTCCCTAGCATGACTCAATCTTGCTCTACTTTTGCTATAAAATGTTCCTAGCAGATTGTTTACTTGTTAATCAATTTTGCCAAGGTTGTTGTAGTTGATCCATGCATGCTATGAGTTTGTTCTTGCCATGGTTAACTTCTTAAACATGTCTTCTTGCTGGGAGTATGCTTAGTTTGTCATGCAATGCCTTGTGTTGAGTGCATCGATCTCACAAACATGCCTTCATAATTCTGCTTATGTCATGTCTAGTTTTCTGCTAAGTCTGAATCTGTTAACGAAACTTGCTATGTTTACATGGGTGCCATCATATCTTCTGATCCTTTTTGGCTTATGGTCAGTAAGGGACTTTTGTTATATGCTTTGAGTAGATTCATGCCATGTCTTGTATTGCTATGTTCTGCTCCTGTATCATGTTGTTATCTTGCTCTAAACATTGCTTCCTGATGTTAAATCCTGGCATGTTGTTATTTTCACCAAGTCTGTGATGCTGTTATCTTTTGCACTTTTGCCATGCTTGTTTGAGCCTGCTATTGTGTGATTTAGCCGTAGCTCAGTGTTCATCTTTTGTTAATAATCTTGAGTAGATCACTTCCATGTGCTTTGTTGTTATGTTGGAGTGCAGTAGCTTAGTTTCTTGTTGCATTCTAGATGGCATCATGCTGTTGATCGCAGGATTGTGCCATTTTGTTTTGCTTGCCATTTGCAAACCGTGCATCCGATTCCGGTGATCTTTATATCGATTTCGACCAAAATCAACTCATCTTTCCAACGGCACACTTGGTTTTCCAAGTTGAGGCCTGATTCAATCTTTCCTTTACGGAGCACGCATATGCATTGCATATCACATCCCGCATATCATGCCATGTTTTGCATCATGTTGTTTGCGCATTGCATCGTGGTTGATTGTTGTTCCTTTGCTTGTGTTCTTGCTTTGAGTAGAGCCGGGAGACGAGTTCGTGATCGAGGATCCCGTTGAGTACGCTTACGAGGATCAAGCTTTCGTCTTCTCGGAGAACTTTGCAGGAAAGATGACCATACCCTCGAAATCACTTCTATCTTTGCTTGCTAGTTGCTCGCTCTATTGCTATGCCGCGATACCTACCACTTGCTTTATCATGCTCCCTTATTGCCATGTCAAGCCTCTAACCCACCTTGTCCTAGCAAACCGTTGTTTGGCTATGTTACCGCTTTGCTCAGCCCCTCTTATAGCGTTGCTAGTTGCAAGTGAAGATGGAGTTTGTTCCATGTTGGAACATGGATATTGTTGGTGTCAAAACCGGCGGATCTCGGGTAGGGGGTCCCGAACTGTGTGTCTAAGGCGGATGGTAACAGAAGGCAGCGAGCACGATGTTTTACCCAGGTTTGGGCCCTCTCGATGGAGGTAAAACCCTACGTCCTGCTTGATTAATATTGATGATATGGGTAGTACAAGAGTAGATCTACCACGAGATCAGAGAGGCTAAACCCTAGAAGCTAGCCTATGGTATGATTGTATGTTGTCCTACGGACTAAAACCCTCTGGTTTATATAGACACCGGAGGGGGCTAGGGTTACACAAGGTCGGTTACAAAGGAGGATATATACATATCTGTATTGCCTAGCTTGCCTTCCACGCCAAGTAAAGTCCCATCCAGACACGAGACGAAGTCTTCAATCTTGTATCTTCATAGTCCAACAGTCCGGCCAAAGGATATAATTCGGCTGTCCGGAGACCCCCTAATCCAGGACTCCCTTAGTAGCCCCTGAACCAGGCTTCAATGACGATGAGTCCGACGCATAGTGTTGTCTTCGGTGTTGCAAGGCGGGTTCCTCCTCCGAATACATCACGGAAGAATTTGAATACAAGGATAGTGTCCGACCCTGCAAAATAAGTTCCACATACCACCGTAGAGAGAATAATATTTCCACAAATCTAATGTGCCGACTTGTTTTGGCAACATGACATTAAGCCATGGTCCGGTGATTATTCGAACCTTTTTTCTTCAACCAGCTCCGCACATAACGCGAGGCGGTTTCTTGACACGTCTTGTCAAAGCAGAGATTGTGTTCCCCTAATTACGGGATTCTCATCAATATGGTCGTGGGTAACCCAACCGTACCTAGGACTCCTAGATTTTAGGCAAGTCCCAAACGGCCACTAGGAGGACGCTTGATATTCACCCTCTTTATAAAGGAACAAGGCTTTTACTCTTTTCCCTCCCGTGCTCAATCGAATCCTTCCCCCGCCTCGAGTTCTAACACCCAAAGCCCAGGTCAGGTGCTTCGGACCTTCAATCATGTCCAGATCTAGCCTTCAAGGCCGGTGGATGCCCTCCTCCATTACGGAAGAGGACATCAAGAAGTTGAGGGAGGCCAGATACCTGACCGCCGAGGTTTTGCATCGGCTGCCTGCCCGAGGGCAGGTCGTACCTACTCCTGAACCCAACGAGAATGTTGTGTTCATCTCCCACTTTCTCCGAGGTCTAGGCCTCACTCTGATCCCTTTGTCAGGGGCTTGATGTTCTATTACGGGCTAGACTTTCACGATCTAGCCCCGGACTCCTTTCTCCACATCTCGGCATTTATTGTCGTGTGTGAGGCCTTCCTCCGCATTACCCCTCACTTCGACCTGTGGCTCAAGACCTTTGACATGAAGCTGAAGATGGTCGAGGGGCAGTATGCAGCATGCGGAGGCGCATCAATAAGCAAGATAGCAGGAGCTCCGTGGCCAAAAGGTTCCTTTCCAGAGGTGTCCGGATTATGGCAACGGGAGTGGTTTTACATCACAGCCCCCAGAAGTGCCAAGTGGGTGGCTGCCCCCACTTTCCGCTTGGGCCCTCCACCACAACTGATGTCATGGATTAGCAGAGGACTGAGCTGGGGTCCAGCCAAGGACGTGCCAATACTGCAGAGCCGCATTCAATATCTCTTCGAAGGAGATTTCAATCTGGTTACGGTGGTGCAAGTCATGCTGGTTCGTCGAGTCCAGCCTTGCAAACGTCGGCCCCTCCGCATGTGGGAGTTCAACCCAGAAGGGCCGCACACTATCCAGAATTTCCTTGTCCTGACGCACGAGGAGATGTACAAATCATTCTTTGGACCCCAAATAGAGTGTCTGTATACTACCAAGGACGTGGGCTTGAGCAGCAACCGTACCGCCGACCAGGTAAGTAATCCTTTAGCCGAACACACCGTCTTTCATTTACCATGACATCATTCTGAGAAACCGCTCTTTGACCAGGACTAGCTAACAAGGGCGAAGATGATTCGGTGTTCGGTCCGCCTTCCTGATGGTTTGGAGAATCCGGTACTGGAAAAGATGCTCGAGCTAGCACCTTGCCCGGAGCCCTCAAAGGAAGATAAAGCGGGGAATAATGAGGTCGAAGGTGGGCCCCATCGCTACCAATTCCAACCGAGGGAATGAGCGCCTCCGTGAAGGAGGATAACCAAGGGGAAGAATCTGACCTTCTCTCGCTTCGGGGAAGGAAGAGGGCTGCCTCTGAAGATCCGGAAACCGAGGCTTCCAAACAGGAGAAGAAGTCTCCACCAGAGGGTCCTGCCTTGGAGGGTGCTTTTGCCGCATAAAGTCCGCGCGAGGATCAACCCTCCAATGAGCTGTAAGTAATCAAAAAGTACTTTAATAGTGAAGATATACTACCTTACCTCTGAGGAAAATAACCGAAGCATTTATCTTGCAGTTCGGATCTTAGCCCTTCTCAGCAGAGCTCGTCTTCGGGGGATCTTCTTCCGGAGATGATGGAGAGCGAAACGCCTCCCCCGGACTCCCCCGCTCAAGAAGCGGGCGACCTTGAAGTGTCGTCGCGGAGGGCCTCTCCGGATCCGGTGAGGCCAGAAGATAATCCTATAGTCACCCGAAGTCCCCAGCGTCCGGCTCTTGAAGAGAGCAACCAAAAGAGTCCAGCACTGTCTGGTATGCGGTCGGACGTACTGAGGGAGCTGTTGGAGCGAGTGGACATCTCAGAAGAACACTGTACGTTGATGGGTACAGTGATGGAAAGAATTTCGTCCGCCGAAAGCGGATTGCATGAAGCCTTTATGAGTCTACTGACGAGCTTTGAGGTACGTGAAATGATATACTTTTTGATAGTACCGCACATTTTTAGGTGTGCCCTGTGTAGATAGTAGCCCCTGAGACTCTGGTTGTCGTCGAGAACGGCGGCGAACAGAGGATCGTAGTCCCAGGTAATAACCAAACCGCCTTTATGTGCAGGTGGTGGAAGCTCCGATGGCTAGCCGGACTAATGAGTTTGCCGAGCTAAAGCGGCAACTGGATGCGGCCGATGCCGACATCGAGCTTGTTAACAAGCGGCTTGACGAGGCACAGGGTAAGTAATGTTTTCTGGTGAATGTCACATAGTAAGAGCAGTGTAACGCCAGTATCTTTAATATGGTGTGACTACAGATGGAGTTGCCACCGTGGAGACCCTTCGGGCGGAACTTGTCCGAGCCAAGGAACAAGCAAGAATTAGTAATGCGGCCACTTTAAAGGTGGCCGAAGAGTTAAGAGCCGAAAAGGCTGCACATTGCGAGAGCAAAGATAAAATTGCCAAGATGGCTGTAAAGTTAAAAGACACTGCCGACCACTACCAGCTCCTTGAAGAAGAAAACTAAGCGAAGGCGATGGACCTTTAAAAGGCTGCGGTGGCGACCAAGGACACCCGCTCTGCTATGAGGGCAAAGAAGGAAGAGCTGCGTGAAGCCGGGGATATTGCGGCTGGGAAGCCCTTTTTGCTGTGGAGGAAGTTCGGAGATCCGCGGTATGCCCCTCTGGATCGGCTGTGGAGTTCGGCAGACGCATATATGGACTTGGCGGCGAGCGCTGTCGATGCGGCCGAATACTTCCGAGATTAAACAGATCATGGAGTGGACAAGCGGTTCTGGTCGCAGTTTAACGTTCCAGAGCGTCCGCTTCCATTGACTGGTCAGTTAGCCGAATGGGCCGAACTCAACAGGTTGTCCGGACTCGCCATGAGGTCCGTCGTAGATCATCTGTGGCCAGAAAAACTGAAGCCGAACAACTATTTCAGCTTAGTGCAGCAGTTCCTTGGAGCGGTGCCGCGCATCAATGCGATGAAGAGGTCGGCGTGTATAGAGGGCTCGTGGATGGCCCTTGCTCGTGTCAAAGCATACTGGGCGGAGATGGATGCTACCACTGTTGTGGCGCAAGATTCGGCCATAGGCCGAGTGGCTGCCGAGCACTATTTCAAAGAAGTTCTCGAGGGCGCTCGTTTGATAGAGGCCCGGTGCTCGAAGAATATTATGTTTGAGTGACATGTATTCCCATTGTAAACACAATGCTTTTATGAAATTTATTAAGGTTGTATTTATATTTTTGCCCGAAAGTAATATGATGCCTCCTGTGCGGCTGTTTATATATACATGTGTATAAGCTAAAAGATTGCAGTCGTCGGCTTCAGCCCCCACACATATAATGCGGAGGTGTTCGCAGAAGACGCGTGTTCACACTTAATCCAATGTCTTGGTCCTAATAAGGAGGTGATGGCGCAGCGAACTAGGAAACCGAACTATAATGCTTTAACACTTTCACTTAGCCATAGGAGTTTGACAGTGGGGCTACTATATAGCCCCTGGTGGCTCCGCACTCTCCCAAATTCGGGGTGCGTACATGCCTGGCCAGGAAACGGCCCTTCATTAAGGCGGAGGAATTCTAACATTCCGATAGGTCATCGAGTGGTTGACCAGTCTCACGCTATATCATGACAGTCAGTTTTCGGCTTTCTCTACTGAGGTGCTTGCCCGGATGAACCGCGGCACAATCGCAGTAGTTCTCCTGGTGCCGCCTTAGCCGATAGAGTGGAACGTAAGGCAGCAAAACATAGGAGCCGGGCAAACCCAACATTTGACCAAAGACATGATTCGGAGCTGATGCATATAAGGCCAAACTCGCGACGCCGAACACTCCCTAAGGCATTCGGTCTTTATGGTATAAACCGGGCCTAAACAGTGCCCTTTGTAAGAAGCCCCTTGTGTCCAGGTACGTGCATTATTCTGACGTGGCCACATGCCAAGACGTCAGTATCCTTCTCAACTGTACTGAGAATCCGAGGGATGTGTATCAACAACAGACAGTAAAAAAGGTTTACGCGGGGTCTTAATCTAAAAAGAATCCTTGGAACGGGTCCCTGCTGCATGTCTGCGCCTGTGTCTCCGTTGTGCCGTATCCTGGACGGGTGTAGCACGATGGTCATCTATAAAAGAGAGAAACTTAGGTGAACAGTTGTCGTGTAAAAAGGTAGGTTTAAAGAAACCATGTACAATTCAAGATGAGTAAAAATTGCCACTTGTCTGCGCGCGTTGAGCCCCTTGTATTTGTAATAGGGGTGTGGCCATCAAACCTGTATGAATTACATGTAGCTGTGCCGGACTCGTCTAACCGTGTCCATGGTCTTGACGACCTATCAAATGCTTTAGTTGGTGAGGCCGTTTTTAGTGTGCGACTGCCAAGGCAGTCACACTCTCTTCGGCGCGCAAGGATCGCTCAATATTTCCATTCACTATAATGATGCCACGTGGACCGGGCATCTTAAGCGTGAGGGAAGTGTAATGTGGTATTGCATTAAAGCGAGCGAAAGCTTCGCGTCCAAGTAGTGCTTGATAGCCACTCTGGAACGGAGCAATGTGGAAGGTTAAATTTTCGCTACGGAGGTTATCGGGGACGCCGAATATAACCTCTAGTAGCAGGGAGCACGTGCAATGAGCCCCTGGGCCTGGCGTTACTCCTTTAAAGGTAGTATTGCTGTGGCAAATTTTCGTTGGGTCTATCCCCATTTTGCGGATTGTGTCCTGATATATCAAGTTTAGACTGCTGCCACCGTCCATCAGGACTCGTGTGAAACGGTATCCGTCAATTATTGGGTCTAATACCAAGGCAGCCCATCCTACACGCCGGATCCTTGCTAAATAATCCCAATGGTCGAAAGTGATCGGTTGAGACGACCAGTGGCAGGACTCTGCGGTGATAGGCCCTTGGGCATATTTCTCTGGGAGTGCCGCTTTGTTTCTTCCCTTGATCACATGTAACACGTTCAATGTTTTGACTTCTGGTGGAAATTTCTTTTGTTCCCCAGTGTCTTGCTTGAGAGGCTCATCATCGTCTTCGCTTGGTGTATCCTCCCCCTTGTGTACGGCGTTGAGCTTGCTGGACTGCTTGAAGACCCAACATTCTCTGTGGGTATGATTAGCGGGTTTACCAGGGGTGCTATGGATCTGACATATTTGGTCCAGAATTTTGTTTAAGCTCGATAGTTCGTCTCTGCTGCCTTTAGAGGGCGGCTTTTGCTGACCTGGCTGAGAGCTTCTGAATCCGGCGTTTACCGCCGTGCTCTTCGGGCCGTCTTCTTTATTTCGGCGCGTATTATTTTTGCTGCGTCGTGATTTCCCATTTCCATCTCTAACTTCGGATGTACTTGGGTCACTGGTGCTGCACCTGGCTAGCCAGCTGTCCTCACCCATGCAAAAGCGGGTCATGAGGCTTGTTAATGTTACCATTGTTCTCGGCTTTTCTTGGCCGAGGTGTCCGGCAAGCCATTCGTCGCGGACGCTATGCTTAAAAGCTGCCAAGGCTTCGGCATCCGGACAGTCGACTATTTGGTTCTTTTTAGTAAGAAACATGTTCCAAAGCTTTCGGGCTGACTCTCCGGGCTGTTGAGTTATATGACTCAAATCGTCCACGTCCGGAGGTCGGACATAAGTCCCTTGAAAATTTGCCCGAAAAGTGTCTTCGAGCTCTTCCCAGCTTCCAATGGAGCTTTCGGGGAGGCTTTTAAGCCAGTGCCGAGCTGGCCCTTTGAGTTTGAGAGGTAAATACTTAATGGCGTGGAGATCATCTCCCCGAGCCATATGGATATGGAGGATATAGTCCTCAATCCAGAACCCAGGGTCTGTTATTCCGTCGTATGCCTCTATGTTTACGGGTTTGAATCCCTCTAGAAATTCATGGTCCAGCACCTCGTCGGTGAAACATAGGGGGTGTGCGGCACCCCTGTATCTGGGTGTACCGTGGTGTTCGGATGTTTGTTGTGTTGCATCATATGCTGGAGCGCGCTTGCGTGGTCCATAGATGGATCTGGTTGCGCCGTCCTTTTGGTGCGAGCCCTCGCGTGGATCGCGTATTGGCTTATGTGCGGTGTTGTTTGCCGCTCTATGTTGGCCTTGAGGTCGTCTATCCGGCCAGATGGTCGTTTTAATTTTTGGTTGCGGGGGATCTAAGGCCTCCTCATTGAATTCAGGTAGCAACTTCCGCTTCGGGTAGCTCCTGGTTGGGTGATTACCACCGTACTTCGCTGCTATGTCGAGCACTTTACTCCATCTAATTCTGAGTGTGTCTTGCGCAGCCTTGAGCCTTTGCTTCTGCTTTTTTAGACTCCTCGCGGTGGCAACGAGCCTTTGATGGGCATTCTGTTGCTCCAGGTGTTTGTCCGGTGTGATGTCGTCCGGACTATTATCTTTGACAGAGTCGGGTCGTTCGGTTTGATTCTCCGTGTTGACGTGGTCCAGCGATGGTTCACCCTGCTCTAATGTTGGGTCTGTATGATCGTTGTTTCTGCCGAGGCGGGATTTGGAGCGGCGCTTGTGTCGCCGCTTTGACTGCTTCTCGAGGGGACAACCCTTCGTTGCGTCCTTCCGTTCCTCGTCGTCGTCTTCTTTTGGTGTGTCCACCATGTATACGTCATGTGATGAAGTAGCTGTCCGATGCCCTGTGGGCAGTGGTTCCTCTTTGTCTCCCGCATCGTCGTCCATACTGTCGATGTCTTTGTAGTCGAAGTCGAGCATGTCGGTTAAGTCATCGATAGTGGCTACTAAGTGGGTGGTGGGTGGGCCGCGAATTTCTTCGTCGTCCGCATCCCAATCCTGCCGGTCATAGTTCGGCCAGGATCCTCCTGACAAGGAGAGAGACCTTAATGAGTTCAGTATGTCTCCAAAGGGCGAGTGCTGAAAAATATCCGGAGGTAAACTCCATGATCGGCGCCCAATCGGGTTCGCTAGGAACTGGCGTAGGCGGTTTGGAGCCCGTGGCCGCAGAAGGATCCGGCAGTTTGACAACACGGCTCTCATGTAGGGTAAGGTCAATGTCCGGCTCGATCGCCGATGAGGATAAAGCTTCCGTGGTGGGGTCCATCCACCCATCCATGGAAGGCGCAACTGGCTCCGAATTGAGGGTCGGAGCGGCTGCCGGTGCGATCTCCTGAACACTGTCCGATGGTAGAGCTAAATCGTACTCATCGTGATCGCGTGATGCACAAGGCAGAGGCTCGAATCCGTCGAAGATCAAGTTTCCGCGGATATCGGCCGTGTAGTTTAAGCTTCCAAACCTGACCTGGTGGCCAGGGGCGTAACTTTCGATCTGCTCCAGATGGCCAAGCGAGTTGGCCCGCAATGCGAAGCCGCCGAACACAAAGATCTGTCCAGGGAGAAAAGTCTCACCCTGGACTGCATCGCTATCGATGATTGTAGGAGCCATCAAGCCTAACGGTGACGACACAGAGGAACTCTCAATGAAAGCACCAATGTCGGTGTCAAAACCGGCAGATCTCGGGTAGGGGGTCCCGAACTATGCGTCTAAGGCGGATGATAACAGGAGGCAGGGAACACGATGTTTTACCAGGTTCGGGCCCTCTCGATGGAGGTAAAACCCTACGTCCTGCTTGATTAATATTGATGATATGGGTAGTACAAGAGTAGATCTACCACGAGATCATAGAGGCTAAACCCTAGAAGCTAGCCTATGGTATGATTGTATGTTGTCCTACAGACTAAAACCCTTCGGTTTATATAGACACCGGAGGGGGCTAGGGTTACACAAGGTCGGTTACAAAGGAGGAGATATACATCTGGACACGAGACAAAGTCTTCAATCTTGTATCTTCATAGTCCAACAGTCCGGCCAAAGGATATAATCCGGCTGTCCGGAGACCCCCTAATCCAAGACTCCCTCAGATATGTTGGGATATCACAATATCTCTTATTTAATTAATGCATCTATATACTTGGTAAAGGGTGGAAGGCTCGGCCTTATGCCTGGTGTTTTGTTCCACTCTTGCCGCCCTAGTTTCCGTCATACCGGTGTTATGTTCCTTGATTTTGTGTTCCTTACGCGGTTGGGTGTTATGGGAACCCCTTGACAGTTCGCTTTGAATAAAACTCCTCCAGCAAGGCCCAACCTTGGTTTTACATTTGCCTAACAACCTATTACCCTTCCCTTGGGTCGGCCAACCCAAGGGTCATCTTTATTTTAAACCCCCCCCCCCCCCCGGGGCCAGTGCTCCTCTGAGTGTTGGTCCGAAATGGGCAGCCTGCGGGGCCACCTCGGGGCAACTCGAGGGTTGGTTTTACTCGTAGCTTGACCTATCTGGTGTGCCCTGAGAACGAGATACGTGCGACTCCTATCAGGATTTGTCGGCACATTGGGCGGCTTTGCTGGTCTTGTTTTACCATTGTCGAAATGTCTTGTAACCGAGATTCCGAGTCTGATCGGGTCGTCCTGGGAGAAGGAATATCCTTCATTGACCGTGAGAGCTTGTGATGGGCTAAGTTGGCACACCCCTGCAGGGTTTTTAAACTTTCAAAAGCCGTGCCCGCGGTTATGGGCAGATGGGAATTTGTTAATGTCCGGTTGTAGAAAACTTGACACTTAACTTAATTAAAATGCATCAACCGCGTGTGTAGCCGTGATGGTCTCTTTCCGGCGGAGTCCGGAAAGTGAACACGGTTCTTGTGCTATGCTTGAATGTAAGTAGTTTCAGGATCACTTCTTGATCACTTCTAGTTCACGACCATGCTTTGCTTCTCTTCTCGCTCTCATTTGTGTAAGTTAGCCACCATATATGCTAGTTCTTGCTGCAACTCCACCTCACTACCTTTTCCCTACCCATAAGCTTAAATAGTCTTGATCGCGAGGGTGTGAGATTGCTGAGTCCCCGTGACTCACAGATTACCTCCAAAACCATATGCAGGTGCCGATGATGTCATTCCAGGGGATGCGACTGAACTCAAGTGGGAGTTCGATGAGGACTCGGGACGTTACTATGTTTCCTTTCCAGACGATCAGTAGTGGAGCCCAGTTGGGGCGATCGGGGATCTTATGCATTTGGGGTTGTCTTTATTTTGGTTCCGTAGTCGGACCTTGGTAGTATTCCTGGATGATGTAATGCTATTTTTATGTATTGTGTGAAGTGGCGATTGTAAGCCAACTCTGTACCTCTTTCTTATTCAGTACATGGGATGTGTAAAGATTACCCCTCTTGCGACATGCCTACAATGCGGTTATGCCTCTAAGTCGTGCTCCGACACGTGGGAGAGATAGTCGCATCGTGGGTGTTACAGTGTGAAGTTGAGTAAAGACTCAAAACCTGACCACGGCAGAAAATAGAAAAAGAATGAAAAGTCATTCCCTATGCCTCAGTCATAGGTTCTATAAAATATGCTATGTTATGTACCAGACCTATTGTGTACCTCACCATAAGTTTGGCAAGAGGGTACAATAGTGATCTAGGAGTGGATCACTGGACAGCAGTCAAAAATATCCTTAGTGGAATAAGGAAATGTTTCTCGGTTATGGAGGTGACAAAGAGTTCGTCGTAAAGAGTTACGTCGATGCAAGTTTTGACACCAATCTGGATGACTCTAAGTCTCAATCTAGATACATATTGAAAGTGGGAGCAATTAGCTAGAGTAGCTCCGTGCAAAGCATTCTAGACATAGAAAATTTGCAAAATACTTACGATTCTGAATGTGGCAGACCCGTTGACTAAATTTCTCTCACAAGCAAAACATGATCACTCTTTGGGTGTTAATCACATAGCAATGTGAACTAGATTATCGACTCTAGTAAACCTTTTGGGTGTTAGTCACATGGAGATGTGAACTAATCACATAAAGATGTGAACTATTGATGTTAAATCACATGACGATGTGAACTAGATTGTTCACTCTAGTGCAAGTGGGAGACTGAAGAAAATATGCCCTAGAGGCAATAATAAAGTTGTTATTTATATTTCCTTATATCATGATAAATGTTTATTATTCATGCTAGAATTGTATTAACTGGAAACTTAATACATGTGTGGATACATAGACAAATAGAGTGTCACTAGTATGCCTCTACTTGACTAGCTCGTTGAATCAAAGATGGTTAAGTTTCCTAGCCATATACATGAGTTGCCATTTGATTAACGGGATCACATCATTAGAGAATGATGTGATTGACTTGACCCATCAGCTAGCTTAGCATGATGATCGTTTAGTTTGTTGCTATTGATTTCTCCATAACTTATACATGTTCCTATGACTATGAGATCATGCAACTCCCGAATACCGGAGGAACACTTTGTGTGCTACCAAACGTCACAACGTAACTAGGTGATTATAAAGGTGATCTATAGGTATCTCCAATGGTGTTTGTTGAGTTGGCATAGATCGAGATTAGGATTTGTCACTCCGATTGTCGGAGAGGTATCTCTGGGCCCTCTCGGTAATGCACATCACTATAAGCCTTGCAAGCAATGTCACTAATGAGTTAGTTGCAGGATGATGTATTACGGAATGAGTAAAGAGACTTGTCGGTAACGAGATTGAACTAGGTATTGAGATACCGACGATCGAATCTCGGGCAAGTAACATACCGATGACAAAGGGAACAATGTATGTTATTATGCGGTTTGACCGATAAATATTTTCATAGAATATGTAGGAACCAATATGAGCATCCAGGTTCCGCTATTGGTTATTGACCAGAGATGAGTCTCGGTCATGTCTACATAGTTCTCGAACCCGTAGGGTCCGCACGCTTAACGTTCGGTGACGATCGGTATTATGAGTTTATGTGTTTTGATGTACCGAAGGTAGTTCGGAGTCCCGGATGAGATCACGGACATGACGAGGAGTCTCGAAATGGTCGAGACATAAAGATTGATATATTGGACGGCTATATTCGGACACTGGAAGGGTGTCGGGTGATCTCGGAGAAAACCGGAGTGCTGGAGGGGTTACCGGAACCCCCTGGGGATTAATGGGCCTTGATGGGTCCTAGTGAAGAGAGAGAGGGGCCGGCCAGGGCAGGCTGCGCACCCCCTCCCCTTGAGTCCGAATAGGACAAGGAAAGGGGGGCGCCCCCCTTGCCTTTCCCCTCTCCCACTCCTTCCTTCCCCCTCCTAGTGGGACTAGGAAAGGGGAGTCCTACTCCTACTAGGAGGAGGAGGACTCCTGGTGCGCCCTCCTAGGGCCGGCCGGCCTCCCCCCTTGCTCCTTTATATACGGGGGCAGGGGCACCCCATGGACACACAAGTTGATCTTTGATCTTTTAGCCGTGTGCGGTGCCCCCTCCACCATAACCCACCTCGGTCATATCGCGGTGCTTAGGCGAAGCCCTACGTCGGTAGCTTCATCAACACCATCATCACGCCGTCGTGCTGACGGAACTCTCCCTCAAAGCTCTATTGGATCGTGAGTTCGTGGGACGTCACCGAGCTGAACGTGTGCAGATCGCGGAGGTGTCGTACGTTCGGTACTAGGATCGGTCGATCGTGAATACGTACGACTGCATCAACCGTGTTGTCATAATGCTTCCGCTTACGGTCTACGAGGGTACGTGGACGACACTCTCCCCTCTCGTTGCTATGCATCACCATGATCTTGCGTGCGTGTAGGAATTTTTTTGAAATTACTGCGTTCCCCAACACACACCCCCCCCCCCACCCGGGGGGCGCGCCTAGCAGGCTTATGGCCTCCTTGGGAACCTTCTGGCCCCCTCTCCAAGTCCTCTGAATGTCTTCCGGTCCAAGAAAAATCATCACAAAAATTTTATTCCGTTTGGACTCCGTTTGATATTCCTTTTCTATAAAACTCAAAAAAAGAAAAAAAAGAAAGTGGCACTGGGCTCTAGGTTAATAGGTTTGTCCCAAAAATAATATAAAATAGCATATTAATGCATGTAAAACATCCAAAACAGATAATATAATAGCATGGAACAATCAAAAATTATATATACGTTGGAGAAGTATCACTGCATCGCTCATCGGAGCGGCAAAGAGGGGCCTCAGCCAGAGGGGAAGGGTGGTTCCGTGGAGCTCAGGCGGGTGCTCATGATGGTCTGAGATAAAGCAGAATCGGCCGGGTAACCGGCGGTGGCCTTCCTGGGACCCAAGCGGCGGTGGTCTCCCATGTTCTACTTTTCCTCGATGATGGCGGCGGGTTCGGACATGCTCGCCACCACCTCGTACACATCCGTGAAGCCGGCTTCTTTCTCTGTGGGCATGGTGCGGCTATGCGTGCGTCGACGGCGGATGGCGCGGTCGCAGGCACTAGATGTGGCGATGCCCGTTCCGCTGTGTTCCCCACCATGCGGTGTGGAGCAACTCACTACTCCTCGTCGAGTTGGCCTGGAGTGGCCGTGATTTGCTGAACCACACAGCGGCTTGGGGCGGCAACTTGCTCTGTCGGGTCAGGCGCGGGAGGTGGAGCAGCGAGCTGCCTCACTCGTATCCAGCGGGCTTGGCTGTCCACCCCGCTGGCTTATATGCCGGAGAACTGCTCTTCGTAAGCCATCAGAAGAATGGTGAAGGAGGAGACGGAGGGAGCAACAAAGGGGTGTGATTCTTGTCCGGTGTCTGGACTCGTTTAAATAGAGGGCAGACGGGAGGAGTTCGGTCGGTGTTGAGTTTAATGCAGGCCCGCTCATGAACGGACGTGTGGTCGGAGTAGGTTTCTCGGTTTCCACGTGGGTTTAATGGAGGCATATGAATGTGGCGAGCAGGCGTGTTCAGCCGGGCATGCAGCAGGCAGCTCCCTAGGCCGGCGCGCCGCTTCAATGACGGAGATAGTGAGAGGTCGTGTTCGTCCTGAGCCACCTTCAATGCGGAGCGGCGGGCTCTACAGCGGCATGAATGCGGACAACTGGCACAGGGCAGGATGCACGCGGGAGGGAAGATGAGTTTTTGGTAGGCCAGGGCGATCAAAAGCGGGTTTGGGATCGGTCCAGACTCCCGTAAACTGATGACCCACAAGTATAGGGGATCGATCGTAGTCCTTTCGATAAGTAAGAGTGTCGAACCCAACGAGGAGCAGAAGAAAATTACAAAGCGGTTTTGAGCAAGGTATTATCTGGAGGCACTGAAATTTCAGTAACAGATAGTTTGATAGCAAGGCAATTTGTAACGAGCAAATAATAGTAATGGTAACAAAGGTGCAGTAAGGTAGACCAATCCTTTTGTAGCAAAGAATAGGCCGGAATGGTCTTTTATGATAAGCAAAGCGTTCTTGAGGACATACGGAAATTTCATCTAGTCACTTTCATTATGTTTGTTTGATTCGCGGTCATTCCTTTGATAATTTGATATGTGGGTGGACCAGTACTTGGGTGATGTTCTTACTTGAACAAGCCTCCCATTTGTGATTACCCCGCTCGCAAGCATCCGCAACTACGGAAGAAGAATTAAGATAAATCTAACCATAGCATGAAACATATGGATCCAAATCAGCCCCTTACAGAATAGCGTATAAACTAGTGTTTAACTTTCTGTCGCTCTAGCGTCCCATCATCTAACTCCACGATGCTTTCCCTTAGGCCCAAAAATAGTGAAGTGCCATGTAGTCGACGTTCACATAACTTCACTAAGGGAAACAACAATATACATATCATCAAAATATCGAACGAATACCAAATTCATATGATTACTTATGACAAGACTTCTCCCATGTTCTCAAGAAAAATGTAACTACTCACAAAACATATTCATGTTCAAGATCAGAGAGGTATTGAATAGCATCAAGGATCTGAATATATGATCTCCCACCAAGTAAACCAACAAGCATCAACTACAAGATGTAATCAACAGTACTAGCAACACACAGGTACCAATATGAGGTTTTGAGACAAAAATTGAATACAAGAGATGAATTAGGATTTGAGATGAGATGGTGCTGGTGAAGATATTGATGAAGATTGGTCCTCCCACGATGAGAGGATCGTTGGTGATGACGATGGCTTCGATTTCCCCCTCCCGGAGGGAAGTTTCCCTAGTGGAATCTCTCCGCCGGAGAGCAAAAGTGCCCTGCCCAGGTTCCGCCTCAAGACGGCGGTGCTTCGTCCCCAAACCTTTCTTCTCATTTTTTTTCTAGGGCAAATGGCATCATATAGGAGAAGATGGACCCCGGAGGCCTTGCCAGGGGCGCACAAACCCGGGGGGCGCGCCACCCAGGCTTGTGGTTTCTTGGTGGTCGCATTAATCCTGGATTTATTTTAGGATTTCCGGCGATACGCTTTCAGTGGGAGGAGACGTTCCCGTCGACGACGAGGCTCCTACGGTGACTTCGTAAATCTCAAGATGATATGTCGGCTCAGTCTCTCGGAGGTGCTCATAGGGGTAGGGTGTGTGTGTGTGCGTTCATAGGGATGAGTGTATGCGCGTGTATATGAGCGCTTGTGTTTTTCCTGATGCTCAAAAAAAACATACCATGTGTGACGTGAGCAGGAGGCAGCCCACACAGGCTGTGTGTGGGCGAATATTAGAATTGCCTACATGTGTGGGCGTAGCTACTTCGTGCCACACGCCCAACAAGTACTACTCATCTTCATCCTGCGCGTGTGGCACGAAACAAAAATGCCCATACATCCTGCCGCAACTATGTTAAGTACCCTGCAGGATGACGATATAGTTGCCATCCGGGATGACAGATGTAGTTATCTGGGATGACAAATGTAGAGGCTGTTTGGTTCGAGACTAAGGGGATGTTTGGTTTGCAACCAACTTAGGTGAGTGTTTGGTTCAAGCCACACCTTAGGCAAGCCATACTTGGGCCCCACATGGCATACACATAAAAAGTATGGCAAGATTTCCTTAGGCTTGCCAATTTATGACTCTCATTTTGATGAACTAACCTTAGGCAAGTTTGGCAAAAATGTATGGCAAAATGTGGCAATGCTAGTCCTAGAATCAAACAGCCCCTAAGTTTGTTTAAGGTTGCCACACCTAAGGTTAGGCAAGTTTGAACAATTTGGATGGGTGTTTGGTTCAAGCCACATCTTAGGCAAGCCACACTAGAGTCTCACATCACATACATTCAAAAAGTGTGGCAAGATTCCCTTAGGCTTACCAACATGTGGCTCTCATTTTGAAAAACTAAACTTAGGCAAGTGTGGCAATATTGTATGGCAAAGCGTGGCATAGTTAGGCCTAGAACCAAACAGCCCTGTAGTTGTAAAAGCATGTCAACTCTATTTGTTTTGGTTAACTATAGTTGTCATGTCTGATTTATGGTAGTTGTCGTATGTAATCAAACCATAGCTGCCGTGTGTGATTAACTACTTGCCACATATGATCAAACAGTAGTTGCCATGTATGTTTACCTAGTTGCCATGTACGCATAACTGTAGTTGACATCCAACAACGTACGAGTGTTGTGTGAACAAAAAGCAGTTCGCCCACACGCGCGTGGATTAGGTAATGGCTTTGTGGGCAGAAACCAGTTCGCCCGCACATCATTGTCAAACCGCGTGCTGCAGGGCGTGTGGGTGAATTTTCCAACGCCCACACATCAGCCCCGTTCTATGTGGCACGCAAAATCCGCCTCAATGTTAAACTCGACTGGATGGTGATCCACGAGTGTGAACGAGTTACAAAACTGCCACACGTATGGGTATTAGTATTTTCATAAATTATTGCTTAACGTAAGCTAATCCGTGACCAATAAATAGACAGCATCTCAAGAAAATTCAAGATAAACGCTGGTTCCTGAGAAAAAATTCAGCATTGGCTCTCATGCTAAACTGGAATCGTATAGAGCTCATTGTGATATCCACGACGGTACAGAAGGTTAACTGAAACAATGGCCCATGTGAGTCTTGTTCAAATCATGATAAACAACGGCTTATGATTCACGAGACGGCCGCGGCGACGGCGTCGTAGCCGCGACAGTGCGGGCTGCTGGCGAAGGAGCTAAGCGGGAAGGACGTGGAGACGGGGCCGACGTAGAAGCTGAGGCGGTCGCCGGCGCGGTCGACCTCGGCGACGGGGAGCCACACGAAGAGCACCTTGACGTGGACGCCCTCCAGCGCCGCCAGCCTGCCCGCGGTGACGGCGCCGGCGATGCGGGCGTCGTACCTGACCAGCCACTGCTTCGCCAGCAGGAACTCGCACTCCCGCGGGAAGTAGACCTCGAAGCCGCCGTCCGGGCCGAGCTCGTACCCCTCCACCCCCTCCGGCAGGATGCCCCGTGGGAAGTCGTACCGTTCCAGCATCTCGTACGCCGTTGGGGTGTCCTCCACCAACGGCGACGACGCCGCGGCTACGGCGACGGCGGCGAAGAGGGCGAGCAGGAGGAGGGGGTAGGTGGCCATGGACGCCCGGGAAGTTCTTGCTTTCTTTGGGTTTGATTGGGTCCGAGCTGGCGGCTTTGCTTACTTGAGAAATGACAAATGGAGGTGTTGGCTTTTGTAGCTTACCGTTGGATGGATGCTCACTCGCTTGTATTTTTTTACCTTCATAAGAATATTCCTCAATGATGTAGTAGTAATTTGATATTCTTAAGTTTATGTTGATCCGCGGACGGATGAAGCATCCCAAGAAAAGCATATTTTCGTTGGGAGGGTTTCAATAATGGTTAGGTTAGCATGTTTGACCAATCATTGAAGAAGTTGTATGAGTAGTTGTAATGCGTGGTGCATATTTTAGCTGTATCTTCTTCGCACAATTACAAATGCACGCATCTCTGCCTTCTTTTTTGATTATGCTTATTTATTACTCTTATATACATGTAGGAAATGGCCAAACATGAAAGTGAAGTGGCGTACCACAGAACTTCTACACAAAAATCTCAGCTTGAGCTCATATGAGCTCAAGTAAACAGTAAAATTCAAAAAAAAGAGATGAATTTCTTTTGTGGGAACATAGACAAATATTTTGATTGTTTGCAAAGTTTTTACCGTGGAATGACATTCGTGTAAGTCATGGCAAAAAAAAACAAATCTATGCTAACAAAAATGCTATTTTTAAAAGCATTTTTGAGTGCTAATTTTTTCCACGAATGTCATTTCAGGATGAAATTCTGCAAGCACTCAAAACATCTGCCAATTTTTGCCTCACAAAAACCGGAATTTATTTATTTATTGTTTTTTAGATTTTACTGTTCATGCCTCATATGAGCTCGAGCTGAGTTGGGGCCTTTCGCATAAAAAGGCTACTCCTACAAAGTGTTGCTTTGAATATGATGTGTTCATCTACTCCTGAATCTACTGACTTGTTTGCTATGAATTCCATTCAAATGATGCAGGCAAATTTATTATTTTCTGTGGCATTAATATATTAATCCGGATTTGAGTGGATCAGTGACATGATGACATGTCGACATTTGAACAATTAAAAACAATTAACCTCTTGCAAGTGGAGCGTTTGGTACGGCGACTTGCACATTTCTTTAGGAGGCGCAATCTTAGGAACACGATGCTAAAAGACAATTACCAACTTCTAGTGTGCATCGATTATACATACTAAAAGTAATAAACACGCTAAGCGGAAAAAAAGCTATACCTAGAAAATCCTACAAAATATTAGAAAACATCTTACCTTCTGTCAGGTAGGCATTACAGTGACAAGTCATGGTTAGTGAATGAGATTCATGAGACGTAAATAGTTTTATCTGTAAACTTGGTCAAAGTTTATGAAGTTCGACTTTTCAGAAAATCTATATGCACTACATTATGGAACCGAGGAAGTATGTTATTAATCAACAGTAATTGGAAATACTTGTATTTGTTTAGGTCCCTTTTTAGTTCTTGTGCTGATAAAAATAAATGTGTCATATGTCATGGCAATTTTTTCCATATTTCTTGTGTGCACATAGGATGTTGTGGATTGCATGCTTGTTGTTTTCACTGAGTTGCCTGTAGTTTGTTTTAACCTTGTAAGACTCCATGTAGAATATCAGCAAAAGGTATCCAACAATGTTCATGTGGTCTACACTTATATTAGTCGGATGCTGTGAAGTTCAGCAGGACTGTAGAACAAGCATATATGATAACCACTAAAAGGAAAAGATGAAACTGAAGATGCGTAAATTTCTCATTTTTCCGACAGTACATCACATGATACATACTCCCGCCAACTAAGACAAGGCCAAGCGCCAGGTTTACATGTAACCAAAAAGAATGGAAAACCACAAAAATGATATCAAAACTATGAAACACAACATTACAGTTTTTTCCAAGCCTGCCCAATCACTCAGAGCTCCACGTATAAATGCATATATGCAAACAGGGATAACACAATTCGCTGGTCTCAGTTTATCCAGTTGATGTGGAGACCATCGCCTTCGGCAGAAACAGCGGTATCTGGCTGCCTCGGCTCCTGGATCCTGCCGTATGAGCTGCCATGTCCAACATTCCAATTCAAATGAGCAGCTGCACGGTTGGACTTGCACTCCACGCAGAGGGGTTCAACCACAGAAGACATAGAGTAATTAATACTCTGCTAATTCCTACTATGACCTTCCTGCTGAGATGGCAGACGATGCGTGTATCTCCAAGGAGTGCTCCGGTATGTACGTAAGACCTGTGGTGCAAAGATACATGGCATGAAACAGCAGCCAAAGACAGGGCATACTTGAGGTTTGGTCGCACCATAGAAACACTATCTTAAAAAAAAATCTGCATAGGCAAGATTTTAATCTGATGAATCTGGTGGATTCAGTCTATGACAGGTATTACCTCCATCCCAAATTACTTGTCTTAGATTTGTCTAGATACAGATGTATCTAACAGTAAAACGGGTCTAGATACACATCCATATCTGGACAAATCTAAGACAAGTAATTCGGAATGGAGGGAGTAGTAAACAGTAGCAGTAACAAATTCTGCTCCCTGGGTAGGCACTATATCTAACTGATAAGTTAATGATCTCTACTTTGCATTTTTCATGAAATTTTACCTTTCTCCTTTATGGTTATTTGCAATGTATCTAGTGTAATGATCCCATCTGTTAACGGGAGTAGCTCGAGCTTGACAGTGGTGCTTGACCGTGCAGGAACACACCTGTTAACCACAACAAATGCAATTCTTCAGCATACCGACATGCCGTGCTGTAACTCTCGACAGATGGAAAAAGGCAAGAATGGATAGCCATACCCTAGGGGAACTGCACTCTGCAACCACAAATGAGTACAGCCTGCTGAAGTGCTCATTCTATTTCCTCCATTGTCACTTTCTTTTGGAGATCCGACAACAACTGAATTCAGTCTCCGAAAACCAGTTCCATGTTTTCCCAAGCCAGACCTTCTCATAGGCTCATTAAGATTATCATAAGAACCATCTGGTGTGGTTGGAGCTGAGTTCAATGATACAACTGAAGAAGAACCAGATGCTTCTGGAGCAAGAACAGTTAATGTGAGGTTTTCTGAAGTCATATTAGTAGCTTCAAGGGTTAAGACCTGAAAACCAACAATTAACACTATCAGTGCGAGGCATGGAAAATGCAACAAGACCTAAAGAAGCACCGAAATAACCTGCACGGGGAGTTGAGGAACTCGAGCACTCGGGCTAGGATTTCGTAATGACAGTTCAGAAGACACAGAGATCATAAGATCACTAGCTGCACAGGGTTGCCAGCTTGTGGCTTGCTTGAAGAAAAGTTTTGACTCTACAGAGGATAAAAAGGGCTGGAAGTCAGAATTATCAACCTACACTCGTTCTCAAGCACATGTTCTATTTTTCCAACAGTTCACCTGTATAATTGCAGCGATATGATATAAGTACAGCATACTGATCAGTAAGACCAGCGCTGAGCTCGCTAACCCTAGGCGTGGAAGTATTTGTGGCAGCTCCACTCATCTTTGGGAGTGACAAAGTCAGAGGTACATCACTGTTGATCCTCCGATCCCTGGAGGACATAATTGCTGGCTTCAAAATAAACGAGTGTTCTTCACCCCGCCTGGAAGGAAACAAGTAATACTTAAGATATATGGAAACTGTTGGTCTTTGGCAGAAACTTCAAACCAAGGTATAGTGTATGTAATGCGATACATCTTCCCGTGTTTATTGCTTGCATAAATAACTAAAAAGAATCATGTGAAACTAAGGTTTGGCCCAATCCAGCATTAAGGTGACCAGACAGTACTGCATGTTATACAAAACCAACTTGTTCAAACCAAAACTAAAAACTAAGAGAAAGATGGATAACAGCGATAACATTGCAACATGTTGCAAGAATTTCTTTGCTAAGAAAAAGGCAAGGTCAAAGTACTGCAGTCTGCAAATCCAAAGGGGAATCAATTTATGGCAGAAACCACGTCATACTTAAACTTTAAGCTGCAATTGTGGGTCTTTGGAAGCATCCATGAGAAACTTTGCATGTACCTGAGTGACAGATTTGGTAAACTGTGACCATGTCCGACCTCAATACTGGCAATTGGTAGAGATAAAGGAGAACCTCCTTTGGATGCCTCCTCAAAGACAACAGTAATTGCATCTATGAATACAACTATGTCTTGCACATGCCGTGGAGCAATGTTCTGAGAATTGAAGATATAAGCATTAGTTTTGAAAGTTTCTTCAGAAACTATGAGAAAAATGAAGGATTTGGATGTTCATAGTAACCTTTATTAAGACACAAAGAAGATTTTCTGCAGTACATTTGGCAGAAAAAGAATGAACTTCAATTGGTTGAATTATTTCAACTTTTCTTGACCATCTTTTCCCTGGTAGATATACACCTTCTAGACCACAGCGTACAGAATACCGTTCAGGCTCCAAAGGAACTCCTCTAAAGGAAAGCTGTCCATCATTTATAACATCAGGTGTTTTTGCAGGCTTTTCAGGCACAAATTCTTGATTTTCAGATATTGGGGGTGATCTTATGTTGGGAAGCTGGGCAAGGGCAAAGGAGGATGAAGGCATTGAATAGCTTCTGAAATGACTTAACGAAAATATTTGAGACCCAGAAGCAGAAAAAGATTGCTTGTGTGATATACTGGGATTGAGAGTAGGAGGTGATAAAGAACGAGGAGGAGGTAGTGTGCGATCTAAAGGGAGCAACCAGCTAAGCAGCTCCTGACAAGGATCCTCATAACCATTAGGAAGCCCGTTTACAAGATTCTCACGCATATAATTGCTTGATGTACACTTCTCAAATTGAAGAACTTCAAGCACTGGATCTACCATATTGCTAACACCAACATTCACTTGCAAAACAACCTGCATCCTTCCAACAGAGAATATGAGTGATTAATCAGCACAAACATAAGCAACCCAGAATCACACAAAAGTACATGAATGAAACCCAACTGCATGGTAGCACCATCAACTTCTTTGTGAAGTTGCTTTCTTTATAATAAAACAAAATAAGCATGTGCGTCTAATAAACTAATACTCCCTCCGTCCCAAAATAAGTGTCTTAACTTTGTATTAATTTTAGTACAAAATTGCACCCCCTCCGTAAAGAAATATAAGAGCGTTTACAACACTAAAATAGTGTTCTAAACGCTGTTATATTTGTTTACGGAGGGAGTACTAAGCTTGAGACACTTATTTTGGAACGGAGGGAGTAACAAACATGATTAGTATATAGACAACTGCAGTAGTTGTGCAAAGGATTTTTACATAAATTTGCTTAAAGCGTATTAGCTGATTTCACCGAAGATGGTGAGACATAACTCTAAACTTTGCAGGACCCTACTTACCACCATGACGGATATAAAGGTGCATTAAATCAAGAGAAGCAATGTATTCAAGGCAGTTGTCAATTTGCCAAAAGTGATGCAGTAAGGTAGTAGATTTCAGACCAGTCTCCAGGCATCAAGTAGATGGCTGTGGAACTAAAATTATAGTGCTCCCTCCATCTGAATATATAGGGTCTAATACATATTTCAAGATTTACTTTGACTATCGATAAAATCAATAATATCTGCGAGAGACATGCTATAAAAATTATACCATTGGAAAGCCCTTTCAAATACGAATTCGACAGTATACTTTTTTAACACACACATCATATATGATTCGTCAACTATTTATGCATAGTCCATAAACTTCCCAAAGTTAATCATTGCAAAAAAGAATCTAGTGTATAATGTCACCCAGCAAGTAAACAGACGGATCGTTCGAAACATACCACGATGTCTCCATTCTGCAGAGCATAGCACCTTACAGTATCCCGAGCCACTCCTCCGGATGTGCTACCATCAAAAACTCCTTTATCAGAAATGGTATTGTAAGCAGTACTCCTAGAAACTGTGTTATTTCCCTGGCTATCCGAATATAATTGTTCATCTGCCGTCTTAGTTGCAGCTACTCTTTTCTTGGACCAGAGAGGTTCATCTGACTCCGCAATTCGGACAAAAAAGTTAGATCTTTTGAATTTTTGCAGCATGGTTTCTATTTGCTGTTTGCGATCTTCCATCCGAAGGAGGGATTCAGTCTCCAGGATATCTTGTTTTGAAGGAGAAGATACTTTGTCGTTGAGTTCAACACTCTCCATGTTATCCTCGACACCGTGAGAACTATTTTCTCCGGCTGTTCCATTGGCATCCCCATTCTCACTGACAGAGCTAGATTTATTTGTGGGGTGCCACGGCGAATTTCCGCTCTTAGACATCACGGCAGCAATTCTAAACGGAGATATGGAGGTCATATCCTGCTTAGAGGCTGATAGGCACGCCAGTATATGAACCTGCTCGCCTGATATAATCAAACTAATTCAGATACCAAAACAAAAACAAAGAAACAGGCACAGGCAGCAAAAGATGCACTCCAGTAACTTCAGCAGGGGAAATGCATTTACCAGGAAAGAGGAAGGGGCGGTCCAGAGGCCGCAGCTGCAGCATGTCCGAAACCTCACTCCAATCCCCAGGAAGCTCCTCTGCGGAAGTAAAATTGTGAATCAGTAAGCTACCGGGCCGGCATTTCCAAAGGAGAAATGTGGCAGTGGAGAATCTGCGACGCGACGAGGAGAAAGGCCAAGCAAGGGGAAAGGGGCACCAACTGTTGGGAATCGTGATCCACCCTTCGTCCTGGGAAACGTCGCTGTGCTTCCCGGCCGGAGCTGTACTTTTCGAATCTGAAGAAGCGGAAGGGGAGGTAGCAGCGGTGTCGCCGCCGATCTCCCCGGCTCCGTTGCTGGCAGCTTCGTCGTCTTCCGCCACGGCGGAGATGCGGAGCGGATCGTCGGCGATGAGGCCCTCCAGGGTCTTGAGGACCCCCTGCTGCTCGGGGATCCGCGGCAGCTCGGGCTGCGCGGCCCGGTAGAGGAAATTCATGGCCGCTCGCCGTCAGCCGCGCGAGCAGGGGGGGCGCGGAATGGCCCTGGTGGGCGTCCTCCTGGGTCGACTCCGCGCGGCAGAGCGAGGGCGGCCGAGGGCGGTCCGAGCCCGCCGGGCCCCCGCGCGGCGGCGCGGGTCGGGGTGGGGGGATCTCGGGGTGGGATCGCCGGAGGTGCTGGGAGGGGAGGGAGAGGAAGAGCTGCCGTGTCCTGCTGGTGGAGTCGTGGGTGGTGGTGGTGGTGGGTGGTCCCTCGGCGTCGAGAGGGGCAGGCAGATCTGACTGAGCCGGAGACGACGATGATCCATGGCTTAAACTAATCCTGCTCCCCACCTCGTTGCCAACTAGCACAGGGCCCAGCCCAACTCGCGGCCCAAACAGCTGGGCCCAGCCACCTCTGTCTGTCTCCTTCCTTCTTCTTGCTTACGTCGGATTCTTTTATGCTGGATCCAGAAAAAAAATGGTTCATTTTCATTTGAAGTATATTTGTTTTAACACAGCATGAATGCAAATGCTCACATATGCACCGTACACTTTCACTGAACGCACGCAAGCACACCCTATCCTATGAGTACCTTCAAGATAGTGAGCCTGAGCATTACTAGTAGAACCCTCAAACCCTCGAACCCACACTAGTGTTTTAAGGGTTCAAAAATGATCTTTTTGTGCATTTTTATGGGTTGAAAAACAGGGGCAAAGATTAGAACCCTCAAACCCAACCCTTATAACGGAATATTCCCCATGAACGACGTTGTTGTTGCGCGCGGGAGGTCGACGGGGCAGCCACCGGCGACAGAGGCGACTAGCAGCGGCGGTTGCGGGCATGGGCGCGGGAGTTGGGAGAATTTTTCCCTTCCGCGCGAGTATAACCGCCAAATGAGGGTTGGGGTAGGTTTTGCTCCCCAACCCTTACTTTTGAGGATTGGGAGAGGGTTTGAGGGTTGGACCTTTAAAAAAAATTGAGGGTTTGAGGGTTAAGGGGTTCTAGTCTACGGCTTTTTTTCAACGAAAACTGTAAAAAAACAGTTATTTTTAAGGGTTTGAGGGTTATTTTTAGGGGTTTGAGCGCTCTACTAGTAATGCTCAAGGTTGACAAAGTCACCACATTCGTCTTTTAGTCGACAAAAACATCTCCCAATGAACACAACATCAACGGAAAGTCTGAAATAAATTCAGAAAAATGCGAGCATAAATGTCAAGTTTAGGACTAAAACCTGATGGGCTAGTTCCATCACAAGGAACCTAACATCTGAGCTACGCTCAGTTCGAAAAAAAGGAAAATGCAATGTATTTTTTACAACTAGATAAAGAAGGAATTATCAGGCATTTCTCAAAAACAAAGAATTATCAGGTATACATATATTTTTCTTTTGCGGAAGAGGCATACAAGTTACAAGTTGCAGAAACTGTTGGAAGTAATGCCAGCTCATGACTCGACTAATAAGTTACAAAAAAGTTCATGACTCGACTAACAGCATTTACATTTCCACAGATAATAAATCAGTAGAACTGCATAAGACTAGACGCTATCAACAACTCTACTACTAGCTAGCCTAGCTGAACATATCCCAAAACTCCAGCGAACACTGCCGCCACCTAGGATCGTGTAGATTCTTCAGCCAAGCAGCTCATGTGTTCTTCAAAGCAAAGGCATGCCTGTCGAACTTGACCATCCAGGCCCCTATTTGACATCTATGACAGCGGAATCGCGGGCCTTTTCAGGGGCGGAGTAGTCGTGCCTTACGCCACAGGAGGTACGACGTAGTATATGTTATTCATCCGACCACACCGCTGTCGGAAACAGGGCCCATGAACTCAGGCGTGCACTCTACTAGCTGTTGCCATCTAGTGCCTTGATGTCAGCTTCTTTGAGTTCAACCATCTTCCCAATTCTGTACATGTAACACCCAACAAAGGGTTAAGTGTTCTATTGCCGGCCTCATTGTGAACATGAAGAGTTTGTCAAACACAAAAAAGAGTTGATTGTCAAATTAGTTTTACTTGTTAGGCACAATAAAAACTCATGATTTATCAGTTGAGCCAATTAACTCCACTGAACTGATTTTGGTGGTACTACAGCTGCACTGCTGGCATGCCAGATTTGACACACATGATCCCTTTTGATACACGAGCCTTTCCCAGTTGATCTTTCTAAAAAATATATTTCCTGGAGTATTTGATTTTACCATTTGCACCAATTGCTATGCTGTTTCAGATGTTTTGAAAGGTGCAAAAAAAAGGACTTGAAAAAACCTTTTGAAACTCTGCAAAAAAGGAAGTATATGCCGAACATGTACTGATGTGCTAAACAACATTACCCCAGGTCTGATGGGAGGCGGAACCTGCCTATCCGAACACGTTTCAAAGCATAGACCTGTCAAAAACAGGGGTAAAAAATTAGCTGCTTTCACAACAGTTAATACACCACAAATAAGCATAATTCCGGGGCTTCTACGCGCTTTTCCTCTAATTAATTGACTTTTGTATGGTTTTCCGGCCCATTTTCCATTACAAACAGGGTCAACTGTCTCTACAGCAGTACATCAAAATAGAAATGATAAAACAAGATATGGCTGTCAAGATGTGTGCTGCTATGACACAGACGCCTGTTATCTTTTGTTGCTATGTGATAAATCCCATACTTCTATGCATGCATTGCTTAGCTCTTAAGCCATCTGATCAGGGGTAATACCCATAAAAGGGAACACAGCCTATTGGATTTGAGTCGAATGAAGCAAAGATGAATTAAGAAAAGTCTCCTAGACCCTAAAATCCTGCTGTGGACAACCACCTTTCACTAGCTATTCTAGATTTATTCCCCACAGTATGTGCCCTCCTTCACTGATGCTGTTCAACCTCAAGGCCTCGCCATCCTAGCGCAAGCTGACAGATGTTACTCTCCCGGAGATCGCTTTTATTGTAGAACAAGAAATACTAAGATATGTGCCAGCAAAATACAAAGAAAACTTTGATAAGGATATATTTATCACGCAAAACAACCTTTAGTCCTGCATTCTGCACAAGTTCACGAACTTCGTGGTTTCTTCCTTCATGAACCTGCCAGAAATAGAACTCGACAATATCAATGCCAGTGAGTAGATTAACTAAATATGATGCCTTTGAATTTATGTAAAATTGCTTTAGTCAAGCATATGTGCAAGTGACAGGCTAATTGATAGAATGCACTGGATTTGCACAATCAAGCTGGCACAAACATACAAGGACTGAACGATATTGCTAGGATATATTCTTTGCTGTACTGAACAAATCAGAATGCCTATATTATACTCCCTCTGTAAAGAAATATAAGAGCGTTTAGATCACTAGTGATCTAAACGCTCTTATATTTCTTTACAGAGGGAGTACATAGTTTTGTACCATATGCAAAAGTTAGAAAACAGGCATCAAATACAATAGAATGGAGAATGTATAAAGGACAATTACCACTATTTTAAGTCGCATCCTTTTTGTGTCAGCTTGGGCATCCAGTGGCTCTACTAAATCAGGTACAACCTTAACACCATCAATTACTGTTCCTCCGCTGATAGCTACAAGGTGTTTCTTGTGCACTGCTCCATCTATAGTTACTACATATCTGCAATATTGAACAAATGCAAATTATATTTTGTTTTCCGTGTATTTTTCATTGTCCATTTACCATGTTTGAGCACATTTATATGAGCAGTTTCCTAGAGAAGAATATCTTAGTTTAAAACTAGTGTCATTTCAATGGAACTTCTCCACATTTACTGCGCATGAATAATGATGGCGACCTGAGGGTAGTACCAAAATAACATCCTAATTTGTCTGCTAGGAAATTTTGAATGGCATCTACAGTATTTTAAGTATAGATTACAATTTAGTTCTGCATTGCAGCACTACAGTCTACAAACGATACAGAGGAGGCCGAACTTACTCCTTTGTTATGTTTGAAGAAGGGTGTGAGACTTTCTGGGCAAATTCACCTGAAAGGAGAGCAGCTAACTTTAGGCCTTGGATGGCTAAACTGCTGATTCCTAAGTATTGTCTAGCAAGTATGACAAAATTACCATCATTTGTAACTATTATCAAACCAGTTGTGGCAACATCAAGACGACCCACAGTAAACAAGCGGGGTTTTGGTACTCCTGGCTGAAGTTTGTTCTGCACGTGTTGATAGATTGTTATATTTAGACAGAAGGTGAAGCACGCCAAGAATATGATGAAATTTCATTAGGAACAGTGTAGTGTCTATTTTCTGGAAAGCCCTATTATAGAACATACCCATCCTTTCAAATAGTCATCCAATAAGGAGATAACAGACTTCTCTTCACCAGACGAGCAAATATACCTGTGGGACATCAGAAATAACATTTAGGGATATCACACAGCTGGACGAATGGCAGCTTTTCTATTGTATTAAAAAATACACTGCTAGAATACAAAAGGAAACTTTTTACAGACATGCAGACTGCAACAATATGGAAGAAAAGATACAGACCCTTTTGGCTTGTTCACAGCAAAATAGAGCTTTGGAGGCAGCTTCTTGGAAATGCGGTTGCCATTAACATAGATAGAATCCTTCGAGATGTCGACTTTGGTCTACAAAAGAACTGATTATGATCAGGATGCAGACAAAATGAACACATTTCAAATTCCATACTGTGGTATACAATGCCAGAATCTAGCTAAACTAAACCAGCTATTTTTTCGCCGCAACTAGACAACTGAAGTGAGATTAACATTACATAAATGTGGACATGAGCTAAAATATTTGCAGACATGAACTAGCTCCTCCTCACTCTTAGAGCTTCAGGCTGAAATTTCATACCTGGGGAGCAGTGCAGACAGAACCATTGACAGTCACCTTCCCTTGGAAGATGAGCTCCTCGCTGGTCCTCCTTGAGGCCACTAGAAAGAGCCACCGAGTCAGCATCAACACAGACATAATGCAGCTCCGATTTCAATTCAGTTAAGCGCGCTTAATGTAAAACCCTGCACGATAGGACGGGTACCTCCAGCGGCGGCGAGGACCTTGGCGAGGCGCTGCGGCTCGTGCTCCTTGATGTTCTCGTTGTAGAACCTCCTGGCCGCCTTGGAGAACTTGGGCGGCGCGGTCGGGGAGGCCTTCTTCTCCTTGACCCTGACGCTGGCGACGGGGGCGTCGGCGGCGGGGCCCTGCCTCTGGCCCCTCTTGGCGGCCCTCTTGGCCTCCGCCTCCGCCGCGGCGACGGCCTGGAGGACGTCCGGCGGCGGCGAGGTGTGGAGGGATGGCTTGCCGTCGGCCCCGCGCGCGATCCACGGCACCAGCGGCTGCGCGGACGGGCCGCCGGGCGAGCGCTTGGACGGGGCGGGCGCGGGCTCCGCGAAGGTGATGTTGAAGTCCGAGGAGGAGGAGGCCGAGGAGGTAGCGCGGAGGAGGAGGAGCGGCGGGACGCGGCGGCCGCAGCGGAGGACGCTGGCCGGGCGGCTGAGGAATGGGTGGATGGAGATGGCCGCGGCGGCCGCGGCGGTGGCGAGGGCCATGGCGGGTGAGCGTGGGGAAGGGGAGAGGGGTTATCGGATATCCCCCGCGCTCGCGCTGCTGGGCCGGGAAAGCGGGACGGCGAGACGGTGTTGCGTTTTATTATCGTGTAGCCGCGAGACGGTGCTGCGTTTTTATTTTCAAAAATTTGTCAAAAGGCAAACTGTATGCTGTTTTTAAAAACACTGTACAAACACAAATACTTAAATACACACATAATGCAGACCCTACCTTTCTGGCCGCCTTCGAGATACTGAATCGGCACAACGTCTTGATATTGACGAAATCATCACGGGAAATTTCATAGTTAACGGGAACGTCTTTTTCTACCGAACGAACATCGTCGAAAATGCTGAAATAAATTTAAAAAAAAAAACACAAGCACCGCTGCCAAGTCTAGGGCTTCAATGCCAATGGGCTGGTTCTACCACTGAAAACTTAATCATCCGAGCTATGCTCAGTTCACGACACACTGTATATTTTGAGGGTGAATTCTAAGGACATGCAAAATACAATTGTGTGTTTGGAGGATGGTGTATTGGAAATTTGCAAATATTCAAGCTACAACTCATTCATTTTGGGGAACTAAAAACCAAATTCATGGCGACTCTTCAACCAGAAGAGTCGTTCTGTGATGGGATGTAAAAATTCTAAAAAATACATATACATATTTGTTATTGTGTTTATGTTTTTAGGAATATCGCGTTAATTTAGTCTTTTTGCAGAAATTGGTGCAAAAGATAGAGCCAGATTTTCTTCTTAATAGAGGCAAATTATGTATCATATAATATTCTTCTTCGGTGGGAAAAGCATTTCATTAAATCAACTTGGGTCATATAATCGTTTGAAATGAAGATGCTAATCTCCTGGGGACAATTTGCTAACCAACAGGCAGTATGTTGGTGACCACGTCCTACAGCCGCCATCGCCATCGCATGAGCAACACTTGTCTATAAATTGACAGGACTTGATTTTTTTTCTTCTTCTAATTGACATACCGGCAACGGCGGGATGAGGAGAAGGGGAGGGGGCAGGAGCCCCTGGTCGCTTCGCTTGGGGAGGCGACACGGTGGGGAGGGGAGGGGGGAGCTGGCAGCACTTGTGCTTGTTTATGTTCTTGCAACAACTCGCGTTACTATGCCTTCTGAAGAAAGTATACATGGCCAGTTTGGTTGCCGTCCTGACCATTTTGTGCCTGGCCTGAGAGTCGTTTGGTTGGTAGTCTGGTCATGCCTGCACTAGCCTGGTTTAGAGGGATATACTTGTGGTTAGCCTGGTAAAAAACTGCATGCACCTACTTAGCCTGATCCAGGCATCTGAATTCGGATGCCTAGCCGATGCCTGAACTCTAAAATAGCTGCCTGGCTTACTAATATGTACTGATGCAATAACTTGCACATGTACGGTCTCACTTTGAATGACGGCCATGCCAGGCACGAACCAAACGATCTTACCACATGCTTGCTTGCCCAGGTAGAAAACCATTGTCTTCCCAGGCCTAGTCCAGGCACCTATTTAACCCAGGCATGGACTTGTGGATGCAAACCAAACTAACCCATAATCAGTGAGAAAATGCTATTCTTGTGTAGAACAGAAACTAGCATATGTTATGTAGACACATTTTTTCTAGAAAGTTTTTACGGAACTCATTCCAGTTAATACTTCTAGTTGAGTCGGCTCACGCATATGTGGCTAGGTTAAAGAATCCTTCCCTCCAAGTTCCATCGGTCATTCTATGGATTTGCCTCCCCTCTGTCCGCTGCTCCGACGGCTGTTAGCGTGAAGGGGAATCCCGGCACCTTGCCTCCAGTTAGGTTAGGTATGTGTTTTTTTTTAGTTCTCGCAGAGGCGGTGTTCAGGTAGGACGATGGCACTTCATATTTGAGTTGATCTTTCATGTTTGGATCCTCTTCAAATTTGTCCATAACTTATAAGGCAACAATCATTATTTTTATGAAACTTGAGAAGTGTTTATTTTTGGAAATAAATAATCAAATAAAGGGTGCAGTGCAAACGAGCGCAGAATCCACTCTCTCGTTGTGCAAGCAATCCCTTATCCATTTTCCGAGCAGCACTGAATATCCACCCCTCGAGATCCCCGGCCCATCTTGGTCTCGACAGCCGAACCTTATTTTGTCCGGTACCATCAGCAGCGGATAAACCACGCCCACCGGCTCCAGGCCAATCTAGACCCTCCATCCCCACAAAATCAACGCAGCCGACGGCCACGATCCGTCCTCCTCCTCCTGTGGCCAGGGAAAAGAGCCCGCAAGAAAGGCACCACGGCCGAGCCAAGTCCACCGCCGGGAGAATCCACGCCCACCACACCTCGCCCCCGCCGCCCCCGATAAAAATCCGCCGATCCTCCCTTCCTCCCTCCGCCCGCGATCGCTCCTCCTCCCCCCCTGCCGCATTCCGAGCGATGGCCGACTCCGCCGCCCTCTCCTCCTCCCTCCCGCGCTCGCTGGCGTCCAGGAGGCCCCTCTCCTCCCCGCTCCGCGGCGGCGGGAGGCCCCGGTCCCCGCGCCGCTGCCGCCCCGGGTCGCGGCTGCGCGCCCGGGCCAGGAAGGGCGAGCCCGAGGACCTCTACGGGCCGTACCCGTGGGAGCAGCCCCTGGATCTCACCACCGGGTTCGGTAAACTCCCGCCCCCGGATCGCTGCCCTGATGTTGGCCGAGCGCTTCGACCAGCGATGCTTTTTTATTAAATGTTGAGAGATGAGTGATATTGATGCCGTGGTTGCTGTTTCGTGCTCGTTGAGATGGTAGTTGGTAATGGGGTAGGCTGCTGTGCTCATCGTTGGGCAGAATGTCGATTTGTTTCGTATGGGGGCTGTCTGTCCCTGTACTGATCTGTGTGTGTACCATGCCGTGCGCGCTGACGGGTTCGATCTGCGTGTGCTTCTCCTGGCAGATATCGAGTGGGTGCAAGAGGATAAAATCACGCTCTTCACTTCTGATGGGCTTGTTCAGATAGGCGGTAACATGGTGCCTCGTCGAGTCACCGCCTCCGAGGTACTGAATCTTGTTGAGCTGGAACTACTAGGCTCCCTCGCGCGTCATACTAAACAGCAACATGTCGATCCTTGTTAGTAAAACTGTAATGGAACTTCATTTCGGGACTGAGGTGTTACGCATATTGTGAACTCTGATATTCAGTGCGCATGATGTTTATAGTATATACTGAGGTAACTTTGTGCTATTTCTGTTTGTACACTGTCCCACAAAGCCAGATTTTATTTAGTTTGATAGATCAGGCATGAATGGCTAACTGGAATTTATATAACACCGAATATACGCAACTGGAATTTCTACAACACTGGGAAATGTATATTAAATAGGGAATCATTCTTACACCTTTGTTTATTGTATTCAGTGCAATGCCAATTTTTTTGTGTATATTAAAAAGAGCCAGTTCTTTCTACATTTTACTTATGTTATCGTGTAATAATAAAACATATTAAATGGGAAACAAGACTAAAAAACCCTGAAAAGCAGCACCGTATAGGAGTATATTTGAGCGCCACATTCACTTCTACTACTGTACCCACTGGCACCTAAATGCCTGAAAGCTTACGATTATTTTTTGTATCTTTGGATTGTTGACTCAACCATTTCTTTCTTGTTTTGTTGCGGATTCAAGGTTCATGTACTATTAGATCTTACAGATACTTGCTGAAGTTGCTTTATCCTGGTGTCAACAATATTTTGCATGCCATCCTCATTTGTGTTAAATTTGGACAGAAGAGGCAACAAAAAGGAAAAGGCAAACCCCGTCGGTTTCAGGAGAGCTCTTACATGGATCCAAATCAAAGTCTTTGCCTTGGAGCACTGTTTAACATAGCAGCTACAAATGTAAATGTTTCTTACCACTTACTCCCTCCGTCCGGAAATACTTGTCATCAAAATGAATAAAAAGGGATGTATCTAGATGTATTTTAGTTCTAGATACACCCTTTTTTGTCTATTTTGATGACAAGTTTTTCCGGACGGAGGGAGTACATGTGTTTGATGTCTATGTTTTCATATAGTAATACCATGCGGTATTATCTATCAGGGCCTAGACATGGGTAGAAGATTATGCATCTTTGGCTTCTGTCGGTCTATTGAAATGCTGAGCGATGTGGTGGAAGATACCGTCTTGGAGCATGGTGGCGAGGTACCTATGTTACCCCTGGAACTATATGTGCCTTTGTAATCTTGACAAAGTGCAGTCATTGAATTCCTCAAACTGCAAAATCAAAGCTTTATCTCCAATTGAACGTCTGTTCAAACTTAAAAGGGTGCCATTTTTGCTCAGATTGTCACTGCAGAGAAGGCGGGTAGTGACGGCCTTCAGGAGAAGCTGACCATGTCGGTGGCGGTTCCGTTGCTGTGGGGCGTCCCTCCGGCATCGGAGACCCTCCATGTCGCCGTGCGGAGCGGCGGAGGCATCGTGGACAAGATCTACTGGCAGTGGGACCTGTTCTAAGAGCCCAGAGCCTGCAGACATTGGTTGACAAATAATCCACCCCACCCACACTGTATATATGATCCTTAACTGGCCTGGCTGCACGCATTGTGTCAGCTTGCAACTGTGTTCGTGTCCTTGTGCGCAACCAGCAAACTTGGTGTATACCTGTACAGACCTGATTCCTCTGGTGCATATAAATAAATAAAAAGGGTTCCGGATTCACAGCTGATGTTCAATCTATTCCTGTTTTCGATAGCATTGCTGATGCATTGGCATCTGGAGTTGTGCTGGAGGAAAGCACTTGCACCCAATGGTAGGTGCTTTGAGTTTTATATCTGTTGACCTGGAGATTTGAGGTAACCGTGAGGGGAGCACATGGCTTGTGGAAGTGCCTTGTCTTGAAAATTATGGCGACAACTCAGATGCAGTATTACGTCGTGCAGACAGCATTATGCAGAAGTTTTCATGATTGGGAAACTAGGCACTTCCCATTTTGATCTTTGTAAACTGTTCGGCGGTTCTTTTGCCAGCCTGGCAAGAAGATGATTAAAATGGGCATTTACAAGAAGATGATTAAAATGGGCATTTTTACTGGGCATTGTTAGGTTGATCTCTCCACCGAGTGGGCTCAACGGCCCATCGGACCCTGATCTATTCGCGCCCTGATCGGGGGCGCCCAACCGTTCTATGGTTGGTGGGCCCTATGACCTGCGATATACAAAGAGATTGGGGCCGGGGCGCACGATACGAGGTTCACCGCGCCGCCAGACTCCCCACCGATATCCCCTTCCGATCTAGGGCAATCGCAGTGCTCACGGGAAGCACCACTGCCACCTCTCCATCTCGATCCCTCTGCGATCACCGGCCCCTACATCACCATGGCCGGCTCTGGATCGAGCTCTTCCGCACCCAAGGAAGGTAGATTACCGGAAAGATCTAACCTACACGATCCAAGTGGGTCTATTAATGGTATCAGGCCATCTTGGTTAGATGTTTTTCGGTAAAAAGATAAAACAAAGAAAGAAATAGAGATCCCCTCCCCCAAGAACCCTAGACAGGGCAAAGAACGGATCCTTCAAGGAAACGGAAAAAGTAGCGCCGCCGCAAGGCCGCGCCGTTCCTCTCGATCTCGATGCGCATCGGCAAGCCGAGGCATCGAGAAGAAGAACACCACCCCTTTTCAGGGGCAAAGATCACCACCACCGATCCATTCGACGGCGGCGCGCTCACCGCAAGGGGAACGCGCGACCGGCGAAGGGGTCGGCAGGGGCGAAGCCTCTCCGTCCATCTAGGTCGCCGTCGTGCGGCAGTTGCCTCTCTTTCTCTCTGTGAGGAGGAGGTGGATGGAGACAGTAAAAAGAAAAGAAGGGGAAGGGGAAAAGAGAGCTCGCGCGGCGCGATGGCGCGTTGTCGTCGCCGGCGGCCGGCGGAGCCCCGACCCGCTGCATCACAGACAGGGCGAGGAGACAGATCGGAGACGGCTCCTCTCTCTCTCTTTCTGTCACAGGAGGCTCACGCAAAGAGAAGGAAAGGGAAACGGAAAGGAGGCGTTGGCGCGGCGCGGTGGCTCTAGCCCCCGTCGCCGGCGGCCGGGCTGGACGGCCGGTGTCCGAGCCTTGTTTCCTCCGCCGTCAGGAGAGACTGAGCGAGCAGAGAAACATATCGAGAAGAGAGTGGGGGCGTTTGGGTTGGACTGGGATCGGACTCTTTGTTTTGTTCCAGCGAAATCAGCGGACAGCCGTTGATCGTGATGAAAAAACATATTTTTATATATTTTACATATTTCAGGTTGCATAAACACCAGCACATTTTTCATAAACTCGGTCAATCCTCAAATACAAAGAAATTTAACTTCATAGAAGTAGAGCTGCATGTAACTTGGAACAGCAGAAGTAGTAAATTTTGCCGCAGCGGTTGCAATCAACCATCAAACATAAAGTGGAAGTAAAACTCGCAAGAGGATGGCATTTTGGCGCTGAGACTCATCTACAACTGCCATGAACAATAAACTTAAAAGAGCGATTTCTTTAAAAATAAAATCTGATTTTTTTTGGCACCGAGGATGCTAGTGTGCTAGGAGTGTGCATAATTGAACGTATGATATTTGAGGAGCTCTTAAAACAATCGGCTGTCAAAGAACCTTCGAAAGAAGACATTTTAGAGACACGGATTCATTAACAAACAATGCACGTTGAAATCATTGGTTTGACTCGACTCTCGATCGCTACCACGTGGGCAGACCCTGCGCCAGCCGCACGTGAAGGCGTGGAGCAGCGCCCGGCGGCCACGATGCACGTTACATAGTACTCATAGGGGCGTTGCTATCTAGCACGCGCGCTGCAGCGAGCGGTTTCACACTTACCCTTTTTAGCAAATTTGAAGATTATGTTTGAGGTAAATCCTGGCCCCACCCCTGGCCCCATCCGTTGGAATCAGGGGGTGGTGAGATTATGTTTCACGGGGAGAGAAAAGGAGGGAGGGTCCAGTGCTGTACGCACGTATGTGGGCTGATATGGAAAGATGTGTGGGCCCATCTATCGTTGGTTTTCGAGAGCGCGAGGAAAGAGGAATCGCTCGTTCCAACGCTCGCTCGTGAAGGAGCGTTTCCGTACTCATAGATAAGTGCGGTGTCCTTGTCGGTCAAGGAGAGTTTAATTGAGTTCATCAACAGTTCACCCCCTCTTTTCTTTTCGTAATGGAACAGCTCACCCCTCTCAAGAAAAAAAGTTCATCAACAGTCGACTGATGGAATCATACCCGTTGTAGTTCTTCAAGCTACTCTTTCAGATGGTCATGCACACGCGTCTGTCAGGCTATGACAGACAAAGTAGCGCATCACAAGAACCTTGTGCTCTATAAGGCCAACTCCACCGCGCGATTCTATCTTATCCGTCCCCGTCCATTTGGGGTAAAACGGACAAACGAGACGGCCCAACGCGCGGGCGCAAACGGACTTTTGTTCGCTTTGTGTCCGCTTTTGACCCATCCCCGGCCCAAGTTTGTGTCGGTTTTGGGGTGAAACGGACAGCGCACGGACGGGCGGGACGCGCGCTTGTCCTCCCCTGGCCCGCCTGTCGGTGGGAGAAACCAAAACGCACCCACGCCCATTTGCCGCCATTTCCCCCAAACCCTTCCACGTCCCTCCCGCCGCCCCTCTCTCCCCCGGCCATGGCCGACGCCCCGCCGAGTTCCGGCGGCCTGGCCGTCGCCCCGCCCACAAAGGTGAAGAAGAAGGTGTCGTGGTTCCAAGTCTGAGAGTAGTGTAGGGGGGTAAGTATGGAGAGGCAAGATCTTAGCTATGGAGAAGTTGTAAGAACGCAAGGTTTACGAGTTCAGGCCCTTCTCGGAGGAAGTAATAGCCCTACGTCTCAGAGCCCCGGAGGCGGTCGACTGGATTATGAGAGTATGAATTACAGGGGTCCGAACCCTTTACACTAAGGAGGGGGGTGGCTTATATAGAGTCCGCCAGACCTCTCCGGCCCTTAGTTATGCAGTGTTTTAAGTACATTAAGGTCGGGCGTTACTGGTAACGCCCCTAATAAAGTGCTATGATGACCATAAAAGCTACTTAATGGCCGACCGTTAGCGTGCGGAGTGACTTTAGGTCTCCTGGCCGTCGGGTGGTTGGATCTTGGTCGAGTGGTTGCTTCTTGGTCGAGTGTCTTCGAGTCCTCGAGTGAAACACCGCCAAGTCGATTGAAATGTGATTTCTTCTGGAGGTGTCTTTGGGTAGGTCAGTTTGGACAGGTCCATGACCCTACCCTAGGTACATAGCTTCATCATTAGCCCCCGAATGGATCGAGATTTGAGTGGGAATGGGTTTGAGCACATCTCCGACTCATTTTTCATGTCGTGAGCATACCTTGTTTCGGATCAATGGACCAGAGTGATGACAACAACTTTCTTTTCAGTCGCCTTGATCCATTCTTAGGTTTTGTCGAGTGAGTTCTTATACTTGAAGAGTTCTGAGTGACGGTGCGGAGGAGATCTTCGGTCCGACGAGTTGTTCTGCTGCCCGCGGATTTCGTGGGATCCAAATTTCGGGAAGCGCGCAAGATGGGAGAGGCCGCAGTAAACGGATGGGATAGCGCGGAGCCGCCTCGATCCCCGCGCCACCTTTTTCGCCACATATCGCGCGTGCGATCGCCACGGGATTTGGCAGGGCCGTCCGGGCCTACCAGTCAGCCACTCGGAAGCAGCCTCATATAAGGTGTTGGGCCGGGGCTCTGTTCCGCACGCCACCATTCTCTCTCTGTTTTCTCCCGATTTATCCGCCACCCTTGCCCCCGTCTCGTCGCCGGATCTCCGCTCGAGCTCAAACTGCCACCATGGGGAAGGACAAGACGGCGGCGCTGGAACGCGCGAAGAAGGCAACCGCGAAGGCGAAGGGCAAGCGGACCAACCGGGGCGGATCCTCGTCGAGGTCCGGCCTGCCGGCGGGCTGGATCCAGGGCGACTGGATCCGCTCGGCAATCACGCAGGACGACCTCGACGACCTGGTGGAAGGGGTTTTTATCCCCCACAAGTCGGCTCGGCTCCCGGGAGACGAAACTGAGCTGCAGCCCAGAGAGGGTGAGTGCGTCCTCTTAGCCACTCACATAGATCGTGGGTTCTCGCTGCCTCCCCACCCTTTCTTCCGGGTTTTTTTGAACTTCTTTGGGGCTCAGCTCCACCATTTTACTCCGAATACCATAGTCTATCTGGCCGCTTTCGTGTCTATGTGCGAAAACTTCTTGGGCTGTCGACCGCACTGGGGGCTCTTCAAACATATCTTCACTTGCCATTCCCAGTCGGTCAAAAAGACCAAGTCGAGTGACGAGAGGACTCGGGCGATCCAGATGTGCGGTGGTCTGGGGATCCAGATGAGGAGCAAAAGTACTTTCCCAGCGATGATCCTTCCTGACTCAGTCCGGAGCTGGCAGTCGACTTGGTTTTACTGCAAGGATTAGCCGACCCCTGGCCAGTCGACTGGGCTTCCTCCTTTCTCCTTGGCTCGAGTGGAGAAGCCTGCTCCCCTGAAGATAGTTCCAGAAGAGAAGGCATAGGTCAAGGAGCTGGTCGAACGGGTCGTCCAGCTCGTCTGCGACGGAGTGACCGGGATGGATCTGCTGGAGGTCTTTCTCGGTCGACGCATCCAACCCCTTCAGGCGCGCGATCATCCGATGTGGATGTATTCTGGGCTCGAAGATACCACTCGGATCCACCCGGAGGAGGTCAGTGAGGATACCTTGGAGAGCTGGTTGAGAGGAATCACTGGCAACAAAAGACAACCCTCGGGGATCCAGGAGGGTGACTCCATTCGACAACTCGCGTCAGCCGGAGCAGGTATGTTTCTGTAAGTAACTTTCCGACTCTCCATGTGATGTCCCGTTTGCGGTCGACTGAATGTCTTTTGATTGTTATTTTTTCAGGCCCTCATTGAAATGTACTCGATGCCCAATGGAGAGCAAGGGCAAGACTTGGAAGGCGAGGCGAGCGACGGCGACAATGGCGAGTGGACTTCTGATGGTGAAGAGGATGGGGAAAGCGAAGACTCAAGCGACGAAGAAGAAGTTGAGTCGCCTCCTCGCAGGGAGAGGCGATCCAAACTTGCTCAAGAATGACCGAGCGTCCGTGAAAAGGCGACTGCTCAAGCTGGTCAATCTTCAAAGCGTCCTCGGATCTCTTCACCAACCCCGACCGAGAAAGCGCCCAAGCACCCCAAAGTTGCGGAGCCGAAAATCCAGAAGGCGTTGCCGAAGATTAAGATTGACATCCCCGTCGCTTCTGCGTAAGTGTCTTCCTCTGTATACACTCGACGCTCAGCGCCATTTGTTTTCTTGTTTTAACCGGATGAACCTTGGAACTGCCAGTGCTACCACTTCTAGGACCTCAACTTACAGGGATGATGATGAGGTGATGGAGGATGCGGTCACTTCTAATCCGGGTATGATTTCTGCCATACTGTCTTTGTTCGGTCGATTCAACTGCAATGTGCATTATTAGGTGACGTGATTTTGGCAATTGAACTTTGCACAGCTCCCAACATTATTGACCTCCCTGATGATGATGAAGAGCCCGAGAGGTCTTTGACGAGGAAGAATAGGCGAGCTCCTGCAAGCGAGGCGCTACAGTCGACGCCGAGGGCGGAACCAGTCGTTCAGGACACTCGCGGCGTCAATCGGGGTTCTGTTACCTTCGCTGTGCCACTGTCGAGTGCCTTGCCTTCTTCGTCGACTGCTCAGGCCCCTGTCGACCCGCCTTCAGTTTTTGCGACCCATCATGTCCTAGAGGACGAGGTGAATGCTGCTAGGGAAGCCATACGCCAGGCGGGCATTATGATGGAGAAGATGAAGACGGTGCGGGACGCCAGCCAAACCGCCTATGATGCCAACTTGGCTCTCCAGAACAACGTTCAGGTTAGTTAGTCGCCGCTTGTTGTGTTAGGATATGCTACCTGAAGATTCTTTCCGAAAATCTTTGCATCTGTACACCCACTGGGTGCGTCGATTGAATTTTTGGACTAGTGGGGGCACGCTGAGTGCACCCACTGGGTGTAGTCCCCGAGACTATGGTGGGCTGCTGGCAGTCGACTGTAGTCTTTGTATTTTATTGAATGTATAAACCAAACTGGTAGTTTGTCTCTTCCACTCAGTCTGGTTGAGTGGGATCAGAACCGGTGGGGGCACGCAAAGTGCACCCACTGGGTGTAGTCCCCGAGACTACGGTGGACTGCTGGCAGTCGACTATAGTTTGAGTTCTACTTTCTCTCTTTCTGCCTTTTTTCCGATCTGGTTGAGTGGGATCAGAACCGGTGGGGGCACGCAAAGTGCACCCACTAGGTGTAGTCCCCGAGACTACGGTGGACTGCTGGCAGTCGACTGTAGTCTGAGTTCTACTTTCTCTCTTTCTACCTGGCGCGCCATTTTTTTACTTCCTGTACTCGACTTCGGCGGGCCGGTCGAGTGGGATCAGAACCGGTGGGGGCACGCAAAGTGCACCCACTGGGTGTAGTCCTCGAGACTATGGTGGACTGCGGGCAGTCGACCGTAGTCTTAGTATTTATTGCCTTTGTTGTTTTTCGCTGTAAAATAACTTCTCCTCTTTGATTGCAGAAATCCTGTGATCTGGGAGCTCGCTTTGCTGATTTGGAGAAACAGCAGATCCAACTGAACCTTGACTTGGAGCTGGCCAAGACAGAGCTGCAAAAGGCTAAGGATGGTGCCAATGGTAAGATGAGTTTGTCGACTGGTTTGCCTTGGGCTTGAGTACCTTTCTGCTCTTTCTAAATCAAGCACCATTTCTTTGCAGAAGATCTGAGAGAAGCTCTGGCAAAGAAGGACCAGGATCTGGCTGCTGCCCGAAAGGAAGCTGACGACAGAGTCGCTCTGGCCGAACAGAAGCTGGCTTCGGTCGGCCAGTTGGAAGAAGAGAATACCAGGCTGAAGTCTGCTCTGAATGACTCCAACAAGGAGTGCTCGCGCTAGAAGAAGGCGAATCTCGTCCAGTGCGAGAAAATGGAAAGCATTGCTCGCGTGAGGGATGATCTGGAGAGCTATCTGAGAAGTCTTGCCAAGAAGTTGTTCATCAAGCTTGAAGGTGCACATTCTGTTCCGACTGATTTTTTTTGTGTCGACTCAGTGTACGAAAATTGACTTATCCTTGGATCGTGAATGCAGAGTTTTGCCAGAACTTTGAAGAGGAGACTGGGCGGATCGAACCAGGTTTGGATCCAATCAACTCTCCCGTGAAAGATGAAACTGCCATGAATCTGCTCCAACTGGAATCTCGCATCGACGGTGCCATGGACTACTTGGCTCGACTGAAGGTTGCCATGTCACGGATCGACCCGGCACTTTGGCCAGAGGCCACACTCCAAAACAATCTTGAGTCTCTGATGACTCGACTTAACGGAATCCCTGACCGAGTGCAGGAGTGGAAGAAGTCTTCTGCTCGGTGTGGCGTTGATGTGGCTCTGTCTTTGGTTCGTGTCCACTGCAAGGAGGTGTGACAAGATAAGCTAGCCGCAATCAAGGTCGCCAACACCCAGAAGCACGACTTCCGAACTTTTATGGAGACTTTCATTGCTGCCGCCACTCGGATTGCCGATGGCGTCGACCTGGACGAGTTCGTCGAGCCTGCCAGCCCTCCTCCTGCGGAGTGAACAAACTTTTATGCCCCACCTTAAATTTGCCTCGGAATGCCGAGTGGTTTTTGTAACCGTTAAACTCTTTCGGGCTGAATGCCTGAGCACTTTGACCTGTGGTTCGGACCCTTTAGGATTTATCTGAACTCGGTTTATCGTTGAATATCTTTATGAATCCCCCGTCGAGTGGAAATAGTTCTTCTTTCGAGACAACTTTTTTGTACTTGTGGCGCGGCTCCGAAGGGGAAGGTAGCAGTCGACCTGCACCTCGTTACTACAGAGCAGGATGGAGTGCACGTTGTATTTGTGGCGAAGCTCTCCAAGGAGGAGGTGGCCGTCGATGTGCAGCTTGTTACTGCAGAGCGGGATGTTTTTCGTACTTAGGCGAGTACCTGACCGCAGCTAAGTCTTCAAACGAGAAAACTTAGGCAAGTACCGGACTGCACCTAAGCCCTCGAGTGGGAGGACTGCTCTCCACTCGGTAGGATTTTTCAAACTTAGGCGAGTGCCTGACTGCAGCTAAGTCCTCAAGCGAGAGAACTTAGGCGAGTATTGGACTGCAGCTAAGCCTCCGAGTGGGAGGGCTGCTCTCCAGTCGGTAGGATTTTTTGTTTTTCAAACTTAGGCGAGTGCCTGACTGCAGCTGAGTCCTCAAGAGAGAGAACTTAGGCCAGTACTGGACTGCAGCTAAGCCCCCGAGTGGGAGGGATGCTCTCCACTCGGTAGGATTTTTTCAAACTTAGGCGAGTGCCTGACTGCAGCTAAGTCCTCAGGAGAGAGAACTTAGGCGAGTACTGGACTGCAGCTAAGCCCCCAAGTGGGAGGGATGCTCTCCACTCGGTAGGATTTTTTCAAACTTAGGCGAGTGCCTGACTGCAGCTAAGTCCTCAAGAGAGAGAACTTAGGCGAGTACTGGACTGCAGCTAAGCCCCCGAGTGGGAGGGCTGCTCTCCACTCGGTAGGATTTTTTTCAAACGTAGGTGAGTGCGTGACTGCAGCTAAGTCCTTAAGCGAGAGAACTTAGGCGAGTACTGGACTGCAGCTAAGCCCCCAAGTGGGAGGGCTGCTCTCCACTCGGTAGGATTTTTTCAAACTTAGGCGAGTGCCTGACTGCAGCTAAGTCCTCAAGCGAGAGAACTTAGGCGAGTACTGGACTGCAGCTAAGCCCCTGAGTGGGAGGGCTGCTCTCCACTCGGTAGGATTTTTTCAAACTTAGGCGAGTGCCTGACTGCAACTAAATCCTCAAGCGAGATAACTTAGGTGAGTACTGGACTGCAGCTAAGCCCCCGAGTGGGAGGGCTGCTCTCCACTCGGTAGGATTTTTTTTCAAACTTAGGCGAAACGGATTCGCAGCTAAGACTCCGAGTGGGAGGCTGGCTCGCCACTCGGTAGGAAATTGTTTTTATAAACTTAGGCGAAGCGGATTCGCAGCTAAGCCACCCACTGGGGGATTTCTTACGTAAACAAAAACAATAATAATCACTGGGAAAATTATAATGCTCTTGTCTTTGATAAATAAACTACAGGAGTTTTTTCTTATTACATCTTATCTGAATGATAACTCAAGTATAAAAGGGGTGGAGTAGCTCCGCATTCCAGGCTCGTGGCTCATCAATCTGGCGATCGACATTGTAGAGGTGGTATGCTCCATTGTGGAGGACTCTGGTGACTATGAAGGGGCCTTCCCAAGTAGGAGCGAGCTTGTGTGGTTTCTGTTGATCCACTCGGAGGACTAAGTCTCCTTCTTGGAAGGCTCGGCTCTTCACGTTTCTGGCATGGAATCGACGCAAGTCTTGCTGATAGATGGTCGATCGAATCAAGGCCATTTCTCTTTCTTCTTCTAGGAGGTCGATTGCGTCCTGCCGGGCTTGTTCTGCTTCATCTTCAGAGTAGAGCTCGACTCGGGGAGCGTTGTGAAGCAGGTCACTCGGTAAGACTGCCTCGGCTTCGTAGACCAGAAAGAATGGGGTTCTTCCGGTTGATCGATTCGGGGTTGTTCTTAATCCCCAAAGGACTGATGGAAGCTCGTCGACCCATGCACCTGCTGCATGCTTGAGATCGCGCATCAATCGGGGTTTCAGTCCTTTGAGAATCAGGCCGTTCGCCCTTTCTGCTTGCCCATTCGACTGGGGGTGAGCGACCGAAGCATAGTCGACTCGAGTGCCCTGAGAGGCGCAAAAGGCCCTGAATTTGTCGGAATCGAAGTTTGACCCGTTGTCGGTGATGATGCTGTGTGGAACTCCATATTTGAATATCAACTCTCTGATGAAACTGATAGCGGTGCAAGCATCAAGATTCTTGATAGGCTTGGCTTCAATCCATTTGGTTAACTTGTCGACTGCTACCAGTACATGAGTGAAGCCGCTCCTGCCTGTTCTCAGTGGTCCAACCATGTCCAGCCCCCAAACAGCGAAGGGCCAGACGAGTGGAATGGTTTTCGGGGCTGACGCGGGCTTGTGCGGCATATTGGAGTAATACTGACATCCTTCACATTTGTTAACTATCTCTTTTGCCATCTCATTGGCTCTTGGCCAGTAGAACCCCGCTCGGTATGCTTTAGCCACAATGGTCCGAGAGGACGCATGATGACCACAGGTCCTCGAGTGGATATCGTTAAGGATCATCTGACCTTCTTCTGGTGTAATACACTTCTGGCCGACCCCAGTCGCGCTTTCTCTATATAACTGTCCATTTATGACTGTAAAGGCCTTGGATCGACGGACGATCTGTCGATCCTCTTCTTCGTCTTCTGGGAGTTCTTTCCTTAGGATGTACGCGATGTACGGTTCTGTCCAGACGGGAGTGATAACCAAGACTTCCATGATCAGGTCGACCACAGCTGGAACTTCAACTTCAGTCGGATCCGTGGCGCTTTTTGGCTGCGGGGCCTCTTCAGTGAAGGGATCCTCCTGGACTGATGGTGTGTGGATGTGTTCCAAAAACACATTGCTGGGAATGGCTTCTCTTTTGGAACCTATTTTTGCTAGATCATCAGCTGCTTGATTTTTCAGTCGGGGTATGTGATGAAGCTCTAACCCCTCGAATTTCTTCTCCAACTTTCTCACTGCATTGCAATAACTAGTCAGGGCTGGACTTCTGACGTCCCATTCCTTCATCACTTGAGTCGCCATAGACCATGAGGCGATGGACGCCGAGTGAAATGGCCATGCGCAACCCATATAAAAGTGCTTCGTATTCTGCCTCGTTGTTAGAGGAATCAAAGTGGATTTGAAGAACATATCTGAGTTTATCTCCTCTGGGGGATACCAACACCACTCCGGCGTCGGAACCATTTAGCATCTTGGAACGGTCGAAGAACATGGTCCAATGCTCCGAGTGAACCTGAGTCGGCAGTTGCTGTTCAATCCACTCGGCGACGAAATCCGCGATTACCTGGGACTTGATAGCTTTCTTTGCCTCAAACTTGATATCTAGAGGGAGGAGTTCAATCACCCATTTTGCCACTTGACCAGTTGCGTCCCTGTTATGCAAGATCCCTGACAACGGAGTGTCGCTGACGACTGTAATGGAATGATCAGAGAAGTAGTGGGCAACTTTCTTTGTGGTCATATAAATCCCATATACGAGCTTCTGATAATGAGGATATCTTTGCTTCAATGGGGTCAAGACTTCAGAAATATAATACACTGGGCGCTGAACTTTGAAGGTTTTCCCTTCTTCTTCCCGCTCAACCGTAAGTACCATACTGACGACTTGTCCTGTGGCTGCAATGTAAAGCAGCAAAGGCTCCTTGCTGATTGGGGCAGCAAGCACCGGCTGGATGGAGAGCAGAGCTTTGAGCTCTGCGAACGCTGCGTCAGCTTCAGGAGTCCACTCGAACTTGTCAGACTTCTTCATCAATCGGTAAAGAGGCAATGCCTTTTCACCGAGACGAGATATGAATCGACTTAGGGCGGCCAAGCAACCAGTAAGCTTCTGAACATCGTGCACTCGCATAGGACTTTTCATTCGGAGTATAGTACCGACTTTTTCTGGATTGGCGTCGATTCCCCGTTCGGAAACGAGAAAACCGAGTAACTTTCCGCCAGGAACCCCGAATGTGCATTTTGATGGATTAAGCTTGATATCAAACCTTCTGAGGTTGGCAAAGGTTTCAGCAAGGTCAGTCAGCAGGTCGGAACCCTTCCCTGACTTGACCACAATATCATCCATGTACGCCTCCACATTCCGACTGATTTGGGTGAGCAAACACTTCTGAATCATCCTCATGAATGTGGCTCCGGCATTCTTGAGGCCGAATGGCATGGTAACATAACAGAAGCACCTGAATGGAGTGATGAAAGCTGTTTTGATCTCGTCAGGCCCATACAGACGGATCTGATGGTACCCGGAATAGGCGTCTAAAAAAGACAGTCGCTCACATCCCGCAGTCGAGTCGACTATCTGGTCGATGCGGGGGAGAGGAAAATGATCTTTCGGGCAGGCCCGATTGATATGTTTAAAGTCAATGCACATGCGAAGTGACCTGTCCTTCTTGGGGACCATGACAACATTGGCGAGCCACTCGAAGTGGTAGATTTCTTGGATGAACTCCGCCGCTAAGAGCCGAGACACCTCTTCGCCAATGGCCTTTCTCTTCTGGACGGCGGACCGTCGGAGATGTTCCTTGACAGGTTTTACTTTTGAGTTGACTCTTAGGCGGTGCTCAGCCAGCTCCCTGGGAACACCCGGCATGTCAGAGGGCTTCCATGCGAAAATGTCCCAGTTCTCACGGAGGAACTGGATGAGCGCTTCTTCCTATTTGGAGTCGAGTGTTGTCGAGATATGAGTTGGAGCAGCGCTGGGGTCGGTCGGGTGGATGTGAGCTGTCTTCGTATCGCCAGTCGACTGAAAAGCCGACTCTGTAGCAGGCTTCTTGGCTCGCAACAAATCACTCGGGTCTGCAGTCTTCTGGTATTTCTGCAACTCCACCACTGCCATTTGAGCATCAGCGATCTTCGAACCTTTCTGAAAACATTCTTCCGCTTTCTTCCGATTGCGCGTAATAGTGATCACACCTTTGGGGCCAGGCATCTGCCATGAAGCGTGCATAAGCCGGCCTCCCCAAAATAGCGTGGTAGGCACTCTGGAAGTCTACAACTTCAAATGTCATTTTTTCTTTGCAGTAATTTTTGGAATCACCGAAAACCACATCAAGAGCAATCTGGCCGAGTGATTCAGCCTTCTTCCCAGGAATGACTCCATGGAAACTCATGTTGCTGGCACTGAGTCTGGACATCGGAATGCCCATCCCTTTCAACGTCTCAGCATACAATATGTTCAAACCACTGCCACCATCCATCAGGACTTTGGTCAGTCGAGTGCCTTCAACAACTGGGTCGACCACCAAAGCTTGCCTCCCAGGGGTGGCGATGTGCGTTGGGTGGTCGGACTGGTCGAATGTTATGGCAGTCTGAGACCATTTCAGGTAACTAGGTGTCGCCGGAGCGACCATATTCACCTCTCGGTTAATAACTTTCAGTCGACTTTTGCTTTCAACATCGGCAAAAATCATCAGAGTGGAATTGACCTGAGGGTATCCGTCATCACTGTCTTCTTTGTCCTCGACCTTGTCCGACTCCTTTTCCTTACCTTTGGGCTGCTTGCCCTGGAACTGCTGGATAAAGAGTCGACACTGTCGAGTGGTATGTTTCGGGTAAATAAAATTACCCTCTTCATCTTTCTTTGTGTGGACGAGACATGGTAAGTCCAACACATCATTTCCGTCCTGGTCTTTAACCTTTTTGGGGTTCCAAGGTCCTTTAGGTTTCCCTTTAAATTTTCCTTGGGTTAAAGCCAAGGCTTCCCCGGGAGCCGCTGGCTCGGCTTTCCGCTTCTGTTTCCGATTGGAATTTCCTCTGGTTTCTTGGGCGACTGACTTGAGCTTGCCACTCCTGAGTCGATCCTCATCTTCACCATTAGCGTACTTGGTGGCAATCTCCATCATCCGATTCAGGGACATATCTCCGGTTCGACCGAATTTCAAATTTAGTTCTCTGTACTTGACGCCTTCCTTGAAGGCACAAACTGAAGGAAATATGCTCTAGAGGCAATAATAAAGTTATTATTTATTTCCTTATATCATGATAAATGTTTATTATTCATGCTAGAATTGTATTAACCGGAAACATAATACATGTGTGAATACATAGACAAACAGAGTGTCACTAGTATGCCTCTACTTGACTAGCTCGTTAATCAAAGATGGTTATGTTTCGTAACCATGGACAAAAGAGTTGTTATTTGATTAACGAGGTCACATCATTAGTTGAATGATCTGATTGACATGACCCATTCCATTAGCTTAGCACCCGATCGTTTAGTATGTTGCTATTGCTTTCTTCATGACTTATACATGTTCCTATGACTATGAGATTATGCAACTCCCGTTTGCCGAAGGAACACTTTGGGTGCTACCAAACGTCACAACGTAACTGGGTGATTATAAAGGAGTACTACAGGTGTTTCCAATGGTAGATGTTGGGTTGGCGTATTTCGAGAATAGGATTTGTCACTTCGATTGTCGGAGAGGTATCTCTGGGCCCTCTCGGTAATACACATCACATAAGCCTTGCAAGCATTATAACTAAGATGTTAGTTGTGAGATGATGTATTACGGAACGAGTAAAGAGACTTGCCAGTAACGAGATTGAACTAGGTATTGGATACCGACGATCGAATCTCGGGCAAGTAACATACCGATGACAAAGGGAACAACGTATGTTGTTATGTGGTCTGACCGATAAAGATCTTCGTAGAATATGTAGGAGCCAATATGGGCATCCAGGTCCCGCTATTGGTTATTGACCGGAGACGTGTCTCGGTCATGTCTACACTGTTCTCGAACCGTAGGGTCCGCACGCTTAACGTTACGATGATAGTTATTATGAGTTTATGCATTTTGATGTACCGAAGGTAGTTCGGAGTCCTGGATGTGATCACGGACATGACGAGGAGTCTCGAAATTGTCGAGACATAAATATTGATATATTGGAAGCCTATATTTGGATATCGGAAGTGTTCCGGGTGAAATCGGGATTTTACCGGAGTACCGGGAGGTTACCGGAACCCCCCGGGAACCATATGGGCCTTATTGGGCCTTGGTGGAAAGGTGAAAGGGGCAGCCCAAGGTGGGCTGCGCGCCTCCCCCCTCCCCTAGTCCTATTAGGACTAGGAGAGGTGGTCGGCCCCCTTCTCTCTCTCTCTCTCTCTCTCTCTCTCTCTCGAGGAATCCTATTAGGAATAGGATTGAGGGGGGGGGGGAGTCCTACTCCCGGTAGGAGTAGGACTCCTCCTGCGCCCTCCTCCTTGGCCGGACAGCCCTCCCCCTTGGATCCTTTATATACGGGGGCAAGGGGCACCTCTAGACACACAAGTTGATCCTTGGTGATCGTTCCTTAGCCGTGTGCGGTGCCCCCTGCCACCAAATTCCACCTTGATCATATTGTTGCAGTGCTTAGGCGAAGCCCTGCGTCGGTAGTACATCAAGATCGTCACCATGCCGTCGTGCTGACGGAACTCTTCCTTAACGCTTTGCTGGATCGGAGCCCGAGGATCGTCATCGAGCTGAACGTGTGCTAAGAACTTGGAGGTGCCGGAGTAATGGTGCTTGGATCGGTCGGATCGGGAAGACGTACGACTACTTCCTCTATGTTGTGTGATCGCTTCCGCAGTCGGTCTGCGTTGGTACATAGACAACACTCTCCCCTCTCATTGCTATGCATCACCATGATCTTGCGTGTGCGTAGGAATTTTTTTGAAATTACTACGTTCCCCAACAGTGGCATCCGAGCCTAGGTTTTATGGTTTGATGTTATATGCACGAGTAGAACACAAGTGAGTTGTGAAGGAAATATGCCCTAGAGGCAATAATAAAGTTATTATTTATTTCCTTACATCATGATAAATGTTTATTATTCATGCTAGAATTGTATTAACCGGAAACATAATACATGTGTGAATACATAGACCAACAGAGTGTCACTAGTATGCCTCTACTAGACTAGCTCGTTAATCAAAGATGGTTATGTTTCCTAACCATGAACAAAGAGTTGTTATTTGATTAACGAGGTCACATCATTAGTTGAATGATCTGATTGACATGACCCATCCCATTAGCTTAGCACCCGATTGTTTAGTATGTTGCTATTGCTTTCTTCATGACTTATACATGTTCCTATAACTATGAGATTATGCAACTCCCGTTTACCGGAGGAACACTTTGGGTACTACCAAACGTCACAACGTAACTGGGTGATTATAAAGGAGTACTACAGGTGTCTCCAATGGTAGATGTTGGGTTGGCGTATTTCGAGATTAGGGTTTTGTCACTCCGATTGTCGGAGAGGTATCTCTGGGCCCTCTCGGTAATGCACATCACATAAGCCTTGCAAGCACTGCAACTAATATGTTAGTTGTGAGATGATGTATTACGGAACGAGTAAAGAGACTTGCCAGTAACGAGATTGAACTAGGTATTGGATACCGACGATCGAATCTCGGGCAAGTAACATACCGATGACAAAGGGAACAACGTATGTTGTTATGCGGTCTGACCGATAAAGATCTTCGTAGAATATGTAGGAGCCAATATGGGCATCCAGGTCCCGCTATTGGTTATTGACCGGAGACGTGTCTCGGTCATGTCTACATTGTTCTCGAACCATAGGGTCCGCACGCTTAACGTTACGATGATAGTTATTATGAGTTTATGCATTTTGATGTACCGAAGGTTGTTCGGAGTCCCAGATGAGATCACGGACATGACGAGGAGTCTCGAAATGGTCGAGACGTAAAGATTGATATATTGGAAGCCTATGTTTGGACATAGGAAGTGTTCCGGGTGAAATCGGGATTTTACCGGAATACCGGGAGGGTTACCGGAACCCCCCCGGGAGACTAATGGGCCTATTGGGCCTTAGTGGAAAAAGAGAAAAAGGGAAAAACCCACAAGCTGGCCGGCGCCCCCCTTCCCCAAGTCCTAGTAGGACTAGGATAGGGGCCGGCCCCCCTTCTCTCTCTTTTTCCCCCCGGGAGTCCTAATAGGATTAGGATTGGGGGGAGGAGTCCTACTCCCGGTGGGAGTAGGACTCCCCTGCGCCTCCTCTCCCTGGCCGGCCGGCTCCCCCTCCCCCAACCTTTATATACGGGGGCAGGGGGCACCCCAAGATACACAACTTGATCCTTGAGATCGTTCCTTAGCCGTGTGCGGTGCCCCTTGCCACCAAATTCCACCTCGATCGTACCGTTGTAGTGCTTAGGCGAAGCCCTGCGTCGGTAGTACATCAAGATCGTCATCATGCCGTCGTGCTGACGGAACTCTTCCTCGACGCTTTGCTGGATCGGAGCCCGAGGAACGTCATCGAGCTGAACGTGTGCTAAGAACTCGGAGGTGCCGGAGTAACGGTGCTTGGATCGGTCGGATCGGGAAGAAGACGTACGACTACTTCCTCTATGTTGTGTGATCGCTTCCGCAGTCGGTCTGCGTTGGTACGTAGACAACACTCTCCCCTCTCGTTGCTGTGCATCACCATGATCTTGCGTGTGCGTAGGAAAATTTTCGAAATTACTGCGTTCCCCAACAGTGGCATCCGAGCCTAGGTTTTATGGTTTGATGTTATTTGCACGAGTAGAACACAAGTGAGTTGTGGGCGATACAAGTCATACTGCCTACCAGCATGTCATACTTTGGTTCGGCGGTATTGTTGGGTGAGACGATCCGGACCAACATTACGCGTACTCTTACACGAGACCGGTTCCCTCGACGTGCTTTGCACATAGATGGCTTGCGGAAGACTGTCTCTCCAACTTTAGTTGAACCAAGTGTGACTACGCCCGGTCCTTGAGAAGGTTAAAACAGAGTCTATTTGACAAACTATCGTTGTGGTTTTGATGCGTAGGTGAGATGTGTTCTTACTTAAGCCCGTAGCAGCCACGTAAAACTTGCAACAACAAAGTAGAGGACGTCTAACTTGTTTTTGCAGGGTATGTTGTGATGTGATATGGTCAAGGCATGATGCTGATTTTATTGTATGAGATGATCATGTTTTGTAACCGAGTTATCGGCAACTGGCAGGAGCCATATGGTTGTCGCTTTATTGTATGCAATGCAATCGCGATGTAATGCTTTACTTTATTACTAAGCGGTAGTGATAGTCGTGGAAGCATAAGATTGGCGAGATGACAACGATGCTACGATGGAGATCAAGGTGTCGCGCCGGTGACGATGGTGATCATGACGGTGCTTCGGAGATGGAGATCACAAGCACAAGATGATGATGGCCATATCATATCACTTATATTGATTGCATGTGATGTTTATCCTTTTATGCATCTTATCTTGCTTTGATTGACGGTAGCATTATAAGATGATCTCTCACTAAATTATCAATAACTGTTCTCCCTGAGTATGCACCGTTGCCAAAGTTCTTCGTGCCCAGACACCACATGATGATCGGATGTGATAAGCTCTACGTTCAAATACAACGGGTGCAAAACAGTTGCACACGCAGAATACTCAGGTTATACTTGACGAGCCAAGCATATACAGATATGGCCTCGGAACACGGAGACCGAAAGGTCGAGCGTGAATCATATAGGAGATATGATCAACATAACGATGTTCACCATTGAAAACTACTCCATCTCACGTGATGATCGGTTATGGTTTAGTTGATTTGGATCACATGATCACTTAGAGGATTAGAGGGATATCTATCTAAGTGGGAGTTCTTAAGTAATATGATTAATTGAACTTAAATTTATCATGAACTTAGTCCTGGTAGTATTTTGCAAATTATGTTGTAGATCAATAGCTCGTGTTGTTGCTTCCCTGTGTTTATTTTGATATGTTCCTAGAGAAAATTGTGTTGAAAGATGTTAGTAGCAATGTTGCGGATTGGATCCGTGATCTGAGGTTTATCCTCATTGCTGCACAGAAGAAATATGTCCTTGATGCACCGCTAGGTGACAGACCTATTGCAGGAGCAGATGCAGACGTTATGAACGTTTGGCTAGCTCAATATGATGACTACTTGATAGTTTAGTGCACCATGCTTGATAGCTTAGAATCGGGACTTCAAAGACGTTTTGAACGTCATGGACCATATGAGATGTTCCAGGAGTTGAAGTTAATATTTCAAGCAAATACCCGAGTTGAGAGATATGAAGTCTCCAACAAGTTCTATAGCCAAAAGATGGAGGAGAATCGCTCAACTAGTGAGCATGTGCCCAGATTGTCTGAGTACTACAATCGCTTGAATCAAGTGGGAGTTAATCTTCCAGATAAGATAGTGATTGACAGAATTCTCTAGTCACCATCACCAAGTTAGTAGAACTTTGTGATGAACTATAATATGCAAGGGATGACAAAAGTAATTCCTAAGCTCTTCGTGATACTGAAATCAACGAAGGTAGAAATCAAGAAAAACATCAAGTGTTGATGGTTGACAAGACCACTAGTTTCAAGAAAAGGGCAGAAGGCAGAAGGGGAACTTCAAGAAGAACGGCAAGCAAGTTGCTGCTCAAGTGAAGAAGCCCAAGTCTGATCCTAAGCCTGAGACTAAGTACTTCTACTGCAAAGGGACTGGTCACTGGAAGCGGAACTACCCCAAGTGATTGGCGGATAAGAAGGATGGCAAAGTGAACATAAGTATATTTGATATACATGTTATTGATGTGTACTTTACTAGTGTTTATAGCAACCCCTTAGTATTTGATGCTAGTTCAGTTGCTAAGAGTAGTAACTCGAAACGGGAGTTGCAGAATAAACAGAGACTAGTTAAGGGTGAAGTGACGATGTGTGTTGGAAGTGGTTCCAAGATTGATATGATCATCATCGCACACTCCCTATAATTTCGGGATTAGTGTTAAACCTAAATAAGTGTTATTTGGTGTTTGCGTTGAACATGAATATGATTTGATCATGTTTATTGTAATACGGTTATTCATTTAAGTAAGAGAATAAATTGTTGTTCTGTTTACATGAATAAAACCTAATATGGTTACACACCCAATGAAAATAGTTCATTGGATCTCGATCTTAATAATACACATATTCATAATATTGAAACCAAAAGATGCAAAGTTAATAATGATAGTGCAACTTATTTGTGGCACTGCTGTTTAGGTCATATCGGTGTAAAGCGCATGAAGAAACTCCATACTGATGGGCTTTTGGAACCACTTGATTATGAATCACTTGGTACTTGCGAACCGTGCCTCATAGGCAAGATGACCAAAACACCGTTCTCCGGTACTATGGAGAGAGCAACAGATTTATTGGAAATCATACATACCGATGTATGTGGTCTGATGAATATTGAGGCTCATGGCGGATATCGTTATTTTCTCACCTTCACAGATGATTTAAGCAGATATGGGTATATCTACTTGATGAAACATAAGTCTGAAACATTTGAAAAGTTCAAAGAATTTCAGAGTGAGGTGAAAAACATCGTGACAAGAAAATAAAGTTTCTACGATCTGATCGCGGAGACAAATATTTGAGTTACGAGTTTGGTCTTCAGTTAAAACAATGTGAAATAGTTTCACTACTCACGCCACCTGGAACACCACGTCATAATGGTGTGTCCGAACGTCATAACCGTACTTTATTGGATATAGTGCAATCTATGATGTATCTTACCGATTTACCACTATTGTTTTTGGGTCATGCATTAGAGACAGCTGCATTCACGTTAAAAAGGGGCACCATCTATATCCGTCGAGACGACGCCTTATGAACTATGGTTTGGCGAGAAACCAAAGTTGTCGTTTCTTAAAGTTTGGGGTTGCGATGCTTATATGAAAAAGTTTCATCCTGATAAGCTCAAAACTCAAATCGGAGAAGTGCATCTTCATAGGATATCCAACGGAAACTATTGGATACACCTTCTATCACAGATCCGAAGGCAAGACTTTTTGTTGCTAAATTCGGAAACTTTCTGGAGAAGGAGTTTCTCTCGAAAGAAGTGAGTAGGAGGAAAGTAGAACTTGACGAGGTAACTGTACCTGCTCCCTTATTGGAAAGTAGTACATCACAGAAAAATGTTTCTGTGACACCTACACCAGTTAGTGAGGAAGCTAATGATGATGATCATGAAACTTCAGAACAAGACACTACTGAACCTCGTAGATCAACCAGAGTAAGATCCGCGCCAGAGTGGTACGGTAATCCTGTTCGGGAAGTCATGCTACTAGATCATGATGATCCTGCGAACTATGAAGAAGCGATGGTGAGCCCAGATTCCGCAAAGTGGCTTGAAGCCATGAAATCTGAGATATGATCCATGTATGAGAACAAAGTATGGACTTTGGTTGACTTGCCCGATGACCGGCGAGCCATAGAAAATAAATGGATCTTCAAGAGGAAGACGGACGCTGATAGTAGTGTTACTATCTACAAAGCTAGAATTGTCGCAAAAGGTTTTCGACAAGTTCAAGGTGTTGACTACGATGAGATTTTCTCACTCGTATCTATGCTTAAGTCTGTCCGAATCATGTTAGTAATTGCCGCGTTTTATGAAATCTGGCAAACGGATAAACAAAACTGCATTCCCTAATGGATTTATTAAAGAAGAGTTGTATATGATGCAACCAGAAGGTTTTGTCAATCCAAAAGGTGCTAACAAAATGTGCAAGCACCAGCGATCCATCTGTGGACTGGTGCAAGCATCTCGGAGTTGGAATATACGCTTTGATGAGTTGATCAAAGCATATAGTTTTATACAGACTTGCGGTGAAGCCTGTATTTACGAGAAAGTGAGTGGGAGCACTACAACATTTCTGATAAGTATATGTGAATGACATATTGTTGATCGGAAATAATGTAGAATTATTCTGTAAAAGTTAAATGGAGTGTTTGAAAGGAGTTTTTCAAAGAAAGACTTCGGTAAAGCTGCTTACATATTGAGCTTCAAGATCTATAGAGATAGATCAAGACGCTTGATAAGTTTTTCAATAAGTACATACCTTGACAAGATTTTGAAGTAGTTCAAAATGGAACAGTCAAAGAAAAAGTTTCTTGCCTGTGTTACAAGGTGTGAAGTTGAGTAAGACTCAAAGCCCGACCACGGCAGAAGATAGAAAGAGAATGAAAGTCATTCCCTATGCCTTGGCCATAGGTTCTATAAAGTATGTCATGCTGTATACCAGATCTATTGTATACCCTGCACTGATTTGGCAAGGGAGTACAATAGTGATCTAGGAGTAGATCACTGGACAGCGGTCAGAATTATCCCTAGTAAAATAAGGATATGTTTCTCGATTATGGACGTGACAAAAAGGTTCGTCGTAAAGGGTTACGTCGATACAAGTTTTTGACACTGATCCAGATGAATCTAAAGTCTCAATCTGGATACATATTGAAAGTGGGAGCAATTAGCTAGAGTAGCTCCGTGTAGAGCATTGTAGACATAGAACTTGCAAAATACTTACGGATCTGAATGTGACAGACCCGTTGACTAAAATTATCTCACAAGCAAAACATGATCACACCTTAGTACTCTTTGGGTGTTAATCACATAGATATGTGAACTAGATTACTGACTCTAGTAAACCCTTTGAGTGTTGGTCACATGACGATGTGAACTATGGGTGTTAATCACATGGTGATGTGAACTACTGCTGTTAAATCACATGGCGATGTGAACTAGATTATTGACTCTAGTGCAAGTGGGAGACTGAAGGAAATATGCCCTAGAGGCAATAATAAAGTTATTATTTATTTCCTTACATCATGATAAATGTTTATTATTCATGCTAGAATTGTATTAACCGGAAACATAATACATGTGTGAATACATAGACCAACAGAGTGTCACTAGTATGCCTCTACTAGACTAGCTCGTTAATCAAAGATGGTTATGTTTCCTAACCATGAACAAAGAGTTGTTATTTGATTAACGAGGTCACATCATTAGTTGAATGATCTGATTGACATGACCCATCCCATTAGCTTAGCACCCGATCGTTTAGTATGTTGCTATTGCTTTCTTCATGACTTATACATGTTCCTATAACTATGAGATTATGCAACTCCCGTTTACTGGAGGAACACTTTGGGTACTACCAAACGTCACAACGTAACTGGGTGATTATAAAGGAGTACTACAGGTGTCTCCAATGGTAGATGTTGGGTTGGCGTATTTCGAGATTAGGGTTTTGTCACTCCGATTGTCGGAGAGGTATCTCTGGGCCCTCTCGGTAATGCACATCACATAAGCCTTGCAAGCACTGCAACTAATATGTTAGTTGTGAGATGATGTATTACGGAACGAGTAAAGAGACTTGCCAGTAACGAGATTGAACTAGGTATTGGATACCGACGATCGAATCTCGGGCAAGTAACATACCGATGACAAAGGGAACAACGTATGTTGTTATGCGGTCTGACCGATAAAGATCTTCGTAGAATATGTAGGAGCCAATATGGGCATCCAGGTCCCGCTATTGGTTATTGACCGGAGACGTGTCTCGGTCATGTCTACATTGTTCTCGAACCGTAGGGTCCGCACGCTTAACGTTACGATGACAGTTATTATGAGTTTATGCATTTTGATGTACCGAAGGTTGTTCGGAGTCCCAGATGAGATCACGGACATGACGAGGAGTCTCGAAATGGTCGAGACGTAAAGATTGATATATTGGAAGCCTATGTTTGGACATAGGAAGTGTTCCGGGTGAAATCGGGATTTTACCGGAATACCGGGAGGGTTACCGGAACCCCCCCGGGAGACTAATGGGCCTATTGGGCCTTAGTGGAAAAAGAGAAAAAGGGAAAAACCCACAAGCTGGCCGGCGCCCCCCTTCCCCAAGTCCTAGTAGGACTAGGATAGGGGCCGGCCCCCCTTCTCTCTCTTTTTCCCCCCGGGAGTCCTAATAGGATTAGGATTGGGGGGAGGAGTCCTACTCCCGGTGGGAGTAGGACTCCCCTGCGCCTCCTCTCCCTGGCCGGCCGGCTCCCCCTCCCCCAACCTTTATATACGGGGGCAGGGGGCACCCCAAGATACACAACTTGATCCTTGAGATCGTTCCTTAGCCGTGTGCGGTGCCCCTTGCCACCAAATTCCACCTCGATCGTACCGTTATAGTGCTTAGGCGAAGCCCTGCGTCGGTAGTACATCAAGATCGTCATCACGCCATCGTGCTGACAGAACTCTTCCTCGACGCTTTGCTGGATCGGAGCCCGAGGAACGTCATCGAGCTGAACGTGTGCTAAGAACTCGGAGGTGCCGGAGTAACGGTGCTTGGATCGGTCGGATCGGGAAGAAGACGTACGACTACTTCCTCTACGTTGTGTGATCGCTTCCGCAGTCGGTCTGTGTTGGTACGTAGACAACACTCTCCCCTCTCGTTGCTGTGCATCACCATGATCTTGCGTGTGCGTAGGAAAATTTTCGAAATTACTGCGTTCCCCAATAAGTTGTGGGCGATATAAGTCATACTGCCTACCAGCATGTCATACTTTGGTTCGGCGGTATTGTTGGATGAAGCGGCCCGGACCGACATTACGCGTATGCTTACACGAGACCGGTTTCCCCGACGTGCTTTGCACATAGGTGACTTGCGGGTGACTGTTTCTCCAACTTTAGTTTAACCAAGTGTGGCTACGCTCGGTCCTTGCGAAGGTTAAAACGGAGTCTATTTGACAAACTATCGTTGTGGTTTTGATGCGTAGGTGAGATGAGTTCTTGCTTAAGCCCGTAGCAGCCACGTAAAATTTGCAACAACAAAGTAGAGGACGTCTAACTTGTTTTTGCAGGGCATGTTGTGATGTGATATGGTCAAAAAGTGATGAGTTATAAGTTGTTGTATAAGATGATCATGTTTTGTTGAAGTCATCGGCAACTGGCAAAAGCCTTATGGTTGTCTGTCTATTGCATAAGATGCAAGCGCCCAATAATTGCTTTACTTTATCGCTATGCAATAGCAATAGTTGGCGAGACGACCATGTGACGACATATTGATATAGATCAAGATGATGGAGATCATGGTGTCATGCCGGTGATGATGGAAATCATGACGATACTTTGGAGATGGAGATCAAAGGCACAAGATGATGATGGCCATATCATGTCACATATTTTGATTGCATGTGATGTTTATCTTTTATGCATCTTATCTTGCTTTGATTGACGGTAGCATTATAAGATGATCTCTCACTAAATTATCAAGAAGTGTTCTCCCTGAGTATGCACCGTTGCCAAAGTTCGTCGTGCCCAGACACCACGTGATGATCGGGTGTGATAAGCTCTACGTCCATCTACAATGGGTGCAAGCCAGTTTTGCACACGCAGAATACTCAGGTTAAACTTGACGAGCCTAGCATATGCAGATATGGCCTCGGAACACGGAGACCGAAAGGTCGAGCGTGAATCATATAGTAGATATGATCAACATAATGATGTTCACCATTGAAAACTAATCCATTTCATGTGATGATCGGTTATGGTTTAGTTGATTTGGATCACGTGATCACTTAGAGGATTAGAGGGATGTTTATCTAAGTGGGAGTTCTTAAGTAATATGATTAAATTGAACTTAAATTTATCATGAACTTAGTCCTGGTAGTATTTTGCAAATTATGTTGTAGATCAATAGCTCGCGTTGTTGCTTCCCTATGTTTATTTTTGATATGTTCCTAGAGAAAATTGTGTTGAAAGATGTTAGTAGCAATGATGCGGATTGGATCCATGATCTGAGGTTTATCCTCATTGCTGCACAGAAGAATTATGTCCTTGATGCACCGCTAGGTGATAGACCTATTGCAGGAGCAGATGCAGACGTTATGAACGTTTGGCTAGCTCAATATGATGACTACTTGATAGTTTAGTGCACCATGCTTAATGGCTTAGAATCGGGACTTCAAAGACGTTTTGAACGTCATGGAGCACATGAGATGTTCCAGGAGTTGAAGTTAATATTTCAAGCAAATACCCGAGTTGAGAGATATGAAGTCTCCAACAAGTTCTATAGCTAAAAGATGGAGGAGAATCGCTCAGCCAGTGAGCATGTGCTCAGATTGTCTGGGTACTACAATCGCTTGAATCAAGTGGGAGTTAATCTTCCAGATAAGATAGTGATTGACAGAATTCTCTAGTCACCATCGCCAAGTTAGTAGAACTTCGTGATGAACTATAATATGCAAGGGATAACAGAAACAACTCCCAAGCTCTTCGTGATGCTGAAATCAACGAAGGTAGAAATCAAGAAAAACATCAAGTGTTGATGGTTGACAAGACCACTAGTTTCAAGAAAAGGGCAAAGGGAAGAAGGGGAACTTCAAGAAGAACGGCAAGCAAGTTGCTGCTCAAGTGAAGAAGCCCAAGTCTGATCCTAAGCCTGAGACTAAGTGCTTCTACTGCAAAGGGACTGGTCACTGGAAGCGGAACTACCCCAAGTGATTGGCGGATAAGTAGGATGGCAAAGTGAACATAAGTATACTTGATATACATGTTATTGATGTGTACTTTACTAGTGTTTATAGCAACCCCTCAGTATTTGATGCTAGTTCAGTTGCTAAGAGTAGTAACTCGAAACGGGAGTTGCAGAATGAACAGAGACTAGCTAAGGGTGAGGTGACGATGTGTGTTGGAAGTGGTTCCAAGATTGATATGATCATCATCGCACACTCCCTATACTTTTGGGATTAGTGTTGAACCTAAATAAGTGTTATGTGGTGTTTGCGTTGAGCATGAATATGATTTGATCATGTTTATTGTAATACGGTTATTCATTTAAGTAAAGGAATAAATTGTTGTTCTGTTTACATGAATAAAACCTTATATGGTTACACACCCAATGAAAATAGTTCATTGGATCTCGATCTTAGTGATACACATATTCATAATATTGAAACCAAAAGATGCGAAGTTAATAATGATAGTGCAACTTATTTGTGGCACTGCCGTTTAGGTCATATCGGTGTAAAGCGCATGAAGAAACTCCATACTGATGGGCTTTTGGAACCACTTGATTATGAATCACTTGGTACTTGCGAACCGTGGCTCATAGGCAAGATGACTAAAACACCGTTCTCTGGTACTATGGAGAGAGCAACAGATCTGTTGGAAATCATACATACCGATGTATGTGGTCCGATGAATATTGAGGCTCGTGGTGGATATCGTTATTTTCTCACCTTCACAGATGATTTAAGCAGATATGGATATATCTACTTGATGAAACATAAGTCTGAAACATCTGAACAGTTCAAAGAATTTCAGAGTGAAGTGGAAAATCATCGTAACAAGAAAATAAAGTTTCTACGATCTGATCGTGGAAAAGAGTATTTGAGTTACGAGTTTGGTCTTCAGTTAAAACAATGTGAAATAGTTTCACTACTCACGCCACCTGGAACACCACAGCATAATGGTGTGTCCGAACGTCATAACCGTACTTTATTGGATATAGTGCAATCTATGATGTTTCTTACCGATTTACCACTATCGTTTTTGGGGTCATGCATTAGAGACAGCTGCATTCACGTTAAAAAAGGGGCACCATCTATATCCATCGAGACGACGCCTTATGAACTATGGTTTGGCAAGAAACCAAAGTTGTCGTTTCTTAAAGTTTGGGGCTGCGATGCTTATGTGAAAAAGCTTCAACCTGATAAGCTCGAACCCAAAGCGGAGAAATGTGTCTTCATAGGATACCCAAAGGAGACTGTTGGGTACACCTTCTATCACAGATCCGAAGGCAAGACATTCATTGCTAAGAATGGATCATTTCTAGAGAAGGAGTTTCTCTCGAAAGAAGTGAGTGGGAGGAAAGTAGAACTTGGCGAGGTAACTGTACCTGCTCCCTTATTGGAAAATAGTACATCACAGAAAACTGTTTCTGCGACACCTATACCAATTAGTGAGGAAGCTCATGATGGTGATCATGAAACTTCAGGACAAGATACTACTGAACCACGTAGATCAACCAGAGTGAGATCCGCACCAGAGTGGTACGGTAATCCAATTCTGGAAGTCATGCTACTAGATCATGATGAACCTACGAACTATGAGGAAGCGATGATGAGCCCAGATTCCGCGAAATGGTTTGAGGCCATGAAATTTGAGATATGATCCATGTATGAGAACAAAGTTTGGAGTTTGGTTGACTTGCCCGATGATCGGCAAGCAATTGAGAATAAATGGATCTTCAAGAGGAAGACGGACGCTGATAGTAGTGTTACTATCTACAAAGCTAGAATTGTCGCAAAAGGTTTTCGACAAGTTCAAGGTGTTGACTACGATGAGAGCTTCTCACTCGTATCTATGCTTGAGTCTGTCCGAATCATGTTAGTAATTGCCGCATTTTATGAAATCTGGCAAATGGATAAACAAAACTGCATTCCTTAATGGATTTATTAAAGAAGAGTTGTATATGATGCAATAGAAGGTTTTGTCAATCCGAAAGGTGCTAACAAAATGTGCAAGCTCCAGCGATCCATCTGTGGACTGGTGCAAGCATCTCGGAGTTGGAATATACACTTTGATGAGTTGATCAAAGCATATAGTTTTATACAGACTTGCGGTGAAGCCTGTATTTACAAGAAAGCGAGTGGGAGCACTACAACATTTCTGATAAGTATATGTGAATGACATATTGTTGATCAGAAATAATGTAGAATTATTCTGTAAAGCATAAAGGAGTGTTTGAAAGGAGTTTTTCAAAGAAAGACTTCGGTGAAGCTGCTTACATATTGAGCTTCAAGATCTATAGAGATAGATCAAGACGCTTGATAAGTTTTTTCAATGAGTACATACCTTGACAAGATTTTGAAGTAGTTCAAAATGGAGCAGTCAAAGAAAGAGTTCTTGCCTGTATTACAAGGTGTGAAGTTGAGTAAGACTCAAAGCCCGACCACGGCAGAAGATAGAAAGAGAATGAAAGTCATTCCCTATGCCTTGGCCATAGGTTCTATAAAGTATGTCATGCTGTATACCAGATCTATTGTATACCCTGTACTGATTTGGCAAGGGAGTACAATAGTGATCTAGGAGTAGATCACTGGACAGTGGTCAGAATTGTCCTTAGTGAAATAAGGATATGTTTCTCGATTATGGACGTGATAAAAAGGTTCGTCCTAAAGGGTTACGCCGATGCAAGTTTTTGACACTGATCCAGATGAATCTAAAGTCTCAATCTGGATACATATTGAAAGTGGGAGCAATTAGCTAGAGTAGCTCCGTGTAGAGCATTGTAGACATAGAACTTGCAAAATACTTACGGATCTGAATGTGACAGACCCGTTGACTAAAATTATCTCACAAGCAAAACATGATCACACCTTAGTACTCTTTGGGTGTTAATCACATAGATATGTGAACTAGATTACTGACTCTAGTAAGCCCTTTGAGTGTTGGTCACATGACGATGTGAACTATGGGTGTTAATCACATGGTGATGTGAACTATTGCTGTTAAATCACATGGCGATGTGAACTAGATTATTGACTCTAGTGCAAGTGGGAGACTGAAGGAAATATGCCCTAGAGGCAATAATAAAGTTATTATTTATTTCCTTATATCATGATAAATGTTTATTATTCATGCTAGAATTGTATTAACCGGAAACATAATACATGTGTGAATACATAGACAAACAGAGTGTCACTAGTATGCCTCTACTTGACTAGCTCGTTAATCAAAGATGGTTATGTTTCGTAACCATGGACAAAAGAGTTGTTATTTGATTAACGAGGTCACATCATTAGTTGAATGATCTGATTGACATGACCCATTCCATTAGCTTAGCACCCGATCGTTTAGTATGTTGCTATTGCTTTCTTCATGACTTATACATGTTCCTATGACTATGAGATTATGCAACTCCCGTTTGCCGGAGGAACACTTTGGGTGCTACCAAACGTCACAACGTAACTGGGTGATTATAAAGAAGTACTACAGGTGTTTCCAATGGTAGATGTTGGGTTGGCCTATTTCGAGAATAGGATTTGTCACTCCGATTGTTGGAGAGGTATCTCTGGGCCCTCTCGGTAATACACATCACATAAGCCTTGCAAGCATTATAACTAAGATGTTAGTTGTGAGATGATGTATTACGGAACGAGTAAAGAGACTTGCCAGTAACGAGATTGAACTAGGTATTGGATACCGACGATCGAATCTCGGGCAAGTAACATACCGATGACAAAGGGAACAACGTATGTTGTTATGCGGTCTGACCGATAAAGATCTTCGTAGAATATGTAGGAGCCAATATGGGCATCTAGGTCTCGCTATTGGTTATTGACCGGAGACGTGTCTCGGTCATGTCTACATTGTTCTCGAACCGTAGGGTCCGCACGCTTAATGTTACGATGACAGTTATTATGAGTTTATGCATTTTGATGTACCAAAGGTAGTTCGGAGTACCGGATGTGATCACGGACATGACGAGGAGTCTCGAAATGGTCGAGACATAAAGATTGATATATTGGAAGCCTATATTTGGATATCGGAAGTGTTCCGGGTGAAATCGGGATTTTACCGGAGTACCGGGAGGTTACCGGAACCCCCCGGGAACCATATGGGCCTTATTGGGCCTTGGTGGAAAGGTGAAAGGGGCAGCCCAATGTGGGCTGCACGCCTCCCCCCTCCCCTAGTCCTATTAGGACTAGGAGAGGTGGCCGGCCCCCTTCTCTCTCTCTCTCTCTCTCTCTCTCTCTCGGAATGCTATTAGGAATAGGATTGAGGGGGGGGGGAGTCCTACTCCCGGTAGGAGTAGGACTCCTCCTGCGCCCTCCTCCTTGGCCGGCCAGCCCTCCCCCTTGGATCCTTTATATACGGGGGCAAGGGGCACCTCTAGACACACAAGTTGATCCTTGGTGATCGTTCCTTAGCCGTGTGCGGTGCCCCCTGCCACCAAATTCCACCTCGATCATATTGTTGCAGTGCTTAGGCGAAGCCCTGCGTCGGTAGTACATCAAGATCGTCACCACGGCGTCGTGCTGACGGAACTCTTCCTCGACGCTTTGCTGGATCGGAGCCCGAGGATCGTCATCGAGCTGAACGTGTGCTAAGAACTCGGAGGTGCCGGAGTAACGGTGCTTGGATCGGTCGGATCGGGAAGACGTACGACTACTTCCTCTACGTTGTGTGATCGCTTCCGCAGTCGGTCTGCGTTGGTACGTAGACAACACTCTCCCCTCTCGTTGCTATGCATCACCATGATCTTGCGTGTGCGTAGGAATTTTTTTGAAATTACTACGTTCCCCAACACAAACTGCTTGGTGGTCAGGCACATTCTCCACCGAGTGATGTAACGTGATCCACCTCTGGATGTAATCCCTCAAAGTTTCATTCGGCTTCTGCACGCAAGACCGCAGTTCCGTCAGCCCTGCCGGTCACTTGCATGTGCCTTCCAATGTGGTGACGAACACTCGGGAGAGATCTTCCCAAGTGTAAATGCTGCTAGGTGCTAACTGGTTCAGCCACGCTCTGGCCGAGCCCTCCAACATGAGAGGCAGGTGCTTCATGGCCACTTCATCATTGCCGCCGCCAATCTGGACGGCCACTCGGTAGTCCTCAAGCCAAGTACCGGGCTTGGACTCGCTAGTGAACTTACTGACTCCAGTCGCCAACCTGAAGTTGGGAGGAATCACAACGGCCCTGATGGCTCTACTAAAGCACTCCGGCCCCGAAACATGTACTCTGCTGCTGGTAGGTGCATCTCTGTCGTGACCTTCTCGGTGAGCCCTGTTCCTGTCGACCAAACCTTGGACGAGAATGGATCTCGCATCAAAGCCTGGCCCTCTGGGATCGACTGGAATCCTTCGCCCACCACTATGAGGGCGCCTGTCATCATGCTGGCGAGGCACATAAGACCTGCTCCTCGGGGGAGGCGTGGGCACTCGACGTCGACCGTCACGATTGACTCGGTGATCATACTGCTCATGGTTCCCATACTGGTCACGCCGGTCTCCACGTCCCTCACGCCTCGGGGGGCGATCTCGGGCTGTGAGCCGACTGGACTGTGTCCGCGGCAACGGATCTGCTGTGAATCCTGTTCCGCGACTGAGAAACAGCGGAATTATGGTCTCCTGCTGCTCGGAGTAACGCTCTGATCTGCAGCAAGCCTCTGCCAGCCTCCGACTGGGAAGGCTGAATGGACTCCGCTATACGGGCTGCAGCTGCTAAATTCTGAATCGGAGTCCGATATACCTGCGGGGGCGGGAAGAGCTGACGTCGACTGGATTCGGGAACCCGTTGTCGCGCACGCTCGTCGAGTGCTCGCTGGAGGTTCTCCAGTCGAGTGCGCTCGGCCAAGTTTGCCAGGCGCGCGTCTTCCAAGGCACAAGCCTCGGGGGTTTCTCCAACGATAGGAGTGTGCAGTTCATCCACGTTCCGGCGGCGAAGTTCTTCTCTCTGCAGCGACATGAGAGGCTCGGGAAGATACTCCTCATGGGGACGCGACGGGTCGCCTCCACCCGCGCCTCCGTCGGTGCGGGGAAAACCGGGAGGACTGGGCGGTCCATCGACCATCAGAACCTTCACCGCCGGATCGCTGCTGTCGCACTCGGATGCGGTCTCTGCGGAGCCAGTCGACAGGTTGAACAGGCCGTAGAGGGATTCGTCGGGCTCGATCGCCGCGACTTGAGGGGTGGCCGACTGACGTGCCACCGCGTGTCTTACCCACCGCTAAAGTCTCGACCGACCGGAGCACTTGCACCGGCGGGAAACGGGGAGGGGGTCAACGGTTGCCGCAGGAGAACGCCGCGGACGCACGCGCTAAAGTGCGTTGCCCCGCGAACAGGGAGTGCGTCCACGTCGAGCGGAGCCTCCTGGAGCCAAGCAGAGTCGTCGATGATGAACGTGAGCGCACTGAGACGGATCTCGCGGCCCTCCACCAAAACTCCACCGAAAACCATGATGATTCGGGTCGGAAAAGGTCGCAACTCCTCCAACAATTGCTAAAACACCGGCCCCAAGGTGGGCGCCAACTGTCGTGGTTCCAAGTCTGACAGTAGTGTAGGGGGGTAAGTATGGAGAGGCAAGATCTTAGCTATGGAGAAGTTGTAAGAACGCAAGGTTTACGAGTTCAGGCCCTTCTCGGAGGAAGTAATAGCCCTACCTCTCGGAGCCCGGAGGCGGTCGACTGGATTATGAGAGTATGAATTACAGGGGTCCGAACCCTTTACACTGAGGAGAGGGGTGGCTTATATAGAGTCCGCCAGACCTCTCCGGCCCTCAGTTATGCAGGGTTTTAAGTACATTAAGGTCGGGCGTTACTAGTAACGCTCCTAATAAAGTGCTATGATGACCATAAAAGCTACTTAATGGCCGACCGTTAGTGTGCGGAGTAACTTTAGGTCTCCTGGCCGTCGGGTCGTTGGATCTTGGTCGAGTGGTTGCTTCTTGGTCGAGTGTCTTCGAGTCCGTCGAGTGAAACACCGCCAAGTTGATTGAAATATGATTTCTTCTGGAGGTGTCTTTGGGTAGGTCAGTTTGGACAGGTCCATGACCCTACCCTAGGTACATAGCTTCATCAGAAGGGGCCAAGGAAGCCGCGGTCGGAGTGCACGCCGGAGGAGATCGCCAAGTCGGGCGCGGAATCGGTGAAGAGGAGGGAACGGAGAGCGGCCGTCAAGGTCAATGCCGTCGCGACCAAGTTCGCCGCCCAACGCAGGAGCTGGAGGCCGCGCGGCGCAAGGCCGCTGCCGACAAGAAGGAGGACCTCGTCAACAAAGCGCACGCCATGCTCATGCTTGGCGGCATGGGTCGTCCGGTCGGGTTCCCTGCAGCGGCCGTCGGCCCGGCGAGCACAGGCTCGTCGGTCGCCCGGCCTACACACTGCCAGTCGCCGATGTCGTGCGTCGCGCCCATGTTGCCCGGCTTTCCTCCGCCAAGGCACGACGGCCAGACCTGTTTCTCTGCGTCGCCGGACGTGGGCTTGTTCGCGCCGTCCACACCGCGCCCCGCGACCGTCATCGACCTCAATGTCACGCCTGGGTCCAGCAACAGCGGGCGGTCGTCCGTCGAGATGCAAAGAAAGCAGGCACATGCACCATTCACGGGCACCATGCCGGCCCCCCGCATCTTGTTTGACGGAATGCCAACCCCAACGCCAACGGTCGACGACCCCTTCTACAGCCGGTACATGGAGGACGTGATCTTCGAGAGTGGGCATGGCCGTGCCTACGACCCCGAGGAGACCCAAAGTCAGGATGGCCGCGCCGAGTACGTGCCCGATGAAGAGGCTGACGACCGTGCTGACTACGACCATGGTGACTCGTGGCATGAAGACGATGACATCTATGTCGAAGGTGATGAAGAAGAAGGCAATGACGTTGATATTAGTGACGAGCCAGTGTTCATCGACGAGCTCACCCAAAGAGCGGAAGCACAAAAAAAGAGGAAGAGCATTCGCACGGGTTCATACACACAAGATGAGGACAAGTTGATTTGCCAAGCTTGGATGGATATTAGCCAAGATTCGAGGACCAGCGCGCAACAAAAGGGCATTGTTTTTTGGACGAGAGTCCACAAAACATTCCACGAAAGGAAGATGTTTGAGCCCTACTAATTTACAAGCAACTGTGGCATCGACTCGATTCAAAAGAGATGGTTGTTCATCCAACAAGAGTGCAACAAGTATTGCGCCGCATTAGAGAGTGTTGAAGCACGGCCCGTGAGTGGTCTCGGCGTTGGGGACATGGTATGCTCTCCTCTTCCTAGCCCTTTCCTTGCTACGGCCATGACACTTCGGCCGTGTATATGTTTGCATGTTCACTTGTTGTTGATCATGTGATTTAGGCATTTCAATCTTTGGAGGCATTCAAGGCCTGGCACAATGACAAGCCATTCACTCTTACGCATTGTTGGACGAATATCAACAATTGCCTTAAGTTCATGGACCAATACCGTGAACTACAAAGGAAAAGAGGACTAAAGACGACCAAGTACGCCGGAGGTGGAGATGGCGAGGCCTTGAAGAGGCCGAGGGGCAAGACCAACTAAAAGGTTGATGACATATGTGATGCCTCATCCATGGCATTGCATGACACTTTGCATGGCATGATGTCCCAAAAGGATGTGAGGGACGAGAAGAAGCGGCAAAGGAAGGAGGAGAAAATGAAGCAATACCTAGACCTTCAAACAAAGAAGCTTGAGATGGAGGATGCGGCCAAGAGGAGGAAGATCGACATGAAGGAGGCGGCCCGGCAAAGGCAGCTCGACATCGAGGCCGACAACGTCAAGGCTAGGCAGAGGCAGCTCGACATCGAGGCCACGAACGCCACCACCAAAGCGAAGGAGGTGGCCCTTGCGATCATGAGCGTGGACTTGTCGAAGATGAGCGACAAGACGAGGTCCTGGTTCGAGGCCAAGCAGAAGGAGATGCTCGAAGCCGAAGGCGTGAACTAGGTCGTCCGATCGGCCGTGGCCGTTCTTTTTGGAGGCTGGCATGGGTGCCGCCCGCCCGCTGGGCCGTTGGCTGTGTGCCGGTGAGAAAACATTCATTTTGGTGGACGGCTGTGTTGCCGGCAAGGACAACTAATCATTTTGGAGGCTGGCTGCGTTGCCGGCGATGGACATGTAGGCCGCTGGCTCTGTTGCCGGCGTGATAAACTGGGGCCGCTAGCCTGAATTAGGGCTTGGCATTTGAAACATTGCTACTGGTTTTTTAAATAGACGCGGAGAGGATGGGGCAAATGGATGCGGCGCCTCGCTGGGCGCACGGCCACCGCATCTCAGGACACGCCCGGACACGACCCAAAATCGCTACCCAAACGGACAGAATCCGGACAAAACGAACGTCCGTTTGGGGTCGCGCGATGGAGTTGGCCTAAGCCGCCGAGATCGAGAGGACACGAGGGAAGCCAAAGGAAGTTGGAACGGATGCCAAGAGATGAACGAGAAACGACAGCCCAAAGGTCAAGGACCGATCGGACATGCACGATCGAAGCTAAGCGAAGAAATGTGGAGAAAACTACTGTGGAGGTGGTGAGTGGAGGCGAGGAGGAGGATGGTGTACGTGTCCGCTCAAAGTCTGAGCGAAGGCTGATCCTTTACACCGATTGCTCTGCTGGCTGCACACATTGCGGCAGCAGCGACAGCCGTGTTCGTGCCGTTGCGCGCAACCAGCAAAGAAACTTCGTCTATGCGACTATGCCTGCACTGACCTGCTTCCTCTCGTGCACATATTTTTTCCCCATGTGATGCGATCCCAAAATAGAATGGGAAACGTTTGCGTACGGCGAGCCGGCTGAACGCTTCGGCCGGTCTCATCCATGCGCGCTGGCTACGACTAATCAAATCGGGCGGGTTCATCACGTTATTTCTTTCCCCGTCCTCTCCGTCCTTCTCCTTCCCTTTCCCTCGGTCCTTTTTCTTTTCTCCCAATCTCTCTCAGCTGCCATGGAAGTCTGACCCGGCAATCTCCTCCAGCGAGCCCCCCTCTTCTTCTCCGGCGAGCACCCCCGAAGCCGACCCCCGAGCTAGTGTCCTCCACTCGATTCCCCCGCTCCAAACTGCATCTCCTATTGCTCTGTGGCGCCCGGTGCTACAACGGCCATGGCCGGCGAAGTTGCGTTCATGGTGGGAGCTGCGGCCATGGCTGGCGAAGTTGTGTCCATGGTCGGAGTTGCGTCCAGGGCTGGCGAAGTTGCTTCCATGGTCGGAGCTGTGTCCATGGTCGGCGACGCACAATACTACGGTGCTGTGACAGGAGGCCACTCCCCTGGCCATGGATCTTTTGTTGTTGCTGAAAACAGTAATGTTTTTTGCTACCATCGGGTTGATTTTTTGCTGGAACTAGTATCCATTCTTGTTACCACTGTCCTTGTTTTTGTTGGAACCAACACAATTTTGCTACCACCGTATTTGAGTTTTGCTGGAACCAGCGCTTAGTTTTGCTACAACTGGCCTTTTGAGTTTTGCTAGAACTAGCGACCACTCCCCGACCATGGCCCGGCGATGACCAAATATGCTACCACCGGCGACCAACAGTGCTACAACCGGCAAGCAAATTTGCTACATCCATTTTTTACGACCTAGCTGCGACCCCGGCGATGGGGATGAAGTTTTGTTGTATCCATCGTCCTTTTTGCTACGACTGACGTGACGTTTTGCTGCAACCATTCATGAGTGATGAAGACGCCCTGAGCTGTGATGGCGACGGCATTTTTGTTGCATCCATCGTCGTTTTTTGCTATGACTTGCATTGATGTTGGCTCATCATTGGAGGTGGAGATGCAAGCATTCTTTGGGAAGGTGGAGCTGCTGGACGGTGCTTCCTGCAACAGCGACGGCGATGGATCACGTATGGCCACGACCTTCACTTTTTTTGTTGTGCATCCATGCGCGTGGGAAGGGAAGCTTCGCTAGGAGAATCGTTTTCGATGGGGGAAGAAAATAAGGCCTGAACGGTCTGGATCGGGCCAAGCCGACGGCGGCGAGCACGCCGGCGAGGTGCGGCCGTCGCCACCGGAGCTGCAATTGCAGGCCGGCTGTTGCATGCGTGGAGTCAGCCACAAATGCAGGCGACAAGTGTGGCGACCGGCGACGAGGATGGCCGCGAGGGCGATAACTGGCGACGAGGACGGCCGGTGACCATGGCGACCAGCAAGCGCGTGCGGCCAGCGAGATGCGGAATCGAGCGACTAGATGCAGAATCCATCATAGGGGCGTGCGCTGACCAAACAGCAGCTGCATCAAACGGTTATACATGCACAAATCGGATGGCTACGGGCGGACCGGCCCAAATTTCGGCCGGTCCGCCGACGCCTATCACCCGCCAAAAAGAATCGGGTTCCACTATCATAGATAACGGAACAACAAAAAACATAAAATAACATTCAGGTGCAAGGTTCCGTCCATCGGCTTAAAGTTCTGCAAACGCAGCTACCGCCTGCTAAGGGCATCTCCAAGGCGGCCCATCCGTCCGGACCGTGGAAATCATACATCGCGGGTCTCTATAGATCAGCGGGGTGGTCTGGACGTAATTTTTTCTGCATATTGGAGAGAATATAGGGAGAGGTTTGCGGGAGTCCGTACACCTGAAATATAGGACTCCGACGCACCTAGTCCCTTCTTTCGGTCTCATTTTTTTCACTTTGTCTCTTCTTCCCCTTGCTTTGCATATGCACCTTCCACCTCCTTCACCGTTGTTGTACGTCTTCGGTCGTCACAGAGCCATTATCGAACGTCCGCAACTAGTACCGACGTGCCCGCTCGCCGTTACGATGGATTTTTCCACCTGGAGCCGTTTGTACCTAGGTACACCCCGCCCCTGTCAACGACCTCCATGGTGGACACCACGCACGATAGGTGTTCAGTCAAATGCCATTGAGCTTATTTCCAAATGCTATGTCATCTTTTAGAGTTCGAAGGATGACGAGCTACTCGACCATGAAGGATGAGTTGTTGTGTGATTCGTGGCTGGCCGTATCCGCGGATTTCGTAGGCAGGAGCAGAGAGGAGCCCTTCTGGGAGCAAGTCCATGAAAAGTTTCACGCACAAAAGCATATTGCGCTCTATGACATCTACATCATTCAACCACGCAACTAAAGTCGTTGTCGTAGAATTTTACGGCGTGGTTCGTCAGCTCGAGGCAAGGTGGCCATTGCACGTGGCAAAGGACGAGATCATAAGTTTTACTTCCTCTTGCTCAACATATTGATTGATTCATTCACTCAATGTTGGTCTACACATTATATGTAGTCCGCACGCGCTGCCGTGGTGTACCACAAGACAGAGGGACACGTTTTTACGTGCATGCGCTATTGGATGAAGTTAAAGGGGCAGGATGTGTGAGACGAAATGATCAGTTGATCAAAAACTTGTCAGACATCTGGTTAAATGTAGTCGAATTTGAGACATTGTTGTACTAGATCTAATTTACATGGTGTGTGTGGATGATTTATGCTATTTTCTATCCAAACTTTGATGAATATTGTCTGGTTTGTATGAATTTTGTTTGGTTTGTTAAGTAGGTAAAATATATGCAGCTACGGTTGGACGACGTCCTCTCACATCCGTGTAAGTGGACTAGCCCCTGTCCACGGAGATGCCCTAAGGCCAGCCAGCAAACAAGCTTTTTTATAGCGGATGCGTTTGCCCAGCCTTAAAATGAAGCCCTTACAGAGTTCAGAACATGGCTGCGAGGGACCAAGAAGACTAGCAACAGAGTACGGCAAGAGTGCAAACCTGATCATGCACAGCAAACAAGCTAAGCCAAAAGCTTAAGAGAAATTTTGCAGCAGCAATTTTTTTCTTAGAGCATCCCTATCTCTTGCATTAAAATTTAATCAACTTCTCGAACAACCCCTTAAAACCTAACTTCTCAAATTGGATTGAGGAGTTCACCCTGTGCATCTAGAGAATGGACTCAAGTGGGCGGGGGACGAATGGGTGGAATGGCGGCAGAGTCGACAGTCAGCAATTGTTGGCGCCGTTTTTCAAATGGGAAGGCTTAGGAAGAATTTGAGGGCTGCTCAAATTTGAGCAGGGAAGGGGTGTTATGAGTTAGTACAACATTTTGAGAGAAATACTCCCTCCGTTTTTAAATATTTGTTTTTTTATAGATTTCAAATGAACTACCACATACAGATGCATATAGACATATTTTAGAGTGTAAATTCACTCATTTTACTCCGTATGTAGTCACTTGTTGAAATCTTTAGAAAAACAAATATTTAGAAATGAAGAGAGTACTAGTTATCGCCTCTGTTCTGAATTATAAGGCGCTTTAAATATTTTAATACAAACCATATGTGAACTGTACATACATTCTATTCAGAATAAGTTAGAACATCTTATGATTCATAACAGAGGGAGTAGACCTCTCATCTACTCCATCACAGCACAGAAAAAACACCCCTGGGGGCTCCCGCGATCGCAGAGGCGATCTGGCAGCGACGGAGGAAGCGGGCGGGTGAGATGGCGGACCTGACGCCGGCGACCATGCCGAAGAAAGGGGGATCCCCTCCTAGAGAGGGCCTAGAGGGAAGCCTCTTCAGTGTGCGCGACTGGGAAGTTTTGCGAGGGAAATCAAGGCGAATCATCAATCGGGCGAAGAATCAGGAGCGGTGCGTGGCGCTGTCGAGGAGAAGAGCTATGGAGATCTCCTCAGTTTTGGCAGGTGAGATTCGTTCCAAGTCATATGGGGAAGGCTCAATCTGGTCTGGCGAGATTAAGGCCGCCGCAGATTTGACAGGGATTGAAAAATTGGAACTAGCTGAACCTGCTATAGCGGAGCTGTATGCTCCTCCTGTAAGTTGGGTACGCCCATCATGTGTTTTAGGAGACAGTGAGAGGGATCAGGGGATAGTGATTCAGGGAGCGGATTTGCCCAGTTGTGGTATTAATTTTGTTACTGTTGTTAGCATGAGAGGAATTCCAGTCGGTGATTTTAGGAAACAATCTCATCAAAAACTTTTATTTTTCGTTAATGGTATTAATTATGTTCTGGAGGATTTCAATTGGGTGTACGAGTTCCATATGTTGAAAAGGAACTCAAGTGGGATTATGAGTTCTTTGGAAAGTTTTTCAATTGACCCGGGGATTTGGGGCAGGATATCTTTGATCATTACCAAGGGGAGAGTAGGAAATCAAGGGAGTGATGATTCGTGCTCAGTTAAGGGAAAGGGCAAAATTAGAGGGCCTTTATTTTGGAAACTACTCATTCAAGATCAATGAGTGTTAGTTAAGTGCATCATTTTTGTCCGGTTTGTTGCGTTTTTGGGAGAAAGGGAGAGCTATTTCAGCGAAGGGAGGGATTGCCCTTGTTGTTCAGTTCGTACCAGAGAGATAGAGAGTTTTCCTGTCCACTTGTGCCTGCCCTCTGGTATGATGCAGGTTGATCGAGAGAGGGGTGGGGAGAGGGAGGGGGAGTTGGGACAAGGCTCGGGAGGAGGGATGGCTATGGCTGGGGGCTTAGCACACCAAAGATCCCTTCTGAGGGTGCTGATCGTGCTCTGCCTCGGACCCCTGATTCCAAGGGGAAGGCTGAGGTGAGACGCCCTAGGGGTGATGGCTCCCCTCTGATCATTGATTTGGAGGCAGTGAGGAAGGCGGTCAGTGGGTCACTGGTGGTGGGGCGATTGTTGTCGCCCTTCCAAGTGCACCCTTAGATCATCGTCGATGAACTCCGTGCTATGGCATGGAAGCGGCAAGGAGGGATCACCATTCAAGAGGTGGACAACGATGATGGGAGGTTCATCCTCAACTTCACCACCGAATCGGATCGCCGCTTCGTTTTGAAGGCCCAGCCATGGCACTATAAGCGGGATGGAATCATCCTTGCTGAGTTCAATGGCAAGGGTAACCCGGCGAATGTTGACCTGGGTGTGATGGCCATCTGGGCCCAGGTTCGTGATCTTCCTTTCGAGCTAAAAATTGAAGATATGGGATGGAAACTAGGGGATCAAATTGGTGAGGTGATCGAGGTCTCCCACCGGAACCACATGATCGTAGAAAAGTACTTGAGGGCTCGTGTGAAAATTCCACTTCATGAACCTCTCAAGAAATCAGTAGATTTCACTCTGTTGGGTAGTAAAGAGATAGAGACATATGATGTTAGATATGAGAAATTACCTTTGTATTGTGAATGTTGTGGGCTTGTAGGTCATACGTCTGAGCATTACTGTGGTATTCCAAAAGAGAAAAGAGTAGCTAGGTTTCCAAAAAACCTTAGTGTAGAAGCATACTGGAAAGATCAAGTGTCAAGTAAAAAAGCTCTCATGTTCGCTGGCTCCAGAAGGAGCAACACCTCCAAGTCTTCAGAGGGCATGGTGGTAAAGGTGACTAAAGTTGTGAGGGACCTCATGGTGGTGGACAAGGATGCTGCGGCGTCCACGACGACGACAGCCATGCTGATCGGGGGACCAACCCAGGGGGGCCCATGCTCGGTCAGGAGGACCATGCTCCGGGGGCTCCTCTGATGGTTCCTCATGGCGCTGCTTCCGATCAGGAGGATCGGATGGCGGCCTCGACTACCCCTACTAGCCTAGGCCAGGAGGGTCTTGGGCTGGTGGCAAAGGAGTACACCCGTCCGGGTGTGCAGAAAGGCCAGGAGGGCCAGGCCCTGCTGCAGATGGGGGGCGCTAGCGCACCTCAGGCGCTGGAGGCTGCTGTTTACCCCGCTGGCCAGGAGGGCCAGGGGTTTGCGGCAAGGTGTTCTACCCTGTCGGGTGCGCTGTCTGGCCAGGAGGGCCAGGATATGCGTCTGTTGGAGGATTCATCTCCCTCCAGGACACTGGCTGCTGGTCACGAGCAGCACCCGGCTGGGCATGAGAGCCAGGGGTTACAAAGGCTGGGAGAGACGAGCCAGATCAACATATCTCCAACTGCTGTGGAGGCAAATCCCATGCTTTTCAAGCCGGGTGTACTGGAGGCCCTATCCGGGGCAGTGGCAGCCAGGCTTGCTGCAGCAAAGGCCAAAGATGCTAGTGCTTTTGTGTTTAGCGCAGAAAAGAATCCCATGCAGCCCAGGGTAAACAGGAAGGGTAGGCAAGGTAAAAAGAAGGAAGGTAACGTGTGCTCAGAAGATGCGCGTAATAAAAGTATAGGTAAAAAAGAACAAACCCTTTTGGCGCTCCACCTACAGGAAGTGAAGTTGAGTTTTCGTTTGAGAGAGACATGGATAGCTATGAGAGAATGTTGTATGGTGATGTTTCTTCCAAGCGAGTATGTATGGGTAGAGTGGAAACAGTGCTAGATGGGTATGGGGTCATTACACGTGTGACTAAGGAAACAGAGGGAAAAGACGAAGCTTCTGCAGAGCAGAGGAGGGAGTCAGTTGGAGATGATGGCACATTAGCGGCCTCCGGAGAGGAGGACCACCGAGCCAAATGAAAATCCTAGGCTGGAACTGCCGTGGCATGCTCTCCCCCATGGCAGTTCGCGAGCTCTTGGATTTGCAAGGGCGCATCAAGGCGGATTTGATTTTTATTTCAGAGTCTCATTTGAATAAATGTAAAGCCGATGAGCTGCGTAGTGTTCTAAGTTTTGAGTCGATGTTTGTAGTTGAGAGCAATGGTCGGGCCGGTGGCCTTGTTTTATTTTATAATGAGATGAATAAAGTCGTTTTGAACTATGTGTCCGCTAATTTCATTGATGTTTTGCTTATGAATGAGGAAAATGTACAATGGCGATTTACAGGTTTCTATGGTCATCCGAATTGGAGTGACCGTAATTTGTCTTGGGATGATATTCGCAATTTACATAATAAGGGCAGTCACCCTTGGGTTATTTTGGGAGATTTTAATGAGATTTTATTTTCCTCTGAGAAAGAGGGTGGTAACGCGAGACCAAATGCAATGATGCGAGATTTTCGTAACTGTTTGGGAGAATGTGGGCTGGCCGATATGGGTTATATTGGTGATCTCTTCACCTGGAGGAGAGGCGAAGTTAGGGAGAGACTTGACCGGGTAGTTTGTAATGTGGACTGGGCAAATAAATTTCCTCGTGTTGCAGTCATAAATGAAGAGCACGTGCACTCTGACCATCGCCCTCTAGTTTTGGACACGGAATATTATGATTATGATGGGAATATATTCAATCAATCACGGGGTCGAACGAAACAATTCAAAGCCAGATGGCTAAAAGAAGAGACAGTGGGAGAAATTGTACGTACAGCTTGGGAAAAAGCAAATAGTTTGGGTATTGGACCAAATCTTGCGCAACGTACAAGGGCGGTGAAGGCGGACTTGCATATTTGGGATCGTGACACTCTTAAAGGCCCAAGAAGAAGAATTAATAAACTTAAAAAGAGTTGGAAAAATTGCGAAGGGGTCCTATTAATGTGGATACCCAAGCGCGACAAAAGGAAATCCTTGTCCTTATTGAAAACATTTTGAAACAAGAGGAGATTTATTGGCTACAACGTGGACGTGCAAATTGGTTGTTGCATGGTGATCGTAACACCGCATTTTTCCACAATGCGGCAACAGCCAGAAAGAGAAGAAATCAGATTAAAAAATTACTTGATGAAAATGGTGTGTGGGTGCAAGGGACGGAGATGAAAGATCATATTAAGAGGTACTTTTCGAATCTGTTTACCTCGGAAGTAACACAACCGAACCAGGACGTTCTTTCGCTTATCCCAAGGAAAATAACTGAAGAAATGAATATTGCTCTTCTGGCCCCTTATACGGCCGAGGAAGTTCGAAAAGCCCTATTTGATATTGGGGATTTAAAAGCGCCAGGTCCTGATGGCCTTCATGCTATTTTTTATAAAAGATTCTGGCCTATGTTGGGAGATGATTTGATTAAAGAGGTTCTCAAGGCGGTGAATACTTGCTCCATTCCAGAGGGATGGAATGACACTGCGATTGTAATGATCCCAAAGGTTAATGCCCGAGAAAAGGTAACTCAATTTAGGCCAATTAGCTTGTGCAACGTGGTATATAAGGTAATTTCAAAGATGATTGCTTCCCGTTTGAAGATAATCCTAACAGATATTATCAGCCCAACTCAAAGCGCCTTTGTGCCTGGAAGAATGATTACGGATAATATATTAGTGGCTTACGAGTGTTTTCATACAATATAGAAAAAGAGGGCCGGTAAAGAGGGTCTATGTGCCATCAAATTGGACTTGCACAAGGCATACAATAGAGTGGAATGGATCTTTTTAAAGGAAATTATGTTAAAATTGGGATTTGATAAGAAATGGGTGAATTTAATTATGCAATGTGTTTCTTCTGTGGAGTACCGAGTTCGTTTTAATGCCGAGGAAACTGAGAGTTTTAAACCCACTAGAGGATTGAGGCAGGGAGACCCCCTCTCTCCCTACTTATTCTTATTATGCACAGAGGGTCTTACTGCCCTTTTAGCGAAAGCAGAGGAGAATGGAAGTATTTCAGGCATAAAGGTATGCAGAGATGCTCCACCCATTTCCAATCTTCTCTTTGCGGATGACTCTTTGATACTTATGCGAGCAAATGCTATGAATGCGGAGGCGTTGAAATCAGTTTTGGATTCTTACTGTTCCACCTCAGGACAGATGGTTAGTGTTGAAAAATCTAGCATATTTTTTAGTCCAAACACAAAAGTAGAAGATAAGGCACAAATTTGTACAATTCTGAACATTATGACTGAAGCCTTAAATGATAAATATTTGGGTTTGCCTGCCAATGTGGGCATGGATAAAAGTGATTGTTTTCAATTCCTGATGGACCGAGTTATTATGAGAATTAATGGATGGAAGGAAAAACTGTTATCATCTGGAGGGAAAGAAGTTTTGCTCAAATCTGTTGTTCAAGCTATACCTACCTATGCTATGTCCGTCTTTAAAATTCCTAAAAAAATTGTAAAGGAATCATTGACGCGATGTCGCATTTTTGGTGGGGTGACGAGGACAATCAGAAGAGAATGCACTGGATGGCATGGTGGAAGATGTGTGTACCAAAAAACCAAGGAGGCATGGGCTTTCGAGATATACATTGTTTCAATTTGGCTTTGTTAGACAAACAAGCATGGCGTCTTATTGATAAACCAGAGTCTTTATGTGCCACTATTTTGAGAACTAAGTATTTCCCTGATGGCGACTTGATGAGTGCAAGTTTAAAGAAGGGTTCGTCCTTTACTTGGCAAAGCATTATGGCGGGAGTTAACTCACTGAAAAATGGTTATATTTGGCGAGTTGGAAATGGTCAAAAAATTGATATTTGGAGAGATGCATGGATTCCTCACAGTACGGATAGGAAAATTATCACCCCTAGAAGAGGGCAACTTTTGTCAAAGGTAGCTGATCTCATTGATCCAGTTATGAATTGTTGGGACGAAGACTTGGTGAGACAAACTTTGTGGCCGATTGATGCTCAAAGAGTCCTCGCCATTCCCCTTCCTATGCATACCATGGAAGACTTCATTGCGTGGAGTTTTACGAGAAATGGTTTGTTCACTGTTCGATCTGCCTATTTGGAGGAATGGAACCAACAACATGGAAAGAAATTGCAGTATATAAACGGCATGGGTAGAATCAATGTCAACCCTATTTGGGAGAAGATTTGGAAATTGTCTTGTCCGGCAAAGGTAAAAATCTTTATTTGGCGTACATTGCATGGTACCCTCCCATGTCGTGTTACACTGGCCAATAGATACATGAAGGTCTCGCCTATATGCCCCTCATGCACGAATGAATCGGAAGACACGAAACACGTATTGTTCCTCTGTCAGAAGGCAAAAGAGGTTTGGAACAAACTCGGGATGGGCAGGGTGATTAAAGAAGCATGTGTTATTGATAGGGCAGGAGAAGCAATCCTAGAATTTTTACTTCTGAAGCCATATAATGAAATAGCTACTCTAGGAATTCAGAATGTACGTGAACTAATAGCTATAACCGCTTGGTATTTATGGTGGGATAGACGTAGGCTGGTTTATGAAGGTAAGGCTCAAAACGCACAACAATCCTCCATGGGGATTAGGGCAATAACAACAAACTATTGTAAATGCCCATTCCCCTAATGCATCTATTAAAAAAGGAGGATGGAGCAAACCTCCTATGGGACTTGTTAAGCTGAATGTTGATACTTCGTTTGATCATGATCGGCTTAGTGGTACAGCTGGGGCTGTTCTCATAGATGATAAAGGAAGATTTATTGCTGGCGGAAACAGGAATTTTGACTGGTGTGCGGATGTTCTGACAGCGGAAATTTTGGCCCTAAGGTTTGATTTATTACTTGCACAGAGGGCGGGATGTAATCGCCTTCATGTCAACTCAGACAATATTGAAGTCATCAACACAATGAAGAATGGAGGACAATCAACAGGAGCGGCGGCGGCGGTTTTCGATGATTGCTATTTTTTGGTATGTGATTTTCTTTTTACTAGGTTTGAACATTGTAATAGGGAGGCAAATAAGGTGGCTCATGAACTAGCCAGATTAGCAAAAATTTCGGTGACAAATGACTATTTTGAGGAGCCCATGGATGAAATTGTACCTCTTCTTATGAACGATGTAACTGTTATTTGCAATTAATAAAGCTAATGGTTTATTTCAAAAAAAAACTCTGCAAACTAGAAATTTCTGGGAGTTATAGCATTTTGAGGGAAAGTCTAGAGCTGGCTTAACATCTCTGAGAGAATATGCCGATAGGGGGGGGGGGGGTGATTAGAGCAACTCCAACGGGCTGACGCAAACGGATGGCGTCTTTGTCCGTTTTTTATTCGTTTGGGTCGGCCGCCCGTCCGCTGTCCGTCCTTTTTTAGTTTTGTCGGCAGTGCGCCCAACGAATCGACCCATTTCATGACCGTGTGCGTTTTTGATCGTGTCAACGGTCATGCCGTCGCCCTGTTTTTGGCGCTCTAGTGCGCGGGAAAGGTTTGCGCACGCGGGGAAAGCGGCCGAGCGCGCTGGTTTTCGCGCTCCAGCGCGCGGGAAAGGTTCGCGCGCGCGTCGCGGCCGACGCTCGTTATAAGAAGGCGCTCCCTCCACACTCTGTCTGCCGCCCATTCGTCTCGCCCCCTCTCACTAGCCTCGCCGAGCTGAGCTAGAGTCAACTCTGCCTAGTGGCGACCCATCCCGGCACCCCCCGTCTGATGTGGCTACACTAGCTGCGACGGCGAGCCGGCCACAGGCGACCCGACAGGTTAAAATTTCAAAAAAAGTTATGCTCTTGGTTAGCTTGGCCCGCCCAATTTTTTGTTTGTAGCTCCGCTACCGTCTACAAGCAAAAGAGGTTGGAGAGGGACGCGAGGAGGACAGAGCGAGCCGCCTATCGGGAGGACAAGCGTTCGCGGAAGCAGGCCGCTCAATTGAAACTGAAGCTACGAGAAACATTGGGTTGGGATTTTGAAGACGAGCAGCATGCTGACGCCTACATTTAGACGTCGGAGGATGACATTACCGAGTCGGAGTCGGAAAGCGATGAGTAGTTGGTTTTTTTTTTATCTATCTACGTTAGAATTATCTTTTTATCGGAAAAAATAGCCGGCAACGCCGGCGACGAAGCAGGCGGGTGACGGTGTGCTGTTTGATGTGGAGAGGACAATTCAATTTGCGACCGACCAACGGGCCTGTTGAGGAAAGAGGACGAGCGTGCACGTCCGTCTTGTGTCCGCTCCAACACAAATCCAGCTAAAAAATGGATCAGAAATGGGTCGGCAGGCGAACGAAAACGGACATACATCCGTTTAAGTCGACGCGATGGGTTGACTTTTCTGTCCACGCCAATTTAAACGGATGACCGTGAATGAAATGGATGGCCCGAATTGAAGATGCTCTTATAGACACAGAAAGTCAGCCAACGTGGGAGGTTGTGAACGGAGCGGAGCGCGGAGGGCGGTGTGTGCGCTCAAAGTCAAAGCCTGGGCGTCTCTGACGTGATCCAGAGTTCCAGAGGAGGAGAGGATGTGATCGTCGTCCCCGCGTAACCGCCACACCGCTGGCTCCACACCACGCCACACGTCTCTCTCGATATCGATCATCAGACAACTTTCCCATGCTTTCCTCGCCGTCGGAAAACCAGGACAAAGCGGTTGCATTCAGCTCGGTACGTACCTTTTGCCCGTCGACGCAGCGACACGCCAGCGATCGACGCGCCCCCAGGCCAGCCACGTGCCAGCCACGTGCATGGATCCACATGATCCTACTAAAAAATCGTACTGATCGAACGCCGCATGTTGTTATTATTATTATTATTATTATTATTATTATTATTATTATTATTATTTGGCTACAAACTCCCATATGTTTTTAGCGATAGTGAGTGATAGTGATAGATATAGAGCCCACATGCTAATATGCTAATATGCAAATACCAAATACCAAATTCTTCTTCCAATTTGAGACCTTCTCTGTTAGGGACGGTTTTTAGGTTCGTTTCTGGGAAGATACATGGCCAGGGAACAACTCACTAATGGTGCAATATCCGAGCTTGTATAGGATTGTTAGACATAATTTGTCACGATCAAACAAGTCTTAGGACAAGAAAACCCCGATATTTCTTTTCGTAGGGATCTTTTGGGAACTCGTCTGGCAGCATGGAATGAATTATTCACTCGCCTGGATGACATTCAACTGTCAGATGAGTTGGACACTTTTCGATGGAACTTGCATCAGAATGGCAAATTTTTGGTCAAATCCATGTATGATGCAATGGTACATTGTGATGCTCTGGTAGATGATAGGAAATTGTGGAAGCTAAAAATTCCTCTAAGAGTGAAGATTTTCCTCTGGTTTCTAAACAAAGGAGTCATTCTAATTAGAGATAATCTGGCACGACGAAACTGACATGGGCCCAAGTCATGTGTCTTTTGTCAACATGACGAGTCTATCAAACACTTATTTTTTGAGTGCAAATTCGCGCGGGCAGTTTGGGCCGTGGTCCAGGTAGCTTCGAATTTATACCCATCATGTACTGCACGGAATATGTTCGGCAATTGGTTGCGGGGTATTGATAAACAATTTTCTGCACATATTCCCGTGGGAGCGGCGGCCTTATGCTGGGCGATGTGGCTTACCAGGAATGATGTGGTTTTTAACAACAAAAGTGTCTCATCTCCTATGCAGGTTATTCATGCTTGTACACGATCGCTCCGTACGTGGTCTATCCTGCAGAAGCCGGAGGACAGGGACCTTTTTATGATGGCGTCTACCCGGCTGGAGCGTACGGTCAGGGAGGTTTTCTACCCCCATGGATGGCGGTGTGATTTACGGATAGGATCTACCGCTTCTTAGGCTGGACACGATTTATTACTTGGCATTGTATCAAATTATTTTATTTTTAGGGTGCTCTGAACGTTTTGACTGTGTGCATCCAGCTATGTAGAGGCCGAGCTTTCTTTCAATATGATTGTATCACCTCGATATATTTATTCAATGAAAAGTTATTTATCGAAAAAATGGTTCTAGTTCCTAAAATACACATATTTTAGTCTTCAGATTTTTTCTACAGGTAATTGTCCATCTATATACTTTTAGTTTCACTAGGTGATCTACGCACATGGATGTAGTTTTTGTCACTTCTCGTATTCTTTGTACCGCTATGATGTTTGATGAATAGATTGAAAGATTTTTCTATAAATTTTTTTGTAACTTTAGTCATTTTGAGAAAATCCATCATAGTTAGTTTTATTATAACTTAAAATAGAGTTACATCATTCCAAAAAATTGGAAGCTTATCTTATTTTTTTTTGCGAATACGCATGTTGCGTATCGTTCCATTAATAAAGGGTTAGAAAGTATAAAGGTGCAATTCTCAAACTGTTTACCCAAGGAGAATGCACGGCTATGGTCACGGTGAGCATCAGAGAGATGGGTTGCTCAACCCTTAGTTACATACTTACATGAGGTTAGGATGTAGTATAATCATGCCTAGCCCTTTGACGCCCGCCTTGGTCCAGACGCGCGTCTTCCTTGATCTAATCAGAGATGCTAGAGTGAGATGGATGGGTGTTCTCGAAAACACACGCATTGCGGTGCTTTTCAGATTGTCCATGCTGAAAGGGCAATGAGAGAAGCTGCGTTGTTCCCTAGGCATACCGACAATGCAAGGGTGGCTATGCTGATCTCGCCCGCGTCCCCCGCGCCGCCCCCTGCTAGGGCGGCTCCGGGGGGAGATCCTCAACCGCGCTCCCGGGTCATCTCCACCTTGTCCTCCCCTCCGTCAACGCTGGAGGAAGCTACCGAGCGAAGCCCCGGCCGGCCGACAGGGGCGGCGGACGACCCACCAACCCCTCCCCTCCCCCCCCCACCCCCCGCGCGTGTCTAGATCGGGTGAGGCAGGTCACCCATCGGCGTTGGGGCGCCTCTCCCTGACCCGGGTGCACCCAGGAATCTGGACTAGGTATGCTCGAGGGAAACATACACAACTGAACAAAGATAGAAGGGTGCACCCAGGAATCTGGACTAGGTAGCACGATCAATGTTTGAATGATGATTCAATAATCAATAGTCTTAGAATGAAACTGTAGACCAATAACTTCAAGCAATAGGGTTGCTAGAAGTTTAGAATTTACACATCACAGACCATTTATCGGTATTCCGGTTAGAAACAACACGGAGACCAAGAAATGAACGCAAAAGGCGAGAGATATTACTATATCAAGAATTCTCAAGAGGTGATAAAATTACCACGACATTCTTGACATAAAAGGTGGTAATATTCCAAGGTAATTAAGATTAAATGCTGGATAGCAAGGATCCCAGGGCATAACACAAAACACGAATAAGTTTGTGTTGGAGGGAAGGCAATAAAGTGGCCGATGATAATACAATTCATCGGGGGAAAGGATGGTATTTCTCATCATGAATTCAATTGATATCCAGGAAGACCTCATAAGGTTGATGATCTTCACGGCACATTGGTCGAGAGATTTCAAGATGTAATCAATCAGTGACAACATCAAATCAAAGGAATGATGAAGCGGAAGGTTATTGGAACCATGGGTAGGGCACAAACTTGAAATCAAGCTTGTTGTTCAAGGTGAATTGATATGACGAGGAAGATCGACGTAAGCTTAGCTCATCATCGAAAGTTGTGCTCCGGGATTAAGGACCAGGTAGCACAGTTAAAATTTAGCACGATAATGATATAGCCGATCAGGCTAGGAATGACATGATCGAGTACAAACTCGGACTTTAAAGAAGATTATCAAGAGTTGCTGAACCGTAGGGCAGACTCGGTTCAGTTATCGGTGTCTTTGAGTGTTTAATAACTTAGAGCCCATGAAAACTGTAATCAGTGAGAATGTAGTACTTGATGAAGAACTCATAATAAGTTATGCAGTTTCAAGATAATCTCGAGATACCAGGGGGGTAATACTCGAAGACGGATCAAAGTAGAGGTTGGACCGAGGTATTGATCCACATGAGACAAGTGCTTACACTTGCATCGAAAATGGTAGTTAAAAGAGAACATGGTCGGAACCACGATTGTAAAAGGCCGGATCCCAGATATAAGATGAACTTATACCAAGGGAACTAATATCATTTACCAGAAGCTTCGATGATAAGTTTCACATCGGGTCCATGGGCATGAACGCAAAGGCTCAAGGTCGACTCCCAATTCTTCCATGCATAACCTTTCATTTTACTTCTCGCTTTTGATGAAGCTGTAGTATAGAAATTTTATCTAGCAAAATACCAGAAGAGTATGACTCATGAAAACTTTCGAGTTCACACAGTTTAGAGAAGGCATATGTTCAACCCATCAGGGCATCTTAGGAGTATATACCACAAATTTCAAGAATAAATAACACCAGCTCGATAGTAGAGCATGTTTGAGAAAGCAGAGGATACAACTTACCAAAGGTATTATGTATCCGAGGAAAGGCTCACAGACTTATTGAATATGAAGGACGCTGTCGGATAAAATCCAGCAATGATCTGGTGGTCCTCAAGGGATCTGGTGCGAGCATCGGTACTCAACCCGAGGGAGAAACAATGCAAGAAGATCAGACTTTAGAAACAACTGACTAATTCAAGGCTCAAATGCAAAGGAATTATCAATTCCAAGACAAGGGATCAGAAGCAATGCTCTGATCAGGGATGGATAAGTTGAATAGCCTTAAGGGTACAATCGACAGCAATTTGATTGGTCGAGATCCAGCTCATGTTTTAAAATAACGTCTAAGCCGGAAAGATAATTTAAAAGGATCAACTGATGATTGCGTGCATTCGCACTCAAGTTGAATCAATAGGATCAAAAGGCGATGCCTAAGGATACTAACGAATATCGCCAGACATATGGAAAGCATCCATAATGCAAGCAGGCAAGTATTGCAGAGCAATAAGCTACTAAGGATTTTTGGAGGATCGAATAGTATTTCGAAGACCATTGTGAAACATATGAACAACTGGGGATGAGTGGATACTCGACAAGTGCGAGGATTTAATTGAAGGGGTATTCATGTGGCAAGGAACTGCTAGGCAGTAGGCACAAAGTATTCTCAGAACAATAGAGAAGACTCCGGGGTATCTTGTAATAATAAGATCAATGGGGGATGATCGTATGAATGGCAAGTGTAAGTAGTTATCCATAAGGATTTATCGGTGGTCGGGAATAGCAAAAGTGATGGGCACAAAGTCTCGAGAGGAATAGCAAAAGTGTATCTCGGAATCTTCTGGTGAAGCAGGCCATCATCTGGAATGAAGGGGCTCTCCGGGAGAAAGTATTTACGAGATCCTAGAGTCAGAGTTAGCAAAACCATTTAACCCGAATAGAAGAGAGATCAGGGTCCCAGAGTAAAGGCGAGGAATAAAAGATTCTAATACCACCCAGATGGCGACGTGGGCCCGTAAGCCACACAGCCAAGTTAGTAAAAAGTTTTTGCAATGTCTACACTTGACTTCGGCCAAGGAGTGTGGAAGGGGGTTTCCTACAGGCAGTCGGCTCTGATACCAACTTGTGACGCCCCCGATTTAATCGTACACTAATCATACACGCAAACGTGTACGATCAAGATCACGGACTCACGGGAAGATATCACAACACAACTCTACAAATAAAATAAGTCATACAAGCATCATATTATAAGCCAGGGGCCTCGAAGGCTCGAATACAAGAGCTCGATCATAGACAAGTCAGCGGAAGCATCAATATCTGAGCACAGACATAAGTTAAACAAGTTTTCCTTAAGAAGGCTAGCACAAACTGGGATACAGATCGAAAGAGGCACGGGCCTCCTGCCTGGGATCCTCCTAAACTACTCCTGGTCGTCGTCAGCGGGCAGCACGTAGTAGTAGGCACCTCCGGTGTAGTAGGAGTCGTCGTCGACGTTGGCGTCTGGCTCCTGGGCTCCAACATCTGGTTGCGACAACCAGGTAGAAGGGATAGAGGGAAAAGAGGGAGAAAGCAACCGTGAGTACTCATCCAAAGTACTCGCAAGCAAGGAGCTATACTACATATGTATGCATTGGTATCAACTGGGATAAGGCTATTATAAGTGGACTGAACTACAGAAAGCCGGAATAAGAGGGGGATAGCTAGTCCTTTCGAAGACTACGCTTTTGGCAGCCTCCGTCTTGCAGCATGGAGAAGAGAGTAGACTGAAGTCCTCCAAGTAGCACCATATAGCATAATCCTAACTGATGATCCTCTCCTCGTCGCCCTGTGAGAGAGCGATCACCGGTTGTATCTGGCACTTGGAAGGGTGTGTTTTATTAAGTATCTGGTTCTAGTTGTCATAAGGTCAAGGTACAACTCCGGGTCGTCCTTTTACCGAGGGACACGGCTATTCGAATAGATAAACTTCCCTGCAGGGGTGCACCACATACCCCAACACGCTCGATCCCATTTGGCCGGACACACTTTTCTGGGTCATGTCCGGCCTCGGAAGATCAACACGTCGCAACCCTACCTAGGCACAACAGAGAGGTCAGCACGCCGGTCTAAATCCTATGGCGCAGGGGTCTGGGCCCATCGCCCTTTGCACACCTGCACGTTGCGTACGCGGCCGGAAGCAGACCTAGCCTAGTGGCTTTCCAGTCCAATCCGGCGCGCGCCACTCAGTCTCTGACGTCACGAAGGCTTCGGCTGATACCACGACGCCGGGATACCCATAACTACTCCCGCGTAGATGGTTAGTGCGTATAGACCAAATGGCCAGACTCAGATCAAATACCCAGATCTCGTTAAGCGTGTTAAGTATCCGCGAACGCCGACCAGGGCCAGGCCCACCTCTCTCCTAGGTGGTCGGAACCTGCCCTATCGCTCCGCCTCAAAGATCCACTCGCGGGTGCTCCTACGAGCCTACCCGTCTTTAGTCACCACATGTATCATGTATAAAGTATATAGTATATACCCGTGATCACCTCCCGAGTGATCACGGCCCAATAGTATAGCTTGGCAGACGGACAAGAATGTAGGGCCACTGATGATAAACTAGCATCCTATACTAAGCATTAGGTTTGCAGGTAAAGGTAACAACAGTAGTAGCAAGGACAGGCTATGCATCAGTATAGGATTAACGGGAAGCAGTAACATGCTACACTACTCTAATGCAAGCAGTATAGAGAAGAGTAGGCGGTAGCTGGTGATCAAAGGGGGGGCTTGCCTGGTTGCTCTGGCAAGAGAGAGTGGTCGTCAACACCGTAGTCGATCACAGGGGTACCGGCAGCGGTCCCGGGGTCTACCGGAAAAAGTAACGGAGGGGGAACATAATAAATAACAGAGCAATCAAAGCAACACAAAGCATAACATGGTGATACGCCGTGCTAGGGGTGACCTAACGCAGTAGGAGGTGATACCGGCGAAGGGGGAAAACATCCGGGAAAGTATCCCCGGTGTTTTGCGTTTTCGGGCAGAGGAGCCGGAGGAGGAAAGTTGCGAGTTCGATAGGTTATGGAGGTGTGGCGGACGAACGGATTGCGTATCCGGAATCGTCTCGTCATTCTGAGCAATTTTCATGTTGAAATTATTTTAATCCGAGTTACGGATTAAAAGATATGATTTTCTAAAGATTTTATTAATTTCTGGAATTTAATTAATTATTTAAATTAATTCGAAAATAAATTAATGACATCAGCATGATGTCATGCTGATGTCAGCAGTCAACAGAGTTGACTGGGTCAAACTGTCATGTGGGTCCAGTGGGACCCACCTTTCATACACTGTTTTAATTAACTAACTATTAATTAGGTTAATCTAATTATAATTAATTAATTTAATATATTCCTTAATTAATTAATTAATTAATTTAATTATTATTGTTTATTTAATTATTTCAATTATTATTTATTTTATATATTTTTTAATTATTTTTTTTATTCTTTTTTTTTGACGTTCCAGGGGCATGGGCCCCTGTGGTCAGAGGCCCAGGCTAGCCAATCGGGCGCTGGGCGAAACAGGGGGCGGGCGTGGGCGTGGGCGCCCATGCCCGAGGCCACGGGTGAGGGGTCGCGCCAGCGAGCGCCGGCGCCGGTCGCCGGAAGCAGCTGTGCGGTGAATCGGCGGTGTGCGGCCGCGATGGTAGAGGGCGGCGGCCAGCGACCTGAGGGCCAAGCAGGTCGCGGCAGGGGATGCGGCGCAGAGGTGGGGAGCACCGTGGGCGCGTTCGAGCGGGAAGGCAGGGCGAGGCCCGCGGGGAAGCAGCAGCAGGCGCGCGGCAGGGGCGCTGGAGCACGCGTGCGGCAGGAGGGAGACGTGGGGCGGCGGGCGCGCGCCTGCAGTGGAGCGGCGCCGGGGGTGCTCGGTCGGGCGTAGCAGAGGGTGCGGCCGAGGACGCGGCAACGACGGTGCAACTGGCATGCGGGACGACGCGGGCGCGCGGTGACCAGGGGTGGCCGCGGGAAAGGAGGTAGGAAAGGGGGCCTCACGAGTTGGTGTAGGGCACGGGCAGCGGGGAGCAGGGGCCGGGCGATGACGACGGAGACAGGTCGGCGAAGAGGCGACGACGTACAGGACGGCGGGGAGGCAGTCCGGGCGGCGGCGGCATCGAGCGGCGACGGGGTGGGGGCGCCGAGCGCTGGGCGCTAGTCGGGAGGAGGGGACGGGGCGCGAGGACGAGGTTGGGGGCCAGCGACCGAGCCACCGGCGGCGAGGGTGAGTGGCGCCGGGATCGATCCGGGCGGCGCCGGGGGCGGGCCCCCTCCCCGATCCAGATGGGATCGAGAGGAAGACGTGGGGAGTGTGCGGTCATGTGTGGGGGGGAGTTAGGGTTTCGGGGCAGGGGGGTGGCCTATAGGCCAGGGGGTGGGCCGACCTGGCTGGGAGATGGCCCAGTTGGGCCGGGGTCTGCTGGGCCGGAGCCCGGGTTTCTTTTTCATTTCTTTTTTTGTTTACTTTTCTTTATCTATTTTCTTTTCGATTTTATTCTTTTAATTTTGTTTTATAAAATATAAATGCAATTCCTAAATTAATGTTATAACTTATCCTACTGCCCCAAAAAGTTTGACACCTAAATAAAATAGTTTGCATTATTTTAATTTTTAAAAGGCTTTTAATCAATTGTCATAGCTGCTGTTTTAATTACTTTAGAGCCTTTAAACACTTTATAAAAGTGTGGTTTCTCCACTAGTATTATCCATGATTTATTTGGCAACACCCCAACATTTTAGTTTTAATATTTGAAAATCTTTAGCATTTGACTTTATTTTAAGTTTGAATTTCGAATCGATTTTGAACTAACACGAAATTAACAACAGTAACCGTGGTGACGTGGCATCATTAACGTGGGATTACTGTAGCCTAATTATCCGGGCGTCACAATTCTCCTCCACTACAAGAAATCTCGTCCCGAGATTTAAGCGGTGGAGCAAGGGGCGAAGGTGTTGGTAGTGAAAAACCTAACGGGTCTTCTCGGTCTTGGCTGCCCTTTCTAAGAGGTTGATCCCTTTCGTTGATGTCTTCATTTCACTGCTTCAATTCACCATGATCAATTGTCACCCTTTCTTTGGGATCTCCATCGTACTTACGAATAGGTAAGGGGCAGCTCTACAACGATAGGATGTTATAAGGGAAAATCTTCTGGGGGTTTCCCAAGTATGAACATATGAGTATCTCTCGAGTTGAACAAATGAAGCACATCGATAGCAAAGTAAGACGGTGCAATAAGAAGTTTCAAGCGGATAGGCAATCGTTCATTGCCTGAAACAGAGTGTGAATGGGGTTCAGAGCAACGGGAATAAGTATTGTGTCCGATACTAGAATAGATCACTAGACAGGTGGTCCGTGAATTACATACGAATTCAAGCGCGAGGAACAACCTTGGGAATAGGTGGTGTACAGGAGAGTCAGGTTTCGATCCTGTGGAACTGTGGGTTATGGGCCCACCATGTGGGATAAAAGTAGGAGGGGTGACATCTTGCATGGTCACGATAGCAAGGCATGTCAGAGGCTAGTCTGTCAGTTATGTCGGCAACAACATCGATACCAAGGGCGAGGGACGAAGAGAACCATTTTCTTGCTCGTTGAACGAGGCGGACCAATAGGCAAAGTTCTCGTCCACCGGTGGTTACCGGGATGCTATCAACAATGGTAACAGGGTCTTACCGACAGAGTTGTACGCTGAGGTGCTTATAAAAGCAGTGACGTATTACTGCTTAGATCATATAAACCTCAAGAAGGTTAAACAGAACAATGGAAAGGAAAATGTGATTATCAGATTAAACAGAAGAATGAAAAGGAAAATGTGATTAAACACATATTTCAAGGGTATATCCTTCCCAAGAACAAGCAGGGTATGATATCCAAGACCGGATAGAAGGTAGAAAACTCTTTTAGGTAGGAGAGACAATTTTTCATGACATTACCCATACAATGGTGTTTGGGTAAATTCAACAAGAAACATTTAGCATGGTGCTTCAACTGTTCTTGTTGAAGAACGGAGTACCATAAACGTGCTTCAAGATAGCATTGACATGGTCAATAGGTGAAAATCAGACTTTGGAAACAAAAAGGATCCATTAGGAATAACTTGTAGAATAAGTCTTACAGTTTCCTCATGGAAGAATGGATAGCATTGCTAAAAGGGAACTATAACAATAGGGCCTCCGGCCAGGTGGGCTAGGTATGATACCACCTTACCGGGTCATCTAAAGACCAACGTTATAACTCTTGGAAATATGTTCCAACCATCATATCTGACTAAGATTCAGATTTGATTGGTGTCAGGGTACCTCAGACTCGGGATGCCTGAGAAGAAAAGGTGCAACACAATTTGACGAGATCACATTGTGAGATTCTCAGAAGTGATCTATGTAAGTGAGCTCTGAAACAAGAGGTCATCAGTAATCCAAGGAGAGGATGAGGAGGTGGCTGATAGGCTCAGCAACAAATCATCGAGATTTCCAAAGGATTGATTTCCACAATTATGTGAACAAGGAAATATCATTTGTCGGATCAAATGTCATAATGATGTATGCTCGAGGGAAACATACACAACTGAACAAAGATAGAAGGGTGCACCCAGGAATCTGGACTAGGTAGCACGATCAATGTTTGAATGATGATTCAATAATCAATAGTCTTAGAATGAAACTGTAGACCAATAACTTCAAGCAATAGGGTTGCTAGAAGTTTAGAATTTACACATCACAGACCATTTATCGGTATTCTGGTTAGAAACAACACGGAGACCAAGAAATGAACGCAAAAGGCGAGAGATATTACTATATCAAGAATTCTCAAGAGGTGATAAAATTACCACGACATTCTTGACATAAAAGGTGGTAATATTCCAAGGTAATTAAGATCAAATGCTGGATAGCAAGGATCCCAGGGCATAACACAAAACACGAATAAGTTTGTGTTGGAGGGAAGGCAATAAAGTGGCCGATGATAATACAATTCATCGGGGGCAAGGATGGTATTTCTCATCATGAATTCAATTGATATCCAGGAAGACCTCATAAGGTTGATGATCTTCACGGCACATTGGTCGAGAGATTTCAAGATGTAATCAATCAGTGACAACATCAAATCAAAGGAATGATGAAGCGGAAGGTTATTGGAACCATGGGTAGGGCACAAACTTGAAATCAAGCTTGTTGTTCAAGGTGAATTGATATGACGAGGAAGATCGACGTAAGCTTAGCTCATCATCGAAAGTTGTGCTCCGGGATTAAGGACCAGGTAGCACAGTTAAAATTTAGCACGATAATGATATAGCCGATCAGGCTAGGAATGACATGATCGAGTACAAACTCGGACTTTAAAGAAGATTATCAAGAGTTGCTGAACCGTAGGGCAGACTCGGTTCAGTTATCGGTGTCTTTGAGTGTTTAATAACTCAGAGCCCATGAAAACTGTAATCAGTGAGAATGTAGTACTTGATGAAGAACTCATAATTAGTTATGCAGTTTCAAGATAATCTCGAGATACCAGGGGGGTAATACTCGAAGACGGATCAAAGTAGAGGTTGGACCGAGGTATTGATCCACATGAGACAAGTGCTTACACTTGCATCAAAAATGGTAGTTAAAAGAGAACATGGTCGGAACCACGATTGTAAAAGGCCGGATCCCAGATATAAGATGAACTTATACCAAGGGAACTAATATCATTTACCAGAAGCTTCGATGATAAGTTTCACATCGGGTCCATGGGCACGAACGCAAAGGCTCGAGGTCGACTCCCAATTCTTCCATGCATAACCTTTCATTTTACTTCTCGCTTTTGATGAAGCTGTAGTATAGAAATTTTATCTAGCAAAATACCAGAAGAGTATGACTCGTGAAAACTTTCGAGTTCACACAGTTTAGAGAAGGCATATGTTCAACCCATCAGGGCATCTTAGGAGTATATACCACAAATTTCAAGAATAAATAACACCAGCTCGATAGTAGAGCATGTTTGAGAAAGCAGAGGATACAACTTACCAAAGGTATTATGTATCCGAGGAAAGGCTCACAGACTTATTGAATATGAAGGACGCTGTCAGATAAAATCCAGCAATGATCTGGTGGTCCTCAAGGGATCTGGTGCGAGCATCGGTACTCAACCCGAGGGAGAAACAATGCAAGGAGATCAGACTTTAGAAACAACTGACTAATTCAAGGCTCAAATGCAAAGGAATTAGCAATTCCAAGACAAGGGATCAGAAGCAATGCTCTGATCAGGGATGGATAAGTTGAATAGCCTTAAGGGTACAATCGACAGCAATTTGATTGGTCGAGATCCAGCTCATGTTTTAAAATAACGTCTAAGCCGGAAAGATAATTTAAAAGGATCAACTGATGATTGCGTGCATTCGCACTCAAGTTGAATCAATAGGATCAAAAGGCGATGCCTAAGGATACTAACGAATATCGCCAGACATATGGAAAGCATCCATAATGCAAGCAGGCAAGTATTGCAGAGCAATAAGCTACTAAGGATTTTTGGAGGATCGAATAGTATTTCGAAGACCATTGTGAAACATATGAACAACTGGGGATGAGTGGATACTCGACAAGTGCGAGGATTTAATTGAAGGGGTATTCATGTGGCAAGGAACTGCTAGGCAGTAGGCACAAAGTATTCTCGGAACAATAGAGAAGACTCCGGGGTATCTTGTAATAATAAGATCAATGGGGGATGATCGTATGAATGGCAAGTGTAAGTAGTTATCCATAAGGATTTATCGGTGGTCGGGAATAGCAAAAGTGATGGGCACAAAGTCTCGAGAGGAATAGCAAAAGTGTATCTCGGAATCTTCTGGTGAAGCAGGCCATCATCTGGAATGAAGGGGCTCTCCGGGAGAAAGTATTTACGAGATCCTAGAGTCAGAGTTAGCAAAACCATTTAACCCGAATAGAAGAGAGATCAGGGTCCCAAAGTAAAGGCGAGGAATAAAAGATTCTAATACCACCCAGATGGCGACATGGGCCCGTAAGCCACACAGCCAAGTTAGTAAAAAGTTTTTGCAATGTCTAGACTCGACTTCGGCCAAGGAGTGTGGAAGGGGGTTTCCTACAGGCAGTCGGCTCTGATACCAACTTGTGACGCCCCCGATTTAATCGTACACTAATCATACACGCAGACGTGTACGATCAAGATCAGGGACTCACGGGAAGATATCACAACACAACTCTACAAATAAAATAAGTCATACAAGCATCATATTACAAGCCAGGGGCCTCGAAGGCTCGAATACAAGAGCTCGATCATAGACGAGTCAGCGGAAGCATCAATATCTGAGCACAGACATAAGTTAAACAAGTTTGCCTTAAGAAGGCTAGCACAAACTGGGATACAGATCGAAAGAGGCGCGGGCCTCCTGCCTGGGATCCTCCTAAACTACTCCTGGTCGTCGTCAGTGGGCAGCACGTAGTAGTAGGCACCTCCGGTGTAGTAGGAGTCGTCGTCGACGGTGGCGTCTGGCTCCTGGGCTCCAGCATCTGGTTGCGACAACCAGGTAGAAGGGATAGAGGGAAAAGAGGGAGAAAGCAACCGTGAGTACTCATCCAAAGTACTCGCAAGCAAGGAGCTATACTACATATGTATGCATTGGTATCAACTGGGATAAGGCTATTATAAGTGGACTGAACTACAGAAAGCCGGAATAAGAGGGGGATAGCTAGTCCTTTCGAAGACTACGCTTCTGGCAGCCTCCGTCTTGCAGCATGGAGAAGAGAGTAGACTGAAGTCCTCCAAGTAGCACCATATAGCATAATCCTAACCGATGATTCTCTCCTCGTCGCCCTGTGAGAGAGCGATCACCGGTTGTATCTGGCAGTTGGAAGGGTGTGTTTTATTAAGTATTCGGTTCTAGTTGTCATAAGGTCAAGGTACAACTCCGGGTCGTCCTTTTACCGAGGGACACGGCTATTCGAATAGATAAACTTCCCTGCAGGGGTGCACCACATACCCCAACACGCTCGATCCCATTTGGCCGGACACACTTTTCTGGGTCATGTCCGGCCTCGGAAGATCAACACGTCGCAGCCCTACCTAGGCACAACAGAGAGGTCAGCACGCCGGTCTAAATCCTATGGCGCAGGGGTCTGGGCCCATCGCCCTTTGCACACCTGCACGTTGCATACGCGGCCGGAAGCAGACCTAGCCTAGTGGCTTTCCAGTCCAATCCGGCGCGCGCCACTCAGTCGCTGACGTCACGAAGGCTTCGGATGATACCACGACGCCGGGATACCCATAACTACTCCCGCGTAGATGGTTAGTGCGTATAGACCAAATGGCCAGACTCAGATCAAATACCCAGATCTCGTTAAGCATGTTAAGTATCCGCGAACGCCGACCAGGGCCAGACCCACCTCTCTCCTAGGTGGTCGGAACCTGCCCTATCGCTCCGCCTCAAAGATCCACTCGCGGGTGCTCCTACGAGCCTACCCGTCTTTAGTCACCACATGTATCATGTATAAAGTATATAGTATATACCCGTGATCACCTCCCGAGTGATCACGGCCCAATAGTATAGCATGGCAGACGGACAAGAATGTAGGGCCACTGATGATAAACTAGCATCCTATACTAAGCATTAGGTTTGCAGGTAAAGGTAACAACAGTAGTAGCAAGGACAGGCTATGCATCAGTATAGGATTAACGGGAAGCAGTAACATGCTACACTACTCTAATGCAAGCAGTATAGAGAAGAGTAGGCGGTAGCTGGTGATCAAAGGGGGGGCTTGCCTGGTTGCTCTGGCAAGAGAGAGTGGTCGTCAACACCGTAGTCGATCACAGGGGTACCGGCAGCGGTCCTGGGGTCTACCGGAAAAAGTAACGGAGGGGGAACATAATAAATAACAAAGCAATCAAAGCAACACAAAGCATAACATGGTGATACGTCGTGCTAGGGGTGACCTAACGCAGTAGGAGGTGATACCGGCGAAGGGGGAAAACATCCGGGAAAGTATCCCCGGTGTTTTGCGTTTTCGGGCAGAGGAGCCGGAGGGGGAAAGTTGCGAGTTCGATAGGTTATGGAGGTGTGGCGGATGAACGGATTGCGTATCCGGAATCGTCTCGTCATTCTGAGCAATTTTCATGTTAAAATTATTTTAATCCGAGTTACGGATTAAAAGATATGATTTTCTAAAGATTTTATTAATTTCTGGAATTTAATTAATTATTTAAATTAATTCGAAAATAAATTAATGACATCAGCATGATGTCATGCTGACGTCAGCAGTCAACAGAGTTGACTGGGTCAAACTGTCATGTGGGTCCAGTGGGACCCACCTTTCATACACTGTTTTAATTAACTAACTATTAATTAGGTTAATTAGTGATTAGGTTAATCTAATTATAATTAATTAATTTAATTAATTCCTTAATTAATTAATTAATTAATTAATTTAATTATTTCAATTATTATTTATTTTATATATTTTTTAATTATTTTTTTTATTCTTTTTTTTTGACGTTCCAGGGGCATGGGCCCCTGTGGTCAGAGGCCCAGGCTAGCCAATCGGGCGCTGGGCGAAACAGGGGGCGGGCGTGGGCGTGGGCGCCCATGCCCGAGGCCACGGGCGAGGGGTCGCGCCAGCGAGCGCCGGCGCCGGTCGCCGGAAGCAGCTGTGCGGTGAATCGGCGGTGTGCGGCCGCGATGGTAGAGGGCGGCGGCCAGCGACCTAAGGGCCAAGCAGGTCGCGGCAGGGGATGTGGCGCAGAGGTGGGGAGCACCGTGGGCGCGGTCGAGCGGGAAGGCAGGGCGAGGCCCGCGGGGAAGCAGCAGCAGGCGCGCGACAGGGGCGCTGGAGCACGCGTGCGGCAGGAGGGAGACGTGGGGCGGCGGGCGCGCGCCTGCAGTGGAGCGGCGCCGGGGGTGCTCGGTCGGGCGTAGCAGAGGGTGCGGCCGAGGACGCGGCAACGGCGGTGCAAGTGGCATGCGGGACGACGCGGGCGCGCGGTGACCAGGGGTGGCCGCGGGAAAGGAGGAAGGAAAGGGGGCCTCACGAGTTGGTGTAGGGCACGGGCAGCGGGGAGCAGGGGCCGGGCGATGACGACGGAGACAGGTCGGCGAAGAGGCGACGACGTAGAGGACGGCGGGGAGGCAGTCCGGGCGGCGGCGGCATCGAGCGGCGACGGGGTGGGGGCGCCGAGCGCTGGGCGCTAGTCGGGAGGAGGGGACGGGGCGCGAGGACGAGGTTGGGGGCCAGCGACCGAGCCACCGGCGGCGAGGGTGAGTGGCGCCGGGATCGATCCGGGCGGCGCCGGGGGCGGGCCCCCTCCCCGATCCAGATGGGATCGAGAGGGAGACATGGGGAGTGTGCGGTCATGTGTGGGGGGGAGTTAGGGTTTCGGGGCAGGGGGGTGGCCTATAGGCCAGGGGGTGGGCCGGCCTGGCTGGGAGATGGCCCAGTTGGGCCGGGGTCTGCTGGGCCGGAGCCAGGGTTTCTTTTTCATTTCTTTTTTTGTTTACTTTTATTTATCTATTTTCTTTTCTATTTTATTATTTTAATTTTGTTTTATAAAATATAAATACAATTCCTAAATTAATGTTATAACTTATCCTACTGCCCCAAAAAGTTTGACACCTAAATAAAATAGTTTGCATTATTTTAATTTTTAAAAGGCTTTTAATCAATTGTCATAGCTGCTGTTTTAATTACTTTAGAGCCTTTAAACACTTTATAAAAGTGTGGTTTCTCCACTAGTATTATCCATGATTTATTTGGCAACACCCCAACATTTTTGTTTTAATATTTGAAAATCTTTAGCATTTGACTTTATTTTAAGTTTGAATTTCGAATCGATTTTGAACTAACACGAAATTAACAACAGTAACCGTGGTGACGTGGCATCATTAACGTGGGATTACTGTAGCCTAATTATCCGGGCGTCACAGTTGGGGACACAAGAGACTCTTTGTTATTTGGTTGCAGGGTTGTTTGAGAGAGACCATCTTCATCGTACGCCTCCTACGGATTGATAAACTGAGGGAAATTTGCTACTGTCCTACAAACATCTGCACTTGAAGGCCCAACAACGTCTACAAGAAGAAGGTTGTGTAGTAGACATTAAGCTCTTTTCTGGCGCCATTGCCGGGGAGGTGAGTGCTTGAAGGTATATCTTTAGATCTTGCAATCGAGTTTTTTAGTTTCTTGTTTTATCACTAGTTTAGTTTATAAAATAAAATTACAAAAAAATATGGAATTAAGTTTGCCTCATACGCTTCATTTTTTTAATATCTTTCGTGAGTATGATGGAAAGAAAAATTGTGCTCAAGTGCTAGAAGAAGAATGCATTAGAATGTTTGGCACTAAATATTTGAATGATGAGCATGATTGCAATGTTGTTAGTATGAAATCCTCGAATATCCATGATGCTAATGATATGCAAAGCCACAAGATTGGGGATGCTATGTTTGATGAAGATTATACATTTTGTCTCCCGAGTTTTGATATGCAAATTTATAATGATGAAAGCATGCCTCCTATTTATGATGATTATATTGATGAAAGTGGATTTGAAGAGGTCATGACTTTATTTTGTGATGAATCCAATTGATTATGAGAACAAAGTTGCTATCTATGATGATTATTGTGATGACTTGTATGCTATAAAGAATAATAATATCCATGAAACTTGTCATCATGATTTTAGTTTTTAATTAGATTATGCCTCACATGATAATTATTTTGTTGAGTTTTCTCCCACTATTATTCATGATAAGAATTTTGCTTGTGTGGAGAGTAATAAAATTTCTATGCTTGTAGATCATGAAAAGAATGCTTTATGTGATGGTTATATTGTCGAATTCATTCATGATGCTACTGGAAATTATTATGAGGGTGGAACATATGCTTGTAGGAATTGCAATAATATCAAGTTTCCTCTCTATGTGCTTAAAATTTTGAAGTTTTGCCTGTTTTATCTTCCTATGCAAGTTGATTCTTGTTCCCACAAGTTGTTTGCTCGCAAAATCCCTATGCATAGGAAGTGGGTTAGACTTAAATTTTCTAGTCATATTCTTCATGATGCTCTCTTTATGTTACAATTCTTATCTTTTATGTGAGCATCATTGAAATCATCATGCCTAGCAAGGGGCGTTAAACGATGACGCTTATTGGGAGGCAACCCAATTTTATTTTAACTCCTTGCTTTTTGCTCCTGTTTAGCAATAGATAATTTATCTAGCCTATGTTATTATTGATTTTTTATGTTTTAATTAGTGTTTGTGCTAAGTAGAACCGTTGGGAAGACTGGGAAAAGTCTTGTTGATCTTGCTTTAAAAAACAGAAACTTTAGCGCTCACGAGAATTGCTGCCATTTTTATTTGGAAAGTGCTATTTAGTAAATTCTTTTTGCAGATGATTAATAGATAAATCACTCACGTCTAGAAATTTATTTTAGAATTTTTGGGGTTCCAGAAGTTTGTGTTAGTTACAGATCACTACAGATTATGTTTTCTATGTGTTGTTTGCTTATTTTGATGAATCTATGAGTAGTATCGGAGGGTATGAACCATAGAGAAGTTGGAATACAGTAGGTTTAACACCAATATAAATCAATAATGTGTTCATTACAGTACCTTGAAGTGGTGTTTTGTTTTCTTCCGCTAACGGAGCTTACGAGTTTTCTGTTAAGTTTTGTGTTGTGAAGTTTTCAAGTTTTGGGTAAAGATTCAATAGACTATGGAATAAGGAGTGGCAAGAGCCTAAGCTTGGGGATTCCCAAGGCACCCAAGGTAATATTCAAGAACAACCAAAAGCCTAAGCTTGGGGATGCCCCGGAAGGCATCCCCTCTTTCGTCTTCGTTCATCGGTAACTTTCCATGGAGCTATATTTTTATTCGCCACATGATATGTGTTTTGCTTGGAGCGTAATTTTATTTTATTTAGCTTTGCTTGCTATTTGAATAAAATACCAAGATCTGAAATTCTTAAATGTTAGAGAGTCTTCACATAGTTGCATAATTATTCGACTACTCATTGATCTTTACTTATATCTTTCAGAGTAGTTTGTTGTTTGCTCTAGTGCTTCACTTATATCTTTTAGAGCACGGCGGTGGTTTTATTTTGAAGAAATATATGAACTCTCGTGCTTCACTTATATTATTTTGAGAGTCCTAAATAGTATGGTAATTTGCTATGGTTATGAATTTAGTCCTAATATGATGGGCATCCAAGATGGGTATAATAAAAACTATCATATAAAGTGCATTGAATACTATGAGAAGTTTGATTCTTTTTGATTGTTTTGAGATATGGAGATGGTGATATTAGAGTCATGCTAGTTGAGTAGTTGTGAATTTGAGAAATACTTGCGTTGAAGTTTGTGATTCCCGTAGCATGCACGTATGGTGAACCGTTATGTGATTAAGTCGGAGCATGATTTATTTATTGATTGTCTTCCTTATGAGTGGCGGTCGTGGACGAGCGATGGTCTTTTCCTACCAATCTATCCCCCTAGGAGCATGCGCGTAGTACTTTTTTTAGATAACTAATAGATTTTTGCAATAAGTATGTGAGTTCTTTATGACTAATGTTGAGTCCATGGATTATACGCACTCTCACACTTCCACCATTGCTAGCCTCTCTAGTACCGCGCAACTTTCGCCGGTACCTTAAACCCACCATATACCTTCCTCAAAACAGCCACCATACCTACCTATTATGGCGTTTCCATAGCCATTCCGAGATATATTGCCATGCAACTTGCTACCTCCTGAGCACTGCATTGGTTTTCCCCGAAGAGGAAGGGATGATGCAGCAAAGTAGCGTAAGTATTTCCCTCAATTTTTGAGAACCAAGGTATCAATCCAGTAGGAGGCTACGCGCCAGTCCCTCGTACCTGCACAAAACAAATAAATCCTCGCAACCAACATGATAAGGGGTTGTCAATCCCTACACGGCCACTTAGGAGAGTGAGATCTGATAGATATGATAAGATAATATTTTTGGTATTTTTGTGATAAAGATGCAAAGTAAAATAACAGCAAAGTAAAAAAGCAAAGGAAATAACTAAGTAGTAGGAGATTAATATGATGAAGATAGACCCAAGGGCCATATGTTTCACTAGTGGCTTCTCTCGAGAGCATAAGTATTCTACGGTGGGTGAACAAGTTACTGTTGAGCAATTGACAGAATTGAGCATAGTTATGAGAATATCTAGGTATGATCATGTATATAGGCATCACGTCCGAGACAAGTAGACCGACTCCTGCCTGCATCTACTACTATTACTCCACTCATCGACCGCTATCCAGCATGCATCTAGAGTATTAAGTTAATGAAAAAGAGTAACACCTTAAGCAAGATGACATGATGTAGAGGGACAAACTCATGCAATATGATGAAAACCCCATCTTGTTATCCTCGATGGCAACGATGCAATACGTGCCTTGCTGCCCCTTCTATCACTGGGAAAGGACACCACAAGATCGAACCCAAAGCTAAGCACTTCTCCCATGGCAAGAACTACCAATCTAGTAGGCCAAACCAAACTGATAATTCGAAGAGAATTGCAAAGATAACCAATCATACATAAAAGAATTCAGAGAAGATTCAAATATTGTTCATAGATAGACTTGATCATAAACCCACAATTCATCGGTCTCAACAAACAAACCGCAAAAAGAAGATTACATCGAATAGTTCTCCACAAGAGAGGGGGAGAACATTGTATTGAGATCCAAAAAGAGAGAAGAAGCCAACTAGCTACTAACTATGGACCCGTAGGTCTGAGGTGAACTACTCACACTTCATCGGAGGGGCTATGGTATTGATGTAGAAGCCCTCCGTGATCGATGCCCCCTTCGGCGGAGCTCCGGAATAGGCCCCAAGATGGGGTCTCGTGGATACAGAAAGTTGCGGCGGTGGAATTAGGGTTTTGGCTCCGTATCTGATCGTTTGGGGGTACGTAGGTATATATAGGAGGAAGAAGTACGTTGGTGGAGCAATAGGGGGCCCACGAGGGTGGAGGGCGCGCCTGGGGGGTAGGCGTGCCCCCCTACCTCGTGGCCTCCTCTTTTGTGTCTTGACGTAGGGTCCAAGTCTCCTGGGTCTTGTTCATTGAGAAAATCACGTTCCCGAAGGTTTCATTCCGTTTGGACTCCGTTTGATATTCCTTTTCTTCGAAACCCTAAAACAAGCAAAAAATAGCAATTCTGGGCTGGGCCTCCGGTTAATAGGTTATTCCCCAAAACAATATAAAAGTGGATAATAAAGCCCAATAATGTCCAAAATAGTAGATAATATAGCATGGAGCAATCAAAAATTATAGATATGTTGGAGACGTATCAAGCATCCCCAAGCTTAATTCCTGCTCGTCCTCGAGTAGGTAATTATAAAAACAGAATTTTTGATGCGGAGTGCTACTTGGCATAATTTTAATGTAATTCTTCTTAATTGTGGTATGAATATTCAGATCCGAAAGATTCAAGATAAAAGTTCATATTGACATAACAATAATAATACTTCAAGGATACTAACAAAGCAATCATGTCTTCTCAAAATAGCATGGCCAAAGAAAGTTATCCCAACAAAATCATATAGTCTGGCTATGCTCCATCTTCACCGTACAAAATATTTAAATCATGCACAACCCCGATGACAAGCCAAGCAATTGTTTCATACTTTTGGTGTTCTCAAACTTTTTCAATCTTCACGCAATACATGAGCGTGAGCCATGGATATAGCACTATAAGTGAAATAGAATGATGGTTGTGGAGAAGACAAAAGGGGAGAAGATAGTCTCACATCAACTAGGCGTATCAATGGGCTATGGAGATGCCCATTGATACGTCTCCAGCGTATCTATAATTTTCTATTGCTTCATGCTATATTATCTACTGTTTTGGACTATATTGGGCTTTATTTTCCACTTTTATATTATTTTTGGGACTAACCTATTAACCGGAGGCCCAGCCCAGAATTGCTGTTTTTTGCCTATTTCAGTATTTCGGAGAAACAGAATATCAAACGGAGTCCAAACGAAATAAAACCTTCGGCAACGTGATTTTGTCATCGAACGTGATCCAGGAGACTTGGACCCTACTCCAAGGAGTTAAAGAGGCGGTCACGAGGGTGGGGGGCGCACCCCCTGCCTCGTGGACCCCTCGGTGCTCCACCGACATACTCCTTCCTCCTATATATACCTACGTACCCCTAAATGATCAGAACAGGAGTCAAAAACCTAATTCCACTGCCGCAACTTTCTGTATCCACGAGATCCCATCTTGAGGCCTGTTCCGGAGCTCCGCCGGAGAGGGCCGTCATCATGAAGGGCTTCTACGTTATCATAGCCTCTCCGATGATGTGTGAGTAGTGTACTTCAGACCTTCGGGTCCATAGTTAGTAGCTAGATGGCTTCTTCTCTCTTTTTGGATCTCAATACAAAGTTCTCCCCCTCTCTTGTGGAGATCTATTCGATGTAATCTGCCTTTTGCGGTGTGTTTGTTGAGACCGATGAATTGTGGGTTTATGATCAAGTCTATCTATGAATAATATTTGAATCTTCTCCGAATTCTTTTATGTATGATTGTTTATCTTTGCAAGTCTCTTCGAATTATCCGTTTGGTTTGGCCAACTAGATTGGTAGTTCTTGCCATGGGAGAAGTGCTTAGCTTTGGGTTCGATCTTGTGGTGTCCTTTCCCAGTGACAGAAGGGGTAGCAAGGCACGTATTGCATCGTTGCCATCGAGGATAACAAGATGGGGTTTATTTCATATTGCATGAATTTATCTCTCTACATCATGTCATCTTGCTTAAAGCGTTACTCTGTTTTTAACTTAATACTCTAGATGCATGCTGGATAGCGGTCGATGAGTGGAGTAATAGTAGTAGATGCAGAATCGTTTCAGTCTACTTGTCACGGACGTGATGCCTATATACATGATCATGCCTAGATATTCTCATAACTATGCTCAATTCTGTCAATTGCTCAACAGTAATTTGTTCACCCACCGTAGAATACATATGCTCTTGAGAGAAGCCACCAGTGAAACCTATGGCCTCGGGGTCTATTCTCATCATATCAATCTCCATCACTTTAATCTCGCTTTGCTTTTTTACTTTGCCTTTACTTTTTACTTTGCATCTCTATACCAAAAATACCAAAAATATTATATCTATCAGATCTCACTCTCGTAAGTGACCGTGAAGGGATTGACAACCCCTCATCACGTTGGTTGCGAGTAGCCATCGTTTTGTGCAGGTAAGAGGGACTTGAGCGTGGCCTCCTACTGGATTGATACCTTGGTTCTCAAAAACTGAGGGAAATACTTACGCTACTCTGTTGCATCATCCCTTCCTCTTCGGGGAAATCCAACGCAAGCTCAAGAGGTAGCAAGAAGAATTTCTGGCGCCGTTGCCGGGGAGTCTACGCAAAAAGTCAACATACCAAGTACCCATCACAATCCCTATCTCTCGCATTACATTATTTGCCATTTGCCTCTCGTTTTCCTCTCCCCCACTTCACCCTTGCCGTTTTATTCACCCCCCCTCTCTATCCTCCCTCTCTATTTGCCTATTTTTGCCCGCTTTGCCTTTTGTTTGCTCGTGTGTTGGATTGCTTGTTTGTCGCGATGGCTCAACCGAGATTTGGTGATCTTCACCTTAAAAGGTTAGAGGAGATCGAAAACAACGTTAGGAAGTTTATGGTTTTGCAATTTGAGCATAATAATTTATTTAGAAACGAGCTTAAGGAACAATTTTTTTATGAATTATATGAATAAAGAGCTTGATGATATAATAAGATCCCAAATTGCTCGTTTAGAAAAGATGACTGCTGAAATTTCGGATATGCAAGCCACCTTAGTTAATAAGATGGCCGCTAAACCGAATTCCTATGAAAATCAAGATGAAGATCTAAAAGTTATTGATGTGTCTCCTATTAAATCTTTGTTTTGCAATATGAATCTTGATGAAACTGAATATGATCTTCCTTTACCTAGAAGGCGTTCTAAAAATTCGGAGTATTTAGATCTTTATGATGAAATTGATGAAAATGGGATTGAAAGAAATAAAAATCTAGATGTTGCTAAACCTACTATATTGGATTTCAAGGAATTTAATTATGAAAGTTGCTCTTTAATTGATTGTATTTCCTTGTTGCAATCCGTGCTAAATTCTCCACATGCTTATAGTCAAAAGAAAGCCTTCACCGAACATATTGTTGATGCCTTGATGTAATCTTATGAAGAAAAACTTGAGTTGAAAGTTTCTATCCCTAGAAAACTCTATGATGAGTGGGAACCAACTATTAAAATTAAAATTAAAGATCATGAGTTTTATGCTTTGTGTGATTTGGGTGCTAGTGTTTCCACTATCCCTAAGACTTTGTGTGATTTGCTAGATTTCCATAATTTTGATGATTGCTCTCTAAACTTGCATCTTGCGGATTCTATTATTAAGAAATCTATGGGAAGGATTAATGATGTTCTTATTGTTGCAAATAGGAATTATGTGCCCGTAGATTTCATTGTTCTTGATATAGATTGCAATCCTTCTTGCCCTATTATTCTCGGTAGACCTTTCCTTAGAACGGTTGGTGCGATTATTAATATGAAGGAAGGGAATATTAGATTTCAATTTCCATTAAGAAGGGCATGGAACACTTTCCAAGAAATAAAATAAAATTGCCACATGAAACTATCATGAGAGCCACTTATGGATTGCCTATCAAAGATGGCAATACCTAGATCTATCCTCGCTTTTATGCCTAGCTAGGGGCGTTAAACGATAGCGCTTGTTGGGAGGAAACCAAATTTTATTTTTATTCCTTGATTTTTGCTCCTGTTTAGTAATAAATAATTTATTTAGCCTCTGTTTTGGTTGTGTTTTTTGTATTTAATTAGTGTTTGTGCCAAGTAGAACCATTGGGAAGACTTGGGGAAAGTCTTGTTGAACTTGCTGTAAAAAACAGAAACTTTAGCGCTCACGCGAACTGCTGTCATTTTTATTTGAAGAGTGATATTTAGTTAATTCTTTTTGCAGATGATTAATAGATAAATTCCTCACGTCTAGCAATTTATTTTAGAATTTTTGGGGTTCCAGATCTTGCGCTAGCTACAGATTACTACAGAATGTTCTGTTCTTGACAGATTCTATTTTTCGTGTGTTGTTTGCTTATTTTGATGAATCTATGGCCAGTAAAATAATTTATAATCCATAGAGAAGTTTGAATACAGTAGGTTTAACACCAATATAAATAAATAATGAGTTCATTACAGTACGTTGAGGTGGTCTTTTGTTTTCTTTCTCAAACGGAGCTCACGAGTTTTCTACTTTAAGTTTTGTGTTGTGAAGTTTTCAAGTTTTGGGTGAATTCTTTTGATGGATTATGGAGCAAGGAGTGGGAAGAGCCTAAGCTTGGGGATGCCCATGGCACCCCCAAGATAATCCAAGGACACCAAAAAGTCAAAGCTTGGGGATGCCCCGGAAGGCATCCCCTCTTTCATCCACTTCCATCGGTAATTTAGTTGAAGCTATATTTTTATTCACCAACATGATATGTGTTTTACTTGGAGCATCTTATATTATTTTTGTCTTTGTGTTCTAGTATGCCACAATCATCCTTGCTATACACACCTTTTGAGAGAGCCATACATGAATTAAAATTTGATAGAATACTCTATGTGCTTCACTTATATCTTTTGAGCTATGTAATTTTGCTCTATGTGCTTCACTTATATCTTTTGAGCGTTATAATTTTGCTCTATGTGCTTCACTTATATCTTTTGAGCTATGTAATTTTGCTCTATGTGCTTCACTTATATCTTTTGAGCGTTATAATTTTGCTCTATGTGCTTCACTTAGATCTTTTAGAGCACAGTGGTGGATTTGTTTTAAAGAAACTATTGATCTCTCATGCTTCACTTAAATTATTTTGAGAGTATCTTAATAGCATGGTAATTTTCTTAATAATAATATGCTTGGTATTCAAGATTTGTGAAATTTTCTTTTGAGTGTGTTGAATACTAAGAAAAGATTGAAGCATGATAATTGTTTTGAGATATGGAGGTGATAATATTAGAGTCATGCTAGTTGAGTAGTTGTGAATTTAAAGAATACTTGTGTTAAAGTTTGTGATTCCCATAGCATGCACGTATGGTGAACCGTTATGTGATGAAGTCGGAGCATAATTTATTTATTGATTGTCTTCCTTATGAGTGGCGGTCGGGGACGAGCGATGGTCTTTTCCTACCAATCTATCCCCCTAGGAGCATGCGCGTAATACTTTGCTTTGATAACTTCTAGATTTTTGCAATAAGTATATGAGTTCTTTATGACTAATGTTGAGTCCATGGATTATATGCACTCTCACCCTTCCACCTTTGCTAGTCTCTCTAATACCGCGCATTTTTCACCGGTATCATACACCTACTATATACCTTCCTCAAAACAGCCACCATACCTACCTATTATGGCATTTCCATAGCCATTCCGAGATATGTTGACATGCAACTTTCCACCGTTCCGTTTATTATGACACACTCCATCATTGTCATATTGCATATCCCGGTACTCCGCCGGAGGCATTCATATAGAGTCATACTTTGTTCTAAGTATCGAGTTGTAATTGTTGAGTTGTAAGAAAAATAAAAGTGTGATGATCATCATTTTTAGAGCATTGTCCCAAGTGAGGAAAGAATGATGGAGACTATGATTCCCTCATAAGTCTGGATGAGACTCCGGACGAAAAATAAATAAAAGAGACCAAAGAAGCCCAAAAAAAGAGAAAGAAAAGAGACCATAAAAAAGGGAGAAAAGGCCCAAATAAAAAAATGAGAGAAAAAGAGAGTCATAGAACTTGGCTTGTATTTTCACAGTAGAGAGTCTCTCATGTTATCACTTTCATATACTAGTGGGAATTTTACATTATAGAACTTGGCTTGTATATTCCAATGATGGGCTTCCTCAAAATGCCCTAGGTCTTCGTGAGCAAGCAAGTTGGATGCACACCCACTTAGTTTATTTTGATGAGCTTTCATAGACTTATAGCTCTAGTGCATCCGTTGCATGGAAATCCCTACTCACTCACATTGATATCTATTGATGGGCATCTCCATAGCCCGTTGATACGCCTAGTTGATGTGAGTCTATCTTCTCCTTTTTGTCTTCTCCACAACCACCATTCTATTCCACCTATAGTGCTATATCCATGGCTCACGCTCATGTATTGCATGAAGATTGAAAAAGTTTGAGAACATCAAAAGTATGAAACAATTGATTCGCTTGTCATCAGGGTTGTGCATGATTTAAATATTTTGTGTGGTGAAGATGGAGCATAGCCGGACTATATGATTTTGTAGGGATAGCTTTCTTTGACCATGTTATTTTGAGAGGACATGATTACTTTGTTAGTATGCTTAAAGTATTATTATTTTTATGTCAATATTAAACTTTTGTCTTGAATCTTATGGATCTGAATATTCTTGCCACAATAAAGAGAAATACATGATGAATATGTTAGGTAGCATTCCACATCAAAAATTCTGTTTTTATCATTTACCTACTCGAGGACGAGCAGGAATTAAGCTTGGGGATGCTGATGCGTCTCCAACGTATCTATAATTTTTGATTGTTCCATGCTATTATATTATCTGTTTTGGATGTTTTATATGCTTTATTATGCACTTTTATATTATTTTTGAGACTAACCTATTAACCCAGAGCCTAGTGCCAGTTTCTGTTTTTTCCTTGTGTTAGAGTATCGCAGAAAAGGAAAATCAAACGGAGTCCAATTGACCTGAAACTTCGCGGAACTTATTTTTGGACCAGAATAAGCCCAGAGAGTATCGGAGATGGACCAGGAGAGTCCTGGGCTGCCCACGAGAGTGGAGGGCGCGCCCACCCCCTGGGCGCGCCCCCTGCCTTGTGGACAGCCCAGAGGTCCACCAATGTACTTCTTCCTGCCATATATACCCATATACCCTAAAAACTTCGGGGAGCACAATAGATCTTGAGTTCCGCCGCCAGAAGCCACTGAAAACCAATCTAGACCCATTCCGGCACCCTACCGGAGGGGGAATCCCTCTCCGGTGGCCATCTTCATCATCCCGGTGCTCTCCATGACGAGGAGGGAGTAGTTCTCCCTCGGGGACTGAGGGTATGTATCAGTAGCTATGTGTTTGATCTCTCTCTCTCTCTCTCTCTCTCTCGTGTTCTTGAGGTGGTACGATCTTGATGTATCGCGAGCTTTGCTATTATAGTTGGATCTTATGATGTTTCTACCCCTCTACTCTCTTGTAATGAATTGAGTTTTCCCTTTGAAGTTATCTTATCGGATTGAGTCTTTAAGGATTTGAGAACACTTGATGTATGTCTTGCGTGGGATACCCGTGGTGATAATGGGGTATTTTATTGATCCACTTGATGTATGTTTTGGTGATCAACTTGCGGTTTCCGTGACCTTGGGAATCTATGCATAGGGGTTGGCACACGTTTTCGTCTTGACTCTCTGGTATAATCTTTGGGGCACTCTTTGAGGTCCTATGTGTTGGTTGAATAGATGGATCTGAGATTGTGTGATGCATATCGTATAATCATACCCACGGATACTTGAGGTGGCATTGGAGTATCTAGGTGACATTAGGGTTTTGGTTGATTTGTGTCTTAAGGTGTTATTCTAGTACGAACTCTAGGGCTGTTTGTGACACTTATAGGAATAGCCCAACGGATTGATTGGAAAGAATAACTTTGATGTGGTTTCGTACCCTACCATAATCTCTTCGTTTGTTCTCCGCTATTAGTGACTTTGGAGTGACTCTTTGTTGCATGTTGAGGGATAGTTATGTGATCCAATTATGTTATTATTGTTGAGAGGACTTGCACTAGTGAAAGTATGAACCCTAGGCCTTGTTTCAACGCATTGCAATACCGTTTACGCTCACTTTTATCATTAGTTACCTTGCTGTTTTAATATTTTCAGATTACAAAAATCTTTATCTACCATCCATATTGCACTTGTATCACCATCTCTTTGCCGAACCAGTGCACCTATACAATTTATCATTATATTGGGTGTGTTGGGGACACAAGAGACTCTTTGTTATTTGGTTGCAGGATTGTTTGAGAGAGACCATCTTCATCCTACGCCTCCTACGGATTGATAAACCTTAGGTCATCCACTTGAGGGAAATTTGCTACTATCCTACAAACCTCTGCACTTGGAGGCCCAACAACGTCTACAAGAAGAAGGTTGTGTAGTAGACATCAGTGGTCGCTGGATCTAGGCAGCTAGGTCCGAGGCTTTGAAGGCGGTCAGGATGGTGCACGGGTTGTCGGTTGGATTTGTTGAGACAGATCCGGATGAAAACCTGGTCTTCGGCCAGTGGCCGGAGCCGGTGATGGCGACGTCCTTGCGTCGTTTGCTTCTTGAAGGCATCATCGAGGTGAAGCTCCCAGCTCATATCACTACCACCGGGGGAAACTCTTGATCAGTTGATCGTATGATGGCGGCGCTCTTGTGTCGTATCCTCCTTGGGGCGTCATTCTTGGAGGTGTGCATTGGATTGAGGGACCAGCGGACGGTTTTAGTGGTGGAGTGGCGTTTCATGTCATGCATCGACGACGTGGAGTCTCCGCGGCGTGGTGCAACAAGGTCTCAACGGCAGATGTGTGATGATGGACGCGCGTAGGGTGATGGCGTTGTCTAGCTCCGTGGTGGCGTCGACCGCAGGGCTGGCAATTGATGCGTTGGTATCTGCTCTGAATATGGATCGGTGGAAGGCGGCGGCGGCCTCTGAGAGGGCGCCAAACCGGTGTCTGCCCCAGACTCGGCAGTGTGGCTTGGTTGGGGCAATCAGGTTTTAGATGTTAGGCTTTGATGTGAGGTTTGTTTGATATTCGACTCGGATTATCGGCATTCCTTCATCAGTTAGATAGGAGTAGCGACAGATGTTGTGGAAATGATGACTTCAGACATGCTAATGTATTTTTTTGTAAGATTTTTATGAATAATTAATAAAATGATTACATGCATCGTTCAGATGCAGAGGTTGACGGTCATCCCCTTTTCTAAATAAAAAGGTGGTTGTGCTACATAAATCAAAGAAGCTGGTGGTGTCATCACATGCCTTGCTGATAAGAAAAAAGATTTAACATAGAAAAGAATTGCAAGTCAACATCAACAGGTTACTCATGCTCCTTTTATTTATTTATTAATATTTTTTGTGAGAGAACCTTTCAATCTATTTATCAATCATGGTAGTATAGAGAACACTAAAAGTAATAAAATTACAATCAGGTCCATGGACCATCTAGCGATGACTATAAACACTGGAGCAAGTTGAAGGCGCACCGTCGTCATCGCCCCTCCCTCACCGGAGCTGCGCAAACCTTGTTGTAGTAGACAATCGGGAAATCGTCGTGCTAAGGCCCCAAAGGACCAGCACACCAAAGCAGCAACCATCGCTGATGAAGAGAGTTGTAGATCGGAAAGATCAAACCTGTAACCACACAAACGAAGACGAAAAAAAACTGGATCCAAATAGATCCACTGAAGACCAGCACCGACCGAATCCCGCGAGTTCCGACGGAGATACACCTCCACACATCCCCTGATGACACTATTCACACCATCGGGACATGGATATGACGCGGAAGACATCATTCTTACCGAGGGACATCGCCACCGATACACATCCCTAACCAAGACGTTGAACCTAACACAAATAAAAACGGCGTCCCTTCCGCCAGCGGGGGGTTGAGATCCTCCACACCCCCATGGGGCAAAGGCCATCGGAGATGGGGCGGACCGGTGGCGGTGCCGGCGGCAGAGGAAGGGAGGAGGAAAGACTGCTGCTAGTTGCTGTCAAGAGAACTAACCCGGATCTTTTTATTTATTTATTTATATTCAACTCTGTTTTTCAGAGTATATTTATGCTCAACTATAAAACATAGTAATCCCCCCGATTTGTATAAAGTTGTACTAAAGCCGCGACAATTAATATGAATTAGAGGGAGTGATATTTTTTCTCTCTTTAGCATTATGTTCAAGCGACAAGTGTCAGACAATAGTTCATATGCCCCGTGAAGACGAAGATGTATACCACATCTTGTTCCACCTTGGGTCAAGTTATCTTTTTTGTGGCAGGATCAATTTTATCTAAATATGTGTGCGAGATTTTTTGGTCTGCGAGACTGCGACTCCTTTTACATCAGGAATTACAAAAAATGACAACCTGAGTCTCTTATTTTTTGCTCGACCTTAAAACATCAATGATTTTGCTGAAAACTTGTTAAAGGTTGACCACATTTGTATGCCCTACGTGGTCATTCGGAGTACGTGGACCACATTTTCTTCTCATGCACCTTTGCTTACAGAAGCACAATTACTATTATTTTCTGAGGAAATTACCGAAGCACAACTGTTGCCCCATTGAGTCATGCATGATGCATATCTGTCGTTAAACCAATGTGTAGCAAGACTCCAGAATTTCAAATCCGCTTACATCAAGAATAGCATAAGAAAAGGTTACAATCAGGGCCCTTTATTTTGTATGCTCATCCTTAAACACCAAGGTTTTCGTTTGGCAACTTATTAGAGGCTGGCTCCCCTCCAGCGACCGTATTCTCAAGTGCTGACAGGGGTCGAGCGACACCTCCTACGCCATATGTGATCATTCCAAGCATCCAGGCTACATACTGTCTCCCTCTCTCAGACACCTTTGCCTCAATTTACGTAGAGCTGTGTCTGCTAGCTTTTGGGCTGTGACTACTTCCCCAACCAGAAGATTCAAAAAAAAACCTCGTTAACATCAAAGATCAAAAAGACGAAAGAAAATCACTGTCAGGTCCATAAGAGACGAACCACATGAAACATGTGGTAAGTAATCCAAACAATTCAAAAAGGTCCATAAGAGACGTGAAGAGTGAAACCAACATATGGAACCGAAGCGAACCAACAACCTGTGATTGGATGGTTAGAAGGACTGTTGTATCCCCATCCCACCAGAGTTCAAATCCTGGTGCTAGCATTTATTCCTGAATTTATTTCAGAATTTTCGGCGATGCGCATTCAGTGGGAGGAGACGTTCCCGTCGACGACGAGGTGCCTAATATGCATAGTAGGCGGTGAAATGCTTTGAAAGTTGAAAATAAGCATGGCTTTGGATTAACCTTTGAAACTATATATGATATGAATCCATAAGTAAGCAAGAGACAACCCAACAAACTGAAACATCTTAGTAGCAAGACAAAAAGACCAACCAACGCCCAACTCTCGTGCATTAGTCATGGCCACCACCGACCTGAGACAAACGCAAACTAGTAGCATGAGGTAAAGCTGAATGTCATCTCCACACAAACTATTTCGTCTTAAAAAACCAAAAATGTCCTTATTTTAACGTAAAATATGATATTTTTATATTGACACAATTCTGAAACATATCTTTGATCCTTTATTGACATAGTACTCTCTCTGTCACATAATAATGTGTGCAGTGATTTTTGCGGAAGTCAAGATTCACATTTTTTATTAAATTTACAGAGAAAGCTATTACATATCTACAATATCAAATTTATACCATATGAAAATGTATTTCATGAGCTATTAATAGTATTCTTAATTTGTGTTAATCTAATCAAACATGAATTATTTTATGAACCACAAGGAGCAAGAGAATATACTGACACAGAAAGTCCTGCATGTGTTACCTAAAAACCCGGTAATGTTACCTCGCGAACGTCAGCTGAGAGGGGAGCGGCAAGCAAACATCTTTTGATGTCAGTTTAAGTTGTGAGGAAAGATCAAACGACGGCAATTTTTAAACGAAAATTGCATTCATGGGTAGAAACTGTCACGTCGCATGAAGAAAATGCCATCCCTCACCACTTTCTCACAACTAAAACTGCTACGAAATCGTTCGCTAACAGGTCTAAAAATAAAGTAAGATAGCCTTGCATGCGTTGCCTAAGAAAAATGATAGTTTTGCATGTGTAATTGTCAACCGAGCCGCGCCCAAATCAGATCGATCAGATCATGCGTACTACTCCTACCACAGAGACAAATAAGTAGAGAGCACGCAGAAGGACAAGAGTACAGAAAACGCGATAGCGTCAGGACTCCGCGGAGCAAGCTCGCCACAGCGCTCCTCTCCACGCCTCGCCCATCATCACATCACATCCCAGCGGCCCGGATTTGGACTCGGCGCCGCAGCCAAATCTTTCCCGGCCGCAATCGCACAGGCCAAACGAGGAGTCGGACCCCGAGATGGCGACAACAACCGCGGCGGCGCCGGCGCCGGCGGCCGGGTACGGCGCGGACGGCGTGTACCGCTCGCTGCGCCCGCCGGCGCGCATCCCGTCCGACCCGGGCCTCTCCGTCGCCGACCTCCTCCTGCGCCGCGCCGACGCGTGCCCGGACGCGCCCGCGCTGATCGACGCCGCCACGGGCCGCGCGCTCACCTTCGCCGGCCTCCGCTCCGCGGTGCTGACGACCGCCGTCGCGCTCGCCTCCCGCGCGGGCGTCCGCCCCGCCGACGCCGTGCTCCTCCTCGCGCCCAACTGCGTCCTCTACCCGGTCTGCTTCTTCGCGGTCACCGCCGCCGGCGCCGTCGCCAGCACCGCCAACCCGCTCTACACCCCGCGGGAGATCGCCAAGCAGGCGTCCGACGCCCGCGCCAAGCTCGTCGTCACCGTGGCCGAGCTGCTCCCCAAGGTCGCCGCCCTCCGCCTGCCCGTCATCCTCCTCGACGACGCCGCCCCTCCGGCGACGGCCGACGTGACAGTAACGCTCTACTCCGACCTCGTGTCCGGCGCGGACGAGTCGGCCTACCGCCGCCCGTCGACGAAGCAGGGCGACACGGCGGGGCTGCTCTACTCCTCCGGCACGACGGGGGAGAGCAAGGGCGTGGTCCTGACGCACCGCAACTTCATCGCGGCGGCGACGATGGTGACGTCGGACCAGGACGAGCGCGGGGAGCCGCCCAACGTGTTCCTCTGCTTCCTGCCCATGTTCCACATCTTCGGCCTCTCCGTCCTCACCTTCGCGCAGCTGCAGCGGGGCAACGCCGTGGTGGTCATGTCGGGGTTCGCCATGGACTCCGTGATGAGGGCCGTACAGCAGCACCGGGTGACGCACGTCTTCTGCGTGCCGCCGGTGATGATCGCGCTGGCCAAGCACGGGCGGGCCGGCAAGCACGACCTCAGCTCGCTCAGGTTCATCGGCTCCGGCGCCGCGCCGCTCGGCAGGGACGTCATGGAGGCGGTGGCCAGGAACTTCCCCGACGCCGAGATCGTTCAGGTAACCAGCCCAACCAACCAATCAGCCAGCCAGCTGCTCTGCACTTTTCATCTGCTGTTGTAGTGACAGAGAGTAGTCTTTTTGTTGTGCTTTTGTGGGGACTCAATCTCTCTGCTCTTGTCGCTTCCTTAGAAAGGCTATCTAATCAGGTGATTAAGACAGGGTTTCTGCTGATGTGATTCCCTCCTTTTTATGGTGATTAGAGCTTGCGAGTATACAGCAATATGCAAACTGCTAGATTGCCTACCACTGCACTTGGTTTTGCCGGTGGAAGTGACACTTGGATTCCAATATTTTGTCCTGAGAACACAACTTGAACTAATGCACCACACACTCACACAGTGAAAAGAATTGTGTAATGTCTGCATAATGAATCGTATCTGCAGAATACATAAAACTGTATTGAACAAGTATCGGCATCAGAATACCCTTATCGTGTTACAGCTTTTTTTGTCTCAGATTACTGTTCGTTGATTTGTAACAATTCTGTACTGTTGCAACAGTGATGCCCAAAGTCAACTATGTGTTTTTAGAACGAAATGACAAAGTCAACTATTCATGTATCAGTTACACGTTAGTGCCTCTCTTACCTTCCGAATCATGTTATTCTATAAATATAATATATGCTTTGTTTATTCATTTATCTAAACTAGTATTGCTTTATCAGCTACTCCCTCCATTCACAAATATAAGATGTTCTAACTTTTTTCTGAATCAGATATATACAAATACGTTTTAGTGTGTTTCTTCACTCATTTCAGTTTGTATGCAGTCTATTTTGAAATATGCAAAACATCTTATATTTGTGAACCGAGAGAGTACATGGTTGCAGTTGTTTGCCTTCCGTATCATACATTACGTAATCTATCTATCTATCTATCTATCTATTTATTCATTTATTTGGGAATAGAAATATATGCCCTGCCGATGTATCTTCAACAGATCTACAGGAAGATGTTTATTTTCAGATAACTGTGTAGAATCTCATGCTAGCAAATTCTGTAGCCAATTTCAAAACTATGCTGCTGTGGTTCAGCAGTTTGCCACATGGTACTCCGTACTGTATATGTAGTATTATGGCTTTATTCTCTCATGGTGATACCTGATACCTGTAAACAGCCTTAAGTATTTCATATCTCAAGTTGTATTGTGTGTTGTGCTGCTCTGGCAGGGCTATGGTATGACTGAGACATGTGGGATCATATCGCTTGAATACCCAGAAAAGGGACAAGCTCGTCAATTCGGGTCAACTGGAACGCTTGTCGTTGGAGTTGAGGCAAAAGTTGTCGACGTAGAGACGCAAAAACATCTACCACCAAGTCAACTAGGCGAAATCTGTATCCGGGGACCACAAATAATGCAAGGTAAAAACTTGAACATGTGTGTTAGGTTTTTGTTCTTCTTCCCTGCCTTTTGATACCAAACAAGCCCTTATTCCATAGAACATACATATTTTGCTTGATCAACTATTGCATACTTACCAAACTCAATGTAAATGATTTATTAGTTATTACAATGAAATTGTAGCTATTGATAATATTGTTGTGTTACAAAATGTGGTAAAAATGATATTTGATTTTTTTCCCACTTGTTATTGACATTGCATGGTTTATCACGGCCTGGTGATTTTTTAATTGTGAAACCCTAGTGATTATCAAGCAGCTACTATTTTATTCCTACATTATTTTCGTCAACAAGAAGTCCACTTTCCATGTATTCTGTCCTGAAGGGATTAGGAGGCCAGAAATTCTCCTTATATGAGTTGATTATTTGTAGGGTATTTCAACAATGTGGAGGCCACTGATTTTACAATCAAGCAAGGATGGTTGCATACTGGTGATCTTGGATACTTTGATGATGAAGGCCAGCTTTTTGTCGTTGATAGACTAAAAGAGCTGATTAAGTACAAAGGTTTCCAGGTAATTTTTTTTTTGCAAAGTATTATTTAGTTTTCTAATGGTTGCTAGAGTCTTCGACTTGAGAACGGAGAGCGCTTTCTCAAGGACGGTTCTAGCAAATCTCCGCAGGGCCCTTGCTTCTACTTATGTTTGTTTCATATGTAGCCAACTATTACACTGATAGGGTATGTGTAATATTGTTGAATGAATGACATATCGGAGTTATCCAGAGTTCACCACAAGCATATTCATCAAAGTTTTAAGGCTATGCCATTTAGTGGCGGGTCGGACAGAAGCTATGAAACGCTGAAACGGAGCTACCCGCGAAGCTTATCGTTTATCTTAAATCATGAAATTTTTGTCACATATACTTGGCATACACATGTTCAGGCATAAAAAAAAAGGCATTGATCAAGCATCCTAATCCTAATTCAATAATAACTAAGTTTTGCATCAATGCATCATATATATCAGGAAACAAGAAGGAAGAATTGGGTAGGTGGATGGCTTTGTGGAACTCACTTACGTCCCTCCTCTGGCTGCAGCGGCGCTAAATGACTCCAAATTTACTGCTAGAGCGGGAAAAAAGCGAACAATTATCATTTTTGTAATGCTAAAAGTGCATAGCTTTAGCAGGAGGGCTCTCTAAAAGCTATAGAGATACTATAACGGGCTAATAAACTTTGATATTCATACATCTAGATAGGATAGCACCACACCTGATCCAGTGGGAAGAATATTGTGTGACATTATTCATCATATACCTTAACAATATTTTGTGTTGCAAACCGTACCCGCCCATTTTTGTGTTAAAATTCTTCTTCCTTGCCTACTGAGCTTAAAGTTCACTAAGAGCCTTCTTTTATTATTATCATCTTACCAAAAGCCAATTCATGTTAACTTAAGCAGTTGGGTTCTTGTTTACTGTCTGAATAGAAGCCTTGCCTTGCTTTGCACTTGTTTTCTTGCTCAAACATACGTCATACTTTGTCCTCTGTAGATAAAGCGATCTGATCTTTTGTTTGTTTAACTTGGTAGATTGCACCTGCTGAGCTTGAAGGATTACTTCTATCTCATCCAGAGATTCTGGATGCCGTCGTTATCCCGTAAGTTGCCTCCTAAACGTTAAGTGATTCTAGCGGCTTTTGAGTATAAAATAAGAGACCTTTTACGGTACATCAATTTAATTAGGGCCGTTTATTTCTATGCTTCGTATGGTTCAGATTAGGCAATACTACATCAGATTTTCAGTAGTATATTGAGTAATTAGGGGCGTTTTGGGCAGTTCACTGTTAACCAATCCCGTAGGCAGATTCCCTTCAGAATCAAGCGGGCGGCAGAGCTGGAATTTCACGGAGTCGTCAGCGTTCATTAGGTTCGTCCTGCTCCGTCGCCATCGTGAGAGGCTACCCGGCCATCACCAGCCCGCCCTGTGCCATCGCCAACGTCCAGCCCGCCCCGCCGGCCCACCGCCCCACGACTGCACGGACGCCACCTCGAGCCCCGTATCCATATACCGGGGCAACGCCCTCCGCCTCTCTCCCCCTCTGCCCTCTTCTTCGCTACCTCCACTTTCCTCCGTTATCTGCCAGCGCATGCTGCGGCCGGCCTGCTGCTCGGCGTGCGGGTGGCGTACGTGGCGTGCGTAGTCCTCTCTGTGGATGTGCTTGTCCGCCGTGCTGCGTGTCGTCTGTGTGTGATGCCCGTTCGTGTGTGGTGCTGTTACGTGATATGTGCTTGTGTCTGCTATACTGCTGCTAGTGCTATGCCTTTGTGTAAAATCTTAGATCAGTGGGCGCCGGTGTACATACGAGGGCAAGAGAGGAAGGCAAGAGAGGAAGCGATCTCAGGGCGGCGGCCGAAGTGCGTGCAGACTGGGAGAGGGCCGCCGGGTGGGGCGGGGCAGCTGCGTCGTCGCTGGGACGCATCACGCATGGGAGGAAGATCTTGAGGGGCGGCGGAGGGAGGCTGTTCGACGTAGAGCGGCCGATTACTACTCCCAAACTCTAATAGTTAATTACCGAAATGTCCTGGCGCAAAAAAATTAGGAATTGATATTGGCCGTTGGATCAATTATATACTACTCATTTTTTCCGGTAGTATGATGCACCGTAAAAACTCTCTAAAATAATTCTTGCAGCCTTCTTGGTTTGGACTTCTTTTGTCTTCTGTTTCTTATCTCTTGATTGACTGGGAGCTCTGCTTGTTTCCAAGGTTCCCTGATGATGAAGCTGGGGAAGTTCCTATTGCCTATGTGGTGAGGTCACCTGCCAGTTCATTAACCGAAGCGGACGTTCAGAAATTTATCGCGAAGCAGGTGAGGCTGACTTCAAACCATGCTAAATCGCGACATCAGATCAGAGTACCTCTACCTTATAAATTCCAAAACTCAAATAGCAGCAGAACTTGTGGACGAGTCACCATCACTACCATGAAAAGACACACTTGAACAAGCAATGTTTTTTTGTTCTTTCACAACTGCATTCTAATCCAGCTTTAACTCTGATCTACATTTCAGGTCACGCATTACAAAAGACTGAGGCGGGTCACCTTCGTGGAGAGCGTGCCAAAGTCAGCCGCAGGCAAGATCTTGAGAAGAGAGCTCATCGCGCAGGTCAGATCGTCCAAGTTGTAGGAAAATCTGCTTCGAGATCGTGCTACATTTGCAAAAATCTACTACCATTGGGCAATGCTGAGGCTTACAAATTCCTTTTGCCGGGGCATCATTTTCGTTTATGTGACGCAACATAAATGACAATCTCAACATTGTACAAAAGATTGTACTATGTGACAAGACCATTGTTTGAACGTACCGTGCATGACATCTATACAACGAATGAAGAACATGAATATCAATGAATAACGGCTATCTGTACAAGGAGCGGATATGTGCCGAGTCCTGGAACTGGGTGCCCCAGTACTCATGATACGCCGCGGGATCGGCGGCCCCTGCAAAACGTAGAAAAAACCGTGCGTTGTGTTCAGGTTCAGCTGAAGAAGGGCAGGAGCAAAACTGCGGCGAGGCAGTCTCCGACCACTTGGGAGCCTTGGAGAATGACCAGAATTTTAGCCGTTTACCTGTGTTTGCTGAGCCTGTCATCATCATCATCGTGCTCAGCATCGCGCCTCCGAGGAATGGCGGGGATGGGGCTTCTTCCTCCTCCTCCTCCTCCTCCTCTCCTTGTCCCGGAGGGGGCGGCGGCAGTAGAAGCAGCGAAGGGTCGGCGTACATCATCTTGCCGTAGCCCCTCTCCAGCGTCCCCTTGTCAAACCAGAGCAAAAAGGTCCTGGAGATTGAACAACAATGGTTCAGGTGAAGCGTTGGTAGTAGCCAGTCAGTCACCTTCTGCACGGTAGCCTAGATCGAAACCTAAGATGGAGAAATCAAGATCAACCATGGCTTACCTTGGAATAACATCGCCGCAGCGCTGCCATCGGAGATGCATTCTGCTTGCTGCTGGAGGTTGTGTAGCACTGAACCGCTCGGACGCGCATTTAACCTGCACGCACGAACATTGTTAGTCACATCACCATGATCATGATGATCCTCTCTGTTGAGAAGGGAGAACAGAAACGCATCATACCTGGATCCTGAGCGTGTCGAATCTCGCGTCGTCGAAGCGCGCCGACATGGCCAGGATGTTGGACCAGAGGATGTCGATCTTGACCAAGGCGTCGGCCCGGTGCAGCTGGAGCACGATCTTCTTGGGCTTCTTGTACTGGAACTTGGCCGCTATGTCGGCCTCGTCCGTTCGATCGATCTAGAAGATATGGCCATGAGCGAGTACATAGAAGATAGTAACAATCAACAAAACAAGATAGCCAAGAAAGAAAGGAACGCAAAGAAACCAAGAGCATGCGATTCTATCGGTGTGCAGCCGGAGTATAGTTATAAATGAGTAGGAAGTACTATGAACCTTGCTGTCGCCGATTTGGAGCGCCCGCAGTCCCACCCGCGTCAGCCGTCGCTGGCCCTGATTCTTCCCCGCTGGCGCCCCCTCCTCCTCTGGGCGGGCGCCTCCGTCGTCGGCGGCGGGGTCGAGCGCGGCTCGCATGGACGTGATCAGACGCAGGAAGGGCTCCCGGATCTCGAGCCCCAGCCGCGGCGCCCTGGCCGGGCCGCCGTGCTGGTACTGGCACAGCCCGCCTGCTCCGTCGCCGTTCGTGCCGCCGGCGTTCTCCGACGGCGAGTCGGTGGAGTCCGTCATCTCGTCTGGCCGCCGGTGGGCGGTGCGGCGCCCGCGCATGGGGGGAGGAGGAGCGGGCGGGGGGGAGGGGAGAAAAGGTGGAGGCCTGCGTCGGCACGCGGGCGTAGACGTACGACGCGTTTGTAGCGCGGCCGGTGTCCGGCGGGCGCACGAGTCGCCGACTTGCCGTGCTGCCGGCCGCGCGCGCGCCCGTGCGTGTGTCTGTTAGGGCCGTTGCGAATTGGGATTGCGGTTGGTGCGGCTGCACTTTAGTGGGGCCGGGGTATATATTGGTACCGTGTGACGGGACGACACGTCCTGTGAAGCTTTCAGAATCTGATATTTACGGGCAAGTCCAAAAGGATGGCTGTCACCTTTAGATCTCTGATCCAATGGCTCACGAAAACCCGTATCATGGTAGCACCTAAACTCTTGTATCACCTGATATTTTCTCCACGTCCTGTGAAGCTAAACTCGATCGGACGAAGAGCTGGAGGTTGGTAAGCTCGTCTGGTCGTGGCCATCGCCAACCGAACTGATCTTGAGCTCTAAGACTTGAATCTAGCTTCTTCACCTAGACCGTGTCATGGCCAATGCGGGTCACCTCCGTCGCTCAACCACGACTCCAAAACCGAGCGGATTAATGTATACTCTTAACGTCTAGAGGAGTCGGCAAGTGGGTTGTAGGACCTGACCACGCCCAGGAAAGAAGTCATGGAAGAATCGTCGACGATGTTGCATATTGCGCCCCGAATGCCCACGTCCTGAGAAACGGCCCATACCAAACACAGCGTTCAACATCCCCATTCTAAACCGCGGACACCACGAGCAACTAAGACAATGGATTCATCAAGGGATCACCACCGCCATCGTCAACCAGTACCCTCTTTCATGTACAACTGGGTTATCGAATACAAAATGAGTTTGGGCATAACCTTCCTTTCGGGCTACTGGATTTATATTCTTATTAATTTCCTGGTGGGGCGCCAATAGCCGACACCAATAAAATATTTTTGGACCCTAAGGCTCACGTTGACTCCGTCCTTTATTGAATAGACAGGTCCTCATGAGTTGGGTAACCTTTGCTCGGGAAAGAAAGGAGTAGTGAGGGATTGAGAGAACATTCACGGTGAAAAATGGAGGGGGAAAAGGCATATTGTTCTTTGAAATTGTGGTATTTCACTCGATTAGAGCTATGGTTTGGCAAGTGAGAAGGGTAAGTAGGAATAGTAGGGGGAGCCGGACCGATCCCCTTCCCTAGCTGATCCACTCTTCCCTGCTCTGTCGCTACTTCTATCTCTGCTTCCTTTCTCTCAGATCCCCTTCCTTTCCCCTTGTTCCTGCTGGATTCAAGCCGGAGGCGATCTTTCTGACCGGATCTGATGCGGCATCGTTCGATCCGACCGGATCCAGGGCTTTCTTGTCTCCTCCGCAGAGTCCATCCCCAGCCTTCGCTGTTCTTTCTTCCTTTCACGTCTTCCACTCCTCCAATCCCCTTATTTTTCTTTTCTGTTCCTCTCTACTTGTCCCACTTATAATCTTCGATTCAAGTTTCTCAAAACCTGTTTTGCTGGATCTGCTTTTGCCCAATCTTTTTGTCTAGTTCAAGCCCTCTCTCTCGCGCAGGGGTCACCAGTGCATCGTCCTTAAGGTTCTTGGGTGCCATGAAAGCTATAGGGTGGAATTGCCGAGGTATGGGCCGGAGCCTCAGCAATGATCGTATACTATTTCTGGCTAATATGATCCGTTCTACTAAAGCACAGGTAACTTTTGTTTCTGAAATAAAATCTTCTAAAGTGCGATCAGTTGATCTGGTTAATAGATTTGATGTTGCCAACAGTTTTGTTGTTCCTTCTAGAGGGGCCTCTGGAGGGCTCTGGCTAATGTGGAATGATGATCTCAAAGTTACTATTCATGTTGCTTCCTTCCACTATATATTAGCTAATGTACTTTATGTAGCCACTGGTGTCCAATTTTGTTTGGTCTGTATATATGGTGATCCCTATCATAGGCAAACTACTGCCATTTGGAGTGAGGTTTTAACTTTTGTGTATGATAATCTGGGTCTGCCCATGATGTGTATGGGAGACCTTAATGACATCTCGTATGATACGGATGGTTGTAACGGCAATGTTAACTATTATCGTATGAATGCTTTTCGCTCTCTTGTTAAAAATTGTGGTTTCTTTGATATAGGTTTTAGTGGTCCTGCGTATACTTGGCGTAGCAAACAACACACTTCGAAACCTATTTATAGACGCCTTGATCGCTGCTTGGTTAATTCTGAATGGTGCATGCATTATCCTAATACTAAAGTCCTCAACTTGCCTATTATTCTTAGTGATCATGCCCCCATTCTAGTGTCTACTGATGGTACTTTTCTTAAACCTAAGTAGACATTTAAGTTTGAAAATTGGTGGCTGCTGGAGAAAGATTTCGCTAGTTTTGCTAAATCTGCATGGAATAATTGCTCAGTTCACTCCTTTGCAGCCAAAACCTCTTATTTGGCAGGTTCCTTAAAGATGTGGTGCAAGAAAAAAAAAGCATCTCCAACAGGATCTTCTTGACCTAGAATCGAAGTTTAATCAAATTCAGCAAATTCCTCTGCAACAGCAGAATCATGCATTGGAAAGTTCTCTTGTTTTCAGGTATGAGCAAACTCTTTCTAAGCTTAACCAATTCTATAAGCAGAGAACTAAGAAAAGTTGGGCTACTGCTGGAGATCGTAATACTAAAATTTTCCATCAAGCGGTGGTTAAACGTAGGAAGAGGAATACTATTTGTTCTGTTAAAGATGAGAATGATATGATCCATTTCAAACCTAGTGCTATCACTAACACTTTTGTTAATTATTTTCGTTATATTTTCTCATCTCCCAATAATAATGCCGATAGGCCTTGTAACGCCCTTGATGCGGCTATATCTCCCACGTGTCGAAGCACGACTTAGAGGTATAACCACATTGAAAGCAATGTCACAAGTGAGGTAATCTTCGCAACAACCCATGTAATACATAAGGGAAAGAGATACATAGTTGTCTTACAATCACCACTTCACACAATACATGAATAAAGCATTACATCAACCAGATACAATCACCGACTACGGAACCCAAAATAAAAGAAGACTACCCCAAAAGCTACACAGATCCCCGATCGTCCCAACTGGGCTCCACTACTGATCAACTGGAAACGGAACAACATAGCGAACACAATCTTCATCGAGCTCCTCCTTGAGCTTGGTTGCGTCACCTGCACGGTTCAACGGCACCTGCAAGCTAGTTTTGGAAGTATATGTGAGTCACGGGGACTCAGCAATCTCACACCCTCGCGATCAAGACTATTTAAGCTTATAGGTAAGGGTAAAGTATGAGGTGGAGCTGCAGCAAGTGACTAGCATATATGGTGGCTAACATGCGCAAATGAGAGCGAGAAGAGAAGGCAAAAGCATGGTCGAACAACTATGATCAAGAAGTGATCCTAGAACAACCTACGTCAAGCATTACTCCAACACCGTGTTCACTTCCCGGACTCAACCGAGAACAGACCATCACGGTTACACACGCGGTTGGTGCATTTTAATTAAATTAAGTTTCAAGTTTTCTACAACCGAACATTAACAAATTCCCATCTGCCCATAACTGCGGGCACGGCTTTCGAAAGTTCAAATCCCTGCAGGGGAGTCCCAACTTAGCCCATCACAAGCTCTCACGGTCAACGAAGGATATTCCTTCTCCCAAGACAATCCGATCAGACCCGGCATCCTGGTTACAAGACCTCTCGACAATGGTAAAACTGAACCAGCAAAGCCACCCGAATGTGCCGACAAATCCTGATAGGAGCTGCATGTTGGGGAACGTAGTAATTTCAAAAAAATTCCTACGCACACGCAAGATCATGGTGATGCATAGCAACGAGAGGGGAGAGTGTGATCTACGTACCCTTGTAGACCGACAGCGGAAGCGTTAGCACAACGCGGTTGATGTAGTCGTACGTCTTCACGGCCCGACCGATCAAGCACCGAAACTACGGCACCTCCGAGTTCTAGCACGCGTTCAGCTTGATGATGATCCCCGGACTCCGATCCAGCAAAGTGCCGGGGAAGAGTTCCGTCAGCACGACAGCGTGGTGACGATATTGATGTACCGTCGCAAGGCTACGCCTAAGCACCGCTACAATATTATCGAGGATTATGGTGGAAGGGGGCACCGCACACGGCTAAGAATATGATCACGTGGATCAACTTGTGTCTTCTAGAGGTGCCCCCTGCCCCCGTATATAAAGGATCAAGGGGGGGTGCGGCCGGCCAGGAGGAGGGCGCGCCAGGAGGAGTCCTACTCCCACCGGGAGTAGGATCCCCCCTCCTTTCCTAGTTGGAATAGGATTCGGGAGGGGGAAAGAGGAGAGAGAGAAGGAAGGGGGGCGCCGCCCCCCTCTCCTTGTCCTATTCGGACTAGGGGGGAGGGGCGCGCGGCCCAGCCCTGGCCACCTCTCCTCTCTTCCACTAAAGCCCACTAAGGCCCATATACCTCCCGGGGGGTTCCGGTAACCTCCCGGTACTCCGGTAAAATCCTTATTTCATCCGGAACACTTCCGATATCCAAATATAGGCTTCCAATATATCAATCTTTATGTCTCGACCATTTCGAGATTCCTCATCATGTCCGTGATCACATCCGGGACTCCGAACAAACTTCGGTACATCAAAATGCATAAACTCATAATATAACTGTCATCGAAACCTTAAGCGTGCGGACCCTACGGGTTCGAGAACAATGTAGACATGACCGAGACACGTCTCCGGTCAATAACCAATAGCGGAACCAGGATGCTCATATTGGCTCCTACATATTCTACGAAGATCTTTATCGGTCAGACCGCATAACAACATACGTTGTTCCCTTTGTCATCGGTATGTTACTTGCCCGAGATTCGATCGTCGGTATCTCAATACCTAGTTCAATCTCGTTACCGGCAAGTCTCTTTACTCGTTTCGTAATACATCATCTCACAACTAACTCATTAGTTGCAATGCTTGCAAGGCTTATGTGATGTGCATTACCGAGAGGGCCTAGAGATACCTCTCCGACAATCGGAGTGACAAATCCTAATCTCGAAATACGCCAACCCAACATGTACCTTTGGAGACACCTGTAGAGCTCCTTTATAATCACCCGGTTACGTTGTGACGTTTGGTAGCACACAAAGTGTTCCTCCGGTAAACGGGAGTTGCATAATCTCATAGTCATAGGAACATGTATAAGTCATGAAGAAAGCAATAGCAACATACTAAATGATCGGGTGCTAAGATAATGGAATGGGTCATGTCAATCACATCATTCTCCTAATGATGTGATCCCATTAATCAAATGACAACACATGTCTATGGTTAGGAAACATAACCATCTTCGATTAATGAGCTAGTCAAGTAGAGGCATACTAGTGACGTTTGGTTTGTCTATGTATTCACACAAGTATTATGTTTCCGGATAATACAATTCTAGCATGAATAATAAACATTTATCATGATATAAGGAAATAAAATAATAACAATATCATTGCCTCTAGGGCATATTTCCTTCAGTCTCCCACTTGCACTAGAGTCAATAATCTAGATTACACAGTAATGATTCTAACACCCATGGAGCTTTGGTGCTGATCATGTTTTGCTCGTGGAAGAGGCTTAGTCAACGGGTCTGCTATGTTCAGATCCGTATGTATCTTGCAAATCTCTATGTCTCCCACCTGGACTAGATCCCGGATGGAATTGAAGCGTCTCTTGATGTGCTTGGTTCTCTTGTGAAATCTGGATTCCTTTGCCAAGGCAATTGCACCAGTATTGTCACAAAAGATTTTTATTGGACCCGATGCACTAGGTATGACACCTAGATCGGATATGAACTCCTTCATCCAGACTCCTTCATTTGCTGCTTCCGAAGCAGCTATGTACTCCGCTTCACATGTAGATCCCGCCACAACGCTTTGTTTAGAACTGCACCAACTGACAGCTCCACCGTTTAATGTAAACACGTATCCGATTTGCGATTTAAAATCGTCCGGATCAGTGTCAAAGCTTGCATCAACGTAACCATTTACGATGAGCTCTTTGTCACCTCCATATATGAGAAACATATCCTTAGTCCTTTTCAGGTATTTCAGGATGTTCTTGACCGCTGTCCAGTGATCCACTCTTGGATTACTTTGGTACCTCCCTGCTAGACTTATAGCAAGACACACATCAGGTCTGGTACACAACATTGCATACATGATAGAGCCTATGGCTGAAGCATAGGGAACACCTTTTATTTTCTCTCTATCTTCTGCATTGGTCGGGGATTGAGTCTTACTCAATTTCACACCTTGTAACACAGGCAATAATCCTTTCTTTGCTTGATCCATTTTGAACTTTTTCAAAACTTTGTCAAGGTATGTGCTTTGTGAAAGTCCAATTAAGCGTCTTGATCTATCTCTATAGATCTTAATGCCCAATATGTAAGCAGCTTCACCGAGGTCTTTCATTGAAAAACTCTTATTCAAGTATCCTTTTATGCCATCCAGAAATTCTATATCATTTCCGATTAGCAATATGTCATCTACATATAATATCAAAAATGCTACAGAGCTCCCACTCACTTTCTTGTAAATACAGGCTTCTCCAAAAGTCTGTACAAAACCAAATGCTTTGATCACACTATCAAAGCGTTTATTCCAACTCCGAGAGGCTTGCACCAGTCCATAAATGAATCGCTGGAGCTTGCACACTTTGTTAGCTCCCTTTGGATCGACAAAACCTTCCGGCTACATCATATACAACTCTTCTTGCAGAAATCCATTCAGGAAAGCAATTTTGACATCCATTTGCCAAATTTCATAATCATAAAATGCGGCAATTGCTAACATGATTCGGACAGACTTAAGCATCGCTGCGGGTGAGAAGGTCTCATCGTAGTCAATCCCTTGAACTTGCCGAAAACCTTTTGCGACAAGTCGAGCTTTGTAGACAGTAACATTACTGTCAGCGTCAGTCTTCTTCTTGAAAATCCATTTATTCTCAATTGCTTGCTGATCATTGGGCAAGTCAACCAAAGTCCATACTTTGTTCTCATACATGGATCCTATCTCAGATTTCATGGCTTCAAGCCATTTTGCGGAATCTGGGCTCACCATCGCTTCTTCATAGTTCGTAGGTTCGTCATGATCTAGTAGCATGACTTCCAGAACAGGATTACCGTACCACTCTGGCATGGATCTTACTCTGGTTGATCTACGAGGTTCAGTAGTATCTTGTTCTGAAGTTTCATGATCATTATCATTAGCTTCCTCACTAATTGGTGTAGGTGTCACAGAAACAGGTTTCTGTGATGTACTACTTTTCAATAAGGGAGCAGGTACAGTTACCTCGTCAAGTTCTACTTTCCTCCCACTCACTTCTTTCGAGAGAAACTCCTTCTCTAGAAAGTTTCCGAATTTAGCAACAAAAGTCTTGCCTTTGGATTTGTGATAGAAGGTGTATCCAATAGTTTCCTTTGAATATCCTATGAAGACACATTTTTACGATTTGGGTTCGAGCTTATCAGGTTGAAGTTTTTTCACATAAGCATCGCAGCCCCAAACTTTCAAAAACGACAACTTTGGTTTCTTGCCAAACCATAGTTCATAAGGCGTCGTTTCGACGGATTTTGATGGTGCCCTATTTAACGTGAATGCGGCCGTCTCTAGAGCATAACCCCAAAATGATAGCAGTAAATCAGTAAGAGACATCATAGATCGCACCATATCTAGTAGAGTACGATTACAACGTTCGGACACACCATTACGCTGTGGTGTTCCGGGTGGCGTGAGTTGTGAAACTATTCCACATTGTTTCAAATGTACACCAAACTCGTAACTCAAATATTCTCCTCCACGATCAGATCATAGGAATTTTATTTTCTTGTTATGATGATTTTCAACTTCACTCTGAAATTCTTTGAACTTTTCAAACGGTTCAGACTTATGTTTCATTAAGTAGATATACCCATATCTGCTTAAGTCATCTGTGAAGATGAGAAAATAACGATATCCGCCACGAGCCTCAACATTCATCGGACCACATACATCTGTATGTATGATTTCCAATAAATCAGTTGCTCCCTCCATAGTACCGAAGAACGGTGTTTTTGTCATCTTACCCATAAGGCACGGTTCGCAAGTACCAAGTGATTCATAATCAAGTGGTTCCAAAAGCCCATCAGTATGGAGTTTCTTCATGCGCTTTATACCGATATGACCCAAACGGCAATGCCACAAATAAGTTGCACTATCATTATCAACTCTGCATCTTTTGGCTTCAACACTATGAATATGTGTGTCACTACTATCGAGATTTAATAAGAATAGACCACTCTTTGAGGGTGCATGACCATAAAAGATATTACTCATATAAATAGAACAACCATTATTCTCTGATTTAAATGAATAACCGTCTCGCATTAAACAAGATCCAGATATAATGTTCATGCTTAACGCTAGCACCAAATAACAATTATTTAGGTCTAATTCTAACCCCGAAGGTAAATGTAGAGGTAGCGTGCCGACTGCGATCACATCGACTTTGGAACCATTTCCCACGCGCATCGTCACCTCGTCCTTAGCCAATCTTCGCTTAATCCGTAGTCCCTGTTTCGAGTTGCAAATATTAGCAACATAACCAGTATCAAATACCTAGGTGCTACTGTGAGCATTAGTAAGGTACACATCAATAACATGTATATCACATATACCTTTGTTCACCTTGCCATCCTTCTTATCCGCCAAATACTTGGGGCAGTTCCGCTTCCAGTGACCGGTCTGCTTGCAGTAGAAGCACTCAGTTTCTGGCTTAGGTCCAGGTTTGGGTTTCTTCTCTTGAGTAGCAACTTGCTTGCTGTTCTTTTTGAAGTTCCCTTTCTTCTTCCCTTTGCCCTTTTTCTTGAAACTAGTGGTCTTGTTGACCATCAACACTTGATGCTCCTTCTTGATTTCTACCTCCGCAGCTTTCAGCATTGCGAAGAGCTCGGGAACAGTCTTATTCATCCCTTGCATATTATAGTTCATCACGAAGCTCTTATAGCTTGGTGGTAGTGATTGGAGAATTCTGTCAATGACGCAATCATCTGGAAGATTAACTCCCAATTGAATCAAGTGATTATTATACCCAGACATTTTGAGTATATGCTCACTGACAGAACTGTTCTCCTCCATCTTGCAGCTATAGAACTTATTGGAGACTTCATATCTCTCAATCCGGGCATTTGCTTGAAATATCAACTTCAACTCCTAGAACATCTCATATGCTCCATGACGTTCAAAACGTCGTTGAAGTCTCGATTCTAAGCCGTAAAGCATGGCACACTGAACTATCGAGTAGTCATCAGCTTTGCTCTTCCAGACGTTCATAACATCTGGTGTTGCTCCAGCAGCAAGCCTGGCACCCAGCGGTGCTTCCAGGACGTAATTCTTCTGTGCAGCAATGAGGATAATCCTCAAGTTACGGACCCAGTCCGTGTAATTGCTACCATCATCTTCCAACTTTGCTTTCTCAAGGAACGCATTAAATTCAACGGAACAACAGCACGGGCCATCTATCTACAATCAAACATAAACAAGCAAGATACTATCAAATACTAAGTTCATGATAAATTTAGGTTCAATTAATCATATTACTTAAGAACTCCCACTTAGATAGACATCCCTCTAATCCTCTAAGTGATTACGTGATCCAAATCAACTAAACCATGTCCGATCATCACGTGAGATGGAGTAGTTTCATTGGTGAACATCACTATGTTGATCATATCTACCATATGATTCACGCTCGACCTTTCGGTCTCCGTGTTCCGAGGCCATATCTGTATATGCTTGGCTCGTCAAGTATAACCTGAGTATTCCGCGTGTGCAACTGTTTTGCACCCGTTGTATTTGAACGTAGAGCCTATCACACCCGATCATCACGTGGTGTCTCAGCACGAAGAACTTTCGCAATGGTGCATACTCAGGGAGAACACTTCTTGATAATTAGTGAGAGATCATCTTATAATGCTACCGTCAATCAAAGCAAGATAAGATGCATAAAAGATAAACATCAAATGCAATCAATATAAGTGATATGATATGGCCATCATCATCTTGTGCTTGTGATCTCCATCTTCGAAGCACCGTCGTGATCACCATCGTCACTAGCGCGACACCTTGATCTCCATCGTAGCATCGTTGTCGTCTCGCCAATCTTATACTTCCACGACTATCGCTACCGCTTAGTGATAAAGTAAAGCATTACAGCGCGATTGCATTGCATACAATAAAGCGACAACCATATGGCTCCTGCCAGTTGCCGATAACTCGGTTACAAAACATGATCATCTCATACAATAAAATTTAGCATCATGTCTTGACCATATCACATCACAACATGCCCTGCAAAAACAAGTTAGACGTCCTCTACTTTGTTGTTGCAAGTTTTACATGGCTGCTACGGGCTTAAGCAAGAACCAATCTTACCTACGAATCAAAACCACAATGATAGTTTGTCAAGTTGGTGTTGTTTTAACCTTCGTAAGGACCGGGCGTAGCCACACTCGGTTCAACTAAAGTTGGAGAAACTGTCACCCGCTAGCCACCTTTGTGCAAAGCTAGTCGGGAGAACCGGTCTCGCGTAAGCGTACGCGTAATGTTGGTCCGGGCCGCTTCGTCCAACAATACCGCCGAACCAAAGTATGACATGCTGGTAAGCAGTATGACTTATATCGCCCACAACTCACTTGTGTTCTACTCGTGCATATAACATCAACACATAAAACCAGGCTCGGATGCCACTGTTGGGGAACGTAGTAATTTCAAAAAAAAATCCTACGCACACGCAAGATCATGGTGATGCATAGCAACGAGAGGGGAGAGTGTGATCTACGTACCCTTGTAGACCGACAGCGTAAGTGTTAGCACAACGTGGTTGATTTAGTCGTACGTCTTCACGGCCCGACCGATCAAGCACCGAAACTACGGCACCTCCGAGTTCTAGCACACGTTCAGCTCGATGACGATCCCCGGACTCCGATCTAGCAAAGTGTCGGGGAAGAGTTCCGTCAGCACGACGGCGTGGTGACGATCTTGATGTACTACCGTCGCAGGGCTTCGCCTAAGCACCGCTACAATATTATCGAGGATTATGGTGGAAGGGGGCACCGCACACGGCTAAGAATATGATCATGTGGATCAACTTGTGTCTTCTAGAGGTGCCCCCTGCCCCCGTATATAAAGGATCAAGGGGGGGTGCGGCCGGCCAGGAGGAGGGCGCGCCAGGAGGAGTCCTACTCCCACCGGGAGTAGGATTCCCCCCCCCCCCCTCCTTTCCTAGTTGGAATAGGATTCGGGAGGGGGAAAGAGGAGAGAGAGAAGGAAGGGGGGGCGCCGCCCCCTCTCCTTGTCCTATTCGGACTAGGGGGGAGGGGCGCGCGGCCCAGCCCTGGCCACCTCTCCTCTCTTCCACTAAAGCCCACTAAGGCCCATATACCTCCCGGGGGGTTCCGGTAACCTCCCGGTACTCCGGTAAAATCCTTATTTCATCCGGAACACTTCCGATATCCAAATATAGGCTTCCAATATATCAATCTTTATGTCTCAACCATTTCGAGATTCCTCGTCATGTCCGTGATCACATCCGGGACTCGGAACAAACTTAGGTACATCAAAATGCATAAACTCATAATATAACTGTCATCGAAACCTTAAGCGTGCGGACCTTACGGGTTCGAGAACAATGTAGACATGACCGAGACACGTCTCCGGTCAATAACCAATAGCGGAACCTGGAGGCTCATATTGGCTCCTACATATTCTATGAAGATCTTTATCGGTCAGACCGCATAACAACATACGTTGTTCCCTTTGTCATCGGTATGTTACTTGCCCGAGATTCGATCGTCGGTATCTCAATACCTAGTTCAATCTCGTTACCGGCAAGTCTCTTTACTCGTTTCGTAATACATCATCTCACAACTAACTCATTAGTTGCAATGCTTGCAAGGCTTATGTGATGTGCATTACCGAGAGGGCCTAGAGATACCTCTCCGACAATCGGAGTGACAAATCCTAATCTCGAAATACGCCAACCCAACATGTACCTTTGGAGACACCTGTAGAGCTCCTTTATAATCACCCAGTTACGTTGTGACATTTGGTAGCACACAAAGTGTTCCTCCGGTAAACGGGAGTTGCATAATCTCATAGTCATAGGAACATGTATAAGTCATGAAGAAAGCAATAGCTACATACTAAATGATCGGGTGCTAAGCTAATGGAATGGGTCATGTCAATCACATCATTGTCCTGATGATGTGATCCCATTAATCAAATGACAACACATGTCTATGGTTAGGAAACATAACCATCTTCGATTAACGAGCTAGTCAAGTAGAGGCATACTAGTGACGTTTGGTTTGTCTATGTATTCACACAAGTATTATGTTTCCGGATAATACAATTCTAGCATGAATAATAAACATTTATCATGATATAAGGAAATAAAATAATAACAATATTATTGCCTCCAGGGCATATTTCCTTCACTGCACATATCTCGTTCTCAGGGCACACCGGATTGTCCAAGGTTCCGGTAGGCCAGCCCAGAGTTGCCCCTGGTGGCCACCGGCAGCTGATAGGTTGGACCAACACTCAGAGGAGCACTGGCCCGGGGGTTTAAATAAAGATGACTCTTGAGTCCGCGGAACCCAAGGGAAAAAAGGCTAGGTGGCGAATGGTAAAACCAATGTTGGGCCATGCTGGAGGAGTTTTATTCAAGGCGAAGTGTCAAGGGGTTCCCATTATAACCCAACCGTGTAAGGAATGCAAAATCCGGGAACATAACACCGATATGATGGAAATTAGGGCGGCAAGAGTGGAACAAAACACCAGGCATAAGGCCGAGCCTTCCACCCTTTACCAAGTGTATAGGTGCATTAAGATAAACAAGATAATATGGTGATATCCCAACAATAAACATGTTCCAACAAGGAACGATCTCCAATCTTCACCTGCAACTAACAACGCTATAAGAGGGGCTGAGCAAAGCAGTAACATAGCCAAACAAGAGCTCGATTGACAAAGCTAGGGTGCTCCATAATTACAAACAAAGATATGGATGGATAGAGCACAACATTATCTACAAACCATCCTTACTGATCATGCTCAAAAGAGGCACGGATCACTAGGAAACAACATAAACATATGGCATAAAAATAATGACAGGGCAAGGACTTAGTGAAATTCTAAGTCCCTGAAATCAGCAACATTGAGTAAGCTACTTTGCATGCTTGTGCTAGTCACCACAAAGATCACAAAAAATACATGGCATACACCTCTGTAAAGATGGCATGGCATTCTTCAAAACACATGTAGAGCTCAGGATCATAGCATGCACACATTAATCATGGCAAAAATGACAAAAGAGCAAATGCTGAAACAGATCTAAAACTATCATCACATAGCCCTCTTCCAACAACATTTCGGGCATCAAGATGGGCTCAAAAGAGAATGATGCAATGAGATGAAATGTTGTACTCGTCGAGACGAACATCTCGATATGCTACATGCCCAAAACGGAGCCACGGATGTAGAGTTATGACATGAAGAAAAATACCCAAAAATACTGGGGACTTAGAGAAATTATACCCTCCCAGAAGTGGACGGGGAGATGCAGGACGAGTCGATCCGGGACGGGCGCGGGCGCGTTTGGTTCGAAGGACTGGTGGATCTGATCCCACCCGATCCAAATCCGGAGCGGACCGGGTCCGGCGACGACGAGGAGGCCGGAGGCGGGGGAGATGGCGGCGGAGGTCGACTCTGGCGAGGAGGTTCTCCGGCGCGGTCGCGGGCTGCGGGCGGCGCGGGGCGCCGTGGAGGCGGCGGGCGGCACTTGCGCCGGCGGGGCCGAGTGAAGGAGGCGGCGCGGGCGGCTTCCAGTGGTGAGGCGGCGGGGTGCTCCGGCGAAGTCCGGCAAAAGGCGCGGTGGCGGCGCGCAGATCCGGCGAGGTACAGCAGCCGGCGAAAGACGCGGGGCCGGCGAAGCTCCGGCGAAGACGGCGGGGACGCGGCCCGGTTTCGGCCCAGAGGCGGGCCGACGATGGGCCTCGGGCGGGCCCGGCGGCGCGGCGAAGTGGGCACACGGGCGGCGCGAATCAGACGACGCCACGTGGCGGCGGACGGCAAAGTCGGAGGTGTCCGTCGGCGGGATTTGTGTCCGGCGCGCAAGGAGAGGGAGGGGGCTAGGGTTTCGTCCACGAATTTTGGAGGGGATCACATATATATAGGTAGAGGGAGCTAGGAGAGTCCAAATGAGGTGCGGTTTTCGGCCACGCGATCGTGATCGAATGACCGAGATGATGGAGGGGGCTTAGGTGGGTTTTGGGCCACTTTGGAAGGGTGTTGGACTGCAACACACACGAGGCCTTCTCGGTTCCTCGGTTAACCGTTGGAGTATCAAACGAAGTCCAAATGGCACGAAACTTAACAGGCGGTCTACCGGTAGTAAAGCAAGGCCACATGACAAGTCTCGGTCCAATCCGAAAACGTTTAACACCCGCACACGAAAAGAGGTAGAAAGGGACAACGGGTGACATAGGAGCGCCAGATTGAGAAACAGACAACGGGGGAAAATGCTCGGATGCATGAGACGAACATGTATGCAAATGAAATGCACATGATGACATGATATGACATACATGACACGCAAGCAAATGACAAGGCAATAACAGCGAATAACTGGAAGACACTTGGCACATCGGTCTGGGGGCGTTACAGGCCTTATCTTGATACACATTGGCCTAGTGACTCACTGGATCCTACCTATGCTCTTCCTGATAAACATGAGGTTTTACAGATTCTCAAAGAAATGAAATTGAATGCTTCTCTAGAGCTAGATGGGTTTAATGTTGAATTTTATTTGGCGGCCTGGGACTGGATAGGGGATGAAGTCACTCAACTTGTCATTAATTTTTACACTACTGGTATTTTGCCTCCACATATTAATGACACTAACATTGCTCTTATTCCGAAAAAGCTTGTGCCTCAAGTTCCCATGGACTACCGCCCTATTAGTCTTTGTAATGTTGTTTACAAAATCATTGCGAAGTCGCTTTGTAACGCCACGAGACCGATGTGCCAGGTGTCTTCCAGTTATTCGCTGTTGTTGCCTTGTCATTGCTTGCGTGTGCATTGCATATCATGTCCTCATGTGCATTTCATTTGCATACATGTTCATCTCATGCATCCGAGCATTTTCCCCGTTGTCCGTTTTGCAATCCGGCGCTCCTATGTCACCCGGTGTCCCTTTCTACCTCTTTTTCGTGTGCGGGTGCTAAACGTTTTCGGATTGGACTGAGACTTGTCATGTGGCCTTGGTTTACTACAGGTAGACCGCATGTCAAGTTTCGCGCCACTTGGACTTCGTTTGATACTCCAACGGTTAACCGAGGGACCGAAAAGGCCTCGTGTGTGTTGCAGCCCAACACCCCTCCAAAGTGGCCCAAAACCCACCTAAACCCCCTCCATCATCTCCGTTCGATCAGGATCTCGTGGCCGAAAACCACACCTCATTTGGACTCTCCTAGCTCCCTCTACCTATATATATATATGTGATCCTCTCCAAAAATTCGCGCAGATGAAACCCTAACTTCCTCCTTCGCGCGCCACCGGACGCGTCCTCACCGGCCGGACAATGTCCGCCGCCCCGCAGCCACCTCACTCCGGCCAACCAGGGGCCGACACGTCATCGCCGCCACCCCCGTGCCCAATCCCGCAGCGCCACGCGTCCGCCGCGCGCCTCCCACCTCCCGCGGCCCGCCGGGACCCGGATCTGGCCCGCCCGGGCCCGGATCGCCGCCGCCGCCCGCAGGCACCCCGTGCCTCCTTGCTCCGCCGCTGCGCCGCACCTCGCCTTCCTCCGGCGAGCCGTCGCGCGCCGTCTCCAGCACCGCCGCGCCGCCGCCTTCTCGCTCCGCCCACGCCGGCGACGCTCGCCCGCGGCTCGCCCTCGCCTCTGCCGCCCGCTCCGCCGGCGAGCAGCTCCGCCCGATCTCGCCGGAGCGCGCCTTCGCCGCCGCCTTCGTCACCGAAGCTCATGGAGCTGCCGGAGATCCACTCCGGCCGGATCCGCTCGCTGGGTGGATGAGATCCACCTGCTCGTCCATCCAAACGCGCCCGCGCCCGTCCCGGATCGCCTCGTCCCGCATCTCCCCATCCACTTCTCGGAGGGTATAATTTTCACTAAGTCCCCGAAGTTTCCAGTATTTTTAGCATTTTTCATCGCCTCATGACTCTGCATCCGTGGCTCCGATTCATGCGTGTAGCATATCAAAATGTTCGTCTCGACGAGTACATCATTTCATCTCATTGCATCATTTTCATTTGAGCTCATCTTGATGCCCGAAATGCTGTTGGAAGAGGGCTATGTGATGATTATGTCAGATCTGTTTCAGCAAATAGCTTTTTGTCATTTTTGCCATGATTAATGTGTGCATGATATGCTCCTGAGCTCTACATGTGTTTTGTTATATGCCATGCCATCTTTACAGAGATGCTTGCCATGTATTTTTGTGATCTTTGTGGTGACTAGCACAAGCTTGCAAAATAGAGTAATCGGTAATGCTGATTTAAGGGACTTAGTTTTTCACTAAGTCCTTGTTCTGTTTTTGTCGGTATGCCATATGTTCATGTTGTTTACTAGTGATCCGTGCCTCTTTTGAGGATGATCAGTAAGGATGTTTTGTTAATATTGTGGTGCTCTATCCATCCATGTCTTTGTTTGCATTTATGGAGCACCTTAGCTTGAGTCAATCGAGTTCTACTTTTGCTATTAAGTGAATCCTGGCAGATTGTTGACATGATTAACGATTTTGCCGAGGATGTTGCTATTGATCCATGCATGCTATGTTGTTTTTATTGCCATGTCTAGCTTCTATGCCATGTCTTCTTGGTGGGTGTATACTTGGTTTGTCATGCCATGCTCTGTAGTGTGTGCATCGAGCTCGTAAACATGCCTACTCGTTAACTGTTTTGCATGCTCCAGTTTTTCACTCAGTCTGAAACTGTTTATGTTTTTGCCATGTTCACATGCTTGCAATTGTTTTTTCTGATCCCTTTTGGCTCAAGGTCACTAAGGGACTTTTCTTAAGTGCTTTGAGTAGCTTCATGCCATTCCTTGCTTTGCCATGTTAAGTTCCTGTAGCATGTAGTTTTTCATGCTCTAAAGTGTGCTTCCTGATGATAAATTCCAGACTTGTGTTAATTTCACTAAGTCTGAAACCTGTTATCATTTGCACTTTTTCCATACTTGTTTGAACCTGTTAATGAGTGAATTAGCCATAGCTCAGTGTTCATCTTTTGTCAAGCTTCTTGAGTGGATCCATGCCATGTATTTTTTTGCCATGGTTGAGTGCTGTAGCATATTTATCTTGATGCATTTAGATGGCTACTTGCTGATTATCACAGACCGGTGCCATATTTGTTTTGCTTGCCATTTCCAAACCATGCATCTGATTCCGGTGATCTTTATATCGATTTCAACCGAAATTACCTCACCTTTCCAGTGGCACTCTTGGATTTCCAAGTTGAGGCCAGGTTCAATCATTCCTTTCCAAATCATGCATATGCATCGCATCCCGCATCCCGCATATCATACCATGTTCATGTGTTGGTTGTTTACTATGTTGTGTGCTTCTTTCCGGTGTTGCTTCTTCGGGTTGGTTCCGTTAACGTCGCGTTTGTGAGGACCCATTCGACTATGTCTGTTTGTCTTCTTCATGGACTCGTTCTTCTTCCTTGCGGGATCTCGGGCAAGATGACCATACCCTCGAAATCACTTCTATCTTTGCTTGCTAGTTGCTCGCTCTTTTGCTATGCCTATGCTGTGATACCTACCACTTGATTATCATGCCTCCCATATTGTTAAGCCAAGCCGCTAACCCACCTTGTCCTAGCAAACCGTTGTTTGGCTATGTTACCGCTTTGCTCAGCCCCTCTTATAGCGTTGTTAGTTGCAGGTGAAGATTGGAGCTTGTTCCATGTTTGGAACATGGTTATTTTGTTGGGATAACACAATATCTCTTATTTAATTAATGCATCTATATACTTGGTAAAGGGTGGAAGGCTCGGCCCTATGCCTGGTGTTTTGTTCCACTCTTGCCGCCCTAGTTTCCGTTATATCGGTGTTATGTTCCTGGATTTTGCGTTCCTTACACGGTTGGGTTATAATGGGAACCCCTTGACAGTTTGCCTTGAATAAAACTCCTCCAGCAAGGCCCAACCTTGGTTTTACCATTCGCCACCTAGCCTCTTTTTCCCTTGGGTTAGGCCAGCCCAAGGGTCATCTTTATTTTAACTCCCCTCGGGCCAGTGCTTGTCTAAGTGTTGGTCCGAAATGGGCAGCCTGCGGGGCCACCTCGGGGAAACTTGAGGGCTGGTTTTACTCGTAGCTTGACCTATCTGCTGTTGCCCTGAGAACGAGATATGTGCAGCTCCCATCAGGATGTCGGCGCATCGGGCGGCTTTCCTGGACTTGTTTTACCATTGTCGAGGATGTCTTGTAACCGGGATGCCGAGTCTTATCGGGTCTTCCCGCTAGAAGGAATATCCTTCGTTGACCGTGAGAGCTTGTGATGGGCTAAGTTGGGACACCCCTGCAGGGATTTGAACTTTCGAAAGCTGTGCCCGCGGTTATGGGCAGATGGAAATTTGTTAACGTCCGGTTGTAGAAAACCTGAAGTTGACATTAATTAAAATACATCAACCGCGTGTGTAACCGTGATGGTCTCTTTCCGGCGGAGTCCGGGAAGTGAACACGGTGTTGGAGTTATGCTTGACGTAGGTTGTTCTAGGATCACTTCTTGATCATAGTTGTTCGACCGTGCTTTTGCCTTCTCTCCTCGCTCTCTTTTGCGAATAGGCTAGCCACCATATATGCTAGTCGCTTACTGCAGCTCCACGTCATACCTTTTACCTTACCTATAAGCTTAAATAGTCTTGATCGCGAGGGTGTGAGATTGCTGAGTCCCTGTGACTCACAGATACTTCCAAACCAGCTTGCAGGTGCCGATGTTACCGAGCAGGTGACGCAACCAAGCTCAAGGAGGAGCTCGATGAAGATCTTGTCCTTTATGTTGATCCACTTCCAGTTGATCAGTAGTGGAGCCCAGTTGGGGTCGATCGGGGATCTGTGAGCTTTTGGGGTAGTCTTCTTTTATTTTTGGTTCCGTAGTCGGACCTTGATTGTATCTGGTTGATGTAATGCTTTATTCATGTATTTGTATGAAGTGGCGATTGTAAGCCAACTATGTATCTCTTTCCCTTATGTATTACATGGGTTGTGTGAAGATTACCTCACTTGCGACATTGCTTTCAATGCGGTTATGCCTCTAAGTCGTGCTTCGACACGTGGGAGATATAGCCGCATCGAGGGCGTTACACCTTGCTAATAGGATCAAGCCTCATCTTCCTGATTATATTGATCCTGCTCAACAAGCTTTCATTGAGGGTGGACGTATTAGTGATAACATCATTATTGCCTAGGAGATTGCCCACTCTTTCTCTCTTAAATCTTGGAAACACAGTGCTTTCATGCTTAAGATAGATCTGGCCAAAGCTTTTGATCGTCTAGAATGGAATTTCATTGTGACTGCTCTTGCTCATAAAGGGCTGCATGGTCATTTCATTAATTTAAATCATGCATGTGTTTCTTCTCCTACGTTCTCTGTGTTGATTAATGGACAACCCTCTCACAAATTTAGGAGCTTTCGAGGTATTCGTCAGGGTTGTCCGATGTCTCCTTATTTGTTTGTTATTGCCATCAATAAATTATCTATTGCTCTCAACGAAGCTCTTGCTGTTCATCATTTGTAGGGTATTTCGCTTGGACCAAATTGCCCTTCTATTCACTCTTTGTTATTTGCAGATGACTTGTTGGTTTGTGGGCAAGCCAGTCTTCAAGAGGCTCACACTATGGCTCATCTTATTAATCATTTTTGTTATATCTCAGGTCAAACTTCAAATTGGGCCAAATCAACCATTCTTTTCAGTTATCATGTTCCTCAAGCTATGATGCAAGATATTAAGCAGATATTCCCTGTTTCTAATTTGGATAGCAATTTCACTCATCTTGGTCATCCACTTGTTCTTCCTGCAAAAAATAGAGCTGCTGCATATAACTTTGTTCTAGACAAATTTCTGAATAAGTTGCCCACTTATAAAGCTAACATGCTTTTTCATGCTGCCAGACTTGAATTGATTTGCTCGGTTTTCTCGGCTATCCCTGTCTATTACATGGCTAATATCTTGTTTACGAAGAAATTCATTGCTAAGCTTACTGCTGTTATTAGGAATTTTTGGTGGACAGGTGTTCGAGAAAATGACTCAAAAAAGAGTCTTTGCCTTAGAGCATGGAAGGACATTTGCAATTCAAAAGATGAAGGTGTCTTAGATATCATAAATTTAAAAGCTATTAATGAGAGTCTTCTTCTTTCTGCTGCCTGGAGGTTAGCCAAGTTCCCTTCTTCTCACTTGCATCTTGTGCTTAAGGCTAAGTACTTTCATGATGCTTCTATCTGGACAGCTACTGTTATTTCTCCCAAATCAGCTTTCTGGGCCTCTATTTTGAAATTGTTGCCTAAACTTAAAGCCCATTCTTTTTATCAGTTATCTCAAGGTAATATTTCAATTTGGAGCACACCTTGGTGCACTCTTTGGAGCTCGGTTCATGATCATCTTATTGCTCAACAACCTGGTTTTATATATCCTTCTTTAGTTAAAGATCTTTGGCTTCCAGGTCAAAAAAGTTGGAATCATGATCTTGTTTTCTCCCTTTTCCAGCAACCTTTGGCCTCTCTCATTGTTCAAACTGAAATTATTGATGACCAAAGTCCAGACTTGCTTTGTTGGGATCTTACCCCTAATGGAATTTGTTCTTCTAAATCAGCATATAAACTCTGTTTACAGGAGATTCATGCTAATCCTAGAAATGCGCCTGCTACTCTTCCTTTGGATTTGTTAGATTTTCTCAAATTAATTTGGAAACAGAAGGATTTGCTTCCAAGGGTCAAAACTTTCGCTTGGAGATTGCTTAGAAAGGCCTTGCCTACGGGTTTGCGAGCTGGTCGTTTTTCCATTCATATTTTTAGAAGTTGTTGTCGTTGTGGCCAGCAAGAGGATGAGTTCCATCTATTTTTTCTATGCAACTTTTCCCGTGCGGCTTGGTTTTCCTCTCCTTGGTTCCTTCGATCGGATGCTTTAATTCAGGGCCATTCCACTATGCATTCTGTTCTTTTTGACTTGCTTCGTATGGGACATCCTCATGGTTCTATTTCTAGTGTTTTAATTTTTTTTGTGGTGTCTCTGGAAGGCTAGAAATGATTTTCTCTTTGATAGAAAAAAGGCTCTTCCCCACCAAGTTCATATTGCAACTCTTTCTTTAGCTTCTGATTCTTATGATAATCTTCCATGTTTACCTTTGAAGCAGGATCAAGCTCATAATCAATTGCCTCCTAATCAGCTCCCTATGCAAGGTAGAATGCTTAAGACAGATCTGTTAATTGTTGGCCCTAAGATCTATTCTGATGCTGCTTTTAGGACCAAGAAAGTTCCAGGTTTGTTGCAAGGAGAGGTTGCTACAGGTGTGGGAGTGTACATCTCTATGCCCTTCAACCAAAAGGAAATTAATGTGCAAGTTCAAGCTTCGGCTTCTCCTACTTCTACTCCTCTGCAAGCTGAAGCATTGGCTCTTTCTTTTGCTGCTCATCTTGCTTCTCAACTCAATATTGCACATCCCACTTTTCTTTTGGATTGTCTTGCTTTAGCTTTGGTTGTTGCCTCAGGTAATATTTGTGATTCTGCCACCCCTTGGAATATTAGAAAGTCTTTGGCTAGCTTTTTCAAATGCACATCTAATTTGCATCCGTCTGTATTTCATATTTCTAGAGAAATCAATGGTATTGCTCATAATCTTGCGCAACAGGTTTTTCGTTCTGATGGGCACACTCAACTCTCTTGTTTTGCTGCTACTCATTCTCAAGTTTCTTGTCCTGTGCTGCCCCCTCTTTCAAATTTCCAGATTCAGGGTTTTAGAATTCATACTATACATTGCTACTAACAGCCTTGTTGTGCATGGATTTTCTGCTTCTGTTCATAGTGTTGCTGTGCTGGCTTCTATACTCTCTCTCTCTCTTCCAGGATGCGCCTTTGCCAGATTAAGGATGGTCTTCTTCAACCTGCTAGTTTCTCATAGGAGAAGGAAGCCTCTTCCATGTTGTGCGTTTTGCACAAGTTTGCCAAGCTGAGGCCAGTTGACGTCTTAAGTTCTGCAGGATTAAATTTAGAGGCTTGTATTACACCTGCCTTGGGGTGCTTCAGTACACTTTCTAGTCATCTCCGTTTGGCGCATTTGTTGCTTTAGGCTGTTTGTTGCCTGTCTTTCCGTGCTTCTGATCACGTTGTTCATCAGTTGGGGTTTTTTCCCTCTCTGTCTTTCAGGATAGTTCTTCAGCTCATAGCCTTAGACTCTGCTTCTCTTTCTTTCAATTTCTTGGCAGGTCTATCTATGTAATGCTTGATGTACTCTGTCAATGAGCTGAATGAAATTGGCACCTGTTGGTGCCTTCTCTTGTTCAAAAAAAAGACCGATCCTAGGTGAGTAAGCAAGTTGCTTCTACTTACTCATCATAGACCAACAAATCCATTTGAGAGTTGTCTTAGTGTCCGTTTCCTCTTCCTTGGTTTCTGTTTTTTTTATTCGGTATCTTACTTTTCATGGTTCTCATCTCTGCAAACTCGACACCGCCCATCACATCTTGGGAATTGGTTTCACCCGAAGTTCGTCAAAGTCAACAGAAGACCCCATGTAAGTATCAAAACAAATGCTTCTAGGAATTGGTACATCTGAAATTTCTCGCACCACCTCATCAGGGAGAAAAAATGCTGGTAATAAACTAAGATGCCAATCCCTATTTGGAATGAGATAGTGGAGAAGAGAGAGATCCGCGGAACCGGACGTCGGGTTTTCTCTGGTGCTCAAAGAGGGGCACCATCATCCTATCCGTTGAAACCTGATCATAGCTATTGGTGAAAAGAACTTGTGGTATTATGTATATCATCACTCTAGAAAATTTTCTTATTACTGTAGCCGATCTTAGGATATACTGTATGACATATCCAGGTGCTACCACAAGTAATCGGAAGCAGAGCCTTTAGTACGTGCAATTAATATGTGCTTCTGTGTTCATGTTGATCCACCGTGGCCATCAGAGAGCAGTTTTGGATCCTTGATGGTGTGCTTGAGCGGATACCACACTGCTGTCTTGGATGGCTGCGAAACGTATAGTTGGCCATCTCACCCTCGGGTTGCAGCAATTGGGTGTGTGCCGTGAAACCAAGACAATGGTTTTTCTAAGACATCCGGTTAATCTGTGCTATCCTTTTTGTCCTAACAGAAATTTAGGAGGACAGAAGATTTCAATAAGATGACGCAAATGTTCCTCATGATGGAAAAAATTGATCGGCCTTCGCCCAGTTTCGGGTATCACGGTATCACAAGGGTATTTCTTTCACCAGGCTATTGCATATTAAAAAAAATTACAGCATCAAGTTAAGCCACAATCATACAAAAGGAAAAATAGCACAATTTTTTTGCGGAAAAAAATATGAGAGAGAATTAGCACTAATAAATTCATTCAAAAGTTGCTCCAATGGCAACATCAAAATTGGCGAAAACTGGAGTGGCAAAAGAAAAACAAAAAACTGGGTGCAACATTGTTAAAAGCTAGAGTGGCAACAGTGGAATATTGACTACATCTCTGCAAACTCGCGACACCGCCTTTTCCTACCCCGTTTTGTCAAAACGGAGCATTGACTATACAGAGTGTCAGATTTTGAAGTATTGTTAAAAGCTAGAGTGGCAACAGTGGAATGCCAAATTTAAGAGTGGTATAGGGAAAATGGACAAGAGCTAGAGTGGCAACAACAAAAATTTCCGACCGTCAGTAAGTGATGCTAGCACACGCAGTGGCACAAGTGTCTAAAACCCTGAATTATTAATCAACATGTATATGCATACGGTAATAATAAGAAGCAAGGTTGGTTGGTCGATGCAAAGCATCAACAGTAAGAAATTCATGATATTACATTTTAAATGTCATCCAATGTTGCATAGCATAATAAATAAACAAACTAGTAGATTGAAGGCATTACACAATCGACAACAAAAACCCTACTTCTGAAAACATTCATCCATCACCTTAGGCTCGGTTTAGTGTTGCTACATTACATTGTGTTGAACTTTTATTATAACTAAATAAATAGCCTCAAAAGCAGGACAGTGGCTTATTCATCATACAGTAAGTAGACAAATGCTGGTTGAAAACACCAGATTATCATAATTCACATCAGTATCAAATTCAGCCTTACTGAGAAAGGCTTTAGCAATTCTAAGCAAATATACACGGATAATACATTAGCGTACATGGCTAAACTATATAAACACTTGACTAGAGAGTTTTCACAGTTAAATAATAAGCAACTTGCATGGGGCAAGCAGTTCATTAAAAAACAATGCCAAATGAGTTCCATACATTTCGACCACAAGTTTATCTGTAATTTTACATGTCTACCTTTCTATCAGCTTCTCAAAGTAAAACACGTGAAAAGTCTAGCCGTGCAAATGCATGGGCCGCCCTTGCTCATACAGAGGAGAAATAAAGCAATGCATGATCCTGATGAGGATGCTGCCTAAATGCAATGAACAATTGACTAAGCTCAAACACATTTACTTTTCACTTGAAAGAATAATCATAGACTAGCAACATAACACCCATCGTGAGATCTCATCGTCAGTGTCCTTTTCATAATATATGGATCATGGCACACAAGCAGCAACACTGCAAGGCATATCCCTGCATCTACCATTCCATCAGCATAATTCGATCAGAAAACAGTAGAACAATGCAACTCAATGAGACAGGCATCATTCATCACCCTATGATTTCGTCTGATCTCTTAATTATCACTACAACCTTAGCCTTACTCTGTGCACACAACTACGAAGGAACATGCATTTGGTCGAACACCTACCGTACAGACCGAAAACACCAAACAGGCCCGTACCACAATCGAGATACCAGCTTCCTTTCTCAGCTGAAGAGAAACAGAGTCAACTTACGGAGCCCGGAAGGGGGGAATTAACACGGAGGGTTTGGGTTCAGTCGCCGCATCATCTCATGACGTCGTCGGCAAGCGGGTCAAGCCACCCCTTCCGCGGCAGCCTCCGCCAGCGCCGCCGCTAGAAGCGCGACGAAGAGGATGAGGAGGGGGGCCAGAGCAACGACGAAGAGAATCTCAGCGGCGGATGTCCGCGCGCTTCTGGCAGCCGCGCGCCGCGCCGCCGCGAGCTCGGCGTCGAGGAGGCGCGCGTTCCGGAGCTCGAACTCCTGCGACGAGAGAAAGCGCGACGGTAAGAGTAAGACGCGTCGGAGCTAAGCGTCGCGCGTGCTACGGGGAAGCGGAGGAGGTGCGAGGTTCCGGGTTACCACGGAGGATGAGGTCCGGCTGGTCGTCGCCGTCGAGGGGGATGGCTGGCGGAGGGAGGAGAGAACGAGAGACGCCCTGGAGCAGCGCAGCGCGAGGAGGAGGGCGGCGTCGGCCCCCTGCTTCTGCTTCTCCTTCTCCATGGGGGCTCCGCGCGGGCGGCTTCTCGAAGCTTCCTGAGGGTTCCGATGTTCTCTGCGGCGGATTGCGGAGGAAGGACGATAACGGCGTTGGCTTTTTCGAATGGAGAATTTGGGGGAGACGGATTGGTTTCTAGAGGCCTTCTTTAGGGGGGCGTAGAGGGGGAGCTGCTATGTGCCGCCCGCTGCGAGCAGTACACTCGGGCTGCTAACGCGCGCACTCATGGGCTGGCACAAGTACGGCAGTTTATTTTTTCCTTGCTTTTTTTATTATTGGGCGACGAGCGGATAATGAGAGAAGATCCGTTGCCTGCTGATGGCCGTTGGATCTATCCACGTAAGCAGCCACTCTTTTGTAACAAAACTGGTGTTGCAGAAGGCCCTCTGCAACGGGATCGTTGTTGCAATCACCTTGAAGCATTTAATTTTGTTGATCATTTACTAAAGTAATTTTTGCAACAGAGCTCATGTTATAGAAAACCTTTTGCAGCACCGGACATGTTGCAGAGAGCATTCTAATGGTAGTTGTGTGCAGCTCATCGGAGAAGCTCGCTGGACAAGTTCTCCAGAGAAGCTTGTCGGCGTGCTTGCCGACGCCAAAGTACCAATGGCTTGCACACCTTGAAACAGAGCGCTCTCGCTAGAGAAGCTCATCGGCGTGCTAGTCAGCGGTGAGAGCTAGTGGTGGCAAGCAGCGCGGAGAGGCGGTGACTCGATGGAAGCTCGGGGTAGTCGGAGCAGCGCGGGAAGGCGGTGACTCGACAAGAGCTCGGGGCAGTCGGAGCAGCGCAGGGAGACGGTGACTCGACAGGAGCTCGGGAGGAGCGCCGCTGGCTTGCATGCGTTGTAACAACGTGTAGCTCGCCAGGGAAGCTTGTCGCGCGTGCTAGCTGGTGGCGACGGTCGAAGCAACGCGGGGAGGCGGCAACTCGACAGGAGCTCACAGTCGAAACAACGCGGGGAGGTGGCTACTTGACGGAAGCTCATGAAGAGCACGAGAGGCGACTTCTCTTAAGGATCCAGATCCCGCAAACAGACCCATTTGTTGCGATGAGAAAGATTGCAAGAACGAGCCAAATGCAAAAACTAGTGGTGGCGGACATGGGGCACGTCGTATGCAGAGAGGGCGGCGGCCACGGATCTACGACCCCCCCCCCCTTATGATTTAAAGCATTTTCATCTTTTTTTCTATTTCTCTTTTTTTATGTGAAAATAACTAATAAGTTTAGAGATTGGTGAATTTTTACAATCTAATTATACAGAATCAACTTATCTTAATAATTTATTGATAATCAATTAAAGTGTTAAAATATGCAAGAAGGAGCCAAATGCAAAAAACTAGCGGTGACGGACATGGGGCACGTGGCATGCATAGAAGGGCAGCGGACACGGATCTGCGACCCCCCTGATTTTAAGCATTTTCCTTTTTATTTCACCTTTTTTATTTCTCTATTTTTGCGTGTGAAAATAAATAATAAGTTTAGAGATCAATTAAACTTTTTCAATCTAGTTACACATAATCAACTTATCTTGTAATTTATATACAATCAATTAAAGTGTTAAAATATTCATGTGTTGTAAAAAAATGAATAAAGAAACTAAAAAATATCCATGTATTTTAAAATGTTTGTCCATTTAAAAAAATTCATGGTGTATTATAAAAGTGTCCATTGTGTATTACAAAATGTTTAACAACATTTAAAAAATGTTTATGACGTATTTAAAAGAACATCCGCGCTATAAAATCCGTTCTCTTGTATTCCCTTGATGCTTCATTTTGAGCCAGTAAAATTCATCCTTTGTCTGGAAAAATAATTGCTTCTGGATTACTACTTTTTCAAGATTTATCCATAGCTGGTAGTACATGTTGGGGAACGCAGTAATTTCAAAAAATTTCCTACGCACACGCAAGATCATGGTGATGCACAGCAACGAGAGGGGAGAGTGTTGTCTACGTACCAATGCAGACCGACTGCGGAAGCGATCACACAACGTAGAGGAAGTAGTCGTACGTCTTCTCCCAATCCAACCGATCCAAGCACCGTTACTCCGGCACCTCCGAGTTCTTAGCACACGTTCAGCTCGATGACGTTCCTCGGGCTCCGATCCAGCAAAGCGTCGAGGAAGAGTTCCGTCAGCACGACGGCGTGATGACGATCTTGATGTACTACCGACGCAGGGCTTCGCCTAAGCACTACAACGGTACGATCGAGGTGGAATTTGGTGGCAGGGGGCACCGCACACGGCTAAGGAACGATCTCAAGGATCAAGTTGTGTGTCTATGGGGTGCCCCCTGCCCCTGTATATAAAGGCCAGGGGCAAGGGGTTCGGCCGGCTAGGAGGGAGGCGCAGGGAGGAGTCCCACTCCTACCGGGAGTAGGACTCCTTCCCTCAAATCCTATTCCTAGTAGGACTCTTCGGGAGAAAGAGAAGAGAGGGGGGCCGGCCCCTTCTCCTAGTCCTAATAGGACTAGGGAAGGGGGGTTCGGCCGGCTAGCCTGTGGGCTGCCCCTTCTCTCTTTTCCACTAAGGCCCAATAGGCCCATATGCCTCCCGGGGGGTTCCGGTAACCCTCCCGGTAATCCGGTAAAATCCCGATTTCACCCGGAACACTTCCGGTGCCCAAACATAGGCTTCCAATATATCAATCTTTACGTCTCGACCATTTCGAGACTCCTCGTCATGTCCGTGATCTCATCCGGGACTCCGAACAACCTTCGGTACATCAAAATGCATAAACTCATAATAACTGTCATCGTAACGTTAAGCGTGCGGACCCTACGGTTCGAGAACAATGTAGACATGACCGAGACACGTCTCTGGTCAATAACCAATAGCGGGACCTGGATGCCCATATTGGCTCCTACATATTCTACGAAGATCTTTATCGGTCAGACCGCATAACAACATACGGTGTTCCCTTTGTCATATAAATAGAACAACCATTATTCTCTGATTTAAATGAATAACCGTCTCACATTAAACAAGATCCAGATATAATGTTCATGCTCAACGCTGGCACCAAATAACAATTATTTAGGTCTAATATTAATCCCGAAGGTAGATGTAGAGGTAGCGTGCCGACCGCGATCACATCGACTTTGGAACCGTTTCCCACGCGCATCGTCACCTCGTCCTTTGCTAGTGTCCGCTTATTCCGTAGTCCCTGTTTCGAGTTGCAAATATTAGCAACAGAACCAGTATCAAATACCCAGGTGCTACTGCGAGCTCTAGTAAGGTACACATCAATAACATGTATATCACATATACCTTTGCTCACTTTGCCATCCTTCTTATCCGCCAAATACTTGGGGCAGTTCCGCTTCCAGTGACCAGTCTGCTTGCAGTAGAAGCACTCAGTTTCAGGCTTAGGTCCAGACTTGGGTTTCTTCTCCTGAGCAGCAACTTGCTTGCTGTTCTTCTTGAAGTTTCCCTTCTTCTTCCCTTTGCCCTTTTTCTTGAAACTAGTGGTCTTGCTAACCATCAACACTTGATGCTCCTTCTTGATTTCTACCTCCGCAGCTTTCAGCATTGCGAAGAGCTCGGGAATAGTCTTGTTCATCCCTTGCATATTATAGTTCATCACGAAGCTCTTGTAGCTTGGTGGTAGTGATTGGAGAATTCTGTCAATGACGCAATCATCTGGAAGATTAACTCCCATCTGAATCAAGTGATTATTATACCCAGACATTTTGAGTATATGCTCACTGACAGAACTGTTCTTCTCCATCTTACAGCTATAGAATTTATTGGAGACTTCATATCTCTCAATTCGGGCATTTGCTTGAAATATTAACTTCAACTCCTGGAACATCTCATATGCTCCATGACGTTCAAAACGTCGTTGAAGTCCCGATTCTAAGCCGTAAAGCATGGCACACTGAACTATCGAGTAGTCATCAGCTTTGCTCTGCCAAACGTTCATAACATCTGGCGTTGCTCCAGCAGCAGGCCTGTCACCCAGCGGTGCTTCCAGGACGTAATTCTTCTGTGCAGCAATGAGGATAATCCTCAGGTTACGGACCCAGTCCGTGTAATTGCTACCATCATCTTTCAACTTTGCTTTCTCAAGGAACGCATTAAAATTCAACGGAACAATAGCACGAGCCATCTATCTACAAGCAACATAAACAAGCAAGATACTATCAGGTACTAAGTTCATGATAAGTTTAAGTTCAGTTAATCAAATTACTTAGGAACTCCCACTTAGATAGGCATCCCTCTAATCCTCTAAGTGATCACGTGATCCAAATCAACTAAACCATAACCGATCATCACGTGAGATGGAGTAGTTTTCAATGGTGAACATTGTTATGTTGATCATATCTACTATATGATTCATGCTCGACCTTTCGGTCTCTGTGTTCCGAGGCCATATCTGCATATGCTAGGCTCGTCAAGTATAACCCGAGTATTCTGCGTGTGCAAAACTGGCTACACCCGTTGTAGATGGACGTAGAGCTTATCACACCCGATCATCACGTGGTGTCTGGGCACGACGAACTTTGGCAACGGTGCATACTCAGGGAGAACACTTCTTGATAATTTAGTGGGAGATCATCTTATAATGCTACCGTCAATCAAAGCAAGATAAGATGCATAAAAGGATAAACATCACATGCAATCAATATAAGTGATATGATATGGCCATCATCATCTTGTGCTTGTGATCTCCATCTCCGAAGCACCGTCATGATCACCATCGTGACCGGCGCGACACCTTGATCTCCATCGTAGCATCGTTGTCGTCTCGCCAATCTTATGCTTCCACGACTATTACTACCGTTTAGTAATCTAGTAAAGCATTACATCGCGATTGCATTGCATACAATAAAGCGACAACCATATGGCTCCTGCCAGTTGCCGATAACTTAGTTACAAAACATGATCATCTCATACAATAAAATCAGCATCATGCCTTGACCATATCACATCACAACATACCCTGCAAAAACAAGTTAGACGTCCTCTACTTTGTTGTTGCAAGTTTTACGTGGCTGCTACGGGCTTAAGTAAGAACTCATCTCACCTACGCATCAAAACCACAACGATAGTTCGTCAAATAGACTCCGTTTTAACCTTCTCAAGGACCGGGCGTAGTCACACTTGGTTCAACTAAAGTTGGAGAGACCGTCTTCCGCAAGCCATCTATGTGCAAAGCACGTCGAGGGAACCGGTCTCGCGTAAGAGTACGCGTAAGGTTGGTCCGGATCGTCTCAACCAACAATACCGCCGAACCAAAGTATGACATGCTGGTAGGCAGTATGACTTGTATCGCCCACAACTCACTTGTGTTCTACTCGTGCATATAACATCAAACCATAAAACCTAGGCTCGGATGCCACTGTTGGGGAACGCAGTAATTTCAAAAAATTTCCTACGCACACGCAAGATCATGGTGATGCACAGCAACGAGAGGGGAGAGTGTTGTCTACGTACCAACGCAGACCGACTGCGGAAGTGATCACACAACGTAGAGGAAGTAGTCGTACGTCTTCTCTCAATCCAACCGATCCAAGCACCGTTACTCCGGCACCTCCGAGTTCTTAGCACACGTTCAGCTCGATGACGTTCCTCGGGCTCCGATCCAGCAAAGCGTCGAGGAAGAGTTCCGTCAGCACGACGGCGTGATGACGATCTTGATGTACTACCGACGCAGGGCTTCGCCTAAGCACTACAACGGTACGATCGAGGTGGAATTTGGTGGCAGGGGGCACCGCACACGGCTAAGGAACGATCTCAAGGATCAAGTTGTGTGTCTATGGGGTGCCCCCTGCCCCTGTATATAAAGGCCAGGGGCAAGGGGTTCGGCCGGCTAGGAGGGAGGCGCAGGGAGGAGTCCCACTCCTACCGGGAGTAGGACTCCTTCCCTCAAATCCTATTCCTAGTAGGACTCTTCGGGAGAAAGAGAAGAGAGGGGGGCTGGCCCCTTCTCCTAGTCCTAATAGGACTAGGGAAGGGGGGTTCGGCCGGCTAGCCTGTGGGCTGCCCCTTCTCTCTTTTCCACTAAGGCCCAATAGGCCCATATGCCTCCCGGGGGGTTCCGGTAACCCTCCCGGTAATCCGGTAAAATCCCGATTTCACCCGGAACACTTCCGGTGCCCAAACATAGGCTTCCAATATATCAATCTTTACGTCTCGACCATTTCGAGACTCCTCGTCATGTCCGTGATCTCATCCGGGACTCCGAACAACCTTCGGTACATCAAAATGCATAAACTCATAATAACTGTCATCGTAACGTTAAGCGTGCGGACCCTACGGTTCGAGAACAATGTAGACATGACCGAGACACGTCTCCGATCAATAACCAATAGCGGGACCTGGATGCCCATATTGGCTCCTACATATTCTACGAAGATCTTTATCGGTCAGACCGCATAACAACATACGTTGTTCCCTTTGTCATCGGTATGTTACTTGCCCGAGATTCGATCGTCGGTATCCAATACCTAGTTCAATCTCGTTACCGGCAAGTCTCTTTACTCGTTCCGTAATACATCATCTCACAACTAACTTATTAGTTGCAGTGCTTGCAAGGCTTATGTGATGTGCATTACCGAGAGGGCCCAGAGATACCTCTCCGACAATCGGAGTGACAAACCCTAATCTCGAAATACGCCAACCCAACATCTACCATTGGAGACACCTGTAGTACTCCTTTATAATCACCCAGTTACGTTGTGACGTTTGGTAGTACCCAAAGTGTTCCTCCGGTAAACGGGAGTTGCATAATCTCATAGTTATAGGAACATGTATAAGTCATGAAGAAAGCAATAGCAACATACTAAACGATCGGGTGCTAAGCTAATGGGATGGGTCATGTCAATCAGATCATTCTACTAATGATGTGACCTCGTTAATCAAATAACAACTCCTTGTTCATGGTTAGGAAACATAACCATCTTTGATTAACGAGCTAGTCAAGTAGAGGCATACTAGTGACACTCTGTTGGTCTATGTATTCACACATGTATTATGTTTCCGGTTAATACAATTCTAGCATGAATAATAAACATTTATCATGATATAAGGAAATAAATAATAACTTTATTATTGCCTCTAGGATATAGTACATGCAGATGCATGCGGCATGCCGATGGTGATGGAGAAGAGAGGAGCAAACGGAGGGAAGACACGGCCCCTTGCTATTATTAGACAGACCAGGAAGTCGAAAGTGACTGACAGCCACCCACTGATGCGCGCCCTGGCCGCGGCGCGCGGGGCTCCTCGTTGACCGCCAGGGTATTAAACGCGGGCCGGACATGTGCTCCAGCACCGCAAGGCCTTGCTACACACCCGCGCACCTTGCTTGCATTGGATCCACAACCATGGACGCCTGTCGCCTGGTCCTCGCCCTCGGCCTCCTCGCGGCCGCCGCCGCGCCGCTGGCCTCCGCCGATCTCGCCCCCGACTTCTACAAGGAGTCCTGCCCGGACGCCGAGAAGATCGTCGCCGCCGTCATCGAGAAGAAAATGAAGGACGACCCCGGCACCGCCGCCGGCCTCCTCCGCCTCCTCTTCCACGACTGCTTCGCCAATGTACGTACGCCGCCCTCGTTTGGTTCTTTGATTAGTTAGGGTAGAGATTTGATTGGAATCCGTCCTCGATGGAGAGAAAATGTGGGTTGATCTGCCGCCTCTGCATGCATGCATGCATGGGTGTTTTTATGTTATGTCAGGGGTGCGACGCGTCCATCCTCATCGACCCGCTGTCCAACCAAAGCTCCGAGAAGGAGGCCGGACCCAACATCTCGGTGCGCGGCTACGAGATCATCGACGAGGCCAAGAAGGAGCTGGAGGCCAAGTGCCCCAACACGGTGTCCTGCGCCGACATCATCTCCCTCGCCACCCGCGACTCCGTGAAACTCTCCGGCGGCCCGGACTACGCGGTCCCCACGGGCCGCCGCGACTCGCTCGTCTCCAACCGCGAGGATTCCGACGACAACCTGCCCGGCCCGGACATCCCCGTGCCCCAGGTCACAGCCGACTTCGTGAAGGCCGGCTTCACCGCCGAGGAGATGGTGCTGCTGCTCGCCGGCGGCCACAGCATCGGCAAGGTCAGGTGCATCTTCATCGAGCCCGACGCCTCGCCCATGGAGCCGGGCTATCGCGCCAGCATCAGCAAGCTCTGCGACGGGCCCAACCGGGAACCGGGCTTCGTCAACATGGACCAGTCCAACCCCAACACCGTTGACAACTCCTTCTTCGCCAACGCCATCGCCGAGAAGATGCCGCTCACCATCGACCGCCTCCTCGCCATCGACGAGAAGACGGGGCCCATACTCAAGGACATGCTCAACAAGCCCAAAGAGGACTTCGCGTCGGCATTCGGCAAGGCCATGGAGAAGCTCACCGTGCTCAAGGCCATCACCGGCAAGGACGGCGAGGTCAGGAAGGCATGCAACGAGTTCAACAACCCCATGTCCAGCGACGGCCCCTCGGTCATACGGATCAGCTCCGTCGACCCCGAGGACCTGGACGGCTTGGCGGCCGGCAACAAGCAGGAGCAGGTGTCAAGCATCGTCTCGCAGGGGCACGAGGAGGGACAGCCGGATGCCGCCGCCGGCAACGCGGACGCTAAGGCCGAGAAGCCCCACAAGAAGGCGTCCGGCAAGCACAAGCTCCGCAGCGACTAGAAGCAGTGCGCGTGAGCGCGTCACTGCCACACCGCGTACGTACGTAACTACGAGCTGTCGCCCCGCCCACCTCTCCGGCGACGCACGTAGGCTTCCATCCAGGAGCGTCTCCATCAAATTGATTAATTGCGCTTTGAATTACTCTTCTTCTTCCTCCTCGCGGTACTCTCTTCCTTGATTGTAGAAGGAACGAGTGACGTACTACCATACTTCGGCTAGTTACTTATAATGCTTGGTTGATTTATTTTTTTCGAAACTAATATCGCGTCGAGTTTTTAACAGCGACCGTAGCACTCCAGTTTGTCTTAATTTTTTGTTGTATTTGTTCTTGTAACCAAGTATTTTTTGGCTGGGTGCCGAATAATATTGTACCAGTTTTGTTTTTGGCTTCCTTTTATGCATAGTCATACATTGTGCAGTGTTCTTGTTTCGATGGATACACTTACTTTGTGTATCATTATGTTTTTTTCTTTAAAGATCCAGCTTTGGCTGGCTTCATTGACGATAAGCACGAGACATCTTGTTGGCTTGGGATGTTTTTTTTTTGAAAAAACATAGATCTTTATTCATTTTCAATAACAATTACATCGTTTATGAAGAGGGTGCAATTTCACTCAAAGACTCCTCAAATCAGTCAAAAATTGAAGAAAATTTAGCTAACTTAGCAAGTTCATGGGCAACCTCATTTGCTTCCGTATTATCGTGCCCGAATCTAGTAATGGAAAATTCACAAGCCAAAAAGCAACAATTATCAAACATTGCCGCCAATGAACTCACCGTCCATCCTTCGTTGTTCATGGTTTCAATGACCTTCAGGTTATCTGAGTTTATAACAATACGATTGCAACCCGTCCTTTGAGCAATGGATAGACCATATCTGAGCGCCAAAGTTTCCACTGTCAGGACATCCGCACCAATCAATTCTCCAATGTAATCCCCCCTGCAATGAACTTTCCTTTATCGTCCATCAAAATAGTGTTGGTCGTGCCACAGAGTAGGTCATGATCAAAAGAGGCATCCACATTAAGTTTTACAAACCCCTTGGAGGCTGTATCCATCCACCTCTTTTGATAGTAGTCTTCGGTGATATGGTCATAATATAGTTTAACGTAATAGCATGAATCCCCATAGAAATCTGGTTGACATCTTGGGTTTTCTCTTTATGGACTAATTTTCGCCTCTCCCACCATAAATACAAGGTTGTATTTTCAATCATCTCACAAACATTCCGACTACCCAAGATAGTTAGCTCATTTTCAGGTATAGAGAGTAAAAATTCGAGGACCGCCTCACCAACATAATCAACTTCGCAAGTTCTTTTAATGACCCGATATAGTCCCGGCACTCTCCGCACCTCCTTTGCTTCCTGACATTGGAATAACATATGCTTTGTATCCTCTGGTCCCAAGGGACAAGACGGAGAACTGGGGGGCGGGGGGCTTTTATGTGCCTATTCACCAAAGTAACTCTACATGGAAGAGTGTCGTGCAACGTGCGTCATATGAATTTTATTACCTTCGCTGGACAAGATAACTTCAAAATCTCACTCCAAATAGGATTAATAGTTAAACATCCCATATCATCAGTTCTTCTAAGTTTTCTCCCGTGTTGGTGTTCCCGTTCCATAGCATAGGCTGGTCGAACCGAAAACACTCCATTTTTTTAATAGCTCCAAGCAACAAAATCTAACATATCATGTTGGGAAAGCGGAATTGCAAGGAACCGTTGTGCGTCAACTGGCCACAAGGTTTGTGTAACTAGATTTTTGTCCTGGTTATTAGTAGCAGGGTCAGTTATATCACCTACCCTTGAGATCAAATTACTCCTTCTAGGTGTGATTAATTTTATATTTGCACTATTAGGGATCTAAGCATCTTCCCAAATATCGATATTGTGACCATTTCCAACACGCCATATATAACCATGATATAGACAATTAACCCCGTCATTATACTTTGCCAAGTAAAAGAGGATTGTCCCTTCTTTAACTTCGGATTCAACTGAAGGAAATACGCCCTAGAGGCAATAATAAAGTTATTATTTATTTCCTTACATCATGATAAATGTTTAGTATTCATGCTAGAATTGTATTAACCGGAAACATAATACATGTGTGAATACATAGACAAAACAGAGTGTCACTAGTATGCCTCTACTTGACTAGCTCGTTAATCAAAGATGGTTATGTTTCCTAACCATGAACAAAGAGTTGTTATTTGATTAACGAGGTCACATCATTAGTTGAATGATCTGATTGACATGACCCATTCCATTAGCTTAGCACCTGATCGTTTAGTATGTTGCTATTGCTTTCTTCATGACTTATACATGTTCCTATGACTATGAGATTATGCAACTCCCGTTTGCCGGAGGAACACTTTGTGTGCTACCAAACGTCACAACGTAAATGGGTGATTATAAAGGTGCTCTACAGGTGTCTCCAAAGGTAGATGTTGGGTTGGCGTATTTCGAGATTAGGATTTGTCACTCCGATTGTCGGAGATGTATCTCTGGGCCCTCTCGGTAATGCACATCACATAAGCCTTGCAAGCATTACAACTAATGAGTTAGTTGCGAGATGATGTATTACGGAACGAGTAAAGAGACTTGCCGGTAACGAGATTGAACTAGGTATTGGATACCGACGATCGAATCTCGGGCAAGTAACATACCGATGACAAAGGGAACAATGTACGCTGTTATGCGGTCTGACCGATAAAGATCTTCGTAGAATATGTAGGAGCCAATATGGGCATCCAGGTCCCGCTATTGGTTATTGACCGGAGACGTGTCTCGGTCATGTCTACATTGTTCTCGAACCGTAGGGTCCGCACGCTTAACGTTACGATGACAGTTATTATGAGTTTATACATTTTGATGTACCGAAGTTAGTTCGGAGTCCCAGATATGATCACGGACATGACGAGGAGTCTCGAAATGGTCGAGACATAAAGATTGATATATTGGACGACTATATTCGGACACCGGAAGTGTTCCGGAGAAGTTTCGGATAAAACCGGAGCACCGGGGGGTTACCGGAACCCCCCGGGGGGGTTAATGGGCCTCATGGGCCTAAAGTGGAGAAGAGGAAGGGGCTGCCAGGGCAGGCCGCGCGCCCCCTCTCCCCCTAGTCTGAATTGGACAAGGAGGGAGGGGCGGCGCCCCCCTCTTTCCTTCTCTTCTCCCACCTCTCCTACTTGGACAAGGAAAGGGGGGAGTCCTACTCCCGGTAGGAGTAGAACTCCTCCTGCGCGCCTCCTCTAGGCCGGCCGCACCCCCCCCCTTGGATCCTTTATATACGGAGGCAAGGGGGCACCCTAGCACACACAAGTTGATCCTCGTGATCGTTCCTTAGACGTGTGCGGTGCCCCCTTCCACCATATTCCACCTCGGTCATATCGTTGTAGTGCTTAGGCGAAGCCCTGCGTCGGTAGAACATCATCATCGTCACCACACCGTTGTGTTGACGGAACTCATCCCCGAAGCTTTGTTGGATCGGAGCCCGGGGAGCGTCATCGAGCTGTACGTGTGCTAAGAACTCGGAGGTGCCGGAGTAACGGTGCTTGGATCGGTCGGATCGGGAAGACGTACGACTACTTCCTCTACGTTGCGTCAATGCTTCCGCTTCGGTCTACGAGGGTACGTAGACAACACTCTCCCCTATCACTGCTATGCATCACCATGATCTTGCGTGTGCGTAGGAATTTTTTTGAAATTACTACGTTTCCCAACAGTGGCATCCGAGCCAGGTTTTATGGTTTGATGTTATATGCACGAGTAGAACACAAGTGAGTTGTGGGCGATATAAGTCATACTGCCTACCAGCATGTCATACTTTGGTTCGGTGGTATTGTTGGATGAAGCGGCCCGGACCGACATTACGCGTACGCTTACGCGAGACCGGTTCTCCCGACGTGCTTTGCACAAAGGTGGCTTGCGGGTGACTGTTTCTCCAACTTTAGTTGAACCGAGTGTGGCTACACCCGGTCCTTGCGAAGGTTAAAACGGCATCAACTTGACAAACTATCGTTGTGGTTTTCATGCGTATGTAAGATTGGTTCTTGCTTAAAGCCCGTAGCAGCCACGTAAAACATGCAACAACAAAGTAGAGGACGTCTAACTTGTTTTTGCAGGGCATGTTGTGATGTGATATGGTCAAGACATGATGCTAAATTTTATTGTATGAGATGATCATGTTTTGTAACCAAGTTATCAGCAACTGGCAGGAGCCATATGGTTATCGCTTTATTGTATGCAATGCAATCGCGCTGTAATGCTTTACTTTATCACTAAGCGGTAGCAATAGTCGTGGAAGCATAAGATTGGCGAGACGACAACGATGCTACGATGGAGATCAAGGTGTCGCGCCGGTGACGATGGTGATCATGACGGTGCTTCGGAGATGGAGATCATAAGCACAAGATGATGATGGCCATATCATATCACTTATATTGATTGCATGTGATGTTTATCTTTTATGCATCTTATCTTGCTTTGATTGACGGTAGCATTATAAGATGATCTTTCACTAAATTATCAAGATAAAAGTGTTCTCCCTGAGTATGCACCGTTGCCAAAGTTCGTCGTGCCCAGACACCACGTGATGATCGGGTGTGATAAGCTCTACGTCCATCTACAACGGGTGCAAGCCAGTTTTGCACACGCAGAATACTCAGGTTAAACTTGACGAGCCTAGCATATGCAGATATGGCCTCGGAACACTGAGATCGAAAGATCGAGCGTGAATCATATAGTAGATATGATCAACATAGCGATGTTCACCATTGAAAACTACTTCATTTCACGTGATGATCGGTTATGGTTTAGTTGATTTGGATCATGTGATCACTTAGAGGATTAGAGGGATGTCTATCTAAGTGGGAGTTCTTAAGTAATTTGATTAATTGAACTTAAATTTATCATGAACTTAGTACTTGATAGTATCTTGCTTATGTATGTTTGATTGTAGATAGATGGCCCATGCTGTTGTTCCGTTGAATTTTAATGCGTTCCTTGAGAAAGCAAAGTTGAAAGATGATGGTAGCAATTACACGGACTGGGTCCGTAACTTGAGGATTATCCTCATTGCTACACAGAAGAATTACGTCCTGGAAGCACCGCTGGGTGCCAGGCCTGCTGCTGGAGCAACACCAGATGTTATGAACGTCTGGCAGAGCAAAGCTGATGACTACTCGATAGTTCAGTGTGCCATGCTTTACGGCTTAGAATCGGGACTTCAACGACGTTTTGAACGTCATGGAGCATATGAGATGTTCCAGGAATTGAAGTTAATATTTCAAGCAAATGCCCGGATTGAGAGATATGAAGTCTCCAATAAGTTCTATAGCTGCAAGATGGAGGAGAACAGTTCTGTCAGTGAGCATATACTCAAAATGTCTGGGTATAATAATCACTTGATTCAGATGGGAGTTAATCTTCCAGATGATTGCGTCATTGACAGAATTCTTCAATCACTGCCACCAAGCTACAAGAGCTTCGTGATGAACTATAATATGCAAGGGATGAATAAGACTATTCTCGAGCTCTTCGCAATGCTGAAAGCCGCGGAGGTAGAAATCAAAAAGGAGCATCAAGTGTTGATGGTCAACAAGACCACTAGTTTCAAGAAAAAGGGCAAAGGGAAGAAGAAGGGGAACTTCAAGAAGAACAGCAAGCAAGTTGCTGCTCAAGAGAAGAAACCCAAGTCTGGACCTAAGCCTGAAACTGAGTGCTTCTACTGCAAGCAGACTGGTCACTGGAAGCGGAACTGCCCCAAGTATTTGGCGGATAAGAAGGATGGCAAGGTGAACAAAGGTATATGTGATATACACGTTATTGATGTGTACCTTACTAGAGCTCGTAGTAGCACCTGGGTATTTGATACTGGTTCTGTTGCTAATATTTGCAACTCGAAACAAGGACTACGGATTAAGCGAACACTGGCAAAGGACGAGGTGACAATGCGCGTGGGAAGTGGTTCCAAAGTCGATGTGATCGCGGTCGGCACGCTACCTCTACATCTACCTTCGGGATTAGTATTAGATCTAAATAATTGTTATTTGGTGACAGCGTTGAGCATGAACATTATATCTGGATCTTGTTTGATGAGAGACGGTTATTCATTTAAATCAGAGAATAATGGTTGTTCTATTTATATGAGTAATATCTTTTATGGTCATGCACCTTTGAAGAGTGATCTATTTTTGATGAATCTCGATAGTAGTAACACACATATTCATAATGTTGAAGCCAAAAGATGCAGAGTTGATAATGATAGTGCAACTTATTTGTGGCACTGCCGTTTAGGTCATATCGGTATAAAACGCATGAAGAAACTCCATACTGATGGACTTTTGGAACCGCTTGATTATGAATCACTTGGTACTTGCGAACCGTGCCTCATGGGCAAGATGACTAAAACACCGTTCTCCGGTACTATGGAGAGAGCAATAGATTTGTTGGAAATCATACATGCCGATGTATGTGGTCCGATGAATATTGAGGCTCGTGGCGGATATCGTTATTTTCTCACCTTCACAGATGACTTAAGCAGATATGAGTATATCTACTTAATGAAACACAAGTCTGAAACATTTGAAAAGTTCAAAGAATTTCAGAGTGAAGTTGAAAATCATCGTAACAAGAAAATAAAGTTTCTACGATCTGATCGTGGTGGAGAATATTTGAGTTACGAGTTTGGTGTACATTTAAAACAATGCGGAATAGTTTCGCAACTCATGCCACCAGGAACACCACAGCATAATGGTGTGTCCGAACGTCGTAATCGTACTTTACTAGATATGGTGCGATCTATGATGTCTCTTACTGATTTACTGCTATCGTTTTGGGGTTATGCTTTAGAGACGACCGCATTCACGTTAAATAGGGCACCATCAAAATCCGTTGAGACGACGCCTTATGAACTATGGTTTGGCAAGAAACCAAAGTTGTCATTTTTTAAAGTTTGGGGTTGCGATGCTTATGTGAAAAAGCTTCAACCTAATAAGCTCGAACCCAAATCGGAGAAATGTGTCTTCGTAGGATACCCAAAGGAGACTGTTGGGTACACCTTCTATCACAGATCCGAAGGCAAGACATTCGTTGCTAAGAATGGATCCTTTCTAGAGAAGGAGTTTCTCTCGAAAGAAGTGAGTGGGAGGAAAGTAGAACTTGACGAGGTAACTGTACCTGCTCCCTTATTGGAAAGTAGTACATCACAGAAAACTGTTTCTGCGACACCTACACCAATTAGTGAGGAAGCTAGTGATAATGATCATGAAACTTCAGGACAAGATACTACTGAACCTCGTAGATCAACTAGAGTGAGAACCGCGCCAGAGTGGTACGGTAATCCTGTTCTGGAAATCATGCTGCTAGATTATGATGAACCTACGAACCCAGATTCCGCAAAATGGCTTGAAGCCATGAAATCTGAGATGGGATCCATGTATGAGAACAAAGTCTAGACTTTGGTTGACTTGCCCGATGGTCGGCAAGCAATTGAGAATAAATGGATCTTCAAGAAGAAGACTGACGCTGACGGTAATGTTACTGTCTACAAAGCTCGACTTGTCGCAAAAGGTTTTCGACAAGTTCAAGGGATTGACTATGATGAGACCTTCTCACCCGTAGCGATGCTTAAGTCTGTCCGAATCATGTTAGCAATTGCCGCATTTTATGATTATGAAATTTGGCAGATGGATGTCAAAACTGCATTCCTGAATGGATTTCTGGAAGAAGAGTTGTATATGATGCAACCGGAAGGTTTTGTCGATCCAAAAGGAGCTAACAAAGTGTGCAAGCTCCAGCGATCCATTTATAAACTGGTGCAAGCCTCTCGGAGTTGGAATAAACGCTTTGATAGTGTGATCAAAGCATTTGGTTTTATACAGACTTTCGGAGAAGCCTGTATTTACAAGAAAGTGAGTGGGAGCTCTGTAGCATTTCTGATATTATATGTGGATGACATATTACTGATTGGAAATGATATAGAATTTCTAGATAGCATAAAGGGATACTTGAACAAGAGTTTTTCAATGAAAGACCTCGGTGAAGCTGCTTACATATTAGGCATAAAGATCTATAGAGATAGATCAAGACGCTTAATTGGACTTTCACAAAGCACATACCTTGACAAGATTTTGAAGAAGTTCAAAATGGATCAAGTAAAGAAATGGTTCTTGCCTGTGTTACTGTTGGGAAACGTAGTAATTTCGAAAATTTTCCTACGCACACGCAAGATCATGGTGATGCATAGCAACGAGGGGGAGAGTATTGTCTACGTACCAACGCAGACCGACTGCGGAAGCGATCTCACAACATAGAGGAAGTAGTCGTACGTCTTCTTCCCGATCCGACCGATCCAAGCACCGTTACTCCGGCACCTCCGAGTTCTTAGCACACGTTCGGCTCGATGACGATCCTCGGGCTCCGATCCAGCAAAGCGTCGAGGAAGAGTTTCGTCAGCACAACGGCGTGGTGATGATCTTGATGTACTACCGACGCAGGGCTTCGCCTAAGCTCTACAACGATATGACCGAGGTGGAATTTGGTGGCAGGGGGCACCGCACACGGCTAAGGAACGATCAATAATGATCAACTTGTGTGTCTATGGGGTGCCCCCTGCCCCGTATATAAAGGAGCAGGGGGAGGGGGTTCGGCCGGCTAGGGAGAGGGCGCGGGAGGAGTCCTACTCCTACCGGGAGTAGGACTCCCCCCCTCAATCCTATTCCAACTAGGACTCTCAAGGGGGAAAGGAGAGAGAGGGGGGCCGACCCCTTCTCCTAGTCCTACTAGGACTTGGGGAAGGGGGGGGCGGCCAGCTGTGGGCTGCCCCTTTTCTCTTTTCCACTAAGGCCCAATAGGCCCATTAGCCTCCCGGGGGGTTCCGGTAACCCTCCCGGTATTCCGGTAAAATCCCGATTTCACTCGGAACACTTCCGGTGTCCAAACATAGGCTTCCAATATATCAATCTTTACGTCTCAACCATTTCGAGACTCCTCGTCATGTCCGTGATCACATCCGGGACTCCGAACAACCTTCGGTACATCAAAATGCATAAACTCATAATAACTGTCATTGTAACGTTAAGCGTGCGGACCCTACGGTTCGAGAACAATGTAGACATGACCGAGACATGTCTCCGGTCAATAACCAATAGCGGGACCTGGATGCCCATATTGGCTCCTACATATTCTACGAAGATCTTTATCGGTCAGACCGCATAACAACATACGTTGTTCCCTTTGTCATCGGTATGTTACTTGCCCGAGATTCGATCGTCGGTATCCAATACCTAGTTCAATCTCGTTACTGGCAAGTCTCTTTACTCGTTCCGTAATACATCATCTCATAACTAACATCTTAGTTATTATGCTTGCAAGGCTTATGTGATGTGTATTACCGAGAGGGCCCAGAGATACCTCTTCGACAATCGGAGTGACAAACCCTAATCTCGAAATACGCCAACCCAACATCTACCATTGGAGACACCTGTAGTACTCCTTTATAATCACCCAGTTACGTTGTGATGTTTGGTAGTACCCAAAGTGTTCCTCCGGTAAACGGGAGTTGCATAATCTCATAGTTATAGGAACATGTATAAGTCATGAAGAAAGCAATAGCAACATACTAAACGATCGGGTGCTAAGCTAATGGAATGGGTCATGTCAATCAGATCATTCAACTAATGATGTGACCTCGTTAATCAAATAACAACTCTTTGTTCATGGTTAGGAAACATAACCATCTTTGATTAACGAGCTAGTCAAGTAGAGGCATACTAGTGACACTCTGTTGGTCTATGTATTCACACATGTATTATGTTTCCAGTTAATACAATTCTAGCATGAATAATAAACATTTATCATGATATAAGGAAATAAATAATAACTTTATTATTGCCTCTAGGGCATATTTCCTTTAGTTACAAGGTGTGAAGTTGAGTCAGACTCAATGCCCGACCACTGCAGAAGATAGAGAGAAAATGAAAGATGTTCCCTATGCTTCAGCCATAGGCTCTATCATGTATGCAATGGTGTGTACCAGACCTGATGTGTGCCTTGCTATAAGTCTAGCAGGGAGGTACCAAAATAATCCAGGAGTGGACCACTGGACAGCGGTCAAGAACATCCTGAAGTACCTGAAAAGGACTAAGGATATGTTTCTCGTATATGGAGGTGACAAAGAGCTCATCGTAAATGGTTACGTTGATGCAAGCTTTGACACTGATCCGGACGATTCTAAATCGCAAACCGGATACGTGTTTACATTAAACGATGGAGCTGTCAGTTGGTGCAGTTCTAAACAAAGCGTTGTGGCGGGATCTACATGTGAAGCGGAGTACATAGCTGCTTCGAAAGTAGCAAACGAAGGAGTCTGGATAAAGGAGTTCATATCCGATCTAGGTGTCATACCTAGTGCATCGGGTCCAATGAAATTTTTTGTGACAATACTGGTGCAATTGCCTTGGCAAAGGAATCCAGATTTCACAAGAGAACCAAGCACATCAAGAGACGCTTCAATTCCATCCGGGATCTAGTCCAGGTGGGAGACATAGAGATTTGCAAGATACATACGAATCTGAATGTTGCAGACCCATTGACTAAGCCTCTTCCACGAGCAAAACATGATCAGCACCAAGGCTCCATGGGTGTTAGAATCATTACAGTGTAATCTAGATTATTGACTCTAGTGCAAGTGGGAGACTGAAGGAAATATGCCCTAGAGGCAATAATAAAGTTATTATTTATTTCCTTACATCATGATAAATGTTTAGTATTCATGCTAGAATTGTATTAACCGGAAACATAATACATGTGTGAATATATAGACAAAACAGAGTGTCACTAGTATGCCTCTACTTGATTAGCTCGTTAATCAAAGATGGTTATGTTTCCTAACCATGAACAAAGAGTTGTTATTTGATTAACGAGGTCACATCATTAGTTGAATGATCTGATTGACATGACCCATTCCATTAGCTTAGCACCTGATCATTTAGTATGTTGCTATTGCTTTCTTCATGACTTATACATGTTCCTATGACTATGAGATTATGCAACTCCCGTTTGCCGGAGGAACACTTTGTGTGCTGCCAAACGTCACAACGTAAATGGGTGATTATAAAGGTGCTCTACAGGTGTCTCCAAAGGTAGATGTTGGGTTGGCGTATTTCGAGATTAGGATTTGTCACTCCGATTGTCGGAGAGGTATCTCTGGGCCCTCTCGGTAATGCACATCACATAAGCCTTGCAAGCATTACAACTAATGAGTTAGTTGCGAGATGATGTATTACGGAACGAGTAAAGAGACTTGCCGGTAACGAGATTGAACTAGGTATTGGATACCGACGATCGAATCTCGGGCAAGTAACATACCGATGACAAAGGGAACAACGTATGTTGTTATGCGGTCTGACCGATAAAGATCTTCGTAGAATATGTAGGAGCCAATATGGGCATCCAGGTCCCGCTATTGGTTATTGACCGGAGACGTGTCTCGGTCATGTCTACATTGTTCTCGAACCGTAGGGTCCGCACGCTTAACGTTACGATGACCGTTATTATGAGTTTATACATTTTGATGTACCGAAGTTAGTTCGGAGTCCCGGATATGATCACGGACATGACGAGGAGTCTCAAAATGGTCGAGACATAAAGATTGATATATTGGACGACTATATTCGGACATCGGAAGTGTTCCGGAGAAGTTTCGGATAAAACCGGAGCATCGAGGGGTTACCGGAACCGCCCGGTGGGTTAATGGGCCTCATGGGCCTAAAGTGGAGAAGAGGAAGGGGCTGCGAGGGCAGGCCGCGCGCCCCCTCTCCCCCTAGTCCGAATTGGACAAGGAGGGTGGGGCGGCGCCCCCCTCTTTCCTTCTCTTCTCCCACCTCTCCTACTTGGACAAGGAAAGGGGGGGGGAGTCCTACTCCTGGTAGGAGTAGGACTCCTCCTGCGCGCCTCCTCTAGGCCGACCGCACCCCCCCCTTGGATCCTTTATATACGGAGGCAAGGGGGCACCCTAGCACACACAAGTTGATCCTCGTGATCGTTCCTTAGCCGTGTGCGGTGCCCCCTTCCACCATATTCCACCTCGGTCATATCGTTGTAGTGCTTAGGCGAAGCCCTGCGTCGGTAGAACATCATCATCGTCACCACGCCGTTGTGCTGACGGAACTCATCCCCGAAGCTTTGCTGGATCGGAGCCCGGGGAGCGTCATCGAGTTGTACGTGTGCTAAGAACTCGGAGGTGCCGGAGTAACGGTGCTTGGATCGGTCGGATCGGGAAGACGTATGACTACTTCCTCTACGTTGCGTCAACGCTTCCGCTTCGGTCTACGAGGGTACGTAGACAACACTCTCCCCTCTCGTTGCTATGCATCACCATGATCTTGCGTGTGCGTAGGAAATTTTTTGAAATTACTACGTTTCCCAACATCAACAAATCACCGTCAGGAAAATACTTAGCTCTCAACACGGTAGCACATAAGGACTCTCGATTCTCAAGAATACGCCAAACTTGTTTTTCCAACATTGCCAGGTTGAAACCGTGACTATCCCGGAATCCCATCCTCCCTTGATTTTTGGGTACACACATTTTTCACCAAGCCATCCAATGCATCTGCTTCTGATTGCCCTCGCCTCCCCACCCAAAATGAGACATCGCAACAGTGATTCTCTTGCAAGTTTTTTTAGGAATTTTAAAGACGAACATCACATAGGTGGGGATCACTTTACAACAGATTTCAGGAGGATCTCCTTCCCTCCTCTGGATAGAAGTTTTTCTTTCCATCCACTTACCTTCATGATGATATGGCCAATCAAGTACTGGAAACAGTCAAACTTGTCCATACCCACATTAGCCGGTAGGCCCAAATATTTATCATTCGACGCTTCAGTCATAATATCAAGAGTGGTACAAAGTTTCTCCCTGATATTCACTCTCATGTTGGGGCTGAAAAATATGCTTGATTTATCAACACTCACCATTTTCCCAGAGGCAGTACAATATGAATCCAAAACGACTTTTAACTCCCCGGCATTGTGTATGTTAGCTTTCATCAGCATCAATGAGTCATCCACAAATAGAAGATTCGTCATTGATGGAGCCTCCCTACATACCTTCACACCTTCAATTTTCCTAGTCTCCTCTGCATGTGACAAGAGAACGGTTAGGCCCTCGGTACATACCAATAATAAATAAGGAGATAACGGGTCTCATTGTAATCCTCTGGAGGGCTTAAAGCTCGTAGTTTCTTCCGTATTGAACTTAATCGATATTCTATAGTGGAAACACATTGCATAATAAAATTGACCCGACTCTCTTGGAAGCCCAATTTCAACATAATCTCCTTCAGGATGCAACGTTGGTTAACTTGTCAAACTCTCATATCAATGAGAACACTATCACAACACTAGTGAAACCGTTTGGGGCCCCAGAGTGGTGAATTACCGAGGTTTATGGTCCGCACTCTAACAAGGACAAAGTAGAATTCGTGCAAGAGCTTCTAGCCATCAGTGATCTCCATGAAGGGCCTTGGGTGCTTGTAGGGGATTTTAACCTTCTTGTCAACTCCGGAGACCGGCTTTGTGTTCCTACATGGTGGTACTGCTATATCATGAAAGTCTTCCAAGCAGACTCTGGTGGCAACATCTACCAATCATTCTGAAATAATTTCATTATTTGAAGCAACATGCGAATGTGTATGGCTTCGCAAAATGATAAACCACATACAACAGTCATGTGGAATTAGTTTGATAGAATCACCTATCATTATTTATGAAGATAATGCAGCTTGTGTTGCACAGATGCAAACAGGATACATCAAGGGTAATATCACTAAGTATATTTCTCCTAAGTGGTTTTTCACTCATGATCTTCAGCAAAGCGGGGAAATAAAGGTCTTGCAAATTAAATTATGTGAAAACCTTGTTTATTTATTTACCAAGTTTGTATCAAATTCTACATTCCAAAAATATGTTCATGGAATTGGTATGCGACGACTTCAGGACTTGCAAGCATCAGGGGGGTTCTCTTCTTCAGATATCTTTGTTCAAGGCATCACATCACACTATTTTCTTTGTGCGTATACGTTTCAGGTTTTCATCAAATATTTTAATGAAGAATTTTTTTGGAGTAGAATTCTTTGAGACGATGACAATGCCTGGACATTTATGAGATGATTCTACATGGCCAAGCGTAAATTGGAGAGTGTTATGACTAATTAGCACGTGTGATTAGTGGGGAATCTCCCCTTGTCCATAACCGTCAGTTTGCCTATGCAACTGGCGCATCTCTATTCCTCTGCCGAACCGACACATCTCTCCCAAGTGGCGCATCTGTTCAGATGGTATATACTGTAACAGTAACGATCGAATCAAAAGAAGTTACCATTCACTTCGAACAAGACAGACATTCCACGATGGACCTAGTATTACCAATAGGAAAATCTAATCTGGGGAGTGCTGCCGTATGGCGGTTCCAGCGGAGCTCCTCCCCTAGAATAAAACGAAGCATGCGAACTGACGACATTTTCACAGAAATCAAAAGGTAACTATTTTACATTGCTCTGCACAACTGCATGGCAATCAAGAGAGAAACGACACCTCTAAGGAACAGATTCAAAATCCGTTAGGAGTTACACATGGACATGGGAGCATCACAGATCAAGGGTACCTATCACACTCTATCAATCTAATGCAGAGCTAAATCTGATCGACCTACTTCTCCCCTTTACAGGCTCTTTACATGAAAAAAAAGGAAAATAAGAAAAATGATAATATTACCAAACACCAATGACAATCAAAACAAACGTCCTGGCTAGTACAGGTGCTCATGCTTCACTCGCCCTTTCAGAATGCCTGGAACAGGGGGTGGTGGTGAGCTTGGTAATCTATCTGTGCCATTACTTGCCATTGCAGATTGTTGTATCTGATGCCGATAAATATTCGGCGTGCTCGAGCCCTCGCATCCATTTGATATCGGCTCCGAAGTACCGGCATTCTCTTCTTTTCCATACGAGTTCAGTGCTTTTAGCACATACGAGTCATCATGCAACTCAAATGGGGTGCTGCGGATTCAGAAATGCACATGTCAAAATAGTCAGGACGCCTTGTGTTGATCTAAGAAACAGAAACATAATAGATTCATAGTGAATCATTTCTTTCAAAAGAATTTATTATATGATGATTGGATATGTTCTATTCTTTACTTCTTAGACAAAATCGACAACCCCACTTGGCTCTTTCCATCTGTCTACCCACCATGAGACCGACCAAACACGTGTATCAATATTAGTTGGCATCACGTCTAAACTTGAAAATTGTTTCAGCAGCACCTTCTGGTTACTAGAAGCCGCTCCAGTTTAACCATATCACTACATTATGCTATCATCAAATTTTGATCTAACAGCTGAGATTTTATTTCCTATTATATCCTACTTTAATTTAGCTCCTAGCTGTTCCCATATTTTAAATGTGATAAGAGGCCTGCCCTTCCAATCATGGCAAGAGAAAAAGAAAAGCCAGGCATTCTTAGATAAACTGGAAAGCTCTATCTCCAGAGGAAAGTAAATAACAGAATTCTTGTCTTACGTATTAAAGTCAAAATGCACCAGTTGCATATCTTCTGATATTTCAACTTCGACAGTTGCATGAGGGCGTGTCTGCAGGATACAAAAAAAACTGTCATTTAGCCTGACATTATGCACAGAAAGCAGAACTGTAAATAAGAGAGTAAAGAATAAGTAATTTGAAAATTATTCACCTGGATAAGGATGAATGGCAAGGCCACTCCACCCGAAGGAATGTTTCCTGAACCATACAGCTGCTCATTTCGGTTTATTAAGTTTTGCATACCTAGATACTTCATATACCATAGACATCCATAAATATATCAATCACAAATTTGACCATGAGATAAATAAATTTCAAAATAAGAAAGATTGACTCTCAGTCTAGACCAACAATCCTTGGGAACATTTTCTATTCCAACATTAAACCCTAAGAGCAGCCTTTGTATTGCTTACTTATTACTCCCTCTGTAAAGAAATATAAGAACGTGTGGAGAGTAGGAACGGCCGCTTACTGCCAATTTTATGGCCGAAATAGCCAAGGGATGGATTTGCATTCTTAAGACAGTGGGCTACTAACAAGTTACTCCAATTTATCCACTACTGAAAGAATGGAATTATCTAATTAATACTGCAGAGTCCCGGTCTTCACGCTAGAACGTCGGAACCATTGATTTTGAGAGGTCAAGGCCAGGAACCAGCCAAATTTTAGAATGAAATTCGATCCTTCTTCCTTAATCTCAAGCAGCAAAGATCATAACAAACGTAATCTCAGTTTTTTAGTAGCATGGAACATCACAAAAAAAAAAGAAACAAAATATGCAGAATGCTGGTCTGTGAAGAGTAAATAATTGACAGAAAGCAGGCGGACATATAAACAATTCCTAAAAGGTTGAGAACATCCTCTTATTATTAACATATATCAAATATTTATTCTGCGGCATACTCAAAACTGTAGACAGGGAACTGGGTCAATGAGGTGCACCCCAGTATTGGACTTGAGCTAAGCATGCATATTGAGACACAATGGTACACGGTACACCAAATAAATGCTTTTTTGTTAGGACATTATGTTATGTCAGAGCCACATGATCTGAATAGTACAGTACAATAAGTACACCGAACATTTCATATAGTTCATTTAACATAATCAAAGGAAAACAGGAGAAGTCATATCCTTACTTGATCTTGTAGCTCCTGCAAATATGCACTTTTCTTTTCAATCCTTGCTTTCACTCCGGCGAGATCCGCCTTTAAATAGACACAAATTGATGAATAATAATACTACAGAAGGTACATCTAATGTCAATAGCCATTGAGGGAAAATAGACACAACCTGCAGTTCTTCAATATCATTTATACTAGTCCGAGGCAAGCCTTTCCACTGTATTTCCTTCTTATCCTTAGATATAATGTCCATAGCCATCAGAACATTCAGTGCATCATAAACCCTCCTTCGAATATTTTTCTCATCATATTGTTGCTGCATTTTAACACAGTGAGCACATACACGACAAAACAACTAACTGATGCAAAGGGCATTCATATTTCTTAACTGCATTCGGATTATCAGGATCTGGCGGTTCAATATTGTTATTGGGGTCTGTAAACTCAGCAACAAGTTCATCTGCCACCTGACAAAAAAGGTAAAATGTATGAGCTCTAACATTTTAGTTTCATCAATAATCTACATCCTAGAGATTTCAAGCAATCATTACAAAAAGAAAGAAAGAAATGTAAATATCATTATCGGCACAGTAATGAAACAGGATAGGTTTCACAGTTTCAAGGAACTCCAAACATCAAAATGCATATATTGAAGGTAGGATACCAGTTTAAAGAGTAGTAGTAAATGGGGGATAACTCACAAGACTAGCGGATTACAATGACTTTCATCACAAAAGATCTTAGTGATCAAATGGTGATGTTACACCATGGTGTGCATGTGTGTTTGCAGTTTCATAATATCAAAGGCATGCAAGTTTGATTAGAACTAGTATGAGAACCAATCACCCTCAAACTCACAATCACAAAATTGATATAGGGCTGCGTTGATTAAAGCAGGTCGACCACATGAGCAAGCCAGCTCAATGTTATGGCTAGTTCTCCCCTATACTGTGTGGAAAATGCACATTACTCTATTTCAATAACTGGTTGGATCTTAAATATGGAGCAACGAGAAAACGTATGCGAAGGAATAGGGTCACATATCAAACGATGGCCACTTTGTTTCTGGTTAACATATGGCAGAACACATGCGGCCCACACAAATGATGAAAAAATAACAACAGGAATTTTGAGCTAAAAACTAATAAAGCACTAACCTCATTATATGTTGTTCTCCCTTTACTTTCAACTTTCTCGCAAACTGCAAAACACCAAACAGAACACATTGTGATACCTCTGATGTTGGCAGAAAGTGTACCTCTACTCAATAGGCATGACCTCTAGAATGGACTACAAATGAATGAACAACAAAACGGAAATAGACAATAAAAACAAGCTCTGCTCATTGTTTGAACTTTCATTTGTGCTGTTAATGGTCAAATTATAAATGTGAACATGATACCTTGAGTTAAACAGGTACTAATACGTAAAGAGAACAATTCGACTGACCTTTCATACTGAACTGTCGCAACCCCCGGCCACCTTTATCAGGACCAACTGCTGCCGCTCTTCGCTTCTTCTTCTTGATGCTGTTTGTGAAAACACTTAGTGCACTAAACCAATTGATACCAGCTATGGTAAATATCCTAGAAGTACTCCCTCTGTAAAGAAATATAAGAGCGTTTCTCTAGTGATCTAAACGCTCTTATATTTCTTTACGGAGGGAGTAGAAGTTTAAGCTACAGTTAACTATGAAGCAACAAGCAGCAGTTTCCATTATTTGATGATTCCAAGTAAATATAAGCATATGTAGGATGGATATTAGATGAGTAAACCGAAGAGAGACACAGAATTGCACATTAACTTCAATGCAACCTTATACAATCTGCAACTATATGGCAGAACAGAAACCATACGACTGATATTTTTACTGATCAACATGACAGTGCACACCAGTATGAGTCTACGAAATAAGGATCGGATCTAACTCCAATTACAGCAAGGCTAGCGTGCAAGACGTAATCCGAAGAACAGCCACGGAAAACACTACGGATCAGCGAAAACTCTAATATCCAGCAGCATCTCTCGCTAGAAGGCAATCCGGGATCGCGGTAGATGGCAGATGGGGAAACTCAATCTGTCAGGCAACCCGAGCAGAGCGATGTCCACGAACCTGATGGGGGCCTGCGAGGAAGGCGCGTCGTCGCCGTTGATGTCGAGGTTGTTGAGGCGGAGGAAGGCCGTGCCGTCGCTGGCGGGCGTGGACGCGGCGGGGCCCGGGCCCGCGCCGTTGGCAGCGGCGGGGCCCTGCTGCTCGCTGCGGCTGGACGGGGAGCCGCCGGCGCTGCCGCCGCTGGTGGAGGCGGAGTGCGCGGGGCCGCTGGAGGGCGGCGGCGTGCCCACGGGCGCCGGCTGCTGCGGGAAGCTCGGGCCGCCGCCCCCGCCGTTCTCGTCCGGGCGGTGGGGGACGCCGGAGACCATGGAGGCCGGGATCAAGCGGGATCGGGCGGAATTGGGGAGGAGACGGGGCTGTGAAACCCTAGCGGGGCGAGGCGAGGTTGGGGGGCAAATGGAGGGAGGGAGGGAGGGAGGGAGAGGAGGAAGGAACTCGTTCGGGAGAGCGGGGAGACACGCGAAGCCCAAAGCCTTTAATCCTTTTTGAGTTTTTTCCCTTGGCTCGTTGGGTTTTGTGATTGGGATTTGGCGGTTGCGCGGCGGGCGGGCGGCGAAGGGAAAGGTCGTCACCCAGCCGGACTCTGGTGTCATGGTGCTCTTCGCGGGCTGGATTTTTTTTTTCATACATCTCGTCGATTCTGATTTAATTGTGGTAAATTATTAGGTGGATTCGGATAGTAAATGACAGTATCAGAACCAAAGTACTGAATGGATCACAAATTCACTGCTTTCGGGTTATATTTACACTTGTTTTTTTTTCCTTTCTCATCTCATTCTCAACCTATTTATTCATATATTTTTTTACAAAGGTAATTTGGGGTGAGGGTGAATTTCCGACGAAGAAAATTTAAGGGTGAACACGGAACGAGGAAAATATACCCTACCGTGTCTGCACATGAGAACTGCTCAAGCACGTAGGCACAATATGCCTGACCAGGATTACATCCAAACTGCTCTCCTTTGACATAAAAGGTTCCCGAGTCCCTCGACCAAAATCCCGACTAAATCACAAGTCCCGTCGCTTGAAAATTGATGCATCTGAAGTTTTCAATCTCGTCGACTTCGCTGGAGTGTCGTGCGCCCATGCTCCAGCAGAGGTACCAATTTGCAATATTGTTTTTAGGTGCTTCTACTTGAATCTAGCATTGGTACCAATTTAGCCATGCTACTTTTTGAGCTTGCGTTGATTTTTCTTTTAAAGAGAAAAGGGTGATGCAGCAAAGTAGAGATAAGTATTTCTCTCACTTAGAGAACCAAGGTATCAATCCAGTAGGAGGTACAAGCAAGTCCCATCTATGCACATGCACAAACAATCAAACACTTGCACTTAATACGATAAAGGGGTTGTCAATCTCTTTCACGGTCCATTACAAAGGTGAGATCTGGTAGAGATAGATAAAACTAAACAAAAGATAAAATATTTTGAGGTTTTTCGGTTTAAAGATATGAAAATAAAAGATTGCAAAATAGTGGATTGGAAACTAATATGATGGAAAATAGACCTGGGGGCATAGGTTTCACTAGAGGCTTCTCTCATCAAGGCAAATAATACGGTGGGTGAACAAATTACTGTCGAGCAATTGATAGAAAAGCGCAAAGTTATGACGATATTCAAGGCAATGATTATGTATATAGGCATCACGTCCGTGTCAAATAGACCGACTCTTGCATGCATCTACTACTATTACTCCACACATCGACCGACACCTGCCTGCATCTAGAGTATTAAGTTCAAGAGAACAAAGTAACACATTAAGTAAGATGACATGATGTAGAGGGATAAACTCAAGCAATATGATAAAAACCCCATCTTTTTATCATTGATGGCAACAATACAATACATGCCTTGCTACCCCTACTTTGTCACTGGGTGAGGACACCGCAGGATTGAACCCAAAACTAAGCACATCTCCCATTGCAAGAAAACCCAATCTAGTTGGCCAAACCAAACCGATGACAAGCCAAGCAATTGTTTCTTGCTTTTGATGTTCTCAAACTTTTTCAACTTTCACGCAATACATGAGCGTGAGCCATGGATATAACACTATAGGTGAAATAGAATACGGTGGTTGTGGAGAAGACAAAAAAGAGATAGTCTCACATCAACTAGGCGTATCAGCGGGCTATGGAGATGCCCATCAATATATATCAATGTGAGTGAGTAGGTATTGCCATGCAACGGATGCACTAGAGCTACAAGTGTATGAAAGCTCAAAAAAACTAAGTGGGTGTGCATCCAACTCGCTTGCTCACGAAGACCTAGGGCAATTTGAGGAAGCCCATCATTGGAATATACAAGCCAAGTTCTATAATAAAAAATTCCTACTAGTATATGAAAGTGACAACATAGGAGACTATATCATGAAGGTCATGGTGCTACTTCTCTGTATCGTTCCAATTTTATCGGATGTCCCCGAAGGGACTCATGGTGCTAGTTTGAAGCACAAGTGTGGAAAAAAAGATAGTAACATTGCCCCTTCTTTTTTTCTCATTTTTTTGTGGGCTTCTTTCGCCTCTCTTTTTTAAGTCCGGAGACTCATCCTAACTTGTGAGGGATCTTTCTTCATCCTTTCCTCACATGGGACAATGCTCTAATAATGAAGATCATCACACTTTTATTCACTTACAACTCAAGAATTACAACTCGTTACTAGAACAAAAATATGACTCTATATGAATGCCTCCGACGATGTGCCGAGATATGTGCAATAAATCAAGAGTGACATGTATAAAAAATATGAAAGGTGACTCTGCCACAAATACGATGCAAACTACATGATCATGCAAAACAATTTGACAATGATGATGTTGGAAATATGCCATAGAGGCAATAATAAAATGGTTATTATTATATTTCCTTGTTCATGATAATTGTCTATTGTTCATGCTATAATTGTGTTATCCGGAAATCGTAATACATGTGTGAATACATAGACCACAACATGTCCCTAGTGAGCCTCTAGTTGACTAGCTCATTGACCAATAGATGGTCGTGGTTTCCTGACCATGGACATTGGATGTCATTGATAACGGGATCACTTCATTAGGAGAATGATGTGATGGACAAGACCCAATCCTAAGCATAGCACAAGATCATGTAGTTCGTCTGCTAAAGCTTTTCTAATGTCAAGTATCTTTTCCTTAGACCATGAGATTGTGCAACTCCCGGATACTGTAGGAATGCTTTGGGTGTGCCAAACGTCAGAACGTAATTGGGTGGCTATAAAGGTGCACTACGGGTATCTCCGAAAGTGTCTGTTGGGTTGGCATGAATCGAGACTGGGATTTGTCACTTCGTATGACGGAGAGGTATCTTTGGGCCCACTCAGTAATGCATCATCATATTGAGCTCAATGTGACTAAGGAGTTGGTCACTGGATCATGCATTACGGAATGAGTAAAGTGACTTGCCGGTAACGAGATTGAACGAGGTATTGGGATACCGACGATCGAATGTCGGGCAAGTAACATACCAATGGATAAAAGGAACTGTATACGAGATTGGTTGAATCCCCGACATTGTGGTTCATCCGATGAGATCATCGTGGAACATGTGGGAGCCAACATGGGTACCCAGATCCCGCTGTTGGTTATTGATCGGAGAGATGTCTCGGTCATGTCTACATGCCTCCCGAACCCGTAGGGTCTACACACTTAAGGTTCGATGACGCTAGGGTTATAGGGAAAGTTTGTACGTGGTTATCGAATGTTGTCCGGAGTCCCGGATAAGATCCCGGACATCAGGAGGAGTTCCGGAACGGTCCGGAGGTAAAGAGTAATATATATAGGAAGCGAGGTTTTGGCCATCGGAAGTATTTCGGGTGTCACCGGTAATGTACCGGGACCACCGGAAGGGTTTCAGGGGTCCACCGGGAGGGGCCACCAGCCCCGGAGGCTTGCATGGGCCAAGAGTGCGAAGGGACCAGCCCCTGAGTGGGCTGGTGTGCCTCCCACCAAGGCCCAAGGCGCAGCTAGGAGGATGGTGGAAACCCTAGGCGCAGATGGGCCTAAAGGCCCACCCTAGGGCGCGCCCCCTCTCCCCCTCTTGGCCGCCCCCTCCAATCCCATCTAGGGCCGCCGCACCCCCTAGGGTGGGAACCGTAGAGGGGGCGCAGCCACCTCCCCTCCTCCTATATATAGTAAGGGTTTTGGGGCTGCCAAGGACACGAGTCTCTCTCTCCCTCGGCGCAGCCCTACCTCTCCACATCCTCATCCTTCGTAGTGCTTGGCGAAGCCCTGCTGGAAACCACGCTGATCCACCACCACCATGACGTCGCGTTGTTGTTGGAGTTGTCTTCCCCAACCTCTCCCTCCTTGCTGGATCAAGGCGCGGGAGACGTCACCGGGCTGCATGTGTGTTGAAAGCGGAGGCGCCGTTGTTCGACGCTTAGATCGAAATCGACCGCGATCTGAATCGCTACGTGTATGAATCCTCCAACCGCGTTCTTGTAACGCTTCCGCATCGCGATCTTCAAGGGTATGAAGATTGATACGTCTCCAACGTATCTATAATTTGTGATTGTTCCATGCTATATTATATCCTGATTTGGACATTATTGGGCTTTATTATACACTTCTATATTATTTTGGGGACTAATCTATTAACCGGAGGCCGAGCCCAGAATTGCTGTTTTTTGCCTATTTTAGAATTTCGCGGAAAAAGAATGTCAAATGGAGTCCAAACGGAATGAAACCTTTGGGAACGTGATTTTCGGAACAAACGTGATCCAGAGGACTTGGACCCTACATCAAGACATCAACCAGGAAGGCATGAGGTAGGGGGCGCGCCTACCCCCCTAGGCGCGCCCTCCACCCTCGTGGGGCCCATGTTTCTCCACCGACGTACTCCTTCCTCCTATATATACCTACGTACCCCCAAACTACCAGATACGGAGCCAAAACTCTAATTCCACCGCCGTAACTTTCTGTATCCACGAGATCCCATCTTGGGGCCTTTTCCGGAGCTCCGCCGGAGGGGGTATCGATCACGGAGGGCTTCTACATCAACACCATAGCCTCTCCGATGAAGTGTGAGTAGTTTATTTCAGACCTTCGGGTCCATAGTTATTAGCTAGATGGCTTCTTCTCTCTTTTTGGATCTCAATACAAAGTTCTCCCCCTCTCTTGTGGAGATCTATTCGATGTAATCTTCTTTTGCGGTGTGTTTGTTGAGACCGATGAATTGTGGGTTTATGATCAAGTTTATCTATGAACAATATTTGAATCTTCTCTGGATTCTTTTATGTATGATTGGTTATATTTGCAAGTCTCTTCGAATTATCAGTTTGGTTTGGCCTACTAGATTGATCTTTCTTGCAATGGAATAAGTGATTAGCTTTGGGTTTAATCTTGCGGTGTCCTTTCCCAGTGACAGTAGGGGCAGCAAGGCACGTATTGTATTGTTGCCATCAAGGATAACAAGATGGGGTTTATATTATATTGCATGAGTTTATCCCTCTACATCATGTCATCTTGCTTAAAGCGTTACTCTGTTCTCTTGCACTTAATACTCTAGATGCATGCTGGATAGCGGTCGATGTGTGGAGTAATAGTAGTAGATGCAGGCAGGAGTCGGTCTACTTGTCTCGGACATGATGCCTATATACATGATCATACCTAGATATTCTTATAACTATGCTCAATTCTGTCAATTTCTCAACAGTAATTTGTTCACCCATCGTAAATACTTATGCTCTCGAGAGAAGCCACCAGTGAAACCTATGGCCCTCGGGTCTATTTTCCATCATATTAATATTCCAATACTTAGTTATTTCCTTTGCAATTTATTTTACTTGCATCTTTATTTCTCTTTATCATAAAAATACCAAAAATATTATCTTATCATATCTATCAGATCTCACTTTCGTAAGTGACCGTGAAGGGATTGACAACCCCTTTATCGCGTTGGTTGCGAGGAGTTTATTTGTTTGTGTAGGTGCGAGGGACTCGTGCGTGGCCTCCTACTGGATTGATACCTTCGTTCTCAAAAACTAAGGGAAATACTTACGCTACTCTGCTGCATCACTCTTTCCTCTTCAAGGGAAAACCAACGCAGTGCTCAAGAGGTAGCAAGAAGGATTTCTGGCGCCGTTGTCGGGGAGTCTATGCAAAAGTCAACATACCAAATACCCACCACAAACCCTTATCTCCCGCATTACATTATTTGCCATTTGCCTCTTGTTTTCCTCTCCCCCACTTCACCCTTGCCGTTTTATTTGCCCTCTCTCTATGCCCTCCTCCTCTTTCTCTATTCGCCTTTTTTTGCCCGTCTCTTGTTTGCTTGTGTGTTGGATTGCTTGCTTGTCACGATGGCTCAAGATAATACCAAATTGGGTGACTTTACTAATACCAACAACAATGATTTTATTAGCACTCTGATTGCTCCTCTTACCTGTTGGAAATATGCCCTAGAGGCAATAATAAAAGCATTATTATTATATTTCCTTGTTCATGATAATTGTCTTTATTCATGCTATAATTGTGTTATCCGGAAATCGTAATACATGTGTGAATAACAGACACCAACATGTCCCTAGTAAGCCTCTAGTTGACTAGCCCGTTGATCAACAGATAGTCATGGTTTCCTGACTATGGACATTGGATGTCATTGATAACGAGATCACATCATTAGGAGAATGATGTGATGGACAAGACCCAATCCTAAACATAGCATAAAGATCGTGTAGTTCGTTTTGCTAGAGTTTTGCAATGTCAAGTATCTTTTCCTTAGACCATGAGATCGTGTAACTCCCGGATACCGTAGGAGTGCTTTGGGTATACCAAACGTCACAACGTAACTGGGTGACTATAAAGGTAGACTACGGGTATCTCCGAAAGTATCTGTTGGGTTGACATGGATCAAGACTGGGATTTGTCACTCCGTATGACGGAGAGATATCACTGGGCCCACTCGGTAATGCATCATCATAATGAGCTCAAAGTGACCAAGTATCTGGTCACGGGATCATGCATTACGGTACGAGTAAAGTGACTTGCCGGTAACGAGATTGAACGAGGTATTGGGATACCGACGATCGAATCTCGGGCAAGTAATATATCGATTGACAACGGGAATTGCATACGGGGTTGATTGAATCCTCGACATCGTGGTTCATCCGATGAGAACATCGTGGAGCATGTGGGAGCCAACATGGGTATCCAGATCCCGCTGTTGGTTATTGACCTGAGATCGTCTCGGTCATGTCTACATGTCTCCCGAACCCGTAGGGTCTACACACTTAAGGTTCGGTGACGCTAGGGTTATTAGGAAGACAAGTATGTGATTACCGAATGTTGTTCGGAGTCCCGGATGAGATCCCAGACGTCACGAGGAGTTCCGGAATGGTCCGGAGGTAAAGATTTATATATGGAAAGTGGTTAAACGGACTCCGGAAAGTTTCGGGGGCATGCCGGTATTGTGCCGGGGCCACCGGGAGGGTTCCGGGGGTCCACCGGGAGGGGCCACCCCTCCCGGGGGGCCACATGGGCTAAGTGGGAGAGGGAGCCAGCCCCTAGTGGGCTGGGCGCGCCTCCCCACCTAGGCCCATGCGGCTAGGGTTTGGGGAGGGGAAACCCTAAAGGGGGAAGGGGGCGCCCCCCTAGCTTGGGGGGCAAGCCACCCTTTCCTCCTCCCCTTTGGCTGCCGCCCCCATCTAGGGTTTCTCCTAGATGGCCGGCCCCCCTTGCCCTCTCCTCCTATATATAGAGGGGTGAGGGGAGGGCTGCAACACACAATTGAAGGCGCAGCCCCTCCCCTCCCCAACTCCTCTCTTTCTCCGTCTTTGCTTGGCGAAGCCCTGCCGGAGAACTGCTGTACCAATTGCACCACGCCGTCGTGCTGCCATTGGAGTTGTCTTCCTCAACCTCTCCTTCATCCTTGCTGGATCAAGACGGAGGATACGCCATCGTCCCGTACGTGTGTTGAACGCGGAGGCGCTGTTCTTTCAGCGCTTGGTCATCGGTGATCGGAATCACATCGAGTACGACTACTTCAACCTCGTTCTAACGAACGCTTCCGCTCGTGATCTACAAGTGGTATGTGATGCAAACTCACTCCCTTGACTCATTGCTAGATGAACTCCTAGATGATCTTGGTGAAACGAGTAGGAAATTTTTTTTGTTTTCTGCAACGTTCCCCAACAGTGGCATCATGAGCTAGGTCTATGCGTAGTTCTTCTTGCGCGAGTAGAACACAATTCGTTGTGGGCGTGGATTTGTCAACCTTCTTGCCGCTACTAGTATTTTCTTGCTTCAGCGGTATTGTGGGATGAAGCGGCCCGGACCAACCTTACACGTACGCTTACGTGAGACCGGTTCCACCGACTAACATGCACTAGTTGCATAAGGTGGCTGGCGGGTGTCTGTCTCTCCCACTTTAGCTGGAGCGGATTCGATGAACAGGGTCCTTATGAAGGGTAAATAGAAGTTGACAAATCACGTTGTGGCTTTCACGTAGGTAAGAAAACGTTCTTGCTAGAACCCTAATTCAGCCACGTAAAACTTGCAACAACAATTAGAGGACGTCTAACTTGTTTTTGCAGCAAGTGGTTTGTGATATGATATGGCCAAAGTTGTGATGAATGATGAATGATCTATATGTGATGTATGAGATGTTCATGCTATTGTAATAGGGATCACGACTTGCATGTCGATGAGTATGACAACCGGCAGGAGCCATAGGAGTTGTCTTTATTCTTTTAATATGACCTGCGTGTCATTGAGAAACGCCATGTAAATTACTTTACTTTATTGCTAAACGCGTTAGCCATAGTAGTGGAAGTAATAGTTGGCGAGCAACTTCATGGAGACACGATGATGGAGATCATGGTGTCAAGCCGGTGACAAGATGATCATGGAGCCCCAAGATGGAGATCAAAGGAGCTACGTGATATTGGCCATATCATGTCACGTTTAATATTTGATTGCATGTGATGTTTATCATGTTTTTGCATCTTGTTTACTTAGAACGACGGTAGTAAATAAGATGATCCCTCATAATAATTTCAAGAAGTGTTCCCCCTAACTGTGCACCGTTGCTAAAGCTCGTAGTTTCGAAGCACCACGTGATGATCGGGTGTGATAGATTCTTACGTTCACATACAACGGGTGTAAGACAGTTTTACACATGCAAAACACTTAGGGTTAACTTGACGAGCCTAGCATGTGCATAGACATGGCCTCGGAACACAGAAGACCGAAAGGTCGAGCATGAGTCGTATAGAAGATGCGATCAACATAAAGATGTTCACCGACGTTGACTAGTCCGTCTCACGTGATGATCGGACACGGCCTAGTTAACTCGGATCATGCAATACTTAGATGACTAGAGGGATGTCTAATCTAAGTGGGAGTTCATTATATAATTTGATTAGATGAACTTTACTATCATGAACATTAGTCTAAAAATATTTTACAATATGTCTTGTAGATCAAATGGCCCACGTAGTCCTCAACTTCAACGCGTTCCTAGAGAAAACCAAGCTGAAAGACGATGGTAGCAACTATACGGACTGGGTCCGGAACCTGAGGATCATCCTCATAGCTGCCAAGAAAGATTACGTCCTACAAGCACCGCTAGGTGAAGCTCCCGTCCCACAGAACCAAGACGTTATGAACGCTTGGCAGACACGTGTTGACGACTACTCCCTCGTTCAGTGCGGCATGCTTTACAGTTTAGAACCGGGGCTCCAAAAGCGTTTTGAGAGACATGGAGCATATGAGATGTTCGAAGAGCTGAAAATGGTTTTCCAAGCTCATGCCCGGGTCGAGAGATATGAGGTCTCCGACAAGTTCTTCAGCTGTAAGATGGAGGAAAACAGTTCTATCAGTGAGCACATACTCACTATGTCTGGTTACATAACCGCTTGACTCAGCTGGGAGTTAATCTCCCGGATGATGCGGTCATTGACAGAATCCTCCAGACGCTTCCACCAAGCTACAAGAGCTTTGTGATGAACTTCAACATGCAGGGGATGCAAAATACCATTCCTGAGTTGTTCTCAATGCTGAAATCAGCGGAGGTAGAAGTCAAGAAGGAACATCAAGTGTTGATGGTCAATAAAACCACTAAGTCCAAGAAGGGCAAGGGTAAGAAAGCCTTCAAGAAGGACGGCAAGGAAGTTGCCGCGCCCGGCAAGCAAGCTGCTGGGAAGAAGCCAAAGAATGGACCCAAGCCCGAGACTGAGTGCTTTTATTGCAAGGGGAGCGGACACTGGAAGCGGAATTGCCCCAAGTACTTAGCAGACAAGAAGGCCGGCAAAACAAAAGGTATATGTGATATACATGTAATTGATGTGTACCTATACAGTACTCGTAGTAGCTCTTGGGTATTTGATACCGGTGCAGTTGCTCACATTTGTAACTCAAAGCAGGAGCTGCGGAATAAACGGAGACTGGCGAAGGACGAGGTGACGATGCGAGTCGGGAATGGTTCCAAGGTCGATGTGATCGCCGTCGGCACGCTGCCTCTTCATTTACCTACGGGATTAGTTTTAAACCTCAATAATTGTTATTTAGTGCCAGCTTTGAGCATGAACATTGTATCTGGATCTCGTTTAATTCGAGATGGCTACTCATTTAAATCCGAGAATAATGGTTGTTCCATTTATATGAGAGATATGTTTTATGGTCATGCTCCTATGGTGAATGGTTTATTCTTAATGAATCTCGAGCGTAATGCTACACATGTTCTTAGTGTGAATACCAAAAGATGTAAGGTTGATAATGATAGTCCCACATACTTGTGGCACTGCCGCCTTGGTCACATAGGTGTCAAACGCATGAAGAAGCTCCATGCTGATGGACTTTTAGAGTCTCTTGATTATGAATCATTTGACACGTGCGAACCATGCCTTATGGGTAAAATGACCAAGACTCCGTTCTCAGGAACAATGGAGCGAGCAACCAACTTGCTGGAAATTATACATACCGATGTGTGCGGTCCAATGAGTGTTGAGGCTCGCCGTGGCTATCGTTATGTTCTCACCCTCACTGATGATTTGAGTAGATATGGATATATTTACTTAATGAAGCACAGGTCTGAAACCTTTGAAAAGTTCAAGGAATTTCAGAGTGAGGTCGAGAATCAACGTGACAGGAAAATCAAGTTCCTACGATCAGATCGTGGAGGAGAATACTTGAGTCACGAATTTGGCACACACTTAAGAAAATGTGGAATAGTTTCACAACTCACGCCGCCTGGAACACCTCAGTGAAACGGTGTGTCCGAACGTCGTAATCGCACTCTATTAGATATGGTGCGGTCTATGATGTCTCTTACCGATCTGCCGCTATCTTTTTGGGGCTATGCTTTAGAGACTGCCGCATTCACTTTAAATAGGGCTCCGTCGAAATCCGTTGAGACGACACCGTTTGAATTATGGTTTGGAAAGAAACCTAAGCTGTCGTTTCTAAAAGTTTGGGGATGCGATGCTTATGTCAAGAAACTTCAACCTGAAAAGCTCGAACCCAAGTCGGAAAAATGCGTCTTCATAGGATACCCAAAAGAAACTATTGGGTATACCTTCTACCTCAGATCCGAAGGCAAGATCTTTGTTGCCAAGAATGGATCCTTTCTAGAGAAGGAGTTTCTCTCGAAAGAAGTAAGTGGGAGGAAAGTAGAACTAGATGAAGTATTGCCTCTTGAACCGGAAAATGGCGCAACTCAAGAAAATGTTCCTGAGGTGCCAGCACCGACTAGAGAGGAAGTTAATGATAATGATCAAGATACTTCTGATCTAGCTCCTACTGAAATTCGAAGGTCCACAAGGACACGTTCCGCACCAGAGTGGTACGGCAACCCTGTCTTGGAAATCATGTTGTTAGACAACGGTGAACCTTCGAACTATGAAGAAGCGATGGCGGGCCCGGATTCCGACAAATGGCTAGAAGCCATGAAATCCGAGATAGGATCCATGTATGAAAACGAAGTATGGACTTTGACTGACTTGCCCGTAGAACGGCGAGCCATAGAAAATAAATGGATCTTTAAGAGGAAGACAGACGCGGATGGTAATGTGACCATCTATAAAGCTCGGCTTGTCGCTAAGGGTTATCGACAAGTTCAAGGGGTTGACTACGATGAGACTTTCTCACCGGTAGCGAAGCTGAAGTCCGTCCGAATCATGTTAGCAATTGCCGCATTCTACGATTATGAAATATGGCAAATGGACGTCAAAACGGCATTCCTTAATGGTTTCCTTAAGGAAGAATTGTATATGATGCAGCCGGAGGGTTTTGTCGATCCTAAGAATGCTGACAAGGTGTGCAAGCTCCAACGCTCGATTTATGGGCTGGTGCAAGCATCTCGGAGTTGGAACATTCGCTTTGATGAGATGATCAAAGCGTTTGGGTTAACACAGACTTATGGAGAAGCCTGTGTTTACAAGAAAGTGAGTGGGAGCTCTGTAGCATTTCTCATATTATATGTAGATGACATACTTTTGATGGGAAATGATATAGAACTCTTGGACAGCATCAAGGCCTACTTGAATAAGAGTTTTTCAATGAAGGACCTTGGAGAAGCTGCTTATATATTAGGCATCAAAATCTATAGAGATAGATCAAGACGCCTCATAGGTCTTTCACAAAGCACATACCTTGATAAGATATTGAAGAAGTTCAATATGGATCAGTCTAAGAAGGGGTTCTTGCCTGTGCTACAAGGTATGAAATTGAGCTCGGCTCAAAGTCCGACCACGGCAGAAGAAATAGAAGAGATGAGTGTCATCCCCTATGCCTCAGCCATAGGTTCTATTATGTATGCCATGCTGTGTACCAGACCTGATGTAAACCTTGCCGTAAGTTTGGTAGGAAGGTACCAAAGTAATCCCGGCAAGGAACACTGGACAGCGGTCAAGAATATCCTAAAGTACCTGAAAAGGACTAAGGAGATGTTTCTCGTTTATGGAGGTGACGAAGAGCTCGTCGTAAAGGGTTACGTCGACGCTAGCTTCGACACAGATCTGGATGACTCAAAGTCACAAACCGGATACATGTATATTTTGAATGGAGGGGCAGTTAGCTAGTGCAGTTGCAAGCAAAGCGTCGTGGCGGGATCTACATGTGAAGCGGAGTACATGGCAGCCTCGGAGGCAGCACATGAAGCAATTTGGATGAAGGAGTTCATCACCGACCTCGGAGTCATACCCAATGCGTCGGGGCCGATCAAGCTCTTCCGTGACAACACTGGAGCTATTGCACTTGCCAAGGAGCCCAGGTTTCACAAGAAGAGAAGGCATATCAAGCGTCGCTTCAACTCCATTCGTGAAAATGTTCAAGATGGAGACATAGAAATTTGTAAAGTACATACGGACCTGAATGTAGCAGATCCGTTGACTAAACCTCTCCCTAGGGCAAAACATGATCAACACCAGAATTCCATGGGTGTTCGATTCATCACAATGTAACTAGATTATTGACTCTAGTGCAAGTGGGAGACTGTTGGAAATATGCCCTAGAGGCAATAATAAAAGCATTATTATTATATTTCCTTGTTCATGATAATTGTCTTTATTCATGCTATAATTGTGTTATCCGGAAATCGTAATACATGTGTGAATAACAGACACCAACATGTCCCTAGTAAGCCTCTAGTTGACTAGCCCGTTGATCAACAGATAGTCATGGTTTCCTGACTATGGACATTGGATGTCATTGATAACAAGATCACATCATTAGGAGAATGATGTGATGGACAAGACCCAATCCTAAACATAGCATAAAGATCGTGTAGTTCGTTTTGCTAGAGTTTTGCAATGTCAAGTATCTTTTCCTTAGACCATGAGATCGTGTAACTCCCGGATACCGTAGGAGTGCTTTGGATATACCAAACGTCACAACGTAACTGGGTGACTATAAAGGTAGACTATGGGTATCTCCGAAAGTATCTGTTGGGTTGACACGGATCAAGACTGGGATTTGTCACTCCGTATGACGGAGAGATATCACTGGGCCCACTCGGTAATGCATCATCATAATGAGCTCAAAGTGACCAAGTATCTAGTCACGGGATCATGCATTACGGTACGAGTAAAGTGACTTGCCGGTAACGAGATTGAACGAGGTATTGGGATACCAACGATCGAATCTCGGGCAAGTAATATATCGATTGACAAAGGGAATTGCATACGGGGTTGATTGAATCCTCGACATCATGGTTCATCCGATGAGAACATCGTGGAGCATGTGGGAGCCAACATGGGTATCCAGATCCCGCTGTTGGTTATTGACCTGAGATCGTCTCGGTCATGTCTACATGTCTCCCGAACCCGTAGGGTCTACACACTTAAGGTTCGGTGACGCTAGGGTTATTAGGAAGACAAGTATGTGATTACCGAATGTTGTTCGGAGTCCCGGATGAGAACCCCGACATCACGAGGAGTTCCGGAATGGTCCGGAGGTAAAGATTTATATATGGAAAGTGGTTAAACGGACTCCGGAAAGTTTCGGGGGCATGCCGGTATTGTACCGGGGCCACCGGGAGGGTTCCGGGGGTCCACCGGGAGGGGCCACCCCTCCCGGGGGGCCACATGGGCTAAGTGGGAGAGGGAGCCAGCCCCTAGTGGGCTGGGCGCGCCTCCCCACCTAGGCCCATGCGGCTAGGGTTTGGGGAGGGGAAACCCTAAAGGGGGAAGGGGGCGCCCCCCTAGCTTGGGGGGCAAGCCACCCTTTCCTCCTCCCCTTTGGCCGCCGCCCCCATCTAGGGTTTCTCCTAGATGGCCGGCCCCCCTTGCCCTCTCCTCCTATATATAGAGGGGTGAGGGGAGGGCTGCAACACACAATTGAAGGCGCAGCCCCTCCCCTCCCCAACTCCTCTCTTTCTCCGTCTTTGCTTGGCGAAGCCCTGCCGGAGAACTGCTGTACCAATTGCACCATGCCGTCGTGCTGCCATTGGAGTTGTCTTCCTCAACCTCTCCTTCATCCTTGCTGGATCAAGACGGAGGATACGCCATCGTCCCGTACGTGTGTTGAACGCGGAGGCGCTGTTCTTTCAGCGCTTGGTCATCGGTGATCGGAATCACATCGAGTACGACTACTTCAACCTCGTTCTAACGAACGCTTCCGCTCGTGATCTACAAGTGGTATGTAGATGCAAACTCACTCCCTTGACTCGTTGCTAGATGAACTCCTAGATGATCTTGGTGAAACGAGTAGGAAATTTTTTTTGTTTTCTGCAACGTTCCCCAACAGTGGCATCATGAGCTAGGTCTATGCGTAGTTCTTCTTGCGCGAGTAGAACACAATTCGTTGTGGGCGTGGATTTGTCAACCTTCTTGCCGCTACTAGTCTTTTCTTGCTTCAGCGGTATTGTGGGATGAAGCGGCCCGGACCAACCTTACACGTACGCTTACGTGAGACCGGTTCCACCGACTAACATGCACTAGTTGCATAAGGTGGCTGGCGGGTGTCTGTCTCTCCCACTTTAGCTGGAGCGGATTCGATGAACAAGGTCCTTATGAAGGGTAAATAGAAGTTGACAAATCACGTTGTGGCTTTCACGTAGGTAAGAAAACGTTCTTGCTAGAACCCTAATTCAGCCACGTAAAACTTGCAACAACAATTAGAGGACGTCTAACTTGTTTTTGCAGCAAGTGGTTTGTGATATGATATGGCCAAAGTTGTGATGAATGATGAATGATCTATATGTGATGTATGAGATGTTCATGCTATTGTAATAGGGATCACGACTTGCATGTCGATGAGTATGACAACCGGCAGGAGCCATAGGAGTTGTCTTTATTCTTTTAATATGACCTGCGTGTCATTGAGAAACGCCATGTAAATTACTTTACTTTATTGCTAAACGCGTTAGCCATAGTAGTGGAAGTAATAGTTGGCGAGCAACTTCATGGAGACACGATGATGGAGATCATGATGATGGAGATCATGGTGTCAAGCCGGTGACAAGATGATCATGGAGCCCCAAGATGGAGATCAAAGGAGCTACGTGATATTGGCCATATCATGTCACGTTTAATATTTGATTGCATGTGATGTTTATCATGTTTTTGCATCTTGTTTACTTAGAACGACGATAGTAAATAAGATGATCCCTCATAATAATTTCAAGAAGTATTCCCCCTAACTGTGCACCGTTGCTAAAGCTCGTAGTTTCGAAGCACCACGTGATGATCGGGTGTGATAGATTCTTACGTTCACATACAACGGGTGTAAGACAGTTTTACACATGCAAAACACTTAGGGTTAACTTGACGAGCCTAGCATGTGCATAGACATGGCCTCGGAACACAGAAGACCGAAAGGTCGAGCATGAGTCGTATAGAAGATGCGATCAACATAAAGATGTTCACCGACGTTGACTAGTCCGTCTCACGTGATGATCGGACACGGCCTAGTTAACTCGGATCATGCAATACTTAGATGACTAGAGGGATGTCTAATCTAAGTGGGAGTTCATTATATAATTTGATTAGATGAACTTTACTATCATGAACATTAGTCTAAAAATATTTTACAATATGTCTTGTAGATCAAATGGCCCACGTAGTCCTCAACTTCAACGCGTTCCTAGAGAAAACCAAGCTGAAAGACGATGGTAGCAACTATACGGACTGGGTCCGGAACCTGAGGATCATCCTCATAGCTGCCAAGAAAGATTACGTCCTACAAGCACCGCTAGGTGAAGCTCCCGTCCCACAGAACCAAGACGTTATGAACGCTTGGCAGACACGTGTTGACGACTACTCCCTCGTTCAGTGCGGCATGCTTTACAGTTTAGAACCGGGGCTCCAAAAGCGTTTTGAGAGACATGGAGCATATGAGATGTTCGAAGAGCTGAAAATGGTTTTCCAAGCTCATGCCCGGGTCGAGAGATATGAGGTCTCCGACAAGTTCTTCAGCTGTAAGATGGAGGAAAACAGTTCTGTCAGTGAGCACATACTCACTATGTCTGGTTACATAACCGCTTGACTCAGCTGGGAGTTAATCTCCCGGATGATGCGGTCATTGACAGAATCCTCCAGTCGCTTCCACCAAGCTACAAGAGCTTTGTGATGAACTTCAACATGCAGGGGATGCAAAAGACCATTCCTGAGTTGTTCTCAATGCTGAAATCAGCGGAGGTAGAAGTCAAGAAGGAACATCAAGTGTTGATGGTCAATAAAACCACTAAGTTCAAGAAGGGCAAGGGTAAGAAAGCCTTCAAGAAGGACGGCAAGGAAGTTGCCGCGCCCGGCAAGCAAGCTGCTGGGAAGAAGCCAAAGAATGGACCCAAGCCCGAGACTGAGTGCTTTTATTGCAAGGGGAGCGGACACTGGAAGCGGAATTTCCCCAAGTACTTAGCAGACAAGAAGGCCGGCAAAACAAAAGGTATATGTGATATACATGTAATTGATGTGTACCTAACCAGTACTCGTAGTAGCTCTTGGGTATTTGATACCGGTGCAGTTGCTCACATTTGTAACTCAAAGCAGGAGCTGCGGAATAAACGGAGACTGGCGAAGGACGAGGTGACGATGCGAGTCGGGAATGGTTCCAAGGTCGATGTGATCGCCGTCGGCACGCTGCCTCTTCATTTACCTACGGGATTAGTTTTAAACCTCAATAATTGTTATTTAGTGCCAGCTTTGAGCATGAACATTGTATCTGGATCTCGTTTAATTCGAGATGGCTACTCATTTAAATCCGAGAATAATGGTTGTTCCATTTATATGAGAGATATGTTTTATGGTCATGCTCCTATGGTGAATGGTTTATTCTTAATGAATCTCGAGCGTAATGCTACACATGTTCTTAGTGTGAATACCAAAAGATGTAAGGTTGATAATGATAGTCCCACATACTTGTGGCACTGCCGCCTTGGTCACATAGGTGTCAAACGCATGAAGAAGCTCCATGCTGATGGACTTTTAGAGTCTCTTGATTATGAATCATTTGACACGTGCGAACCATGCCTTATGGGTAAAATGACCAAGACTCCGTTCTCAGGAACAATGGAGCGAGCAACCAACTTGCTGGAAATTATACATACCGATGTGTGCGGTCCAATGAGTGTTGAGGCTCGCCGTGGCTATCGTTATGTTCTCACCCTCACTGATGATTTGAGTAGATATGGATATATTTACTTAATGAAGCACAGGTCTGAAACCTTTGAAAAGTTCAAGGAATTTCAGAGTGAGGTCGAGAATCAACGTGACAGGAAAATCAAGTTCCTACGATCAGATCGTGGAGGAGAATACTTGAGTCACGAATTTGGCACACACTTAAGAAAATGTGGAATAGTTTCACAACTCACGCCTCCTGGAACACCTCAGCGAAACGGTGTGTCCGAACGTCGTAATCGCACTCTATTAGATATGGTGCGGTCTATGATGTCTCTTACCGATCTGCCGCTATCTTTTTGGGGCTATGCTTTAGAGACTGCCGCATTCACTTTAAATAGGGCTCCGTCGAAATCCGTTGAGACGACACCGTTTGAATTATGGTTTGGAAAGAAACCTAAGCTGTCGTTTCTAAAAGTTTGGGGATGCGATGCTTATGTCAAGAAACTTCAACCTGAAAAGCTCGAACCCAAGTCGGAAAAATGCGTCTTCATAGGATACCCAAAAGAAACTATTGGGTATACCTTCTACCTCAGATCCGAAGGCAAGATCTTTGTTGCCAAGAATGGATCCTTTCTAGAGAAGGAGTTTCTCTCGAAAGAAGTAAGTGGGAGGAAAGTAGAACTAGATGAAGTATTGCCTCTTGAACCGGAAAATGGCGCAACTCAAGAAAATGTTCCTGAGGTGCCAGCACCGACTAGAGAGGAAGTTAATGATAATGATCAAGATACTTCTGATCTAGCTCCTATTGAAATTCGAAGGTCCACAAGGACACGTTCCGCACCAGAGTGGTACGGCAACCCTGTCTTGGAAATCATGTTGTTAGACAACGGTGAACCTTCGAACTATGAAGAAGCGATGGCGGGCCCGGATTCCGACAAATGGCTAGAAGCCATGAAATCTGAGATAGGTTCCATGTATGAAAACGAAGTATGGACTTTGACTGACTTGCCCGTAGAACGGCGAGCCATAGAAAATAAATGGATCTTTAAGAGGAAGACAGACGCAGATGGTAATGTGACCATCTATAAAGCTCGGCTTGTCGCTAAGGGTTATCGACAAGTTCAAGGGGTTGACTACGATGAGACTTTCTCACCGGTAGCGAAGCTGAAGTCCGTTCGAATCATGTTAGCAATTGCCGCATTCTACGATTATGAAATATGGCAAATGGACGTCAAAACGGCATTCCTTAATGGTTTCCTTAAGGAAGAATTGTATATGATGCAGCCGGAGGGTTTTGTCGATCCTAAGAATGCTGACAAGGTGTGCAAGCTCCAACGCTCGATTTATGGGCTGGTGCAAGCATCTCGGAGTTGGAACATTCGCTTTGATGAGATGATCAAAGCGTTTGGGTTAACACAGACTTATGGAGAAGCCTGTGTTTACAAGAAAGTGAGTGGGAGCTCTGTAGCATTTCTCATATTATATGTAGATGACATACTTTTGATGGGAAATGATATAGAACTCTTGGACAGCATCAAGGCCTACTTGAATAAGAGTTTTTCAATGAAGGACCTTGGAGAAGCTGCTTATATATTAGGCATCAAAATCTATAGAGATAGATCAAGACGCCTCATAGGTCTTTCACAAAGCACATACCTTGATAAGATATTGAAGAAGTTCAATATGGATCAGTCTAAGAAGGGGTTCTTGCCTGTGCTACAAGGTATGAAATTGAGCTCGGCTCAAAGTCCGACCACGACAGAAGAAATAGAAGAGATGAGTGTCATCCCCTATGCCTCAGCCATAGGTTCTATTATGTATGCCATGCTGTGTACCAGACCTGATGTAAACCTTGCCGTAAGTTTGGTAGGAAGGTACCAAAGTAATCCCGGCAAGGAACACTGGACAGCGGTCAAGAATATCCTAAAGTACCTGAAAAGGACTAAGGAGATGTTTCTCGTTTATGGAGGTGACGAAGAGCTCGTCGTAAAGGGTTACGTCGACGCTAGCTTCGACACAGATCTGGATGACTCAAAGTCACAAACCGGATACGTGTATATTTTGAATGGAGGGGCAGTTAGCTGGTGCAGTTGCAAGCAAAGCGTCGTGGCGGGATCTACATGTGAAGCGGAGTACATGGCAGCCTCGGAGGCAGCACATGAAGCAATTTGGATGAAGGAGTTCATCACCGACCTCGGAGTCATACCCAATGCGTCGGGGCCGATCAAGCTCTTCTGTGACAACACTGGAGCTATTGCACTTGCCAAGGAGCCCAGGTTTCACAAGAAGAGAAGGCATATCAAGCATCGCTTCAACTCCATTCGTGAAAATGTTCAAGATGGAGACATAGAAATTTGTAAAGTACATACGGACCTGAATGTAGCAGATCCGTTGACTAAACCTCTCCCTAGGGCAAAACATGATCAACACCAGAATTCCATGGGTGTTCGATTCATCACAATGTAACTAGATTATTGACTCTAGTGCAAGTGGGAGACTGTTGGAAATATGCCCTAGAGGCAATAATAAAAGCATTATTATTATATTTCCTTGTTCATGATAATTGTCTTTATTCATGAATTTTTTTTGTTTTCTGCAACGTTCCCCTACATTACCGATGCTGAATCTTGTGAAATTAATGCTGCTTTGCTAAATCTTGTCATGAAAGATCCGTTTTCCGGCCTTCCTAGTGAAGATGCCGCTACCCATCTAAACAACTTTGTTGATTTGTGTGATATGCAAAAGAAGAAAGATGTGGGCAATGATATTGTTAAATTGAAGCTATTTCCTTTTTCGCTTAGAGATCGTGCTAAAGCTTGGTTTTCGTCTTTGCCTAAAAATAGTATTGATTCATGGAATAAGTGCAAAGATGCTTTTATCTCTAAGTATTTTCCTCCCGCTAAGATCATCTCTCTTAGAAACAATATTATGAATTTTAAGCAACTTGATCATGAACATGTTGCACAAGCTTGGGAGAGGATGAAATTAATGATACGTAATTGCCCTACACATGGTTTGAATTTATGGATGATTATACAAAAAATTATGCCGGGTTGAATTTTGCTTCTAGAAACCTTTTAGATTCGGCCGCGGGAGGCACTTTTATGGAAATCACTTTAGGAGAAGCTACTAAACTCCTAGATAATATTGTGGTTAATTAATCTCGAAGGCACACCGAAAGATCTACTAATAAGAAAGTGCATGCGATAGAAGAAATTAATGTTTTGAGTGGAAAGATGGATGAACTTATGAAATTATTTGCTAATAAAAGTGTTTCTTCTGATCCTAATGATATGCCTTTCTCTACTTTGATTGAGAATAATAATGAATCTTTGGATGTGAATTTTGTTGGTAGGAATAATTTTGGTAACAATGCATATAGAGGAAACTTTAATCCTAGGCCGTATCCTAGTAATTCCTCTAATAATTATGGTAACTCCTACAACAATTCTGATGGAAATTTTAATAAGATGCCCTCTGATTTTGAATCTAATATTAAAGAATTTATTACTTCGCAAAAGATTTCAATGCTTTGATTGAAGAAAAATTGCTTAAGATTGATGAGTTGGCTAGAAACGTTGATAGAATTTCTCTTGATGTTGATTCTTTGAAACTTAGATCTATTCTGCCTAAGCATGATATCAATGTGTCTCTCAAAGCTATGAGAATTTCCATTGATGAGTGCAAATAAAGAACCTCTAGGATGCGTGCTAAGAAAGATTGCTTTATAAAAGCTTGTTCTTCTAGTTTCCCTGGTAGTAAAGATGAAGATATAAAAGTTATTGATGTGTCCCCTATTAAATCGTTGTTTTGCAATATGAATCTCGATAATGATGGGACTGAATATGATCCACCTTTTTACCTAGAAGGCTGATACGTCTCCAACGTATCTATAATTTTTGATTGCTCCATGCTATATTATCTACTGTTTTGGGAAATATTGAGCTTTATTATCCACTTTTATGTTACTTTTGGGACTAACCTATTAACCGGAGGCCCAGCCCAGATTTGCTGTTTTATGCCTATTTCAGTGTTTTGAAGAAAAGGAATATCAGACGGACTCGAAACGGAACGAAATCAACTGAAGAAGTTATTTTTGGAAGGAAACACACCTGATGGACTTGGACCCCACGTCAGAAGATACGAGAGCTGCCCACGAGGGTGGGGGCGCGCCCACCCCCCTAGGGCGCGCCCCCTGCCTCGCGGGGCCCCCATGGCTCCCCTGACGTGCTTCTTCTGCCTATATAGCTCCATATACCCTAAATCTTTCAGAACGCAACATAGATCGAGAGTTCCGCCACCAGAAGCCTCCGTAGCCACCAAAAACCAATCTAGACCCGTTCCGGCACCCTACCGGAGGGGGCAATCCATCTCCGGTGGCCATCTTCATCATCCCGGTGCTCTCCATAACGAGGAGGGAGTTGTTCTCCCTCGGGGCTGAGGGTATGTACCAGTAGCTATGTGTTTGATCTCTCTCTCTCTCTCTCGTGTTCTTGATTTGGCACGATCTTGATGTATCGCGAGCTTTGCTATTATAGTTGGATCTTATGTTTCTCCTCCCCCTCTTCTCTCTTGTAATGAATTGAGTTTCCCCTTTGAAGTAATCTTATCGGATTGAGTCTTTAAAGATTTGAGAACACTTGATGTATGTCTTGCCGTGCGTATCTGTGGTGACAATGGGATGCCACATGATTCACTTGATGTATGTTTTGGTGATCAACTTGCGGGTTCCGCCCATGAACCTATGCATAGGGGTTGGCACACGTTTTCGTCGTGATTCTCTGGTAGAAACTTTGGGGCACTCTTTGAGGTCCTTTGTGTTGGTTGAATAGATGAATCTGAGATTGTGTGACGCATATCGTATAATCATGCCCACGGATACTTGAGGTGACATTGGAGTATCTAGGTGACATTAGGGTTTTGGTTGATTTGTGTTTTAAGGTGTTATTCTAGTACGAACTCTAGGGCTGTTTGTGACACTTATAGGAATAGCCCAACGGATTGATTGGAAAGAATAACTTTGAGGTGGTTTCGTACCCTACCATAATCTCTTCGTTCGTTCTCCGCTATTAGTGACTTTGGAGTGACTCTTTGTTGCATGTTGAGGGATAGTTATGTGATCCAATTATGTTAGTATTGTTGAGGGAACTTACACTAGTGAAAGTATGAACCCTAGGCCTTGTTTACTATCATTGCAATACCGTTTACGCTCACTTTTATCACTTGTTACCTTGCTGTTTTTATAATTTCAGATTACAAATACCTTTATCTACTATCCATATACCACTTGTTTCACCATCTCTTCGCCGAACTAGTGCGCCTATACAATTTACCATTGTATTGGGTGTGTTGGGGACACAAGAGACTCTTTGTTATTTGGTTGTAGGGTTGCTTGAGAGAGACCATCTTCATCCTACGCCTCCTACGGATTGATAAACCTTAGTTCATCCACTTGAGGGAAATTTGCTACTGTCCTACAAACCTCTGCATTTGGAGGCCCAACAACGTCTACAAGAAGAAGGTTGTGTAGTAGACATCAAGCTCTTTTCTGGCGCCGTTGCCGGGGAGGTTAGCGCTTGAAGGTATATCTTTAGATCTTGCAATCGAGTCTTTTAGTTTCTTGTTTATCACTAGTTTAGTTTATAAAAGAAAATTATAAAAAAATGGAATTGAGTTTGTCTCATACGCTTCATCTTTTTAATATCTTTCGTGAGTATGACGGAAAGGATAATTGTGCTCAAGTGCTAGAAGAAGAAATCTATAAAATGTTTGGCACTAAATATTTGAATGATGAGCATGATTGCAATGTTGTTAGTACGAATTCTTTGAATATCCATAATACTAATGATGATTGCACTAGTTATGATGAAAATGCCTCCTATAAACATGTCAATTTTTGTGGAGTAGACTGGGTTTTCAAGCACACACCAAATAGGGAAGATCGATATTGCAAGAGGCATGAGTACTTAGAAACCAAATCATTGCAAGAAAGCCTAGATGAGTGTGCTGAAAGATTCAATATTTTTCGTGCCCCTGTGAACTTTGCAATGAACATGGTCATTTAAAGCTCCAATGCTATTTGTTTCATGATCAAGTCGTGTCCAAACATTGTGATAATTTGATTACCCTTGAGCATCATAAAGAGCTTAGCCTTCTTTTGGGTTATGAAGAAATGAAACGTATAACTGAGGGTATTCCAATGTTTAATCTTGATAGAGTTCTTGATTTTGATCTAGAGAAAATTTATATGTATTGTGCGGTGAATTGCATTGATAATCCTTATATTGCCAACTACATAAAGAAAAGAAAACAATTAGTATATGAAGAGAATACTAATGAAAGGGAAGAGACTTCCCAATATCCTCCTATTATTTCTTATGATGAATCAGGCAACGAGGAGGAGCCTCCTATTCAACCAATCTCATTAATAAGGAGCTCCAAAAAGAGGATTGAACCCACACATGATGTGGTGAAGAAGAAGAAAAGAAAAAGGAAGAGAGGTAAAAAGGTATCTCTCCCAAATAAAGTTGCTCCTATTACTATTGTGCCTCATGAAAATACAATTGTGGAAGATAATGATACTTCTTATGATCTTGAAAATCTTTTTGGCACTTGCTTGGAAGAATATAATAATTGCTATACTATTGGTGCTATCCATGCTATTAGTTATGAGAGTGATTGTGCTTATGATATGAAAAGGCCCAAGCTTGGGGAAGCTATGTTTGATGAGGATGACATATTTGATAATATATCTGCTGCAATTAATGTTTGTCCCAAGCTTGGGGAAGCTATGATTAATGAAGATGATATTTTTAGTCTCCCAAGTTTTGATATGCAAGTTTATAATGATGATAGCATGCCTCCTACTTATGATAATTATTGTGATGATACATATGCTATAAAAAGTAGTGATTATATTTATAAAACTTTTCGTGATTATGATTACCCCTTCTCTGAACATTACTCTTTTAATGTGGAAGCAATTTATAGTATTCAAGTCTCTTATGATACTTCCACTATCCCGAATGAGAAGAATTTTGCTTACGTGGAGAGTAATAAAATTTCTATGCTTGTAGATCATGAAAAGAATGCTTTAGGTGATGGTTGTATTGTTGAGTTCATTCATGATGCTACTGAAAATTATTATGAGGGAGGACCATATGCTTGTAGGAATTGCAATAATATCAAGTTTCCTCTCTATGTGCTTAAAGTTTTGAAGTTATGCTTGTTTTGCCTTCCTATGCTAGTTGATTGTTGTTCCCATAAGTTGTTTGCTCACAAAATCCCTATGCATAGGAAGTATGTTAGACTTAAATGTGCTAGTCATATTCTTCATGATGCTCTCTTTATGTTTCAATTCTTATCTTTTATGTGAGCATCATTGAAATCATCATGCCTAGCTAGGGGCATTAAACGATAGCGCTTGTTGGGAGGCAACCCAATTATATTTTAGTTCCTTGCTTTTTGTTCCTGTTTAGTAATAAATAATTCATATAGCCTCTGTTTATATGTGGTTTTATGCTTTTAATTAGTGTTTGTGCCAAGTAGAACCTTTGGGAAGACTTGGGTGAAGTCTTGTTGATCATGCTGTAAAAAACAGAAACTTTAGCGCTCACGAGAACTGCTGCCATTTTTATTTGGAGAGTTATATTTAGTTAATTATTTTTCAAGGTGATTAATAGATAAATTACTCAGGTCCAGCAATTTATTTTAGAATTTTATGAGTTCCAGAAATATAAGTTTGATCCATATTACTACAGACCATTCTGTTTTTGACAGATTCTGTTTTTCATGTGTTGTTTACTTATTTTGATGAATCTATGACTAGTAAAATAGTTTATAAACCATAGAGAAGTTCGAATACAGTAGGTTTAACACCAATATAAATAAAGAATGAGTTTATTTCAGTACCTTCAAGTGGTGATTTATTTTCTTATACTAACGGAACTTACGAGTTTTCTGTTAAGTTTTATGTTCTGAAGTTTTCAAGTTTTGGGTAAAGATTCGATGGACTATGGAATAAGGAGTGGCAAGAGCCTAAGCTTGGGGATGCTGTAACACCCCGGATGTAATTTACCTAATATGTACTTCAACTCTTGCCGTTTCCGGCGCTAAGTTATTTTATTTCCTCGGGTTCGGGTTTTTGTCTCCGTGTGTTGTGGTCCTTGTCATGCATCTCATATCATGTCATCATGTGCATTGCATTTGCATACGTGTTTGTCTCATGCGTCCGAGCATTTTCTCCGCTGTCCGTTTTGCATTCCGGCGCTCCTATCTCCTCCGGTGGTCATTTCTACCTTTCTTTCGTGTGTGGGGATTAAACATTTACGGATTGGACCAAGACTTGCCAAGCGGCCTTGGTTTACTACCGGTAGACCGCCTGTCAAGTTTCGTACCATTTGGACTTCGTTTGATGCTCCAACGGTTAACCGAGGGACCGACAAGGCCTCGTGTGTGTTGCAACCCAACACCCCTCCAATTTGGCCCAAAACCCACCAAAACCCTCTCCATCTTTTAGAGCGTTCGATCACGATCGCGTGGCCGAAAACCGCACCTCATTTGGACTCTCCTAGCTCCCTCTATGCCTATAAATAGCCCCCCTCCGAAATTCACGTCTCCTTCTTCCCCGAAACCCTAGATCCACTCCACCCGCCGCCGCCGAACAAAATTCCGCAGGCCGGATGTGTCCGGTTCCTCCCCGCCGCCACGTGTCGCCGCCCGAGTGGCTCGGCCGCCTCCTCGACCGCGCGGCCCGGGGAGCCCATCGCCGGCCCCCGAGGCCCATCGCCTCTCGCCGCCGCCTGCCTCCTCGCCCCTAGCACCGATCCGCCGCCCGGCGCCGCTCCGCCGCACGCCGGCGTCGCCACCTCACCGGTGCGAGCTCGCCGCCACCCGAGCTCACCGGCCCGGCCCCCGCACCGCAGCGCCTCGACGTCCGCGACTCCGGCGGCCCCCTCCAACTCCGGCGACCACGCCCCGCCGGCCCCTTCCATTCCGGCCATCTCCGGCGTCCGTGAAGTCCGGCGAGCTCCAAGTCCGGCCGACAAACATCGATCCGCGCGCCACCCGTTCTCAGATCCAGATCTGAAACCCTAGGGTTGACTTCATTTTTTCCTTAAGTCTGCAGATTGTATTGCCATGTTCATCATGCTATATCTCCTCATCCGTAGTTCCGTTTTGGGCGTGTAGCATATCAAAATGTTCGCCTCAGAGAGCACATCATTTAATCTCATTGCATTATTTTCATTTGAGTTCATCTTGATGCCCGAAATGCTATTGGAAGAGTGCTATTTGAGTTAATTGTCAGATCTGCTGCACCAAATAGCTATTTGTCATTTTTGTCATGATTAATGTGTGTATGATATGCTCATGAGCGCTACATGTGTTTTGTTATATGCTTTGCCATCTTTCCAGAGGTGCTATCCGTGTATTTTTTGTGATATGTGTGGTGACTAACACAAGCTTGCAAAGTGGTGCATTCATTAATGCTGATTTCAGGGACTTAGCAATTCCACTAAGTCCTTGATCTGCTCTTATCAATATGCCATATGTTCATGTTGTTTCCTAGTGATCCGTGCCTCTTTTGAGGATGATCAGTAAGGATGATTTGTTAATATTGTAGTGCTCTATCCATCCATGTCTTTGTTTGCAATTATGTAGGACCCTAGCTTGAGTAAATCGAGCTCTACTTTTGCTATTTCGTGAATCTGGGTAGATTGTCTAGTTGTTAGCGATTTTGCCGAGGATGTTGTAGTTGATCCGTGCAAGCTATGTTGTTGTTCTTGCCATGTCTAGCTTACATAATGTGTATTCTTTAGGGGTGTATGCTTAGTTTGTCATGTCTTGCTCTGTAGTGAGTGCATCGAGCTCGTAAACATGCCTACTCGTTAACAGATTTGCATGTTCCAGTTTTTTCTAAGTCTGAGATCTGATTATGTTTTTGCCATGTTCACATGCTTGCAATTGTATTTTCTGATCCCTTTTGGCTCAAGGTCACTAAGGGACTTTTGTTAAGCTCTTTGAGTATCTCCATGCCATGCTTTGCTTTGCTATGTTAGGTTCCTGTAACATCTAGTTTTCATGCTTCAAAGTGTGCTACCTGATCTGAAATTCCAGGCTTGTGTTAATTTCACTAAGTCTGAAACCTGTTTACCAATTGCACTTTTGCCATGCTTGTTTGAACTTGTTAATGGATGAATTGGACGTAGCTCAGTGTTCATCTTTTATTAAGCATCATGAATGGATCCCTGCCATGTATTTTGTTGCCATTTTTGAGTGCTGTAGCATGTTTGTCCTGTTGCATTTAGATGGCTACTTGCTGTTTATCGCAGACCGGTGCCATATTTGTTTTGCTTGCCATTTCCAAACCGTGCATCCAATTTCGGCGTTCTTTATATTGATTTCAACCGAAATCACCTCACCTTTCCAGTGGCACTCTTGGATTTCCATGTTGAGGCCAGGTTCTTTCATCCTTTGTCAAAACTTGCATATGCATCACATATCGCATCCCGCATAGCATACCATGTTTGCATCATGTTGTTCGAGCATTTGCACGTGGTTGATTGTGTTCCTCTTGCTTGTTTGTCTTGTTTGGGTAGAGCCGGGAGACGAGTTCGCTAACGAGGAGCCCGTTGAGTTTGCTTTCGAGGATCCAGTCAACTCTGACAACTTTGCAGGCAAGATGATCATACCCTCGAAATCACTTCTATCTTTGCTTTGCTAGATGCTCGCTCTTTTGCTATGCCTATGCTACGATGCCTACCACTTGCTTATCATGCCTCCCAAATTGCCATGTCAAACCTCTAACCCACCATGTCCTAGCAAACCGTTGATTGGCTATGTTACCGCTTTGCTCAGCCCCTCTTATAGCGTTGCTAGTTGCAGGTGAAGATTGGAGATCGTTCCTTGTTGGAACATTATTTTCTTGTTGGGATATCATTATATTATCTTGTTATCTTAATGCATCTATATACTTGGTAAAGGGTGGAAGGCTCGGCCTTGTGCCTGGTGTTTTGTTTCACTCTTGCCGCCCTAGTTTCTGTCATATCGGTGTTATGTTACCGGATTTTTGCGTTCCTTACGCGGTTGGGTAATAATGGAAACCCCTTGACAAATCGCCTTGAATAAAACTCTTCCAGCAATGCCCGACCTTGGTTTTACCATTTGCCACCTAGCCTCTTTTCCCTTGGGTTTCCGGAGCCCAAGGGTCATCTTATTTAAACCCCCCCGGGCCAGTGCTCCTCTGAGTGTTGGTCCAAACTAGAGTCCTGTGCAGCACCCCCTCGGGGAAACTCGAGGTTTGGTTTTAGTTGTATGGAGCGCTCATCTGAGTGTGCCCTAAGAATGAGATATGTGCAGCTCCTATCGGGATTTGTCGGCACATTCGGGCGGTGTTGCTGGATTTGTTTTAACTTGTCGAAATGTCTTGTAGAACCGGGATGCCGAGTTTGATCGGAATGTCTCGGGAGAAGGTATATCCTTCGTTGACCGTGCGAGCTTGTCATGGGATAAGTTGGGACTCCCCTACAGGGATTTGAACTTTCGAAAGCCATGCCCGCGGTTATGGGCAGATGGGAATTTGTTAATGTCCGGTTGTAGATAACTTGAACCTTAACTTAATTAAAATGAATCAACGGTGTGTGTTACCGTGATGGTCTCTTCTCGGCGGAGTCCGGGAAGTGAACACGGTGTTGGAGTAATGTTTGTCGTAGTTGGTTCTCTAGTTCTTCATTCGTGCTTTGCCTTCTCTTCTCGCTCTCTTTTGCGAATAGGTTAGCCATCCTATATGCTAGTCACTTGCTGCAGCTCCACATATTACCTTGCCTTTCCTATAAGCTTAAATAGTCTTGATCGCGAGGGTGCGAGATTGCTGAGTCCCCGTGGCTCACAGATTACTTCCAAACCAGATGCAGGGCCTGATGACTCTGTTCCAGATGATGCGCTTGAGGTCAAGTGGGAGTTCGACGAAGACTCACGCCGTTACTATGTGTCTTTCCCTGATGATCAGTAGTGGTGCCCAGTTGGGGCGATCGGGACCGTGTCGCATGTTGGGTTGATCTTTTATTTTGGTACCGTAGTCGGACCATGAGTGATTGGATGATGTAATGCTATTTATGTACTTTGTTTGACGTGGCGAGTGTAAGCCAACTATGTACCTTCCCCTTTTATTATCTATTTACATGGGATGTTGTGAAGATTGCCTTACTTGCGACATTGCTTTCAATGCGGTTATGCCTCTAAGTCGTGCTTCGACACATAGGAGATATAGCCGCATCGAGGGCTTTACAGATGCCCAAGGCACCCCAAGGTAATATTCAAGGACCACCAAAAGCCTAAGCTTGGGGATGCCCCGGAAGGCATCCCCTCTTTCGTCTTCGTTCATCGGTAACTTTACTTGGAGCTATATTTTTATTCGCCACATGATATGTGTTTTGCTTGGAGCGTTAATTTTTTTTAGGATTTGCTTGCTGTTTGAATAGAGTACCAAGATCTTAAATTATTAAATGTTAGAGAGTCTTCACATGGTTGCATAATTATTCAACTACTCATTGATCTTCACTTATATCTTTCGGAGTAGTTTGTCATTTGCTCTAGTGCTTCACTTATATCTTTTAGAGCATGGTGGTAGTTTTATTTTGAAGAAATAGATGAACTCTCATGCTTAACTTAGATTATTTTGAGAGTCTTAAATAGCATGGTAATTTGCTTAAAATCCTAATATGCTAGGTATTCAAGAATAATAAAATTCTCTTATGAGTGTGTTGAATACTATGAGAAGTTTGATACTTGATGATTGTTTTGAGTTATGAGGATGGTAATATTAGAGTCATGCTAGCTGAGTAGTTGTGAATTTGAGAAATACTTGTGTTAGAGTTTGTGATTCCCGTAGCATGCACGTATGGTGAACCGTTATGTAACGAAGTCGGAGCATGATTTGTTTATTGATTGTCTTCCTTATGAGTGGCGGTCGGGGACGAGCGATGGTCTTTTCCTACCAGTCTATCCCCCTAGGAGCATGCGCGTAATACTTTGCTTTGATAACTTCTAAATTTTTGCAATAAGTATATGAGTTCTTTATGACTAATGTTGAGTCCATGGATTATACGCACTTTCCTTCCTTCCACCATTTCTAGCCTCTCTAGTACCGCGCAACTTTCGCAGGTACCATAAACCCACCATATACCTTCCTCAAAACAGCCACCATACCTACCTATCATGGCATTTCCATAGCCATTCCGAGATATATTGCCATGCAACTTTCCACCATTCCGTTTATTATGACACGCATCATCATTGTCATATTGCTTTGCACGATCATGTAGTTGACATAGTATTTGTGGCAAAGCCACCATTCATAATCCTTTCATACATGTCACTCTTGATTCATTGCATATCCCGGTACACCGCCGGAGGCATTCATATAGAGTCATCTTTGTTCTAGTATCGAGTTGTATCATCGAGTTGTAAATAAATAGAAGTGTGATGATCATCATTCAATAGAGCATTGTCCTAAAAAAAAGAAAGGCCAAAAAAAGAAAGGCCAAATAAAAAAAGAAAGGCCAAATAAAAAAAGAAAGGCCAAATAAAAAAATTAAAATAAAAGGGACAATGCTACTATCCTTTTACCACACTTGTGATTTAAAGTAGCACCATGATCTTCATGATAGAGAGCCTCCTATGTTGTCACTTTCATATACTAGTGGGAATCTTTCATTATAGAACTTGACTTGTATATTCCAATGATGGGCTTCCTCACAATGCCCTAGGTCTTCGTGAGCAAGTGAGTTGGATGCACACCCACTAGTTTCTTTTGTTGAGCTTTCTTATACTTATAGCTCTAGTGCATCCGTTGCATGGCAATCCCTACTCACTCACATTGATATCTATTGATGGGCATATCCATAGCCCGTTGATACGCCTAGTTGATGTGAGACTATCTTCTCCCTTTTTGTCTTCTCCACAACCACCATTCTATTCCACCTATAGTGCTATGTCCATGGCTCACGCTCATGTATTGCGTGAAGATTGAAAAAATTTGAGAACATTAAAAGTATGAAACAATTACTTGGCTTGTCATCGGGGTTGTGCATGATTTAAATATGTTGTGTGGTGAAGATGGAGCATAGCCAGACTATATGATTTTGTAGGGATAACTTTCTTTGGCCATGTTATTTTGAGAAGACATGATTGCTTAGTTAGTATGCTTGAAGTATTATTATTTTTATGTCAATATGAACTTTTGTCTTGAATCTTTCGGATCTGAATATTCATATCACAAGTAAGAAGAATTACATTGAAATTATGCCAACTAGCATTCCACCTCAAAAAATATCTTTTTTATCATTTACCTACTCAAGGACGAGCAGGAATTAAGCTTGGGGATGCTTGATACGTCTCCAACGTATCTATAATTTTTGATTGCTCCATGCTATATTATCTACTGTTTTGGGCAATATTGGGATTTATTATCCACTTTTATATTACTTTTGGGACTAACCTATTAACCGGAGGCCCAGCCCAGATTTGCTGTTTTATGCCTATTTTAGTGTTTTGAAGAAAAGGAATATCAGACGGAGTCGAAACGGAATGAAATCAACTAGAGAAGTTATTTTTGGAAGGAAACACACTTGATGGACTTGGACCCCACGTCAGAAGATACGGGAGCTGCCCACAAGGGTGGGGGCGCGCCCCCTGCCTTGTGGGGCCCCCGTGGCTCCCCTGACGTGCTTCTTCTGCCTATATAACTCCATATACCCTAAAACTTTCAGAACCCAACATAGATCGGGAGTTCCGCTGCCAGAAGCCTCCGTAGCCACCAAAAACCAATCTAGACCCGTTCCAGCACCCTGCCGAAGGGGGCAATCCATCTCCGGTGGCCATCTTCATCATCCCGGTGCTCTCCATGACTAGGAGGGAGTAGTTCTCCCTCGGGGCTGAGGGTATGTACCAGTAGCTATGTGTTTGATCTCTCTCTCTCTCTCTTAGTTATTTCCTTTGCAATTTATTTTACTTGCATCTTTATTTCTCTTTATCATAAAATACCAAAAATATTATCTTATCATATCTATCAGATCTCACTTTCGTAAGTGACCGTGAAGGGATTGACAACCCCTTTATCGCGTTGGTTGCGAGGAGTTTATTTGTTTGTGTAGGTGCGAGGGACTCGTGCGTGGCCTCCTACTGGATTGATACCTTGGTTCTCAAAAACTAAGGGAAATACTTACGCTGCTCTGTTGCATCACTCCTTCCTCTTCAAGGGAAAACCAACGCAGTGCTCAAGAGGTAGCAAGAAGGATTTCTGGCGCCGTTGCCGGGAAGTCTACGCAAAAGTCAACATACCAAGTACCCATCACAAACCCTTATCTGTCGCATTACATTATTTGCCATTTGCCTCTCGTTTTCCTCTCCCCCACTTCACCCTTGCCGTTTTATTCGCCCTCTCTCTCTGTTCTCCTCCTCTTTCTCTATTCGCCTCCTTTTGCCCGTCTCTTGTTTGCTTGTGTGTTGGATTGCTTGCTTGTCATGATGGCTCAAGATAATACCAAATTGGGTGACTTTACTAATACCAACAACAATGATTTTATTAGCACTCTGATTGCTCCTCTTACCGATGCTGAATCTTGTGAAATTAATGCTGCTTTGCTGAATCTTGTCATGAAAGATCTGTTTTCTGGCCTTCCTAGTGAAGATGCCGCTACCCATCTAAACAACTTTGTTGATTTGTGTGATATGCAAAAGAAGAAAGATGTGGGCAATGATATTGTTAAATTGAAGCTATTTCCTTTTTCGCTTAGAGATCGTACTAAAGCTTGGTTTTCGTCTTTGCCTAAAAATAGTATTGATTCATGGAATAAGTGCAAAGATGCTTTTATCTCTAAGTATTTTCCTCCCGCTAAGATCATCTCTCTTAGAAACAATATTATGAATTTTAAGCAACTTGATCATGAACATGTTGCACAAGCTTGGGAGAGGATGAAATTAATGATACGTAATTTCCCTACACATGGTTTGAATTTATGGATGATTATACAAAAAATTTATGCCGGGTTGAATTTTGCTTCTAGAAACCTTTTAGATTCGGCCGCGGGAGGCACTTTTACGGAAATCACTTTAGGAGAAGCTACTAAACTGCTAGATAATATTGTGGTTAATTAATCTTAATGGCACACCGAAAGATCTACTAATAAGAAAGTGCATGCGATAGAAGAAATTAATGTTTTGAGTGGAAAGATGGATGAACTTATGAAATTATTTGCTAATAAAAGTGTTTCTTCTGATCCTAATGATATGCCTTTGTCTACTTTGATTGAGAATAATAATGAATCTTTGGATGTCAATTTTGTTGGTAGGAATAATTTTGGTACCAACACATATAGAGGAAACTTTAATCCTAGGCTGTATCCTAGTAATTCCTCTAATAATTATGGTAACTCCTACAACAATTCTGATGGAAATTTTAATAAGATGCCCTCTGATTTTGAATCTAATATTAAAGAATTTATTACTTCGCAAAAGAATTTCAATGCTTTGATTGAAGAAAAATTGCTTAAGATTGATGAGTTGGCTAGAAACATTGATATAATTTCTCTTGATGTTGATTCTTTGAAACTTAGATCCATTCTGCCTAAGCATGATATCAATGAGTCTCTTAAAGCTATGGGAATTTCCATTGATGAGTGCAAATAAAGAACCGCTAGGATGCGTGCTAAGAAAATTGCTTTATAAAAGCTTGTTCTTCTAGTTTCCCTGATAGTAAAGATGAAGCTAAAAGTTATTGATGTGTCCCCTATTGAATCGTTGTTTTGCAATATGAATCTTGATAATGATGGGACTGAATATGATCCACCTTTACCTAGAAGGCTGATACGTCTCCAACGTATCTATAATTTTTGATTGCTCCATGCTATATTATCTACTGTTTTGGACAATATTGGGCTTTATTATCCACTTTTATATTACTTTTGGGACTAACCTATTAACTGGAGGCCCAGCCCAGATTTGTTGTTTTATGGCTATTTCAATGTTTTGAAGAAAAGGAATATCAGACGGAGTCGAAATGGAACGAAATCAACTGGAGAAGTTATTTTTGGAAGGAAACACACCTGATGGACTTGGACCCCACGTCAGAAGATACGGGAGCTACCCACGAGGGTGGGGGCGCGCCCGCTGCCTCGTGGGGCCCCCGTGGCTCCCCTGACGTGCTTCTTCTGCCTATATAACTCCATATACCCTAAAACTTCTAGTACGCAACATAGATCGGGAGTTCCGCCGCCAGAAGCCTCCGTAGCCACCAAAAACCAATCTAGACCCATTCCAGCACCGTGCCGGAGGGGCCAATCCATCTCCGGTGGCCATCTTCATCATCCCGGTGCTCTCCATGACGAGGAGGGAGTAGTTCTCCCTCGGGGCTGAGGGTATGTACCAGTAGCTATGTGTTTGATCTCTCTCTCTCTCTCTTAGTTATTTCCTTTGCAATTTATTTTACTTGCATCTTTATTTCTCTTTAGTATGTACGATAGCGCTTGTTGGGAGGCAACCCAATTTTCTTTTTATTACTTGCTTTTTGCTCCTGTTTAGTAATAAATAATTTATCTAGCCTTTGTTTTGGTTGTGTTTTTTGTGTTTAATTAGTGTTTGTGCCAAGTAGAACCGTTGGGAAGACTTGGGGAAAGTCTTTTTAATCTTGCTGTAAAAAACAGAAACTTTATCGCTCACGAGAATTGCTGTCCTTTTTATTTGGAAAGTGCTATTTAGTTTATTATTTTTAAAGATGATTAATAGATAAATTCCTCACGTCCAGAAATTTATTTTAGAATTTTTGGGGTTCCAGATCTTGCGTTAGCTACAGATTACTACAGACTATTCTGTTTTTGATAGATTCTGTTTTTCGTGTGTTGTTTGCTTATTTTAATGAATCTATGGCTAGTAAAATAGTTTATAAACCATAGAGAAGTTGGAATACAGTAGGTTTAACACCAATATAAATAAAGAATGAGTTCATTACAGTACCTTGAAGTGGTGTTTGGTTTTCTTTCGCTAATGGAGCTCTAGAGATTTTCTACTTTAAGTTTTGTGTTGCGAAGTTTTCAAGTTTTGGGTAAAGATTTGATGGATTATGGAACAAGGAGTGGAAAGAGCCTAATATTGGGGATGCCCATGGCAACCCCAAGATAATTTAAGGACACCTAAAAGCCAAAGCTTGGGGATGCCCCGGAAGGCATCGCCCTCTTTCGTCTACTTCCATCGGTAACTTTACTTGGAGCAATATTTTTATTTACCACATGATACGTGTTTTGCTTGGAGCATCTTGTATTATTTGAGTCTTTATTTGTTAGTCTTCCACAATCATCCTTGCTGTACACACCTTTTGAGAGAGACACACATGATTCGGAAATTGTTAAAATACTCTATGTGCTTCGCTTATATCTTTTGAGTTATATAGTTTTTGCTCTAGTGCTTCACTTATATCTTTTAGAGCATGTTGCTGGATTTGTTTTATAGAAACCATTGTTCTCTCATGCTTCACTTGTATTATTTTGAGTGTCCTACAAAACAACGTGGTAAATTTCTTTAATTATGTTAGGCATTCAAGATTAATAATAAAATTTTCTTATGAGTGTGTTGAATACTATGAGAAGTTTGATACTTGATAATTGTTTTGAGATATGGAGATGGTGATATTAGAGTCATGCTAGTTGAGTAGTTGTGAATTTGAGAAATACTTGTGTTAAAGTTTGTGATTCCCGTAGCATGCACGTATGGTGAACCATTATGTTATGAAGTCGGTGCATGATTTTTTTATTGATTGTCTTCCTTATGAGTGGCGGTCGGGGACGAGCGATGGTATTTTCCTACCAATCTATCCCCCTAGGAGCATGCGCATAATAATTTGCTTTGATAACTTGTAGATTTTTGCAAAAATTATATGAGTTCTTTATGACTAATGTTGAGTCCATGGATCATACGCACTCTCACCCTTCCACCATTGATTGCCTCTGTAATACCGCGCACCTTTCGCCGGTATTATACACCCACCATATACCTTCCTCAAAACAGCCACCATACCTACCTATCATGGCATTTCCATAGCCATTCCGAGATATATTGCCATGCAACTTACCACCGTTCCGTTTACTATGACACGCTCCATCATTGTCATATTGCTTTGCGTGATCATGTAGTTGACATTGTATTCGTGGCAAAGCCACCATTCATAATTATTTCATACATGTCACTCTTGATTCATTGCATATCATGGTACACCACCGGAGACATTCACATAGAGTCATATTTTGTTCTAAGTATTGAGTTATAATTGTTGAGTTGTAAGTAAATAAAAAAGTGTGATGATCATCATTTTTAGAGCATTGCCCCAAGTGAGGAAAGGATGATGGAGACTATGATTCCCAACAAGTCGGGATGAGACTCCGGACTAAATAAAAAAATATAAAAAGAGGCCATAAAAAGAGGAAGAGAAAAGGCCCAAATAAAAAAATGAGAGAAAAAGAGAGAAGGGACAATGCTACTATCCTTTTACCACACTTGTGCTTCAAAGTAGCACCAAGATCTTCATAGAGAGTCTCCTATGTTATCACTTTCATATACTAGTGGGAATTTTTCATTATAGAACTTGGCTTGCATATTCCAATGACGGGCTTCCTTAAAATGCCCTAGGTCTTCGTGAGCAAGCGAGTTGGATGCACACCCACTTAGTTCTTTTTGTTGAGCTTTCATATACTTATAGCTCTAGTGCATCCGTTGCATGGCAATCCCTACTCACTCACATTGATATGTATTAATGGGCATATCCATAGCCCGTTGATATGCCTAGTTGATGTGAGACCATCTTCCCCTTTTTTGTCTTCTTCACAACCACCATTCTATTCCACCTATAGTGCTATGTCCATGGCTCACACTCATGTATTGCGTGAAGATTGAAAAAGTTTGAGAACACCAAAAGTATGAAACAATTGCTTGCTTGTCATTGGGGTTGTGCATGATTTAAATACTTTGTGTGCCGAAGATGGAGCATAGCCAGACTATATGATTTTGTAGGGCTAACTTTCTTTGGCCATGTTATTTTGAAGAGACATAATTGCTTAGTTAGTATGCTTGAAGTATTATTATTTCTATGTCAATATTGAACTTTTGTCTTGAATCTTTTGGATCTGAATATTCATACCACAATTAAGAAGAATTACATTGAAATTATGCCAAGTAGCATTCCACATAAAAAAATATGTTTTTATCATTTACCTACTCGAGGACGAGCAGGAATTAAGCTTGGGGATGCTTGATACGTCTCCAACATATCTATAATTTTTATTGTTCCATGCTATATTATATCCTGTTTTGGACATTATTGGGCTTTATTATACACTTTTATATTATTTTTGGGACTAACCTATTAACCGGAGGCCCAGCCCAGAATTGTTGTTTTTTGCCTATTTCAGAGTTTTACAGAAAAAGAATATCAAACAGAGTCCAAACGGAATGAAACCTTCGGGAACGTGATTTTTGGAACAAACGTGATCTAGAGGACTTGGACCCTACGTCAAGACATCAACCAGGAAGGCACGAGGTAGGGGGCGCGCCTACACCCCCCAGGCGTGCCCTCCACCCTCGTGGGGCCCACGTTGCTCCACCGACGTACTCCTTCCTCCTATATATACCTACATACCCCCAAACTACCAGATACGGAGCCAAAACCCTAATTCCACCGCCGGAAATTTCTGTATCCACGAGATCCCATCTTGGGGCCTTTTCCGGAGCTCCGCCGGAGGGGGTAACGATCACGGAGGGCTTCTACATCAACACCATAGCCTCTCCAATGAAGTGTGAGTAGTTTACTTCAGACCTTCGGGTCCATAGTTATTAGCTAGATGGCTTCTTCTCTCTTTTTGGATCTCAATACAAAGTTCTCCCCCTCTCTTGTGGAGATCTATTCGATGTAATCTTATTTTGCGGTGTGTTTGTTGAGACCGATGAATTGTGGGTTTATGATCAAGCTTATCTATGAACAATATTTGAATCTTCTCTGAATTCTTTTATGTACGATTGGTTATCTTTGCAAGTCTCTTCGAATTATCAGTTTGGTTTGGCCTACTAGATTGATCTTTCTTGCAATGGGAGAAGTGCTTAGCTTTGGGTTCAATCTTGCGGTGTCCTTTCCCAGTGATAGTAGGGGCAGCAAGGCACGTATTGTATTGTTGCCATCGGGGATAACAAGATGGGGTTTATATCATATTGCATGAGTTTATCCCTCTACATCATGCCATCTTGCTTAAAGCGTTACTCTATCCTCTTGAACTTAATACTCTAGATGCATGCTGGATAGCGGTTCATGTGTGGAGTAATAGTAGTAGATGCAGGCAGGAGTCGGTCTACTTGTCTCGGACGTGATGCCTATATACATGATCATACCTAGATATTCTCATAACTATGCTCAATTCTGTCGATTGCTCAACAGTAATTTGTTCACCCACCGTAATACTTATTCTCTCGAGAGAAGCCACTAGTGAAACCTATGGCCCCCGGGTCTATTTTCCATCATATTAATCTTCCAATACTTAGTTATTTCCTTTGCAATTTATTTTACTTGCATCTTTATTTCTCTTTATCATAAAAATACCAAAAATATTATCTTATCATATCTATCAGATCTCACTTTCGTAAGTGACCGTGAAGGGATTGACAACCCCTTTATCGTGTTGGTTGCGAGGAGTTTATTTGTTTGTGTAGGTGTGAGGGACTCGTGCGTGGCCTCCTACTGGATTGATACCTTGGTTCTCAAAAACCGAGGGAAATACTTACGCTGCTCTGCTGCATCACCCTTTCCTCTTCAAGGGAAAACCAACGCAGTGGTCAAGAGGTAGCAAAGATACACTCCCCTCTCTCTTGTTGCTAGTCTCTCCATAGATTGATCTTGGTGATGCGTAGAAATTTTTTAATTTCTGCAACGATCCCCAATAGATGAAGCGTCTCATAATAAATAGAAAGGTGGAAATTGCATGGCAATATATCTCGGAATGGCAATGGAAATACCATAATAGGTAGGTATGGTGGCTTCATTTATAGAAATAATTTCCAAGAGACTCTGAAAGCAATATAAATGAAGCATGAGAGTTCAATAATTTCCATAGTCCATCAAATCTTGACCCAAAACTTGAAAACTTCACAACACCAAATTCAACAAAAAACTCATGAGATTCGTTAGTATAATAAAATAAATCACCACTTATGATGCTGCTGTGAACACATTCTTTATTTATATTGGTGTAATAACTACTGTATTCCAACATCTCCTTGGTTTATACTGAAGGAAATATGCCCTAGAGGCAATAATAAAGTTGTTATTTATATTTCCTTATATCTTGATAAATGTTTATTATTCATGCTAGAATTGTATTAACCGGAAACTTAGTACATGTGTGAATACATAGACAAACAGAGTGTCCCTAGTATGCCTCTACTTGACTAGCTCGTTAATCAAAGATGGTTAAGTTTCCTGACCATAGACATGTGTTGTCATTTGATGAACGGGGTTACATCATTAGAGAATGATGTGATGGACAAGACCCATCCGTTAGCTTAGCATTATGATTGTTTCGTTTTATTGCTATTGCTTTCTTCATGACTTATACATATTCCTCTGACTATGAAATTATACAACTCCCTAATACCGAAGGAACACTTTGTGTGCTATCAAATGTCACAACGTAACTGGGTGATTATAAAGATGCTCTACAGGTGTCTTCGATGGTGTTTGTTGAGTTGGCATAGATCAAGATTAGGATTTGTCACTCCGAGTATCGGAGAGGTATCTCTAGGCCCTCTCAGTAATGCACATCACTATAAGCCTTGCAAGCAATGTGACTAATGAGTTAGTTATAGGATGATGCATTACGGAACGAGTAAAGAGACTTGCCGATACCAAGATTGAACTAGGTATGATGATACCGACAATCGAATCTCAGGCAAGTAACATACCATTGACAAAGGGAATGACGTATGTTGTTATGCGGTTTGACCGATAAAGATCTTCATAGAATATGTAGGAGCCAATATGAGCATCCAGGTTCTGCTATTGGTTATTGACCGGAGATGTGTCTCAGTCATGTCTACATAGTTCTCACACCCGTAGGGTTCGCACGCTTAATGTTCGATGACGATTTGTATTATGAGTTATGTGATTTGATGACCGAAGTTTGTTCGGAGTCCCGGATAAGATCATGGACATGACGAGTAGTCTCAAAATGGTCGAGATGTAAAGATTGATACATTGGAAGGTTATATGCAGACACCGGAATGGTTCCGATAAGGTTCGGGGATTTTTCGGAGTACCGGGAGGCTACCAGAACCTCCCGGGAAAGTTATTGGGCCTAATGGGCCATAGTGGAGGAGAGGAGACAGGCCATAGGAGGTGGGGTACGCCCTCCTTGCCCCAATCTGAATTGTACAAGGGGAGGGGGCGCGGCCCCCCTCTTTCCTTCTCCCTCTCTCAACCTTCCCCTTTCCCCCTCTCCGTTGGAAGGAAAGGGGGGGGGGGGGCGAATCCTACTAGGAACGGAGTCCTAGTAGGACTCCCCCCCTTGGCCGGCCACCTCCTCCCCCCTCCTTATATACGGAGGCGGGGGCACCCCAAAGGCACAACAGACAATCTCTTAGCCGTGTGCGGTGCCCCCCTCCATAGTTTAACACCTCGGTCATATCGTCGTAGTGCTTAGGCGAAGCCCTGCGCCGGTAACTTCATCATCACCGTCACCACGCCGTCATGCTGACGGAACTCTCCCTCGTCTACTGGATCAAGAGCTCGAGGGACGTCATCGTGTTGAACGTGTGCTGAACACGGAGGTGATGTACGTTCGGTACTTGGATCGGTTGGATCGTGAAGACGTTCGACTACATCAGCCGCGTTACTAAACGCTTCCACTTTCGGTCTATGAGGGTCGTGGACACACTCTCCCTTTTGATGACCCACAAGTATAGGGGATCTATCGTAGTCCTTTCGATAAGTAAGAGTGTCGAACCCAACAAGGAGGAGAAGGAAATGATAGGCAGTTTTTCTGTAAGGTATTCTCTGCAAGCACTAAAATTATCGGTAACAAATAGTTTTGTGATAAGGTAATTTGTAACAGGTAACAAGTACTAAAAGTAAATAAGGTGCAGAAAGGTGGCCCAATCCTTTTTGTAGCAAAGAACAAGCCTAGACAAACTCTTATATAAAGGAAAACGCTCCCGAGGACACATGGGAATTATCGTCAAGCTAGTTTTCATCACGCTCATATGATTCGCGTTCGTTACTTTGATAATTTGATATGTGGGTGGACCGGTGCTTGGGTACTGCCCTTCCTTGTACAAGCATCCCACTTATGATTAACCCCTCTTGCAAGCATCCGCAACTACAAAAAAAGTATTAAGGTAAACCTAACCATAGCATGAAACATATGGATCCAAATCAGCCCCTTACGAAGCAACACATAAACTAGGGTTTAAGCTTCTATCACTCTAGCAACCCATTATCTACTTATTACTTCCCAATGCCTTCCTCTAGTCCCAAAGAATGGTGAAGTGTCATGTAGTCGATGTTCACATAACACCACTAGAGGAAAGACAACATACATCTCACCAAAATATCAAACGAATACCAAATTCACATGACTACTTATAGCAAGACTTCTCCCATGTCCTCAGGAACAAATGTAACTACTCACAAATCATATTCATGTTCATAATCAGGCGGGTATTAATATGCATAAAGGATTTGAACATATGATCTTCCACCAAATAAACCAACTAGCATCAACTACAAGGAGTAATCAACACTACTAGCAACCCACAGGTACCAATCTGAGGTTTTGAGACAAAGATCGGATACAAGAGATGAACTAGGGTTTGAGAGGAGATGGTGATGGTGAATATGTTGATGGAGATTGACCCCCACCCGATGAGAGGATCGATGGTGATGACGATAGTGACGATTTCCCCCTCCCGGAGGGATGTTTCCCTGGCAGAACAGCTCCGCCGGAGCCTTAGATTGGTTCCGCCAAGGTTCCGCCTCGAGACGGCGGCACTTTGTCCCGAAAGCTTCCTTCTGATTTTTTCCAGGGCGAAAGACTTCATATAGCAAAAGATGGGCACCGGAGGCCTGCCAGGGGGCCCATGAGGCAGGGGGGCGCACCCAGGGGGTAGGGCGCGCCCCCACCCTCGTGGACGATGGTGGCCCCCCTCTGGTGCTTTCTTCGCCCAATATTTTATATATATTCCAAAACTGACTTTTGTGGAGTTTCAGGACTTTTGGAGTTGTGCAGAATAGGACTCTAATATTTACTCCTTTTTCAGCCCAGAATTCCAGCTGCCGGCATTCTCCCTCTTCGTGTAAACCTTGTAAAATAAGAGAGAATAGGCATAAGTATTGTGACATAATGTGTAATAACAGCACATAATGCAATAAATATCGATATAAAAGCATGATGCAAAATGGACGTATCAACTCCCCTAAGCTTAGACTTCGCTTGTCCTCAAGCGGAAGCCGACAACGAAAAATATGTCCACATGTTTATAGATAGAGGTTTCGATAAAATAAAATACGGACATGAGGGCATCATGATCATTCTTATAACAACAACATATATATATATATATATATATTGTCATATGATTTCCTATGCTAAAGTAGCAATCTATTCACAATGTCAAGTATGAATCATAAACTTCATTGAAAACTAACAAACTATGGTCTCGGTCATTGAAGCAATTGCAATTTATCATAACATCGGAAAGAGTCAATATAAGAGCTTTTCAGCAAGTCCACATACTCAACTATCATTTAGTCTTTCACAATTGCTGACACTCACGCAATACTTATGGGTATGAAGTTTTAATCGGACACAGAGAAAGATAGGGGCTTATAGTTTTGCCTCCCAACCTTTTACCTCAAGGGTAACGTCAACAATAATAGTTCATGATAACTTACATCCAATTGGATATATATATATATATATATATATATATATATATATCAAGATCTTTCCAACACAATGTGCTTGCCAAAGGATAAAGTATAAAAAGGAAAGGTGAAGATCACCATGACTCTTGTATAAGGTATAAGACAAAAATAAAAGATAGGCCCTTTGCAGAGGGAAGCAGAGGTTGTCATGTGGTTTTATGGTTGGATGCACAAAATCTTAATGCAAAAGAATGTCACTTTATATTGCCACTTGTGATAGGGACCTTTATTATGCAGTCCATCGCTTTTATTGCTTCCATATCACAAGATCGCATAAAGCTTATTTTCTCCACACTAATATATCATACATATTTAGAGAGCAGTTTTTATTGCGTGCAACATGACAACTTACTTGAAGGATTTTACTCAATCCGTAGGTAGATATGGTGGACTCTCATGGCAAAACTAGGTTTAAGGATATTTGGAAGCACAAGTAGTATCTCTACTTGGTGCAAATAATTTGGTTAGCATCAGGGGGAAAGGCAAGCTCAACATGTTGGATGATCCATGACAATATACTTTATTTCGGATCTAAGAAAACATAACCCATTACGTTGTCTTCCTTGTCCAACATCAAATTTTTAGCATGTCACATTTTAATGAGTGCTCACCATCATAGAAGATGTCCAAGATAGTATATTTATATGTGAAAACCTCTCTTTCTTTATTACTTTCTATTAATTGCAACGATGACCAAAACTATGTTTGTCAACTCTCAACAACTTTTATTCATCATACTCTTTTATATGTGAAGTCATTACTCTCCATAAGATCAATATGATCTCTTTAATTCTTTTTATTCTTTTTTCTTTTATTCCCTCAAGATCATAGTAAGATAAGCAAGCCCTTGATTCAACACTAATCTTTATTATATATAGCTCTCGGACTCGATTACATAGAAGGATCATAAAGCAAAACTCAAAACTAGATCATGCTAAAACTTTATTCTACTAGATCAAGATATTACCAAAAGGATCAAACTAAGAAAAATGGTAAAGATAGAAGTGCGATGGTGATACGATACCGGGGCACTCCCCCAAGCTTGGCAGTTGCCAAGGGGAGTGCCCATACCCATGTGTTTATGTCTCTTTCCTCGGAGGTGGTGATGATAGAGTTGTTGATGATGCATGCTTGTCGTCCATCTTCCAAGGCATAGGCTCACCATCATAAAATGATGATCGAGTCTCTGGGATCCTCAAATCTGCAGCCAAACTCATCCTCTTGAATCTATATTCATACTCACAGTTTTGGTTTTGCAGGTCGTAGATCTGGGCTTGGAGGTGCTTGATTTTCTCGTGAAGCTTGAAGATGGTTTCCCTAATGTTCTTGGCATCTATCTTGTGGTTGCTGGTGAACTCCATGATCATAATGTGGTTGGCATCGAGTTCTCGTTCCACCATCTCCTGACACTTGAAAACTTGTTGCTCCATTTCTTCGAGTCTTGTCTCCACACTTCCGCTCCTCCCTGGTCCCTCAACATCGCGAATGTGCAGCAACCCCTCACGCATCTCAATGGTTTGAGGGTGCTGCAGCATCTCCGCGAGGTAGGGGTTGATGACCTTCTCAAAGAACTTGTCCTTGGGGGCACTTGAAGACGTCATGGCGATCTAGATCTGTCAGAAAAACAACTTGAAACAAAATAGGAGATATTTGCATGGTACGATGGTCAAAACCTTCGGGAGATTATATAATGAATTTTTACCGACCAAAAGAAGTATCGTGCAAGAAAACGGAGTCCATAGGGCACACGAGGTGCCCACGAGGCAGGGGGGCATGCCCATGGGGGTAGGGCGCGCCCTCCACCCTCGTGGACGCCTCGTGTCCTTTCCGGACTACTTCTTATTTTCCTATTTTCTTAAATATTCCAAAACGGAGAAAAACTGCTATTAGAACTATTTTGGAGTCGGTTTGCTTACCGTACCACGTACCTCTTCCTTTTCGGAGTCTGAAACGTTCTAGAAAGTGTCCCTTATGTCTTCCTCTGGGGTTACGATTTCAATAACATTGGTTTCAATGTTTATGGGAGTACCTGAGATATAATTTTTTTATTCTTTGACCGTTCACCACCTCCGGATTTGTGCCTTCGAAGTTGTTGATTTTTATGGCACCATAACGATAGACCTCCTCGATAACGTAAGGACCTTCCCATTTAGAGAGGAGTTTTCCTACAAAAAATCCTAAACGAGAGTTGTATAACAGAACATAATCACCCACATTAAACTCACGCTTTTGTATCCTTTTGTCATGCCATCTTTTAACTTTTTCTTTAAACGGTTTGGCATTCTCATAGGCTTGGGATCTCCACTCATCAAGAGAGCTGATGTCAAATAGTCTCTTCTCACCGGCAAGTTTGAAATCATAATCGAGCTCTTTAATGGTCCAATATGCCTTATGTTCTAGTTCGAGAGGTAAGTGACATGCCTTCCCATAAAACATTTTATACGGAGGCATACCCATAGGATTTTTATATGCAGTTCTATAGGCCCATAATGCATCATCAAGTTTCTTGGACCAATTCTTTCTAGATCTATTAACAATCTTTTGCAAAATTAATTTAAGCTCTCTATCACTCAGTTCTACTTGACCACTAGATTGTGGGTGGTATGGAGATGCAATTCTATGATTAACATCAGACTTAGCAAGCATTTTACGAAAATCACCATGAATAAAATATGAACCAACATCAGTCATTAAATATCTAGGGACTCCAAACCTCGGAAAAATAACTTCTTTAAGCATCTTAATAGAGGTGTTATGATCAGCACTACAAGTTGGAATAGCTTCTACCCACTTAGTAACGTAATCAACAGCAACTAAAATATGTGTATACCCATTAGAGGAAGGAAATGGTCCCATATAATCAAAGCCCCAAACATCAAATGGTTCAATAACAAGTAAATAGTTCATAGGCATTTCTTGACGTCTACTAATATTACCAATTCTTTGACATTCATCACAAGATAAGACAAACTTATTGTTGGCAATATGCCCTAGAGGCAATAATAAAATGGTTATTATTCTATTTCCTTGTTCATGATAATTGTCTATTGTTCATGCTATAATTATGTTATCCGGAAATCGGAATACATGTGTGAATACATAGACCACAACATGTCCCTAGTGAGCCTCTAGTTGATTAGCTCGTTGATCAATAGATGGTTACGGTTTCCTAACCATGGACATTGGATGTTATTGATAACGGGGTCACATCATTAGGAGAATGATGTGATGGACAAGACCCAATCCTAAGCATAGCACAACATCGTGTAGTTCGTCTGCTAAAGCTTTTCTAATGTCAAGTATCTTTTCCTTAGACCATGAGATTGTGCAACTCCCGGATACTGTAGGAATGCTTTGGGTGTGCCAAACATCACAACGTAACTGGGTGGCTATAAAGGTGCACTACGGGTATCTCCCAAAGTGTCTGTTGGGTTGGCACGAATCGAAACTGGGATTTGTCACTCCGTATGACGGAGAGGTATCTCTGGGCCCACTCGGTAATGCATCATCATAATGAGCTCAATTTGTCTAGGCAGTTAGTCACGATATCATGCATTATGGAACGAGTAAAGTTACTTGCCGATAACGAGATTGAACGAGGTATTGGGATACCGACGATCGAATCTCGGGCAAGTAACATACCGATTGACAAAGGGAATTGTATACGAGATTGATTGAATCCTCTACATCGTGGTTCATCCAATGAGATCATCGTGGAACATGTGGGAGCCAACATGGGTATCCAGATCCCGCTGTTGGTTATTGGCCAGAGAGATGTCTCGGTCATGTCTGCATGATTCCCGAACCTGTAGGGTCTACACACTTATGGTTCGGTGACGCTAGAGTTGTTATGGGAATTTGTATGTGGTAACCGAATGTTGTCCGGAGTCCCGGATGAGATCCCGGATGTCACGAGGAGTTCTGGAATGGTCCGGAGATAAAGATTTATATATGGGAAGTCCTTATTCGATCGCCGGAAGTGTTCGGGGGTTTATCGGTATTGTACTGGGACCACCGAAGGGGTTCGGGGGGTCCACCGGGAGGGTCCACCTGCCCCGGAGGGCCCTATGGGCTGAATATGGAGGGGAACCAGCCCCTAAGTGGGCTGGTCACCAAACCCCCCTAGGGCCCAAGCACCTAGGGTTTAGGGGAAACCCTAAAGGGGGCGCCCCCCTTGGCTTGGGGGGCAAGCTACCCCCGTTGGCCGCCCCCCTCTTGATCCATCTGGAGGGGGCCGCCCCCTCTCCCTTGCCCCTATAAATAGAGGGAAGGTGGGAGGGCTGCCACACCCTTCCCCTGGCGCAGCCCTCTCCCTCCCCAACACCTCCTCCTTCGTAGTAGTGCTTGGCGAAGCCCTGTCGGAGAACCGCAAGCTCCACCACCACGCCGTTGATACGTCTCCAACGTATCTATAATTTTTGATTGCTCCATGCTATATTATCTACATTTTTGGACATTATTGGGCTTTATTATCCACTTTTATATTATTTTTGGGACTAACCTATTAACTGGAGGCCCGACCCAGAATTGTTGTTTTTTGCTTGTTTTAGGGTTTCGAAGAAAAGGAATATCAAACGGAGTCGAAACGGAAGGAAACCTTCGGGAACGTGATTTTCTCAACGAACAAGACCCAAGAGACTTGGACCCTATGTTAAGGCACAAGAGAGGAGGCCACGAGGTAGGGGGCGTACCTGCCTACCCCAGGGGCGCCCTCCACCCTCGTGGGCCCCCTGTTGCTCCACCGACGTACTCCTTCCTCCTATATATATCCACGTACCCCCAAACGATCAGATACGGAGCCAAAACCCTAATTCCACCGCCATAACTTTCTGTATCCACGAGATCCCATCTTGGGGCCTGTTCCGGAGCTCCACCGGAGGGGGCATCAATCACGGAGGGCTTCTACATCAACACCATAGCCCCTCCGATGAAGTGTGAGTAGTTTACTTCAGACCTACGGGTCCATAGTTAGTAGCTAGATGGCTTCTTCTCTCTTTTTGGATCTCAATACAATGTTCTCCCCCTCTCTTGTGGAGATCTATTCGATGCAATCTTCTTTTTGCGGTGTGTTTGTTGAGATCGATGAATTGTGGGTTTATGATCAAGTCTATCTATGAACAATATTTGAATCTTCTCTGAATTCTTTTATGTATGATTGGTTATCTTTGCAAGTCTCTTTGAATTATCAGTTTGGTTTGGCCTACTAGATTGATATTTCTTGCAATGGGAGAAGTGCTTAGCTTTGGGTTCAATCTTGCGGTGTCCTTTCCCAGTGACAGTAGGGGTAGCAAGGCACGTATTGTATTGTTGCCATCGAGGATAACAAGATGGGGTTTTCATCATATTGCATGAGTTTATCCCTCTACATCATGTCATCTTTCTTAAGGCATTACTCTGTTTTCATTAACTTAATACTCTAGATGCATGCTGGATAGCGGTCGGTGAGTGGAGTAATAGTAGTAGATCCAGGCAGGAGTCGGTCTACTTGTGTCAGACGTGATGCCTATATATATGATCATACCTAGATATTCTCATAACTATGCTAAATTCTGTCAATTGCTCAACAGTAATTTGTTCACCCACCGTAGAATACTTATGCTCTCGAGAGAAGCCACTAGTGAAACCTATGGCCCCTGGGTCTATCTTCATCATATTAATCTCCCAATACTTAGTTATTTCCTTTGCTTTTTTACTTTGCTTTTATTTTTATTTTGCATCTTTATCATAAAAATACCAAAAATCTTATCTTATCATATCTATCAGATCTCACTCTCGTAAGTGCTCGTGTAGGGATTGACAACCCCTTATCGCGTTGGTTGCGAGGATTTATTTGTTTTGTGCGGGTGCGAGGGACTCGTGCGTAGCCTCCTACTGGATTGATACCTTGGTTCTCAAAAACTGAGGGAAATACTTACGCTACTTTGCTGCATCATCCCTTCCTCTTCAGGGAAAACCAACGCAGTGCTCAAGAGGTAGCAAGAAGGATTTCTGGCGCCGTTGCCGGGGAGGTCTACGCAAAAGTCAATATAACAAGTACCCATCACATACCCTTATCTCCCGCATTACATTATTTGCCATTTTCCTCTCGTTTTCCTCTCCCCCACTTCACCCTTGCCGTTTTATTCGCCCTCTCTCTCTATCCTCCCTCTCTTTCTCCGTTTGCCTCTTTTTGCCTGCTTGCTTTTTGTTTGCTTGTGCGTTAGTTCGTTTGCTTGTCGTTATGGCTAGCCCCTTATCTTCTCCGTTGTCTCCCGAGAATTAAATTCTCAATTTTAAGCAAAGGGAGGGGGAAATCTAAAAGATGCTTGGTATAGAATTTGCAATGCTCAAAATAGATCTACCAGGAAGCAATCTACTTCCGTTCTTCTTCGCAATTTTTATGTAGGCGTTACTCCTTGGCACATATATGTCCTTGATACTATTACTGGAGGGAACTTTTTGGGTAGCCATACTTTTGATTCTTATAATGCTATGATAGATTTCTTTGGCTCACCCCCTCTTTTGGTTAATGGAACTGTATTAACTTTGGAGCATGTAATGCAAAGACTTGAAATCATTGAAAATAAGGTTGCCACCGTAGAGTTAATTGAAAATTTCGATAAAAAGATCCACAACCGAACCTCTCAATATGGATCTAAAGTAGGAGTCACTTTGAAAAATATTAAAGAGAAGGAACCCATAGTGTCGTGGTTTTGTCACGGCAGATGGCCTAGAGAAAGGACTTAGTCGTGGAGCCATCGCGACGGGTTAGCTTGAAGGGGTTAAAGCGGACACAGGGACGCAAGAGGGTTTATACTAGTTCGGCCCCTTCAATGAAGGTAAAAGCCTACGTCTAGTTGTGATGGAATTGATGGGGTTTCGATGACTAGGGAGCAAATAAGCTTCGCCTATGTCTCGAGTTGTTGTCTGTTCCTCCTCAACCGCCGCCGGGTCGTCCCCTTATATACACGGGTGACACCCGTCGGTTCACAGAGTCCCAACACCGGTCGATATTCGTATCCGGGTTGGTCTCTCCTTATTCCTAACTTACAATACAAGTTTATATACAAATTCCGGTTTACAGCTACAAGTCTTGAACCGACTACGGGCCTTAGGCCCTCATCTGCCTTCTTGGGCTTTATCACTTCTGGAACTACTGATGAAGTTGACCCGGCCCAGATAGGCTAGTTTACGCCCAGCAGTAATATCCCCAACATTAGGCCCCAGATTGATTTGAACGGGTTCATGTCAATCCTTTAACAAAAACTTCATCTTCAATGTCTTCTCATAAATTGGTAAACCGCCATGACGTCATCTTCTCTGATTACTGTAAACCGGAGTGACGTCACCTGTCATAACGAAGATATCCATTATGCTTCTTTCTTTAATAAATCTGCGGAAATCGAGGCGACAGCTTCGTTTCGTGGCCCCTTGATCGTCGCGCCTGACACATGTCTTTTTGCCTTATAAATAGGACCGAAGGGTCATTTCCTTTCTCTTTCCCTTCTTCCCCTTCTGCTTCGTCCTCATCGCGTCGCCAGCCTTGGAGCTCCGCCGCCGCCGTCAACCTCTGCACCAACCTTGGCCGTTGCATCAACCTGAACGCACCAGAGCACCGCGGCAACCTTCCGCGTCTTCCTTAACTCTGGTAAATCTTCTGCTCTTCTCAACTCAGATCTGTTCTAGGGTTTCATGTTCTTGCAGTGTTCATCACCTGTTCGTGTTCATACACTAACCCTGGATGCATCTGCGAACCTCTGCTCTGTATAACGGTAGCTGTTAGTATCCGCTTTTAGTTTCATGCCCTAGACCATAGATCTCACATATATTTCTGTCCACTGATTCAATGTTGTTCTGCCTTGAGCCTATGAATAATTTTCTTATTTCTGAACTTGCTTCAGATCCAACGCTGTAAAGAAATCGTGTGAAATCTGTTTCTGCACACTTATCCATCTGCCATCTCAGCTGTCTCTATGCGTAGATCAGGCGGTTTAACCTTGTAGAAAAAATTTACCAACCCGGTATATATCATTAGTCCCCTAGTTGAACCGCCAGATGTTGTTGCTTCATAACCTCCGTTTTAGATAGATATGTCCCCGGTTTAACATTACGCATACCAAGGTACCTTGATCAATGCATTTTTGAACCGGGATCTTCTACCTTGTAGATTTCCTCATGGCCAAGCAAGTATATGAGTGCAATTGGGTTCCTTCTCGCATCACAGAGTCTCAACTGGACGATCTAGTCCTGATTGGCGCTTTAGGCAGCAAAGATACCATCCATTGGAGGGCTCCTGGCAAAGAATGCCCTCCCACACCTCAAGAAGGAGAGGTCGTTGTTTTCGTAGATCACCTAGCCCGGGGTTTTAAGCCGCCCAGTTCTAAATTTTATCAGGATGTTTTAGCTGATTTCCAACTCCATCCACAAGACACTGGCCCCAACTCTGTTACAAATATGTGTCACTTCCAAGTGCTCTCTGAGGTGTTCTTTCAAGAGGAACCCACGGTGGAATTGATGACCCACTGCGACATTCCAAAATCCAGCTTTCCGATGAAGAAATCACAGAGGCTGTGAATAAGATGCTGAATGAACCGGAACACGTCTGCGCTAGAACCGGCCTGCTTCCCTTCCGTGCCACCAACAAACCGCCAGCTGTAAGACTTTGATTTTTCTCTTTGCTGAATCTGTTGTTGATATGTCTGTTCATTGTTTAATATCAGCGTCTGTGCAATCAGGACAATGATCCATTTTGGAGCAAGAAACTGCCGCAGGAGAAACCAGAAAAACCAGACAAACCGGAGAGAGCAACTCGGCAATAGACTAAAGCTGTGAAGAAGACTGCCCACAGGAAAAGAACCACTGCATCTTCTAATCCGGCCCCTAATGATGATGTGGATAATCCAGAATTTGAGGTAGAACTTGACTCACTTGGTTTATTTTTCATACGTCTTATTGATGATGATACTTGTCAGGATGATGCCGAAGCCAGCCACGCGGATGCTGCAGAGGTAACTATTCTCTCTTCCGATTCAGAAACTTTGCCTTCACAAAAAATCCGCCAGGCAAACCGGAAAGTTAAATTTTCTCATCCTCTTGCTTATTTGGATCCTAAATTTCTTATGAAGACCCAACAACACGAAGCTCGTCGCACAACCCGGCACAGCGGCCAGGTAGTTACCTCCGCCGGTTTACCGAACAGTCCGGTTCGGAAACGTCATTCAGAGGTCTCTAATTTGCTTGTCAGTGCTTGTCCTGAAGCGGGCTGCTTTTGTCAACCTCTTAATTTGTCTAACTCCGATTACCAGGTTACTTCCCACTCATCTTCTGGCGAGTCATCGGCTACTCAGCTCCCACCGCTCAAAACGGTCCTCGGGTAAGCTATACTTTTTGTGATATTTACAGTACATTGCCTTAGAACATATGCTGTATTTGATTTTGTTATTCTTCTCAGGGCCAAACCTAGGCCAAGCAAGAAGGCCCGCCTGGATAAAGCGGCCGAAGAAGATGTCATTCTTGAACCAGGCAAGACACCCAATGTTGAAGCGGCTATTCCTGAGGATATACCCAATGACCCACCGCAACAAGACAATGATCTTATTGCTGAAGAGAGACCTACTGATGCCTCAGGTCTTGTCAATCAGCCCGCAGGTTCCATCCGGATTGAAAGCTCCACCGGTCCAGCAAAACCTACTACCAAGCCAACAGCCCCAGTGCAAACCGGCGGTACCCAGGATGATGAGGTTGTCATTACTGGCACGGGCCATACTGAACCAAACAATCCTGACGCTTTGTCCAAACATTCTGCCAAGGAAGAATTTGCTGCCTTTGGCAAAGGCAAGTGGAACGCTGATCTGATGACTTACGCTGCTCTAAACGCCCAAGATATCCATTCCAGCTATCTGAACCGGTTGTATACCAGTCGCGACTATGAAGCCGGTCTGGTTAATATGATGAAATAGAAATATGTGGTAACTTCCATATGCTCCTTCATGCTTGTGTGCTTCAATTCTTGTTGATTCTCCTAGCCCCCAAGGGCCGGTTTGTAATCTTCTTTCAAACTGGGATTTACTAATGTAAACCTTAATGCTTTGAAATTCGCTGATGTAGCCCCCAAGGGCCGGTTCAACTTAGCATAGTTAAACCGGTACTTTAAGTAATTGAAATTGCCGCATCAGAATATATACGAGCAAATAGCCATTAGCCCACAAGTGCCAAGTTGAATACTTGTATTGATCTTGGGACTTTGTAAGTAATTGAAAGATGAAGATCGAATATGCATTAGCCCCCAAGTGCCAAGTGCATAACTTGTTATGTGGTTGGTACTTCAATCCTTGTACCATTTTGCTGAATCATATAACTGCTTGCATGCAGGCTGAGCTGAAGACGAAAGAAAGCCAAACCGCCAACCTTCAAGAAAACCTGAAAACCCAACAAGCTGAAACCTCCAAAGCAAAAGAGGAACTAGCCAGCGTTTTAAGCGCCATGGAGCAGCTTAAGGAGAGCTTCAAGAAGAAGCAAGCGGATTGGGCCACTGAAAAGTCCACTTTAATCAAGTGAGCAGAGGATGCCGAGGCTGCACTCAAACCGGTGGCGGATGAATTGACCAGTATAAAGCGGCACGTGCATACTATGACTACTGCCATCTTTGGTAAGCCAGTTTGACTTCTGAATTGACTCGGCCTTCTTACAGAGTTGCCGGTTTAACCCTTATGATATTTTAGGGACACACACTGGTCACTTGGGTTCAGATGTGCGGAAAAAAATTGAAAGCCGTCTACACGTTGGTCGAACAGCTGTATACTGGCGCGCAGCGGATCATCTGTACCGCATCTCACAACAAACCGGTGCCCACTTTGATTCAAGATACCCTGATGAAGCTGTCGGTGCTTCCCGCCTGGGTTGAAGAGCTGAAGAAATCTGCTGCTCGAACCGGTGCGATCAATGCCTTAATGCGGGCAAAAGCCTGGGTGCCGGATTTTGATCCTATTGAAGCGGCTCAGGGCTATCCCAGCTTGAAAGAAGATGGGTTAGAATTGAGTGAAGCGGATCAGCGAGCCATAAACCAGGAGGTGCGTCCACTAGCTTGTCAACTGGCTGAAGAAGCAGACTTGTCTTGTTATCAAGCTCAATATGATAATTAGAACAAGTGAATAGCTGCCCCAATTCATGAGTCGGAAAATCTTATCCCTCCAATCCGTAAGCACACTTATGCTCCCGATATTGACCCGTCATTGCTGATCCACGATGAAGCTGTTTTTCAAGCATTAATGGGAATCGACTAGACAACTGTTGATTTCCAGCCACTGGGTAGAGAAACGGAGGCTGAAGTGGTGCAAGGTGACCCACAACCATCAGGCCAGGCTGGTGCCAAGCTTGAACCGGAAGTTGGTTTTGAAACTGCCTCTTCTTTGCGAAAAATAATGACATTATTATGGGCACCGTGTTGCCTTGTAATAGGCTAGCTGATACTTTCGATGTTGATATGCCTTCGTGCATAATTTGTTCTTCCCGTGGTGATGAACTTTCCAAAGCACCTTCTGCAATAAAAAAACTCTTCAAGTGCCACCGCGGTTGTACCGTCCGGCGGAATATGATGTCTGCATATATGAAGTCAAAACATCCAAAAAAATTCTTAAGTATATGATCAAATTTTGTGATACATAATAACTGCCCTCGTTGAGCATGAAGTTGGCTTGGCCAATCTTGAAGCGGAGTTGTGCAAACCCACACTGTTGGAGGAGATAACAACTCCTGTATATATATGACGCTGGTTTACCATGTAAACCGTGCCGGGTTATAATAAACACCGTGTTACTCCATAAGAGGAAGTTAACAACATGGATCAAACCAAGCAAATAGTCTCCGGATTGACGTGAACTGTGTTCCATCAATTGATCAGTTTAAAAACTTTGTCGGTTTAGAAAACGCAATACAAAGAAAAAAAACCCCTTTAAAGAAAAGAATAAATCAAGTGCAAAGACAAAATCGTTGCAAAATAAAGGTTTATTTGAGCTGATCAGATGGTGTTACCATGGCCGAACACGACCAAGCTCCCATTAGGTGTAACTATGTTTCTAGTCAGCCAGGTCCCCAAATGAAACCGTGGCATTTATGCCGATCAAGTGGCATGATCATGGTTCGGGTTTGACCAAGCCCCCAAGTGATTATGTGGCCTTAGGCCGACCAAGAGGCATGACTGGTTCAGACGTGACCAAGTCCCCGAATGATCTGGTGGCTCTCGCCTATCAAGAGGCATGGTATTGGTTCGGACACGACCAATCCTCCAAGTGATATGATGCTTTTGTAAAGCTAACTCAAGGGGTAAACCGGAGGCCGCTTTAGAGCAACTCCGTGTAACCTCACATGATGTAAAAGAAACAGATACCCCGCTTTAGCTGAGGCTCCGGTTTATTATATTTAATCATAATATATACATTGTCGTAATATGTACATAAGTATAGCCAATGGCTCAGGTATAGTAAGGCCGAAGATGAGCTATGTTCCACGGCCTGTTGGTCTCCTCCTCTGATGTGTGTGAGTCTTTATGCTCTCGAATATCGATCAGATAGTATGACCCGTTGTGCAGATTCTTGCTGATCACAAAAGGCCCCTCCCAAGGTGGGGATAGCTTATGCATATCAGTCTGATCTTGGATGAGCCGAAGCACCAAATCTCCTTCCTGAAAGGCTCTGGTTCTGACTCGACGACTGTGATAACAACGAAGATCCTACTGGTAAATCGTCGATCGGGCGGCTGCGATGTCACGCTCTTCATCCAACCGGTCCAAAGCATCTTGCCGTGCTGTCTCGTTGTCCGCTTCAATATAAGCCATCACACGAGGTGAATCATGACGGATATCACTGGGGAGAACCGCCTCCGCTCCATAAACCATGAAGAACGGTGTGTATCCTGTTGATCTGTTGGGTGTTGTATTGATGCTCCATAACACAGATGGTAATTCTTCTACCTAACAACCCGACGTTCTCTGCAAAGGAACCATGAGCCGGGGCTTGATGCCTCTCAAGATCTCTTGATTAGCTCTTTATGCTTGACCATTGGACTGTGGATGTGCCACTGATGAAACGTCGAGCCGGATGTGCTCCCATTCGCAGAACTCTTTCATAGCACCTTTGGACAAATTGGTACCATTATCTGTGATAATACTGTGCGGAAAGCCAAACCGGAAAATCACCTTTTTGATGAACTGAACCGCCGTGGCCGCATCACACTTGCTAACAGGTTCTGCCTCCACCCACTTTGTAAACTTGTCAACCGCCACCAGGAGGTGGGTCTTCTTATTTTTGGACCTTTTGAAAGGCCCAACCATATCCAGCCCCCAAGTCGCAAACGGCCAAGTAATTGGAATCATTCTCAATTCTTGAGCCGGTACATGAGCACGTCTTGAAAACCTTTGGCAACCATCACATCTCTGACCAGATCCTCCGCATCAGCATGAGCAGTTAACCAATAGAAGCCATGGCGAAACGCTTTAGCCACCAGAGACTTTGAACCGGCGTGGTGACCACAATCTCCTTCGTGGATCTCATGCAAAATTTCATGGCCTTCTTCTGGAGACACGCAGCGTTGAAAAGCTCTTGACACACTGCAATGATGTAACTCACTGTTAATAATAGCCATGGACTTCGATCACCGGATTATCTGCCGGGCTAGAATCTCATCCTCTAGCAACTCGCCCCGGTTCTTGTACGCCAGGTAAGGAAGCGTCCAATCCGGAATAACTTGAAGAGCTGCCACCAATTGAACCTCCGGATCAGGAATAGCCAAATCCTCTTCACCAGGGATCTTGACCGACGGGTTGTGCAACACATCCAGAAAAACATTGGGCGGGACCGGTTTGCGCTGAGAGCCCAGCCGGCTTAAAGCATCCGCTGCTTCATTTTTCCGCTGGTCCACGTGGTCCACCTGATAGCCTTTGAAATAACCTGCAACAGTATCCACCTCACGACGATATGCTGCCATGAGTGGGTCCTTGGAGTCCCAAGTGCCAGACACTTGCTGGGCCACAAGGTCCGAGTCACCGAAGCACTTAACTCGACTTAGATTCATCTTCTTAGCCATCCGGAGAGCATGGAGCAAGGCTTCATACTCAGCTGCATTGTTAGTACAAGGGAACATTAAGCGGAGAACATAACAAAACTTATCACCTTGTGGGGAAGTTAATATGACTCCAGCCCCCGAGCCTTCCAACTGCCTGGATCCGTCAAAATGGATGGTCCAATATGTGTGATCCGACTTTTCTTCAGGTGCTTGCATTTCCGTCCAATCATTGATGAAATCAACAAGTGCTTGAGACTTCACCGCTGTCCGAGGCACATACTTCAAACCGTACGGCCCCAGCTCTATAGCCCACTTTGCAATCCGGCCAGTTGCTTCCCGGTTCTGGATGATATCTCCCAAAGGAGCAGAACTGACCACCGTAATTGGGTGCCCTTGGAAGTATTGTTTAAGCTTCCGGCCTGCCATAAAAACTCCATACACCAGCTTCTGCCAATGCGTATACCTTTGCTTGGACTCGATTAGTACCTCGCTGATATAATAGACCGGACGTTGAACCGGATGCTCCTTACCGGCCTCCTTTTGTTCCACCACAATGGCCACACTGACCGCCCGAACATTGGCAGCAACATATAGCAGCAACGGCTCCTTGTCAATGGGAGTGGCGAGCACCGGCGCATTGGCCAATTGCCGCTTTAAGTCCTCAAACGCTTCATCAGCAGCAGAACTCCAGACAAACTGATTCGTCTTTTTCAACATCTGATACAAAGGGATTGCCTTCTCACCAAGACGACTGATAAATCAGCTTAATGCTGCAATCCGGCCGGCCAGTCATTGAACATCATTGATACACTTTGGTTTAGCCAGGGAGGTGATGGCCGTGATCTTCTCCGGATTAGCCTCAATTCCCCTGTTGGACACCAGAAAACCCAATAGCTTGCCCTCCGGTACACCAAAAACACACTTGTCCGGATTAAGCATCATCTTGTATGTCCTCAGGTTATCAAAAGTTTCCTTCAAATCATCAATCAAAGTCTCCTTCTCCCTAGACTTAACCACGATATCATCCACGTAAGCATGTACATTACGGCCAATCTGCTTGTGAAGACAATTTTGTACACACCGTTGATAAGTTGCCTGGGCACTCTTGAGCCAGAAGGGCATAGACACATAGCAGAAGGCTCCAAAGGGGGTTATAAATGCCGTCTTCTCCTGGTCCTTAACTGCCATTTTGATCTGATGATAGCCAGAGTATGCATCCAAAAAAACTTAAACGCTCACAACCCGCCGTAGCATCAATAATTTGATCAATACGGGGGAGGGCAAAAGGATCTGCTGGACAAGCTTTATTAAGATCTGTGTAATCCACACACATGCGCCAGGTGCCATTTTTCTGGAGGACCAGTACCGGATTGGCAAGCCACTCAGGGTGAAAAACTTCAACAATAAAGCCAGCTACTAAGAGCCTGGCTACCTCTTCTCCAATCGCCTTGCGTCTTTCTTCGTTAAACCGGCGGAGGAACTATTTCACCGGTTTATATTTAGGATCCACATTAAGGGTGTGCTCAGCGAGTTGCCTCGGTACACCTGACATGTCAGAGGGCTTCCATGCAAAAATGTCCCGATTCTCACGGATGAACTCGATGAGCGCGCTTTCCTATTTCGGATCCAAGTTGGCACTGATGCTGAACTGCTTGGACGAATCGCCAGGTACGAAGTCAACACGCTTAGTTTCTGCTGCCGATTTGAACTTCAGGGCCGGATCATGCTCCGTAGTTGGCTTTTTTAACGGAGTCATATCCGCCGGATCAACATTGTCCTTATAGTACTTTAACTCCTTGGTGGCACAAACCGACTCTGCATAAGCCGCATCTCCTTCCTCGCACTCCAAAGCAATTTTGCGGCTTCCGTGAACCGTTATTGTCCCTCTGTGACCCGGCATCTTGAGCTGCAAATACACATAACAGGGCCGTGCCATAAACTTGGCGTAAGCCGGTCGCCCAAACAGGGCGTGATATGGACTATGGATTTTCACCACTTCAAACGTCAATGTCTCCGACCCGGAATCATGGTCATCCCCAAAGGCCATTTCCAGAGCTATCTTACCAACGGGGTATGCTGATCTGCCAGGCACTACACCGTGGAATACTGTATTAGACGGTTTGAGATTCTTATCTATTAGTCCCATACGACGGAAGGTCTCATAGTACAGGATGTTAATGCTGCTCCCTCCATCCATGAGCACCTTGGTGAACTTGTAACCTCCCACCTAAGGCGCCACCACCAGAGCCAACTGACCCGGATTATCGACCTGGGGAGGGTGATCTTCTCTGCTCCATATGATGGGCTGCTCAGACCAACATAGATAATGGGGTATGGCCGGTTCAACAGAGTTGACCGCCCGCTTCTGAACCTTCCAGTCTTGCTTGTCCAAGCTAGTGGTGAAGACATGGTACTGCCCACTACTCAGCTGCTTTGGGTTGCTCTGGTAACCTGACTGTCGCTGCTGTTGGTTGTAACCACCCTGGTTGTTCTGACTATTTTGACCATTATGTCCGCCCGGATTACCATTGAATCCTGAACCGGAACTTCCTCCACCGTAACCCGGCCCGGATCCTGAGCCACCGCCAGATTCGTGATCATACTGGAAATTATTAGAATTCTTGAACTCCTGCATAATAAAGCAATCCTTCCAAAGGTGGTTTGCTGGCACCTCCTTCGTCCCATGTTTTGGACAGGGCTGGTTTAACAGATAGTTTAGGCGGTTTGGGTTAGGGTTGGGTGCTCCATTACGATTTTTCGGTGTAACCTTGCGTCGCTGGCCATTGTCCTATGTGTTGGTATTGGCCACAAAGTCCATGTTACCATCCGCTTTACGCTTGCCTCCACCACCATTGTCTGCCCAGTGATGCTGCTGACCTTTGGAGCTGTTGTTCTTCTTCCCTTTTCCTGTCTTGTCATCAGATTCGGGGTCCTTGGTACTATCAGAATCAACATATTTCACCAAAGCGGCCATGAGGGTCCCCATGTCGGTGCAATGACGCTTCATCCGTCCCAACTTTAGCTTCAGGGGCCTAAACCGGCAGTTGCCTTCTAGGGTTAATACTGCGGTGTCGGCGTTGATGCGGTCTGAGGAGTGCAACACTTGTGAAACCCGACGCACCCAATGAGTCGTTGATTCTCCTTCCTCCTGTACGCATGCAGCTAAGTCTACTACCGACATAGGCTGTTTACAGGTATCCTTGAAATTGCTGATAAACCGGGCTCGCAACTGGGCCCATGAACTGATAGAATTAGCCGGCAAGCTTTTTAACCAAGTACGGGCCGTTCCTTCAAGCATCATGGTGAAGTATTTCGCACACGCCGCGTCATCCACATCAAGCATCTCCATGGCCATCTCATAGCTCTCAACCCATGTCTCCGGAGGTTGATCTGCCGTGTAATTCGGTACCTTGCGCGGGCCTTTGAAATCCTTGGGCAGGCGCACGTTGCGTAAAGCGGGGATAAGGCAAGGCACCCCCAAAGAACTAGAAGTAACACCAGGTTCAGTCGAGGTGGTTGGACGAACCGGCGTGAGCTGCCGAGCCTGATGCTGTGCGGCTAACTCGGCCTCCCTGCGCGCGCGGGCCCGGTCCACCACTCCTTGAGCGTTATCAGCACCACCCGCCGGGTTGTTGTCACGGGGTGCTCCCCATCATTCGTTACTCGACACTGCCGGTTCATCCATATGTCTGCTATAGCTCCAGCTTGGACGGGGGGTCGAGTGGATCCGGTCACGGCTGTACGAGTATGCTTCCTGTTGGGCCAAAGCCGTCCTCAGAAGTTCCTTGACTCGTCACGTCTCTACTGCCTGCAGCGAGTCACCTTCAATTGGAACAGCCTCCAGCCGTGCAGCAGCGGCAACAAGATTGTCCATTGGGTTGGAGTAGTGACCCGGAGGTGTTAAAGCAGCCTGAGGTATGATGGTGTTTTGATGAGGCGGGTCCATCTGACGAGGCTGAACCGGTGCACCGGTCCCAGGGGCTTCTGCCCGGTTTCCCTCCAGCGGATTGCCGGCTCTTGGTCCTGGAGTGTTGAAAAGGTCTCTGGCCTCGAAAACCGGAGGTAAACGGGATCGGTGTTTCCTCCTCATGACTTCATGCGACGCGTTCTGGTCCAACATAAGCCGGTAGGCCTGTGTGTCTAAAGCGGCCCGCTCTGCGGCCATCCTGGCGTCCTCGGCTGCCAGATCTGCCTTGGCCTGGGTGATCTATCCCTTTACCTTTGCGATCTCTGCGTTGTGAACATCCTGATCCGGTGGATTAACCTCTGCCACAAGCACAGCCAACACATCAAATAGTTCTGATAGAACCTGAGCCGGCGGGCGCACAGGGCTTCCTGCCCCGGCAGCCGTCACCGCTGCTAAATCGGAGATCGTTGCCGTAGTTGTCGAAGAATGAAGCGCCGCTTGTGTTCCGGCCATGAATATTCCAACCCGGTTGGGCAGATCAGAGGGGTCCCGAATACTATCGCCATCGGAACAGCTCCCAATCCGGCCATCTTGTAGCTGATAAAGAGATTCGGTTTCTCCGGTCGAAGACTTGTCACCGGAACAAACAACGGTCGCACCGCAAAATTCCGATCTGTCCTCATAACCTCCTCCATGGATGACTCCCACGAAGGCACGCTTTACGACCGGTTTAACCCGGGCGGATCGTGCACGCTGAGCCATCTCGACGAGGTCGGTGCAGATGTCCAGCTCAGGGCCCGGTTCACCGATCTTGCCAATGAAAACGTGAATGCCACCAAAGGGGACCCGATACCCGTACTCAATTGAGCCGGCCTCGGGGCCCCAGCCCGCGTCGTCGATGTAGAGCTTGCTGCGACGACTCTTAGTCATCCGGCCTACAGCGTAGCCCTCAAGTCCTTCAAAGCGGCCCTCCAAGAACCGGAAACCATCGTGTGATAGCCCCACAGTGGGCGCCAACTGTCGTGGTTTTGCCACAGCAGATGTCCTAGAGAAAGGACTTAGTCGTGGAGCCATCGCGACGGGTTAGCTTGAAGGGGTTAAAGCGGACACAGGGACGCAAGAGGGTTTATACTAGTTCGGCCCCTTCAATGAGGGTAAAAGCCTACGTCTAGTTCTGATGGAATTGATGGGGTTTCGATGACTAGGGAACAAATAAGCTTCGCCTATGTCTCGAGTTGTTGTCTGTTCCTCCTCAACCGCTGCCGGGTCGTCCCCTTATATACACGGGTGACACCCGTCGGTTCACAGAATCCCAACACTGGTCGATATTCGTATCCGGGTTGGTCTCTCCTTATTCCTAACTTACAATACAAGTTTATATACAAATTCTGGTTTACAGCTACAAGTCTTGAACAGACTACGGGCCTTAGGCCCTCATCTGCCTTCTTGGGCTTTATCACTTCTGGAACTACTGATGAAGTTGACCCGGCCCAGATAGGCCGGTTTACGCCCAGCAGTAATATCCCCAACACATAGTTAATGAGAAAAGAAATCATGATTCCACTAGAATTGATAAACTTGAGGATATTATTACCAACTTGGGAACCGCTTTTTCTTCCGTAAAGAATACTCCAAGTCCTCCCTGGTGAAACTATGTACCTAGGGTAGGGTCATGGATCTGTCCAAGAAACCCTCCCCAAGGGCATCTCTAAAGGAACCAGAAGCGGTCGAAGAAAAATCATCATCCACTCGACCGTGAAGCTATGTTCCACTCGACAGTGTAGAAGACGCTCGACTATGCGAACAACCACTCGACGATACGAGAAACCTCTCGGAGTGTAGAAGGCCTAACGTCACTCAGGATGACAACGGTCGGTCATTCACCCTGCAACCTTAAAGATCATTTATATCTCTTTATTACTAGTGTTACCAGTAACGCCCTGCCTTAATGTACATTGAACCCTCTGTGTCGTGGGCTGGCTGGGTTCCTGGCGCACTCTATATAAGCCACCCCCCTCCACAGGCACAAGGGTTCGCACCTTTTGTAATTCACGCACATATATCCAGTCGACCGCCTCAGGGCTCTGAGACGTAGGGTTGTTACTTCCTCCGAGAAGGGCCTGAACTCGTAAAACTCGTGTGTACAACTCCTCCATAGCTAGGATCTGGCCTCTATATTCTTACCCCCCTATTCTACTGTCAGGCTTAGAACCACGATAGTTGGCACCCACCTTGGGGCAGGTGTCTTAGCGACTTTTTGGAGAAGTTGCAATTTTTTTGATCCCCTTCATCATGGTTTCAGGCGGAGTTTTGGCTGAGGGCCACGAGATCCGTCTCGGCGCGCTCGTGTTTGTCGCCGACGAATCCGTTTGGCTTCAGGAGGCTCCACTCGACGTCGACGCACTCCCCGCTCGCGGGGCGACGCACTTTCGCGCGTGTGTCCGTGGCGTCCTCCTATGGCAGCCGTCGACCCAGTATCAGTCGGTTCTAACAACTTTCACCCTTCCTGTGGCCCGCCAGAGCAAACGTTCTGGTCGGTCGAGGCTTCAGCGGTGGGTGAGGCATGCGGCGGCTCGCCAGTTGGCCACCCCTCAAGTCGCGGCAATCGAGCCCGACGAAACTCTCTATGGCCTGTTCGATCTATCGACTGGCTCCATAGAGACTGCATTCGAGTGCGACAGCAGCGACCTAGCGGCAGAAGTTTTGATGGTCAATGGACCATGCAGTCCACCTGGCTTCACTCGTGAAGACGGAGGTGATGGGGACGGTGATCCGTCACGCGTTCATGAAGAGTACCGCCCCGAACCCCTCTCTTCGCAGCAGAGGGAGGAACTTCGCCGCCGGAACATGGATGCATTGCATACTCCTATAGTTGGAGAAACCCCTGAGGCCCAGGCCTGGGAGCAGGCGCGCCTGGCCAACTTGGCTGGGCGCACTCGACTGGAGAACCTCCAGCGCGCACTCGACGATCGCGCTTGGTAGCGTGCTCCCGAATCCAGTCGACGCCAACTTTTTCCGCCTTCGACTCAGGTATGCCGAACCCCAATCTAGAATCTAGCAGCTGCTGCCCGGATAGCGGAGTCGATCCAACCTTCCCAGTCAAAAGATGGCTGAGGTCTGGTACAGATCCGAGCTTTGCTCCGGGCCACGGGAGAACAGAATACAGCCATATCTCAGTCGCGGAATAGGATCCATAGCCGATCCGTGGTTGCAGACACAGTTCCTTCAGCTCACAGCCCAAGATCGCCCCCGAGGCGTGAGGGACGTGGAGATCGATGAGATCAGTACAGAAAACCGTGAGCAGTATGATCATCGAGTCGATCGCAATGATCGTCATCGAGTGCCCACGCCTCCCCCACGGAGTGGGTCGTATGTGCCTCGGCAACATGATGACAGGCGCCCTCACAGTGTTGGGTGAGGGATTCCAGTCGACCCCAGGGGGCCAGGCTTTGATGCGAGATCTATTCTCATTCAGGGCTTGGTCGACAGAAACAGAGCTCACCGAGGGGGCCATGACAGAGATTCGCAAACCAGCAGCAGGGTGCATGTCTCAGGTCCAGAGTGCTTCAACAGAGCCATCAAGGTTGCAGTGATTCCCCCAACTTCAGGTTGGCGACTGGAGTCAGTAAGTTCACTGGTGAGTCCAAGCCTAGCACTTGGCTTGAAGACTACCGAGTGGCTGTCCAGATTGGTGGCGGCAATGATGAAGTGGCCATGAAACACCTTCCTCTAATGTTGGAGGGCTCGGCTAGAGCATGGCTGAATCAGTTGGCTCCTAGCAGTATTTATGCTTGGGAAGATCTCACCCGAGTGTTTGTCAGAACATTCGAGGGCACATGCAAATGGCCAGCGGGTTTGACAGAATTACAGTGTTGTGTTCAGAAACCGCACAAGCTCGCCCCGGCTTGGGAAGGCCCCTTCATCATCACCAAAGTCCTCCACAATGGAGCATACCATCTTTACAGTGTTGAGCATCAGAAAGACGAGCCACGGGCTTGGAACGCGGAGCTGCTCCACCCCTTTTATACTTAAGCACTCATTCGAATAAAATGTAATTAGAAGTACCTTTGTAATTTGTTCGTCAAAGACAAGAGCTTTTCAGTCTTCTCGCATGATTGTTGTTGCTTTTATTTACCTCTAAAATCCCCCAGTGGGTGGGCTTAGCCGTGAATCCGTTTCGCCTAAGTTCGAAAGAAAATCCAACAGAGTGGTGAGCAATCCTCCCACTTGGGGGCTTAGCTGCATTCCAGTACTCTCCTAAGTTCTCTCACACGGAGACTTAGTTGCAGTTCGGTACTCGCCTAAGTTTGAACAAATCCTACCGAGTGGAGAGCAATCCTCCCACTCGGGGGCTTAGCTGCAGTCCAGTACTCGCCTAAGTTCTCTCACTCGAAGACTTAGCTATAGTGCGGTACTCTTCTAAGTTTGAAAAAATCCTACCGAGTGGAGAGCAATCCTCCCACTCGGGGGCTTAGCTGCAGTCCAGTACTCGCCTAAGTTCTCTCACTTCGAGACTTAGCTGCAGTCCGGTACTCGCCTAAGTTTGAAAAAATTCTACCGAGCAGAGAGCAATCCTCCCACTCAAGGGCTTAGCTGCAGTCCAGTACTCGCCTAAGTTCTCTCACTCGGAGACTTAGCTGCAGTCCGGTACTCGCCTAAGTTTGAAAAAATCCTACCGAGTGGAGAGCAATCCTCCCACTCGGGGGCTTAGCTACAGTCCAGTACTCGCCTAAGTTCTCTCACTTGGAGACTTAGCTGCAGTCCGGTACTCGCCTAAGTTTGAAAAAAATCCTACCGAGCGGAGAGCAATCCTCCCACTCGGGGGCTTAGCTGCAGTCCAGTACTCGCCTAAGTTCTCTCACTCGGAGACTTAGCTGCGGTCCGGTTCTAGCCTAAGTTGGAAAAAATCCCACCGAGTGGAGAGCAATCCTCCCACTCGAGGGCTTAGCTGCAGTCCAGTACTCGCCTAAGTTTAAAAAATCCTACCGAGTGGAGAGCAACTCTCCCACTCGGGAGCTTAGTTGCAGTCCAGTACTCGCCTAAGTTTAAAAAAATCCTACCGAGTGGAGAGCAACCCTCCCACTCGGGGGCTTAACTGCAGTCTGGTACTCGCCTAGGCTCTCCCACTCGGGGGCTTAGCTGCAGTCCAGTACCCGCCTAAGCCCTCCCAATCGGAGGCTTAGCTGCAGTCTAGTACTCGCCTAAGTTTTAAAAATCCTACCGAGTGGAGAGCAACCCTCCCACTCGGGGGCTTAGCTGCAGTCTAGTACTCGCCTAAGCTCTCCCACTCGGAGGCTTAGCTACAGTCCAGTACTCGCCTAAGTTTAAAAAATCCTACCGAGTGGAGAGCAACCCTCCCACTCGGGGGCTTAGCTGCAGTCTAGTACTCGCCTAAGCTCTCCCACTCGGAGGCTTAGCTGCAGTCCAGTACTCGCCTAAGTTTAAAAAATCCTACTGAGTGGAGAGCAACCCTCCCACTCGGGGGCTTAGCTGCAGTCTAGTACTCGCCTAAGTTTAAAAAATCCTACCGAGTGGAGAGCAACCCTCCCACTCGGGGGCTTAGCTGCAGTCTAGTACTCGCCTAAGCTCTCCCACCCGGAGGCTTAGCTACAGTCCAGTACTCGCCTAAGTTTGTAAAATCCTACCGAGTGGGGAGCAACCCTCCCACTCGGAGGTTCGGAGCTACGCCACAAGTACAATGTGCGCTCCATCCCTATCCGCAAGGACAACGTGGTGCAGGTCGACTACAACCTTCTCCTTCGGAGCTACGCCACAAGTACAACGTGCGCTCCATCCCTATCCGCAAGGACGACGAGGTGCAGGTCAACTGCAACCTTCTCCTTCGGAGCTATGCCACAAGTACAACGTGCGCTCCATCCCTATCCACAAGGACGACGAAGCGCAGGTCGACTCGGGTCGCCACCTCAGAGCTGCATCTCCAGCACAAAGACTATTCCGAATAGAGAACAAAGTCCACTTGAAGGCAAAACGCAAGCATATTCGGAAATAAACCAAATTCGGATAAATCCTAAGGTTCCAAGCAGCAAACCAAAAGTATTTGAGCATCAAGCCCGAAGGAGTTTAATGGTTACAGCAACCACTCAGCATTCCGAGGCAAATTTAAAGCAGATTCAAGTCTCATAAGTTTGTTCACTTGGCAGGAGGAGGGCTGGCAAGCTCTACGAATTCGTCCAGGTCGATCCCATCCGCGATTCGAGTGGCAGCAGCGATGAAAGTCTCCATGAAGGACTGGAAGTCATGCTTTTTGGTGTTAGCGACCTTGATCGCCGCCAGCTTGTCTTCACGAGCTTCCTTGCAGTGGACTCGCACCAAGGACAACACCACGTTAGCACCACACCGGGCGGAGGACTTCTTCCATTCATGCACTCGGTCAAGGATCTCGTTGAGTCGAGCCGTCAGGGATTCCAGGTCATTTTGAAGCGTCGCCCTTGGCCAGAGCAATGAGTCGACTTGTGAGACTGCCTCCTTCAGGCGCGCGAGGTAGCTTGTGACGCTGGCGACACGAGACTCCAATCGGAGCACGTTCATTGCAGTTTCGTCGCAAACTAGAGAAGCGATAGGGTCCAGACCCGTCTCAACCTTTCCAGTTTCCTCGTCAAAGTCTTGCCAGAATTCTGCAGCCAAAAATTAGTGAGTCAACCGGATAGGATCCGTTCGCAAGCATCAACACAGTCGGTTTAAAAGAAATACCTTCCAGCATAAGATAAAGCTTCTTGGCGAGAGTTCTCAAATAAGCCTCCATGTCATTCCTCTTGTGGACCGCAGACTCCAGCTTTTGGTTCAGGGTAATTTTGTCCTTTTTCAGACGAGTCACCTCTCGGTTAGACTCGTTGAGACAGGAGCTAAGTCTCCAACGTATCTATAATTTTTGATTGCTCCATGCTATATTATCTACTGTTTTGGACATTATTGGGCTTTATTATCCACTATTATATTATTTTTGGGACTAACCTATTAACCGGAGGCCCAGCCCAGAATTGTTGTTTTTTTGCCTGTTTTAGGGTTTCGAAGAAAAGGAATATAAAACAAAGTCCAAACGAAATGAAACCTTCGGGAACGTGATTTTCTCAATGAATAAGACCCAGGAGACTTGGACCCTACGTCAAGACACAAAAGAGGAGGCCACGAGGTAGGGGGCGCGCCTACCCCCCAGGCGCGCCCTCGACCCTCGTGGGCCCCCTGTTGCTCCACCGACGTACTCCTTCCTCCTATATATACCTACGTACCCCCAAACAATCAGATACAGAGCCAAAACCCTAATTCCACTGCCGCAACTTACTATATCCACGAGATCCCATCTTGGGGCATGTTTTGGAGCTTCGCTGGAGGGGGCATCGAACACGGAGGGCTTCTACATCAACACCATAGCCCCTCCGATGAAGTGTGAGTAGTTCACCTCAGACCTACGGGTCCATAGTTAGTAGCTCGATGGCTTCTTCTCTCTTTTTGGATCTCAATACAATGTTCTCCCCCTCTCTTGTGGAGATCTATTCGATGTAATCTTCTTTTTGCGGTGTGTTTGTTGAGACCGATGAATTGTGGGTTTATGATCAAGTCTATCTATGAACAATATTTGAATCTTCTCTGAATTCTTTTATGTATGATTGGTTATCTTTGCAAGTCTCTTCGAATTATCAGTTTGGTATGGCCTACTAGCTTGATCTTTCTTGCAATGGGAGAAGTGCTTAGCTTTGGGTTCAATCATGCAGTGTCCTTTCCCAGTGATAGTAGGGGCAGCAAGGCACGTACTGTATTGTTGCCCTCGAGGATAACAAGATGGGGTTTTCATCATATTGCATGAGTTTATCCCTTTACATCATGTCATCTTGCTTAGGGCATTACTCTATTTTCATTAAATTAATACTCTAGATGCATGCCGGATAGCGGTTGATGAGTGGAGTAATAGTAGTAGATGCAGGTAGGAGTCGGTCTACTTGTCTCGGACGTGATGAGTGGATCATACCTAGATATTCTCATAACTATGCTCAATTCTGTCAATTGCTCAACAGTAATTTGCTCACCCACCGTAGAATACTTATGCTCTCGAGAGAAGCCACTAGTGAAACCTATGGCCCCCAGGTCTATCTTCATCATATTAATCTCCCAATACTTAGTTATTTCCTTTGCTTTTTTACTTTGCTTTTATTTTACTTTGCATCTTTATCATAAAAATACCAAAAATATTATCTTATCATATCTATCAGATCCCACTCTCGTAAGTGGCCGTGTAGGGATTGACAACCCCTTATCGCGTTGGTTGCGAGGACTTATTTGTTTTGTGCAGGTGCGAGGTTACCATGGTTCTCAAAAACTAAGGGAAATACTTACGCTACTTTGCTGCATCATCCCTTCCTCTTCGGGGAAAACCAACGCAGTGCTCAAGAGGTAGCAGTCGTCGTGCTGCCGGAGCTCTTCCTCAACTTCTCCTCTCCCCTTGCTCTATCAAGAAGGAGGAGATGTCCCCGGGTTGTACGTGTGTTGAACGCGGAGGCACCGTTGTTCGGCGCTTAGATCGGAATCAATCGCGATCTGAATTGCTGCGAGTATGACTCCTTCATCCGCGTTCTTGTAACGCTTCCGCATCGCGATCTTCAAGGGTATGAAGATACACTCCCCTCTCTCTCGTTGCTAGTCTCTCCATACATTGATCTTGGTGATGCGTAGAAATTTTTTAATTTCTGCAACGATCCCCAACAATGGCATCATGAGCTAGGTCTATGCGTAGTTTCTATGCATGAGTAGAAGACAAGTTGTTGTGGGCATTGATTTTGTCAATTTACTTGCCATTACTAGTCTTATCTTGATTCGGCGGCATCGTGGGATGAAGCAGCCTGGACCGACCTTACACGTACGCTTACATGAGACAAGTTCCACCGACTGACATGCACTAGTTGCATAAGGTGGCTAGCGGGTGTCTGTCTCTCCCACTTTAGTCGGATCGGATTCGATGAAAAGGGTCCTTATGAAGGGTAAATAGAAATTGGCATATCACGTTGTGGTTTTGGCGTAGGTAAGAAACGTTCTTGCTAGAAACCTATAGCAGCCACGTAAAAACTTGCAACAACAATTAGAGGACGTATAACTTGTTCTCGCAGCATATGCCGTGTGATGTGATATGGCCAAAAGGATTTGATGAATGATATATGTGATGTATGAGATTGATCATGTTCTTGTAATAGGAATCATGACTTGCATGTCGATGAGTATGACAGCCGGCAGGAGCCATAGGAGTTGTCTTAATTTATTGTATGACCTGCGTGTCAATGAAAATGCCATGTAATTACTTTACTTTATTGCTAACCGTTAGCCATAGTAGTAGAAGTAATAGTTGGCGAGACAACTTCACAAAGAAACTATGATGGAGATCACGGTGTCATGCCGGTGACGATGATGATCATGGCGCCCCAAAGATGGAGATCAAAAGGAGCAAAATGATATTGGCCATATCATGTCACTATTTGATTGCATGTGATGTTTGTCATGTTTATACATCTTATTTGCTTAGAACGACAGTAGCTTAAATAAGATGATCCCTCGCTAAAATTTCAAGAAAGTGTTCCCCCTAACTGTGCACCATTGCGAAGGTTCGTTGTTTCGAAGCACCACAGGATGATCGGGTGTGATAGATTCTAACATTCGAATACAACCGGTGTAAGCCAGACTTACACGTGCAAAACACTTAGGTTGACTTGACGAGCCTAGCATGTACAGACATGGCCTCGGAACACGAGAGACTGAAAGGTTGAACATGAGTCATATAGTAGATACGATCAACATGGAGATGTTCACCGTTGATGACTAGTCTGTCTCACGTGATGATCGGACACGGCCTAGTTGATTCAGATCATGTATCACTTAGATGACTAGAGGGATGTCTGTCTGAGTGGGAGTTCATGAAATAATTTGATTAGATGAACTTAATTATCATGAACATAGTCTAAAATCTTTGCAATGTGTCTTGTAGATCAAATGACCCACGCTAATGTTGCCCTCAACTTCAACGCGTTCCTAGAGAAAACCAAGCTGAAAGACGATGGTAGCAACTATACGGACTGGGTCCGTAACTTGAGGATCATCCTCATAGCTGCCAAGAAAGCATATGTCCTTGAAGCACCGCTAGGTGAAGCGCCAATTTTCCCAGCAACTCAAGACATTATGAACGCCTGGCAGTCGCGTAGTGATGATTACTCCCTGGTTCAGTGCGGCATGCTTTACAGCTTAGAACCAGGGCTCCAAAAGCGTTTTGAGCAACACGGAGCATATGAGATGTTCCAATAGCTGAAAATGGTTTTCCAAGCTCATGCCTGGTCGAGAGATATGAAGTCTCTGACAAGTTCTACAGTTGTAAGATGGAGGAGAATAGTTCTGTCAGTGAGCACATACTCAAAATGTATGGGTTGCACAACCGCTTGTCTCAGCTGGGAGTTAATCTCCCGGATGACGCGGTCGTTGACAGAAACCTTCAGTCGCTCCCACCTAGCTACAAGAGCTTTGTGATGAATTTCAAAATGTAGGGGATGGAGAAAACCATTCCTGAGGTATATTCAATGCTGAAATTACCGGAGGTGGAGATCAAAACGGAACATCAAGTGTTGATGGTCAATAAAACCACTAGTTTCAAGAAAGGCAAGGGTAAGAAGAACTTCAAGAAGGACGGCAAGGGAGTTGCCGCTCCCAGTAAGCTAGTTGCCGGGAAGAAGCCAAAGCCTGGACCCAAGCTTGAGACTGAGTGCTTTTATTGCAAGGGAAACTATCACTGGAAGCGGAACTACCCCAAGTACTTAGCGGATCAGAAGGCCGACAATACCAAAGGTATATATGATATACATGTTATTTATGTGTACCTTACCAGCACTCGTAGTAGCTCCTGGGTATTTGATACCGGTGTGGTTTCTCATATTTGTAACTCAAAACAGGAACTATGGAATAAGCGGAGACTGGCGAAGGACGAGGTGACGATGCGCGTCGGGAATGGTTCCAAGGTTGATGTGATCGCCGTCGGCACGCTCCCTCTACATCTACCTACGGGATTAGTTTTAAACCTCAATAATTGTTATTTGGTACTAGCTTTGAGCATGAACATTGTATCTGGATCTCGTTTAATGCGAGATGGCTACTCATTTAAATCTGAGAATAATGGTTGTTCCATTTATATGAGAGATATGTTTTATGGTCATGCCCCGCTAGTCAATGGTTTATTCTTGTTTAATCTCGAATGTGATGCTACACATATTCATAGTGTGAATGCCAAGAAGTGTAAGGTTGATAATGATAGTCCCACATACTTGTGGCACTGCTGCCTTGGTCACATTGGTGTCAAACACATGAAGAAACTCCATGCAGATGGACTTGTGGAGTCTCTTGATTATGAATCATTTGACACGTGTGAACCATGCCTCATGGGCAAAATGATCAAGACTCCGTTCTCCGGAACAATGGAGTGAGCAACCAACTTGTTGGAAATCATACATACTGATGTGTGCGGTCCAATGAGCATTGAGGCTCGCGGTGGCTATCGTTATGTTCTCACCCTTACTGATGACTTGAGTAGATATGGGCATGTCTACTTAATGAAACACAAGTCTGAGACCTTTGAAAAGTTCAAGGAATTTCAGAATGAGGTAGAGAATCAACCTGACAGGAAAATAAAGTTCTTACGATCAGATCGTGGGGGAGAATATTTGAGTCACAAATTTGGCACACACTTCAGGAAATGTCGAATTGTTTCACAACTCACGCCGCCTGGAACACCTCAGCGTAATGGTGTGTCCGAACATTGTAATCGCACTCTATTGGATATGGTGCAATCTATGATGTCTCTTACCGATCTTCCGCTATAATTTTGGGGTTATGCTTTAGAGACTTCCGCATTCACTTTAAATAGGGCTCTGTCGAAATCCGTTGAGACGACACCATATGAATTATGGTTTGGGAAGAAACCTTAGCTGTCGTTTCTGGAAGTTTGGGGATGCGATGCTTATGTCAAGAAACTTCAACCTGAAAAGCTCGAACCCAAGTAGGAAAAATGCGTCTTCATAGGATACCCTAAGGAAACTATTGGGTATACCTTCTACCTCAGATCCGAAGGCAAGGTCTTTGTTGCCAAGAATGGATCCTTTTTGGAGAAAGAGTTTCTCTCGAAAGAAGTAAGTGGGAGGAAAGTAGAACTTGATGAGGTACTGCCTCTTGAACCGGAGAGTGGCACAGCTCAGGAAGATGTTTCTGTGGTGCCTGCACCGACTAGAGAGGAAGTTAATGATGACGATCATGAAACTTCGGATCAAGTTGCTACTGAACTTCATAGGTCCACAAGGACACGTTCCGCACTAGAGTGGTATGGCAACCCTGTCCTGGAAATCATGTTGTTAGAAAATGGTGAACCTTCAAACTATGAAGAAGCAATGGCGGGCCCGAATTCCAACAAAAAAGCTTGAAGCCATGAAATCCTAGATAGGACCCCCCCTCAAAAAATGAAATCCGAGATAGGATCCATGTATGAAAACGAAGTATGGACTTTGATTGACTTGCCTGATGATCAGCGAGCCATAGAAAATAAATGGATCTTTAAGAAGAAGACAGACGCGGATGGTAATGTGACCATCTATAAGGCTCGGCTTGTCGCTAAGGGTTACCGACAAGTTCAAGGGGTTGACTACGATGAGACCTTCTCACTGTAGCAAAGATGAAGTCCGTCTGAATCATGTTAGCAATTGTCGCATTCTATGATTATGAGATATGGCAGATGGACGTCAAAACGGCATTCCTTAATGGTTTCCTTAAGGAAGAATTGTATATGATGCAGCCGGAAGGTTTTATCGATCCTAAGAATGCTGACAAGGTATGCAAGCTCCAGCGCTCAATCTATGGGCTGGTGCAAGCATCTCGGAGTTGGAACATTCGCTTTGATGACATGATCAAAGCATTTGGGTTTACACAGACTTATGGAGAAGCCTGTGTTTACAAGAAAGTGAGTGGGTGCTCTGTGGCATTTCTCATATTATATGTGGATGACATACTATTGATGGGAAATGATATAGAATTCTTGGAAAGCATAAAGGCCTACTTGAATACGTGTTTTTCAATTGTAACGCCCCGGACACACCCGCCGATGGTCGTTACTCCTGGCGGGATCTAGACTGGCCCCACAGATCAATACTAGTCTTTTCTGCACACTTTGTCCTCACTCGTGCGCACCCGGGAGCAACTTCCTGGTCGATCACCCATCCTGACACTACTCCAAGCTGAGCACGCTTAACTTTGGAGTTCTGTCTGAATGGGCTCCCGGAAAAGAAGGAATTCCTTATTGATATGAGTAGTCTATCATCCCTAATAATCCAGACCATTACATACACCCCCACTCAAAGAAATCGACGTCCTCGTCGGGCCACAGGAACGTTCACTCTTGGCACATACGTCTATGCATCCAGTCCGGTACATGTACCATGCCGTGTGCCACAACAGGTCACAAATGTCATGAACAACATGACCTTGCACCTGTTTGCAAACATCCATGTAACCGCGAGGGACGACTCTGATACTAACTTGTAACGCCCCGGACACACCCGCCGGTGGTCGTTACTCCTGGCGGGATCTAGACTGGCCCCACAGATCAATACTAGTCTTTTTTGCGCACTTTGTCCTCACTCGTGTGCACCCGGGAGCAACTTCCCTGTCGGTCACCCATCCTGACACTACTCCAAGATGAGCACACTTAACTTTGGAGTTCTGTCTGAATGGGCTCCCGGAAAAGAAGGAATTCCTTATTGATATGAGTAGTCTATCATCCCTAATAAGCCAGGCCATTACATCAATGAAGGACCTTGGAGAAGCTACTTACATATTAGGCATCAAGATCTATAGAGATAGATCAAGACGCCTCATTGGTCTTTCACAAAGCACATACCTTGACAAGATATTGAAGAGGTTCAATATGGATCAGTCCAAGAAGGGGTTCTTGCCTGTATTGCAAGGTGTGAGATTGAGCACGGCTTAATGCCCGACCACGATAGAAGATAGAGAAAAGATGAGTGTCATCCCCCATGCCTCGGCCATACAGTCTATTATGTATGCCATGTTGTGTACCAGACCTGATGTGAACCTTGTCATAAGTTTGGTAGGAAGGTATCAAAGTAATCCCGGCATGGAACACTGGACAGTGGTCAAGAATATCCTGAAGTACCTGAAAAGGACTAAGGATATGTTTCTCGTTTATGGAGGTTACGAAGAGCTCGTCGTAAAGGGTTACGTCGATGCTAGCTTCGACACAGATCTGGATGACTCCAAGTCACAAACCGAATACATGTATATTTTGAATGGTGGGGCAGTCAGATGGTGCAGTTGCAAGCAAAGCATTGTGGCGGGATCTACATGTGAAGCGGAGTACATGGCAGCCTCGGAGGCAACACATGAAGCAATCTGGATGAAGGAGTTCATTACTGACCTAGGAGTTATTCCCAATGCGTCGGGCCCGATGACTCTCTTCTGTGACAACACTAGTGCTATTGCCCTTGCCAAGGAGCCTAGGTTTCACAAGAAGACCAGGCATATCAAGCGCGCTTCAACTCAATTCGTGAAAATGTTCAAGATGGAGACATAGATAGTTGTAAAGTGCATACGGACCTGAATGTCGCAGATCCATTGACTAAACCTCTTCCACGAGCAAAACATGATCAACACCAGAACTCTATGGGTGTTCGATTCATCACAATGTAACTAGATTATTGACTCTAGTGCAAGTGGGAGACTGTTGGAAATATGCCCTAGAGGCAATAATAAAATGGTTATTATTATATTTCCTTGTTCATGATAATTGTCTGTTGTTCATGCTATAATTGTGTTATCCCGAAATCGTAATACATGTGTGAATACATAGACCACAACATGTTCCGAGTGAGCCTCTAGTTGACTAGCTCGTTGATCAATAGTTGACTAGCTCGTTGATCAATAGAATTGTATACGGGATTGATTGAATCCTCGACATCGTGGTTCATCCGTCGAGATCATCGTGGAACATGTGGGAGCCAACATGGGTATCCAGATCCAGCTGTTGGTTTTTGGCCAGAGAGATGACTCGTTCATGTCTACATGATTCCCAAACCCGTAGGGTCTACACACTTAAGGTTCGGTGACGCTAGAGTTGTGATGGGAATTAGTATGTGGTTACCGAATGTTGTTCGGAGTCCCCGATGAGATCCCAGATGTCACGAGGAGTTACGGAATGGTTCAGAGATAAAGATTTATATATGGGAAGACCTTATTCGGTCGCTGGAAGTGTTCGGGGGTTTATCGGTATTGTACCGGGACCACCGAAGGGGTTCCGGGGTCCACCGGGAGGGTCCACTTGCCCCGGAGGGCCCTATGGGCTGAATATGGAGGGGAACCAGCCCCTAAGTGGGCTGGGCGCCAAACCCCCCTAGGGCCCTGATGACCCACAAGTGTAGGGGATCTATCGTAGCTTTTCAATAAGTAAGAGTGTCGAACCCAACGAGGAGCAGAAGGAAATGATAAGCAGTTTTTAGTAAGGTATTCTCTGCAAGCACTGAAATTATCGGTAACAGATAGTTTTGTGATAAGGTAATTTGTAACGAGTAGCAAGCAATAAAAGTAAATAAGGTGCAGCAAGATGGCCCAATCCTTTTTGTAGCAAAGGACAAGCCTGGACAAACTCTTATATGAAGGAAAGCGCTCCCGAGGACACATGTGAATTATCGTCAAGCTAGTTTTCATCATGTTCATATGATTCGCGTTCGGTACTTTGATAATCTGATATGTGGGTGTACCGGTGCTTGGGTGTTGTCCTTACTTGGACAAGCATCCCACTACGATTAACTCCCATTGCAAGCATCCGCAACTACAGCAGACGTATTAAGGTAAACCTAACCATAGCATGAAACATATGGATCCAAATCAGCCCCTTACGAAGCAACGCATAAACTTGGGTTTAAGCTTCTGTCACTCTAGCAACCCATCATCTACTTATTACTTCCCAATGCCTCCCTCTAGGCCCAAACAATGGTGAAGTGTCATGTAGTCGACATTCACATGACACCACTAAAGGGATGACAACATACATCTCATAAAAATATCGAACGAATAGCAATTTCACATGACTACTAATAGCAAGACTTCTCCCATGTCCTTAGGAACAAACGTAACTACTCCCATGACCAGCTGCGGGCATTCTCCCTCTTCATGTAAACCTTGTAGAATAAGAGAGAATAGGCATAAGTATTGTGACATAATGTGTAATAAGAACCCATAATGCAATAAATATCGGTATAAAAGCATGATGCAAAATGGACGTATCAGAGCCATGCGCCTAGGGTTTAGGGGAAACCCTAAAGGGGGCGCCCCCTTGGCTTGGGGGGCAAGCCACCCCCTTCGCCGCCGCCCCCCTCTAGACCCATCTGGAGGGGGCCGGCCCCCTCTCCCTTACCCCTATAAATAGAGGGGAGGAGGGAGGGCTACCACACCCTTCCCCTCGCGTAGGCCCCTCCCTCCCCAACACCTCCTCCTTCGTAGTAGTGCTCGGCGAAGCCCTGCCGGAGAACCGCAAGCTCCACCACCACACCGGTGTGTTGCCGGAGCTCTTCCTCAACTTCTCCCCTTGTTTGATCAAGAAGGAGGAGACATCCCCGTGTTGTACGTGTGTTGAACGCGAAGGCGCCGTTGTTCGGCGCTTAGATCGGAATCAACCGCGACCTGAATTGCTGCGAGTACGATTCCTTCATCCGCGTTCTTGTTACGCTTCCGCATCGCGATCTTCAAAGGTATGAAGAAACACTCCCCTCTCTCTCGTTGCTAGTCTCTCCATAGATAGATCTTGGTGATGCGTAGAATTTTTTTAATTTCTGCAACGATCCCCAACACTTACAGGCATCTTTGAAGAGAGTACGCCAATAAAAACGGATTGCAATACCTTATGTGCAGTTCTATCTATAGTGTGGTGTCCTCCATAAGCCTCGGACTGACACTTGTGCGGGATATGTTCATGTTCATGCTCAGGTACACAATGTCTAATAACACCATCTACTCCTTCTTTATAAAGGTGTGGGTCATCCCAGAAGTAATGTCTTAAATCATAGATGAACTTTTTCTTTTGCTGGTATGTGAAACTAGGTGGTATAAATTTAGCAACAATGTAATTAGCATAATCGGCATACCATGGAGCAGTACGAGAAGCATTTATGACAGCTAATTGTTCATCACGAAAGCTACCATCAATAGGTAGTGGGTGTCGGTGTCAAAATCGGCGGATCTCGGGTAGGGGGTCCCGAACTGTGCGTCTAAGGCGGATGGTAACAGGAGGCAGGGGACACGCTGTTTTACCCAGGTTCGGGCCCTCTTGATGGAGGTAAAACCATACGTCCTGCTTGATTATTCTTGATAATATGAGTAGTACAAGAGTTGATCTACCACGAGATCGGAGATGCTAAACCCTAGAAGCTAGCCTATGGTATGATTGTCTGTTGTCCTACAGACTAAAACCCTCCGATTTATATAGACACCGGAGGGGGCTAGGGTTACACAAGGTCGGTTACAAAGGAGGAGATATACATATCCGTATTGCCTAGCTTGCCTTCCACGCCAAGAAGAGTCCCCTTCGGACACAGGACGAAGTCTTCAATTTGTATCTTCATAGTCCAACAGTCTGACCAAAGGATATAATCCGGCTGTCCGGAGACCCCCTAATCCAGGACTCCCTCAGTAGCCCCTGAACCAGGCTTGAATGACGATGAGTCCGGCGCGCAGTGTTGTCTTCGGCATTGCAAGGCGGGTTCCTCCTCCGAATACACCACGGAAGAATTTGAATACAAGGATAGTGTCCGACCCTGCAAAATAAGTTCCACATACCACCATAGAGAGAATAATATTACCACAAATCTAATCTGCTGACACGTTTTGGCAGCATGACATCACGCCACGGCCCGGTAATTATTTGAACCATTTTTCTTTAACCAGCCCCGCACATAACGCGAGGAGGTTTCTTGACACGTCTTGTCAAAGGAGAGATTGTGTTCCCCTTATTGCGGGATTCTCATCAATACGGACGTGGGTAACCCTACCGCGCCATCAATTACGGCGCTTGGGGGATAAGCGAGCTTTACCAGGCTAGTGGGGCACATAGTTTAGTCCACCCTTATAAAGGGATAAGATCTCACCTTTTTCTACCCACGCCTTGTTCCTCCTTGCTCATCCATTCTCGCACACTCGAGCTCCAGCGCCCAAGTCTGCATCCTTCCCCTCGACTCTCTCCAAACATGTCTGGAGCGGGAGGCAAGTGGATGGCCTCCTCCGTCACAGAGGGACACATAAAAAAGCTACATGGAGCCGGATACTTAGCCGCGGATATCGCGCACCGGCTGCCAGCCGCGGGGCAGATCGTCCCTACCCCGGAACCTCACGAAAGGGTGGTTTTCCTCCCCCATTTCGTCCGTGGATTGGAGTTTCCCCTCCATCCATTCGTCCGCGGCCTCATGTTCTATTACGGTATGGACTTTCATGATATAGACCCTAATTTCATCCTCAACATCTCGGCGTTCATCGTCATGTGCGAGGCTTTCCTCCGCATCTGGTCCTACTTCGGCTTATGGCTGAAGACCTTCAATATCAAGCCAAAGGTAGTAGGCGGCCAACAAGCGAAATGCGGTGGAGCCATGGTGGGCAAAATGCCCAACGTTATATGGCTCGAGGGCTCCTTCATGGAGACCATAAAGGGGTGGCAATCAGGGTGGTTCTACATCACCAAGCCGCGCGACACCAACTGGGTGGCAGCCCCCGAGTTTCGATCCAGAATCCCCACGCGGCTCACTTCCTGGAAGTAGAAGGGCCTGCTACATCTTGAGCTTGCCTTGGTTTTCCCCGAAGAGGAAGGGATGATGCAGCAAAGTAGCGTAAGTATTTCCCTCAGTTTTTGAGAACCAAGGTATCAATCCAGTAGGAGGCCACGCACAAGTCCCTCGTACCTACACAACACAAAGAGCTCAACGCAACCAACGTGATTAGGGGTTGTCAATCCCTTCACGGTCACTTACGGAAGTGAGATCCGATAGATAATATTTTTGGTATTTTTGATACAAAGATGCAAAGTGAAAAGTAAAAGGCAAAGTAAAAACAAAACAAGATTAAAGTGATGGAGATTGATATGATGACAATAGACCCGGGGGCCATAGGTTTCACTAGTGGCTTCTCTCGAGAGCATAAGTTTTCTATGGTGGGTGAACAAATTACTGTTGAGCAATTGACAGAATTGAGCATAGTTATGAGAATATCTAGGCATGATCATGTATATTGGCATCACATCCGTGACAAGTAGATCGAAACGATTCTGCATCTACTACTATTACTCCACTCATCGAGCGCTATCCAGCATGCATCTAGAGTATTAAGTTAAAAACAGAGTAACGCTTTAAGCAAGATGACATGATGTAGAGAGATAAATTCATGCAATATGAAATAAAACCCATCTTGTTATCCTCGATGGCAACGATACAATACGTGTCTTTCTGCCCCTTCTGTCACTGGGAAAGAACACCGCAAGATCGAACCCAAAGCTAAGCACTTCTCCCATGGCAAGAACTACCAATCTAGTTGGCCAAACCAAACGGATAATTCGAAGAGACTCGCAAAGATAACCAATCATACATAAAAGAATTCAGAGAAGATTCAAATATTGTTCATAGATAGACTTGATCATAAACCCACAATTCATCGGTCTCAACAAACACACCGCAAAAGAAGAAGATTACATTGAATAGATCTCCACAAGAGAGGGTGAGAACATTGTATTGAGATCCAAAAAGAGAGAAGAAGCCATCTAGCTACTAACTATGGACCCGAAGGTCTGAGGTAAACTACTCACACTTCATCGGAGGGGCTATGATGATGTAGAAGCCCTCTCTGATGACGGCCTTCTCCGGCGGAGCTCTGGAACAGGCCCCAAGATGGGATCTCGTGGATACAGAAAGTTGCGGCGGTGGAATTAGGTTTTTGGCTCCTGTTCTGATCGTTTGGGGGTATGGGGGTATATATAGGACGAAGGAGTACGTCGGTGGAGCACCGAGGGGCCCACAAGGCAGGGGGCTTGCCCTGTAGGGGGGGGGGCTACCCTCGTGACCGCCTCCGGTACTTCTTGGAGTAGGGTCCAAGTCTCTTGGGTCTTATCCGAGAAGAAAATCACGTTCGAAAAAGGATTTTTTTTGTTTGGACTCTGTTTGATATTCTGTTTCTTCAAAACACTGAAATAGGCAAAAAAACAGCAATTCTGGGCTGGGCCTCCGGTTAATAGGTTAGTCCCAAAAATAATATAAAAGTGGAAAGTAAAGCCCAATATAGTCCAAAACAGTAGATAATATAGCATGGAGCAATCAAAAATTATAGATACGTTGGAGATGTATCAGGCATCCCCAAGCTTAATTCCTGCTCGTCCTCGAGTAGGTAAATGATAAAAAGAGAATTTTTGATGCGGAGTGCTACTTGGCATAATTTCAATGCAAAATTTCTTAATTGTGGTATGGATATTCAGATTAGAAAGATTCAAGACAAAAGTTCATATTGACATAAAGAATAATAACACTTCAAGCATACTAATAAAGCAATTATGTCTTCTCAAAATAACATGGCCAAAGAAGTTATCCCTACAAAATCATATAGTCTGGCTATGCTCTATCTTCACCACACAAAGTATTTAAATCATGCACAACCCCGATGACAAGCCAAGCAATTGTTTCATACTCTAACTTTTTCAAAACTTTTTCAATCTTCACGCAATACATGAGCGTGAGCCATGGACATAGCACTATGTGGAATAGAAGGGTGGTTGTGGAGAAGACAAAAAGAGGGGAAGATAGTCTCACATCAACTAGGCGTATCAATGGGCTATGGAGATGCCCATCAATAGATATCAATGTGAGTAAGTAGGGAGTGCCATGCAACGGATGCACTAGAGCTATAAGTATATGAAAGCTCATCAAAAGAAACTAAGTGGGTGTGCATCCAACTCGATTGCTCACGAAGACCTAGGGCAATTTGAGGAAGCCCATCATTGGAATATACAGGCCAAGTTCTATAATGAAAAATTCCCACTAGTATATGAAAGTGACATAACGAGAGACTCTCTATCATGAAGATCATGGTGCTACTTTGAAGCACAAGTGTGGTAAAAGGATAGTAACATTGTCCCTTCTCTCTTTTTCTCTCATTTTTTTATTTGGGCCTTTTCTCTTTTTTTATGGCCTCTTTTTTTTTCGTCCGGAGTCTCATCCCGACTTATGGGGGAATCATAGTCTCCATCATCCTTTTCTCACTTGGGACAATGCTCTAGAAATGATGATCATCACACTTTTATTTTTCTTACAACTCAACAATTACAACTCGATACTTAGAACAAATATGACTCTATATGAATGCCTCCGGTGGTGTACCGGGATATGCAATGAACCAAGAGTGACATGTATGAAAGAATTATGAATGGTGGCTTTGCCACAAATAAGATGTCAACTACATGATCATGCTAGCAATATGACAATGATGGAGCGTGTCATAATAAACGGAATGGTGGAAAGTTGCATGGCAATATATCTCGGAATGGCTATGGAAATGCCATGATAGGTAGGTATGGTGGCTGTTTTGAGGAAGGTATATGGTGGGTGTATGATACCGGCGAAAGGTGCGCGGTTTTAGAGAGGCTAGAAATGGTGGAAGGATGGGAAAAAGTGCATATAATCCATGGACTCAACATTAGTCATAAAGAACTCATATACTTATTGCAAAAATCTAGAAGTTATCAAAGCAAAGTATTACGTGCATGCTCCTAGGGGGATAGATTGGTAGGAAAAGACCATCGCTCGTCTCCGACCGCCACTCATAAGGAAGACAATCAATAAATAAATTATGCTCCGACTTCATCACATAACGGTTCACCATACGTGCATGCTACGGGAATCCCAAACTTTAACACAAGTATTCTTTAAATTCACAACTACTAAACTAGCATGACTTTAATATTATCACCTCCATATCTCAAAACAATTATCATGCTTCAATCTTTTGTTAGTATTCAACACACTCAAAAGAAAGTTTCACACATCTTGAATACTAAGCATATTATTATTAAGCAAATTACCATGCTATTAAGAGACTCTCAAAATAATTTAAGTGAAGCATGAGAGATCAATAGTTTCTTTAAAACAAATCCACCACCGTGCTCTAAAAGATCTAAGTGAAGCACATAGAGCAAAATTATAATGCTCAAAAGATATAAGTGAAGCACATAGAGCAAAATTACATAGCTCAAAAGATATAAGTGAAGCACATAGAGTATTCTATCAAATTTTAATTCATGTATGGCTCTCTCAAAAGGTGTGTACAGAAAGGATGATTGTGGAATACTGAAACACAAATACAAAAATAATACAAGACGCTCCAAGCAAAACACATATCATGTTGGTGAATAAAAATATAGCTCCAAGTAAATTACCGATGGAAGTGGACGAAAGAGGGGATGCCTTCCGTGGCATCCCCAAGCTTTGACATTTTGGTGTCCTTGGATTATCTTGGGGGTGCCATGGGCATACCCAAGCATAGGCTCTTGCCACTCCTTGTTCCATAATCCATCACAAGAATTCACCCAAAACTTGAAAACTTCACAACACAAAACTTAAAGTAGAAAACTCATGAGCTCCGTTAGCGAAAGAAAACAAAAGACCACTTCAAGGTACTGTAATGAACTCATTATTTATTTATATTGGTGTTAAACCTACTGTATTCAAACTTCTCTATGGATTATAAACTATTTTACTAACCATAGATTCATCAAAATAAGCAAACAACACACGAAAAACAGAATCGGTAAAAAACAGAACAGTCTGTAGTAATCTGTAGCTAGCGCAAGATCTGGAACCCCAAAAATTCTAAAATAAATTTCTGGACGTGATGAATTTATCTATTAATCATCTGCAAAAATAATTAACTAAATATCACTCTCCAAATAAAAATGACAGCAGTTCTCGTGAGCGCTAAAGTTTCTGGAAATTAAAGCAACATCAAATAACTATCTTCCAAGAAGATCCAATAGGTCTAGCTTGGCACAAACACTAATTAAAACACAAAACCACATCCAAACAGAGGGTAGATGGGTTATTTATTCCCTAACATAAGTAAAACACAAAAAACAAAAAAAAATAAAATTGGGTTGCCTCCCAACAAGCGCTATCATTTAACGCCCCTAGCTAGGCATAAAAGCGAGGATAGATCTAGGTATTGCCATCTTTGGAAGGCAATCCATAATTGGCTGTCATGATGGTTTCATATGGCAATTTTATTTTCGTTCTTGGAAAGTGTTCCATGCCCTTTTTTAATGGAAATTGGAATCTAGTATTCCCTTCCTTCATATCAATAATCGCACCAACCGATCTAAGGAAAGGTCTACCAAGAATAAAGGGCAAGAAGGATTGCAATCTATATCAAGAACAATGAAATCTACGGGCACATAATTCCTATTTGCAATAATAAGAACATCATTAATTCTTCCCATAGGTTTCCTAATAGTGGAATCCGCAAGATGCAAGTTTAGAGAGCAATCATCAAGATCGCGGAAATCTAGCAAATCACACAAAGTTTTGGGGATAGTGGAGACACTAGCACCCAAATCACGCAAAGCATAAAACTCATGATCTTTAATTTTAATTTTGATAGTTTGATCCCATTCATCATAGAGTTTTCTAGGGATAGAGAATTTCAACTCAAGTTTTTCTTCATAAGATTGCATCAAGGCATCAACAATATGTTCAGTGAAGGCTTTCTTTTGACCATAAGCATGCGGAGAATTTAGCACGGATTGCAACAAAGAAATACAATAAATCAAAGAGCAACTTTCATAATTAAATTCCTTGAAATCCAATATAGTGGGTTTAGCAACATCTAAATTTTTATTTCTTTCAATCCCACGTTCGTCAATTTCATCATAAAGATCTAAATAATCCGAATTTTTGGAACGCCTTCTAGGTAAAGGAAGATCATATTCAGTTTCATCAAGATTAATATTGCAAAACAAAGATTTGATAGGGGACACATCAATAACTTTTAGATCTTCATCTTGATTTTCATAAGAATTAGAAGAACACGCTTTAATAAAGGCATCTTTGGAAGCACGCATCCTAGCGGTTCTTTCTTTACACTCATCAATTGAAATTCTCATGGCTTTTAGAGACTCATTAATATCATGCTTAGGTGGAATAGATCTAAGTTTCAAAGCATCAACATCAAGAGCAATTCTGTCAATGTTCCTAGCCAAATCATCAATCTTAAGCAATTTTTCTTCAATCATAGCATTGAAATTCTTTTGCAAAGAAATAAATTCTTTAATATTAGATTCAAAATCAGAGGGCATCTTATTATAATTTCCATAAGAGTTGTTGTAGGAATTCCCATAATTACTAGAAGGATTACTAGGATAAGGCCTAGGATTAAAATTCCCTCTATAAGTGTCAGGACCCCGATTCCAAGTCACATAGATCTAGCCGGTAACACCTCATATCACATTGCGGCCTCACGCACGGTATCCCACGGGTGTCGCCTTACCATGGCTCGGGACCGTTTGCGCCTTTTGGCTCACGTATATGATAGTGTCGCTAGCATCCATATGACAGAGAACCCGGGCCGACATGGCTAGTCGTGAACCCAATGCGGCACCGACCTATGGAGACAGGCATACATGAATCACATCGAGCATGTCCGTCATCAGCGAGTGAATCTGGGCTGTAGCACTGGGCTAACAGGACTCCGGGGAACCTGGGCTGTAGCATACTAGGCAGGACTCCAGATGTCACCGCGTGACATTTCCCCGAAGGAACAGACATAGGAACGAAGTGAAACACATGCCGGCCAGTCAAGTGTCCTGAGCAGTAGTGCTGGGCTAGCAGGACTCCGATGAACCGGGCTATAGCGGACTACTACGGCTCAAGGAACACTATACTACATTTCCCCATAATAACGGCTGCCAAGGATAAACAACTAGATTGTCGGATCCCACTCATACCAAGCATTTCAATCATACAAACAATATGCCCGATATGAGTACATACAAGATGGCATCACAACAAAGCTCTACAACTCAAGTGCTTTATTTAAAGGCTCCAGAGAGCCATACATAACATGTTCATACAGGTAGGGGTAACATGACCCGACACTCAAGTCATACAAGCATACAAGCACAAGCGGAAGTAAATAGTCTGAGTACAGACACTAGAAAGCAAGAAGGCTTCCGAAGCTTGTCTATCTACATAGGGCCCTCCATGGCCAGGATCACCACCTGGGTGGCTAGTCACTCGTCGACATCAAGGTCTACGTAGAACCCATCGGAAGGGGCGGTGTTGTCGCCTGAAAACAGTAATTAAGCAAACATGAGTACAAAGGTACTCAGCAAGTCTTACATCGGATCCTAATATACATGCTCATTCTCAAGAAGGTGGTGGGGTTATTGCAGCAAGCCAGCTTTGACTCTTGGCTAAACTATCCTACGGAACTCCACTAGTAAAAATAGTTTTCGCACATGACTCCACTACTCACCAACACAATACTCCACCGGGGATCCTCCCTCGACATCCTACGAGAGGGCCATCCTTGGTACTCACACTTATCTTGAGTCTTTTAGTAGTATCCATTAACTTGTCTATGAACTGTATAGGCAACCAAGTAGTCCTTTACCGTGGACGCGGCTATTTGAATAGTTTATACCCTGCAGGGGTGTACTTCTTCATACACGCTTTCACCACTTACCGCCGTTTACACGACATGTACTCGGCAACCTTCAAGCCGAAGCCCAACGAGGGTGTCGGCCACGGCCTACCCAAACACTCAAGTCTCTAGTCCAGGTATATCGCCTATCCAGGTTCCATCCGCAGGGAGTCCGGCCAAGGTTTCCACATACGACCCCGAACGACGTGAACAGGGTTCCTGAGACACCAAACAGGTGACTCGGTACACCGTGCCACAGTGTATCTACCGCAACATAGCCCACCCCTAGGGTCAGCGCTATGCACGGCCGCCAACAGATAACCTACAAACACCAAAAACTATTTGCAACTCCTGGACAGAGTACTTGGGTGAATAAGAAGCTGAGAGGGTCCATTGGTTTCGGGCCCAATGTATGGTAGTAACTGCATCTTAAATCACACATACAGATCTCAGTTCTTATGGACGGCCTCAATGAAACAACCCACCATGTACTCCTACATGGCCTCTCATCGATACCTTTACCAAATCATGTTCATCACATCCCTCACATTACTGATATAACCATTTCACTCTAGCCCATCACCCAGATGGACCAGACCTGACACAACTCTAAGCATAACAGGCATAGCAAGGTAGGAAACACATACATGGCTCAATCAACTCCTACACATGCTAGTGGGTTTCATCTAGTTACTGTGGCAATGACAGGTCATGCAGAGGATAAGGGTTCAACTACCGTAGCACACAGCAGTTTGAATCGCGTTGTCTTAATGCAGTAAACAAGAGTAGAAGTGAGAACATGGGTTTGTATCGGAATGATCAATGGTTGCTTGCCTGATGTAGTGGTAGTAGGGTACTGCCCTTCAGACGGATACTCGGAGTTATCCTCGGAGGCAGAACCTACCACGAAAGGCACACCGAACATAATCAACACATGACAATATGCAACAATATGATGCATGCTATGACATGGCAAGATGAAAGTGTCTTGGCCTAATGCAAGCTAAAACAGAAGGGGATGAACTCATTTGAATCAAAGATTCAAATGTTAGCTCGTTTAACATAGCCTTATTAGTGCATTATCTTATTCTGCTTAAACAGCAAGGTTAACTTGTTTTGTCATGCATGAAACCATTACAGATGGATAGATTGAATTTTTCTGATCATTTTTCATATATAACTTGTTTGATTTGGAGCTATGGTTGATTTTCTACGATTTTTAGAAGTTTTGGCTATTTTCTGGAATTTCCTATATAAGAATAATTCCAGTAATTGAATTAATGCGTCAGCATGACATAGGTGTGACGTCAACGGTCAACTGGGTCGGCCAGGTCAAACCTGACTGGTGGGCCCTGTCTGTTAGTGTCACAACTAATTAACAGAATTATGTTAGTGCTAATTAACTGTCAGTGGGGCCTGGGCCCACATGTCAGTGACTAAACTAATTAAATTTAGTTAAAACTAATCCTAAACTAATTAGCAGGCCGGCCCCACCTGTCATAGACTCAGGGGGGGGGGGGTCAACTTGGGCCCACACGGGGTCAAACAGGGTCAACTCGCTGGCGTCTAGCCGCCGGCGAGGCCAGACGCAGCGGAGCAGCGCAGGATTTGCACTCCGGTGACCAAAAGGACGGCGGAGACTATCTACGTGATGCGGGGAGGAAGCTGCGTCGAGTGGTGGCAGTGGGTGGAGCTAGGGTGGCCGGAAACGTCGCCGGCGACGAGTTTGGCGGCGGCCGGAGCTCGGGTAAGGTTGAACTAGTCGCTATGGGGCACAGGGAGGCACGTGGTTTGGTGCGTTGAGCTCCTGGAGGTGCGGTAGGACTAGTGGACAGGGTAGCGCGGCCATTGGGTGGCCGGAGCCTCGTCGGCGACGAGCTCCGCGGCGGTGCGTGCGGGTGAGCTTCGTGCGGTCGCTACGGGGCTCGAGAGGGAGAACAGAGAGGGTGGGGAGGTGGCTGAGCTCACGGGGGTCTCGTCAAGGTATTCGGCGAGGTCGGGGATGAGCTGATGCGGCGAGGACGGCGAAGGGGATCTCCGGTGGCTGGAGTTGAGGACGAGCTCGGTGCAGCGTCTCCGGGGCGAGCGAGCGCTCGGGGCTCGGCCTACTCGATGTAGTCGACGACGGCGGAGCTTCCTGGCATGACGAGGCAACGAATGGACATCGGTGGCTGCGGTGGAGCTTGTCGGTGGCGACAGCTGCGCTCAGCAGGGAGATGGGGAGAGTGCCAGAGAGGGGGAGAGGCCACGGGGAGAGTGGGAAGAAAGAGAGGGAGACGTGGGGGTCGGCGTGGCACTCGTAGACGCCTCCAGGGCATCGGCGGAAGCAGGAGGTGGCCCGCGTGTGGCCGCGGGCGCCGGCCACGCGCTCCTCGTCCTCCTGGCGAGAGGAGGAGGACGATTGGCAAGAGCCAGTCGACTGGGCCGAGCCGGGTGGGCTGGTGGGCTGCGCCAGGTAAGTCCCTGTTCTTTCTCTCCTTTCTGTTTTTTTATTTATTATTTCTATAACTTCAGGGCTTTATTAAAAATGCCAGGGCATTACCATAAATCATAAAATTAATCATGGCCACTTCTTAGAATATATCCAACAGCAAACATTTTAGTTTATGATTATTTGAGCATTTAAAATATTTTATAGCATTTAAATGCCCAAATGCAAATACTATAAGGATTAATCCAATGACCTTAGATGTCCTAGAAAAATGTGCACCATTTTTGTCATAGGTTTTAACCCAAAACAAAAATGGTGGGCTTTTTAGAAGGGCATTTCAGGTTCATTGAAAAAGTCCTTAGTAAACCCTAGTTGTTCCAGGGGGGGTGCTGGGGGTTTTGTCATCCCCATTTCAAATTTAAGAGAAAATTAAACATGATGCACACTCTAATGTTTGAACTAGCTAGGGTGTGAGAATAAGCGTTGTTACCAAAATTATTCCTACCAACAAAATTCACATCCATAGATTCATTGTTATTCTCAATCAAGGTAGAGAAAGGCATATCATTAGGATCAGAAGAAACACTCTTAGTAGCAAATAATTTCATAAGTTCATCCATCTTTCCACTCAAAACATTGATTTCTTCTATCGCATGCACTTTTTTTATTACAAGATCTTTCCGTATGCCATTGAGAATAATTGACCATAATATTATCTAGGAGTTTAGTAGCATCTCCTAAAGTGGTTTCCATAAAAGTGCCTCCCGCGGCCGAATCTAAAAGATTTCTAGAAGCAAAATTCAATCCGGCATAAAAATTTGTATAATTATCCACCAATTTAAACCATGAGTAGGGAAATTACGTATCATTAATTTCATTCTCTCCCAAGCTTGTGCAACATGTTCATGATAAAGTTGCTTAAAATTCATAATATCGTTTCTAAGAGAGATGATCTTAGCGGGAGGAAAATACTTAGAGATAAAAGCATCTTTGCACTTGTTCCAAGAATCAATACTATTTTTAGGCAAAGATGAAAACCAAGCTTTAGCACGATCTCTAAGCGAAAAAGGAAATAGCTTCAATTTAACGACATCATTATCGACATCTTTTTTCTTTTGCATATCACATAAATCAACGAAGCTATTCAGATGAGTAGCGGCGTGTGGCCGCGGGCACCGGCCACGCGCTCCTTGTCCTCCTGGCGAGAGGAGGAGGACGACTGGCAAGAGCCAGTCGACTGGGCCGAGCCGGGTGGGCTGGTGGGCTGCGCCAGGTAAGTCCCTGTTCTTTCTCTCCTTTCTGTTATTTATTTATTTATTTATTATTTCTGTAACTTCAGGGCTTTATTAAAAATGCCAGGGCATTACCATAAATCATAAAATTAATCTTGGCCACTTCTTAGAATATATCCAACAGCAAACATTTTTTTTATGATTCTTTGAGCATTTAAAATATTTTATAGCATTTAAATGCCCAAATGCAAATACTATAAGGATTAATCCAATGACCTTAGATGTCCTAGAAAAACATGCACCATTTTTGTCAAAGGTTTTAACCCAAAACAAAAAGGGTGGGCTTTTTAGAAGGGCATTTCAGGTTCATTGAAAAAGTTTTTAGTAAACCCTAGTTGTTCCAGGGGGTGTTGGGGGTTGTGTCATCCCCATTTCAAGTTTTATTAGAAAATTAAACATGATGCACACTCTAATGTTTGAACTAGCTAGGGTGTGACAACTCACCCCCACTCAAAAGAATCTCGTCCCGAGATTTAGGATCCTCCGGGAAGAAGGTGGGGTACTCGAGTCGAAGACGATCCTCCCTTTCCCAAGTGGCTTCTTTCTCGGAATGGTGTGACCATTGAGCCTTGGGAAACTTGATATTATGACGTCGAGTGGTACGCTCGACTTGATCAAGGATATGAACGGGATATTCCCGATATGAGAGGTTATCTTGTAGATCAAGCGTTTCGTGGTCCACTCCATGGATAGGATCCGCGAAGCAACGCCTGAGTTGAGAAACGTGGAAGACATCGTGAACTCTGGAAAGATGTGAAGGTAGTTCCAATTGGTAGACAACTTCCCCTCGTTTGGCAAGAATGCGAAAGGGCCCGATGTAATGAGGAGCCAATTTGCCTTTGATACCGAAACGATGGGTTCCCTTTAACGGAGTAACCCGAAGGTAAGCCTTCTCGCCGACTTCATAAGTCATGAGCTTATGTTTGCGATCATATTGGCTCTTTTGACGAGATTGGGCTGTTTTCAATTTCTCACGAATAACGCGAACCTGCTCTTCTGCTTCCTGAATCATATCCGGGCCAAAGAGTTGTCTTTCCCCAGTTTCTGACCAGTTGAGAGGCGTTCGACATTTTTGTCCATAGAGAACTTCGAAAGGAGCTTTGCCCAAACTAGCTTGATAACTATTGTTATAAGCAAACTCTGCCAATGGAAGGCTTTTCTCCCAACCCATTCTGAATGAGGTGACAGAAGCTCAGAGCATATCTTCCAGAATTTGGTGGACTCGCTCTACTTGACCACTTGATTGAGGGTGGAAAGCGGTGCTAAAGGAGAGACGAGTTCCCATAGCATTTTGGAAACTTTCCCAAAATCGAGAGGTGAAGAGACTCCCACGGTCTGAGTTAATTTCCAATGGGACACCATGAAGAGACACTATTCGGGAGATGTACAAGTCACCTAGCTGGCTAGCGGTGATACTCTCATGAACAGGTAGGAAATGGGCTACCTTGGAAAGACGGTCAATCACGACGAAGATGGCATTATTCCCTCTCTTGGTCCTGGGAAACCCAGTGATGAAATCCATACAGATTTTATCCCATTTCCACTCGGGAATAGCCAAAGGTTGAAGGGTTCTAGCAGGCCGTTGATGCTCCGCTTTAACACGATGACAAACGTCGCAATTAACAATGTATTGAGCGATTTCTCTCTTCATCCTAGTCCACCAAAACCTCTGGCGTAGGTCTTGATACATTTTAGTACTTAAGGATGAATGGTGAGAGGGGATTCATGAGCTTCCTTAAGGATCAGCCGCCTCAGGTTCCATGCCTTTTGAACCACTAAGCGGTTTCCAAAGTATACGACACCTTGATCATCAACGGAGAAACAATTCACGACTCCTTTCTTAATGCTTCTCTTAATACGGGAGATTCCCGGATCTACCTTCTGTGCCTTGATAATCTGATCCATAAGGGTAGGTTTCGCCACCAGTGTGGATGGGAATCCTTGAGGAACAATGTGAAGATTGAGCTTACGAAATTCCTCATGGAGAAGTGGTTGACTTTGGTGTAACATCAGGTTGTTACAATAAGATTTACGACTTAGCGCATCAGCCATGACATTGGCTTTGCCCGGGGGTGTAAGTTATTCCTAAGTCGTAATCCGAGATCAACTCGACCCAACGTCGTTGCCTGAGATTCAAGTCCGGTTGGGTGAAGATATATTTCAAACTTTGTTGATCGGTGAAGATCTCGCAACGATTACCAAAGAGGTAATGTCGCCAAGTTTTGAGTGCATGGACTACAGCTGCAAGCTCTAGATCATGTGTGGGATAGTTTTCCTCATGTGGGTGTAATTGCCGTGAAGCATAGGCAATTACCTGACGATCCTGCATGAGTATGCAACCTAGTCCTTATCACAAGGCGTCGCAATAGATAACAAAGTCCTTGGAGAAATCTGGTGGTACCAGTACGAGAGCAGATGTCAGGCGTCTTTTCAGTTCCTGAAAGCTGAACTCGCACTATGGGGTCCACTCGAACTTTTTATCTTTCTTGAGGAGTTCAGTTAGAGGTTTAGCAACCTTGGAGAAATTCTCGACGAAGCGGCGGCAATAGCTCGCTAAGCCAAGGAAGCTCCGGACTTGCTTGACCGTCTCAGGTGGAGTCCAATCAAGGACGGCTTGAACTCGCTTGGGATTGACAGCAATACCCTTACCAGAGATTACATGGCCTAGATAGGTCACTTCTGGCAACCAAAATTCACACTTGGACAATTTGGCATAAAGGCCATGCTCTCGAAGTTTCCTCAATACCAGCCTTAGATGTTCGGCATGTTCCTCTTCATTCTTGGAGTAGATGAGTATGTCATCGAGATAAACTACGACGAATTTATCCAAATACTCCATGAAGACCGAGTTCATTAACCAGGAGAAGGTGGATGGGGCATTGGTTAAACCGAAGGACATAACGGTGTACTCGTATTGGCCATAACGAGTAACAAAGGCCGTTTTGGGAATGTCCCCATTTCTGATTTTGATCTGATGGTAGCCTAACCTCAAATCCATCTTGGAAAACGCTGAGGAACCAGCGAGCTGATCATACAGATCATTGATCCTGGGAAGCGGATACTTGTTCTTGATAGTGACCAAGTTGACAGGTCGGTAATCTACAACCATACGATTCATTCCATCCTTCTTCTTGACAAAGAGGATGGGGCAAGCCCAAGGAGAGGAACTAGGACAGATGAAACCCTTTTTCAAGGACTCATCGAGTTGATTCTTAAGCTCGGCTAGTTCTAAGGGTGCCATCTTATAGGGTCTCCTAGAAATTGGAACGGTTCCTGGAACAAGGTCTATCACGAACTCGACATCCTTGTCAGGTGGAACACCTGGCAGTTCTTCGAGAAAGACATCCGGGAAGTCCCAGACTACCGGAACATCCTCAAGGTCTGGAAGGGTGTTGGCATTTAGGGAGTAAAGCTGGCGCTTGGCCACTCGAGTTAAGACATTGACTGTCTTGCCCGATGGATGAGTAAGTTGAACGGTTCGAGTGGCACAATCAATCTTAGCATAATGATCTGACATCCAGTCCATACCCAAGATGATTTTTATGTCCAAGGACTTGAGAGCTATTAAGGATGCAAGGAAGACAAACCTATCGACAAGAATTTCATTCCCATGGCTTACTCTAGAAGTTTGCCATTTGGAACCCGGAGTTTGAATTACCATGGAAGTGGGCATGGAAGTGGGCATGTCGTGATATGCAATCGAGCATAGTTCTCGGATATGAATGAATGAGATGCTCCAGTATCGAAAAGAACAGATGCCGGATGGCAGTTAACAAGGAGCGTACCAAGGACGACGTTAGGATCCTCGTGAGCCTCCTCGGCTGAGACATAGTTGACATGGCCACGTGCAGTGGTGACCGGCTTGGCGTAGAATGTCTTTCCCGCTGGCTTACCACGGCCAACGGACTTTCCATATTGATTGGGGTTGTTGTTCTGGGGACACTCTCGGCTATAGTGACCCAGCTCTCCACACTTGAAACACATCACCACACTGGGACGTGGAGCAGCATTAGCAGCGGGGCCACCATAGGGCTTGGGCGGTGCAAACTGCTGGTTGGGATGAGGCGCCTCAAAGGATGGCCTCGGAATGAACCTGGGTGGCAGTGCCGTGCTTGGTATCCATACCCAGCGCTTCTGAGCTCCAGAGCCGGATGAAGAACCAAAATCACGTGAGTGCTTGCATGAAGCGTCATAGTCAGACTGACCTGACTCAGCACTGATGGCTTTATTGACCAACTTCTGAAAGGAGGTGCACTCGTGCAGATGAAGATCGCAGCGAAGCTCAGGGCTAAGTCCCTTGCGGAACCTTGTCTGCTTCTTAGCGTCGGTAGATACTTCTTCAGGAGCATATCGTGCCAGATTCCCAAATTCACGACTATATGCATCCACAGTCAGTCTTCCTTGGGTGAAATTGCAGATCTCCTCCCTCTTGCGATCCATGAGACCTTCCGGAATGTGATTCTCACGGAAAGCCTCACTAAATTCTGCCCAAGTAGTGATTTGACTGACCAGGCGCATAGCTTCAAAGTTTTCCCACCAAAGGCTAGCAGGGCCTTTGAGGTGATAGGCAGCATAAGTAACCTTGTCGGCTTCGGCTACGTTGGCAAAACGTAGCTTGTGGGTGATGCTGCGAAGCCAGTCATCCGCATCGAGGGGCTCGACATAATGGTTAAACTTTGGTGGGTACAGCTTGATAAAGTCATTGATTGACACCAAGTCATTTTGCTGATGGCGTGCAGTGTTCTGCTCAATCCTCTCTAGCAGGCGGTTAGTCTCACGCTTGTTTCTTTCCGCCTCCAGCATCACTTCGGCCAGAGAAGGCGGGTGAGGCATATTTTCACCCCTAGCTGCACTGGCTTCCCCCTGCTCCGGGGTAGCAGGGTTGCTGCGGGTGTTGACCATCCTAGGAGAAAACAAGACAATGGTTTAGATAAGGATGGCTCAAACTTAGCAAGGAAGTGCAGAATGTAATGGATAACATGGAATGCAGAGATGTTCATCCGTATGTCATGGTAATATAGAATTGCCATATATATACCAACGTTCATACACACCATACATAGTTTAGTACAAGCCCAGGCTACAGTACAACTATGATGAAAGATGTTACATCTCATCGGAGGCATTCCAAGCTCCTATACATTATTTGTCTACACCTCCGGATTTGATTACACACAAAGTCATATTCCACAAGTCACGCAGGACAGTGGAGATACAACTATTACAATACTAGTGATACTACTACTAACCCAGACAGCTCCGTAGTAGTCATCATAGAAGTAACCTCCATAGCCTGGAAGTTCAACGTGATCATTCGGAAACAGACGGTCCTGAGGAGCTTGTGGACCAAAGGGACTAGGATGAGGTCTTGGACCAACAAACGGTGGCCTGCGGGGACCACGGGGAGGGGTGATGCCTCCCACATCACGCCAATCCACCATGTCTGGCAGAGTAGATCTCACAGGATACAGATCCCCTGTATCCATACATCCAGCTTGCACCGCAGGTGCAAACCGAGTCAATGTGGCCCAATGATCAGCACGGGTGTTGAAAAGCTCCAGCCTCAAGGCCCGATTCTCTCGGTCCTTATCCTCGAGCATCTCGGAAGTGGTACGAGTTAATGAGTCCTCCTGAGTGGAGTTAGTATAGATAGCCTGAAGATACCCTTGCGCTCCCGGAAGTGAAGCTGGCATGTAACGGAAGTCGGTGTTCCGAAGCAGGCCAGTCCGGACTCGCATGATGGTCATCATGGAATAGACAGCATCCTGCACAGCCATCTCAACAGTAACGCCGAGTCCATAGGAACAGTGGAGGGGCTCGGTAGATCTAGGATAAGAAGGAAATATCCTGACGGTGCAGAAATATTGGCTTCGATTAAAGTCTCGGAACTACTCTTCGATAGTGTATTCGGGATACCAATGGTAACCCGTCTCGATCATTACCCGGACTAACATAGCAGTATGACCGGGCACATCAAGGCACCGGGTTAGGCGAACCACTTGGTTATGAGCACGAGTGGCCATCTGAAAGCACAACCACAATGCAAAGACATTAGAATTTCTAAGGAAAATTGGACAGCATAACAACTCTAAATGCTCAGAAAACGATTTGAGACATCCACAACAGTTTGCAATACCACTCAACAACATCATATCAAGATTCTGATTCAACTGGCAACATACTAAAAGTAGTAGAAATTGTACTGAGGCTTGTAACAACAATCCTATAAGCTACTACGGATTAGTAACACGTGAACCTGATAGAAGAAGAGAGCCTAGTCCTTAACCCACGTTGAATGAGAAGAGAATGACTCAGATCAGAGGGCATAAGGTAAAGGAGTAAAAGATCCTTACATTGCCTCCCACAATCAATTCCCCTACATATAACTAAAACATTTCTAGACTCGACATGCACCAGTTTGGCTCAACGAACCTACAAGCAGTCCGGCTCTGATGCCAACGCTGTCAGGACCCCGATTCCAAGTCACATTGATCTAGCCGGTAACACCTCATATCACATTGCGGCCTCACGCACGGTATCCCACGAGTGTTGCTTTAACATGGCCCGGGACCGTTTGCGCCTTTTGGCTCACGTATATGATAGTGTCGCTAGCATCCATATGACAGAGAACCCGGGCCGACATAGCTAGTCGTGAACCCAAAGCGGCACAAACTTATGGAGACAGGCATACATGAATCACATCGAGCATGTCGGTCATCAGCGAGTGAATCCGGGCTGTAGCACTGGGCTAACAGGACTCCGTGGAACCCGGGCTATAGCAGGCTAGGAAGGACTCTGGATGTCACCGCGTGACATTTCCCCAAAGGGACAGACATAGGAACGAAGTGAAACACATGCCGGCCAGTCAAGTGTCCTGAGCAGTAGTGCTGGGCTAGCAGGACTCCGGTGAACCGGGCTGTAGCGGACTACTATGGCTCGAGGAACACTAGACTACATTTCCCCATAAGAAAGGCTGCCAAGGATAAACAACTAGATTGTCGGATCCCACTCATACCAAGCATTTCAATCATACACGCAATATGCCCGATATGAGTACATACAACATGGCATCACAACAAAACTCTACAACTCAAGTACTTTATTTAAAGGCTCCAGAGAGCCATACATAACATGTTCATACAGGCAGGGGTCACATGACCCGACACTCAAGTCATACAAGCATACAAGCACAAGCGGAAGTAAATAGTCTGAGTACAGACACTAGAAAGCAAGAAGGCTTCCGAAGCCTGTCTATCTACATAGGGCCCTCCATGGCCAGGATCACCACCTGGGTGGCAAGTCACTCGTCGACATCAAGGTCTACGCAGAACCCATCGGAAGGGGCGGTGTTGTCATCTGAAAACAGTAATTAAGCAAACATGAGTACAAAGGTACTCAACAAGTCTTACATCAGATCCTAATATACATGCTCATTCTCAAGAAGGTGGTGGGGTTATTGCAGCAAGCCAGCTTTGACTCTTGGCTAAACTATCCTACGGAACTCCACTAGTAAAAATAGTTTTCGCACACGAGTCCACTTGGGACAATGCTCTATAAAATGATGATCATCACACTTTTATTTTTTTACAACTCAACAATTACAACTCGATACTTAGAACAAATATGACTCTATATGAATGCCTCCAGCGGTGTACTGGGATATGCAATGAACCAAGAGTGACATGTATGAAAGAATTATGAATGGTGGCTTTGCCACAAATACGATGTCAACCACATGATCATGCTAGCAATATGACAATGATGGAGCGTGTCATAATAAACGGAACGGTGGAAAGTTGCATGGCAATATATCTCGGAATGGCTATGGAAATGCCATGATAGGTAGGTATGGTGGCTGTTTTGAGGAAGGTATATGGTGGGTGTATGATACCGGCGAAAGGTGCGTGGTATTAGAGAGGCTAGCAATGGTGGAAGGATGGGAAAAAGTGCATATAATCCATGGACTCAACATTAGTCATAAAGAACTCATATACTTATTGCAAAAATCTAGAAGTTATCAAAGCAAAGTATTACACGCATGCTCCTAGGGGGATAGATTGGTAGGAAAACACCATCGCTCGTCCCCGACCGCCACTCATAAGGAAGACAACCAATAAATAAATTATGCTCCGACTTCATCACATAACGTTTCACCATACGTGCATGCTACGGGAATCACAAACTTTAACACAAGTATTCTTTAAATTCACAACTACTAAACTAGCATGACTTTAATATTATCACCTCCATATCTCAAAACAATTATCATGCTTCAATCTTTTCTTAGTATTCAACACACTCAAAAGAAAGTTTCACACATCTTGAATACTAAGCATATTATTATTAAGCAAATTACCATGCTATTAAGAGACTCTAAAAATAATTTAAGTGAAGCATGAGAGATCAATAGTTTCTATAAAACAAATCCACCACCGTGCTCTAAAAGATCTAAGTGAAGCACATAGAGCAAAATTATAATGCTCAAAAGATATAAGTGAAGCACATAGAGAAAAATTACATAGCTCAAAAGATATAAGTGAAGCACATAGAGTATTCTATCAAATTTTAATTCATGTATGGCTCTCTCAAAAGGTGTGTACAGAAAGGATGATTGTGGAATACTAAAACACAAATACAAAAATAATACAAGACGCTCCAAGCAAAACACATATCATGTTGGTGAATAAAAATATAGCTCCAAGTAAATTACCGATGGAAGTGGACGAAAGAGGGGATGCCTTCCGTGGCATCCCCAAGCTTTGACTTTTTGGTGTCCTTGGATTATCTTGGGGGTGCCATGGGCATACCCAAGCATAGGCTCTTGCCACTACTTGTTCCATAATCCATCACAAGAATTCACCCAAAACTTGAAAACTTCACAACACAAAACTTAAAGTAGAAAACTCATGAGCTCCGTTAGCGAAAGAAAACAAAAGACCACGTCAAGGTACTGTAATGAACTCATTCTTTATTTATATTGGTGTTAAACCTACTGTATTCAAACTTCTCTATGGATTATAAACTATTTTACTAACCATAGATTCATCAAAATAAGCAAACAACACACGAAAAACAGAATCTGTCAAAAACAGAACAGTCTGTAGTAATCTGTAGCTAGCGCAAGATCTGGAACCCCAAAAATTCTAAAATAAATTTCTGGACGTGAGGAATTTATCTATTAATCATCTTCAAAAAGAATTAACTAAATAGCACTCTCCAAATAAAAATGACAGCAGTTCTCGTGAGCGCTAAAGTTTCTGGAAATTACAGAAAGATCAAATAACTATCTTCCAAGAAGATCCAATAGGTCTAGCTTGGCACAAACACTAATTAAAACACAAAACCACATCCAAACAGAGGGTAGATGGGTTATTTATTCCCTAACATAAGAAAAAACACAAAAAAAAAATTGGGTTGCCTCCCAACAAGCGCTATTGTTTAACGCCCCTAGCAAGGCATAAAAGCGAGGATAGATCTAGGTATTGCCATCTTTGGAAGGCAATCCAGAAGTGGCTCTCATGATGGTTTCATATGGCAATTTTATTTTCTTTCTTGGAAAGTGTTCCATGCCCTTTTTAATGGAAATGGGAATCTAATATTCCCTTCCTTCATATCAATAATCGCACCAACCGTTCTAAGGAAAGGTCTACCAAGAATAATAGGGCAAGAAGGATTGCAATATATATCAAGAACAATCAAATCTATGGGCACATAATTCCTATTTGCAACAATAAGAACATCATTAATTCTTCCCATAGGTTTCTTAATAGTGGAATCCGCAAGATGCAAGTTTAGAGATCAATCATCAAGATCGCGGAAATCTAGCAAATCACACAAAGTTTTGAGGATAGTGGAGACACTAGCACCCAAATCACGCAAAGCATAAAACTCATGATCTTTAATTTTAATTTTGATAGTTAGTTCCCACTGATCATAGAGTTTTCTAGGGATAGAGACTTTCAACTCAAGTTTTGTTCATAAGATTGCATCAAGGCATCAACAATATGTTCGGTGAAGGCTTTCTTTTGACCATAAGCATGCGGAGAATTTAGCACGGATTGCAACAAAGAAATACAATCAATCAAAGAGCAACTTTCATAATTATATTCCTTGAAATCCAATATAGTGGGTTTAGCAACATCTAAATTTTTATTTCTTTCAATCCCACTTTCGTCAATTTCATCATAAAGATCTAAATACTCCGAATTTTTGGAACGCCTCCTAGGTAAAGGAAGATCATATTCAGTTTCATCAAGATTAATATTGCAAAACAAAGATTTGATAGGGGACACATCAATAACTTTTAGATCTTCATCTTGATTTTCATAAGAATTAGAAGAACACGCTTTAATAAAGGCATCTTTGGAAGCACGCATCCTAGCGGTTCTTTCTTTACACTCATCAATTGAAATTCTCATGGCTTTTAGAGACTCATTAATATCATGCTTAGGTGGAATAGATCTAAGTTTCAAAGCATCAACATCAAGAGCAATTCTATCAACGTTCCTAGCCAAATCATCAATCTTAAGCAATTTTTCTTCAATCATAGCATTGAAATTCTTTTGAGAAGAAATAAATTCTTTAATATTAGATTCAAAATCAGAGGGCATCTTATTATAATTTCCATAAGAGTTGTTGTACGAATTCCCATAATTATTAGAAGGATTACTAGGATAAGGCCTAGGATTAAAATTCCCTCTATAAATGTGAGGACCCCGATTCCAAGTCACATCAATCTAGCGGGTAACACCTCATATCACATTGCGGCCTCACGCACGGTATCCCACGGGTGTCGCATTACCATGGCCCGGGACCATTTGCGCCTTTTGACTCACGTATATGATAGTGTCACTAGCGTCCATATGACAGAGAACCCGGGCCGACATGGCTAGTCGTGAACCCAAAGCAGCACCGACCTATGGAGACAGGCATACATGAATCACATCGAGCATGTCGGTCATCAGCGAGTGAATCCGGGCTGTAGCACTGGGCTAATAGGACTCCAGGGAACCCGGGCTGTAGCAGGCTAGGAAGGACTCCGGGGAACCTGGGCTGTAGCAGACTAGGCAGGACTCCAGATGTCACCGTGTGACATTTCCCCAAAGGGACAGACATGGGAACAAAGTGAAACACATGCCGGCCAGTCAAGTGTCCTGAGCAGTAGTGTTGGGCTAGCAGGACTCCGGTAAACTGGGCTGTAGCGGACTACTATGGCTCGAGGAACACTAGACTACATTTCCCCATAAGAAAGGCTGCCAAGGATAAACAACTAGATTGTCGGATCCCACTCATACCAAGCATTTCAATCATACACACAATATGCCCGATATGAGTACATACAACATGGCATGACAACAAAACTCTACAACTCAAGTACTTTATTTAAAGGCTCCAGAGAGCCATACATAACATGTTCATACAGGTAGGGGTCACATGACCCGACACTCAAGTCATACAAGCATACAAGCACAAGCGGAAGTAGATAGTCTTAGTACAGACACTAGAAAGCAAGAAGGCTTCCGAAACCTGTCTATCTACATAGGGCCCTCCATGGCCAGGATCACCACCTGGGTGGCTAGTCACTCGTTGACATCAAGGTCTACGTAGAACCCATTGGAAGGGGCGGTGTTGTCGTCTGAAAACAGTAATTAAGCAAACATGAGTACAAAGGTACTCAGCAAGTCTTACATCAGATCCTAATATACATGCTCATTCTCAAGAAGGTGGTAGGGTTATTGCAGCAAGCCAGCTTTGACTCTTGGCTAAACTATCCTACGGAACTCCACTAGTAAAAATAGTTTTCGCACACGAGTCCACTACTCACCAACACAATACTCCACCGGGGATCCTTCCTCTACATCCTACGAGAGGGCCATCCTCGGTACTCACACTTATCTTGAGTCTTTTAGTAGTATCCATTAACTTGTCTATGAACTGTATAGGCAACCAAGTAGTCCTTTACCGTGGACGTAGCTATTCGAATAGTTTTATACCCTTCAGGGGTGTACTTCTTCATACACGCTTTCACCACTTACCGCCGTTTACACGACATGTACTCGGCAACCTTCAAGCCGAAGCCCAACGAGGGTGTCGGCCACGGCCTACCCAAACACTCAAGTCTCTAGTCCAGGTGTATTGCCTATCCAGGTTCCATCCGCAGGGAGTCCGGCCGAGGTTTCCACATACGGCCCCAAGAGATGTGAAAAAGGTTCCCGAGACACCAAACGGGTGACTCGGTACACCATGCCATGGTGTATCTACCGCAACATAGCCCACCCCCAGGGTCAGCGCTACGCACGGCCGCCAACACATAACCTACAAACACCAGAAACTATTTGCAACTCCTGGACAAGGTACTAGGGTGAATAAGAAGCTGAGAGGGTCCATTGGTTTCGGGCCCAATGTATGGTAGTAACTGCATCTTAAATCACACATACAGATCTCAGTTCTTATGGACGGCCTCAATGAAACAACCCACCATGTACTCCTACATGGCCTCTCATCGATACCTTTACCAAATCATGTTCATCACATCCCTCACATTACTGATATAACCATTTCACTCTAGCCCATCACCCAGATGGACCAGACCTGACACAACTCTAAGCATAGCAGGCATAGCAAGGTAGGAAACACATACATGGCTCAATCAACTCCTACACATGCTAGTGGGTTTCATCTAGTTACTGTGGCAATGACAGGTCATGCAGAGGATAAGGGTTCAACTACCGTAGCACACAACAGTTTGAATCGCGTTGTCTTAATGCAGTAAACAAGAGCAGAAGCGAGAACATGGGTTTGTATCGGAATGATCAATGGTTGCTTGCCTGATGTAGTGGTAGTAGGGTACTGCCCTTCAGACGGATACTCGGGGTTACCCTCGGAGGCAAAACCTACCACAAAAGGCACACCGAACATAATCAACACATGACAATATGCAACAATATGATGCATGGTATGACATGGCAAGATGAAAGTGTCTTGGCCTAATGCAAGCTAAAACTGAAGGGGATGAACTCATTTGAATCAAAGATTCAAATGTTAGCTCGTTTAACATAGCCTTATTAGTGCATTATCTTACTCTGCTTAAAAAGCAAGGTTAACTTGTTTTGTCATTCATGAAACCATTACAGATGGATATATTGAATTTGTTCTGATCATTTTTCATATATAACTTGTTTGATTTGGAGCTATGGTTGATTTTCTATGATTTTTAGAAGTTTTGGCTATTTTCTGGAATTTCCTATATAAGAATAATTCCAGTAATTGAATTAATGAGTCAGCATGACATAGGTGTGATGTCAGCGGTCAACTGGGTCGGCCAAGTCAAACCTGACTGGTGGGCCCTGTTTGTCAGTGTCACAACTAATTAATAGAATTATGTTAGTGCTAATTAACTATCAGTGGGGCCTAGGCCCACATGTCAGTGACTAAACAAATTAAATTTACTTAAAACTAATCCTAGACTAATTAGCAGGCCGGCCCCACCTGTCATAGGCTCAGGGGGGGTCAACCTGGGCCCACACGGGGTCAAACAGGGTCAACTCGCCGACGTCTAGCCGCCGGCGAGGCCAGACACGGCGGAGCAGCGTGGGATTTGCACTCCGGCGACCAAAAGGATGGTGGAGACTATCTACGTGATGCGGGGAGGAAGCCGCGTCGAGTGGTGGTAGTGGGTGGAGCTGGGGTGGCCGGAAACGTTGCCGACGACGAGTTTGGCGGCGGCCGGAGCTCGGGTAAGGTTGAACTAGTCGCTAGGGGGCACGGGGAGGCGCGTGGTTTGGTGCGTTGAGCTCCTGGAGGTGCGGTAGGACTAGTGGACAGGGTGTCCGGAGCCTCGTTAGCGACGAGCTCCGTGGCGGTGCGTGCGTGTGAGCTTCGTGCGGTCGCTACGGGGCTCGAGAGGGAGAACGGAGAGGGTGGGCAGGTGGCTGAGCTCACAGGGGTCTCGTCGAGGTAGTCGGCGAGGTCAGGGATGAGCTGATGCGGCGGGGACGACGAAGGGGATCTCCGGTTGCCGGAGTTGAGGACGAGCTCGGTGCAGCATCTTCGGGGCGAGCGAGCGCTAGGGGCTCGGCCTACTCGATGTAGTCGACCACGCGGAGCTTCCTGGCATGACGAGGCAATGAATGGATGGCGGTGGTTGCGGTGGAGACTGTCGGCGGCGACAGCTGCGCTCGGCAGGGAGATGGGGAGAGAGCCAGAGAGCCAGAGAGGCCACGAGGAGAGTGGGAAGAAAGAGAGGGAGACGTGGGGGTCGGCGTGGCACTCGTAGACGCCTCCAGGGCGTCGGCGGAAGCAGGAGGTGGCCGGCGTGTGGCCGCGGGCGCCGACCACGCGCTCCTCGTCCTCTTGGCGAGAGGAGGAGGACGACTGGCAAGAGCCAGTCGACTGGGCCAAGCCGGGTGGGCTGGTGGGCCGCGCCAGGTAAGTCCCTGTTCTTTCTCTCCTTTCTGTTTATTTATTATTTCTGTAACTTTAGGGCTTTATTAAAAATGCCAGGGCATTACCATAAATCATAAAATTAATCATGGCCACTTCTTAGAATATATCCAACAGCAAACATTTTAGTTTATGATTATTTGAGCATTTAAAATATTTTATAGCATTTAAATGCCCAAATGCAAATACTATAAGGATTAATCCAATGACCTTAGATGTCCTAGAAAAATGTGCACCATTTTTGTCAAAGGTTTTAACCCAAAACAAAAAGGGTGGGCTTTTTAGAAGGGCATTTCAGGTTCATTGAAAAAGTCCTTAGTAAACCCTAGTTGTTCCAGGGGGGTGCTGGGGGTTCTGTCATCCCCATTTCAAATTTAAGAGAAAATTAAACATGATGCACACTCTAATGTTTGAACTAGCTAGGGTGTGACAATAAGCGTTGTTACCAAAATTATTCCTACCAACAAAATTCACATCCATAGATTCATTGTTATTCTCAATCAAGGTAGACAAAGGCATATCATTAGGATCAGAAGAAACACTCTTAGTAGCAAATAATTTCATAAGTTCATCCATATTTCCACTCAAAACATTGATTTCTTCTATCGCATGCACTTTTTTATTACAAGATCTTTCCGTATGCCATTGAGAATAATTGACCATAATATTATCTAGGAGTTTAGTAGCATCTCCTAAAGTGATTTCCATAAAAGTGCCTCCCGCGGCCGAATCTAAAAGATTTCTAGAAGCAAAATTCAATCCGGCATAAAAAAAATTGTATAATCATCCACAAATTTAAACCATGAGTAGGGCAATTACGTATCATTAATTTCATTCTCTCCCAAGCTTGTGCAACATGTTCATGATCAAGTTGCTTAAAATTCATAATATCGTTTCTAAGAGAGATGATCTTAGCGGGAGGAAAATACTTAGAGATAAAAGCATCTTTGCACTTGTTTCAAAAATCAATACTATTTTTAGGCAAAGACGAAAACCAAGCTTTAGCACGATCTCTAAGCAAAAAAGGAAATAGCTTCAATTTAACGAAATCATTAACCAAGTACCCATCACAATCCCTATCTCCCGCATTACATTATTTGCCATTTGCCTATCGTTTTCCTCTTCCCCCCAATTCACCCTTGCCGTTTTATTCGCCCTCTCTCTCTCGCTCCCTATCCTCCCACTCTATTTGCCTCTTTTTGCCCATTTGCTTTTGTTTGCTTGTGTGTTAGATTGCTTGTTTGTCGCGATGCCTCAAGATACTACCAAATTGTGTGACTTAACCAATACCAACAATAATGATTTTCTTAGCATTCTGATTGCCCCTCTTGCCAATACTGAATCTTGTGAAATCAATACTGCTTTGTTGAATCTTGTTATGAAAGATCAATTCGCCAGCCTTCCTTGTGAAGATGCCGCTACTCATCTGAATAGCTTCGTTGATTTATGTGATATGCAAAAGAAAAAAGATGTCGATAATGAGCTTGACTCCCCAGCAACGGCGCCAGAAATCCTTCTTGCTACATCTTGAGCTTGCGTTGGTTTTCCCCGAAGAGGAAGGGATGATGCAGCAGAGTAGCGTAAGTATTTCCCTCTATTTTTGAGAACCAAGGTATCAATCCAGTAGGAGGCCACGCGCAAGTCCCTCGTACCTACACAACACAAAGAGCTCAACGCAACCAACACGATTAGGGGTTGTCAATCCCTTCACGGTCACTTACGGAAGTGAGATCCGATAGATAATATTTTTGGTGTTTCTGATATAAAGATGCAAAGTGAAAAGTAAAAGGCAAAGTAAAAACAAAACAAGATTAAAGTGATGGAGATTGATATGATGAGAATAGACCCGGGGGCCATAGGATTCACTTGTGGCTTCTCTCGAGAGCATAAGTTTTCTACGATGGGTGAACAAATTACTGTTGAGCAATTGACAGAATTGAGCGTAGTTATGAGAATATCTAGGCATGATCATGTATATAGGCATCACGTCCGTGACAAGTAGATCGAAACGATTCTGCATCTACTACTATTACTCCACTCATCGAGCGCTATCCAGCATGCATCTAGAGTATTAAGTTAAAAACAGAGTAACGCTTTAAGCAAGATGACATGATGTAGAGAGATAAATTCATGCAATATGAAATAAACCCCATCTTGTTATCCTCGATGGCAACGATACAATACGTGTCTTGCTGCCCCTTCTGTCACTGGGAAAGAACACTGCAAGATCGAACCCAAAGCTAAGCACGTCTCCCATGGCAAGAACTACCAATCTAGTTGGCCAAACCAAACGGATAATTCGAAGAGACTTGCAAAGATAACCAATCATACATAAAAGAATTCAGAGAAGATTCAAATATTGTTCATAGATAGACTTGATCATAAACCCACAATTCATTGGTCTCAACAAACACACCGCAAAAGAAGAAGATTACATCGAATAGATCTCCACAAGAGAGGGGGAGAACATTGTATTGAGATGCAAAAAGTGAGAAGAAGCCATCTGGCTACTAACTATGGACCCGAAGGTCTGAGGTAAACTACTCACACTTAATCGGAGAGGCTATGATGATGTAGAAGCCCTCCGTGATGATGGCATTCTCCGGCGAAGCTCCGGAACAGGCCCCAAGATGGGATCTTGTGGATACAGAAAGTTGCGGTGGTGGAATTAGGTTTTTGGCTCCTGTTCTGATCGTTTGGGGGTACGTAGGTATATATAGGAGGAAGGAGTACGTCGGTGGAGCACCGAGGGGCCCACGAGGCAGGGGGCGCGCCCTGTAGGGGGGGGGGGGCGCCCCCTACCCTTGTGACCGCCTCCGGTACTTTTTGGAGTAGGGTCCAAGTCTCCTGGGTCTTATCCGAGAAGAAAATCACGTTCCAAAAAGGATTTTTCTGTTTGGACTCCGTTTGATATTCTGTTTCTTCGAAACACTGAAATAGGCAAAAAAATAGCAATTCTGGGCTGGGCCTCCGGTTAATAGATTAGTCTCGAAAATAATATAAAAGTGGAAAATAAAGCCCAATATAGTCCAAAACAGTAGATAATATAGCATGGAGCAATCAAAAATTATAGATACGTTGGAGACGTATCAGGGCCTATCCTGGGGTTCATCGGTGGAGCTGGACGGACTCCAGAAGTGTATCCGGAACATGATAAGCAAGAAACTTAAGCTTGTCAACATAGTCCAGGTCATGCTCTTCTGCCGGATCCTCCCATGTCAACAACGGGATTTCAACTTATGGGAGTTCGACCTGGCCCAGCACCAGACTATACACGAGATCTTCGACACGACGCACAAGGATGTCTGGAGGGTGCTGTTCAAGGGCACTGAGGTGCCTCCTTCTCTTACCGAGGACCGCGGGCTTAGCGCGAAGTGCCCTGCGAATTCAGTAAGTTCTGTACATCTGGTAGGATATTTATTTCCCATAGCTTAACCATGTGGGGGGTCTGAGCTCCCATGCCTTTGACAGGACTGGGTGGAGACATCGGAGTAGATTAACTGTCCGACCCCTCTGCCCGAAGACACTGCGGACGCTCTCCTGATGGAGATGCGGACTCTGGCTCCTTATGAGGTGCCGGAGAAGACCAAGAAGAAGGCCAAGGGAACCCGAAAGAGTTCCCGGCACCAGGTGGTATCGGACTCATCGTCCGATAACACCGAGACACCCTCCTCCCATGAAAACGAGGAGAAGGAAGATGAAGATTCTCCCCCTCCAGCCGGGGGAGACAAGAAAAGGAAGGTCGCCCCAACCGGGGAGGCCGAAGGGTCCAAGAAGGGAAGGACTCTCCTTCCGGAATGCTCCACCGCCGCCACCGACAGCGAAGACGAGTGGCTGCTCAGGGCCAAGCCCCTGGCGAAGTCGTAAGTATTCGGATACTAGAGTAACTCATAGCATACCTTTGTCCCACTGCTTCTCCTAACGTCGAATATGATTATGCAGTCCGCCCCAAGCCCATATCGATGTATCATCTTCGGACGGTTCCTTGGACTCATCGGACATGAATAGTGATACACTTCTAACCGCCTCCTCTCCTTGCCCTATGGACAATGCCGAGGTATTGTCTCAAGGGGCACCGAGCCGGGGGGAGACAGTCCCGGAGGCGCCTCAAGGCGACCTTCCGGACTCCAGGAGCAAAGGGAGCAAGGCTCCCGGGGGCTCCAAGTTCGGCTCTCAGCCGAACACCGCGCCGGAACCTCCAGTGGTTCCGGACTCGGGCAGGCGGCCCCCTTCCGAAAGGGTCAACACGCCTGTGCCGGTGACCTCTGTCCATCCAGAGGCACCGGACAACCTGTTGGGAGTGCTTCACGACGCTTCCATCGACGAAGAGCACCGCACTATTATGAGTGCGGTGATCAAGGAGGTTCAGTCCCCCAAGAGCGGACTGACTGAAGCCTATACTAGCCTTCTAACAGGCTTTGAGGTAAGTATTTAAAATATAGGAAAAATATTACCGCATAGACAGTAGCCCCTGATACCCTGTTTGGTGTTCACAAAGAAAAGCCGAATAGAGGATCAAATAATATCTGCAGGAGTCTAATATAAGTATGTCTGTGTGCGTATGCAGGCTTCGCTGCTGACCTCTGCTGCACTGACTACGGAGGTCGCCGCATTGAAGCAGGACCTCGAGGGGTCCGAGAAAGAGCTCGGCCTTGCCAAGAGGCAGCTCGAGGAGAACAAAGGTAAGTAATACCTTGTCTATATATAAAAGAAAATGTGGTTGCGAAATGACAGGCTCATCATGAATGTGCCAGGGGCCACGACTGAAGTGGCGACCCTAAAGCAAGCGTTGTCCGAGGCCGAAAACAAAGCGGCCAAGGAGCGCACCGAGTGGGAAAAGCAAGAGGCACGGGTGGGCGAGGTGCAGCAAGAGCTCTAGGCTCTCATGAAGAAGCATGAGGCTTTGGAGCTTCACTCGAAGACGCGAGAGTCCGAGCTTGCCGCGGCCCTCGAGAGCACAAAGAATGCCAAGGCTGAAGCCCAAAAGGCTCTCCAGGAGATTGAGGCGATGAGGAAGATAGCGGCGGGTAAGGCATTCAATATGCAAAGCAAGCATGTGAAAGTAAATTACTTGTTACTTACCCGAGTCCGGAGCTCTTCAGGAGCATTCGCAGATTTGCCCCGCGGCTTGTCGGTTGCCGCGAAATATTACCAGGCCGAGGAGGAAGCTCGACGGAGAAGTTGTTCTGGTCTCAGTATACTGGGACTGAACACCCGATGCCTATAAGCGACCAGCTGAAGCAACTGGTCGAGCTGCACAAGGCGGCCAAACAGGCCATGAAGGGCTTTATAGTCTGGATGTGGCCTGGCGATTCCCTTCCCAACAGCTACTTCGGCCTCGTGAGGCGGCTTGTGGATGCCTGCCCACGGCTGGAAGTCATCAAGCGACCCGTCTGTATCGAAGGTGCCCGCCTGGCTTTTGCCCGTGCAAAGGTCTAGGCCAAGATGGACGCTGAGAAGCTGGTGAAGGAGGGGCCGCCGCAGGGCAAGGAGCATCACCACCCCGAAATGTATTACTTGGGTGTCCCGAAGGGTGCCCGTCTTGTGGCGGACGAGTGTGCGAAGGATGTAATTTTTGTATAAACTTGCTCGTGTGATCCTGTATTATGAAAACTTGTTCAGATGCGCTATGCAACGCTTGTTTGAATTTAAAATATTACCTTCTGTGCGGCTGTTTATCAAATCTAAGAGATGGCCAGTCGTTAGCTTCTGCCCCCATGCCACGAGTGTTGGGGTGTTCGGGATAAACCTGAGCACTCTTTTTCCCATTGTTGGGTCCTTCGAGGGAGGTGCTCAGCACAACGAACAAGGCAACCAGACTATAATGCTTTATCACTCTCACTTAGCCATAGAAGTCTACAATTTTAAATTTTGGCGAAGCCCCTAGTATTCGGAAGGCCGAATTCGGGGCGCTATACACGCCTTAAGTCGGACAAAGCCGACTCCTCGCTCTAAGCGGCATAAGTCTTTAGGGACTCGAGACCTCTCGAACAGCGACCAGCTCTCGCCTTATCATGACAGTCAGTTTTAGCTTTCTCTACTGAGGTGCTTAGCCCAGCTGAACTGGGGCACAATTGCAGTAGTTCTCCCAGTGCTACCTTAGCCGATATAGCGGAATGTAAGGTACCAAAACATAGGAGCCGGGAAAACCCAACTATTGACCCAAGACATGATTCCGAGCTAATGCATATAATGCTATAAGTACGGGGTGCCGCACTGTCGAAAGTGTTCGGACTTCTCACGCCGTATTACGGGGTATGCTTAAGCCCCTGGCGTATTGGCCGTACCAGAGTGTACGGGTGCTGATTGTCATGAATGAACATATATATATATATATAAGAAGAATAAAGAATGCGGTAATAGTCTAGTGCTATGATGATACAAGTAGTGCGATAAGCAAAAAGTAGGACTATTTGACATGTCCCCTCCAAGGGCAAGCTGAGGCATGGTATTTAAAGTAGGTATTTCACTCGTTATCAGAGACCACCTGGGAGTTCCGTGGTGCGACGTAGCTTTCTACCTCCTTGGTTGTTGCATCGTGTGTCCGACAACCGTACTACCGGACATGGCTTCCAGAGATTATAGTCCTAAAAGAGAGAAAAATAACAAAGCGGGAAGCCCCTAGTGCGGTTGAGCCGTGTCTTGGGGCATGCCGTAGTCGTGCCCCCCTCCCCACCTGTGCCCATGGTATTTTCAATGCGTAATTATGTGCGTGTGGCACGGATTTCGCCGTTTGGCTAGGACTAGGGCGGGGGCCGCATTGCTATGCGAGCTTGGAATGTGCTAGGCGGTCTTGTTGCCGATTACTCCGGGTGCGCTTGAAGGTGTCCGGGTCTTTAATCGCCAAACTTGTGGATTGCCTTAAGAGGCTGCTTTGCGCTTCTGCTGCGAGGGCCGCAGTGTGCTCCTTCGTACTGAGAGAGCGCTTTGTGTTTCCATTGACTGTGATGACCCCCGGGGGTCCTGGAATCTTGAGCTTGAGGCATGCATTATGTGGTACCGCATTGAATCTCGCAAATGCGGTTCGCCCGAGCAGTGCATGACAGCCACTGCGGAACGGGACTATATCGAAGATTAACTCCTCGCTTCGGAAGTTATCCGCGGATCCAAAGACCACTTCCAGTGTGACTGAGCCTGTGCAATGGGCCTCTACACCTGGTATGACGACTTTGAAGGTCGTTGAGGGAATCCTGGATTAGGGGGTCTCCGGGCAGCCCGACTATATCCTTTGGCCGGACTGTTGGACTAAGAAGATACAAGATTGAAGTCTTCGTCTCGTGTCCGGATGGGACTCTACTTGGCGTGGAAGGCAAGCTAGGCAATACGGATATGTTTATCTCCTCCTTTGTAACCGACCTTGTGTAACCCTAGCCCTTTCCGGTGTCTACATAAACCGGAGTGTTTTAGTCCATAGGACAACATACAATCATACCATAGGCTAGCTTCTAGGGTTTAGCCTCTCCGATCTCGTGGTAGATCAACTCTTGTAATACTCATATCATCAAGAATAAATCAAGCAGGACGTAGGGTTTTACCTCCATCAAGAGGGCCCAAACCTGGGTAAAACATCGTGTCCCCTGCCTCCTGTTACCATCCGCCTTAGACGCACAGTTCGGGACCCCCTACCCGAGATCCGCCGGTTTTGACACCGACATTGGTGCTTTCATTGAGAGTTCCTCTGTGTCATCGCCGTTAGGCTTGATGGCTCCTACTATCATCGATAGCGATGCGGTCCAGGGTGAGACTTTTCTCCCCGGACAGATCTTTGTGTTCGGCGGCTTCGCACTGCGGGCTAACTCGCTTGGCCATCTGGAGCAGATCGAAAGTTACGCCCCTGGCCACCAGGTCAGGTTTGGAAGCTTAAACTACATGGCCGATATCCGCGGAGACTTGACCTTCGACGGATTCCAGCCCCTGCCTTGTGCACCGCGCGGTCACGATGAGTACGATTTAGCTCTACCATCGGACCGTATTCAGGAGATCGCACCGGCAGCTGCTCCGAGCCTCAATTCGGAGCCAGTTGCGCCATCCATGGATGGGTGGATGGACCTCGTCACAGAGGCCGTACCCTCAGCAGCGATTGAGCCGAATATCGACCTTACCCTTCACGAGAGCCGTGTTGCCAAACTGCCGGATCCTTCTCCGGCCACTCTGAACCACCTGCGCCCGCTCCTGACGAATCCGATTGGGCGCCGATCATGGAGTTTACCACCGCGGATATTTTTCAGCACTCGCCCTTCAGCGACATACTGAACTCATTAAGGTCTCTCTCCTTGTCAGGAGGATCCTGGCCGAACCATGTCCGGCGGGATTGGGATGCGGATGATGAAGAAATTCGCCGCCCACCCACCACCCACTTAGTAGCCACTGTCGATGACTTAACCGACATGCTCGAGTTCGACTTCGAAGACATCGACGGTATGGACGATGATGCGGGAGTCGAAGAGGAACACTGCCCATAGGGCACTAGACAGCCACCTCATCATACGACATATACAAGGTGGACACACCCAAAGAGGGCAATGGCGACGAGACAACGGAGGATGACCCCTCCAAGAAGCAACCCAAGCGTCGGCGTCAGCGGCGCCGCTCTAAGTCCCGCCATGGCAAAAGTGGTGATACCAGCACCGGAGATAATAGCACTCCGGATAGTGCCGAAGACAACAGCAATCCCCTCCAGCAAGATTCAGAGCAGGAGGATGGAGGAGCCAGCCCTCCTGAGAGGGCGGCGGATGGAGAGGCAGAGGATGATAATTACATGCCTCCCTCCGAAGACGAGGCAAGCCTCGGCGATGACGAATTCGTCATGCCAGAGGATCCCGTCGAAAAAGAGCACTTCAAGTGTTGGCGTTTTGGGAACGGGGGTCCCCAGACTTGCCTGCTTGCGGCCTGCAGCGTGGCTCAAAGGAGGCCCAGCGTGGCCCATCTTCATCAACACAAGACTCAAGACCCTCGCGAGGGGCCAAGCCTCGCGAGGCGGACGACACGGAGCTTCCTCAGGCACGGCCTCGTCAGGCTGGCTCGCGAGGAGGCGGAGAGATCAAGGTGAGGTACCTCGCGAGGTGCCCGTGACGCAAGCCATGACGACTCAGGGCACCAGGTGGGTGCCAGCGCATGCAGCGTCCTTCTTTCCTCTTTGGTGCAAAGGGGGCAAGCGCAGCCGCGGAGTATCGAGGCATCAGGCAAAGGTTTCCATTTCGGTGCAATGAGACCAAGACCAGGAGGACTACGAGACAGAGGTCACCATGGAGCCCAAGACGGCGTCATCACCAGAGCTTTGCGCAGGCGAAGACTGCTTTTGTCAGATTAGTTGATACTTGTTGTCCCCCTTCAAAATTAGCCCACCATTGTTGGCTCCCTTCCCGCTCAATATTTGGGAAGAGGACCAGGGCCTCTATAAATAGGGCCAGCCGCCCACGTTGCAGGGGTTCGAGCTTTTGGTTCGGTTGGCTAGTAAGAGTAAAAGAGAGAGATGAAGAGAAGGGTGGCTGAACTCCTCCTAGCAGTTCATCACCCCAGCCAAGAACAGACCCTCACGAGGCTGTTCTTCCTTGTATTGTTCATCACCATCAGCCCCAGGAGGCAATCCATCAACCACACACTAGAGTAGGGTATTACACCACAACGGTGGCCCGAACCAGTATAAATCTTGTGTCCCTTGTGCAGTTCTTTTAGTAGTTTAAATCCTTGCGAGGCGGGGTGGTAGAAGGCGTACTCTCCGCGCGCACCCCAGTGTTCGAACCTTAAAGGTCTGCCGGAACCCGAAATCCGACATCAAGCGCCGGCTTTTAGCCACGGCAAATAGCCTGAAGAAAAAACAGCAGCAGCTTCAAGCTGATCAAGATTTGCTAGCTGACAGATGGACTGAAGTCCTGGCGACCGAGGAGTATAAACTCGAACGCCCCTCCAAGAATTACCCAAAGTGCAGGTTGCTACCCCGACTGGAGGAGGAAGCACCAAAACCTACATCCCTGGCGTATGACGCGGCTGATCGGCCACCTCGTGACCGCGACAGAGAGACATTCCAGCCAAAAGCTCAGCTCGCACCCCGACGTCATTCAAATAAAAAGGTAGGGGGGAATACGCCAGACCTGCGAGACGTATTGGAGGACAAAGCAAAACATGCAAGATCGATCTATGGATCACGAGGGCGCACCACTATGCGAGACGATAATCGTCACGCCGGATACAGTAAAAGTAAGTCCCGCCGGGCCAAACACAGCGGCCAAGACTCATTCGAGTTGCGTCGCGATATAGCCCAGTACAGAGGCACCGCACACCCCTTATGCTTCACAGAAGAAGTGATGGATCATCAAATCCCAGAGGGTTTCAAACCCGTAAATATAGAATCATACGACGGCACAACAGATCCTGCGGTATGGATCGAGGATTTCCTCCTGCACATACACATGGCCCACGGTGATGACCTACATGCCATCAAGTACCTCCCACTCAAACTCAAAGGACCAGCTCGGCATTGGCTCAATAGCTTGCCAACAGAGTCCATTGGCTGTTGGGAAGATCTGGAAGCCGCATTCCTCGACAACTTTCAGGGCACTTATGTATGACCACTAGATGCCGATGACTTGAGCCACATAATTCAGCAGCCAGAGGAATCGGCCAGGCAATTATGGACACGGTTCCTAACAAAGAAAAATCAAATCGTCGACTGTCCGGATGCAGAGGCCCTAGCAGCTTTTAAGCACAACATCCGCGACGAGTGGCTAGCCCGGCACCTTGGTCAGGAAAAGCCGAAATCTATGGCAGCCCTCACGACACTCATGACCCGCTTTCGTGCGGGAGAAGACAGCTGGCTGGCTCGCAGTGATAACATATCAAAGAACCATGGTACTTCGGATACCAAGGATGGCAATGGCAGGTCACGTCGCAAAAAACATAAGCGCCGCATTAACAGCGACAATACCGAGGATACGACAGTCAATGCCGGATTCAAAGGCTCTAAACCCGGTCAGCGGAAAAAGCCATTTAAGAGAAGCACCCCGGCCCGTCCAGTTTGGACCGTATACTCGATCACTCGTGTCAAATACATGGCACCCCCGACAAGCCAGCCAATCACACCAAAAGGGACTATTGGGTGTTCAAGCAGGCCGACAAGTTGAATGCCGAAAACAAAGATAAGGGGTCACATAGCGATGACGAGGAGGAGCTCCGGCAGCCGAACACCAGAGGACAGAAGAGGTTCCCCCCACAAGTGCGGACGGTGAACATGATATACGCAACCTACATCCTCAAGAGGGAGCGGAAGCGTGCGCTCAGGGACGTATATGCATTGGAGTTAGTCGCCCCCAAGTTCAACCCATGGTCCTCCTGTCCGATCACCTTCGATCGCAAGGACCACACCACTAGCATCCGTCATGGCGGATTCGCCGCACTGGTCCTAGACCCAATCATTGATGGATTTCACCTCACTCGAGTCCTAATGGACGGCGGCAGCAACCTGAACCTGCTTTATCAGGACACAGTGTGCAAAATGGGTATAGACCCCTCAAGGATCAAACCCACTAAAACGACCTTTAACGGCGTCATACCAGGTGTAGAGGCCCATTTTATAGGCTCAGTACCACTGGAAGTGGTCTTCGGATCTCCGGATAACTTCCGAAGCGAAGAGTTAATCTTCGACATAGTCCCGTTCCGCAGTGGCTACCATGCACTGCTCGGGAAAACCGCATTTGCAAGATTTAATGCGGTACCGCATTATGCATATCTCAAGCTCAAGATGCCAGGACCTCGGGGGGTCATCACAGTCAATGGAAACACAGAGCGCTCTCTCTGCACGAAGGAGCACACAGCGGCCCTCGCAGAAGAAGCACAAAGCAGCTCCTTAAGGCAATCCACTAGTTCGGCGATTAAGGACCCGGACACCTTCAAGCGCGCCTGGAGTAATCGGCAACAGGACCGCCTAGCACGTTTCGAGCTTGCATAGCAATGCGGCCCCCACCCCGGTCCCAGACAAACGGTGAAATCCGTGCCACGCGTACATAATTACGCATTAAAAATTCCATGGGCACAGGCGGGGAGGGGGGCACGATAGCGGAACGCCCCAAATCGCGGCTTAAACCACACTAGGGGCTTCCCGCTTTGTTATTTTTCTCTTTCAGGACTTCAATCTCTGCAAACCATGTCCGGCAGCACGATTGCCGAACACATGATGCAGCATCCAAGGAGGCAGAAAGCTACGTCAAACCACAGAATTCCCAGGTGGATTACGATAACGAGTGAAATATTTGCTTTAATACTATTCCTCAGCTTGCCCTTGGAAGGGACATGTCAAATAGTCCTCCTTTTTGCTTATTGCACTACATGTATCATTCTGCTTTAACGCACCTTTTTGAATAAAAAATGCATAGCATTAAGACTATTATTGCATTCTTCTTTATATATATATATACATATATATATACAGCCGGTCTATTCTCATAACATTATGAGAATAATATTCTCATAACACTTCTGAACTGCATTGAAAAACTGCATTGGAAAGCTATGCGCACTTCTTCCTTCTTCTGTTGCGAACCACATAGAGGTGCAGTAGGAAACCTTCATGGAATAGCGGTGGACTGCAGTAATATGCAATGCGCGGTGAACTGCAGTAATATGCAATGCGCGGGTGAATTTTTGTAGTGCGGCGAACTGCATTAATATGCAATGCGAGCCTGTATGAACTGCATTACAGCCACGGGGGTGTGTGGGGACTAGTTTGATAAGTTTTTTTGCTTGATCAAGCGCGGTGGACTGCAGTAATACGCAATGCGAAATGCACATTGTTATGTAACCGCACTGCTTTTATTTTGTCGTTTTTAATGTTGTTTCCTTTACATATATATATACTAGTGGGATGGAGTAGTCATCCTTGCAGTTCGCTTTCCCTTGTCATGCATGACTGAGGCTGGATGCTTCAGCAGCGGATCCCCCAGGTGATGTTGGGGCGAAGGTGAGGTGCGGCGTCGCTTCCTAAACGCCGCCGCGGAAATATCGTCGCGGACGAACTGCATCGCCGGCCGCTTGGCACGCGCTCCGGGCGCCCAAACTGCAGCTACACTCTGTGATGATGAATTTCCATCCGCACATAAAAACGCCCAATTTTGCAAGACCGTGAGCACTGAACCACATCACGAGTGCCTACGAGCTGCACTGCCATGGTCGCCAAGCTACACTGCCATGATCCCAGGCTGCGGCGCCGTGACCGACGACGAGGGGAGGGAGCCACTGGTTGAGGATGCGGCCATGGAGGTAGAGGTGAGGGGGGCCCGTGGTGGCCGCGAACTGCACGCCCATGCGCCGCCGCACCGCATCGCGCAACCTGACGCACTTCCAAGTCTGGCGGCCAAACTGCACGAGGTGGAATCATGCGCCATGGAGAAGGCCGGGCAGTGGTGCGTCGTGGAGCTCATGGTTTGATGAGCGCTGGTGGTGGTGCATCCTGGATTCGGCAGTGTGACGTCGCAATGGCCCTGGATCCGGTGGCGGGGTCGGGTGGGGACGACGTGGATTCATGCCTGGGTGGAGAAGGTGGCTCCGGGATTCGACAGCCGCGCTCGCTGGGTCAGATCCGGCGTAGGTGAGGGTGGGGCATTGCGGGAGGGACGGGGACGGCGCGAGGCGGGCTGGGGTGCGATGGACGGCGGCTGGTGGGCTCCGGGCGCCGAGGAAGGTGGTAGGGGCGCTGTTCGATGCGGAGGTGGACGAGGCCGGCCGCCGGGGCGCTCCCGCGCTAGGAGTGTTGGAAATATGCCCTAGAGGCAATAATAAAAGCATTATTATTATATTTCCTTGTTCATGGTAATTGTCTTTATTCATGCTATAATTGTGTTGTCCGGAAATCGTAATACATGTGTGAATAACAGACACCAACATGTCCCTAGTAAGCCTCTAGTTGACTAGCTCGTTGATCAACAGATAGTCATGGTTTCCTGGCTATGGACATTGAATGTCATTGATAACGAGATCACATCATTAAGAGAATGATGTGATGGACAAGACCCAATCCTAAACATAGCATAAAGATCGTATAGTTCGTTTGCTAGAGTTTTGCAATGTCAAGTATCTTTTCCTTAGACCATGAGATCGTGTAACTCCCGGATACCGTAAGAGTGCTTTGGGTGTACCAAATGTCACAACGTAACTGGGTGACTATAAAGGTATACTACGGGTATCTCTGAATGTGTGTTGGGTTGACACGGACCAAGACTGGGATTTGTCGCTCCGTATGACGGAGAGGTATCACCGGGCCCACTCGGTAATGCATAATCATAATGAGCTCAAAGTGACCAAGTGTCTGGTCACGGGATCATGCATTACTGTACGAGTAAAGTGACTTGTCAGTAACAAGATTGAACGAGGTATTGGGATACCGATGATCGAATCTCGGGCAAGTAATATATCGATTGACAATGGGAATTGCATACGGGGTTGATTGAATCCTCGACATCGTGGTTCATCCGATGAGATCATCGTGGAGCATGTGGGAGCCAACATGGGTATCCAGATCCAGCTGTTGGTTATTGACCGGAGAGTCGTCTCGGTCATGTCTACATGTCTCCCGAACCCGTAGGGTCTACACACTTAAGGTTCGGTGACGCTAGGGTTGTGAAGATATGTATATGCAGTAACCCGAATGTTGTTCGGAGTCCCGGATGAGATCTCGGACGTCACGAGGAGTTCCGGAATGGTCTGGAGGTAAAGAATTATATATAGGAAGTGTTGTTTCGGCCATCGGGACAAGTTTCGGGGTCACCGGTATTGTACCGGGACCACCGGAAGGGTCCCGGGGGTCCACCGGGTGGGGCCACCTATCCCAGAGGGCCCCATGGGCTGAAGTAGGAAGGGACCCAGCCCTTAGTGGGCTGGGGCGCCACCCCCTAAGGGCCCATGCGCCTAGGGTTTAGGGAAAACCCTAAAGGGGGGGCGCCCCCTTGCTTGGGGGGCAAGCCCCCCACCCCTTGGCTGCCGCCCCCCCCCCCCTAGGAGATCCATCTCCTAGGGCCGGCGCCCCCCCCCTTGGCACCCCTATATATAGTGGGGGAGAGGAGGGACTTGGAGCGACGGCTTTTGGTGCATCCCTCTCTCCCTGTTACATCTCTCTCTCGTAGTACACGGCGAAGCCCTGCTGTCGTGACGCCCTGCATCCACCACCACGCCGTCGTGCTGCTGGATCATCATCAACCTCTCCTCCCCCCTTGCTGGATCAAGAAGGAGGAGATGTCTCCCGTCCTGTACGTGTGTTGAACGCGGAGGTGCCGTCCGTTCGGCACTTGGTCATCGGTGATTTGGATCACGTCGTGTTTGACTACATCATCCCCGTTCCTTGAACGCTTCCGCACACGATCTACAAAGGTATGTAGATGCATCTGATGACTCGTTGCTAGATGAACTCCTAGATGGATCTTGGTGAAACGAGTAGGAAAATTGTTGTTTTCTGCAACGTTCCCCAACAGTGGCATCATGAGCTAGGTCTATGCGTAGTTCTTCTTGCGCGAGTAGAACACAATTTGTTGTGGGCGTGGATTTGTCAACTTTCTTGCCGCTACTAGTCTTTTCGTGCTTCAGCGGTATTGTGGGATGAAGCGGCCCGGACCAACCTTACACGTATGCTTACGTGAGACCGGTTCCACCGACTAACATGCACTAGTTGCATAAGGTGGCTGGCGGGTGTCTGTCTCTCCTACTTTAGTTGGAGCGGATTCGATGAACAGGGTCCTTATGAAGGGTAAATAGAAGTTGACAAATCACGTTGTGGCTTTCACGTAAGTAAGAAAACGTTCTTGCTAGAACCCTAATTCAGCCACGTAAAACTTGCAACAACAATTAGAGGACGTCTAACTTGTTTTTGCAGCAAGTGGTTTGTGATATGATATGGCCAAAGTTGTGATGAATGATGAATGATCTATATGTGATGTATGAGATGTTCATGCTATTGTAATAGGAATCACGACTTGCATGTCGATGAATATGACAACCGGCAGGAGCCATAGGAGTTGTCTTTATTCTTTTATATGACCTGCGTGTCATTGAGAAACGCCATGTAAATTACTTTACTTTATTGCTAAACGCGTTAGCCATAGTAGTAGAAGTAATGGTTGGCGAGCAACTTCATGGAGACACGATGATGGAGATCATGATGATGGAGATCATGGTGTCAAGCCGGTGACACGATCATCATGGAGTCCCAAGATGGAGATCAGAGGAGCTATGTGATATTGGCCATATCATGTCACGTTTATTATTTTATTGCATGTGATGTTTATCATGTTTTTGCATCTTGTTTACTTAGAACAACGGTAGTAAATAAGATGACCCCTCATAATAATTTCAAGAAGTGTTCCCCCTAACTGTGCACCGTTGCGACAGTTCGTTGTTTCGAAGCACCACGTGATGATCGGGTGTGATAGATTCTAACGTTCACATACAATGGGTGTAAGACAGATTTACACATGCAAACACTTAGGTTGACTTGACGAGCCTAGCATGTACAGACATGGCCTCGGAACACAGAAGACCGAAAGGTCGAGCATGAGTCGTATAGAAGATACGATCAACATGAAGATGTTCACCGATGTCGACTAGTCCGTCTCACGTGATGATCGGACACGGCCTAGTTAACTCGGATCATGTTATACTTAGATGACTAGAAGAGGGATGTCTATCTAAGTGGGAGTTCATAAATAATTTGATTTGATGAACTTAATTATCATGAACTTAGTCTAAAATATTTACAATATGTCTTGTAGATCAAATGGCCAACTTAGTCCTCAACTTCAACACGTTCCTAGAGAAAACCAAGCTGAAAGACGATGGCAACAACTACATGGACTGGGTCCAGAACCTGAGGATCATCCTCATAGCTGCCAAGAAAGATTATGTCCTACAAGCACCGCTGGGTGACGCACCTGTCCTCCCTGCTGAACAAGACGTTATGAACGCTTGGCAGGCACGTACCCATGACTACTCCCTCGTTCAATGCGGCATGCTTTACAGCTTAGAGTCGGGGCTCCAAAAACGTTTTGAGAGACACGGAGCATATGAGATGTTCGAAGAGCTGAAAATGGTTTTTCAAGCTCATGCCCGGGTCCAGAGATATCAAGTCTCCGACAAATTCTTCAGCTGTAAGATGGAGGAAAACAGTTCTGTCAGTGAGCACATACTCACTATGTCTGGGTTGCATAACCTCTTGACTCAGCTGGGAGTTAATCTCCCGGATGATGCGGTCATTGACAGAATCCTCCAGTCGCTTCCACCGAGCTACAAGAGCTTTGTGATGAACTTCAATATGCAGGGGGTGGAAAAGACCATTCCTGAAGTATTTGCTATGCTGAAATCAGCAAAGGTAGAAGTCAAGAAGGAACATCAAGTGTTGATGGTGAATAAAACCACTAAGTTCAAGAAGGGTAAGGGTAAAAAGAACTTCAAGAAGGACGGCAAGGAAGTTGCCGCGCCCGGCAAGCAAGCTGCCGGGAAGAAGCCAAAGAATGGACCCAAGCCCGAGACTGAGTGTTTTTATTGCAAGGGAAGTGGTCACTGGAAGCGGAATTGCCCCAAATATTTAGCGGACAAGAAGGCCGGCAAAACAAAAGGTATATATGATATACATGTAATTGATGTGTACCTAACCAGTACTCGTAGTAGCTCTTGGGTATTTGATACCGGTGCAGTTGCTCACATTTGTAACTCAAAGCAGGAGCTGCGGAATAAACGGAGACTGGCGAAGGACGAGGTGACGATGCACGTCGGGAATGGTTCCAAGGTCGATGTGATCGCCGTCGGCACGCTGCCTCTTCATTTACCTACGGGATTAGTTTTAAATCTCAATAATTGTTATTTATTGCCAGCTTTGAGCATGAACATTGTATCGGGATCTCGTTTAATTCGAGATGGCTACTCATTTAAATCCGAGAATAATGGTTGTTCTATTTATATGAGTGATATGTTTTATGGTCATGCTCCTATGGTGAATGGTTTATTCTTAATGAATCTCGAGCGTAATGCTACACATGTTCATAGTGTGAATACCAAAATATGTAAGGTTGATAATGATAGTCCCACATACTTGTGGCACTGCCGCCTTGGTCACATAGGTGTCAAATGCATGAAGAAGCTCCATGCAGATGGACTTTTAGAGTCTCTTGATTATGAATCATTTGACACGTGCGAACCATGCCTCATGGGTAAAATGACCAAGACTCCGTTCTCAGGAACAATGGAGCGAGCAACCAACTTATTGGAAATCATACATACTGATGTGTGCGATCCAATGAGTGTTGAGGCTCGCGGTGGCTATCGTTATGTTCTCACTCTGACTGATGACTTGAGTAGATATGGGTATGTCTACTTAATGAAACACAAGTCTGAAACCTTTGAAAAGTTCAAGGAATTTCAGAGTGAGGTTGAGAATCAACGTGACAGGAAAATCAAGTTTCTACGATCAGATCGTGGAGGAGAATACTTGAGTCACGAATTTGGCACACACTTAAGAAAATGTGGAATAGTTTCACAACTAACGCCGCCTGGAACACCTCCGCGTAACGGTGTGTCCGAACGTCGTAATCGCACTCTATTAGATATGGTGCGGTCTATGATGTCTCTTACCGATTTACCGCTATCTTTTTGGGGCTATGCTTTAGAGACTGCCGCATTCACTTTAAATAGGGCTCCATCGAAATCCGTTGAGACGACACCGTATGAATTATGGTTTGGGAAGAAACCTAAGCTGTCGTTTCTAAAAGTTTGGGGATGCGATGCTTATGTCAAGAAACTTCAACCTGAAAAGCTCGAACCCAAGTCGGAAAAATGCGTCTTCATAGGATACCCTAAAGAAACTATTGGGTATACCTTCTACCTCAGATCCGAAGGCAAGGTCTTTGTTGCCAAGAATGGATCCTTTCTGGAGAAGGAGTTTCTCTCGAAAGAAGTAAGTGGGAGGAAAGTAGAACTTGATGAAGTATTGCCTCTTGAACCGGAAAATGGCGCAACTCAAGAAAATGTTCCTGAGGTGCCAGCACCGACTAGAGAGGAAGTTAATGATAATGATCAAGATACTTCTGATCTAGCTCCTACTGAAATTCGAAGGTCCACAAGGACACGTTCCGCACCAGAGTGGTACGGCAACCCTGTCTTGGAAATCATGTTGTTAGACAACGGTGAACCTTCGAACTATGAAGAAGCGATGGCGGGCCCGGATTCCGACAAATGGCTAGAAGCCATGAAATCCGAGATAGGATCCATGTATGAAAATGAAGTATGGACTTTGACTGACTTGCCCGTTGAACGGCGAGCCATAGAAAATAAATGGATCTTTAAGAAGAAGACAGACGCGGATGGTAATGTGACCATCTATAAAGCTCGGCTTGTCGCTAAGGGTTATCGACAAGTTCAAGGGGTTGACTACGATGAGACTTTCTCACCGGTAGCGAAGCTAAAGTCCGTCCGAATCATGTTAGCAATTGCCGCATTCTACGATTATGAAATATGTCAAATGGACGTCAAAACGGCATTCCTTAATGGTTACCTTAAGGAAGAATTGTATATGATGCAGCCGGAAGGTTTTGTCAATCCTAAGAATGCTGACGAAGTATGCAAGCTCCAACGCTCAATTTATGGGCTGGTGCAAGCATCTCGGAGTTGGAACATTCGCTTTGATGAGATGATCAAAGCGTTTGGGTTTACGCAGACTTATGGAGAAGCCTGTGTTTACAAGAAAGTGAGTGGGAGCTCTGTAGCATTTCTCATATTATATGTAGATGACATACTTTTGATGGGAAATGATATAGAACTCTTGGACAACATTAAGGCCTACTTGAATAAGAGTTTTTCAATGAAGGACCTTGGAGAATCTGCATATATATTAGGCATCAAGATCTATAGAAATAGATCAAGACACCTCATAGGTCTTTCACAAAGCACATACCTTGATAAGATATTGAAGAAATTCAATATGGATCAGTCTAAGAAGGGGTTCTTGCCTATGTTACAAGGTGTGAAATTGAGCTCAACTCAATGTCCGACCACCGAAGAAGATATAGAAGAGATGAGTGTCATCCCCTATGCCTCAGCCATAGGTTCTATTATGTATGCCATGCTGTGTACCAGACCTGATGTAAACCTTGCCGTAAGTTTGGTAGGAAGGTACCAAAGTAATCCCGGCAAGGAACACTGGACAGCGGTCAAGAATATCCTGAAGTACCTGAAAAGGACTAAGGAGATGTTTCTCATTTATGGAGGTGACGAAGAGCTCGTCGTAAAGGGTTACGTCGACGCTAGCTTCGACACAGATCTGGATGACTCAAAGTCACAAACCGGATACGTGTATATTTTGAATGGTGGGGCAGTAAGCTGGTGCAGTTGCATGCAGAGCGTCGTGGCGGGATCTACATGTGAAGCGGAGTACATGGCAGCCTCGGAGGCAGCACATGAAGCAATTTGGGTGAAGGAGTTCATCACCGACCTCGGAGTCATACCCAATGCGTCGGGGCCGATCAAGATGTTCTGTGACAACACTGGAGCTATTGCACTTGCCAAGGAGCCCAGGTTTCACAAGAAGACAAGGCACATCAAGCGTCGCTTCAACTCCATTCGTGAAAATGTTCAAGATGGAGACATAGATATTTGTAAAGTACATACGGACCTGAATGTAGCAGATCCGTTGACTAAACCTCTCCCTAGGGCAAAACATGATCAACACCAGAATTCCATGGGTGTTCGATTCATCACAATGTAACTAGATTATTGACTCTAGTGCAAGTGGGAGACTGTTGGAAATATGCCCTAGAGGCAATAATAAAAGCATTATTATTATATTTCCTTGTTCATGGTAATTGTCTTTATTCATGCTATAATTGTGTTGTCCGGAAATCGTAATACATGTGTGAATAACAGACACCAACATGTCCCTAGTAAGCCTCTAGTTGACTAGCTCGTTGATCAACATATAGTCATGGTTTCCTGGCTATGGACATTGAATGTCATTGATAACGAGATCACATCATTAAGAGAATGATGTGATGGACAAGACCCAATCCTAAACATAGCATAAAGATCGTATAGTTCGTTTGCTAGAGTTTTGCAATGTCAAGTATCTTTTCCTTAGACCATGAGATCGTGTAACTCCCGGATACCGTAAGAGTGCTTTGGGTGTACCAAACGTCACAACGTAACTGGGTGACTACAAAGGTATACTACGGGTATCTCCGAAAGTGTCTGTTGGGTTGACGCGGATCAAGACTGGGATTTGTCGCTCCGTATGACGGAGAGGTGTCATTGGGCCCACTCGGTAATGCATCATCATAACGAGCTCAAAGTGACCAAGTGTCTGGTCACGGGATCATGCATTACGGTACGAGTAAAGTGACTTGTCGGTAACGAGATTGAAGGAGGTATTGGGATACCGACGATCGAATCTCGGGCAAGTAATATATCGATTGACAAAGGGAATTGCATACGGGGTTAATTGAATCCTCGACATCGTGGTTCATCCGATGAGATCATCGTGGAGCATGTGGGAGCCAATATGGGTATCCAGATCCCGCTGTTGGTTATTGACCGGAGAGTCGTCTCGGTCATGTCTACATGTCTCCCGAACCCGTAGGGTCTACACACTTAAGGTTCGGTGACGCTAGGGTTGTGAAGATATGTATATGTAGTAACCTGAATGTTGTTCAGAGTCCCGGACGAGATCCCGGACGTCACGAGGAGTTCCGGAATGGTCCGGAGGTAAAGAATTATATATAGGAAGTGCTGTTTCGGCCATCGGGACAAGTTTCGGGGTCACCGGTATTGTACCGGGACCACCGGAAGGGTCCCGGGGGTCCACCGGATGAGGCCACCTATCCCGGAGGGCCCCATGGGCTGAAGTAGGAAGGGACCCAGCCCTTAGTGGGCTGGGGCGCCACCCCCTAAGGGCCCATGCGCCTAGGGTTTAGGGGAAACCCTAAAGGGGGGCGCCCCCTTGCTTGGGGGGCAAGCCCCCCACCCCTTGGCCGCCGCCCCCCCCCCCCCCCTAGGAGATCCATCTCCTAGGGCCGCCGCCCCCCCTTGGCACCCCTATATATAGTGGGGGAGAGGAGGGACTTGGAGCGACGGCTTTTGGTGCAACCCTCTCTCCCTGTTACGTCTCTCTCTCTCGTAGTACACGGCGAAGCCCTGCTGTCGTGACGCCCTGGATCCACCACCACGCCGTCGTGCTGCTGGATCATCATTAACCTCTCCTCCCCCTTGCTGGATCAAGAAGGAGGAGACGTCTCCCGTCCCGTACGTGTGTTGAACGCGGAGGTGCCATCCGTTTGGCACTTGGTCATCGGTGATTTGGATCACGTCGTGTTCGACTACATCATCCCCGTTCCTTGAACGCTTCCGCACACGATCTACAAATGTATGTAGATGCATCTGATGACTCGTTGCTAGATGAACTCCTAGATGGATCTTGGTGAAACGAGTAGGAAAATTGTTGTTTTCTGCAACGTTCCCCAACAAGGAGGCGGGGAGGGGTGGGGGAGGACGCCCAGCGTTGGGGCGCTGGCGCTAGGTAGCGGGGAGTGGAGGGGGAGGGGTGTTAGGAGAATAAGGTTTTTGTTAGGAGAATAAGGTCTGAAGGGGTGTTATGAGAATAGACCCACCCTATATATATATATATTCATTCATGACATCCACCACCCATACACTCTGGTACGGCCAATACGCTAGGGGCTTAAGCATACCCCATAATACGGCGTGAGAAGTCCGAACACTTTCGATAGTGCGGTACCCCGAACTTATAGCATTATATGCATCAGCTCCGAATCATGTCTTGGGTCAATAGTTGGGTTTGCCCGGCTCCCATGTTTTGCTACGTTACGTTCTGCTATATCGGCTAAGGTAGAACTGGGAGAACTACTGCGATTGCGCCCCGGTTCTGCTGGGCTAACCACCTCAGTAGAGAAAGCTAAAACTGACTGTCATGATAAGGCGAGAGACTGGTCGCTGTTCGAGAGGTTTTGAGTCCCTAAAGGCTCATGCCGCTTAGAGCGAGGAGTCGGCCCTGTCCGGCTTAAGGCGTATATCGCGCCCCGAATTTGGCCTTCCGAATACCACGGGCTTCGCCAAAATTTAAAATTATAGAATTCTATGGCTAAGTGAGAGTGATAACGCATTATAGTCCGATTGCCTTGTTCTCTGTGCTGAGCACCTCCCTCGAAGGACCCAACAATGGGAACAAGAGTGCTCAGGTTTATTCTGAACACCCCAGCACTCGTGGCGTGGGGGCAGAAGCCGACGACTAGCCATCTCTCAGATTTGATAAACAGCCCAACAGAAGGTAATATTTTAAATTCAAATAAGCGTTGCATAGCACATATGAACAAGTTTTCATAAATACAGGATTACACGAGCAAGTTTACTGGAATATTATATCTTTCGTACACTCGCCCGCTACGAGATGAGCACCCTTCAGGACACCCTCATAGTACATCTCGGGGTGGCGATGCTCCTTGCCCTGCGGTGGCCCTTCCTTCACCAGCTTCACGGCGTCCATCTTGGCCCATTGCACCTTCACACGGGCGAAAGCCCGGCGTGCACCTTCGATGCAGACGGACCGCTTGATGACTTCAAGCCGTGGGCAGGCATCCACAAGCCGCCTCACCAGGCCAAAGTAGCTGTTGGGAAGGGCATCGCCAAGCCACATCCGGACTATAAAGCCCTTCATGGCATGTTCGGCCGCCTTGTGCAGCTTGACCAGTCGCTTCAGGTGGTCGCTCAGAGGCATCGGGTGTTCGGTCCCAGTATACTGAGACCAGAACAGCTTCTCCATTGAGCTTCCCTCCTCGGCCTGGTAAAACTATGTGGCATCCGACACGCTGCGGGGCAAATCTGTGAATGCTCCTGGACAGCTCCGGATTCGGGTAAGTAAGTAATTCACTTTCACATGCTTGCTTTGCATATAGAATGCCTTACCCGCCGCTATCTTCTTCATCGCATCAATCTCCTGGAGGGCCTTTTGGGCTTCGGCCTTGGCAGTCCTTGCGCTCTCGAGGGCCGCGGCAAGCTCGGACTCTCGCGTCTTCAAGTCAAGCTCCAACGCCTCGTGCTTCGTCACGAGAGCGTGGAGCTCTTGCTGCACCTCACCCACCCGAGCCTCATGCCTCTCCTGCTCGGTGCGTTCCTTGGCCGCTTTGTTTTCGGCCTCGAGCGCTTGCTTCAGGGTCGCCACCTCGGTCGTGGCCCCTGGCAAATTTACGATGATCCTGTCATTTTGCAATCGCATTCTTTTTATACATATCCATAGACTAGGTACTACTTACCTTTGTTCTCCTCGAGCTGCCTCTTGGAAAGGCCGAGCTCGTCCTTGGACCCTTTATGGTCCTCCTTCAGTGCGGCGATGTGACACCCCAAGATCGGAGCTTCAGATGCCTTCCGTGGTTTCCGGGTTTCGTTGTGTGTTTTGTTTCACCTGTTGCATTCATCTTTGCATCATGTGGTCAACTAAAACTCACTTCAATAAATTGTATGGATCTTCGTTCCATTTAACCCGAGGGAATTCACGTGGTGATTCTCTTTACAACATATATCCCAATATTAGGGAGCTATAATAAATATTCCACTATTTCGGAATCCAGCTTATCATACTTGCAATTTAACTCCCATGCCTTTCCCTGCTTCAAGTTTGGTCCACAAACTTTGTCCATATTTTATTTCATCGCTTTCCCGATCTCCACAAAAATTATGAACATTTTTGGACTCTCCAAAAATGTTTTTCTTATTCAAACTTATTTGAATCACATTCAAATGTGTTTGAATGCAATCCTTTCAAGCGGTGCTAGATGCATTTTCTCGGAACGAACTCATTTTTATGAGTCCGGGAGATTTAACCGCATGCCCAAATTCTTTCTCTAACCCCCTCCTTTTCCTTTCTTTCTTATCATGTTTTTTTTCTTTTGAGTGAGAGGGAAAGAGAGCCTAACCGGCCTCTGGGGCCTAACCCACCTTGCAGCCATGCTCTCCTCAGCCCACCAAGGCCCATCCAGCGCCGGCCCACTCCCTAACCTAACCCTAGCGCAGCCGAACCCTCTCCCTCGCGCAGCCAGAGACAGCGAGTGCTGCTCCCTCGCTTGAACCCCCCTTCTCTCGATCTCCCTCTCGTTCCCATGCGTGCCGCCTCCCTTCGTACTTCCTCCAGCGCCGCACCCTGTCCATTCCCTTCATCTCTCTCTCTCTCTCTCTCTCTCTCTCTCTCTCTCTAGATCCCACCTCACTCCAGCCACCCCCGTAGCAGAGCACCACGAGCGCCGTCTCCTGCCGCGAGCCCCAGCGCCGGCCTCGACCTCCTCCCTGCCACTCCGCGAGCTCACCTGCACGCACGACCTTGGCACCGCGGCCTCCGTGGCTCGCCGCGCCCTGCTCTGCCGGAGCTACTCCGTCCTCCCCGCGCCAGAGTGTCGTTCCCGCGGCACCGCTGTCGCCTCCTGCTGCGCGCCTCCATCTGCATCGGCCTGCGCGCCCGCTCCCACCACCTCAAGCCGCCGCTGGTCCTCATCCCCTTCCACTTACGCCGTTCTGCCCAAGGTTCAGTGGAATAACGGGGGAATCCGGTCCCCTCGCATCTCCCCGCATCGGACCTGGCCTCCACCACCTCGCCTTCATCTGCCTCGTCGCCTCGTCAGCAAGCTGCCGTTGCGCCTGGCCTGTGCCCCGTGCTTGCTGCCTCCTGCCCGACCCCGAGTGGTCTTTGGCCGCGCCTCCTCTCTTGTTCCCTCGTGACACCCTCGTCCAGTCTGGCCCAGCAACAAGCCTCTATGCAACCCAAGCTTTTCTCTGCTTCCGGCCAGAGAGCCTTTTGGTCTCACTTTGTTTTGGGTTGGCAAGAACGAGACGCCAAGAATCGGACCCAGACCGCCAAGCATCTTCTCTGCGATTTTTGCCTAGTACCACTTCGGTTCCGGAACGCGACGAGTACCACGACACCCATGTCACGTCAAGTTTGACTACAACGATTGCAACTTGTTCCACTACCGTCGTCGAAGGCCCGTGTAACGCATGCGTCAAGTATCTCTACGGAAGACTCGAACGTCTATGAACCATGTACGACTACCATCGCCGAAGACCATGAGTACAACTACTTCCCAATACGGTGCCAAGTTCCATCATCGACGATCGATTTGGATTCACCAAGTCCGACAATAAAGCGAAGACCCGTGTTCCACTACTTCCACTACGAACTCGAACTGCCGCAAAACCGCACGCTTCAAAGGTATAATGCCGAGACGACGCCCGTGAATGAAGGCATGTGTGGTGTATGAGATGCCCGTGTTTGCTCCGTGTCTAAGTTTTTCGTTGCACGTAGCCTCGATTTTGCCTTGCCACCCTCATGCGGGAACCCAGTATCCGGGAGCACCCCACCATCCTTGCATGACACGCCCCCGTCACTTTTCCTTTTGCACCAGCATCTCAATCGAGTTACCGGAAACCGGGACGTTGTCGTGGCACCGTTTCGTTATCGTTGTCGTGGCACCCCTTTTCATTTCCGCCACGATGACAAATGCTTCTTAATATGCTTTTATCAACATTTTCATGAAAATTGCTAAAACTTGCATATGTCATACGCATCATGATAATAACATTTAAAATGTTAAGACTGCTGTTTGCTTTAAATTGCTAAATGCATATGAGGATTTACCGGAATTGTTGTTTGTTGTTCCGGCCTCATTTAAACTTGCCTAAATGTTTAGTTTTCTTATGCTTCCCCTCTTGCCATGCTAACAACATTTAATATTGTTGAGTACCTAAACGAGAGAGAACTAATTAAGTCATGTGGTGTTTCGTCAATATGCAACTCATTGCATATTGAGCTCCATTTAATTTGTAGGATTGTTTGTGCATTTTGCCATGCCATGCATTTTTAAACTGGACATACATCATACTTGATTGTGCATCATGCCATGTTATGTGATGGTTGTTTACTATGTTGTTTGCTCCTTTCCGGTGTTGCTTCTTCGGGTTGGTTCCGATAATGTCGTGTTGTGAGGATTCGTTCAACTACGTCCGTTTATCTTCTTCATGGACTCGTTCTTCTTCCTTGCGGGATTTCAGGCAAGATGACCATACCCTCGAAATCACTTCTATCTTTGCTTGCTTGTTGCTCGCTCTTTTGCGATGCCTATGCTGCGATACCTACCACTTGCTTATCTTGCCTTCCATATTTTTGAACCAAGCCTCTAACCCACCTTGTCCTAGCAAACCGTTTTTTGGCTATGTTACTGCTTTGCTCAGCCCCTCTTATAGCGTTATTAGTTGCAGGTGAAGATTGGAGCTGGTTCCATGTTTGGAACATGGATATTTTATTGGGATATCACAATATCTCTTATTTAATTAATGCATCTATATACTTGGTAAAGGGTGGAAGGCTCAGCCTTATGCCTGGTGTTTTGTTCCACTCTTGCCGCCCTAGTTTCCGTCATATCGGTGTTATGTTCCCGGATTTTGCGTTCCTTACGCGGTTGGGTTATAATGGGAACCCCTTGACAGTTCGCCTTGAATAAAACTCCTCCAGCAATGCCCAACATTGGTTTTACCATTTGCCACCTAGCCTTTTCTTTCCCTTGGGTTCTGCAGACTCAAGGGTCATCATTATTTTAACCCCCCGGGCCAGTGCTTGTCTAAGTGTTGGTCCAAACTAGAGCCCCTTGCAACACCACCTCGGGGAAACTCGAGGGCTGGTTTTAGTTGTACGGATTGCTTATCCGGTGTTGCCCTGAGAACGAGATATGTGCAGCTCCTATCGGGATGTCGGCGCATCGGGTGGTCTTGCTGGACTTGTTTTACCATTGTCGAGGATTTCTTGTAACCGGGATTCTGAGTCTGATCGGATCTTCCCGCTAGAAGGAATATCCTTCGTTGACCATGAGAGCTTGTGATGGGCTAAGTTGGGACACCCCTGCAGGGTTTTGATCTTTCGAAAGCCGTGCCCGCTGTTATGGGTAGATGGGAATTTGTTAACGTCCGGTTGTAGAAAACCTGAAATTGACCTTAATTAAAATACATCAACCGTGTGTGTTACCGTGATGGTCTCTTCTCGGCGGCGTCCGGGAAGTCAACACGGTGTTGGAGTTATGCTTGACGTAGGTTGTTTTAGGATCACTTCTTGATCATAGTTTCTTGATCGTGCTTTGCCTTCTCTTCTCGCTCTCATTTATGTATGTTAGCCACCATATATGCTAGTCGCTTGCTGCAGGTCCACCTCATACCTTTACCTTACCCATAAGCTTAAATAGTCTTGATCGCGAGGGTGTGAGATTGCTGAGTCCCCGTGACTCACAGATACTTCCAAAACCAGCTTGTAGGTGCCAATGAGTCCATGCAGATGACGCAACCAAGCTCAAGGAGGAGCTCGATGAAGATCTTGTCCTTTGTGTTGTTTCGTTCTAGTTGATCAGTAGTGGAGCCCAGTTGGGGTCGATCGGGGACCTTGTCACATTTGGGGTTCTTCTTTTATTTTGGTTCCATAGTCGGACCTTGATTGTATTTGGATGATGTAATGTTTTATTCATGTAATTGTGTGAAGTGGCGATTGTAAGCCAACTATGTATCTCTTTCCCTTATGTATTACATGGGTTGTGTGAAGATTACCACACTTGCGACATTGCTTTCAATGCGGTTATGCCTCTAAGTCATGCTTCGACACGTGGGAGATATAGCCGCATCGAGGGCCTTACAGGTGACCTCCGCAGTCAGTGCAGCAGAGGCCAGCAGCGAAGCCTGCATACGCATATAGACATACTTATATTAGACTCCTGCGATATAGTTTGATCCTCTGTTCGGCTTTTCTTTTTGAACACCGAACAGAGCATCGGGGGCTACTGTCTATGCGGTAATATTTTTCCTATATTTCAAAAACTTACCTCAAAGCCTGTTAGAAGGCTGGCACAGGCTTCAGTCAGTCCGCTCTTGGCGGACTGAACCTTCTGGACTATCGCACTCATAATAGTGCGGTGCTCTTCGTCGATGGAAGCGCTGCGAAGCACTCCCAGCAGATTGTCCGGTGCCTCTGGATGGACAGAGGTCACCGGCACAGGCGTCTTGCCCCTTTTGGAAGGAGACAGCCTGCCTGAGTCCAGAACCATCGGAGGTTCCGGCGCGGTGTTTGGCTGAGGGCCGAACTCGGAGCCCTCGGGAGCCTTGCTCCTTCTGCTCCCAAAATCAGGGAGGTCGCCTCGAGGCGCCTCCGGGACTGTTTCCCCTTGACCCAGTGCCTCTTGAGACAATACCTCGGTGTTGTCCGTAGGGCAAGGGGAGGTGGCGGTCGGAAGTGGATCGCCATCCATATCCGACGAGCCCAGGGAGTCGTCCGACGATACGTCGATACGGGATCGTGGCGGTCTGCATAATCATAATTCGGCGTTAGGAGAAGTAGTGCGACAAAGGTATGCTATGAATTACTCTGGCATCCGAATACTTACGACTTCGCCAGGGGCTTGGCCCTGAGCAGCCACTCATCTTCGCCTTCGGCGGCGGTGGTGGAGTAGTCCGGAAGGAGGGTCCTTCCCTTCTTGGACCCTTCGCCCCCCCCCCCCCCCCCGGTTGGGGCGGCCTTCCTTTTCTTGTCTCCCCCAACTGGAGGGGGAGCATCTTCATCCTCCTCCTCGTCTTCGGGAGAGGAGTGCATCGCGGAGTTATCGGACGATGAATCTGATAACACCTGGCGTCGGGAACTCTTTCGGGTTCCCTTGGCCTTCTTGGTCTTCTCCGGCACGTTGTAAGGAGGCGAAGTCAACATCTCCGTCAGGAGAGCCTCCGCAGTGTCTTCGGGCAGAGGGGCCGGACAGTTAATCTGCCCCGACGTCTCCACCCAGTCCTGTCAAAGGCATGGAGCTCAGACCCCGCACATGATTAAGCTAGGGGAAATAAAATATCCTACCATATGTATAGAACTCACCGAATGTGCTCGGCGCTTCGCGCTTAGCCCGCGGTCCTCGATGAGAGAGGGAGGGACCTCGGTGCCCTTGAACAGCACCCTCCAGACGTCTTTGTGCGTCCTATCAAAGAGGTCGCTCAGAGTCTGGTGCTGGGCCGGGTCAAACTCCCACAAGTTGAAATCCCGTTGTTGACACGGGAGGATCCGGCGGATGAGCATGACCTGGACTATGTTGACAAGCTTGAGCTTCTTGCTCGCCATATTCTGGATACATTTCTGGAGTCCGTCCAGCTCCACCGATGAACCCCAGGACAGGCCCTTCTCTTTCCAGGAGGTGAGCCACGTGGGGATTCCGGATCGAAACTCGAGGGCAGCCACCCAGTTGGTGTCGCGCGGCTCGGTGATGTAGAACCACGCCGATTGCCACCCCTTTATGGTCTCCACGAAGGAGCCTTCAAGCCATATGACGTTGGGCATCTTGCCCACCATGGCTCCGCCGCATTCTGCTTGTTGGCCGCCCACCACCTTCGGCTTGATACTGAAGGTCTTTAACCACAGGCCGAAGTGGGGCCGAATGCAGAGGAAAGCCTCACACACGACGATGAACGCCGACATGTTGAGGATGAAGTTCGGGGCTAGATCATGGAAGTGCAGCCCGTAGTAGAACATGAGACCACGGACAAATGGTTGGAGGGGAAACCCCAGTCCGCGGAGGAAGTGGTGGAGGAAGACTACCCTCTCGTGAGGGTCAGGGGTAGGAATGATCTGCCCCGCAGCGGGCATCCAATGCACGATGTTCGCGGCTAAGTATCCGGCTCCGCGCAGCTTCTTGATGTCTCCCTCTATAACGGAGGAAGCCATCCATTTGCCTGCCGCTCCGGACATGATTGGAGAAGGTTGAGGGGAAGGATGTGGACTTGGGCGTTGGAGCTCGACTGCGCAAGAACGGATGGGCGAGGATGAAGAAGGCGTGGGTAGAAAAAGGTTAAACCTTGTCCCTTTATAAGGGCGGCCAAAACTATGCGCCCCCACTAGCCTGGTAAAACTCGCTTATCCCTCAAGCGCCGTAATCGATGGTGCGGTTGCGTTACCCACGCCCGTATTGATGAGAATCTCGTAATAAGGGGGACACGATCTCTGCTTTGACAAGACGTGTCCAAAAACTGCCTCGCATTATGTGCGGGGCTAGTTAAAGGAAACAGTTCGAATAATCACCGGGCCATGGCATAATGTCATGTTGCCAAAACGTGTCAGTAGATTAGATTTGTGGAAATATTATTCTCTCTACGGTGGTATGTGGAACTTATTTTGCAGGGTCGGACACTATCCTTATATTCAAATTCTTCCATGGTGTATTCGGAGGAGGAACCCGCCTTGTAATGCCGAAGACAATACTGCGTGCCGGACTCATCGTCATTGAAGCCTGGTTCAAGGGCTACTGAGGGAGTCCTGGATTAGGGGGTCTCCGGACAGCCGGACTATATCCTTTGGCCGGACTGTTGGACTATGAAGATACAAGATTGAAGACTTCATCTCGTGTCCGGATGGGACTCTACATGGCGTGGAAGGCAAGCTAGGATATACGGATATGCATATCTCCTCCTTTGGAACCGACCTTGTGTAACCCTAGCCCTTTCCGGTGTCTATATAAACCGGAGGGTTTTAGTCCGTAGGACAACATACAATCATACCATAGGCTAGCTTTTAGGGTTTAGCCTCCCCGATCTCGTGGTAGATCAACTCTTGTAATACTCATATCATCAAGAATAAATCAAGCAGGACGTAGGGTTTTACCTTCATCAAGAGGGCCCGTACCTGGGTAAAACATCGTGTCCCCTGCCTCCTGTTAGCATCCACCTTAGACGCACAGTTCGGGACCCCCTACCCGAGATCCGCCGGTTTTGACACCGACAGTCATTTTTGTGGGTTTGATCCTTGTGGGGTCTATACCCATTTTGTGCACCATGTCCTGATAAAGCAGGTTCAAGCTGCTGCCGCCATCCAAAAGGACTCGAGTGAGGTGAAATCCGTCAATGATTGGGTTTAGGACTAGCGCGGCGAATCCGCCGTGATGGATACTAGTGGGGTGGTCCCTACGATCGAAGGTGATCGGACAAGAGGACCATGGGTTGAACTTTGGGGCGACTGGCTCCAACACATATACGTCCCTTAGCGCACGCTTCCGCTCCCTCTTGGGGATGTGGGTTGCGTATATCATGTTCACCGTCCGCACTTGTGGATGGAACCTCTTCTGCCCTCCGGTGTTCGGCTGCCGGGGCTCCTCCTCGTCCTCGCTATGTGACCCCTTATCTTTGTTTTCGGCATTTAACTTGCCGGCCTGCTTGAACACCCAACAATCCATGTTGGTGTGGTTGGCTAGCTTGTCGGGGGTGCCGTGTATTTGACACGAGCGATCGAGTATACGGTCCAAACTGGACGGGCCCGGAGTGCTTCTTTTGAATGGCTTTTTCCGCTGACCGGGTTTAGAGCCTTTGAATCCGGCACTGACTGACGTATCCTCGGTATTGTCGATGTTAATGTGGCGCTTGTGTTTGTTGAGACGTGACCTGCCATTGCCATCCTTGGTATCCGAAGTACCATGGTTCTTTGATATGTTATTGCTGCGAGCCAGCCAGCTGTCTTCTCCCGCACAAAAGCGGGACATGAGTGTCGTGAGGGCTGCCATAGATTTCGGCTTTTCCTGGCTGAGGTGCCGGGCGAGCCACTCATCGCGGATGTTGTGCTTAAAAGCTGCTAGGGCCTCTGCATCCGGACAGTCGACGATTTGATTTTTCTTTGTCAGGAACCGTGTCCAGAATTGCCTGGCCGATTCCTCTGGCTGCTGAATTATGTGGCTCAAGTCATCGGCATCTGGTGGTCGCATATAAGTGCCCTGGAAGTTGTTGAGGAATGCGGCTTCCAGATCTTCCCAACAACCAATGGATTCTGCTGGCAGGCTGTTGAGCCAATGCCGAGCTGGTCCTTTGAGCTTGAGTGGGAGGTATTTGATGGCGTGTAGATCATCACTGCGGGCCATGTGGATGTGCAAGAGGAAGTCCCCGATCCATACCGCAGGATCGATTGTGCCGTCGTATGATTCGATATTTATGGGTTTGAAACCCTCTAGAATTTGGTGATCCATTACTTTGTCTGTGAAGCATAGGGGGTGTGCAGCGCCTCTGTACTGGGCTATATCGCGATGCAGCTCAAGAGTCTTGTCCGCTGTGTTCGGCCCGGCCGGATTTACTTTTACTGTATCCGGCGTGACGGTTATCGTCTCGCATAGTGGCGCGCCCTCGTGATCCGTAGATCAATCTTGTATGTTTTGCTTTGTCCTCCAATACGTCTCGCAGGTCTGGCGTATTTCCCCATGCCTTGACATTTTTATTTTGGTGGCATCGGGGTGCGGGCTGAGCTTTTGGCTGAATGCCTCTTTGTCGCGGCCACGAGGTGGCCGATCAGCTGCGTCATACGCTGGAGATGTAGGTTTTGGTGCTTCCTCCTCCAGTCGGGGTAGCAAACTGCGCTTTGGGTAACTCTTGGAGGGGCGTTCGAGTTTATATTCATCGGCCACAAGGACTTTAGTCCATCTGTCAGCTAGCAAATCTTGATCAGCTTGAAGCTGTTGTTGCTTTTTCTTAAGGCTATTTGCCGTGGCTATAAGCCGGTGCTTGAAGCGCTCTTGTTCGACGGGATCCTCAGGCACGACGAATTCATCATCGTCGAGACTTGCCTCGTCTTCGGAGGGACGCATGTAATTATCATCCTCCGCCTCTCCATCTGCCGCTCTCTCAGGAGGGCTGGCTTCTCCATGCTCCTGCCCTAAATCTTGCTGGAGGGGATTGTTGTCGTCTTCGGCACTGTCCGGAGTGCTATTATCTCCTGTGCCGGTGCCACCGCTTTTGCTTTGGCGAGACTTAGAGCGGCGCCGCTGACGTCGGTGCTTGGGTTCCTTCTTGGAGGGGTCATCCTCCGCTGTCCCGTCGCCATTGCCTTCTTTCGGTGTGTCCACCATATATATGTCATATGACAAGGTGGCTGTCTAGTGCCCTGTGGGCAGTGGTTCTTGTTCGCCTCCTGCATCGTCGTCCATGCCGTCGATGTCTTCAGAGTCGAAGTCGAGCATGTCGGTCAAATCATCGACAGTGGCTACTAAGTGGGTGGTGGGTTGGCGGCGAATTTCTTCGTCATCCGCATCCCAATCCTGCTGGACATAGTTTGGCCAGGACTCTCCTGACAAGGAGAGAGACCTTAATGAGTTCAGTATGTCACCAAAGGGCGAGTGCTGAAAGATATCCGCGGAGGTAGACTCCATGATCGGCGCCCAGTCGGATTCGATAGGCACGGGCGCAGGCGGTCCGGAGTCTGTGGCCGGGGAAGGATCCGGCAGCTTGGCATCACGGCTCTCGTGAAGGGTAAGGTCGATACTCGGCTCGATCGCCGCTGGATACGGCCTCCGTGGCGGGGTCTATCCACCCGTCCATGGATGGCGCAACTGGCTCTGAGTTGAGGGTCGGAGCGGTTGCTGGCGCGATCTCCTAAACACTGTCCGATGGCAGAGCTAAATCATGCTCATCGTGATTGTGTGGCGCACTAGGCAGGTGCTCGAATCCATTGAAGATGAAGTCTCCGCGGATATCGGCCGTGTAGTTTAAGCTTCCAAACCTGAACTGGTGGCCAGGGGCGTAACTCTCGATCTACTCCAGATGGCCAAGCGAGTTGGCCCGAAGTGCGAAGCCGCCGAATACAAAGATCTGTCCGGGGAGAAAAGTCTCACCCTGGACTGCATCGCTATCGATGATTGAAGGAGCCATCAAGCCTAATGATGACGACACAGAGGAACTCTCAATGAAAGCACCAATGTCGGCAAATCAAATTCTTGTAGTAGGAGAACCCATCTAATAAGTCTAGGTTTAGCATCTTTCTTTTCCATAAGATATTTAATAGCAGCATGATCAGTGTGAACAGTTACTTTAGAATCAACAATATAAGGTCTGAACTTATCACAAGCAAATACAACTGCTAAAAATTCTTTTTCAGTAGTAGCATAATTTCTCTGGGCACTGTCTAGAGTTTTACTAGCATATTGGATGACATTTAATTTCTTATCAACTCTTTGTCCTAGAACAACACCTACAACCTAATCACTAGCATCACACATAGTTTCAAAGGGCAAATTCCAATCGGGTGGCTGAACAATAGGTGCAGAAATCAAGGCTTCTATACAATCATCATCAAATACAAAAGGAACATCTTTTTGTAAGATATTAGTCAGAGGCCTAGAGATTTTTGAGAAGTCTTTAATGAACCTCCTATAAAAACTGGCGTGACCAAGGGAACTTCTTATACCTTTAATGTCCTTGGGACACGGCATCTTTTCAATAGCATCAACTTTAGCTTTATCAACTTCAATACCTCTTTCAGAAACTTTATGCCCAAGAGAATTCCTTCATTAACCATAAAGTGGCACTTCTCCCAATTCAAGACAAGATTAGTTTCTTCACATATCTGCAAAACTCGATCAAGGCTGCTTAAGAAATCATCAAAAGAAGGTCCATACATGGAGAAATCATCCATGAAAACCTCAATAATCTCTTCACAAAAGTCAGAGAATATAGCAGTCATACATCTTTGAAAGGTAGCAGGTGCATTACATAAACCAAAAGGCATACGTCTATAAGCAAAGGTACTGAAAGGGAAAGTAAAAGTGGTCTTTTCTTGATCCTCTTTTGACACAGGTATTTGAGAGAAACCAAAATAACCGTCTAGAAAGCAAAAATGTGTATGTTCGGATAATCTTTCTAGCATTAGATCAATGAAAGGTAAAGGGTAATGATCCTTTTTAGTAGCTTTATTTAGTTTGTGAAAATCAATTACCATTCTATAACCTATAACAATTCTTTGTGGGATCAACTCATCTTTATCATGAGGAACAATAGTAATACCTCCCTTCTTAGGGACACAATGGACAGGACTTACCCACTGACTATCGACAACAAGATTAAGTATACTTGCCTCCAGAAGCTTTAGTATTTCATTTCTTACCACTTCTTTCATCTTTGGATTTAACCATCGTTGGTGATCAACAACCGGTTTAGCGTCTTTCTCCAATTTTATTTTGTGTTGGCATAGAGTGCGACTAATGCCCTTAAGATCATCAAGAGTATATCAAATAGCAGTAGAGTGCTTCTTCGGAGTTTTCAATAATCTGTCTTCTTCCTACTCTGAAAGGTTAGCACTAATAATTACATGATATATCTTCTTTTCATCAAGATAAGCATATTTTAGAGTATCGGGTAATGGTTTTAGCTCAAACACGGGATCACCCTTGGGTGGAGAAGGATCCCCTAAGATTTTAACAGGCAAGTTGTGTTTCAAAATAGGTCCCTGCTTGAAGAATACTTCATCTATTTCCTTTCTTTCATTCATAAACATATCATTTTCATGGTCTAGCAAATATTGTTCTAAAGGATCATTAGGAGGCACGGAAATAGAAGTAAGACCAATAATTTCATCTTTACTAGGAAATTCTTTATCATGGGGTTGTCTATGAAATTTAGCAAAATTAAAATCATGAGACATATCCCCTAAACCAACAGAAACAATATCCTTTTTGTAGTCTATCTTAGCATTAACAGTATTCAAGAAGGGTCTACCAAATATAATGGGACAAAAGTCATCTTGCGGGGAACCAAGAAAAAGAAAATCAGTAAGATATTTAATTTTCCCACACAAGATTTCAACATCTCTAACAATCCCAACTGGTGAAATAGTATCTCTATTGGCAAGTGCTACCTCTTGAGCACTGCGTTGGTTTTCCCCGAAGAGGAAGGGATGATGCAGCAAAGTAGCGTAAGTATTTCCCTCAGTTTTTGAGAACCAAGGTATCAATCTAGTAGGAGGCTACGCGCGAGTCCCTCGTACCAGCACAAAACAAATAAATCCTCGCAACCAACACAAATAGGGGTTGTCAATCCCTATAAGGCCACTTACGAGAGTGAGATCTGATAGATATGATAAAGATAAATTTTTTGGTATTTTTGTCATAAAGATGCAAGTAAAATAAAGGCAAAGTAAATAACAAAGGAGATAACTAAGTAGTAGGAGATTAATATGATACAGATAGACCCGGGGGCCATAGGTTTCACTAGTAGCTTCTCTCGAGAGCATAAGTCTTCTACGGTGGGTGAACAAATTACTGTTGAGCAATTGACAGAATTGAGCATAGTTATGAGAATATCTAGGTATGATCATGTATATAGGCATCACGTCCGAGACAAGTAGACCGACTACTGCCTGCATCTACTACTATTACTCCACTCATCGACCGCTATCCAGCATGCATCTAGAGTATTAAGTTAAAAACAGAGTAACACCTTAAGCAAGATGACATGATGTAGAGGGATAGAGTCATGCAATATGAATAAAACCCCATCTTGTTATCCTTGATGGCAACAAGACAATACGTGCCTTGCTGTCCCTACTGTCACTGGGAAAGGACACCGCAAGATTGAACCCAAAGATAAGCACTTCTCCCATTGCAAGAAAGATCAATCTAGTAGGCCAAACCAAACTAATAATTCAAAGAGACTTGCAAAGATAACCAATCATACATAAAAGAATTTAGAGAAGATTCAAATATTGTTCATAGATAGACTTGATCATAAACCCACAATTCATCGGTCTCAACAAACACACTGCAAAAAGAAAATTACATCGAATAGATCTCCACAAGAGAGGGGGAGAACATTGTATTCAGATCCAACAAGAGAGAAGAAGCCATCTAGCTACTAACTATGGACCCGTAGGTCTGAAGTAAACTACTCACACTTCATCGGAGGGGCTATTGTGTTGATGTAGAAGCCCTCCGTAATCGATGCCCCCTCGGGCGGAGCTCCGGAACAGGCCCCAAGATGGGATCACGTGGATACAGAAAGTTATGGCGGTGGAATTAGGGTTTTGGCTCCGTATCTAATCATTTGGGGGTATGTGGATGTCGGGGGTGCTGATCCCACAGACACCTATGGGGATCGGCGGACCGAGCCCCTTTCGGTTCGGCAGGGGGCGGAGAGAGCACGAAGAGCAGATCGAGGCAATTTGCACGATCAACACGATCAGTGTACCCAGGTTCGGGCCGCACGGATGCGTAAAACCCTACTCCTGCTTTGTGGTTGTATTGATTTCTTGCTCGGGAGCGCGGTGTGCTACAGTACACACCAGCGGCTAACGAGACCGAGCGTGAGAGTGTTCTGTTCGCCGATCCTTTCTACATTGCGCATGGGCCTCCTTTTATATGCTCAAGGGGTCAGCGACAGGTGGCAACATAGACAAGGGCAAAAATGGAAAAAGGCATTGCGGTTGGCACCGCCGCCTACAACAGTGCTTCATACCTAACCCTGACAGCAGGGGACAAGGGCATTAAATGCCCGTCTATGTCGCCTAGACGGTGTAGAAAGGGACCGCCAGGGACGCCATTGCTTGCCACGATGGCAATCTTGTCAGCGCCGCTTGCCACCGTGTACCTCTGGCTGCACAGCCTTCTGCCGCGTACACCTGGGAGGGTCCCAGAGCGACACGTTGGTGGATGTGCTGGAGCGCAGGTACAGAGTGGAAGCTCGCCGCGGTCGTGGTCTTGTCGCGTCCGGGAGCTTGTCGCTCACCGGGCCTTGCCGGGTCGCGTGGTGCGTTGCGGCAAGTTCCTTGAGATGCCTTGGTTGGCCTTCCCGGCAAGCTCCTCTTGCCGGGGTCTTGTCTCCTTCCCGACAAGCTCCTCTTGCCGGTGTCTTGGATACTTTGTTCTTGAATGGCTCTAAGGGAACCATGGAGGATCTTGGCGGTCACCCGGCAAGCCTTGCCACGGGACGCTGCGACTGCCCGTGCACAAGTTCGGGATACTAAGGTACCCCTACTTTAGTACACCGACAGGAGCCCCCGGGCCTGGGCCATACACGGTGACGATCGCTGTTGGGCCAGGCCCAAAACAGGGCACGGGCACGCGCGGCCTAGGTTATGCCATATCTTACTCCGCATCCACCGCGCCCTCTCCGAACGGCACGCGTTGAACGCGGCGTCGTGGGAGAGATCGTGGGCAGCTTCTTTATTAGGAAAGGCGGAACGTCCGCCCACTCCCCCCTTTATAAGCAAAGGGAAGCAGGGGTAGTGCGTCCACTCGCCCCCTTTCCTCTCCAATCTCAGAAGCCTCTGCCCCGCCTCCGTCTTCTCAAAGCAGCAAGAGAGCAGCGCCCTGCCCCCCCCCCCATTGCCACTAGCATCACCAACGCCGTCGACCTCCTCCACCACCTCCGCCATGGCTCCGAAAGCCGACAAGGGGAAGGCCGTGAAGTCGACCGAGGCGCAGCGGCTTGCGGCGCTGCGAAAGGAGCGGGCCATCTTCCCCCCCCAAGCTTGCCGCGAAGGAGCTGAGGGAGTACTACTACCTCTTCTGGTCGACGGAGACGCGAGCACACCCGAGCACCAAGGTACTCCCAGCCACTGCTCACAAAATGGCTCCGCAAGGATATCCCTTCTTCGCTGTGTTCTTCTACTACGGGCTCTGCCCGCCCTTCTCGGAGTTTTTCTGTGACATTATGAACACCTACGGCCTCTGCCTCCTTGATTTCACCCCCAACGCCGTCCTGACCATGGCAGTTTTCGCACACCTTTGCGAAAACTTTGTCGGAGTCCACCCAAATGTAGCCCTCTTCCGCCATTTCTTCATGCCCCGAGTAGAGAGAGGAGAGCCTCTATCCGGCGGAATTGCTTGGATCTCAAGGTCCGGCAAGAAGGACTCGTATCTGGAGGGCGAGTTCCGCGGCAAGTGGGAGGAGTGGAGAGCAGATTGGTGTTAGATTGTTGAAGAGAACCCGCAGCCATTCACCGCCCGGCGCCAAGTAGCAGCAGCACGCGGCAGCGACTGGAGCGACGTAGCCCCGGAAGACAACAGGCTGAGGATTGCCGTCACCAGGATCCAACGCCTCAGGCTTGCCGGACTCACTGTAGGCGCCGTTGGCGCAGACTTCCTTCGTCGCCGCATCGCCCCCCTGCAGGAACGGGGGAGGCCCGCCTGGGAGTTCAAGAACGCGGCGGATATCATGAGGTTGCGCCCGGGACTCAATTACAATTTCACTGTCTTGGAGCTCAACGCGATGCTGCAGGAGCTCTTCAAGTTTGACCCTGATCATCCAGAAGTTTTTAGGTTGCCGCAGGGCGTCGTCCCGTTGTGCAACAACTCTACGCTCGACCGCATCAGGACAATGATGTCACTGTGCGACTCGCATGGAATTGTGCCAACTTGGCAAGAGCCTGCAGATGACGTCGTGCAGCAGTTTTTCGACAACTTGGTAGAAGTGTCGGTCCGCCCCGACGAGAAGGATGGCCTCACTCGCGACACCACCGAGGCGGAGTTGAAGCGCATTGCCACCAGGCTGGAAGAGGCAGCGGCAGCCGCAGCGGCAGGCGAGTTCGGTTTCACCTTGGAGGAGGCAGAGGCAGCAGAGGCGGCAAATCGTGCCGAGTGAGAAGAGATTGTCGGCAAGAAAGAGCTTGCCCGGCAAGAGGAGCCTTTCGGCAAGAAAGATCTTGCCGGGCGTGACGCCGAGCCAAGCGAGCCCGCCGAGGATACGAGCGGCTCGTTGGAGATCGACTCCTCTTCCTCCTCATCTTCAAACAGCACGCCGCAAGCAGAGCCTCCATCTCCACCAAGAAGGCGTCTTCGCAAGGCCGGGGACGTAGCAAGGTGGCAGCCGAGTCGACAGTCGCCGCGCCGCGCAACACGCTCCACCGCGGCAAGCACTGTTGCCGCGGGAGCGCCCCACGCTGCGGCGGCAACTGGAGCGGGGTCTTCCCGGACCACTGCTTCTGTTCCCGCCAAGCGGCCAAGGGAATCTACTCCTCCACCTTCCCGCGCCGGACGCGAGCCAGACTTTGACTTCTCCGCGTTCAGCTCCGACGAGGAAGAAGAAGAAAAGTAAGTTTTTCTTGTTGTACTTGCAGTTCTTCAATCCTTGCTGCTTTTGTCTTGCATCTCACTTGTTTTACTCTGAACATGTTCCTTTTCAGGACACTGGCCTAGAGGGCAGCAAAGAAAGCCAAGGCCCCGGTGATTGTCATTGAGGACGAACCCACCGCGTCAGCAGGGGACGCGCCCGAGACAACCTTGCCGGACCCAGCGGCTGATCTCCAGAGCAGCCCCCAGCGTAAGTATCTTGTTTGCTTTTCGCTGTTGGGCGCATACGTAGATTCTTGCTTTGCTGATATCTGTTTGTTGACTTGTGCAGGAGCAGAGCAGCCTCACCAGGAGAGCCCAGAGGCCGCCCTCGAGGCGCCAAGGGAGAGTCCTCCGGCAGGGGAGAGGTCTCCGGCAAGGGAGAGATCTCCGGCAAGGGAGACGTCTCCAGCAAGGGAGGGGTCTCCGGCAAGGGACAGCACCAACGGCCCCCCGGCGGCGGAGACCACAAGTGCAGAACCTGGCACAGGTACTCTCCTTGCTCCAAAACTTCCATTGGCTTCTCCTTCTTTTGATCTTCTTCTTGGATATTTGATTGATTCTTCTCCCTTTTTCCGGCTGTCAGATCCATCTGCTGCCGAGCCGATGCAGACCGAAGCTGCCGCCGACGATGCTATTGCCGCCGAGGAAGCAGCCGGTGCTGACGAGCCCGTCGGCGAAGAGGCCGCCAGGGCCGCCGCTGCAGAAGCAGGCGGGGGATCTGGCGATCATACTGACGACCCAGAGGCCGCAGGAGCGCCAGGCGCTGCACCGACTGCCGATCCCTCCACCACTGCTGCAGCGCCAGGCTCTGAGGAGCCCCAGCCTGGCGTCTACTTGAAGGCCGGCGACGACATCTTCATCAACCTCCCCTGGGCATCAAGCTCCAGGGCGCCGGTCGAGGGAGAGAGTTTTGACAGAGAAGTGCTTGCCTCCGCCGGGCTGGCGCTTGTCGACGCGCCAAGCAACAGCAGCGGCGAGCCTGAGGAGTAGCGGCTGCTGCGGAAGCTGGTGTCGCTCTACCGCGCCCGGCAAGCGATGTTAGAATCCTGTGAAGCGCTTGTTGCCAAGGCGGGATTCGACATCGAGAAGCGCGCGGAGGAGCTCCGGGGTCAAAATCAAGAAACTCTCCAGTCCTTGGCGGCGGAGCGGGAGCAGCTTGCCGAGGAGCAGAGGGCCTTCCTCCTTGAGAAGGCTGAAATCGAAGAGCAACATAGGCTTGCCACTGAGAAGCTGTCCGTGCAAGAGGGCGAGCTGGTGCAGCGCAAAGTTGAACTTGACAGCCACGATGAGGAGCTTTCCGCACGCGAGCGAACGATTGGCAGAGCTCTCAAACAAGCCGAAGACGCTGCCGCAGCTGTCGAGGCCGCCAAGAAAGAGCTGGAGATGAAGGTAGTGCAGCTGGAGGCGGATCTCAAGGCGAGCGGCGACGAGCTTGCCGCAATCAAGCTTGAGCGAGAGAAGGACGCCAACAGCTACTCGGAGTTGCAGGCCCATCTCATCGAGAAGGGCAAGGAACTTGACGCCGCCAAGGATTCCAATGCGGATCTTGAGTCGAAGCTGGCCACTTTGACCAAGACACTGGACAGCGCCAAGGAGCAAGAGACGGCCCTGAAGGAGGAAGTCAAGGCCGGCAAGGCGCTGCTGGCGAGTGCCGCCGCCGCCCAAAGCACATTCCGGGAGAATGTGGAGCACTAGACGGAGGGGCTCGTGGATGTTACCGCCGACATCGACAAGGAGCTGGCGCAGCTGGGAATGGAGGATCTCGGGTATTCCTCCGACGAGAACCTCCAACGCATCGCCAAGCTTACTTCATTCTTCAAGGGCGTGGCGACGGCACTCTGGCGACTCCGGGAAGGGATCCCGAAGCAGCTTGCCGACGAGTCGAGCAAGATCTGCGCGAGAGCTCTTCAGAAGGTGCTGATGAAGGTGGCGTTCCGCAATCCGGGCCTCAACCTCACCAACGTCCTCAGGTCCTTGCCGCCAGATGCTGATCTGGAGGCGCTCAAGACCCTTGTCGCACCCATTGTGGACAGGGTGAGCGGGATCAAGAGGGTCGAGGGCGACCGCGTAGACTAGGTCACCCATTTTCTTCTTTTCTTGTCGCTTCTGGTCATGTCATGAGAACAATTTGTTAGAGCCGCGACAAGCTTATCTTGTAATATAACTTTATTCTGTGCAATGATTGCAATGTTATTTCCTTTACTTGATTCCTTCCTTTGTATGTTTTTACCCTACGCTTTTAGGGAACTTGCCGGCGTAGGCACCTTTGCCGCGAGCGCTGAGTGTGGAACGTCAGCAGCCTGCTGGCGGTGCCGCTGCCGACAAGAAACCTTGTCGCAGCTAGCCGCAGCTCACTTAAGTTGTTGAGCGGACTCGAAACAACAGTAAGGGCGCAACTAGCTACGAGTTGGTTCCTCCGCGCACAGGTTTTCCATACAAAGTACGGTCGTTCAAGGAAGATAACTTTCAAAATTTAAAAAATCTGACTGCTCAAACTTTGGCATCTTATCGTTTCTGTTGTTTGCTTCCCGGCAAGGCAAAACCTTCTTGAACGACGCCTGGTCCATACCGTATCTTCTCCTTCCCTCCCCGGCAAACTTGTGCGCGAGGGAACCTTCCTTTCCTTGAGAAAAAAGAAAGAGAAGAAAACAAAGGTATGGAGCCTTATGGCTCGTTGTTGCTTACCGGGGGTAAGTGCTGCACAAAGTGTCAGATAACACATGCAAAATTATAAAAAGCGTGAAATTGACAAGATGTGCGGGGCACATAAGCTTTATGCACGGGATCTGCGCCCGGCTTTGTACAAAGGATTACATGCAACAGCGGCAAGACTTGTACAAAAGGTGGCTGCCGGAACAGGTTCCGGCAACCGCGCCCTACGGGTAAAACTTGCGAAGATGCTCAATATTCCAAGAGTTGCTCACTGGGATGCCATCTTCGGTCTCCAGGCGGACAGCGCCAGGCCTAGTGACTCGTTTCACCCGGTAAGGGCCTTCCCACTTCGGCGTCAACTTGTTGGAATTCTTGGCGGACTGAACGCGCCGAAGAACAAGGTCGCCTTCCTTGAGACTTCTGGTGTTAACTTTGTGGCTATGGTAGCGGCACAAAGCTTGCTGGTAGCGAGCAGCTCGCACAGCAGCCTGAAGACGGTCTTCCTCAAGGAGCAGCGCGTCGTCTTGTCGCAGCTGCTCTTGCTCAAGCTCATCGTAAGCGAGCACTCGAGGCGACCCGTATACGAGTTCCGAGGGGAGAATTGCCTCTGCTCCATAGACTTGAGCGAAAGGTGTCTGGCCAGTGGCTCGATTTGGCGTCGTCCTGATCGACCAAAGAACCACCGGCAGCTGCTCGATCCAGTTTCTTCCGCACTTGTGCAGCCTGTCGAAAGTTCTGGTCTTGAGCCCACGCAGCACTTCAGCATTTGCCCTCTCCGCTTGACCGTTGCTTCTTGGGTGAGCAACAGAAGCGAAGCAGACCTTGGCGCCAAGATCTTGGACGTACTGCATGAAGGTGCAGCTCGTAAATTGTGTACCGTTGTCGGTGATTATCCTGTTAGGGATCCCAAAACGGCAAACAATCGACCTGAAGAACTTGACTGCTGACTGTGCTGTCACCTTCCTCACTGGTTCCACTTCCGGCCACTTTGTGAACTTGTCGATTGCAACGTACAAGTACTCAAAGCCCCCGACTGCTCGGGGAAAGGGGCCGAGGATGTCGAGCCCCCAGGCCAAAAATGGCCAGGATAAAGGGATCGTCTGGAGAGCTTGAGCTGGCTGGTGTATCTGCTTGAAATGGAACTGGCACGCTTCACACTTAGTTACTTGTGCAGTTGCATCCTGGAGGGCTGTCGGCCAGAAGAAGCCTTGCCAGAATGCTTTGCTGATAAGTGCTCTTGCGCCAATGTGGTGACCACATATGCCTCCATGTATCTCTGCCAATAGCTTTTGTCCATCTTCCCGGGGAATACACTTCAATTTCACACCGTTGAGTCTTCTTCTGCACAGTGTGTTATCGACAAACTGGTACATACTAGACTTTCGGGCTACTCTTTCCGCTTCTTCTTGCTCTTCGGGAAGTTCTCCTGTCTGAAGGAAATGGACAATCTGCTGTGCCCATGTTGGAGCTTGTGGCTCGACAACAAGGACTAAAGGCATATCTGCTGATGTGGGAACATCCGCTTCTACGGCAAGAGCCTGCGGCCCTGCCGGAGCTTGACGTTCCCCGGCAAGCTTGCCGGAGCAAAACTTGTCGGGAGCGTCTGCTTCAACGGAACAAACCCTAGGGCTTGCCGGAGCAGACTGCTCCTCAGCACTCTTGGTGTTGATCTTGGGGACCTTTTTGGCGGCGGCTTCGGGAAGCTCTGCCGGAAAATAGGCACCAGAAACCAACTTCCTTTTCTTGCTCTGTCCAGTTGGCGGCGTTACGGATGGTTGAGTCAGCTTGAGCACAAAAATCCCTGGTTCCACAGGTAACTTAAGTGCGGCGCACTTTGACAGGCCATCGGCAATGTCGTTCTCAGCTCTTGGAACATGTTCCATCTGCAGGCCGTCAAAGTGCTCTTCTAATTTTCTCACTTCGTCAACGTAGGCTTCCATCAACGGACTCTGATAATTCTTGTTTACTTGGCGGACGACAAGCTGCGAGTCACCCTTGACAATGAGTTTCTTGATCCCAAGGTCTGCCGCGATCCTGAGACCGGCAAGCAAGCCTTCATACTCTGCAGTATTGTTTGTCACTTGCTCCTTGGAAAAGTGCATCTGGACTACATACTTGAGGTGCTCTCCGGTGGGTGCGACAAGCAGCACACCAGCGTCGGCGCCTTACAGCGAGAAGGCACCGTCAAAGTACATAAGCCACTCTTTGCTTGCCTCCTTGACGGGGATGCTTGCCTCTGGAATTTCTTCATCTGGTGTTCGCGTCCACTCTGCTATGAATTCTGCCAATGCTCTGCTTTGGATAGTTGATGTACTCTCAAACTTGAGGCCAAAGCTTGACAGTTCCAGTGCCCACTCAACAATCCTGCCTGTTGCTTCTGGATTCTGCAATATCCTCTTTAGCGGAAAGCGAGTGACAACTGTGATCTCATGTGCTTGGAAGTAATGGCGCAGCTTTCTTGAGGCCATGAGAAGGCCGAAAAGCAATTTCTGCACACCAGAGTACCTTGACCTAGCCCCCTGCAGAAGGGAACTGACAAAGTAAACTGGGCGCTGCACCATTCTCTTCTGTATCTCCTCGCGCACCTGCGCAGATCCATCTTTGTCGGGACCAGAGCTTGTCGGGGAAGCCCCATGCTTGTCACTGGATGTGCTTGCCGCGGTTGCTGGCTTGTCATCTGTCTCCCTCTCTGCCAGTAACGCAGCACTAACCACTTGATTGGTTGCCGCTATATACAGCAGCAACTTCTCTTGTGGCTTAGGTGCGACAAGTGTTGGAGTGGAGGACAGGTATCTCTTCAAGTCCTGCAGCGCAGCCTCCGCTTCCGGAGTCCATTTCATTGGACCTGCCTTTTTCAAAATTTTGAAAAACGGTAGGGCGCGCTCAGCAGATCGAGAGATAAACCTGCTGAGAGCAGCCACGCAACCGGGAAGTTTTCGTACATCCTTGACGCACTTTGGTGCTTCGATCTGCTCAATGGCCTTGATCTTGTCGGGATTGGCTTCAATTCCCCGCTGAGACACGAAGAACCCGAGAAGCTTGCCGGAAGGGACTCCAAACACACACTTCTCGGGGTTGAGCTTGAGGTTGATCTTGCGCAGATTTGCAAAGGTCTCGTCTAAATCTTGAATTAGAGTTGCCCTGTCCTTGCTCTTGACCACTATGTCGTCCATGTAGGCTTCCACATTTTTATGCATCTGTGGCTCAAGAGCGACATGGCCCACTTGCAAATGTCGAACCAGCATTCTTTAATCCGAAAGGCATCCGTATGAAACAGTACGTGCCACATGGAGTAATTAATGCGGTTTTCTCCTCATCCTCTTCTGCCATGAAGATTTGATGGTATCCTGAGTATGCGTCAAGAAATGAAAGCAAATCACATCCGGCTGTGGAGTCAACAATCTGGTCAATGCGCGGCAAGGGAAATGGGTCTTTGGGATAAGCTTTATTAACATCAGTAAAGTCGATACAAAGCCTCCATTTCCCGTTTGCCTTGCGCACGACTACAGGATTGGCCAACCACGTAGGATGGAGCACTCCTCTGACAAGGCCTGCTGCTTCCAACTTCTTGATTTCTTCTGCTATGAATTCTTGGCGCTCCACTGCTTGCTTCCTGACCTTCTGCTTGACGGGCCGCGCATGAGGAGAAACGGCAAGATGGTGCTCAATTACTTTCCTGGGAACACCAGGGATGTCAGACGATTGCCATGCAAACATGTCGACATTCGCCCGCAGGAAAGCAATGAGCGCGCTTTCCTATTTAGGATCAAGCGTGGCACTGATGGTGAAGGTACCATCAGTGCCGTCCTCCTTGGCGGACACCTTCTTAGTATGTGGCGGAGCTACCATTGCCTTCTTACACTTGTCGGTGGAGCTCGATGGTGCATCCTCGACGGTAGCGCAGCACTCCGAAGAGGTGCGCTTGCCGGAGTGGGCATCAGAGCTCTTGCCGGACTTGGTCTTCTTCTTCCCCCCGGGAGCTTCAGCGGCAAGTGACTCGTGATCTGTTGCGGCAGCTGCTTCCCGATAGATCTTGTCGGTGCAGATAAGGGCATCCTTCTTGTCGCCAGGGACAGAGATGACACTTATCGGGCCTGGCATCTTGAGCATGTTGTACGCATAGTGAGAGGCTGCCGTGAACTTGGCGAGCGCTGGACGGCCAAGTATCCCATTATAAGGCAATGGAAAATCGGCAACGTCAAAAGTGACCCTCTCAGTTCTGAAGTTCAGCTCGCTGCCAAACGTTACCGGCAACGTGACCTTCCCTTTCGGCTTGCTCCCTCCCGGGTTAATTCCTTGGAACGTGCCGGTCTCTTCGAGCTCGCTGTCAGGGATCTGGAGTTTCTGGAGCACAGCGGAGGAGATCAGATTCAAGCCGGCCCCGCCGTCAACTAGCATCTTAGTGACCTTGAGGTTGCGGATTGTTGGCAAAACCAACAACGGCAAGCACCCGACCGCAGTTGTGCGATCAGGGTGGTCCTCAATGTCAAAGATGATAGGCGTGCCGGACCATTTCAGAAGTTTGCGCGATTTGACAGGTGGTTCTGCCGCATTGACTTCCCGCGCCCACTGTTTGAGTTGGCGGTGAGAAGTATGCAGAGAAGCACCGCCGTCAATGCACAAGACTTCTGTGGCTTTTTGGAACTCCTGCTCACTGGTCTCGACATCATCCATGTCTTCGTCGTCGTCTTCGTCTTCATCCTTGTCGCGGCCGCGGGGAGGTCTGTCTCCTTGCCGCTGCTTGGCCTTGCCGCGGCGTCCTCCCCGGCCAGCGTGCTTCTTACCGGCTTCTTCAGCGCCTCCTTGGGCCCTCTCCTTGTCGCGCCGCTCGTACTCAGCCTTTTGTTGCTGGACAAGCTGCTCGACTTTCTTGCAACTCTGGAGGTCATGGCCCTTGGTGCGGTGGATCTTGCAGTACTGCTTGTCGACGGTCGCTACAGCCTGGCAGTTGGTGCATGCGGCAACCTCCTTGCTGGAGCTACCAACTTTGGCTTGCTTGGTGCCACCGTTGTTGCCGGACTGCTCAACGACTAGCACTTCTTTGCCTTTCTTCTTCCTGTTATTGCGCCGCCGGTTTTTCTTTGCCGGGGCAGCATCTTCGCTGTCAGATCCTCCTGCTCCAGCATTCTCTCCGGGGAGTTTCCTCCCTTCTTCAGCGCGTGCACACTTGTCGGCCAGGGCATATAGCTCACTGACATCTCTGATCCTGCACATCGCCATCTCCTCCCGCATCCTGCGGTTACGCACGTTCTGATGGAACGCGCTGATGACCGCGGCAGGGTGGATGTCTGGGATGTTGTGCTGTACACGGCTGAATCTCTGAATATACTTGCGCAGGGGCTCTCCTTCCTTCTGGGCGAGCAGGTGAAGGTCACTCTCTTGGCCATGAGGTTTGTGGCCGCCTGTAAAGGCGCCGACAAACTGATGGCATAGGTCTGCCCAAGAGGATATGGAGTTGTCCGGCAAGTGCATGAGCCAGGACCTGACTTCGGGCTTGAGCACCAGCGGGAAGTAGTTGGTAAGGACCTTGTCGTCTCGCCCCCCGGCAGCTTGCACCATGATGGTGTAGATGCTGAGGAACTCCGACGGGTGCGACTTGCCGTCGTACTTCTCTGGTACGTCTGGCTTGAAGTTCTTCTGGCTGGGCCACTGGACTTGCTGCAGCTCACGGGTGAACGCGGGGCAACCTACCACGTACGGCAAGTCACCTGGTTCCCCTGGCGCATGCATATCGACAGAAGGCCCAGCGCGCAGGTCTGATTGACGCCACGCTTCTCTTCGGTGCTCGATGCGTGTACGAGCGTCTTCTTGCTGTCGTTCGTGAAGAACTTGGCGCTGATCGCGACAAGCTCGTGGTTCCGATGACGCGGTGGAGTCGCTGTCGAGGTGGATCCGGCGAGTCGGTGATCTTGGCCTTCGGGGCGGAGAGTGCACAGTGGTTGCACCCCCACCGGTCTTGTCACCACCAGCTCGTGCCTGGCTGACTTGCCGCGGCAGCGAAGTACTCGGCTGCCGTGGATTGTCGCCGTTGGCGAAGTCGATGAGACTCTAGATGGTGGCCCTCCAGTCGTCGATCTTGTCTGTCGCTGGAGGGTAGTCTAGGAGCAGTTGAGCTCGCGCCAAAGCTTCTGCCGGAGTGGTGGGCGGCGGCGGCGAACGGTGCGAGGAACGGGATATGCTCGGATTTCTAACTACGTTAGAAGGAGCAGTATCTCGTCCAAGCGACCGTGCCACGCTCGCGCCAGCATGTTGGCGTACATGCTGGTCTTGAGCACTCCGGGATCCACCAGCTTGATCTTGGCCCAGCAAACGTATGGTACCGTGAGTACCATGACGCTGCTGGTCCCGCGCCTCCTGGGATGGGCGCGGTGGGTGTACGGACGCCGAGGTCTTGGAGTGCGCTCGGTCGTTGTGGGAGCCGACTGCGCCGCCGATGTGCAGCGCAGTGTTGTCCTTGGACCTGGCAACACTATGTGCTCCCTCGTCGACGCCCGTTCTTCCGCTGGCGTCTACCCCACCAGCCGTTCGCTCTAGCGATGGTGGGTTCGGCACGGATGGGGCAGCCGCCTCCAAAGCCTTCTTCTTCGGCGGCATGTCGATGAAGACGATGAAGATTTGGCTCGTGCGAACGCCGGATCAGGTTCACACAACCTCGACGCACCCCTACCTGGCGCGCCAAAGATGTCGGGGGTGCTGATCCCACAGACACCTATGGGGATCGGCGGACCGAGCCCCTTTCGGTTCGGCAGGGGGCGGAGAGAGCACGAAGAGAAGATCGAGGCGATGCGCACGAGCAACACGATCAGTTTACCCAGGTTTGGGCCGCACGGATGCATAAAACCCTACTCCTGCTTTGTGGTTGTATTGATTTCTTGCTCGGGAGCTTGGTGTGCTACAGTACACACCAGCGGCTAACGAGACTGAGCGTGAGAGTGTTCTGTTCGCCGACCCTTTCTACATTGCGCATGGGCCTCCTTTTATATGCTCAAGGGGTCACCGACAGGTGGCAACATAGACAAGGGCAAAAATGGAAAAAGGCATTGCGGTTGGCACCGCCGCCTACAACAGTGCTTCATACCTAACCCTGACAGCAGGGGACAAGGGCATTAAATGCCCGTCTGTGTCGCCTAGACGGTGTAGAAAGGGACCGCCAGGGACGCCATTGCTTGCCACGATGGCAATCTTGTGAGTGCCGCTTGCCACCGTGTACCTCTGGCTGCACAGCCTTCCGCCACGTATGCCTGGGAGGGTCCTAGAGCGACATGTTGGTGGATGTGCTGGAGCGCAGGTATAGAGTGGAAGCTTGCCGCGGCAAGTGCCTTGCCGCGGTCGTGGTCTTGTCGCGTCTGGGAGCTTGTCGCTCACTGGGCCTTGCCGGGTCGCGTGGTGCGTTGCGGCAAGTTCCTTGAGATGCCTTGGTTGGCCTTCCCGGCAAGCTCCTCTTGCCGGGGTCCTGTCTCCTTCCCGGCAAGCTCCTCTTGCCGGGGTCTTGGATACTTTGTTCTTGAATGGCTCCAAGGGAACCATGGAGGATCTTGGCGGTCACCCGGCAAGCCTTGCCGCGGGACACTGCGACTGCCCGTGCACAAGTTCGGGATACTAAGGTACCCCTACTTTAGTACACCGACAGTGGATATATATAGGAGGAAGGAGTACGTCGGTGGAGCAACATGGGGCCCACGAGGGTGGAGGGCGCGCCTGGGGTAGGCAGGCGCGCCCCCTACCTTGTGGCCTCCTCTCATGTGCCTTAATGTAGGGTCCAAGTCTCTTGGGTCTTATTCGTTGAGAAAATCACGTTCCCGAAGGTTTCATTCCGTTTGGACTCCGTTTGATATTCCTTTTCTGCGAAACCCTAAAACAGGCAAAAAAACAGCAATTCTGGGTTGGGCCTCCGGTTAATAGGTTAGTCCCAAAAATAATATAAAAGTGGATAATAAAGCCCAATAATGTCCAAAATATTAGATAATATAGCATGGAGCAATCAAAAATTATAGATACGTTGGAGACGTATCAAGCATCCCCAAGCTTAATTCCTACTCGTCCTTGAGTAGGTAAATGATAAAAATAGAATTTTTGATGCGGAGTGCTACTTGGCATAATTATAATGTAATTCTTCTTAATTGTGGTATGAATATTCAGATCCGAAAGATTCAAGACAAAAGTTCATATTGACATAAAAATAATAATACTTCAAGCATACTCCCTCCGGTCCTTTTTACTCTGCATATTAGGTTTGTCCGAAGTCAATCTCATCCAACTTTGACCAGGTTTATATAAAAAATTATAGACATTCACATAACAAAACCAATATCATTAGATTCATCTTGGAATATATCTTCATATTATATTTATTAGATATTATAGATGCTAATAATTTCTAATATAAATTTGGTCAAACTTAGCAAAGTTTGACTTTTGGCAAATCCAATGTGCAGAGTAAAAAGGACCGGAGGGAGTACTAACTAAGCAATTATGTCTTCTAAAAACAACATGGCCAAAGAAAGTTCATCCCTACAAAATCATATGGTTTAGTCATGTTTCATTTTCGTCACACAAGAATGCTCTCATCATGCACAACCCCGATGACAAGCCAAGCAATTGTTTCATACTTTAGTAATCTCAAACCTATAAACTTTCACGCAATATATGAGTGCGAGCCATGGACATAAGACTATGGGTGGAATTGAATATAATAAGGGGGTTATGTGGAGAAGACAAAAAGAGGAGAAAGTCTCACATCAACGAGGCTAATCAATGGGCTATGGAGATGCCCACCGATTGATGTTAATGCAAGGAGTAGGGATTGCCATGGAACGGATGCACTAGAGCTATAAATGTATGAAAGCTCAAAAAAAAACTAGTGGGTGTGCATCCAACTTGCTTGCTCACGAAGACCTAGGGCACTTGAGGAGGCCCATTGTTGGAATATACAAGCCAAGTTCTATAATGAAAAATTCCCACTAGTATATGAAAGTAACATAACAAGAGACTCTCTAACATGAAGATTACGGTGCTACTTTGAAGCACAAGTGTGGCAAAGGATAGTAACATTGTCCCTTCTCTCTTTTTCTCTCATTTTCTTTATGGCCTTTCTCTTTTTCATGGCCTTTTCTCCTTTTTTATATACTCCTCACTTGGGACAATGCTCTAGAAAATGATGATCATCACACTTCTATTTATTTACAACTCAATGATTACAACTCGATACTAGAACAAAGTATGACTCTATATGAATGCCTCCGGCGGTGCAACGGGATATGCAATGGACCAAGAGTGACATGTATGAAAGAATTATGAATGGTGGCTTTGCCACAGATACTATGTCAACTACATGATCATGCTAAGCAATATGACAATGATGAATGTGTCATGATGAACGAAATGATGGAAATTTGCATGGCAATATATCTCGGAATGGCTATGGAAATGCCATAATAGGTAGGTATGGTGGCTGTTTTGAGGAATATATAAGGAGGTTTATGTGTGAAAGAGCGTATCATATCACAGGGTTTGGATGCACCGGCGAAGTTTGCGCCAACTCTCAATGTGAGAAAGGGCAATGCACGGTACCGAAGAGGCTAGCAAGGATGGAACGGTGAGAGTGCGCATAATCCATGGACTCAACATTAGTCATAAAGAACTCACATACTTATTGCAAAAATCTACAAGTCATCAGAAACCTCGGTACTACGTGCATGCTCCTAGGGGGATAGATTGGTAGGAAAAGACCATCGCTCGTCCCCGACCGCCACTCATAAGGAAGACAATCAAATAACACCTCATGTTTCAAATTTGTCGCATAACATTTACCATACGTGCATGCTATGGGACTTGCAAACTTCAACACAAATATTTCTCAATTTCACAACTACTCAACTAGCACGACTTTGATATCATTACCTCCATATCTCAAAACAATCATCAAGCATCAAACTTCTCTTAGTATTCAAAACACTCTTAAGAAAATTTTACTAACTTTGAATACCTAGCATATTAGGATTTTAAGGAAATTACCATGCTATTAAGACTCTCAAAATAATCTAAGTGAATCATGAGAGATCAATAGTTTCTATAAAAAAATCCACCACCGTGCTCTAAAAGATATAAGTGAAGTACTAGAGCAAAACTATATAACTCAAAAGATATAAGCGAAGCACATAGAGTATTCTAACAAATTCCAAATCATGTATGGCTCTCTCAAAAGGTGTGTACAGCAAGGATGATTGTGGTAAACTAACAAGCAAAGACTCAAATCATACAAGATGCTCCAAGCAAAACACATATCATGTGGCGAATAAAAATATAGCTCCAAGTAAAGTTACCGATAGAAGTAGACAAAAGAGGGGATGCCTTCCGGGGCATCCCCAAGATTTGGCTTTTAGGCGTCCTTAGATTATCTTGGGGGTGCCATGGGCATCGCCAAGCTTAGGCTCTTGCCACTCCTTGTTCCATAATCCATCAAATCTTTACCCAAAACTTGAAAACTTCACAACACAAAACTTAAAGTAGAAAATCTCGTGAGTTCCGTTAGCGAAAGAAAATAAAAGACCACTTCAAGGTACTGTAATGAACTAATTCTTTATTTATATTGGTGTTATAACTACTGTATTCCAACTTCTCTATGGTTTATAAACTATTTTACTAGCCATAGATTCATCAAAATAAGCAAACAACACACGAAAAACAGAATCTGTCAAAAACAGAACAGTCTGTAGTAATCTGTAGCTAGCGCAAGATATGGAACCCAAAAAATTCTAAAATAAATTTCTGGACGTGAGGAATTTATCTATTAATCATCTGCAACAATAATTAACTAAATAGCACTTTGCAAATAAAAATGACAGCAGTTCTCGTGAGCGCTAAAGTTTCTGTTTTTACAGCAAGTTCAACAAAACTTTCCCCAACTCTTCCCAACGGTTCTACTTGGCACAAACACTAATTAAAAACAAAAAACACAACCAAAACAGAGGCTAGATAAATTATTTATTACTAAACAGGAGCAAAAAGCAAGGAATAAAAATAAAATTGGTTGCCTCCCAACAAGCGCTATCGTTTAACGCCCCTAGCTAGGCATAACAAGCAAGAATAGATCTAGGTATTGCCATAATAGTAAGATAGATTATTAAAACTCATTTCATAATCTATTCGTTCAGAAGCAAGTTTTCTTGGAGGCAAGCAAAAGTAATCAAAAGGGATAAATTAATGGGACAAAAGTCCCCAAGATCAACCTTGGGAGGTATAGGTTCCTCCTTTGGTCATTCATATTGCACAACCAATTCATCATTATAAGCATTCTTTTGACAGAACTTTGTGAGCCTATATTCAAGAGAATATCCTAGTTCGTTATTTCGAATAGCCAAATCATCATTAAGTTCAGAAATTCTATCAACTAGAACATTGGTAGGAACCTTTTTTCTAAGATTCTCATTGAAAGCAACATAGTCTAGAGATTGAAAACACATTATTTCTTCTTGATCAAAAAGGATAGCCTCTATGGGGGGACGGCAAGCGTCCACCCTATAATGTGCAAAGATTTCTTGGCCTCTTTTATTATGAATCTAAACTCATGAGCCAAAAAGATAGTAGCGGCACGCTTAACAGAAGAATGCTCAATATTAGAAAATTCCAGAAAAATCCTTTGTATGGAAGGATGCATGTGCATGAATTGTCTCTCAACTTCAACTACAAGCATGGCAATAGCTTCCGCAAGACTACTAGTTCTATGAAGGATAGAACTACCCATAGAGGGTAAAGCACCGACACAAGTAAAGAAACCTTGAATAACTCCTTTTCCAATAATATTACCACTACCAACACGGAATCTTTTTATATGTGAGATAGTGGGTTCTTTAGTAGGAGCATCAGAATTATTATCGACCATAGTTTCCCCAATTTCAGACATAGAGGCAGAAGGTAAAGGACTAGCCATAACGACAAGAAAGCAAACTAACACACAAGCAAACAAAAAGCAAGCAGAAAAAAGAGGCAAATAGAGAGGGCGGATAGAGAGAGAGAGAGAGGGTGAATAAAATGGCAAGGGTGAAGTGGGGGAGAGGAAAATGAGAGGCAAATGGCAAATAATGTAATGCGGGAGATAAGGGTATGTGATGGGTACTTGGTATGTTGACTTTTGCGAAGACCTCCCTGGCAACGGCGCCAGAAATCCTTCTTGCTACCTCTTGAGCACTGCGTTGGTTTTCCCTGAAGAGGAAGGGATGATGCAGCAAAGTAGCATAAGTATTTCCCTTAGTTTTTGAGAACCAAGGTATCAATCCAGTAGGAGGCTACACGCGAGTCCCTTGTACCTGCACAAAACAAATAAATCCTCGCAACCAACACAAATAGGGGTTGTCAATCCCTATAAGGCCACTTACGAGAGTGAGATCTGACAGATATGACAAAGATAATATTTTTGGTATTTTTGTGATAAAGATGCAAAGTAAAATAAAGGCAAAGTAAATAACAAAGAAAATAACTAAGTAGTAGGAGATTAATATGATAAAGATAGACCCCGGGGCCATAGGTTTCACTAGTAGCTTCTCTCGAGAGCATAAGTATTCTACGGTGGGTGAACAAATTACTATTGAGCAATTGAGAGAATTGAGCACAGTTATGAGAATATCTAGGTATGATCATGTATATAGGCATCATGTCCGAGACAAGTAGACCGACTCCTGCCTGCATCTACTACTATTACTCCACTCATCGACCGCTATCCAGCATGCATCTAGAGTATTAAGTTAAAAACAGAGTAACGCCTTAAGCAAGATGACATGATGTAGAGGGATAGACTCATGCAATATGAAGAAAACCACATCTTGTTATCCTCGATGGCAACAATACAATACGTGCCTTGCTGCCCCTAGTGTCACTGGGAAAGGACACCGCAAGATTGAACCCAAAGCTAAGCACTTCTCCCATTGCAAGAAAGATCAATCTAGTAGGCCAAACCAAACTGATAATTTGAAGAGACTTGCAAAGACAACCAATTATAGATAAAAGAATCCAGAGAAGATTCAAATGTTGTTCATAGATAGACTTGATCATAAACCCACAATTCATCAATCTCAACAAACACACAGCAAAAGAAGATTACATCGAATAGATCTCCACAAGAGAGGGGGAGAACATTGTATTGAGATCGAAAAAGAGAGAAGAAGCCATCTAGCTACTAACTATGGACCCATAGGTCTGAAGTAAACTACTCACACTTCATCGGAGGGGCTACGGTGTTGATGTAGAAGCCCTCCGTGATCGAAGCCCCCTCTGGCGGAGCTCCGAAACAGGCCCCAAGATGGGATCTCGTGGATACAGAAAGTTACGGCGGTGGAATTAGGGTTTTGGCTCCGTATCTGATCGTTTGGGGGTACATGGATATATATAGGAGGAAGGAGTACGTCGGTGGAGCAACAGGGGGCCCACGAGGGTGGAGGGCGCGCCTGGGGTAGGCAGGCGCACCCCCTACCTCGTGGCCTCCTCTCTTGTGCCTTAACATAGGGTCCAAGTCTCCTGGGTCTTATTCGTTGATAAAATCACGTTCCCGAAGGTTTCATTCCGTTTGGACTCTGTTCGATATTCCTTTTCTTCGGAACCCTAAAACAGGCAAAAAACAGCAATTCTAGGCTGGGCCTCCGGTTAATAGGTTAGTCCCACAAATAATATAGAAGTGGATAATAAAGCCGAATAATGTGCAAAGCAGTAGATAATATAGCATGGATCAATCAAAAATTATAGATACGTTGGAGACGTATCAGCAAGCTTAATTGTAACATCTATCTCTTCTATCTCAGCAGGTGCAATATCATGCATATTTGTATAAGGAATGAGGTATTGCACTTGCACTAGCACCCATATCACATAAGCCATTATAGCAATGATCTCCTATTTTAACACAAACAACAGGCATGCCTACAACAGGTCTATGTTTATTTTTAGTATCGGGTCTAGCAATTCTTGCAGCTTCATCACAGAAGTAAATAACATGCCCATCAATATTATCGGCCAAGAGATCTTTAACCATAGCAACACTAGGTTCAACTTTAATTTTCTCAGGGGGTGTAGGTATTTTAGCATTACTCTTACGAACCACAGTTGAAGCTTTAGCATGATCCTTTATTCTAACAGGGAAAGGTGGTTTCTCAATAAAAGCGGTAGGAACAATAGGATCAACATTATAAGTGATAGTCTTTTCTTCAACTTTAATAGGTTCAACTACTTTTACTTTTATGGGAGGATGACATTTAAGCCACTTCTCCTTAGGGAGATCAACATGAGTAGCAACTGATTCACAAAAACAAGCTACTATCTCAGAGTCAAGTTCATATTTAGTGCTAAATTCATGAAAAGTATTGGTATCCATAAAAGATTTAACACAATCGAACTTACGTGTTATACCTGACTCCTTACCTTCATCGAGTTCCCAATCTTCAGAGTTGCGTTTAATTCTTTCCAATAAATCCCATCTGAATGCAATAGTCTTCATCATAAAGGAACCAGTACAAGAAGTATCAAGCATGGAGCGATTATAGAGAGAAAGCCGAGCATAAATTTTTTGAATAATAATTTCTCTTAAGAACTCATGATTGGGGCATGAATATAACATTGACTTAAGTCTCCCCCAAGCTTGAGCGATGCTTTCTCCTTCGCGAGGCCAAAAATTATATATATAATTACGATCATAATGAACCAGATGCATAGGATAAAACTTTTGATGAAATTCCAATTTCAATCGGTTGTAGTTCCATGATCCAATATCATCACATAGCCTAAACCATGTCAATGCCTTTCCCTTCAAACATAAAGGTAAGACCTTGTTCTTGATAACATCCTCGGGCATACCTGCAAGCTTAAATAATCCACAAACTTCATCCACATAGATTAGGTGCAAATCGGGATGTAATGTTCCGTCTCCTGTAAAAGGATTAGCTAGCAGTTTCTCTATCATACCCAAAGGAATTTCAAAGTAAACATTTTCAATAGGTTCAGTAGGTTGAGAGCAACTCTTTGCTCTACTGCTCGGGGTGAAGATACCCCAAACAAGCCCCTCAAAGGATTACTTTCAATAGTAACAAGTGAGAGTAAATTTCAGCACACTATATATAAATTTTTCCTTACCAAATTCCACTTACTTAAGGCACTTCATTCCCCGGCAACAGCGCCAGAAAAGAATCTTGATGACCCACAAGTATAGGGGATCTATCGTAGTCCTTTCGATAAGTAAGACTACCAAACCCAACGAGGAGCAGAAGGAAATGATAGGCAGTTTTCAGTAAGGTATTCTCTACAAGCACTGAAATTATCGGTAACAGATAGTTTTGTGATAAGGTAATTTGTAACGGGTACCAAGTACTAAAAGTAAATAAGGTGCAGAAAGGTGGCACAATCCTTTCTGTAGCAAAGCACAAGCCTGGACAAACTCTTATATAAAGGAAAACGCTCCCGAGGACACATCGGAATTATCGTCAAGCTAGTTTTCATCACGGTCATATGATTCGTGTTTGTTACTTTGATAATTTGATATGTGTGTGGACCGGTGCTTGGGTACTACCCTTCCTTGGACAAGCATCCCACTTATGATTAACCCCTCTTGCAAGCATCCGCAACTACAAAATAAGTATTAAGGTAAACCTAACCATAGCATGAAACATATGGATCCAAATCAGCCCCTTACGAAGCAACGCATAAACTAGGGTTTAAGCTTATGTCACTCTAGCAACCCATCATCTACTTATTACTTCCCAATGCCTTCCTCTAGGCCCAAACAATGGTGAAGTGTCATGTATTCAACGTTCACATAACACCACTAGAGGAAAGACAACATACATCACCAAAATATCGAACGAATACCAAATTCACATGACTACTTATAGCAAGACTTCTCCCATGTCCTCAGGAACAAACATAACTACTCACAAATCATATTCATGTTCATAACCAGAGGGGTATTAATATGCATAAAGGATCTGAACATATCATCTTCCACCAAATAAACCAACTAGCATCAACTACAAGGAGTAATCAACACTACTAGCAACCCACAGGTAGCAATCTGAGGTTTTGAGACAAAGATCGGATACAAGAGATGAACTAGGGTTTGAGAGGAGATGGTGCCAGTGAAGATGTTGATGGAGATTGACCCCCTCCCGATATGAGGATCGATGGTGATGACGATAGTGACGATTCCCCCCTCCCGGAGGGATGTTTCCCCGACAGAACAGCTCCGCCGGAGCCCTAGATTGGTTCCGCCAAGGTTCTTCCTCAAGACGGTGGCGCTTCGTCCCGAAAGCTTCCTTCTGATTTTTTTTCCAGTGCGAAAGACTTCATATAGCAAAAGATGGGCACCGGAGACCTGCCAGGGGGCCCACGAGGTAGGGGACGTGCCCCCCACCCTCGTGGACGGTGGGTGGCCCCCCTCTGGTGCTTTCTTCGCCCGATATTTTTTATATATTCCAAAACTGACTTTTGTGGAGTTTCAGGACTTTTGGAGTTGTGCGGAATAGGTCTCTAATATGTACTCCTTTTCCAGCCCAGAATTCCAGCTGCCGGCATTCTCCCTCTTCATGTAAACCTTGTAAAATAAGAGAGAATAGGCATAAGTATTGTGACATAATGTGTAATAACAACCCATAATGCAATAGATATTGATATAAAAGCATGATGCAAAATGGATGTATCACCCTCTCGTTGATATGCATGTCCTAGTTAGATCTTGCGTGATCGTAGGAATTTTTTTGAATTACTATGTTCCCAACACATAACCCCCGATACTACCCATAGATTCATCAAAATAAGTAAACAACACAAAGAAAACAGAATATGTCAAAAACAGAATAGTTTTAGCAATATGTAACTCTCGAATACTTACGTAACTCCAAAAATTCTAAAAATTTAGAAAAACAGAGACAATTTGCATCTTAATCGTCTTAAAAAAGAATCAATATTTTATTATGCTTTTGCTAAAACTGAGAATTGCTTTCCCGAGCGCAAAAGTTTCTCGTTTTCAGCAAGATCAAATCAACTATCACCGTAAGCTATCCCAAAGGTCTTACTTGGCACAAACACTAATTAAAACACAAAAACACACCTAACCAGAGGCTAGATGAAAAATTTATTGAAAAACAGAACAAAAAAGCAAGAATAAAAATAAAATTGGGTTGCCTCCCAACAAGCAGTATTGTTTAACGCCCTTAGTTAGGCACAAAAACATAGATCTAGGTATTGTCATCTTTGGTATGCAATCCATACGTAGCTCTCATAATAGATTCATATGGAAAGTTAATTTTCTTTCTAGGAAAGTGTTCCATGCCCTTCCTTTACGAAAATTGAAATCTAATGTTTCCTTCTTTCTTATTAATAATTGCACCAATCGTTCTAAGGAAAGGTCTACCAAGAATAATAGGACATGTAGGATCGCAATCTATATCAAGAACAATGAAATCTACAGGCACATAATTCCTATTTGCGACAATAAAAACATCATTAGTCCTTCCCATAGGTTTCTTAATAGTGGAATCCGCAAGATGCAAATTTAAAGAACAATCATCAAATTCACGGAAACCTAACATATCACATAAAGTTTTTGGAATTGTGGAAACGCTAGCACCCAAATCACACAAAGCATAGCACTCATAATCTTTAATCTTAATAGTAGGTTCCCACTAATCATAAAGTTTTCTAGGAATAGAAACTTCCAATTCAAGCTTTTCTTCAAAAGATTTCATCATAGCATCAACAATATGTTTAGTAAAAGCTTTATTTTGATTATAAGCATGAGTAGAATTCAACATGGATTGCAAAAAGGAAATACAATCTGTTAAAGAAAAATTATCATAATTAAATTCCTTGAAATCCAAAAGAGTGGGTTCATTGCTACTTAAAGTTTTGACCTCTCCAATCCCACTTTTATCAATTTTTGCATCAAGATCTATAAACTCTGAACATTGGGATGCCTTCTAGCTAAAGTTGACTCATCTCCGGTCCCATATTTATCAAGATTTATATTAGAAAACAAAATTTCAATACGAGTCACATCAATCACTTTAAGATCTTCATCATTATTTTCACAAAAACTAGAAGAACACGCTTTTACAAACCAATCTCTCTTAGCACGCAGCTTAGCGATTCTTTATTTACACTCATCAATGGAAATTCTCATGGCTTTAAGAGAATCATTAATATCATGCTTGGGTTGAATAGATCTTAGTTTCAAAGAATCAATCTCAAGAGAAATTCTATCCACGTTCCTAACCAAATCATCAATCTTAAGCAATTTGTCTTCGACCATATCATTGAACTTCTTTTGCGAACTCATAAATTTTTTAATACTACTCTCAAGATCCGAGGGCATCTTATTATAATTTCCATAAGAATGTTTGTAGGAATTACCATAATTATTAGAGGAATTACTAGGAAACGGCCTAGGATTAAAATTACCTGTATATGCGTTGTTACCAAAATTGTTCCTACCAACAAAATTCACATCCATGGATTCATTATTATTCTCAATAAAAGTGGACAAAGGCATATCATTAGGATCAATAGAAGCACTCTTTCTACCAAATAATTTCATAAGTTCATCCACCTTTCCACTCAAAACATTAATCTATTCAATCACATGCACTTTTTTACTAGTGGAAGATCTTTCAGTATGACATTGCAAATAATTAACCATAAAATTATCTAGGAGTTTAGTAGCTTATCCTAAAGGAATTTCCATAAAAGTACCCCCCACGGCCGAATCTAAAATATTTCTAGAAGCAAAATTTAATCCGGGATAAAAAATTTCTATAATCATCCACAAATTCAAACCATGAGTAGGGCAATTACGTATCATCAATTTCATCCTCTCCCAACATTGTGCAACATGTTCATGATCAAGTTGCTTAAAATTCATAATATCGTTCCTAAGGGAGATGATCTTAGCGGGAGGAAAATACTTGGAAATAAAAGCATCTTTACACTTATTCCATGAATCAATACTATTTTTAGGCAAAGATGAAAACCAAGTTTTAGCGATCTCGAAGTGAAAACGGAAATAGCTTCAATTTAACAATATCATTATCCACATCTTTCTTCTTTTGCATATCACACAACTCAACGAAAGTATTTAGATGGGATGCGACATCTTCACTAGGAAGGCCGGAAAATTGTTCTTTCATAACAAGATTCAACAAAGCGGCATTACTCTCATAAGATTCCGCACTAGTGGTGGGAGCAATCGGAGTGCTAATAAAATCATTGTTATTGGTGTTGGAAAAGTCACACAACTTGGTATTCTCTTGTGTCTTCGTGACAAAGCAAGCAATCAAACACACGAGCAAACAAAAAGCAAACGAAAAGGCGAACGGAAGAAAGGCGAAAAAAGGCAAATCTTTTTGTGTTTTTTCTGAAAATCGTTTTAGAAGTGAGGGAGAGGAAAACGAGAGGCAAATGGCAAATAATGTGATGCAAGAGATGAGAGTTTATGATGGGTACTTGGTAGGCTTGATGTAGACCTCCCCGGTAACAGCGCCAGAAATTCTTCCTGCTACTTCTTGAGCTTGCGTTGGTTTTTCCCTTAAATAGGAAAGGGTGATGCAGCAAAGTAGAGATAAGTATTTCCCTCAGTTAGAGAACCATGGTATCAATCCAATAGGAGGTACAAGCAAGTCCCTAATATATGCACCTGCACAAATAATCAAACACTTGCACCCAACGCGATAAAGGGGTTGTCAATCCCTTCACGGTCAATTGCAAAGTTGAGATCTGATATAGATAGATAACACTAAACAAAAGATAAAATATTTTTGGGTTTTTTGGTTGTTATAGATCTGAAAATAAAAGATTGCAAAATAGTAGATCAGGAACTAATATGATGGAAAATAGACCCAGGGGGCATAGGTTTCACTAGAGGCTTCTCTCATGAAGGCAAATAATACGGTGGGTGAACAAATTACTATTGAGCAATAGATAGAAAAGCGCAAAGTAATGACGATATCCAAGGAAATGATTATGCATATAGGCATCACGTCCATGTCAAGTAGACTGACTCCTGCCTGCATCTACTACTATTACTCCACACATCGACCGACTCCTGCCTGCAACTAGAGTATTAAGTTCAAGAGAACAGAGTAACGCATTAAAGTAAGAAGACATGATGTAGAGGGATAAAATCAAGCAATATGATGAAAACCTCATCGTTTTCTCCTTGATGGCAATAATACACTGCGTGCCTCTCTACCCCTACTTTTTCACAGGGTGAGGACACCGCAAGATTGAACCCAAAACTAAACACCTCCCCCATTGCAAGAAAAACCAATCTAATTGTCCAAACCAACCCAATAATTCGAAGAGAAATACAAAGATATCAAATCATGCATATAAGAATTCAGAGAAGATTCAAATAATATTAATAGATAATCCGATCATAAATCCACAATTCATCGGATCTCGACAAACACACCGCAAAGGAAGATTACATCGGATAGAACTCCAAGAACATCGAGGAGAACATGGTATTGAGAATCAAAGAGAGAGAGAAGAAGCCATCTAGCTACTAGTTATATATGGACCCGTAGGTCTGAGGTAAACTACCCACACTTCATCGGAAGGGCAATAGGGTTGATGTAGAAGCCCTCCATGATCGAATCCCCCTCCGGCAGATTGTCGGAAAAGGCCCCAAGATGGGATCTCACGGGTACAGAAGGTTGTGGCGGTGGAAAGGTGGTTTCATGGCTCCCCTGAAGAGTTTTGGAATATATGCGAATATATAGGATGAAGGGCTAGGTCATATGAGTCCTGAGGGGCCCACAAGGTAGGGGGAGAGCCCTCCACCCTTGCCGCTGCCTCGTGCCTCTTCTGACTTGGAATCCAAGTCCCCTGGGTGTCTTCTAGTCCAAGAATAATCACCGTGAAGTTTTATTCCGTTTGGACTCTGTTTGATATTCCTTTTCTTCGAAACTCAAAAACAAGGAAAAAACAGAAACTGACACTGGGCTCTAGGTTAATAAGTTAGTCCCAAAATAATATAAAGTAGCATAATAATGCATATAAAACATCCAAAACAGATAATATAATAGCATGGAACAATCAAAAATTATAGATACGTTGGAGACGTATCAAGCCACCACATTTGCCCTACTATAGCAACCTTCAAAGCGCCATTGAACGCGGTCTCTCGCGATGTCATTACAGTAGTTGAGCTGATCTCACATGCTAACATCAATGGACATTGCACATTTATCAATTGCATTAAATCATAGACTGAAGTTCAGATCATTACTATTTTTGTTGCTCATTGGAAAGTTAGACTTCATAAATAAATAATTTGATCTGACCATGGTAGCTATAGAAAGATTGCTACTTGTGAGCTGTGTTTGGATTTTCCCCGAAGAGTAAAGGAGGCGTAGTACAATAGAGATAAGTATTTCCCTCAGTGACATCCAAGGTTTATCGAACTAATAGGAGAATGATGCTAACCCTCGTGAACAACACATGCACACACAAAAGCAAATACTTGCACCCAATGTGGGCAAGAGGGTTGCCAATTCCCTTAAACTCGTTAATTGCAATGATTAAATTTTGCACAGGTAGAAAGATAAATTGCAAAAAAAAAAAAAGTAAATAAATCACAACAAGGTTTTTTTGTTTTTTATAATATGATAAAAGTAAACCCGGGGGCCATAGCTTTCACTAGAGCCTTATCTTTCGAACACATAATATATAGTGGGTAAACAAATTACTGTTGGGCAATTGATATAAAAACGCATAGTTATGACATTATTCATAGCAATAATCACACATATAAGCATCACGTCTGTGACCAGTAGATCGACTCCTGCCTGCATCTACTACTATTACTCCACCAATTGACCGCTATCCAGCATGCATCTATGGTATTAAGTTCATGACAATAGAGTAACATTTTAAGCAAGATGACATGATGTAAACAAAGTAAACCCGATCAATATGAATAAACTTGGTTGTTTTATCATTAGTAGCAAAAATACAATACGTGACTTGCTACCCTTTCTGTCACCGAGTGAGGACACTGCAAGATTGAACCTACTACATAGCACCTCTCCCTGAAGATAAATCAATCTAGTTGGCCAAACCAAACAGATACATCGAAGATAAATGCAAAGCTTCCATAATCAAGAATAATAAAGTTCAAAAAAGACTCGGTTACTTTCATTGAATAATATTATCATAAACCCACAATTCTCTAGATCCCAACAAACCTCAAAAGAAGATTACATCGAATATAACTCCAAGAAGATCGAAGAGAACGTTGTATTAAATATCAAAGAGAGAGAAGAAACCATCTAGCTACTAGCTATAGACCCGTAGATCCATGGTAAACTACTCATGCATCATCAGAAGACAACAAGGATGATGTAGAATCCCTGCATGATTTATTCCCCCTCTGACAGAGTACCGAAAAAGGCCTCTAGTTGGGATCGCGGAAGAACAGAAGTTTGCGACAGCGAAAAAAGAGTTTCAGGTGGCTCTCTGGGGTTTTCCAATATATGAGAATTTATAGAAGTGGAATTAGGTCAGACGGAGCCATGTGGGGCCCACAAGGTAATAGGGCGCCCTCCTGGGCGCGCCCTATTGCCTTGTCGTCTCCTCGTTTGTCCTCTAGACTCCTCCCGAAGCTTCTAGGGTATCTTATGTCTAGAAAAAAATGTCAAGAAGTTTCGTAGCATCTGGACTCCGTTTGGTACTGATTTTCAGGAAAACAAAAAACAAACAGAAAACAACAACTGCCACTAAGCACTAGGTTAATAGGTTAGTTCCCAAAAATGATATAAAATAGCATAAAAGTGCATATAAAATTATCCAAGATTGATAATTGATGACTACACAATTTTATTCTTGTAGACTCGTGTTGGGCCTCCAAGCGCAGAGTTTTGTAGGACAGTAGCAATTTTCCCTCAAGTGGATGACCTAAGGTTTATCAATCCGTGGGAGGCATAGGATGAAGATGGTCTCTCTCAAACAACCCTGCAACCAAATAACAAAGAGTCTCTTGTGTCCCCAACACACCAAATACAATGGTAATCTGTATAGGTGCACTAGTTCGGCGGAGAGATGGTGATACTAGTGTAATGTGGATGGTAGATATTGATTTTTGTAATAGGAACAATAAAAAACAGCAAGGTAGCAATTGATAAAACGGAGCACAAAAAATATTGCAATGCTTGAAAATGAGGCCTAGGGTTCATACTTTCGCTAGTGCAATCTCTCAACAATGCTAATATAATTGGATCATATAATCACACCTCAACGTGCGATGAAGAATCCCTCCAAAGTTCATATCTAGCGGAGAACATAAGAAAAAAAATTGTTTGTAGGGTACCAAACCACCTCAAACCTATTCTTTTCGATCAATCTATCCTAGAGTTTGTACTAAAATAACACCAAGCTATTCTTTCCGATCGATCTAACCAATAGTTCGTACTAAAATAACACCATATGATACACATCAACCAACTTAAATGTCACCTAGATACACCAATGTCACCGCGAGTATTCGTAAGTTGATTATATGATATGCACCTAAAAAATCAGATTCATAAAACTCAATCCAACACAAGGAACCTCAAAGCACCAAGATTTCTACCAGAGAAACAAAGACGAGAACGTGCATCAACCCCTATGCATAGATTACCCCAATGTCACCTCGAGAATCGATGAGTTGAGTGCCAAAACACATATCAAGTGAATCAATATGATACCCCATTGTCACCATGGGTATTCATAGCAAGACATACATCAATTGCTCTCAAATCCATAAAAGTATTCAATCCGATAAAAAGATATCTCAAAAGGAAAACTCAATTTACAACAAGATAGAGAGGGGAAGACACCATATGATATAACTACATTAACAAAGCCCGCGATACATCAAGATCGTGGCATCTCAAGAATAAGAGAGAGAGAGAGAGGGAGAGAGAGAGAGAGATTAAACACATAGCTACTGGTACAAACCCTCAGCCCCGAGGGTGGACTACTCCCTCCTCATCATGGTGGCCGTCGAGATGATGAAGATGGCCGCCGGTGATGATTTCCCCCTCGGCAGGGTAACGGAACAGGGTCTAGATTTGTTTTTTGTGGCTACAGAGGCTTGCGATGGCGGAACATCTGATCTAGGGTTATTTCTGGGGATTTCTATATTTATTGGATTTTTTGGCTTTGGTTTCATGCTAAGATGGGCCTTGAGGTGAGCACAACCCACCACGCCTCGGGTTGGGCTCCGGGCACGCCCTGGTGGGTTGTGCCCTCCTCGTGGCTCTTCTGGACCTCTCATGAAGCTTCAGGGGTCTGTTTTGTTCCAAAAAAATTGTCAAAAAGTTTCAGCTCATTTGGAGAACTTTCATTTCTGCATAAAAAACAACATCACGGTAGTTCTACTGAAAACAACGCCAGTCCGGGTTAGTTCCATCCAATCATACCAACACCAATTGATACGTCTCCAACGTATCTATAATTTTTGATTGTTCCATGCTATTATATTATCAACCTTGGATGTTTTATATGCATTTATATGCTATTTTATATGATTTTTGGGACTAACCTATTAACCTAGAGCCTAGTGCCAGTTTCTGTTTTTTCCTTATTTTTGAGTATCACAGAAAAGGAAAACCAAACGGAGTCCAATTGACCTGAAATTTCACGGAGATCATTTTTGGACCAGAAGAAGCCCATAGAGTACCGGAGATGGTCCAGAACAGTCCCGAGGCCACCACGAGGGTGGGTGGCGCGCCTTGATACGTCTCCAACGTATCTATAATTTTTTATTGTTCCATGCTATTATATTATCTATTTTGGATGTTAATGGGCTTTATTTTACACTTTTATATTATTTTTGGGACTAACCTATTAACCGGAGGCCCAGCCCAAATTGCTGTTTTTTTGCCTATTTCAGTGTTTCGTAGAAAAGGAATATCAAACGGAGTCCAAATGGAATGAAACCTCCGGGAACGTGATTTTTGGAACAAACATGATCCAGAGGACTTGGAGTGGACGTCAAGCAATCAACGAGGCGGCCATGAGGTAGGGGGCGTGCCTACCCCCTAGGCGCCCCCCCCCTCGTGGGCCCCATGTAGCTCCACCGACCTACTTCTTCCTCCTATATATGTTCGCATACCCCGCAAACATCCAGGGGCACCACGAAACCCTATTTCCACCGCCGCAACCTTCTGTACCCAAGAGATCCCATCTTGGGGCCTTTTCCGAAGCTCCGCCGGAGGGGGCATTGATCACGGAGGGCCTCTACATCAACTCCATGGCCCCTCCGATGATGTGTGAGTAGTTTACCTCAGACCTTCAGGTCCATAGCTAGTAGCTAGATGGCTTCTTCTCTCTCTTTGGATCTCAATAAAAAGTTCTCCTCGATTCTCTTAGAGATCTATTCGATGTAATCTTCTTTTGTGGTGTGTTTGTCGAGATCCGATGAATTGTAGGTTTATGATCAAGTTTATCTATGAACAATATTTGAATCTTCTCTGAATTCTTTTATGTATGATTGGTTTATCTTTGCAAGTCTCTTCAAATTATTGGTTTGGTTTGGCCTACTAGATTGATCTTTCTTGCAATGGGAGAAGTGCTTAGCTTTGGGTTCAATCTTTCGGTGCTCGATCCCAGTGACAGAAAGTGAAACGACATGTATTGTATTGTTGCCATCGAGGATAAAAAGATGGGGTTTATATCATATTGCATGAGTTTATCCCTCTACATCATCTCATCTTGCTTAAGGCATTACTCTGTTCTTATGAACTTAATACTCTAGATGCATGCTGGATAGCGGTCGATGTGTGGTGTAGTAGTAGTAGATGAAGAATCGTTTCAGTCTACTTGTCACGGACGTGATGCCTATATACATGATCATGCCTAGATATTCTCATAATTATTCGCTTTTCTATCAATTGCTCGACAGTAATTTGTTCACCCACCGCAATACTTATGCTATCTTGAGAGAAGCCACTAGTGAAACCTATGGCCCCCGGTGATACAGTAATACATTGCTTCACATGCTGGATGATTGTGGTGTCCTTATGTGTGACGTAGACTTGACTGATGAGGGTTTAAAAAGGGGCTTTGGTTGCGAAACTCTGTTTGTGCACAACCTATATCCTCTATTGAAAAGGAACTGGATCGAGCAAGGTCTACATGCCTTAAATTCCTTAAGGATCTCCCACACTCGCTTAATTTACCCAGTGGAGTAAACAATATTTTGGTTCAGAACTACCGCATGCCTAATGCAAAACTTCTGTTACGTACTACCCCAGTGCAGGAGTGTGAATTGATGATCCCATGATGACCCACAAGTATAGGGGATCAATTGTAGCTCTTTTCGATAAGTAAGAGTGTCAAACCCAACGAGGAGCAGAAGGAAATGACAAGTAGTTTTCAGTAAGGTAATGTGTGCAAGTGTTGAAATTGTAAGTAGCGAGTAGTTTGACAACAAGGTAATTTGTAACGAGCAAGTAACGATAATCGTAACAAGTATGCAGCAAGGTAGCCCAATCCTTTTGAGGCAAATGACAGGCCAAAACGGTCTCTTATAATGAGCAAAGTGTTCTTTAGGGTACATGCTACCTCTTGAGTATGCATTGGTTTTCCCTTGAAGAGGAAAGGGTGATGCAGCAAAGTAGCGTAAGTATTTCCCTCAGTTTTGAGAACCAAGGTATCAATCCAGTAGGAGACAATGCACAAGTCACCTAGTACCTGCACAAACAATCAAGAACCTTGCAACCAACGCGGTAAAGGGGTTGTCAATCCCTTCACGGTCACTCGCAAAAGTGAGATCTAATAAAGATAGTAAAGTATATATTTTTGGTATTTTTGTTGTATAGATTGGAAAGTAAAGATTGCAAAATAGTAAACGAGATGCGATGTAAATAAACGAGATGCAATATAATAAGAAAGAGACCCGGGGGCCATAGGTTTCACTAGTGGCTTCTCTCAAGATAGCATGTATTACAGTGGGTAAGCAAATTACTGCCGAGCAATTGATAGAAAAGTGCATAGTTATGAAGATATCTAAGGCAATTATCATGAATATAGGCATCACGTCCGTGTCAAGTAGATCAAAACGATTCTGCATCTACTACTATCACTCCACACATCGACCGCTATCCAGCATGCATATAGAGTATTAAGTTCATAAGAATGGAGTAACGCATTAAGCAAGATGACATGATGTAGAGGGATAAAATCAAGCAATATGATATACACCCCATCTTTTTGTCCTCGATGGCAACAATACAATATGTGCCTTGCTGCCCCTACTGTCACTGGGAAAGGACACCGCAAGATTAAACCCAAAGCTAAGCACTTCTCCCATTGCAAGAAAGATCAATCTAGTAGGCCAAACTAAACCGGTAACTCGAAGAGACTTTCAAAGATATCAAATCATGCATATAAGAATTCAGAGAAGAACCAAATAATATTCATAGATAATCTGGTTCACAAATCCACAATTCATCGGATCTCGGCAAACACACCGCAAAAGAGTATTACATTGAATAGATCTCCAAGAACATCGAGGAGAACTTTGTATTGAGAATCAAAGAGAGAGAAGAAGCCATCTAGCCAATAACTAAGGACCCGAAGGTCTGTGGTAAACTACTCACGCTTCATCGGAGAGGCAATGGTGTTGATGTAGAAGCCCTCCATGATTGATTCCCCCTCTGACAGATCGCTGAAAGAGGGCCCAAGATGGGATCTCATGGGTACAGAAGGTTGCGGCGGTGGAAAAGTGGTTTCGTGGCTCTCTGCGATGTTTCTAGGGTATAAGAGTATATATAGGCGAAAGAAGTACATCGATGGAGCTACGATGGGCCCATGAGGGTGGGGGCGTGCCTACCCCCTGGGCGCGCCCTCCTGCCTCGTGGAGTTTCAGACTTTGGCTCCAAGTCTTCTCGATTGCTTTCGGTCCAAGAAAGATCATCGTGAAGGTTTCATTCTGTTTGGACTCTGTTTGGTATTCCTTTTCTGCGAAACTCTAAAATAGGCAAAAAAAACAGAAACTAACACTGGGCCTCCGGTTAATAGATTGGTCCCAAAAATAATATAAAAGAGCACATTAAAGAACATTAAACATCCAAAACATATAATATAATAGCATGGAACAATAAAAAATTATAGATATGCTGGAGACGTATCAAGCATCCCCAAGCTTAATTCCTGCTCATCCTCGAGTAGGTAAATGATAAAAAGAGAATTTTTGATGTGGAATGCTACCTATCATAATTATCGATGTAATTTTCTTTATTGTGGCATGAATGTTCAGATCCAAAAGATTCAAAACAAAGGTTTAATATTGACATAAAAACAATAGTACTTCAAGCATACTAATAAAGCAATCGTGTCTTCTCAAAATAACATGGCCAAAGAAAGCTATCCCTACAAAATCATATAGTCTGGCTATGCTCTATCTTCATCACACAAAATATTTAAATCATGCACAACCCCGATGACAAGCCAAGCAATTGTTTCATACTTTTGATGTTCTCAAACTTTTTCATTCTTCACGCAATACATGAGCGTGAGCCATAGACATATCACTATAGGTGGAATAGAATGGTGGTTGTGGAGAAGACAAAAAGGAGAAGATAGTCTCACATCAACTAGGCGTATCACGGCTATGGAGATGCCCATCAATAGATATCAATGTGAGTGCAGATTGCCATGCAATGGATGCACTAGAGCTATAAGTGTATGGAAGCTCAAAAAGAAACTAAGTGGGTGTGCATCCAACTCGCTTGCTCACGAAGACCTAGGGGCATTTTGAGGAAGCCCATCATTGGAATATACAAGCCAAGTTCTATAATGAAAGATTCCCACTAGTATATGAAAGTGACAACATAGGAGACTCTTTTGACGCCCCGAGTCCGAGGCGCCAGGTGTCTTCCAGTTATTCGCTGTTGTTGCCATGTCATTCGCTTGTGTGTTGCATCTTGCCATGTCATCATGTGCATATCATCATCATGTTTTCAAAATTTGCATCCGTCCGGGTTCCCCCAGTTCTCTCCGTTGTCCGTTCTGAGCCCAGGCACACTTGCACGCGCCCGCGGCACGTCCGAAATATTATTTTATAAGTGGCTGGAAAATGTTCTCGGAATGGGATGAAATTTGGCATGCGGTGTTGTTATGTTGTCGGTAGACCGCCTGCCAAATTTCATCGCATTCGGAGTCCGTTTGACACCCCAACTGATAACTATAGTGGCATTATAGTCGGTCAAACCGTTAGACGTTTTCGGTCTCCGGAAACCTTGCCAGACTGCATTTCCGTCTCTTTCTTCTTAGCCTAACCCACTCTCTACCACCCACTAGGCCCAACCTACCCCTCCTCGCGTCCGGAGCTGTCTGATGGCGATCGCACAGTCCAAAAACCCCTCCTAACCCCCTAACCCTAGCCCCCTCGCTATAAATAGACGCCCCCTGCCATTTTTGGCCTCCTACCTACCCCCTCCTTGTTTTCTGCAGCCAGCCGCCACCTTCCTCCTCGTTTTTAGCGCCGACCACCCAACCGCCGCCACTTGGTAGCTCCAAGCGAGCCAGCGCCGCCGCCAGCCGCCGCACTGGCCATCCAGAGCCGGCCACATCGCCCCCTGGCCTCCCCGCGCTGACGCGAAGCCCGCGGGCTTGCCAGGACCCGGATCAGGCCCTGGGAAGCCCGCCCGAGTTGTTGCCCTCTCACTCCCCGCTGCACCTCCTCGATCCAATCTGGATCGGGAGGGAGCCCGCCGCTTGAGCTCCCGCAAGCCCCGCCGGCTACCGGAGCCCACCACACCGCCGGCGACCCCTGCTCCGACCGTCGCCTAGGTCGCGTCCCTGGTCGCCCCTCTCCTCCCTTCCTCTGCTTCCCTTCCTCCTTCTTCCCTTACAACTCTCTCTCTCTGGCCATGGACAGCGTCGTCGCCCAGAGCTCCTCGCTGCCGCCCAGCTTCCGGCGTCACCCGCATTTGCCGGATCCGGCAAGCTGCCGTCCAGATCCGCCCGCCTCTGCCGGTCCCTGACCTCGCTGGAGCCGCTTCTCGCCGCGCCATCGTTCACATCACCGGCAACTGCAGCACCCTGATCCTGCCTCTGCATCGAGCAGAGGAGGACGAGCGCACCCCTGCTGGGCTACCTCCCTCACACACGTGTGGTCCGGCCTCGCCCCAGCCCAGCAGCGCCCGGCCTGCTTCCTCCACCGACCCGGGCCTCAGCCCATGGTGAGCGCCCCAGTGCCCACCAGATTCAGCCCGCATCTTTTTTTCCATTCATGACGATTTTTAGCAATTTTTCCAGGATTCCCTGTTTTACAGAAAAGTCCCTCTAGATCATTCATTTAATATCTCACAAACCATGCTTCAAATTAAAATGATTTAAATATGTAACTTGCTTAGAATTTTTTTCTAGTTTCATAATATGCCACTTTCATCCATGTTAAAAATGTTTAAATTGCCGTTTGTTTAGATTTGCTCAAATGACATGCTAAAATGATTTATTTGATAACTAATTAACCGTTGCTCCATTTTAAATAAACTTTACATGTAAATGGGGTAGAAAAATGCATAGATTAACATGGTGGCATTACTTGGCATGTTTAACAACTCTAAAATATGGTTTAGGGCAGAACAGTACCAAATCCATAAATTGCTTAAGAGGATTTTCTGGAATCGTTGTTTGTGGTTTCCGGCCTCATTTAAACTTGCCTAAATAGTTAGTTTATTTATGTTCACCTCTTGCCATGTTTAATAACATTTAATATTGTTGGGTACCTAAACGGGAGAGAACTAAATAACAAACGTGGTGTTTCGTCAATATGCAACTCGTTGCATATTGAGCTCCACTTAATTTGTAGTTTTGTTTGTGCACTTTGCCATGCCATGTTTCAAGGGAGAACACTTTTATCTTGAAATTAAGTGAAGGGGTCATCTTATAATGATACCTCCGTTCTGAACAAAATAAGATGCATAAAGGATAAATATCACATGCATTCAAAATATGTGACATGATATGGCCATCATCATCTCGTGCTTTTGATCTCCTTCTCCAAAGCATCGTCATGATCTCCATCGTCACATGCTCGACACCTTGATCTCCATTGTAGCGCCGTTGCGTCGAGGTCATCACGCCAACTATTGCTTCTACAACTATCGCTAATGCATAGTGATAAAGTAAAGCAATTACATGGCGCTTGCACTTCATACAATAAAGAGACAACCCTAACGCTCCTACCGGTTGTCGATATTACAAAACATGAGTCCTGATGGACGCTGGCAGCGGTCTAAACCTGATATATCAGGACACAATCCGCAAAATGGGGATAGACCCAATGAAAATTTGCCTCAGCAATACTACCGTCAAAGGAGTAACGCCCGGCCCAGGGGCTCATTGCACTGGCTCCCTGCTACTAGAAGTTATATTCGTCTTCCCCGATAACTTCCGTAGCAAAATTTTAACCTTCCACGTTGCTCCGTTCCAAAGTGGCTATCAAGCACTACTTGGACGCGAAGCTTTCGCTCGCTTTAATGCAATACCGCATTATGCTTCCCTCATGCTTAAGATGCCCGGTCCACATGGCATCATTACAGTAAATGGAAATATTGAGCGATCCCTGCGCGCCGAGGAGGGTGCGGCTGCCGCGGCAGCCGCACACTAAAACGGCCTCACCAACTAAAGTATTCGATAGGTCGTCAAGACCATGGACACGGTTAGACGAGTCCGGCACAGCTATATGAAATTCGTACAGGTTTGATGGCCACACCCCTATCATAAACACAAGGGGCTCAGCGTGCGTAGACAAGTGGCAATTTTTACTCATCTTGAAATTTACATGGTTTCTTTAAAACCTACCTTTTTGCACGACAACTTTTCACCTAAGTTCCACTCTTTTACAGATGACTATCATGGTTCTAACTCTGACAGTGATGTAGGGGGGTGTGTAAGGAGAGGCTAGATCTCAGCTATTGGGAAGTTGTATACACACCAAGATGTACGAGTTCAGGCCCTTCGCGGAGGAAGTAACAGCCCTACGTCTCGGTGCCCGGAGGCTGTCGATTGGATTATTGGCGTGTGAATAACAGGGGTGCGAACCCTTCATACTGAGGAGGGGGTGGCTTATATAGAGTTCGCTGGTCCTCTCCTGCCCTCAGTAATGCAGGGTTTAAGGTACATTTAAGGTCGGGCGTTACTGGTAACGCCCCTAATAAAGTGCTATAATGACCATAAAGACTACTTAATAGCCGACCGTTTGCCTGCGGAGTGACTTTAGGTCTCCAGGTCAGTCGAGTGGTTGGCTTCATGGTCGAGTGATAGCTTCTTGGTCGAGTGTGATACCTTCAAGTCGACTGAAAGGTGACTTCTTCTAGGGATGTCCTTGGGTAGGGCTCTTTTGGACAAGTCCGTGCCCCTACCCTAGGTACATAGCTTCATCATTAGCCCCCAAATGGATCGAGGTTAGAGTGGGGAAAGAGTTGGAGATCTTTCCGACTGGTTCTTTGGGCTACATGAGTGCCTCGTTTTGGGTCAATCGTCACGGATGACGTCATCAACCTCTTTCAGTCGCCTTGATCCATTCCAGGCCTTTCGTCGAGTGAATTTCTTTACTTGTGACATACCGAGTGTCGGCGCGAGCGGGGTCTTCTGTTTTGACAAGTTGTTCTGCAGCCCGCGGATGTCGCGGGATTCGGATTTCGGGAAGCGCGCGGGACGAGAGCGGCCGCAGTAATCGGAAGCGATAAAGCGGAAGCTCCTCGATTTCCATGCCACCTTTTTCGCCACGTACTGCGCGCGCGTCTGCTGCGGGTTTTGACTGGATAGCCTGGGCCTACCAGTCAGCCACTCGGGAGCGGCCTCTTATAAGTCGTCGGCTCGGGGTTTCCAAACAGTGTGCTTTCTTCTTCCTCTCTCCCTTCGCAAGTTCCTCCGCCACCTCCGCTCTCACCCTAGCGCCGCAGGCCCGTGCAAGATTTGCCGGCGATGATGGCGAAGGACAAGACATCCGCTCTGGAGCGCGCGAAGAAGGCGGCAGCGCAGGGGAAAGGGAAGAGGTCTGCTCGGGGCGGATCCTCCTCAACGTCTGCTCTGCCCCGAGGCTGGATCCAGGGCGATTGGATGCCGTCGGTGATTCGGCAAGAAGATCTCAACGACATGGTCGAGGGGGGAGTCATTCCCCACGAAGCTACGCGTCTCCCGGGGAGAGAGATCGAACCTCAACCCCGCGACGGTGAGTGCGTGCTCCTAGCCACCCATATCGACCGCGGGTTTTCTCTGCCACCCCATCCTTTTTTCCGGAGCTTCCTGAACTTCTTCGGAGCGCAGCTCCACCACTTCACTCCCAACTCCATCGTATACCTTGTTGTTTTCATTTCCATGTGTGAGGGTTTCTTGGGTTGCCGCCCCCATTGGGGACTCTTCAAGCACATCTTTACTTGCCGTTCTCAATCGGTCAAGAAGGCCAAGTCGAGTGACGAAAGGACGCAGGTGATCCAGCTATGCGGGGGCCTGGCAATCCAGACAAGGGGAAAGAGTTGTTTTCCATCTATCACTTTCCCGGAGTCGGTCCATGGTTGGCAGGCGACCTGGTTTTACTGTCAAGACCAGGCGACCCCAGGACAGTCGACTGGTCTTCCCCCTTTCTCTCTCGACCGAGCTGAAAAACCTGCTTCTCTGAAAGTGATGCCGGAAGAAAAGGCCCAAGTCAAAGTACTGGCTGGTCGAGTGGTTGAGCTTGTCGGTGAGGGCATGACTGGTATGGACTTGCTGCAGGTCTTCCTCCGGAGGCGCATCCAACCGCTCCAGGCTCGTGACCACCCGATGTGGCTGTACTCGGGTCTCGACGACACCACTCGGATCCACCCGGAGGAGGTCACTGACGAGATGCTGGAGCGGTGGTTGTCGAGCATCACGGGGAACAAAGACAACCCCCGAGGAGCCAGGAGGGTAATTCCACTCAGCAACTCGTATGACGTGGACCAGGTATGTCTTTATGCTCCCGACTGAGATCTTGTTTTCTTCATTGGTCTTCTTTGAGTTGGCCGATTGACTTTTGTCTTGTCTGTTGTTTTCCAGGCGACTACCGAGATGTACTCGACGCCCAACGGGGCACAGGAGCCAACTGAGGAAGGGGAGGTGAGCGGAGGTGAGAGTGGAGACGATCAAGGCGAGTGGGAGTCCGACGGTGAAGGAGAGGGAGGCAACGACGTCGACTCCAGCGAAGAGGAGGAGGAGGATGAACCCCGCCTCCCGGAGAGGCGATCCAAACTCACACACGATCCAGTGCGGGAACGTGGCAAGGCGACTGCGCCTGTTGGGCAGTCGTCGAAACGCCCTCGGACCTCTTCTCCTACGCCGACTGGGAAGGCTCCCAAGCACCCACGCGCGACGGCGTCCAAGCCGCCCAAGCCTCTGCCCAAGATGAAGATGGCTGTCCCTACCATTTCTGGGTAATAACAAAACTTGCTTTCCTTTGTCGACCGTGGACAGATCCTTGGTCGGTTTATTGAGCCAACTGACTGACTTTCGAGATTTGCAGCGCTGCTACTTCTGAGATCTCCGCCAAGGACGACGACCAAGAGATGGAGGATGCTGTTACCTCCAACCCTGGTACAATTACTGACGTTCCGCTTTGAGTCGACTGAACATTTATTGCAACTCTGGTCGATTGAATGTTTTCCTTGTAGCTCCTCCTCATGTTATCGACCTCCCGGATGACGACGACAACGAACCGCTGAGAGTGAGGAGGAACAGGAGGGCGTCGGCTGACAAGGCCCCCCAATCTGCTCCGGCGTCTGAGGCCGTAGCTCGGGATGGTGGTGACACCACTCGGGCTTCTGTGACTTTCGCCATTCCTCTGACGAGTGTGCGGCCCTCGACGTCGACTGCGGATCCGCCTTCGCTTTTTTCCGCGTACCCCGTCCCTGAGGACCAAGCAGCTACTGCAAAAGAGGCTATACGCCAGGCGGGGATCATGATGGAGCAAGTGAAGGTGGCTCGGGAGGCCAGCCAAGCAGCTTATGACGCATGTTCGGCTCTTCAGAGTAACGTCCAGGTCAGTCGACTCAACACTTGGTCTGTTACGATATGCTGTTTGAAGAATCTCTTTTCCGAAGATCTTTGTATTTGTACACCCACTGGGTGTGTCTGTCAAGTCTTGGACGAGTGGGGGCACGCTAAGTGCACCCACTGTGTGTAGTCCCTGAGACTACAGTGGACTGCTGGCAGTCGACTGTAGTCTTTATATTGTGTTGCTGTAGCTGTATTTCTTCACTCGGTCTGGTCAGGCCATGTCAAATGGAACTGTACCCGGTCGACTGTGAACAGTCGGCTTTTTTTTAAACAGTGGGGGCACGCTGAATGCACCCACTGGGTGTAGTCCCCGAGACTACTGTCGAATGTTTTTGATTCGGCTGTAGTCTTAGAAACGCCATCATTGTCTCTTAGTTACTCGGAAGCAACTTATCTTGGACGTCTGTCCACTGATTTTTCTTTTTTGCAGAAATCTTGTGAACTTGTAGCTCGCTATACTGAGTTGGAGAACCAGCAGATCCAGCTCAACCTTAACTTGAAGCTTGCTCAAGAGAATTTGAAGAAGGCGCAAGAAGAAGCAAAAGGTATGGCTGGTGGGGTTCTCCATTCTTGACGAGTGATTTTTCTTGCTTGTCCATTCTTGACGTTGATTTCACTCGACGTGCCGCAGATAAACTGGAAGAAGCTCTGAAGAAGAAGGATCAAGATCTTGCAGAAGCACAGAAGGAGGCCTTGAACAAAACGAGGCTTGCTGAAGAGAAACTGGCTTCGGTCGTAACTCTTGAGCAGGAGAACTCTAGACTGAAAGCTGCTCTCGAGGTAGCCAATCAAGAGGTCACCCGACTGAAGAATGACAACGTGGCTCTGCATGACAAGGCAGGTGATCTGGTGGGGAATAGGAACGATCTGGAGGCTTATCTCGGTGGACTCGCCAAGAAGCTGTTCGTCATGCTCGAAGGTAATTACTCTGCCTTGACTGTCTCGCAGTTACCAAGCCTGTGTAGAGCCACTGTCTGACTCTTGAATCGTGTTTGCAGAATTCTGCCAGAACTTCGAAGAGGAAACCAGTCGAGTGGAGCCAGGCTTGGACCCCGCCAATTCTCTCGTGAAAGATGAGGCTGCCATGAACGTGCTCCGATTGGAGTCTCGTGTTACCAGCGTTGTTGACTATCTTGCTCGACTGAAGGTTACGATGTCGCGGATCGACACATCACTCTGGCCTGGGACGACGCTTCAGAACGACCTCGAGTCTCTGATGGCTCGACTGAATGAAGTCCCGGGTCGAGTGGCGGAATGGAAGAAATCTTCTGCTAGATGTGATGCTGATGTCGCTCTGTCTCTGGTCCGCGTCCATTGCAAGGAGGCGCGAGAGGAAAAGCTGGCCGCCATCCAAGTTGCCAATACCAGGAAGCTCGGTATGCTTTAGCCACAATGGTCCGAGAAGACGCATGGTGACCACAGGTACCCGAGTGGATGTCGTCAAGGATTATCTGACCCTCTTCTGGTGTTATGCACTCCTGACCGATTCCAGTCGCGCTTTCTCTATACAACTATCCCCTTATGACTGTGAAGGCTTTGGATCGGCGGACGATCTGTCGAGCCTCTTCCTCGTCCTCCGGGAGTTCTTTCCTTAGGATATACGCGATGTACGGTATCGTCCAGTCGAGAGTGATTGCCAAGACTTCCATGATTAGGTCGACCATAGCAGGGACTTCAACTTCAGTCGGATCTGTGGCACTTTTCGGTTGCGGCGCTTCTTTTGTAAAAGGATCCTCCTGGACTGACGGCGAGCGGATGTGCTCCAAAAACACATTGCTGGGAATGGCTTCTCTCTTGGAGCCTATCTTTGCCAGATCATCAGCTGCTTGATTTTTCAGTCGGGGGATGTGATGAAGCTCTAACCCCTCGAATTTCTTTTCTAGCTTTCTCACTGCATTGCAATAACCAGTCATTGCCGGACTTCTGACGTCCCACTCCTTCATCACCTGATAAACCACCAAATCTGAGTCGCCATAGACCATGAGGCGACGGACGCCGAGTGAAATGTCCATGCGCAACCCATACAAAAGTGCTTCATATTCTGCTTCATTATTGGAGGAATAGAAGTGAATCTGGAGAACATATCTGAGCTTGTCTCCTCGGGGGGAGACCAATACTACCCCAGCATCGAAACCATTCAGCATCTTAGACCCATCGAAGAACATGGTCCAATGCTCCGAGTGAACTTCAGTCGGAAGCTGCTGTTCGATCCACTCGGCGACGAAATCTGCAATTGCTTGGGACTTGATAGCCTTCTTTGCGTCAAACTTGATATCTAGGGGAAGGAGTTCAATCGCCCACTTCGCCACTCGACCAGTTGCATCTCTGTTATGCAGAATCTCTGACAGTGGGGCGTCGCTGACAACTGTAATGGAGTGGTCAGAGAAGTAATGTGCAACCTTCTTCATGGTCATATAAATCCCGTATACAAGCTTCTGATAATGAGGATATCTTTGCTTTGAAGGTGTCAAAACTTCAGACACATGATATACTGGGCGCTGAACTCTGAAGGCCTTTCCTTCTTCTTCCCGCTCGACCATAAGTACTGTACTGACAACTTGTCCTGTGGCTGCAATGTAAAGCAGCAAAGGCTCTTTACTGATTGGGGCAGCAAGCACCGGCTGGGTGGAGAGCAGAGCTTTGAGGTCTGCAAACGCTGCATCAGCTTCTGGAGTCCACTCGAGCTTGTCAGACTTCTTCATCAGTCGGTAAAGAGGCAACACCTTTTCACCGAGACGAGAAATGAATCGACTTAGAGCGGCCAAGCAACTTGTAAGCTTTTGGACATCGTGCACACGCACAGGGCGCTTCATCCGAAGTATGGTGCCAACTTTCTCGGGATTGGCGTCGATTCCTCGTTCGGAAACGAGAAAACCGAGTAACTTTCCACCCGGAACTCCGAATGTGCACTTTGATGGATTAAGTTTGATATCATACCCCCTGAGGTTGGCAAAGGTTTCAGCAAGGTCAGTCAGCAGGTCGGAACCTTTCCGTGACTTGACCACAATATCATCCATGTATGCTTCCACGTTCCGACTGATCTGAGTGAGCAAACACTTCTGAATCATCCTCATGAACGTGGCTCCAGCGTTCTTGAGGCTGAAGGGCATGGTGACATAACAGAAGCACCCGAATGGAGTGATGAAAGCTGTTTTGATCTCATCGGGTCCATACAGACGGATCTGATGGTACCACAGGATAGGCGTCTAGAAAAGACAATCACTCACACCCCGCGGTCGAGTCGACTATTTGGTTGATGCGAGGGAGAGGAAAATGATCTTTCGGGCAGGCCCGATTGATATGTTTAAAGTCGATGCACATGCGAAGCGACTTGTCCTTCTTGGGGACCATGACAACATTGGCAAGCCACTCGGAGTGGTAAATCTCTCGGATGAATTCCGCTGCTAAGAGCCGAGCCACCTCCTCGCCAATAGCTTTCCTCTTCTGGACGGCGGACTGTCGAAGATGTTCTTTCACAGGCTTGAACTTTGGGTCGACTCGTAGATGGTGCTCAGCCAGCCCCCTGGGAATTCCAGGCATGTCAGAAGACTTCCATGCGAAGATGTCCCAGTTCTCGCGGAGGAACTGGATGAGTGCTTCTTCCTATTTGGGGTCGAGCGTTGTTGAGATGTGAGTCGGGGCAGCCTCGGGGTCGGTCGGGTGAATGAGAACTGCCTTCGTTTCACCGGACGACTGAAAAGCTGACTCGGAAGTGGGCTTCTTAGCTCGTAGCAACTCACTCAGATCTGCAGTCTTCTGATACTCTTGCAGCTCAACCACTGCCATCTGAGCGTCAGCAATCTTTGAGCCTTTCTAAAAGCACTCTTCTGCTTTCTTCTGATTGCCTGTAACAGTGATCACACCTTTGGGACCAGGCATCTTCAATTTGAGATACACATAACATGGCCGAGCCATGAAGCGTGCATAAGCTGGCCTGCCCAAAATGGCATGATAAGCACTTTGGAAGTCCACAACCTCGAATGTCAACTTTTCCTTGCGGTAATTCTTTGAATCACCGAAAACCACATCAAGAGCAATCTGGCCGAGTGATTCGGCTTTCTTCCCGGGAATGACTCCGTGGAAGCTCATGTTGCTGGTACTGAGCCTGGACATCGGAATGCCCATCCCTTTCAACATTTCAGCATACAGTATGTTCAGGCCACTGCCTCCATCCATCAGGACTTTGGTCAGTCGAGTGCCTTCGACAACTGGGTCGACCACCAAAGCTTGCCTCCCAGGGGTGGCAATGTGTGTGGGGTGATCAGACTGGTCGAATGTTATGGCAGTCTGAGACCACTTCAGATAGCTGGGTGTTGCCGGAGCAACCATATTCACTTCACGATTAATGACTTTCAGTCGACTTTTGCTTTCGACATCAGCAAAAATCATCAGGGTGGAATTGACTTGGGGGTATCCATCGTAACTATCATCCTTGTCTTCAACTCTGTCCGGCTCTTTTTCCTTATCTTTGGGCTGCTTGCCCTGAAACTGCTGGATCAGGAGCCGGCACTGTCGAGTGGTATGCTTTGGGTAAATAAAATTACCCTCTTCATCTTTCTTGGTGTGGATGTGACATGGCAGATCCAAAACATCATTTCCATCTTGATCCTTGACTTTCTTGGGCTTCCAGGGGCCCTTGGCTTTTCCCTTGAAATTTCCCTGGGTTACGGCCAGGGCCTCCCCAGGGGCGGCTGGCTCGGCCTTCCGCTTCTGTTTCTGACTGGAGTTTCCTCCGGTTTCTTGGGCGACTACCTTGTGCTTGCCACTCCGGAGGCGATCTTCGTCTTCGCCATTGGCATATTTGGTGGCAATCTCCATCATCCGATTCAGAGACATCTCTCTAGTTCGACTAAACTTCAGATTCAATTCTCTGTACTTAACGCCTTCTTTGAAGGCACAAACTGCTTGATGATCTGGAACATTCTCAACCGTGTGATGCAATGTGATCCACCTCTGGATGTAATCCCTTAGCGTTTCATTCGGTTTCTGCACGCAAGACCGCAACTCTGTAAGGCCTGCAAGTCGCTTGCATGTTCCCTCAAAGGTTGTGACAAACACTCGGGAGAGGTCCTCCCAAGTGTAGATGCTGCTGGGCGCTAACTGATTTAGCCATGCTCTGGCTGAGCCCTCTAACATGAGAGGCAAATGCTTCATGGCCACCTCATCATTGCCACCGCCAATCTGTACAGCCACTCAGTAATCTTCGAGCCAAGTGTCAGGCTTAGACTCACCGGTGAACTTGCTGACTCCAGTCGCCAACCTGAAGTTGGGAGGAATCACTACGGCTCTGATGGCCCGACTGAAACACTCTGGCCCTGAAACACGTACTCTGCTCCTACCAGGCGCATCTCTGTCGTGGCCTTCTCGGTGAGCTCTGTTCCTGTCAACCAGACCCTGAACGAGGATGGATCTCGCATCAAAGCCTGGGTCCCTAGGGTCGACTGGAATCCTTTGCCCAACACTATGAGGGCGCCTCTCATCTCGCTGTCGAGGCGCATATGACCCACTCCTCGGGGGAGGGGTTGGCACTCGACGTCGATCCTCACGATCGAATCGGTGATCATACTGCTCATTACTTCTGTACTGATCGTGCCGGTCTCCACGTCCCTCACGCCTCGGGGGCGATCTCGGGCTGTGAGCCGACTGGACTGTATCTGTTGCAACGGATCGACTGTGGATCCTATTCCGCGACTAAGAAACAGCGGAATTCTGGTTCCCCGCCGCCTGGAGCAGCGCTCTGATCTGCAACAAGCCCCTGCCAGCCTCTGACTGGGAGGGTTGAATTGACTCTGCTATACGGGCCGTGGTGGCCAAATTCTGAACTGGGGTTCGATATACCTGCGTCGGTGGGAAGAGCTGATGTCAACTGGACTCAGGAGCTCGCTGACGCGCTTGCTCGTCGAGTATTCGCTGGAGATTCTCCAGTCGAGTGCGCTCGGCCAAGTTAGCCAAGCGCGCGTCCTCCAAGGCCCGGGCCTCGAGGGTTTCTCCGACGATAGGAGTGTGGAGTGCGTCTATGTTTCTGGCGGCGAAGCTCCTCTCGCTGCGATGTCGTGAGAGGTTCGGGGAGATACTCATCACGGGGATGCGACGGGTCGCCCCCACCCGCGCCTCCATCAGCGCGAGGGAAACCGGGAGGACTGTGTGTCCCATCGACCGCCAGAACCTCAGTCGCTGGGTCGCTGCTGTCACACTCGGATGCAGTCTTCGCGGAGCCAGTCGAACAAGCCGCAGAGGGATTCATCGGGCTCGATTGCCGTGACTTGTGGGGCGGCCGACTAGCGAGCCACGGCATGCCTCACCCACCTCTGAAGTCTCAACCTACCGGAGCGCTTGCGCCGGAGGGATACAGAGCGGGGAGACGACACGGGGGCCGACCGATACTGGGTCGACGGCTGCCGCAGGAGGACGCCACGAACGCATGCGCGGAAGTGCGTCGCACCGCGGACGGGGAGCGCATCGATGTCGAGTGGAGCCTCCTGAAGCCAAGCGGAGTCGTCGGCGATGAATGTGAGCGCACCGAGACGGATCTCGCGGCCCTCCACTTCCGCACAAAACCATGATCAAAGGGGATCGGAAGAATCGCAACTTCTCCAATTAAGCGGTAAGATTCTGCCCCACGGTGGGCGCCAACTATCGTGGTTCTAACTCTGACAGTGATGTAGGGGGGTGTGTAAGGAGAGGCTAGATCTCAGCTATTGGGAAGTTGTAAACACACCAAGATGTACGAGTTCAGGCCCTTCGCAGAGGAAGTAACAGCCCTACGTCTCGGTGCCCGGAGGCGGTCGATTGGATTATAGGCATGTGAATAACAGGGGTGCGAACCCTTCATACTGAGGAGGGGGGTGGCTTATATAGAGTTCACCGGTCCTCTCCTGCCCTCAGTAATGCAGGGTTTAAGGTACATTTCAGGTCGGGCGTTACTGGTAACGCCCCTAATAAAGTGCTATAATGACCATAAAGACTACTTAATAGCCGACCGTTTGCCTGCGGAGTGACTTTAGGTCTCCTGGTCAGTCGAGTGGTTGGCTTCATGGTCGAGTGATAGCTTCTTGGTCGACTGTGATACCTTCAAGTCGATTGAAAGGTGACTTCTTCTAGGGATGTCCTTGGGTAGGGCTCTTTTGGACAGGTCCGTGCCCCTACCCTAGGTACATAGCTTCATCAATGACCACCGTGCTACACCCGTCCAGGATACGGCACAATGGAGACACAGGCGCAGACGTGCAGCAGGGACCTGTCCCAAGGATTCTTTTTAGATTACGACCCTGCGTCATCCTTTTTTACTGTCTCTTGTTGATACACATCCCTTGGATTCTCAGTACAATTGAGAAGGATGCTGGCGTCTTGGCATGTGGCCACGTCAGAATAATGCACGTACCTGGACACCAGGGGTTTCTTACAAAGGGCACTATTTAGGCCCTGTTTATACCATAAAGACCGAGCACCTTCGGGAGTGTTCGGCGTCGCGAGTTTGACCTTATATGCATCAGCTCTGAATCATGTCTTTGGTCAAATGTTGGGTTTGCCCGGCTCCTGTGTTTTGGTACCTTACGCTCCGCTATATTGGCTAAGGTAGCACTAGGAGAACTACTGTGATTGTGCCCCGGGTCATCCGGACGAGCACCTCAGTAGAGAAAGCCGAAAACGGACTGTCATGATATAGCGTGAGACTGGTCAACCACTCGATGACCTATCGGAATGTTAGAATTCCTTCGCCTTAACGAAGGGTCGTTTCCCGGCCAGGCATGTATGCACCTCGAATCCAGGAGAGTGCGGAGCCACCAGGGGCTATATAGTAGCCCCACCGTCAAACTCCTATGGCTAAGTGAAAGTGTTAAAGCATTATAGTCTGGTTGCCTCGTTCACTGTGCTATCACCTCCTTAATAGGACCAAGACGTTGGGTTAAGTGTGAACACGCGTCTTCTGCGAACACCTCCACATTATATGCGTGGGGGCTGAAGTCGACGACTGCAATCTTTCAGGTTATACACATGTAAACATAAACGGCCGCACAGGAGGCACCATATTACTTCAGGCAAAAGTATAAACACAACCTTAATAAATTTCATAAAAACATTGTGTTTACAATGGGAATACATGTCACTCAAACATAATATCCTTCGAGCACTGGGCCTCTATCAAATGAGCACCCTCGAGAACCTCTTCGAAATAGTGCTCGGCAGCCACTCAGCCTATGGCCGAACCCTGCGCCGCAACAGTGGTGGCATCCATCTCCGCCTAGTATGCTTTAACACGGGCAAGGGCCATCCGCGAGCCTTCTATGCACGTCGACCTCTTCATCGCATTGATGCGCGGCACCGCACCAAGGAACTGCTGCACTAAGCTGAAATAGCTGTTCGGCTTCGGCTTTTCCGGCCACAGCTGATCCACGACAGACCTCATGGCGAGTCCGGACAACCTATTGAGTTCGGCCCCTTCGGCTAGCTGGTCAGTGAACGGAAGCGGACACTCTGGAACGTTAAATTGCGACCAGAACAGCTTGTCCACTTCACGATCTGTTTGATCTCGGAAGTATTTGGCCGCATCGACAGCGCTCGCCGCCAAGTCCATATATGCGTCTGCCGAACCCCAGGGCCAATCCAGAGGGGCATACCGCGGATCTCCGAACTTCCTCCGCGGCATAAAGGGCTTCCCAGCCGCAATATCCCCGGCTTCACGCAGCTCCTCCTTCTTCGCTCTCATAGCAGAGTGGGTGTCTTTGTTCGCCATCGTGGCCTTTTCAAGGTCCGTTGCCTTCGCTCGGTTTTCTTTTTCAAGGAACTGGCAACGGTCGGCAGTGTCTTTTAACTTTACGGCCATCTTGGCCATCTTCTCTTTGCTCTCGCAATGCGCGGCCTTCTCGGCTTTCAACTCTTCAGCCGCCTTCAAAGCAGCCGCATTACTAATCCTTGCTTGTTCTTTGGCTCGAACAAGTTCCGCCCGCAGGGTTTCCATGGTGGCAGCTCCATCTATAGTCACAACATATTAAAGATACTGGCATCATGCTACTCTTACTATGTGGCATTCACCAGAAAATACCACTTACCCTGTGCCTCGTCAAGCCTCTTGTTAACAAGCCCAATGTCGGCATTAGCCGCATCCAGTTGCCGCTTCAGTTCGGCAAACTCATGAGTCCGGCTAGCCACCGGAGATCCCACTACCTGCACATCAAAGCGGTATGGTTATTGCCTGGGACTACGATCCTCTGTTTGCCGCCGTCCTCGGCGACAACCAGAGTCTCAGGGGCTACTATCTACACAGGGCACAGCTAAAAATTGTTGGGGAACATTGCAGAAAACAAAAAATTTCCTATGGTTTCACCAATATCCATCTATGAGTTCATCTAGCAATGAGTGATCGGATGCATCTACATACCTTTGTAGATCGCGAGCGGAAGTGTTCAAAGAACGGGGATGAGGGAGTCGTACTCGACGTGATCCAAATCACCGGAGATCCTAGCGCCGAACGGACGGCACCTCCGCGTTCAACACACGTACGGTCAGCGTGACGTCTCCTTCTTCTTGATCCAGCAAGGGGGAAGGAGAGGTTGAGGAAGATGGCTCCAGCAGCAGCACGACGGCGTGGTGGTGATGGAGCTGCAGTACTCCGGCAGGGCTTCGCCAAGCTCTATGGAGGAGGAGGAGGTGTTGGAGAGGGAGAGGGAGGCACCAAAGGCAAAGTTGAGAGGTCCTCCATCCCCCCACTATATATAGGGGGCCTAGGGGGGCGCCGGCCCTAGGAGATGCAATCTCCTAGGGGGGACGGCGGCCAAGGGGTGGGGGGCTTGCCCCCCAAGCAAGGGGGCGCCCCCCTTTTAGGGTTTCCCCCACCCTACGCGCATGGGCCCTAGGGGAAGTGGCGCCCCAGCCCACTTTGGGCTGGATCCCTTCCCACTTCAGCCCATGGGGCCCTCCAGGATAGGTGGCCCCACTCGGTGGACCCCCGGGACCCTTCCGGTGGTCCCGGTACAATACCGGTGACCCCGAAACTTGTCCCAATGGCCGAAATAGCACTTCCTATATATAATTCTTTACCTCCGGACCATTCCGGAACTCCTCGTGATGTCCGGGATCTCATCCGGGACTCCGAACAACATTCGGGTTACTGCATATACATATCCCTACAACCCTAGCGTCATCGAACCTTAAGTGTGTAGACCCTACGGGTTCGGGACACATGTAGACATGACCGAGATTGCTCTCCGGTCAATAACCAACAGCGGGATCTGGATACCCATGTTGGCTCCCACATGCTCCTCGATGATCTCATCGGATGAACCACGATGTCGAGGATTCAAGCAACCCCGTATACAATTCCCTTTGTCAATCGGTATGTTACTTGCCCGAGATTCGATCGTCGGTATCCCAATACCTTGTTCAATCTCGTTACCGGCAAGTCACTTTACTCATACCGTAATGCATGATCCCGTGACCAGACACTTGGTCACTTTGAGCTCATAATGATGATGCATTACCGAGTGGGCCCAGTGATACCTCTCTGTCATATGGAGTGACAAATCCCAGTCTTGATCCGTGTCAACCCAACAGACACTTTCGGAGATACCCGTAGTATACCTTTATAGTCACCCAGTTACGTTGTGACGTTTGGTACACCCAAAGCACTCCTACGGTATCCGGGAGTTACACGATCTCATGGTCTAAGGAAAGGATACTTGACATTGGAAAAACTCTAGCAAACGAACTATACGATCTTATGCTATGTTTAGGATTGGGTCTTGTCCATCACATCATTCTCCTAATGATGTGATCTCGTTATCAATGACATCCAATGTCCATAGTCAGGAAACCATGACTATCTGTTGATCAATGAGCTAGTCAACTAGAGGCTTACAAGGGACATGTTGGTGTCTATTATTCACACATGTATTACGATTTCCGGATAACACAATTATAGCATGAATAAAGACAACTATCATGAACAAGGAAATATAATAATAATGCTTTTATTATTGCCTCTAGGGCATATTTCCAATAGTCTCCCACTTGCACTAGAGTCAATAATCTAGTTACATTGTGATGAATCGAACACCCATGGAATTCTGGTGTTGATCATGTTTTGCTCTAGGGAGAGGTTTAGTCAACGGATCTGCTACATTCAGGTCCGTATGTACTTTACAAATATATATGTCTCCATCTTGAACATTTTCACGAATGGAGTTGAAGCGACGCTTGATGTGCCTGGTCTTCTTGTGAAACCTGGGCTCCTTGGCAAGTGCAATAGCTCCAGTGTTGTCACAGAAGAGTTTGATTGGCCCCGACACATTGGGTATGACTCCTAGGTCGGTGATGAACTCCTTCACCCAAATTGCTTCATCCGCTGCCTCCGAGGCTGCCATGTACTCCGCTTCACATGTAGATCCCGCCACGACACTCTGCTTGCAACTGCACCAGCTTACTGCCCCACCATTCAAAATATACACGTATCCGGTTTGTGACTTGGAGTCATCCAGATATGTGTCGAAGCTAGCGTCGACGTAACCCTTTACGACGAGCTCTTCGTCACCTCCATAAATGGGAAACATTTCCTTAGTCCTTTTCAGGTACTTCAGGATATTCTTGACCGATGTCCAGTGTTCCTTGCCGGGATTACTTTGGTACCTTCCTACCAAACTTACGGCAAGGTTTACATCAGGTCTGGTACACAGCATGGCATACATAATAGAACCTATGGCTGAGGCATAGGGGATGACACTCATCTCTTCTATATCTTCTTCCGTGGTCGGACATTGAGTTGAGCTCAATTTCACACCTTGTAACATAGGCAAGAACCCCTTCTTAGACTGATCCATATTGAATTTCTTCAATATCTTATCAAGGTATGTGCTTTGTGAAAGACCTATGAGGTGTCTTGATCTATTTCTATAGATCTTGATGCCTAATATATATGCAGATTCTCCAAGGTCCTTCATTGAAAAACTCTTATTCAAGTAGGCCTTAATGTTGTCCAAGAGTTCTATATCATTTCCCATCAAAAGTATGTCATCTACATATAATATGAGAAATGCTACAGAGCTCCCACTCACTTTCTTGTAAACACAGGCTTCTCCATAAGTCTGCATAAACCCAAACGCTTTGATCATCTCATCAAAGCGAATGTTCCAACTCCGAGATGCTTGCACCAGCCCATAAATCGAGCGTTGCAGCTTGCACACCTTGTCAGCATTCTTAGGATCGAAAAAACCTTCCGGTTGCATCATATACAATTCTTCCTTAAGGAAACCATTAAGGAATGCCGTTTTGACATCCATTTGCCATATCTCATAATCATAGAATGCGGCAATTGCTAACATGATTCGGACGGACTTTAGCTTCGCTACCGGTGAGAAAGTCTCATCGTAGTCAACCCCTTGAACTTGTCGATAACCCTCAGCGACAAGCCGAGCTTTATAGTTGGTCACATTACCATCCGCGTCTGTCTTCTTCTTAAAGATCCATTTATTTTCTATAGCTCGCCGCTCAACAGGAAAGTCAGTCAAAGTCCATACTTCATTTTCATACATGGATCCTATCTCGGATTTCATGGCTTCTAGCCATTTGTCGGAATCCGGGCCCGCCATTGCTTCTTCATAGTTCGAAGGTTCACCGTTGTCTAACAACATGATTTCCAAGACAGGGTTGCCGTACCACTCTAGTGCGGAACGTGTCCTTGTGGACCTATGAAGTTCAGTAGCAACTTGATCTAAAGTTTCATGATCATCATCATTAACTTCCTCTCTAGTCGGTGCAGGCACCTTAGGAACATTTTCTTGAGTTGCACCATTTTCCGGTTCAAGAGGTAATACTTCATCAAGTTCTACTTTCCTCCCACTTACTTCTTTCGAGAGAAACTCTTTCTCTAGAAAGGATCCATTCTTGGCAACAAAGATCTTGCCTTCGGATCTGAGGTAGAAGGTATACCTAATAGTTTCTTTAGGGTATCCTATGAAGACGCATTTTTCCGACTTGGGTTCGAGCTTTTCAGGTTGAAGTTTCTTGACATAAGCATCGCATCCCCAAACTTTTAGAAACGACAGCTTAGGTTTCTTCCCAAACCATAATTCATACGGTGTCGTCTCAACGGATTTCGACGGAGCCCTATTTAAAGTGAATGCGGCAGTCTCTAAAGCATAGCCCCAAAAAGATAGCGGTAAATCGGTAAGAGACATCATAGATCGCACCATATCTAATAGAGAGCGATTACGACGTTCGGACACACCATTACGCTGAGGTGTTCCAGGTGGCGTGAGTTGTGAAACTATTCCACATTTTCTTAAGTGTGTGACAAATTTGTGACTCAAGTATTCTCCTCCACGATCTGGTCGCAAAAACTTGATTTTTCTGTCACGTTGATTCTCAACCTCACTCTGAAATTCCTTGAACTTTTCAAAGGTTTCAGACTTGTGTTTCATTAAGTAGACATACCCATATCTACTCAAGTCATCAGTGAGGGTGAGAACATAACGATAGCCACCGCGAGCCTCAACGCTCATTGGACCGCACACATCAGTATGTATGGTTTCCAATAAGTTGGTTGCTCGCTCCATTGTTCCTGAGAACGGAGTCTTGGTCATTTTACCCATGAGGCATGGTTCGCACGTGTCAAATGATTCATAATCAAGAGACTCTAAAAGTCCATCTGCATGGAGCTTCTTCATGCGTTTGACACCTATGTGACCAAGGCGGAAGTGCCACAAGTATGTGGGACTATCATTATCAACCTTACATCTTTTGGTATTCACACTATGAACATGTGTAGCATTACGCTCGAGATTCATTAAGAATAAACCATTCACCATCGGAGCATGACCATAAAACATATCTCATATAAATAGAACAACCATTATTCTCGGATTTAAATGAGTAGCCATCTCGAATTAAACGAGATCCCGATACAATGTTCATGCTCAAAGCTGGCACTAAATAACAATTATTGAGGTTTAAAACTAATCCCGTAGGTAAATGTAGAGGTAGCGTGCCGACGGCGATCACATCGACCTTGGAACCATTCCCGACGCACATCATCACCTCGCCCTTCGCCAGTCTCCACTTATTCCGCAGCTCCTGCTTTCAGTTACAAATGTGAGCAACCGCACCGGTATCAAATACCCAGGAGCTACTACAAGTACTGGTAAGGTACACATCAATTACATGTATATCACATATACCTTTCGTGATGCCGGCCTTCTTGTCCGCTAAGTATTTGGGGCAGTTCCACTTCCAGTGACCACTTCCCTTGCAATAAAAACACTCAGTCTCGGGCTTGGGTCCATTCTTTGGCTTCTTCCCGGTAGCTTGCTTACCGGGCGCGGCAACTCCCTTGCCATCCTTCTTGAAGTTCTTCTTACCCTTGCCTTTCTTGAACTTAGTGGTTTTATTCACCATCAACACTTGATGTTCCTTTTTGACTTCTACCTCTGCTGATTTCAGCATTGCAAATAATTCAGGAATGGTCTTTTCCATCCCCTGCATATTGAAGTTCATCACAAAGCTCTTGTAGCTTGGTGGAAGCGACTGAAGGATTCTGTCAATGACTGCGTCATCCGGGAGATTAACTCCCAGCTGAGTCAAGCGGTTATTTAACCCAGACATTGTGAGTATGTGCTCACTGACAGAACTATTTTCCTCCATCTTACAGCTAAAAAACTTGTCGGAGACTTCATATATCTCGACCCGGGCATGAGCTTGGAAAACCATTTTCAGCTCTTCAAACATCTCATATGCTCCGTGTCGCTCAAAACGCTTTTGGAGCCCCGGTTCTAAGCTGTAAAGCATGCTGCACTGAACGAGGGAGTAATCATCAGCACGTGTCTGCCAAGCGTTCATAACGTCTTGGTTCTGTGGGACGGGTGCGTCACCTAGCGGTGCTTGTAGGACATAATCTTTCTTGGCAGCTATGAGGATGATCCTCAGGTTCCGGACCCAGTCCGTATAGTTGTTGCCATCGTCTTTCAGCTTGGTTTTCTCTAGGAACGCGTTGAAGTTGAGGACAATGTTGGCCATTTGATCTACAAGACATATTGTAAAGATTTTAGACTAAGTTCATGATAATTAAGTTCATCTAATCAAATTATTCAATGAACTCCCACTCAGATAGACATCCCTCCAGTCATCTAAGTATAACATGATCCGAGTTAACTAGGCCGTGTCCGATCATCACGTGAGACGAACTAGTCAACGTCGGTGAACATCTTCATGTTGATTGTATCTTCTATACGACTCATGCTTGACCTTTCGGTCTTCTGTGTTCCGAGGCCATGTCTGTACATGCTAGGCTCGTCAAGTCAACCAAAGTGTTTGCATGTGTAAATCTGTCTTACACCCGTTGTATGTGAACGTTGGAATCTATCACACCCGATCATCACGTGGTGCTTCGAAACAACGAACTGTCGCAATGGTGCACAGTTAGGGGGAACACTTTCTTGAAATTATTATGACGGATCATCTTATTTACTACCGTCGTTCTAAGTAAACAAGATGTACAAAACATGATAAACATCACATGCAATCAAATAATAATAGTGACATGATATGGCCAATATCACATAGCTCCTTTGATCTCCATCTTGGGGCTCCATGATCATCTTGTCACCGGCATGACACCATGATCTCCATCATCATGATCTCCATCATCGTGTCTCCATGAAGTTGCTCGCCAACTATTACTTCTACTACTATGGCTAACACGTTTAGCAATAAAGTAAAGTAATTTACATGGCGTTTCTCAATGACATGCAAGTCATACAAAAAATAATGACAACTCCTATGGCTCCTGCCGGTTGTCATACTCATCGACATGCAAGTCGTGATTCCTATTACAAGAACATGATCTCATACATCACATATATATCATTCATCATTCATCACAACTTTGGCCATATCACATCACAGAACACTTGCTGCAAAAACAAGTTAGACGTCCTCTAATTGTTGTTGCAAGTTTTACGTGGCTGCAATAGGGTTCTAGCAAGAACGTTTTCTTACCTACGTGAAAGCCACAACGTGATTTGTCAACTTCTATTTACCCATCATAAGGACCCTTTTCATCGAATCCGCTCCAACTAAAGTGGGAGAGACAGACACCCTCCAGCCACCTTATGCAACTAGTGCATGTTAGTCGGTGGAACCGGTCTCACGTAAGCGTACGTGTAAGGTTGGTCCGGACCGCTTCATCCCACAATACCGTTGAAGCAAGATAAGACTAGTAGCGGCAAGAAAGTTGACAACATCTACGCCCACAACAAATTGTGTTCTACTCGTGCAAAGAGAACTACGCATAAACCTGGCTCATGATGCCACTGTTGGGGAACATTGCAGAAAACAAAAAATTTCCTACGGTTTCACCAAGATCCATCTATGAGTTCATCTAGCAACGAGTGATCGGATGCATCTACATACCTTTGTAGATCGCGAGCAGAGCGTTCAAAGAACGGGGATGAGGGAGTCGTACTCGACGTGATCCAAATCACCGGAGATCCTAGCGCCGAATGGACGGCACCTCCGTGTTCAACACACGTACGGTCAGCGTGACGTCTCCTTATTCTTGATCCAGCAAGGGGGAAGGAGAGGTTGAGGAAGATGGTTCCAGCAGCAGCACGACGGCGTGGTGGTGATGGAGCTGCAGTACTCCGGCAGGGCTTTGCCAAGCTCTATGGAGGAGGAGGAGGTGTTGGAGAGGGAGAGGGAGGCACCAAAGGCAAAGGTGAGAGGTCCTCCATCCCCCCCCCCCCACTATATATAGGGGGCCCAGGGGGGCGCCGGCCCTAGGAGATGCAATCTCCTACGGGGCGGCGGCCAAGGGGTGGGGGGCTTGCCCCCCAAGCAAGGGGGCGCCCCCCTTTTAAGGTTTCCCCACCCTAGGCGCATGGGCCCTAGGGGAAGTGGCACCCCAGCCCACTTTGGGCTGGATCCCTTCCCACTTCAGCCCATGGGGCCCTCCAGGATAGGTGGCCCCACCCGGTGGACCCCCGGGACCCTTCCGGTGGTCCCGGTACAATACCGGTGACCCCGAAACTTGTCTCGATGGCCGAAATAGCACTTCCTATATATAATTCTTTACCTCCGGACCATTCCGGAACTCCTCGTGACATCCGAGATCTCATCCGGGACTCCGAACAACATTCGGGTTACTGCATATACATATCCCTACAACCCTAGCGTCACCGAACCTTAAGTGTGTAGACCCTACGGGTTCGGGAGACATGTAGACATGACCGAGATTGCTCTCCGGTCAATAACCAACAGCGGGATCTGGATACCCATGTTGGCTCCCACATGCTCCTCGATGATCTCATCGGATGAACCACGATGTCGAGGATTCAAGCAACCCCGTATACAATTCCCTTTGTCAATCGGTATGTTACTTGCCCGAGATTCGATCGTCGGTATTCCAATACCTTGTTCAATCTCGTTACCGGCAAGTCACTTTACTCGTACCGTAATGCATTATCCCGTGACCAGACACTTGGTCACTTTGAGCTCATAATGATGATGCATTACCGAGTGGGCCCAGTGATACCTCTCCATCATACGGAGTGACAAATCCCAGTCTTGATCCGTGTCAACCCAACAGACACTTTCGGAGATACCCGTAGTATACCTTTATAGTCACCCAGTTACGTTGTGACGTTTGGTACACCCAAAGCACTCCTACGGTATCCGGGAGTTACACGATCTCATGGTCTAAGGAAAGGATACTTGACATTGGAAAAACTCTAGCAAACGAACTATACGATCTTATGCTATGTTTAGGATTGGGTCTTGTCCATCACATCATTCTCCTAATGATGTGATCTCGTTATCAATGACATCCAATGTCCATAGTTAGGAAACCATGACTATTTGTTGATCAACGAGCTAGTCAACTAGAGGCTTACTAGGGACATGTTGGTGTCTATTATTCACACATGTATTATAATTTCCGGATAACACAATTATAGCATGAATAAAGACAATTATCATGAACAAGGAAATATAATAATAATGCTTTTATTATTGCCTCTAGGGCATATTTCCAACAAAAATGTGCGGTACCATCACAAATGTACATCATTTTACGTACCTCAAAGCCCGTCGGTAGACTCACAAAGGCATCATGCAACCCGCTTTCGGCGGATGAAATCCTTTCCATCACCGTACCCATCAATGTACGGTGTTCTTCTGAGATGGCCGCTCGCTCCAACAGCTCCCTCAGTACGTCCGACCGCATACCAGACGGTGCCGGACTCTTTTGTTTGCTCTCTTCAAGAGCCGGACACTGAGGACTTCGGGTGGCTATAGGATTATCTTCTGGCCTCACCGGATCCGGAGAGGCCCTCCGTGACGACACTTCAAGGTCGCCCGCTTCTTGAGCGGAGGAGTCCAGGGGAGGTGTTTCACTCTCCATCATCTCCGGAAGAAGATCCCCCGAAGATGAGCTCTGCTGAGAAGGGCTAAGATCCGAATTGCAAGATAAATACTTCGGTTATTTTTCTCGGAGGTAAGGTAATATATCTTCACTATTGAAGTACTTTTTTACTTACAGCTCGTTAGAGGGCTGATCCCCGCGCGGACCTTGTGCGGCAAGAGCACCCTCCAAGGCAGGACCCTCTGGTGGAGATTTCTTCTCCCGCTTGGAAATCTCGGTTTCTGGATCTTCAGAGGTAGTCCTCTTCCTTCCCCGGGGTGAGAGAATGTCCGATTCCTCCCCTCGGTTATCCTCCCTCACGGAGGCGCTCGTTCCCTCGGTCGGAATAGGTAGCGGTGGAGGCCCGCTTTCGCCCTCATTATTCCCCCCTTTCGTCTTCCTTTGAGGGCTCCGGGCAAGGTGCTAGCTCGAGCATCTTTTCCAGTACCGGATTTTCCAAACCCTCGGGAAGGGGGGCCGAACACTGAATCATCTTCGCCTTTGTTATCCAGTCCTGGTCAAAGAGCAATTTCTCAGAATAACGTCATGATAAACGAAGACGGTGTGTTCGGCTAGAGGATAACTTACTTGGTCGGCGGTGCGGTTGCTGCTCAGGCCCACATCCTCGGTAGTATCCGGACACTCTATCTGGGTCCGAAGAATGATCTATACATCTCCTCGTGCGTCAGGCCGAGGAAATTCTGAATAGCGCGCGGTCCTTCTGGGTTGAACTCCCACATGCGAAGAGGCCGGCGTTTGCATGGCTAGATTCGTCGAACCAGCATGACTTGCATTACCATAATCAAACTGAAATCTCCTTCGAAGAGATTTTGGATACGGCTTTGCAGTACAGGCATGTCCTTGGCGGGACCCCAGCTCAGCCCTCTGCTAATCCATGACATCAGTTGTGGTGGAGGGCCTAAGCGGAAAGCAGGGGCAGCCACCCACTTGGCACTTCTGGGAGCTGTGATGTAAAACCACTCTCGCTGCCATAATCCAGACACCTCTGGAATAGAACCCTTTGGCCATGGAGCTCCGGCGATCCTGCTTATTAATGCGCCTCCGCACGCTACATGCTGTCCCTCGACCATCTTTGGCTTCACGTCGAAGGTCTTGAGCCACAGGCCAAAGTGAGGGATAATGCAGAGGAAGGCCTCGCATACGACAATAAATGCCGAGATATGGAGAAAGGAGTCCGGGGCTAGATCGTGGAAATCTAGCCCGTAATAAAACGTCAACCCCCTAACGAAGGGATCCAGAGTGAGGCCTAGACCTTGGAGGAAGTGGGAGATGAACAGGACGTCTTCGTTGGGTTCAGGAGTACGGACGACCTGCCCTCGAGCAGGCAGCCGATGCGAAACCTCGGCGGTCAGGTATCTGGCCTCCCTCAACTTCTTGATGTCTTCTTCCGTAACGGAGGAGGGCATCCATCGGCCTTGAAGGCTAGATCCGGACATGATTGAAGGTCCGGAGCACCTGACCTGGGCTTTGGATTTTAGAACTCGAGGCGGGGGAAGGATTTGATTGAGCACAGGAGGGAAAAAAGTAAAAGCCTTGTCCCTTTATAAAGAGGGTGAATATCAAGCGTCCTCTCCGTAGCTGTTTGGGACTTGCCTATACTCTAGGAGTCCTAGACACGGTTGGGTTACCCACACCCGTATTGATGAGAATCCCGTGATAAGGGGACACAATCTCTGCTTTGACAAGACGTGTCAAAAAACTGCCTCGCATTATGTGCGGCACTAGTTAAAGGAAACGGTTCGAATAATCATCGGGCCATGACATAATGTCGTGTTGCCAAAACGAGTCAGCAAATTGGATTTGTGGAAATATTATTCTCTCTACGGTGGTATGTGGAACTTATTTTGCAGGGTATTCTTCCGTGGTATATTCGGAGGAGGAACCCGCCTTGCAATGCCGAAGATAACACTGCGCGCCGGACTCATCGTGATTGAAAGCCTGGTTCAGGGGCTACTGTGGGAGTCCTGGATTAGGGGGTCTCCGGACAGCCGGACTATCTCCATTGGCCGGACTGTTAGACTATGAAGATACAAGATTGAAGACTTCGTCTCGTGTCCGGATGGGACTCTACTTGGCGTGGAAGGCAAGCTAGGCAATACGGATATGTATATCTCCTCCTTTGTAACCGACCTTGTGTAACCCTAGCCCCTCCAGTGTCTATATAAACCAGAGGGTTTTAGTCCGTAGGACAACATACAATCATACCATAGGCTAGCTTCTAGGGTTTAGCCTCTCTGATCTCGTGGTAGATCTACTCTTGTACTACCCATATCATCAATATTAATCAAGCAGGACGTAGGGTTTTACCTCCATCAAGAGGGCCCGAACCTGGGTAAAACATTGTGTTCCCTGCCTCCTGTTACCATCCGCCTTAGACGCACAGTTCGGGACCCCCTACCCAAGATCCGCCGGTTTTTACACCGATAATGATCATCTCATACATCAAAATATGTCACATCATATCTTGACCATATCACATCACAAGATGCTCTGCAAAAACAAGTTAGACGTCCTCTACTTTGTTGTTGCAAGTTTTACATGGCTGCTACGGGCTTCTAGCAAGAACCGTTCTTACCTACGCAAAAAAAACACAACGGTGTTTCGTCAAGTTTGCTGTTTTAACCTTCTTCAAGGACCGGCCGCCCTCAAATTCGATTAAACTAAAGTAGGAGAAACAGACACCCGTCAGCCACCTTTATGCAAAACTAGTTGCATGTCAGTCAATGGAACCGGTCTCATGTGCGTGGACATGTAAGGTTAGTCCGGGCCGCTTCATCCCACAATACCGTTGAATCAAAATAAGACGTTGGTGGTAAGCAGTATGACTATCACCGCCCACAACTCTTTCTGTTCTACTCGTGCATATCATCTACGCATAAACCAGGCTCTAATACCACCGTTGGGAAACATTGCATGGAAAATAAATATTTTCTATGCACACGCAAGATCTATCTATGGAGATTCATAGCAACGAGAGGGGGAGAGTGTGTCTATGTACCCTCGTAGACCATAAGCGGAAGCGTTTAACAACGCGGTTGATGTAGTCGAACTTCTTCGCGCTCCAACTGATCAAGTACCAAACGTACGACACCTTCGCGTTCCGCACACGTTCAGCTCGGTGACGTCCTCCGCCTTCTTGATCTAGCAAGACGGTGAGGTAGTAGATGAGTTCCGACAGCATGACGGCATGGTGACGGTGATGGTGAAGTGATCTCCGCAAGGCTTCACCTAAGCACTATGAAAATATGACCGAGGGATTAAACGGTGGACGGGGGCGCTACACACGGCTAAGCTATTGTATGTTGTCTGCTAGGCGCCCCCTCCCACATATATATAGGTGGGAGGGAGGAGCAGCCAAAGGAAGCACCCAAGTAGGAGGAATCCTACTTGGGGTCCCTCCCAAGCCACGCCCCTTTTCCTTATTTGGAGTGTGGGGAAAGGCACGGGAGGGTGGCACCCCCCTTTCCCTTCTCCCATGAGAGGGAAAGGCAAGAGTGGCTAGCCCTCCCCCTTTTTCTTCCCCAGGGCTGGCCAAACAAGGGAGGGGGCACACAAGCCCCCTTGTGGGCTGGTCTGTCCCCTCCTTTGGTCCATAAGGTCCATAACTTGCCGGGGGTGCCCGGAACCCCTTCCGGTGACCTGATTCCTTTCCAGTACGTCCAAAAACACTTTTGGTGTCCAAATACCTGTTGGAAATATGCCCTAGAGGCAATAATAAATTGATTATTATTATATTTCCTTGTTCATGATAATCGTTTATTATCCATGCTAGAATTGTATTGATAGGAAACTCAGATACATGTGTGGATACATAGACAACACCTTGTCCCTAGTAAGCCTCTAGTTGACTAGCTCGTTGATCAATAGATGGTTACGGTTTCCTCACCATGGACATTGGATGTCATTGATAATGGGATCACATCATTAGGAGAATGACGTGATCGACAAGACCCAATCCTAAGCCTAGCACAAGATCATGTAGTTCGTATGCTAAAGCTTTTCTAATGTCAAGTATCATTTCCTTAGACCATGAGATTGTGCAACTCCCGGATACCGTAGGAGTGCTTTGGGTGTGCTAAACGTCACAACGTAACTGGGTGGCTATAAAGGTACACTACAGGTATCTCCGAAAGTGTCTGTTGGGTTGGCACGAATCAAGACTGGGATTTGTCACTCCGTGTAAACGGAGAGGTATCTCTGGGCCCACTCGGTAGGACATCATCATAATGTGCACAATGTGATCAAGGAGTTGATCACGGGATGATGTGTTACGGAACGAGTAAAGAGACTTGTCGGTAACGAGATTGAATAAGGTATCGGGATACCGATGATCGAATCTCGGGCAAGTATCGTACCGCTAGACAAAGGGAATTGTATACAGGATTGATTAAGTCCATGACATCGTGGTTCATCCGACGAGATCATCGTGGAGCATGTGGGAGCCAACATGGGTATCAAGATCCTGCTGTTGGTTATTGACCAGAGAGTTATCTCGGTCATGTCTGCATGTTTCCTGAACCCGTAGGGTCTACACACTTAAGGTTCGATGACGCTAGGGTTATAGGGAATAGATATACGTGGTTACCGAATATTGTTCGGAGTCCCGAATGAGATCCCGGACGTCACGAGGAGTTCCGTAATGGTCTGGAGGTAAAGATTTATATATGGGAAGTCTTGTTTTGGTCGCCGGAAAAGTTTCAGGGTTTATCGGTAACGTACCGGGACCACCAGGAGGGTCCCGGGGGTCCACCAAGTGGGGCCACAAGCCCCGGAGGGCTACATGGGCCAAGTGTGGGAGGGGACCAGCCCTAGGTGGGCTGGTGCATCCCCCCCACAAGCGCCCAAGGCGCCTCCAAGAGGGAAGGGGGGCAAACCCTAGGGCAGATGGGCCCTAAGGCCCACCCCAGGTGCGCCTCCCCCTCTCCCCCTTGTGGCCGCCACCCAGATGGGATCTGGGGGCTGCCGCCACCCCTAGGGAGGGAACCCTAGGTGGGGGCGCAGCCCCTCCCCTTCCCCTATATATACTTGAGGTTTGGGCTGCCCAACACACATGAGTTCTTGACCTCTCCCTGGCGCAGCCCTACCTCTCTTTCTCCTCATATCTCGCGGTGCTTGGCGAAGCCCTGCTGGAGTACCACGCTCCTCCACCACCACCACGCCGTCGTGCTGCTGCTGGATGGAGTCTTCCCCAACCTCTCCTTCTCCCCTTGCTGGATCAAGGCGTAGGAGACGTCACCGGGCTGTACGTGTGTTGAACACGGAGGTGCCGTCCGTTCAGCACTAGAATCATCGGTGATTTGAATCACGTCCAGTACGACTCCATCAACCCCGTTCACTTGAACGCTTCCGCGTAGCGATCTACAAGGGTATGTAGATGCACTCTCCTTCCCCTCATTGCTGGTTTCTCCATAGATAGATCTTGGTGACACATAGGATTTTTTTTGAATTTCTGCTATGTTCCCCAACAGTGGCATCATGAGCTAGGTCTATGCGTAGTTTCTATGCACGAGTAGAACACAAAGTAGTTGTGGGCGTTGATTTTGTTCAATATGCTTACCGTTACTAGTCCAATCTTGATTCGGCGGCATTGTGGGATGAAGCGGCCCGGACCGACCTTACCCGTACTCTTACGTGAGACTGGTTCCACCGACTGACATGCACTAGTTGCATAAGGTGGCTAGCGGGTGTCTGTCTCTCCCACTTTAGTCGGATCGGATTCGATGAAAAGGGTCCTTATGAAGGGTAAATAGCAATTGGCATATCACATTGTGGTTTTTGCGTAGGTAAGAAACGTTCTTGCTAGAAACCCATAGCAGCCACGTAAAACATGCAAACAACAATTAGAGGACGTCTAACTTGTTTTTGCAGGGTATGCTATGTGATGTGATATGGCCAAGAAGAATGTGATGAATGATATGTGATGTATGAGATTGATCATGTTCTTGTAATAGGAATCACGACTTGCATGTCGATGAGTATGACAACCGGCAGGAGCCATAGGAGTTGTCTTTATTTATTATATGACCTACGTGTCATTGAACAACGCCATGTAATTACTTTACTTTATTGCTAACCATTAGCTGTACTAGTAGAAGTAATAGTTGGCGAGACAACTTCATGAAGACACGATGATGGAGATCATGGTGTCATGCCGGTGACGATGATGATCATGGAGCCCCGAAGATGGAGATCAAAAGGAGCAAAGTGATGATGGCCATATCATGTCACCTTTTGATTGCATGTGATGTTTATCATGTTTTTGCATCTTATTTGCTTAGAACAACGGTAGTAAATAAGATGATCCCTCATTAAAATTTCAAGAAAGTGTTCCCCCTAACTGTGCACCGTTGCGAAAGTTCGTCGTTTCGAAGCACCACGTGATGATCGGGTGTGATAGATTCTTACGTTCACATACAACGGGTGTAAGCTAGATTTACACACGCGAAACACTTAGGTTGACTTGACGAGCCTAGCATGTACAGACATGGCCTCGGAACACAAGAGACCGAAAGGTCGAGCATGAGTCGTATAGAAGATACGATCAACATGAAGATGTTCACCGATGTTGACTAGTCCGTCTCACGTGATGATCGGACACGGCCTAGTTGACTCAGATCATGTAATCGCTTAGATGACTAGAGGGATGTCTATCTGAGTGGGAGTTCATAAGATGAACTTGTTTATCCTGAACATAGTCAAAAGGATTTTGCAAATTATGTCGTAGCTCGCGCTTTAGTTCTACTGTTTAGATATGTTCCTAGAGAAAAAATTAGTTGAAAGTTGATAGTAGCAATTATGCAGACAGTAAAAGGCTTATGTCCTTAATGCACCGCTCAGTGTGCTGAACCTCGAACGTCGTCTGTGGATGTTGCGAACATCTGACATACACATTTTGATAACTACGTGATAGTTCAGTTAAACGGTTTAGAGTTGAGGCACCGAAGACGTTTTAAAACGTAGCGAAACATATGAGATGTTTCGAGGGCTGAAATTGGGATTTCAGGCTCGTGCCCACGTCAAGAGGTATAAGACCTCCGACGATTTTCTTAGCCTGCAAACTAAGGGAGAAAAGCTCAATTGTTGAGCTTGTGCTCAGATTGTCTGAGTACAACAATCGCTTGAATCAAGTGGGAGTTGATCTTCCAGATGAAATAGTGATAGTTCTCCGAACTCATTACCACCAAGCTGCTAGAGCTTCGTGATGAACTATAATATATCAGGGACATATACGATGATCCTTGAGATATTCGCGATGTTTTGACACCACAAAAGTAGAAATCAAGAAGGAGCATCAATTGTTGATGGTTGGTGAAACCACTAGTTTCAAGAAGGGCAAGGGCAAGAAGGGATACTTCATGAAACGGCAAATCAGCTGCTGTTCTAGTGAAGAAACCCAAAGTTGAACCCAAGCCCGAGACTAAATGCTTCTGTAATAAGGGGAACAGTCACTAAAGCAGAACCACCGTAGATACTTGGTAGATGAGAAGGCTGGCAAGGTCGACAGAAGTATATTGGATATGCATTACAATGTGTACTTTACTAGTACTCCTGGTAGCACCAGGGTATTAGATACTGGTTCGGTTGCGAAGTGTTAGTAACTCGAAACAAAAGGCTACGGAATAAACGTAGACTAGCTAAAAGGTGAGATGACGATATGTGTTGGAAGTATTTCCAAGGTTGATCAAATATCGTACGCTCCCTCTACCATCGAGATTGGTATTAAAACCTAAGTAATTGTTATTTGGTGTTTGCGTTGAGCATAGACATGATTGGATTACGTCTATCGCAATACGGTTATTCATTTAAGGAGAATAATGGTTACTCTGTTTATTTGAATAATACCTTCAATGGTCTTACACCTAAAATGAATGGTTTATTGAATCTCGATCGTAGTGATACACATGTTCATGCCAAAAGATATAAGATAGTAATGATAGTACCACCTACTTGTGGCACTGCCACTTAAGTCATATCGGTATAAAACGCATGAAGAAGCTCCATGTTGATGGAACTTTGGACTCACTCATTTTTGAAAGGATTGAGACATGCGAACCATGTTTGTTGGTAGATATGCATGAAGAAACTATATACAGATGGATCGTTTGGACTCACTTGATTTTGAATCACTTGAGACATGCAAATCATACCACATGGGCAAGATGACTGAAAGCCTCGTTTTCAGTAAAATGGAACAAGAAAGCAACTTGTTGGAAGTAATACATCTTGATGTGCGCAGTCAAATGAGTGATGAGGCATGTAGTGGATATCGTTATGTTCTTACTTCACAGATGATTTGAGTAGATACTGAGTATATTTACTTGATGAAACATAAGTCTAAATTATTGAAAGGTTCAAGTAATTTCAGAGTGAAGTTGAACATCGTCGTGACAAGAGGATAAAATGCCTATGATATGATCATAGAGATGAATATCTGAATTACGAGTTTGGCACAGAATTAAGACATTGTGGAAATTGTTTCACAACCAATACAGCCAGGAACACCATGGTGTCATGGTGTGTCCGTACATCATAATTGCACCCTATTGGATATGATGCATACCATGATGTCTCTTATCGAATTACCATGATAGTTTATGGGTTAGGCATTAGAGACAACCACATTCACTTTAAAAAGGGCACCACGTAATTCCGATGAGATGACACCGTATGAACTATGGTTTAGAGAAACCTAAGCTGTCATTTCTTAAAAGTTTGGGGCTGCGACGCTTATGTGAAAAAGTTTCAGGCTGATAAGCTCGAACCCAAAGCGGATAAATGCATCTTCATAGGACACCCAAAACAGTTGGGTATACCTCCTGTCTCAGATCCGAAAGCAATAAGGGATTGTTTCTAGAATCGGGTCCTTTCTCGAGGAAAAGTTTCTCTCGAAAGAATTGAGTGGGAGGATGGTGGAGACTTGATGAGGTTATTGAACCGTCTCTTCAACTAGTGTGTGGCAGGGCACAGGAAGTTGTTCCTGTGGCACCTACACCAATTGAAGTGGAAGCTTATGATAGTGATCATGAAACTTCAGATCAAGTCACTACCAAACCTCGTAGGATGACAAGGATGCGTACTACTTCAGAGTGGTACGTAAGCTTGTATTGGAAGTCATGTTGCTAGACAACAATGAACCTACGAGCTATGGAGAAGCGATGGTGGGCCTGGATTCCAAAATGGCTCGAGGCCATATAATCCGAGAGAGGATCCATATATGATACAAAGTGTAGACTTTGGCGGAATGGCTCGATGGTCGTAAGGCTGTTGAGTACAGATGAATTTTTAAAAGGGAGACAGACAATGATGGCAAGTATCACCATTAAAGAAAGCTCGACTTGTCGTTAAGATGTTTTTCGACAAGTTCAAGGAGTTGACTACGATGAGACTTTCTCACTCGTAACGATGCTAAGAGTATGTTGGAATTATATTAGCAATTATTGCATTATTTATGAAATCTTGCAGATAGGATGTCAAAACATTGTTTCCTCGACGATTTTTGAGGAAAGGTTGTATGTGATACAACCGGAAGGTTTTGTCAATCCTGAAAGATGCTAACAAGTATGCAAAGCTCCAGCAATCCTTCTAAGGACTGGAGTAAGCATCTCGGAGTTGGAATGTATGCTTTGATGAGATGATCAAAGTTTTGGGTGTATACAAAGTTTATGAGAAACTTGTATTTCCAAAGAAGTGAGTGGGAGCACTATAGAATTTCTGATGAGTATATGTTGTTAACATATTGTTGATCGGAAATGATGTAGAATTTCTGGAAAAGCATGCAGAGTTATTTGAAAAGTGTTTTTCAATGGAAAGCCTGGATTAAGCTACTTGAACATTGAGCATCAAGATCTATAAGGATAGATCAAAACGCTTAATGGTACTTTCAAATGAGCACATACCTTGACATGATCTTGAAGGTGTTCAAGATGGATCAGTCAAAGAAGGAGTTCTTGCCTGAGTTGTAAGGTATGAAGTTAAGACTTAAAGCTCGACCACGACAGAAGAAAGAGGAAGGATGAAGGTCGTCCCCTATGCTTTTGTCATAGGCTCTCTACAGTATGCTATACTATGTGCCGCACCTGAAGTGTGCCTTGCCATGAGTCAGTCAAGGGGTACAAGAGTGATCCAAGAATGGATCACAGGACAGCGGTCAAAGTTATCCTTAGTAACTAGTGGACTAAGGAATTTTCTCGATTATGGAGGTGGTAAAAGAGTTCGTCGTAAAGGGTTACGCCGATGCAAACTTTGACACTAATCCAGATTATTCTGAGTAGTAAACTGGATTCGTATAGTAGAACAGTTATTTGGAATAGCTCCAAATAGAACGTGGTAGCTGCATCTAGGAGATGACATAGAGATTTGTAAAGCACACACGGATCTGAAAGATTCAGACCCGTTGACTATAACATCTCTCACAAGCATAACATGATCAAACCAAGAACTCATCGAGTGTTAATCACATGGTAATGTGAACTAGATTATTGACTCTAGTAAACTCTTTGGGTGTTAGTCACATGGGGATGTGACCTTGAGTGTTAATCACATATCGATGTGAACTGGATTATTGACTCTAGTGCAAGTGGGAGACTGTTGGAAATATGCCCTAGAGGCAATAATAAATTGATTATTATTATATTTCCTTATTCATGATAATCGTTTATTATCCATGCTAGAATTGTATTGATAGGAAACTCAGATACATGTGTGGATACATAGACAACGCCTTGTCCCTAGTAAGCCTCTAGTTGACTAGCTCGTTGATCAATAGATGGTTACGGTTTCCTCACCATGGACATTGGATGTCATTGATAACGGGATCACATCATTAGGAGAATGATGTGATGGACAAGACCCAATCCTAAGCCTAGCACAAGATCATGTAGTTCGTATGCTAAAGCTTTTCTAATGTCAAGTATCATTTCCTTAGACCATGAGATTGTGCAACTCCCGGATACCGTAGGAGTGCTTTGGGTGTGCCAAACGTCACAACGTAACTGGGTGGCTATAAAGGTACACTGCAGGTATCTCCGAAAGTGTCTGTTGGGTTGGCACGAACCGAGACTGGGATTTGTCACTCCGTGTAAACGGAGAGGTATCTCTGGGCCCACTCGGTAGGACATTATCATAATGTGCACAATGTGATCAAGGAGTTGATCACGGGATGATGTGTTACGGAACGAGTAAAGAGACTTGCCGGTAACGAGATTGAACAAGGTATCGGGATACCGACGATCGAATCTCAGGCAAGTATTGTACTGCTAGACAAAGGGAATTGTATACAGGACTGATTAAGTCCATGACATCGTGGTTCATCCGATGAGATCATCGTGGAGCATGTGGGAGCCAACATGGGTATCCAGATCCCGCTGTTGGTTATTGACCAGAGAGTTATCTCGGTCATGTCTGCATGTTTCCCGAACCCGTAGGGTCTACACACTTAAGGTTCGATGACGCTAGGGTTATAGGGAATAGATATACGTGGTTACCGAATATTGTTCGGAGTCCCGGATGAGATCCCGGACGTCACGAGGAGTTCCGAAATGGTCCGGAGGTAAAGATTTATATATGGGAAGTCCTGTTTTGGTCGCCGGAAAAGTTTTGGGGTTTATCGGTAACGTACTGGGACCACCGGGAGGGTCCCGGGGGTCCACCAAGTGGGGCCACAAGCCCCGGAGGGCTACATGGGCCAAGTGTGGGAGGGGACCAGCCCCAGGTGGGCTGGTGCGCCCCCCCACAAGGGCCCAAGGCGCCTCCAAGAGGGAGGGGGGCAAACCCTAGGGCAGATGGGCCCTAAGGCCCACCCCAGGTGCGCCTCCCCCTCTCCCCCTTGTGGCCGCCACCCAGATGGGATCTGGGGGCTGCCGCCACCCCTAGGGAGGGAACCCTAGGTGGGGGTGCAGCCCCTCCCCTTCCCCTATATATACTTGAGGTTTGGGCTGCCCAACACACATGAGTTCTTGACCTCTCCCTGGCGCAGCCCTACCTCTCTTTCCCCTCATATCTCGCGGTGCTTGGCGAAGCCCTGCCGGAGTACCACGCTCCTCCACCACCACCACGCCGTCGTGCTGCTGCTGGATGGAGTCTTCCCCAACCTCTCCTTCTCCCCTTGCTGGATCAAGGCGTAGGAGACGTCACCGGGCTGTACGTGTGTTGAACACGGAGGTGCCGTCCGTTCGGCACTAGGATCATCGGTGATTTGAATCACGTCGAGTATGACTCCATCAACTCCGTTCACTTGAACGCTTCCGCGTAGCGATCTACAAGGGTATGTAGATGCACTCTCCTTCCCCTCGTTGCTGGTTTCTCCATAGATAGATCTTGGTGACACGCAGGAATTTTTTTGAATTTCTGCTACGTTCCCCAACAATACCATCGTACTATATATCAATCTTTACGTCTCGACCATTTCAAGACTCCTTATCATGTCCGTGATCTCATCCGGGACTCCGAATAGCATCCGGTTACCAAAACATATAACTCATATAACACTATATCATCAACGAACGTTAAGCGTGCGGACCCTACGGGTTCGAGAACTATGTAGACATGACCGAGACACCTCTCCGGTCAATAACCAATAGCGAAACCTGGATGCCCATATTGGGTCCTACATATTCTATGAATATCTTTATTGGTCGAACCGTTATGAGAACATACGTAATTCCCTTTGTCCATCGGTATGTTACTTGCCCGAGATTCAATCGTCGATATCTTCATACCTGGATCAATTTTGTTACCGGCAACTCTCTTTACTCATTCTGTAATACATCACATTGTGACTAACTCCTTAGTCATTTGCTTTCAAGCTTATGATGTGTATTACCGAGAGGGCCCAGAGATATCTCTCCGATACTCGGAGTGACAAATCCTAATCTCGATCTATACAAACTCAACAAACACCTTCGGAGATACCTGTAGAGCATCTTTATGAGCACCCAATTATGTTGTGTCGTTTGATAGCACACTGGGTATTCTTCCGGTATCCGGGAGTTGCCTAATCTCGTAGTCGTATTTGACATGAAAAAAGCAATAGCAATAAACTGAGCGATCATTATGCTAAGCTAACAGATGGGTCTTGTCCATCATATCATTCTCCTAATGATGTGATCCCGTTATCAAATGACAACACATGTCTATGGTTAGAAAACCTTAACCATCTTTGATCAACGAGCTAGTCTAGTAGAGGCTTACTAGGGACACAGTATTTGTTTATGTATTTACACATGTATTTAAGTTTCCGATCAATACAATTCTAGCATGAATAATAAATATTTATCACGAATAAGGAAATATAATACTCACTCCGTTCCACAATGTAGTGCTTCCTCTATCCCCGTGCTTCAACTTTGACTGTAAATTTAACTACCAAGACCGATTGCGGCGGGAGCAAAAGTTACATCAGTGAATTCGTATTCGAAAGAAGTTTTTAATTATGTAATTTTTTCTCCCGCCGCAATCGGTCTCGTTCGTTAAATTTATGGTCAAAATTCGACCTCGGGAAGCGCGGGCGCACTATATTTTGGAATGAAGGGAGTATAAAATAACAACTTTATTATTGCCTCTAGATCATATTTCCTTCAGTTTCTTGGCATCATGTACCACTATCATGAAGCTTTCCCTTCTTTTACTCTTACATATACATAAGCTATTGAACTAAGCTACCCGCGCATAGAAACCAGAGGTCATGATTAGGAGTATTGCGGACGACGCGTGTATATGGAGACCCCCCCGTGAAGATTTGGTGTTATAGGTGCCATGGGGGTCATAATTCTGCGAAATGCAATATGCAGTTGTGTGTTTTCATTTTGCTTCAATCACATGTCGTCACATGTCATATGTCCTTACATGCTATGTAACGATTAGTCACAAGTGGGATAGTGTTTGGTTTACATCTAATGTAGAATCGTGCTATTTGGGAGGTATAAATAGATTGTTTTATAGTAGGTTTTAAAATACATATTTAATTATTTCCTATACGTTGCAATGCAGCCGATTTGATATTTTTTAGGTTGTATGATGATGTTTTTTCTTTCGTTGCAACGCACAGACATATTTACTAGTTGTTTCTAATTAATAAAGTTATCTATGCTTTTTTTAAGGAAAAAACAGTGATTTTCTGAGCAAACGCGCATACCGGAGGATAGGAAAACCATCGGTAGCCCGCGATGCAATTCACTGGGCACCACAGAGACTGAGAGAGAGGTATAGCGCGTACAGGCAAGTGCTGCGATATTGGAGAAAGTGGGTCTCCTGGGCCCCTCACGCATGAGCGCGTCGCGGGCCTGGGCCGAGAGCACGCGCTCGCTCGCGCCTCTTGCGCACCGCACCGATCAGTTTCCTCTCCGTTTGCCTGAAGAAAACCCCAACTTCCTCTCTGAATGAAAAAAAACGCTCGTAAAAGAAACGCGTCGCTTCGGGACCTGACATTTGCCTCGCGTCGCGACTGACCACCACCCGTCGTTGCGGCGGTCGTCGCGAGTCGCCGTGAAAGTTCACCGTTCGTGAGCGGCGACGAACATGCGGAGCAAACCCCAAGTGCCACCAGGACCAACACCACAGTCGTTTCCCATTCAGATTCGATAGTTCAGTCACCGCAACAGTACATAGAACACGAGCCTCATGAGTCACGATACAGATCACAGCACGATACAAGTTCTCTTCCTTTCTGTCTGGACTCGCAGCTCCCTTGGCCTCCACGAAACGCCTCGTCAAACAGCACACGACACAACAACAACGCGCGCAAGGGTCTTGTTGGACTGTGCGTGCGTGCGTGCGTACGTACGTGCTGAAGTTTTGTACGACCCGTTCTGTCTCGCGTGAACGTACTGGCAGTAGTACAGTACGTAAGCACGCGTACAGTAGCTCACAGGACAGGTGGCGGCACATCGCGTCGCCGTCAGGGAGGACGGCCGCTGACGTACGCACCACCTGCCCAGCTGAACCTTTCACGTTTCACGAAACAACGGTCGTGGAGCACCAACATTTATTTATAGATCCATTTACCTTGTGCCACAAAAAACGCTCACCATTTTCTTATTTGTCTGTACCGAAGAAGCTGCTTTTCGTGGGGTTGTACCCAAGCAGCTGTTTTTTTTTTCTGGGCTTGTACAGAAGAAGCTGTTTTTTCTGCCAGACCCCGAGGCCGCCTTGAACACCCCGTAGCAAGGGCTAGGGCTAGAGAGACGGCTAAAACAAGAGAACACTCCGACGTTAATCATTGCTGGTTCCAAGAGAGGGGTGGCTTGACGGTATCACCGACGAGAGACGAGATGACGTCCACTGTTTGCCCGTGTAGCATGCCCGAAACTAATAATAAAACAAGAAAACATAGCGCTGCCGCCGTATGGATTCACCTATCGTTCCAAGACACGCAAACATGTGTACAAGATCGTCCATCACGACGTCTATGGTAAAAGGACCAAAGGAGAGCCACACCGTGTAGACATCGGAAAAGGAACCCTTTTGTGAACCAAAAGCCACTCCATTGCGCGTGCGCTACGATTTGGCTAAGCTAGCCAGGCAATACGACCCGACCGGTGGAAGAAAAGGTGGTACGAGCAATGACGGGTTCATTTACCTTTGCATGACACGACACGGCCAGCCGCGGCGACAGTAACACCCATCGACTCAACGCGGTGATGACGTCCCAGGCGAGCGGGCGGGCGTAACCAGCACTCCGCACCCCGCCCGCAAACAGCAGCGGCGGGCAGAAACTTACCGCCACGCGCACCGCGGATGTGGATCGGATCGGGCGACCGGCACCGCCTGACGCGCGGGCCCCGCCCGCCCCGCCGCGCGCCACACGGCTTCCGCTTGCCCTCCTCCGGCCCTTTCCTTCCGCCCGCTCCTCCCCCCGCCTATTTATCCCCGGCCGCGCCGCACTGCCGTTTTGTTTCGTCTCGTTCCGCTTGGCTTTCTCCCCTCGCCCGCGCCGCGCCGTCAAACGCCCACGCTCGCGCCAACACGTGTAGGAGCCCCGGAGAAGAGGGAGGCAGAGAGGAAGAGTCTAGAAAAATCTCGCGGAGAGCCACAGAGCGTAGCTAGCGAGCCTCGTCGGTCTCCATGGGGGCGGGGAAGGAGGCTCCCGGCGGCGTCGAGGGCGCCGCCGAGCCGCCGCCGCCGGTCGTGCTCAAGATGGTCTTGCATTGCGCCGGCTGCGCCAAGAAGGTCCGCAACAGCATCAAGAGCATGCCTGGTACGCGCCCGCTCCATCCCGCCGCCGATTTCCCTGCTCCCGTGCTCCCTTCTCTGCATTTTGCTCGGTCTGGTGGCTGATTCGTGTGCTTGTCTGGACTTGTCGCGCAGGTGTGCAGTCGGTGGTGGCCGACGCAGCGGCGAACAGGGTCGTCGTGGCGGGGACGGCCGATGCGGCCGCGCTCAAGGCGAGGATCGAGTCCCGGACGAAAAAGCCCGTCGAGATCGTCTCCTCCGGCGCCGGCGCCGGCCCCGGCCCGGCCAAGCCCGCAGCAGCCCCCGCCGCGGCCGAGAAGAAGAGCCCCGACAAGGAGGGCGACAAGAAGGATCCCGACAAGGGGGGCGGCGGAGCCGACAAGGGGGATAAGGCCGGCGCCTCCAAGCCGCAGCCGCCCAAAGAGGAAGACGCGGCGAAGAAGCAACCGCCCACCCCCACCCCCACCGAGGAGAAGAAGCCCACGGAGCTCCAGGTCGGTACACAACACACGCAGCAAATCCTACCCCCACGCAATACTCTGCCCCCAACCACCACGCCCGTCCCACCGACCTCGCGGCTCACGATGTCTCCGCTTCGATTTCTCTTTCGCAGGAGACCACGGTGCTGCTCAAGATCCGCCTCCACTGCGACGGCTGCGCCGACCGCATCAGACGCCGGATATACAAAATCAAAGGTGCGGTTTTGCTCGGATTCTTCGATTTCTCTGCTTGTTCTGCTGTTAATTTTGTGTCTTCGGTTCGAAATTGACGATGTTCTGTGTGTCTGGTGTCTTCCAGGGGTCAAGCATGTGGAGCTGGAGGGCAATGCCAAGGACGAGGTCAAGGTCACGGGGACCATGGACGTCGCCGCCATGGTGGCGTACCTGACCGAGAAGCTCAACCGCGCCGTCGAGGCCGTCGCGCCCGGCAAGAAGGACAAGGGCGGCGGCGAGGAGAGGAAGGACAACAAGGGCGCCGGCGACGGCGACAAGAAGAAGGACAAAGAGGCGGGCGGCGACCACGTCGTCATGAGCCAGGACAAGGGGAAAGGCATCGAGGTGGCGGGCCCGTCCATGGCGTCCGCCGCGGCGTCCGTGGCGCCCGCGCCGGTCCAGGCGAGGACGCACCACGTCTCGCCGTACGGCCAGGTCCCGTACCCGCAGCCGCAGGGACCCCCGCCCAGCTACTACAGCCCCTACGGCGGCAATGCCGACGGCGCGGGGTACGCCGGCGCCGGCAGCGGCGGCTACTACCAACAACAGCAGCACCCCAGCGCCAACGGCTACTACCAGCAGCAGCACCCGAGCGGCGACGCCGGCGGCTACTACCAGCAACCAAGAGAGGCCGGCGGCTACTACCAGCAGCAGCACCCCAGCGGCGGCTACTACCAGCAGGAGCACCCCAACCCCCAGGCGTACCAGCCGTACCCGCCGCCCTACCACTTCGACACGGCGCCGCCCTCGCAGATGTTCAGCGACGAGAACCCCAACTCCTGCTCCGTCATGTGACGCGACCCGCCGCCCGAAAACTCATTCATCAGCACCGACGACCTGCGCCGCCCCGCCGGCCGGCCGGGAGAGAAGAGCAATGCTGACATAGCATCAGACAGCGACGAGGCTCTCCACTAGCTTAGCTTAGCCCTAGTTACTCGGACCGGAGGCATCCATCCGTCCATGAACCGATGCGCGCCTCCGATCAAATTTTGGTTCCCCTGCCTTCCATCGCTCGTCCGATGGTCGATCTTGTTCCTGCCACGAGCTCCATTGCTTAATTAATTTGATTTTAACCCCCAGTGGTTTGGCTAAATTAAGAGATGAATGAGATGATCAACGAATGGGTCGCAAATTGCGTGCGCGCTCGTTGGCGGCGAGCTAGGCTGGCGTTGAATCGTGGACCGGTGTGCTTAATCTAGCCTCGGTCGCCGCCGCTGTCGTCGATCCGAGAGCGACGTGGTGATCAACCGTCGATCGAGACAATTGAACCGGCGAAGATTTCCACATTAAGAAGCGATTAAGTACGGGGAGTTAATCCTCGTTCATTGGACCGTGCGTCGTGGCGGGCAAGAAAATTTGCAGGCATTGAATTTTGGATTTTGGAGGCTGGCCGCCTTGAACCTTTGATGGCAACGAAGGATCTGATGGATGGTGGCGGCAAAATTGGTGTTGTGCTCTCGCCCGCGTCGCCCGTCCGACGCGGCGCCCGGGAGGATGGATAGGTACGCATGGACATGGAGTACGCCGCTCGCTCTATCTGGAATATTCTCCCGGCGTTGATATTCCATTTTGGATATTTTGGGAATTATTCTGCGTCGATGTTTGCTTTGGATATTTTTGGTACTTATTATTCTGTGTCTCTGTGTGTGTGTGTGACCTATGTGTGTTGGACGGCCGTGGTTTTTGATATTTTCTGCCTGCGTGCGTGCCGGCCAAGCTGCATTTCGCGGCTAGCTGCAGCCTGATGTATATACTGATAATAATGCATCATTGAGGCTTCCGATGACATACTCGATGGTGATCCGGGAGAAGGATTAGGCATTGCATTCACATTGTTTTTTCGTTCTGAAATGAGTATGCGTCACGGCTGGCCAGGCCGTCGTTTTTCTTCTTGTTTCTGAAAGTAGGCCGTCGTTTTCTCTTTGTATATTCCCATCCGCTTTTTGACATTATCGAATGGACGACGGACGGCGCAAGCGACATGCGCGGCCCCGGTGAATCCAAGGGCCAACGTATTTACTACGTTATCCTGCGAGAAATCAATCTTTTTGTCGCAATCCGTGGGGAAAATCCTCATCCTAGGGTGTTTTGGCTTCGAGACCATTTCCGAGAAATCTCGAAGGTTAATTAGGTGCGCCAACGCTAGCTGCTTTTTTTTTCTTTCCTCCTGCTAATCTGAGTGGACTGGCAGAACTTTGGGTGTTGACGAAATGGGCCGTGGAATTCACGGGAGACGTGCCTGGGTTATCCGGAAGGGAAACAAAAAATATAAGTATATGCTTGGAAAATCACATACTGATACGTCCTTTTCGCCCACATTTTGCAGGCAGGCTCGTCGTACCACCTACCCATCGGTCGATACGTACCATTGCAGCAACTGCCTGCGAGTCAGTGAGTCAGGAGTACGCCCTCGTTTGAAGGGAGCGGAAATTTGTTGTGTGCCGGAATAAACAACACATGCTCTACGTACGTACTCCACGGCGAGGGATAGACTTTGGACGCAAATGCAGTACTATTCGTTTATCCTGTTGCGGCTAGTAGCCAGGTTCGATGGTTGGCTAAAACAATCCGGCTAAACAAACAGGGGTAGGCGGGAGCCACCAGCTCATATGCTGCCTCAACTTGCAAATTACTCCCTCCATTCGAAAATATTTTTTTTAAAAATGGTTGTATCTAAATTTATTTTAGTTATAGATACATCCATTTTATCAATTTTTAGGATAAGTATTTTCGGACGAAGGGGTATAATGGAAGAGGAGGAAACGAAACGACCCTATCTTATCCACTTCCAAGTGCCTGCCCGTAAAATATCACTTTTGGTGGCACTTCTGCGTTTTTGTTTATACTCTATATATAATCGTTCGTTCGTTCAGACGGTGCCAAAAGTTAGTGGAGGAAAAGAAACACACGCGCGGATGTATATGTATGGTCTGTTGAACAGACTACAGATGGATCAAGGAGACTGCTGCCTGCTGGTCATATGTTGTCCTTTTTGTCCCCACGCATGTGTTGTTTGACCGGGAATATTCTCCACGCAAGCACCGTGTCAGCAGCGCAAATTAATGGGACGTTGAAACCACGAAGGAAATTATTAGCTGCCACCAGCGACATTTGATTACGACTTCGACATCATGTGCAGAAGCAGGATCCTTCTCCTCTGGCTCTGGCGCTGGGCTGGGAGTATCATGTCATGTGTATTTGGCCCTGGCCGTACGAGCGACGGCAGGCCAGGGGACTCTTGAATCCATGCCCCCGTCGGCGGGCCGATTTTTTCATGTTCATTTGATTATTATACGTCGGCGTCTTAATCAAGTTTGTACAAAAAGATTCTCGGTGCTCGGAGTACGCACGGCTTGTCGACTCTGATTATGCGATCGTTAATACAGTAATAGGATAGGAAGCCGGGACGAACCAGTCTAGAAACCATTTGAAGCGTGTTCGCAGTGTGCATGAAATGTCGGCGCATTGGATGGATAATGATCATGCTGGCCGAACCCGAAATTATTGTAAACGATCGGAGAAATTGCTAGGATCATGCGCGTAATCTGTGACTTTCCGGTGAGCATCAGTCAGGGGATCGGATAGGGCCGTGGTGGTTAGGTTAGCCGTGTTCCCCTGCCTCGTGGATCAGGCGCACGATGTTCCAATGATGACCAGCGAAGTATGTTTTGGATCGTCTCAGCCGGGCGAGTTGATCGAGCTGGCACGCGTGCTAATCTTTTTCGAATGAAACCGATCAGGCAGAATCCGGGTTGTGGCTAGCACCTAGCAACCGACCGGCCGATCTTTATTCCCACACTAGTAATAATGTACGTGCAATGCACGTTTATATTATGTAGTATATTAGTTGCACGTTATATTAGGTAAGATATATCTGTTGCACGTTGGTATTTAGTAGTATATCAATTACTTTTTCACGGGAATGGTAAGATATTAATTACATGGCAGATTTCATGGGATAACGTTGAGTCAAAACGTGTTTATAACCAATGGCAGTGGTGGGTAATTAGAGCGTTAAACGTGTTTGGTGCTCACCATTGGAGGGATTTGAACCGTTAGATAACATGATTTGACGGTTGAGATGGTTTGGATCTGCCTCTTTGGGTCTTTTTATATTGGTATAGATTCTTACGAAATCAATCATGATTGGATCAAATCCGTAGAGCACATTGACCATATTATTTTGGTTGCATGCATCGTTCTGATTCAGAAACCCGGGCCCGACCCCTTTTCGAAAGAAAAAAACATGAACATGATGTAGTCGAGTGCCTGAACATCTGCGGGCAAGAGAAAGAAACGGCTCATCATGCTCTAGTCCGATGCCCTCATGCTCAGAACTTATGGGACGCAATGCGAAGGGTCTAGGATTTACCACATGTTGAATCTCTCAGAAATACACAACCAAACTGGTTGTTAATGCTGCTACAGGAGCTGAACGACACACAACGCATGCCTGTACTCATGATGCTGTGGCGTGTGTGGCATGTACACAATGAGCTTACCCACGAGAAGCCAATGATCCCCGTTGAAGTGTCTAAATGTTTTTTGTGTAGCTATGCGGAATCACTACTCATGATCAGTCAGTATCCGCACGCAGATATTATCAAGGGGAAGCTACCAAATATATTGGAAGGGGCAGTACTGCATAGCACCAACAGCGAGCCAAGACGTCCGGTCACGGCATCATGGGAACCTCCGCCAAAAAATCATGTCAAGCTAAACTTTGATGGATCGTATGTCGCTGCCGACGGATCCGCAGGAGCGGGCATGGTCCTGCGTGACCATACTAGCCAGGTGATCTATGCCGCTTGTAGATGGCTCTTAAACTGCCATGGGCCGCTCGAGGCTGAGCTCGCTGCATGTGAGGAGGGACTCAAGCTGGCGTTGCATTGGCCCCAGAAGCAGCTACTAGTGGAGACGGACTGTGCTGAAATTTTGTCTCTGATCAATGCTCGCCCATCAGATCGATCGAGAAACATGTATCAAGTGGCTGAAATCTCAGACCTACTGAAGGAGAGGCAAGCTCAAATCAAGAAGATTAGTCGGACGCAAAACATGGTTGCGCATGCTATGGCATCCATTGGACGAGCACAAGAACGAACATCATGTTGATTAGCAAATGTTCCTCCGGAGATTAGCATTATCACTGTGAATGACTGTAAAAACATTATCAATTAAGTAATGAAATGCTTTCCTCCGCAAAAAAAAGAAAGAACATCTCAACCGGGTTGCACTTGCGTCCATGCACATGTCCTGATCCATGTAAACTCCCGCCTAAACGGAAAGCCAAGCTTTCTTTTCACTGCCCTTTTGGCCATGTTCTGCTTTATTTCGTTCATCTGCCTTTTTTTTGCTTTCACGTAATTTAACCCTTTTGAATTCAAAATTTTGCATGCAGAACGAACAGAGGATCTCTAGGAATCGACGTCGACGACAAAGACAAGAAGGAAGCAGACGAGACAGTTTACGGCCACGCGGAGGCCGGTGGGCCTCGGTTGCTCATGGGCGCCCTTTAATCACATGCTTGGGCCTCTTTTAGCCCTACCTTCTTTGCTCTGCCCACTCCGAGCTCATCTTTCTGCTACGCATTTCCTTGCTTCAAAATAAAATAAAAAGCTACCCATTTCCGCCATGTCAGTCTGTCTGTCTTTGTTACAGTACATTTTAGTCATGGCCATAGCTGCCAGCCTGCCACGCTTCACTTTCCATTCTTGGTGCGCCAGTAGGGTCCGGCAAGAGGCGCCACGTCGGTTACTTTGGGTTCAAGTGTCCAACTAACAGTAGGTAACTTGCAAGCCCAGAAATTAACTGATTATTACTGATGTACTCACTGCTCTGCACAACAGATTAGTTAGCTAGCTGCGTCCTACCAACAAAAACAACTTCCTGGTACTCCGTCTGGTCTCTGTCAGATGTCACGTTCAGTCTGGTAGGGCATGCAATTGCGCGACCCCAAGCTCGGTTCTTGGGGTGCAATGGCGCACCCCAAGCTAAAATTGTTCTGCCCGGGAATGATTGAACAAACAAACATACAGTACGGCGTATGCATTTGGACACAGCTTACTGTTCCAGAATGCAATATTCGATGTTCTCCTGTTGCGGGTTGGTTGGATGGCTGGCTAAACAGATAGGGGTAGGCAGAGGCCGTGCGTAAGAAGCCAGCTCATGTGCTCCCGGAACTTCCATTTTCTGATCGACGAGGTGAAAACGAGACCACCCTATCCTATCCACTTCCAAGTGCCAGCCCATGATATACTCTACTTTGTTTGTGTTTAATCGTTCAGACGGTGCCAGAAATAGTGGATGAAAAGAAAGACGCACGCACGCAGGTACTAGTATGTATGGAACTGATCGACCGAAGACGCGACGCCTTCGCCTGCTAGTGGATCGTACCATGTTCTGCCTTGTCCGCACGGAAACGCATGTGTTTGACCGGGAATATTCTCCACGCAAGCACCGTGTCAGCGGAGTAAGATGGATTTCAAAACTTTGAGTAGTAGGAGTAGCTAGCAGCACTGGATTACGACTAATCATGTGCAGAGCCCCTCTCTTCCGGAGCATCATGTCATGTCCCTAGCTGTAACCCCGGCCGGCGTGGTAATTTCTCGGTGAGGCTCCTTGTTCTTCTTCGTTTATTCAAGTCCGCTAATTAAGTTTGTAATCGTAAAGATTGTCGGTGTGGTTGTTAGTTTGGGTCTCGTGGTCTATAGGAAGGCAGGACGAACCAGTCCAGAAACCATTAGAAGCGAGCTTTCAGTGCATGAAAAATATCAACGCATTGGATAGTTTTCATGCCAGCGGGCGGCGGTGGCATTATTGTAAACGAGGGTTGCGAGATTGCGTCATGCGCATAATGCATTGCGGGTGAGTATTAGAGGATCGGATAGAGAGCATATTGGTTAGCTGTGCCCTCATTCCGCGATCATCGTGTTCCCCGGCCTCGTGGGAAATGACGGCAAGAAAAATGTTTAGGTCAGTCCGTGTCTTAATCTTAACTGATATGAAATGTCTTTTTTTTAAGAACTCAGATATAATACTATAAAGGGTCATATAAAAAGTACATAAAGCACCCAAAACTTTATGAAAAATACATCAAGGATGTTGACGCACCGACGCCCACGAAGAAAGACCCTATGCCGGAGGTCCGTCGACTCCGTTTCAATGAACGAACCCAAAGAAGATCATAGTCTGACAGAAGACGAGGAAAGTGATAGAGCACGAGAACATAGGTCATGTTGGTTCAGCTGGCAAGCATGTTTAATTTTCTTTTAAAAAAACATGGTACTAGTACGAGCTAGCGACCGACTGGCCGATCTAATTTTCATATCATCGAATCATAATTAGGTTGAATTTCGTTGCATCGCCTCGATTGTCAGGACTCAATCCGTGTAAACTCTTAGCCTCATTGCTTGGAGCAACGTGTGTCGGCCTAAGTGCTACGATGGGCTTGGTGTGAAAAATCTCAAGTTACAAGGGCTAGCAATGAGGGTTAGATGGGAATGGCTGCAGCGGGAGCCCAATAGGCCATGCCAGGGGTTGTCTACGATTGTGGATCGGGAGGCACGTGAGGTCTTTGACAACTTGGTTGGCATCAGCATGGGGAGAGGCGACCGGGTGCTCTTTTGGAGGGACTGATGGATCCACGGTTTTGCAGTTAAGCACATAGCCCCACCGGTGTTCGCCACGGTACAAACACGTATTATCAACAAACGCATGGTGCAGCAAGCTCTCTCTGATAACAGTTGGTTGGAGGACTGCCAGTTGGAATTCTTCTTCATGGCCCAGCTACAGTTGATGCACCTCATCCAAGCAATTGGCACAGTGACATGGGACGCGGAGGGTCCGGACGAGTTCACCTGGCCATGTTCAAGCTCGGGTTCCTACACTGCTAGACCGACGTATGATAGACTATGCTTGGGATACACCAGGTCGCCCATGGCGACTTGCATTTGGAGAAGCTGGGCACCGCTGAAGTATAAGCTATTCGCGTGGCTAGCGATGCAACACCGCATATGGACCTCAGACCGGAGGGCTCGTCATGGTTTACAGGACGAGGTCTCCGTTTGCTACACTTGCCTCCAAGAAGAAGATAATGTCAAGCATATCCTATGCGCTTGCACCTATGCCCGAGAGGTCTGGCATAGACTATGGGATCTACTTGGCATCAACGTACCAGGCCACTCGGCCGGCGACACAACCCTCGACTGGTGGCTTTGGGCAAGGACGACCTTTTCACTCTGCAGAACGGAGGGCCTTTGACTCCATGTTCATCGCGGTGATATGGACGTTATGGAAGCAACAGAACGCAGGGGTTTTCAATAGGATAGAGCAACAACAGACACCAACGGAACTGGTGGTGATCTTACTGGATGAGGTTGCCGAGTGGAAGGCAGCCGGGCTGGGTGTAGGTGGTCTCCAATGGCGTACGTCTTGTAAATATGTCTATCCTTCTATGATAATATGGTACGTCATTGGCGTACTCTCAAAAAAAAAATCCGTGTAAACTCCCGCCCAAATGGAAAGCTAGTCTTTACCATTGTAGTCTTGTTCTTCTTTACTATGCTTCTTTTCCCCTCCATCCTACATTTTTTTTGGCAGAAGTGCATGGTTCCCTTTAGCCTCCTGCCAATGCATGGGTGCTTAGATGAGGTGCTAAGCACATTAAATAGCTTAGGAACTATACTCCCCAATGCATAGGTGCTTAGCTTATGGTTGCTAAGCTTACTTCATTTAATAATTTAGCAACTAAAGCTCTTCATGTATTGGTGGGCTTTCTTTCTTTAAATATTTTGCCTAGGTTCACGTGCTTAGCATTGGTTCTTACTGGGGTCACCACACTCATCTCTCTTCTCTTAAATAACCTGCCACATCAGATTTTTTGCCTATATGGAAGACTTAGCACCTGTACAAGGTGGAGCATTGAGAAGGGCCTTAAATTACCACCACCATTCAGCATAAATTTGCAGTAAATAAATAAAACGGAGAGACTATCTCTAGGGGATCGAGCAAAGGACAACAAGGAAGCAGACAAGGCAGTTTCCGGTCACGCGGACCGCGGTGGGCCTCGCTCGTTCATGGGCGCCCTTTAATCACTTCTTTGGGCCTCTTTTAGCCCTACCTTTAGTCGTTTGCCCACTCCAAGCTTAGTCGTCGTATTTCTGTTACCCATTTCCGCCATGTCTGTCTGTCTTTGTTACATTTTTCTCATGGCCATAGCTGCGAGGCTGCCACCTCTGCTAGCTTCCCTTTCATTCTTGGTGCGCCAGCAGGGTGTGGTGAGAGACGCCACGTCGGTTACTTTGGGTTCAAGTGTCCAACTAACTGTAGGTAACTTGCAAGGCCAGAAATTAACCGATTACTACTCCTGCATACTTACTGCACAGCAGATTAGTTAGCTACCTGCTAGTCTGCTACTCAGTTTTTTCTGCCAAACGCCATCTTCAGTCTGGCTGGCATCCCTTCTATGAAAAGATACACCTTTTCATGGCGTGTTCTTGAGAAAATGTTCAGTCTGGTAACACCATGCACCAAATGCCCCAAGCTATACCATATTATTTTCTTCATTTGTTTTTATTCTTTGCAATTGCGCTGCCTAGGTTTGTGCAGCTACTTTTGTAGAGTCTCTGCAGCAGTTTCTCCCCACTCCATCTTCCCTTTTCTACCATGATGAAAGTAAGAAAGATGATACCTTTGAGGAAAGATTACAAAAGATAAATTGTCTAGCTAGCTTGAATCGGACCACCTTGCCAGTTCACGTCCCTGTTGCTGTTGCCAAATTTACGTCAACTTTGCAATCCACTCCGACGCTTTAGGCACATGCACGAACGCACGGCTGCAAACCTTGTTGCATTCCACGAGGATAATCACGAGGGCATGCGGACAAATGCATCCATCCAAATCTAGCCGAGCTGGAAGCCAGCGAAGTTTCGTCAAGTTTGCAACAAGTTTCGCCGCGCAGGTGGATGCAGGATATAAAGAGACCGAAGGTACCACTCCTCTGCAGTTGTTGCAGTGCATTATGAAATTTGAATCCTCGTGCTTTGGTGGCTAGAGAAGTCAATGGAGAAAATGGAAGCAATATGTATGGCCAGTCCCAGGGATCCGGCATTTCCTATTTGACGCTTACTGGGTCAAATTGTCACTCATTTGCACAGAGCTACTTTTTCTTTTAGGGATAAAGGCCAGCTTTGTTGATCAAAAACCACAGTCAGTGGGATACAATTTGGATCGTGAGGATGAACTAGCCACATGTGACGTACCAGCAAGTGGGTATAATGTGTTGCCTAGTCTCTTCCATCAATTCGGTCTTTTGGTTGCATTGGCTAGAGCATGCACTTCTACATGGTATTAAGCCAAGACGTCTTGAGTTCAAGCCCCGGCTGGCGCAATTAAATGGCAGACCACTTTTGGTCCACGTTTAGCCTTGAGGGAGGCACACGTGAGGGAGAGTGTTGACGTATAATGTGCTGCTTAGTATTTTTCATTAGATCGGTTTTTTGATTGCATTGGCTAGAGCATGCACTTCTACACGGCCCATTTAACCGTTAATGCTGTCTACAGAATTCCCGACTCTGGTTTCCTTGGTTTTTTTTGGGTGGTTTTCTTGGTTTTAGGAAGCTTCTAGATAGTTCTTGTCTTGTTTTTCCCCCCTTTTCTCCTGTTATTTTCACTACCATTTTTTGAGTATTTTTTCTTTCTGTTTCATTATCTTTTTTGTTCTATAACGTTTATTTTATTTTCCCCATAAAATTTCAAAAAATCAAATCATAAGTTTAAATAATATTCACATTTTAAAAAAATATTCATAAATTTAAAAAAGGATCACTTTTGAGAAGTATCCATGGCCTTTGTGAAAAATGTATTTGAAAAATCAAAATATGCTATGAAAAGTTAAAAAAATCATGTTTTTAATTTTATGATTTTTAAACCATTCCTACTTTACCCCCTTTTTTACTCCCTCCATTTCTTTTTACTCCTCGTCGTCCGGGAGCTCGAAGCGACCATTAACCTGGGAGGTCATTGTATGGTGTTGCAGGCAGGATATCAAGAGGCGAAGCTCTTCTTTCATAGCTGCAAGTTTATTCATGGACATAGGTCGATATGTACAGCTACATTCCCCTCCAGATAACAATTTATGTATTCCTGTAAACATTGATACTCGTACTTTGCAGTAAGGCAGCGTTGTGATTCTAAAAAAAAGAAAGAGGTCCCAGGGAACCTGCCTCCTAGGCCTCTTTTGGTTCATAGGATAGGATTATCATAGGAATAGGAATTTTATAGGAAATGAGATGACATGTATCTCAAATCCTATGAGTAGGAATAGGAAACAAGATGTCATTTGATTGACACCAAAGAAATCTTTCCATTGAGTCTAGACTCTTTTTTATTTTCCTATGAAATGTGGATGATAGGAACCAATCCTATGTAGGAATAGGAATCCATTCCTATGGACCAAAGGGCTCTAAAGGAAAAAATGCTATAAGAATCCTATCCTTTAGAATTCCTATGAAATTCCTGTAAACCAAAGGAGACTTAAAGTCTTTTTTTAGGGGTACCTGCCTCCTTAGCTAATCTAGCAAAAAAGATCTGCTAATTGGGCCTTGCAAGCCCACGGTTTTATTTTTGTGTCTAGAGTTGGAGCGCCGCTTAGTGCCCGGCACGGCCCGGCCCGGTAACCCAGTCCAGCATAATTAATTTTCGGATCTAAATTAAAGGAACTTGGATTTCCCACGGCGTGAGACTGACAGGAGGGGCCCGGGTGGGCAAACGACTCGTCACCCCCGCCCCGCTTTCCCCAAGCAGCAAAGCATCGCGTGCGACACGAGCGCGACGACAGACAGAGCCTTGGACCGGACTAACAAACGAACTGTGCCCGCGACTGCGAGCGAGCGAGCGAACCGAGGAGGACAGCGCAACCGCCGGATCGATCCGTCCCCCCGCCGATCGCCACCGTTCCCCGGAGACTCCGCACGAACCCGGCCGAAGGCGCCGGCCATGGGCTGCTCCTCCTCCGTGCCAGGTCGGTTCGCGTTCCCCTCTCCCCCCGCGCCCACTTCCGGGTGGAAGTCGCCGTGCACGCTTTGATGCGGGTGCTGTGGTCGCCGGAGTTTAGGTTAGAGGACCCGTGATGTTCCGGGGGGGGGGGGGGGGGGGGGGTTTAATTTGGACCCCGATTAGTGCCCCAGGCCACGGCGTTGGTAGTTCGGCCACACATTTTCTTAATTTCTAGGGTTTGGATCGCTGCTTAGTGCTAGATTTGTATGAGTGATTCCTTGGAACGCGGTGTCTGCGTGCTATTCGCAGACGAAAGGTCGGTGTGTGGATGTATATGAGTGGGGGTGGGATAGTTTGCAGCTGGGGCAGAAGAATTAGGCACTTGCTCACTTTAGCGTTATGTTTTAACACCCAACTATTTTTGTCTTGCAGCTAGAAGCACTGGAGGGCTGAACAATATCAACGGTAGCTCTTCTGCTGCTGATTCAAACGACTTGCGCGCCAAGGTACCTTTTCTGTCCTTTGGGCTGCTTTTATTCACATTGCTTGTGGTATTGGCGCAAGCAATTGTAACTGTAGTTTCACGGTTGTATGACATTACGGACATTTGATACCCACTGTACGGTTATATAGACAGGATGGCCTCTGATCAGATTCAGATATACGAAATCCCGGAAACAGCATCTCAAACATAGTTAGGCCTAGTTTGGCAGCCAAGTTTTTTAAATACTGTAGTATTCGGAGACCTTGGTATTGCAATGCGTGGACAACAAATACTACAGTTTTTAGAAACTGCATTTTTTTCAGTTTTCGGAAAACTACGGATATGTTTGCCTGGTGTTGTTTGTACCGTAGTTTTGACTGACTGTTAGACAACTGAACTTCAATCAGCGTGTGCTAAAGGACGCCCAGTTGATCACTGACCTAGGAAGTTATGGGCGCAATCAACCGTACACGCACGCATGGAGTTGTGTTGACGGGCTCAATCAATCGGGCAGGGTGGCACATACTACCTTTCTTCCAACCAAGTGGCGAGCTTTATTTGTCCATGGTTGGAGAAAAAAATGGATGAATTGCACATCACAAGGATGGCTGGAAGATGGGCTCACCAGAAAAAATTGCAGGGGAGAGCAAAGTAATGCAGCGTGTGCGTTTCTCTGTTTACAAAAAAGAGGTTCCAACCTCTTTTTCCAAAACAGCAAAAAAACCGTGGTTCCAAGAAAACTACAGTTTCTAAAACTGTTGTATTTGTTCATGCCAAACACATCAAAGTATTTAAAACAGCGGATTTATTGAAAACCACGGTATTTCTTGTGAAACTGCAGAAAAACTTCGTTGCCAAACGCAGCCTGTTTTTTTCCTGCAATCTTGAGACCTGGGTAATTTCCTGTGGGTGTAGTGTATATGACTTAGAACGTAATGGTATTATCGTTTCGTAGTCTAACAGGCGAACTGAACTTGAGACAGCTATTTCATATGTACTCCTACTATACATCCCTTCAGTAAAATACATTAGAAATATGTTAATTAAGGTTGTATTGTCTACTTGTATGTACTGTAATATCTATATTTTCTGGCATATGTGTGAAACCAAAAATCATTTTATTGTGGAGAAGCTCTGGTGCACAAGGTTGGAATTATGCCATTGCTCAGCTTAATATTTGAAATGTAGGATAACTGGGGTCATACTGTACTGATTTGGTTATTTCTGTGGCTAATCAAATAAAAAGCTGTCAGCTGCTTCATCTGACTGCTCTATCTAATTCACAATTAATGTGGTGTAACGCACATATCAGGGTACCAGTATGCTGGGTAGCACTGATCCCCATTGAAGCAGTATATATGCATACATTTAGCTTGTTTCCGCGTGGATGCTTTTTTCAAATAGGCATAGTCCAGGACCAAGGTGCTGCATTACGGTTGTTTGAATGTTCTGTGCAATAAATATATTCCACATGAGATGTAAGCCATACCATTTGTTGCATTTACATGTCTTGGCAACCTTCAAAGGGTCACATTGTGTGAAACATTTTCTCATCTTACACAAAATATGTTACAGTGGCCTTGTTGTTTGGAGAGACTGCTATTTTGTTCATTCTGTGAATGTGATTCTCTATTGATAGTGTGCCGATATAACAGAAGCAGAAATATTTCTGTACCAGAATACCAAAAGAACAACAAACCAGAAACTAGCAAACCTAATCAAGAGAGCAAAAACCTGAGCCAAAAAGAAGAAATGAACTAGAAAGTTAACAAACTCGGTAGTTGCTTGGACGGTTGGACCGGAGCTTCTGCTTGACATATTTATGTAATGGATGATTGCACACTCTCTTTACGTCAATCAACCCATTTATTGCATCGTTGGCCCTGCTGAACACTTTTTACCGCGTCAAATGATAATTAGTGACTCTGTTTGATGTTTCCATTGTCTTCATGTTGCAGTTGGTATTGCTCGGAGATTCTGGTGTTGGAAAAAGCTGCATCGTTCTTCGGTTTGTCCGCGGTCAGTTCGATCCAACTTCCAAGGTGTGACTGAGCTGCAGATGAAAATGTTACTTTCACCTTAGATGCAATTCCCTCGCTCCATAAGCTCCATTGTTTTAAACCTATTTGTAAATAATTTTAGGTAACTGTTGGTGCATCATTTTTATCACAAACATTGGCGTTGGAGGATTCTACAATAGTGAAGTTTGAAATCTGGGATACTGCTGGACAAGAGAGGTACATATCTGGTGCTTTAGTTATCCTATATAATGTTAGGTACTAACATGTCATTGATGAAGTGAAAGCACTGTTTATGTTTTCTCCACAGGCTTAGTAATATATCGCATGAATTTTTACTTGGTTGCACCCACATGCATTTCTTTTTCAACCAATAAATCAGAACTAATGTGGGAACTTTTCAATTTCAGATATGCTGCCTTGGCACCTCTTTACTACAGAGGAGCTGCTGCTGCGGTTGTTGTCTATGACATAACTAGTCCAGAATCATTCAAGAAAGCACAATATTGGGTGAAGGTAAACTATGCTAAGCCTCTTTCTTCTTATGTTTTGTGGATTGGTTTTGTTGTTATTTCCTTCAGTGCTGGATTTGTATATGTGCTCAAAACTCTACTGTAGTGAAGGTCTGTATTGTACTGTAAGACTGCTGATAGACTAGAAGTATATTGGAGACTGCTGATAGACTAGAAGTATATTGGAGATTACCATCCACTATTTGAAGAATTACGACTTAACAACATTGGAAGTGAGCATAATCGAAGCACTTTCGATTTACTTCTGCGCGCACCTTACAAATATTATTATCAACTTATTTTGTTGATTATAATAGAGTATCAACTTATTCATTTATGCTTCCCACTGTTTCTTTTTTGTTTGAGATTGAATTGTTTGTATTCATAATGTCCTTTTCTATTTCATATCCTGCAGGAACTTCAAAAACATGGCAGTCCTGGTATTGTCATGGTTTTGGTTGGTAATAAAGCTGATCTACATGAAAGTCGTAGTGTACCTTCTCAGGTACTGTTTTACACTTCACGGTGAAGTTGAAATAAATACTTAATGTGCTGTAAAATTATCTGATGATGCTGTAACTTTCTGAAGGAGGCACAAGAGTATGCAGAGAAGAACAGCATGTTATTCATGGAGACGTCCGCAAAAACATCTGATAATATAAATCAAGTATTTGAGGTATGCCCTCTGAGGAGGCTATTTGGTTTCACATAATGCAGAAGAGGAAACGGAACGAATAAAGCTAGCACATAACAAACCCTACTGATAATTGCTAGTGGTATTCTTGCAAAATAATCAAGCTAGCAACATTACAAACCCTCGAATTCCTTGAATTTTAAAGTTTCTTGTGAAACAAATCATTGTCAATCATCAAATGGAAAAAAACTGCATCAGATCATCAATGTCAATCCATGACCATCTTTTTTTTTTGAAACGAAGGCAAAAGCTTTGCCTCATTCATTGATTAAGAAGAAGAGAGCTGCCTGGTTAATTTACGGAAAACCGGGCAAAAACCATTACATGCTTGGCCCTGAAGGACAACCAAGCCACAATCCCACGATACAAGCGGACTACTCCCAAATCATAAGACCACAAGACCACAAAGAAAGACAAACTCCCCCATCACGCCACCCCTACAATCCGCTTGCACATGAAATTCAACTTCACAAGTGAGCCCCCACATATCGAAGGTAAATAGAGGACCCAACATCGGCAAAGGCCATGGACCCGAGCACACCCGTGATGACATGTCCAAACACTCAGAGCTATCCATCAAGCAACCGCCGACGCCTTTTCTATAGCGCCACTCTTCTTGCTTCTGCACTTGTTTGATTTCTCCTTCCAAGACGACAGGACGAGAGCTAGCACCACCACTTTTCTTATCCCTGATGGCCTTCTCCTTGAGGAGACATAGTCCCGCGAACACCAACATCGGCCGCCAAATGCTCAGTTCTGCCCGCTCGGCCGTGCGTGGTGCATGAGGCAGAGGCTTGTGGGGGTTGGCGGAAGGTTTTGCCGCGGCGAGGCCCGCGTCATTCAACGCCGTCGGCTCCTGTAGTGGCTCCTCGCCCCCTTCCGGCTTGGCTTCGTGGTCGATGTTGTAGATGCCTTTTTCATGGGCATCGTGCAGCGGATTGCAGAGACCCGTTTAGGTGCTCTCGGTGCCTTGAGAATGGCCACTGCGCCCGCGGATGTCGCAACGCCTGGCGTCCACTCAGCTTGTTGGCAAGTCTTGCCACATCGCCTTTGACCTGCCCCGTCACCGAGCATCGTGAAGCTCCAGCTCCTCGCCAAGCCAAGATAGAAGCCCCACTCCTTTCCAAGACGTTTCGTCGTGATTCTTGGACATCCATTGTTTCTTCTACTGTTGCCTTTGTGGCCATGGCAGATGTGTCATTGCGGTCCGCCATGGAGGGACAAGCGGAGCTGCTGCGCTCTGAGCTCCTCAACATGGCTTCCTTTCGACTCGAGGAAACGGTTCAACCTCCGCGCGATGTCGTTGGCTCCATGCAAGGTTGGATGCTTCATATGGGGAACTTTCTTGAGCAAGCTGAGGCTGTTTTGAGTGGGCTCTCGCAGGTGTCACCTGTGTTGCAAACTGCTCCTATGCAGCGCCCCCTGATTGTGTCTGATGTCAACCTTGAGGACGAGAATGGAGATGGGCTTCATGGACATTTCTCTCCGTGCTGGGGTCGGATCACCGTTATCTGCCTCTGAGGGTTCGTGCATTGATGTGGTTGTGGCTCCGGTGCTACAGATCATGCCCGAGCTTCTGGAGCTGTGTGGGGAGTTGACTTCGGCTCTGTCCGTCGAGCAACTGAAGGTGGACCCCCTCGAGATCTCGGCTGTGGCATTGCCGCCATTACCACCCCTCGAGCCCAGCCAGATGTTCGACTTCGAGGAGAAGGGGGATTCCGACGTTGCAATGTCTTGCTCGTCCGAGTCCATTGGGCACATGGTTCCTGTAGGTGATATGGTTGTCGCACCCAGAGCATTGGCTCGTGTGCCTGGGGCTCTCATAGCGAAAGAGATTTGCGATTTCCTCGCTACCTTGGACGCTGCTAACCCTGGATCCGACCATCTCATTTTGATATGCTCGTTCTCAGTTGAATTTTGGCAAACAGTATGACATACATATTTTTTTTCCAAATGATTCCCTTGTGTTAACTTTTCATTAAGCTTCATATGTGTACTTAATTTTTGTTGTCAACACACACCTAATAATATTTTGTTCATGTGACAGGAAATCGCGAAGAGGTTGCCCAAGCCAACGGCGTCCTGATAAATAAATAGCTCTCGTGTACTATATTGAGATGGAGTGACACGCTTACAAGTCTGTACCATGTAATGCATGTAAATGCCCGAGGTTAAACTGGGCATTTGATTGGAAATCGAGGATAATGTAAAGCTAGCTTATATTTCATTGTGTTAAGTGCAAGTATTGAGCAAATAAATGGTGTTGACTGTGGATAGATCTTTGTCTGTTTTATGATCTGGAGATGGTCCATAGCCCGCCTAGCTGTGAAGTAGCTGCCCATTACTCCAGTATAAATATATTTAGTAGATCAACCAAGCATATCCATATTTGTTTTTCTTGTGGATCAGTACATGTTATGGTTGCCTCAGGCATGCATGATTACACGAAAAGATGATTTCTAAGTGTAACAAAATTACAAGGGTTTGCATACAAGACGAGCCTAACAATAACAGTGTGCCGTTTCAGGATTTTTTTCAGAGCAGCTATCTTGCTGTCTACAGGTTGGATCGACCAGGTAATACAAAATCTTTTTTTTTTGAAACAGGATACAAAATCTCTTTTGGTGTGTACGGTCCAATGATGATCGGGGCATTTGGGCTCACAAGAATCAATCAAGAGACGAAAAGCACAAAATAAAATCTGTTGTGCGTGCAATTTCCTCAACAATCTTACTAAAACCTGCAAATTCTACAGTATGAGTCGTGTGTCTGAAGAACGTAATAATAAAGAGAAGAATCAGAATTCGATTCCACCAACAAGGCCGGATCTCCTCTAGTCTTGATGGTAGAAGAGAAGGTATCCTGGATGTCTCCCCCTCAAGCGTTCGAGCATCTTTAACAGATGATGTATAATAGGGCAAGTGCTTGAAAATCTGCTTTTTAGGGTATTTGAACCAAAGATAGTGTTTCAACAGATGATGTGTCTGTAAATGACATTGCACTTTTTTTTGGCAACTTCATATTTTAGTCCCAAGTGTTGCATATTTGCAGCACTCCACCTAGCTGCTGCAAAATATGTCTGCAGCCGCGCGAAGCCTAAATGCCATGCTGAAAATTGTCACTACCGCACCCGCCTCTTCTCTATGATTGCAATCGGCGGGTGAAAGTGCGTTATATCGACTAGAGGGGGATGAATAGGCGATTTTTACGAAAGTCTTCAAAACATGGAAGTTTCGAAGACAAACGATAGAAATAAACCTATTACCATGCAACGGAAGTTAGACTACACTAGATAAACCATAGTCATGTATTCAATGAAGTGAAAGGACAATGAGTAATAGTAGCTAGGTAGTAAGGATCAGGTAGGAAGATATTAAGAAGCCAAACAGACCACACAGTCACTCAGTGAAGACAAAAAATAGAGCAAACATACAATGACTTCACACAGAGTAACAGTAAGTAAAGAGAAGGGAAGGATGAAACCAGTGACTCGTTGAAGACAAAGATTTGTTGGACCAGTTCCAGTTGCTGTGACAACTGTACGTCTGGTTAGGGCGGCTAGGTATTTAAACCAAAGGACACATAGTCCCGGACACCCAGTCCTGAACACACAGCTCAGGACACCCAGTCCTCACCGTATTCCCCTTGAGCTAAGGTCACACAGACCTCACCCAATCACTCTGGTAAGTCTTCAAGGTAGACTCCCGAACCTTCACAGACTTCGTTCACCGGCAATCCACAATGTCTCTTGGATGCTCAGAACGCGACGCCTAACCGGCTGGAGGATGCACAGTCCTCAAGTGTAATAAGTCTTCAGATCACTTAGACAAGATGACTTAAGTGATGCCTAATTCTCTTTGGCTCTGGGTGGTTAGGGCTTTATCCTCGCAAGGAATTCTCTCTCAAAGGCTTCGAGGTGGGTTGCTCTCAAACGACAAAAGCCGTACTCTGAATCTGAGCAGCCAACCGTTTATGGTTGTAGGGGGTGGGCTATTTATAGCCACTAGGCAACCCGACCTGATTTGTCCGAAATGACCCTGGGTCACTAAGGAACTGACACGTGTTCCAACGGTCAGATTTCAAACTCACACGGTAACTTTACTTGGGCTACAAGCAAAGCTGACTTGTCCGACTCTGGACAAGATTTGCTCTCATAGTCTTCACTCGAAGACATAGGTTTTTGTTTAAGCATCACTTCAGTCATTCTGACTGGTTCTCTTGGACCCCACTTAACAGTACGGTGGTTCCTATGACTCAACACAGAAGAAAAAGAACTACGAAAGATCTAAGTCTTCGAGCTCCATAGGCTTCATGCGGTGTCTTCTCTTGTCATAGTCTTCAATGTGAATATCTTCATATACCACCTTTGACATCAATGTCTTCATACATTTTTAGGGGTCATCTCTGGTGGGAAAACCGAATCAATGAGGGACTTCTACCTGTGTTATCCTGCAATTCTCACAAACACATTAGTCCCTCAACTAGGTTTGTCGTCAATACTCCAAAACCAACTAGGGGTGGCACTAGATGCACTTACAATCTCCCCCTTTTTGGTGATTGATGACAAACTAGTTGAAGTTTTCAACGGGGAATATAATGTGTGAACTTGTAAAGGATAAGGAATTGTCTTCATAAGTTACAAGGGCTCCCCCTGAAGATGTGCATATAAGTAATTTGCTTTTGGAATGCAAATGCACATGGCAGGTTGTGCTTGTGGAGATCCACTTCAACTTATGATGACAATCCACTATGCATGTGAAAGTATGTGAAGATAATGACATGCATAATGGAAAATGGGCGTCTGCAGAATGATCTAAGTGCGGAATTTATCGTCGCACATGCGGAATTTATCATCGCAACACAAGGTAGCAAATAGGTAGTAGACGATCATCAAGTTTAAGTGTTACAACTTAAAGAACCAAATGTTTCAAAACGAGAGTTGTAAGCAGGAAGCAAAATATAAAACACCCGCCCATATGGACCCGCTTGAAGACTATCAAACTCATATGCTTCTCCCCCTTTTGTCAGTAAGGACCAAAAAGGTTTGAAGACATAGAGCCTCTACTCGTTCCCATGAGGAGTAGGTGAAGCAGCAGGGTCGTTGATGGTGTTTGGCGGTGCAGACGAGCTTGGAGCAGTGTCGACGTGTGCTGAAGGAGGCGGCGAAGAAGTAGCATCGTCTTCGTCCTCGATCACTCTGGCATTCACGGTTGCAGCAGAGGAAAAGAACTCAGAGTCTTCAAGTGATGGAGTTCGTCGCAGCATAGCCCTGCGAGGAGGTGTGGAGTCAAACTTGAAGCGCTCAGTGAAGCCATCCTCTTGCAGATCATCTTCAGAACACAGCAGCGTCAGCCCTTTCCATGTGCGTCGAGATGTTTCATGAGCAACAAAGGCGTTCTTGGTGGCAAGATTGCGAATGCGATTAACATCCACCAAGAGGCTTTGCATTTGACGCTTTAGCCAGTCATGATGCCTATCCTGTTTCTGATGAAGGGCCACCAGAAGCTCTCGGTCATTGAGGACACGAGTGTGCTTCTTGGGTCGTTGAGCAATGGTACTGTCAGTGGCTTTAGTGAGAGCAGGATGCGGTGCACGTGTAGTGCCAGCCAAAGGATACACACGAGTTACTGCTTCGATGCCTTCAACGTTCTGAGAAAAACTTTGATGCTCTGCATTCTGAAGACTTAGAGGTTCCTTGGCAGGCTCAGGATAGATGGCTTCAATAGACATGTCCACATCAGGCAAGAAGATCCGATGATTGCGAGCAGATGGCTGATATGAGATAGCGGAGTGAAGTTGATTAGCCGCATTACCCATGGGGCGTAGAACTTCAATCCAAACAGATCGGAGCCGGATGCAGCAAGTTGGCGAATGAAAAAGTCCTGTGTATTGAAGCATTTTCCATGAAGAATGTAGAAGGCCAAAGTCTTCATTGCACCTTCTAGCTTGGCATGGGGAGAATGTCCTTTGATTGGCCAGAGAGTTCGCCTTATGATATGATAAATGGTCCTTGGCAGATACTCAAGGTCTTCAACAAAGAACGCCGTGGGATAAGTAGCATCTTGGGGCAATGGCTTCATCATACTGAGCATCTGACTCATATTGGGTTCAGTCTTCTGAAAGATGCTCTCAACAGCTTCATTGTGAAGCTGACAGCCATGCTCATAGAGATCGCCAGGAGTGGGCAAGCCAGTGAGCTCAATGATGTCAAAGGCTTTGGCTTCGTGATGAACGTTTCCAGTCATCCACTCCAGGACCCAAGTCTTTGGATCTCTGTTATACCCGCAGATGTGAAGTGTGGCATAGAACTGGAGCAGCAACTCTTCATTCCAATGCTCTTGGTCAGTGACGAATGGCAGCAGCCCAACTTCCTTGAAGTAATCCAACGCTTCTTCCAGACAGGGCAGACCAGCTATAGCTTCAATGTCAAGGCGCTTGTGTGGGAAGATGCGACCTTGGTTGTAAAGAATGCATGAGTAATAGCTTCGCTGCTGATAGCTCCAGAACCGATCAGATGATATTCTTTCCCTGGAGTAGGGGTTCCTGGAGCTAATGAAGAATGTGTTGTCTGCTCTGAAGCCATTGATGTTAAAGGAGCCAGGTGCTGATGCAGGACCCGGGAACCTGGGCAATCTTGGGATTGGCTTCTGGACCTGAGGCCTGTGCTCAACATGATAGTCGAATTGGGGACCGGCAGCAGACGCAGGAACAGAAGCAGCAGGATCAGTGGCTTCGCTGACTTCTGGTGCTGTTGGGGGAGAGGGCTCCACATTAGCTTCAGCCATGACGGCGTCAGTGGCTTTAGTGGTGTTTGTGGTGGCAGCCTCTAGATTTTCAACCTCCACTTGACGAGCTGGAGGGTCGGTCACGATCACGTTCTCCTCGAGAACCGCTTCTTGGTGGGGCAGGGGAGTAGCAGCTTGTGGAACTTCTTCTTCCTCGGCTGATGCAGCCAGATTTTCTTCAACAGAGACTTGAGGCCTTGGACCTTTGCAAAGCCTGCGCAACGTGGGCGACGCCTGTGGAGCTGGAGTGGGTTGGGCCTCATAGTCTTCTTCCTCTTGTGGGCGATCCGCCCATGAAGCATCCTGTGCCATTGGCGTCAGTGGACGACCAATGCTGATGAGTTCGCTGTGCGTGAGCACAGGTGATGATACCTGTTGGTGCTCTAGCTGAGGAAGGGCTGCATCATCTTCAACATGGTCATGATGACCAATGTCTTCAGCAGTGATGGGATCATCAGCTGGAAAGTCTTCAGCTTCATGAGCCTCTGTGAAAGCAGGCTCATGGACAGTCAGTTGACGTTCTTGTGGATCGGCGTCGGGGTGAACCACGGAAATGGGTTCAACAATCAAGGGCTCTGTGGGAGCAGCCCGTTCCTTCTTGGTCTTTCTTTTCTTCTTGGCGGGGGCAGTAGCAGAGGCTTCGGGATGTTTTCTCTTCCTTGCTTCAGCCTCAGCAGTCCTTGTCTTCTTGAGCTCTGAAGCGGTTGACCGGCTTTTTGGCTTTGAGCCAGTCAGTCTAGTTGGGAAGACAATCGGAACTGCTTCCTGCCTTGGTGCGTCGGGTTCAGCCGTAGCAGGCTTCTTCTTCTTCTTTGAGGCCATCCTGGGGTTAATGCCAGGATGCCCAAGGGCCTTGCGCTTCTCAGCCTCATTATAGGCTTGCACACATCTGTCAGCCAGAGCCTTCATGCGCTCACGCGACCCCTGAGCTTCTGCACGTTTCTTCAGAAAGGCTTCCTTGAGCTCGTGCATCATGATCTTGAAGTTCTTCACTTCTTGCACACTGAGCTTGGCCATATGCTTCTTGAACTGAGCCTTTTCATAGTCAATCTTCTGCTTCAGTTCAACAACGCGCTGGGCGATGGCTAGCTCTGAAGCAATGGCGCCTTGGAAGGCGACGCTGAGGCCAATGGGTAGCTGCAGATCATCAAAGCTGACGTTTGGCGTGTCAAACCACTCGTCAATGAAGTTGTGTATGATGGTTACATCAAAGAGAGGCAGATCATTGAAGATTTCGGCTTCTTCTTTGCTCTTGATGAGTTGCTCAAGAGCGTCATCTACAAGATCTTCATCACTTGATAGATCAATGTCATCATTGCGCAGAATGGCAGCAGCTGTTAGCTCTTGGCCGGTGTGTGGCAGAGGCATCTTGGCCTTCTGGGCTTGGAGATGCGTGATAAATCTTCGGACTGCACACTGTCTTCAGGAGGTGCAGTTGCCAGTGGCTTCGCCCTTGAGATTTTTGGTGAAGGGGCAGGCTTTGAAGCTTTGGGCTTCTTCAACTTCTCTGGCGTTGGCGCTGCAGGCGCTTCATCTGATTCAGCGTCAGCTGCAGGCTCATTCACGGCTGTCCCTTGAACCAAGATATGGGTGATGAGTCCTGCAAAGTTGTAGAAAGGACCGACGACATTGGGTTCCGCATCGCGTGTGCCATCAGCCCTTGGAGCAGAGGGACCAGGGTTGAAGTCTAATCCAAAAGACTTCTTGTTCTGCTTCGCTGAGTTCTTGGCAAACTGGAAGTTGCGCTTGAACAGATTGTCGTCACGGCACCATAGTAGTGACGATGGGTGTGCATCTACAGGCTGTGGCCCACGGACCATGCAGTGATAGAAGACTTGTTCAATGGCTTCTTCTCTGGACCTGGGTTGAAGATTCTTGTATAGGATGTCTCCCCACGGTCTCTTGATGGCATTTTTCTCAGCATATTCCTGGGTCACAAACCGGTATTTGAACCATTGTTCTGCCCAATATCTTCGAATCCATTGGATTCGGCTCTTGCGCCGATTATAATCCTCTTCAGGATCTGTCTTGTAAAGCTCTGAGAGGTCATCAGGCAAATCTCTTATGTCCCCCCACGACGCTGTCTGCCACCCTTCCTCACTGATTTCTCTGCAGCCATGAACTTCAAACTGAAAGGCTTCAAAACGTTCAAAGGCTTCAAAGGTTTTCGCTTGATGGACAGACAGGAACTGGCTTCGGGAGAATTTATATGATGTTGTATGAATTCTGCAAATGAATGCAGACTATGAGAACCAAGGGATTCTCCCACGGACATGTACCTGTGACAACATTAAGGTGCAAGGGAAGGGGAAGAGGTCATATGCATTCTCAGAAGATTTTGAAGATAAATCAGTTTAGAAGACATTGACCTCATTGTGCGAAGACATTCACTCATAGATAAGGAGTTGGTTCCAGATTTGTACGAATCGAGAGATCAGTACAAGTGAGGAATCTAACTACTTGTGAAGCATAAGTGAATATACTAGGCATGTTATGAGATGTAGTAGGAAAGAGATCCAACTTGTGTGAATAGAAACTTCTTATGGTAGAAAGTGACAAAGCCATAGGATCAAAAGGGGCCGTAAAAAGAAGTTTTATTTACCACACTGGGAACTGCTGGACGGAGTGGAAGAGGAGGCCGAGCAGTTTGATCTTCCGTGCCCTAACTTGGCGACGGAGGACACCTACGGCAACGGCGGAGAGGACGATGTCCGCGGTCGGCGTGAAGACGGCGTCGGAGAGGTTGCGGCAGTGAAGCGCTTCGTCGCCGGCGTCGTCGAGGGCTAGCGGTGGCGCTAGGGTTCGTGCGAGAGTGGAAGAAAAGATAATGACCGCTGTGAAGGGTGTATTTATAGGTACAGGGGCGGCACTGTGTTATTACACAGGTGCCCCTGGCGATTCACATCTGAGGAACACGTGGCCATCATGCAGTATATTGGGGTTTGTTCCACGTCTCACGCACGCCTGGATTGTCGGGTGGTCATTCCTACTTCTCCGGGTTTCATGTGGAGGAATGAGCATTGAAAACGGACTTAATGTTTGTCTCTGTATCTTCTGCTGACAAGGACGCATAGAAGACATTCGACAGTTTCAATAGAATGCATATGATTTGGAGAGATAGAGTTTGAGATAGAGAGCACAGAGAGGTTAGGGTCCGATCACATTCACCTAGATCAAAAGATTCAACAAGAAGACATAGCTATAAGTGAATGCTGTAGAGGACAGAACACTAGTATATATATAATCAACATAGTGAAGATAATCATGAAGGCATGTTGAGATTGAAACCAAACCAAATGTGAAGACATAGCAAGGTAACTCCATGAGTGAAACACTTCAAATAGAACATTTGGTGGTGGCGTTACCCACCGTATAGGAAGTATTAGACCCAGACACGGCGCACAATTATCGTGGCACTCCGAAGTCAAATTCCACATTAATGTATTCACACTTAGAATGTATGTCTTCATTGATTGAAGATATACTTTACTTCGTGTGTTGCACATCTAAGTCATCAATATGCATAAGGGTTAGGATGTGTGCCTAATCACATGACATTTGAGGATTCCAGGATATTTAGCTCACACCGTAACTTGCAAAATCTCTTCTCATCCAAGGGCTTGGTGAAGATATCTGCCAATTGCTCTTCAGTGTTGACATGTATGATATCAATATCTTCCTTCACAACATGATCTCTGAGAAAGTGATGACGAATTTCAATGTGCTTTGTCTTCGAGTGCTGAACAGGGTTGTTGGCAATCTTGATGGCACTTTCGTTGTCATAGTAGAGTGGCACTTGCTTCAGATGAATGCCATAGTCCTTGAGGGTTTGCTTCATCCACAGAAGCTGAGCGCAGCAAGATCCAGCAGCAATGTATTCAGATTCAGCAGTGGAGAGAGATACACAGTTCTGCTTCTTTGAAGACCAACATACAAGTGATCGTCCCAGAAAATGACATGTGCCTGATGTAGACTTGCGATCCACCTTGTCACCAGCATAATCAGCATCCGAGAATCCAACCAGATCAAACTCTGAGCCCTTTGGATACCATAATCCTAGAGTTGGGGTGTGAGCCAAATATCGAAGAATTCGCTTCACAGCTAAGTGATGCGACTCCTTTGGTGCCGCTTGAAATCGAGCACACATGCAACCACTAAGCATAATATCTGGCCTAGATGCACATAGATAAAGCAAAGAACCAATCATGGAGCGGTATACCTTTTGATCGAACTCTTTACCATTGTCGTCAGGACCCAGATGATGCTTGGCTGGCATTGGCGTCGTGAACCCTTTGCAGTCTTGCATACCGAACTTCTTAAGGCAATCTTTGAGATACTTCTCTTGAGATATGAAGATGCTGTTGTGTTGCTGTCGTATTTGAAGACCGAGGAAAAACTTCAGATCTCCCATCATGGACATCTGATATTGCTCTTGCATCATATATCCAAACTCTTCACTGTACTTCTGATTGGTGCAGCCGAAGATAATGTCATCCACATATATTTGGCATACAAACAGTTCACCATCATATGTCTTCGTGAAGAGAGTGGGGTCGAGGGAACCAGGTATGAAGCCTTTCCTCTTTAGGAAGTATTTGAGTGTGTCATACCAGGCCCGAGGGGCGTGTTTGAGGCCATACAGTGCCTTGTTGAGCTTGTATACCATATCAGGATGTTTTGGATCTTCAAAGCCAGGTGGTTGTGCAACATACACTTCTTCTTCAATCTTTCCATTGAGAAAGGCACTCTTCACATCCATTTGATAAAGAAGTATGTTGTGATGATTTGCATAGGCCAGCAGTATGTGTATGGCTTCAAGTCTAGCCACAGGAGCAAATGTTTCATCGAAGTCAATGCCTTCCACTTGAGTATATCCTTGAGCAACTAGACGAGCTTTGTTTCTGACAACTTGACCATGCTCATCTTGCTTGTTGCGGTATATCCATTTTGTGCCTATTATGTTGTGCTTCCGAGGATCAGGACGCTTAACCAGTTCCCATACGTTATTCAGCTCAAACTGTTGAAGCTCTTCTTGCATAGTTTGAATCCATTCAGGTTCCATGAAGGCTTCTTCCACTTTCTTGGGTTCTGTTATTGAGACGAATGCGAAGTGCCCACAGAAATTTGCCAGCTGGGTTGCCCTTGATCGAGTGAGCGGACTAGGTGCATTGATGCTATCAATTATTCTCTCAATCTGCACTTCATTGGCAACACGAGGATGTACATGGCGAAGACTTTGCTCTTGCTGATCATTGTCGTTGTTGGAGGGATTGTCTTCAGGTTGAGCATTGTCTTCAGGTTGATCTGGTGTGGAGATGATGAGTTCCTCTTCAGGATGAGCTTCAGAAGGTATGATTTCTCCAGTTCCCATTAGCTTGATTGATTCACTGGATGGAACTTCATCTAGCACATTTGGCAGGTGCTCTCTTTGTGAACCGTTAGTCTCATCGAACCGCACATCCACGGTTTCAACCACTTTATAATGAAAGAGGTTGAAGACTCTGTAGGAGTGCGAATCCTTTCCATATCCTAGCATAAAACCCTCATGTGCTTTTGGGGCAAACTTTGAAGTGTGATGTGGGTCCTTGATCCAGCACCCTGCGCCAAATACTCTGAAGTAACTGAAATTTGGCTTTTTGCCAGTGAGGAGCTCATATGATGTCTTGTTCAGAAGCTTGTGAAGATAAACACGATTGATTGTATGGCATGCAGTATCAATGGCTTCAGGCCAGAATTTTCTTGGAGTCTTGTATTCATCTAGCATTGTTCTGGCCATCTCAATGAGTGTTCTGTTCTTGCGTTCGATGACGCCATTCTGCTGTGGCGTGTACGGGGCTGAGAATTCATGTGTGATGCCCAAGGTATCAAGATATGTATCAAGGCCAGTGTTCTTGAATTCAGTGCCATTGTCACTTCTGATGTGCTTTATCTTGGCGCCGTAGTTGTTCATTGCTCGATTGGCGAAGCGTCTGAAGACATCATGCACTTCAGTCTTGTAAAGGATTATATGCACCCAAGTGTATCTAGAATAATCATCAACAATGACGAAGCCATAGAGACAAGCAGTAGTAGTAAGAGTTGAGTAATGAGTGGGACCGAAAAGATCCATGTGAAGCAGCTCCAAGGGTCGAGTAGTAGTCATGATTGTCTTCGAGGGATGCTTGGCCCTCGTCATCTTTCCTGCTTCACAGGAACCGCATAAGTGATCTTTCTTGAACTTGACGCCCTCGATGCCTATGACATGCTTCTTCTTTGCAAGGGTGTGGAGGTTCCTCATGCCAGCATGCCCAAGCCTTCGATGCCAGAGCCAGCATTCTGAAGCTTTTGCTAGAATACATACGGCAAGCTGTGGTCCTGCTGAGAAATCTACCACGTACAGATCGCCTTTCCGGTACCCTTCAAACACTAGAGACTTGTCATATTCCATTAGAACAAGGCAACGATATTTTCCAAATATTACGATCATGTTCAAATCGCATAGCATTGAGACAGACATTAAGTTGAAGCCAAGGGATTCAACAAGCATGACTTTGTCCATGTGTTGATCCTTTGAGATTGCAACTCTACCTAGACCCAATACCTTACTTTTACCAGTGTCAGCAAATGTGATGTGGCTCTTGTCGGATGGACGTAAGGTTGAGTCCATAAGAAGGCTTCTTTTGCCAGTCATGTGATTTGTACACCCACTATCAATAATCCATTCTGAAGACGTTGGTGTCGTACCCTACAGTGCAGTTAGGGGGATAGGCTTCACGAAGAGAATTGTGAAGCAAAAACATTTGACAAACCACTGGGTTATGAAAGCTTAGATCTAGATTAGGACTAATAGGGAGAGTAGCATGCGATTCAGGAACGAAGTACATAGTAATGCCATTCGGGCATTTGATCTTGCGCCCTACAAGATGTTTAAGGTCCCCAGTAATAGCGTCAGACGATTTTGGGTTTCTGCTGGAGACCTTTCCCTGCAAAAGAGAGTTAAGCTTTCTTAGCCACCCACATCTTCAAGGGTGGCTTGGAAGCAATAAGTCTAAGTGCAGCATCTGAGAACTTTGGCTTTGGAGCCCTAGCAAACAGTCTTGTAGGCGGACAATAATACTCATAAGAATAAGCAGAATAGTTCTTGGTCTTATGAACATGGCGGTTTGATGAACCGCTCTCATATTCATAGGCCTGAGTATGGTTTCCCTGCAAAACATTTGCGTTAGTGCGACTCAGGTGAGTCCTCTGTCTGTATGAAGCCTTTGGGCCGTATGAAGCCTGTGGTCTGGGGTTTGTCTTCCTTATCTATGGTGTCATGATGACATTCACAGGAAGATTTTCCAAACACCTTTTGGGCACCCAGATCTTCTTCATAGGCGGTCCATTCCGGTAGTTAGTACTGATGTACCTGGCAAACGCTTCACCATTCTGATTCTTAAACACTTTATAGTTTGCATCAAAGGATTCATCGATGACAATGGGGTTAGCACAAGTAAACCCAGATAGAGTGGATGGATCTGCTGAAAATTCCTTTGTAGCAACCCATGTGGTTTTGGGGTACTGCTCAGGTTTCTAGTAAGAGCCATCAGCATTCATTTTCCTTACGAACCCAACACCCTCTTTCCTCGGGTTTCGGTTCAAGATCTGCTTTTTGAGGACATCACATAGTGTCTGATGCCCTTTAAGACTTTTGTACATCCCTGTTTCAAGCAATGTCTTCAACCTAGCATTCTCATCAGCAATAGCAGTGGAATCCTCAGCAGAGGGGTAAGTTCCCACATCAACAGTTGAAGATATTGCAACAGTAGCAGCAGTAGAACATTCAGCAACAGTAGTAGCATTATCACGCTCAATGCATTTAAGGCATGGTGGTTCAAATCCTTCCTGAGTGGAACTGATCTATTCGGCGCGAAGTGACTCGTTTTCCTTTTGAAGATCTTCATGAGCCGCTCTCAATTTCTCAAGATATTGCTTCCTTTGAAGATAATCATAGGAAAGCTTTTCATGAGTTGTTGAGAGCGTTTCATGACGACTTTCAAGTTCCTCATACTTAACGTGAAGATTTTTTATGTCTTCAATTAAGGATTCAGATCGAGTCATTTCAGCGCCCAACAGATCATCGCTTTTGTCTAACAATTTTTGAATATGTTCCATGGCTTTCTGTTGTTCAGTTGCAATTTTAGCAAGTGTTTTGTAGCTGGGTCTTGAATCACAATTAGAGTCATCGTCACTAGATGTTTGATAGTGAGTAGTGCGTGTGTTTACCTTGGCACCGCGTGCCATGAAGCAGTAGGTAGGAGCAGAGTCGTCCTTGTCATTTGCATCGACGTCGGTGGTGAAGTCATTGTCTTCAGTGTTGAAGATGGACTTGGCAACGTATGCTGTAGCCAGACTTGCAACCCCAGAATCGGAGTCCTCCTCAGACTCCACCTCCGCCTCCTCAGACACGTACTCCTCCTCTGAATCCATTTCCTTGCCAAAAAACGCACGTGCCTTGCCAGATGAGCTCTTCTTGTGTGATGAAGACTTTGAGGAAGACTTGGAAGAAGACTTTGAGTATTTCTTCTTCTTCTTGTCGTCAGAGTCATATTCCTTGCTCTTCTTCTTCTTTCTATTCTCATTGTCCCACTGCGGACACTCAGAGATGAAGTGGCCAGTTTTCTTGCACTTGTGACATGTTTTCTTCTTGTAGTCATGAGCAGAAGCTTCATCATTCCTTGAGCTTGATCATGAAGACTTTCTGAAGCCTTTCTTCTTGGTGAATCTTTGGAACTTCTTTACAAGCATAGAAAGTTCCTTTCCAATGTCTTCAGGATTGTCAGAACTGCTGTCAGATTCTTCTTCAGATGAGGAGATAGCTTTTGCCTTCAGGGCACGAGTTCGCCCATAGTTTGGACCGTAGATATCTCTTTTCTCAGAAAGCTGAAACTCATGTGTGTTGAGCCTCTCGAGTATGTCGGACGGATCGAGTGTCTTGAAATCAGGTCGTTCTTGAATCATCAGGGCTAGGGTGTCAAACAAACTGTCAAGTGATCTCAGTAGTGTCTTGACGACTTCATGCTTGGTGATCTCAGTGGTGCCGAGGGCTTGAAGCTCATTTGTGATGTCAGTGAGTCGGTCAAATGTGAGCTGGACATTCTCATTGTCATTTCGCTTGAAGCGGTTGAAGAGGTTGCGAAGAACGCTGATTCTCTTATCTCTCTGGGTTGAGACGCCTTCGTTGACCTTGGAGAGCCAGTCCCAGACCAGCTTAGATGTTTCCAAAGCGCTCACACAGCCATACTGTCCTTTGGTCAGATGACCACAGATAATATTCTTGGCAGTAGAGTCCAGTTGAACGAACTTCTTGACATCAACAGCAGTGACACCTTCTCCAGCCTTGGGAACGCCGTTCTTGACGACATACCATAGGTCGACGTCAATGGCTTCAAGATGCATGCGCATCTTATTCTTCCAGTAGAGATATTCAATTCCATCAAAGACGGGGCACGCAGCGGAGACTTTAATTATCCCTGCAGTCGACATAGCTAAAACTCTAGATGGTTAAATCGAATCACACAGAACAAGGGAGCACCTTGCTCTGATACCAATTGAAAGTGCGTTATATCGACTAGAGGGGGGGGGGGTGAATAGGCAATTTTTACGAAAGTCTTCAAAACATGGAAGTTTCAAAGACAAACGATAGAAATAAACCTATTACTATGCAGCGGAAGTTAGACTACACTAGATAAACCATAGTCATGTATTCAATGAAGTGAAAGGACAATGACTAATAGTAGCTAGGTAGTAAGGATCAGGCAGGAAGATATTAAGAAGCCAAACGGATCACACAGTCACTCAGTGAAGACAAAAGATAGAGCAAACATACAATGACTTCACACAGAGTAACAGTAAGTAAAGAGAAGGGAAGGATGAAACCAGTGACTCGTTGAAGACAAAGATTTGTTGGACCAGTTCCAGTTGCTGTGACAACTGTACGTCTGGTTAGGGCGGCTAGGTATTTAAACCAAAGGACACATAGTCCCGGACACCCAGTCCTGAACATGCAGCTCAGGACACCCAGTCCTCACCGTATTCCCCTTGAGCTAAGGTCACACAGACCTCGCCCAATCACTCTGGTAAGTCTTCAAGGTAGACTCCCAAACCTTCACAGACTTCGTTCACCGGCAATCCACAATGTCTCTTGGATGCTCAGAACGCGACGCCTAACCGGCTGGAGGATGCACAGTCCTCAAGTGTAATAAGTCTTCAGATCACTTAGACAAGAAGACTTAAGTGATGCCTAATTCTCTTTGGCTCTGGGTGGTTAGGGCTTTATCCTCGCAAGGAATTCTCTCTCAAAGGCTTCGAGGTGGGTTGCTCTCAAACGACAAAAGCCGTACTCTGAATCTGAGCAGCCAACCGTTTATGGTTGTAGGGGGTGGGCTATTTATAGCCACTAGGCAACCCGACCTGATTTGTCCGAAATGACCCTGGGTCACTAAGGAACTGACACGTGTTCCAACAGTCAGATTTCAAACTCACACGTCAACTTTACTTGGGCTACAAGCAAAGCTGACTTGTCCGACTCTGGACAAGATTTGCTCTCATAGTCTTCACTCAAAGACATAGGTTTTGTTTAAGCATCACTTCAGTCATTCTGACTGGTTCTCTTGGACCCCACTTAATAGTACGGTGGTTCCTATGACTCAACACAGAAGAAAAAGAACTACGAAAGATCTAAGTCTTCGAGCTCCATAGGCTTCATGCGGTGTCTTCTCTTGTCATAGTCTTCAATGTGAATATCTTCATATACCACCTTTGACATCAATGTCTTCATACATTTTTAGGGGTCATCTCTGGTGGGAAAACCGAATCAATGAGGGACTTCTACTTGTGTTATCCTGCAATTCTCACAAACACATTAGTCCCTCAACTAGGTTTGTCGTCAATACTCCAAAACCAACTAGGGGTGGCACTAGATGCACTTACAGCGGGATCTCGACATTCCACGCCAACGTAGTGAGCCCGCTATCCTCTCTGGGGCCACCGCAACTCCGCTGCCCAATCCCACCGCTCCGAACGATTGCAACAACCCCGTCACAGTCACCAATTCGGGATCAATTGCCGCCTCAAATTGCATTGACCGGACATTCGCTGCGCCTCCGCCTCCCTTAATGGTCGTCATAGCACCACTGCTCACTGTGGAGGTTGATTAACGGTCGCCTTGACTACCACTTGACCATCACGAGTGAGCCGAATAGCTGCTCCTTCGAAACTTCTGGCTTTCGGTCAGCGCAACGATGACAAATGCATCGAGAAGACCACCGCGAGGCCTAGCCGGCGCGGCGACCATCTCGACCCCGACAAGCAACCAACCAGATTTCTCCTCATTGCTTAACGGGAGAGAGCACTTCAATCTTGTTTGTCAAGAAATTTGCAAAGGCGGTGATTGAAGTATTCGGGGCAGAGTATTTTGAGAGCCTTGCCAAGACATTCGAAGGCTTCTAGAAATGAACAAAGCACGTGGGTTTCTAGGTATGCTCAGCTTAATTGATTGCATGCACTAAAGGTGGAGGAACTACACGGCAACATGGCATGGTCAGTTCAAAGGATGCCGCCATCATTCTTGAAGCCGTGCCCGATCAAGAGACATGGATTTGGCATGCATATGCTGGGATCCTGGATCTTGCAATGACATCAGTGTGTTGCAGCAATCGCCACTCTCTACATGGTTAGCCAATGAAGAATTACCACCGATGAAGTTTCAAGCAAATGGTCACACATACAACATGGGTTACTACCTTGCAGATGGGATATATCCGAAGTGGGCTACTTTTGTGAATCCAATTTCAAGCCCCCAGGGTAAGAAATAACTACATTTCCATAATTCTCAAGCGCTGCCAGGAAAGATGTGAGAGGGCTTTGGGGATTTTGCAATCCTACTTTGCTATTGTTCAAGGACCGGCTAGGTTTTGGAATCAAGATATCCTTTCGTACATCATCACGACCGCCGTGATCCTGCACACCATGATCATTGAGAGTGAGCGTGAGAAAGATTTGGATTACACCTTGTATGAATTAATGGGACAGTCGACGTGACCGCATAGAAGGGAAGATTGCATCCCATGCTTTCTTGAAGTTGTTGGGATACGAGTGTGCAACTATGCATATTAAAAATTTAATCCTACCACACATATCACCCATGACCATGCTTAGGAGATAGATCACGGGATTACCACTAGAGGCTTAGTCCTTGCGGTTGAAGAAGTGTTGAAGTAGCGCGTCGCCGGAGTCGTCTCCACCTCGGTCTCCCTCGAATAGCTTGGTCACCGGATCCCTCGTATAGGTTCGCTAGAGTAGCGCAAGTGCACTACAACTAATGGTATCCGCACGTATGAGACGAACATCGGGCGGTAGACTGCTAGGACTGATCACACACTTGAGCTAAGTGGAGGTGGCTAGATAGAACACATGCATACCCTAACTGGTGCAATTATTTGAGATCATCTGTTACCGTAATTGGTACCACTCCCTTCCACTTTTTCGATAAAGGGTAAATTTTATTGGCTCTAAATGGAGCATCAAGAGGATACAAACACTATGAGCACACATTCGACCTATGCATGGTTAGGATGCACACAACCAAAACCAACACACATAAAAGATGTTGCAAAGTGATATAATACCAAAGCTAGGAGTAGGCGAGGAAAAAGAAAAAAACAAAGCGATCAGATCCGCAATCGACAAACTATAATAATAACCATATCCGCACCAACCATCTCATGACTCCACATGAACCACAAAGTTCTTCAAGTGCAATGCCTTCAGGGAGCGACGCTGACAGATTTGCCGCAACCGAATCCAACCATAAAGGACAGAATCTAGGTTTTCACCATGAAGAATCAGCCAAAGCATATCTGAGCAATGCCTTCAAGAAAGTAATGACGCAAAAAATATCGCCATTGCTAGGTATAACTCGAGCCGTACCTAGGCTTTCACCCTGAAGCTCGAGACCGAATGCATGTAGCACCACCAACAAAGTCACTTATGTGTTGTCGCCATCATTTTTTGCGATCCAAACAACTACATGCGATGTGCAACCGCCGCCGCTGCACAACCATCCCTTTGCGTCAAACCTTCGACCATAATTTTCATCTCACCGCTAAAGTCAACCATCGGATCTGGAGAGATGAACCCTCTTTGAAGACCTTGCGTTGCCAACCGCTGTCGTGGAGCCATAGGAGGTTGTTGTAGTCTGCACGCACCACCATCCGACTGGTCGGATCTGGATCACAACCACCACCCTCCGAGGACGGCGCACCCGCATGGAGAGAAGAAAAACCCGCCATGGAGCCTCATAGTAGCCGAACCAAGGAAGCTAGATCTGGCTGAGAATGACCTGATATAGCTGTCCCATGCAGCGCCTCGCCGCACAACACGCGGATAAGGAGGCAGGCCACCAGCCCAGCTTTGCCGAAACCGAGCAACCATGATGAGTGTTATTTTTACACTCCTCTACCATGAGTTTAAACCGATATATTTCATTAAAACCAAGATATTCGCTCCGATATTGCCACTAATGACTAATAAATGCATATGATTCCAAATATCCTATCTTTATTTTGTTTCTACAGGAAATTGGCCAGGGTTCGGACGAAATCAAGCCAATACATGGAAAAGTAGTAAAGTGGAGAGAGAGGAGATCAAGTGGGAGGCGCACCAGCAGAGACAGAGCAAAAGACGGTGTTTCTTATGACCACGCCCGCTCGTATGTGCGGTCGTATGCCATGGAAACCAAGGCGTCTCGTCCACCTGAAAGAAAAAAAATTCATAATGAAATATTTAAAATTCATAATGGAGACAAGAATCATTGTGGCAAAGATAAAAGGATCTTCAATCACGAAGAAAAATTATCTAAGTCATGATTTCAGCAAAACACTCAGATAATTGTGGAATTATTTCTTACCGATATGCTTTTATTAATTTTGGGGATATGCACTTGAAACAACATGTACACCAAACAGAGCACCACCTTATAGTCTGGCAAGACAACACCATATGAGTTATGGGGTACACAATCTAGATAAATGCTAATTTTTTGGTGACCCCAAAACATAATTGGGTATTCCTTCTACTAAAAGTTCAAGGACAAAGTGTTTGTCGCAAACAATGAACACTTCCTCAAGGAGTTTTCTTGCTAAAGAAGTAAGTGGGAGGACAGTGGAGCTTGATAAGACTACTGAATCTCTGGCGGAATTAAAAGGGATTAACAAATCGGAAGTTCTTCCAAGAGTTATCCACACAACTGAGCCATGAGTTACTACACCCGTAGAAGCTTGCAACTGAACTTCGTAGATTAGGAAGAGTTTATGAACCTCCTGAATAATCTTAGAGTGAGATATTCATCTTAGAGGAAGATGAACTTGTGCACTACAAGGAAGCGATGGCGACGCCCAGCTCGAAGGAATGGCTTATATCCATGCACACCAAAATGGAGTTCATATACAGTTAAGTTTGGAACTTGGTTGATCCTCCAGAAGCCATAGAGATCATATACAGCAATTACGTTTAGAACTTGGTTGATCCTTCATAAGGTATGAAGTAAATGGGATGGATGTCAAAACTAGTTTACTAAATGGAAAGGATGCATGAATGATAAAATGGGAAAGTTATATAGATCCTCAGAATACCGGATGAGTGTGCAAGCTTCAAAAGGTTTTTGTGTTTTGAAGCAAGTAAGGAGCTGGAATCAAGATGAGTAAACCCCATCATTTTACCCTTAATGGAAACAATACAAATACGTGCCTCGCTACCCTTTCCATCACGAGGTGAGTACACAGTGCAAGATTGAATCCATTACAAAGCACCTCTCCCACTGAAGATAAATTAATCTAGTTGGCCAAACAAAATGGATAGATCAGAGAGAAATACAAAGCTGTAACAATCATGCATACCAAATTACAACAAAGACTCAATTACTTCCAATGAATAATCTGATCATAAACGCACAATTCATCAAATCCCAACAAACACACCGCAAAAGAAGATTACATCTGATAGAACTCCATGGAGATCATGGAGAACTTTGTATCAAAGATCAAAGAGAGAGAAGAAGCCATCTAGCTACTAGATATGGACCTATAGATCTGTGGTAAACTACTCACACATCATTGGAGGGGAGCAAAGGTTAATGTAGAAGCCTGTCGTGATCGATTACCCCTCCAGTAGAGTACCAGAAAAGGCCTCCAGAGGGGATTGCAGAAGGATAGATTCTTGCAGCGGCGAAAAAAGTGTTTCGGGTGGCTCTCTATTGGTCTTAGGATTTATGGGAATTTATGAAGTTGGAATTAGGTCAAACGGAGCTCCGTGGGTCCCACAAGCTCAGGGGGCACGCCTGCTGAGCTTGTGGCGCTCTCATAGCTCCCCTGGTCTCCTCCCAAGGCTCCTAGGGTCCCTTCTAGTCTAGAAAAAATCATTGTAAAGTTTTATCATGTTTCGACTTCATTTGGTATTGATTTCCTAAAAAAACTAAAAACATGCAGGAAACAAGAACTGGGACTTGGCACTGAGTTAATAGGTTAGTTTCCAAAAATGATATAAAATTACATATAAAGCATCTAGAATTGATAATATAATAGCATAAAACAATAAAAAAAGTAGATACATTGGAGACATATCATACACCGTTTTCTACTCTGTTCTCTTTATGCATTTTGGTCCAGGGCTTCGTACGACCCTTCATACGAGTGGTTGTACTCGCATAATAGGTCGTCATTCGCTCTGGTCTTCTAATGCGTTCTAGCCAAAGTTTCATACGACCATTTATACGAGCGGTTATACTCATATGAAAGGTGATCGATCTCTTTGGACACTATGATGTCTGGTTCACTCCTTCTGTGTGAGCACACATACAAGCTCGTTCGCTCATACGTTAAGCCTTCTTTTGCTCTGTTGCTATTTCTGCAATATTTCCTCCTCTTTTATCATTTCTTCAATATTTCTCCTACAACAGAAAGTCATAATAGACTCCCTCGAGTGTTGTTTATCCAAAATCTTTCATGAGAGCATTCTAACTAAAATAAATACTCATTAAACTTAATAAAATGATGGGTTGCCTCCCACTAAGCATTGGATTTTATGTTGCTAAGCTCGACCTTGTACCTCAGGGTGATCTTAGGTCTCCAGTGGCCTGAGATTTGCCTTATTTACCACACATATTCGTTTGGGATGTGGAATGTACTCATCTTTCCTCCAGGTTTCTTCGGGAAATATCTCATGATTTCTTCGTAATTTTTTTATGCAAATGACTTTCCCTTCTACACAATCCAACATTGCACCCATGCTATTCAAAAATGGTCTCTCAAGGATGATAGATAATTTTTCATCTTCACGCATATTGAGTATAATAAAATCAATGGGTATGATATGCCCATCTAATCTCAGTGGCACATCTTCGGCCACTCCTATTGGTTTCTTTGTAGACTTATGGGACATCTGCAAGGTTATGCCTGCAGGGATACACTCTCCCAAGTTCAACCTGCGATAGAGAGCTAGAGGCATCACAATGACTCTAGCTCCAATATCACAAAGTGCATTATTTATATTAATGTTACCAATTGAACAAGAGATTGTAGGTATACCTGGATCTACTAGATTTGCTGCTACCTTGTCCTCGAATGGGTACTTCGTTATCATGGCCACCTGTTCTTTCAAATTCCAACTTCTTTCATTGTTCACAATATCACGCACGAACTTAGCAAAAGTAGGAATATTTAATGTATCACTTACATGCAATGAAACTCTAAGATTCGATATAGCTTGCAACAAGGATGAATAGAGTTCATTGTTTGAACATGCCTAACAACTTTAGGTTAAGGAAGGGTTTTCTTCATTTTAACTTTCTCTTTTTCTTTCTCCTTCTATTTACCTTTATCTTGATTTCTTGAAGCTTGATTACTTTCTCCCCTAGTTGGATAGGGTGGTTTAGTTCTCTTTTCCACCCTAGGTTCTTCAGGCATGTCAGCTTTTGGGACAACTTCTTCGTTATTATCATTACCATCAAAAGTTTCTAGTCGGTGTCAAACTCTTTGTCATTCTTCCCTTCTGCTTCATTATTTTGTGCATCTTATATGGTGGGTTTATGGTACTGGCGAAAGTTGCGCGGTACTAGAGAGGCTAGCAATGGTGGAAGGGTGAGAGTGCGTATAATCCATGGACTCAACATTAGTCATAAAGAACTCACATACTTATTGCAAAAATCTATTAGTTATCGAAACAAAGTACTACACACATGCTCCTAGGGGGATATATTGGTAGGAAAATACCATCGCTCGTCCCCGACCGCCACTCATAAGGAAGACAATCAAAAAATAAATCATGCTCTGACTTCATCACATAACGGTTCACCATATGTGCATGCTACGAGAATCATAAACTTTAACACAAGTATCTCTCAAATTCACAACTACTCAACTAGCATGACTCTAATATCGCCATCTTCATATCTCAAAACAATCATCAAGTATCAACCTTCTCATAGTATTCAATGCACTTTATATGAAAGTTTTTATTATACCCATCTTGGATGCCCATCATATTAGGACTAGTTTCATAACCAAAGCAAACTACCATGCTGTTCTAAAGACTCTCAAAATAATATAAGTGAAGCACGGGAGTTCATCTATTTCTATAAAATAAAACCACCGCCATGCTGTAAGAAGATATAAGTGAAGCACTAGAGCAAACGACAAACTACTCCGAAAAATATAAGTGAAGCTCAATGAGTAGTCGAATAATTAAGCAACTACGTGAAGACTCTCTAACATTTAAGAATTTCAGAACTTGGTATATTATTCAAACAGCAAGCAAATCAAAAGAAAATAAAATGACGCTCCAAGCAAAACACATACCATGTGGTGAATAAAAATATAGCTCCAAGTAAAGTTACCGATGAACGAAGACAAAAGAGGGGATGCCTTCCGGGGAATCCCCAAGCTTAGGCTCTTGGTTGTCCTTGAATATTACCTTGGGGTGCCTTGGGCATCCCCAAGCTTAGGCTCTTGCCGCTCCTCATTCCATAGTCCATCGAATCTTTACCCAAAACTTGAAAACTTCACAACACAAAACTCAACAAAGAACTCGTAAGCTCCGTTAGTATAAGAAAATAAATCACCACTTAGGTACTGTTGTGAACTCATTATAAATTCACATTGGTGTTAAACCTACTGTATTCCAACTTATCTATGTTTCATACACTCCGATACTAGCCATAGATTCATCAAAATAAGCAAACAACACACGAAAAACAAAATCTGTCAAAAACAGAACAGTCTGTACTAATCCGTATGAAACATATACTTCTGGAACGCCAAAAATTCTGAAATAAATTCCTGGACGTGAGAAATTTATCTATTAATCATCTTCAAAAGGAATTAACTAAATAGCACTCTCCAGTAAAAATGGCAGCAAATCTCGTGAGCGCTAAAGTTTCTGTTTTTTACAGCAAGATCACAAAGACTTTCCCCAAGTCTTCCCAAAGGTTCTACTTGGCACAAACACTAATTAAAACATAAAACCACATCTAAACATAGGCTAGATGAATTATTTATTACTGAAAATAACCAAAAAGCAAGGAACAAAAATAAAATTGGGTTGCCTCCCAACAAGCGCTATCGTTTAACGCCCCTAGCTAGACATGATGATTTCAATGATGCTCACATAAAGGATAAGAATTGAAACATAAAGAGAGCATCATGAAGAATATGACTAGAACATTTAAGTATAACCCACTTCCTATGCATAGGGATTTTGTGAGCAAACAACTTGAAGGAACAAGAATCAACTTGCATAGGAAGGTAAAACAAGGATAACTTCAAAATTTTCAACACATAGAGAGGAAACCTGATATTATTGCAACTCCTACAAGCATATAGTCCTCCCTCATAATAATTTTCAGTAGCATCATGAATTAATTCAACAATATAACCATCACATAAAGCATTCTTTTCATGATCTACAAGCATAGAAATTTTACTACTCTCCACATAAGCAAAATTCTTCTCGTTCGGAATAGTGGGAGTATCATAAGAAACTCGAATACTATAAATTGTTTCCACATTAAAAGAGTAATGTTTAGAAAAAGGATAATAATAATCATGACAAGTTTTATAAATATAATCATCACTACTTTTTATAGCATAAGTTTCATCACAATAATCATCATAAATAGGAGGCATGCTATCATCATAATAAATTTGCTCATCAAAACTTGCGAGACTAAAAATATCATCTTCATTAAACATAGCATCCCCAAGTTTGGGACAAACATTAATTACAGCAAATACATTATCAAACATGTCATTCTCATCAAACATAGCATCCCCAAGCTTGGGCTTTTTCATATCATAAGCATAATCACTCTCATCATTGATAGTATGGATAGCACCAATAGTATAACAATTATCATCATCACAATGAGTAATAGGAGCAACATCATTTGGGAGGGATACATTTTTACCTTTGCTCCTCTGTCTTTTCTTTCTCTTCTTCACATCATGTGTGGGTTTAATCCTCTTTTCGGAGCTCCTTATTAATGAGATTGGTTGAATAGAAGGCTCCTCCTCGTTACCTGATTCATCATAAGAAATAATAGGAGGATATTGGGAAGTCTCTTCACTTTCATTAGTATTATCTTCATCTTCTATTTGTTTTCTTGTCTTAATGTAATTGGCAATATAAGGATTTTCAATGCAATTCACCGCACAATACATATAAATTTCCTCTAGATCAAAATCAAGAACTTTATCAAGGGCAAATTCTGGAATATCCTTAGTTATATGTTTCATTTCTTCATAACCCAGAAGCAAACTAAGTTCATTATGATGCGCGAGGGAAATCAAGTCATCACAATTTTTGGACACGATTCGATCATGAAACAATTTGCATTGGATACTTAAATGACCACGTTCATTGCAAAGTTCACAAGGATGGCTAAGAAAATTTAAATTTTCAGCACAAACATCTAGACTTTCTTGCAACCATTTAGTTTGTAAATACTTATGCCTCTTGCAAAATCTATCTTCCCTATTTGGTGTGTACTTGCAAACTCTATGCACTCCACAAAAATTGACATGCTTATAAGAGACATTTTCATCATGACTAGTGCAATCATCATTAGTACTATGGGTATTCAAAGAGTTCATACTAACAACATTACCATCATGCTCATCATTCAAAGATTTAGTGCCAAACATTTTAATGCATTCTTCTTCTAGCATTTTGGCACAATTGTCGGAATCCTTATTGTCATGAAAGATATTAAAAAGATGAAGCATATGAGGTACCCTTAGTTCCATTTTTTTAGTTTTCTTTTATAAACTAAACTAGTGATAAAACAAGAAACTAAAAGATTCGATTGCAAGATCTAAAGATATACCTTCAAGCGCTAACCTCCCCGGAAACGGCGCTAGAAAAGAGCTTGATGTCTACTACACAACCTTATTCTTGTAGACGTTGTTGGGCCTCCAAGTGCAGAGGTTTGTAGGACAGTAGCAAATTTCCCTCAAGTGGATGACCTAAGGTTTATCAATCCGTGGGAGGCGTAGGATGAAGATGGTCTCTCTCAAACAACCCTGCAACCAAATAACAAAGAGTCTCTTGTGTCCCCAACACACCCAATACAATGGTAAATTGTATAGGTGCACTAATTCGGCGAAGAGATGGTGATACAAGTGCAATATGGATGGTAGTTATAGGTTTTTGTAATCTGAAAATATAAAAACAGCAAGGTAACTAATGATAAAAGTGAGCACAAACGGTATTGCAATGCTAGGAAACAAGGCCTAGGGTTCATACTTTCACTAGTGCAAGTTCTCTCAACAATAATAACATAATTGGATCATATAACTATCCCTCAACATGCAACAAAGAGTCACTCCAAAGTCACTAATAGCGGAAAAAAAACGAAGAGATTATTGTAGGGTACGAAACCACCTCAAAGTTATCCTTTCTGATCGATCTATTCAAGAGTCCGTAGTAAAATAACACAAAGCTATTCTTTCCGTTCGGTCTATCATAGAGTTCGTACTAGAATAACACCTTAAGACACAAATCAACCAAAACCCTAATGTCACCTAGATACTCCAATGTCACCTCAAGTATCCGTGGGTATGATTATATGATATGCATCACACAATCTTAGATTCATCTATTCAACCAACACAAAGAACTTCAAAGAGTGCCCCAAAGTTTCTACTGGAGAGTCAAGACTAAAACGTGTGCCAACCCCTATGCATAAGTTCACGAGGTCACGGAACTTGCAAGTTGATCACCAAAACATACATCAAGTGGATCACGTGATATCCCATTGTCACTACAGATAAGCACATGCAAGACATACATCAAGTGTTCTCAAATCCTTAAAGACTCAATCCGATAAGATAACTTCAAAGGGAGAACTCAATCCATTACAAGAGAGTAGAGGGGGAGAAACATCATAAGATCCAACTATAATAGCAAAGCTCGCGATACATCAAGATCGTGCCGAATCAAGAACACGAGAGAGAGAGAGAGATCAAACACATAACTACTGGTACATACCCTTAGCCCCGTGGGTGAACTACTCCCTCCTCGTCATGGAGAGCGCCGGGATGATGAAGATGGCCACCGGAGAGGGATTCCCCCCTCCGGCCGGGTGCCGGAACGGGTCTAGATTGGTTTTCGGAGGCTACGGAGGCTTCTGGCGGCGGAACTCCCGATCTAGGTTATGTTCTGGGGGTTTCTGTATATATAAAATGTTTTGGCATCGAGAACAAGTCATGGGGGTCTCCGGGCTGTCCATGAGGTAGGGAGGCGCGCCCCCACCCTCGTGGACAGCCCAGGACTCTTCTCGCCCAACTCTTTTACTCCATGGCCTTCTTCTGGTCCAAAAATAAGTTTTGTGAAGTTTCAGGTCAATTGGACTCCGTTTGTGTCGTGGAATTGTCACGACAGATGTCCTAGTGTGAGCACTTAGTCGTGAGGCCAACGCATCTTTGTAGTAGCGAGAGGGGTTGAGAGAAATCGAGAGACGCAACATAAGACAAGGATTTAGACAGCTTCGGGCCCCAGGAAACATCATCCGGTAATAGCCCTAAATGATGTTTGTGGCTAGATCTCATTATGCTCATGAAGAGTCGCCGCATAAGCCGGCTCCCCCTTTGTGTCTAGCCCTAGATCTTGTTTCTCTGTCCCTCTTGGGGTGCCCTGCCCCTCCTTATATATGTTGAAAGTGCGGGTTACATGACTAGTCATAGTAGGATTAGGATTACTCTATTACAAGTGGAGTCCTAGTCTTGCTTCCTTTGTAGGAGAATATTCCTTAGGCCTTTCTTCTTAAGCCGACCCATCATAACATGAGCCGGCCTTCTGGACCTTGGGCTTTGTTGTCCATCTGACCCACCCACCAGGTTACTAATGAGTCGTCAAGATCAGGTGGGTTATCTGTGAATCGCCAAGCTCCAGGCGGGTCACCAGTGAGTCGCCACGCTCCAACCGGGTCATACATCCAGCGGGTTACACCGCGGGGTATATCCCCGACATTAGCCCCCAGTTTAATTTGGATTTATCCATGTTAAACTGATATGCTACATAAACACAAATACAAATTTGACAGGTTGTGCTCTGGGTAAAAAAATTGTAAGCCGGCACCTGATCATCCTTAAGTCCTTGTCATTTTCTCCTTCTAGAAAATCCGGGTCAATAGGCCGGCTTCATAATCAACTTGCTTGTAGAAGAAATATTGTAAATAAAGAATCCATTTGATTCGGTCTTCAATGCTCTGATTCAAAAATATTGGCCTTCAAATATTCAACTGATATTCAGCCGGCTTGAAGATGTAGAAACTTGCCGGTTTATGATTACCACCATTGTCGGGTTATAAAAACTGATAATTCCGGGTCATGATTGTTGCCAGCGCCTGTTCATGATTGTTGGTGATGTTGGGTCATGATTTTTGCAGACACCGGGTCAATCTGGTTTACTCAAAACTGAAAATTGGAAGATGTTTCTCCCTTATATCCATATTACTTGTAGCCCCCAAGGGCCGGCTCATTATGCAATAATGAGCAGGGACTTTGTAAGTATGATCATGTAGACTTTAGCAGCAACGTGTAGCCCCCAAGGGCCGGCTTAGTAAGATAATACTGAGCTGGGACTTCGTATATAATTCATTGATAATAACATCATATGATGTAATCTCCACCATGGGCTTGAACCCACGTCCATAAGGTTAAGAGATTTGTACTCTACCAACTGAGTAGTGGATCTTTCAATATAATGGACTGAGGCTTGTGTACCTTGAATTTTTGACAGGAGCAATTGGTAGCCCCCAAGGGTCGGCTCATTACAATGTGATGAGTCGGGTCTTCAATAAGGCCAGTAAAAATGATTTTGCATTAGCCCCCAAGTGCCATGGTGCATGCTGGCAGTGACATGAGACTTGCATATTTGATGCAATCTCAATCTGAATAATGTAGCCCCAAGTGCCGGGTCATAAGCCTGCAGCGACTCGGGACTATTCCTTCCATTGTAGAATAAATTATATCCATTGATAAAATAATATCCATTGCGCTGAAGCGACTTTGAAAACCTCAATCGTAATATTGGTTATTGATAACCATAATAAAAATCCAGCCATGTTGGCTATTAAAGATTTGAATATTATAACCCGGTTTGAAAAACCGGTTCCTGTGATATTGAATCGTACTGCCGGTTTAGGATACACGTGCAGTAAGGGTGATAACCCAATCTTTAGAAGCCAAAAACTTCCAAATGTTTATGATTGTCATATATGGCGACTTATCATCCAAAGTCAAGCTGGGTTAATCGAAACCACATATATGCTTCAGATATGAACAAAAAACCCAAAAGGCCGTTTTCAAAAAACTTAAGCAAAATAGAAAGAAGAATTGAGGCTTCTGATTTGAATACGACCAGTAAACCGGACCAAAGGGGTTAAGCTAGGATTCAAATATGATCATGTAGCCCCCAGTGGCTTTGGCGTTGCGTTCTCTTTGGTTCGAATACGACCTATGTTTGAACAGGAAGCCCCCAAATGACCTTGAGAGGTTTTTAACGACCCTGATTCGAATACGATCCAAGTCGGACCCAAAATGGGTTAAGCTATGATTCGAATACGATCAAGAAGCCCCCTAGTGAGTTTGGCATTGCGCCGATCAAGAGGGTACCGATAGCTATGTTCTCTTTGGTTTGTATACGACCTATGTGTGAACAGGAAGCCCCCAAGTGATATATTTCTGAGCTGTGCTCGCCGGGTGCCTATGTTTTAGTTGTGCTGTGCAACAAACTCTCTTTGGTCCCTATAATTTTTCCTGAAAACTCAAACTTGAGCCGGATTGTAAACCGAAGCATCATTGTGAGCCAGAAATTTTCTGATGGCCTTTAATTTTTTTCACCAATAGGCAGTAGCCTCCAGGGCTGGGTTAATTTCCCTCAAATGACCCAGAGTTCTTGAATTCACTAAAACCGGCCAATTTTGCTAGTCATGTCTGTGTAGCCCCCGAGTCTTAAGACGACCCGAGGAGTTGTCTTGAGATTCTCCATATTTGACCGTGATATAAACCAGTATGAGTCATTCAATAACTCAGTGATATAGTAACCCCTTTTGCAGTAGACAATTTGTCCTGCATTGGAGAACTTACAAGCTAGAGCAATTTCTCTTTTAAAGAAAGCAATATGTAATATAAAAATATACCGAGTAGATTTCACCTGATACGTCAAGCCAATAGTCATCCGCCATGGAGTTGATAATTCCAACGATGAAGCTGAAATCAATCATGGGTGAGTCGGCCGCGGGCACAGACAGATGAGTCAGCCGTGGCGTTGTAAGCCGGTGCAGTCGGGCGAGTCAATCGCAGGCGCGGTAAACCGCACAGACAACGAGTCAATCACGGGCGCGGTCTCGGCAAGTTGATGTTGATCGAGCTGCACGGGCGGCGGCTTGCGCACACCCGTTCAACAGCAAGCGGGCGCGGACGCCGGGGCATGATGATGCTACACACAATTCATAGGCACATCATGGCACCACCTTGATAATGAATCATTGTCCTGCGCATAAAAATATATAGATCAAAGTAATTGTTCTATGATGGAAACAATATGTTTTAATAAAATAGACTTAGATGGATATCACCTGATTTGTTCGGATGACCGATGGTCGCTATATATAGCGTCCCTGAATAATTTTTCAACACAGTTGCTGATCACTTTGACTTTTCTTCAAAACCAGTCCCCCTTATCCCTTTTAGTAGGAATCGGGCGGCTGAGCAGTCGGAGGAAAGCAGCGGGTGACCAGCGAGGCAGAAGCAGCCATCGCAGCAACTTGGAGTGGCAGGCGTCTCGATGGGATGGAGCCCCTGCAACAAGGCGGCTCGGGCCGTGGACACGGCGGGTCATAATAATGGAGGCGGAGCTTGCCATCGCGGCTTAGAGAAGCAGGGCGGCTCGACGACCCGGAGTGATGCAACTTGGCGACGGTGTCTTGAAATCAATAGCAGAGATAAACAGAGGAGGCTCCGGTGGTGGTTCCTTGAGGCCGCGGAGACGCGCCGGTTTAACTTGAAGGCGAGGCAAGGCCGATGGACCGGCGTTGGTGAGTTGGAGCAACAAAGCGGGACTACAGCGGCGAGTCACAACAGCTCGACGACGGCGGCTGAAGCAGGCCGCGCTAGCAAGGACAACCCGGCAGCATGGCTGCGGGTCTCAGTTGTGGATGCATTTGAAGTGAGCTGAGACAGTCGGCGGCTCAAGGCAAACTTGCGGCCACAGCAGCCAAGGCAGCCGCGGATCAACAAGGGCGGAGACGGTGACTTGGCAGAGGTACGAGGGCAATGGTGAGTATTCGGGTCGAGGCTGCAATGGCGGAATGATGCATCGGCAATGGCAGAGCCGCAACGGTGTAGGAGCGGCGAGTCGACACAGGCTGAGCCAGCTAGCGGCTAGACCGGCTGGCTTAAGGTGCACGGCTTCGTAGTGGACGCAACGATTTGTAGCGCGGGTGGCTCTGGGTGGCGTCGACTGTTAAAGCAAGGCTGCAGCCGACGCGGGCGTCGCAGGCACGTGGAGACAGGTCGCTGTGATGAGAGTCCAGCAAGATGGGTCAACGAGGCAGCAGCTTGCGACAGCAGTGGCCTCGAGGTGGAACCGGCAGTTTACTAGTGGTGGTTTGAAGGTGCGGTAGGTTGGCGATGCTCCGGCCGCGAGGTGTGGTGCAGGTGAAGACGGATTGGTGTAGCGAGGCGTGGACCATAGCCGTAAAAGAGAAATCCGAGTGGTCGAGGCGGTTCAGAAGCGAGGCGAGGCTACGTGGCCACAGTAGTTTGAAGAATCCGGGCCGTACCCGTCTCTGGATCGTGGCCTCCTTTTTGTAAACCGTGCTAGTGCTAGTACTAGCAGTAATTCACCTCTTCCAATTGGGCCCAGGTTTTGGTTTCCTTTGTCTTGTACCCAGACTCACGTGTGTGGCTCTTTTTTTAGTTTTGGAATTCTTTCCATCGCTAGATTCAATCTCAATTGGATCAAGTAATTCTTTTTTAGAAATTAGCATCTACACTCGTCCAGGGCGAGTCGAGGCAGGAGGCTGGAGTTTAATAAATCACCTTGGAACAAACATCGAGAGGTGGATTGACCACAACCCGGCGGATCGGACAGAACTACCACCGCAGAATTTTTCCTGTCCGTCTCAGCGTAGCAGCGGCTGTTTGGGTGCAAGCCTAAAATCTTTGTCTCGATCTTGTACCCGTCGTTCCTAACCGTCTGTGCTGGCTGACCCGCCCAACAAAATCGATGCCGAGGCAGATCCTTCCCAACCGGCGCTTTTTTATTCGAGAAAACATAAACTTTTTGATCCCTTAGAAAATCCTTCCAAAAACTCAATACCACCGTGCGCGGGCCCCATGATGGGCGCCAACTGTCGTGGAATTGTCATGGCAGATGTCCTAGTGTGAGGACTTAGTCGTGAGGCCAACGCATCTTTGTAGTAGCTTGAGAGGGGTTGAGCGGAATCGAGAGATGCAACATAAGACAAGGATTTAGACAGCTTCGGGCCCTGGGAAACATCATCCAGTAATAGCCCTACATGATGTTTGTGGCTAGATCTCATTATGCTCATGAGAGAGTTGCTGCATAAGCCGGCTCCCCCTTTGTGTCTAGCCCCAGATCTTGTTTCTCTATCCCTCTTGGGGTGCCCTACCCCTCCTTATATATGTTGAAAGGGCGGGTTACATGACTAGTCATAGTAGGATTAGGATTACTCTATTACAAGTGGAGTCCTAGTCTTGCTTCCTTTGTAGGAGAATATTCCTTAGGCCTTTCTTCTTAAGCCGACCCATCATAACGTGAGCCGGCCTTCTGGGCCTTGGGCTTTGTTGTCCATCTGACCCACCCGCCGGGTTACTAATGAGTCGTCAAGATCAGGTGGGTTATATGTGAATCGCCAAGCTCCAGGCGGGTCACCAGTGAGTCGCCACGCTCCAGCCGGGTCATACATCCGGCGGGTTACACCGCGGGGTATATCCCCGACAGTTTGGTTTTCCTTTTTTGCGATACTCAAAAACAAGGGAAAAAACAGAAACTTGCACTGGGCTCTAGGTTAATAGGTTAGTCCCAAAAATCATATAAAATACTCCCTCCATAAACTAATATAAGAGCATTTAGATCACTACTTTAATAATCTAAACGCTCTTATATTAGTTTACAGAGGGAGTAGCATATAAATGCATATAAAACATTCAAGGTTGATAATATAATAGCATGAAACAATCAAAAATTATAGATACGTTGGAGACGTATCAATGATCGGGTGTGATAGACTCTATGTTCACATACAACGGGTCTAAAACAGTTTTGCACATGTAGAATACTTGGCTTAAACTGGACGAGCCTAGCATGTACAAACATGGTCTCGATACACTGGAGACCGAAAGGTCGAACATGAGTCATATAGTAGATATGATCAACATGAAGATGTTCACCATTGATTACTACCCCATCTCACGCGATGATCAGACATGGGTTAGTCGATTTGGATCATGTATCACTTAGACAACTTGAGGGATGTGGATTTAAGTGTGAGTTCATTAGTATTTGATTAATTGAACTTAATTTATCATGAACATAGTCTTGATAGTATTTGCATATCTATGTTGTAGATCAATGTCCCGTGTTACCGTTCCCTTGTATGTTTAATGCGTTCCTAGAGGAAACTAAGTTGAAAGATGATGGTAGCAATAATGCGGACTGGGTCCGTGATCTGAGGATTATCCTTATTGTTGCACAAAAGAATTATTTCCTTGATGAATCGCTAGGTGACAGACCTATTGCAGGAGCTGATGCAGATGTTATGAACGATTGGCAAGCTTGATATGATGATTACTTGATAGTTTAGTGCGCCATGTTTTACAGCTTAGAAACGGGACTTCAAAGACGTTTTTGAATGCCATGGAACATATGAGATGTTCCAAGAGCTAAAATTGGTATTTCAGACTTGTGCTCGTGTTGAGAGGCATGAGACCTCTGACAAGTACTTTGCCTACAAGATGGAGGAGAATAGCTCAGCCAGTGAGCATATGCTCAGAATGTCTGGGTACTATAATCGCTTGAATCAAGTGCGAGTTAATATTCCAGATAAGATAGTGATTGACAGAGTTCTCCACTCACTATCACCAAGCTACTAGAGCTTTGTGATGAACTATAATATGCAAGGAATGACTAAAACGATTTCTGAGCTCTTTGCGATGCTGAAATCGGCGGAGGAAGAAATCAAGAAAGAGCATCCACTGTTGATGGTTAATAAGACCACTAGTTTTAAGAGAAAGGGCAAGGGGAAGACATGTAACTTCAAGAAGAATGGCAAGCAAGTTGACGCTCCTGTGAAAAAACCCAAAGATAGACCCAAGCCTCAAACTGAGTGCTCCAACTGCAAAGAAAATGATCACTGGAACCGAAACTACCCCAAATACTTGGTGGATAAGAAGGATGGCAAAGTGAACAAAGGTATATTTGATATACATGTTATTGATGTGTACCTTACTAGTGTTCGTAGTAGCCCCTGGGTATTTGATACCAATTCAGTCGCTAAGATTAGTAACTCGAAACAGGAGTTGCAGAATAAACATAGACTAGTTAAGGGTGAGGTGACGATGTGTGTTGGAAGTGTTTCCAAGATTGATATGATCACCATCGCACACTCCCTCTACCTTCAGGATTAGTGTTGAGCCTGAATAAATGTTATTTGATGTTTGTATTGAGCATGAACAAGATTAGATCGTGTTTATTGCAATACGATTATTCATTTAAGTCAGAGAATAATTGTTGTCCTGTTTACATGAATAAAACCTTTTATGGTCATACACCCAATGTGAATGGTTTATTGAATCTTGATCGTGGTGATACATATATTCATAATATTGATGCCAAAATATGCAAAGTTGATAATGATATTGCGACATACTTGTGGCACTACCGTTTAGGTCATATTGGTGTAAAGCGCATGAAGAAACTCCATGTAGATGGACTCTTGGAATCACTTTATTATGAATAATTTGATACTTGCGAAACATGCCTCATGGGAAAGATGACTAAAACCCCATTCTTTGGAACAATGGAGCAAGCTAATGACTTATTGGAAATAATACATACCGATGTATGCGGTCCGATGAGTGTTGATGCATGTGGCGGGTATTGTTATTTTCTAACCTTTACACATGATTTGAGTAGGTATAGGTATATCTACTTAATGAAATACAAATATGAAACATTTGAAAAGTTCAAAGAATTTTAGAGTGAAGTAGAGAATCATCATAACAAGAAAATAAAGTTTCTACGATCTGATCGTGGAGGTGAATATTTTTGTTACGAGTTTGGCCTTCATTTAAAACAATGTGGAATTGTTTCACAACTCATGCCACATGGAACACCAAAGCGTAATGGTGTGCCCGAACGTCGTAACCATACTTTTTAGATATGGCGCGTTCTGTGATGTCTCTTACCGATTTACCACTATCGTTTTGGGGTTATGCATTAGAGACAGCCGCATTCACGTTAAATAGGGCACCGTCTAAATCCGTTGAGACGACACCGTATGAACTATGGTTTGGCAAGAAACCTAAGCTGTTGTTTCTTAAAGTTTGGGGATGTGACACTTATGTCAAAAGGCTTCAACCTAATAAGCTCGAACCCAAATCGGAGAAGTGCGTCTTCATAGGATACCCTAAGGGAACTATTGGGTACACCTTCTACCACATATCCGAAGACAAGATCTTTGTTGCCAAGAATGGTTCCTTTCTAGAGGAGTTTCTCTCGAAAGAAGTGAGTGGGAGAAAAGTAGAACTTGATGAGGTAATTGTACCTTCTCTCGAATCGGAAAGTAGCACATCAGAGAAAACCATTCCCCTGATGCCTACACCAACTGGAGAGGAAGCTAATAATGATGATCATGAAACTTCGGATCAAGTTACAACTGGACCTTGTAGGTCGACCAGAGCACGTTCCACACCAGAGTGGTATGGTAATCCTATCCCGGAAGTTATGTTATTAGACCATGGTGAACCTACGCACTATGAAGAAGCTATGATGAGCCCAAAATCCGGTAAATGGCTTGAGGCCATGAAATCTGAGATAGGAACCATGTATGAGAACAAAGTATTGACTTTGGTGGACTTGCCCGATAATCGGCAAGCGATTGAGAATAAATGGATCTTCAAGAAGAAGACATACGCTGATGGTAATGTCACTATCTACAAAGCTCGACTTATCGCAAAAGGTTTTCGACAAGTTCAAGGAGTTGACTACGATGAGACTTTCTCACCCGTAGTGATGCTTAAGTCTGTCCGAATGATTTTAGCAATTGCCACATTTTATAATTATGAAATCTAGCAAATGGACGTCAAAACTGCATTCCTTAATGGATTTCTTAAAGAAGGGTTGTATATGATGCAACCAGAAGGTTTTGTCGATCCTAAAGGTGCTAACAAAGTGTGCAAGCTCCAGCGATCCATCTATGGACTGGTGCAAGCATCTTGAAGTTGGAATATACACTTTTATGAGGTGATCAAAGCATATGGTTTTATACAGACTTACGGTAAAGCTTGTATTTACAAGAAAGTGAGTGGGAGCTCTGTAGCATTTCTGATATTATATGTAAATGACATATTGTTGATTAGAAATGATTTAGAATTTCTAGATAGCATAAAAGGATACTTGAATAAGATTTTTTCAATGAAAAACCTCGGTGATGCTACTTACATATTGGGCATCAAGATCTATAGGGATAGATCGAGATGCTTAATAGGACTTTCACAAAGCACATACCTTGGAAAAAGTTTTGAAGAAGTTCAAAATGGATCAATCAAAGACATGGTTCTTGCTGTTGGGCCTCCAAACGCAGAGTTTTGTAGGACAGTAGCAATTATCCCTCAAGTGGATGACCTTGTTGGGGAACGTAGTATTTCAAAAAAAAATCCTACGATCACGCGAGATCTATCTAGGAGATGCATAGCAACGAGACAGGAGAGTGTGTCCACATACCCTCGTAGACCAAAAGTGGAAGCGTTTAGTAACGCGGTTGATGTAGTTGAACGTCTTCACGATCCAACCGATCCAAGTACCGAACATACGGCACCTCCATGTTCAGCACACATTCATCATGATGACGTCCCTCGAGCTCTTGACCCATTTGAGTATGAGGGTGAGTTTCGTCAACACGACAGCGTGGCGACGGTGATGATGAAGTTATCGGCGCAGGGCTTCGCCTAAGCACTACGACGATATGACTGAGGTGTTAAACTGTGGAGAGGGGCACCACACACGGCTAAGAGATTGTCTAATGTGCTTTGGGGTGCCCCCTACCCACGTGTATAAAGGAGGGGGGGGGAGGAGGCCGGCCAAGGGGGGCGCGCGTCATAGGGGAGTCCAACTAGGATTCCCAATCCTAGTTGGAGTCCCCTTCCTTTTCCAAGAGGGGGAGAGAGGGAAGGAGGAAGAGAGGGATAAGGAAAGAGGGGGGCCCCGCCCCCTTCCCTAGTCCAATTTGGACTTGCCATGGGGGGGGGGGGGGGGACGAACGACCACCCCCTGTGGCCCTTCTCTCCTTTCCACTAAAGCCCATTAAGGCCCAATACTTCCCCGGGGGGTTCCGATAACCTCCCGGTACTCCAAAAAATATCCGAATCACTTAGGAACCATTCCAGTGTCCGAATATAACCTTCTAATATATCGATCTTTACCTCTCGACCATTTCGAGACTCCTCGTCATGTCCGTGATCTCATCCGGGACTCCGAACAAACTTCGGTCATCAAATCACATAACTCATAATACAAATTGTCATCGAACGTTAAGCGTGCGGACCCTACGGGTTCGAGAACTACGTAGACATGACCGAGACACATCTCCGGTCAATAACCAATAGCGGAACCTGGATGCTCATATTGGCTCCTACATATTCTACGAAGATCTTTTATCGGTCAAAGTGCATAACAACATACATCATTCCCTTTGTCATCGGTATGTTACTTGCCCGAGATTCGATCGTCGGTATCATCATACCTAGTTCAATCTCGTTACCAGCAAGTATCTTTACTCGTTCCGTAATGCATCATCACGTAACTAACTCATTAGTCACATTACTTCCAAGGCTTATAGTGATGTGCATTACAGAGAGGGCCCAGAGATACCTCTTTGATACACGGAGTGAAAAATCCTAATCTCGATCTATGCCAACTCAACAAACACCATCGGAGACACCTGTAGATCATCTTTATAATCACCCAGTTACGTTGTGATGTTTGATAGCACACAAGGTGTTCCTCCGATATTCAGGAGTTGCATAATCTCATAGTCAGAGGAACATGTATAAGTCATGAAGATAGCAATAGCAATAAAACTAAATGATCATTATGCTAAGCTAACGGATGGGTCTTGTCCATCACATCATTCTCTAATGACGTGACCCCATTTATCAAATGACAACACATGTCTATGGTCAGGAAACTTAACCATCTTTGATTAACGAGCTAGTCTAGTAGAGGCATACTAGGGACACTCTCTTTGTCTATGTATTCACACATGTACCAAGTTTCCGGTTAATACAATTCTAGCATGAATAATAAAAATTTATCATGATATAATAAAATATAAATAACATCTTTATTATTGCCTCTAGGGCATATTTCCTTCAATCTCCCACTTGCACTAGAGTCAATAATCTAGATTACATAGTAATGATTCTAACACCCATGGAGTCTTGGTGATGACCATGTTTTGCTCATGAGAGAGGCCTAGTCAACGGGTCTGCAACATTCAAATCTGTATGTATCTTGCAAATCTCTATGTCTCCCTCCTTGATTTGATCGCGGATGGAATTGAAGCATCTCTTGATGTGTTTGGTTCTCTTGTGAAATCTGGATTCCTTCGCCAAGGCAATTGCTCTAGTATTGTCACAAAAGATTTTCATTGGACCCGATGCACTAGGTATTACACCTAGATCGAATATGAACTCCTTCATCCAGATTCCTTCATTTGCTGCTTCCGAAGCAGCTATGTACTCCGCTTCACATGTAGATCCCGCCATGACGCTCTGTTTGGAACTGCACCAACTGACAGCTCCAGCATTCAATATAATTACGTATCCGGTTTGTGACTTAGAGTCATCCGGATCAGTGTCAAAGCTTGCATCGACGTAACCATTTATGATGAGCTCTTTGTCATCTCCATAAATGAGAAACATATCCTTAGTCCTTTTCAGGTATTTCAGGATGTTCTTGACCGCTGTCCAGTGATCCACTCATGGATTACTTTGGTACCTCCATGCTAAACTATTAGCAAGGCACACATCAGGTCTGGTACACAACATTGCATACATGATAGAACCTATGGCTGAGGCATAGGAAATGACTTTCATTTTCTCTCTATCTTCTGCAGTGGTTGGGCATTGAGCCTGACTCAATTTCACACCCTGTAACATAGGCAAGAACCCTTTCTTTGACTAATCCATTTTGAACTTCTTCAAAACTGTATCAAGGTCTGTGCTTTGTGAAAGTCCAATTAAGCGTCCTGATCTATCTCTATAGATCTTGATGCCCAATATATAAGCAACTCCACCGAGGTCTTTCATTGAAAAATTCTTATTCAAGCATCCTTTTATGCTATCCAGAAATTTTGTATTATTTCCAATCAACAATATGTCATCCATATATAATATTAGAAATGCTACAGAGCTCCCACTCACTTTCTTGTAAATACAAACTTCTCCAAAAGTCTATATGAAACCATATGCTTTGATCACACTATCAAAGCGTATATTCCAACTATGAGAGGCTTGCTCCAGTCCATAAATGGATCGCTGGAGCTTGCACAATTTTTTAGCACCTTTAGGATCGACAAAACCTTTAGGAACGGGGTCTAGATGGTTTTCGGTGGCTACAGAGCCTTGTGGCGGCGGAACTTTTGATCTAGGGATACCCCGAGGGTTTTTGGAATATTTGGTGATTTATAGGGCAAAGAGGGGGTGTGGGAGGCCACCAAGGTGGGCACAACCCACCTAGGCGCGCCTGGGCCCCAGGCGCGTCCTGGTGGGTTGTGCCCCCCTCGGGGCACCCCCAGGTGCTACTCTGGTCCACTGGATGTCTTCTGGTCTATTAAAAATCCACAAAAAGTTTTGCGGTGTTTGGACTCTGTTTGATATTGATTTCCTGTGATGTAAAAAACAAGCAAAAACCAACAAGTGGCATTGGGCACTGGGTCAATAGGTTAGTCCCAAAAAATGATATAAAGTTGTTATAAAATGATTGTAAAACATCCAAGAATGATAATAAGACAACATGAGTACTTCATAAATTATAGATATGTTGGAATCAGCATCCCCAAGCTTAATTCCTACTCGTCGAGTAGGTAAATGATAAAAGAAATAATTTATGAAGTGTGAATGCTAGCAAAGTGCACAAGTTCGATCAATGACAATTTCAATCACTTTTCCTAGCATCATAACAACAATTCTTTCTTATAAAACTTCTCATGTTAAAGTAGCAACCAATTCACATGTTAGGGCTCAAACAACGAATTCTCTTGAAACTCAACAACCTATGTTCTCAGTCACCAAGCAATTGCAATTCAACTTATTCAACAGAGTCTAAGTAAGAGCTCCACATACTCAACCATCATATAGTCTTCTATGATTGCTAACACTCACCGCATACACATGAGCAAAACGTTTCAACCGGACACATAGAAAGATAGGGGCTTATAATTTTGACTCCCAACGTATTCACCTCAAGGGTGATGTCAACAATAATAACTCATGCTACCCATATCTAACTGGATATATGTGCCTAGATCTTTCCTCACCACATGATGCTTGCCAAAAGAGAAAAATAAAAAGGAATAGAGAGAAAAACTTTGACTCTTGCATGAAAGTAAATACATAAAAGTAAAAGATAGGCCCTTCGCAGAGGGAAGCAGAGGTTGCCATGCGCTTATTTGTTTGTATGCTCAACCCCTTAGTGCAAAAGAACGTCACGTTATATTGCCCCTTATGATAGCAACCTTTATTACGCAGTCTGTCACTTTTATTCTTTGCCATCACAAGTTCATACAACGCTCAATTTTCTCTTACACTAAATGATCTAACACTTTTAGAAGCAATTTTTATTGCCTTATTGCACCGATGACAACTTAATTGAAGGATCTTGCTCAACCCTTAGGTAGGTATGGTGGACTCTTGAAAAATAAGATTTGGGTTTAAGAGTTTTTGGATGCACAAGTAGTATCTCTACTTGGTGCGGAATTTTTGGCTAACAAGGATGGGGGGCAAGCACCACATGTTGAAGGATCTATGACAATATAACTTCTATGTGAATATGAACAAACATAAACCATTACGTTGTCTTCCTTGTCCAACGTCAAATTTTTTGGCATATAATATTTTGATGGGGGCTTACAATCACTAAATATTTCCAAGATAGTGTATTTGCATGTGAAAGTTCTCTTATACTAATTATTCATGAATTGCTTGTATGACCAATATTGTGATTATCAAGCTTCAAAAGATTTCACTTCCTAAACCCAATGTGAAGCTACCACTAGGCATGATATAATTTCAACTTCATGATATTCAATTCATTCGACAATTTACTCATAGGATATAAGTGAAGAATAAGAGTAAATGACAAGCTACTCCAAAAAGATGTAAGTGTAGATCAAGCGAGTAGTTATGTAGATGGGTAGCTATTTGAGGACTCTTTCTTATTAAAAAACTTTCAGATCTCATTATTTTATTGAAACAGCAAGCAAAAACAAAATAAAATGACATTCTAAGAATAGCACACATCATGTGAAGAAGCAAAAACTTAGGCTCAACTGATACTAACCGATAATTGTTGAAGAAGAAAGGTGGGATGCCTACCGGGGCATCCCCAAACTTATATACTTGAGACTTCTTGAAATATTATCTTGGGGTGCCTTGGGCATTCCCAAGATCGAGATTTTGTGTCTCCTTAATTAGCACGGTTTCCCTAAATCTTAAAAACTTCATCCACACAAAACTCAAGAAGAACTCGTGAGATAAGTTAGTATAAACCAATGCAAAAACCTTATCATTCTCTACTGTAGAAAATCACTAAAATTATTAAACATTTCATACTAAATTCCTCTGCATATTTAATACTCATATCCTCAAATAGAATCATTAAACAAGAAAACATATGCAAACATAACAGCAATCTGCCAAAATAGTACAGTCTGCAAAGAATGCAAGAGTATCAATACTTATTTAACTCCAGTAATTATGAAAATTTCACACACTGTAGAAAATTTACCAGATCTTAATATGCAAAAAGTTTCAGCATTTTATCACATTCTGACTTTCCTAGGGAATTTTTGCAACAGCGATAAACTTTCTATTTTGAAACAGCAACATATAGACTTGCAAAATAATCATGGCAAAGGCTATCCTTAGCACTTTTATTAAAATAAAAGATGCAAAACATTAGTATAAATAATATAAATCAAATCCTAAGAAAATAAAATCACGCTCCAAGCAAAACTCATATCATGTGACGAATAAAAATGTAGCTCCAAGTGAGGTTACCGATAATGTTGGAGACGGAAGAGGGGATGCCTTCCGGGGCATCCCCAAGCTTAGTTGCGTGTATCCTCCTTGGATATTAACTTGGGGTGCCCTTGGCATCCCCAATATTAGGGTATTCTCACTCCTTATTCTCCTTATATCGACATCTCACCCAAAACTACTTGAAAACTTCAATCTCACAAAACTTAACGGAACTTCGTGAGATAGGTTAGTATGATAAAGAGCAAACCATTTCACTTTGGTAATGTCAAAGAAAAGATTCATAATTGTTTCCACACAATTCTTACTGTAGCATATCATTTCCACAATTTATATCGAGCAATATAAGCCGTGGAAACAATAAAACAAGCAAACTATGCATTGAAAACATGATCTGTCAAAAACAGAACAGTCTGTAGTAATCTGTACTCCGACCATACTTCTACTACTCCAAAAATTCTTAAATATTAGGACCAGCTGGGAAATTTGTCTATTAATCTTCTTCAAAAAGAATCGGCATTTTATCGCTCTTATGTTAAAAATTAGAATTATTTTCCTGAGTGCAAAAGTTTCTGTTTTTCCGCAAGATCAAATCAACTATCACCGTAGACCATCCCAAAGGTCTTACTTGGCACTTTATTGAAACAAAAGCAATAAAACATGATTACTACAATAGCCTAATTATGTTAACACACAAAAATAGTAGGTAAAAGTGTTGGGTTGTCTCCCAACAAGCGCTTTTCTTTAATTCCTTTTAAGCTAGGCATGATGAGTTCAATGATGCTCGCATAAAAGAAAAGGATTGAAACATAAAAAAGCATCATGAATAGATTCATCAATATAACCATCACACAAACCATTATTTTCATGATCGAAAAGCATAGAAAATTTATTACTCTCCATATAAGCAATTTTATTTTCATTCGCAATGGTGGGAGTCGCATATGAAACTCGAATGCTATAAATTGTTTCCACATTAAAAGAGTAATGTTCAGAGAAAGGTTAATCATAACTATGACAAGTTTTATAAATATAATCATCACTACTTTTTATAACATAACTATCATCACAATAATAATCATAAGTAGCAACATTGTTCTCATCATAGATAGGTGGCATGCAATCATCATAGAAAATTTGATCATTCAAAGTAGGGGGACTAAAAATATCATCTTTATTAAGAATATCATCCCCAAGCTTGGGACAAACATTAACTGCAGCAAATAAATTCTCAAACATGTCATTCTCGTCAAACATAGCATCCCCAAGCTTGTAGCTTGGCATATCATAAGCATAATCATTCTCATCATTAATAGTATAAATAGCACCAACGGTATAACAATTTCTATCATCATAATTGTTGGTTCCAAAAAGATTTCCAAGATTATAAGAAGTATCATTATCTTCCCAATCATAATCATCACAACAAGCAATAGGCATAACAAAATCATCATCAATAGTGCTTTCGGACATTGTGCCATAAGACATAGAAGCAGTATCATCATCAAGTGCATCATCTTCCACAATTATTTTTGATTCATTTTCATGAGGCACAACAATAATAGGAGCAACATTATTTGGGAGCGATACATTTTTACCTCTATTCTTCTTTTCCTTTTCTTCTTCACCACCTCAAGTATGGGTTTAATCAATTTTTTCGAGCTTCTTGTTGAAGAGATTGATTGGATAGGAAGCTCCTCCTCGTTACCCGATTCATCATAATAAACACTAGGAGGGTATTGGGAAATATTTTCCCTTTCATTAGTACTCTCTTCATATTCTATTTGTTTTCTTGTCTTTAGATAGTTGGCAATATAAGGATTCTCAATGCAATTTACTGCACAAAACATATAAATTTCCTCTAGATCAAAATCAAGAAATATCTCGAGATTAAATTTTGGAATACCCTCAGTTATACGTTTCATTTTTTCATGCCCCAAAAGAAGACTAAGCTCTTTATGAAGCTCAAGGGTAATCAAGTTGTCACAATTTTTGGACACAATTTGATCATGAAACAATTTGCATTGGAGATTTAAATGACCACGTTCATTGCAAAGTTCACAAGGATGGCAAAAAAATTAGCGGGTTCCAGTTAGGGGCAGAAATGTAATTGTCCCAAAAAAGGGACAAATCCATTTCTGCCCCTAACTGGAACCCACTACTCAAATTTGCCCCTAATTTTAATGTGTGCTCAAATTTGCCCCTCTGCCGTTAATTGCCCTTATAGAAATGCCCTTCTGCGCCATTACTGTCTGGTCAAACAGCTTTGACCATCTCGAAAAAATAGCAAAAAGAGTCAAAAAAATCTGAAATTTTGTGGGATCGAAGGTACTCAGGTTTGCAAGGTGCGTGCAAATTTTCATGTTGTTTGGACATTCTAGGAGCTCGTGGCAAAGGAAAAACACTAAATATGTACGCGTGTGAACCGTAAATTCAAAAAAATAGCAAAAAAATTAAAAAAATGAATTCTTTTGGCATCCAAGATGCTTAGGTGTGGAAGGTGTGTGCAATTGTTTTTGTGTTTGGACATTGTAGGAGCTCTTGGAGAAAAAAACAAAATTTGTCTCAGAAAAAACTTGTAAAAAATACACTATTTTTGTTTTTTTGCGAGAGGTCCTCGCATGTCATTTGATAACAAAATTTTGCACACGCCTTGTGCCCCCGAGCATCTTTGATGCCAAAAAATTTCATATGTTTTTGAATTTTCTTGCTATTTGTTTTTGAATTTACTATTGAAAGATGTACAGATTTATTGTTTTCCTTTGCCACGAGCTCCTGGTATGTCTAAATAGCACGAAAATTTGCACGCACCTTGCGCACATGAGTAGCTTCAATCCCACAAAATTTTAGATTTTTTTGATTTTTTTACTATTTTTTCGAGATGGTCAAAGTTGTTTGACCGGACGATAACGACGCAGAAGGGCATTTCTATAAGGGCAACTAACGGCAGAGGGGCAAATTTGAGCACACATTGAAATTAGGGGCAAATTTGAGTAGTGGGTTCCAGTTAGGGGCAGAAATGTAATTGTCCGAAAAAATTAAATCTTTCAGCACAATCATCTAGCCTCTCTTGCAACTTTTTTGTTTCTAAATATTTATGCTTCTTACAAAATCTATCTTCCCTTTTTGGTGTGCAATAGCATTCCCAATTCACTCCGCAAAAATGACATTCTTATAGGAGACATCATTAACATCATGGATATTCAAAGAATTCAAACTAGCAATGTTGCAATCATGCCCATCATCCAACGTTTCTGTGCCATAAATTTTGTTGAATTATTTTTCTAGCAATTGAGCACAACTATCGGAATCCTTATTCTCAAGATAGACATTATAAAGATAAAGAACAACCCGAGGTAAACCAATCTCCCTTTTTTGTCGTTTTCTTTTATAAAACCAAATTAGTGATAAAAAAGAAACTAAAAGATTCAATTGCAAGATCTAAAGATATACCTTCAAGCACTCACCTCCCCGTTAACGGCGCCAGAAAAGAGCTTGATGTCTACTATGCAACTTTATTCTTGTAGACACGTGTTGGGCCTCCAAGCGTGGAGTTTTGTAGGACAATAGCAATTTTACCTCAAGTGGATGACCTAAGGTTCATCAATCCGTGGGAGGTGTAGTATGCAGATAGTCTCTCTCAAACAACCATGCAACCAAATAATAAAAAGTCACTTGTGTCCCCAACACACCAAATACAATGGTAATTTGTATAGGTGCACTAGTTCAGCGAAGAGATGGTGATACAAGTGTAATATGGATAGTAGATATTGATTTTTGTAATAGGAACAATAAAAAATAGCAAGGTAGCAATTGATAAAATAGAGCACGAACGGTATTGAAATGCTTGAAAATGAGGCCTAGGGTCCGTACTTCCGCTAGTGCAATCTCTCAACAATGCTAATATAATTGGTTCATATAACCATCCCTCAACATGCGATGAAGAATCACTCCAAAGCTCCTATCTAGTGGAGAACATAAGAAGAAATTGTTTGTAGCTATTCTTTTCGATCGATCTATCCAAGAGTTCATACTAAAATAACACCACGTTATTCTTTCCGATCGATCTATCAAGAGTTCATACTAAAATAACACCAAGTTATTCTTTCCGATCGATCTATCAAGAGTTTTTACTAAAATAACACCAAAGCAATTTCAGATTCATAATACTCAATCCAACACAAAGAACCTCAAAGAGTTCCCCAAGATTTCTACCAGAGAAACAAGAACGAAAACATGCATCAACCCCTATGCATAGATTACCCCAATGTCACCTCGGGAATCCGTGAGTTGAGTGCCAAAACATATATCAAGTGAATCAATATAATACCCCATTATCACCACGAGTATTCATATGCAAGACATATACCAAGTGCTCTCAATTCCATAAAAGTATTCAATCTGATAACAACGAAATATCAAAGGGAAAAACTCAATTCATCACAACAAGATAGAGAGGGGAAAACACCATATGATCCGACTATATTAACAAAGCCCACAATACATCAACATCGTGACATCTCAAGAACATGAGAGAGATATATTAAACACATAGCTAATGGTACAAATCCTCAGCCCTGAGGGTGGACTACTCCCTCCTCATCGTGGTGGCCGTCGGGATGATGAAGATGGCCACCGGTGATGATTTCCTCCTCCGGCAAAGTGCCAGAACTGGGTCTAGATTGGTTTTCGATGGCTACAGAGCCTTGCAGCAGCGGAACTTCTGATCTAGGGTTACCCCGAGGTTTTTTTGGAATATTTAGTGATTTATAGGGCAAAGAGGAGGTGCGGGAGGCCACCGAGGTGGGCACAACCCACCTGGGCGTGCATGGGCCCCAGGCGCACCCTGGTGGGTTGTGCCCCCCTCGGGGCACCCCCAGGTGCTGCTCTAGCCCATTGGATGTTTTCTGGTCCTTAAAAAATCCACAAAAAGTTTCGCGGTGTTTGGACTCCGTTTGATATTGATTTCCTGCGATGTAAAAAACAAGCAAAAAACAGCAACTGACACTTGGCACTGGGTCAATAGGTTAGTCCCAAAAAATGATATAAAGTTATGATAAAATGATTGCAAAACATCCAAGAATGATAATAAAATAGCATGAGTACTTCATAAATTATAGATATGTTGGAGACGTATCACTTGCCTATGTTGCAACATGTGAAGTTGAGTAAGACTCAAAGCCCGACCACTCCAGAAGATAGAGAGAGAATGAAAGTCATTCCCTATGCCTCAGCCATAGGTTCTGTAAAGTATGCCATGTTGTGTACTAGACTTGTTGTGTGCCTTGGCATGAGTTTGGCAAGGGGGCACAATAGTGATCCAGGAGTGGACCACTAGACAACGGGCAAAATTATCCTTAGGTACCTAACGAGGACTAAGGAAATGTTTCTCGATTATGGAGGTGATAAAGAGTTCATCGTAAAGGTTTACGTCGATGCAAGCTCTAACACAACTTCGGATGACTCTGAGTCTCAATCTGGATACGTATTGAACGTGGGAGCAATTAGCTAGAGTAGCTCCATGCAAAGCATTGTAGACATAGATATTTGTAAAATACACACTGATCTGAATGTGGCAGACCCATTGACTAAAACCTCTCTCACACGCAAAACATGATCACACTCTAGTAAAATCTTTGGGTGTTAATCACATGGCGATGTGAACTAGATTATTGACTCTAGTAAACTCTTTGGATGTTAGTCACATGGCGATGTGAACTGTGGGTGTTAATCACCTGACGATGTGAACTAGATTATTGACTCTAGTGCAAGTGGGAGACTGATGGAATTATGCCCTAGAGGCAATAATAAAATGGTTATTATTATATTTCCTTAATCATTCTAAAGGTTTGTTATTCATGCTAGAATTGTATTGACTGGAAACTTAAATACATGTGTGGATACATAAACAAATACCGTGTCCCTAGTTAGCCTCTACTAGACTAGCTCGTTGATCAAAGATGGTTAAGGTTTCCTAACCATAGACATGAGTTGTCAATTGATAACGAGATCACATGATTAGGAGAGTGATGTGATGGACAAGACTCATCCGTTAGCTATGAGACAAGACTCACATGATTAGGAGAGTGATGTGATGGACAAGACTCACATGATTAGGAGAGTGATCGTTCAGTTTATTCTATTGCTTCCTTAATGTCAAATACATATTCCTTTGACTATGAGATCATGCAACTCCCGGATACCAGAGGAGTACCTTGTGTGCTATCAAATGTGACAACATAACTCGGTGATCATAAAGATGCTCTACATGTATCTCCAAAGGTGTCTGTTGAGTTGTCCTGGATCGAGATTAGGACGTGACAAAAAGGTTCGTCGTAAAGGGTTACGTCGATGCAAGTTTTTGACACTGATCTAGATGAATCTAAAGTCTCAATCTGGTTACATATTGAAAGTGGGAGCAATTAGCTAGAGTAGCTCCGTGTAGAGCATTGTAGACATAGAACTTGCAAAATACTTACGGATCTGAATGTGACAGACCCGTTGACTAAGATTTTCTCACAAGCAAAACATGATCACACCTTAGTACTCTTTGGGGTTAATCACATAGCGATGTGAACTAGATTACTAAATCCAGTAAACCCTTTGGGTGTTGGTCACATGGCGATGTGAACTATGGGTGTTAATCACATGGTGATGTGAACTGTTGCTGTTAAATCACATGACGATGTGAACTAGATTATTGACTCTAGTGCAAGTGGGAGACTGAAGGAAATATGCCCTAGAGGCAATAATAAAGTTATTATTTATTTCCTTATATCATGATAAATGTTTATTATTCATGCTATAATTGTATTAACCGGAAACATAATACATGTGTGAATACATAGACTAAACAAAGTGTCACTAGTATGCCTCTACTAGACTAGCTCGTTAATCAAAGATGGTTATGTTTCCTAACCATGAACAAAGAGTTGTTATTTGATTAACGAGGTCACATCATTAGTTGAATGATCTGATTGACATGACCCATTCCATTAGCTTAGCACCCGATCGTTTAGTATGTTGCTATTGCTTTCTTCATGACTTATACATGTTCCTATAACTATGAGATTATGCAACTCCCGTTTACCGGAGGAACACTTTGGGTACTACCAAACGTCACAACGTAACTGGGTGATTATAAAGGAGTACTACAGGTGTATCCAATGGTAGATGTTGGGTTGGCGTATTTCGAGATTAGGGTTTGTCACTCCGATTGTCGGAGAGGTATCTCTGGGCCCTCTCGATAATGCACATCACATAAGCCTTGCAAGCACTGCAACTAATATGTTAGTTGTTAGATGATGTATTACAGAACGAGTAAAGATACTTGCCAGTAACGAGATTGAACTAGGTATTGGATACCGACGATCGAATCTCGGGCAAGTAACATACCGATGACAAAGGGAACAACGTATGTTGTTATGCGGTCTGACCGATAAAGATCTTCGTAGAATATGTAGGAGCCAATATGGGCATCCAGGTCCCGCTATTGGTTATTGACCGGAGACGTGTCTCGGCCATGTCTACATTGTTCTCGAACCGTAGGGTCCGCACGCTTAAGGTTTCGATGACAGTTATATTATGAGTTTATGAGTTTTGATGTACCGAAGGTAGTTCGGAGTCCCGGATGAGATCGGGGACATAACGAGGAGTCTCGAAATGTTCGAGACGTAAAGATTGATATATTGGAAGCCTATGTTTGGACATCGAAAGTGTTCCGGGTGAAATCGGGATTTTACCGGATTACCGGGAGGGTTACCGGAACCCCCCGGGAGCCAAATGGGCCAACATGGGCCTTAGTGGAAAGGTGAGAGGGCAGCCCACATAGGGCTGCGCCTCCCCCCTCTCCCTAGTCCTATTAGGACTAGGAGAGGGGCCGGCCACCTCTCTCTCTCTCTCCTATTTAAGGATTCCTAGTTGGACTAGGATTGGAGGGGGGAGTCCTACTCCCGGTAGGAGTAGGACTCCTCCTGCACCTCCCTCTCTTTGGCCGGCCAGCCCCCCTCCCTCCAACCTTTATATACGGGGGCAGGGGACACCCCAAGACACACAAGTTGATCCTTGAGATCGTTCCTTAGCCGTGTGCGGTGCCCCCTGCCACCAAATTCCACCTCGATCATACCGTTACAGTGCTTAGGCGAAGCCCTGCGTCGGTAGTACATCAAGATCGTCACCACGCCGTCGTGCTGACGGAACTCTTCCTCGACGCTTTGCTGGATCGGAGCCCGAGGAACGTCATCGAGCTGAACGTGTGCCAAGAACTCGGAGGTGCCGGAGTAACGGTGCTTGGATCGGTCGGATCGGGAAGAAGACGTACGACTACTTCCTCTACATTGTGTGATCGCTTCCGCAGTTGGTCTGCGTTGGTACGTAGACAACACTCTCCCCTCTCGTTGCTATGCATCACCATGATCTTGCGTGTGCGTAGGAAAATTTTCAAAATTACTACGTTTCCCAACAGTGGCATCCGAGCCTAGGTTTTATGGTTTGATGTTATTTGCACGAGTAGAACACAAGTGAGTTGTGGGCGATACAAGTCATACTGCCTACCAGCATGTCATACTTTGGTTCGGCGGTATTGTTGGACGAGACGATCCGGACCAACCTTACGCGTACTCTTACGCGAGACCGGTTCCCTCGACGTGCTTTGCACATAGATGGCTTGCGGAAGACTGTCTCTCCAACTTTAGTTGAACCAAGTGTGGCTACGCCCGGTCCTTGAGAAGGTTAAAACGGAGTCTATTTGACGAACTATCGTTGTGGTTTGATGCGTAGGTGAGATGAGTTCTTACTTAAGCCCGTAGCAGCCACGTAAAACTTGCAACAACAAAGTAGAGGACGTCTAACTTGTTTTTGCAGGGCATGTTGTGATGTGATATGGTCAAGGCATGATGCTGATTTTATTGTATGAGATGATCATGTTTTGTAACCGAGTTATCGGCAACTGGCAGGAGCCATATGGTTGTCGCTTTATTGTATGCAATGCAATCGCGATGTAATGCTTTACTTTATTACTAAGCGGTAGTGATAGTCGTGGAAGCATAAGATTGGCGAGACGACAACGATGCTACAATGGAGATCAAGGTGTTGCGCCGGTGACGATGGTGATCATGACGGTGCTTCGGAGATGGAGATCACAAGCACAAGATGATGATGGCCATATCATATCACTTATATTGATTGCATGTGATGTTTATCTTTTTATGCATCTTATCTTGCTTTGATTGACGGTAGCATTATAAGATGATCTCTCACTAAATTATCAAGAAGTGTTCTCCCTGAGTATGCACCGTTGCAAAAGTTCTTCGTGCTGAGACACCACGTGATGATCGGGTGTGATAGGCTCTACGTTCAAATACAACGGGTGCAAAACAGTTGCACACACGGAATACTCAGGTTATACTTGACGAGCCAAGCATATACAGATATGGCCTCGGAACACAGAGACCGAAAGGTCGAGCGTGAATCATATAGTAGATATGATCAACATAACGATGTTCACCATTGAAAACTACTCCATCTCACGTGATGATCGGTTATGGTTTAGTTGATTTGGATCACGTGATCACTTAGAGGATTAGAGGGATATCTATCTAAGTGGGATTTCTCAAGTAATATGATTAATTGAACTTAAATTTATCATGAACTTAGTCCTGGTAGTATTTTGCAAATTATGTTATAGATCAATAGCTCGCGTTGTTGCTTCCCTGTGTTTATTTTTGATATGTTCCTAGAGAAAATTGTATTGAAAGATGTTAGTAGCAATGATGCGGATTGGATCCGTGATCTGAGGTTTATCCTCATTGCTGCACAGAAGAATTATGTACTTGATGCACCGCTAGGTGACAGACCTATTGCAGGAGCAGATGCAGACGTTATAAACGTTTGGCTAGCTCAATATGATGACTACTTGATAGTTTAGTGCACCATGCTTAACGGCTTAGAATCGGGACTTCAAAGACGTTTTGAACGTCATGGACCATATGAGATGTTCCAGGAGTTGAAGTTAATATTTCAAGCAAATACCCGAGTTGAGAGATATGAAGTCTCCAACAAGTTCTATAGCTAAAAGATGGAGGAGAATCGCTCAACTAGTGAGCATGTGCTCAGATTGTCTGGGTACTACAATTGCTTGAATCAAGTGGGAGTTAATCTTCCAGATAAGATAGTGATTGACAGAATTCTCTAATCACCATCACCAAGTTAGTAAAACTTCGTGATGAACTATAATATGCAAGGGATGACGGAAACAACTGCCAAGCTCTTCGTGATGCTGAAATCAACGAAGGTAGAAATCAAGAAAAACATCAAGTGTTGATGGTTGACAATATCACTAGTTTCAAGAAAAGGGCAAAGAGAAGAAGGGGAACTTCAAAAAGAACAGCAAGCAAGTTGCTGCTCAAGTAAAGAAGCCCAAGTCTGGACCTAAGCCCGAGACTGAGTGCTTCTACTGCAAAGGGACTGGTCACTGGAAGCGGAACTACCCCAAGTGATTGGCGGATAAGAAGGATGGCAAAGTGAACATAAGTATATTTTATATACATATTATTGATGTGTACTTTACTAGTGTTTATAGCAACCCCTCAGTATTTGATACTAGTTCAGTTGCTAAGATTAGTAACTCGAAACGGGAGTTGCAGAATAAACAGAGATTAGTTAAGGGTGAAGTGACGATGTGTGTTGGAAGTGGTTCCAAGATTGATATGATCATCATCGCACACTCCCTATAATTTCGGGATTAGTGTTGAACCTAAATAAGTGTTATTTGGTGTTTGCGTTGAGCATGAATATGATTTGATCATGTTTATTGTAATACGATTATTCATTTAAGTAAGAGAATGAATTGTTGTTCTGTTTACATGAATAAAACCTTATATGATTACACACCCAATGAAAATAGTTCGTTGGATCTCGATCGTAGTGATACACATAATCATAATATTGAAACCAAAAGATGCAAAGTTAATAATGATAGTGCAACTTATTTGTAGCACTACCGTTTAGGTCATATTGGTGTAAAGCGCATGAAGAAACTCCATACTGATGGGCTTTTGGAATCACTTGATTATGAATCAGTTGATGCTTGCGAACCATGCCTCATGGGCAAGATGACTAAGACTCTGTTCTTCGGAACAATGGAGCGAGCAACAGATTTGTTGGAAATCATACATACTGATGTATGTGGTCCGATGAATATTGAGGCTCGCGACAGGTATCATTATTTTCTGATCTTCACAGATGATTTGAGCAGATATGAGTATATCTACTTGATGAAACATAAGTCTGAAACATTTGAAAAGTTCAAAGAATTTCAGAGTGAAGTGAAAAACCATCGTGACAAGAAAATAAAAGTTTCTACGATATGATCGCAGAGGTAAAATGTTTGAGTTACGAGTTTGGTCTTCAGTTAAAACAATGTGAAATAGTTTCACTACTCACGCCACCTGGAACACCACAGCATAATGGTGTGTCCGAACGTCATAACCGTACTTTATTGGATATAGTGCAATCTATGATGTTTCTTACCGATTTACCACTATCATTTTGGGGTTATGCATTAGAGACAGCTGCATTCACGTTAAATAGGGCACCATCTAAATCCGTTGAGACGACACCGTGTGAACTATGGTTTGGCAAGAAACCTAAGCTGTCGTTTCTTAAAGTTTGGGGTTGCGATGCTTATATGAAAAAAAAATTCATCCTGATAAGCTCAAACTCAAATCGGAGAAGTGCGTCTTCATAGGATATCCAAAGGAAACTATTGGATACACCTTCTATCACAGATCCGAAGGCAAGACTTTTGTTGCTAAAATTCGGAAACTTTCTGGAGAAGGAGTTTCTCTCGAAAGAAGTGAGTGGGAGGAAAGTAGAACTTGACGAGGTAACTGTACCTGCTCCCTTATTGGAAAGTAGTACATCACAGAAAACTGTTTCTGTGACACCTACACCAGTTAGTGAGGAAGCTAATGATCATGATCATGAAACTTCTGAACAAGATACTACTGAACCTCGTAGATCAACCAGAGTAAGATCCGCGCCAGAGTGGTACGGTAATCATTTTCTGGAAGTCATGCTACTAGATCATGATGAACCTACGAACTATGAGGAAGCGATGATGAGCCCAGATTCCGCGAAATGGTTTGAGGCCATGAAATCTGAGATATGATCCATGTATGAGAACAAAGTATGGACTTTGATGGATTTGCCCGATGATCGGCAAACCATAGAAAATAAATGGATCTTCAAGAGGAAGACGGACGCTGATAGTAGTGTTACTATCTACAAAGCTAGAATTGTCGCAAAAGGTTTTCGACAAGTTCAAGGTGTTGACTACGATGAGATTTTCTCACTCGTATCTATGCTTAAGTTTGTTCGAATCATGTTAGCAATTGCCGCATTTTATGAAATCTGGCAAAGGAATAAACAAAACTGCATTCCTTAATGGATTTGCCAAAGAAGAGTTGTATACGATGCAACTAGAAGGTTTTGTCAATCCGAAAGGTGCTAACAAAATGTGCAAGCTCCAGTGATCCATCTGTGGACTGGTGCAAGCATCTCGGAGTTGGAATATACGCTTTGATAAGTTGATCAAAGCATATAGTTTTATGCAGACTTGCGGTGAAGCCTGTATTTACGAGAAAGTGAGTGGGAGCACTACAGCATTTCTGATAAGTATATGTGATTGACATATTGTTGATCGGAAATAATGTAGAATCATTCTGTAAAGCATAAAAGGAGTGTTTGAAAGGAGTTTTTCAAAGAAAAAACTTCGGTAAGCTGCTTACATATTGAGCTTCAAGATCTATAGAGATAGATCAAGACGCTTGATAAGTTTTTCAATAAGTACATACCTTGACAAGATTTTGAAGTAGTTCAAAACGGAACAGTCAAATAAAAAGTTTCTTGCCTGTGTTACAAGGTGTGAAGTTGAGTAAAGACTCAAAGCCCGACCACGGCAGAAGATAGAAAGAGAATGAAAGTCATTCCCTATGCCTCATTCATAGGTTCTATAAAGTATGCCATGCTGTGTACCAGATCTATTGTATACCCTGCACTGATTTGGTAAGGGAATACAATAGTGATCTAGGAGTAGATCACTGGACAGCGGTCAGAATTATCCTTAGTGAAATAAGGATATGTTTCTCGATTATGGACGTGACAAAAAGGTTCGTCGTAAAGGGTTACGTCGATGCAAGTTTTTGACACTGATCTAGATGAATCTAAAGTCTCAATCTGGTTACATATTGAAAGTGGGAGCAATTAGCTAGAGTAGCTCCGTGTAGAGCATTGTAGACATAGAACTTGCAAAATACTTACGGATCTGAATGTGACAGACCCGTTGACTAAGATTTTCTCACAAGCAAAACATGATCACACCTTAGTACTCTTTGGGGTTAATCACATAGCGATGTGAACTAGATTACTAAATCCAGTAAACCCTTTGGGTGTTGGTCACATGGCGATGTGAACTATGGGTGTTAATCACATGGTGATGTGAACTGTTGCTGTTAAATCACATGACGATGTGAACTAGATTATTGACTCTAGTGCAAGTGGGAGACTGAAGGAAATATGCCCTAGAGGCAATAATAAAGTTATTATTTATTTCCTTATATCATGATAAATGTTTATTATTCATGCTATAATTGTATTAACCGGAAACATAATACATGTGTGAATACATAGACTAAACAAAGTGTCACTAGTATGCCTCTACTAGACTAGCTCGTTAATCAAAGATGGTTATGTTTCCTAACCATGAACAAAGAGTTGTTATTTGATTAACGAGGTCACATCATTAGTTGAATGATCTGATTGACATGACCCATTCCATTAGCTTAGCACCCGATCGTTTAGTATGTTGCTATTGCTTTCTTCATGACTTATACATGTTCCTATAACTATGAGATTATGCAACTCCCGTTTACCGGAGAAACACTTTGGGTACTACCAAACGTCACAACGTAACTGGGTGATTATAAAGGAGTACTACAGGTGTATCCAATGGTAGATGTTGGGTTGGCGTATTTCGAGATTAGGGTTTGTCACTCCGATTGTCGGAGAGGTATCTCTGGGCCCTCTCGATAATGCACATCACATAAGCCTTGCAAGCACTGCAACTAATATGTTAGTTGTTAGATGATGTATTACGGAACGAGTAAAGAGACTTGCCAGCAACGAGATTGAACTAGGTATTGGATACCGACGATCGAATCTCGGGCAAGTAACATACCGATGACAAAGGGAACAACGTATGTTGTTATGCGGTCTGACCGATAAAGATCTTCGTAGAATATGTAGGAGCCAATATGGGCATACAGGTCCCGCTATTGGGTATTGACCGGAGACGTGTCTCGGCCATGTCTACATTGTTCTCGAACCGTAGGGTCCGCACGCTTAAGGTTTCGATGGCAGTTATATTATGAGTTTATGAGTTTTGATGTACCGAAGGTAGTTCGGAGTCCCGGATGAGATCAGGGACATGACGAGGAGTCTCGAAATGTTCGAGACGTAAAGATTGATATATTGGAAGCCTATGTTTGGACATCGGAAGTGTTCCGGGTGAAATCGGGATTTTACCGGATTACCGGGAGGGTTACCGGAACCCCCCGGGAGCCAAATGGGCCAACATGGGCCTTAGTGGAAAGGTGAGAGGGCAGCCCACATAGGGCTGCGCCTCCCCCCTCTCCCTAGTCCTATTAGGACTAGGAGAGGGGCCGGCCACCTCTCTCTCTCTCTCCCGTTTAAGGATTCCTAGTTGGACTAGGATTGGAGGGGGGAGTCCTACTCCCGGTAGGAGTAGGACTCCTCCTGCGCCTCCCTCTCTTTGGCCGGCCAGCCCCCCTCCCTCCAACCTTTATATACGGGGGCAGGGGACACCCCAAGACACACAAGTTGATCCTTGAGATCGTTCCTTAGCCGTGTGCGGTGCCCCCTGCCACCAAATTCCACCTCGATCATACCGTTACAGTGCTTAGGCGAAGCCCTGCGTCGGTAGTACATCAAGATCGTCACCACGCCGTCGTGCTGACGGAACTCTTCCTCGACGCTTTGCTGGATCGGAGCCCGAGGAACGTCATCGAGCTGAACGTGTGCCAAGAACTCGGAGGTGCCGGAGTAACGGTGCTTGGATCGGTCGGATCGGGAAGAAGACGTACGACTACTTCCTCTACGTTGTGTGATCGCTTCCGCAGTCGGTCTGCGTTGGTACGTAGACAACACTCTCCCCTCTCGTTGCTATGCATCACCATGATCTTGCGTGTGCGTAGGAAAATTTTCAAAATTACTACGTTTCCCAACAGTTGGCCCCTCTTGCCTTTCCCCTCTCATGAGAGAAAGGAAAGGGGGGTGCCACCTCCCCCTGCCCCCCCGCAGGCAAATAAGGAAGGGAGCGGCTTGGGGCAGGAGCCCAAGTGGGATTCAGCCCCACTTGGGGCGCCTCCTGGCTGCCTCCCCTCTCCCCCACCTATATATATGTGAGAGGGGGCGCCACACATAACTGACGACAATCTCTTAGCCGTGTGCGGCACCCCTTGATAACCCACAAGTATAGGGGATCGCAATAGTTTTTGAGGGTAGAGTATTCAACCCAAATTTATTGATTCGACACAAGGGAGCCAAAGAATATTCTCGAATATTAGCAGCCAAGTTGTCAATTCAACCACACCAGAAAGACTTAATATCTGTAGCAAAATATTTAGTAGCAAAGTAGTATGGAAATAGCGGCAATGATGGCAAAAGTAACAGTAGCAGTTTTGTAGTAATCGTAACAATGGCAAGGGAAAAGTAACTTAGCAAAGATCAATATGAAACGAGCTCGTAGGCAATGGAACAATGATGGATAATTATGCCGGATGACATTCATCATGCAACATTTACAACATAGGGTGACACAAAACTAGCTCCAATTCATCAATATAATGTAGGCATGTATTCCTAATATAGTCATACGTGCTTATGGAAAAGAACTTGCATGGCATCTTTTGTCCTACCCTCCCATGGCAGAGGGGCCCTATTGGAAACTAAGGGATATTGAGGCCTCCTTTTAATAGAGTATCGGACCAAAGCATTAGCACTTAGTGAATACATGAACTCCACAAACTACGGTCATCACCGGGAAGTGTCCCGACTATTGTCACTTCGGGCTTGCCGGATCATAACATGTAGTAGGTGACTATAACTTTCAAGATAGGATCAAGAACACAAATATATTCATAAAACATAATAGGTTCAGATCTGAAATCATGGCACTCGGGCCCTAGTGACAAGCATTAGGCATAGCAAAGTCATAGAAACATCAATCTTAGAACATAGTGGATACTAGGGATCAAACCCTAACAAAACTAACTCGATTACATGGTAAATCTCATCCAACACATCACCGTCCAGCAAGCCTACGATGGGATTACTCACGCATGACGGTGAGCATCATGAAATTGGTGATGGAGGATGGTTGATGATGACGATGGCGATGATTTCCCCTCTTCGGAGCCCAAAACGGACTCCAGATCTGGCCTCCCGAGGAAGAACAAGAGGTGGCGGCGGCTCCGTATTGTAAAACGCGATGAATCCTTCTCTCTGATTTTTTATCCCCGAACGTGAATATATGGAGTTGGAGTTGAGGTCGGTGGAGGTCTGTGGGACCCACAAGGACAGAGGGCGCGCCCTCCATCCTTGTGGAGAGGGTGTGGGTCCCCTTCGTTTGATTCTTTTGCCAATATTTTTTATTTATTCCAAAAATGATCTCCATGAAGTTTCAGGTCATTTCGAGAAATTTTATTTCTGCACAAAAATAACACCATGGCAATTCTATTGAAAACAACGTCAGTCCGGGTTAGTTCCATTAAAATCATGCAAATTAGAGTCCAAAACAAGGGCAAAAGAGTTTGGAAAAGTAGATACGATGGAGACGTACCAACTCCCCCAAGCTTAACCCATTTCTTGTCCTCAAGCAATTCAGTTGACAAACTGAAAGTGATAAAGAAAAGCTTTTACAAACTTTGTTTGAACTTGTTGTTGCAAACATGTAAAGCCAGCATTGAAGTTTGCAGCTAAGATTATGAGCTAACCATGTTCACAATAACATTTAGGTCTCACATTTACTCATATCAATGGCATAATCAACTAGCGAACAATGATAATAAATCTCGAATGACAACACTTTTCCAAAACAATCATGATATCATATAACAAGATGGTATCTCGCTAGCCCTTTCTGAGACCACAAAACATAAATGCAGAGCACCCCTGAAGATCAAGGACTGACTAGACATTGTAATTCATGGGAAAAGAGATCCAGTCACAGTCATACTCAATATAAATTAATACCAATGCATACAAATGACAATGGTGCTCTCTAACCGGTGCTTTTTATAAGAGGATGATGACTCAACAATAAAAGTAAATAGATAGGCCCGTCACAGAGGGAAGCAGGGATTTGCAGAGGTGCCAGAGCTCGAGTTTTTGAAATAGAGAGGAATAATATTTTGAGCGGCATGCTTTCATTGTCAACATAACAACCAAGAGATCTCGGTATCTACATTATAGGCGGTTCCCAAATAGAATGGTGAACTTTATACCCCCCACCACCAACAAGCACACTCCACGACTGGTCCAAAACAACGGGTAGTATCCAACTAACAACAGTCCTGGGGGAGTTTTGTTTGCAATTATATTTTGATTTGATTTGAGCATGGGATTGGGCATCCCGGTTACTGATGTCTACTACACAACTTTATTCTTGTAGACATGTGTTGGGCCTCCAAGTGCAGAGTTTTGTAGGACAGTAGCAATTTCCCCTCAAGTGGATGACCTAAGGTTTATCAATCCATGGGAGGCGTAGGATGAAGATGGTCTCTCTCAAACAACCCTACAATCAAATACAACAAATCTCTTGTGTCCCCAACACACCCGATACAATGGCAAATTGTATAGGTGCACTAGTTCGGCGAAGAGATGGTGATAAAAGTGTAATATTGATGGTAGAAATATTTTTTTATAATCTGAATAAATAAAAACAGCAAGGTAGCAAATAGTAAACGGGCACAAAAACGGTATTGCAATGCTTGAAAATGAGGCCTAGGGTCCGTACTTTCACTAGTGCAATCTCTCAACTGTGCTAATATAATTGGATCATACAACCACCCCTCAAAGTGTGACGAAGAATCACTCCAAAGTTCCTATCTAGAGGAGAACATAAGAAGAAATTATTTGTAGGGTAGGAAACCACCTCGAAGCTATTCTTTCCGATCGATCTATCCAAGAGTTCGTACTAAAACAACACCAACTAATTCCAGATTCATAATACTCAATCCGACACAAAGAACTTGAAAGAGTGCCCCAAGATTTTTACCGGAGAAACAAAGACAAGAACATGCATCAACCCTTATGCGTAGATTACCCCAATGTCACCACGGGAATCCGCAAGTTGAGTGCCAAAACACGTATCAAGTAAATCAATATGATACCCCATTGTCACCACGAGTATTCATATGCAAGACATATATCAAGTGCTCTCAAAATCCATAAAAGTATTCAATCCGATAACAACAAAATCTCAAAGGGAAAAATTCAATTCATCACAACAAGATAGAGAGGGCAAAACACCATATGATCCGACTATATTAACAAAGCCCATGATACATCAAGATCATGCCATCTCAAGAACACAAGAGAGAGAGATTAAACACATAGCTACTGGTACAAACCCTCATCCCCGAGGGCGGAATACTCCCTCCTCATCATGGTGGCCGCCGGGATGATGAAGATGGCCACCGGAGATGATTCCCCCCTGCGACAGGGTGCCAGAACGGGGTCTAGATTTGGTTTTTGGTGGCTACAGAGCCTTGCGGCAGCGGAACTTCTAATCTAGGGATATTTCTGATGGTTTCTCTATTTATAGGATTTTTTGGCGTCGGTTTCACGCGAAGATGGGCCTCGTGGTGAGCACAACCCACCGAGGTGAGCGTGGCCCACCAGGCGCGCCCTGGTGGTTTGTGTCCTCCTCATGGCTCTTCTGGCCCTTCACGAAGCTTCGGGGGTCTCTTTGTTCCAAAAAAACCGTCAAAATGTTTTAGCTCATTTGGAGAACTTTCATTTCTGCACAAAAAACAACACCACGATAGTTCTGTTGAAAATAGCGTCAGTCCAGGTTAGTTGCGTGCAAATCATACCAAAACCATATAAAATTGTTGTAAACATGGTATGAATACTTCATAAATTATAGATACGTTGGAGACATATCAGCACCCCCAAGCTTAATTCCTACTCGTCCTCGAGTAGGTAAATGATAAAAGAAATAATTTATGAAGTGTGAATGCTAGCAAAGTGCATAAGTTTGATCAATGATAATTTCAATAACTTTTCCTAGCATCATAACAACAACTCTTTCTTATAAAACTTCTCATGTTAAAGTAGCAACCAATTCACATGTTAAGGTTCAAACGATGAATTCTCTTGAAACTCAACAACCTATGTTCTCAGTCACCAAGCAATTGTAATTAAACTTTTCAACAGAGTTTAAGTAAGAGCTCCACATACTCAACCATCATATAGTCTTCTATGATTGCTAACACTCACCGCATACACATGAGCAAAACGTTTCAACCGGACACATAGAAAGATAGGGGCTTATAATTTCGCCTCCCAACGTATTCACCTCAAGGGTGATGTCAACAATAATAACTCATGATACCCATATCCAACTGGATATATGTGCCTAGATCTTTCCTCACCACACGATGCTTGCCAAAAGAGAAAAGTAAAAAGGAATAGAGAGAAGAACTTTGACTCGTTGCATAAAAGTAAATACATAAAAGTAAAAGATAGGCCCTTCGCAGAGGGAAGCAGAGGTTTTCATGCGTTTATTTGTTTGTATGCTCAACCCCTTAGTGCAAAAGAACGTCATGTTGTATTGCCCCTTGTGATGGCAACCTTTATTATGTAGTTTGTCTCTTTTATTATTCACCATCACAAGCTCGTACATCGCTCAATTTTCTCTTACACTAAATGATCTCGCACTTTTAGAAGCAATTTTTATTACCTTATTGCACCGATGACAACTTACTTGAAGGATCTTGCTCAATCCTTAGGTAGGTATGGTGGACTCTTGAAGATAATATTTGGGTTTAAGGGTTTTTGGATGACCAAGTAGTATCTCTACTTGGTGCGGAATTTTTGGCTAGCAAAGATGGGGGGCAAGCACCACATGTTGAAGGATCTATGACAATATAACTTCTATGTGGATATGAACAAACATAAACCATTACATTGTATTCCTTGTGTAACGTCAACAATTTTGGCATATAACATTTTGATGGGGGCTCACAATCACAAAAGATTTCCATGATAGTGTATTTGCATGTGAAAGTTCTCTTCCTTATACTAATTATTTGTGAATTGCTTGTATGACCAATGCAATATTGTGATTGTCAAGCCTCAAAAGATTAACTTTCTAAACCCAATGTGAAGCTACCACTAGGCATGATATAATTTCAACTTCATGATATTCAATTCATTCAACGATTTACTCATAGGATATAAGTGAAGCACGAGAGTAAATGACGAGCTACTCCAAAAAAGATATAAGTGAAGATCAAGCGAGTAGTTAAGTAAATAGGCAGCTATTTGAGGACTCTCTCTTATTCAAAAACTTTCAGATCTAAGCATTTTATTAAAACAGCAAGCAAAACAAAATAAAATGACATTCCAAGAATAGCACCCATCATGTGAAGAGGCAAAAACTTAGGCTCAACCGATACTAACCGATAATTGTTGAAGAAGAAAGGTGGGATGCCTACCGGGGCATCCCCAATCTTAGATGCTTGAGAATTCTTGAAATATTATCTTGGTATGCCTTATGCATCCCTAAGCTTGAGATTTTGTGTCTCCTTAATTCTTCTCATATCACAGGTTTCCTAAATCTCAAAAGCTTCATCCACACAAAACTCAACAAGGACTCGTGAGATAAGTTAGTATAAACCAATGCAAAAACCTTATCATTCTCTATTGTAGCAAATAACTAAAATTATTATTCAACTTTGCACACTAAATGCCGCTGCATATTTAATACTCCTATCCTCAAATAGAATCATTAAACAAGCAAACATAAGCAAACAGTGCAAACATAACAGCAATCTGCCAAAACAGTACAGTTTGTAAAGAATGCAATAGTATCAATAATTCTTAAATTCCAAAGATTATGAATATTTACCACACTGTAGAAAATTTATCAGATGTTATTTTGCAAAAAGTTTCAACATTTTATCATATTCTGACTTTTATAGGGAATTTTTGCAACAATGATAAACTTTGTGTTTTAAAACGACAACATGTAGACTTGAAAAATAAGCATGGCAAAGGCTGTACTTGAGATTTTTATTGAAATAAAAGATGAAAAACATTATTCTAAATAACATCAAACAAATACTAACAAAAAAAATGATGCTCCAAGTAAAATTCATATCATGAATGAAAACATAGCTCCAAGTGAGGTTACTGATAATGTTGGAGATGAAAGAGGGGATGCCTTCCGGGGGATCCCCAAGCTTAGTTGGTTGGATCCTCCTTAGATATTAACTTGGGGTGCCTTGGTGTCGGTGTACTAAAGTAGGGGTACCTTAGTATCCCGAACTTGTGCACAGGCAGTCGCAGCGACCCGCGGCAAGGCTTGCCGGGCGACCGCCAAGACCCTCCATGGTTCCTTTAGGATCCATTCGAGAACAAAGTATCCAAGGCCCCAGCAAGAGGAGCTTGCCGGGAAGGCTACTCGAAGCACATAGACCCCGGCAAAAGGAGCTTGCCGGGAAGGAGACAAGACCCCGGCAAGAGGAGCTTGCCGAGAAGGAGACAAGACCCCGGCAAGAGGAGCTTGCCGGGGAGACCAACCAAAGCTTCTCAAGAAGATCGCTGCGGCGCACTACGCGCCCCGACAAGACCCGGTGAGCGACAAGCTCCCGGACGCAACAAGGCAACACCCACGGCAAGGCGCTTGCCGCGGCAAGCTACTACCCCACAGCCCGCGCTCCAGCTCACCCACCAACGTGTCGCCCTGGGACCATTCCTGGCGTACGTGGCGGGAGGCTGTGCAGCCGGGGGCATGTGGTGGCAAGCAGGCGCTGACAAGGAGCCATCGTGGCAAATGGTGGCGCCCCTGACGGTCCCTTTCAGCCCCGTCTAAGCGACACAGACAGGCATTTAATGCCTTTGTCCCCTGCCGTCAGGGTTAGGTAGGATACGACTGTAGCAGGCGGTGGCGCCAACTACCACCCCTTTTACATTTTTACCCTCACCTCTGTTGCCACGTGTCGGTGACCCCTTAGACATATAAAAGGAGGCCCATGCGCAACAGAGAGAGGAGGAGGACAGCCATTCTCACGCTCGGTCTCGCCAGCTGCTTGAGTGTACTGTAGCACTCGCCGCTCCCGAGCAAGAACTCAATACAACCACCAAAGCAGGAGTAGGGTTTTACGCATCCGTGCGGCCCGAACCTGGGTAAACCGATCGTCTCGCTCGTGCGTTCGCCTCGATCTGCTCTTTGTGCATCCACCGCCCCCTGCCGAACCGAAAGGGGCTCGGCCCGCCGATCCCCATAGGTGTGCGAGGGACCAGCAACCCCCGACATCTTTGGCGCGCCAGGTAGGGGGTGCGTTGAGGTTGTGCGAACCTGATCCGGCGTTCGCACGAGCCGGATCTTCATCGTCTTCATCAACATGCCGCCAAAGAAGAAGGCTTCAGAGGTAGCCGCTCCGTCTGCGCCTAGCCCGCCATCGCCGGAGCGGACGGCTGGTGGAGCAGGCGCCGGCGGAAGAGCGGGCGCCGACGAGGAGACTCATGGCGCTGGCAGGTCCAAGGACCAGGCTGCGCCGCACGTCGGCGGCGCGGTCGCCTCCCACAACGACCGCGCGCACTCCAAGACCTCGGCGTCCGTACACGCACCGCGCCCGTCCCAGGAGGCGCGGGACCAGCAGCATCATGGTACCCACAGTACCATATGTCTGCTGGGCCAAGATCAAGCTGGCGAAGCCCGGAGTGCTCAGGATCAGCATGCACGCCAACATGCTGGCGCGGGCGTGGCGCGGTCGCTTGGACGAGATGTTGCTCCTTCTAATGCAGTTAGAAGTCCGAGCATATCTCGCTCCTCGCGCCGTTCGCTGCCGCCGCCCGCCTCTCCGGCAGAAGCTTTGGCGCGGAGCTGCCAGTGGTTCTTTGGTCGATCAGAATGACGCCAAATCAAGCCACTGGCCAGACACCCTTCGCTCTAGTCTATGGAGCGGAGGCAGTTATCCCCACGGAACTCGTATACGGGTCACCTCGAGTGCTCGCTTATGATGAGCTTGAGCAAGAGCAGCTGCGGCAAGATGACGCGCTGCTCCTTGAGGAAGATTGTCTTCAGGCTGCTGTGCGAGCCACTCGCTACCAGCAAGCTTTGCGCCGCTACCATAGCCGCAAAGTTAACGCCTGAAGTTTCGAGGAAGGCGACCTTGTTTCCTTGGCGCGATCAGTCCGCCAAGATTTCCAACAAGTTGACGCCGAAGTGGGAAGGCCCTTACCGGGTGAAGCGAGTCACTAGGCTTGGCGCTATCCACCTTGAGACCAAAGATGGCGTACCAGTGAGCAACTCCTGAAATATTGCGCATCTTCGCAAGCTTTGCCCGTGAGGCGCGGTTGTCGGACCCTGTCCGGCAACCACCCATTTGTACAAGTCTTGCCACTGTTGCATGTAATCCTTTGTACAAAGCCGGGCGCAGACCCCGTGCATAAAGATTATGTGCTCAGCACATACCCCGGGAAGGCAAACAACAGAAAAAGATAAGTGCCAAAGTTTGAGCAATCAGACTTCCTTTAAGTTTTTAAGTTATTTTCCTTGAACGCCCGTGCTTTGTATGGGAAACCTGGGCGCGGAGGAGCCGACTCGTAGCTAGTTGCGCCCTTTCTGTTGTTTCGAGTCCGCTCAACAATTTAAGTGAGCTGCAACTAGCTCCGCGACAAGGTTTCTTGTCGGCCGCAGCACCGCTCGCAGATCGTTGACGTTCTGCACTCAGCACTCGCGGCAAGCGTGCCCGCACCGGCAAGTTCCCTATATGCGCAGGGTAAAAACATACAAAGGAAGGAGTGAAGTAAAGGAAATAACGTAGCAATTAAATTTATAGAGTTATCTTCCTTCTTGCGATCGTCCCTTGTATGGAAAACCTGTGCGCGGAGGAACCGACTCGTGGTTAGCCGCGCCCTTACTGTTGTTTCGAGCCCCGCTCAACAACTTAAGCGAGCCGTGGCTAGCTGCGACAAGGTTTCTTGTCGGCGCGGGCACCAACCAACTCGTAGCTAAGTTGCGCCCTTATTGTTGTTTCGAGTCCGCTCAACAACTTAAGCGAGCCGCAACTAGCTCGGTGACGAGGTTTCTGCCAGCTGCGGCACTGCCAGCGGGCTGCTGACATTCCGCACTCAGCGCTCGCGGCAGAGGAGCCTGAGCTGACAAGTTCCCTAAAAGCGTAGGGTAAAAGCATACAAGGGAAGGAGTCAAGTAAAGGAAATAACATGGCAATTACTATCCAAGATAGAAGTATATTACAGAATAACTTGTCGCAGCTCTAACAGACTGTTTCTCGTAACATGATTGACAGCGACAAGGAAAGAAGAAGATAAATGGCCTAGTCTACATGGTCGCCTTTGACCCTCCTGATTCCGCTCACCTTGTCCACGATAGGTGCGACAAGGTCCTTGAGCTCCTCCAGATCAGCATCTGGCGGCAGGCTTCGGAGGATGTTGTTGAGGCGGAGGCCTGGGTTGCGGAAGGCCACCTTCATCAGCACCTTCTGGAGAGCTCCCGCGCAGATCTTGCGCGACTCGTCGGCAAGCTGCTTTGGGAATTGCTCCCGGATTTGCTGGAGCGCCGTCGCCACGCCTTTGAAGAACAGAGTAAGCTTGGCGCTGGGTTGGAGGTTCTTGTCAGAGGAGTACCCGAGATCCACCATCCCCAACTGCGCCAGCTCCTTGTCGATGTCGGCGGTGACGTCCACCAGACCCTCCGTCCAGTGCTCCACATCCTCCGACAAAGTCTTTCGGGCGGCGGCGGCCTTCGCCAGCAGCACCTTGCCGGCCTTGACCTCCTCCTTCAGGGCCGCCTCCTGCCGCTTGGCGCTGTCCAGAGATTCGGTCAAAGCCGCCAGCTTCACTTCAAGATCAGCATTTGAAGCCTTGGCGGCGTCCAGCTCCTCGCCTCTCTTAGTGAGGAGGGCCTGCAGCTCCGAGTAGCTATCGGCGTCCCTCTCACGCTCAAGGTTGAGCGCGGCAAGCTCGTCGCCGCTCGCCTTGAGGTCCGCCTCCAGCTGCGTCACCTTCAGCTCCAGCTCAGCCTTGGCGGCCTCGGCAGCTGCGGCGGCGTCTTCGGCCTGCTTGACGGCTCCGCCAACAGCCCGCTCGCGCACGGCAAGTTCCTCCTCGTGGCTGTCGAGGTTGACCTTCCGCTGCGTCAAGTTACCTTCCTGCGAAGACAACTTCTCCGCGGCAAGCCGTTGGCGCTCTTCGACGTCGGCCTTCTCGAGGAGGAAGGCCTGCTACGCTTCGGCAAGTTGCTCTTGCTCCTTTGCCAGGGAGCGGAGAGCTTCCTGATGGGCGCCCTGGAGCTCTTCTGCGCGCTTCTCGATATCAGCGCCAGCCTTCGCCACGAGTGCTTCGCGGGACTCCAGCTTGGCCTGCCGGGTGCGATAGAGCGCCAGTAGCTTCCGCAGTAGGCGCTCCTCTTCAGGATCGCCGCTGCTGCTGCTTGGCGCATCAACCAGCTTCAGCCCGGCAGAGGCAAGCACCTCTCCGTCCAGCGTCTCCCCCTCGATCGGCGCCCTGGAGCTTGACGCCCAGGGGAGGCTGATGAAGATGTTCTCGCCGGCCTTCAGGTAGATGCCAGGCTGGGGCTCTTCGGAGCCTGCCGCGGCGGCAACGGCGGAGGAGTCAGTGGTCAGAGCAGCGCCTGGCGCTCCTGTGGCCTCCGGGTCGTCAGTACGACCACCAGACTCCCCGCCCGCCTCCGCGGCGGCAGCCCTGGCAGCCTCCTCGCCGGCGCCGGCTGCTTCCTCGGCGGCGACCTCCATCTCCATCGGCTCTGCAGCAGATGGATCTGATGGCCGAAAGAGGGGAGAAGATTCAAGCAAAATCCAAGAGGAAGATCAAGAAGCCGAAGAAGCCAAGGGGAGTTTTGGAAGCAAGGAAGGTACCTATGCCAGGGCCTGCCGCTGTGGTCTCCGTCGCCGGGGGATCACTAGCGCGGTCCCTTGCCGGAGATCCTTGCCGAGCCGGGGGCTCCTCCCTTGCCGGAGTCTCCTCCCTCGCCGGGGGCTCCTCCCTTGCCGGAGTCTCCTCCCTCGCTGGGGGCTCCTCCCTTGCCGGAGGACTCTCCCTTGGCTCTTCGAGAGCGGTCTCCAGGCTCCCCTGATGAGGCTGCTCCGCTCCTGCACAAGTCAACAGAAGAGTATCAGCATAACAAGGATGTTCGTGCACACCCAACGGCGGGAAGTAAACAAGACACTTACGCTGGGGGCTGCTCTGAAGATCAGCCGCCGGGTCCGACAAGTTCGTCTCGGGCACGTCCCCTGTTGATGCAGTGGGTTCGTCCTCGATGACGATCACCGGCACCCTGGACCTCTTCGCCGCTCTCTGCGCCAGAGTCCTGAAAAGGAAGAGATGCAGAGGAAGGCAAGTGAGAAACAAGACAAGACAAAAACAACGGAAATCAAAGAATTACAAGTACAATGAGAAGAACTTACTCCTCCTCTTCTTCCTCGTCGGAGCTAAACGCGGAGAAGTCAAAGTCCGGCCCGCGTCTGGTGCGGGAAGTAGGAGGGGTAGGCTCCCTTGGTCGCTTGGCGGGAGCAGAGGCGGCAGCCCGGGAAGATCCCGCTCCGGTTGTAGCGGCAGCATGGGGCGCTCCCGCGGCGGCGGTGCTCGCCGCGGTGGAGCGCGTCGTGCGACGCGGCGACTGTTGATCCGCCTGCCGCCTTGCTACATCCCCGGCCTTGCGGAGACGCCTTCTTGGCGGAGACGGAGGCGCAGCCGGTGGCGGGCTGTCGGAAGACGAAGTGGAGGAAGAGTCGATCTCCAGCGAGTCGCTCGCATCCCCGGCAGGCTCGCTCGGCTCGGCGCTTCCCCCGGCAAGATCTTCCTTGCCGGCAAGTTCCTCTTGCCGGGCGAGCTCTTTCTTGCCGAGGAACTCCTCTCGCTCGGCACGAGTTTTTGTCTCTTCCGCCGCCGCTTCCTCCAGAGTAAACCCAAATTCGCCTGCCGCTGCGGCTGCCGCTGCCTCTTCCAACCTGGTGGCTATGTATGCCAGCTCCGCCTCGGTGGTGTCGCGGATGAGGCCGTCCCTCTCGTCGGCGCGGATTGGCACTTCCACCAGGTCATCGAAGAACTGCTGCACGAGCTCGTCTGCGGGCTCTTGCCAAGTCGGCTCGATTCTATGCGAGTCGCACAACGGCATCATCGCCCGGATGCGGTCAAGCGCAGAGTTGTTGCACAAAGGGACGATGCCCTGCGGCAGCCTGAAGACTTCGGGGTGATCCGAATCGTATTTGAAGAGCTCCTGCAGCATGCTAGTGTGCTCGAGGACAGTGAAATTATAGTTGAGGCCTGGGCGCAGCCTCATAATGTCCGCCGCGTTCTTGAATTCCCAGGCAGGCCTTCCCCGTTCCTGCAGAGGGGCAATGCGGCGGTGAAGAAAGTCTGCGCCAATAGCGCCTACGGTGAGTCCAGCAAGCCTAAGGCGCCGGATCCTAGTGACGGCAATCGTCAGCTTGCTGTCTTCCGGGGCCAAGTCGCTCCAGTCATTGCCGCGCACTGCTGCTGCTTGGCGCCGGACGGTGAATGGCTGCGGGCTCTCCTCGATAATCCAGCACCAATCTGCTCTCCACTCCTCCCACTTGCCGCGGAACTCCCCCTCCAGATAAGATTCCTTCTTGCCGGCTCTTGAGACCCAGGCGATTCCGCCGGACAGAGTCTCTCTTCTCTCTACCCGAGGGATAAAGAAATGGCGGAAGAGAGCTACACTAGGGTGGACTCCGACAAAGTTTTCGCAAAGGTGTGCGAAAACTGCCATGGTGAGGACGGCGTTGGGGGTGAAGTCAAGGAGGTAGAAGCCATATGTGTTCATAATATCACAGAAGAACTCGGAAAAGGGTGGGCAGAGCCCGCAGTAGAAGAACACAGCAAAGAAAGGGTACCCGTCCGGAGCCTTCGTGTGGGCTGCAGCCGGGAGCACCCTGGTCCGCGGGTGAGCTTGCGTCTCCGCCGACCAGAACAGGTAATACCGCTCCCACAACGCCTTCGCGTCGAGCTTGGGGGGGAAGATGGCTCGCTCCCTCCGCATCGCCGCGAGCCGTTGCGCCTCGGTCGACTTCACTGCCTTCCCCTTGTCACCCTTCGGAGCCATGGCGAAGGTGGTGGAGGAGGCCAACGGTGGTGGTGGCGCTGGTGGTAATGGGGGAGCAGGGCGCTGCTCTCTTGTTGCTCTAAGAAGACAGGGAGCGGCGGAGGTTTTGAGATTGGAAGCAGCAACGGGCAGATGGCGCCGTACCCCTGTTTCCTCTGCTTATAAAGAGGGAGGGGAGGGGGCGGACGTTTCACCGTCGCGAATAAACAACTACCCACGACTCCAACCACGGCGCCTCCACGCCCGCAAACCGTCCCCTTTTACCGCGACGCGATGCATGCTCGTGGAGGTGCAGCCCCGCGCACGCCGCCCACGTCACGCACGGCGCCGCGTTCGACGCGTGCCGCTTGGGGAGGGCGCGGTGGATGCAGAGTGAGTTATGGCGTGCCCTAGGCCGCGCGTGCCCGTGCACTGTTTTGGGCCTGGCCCAACAGCGCTCGGCACCGTGTATGGCCCAGGCCCGGGGGCTCCTGTCGGTGTACTAAAGTAGGGGTACCTTAGTATCCCGAACTTGTGCATGGGCAGTCGCAGCAACCCGCGGCAAGGCTTGCCGGGCGACCGCCAAGACCCTCCATGGTTCCTTTAGGAGCCATTCGAGAACAAAGTATCCAAGGCCCCGGCAAGAGGAGCTTGCTGGGAAGGCTACTCGAAGCACAGAGACCCTGACAAAAGGAGCTTGCCGGGAAGGAGACAAGACCCCGGCAAGAGGAGCTTGCCAGGAAGGAGACGAGACCCCGGCAAGAGGAGCTTTCCGGGGAGACCAACCAAAGCTTCTCAAGAAGATCGCTGCGGCGCACTACGCGCCCCGACAAGACCCGATGAGTGACAAGCTCCCGGACGCGACAAGGCAACACCCGCGGCAAGGCGCTTGCCGCGGCAAGCTACTACCCCGCAGCCCGCGCTCCAGCTCACCCACCAACGTGTCGCCCTGGGACCATTCCTGGCGTACGTGGCGGGAGGCTGTGCAGTCGGGGGCATGCGGTGGCAAGCAGGCGCTGACAAGGAGCCATCGTGGCAAACGGTGGCGCCCCTGACGGTCCCTTTTCGCCCCGTCTAAGCGACACAGACAGGCATTTAATGCCTTTGTCCCCTGCCGTCAGGGTTAGGTAGGATACGACTGTAGCAGGCAGTGGCGCCAACTACCACCCCTTTTACATTTTTACCCTCACCTCTGTTGCCATGTGTCGGTGACCCCTTAGACATATAAAAGGAGGCCCATGCGCAACAGAGAGAGGAGGAGGACAGCCATTCTCACGCTCGGTCTCGCCAGCTGCTTGAGTGTACTGTAGCACTCGCCGCTCCCGAGCAAGAACTCAATACAACCACCAAAGCAGGAGTAGGGTTTTACGCATCCGTGCGGCCCGAACCTGGGTAAACCGATCGTCTCGCTCGTGCGTTCGCCTCGATCTGCTCTTTGTGCATCCACCGCCCCTGCCGAACCGAAAGGGGCTCGGCCCGCCGATCCCCATAGGTGTGCGAGGGACCAGCAACCCCCGACACTTGGGCATCCCCAAGCTTAGGGTCTTGTCACGCCTTATTATCCTCATATCGATATCTCACCCAAAACTTGAAAACTTCAAACACACAAAACTTAACGGAACTTCGCGAGATAGGTTAGTATAATAAAGACAAATCATTCACTTTGGTACTGTCAAAGACAAGATTCATAATTGTTCCCACACAATTACTACTGTAAATTATCATTTCCACAATTTATATTGAGCAATATAAGCCATAGAAACTAGAAATCAAGCAAACTATGCATTGAAAACAGAATCTGTCGAAAACAGAACAGTCTGTAATGATTTGAACAACAACCATACTTCGGATACTCAAAAAATTCTTAAACATTAGGAAAACCTAGGAAATTTGTCTATTAATCTTCTGCAAAAATAATCAGCATTTTATCACGCTTCTGTTAAAACTGAGAATTGTTTTCCTGAGCGCAAATGTTTCTATTTTTCAGCAAGATCAAATCAACTGTCACCATAGACCATCCCAAAGGTCTTACTTGGCACTTTATTGAAACGAAAGCAAGAAAACATGATTAATACAATAGCTTAATCATGTGAACACACAAAAACAGTAGGGGTAAATGTTGGGTTGTCTCCCAACAAGGGCTTTTCTTTAATGCCTGTTAGCTAGGCATGATGATGTCAACGATGCTCACATAAAAGATAAGAATTGAAACATAAAGAGAGCATCATGAATCACATGGCAATCACATTTAAGTCTAACCCACTTCCTATGCATAGGTATTTTGTGAGCAAAAAATTTATGGGAGCAAGAATCAACTAGCATAGGAAGGCAAAACAAGTGCAACTTCAAAACCTTCAACATAAAGAGAGGAAACTTGATATTATTGAGATGTGTAGAAGCATAAGTTCCTCCCTCATAGTAATTTTCAGTAGCATCATGAATGAATTTAAGAATATAACTATCACATAAAGCATTCTTTTCATGATCTACAAGCATAGAAAATTTATTACTTTCCATATAAGAAAAATTATTCTCATGAATAGTAGTGGGAGCAAACTCAACAAAATAACTATCATGGGATTGAAAATAAGAATTATGATGACAAGTTTCATGCTTATAATTATTCTCTATAACATATATGTCATCACCATCATCATCATAGATAGCAACTTTGTTTTCACAATCAATTGAAACGTCTTCCAAATTAGTGGATTCAACACTAAATAAAGTCATGACCTCTCCAAATCCACTTTCATCAATATAATCATCATAAATAGGACGCATGCTATCATTATAACAAATTTGCACACCAAATCTTGGGGGACTAAAAATATCATCTTCATCAAACATAGCATCCCCAAGCTTATGGCTTTGCGTATCATTAGCATCATGGATATTCAAAGAATTCATACTAACAACATTGCAATCATGCTCATCATTTATACCAAACATTCTATTGAATTCTTCTTCTATCAATTGAGCACAATTTTCCTTTCCATCACTTTCAGGAAAAGATACTATAGAGATGAATAATATGAGACAACCTCAATTCCATTTTTTGTAGTTTTCTTTTTATAAACCAAACTAGTGATAAAACAAGAAACCAAAAGATTTAATTGCAAGATCTAAAGATATACCTTCAAGCACTCACCTCCCCGACATCGGCACCAGAAAAGAGCTTGATGTCTACTACCCAACTTTATTCTTGTAGACACGTGTTGGGCCTCCAAGTGTAGAGTTTTGTAGGACAGTAGTGTTAAGGCATGTCTCTCTCTAAGTAGTTTTGGTGATTGATGACAACGCTTTTGCGGACTAATCGTGTGTGTTGAGTATTTCAGAGGTTCATCCTTTGGCATGAGATGATTCCTTCCCCTTGGAGTTTTAAGCAAAGACGGTGTAGCTCTTTCGTTTCAGTTTTGGTGGACGTCTCTCGTATGAGTCACCGTACTATCAAGAGGGGGTCCGCATTGGAAAGGCTAGGGTGGAATCAACACGTACACATCCCCTTCGCACCCACTGAGCCTTCCTGCTTCGATGGAGGATCCTTCGTTGCTTCCTGTGTGAGATTTGGTCCCAGCGGTAGTACCACAGACCCCAGCGGTAGTACCGCTCAAGAGCCGCAGGTGGCAGTACCGTTCCATAGCGATAGTACCGCTTGGGGCTCTCAGCCATAGTACCGCTGCTGTTATGATCCTCTACTGTCTCGACTCGAGGGTGTCACCTCTCATGTCAGGTTTTGCGGCACTGGCAGTGGCAGTAGAGGCGGTAGTACCGCTCGCAAGCGGTAGTACCGCCCCAACCACTGCTGCTAGTACCGCCCTGGGTCCAGATCTTGCTCCGCCTCTGTTCTCCCTCTGCCTACATGGTAGTACCGCTAACCCCAGCGGTAGTACCACTTTGTGCGGGGCTGAATGGGGGGTAACGGTTGGTTTTGCCCCCCCCTTTAAAAGGAGGTCTTCTTCTCCAAGTTGACTTACCTCTTTTCCCCCAAGCTCCATTGTTGCCCCAAAGCTCTGTTTCGCCCGATCTCTCTCTCTCTCTCTCTCTCTAGCCAATCAAACTCGTTCATTCTTTAGGGATTGGTTGAGAAGGCCCGGATCTACACTTCCACCAAGAGAAAATTGATTTCCCCCCACTAATGATTGCGGATCTTTTACTCTTGGGTGTTTGAGCACCCTAGACGGTTGAGGTCACCTCGGAGCCATATTCCATTGTGGTGAAGCTCCGTGGTTTCATTGGGATCCTCCAATTCGGTTGTGGAGAGAGCCCCAACCTTGTTTTTAAAGTTTCAGTCGCCGCCTTCAAGGGAACCAATAGTGGAATCACGACATCTCGCATTGTGTGAGGGCGTGAGGAGAATATGGTGGCCCTAGTGGCTTCTTGGGGAGCATTGTACCTCCACACCGCTCCAACGGAGACGTACTTCCTCTCAAAGGGAAGGAACTTCGGTAACACATGCTCGTCTTCATCTGCTCCACTCTTGGTTATCCCTTACCTTCACTTGTGCAAGCTTATATTGTGTTGTATCCCTTGCTTGCTCGTGTGCTTGTTGTTGTTGTTGTTGCTGCATCATATAGGTTGCTCACCTAGTTGCATATCTAGACAACCTACTTTGATGCAAAGTTTTAATTTGTAAAGAAAAGCTAAAAATAGTTAGTTTCCTATTCACACCCCCTCTAGTCAACTATATCGATCCTTTCAATTGATATCAGAGCCTCGTCTCTTGATTAAGGACTTTGCCATCCGAAGAGTATGGTTGACACCATAGACGGTGAGGAGGAGCACCCGGTGTGATTCCGTCCTTGTCTATGGCCGATGGGGAAACCTTGGTCTCCCGTGAGGAGTTCAATGTGGCCTTGGAAACATTGAAAACCTCCATGACGGCCGAGGTCAAAGGCATGCTTAAGAACTTTCTTAATGGTCTTAAATTATCCACCGCACTATTGGAAGTGGTCGATCCCACTAACAAGGTGACATATGCTAACTCTGACAAGGGGGAAGCTACTAGTGATGAAGCTCCTTTGTCTAGTGGTAAAAGTGGTAACATCATCTTTTCCCATGTTGAACCACCCCTTACTTATGGAGGACCGGTTCCCTCCACTCATTTGAATCATGTTGGTCCTCCTCCTAAGATTATGAAAAATTAGGATTTTGACTCTTGGGTTTATCGCTTCAAACGTCATTTAAATCATGTTAATACTAATCTTTGGAGAATCATTGAGCAAGGTTTCTATCCGCATGACCCAAGCAACTTCACCCCTAGATAAGCCGCATATCATCAATTCAACGAGAATGCTCTCTTCGTCATCCAAGATGCAATTCCATCCGAAGATATTGCTCATATCCGACCGTTCACCGTGGCCAAGGAAGCATGGCACCATGTTGTTTCCCTTTACAAGGGAAGCGCAAGCATACAACGCTCCAACTATGAAGTGGTGTAAGATGAAGCCGATGAGTTTGCAATGAATGAAGATGAAGAACCTCGTGAGCTTTACCGGAGATTAACCACTCTCGCGGTCTCACTCTGAGATCATGGGAGCAAGGATACGGATGACAATTGGATCACTCGCAAGTTCCTCAAGGCCATGATGCCTTACCACAAGGCCATGTCCTCCGTCATCCATCAAAGGCTGGACTTCCACACTTTGTCCTCAAGTGAAGTGTTGGATGAGTTTGTGGCAATGAGGATCTTGGACAAGACCGCCGACAATGTGGTGTTGCGTTCTCAAAGAGCAAAGAAGCCCAACCTTGCCTTGAAGGCCAAGGCTAGTGTGGAAGAAGAGGACGAATAGGAAGAAGAGGAGAGCAACCCCAAAGATACAAAATATGCTTATCATGAGCACATGGCTCTTGCTTCAAGGCAATTTTGTAGCAATAAGAACACAAGGCCCAACTTCAAAAAGAGCAACCCAAGTGGCGGGAAGGGAAAGCAACGTGTGAGGACTTGCTATAATTGTGGCAATGTGAGCCACTTTGTTACGGAATGACCATATGAGAAGAGGGAAGACAATGGTGGCAATCTCATCCGAAAAGACAAGGCCAAGTCCTTCCCCAACAAGAGCAACTTCACCAAGAAGACTCCTCCCAAGGGGTTGGTGGCACAAGAAGAGTACAATGAGGATGATGCTGATGATGGTGAGTCGGTTGCCATGGCCTTCGTTGCCATTGCGACAACTCCACGTGTGTCCCTCTTCGACTCACACAATGAGAACATCACCACCAACTGCCTCATGGCTAAAGCCACCAACAAGGTAACCCCCAACATCAAAACTACCATCATTACTAATCCTTCTTCAACGGATTGCATTGATGAAAGTGAGGGGTCTAATGAGGAGGAAAATGAATTTGAGTCTTTTATGAGTAAGCTCAAGGGTAAATCCAAGAAGCACTTTGTTGCTCTCTTGGAACAACTTGGTGAAGCCAATGACATGATCGAGGCTCACGAAGAAACCATCTCTAAGATGGAGGGGCATAGTTGTGACTATGCCGATGAGATATTGGATCTCTCTAATGCGCTTGAGGAAGAGTGCGGTCATTGTTTGGCTCTTGAGGAGTCACACATTGATGGCCATGCTAAATTAAAGAAAGATCTTGATCATGCTCTTGTTGTATCTCATGTGCTAAATTCCGAGAAGGCCAAACTTGGGGTTGATCTTGCTATACTCAAGGAGGAGTTTGATATACTTGACAAGGCTCATAAGGCCTTGAAGAGTATTCATGCTAGCCTTAAAGAATCTCATGATCAACTCCAAGTGAAGCTAACCAAGGCGAAAGCCACTTTTCCTCATATGGTTTTAATTGATAATGCAAATGCTACTAACCCTTGTTGTGAGCATGTGCATCTTGTGGAGGAGATTGCAAAGTTGAGAAGAACCTCAACGACCTTTTGAGCAATCAAAAGGAAGTTGTGGCCAAGGAGGGAATCGGGTTTGCACCCAAGTCCAAGAATAAGAAGAATAATGACAAAGCCAAACGACCTCCTCCTCTCAAGCAAACTTTTGTGAAGGAGGGAGAGGGTGCTTCTAAGGAGAAGAAGAACAATGTGAAGGGTGGTGGTGTCAAGAAGGGCAATGCCACCCCTTCCAACAAAGCCAGTGACTTGTGTGTTATGCCATGCTAGTGATGGGCATGTTTATGCTAAATTTGTTGGATCTCCTTATGAGTACATTGAATGGTCTATTTGGGTTCCTAAGACCCTTGTTACTAACATCAAAGGACCCATTACAAAATGGGTACCTAAAACCAAGCATTGATCTCTTGTAGGTGTTTGCTTCCGGTGGGGGGTCATGGTTGCTCGATAGTGGAGCCACAAATCATATGACCAGAAGCAAGGACTTGGTGGTGGACGTGCACAAGATTCCATCTATGCCCACCAATGTCGAGTGGGGTGATGCTTCGTCTTCTAAGGTATTGGGACTTGGTAAGGTTGTCATTTCTCATGATCTCAAGATCAAGAAGGCCATGCTTGTTGAGTCCCTTGCATACAATCTACTTTCCGTTTGTCAACTTGCACTCATGGGCTTTGCCACTTTCTTTGATATTGATACCGTGGCCCTCTTGTGGAGCAAGACTCTTAAAGTAGCGTTTGTTGGGCATGTCAAGAACGGTCTCTATGTGATTAACTTTTCGGAGCGACCCACTAAGACCGTGACATGCCTAATGGCTAAAGTTGATGTGGGATGGCTTTGGCATCGCTGTTTAGCCCATGCCAATATGAGATCTTTGCAAAGTCTTCTCCAGGGGGACCATGTCCGTGGACTAAAAAATGTTAGTTTTGCCAAAGATCGTGCTTGTATTGAAGGAAAGCTACATGAGAAGGCTCACCCTCCTACGACTATCATTTACTCGAAGAGGCCTTTGGAGCTCCTTCACTTGGATCTCTTTCGGCCTCCATCCTTTGATAGTCTTGGGGGTACAAAGTATTGCTTGGTGATTGTGGATGATTATTCAAGGTACACTTGGGTATACTTCTTCAAGAGGAAGAGTGAGACCCAACAAACCGTCATTGACTTTGCGAATGAAGCTCAACGCCAACACAATACAAAGATCTTGACGATAAGAAGTGACACCGACACCGAGTTCAAGAACTACACCTTGGATGAGTTTCTTAGTGATGAGGGGATCAAGCATCAATATTCCGCACTCTACACCCCTCAACAAAATGGTGTAGCGGAGAGGAAGAACCAACCTTTGATGGATGCGACAAGGACCGTGATGGTGGAGTTCAAGTCTCCATATAACTTTTGGGCCGAAGCCATCAACACCGCGTGTCATGCATCCAATCGGCTCTTTCTCCGTAAAGGCTTGAACAAGACTCCATATGAGATACTCCCCAGTAACAAGCCCAACCTCAAGTACTTCCGAGTGTTCGGGTGTAAGTGTTTCATTCTCAAGAAAGGTGGTCGTTTATCTAAATTCAAGGCTAAAGCTTATGAGGGCATATTTGTTGGTTATGCTACAAATTATCATGCTTACCGTGTCCTTAATAAGTCCACGGAACTTATTGAGGATACGTGTAACGTAGAGTTTGATGAGAATAACGGCTCCCAAGTGGAGCAAAGTGGTACTTGTGATGTAGGTGATGAAATTCCTCCCCAAGCCATAAGAAGAATGCGTATTGGTCATATCCTACCCATTGAGGAACCCCTTGTGGCCGAAGGAGAAGGACAATGTTCCACTCAAGTGGAACCATCACCAACCCAAGACCCACACGCTTCCCAAGAACAAAGTGAAGGCCCTCAACCAAACGAACAAGATCAAGGGTGAGATCAAACACAAGATGGTGGTGAACCACCAAGTGATTCCCAAGGTCAAGTCCTCACCACCGAGCAAGTTCAAGATCAAGAGCAAGCTCAAGATCAAGAACAAGCTCAAGACGACACTCAAGATGATCAAGTTACCGCTCCTCAACTCACTCATAAGGAGGAATTGGATCATTGTGCCGCCAAGATTGCATCCAAGCTCACTACCAAGGGTCAGCTCACGACTAATGTGCTTGGAAGCTTAAGAAAGGGGGTAAGCACTCGTAGACAATTAGCAAACTATTGTGAACATGACGCGTTTGTTTCTTGTGTTGAACCCCAAAAGGTCTATGAGGCACTCGAGGATCCGGATTGGCTTAATGCCATGCATGAAGAACTCAACAACTTCGAGCACAGCAAGGTGTGGAGATTGGTGCCAAGGCCAACGGGGAACCATAATGTCATTGGAACCAAGTGGATATTCAAGAAGAAGCAAGATGCTCATGGAATTATTGTTCGTAACAAGGCTCGGTTGGTAGCACAAGGCTACTCCCAAGTCGACGGTATCGACTATGGTGAAACCTTTGCTCCTGTTGCTTGCCTTGAATCTATTAGTTTGTTGATTGCTTATGCCACTCATCATAACTTCAACTTGCAACAAATGGATGTGAAGAGTGCTTTTCTTAATGGTCCTATTAATGAGTTGGTGTATGTGAAACAACCCCTGGGGTTTGAGGATCCCTATTTCCCCGATCATGTGTACCAACTCGATAAGGCACTATATGGCCTTAAAGAAGCCCCATGAGCATGGTATGAGCACCTTACCAAGCTGTTGCAAGATCGTGGATTTGAAATTGGGAAAATCGACCCCACTCTTTTTACTAAGAAGGTCAAAGGGGAGTTGTTTGTATGCCAACTATATGTTGATATTATCTTTGGTTCCCCTAACCAAGCTTTGAATGAGGAATTTTCCGCTCTCATGACCTCGAAGTTCAAGATGTCCATGATGAGAGAGTTGAAGTTCTTCCTCGGGTTTGAAATCAAGCAAAGAAGAGAAGGAACCTTCATCAACCAAGCCAAATATACTCAAGACATGCTCAAAAGATTCAAGCTAAGTGATGTCAAGCCGGCTTCCACTCCAATGCCCGTCAAATGCCAACTTGACATTGATCCCGATGGTAAAGCGGTGGATCAAAAGGTATATCGCTCCATGATTGGCTCCTTGCTTTACCTTTGTGCATCTAGACCGGATATCATGTTGAGTGTGGGAATTTGTGCACGGTGTCAAGCCGCACCTAAGGAAAGCCACTTTGTGGCGGTCAAGCGAATCTTTCGATATTTGGCTCATACCCCAAACTTTGGTTTGTGGTACCCAAGAGGAGCTAACTTCAATCTTGTGGGATTTTCGGACTCGGATTAGGCGGGAGAAAAAGTGGATAGGAAGTCCACTTCTAGAGGGTGCTAATTCCTTGGTTGCTCTTTGGTGAGTTGGTCTTCCAAGAAGCAAAGTTGTGTGTCTCTCTCGTCCACCGAAGCGGAGTATGTGGTGGCCGGTAGTTGTTGTGCTCAACTTCTATGGATGGGGCAAACTTTAAAGGATTACGATGTCATTTGTGACAAAGTGCCTCTTTGGTGCGACAATGAAAGTGCCATCAAGATTTCTCTCAATCCGGTGCAACACTTCAAGACGAAGCATATTGAGATTCGGTATCATTTCATCCGGGATCACATTAGGCAAGGAGAGATCGAGCTCAACTATGTCAACACACATGATAACCTTGCAGATATCTTCACGAAGCCCTTGGATGAAGCAATATTTCGCGAGTTAAGGCATGAGCTAAATATCATTAATTCGAGCAATGTGGCTTGAACCTTTGCACATCCCACCATACACATCATGATGTCTTGTTTAGGTGTAGGCATGGACATAGGGGGAGTGTTGTTCTCTCAATGAACTCTCCCTCCCCCCATTATGCATAAGTTGATCAAGTCTTTCGCATTAGCCATTTTGGATGGTACTTGTGCTTCAAAGATGAGTGTTGGTCATGGGCCCAAGGTTAAAATCTTCGTGGTGCCATACCTCTTAACTCAAACATAGGTGGCCTCGGCCACCGCCCTCTCTTGGAGAGGTGTGTGTTTCTTGTCCTCTCGCTGGTGTTTTTGTTGCCTTTGTGTTTTATCTCTCATCCTTTTTCCTTTTTGAGCTAAGTTTTTTAGTGTCTAGTCTCCGAGTCGTGGCTGAGCGGTACTACCGCTGATGGACAGTAAGCGGTACTACCGCCCTCCCCAGCGGTACTACCACTACGGGGCGGGACTAGGGGGTTATGTCGGGGCAGGGGGAGTTTTCTTCTTCCCCACACTGATTCGCACAACCCACTCATCCTCCTTGTTTCTCCAGCACCGACTCGCCGCGGTAGAGCTTCGGCAGGCCGCCGTCTTCGGGCCGTTCCTCTCCATTCCCTTCGGTGGAATCGATCCCCACCCCGTCCTCCTGCCATGGATGCCGGTATTGACCCCGTTCCCGTTCTCTTTGTGCCTAGGTTTCAGATCTAGTCTTTAGGGGCAATAGGTGTAGGTGATGCATCTCTTGATTTTTGGCTAAATCAAGGCTTGAGTAGGTTGGAGAAGGCGTCTAGACTGTTTGGATTGATATTTGGTAGGGTAATTTTTCAATTTGGTATCCCGGTAGTGCCGAATTTGTCCATGACAGTAGGGAACCGCCGTTCCCCCACATGGAGCAGTACTACCGCTCCCCTGGAGCGGTACTACCGCTAGGGCGGTACTGCTGCTTACTCATCACGGTACTACCGCCGGATGCCCACTTCCATCATACTCTTACCAAATTTCGTTCCATGTTGTTTTGTTTGGTGGCTTATGCTCATTCTTTCGTGTTGTTTCCTATGTCTGTGTGTTCGGTTTCAGGTGATGGCCCTTCTGAGCATCATGCCCGTCGTGTCAACCCCGGGCGTTCAACTTCCAAGCGTCATCGCACCTCTGAGACAACGACTGCCTCCTCAAGTGTTCCTCCTCCTCCTCAGCCAAAGAAGACTGTCGTGAACAAGCCCAAGCCTAGGGCCAAGTCTGTGACAGAGATGTCTGCCAAGGAGTTTTGGGAGAGGCGCCGATGGAACCCATATACGGAAGATCAAGAACCCTCTTTGGTCAACCGTCCCTTTTGGAACCGCTTTCAGTGGGCCTTCTACTTTGATGTGATTAAAGCAAAGAAGAATCTCTATGTTGATGTTCACACCATCGACACAAACTATATGGAGAAGGATCCTGCCTACTTTGGCGAAGCCCTAGAGATGTGTTCTCAGCTGAACATTCTCAGGATCATGCAGTTCAACAAGGACTTTGATGTAGATTTGGTGCCTCAGTTTTATGCCACGGTCCATCTTGGTACAGATGAGGAAAGAACCCTAACTTGGATGACAAATGGCAAGCTGCTTTCTGTCAAGTGGAAGGCTTTCATGGAGTTACATGGAGTTGAAGATCACGGACTTGAGAACCCAGTTGGCTTTCGCCCTCACTGCAATACTACGTCCACTCACAAGAAATCTCTCTGGCCATACTGTACTTTGAAGATTCACCCCGAGACTCAAAAGGAGACCTATGACCTGCCTGCCTATCTGGATATACTTCATCGCATCTTTAGAGAGACCCTCTTTCCTCGCATTGGGAACTTGGATATGGTTCACTCCTTTCTCGTGGACATGCTTCTTTTTTGCCAGCATGAGAAGGAAGAAAACACTGGAGAATCCTTGGATATCTCTCATGTCATGTGGTCTGAACTGGTCTCCGCTATCTCTGAGCGCAAGTGCCCAACTTATGGTCCGTTTATCATGTTGCTTATTGAGAAGGCCTGGGCGCACATTTTTCCTAATGTGGTGGTGGAGACTGGCGAGTTAATCACTCATGAGATCAAGCGTCTGAGGAAGAAGGAGAACTGGGGCACCTCGGCTCCAAGGTCTGGGATTCCATCTAGAGCTGTTGACAGGGAGACAGAGACTGATGCTAATGATGATGATTACTATGAGCCCTCAGCAGTGGAGCCCTCATGGGCAAAGAAGATCAAGCGCAAGATGAAGAAACTCTTCTATATGGAGTCTCATGGACAGTACATGGCTCATGTGTCTGAGAAGAAGGCCAGGAGCCGTCACAAGGAGCTCATGCGTCAGTTGGGTGCAACCGTTGCCAGCGGATCTGAGGGAAAGATCACCGATGAGGAGGAGTGGGTTCAGCAGCATTGCCCGTGGACCGATTCAGACACCGAGCAGTTTCCTACTGATGACAGCGATGCAGATGATCCCACTGGGATGTGATGATGGAGATCACTAGTTTGCTATCACCTGGAGCCGTAGCAGCGCTCTTTGCCATTTTGGTGTCTTGATGCCAAAGGGGGGAGAGTTTAGAGATATGTCGCTGTCGAGTTGTGAGCGTGTGTTTGCGTGGCTTGTCTGCCTTGCTTTTCTTTCTCGCAAACGCCTTTCTCATCATTTGCTTTGGTTTGGTTTGTGCATATGAGACCTGGTACCCTATCATATGGTGTGAGACATATGCTACCCTATCCTTTATTTTCTATGTTTGTCGAGTACTTTGGTAGTATGTGAGTTGCATGCTTATCCTGTTATATACCTTGCTCACACCAACTCTACTGCTTACGAGCTATATTTGTACCATTACTTGTTGCTTATGCTATCAAACTATAAAATATAGGGGGAGTGTTGATCCTAATGTGTGTGCCTTGCATTCCAAAGGCACCTCCAATTAGGTGCACGCATTCAGGGGGAGCCCCATCTATATTTTGTAGTTCTGGGATTCGTTTACTTTCATATCTTACCTTTGTGCAAATCCCGGGTTGTCATCGATCCACCAAAAAGGGGCACATTGTCAAGGCATGCCTCTCTCTAAGTAGTTTTGGTGATTGATGACAACGCTCTTTGATGACGGTGTAGCTCTTTCGTTTCAGGTTTGGTGGACTTGTCTCGTAGGAGTCACCGTACTATCAAGAGGGGGCCCGCATTGAAAAGGCTAGGGTAGAATCAACACGTACACATCCCCTTTGCACCCATTGAGCCTTCCTTCTTCGATGGAGGATCCTTCGTTGCTTCCAGTGTGAGATATGGTCCTAGTGGTAGTACCGCTCAAGAGCCGCAAGCGGCAGTACCGCTCCACAGCGGTAGTACCGCCTAGGGCTCTCAGTCATAGTGCCACTGCTATTCTGATCTTCTACCGCCTCGAATCAAGGGTGTCGCCTCTCGTGTCGGGTTTTGCGGCACTGGTAGTGGCAGTAGAGGCGGTAGTATCGCTCGCAAGCGGTAGTACCGCCCTACCACTGCTGCTAGTACCGCCCTGGGTCCAAATCTTGCTCCGCCTCTGGTATCCCTCTGCCCACACAGTAGTACCGTGTAGGGGAGCGGTAGTACCGCGGCCCACAGTGGTAGTACCGCTCTGTGCGGGGAAGAATGGGGGGTAACGGTTGGTTTTGCCCCCCTTTTAAAAGGAGGTCTTCTTCTCCAAGTTGACTTACCTCTTTTCCCCCAATCTCCATTGTTGCTCCAAAGCTCATTTTCGCCCGATCTCTCTCCCTAGCCAATCAAACTTGTTGATTCTTTAGGGATTGGTTGAGAAGGCCTGGATCTAAACTTCCACCAAGAGAAATTTGATTCCCCCCACTAATCCCTTGCAGATCTTGTTATTCTTGGGTGTTTGAGCACCCTAGACGGTTGAGGTCACCTCGGAGCCATATCCCATTGTGGTGATGCTCCGTGGTTTCGTTGGGAGCCTCCAATTTGGTTGTGGAGAGAGCCCCAACCTTGTTTGTAAAGGTTCGGTCGCTGCCTTCAAGGGCACCAATAGTGGAATCACGGCATCTCGCATTGTGTGAGGGTGTGAGGAGAATACGGTGGCCTTAGTGGCTTCTTGGGGAGCATTGTGCCTCCACACCCCTCCAACGGAGACGTACTTCCTCTCAAAGGGAAGGAACTTCGGTAACACATCCTCGTCTTCACCGGCTCCACTCTTGGTTATCCCTTACCTTTACTTATGCAAGCTTATATTGTGTTGTATCCCTTGCTTGCTCGTGTTCTTATTGTTGTTGCATCATATAGGTTGCTCACCTAGTTGCATATCTAGACAACCTACTTTGATGAAAAGTTTTAAATGGTAAAGAAATGCTAAAACTAGCAATTTTCCCTCAAGTGGATGACCTAAGGTTTATCAATCCGTGAGAGGCGTAGGATGAAGATGGTCTCTCTAAAAAACCATGCAACCGAATACAAGAAATCTCTTGTGTCCCCAACACACCGAATACAATGGCAAATTGTATAGGTGCACTAGTTCGGCGAAGAGATGGTGATAAAAGTGTAATATTGATGGTAGAAATATATTTTTATAATCTGAATAAATAAAAACAACAAGGTAGCAAATAGTAAACGGGCACAAAACAGTATTGCAATGCTTGAAAATGAGGCCTAGGGTCCGTACTTTCACTAGTGCAATCTCTCAATAACACTAATATAATTGGATCATATAACTAATGCGGCTTGAAGCTACATCGGTATTTCCCCAAAGAGGAAGGGATGATTCTATCGGGGATAAACCCCGCGGCATGACTCGGCCGGAAGTATGACCCAGCCGGACTTGGCGCTTCATCGTAACCCGCCGGAGGATTGCCGACTCACAGGTCTGGCGGTTCACTGGTGTGACGACTCATGAGCCTGGTGACTTAATGATGGCCCCGATGGCGAGTCAGACGGATGACAAGGGCCCAAGGCCCAGTAGGCCGGCTCATGTTATTGTGGGCCGACTTAAGACGGAAGGCATGAGGAATATTTCCTTTATGAAGAAGCAAGACTCAGACTTGTAATCAACTAGTAAGAGAATAAACTAGTCCTAGTCCTACTAGGATTCCATATGTAACCTGCCCCTCTAACTTATATAAGGAGGGGCAGGGCTCCCCAAGAGGAGGGAGAAGAAACAATCTTTAGGGCTAGACACAAAGAGCCGGCTTACCGGCGACTCCCTCATGATCATAATGAGACCTAGCCACAAACAACATGTAGGGTTATTACCGGATGATGTTCCCCGGGGCCCGAAGCTGTCTTAACCCTTGTCTTGTGTTGCGTCTCTCGATTCCGCTCAACCCCTCTCAAGCTACCACATAGATGCATTGGCCTCGCGACTAAGTCCTCACACTAAGGACATCTGCCGTGACAATTCCACGACGGTTGGCGCCCACCGTGGGGCTCGTGCACGGTGGTGTTGGGTTCTTGAAGGGATATCTCTCAGGGGTCGAGAAGCTCGAAGTTGATCAACTATGAGTTCATCAAGGGAGATTGAAAAAGTATTCAGTGGCGATGGATATTGAGTTCAAGGGAATTTAGGGCTTTTGCGTTCTTCTGTGTATCGCGGAGGCAACACGACCCGTCTAAACCGAATCGAAGATCAAGATTTTTGGCTGCAATATCGTGTCGCCGAGACTGACAAGAGTTGTGCTGCAGCCGCCATACGCACGGATCATGCAAACCACCCTATATATCAAGCAAATCCTGAGGCAGGCGCCGCTGGAACTATTGATGTCACACATCAAATCAGAGTTGTACGACAAACTGCAACACAACTTATCCAGTCTGGTTGCTTTTTGGGATGATTCACTAGCACTCCATAATGCTATTTGAAGACTACTCCACGTGAAATCCCAGAGTGCCACTAATATTTGCACAAGGATCGGAAGTCCAATTGATCAGAAGTTCAACTGGCATTACCACATACACACACACACGTGAAGCTAGCAAATCAGTGGGCAGGAGGCCCGACCGATCAGCAAACCAAGTCGCCGCCAACACGGCTGCTACTCCTATCTTTATGGCCTCAAGCCGCCACTTTCTGTCTCACCGTCCGTGCCACAGGCCACCGCCGCGGCCTCTGTCTCATGCACACGCGCACGGTTTTTCTCTGCCGCGCAACACACCACGTCGATGCACCTCCATGAGTCATAACCCACAAGTATAGGGGATCGCAACAGTTTTCGAGGGTAGAGTATTCAACCCAAATTTGTTGATTCGACACAAGGGGAGCCAAAGAATATTCTCAACTATTAGCAGCTGAGTTGTCAATTCAACCACACCTGGAAACTTAATATCTGCAACAAAGTGTTTAGTAGCAAAGTAATATGATAGTAGTGATAATGGTAGCAAAAGGTAATAGTAGTAAAAGTAATGTTTTCGGTATTTTGTAGTGATGATAGCAATAGCAATGAAAAAGTAAATAAGCGAAGAACAATATATGGAAAGCTCGTAGGCAATGGATCGGTGATAGAGAATTATGCCTGATGCAGTTCATCATGTAACAGTCATAACCTAGGGTGACACAGAACTAGCTCCAGTTCGTCAATGTAATGTAGGCATGTATTCTGAATATAGTCATACATGCTTATGGAAAAGAACTTGCATGGCATCTTTTGTCCTACCCTCCCGTGGCAGCGGGGTCCTTACGGAAACTAAGGGATATTAAGGCCTCCTTTTAATAGAGAACCGAAACAAAGCATTAACACATAGTGAATACATGAACTCCTCAAACTATGGTCATCACTGGTAAGTATCCCAATTATTGTCACTTCGGGGTTAACGGATCATAACACATAATAGGTGACTATAGACTTGCAAGATAGGATCAAGAACACTCATATATTGATGAAAACATAATAGGTTTAGATCTGAAATCATGGCACTCGGGCCCTAATGACAAGCATTAAGCATAACAAAGTCATAGCAACATCAATCTCAGAACATAGTGGACACTAGGGATCAAACCCTAACAAAACTAACTCGATTACATGATAGATCCCATCCAACCCATCACCGTCCAGCAAGCCTACAATGGAATTACTCACGCACGGCGGCGAGCATCATGAAATTGGTGATGGAGGATGGTTGATGATGACGATGGCGACAGATTCCCCTCTCCGGAGCCCCGAACAGACTCCAGATCAGCCCTCCAAAGAGGTTTTAGGGCTTGGCGGCGGCTCCGTATCGTAAAACGCGATGATTTCTTCTCTATGATTTTTTATCCCCGAAACTCAATATATGGAGGCGGAGTTGGAGTCGGAGAGGCAACCGGGGCCCCACGAGGTAGGGGGGGGGGCACCCCCACCCTCGTGGCAAGGTGGCGGGCCCCCTGGCCTTCATATTTGGCAGGTATTTTTCTTATTTTCTAAAAAGTGGCTCCGTGAAGTTTCAGGTCATTCCGATAATGTTTGCTCCTGCACATAAATAACACCATGGTAATTCTGCTGAAAACAACGTCAGTCCGGGTTAGTTCCATTCAAATCATGCAAGTTAGAGTTCAAAAAAGGGGCAAAAGTGTTTGGAAAAGTAGATACTTTGGGGACGTATCAACTCCCCCAAGCTTAAACCTTTGCTTGTCCTCAAGCAATTCAGTTGACAAACTGAAAGTGATAAAGAAAAACTTTTACAAACTCTGTTTGCTCTTGTTGTTGTAAATATGTAAAGCCAGCATTCAAGTTTTCAGCAAAGATTATAACTAACCACATTCACAATAACGCATAGGTCTCAAGTTTACTCATATCAATAGCCTAATCAACTAGCGAGAAATAATAATAAATCTCGGATGACAACACTTTCTCAAAACAATCATAATATGATATAACAAGATGGTATCTCGCTAGCCCTTTCTGAGACCGCAAAATATAAATGCAGAGCACCTTTAAAGACCAAGGACTGACTAGACATTGTAATTCATGGTATAAGAGATCCAGTCAAGTCATACTCAATGTAAACAAACAGTAATGAATGCAAATGACAGCGGTGAAGGAAATATGCCCTAGAGGCAATAATAAAGTTATTATTTATTTCCTTATATCATGATAAATGTTTATTATTCATGCTAGAATTGTATTAACCGGAAACATAATACATGTGTGAATACATAGACCAACAGAGTGTCACTAGTATGCCTCTACTTGACTAGCTCGTTAATCAAAGATGGTTATGTTTCCTAACCATGAACAAAGAGTTGTTATTTGATTAACGAGGTCACATCATTAGTTGAATGATCTGATTGACATGACCCATTCCATTAGCTTAGCACCCGATCGTTTAGTATGTTGCTATTGCTTTTCTTCATGACTTATACATGTTCCTATGACTATGAGATTATGCAACTCCCGTTTGCCGGAGGAACACTTTGGGTACTACCAAACGTCACAACGTAACTGGGTGATTATAAAGGAGTACTATAGGTGGCTCCAAAGGTAGATGTTGGGTTGGCGTATTTCGAGATTAGGATTTGTCACTCCGATTGTCGGAGAGGTATCTCTGGGCCCTCTCGGTAATGCACATCACTTAAGCCTTGCAAGCAGTGCAACTAATGAGTTAGTTGCGGGATGATGTATTACGGAACGAGTAAAGAGACTTGCCGGTAACGAGATTGAACTAGGTATCGGATACCGACGATCGAATCTCGGGCAAGTAACATACCGATGACAAAGGGAACAACGTATGTTGTTATGCGGTATGACCGATAAAGATCTTCGTAGAATATGTAGGAGCCAATATGGGCATCCAGGTCCCGCTATTGGTTATTGACCGGAGACGTGTCTCGGTCATGTCTAGAATGTTCTCGAACCATAGGGTCCGCACGCTTAACGTTACGATGACAGTTATTATGAGTTTATGCATTTTGATGTACCGAAGGTTGTTCGGAGTCCCGGATGAAATCACGGACATGACAAGGAGTCTCGAAATGGTCGAGACGTAAAGATTGATATATTGGAAGCCTATGTTTGGACATCGGAAGTGTTCCGGGTGAAATCGGGATTTTACCGGATTACCGGGAGGGTTACCGGAACCCCCCGGGAGCCAAATGGGCCAACATGGGCCTTAGTGGAAAGGTGAGAGGGCTGCCCACATAGGGCTGCGCCTCCCCCCTCTCCCTAGTCCTATTAGGACTAGGAGAGGGGCCGGCCACCTCTCTCTCCCTCTTCCCCTTTAGGAATCCTATTAGGAATAGGATTGGGGGGGGGAGTCCTACTCCCGGTAGGAGTAGGACTCCTCCTGCGCCTCCCTCCTTTGGCCGGCCAGCCTCCCCCCTTCATCCTTTATATACGGGGGTAGGGGACACCCCAAGACACACAAGTTGATCCTTGAGATCGTTCCTTAGCCGTGTGCGGTGCCCCCTGCCACCAAATTCCACCTTGATCATACCGTTGCAGTGCTTAGGCGAAGCCCTGCGTCGGTAGTACATCAAGATCGTCACCACGCCGTCGTGCTGACGGAACTCTTCCTCGACGCTTTGCTGGATCGGAGCCCGAGGAACGTCATCGAGCTGAACGTGTGCTAAGAACTCGGAGGTGCCGGAGTAACGGTGCTTGGATCGGTCGGATCGGGAAGAAAACGTACGACTACTTCCTCTACGTTGTGTCAACGCTTCCGTTGTGATCTACAAGGGTACGTAGATCAGACTCTCCCCTTCGTTGCTATGCATCACCATGATCGTGCGTGTGCGTAGGAATTTTTTTGAAATTACTACGTTCCCCAACAGTGGTATCAGAGCCTAGGTTTTATGGTTTGATGTTATTTGCATGAGTAGAACACAAGTGAGTTGTGGGCGATACAAGTCATACTGCCTACCAGCATGTCATACTTTGGTTCGGTGGTATTGTTGGACAAGACGATCCGGACCAACCTTACGCGTACTCTTACGCGAGACCGGTTCCCTCGACGCGCTTTGCACATAGATGGCTTGCGGAAGACTGTCTCTCCAACTTTAGTTGAACCAAGTGTGGCTACGCCCGGTCCTTGAGAAGGTTAAAACAGAGTCTATTTGACGAACTATCATTGTGGTTTTGATGCGTAGATGAGATAAGTTCTTACTTAAGCCCGTAGCAGCCACGTAAAACTTGCAACAACAAAGTAGAGGACGTCTAACTTGTTTTTGCAGGGCATGTTGTGATGTGATATGGTCAAGGCATGATGCTGATTTTATTGTATGAGATGATCATGTTTTGTAACCGAGTTATCGGCAACTGGCAGGAGCCATATGGTTGTCGCTTTATTGTATGCAATGCAATCGCGATGTAATGCTTTAATTTATTACTAAGCGGTAGTGATAGTCGTGGAAGCATAAGATTGGCGAGACGACAACGATGCTACGATGGAGATCAAGGTGTCGCGCCGGTGACGATGGTGATCATGACGGTGCTTCGGAGATGGAGATCACAAAGCACAAGATGATGATGGCCATATCATATCACTTATATTGATTGCATGTGATGTTTATCTTTTTATGCATCTTATCTTGCTTTGATTGACGGTAGCATTATAAGATGATCTCTCACTAAATTATCAAGAAGTGTTCTCCCTGAGTATGCACCGTTGCAAAAGTTCTTCGTGCTGAGACACCACGTGATGATCGGGTGTGATAGGCTCTACGTTCAAATACAATGGGTGCAAAACAGTTGCACACGCGGAATACTCAGGTTATACTTGACGAGCCAAGCATATACAGATATGGCCTCGGAACACGGAGACCGAAAGGTCAAGCGTGAATCATATAGTAGATATGATCAACATAACGATGTTCACCATTGAAAACTACTCCATCTCACGTGATGATCGGTTATGGTTTAGTTGATTTGGATCACGTGATCACTTAGAGGATTAGAGGGATATCTATCTAAGTGGGAGTTCTTAAGTAATATGATTAAATTGAACTTAAATTTATCATGAACTTAGTCCTGGTAGTATTTTGCAAATCATGTTGTAGATCAATAGCTCGCGTTGTTGCTTCCCTGTGTTTATTTTGATATGTTCCTAGAGAAAATTGTGTTGAAAGATGTTAGTAGCAATGATGCGGATTGGATCCGTGATCTGAGGTTTATCCTCATTGCTGCACAGAAGAATTATGTCCTTGATGCACCGCTAGGTGACAGACCTATTGCAGGAGCAGATGCAGATGTTATGAACGTTTGGCTAGCTCAATATGATGACTACTTGATAGTTTAGTGCACCATACTTAACAGCTTAGAATCGGGACTTCAAAGACGTTTTGAACGTCATGGAACATATGAGATGTTCCAGGAGTTGAAGTTAATATTTCAAGCAAATACCCGAGTTGAGAGATATGAAGTCTCCAACAAGTTCTATAGCTAAAAGATGGAGGAGAATCGCTCAACTAGTGAGCATGTGCCCAGATTGTCTGAGTACTACAATCGCTTGAATCAAGTGGGAGTTAATCTTCCAGATAAGATAGTGATTGACAGAATTCTCTAGTCACCATCACCAAGTTAGTAGAACTTTGTGATGAACTATAATATGCAAGGGATGACAAAAGTAATTCCTAAGCTCTTCGTGATGCTGAAATCAACGAAGGTAGAAATCAAGAAAAACATCAAGTGTTGATGGTTGACAAGACCACTAGTTTCAAGAAAAGGGCAAAGGGAAGAAGGGGAACTTCAAGAAGAACGGCAAGCAAGTTGCTGCTCAAGTGAAGAAGCCCAAGTCTGATCCTAAGCCTGAGACTAAGTGCTTATACTGCAAAGGGACTGATCACTGGAAGCGGAACTACCCCAAATGATTGGCGGATAAGAAGGATGGCAAAGTAAACATAAGTATATTTGATATACATGTTATTGATGTGTACTTTACTAGTGTTTATAGCAACCCCTTAGTATTTGATGCTAGTTCAGTTGCTAAGAGTAGTAACTCGAAACGGGAGTTGCAGAATAAACAGAGACTAGTTAAGGGTGAAGTGACGATGTGTGTTGGAAGTAGTTCCAAGATTGATATGATCATCATCGCACACTCCCCTATACTTTCGGGATTAGTGTTGAACCTAAATAAGTGTTATTTGGTGTTTGCGTTGAGCATGAATATGATTTGATCATGTTTATTGTAATACGGTTATTCATTTAAGTAAAAGAATAAATTATTGTTCTGTTTACATGAATAAAACCTTATATGGTTACACACCCAATGAAAATAGTTCATTGGATCTCGATCTTAATAATACACATATTCATAATATTGAAACCAAAAGATGCAAAGTTAATAATGATAGTGCAACTTATTTGTGGCACTGCTGTTTAGGTCATATTGGTATAAAGCGCATGAAGAAACTCCATGCTGATGGGCTTTCGGAATCACTTGATTATGAATCACTTGATGCTTGCGAACCATGCCTTTTGGGCAAGATGACTAAAACGCCGTTCTCCGGAACAATGGAGCGAGAAAAGATTTGTTGGAAATCATACATACTGATGTATGTGGTCCAATGAATATTGAGGCTCGCGACAGGTATCATTATTTTCTGATCTTCACAAATGATTTGAGCAGATATGAGTATATCTACTTGATGAAACATAAGTCTGAAACATTTGAAAAGTTCAAAGAAATTCAGAGTGAAGTGAAAAACATCGTGACAAGAAAATAAAGTTTCTACGATCTGATCGCGGAGACAAATATTTAAGTTACGAGTTTTGGTCTTCAGTTAAAACAATGTGAAATAGTTTCACTACTCACGCCACCTGGAACACCACATCATAATGGTGTGTCCGAACGTCATAACCGTACTTTATTGGATATAGTGCAATCTATGATGTCTCTTACCGATTTACCACTATTGTTTTTGGGGTCATGCATTAGAGACAGCTGCATTCACGTTAAAAAGGGACACCATCTATATCCGTCGAGACGACGCCTTATGAACTATGGTTTGGCAAGAAACCAAAGTTGTCGTTTCTTAAAGTTTGGGGTTGCGATGCTTATATGAAAAAGTTTCATCCTGATAAGCTCAAAACTCAAATCGGAGAAGTGCATCTTCATAGGATATCCAAAGGAAACTATTGGATACACCTTCTATCACAGATCCGAAGGCAAGACTTTTGTTGCTAAATTCGGAAACTTTCTGGAGAAGGAGTTTCTCTCGAAAGAAGTGAGTGGGAGGAAAGTAGAACTTGACGAGGTAACTGTACCTGCTCCCTTATTGGAAAGTAGTACATCACAGAAAAATGTTTCTGTGACACCTACACCAGTTAGTGAGGAAGCTAATGATGATGATCATGAAACTTCAGAACAAGACACTACTGAACCTCGTAGATCAACGAGAGTAAGATCCGCGCCAGAGTGGTACGGTAATCCTATTCTGGAAGTCATGCTACTAGATCATGATGATCCTACGAACTATGAAGAAGCGATGGTGAGCCCAGATTCCTTAAAGTGGCCTGAAGCCATGAAATCTGAGATATGATCCATGTATGAGAACAAAGTATGGACTTTGGTTGACTTGCCTGTTGATCGGCAAGCCATAGAAAATAAATGGATCTTCAAGAGGAAGACGGACGCTGATAGCAGTGTTACTATCTACAAAGCTAGAATTGTCGCAAAAGGTTTTCAACAAGTTCAAGGTGTTGACTACGATGAGATTTTCTCACTCGTATCTATGCTTAAGTCTGTCCGAATCATGTTAGCGATTGCCGCATTTTATGAAATCTGGCAAATGGATAAACAAAACTGCATTCCTTAATGGATTTGCTAAAGAAGAGTTGTATACGATGCAACTAGAAGGTTTTGTCGATCCTAAAGGTGTTAACTAAATATGCAAGCTCCAGCGATCTATCTGTGGACTGGTGCAAACATCTCGGAGTTGGAATATACGCTTTGATGAGTTGATCAAAGCATATAGTTTTATACAGACTTGTGGTGAAGCCTGTATTTACGAGAAAGTGAGTGGGAGCACTACAGCATTTCTGATAAGTGTATGTGAATGACATATTGTTGATCGGAAATAATGTAGAATTATTCTGTAAAAGTTAAATGGAGTGTTTGAAAGGAGTTTTTCAAAGAAAGACTTCGGTAAAGCTGCTTACATATTGAGCTTCAAGATCTATAGAGATAGATCAAGACGCTTGATAAGTTTTTCAATAAGTACATACCTTGACAAGATTTTGAAATAGTTCAAAATGGAATAGTCAAAGAAAAAGTTTCTTGCCTGTGTTACAAGGTGTGAAGTTGAGTAAAGACTCAAAGCCCGACCACGGCAGAAGATAGAAAGAGAATGAAAGTCATTCCCTATGCCTCATTCATAGGTTCTATAAAGTATGCCATGTTGTGTACCAGATCTATTGTATACCCTGCACTGATTTGGCAAGGGAGTACAATAGTGATCTAGGAGTAGATCACTGGACAGCGGTCAGAATTATCCTTAGTGAAATAAGGATATGTTTCTCGATTATGGACGTGACAAAAAGGTTCGTCGTAAAGGGTTACGTCGATGCAAGTTTTTGACACTGATCCAGATGAATCTAAAGTCTCAATCTGGATACGTATTGAAAGTGGGAGCAATTAGCTAGAGTAGCTCCATGCAGAGCATTATAGACATAGAATTTTGCAAAATACTTACGGATCTGAATGTGACAGACCCGTTGACTAAAATTATCTCACAAGCAAAACATGATCACACCTTAGTACTCTTTGGGTGTTAATCACATAGAGATGTGAACTAGATTACTGACTCTAGTAAACCCTTTGAGTGTTGGTCACATGACGATGTGAACTATGGGTGTTAATCACATGGTGATGTGAACTATTGCTACTAAATCACATGGCGATGTGAACTAGATTATTGACTCTAGTGCAAGTGGGAGACTGAAGGAAATATGCCCTAGAGGCAATAATAAAGTTATTATTTATTTCCTTATATCATGATAAATGTTTATTATTCATGCTAGAATTGTATTAACCGGAAACATAATACATGTGTGAATACATAGACCAACAGAGTGTCACTAGTATGCCTCTACTTGACTAGCTCGTTAATCAAAGATGGTTATGTTTCCTAACCATGAACAAAGAGTTGTTATTTGATTAACGAGGTCACATCATTAGTTGAATGATCTGATTGACATGACCCATTCCATTAGCTTAGCACCCGATCGTTTAGTATGTTGCTATTGCTTTTCTTCATGACTTATACATGTTCCTATGACTATGAGATTATGCAACTCCCGTTTGCCGGAGGAACACTTTGGGTACTACCAAACGTCACAACGTAACTGGGTGATTATAAAGGAGTACTACAGGTGGCTCCAAAGGTAGATGTTGGGTTGGCGTATTTCGAGATTAGGATTTGTCACTCCGATTGTCGGAGAGGTATCTCTGGGCCCTCTCGGCAATGCACATCACTTAAGCCTTGCAAGCAGTGCAACTAATGAGTTAGCTGCGGGATGATGTATTACGGAACGAGTAAAGAGACTTGCCGGTAACGAGATTGAACTAGGTATCGGATACCGACGATCGAATCTCGGGCAAGTAACATACCGATGACAAAGGGACCAACGTATGTTGTTATGCGGTCTGACCGATAAAGATCTTCGTAGAATATGTAGGAGCCAATATGGGCATCCAGGTCCCGCTATTGGTTATTGACCGGAGACGTGTCTCGGTCATGTCTACAATATTCTCGAACCGTAGGGTCCGCACGCTTAACGTTACGATGATAGTTATTATGAGTTTATGCATTTTGATGTACCGAAGGTTGTTCGGAGTCCCGGATGAGATCACGGACATGACGAGGAGTCTCGAAATGGTCGAGACGTAAAGATTGATATATTGGAAGCCTATGTTTGGACATCGGAAGTGTTCCGGGTGAAATCGGGATTTTACCGGATTACCGGGAGGGTTACCGGAACCCCCCGGGAGCCAAATGGGCCAACATGGGCCTTAGTGGAAAGGTGAGAGGGCTGCCCACATAGGGCTGCGCCTCCCCCCTCTCCCTAGTCCTATTAGGACTAGGAGAGGGGCCGGCCACCTCTCTCTCCCTCTCCCCCTTTAGGAATCCTATTAGGAATAGGATTGGGGGGGAGTCCTACTCCCGGTAGGAGTAGGACTCCTCCTGCGCCTCCCTCCTTTGGCCGGCCAGCCTCCCCCCTTCATCCTTTATATACGGGGGCAGGGGACACCCCAAGACACACAAGTTGATCCTTGAGATCGTTCCTTAGCCGTGTGCGGTGCCCCCTGCCACCAAATTCCACCTCGATCATACCGTTGCAGTGCTTAGGCGAAGCCCTGCGTCGGTAGTACATCAAGATCGTCACCACGCCGTCGTGCTGACGGAACTCTTCCTCGACGCTTTGCTGGATCGGAGCCCGAGGAACGTCATCGAGCTGAACGTGTGCTAAGAACTCGGAGGTGCCGGAGTAACGGTGCTTGGATCGGTCGGATCGGGAAGAAAACATACGACTACTTCCTCTACGTTGTGTCAACGCTTCCGTTGTGATCTACAAGGGTACGTAGATCAAACTCTCCCCTTCGTTGCTATGCATCACCATGATCTTGCGTGTGCGTTGGATTTTTTTTGAAATTACTACATTCCCCAACAAGCGGTGCTCTCCAACTGGTGCTTTTTAATAAGAGGATGATGACTCAGCATAAAAGTAAATAGATATGCCCTTTGTAGAGGGAAGCAGGGATTTGTAGAGGTGCCAGAGCTTGGTTTTGAAATAGAGGTGAATAATATTTTGAGCGGTATACTTTCATTGTCAACATAACAACCAAGAGATGGCGATATCTTCCATGCTACACACATTATAGGCGGTTCCCAAACAGAATGGTAAAGTTTATACCCCCCTTCCACCAACAAGCATCAATCCATGACTTGCTCGAAACAACGAGTGCCTCCAACTAACAAGAGTCCCAGGGGGAGTTTTGTTTGCAATTATTTTGATTTAGTTTGCATAAAGCATGGGACTGGGCATCCCGGTGACCAGCCATTTATCTCGTGAGTGAGGAGCGGAGTCCACTCCTCTTGAGAATAACCCGCCTAACATGGAAGATACAGACAACCCTAATTGATACATGAGCTATTCGAGCATACAAAACAGGATATTTATTTGAAGGTTTAGAGTTTGGCACATACAAATTTACTTGGAACGGCAGGTAGATACCGTATATAGGTAGGTATAGTGGACTCATATGGAATAACTTTGGGGTTTAAGGAGTTTGGATGCACAAGCAGTATTCCCGCTTAGTACAAGTGAAGGCTAGCAAAAGACTGGGAAGCGACCAGCTAGAGAGCGAAAACAGTCATGGACATGCATTAAAATTAATCAACACCGAATGCAAGCATGAGTAGGATATAATCCACCATGAACATAAATATCATGAAGGCTATGTTGATTTTGTTTCAACTACATGCGTGAACATGTGCCAAGTCAAGTCACTTAAATCATTCAGAGGAGGATACCACCCTATCATACCACATCACAACCATTTTAATAGCATGTATAACTCATAGCTAATCAAGCATGGCATAAGAAACTATGATCTCTAGTTGTCATTGCAAACATGTTTATTCATAACAGGCTGAATCAGGAACGATGAACTAATCATATTTCCAAAAACAAAAGAGGTCGAGTTCATACCAGCTTTTCTCATCTCAGCCAGTCCATCATATAACATCATAATTGCCTTTCACTTGCACGATCGAATGATGTGAATAATAATAATAGTGCACGTGCATTGGACTAAGCTGGAATTTGCAAGCATTCAATAAACAGAAGAAGACAAGGCAATATGGGCTCTTTTTTCAGATCAACAATAATGCATATAAGAGCCACTTCAACAATTTAATTATGGTCTTCTCCTATCGACCCCCAAAGAAAAGAAAAGAAATAAAACTATTTACACGGGAAAGCTCCCAACAAGCAAAAGAAGAACAGGAAATATTTTTGGGTTTTCTTTTTAATTACTACTACAAGCATGGAAATTAAACTGATTAAAAGCTACAACTGTTTTTTTGGTTTTTCTTAAGGTTTATTAAACACACAAGAAGAAAGCATAAAAAGGAAAATAACCTAGCATGGATGATACAATGAAAAAGTATGAGCACCGACATCTAACAATGAGTGTGTGAACATAAATGTAATGTCGGTGGGAAATACATACTCCCCCAAGCTTAGGCTTTTGGCCTAAGTTGGTCTATGGCCATGGCTGGCCTGGCGGATATCCATAATAGTAGTTGGGGTCGTACTAAGATGAAGAAGAGGAAGTCTTCGATTACCACTGGCTGACAATCATCTCCGGATCCCAGTGGTAATTAGACTGTCGTGAAGGATCAACTTGTGGTTCTGGCTTTGGCTCCTCGGCTGGTGCAGGGTTCCGATAGGCGTGAATAGCCTTCAACGAAACAAGGTACGTTCCTGAAGATAAATCAAACAAAGAAGGAGCAGGCAGGGTAATAGTCTCGGGATGATGTTTATTAAAGAACAATTGATATCTAAGCTCTCCTTACCTATTCTTAACAATAAAATCATGTGCCACCATACTTTTATAATCTAGATAAACACGGGGCAACACCTTTTCTTCCTTCTCAAAATGCCTAATAGGTATGTTAAAATGTGCAGCTAGGCGTGAAGCATAGATACCTCCAAAGATAGGGCCTTTGGTATGGTTCAGACTTAACCGTTTAGTAATAATGCCGCCCATACTAAAAGTGTTATCACTGTATAAACCGTGGAGCAGAATAATAATATCAGGAATACTAAGGTTTCCACAGTTTCCGCGACCAATTAAGCAACGACTAGCAAATAATGCAAAGTAACGTAAAACAGGAAAATGTATGCTAGTGATTCGTGCATCGGAAACCTTCCTTGTTTCCCCTACAGTGATAGTATCAATAAACCCCTCCACATCATCGTGATGTGGTTCTTCTGTCTTGCCCTCAAAAGGGACTAAACAAATCCGACAGAAATCATAAAGTGACATCTCCTTATGCTCATCATATAAATGAAACTCCACCGTAGGTGGCGAGTTCCTAGAATGGAAATGAAAGTTTTGCACAAAGGTATTTGTGAGTAACAGATACTGATCGCATTGGTCGTGGAGGAAAGCCGTGAGGCCTGCATTCCTTGCCATTTCATGAAAGTATTTATAGATACCGGCTGCTCTCAAGAAATCATCAGAAGGCCATTCACACGCCCGAACCTCCGCGGTGTGAGGCAGATTATACTTAGGCTTTGGTGCCTTTTCCTTCGAGCTTTGGCTCGATGAGCCCCTCAATAGTCTCCTCATCATTTTCTGAAAATTTCTGAAATTTTTAGTAACTTCAAAATAAAAGTAAACCAAACTCAATGATATTGATAACAACTACTCCTACAAGTGCCTAGGGCCTATATCATGCATCAAAACTACTTTTGACCATATAAATTTGACATGCAAGCTCAAGAACAGGGTCACCTAAGCAGCAAAAATTTGCAATGAATAAAGCACTAGAACAAAAACTAATCGGACCAATGGAGGAGTCACATACCAAGGAACAATCTCCCCAAGCAGTTTTGTGAGAGGTGCTTTGAGCAAGGAGATCGAAAATGGCAACAAAGAGAGCTAGAACTCGTGCTTGAGCTAGATATTCGTGTTTGTGGGAGGAAGATTAAGTGTGTGGGTGCAGGAATAAGTGGAGGAGGGCCACCATGGGCCCACGAGGCAGGGGGCGCATCCTAGAGGGGTGGGCGCGCCCTCCACCCTCGTGGGCAGGTGGTTGACCCCCCTGGTGTGTTCTCAGTGCCAAATATTCTCAAATATTCTAGAAAAAATCATATTTAAATTTCAGGGCATTTGGAGAACTTTTATTTTCTGGGTATTTTTATATTGCATGGATAATCAGATAACAGACAGAAAAATATTTATTTTTATTTTATTTAATATGAGTAACAAAAAGTAAAAGTGGGGTACAGAAGGTTGTGCCTTCTAGTTTCATCCATCTCATGATCATCAAAAGGAATCCTCTAACAAGGTTCCAAGTCTTGTTAACGAACTCATTTCGAATAACATGGAACCGGAGAAATTCCGAATAACACTATGTTACCTCAACGGGGATATGCACATCCCCAATAATAAGAATATCATATTTCTTCTTGATAGTAGGAAGAGGAAATTCAAAACCTCCAAATATAATCGATGGCATTTTCCCAATAGAGTTGATACTATGAACTTGAGGTTGTTTCCTCGGAAAGTGTACCGTATGCTCGTTACCATTAACATGAAAAGTGACATTGCCTTTAGTGCAATCAATAACAGCGCCTGTAGTTTTCAAAAAGGGGTCTTCCAAGAATAATAGACATACTATCGTCCTCGGGAATATCAAGAATAACAAAGTCCGTTAAAATAGTAACGTTTGCAACTACAACAGGCATATCCTCACAAATACCGACAGGTATAGCAGTTGATTTATCAGCCATTTGCAAAGATATTTCAGTGGGTGTCAACTTATTCAAGTCAAGTCTACGATATAATGAGAGAGGCATAACACTAACACCGGCTCCAAGATCACATAAAGCAGTTTTAACATAGTTTCTTTTAATGGAGCATGGTATAGTGGGTACTCCTGGATCTCCAAGTTTCTTTGGTATTCCACCCTTAAAAGTATAATTAGCAAGCATGGTGGAAATTTCAGCTTCAGGTATCTTTCTTTTATTTGTAATAATATATTTCATGTACTTAGCATAAGGATTGGTTTTGAGCATATCAGTTAATCGCATACGCAAAAAGATAGGTCTAATCATTTCAGCAAAGCGCTCAAAATCTTCATCATCCTTTTTCTTGGATGATTTGGGAGGAAAAGGCATGGGTTTCTGAACCCATGGTTCTCTTTCTTTACCATGTTTCCTAGCAACAAAATCTTTCCTATCATAACGTTGATTCTTTGATTATGGGTTATCAAGATCAACAGCAGGTTCAATTTCTATATCATTATCATTACTAGGTTGAGCATCTTCATGAATATTATTATTAGCATTATCACTAGTTTCAGGTTCATTACCAGATTGAGTTTCAGCATCAGAAATAGAAATATCATTTGGATTCTCAGGTGGTTCAATAACAGGTTCACTAGAAGCATGCAAAGTCCTATCATTTTTCTTTTTCTTCCTTTTAGAAGGACTAGGTGCATCTATATTATTTCTCTGAGAATCTTGCTCAATTCTCTTAGGATGGCCTTCAGGATACAAAGGTTCCTGAGTCATTTTACCGGTTCTAGTAGCCACTCTAACATCATTATCATTATTCTTACTATTCAATTCATTGAGCAAATCATTTTTAGTTTTAAGTACTTGTTCTACTTGAGTGGTAACCATAGAAGCATGTTTAATAATAAGTTTAGGTTCACCTTTGACATTAGCCATATAATCACGCAAGTGTTCAAGCATATTTGAATTGTATTTCAATTGTCTACCAAAATAAGCATTAAAATCTTCTTGCTTAGCCATAAATTTATCAAACTCATCTAAGTATGGGCTAGCAAACTTAGTAAATGGGATTTCAGCTTTATCATATCTATAGAGAGAATTTACCTTTACTACCTGTGTTGGGTTATCAAGACCATGAGTTTCTTCAATAGGTAAAGGATTAAGATCGTATGTTTCTTCAACAGGCGGTAAATTAAGACCATGTATTTCTTCAATAGGAGGTAACTCTTAACATCTTCAGCTTCAATACCTTTTTCTTTCATAGATTTCTTTGCCTCTTGCATATCTTCAGGACTGAGAAATAGAATACCCCTCTTCTTCAGAGTTGGTTTAGGAATAGGCTCAGGAATTGGCTCCAGAGGTTTCCAATTATTTTCATTTGTCAACATATTATTCAATATAATTTCAGCTTCATCCAGCATTCTTTCCCTGAAAACAGAACGAGCACAACTATCCAGGTAATCTCTGGAAGCATCAGCTAGTCCATTATAAAAGATATCAAGTATTTCATTTTTCTTAAGAGGATGATTATGCAAAGCATTAAGTACTTGGAGAAGCCTCCCCCAAGCTTGTGGGAGACTCTCTTCTTCAATTTGCACAAAATCATATATATCTGACGGTGTCCTGGACTAGGGAGTACTCAACACGTCATCTCCCGATATATTAGATTGGGCCGAGGACCCCCATGGCCGTATACTCATGGGGCAGTTCGGACAGTTGCCGCATACAAGGAAGATTCCACAAGACTTGGTGATCAAGACAAGGACTCCTCCCCACCGACGTATTCGGCTAGGACTCTTGTTATCCTAGGCCTCTGGTGCATTATATAAACCGAGGCCAGGCTAGTCGATAGATATATACAACAATCATACCATAGGCTAGCTTCTAGGGTTAAGCCTCTACGATCTCGTGGTAAATCGAGTCTTGTAATACTCATATCATTAATATCAATCAAGCAGGACGTAGGGTATTACCTCCATCAAGAGGGCCCGAACCTGGGTAAAACATCGTGTCTCCTGCCTCCTATTACCATCGATCCTAGATGCATAGTTCGGGACCCCCTACCCGAGATCTACCGGTTTTGACACCAACATTTTTGCTTTCATTGAGAGTTCCGCTGTGTGATTGGCAAAAGGATATATGACTCATCTGCAGATTAACTGCGACGTCGACATCTTCGTCACCGACTTGACTGGTCACCTTGGCTTGACCGAGGACTGTGCCCTGCCTCCGATCATCATGTTCCGACGAGGGCCTTCATCAACATCAACTCCGATCTCTATCAAGATCATGAAGGAATCATCCATGGAGCTCTGGGGCTCAACGTCAACATTGCCATCGGGCAACCGTGCTGTTTTTCCGAACAGCGAACTTGTATTCGCTGCCACCACCTCTTTGAGCATCGCTTTGATGATCTCTTTGGTCAAATTGTGTGGAATTAAGTCTACAACAACCATACAAAATTTCATCGAGTTCCGATGGAGGAATCTCTGGCAATCTGTGATATACCGGAGCCCTGTCAAATCTGGACGGGAATCTGGACGAATTTAGGGCGTGGTCTCCAGAGCCCAGCTGGGAGGTCCTTTGGAAGATCCAACCATTCATCTACTGCGGAATTCCCATATCTACCACCCCTCCAAATTTCAGCTCGATCCGACGGCTCAAACTCCGGGAACGTTCCGATGAGTGGACCAATTTTTGGATCTGTTTTCTGCGCGAATACGGATCCGACCCGAATTCATGTTTCTTTAGGAACGTGATATTGGACAACCTTTTTAGAGGAATTCTCTTCTAGGGTATTGTGCGTTGTTTTTAAGCACGTGCCTGTAAATTGCTAAACCTTCCCTGAGGTTATCTTCATCATCATGCTGGTGTCAAACCAGTCCGGCAATATTGCTCCAAGGCTACCGACTTGCGCTAGACACGTCGTCACTTTGTTGAGCCAAGCTCAACTTCTTTGGATCATCATCTCGGCAAGCCGAACAAGAGTCTGGCATCGCGAAGGATAAATCATCACTAACATCGCCACCCCACAGATTACACGGAGCAGGCACACCGGCATCGCCGCACGGTCACTTCATCAAGTCGGCATCGCCCACGTCACGACCGGCATCGGCAGGGCCGCACTATTGCTTCTTCAAGCCGATGTCCATCATGCCGACCTACTTCGACTCATCGGCTGACATCGAGGCTTCGACATCTCGGCTGGACCGGGGGCTTCGCCATCTCTTCATCAACCTACTCTGGAGACTTCAGCGTCACTAGCCGACCCGCTTCGTCACGTTAGCTGGACCGAGGGCTTTGCCTCCGCAAGCCATCCTTTGCCAGCATCGCCATGCCGCTGCTTTATCGCCCATCAGGCAATGGGTGTGCGGATCGAGTCCCAATTTTGGGAGTCACCTTTCTTCGGATTGCTACAACAAATAAACCAGGTGCTATTAATCCTAGTAATTTTTGCTTGTTGGAGTTTATTTTTCCCAAGAAATTATTACTCTGGTTTGTTCCTGTACACAGGTCTATCGAATGATATCCGCATTAACGACGGTCGCGTGGTGGTTTGGTCAGTTTCCGTACATAGTCCGGTGAACGCCGCATCCGGAACTCGGACCGACCTGTGAATTCAGGCTTTGCCACACCTTTACCGCATCACGCTGACGCCCTGCATCGACATTGACTTCAGTGCCAGGACATATTTCTTTTGTTACTCACTTTGCATAATTATTTTTATGCAACATTTATTATTATTATTATCATTACTATTATCTCTGATTTGCACTATTTTTTGTGCACAGGAAAATGATCCGGGTTGGGCAGTATCGTCAACTCGGCGTACTGACATACCACGTCACCTCGGCTGGACAGGGGGCTTCGTCAACACTTCATTATCCCATGCCGGGGACTTCGGCATCACTCTGCTGGCCTGCATTGACCGTGCTATGTCACCACTTCGGAGTGCCGAGCCCTTTGCTCTGCCACCTCGGGACCGGCTTGGGGGATGGAACCTTGTCCCCCATCAAGCTCGGACCGCGTCATCAATACCGAACACATTAACCAACTAAGTTGCCTTCATGCTGAAAGTTTTAAATTCTTAACTTGTGTTTGATTCGACCAAGCATTATACTTTTTTGGAAAAAAGTTGCTTGTAAAAAAATTCCTTGTCCAAACTTTGTTTGTGACACACAAATTCAAATACCCCGTTTATTTGGGGGCTTCCTTGATGAAGCTTTTCCTCTTGCATATGATTATACTTGTACGGCTTCGTTCCTTGTTCGTGTAGTACGCCACAATATGAACGATATTGACTTAAGCGATTTGCAAGCTGGGTTGCCTGGCTCCTGTGCTTACCCCTACGTTCCCGATTGTTCGGCTAGGGAGTAAAGGGAGCACCTCTACGATTGTCACGACCGGGTCCTCCGAGCTCTGACCTCAGACTGGGTGAAGCCGAAAGCTAGCGCTCTTATTGTTTTCAATCATGGTCGGCACACAATGGAACTCATGAGTACAAAAAATCTATTGCACAAGTACCATAGTAATAATGAGCACCGAAGAAATGTATCGGTGGGGGTACTATTTTCTTCGAAGATGCTTCTTACACTTCGGCTGTAATATAGCATAAGTTCCCTGAGCACGCTTTGTCTGTTACAGCCTTATGGCCCGGTTGCCTGGTTATTGGAAACACTGTCGATATTCTCGACAGGTGGAGTACATAACACTTTTCGGTCCTTGACCGAAGAGGGAGAAGCCAACGGTCGGTTAAGACGCTTTTAAAGTTCGGGTGAACAAAGATATGATATTAGTACTTCGGTACATACAATCATTATACATAAAATTCTTTTACCCAAGTCACTTGGGGGCTCTTAAATTTATATGAGCCATTTTATAATAAGTGTTCTTCTTCTTAGTTGTTGCAAAGTTTTTATTACTATTATTATTCATCACTCCTTTTTTCGACACGAGCGTGTGGTCACTAGCCAGGGAGCCTAATTTCTCTCTCAAAGCCGCTAGAGTTTAGTTTGCTAAACTGGCCTAATGAGAAGTACTCCGCCTTCGAGATAGGAGGTTGAAGCCGTAGGCTGACCCGCTTGAAGTCTTGAGATAGGATGTGACATGTTAAAGCACGATAAAAGCACTCTTTTTTTTCTAAGACCAATTTTCGGATTGGCACCGAACACTTGATCTTGTTCGGACGTCAAGTTTTTACTGACATTTTTTGGTTTTCCAAGCTTATGACACTTTTAAACTATTTGTATGTTTTCAGCACAAGTCTCGCAGTGCAACGCCGGACACCTTTAGAGATTCGGCCAAAACATTCTCGGATATTGCTATATATGCATCTGTTTCGAATTGTGTCTTCTGTCAATAGTTGGGTTGCCCGGCTCCTGCACTTGCTTCCTACGTTCCGCTTTGTTCGGCTAGGCGTGCAAAGGGAGAACCACTGCGATTGTGCTTCCAGCTCACATGGTTAAGCACCTCAGTGGAGAAAGCCGAAAACTGACTATCACAATAAGCGTAAACTGGTCAGCGATCCAAGGACTGTGTTAAATGACGGGCCATTCATAACAATGGCCGAAGTGTTTACGGCTTGACCTCGACTGTCGCCGAACACTACCGGGGGCTATTAACTGGCCTCCCAAACTAAATCCTCGATATTTTGCTCTTACATTAGAGCTGATGTTTCATGATCATGCTTAGCATGACAACCCAAAGAAAGGAATCGATAGCGGGACTATTTCCTTGGAAGACATTTCTTATATTAAACAGTAATATAACATATCTCTCTGTGTACCTTTGTTTATAAAACCGTATGGCCATATTGCCTTGTTTGTCTTGCCCTCATAAAGGCTTTATAAAGTAGGACAAACACTCCCCGACTACTGGCCGAGGAGGTGGAAGCCGATGGTCGGTCAACAAAGTTTTGTACAATGCGGATCCGTGTATTAATGACGTAAAGTACTTGGATACATAGAGTCATTACACATAATTTGTGATTTTACTATGGATATCGATCCTTAATTCGGCCACCCGTGCCCGCATTAAGGCTCGGGGGCTACTGGGCTTCGGCCTTATTATTTACAAATATTAAAGGGGCACATCGATCCCCTGATCTAGTGTTGCCACCCGATCAGTGTCTCGGGGGCTACTGCATTGCCTGTTCAATGCAGAAAATTTTAAGTGCAATACAGTTTCCGACGAGATTTTGATCCGCAGGTTGGTCGGCCGCACCCAACCTGAGTCTCGAGGACTGAGCACGCCGCTTTTTGTGTCCCGAAGTATTCTGCCGAGCTAGGACTTGATCCTCAGGCCGATTTTACAAATCAACCTGAGTCTCAGCGCCTACTGGGATCAGCGGTCTTACGTCACCCTTCAGGTGCATCTTGGGTTTTAGACCGATACACACCTTGAGGGCTACTGGCTATATATCTCGGCAGAGAAGAAATTGCACCAATAAAAAATATTGACAAAAAATCGGCCCACAGTCGGGGTGGTGCACCACCTCAAAAGTAGTCCGGCATAGAGCTCGGGCGCTAGTGGCTAGCTCCATAGAGGGCATTTCCGGCATTAAGCTGGGCTAAACTCCTTCAACTTTTTTTGGACCAAGATGATCTATGACATCTTGGAGATCGTCCGGCGTTGGAGCTTGGACATAGTCCGGCGTTGGAGTTCGGATATATTTCGGCGTTGGAGCTCAGAAGCAGTCCGACATTGGTGCTCGGCTGCAAAAGATACCTCGAATGCAGTCTGGCGTTAGAGCTCGGACGCAAGAGGACACTGCCTCCCGGGAACAACTTCAAACCCAAGGTGTGGCATAAAAATAACAAGGCATTGATAAAGGCCGGAAACTTAAAGGGGCTCCTCGGATACCCGACGTATAAACTCGTCGAATGCATTTCGGCGATCCTCAAGATCGAAGATGAGAAAATTTGTTGAACCAGTTTTCAAGACCAACAACCGAAGATGAAGAATAGTTCGAAAGAATCGAGGAGCGTCCCTAACTTGAAGACCGGTTCAGGGGGCTATTGACGGTGTCCTGGACTAGGGGGTACTCAACACTGATGTCTACTAGACAACCTTCTTCTTGTAGACGTTCTTGGGCCTCCAAGTGCAGAGGTTTGTAGGACAGTAGCAAATTTCCCTCAAGTGGATGACCTAAGGTTTATCAATCCGTAGGAGGTGTAGGATGAAGATGGTCTCTCTCAAGCAACCCTGCAACCAAATAACAAAGAGTCTCTTGTGTCCCCAACACACCCTATACAATGGTAAATTATATAGGTGCACTAGTTCGACGAAGAGATGGTGATACAAGTGGTATATGGATGATATATAATAGTTTTTGTAATCTGAAAATATAAAAACAGCAAGGTAACTAATGATAAAAGTGAGCGTAAACGGTATTGCAATGCTAGGAAACAAGGCCTAGGGTTCATACTTTCACTAGTGTAAGTTCCCTCAACAATACTAACATAATTGGATCATAAAACTATCCCTCAACATGCAACAAAGAGTCACTCCAAAGTCACTAATAGAGGAGAACGAACGAAGAGATTATGGTAGGGTACGAAACCACCTCAAAGTTATTCTTTCCAATCAATCCGTTGGGCTATTCCTATAAGTGTCACAAACAGCCCTAGAGTTCATACTAGAATAACACCTTAAGACACAAATCAATCAAAACCCTAATGGCACCTAGATACTCCAATGTCACCTCAAGTATCCGTGGGTATGATTATACGATATGCATCACACAATCTCAGATTCATCTATTCAACCAACACAAAGGACCTCAAAGAGTGCCGCAAAGTTCCTACCGGAGAATAACGACGAAAACGTGTGCCAACCCCTATGCATAGGTTCATGGGCGGAACCCGCAAGTTGATCACCAAAACATACATCAAGTGAATCGCGTGGTATCCCATTGTCACCACAGATACGCACGGCAAGACATACATCAAGTGTTCTCAAATCTTTAAAGACTCAATCCGATAAGATAACTTCAAAGGGGAAACTCAATTCATTACAAGAGAGTAGAGGGGGGAAGAAACATCATAGGATCCAAATATAATAGCAAAGCTCGCGATACATCAAGATCATATCACCTTAAGAACACGAGAGAGAGAGATCAAACACATAGCTACTGGTACATACCCTCAGCCCCGAGGGAGAACTACTCCCTCCTCGTCATGGAGAGCACCGGGATGATGAAGATGGCCACTGGAGAAGGATTGCCCCCTTCAGCAGGGTGCCGGAACGGGTCTAGATTGGTTTCTGGTGGGTACGGAGGCTTTTGGCGGCGGAACTCCCGATCTATTGTCCGTTCTGGAAGTTTTAGGGTATATGGAGTTATATAGGCAGAAGAAGCACGTCAGGGGAGCCACGAGGGCCCCACGAGGCAGGGGGCGCGCCCCAGGGGGTGGGCGCGCCCCTACCCTCGTGAGCTCCTCCTTCCTTCCTTGACGTGGGGTCCAAGTCCATCGGGTGGCTTTCGTTCCAAAAATAACTTCTCTAGTTGATTTCATTCCGTTTCGACTCCGTCTGATATTCCTTTTCTTCAAAATGCTGAAATAGGCATAAAACAACAAATCTGGGCTGGGCCTCCGGTTAATAGGTTAGTCCCGAAAGTAATATAAAAGTGGATAATAAAGCCCAATAATGCCCAAAACAGTAGATAATATAGCATGGAGCAATCAAAAATTATAGATACGTTGGAGACGTATCAAGCATCCCCAAGGTTAATTCCTGCTTGTCCTCAAGTAGGTAAATGATCAAAAAGATAATTTTTGATGTGGATTGCTAGTTGGCATAATTTCAATGTAATTCTTCTTACTTGTGATATGAATATTCAGATCCATAAGATTCAAGACAAAAGTTTAATATTGACATAGAAACAATAATACTTCAAGCATACTAACTAAGCAATTATGTCTTCTCAAAATAACATGGCCAAAGAGAGCTATCCCTACAAAATCATATAGTCTGGCTATGCTCCATCTTGACCACACAAAATATTTAAATCATGCACAACCCCGATGACAAGCCAAGCAATTATTTCATACTTTTGATGTTCTCAAAAATTTTCAATCTTCACGCAATACATGAGCGTGAACCATGGATATAGCACTATAAGTGGAATAGAATGGTGGTTGTGGAGAAGACAAAAAGGGAGAAGATAGTCTCACATCAACTAGGCGTATCAATGGGCTATGGAGATGCCCACCAATAGATATCAATGTGAGTGAGTAGGGATTGCCATGCAACGGATGCACTAGAGCTACAAGCATATGAAAGCTCAACAAAAGAAACTAGTGGGTGTGCATCCAACTTGCTTGCTCATGAAGACCTAGGGCATTTTGAGTAAGCCCATTATTGGAATATACAAGCCAAGTTCTATAATGGAAGATTCCCACTAGTATATGAAAGTGACAACATAGGAGACTCTCTATCATGAAGATCATGGTGCTACTTTGAAGCACAAGTGTGGTAAAAGGATAGTAGCATGGCCCCTTCTCTCTTTTTCTCTCATTTTATTTATTTATTTGGACCTTCTCTTTTTTATGGCCTCTTTTTTATTTTTTTATTTGGGCTTCTTTGGCCTCTTTTATTTATTTTCGTTCGGAGTCTCATCCTGACTTATGGGGGAATCAGAGTCTCCATCATCCTTTCCTCACTGGGACAATGCTCTAATAATGATGATCATCACACTTTTATTTTTCTTACAACTCAAGAATTACAACTCGATACTTAGAACAAGATATGACTCTATATGAATGCCTCCAGCGGTGTACCGGGATGTGCAATGATGCATGAGTGACATGTATGAAAGAATTATGAACGGTGGCCTTGCCACAAATACGATGTCAACTACATGATCATGCAAAGCAATATGACAATGATGAAGCGTGTCTTAATAATGGAATGGTGGAAAGTTGCATGGCAATATATCTCGGAATGGCTATGGAAATGCCATAATAGGTAGGTATGGTGGCTGTTTTGAGGAAGGTATATGGTGGGTGTATGATACCGGCGAAAGGTGCACGGTATTAGAGAGGCTAGCAATGGTGAAAGGGGGAGAGTGCGTATAATCCATGGACTCAACATTAGTCATAAAGAACTCACATACTTATTGCGAAAATCTATTAGTTATCGAAGCAAAGTACTATGCGCATGCTCCTAGGGGGATAGATTGGCAGGAAAAGACCATCGCTCGTCCCCGACCGCCACTCATAAGGAAGACAATCAATAAATAAATCATGCTCCGACTTCATCACATAACGGTTCACCATACGTGCATGCTATGGGAATCACCAACTTAAACACAAGTATTTCGCAAATTCATAACCACTCAACTAGCATGACTCTAATATTACCATCCTTATATCTCAAAACAATCATCAAGTATCAAACTTCTCTTAGTATTCAACACACTCATAAGAGAATTTTATTATTAATCTTGAATACCTAGCATATTAGGATTTTAAGCAAATTACCATGCTATTTAAGACTCTAAAAATAATCTAAGTGAAGCATGAGAGTTCATCTATTTCTTCAAAATAAAACTACCACCATGCTCTAAAAGATATAAGTGAAGCACTAGAGCATCGACAAACTACTCCGAAAGATATAAGTGAAGATCAATGAGTAGTCGAATAATTATGCAACTATGTGAAGACTCTCTAACATTTAATAATTTCAGATCTTGGTATTCTATTCAAACAGAAAGCAAAGAAAAATAAAATGACATTCTAAGAATGGCAAACATCATGTGAAGAAGCAAAAACTTAGGATCAACCGATACTAACCGATAATTGTTGAGGAAGAAAGGTGGGATGCCAACCGGGGCATCCCCAAGCTTAGATGCTTGAGACTTCTTGAAATATTATCTTGGGATGCCTTGGGCATCCCCAAGCTTGAGTTTTTGTGTCTCCTTAATTCCTCTCATATCATGATCTCCCTAAATCTCAAAAGCTTCATCCACACAAAGCTCAGCGAGGACTCATGAGATAAGTTACTATAAATCATTGCCAAAACCTTATCGTACTCTACTGTAGCAAATCACTAAAATTATTATTCAACATTGCATACTAAATGCCTCTGCATATTTAATAGTCCTATCCTCAAATAGAATCATTAAAGAAGCAAACATATGCAAACAATGCAAACATAACAGCAATCTGCCTAAACAGGATAGTCTGTAAAGAATGCTGCAACATCCATACTTCCCTAGCTCCAAAAATTATGAAATAAAATTCCCACTGTAGTAAATTTATCATATCTTAATATGCAAAAGGTATCAACATTTTATCACATTCTGACTTTTCTAGGGAATTATTGCAACAGCGGTAATCTTTCTGTTTTCAAACAGCAACATGTTTACCTATAACATAGGCATAGTAAAGGCTATCAATGCCACTTTTATTGAAATAAAAGATGCAAAACATTGTTCTAAATAACATAAAGGAAATCCTAACAAAATAAATTGACGCTCCAAGAAAAAAACATATCATGTGGTAAATAAAAATATAGCTCCAAGTTAAGTTACCGATGAACGAAGACGAAAGAGGGGATGCCTTCCAGGGCATCCCCAAGCTTAGGCTCTTGGCTATCCTTGAATATTACCTTGGGGTGCCTCAGGCATCCCCAATATTAGGCTCTTGCCACTCCTTATTCCATAGTCCATCGAATCCTTACCCAAAACTTGAAAACTTCACAACACAAAACTTAATAGAAAACTCGTAAGCTCCGTTAGCGAAAGAAAACAAAACACCACTTCAAGGTACTGTAATGAACTCATTCTTTTATTTATATTGGAGTTAACCCTACTGTATTCCAACTTCTCTATGGTTTATAAACTATTTTACTAGCCATAGATTCATCAAAATAAGCAAACAACACACGAAAAACAGAATCTGTCAAAAACAGAACAGTCTGTAGTAATCTGGATCAAACGTATACTTATGGAACTCATAAAATTCTCAAATAAATTTATGGACCTGAGGAATTTATCTATTAATCATGTGCAAAAAGAATTAGCTAAATATCACTCTCCAAATAAAAATGGCAGCAATTCTCGTGAGCGCTAACGTTTCTGTTTTTTACAGCATGATCAACAAGACTTTCCCAAAGTCTTCCCAAATGTTCTACTTGGCACAAACACTAATTAAAATCATATAACCACATCTAAACAGAGGATATATGAATTATTTATTACTAAACAAGAAAAAAAGCAAGGAATAAAAATAAAATTGGGTTCCCTCCCAACAAGCGCTATCGTTTAACGCCCCTAGCTAGGCATGATGATTTCAATGATGCTCACATAAAGGATAAGAATTGTAATATAAAGAGAGCATCATGAAGAATATGACTAGCACATTTAAGTCTAACATACTTCCTATGCATAGGGATTTTGTGAGAAAACAACTTATGGGAACAATAATCAACTTGCATAGGAAGGTAAAACAAGCATAACTTCAAAATTTTAAGCATATAGAGAGGAAACTTGATATTATTGCAACTACTACAAGCATATGTTCCTCCCTCATAATAATTTTCAGTAGCATCATGAACGAATTCAACAATATAACCAGCACCTAAAGCATTCTTTTCATGATCTATAAGCATAGAAATTTTATTACTCTCCACATAAGCAAATTTCTTCTCATGAATAATAGTGGGAGCAAAATCAACAAAATAACTATCATGTGATTGAAAATTAAGATCAAGATGACAAGTTTCATGGTTATCATTATTCTTTAAAGCATACGTGTCATCACAATAATCATCATAGATAGGAGGCATGCTTTCATCATAGTAAATTTGCTCATCAAAGCTTGGGGGACAAAAAAATATCATCTTCATCAAACATAGCTTCCCCAAGCTTGTGCCTTTGCATATCATTAGCATCATGGATATTCAAGGAATTCATACTAACAACATTGCAATCCTGCTCATCATTCAAATATTTAGTGCCAAACATTTTATAGATTTCTTTTTCTAGCACTTGAGCACAATTATCCTTTCCATCATACTCACGAAAGATATTAAAAAGGTGAAGCGTATGAGACAAACTCAATTCCATTTTTTTGTAGTTTTCTTTTATAAACTAAACTAGTGATAAAACAAGAAACTAAAAGACTCGATTGCAAGACCTAAAGGTATACCTTCAAGCACTCACCTCCCCGGCAACGGCGCCAGAAAAGAGCTTGATATCCACTACACAACCTTCTTCTTGTAGACGTTGTTGGGCCTCCAAGTGCAGAGGTTTGTAGGACAGTAGCAAATTTCCCTCAAGTGGATGACCTAAGGTTTATCAATCCGTAGGAGGTGTAGGATGAAGATGGTCTCTCTCAAGCAACCCTGCAACCAAATAACAAAGAGTCTCTTGTGTCCCCAACACACCCAATACAATGGTAAATTGTATAGGTGCACTAGTTCGGCGAAGAGATGGTGATACAAGTGGTATATGGATGATAGATAATAGTTTTTGTAATCTGAAAATATAAAAACAGCAAGGTAACTAATGATAAAAGTGAGCGTAAACGATATTGCAATGCTAGGGAACAAGGCCTAGGGTTCATACTTTCACTAGTGTAAGTTCCCTCAACAATACTAACATAATTGGATCATAAAACTATCCCTCAACATGCAACAAAGAGTCACTCCAAAGTCACTAATAACGGAGAACAAATGAAGAGATTATGGTAGGGTATGAAACCACCTCAAAGCTATTCTTTCCAATCAATCTGTTGGGCTATTCCTATAAGTGTCACAAACAGCCCTAGAGTTCATACTAGAATAACACCTTAAGACACAAATCAATCAAAACCCTAATGTCACCTAGATACTCCAATGTCACCTCAAGTATCCATGGGTATGATTATATGATATGCCTCACACAATCTCAGATTCATCTATTCAACCAACAAAAAGGACCTCAAAGAATGCCCCAAAGTTCCTACCGGAGAATCACGACGAAAATGTGTGCCAACCCCTATGCATAGGTTCATGGGCGGAACCCGCAAGTTGATCACCAAAACATACATCAAGTGAGTCACGTGGTATCCCATTGTCACCACAGATACACACGACAAGACATACATCACGTGTTCTCAAATCTTTAAAGACTCAATCCGATAAGATAACTTCAAAGGGTAAACTCAATTCATTACAAGAGAGTAGAGGGGGGAAGAAACATCATAGGATCCAAATATAATAGCAAAGCTCGCGATACATCAAGATCATATCACCTCAAGAACACAAGAGAGAGAGAGAGAGAGAGAGATCAAACACATAGCTACTGGTACATACCCTCAGCCCCGAGGGAGAAGTACTCCCTCCTCGTCATGGAGAGCACCAGGATGATGAAGATGGCCACCGTAGAAGGATTGCCCCCTCCGGCAGGGTGCCGGAACGGGTCTAGATTGGTTTTTGGTGGCTACGGAGGCTTCTGGCAGCGGAACTCCCGATCTATTGTCCGTTCTGGAAGTTTTAGGGTATATGGAGTTATATAGGCAGAAGAAGCACGTCAGGGGAGCCACGAGGGCCCCACGAGGCAGGGGGCGCGCCCCAGGGGGTGGGCGCGCCCCTACCCTCGTGAGCTCCTCCTTCCTTCCTTGACGTGGGGTCCAAGTCCATCGGGTGGCTTTTGTTCCAAAAATAACTTCTCTAGTTGATTTCGTTCCGTTTCGACTCCGTCTGATATTCCTTTTCTTCAAAACACCGAAATAGGCATAAAACATCAAATCTGGGCTGGGCCTCCGGTTAATAGGTTAGTCCCGAAAGTAATATAAAAGTGGATAATAAAGCCCAATAATGCCCAAAACAGTAGATAATATAGCATGGGGCAATCAAAAATTATTGATACGTTGGAGACGTATCAAACACGTCATCTCCCGATCTATTAGATTGGGCCGAGGACCCCCATGGCCGTATACTCATGGGCCAGTTCGGACAGTTGCCGCATACAAGGAAGATTCCACAACACTTGGTGATCAAGACAAGGACTCCTCCCCGCCGGCGTATTCGGCTAGGACTCTTGTTATCCTAGGCCTCTGGTGCATTATATAAACCGAGGCCAGGCTAGTCGATAGATATATACAACAATCATACCATAGGCTAGCTTCTAGGGTTAAGCCTCTACGATCTCGTGGTTGATCAACTCTTGTAATACTCATATCATCAACATCAATCAAGCAGGACGTAGGGTATTACCTCCATCAAGAGGGCCCGAACCTGGGTAAAACATGATGTCCCCTGCTTCCTGTTACCATCGATCCTAGATGCATAGTTCAGAGCCCCCTACCCGAGATCCGCCGGTTTTGACACCGACAATATCCCTTAAAGCAGCTTGTTTCTTATGAGCAGGGAAATATTTAGCAGAGAAGTAATAAATCATATCCTGGGGACTACACACACAACCAGGATCAAGAGAATTAAACCATATCTTAGCATCACCCTTTAATGAGAACAGAAATATTTTAAGGATATAAAAGTAACGAGTTCTCTCATCTTTAGTGAATAGGGTGGCTATATCATTCAATTTAGTAAGATGTGCCACAACAGTTTCATATTCATAACCATGAAAAGGATCAGATTCAACCAAAGTAATTATATCAGGATCAACAAAGAATTCATAACCCTTATCAGTAACAAAGATAGGTGAAGTAGCAAAAGCATGGTCAGGTTTCATTCTAGCATTTAAAGATTGCTTACTCCATTTAGCTAATATTCTTTTGAGTTCAGTTCTATTTTGGCATGCTAAAATAGCTAAAGAAGCTTCTTGATCAAAGACATAACCCTTAGGAATAACAAGTGATTCTTTAGCATCACTTTCATCAGTATCATCAGATTCAATATTTTCAATTTCTCTAGCTCTAGCAAGTTGTTCATCAAGAAAATCACTAAGAGGCATAGTAGTATCAGGCATAGAGGTAGTTTCATCATAAGTATCATGCACAACAGAAGTGGCATCATCAATAACATGCGACATATCAGAACGAATAACAGAAGCAGGTGTAGGTGTTGCAAACTTACTCATAACAGAAGGTGAATCAAGTGCAGAGCTAGATGGCAGTTCCTTACCTCCCCTCATAATTGAGGGATAGATCTTGGTTTTTGGATCTCTCAAGTTCTTCATAATGATAAGTAGGTATATATCCCAAGTGACTCAAAGAATAGAGCTATGCTCCCCGGCAACGGCGCCAGAAAATAGTCTTGATGACCCACAAGTATAGGGGATCGCAACAGTTTTCGAGGGTAGAGTATTCAACCCAAATTTGTTGATTTGACACAAGGGGAGCCAAAGAATATTCTCAAGTATTAGCAGCTGAGTTGTCAATTCAACCACACCTGGAAACTTAATATCTGCAGCAAAGTGTTTAGTAGCAAAGTAATATGATAGTAGTGATAATGGTAGCAAAAGGTAACAATAGTAAAAGTAAGGTTTTTGGCATTTTGCAGTGATGATAGCAATAGCAACGGAAAAGTAAATAAGTGAAGAACAATATATGGAAAGCTCGTAGGCAATGGATCGGTGATAGAGAATTATGCCGGATGCGGTTCATCATGTAACAGTCATAACCTAGGGTGACACAGAACTAGCTCCATTTCGTCAATGTAATGTAGGCATGTATTCCGAATATAGTCATACGTGCTTATGGAAAAGAACTTGCATGGCATATATTGTCCTACCCTCCCGTGGCAGCGGGGTCCTTACGGAAACTAAGGGATATTAAGGCCTCCCTTTAGTAGAGAACCGGAACAAAGCATTAACACATAGTGAATACATGAACTCCTCAAACTACGGTCATCACCGGTAAGTATCCCGATTATTGTCACTTCGGGGTTAACAGATCATAACACATAATAGGTGACTATAGACTTGCAAGATAGGATCAAGAACACTCATATATTGATGAAAACATAATAGGTTCAGATCTGAAATCATGGCACTCAGGCCCTAGTGACAAGCATTAAGCATAGCAAAGTCATAGCAACATCAATCTCAGAACATAGTGGACACTAGGGATCAAACCCTAACAAAACTAACTTGATTACATGATAGATCCCATCCAACCCATCACCGTCCAGCAAGCCTACGATGGAATTACTCACGCACGACGGTGAGCATCATGAAATTGGTGATGGAGGATGGTTGATGATGACGATGACGACGAATTCCCCTCTCCAGAGCCCCGAACGGACTCCAGATCAGCCCTCCGGAGAGGTTTTAGGGCTTGGCGGCGGCTCCATATCGTAAAATGCGATGATTTCTTCTCTCTAATTTTTTTCTCCCCGAAACTCAATATATGGAGGTGGAGTTGGATTCGAAGAGGCAACAGGGGCCCACGAGGTAGGGGGGCGTGCCCCCACCCACGTGGCAAGGTGGTGGGCCCCCTGGCCTTCATCTTTGGCGGGTATTTTTATTATTTTCTGAAAAGTGGCTCCGTGAAGTTTCAGGTCATTCTGAGAACGTTTGCTCCTGCACATAAATAACACCATGGCAATTCTGCTGAAAACATCGTCAGTCCGGGTTAGTTCCATTCAAATCATGCAAGTTAGAGTCCAAAACAAGGGCAAAATTGTTTGGAAAAGTAGATACGTTGGAGACGTATTAGTGAGCCGGCCCTAGCTGCCTTGAGTCAACCGGCTACTGTCACGACCTGACCTAATTGCCCTCGAAACATATTAACTTTTTCAGCAAATACCATCAGATCTCCCAGTCACGGAGACGGTTTCCACCGTAGTCTCTTTTGCTGATTGGACATAATACAAATCCCAAGCTATCACATCAAGTCAATGTGGTGCTAGATGTTGAACCATTGCCAAAATTGCCACGGCGCCGCCGCCGTATGTGCGGCCGGTCTCAGCAGCTGTTGCACGCCCCAATCGGCCTTGAAGCCGAGTCAAAACCGCTGAGGCTCACCTCTGAGTCGGAGGAAGTCAAGTATTACATCTGGGCAAAATAAAGCTTCATGATTATGTTCACTGGAGGAGAGAACAAAGGAAATAAAAACGTGGCAGCAGGAGCTGTCGGCATCCGTCAAAGGATGAGGCATTGAAAGGAAAAAGACCAGGACTATGTCCAACATTATTCAGCATCAGTGTCCGCTTTATCCGACGAAAAATACCAGATGCTATTTATCCTATTTATTTTCAAAAGTGCGTATTATTTCATCCGAGCAAAACTACTTTGCCCTGCTGTGTTTACATGCAGGAGAATTATTTATTACAAAGTGGCATTATACCACGGAGATGGAGGCGTGCCAACATCAATCGGCACAAGTGGTCATCCTTACTCAACGGACTCCCGCACCGGCTTACAATGTTGTGGCCGACTCACCCGTCCGCGCCGCTTTACAACGCCATGGACGACTCGCTCATCTGCCCTCGTGGCAGTTCACGCGTCCGCACCGGCTTACAACGTCGCGGCCGACTCTCCCTCCTGCACCGGCTTACAACACTGCGGTCGACTCATCTATCTGTGCCGCCTCTGATGCTGCGGTCGTTTTACTGTCTGCCCTGCGGTCTGGCCTGTTCAACGTGCCGGGTTGACTAATGGACACCGCTGAGGATCATAAATACATCAGGTGATATCTGTCCAGACTATTTGAAATAGCACGCATCAACTTTTTCCCTTTGAGAATAGTTACTCCAGGTTATGATATTATTTATGCAGGACATTTGGTCACTACAAGAGCGGTAGCGACTCGCCCGCGTCCATACTGCCTCTAATGTTGCGGTCGTTTTTTCTGTCTGCCTTCGCAGTTTGGTGTATATCAACATAATGCGGCTAACTTGCCCGTTCGCACGGTTCACCATGTCGCTTCATCGTGGTGGTCAACTGATCATCAACTATGCGGCGGATAAATTCTGGCCTGTTATGTCAGGTGAGATCCATCCAGTATATTTTTTATTGCTTTCTTTAAAAGAGCAATTACTCTGGCTTGCAAGTTCTCCAGTGCAGGACATGTTATATCACTGAGATGTTGAATGACTCAGACCGGTTTATACCACGGTCAAATATGAAGAATCTCAAGACAACTCCCCGAGTCGTCTTAAGACTCGGGGGCTACAATGACATGACTCGGCAAAATTGGCCGGTGTTAGTGAATTCAAGAACTTCGGGTCATTTGGAGGGAAGGTAACCCGGTTCCGGAGGATACCGTTATATTGGTGAAAAATTTAAGGGCCGTCAGGAAATTTCCAGCTTAAAAAGAAGGATTCCGGTTTAAAATCCGGTTCAAGAGACATATCTCTCCCAGAAAGCACTGAAGCTCTTAATATTCTGGTTTAGAATCCGGCTCAAGAGACATCTTTCTCCCGCAAAGCTTTGAAGCTCTCAAATCCGGTTCAAACACCCCGCAAAGCTTTGAAGCTCTCAATATCCGGTTTCAAAAAGAATTAATCTCTCGCAAGTTCGAGTTCTCGAACAAATTAAGGGTTGCCAAAAGAGAACTTGCTGCCATGACGCACGGTTCTAACATGGGTATCCTGCCTTACAGCTTATCTTATTATGGTCACTTGGGGGATTCCTATTCAAACATAGGTCGTATTCGAACCAAAGAGAACATAGCTGTTGGTACCCTTTTGATCGGCACACTACCAAACTCACTAGGGGGCTTCTTGATCGTATTTGAATCATAGCTCAACCCCTTTTGGGTCCGACGTGGATCGTATTCGAATCAACGTCATAAAACAACTCTCAAGGTCATTTGGGGCTTCCTATTCAAACATAGGTTCTATTTGAACCAAAGAGAACATAGCTGTTGGTACCCTCTTGATCGGAAACGCCAAAGCCACTGGGGGCTACATGACCGTATTCGAATCGTAGCTTAACCCCTTTGGAATGGTTTACTGATCGTATTCGAATCAGATGCCTTGATTTTCTTTTTGTGTGGATTAAGTTTTTTTGAACACAACCTTTTGGGTTTTGAGACTTTTTGCTCATATCTAAAGCATATATATGTGGTTTCTATTAACCCGCCCTGGCTTTCGACGAACAAGTCGCCATCATATGACAATATTAATACTTGGAAGGTTTGACCTCTAAGTTTTGGGTTATCACCCTTACTGCACAGGTCATGAAAACCGGCAGTACAAATTCAATATCACAGTGGTTATATGTGAGATATTATGACCCGCCCTGCGGTAAACCGCCAAGGGATCTTGTGATCTACTTGTGTGCAGGATAAGACTACATTTGGGTGGTTACCCGCCCTGGCTTTTGACGTTAAAGTTGCCAGGGCATATGTTGTTTAAACTCTATGCAGGATTTACAGATCTATGACTTACATAAGTGATTAAGTTCAAGCCCATCACCAAAGATTGAAATTGGTGTCTCAAAAGGGTTATCAATTCTTGATTTTCTCAAAGGCTATAAGCCACCAGGTTATAAAAATTCCGGCTTACAATGGAGGCGTATTAAATCGCCATTGACCAAGAGCCGCCGGGTATTTAAACTCCAGATTTACTTATCAACAGATGAGGTATTCAAAGTCGCTTTGGCGCAATGGCTATTATTTTATCAATGGATATGATTTATTCTACAATGGAAGGAATAGTCCCGAGTTGCTGCAGGCTTACGACCCGCTACATTATTTTAATTGAGATTACATCAAATATGCAAGTCCCATGTCACTACCAGCATGCACCATGGCACTTGGGGGCTAATGCAAAGACATTTTTACTGGCCTTATTGAAAACCCGACTCATCACATTGTAATGAGCCGGCCCTTGGGGGCTACCAGTTGATCCTGTCAACAATTCAAGGTACACAAGTTCAAATCCATTATATTGAAAGGTCCACTACTCAGTTGGAAGAGTGCAAAGCTCTTAACCTTATGGACGTGGGTTCGAGCCCCATGGATAGGATTACAACATATGGTATTCTTTTCAAGGATATATATATATAAAGTCCTAGATCAATATTATCTTACTGAGTCACCCCTTGGGGGCTACACATTGCTGCTCAAGTTTACATGATCATATTTACAAAGTCCCTGCTCACTATTGCATAATGACCCGGTCCTTCGGGGCTACACTGGTTGAAGTTTTTGTGAACATAAGACAATTACAAGTCCCAGATTGATGCAAGCACAACAACCCGGCACTTGGGGGCTACAGGTAACATGGATATAAGGAGAAATACTTTTGAATTCTCAGTTTTGAGCAAATCAGATTGACCCGGCATCCTCAATCATTATGATCCAGTGTCTGCAACAATCATAGCTCGGCGTCATCAATAATTATGACCCGACATCAGCAACAATTATGACCCGGTGCCATCAATATTTACAAACCGTATATTTTGGCAATGATAAACCGGCAAGTTCTACAAGCCGGCTAAAAGTCAGATGAGTATTTCAAGGCCAATATTTTTTAAGCCAGCGCTTTGGAAACCGATTCAAGTGGATTGTTTCTTACAATATTTCTCTACAAGAGACCAATGTCAGCAAATTGGCTCTGAAGCTGGCCTATTGACCCGGATTTCTCAAAAGAAGTATCTAGATTTTTTACATTGACAAAGTCGAAACATATCTGCTAAGGGAGATTTTCTATGAGATCATGGACATGTAGATATCAACAAGGAAATTACAAGGACTTAACAATGATCAGGTGCCGGCTTACAAGAATATTTAACCAGGAGCACAACCTGTCAAATTTGTTCTTGTGTTTATTTTGCAGAATTAGTTTAACATGGATAAATCAAAATTAAACTGGGGGCTAATGTCGGGGATATACCCTGCGGCATGACCCGGCCGGACTTGGCGCTTCATCATAACCTGCCGGAGGATTGGCGACTCAAAGGTCTGGCGGTTCACTGGTGTGACGACTCACGAGCCTGGCGACTTAATGATGGCCTCGACGGCGAGTCAGACGGATGACAAGGGCCCAAGGCCCAGTAGGCCGGCTCATGTTATTGTGGGCAGGCTTAAGACGGAAGGCATGAGGAATATTTCCTTTATGAAGAAGCAAGACCCGGACTTGTAATCAACTAGTAAGAGAATAAACCAGTCCTAGTCCTACTAGGACTCCATATGTAATCCGCCCCTCTAACTTATATAAGGAGGCGCAGGGCTCCCCAAGAGGAGGGAGAAGAAACAATCTTTAGGGCTAGACACAAAGAGCCGGCTTACCGGCGGCCAAGGTAGTCAGGCTCGGGATTCAGAGTCGGATCGGTTTTCCTCAGACAAAGTCGAGTCGTAAGATCGAGTCGTGGAATCGAGGATTCTACTAGATTTACTCAAATAAGATATTTTGTATGCACACAAGAAATTTATATGGGTTCTATAGAGTTTTGACACTAAATATGAAGCGAAGAACATACACATCAATCCTAGTTGTATTCCACTTCTTTTTATGGCTAATGTCGGGGATATACCCCGCGGTGTAAACCGGCCGGAAGTATAACCCGGCCGGACTAGGCGTTTCATTGGTAAACCGCCAGAGGATTGGCGGTTTACGTGTCGGGCGGTTTATGAGTCTGGCGGTTCACTGGTATGACGATTCACGAGCCTAAAGACTCATTGGTGACCCGGCGCGTGTTCCAGATGGATGACAAGGCCCAAGGCCCAGCATGCCGGTTTATGTTAATGGTGGGCTGGTTTAAGAGGAATGGCATGAGGAACATTTATCTTACAAGGAGCTAAGACCTGGACTTGTATCCGGTTTGTATTAGAGATAGACTAGTCATAATCCTAATAGGACTCTACATGTAACCCGCCCCTCCAACATATATAAGGAGGGGCAGGGCTCCCCAAAAGGGAGAAGATTGACAAGTTCCACAAGTTGGACAAGTTAGGTTTAGACAATAGCTCTCGAGATAGAGCACTCTTGTAACCGTGATCATCATCATCAATATCAATGAAGCAGGATGTAGGCTTTTACCTCCACCGTGAGGGGCCGAACCTGGGTAAAACATCGCGTCTCTCGTCCTGCTCAACCCCTCTCAAGCTACCACATAGATGCGTTGGACTCGCGACTAAGTCCTGACATTAAGGACATCTGCCGTGACAATTCCACGACAGTTGGCGCCCACTGTGGGGTCGCGCACGGTGGTGTTGAGTTCTTGGAGGGATCTCTCCGAGGGATCAGGATAAACCGGCATGGAATAGCCATAGGCAGAGCCAATAAATCATTGCTTTTGGATTAAAGCTGGAGTTATGCAGCAGTACGCGCCCCTACGTCTGGATGATCCGGCGAAACCGAGTTGAAGACAAGATAGACATCGGAACTATTAGAGGGTCGGACGTGCTACCGCAAATTGGAATAAAAAAATCAAAGTCAAGGAAAAAAGTCAAGAAAAGGAAACAGAGCCATCCGTAACTCGGACTCATCCATCGACTATGCTTGCACCCTCGAACCGCTCGAGCCACTACAGCCTCTCCTATCGCGGCCGGGCCGGTCGTCGCCGTTGACTCCGGTTTGTCTCCACTACACCTACAGACCTGAACACACCCTGGCGAAGCTCGTCGAGGGATCAGGCTTGGCCTGAACAGCAAAGCCATGCACACGGAAGTTCACAACTGGGACGCGGACTCAATCTTCGACGAAGCATCGACCACGTCGCCAGGTCGGCCATCGCACCCTCGCTGCCGCGCCCGTATCACTACTCCCGTTCTCACTGGCTAGGCTCCGTCTCCGCCCTGCTCGTAGACGGGTGCTGCACACTGCACCTCTTCTGTGCCAAACCGCCGGCCGCGCTAAAGCCACCATCCAATCGTCGGAGTTTCGCGGCGCCGTCTTCAACTGGTGCAGGGGCGAGACACTCTGCATCGCCGAGCCGCCGTCAATAACTCGCCCTCGCCTCCACCTTGTAACAGCCTCCGCCCGCGCCTCTTGCGATGGTCTCACTTTGAACCGCCGCCACAGGCCGCCCGCGCCTGGCCGACCTCGTCTCCACATTTGCCGTGTGACGCCGCAACCTCAAGTCAACCCCGCCGCTGTTGCTGACCTCCACCGTCGCATCGCTGGCTGTCACCGTTATCCGCCTTGCCGACTATGAGAGGATATGACAACAATCGGGAGGATCAACAACACGGACTCATCAACTATAGGCGCACTCAGATTCTCCTTCACCTCATCGCCAAGCCACCCCTGCCAGTGCGCTGTTGGGCTGCCACGCCAAGAGCCGCCACACCACCTCCGCCGGTTTGTCTCCACCATGTCCCGCCTCCGCTGGGTCACCCCGTTTCCATTGCTGGTCTACGACAAATCGGTCGCGAGCCGCCTGCAGCGTGCCCGGCCTCGCCCCTAAACCGCCATCGACGTCATGGCCCTGACCAAGCGCTGTCCTGCGCGGTTCTACCCCACCGGGTCACAACATCAACCCGTACCTCCGTTCGCAAGACCGGCCATGGATGTTCCCTCCGAGCCGCGCCACGCTCCGTCAGGTTCAGCCTTTGTACCAAGCTAGTTCCACTTCGCGCTAAACCGCCATCGCTCTTGGCCGGGTCGTCCATGGGACGCTTTGCCACTGCCGCGTCTCCCGCCGTTGCGGCCTTGAGCAGCCACCTTCATGTGTAAACCGGCCTGGCCTGACTGCCTCCATCGCCCAAACCGCCCACTGAGTTGCCATCACAGTTTTAACTTGCCGTGGTTGGAGCTAGGCACTCATTTTCACCGTTGCTATTGTTTGGTGTACAAAGCAAACTGGTCCCGGATTACAAAAGCATATACTGAGGCCAACCATACAAGGGAATCCAGGTCTCAAGATAAGGCATACAGTATGGTGTGCCTCAAGTGCACCAGATAAACTGATGGATGCCCTTGTAAAATTTGCTGTCTTACGGTAAGAGTTACTATGGGATTATCATTACATTTAGACAAAAGAAAAGAAAGGAGGTTATCATAGATGACTACTAAAAGTGCCCAATGGGAGGACAAACATATTTGAGGTCTGGAGCTGTTAAGGGAATGGAGATAAATCAAAGTTCAATTCAGCTGCCTGACTGTATCGGCCGGCTTACAACAGCAGTTGACCCATTGTTGTCATTATTTGGTTTTGCCTGCCGATTCATCTTTATAGCCGGCTCATCGTGACAGTTAGTTCGACAAGACTAGTTACGAGGGTGTCGTAAAAGGGGGCATGGTGAAATATCATTTTTGCACTAGCGCTCGTCCTACGCAGGTTGCCACCCCCGCTACATCAACTCACGTGATTGGTTTATCATCCGCCCTCACGGCCGGTTCATGCGTCCGTGCCGGATTATAATGAGGATGGCAACTTGCTCGTCCGCCCCGGCTTACAACGCTGAGGGCGGCCCATCTATTTGTTCCCGCGGCCGACTCGGCCGTGATGGATTTCAGCTTCACCGCGGTGATCATCAACTCCGAAGTGGATAATTTCTGGCCTAACATATCAGGTGAAATCCATCCAGTATATTTTTATATTATATATTGCTTTCTTTGAAATAGAAATTACTCCAGCTTGCAAAGTTATCTAATGCAGGACCCTAAAACCGCCATATTGGTGCAAATTCAAAGGCCATCTGAAAAATTCTGGTTCAAAATGAAGAATGTCGGTTTAAAATCCGGTTCAAGGGAAATATATTCTCCCACAAAGCTCTGAAGCTCTCAAATCCGGTTTAAGAATTTCCGGTTCAAAAAGGAATTAATTTCTCGCAAGTTCGAGTTTAAAGGCCGTTAGAAAATTTCCGGCTGAAAATGAAGATTCCGGTTTACAATCCGGTTCAAGGGAAAGATATCTCCCACAAAGCTTTGAAGCTCTCAATATGCGGTTCAAAATCCCGGTTCAAGAAGGATTTATCTCTTGCAAAAATTTAAAGGGTGCCAAAGAGGACCTGCTGCCATGATGCGCGGTTTAAACATGGGTATCCTGCCTTATTGGCTTATTATATTATTGATCACTTGGGGGCTTGGTCGTATCCGAACCATAGCAACACCTTTTGATAGGCGTAAAGCCACAACATCACTTGGGGACTTGTGGTCACGTCTGAACCATAGTCACGCCTCTTGATCGGCCTAGTGCCACAGCATCACTTGGGGGCTTTGGTCGAACCTGAACCATCGCTACACCTCTTGATCAGCGTAATGCCAATGCATCACTTGGGGACTTGTGGTCACGTCTGAACCATAGTCACGCCTCTTGATCGGCCTAAGGCCACATAATCACTTGGGGGCTTGGTCGAACCCGAACCATTGCCACGCCTTTTGATCGGCATAATGCCACTGTTTCATTTGGGGAACTGGCTGACTTGAACCATAGCTACGCCTATCGGGGGCTTGGTCGTGTCCGACCATGGTAATGCCATTTGATCGGCTCAATAGCCTCTTTTTGCAAATGGTTTAATCATTGCCTTTGCTTGAAATTTTGTTTTAATAAATATTTCTTTTGTTGCGTTTTTAAACCGACAATTCTTAAACCGGTTCGACTATCAAATTACAAATTGACTGAACACGGTCAAATCTTAATCCGGAGGCTATCTGCCCAGTTTGATTTTCTATTACCATCCTATTATGGAGTAAACCGGTGTTTATCAACCTGGCTCAGCTTTCAACTACAAGTTGTCAGTACACGATCAAGTTATAATCCGGAGGCTATCAGCCCGGTCTGGTTGGACTACAAGTCGCCAGTATTATATGTGGTTAAACCGGTGTTTATCACAGCCTGGTACGGTTTTATCATAAACCGACACAATATGGAAGGAGTTATCAGTACTCAAAATCTGGGTTATTACCCCTATTCCAAAAATTTGGTAAACCAACGATGTGATTCAATGTCACAGAAACAGGTTGAATAAAGCATGATTATAAATCACCGGCGTTTACTAACCCGACCTGGCTTTCGACTATAAGTCACCAGTATGATGATAAATTATCCGATGTTTATTAAACCGGTCTGGCTTTAAGACGATAAATCGCCAGTATATGATGAGAAATTATCCGGTGTTTATTAAACTGACATGGCTTTGGACTATAAGTCGCCAGTATATATTTGGATTGCGCCATTGGAATCATACGCTTATAAATGATTGTGTTATATTATTCAAATAGCCAAACTTGGCTGAATTTTCATTATGATATTGGATGAATAAGATTTTCATACCGGATTATATTATCTTGAATAGCCAACATGGCTGGATTTTTATTATGGTTATTAATATTATGATTGAGGTTTTTCAAAGTCGCTTTAGTGAATTGGATATTATTTTGTCGATGAATATGATTTATGTTGCCATGGAAGGAATAGTCCCGAGTCACTGCAGGCTTACAACCCGACACTTGGGGGCTACATTATTCAAATTGAGATTACATGCAAGTCTCATGTCGCTGCAAGCATGCATCATGACACTTGGGTGCTAATGCAAAGTCATTTTTTACTAGTCTTATTGAAGACCTGACTCATCATATTATAATGAGCCGGCCCTTGGGGGCTACCAATTGCTCCTGTCAACAATTCATGGTACATAAGTTTTCATCCATAATATTGAAGGATCCATTGCTCAGTTGGTAAAGCACAAAACTGTTAACCTTGTGGACGTGGGTTCAAGCCCTATGATGGAAGCTACATTATAAGATGTTATTTTCATTGAATTATATATCAAGTCCCGGTTCAGTATTATCTTACTAAGCCGGCCCTTGGGGGCTACACATCACTGCTAAAATCCCTGCTCATTATTGCATAATGACCCGGCCCTTGGGGGTTACACTGATTGAAGTTTTTATAAGAAATTACAAGTCCTAGGTTGCTGCAAGCATGACAACCCAGTACTTGGGGGCTACATATATGGAGTATTCAATTTATATGATTGAGATGAACAAACCGGATTTCTTCAAGGTTGAAACACTTATTGGAGCAAGTCTTAAGTTATCACTATGTTCTCCCCTTAAGACTTGGGGGCTACAGGTATTATGCATATAAAGGAGGAACATCTTCATTTTATCAGTTTTGAGCAAATCAGGAAGATCAATTACATGACCCGGTGTCGACAACAATTATGACCCGGTGCCATCAATATTTATAAACCGGCCATTTTGGTAATATTAAACCGGCAAGTTTTACATCTTCAAACCGGTTGGATATCAGATAAGTAGTTCAAGACCCATATTTCTTAAACCGGCGCTTTGGGAGCTAAGTCAAAGGAGTTATTCTTCACAATATTTCTCTGTGACAAACCAATGTCGGCAAATTGATTATGAAGCTGGTCTGTTGACCCGGACTTCCCAGAAGGAGGAAATAACAAGGACTTAAGGGTGATCAGGTATCGGTTTACAAGAATTCTTAACCCGGAGCACAACCTGTCAAATTTTTTCTTGTGTTTATTTTTGCAGCATAAGTTTACCATGGATAAATCCAAGCTAAACTTGGGGGCTAATGTCGGGGATATACCCCGCGGTGTAAACCGGCCGGAAGTATAACCCGGCCGGACTAGGCGTTTCATTGCTAAACCGCCAGAGGATTGGCAGTTTAGGTGATTGGCGGTTTACGTGTCGGGCGGTTTACGAGTCTGGCGGTTCACTGGTATGACGATTCACGAGCCTGAAGACTCATTGGTGACCCGACGCGTGTTCCAGATGGATGACAAGGCCCAAGGCCCAGCATGCCGGTTTATGTTAATGGTGGGCCGGTTTAAGAGGAAAGGCATGAGGAACATTTATCTTACAAGGAGCTAAGACCTGGACTTGTATCCGGTTTGTATTAGCGATAGACTAGTCCTAATCCTAATAGGACTCTACATGTAACCCGCCCCTCCAACATATATAAGGAGGGGCAGGGCTCCCCAAAAGGGAGAAGATTGACAAGTTCCACAAGTTGGACAAGTTAGGTTTAGACAATAGCTCTCGAGATAGAGCACTCTTGTAACCGTGATCATCATCATCAATATCAATGAAGCATGATGTAGGCTTTTACCTCCACCGTGAGGGGCCGAACCTGGGTAAAACATCGCATCTCTCGTCCCGCTCAACCCCTCTCAAGCTACCACATAGATGCGTTGGCCTCACGTCTAAGTCCTGACATTAAGGACATCTGCCATGAAAATTCCACGACAGCTAACCTACCATGTAGCTTGCATGTATGGAACATATATGAGAGGGAAATATATAGAACATCTAAACCTTCAATGCATGAAATTTACTAATGTTCTTTTTAGAGTGCATGAATAGTCGATCACTTGTTAAACCTTGAAGGGTCTTGCTCTCCTTCTCCGATCAATCTTGAAGCGTTCTCCTTTTCACGCCAATTCCATATGCCGATAAGCCTGATCCTCAATTTCGATCTAGGGTTTCTGAGAGCTGGATCAAAGGTGTCTGCGGCCGAGCGTTTGGACTTGGGAGGGGAATAAAGGTCCATGAGATATATGAAAAGGGGTTTGGATGATGGCATATTATTTTTCTACAACTAAACAAATTGCTTAAATAAGTTAGTAGAATCGGATGTAGTCCATAGCATAGTCGGGATTGTATAGTTTTGTATAGGATTCTATGATTTGAATCGCGACTCAACATGGATTCTACCTGATCCGGATTCATAGTGGGATTTGGATCGACATGCTTCCGTAGGGTCGTGAAGTCGTAGGATTCTAGTAGTCGAATCGGGATTCTGACTACCTTGCCGGCGGCTCTCTCATGATCATAATGAAACCTAGCCACAAACAACATGTAGGGTTATTACCGGATGATGTTTCCTGGGGCCCGAAGCTGTCTAAACCCTTGTCTCGTGTTGTGTCTCTCGATTCCGCTCAACCCCTCTCAAGCTACCACATAGATGTGTTGGCCTCGCGACTAAGTCCTCACACTAAGGACATCTGCCGTGACAATTCCATGACAGATGCAGCACAGCGACAGTAGGTATTTCCCTCAGTGATGAAACCAAGGTTATCGAACCAGTAGGAGAACCAAGCAACAATATGTAAGCGTCACCTACACACAAATAACAAATACTCGCAACCCGATGTATTAAAGGGGTTGTCAATCCCTTTCGGGTAACGGCGCCAGAAATTGGCAAACGAACGTGAGTACATTGTAGTAGATTGATAGATCGAATGCCAAATAAAATAAATAAGAATAAATTGCAGCAAGGTATTTTTGGTTTTTGGTTTAATATATCTGAAAATAAAAGCAAAGGCAAATAGATCGCAAAGGCAAATAATATGAGAAAGAGACCTGGGGCCGTAGGTTTCACTAGTGGATTCTCTCAAGAAAAATAGCAAACGGTGGGTAAACAAATTACTGTTGGGCAATCGATAGAACTTCAAATAATCATGACGATATCTAGGCAATGATCATTATATAGGCATCACATCCAAGATTAGTAGACTGACTCCTGCCTGCATCTACTACTATTACTCCACACATCGACTGCTATCCAGCATGCATCTAGTGTATTAAGTTCATGGAGAAACGGAGTAATGCAATAAGAACGATGACATGATGTAGAAAAGATCTATTTATGTAGAAACAGACCCAATCATTTTATCCTTAGTAGCAACAATAGATACGTGTCGGTTCCCCTTATGTCACTGGGATCAAGCACCATAAGATCGAACCCACTACAAAGCACCTCTTCCCATTGCAAGATAAATAGATCAAGTTGGCCAAAAAAACCCAAATATTGGAGAATAAATACGAGGCTATAAGCAATCATGCATATAAAATATCAAAGAAACTCAAATAACTTTCATGGATTAAAAGATAGATCTGATCATAAACTCAAAGTTCATCCGACCCCAACAAACACATAGCAAAAAGAGTTACATCATATGGATCTCCAAGAGACCATTGTATTGAGAATCAAACGAGAGAGAGGAGGCCATCTAGCTACTAACTATGGACCTGAAGGTCTACGAAAAACTACTCACGCATCATCGGAGAGGAACCAATGGAAGTGGTGAACCCTTCCGTGATGGTGTCTAGATTGGATCTGGTGGTTCTGGACTCTGCGCAATTGGAATTGATTTTTCATCAACTCCCCTAGGGTTTCTAGAATATTGGGGTATTTATAGAGTAAAGAGGCGGTTCATGGGGCACCCGAGGTGGGCACAACCCACCAGGGCGCGCCTGGGCCGCCCTGGTGGGTTGTGCACCCCTCGGAGCAGCCCCCAGGAGATTCTTCGGCCCATTGATGGTCTTATGGTCCAAAAAAATCCACAAAAAGTTTTGCTGCGTTTGGACTCCATTTGGTATTGATTCCATGCGATGTAAAAAACATGCAGAAAACAACAACTGGCACTTGGCACTATGTCAATAGGTTAGTACAAAAAAATGATATAAAATCACTATAAAATGATTATAAAACATCCATGATTGATAATATAATAGCATGGAACAATAAAAAATTATAGATACGTTGGAGACGTATCAATAATCTCCCCTCAAAGTGCGATGAAGAATCACTCTAAAGTTCCTATGCGGAGAACATAAGAAGAAATTATTCACAGGGTAGGAAACCACCTCGAAGCTATTCTTTCCGATCAATCTATCCAAGAGTTTGTACTATAATAACACCAAATAAGTTCAGATTCATAATACTCAATCCAACACAAAGAACTTCAAAGAGTGCCCCAAGATTTCTATCGGAGAAACAAAGACAAGAACGTACATCAACCCCTATCCATAGATTACCCCAATGTCACCGCGGGAATCTGCAAGTTGAGTGCCAAAACACATATCAAGTGAATCAATATGATACCCCATTGTCACCACGAGTATTCATATGCAAGACATATATCAACTGCTCTCAAATCCATAAAAGTATTCAATCTGATAACAATGAAATCTCAAAGGGAAAAACTCAATTCATCACAAAAAGATAGAGAGGGGAAAACACCATATGATCCGACTATATTAATAAAGCCCGTGATACATCAAGATCATGACATCCCAAGAACACGAGAGAGAGAGAGATTAAACACATAGCTACTGGTACAAACCCTCAGTCCCGAGGGTGGACTACTCCCTCTCATCATGGTGGCCGCCGGGATGATGAAGATGGCAACCGGAGATGATTCCCCGCTCCGACAGGGTGCCGGAACAGGTCTAGATTGGTTTTCGGTGCCTATAGAGCCTTGCGGCGGCGGAACTTCTAATCTAGGGTTATTTCTGATGGTTTCTCTATTTATAGGATTTTTTGGCATCGGTTTCACGCGAAGATGGGCCTCGAGGTTTGCACAACCACTACTACAGGATGCTGCTAACGCGACACTACGATGAGAGACCCTTTGAGAAACTGTGTGCGATGCAATAATCGCAAATGGTGGTGTATGAAAACCGTCAAAAATGTATAAAATGTTTGCGATGACGGATGCATCAAACACGGTTCATATTTTAGTTGTGTGTGCGATGAACGGCATATGGTTCAGTTCAATTAACTATTTGCGATGAGGAGGAACAAAAGAAATGGGCAGCCAGATGAAGGCGTGTGCGATACACAACATACGGTTCACTCGATGAACTGTTTGAGATGAGGAGGAACAAAAGAAACGGGCAGCTAGATGAAGGTGTGTGCAATATACAACATACGTTCACTCGGATGAACTGTTAGTGATTAGGAAACACAAAAGAAACGGTCAGCCAGATCAAGGTGTGTGCGATATACGCATGCGGTTCACTCGGCCATTATCATCAGTGTGTGACCTCTATGGCAACCGTTCGCTCCCCAGGCGCCTCTTCGTGTGTCGTGGCAACCGTCCACCAACTCTTCACCTTTCCCTCTTGATTAGGAACTGCTGCCGCATGCTAGCTCTTCCTCCCTCCTCCATTTTACTTCACCCTTCCTTCTGCCATTGTTCGATCGTCTTCTCCATGGAGGGAACAGGCCGGAAACGACCCCGTTATTCTTGCCCCGATCTGAATGATGACGCGGTGGAGGAGCTCATTGATCGGTGCGGCGTCATCACCTCAGCTAGCATGGCAGGTTCATTCAAGACCATTCTCGACTTAGCTAATAACATCATTACAAGGAACCCAAGGGTCTAGGAGCGGTTTGATCTCCCGTATCTTTTGCGCTGCGACCCTGCTGACTGGCGCAGGGACGAGGGAAGCCTCGCCTTGTGTAAGTTGATGCCGCTTGATAAGGATACGTATGATGTTAAGATGCCATCCCTTGAGGGAAAGGCTTTGGCAGGCGCAAATGGAGATTGGGTTATTTATATTGGGTACAACTGTGAGTGGGAACTTGTGAATCTGTACACTCGTCACCGGGTTCCACTTCCAAAAATCTCAGACGACTACCCAGAGGTTGAGTACACCGGTATTCTACGTGAGTTCAAATGCGATCATGTTGACTGTCGTCTATGGAAGATAGCAATTTGTCGAGTTCCCAGCCGCTCTTGGGATTACACGAACTATGAAGTTGTTGCTATCTTTGACAAGCTTGTTGCAATCCTTACTTCCATGCCTTGATGGATATTTCTCAAAAATCAATTTCTGTACACGGATGAGTACTGTGAGGCAATTCAATACGAGGGTCTTGTGTTTGCTACCACCACTCATGGCACTGTTTTTGCCTGGAATCCTGATGCTTTCATTACGTTTGTCTTCCACCGTAATTATAATTGTTTCATACACATGCATGTGGGTTAGCTAGTTTCCCTTTACTAATTAACCTTCTAGTGTTTCCAAGGTCCTGTGAACATTCCACCACCTATACTTGAAATTTTTTACGGGCATGAGGACGAGTAGGACCCATATACTCAGTGGCGCCTGGCAACTTATTCCGATAGATCACCTCTTCTTGTCTGTATATAGGGCACTGCTGATGTTACTAAGGAAGCATGTGTTGTCTCACATGGTCACACTCTCCGGACCTATTCCAACATCCGTTGTAGGGTATTGGGGATGTATACTAGTGTACTAGCGCCAACACCTTCTCCCTGGTTCAGTATTGAAAGTCTTGGAGGAAACTCACTCTTCCGTGGACAAAACTATCCAATGATGGTGGAAGGCAATCCAGCTGCTGTTGACACAACGTTACAACCATTTATGAGAAGCAACTGTATCTATACATCTGACATTACTATGCTTCCCTACCATCCCAATATGGGTCCTGACATAGGCCGCTTCAGCCTCGATGATCAGTCTTGCGTTGGTCTCGAAATTGACAGTAGCTGGCCCTTCCCAGAGAATCACTTCTGGTTCAAAGCAAGCGTTTCCAACGTCGACAAGTGGTTGAGCTGAAGTTCATTTCATCGGTTTGTTATTTGTTGTGTGAGATTTTTTTACTAGAATGTTTTGTTGGAAATGATCTATAATCCAACGTGTATCCTCGTTGTCATTGTGGGTTGATGACTTGTTGTATGTAATCAATGGTACATTTGCAGATGCGTCCATCAACTCATGCCTACTAGTGGTGTCCATATGAACAGTGCTAGTGATTTTAGTTGCAAAAATTAGATAGTGCTAGTGATTTTTAACTGCATATTTTGACAAATAGCATTGTTACAGGGTTGAAAAATGGCAATGTTACTAGATAAACAAATGCCAAACTTTCCAGTTTGACAAATGGCAACTGATACGTCTCCAATGTATCTATAATTTTTAATTGTTCCATGCTATATTATATTCTGTTTTGGAAATTATTGGGCTTTATTATACACTTTTATATTATTTTTGGGACTAACCTATTAACCGGAGGCCCAGCCCAGAATTGCTGTTTTTTTGCCTATTTTAGGGTTTCGCAGAAAAAGAATATCAAATGGACTCCAAACGGAATGAAACCTTCGGGAACGTGATTTTCGGAACAAACATGATCCAGAGGACTTGGACCCTACGTCAAGCAACAAACAGGGAAGCCACGAGGTAGGGGGCGCGCCTACCCCCCAGGCGCCCTCCACCCTCATGGGCCCCCTGTTGCTCCACCGATGTACTCCTTCCTCCTATATATATCTACGTACCCCCAAACGATCAAACACGGAGCCAAAACCCTAATTCCACTGCCGTAACTTTCTATATCCACGAGATCCCATCTTGGGGCCTGTTTCGGAGCTCCGCCGGAGGGGGCATCGATCACGGAGGGCTTCTACATCAACACCATAGCCCTTCCGATGAAGTCTGAGTAGTTTACCTCAGACCTTCGGGTCCATAGGTATTAGCTAGATGGCTTCTTCTCTCTTTTTGGATCTCAATACAAAGTTCTCCCCCTCTCTTGTGGAGATCTATTCGATGTAATCTTCTTTTGCGGTGTGTTTGTTGAGACCGATGAATCGTGGGTTTATGATCAAGTTTATCTATGAACAATATTTGAATCTTCTCTGAATTCTTTTATGTATGATTGGTTATCTTTGCAAGTCTCTTCGAATTATCAGTTTGGTTTGGCCTACTATATTGATCTTTCTTGCAATGGGAGAAGTGCTTAGCTTTGGGTTCAATCTTGCGGTGTCCTTTCCCAGTGATAGTAGGGGCAGCAAGGCACGTATTGTATTGTTGCCATCGAGGATAACAAGATGGGGTTTTTATCATATTGCATGAATTTATCCCTCGACACCGTGTCATCTTGCTTAAAGCGTTACTCTGTTCTCTTGAACTTAATACTCTAGATGCATGCTGGATAGCGGTCGATGTGTGGAGTAATAGTAGTAGATGCAGGTAGGAGTCGGTCTACTTGTCTCGGACGTGATGCATATATACATGATCATACCTAGATATTCTCATAACTATGCCCAATTCTGTCAATTTCTCAACAATAATTTGTTCACCCACTGTAAAATACTTATGCTCTTGAGAGAAGCCACTAGTGAAACCTATGGCCCCCGGGTCTATCTTCCATCATATTAATCTTCCAACACTTAGTTATTTTCATTGCCTTTTATTTTACTTTGCATCTTTATCATAAAAATACCAAAAATATTATCTTATCATATCTATCAGATCTCACTCTCGTAAGTGACCGTGTAGGGATTGACAACCCCTTATCGCGTTGGTTGCAAGGATTTATTTGTTTTGTGTAGGTGCGAGGGACTCGCGCGTAGCCTCCTACTGGATTGATACCTTGGTTCTCAAAAACTGAGGGAAATACTTACACTACTCTGATGCATCACCCTTTCCTCTTCAAGGGAAAACCAACGCAAGTGCTCAAGAGGTAGCAACAGCATACCCAAAATGACAGATATGCAAATCTTACCCAATTGTTTGTACGTTCTTGCACACGGGTCATGCAAAACAACTGTTTGCGTTGAAGGGATGCAGAAATCATGCTCATCACATTTTCCCTTGGCTTCCTAGGGAAGCTGTCGGTTTGCATATGGGTGTTCTAACTAAAACGTTTGCAATGAGTGTTTTATATTTAAATACCATTGACGTTTTTTTCAAAAGAAAATCATTTGATAAGTCTATACATTAAGAGAGAAAAATGCAAGTTCGTTCAAACCATATCTTTCATTCAGTCACACTGCGAATTTATATTCATATGATCAAGAATTTGAGATACAATATCAAACCCCAAAAAACTATTTCCGGTGGCGGCAGAGGCGGCGTGTCATGCCGTCGTTGTCGTTGTCGTCCTCCTGGACGCCGTTGTTGAAGTCTTCAAGGCAGCACAAAATGTTCTTCACTTGTAAATCAAACATCATGTCGTCTCGTGATCGATGGGCGGGGCGCGGGAGGACGACAAGTGGCACAACTAAGAGGTAGCGGTTGACGGTAGCGTCCCATGCCGCTGAGGGGGGCGCGCACGGGCACGGGCATGAGCGTGGCGGGTGCAGCCAAACGCACGGGGGCCGGTGCCACAGTGGGTGGAGGGGCACGCATGGGCACACGCACGGGCGCTGGCATGTACACGAGCTCATGTGGGTCCGGGGAGACCTCGCTGATGCCCGCGGCTTCTAGCTCTACGATAGTGCTCGGCGACCAGCCCGTCAATGCTACAGGGATGGTCGCTGGCGCGGGCGTGGGGGATGTGAGCTGGGACGAGAGCGGGGGCAGCAACCATCGCGGCCAGCTCGTTCTGGGCCATGTACATGAGGCCCCATTCCTCCTTATTTTCTATCTCCTCCGGCTCGGAGTCGACTTCACCAAACTTGAAGACTAGTGGTAGATGATCATTCTGCACCATGGCATTGGTGGAGGTCTGCGGGAGGGAGGGAAATGGGAGGCGAACAGTAAGGCCGGCCGTATTAAACAGTAGCTCAGGCGTCATTAATGGAGAGGAAGGCGGGCGGCCATGGAAGTCAAAGGGCCCCCTTTCCAAGTGTGCCTGCGCAGCGTACAACTCGCACGCTTCCCGGTGAAATTGCGCTTTGGAGGACAGCTTGCACGCCTCTCGGTCAGCTGATACGTCTCCAACGTATCTATAATTTTTGATTGTTCCATGCTATTATATTATATGTTTTGGATGTTTATGGGATTAATTATACACTTTTATATTACTTTTGGGACTAACGTACTAACCCAAGGCCTAGTGCAAATTGCTGTTTTTTTTGCCTATTTCAGTGTTCCGCAGAAAAGGAATATCAAACAGAATCGAAACAGAATAAAACCTTCGGGAGAGTTATTTTTGGAACAAACGTGATCTGGGGGACTTGGAGTGGACATCAAGAAACAAATGAGGCGGCCACAAGGCAGGGGGAGCGCCTACCCCCCTAGGCGCGCCCTCCACCCTCGTGGGCCCCTCGTGGCTCCACCGACCTACTTCTTCTTCCTATATATGTTCATATACCCCGAAAACATCCAGGAGCACCACGAAACCCTATTTCCACCGCCGCAACCTTCTATACCCAATAGATCCCATCTTGGGGCCTTTTCCGGAGCTCCGCCAGAGGGGGAATCGATCATGGAGGGCCTCTACATCAACTCCATGGCCTCTCCGATGATGTGTGACTAGTTTACTTCAGACCTTCGGGTCCATAGTTATTAGCTAGATGGCTTCTTCTATCTCTCTTTGGATCTCAATACAATGTTCTCCTCGATCTTCCTAGAGATCTATTTGATGTAACTCTTTTAGCGGTGTGTTTGTCGAGATCCGCTGAATTGTGGGTTTATGATCAAGTTTATCTATGAACAATATTTGATTCTTCTTTGAAATCTTTTATGTATGATTAAGTTATCTTTGCAAGTCTCTTCAAATTATCAGTTTGGTTTGGCCTACTAGATTGATCTTTCTTGCAATGGGAGAAGTGCTTAGCTTTGGGTTCAATCTTGCAGTGTCCTTTCCCAGTGACAGCAGGGGCAGCAAGGCACGTATTGTATTGTTGCCATCGAGGATAAAAAGATGGGGTTTATATCATATTGCTTGAGTTTATCCCTCTACATCATGTCATCTTGCTTAATGCGTTACTCTATGATTATGAACTTAATACTCTAGATGCATGCTAGATAGCGGTTGATGTGTGGAGTAATAGTAGTAGATGCATAATCGTTTCGGTCTACTTGTCTTTTTTGACATGATGCCTATATACATGATCATGCCTAGATATTCTCATAATTATGCACTTTTCAATCAATTGCTTGACAGTAATTTGTTCACCCACCGTAATACTTATGCTATCTTGAGAGAAGCCACTAGTGAAACCTATGGCCCCCGGGTCTATTCTCCATTATATTAATCTCCCGTCAACAAGCTATTTCTGGCACCGTTTATTTTGCAATCTTTACTTTCAACCTATATCATAAAAATACCAAAAATATTTATCTTATTATTATTATTATTATCTCTATCAGATCTCACTCTCGTAAGTGACCATGAAGGGATTGACGACCCCTTTATCGCGTTGGTTGCGAGGTTCTTATTTGTTTGTGTAGGTACGAGGGACTTGCATGTAGTCTCCTATTGGATTGATACCTTGGTTCTCAAAAACTGAGGGAAATACTTACGCTACTTTGCTGCATCACCCTTTCCTCTTTGAGGGAAAACCAATGCAGTGCTCAAGAGGTAGCATCAGCCTGCGCACTGGACTGCGCTCGCACGCCTCCCATTCAGTCACGGTCAAGCAGCTGTCCGCACGGCACCTCCTACAGCCATTAAACCAAGACACGCGGCATCACGTGAATGGTTAACGGAGCGCACACGGTTTGTGTTATACAAACATTTGAGATATCAAAGTGGCAGCTATTTTTTTCAAAATGCCTTTGTTGGCTGTCATTATTTGAGTGCGCCTTCTCCCAAAATGGACGCGAAAAATGCCACAGAATGTCGGGTGCCATTCTATAATAGCATGCCAACTTTCATGTATTTCAGACGAGTTTTGGATTTACTAGAATTTAAAACCAGGCATCTCAATGTTTTGCCGGCAATCAACGGTGCCCTGGTGTTTGAAATTCATTCACATTTCTTGCATGGGACGTAAGCATGCACCCAAGGACACATATTTGATTTTCTAACCAATTTATATGCACTGGAGCATGTTCATGTAGTTCAAATTTGAATTATACACATAAATGCATTTAAAACTCAGTGAATGCATAAAAATGTCCAAACGAACCCCAAAAAATCCCAAAAATTGACACAACACTCCTGTTGTTCTATGTTGACATGAGAATTTTTTTGAAAGCAATAATAGGCAATGGATATCGTTTCGTCCCCAAAGGTGGGACGTTCCCTACTGAAAACATCATGCTTGTTGTGAGAAGCTTTGGTTTGTGAGATGCATATACCCGAACCAGCCCCAAATGGGACAAATTTTTTGACACGACATGTTGATGCCGCTCCATGATAGGATGCCAAGTTTCATGAATTTCAGACGAGTTTTGGATTTACTAGAATTTAAAAATCAAGCATCTCAACGTTTTGCCGGCAATCAATAGTGCCCTAGTGTTTGAATTTCATTCCCATCTCTTGCATGGGACTTAGAAATTCACCCAAGGACACATATTAGATTTTTCAACCAACCTTAGTGCATTGGAGCATATGCGTGTTGTTCAAATTTTAATTATACACATAAAATGCCTAGAAAACCCAGTTAATGCCTAAAAATGTCCAAACGAACCCCGAAAAATCAGAAAAATTGACACAACACTCCTGTTGTTCTATGTTGACACAAGAAATTTTTTGAAAGCAATAAGAGGCAATGGATATCGTTTCGTCCCCAAAGGTGGGACGTTCCCTATCAAAACCATCATGCTTGTTGTGAGAAGCTCTGGTTTGTGAGAAGCTTATACCCAAACCTACCCCAAATGGGACAATTTTTTTACCATGACATGTTGATGACGCTCCATGATAGCATGCCAAGTTTCATGAATTTCAGATGAGTTTTGGATTTACTAGAATTTAAAAACCAGGCATCTCAATGTTTTACCCGCAATCAACAATGCCCTGTTGTTTAAATTTCATTCCCATCTCTTGCATGGGACCTATAAATTCACCCAAGGACACACATGTGATTTTTCAACCAACTTTAGTGAAAGATCGTGGATGTCGCCTAGAGGGGGGTGAATAGGCGTTTTAAAATAATTATGGTTTAGGCTTGAACAAATGCGGAATAAACCTAGCGGTTAATTTGTCAAGCACGAAACCTAAAACAACTAGGCTCACCTATGTGCACCAACAACTTATGCTAAGCAAGATAAGCAACTATGTGATAGCAAGATATATGACAAGAAACAATAAGGCTATCACAAAGTAAAGTGCATAAGTAAAGGGGCTCGGGTAAGAGATAATCGAGGCATGCGGAGACGATGATGTATCCCGAATTTCACACCCTTGCGGATGCTAATCTCCGTTTGGAGCGGTGTGGAGGCACAATGCTCCCCAAGAAGCCACTAGGGCCACCGTAATCTCCTCACGCCCTTGCACAATGCAAGATGCCGTGATTCCAGTAAGGGACCCTTGAGGGCGGTCACCGAACCCGTACAAATGGCAACCCTTGGGGGCGGTCACCGAACCCGTACACTTTGGCAACCCTTGGGGGCGGTCACCGAACCCGTCAAATTGCTCGGGGCGATCTCCACAACCTAATTGGAGACCCCGACGCTTGCCCGGAGCTTTGCACCACAATGATTGAGCTCCGAACACCAACAACCGTCTAGGGCGCCCAAGCACCCAAGAGGAACAAGCTCAAGGGTACCAAGCACCCAAGAGTAATAAGCTTCTCAACTTGTAACTTCCACGTATCACGTGGAGAACTCAAACCGATGCACCAAATGCAATGGCAAGGGCACACGGAGTGCCCAAGTCCTTCTCTCTCAAATCCCACCGAAGCAACTAATGCTAGGGAGGAAAATGAGAGGAAGAACAAGAAAGAGAACACCAAGAACTCCAAGATCTAGATCCAAGGGGTTCCCCTCACATAGAGGAGAAAGTGATTGGTGGAAATGTGGATCTAGATCTCCTCTCTCTTTTCCCTCAAAAACTAGCAAGAATCCATGGAGGGATTGAGAGTTAGCAAGCTCGAAGAAGGTCAACAATGGGGGAAGAACACGAGCTCAAAGGATTGAGGTTCAACGGGGAAGAAGACCCCCTTTTATAGGAGGGGGAAAATCCAACCGTTAACCCCCACTCAGCCCCGCAGAGAGCGGTACTACCGCGGAGGCAGGGCGGTACTACCGCTCGTAAGCGGTACTACCACTCCCCCTCAGCGGTACTGCCGCGCCAGAAGAAAAGGGCTGGGGCCCAGAGCGGTACTACCGCGGAGGTAGGGCGGTACTACCGCTCACAAGCAGCACTACCGCCACTACTACCGCAACTAGTACCGCAAAACCCGACACGAGAAAATGCGCACTCGAATCGAAGCGGAAGGAGCACGAAGCCACATCGGTACTGCGGCTGAGCCCAGCAAGCGGTACTACCGCTCCGAGGAGCGGTACTACCGCTTAGTGGACTGCAGCCGTACTACCGCTCCAACCACTGTGTCGAGGCGGTAGGAGCACGGATCCGCAGAGGCACTGCTGCTGAGGCCATCAAGCGGTACTACCGCTCCGAGGAGCGGTACTGCCGCTTAGTGAGCCTCAGCGGTACTACCGCTGTGGCCCGCGGTACTACTGCTGGGTCCAGGAGAAAAACCACACTCCAGAAAACCAGAACTGCCATAACTTCTGCATATGAGCTCTGAATTGAGCAAACTCAAGCTTGTTGAAAACAAGACGACGAGTAGCATCAAAACAACGACTGGTTATAGTAAGAAGAGGCAGGGGAGGTATGCCAACAAATAGAGGAGTGAAACCTCCAACCGAGAAGAACCGGCAAAACCTCCAACATCGAAAACATCATAGAAGATGCATGCGAACTCCGTTTTCGATGAACTCAAGCTTGTCATCAAGATGACCATAAGCTCTAAGACTCACAAAGATAACCAAACAAGAACCAAGAAAGATGATGCAAGGATGCAATGGTTTGAGCTCTCAGCGAACGATACGATCAAGCTACTCATCGAGAGCCCCCCTTGATAGTACGACAATCGATCCTATAACCCGGTCTCCCAACTACCATCATGAGACCGGTAAAATAGAAAACCTACCAAGGGCAAACCTTTGCCTTGCACATGGTCCACTTGAGCTAGATGATGACGATCTTGACTCCCTCAAGTTGGACCACCTTTCTTGATTGTGTTGGCTCGATGAAGACTAGTTGATTGCTCCCCCATACTCCACTATGGGTGAGCCTTTCTTCCGCACATCTTCACGAGTCCATTGTCACCACAATGGACGGCAAGCTTCAAGCATTTGATCTCTTCATGATGCTCCACTTGAACTTGCACACCGCAACCTTTCTTGATTGTGTTGAGTCGATGAAGACTAGTTGATTGCTCCCCCATGCTCTACTATGGGTGGGCTACTCTTCCGCACATCTTCACAGGTCCATTGTCACCACAAAGTATAGCACGCTTCAAGCATTTGATCTCTTCAGGGTGCTCCACTTTAACTTGCACACCGCAACCTAACCCCACAAAGAACCCTCACGAAGACCATGGGTTAGTACACAAAGCGTAATTGACAATGCTTACCATACCATGGGATCACATGATCCCTCTCGGTACATCTTCTATGCTTTGTGGGTTGATCAACTTGATTCACTCTTTAACTTAATCTTGATCAATCTCTCACAAGACTAATCTTTAGGTAATTCCTTGAATAGGACCTTGGTCGACACAAACTCTCCTTGAAACCAACACATGTACTCCAAGAAAAGCCTATGGACAAAACCTTCAAATATAACTCAAGGCAACCATTAGTCCATAGAGATTGTCATCAATTACCAAAACCAAACATGGGGGCACCGTATGTTCTTTCATTTAGTGCATTGGAGCATGTGCTTGTAGTTCAAATTTGAATTATGCACATAAAATGCCTACAAGCCCAGTTAACGTTTAAAAATGGCCAAACGAACACCGAAAAATTCCAAGATTAAACACAACACTCCTGTTGTTCTATGTTGACACTAGAAATTTTTTGAAAGCAATAAGAGGCAACATATATCGTCCTGTCCCCAAAGGTGGTACGTTCCCTATCGAAACCATCATGCTTGTTGTGAGAAGCTCTGGTTTGTGAGAAGCTTATACCCAAACCTGCCCCAAATGGGACAATTTTTTTTTACCAAGGCATGTTGATGCCGCTCCATGATAGCATGCCAAGTTTCATGAATTTCATACGAGTTTTGGATTTACTAGAATTTAAAAACTAGGCATCTCAACATTTTGCCGGCAATCAACAGTGCTATAGTGTTTGAATTTCATTCCCATCTCTTGCCTGGGACCTAGAAATTCACCCAAGGAAACACATGTGATGTTTCAACCAACTTTGGTACATTGGAGCCTGTGCTTGTAGTTCAAATTTGAATTATGTACATAAAATGCCTAGAAAACCCAGTTAATATATAAAACGCCAAACGAACCACGTAAAATTCCAAGATTAAATACAACACTCCTGTTGTTCTATGTTAACACTAGAATTTTTTTGAAAGCAATAAGAGGCAAGGGATATCGTCCCGTCCCCAAAGGTGGTACATTCCCTATCGAAACCATCATGCTTGCTGTGAGAAGCTCTGGTTTGTGAGAAACTTGTACCCAAACCTACCCCAAATGGGACAAAATTTTCACCACGGCATGTTGATGCCGCCCCATGATAGCATGCCAAGTTTCATGAATTTCAGAAGAGTTTTGGATTTACTAGAATTTAAAAACTAGGCATCTCAACATTTTGCCGGCAATCAACAGTGCTATAGTGTTTGAATTTCATTCCCATCTCTTGCCTGGGACCTAGAAATTCACCCAAGGAAACACATGTGATGTTTCAACCAACTTTGGTACATTGGAGCCTGTGCTTGTAGTTCAAATTTGAATTATGTACATAAAATGCCTAGAAAACCCAGTTAATATATAAAACGCCAAACGAACCACGTAAAATTCCAAGATTAAATACAACACTCCTGTTGTTCTATGTTAACACTAGAATTTTTTTGAAAGCAATAAGAGGCAAGGGATATCGTCCCGTCCCCAAAGGTGGTACATTCCCTATCGAAACCATCATGCTTGCTGTGAGAAGCTCTGGTTTGTGAGAAACTTGTACCCAAACCTACCCCAAATGGGACAAAATTTTCACCACGGCATGTTGATGCCGCCCCATGATAGCATGCCAAGTTTCATGAATTTCAGAAGAGTTTTGGATTTACTAGAATTTAAAAACTAGGCATCTCAACATTTTGCCGGCAATCAACAGTGCTATAGTGTTTGAATTTCATTCCCATCTCTTGCCTGGGACCTAGAAATTCACCCAAGGAAACACATGTGATGTTTCAACCAACTTTGGTACATTGGAGCCTGTGCTTGTAGTTCAAATTTGAATTATGTACATAAAATGCCTAGAAAACCCAGTTAATATATAAAACGCCAAACGAACCACGTAAAATTCCAAGATTAAATACAACACTCCTGTTGTTCTATGTTAACACTAGAATTTTTTTGAAAGCAATAAGAGGCAAGGGATATCGTCCCGTCCCCAAAGGTGGTACATTCCCTATCGAAACCATCATGCTTGCTGTGAGAAGCTCTGGTTTATGAGAAACTTGTACCCAAACCTACCCCAAATGGGACAAAATTTTCACCACGGCATGTTGATGCCGCCCCATGATAGCATGCCAAGTTTCATGAATTTCAGAAGAGTTTTGGATTTACTGGAATTTAAAAACTAGGTATCTTAACGTTTTACCGACAATCAACAGTGCCCTGGTGTTTGAATTTCATTCCCATCTCTTGCATGGGACCTAGAAATTCACCCAAGGACACGAATGTGATTTTTCAACCAAGTTTGGTGCATTGGAGCATGTGCTTGTAGTTCAAAATTGAATTATGCACATAAAATGCCTAGAAAACCCAGTTAATGTATAAAAAAGGCCAAACGAACGCCAAAAAAATTCCAAGATCAAACACAACACTCCTGTTGTTCTATGTTGACACTAGAAATTTTTGAAAGCAATAAGAGGCAACGGATATCGTCCCGTCCACAAAGGTGGTGCGGTCCCTATCGAAACCATCATGCATTTTGTGAGAAGCTCTGGTTTTTGAGAAGCTTATACCCAAACCAGCCCCAAATGGGACAAAATTTTCACCACGGCATGTTGATGCCACTCCATGATAGCATGCCAAGTTTCATGAATATCAGACGAGTTTTGGATTTACTATAATTTAAAAACCAGGTATCTCAATGTTTTGTCGGCAATCAACACTACCCCGGTGTTTGAAATTCATTCCCTTCTATTGCATGTGACCTAGAAATTCACCCAAGGACACACTATTGGGGAATGTAGTAATTTCAAAAAATTTCCTACGCACAAGCAAGATCATGGTGATGCATAGCAACGAGAGGGGAGAGTGTTGTCCACGTACCCAAATAGACCGAAAGCGGAAGCGTTAGCACAACACAGTTGATTTTTGTCGTACGTCTTCACGATCCGACTGATCAAGTACCGAACGCACGACACCTCCGAGTTCTGCATACATTCAACTCGATGACGTCCCTTGAACTCCGATCCAGCCGAGTGTTGAGGGAGAGTTTCGTTAGCACCACGGCGTGGTGACGATGATGATGTTCTACCGACGCAGGGCTTCGCCTAAGCACCGCTACGATATGATCGAGGTGGATTATGGTGGAGGGGGCACCGCACACGGCTAAGAGATCAAGAGATCAATTGTTGTGTCTATGGGGTGTCCCCTGGCCACGTATATAAAGGAGTGGAGTAGGGGAGGGGCTGGCCCTCTCTATGGCGCGCCCTAGGTGAGTCCTACTCCCACCGGGAGTAGGATTCCCCCTTTCCTAGTAGAACTAGGATCCCTTCCAAGTAGTAGGAGTAGGAGAGAAGGAAAGGGAAGTGAAAAGGAGAAGGAAGGAAGGGGGCGCCCCCCTCCCTAGTGCAATTAGGACCAGTCCATGGGGAGGGGTGCGGCCACCCTTTGAGGCTTTTCTCTCCTTTCCCGTATGGCCCATTAAGGCCCAATGCGAATTCTGTAACTCCCCGGTACTCCCAAAAATACCCGAATCACTCAGAACCTTTCCGATGTCCAAATATAGTCATCCAATATATCGATCTTTATGTCTCGACCACTTCGTGACTCCTCATCATGTCCCTGATCTCATCCGGGACTCCGAACTCCGTCGGTACATCAAAACACATAAACTCATAATATAAACGTCATCGAACTTTAAGCATGCGGACCCTACGGGTTCGAGGACTATGTAGACATGACCGAGACACGTCTCCGGTTAATAACCAATAGCGGAACCTGGATGCTCATATTGGCTCCCACATATTCTACGAAGATCTTTATCGGTCAGACTGCATAACTACATACGTTGTTCCCTTTGTCATCGGTATGTTACTTTCCGAGATTCGATCGTCGGTATCTCAATACCTAGTTTAATCTTGTTACCGGCAAGTCTCTTTACTCATTCCGTAGCACATCATCCCGCAACTAACTCATTAGTTGCAATGCTTGCAAGGCTTATAGTGATGTGCATTACCGAGTGGGCCCAGAGATACCTCTCTGACAATCGGAGTGACAAATCCTAATCTCGAAATATGCCAACCCAAAAAGTACCTTCGGAGACACCTGTAGAGCACCTTTATAATCACTCAGTTACGTTGTGACGTTTGGTAGCACACAAAGTGTTCCTCAGGTAAACGGGAGTTGCATAATCTCATAGTCATAGGAACATGTATAAGTCATGAAGAAAGCAATAGCAAGAAACTAAACGATCAAGTGCTATGCTAACAGAATGGGTCAAGTCAATCACATCATTCTCTAATGATGTGACCCCGTTAATCAAATGACAACTCATGTCTATGGCTAGGAAACTTAACCATCTTTGATTCAACGAGCTAGTCAAGTAGAGGCATACTAGTGACATATTGTTTGTCTAGGTATTCACACATGTATTATGTTTCCGGTTAATACAATTCTTGCATGAATAATAAACATTTATCATGAGTGGTTGTAGTTCAAATTTTAGTTATGCACATAAAATGCCTAGAAAACCCAGTTAATGTATAAAAAAGGCCAAACGAACCCTGAAAAATTTGAACTACACCCAAAGGCTAGAGGCAATAATAAAGTTATTATTTATTTCCTTATATGCCCTAGAGGCAATAATAAAGTTATTATTTATTTCCTTATATCATGATAAACGTTTATTATTCATGCTAGAATTGTATTAACCAGAAACATAATACATGTGTGAATACATAGACAAACAGAGTGTCAGTAGTATGCCTCTACTTGACTAGCTCGTTGATCAAAGATGGTTATGTTTCCTAACCATAGACATGAATTGTCATTTGATTAACGGGATCACATCATTAGGAGAATGATGTGATTGACTTGACCCATTCCGTTAGCTTAGCACTTGATCGTTTAGTTTGTTGCTATTGCTTTCTTCATGACTTATACATGTTCCTATGGCTATGAGATTATGCAACTCCCGTTTACCGGAGGAACACTTTGTGTGCCACCAAACGTCACAACGTAACTAGGTGATTATAAAGGTGCTCTACAGATGTCTCCAAAGGTACTTGTTGGGTTGGCGTATTTCGAGATTAGGATTTGTCACTCCGATTGTCGGAGAGGTATCTCTGGGCCCTCTCGGTAATGCACATCACTTAAGCCTTGCAAGCATTGTATCTAATGAGTTAGTTGCGAGATGATGTATTACGAAACGAGTAAAGAGACTTGCCCGTAACGAGATTGAACTAGGTATTGAGATACCGACGATCGAATCTCGGGCAAGTAACATACCGATGACAAAGGGAACAACGTATGTTGTTATGCGGTCTGACCAATAAAGATCTTCATGGAATATGTGGAAGACAATATGAACATCGAGGTTCCACTATTGGTTATTGACCGGAGACGTGTCTCGGTCATGTCTACATAGTTCTCGAACCCGTAGGGTCCGCACACTTAATGTTCCGATGACAGTTATATTATGAGTTTATATGTTTTGATGTACCGAAGGTTGTTCGGAGTCCCGAATGTGATCACGGACATGACGAGGAGTCTCAAAATGGTCGAGACATGAAGATTGATATATTGGAAGCCTATGTTTGGATATTGGAAGTGTTCCAAGTGAAATCAGGATTTTACTAGAGTACCGGGAGGTTACCGGAACCCCCCGGGGACTTCACGGGCCTTAGTGGGCCTTGGTGGAAAGAGAGGAGAGGTGGCCAGGGCATGGGCTGCGCCCCCTCCCCCCTAGTCCGAATATGACAAGAGAGGGGGGCGGCGCCCCCCTTCCTTCTTCTCCTCCACCTCTTTCCCCCCTGTCTCCTAGTCCAACAAGGAAAAGGGGGGGGGGGGAGTCTACTCGCGGTAGGAGTAGGACTCCTCCTGGCGCGCCCCTCTCTAGGCCGGACGCACCCCCTTGCTCCTTTATATATGAGGGCAGGGGGCACCCCATAGACACAACAATTGATCGTTTGATCTTTTAGCCGTGTGCGGTGCCCCCCTCCACCATAGTCCACCTCGATAATACTGTAGCAGTGCTTAGGCGAAGCCCTGCGTTGGTAGAACATCATCATCATCACCATGCCGTTGTGCCGACGAAACTCTCCCCCAACACTCGGCTGGATCAGAGTTCGAGGGACGTCATTGGGCTGAACGTGCACTGAACTCGGAGGTGCCGTACGTTCGGTACTTGATCGGTCGGATCATGAAGACGTACGACTACATCAACCGCGTTGTGCTAACGCTTCCGCTTTCGGTCTACGAGGGTACATGGACAACACTCTCCCATCTCATTGCTATGCATCACCATGATCTTGCGTGTGCGTAGGAATTTTTTTGAAATTACTACGTTCACCAACAGTGGCATCCGAACCAGGTGAGGGAGTCCTGGATTAGGGGGTGTCCGGACAGCCGGACTATATCCTTTGGCCGGGCTGTTGGACTGTGAAGATACAAGATTGAAGACTCTATCCCGTGTCCGGAAGGGACTTTCCTTGGCGTGGAAGGCAAGCTTGGCGATATGGATATGAAGATCTCCTACCACTGTAACCGACTTTGTGTAACCCTAACCCTATCCGGTGTCTATATAAACCGGAGGGTTTTAGTCCGTAGGACAACATAGACAACAACAATCATACCATAGGCTAGCTTCTAGGGTTTAGCCTCTTCGATCTCGTGGTAGATCTACTCTTGTACTACCCATATCATCAATATTAATCAAGCAAGACGTAGGGTTTTACCTCCATCGAGAGGGCCCGAACCTGGGTAAAACTTCGTGTCCCTTGGCTCCTGTTACCATCCGGCCTAGACGCACAGTTCGGGATCCCCTACCCGAGATCCGCCGGTTTTGACACCGACATTGGTGCTTTCATTGAGAGTTCCTATGTGTCGTCGCCATCAGGAAGGATGCCTCGCCCTGTCTTTAAAGACGGCACCATTGCTAAGGGAGCTTTGGCTGTCGGCCAAACCCTCCGGCTAGGTGGTTTTGTTATGACCGCCTGTTCGGCTTCTGCGCCGATGATGACCTCTCGAGCCATCGAAAACAATCTTCAGGTCAGCTCAGAACTCGCCGAGCAGTTAGATCCAATGGAGCTCTCCTCCATAAACGAGCTCTTGGATCGCTTCGCCGCCCTAGGAGTTGCCACAGATTATGACCAGATTGGGTCTAAACCCGATCTGGGAGAGATTAACTCTCCCCAAGTCACCCATCACATTGCCGTGGTAGAGAGACAATGCCGCGACCCTTCATATATCTTAAAGACTCGCTACGTCCGGATTCACAATCCCTCCAAGCCGGATACCCGCGGAGGGGAGGATATCACTCAAGACCTGAACTTAGAGTCAGGCGACGGGCTGGATTCGTTGGACAACATCCAGGAATCCAAATTTTCGAGTTCGGAAATTCCTCGGCCTCTGAGCCTCAGAGGGGGTGAGGCTTCGGATTTAATTCCACCCACCCACCCCAACATAAGCGATCTATCCAAAATCAGGCAAGAGCCCGATGAAACAATACATCATTACTGGTCCAGATTCCTCCTGGTTAAGAACAGGCTAAGGGACTGCCGCGAGGAAGACGCAATCTCAATCTTCTGCAATAATTGCACGGACAAGGGAATACTCAATGCCATAAGTCGCCGTGACATTACACACTTCACTGGCTTGGCGTCCATTGTACGAAAGTACTGTGCGATGGAAAGTGCCTGGAAAACCGAAATAAAATTTTGGGACAATCTGACCCTGAATACAAACCCAGTCCAAAATAAAAGGGTGCATCATCACCAGACACCCGGGTTAAGCACTAAAAAGCAAAAACCCTCTACAAAGCATGGAACCGTACTGGAAGGATGGCTTAATGGACCCTGTAAAATTCACAGTACAGAGGACGCCACACCAACTCACAACCTTAGAGCATGTTGGATACTCCGGCAAGTGGCCAAAATTGGCGAAAATCTCCTAATTCCGGAGGCCACAGAAAGCCACCCCAGAGACACCAATACGGTATTAACAGTCTTCGAGACTTTTGCATCAAATAATATGCGAAAAAGGACACTCCGCAGCCTTGCCGAAGTCTACCAAGTAACAAAAATAAACCCATGGAGTGACACGGCTATTACCTTTAACGGCAGTGATGAACCTAAATTCCGAACGACCCGAGCACCAGCCGCATTGGTCCTCAGTCCAATAGTGGACGGCTTTCGTCTTACCAAGGTACTCATGGACGGCGGCAGCGGATTGAACCTCATGTATGAGGAAACCCTTCAAAAAATGGAAATAGATTGGAACCGCATTGAGCGAAGCACCACAACCTTTAGAGGAATAATCCCCAGTCGGGAAGCGCGCTGTACAGGAAAAATCACACTAGATGTGGTGTTCGGCACACCGGACAATTACAGGTCCGAAGAGATCACGTTCCTTGTGGCTCTGTTCAGCAGCGATTATCACGCTCTGCTAGGGCGGGAAGCGTTTACAATCTTCCAAGCAATACCCCATTACGGGTACATGAAGCTCAAGATGCCCGGGCCTAACGGGATCATCACTCTCGCTAGTGATCCGGACATAGCACTCCGCGCCGAAAACAAGACAGCCGCACTGGCCCTCGAGGCACTATCCGAAGCCCTAGCGGCTGAGGAATTGACTCCGCTGCGCTCTACGGTGAATAGGGACGATGTGGTACTCGACAAATGATCCAAGTCCACCTCCTTTAAACCGGCGGACGAAATAGTCAAATTCCAAGTCCATCCAACAGACCCCAATAAAACAGCTTCCATCGGGGCACCGTTAAACCCTGATGTAGACGCCGCACTGCGAGAGTTCCTACGAGAGAACTGGGACATTTTCGCCTGGCACCCTTCAGACATGCCAGGAATCCCACGCAGGCTGGCCGAGCACAGCTTAAATATCCAAACAGGATTCAAACTTGTCAAACAGGCTCTTCGGCATTTTTCCGAACCTAAGAGACAGGCCATGGGAGAGGAGCAAGCAAAGCTATTGGAGGCCGGATTCATCAGATATATAAAATATCTGGACTGGCTAGCAAACCTGGTGATGGTACCAAAGAAGGACAAATCCTGGCGCCTGTGTGTTGATTTTAAAGACCTTAACAAGGCTTGCCCAAAGGATCCCTTCCCCCTCCCCCGCATCGATCAAATTATCGACGCTACCGCATGACACGATTCGTTGTGTTTCCTTGACGCATATTTCGGCTACCATCAAATCAAGATGGCAGAACCAGACCAAGCCGCAACGACATTTATCACACCATACGACCCATTCTGCTTCAACACGATGCCCTTCGGGCTCAAAAACGTCGGTGCAACATATCAGCGCATGATTCATTCATGTCTGGAAAGCCAAATCGGCAAAACAGTGGAGGCATATGTAGATGATGTGGTCGTCAAAACAAGACATGTTGAATCTCTAGTAGACGACTTGAGGTTCACATTTGATAACCTCCGCACATACGACATCAAGCTCAACCCGGAAAAATGCATCTTCGGCGTTCCAGCCGGAAAGCTCTTGGGCTTCATTGTATCCGGAAGAGGAATTGAAGCAAATCCAGCCAAGATCCGAGCTCTGTCGCAACTGGATATCCCAAAGGACCTCAAACAAATACAAAAGTTAACCGGATGCATGGCGGCTCTAAGCCGCTTTATCTCCTGCTTGGGAGAAAAGGCCCCACCCCTTTACCGCCTCCTTCGGCGCACCGAACACTTCGAATGGACGGATGCAGCCATGGCCGGACTCGACGAAATAAAAGCCATACTGGCAACAAACCTAGTCCTGGTCGCGCCAAACATTGGCGAACCAATGCTATTATACATTGCAGCAACACATCAGGTTGTAGGCGTAGTGCTCGTCGTCGAACGAGAAGCGAACGGAAACAAATTCCCCCTTCAAAAGCCGGTCTATTATGTGTCCACTGTCCTCACTCCCTGCAAATCACGGTACCCGCATTATCAAAAGATCGCGTACGCGGTATTCATGGCATCCTGGAAGCTACGACACTACTTTCAAGAGTGTTCAATAATAGTAGCCTCGGAAGTACCACTTAACGATATTATAAACAACCGTGACGCAACGGGCCGTATTGCAAAATGGGCCATTGAGCTCCTCTCGTTCGACATAACTTATAAGCCACGGCGAGCCATCAAATCGCAAGTCTTGGACGACTTCGTCGCAGAATGGACGGAGGCCGAACTCCCTAAAGAGTACGACACATATTCAAATTGGATCATGCATTTCGACGGCTCCAAGATGTTGGCCGGACTGGGGGCTGGCGTCATTTTGACGTCCCCCATAGGAGACACAGTTCAATACGTACTCCAGATTATGTACACAGACTCCAACAATGCAGCCGAATATGAGGCCCTTTTACATGGTCTCCGGATGGCAGTATCCATGGGCATTCAACGCCTAGAGGTGCGCGGGGACTCGAACGTCCCAATATCCCAAATAAATGGAGACTTCGATGCCAAGGATCCAAAAATGACAGCTTACCGCAACGCCGTCCTAAAAATGTCAGCTCGGTTCGAGGGGCTTGAATTTCACCATATAGCCCGGGAAAATAATCAGGCGGCAGATGTCCTGGCACGCATCGGTGCAGAACGTGATGTAGTCCCCCCAACATCTTCTTGGAAAGGCTGTTCAAGCCATCTGTAGTATGGGAAGGGGAGCCGAACAATAACAGCCCGGACCCAACCGCACTGCCCAACACCGAACATTCTGACACAATCGGAGGCTCTGCCAATGAAATAACACCTTCAACCCACGTAATAATGGTCGTCATCGCCCCATGGACAGGACCATTCCTCGCCTACCTTATTAGGCAGGAACTCCCCGAGGACCAAAATGAGGCACGCTGCATAGTGCGGCGATCCAAAGCCTACAGAGTCCATGAGGGAGAGCTTTATAAGAAAAGCACTACCGGAGTCCTTCAAAGGTGCATCTCCGAAGAGGAGGGGCGGAACCTCCTGGCTGAAATTCATGCCGGACTGGGCGGTCATCACGCTGCAGCTCAGTCCCTTGTAAGCAAGGCCTTCGGTACAGGCTTTTATTGGCCGACGGCCCGGGTAGACGCTCAGGACTTAGTCCAACAATGCACCGGTTGCCAGCTCTTTGCAAACCAAAGCCATATGCCACCCACCACCCTCCAAACTATCCCCATTACTTGTCCCTTCGCGGTCTGGGGGCTTGACATGGTTGGACCCCTTAAAGGTGGAACCCACAAGCAAAAATACGTACTGGTCATTGTCGATAAGTTCACCAAATGGATAGAAGCCAAGCCTGTTAAGACGGCCGAATCCGCACCGGTGATAGACTTTATATCCGGGGTTGTACACCGTTACGGCGTCCCCCACAGCATCATCACTGATAACGGCACGAACTTCACGGCCGACGAGGTAAAACTCTGGTGTAAAAACATGGGCATCAAGCTCGATTATGCTTCCGTCTATCACCCACAAACTAACAGCTAGGTCGAACGTGCAAATGGTCTTATCATGAGCGGCATCAAACCAAGATTAGTGCGGTCCCTCATGGAATCTAACACGCGCTGGGTAGAGGAGCTCGACTTCGTACTCGGGGGGCTGCGGACCATACCAAATCGCACCACCAGATACACACCATTCTTTATGGTGTACGACGCAGAGGCAGTTTTGCCTTGCGATATAATTCATGACTCACCTCGAGTGCGCATGTACGAAGAAAAAGAAGCCGAGCTCGATTGGCAGGACAGCTTGGACGCATTGGAGGAGGAGCGTGACTTGGCAAAAGCCCGTTCCGCATTCTATCAACAGCAGGCTCGAAGATACCAAAGCAGAGAAGTACGGGCCAAAAATTACAACGTTGGCGAATTAGTTCTATGACTACCGGACAAGAAAAAGGACAAACTCAAGCCCAAGTGGGAAGGTCCCTTCATAATTGACCAAGTCCTGACCGGTGGAGCGTACCTCCTGCGGGATGCATCGGATAACCGACTCGAGCCAAACCCATGTGCTGGGGGTTGCTAATCCCTCGTACACCTATGGGGATCGGCGGACCAAGCCCCTTTCGGTTCGGTAGGGGGCGGTGGATGCACAAAGAGCAGATCGAGGCGAGCGCACGAGCGAGACGATCGATTTACCCAGGTTCGGGCCGCACGGATGCGTAAAACCCTACTCCTGCTTTGGTGGTTGTATTGAGTTCTTGCTCGGGAGGGATGAGTGCTACAGTACGCTCAAGCAGCTGGCGAGACCAAGCATGAGAATGGCTGTCCTCCCCTTTCCTCTATTGCGCATGGGCCTCCTTTTATATGTCTAAGGGGTCACCGATAGGTGGCAACAGAGGTGGGGGTAAAAATGTAAAAGAGGTGGTAGTTGGCTCCACCGCCTACAACAGTCGTATCATACGTAACCCTGACGGCAGGGGACAAGGGCATTAAATGCCTGTCTGTGTCACCTAGATGGTACAGAGAGGGACCGCTAGGAACGCCACCGTTTGCCACGATGGCTATCTTGTCAGCGCTTGCTTGCCACCGCATGCTCCCGGCTGCACAGCCTCCCGCCACGTACGCCAGGAGTGGTCCCAGTGTGACACGTGGTGGGTGAGTTGGAGTGCGGGCTACGGAGTAGTAGCTTGCCGCGGCAAGCGCCTTGCCGCGGATGTTGCCTTGTCGTGTCCGGGAGCTTGTCGCTCACCGGGTCTTGTCGATGCGCGCAGTGCGCCGCAGCGAGCTTCTTGAGATATTTTGGTTGGTCTTCACGGCAAGCTCCTCTTGCCGGGGTCTCGTCTCCTTGCCGGCAAGCTCCTCTTGCTGGGGTCCTGTCTCCTTCCCGGCAAGCTCCTCTTGCCGGGGGCTCTGTGCTTCGAGTAGCCTTCCCGGCAAGCTCCCCTTGCCGGGGCCTTGGATACTTTGTTCTTGAATGGCTCCTAAAGGAACCATGGAGGGTCTTGGCGGTCACCCGACAAGCCTTGCTGCAGGTCGCTGCGACTGCCCGTGCACAATTTCGGGATACTAAGGTACCCCTACTTTAGTACACTGACAGGAGCCCCCGGGCCTGGGCCATACACGGTGCCGAGCGCTGTTGGGCCAGGCCCAAAACAGTGCACGGGCACGCGCGGCCTAGGTTGCGCCATAACTCACTCCGCATCCACCGCGCCCTCCCCAAGTGGCACACGTCGAATGCGGCACCGTGCGTGACGCGGGCGGCGTGCGCGGGGCTGCGCCCTGCACGCATGCGCCACGTCGTGGTAAAGGGGACAGTTTGCGCCCCCCGTAAACGGAGGGAGGCGTGGAGGCGTGGTGGGTGGAATCGTGGGCAGTTGTTTATTCGTGACGGCGAAACGTCCGCCCTCCCCCTCCCCTCCCTCTTTATAAGCAGAGGAAACAGGGGTACGGCGCCATCTGCCTGTTGCTGCTTCCAATCTCAAAACCTCTGCCGCTCCCCGTCTTCTTAGAGCAACGAGAGAGCAGTGCCCTGCTCCCCCCCATTACTACCGGCACCGCCACCACTGTCGGCCTCCTCCACCACCTTCGCCATGGCTCCGAAGGGCGACAAGGGGAAGGCAGTGAAGTCGACCGAGGCGCAGCGGCTCGCGGCGATGCGGAAGGAGCGAGCCATCTTCCCCCTAAGCTCGGCGCGAAGGCGTTGCGGGAGCGGTATTACCTGTTCTGGTCGGCGGAGACGTGAGCCCACCCGCGGACCAAGGTGCTCCCGGCTGCAGCCCACACGAAGGCTCCGGACGGGTACCCTTTCTTTGCTGTGTTCTTCTACTGCGGGCTCTGCCCGCCCTTTTCCGAGTTCTTCTATGATATTATGAACACATATGGCTTCTACCTCCTCGACTTCACCCCCAACGCCGTCCTCACCATGGCAGTTTTCGCACACCTTTGCGAAAACTTTGTCGGAGTCCACCCTAGTGTAGCTCTCTTCCGCCATTTCTTTATCCCTCGGGTAGAGAGAGGAGAGACTCTGTCCGGCGGAATCGCCTGGGTCTCAAGATCCGGCAAGAAGGAATCTTATCTAGAGGGGGAGTTCTGCGGCAAGTGGGAGGAGTGGAGAGCAGATTGGTGCTGGATTGTCGAGGAGAGCCCGCAGCCATTCACCGTCCGGCGTCAAGTAGCAGTGGTGAGCGGCAATGACTGGAGCGACGTGGCCCCGGAGGACGGCAGGCTGCAGATTGCCGTCACCAGGATCCAGCGCCTTAGGCTTGCCGGACTCACTGTAGGGGCCGTCGGCGCAGACTTTCTTCGTCGCCGCATCGCTCCCCTACAGGAACGGGGGAGGCCTGCTTGGGAGTTCAAGAACGCGGCAGACGTCATGAGGCTGCGCCCAGGCCTCAACTACAATTTCACCGTGCTTGAGCTTAACGGAGTACTGTAGGAGCTCTTCAAATACGATTCGGATCATCCCGAAGTCTTCAGATTGCCGCAGGGCGTCGTCCCTCTGTGCAACAATTCGGCGCTCGACCGCATCAGGGCGATGATGCCACTGTGCGATTCGCACGGAATCGTGCCAACCTGGCAAGAGCCAGAGGACGAGGTTGTGCAGCAATTCTTTGATGACTTGGTGGAAGTGCCAATCCGCGCCGACGAGAAGGACGGCCTAACCCGCGACACCACCGAGGCAGAACTGGCGTACATCGCCACCAGATTGGAAGAGGCGGCAACAGCTGCTGCGGCAGGCGAATTTGGGTTTACTCTGGAGGAAGCGGCGGCAGAAGAGGCAAAAACCCGTGCCGAGCGAGAGGAGTTCCTCGGCAAGAGGAACTTGCCGGCAAGGAAGATCTTGCCGGGAGCGACGCCGAGCCAAGCGAGCCTGTCGGGGATACGAGCGACTCGCTGGAGATCGACTCTTCCTCCACTTCGTCCTCCGACAGCCCGCCGCCGGCTGCGCCTCCGTCTCCACCAAGAAGGCGTCTCTGCAAGGCCGGGGATGTAGCGAGGCGGCAGGCGGGCCAGCAGTCGCCGTGCCGCATGACGCGCTCCACCGCGGCAAGCACTGTTGCCGCGGGAGCGCCCCATGCCGCTGCTTCGACTAGAGCGGGGTCTTCCCGGACTGCCGCTTCTGCTCCCGCCAAGCGACCAAAGGAGCCTACCCCTCCTCCTTCCCGCGCCAGACGCGGGCCGGATTTTGACTTCTCTGCGTTTAGCTCTGACGAGGAAGAGGAAGAGGAGTAAGTTCTTCTTATTGTACTTGCAATTCTTTGTTCTTTGCTGTTTTTCGTCTTGTCTTGTTTCTCACTTGCCTTCCTCTGTATCTGTTCCTTTTTAGGACTCTGGCATAGGGAGCGGCAAAGAGAGCCAAGGTGCCGGTGATCGTCATCGAGGACGAACGCACTACGTCAACAGGGGACGTGCCTGAGACGAACCCGTTGGACCCGGCGGCTGATCTTCAGAGCAGCCCCCAGCGTAAGCGTCTTGTTTACTTTCCGCTGTTAGGCGCGCACGAAGATCCTTGCTGTGTTGATACTTGTCTATTGACTTGTGCAGGAGCAGAGCAGCCTCACCAGGAGAGCCTGGAGACCGCTCCCGAAGTGCCAAGGGAGAGTCCTCTGGCGGGGGAGAGGTCTCCGGCAAGGGAGGAGCCCCCGGCGAGGGAGGAGACTCCGGCAAGGGAGGAGCCCCCGGCAAGGGAGGAGACTCCGGCAAGGGAGGAGCCCCCGGCCCGGCAAGGATCTCCGGCAAGGGACCGCGCCAGCGATCCCCCAGCGACGGAGACCTCAGCGGCAGGCCCTGGCACAGGTAACTTCCTTGCTTCCAAACTCCCCTTGGCTTCTTCGGCTTCTTGATCTTCCTCTTGGATTTTGCCCGAATATTGCTTGAATCTTCTCCCCTCTTCCGGCCATCAGATCCATCTGCTGTAGAGCCGATGGAGATGGAGGCCGCCGCCGAGGAAGCAGCCGGCGCCGGCGAAGAGGCCGCCAGGGCTGCCGCCGCGGAGGAGGGCGGGGAGTCTGGCGGTCGTACTGACGACCCGGAGGTCGCAGGAGCGCCAGGCGCTGCTCCAACCACCGACTCCTCCGCCGCTGCCGCTGCGGCAGGCTCCGAAGAGCCCCAGCCTGGCTTCTACCTTAAGGCCGGCGAGAACATCTTCATCAGCCTCCCCTGGGCGTCAAGCTCCAGGGTGCCGATCGAGGGGGAGATGCTAGACGGAGAGGTGCTTGCCTCTGCCGGGCTGAAGCTGGTTGACGCGCCAAGCAGCAGCAGCGGTGATCCTGAAGAGGAGCGCCTGCTGCGGAAGCTAGTGGCGCTCTACCGCACCCGGCAGGCCATGCTGGAGTCCTGCAAGGCACTCGTGGCGAAGGCTGGCGCTGATATCGAGAAGCGCGCAGAAGAGCTTCGAGGCGCCAATCAGGAAGCTCTCCGCTCCCAGGCAAAGGAGCGGGAGCAACTTGCCGAAGCGCAGCAGGCCTTCCTCCTCGAGAAGGCTGATGTCGAAGAGCGCCAACGGCTCGCCGCAGAGTAACTGTCTTCGCAGGAGGGTGACTTGACGTAGCGGAAGGTCAACCTCGACAGCCACGAGGAGGAACTTGCCGCGCGCGAGCGGGCAGTTGGCCGAGCCGTCAAGCAGGCCGAAGACGCCGCCGCAGCTGCCGAGGCCGCCAAGGCTGAGCTGGAGCTGAAGGTGACGCGGCTGGAGGCGGACCTCAAGGCGAGCGGCGACGAGCTTGCTGCGCTCAAGCTCGAGCGTGAGAGGGACGCCAACAGCTATTCGGAGCTGCGGGCCCTTTTCGCCGAGAAGGGCAAGGAACTGGACGCCGCCAAGAACTCCAACGCCGATCTCGAAGTGAAGCTGGCGGCCCTGACCAAATCTTTGGACGGCGCCAAGGAGCAGGAGATGGCCCTGAAGGAGGAGGTCAAGGCCGGCAAGGTGCTGCTGGCGAAGGCCGCCGCCGCCCGGAAGACTTTGTCAGAGAATGTGGAGCACTGGACGGAGGGACTGGTGGACGTCGCCGCGGATGTCGACAAGGAGCTGGCGCAGTTGGGGATGGTGGATCTCGGGTACTCCTCCGATGAGAACCTCCAACCCAGCGCCAAGCTTACTCTGTTCTTCAAAGGCATGGCGACGGTGCTCCAGCGACTCCGGGAGCAGTTCCCAAAAACAGCTTGCCGACGAGTCGCGCAAGATCTGCGCAGGAGCTCTCCAGAAGGTGCTGATGAAGGTGGCCTTCCGCAACCCAGGCCTCCGCCTCAACAACGTCCTCCGAAGCCTGCCGCCAGATGCTGATCTGGAGGAGCTCAAGGCCCTTGTCGCACCTATCGTGGACAAGGTGAGCGGAATCAGGAGGGTCAAAGGCGACCGTGTAGACTAGGCCATTTATCTTCTTCTTTCCTTGTCGCTGTCAATCATGTTATGAAAAAAAGTCTATTAGAGCCGCGACAAGTTATTCTGTAATATACTCTCTCTTGGGTAGTAACTGCTATGTTATTTCCTTTACTTGACTCTTTCCCTTGTATGCTTTTACCCTACGCTTCTAGGGAACTTTTCAGCGCAGGCTCCTCTGCCGCGAGCGCTGAGTGCTGAATGTCAGCAGCCCGCTGGCAGTGCCACAGCCGGCAAGAAACCTCGTCGCAGAGCTAGTCGCGGCTCGCTTAAGTTGTTGAGCGGACTCGAAACAACAATAAGGGCGCAACTTAGCTACGAGTTGGTTGGTGCCCGCGTCAACAAGAAACCTTGTCGCAGCTAGCCGCGGCTCGCTTAAGTTATTGAGTGGGCTTGAAACAACAGTAAGGGCGCGGCTAACCACGAGTCGGTTCCTCCGCGCACAGGTTTTCCATACAAGGCGGAGTCGTTCAAGGAAAATAACTTAAAAACTTAAAGGAAATCTGATTGCTCAAACTTTGGCACTTATCTTTTTTCTGTTGTTAGCTTTCCCGGTAAGGCAGAACCTTCTTGAGCGCCGGCCGGTCCACATATTATCTCCTCCTCCCCCCCGGCAAGCTTGTGCGCGAGGGACCCTTGCTTTCCTTAATAGAAAAGAGACAAGAGAAAATAAAGTTATGGAGCCTTGTGGCTCATTTTTTTTTGCTTACCGGGGGTATGTGCTGAGCACATAATCTTTATGCACGGGGTCTGCGCCCGGCTTTGTACAAAGGATTACATGCAACTGCGGCAAGACTTGTACAAAAGGGTGGTTGCCGGACAGGGTCCGCCAACCGCGCCTCACGGGTAAAGCTTGCGAAGATGCTCAATATTCCAGGAGTTGCTCACTGGTACGCCATCTTCAGTCCCAAGGCGGACAGCGCCAAGCCTAGTGACTCGCTTCACCCGGTAAGGGCCTTCCCACTTCGGCGTCAACTTGTTGGAAATCTTGGCGGACTGATCACGCCAAAGAAACAAGGTCGCCTTCCTCGAAACTTCTGGCGTTAACTTTGCGGCTATGGTAGCGGCGCAAAGCTTGCTTGTAGCGAGCAGCTCGCATAGCAGCCTGAAGACGATCTTCCTCAAGGAGCAGCGCATCATATTGCCGCAGCTGCTCTTGCTCAAGCTCATCATAAGCGAGCACTCGAGGTGACCCGTATACGAGTTCCGTGGGGATAACTTCCTCCGCTCCATAGACTAGAGCGAAGGGTGTCTGGCCAGTGGCTCGATTTGGCGTCGTCCTGATCGACCAAAGAACCACCGGCAGCTCCGCGCCAAAGCCTCTGCCGGAGAGGCGGGCGGCGGCGGCGAACGGTGCGAGGAACGAGATATGCTCGGACCCCTAACTACGTTAGAGGGAGCAATATCTCGTCCAAACGACCGCGCCACGCTCGTGCCAACATGTTGGCGCGCATGCTGATCTCGAGCACTCCGGGATCCGCTAGCTTGATCTTGGCCCAGCAGACGTATGGTACCGTGGGTACGATGACGCTGCTGGTCCCGCTCCTCCTGGGACGGGCGCGGTGCGTGTACGGACGCCGAGGTCTTGGAGTGCGCGCGGTCATTGTGGGAGGCGACCGCGCCGCCGACGTGCAGCGCAACCTGGTCCTTGGACCTGGCGGCGCCATGGGTCTCCCCATGGGCGCCCGTTCTTCCGCCGGCGCCTACTGCACCAGCCGTTCGCTTCGGCGATGGGGGGCTCGGCGCAGACAGAGCCGCTACCTCCGAAGCCTTCTTCTTCGGCGGCATGTTGATGAAGACGATGAAGATTTGGCTCGTGCGAACGTCAGATCAGGTTCGCACAACCTCGACGCACCCCCTACCTGGCGTGCCAGAGATGTCGAGGGTTGCTGATCCCTCATACACCTATGGGGATCGGCAGACCGAGACCCTTTCAGTTCGGCAGGGGGCGGTGGATGCACAAAGAGTAGATCGAGACCAGCGCACGAGCGAGACGATCGATTTACCCAGGTTCGGGCCGCACGGATGCGTAAAACCCTACTCCTGCTTTGGTGGTTGTATTGAGTTCTTGCTTGGGAGCGATGAGTGCTATAGTACGCTCAAGCAGCTGGCGAGACCGAGCGTGAGAATGGCTGTCCTCCCCTTTCCTCTGTTGCGCATGGGCCTCCTTTTATATGTCTAAGGGGTCACTGACAGGTGGCAACAGAGGTGGGGGCAAAAATGTAAAAGAGGTGGTAGTTGGCTCCATCGCCTACAACAGTCGTATCATACCTAACCCTGACGGCAGGGGACAAGGGCATTAAATGCCTGTCTGTGTCACCTAGACGGTACAGAGAGGGACCGCTAGGAACACCACCGTTTGCCACGATGGCTATCTTGTCAGCGCTTGCTTGCCACCGCATGCTCCTGGCTGCACAGCCTCCCGCCACGTATGCCAGGAGTGGTCCCAGAGCGACACGTGGTGGGTGAGCTGGAGCGCGGGCTGCGGAGTAGTAGCTTGCCGCGTCAAGCGCCTTGCCGCGGATGTTGCCTTGTCGCGTCCGGGAGCTTGTCGCTCACCGGGTCTTGTCGATGCGCGCAGTGCGCCGCAGCGAGCTTCTTGAGATGCTTTGGTTGGTCTTCCCGGCAAGCTCCTCTTGCCGGGGTCTCATCTCCTTGCCGGCAAGCTCCTCTTGCCGGGGTCTTGTCTCCTTCCCGGCAAGCTCCTCTTGCCGGGGGCTCTGTGCTTCGAGTAGCCTTCCCGGCAAGCTCCCCTTGCCAGGGCCTTGGATACTTTGTTCTTGAATGGCTCCTAAAGGAACCATGGAGGGTCTTGGCGGTCACCCGGCAAGCCTTGCCGCGGGTTGCTGCGACTGCCCGTGCACAAGTTCAGGATACTAAGGTACCCCTACTTTAGTACACCGACACCATGGAACGCAGCCCGTCTCCGAAGATTCTATGCCCAGCGCCGGACTCCGTGTTCGTCTCCTTCCTCTGTCCATTTTTATATATTTTCTGTCTTACATTTCTCTTCTTCTTCTCTCTCTCTCTTATAGCCTCTAAAGGCTCATAAAGTGACGCGCTATCCGCACTCATTAAACCTGGGGGCTTCTTTAAACAGAAGCTTATTCATATGGGCTTCATGCCCAACACATGTGTCACACTTCCGCATGTACCTTTTATTCACCATTATATGCATCGATATGATTTAAGTTTTGGCCAAGCTGGGTTGCCTGGCTCCTGTGCTTACCCCTACGTTCCCGATTGTTCGGCTAGGTGGTAAAGGGAGCACCTCTGCGATTGTTACTGCTGGGTCAGCCGGACGTGTACCTCAGACTGGGTGAAGCCGAAAGCTAGCGTTCATAAGGGAATATTCGGTCGGTGAACTAAAGATGCTCTTTTTTATTTTTATCTATATGCCCCCAGATGTTTTCTTGCGTTTCTTTTCGCAGCATGGACATGCACTTTAGGGCATGCCTCCCAGGGAAAGGAACCCCTAACAGAACTATTCTCCCTGGAAGATGTTTCTTACTAACCATGTAATATAACATAACTAGTCGGGCACTTGTCTGTTCAAGCCCTAGTGACCCCTATGCCTGGTCTCCATGCATTCCCCGGTTCCTATATAACTGCATGGGAATTCGGACACACTCCGGACCGTCAGGTCCCGAGGCTGAAGCGAAAAGGTCGGCCATGACAAATGATCTACAATCCGGCTAGAAGGCATTATAAATGTCAATTAAATTACATAGTCATTTTGACTGGTTGTATTCTTCTTCAATACCATCTAACAGGCTGTCCAATTTACAGTCCTGCTGGGAATACTTTACGGCCAACTCTACTTGGCCGTAGACTAAGCTTACAGGGATCTCCTTCCCATCGGGCCCTATAGGTCCGACCTCGGCCATGTGGTTGGGGTCAGCCTTTGCATACCGCGTCTTCACCATGGCCCAGGCCTCCCTAGTGCCTTAACGGCAGGCTGATATCTTCCACAATCGGAAGCTCCGCCGTGCTCCCTTTAGCTTCTCCGCAAGCTCTCCAAGACCTTCAGGCATGGAGACGGATGGCCACAGGGCCTGGGCGACGCCTTGCATCACCTGCCAACTCGATCAAGCAGTTGCAAGAGCTCGGGAAGAAGGTCACCCGTAGAACCGGGCATCTCCTCTGCAGGACGACCTGTTAGCACACCTACAGACATTGCTCTGTTAGTCAACTTCCCCGCCGAACTTTCTTTCACAGGTTTGTTCAAGCACTTACTAAATATGTCGCGCCGAAGCCGCTGATTCTCCTTCACGGAGTATGACAGCTGGGCACGAACATATTTCAACTCGACGCCCAGCTTGGTGTTGGCATCTTGGAGATCGTTCTTATCCCGCCTCACCTTTGTCAGCACCTTCTCACTAGCCTTTAGCTGGCGTAGGAGGTGTTGCCTTTCCGGATTCAATCCGACGCCATCTGCAATCTCATTTGTCAGATTCGCACCAAAGCCGTGCTTCGCAAAATACTTATCTTTCGAAGTGTATATTACCAGCGGGGGTCTCCTTGGGCTCCCCTGCTGCGGCTAGTGCGGCCTCAAGTTGGGCTTTGCACTCTTCCAGCTCCTTGGACAGTAGGGAATTCTTTTCCGTAAGAACCTACATCACAAATGATCCTTAACTCAGTTATTCTAACTGTTTCAAGTCTCGGGGGCTACTGGTATATACATATAATTACCAGAATTTTCTTACCCGTATGTCTTTTACATACTGCTCCGTGGCTCTGGCTAGACCATTTTGAGCGGCAAGGAGATACGCATCTCCCGAGTTGAAGGCATCTAACGCCCCTTGGGAGAAACAAGCGTCGCGAAGAATTGTCCGGCGACGCTTGTGGTTCATGGCACTCTCCACCTCAGAGTTGGTGGCAGACAACCCGTCCACATCCTCCGTCGGAGGAGCATCTGACGCGCGCCTTGCATTCGCCTCCGCCTCCTGACCAAGCTTTGGAGCCTGGCTGGTGGAGGCGCGATTGGCAGCCTCTCCGGATATAGTCCGGCGAGGTCTCTTTGTCCTGAAAAGAGCATGAGTGTCAATATACCTCGAAGGTATAACACCTGGGATAAGGGGGCGCGCCATACCTTTGCGCTGACGCCTCGGTTCAGACTGCACTATTTTTATGCCCGCGGGGCCCTACGGCCACTCGTTGGCTTGTCGCCGCAGGTTCGGCCAATCAGGAAACTGAACACGAGTGGGCGGACAACTATTCGGGGTACTGGGACTTCGATCTCAGGTACCTGGGGAGTCAGGATTAGCCCAGGGTAATCGGCTGAAATGGCCTCCAAGGCGTTGTCCTTGCTCAATTGATGGAACACTCCATCAATCAGCTCCACAGATATGTCCGGATCCTCTTAGGAGGCCGGGTTGAGGGACCATCCTGGGTCCTCGGGTTGTGGAGGAGGGCTGCTTATTTCCTTAACAGCCCGGCGCAATTCCTGCGTTGAAGTCGTCAGACTGAATATTTAACAATGGGAATACAAAACGGATGGGTAAGTAAATACGGCCGCTTACCCAGCTTGGGGGATTGTGCATGGAGAATCCACCCTAAGGGTTGACGCGGAGAAATTCCTCCTCTTCTCCCTTATACAGAGTGGACAAGATATTTAGTAGAGCGGCAGCCGAATCCGGCCCCTTACGGCCGTAGTGGGTGGCGTCGTCCTGCCCGTTGAAGTCCCACATGGGGTGGCTTCTATACTGAAGCAGCTGCACCCCCCGCATAATGCATTCAGCCATAACCCCGATCATGGTTTGTCTGGAATGGGCTAACAATCTTATTCGGCCCATCAGGTAAATGATGTCCCTGTCACCTCCCCTCTGAGGGCTCCGTGGGCGCCATCTTAGGCGCTTCTTTAAGGGAGCACTGTTGAATTCAGGGAGGCTGATCTGGACAGGATGCGGCAGCGGGACGTCTTGTATATAAAACCACTCCGAGGGCCAGTCTTCGGACGCCTTCTTTGGGGTTCCGGACAGATATCCGGTCCCGGCGATGCGCCACACTTCGGCTCCGCCCACTTGATACATTGACCCCTTCTTGGAACGGGGCACGAGGCAAAATAGCTCCTTCCACAGTCGGAAATGAGCTTCAACACCCAAGAACAGCTCGCAGAGGGCTACAAAGCCCGCGATATGCAATACTGAGGCGGGCGTGAGATGATGTAGCTGGAGGCCGTAGAACTCCACCAGCCCCCGGAGAAATGGATGGATTGGAAATCCGAGCCCCATTATTAAGTAAGGGACGAGGCACACCCGCTCTCCTTTGGAGGGATTAGGGGCATTCTCTGCTTGCTCTCCGCCGTTGTAGACGGCAAGACCAGCTCGAACCGGGACCATATAGGCCGGGGGGAGAAATCCCTTGGTCTGGAGTGTCACTAGCTCGCTATGCGGGATGGAACATCTCTCCCAGTATCCAGGCTTAGGGTTGGAAGGGCGAGGGGAGGAGTTGCGACGGCTGGCCATGGTGGAATGGACCTTTGTCGGATGCGCTCTGATGAACACTCGCGGAGGGGAGAAGGTGTGGATTGGATCTAAATCCCTGTTCCCTTAAATAGGGCAGCTCATTTACACGGCTAGGGGTGTGAATGTAAAAACACTCAGACTTTTCATATTCGTTTGACACGTGGGAAGCGGCCATTATTGGGCGTAGAAGCCAAGGAGCGCAAACATCTACAAGAAGTCGGACTTTATTCAAACAGGTACACGGAATTTGGAGGAGAACCCGCCTTGCAATGTCGAAGACAATCTGCGCGCCGGACTCATCGTCATTGAAGCCTGGTTCGGGGGCTACTGAGGGAGTCCTGGATTAGGGGGTGTCCGGACAGCTGGACTATATCCTTTGGTCGGATTGTGAAGATACAAGATTGAAGACTCCGTCCCGTGTCCGGAAGGGACTTTCCTTGGCGTGAAAGGCAAGCTTGGCGATACGGATATGATGATCTCCTACCATTGTAACCGACTTTGTGTAACCCAAACCCTATCCGGTGTCTATATAAACCGAGGGTTTTAGTCCATAGGACAACATAGACAACAACAATCATACCATAGGCTAGCTTCTAGGGTTTAGCCTGTTCGATCTCGTGGTAGATCTACCCTTGTACTACCCATATCATCAATATTAATCAAGCAGGACGTAGGGTTTTACCTCCATCGAGAGGGCCCGAACCTGGGTAAAACTTCGTGTCCCTTGCCTCCTGTTACCATCCGGCCTAGACGCATAGTTCGGGACCCCCTACCCGAGATCCGCCGGTTTTGACACCGACACCAGGTTTTATGCATAGATGTCATATGCACGAGTAGAACACAAGTGAGTTGTGGGCGATATAAGTCATACTGCTTACTAGCATGTCATACTTTGGTTCGGCGGTATTGTTGGATGAAGCGGCCCGGACCGACATTACGCGTATGCTTACGAGAGACTGGTTCTACCGACGTGCTTTGCACACATGTGGCTGGCGGGTGTCAGTTTCTCCAACTTTAGTTGAACCGAGTGTGGCTACGCCCGGTCCTTGCGAAGGTTAAAACAACACCAACTTGTCAAACTATCGTTGTGGTTTTGATGCATAGGTAAGAACGGTTCTTGCTAAGCCCGTAGCAGCCACATAAAATTTGCAACAACAAAGTAGAGGACATCTAACTTGTTTTTGTAGGGCATGATGTGATGTGATATGGTCAAGACATGATGCTAAATTTTATTGTATGAGATGATCATGTTTTGTAACCGAGTTATCGGCAACTGGAAGGAGCCATATGGTTGTCTCTTTATTGTATGCAATGCAATCGCCCTGTAATGCTTTACTTTATCACTAAGCGGTAGCGATAATCATGGAAGCATAAGACTGGCGAAACGATAACGATGCTACTATGGAGATCGAGGTGTCGCGCCGGTGACGATGGTGATCATGAAGGTGCTTCAGAGATGGAGATCCCAAACACAGATGATGATGGCCATATCATATCACTTGTATTGATTACATGTGATGTTTATCTTTTATACATCTTATTTTGCTTACTTCGATGATAGCTTTATAAGATTATCTCTCACTAATTATCAAGGTACAAGTGTTCTCCCTGAGTATGCACCGTTGTGAAAGTTCTTCGTGCTGAGACACCACGTGATGATCGGGTGTGATAGGCTCTATGTTCAAATACAACGGGTGCAAAACAGTTGCACACGCGGAATACTCAGGTTAAACTTGACGAGCCTAGCATATAACAGATATGGCCTCAGAACACTAAGACCGAAAGGTCGAGCGTGAATCATATAGTAGATATGATCAACATAGTGATGTTCACCATTGAAACTACTCCATCTCACGTGATGATCGAACATGGTTTAGTTGATATGGATCACGTGATCACTTAGAGGATTAGAGGGATGTCTATCTAAGTGGGAGTTCTTAAATATATGATTAATTGAACTTAAATTTATCATGAACTTAGTACTGGTAGTATTAGCATATCTATGTTGTAGATCAATAGCTCGCGTTTAGCTCCCCTGTTTTATTTTTATATGTTCCTAGAGAAAACTAAGTTGAAAGATGTTAGTAGCAATGATGCGGATTGGATCCGTGATCTGAGGTTTATCCTCATTGCTGCACAGAAGAATTATGTCCTTGATGCACCGCTAGGTGACAAACCTATTGGAGGAGCAGATGCAGATGTTATGAACGTTTGGCTAGCTCAATATGATGACTACTTGATTGTTTAGTGCACCATGCTTAAACGGCTTAGAATCGGGATTCAAAGACGTTTTGAATGTCATGGACCATATGAGACGTTCCAGGAGTTGAAGTTAATATTTCAAGCAAATACCCGAGGTGAGAGATATGAAGTCTCCAACAAGTTCTATAGCTAAAAGATGGAGGAGAATAGTGTAACGCCCTTGATGCGGCTATATCTCCCACGTGTCGAAGCACGACTTAGAGGCATAACCGCATTGAAAAGTAATGTCGCAAGTGAGGTAATCTTCACACAACCCATGTAAAACATAAGGGAAAAGATACATAGTTGGCTTATAATCGCCACTTCACACAATTACATGAATAAATCATTACATCATCCAAATACAATCAAGGTCCGACTACGGAACCAAAATAAAAGAAGAACCCCAAATGCGTCATAGATCCCCGATCGACCCCAACTGGGCTCCACTACTGATCAACTAGAACGAAACTACACAAAGGACAAGATCTTCATCGAGCTCCTCCTTGAGGTTGGTTGCGTCACTTGCTCGGTAATATCGGCACCTGCAAACTGGTTTTGGAAGTATCTGTGAGCCACGGGGACTCAGCAATCTCACACCCTCACGATCAAGACTATTTAAGCTTATAGGTAGGGTAAAAAGTATGAGGTGGAGCTGCAGCAAGCGACTAGCATATATGGGGGCTAACATACACAAATGAGAGCGAGAAGAGAAGGCAATGCACGGTCGAGAAACTATGATCAAGAAGTGATCCTAGAACAACCTACGTCAAGCATAACTCCAACACCGTGTTCACTTCCTGGACCCCGCCGAGAAGAGATCATCACGGTAACACACACGGTTGATGTATTTTAATTAAGGTCAACTTCAGGTTTTCTACAACCGGATGTTAACAAATTCCCATCTGCCCATAACCGCGGGCACGGCTTTCGAAAGTTCAAATCCCTGCAGGGGTGTCCCAACTTAGCCCATCACAAGCTCTCATGGTCAACGAAGGATATTCCTTCTAGCGGGAAGATCCGATCAGACTCGGAATCCCGGTTACAAGACATTTCGACAGGGTAAAACAAAACCAGCAACACCGCCTGAATGTGCCGACAAATCCCGATAGGAGCTGCACATATCTTGTTCTCAAGGTACACTCAAATGAGCTCTCCATACAACTAAAACCAAACCTCGAGTTTCCCCAAGGCGGCGCTGCACAGGACTCTAGTTTGGACCAACACTCATAGGAGCACTGGCCCGGGGGGGGTTAAAATAAAGATGACCCTTGGGCTGGCCAACCCAAGGGAAAGAAAAGGCTAGGTGGCGAATGGTAAAACCAATGCTGGGCATTGCTGGAGAAGTTTTAATTCAAGGCGAATCAAGGGGTTCCCATTATTACCCAACCGCGTAAGGAACGCAAAATCCGGGAACATAACACCGATATGACAGAAACTAGGGCAGCAAGAGTGGAACAAAACACTAGGCATAATGCCGAGCCTTCCACCCTTTACCAAGTATATAGATGCATTAATTAAATAAGATATATTGTGATATCCCAACAAGTAAACAATGTTCCAACAAGGAACGATCTCCATGTTCCAACAAGGAACAAACTTCAATCTTCACCTGCAACTAACAACGCTATAAGAGGGGCTGAGCAAAGCAGTAACATAGCTAAACAACTGTTTGCTAGGACAAGGTGGGTTAGAGGCGTGGTTCAACAATATGGGAGGCATGATAAGAAAGTGGTAGGTATCGCAGCGTAGGCATAGCAAAAGAGCGAGCAACTAGCAAGCAAAGATAGAAGTGATTTCGAGGGTATGGTCATCTTGCCTGAAATCCCGCAAGGAAGAAGAACGAGTCCATGAAGAAGACAAACGGATGTAGATGAACGGGTCCTCACAATCGTGATGTTACCGGAACCAACCCGAAGAAGCAAACATCGGAAAGAAGCACACAACATAGTAAACAACCAACACATGAACATGGTATGATATGCGAGATGCGATATGCGATGCATATGCATGAATTGCAAAGGAATGATTGAACCTGGCCTCAACTTGGAAATCCAAGAGTGCCGCCCGAAAGGTGAGGTGATTTCGGTTGAAATCGATATAAAGAACACCGAAATCGGATGCACGGTTTGGAAATGGCAAGCAAAACAAATATGGCACCGGTCTGTGATATACAGAAAGTAGCCAACTAAATGCAACAAGATAATTATGCTACAGCACTCAAACATGGCAACAAAATACATGGCAGGGATGCACTCAAGATGCTTGACAAAAGATGAACACTGAGCTATGGCCAATTCATGCATTAACAGGTTCAAACAAGCATGGCAAAAGTGCAATTGGTAAACATATTTCAGACTTGGTGAAATTAACAAAAGCCTGGAATTTCATATCAGGTAGCACACTTTGGAGCACGAAAAATACATGCTACAGGAACTTAACATGGCAAAGTAAAGCGTGGCATTAAGCTACTCAAAGAGCTTAACAAAAGTCCCTTAGTGACCTTGAGCCAAAAGGGATCAGAAAATACAATTGCAAGCATGTGAACATGGCAAAAACATAATCAGGTTACAGACTTAGTGAAAAACTGGAGCATGCAAATCAGATATCAAGTAGGCATGTTTACAAGCTTGATGCTCTCACTACAGAGCAAGGCATGACAAACTAAGCATACACCCATCAAGAATACACATTATACAAACTATACATGGCAAGAACAATAACATAGCATGCATGGATCATCTACACCATCCTCGGCAAAATCGCTAACAAGTAGACAATCCGCCCAGATTTACGAAATAGCAAAAGTCGAGCTCGATTGTCTCAAGCTAGTGTGCTCCATAGTTGCAAACAAAGACATGGATGGATAGAGCACTACAAGATTAACAAATCATCCTTACTGATCATCCTCAAAAGAGGCACGGATCACTAGGAAACAACATGAACATATGGCATATTGACAAAAACAGCTCAAGGACTTAGTGGAATTGCTAAGTCTCTGAAATCAGCATTAACGAATGCACCACTTTGCAAGCTTGTGCTAGTCACCACACACATCACAAAAATACATGGATAGCACCTATGGAAAGATGGCATGGCATATAACAAAACACATGTAGAGCTCAGGATCATATCATGCACACATTAATCATGGCAAAAATGACAAAAAGCTAATTGGAGCAGCAGATCTGGCAACTAACTCAAATAGCTCTCTTCCAACAGCATTTCGGGCATCACGATGAACTCAAATGAAAATGATGCAATGAGATGAAATTATGTACTCTCCGAGACGAACATTTTGATATGCTACACGCGCAAAACGGAGCTACGGATGCAAAGTTATGCCATGATGAATATGGGCATATGAATCTGGAAATTTCAGGGACTTCGTGAAATTTTACCTCCGCGAAAGTCAACGCGGGACGGAGCGGATCGGGACGCGGCTGCACGTTTGGATTGGGCATCCGGTGGATCTCGTCCACCCCCGACGAGAACTCACCGGAGTTGGCCGGAGGGACGCCGGAGACGGAGGCGCGGAGGCTCGCCGGAGTTGCCCCGGGCGGCGGATCTGGCGACCCAAGGCGGCGGAGACGGGCGGTGGCGAGGTCGCGTGGTGGAGGCGGCGGCCGGCGGCGAGCGCAGCGGTGAGGAGGCGGCGGCGGCGGGGCGGCGCGCGGTGGAGTCGGCGCCGGCGCGGGGAAGGCGCTCGGGTGGCGGTGGTCGGGCCAGGTGCGGGGCACGCGGTTGGGCCGGGCGGGCCGCCCGTGGGCCCGCAGGGCCGCGGCGGCGCGGGGGAGAGAGAGGACGCGCGGCGAGGTGACGTGGAGGGCGTCAGTTGGTTGCGGAGGCGGCTGAGGCTGACATGGCGCGACGCCGTAGGTCGGAGCGACATGGAAGGGCGCGGTGGACATGTCCGGCGCGGTGAGGACGCGTCCGACGGCGCGGGAAGGTGGTAGACTAGGGTTTCGTCCGCGAAAATGGACGAGGAGGGCATATTTATAGGTAGAGGGAGCTAGGAGAGTCCAAATGAGGTGCGGTTTTCGGCCACACGGTCATGTTCGAACGACCGAGATGATGGAAGAGGTTTAGGTGGGTTTTGGGACAAATTGGAAGGGTGTTGGGCTGCAACACACACGAGGCCTTTTCGGTCCCTTGGTTAACCGTTGGAGCATCAAACGAAGTCCAAATGGTACGAAACTTGACAGGCGGTCTACCGGTAGTAAACCAAGGCCGATTGGCAAGTCTTGGTCCAATCCGTAAATGTTTAACCCCCACACACGAAAGAAAGGTGGAACGGACCACCGGAGGAGATAGGAGCTCCGGAATGCAAAACGGACAACGGGGAAAATGCTCGGATGCATGAGACGAACACGTATGCAAATGAAATGCACATGATGACATGATATGCAATGCATGACACGCAAGCAATGACAAGGCAACAACAACAAATAACTGGACGACACCTGGCAGATCGATCTCGGGGCGTTACAAATAGCTCAAGCAGTGAGCATGTGCTCAGATTGTCTGGGTACTACAATCGCTTGAATCAAGTGGGAATTAATATTCTAGATAAAATAGTGATTGACAAAATTCTCTAGTCACCATCACCAAGTTAGTAGAACTTCGTGATGAACTATAATATGCAAGGGATAACGGAAACGATTCCCAAGCTCTTCGTGATGTTGAAATCGACGAAGGTAGAAAACAAGAAAAGCATCAAGTGTTGATGGTAAACAAAACCACTAGTTTCAAGTAAAGGGACAAAGGGAAGAAAGGGGAACTTCAAGAAGAACGGCAAGCAAGTTGCTGCTCAAGTGAGAAAACCCAAGTCTGGACCTAAGCCTGAAACTGAGTGCTTCTACTGCAGAGGGACTGGTCACTGGAATCCGAACTACCCCAAGTAATTGGCGGATAAGAAGGATGGCAAAGTGAATATATGTATATTTGATATACATGTTATTGATGTGTACTTTACTAGTGTTTATAGCAACCCCTCAGTATTTGATACTAGTTCAGTTGCTAAGAATAGTAACTCGAAACGGGAGTTGTAGAATGAACAGAGACTAGTTAAGGGTGAACTGATGATGTGTATTGGAAATGGTTCCAAGATTGATATGATCATCATCGCACACTCCCTATACTTTCGGGATTAGTGTTAAACCTAAAATAAATGTTATTTAGAGTTTGCATTGAGCATGAATATGATTGGATCATGTTTATTGCAATACGATTATTCATGTAAGTTAGAGAATAATTGTTGTTCTGTTTACATGAATAAAACCTTCTATGGTCATACACCCAATGAAAATGGTTTGTTGGATCTCGATCATGGTGATACACATTTTCATAATATTGAAGCCAAAAGATGCAAAGTTAATAATGATAGTGCAACTATTTGTGGCACTGCCGTTTAGGTCATATTGGTGTAAAGCACATGAAGAAACTCCATGCTGATGGAATTTTGGAATCACTTGATTATGAATCACTTGATGCTTGCGAACCATGCCTTATGGGCAAGATGACTAAAGACTCCGTTCTCCGGAACAATGGAGCGAGCAACTAACTTATTGAAAATAATACATACTGATGTATGCGATCCGATGAGTGTTGAGGCTCACGGCGGGTATCATTATTTTCTGACCTTCACAGATGATTTAAGCAGATATGGGTATATCTACTTGATGAAACACAAGTCTGAAACATTTGAAAAGTTCAAAGAATTTCAGAGTGAAGTGGAGAATCATCGTAACAAAAATAAAAGTTTCTACGATATGATCGCAGAAGTAAAATATTTGAGTTACGAGTTTGGCCTTCAGTTAAAACAATGTGAAATAGTTTCACTACTCACGCCACCTGGAACACCACAGTGTAATGGTGTGTCCGAACGTCGTAACTGTACTTTATTAGATATGGTGCGATCTATGATGTCTCTTACCTATTTACCACTATTGTTTTGGGGTTATGCATTAGAGACAACTACATTCGCATTAAATAGGGCACCATCTAAATCCGTTGAGACGACATCGTATAAACTATGGTTTGGCAAGAAACCTAAGCTATTGTTTCTTAAAGTTTGAGGTTGCAATGCTTATGTGAAATGTTTCAACTTGATAAGCTCAAACCCAAATCGGAGAAGTGCGTCTTCATAGGATACCCAAAAGAAAATGGTGGGTACACCTTCTATCACAGATCCGAAGGCAAGTTATTCATTGCTGAGAATGGATCCTTTCTAGAGAAGGAGTTTCTCTCGAAAGAAGTGAGTGGGAGGAAAGTAGAACTTGATGAGGTAACTGTACCTGCTCCCTTATTGGAAAGTAGTTCATCACAGAAATCTGTTCCTATGACTACTACACCAATTAGTGAGGAAGCTAATGATGATGATCATGTAACTTCAGATCAAGTTACTACCGAACCTCATAGGTAAACCAGAGTGAGATCCGCACCAGAGTGGTACGGTAATCCTGTTCTGGAGGTCATGTTACTTGACCATGACGAGCCTACGGACTATGAGGAAGCGATGATGATCCCAGATTCTGCGAAATGGCTTGAGGCCATGAAATCTGAGATGAGATCCATGTATGAGAACAAAGTATGGACTTTGATTGACTTGCACAATGATCGGCGAGCCATTGAGATTAAATGGATCTTCAAGAGAAGACATACGTTGATAGTAGTGTTACTATCCACAAAGGTTTTCGACAAGTTCAAGGTGTTGACTATGATGAGAGTTTCTCACTCGTATCTATGCTTAAGTCTGTCTGAATCATGTTAGCAATTGCCACATTTTATGAAATCTAGCAAATGGATAAACAAAACTACATTCGTTAATGGATTTATTAAAGAAGAGTTGTATATGATGCAACAAGAAAGTTTTGTCAATCCTAAAGGTGCTAACAAAATATGCAAGCTCCAGCGATCCATCTATGGACTGGTGCAAGCACCTCGGAGTTGGAATATACGCTTTGATAAGTTGATCAAAGCATATAGTTTTATACAGACTTGCGGTGAAGCCTGTATTTACAAGAAAGTGGGTTGGAGCACTACAAAATTTCTGATAGGTATATGTGAATGACATATTGTTGATCGGAGGTAATGTAGAATTATTCTGCAAAGCATAAATGAGTGTTTGAAAGGAGTTTTTCAAAGAAAGACCTCGGTGAAGCTGCTTACATATTGAGCATCAAGATCTATAGAGATAGATTAAGATGCTTGATAAGTTTTCAATGAGTACATACCTTGAAAATATTTTGAAGTAGTTCAAAATGGAACAGTCAAAGAAAGAGTTCTTGCCTGTGTTACAAGGTGTGAAACTGAGTAAGACTCAAAGCCCGACCACGGTAGAAGATAGAGAGAGAATGAAAGTCATTCCCTATGCCTTGGCCATATGTTCTATAAAATATGCCATGCTGTGTAGCAGCTCTATTGTATACCCTACACTGTTTTTGGCAAGGGAGTACAATAGTGATCTAGGAGTAGATCACTGGGCAGCGGTCAAAATTATCCTTAGTGGAATAAGGATATGTTACTCGATTATGGAGGTGACAAAAGGTTCGTCGTAAAGGGTTACGTCGATGCAAATTTTGACACTGATCCAGATGACTCAAAGTCTCAATCTGGATAAATTTTGAAAGTGGGAGCAATTAGCTAGAGTAGCTCCATGCAGAGCATTATTGACATAGAAATTTGCAAAATACATACAGATCTAAATGTGGCGAACCCATAGACTAAAATTCTCTCACAAGCAAAACATGATCACACCTTAGTACTGTATGGGTGTTAATCACATAGCGATGTGAACTAGATTCTTGACTCTAGTAAACCCTTTGGGTGTTGGTCACATGTCGATGTGAACTATGGGTGTTAATCACATGGTGATGTGAACTATTGGTATTAAATCACATGGCGATGTGAACTAGATTATTGACTCTGGTGCAAGTGGGAGACTGAAGGAAATATGCCCTAGAGGCAATAATAAAGTTATTATTTATCTCCTTATATCATGATAAATGTTTATTATTCATGCTAGACTTGTACTAACCAGAAACATAATACATGTGTGAATACATAGACAAACAGAGTGTCACTAGTATGCCTCTACTTGACTAGCTCGTTGATCAAAGACGGTTATGTTTCCTAACCATAGACATGAGTTGTCATTTGATTAATGGGATCACATCATTAGGAGAATGATGTGATTGACTTGACCCATTTCGTTAGCTTAGCACTTGATCGTTTTGTTTGTTGCTATTGCTTTCTTCATGACTTAGACATGTTCTTATGACTATGAGATTATGCAACTCCCGTTTACCGGAGGGACACTTTGTGTGCCACCAAACATCACAACGTAACTGGGTGATTATAAAGGTGCTCTACAGGTGTCTCCGAAGGTACTTGGTGGGTTGGCGTATTTCGAGATTAGGATTTGTCACTCCGATTGTCAGAGAGGTATCTCTGGGCCCTCTCGGTAATGCACATCACTTAAGCCTTGCAAGCATTGCAACTAATGAGTTAGTTGCGGGATGATGTATTATGGAACGAGTAAAGAGACTTGACGTAACGAGATTGAACTAGGTATTGAGATACCGACGATCGAATCTCGGGCAAGTAACATACCGATGACAAAGGGAACAACGTATGTTGTTATGCGGTCTGACCGATAATGATCTTCGTCGAATATGTGGGAGCCAATATGAACATCCAGGTTCTGCTATTGGTTATTGACCGGAGACGTGTCTCGGTCATGTCTACATAGTTCTCTAACCCGTAGGGTCCGCACGCTTAATGTTTCAATGATAGTTATATTATGAGTTTATATGTTTTGATGTACCGAAGGTTGTTCGGAGTCCCGGATGTGATCACGGACATGACGAGGAGTCTCGAATAGGTCGATACATGAAGATTGATATATTGGAAGCCTATGTTTGGATATAGGAAGTGTTCCAGGTGAAATCGGGATTTTTTACCGGAGTACCGAGAGGTTACCGGAACCCCCCGGGGACTTAATGGGCCTTGGTGGAAAGAGAGGAGAGGCGGCCAGGGCATGGGCTGCGCCTCCTCCCCCCTAGTCCGAATAGGACAAGGAGAGGGGGGTGGCGCCCCCCTTCCTTCTTCTCCTCCACCTCTTTCCCCTCTCTCTCCTAGTCCAAGCAGGAAAGGGGGGGGAGGAGTCCTAGTCCCGGTAGGAGTAGGACTCCTACTGGCGCGCCCCTCTCTAGGCCAGCCGCACCCCCTTGCTCCTTTATATACGGGGGCAAGGGGGCACCCCATAGACACAACAATTGATGGTTTGATCTTTTAGCCGTGTGCGGTGCCCCGCTCCACCATAGTCTACCTCGATAATACTGTAGCAGTGCTTAGGCGAAGCCCTGCTTCGGTAGAACATCATCATCGTCACCACGCCGTCGTGATGAAGAAACTCTCCCTCAACACTCGGCTGGATCGGAGTTCGAGGGACGTCATTGGGCTGAACATGTGCTGAACTCGAAGGTGCTGTACGTTCGGTACTTGATCGGTCGGATCGTGAAGACGTACGACTACATCAACCGCGTTGTGCTAACGCTTCCGCTTTCGGTCTACGAGGGTACCTGGAAAACACTCTCCCCTCTCATTGCTATGCATCACCATGATCTTGCATGTGCGTAGGAATTTTTTTGAAATTACTATCACCAACACCTGGTACATCATTCTTTATTTGGTGCTTATGTAATTCTTAAACATATGTACCTGTGAATTGAATAGTGCATTGGTTGTTTGAACCTGATGGATATCAATAAAGCTATACCCTACTTTCAATTTTAAATTAGGTACAATTTTAATTAGCAGCAATTAAATTAGGTCGAAATTACGTTGTGCGGGTCATTACAGCACACACAGTTGGTAAAACACAAACGTTTGCAATATACACCATAATCCGAGACGGTTCAGAGAGAAGAAACATGTCATGGTTTTGTCACGGCAGATGTCCTAGAGAAAGGACTTAGTCGTGGAGCCATCGCGACGGGTTAGCTTGAAGGGGTTAAGGCGGACACAAGGACGCAAGAGAATTTATACCAGTTTGGCCCCTTCGATGAAGGTAAAAGCCTACGTCTAGTTGTTATGGAATTGATGGGGTTTCGATGACTAGGGAGCAAACAAGCTTCGCCTATCTCGAGTAGTTGTCTGTCGTCCTTGAACCGCCGCCGGGTCGTCCCCTGATATACACGGGTGGCTCCTATCATCTTACGGAGTCCCAATACCGGCTCATAGATGTGTCCGGTTTGGTCTCTACTTATTCCTAACTTACAATACAGGTTAACTACTAACACCGGTTTATGGCTACAGGCCTTGAACCGACCATGGGCCTTGAGCCCTCCTCTGTCTTCTTGGGCTTTAACATACTTAACTACTGACGAAGTTAACCCGGCCTAGATAGGCCGGTTTACGCCCAGTAGTAATATCCCCAACATTAGGCCCCAGATTGATTTGGACGGGTTCATGTCAATCCTTTAATAAAAGCTTCATCTTCAACATCTTTTTATAAATTGGTAAACCACCATGATGTCATCTTCTCTGATTGCTGTAAACCGGAGTGACGTCACCTGTCATAACGAAGCTATCCATTATGCTTCTTTCTTTAATAGATCGGCGGAAATCGAGGCGACAGCTCCGTTTTGTGGCCCCTTGATTGTCGCGCCTGACTCATGTTCTTTCTCCTTATAAATAGGACCGAAGGGTCATTTCTTTTCTCCTTCCGTGCATTCCTCGTCTTCCTCGCGTCGCCAGCCTCGGAACTCCGCCGCCGCCGTCGACCTCTGCCTCATCCTTGGCTGTTGCATCAACCTGAGCGCACCAGAGCATCGCGGCAGCCTTCCGCATCTTCCTCAGCTCCGGTAACTCTTCTATCCTTTCCCCCGCAGATCTGGCCTAGGGTTTCACAGTTCTTCAGTGTTCATCGTCTGCATATTTCTCATAAGATAGATCTTTAGATGAATCCGCAAATCTTTACTCTGTGCAACGATATTTGTTTGACCTTCGCCTTCACTTATGCATCTCAAACCATAGATCTATATGAACGTTTTGCTCATTGGTTCTGTACTGCTCCTTTGAACCTCTAAGCATTTATCTCTTTTCTAAACTTGCTTCAGATCCAATGCTGTAAAGAAATCTTGTGAAACTTGTTTCTGCGTACATGTCCATCTGCAATCTCAGCTTTTCAATGTTTTAGATCAGGCGGTTTAACCTTATAGAAAATTTTCCAAACCGGTATATGCCATTAGTCCCCTTGTTGAACTGCCAGATGTTGGTTGCTTCATGAAACTCCGGTTCAGATAGTTCTGTCTCCGGTTTAACAGTGCACATACCAACGTACCTTTATAAAATGCATTTTTGAACCGAGATCTTCTACCTTGCAGATTCCATCATGGCCAATCAAGTATATGAGTGCAATTGGGTTCCTTCTCGCGTCACAGACGCTGAACTAGACGATTTAGTCCTGATTGGCGCTTTAGGCAGCAAAGATACCATCTATTGGAGGGCTCCTGGCAAAGAATGCCCTCCCATACCTCGAGAAGGAGAGGTTGTTGTTTTCGTAGATCACTTAGCCCGGGGCTTTAAGCCGCCCGGTTCTAAATTTTATCGGGATGTTTTAGCCGATTTCCAACTCCATCCACAAGACACTGGCCCCAACTCTGTTACAAATATGTGTCACTTCCAAGTGCTCTGTGAGGTGTTCTTTCAAGAGGAGCCCACAGTGGAATTGTTCAAAGACCTTTTCCATTTAAACCGCCATACTGAATTTACTGATGGCTCTAATACGGAGTTGGGTGGTGTGGCGATTCAGAAAAGGAAAGAGGTCACATACCCTCACGCCAAACTGCACAGCCACCCTAAAGAGTGGAATCAGACATGGTTCTACTGCAAAGACACCTCCCCTGCTGGTGAGAATCCCTTGCCTGGCTTTCGTCCGGAGCATCTCAGCAATACACACCCTTTTCCTCAAAGATTGACCGCCCAGGAGAGAAGCAAATATGCTCCCCAACTGTCAAAGCTCAGAGCCTTTATGGCCAACGGTTTAACAGGGGTTGATCTTGCTCGCTATTGGATATCATGGAGCATACTGCCCCTTAGTCAGCGCTCCGGTTTGATGTGTGGGTATACTGACAGTGTTGATGACCCACTGCGACATTCAAAAATCCAGCTCTCCGATGAAGAAATCCCAGAGGCTGTGAATAAGATGCTGAATGAACCGGAACACGTCTGCGCTAAAACCGGCATGCTTCCCTTCTGTGCCACCAATAAACCGCCAGCTGTAAGACTTTGATTTTTCTCTTTGCTGAATCTGTTTATTGATATGTCTGGTCATTGTTTAATATCAGTGTATGTGTAATCAGGGCAATGATCCATTTTGGAGCAAAAAACTACCGCAGGAGAAACCAGAAAAACCAGCCAAACCGAAAAGAGCAACTCAGCAAAAGACTAAAGCTGTGAAGAAGACTGCCCACAGGAAAAGAACCATGGCATCTTCTAATCCGGCCCCGGGTGATGATGTGGATAATCCGGACTTTGAGGTAGAGCTTGACTCACTTGGTTTATTTTTCATGCGTCTTATTGATGATGATATTTGTCAGGATGATGCCGAAGCCAGCTACGCGGATGTTGCAGAGGTAATTATTCTCTCTTCCGATTCAGAAACTTTGCCTTCACAAAAAATCCGTCAGGCAAACCAGAAAGTTAAATTTTCTCATCCTCTTGCTTATCTGGATCCTAAATTTCTTATGAAGACCCAACAACACGAAGCCCGTCGCACAACCCGGCACAGTGGCCAGGTAGTTACCTCCGCCGGCTTACCGAACAGTCCGGTTCGGAAACGCTATTCAGTGGTCTCTAATTTGCTTGTCAGTGCTTGTCCTAAAGCGGGCTGCTTTCGTCAACCTCTTAATCCGTCTGACTCCGATTAAGCGGGCTCAAGAACGCCATTCAGCGGCCAGGTTACTTCCCACTCATCTTCTGGCGAGTCATCAGCTACTCAGCTACCACCACTCAAAATGGTGCTTGGGTAAGCTACACTTATTGTGATATTTGCAGTACATCGCCTTAGAACATATGCTGTATTTGATTTTGTTATTCTTCTCAGGGCCAAACCTAGGCCAAGCAAAAAGGCCCACCTGGACAAAGCGGCCGAGGAAGATGCCGTTCTTGAGCCAGGCAAGACACCCAATCTTGAAGCGGCTATTCCTGAGGATAGACCCAATGATCCACCGCAGCAAGACAATGATCTTATTGCTGAAGAGAGACCTGCTGATGCCTTAGGTTCTGTCAATCAGCCCACAGACTCCATCCAGATTGAAAGCTCCACCGGTCCAGCAAAACCTACTGACAAGCCAACAGCTCCAGTGCAAACCGGCGGTAGCCAGGATGATGAGGTTGTCATTACTGGCACTGGCCATACTGAGCCAAGCAATCATGTCGCTTTGTCCAAACATTCTGCCAAGGAAGAATTTGCTTCCTTTGGCAAAGGCAAGTGGAACGCTGATCTGACGACTTATGCTACTCTAAACGCCCAAGATATCCATTCCGGCTATCTGAACCGGTTGTATACCAGTCGCGACTATGAAGCCGGTCTGGTTAATATGATGAAAGATAAATATGAGGTAACTTCCATATGCTCCTTCCTGCTTGTATGCTTCCATTCTTGCTGACTCTCCTAGCCCCTAAGGGACGGTTTGTAATATTCTTTCAAACCGGGACTTACTAATATAAATCTTGATGCTTTGAAATTAGCTGATGTAGCCCCCAAGGGCCGGTTCAACTTAGCATAGTTAAACCAGTACTTTAAGTAATTGAAATTGCCGCATCAGAATATATACGAGCAAATAGCCATTAGCCCCCAAGTGCCAAATTGAATACTTGTATTGATCTTGGGACTTTCTAAGCAATTGAAAGATGAAGATCGAATATGCATTATCCCCCAAGTGCCAAGTGCATAACTTGTTATGTGGTTGGTACTTCAATCCTTGTACCGTTTTGTTGAAGCATATAATTGTCTGCATGCAGGCTGAGCTGAAGACGAAAGAAAACCAAATCGCCGACCTCCAAGAAAACCTGAAAACCCAACAAGCTGAAACCTCCAAAGAAAAAGAGGAATTAACCAATGCTTTAAGCACCATGGAGCAGCTTAAGGAGAGTTTCAAGAAGAAACAGGCGGATTGGGCCACTGAAAAATCCGCTTTGATCAAACAAGCAAAGGATGCCGAGGCTGCACTAAAACCAGTGACGGATGAACTGACCAGCATAAAGCGGCACGTGCATGCCATGACCACTGCTATCTTTGGTAAGCCAGCTTGCCTTCTGAATTGGCTCTGCCTTCTTACAGAGTCGCCGGTTTATTAACCCTTTATGGTATTTCAGGGACACGCATTGGTCACTTGGGGTCAGATGTGCGGAAGAAATTGAAAGCCGCCTATACATTGGTTGAACAATTGTATACTGGTGCCTAGCGGATCATCTCTACCGCGTCTCATAACAAACCGGCGCCCACTTTGATTCAAGATACTCTGATGAAACTGTCAGTGCTTCCTGCCCGGGTTGAAGAGCTAAAGAAATCTGCTGCTCGAACTGGTGCAATCAATGCCTTAATCCGGGCAAAAGCCTGGGTGCCGGATTTTGATCCTATTGAAGCGGCTCAGGGCTATCCCAGCTTGAAGGAAGATGGGTCAGAATTTGGTGAAGCGGATCTGCGAGCAATAAACCGGGAGGTACGTCCGCCAGCTTGTCAGTTGGCTGAGGAAGCAGACTTGTCTCATTATCAAGCGCAATATGATAGTCAGAACAAGTGAATAGCTGCACCAATCCATGAATTGGAAAATTTGATCCCTCCAATCCGTAAGCATAGTTACGCTCCCGATATTGATCCGTCATTGCTGATCCATGATGAAGCTGTTTTTCAAGCATTAATGGGAATCGACTGGACAACTGTGGATTTCCAGCCAGTGGGTAGAGAAACGGAGGCTGAAGCGGCGCAGGATGACCCACAACCATCAGGCCAGGCTGGTGACCAAGCTTGAACCGGAAGCCGGTTTTAAAACTGCCTATCCTTTGTGAAAAAAAATTATATTATTATGGGCACCATGTTGCCTTGTAATAGGCTAGCTGATAGCTTCGATGTTGATATGCCTTCGTGCATAATTTGTTCTTCCTATGGTAATGAACTTTCCAAAACACTTTCTGAAATGATAAATTCGTCAAGTGCCACCGCGGTTGTACCGTCAGGCGGAATATGATGTCTGTATATATGAAAGCAAAACATCCAGAACGAAATTTTAAGTATATGATCAAAATTTTGAGATACATAATACCTGCCATCGTTGAGTATGAAGTTGGCTTGGCCAATCTTGAAGCGGAGTTTTGCAAACCCACACTGTTGGAGGAGATAACAGCTCCCGTATATATATATGACGCTGGTTTACCATGTAAACCATGCCGGGTTATAATAAACACCGTGTTACTCCATAAGAGGATGTTAACAACGAGGATCAAACCGGGCAAATAGTCTTTGGATTGACGTGAACTGTGTTCCGTCAATTGATTGGTTAAAAAACTTTGTCAGTTTAAAAAACACAAAAAAAGCAAAAAACCCCCCTTCAAAGAAAAGTGTGAAGCAAAAGCAATGAAAAAAACCGTTTGCCAAAAAGGTTTATTTAAGCTGATCAAATGGCGTTACCATGGCCAAACACGACCAAGATCCCGTTAGGTGTAACTATGGTTCTAGTCAGCCAGGTCCCCAAATGAAACCGTGGCATTTATGCCGACCAAATGGCATGGTCATGGTTCGGGTTCGACCAAGCCCCCAAGTGATTCTGTGGCCTTAGGCCGATCAAGAGGCATGACTGGTTCAGAGATGACCAAGTCCCCAAGTGATCTGGTGGCTCTCGCCTCTCAAGAGGCATGGTATTAGTTCGGACATGGCCAATCCTCCAAGTGATATAACACGATGCTTTTAGCAAAGCAAACTCAAAGGGTAAACCAGAAGCCGCTTTATAACAACTCCGTGTAACCACACATGATATAAAAGAATAGATACCCCGCTTTAGCTGAGGTTCCGGTTTATTATAATTAATATATACATCGCTGTAATATGTACATAAGTAGAACCAATGGCTCAGGTATAATAAGGTCGAAGATGAGCTATGTTCCACGGCCTGTTGGTCTCCTCCTCTGATGTACATGAGTCCTTATGTTCTCGAATATCGATCAGATAGTATGACCCGTTGTGCAGATTCTTGCTAACCACGAAAGGCCCCTCCCAAGGTGGGCATAATTTATGCATATCAGTCTGATCTTGGATGAGCCGAAGCACCAAATCTCCCTCCTGAAAGGTTCTGGTTCTGACCCGGCGACTGTGATAACGACGAAGATCCTGCTGGTAAATCGCCGATCGGGCGGCTGCGACGTCACGCTCTTCATCCAACCGGTCCAAAGCATCTTGCCGTGCTGTCTCGTTGTCCGCTTCAATATAAGCCGTTACACGAGGTGAATCATGACGGATATCACTGGGGAGAACCGCCTCCGCTCCATAAACCATGAAGAATGGTGTGTATCCTGTTGATCTGTTGGGCGTTGTATTGATGCTCCATAGCACAGATGGTAATTCTTCTACCCAACAACCCGACGTTCTCTACAAAGGAACCGTGAGCCGGGGCTTGATGCCTCTCAAGATCTCTTGATTAGCTCTTTCTGCTTGACCATTGGACTGTGGATGTGCCACTGATGAAACGTCGAGCCGGATATGCTCCCGTTCGCAAAACTCCTTCATAGCACCTTTGGACAAATTGGTACCATTATCTGCGATAATACTATGCGGAAAGCCAAACTGGAAAATCACTTTTTTGATGAACTGAACCGCCGTGGCCGCATCACACTTGCTAACAGGTTCTGCCTCCACCCACTTTGTAAACTTGTCAACCGCCACCAGGAGGTGGGTCTTCTTATCTTTGGACCTTTTGAAAGGCCCAACCATATCCAGCCCCCAAGCCGCAAACGGCCAAGTAATTGGAATCATTCTCAATTCTTGAGCCGGTACATGAGCATGTCTTGAAAACCTTTGGCAACCATCACATCGTCTGACCAGATCCTCCGCATCAGCATGAACAGTTAACCAATAGAAGCCATCGCGAAACGCTTTAGCCACCAGAGACTTTGAACCGGCGTGGTGACCACAATCTCCTTCATGGATCTCATGCAAAATTTCACGGCCTTCTTCAGGAGACACGCAGCGTTGAAAAGCTCCTGATACACTGCAATGATGCAACTCGCCGTTGATGATAGCCATGGACTTGGATCACCGGATTATTTGCCGGGCCAGAATTTCATCCTCTGGCAACTCGCCCCGGTTCTTGTACGCCAGATAAGGAAGCGTCCAATCCGGAATAACATGAAGAGCTGCCACCAATTGAGCCTCCGGATCATGAATAGCCAAATCCTCCTCACCAGGGATCTTGACCGATGGGTTGTGCAGCACATCCAGAAAAACATTGGGCGGGACCGGTTTGCGCTGAGAGCCCAACCGGCTTAAAGCGTCCGCCGCTTCATTTTTCCGCCGGTCCACGTGGTCCACCTGATAGACTTTGAAATAACCTACAACAGTATCCACCTCCCGACGATATGCTGCCATGAGTGGGTCCTTGGAGTCCCAAGTGCCAGACACTTGCTGAGCCACAAGGTCCGAGTCACCGAAGCACTTAACTCGACTTAGATTCATCTCCTTAGCCATCCGGAGACTATGGAGCAAGGCTTCATACTCAACTGCATTGTTAGTACAAGGGAACATTAAGCGGAGAACTTAGCAAAACTTATCACCTCGTGGGGAAGCTAATACGACTCCAGCCCCCGAGCCTTCCAACTGCCTGGATCCGTCAAAATGGATGGTCCAATACGTGTGATCCAGCTTTTCTTCAGGTGCTTGCATTTCCGTCCAATCATTGATGAAATTAACAAGCGCTTGAGACTTAACCGCTGTCCGAGGCACATACTTCAAACCATACGGCCCCAGCTCTATGGCCCACTTTGCAATCCGGCTAGTTGCTTCCCGGTTCTGGATGATATCTCCCAAAGGAGCAGAACTGACCACCGTAATTGGGTGCCCTTGGAAATATTGTTTAAACTTCCGGCTTGCCATAAAAACTCCATACACCAGCTTCTGCCAATGCGGATACCTTTGCTTGGACTCGATTAGCACCTCGCTGATATAATAGACCGGTCGTTGAACCGGATGCTCCTTGCCTGCCTCCTTGCGCTCTACCACAATAGCCACGTTGATCGCCCGAGCATTAGCAGCAACATATAGCAGCAACGGCTCCTTGTCAATGGGAGCAGCGAGCACAGGCGGATTGACCAATTACCGTTTTAAGTCCTCAAATGCTTCATCGGCAGCAGAACTCCAGACAAACTGATCCGTCTTTTTCAACATCTGATACAAAGGGATTGCCTTCTCACCGAGGCGACTGATAAACCGGCTTAACGCAGCAATCCGGCCTACCAGGCGCTGAACATCATTGATACACTTCGGTTTAGCAAGGGAGGTGATGGCTGTGATCTTCTCCGGATTAGCCTCAATTCCCCTATTGGACACCAAGAAGCCTAATAACTTGCCTGCCGGTACACCAAAGACACACTTGGCCGGATTAAGCATCATCTTGTATGTCCTCAGGTTATCAAAGGTTTCCTTTAAATCGTCAATCAGAGTCTGCTTCTCCTTGGACTTAACCACGATATCATCCACGTAAGCATGTACATTACGGCCAATCTGCTTGTGAAGACAATTTTGTACACACCGTTGGTAAGTCGCTTGGGCACTCTTGAGCCCGAAGGGCATAGACACATAGTAGAAGGCTCCAAAGGGAGTTATAAATGCCGTCTTCTCCTGGTCCTTAACTGCCATTTTGATCTGATGATAGCCAGAATACGCATCCAAAAAACTTAAACGCTCACAACCCACCGTAGCATCAATAATTTGATCAATACGGGGGAGGGCAAAAGGATCTGCTGGACAAGCCTTATTAAGATCTGTGTAATCCACACACATGCGCCAGGTGCCGTTTTTCTTGAGGACCAGCACCGGATTGGCAAGCCACTCAGGGTGAAAAACTTCAACAATAAAGCCAGCTGCTAAGAGCCTGGCTACCTCTTCTCCAATTGCCTTGCGTATTTCTTCGTTAAACCAGCGGAGGAACTGTTTCACCGGTTTATATTTAGGATCCACATTAAGTGTGTGCTCAGCGAGTTGCCTCGGTACACCTGGCATGTCAGAGGGCTTCCATGCAAAAATGTCCCGATTCTCACGGATGAACTCGATGAGCACGCTTTCCTATTTCGGATCCAAGTTGGCACTGATGCTGAACTGCTTGGACGAATCACCAGGTACGAAGTCAACAAGCTTAGTTTCTGCTGCCGATTTGAACTTCAGGGCCAGATCATGCTTCGTAGTTGGCTTCTTCAACGAAGTCATGTCCGCCGGATCAACATTGTCTTTATAGTACTTCAACTCCTCGGTGGCACAAACCGACTCTGCATAAGCCGCATCTCCTTCCTCACATTCCAAAGCGATTTTGCGGCTTCCGTGAACCGTTATTGTCCCCTTATGACCCGACATCTTGAGCTGCAAATACACATAACAGGGCCGAGCCATAAACTTGGCGTAGGCCGGTCGCCCAAACAGGGCATGATATGGACTTTGGATTTTCACCACTTCAAACGTCAATATCTCCGACCTGGAATCGTGATCATCTCCAAAGGCCACTTCCAGAGCTATCTTACCAACGGGATATGCTGATCTGCCAGGCACTACACCGTGGAATACTGTATTAGACGGTTGGATATTCTTATCTGTTAGTCCCATACGATGAAAGGTCTCATAGTACAGGATGTTAATGCTGCTCCCTCCATCCATGAGCACCTTGGTGAACTTGTAACCTCCCACCTGAGGCGCCACCACCAGAGCCAACTGACCCGGATTATCAACCTGGGGAGGATGATCTTCTCTACTCCATATGATTGGCTGTTCAGACCAACGTAGATAACGGGGTATGGCCGGTTCAACAGAGTTGACCGCCCGCCTCTGAACCTTCCGGTCTCGCTTGTCCAAGCTAGTGGTGAAGACATGGTACTACCCATTACTCAACTGCTTTGGGTTGCTCTGGTAACCTGACTGTTGCTGCTATTGGTTGTAACCACCCTGGTTGTTCTGACTATTTTGATCATTATGTCCGCCCGGATTACCATTGAATCCTTAACCGGAACTTCCTCCACCGTAACCCGGCCCGGATCCTGAGCCACCGCCAGATTCGTGATCGTACCGGAAATTATTAGAATTCTTGAACTCCTACATAATAAAGCAATCCTTCCAAAGTTGGTTTGCTGGCGCCTCCTTCGTCCCATGTCTTGGACAGGGCTAGCTTAACAGATAGTTTAGGCAGTTTGGGTTAGGGTTGGGTGCTCCATTACGATTTTTCGGCCTACCCTTGCATCGCTGGCCATTGTCCTGCGCATTGGTATTAGCCACAAAGTCCATGTTACCATCCGCTTTACGCTTGCCTCCTCCACCATTGCCTGCCTAGTGATGCTGCTGACCTTTGGAGCTGTTGTTCTTCTTCCCTTTCCCTGCCTTGTCCTCATCAGATTCAGGATCCTTGGTACTATCCGAATCAGCATATTTCACCAAAGCGGCCATGAGGGTCCCCATGTCGGTGCAATGACGCTTCATCCGTCCCAACTTCAGCTTTAGGGGTCCAAACCGGCAGTTGCCTTCTAGGGTTAATACTGCGGTGTCAGTGCTGATGCGGTCTGAGGAGTGCAACACTTGTGAAACCCAGCGCACCCAATGAGTCATTGATTCTCCTTCCTCCTGGACGCATGCAGCTAAGTCCATTATTGACATAGGCTGTTTACAGGTATCTTTGAAATTGCTGATAAACTGGGCTCGTAATTGGGCCCATGAACTGATAGAATTAGCCGGCAAGCTTTTTAACCAAGTACGGGCTGTTCCTTCGAGCATCATGGTGAAGTATTTCGCACACGCCGCGTCATCCACATCAAGCATCTCCATGGCCATCTCATAGGTCTCCACCCATGTCTCTGGAGGTTGATACGCCGTGTAATTTGGTACCTTGCGTGGGCCTTTGAAATCCTTGGGCAGGCGCACGTTGCGTAAAGCGGGGATGAGGCAAGGCACCCCCAAAGAACTAGAAGTAACACCAGGTTCAGCAAGGTGGTTGGACGAACCGGCGTGAGCTACCGAGCCTGATGCTGTGTGGCTAACTCGGCCTCCCTGCATGCGCGGGCCCGGTCCACCACTCCCTGAGCGTCATCAGCATCACCCGCCGGGTTGTTGTCACGGGGTGCTCCACGTCGTTCATTACTCGACACTGCCGGTTCATCCATATGTCTGCTATAGCTCCGGCTTGGATGGGGGGTTGAGTGGATCCGGTCGCGGCTATACGAGTATGCTTCCTGTTGGGCCAAAGCTATCCTCAGAAGTTCCTTGACCCGTCGCGTCTCTACTGCCTGCGGTGAGTCACCTACAATTGGAATGGCCTCCAGCCATGCAGCAGCAGCAACAAGATTGTCCATTGGGTCGGAGTAGTGACCCGGAGGTGTTAAAGCAGCCTAAGGTACAACGGTGTTTTGACGAGGCGGGTCCATCTGACGAGGCTGAACTGGTGCGCCAATCCCAGGGGCTTCTGCCCGGTTTCCCTCCAGCAGATTGCCAGCTCTTGGCCCTGGAGTGTTGAAAAGGTCTCTGGCCTCGAAAACTGGAGGTAAGCGGGATCGGGGCTTCCTCCTCATGACTTCATGTGACACGCTCTGGTCCAACATAAGCTTGTAGGCCTGCGCGTCTAAAGCGGCCCGCTCCGCGACCATCCTGGTGTCCTCAGCCGCCAGATCCACCTTGGCCTGGGTGATCTGTTCCTTTACCATTGCAATCTCCGCGTTGTGAATGTCTTGATCTGACGGATTATCTTCCGCCATAAGTACAGCCAACGCATCAAATAGTTCTGATAGAACCTGAGCCGGCGGGCGCACAGGGCCTCCTGCCCTGGCAGCCGTCGCCGCTGCTGAACCAGAGATCATTGCCACAGCTGTCGAAGAATGAAGCACTGCTTGTGTTCCGGCCATGAATATTCCAACCCAGTTGGGCAGATTAGAGGGGTCCGGAATACTGTCGCCATCGGAACAGCTCCCAATCTGGCCATCTTGCAGCGGATAAAGAGATTCGGTTTCTCTGGTCAAAGATTCGTCACCGGAACAAACGACGGTCGCGCCGTGAAATTCCGATCCATCCACATAACTTCCTCCATGGATGACTCCTACGAAGGCACGCTTCATGGCCGGTTTAACCCGGGCGGATCTCGCACGGTGAGCCGTCTCGACGAGGTCGGTGCAGATGTCCGGATCAGGGCCCGGTTCACCGATCTTGCCAATGAAAATGTGAATGCTACCAAAGGGGACCCGATACCCGTACTCAATTGAGCCGGCCTCGGGGCCCCAGCCTGCGTCGTCGATGTAGAGCTTGCCGTGACGACTCTTAGTCATCCGGCCTATAACATAGCCCTCGAGTCCTTCAAAGCGACCCTCCAAGAACCGGAAACCATCGTGCGAAGGCCCCACGGTGGGCGCCAACTATCATGGTTTTGTCACGGCAGATGTCCTAGAGAAAGGACTTACTCGTGGAGCCATTGCGACGGGTTAGCTTGAAGGGGTTAAGGCGGACACAAGGACGCAAGAGAATTTATACTAGTTCGGCCCCTTCGATGAAGGTAAAAGCCTACGTCTAGTTGTTATGGAATTGATGGGGTTTCGATGACTAGGGAGCAAACAAGCTTCGCCTGTGTCTCGAGTTGTTGTCTGTCATCCTTGAACCGCCGCCGGGTCGTCCCCTTATATACACGGGTGGCTCCCGTCGGCTTACGGATTCCCAATACCGGCTCATAGATGTGTCCGATTTGGTCTCTACTTATTCCTAACTTACAATACAGGTTAACTACTAACACCATGTCGGCGTTCTGGGAACGGGGTCCCCAGACTTGCCTGCCTGCGGCCTGCGGCGTGGCTCAAAGGAGGCCGAGCATGGCCCATCTTCATCACCACAAGACTCAAGACCCTCGCGAGGGGCCAAGCCTCGCGAGGCGGACGACACGGAGCTTCCTCCGGCACGGCCTCGTCAGGCTGGCTCGCTAGGAGGTGGAGAGATCAAGGCGGAGTACCTCGCGAGGTGCTCGTGACCCAAGCCATGATGACTCAGGGTGCCAGGCGGGCGCCAGCGCGCGCAGCGTCCTCCTTTCCTCTTTGGTGCAAAGGGGGCAAGCGCAGCCGCGGAGTACCGAGCCATCAGGCAAAGGTTGCCATTTCGGTGCAACAAGACCAAGACCAGGAGGACTACGAGACGGAGGTCACCATGGAGCCCAGGACGGCGTCATCGCCAGAGCTTTGCGCAGGCGAAGACTGCTTTTGTCAGGATAGTTGATGCTTGCTGTCCCCCTTCAAATTAGCCTGCCATTGTTGGCTCCCTTCTCACTCGATATTTGGGAAGAGGACCAGGGCCTCTATAAATAGGACCAGCCACCCACACGAAAAGGGCTGGAGGTTCGGTTCGGTGAGGTTAGGTTCATTCGTTCGGTCCAAGTAGAAGAGAGAGAGAGAGAGAGAGAGAGAGAGAGAGAGAGGAGGGTGACTGAACTCCTCCTAGCAGTTCATCGCCCCAGCCAAGAACAGACCCTCGCGAGATTGTTCTTCCTCGTATTGTTCATCATCACCAGTCCCAGGAGGCAATCCACCAACCGCACACTGGAGTAGGGTATTACACCACAACAGTGGCCCGAACCAGTATAAATCTTATGTCTCTCGCGCAGTTCTTTCAATAGTTTTGATCTTTGCGAGATGGGGAGGTAGAAGGCGTAATCTCCGTGCGCACCCCAGTGTTCGAACCTTAAGGGTCTGCCGAAACCCGAGATCCGACATTTGGCGCGCCAGGTAGGGGTGCGCTAGAATTCGTCGTCCACCACCCCGCTCTCCTCCGACCGTCGCATCCATGTCCGACGCACGTCGGGCTCGTGCCGAGCGCCGGGCCGCCATCGCTTCATGCGTCGCCCAGACGGCGCCTGTCGACGGCCGTCCTCGTCGCTCCCCATTGCCCGCCGTCAACGCCGCAACCGGCCCGGCAGGGGGCGAGCAGCAAGTGTCGTCCCAGTATCCCTCCGTGCGGCAAGGCAGTCACACCGCTACTCCATCGCTCGCGCCCGCTGGTTCTCCGTCCCGCGCGCTCCGCGCACCCATGGAGGCTCGAGCTGCACTCCCCGCGGCAAACGAGCTCCTCCGCTACCACCCCGTCGACAACGCCTATGAAGAGTGGCTCGACCGCGTCGCCGAGCTCGTCCGTGCCGCAGGGGGCTCTCCTGCGCCGTCTCACCGCGTTGCACCAACACCCCCGGTCATCGCGGCCCTCCTGGGCGGCTCGCAGGCGCCGCCCACAAGTCATCATGTCAAGCCGTTCATCCGCTGGGTCAGTGCCGCTTCCACGCGACAGGGGGGTCCCCCGGATCGGACGGCGCCCGGGTTCGGCCTGACCTTCAGTTCGGAGGACCACCCCCCCAACTCGGCCGGCTCGGGTGCACTCCCCATGTTGTGCACCCCCACCATCTGCCAGGTGGCCGTCACCAGGACCCTCGTTGACGGTGGCGCGGGCCTCAGCGTGCTCTCGGTCGAGGCCTTCAGCCTCATCCGCATACCTCTGGAATGGCTGCGACCCAGCCGACCCTTCTCAGGCGTCGGGGGCAAGCAGTCCAGTTCCTTGGGGCAGATCCGGCTCCCGGTGACCTTCGGCACCTACGAAAACTTCCGCACGGAGCTGGTCGACTTCGACATCGCCCCCATCGGCCTCCCCTACAACGCCATCCTTGGCTACCCAGCGCTGGCCCAATTTATGGCCGCGACGCACCCGGCGTACAACCTCATGAAGATGCCCGGGAGCAACGGTATCCTCACTGTGCACAGGGACACCGGGGACGCGCTGCGGGCGCTCAAACTCGCCTTCAAGACGGCAGCGTCGGCACAGCATGCCGACTTGGAGACCCCCGAGGCCAAGGGGGCTGCGCCCGCCAAGAAGAAACAGTTGTTCACCCAAGACAAGGCAAAAACCAAGCAGATACCCGTCGATGAGGACGGGTCCACCAACGCCACTTTTACCATAGGCGCCCACCTCAAACCTGAGCAGGAGGAGTCCCTAGTTAGGTTCCTGCGTGCAAACAAGAAGGTGTTCGCTTGGGAGCCGGGCCAGTTGGTAGGGATCCCCAGAAGTGTAATCGAGCACCACCTCAACGTGTGCCCCAACGTGCGCCCAGTGAAGCAGAAGGCCAGGCGGCAATCCACAGAGAAGCATGCTTTCATCGTCTAGGAGACCCGCAAATTAGAGGCCGCTGGGGTCATCCGCGAGGTCCGATACCCAGATTGGCTGGCCAACCCTGTCGTTGTGCCAAAGAAGGGAGGGAAGGAGCGTATGTGTGTCGACTTCACCAACGTCAACAAAGCATGCCCGCAAAATCCATTCCCGCTCCCCCGCATTGACCAGATCGTCGATTCCACTGCGGAATGCGACCTGTTATGCTTCCTGGATGCCTTCTCTGGGTATCACCAGATCAAGATGGCGGTAGAAGACGTCGAGAAGATGGCCTTCCTGACCCCGTGTGGGGTGTACTGCTACACGTGCATGCCATTTGGGCTGCGTAATGCAGGGGCGACCTTCCAGCGGCTGATGCACATCACCTTGGGCCCGCAGCTCGGGAAGAATGTTGAAGCTTACGTCGATGACATCATGGTAAAATCTCAGGAGGCCGGGACCTTGATACAGGATCTGGAGGAAACCTTCGCGAGCCTCAACGCAGTGAACCTACGGCTCAACCCAAAGAAGTGTGTGTTTGGAGTCCCCTCGGGCAAGCTCTTGGGTTTCCTCGTGTCTCACCGGGGCATCGAGGCTAACCCAGAGAAGGTCAAGGCGGTGGAAGACATGAGCCCGCCAAAGACCCTCAGAGAAATGCAAAAGCTCACGGGGCGCGTGACCGCGCTAGGGCGCTTCATCTCCAAGTTAGGAGAGCGAGCCCTGCCCTTCTTCCAGCTAATGAAGAAAAAGGGGCCCTTCGAGTGGACTGAGGAGGCCGACAGGGCCTTCCAGGATCTCAAGAGATACCTGACCAGCCCACCGGTCATGGTGGCACCGCGCCCTCAGGAGCCCTTGGTGCTTTACCTCGCCGCCATTCCTTACTCCGCCAGCGCAGCCTTGGTGGCAGTCAGAGAGGAGCGCCGAGTCAAAGCCACGGTAGCAGCCCAGGACAAGGCAGAACAGGAACAAGGAAGGCCTACAGAAACCACCGCCACGGCTGAGGAGGATCAGCCGCCGCAGAGGGACGCACCAGAGGCGTAAGAAGCCCCCCTTCCAAACGGCCAGTCTCAGGAGGCCTCTTTGCCTCAAGAGGCGCCGCGGTCTCCGGAAGGAGCCACCAGCACCGACGCACGCCGCCTCGTTGTGCACCCAGTGTACTTCGTCAGCACAGTGCTGCGGGATGCAAGGGCACGGTACCCTATGCCTCAGAAACTCCTCCTCGCGCTACTGGTGGCTTCGCGCAAGCTGCGGCATTATTTTCAGGGTCACCCCATCAAGGTCATCTCGTCGTACCCCCTGGAGAGAGTGCTCAGGAGCCCTAATTCAGCTGGAAGGGTCGCCGAGTGGAACATAGAGCTACAAGCGTTTCAGCTTGAATTCAGCACGACCAGAGTCATCAAGGGAGCTGCGTTTGTAGATTTTGTCGCGGAGTGGACGGAGGCGCCAGGACTCAAGGCCGACGAGGATCGGTCCCTATCCCCGGGAAGCGAGGCACCAGAAGGCTGGGTCATGTACTTCGACGGGGCATTCTCCAGGCATGGCGCTGGAGCTGGGGCGGTGCTTATATCACCCACACAGGACAAGCTCTACTACGTCGTGCAACTCTGTTTCCAGCAAGGCGAAAAGGTCTCCAACAACATAGCAGAGTACGAAGGTTTAATAGCCGGCTTGAAGGCCGCGGCTGCCCTGGGAGTGAAACGCCTTACCATCAAGGGCGATTCGCAGCTCCTTGTCAACTTCTCCAACAAGGTGTACGAGCCCAAGGATGAGCACATGGAAGCCTACCTCGCGGAAGTCCGCGGGATGGAGAAGCAATTCTGGGGGTTGGAGTTGCAGCATGTGCCCCGTGGCACCAATCAAGAGGCCGACGATATCGCCAAACGCGCGTCCAGGCGGTTACCTCAGGAGCCTGGCGTTTTCGAGGAGCGGCTCTTCAAGCCCTCAGCTCTGCCGTCAATGTCAAACACGACTCAGCCCTTTGGGGAGCTCCCCCAGCCACCTGCCTCGGGAGCTCCGACCTGCGGCCCGGCCTCAGGAGCGCGCCTGCTCCTGGCGATGGAACCTCAGGAGGGGTGTTGGATCACGGAGCTCCAGAGCTACTTGACGCAAGGGGCCCTGCCGGAGAAGGAGGAGGAGGCGGAGCGAGTGGCACGCCAGGCCACGGCATACTGCATCAGAGACATAGAGCTCTATTGGAAGCGACCAAACGAAGTATCGCTGCGCTGCATCTCCAGGGAGCAAGGGAAGGAGCTACTGGAAGATAAACATGGCGGAGACTGCGGACATCATTCGTCATCGCGGACCCTCGTCGGCAAGGCGTTCCGCAGTGGGTTTTATTGGCCCACCGTGCTCAATGACGCCGTGGAACTAGTGAAAGCTTGTGAAGCCTGCCAGTTCCACGCCAAGCAGATCCATCAGCCAGCAGGAGGCTTGCATACTATCCCCCTTTCGTGGCCATTCACAGTCTGGGGGCTGGACATCTTGGGCCCGTTTCCTCGGGCGCCAGGGGGCTATCGCTACCTCTACGTTGCCGTGGACAAATTCACCAAGTGGGCTGAAGTGGAGGTTGTCCGCGCCATCCCTGCGGGCTCCGCGGTCAAGTTCATCAAGGGAATCGTAAGCCGGTTTGGAGTGCCGAATTGCATCATCACGGACAACGGTTCGCAGTTCACCAGTAACCTCTTCAAAACATACTGTGCTAACCTTGGAACGAAGATCTGCTACGCCTCAGTGGCGCACCCCCGAAGCAACGGCCAGGCCGAGTGAGCCAACGCGGAGGTCCTGAGGGGCCTCAAGACCAGGATGTTCAAGAAGAAGCTGGAGGCCTGCGGCAGAGGTTGGTACGACGAGCTTCAGTCCGTGTTGTGGTCCATCCGCACCACCGCGACCAAACCGACTAGAGAGACCCCATTCTTCTTGGTCTACGGAGCGGAAGCGGTCCTCCCTCACGAGGTCAGACGTCGCTCCGCGCGGGTCCTGGCGTTCGACGAGGCGCAGCAGTACGCCATGCGGGGGATGGACCTCGTGTTGGGGGAGGAACGACGCTGGGAGGCCGCGCTGCGAGCGGCGAGGTATCAGCAAGTGCTGCGGCAATATCACTGCCGCAACATCCGCCCCAGGACTCTCGAGGTAGGAGACCTCGTGCTTAGGCAGGTCCTCTCCAGGGAGGGATTGCACAAGCTCTCTCCCATGTGGGAGGGCCCGTTCAAGGTTGTTCATGTTTCCAGGCCCGGCTCCGCGCGCTTGGAGACTCAGGAGGGAGTGCCGGTCCAGAACGCATGGAACATCCAGCACCTCCGGAGGTTCTACCCCTGAAAAGGCCCAGAGCTTGTGAAGCAAGGCGGGTGCCTGTGAAGCTATCGCGTTTTGGAAAAGGCCCAGAGCATGTGAAGCAAGGCGAGTGCCTGTGAAGCTATCGCGTTTTGGAAAAGGCCCAGAGCCTGTGAAGCAAGGCGAGTGCCTGTGAAGCTATCGCATTTTGGAAAAGGCCCAGAGCCTGTGAAGCAAGGCGAGTGCGTGTGAAGCTATCGTGTTTTGGAAAAGGCCTAGAGCCTGTGAAGCAAGGCGAGTGCCTGTGAAGCTATCGCATTTTGGAAAAGGCCCAGAGCCTGTGAAGAAGGCCAACGCCTGTGAAGCTCGCCGCCCGTGACACTCTCACGTAATAATGAGTTGGGGATGTACACGCCCCGGAGTCTCAGGAGCGCCGGCCTCAGGCCCTGGGGCTCCCTCCCACGCCCAGTGGCAGCACTTAGCTCCGTGCTGGTGAGAAGACGTCAAAGACTAGACTAGGTGCCGGACGCGGCTTTTCATTTTCTTTCCGCAGTTGGCTTGTTCCTTCTCATTTGAAGTTTTATTGAAGTTGTCGCCGTCTTTGGCTTGCGGTTCTTCGGATTTTCGCTCTCCTGCCTCGATTTCTCTTACGCAAGGCCTCACGAGGGGGGCAGCTGAGCGCCCTCGTGAGCATTCCTATCCTAGTCGTTCAAAGAGTTCGCGACCCGGGCCCCTCATAGGAGCACCCCTCCAGTCCGTGCCCCACGGGCATCGCGACACAGACAAAGGGCCTGGGTCGATCGCCCCCACGGCCGGGGTCGGGAACTATCCACGCTCAAGCACATAGCCAGAAGGAACGGTAACGAAAGCAAAACGATGATTAACAACAATAACCCAAACATGCCCCGCGGGGCTCCGCACTATTGTCTTTGTTGCACAGGGAAAAGTGGAAAGGAAGAACAAATCCGGCGTGGCTCGCCTCGCACCGGCTCGTGAGGAAGGCACGAGCTGCCTCCAGAGCTCAGGAGGGCTCCCCCTCGCGCCTCACCAGGGCGTGGCGGCGTGGGGGCTAATCGCGGCCGCCGCTGGAGGATTCACCGTCTGAAGAAGAACCAGAGAAGCTTGAGGAACTCCGAGCGCCGCCCGCCGTGCGAGCGCTGCTCCCTCCATCATCACTAGAGCTGGGTTCCCACCCGCGGTCGTCGCCCTCGGGGCAACACCCCGCGCGGCGACCATCTTCCCCAAACATCCTCACGTAGAGGGTGGCGTCGCCGTCGAACTTGAAGCAAGGAGGAATGGACTGGAAGGGCGCGTGCGGCCCCGTACTTATAGCCTGCGAAGGCCAACCGCCAGCCTCCATGATCACAGGTAATCATGACACGATCTGCATGCAGGGAATTGTCCAACTCGTGCGATCACCGAGGCGTCATGGGGAAGTGGAGACGCCCACGTCCCATCAACCGCCATGCGGCGCCCAAGGCCACAGGCTGTTAGGGCCCGCGGTGCTTCGCCCCTGCCCTTTCGCCTCTCGGCACGGCCATGTCCGGGCGTGCCTTGGGCCCGGGGGCTACTGTCGGCGTTCTGGGAATGGGGGTCCCCAAACTTGCCTGCCTGCGGCCTGCGGTGTGGCTCAAAGGAGGCCCAGCATGGCCCATCTTCATCAGCACAAGACTCAAGACCCTCGCGAGGGGCCAAGCCTCGCGAGGCGGACGACACGGAGCTTCCTCAGGCACGGCCTCGTCAGGCTGGCTCGCGAGGAGGCGGAGAGATCAAGGTGGAGTACCTCACGAGGTGCCCGTGACGCAATCCATGACGACTCAGGGCGCCAGGCGGGCGCCAGCGCGCGCAGCGTCCTCCTTTCCTATTTGGTGCAAAGGGGGCAAGCGCAGCCGCGGAGTACCGAGGCATCAGGCAAAGGTTGCCATTTCGATGCAACAAGACCAAGACCAGGAGGACTGTGAGACGGAGGTCACCATGGAGCCCAGTACGGCGTCATCGCCAGAGCTTTGCGCAGGCGAAGAGTGCTTTTGTCAGGATAGTTGATGCTTGCTGTCCCCCTTCAAATTAGCCAGCCATTGTTGGCTCCCTTCCCGCTCGATATTTGGAAAGAGGACCAGGGCCTCTATAAATCGGACCAGCCACCCACACGGCAATGGCTGGAGGTTCGGTTCGGTGAGGTTAGGTTCATTCGTTCGGTCCAAGTAGAAAAGAGAGAGAGAGAGAGGAGGGTGACTGAACTCCTCCTAGCAGTACATCGCCCCAGCCAAGAACAGACCCTCGCGAGGCTGTTCTCCCTTGTATTGTTCATCATCACCAGCCCCAAGAGGCAATCCACCAACCGCACACTGGAGTAGGGTATTACACCACAATGGTGGCCCGAACCAGTATAAATCTTGTGTCTCTCACGTAGTTCTTTCAATAGTTTAGATCTTTGCGAGACGGGGAGGTAGAAGGCGTAATCTCCACGCGCACCCTAGTGTTCGAACCTTAAGGGTCTGCCGGAACCCGAGATCCGACACACCGGTTTACGGCTACAGGCCTTGAACCGACCATGGGCCTTGAGCCCTCCTCTGTCTTCTTGGGCTTTAACATACTTAACTACTGACGAAGTTAACCCGGCCCAGATAGACCGGTTTACGCCCAGTAGTAATATCCCCAACAAAACCTGTGCAAGCATGCACACAGTTGCCGGTTGCAAAGCGTGTGTGATGTCAGACACTATTACATAGGGTGCGGGAAAACTAAATATGTGTGATTATCTACCTATCGTACATGGTTTATAATCATGAACCGTTTGTGATGTGTCAGGCATGGTAAAACTCCCGTGCCTAGAATCTGCCTGGAAAACTCCCGTGCCTAGAATCTGCGCAGTTTTAGGCAGAACCACAAAACTCCGACTGCGATGGCAAAGCGAGCACAAACAAGTAGTAAGGATGAAGCGTTTGGGATATTCGAGATATCGGAAACGGTTATATAGGGACAACTGTATGCATGAAGGCTCCCTATCCCCGACGGTTTCTGCGTCGTGTGCGAAGGACCCCCCCTATCGCCCACACTCACTTGGCGACAGTTTCAAATGCCGTCGCGGAAAGGGGTTAAAACCGTTTGTTTAGGACCGACACACACGAGTGAACCCACCGGGCAAGCCTGGCCCACCAGGTGCGCCCTGGTGTGTTGTGCCCTCCTCGTGGCTCTTCTGGCCCTTCCACGAAGCTTCGGGGGTCTCTTTTGTTCCAAAAAAAATCGTCAAAAAGATTCAGTTCATTCGGAGAACTTTCATTTCTGCACAAAAAACAACACCACGATAGTTCTGCTGAAAACAACATCAGTCCGGTTTAGTTCCATGCAAATCGTATCAAATCCATATAAAATTGTTGTAAACATGGCATGAATACTTCATAAATTATAGATATGTTGGAGACGTATTAGTTACCAGCCATTTTCTCATGAATGATGAGCGGAGTCCACTCATCGTGAGAATACCCCACCTAGCATGGAAGATATTGACAACCCTAGTTGCTACATGAGAGATTCGAGCATACAGAACATATTATCATTTGAAGGTTTAGAGTTTGGCACATGCAAATTTACTTGGAATGATAGGTAAATACCGCATATAGGTAGGTATGGTGGACTCATATGGAACAACTTTGGGTTTATGGAAGTGGATGCACAAGCAGTATTCCCGCTTAGTACAAGTGAAGGCTAGAAAAAGACTGGGGAGCGACCAACTAGAGAGCGACAATAGTCATAAACATGCATTGAGATTGACCAACATTGAGTGCAAGCATGAGTAGGATATAAATCACCATGAACATAAATATCATGGAGCCTATGTTGATTTTGTTTCAACTACATGCGTGAACATGTGCCAAGTCAAGCCACTCAAATCATTCATCACACCCATTTTAAAAGCATGTTAGCATGCAAGGTAAACCATTATAAACTCCTAGCTAATTAAGCATGGCATGAGTAACTATAATCTCTAATTGTCATTGCAAACATGTTTCATTCATAATGGGCTGAATCAGGAACTGAACTAATCATATTTACAAAAACAAGATAGGTCGAGTTCATACCAGCTTTTCCTCATCTCAATCATTTCATCATATATTGTCATTGTTGCCCTTCACTTGCACGACCGAACAGTGTGGATAATAATAATAGTGCACGTGCATTGGACTAAGCTGGAATCTGCAAACATTTATTCAAAGGAGAAGACAAGGAGAAGACAAGGTAATATGGGCTCTTTGTTAGATCAACAATAATGCAAATGAGAGTCACTCAATATTTTCATCATGGTCTTCTCCTCTCGACCCCCAAAGAAAAGAAAAGAATTTCAAATAAACACACTGAAATGTTTTTGGAGTTTTTGTTTTCTGAAGAAAGTAAAAGAAGGATGAGAAAAAATATTTACACGGGAAAGCTCCCAACAAGCAAAAGAAGAACGAGAAATATTTTTGGGGTTTCTTTTAATACTCCTACTAAGCATGCATATAAGGAAACTAACTACAACTATTATTTTGTTTTTCTTAAGGTCTTTCGAACACACAAGAAGAAAGCGAGAAAAAGAAATAAACTAACATGGATAATACAATGAAAAAGTATGAACACCGACAACTGAAATGAGTGTGTGAACATGAGTGTAATGGCGGTGAGAAATATGTACTGCCCCAAGCTTAGGCTTTTGGCCTAGGTTGGTCTATGCCCATGGATCAAAGTAGTGCTCTCCGGTGTACTAAGGAGGATCCTGGGGGTTCCACTAGTTAGTGAGCTCCTATGGCTCCCACTGATAAATAGACTCCTGATATGGGTCAGGTGATGGCTTTGGCTCAGGAACTGGGGATCGTGTCCTCTCCCATTATGCATGAATGTCCGCAGGCAAAACGAAGTATATAGCTGCCTGAATGAATATCGAACAAAGTAGGTGTAGGCAAGGTAATAATCTGTAAAGTATCCTTGCTAAATATCAAGTTATAAATGAGTCTCTCTTCCTCATCATAGCGAATAAACTTATGTGCTACCATGCTTTCGTAATCTAGGTATATAGTGGTATCCGTTTCTCCTCTTTCTCATAATGCCTAATGGGTATCTCGAAGCGTCTAGCAAGGTGGATGCAAAGATACCTCCGAAAATAGGACCCTTTGTGCGGCTTAAAGTCAACCGTTTAGCAGCTATAGCGCCTAAACTAAAAATTTTATCACAAAGTAAAGCATGGCGCAAAATGGCAAGGTCAGGAGCACTAAGGCCTCCACTCTTCCCGCGACCAATTAAACATCTCCCAGCAAATAATGAGTAGTAGCGCAAAATAGGAAAATGTAAACTAGCCACTCTCGCTTCCGACACCCTTCTCCTTTCCCCTATGGTAACTTCATCAATAAAATCTTCCACATCTCTAGGACGTGGTTCCTCGACGCTACCTTCATAAGGTAATTTGCAAACATCACAAAATTCATAAAGCATCATCTCCTTATGCTCATCATATAAGTGAAACCCTACCATGGGTGGTGATCTCCTAGCATGAAAATGAAAATATTGCATGAAAGTATTAGTGAGTAGGAGATATTGATCACACTGGTCATGGAGGAAGTCGGTGATGCCTACATTCTCAGCCAAGTAATAGAAATCCTCATATATTCTGGCCGCCTGTAAGATTGCATCACATGGCCATTCACACGGTCGAATCTCCGTGGCACGAGGAAGATTGTACTTGGGCTTCTGCTTCTCCTCATTTTCTTTTTCCTTCGAACCGCGGCTCGAGGAACCTCTCAACAATCTCCTCATCATTTTCTTCCTCTAAAATTTTTAGTGACTCAAAATAAAAGTGAACCAAACTCAACAAAATTGATACCAACTACTCCTACAAGTACCTAGAGGCTATATCATGCATCAAGACTACTTTGGACCAAATAAATTTGACATGCAAGCTCAAGAACAAGGTCACCACAGCAGCAAAAATTTGCAATAAATAAATCACTAGAACAAAAACTAATTGGACCATTGGAGGAGTCACATACCGAAGAACAATCCCCCAAAGCAGTTTTGTGAATGGAGCTTTGAGCAAGGAGATCGAAAATGGCAACAAAATGAGGAAGAACACGGATTTGAGCTATGGGATGATTTATTCTGGAGGAAGAAGAAGTGGATGGGTGCTGGAATAAGTGGAGGGGACCCACATGGGACCCACAAGGAAGGGGGCGTGCCTAGAGGGGTAGGCGCGCCCTCCACCTTGTGGCCCACTGGTGAGGCCCCTGGTGTGTTCTTAGTGCTAGAAATTCTCAAATATTCTATAAAAAATCATACTATATTTTCAGGACATTTGGAGAACTTTTATTTTTGGGACATTTTGTATTGCATGGATAATACAAAAAATACTATTTTTGCTTTATTTAATCTAAATAACAGAAAGTAAAAGATGGGTACAGAGACTAGTGCCTTCTTAATTCATCCATCTCACGCCCATCAAAAGGAATCCATTAACAAGGTTGATCAAGTCTTATTAATGAACTTCTTCCGAATGACATGAAACCGGAGAATTTTTTAATAACACTAGTTTTTGACAGCACAAGCATAATAATACCTGACCTAAATGGTCGCCCGCCGATCCATTTGTGTTCCTCTTGTCCGGCAGCACGATCACCGGACTACCGGGAGCCTCGGAGGTATATGCTTCAGCACAAAGGACGGCTTGCCTCCCCACTGCCCAACTAACATCATTGGCTGATGCCCAAGATGGAGGTGGAAGGGGGCTTCTCTGCTTCCGTGGAGCCCATGCGGGGTCGACGAAGGTCCTCACAACAAAAGGATCCGGTAAGACACCTGCTGTGTACGCCGGCGTCGCCTCTACGGTGGCTGATACGTCTCTAATGTATCTACTTTGTCTAACGCTTTTCCTCTTGTTTTGGACTCTAATTTGCATGATTTGAATGAAACTAACCCCGGACTAACGTTGTTTTCAGCAGAACTACCATGGTGTTGTTTTTGTGCAGAAATAAAAGTTCTCGGAATGGAACGAAACTTTGCGAGGATTTTTTATACAATAAAAGACATTTTCTAGAGCCAAGATCCACCTGAGGGGGCACCTGGGTGGGAACAACCCACTAGGGCACACCCGCCCCCAGGCGCGTCCAGGTGGGTTGTCCCCACCTGGTGGCCCCGCAGACCCTAAAACCGACGCTATAAAATCCTATTTTTCAGGAAAAATCGGGGATAAAGAATTATTGCGTTACACGGGATGGAGCCACCGTCACATCCTGTTCTTCATCGGGAGGCCAGATCTGGAGTCCGCTTGGGGCTCCGGAGAGGGGGATCTTTGTTCTTTGTCATCACCAACGCTTCTCCATCGCCAATTCCATGATGCTCTCCATCGGGAGTGAGTAATTCCTTCGTAGGCTCACTGGTCAGTGAGGAGTTCGATGAGATTCATCATGTAATCGAGTTAGTTTTATTAGGGCTTGATCCCTAGTATCCACTATGTTCTGAGATTGATGTTGCTATGACTTTGCCATGCTTAATGCTTATCACTTTGGGCCCGGGTGCCATGATTTCAGATCTAAACCGTTTATGTTATCACCATTATATCCATGTTCTAGATCCGATTTTGCAAGTTATAGTCACCTACTACGTGTTATGATCCGGGAACCCCGGAGTGACAATAGTCGGGACCACTCCCGGTGATGATCGTAGTTTGAGGAGTTCATGTATTCACCGTGTGCTAATGCTTTGTTACGGTTCTCTATTAAAAGGAGGCCTTAATATCCCTTAGTTTCCAATATGGACCCCGCTGCCACAGGAGGGTAGGACAAAATATGCCATGCAAGTTCTTTCCATAAGCACGTATGACTATTTACGGAATACATGCCTACATTATATTTATGAACTAGAGCTAGTGCCGTACCTCCCTAGGTTATGACTGTTACATGATAAATATCTTCCAACAAATTACCGATCCAATGCCTACGAATTTATCCTATATTGATCTTGCTAAGTTACTACTGCTATCATTACTGTTGCACTTGCTACAAAAATATTGCTATCACTGTTACCGTCACTATTGCTCCTGTCACTGTTATCAAAAGTATCATACTACTTTGCTACTAATCACCTTGCTACAGGTAATTAATCTCCAGGTGTGGCTGAATTGACAACTCAGCTGCTAATACTTACAAATATTCTTTGGCTCCCCTTGTGTCAAATCTATAAATTTGGGTTGAATACTCTACCCTTGAAAATTGTTGTGATCCCCTATACTTGTGGGTTATCAAGACCTTTTTCTGGCGCCGTTGCCACGGAGCATAGCTATATTTGTTGAGTCACTTGGGATTATTATCATATTATCACTACGAGGAATCTGAAGGATGCTAAGACTACTATTTTCCCTCTAAGACGAGTGGAGGTAAGGAACTGCCACCCAGTTCTGCTTTAGATTCACCTTTTGTTACAAGTAAACTTCCAACACCACCACATGTTGTTAATCCTGATATGTCGCAAGTTATTGATGATGCTACTTCTACTATGAATGATGCTTATGATGATGCTAGTACCTTGCTTGATGATAATGATGTGCCACTTGGTGACTTTCTTGATAAACAAATTGCTAAATGAAAGTGCAACTATCCCTAGGTGGTTTAGGTAATTCATAACAACATATAGCTCATTGAGCTAATGCTATTCCAAGATGATCATTTCAGGAAAGCTCAATGATTGGCATGGCATGGATGGTAAAAGTGGAACCCTCAAAATGCTAAGGACAAAGGATTGGCTCTAGCTCATATGCTCAAGACTCTTCATTTTACATTTTAGTGGTCCAAGATCACATTGAGTCCATAGGAAAAGCCAATACTATCAAGGAGGGATGAGGTGTTGCTTAATGAGCCTCTTGCTTCATGTGCTTAATGATATGATCCAAAATCCTCAGCTACTTTCCCATATCCACATTTGACCTAAACCCAAAGCCAAACTCGGCCTTACCGATTCTTTCAACCCGGCGCCACCGAGTTTCACTTGTCATAGCCATTGCCAAACCCTAAGCAAATCGGTTCTACCGATAGGGATCTCGGTCTCACCAAGATGGGATTGCAATTTCTCTGTTTCCTTTTCGTAACTTTTTGGTCTCACCGAAAGAGCGGATCGGTCCCACCGAGATTGCAATGTAAACTCACTGTTTCCTTTTCGTAACATTTCGGCCTCACCGAGAAGAGCGAATCGGTCCCACCGAGTTTTCCTGACCAACCCTCTGGTTAGCTTATTACCAAATCGGTCTCACCGAGTTTGTGTAATCAGTCTCACCGAGATTACGTTATGCCCTAACCCTAACCATATCGGTCCTACCGAGTTGCATGTCAGTCCCACCGAAAATCTCTAACGGTCACTAGGTTTACTATTTCGGTCCGACCAAGTTTGTTGATTCGGTCCCACCGAGATTGGTAAATTGTGTGTAACGGTTGGATTTTGTGTGGAGGCTATATATACCCCTCCACCTCCTCTTCACTCGTGGAGAGAGCCATCAGAACACATCTACACTTCCAACTCATATGTTCTGAGAGAGAACCACCTACTCATGTGTTGAGGCCAAGATATTCCATTCCTACCACATGAATCTTGATCTCTAGCCTTCCCCAAGTTGCTTTCCACTCAAATCTTCTTTCCACCAAATCCAAATCCTGTGAGAGAGAGTTGAGTGTTGCGGAGACTATCATTTGAAGCACAAGAGCAAGGAGTTCATCATCAACACACCATTTGTTACTTCTTGGAGAGTGGTGTCTCCTAGATTGGCTAGGTGTCACTTGGGAGCCTCCGACAAGATTGTGGAGTTGAACCAAGGAGTTTGTAAGGGCAAGGAGATCGCCTACTTCGTGACGATCTACCGCTAGTGAGGCAAGTCCTTCGTGGGCGATGGCCATGGTGGGATAGATAAGGTTGCTTCTTCGTGGACCCTTCGTGGGTGGAGCCCTCCGTGGACTCGCGCAACCGTTACCCTTCGTGGGTTGAAGTCTCCATCAACGTGGATGTAGGATAGCACCACCTATCCGAGCCACGGGAAAAACATCCGTGTCTCCAATTGCGTTTGAATTCTCCAAACCCTTCCCTTTACATTCTTGCAAGTTGCATGCTTTACTTTCCGCTGCCAATATACTCTTTGCATGCTTCCATGAATTGTGTGATGATTGCTTGACTTGTCCTAAAATAGCTAAAATCTGACAAGAACTAAAATTGGGAAAAGGTTAAGTTTTTATTTGGTCAAGTAGTCTAATCACCCCCCTCTAGACATACTTTCGATCCTAGAAGTGGTATCAGAGCTTTGGTCTCCATTTTCTTTGATTTCCATAGCTTTTGGTGGTCATAGCCTTGGTTTCACAACCTAGGAGAGTATGGCGTCTAGCGAGGGAAATTATCACCGTAGAGGTCCTTACTTTGATGGTACTAATTTTGCTAGTTGGAAGCATAAAATGAAAATGCATATTCTTGGACATAACCCCGCCGTTTGGGCTATTGTGTGTGTTGCTTTGCAAGGTGACTTCTTTGATGGGAGAGAACCAAACCATGAAGCTACCGCGGATGAGTTGAAGATGTTGCAATACAATGCTCAAGCTTGTGATATTCTCTTCAACGGATTGTGCCCCGAAGAATTCAACAAAATCAGCCGTCTTGAGAATGCAAAGGAAATTTGGGACACTTTGATTGATATGCACGAAGGTACCGACTCCGTCAAGGTATCCAAATTGGATGTGCTTCAAAGTCAACTTGACAAGTTCAAAATGAAGGATGGTGAAGGTGTCGCTGAAATGTACTCTAGGCTTGCTCTCATCACAAATGAGATTGCCTTCTTAGGGAGTGAAGAGATGACCGATAGATTCATCATCAAGAAGATTCTAAGAGCCTTGGATGGCAAATATGATACCGTGTGCACATTGATCCAAATGATGCCCAATTACAAAGATCTCAAGCCAATGGAGGTAATTGGAAGAATTGTTGCTCATGAGATGTCACTTAAGGATAAAGAGGAAATTCACAACAAATCAAGTGGTGCCTACAAAGCCTCATGTGAAGCCCCTACATCATCAAGTGAGAAACAAAACTTCAATGAAGAATTGAGCTTAATGGTGAAAAACTTCAACAAGTTCTACAAGAGTAGAAGCAAAGATAGAAGCTCCAAGTCAAGGTCCTACAATGACAAAAGATCTTCTAGTCGAGAGAGAAACTGCTACAATTGTGGAAGACCCAACACTATTCCAATGAGTGTACGGCTCCCTACAAGAGAAGAGAAGACTCTCCAAAAAGAAGAAGCAAAAGAGAAGAATCACCACCAAGAGAGAGAAGGAGTAGAGATGATCGTTATGAATGAAGACACTCACGGAGAAGCAAGGATTCGGAAAGGAAGGAAAAATCATCAAGGAGCTACACAAAACAAAGACGTCAAGCTCATGTTGGTGAATGGGTATCCGGCTCCGACTCCGACAACCACTGCGAGAGAAGTTATCACTCCGATTCCGAATATACTCAAGATGAAGGTGTTGCCGGTCTAGCACTTGTGTCCACCAACTCCTACGACATATTTGACTCACCAAATGAAGGAATTGGAAGATGCTTCATGGCCAAAGGTCCTAAGGTAACACACCCCGAGTATGTTGATTTTAATAGTGATGAAGATGACTTGTTAGGTGATGATGATTTACTTGTTGACAACTCTAGTGATGAATACTATGATGAAACGTCAATTAATCATGAGAATCAAGATAAAACGAATGACAATGATAAGGAGAAGATTGAGGCTCTAACTAAAGAATTAAACACTCTGAAGTTAGCTCATGAAACTATCTTCGAAGATCATCGAGAACTTTTAAGAGCTCATGAGAAGTTACGCTTTGAAAAGCTCAATCTTGAGCAAGAGCATGAGTTTTTAAAGGCAATCAATGATGATCTCCGCAAGAAAAGTTCTTCTTACATTGCCAAGCATTTACTCTTATCCACTTACATGCATCAAGTCAAGTCTAGTAACAAGAACAAGAAAGATTCTTCCTCTAGTAGTAACAATGATCATGCTAAATCCAATATTGTTGCTTCAAGTAGTTCTCTTGATTCCACTAATGATTCTCTTAGCCAAGTTACACTTGAGCAAGAAAATAGCTTATTGAAGGGAATTATAGAGAAAGGAGTGTACAAAAGCCTTGCCGGGAGTAAGCAATTCGAGGAAATTGTGCGCAAGCAAGGAAGGAACCGGAAGAATCAAGGTGTTGGTTTTGAACGAAAGTTCAATGCCAATGGAGTTGAGTGGGAAGAAGATCAATACCCCAACACAAAGTTTGTTCCTCAACAAGAGAAGTATCCTACTTCCTTCAAGGGGACACAAGCTCAAGATGATTTTCCACCACAAGACTACAAGCAAAAAGGCAAGGACAAGCTTCAAGAGGAAATTGATGCATTTAAAGAAGCTCCTAAGACCTTAGTCAAGTGGATTCCCAAGACCACTTCAAGTTCCACTTCATCAAGTACGACTACAACTCCAAGGATTCCCATCAAGATGGTGTGGATCCAAAAGAAGAAGAACTAGAAAGTTCTTGAGGGTGACTCCGCCAACATACTTCACTCTTATCATTTTGGCAAGAACAAGTGCAATCAACTTCCACATCTTGCACTAGTTCAAGGAGTCACAAACCCTCTTGTTGATAAGACAAGGGACAAGGTAACCTAAAAGTTTTCATGGACATCATCTTGTGTATGCATCACTCTATGTCTATGGATATCCTTGTTTGTTCCTTGTGGGACTAACCCATGTAGGTATTGAAAGCGCAATTCACTGAAATGGATAGCTCCAAGTGATCTACATCAACATTGAGCATCCACATCCTCAACATCTACATGAAGTCATCATCGACAAAACCCAAGGTTAGTTCATCCCTCTTAGGGGGGATATCACATCTAGGGGGAGCTTTACTCTAAGACTTGAGCTAAAGCAACTCTAAAGATGTGAACACAACAATGCTTTATGTAAAAGTGGTAACCCCACTTGAGCTTAAACGATGAGTATGACCTATGATCAAGTGTTCTCACTTGACTCCTAAGTCAATATACTCATATATAGATGACCTAGTCATTGTCAATTGCTTGATAGATGCTAGAATTGGTTGTGCATGCTTTGTCGCATATTTCAATTGCCATTTTATCGTGTGAGCATGTTGGTTGCATATTTTACTCATTCGAGGACATCCACTTGTTGTTTTGATTGTTTGGTTTTACTTCCGTTTGCCAAGTGGATGGACAAGAATGCCTAAGAACCTCCTCTAGCTATCTATGCTTTTCTCGTCTCAAACTCTATTCATGCTACATCACAAAATTTGATCAAGTCAGATTCGAATCACTCTGTGTGAGGAGCACTCGGAGTCCCCGATTCGTCATTGACTTAAACTTCCAAAACCTCTTTGTGATTCTCGGTCTGACCGATATCCTACTTTCAGTCCTACCGAGATCATTAAGTTGATCTGAATTTTCAATCTCGGTGCAACCGAACCGAGTTGCAATAACTGTATACAGTTTTGCATCTCGGTGCCACCGAGTTGTTCCACTCGGTCACACCGACAGGGTCGGGCTATATATAGTCACGGGCAAAAAATTGGAAATTTCTCCAAACCCCTTCGCCCGCGCGATAGCTCGCTCTGCCAACATGGTCTCCGGATCGTCTCCTCGCCGCCAGCCACCTCTAGTCGCTGGTCTCCATCGCCGTCAACGGAATTCAACCCCGCCATTGCCGCCGTAGCGAGTCTCCGCCGAACTAGGGTATGGAATCGATCTTTGTGCTATCCCCTATCTGATTCCTAGCACATTGTGATCTTATTGTTTCTAGCCACGATTGAAACACTCCTATCCAGTCAATGCGTTCGTAGAATAGGATTAATTCGAAAACTTTAGGGTTAGGTTTCCGCTGAAACCATCTCGGACCCACCGAGTCGAAAAACTCGGTCCCACCGATTTGGCTCATGCCATTGCACAAGTGAGACTCGGTCTGACCGAGAATTACTAATCGGTGTGACCGATTTTGGAACTTTGTGAAACCCTAGCAGTCTCGGTGCCACCGAACTGTGACTCGGTCTGACCGAGTTCACTAGTTTAGGTTCCAAAACTGCTTCGGTATCACCGAGTTTAAAAATCGGTAGATCCGAAATGATTTCTGTGGGAAACTAAAACTAAGATTTTGAATCATTCTTTTGCAAAAATCTCTGCATTTTGTGATGCTCATCCACTGTCGGAGTAAATAGCCATGGGTAGCCTAGCTGGCTTCCCCTGGCCCATCAGAAAAAATTACAAGCCTGGCCGACTCTCCAGAAGACTCAAGACCTGGGCCGCCTCCCCCCTTGCCGACTATCTTCCTGGCCGGCTTCGGGGGCGGCCCGCCCTTTACCCTCATGAAGAAAGCTGTGGAGGGCCGACTACGAGAGGCCGGCTACAGCATGGCCGGCTACGAGAAAGCCGGCTCCCATAAAGCAGTCAAAGCCGTACCTGCAATGTACGCGTCCACCCTGCGATGATGAAGCGGGGCGTGGCTACAGTGGAGCCTGCTACCCCCAGAACCCGGAGCACGCCTGGTACAGTGTGCCGTACGGGTGGCCACGACCCGTCCGGCGCGGCACTGTTGCCACGGCGGCTCCGACACCATCCACTACGGGCCGCCAGCGTGGCCCCCGAGGCGGTGGGCCACTTCGGGCAGAGAGATACCGAAGGCAGCCGCACCTCCTCTCAAGCCGGCAAGATAGAGGGCCGGCTTCCCGTAGCCGGCCTGCCACTTTCCTCGAAGGAGACGCCCATTAAGGAGACAAGATACGGCGGGGCTACAGTAATCGCCCGCCAAGGCGGCGTTACTGTAGCCACGCTTACCCCGACCAAGCCTGCGTCAACAGCACGGAGCAACAGTAACCAGCCACCGACCAGGCCCTGGCCTGTGGGGCCTGCCTGTCGACCAAGGAGCCGGCAGCCGGCGGGACCCACCAGCCGACGGGCCCCAGTAGCCGGCGCAGAAGCCGGCAAGCATAGTCACAGACAGCTGGGCCCCGCGCCCAGCTGGATTACCATTGTACCCCCGGGGGGTAGGCCTATATAAACCCCCCGGTGCACCCATGCAAAGGGTTGGATTCTCAAGTTAGACCTAGACACCATACAAGGAGAGGAAGCAAGCTAGCTGAGCCCTTCTTCCTCCTTCCACCCAAAACAGCTCAAGGAGCATTGTAGCTACTTGTTCATTTAGTAACCATGCGGAGACCCCGCAGAGCGGCAGTAGGGGTGTTATCTCCTCGGAGAGCCCTGAAGCTAGGTAAGATTCGCCGGCGTGCATGTCTACACCTTATCCCGTTTCCAGGCACCGGCGATGTTTTATTGGCTCCCACAATGATAAGCCACCCGTTGGCATATGTCGCTCCTACCACCCGACATCCACTCTACCTCATCTATAAACTGTTCACAGGGTCAGCAGTCAGCTTGTTCATCATGTCGGATCAGAGTGATAGCCAAAACCTGTCAGAGCAGCAAGTGCACATGAGTGAGGGCACTAGTCCCTCCAGTTCCTCAGATGAAGGTAGCAGGAGCACTCCTAGTAACTTGCCAAAAGCTGCCACCAGACAAAGGAAGAAAAGAACCTCAGAATCAGAGGATGAGGACTATGTGGCAGAAGAAGAAGCCACTTCCAAGAAAGTTGTGCTCAAGAAGGAATATGGCTCAGCTCAAAGCACAAAGCCAGGATTGAAAATTAAAAGGCCAGCAGGTAGGCAGCCTATGCCAAAGGCCAGAGCCTGAAGTCAGATTCCTGAAAAGCCTGCACCCAAAGAGGCTGCTGCAGAAGGGAAGAAGAGGAAGGAGAGGATCAAAAAGACCACTGCTAGAGTGCTTGGGAGATCCTCAATCATGAGAGATTCTGAAGAGGAAGAGGAAGAAGAGGTTGCTGCTCCAGCACCTAAGATGCCAAAGCTGATGGGTGATGCTATAAGATCAGGGGCTACTGCATCCAAGCCCAAGGAAGCACCCAAGGCTGCATCAAAGGCCAAGACAGCTCCAAAGAGGAACACAAGGAGCATACCAGCTGCTGAAAAGAACAAGGCCCCATTGCCTGACACTGCAGAAGAAGAGGAAGGCCAAGTTCTCAGGAAGCTAAAGCCCAAGATCCCAGACCACAATGATGCTCATCCTATGGCTGAGGACATGAAAATCAGAAGAGATTCAGGGCTGAGGAAGTGGAGAGAAGCAGATCCGTATGCTTCAAGGAGAAGAACTGTTGTTGATTACAGGTTTCACACCAAGGAACAGCAAGATTTTTATGAGACAGTGCTGCTAGGTAAGAAGCCCATAGTGTGTGACATGAGATGGGTTGATTGGAAATATATCAAGGAAAACGAAGAACACTATCCTGGAGTGTATGACAGCTTCAAGGGTTGTGGAGTTGCAGACTTTGTTGGGCAGAAGCTCACAAAGTGGAATGAAGAGCTCATCATGCAATTCTACTCCACAGCACACTTCTATCCAGATGGCAGGATAGTGTGGATGTATGAAGGCACTAGATACCAATCTACAGTTGCTGAATGGGCTCAGCTGATCAATGCCCCAGAAGAGCAGGAAGATGAGTTAGACATATATGCCAAGAAGAAGATGGACCACAACTCTATGTCCAACATGTACAAGGAAATTCGAAACAAGGCACTTGATACTTTCAAGTTTGGGTCTGTACATTATCTTCTGTCAGGGTTGCCAACTATCAATTGGATTTTGAGGCACACTCTGTTGCCCAAGTTAGGTGATCACAAGATGAGCAGAGGCCATGCAATCAACTTGCTTCATATCTTTGATGTGCCACAGAAATTCAAAGTCATGAGCCTCATGGTAGAGACCATCAAGAGAACTGCAGCAGATCAGAAGAGGAGCTATGGTTATGCCCCTCAGATCCAGGAGCTAATTAACTCCAAGATGGGCACAGTCATATACCTATTGGACAAGGAACATTTGCATATTCATCCAGATTTTGAAGATAATGAAGTTGTGATGAACAAGGATGATCCATCATCAGTTCATGCTCAAGCACAAAAGGAGAAGGCAAGGAAGGAGAAAGCTGCCAAGATGCCAACTCAAGAGGAGGCATTTGAGTATTTCCTGAAAAACAAGCAAGACCAGCTTAGTTACTTGATTGCATCCACACTGAGGATTGAGAAAGGATTGGCCACCCTCACTCAGAATCAGAAGAGCTTAGAGAGGATCATAGAACAAAAGTTCTATGACATGGATATCAAAGTAACAGAGATTCAGTCTACAGTGGAGCAACTTCAAGATGACATGCAGGAGAGGAGAGGGAAGACTACAACTGATGCATTTGCCAGAGTGCCACAAGCTCAGAGGTCGACTGCAGTGCCAGTTCCTGACACCAGAGCCACCACCTCAGCTCTAGCCACAGCACCAGCCCAACCAGCTTCAGCATCTACTTCAGCTCCAGCTCCAACCGCGTCTACAGAAGACTTCGTCCTTGGAGTGATCCAGACTCCACCACCACCAGAAGATCAAGCCTGAGAGTCGATCTAGCACTATGCATTTTCTAGGAACTTTTTGGTAACTTGTTGCCAAAGGGGGAGAAAAATGTATAGATCATAGGCTTCGAGAGAGAGAGTGTTGCTTTTATTCTCTCTTGCTTTATTTGGTGTTTTTTCAAACTTTGTTTGCTTTTGGTTGAGATACTTTGATATGCTTGTGAGACATTGATGATCATGTGTTTGATCATAAGCTACACTTATGCATGCTTGATATATCTTATCTATCTTATGTGATCATTCACTTTCTTTGGTGATGAGTGCATGTATTTCTTTCTTATCTTTTTGAGTGCTCCACCAAGATGTATGTGACATGGAAGAGTAACCCATGACTCTAACTCTTTGTGCATTTGTAGTCCAAAGCAAATTCTAAATATGCACAAATTTAGGGGGAGCTCTTACTTATCACATACTTCTCAAAGCAACGATATATTTCATTCTTATTATTATTTGTCGAAGCTTTGATCTATATGTTGTCATCAATTACCAGAAAGGGGGAGATTGAAAGTGCAACTATCCCTAGGTGGTTTTGGTAATTCATAACAACATATAGCTCACTGAGCTAATGCTATTCCAAGATGATCATTTCAGGAAAGCTCAATGATTGGCATGGCATGGATGGTGAAAGTGGAACCCTCAAAATGCTAAGGACAAAGGATTGGCTCTAGCTCATATGCTCAAGACTCTTCATTTTACATTTTAGTGGTCCAAGATCACATTGAGTCCATAGGAAAATCCAATACTATCAAGGAGGGATGAGGTGTTGCTTAATGAGCCTCTTGCTTCATGTGCTTAATGATATGATCCAAAATCCTCAGCTACTTTCCCATATCCACATTTGACCTAAACCCAAAGCCAAACTCGGCCCTACCGATTCTTTCAACCCGGCGCCACCGAGTTTCACTTGTCATAGCCACTGCCAAACCCTAAGCAAATCGGTTCTACCGATAGGGATCTCGGTCTCACCGAGATGGGATTGCAATTTCTCTGTTTCCTTTTCGTAACTTTTTGGTCTCACCGAAAGAGCGGATTGGTCCCACCGAGATTGCAATGTAAACTCACTGTTTCCTTTCGTAACATTTCGGTCTCACCGAGAAGAGCAAATCGGTCCCACCGAGTTTGCCTGACCAACCCTTTGGTTAGCTTATTACCAAATCGGTCTCACCGAGTTTGCGTAATCGGTCTCACCGAGATTATGTTATTCCCTAACCCTAACCATATCGGTCCTACCGAGTTGCATGTTAGTCCCATCGAAAATCTCTAACGGTCACTAGGTTTACTATTTCGGTCCGACCGAGTTTGTTGATTCGGTCCCACCGAGATTGGTAAATTGTGTGTAATAGTTGGATTTTGTGTGGAGGCTATATATACCCCTCCACCTCCTCTTCACTCGTGGAGAGAGCCATCAGAACACATCTACACTTCCAACTCATATGTTCTGAGAGAGAACCACCTACTCATGTGTTGAGGCCAAGATATTCCATTCCTTCCCCTTCTCCGCAGCCGAGTACCTCCTCGATGGAGCCATCACACCAAGGCGGGGCAAGAATTGAGGCAAAGGAGAAAACAAGAAGAGATGGACTGGAAGGGCATGCGCCATGCCGTACTTATAGCCCGCGAAGGCCAACCGCCGGCCTCCACGATCACAGGTAATTATGACACGATCTGCATGCAGGGACCTGTCCAACTCGCGCGATCACCGAGGCATCGTTGGGAAGTGGAGACGCCCACGTCCCATCAACCGCCACGCGGCGCCCAAGGCCGCAGGCTGTTAGGGCCCGCGGTGCTTCTCCCTTGCCCTTTCGCCTCTCGGCACGGCCAAGTCCATGCGCGCCTTGGGCCCGGGGGCTACTGTCGGTGTTCTAGGAACGGGGGTCCCCAGACTTGCCTGCCTGCGGCCTACGGCGTGGCTCAAAGGAGGCCCAGCATGGCCCATCTTCATCAACACAAGACTCAAGACCCTCGCGAGGGGCCAAGCCTCGCGGGGCGGACGACACGGCGCATCCTCAAGCGCAGCCTCCTCAGGCTGGCTCGCGAGGAGGTGGAGAAATCAAGACAGGGTACCTCGCGAGGTGCCCATGACGCAAGCCATGACGACTCAGGGCGCCAGGCGGGCGCCAGCGCGCGCAGCGTCCTTCTTTCCTCTTCGGTGCAAAAGGGGCAAGCACAGCCGTGGGGTACCGAGGCATCAGGCAAAGGTTGCCATTTCGGTGCAACGAGACCAAGACCAGGCGGACTACGAGACGGAGGTCACCATGGAGCCCAGCACGGCGTCACCGCAGAGTCTTTCGCAGGCGAAGACCAACTTTAGTCAGGACAAGTGTACTTGCTGTTCCCCTTCAAATTAGCCCACCATTGATGGCGCCCTTCCCGCTCAATATTTGGGAAGAGGCCCAGGGCCTTTGCCTTTAAACAGGACCGGCCACCCACATAGCAAGGGGTTCGGTTGGTCCGGCTAGCAAGCAGAGAAAGTGAGTGAGTGAGAGAGAGAAGGGTGACTGAACTCCTCCTAGCAGTTCATCGCCCCAGCCAAGAACGGACCCTCGCGAGGCTGTTCTTCCTTGTATTGTTCATCATCACCAGCCCCAGGAGGCAATCCACCAACCGCACACTGGAGTAGGGTATTACACCACAACGGTGGCCCAAACCAGTATAAACCTTGTGTCTCTTGTGCAATTCTTTTAGTAGTTTAGATCTTTGTGAGACGGGGAGGTAGAAGGCGTGATCTCCGCGCGCACCCCAGTGTTCGAACCTTAAGGGTCTGCCAGAACCCGTGATCCGACAATCCTCACAACATGCAACCTAGCCAATGCCTTTATGAGTTTGAAAATTACATTAAAAAACAAGTTCACTTCAATGCAAATGTTATGAAACAACTGAATTACAATTCTGATATGATTGCTCGCTTGAGTGACTTGTTATTTAGAATCTCAAATGATGTTAGAGGTGTTGGAAAACATGCTTCAATGGTACAAACCTAGTTAGAACAAGTTGCTAAATCACAAAAAGAATTGCTTGATGAAATGAACAACAACATACATGACTTTGTTGTTAGAGTTGCAACTAGGGGAGGTAAAATGACTCAGGAACCACTTTATCCCGAGGGACACCCAAAAAGAATTGAACAAGATTCACAAAGGAATAACACCACTGCACTTAGTCCTTCTAAAAGGAAGAAGAAAAAGAAAAATGATAGGACTTTGCATGCTACTAGTGAATCTGAAGTAGAAAAACCTCGTGATAATGATGTTTCTATTCTGATACTGAAACTCAATCTGGTAATGAACATTCACCTAGTGATAGTGAAAAAGATAATGCTGATGTTCATGAAGATACTCAACCAAACAATGAAAAAGAACCAGATACTGATGTTGAGATAGAACCTCTAGTTGATCTTGATAATCCACAACCTAAGAATACCCAATATGATAAAAGAGACTTCATTGATAGAAAACACGGTAAAGAAAGAGAATGGTGGGTTCAAAAACCTATGCCATTTCCACCCAAGTCAACTAAAAAGAAAGATGATGAATAATTTGAATGATTTGCTGAAATGATGAGGCCAGTCTTTTCACGCACTCGCTTGACTTACATCCTTAAAATGCCTCCTTATGCAAAGTACATGAAAGACATCATCACCAATAAGAGAAAATACCGAAAGCTGAAATCTCCACTATGCCTGCTAATTATACTTTTAAATATGGAGTACCCAAAAAACTTGGAGATCCGAGAATACCAACTATACCTTGCTCCATCAAAAAGAATTATGTAAAAACTACTTTATGTGACTTAGGAGCTGGTGTTAGTGTTATGCCTTTCTCTTTATATAAAAGGTTTGATTTGAATAAACTCACACCTACTGAATATCTTTGCAAATGGCTAACAAATCAACTGCCATAGCTATCAGTATTTGTGAGGATGTGCTCGTTATTGTTGCTAACGTTACTATTTTGACTGACTTTGTTATACTTGAGATGGCTGATGACGACAACATGACGATTATCCTTGGTAGACCCTTCTTGAATACTGCAGGGGCTGTTATTGATTGCAATAAAACTAAGGTCACTTTTCATATCAATGGTAATGAGCGTACTGTGCATTTTCCGAAGAAACAATTCCAAGTGAATGGTATTAATGTTATTGCAAAATCTCCGACAATCACCATTGGAAGTTTTCATCTACCTCTACCTACTGTTAAAAAGAAATATGAAATGCTTATTGTTGGGGACATTCATATCCCCGTTGAGGTAACTAAGTGATTTAATAAAGTTCTTCGGTTTCATGCTAAACAAAAGTGATTGTTAATAAGACTTGATAAACCTTATTAATGGATCACTTTTCAGAGGTATGAAGTTGATGAATTTAGTAAGCACTACCTTCTGTTCCTACTATTTGTTTTCTGTTTTTATTAGTTAAATAAAATAAAATGCCATGTTTTTTTGTTTCTTGAATTTCCCATGCAATAAAAATATGACCCAAAAATAAAAGTTCTCAGAATGCCCTGAAAATTTAATACGATTTTTTTTCTGAATATTTGAGAATTCCTGGTGCAAATAATATCAAAGGGAGGTGCACAAGGTGGGCACAACCCACCTGGGCGTGCCAGGACCCCCAGGCATGTCCTGGTGGGTTTGGTCCCCACATGTGCTCCCTCGCTTATCCATTCACACCACATCACCAGTTACCTCCAAAAAATTCTCCATTGCTCTCTCTCTCTCACTCACGTGTTCTTGCTCTCAAACCCGCGGATTTCGATCTCTTTGCTCGCAGCTCTGTTTTCAAAACTGTTTCGAGAGATTGTTGCTTGGTATGTGACTCCTCCATTTGTCCTATTTTTCCAGAAAAATTTGCGGAGAAAGAATTATCGCATTCCATGAGACAGAGCCGCCGTCACCTCATGTTCTTCACCGGGAGGCCAAATCAGGAGTTCGTTTGGGGCTCCGGACAGGGGGATCTTCGTTCTTCGTCATCACCAACCATTCTCCATCGCCAATTCCATGATGCTCCCCACCGGGAGTGAGTAATTACTTCATAGGCTCCCTGGTTGGTGAGGAGTTGGATGAAATTCATCATGTAATCGAGTTAGTTTTGTTAGGGCTTGATCCCTAGTATCCACTATGTTCTGAGATTGATGTTGTTATGACTTTGCCATGCTTAATGCTTGTCACTTTGGGCCCGGGTGCCATGATTTCAGATCTAAACCGTTTATGTTATCACCATTATATCCATGTTCTAGATCTGATCTTGCAATTTATAGTCACCTACTACTTGTTATATATGATCCGGCAACCCCAGAGTGACAATAGTCGGGACCACTCCCGGTGATGACCGTAGTTTGAGGAGTTCATCTATTCACGGTGTGTTAATGCTTTGTTCCGGTTCTCTATTAAAAGAAGGCCTTAATATCCCTTAGTTTCCAATATGGACCCTGCTGCCTTGGGAGGGTAGTACAAAACCTCTCATGAAAGTTCTTTCCATAAGCACGTATGACTATTTATGGAATACATGCCTACATTATATTTATGAACTGGAGCTAGTGCCGTATCGCCCTAGGTTATGACTGTCACATGATGAATGGCATTCAACAAATTACCGATCCAATGCCTACAAATTTATTCTATATTGATCTTGCTATGTTACTACTGCTATCATTACTGTTGCACTAGCTACAAAAATATTGCTATCACTGTTACCGTCACTATTGTTGCTGTCACTACTATCAAAATTATCATACTACTTTGCTACAGATCACTTTGCTATAGGTAATTAATCTCCAGGTGTGGCTGAATTGACAACTTAGCTGCTAATACTTACAAATATTCTTTGGCTCCCCTTGTGTCGAATCTATAAATTTGGGTTGAATACTCTACCCTCGAAAACTGTTGTGATCCCCTATACTTGTGGGTTAGCAGTGGCCTTCATGGGACCCAAGCGGCGGTGGCCTCCCAAGTTCTACTTCTCCTCGATGATGGCGACGGACGCGGAGGCGCTGGCCACCAACTCGTGGCTCTCTGTGTACCCGGCTTCTATCTCTACTTGCATGGCGCGACCGTCGGCCTGGGAGTCTCGGCCACAGAAATGGGAGACGCGGTCGCAGACACGAGAGGCACGGTATGAGGCGGTGCCGTGGATGGCAGCAACGACGCCTATGCGCCGCTCCTCATCAATCTGGCCTGGAGCGGCGAGTTGCTAAACCGTGCACCGGCTTGGGGTGGCAACTGGCTCCGTCGGGCGAGGGAAGCGAGGTGGATCAGCGAGCTGCATAGCTCATATCCGGCAGGCTCGGCGGGCCACCCAGCCGGCTTGGATGCGGGATAACTACTCTTTGTAAGCCAGAGTCATGAACATACGTGTGTCTAGAGTGGGTTTCTCAGCTTCCAGACGGGTTTCATGGAGGCGTTTGAATGCAGCAAGGAGGTGTGCTCAGCCGGGCATGCAGCGAGCGGCGCCCTCGACTCTGACGTACGACACCGTACCATTCTTCCACTGACGTGTGGGCTCTTTGGGTACCTGGCCTGCATGTTAGTGACCCAACGCAGGCAGCGCACAGCAGAGTAGCTTTTGGTGGGCCAGGGCGGTCAGAAGCGGGCATTTCATAAACCGATGATTTGTTCATTGTGTGTGATGATGTCTACTACGCAACCTTCTTCTTATAGACGTTGTTGGGCCTCCAAGTGCAAAGGTTTGCAGGACAGTAGCAAATTTCCCTCAAGTGGATGACCTAAGGTTTATCAATCCGTGGGAGGTCTAGGATGAAGATTGTCTCTCTCAAACAACCCTGCAACCAAATAACAAAGATTCTCTTGTGTCCCCAACACACCCAATACAGTGGTAAATTGTATAGGTGCACTAGTTCGGTGAAGAGATGGTGATACAAGTGCAACATGGATGGTAGATATAGGTTTTTTAATCTGAAATTATAAAAACAGCAAGGTAACTAATGATAAAAGTGAGCGTAAACAGTATTGCAATGCGTTGAAACAAGGCCTAGGGTTCATACTTTCACTAGTGCAAGTTCTCTCAAAAATAATAACATAATTGGATCATATAATTATCCCTCAACATGAAACAAAGAGTCACTCCAAAGTCACTAATAGCAGAGAACAAACGAAGAGATTATTGTAGGGTACGAAACCACCTCAAAGTTATCCTTTCTAGATCGATCTATTCAAGAGTCCGTAGTAAAATAAGAGGAAGCTATTCTTCCCGTTCGATCTATCATAGAGTTCGTACTAGAATACCACCTTAAGACACAAATCAACCAAAACCCTAATGTCGCCTAGATACACCAATGTCACCTCAAGTATTCGTGGGTATGATTATACGATATGCATCACACAATCTCATATTCATCTATTCAGCCAACACAAAGAACTTCAAAGAGTGCCCCAAAGTTTCTACCGGAGAGTCAAGACGAAAACGTGTGCCAACCCCTATGCATAGATTCCCAAGGTCACGGAACCCGCAAGTTGATCACCAAAACATACATCAAGTGAATCAACAGAATACCCCATTGTCACCACGGGTATCCCAGACAAGTAATACATCAAGTGTTCTCAAATCCTTAAAGACTCAATCTGATAAGATAACTGCAAAGGGAAAACTCAATCCATTACAAGAGAGTAGAGGGGGAAAACATCATAAGATCCAACTATAATAGCAAAGCTCGCGATACATCAAGATCGTGCCAAATCAAGAACACGACAGAGAGAGAGAGAGATCAAACACATAGCGACTGGTACATACCCTCAGCCCCGAGGGTGAACTACTGCCTCCTCGTCGTTGAGAGCGCCGGGATGATGAAGATGGCCATCGGTGAGGGATCCCCCCTCCGGCAGGGTGCCGAAACGGGGTCCCGATTGGTTTTTGGTGGCTACAGAGGCTTGAGGCGGCGAAACTCCCGATCTAGGTTATTTTCTGGAGGTTTTAGTATTTATAGGAATTTTTGGCGTAGGTCTCACGTCAGGGGGGTCTCCGAGTCGTCCACGAGATAGGGGGGCGCGCCCAGGGGGTGGGCGCGCCCTCCACCCTCATGGACAGCTCGGGACTCTTCTGGCCCAACTCTTTTACTCCGAGGGCTTCTTTTGGTCCATAAAAAATCGTCAAAAATTGGCACGTCAATTGGAATCCATTTGGTATTCCTTTTCTGTAAAACTCAAAAACAAGGAAAAAACAAAAACTTGCACTGGGCTCTAGGTTAATAGGTTAGTCCCAAAAATCATATAAAATAGCATATAAAACATCCTAGATGGATAATATAATAGCATGGAACAATGAAAAATTATAGATATGTTGGAGACGTATCATGTGACATCATCTATTTCATGTATATAAGCCTACTATATAATGTAAGAGAATTTTAAAATTTTCATACATACGTTGATAGCCCATTTGATACGTTGTGTTTCATAAAGACTGCTGCAAACATCAATGTTCTGCTTTTCACATATAAGATTGATTAATACCCGTAACAATCCATGTCCTTAACAACGGGTGCATGCACGTATAGGTTGAGCACATATCTTGTGTCGTGTGCTTTGTGCATGTAGGCGTGCGAGTGTTGCGTGCATGCATGTGTACGTTTCATTGTTACATGCATGTGTGCGTACGTGTGTTCATTAGTGCATGTGTACGTGTATGTGTCAGTGTTGTACGCCTGCATGCATGCGTGTGTTCGTGAGTGCATGTGTACGTGGCAGTGTTGCTCACCTACAGGCGTGCGTGTGTTCATGTGAGTGTTGCGTGCGTGCATGTGTACATGCAGAGTGAGGCTACACGTCAGTCGACTGACTTTTTCATCTCTGGTCAGTCGATTTTCTAGCCATTGGATACGAAATCAAGGGCCTCCAAGTTCATTTTCATCCTCCACCCCCCTGAGGCGCCAGCCACCATTGACCGAACCACCGGCCCTCGCCGCCCGCGGCTGCCGGCGCTCCCGCGCCGCCTTGCCGGCCCGAAACCACTCCCCACCGCCGGTCCGCCGCCACCCCGGCCATCCCTCTAGGCCCCCCATGCCGAGCTTTTTCTCTGGCGATCCCCACACCACCTCCCAATCACCGCGCCCCACCGTCGGCGACTGCCAACCAGAGGTCTCACGACTTTGAATCCCCACCGACCACTAATTTATTACCATTTCTGTCATTCATATACGTGCTGACGGGTGGGCCCTATGGTAATGTGCGCTGTTGAATATGGATCGTTTGACTGGTCAATTGATAGTGTCATCAACAAATTACGGAGCTGTATGGTGAGCCAGTGACTGTATGACCACCATAAAATGTATTTTATTAACACAGTACAGACTCAAACTACCATTTATTTCTTTCATATACACGCTGACAGGTGGGCTCCATGGTTATGTGCGTCGATGATGCAACTCTAGTTGCGCCACATGGAACGTTTGATTAGTCAATTGATCGTGTCATCAACAAAATACGGAGTTGTACGGGTGAGCCAGTGACCGTATAATCACGACGTGTATTTTTTTAACACGGTACAGACGCAAGCTCTCATATATACATGCAAGCACTCACCGCTATAAGCGTACACACGGAGACCATACCCGTATGAGCACCTTCGAGAGAGTGAGCCAGCATATGATCTTGAGATTTTACGAGGTCACCATAGGTGCCTCGTAGTCGAGGGGAACGTCTCCTCCCACTGAACGCACATCGCCGGAAAATACAGAAATTAATCCAGGATAAATGCGAGCACTAGGACTTTAACCCTGGTGGGCTCGGGAAACCACTGTCCTCCTAACCATCCAACCAGAGGCTGGTTAGCACCACAAAATATATGTGCTGACCGTGATGAGCTTATTCTGAAGTCCAGTGACCATATCGTGCGTTCGCTTCAAATACAATGACCGTAAGTGTCGTCAACAAAATACGGAGCACGCATTAAATACAATGTCCGTCAGTGTCATCAACAAAATATGGAGACGTATCGTGAGCTAGATACCGTATGATCACCATGAGAATGTATATGGTGACCGTAATGAGCATATTCTGAAGTCCAGTGACCGTATAGTGCTTTCACTTGAAATTCAGTGACCGTCATGTGTGAATGTGTCAGGGGCATGCATATTTTTAGAGGGCCGAGAGATAGTTTGTGTGTGTACGTGAAAGTGGTGTAGAAAGAGGGGGTGTCCGGTGGAGACAAGGAGAGATATGCTCTTCGTTTCTCTTTTCCGTGACTAATATTTTAGGAGAAAATATAAACATTCACAATGCAGAACAATTTTTTTTGGATGCACCATACAATTAACTTTCATGTATAACATTGCACTCTAGTATATGCTTATTTACTTAGTGGGCGATTGCGTGTGTGGTGTGGTGGGCACATCATTTCTAGTTGTGGTGGGTCAGCATGAGGACTCATCGGTTGGTTCCATCCTGCACCACATAGGTTGGACCGAGACACATTATACGAAGACCCATGTGGAGGACTCAGCGTAAACACTACTGCAGGATGCGGCTAATGCGACACTACGATCAGAGACCCTTCGATGAAACTATGTGCGATGCAATAATCGCAAATGGTGGTGTAAAAAACCGTCAAAAAAGGTGCAAAAAGTTTGCGATGGAGGATGCATCAAACACGGTTCAGATTTTAGTTGCGTGTGCGAAGGAGGGATACGGTTCAGTTCAATTTATTGTTTGCGATGAGGAGGAAGAAAAGAAACAGGCAGCCAGATGAAGGTGTGTGCGATGTACAATATATGGTTCACTCGGATGAACTATTTGTGATTAGGCAACACAAAAGAAACGGTCAGCCAGATCAAGGTGTGTGAGATATATGGCATGCGTTTCACTCGGATGAACTGTTTGTGTTGAGACAAGGGAACAAAAACGGTTCAACTTAAGAAGATGTGTGTGATACATGGTAAACAGGTCTACAATCAGAAATGTGTGCGAAGACCGATAATAACACAGATGGTTGCTGCTAATAAGACGTGTGTGTTGTGCGATGGGATTGCATACAGAACAACAACATATATATATATATATGTGTGTGTGTGTGTGTGTGTGTGTGTGTGTGTGTGTGTATACATATATAGACACACACACACACACTTATAAGGACATGGTTGCATAACCAAATTAAACATCCACTTACATAGGTGGCTACTGCAACCATGGCATTTGCACACACCAAAGTAAACTATTACATGCATAATTACATAGGTGGCCACTACACACATGACATTTCCACACACCAATAAAGTAAACTATATATTACATGCATGATTAACTAGCATAAACCATCATCTGATCATCATCTACTTCTTGTGACGCTTGCTCTGCTTGTGGCTCGATCCGGGCTCGTCAATTTGGGTAACGAGGCACTTTCCTCATGTCAACGATCTTCCTGTGCATCACATAGCATGTGTACACGCTCTTGGCCGCGAACCTGAGGTGAGGTTCATCTAGTTGCCGCATCCAGGCCCTGTGCCAGGATACGACACTTGTTCTCTGGGTATCCTGCTTCATCTTTTCGTAGTAGGGGTAGATGATGGCCGAGGCGAGTTCAACCAGGGAGTCCTTCTTCGTGCTGCCCCAGACCCTATAGTGGTCACGTATTTCGACAAGGATCTTGCAGGCCAAGCCCGTAACACTGAGAGCTTTTCCATCGTCGGTGGTTTCCACCGTGGCGAACTTGTAGTCGGTGTTGTTGACAAACCTATTGAAACGGTCGCAAGGCTCTGTGGCCATGCAGTAGTGGTAGATGAGGACATGATTGCGCACACACAACTGGGCGACGGCAACCTTATGATCTATGCCGGGAATACCGGCGGTGTACTGGAGGTCGATGCCGAACATCTTGTACTTGTCTCGAGCAAGAAACTACTCAACGTTGTTGATGTAGTCATCCACCACGGCCGGGTCGATGGTGTACACCACCAAGAGATCCGTCTCACTCACGTGGGTCTCCACTCTATGCTCGCTGAACTCCATCAGGACGCGAGTAGAGCACTCCGCAATCGCCTCAACGGCGAGCAACCATATATATATGTCGGAAAAGGCAATGCCTAGGAGGCGCTTAGGCACACTTAGGCGCTAGGCGATGGTCAAATGCCTCGCCTAGGGCATAAATGTGAGTCTAGGCAGTGCAAGCAAAAAATTGTCTACCCAAGCAAGAAATCATACCATACTGCACTGATATGCCAAACGGGTCATATTCCAATGGTAGTACCTAGTAGTTAGCTTATTTATATGCCATAAAATTAATACCAATACACATATAATAACCACAGATACACCCTCATAGTAAAAATTATATTACTGCCTAGGTCGTGCCTAGGACGCTTAAGCACCGCCTAGGCACTAGGCGAAGGCCAACCACCTCACTTACGCCTACCGCTTTTTCCAACCTTGATATATATATATATATATATATATATATATATATGCATATAGCAGTTGAACATGCAAGGAAAAGCTGTCCACAAGCCGAGTGCGCCAACGGACGCGAGTAGAGTGCGTCGTGGCGCCTAACGGCGAGTACAGCGCGTTGCGGTGCCTAACAGCGAGCAGAGCTTGCCGAGGGACGCGTGCAGAGGGTGACACAGTGATACGTGGAAAATAAGACGAACTGTGCGAGCGATGTCGGAGACATCAAGCACGAATCAGATTAGAGTTGCGTGTGCGATACGTGGCATACAGTTGATCCATCCGAGCTGTTTGTGATGGTATAAGCCGCGTGTGTTGCGGGCAAACGCTTGTTGGTATATAACCTTAAATTGAACCAAAAAAGTGTTAATGCATGTTACAGAAATTGTATAACTGGAAACTATCTTTAAATACGAATCCAACGATATAATCTTTGGTGACATGCATTCGTATTTTATTAGTTAAATCCTACTTATAAACCAGGAAGGGGGTATAGTAGGTAATTAAATCGCATTTTTGTGTGTATTAAAGGTATGTGTATGTGTCCTTACGTCCTCCTCTCGCACGTCTTGTCACCCCGCTACCGCAGACGGCTTACAGTGCAAGCTTGCACAACGTGGGGGGCATTCTTTTGGCCAAACGGTGGCTCGAAGTGGCGCAACCTCGCAGGTTCCCGCGCAAGCTTCCTACACGCCTCGGTGAAATCCCCCAAAATCCCAATGCTTACCGGCCAGCTATATAAACCCTCACGCCGGCGAGTCCTGGGTCGCATTTTCCCCTCCCTCCCTGTAGCTTATCTCGTCTGCTTCTCCCATAATCATCAATGGCACTGGTACGTTGTCATCGCTCAGCCACTCTGCCGTCATTAGAGGACAGCTCCAGCTGGGAGGCTACACCACGACGGAGGTTCAGTCCCCGGTGTAGTGTAGTGCGCGTGGCGTCCCTGTTGGGTGTGCGCGGAACACCCACCACACGCTCCGCCGCCAGTGCCCGCCACACAACCATCGAAAGCCAGGGCCATTGCCCGCTCCGCCGTCGTGGCCCGAAAGCAGGAGGTGGCCGTCGTGGCCGCCACCGCACTGCCGGCCATCACCCGCTCTGCCATCGCGGCCCGAAGGCGGGAGGTGGCCGTCGTGGCCGCTACCCCACTACCAGCCGTCACCCGCTTCGCCACCGCGGCCCGAAGGCGGGAGGTGGTCGTCGTGGCCACCACCCCATCATCGGTCGTCGTGGCTGCCAGCCCACCGTCGACTACCAGGATCATCACCTGCTTCACCACCGCTGCCAGAAGGAGGGAGGCGCAAGTGGAGGCCAGCACATGAGTCCGCGACCTTGAGCGCTACATTGAGTTCCTGCGGGAGGACGAGGAGCGCCTCGTCGAGCTTTCGAAGAGCCTTACCACAGCCATGGCCGCAGCACACGCCAACCCAGAGGCGAGGAATTAGGAGATCTACAAGCAGTCCGGCCGCTTTGAGAGGGATCGTCTGGAGCGGCAGTGGGCATCCGAGCTGGCGAGCATCGTTGAACGTGCAACAGCAGCATGCACCGTATTGCATTTGTCCAGCTCGTCGGTGGGCTCCTCCTCTGCCTCTTACTGAGCGCGCTCGGCAGAGGAGAGGCTGCCGGAAGTAGCACAAAGCCCCTCTGTAGTAGTAGTAGTATTTTGGGGCTATTTTGTTTCGTTCATCTGACTATAGATGTGTGGTGGCATTGTACAACGTACATAAAATTAGCTAGTATATAAAGTTGAACTAGCTATTTCATTACATGGTTGGCAACAATTGGGGAAAAGTTTGGTCGGTTCAGCTGTCGAGTTGAACTGTTTGTATCAACTAGATGATGCCCCGCACGTTGTTGCGGGAATATTTTGCAATATTTTAATGAGGTTTTTGGTTACACGAAACATCAATACTTGAAGTAATAGTTTTTGGAAGTATATAAGAAATTGATGTAAATAGTATAATAGAATGGAATTTTACATGCATACATGGTTGCATGTAAAGTGAATTTTTAATATACAGAGTTGCATGTTGAGGTGTGCCATTTTCTATGCATGTTGAATGATGAGGTGGCATGCTTGCATGTTGAGAGAAATATGTTAGTGGGGGCTAGCTATTTAGATATAGAAGATTAAGAACGACTGCTTAATCTATGAATGAAATCTATGCTTAATTACTGAATTTTAGTTGCAAAAATTAGATATTGGTAGTGATTTTTAGCTTCATATTTTGACAAATCATAGTGTTACAAGGATTGACAAATGGCAATGTTACGAGATCAACAAATGTCAATCTTTCCAGTTTGACAAATGGCAACATACCCAATATGACAGATGCAAATCTTACCAAATTGTTTGTACGTGGTTGCACACAGGTCATCCAAAACAACCGTTTGCGTTGACGGGATGCACAAATCCTGCGCTGCGAATTTCCCTCGACTTAAGGGGGAAGAGTGAGGCGGCGCGTCATGTGAATGGTTAACAGAACCCACACAATTTAAATCATACAAAACCTTTGAGATGTTACAGTGGCAGCTATTTGTTTCAAAATGCCTTTGTTGGCTGTTATTCGAGTGCGCCTTCTCCCAAAATGGACACGAAAAATACCACATCATGTCAGGTGCCATTCCATTATAACATGCCAACTTTCATGAATTTCAGACGAGCTTTAGATTTACTAGAATTTAAAAACAAAGTATCACAACATTTTGCCGGCAATCAACAGTGCCCTGGTGTTTGAAATTCATTCCCATTTCTTGCATGGGACCTAAACATGCACCGAAGGACACCAATTTGATTTTTCAAAAAAATATGCATTGGAGCATGTGCATGTAGTTTAAATTTGAATTATGCACATAAAATGCCTAGAAATCCCATTTAATGTATCAAAATGTCCAAATGAACCTCGAAAAATTCCAAAATTAAACATAATACTCCTATTATTCTATGTTGACACTAGAATATTTTTGAAAGCAATAAGAGGCAATGGATATCGTTTCGTCCCCAAAGGTGGCACGTTCCCTACCGAAACCATCACGCTTGTTGTGAGAAGCTCTTGTTTGTGAGAAGCTTATACCCAAACCTACCCCAAATGGGACAACATTTTTACCACGGCATGTTGATGCCACTCCATGATAGCATGCCAAGTTTCATGAATTTCAGATGAGTTTTGGATTTAGTAGAATTTAAAAACCAAGTATCTCAATGTTTGCGGCCGAGTGATAGTGGTTGGGTGTTTGAAATTCATTCTCATTTCTTGCATGGGGCCTAAGCATGCACCGAAGGACACATATTTGATTTTTCACCCAATTTATATGCACTGGAGCATGTGCATGTAGTTCAAATTTGAATTATGCACATAAAATGCCTAGAAAACCCAGTTAATGTATAAAAATGTCCAAACAAACCCCAAAAATACTAAAATTAAACACAGCACTCCTGTTGTTATATGTTGACACTAGAATTTTTTTAAATCAATAAGAGGCAATGGATATTGTTTCATCCCCAAAGGTGGCACGTTCCCTACCAAAACCATCACGCTTGTTGTGAGAAGCTCTGGTTTGGGAGAAGCTTATACCCAAACCTGCCCCAAATGGGACAAAACATTTACAACGGCATGTTGATGACGCTCCATGATAGCATGCCAAGTTTCATTAATTTCAGACGAGTTTTCGATTTACTAGAATTTAAAAACCAAGTATCTCAATGTTTGCGGCCGAGTGATGGTGGCAGGGTGTTTGAAATTCATTCCCATTTCTTGCATGGGACCTAAGCATGCACCGAAGGACACATATTTGATTTTTCAACCAATTTATATGCACTGGAGCATATGCATGTACTTCAAATTTGAATTATGCACATAAAATGCCTAGAAAACCCAATTAATGTATAAAAATGTCAAAACGAACCCCGAAAAACTCAAAAATTAAACACAACACTCCCGTTATTCTATGTTGACACTAGTAAAATTTTGAAAGCAATAAGAGGCAACGGATATCGTTTCGTCCCGAAAGGTGGCACGTTTCCTACCGAAACCATCACGCTTGTTGTGAGAACCTCTTGTTTGTGAGAAGCTTATACCCAAACCTGCCCCAAATGGCACAAAATTTTTACCACGGCATGTTGATGCTGCTCCATGATAGCATGCCAAGTTTCATGAATTTCAGACGAGATTCGGATTTACTAGAATTTAAAAACCAAGTATCTCAATGTTTGCGGCCGAGTGACGGTGGTAGGGTGTTTGAAATTCATTCCCATTTCTTGCATGGGACCTAAGCATGCAACCAAGAGACAGATTTGTTTTTTCAACTAGTTTATATGCATTGGAGCATGTGCATATAGTTCATATTTGAATTATGCACCTGAAATGCCTACAAAACCAAGTTAATGTATAAAAATGTCCAAACGAACCTCGAAAAATTCCAAAATTAAACACAACACTCCTGTTGTTCTATGTTGAGACTAGAAAATTTTAGAAAGCAATAAGAGGCAACAGATATCGTTTCGTCCCCAAAGGTGGCACGTTCCCTACTGAAACCATCACGCTTGTTGTGAGAAGCTCTGGTTTGTGAGAAGCTTATGCCCAAACCTGCCCCAAATGGGACAAAAATTTTACCACAGCATGTTGATGCCGCTCCATGATAGCATGCCAAGTTTCATGAATTTTAGAGAAGTTTTGAATTTAGTAGAATTTAAAAACGAAGTATCTCAATGTTTGCACCGAGTGACGGTGGCAGGGTGTTTGAAATTCATTCCCATTTCTTGCATGGGACCTAAGCATGCACTGAAGGACACATATTTGATTTTTCAACCAATTTACATGTACTGAAGCATGTGCATGTAGTTCAAATTTGAATTATGCACATAAAATGCTTGGAAAACACAGTTAATGTATAAAAATGTCGAAATGAACCCCGAATATTTCCAAAATTAAACACAACACTCATGCCGTTCTATGTTGACACTAGAAAATTTTTGAAAGCAATAAGAGGCATCGGATATCGTTTCGTCCCCAAAGGTGGCACATTCCTAATGAAACCATCACATTTGCTGTGAGAAGCTCTGGTTTGTGAGAAGCTTATACCCAAACTTGCCCCAAATGGGACAATTTTTTTACAACAACATGTTGATGCCGCTCCGTGATAGCATGCCAAGTTTCATGAATTTCAGACGAGTTTTAGATTTACTAGAATTTAAAAACCAAGTATCTCAATGTTTGCGGCTGAGTGTTTGAAATTCATTCCCATTTCTTGCATGGGACCTAAGCATGCACCGAAGGACATAGATTTGATTTTTCAACCAATTTATATGCACTGGAGCATATTCATGTACTTCTAATTTGAATTATGCACATAAAATGCTTGGAAAACCAAGTTAATGTATAAAAATGTCCAAATGAACCCCAAAAAATTCCAAAATTAAACACAACACTTATGTGGTTCTATGTTGACACTAGAAACTTTTTGAAAGCAATAAGAGGCAACGGATATCGTTTCATCCCCAAAGGTGGTACGTTCCCTACTGAAACCATCACACTTGTTCTGAGAAGCTTTGGTTTGGGAGAAGCTTATACCCAAACCTGCCCCAAATGGGACAAAATTTTTACCACGGCATGTTGATGCCGCTCCATTATAGCATGCCATGTTTCATGAATTTCAGATGAGTTTTGGATATACTAGAATTTAAAAACTAGCTATCTCAATGTTTGCGGCCGAGTGACGGTGGCAGGGTGTTTGACATTCATTCCCATTTCTTGCATGGGACCTAAGCAAGCAACCAAGGATATAGATTTGATTTTTCAACCCGTTTATATGCATTGGAGCATGTGCATGTAGTTCAAATTTGAATTATGCACCTGGAATGCCTACAAAACCAAGTTAATGTATAAAAATGTCCAAACAATCCTGAATAATTCCAATTTTTTTGACGACACACCTGTAGTTGCATGTTCACTGCGGATAAAACTTCTAGCAATTCAAACACTATCCTTTGCAGTTGTGACCCCATTTTGTAATTCAAATCAAGACAAAAAAATTAAGTGTATCGCACACAGTTTATTATCACCAACTGTGTGAGATGCAGCACGAAATATCTTGGAGCACCGTCGGAGTGTCAAGCACACTAGCCCGCTCCTCAAATATCATTTCACTGTTCAGTCGTCACCGGTGAAAGATGGGGACGTGGACCCGCGGCGTGAGGGCAACTTTGGCGGCCCACTCCAGCGAGAGCGCTGCTGCAGCCACCAGGCACGTGCTAACAAGCTTTGTGAGGGCAACCGCAATCTGCGTCAGGGAGGCCAAGGCAGCCCAAACGGCCGCTGTTGCTTCTTAGGCGGCGGCAGCAACATCTGCCTCAGGGATAGCAATTGGGGAGATGTACAGCGGCAGCCTTAGCCCTGATTGAGGCCGCCCATGACCATGTCGAGGCCGCCACGCCTAGCTCATGCCGGTCACTGCACAAATCGAACCAAGCTTCTCCGACAACGGTCGGAAACCCACAACCGAAGACTTGGCAATCGCCGAGAGATTTCGAGCAGCCGTCCGTTCCTGCGCGACATACCTTGGCACGACAGAGCCCGCCAAAGCCCAGATCATGACTGCCCATGCCCAGCTCGTGCCAGCCTATTCCAAATATATGGCGGACACGGATGGCGAGATGCTTGCCGAGTATGGTGCGATTGATACCATGGAGCCCCTTCCCTAGGAGACCGTCGGGGGCGAGCTGGACATGGAGGCGGCGGCGGAGATCTACGAGCACCAGGCATAGTAGTACTCTTTGTTTTGTTTAATTAAGAGTGCCGGTCTTTAATTTGTTAGAGTAATGTTTACGTCAGCTAGCTCTTTTTAATTGTAAACTTGCTCAATTAATAAGTGCAGGTGTGTTGTAGTCTCCTATGTGTATTCAAATTATTCAATGACATGGATGACCACTGTAACCAGGGAAATTCGAACCAAAATTTTTGACGTTCAAACTCATCACACACAGGTTAAGCTATCTGAATCGTTTGTAATGTTCACATATCGTACACAGTTTTGAATAAGGGATCGTGTCTGATGACACTTTGCGTGCCAGTTTTTTCACTGAAGCGATTCCAAATTTTCAGCTTCCACGGAAATATCTACCTCCCCGCCCCCTCCCCCTTACCGAAAGACAAATTTCCCCTGTTTCCTGTTTTCTTTCCAAGTTGAAACCTTCACTCCTTGCTTGCAGCGCTGCCTCCTTGCCGGCGACCCTCCTTCACGCTGCTCGGGATCGCCTATCCAGGCAGGTAATCCAGACCTGAATCCCATCCGCCTCCTCCTTCCATATCCCACATGCCCCGACCGTCGATGCGACACCTTCCACCCAAATCACCGACCCTCCACCAAATAAGCGCCGCCCTAAGCCATGGTGCATGCTATATAGCCAGGATCTCAAGGAGCATTTGGCAGCGGAGAAGCAAATCCCGGCCGCACGCGCGGATGAGGTCGCGATGGCTGCCATTCGTGTCGACCCCAGATCTTGGAGGAGCACCTTGCCATCGAGGCCACCGTCGACGCCTCGCGCGCCACCGACGCGACGCGGTTGGCTGTTTGGTTCAATTCTGCAATGCGATGTTCAATTGGTGTGGGTGCATTCTTTTATTGTATACCATGTGAGAAATAAATCGAATTGGTCGTACTAAATACATGAGAAACAAATGCAATTGCTATATTTCCAAGTTGTTAAGCATGCCTGGTTTGGTTAACTGTCTGATCTTCTATTAGGACTATGTTATACTGTGCAATGTGGTGCTCAGTTATGTTTGGTTCATTTGTTGTGGTGCTTAGTTAACTGTTTGGTTCAATTCTGCAATGCGATGTTCAGTAGTTGTGGGTGCATTCTGTTATTGTATACCATGTGAGGTATAAATTGAATTTGGCTGTAGTAAATACATGAGAAACAAATACAATTTCTATATTTCCAAGTTGTTAAGCATGCTTAGTTTGGTTAACTGTCTGATCTTCTATTGGGAGTATGTTATATTGTGCAATGTGGTGCTCTGTTAATGTTTGGTTCATTTGTTGTGGGGTTTAGTTAACTGCTTGGTTCAATTCAGCAATGCGATGTCCAAATGTTGTGGGTAGAATTTTGTATTGTTGTGCATGTGAGGAATAAATCAAATTTGGCTGCACTTAATACATGATAAACATATACAAGTGCTATACTTCCTAGTTCTTAATTATGCTTGGTTTGGATAAATGGGTTTTCCATGTGGCTTGAATTAATCTGATGAATCTGCAATGTGCTTATTTTTCATCAACATATTTTACTAATAACATGCAAACCCTTACTTAACTTGATGACTAAATACCTTATATGTGTTGCAGGGAAACAATGGGAAGCACTGAGGTTTACAATCGAGGTTAGCACGTGCATGGTCCATTCTCTAATAGCACATTATTGTGCAATTGCAGGAACCATTCAAATATTTTGGTTTTAAACAATTTGGTCTTGCACATGGTCCTGCTGTCAGAGGTTTTGACCCACTGTTCGACCCTTTTGCATATGGGGAAATGAGTTGTCCATGAATATCAGTCAAGTCAAGAAACTCAGAAAGATTGTTAGGATAAAGAAATTAGCGACAAAAAACAACAAGATCTTTGTCTGCACAATGAAGAAGACATCACTTCACTACAGGATGGTACTAACTATTATACCTTGCCTTTTCTATTCCTTTGCCCCATTTCCAATATAGAGAAGATATTTATGCACATCCTTGTTTTCAGGCCTTTCCAAAGCAGTTCACTGATGATTACTTCTCAAACCACCTGTATGGTCAGGAGGGGAGGAAGGTATTCATACAACACCCATGGTTCAATATTGAAGTGTTCCTGAAGAGGACGAAGGATGGACGGTCAATCATCCACATGCACTGGCCTAAAGTTGCAAAGACCTTCAACATCAATGAAGGCTCAATATTCGACTTCTGCTTCAGCAGTTTTCCAGATGAGATACATCTGTCTATGAATCATCTATGATGCTAATTTCGAAAGGTTATAGATGTTGCATGTGAAACTTGGTGCTCGTGTAGTTGTGTAATGGGGTAGCTAAGTGCTAAAGCTATTATGTTGTACTCTGATGTATTTCAATTATGAAAATGAAATGTATTGTGTGCTTAATATGAAATGTCAATTAGAGTAATAAATGGATTATTAATAATCGGATAATTGGCCTGCTAATTGGGTTTTTCTATTGCAAACGGTTATTGAGAAAACATTGTGGGCGATGATGGAAGGATGCTCCGCATCAGATGACCTCAGGCAACGCACATAATTTCTAGGAATAAACCGTGTTGGATTAATGAACAATCTGTAATGCCCCGAGACCGTTGCGCCAGATGTCTTCCATTTATTCGCCATCGTTGCCATGTCATTTGCTTGCGTGTTGCACTTTGCCATGTCATCATATGCATTTGATCTGTATGTTTTTCAAAACTTGCATCCGGTCATTTTCTCCATTGTCCATTTCGGGTTCCGACACTCCCACACACACTCGTCGCACCTCCCGGATCTTGTTTCGTGAGCGGGATAAAAACATTCTTGGAATGGGCCGAGATTTGTTCAGTGGTCTTGGCACATCACCGGTAGACCGCCTGTCCAATTTCATTCCATTTGGAGGTCATTTGATGCCCCAATGGTTAACCACGTTAACCGCCGGACCCCTCTCCCTTTGCAGCCTAGCACCCCTTCACAATAGCCCACTAGCCCAACTAGACCCCATCCATGCTCTTCGCCGTTGGATCACGATCGTGTGGGAGAAAACCGCACCTTAATAGCCCTCTCCTAGCTCCCAGGATCTATATAAAGGCCTCCCCCTCCTCAAATCACGGGCAAACCCTAGACCTCTCCCCTCCACCGCACCTGACGTGTCCAGCCGCCGCGCCCGCACCAATCAGGCGCCGCCACATCAGTGCCTGCACTGCCCCACTTTGCTGCCAGCCCGTGAGCCTAGATCGGACCCGCGTGAGCCCGGATCCGCCCGCCGCCGTGCGCCGCCTCGCCGAGCTCCTCCACTCCGGTCGCCGCCGACCGGAGCGCCGCAGTTCGCCTCCACCGCGCCACCCCGCCGTCGGCCACCGCCACCACCACCGTCACCGGTGCGCCACCGCCATCGTTAATGCCATCTTTACAGTGGTGTAATCCATGTATTTTTATATGGGTGTTGGTGACTAACACAAGCATGCAAAGTAGGGTACTCTGTTCCTGATTTCAGTGATGATGATTTCAGCTAAGTCTGAGCCTGCTATATTATGTTGCCATATTAACTTGATGCTACTAGTGAATCCATGGATAATCTGGAGATGCTCACTAAGGATGTTTTGAAGATCTTGTTACGCCCTATCCATCCATGCCCTTGTTTGCAATTATGGTTTGGTGTATCTTGTATTGACCATGCTCCAAATTTGCTAAATAATGTTTCTGTCAGCATGTTATCAGTAATTTCAGTTTACCATGTGAATATCTAGTGATATATACATCCTATGACCATGCTCTTGCCTCTATTAGCTTCATAATTATGCCTCCCAACTGTTGGTTGCATTCATATGCTATGAAATGCTTTGTGGTGAGTTGCACAAGCTCGCAAACATGCCTACTTTTCGCTGTTTCTACCATGTTCACTAAATTCCACCAAGCCTGTGAATCTGTTATAACTTGCGATCTTGTCTTGATGAATGCCATTGATCTAGAGGTTATATGGAGATGCTTAGTCATCATGCTTTGCCATGTTTAACCTGTAATTTAATGCAATGCTTTTGTTTGCCATGATCTTGCATTGTAGCATGTTTGTTTCATGCCCCAACATGTCAACATGTTATTCCTACTCACATGTATGCCCTGTTTTTCACCAAGTCTTAATCCGTATTGTAAAGTTGCGTTTCACATTGATCTCATTGGATTAATCCTGATGCCTATGAACCTGAACCTTGATTCTAATTTAAGTATGTAATCTGTACTTTGAGTGCATATCAAGTTTGTGTCCATATATTTCCTGTAGCATCTTGTTTCCTCGATTGCAAAGTGCTTAGTTGATGTTTTGGGCAGATTGTGTTTGAAACTTGTATTGAGTGTATGTGTTGACCCGTGGCTCCGTTTGGAGCATGCTCGACATGAAACTTGCTTGGTTTTGCATGTAGTTTCATCATGACATGTTGCATCCATGTTTTGGAGTGCTTATGATTGTGTTTTTCTTGCATTTGCATCAATGCCATGAGACGTGATCATCTTGTCTTGCTCATATCTTCTAGGTCGTAGCTCTGAATTAATTGAACCTTATATGTAACCTGACTAGAAAGACGTGATCATCTTGGTGCACCTTAACTTGCTGTCTAACAACTTTAACATAATGTTGTGTTCAGATCAGTACCAAATTTGAAATTTGCATATGGGGAGTTTCCGGAGTTGTTGTATGTTGTTTCTGGCCTCATTTAAACTTGCTTTGATGTGGGGTTCTTGTATGCATCATCTCTTGCCATTAGTAACATCATGTAGCCTTGTCATGAATCATACTGGGATGAGCATCATGCGAGGTTATGTGTTGTGCGTTTACCATGTTGTTTGCTTCTTTCCGGTTGCGCTTCTTCTCGATAGTTCCTGTTTCGTTCCGATCGTGAGGATTCGTTCAACTACACTTGGTTCGTCTATGCCCGTTCGTCTTCTTCATGGACTCGTTCTTCTTCCTTGCGGGATTTTAGGCAAGATGACCATCACCTTGGACCTCACTACTATCTTTGCTATGCTAGTTGTCTCGTTGCTATCGCTATGTCGCGCTACCTACCACTTGTTTATCAAGCCTCCCAAATTGCCATGTCAGCCTCTAACCTTTTCCACCATCCTAGCAAACCGTTGTTTGTCTATGTTACCGCTTTTCTCAGCCCCTCTTATAGCGTTACTAGTTGCAGGTAGTTCCATGTTGGGACATGGATATCATGGATATCATGGGATATCACAATATCTCTTTTTTAATTAATGCATCTATATACTTGGTAAAGGGTGGAAGGCTCGGCCTTTTGCCTGCTGTTTTGTTCCACTCTTGCCGCCCTAGTTTCCGTCATATCGGTGCTATGTTATTTGATTTTGCGTCCATAACACGATGAGGGTTTATGGGCCCCTCTTGACAGTTCGCTTTGAATAAAAATCTTCCAGCAAGGCCCAACATTAGTTTTCCATTTGCCTAATAACAACTAAAACTTGCATAGGGACCGGCTAGCACCCGAGGACTCTTAATCAACCCCCGGGCCAGAGCTCCTCATGAGTGCTGGTCCAAACTAGAGCAATGTGCTGGGCCGCCCCGGGGCAACCTAAGTTATTTTTGCACTTGTACGCGTAGCTCATCCGTCGTGGCCTGAGACGAGATACATGCGGCTACTATCAGGGTGTCGGCATGTCAGGAGGTCTTGCTGGACTTGTTTTACCATTGTCGAAATGTCTTGTGCACCGGGATTCCGAGTCTGATTGGAGGGTCCCGAGATGGACAATTGTCTCCACGGATCGTGAGCTTGTCATGTGCTAAGTTGGGACACCCCTGCAGGGTTTAAACTTTTGAGAGCCATGCCCACGGTTTTGTGGCAGATGGGAATTTGTTAATATCCGATTGTAGTGGACTTGAACTAAACTCAATTAAAATACACCAACTACGTGCGTAACCGTGACTGTCTCTTTTCGGGTGCGTTCAAGTGGAGAATACAGTTGGGTTATGTTTGGACATAAATAGTTCATGATCACTTCTTGATCATTACTAGTTTGCAACCGTTTGCGTAGATTCTAATATTACTCTTGTAATCGTAAGTTAGCCACCATACAATGCTTAGCCGCTTGCTGCAACCTCACCACTTATCCATTCCATACCTATTAAGCTTTGCTAATCTTGATACCCATGGTAATGGGATTGCTGAGTCCTCATGGCTCACAAATTACTACAACAACGGTTGCAGGTACAGGTAATGCGATGATCATGACATGAGAGCGATGTTTACTGGTTGTGGAGTTTTTCTTCTTCGTCGTCGATCTTGGTATAGGTTCTTGGTGGGCAGCCTGGGCTAGCAGGGTGGATATCGTTTGAGCTTTTGTTTGTGTTTCATCCGTAGCTAGATGTTGTTCTCATGTATGATGTTTGATGTATTCCTGTGGCATTTGTATGCCTTTGTATGTATCCTCAACTATTATGTAATGGTACGATGTAATGATATCCCCCTTGCAAAGTGTTTCAGTATGCGGCTCTATCCTTGGTGGGACCTTCGAGTTCCTCTCGGATAGGATCACATATTGGGCATGACAAGTTGGTATCAGAGCCTCGACCGACCAAAGGAGCCCCCTTGATTGTTTGTAGTTGGCTATTGTTGAGTCTAGAGGAAAACTGTTCAGAGTCTAGTTATATCGGAGAGTAGGAATTATTTTTACTCCTCGGCCCCTTCATCGCTCTGATGAGAAATCTTGACGTAGGTGTTTTGACTTACTCCTCTTCCCCTTCAAACTTTATTTAGGATCATATAGTTATTTTTCCGATCATTGTGATGTCAGCTCTTTTCATCCGGTGCATTTCTCGTCAAGTTGACTTGATCCTCTTCATCTTTTGCGAGATCAATCCTCAGTTCTTTATCAACGACGTTGCTCCCCGTATGAAGTTGTCTTTATTTTTCCCACCCGGCCACCCTTTTTTCTTCTTGGAGCCAGAGTCTGTAATCGAGTATCCATCCTACTCGTGCAAAGCCTTTATATTCTTTCCTCAATTATTTCAACCGGCAATTTTCCTCTTCAAGTTATTCATCGATTCCCCATTCCAAGTTGCCTTTGTTTTTCCCGCCCTCCCACCCCTTTTCTTGTCGGATTCTAAGCCTCTATTCGTGCATCAATTTCATTTGTGTGGAGCCTCTTCAGTCTTTCCTCAATTGTCTCAACCGGTGAATTCTCGTCAAGTTGATCATTGTTCGTCGACTCAATTCAAGTTTTTGGTGTTAATCGTATTCTTTGACTTGGCTTAAATGTTTCCCCTTGCTCGTCATTCAATCGTTCCAGAGTTCTGAAGACATCTTAGATGATTCGTGTTTGCCTTCAATTATTTCGAGTTTGTCACCACACTCAAGTCTTTGAATTGTTCCGGTGCATCATCTCTCTTCTTCAATCCTTTCCAACAGTGTTTCTTTTCAGTGGGCCCTAACCCACAACTCTTTTCCCAGGATCTTACCCGACTCTTCTAATTTTTTCGGAGTTATTCTCAAATTCTTTTTGAAGCTTGACGTAAGAATGAATTTCATCTGTCAGATGCTTTTTCAAGATCGATCAAATTATTTTCATTGTCGGCTCAACCTCTTTGTTTTTCATTTTCCAGGGGTATCTCAACAATTTTGGTGGTGTTCCTCATCTTCATAATCAGCATTGAAGACCCAAGAAGAATTTCTCTTAAATCTTGTCCGTTCTCTCGAAGATTCATGGTGCTAGATTCATGTTATCCTCTCGAATTATTCCGGTTGTCAGAAATTATTTTCTTATCCATCCGACACATTTAAGGGGTTCATTCCCTTTCGCGATCATCCAGAGGCCATCATTCCAGAAGAATTCTTCGTCCTCGCCTTCCAGCTATCATTCGTGCTTTTTCTAATTCTTCCCGATGAGGAATTCTCTTTCTTCTTTCATTTTCAAATTCTTACGTACGGTGGTTCGTTCATCATTCCTATTCCTTTGTTATCATATCAGTTCATTCATTCTTCCCAAATCGTACCGGTGGTTCGTTCAAGACCTTCTCAAGTGTGTGCTATATCTCTCTTCAATCCTTTTCAAGTAGAATAAGTTGCATGCCAAATCCGTTTGTCATCAATTAAATTTGATGAGGATAAGCATAACGTAATTCTTGTTCTACTTCATCGTGGTGAAGTAATTCCTTCCTTCGGAGATTGTTCATGACGAGTAATATCTCGGTTCTAAGTTGTTTTTATTTTTCTTTTCTAGAGTTCCAAGTTTTTCTCACTTGTCTCATCGCGAACCTCCATCTAAATCATCATAAGGCTTTAATATTATTCTTTTCATCCATAAATTCTATCTCATCATGCTTTTGTTACCAGAGTTCTTCACGGTGGTTCGTAAGGATTTAATTCGTTCTTCAAGTGCTCATCAAGATTCTTGTTGGAGGAGCACAAGTATCTTTTCCTCTTGCGTCTCGAAGTGCAATTAATTCTCCGTATTCTTCTGAAGTGGAGTTTTCCATTTCTTCGTTCTTCTGAGCTATTCAATCATTTCCGTTTGTGGCCGGTTATCACCTCATAATTTTGAGATGTTTTCCATAATCCCACAACAAGCTTACTTTTCGTCGTTGAATTTCCAACAACTTCATTCAACCCTTCTTCGTAAGGATGCTTTTCAAACTCAATTGTGGTAGAAGTTTGTGATTTTCTTCTCCTTTCTTTTCATTCCACTCTTTCCATTCTTCCGGAGGCGTTGTGTTGTCCCTCTCGTCAAGTATCGTTCAATCTTGTCAACTTCATGTTCTATTCCATTACATGTTCAACTGGGATGCTATCACAATTCTTTCGTTCTTATTCCTTTTCTATCTTGTTCTAACCGGAGTGGATTTAGAGTCTATCGTATTCCTTGAGCTTTTGATTCTTGTCATAATTGTCATTCCTCTTTTCTACATGAGTGCTCTCTACCTTGGTCATCTTCTCTCTAGCGCTCTTGTTTTTACCTTATCCTATTTTCTTAAGGTCTGCTCCTAAGTTCTCGGATGAGATCTTCTGTTAGAGGAGGAGAGTTGTAACGCCCCGAGATCGTTGCGCCAGATGTCTTCCGTTTATTCGCCATCATTGCCATGTCATTTGCTTGTGTCTTGCACTTTTCCATGTCATAATATGCATTTCATCTGTATGTTTTTCAAAACTTGCATACGGTCATTTCTCTGTTGTCCGTTTTGGGTTCCGACACTCCCACACGCCCCGTCGCACCTCCCGGATCTTGTTTTGTGAGCGGGAGAAAAACCTTCTCAAAATGGGTCGAGATTTGTCAAGTGGTCTTGGCACATCACCGGTAGACCGCCTGTCAAATTTCATTCCATTTGGAAGTCATTTGATGCCCCAACGATTAACCGCGTTAACAACCAGACCTCTCTCTCTTTGCAGCACAGCACACTTTCACAACAGCCCACTAGCCCATCTAAACCCCCTCCATGCTCTTGGTGTGGGCGAAAACCGCACCTCAATAGCCCTCTCCTAGCTCCTAGAATCTATATAAAGGCCTGCCCCTCCTCAAATCACGAGGAAACCCTAGACCTCTCCCCTCCACCGCACCAGATGTGTCCACCGCGCCGTCGAAAATGTCCAGCCGCCGCGCCCGCACCAATCAGGCCATGAAATCTGTGATGAGCCCAAACTCTGATAAATAGCTTGAGGCGATGCCCCAACGATTAACCGCGTTAACAACCAGACCTCTCTCTCTTTGCAGCACAGCACACTTTCACAACAGCCCACTAGCCCATCTAAACCCCCTCCATGCTCTTGGTGTGGGCGAAAACCGCACCTCAATAGCCCTCTCCTAGCTCCTAGAATCTATATAAAGGCCTGCCCCTCCTCAAATCACGAGGAAACCCTAGACCTCTCCCCTCCACCGCACCAGATGTGTCCACCGCGCCGTCGAAAATGTCCAGCCGCCGCGCCCGCACCAATCAGGCCATGAAATCTGTGATGAGCCCAAACTCTGATAAATAGCTTGAGGCCATGAAATCTGAGATAGGATTCATGTATGAGAACAAAGTGTGGACTTTGGTGGACATGCCCGATGATCGGCAAACCATAGAGAATAAATGGTTCTTCAAGAAGACGACTGGCGCTGATGGTAATGTTACAGTCCACAAAGCTCGACTTGTCGCGGAAGGTTTTCGACAAGTTCAAGGAGTTGACTATGATAAGAATTTCTCACCCGTAGCGATGCTTAAAGTCTGTCCGAATCTTGTTAACAATTGCCACATTTTATGATTATGAAATCTGGTAAATGGATATCAAAACTGCATTCCTTAATGGATTTCTTAAAGAAGAGTTGTATATGATGCAACCAAAAGGTTTTGTCGATCCTAAAGGTGCTAACAAAGTGTGCAAACTACAACGATCCATCTATGTACAAGTGCAAGCATCTCGGAGTTGGAATATACACTTTGATGAGTTGATCACAGCATATAGTTTTATATAGACTTGCGGTGAAGCCTGTATTTACAAGAAAGTGAGTGGGAGCACTACAAACTTTCTGATAAGTATATATGAATGACATATTGTTGATTAGAAATGATGTAGAATTTTTTTGGAAATCATAAAGGATTGTTTGAAGGGAATTTTCAAAGAAAGACCTCGGTGAAGCGGCCTACATATTGGGCATAAATATCTATTGAGATAGATCAAAACACTTTATAAGACTTTCGATGAGTACATACCTTGATAAGATTTTGAAGGAGTTCAAAATGGATCAATCAAAGAAGGAGTTCTTGCCTGAGTTGTAAGGTATGAAGTTGAGTAAGACTCAAAACCCGACCACGGCAGAAGATAGAGAGAGAATGAAAGTCATTCCCTATGACTCAACCATTAGTTCTATAAAGTATACCATGCTGTGTATTACACCTATTGTGTACCTTTCCATGCGTTTGGCAAGGGGGTATGATAGCGATCTAGGAGTGGATCGTTGGACAACGGTCAAAATTATCCTTAGTTACCTAAGAGGACTAAGGAAATGTTTCTCGGTTTGGGAGGTGATAAAGAGTTCGTCGTAAAGGGTTACGTCATTGTCAGCTTTAACACTGATCCAGATGACTCAGATTCTCAATCTGCATACATATTGAAAGTGGGAGCAATTAGCTAGAGTAGCTCCATGCAGAGTATTGTACACAGAGAAATTTGCAAAATATATACGGATCTGAATGTGGAAGACCCGTTGACCAAACTTCTCTCACAAGCAAAACATGATGACACCTTAGTACTCTTTGGGTTATAATCACATAGCGGTGTGAACCAGATTATTGACTAGTAAACCCTGGGTCTTGGTTACATAGCGATGTGAACTATGAGTGTTAATCACATAAAGGTCTGAACTATTGGTGTTAAATCACATGGCGATGTGAACTAGATTATTGACTCTAGTACAAGTGGGAAACTGAAGGAAATATGCCCTAGAGGCAATAATAAAGTTGTTATTTTATATTTCCTTACAACATGATAAATGTTTATTATTCATGCTAGAATTGTATTAACCGGAAACTTGATACATGTGTGGATACATAGAAAAAACATAATGTCCCTAGTAAGAGTCTACTAGACTAGCTCGTTAATCAAAGATGGTTAAGTTTCGTAACCATAGACATGTGTTGTCATTTGATGAACGGGATCACATCATTAGGAGAATGATGTGATGGACATGACCCATCTGTTAGCTTAGCATATTGATCGTTCAGTTTTAATGTTAATGCTTTCTTCATGTCATATACATATTCCTTTGACTATCAGATTATGCAACTCCCGGATACCGAAGGAATACCTTGTGTGCTGTCAAACGTCACAACATAACTAGGTGATTATAAAGATGCTCTACAGGTATCTCCAAAGGTGTTTGTTGGGTTGGCATAGATCGAGATTAGGATTCGTCACTCTGAGTAGCGGAGAGGTATCTCTGGGCCCTCTCGGTAATACACATCATAAGAACCTTGCAAGCATGTGACTAATGAGTTAGTTGTGGGATGATGTATTGCGGAACGAGTAAAGAGACTTTCCGGTAACGAGATTGAATTAGGTATAAAGATACCGACGATCGAATCTCGAGCAAGTAACATACCGATGACAAAGGGAATAACGTATGTTGTCATTACGGTTCGACCAATAAGGATCTTCGTAGAATATGTAGGAGACAATATGAGCATCCAGGTTCCGCAATTGTTTATTGACCAGAGAGGTGTCTCGGTCATATCTACATAGTTCTCGAACCCGTAAGATCCGCATGCTTAACGTTCAATGACGATTTTGTATTATATGAGTTATCTGATTATGTGACCGAATGTTGTTCGGAGTGCCGTATGAGATCACGAACATGATGAAGAGTCTTGAAATGGTCGATAGGTAAAGATTCATATATAGGATGATAGTATTCGGGCACCGGAAGTGTTCCGAGGGGTACTGGGTACATATCGGAGTACCAGGGGGGTTACCGGAACCCTCGGGGGGGGGGGGAGATATGGGCCATATGGGCCATAAGAGGGAGGCACACCAGCCCACAAGGGGTGGAGCTCCCCCCTTAGGTACTAGGCCGAATTGGAGAAGGAACAAGGGGGGATTCGCCCCCCTTCCTTTCTCTCTTCCCCTTCCCTTTTCTCTCCAATGAAATATGGTAAGGGGGAGGCCGAATTGGGAGGACTCCAAGTAGGATTCCTCCTACTTGGGGCGCCCCCTTGGCTGCCTCTCCTCCCCTCCAACCTATATATATGTGGGTGGGGCACCTCTAGAACACACACCAACAATTGTTAGCCGTGTGCGGCGCCGCCCCTCCACAGTTTACGCCTCCTGTCAAATTCTCGTAGTGCTTAGGCAAAGCCCTGCATGGATCACTTCACCATCACTGTCACCACGCCATCGTGCTGACGGAACTCATCTACTTCCTCGACACTTTGCTAGATCAAGAGTTCAAGGGATATCATCGAGCTGAACGTGTGTAGAATTCAGAGGTGTCCTACGTTCGGTGCTTGATCGGTCGGAATGAGGAGAAGTTCAACTACATCAACCGCATTGTCAAACACTTTCGCTTTCGGTCTACGAGGGTACATGGACACACTCTCCCCCTCTCGTTTCTATGCATCTCCTAGATAGATCTTGCGTGAGCGTAGGATTTTTTTTGAAATTGCATGCTATGTTTCCCAACAATAACTCTACTGGGCCCAATTCGGATAGGCCATAACGGGCTGTGAGTTAGCGGGTTGTAAATGGGCTATATGCGAACAGGTCATTAACAGGCTTTCTGTGTGCCGGCCCGCTACCTTTTGACCAAGTCAAATGGGCCAGCCTTTTCACCTGAATGGGCCTCTTTTGGGCCGTGCCATGTGTCGACGTATCATAGGCGCCTCCCGTCCAATGAGTGGATGACATATGTCCCAACGCTAAGCCAACATGTGGTTCCTCTGGCCATTGATAATTTTACACGTGAAAATCCCCATTGGTCCAGGCTGTTAACGGGTTATCGGATCCAAACCAGAACCCGATAGCTTAATGGCGACCCGTTATGGAGGATGCCACGTGTCGATTACCCTTGACGAAAGCACGTCCATGACACGCCATTTATCATCATGGAAGTGGACACTTCCGGGATGATAATTTTGGTAATGTCATGGAACACTTCTATGACATCACATGTATGACTATCTTGATTCTATCATAAAATCGTCATGGATGTACATGCATGACAGAAAACATGACCTACTATGACAAACACATATCATCACGGAAGTGTATTTTTTTGTAGTGGTTCCACCAATCCAACTCTCTGCCCCCACGATAGGCGCCATACTTCATCAACTGCCCGGTTCTGCTAATCCAGCGTTCTGGCTCTTCTGATCAAAACACTACCACCATGACCGCCCTCTTTTGCTGACAGTTATATTATGAGTTTATGAGTTTTGATGTACCGAACTAGTTCGGAGTCCCGGATGAGATCGGGGACATGACGAGGAGTCTCGAAATGGTCGAGACGTAAAGATCGATATATATGATGACTATATTCGGACATTGGAAAGGTTCCGAGTGATTTGGGGATTTTTCGGAGTACCGGGGAGTTACGGGAATTCGCCGGGGAGTATATGGGCCATACGGGAATAGAGGAGAGAGGCCAAAAGGAAGAAGGCGCCCGCCCCCCTCTGGTCCGAATTGGACAAGGGGTGCAGCCCACTTTTCCTTGTTCCTCTCCCCCTCTTTCCTTCTCTCCTACTACAACAAGGGAAGAAGGAGTCCTACTCCCGGTGGGAGTAGGACACCCCCCTTGGAGTGTTCTCCTCCTAGGCCGGCCGCCTCCCTCCCATGCTCCTTTATATACAGGGGAAGGGGCACCCCATAGACACAACAGTTGATCATTTATCTCTTAGCCGTGTGCGGTGCCCCCCCCCCCTCCACCATAGTCCTCGATAATATCGTAGTGGTGCTTAGGCAAAGCCATGCGACAGTAGAACTCTTCCCCGAAATTCTGCTGGATCAGAGTCCGGGGATCGTCATTGAGCTGAACGTGTGCTAGAACTCGGAGGTGTCGTAGTTTCGGTGCTTGATCGGTCGGGCCGTGAAGATGTATGACTACATCAACCGCGTTGTGCTAACTCTTCCGCTTTCGGTCTACGAGGGTACGTGGACAACACTCTCCCCTCTGGTTACTATGCATCACCATAATCTTGCGTGTGCGTAGGAAATTTTTGAAATTACTACGTTTCCCAACAGTGGCATCAGAGCCTAGGTTTTATGCATTGATGTTGTGCACGAGTAGAACACAAGTGAGTTGTGGGCGATATAAGTCATACTGCTTACCAGCATGTCATACTTTGGTTCGGCGGTATTGTTGGATGAAGCGGCCCGGACCGACATTACGCGTACGCTTACACGAGACTGGTTCTACCGACGTGCTTTGCACACAGGTGGCTGGCGGGTGTCAGTTTCTCCAACTTTAGTTGAACCGAGTGTGGCTACGCCCGGTCCTTGCGAAGGTTAAAACAGCACCAACTTGACAAACTATCATTGTGGTTTCGATGCGTAGGTAAGAACGGTTCTTGCTAAAGCCCGTAGCAGCCACGTAAAACTTGCAACAACAAAGTAGAGGACGTCTAACTTGTTTTTGCAGGGCATGTTGTGATGTGATATAGTCAAGACATGATGCTAAATTTTATTGTATGAGATGATTTTGTAACCGAGTTATCGGCAACTCGCAGGAGCCATATGGTTGTCGCTTTATTGTATGCAATGCAATTGCACTGTAATGCTTTACTTTATCACTAAGTGGTAGCGATAGTCGTGGAAGCATAAGATTGGCGAGATGACAACGATGCTACGATGGTGATCAAGGTGTCGCGTCGGTGACGATGGTGATCATGACGGTGCTTCGGAGATGGAGATCATAAGCACAAGATGATGATGGCCATATCACATCACTTATATTGATTGCATGTGATGTTTATATTTTATGCATCTTATCTTGCTTTGATTGACGGTAGCATCATAAGATGATCTCTCACTAAATTTCAAGATAAAAGTGTTCTCCCTGAGTATGCACCGTTGCCAAAGTTCGTCGTGCCCAGACACCACGTGATGATCGGGTGTGATAAGCTCTACGTCCATCTACAACGGGTGCAAGCCAGTTTTGCACACGCAGAATACTCGGGTTAAACTTGACGAGCCTAGCATATGCAGATATGGCCTCGGAACACTGAGACCGAAAGGTCGAGCGTGAATCATATAGTAGATATGATCAACATATTGATGTTCACCATTGAAAGCTACTCCATTTCACGTGACGATCGGTTATGGTTTAGTTGATTTGGATCACGTGATCACTTAGAAGATTAGAGGGATGTCTTTCTAAGTGGGAGTTCTTAAGTAATATGATTAACTAAACTTAAATTTATCATGAACTTAGTCCTGGTAGTATCAGCATATCTATGTTGTAGATCAATAGCTCGCGTTTAGCTCCCCTGTTTTATTTTTGATATGTTCCTAGAGAAAACTAAGTTGAAAGATGTTAGTAGCAATGATGCGGATTGGATCCGTGATCTGAGGTTTATCCTCATTGCTGCACAGAAGAATTATGTCCTTGATGCACCGCTAGGTGACAAACCTATTGCTGGAGCATATGCAGATGTTATGAACGTTTGTCTAGCTCAATATGATGACTACTTGATAGTTTAGTGCACCATGCTTAAATGGTTTAGAATCGGGATTTCAAAGATGTTTTGAACGTCATGGACCATATGAGATGTTCCAGGAGTTGAAGTTAATATTTCAGGCAAATACCCGAGTTGAGAGATATGAAGTCTCCAACAAGTTCTATAGCTCAAGCAGTGAGCATGTGCTCAGATTGTCTGGGTACTACAATCGCTTGAATCAAGTGGGAGTTAATCTTCTAGATAAAATAGTGATTGATGGAATTCTCTAGTCACCATCATCAAGTTAGTAGAACTTCATGATGAACTATAATATGCAAGGGATAACGGAAACGATTCCTAAGCTCTTCGTGATGCTGAAATCGACGAAGGTAGAAATCAAGAAAAGCATCAAGTGTTGATGGTTGACAAAGACCACTAGTTTCAAAAAGGGCAAAGGGAAGAAAGGGAACATCAAGAAGAATGACAAGCAAGTTGCTGCTCAAGTGAAGAAGCCCAAGTCTGGACCTAAGCCTGAGACTGAGTGCTTCTACTACAAAGGGACTGGTCACTAGAAGCGGAACTGCCCCAAGTATTTGGCAGATAAGAAGGATGGCAAAGTGAATAAAGGCATATTTGATATACAGATTATTGATGTGTATTTTACTAGCGTTCGTAGGAACCCCTCGGTATTTGATACTGGTTCAATTGCTAACAGTAGTAACTCGAAACGGGAGTTGCAGAATGAACAGAGACTAGTTAAGGGTGAAGTGACGATGTGTGTTGGAAGTGGTTCCAAGATTGATATGATCATCATCGCACACTCCCTATACTTTCAGGATTAGTGTTGAACCTAAATAAGTGTTATTTGGTGTTTGCATTGAGCATGAATAGGATTTGATCATGTTTATTGCAATACGGTTATTCATTTAAGTAAGAGAATAAATTGTTGTTCTGTTTACATGAATAAAACCTTATATGGTTACACACCCAATGAAAATGGTTCGTTGTATCTCGATCGTAGTGATACACATATTCAAAATATTGAAACCAAAAGATGCAAAGTTAATAATGATAGTGCAACTTATTTGTGGCACTGCAGTTTAGGTCATATTGGTGAAAAGCGCATGAAGAAACTCCATGTTGATGGACTTTTGGAATCACTTGATTATGAATCAGTTGATGCTTGCGAACCTTGCCTCATGGGAAAGATGACTAAGACTCCGTTCTCCGGAAAAATGGAGCGAGCAACAGATTTGTTGGAAATCATACATACTGATGTATGTGGTCCGATGAATATTGAGGCTCGCGGCAGGTATCATTATTTTCTGACCTTCACAGATGATTTGAGCAGATATGAGTATATCTACTTGATGAAACACAAGTCTGAAACATTTGAAAAGTTCAAAGAATTTCAGAGTGAAGTGGAGGATCATCGTAACAAAAATAAAAGTTTCTATGATATGATTGCAGAAGTAAAATATTTGAGTTACGAGTTTGGCCTTGTGTTAAAACAATGTGAAATAGTTTCACTACTCACGCCACCTAGAACACCACAGTATAATAGTGTGTCCGAACGTCATAACCGTACTTTATTAGATATAGTGTGATCTATGATGTCTCTTACCGATCTACCACTATCGTTTTGGGGTTATGCATTAGAGACGGCTACATTCATGTTAATTAGGGCACCATCGAAATCCGTTGAGACGACGCCTTATGAACTGTGGTTTGGCAAGAAACCAAAGTTGTCGTTTCTGAAAGTTTGGGGCTGCGATGCTTATGTGAAAAAGCTTCAACCTAATAAGCTATAACCCAAATCGGAGAAATGTGTCTTCATAGGATACCCAAAGGAGACTGTTGGGTACACCTTCTATCACAGATCCGAAGGCAAGACTTTTGTTGCTAAATTCGGAGTTTTTCTAGAGAAGGAGTTTCTCTCGAAAGAAGTGAGTGGGAGAAAAGTAGAACTTGATGAGGTAACTATACCTGCTCCCTTATTGGAAAGTGGTTCATCACAGAAAATGGTTTCTGCAACACCTACACCAATTAGTGAGGAAGCTAATGATAATGATCATGAAACTTTAGATCAAGTTACTACCGAACATCGTAGATCAAGCAGAGTAAGATCCACACCAGAGCGGTACAGTAATCCTGTTCTGGAAGTCGTGCTACTAAATCATGATGAACCTACGAACTATGAAGAAGCGATGGTGAGCCCAGATTCCGCAAAATGGCTAGAAGCCATGAAATCTGAGATGGGATCCATGTACGAGAACAAAGTATGGACTTTGGTTGACTTGCCTGTTGATCGGCAAGCAATTGAGAATAAATGGATCTTCAAGAAGAAGACTGACGCTGACGGTAATGTTACTGTCTACAAAGCTTGACTTGTTGCGAAAGGTTTTCGACAAGTTCAAGGGATTGACTATGATTAGACCTTCTCACCCGTAGCGATGCTTAAGTCTATCCGAATTGTGTTAGTGATTGCCGCATTTTATGATTATGAAATTTGGCAGATGGATGTCAAAACTGCATTCCTGAATGGATTTCTGGAAGAAGAGTTGTATATGATGCAACCAGAAGGTTTTGTCGATCCAAAGGGAGCTAACAAAGTGTGCAAGCTCCAGCGATCCATTTATGGACTGGTGCAAGCCTCTCGGAGTTGGAATAAACGCTTTGATACTGTGATCAAAGCATTTGGTTTTATACAGACTTTTGGAGAAGCCTGTATTTACAAGAAAGTGAGTGGGAGCTCTGTAGCATTTATGATATTATATGTGGATGACTTATTATTGATTGGAAATAATGTAGAATTTCAGGATAGCATAAAGGGATACTTGAATAAGAGTTTTTCGATGAAAGTCCTCGGTGAAGCTGCTTACATATTGAGCATCAAGATCTATAGAGATAGATCAAGATGCTTGATAAGTTTTTTCAATCAGTACATACCTTGACGAGATTTTGAAGTAGTTCAAAATGGAACAATCAAAGAAGGAGTTCTTGCCTGTGTTACAAGGTGTGAAGTTGAGTAAGACTCAAAACCCGACCCCGGCAGAAGATAGAGAGAGAATGAAAGTCATTCCCTATGCCTTAGCCATAGGTTCTATAAAGTATGCCATGCTGTGTACCAGACCTATTGTATACCCTGCCCTGAGTTTGGCAAGGGAGTACAATAGTGATCTAGGAGTAGATCACTGGACATTGGTCAAAATTATCCTTAGTGGAATAAGGATATGTTTCTCGATTATGGAGGTGACAAAAGGTTCATTGTAAAGGGTTACGTCGATACAAGTTTTGACACTGATCCAGATGACTCTAAGTCTCAATCTGGATACATATTGAAAGTGGGAGCAATTAGCTAGAATAGCTCCGTGCAGAGCATTGTTGACAAAGAAATTTGCAAAATACGTACGGATCTGAATGTGGCAGACCCGCTTACTAAACTTCTCTTACAAGCAAAACATGATCACACCTTTGTACTCTTTGGGTGTTAATCACATAGCGATGTGAACTAGATCATTGACTCTAGTAAACCCTTTGGGTGTTGGTCACATGTCGATGTGAACTATGGGTGTTAATCACATGGCGATGTGAACTGGATTATTGAATCTAGTGCAAGTGGGAGACTGAAGGAAATATGCCCTAGAGGCAATAATAAAGTTATTATTTATGTCCTTATATCATGAAAATGTTTACTATTCATGCTAGAATTGTATTAACCGGAAACATAATACATGTGTGAATACATAGACAAACAGAGTGCCACTAGTATGCCTCTACTTGACTAGCTCGTTGATCAAAGATGGTTATGTTTCCTAATCATAGACATGAGTTGTCATTTGATTAACGGGATCACATCATTAGGAGAATGATGTGATTGACTTGACCCATTCTGTTAGTATAGCACTTGATCGTTTAGTTTGTTGCTATTGCTTTCTTCATGACTTATACATGTTCCTAAGACTATGAGATTATGCAACTCCCGTTTACTGGAGGAACACTTTGTGTGCTACCAAATGTCACAACGTAACTGGGTGATTATAAAGGTGCTCTACAGGTGTCTCCGAAGGTACTTGTTGGGTTGGCGTATTTCAAGATTAGGATTTGTCACTCCGATTGTCGGAGAGATATCTCTGGGCCCTCTCGGTAATGCACATCACTTAAGCCTTGCAAGCATTGCAACTAATGAGTTAGTGTAGGATCGAAAGTATGTCTAGAGGGGGGTGATTAGACTACTTGACCAAATAAAAACTTAACCTTTTCCCAATTTTAGTTCTTGACAGATTTTAACTATCTTAGGACAAGTCAAGAAATCATCACACAATTCAAGCAAGCATGCAACGAGTATATTGGCAGCGGAAAGTAAAGCATGCAACTTGCAAGAATATAAAGGGAAGGGTTTTGAGGATTCAAACGCAATTGGAGACACGGATGTTTTTCCCGTGGTTCCGATAGGTGGTGCTATCCTACATCCACGTTGATGGAGACTTCAACCCATGAAGGGTAACAGTTGCGCGAGTCCACGGAGGGCTCCACCCACGAAGGGTCCACAAAGAAGCAACCTTGTCTATCCCACCGTGGCCACCGCCCACGAAGGACTTGCCTCACTAGCGGTATATCTTCACGAAGTAGGCGATCTCCTTGCCCTTACAAACTCCTTGGTTCAACTCCACAATCTTGTCGGAGGCTCCCAAGTGACACCTAGCCAATCTAGGAGACACCACTCTCCAAGAAGTAACAAATGGTGTGTTGATGATGAACTCCTTGCTCTTGTGCTTCAAATGATAGTCTCCCCAACACGCAACTCTCTCTCATAGGATTTGGATCTGGTGGAAAGAAAATTTGAGTGGAAAGCGACTTGGGGAAGGCTAGAGATCAAGATTCATATGGTTGGAATGGAATATCTTGGTCTCAACACATGAGTAGGTGGTTCTCTCTCAGAACATATGAGTTGGAATGTTGTATGTGTTCTGATGGCTCTTTCCACGAGTGAAGAGGAGGTGGAGGGGTATATATAGCCTCCACACAAAATCCAACCGTTACACACAATTTACCAATCTCGGTGGGACCGAATAAACAAACTCGGTCGGACCGAAATAGTAAACATAGTGACCGTTAGAAATTTTGGTGGGACTGACATGCAACTCGGTAGGACCGATTTGGTTAGGGTTTGGGCATAACGTAATCTCGGTGAGACCGATTGCACAAACTCGGTGAGACCGAGTTTGGCAATAAGCTAACCAGAGAGTTGGTCAGGCAAACTCGGTGGGACCGACTCGCTCTTTCGGTGAGACCGAAAAGTTACAAGAAGGAAACAGAGAGTTTGCAATCCCATCTCGGTGAGACCGAGATCCTTATCGGTAGGACCGAATTGCTAGGGTTTGGCAGTGGCAAATGACAAGTGAAACTCGATGGCGCCGGATTGAAAGAATCGGTATGATCGAGTTTGGCTTAGTGTTTAGGTCATTTGTGGCTATGGAAATGTGGTTGAGGATTTTGGAGCATATCACCAAGCACATAAAGCAAGAGGCTCATTAAGCAACACCTCATCCCTTATTGATAGTATTGGCTTTTCCTAAAGACTCAATGTGATCTTGGATCACTAAAATATAAAATGAAGAGGCTTGAACTTTTGAGCTTGAGCCAATTCTTTGTCCTTAGCATTTTGAGGGTTCCACTTTCACATCCATGCCATGCCAATCATTGAGCTTTCCTGAAATAATCATCTTGAAATAGCATTAGCTCAATGAGCTATCTATTGTTATGAATTACCAAAACCACCTAGGGATAGTTGCACTTTCAATCTCCCCCTTTTTGGTAATTGATGACAACATGTAGATCAAAGCTTCGACAAATTATAATAATCATGAAATACATCGTCACTTTGAGAAGTATGTGACAGGCAAGAGCTCCCCCTAAATTTGTGCATATTTAGAATTTGCTTTGGACTGCAAATGCACAAGGAATTAGAGTCATGGGTTACTCTTCCGTGTCACATACATCTTGATGGAGCGCTCAAAAATGATAAGAAAGAAGTACATGCACTCATCACCAAGAATAGTGAGTGATTACATAAGATAGATAGAATGATAATATTAAGCAAACATTAAGTGTAGCTTATGATCAAACACATGATCATCGATGTCTCACAGGCATAAGGACGTAGTATCTCACACACAAGCAAATAAAGTTCAAAAAACCACCAAATAAAACAAGAGAGAATAAAAGAAACACTCTCTCTCGAAGCCTATGATCTATACATTTTCTCCCCCTTTGGCATCAAGTTACCAAAAAGTTCCTAGAAAATGCATAGTGCTAAGTCGACGCTCAGGCTTGATCTTCAGGTGGTGGTGGAGTCCGGAGCACTCCAAGGACGAAGCCTTTGGTAGACGTGGTCAGAGTTGAGGCTGAAGTGGACGCTGGAGCTGGTGGAACTGAGGCTGTGGCTGGCGCAGACGTGGTAGCTCTGGTGTCAGCAACTGGCATAGCAAACGACCTCGGACGTCGTGGCACCCTGGCAAAAGCATCAGTCGTAGTCCTGCCTCTCCTCTCATTCATACCATCCTGGAGCTGCTCCACGGCAGTCTGTATCTCTGTCACCTTGATGTCCAAATCATAGAACCTCTGTTCCATGATCCTCTCTAAGCTTGCCTGGTTCTGAGTTAGGGTGGCTAGGCCTTGCTCAATCCGCAGGGTGGACGCAATCAGGTAACCAAGCTGCTCTTGTTTGGTTTTCAAAAAATATTCAGATGCCTCCTCTTGAGTAGGTATCCTGGCAGCTTTCTCCTTCTTCGCCTTCTCCTTCTTGGCTTGTGCTTGGGCAGATGATGGCTCATTCTCAGTCATGATCACTTGATTATCTTCGAAGTCTGGACGGATGGGCAGGTGTTCCTTATCCAACAAGTATGTGCCCGTGCCCATCTTTGAGTTGATGAGCTCCTGAATCTGTGGGGCATACCCACAACTCGTCTTCTGGTCGGCAGCTGTCCTCTTGACTGTTTCCACTATGAGGCTCATGACTTTGAATTTCTGAGGTACATCAAAGATATGTAGCAAGTTAATGGCATGACCTCTGATCATCCTGTGATCTCCAGACTTGGGCAAAAGAGTGTGCCTAAGGATCCAGTTGATCGTAGGCAATCCTGATAGCAAGTGTTTCACAGACCCAAACTGGTGAGTGTCAAGATCATCTGTTAGAATCTCCTTGTACATATTTGCCATAGAGTTGTGATCCATCTTCTTCTTGGAGTAGACATCTAAGTCATCTTCATTTTCCTCGGGGGCATTGATAAGCTGTGCCCATTCAGCAACTGTGGACTGGTACCTCGTACCTTCTGACATCCAAGTGATCCTCCCATCCGGGTAGAAGTGTGCTGTGGAGTAGAATTGCATGATTAGCTCCTCGTTCCACTTTGTGAGCTTCTGCCCAACAAAGTCTGCAACTCCACACGCACTGAAGCTGTCATACACTCCAGGATAGTGTTCCTCATTTTCCTTCATGTAGGTCTAGTCGACCCATCTCATGTCACATACTATTGGCTTCTTGTCAAGCAAAACTGTCTCATAGAAATCCTGCTACTCCTTGGTGTGAAACCTGTAGTCCACTGCAGTCCTCCTTCTGGTAGCATAGGGATCTGTCTCTCTCCACTTCCTCAGCCCTGAGTCTTTCCTGAGCTTCATATTCTCAGCCATAGGATGAGCATCGTTGTGGTCTGGGATCTTGGGCTTGAGCTTCATAAGGACATGCTCTTCCTCTTCCTCTGCAGCTTCAGGCACTGGGGCCTTGTTCTTTTCAGTGGCTGGAATGCTTCTTGTGTTTCTCTTTGGTGCACTCTTTGTCTTAGATGCAGCCTTGGGTGCTTCCTTGGGCTTGGATGCAGTTGCGCCTGACCTTATGGCATCTCCCATAAGTTTGGGTGCCTTGGGTGCTGGTGCAGCAACCTCTTCTTCTTCCTCCTCATCTTCCATGATGGAGGCCTTGCCAAGCACTCTGGCTACAGTCTTGTTGACCCTTTCCTTCCTCTTTTTGCCCTCAGCAGCAACTGGCTCTGTGGGTGCAGGCTTCTCAGTTGAAGCTCTAACCTTAGACATGGGCTTCCTGCCTGCTGGCCTTTTGATTTTCAGCCCTGGCTTTGTGCCTTGAGCTGGCTCAACTCCCCTTGATGTGGCCTCCTCCTCTGCCACATAATCTTCATCTTCAGAATCAGAAGTTCTCTTCTTCCTTTGTCTAGTGGCAGCTTTAGGCAGATTGCCAGGGGTGCTCCTGCTGCCATCATCTGAAGAGCTGGAGGGACTAGTGCCCTCACTCATCACCACTTGCTGCTCTGAGAGGTTCTGGCTGTCACTTTGGTCTGACATGATGCAAACTCTGACTGCAGACCCTGTGAGTAGATTATAGATGAGATAGAGTGGATGAGCATCACAAAGTGCAGAGATTTTGCAAAAGAGTAATTCAAAAACTTAGTTTTAGTTTCCCACTGAAATCATCTCGGATCTATCGATTTTCAAACTCGGTGACACCGAAGAAGTTTTGGCACCAGAACTAGTGAACTCGGTCAGACCGAGTCATAGTTCGGTGGCACCAAGACTGCTAGGGTTTCACAGAGTTCCAAAATCGGTCACACCGATAAGTAATTCTCGGTCAGACTGAGTTTTACTTGTGCAATGGCATAAGCCAAATCGGTGGGACCGAGTTTTTCAACTCGGTGGGTCCGAGATGGTTTCGGCGGAAACCTAACCCTAAAATTTTCGAATTAAACCTAATCTACGAGTTCATTGACTGGATAGGAGTTTATCAAACGTGGAAAGAATCATGATGATCACAATGTGCTAGGAATCGGATTGGAGAATAGCACAAAGATCGAGTCCATACCCTAGTTTGGTGGAGACTCGCTACAGCGGCAATGGCGGGGCAGAATTCCCGTTGACGGTGACGGAGACCAACGACTGGGGGCGGCTGGCGGCGAGGAGGACGATCCGGAGACCCAGGAGGCAGAGCGAGCTATGCGCAGGCGAAGAGGTTTCGGAGAAATTTCCAAAATTTTGCCCATCACTATATATAGCCCGACCCTGTCGGTGTGACCGAGTGGAACAACTCGGTGGCACCGAGGTGCAAAACTGTATACAGTTATTGCAACTCGGTGTGACCGAGTGGTTCAAATTGGTTGCACCGAGATCGAAAACCTAGATCAACTTCATGATCTCGGTAGGACTGAAAGTATGGTATCGGTCAGACCGAGAATCACAAAGAGGTTTTGGAAGTTTAAGTCTATGACGAATCGGGGACTCCGAGCGCTCCTCACACAGAGTGGTTCGAATCTGACTTGATCAAATTTTGTGATGCAGCATGAATAGAGTTTGAGACGAGAAAAGCATAGATAGCTAGAGGAGGTTCTTAGGCATTCTTGTCCATCCACTTGGCAAAAGAAGATAAAGCCAAACAATCAAAACAATAAGTGGATGTCCTCGAATGAGTAAAATATGCAACCAACATGCTCACATAATAAGATGGCAAATGAAATATGTGGCAAAGCATGCACTACCAATTCTAGCATCTATCAAGCAATTTGCGATGACTAGGTCATCTATATATGAGTATATTGACTTAGGAGTCAAGTGAGAACACTTGATCGTAGGTCATACTCATCGTTTAAGCTCAAGTGGGGTTACCACTTTTACATAAAGCATTGTTGTATTCACATCTTTAGAGTTGCTTTAGCTCAGGTTTTAGAGTAAAGCTCCCCCTAGATGTGATATCCCCCCTAAGAGGGATGAACTAACCTTGGGTTTTGTCGATGATGACTTCATGTAGATGTTGAAGATGTGGATGCTCAATGTTGATGTAGATCACTTGGAGCTATCCATTTGAGTGAATTGCACTTTCAATACCTACATGGGTTAGTCCCACAAGGAACAAACAAGGATATCCATAGACATAGAGTGATGCATACACAAGATGATGTCCATGAAAACTTTAGGTTACCTTGTCCCTTGTCTTAGCAACAAGAGGGTTTGTGACTCCTTGAACTAGTGCATGATGTGGAAGTTGATTGCACTTGTTCTTTCCAAAATGATGAGAGTGAAATATGTTGGCGGAGTCACCCTCAAGAACTCTCTAGTTCTTCTTCTTTTGGATCCACACCATCTTGATGGGAATCCTTGGAGTTGTAGTCGTACTTGATGAAGTGGAACTTGACGTGGTCTTGGGAATCCACTTGACTAAGGTCTTAGGAGCTTCTTCAAATGCATCAATCTCCTCTTGAAGCTTGTCCTTGCCTTTTTGCTTGTAGTCTTGTGGTGGAAGATCATCTTGAGCTTGTGTCCCCTTGAAAGAAGTTTCAGGCTTCTCTTGTTGAGGAACAAACTTTGTCTTGGGGTATTGATCTTCTTCCCACTCAACTCCATTGGCATTGAACTTTCGTTCAAAACCAACACATTGATTCTTCCGGTGCATTCCTTGCTTGTGCACAATTTCCTCGAATTGCTTACTCCCGGCAAGGCTTTTGTACACTCCTTTCTCTATAATCCCCTTCAATAAGCTATTTTCTTGCTCAAGTGTAACTTGGCTAAGAGAATCATTAGTGGAATCAAGAGAACTACTAGAAGCAACAATATTGGATTTAGCATGATCATTGTTACTACTAGAGGAAGAATCTTTCTTGTTCTTGTTACTAGACTTGACTTGATGCATGTAAGTGGATAAGAGTAAATGCTTGGCAATGTAAGAAGAACTTTTCTTGCGGAGATCATCATTGATTGCCTTTAAAAACTCATGCTCTTGCTCAAGATTGAGCTTTTCAAAGCGTAACTTCTCATGAGCTCTTAAAAGTTCTCGATGATCTTCGAAGATAGTTTCATGAGCTAACTTCAGAGTGTTTAGTTCTTTAGTTAGAGCCTCAATCTTCTCCTTATCATTGTCATTCGTTTTATCTTGATTAGCATGATTAATTGATGTTTCATCATAGTACTCATCACTAGAGTTGTCAACAAGCAAGTCATCATCACCTAACAAGTCATCTTCATCACTATTAAAATCAACATACTCGGGGTGTGTTACCTTAGGACCTTTGGCCATGAAGCATCTTCCAATTCCTTCATTTGGTGAGTCAAATATGTCGTAGGAGTTGGTTGACACAAGGGCTAGACCGGCAACACCTTCATCTTGAGTATCTTCGGAGTCGGAGTGATAACTTCTCTCGGAGTGGCTGTCGGAGTCGGAGCCGGATACCCATTCACCAACATGAGCTTGATGTCTTCGTTTTGTGTAGCTCCTTGATGATTTTTCCTTCCTTTCCGAATCCTTGCTTCTCCATGAGTATCTCCGTTCATAACGATCATCTCTACTCCTTCTCTCTCTTGGTGGTGATTCTTTGCTTCTTCCTTTTGGAGAATCTTCTCTTCTCTTGAAGGGAGCCGTACACTCATTGGAATAGTGTCCGGGTCTTCCACAATTATAGCAGTTTCGCTCTCGACTACAAGATCTTTTGTCATTGTAGGACCTTGACTTGAAGCTTCTGTCTTTGCTTCTACTCTTGTAGAACTTGTTGAAGTTCTTCACCATTAAGCTCAATTCTTCATTGAAGTTTTGTTTCTCACTTGATGATGTGGGGACTTCACATGAGGCTTTGTAGGGACCACTTGATTTGTTGTGAAGTTCCTCTTTATCCTTGAGTGACATCTCATGAGCAAAAATCCTTCCAATCACTTCCATTGGTTTGAGATCTTTGTAATTTGGCATCATTTGAATCAATGTGCACACGGTATCATATTTCCCATCCAAGGCTCTTATGATCTTCTTGATGATGAATCTATCGGTCATCTCTTCACTTCCTAAGCCGGCAATCTCATTTGTGATGAGAGCAAGCCTAGAGTACATTTCGGCGACACCTTCACCATCCATCATCCTGAACTTCTCAAGTTGACTTTGGAGCACATCCAACTTGGATTCCTTAACGGAGTCGGTACCTTCGTGCATATCAATCAAAGTGTCCCAAATTTCCTTTGCATTCTCAAGATGGCTGATTTTGTTGAATTCTTCGGGGCACAATCCGTTGAAGAGAATATCACAAGCTTGAGCATTGTATTGCAACATCTTCAACTCATCCGTGCTAGCTTCATGGTTTGGTTCTCTCCCATCAAAGAACTCACCTTGCAAACCAACACAAACAATAGCCCATACGGTGGGGTTATGTCCAAGAATATGCATTTTCATTTTATGCTTCCAACTAGCAAAATTAGTGCCATCAAAGTAAGGACCTCTACGGTGATAATTTCCCTCGCTAGACGCCATACTTCCTAGGTTGTGAAACCAAGGCTATGACCACCAAAAGCTATGGAGATCAAGGCAAATGGAGACCAAAGCTCTGATACCACTTGTAGGATCGAAAGTATGTCTAGAGCGGGGGGGTGATTAGACTACTTGACCAAATAAAAACTTAACCTTTTCCCAATTTTAGTTCTTGGCAGATTTTAACTATCTTAGGACAAGTCAATCAATCATCACACAATTCAAACAAGCATGCAAAGAGTATATTGGCAGCGGAAAGTAAAGCATGCAACTTGCAAGAATATAAAGGGAAGGGTTTTGAGGATTCAAACGCAATTGGAGACACGGATGTTTTTCCCGTGGTTCGGATAGGTGGTGCTATCCTACATCCACATTGATGGAGACTTCAACCCAGAAGGGTAACGGTTGCACGAGTCCACGGAGGGCTCCACCCACGAAGGGTCCACGAACAAGCAACCTTGTCTATCCCACCATGGCCATCGCCCATGAAGGACTTGCCTCACTAGCGGTAGATCTTCACGAAGTAGGTGATCTCCTTGCCCTTACAAACTCCTTGGTTCAACTCCACAATCTTGTCGGAGGCTCCCAAGTGACACCTAGCCAATCTAGCACACACCACACTCCAAGAAGTAACAAATGGTCTGTTGATGACGGACTCCTTGCTCTTGTGCTTCAAATGATAGTCTCCCCAACACTCAAGTCTCTCTCATAGGATTTGGATCTGGTGGAAAGAAGATTTGAGTGGAAAGCGACTTGGGGAAGGCTAGAGACCAAGATTCATATGGTTGGAATGGAATATCTTGGTCTCAACACATGAGTAGGTGGTTCTCTCTCAGAACATATGAGTTGGAATGGTGTATGTGTTCTGATGGCTCTCTCCACGAGTGAAGAGGAGGTGGAGGGGTATATATAGCCTCCACACAAAATCCAACCGTTACACACAATTTACCAATCTCGGTGGGACCGAATAAACAAACTCGGTCGGATCGAAATAGTAAACCTAGTGACCGTTCGAAATTTCGGTGGGACTACCATGCAACTCGGTAGGACCGATTCGGTTAGGGTTTGGGCATAACGTAATCTCGGTGAGACCGATTGCACAAACTCGGTGAGACCGAGTTTGGCAATAAGCTAACCAGAGAGTTGGTCAGGCAAACTCGGTGGGACCGACTCGCTCTTTCGGAGACCGAAAAGTTACAAGAAGGAAACAGAGAGTTTGTAATCCCATCTCAGTGAGACCGAGATCCTTATCGGTAGGACCGAATTGCTAGCGTTTGGCAGTGGGAAATGACAAGTGAAACTCGATGGCACCGGATTGAAAGAATCAGTATGACCGAGTTTGGCTTAGTGGTTAGGTCATTTGTGGCTATGGAAATGTGGTTGAGGATTTTGGAGCATATCACCAAGCACATAAAGCAAGAGGCTCATTAAGCAACACCTCATCCCTCCTTGATAGTATTGGCTTTTTCTAAAGACTCAATGTGATCTTGGATCACTAAAATATAAAATGAAGAGTCTTGAACTTTTGAGCTTGAGCCAATTCTTTGTCCTTAGCATTTTGAGGGTTCCACTTTCACATCCATGCCATGCCAATCATTGAGCTTTCCTGAAATAATCATCTTGAAATAGCATTAGCTCAATGAGCTATATGTTGTTATGAATTACCAAAACCACCTAGGGATAGTTGCACTTTCAGTTAGTTGCAGGATGATGTATTACGGAACGAGTAAAGGGTCTTGCCGGTAACGAGAATGAACTAGGTATTGAGATACCGACGATCGAATCTCGGGCAAGTAACATACCGATGACAAAGGGAACAACGTATGTTGTTATGCGGTCTGACCGATAAAGATCTTCGTAGAATATGTGGGAGCCAATATGAGCATCCAGGTTCCGCTATTGGTTATTGACCGGAGACGTGTCTCGGTCATGTCCACATTGCTCTCGAACCCGTAGGGTCCGCACGCTTAAGGTTTCGATGACAGTTATATTATGAGTTTATGAGTTTTGATGTACCGAAGGAGTTCGGTGTCCCGGATGAGATCGGGGACATGACGAGGAGTCTCGAAATGGTCGAGACATAAAGATCGATATATTGGACGACTATATTTGGACATCGGAAAGGTTCCGAGTGATTCGGGGAGTATATGGGCCTTATTGCGCCATACGGGAATAGAGGAGAGAGGCCAAAAGGAAGAAGGCACGAGCCCCCCCACTGGTCCGAATTGGACAAGGGGTGCAGCCCACTTTTCTTTGTTCCTCTCCCCCTCTTTCCTTCTCTACTACTCCAACAAGGGAAGAAGGAGTCCTACTCCCGGTGGGAGTAGGACTCCCCCTTGGAGCGCCCTCCTCCTAGGCCGGCCGCCTCCCTCCCTTGCTCCTTTATATACGGGGGCAGGGGGCACCCCATAGACACAACAGTTGATCATTGATCTCTTAGCCGTGTGCGGTGCCCCCCTCCACCATAGTCCTCGATAATATTGTAGTGGTGCTTAGGCGAAGCCCTGCGACAGTAGAGCATCAAGATCGTCACCACGCCGTCGTGCTGACGGAACTCTTCCCCGACATTCTGCTGGATCGGAGTCCGGGGATCGTCATCGAGCTGAACTTGTGCTAGAACTCGGAGGTGCTGTAGTTTCGGTGCTTGATCGGTCGGGCCGTGAAGACGTATGACTACATCAACCACGTTGTGCTAACGCTTCCGCTTTCGGTCTACGGGGGTACGTGGACAACACTCTCCCCTCACGTTGCTATGCATCACCATAATCTTGCATGTGCGTAGGAAATTTTTGAAATTACTACGTTTCCCAACAACGGCTACATCAACCACGTTGTCAAACGCTTTTGCTTTCAGTCTACGAGGGTACCTAGACACACTCTCCCCCTCTCGTTGTTATCCATCTCTTAGATAGATCTTGCGTGAGCATAGGGAATTTTTGAAATTGCATGCTATGTTCCCCAGCACTAACAATCCCAATTGGTGATATAGTATCTCTATTAGCAAGCTTAATAGTAACATCAATATCTTCTATCTCAGCAGGTGCAATATCATTCATAATTTATTTATATAAGGTATAAGGAATTGCACTCACACTAGCACCCACATCACATAAGCCAAGATAACAATGATCTCCTATTTTAACGCAAACAACAGGCATGTCAATGACAGGTCTATGTTTATCTTTCATATCAGGTTTAGCAATTCTAGCCGCTTCATCACAGAAATAAATAACATGCCCATCAATATTATCAACCAAGAAATCTTTAACCATAGCAATACTAGGTTCAACTTTAATTTCCTCAGGGGGTGTAGGTGTTATAGTATAACCCTTACGGACCACAATTGAAGGTTTAGCATGATCCTTTATTCTAACAGGAAAAGGTGGTTTCTCAATATAAGCAGTAGGAACAATAGGATCAACATTGTAAGTAAGAGTTTCTTCTTCAACTTTAATTGGTTCTACTACTTTAACTTCAATGGGAGTATGATATTTAAATCACTTCTCCTTAGGGGGATCAACATGAGTAGCAAAAGATTCACAGAAAGAAGCTACTATCTCAGAGTCAAGTCCATATTTAGTGCTAAATCCACGAAAAGCATCGGTATCCATAAAAGATTTAACACAATCAAACTTAAGGTTTATACCTGACTCCTTACCTTCATCGAGTTCCCAATCTTCAGAGTTGCGTTTAATTCTTTCCAATAAATCCCATTCGAATTCTATATACTTCTTCATATAGGAGCCAGTACAAGAAGTATCGAGCATGGATCGATCATTATGAGAAAGCCAAGCATAATTTTTTTGAATAATAATTTCTCGTGAGAGCTCATGATTGGGGCATGAATATAAAATTGACTTAAGCCTCCCCCAAGCTCGAGCGATACTTTCTCCTTCACGAGGCCAAAAATTATATATATAATTTCGATCCCGATGAACCAGATGCATAGGATAAAACTTCTAATGAGTTTCCAATTTCAATCGGTTGTAGTTCCATGATTCAATATCATCACATAGTCTATACCATCTCAATGCCTTTCCCTTGAAAGATAAAGGGAAGACCTTCTTCTTGACAACATCCTCGGGCATACCTGCAAGCTTAAAATCCACAAACTTCATCCACATAGATTAGGTGCATATTAGGATGTAATGTTCCATCTCCTGCATAAGGATTAGCTAGCAGTTTCTCTATCATACCTGAAGGAATTTCATAATAAATATTTTCAGTAGGTGCAGTTGGTTGAGGAGCAACTCTTTGCTCTTCCGTTCAAGGTGAACATACCTCGAACAAGCCCCTCAAAGGATTATTTTCCATAGTAACAAGTGACAGTAAATTTCAGCACACTATATAAATGTTTCCTTACCAAAATCCACTTACCAAAGGCACTTCACTCCCCGTAAACAGCGTCAGAAAAGAGTCTTGATGACCCACAAGTATAGGGGATCTATCGTAGTCCTTTCGATAAGTAAGAGCGTCAAACCCAACAAGGAGTAGAAGGAAATGACAAGTGGTTTTCAGCAAGGTATTCTCTGCAAGCACTGAAATTATCGGTAACAGATAGTTTTATGATAAGGCAAATCGTAATGGGTAACAAGTAATAAAAATAAACAAGGTGCAGCAAGGTGGCCCAATCCTTTTTGTAGCGAAGGACAAGCCTATAAGAACTCTTATATAATGCAAAGCACTCCCGAGGACACATGGGAATTGTTGTCAAGTTAGTTTTCATCATGCTCATATGATTCACGTTAGTTACTTTGATAATTTGATATGTGGGTGGACCGGTGCTTGGGTGCTTCCCTTCCTTGGACAAGCCTCCCAGTTATGATTAACCCCTCTCGCAAGAATCTACAACTACGAAAGAAGAATTAAGGTAAACCTAACCATAGCATGAAACATATGGATCCAAATCAGCCCCTTACAAAGCAACACATAAACTAGGGTTTAAGCTTCTGTCACTCTAGCAACCCATCATCTACTTATTACTTCCCAATGCCTTCCCCTAGGCCCAAATAATGGTGAAGTGTCATGTAGTCGACGTTCACATAACACCACTAGAGGAAAGACAACATACATCTCATCAAAATATCGAACGAATACCAAATTCACATGATTACTTATAACAAGACTTCTCCCATGTCCTCAGGAACAAATGTAACTACTCACAGAACATATTTATGATCAATATTAGAGGAGTATTCATTATCATTAAGGATCTAAAAATATAATCTTCCACCGGATAAACCAATTAGCATCAACTACAAGGAGTAATCAACACTACTAGCAACCTGTAGGATCGAAAGTATGTCTAGAGGGGGGGTGATTATACTACTTGACCAATTAAAAACTTAGCCTTTCCCAATTTTAGTTCTTGGCAGATTTTAGCTATCTTAGAGCAAGTCAAGCAATCATCACACAATTGAAGCAAGCATGCAAAGAGTTTATTAGCAGCGGAAAGTAAAGCATGCAACTTGCAAGAATGTAAAGGGAACGGTTTGGAGGATTCAAACGCAATTGGAGACATGGATGTTTTCCCGTGGTTCGGATAGGTGGTGCTATCCTACATCCACGTTGATGGAGACTTCAACCCACGGAGGGTAACGGTTGCGCGAGTCCACGGAGGGCTCCACCCACGAAGGGTCCACGAAGAAGCAACCTTGTCTATTCCACCATGGCCATCGCCCACGAAGGACTTGCCTCACTAGCGGTAGATCTTCACGAAGTAGGCGATCTCCTTGCCCTTACAAACTCCTTGGTTCAACTCCACAATCTTGTCGGAGGCTCCCAAGTGACACCTAGCCAATCTAGGAGACACCACTCTCCAAGAAGTAACAAATGGTGTGTTGATGATGAACTCCTTGCTCTTGTGCTTCAAATGATAGTCTCCCCAACACTCAACTCTCTCTCATAGGATTTGGATCTGGTGGAAAGAAGATTTGAGTGGAAAGCAACTTGGGGTAGGCTAGAGATCAAGATTCATATGGTAGGAATGGAATATCTTGGTCTCAACACATGAGTAGGTGGTGCTTTCTTAGAACATATGAGTAGGAATGGAGTGTGTGTTCTGATGGCTCTCTCTTCGAATGAAGAGGTGGTGGAGGGGTATATATAGCCTTCACACAAAATCCAACCGTTACACACAGTTTTCCAATGTCGGTGGGACCGAATCATCAAACTCGGTTGGACCGAAATGGTAAACCTAGTGACTGTTAGGAATTTCGGTGGGACTGAGATGCAACTCGGTAGGACCGATTCGGTTAGGGTTTGGGCATAACGTAATCTCGGTGAGACCGATCGCACAAACTCGGTGAGACCGAGTTCGGCAATTAGCTAACCAGAGAGTTGGTCAGGCAAACTCAGTGGGACCGACATGCTCTTTCAGTGAGACCGAAACGTTACAAGAAGGAAACATAGAGTTTACCTTGCATTCTCAGTGGTACCGATTCGCTCTTTTGGTGAGCCCGAAAAGTTACGAAAGGGAAACAGAGAGTTTGCAAGCCCATCTCGGTGAGACTGAGAACCTTATCGGTAGGACCGAATTGCTAGGGTTTGGCAGTGGCAAATGACAAGTGAAACTCGGTGGTGCCGGATTGATAGAATCGGTATGACCGAGTTTGGCTTAGGGTTTAGGTCATTTGTGGATATGGAAAAGTGGTTGAGGATTTTGGAGCATATCACTAAGCACATAAAGCAAGAGGCTCATTAAGCAACACCTCATCCCTCCTTGATAGTATTGGCTTTTCCTAAAGACTCAATGTGATCTTGGATCACTAAAATATAAAATGAAGAGTCTTGAACTTTTGAGCTTGGGCCAATTATTTGTCCTTAGCATTTTGAGGGTTCCACTTTCACATCCATGCCATGCCAATCATTGAGCTTTCCTGAAATAATCATCTTGGAATAGCATTAGCTCAATGAGCTATATGTTGTTATGAATTACCAAAACCACCTAGGGATAGTTGCACTTTCACAACCCACACGCACCAATCTAAAGTTTTGGGACCAAGATCGAATACAAGAGATTAACTAGGGTTTGAGAGGAGATGGTGTTGGTGAAGATGTTGATGGAGATTGACCCCCTCTTGATGAGAGGATCGTTGGTGATGACGATGGCTTCGATTTCCCCCTCTTGAAGGGATGTTTCCCCGGTAGAACAGCTCCGTCGGAGCCCTAGAATGGTTCTGCCCAGGTTCCACCTCAAGACAGTGGCGCTTCATCCTGAAAGCTTCCTTCTGATTTTTTCCAGGTCAAAACGCACCATATAGCAGAAGATGGACGTCGGAGGCCTGCAAGGGGGCCCACAAGGATGAGGGGCGCGCCCTCCACCCTTGTGGCTGGCTAGTGGCCCCCCTCTGGTATTTTCTTCGCCCAATATTTTTTATATATTCCAAAAACATGCTCCGTGAAGTTTGAGGACTTTTAGAGTTACACAGAATAGGTCTCCAATATTTGCACCTTTTCTAGTCCAGAATTCCAGCTGCCGGCATTCTCCTTCGTCATGTAAACCTTATAAAATAAGAGTGAAAAGGCATAAGTATTGTGATATAACATGTAATAACAGCCCATAATGCAATAAATATCAATATAAAAGCATGATGCAAAATGGACGTATCAGTTCTCTCTCTTTACCGTGTTTCCTAGCAATGAAGTCTCTCTTACCATAACGTTGATTCTTTGATTGCGGGTTATCAAGATCAATAGCAGGTTCAATCTCTACTTCATTATCATTACTAGGTTGAGCATCAACATGAACATCATTATTAACATTATCACTAGGTTCATGTTCATCACCAGATTATGTCTCAGCATCAGAAATAGAAATATCATTGGGATTCTCAGGTGTATCTATAACAGGTTCACCAGAAGCATGCAAAGTCCTATCAGTTTTCTTTTTCTTTTTATTACTAGGACTAGGTGCACCAGTATTAATTCTCTGAGAATCTTTCTCAACTCTCTTAGGATGGCCTTCAGGATACAAAGGTTCGTGGGTTATTTTACCACCTCTAGTCATAACCCAAACAACATTATCATTGTTTTTACTATTCAACTCATTAAGAAAATCATCATGTTCCTGATGACCCACAAGTATAGGGGATCTATCGTAGTCCTTTCGATAAGTAAGAGTGTCGAACCCAACGAGGAGCAGAAGGAAATGATAAGCGGTTTTCAGCAAGGTATTCTCTGCAAGTACTGAAATAAGTGGTAACAGATAGTTTTGTGACGGGATTAATTGTAACGAGCAACAAGTAACAAAAGTAAATAAAGTGCAGCAAGGTGGCCCAATCCTTTTGTAGCAAAGGACAAGCCGGAACAAACTCTTATAATAGGAAAAGCGCTCCCGAGGACACATGGGAATATCGTCAAGCTAGTTTTCATCACGTTCATATGATTCACGTTCGATACTTTGATAATTTGATATGTGGGTGGACCGGTGCTTGGGTGCTGTTCTTACTTGAACAAGCATCCCACTTATGATTAACCTCTATTGCAAGCATCCGCAACTACAACAGAAGTATTAAGGTAAACCTAACCATAGCATGAAACATATGGATCCAAATCAGCCCCTTACGAAGCAACGCATAAACTAGGCTTTAAGCTTCTGTCACTCTAGCAACCCATCATCTACTTATTACTTCCCAATGCCTTCCTCTAGGCCCAAATAATGGTGAAGTGTTATGTAGTCGATGTTAACATAACACCACTAGAGGCTAGACAACATACATCTTATCAAAATATCAAACGAATACCAAATTCACATGACTACTCATAGCAAGACTACTCCCTTGTCCTCAGGAATGAACGTAATTACTCACAAAGCATATTCATGTTCATAATCAGAGGGGTAATAATATGCATATAGGATCTGAACATATGATCTTCCACCAATTAAACCAACTAGCATCAACTACAAGGAGTAATCAACACTACTAGCAACCTACTAGCACCAATCCCGGACTTTGAGACAAGAATTGGATACAAGAGATGAACTAGGGTTTGGAGATGAGATGGTGCTGGTGAAGATGTTGATGGAGATTGCCCTCTCCCAATGAGAGGAGCGTTGGTGATGATGATGGTGATGATTTCCCCCTCCCGGAGGGAAGTTTCCCCGGCAGAACAGCTCTGCCGGAGCTCTAGATTGGATCCACCAAGGTTCCGCCTCGTGGCGGCGGAGTCTCGTCACGAAAAGTTCCTTCTTATTTTTTTCTCATCGAAAGACCTCATATAGGAGAAGATGGACGTCGGAGAGACACCAGGGGGCCCACGAGGTAGGGGGCGCCCCCCCGCCCACCCTCGTGAGAAGGGTGTGGGCCCCCTGGCCTTCATCTTTGGCGAGGATTTTTCTTTATTTATTTTAAGATGTTCCGTGGAGTTTTAGGACTTTTGGAGTTGCGCAGAATAGGTCTATAATATTTTCTCCGTTTCCAGCCAAGAATTCCAGCTGCCGGCATTCTCCCTCTTTATGTAAACCTTGTAAAATAAGAGAGAATAGCCATAAGTATTGTGACATAAAGTGAAATAAAAGTCCATAATGCGATAAATATCGATATAAAAGCATGATGCAAAATGGACATATCAACTCCCCCAAGCTTAGACCTCGCTTGTCCTCAAGCGAAAAGCCGATAACAATAAATATGTCCTCATGTTTAGAGGTAGAGCCGTCGATAAAAATAAAATACGGACATGAAGGCATCATGATTATTCTCATAACAACAACATATATAGATTTTGTCATATGATTACTTATGTTCAAGTGATGATCTATTCACAATGCAAAAGTATAAATCATAAACCTTATTGGGCTCCGACAAACTATAATCTCAGTCATTGAAGCAATTGCAATTTATCATAACATCGGAAAGAGTCTATGTCAGAGCTAAAAAGCAAGTCCACATACTCAACTATCATTTAGTCCTCCATAATTGCTAACACTCACGCGATACTTGTGGTTACGGAGTTTCAATCAGACATAGAGAAAGATAGGGGCTTATAGTTTTGCCCCACAACCTTTTACCTCAAGGGTAATGTGAACAATAATGGTTCATGCTCCCCTACATCCAATTAGATATATATATCATGTTCTTTCCAACGTGCTGAGCTTCCTAAAGGATAAAATGAAAAAGAAAAGGGGAAGATCACCATGACTCTTGCATAAGGTAGAAGATAATAATAAAGGATAGGCCCTTCGCAGAGGGAAGCAGAGGTTGCCATGCGCTTTTATGGTTGGATGCATAAATTCTCAATGCGAAAGAACGTCACTTTATATTGCCCCTTGTGATATGAACCTTTATTATGCAGTCCGACGCTTTTATTACTTCCACATCACAAGATCGTATAAAGCTTATTTCTCCCACACCAGTCAATCATACACATTTAGAGAAATTTTTATTGCTTTGCACCGATGACAACTTACTTGAAGGATCTTACTCAATCCGTAGGTAGATATGGTGGACTCTCATGGCAAAACTGGTTTAAGAGTCTTTGGAAGCACAAGTAGTATTTCTACTTCGTGCTGAGAATTTGGCTAGCAGGAGGGGGAAAGGCAAGCTCAACAAGTTAGAGGATCCATGACAACATACTTTATCTCAGATACAAGAAAGACATAACTCATTACGTTGTCTTCCTTGTCCAACATCAACTCTTTAGCATGCCATATTTTAATGAGTGCTCCCAATCATAAAAGATGCCAATGATAATATATCTATATGTGAAAACCTCTCTTTCCTTATTACTTCCTATTAATTGCAACAATGACCAAAGCTATGTTTGCCAACTCCCAATAACTTTTAATCATCATACTTTTTCTATGTGAAGTCATTACTCTCAATAAGATCAATATGAACTTTTTGTTTCTTTTTATTCTTTTATCTTTTCTTTTATTCACCCAAGATCATGGCAAAATAATCAAGCCCTTGACTCAACACTAATCTTTATTATATATAGCTCACGGACTCGATTACAAAGAGAGATCATAAAGCAAAACTCAAAACTAGATGATGCCATAAACTTTATTATACTAGATCAAGATACTACTAATAGGATCGAACTAAGAAAAATAGTAAAGATAGGAGTTGTGATTGTGATATGATACCGGGGCACCTCCCCCAAGCTTGGCAGTTTCCAAGGGGAGTGCCCATACCCATTTGATTATATCTCCTTTGTCGGTGAAGAAGGTGGAGGTGACGGATAATCACACATCGAGCGTAAGAGGTCCTCCAGCTTGCGAATAATGCCCTTGAGTGCAACAATATGCTCCTTCAACAAAATATTTTCTTGTGTGAGATACTTGTTTTGTATACAAGCTAACTCAATCATCATGAAAGCTTCGATCTCAGTTGGGGTAAGAAGGTTATGATCAAGTTGGAGGGTGTCTTTTGCTGCTGGAGCTTGATCCTCCATGGCCTTCTTGATCCTTTCATCTTTGTTGACCCTCGTGGGTTCTTCCCTCTTCAGATCTTTCTTCATTAGCCAAGCATCGTTGTCACCATTGTTGGAGGAGGGAGACGACATGATGCCTAGATTGGAAAACCCTGACAGAAAACAACTCAAAACAAGAACAGAGGAGGTTTGCGTGATACGGGAGTCAAAACCTTCGGGAGGTTATATAATGAATTTTTACCGACCAAAATATGTAACGTGCAAGAAAACAGAGTCCGGAAGGCACACGAGGTGCTCACGAGGTAGGGGGCGCGCCCAGGGGGTAGGGCGCGCCCACCACTCTCGTGGGGCCCTCTTGTCCTTCCCGGACTGCTACTTATTTTTCTATTTTTCTAAATATTCCAAAACGGAGAAATATTGCCTTAAAAATTGTTTTGGAGTCGGTTTACTTACCGTACCACATACCTATTCCTTTTCGGAGTCTGAAACATTCCGGAAAGTGTCTCTTATGTATTCCTCCAGTGTTATGGTTTCAATAATATTGGTTTCAACATTTATGGGATTACCTAAGATATAATGTTTAATTCTTTGACCATTTACCACCTTCGGATTTGTGCCCTCGAAGTTGTTGATTTTTATGGCACCGGAACGATAGACCTCTTCGATAACATAGGGGCCTTCCCATTTAGAGAGAAGTTTTCTTGCAAAAAAATCTTAAACGAGAGTTGTATAGCAATACATAATCACCTAAATTAAACTCACTCTTTTGTATCCTTTTGTCATGCCATCTTTTAACTTTTTCTTTAAACAACTTGGCATTTTCATAAGCTTGGGTTCTCCATTCATCAAGTGAGCTAATATCAAATATCCTCTTATCACCAGCAAGTTTAAAATCATAGTTAAGCTCTTTAATAGCCCAATATGCCTTATGTTCTAGTTCGAGAGGTAAGTCACATGCTTTTCCATAAACCATCTTATACGGAGACATACCCATAGGATTTTTGTATGCAGTTCTATAAGCCCATAATGCATCATCAAGTTTCTTGGACCAATTCTTTCTAGACCTATTAACAATCTTTTGCAAAATTAATTTGAGCTCTCTATTGCTCAACTCTACTTGACCACTAGACCGTGGGTGATAAGGAGATGCAATTCTATGATTAACATCATATTTAGCAAGCATTTTACGGAAGGCACCATGAATAAAGTGTGAACCACCATCAGTCATTAAATATCTAGGGACTTCAAACCTCGGGAAAATAACTTCCTTAAGCATTTTAATAGAAGTGCTATGATCAGCACTACAAGTTGGAATAGCTTCTACCCCCTTAGTAACGTAATCAACAGCAACTAAAATATATGTGTATCCATTAGAGGCAGGAAAAGGTCCCATATAATCAAAGCCCCAAACATCAAACGGTTCAATAACAAGTGAATAATTCATAGGCATTTCTTTATGTCTACTAATATTACCAATTCTTTGACATTCATCACAAGACAAGACAAACTTACGGGCATCCTTGAAGAGGGTAGGCCAATAAAAACCAGATTGCAATACCTTATGTGCAGTTCTATCTCCAGCATGGTGTCCTCCATAAGACTCGGAATGACATTTGCGTAGGATCTGTTCCTGTTCATGCTCAGGTACACAACGTCTAATAACACCATCTACTCCTTCCTTATAAAGATGTGGGTCATCCCAAAAGTAATGTCTTAAATCATAGAAAAACTTTTTATTTTGCTGGTATGTGAAGCTAGGTGGTATAAACTTAGCAACAATATAATTAGCATAATCAGCATACCATGGAGTACTACGAGAAGTACTTATAACATTTAATTGCTCATCAGGAAAGCTATCATTAATAGGTAGTGGGTCATCAAGAATATTTTCTAACCTAGACAAGTTGTCTGCAACGGGGTTCTCAGCTCCCTTTCTATCAACAATATGCAAATCAAATTCTTGTAGCAAGAGAACCCATCTAATAAGTCTAGGTTTAGCATCTTTCTTTTCCTAAGATATTTAATAGCAGCATGATCAGTTTGAATAGTTACTTTAGAATCAACAATATAAGATATGAACTTATCACAAGCAAATACAACTGCTAAAAGCTCTTTTTCAGTAGTAGCATAATTTCTTTGAGCATTGTCTAGAGTCTTACTAGCATAATGGATAACATTTAATTTCTTATCAACTCTTTGCCCTAGAACAGCACCTACAACATAATCACTAGCATCACACATAATTTCAAAGGGTAAATTCCAATCAGGTGGCTGAACAACAGGTGCAGTGACTAATGCTTTCTTAAGTATTTCAAATGCTTCTACACAATCATCATCAAAGACAAATGGTATATCTTTTTGCAATAAATTAGTCAGTGGCCGAGAAATTTTTGAGAAGTCCTTAATGAACCTCCTGTAAAATCCGGCGTGACCAAGGAAACTTCTTGTACCTTTGATGTCCTTGGGACATGGCATCTTTTCAATAGCATCAACCTTGGCTTTATAAACTTCAATACCTCTTTCAGAAACTTTATGCCCCAAGACAATACCTTCATTAACCATAAAGTGGCACTTTTCCCAATTCAAGACAAGATTAGTTTCTTCACATCTCTGCAAAACTTGATCAAGATTGCTCAGGCAATCATCAAAAGAGGAACCATAGACGGAGAAGTCATCCATGAAAACCTCACAAATCTTTTCACAAAAGTCAGAGAATATAGCCATCATGCATCTTTGAAAGGTAGCAGGTGCATTACATAAACCAAAAGGCATGTGTCTATAAGAAAAAAGTACCAAAAGGGCATGTAAAAGTATTCTTTGATTGATCTCTAGCCGACACAGGTATTTGAGAGAAACCAGAATAACCATCTAGAAAGCAATAGTGTGTATGTTTGCATAATCTTTCTAGCATTTGATCAATAAAAGGTAAGGGGTAATGATCTTTCTTAGAAGCTTTATTTAATTTGCGGAAATCAATTACCATCCTATAACCTGTGATAATTCTTTGTGGAATCAATTCATCTTTATCATTAGGAACAACAGTAATATCTCCCTTCTTAGGGACACAATGGACAGGACTTACCCACTCACTATCAGCAACGGGATAGATTATACCTGCCTCCAGAAGCTTTAGTATTTCTTTTCTTACCACTTCTTTCATTTTAGGATTCAGACGTCGTTGAGGATCACGAGCTGGTTTGGCATCTGCTTCCAAATTTATTTTATGTTGACATAGAGTAGGACTAATGCCCTTAAGATCATCAAGAGTATATCCAATAGCAGCACGATGCTTCTTCAGAGTTTTCAATAATCTTTCTTCTTCATGCTCTGAAAGGTTAGCACTGATAATAACAAGATATATCTTCTTTTCATCAAGATAAACATATTTAAGATTATCAGGCAAAGGTTTAAGCTCAAACACGGGATCACCCTTGGGTGGAGGAGGATCCCCTAAGATTTCAACAGGCAAGTTGTGATGCATAATAGGTTCATGTTTAAAGAATACTTCATCTATTTCCCTTCTTTCATTCATGAACATATCATTTTCATGGTCTAGCAAATAGTGTTCTAAAGGATCACTAGGAGGTACGGCAATAGATGCAAGACCAATAATTTCATCTTTACTAGGTAATTCTTCCTCACGATGTTGTTTACTAAATTTAGAGAAATTAAACTCATGAACCATATCATCCAAGCCAACAGTAACAACATTCTTTGTGCAATCTATGGTAGCATTGACAGTATTTAAGAAGGGTCTACCAAATATAATGGGACAAAAGCTATCTTGTGGAGAAGTAAGAACAAGAAAATTAGCAGGATATTTAGTTTTCCCACACAAGACTTCAACATCTCTAACAATTCCAATTGGTGAAATAGTATCTCTATTGGCAAGTTTAATTGTGACATCAATACCTTCTAACTTAGCAGGTGCAATTTCATTCTTAATTTCTTCATATAAAGTATGTGGTATAACACTAGCACTAGCACCCATATCACATAAGCCATGATAACAATGATCTCCTATTTTAACAGAAATAACAGGCACGCCTACCACAGGTCTATGTTTATCTTTATCACAAGGTTTAGCAATTCTAGCAGTTTCACCTTCGAACTAAATAACATGCCCATCAATATTATCAGACAGGAGATCTTTAACAATAGAAATATTAGGTTCTACTTTAACTTGCTCAGGAGGTGTATAAGTTCTAATATTGCTTTTAGGAACAACAGTTGAAGCTTTAGCATGATCCTTTATTCTAACAGGGAAAGGTGGTTTCTCAATATAAGAAGTAGGAACAATAGGATCATTATAAGTGACAGTCTTTTCTTCAACTTTAATGGGTGCAACTACTTTTACTTCTATGGGAGGATGATATTTAAACCACTTCTCCTTAGGGAGATCAACATAAGTAGCAAAAGATTCACAGAAAGAAGCTACTATCAAAGAGTCAAGTCCATATTTAGTGCTAAACTTATGGAAAATATCGGTATCCATAAAAGATTTAACACAATCAAACTTAGGTGTCCTACCTGACTCCTTACCTTCGTCGAGGTCCCAATCTTCAGAGTTGCGTTTAATTCTATCCAATAAATTCCATCGAAATTCAGTAGTCTTCATCATAAAAGAGCCAGCACAAGAAGTGTCGAGCATGGTGCGATTATTATCACAAAGACGAGCATATAAATTTTTAATAATCATTTCTCTTGAGAGCTCATGATTGGGGCATGAATATAACATTGATTTAAGCCTCCCCTAAGCTTGAGCGATGCTTTCTCCTTGCGAGGCCAGAAATTATATATATATATATATATAATTGCGATCACGATGAACAAGATGCATAGGGTAATACTTTTGATGAAATTCCAGCTTCAATCTTTTATAGTCCCATGATCTCATATCATCACATAGCCTATACCATATCAATGTGTCTCCCTTCAAAGATAAAGGGAAGACCTTCTTCTTAGCAACATCATCGGGTATACCTGCAAGCTTAAATAATCCACAAACTTCATCCACATATATTAAGTGCTCATCAGGATGCTTTGTTCCATCTCCTGTAAAAGGGTTATCTAGCAGTTTTTCCATCATACCCGAAGGAAATTCAAAAGGAGTTTCATTTTCAATAGGTTCAGTAGGTTGAGGAGCAACTCTTTGCTCTACTGGACGGGGTGAAGAAACCCCGAACAAGCCCCTCAGAGAATTACTTTCCATAGTAACAAGTGACAGTAAATTTCAGCACACTATATAAATTTTTCCTTACCAAATTCCACCTACCAAAGGCGCTACACTCCCCGGCAACGGCGCCAGAAAAGAGTCTTGATGACCAACAAGTATAGGGGATCTATCGTAGTCCTTTCGATAAGTAAGAGTGTCGAACCCAACGAGGAGTAGAAGGAAATGATAAGCGGTTTTCAGCAAGGTATTCTCTACATGTACTGAAATAAGTGGTAACAGATAGTTTTGTGACGGGATAAATTGTAACGAGCAACAAGTAAATAAAGTAAATAAAGTGCAGCAAGGTGGCCCAATCCTTTTGTAGCAAAGGACAAGCCGGGACAAACTCTTATAATAGGAAAAGCGCTCCCGAGGACACATGGGAATATCGTCAAGCTAGTTTTCATCACGTTCATATGATTCACATTCGATACTTTGATAATTTGATATGTGGGTGGACCAGTGCTTGGGTGCTATTCTTACTTGAACAAGCATCCCACTTATGATTAACCTCTATTGCAAGCATCCGCAACTACAACAAAAGTATTAAGATAAACCTAACCATAGCGTGAAACATATGGATCCAAATTAGCCCCTTACGAAGCAACGCATAAACTAGGGTTTAAGCTTCTGTCACTCTAGCAACCCATCATCTACTTATTACTTCCCAATGCCTTCCTCTAGGCCCAAATAATGGTGAAGTGTTATGTAGTCGACGTTCACATAACACCACTAGAGGCTAGACAACATACATCTTATCAAAATATCAAACGAATACCAAATTCACATGACTACTCATAGCAAGACTTCTCCCTTGTCCTCAGGAACGAACGTAATTACTCACAAAGCATATTCATGTTCATAATCAGAGGGGTAATAATATGCATATAGGATCTGAACATATGATCTTCCACCAATTAAACCAACTAGCATCAACTACAAGGAGTAATCAACACTACTAGCAACCTACTAGCACCAATCCCGGACTTTGAGAGAAGAATTGGATACAAGAGATGAACTAGGGTTTGGAGATGAGATGGTGCTGGTGAAGATGTTGATGGAGATTGATCTCTCCCGATGAGAGGAGCGTTGGTGATGATGATAGTGATGATTCTCCCTCCCGGAGGGAAGTTTCCCCTGCAGAACAGCTCTGCCAGAGCTCTAGATTGAATCCGCCAAGGTTCCGCCTCGTGGCGGCAGAGTCTCGTCCCGAAAAGTTCCTTCTTATTTTTTTCTCATCGAAAGACCTCATATAGGAGAAGATGGACACCGGAGAGCCACTAGGGGCCCACAAGGTAGGGGGCGCGCCCCCCACCCTCGCGAGAAGGGTGTGGGCCCCCTGGCCTTCATCTTTGGCGAGGATTTTTCTTTATTTATTTTAAGATGTTCCGTGGAGTTTCAGGACTTTTGGAGTTGCGCAGAATAGGTCTCTAATATTTGCTCCTTTTCCAGCCCAGAATTCCAGCTGCCGGCATTCTCCCTCTTTATGTAAACCTTGTAAAATAAGAGAGAATAGCCATAAGTATTGTGACATAAAGTGAAATAACAGTCCATAATGTGATAAATATCGATATAAAAGCATGATGCAAAATGGACATATCAGTGCCTTAAGTACTTGTTCTACTTTAGTTGTAACCATGGAAGCATGTTTACTAATAAGCTTACGATCATTAACAGTTCTACTCATATAATTGAAGGAAATATGACCTAGAGGCAATAATAAAGTTGTTATTTATATTTCCTTATATCATGATAAATGTTTATTATTCAAGCTAGAATTGTATTAACCGGAAACTTAGTACATGTGTGAATACATAGACAAACAAAGTGTCCCTAGTATGCCTCTACTTGGCTAGGTCGTTAATCAAATATGGTTAAGTTTCCTAGCCATAGACATGTGTTGTCATTTGATGAAGGGGATCACATCATTAGAGAATGCTATGATGGACAAGACCCATCCGTTAGCTTAGCACTATGATCGTTTCGTTTATTGCTATTGCTTTCTTCATAACTTATACATGTTCCTATGACTATGAGATTATGCAACTCCCGAATACTGGAGGAACACTTAGTGTGCTATCAAACGTCACAACGTAACTGGGTGATTACAAAGATGCTCTATAGGTATCTCCGATGGTGTTCATTGAGTTGGCATAGATCGAGATTAGAATTTGTCACTCCGATTACCGGAGAGGTATCTCTGGGCCCTCTCGGTAATGCACATCACTCTAAGCCTTGCAAGCAACGTGACTAATGAGTTAGTTACGGGATGATGCATTACGGAACGAGTAAAGAGACTTGCCGGTAACAAGATTGAACTAGGTATTGAGATACCGATGATTGAATCTCGGGCAAGTAACATACCGATGACAAAGGGAACAACGTATGTTGTTATGTGGTTTGACCTATAAAGATCTTTGTAGAATACGTAGGAACCAATATGAGCATCTAGGTTCCGCTATTGGTTATTGACCGGAGATGTGTCTCGGTCATGTCTACATAGTTCTCGAACCCGTAGGGTCCGCACGCTTAATGTTCGATGACAATTTGTATTGTGAGCTATGTGATTTGATGCACCGAAGGTTGTTCGGAGTCTCGGATGATATCACAGACATGACGAGGAGTCTTGAAATGGATGAGACGTAAAGATCGATATATTGGAAGTCTATATTCGGACATCGAAAAGGTTCCGAGTGATTCGGGTATTTTTCGGAGTACCGGAGAGTTATGGGAATTCGCTGAGGGAAGTATTGGGCCTTAATCGACCATACGGGAAAGGGGAGAAGGTCCTCAAGGGGTGGCCGCTCACCCCCCCCCATGGTAAATCTTACTTGGACTAGAGAGGGGGCGGCGCCCCCTCTCTTTCCTTCCCCCTCTCCTACTCCTTCCCTCTCTCCCCGCTTGGAAAAGGAAGGGGACTCCAACTAGGATTGGTAATCCTAGTTGGACTCCCCCTATAGGCGCGCCCCTCCTAGGCCGACCTCCTCCTCCTCCACTCCTTTATATACGGGGCAGGGGGGCGCCCCATAGACACACAAGTTGACAGTTGTCTTAGCCGTGTGCGGTGCTGCCCTCCACAGATTTCCACCTCGGTCATATCGTTGTAGTGCTTAGACGAAGTTGTGCGTCAGTAACTTCATCATCACTGTCATCACGCCGTCGTGCTGATGAAACTCTCCCTCAGCCTCAACTGGATCAAGAGTACGCGGGACGTCACAGAGCTGAACGTGTGCAGATCGCGGAAGTGTCGTGCGTTTGGTACTTGATCTGTTGGATTGCGAAGATGTTTGACTACATCAACCACGTTACTTAACTCTTCCGCTTTCGGTCTACGAGGGTACGTAGACATAATCTCCACTCTTGTTGCTATGCATCTCCTAGATATATCTTGCGTGATCGTAGGAAATTTTTGAAATACTGCGTTCCCCAACAGTGACATCCGAGCCAGGTCTATGCATAGATGTTATATGCACGAGTAGAACACAAAGAGTTGTGGGCGATAATAGTCATACTGCTTACTAGCATGTCATACTTTGATTCGGCGGTATTGTTGGATGAACCGGCTTGGACCGACATTACATGACCGCATTCATGAGACTGGTTCTACCGACGTACTTCGCACACAGGTGGCTAGTGGGTGTCTGTTTCTCCAACTTTAGTTGAATCGAGTGTGACTACGCCCGGTCCTTGTTGAAGGTTAAAACAGAAAACTTGATGAAAAATCGTTGTGGTTTTGATGCGTAGGTAAGAACGGTTCTTGCTAAGCCCGTAGCAGCCACGTAAAACTTGCAACTACAAAGTAGAGGACGTCTAACTTGTTTTTGCAGGGTTGGGATGTGATATGGTCAAGACGTGATGAGATATAAATTGTTGTATGAGATGATCATGTTTTGTTAAAGTCATCGGCAACTGGCAAGAGCCTTATGGTTGTCTCTTTATTGCATAAGATGCAAGCGCCATATAATTGCTTTACTCTATCGCTATGTGATAGCAATAGTTGCAAAAGCAATAGTTGGCGAGACGACCATGTGATGACACATTGATAAAGATCAAGATGATGGAGATTATGGTGTCATGCCGGTGACGATAGAGATCATGATGGTACTTTGTAGATGGAAATCAAAGGAGCGAGATGATGATGGCCATATCGTGTCACATATTTTGATTGCATGTGATGTTTATCTTTTATGCATCTTATTTTTCTTAGTACGATGGTAGCATTATGAGATGATACCTTACTAAAAATTGCAAGGTATAAGTGTTCTCCTTGAGTATGCTCCATTGCGACAGTTCTTCATGCTGAGACACCACGTGATGATCGGGTGTCTTAAGATCTATGTTCACATACAACGGGTACAAGCCAGTTTTGCACATGCAGAATACTCGGGTTAAACTTGAAGAGCCTAGCATATGCAGATATGGCCTCGGAACACTAAGGCCGAAAGGTCGAGCGTGAATCATATAGTAGATATGATCAACATAGTGATGTTCACCATTGAAAACTTCTCCATATCACGTGATGACCGGACATGGTTTAGTTGATATGGATCACATGATCACTTAGATGATTAAAGGGATGTCTATCTAAGTGGGAGTTCTTAAATAATATGATTAATTGAACTTTAATTTATCATGAACTTAGTCCTGATAGTACTTGCATAACCATGTTGTAGATCAATAGCTCGCGATGTAGCTCCCCATTTTTTGGATATGTTCCTAGAGAAAAACTATGTTGAAAGACGATAGTAGCAATGATGCGGACTAGGTCCATGATCTGAGGATTATCCTCATTGCTGCACGGAAGAATTATGTCCTTGATGCACTGCTAGGTGACAGACCTATTGCAGGAGCAGATGCACACGTTATGAACGTTTAACAAAGCTCGGTATGATGACTACTTAACAGTTTAGTGCACCATGCTTTACTGCTTAGAACCGGGACTTCAAAAACATTTTGAATGCCACAGAGCATATAAGATGTTCTAAGAGTTGAAATTGGTATTTCATACTCATGCCCGTGTCGAGTGGTATGAGACCTCTGACAGTACTTTGCCTACAAGATGGAGAAGAATAGCTCAGCCAGTGAGCATGTGCTCAGATTGTCTGGGTACCACAATTGCTTGAATCAAGTGGGAGTTAATCTTCCAGATAAGATAGTAATTGACAAAGTTCTGTAGTCAATGTCACAAAGTTACTAGAACTTAGTGATGAACTATAATATGCAAGGGATGACGAAAGTAATTCCCAAGCTCTTCGCGATGCTGAAATCGGCGAAGGTAGAAATCAAGAAATAGCATCAAGTGTTGATGGTTAACAAGACCACTAGTTTCAAGTAAAATGGCAAGGGAAAGAAAGGGAACTTCAAGAAGAATGGCAAACAAGTTGCCGCTCCCATGAAGAAGCCCAAAGCTAGACCCAATCCTGAAACTGAGTGCTTCTACTGCGAAGGAAATGGTCACTAGAAGCGGAACTGCCCCAAATACTTGGCGGATAAGAAGGATGGCAAAGTGAACAAAAGTATACATGATATGCTTGTTATTGATGTGTACTTTACTAGTGTTCATAGTAGCCCCTGGGTATTTGATACTGGTTCAGTTGCTATGATTAGTAACTCAAAACAGGAGTTACAAAATGAACAAAGACTAGTTTAGGGCAAGGTGACGATGTGTGTTAGAAATGATTCCAAGGTTGATAAGATCACCATCGCACACTCCCTTTACCTTCGGGATTAGTGTTGAACCTAAAATAAATGGTATTTGGTGTTTGCGTTGAGCATAATATGATTGGATCATGTTTATTGCAATATGGTTATTCATTTAAAGAATAATTATTATTCTGTTTACATGAATAAAACCTTCTCTAGTCATACACCCAAGCTAAATGGTTTATTGAATCTCGATCGTAGTGATACACATATTCATAATATTGATGGCAAAAGATGCTAAGTTGATAATGATAGTGCAACATATTTGTGGCACTGCCGTTTAGGTCATATTGGTGTAAAGTGCATGAAGAAACTCCATGCCGATGGGCTTTTGGAATTACTTGATGCTTGCGAACCATGCCTCATGGGCAAGATGACTAAGACTCCATTCTCCGGAACAATGGAACGAGCAACTGACTTATTGGAAATAATACATATTGATGTATGCGGTCCGATGAGTGTTGAGGCTCGCGGCGGGTATCGTTATTTTCTGACCTTCACAGATGATTTGAGCAGATATGGGTATATCTACTTGATGAAACATAAGTCTGAAACATTTGAAAAGATCAAAGAATTTCAGAATGAAGTGGAAAATCATCGTAATAAGAAAATAAAGTTTCTATGATCTGATCGCGGAGACGAACATTTGAAGTTACAAGTTTGGTCTTCATTTGAAACAATGTGGAATAGTTTCACAACTCACGCCACCCGGAACACCATAGTGTAATGGTGTGTACGAACGTCATAACCGTACTTTATTAGATATGGTGCAATCTATGATGTCTCTTACCGAATTACCACTATCGTTTTGGAGTTATGCATTAGAGACGGTTGCATTCACGTTAATAGGACACCGTCTAAAAATTCGTTGAGACGACACCGTATGAGCTGTGGTTTAGCAAGAAACCTAAGTTGTTGTTTCTTAAAGTTTGGGGTTGCAATGCTTATGTGAACAAAAATTCAACCTGATAATCTCAAACCCAAATCGGAGAAGTGCGTCTTCATAGGATACCCAAAAGAAACTGTTGGGTACACCTTCTATCACAGATCCGAAGGCTAGATCTTTGTTGCTAAGAGTGGATCCTTTCTAGAGAAGGAGTTTCTCTTGAAAGACGTGAGTGGGAGTAGAACTTGATGAGGTAATTGTACCTGCTCCCTTATTGGAAAGTAGTTCATCACAAAAATCAGTTCCAGTGATTCCTACACCAATTAGTGAGGAAGCTAACGATGATGATCATGAAACTTCTGATCATGTTACTACCGAACCTCGTAAGTCAAGCAGAGTAAGATACGCACCAGAGTGGTACGGTAATCCTGTTCTGGAAGTCATGTTACTTGACCATGATGAACCTATGGAGTATGAGGAAGTGATGATGAGCCCAGATTCTGTGAAATGGCTTGAGGCCATGAAATTTGAGATGGGGTCCAGTATGAGAACAAAGTATCTACTTTGGTTGACTTGCCCAATGATTAGAAAGCCATAAAGAATAAAATGGATCTTCAAGAGGAAGACGGACGCTCATAGTAGTGTTACTATCTACAAAGCTCGAAATTGTCGAAAAGGGTTTTTGACAAGTTCAAGGTGTTGACTAAAATGAGATTTTCTCACTCGTATTGATGCTTAAGTTTGTCTGAATCATGTTAGCAATTGCCACATTTTATGAAATCAGGCAAATGGATGTCAAAACTGCATTCCTTAATGGATTTCTTAAAGAAGAGTTGTATATGAGGCAACAAGAAGGTTTTGTCGATCCTAAAGGTGCTAACAAAGTATGCAAGCTCCAGCGATCCATCTATGGACTGGTGCAAGCATCTCGGAGTTGGAATATACGCTTTGCTGAGTTTACCAAAGCATATAGTTTTATACAGACTTGCGGTGAAGCCTGTATTTACAAGAAAGTGAGTGGGAGCACTATAGCCTTTCTGATAAGTATATGTGAATGACATATTGTTGATCGGAAATGATGTAGAATTTTCTGGAAAGCATAAAAGAGTGTTTGAAAGGAGTTTTTCAAACAAAGACCTTAGTGAAGCTGCTTACATATTGGGCATCAAGATCTATAGAGATAGATCAAGATGCTTGATAAGATTTTTCAATGAGTACATACCTTGACAAGATTTGGAAGTAGTTCAAAATGGAACAGTCAACGAAGGAGTTCTTGCCTGTGTTGTAAGGTGTAAAGTTGAGTAAGACTCAAAACACGACCACGATAGAAAATAGAAAGAGAATGAAAAGTCATTCCCTATGCCTCAGTCATAGCTTCTATAAAGTATGCGGTGTACCAGACCTATTGTATACATTAGCATGATTTTGGCAAGGGAGTACAATAGTGATCTAGGAGTAGATCACTGGACAGCGGTCAAAATTATCCTTAGAGGACTAATGTCGACGTCCTGGGAATGGGGGTCCCCAGACTTGCCTGCCTGCGGCCCACTGCGTGGCTGAGCCAGCAGGCCATACGGCCCATCTTCACCAACAAGGCACCCAAGACCCTCGCGAGGGGCCGAGCCTCGTGAGGTAGACGACATGAGACCTCCTCTTGAGCAGCCTAGTCAGGCAGGCTCACAAGGAGCGGAGATATCAAGGCGAGGAGAACCTCACGAGGCTCTCGTGACGTGAGCCATGACGATCGACACCAGGCGGGCGCCAACGCGCGCGGCGTCCTTGTTTCATATTTGATGTAGAGGAAGCTAGCGCAGGCGAGGAGTACCGAGGCATCAGGCAAAGGTTTCCATTTTGGTGCAACAATACCAAGACCAGAAGGACGGCAAGACGGAGGTCATCGTGGAGTCCAAGACGGCGTCACCACCAGAGCCTTTCACAAGCGCAGACCACCTTTTGTCAGGATGGCTTGTACTAGCTGTCCCCCTTCAAATTAGTCTGCCGTTGTTGGCTTCCTTCCCTCTCAATATTTGGGAAGAGGACCAGGGCCTCTATAAGTAGGGCTAGCAAACACCCTAGAAAGGGGAGAGGCGAGGACGAGAGGACGGCATCTTAGATCGCTCTCTCACCCGCACAAGTTAGCCACACACAAGAACACCTCAACCTCAGGAGGCTATTCTTCCCCTTGTATTGTTCATCATCATCCCAAGAGGCAATCCACCACCGCCACACTGGAGTAGGGTGTTACACCACAACGGTGGCCCGAACCAGTATAAATCCTGTGTCTTTCTGTGTTGCGAGTTCGTCGAGTTCGTCCGTGAGATCTTAGCGAGCTAGGGCGTAGATCGGTAGGAGGGAAAGACTTCGCGTGCACCCTAGTGTTCGAACCTTAAGGGTTTGATGGAACCCTACATCTGACATTTGGCGTGCCAGGTAGGGGTGCGTCGGAGCTTCTTCTCCGACAATCGACTTGCAGACGCACCGTGGCCGCGATGTCCGACAACCCAAGAGCTGACCTCGACCGCTGGGCAGCCTGGCCAGCCCGGTCGTCGCCGCCCACCTACGAAGACCTCAACCCTGCGGTCCAGGTGGCCCGAGTGCCACCCAATCCTGTGGGGCGCAGGCGACGCGGCGAGGCGTCGGCTACCCTCACTCCACGGCAAGTACGAGCCGCTGCCAGAGTAGCAAGCCACGCCGCGGTGACAGCGCCGCACTCACGACGGGGGCAAGCAAACACACGGGCAGCACTTATCATGGCAAGGGAGCTGCTGCGGTGTCGGCTAATGGAAAGCGGCCAGGACACGCTGCTGGAGCGCGTCGCCGAGCTGCTGGACATGGTAGCCTCGGGAGCCCCACCCTTCTGCCATCAGCTTTCTCCTCAGGCCGCTACGGGGATCTTCGGTAGGGCATGCCGCCATCACGCACCGTCGAGTATGCCAGGGGGCTTCGTCAAAGTCGGCATGGCCGGTGGCGCCGGGGGCTCTACCGCCCCCGCACCGCCCGCAACAAGCATAGGCACAAGCATCGCCTTCCATCGCCCAAGAGGGATGCCACGCTATCAGCCCCAGGACGCCACGATGGGCCGAGCGACATGGAGTGTGGAGCACCACGGCGAGGTATTCAGGGTAACAGCCCCGGAAGCCTACGTGCCCCGCATGACGGACCAGGAGTACACACCGGAGGACGGCCCGGGCTCGTTCGTTGGAGAAGGTTGGGAAGAAGGAGCGCTAGGAGCCGAAGCCTTCCAGGAGCTGCCGGGGAACCACCACAGCCACGTGTGCGACGACCACTACAGGGTACCCCTAATTCCTCAGGAGCAAGCTTACGCTAACCATGAGTCGCAGGAGGAGCAGGTCACCACGGCGGCAGGCGGCCCCAACTCGACAGCCCCCCTGGCAGCGGGAGGGTCGCGTTGGGGGCTGCAGGAGAGGGGTCGGGAGCCAGGCTCCTCCCCAAGGCACGCGAAACCGGAGGACACCCGGAGCTAGGCCCTCTGCTGGGGTGGCTTCGACAACCCTTCCCCCGGCAGAGGACCCGTGGTCGCCGAGGGAACCGCTGGCGTCCCCTTTCCCTCTTTTGTGTCGTCCTGGTGACCGGTCGGCTCAAAGGAGGTCGAGGGTGGCGCAAGGCGGGGCCCTCGTCTAGCGATATGAAGCAAGGCCGGTACCTGTGAAGAAGGCCCAGTGCCTGTGAAGCTCGCCGCCCGTGACACTCTCACGTAATAATGAGTTGGGGATGTACACACCCCGGAGTCTCAGGAGCGCCGGCCTCAGGCCCTGGGTTCCCTCCCACGCCTAGTGGCAGCACTTAGCTCCGCGCTGGTGAGAAGACTTGAAGACTCGAAGACTAGACTAGGTGCTGGACGTGGCCTTTTGCTTTGGATCTCTCTTTCTGTGGCTTTGCTTTCTTGATCTGAACTTGAGTTGAAGCTGAATTTTTATCGATGCGCGCGAGGGGTGACTTTTCTCGTTCGAGCCGTTTCTTGCCTTCTGGATCTTGTTTAGTTTGGGACTCGTGTCCATTGCCTTTCCCTCATGAAGCTCCTCGCGAGCCGGACCGCGCAAAGCGCACGCTCGTCAAACACGTGCTAGCACTGCGCCTGGTGCTCACCTCTTACGGGGCCCCCCTCAAATGGGGCGATAAGCTCCGCAGGATTCTCAGGAACTCATCACCTCACGACCCAGCCCTAAGATGGCGCTGACTAAGGTAAACCACGTCGGGGAGCTCACCCCCGACTTCATGAGCTCACGAGGACACATACCCACATCGGATAGGAAAGTAAAATATGCAATTTGCTTACACGAGGGGCTCCCCCTCTCAAAATGCTCTTACAAGTCTTCCAAGGGCCACGCCCGAGTTTTGCGTGCAGGATGAAACAACAGGAGAACATAGGATCAGCCAGAGATATCACTCGCTACATCACCCATGGACGCGTCACTCGCGTCGTCATCTTCGTCGGTATCGTCGCCGCCGTCGGCGACGCCCCCGTCATCGTCGTTGACCATGTCACCTTCGTCTGCAACGACCACCACCACATCATCCTCCGAGGTGAAGGCCCTGACCAACGCGTCGACATGGTCCTCTACCCAACGCGCCAGGTCACCCCGGACGGCCGTGGGTACGGGGGCAACGGCGGCGTCAAAGTCGAAGTTGGGGTCGGCATTCAAAAGGTGGCTGAAGACACGGGAGAAGGCACGCTGAAGCAGGCCATGACTCCTCTCTCCACAAGCTATCGAGCTCTGGCAGATTGAGCCTCCAGGCGAGTCACCACCTCGGTGAAGAAGGTTAGGTGGCTGGCGTAGTCGTTCGAGTGAGGGGCCGGGGCGTTCTCGTCGCAGATGTAAGCTAGGGCGGTGTTGGCCTTGTTCCGAAGGTCTTGAAGCATAGGAGCATGCTCGCGCTCCAGCGTTCGGCGTTGGAGCACTTCCTCCCTGTTTTGTCGTGCGACGGCCTCGGCGTCGTTAACTCGTTTCTAGAGGGAAAGCAGCTCGGCGCGGGCGGAGGCCAAGTCCGCCGGCACCGTCACCAGGGCGGCGGCTGTGGCCTCCGCATGCCTCTCGGGCTCGTCCAACCTGGGCCTGAGGGTGGTGGCCCTGCCCGCACCCTCCAGACCGGCGAGCTTCAGCTTCAAGTCGTGCCTGCCGTCCAGATCTGCACGAACCTCGGCCACCCGGCGATTGATCTCCTCCTCGACTCTGGCTTCGCAGGCCCCAACGGCATCTTCTGCTTGAGCGACTTGATGTTCCCTCATCTCCAGTCGCTCGAGCTCGAGGCTACGCTCCACAGCTTCCAGGGCCAGCATCTCCTCGCGCTGCCGGACCTCCTCTTCCTCCACAAGTGTACCCCTCAGCGATGCAAGAGCAGCCCCATGCGCCTCCACCTATTGCTCAAGGGACGCGCTCCAGGCCTGAAGCCCCCATGCGCGCTCCTCCGCAGCCTTGTGGCGGAGATTGGCCTCGCGAGCTTCTTCCAAAGCTCATGAGCGGGCCTCATTGGCAATCTTGAGGGATGCCTCGGCCTTCGCGTTCTCGAGGTGGCACTGATAGCGACCAAGGTTGATGGCCACTCGCAGCTTGCGCCGCTCCTCCACCAACCGAAGACCTTCAGCCTCAAGGTGCAAGTCGACACCAGCAAGCTCTTCACCGAGGCGACTCATCGCGCCCATCGCCTCCTAGAAGAGCTCGTGACGGACTACACTGCATCCACGCTCGAGCTCGAACGCTCGACCCGCCTTGTCCTCCACCTCGGGGGCTGCGGGTGGATCATCAGGTTGCGCGCCACCTCCCGGTTGGGGGCTGGGGGCTGGCGCCGTGCCTGATGTCAGCCCATCCTCGCGAGGAGCCCAAGCTGATCGAGGCTCGCTATTTGAAGAGGAACCGAAGACCGAGGTCAGCCATGGACTGCTCATGAGCAGAGGAGGAGTCTTGGGCACGCCCGCCAAGCTCCACGCCAGACCGCGGGCGAGGGGCGGCCAAACCACGGACTCAGCACGTCCCGAAGGCGGGGACGCTCCTCCGAACGACCCTGCCTCAGGGGCGGCAAGCTGGCCAGGAACGCTCAATGCCGATGGAGGAGTTGATGAAGGAGGACACCGTCTCTCGGAAGACGCAACATCTTCAGCAGAAGGAGCCCTGGAGGACAGGCGTTAGGATAAGAAGACCACACACAAAAAGCCACGGCGATAGGATACTTACATGTTAATAGCGATGTACTTCCGTCGCTTCAATGGCTCGAAGATGTTGCTGCCACTGGGGGATCCCTTCCTCTTGCGGAGCTCCTCGAAGTCCACACAAAGGCGACCGAAGCACTGGACGTGACGGCCGGAGCGCGACGGAGCCGAAGAAGAACCAAGAGGGATGGCCTCCGGGGAGCCCTACTGTGGCGAACAGCCCAGCTCCTCCCCATTGCGACCTCCCGAGGCTCCTGGAGCCTCAGCCTCGGGAGCCGCATGCGGCATCTCCTCGGCAACCGACGCCTCAGGAGGGGGGTCGCAGGCCCCCAAGGACGATGCCCCCGGATCACCACCATGCATGTGCTCCTCAGCACCTAAGCCGCTAGCCCTCGTCATGGCTCGCTCGCCCGCACCGTCACCTGGGGCGAGCCCGGCACCGGCAGCGAAGAAGGGGACCACGATGACGGGGTTCTCGCGGGGCCCCACCAAGCCGATTGAGCATGGCCCCCACTCATCAAAGGAAGGCATGTTTGTGGCAAATGTGACTTTGTTCATGCAGCAGTACAACATGCAGCTATTCCTGGGCATCTCGTTCGGCAGAGGGACACCTACTAGGACCGTGAGCATTGTTTGCCGCACAGCGAGAGGAAGCCCCTCCTCCTGAAACCTCATGTTGTCCTGTTTGTTGAGCAAGTCCCACATCGGGCAAGAGTGGCGCTGAAGTGGAGCAACTCGACGCCTGACGAACTCCCTCACCACCATGGGCGTAGTCACGCCAAGGTCCTTCAACCACCTCAGCCTGGCCCACATAGGGGCAAGGCAGGGGCTCGTGAGCTTCAGATGACCCCAGCCGGAGTTTGGAATAGCAGGCCCCACCGGAGCTTGGAGCAGAGGGTTGAGCACGCTGGCGTCAACAAACACCCATCGCGTACGGAATTCGCTCGCGGACGAAGGGAGCTCGAAATCGATCCCCAAGCCTGTCGTCGCAACCACGGCTTGGAAGCCCACACACCCTGAGCTCTGCCGAGGACCGGTGAGATGCAACGAGAAGAAGTGGTGGAGGAGTACCACGGAGGGGGCGATGCCCACCATGGCCTCGCACACGAAGGCGAAGACGGTGAGAAGGGTCACAGCCCAAGGATCGAGATGGAGCATGAGGATCTGATAGTGCTCGAGCACCGCGTTGAAGAAGGCGGAGAAGGGAGGAATCAAGCCATCCCAGAGGTCATCAATGAAGATCGGAACCTCGGTAACTGCCCGAGCCATGCTGGTGCGAGACGCGGGCCAAGCCGGCGTCTCTCCCCACTCATTGAAACTGGAGGCAAGCATGGGGTGCACCTTGTCCATGGCCTCGTCGTTGAGCACCCGAGGCTGGCCGAGCACCGGCTCGAAGGATGGAGGTGCAGTTGGCAAGGACAGAGGTTTCTTCCCCTTTTCAGCTTGTTTCGGCGCCATGGCGATGAAGCGGGCGAAGCACAGGTTGGATTGAGAAGGCGGAGCAGGGCGTCAAGGAAGCAGGGAGATTGCAAGAGCCAGGCGTGGCGAAGGAAGAATAGTTGTGTAGGAGGCGGGGCCGCATAGCCTGGTGAATTCAAGGGCTGCGTGGGGAAGCGAAGACGCCCACGTCCAATCAACCACCACGTGCCAATCGAGGCCGCGGACTTTTGGGGCCCGCGGCACTCCGTACTTGGCCCTTGGCTTCGCCGTGAAGCCAAGCCCGAGCGCACCTTTGAAAGTGCAACTATCCCTAGGTGGTTTTGGTAATTCATAACAACATATAGCTCATTGAGCTAATGCTATTCCAAGATGATTATTTCAGGAAAGCTCAATGATTGGCATGGCATGGATGGTGAAAGTGGAACCCTCAAAATGCTAAGGACAAAGGATTGGCTGAAGCTCAAAAGCTCAAGACTCTTCATTTTATATTTTAGTGATCCAAGATCACATTGAGTCTTTAGGAAAAGCCAATACTATCAAGGAGGGATGAGGTGTTGCTTAATGAGCCTCTTGCTTCATGTGCTTAGTGATATGCTCCAAAACCCTCAACTACTTTCCCATATCCACATTTGACCTAAACCCTAAGCCAAACTCGGCCCTACCGATTCTTTCAACCCGGCGTCACCGAGTTTCACTTGTCATAGCCATTGCCAAACCGAGATGGGATTGCAAACTCTCTGTTTCCCTTTCATAACTTTTCGGTCTCACCAAAAGAGCGGATCGGTCCCACCGAGATTGCAATGTAAATTCAGTGTTTCCTTTTTGTAACTTTTTGGTCTCACCGAAAGAGCAAATCGGTCCCATCGAGTTTACCTGACCAACTCTCTGGTTAGATTATTACCAAAATCGGTCTCACTGAGATTACGTTATGCCCTAACCCTAACAAAATCGGTCCTACCGAGTTGCATGTCAATCCCACCGAAAATCTCTAACGGTCACTGAAAGCACAAGTGCTCCCCAGGTGGTTTTGGTAATTGATGACAACATATCTCTTGTTGGACTAATACCTTTACCTAGTATATTTCAGATAAGTTCAACAATGGAGTGGCATGGACTAAAGGTTGTGGGAACCTCTTCAAGATGCTAAGGACAAAGGATTGGCTAAAGCTTCAAGCTCAAGACTCTTCTTTTTATATTTTAGTGATCCAAGATCACAATGAGTCCTTAGGAAAAGCCAATACTATCAAGAAGGGATGAGGTGTTGTTTAATGAGCCTCTTGCTCAAGTGCTTAATGATATGCTCCAAAATCCTCAGCTACTTTCCCACTTCCACAAATGACCTAAACCCTAAGCCAAACTCGGTCATACCGATTCTGTCAATCCGGCGCCACCGAGTTTCACTTGTCATTTGCCACTGCCAAACCCTAGCAATTCGGTCCTACCGATAAGGTTCTCGGTCGCACCGAGATGGGCTTGCAAACTCTCTGTTACCTGTTGCAATATCTTCGGTCCCACCGAGATATGCAATCGGTCCCACCAAGAATGCAAGGTAAACTCTATGTTTCCTTCTTGTAACTTTTCGGTCTCACCGAAAGAGCAAGTCGGTCCCACCGAGTTTGCCTGACCAACTCTCTGGTTAGCTAATTGCCGAACTCGGTCTCACCGAGTTTATGCGATCGGTCTCACCGAGATTACGTTATGCCCAAACCCTAACCAAATCGGTCCTACCGAGTTGCATCTCAGTCCCACCGAGATTCCTAACGGTCACTAGGTTTACCATTTCGGTCAGACCGAGTTTGATGATTCGGTCCCACCGAGATTGGAAAACTGTGTGTAACGGTTGGATTTTGTGTGGAGGCTATATATACCCCTCCACCACCTCTTCATTCGAAGAGAGAGCTATCAGAACACATATTCCATTCCTACTCATATGTTCTGAGAAAGAACCACCTACTCATGTGTTGAGACCAAGACATTCCATTCCTACCATATGAATCTTGATCTCTAGCCTTCCCCAAGTTGCTTTCCACTCAAATCTTCTTTCCACCAGATCCAAATCCTATGAGAGAGACTTGAGTGTTGGGGAGACTATCATTTGAAGCAGAAGAGCAAGGAGTTCATCATCAACACACCATTTGTTACTTCTTGGAGAGTGGTGTCTCCTAGATTGGCTAGGTGTCACTTGGGAGCCTCCGACAAGATTGTGGAGTTGAACCAAGGAGTTTGTAAGGGCAAGGAGATCGCCTACTTCGTGAAGATCTACCTCTAGTGAGGCAAGTCCTTCGTGGGCGATGGCCATGGTGGAATAGACAAGGTTGCTTCTTCGTGGACCCTTCGTGGGTGGAGCCCTCCATGGACTCGCGCAACTGTTACCCTCCGTGGGTTGAAGTCTCCATCAACGTGGATGTAGGATAGCACCACCTATCCGAACCACGGGAAAACATCCGTGTCTCCAATTGCGTTTGAATCCTCCAAACCCTTCCCTTTACATTCTTGCAAGTTGCATGCTTTACTTTCCGCTGCCTATATACTCTTTGCATGCTTGCTTGATATGTATTGTGTGTGTTAAAATTGTGTCCGAACTCCACTTAAACCGAAAAACCTTAAAAAGTGCAACTTTAGCATTAAGTGTCTATTCACCCCCCCTTTAGACACTCCTTCTTCTAGATCCTACAAGTGGTATCAGAGCTTTGGTCTCCATTGCCTTGGTTTAATCACCATTGGAGGAAGATGGATGTGTCTACTTTAGGGAGTCTCAGACATAGAGTGCCTATTCTTGATGGAGAGTACTTTCATGAGTGGAAAAATGAGATGCTTGTAATCTTCAATCAATATCATTTAAACGAGTATATTGCTAGCCCTTGTGCACCTCATATTAATCCTTTGCATCCTACCTAGATGAAGATATTGACATGATTCGCAATCTTAGAACCATTGAGCTCATCATTAGAGGATTGCCCAAAAATTTGATTGCTAGTTTGCCTACTCTTAATTGTGCCTACACTATATGGAAATTTCTTGAGGAACGATTTCCCGATCATTCCTTGAAAAATTTGGATAAAGTTCTCCATAAATCTATTGCCTTGAGTAAGATGAACTCTTGTGATCCTAAGTTTGGTGATTGTCTATTTGAGCTTACCAATCTCAAGCATGCTAAAGGAGATATTGGAATCATTAGTGATATTATATTTTAAGCAATAAGAATTCATAAAAGTGACCACTTTGATGACCTTTTATCTAATGAATTATCCTATCTAGGGAATGATGAATCACAAGATCATGATGAACATGGATACTATGATGATGATGACAGTGACTTGGACCTTGATGATACAATGAGACATTTTGGTCTTACGGCAAATCTTCGGGGATATGCGTCAGGTGGAAAGGAATGGGTTCTTGATAGTGGATGTACTGATCACATGACCGGAGATGAAGAGATGTTCTGTGAGCTTGCTGAAAATGACGGCCCTCGAAAATATGTCACCTTTGGTGATAATTCAAAGGGTAAAGTAGTTGGCCTTGGTAAGGTGGCCATCTCACATGATAGTTCCATTCAAAATGTCATGCTCGTTGAATCTCTCGGCTACAATTTACTTTCAGTATCTCGACTTGCTGATTTTGGCCTAAATGTTCTATCTACTGAGGTAGATTGCCAAGTGTTTCGTCGAGACAATCATAAAATGGTCTTTACCGGTGTGCGTAGAGGTGATCTTTACATTGTCGATTTCTCTAAAAAGGCACAACCTAAAACTTGCTTCATTGCTAAATCCTCAAAAGGTTGGTTATGGCATAGACGACTAGTTCACGTTGGCATGAGAAATCTTGACAAGCTTATTAAAGGAAATCATATCCTTGGAGTTAACGATGTCATATTTGATAAGGATAGACTTTGCAGCGCTTGTCAAGCAGGCAAACAGGTTGGAGGAAGGCATCCTGTGAAGAACATCGTGACCACGAGGAGGCCACTCGAGCTACTTCATATGGATCTTTTTGGTCCCAACGCCTACAGAAGTCTCGGTGGAAATTCTTTTGGTCTTGTTATAGTTGATGATTTTTCAAGATTCACGTGGGTGTTCTTTCTTAATGACAAGTCGCAGGTCCAGAAGATCTTCAAAAATTTCGCTAGGAAAGCCCAAAATCAGTTTGAAGTGAAGATCAAGAAGGTTCGGAGTGACAACGGAACGGAGTTCAAGAACGCAAATGTGGACACCTTTCTTGACGAAGAAGGGATTTCACACGAGTTCTCGGCTACGTACACACCTCAACAAAATGGAGTTGTTGAGAGGAAGAACCGGACGCTCATCGAAATGGCTAGAACGATGCTTGATGAATACAAGACGCTAAAGCACTTTTGGGCAGAAGCGGTTGAGACAGCTTGTCACGCAACAAATCGCTTGTATCTTCACAAGCTACTCAGCAAGACAGCATACGAGCTCCTCACCGGTAACAAACCCCAAGTTGGATACTGTCGAGTATTCGGCTCAAAGTGCTACATTCTTGATAAGCATCGTCGTTCAAAATTTGCTCCTAAATCTCATGAAGGCTTCCTATTTGGTTATGGCTCAAACTCTCACACTTACCGTGTCTACAACAATTTGACCCGAAAGGTTGAAGAGACAGTAGATGTGAAGTTTGATGAATCTAATGGCTCGCAAGTAGAGCAATTGTCAATTGATGTAGGAGACAAAGACCGTTCAGAAGCAATCCAAGACCTGTCCATTGGCAAAGTTCGTCCAATGGAGGTGAAGGAGAGTACGTCATCCGTCCAAGTGGAAGCTTCTACTTCACGACAAGGTGAACCAAGAATCGACACGGAAGCATCCACAAGTGGGACACGCCAAGATGAAGAAGACGAGGAAGTACATCAAGACGAACATCAACAACCTCCTTCCCCACCACGACAAGAGAATGACAACGTCAACAATGAAGAAGGCCAAGAAGAAGAACAAGATGAAGAAGATGCTCAACGAAGACCCAAGAAAAAGCTCTCACGAGTTCGAGCAAGAATTGCCAAAGATCATCCCGTCGAGCAAATCCTCAATGATATACAAACCGGGAGAATCACTCGCTCAAAAACTCGTTTAGCTAACTTTTGTGAAAACTATTCATTCATCTCTAGCATTGAACCTATGAAGGTTGAAGAAGCATTGGAAGATCCGGATTGGATAAACGCTATGCATGAAGAGCTACACAATTTTGAGAGAAACCAAGTTTGGACATTGGTTGAGAAGCACGACAACAACCACAATATCATTGGTACCAAATGGGTGTTTCGCAACAAGCAAGATGAAGATGGACAAGTGGTCCGCAACAAAGCACGTCTCGTCGCCCAAGGATACACACAAGTCGAAGGTATGGACTATGGTGAGACATATGCTCCCGTTGCTAGACTTGAGTCCATTTGCATCTTACTTGCCTATGCTAATCACCATAATATCACCTTGTACCAAATGGACATTAGGAGTGCTTTTCTAAATGGTGAAATAGAGGAGGAAGTTTATGTCAAACAACCTCCCGGCTTTGTCAATCCTAAGAAACCTAATCATGTTTACAAACTTCACAAAGCTCTTTATGGTCTTAAACAAGCTCCTAGAGCATGGTATAAATGCTTGACCAAGTTCCTTATTGCAAGTGGTTTTGAAATTGGTAAAATTGATTCTACTCTCTTCACTAAAAGGGTTAATGGAGAACTATTTGTATGTCAAATCTATGTTGATGATATCATATTTGGTTCAACTAACCCTCTCTTTAGTGAAAAGTTTGGAAAGCTAATGTCAGAGAAGTTTGAGATGTCTATGATGAGTGAACTCAAATTCTTGGTTTGCAAATCAAGCAAACTAAGGAAGGTACATTTGTCTCTCAAACGAAGTACACCAAGGACTTATTCAAGAAGTTCAATATGCAAGAGTGCAAAGGTATGTCTACACCCATGCCCACTAGTGGACATAATGACTTGACCAAAGATGGTGAACCAGTTGATCAAAAGGTTTATCGTTCTATGATTGGTTCATTACTATACCCATGTGCTTCACGTCCCGATATTATGCTAAGTGTATGCATGTGTGCACGATATCAAGCTACTCCTAAAGAATGTCATCTTAAGGCCGTGAAAAGGATAGTGAGATACTTAATTCATACACCAAATTTTGGCATTTGGTACCCTAAGAGGTCTTCTTTTGATCTTGTTGGCTATTCTGACTCGGATTATGCCGGAGACAAGGTTGATAGAAAGTCAACTTCGGGTACTTGTCAATTTCTTGGTAGATCCCTTGTGTCTTGGTCCTCCAAGAAACAAAACTCAGTATCCTTATCCACCGCCGAAGCGGAATACATTGCCGCTGGTTCATGTTGTGCTCAATTACTTTGGATGACCCAAACTCTTAAAGATTATGGACTTTATGTGAAACATGTTCCACTACTTTGTGACAATGAAAGTGCTATCAAAATTGGTCATAATCCCGTACAACATTCTCGAACTAAGCATATTGAAGTTCATCATCATTTCATTCGAGATCATGTTGCTAAGGGTGACATTAATCTTAAGCATGTTCGCATTGACAAGCAATTAGCGGATATATTCACTAAACCACTTGATGAGAAAGTATTTTGCAGGCTAAGGGGAGAATTGAACATCATTGATGCTTCAAACGTGGAGTAGGAACTCCATTGGACACATGCAAGACATGAGCTTATGACTAATCCATGATATATCTCTTATGATGACTATCTTATGTCTTGGATATATTTGTACCTTGCATGTTGTCTAACCCATGTAGGTACTTGGTTGAAACTAATTCCATGGGATTGCGACTCACTCACATCTTGAGCAATCTCTACATCACCAAGTCTCTACACAATGGTGGTTGAAGACAAGGAAGCACAAAATCATTCAAACATATCCTTTGACAAATTCTATGTTAAGCTTCATGATTGTCATTTTTGGATACACAAGTGCTCTTCCTTGCAAGAACTAACCCATGTAGGTAGATGAACTCAAACTCCAAGTGGTGCTCCAAATTCTTGATGGACTACATCAACCTTGAGCACCCACATAAGTTGAACTACATCAGCAAGAATCACTCCACCACCCAAGGTATGTTATCCCATCTTAGAGAAGCTTTACTCCAAGACATGAGTCAAAGCAACTCAACAAGATGTGAATACATCAAGATGCTTAAATGAAAAATGGCAACCCCATTTTGAGCTTAAACGATGAGTATGACCTATGATCAAGTGTTTTCACTTGACTCCTAAGTCAATATACTCTAACATAGGTGACTATGTCACCGCCCAACTCTAGATGAAGTTCTCTTGTGTTTCCTTCCACTTCATCTAGATCCTTCAGTTTCTTTTCTTTTCTTTTTATTCTGCCTTTTTCCGCATTCAATTCATTGCAAATATTTGTGAGATCCTGCATGTCTAGTGAGCTGAGGTGACAAGTGTTTTTCTCTGTGTGAACTCGGTCTCACTGAATTGTAATTTTCGGTCCAACCGAATTCCTTCGGTACCACCGAATCTTACCACTCGGTGCCACGGACTTCGCAATAGGAAAAACAGTTTGTCACATAACCTATAATTCTTATGATCCAGCTCCACTCAATGAATCTTGTCCTCTACGAGCATCCCAATTTTATTCTTTGCTTTATGCTGAGTCTCAAGGACCAAACCTTTTAGACGGATTCCAGAAGAACCTTCTTGGAAATTGATGTCAAAGGGGGAGAGAGAGATCACATCAAAGCTTATCTTCGGGGAGAAAGAGATCACATCAAAGCACTAAAGGGGGAGAACATCTCAAGGATCCCAGATGTCCCAGATAATGTACTAAGGGGGAGAAAGAGATCCCTAGGGGGAGAGACAATACTCAAGGATCCCAGATGCTCGATGATCAAGAGGAGAGATGTCACATGTATTTTTAGGGGGAAAGACATGTTTATTTGTTTTGTTTCTTTCAGCTCTGATTTTCTATTCCCTATCTTCTCCCAATATCCCATATGAGATTCAGGGGGAGCAAGACATCTATGGGACAGAAATCAGTAAAATTCATTGCATATCTTTACTCTTGGGGACATGTTGAATTCAATGCAGTACCTAGTACTTTCTCTCTACATGTCATCCCAGTCTTGGTATTCTTGTGGTTTCTTCAGTTTACTCTGGCTAGTGGATGTACCTGTGTTATCTAACCTTGTTTGTGCAGGCTCATTCCATCCTATGTCAACCAAAGACTACAAGGTAAGTGTATGCATCAAAATCATGAGTATGAGAAGTTCTTGCTTATGTACATACTGTTTGCAAGAAGGACTCATGAGCATGAAGGTATTTTCCTTAACAATCTTTTACTCTGATGCATATGGCCAAGATACATGTAACACATTGCCCACTCTATCATGGTTATGTCCTCACATGCCTCTATATTTCATATTCACATGAGTGCATACATGTAGGGGGAGCCTATGCTTGTTACATGTCCTTCCAAAGCTTTACTTGCTGTTCTTTATATCTTTATCTAAAGCTTTGATGTATGTTGCCATCAATTACCAAAAAGGGAGAGATTGAAAGCACAAGTGCGCCCCAGGTGGTTTTGGTAATTGATGACAACATATCTCTTGTTGGACCAATACCTTTACCTAGTATATTTCAGATAAGTTCAACAATGGAGTGGCATGGACTAAAGGTTGTGGGAACCTCTTCAAGATGCTAAGGACAAAGGATTGGCTAAAGCTTCAAGCTCAAGACTCTTCTTTTTATATTTTAGTGATCCAAGATCACATTGAGTCCTTAGGAAAAGCCAATACTATCAAGAAGGGATGAGGTGTTGTTTAATGAGCCTCTTGCTCAAGTGCTTAATGATATGCTCCAAAATCCTCAGCTACTTTCCCACTTCCACAAATGACCTAAACCCTAAGCCAAACTCGGTCATACCGATTCTGTCAATCCGGTGCCACCGAGTTTCACTTGTCATTTGCCACTGCCAAACCCTAGCAATTCGGTCCTACCGATAAGGTTCTCGGTCGCACCGAGATGGGCTTGCAAACTCTCTGTTACCTGTTGCAATATCTTCGGTCCCACCGAGATATGCAATCGGTCCCATCGAGAATGCAAGGTAAACTCTATGTTTCCTTCTTGTAACTTTTCGGTCTCACCGAAAGAGCAAGTCGGTCCCACCGAGTTTGCCTGACCAACTCTCTGGTTAGCTAATTGCCGAACTCGGTCTCACCGAGTTTGTGCGATCGGTCTCACCGAGATTACGTTATGCCCAAACCCTAACCGAATCAGTCCTACCGAGTTGCATCTCAGTCCCACCGAGATTCCTAACGGTCACTAGGTTTACCATTTCGGTCAGACCGAGTTTGATGATTCGGTCCCACCGAGATTGGAAAACTGTGTGTAACGGTTGGATTTTGTGTGGAGGCTATATATACCCCTCCACCACCTCTTCATTCGAAGAGAGAGCTATCAGAACACATATTCCATTCCTACTCACATGTTCTGAGAAAGAACCACCTACTCATGTGTTGAGACCAAGACATTCCATTCCTACCATATGAATCTTGATCTCTAGCCTTCCCCAAGTTGCTTTCCACTCAAATCATCGTTCCACTAGATCCAAATCCTATGAGAGAGAGTTGAGTGTTGGGGAGACTATCATTTGAAGCACAAGAGCAAGGAGTTCATCATCAACACACCATTTGTTACTTCTTGGAGAGTGGTGTCTCCTAGATTGGCTAGGTGTCACTTGGGAGCCTCCAACAAGATTGTGAAGTTGAACCAAGGAGTTTGTAAGGGCAAGGAGATCGCCTACTTCATGAAGATCTACCGCTAGTGAGGCAAGTCCTTCGTGGGTGATGGCCATGGTGGAATAGACAAGGTTGCTTCTTCGTGGACCCTTCATGGGTGGAGCCCTCCGTGGACTCGCGCAACCGTTACCCTCCGTGGGTTGAAGTCTCCATCAACGTGGATGTAGGATAGCACCACCTATCCGAACCATGGGAAAACATTCGTGTCTCCAATTGCGTTTGAATCCTCCAAACCCTTCCCTTTACATTCTCGCAAGTTGCATGCTTTACTTTCCGCTGCCTATATACTCTTTGCATGCTTGCTTGATATGTATTGTGTGTGTTAAAATTGTGTCCGAACTCCACTTAAACTGAAAAACCTTAAAAAGTGCAACTTTAGCATTAAGTGTCTATTCACCCCCCCTTTAGACACTCCTTCTTCTAGACCCTGCAGTCACTAGGTTTACTATTTCGGTCTGACCGGGTTTGTTGATTCGGTCCCACCGAGATTGGTAAATTGTGTGTAATGGTTAGATTTTGTGTGGAGGCTATAAATACCCCTCCACCTCCTCTTCACTCGTGGAGAGAGCCATCAGAACACATCTACACTTCCAACTCATATGTTCTGAGAGAGAACCACCTACTCATGTGTTGAGACCAAGATATTCCATTCCTACCATATGAATCTTGATCTCTAGCCTTCCCCAAGTTGCTTTCCACTCAAATCTTCTTTCCACCAGATCCAAATCCTATGAGAGAGAGTTGAGTGTTGGGGAGACTATCATTTGAAGCACAAGAGCAAGGAGTTCATCATCAACACACCATTTTTTACTTCTTGGAGAGTGGTGTCTCCTAGATTGGCTAGGTGTCACTTGGGAGCCTCCGACAAGATTGTGGAGTTGAACCAAGGAGTTTGTAAGGGCAAGGAGATCGCCTACTTCGTGAAGATCTACCGCTAGTGAGGCAAGTCCTTCGTGGGCGATGGCCATGGTGGGATAGACAAGGTTGCTTCTTCATGGACCCTTCGTGGGTGGAGCCCTCCGTGGACTCGCGCAACCGTTACCCTTCGTGGGTTGAAGTCTCCATCAACGTGGATGTAGGATAGCACCACCTATCCGAACCACGGGAAAAACATCCGTGTCTCCAATTGCGTTTGAATTCTCCAAACCCTTCCCTTTACATTCTTTTAAGTTGCATGCTTTACTTTCTGCTGCCAATATACTCTTTGCATGCTTGCTTGAATTGTGTGATGATTGCTTGACTTGTCCTAAAATAGCTAAAATCTGCCAAGAACTAAAATTGGGAAAAGGTTAAGTTTTTATATGGTTAAGTAGTCTAATGACCCCCCCTCTAGACATACTTTCGATCCTACAAGTGGTATCAGAGCCTTGGTCTCCATTTGCTTTGATTTCCATAGCTTTTGGTGGTCATAGCCTTGGTTTCACAACCTAGGAGAGTATGGCGTCTAGCGAGGGAAATTATCACCGTAGAGGTCCTTACTTTGATGGTACTAATTTTGCTAGTTGGAAGCATAAAATGAAAATGCATATTCTTGGACATAACCCTGCCGTTTGGGCTATTGTGTGTGTTGGTTTGCAAGGTGACTTCTTTGATGGGAGAGAACCAAACCGTGAAGCTACCGCGGATTAGTTGAAGATGCTGCAATATAATGCTCAAGCTTGTGATATTCTCTTCAACGGATTGTGCCCCGAAGAATTCAACAAAATCAGCCGTCTTGAGAATGCAAAGGAAATTTGGGACACTTTGATTGATATGCACGAAGGTACCGACTCCGTCAAGGAATCCAAATTGGATGTGCTTCAAAGTCAACTTGACAAGTTCAAAATGAAGGATGGTGAAGGTGTCACAAATGAGATTGCCGGCTTAGGAAGTGAAGAGATGACCGATAGATTCATCATCAAGAAGATTCTAAGAGCCTTGGATGGAAAATATGATACCGTGTGCACATTGATCCAAATGATGCCCAATTACAAAGATCTCAAGCCAACGGAGGTAATTGGAAGAATTGTTGCTCATGAGATGTCACTTAAGGATAAAGTGGAACTTCACAACAAATCAAGTGGTGCCTACAAAGTCTCATGTGAAGCCCCTACATCATCAAGTGAGAAACAAAACTTCAATGAAGAATTGAGCTTAATGGTGAAGAACTTCAACAAGTTCTACAAGAGTAGAAGCAAATATAGAAGTTCCAAGTCAAGGTCCTACAATGACAAAAGATCTTCTAGTCGAGAGCGAAACTGCTACAATTGTGGAAGACCCGGACACTATTCCAATGAGTGTACGGCTCCCTACAAGAGAAGAGAAGACTCTCCAAAAAGAAGAAGCAAAAGAGAAGAATCACCACCAAGAGAGAGAAGGAGTAGAGATGATCATTATGAACGAAGATACTCACGGAGAAGCAAGGATTCGGAATGGAAGGAAAAATCATCAAGGAGCTACACAAAACGAAGACATCAAGCTCATGTTGGTGAATGGGTATCCGGCTCCGACTCCGACAACCACTCCGAGAGAAGTTATCACTCCGATTCCGAATATACTCAAGATGAAGGTGTTGTCGGTCTAGCACTTGTGTCAACCAACTCCTATGACATATTTGACTCACCAAATTAAGGAATTGGAAGATGCTTCATGGCCAAAGGTCCTAAGGTAACACACCCCGAGTATGTTGATTTTAATAGTGATGAAGATGACTTGTTAGGTGATGATGATTTACTTGTTGACAACTCTAGTGATGAATACTATGATGAAACGTCAATTAATCATGCTAATCAAGATAAAATGAATGACAACGATAACGAGAAGATTGAGGCTCTAACTAAAGAACTAAATACTCTTAAGTTAGCTCATGAAACTATCTTCGAAGATCATCGAGAACTTTTAAGAGCTCATGAGAAGTTACGCTTTGAAAAGCTCAATCTTGAGCAAGAGCATGAGTTTTTAAAGGCAATCAATGATGATCTCTGCAAGAAAAGTTCTTCTTACATTGCCAAGCGTTTACTCTTATCCACTTACATGCCTCAAGTCAAGTCTAGTAACAAGAACAAGAAAGATTCTTCCTCTAGTAGTAACAATGATCATGCTAAATCCAATATTGTTGCTTCTAGTAGTTCTCTTGATTCTACTAATGATTCTCTTAGCCAAGTTACACTTGAGCAAGAAAATAGCTTATTGAAGGGAATTATAGAGAAAGGAGTGTACAAAAGCCTTGCCGGGAGTAAGCAATTCGAGGAAATTGTGCGCAAGCAAGGAAGGCACCGGAAGAATCAAGGTGTTGGTTTTGAACGAAAGTTCAATGCCAATGGAGTTGAGTGGGAAGAAGATCAATACCCCAAGACAAAGTTTGTTCCTCAACAAGAGAAGTATGATACTTCCTTCAAGGGTACACAAGCTCAAGATGATCTTCCACCACAAGACTACAAGCAAAAAGGCAAGGACAAGCTTCAAGAGGAAATTGATGCATTTGAAGAAGCTCCTAAGAGCTTAGTCAAGTGGATTCCCAAGACCACTTCAAGTTCCACTTCATCAAGTACGACTACAACTCCAAGGATTCCCATCAAGATGGTGTGGATCCAAAAGAAGAAGAACTAGAGAGTTCTTGAGGGTGACTCCGCCAATATACTTCACTCTTATCATTTTGGCAAGACCAAGTGCAATCAACTTCCACATCTTGCACTAGTTCAAGGAGTCACAAACCCTCTTGTTGGTAAGACAAGGGACAAGGTAACCTAAAAGTTTTCATGGACATCATCTTGTGTGTGCATCACTCTATGTCTCTGGATATCCTTGTTTTTTCCTTGTGGGACTAACCCATGTAGGTATTGAAAGTGCAATTCACTCAAATGGATAGCTCCAAGTGATCTACATCAACATTGAACATCCACATCTTCAACATCTACATGAAGTCATCATCGACAAAACCCAAGGTTAGTTCATCCCTCTTAGGGGGGATATCACATCTAGTGGGAGCTTTACTCTAAGACTTGAGCTAAAGCAACTCTAAAGATGTGAACACAACAATGCTTTATGTAAAAGTGGTAACCCCACTTGAGCTTAAACGATGAGTATGACCTATGATCAAGTGTTCTCACTTGACTCCTAAGTCAATATACTCATATATAGATGACCTAGTCATCGCAAATTGCTTGATAGATGCTAGAATTGGTTGTGCATGCTTTTTCACATATTTCAATTGCCATCTTATTGTGTGAGCATGTTGGTTGCATATTTTACCCATTCGAGGACATCCACTTGTTGTTTTGATTGGGTTTTATTTCCTTTTGCCAAGTGGATGGACAAGAATGCCTAAGAAGCTCCTCTAGCTATCTATGCTTTTCTCGTCTCAAACTCTATTCATGCTACATCACAAAAATTGATCAAGTCAGATTCGAACCACTCTGTGTGAGGAGCACTCGGAGTCCCCGATTTGTCATAGACTTAAACTTCCAAAACCTCTTTGTGATTCTCGGTCTGATCGATATCCTACTTTCGGTCCTACCGAGATCATTAAGTTGATCTGAATTTTCGATCTCGGTGCAACCGATTTGAATCATTCGGTCACACCGAGTTGCAACAACTGTATACAGTTTTGCATCTCGGTGCCACCGAGTTGTTCCTCTCGGTCACACCGATAGGGTCGGGCTATATATAGTCACGGGCAAAAATTTGGAAATTTCTCCGAACCCCTTCGCCCGCGTGATAGCTCGCTCTGCCAACGTGGTCTCCGGATCGTCTCCTCGCCGCCAGCCGCCTCCAGTCACTGGTCTCCATCACCGTCAACGGAATTCAACCCCACTGTTGCCGCCATAGCGAGTCTCCGCCGAACTAGGGTATGGACTCGATCTTTGTGCTATCCCCAATCTAATTCCTAGCACATTGTGTTCTTAATGATTCTTGCCACGATTGAAACACTCTTATCCAGTCAATGCGTTCATAGAATAGGATTGATTCGAAAATTTTAGGGTTAGGTTTCTGCCGAAACCATCTCGGACTCACTGAGTTGAAAAACTCGGTCCCACCGATTTGGCTCATTCCATTGCATAAGTGAGACTCGGTCTGACCGAGAATTACTTATCGGTGTGACTGATTTTGGAACTTTGTGAAACCCTAGCAGTCTCGGTGCCACTGAACTATGACTCGGTCTGGCCGAGTTCACTAGTTTAGGTTCCAAAGCTGCTTCGGTATCACCGAGTTTAAAATCGGTAGATCCGAGATGATTTCAGTGGGAAACTAAAACTAAGTTTTTGAATCGTTCTTTTGCAAAAATCTCTGCATTTTGTGATGCTCATCCACTCTACCTCATCTATAAACTCTTCACAGGGTCAGTAGTCAGCTTTTACATCATGTCTGATCAGAGTGACAACCAGAACAGATCAGAAGAGCAGGTGCTCATGAGTGAGGGCGCTAGTCCCTCCAGCTCTTCAGATGATGGCAGCAGAAGTACCCCAAGCAATTTGCCAAAAGCTGCCACCAGACAGAGGAAGAAGAGAACTTCAGATTCTGAGGATGAAGATTATGTGGCAGAGGAAGAGGAAGCCACATCAAAGAGAGTTATGCTCAAGAAGGAATATGGCTCAGCTCAAGGCACAAAGCTAGGCTTAAAAATCAAAAGGCCAGCAGGTAGGCAGCCAATGCCAAAGGCCAGAGCTTCAACTCAGATTCCTGAAAAGCCTGCAACCATAGAGCCAGTTGCTGCTGAAGGAAAGAAAAGGAAGGAAAGGGTCAAGAAGACCGTAGCCAGAGTGCTTGGAAAGGCTTCCATCATGGAAGAAGAGGAAGAAGAAGAGGTTGCTGCACCAGCACCTAAGGCACCTAAGCTTATGGGTGATGCTACCAGGACAGGGGCTGCTGCATCCAAGCCCAAAGAAGCACCCAAAGCTGCCTCCAAGCCCAAGTCTGCCCCAAAGAGAAATACGAGGAGCATACCTGCAACTGAGAAGAACAAGGCCCCAGTGCCTGAAGCTGCTGAAGAAGATGACGAAGAGCATGTTCTGAGAAAGCTCAAGCCCAAGATCCCAGACCACAATGATGCTCATCCTGTGGCTGAGGACATGAAGCTCAGAAGAGACTCAGGGCTGAGGAAGTGGAGAGAAGCAGATCCATATGCTTCAAGGAGAAGAACTGCTGTTGATTATAGGTTCCACACTAAGGAACAGCAGGACTTCTATGAGACAGTTTTGTTGGACAAGAAGCCCATAGTTTGTGACATGAGATGGGTCAATTGGGAGTACATCAAGGAAAATGAAGAACACTACCCTGGAGTGTATGACAGCTTCAATGCTTGTGGAGTAGCAGACTTTGTTGGGCAGAAGCTCGCAAAGTGGAACGAGGAACTCATTATGCAATTCTACTCCACAACACATTTCTACCCAGATGGAAAGATCACATGGATGTCTGAAGGTACGAGGTACCAATCTACTGTTGCTGAGTGGGCACAGCTCATCATTGCCCCAGAGGAGCATGAGGATAACTTGGATATCTATGCCAAGAAGAAGATGGACCACAACTCTATGTCCAATATGTACAAGGAAATTCCAAACGAGGCACTTGATACTTTCAAGTTTGGGTCTGTGCATTATCTTCTATCAGGGCTGCCAACCATTAACTGGATCCTTAGGCACACTTTATTGCCCAAGTCAGGTGATCACAAGATGATCAGAGGCCATGCAATCAATTTGCTTCATGTATTTGATGTGCCTCAGAAATTCAAGGTCATGAGCCTCATAGTAGAAACTATCAAGAGGACTGCAGCAGATCAGAAGAGGAGCTGTGGTTATGCCCCTCAGATTCAGGAGTTAATCAACTCAAAGATGGGCACAGGCATATACTTGTTGGACAAGGAACACTTGCCTATTCATCCAGACTTTGAGGACAACCAAGTTGTGATGAATGAGAATGAACCATCATCAGTTCAAGCACAAGCAAAGAAGGAGCAGGCAAGGAAGGAGAAAGCTGCCAAGATGCCAACTCAAGAGGAGGCATCTGAGTATTTCTTGAAAACCAAACAAGAGCAGCTTGGTTACTTGATTGCATCCACACTGAGGATTGAGCAAGGACTGGCCACCCTCACTCAGAATCAGCAGAGCTTAGAGAGGATCATGGAACAAAAGTTCTATGACTTGGATGTCAAAGTAACAGAGATTCAGTCTGCAGTGGAACAACTTCAGGATGACATGCAGGAGAGGAGAGGCACGACTACAATTGATGCACTTGCCAGAGTGCCAAGAGCTCAGAGATCACATGCAGTGCCAGTTGCTGACACCAGAGCCACCACTTCTACACCAGCTACAGCTTTAGTTCCACCAGCTCCAGCATCTACTTCAGCCTCAACTCCAACCACGTCTACAGAAGGCTTCGTCCTTGGAGTGCTCCGGACTCCACCACCACCAGAAGATCAAGCCTGAGAGTCGATCTAGCACTATGCATTTTCTAGGAACTTTTTGGTAACTTGTTGCCAAAGGGGGAGAAAAATGTATAGATCATAGGCTTTGAGAGAGAGAGTGTTGCTTTTATTCTCTCCTGCTTTATTTGGTGGTTCTTCGAACTTTGTTTGCTTTTGAGTGCTTGAGATACTATGACGTTATCTATGAGACATTGATGATCATGTGTTTGATCATAAGCTACACTTAATGCTTGGTGAATGCTATTATCTTATCTATCTTATGTGATCATTCACTTTTCTTGGTGATGAGTGCATGTATTTCATTTTTATCATTTTAAGCGCTCCACCAAGATGTATGTGACATGGAAGAGTAACCCATGACTCTAACTCTTTGTGCATTTGCAGTCCAAAGCAAATCTTAAATATGCACAAATTTAGGGGGAGCTCTTACTTATCACATACTTCTCAAAGCGACGATATTTTTCATGCTTATTATCATTTGTCGAAGCTTTGATCTATAGGTTGTCGTCAATTACCAAAAAGGGGGAGATTGAAAGTGCAACTATCCCTAGGTGGTTTTGGTAATTCATAACAACATATAGCTCATTGAGCTAATGCTATTCCAAGATGATTATTTCAGGAAAGCTCAATGATTGGCATGGCATGGATGGGGAAAGTGGAACCCTCAAAATGCTAAGGACAAAGGATTGGCTCAAGCTCAAAAGCTCAAGACTCTTCATTTTATATTTTAGTGATCCAAGATCACATTGAGTCTTTAGGAAAAGCCAATACTATCAAGGAGGGATGAGGTGTTGCTTAATGAGCCTCTTGCTTCATGTGCTTAGTGATATGCTCCAAAACCCTCAACTACTTTCCCATATCCACATTTGACCTAAACCCTAAGCCAAACTCGGCCCTACTGATTCTTTCAACCCGGCGTCACCGAGTTTCACTTGTCATAGCCATTGCCAAACCCTAGCAAATCGGTTCTACCGATAGGGATCTCGGTCTCACCGAGATGGGATTGCAAACTCTCTGTTTCCCTTTCGTAACTTTTCGGTCTCACCGAAAGAGCGGATCGGTCCCACCGAGATTGCAATGTAAATTCAGTATTTCCTTTTTGTAACTTTTCGGTCTCACCGAAAGAGCAAATCGGTCCCACCGAGTTTACCTGACCAACTCTCTGGTTAGATTATTACCAAAATCGGTCTCACCGAGTTTGTGTAATCGGTCTCACCGAGATTACGTTATGCCCTAACCCTAACAAAATCGGTCCTACCGAGTTGCATGTCAGTCCCACCGAAAATCTCTAATGGTCACTAGGTTTACTATTTCGGTCTGACCGAGTTTGTTGATTCGGTCCCACCAAGATTGGTAAATTGTGTGTAACGGTTGGATTTTGTGTGGAGGCTATATATACCCCTCCACCTCCTCTTCACTCGTGGAGAGAGCCATCAGAACACATCTACACTTCCAACTCATATGTTCTAAGAGAGAACCACCTACTCATGTGTTGAGACCAAGATATTCCATTCCTACCATATGAATCTTGATCTCTAGCCTTCCCCAAGTTGCTTTCCACTCAAATCTTCTTTCCACCAGATCCAAATCCTATGAGAGAGAGTTGAGTGTTGGGGAGACTATCATTTGAAGCACAAGAGCAAGGAGTTCATCATCAACACACCATTTGTTACTTCTTGGAGAGTGGTGTCTCCTAGATTGGCTAGGTGTCACTTGGGAGCCTCCGACAAGATTGTGGAGTTGAACCAAGGAGTTTGTAAGGGCAAGGAGATCGCCTACATCGTGAAGATCTACCGCTAGTGAGGCAAGTCCTTCGTGGGCGATGGCCATGGTGGAATAGACAAGGTTGCTTCTTCGTGGACCCTTCGTGGGTAGAGCCCTCCGTGGACTCGCACAACCGTTACCCTTCGTGGGTTGAAGTCTCCATCAACGTGGATGTAGGATAGCACCACCTATCCGAACCACGGGAAAAACATCTGTGTCTCCAATTTTGTTTGAATTCTCCAAACCCTTCCCTTTACATTCTTGCAAGTTGCATGCTTTACTTTCCGCTGCCAATATACTCTTTGCATGCTTGCTTGAATTGTGTGATGATTGCTTGACTTGTCCTAAAATAGCTAAAATCTGCCAAGAACTAAAATTGGGAAAAGGTTAAGTTTTTATTTGGTCAAGTAGTCTAATCACCCCCCCCCCCCTCTAGACATACTTTCGATCCTACAACCTTGGGCCCCGGGGCTACTGTCGGCGTCCTAGGAACGGGGGTCCCCAAACTTGCCTGCCTGCGGCCCGCTGCGTGGCTGAGCCAGCAGGCCATATGGCCCATCTTCACCATCAAGGCACCCAATACCCTCGCGAGGGGCCGAGCCTCACGAGGAGGACGACATGAGACCTCCTCTGGAGCAGCCTAGTCTGGCAGGCTCACAAGGAGCGGAGATATCAAGGCGAGGCGAACCTCACGAGGCTCTCATGACGTGAGCCATGACGATCGACACCAGGCGGGCGCCAGCGCGCGCAGCGTCCTTGTTTCCTCTTTGATGCAAAGGAAGCTAGCGCAGGCGAGGAGTACCGAGGCATCAGGCAAAGGTTGCCATTTTGGTGCAACAATACCAAGACCAGAAGGACAACAAGACGGAGGTCATCGTGGAGCCCAAGATGGCGTCACCACCAGAGCCTTTCGCAGGCGCAGACCACCTTTTGTCAGGATGGCTTGTACTAGTTGTCCCCCTTCAAATTAGCTCGCCGTTGTTGGCTTCCTTCCCGCTCAATATTTGGGAAGAGGACCAGGGCCTCTATAAGTAGGGCTAGCCACCACCATAGAAAGGGGAGAGGCGAGGACGAGAGGACGACATCTTAGATTCCTCTCTCACCCGCACAAGTTAGCCACACACAAGAACACCTCAATCTCAGGAGGTTGTTCTTCCCCTTGTATTGTTCATCATCAGCCCAAGAGGCAATCCACCACCGCCACACTGGAGTAGGGTGTTACACCACAACGGTGGCCCGAACCAGTATAAATCATGTGTCTTTCTGTGTTGCGAGTTTGTCGAGTTCGTCCGCGAGATCTTAGCGAGCTAGGGCGTAGATCGGTAGGAGGGAAAGACTTCGCGCGCACCCCGGTGTTTGAACCTTAAGGGTTTGCCGGAACCCCACATCCAACAACTAAGGAAATATTTCTCAGTTATGAGGTGATAAAAGAGTGCGTCATAAAGAGTTACGTCGATGCAAGCTTTTGACACCGATCTAGAAGACTCTGAGTCTTGATCTTGATACATATTGAAAGTGGGAGCAATTAAGTAGAGTATCTCCGCGCAGAGTATTGTAGACATAGAAATTTGCAAAATACATACGGATCTAAATTTTGCAGACTCGTAGACTAAACTTCTATCACAAGAAAAAAATGATCACTCTTTGGGTGTTAATCACATAGCGATGTGAACCAGATTATTGTCTCTAGTAAACCCTTTGGGTATTAGTCACACGAAGATGTGAACTAATGACACAAAGGTGTGAACTATTGGTGTGAAATCACATGACGATGTGAACTAAATTATTGACTCTAGTGCAAGTGGGAGACTGAAGGAAATATGCCCTAGAGGCAATAAAAAAGTTGTTATTTATATTTCCTTATATCATGATAAATGTTTATTATTCATGCTAGAATTGTATTTACAGGAAACTTAGTACATGTGTGAATACATAGACAAACAAAGTGTCCCTAGTATGCCTCTACTTGACTAGCTCGTTAATCAAAGATGGTTAAGTTTCCTGGCCATAGACATGTGTTGTCATTTGATGAACGGGATCACATCATTAGAGAATGATGTGATGGACAAGACCCATCCGTTAGCTTAGCACTATGATTGTTTAGTTTATTGCTATTGCTTTCTTCATAACATATACATGTTCCTATGACTATGAGATTATGCAACTCCCGAATACTGGAGGAACACTTAGTGTGCTATCAAACATCACATCGTAACTGGGTGATTATAAAGATGCTCTACAGGTGTCTCTGATGGTGTTTGTTGAGTTGGCATAGATCGAGATTAGAATTTATCACTCCGATTGTCGGAGAGGTATATCTGGGCCCTCTCGGTAATGCACATCAGTATAAGCCTTGCAAGCAATGTGACTAATGAGTTAGTTAAGGGATGATGCATTACGGAACGAGTAAAGAGACTTGCCGGTAACGAGATTGAACTAGGTATTGAGATACCGACGATCGAATCTCGGGCAAGTAACATATCGACGACAAAGGGAACAACATATGTTGTTATGCGGTTTGACTGATAAAGATATTCGTAGAATATGTAGGAACCAATATGAGCATCCAAGTTCTGGTATTGGTTATTGAACAAAGATGTGTCTCGGTCATGTCTACATAGTTCTCGAACCCGTAGGGTCCGCACGCTTAACGTTCGATGACAATTTGTATTATGAGTTATGTGATTTGATGTAACAAAGGTTCTTCGGAGTCCCAGATGAGATCACGGACATGAGGAGTCTCGAAATGGTCGAGACATAAAGATCGATATATTGGAAGGCTATATTCATACATCGGAAAGGTTCCGAGTGATTCGGGTATTTTTCGGAGTACCGGAGAGTTACGAGAATTCGCCGGGGGAAGTATTGGGCCTTAATGGGCCATACGGGAAAGGAGAGAAGGGCCTCAAGGGGTGCCCCCCCATGGCAAGTCCGAATTGGACTAGGGAGGGGGCGGCGCCCCCCTCTCTTTCCTTCTCCCTCTCCTACTCCTTCCCTCTCTCCCCTCTTGGAAAAGGAAGGGGACTCCAACTAGGATTGGGAATCCTAGTTGGACTCCCCCTATTGGCGCGCCCCTCCTAGAATGACCTCCTACTCCTCCACTCCTTTATATAGGAGGGAGGGGGCACCCCATAGACACACAAGTTGGCAGTTGTCTTAGCCGTGTGCGGTGCCCCCCTCCACAGGTTTCCACCTTGGTCATATCGTTGTAGTGCTTAGGCGAAGCCCTGCATCGGTAACTTCATCATCACCATCATCACGCCATCGTGCTGATGAAACCCTCCCTCGGCCTCAACTGGATCAAGAGTACGAGGGACGTCACCGAGCTGAACATGTGCAGATCTCGGAGGCGCCGTGCGTTCGGTACTTGATCGGCCGGATCGCGAAAATGTTCGACTACATCAACTGTGTTACTTAATGGTTCCACTTTAGGTCTATGAAGGTACGTAGACATACTCTCCCCTCTCGTTGCTATGCATCTCCTAGATAGATCTTGCCTGATTGTAGGAAGTTTTTGAAATACTGCGTTCCCCAACAATAATCACCCAAGTGGTCAAGCATGTAAGCATTACGTTTCAATTGTCTACTAACATAAGCATTGAAGTTTTCTTGTTTGACAATAAAATTATCAAGCTCATCCAAGCATTGACTAGAGACTTATTATGAGGAATATCACCTTCATGAAATATATAGAGAGAGTTGACCTCTGCTACTTGTGTCGGGTTATCAAGACCATGTATTTCTTCAATAGGCGGTAAATTCTTAACATCTTCAGCTTTAAAACCTTTTTCTTTCATAGATTTCTTCGCCTCTTGAATATCTTCAGGACTGAGAAATAGAATACCCCTTTTCTTCGGAGTTGGTTCAGGAAGTGTCCAATCATTATCATTACTCAATATATTATTCAATAGCAATTCGGCTTGCTCAACAGTTCTTTCCCTGAAAACATGATACATCGCCAACGTATCTATAATTTTTTATTGTTCCATGCTATTATATTATCTGTTTTGGATGTTTGATGGTCTTTAATATGCTCTTTTATATTATTTCTGGGACTAACCTATTAACCGGAGGCCCAGTGCCAATTTCTGTTTTTTTGCCTATTTTAGAGTTTCGCAGAAAAGGAATACCAAACGGAGTCCAAACGGAATGAAACCTTCGCGATGATCTTTCTTGGACCAAAAGCAATCCAGAAGACTTGGAGTCGAAGTTTGGAACTCCACGAGGCAGGATGGTGCGCCCCCACCCTCGTGGGCCCCTCGTAGCTCCACTGACGTACTTCTTTCGCCTATATATACTCTTATACCCTAGATCGATTGTAGAGAGCCACAAAACCACTTTTCCACCACCGCAACCTTCTGTACCCGTGAGATCCCATCTTGGGGCCTCTTCCCGCGATCTGCCTGAGGGGGAATCGATCACGGAGGGCTTCTACATCAACACCATTGCCTCTCCGATGAAGCGTGAGTAGTTTACCACAGACCTTTGGGTCCATAGTTATTAGCTAGATGGCTTCTGCTCTCTCTTTGATTCTCAATACAAAGTTCTCCTCGATGTTCTTGGAGATATATTCGATGTAATACTCTTTTGCGGTGTGTTTGCTGAGATCCGATGAATTGTGGGTTTATGAACAAGATTATCTATGAATATTATTTGGTTCTTCTCTGAATTCTTATATGCATAATTTGATATATTCGCAAGTCTCTTCGAATTATTGTTTAGTTTGGCCTACTAGATTGATCTTTCTTGCAATGGGAGAAGTGCTTAGCTTTGGGTTCAATCTTGCGGTGTCCTTTCCCAGTGACAGTAGGGGCAGCAAGGCACGTATTGTATTGTTTCCATCGAGGATAAAAAGATGGGGTTTATATCATATTGTTTGAGTTTATCCCTCTACACCATGTCATCTTGCTTAATGAGTTACTCTGTTCTTACGAACGTAATACTCTAGGTGCATGCTGGATAGCGGTCGATGTGCGGAGTAATAGTAGTAGATGCAGAATCATTCGATCTAATTGACACGGACGTGATGCCTATATTCATGATCATTGCCTTAGATATCTTCATAACTATGCGCTTTTCTATCAATTGCTCGACAGTAATTTGTTCACCCATCGTAATACATGCTATCTTGAGAGAAGCCACTAGTGAAACCTATGGCCTCCGGGTCTCTTTCTTATTATATTGCATCTCTTTTATTTACATCGCATCTCGTTTACTATTTCGCAATGTTTACTTTCCAATCTATACAATAAAAATACTAAAAAATATTTACTTTACTATCTTTATTAGATCTCACTTTTGCGAGTGACCGTGAAGGGATTAACAACCCCTTTATCGTGTTGGTTGCAAGGTTCCTGATTGTTTGTGCAGGTACTAGGTGACTTGTGCGTTGTCTCCTACTGGATTGATACCTTGGTTTTCAAAACTGAGGGAAATACTTATGCTACTTTACTGCATCACCCTTTCCTCTTCAAGGGAAAACCAACGCATGCTCAAGAGGTAGCAAGAAGGATTTCTGGCGTCGTTGCCGGGGAGATCTACCCCAAGTCAAGACATACCAAGTACCCATCATAAACTCTTCTCCCTCGCATTACATTACTTGCCATTCGCCTCTCGTTTTCCTCTCCCCCACTTCTAAAACAATTTTCAAAAGCCTTTGCCTTTTCTTTGCCCCTCTTCCGTTCGTCTCTTTCGCTTGCTTCTTGTGTGTCCGTGTGTTAGATCGTTTGTTTCGCATTCATGGCTAGCCCTTTCTCTCTTCCTTTGTCTCCTGATTTTGAAGTTCTTCACTTCAAACAAAGACAAGGAGAAAACTTAAAAGATGCTTGGTACAGGATGATAGAATCCTATCGTAATTGCACAATAGAGGGAGATTTCAAGATTTTACTTCGTAATTTTTATGTTGGCTAACCATGTCCCATAGACAACTCTTGGATTTTGCCGCTAAAGGGAATTTGATTGAAATTGATCCCAGTATTGCGTATGAGATTTTAGAGGGAATAGTAGGAGTACTACCCCCCACAAAAGGGACTACATCATAATCAAGAAGGAACCCAAGTTTTTGAGAAACTATGCGAAGTAACTAAAATTTTGCAAAAATCTCTTGAACCTCTTAAAAATGTTAGCAGGAACCTTCACCGCATGAATATGTTGATCACTCTTTGCAATAAGCGGTTGGATGCTCTAGATCTAAAAATCTCCGAGTATGAAGGGAAATGTAAGGAACCTCCTGGATTCGAGTATAACTCCATTGAAAAGATAAAAGTCAAAGATGATAATACCTAGATCTATTCTTGTTTTTATGCCTAGCTAGGGGCGTGAAACGATAGCGCTTGTTGGGAGGCAACCCAATTTTATTTTTTTCTTTGCTTTTTGTTCCTGTTTAGTAATAAATAATTCATCTAGCTTCTGTTATGATTATGTTTTTTATGTTTTAATTAGTGTTTTTTCCAAGTAAAGCCTTTAGGATCTTCTTGGGTGATTGTTGTTTGATCTTGCTGATAAAAACAGAAAGTATACGCTCACGAAAATAATTATCATTTTTTAAAAAGAGCGATAAAATACCAATTCCAACTATAGTAGATCAATATACTTTTTATCTTGGTCTTCCTAAAGTTTTAGAATTTTTGGAGTTACAAAAGTATTCGAAACCTCCAGATTTCTACAGACTGTTCTGTTTTTGACAGATTCTGTTTTTCGCGTGGTGTTTGCATATTTTGATGAATCTATGAGTAGTATCGGGGGGTATGAACCATAGAGAAGTTGGAATACAGTAGGTTTAACACCAATATAAATAAAGAATGAGTTCATTATAGTACCTTAAAGTGGTGGTTTATTTTCTTATACTAAGGGAGCTCATGAGATTTTCTGTTGAAGTTTTGTGTTGTGAAGTTTTCAAGTTTTTGGGTAAAGATTTGATTGATTTTGGAATAAGGAGTGGCAAGAGCCTAAGATTGGGGATGCCCAAGGCACCCCAAGATAAAATTCAAGGACAACCAAAAGCCTAAGCTTGGGTATGCCCTGGAAGGCATCCCCTCTTTCGTCTTCGTCTATCGGTAACTTTACTTGAGGCTATATTTTTATTCACCACATGATATCTGTTTTGCTTGGAGCGTCTTGTATGATTTGAGTATTTGATTTTTAGTTTACCACAATCATCCTTGTTGTACACACCTTTTGGGAGAGACATGCATGCATCGAAATTTATTAGAATACTCTATGTGGTTCACTTATATCTTTTGAGCTAGATAATTTTGCTCTAGTGCTCCACTTATATCTTTTTAGAGCACGGTGGTGGTTTTATTTTACAGAAATTATTGATCTCTCATGCTTCACTTGTATTATTTTTAGAGTCTTTTAGAACAACATGGTAATTTGCTTTGGCTATAAAACTAGTCCTAATATGATGGGCATACAAGATGGGTATAATAAAAACTTTCATATAAAGTGCATTGAATACTATGAGAAGTTTGATGCTTGATGATTGTTTTGAGACATGAGGATGGTGATATTAGAGTCATGCTAGTTGATTAATGGTGATTTCAGAAATACTTGTGTTGAAGTTTGCAAGTCCCGTAGCATGCACGTATGGTAACCGCTGTGTAACAAATTTGAAGCATGAGGTATTTGTTTGATTGTCTTCCTTATGAGTGCCGGCCGAGGACGAGCGATGGTCTTTTCCTACCAATCTATCCCCCTAGGAGCATGCGCTTAGTTCTTGGTTTTGATGACTTGTAGATTATTGCAATAAGTATGTGAGTTCTTTATGACTAATGTTGAGTCCATGGATTATACGCACTCTCACCCTTCCACCATTGCTAGCCTCTCTAGTACAACGCAACTTTCGCCGGTACCATAAACCCACCATATACCTTCCTCAAAACAGACACCATACCTAACTATCATGGCATTTCCATAGCCATTCCAAGATATATTTCCATGCAACTTACCACCACTCCGTTTGTTATGACACGCTTCATCATTGTCATATTGCTTTGCATGATCATGTAGTTGACATCGTATTTGTGGCAAAGTTGAAGGAAATATGCCCTATAGGCAATAATAAATTTATTATTATTTCCTTATATCATGATAAATGTTTATTATTCATGCTAGAATTGTATTAACCGGAAACATGATACATGTGTGAATACATAGACAAACAGAGTGTCACTAGTATGCCTCTACTTGACTAGCTCATTGATCAAAGATGGTTATGTTTCCTAGCCATAGACATGACTTGTCATTTGATTAACGGGATCACGTCACTAGGAGAATGATGTGATTGACTTGACCCATTCAGTTATCTTAGCACTTGATCATCTAGTATGTTGCTATTGCTTTCTTCATGACTTATACATGTTCCTTTGACTATGAGATTATGCAACTCCCGTTTACCAGAGGAAGACTTTGTGTGCTACCAAACGTCACAACATAACTGGGTGATTATAAAGGTGCTCTACAGGTGTCTCCAAAGGTACTTGTTGAGTTGGCCTATTTCGAGATTATGATTTGTCACTCCGATTGTCGGAGAGGTATCTCTGGGCCCACTCGGTAATGCACATCACTATAAGCCTTGCAAGCATTGTAAATTGAGTTAGTTTCGGGATGATGTATTACGGAACGAGTAAAGAGACTTGCCGGTAATGAGATTAAACTAGGTATTGAGATACCGACAATCGAATCTCGGGCAAGTAACATACCGATGACAAAGGGAACAACGTATGTTGTTATGCGGTTTGACCGATAAATATCTTCATAGAATATGTAGGAGCCAATATGAGCATCCAGGTTCCGCTATTGGTTATTGACCAGAGACATGTCTCGGTCATGTCTACATAGTTCTTGAACCCGTAGGGTCCGCACGCTTAAAGTTCCGTGACGATTGGTATTATGAGTTTTGTGTTTTGATGTACTGAAGGTAGTTTGGAGTCCCGGATATGATCACGGACATAACGAGGAGTCTTGAAATGGTCGAGACGTAAAGACCGATATATTCGATGAGTATATTCGAACACCAGAAGTGTTCCGAGTGGTTTCGGATAAAAACCGGAGTACCGGGGGGTTACCGGAACCCCCCAAGGAGTTAATTGGGCCTCATGGGCCTTAGTGGGAGAAGAGGAGGGGCGGCCAGGTCAGCCGCGCGCCCCCTCCCCCTCTAGTCCGAATTGGACAAGGAGGGGGCGGCGCCCCCCCTTTTTCCTTCTCCTCCTTTCTCCTTTCCTTCCCTCTCCTACTCCAACAAGGAAAAGAAGGAGTCCTACTCCTGATGGGAGTAGGACTCCCTCCCTGGTGCACCCTCCTCCTGGACGGCCACCTCTCCCCTTTCTCCTTTATATATGGGGGCAGGGGGCACCCCTAGAAACACAAGTTGATCAGTTGATCTATTCCAGCCGTGTGCGGTGCCCCCCTCCACCATATTCCACCTCGGTTATATCATAGCGGTGCTTAGGTGAAGCCCTGCGTCGGTAGCATCATCACCATCACCAAGCCTTCGTGCTGACGAAACTCTCCTGTGAAGCTTTGCTGGATCGGAGCTCGCGGGACGTCATCGAGTTGAACGTGTGCAGAACTCAGAGGTGTCGTGCGTTCGGTACTTGGATCGGTCGGATCGTGAAGACGTACGACTACATCAACCGCGTTGTGCTAACGCTTACGCATTCGGTCTACGAGGGTACGTGGACATACTCTTCCCTCTCATTGCTATGCATCACCATGATCCTATGTGTTCGTAGGAATTTTTTTGAAATTACCACATTCCCCAATAGTGGCATCAGAGCTAGGCTATTGCGTAGATGTTATATGCACGAGTAGAACACAAGTGAGTTGTGGGCGATGCAAGTCATACTGCTTACCAGCATGTCATACTTTGGTTCGGCGGTATTGTTGAATAAAGTGGCCTGGACCGACATTACGCGTAAGCTTACGCGAGACTGGTTCTACCGACGTGCTTTGCACACAGGCGGCTGGCGGGTGTCAGTTTCTCCAACTTTAGTTGAATCGAGTGTGGCTACGCCCGGTCCTTGAGAAGGTTAAAACAACACTAACTTGACGAACTATCATTGTGGTTTTGATGCGTAGGTAAGAATGGTTCTTGCTTAGCCCATAGCAGCCACGTAAAACTTGCAACAACAAAGTAGAGGACGTCTAACTTGTTTTTGCAGGGCATGTTCTGATGTGATATGGTCAAGACATGATGCTATATTTATTGTATGAGATGATCATGTTTTGTAACGGAGTTATCGGCAACTGGCAGGAGCCATATGGTTGTCGCTTTATTGTATGCAATGCAATCGCCCTGTAATTGCTTTACTTTATCACTAAGCGGTAGCGGTAGTCATAGAAACAATAGTTGGCGAGACGACAACGATGGTATGATGGAGATCAAGGTGTCGTGCTGGTGACGATGGTGATCATGACGGTGCTTCAGAGATGGAGATCACAAGCACAAGATGATGATGACCATATCATATCAATTATATTGATTGCATGTGATGTTTATCCTTTATGCATCTTATTTTGCTTTGATTGACGGTAGCATTATAAGATGATCTCTCACTAAATATCAAAATAAAAGTGTTCTCCCTGAGTATGCACCATTGCCAAAGTTCGTCGTGCCGAGACACCACGTGATGATCGGGTGTGATAAGCTCTACATCCATCTACAACAGGTGCAAGCCAGTTTTGCACACGCAGAATACTCGGGGTAAACTTGGCGAGCCTAGCATATGTAGATATGGCCTCGAAACACTGAGACCGAAAGGTCGAGCGTGAATCATATAGAAGATATGATCAACATAGTGATGTTCACCATGAAAACTACTCCATTTCACGTGATGATCGGTTATGGTTTAGTTGATTTGGATCACGTGATCACTTAGATGATTAGAGGGATGTCTATCTAAGTGGGAGTTCTTAAGTAATATGATTAATTGAACTTTAATTTATCATGAACTTAGTCCTGGTAGTATTAGCATATCTATGTTGTAGATCAATAGCTCGCATTTAGCGCCCCTGTTTTATTTTTGATATATTCTTAGAGAAAACAAAGTTGAAAGATGTTAGTAGCAATGATGCGGATTGGATCCATGATCTGAGGATTATCCTCATTGCTGCACAGAAGAATTATGTCCTTGTTGCACCGCTAGGTGACAGACCTATTGCAGGAGCAGATGTAGACGTTATGAACGTTTGGCTAGCTCAATATGATGACTACTTGATTGTTTAGTGCACCATGCTTAACGGCTTAGAATCGGGACTTCAAAGACGTTTTGAACGTCATGGACCATATGAGATGTTCCATGAGTTGAAGTTATATTTCAAGAAAATACCTGAGTTGAGAAATATGAAGTCTCCAACAAGATCTATAGCTAAAAGATGGAGGAGAATAGCTCAAGCAGTGAGCATGTGCTCAGATTGTCTGGGTACTACAATCGCTTGAATCAAGTGGGAGTTAATCTTCCAGATAAAATAGTGATTGACAGAATTCTCTAGACACCATCACCAAGTTAGTAGAACTTCATGATGAACTATAGTATGCAAGGGATGACGAAAACAATTCCCGAGCTTTTTATGATGATGAAATTGATGAAGGTAGAAATCAAGAAAGAGCATCAAGTGTTGATGATTAACAAGACCACTAGTTTCAAGTAAAGGGCAAAGGGAAAGAAAGGGAACTTCATGTAGAATGGCAAGCAAGTTGTCACTTCCATGAAGAAGCCCAAAGCTAGAATAAAGCCTGAAACTGCGTGCTTCTACTGTAAAGGAAATGGTCACAAGAAGCAGAAATGGCCTGAATATTTGGTGGATAAGAAGGATGGCAAAGTAAACAAGGGTATATTTGATATACAGGTTATTGATGTGTACCTTACTAGTGTTTATAGTAGACCCTGGGTATTTGATACTTGTTCGTTTGCTGAAAATTAGTAACTCGAAACAGGAGTTACAGAATAAATAGAGACTAGTTGAGGGTGAAGTGACGTTGTGTGTTGGAAGTGGTTCCAAGATTGATATGGTCATCGTCACACACTCCCTATACTTTCGGGATTAGTGTTAAACCTAAATAAATGTTATTTAGCGTTTGCGTTGAGCATGAACATGATTTGATCATGTTTATTGCAATTCGGTTATTCATTTAAAGTCAGAGAATAATTGTTGTTCTGTTTACATGAATAAAACCTTCGATGGTCATACACCCAATGAAAATAGTTTGTTGGATCTCGATCATAGTGATACACATATTCATAATATTGAAATCAAAAAGATGCAAAGTTAATAATGATAGTGCAACTTATTTGTGGCACTACCGTTTAGGTCATATTGGTGTAAAGCGCATGAAGAAACTCCATGCTGATGGGCTTTTGGAATCACTTGATTATGAATCACTTGATGCTTGCGAACCATGCCTCATGGGAAAGATGACTAAGACTCCGTTCTCCTGAACAATGGAGCAACAGACTTGTTGGAAATAATACATACTGATGTATGCAGTCTGATGAATGTTAAGGTTCGCGGCAAGTATCGTTATTTTCTGACCTTCACAGATGATTTGAGTAGATATGGGTATATCTACTTGATGAAACATAAGTCTGAAACATTTGAAAAGTTCAAAGAATTTTAGAGTGAAGTGGAGAATCATCGTAACAAGAAAATAAAAGTTTCTACGATATCATCGCAGAGGTAAAATATTTGAGTTACGAGTTTGGCCTTCAGTCAAAATAATGTGAAATAGTGTCACTACTCACGCAACCTGGAACACCATAGTGTAATGGTGTGTCCGAACGTCATAACGTACTTTATTAGATATGGTGCGATCTATGATGACTCTTACTGATTTACCACTATTGTTTCGGGATTATGCATTAGAGAGAGTTGCATTCACATTAAATAGGGCACCATCTAAATCTGTTGAGACGACACCATATGAACTATGGTTTGGCAAGAAACCAAAGTTTTCGTTTCTTAAAGTTTGGGGTTGCGATGCTTATGTGAAAAAGTTTCATCCTGATAAACTCAAACCCAAATCAGAGAAATGTGTCTACATAGGATACCCAAAGGAGACAGTTGGGTGCACCTTCTATCACAGATCTGAAGGCAAGACATTCATTGCTAAGAATGGATCCTTTCTAGAGAAGGAGTTTCTCTCGAAAGAAGTGAGTGGGAAGGAAAGTAGAACTTGAGGAGGTAACTGTACCTGCTCCCTTATTGGAAAGTAGTTCATCATAGAAATTTGTTCATGTGACTCCTACACCAATTAGTGAGGAAGCTAATGATGATAATCATGTAACTTCAGATCAAGTTACTACCGAACCTCGTAGGTAAACCAGAGTGAGATCCGCACCAGAGTGGTAAGATAATCATGTTCTGGAGGTCATGTTACTTGACCATGACGAACCTACAAACTATGAGGAAGCGATGATGAGCCCAGATTCCGCAAATTGGCTTGAGGCCATGAAATGTGAGATGGGATCCATGTATGAAAACAAAGGGTGGACTTTTGTTGACTTTCCCGATGATCGGCAAGCCATAGAAAATAAATGGATCTTTCAAGAGGAAGACGGACGCTGATAGTAGTGTTACTATCTACAAAGCTAGACTTGTCAAAAAAGGTTTTGACAAAGTTCAAGGAGTTGACTACGATGAGACCTTCTCACTCGTAGCGATGCTTAAGTCTATCCAAATCATGTTAGCAAATTGCCACATTTTATGAAATCTGGCAAATGGATGTAAAGACTGCATTCCTGAATGGATTTCTAGAAGAAAAGTTGTATATGATGCAACTTGAAGGTTTTATCGATCCAAAGGATGCTAACAAAGTGTGCAAGCTCCAGCGATCCATCTATGGACTGGTGCAAGCATCTAGGAGTTGGAATATATGCTTTGATGAGTTGATCAAAGCATATAGTTTTATACAGACTTGCGGTAAAGCCTGTATTTACAAGAAAGTGAGTGGGAGCACTACAACATTTCTGATAAGTATATGTGAATGACATATTGTTGATCGAAAATGATGTAGAATTTTCTGGAAAGCATAAAGGAGTATTTGAAAGGAGTTTTTTCAAAGAAAGACCTCGGTGAAGCTGCTTACATATTGAGCATCAAGATCTATAGAGATAGATCAAGACACTTGATAAGTTTTTTCAATGAGTACATACCTTGACAAGATTTTGAAGTAGTTCAAAATGGAACAGTCAAAGAAAGAGTTCTTGCTTGTGTTACAAGGTGTGAAATTGAGTAAGACTCAAAACCCAACCACGGCAGAAGATAGAAAGAGAATGAAAGTCATTCCCTATGCCTCAGCCATAGGTTCTATAAAGTATGCCATGTTGTGTACCAGATCTATTGTATACCCTACACTGTTTTTGGCAAGGGAGTACAATAGTGATCTAGGAGTAAATCACTGGATAGCGGTCAAAATTATCCTTAGTGGAATAAGGATATGTTTCTCGATTATGGAGGTGACAAAAGGTTCGTCATAAAGGGTTACGTCGATGCAAGTTTTGACACTGATCCAGATGATTCTAAGTCTCAATATGGATACATATTGAAAGTGGGAGCAATTAGCTAGAGTAGCTCCGTGCAGAGCATTGTTGACATAGAAATTTGCAAAATACATACGGATCTGAATGTGGCAGACCCGATGACTAAACTTCTCTCACAAGCAAAACATGATCACACCTTAGTACTCTTTGGGTGTTAATCACATAGCGATGTGAACTAGATTATTGAATCTAGTAAACCCTTTGGGTGTTGGTCACATGACGATGTGAACTATGGCTGTTAGAATCATTACTATGTAATCTAGATTATTGACTCTAGTGGAAGTGGGAGACTGAAGGAAATATGCCCTAGAGGCAATAATACAGTTATTTTTTATTTCCTTATATCATGATAAATGTTTATTATTCATGTTAGAATTGTATTAACCGGAAACATGATACATGTGTGAATACATAGACAAACAGAGTGTCACTAGTATGCCTCTACTTGACTAGCTCATTGATCAAAGATGGTTATGTTTCCTAGCCATAGACATGAGTTGTCATTTGATTAACAGGATCACATCACTAGGAGAAAGATGTGATTGACTTGACCCATTCCGTTAGCTTAGCACTTGATCGTCTAGTATGTTGATATTACTTTCTTCATGACTTATGCATGTTCCTATGACTATGAGATTATGCAACTGCCATTTATCGGAGGAACACTTTGTGTGCTACCAAACGTCACAACGTAACTGGGTGATTACAAAGGTGCTCTACAGGTGTCTCCGAAGGTACTTGTTGAGTTGGCGTATTTCGAGATTAGGATTTGTCACTCCGATTGTCGGAGAGGTATCTCTGGGCCCACTCGGTGATGCACATCACTATAAGCCTTGCAAGCATTGTAACTAATGAGTTAGTTGCGGGATGATGTATTACGGAATGAGTAAAGACTTGCTGGTAACAAGATTAAACTAGGTATTGAGATACCGACGATCGAATCTCGGGCAAGTAACATAACGATGACAAAGGGAACAACGTATGTTGTTATGCGGTTTGACCGATAAAGATCTTCGTAGAATATGTAGGAGCCAATATGAGCATCCAGGTTCCGCTATTGGTTATTGACCAGAGACATGTTTCGGACATGTCTACATAGTTCTCGAACCCATCACTACAAAAAAAAAGACACATCCGTGACATTTTGGGCCGAACAAATTTTTTTCTGTCATACATATGACACTTCTATGACGATAATTGTGACAAAACCCGGTATCATCATAGATGTGGCGGGCTCCTACTTCTATGACAAAAAATCATGACAGAAAATGGGCTTTTCGTCCTGGGCGGGCCGGAGACGCAGCTGCATGACATTCTATGGGCCGTCCATGACAGAAAAAACCGTGGTAGAAGCGAGGGCGAGGAAAATTTCGGGGAGTTCCCAGTTACAGTGGGAGGTCGGGGCCGAGCGATGCGTGTTTCTCTCATACACGTACGTGCGTGTGTGCGAGGCGTTGGCTCTAACTAAACCCGAGCGAGGCATTGGGCTCTAACTGAACCCGAGCGATTGCACTGCAGGCTACGCGTTACTGAACCCGAGCGATCGATCGATGGTTGTTAACTGAACCCGATCGAGCGATTCCTTCGCCACTGCTGCTATTTGAAGCCAACCGATAGGATGAATAGTGAGTGTTGTGGGGGGTTTGGATGAACAGTGAGCGGTGGCGTTGCCTCTGGACGAACAGGACCCCGTGGTGTGGTGGAGGGCTGGATAAATAGTAGACGGTGGAGGGGTGCCCATGGAGGGTTGGATGAACAGGACCCCGTGGTGTGGAGGGCTGGATGAACAGTAGACGGTGGAGGGGTGGTTGAACAGGACCCCGTGGTGTGGAAGGCTGGATGAACAGTAGACGGTGGAGGGGTGCCCGTGGAGGTGTGTGTTGGGGAACGTAGTAATTTCAAAATTTTCCTACGCACACGCAAGATCATGGTGATGCATAGCAACGAGAGGGGAGAGTGTTGTCTATGTACCCTCATAGACCGGAAGCGGAAGCGTTAGCAAAACGCGGTTGATATAGTAATACGTCTTCAAGGCCCGATCGATCAAGCATCGAAACTACGGCACCTTCGAGTTCTAGCACACGTTCAGCTCGATGACGATCCCCGGACTTCGATCCAGCAAAGTGTCAGGGAAGAGTTCCGTTAGCATGAAGGCGTGGTGATGACCTTGATGTTCTACCATCACAGGGCTTCGCCTAAGCACCGCTACAATATTATCGAGGATTATGGTGGAGGGGGGCACCGCACACGGCTAAGAGAACGATCACGAAGATCAACTTGTGTGTCTAGAGGTGCCCCCCTATCCCCGTATATAAAGGAGCAAGGGGGAGAGGCCGACCGGCCCTTGGGCGCGCCAAGGAGGGGGGAGTCCTCCTCCTAGTAGGAGTAGGACTCCCCTTTCCTAGTCCAACTAGGAAGAGAGAAGGGGGAAGGAAAGAGAGGTAGAGGGAGAGGGAAAGAGGGGCCGCGCCCCCTCCCCTAGTCCAATTCAGACTCCCCATGGGAGGGGGCGCGCCACCTCCTGGGCTGCAGCCCTCTCTCTCCCCTCAGGCCCACAAAGGCCCAATACTTCCCTGGGGGGTTCCGGTAACCCTTCCGGTACTCCGGTTTTCTCCGAAATCACCCGAAACATTTCCGGTGTCCGAATATAGCCGTCCAATATATTGACCTTTATGTCTCGACCATTTCGAGACTCCTCGTCATGTCCATGATCATATCCGGGACTCCGAATAACCTTCGGTACATCAAAATATATAAACTCATAGTGAAATTGTCATCGTAACGTTAAGCGTGCGGACCCTACGGGTTCGAGAACAATGTAGACATGACCGAGACACGTCGCCGGTCAATAACCAATAGCGGAACCTGGATGCTCATATTGGCTCCTACATATTCTACGAAGATCTTTTATCAGTCAGACCGCATAACAACATACGTTGTTCCCTTTGTCAACGGTATGTTACTTGCCCGAGATTCGATCATCGGTGTCTCAATACCTAGTTCAATCTCGTTATCGGAAAGTCTCTTTACTCGTTCTGTAATACATCATCTCACAACTAACTCATTAGTTGCATTGCTTGCAAGGCTTAAGTGATGTGCGTTACCGAGAGGGCCTAGAGATACCTCTCCAACAATCGGAGTGACAAATCCTAATCTCGAAATACGCCAACCCAATATGTACCTTTGGAGACACCTGTAGAGCACATTTATAATCACCCAGTTACGTTGTGACATTTGGTAGCACACAAAGTGTTCCTCCGGCAAACGGGAGTTGCATAATCTCATAGTCACAGGAACATGTATAAGTCATGAAGAAAGCAATAGCAACATACTAAACGACCAGGTGCTAAGCTAATGGAATGGGTCATGTCAATCACATCATTCTCCTAATAATGTGATCCCGTTAATCAAATGACAACACATGTCTATGGTTAGGAAAAATAACCATCTTTGTTTAACGAGCTAGTAAACTAGAGGCATACTAGTGACGTTTAGTTTGTCTATGTATTCACACAAGTATTATGTTTCCGGTTAATACAATTCTAGCATGAATAATAAACACTTATCATGATATAAGGAAATAAATAATAAATTTATTATTGCCTCTAGGGCATATTTCCTTCGGGGTGTTTGAACAGGACCCCGTGGTGTGGACGGTTGCATGAACAGTAGACGGTGGAGGGGTGGTTGAACAGTAGCCGGTGGAGTAGCGCGCGGTGGAGGCTGGATGAACAGGAGCCCGTGGATGAATAGTCACAGGTGGAGGCTGGAGGAGGTCGACGGTGGATGAACAGTAGCTCGTGGAGGCTGGAGGGGGTCGACGGTGGAGATGAACAGTATCCCGTGGAGTCCCGTTTTGCGGTACGCCACACCCCTCCCTATGAACAGGACCCCCGTTTCGACCGTAGCGCTCCAACACAAGTCCGTTTCGTCCGTTTTGCGGTACACCACACCCCTCCCGATCAACAGGACCCCCGTTTCGACCGTAGGAGGTCTGTTTTCTCCGTTTTGCGGTACGCCAGACCCCTCCCGATGAACAGGATCCTGTTTCGAACGTGGCCGGTCGAACACAAGGCCGTTTCCTCCATTCTGCGGTATGCCAGGCCTCGTTTCCATCGCATGTTCCGTCCAAGCTCTCCTGAATAATAAACATTTATCATGATATAAGGAAATAAATAATAACTTTATTATTGCCTCTAGGGCATATTTCCTTTAGTCTCCCACTTGCACTAGAGTTAATAATCTAGTTCACATCGCCATGTGATTTAATACAAATAGTTCACATCACCATGTGATTAACACCCATAGTTCACATCGACATGTGACCAACACCCCAAGGCTTTACTAGAGTCAATAATCTAGTTCACATTGTTATGTGATTAACACCCAAAGAGTACTAAGGTGTGATCATGTTTTGCTTGTGAGAGAAGTTTAGTCAACGGGCCTGTCAAATTCAGATCTTTAAGTATTTTGCAAATTTCTATGTCAACAATTCTCTGCATGGAGCTACTCTAGCTAATTGCTTCCACTTTCAATATGTATCCAGATTGAGACTTTGAGTCATCTGGATCAGTGTCAAAACTTGCATCGACGTAACCTTTTACAACCAACCTTTTTGTCACCTCCATAATCGAGAAACATATCCTTATTCTACTAAGGATAATTTGACCGTTGTCTAATGATCTACTCCTAGATCACTATTGTACTCCCTTGCCAAAAACAATGTAGGGTATACAATAGATCTGGTACACAGCATGGCATATTTTATAGAACCTATGGCCAAGGCATAGGGAATGACTTTCATTCTCTCTCTATCTTTTGTCGTGGTCGGGTTTTGAGTCTTACTCAACTTCACACCTTGTAACACAGGCAAGAACTCTTTCTTTAACTATTCCATTTTGAACTACTTCAAAATCTTGTCAAGGTATGTACTCATTGAAAAACTTATCAAGCGTCTTGATCTATCTCTATAGATCATGATGCTCAATATGTAAGCAGCTTCACCAAGGTCTTTCTTTGAAAAACTCCTTTCAAACACTCCTTTATGCTTTGCAGAATAATTCTACATTATCTCCGATCAACAATATGTGATTCACATATACTTATCAGAAATGCTGTAGTGCTCCCACTCACTTTCTTGTAAATACAGGCTTCACTGGAAGTTTGTATAAAACTATATGCTTTGATCAACTTATCAAAGTGTATATTCCAACTCCGAGATGCTTGCACCAGTCCATAGATGGATCGCTGGAGCTTGCATATTTTGTTAGCACCTTTAGGATTAACAAAACTTTCTTGTTGCATCATATACAAGTCTTCTTTAATAAATCCATTAAGGAATGCAGTTTTGTTTATCCACTTGCCAGATTTCATAAAATGCGGTAATTGCTAACATGATTCAGATAGACTTAACCATAGATATGAGTAATAAACTCTCATCGTAGTCAACACCTTGAACTTGTCGAAAACCTTTTTGCGACAATTCTAGCTTTTGTAGATAGTGAAACTACTATCAGCGTCCGTCTTCCTTTTGAAGATCCATTTAATATCAATGGCTCGCCGATCAATGGGCAAGTCAATCAAAGTCCATACTTTGTTCTCATACATGGATCTCATCTCAGATTTCATGGACTCAAGCCATTTCGCGGAATCTGGGCTCATCATCGCTTCCTCATTGTTTGTAGGCTCGTCATGGTCAAGTAACATGACCTCCAGAACAGGATTACCGTACCACTCTGATGTAGATCTCACTCTGGTTTACCTACGAGGTTCGGTAGTAACTTGATCTGAAGTTACATGATCATCATCATTAGCTTCCTCACTAATTGGTGTAGGAGTCACAGAAACAGATTTCTGTGATGAACTACTTTCCAATAAGGGAGCAGGTACAGTTACCTCATCAAGTTCTACTTTCCTCCCACTCCCTTCTTTCAAGAGAAACTCCTTCTCTAGAAAGGATCCATTCTCAGCAACAAATATCTTGCCTTCGGATCTGTGATAGAAGGTGTAGCCAACAGTTACTTTTGGGTATCCTATGAAGATGCACTTCTCCAATTTGGGTTTGAGCTTATCAGGTTGAAACTTTTTCACATAAGCATTGCAACCTCAAACTTTAAGAAACGACAGCTTAGGTTTCTTGCCAAACCATAGTTCATACAGTGTCATCTCAACGGATCTATATGGTGCCCTATTTAACGTGAATGTAGCTGTCTCTAATGCATAACCCCAAAAAGATAGTGGTAAATTGGTAAGAGACATCGTAGATCGCACCATATCTAATAAAGTACGGTTACGATGTTCGGACACACCATTACACTGTGGTGTTCTAGGTGGCGTGAGTAGTGAAACTATTTCACATTGTTTTAACTGAAGGCCAAACTCGTAACTCAAATATTTTACTTATGTGATCATATCGTAGAAACTTTTATTTTTCTTACGATGATTCTCCACTTCACTCTGAAATTCTTTGAACTTTTCAAATGTTTCAGACTTGTGTTTCATCAAGTAGAGATACTCATATCTGCTCAAATCATCTATGAAGATCAGAAAATAATGATACCTGTCGCGAGCCTCAATATTCATCAGACCACATACATCAGTATGTATGATTTCCAACAAATCTTTTGCTCGCTCCATTGTTCCGGAGAACGGAGTCTTAGTCATCTTGCCCATGAGGCATGGTTCACAAGCATCAATTGATTCATAATCAAGTGATTCCAAAAGCCCATCAGCATGGATTTTCTTCATGCGTTTGACACCAATATGACCTAAACGGCATTGCCATAAATAAGTTGCACTATCATTATTAAGTTTGCATCTTCTGGATTCAATATTATGAAAATGTGTATCACCATGATCGAGATCCAAAAAACCATTTTCATTGGGTGTATGACCATAGAAGGTTGTATTCATGTAAATAGAACAACAATTATTCTCTAACTTACATGAATAACCGTATTGCAATAAACATGATCCAATCATATTCATGCTCAACGTAAACACTAAATAACATTTATTTTAGGTTTAACACTAATCCCGAAAGTATAGAGAGTGTGCGATGATGATCATATCAATCGTGGAACCATTTCCAATACACATCGTCACTTCACCCTTAAATAGTCTCTATTCATTCTGCAACTCCCGTTTCGAGTTACTATTCTTAGCAACTGAACTAGTATCAAATACTGAGGGGTTGCTATAAACACTAGTAAAGTACACATCAAGAACATGTATATCAAATATACCTATGTTCAGTTTGCCATCCTTCTTATCCGCCAATTACTTGGGGTACTTCCGCTTCCAGTGACCAGTCCCTTTGCAGTAGAAGCACTCAGTTTCAGGCTTAGGTCCAGACTTGGGTTTTTCACTTGAGCAGCAACTTGCTTGCCGTTCATCTTGAAGTTCCCCCTTTCTTTGTCCCTTTACTTGAAACTAGTGGTTTTTGTTTACCATCAACACTTGATGCTTTTCTTGATTTCTACCTTCGTCGATTTCAGCATCACGAAGAGCTTGGGAATCGTTTCCGTTATCCCTTGCATATTATAGTTCATCATGAAGTTCTACTAACTTGGTGATGGTGACTAGAGAATTCTGTTAATCACTATTTTATCTGGAAGATTAACTCCCACTTGATTCAAGCAATTGTAGTATCCAGACAATCTGAGCACATGCTCACTGCTTGAGCTATTCTCCTCCATTTTTTAGCTATAGAACTTGTTGGAGACTTCATATCTCTCAACTCGGGTATTTTCTTGAAATACTAACTTCAACTCCTGGAACATCCATATGATCCATGACATTTAAAACGTCTTTGAAGTCCCGATTATAAGCTGTTAAGCATGGTGCACTAAACTATCAAGTAGTCATTATATTGAGCTAGCCAAACGTTCATGACGTCTGCATCTGCTCCTGCAATAGGTCTGTCACCTAGCGGTGCATTAAGGACATAATTCTTCTGTGCAACAATGAGGATAAACCTCAGATCACGGATCCAATACGCATCATTGCTACTAACATCTTTCAACTTAATTTTCTCTAGGAACATATCAAAAATAAAACAGGGGAGCTAAACGCAAGCTATTGATCTACAACATAGATATGCTAATACTACCAGGACTAAGTTCATGATAAATTTAAGTTCAATTAATCATATTACTTAAGAACTCCCACTTAGAAAGACATCCCTCTACTCTTCTAAGTGATCACGTGATCCAAATCAACTAAACCATAACCGATCATCACATGAAATGGAGTAGCTTTCAATGGTGAACATCAATATGTTGATCATACCTACTATATGATTCACGCTCGACCTTTCGGTCTCAGTGTTCCGAGGCCATATCTGCATATGCTAGGCTCGTCAAGTTTAACCTGAGTATTCTATGTGTGCAAAACTGGCTTGCACCCGTTGTAGATGGACGTAGAGCTTATCACACCCGATCATCACGTGGTGTCTGGGCACGACGAACTTTGGCAACGGTGCATACTCAGGGAGAACACTTTTATCTTGAAATTTAGTGAGAGATCATCTTATAATGCTACCGTCAATCAAAGCAAGATAAGATGCATAAAAGATAAACATCACATGCAATCAATATAAGTGATATGATATGGCCATCATCATCTTGTGCTTGTGATCTCCATCTCCGAAGCATCATCATGATCACCATCGTCACCGGCGCGACACCTTGATCTCCATCGTAGCATCGTTTTCGTCTCGCCAATCTTATGCTTCTACGACTATCGCTACCGCTTAGTGATAAAGTAAAGCATTACAGGGCGATTGCATTGCATACAATAAAGCGACAACCATATGGCTCCTGCCAGTTGCCGATAACTCGGTTACAAAACATGATCATTTCATGCAATAAAATTTAGCATCATGTCTTGACCATATCACATCACAACATGCCCTGCAAAAACAAGTTAGACGTCCTCTACTTTGTTGTTGCAAGTTTTACGTGGCTGCTACGGGCTGAGCAAGAACCGTTCTTACCTACGCATCAAAACCATAACGATAGTTTGTCAAGTTAGTGCTGTTTTAACCTTCTCAAGGACCGGGCGTAGCCACACTCGATTCAACTAAAGTTGAAGAAACTGACACCCGCAAGTCACCTGTGTGCATAGCACGGCGGTAAAACCAGTCTCGCGTAAGTGTACGCGTAATGTCGGTCCGGGCCACTTCATCCAACAATACCACTGAGGGAGTCCTGGATTAGGGGGTGTTCGGGTAGACGGACTATACCTTCAGCCGGACTCCTGGACTATGAAGATACAAGATTGAAGACTTCGTCCCGTGTCCGGATGGGACTTTCCTTGGCGTGGAAGGCAAGCTTGGCGATGCGGATATTCGAGATCTCCTACCATTGTAACCGACTCTATGTAACCCTAACCCTATCCGGTGTCTATATAAAACGGAGGGTTGTAGTCCGTAGGACAGAATCAACTCCATACACAATCATACCATAGGCTAGCTTCTAGGGTTTAGCCTCCTTGATCTCGTGGTAGATATACTCTTGTACTACCCATATCATCAATATTAATCAAGCAGGAGTAGGGTTTTACCTCCATCGAGAGGGCCCGAACTTGGGTAGAACAAAGTGTCCCCTGTCTCCTATTACCATCCGGCCTAGACGCACAGTTCGGGACCCCCTACCCGAGATCCGCCGGTTTTGACACCGACATTGGTGCTTTCATTGAGAGTTCCTCTGTGTCGTCGCCTTTAGGCCCGATGGCTCCTTCGATCTTCAACAACGATGTGGTCCAGGGTGAGACTTTTCTCCCTGGACAGATCTTCGTCTTCGGCGGCTCCGCACTGCGGGCCAATTCGCTTGGCCACCTTGAGTAGATCGAAAGCTACGCCCCTGGCCGTCAGGTCAGGTTTGGAAGCCTAAACTACATGGCTGACATCCGCGGGGACTTGATCTTCGACGGATTCGAGGCACAGCCAAGCGCGCCGCGCTGTCTCGACGGGCATGATATAGCTCTGCTGCCGAACAGCGCTTCGAAGGCCGCACACGCATCGGTCTCGACCATTGATTCGGAACCTACTATGCCGACCGAGGATCAGCGCTTGGACGCTGCCTCAGGGGCTGCGATCTCAGAGGCGATCGAGCCGAACTCCAGCTCCGCACACCGCGTGGCCCGTGACTCCAAGGAGCCGGATTCCTTTCTGAACTCCGAGCCCCCTGCACCCCTGCCAATCGAATCCGATTGGGCGCCGGTAATGGAGTTCACTGCCGCGGACATCTTTCAGCATTCGCCTTTTGGCGACATCCTGAATTCTCTTAAGTCTCTCTCTTTATCAGGAGAGCCCTGGCCGAACTACGGTCAGCAAGGATGGGATACGGACGGTGAGGAAATTCAAAACACATCCACCACCCACTTGGTAGCCACTGTCGACGATTTAACCGACATGCTTGACTTCAGCTCCGAAGACATCGACGGCATGGACGACGATATAGGAGACGAACAGGAACCAGCACCTGTAGGGCGCTGGAACGCCACCTCGTCATATGACATATACATGGTGGATACTCTAAAAGACGGAGATGGCGATGGAACAATGAGGGATGACGCCCCCAAGAAACAGCCAAAGCGCCGACGTCAGCGGCGCCGCTCTAAATCCCGCCAAAGCACAAACGGTGATTCCGGCACGGGAGATAATACTACCCCAGATAACGTCGAAGAACACCCACCCCAGCAAGATTCGGCACAGGAAGATGGAAAAGCCATCCCTCATGAGAGAGCGGCAGACCGAGAGGTCGAGGATGATAACTATACTCCTCCCTCCGAAGACGTGGCAAGCCTCGATGACAACGAATTCGTCATACCATCAGACCCTGCCGAACAAGAGCGTTTCAAACGCAGGCTTTTAGCCACGGCAAGCAGCCTCAAGAAAAAGCAGCAATAGCTTAGAGCTGCCCAAGAATTGCTAGCTTACAGATGGACTGAAGACCTTGCGGCTGAAGAGTATGAACTCGAATGCCCCTCAAAGAGTTACCCGAAGCGCAGGTCACTACCCCGATCAGAAGAGGAAGAACCTACATCACCAGCGCACGACATGGCAGACCGGCCACCCCGCGGCCGCGACAGAGAGGCCTCTCAGCCTTTCACCCAAGCCATGCCCCGACGCCGCACAACTAAGGCGCGGGAAAATGCGCCTGACCTGCGGGACATACTGGAGGATAAGGCAATACAAACAAGATCGATCTATGGATCGCGCAGGCGCCCTACGGCATGTGACAATCTTCACGACGGATACAACAAATCCGGCCGAGCCGAACACAAAAGACATAGCTCTTTCGAGCTGCGTCGTGATATAGCCCAGTACAGAGGCGCTGCACACCCGCTATGCTTCATGAATGAAGTAATGGATCATAAAATCCCAGAGGGCTTCAAACTCGTAAACATCGAATCATACGATGGCACCACAGACCCGGCGGTATGGATTGAGGATTATCTCCTGCACATCCACATGGCACGCGGCGATGATCTCCACGCCATCAAGTACCTCCCGCTCAAACTTAAAGGACCGGCTCGGCATTGGCTTAACAGCTTGCCAGCAGACTCAATCGGTTCTTGGGAGGACCTGGAAGCCGCATTCCTCAACAACTTCCAGGGCACTTACGTGCGACCGCCGGACGCCGACGACTTAAGCCACATAATTCAGCAGCCAGAAGAATCAGCTAGACAATTCTAGACACGGTTCCTAACTAAGAAAAACCAGATAGTCGACTGTCCGGACGCAGAGGCCCTAGCAGCCTTCAAGCATAACATCCGCGACGAGTGGCTTGCCCGGCACCTGGGACAGGAAAAGCCGAAATCCATGGCAGCCCTCACGACACTCATGACCCGCTTTGCGCGGGAGAAGACAGCTGCTAGCTTGCAGTAACAAGCTATCAAAGAGCCCTGGTAATTCAGATACCAAGGACAAAAGTGGCAGGACACGTCGGAACAACCAAAAGCGCCGCGTTAACAGCGACAGCAATGAAGACACGGCAGTCAATGCCGGATTCAGAGGCTATAAATCCGGTCAACGGAAAAAGCCATTCAAAAAGAATACTCAGGGCCCGTCTAGTTTGGACCGAATACTCGATCGCTCGTGCCAGATACATGGCACCCCCGAAAAGCCAGCCAATCACACCAACAGGGATTGTTGGGTGTTCAAGCAGGCAGGCAAGTTAAGAGCCGAAAACAGAGACAAGGGGCTGCACAGTGATGACGAGGAGCCCAAGCCGCCGAACAACAATGGACAGAAGGGCTTTCCCCCACAAGTGCAGACGGTGAACATGATATACGCAACCCACATTTCCAAGCGGGAGCGGAAGCATGCGCTACGGGATGTCTACGCGATGGAGCCAGTCGCCCCAAAGTTCAACCCATGGTCCTCCTACCCGATCACTTTTGATCGAAGGGACCATCCCACTAGAATCCGTCATGGTGGCTTCGCCGCATTGGTTCTTGACCCAATCATCGACGGATTTCACCTCACAAGAGTCCTCATGGACGGCGGCAGTAGCCTGAACCTGCTTTATCAGGACACAGTGCGGAAAATGGGCATAGATCCCTCAAGGATCAAACCCACAAGAACGACCTTTAAAGGTGTCATACCAGGTGTAGAAGCCAACTGTACAGGCTCAGTAACAATTGACGTGGTCTTCGGATCCCCGGACAATTTCCGAAGCAAAGAGTTAATCTTTGATATAGTCCCGTTTCACAGTGGCTATCACGCCCTGCTCGGACGAACCGCGTTCGCAAAATTCAATGCGGTGCCGCACTACACATATCTCAAACTCAAGATGCAGGCCCTCGAAGAGTAATCACGGTCAACGGAAACACCGAACGCTCTCTTCGTACAGAGGAGCATACGGCGGCTCTAGCAGCGGAGGTACAAAGTAGCCTTCTTAGGCAATTCTCTAGTCCGGCTATTAAAAAGCTAGACACTGCCAAGCGCGCCCGGAGTAACCTACAGCAGGACTGCCCGGCACACTGTGAGCAAGCATAGCAATGCGGCCCCAACCCCAGCTTTCGTGACCTAGCGAAACCAGTACCTCGCGTACATAACTACGCCCTTGAAATACCATGGGCACAGGGGAAGGGGCAAAATAACGGCACGCCCAACATACGGCGTAAAACGTACCAGGGGCTGCCAGATTCCTTTTTTAATTTTTTCTTACTTTCAGGACTCCATACTTCGGACGACCTATTCGGCAATTAGATTGCCGCACAAACGATGCAAGATCCAGGAAGGTAGACAAGCCATGCCGCATCATGGAACTCCTAGGTGGTCTCTGTTACGGGCGATATACCTACTTTATATATACTTCCGCGACCTGCCCCTGGCCAGGACATACTGAATAGTCCAATATCTTTTGCCTACCGCACAATCTGTATCATTCGGCTTTGATAAATAGCCTCTCCATAAACAATGCCTAGCTTTTTGTCTATTTTTTGCATTACTATTTTCTTATATATGCTCATTAATGACATGTCGCGCCCATACATTGTGGTACGGCAAGTACGCCAGGGGCTTCAGTACCCTTTAATATGGTGTGAGAAGTCCGTACACTTTAACAAGTGCGGCACCCCGAACTTATAGCACTATATGCATTGGGTCCGAATCATGATTTGGGTCAATAGTTGGGTTTGCCCGGCTCCTATGTTTTGGTGCCTTACGTTCCGCTATATCGGCTAAGGTAGCACTAGGAGAACCACTGCGATTGTGCCCCGGTTGAGCTGGGTTAAGCACCTCAGTGGAGAAAGCTAAAACTGACTGTCATGATGAGGCGAGAGACCGGTCGCTGTTCGAGAGATTTTTCGAGTCCCTAAAGGCTTATGCCGCTTCGAGCGAGGAGCTAGATGACCCCAGCCTAGGCGTGGATAGCGCCCCGAATTCGGTCTTCCGAACTAGGGGCTTCGCCGAAATTTAAAATTATAACATTCTATGGCTAAGTGAGAGTGTTCAAGCATTATAGTCCGATTGCCTGGTTCGTCGTGCTGAGCGCCTCCCTCGAAGGACCCAACCATGGGAAAAAGAGCGCCCAGATTTATCACCGAACACCCCAGCACTCGTGGCATGGGGGCAGAAGCCGACGACTGGCCATCTCTCAATTTTTGATAAACGGCCGCACAGAAAATAATATTTTAAATTCAATAAGCATTGCTTAGCGCATATGAACAAGTTTTCAGCGCACAGGATAAACACGAGCGCACTCATCTGCCACAAGGCGGGCACCCACAAGAACATCCTTATAGTAGTTCTCCGGCTTGCGATGCTCCTTCCCCGGCAGCGGCCCGTCCGTCACAAGCTTCTCGCCGTCCAGCTTACCCCAGTGCACCCTCACATGGGCAAGGGCCCTACGGGCACCTTCAATGCAGACAGAGCGCTTGATGACCTCGAGCCTTGGATAGGCCTCCACCAGCCGCCGCACCAGCCCAAAGTACTCCCAGGCAGGGCCTCTCTGGGCCATAGCCGAACTATGAAGCCCTTCATGGCTTGTTCGGCCGCCTTGTGGAGTTCGACTAGCTATTTCAGCTGGTCGCTCAAGGGCACAGGGTGTCCGGCCTCAGCATACTGAGACCAGAACACCTTCTCCGTCGAGCTGCCCTCTTCAGCTCGGTAGAATGCGGCGGCATCAGATACGCTGCGGGGAAGATCTGCGAATGCCCCTGGAGAACTCCGGATTCGGGTAAGTAACAAGTAATTTACTTTTATATTTCTGCTTTGCATAAAGAATGCCTTACCCGCTGCTATCTTTTTCAAATCCTCCAATTCTCGGAGGGCCTTTTAGGCTTCGGCCTTGGCAGACTTGGTTGTCTCGAGGGCCATTGCGAGCTCGGACGCTTGGGTCTTCGACTCAAGCTCCAAACTCTCATGTTTTTTCATGAGAGCCTGAAGCTCTTGCTGCATCTCGCCGACCTGAGACCCAAGTTTCTCTCGCTCGGTGCGCTCTGCGGCCGTTTTCTTTGCGGCCTTGGACAGCGGCTGCTTGAGGGTCGCCACCTCAGTCGTGGCCCCTACAATAAGCAGTTCAACCCTATTATTTTTTGCAATCACGCCTCTCTATAGGCACCTTTTTATAAAGTATTTCCTACCTTCTTTCTCCTCGAGCTCCTGCTTGACAAGGCCGAGCTCTTGCTCGAACCGCTCGAGTCCCTGTTTAAGGGTATCCACCTCCGCGGTCAGTGCAGCGGTGGCTAGCAGCGAAGCCTGCATACGCATATTGACTCTTTATTGTTAGACTCCTGTGGAAATTGATAGATCCTCTATTCGGCTATCCTTTCCGGACGTCAAACAGAGCATCAGGGGCTACTGTCTATGCGGTAATATTTTTACATATTTTTACTTACCTCGAAGCCTGTTAGGAGGCCAGCGCAAGCTTCATTCAGCCCGCTCTTGGCGGTCTGAACCTTCCGGATCACCGTACTCATAATAGTATGGTGCTCCTCATCGATGGAGGTGCCTTCAAGCACCTCCAGCAGATTGTCCGGCGCCCCCGGCTGGACGGAGGCTGCCGACTCAGAAGGCTTGCTCCTCTTGGAAGGAGTTCGCCTGCCGCGGTCCGGAATTGTTGAAGATTCCGGCACGGTGTCCGGCTTAAAGCCGGACTTGGAGCCCTGAGGGGTCTTATCCCCTTCACTCCTGGGGTCCGGGAGGTCGCCTTGCGGCCCCTCCAAGGCCACCTCCTCCTGCCCCGGAGCTCGTTGCGATGCCACTTCGGCGTCATCCGCAGTGCGGGGGGAGACAGCGGCGAAACAGAGTTTACGTCCGATGAATCCAGGGAGCCGCTCGACGAATCGTTGAGTGCGGCTCGGGGCGGGCTGCATGATTACATTCGACATTAGGGAAAGCTGCGCAATAAAGGAACATCATGAGTTACTCTGATACCCGAACTTACGATTTCGCCGGACGCTTGGTCCTGTCCGGCCACTCCTCTCCGCCCTCTTCGGCGTCAGGGGTGTAGTCCGGCGGAGGGGTCTTCCTTTTCCTGGACCCCTCGGCCTCCCCCGTTGGGGCGGCCTTCCTCTTCTCTCCTCCCTCTACTGGAGAGGGAGAGTTTTCTTCTTCCTCCTCCTCGTTCTCGCGGGAGGAGGGTGCCTCGGACTCGTCAGATGACGAGCCAGACACCACAACATTGCGGGCACTCCTTCGAGTCCCTGTGGTCCTCTTCTTCTTGGCCTTCTTCCCCTGGCACCACATAAGGCGTCGGAGCCAGCAGCTTCACTAGTAGAGCTGGGGCTGGGTCTTTGGGCGGCGGAGCCGGACAGTTAATCGATCCGGATATTGCCCGCCAAGCCTGTCAAAGGTAAGGGAGTTTAGATCCCGCATAGAGTCAAACTATGAAAAAGAAAAAAGCTTAAACATCCTGTAAAAGGTGTAGATGGCTTACCTCGTTAGCGTGACGCTGCAAGCTGTATCCGCGGTCCTCGGAAGCGGATGCGGGAGCCTCGGCGCCCATGAATAGCATCCTCCAGGCGTCTTCGTACGTCGTGTCGAAGAGCCTGCTGAGGGTTTGATGCTGTGCCGGGTCGAACTCCCATAGATTAAAATCCCGTTGTTGGCACGGGAGGATCCGGCGGACGAGCATAACCTGGATTACATTAACAAGCCGGACTGGCTTGTTCACCAGGGACTGGATGCATGTTTGCAATCGGGTCACCTCTTTTTCGTCACCCCACGACAGGCCCGTCTCTTCCGAGGACATAAGCCGCGTGGGGGGTCCGGATCGGAACTCGGGGGCTACGGTCCATTCCGGATCGCGCGGCTCGGTGATATAAAACCACCCGGCTTGCCATCCCTTTAGGGTCTCCACGAAGGAGCCCTCGAACCATAGGACGTTGGCCATCTTGCCCGCCATGGCGCCTCCGCACTCCGCCTGGCTACCGCGCACAACCTTGGGCTTGACGTTGAAGGTCTTGAGCCAGAGGCCGAAATGGGGGCGGACGCGGAGAAAAGCCTCAAACACGACGATAAACGCCGAGATGTTGAGGATGAAGTTCGGAGCCAGATCGTGGAAATGCAGGCCGTAGTCGAACATGAGCCCCTCGAAAAATGGGTGTAGTAGAAAACCCAGTCCACGGAGGAAGTGGGGGAGAAATACTACCCTCTCATGAGGCCTTGGGGTGGGGATATGCTGCCCCTCCTCGGGAAGCCGGTACGCGATGTCCTTGGACAGATACCTGGCCTTCCTTAGCTTCTTGATTTTTCCCTCCGTAACGGAGGAGACCATCCATTTGCCTCCCGCTCCGGACATTGCTGGAGAAGGTTGAGGTGGGAAGTGCGAGCTTGGGCGCTGGATCTCGGGTGCGCGAGAGATGGATAGGCAAGGGAGGAAGAAGGCGAAGGTGAAAAGGGTGGATTCTTATCCCCTTATATAGGCGGATGCGGTTATGCATCCCCACCTGCCTAATAAAACTCGCTTTCCTCCCGAGCACCGTGATAAATGGCGCGGTTGGGTTACCCATGTCCCTATTGATGAGAATCCCGTAAAAGGGGTACACGATCTCTGCTTTGACAAGACGTGCCAAGGAAACCGCCTCGCAAAACATGCTGAGGTGGAAAAATAAAAACGATTCGAGTAAAGGACTTGGCTGTAGTGTGATGGCGCACTGCAGGATACGTCAGTAGATTTGATTCGTGCTAATATTATTCTCTTTATGGCAATATGTGGAAACTCATTTTACAGAGCCGGACACTACTCTTGGTGATTACAATCTTCTGTGAAGGACTCGAAGGAGGAACCCGCCTTGCAATGCCAAAGACAATTTGCACGCCGGACTCATCGTCATTGAAGCCTAGTTCAGGGGCTACTTAGGGAGTCCTGGATTAGGGGGTGTTCGGGTAGCCGGACTATACCTTCAGCCGAACTCCTGGACTATGAAGATACAAGATTGAAGACTTCGTCCCGTGTCCGGATGGGACTTTCCTTGGCGTGGAAGGGAAGCTTGGCGATGCGGATATTCGAGATCTCCTACCATTGTAACCGACTCTATGTAACCCTAACCCTATCCGGTGTCTATATAAACCAGAGGGTTGTAGTCCATAGGACAGAATCAACTCCATACACAATCATACCATAGGCTAGCTTCTAGGGTTTAGCCTCCTTGATCTCGTGGTAGATCTACTCTTGTACTACCCATATCATCAATATTAATCAAGCAGGAGTAGGGTTTTACCTCCATCGAGAGGGCCCGAACCTGGGTAGACGAAAGTGTCCCCTGTCTCCTGTTACCATCCGGCCTAGACGCACAGTTCGGGACCCCCTACCCGAGATCCGCCGGTTTTGACACCGACAACCGCCGAACCAAAGTGTGACATGCTGGTAAGCAGTATGACTTATATCGCCCATAACTCACTTGTGTTCTACTCATGCATATTACATCAACGCATAAAACCTAGGCTCGGATGCCATTGTTTGGGAACGTAGTAATTTAAAAAATTTCCTACACACATGCAAGATCATGGTGATGCATAGCAACAAGAGGGGAGAGTGTTGTCTACGTACCCTCGTAGACCGGAAGCGGAAGCGTTAGCACAACACGGTTAATATAGTCGTACGTCTTCACGGCCCGACCGATCAAGCACTGAAACTACGGCACCTCCGAGTTCTATCACATGTTCAGCTCGATGATGATCCCCGGACTCCGATCCAGCAAAGTGTCAGGGAAGAGTTCCGTCAGCACGAAGGCGTGGTGACGATCTTGATGTTCTACCATCGCAGGGCTTTGCCTAAGCACTGCTACAATATTATCGAGGATTATGGTGGAGGGGGGCACCGCACACGGCTAAGAGGACGATCACAAAGATCAACTTGTGTGTCTAGAGGTGCCCCCTACCCCCGTATATGAAGGAGAGGCCGGCCGGCCCTTGGGGCGCGCCAAGGAGGGGGAGTCCTCCTCCTAGTAGGAGTAGGACTCCCATTTCCTAGTCCAACTAGGAAGAGAGAAGGGGGAAGGAAAGAGAGGGAGAGGGAGAGGGAAAGAGGGGTTGCGCCCCCCTTCCCTAGTCCAATTCGGACTCCCCATGGGAGGGGGCACGCCACCTCCTGGGCTTCTTCCCTCTCTCTCCCCTCAGGCCCACTAAGGCCCAATACTTCCTCGGGGGGTTCCGGTAACGCTCCCGGCACTCCGGTTTTCTCCGAAATCACCCGAAACACTTCCGGTGTCCGAATATAGCCGTCCAATATATCGATCTTTATGTCTCGACCATTTCGATACTCCTCGTCATGTCCGTGATCATATCCGGGACTACGAATAACCTTTGGTTCAACAAAATATATAAACTCATAATGAAATTGTCATTGTAACGTTAAGCATGCGGACCCTACGGGTTCGAGAACAATGTAGACATGACCGAGACACGTCTCCGGTCAATAACCAATAGCGGAACCTGGATGCTCATATTGGCTCCTACATATTCTACGAAGATCTTTTATCGGTCAGACCGCATAACAACATACGTTGTTCCCTTTGTCATCGGTATGTTACTTGCCCGAGATTCGATCGTCGATATCTCAATACCTAGTTCAATCTCGTTATCGGCAAGTCTCTTTACTCATTCCGTAATACATCATCTCGCAACTAACTCATTAGTTGCATTGCTTGCAAGCCTTAAGTGATGTGCATTACCGAGAGGGCCCAGAGATACCTCTCCGACAATCGGAGTGACAAATCCTAATCTCGAAATACGCCAACCCAACATGTACCTTTGGAGACACCTGTAGAGCACCTTTATAATCACCCAGTTACGTTGTGACATTTGGTAGCACACAAAGTGTTCCTCCGGCAAACGGGAGTTGCATAATCTCATAGTCACAGGAACATGTATAAGTCATGAAGAAAGCAATAGCAACATACTAAACGATCGGGTGCTAAGCTAATGGAATGGGTCATGTCAATCACATCATTCTCCTAATGATGTGATCCCGTTAATCAAATGACAAGACATGTCTATGGTTATGAAACATAACCATCTTTGATTAACGAGCTAGTCAAGTAGAGGCATACTAGTGACACTCTGTTTGTCTATGTATTCACACAAGTATTATGTTTCCGGTTAATACAATTCTAGCATGAATAATAAACACTTATCATGATATAAGGAAATAAATAATAAATTTATTATTGCCTCTAGGGCATATTTCCTTCAGGGTGTTTGAACAGGACCCCGTGGTGTGGACGGCTGCATGAACAGTAGACGGTGGAGGGGTGGTTGAACAGTAGCCGGTGGAGTAGCGCGCGGTGGAGGCTGGATGAACAGGAGCCCGTGGATGAATAGTCACAGGTGGAGGCTGGAGGAGGTCGACGGTGGATGAACAGTAGCTCGTGGAGGCTGGAGGGGGTCGACGGTGGAGATGAACAGTATCCCGTGGAGTCCCGTTTTGCGGTACGCCACACCCCTCCCGATGAACAGGACCCCGTTTCGACCGTAGCGCTCCAGCACAAGTCCGTTTCGTCCGTTTTGCGGTACGCCACACCCCTCCCGATCAACAGGACCCCCGTTTCGACCGTAGGAGGTCTGTTTCCTCCGTTTTGCAGTACGCCAGACCCCTCCCGATGAACATGATCCCGTTTCGAACATGGCCGGTCGAACACAAGGCCGTTTCCTCCATTCTGCGGTATGCCAGGCCTCGTTTCCATCGCATGTTCCGTCCAAGCCCTCCTGATGAACACGACGCCTTCCGTTGGCTCCCCATGAACACGACACATTCCGTTGCCTCTCCATGAACATGACGACGACGATGTTTCTCCGTTCCGACCCAGCCATGTACACGAGCCCTGGCCGTATGTATGCGCGAGTAGGCGTTCGAGACCCCGCCCGTATGTACACATACGTGGCCATATTTTCTTTCTTGCACCATGGCCGCTGTACGTACGTGTAAATGCTACGTGCGCGCCTCTACTACAACACGTGTGCGCCTCTACTACGACACGTGTGCGCCTCTACATCGACCAGTATGTACGTACACGTTCGCGACCAGAATGACAATGCTACGTACGCTTCGACCAGGTGGGTCCCAGCAGTCAGGGGGAAACATTTTTTTTGCAAAATACGGTGGCCCGTCTGGTGGGTCCCGCTGTCAGGTGGAGGAATAATTATTTTGCACGTAATAAGGAGGCACTTCCTTGCTGCGGGCGTGGACCCAGCTGTCAGCCTCTCCACGTACAGTCCACGTCTGATGGAAGCCGTTCCTTGACCACGTTGACCATGCCTCGCCGAGAGCACCAGGGCAGTGAACGACGGCGAGGCCTAGGAAGGGGACGACGCGGAGCCGGGGAAGACGCGGCAGTGGATGCCCACGCATAGAGGAGTATGAGGGTTCACTGGTTCTCTGCAGTGTGAGGCTGCCGTCGCCGCAGAAAAACAGGGGGTGTGGGTGAGTAGAGGGATGGCCTGGCCAGTGGTGGGAGTAGTAGGGGCGATGAGGCCTCCGCCGCATCGCAGCCGGCCACGGGAGGCAGGAGCACAAGACACGACCGGCGTTCGTTTGGGCGGCTGGAGCAAGAAGACCAGAGGTTGAAGAAGCACTACGGCTGTTGGATGGACATCGTACGGTCAGTGGAGCTAGAATCATGCATATTGACTAAGTTGACAAAGCCCTCCGTCCCCGTCAACTTAGTAGGCCCACAAGTCAGCCTGCCACTATACTGGGTCCCAGCTAACAGGGGGAGTATTCATTTTTTTGTGCGTAATAAGGAGGCACTTCCTTGCCTGCGAGGATATAGCTGGTGGGTCCGACCTGTCAGCGGCGATAACAATTTTTTTCGTGAAATACAGAGGCCCTTTCGGTGGGTCCCTGATGTCAGGTGGAGGAATCATTATTTTGCACGTAACAAGGAGGCATTTCCTTGCGTGCGGCCATGGACCCAGCTGTCGGCCTCTCCACGTAAAGTCCACTTCAGATGCATGTCGGTTGTTGACCACGTTGACCAGGTCACGCTGAGAGCACCAGGGCGGTGGACGACGGCAAGGCCTACGAAGGGAACAACACGGAGGCAGGGAAGACTCGGTAGTTGTTTCCCGCGCGGAGGGGAGTACGACTATACGAGGGTTTACTGGTTCGTCTGCCGTCGCCGGAGAATAACAGCAGGTGTGGGTGAGTAGATGGATGGCTAGGCCAGCGATGGGAGTACGGTGGGGCAGTGAGGTCTGCGCGGCAGCAGAGCCGGCCGCGGGGAGGAGGGAGCAGGCAGTCCCGCCGGCGCCTGTTTGAGCAGCTGGAGCAGGAAGAGCAGAGATTGAAGAAGCACGACGGCCGTTGGATGGCCATCCAACAGCCACTGCTTGTGTGCCAACCTTTTTTAGGAAAGCCTCAAATCTGTGGAAAACAGCATACAACCCATTTGCTAATTCTTAAGGTTTTTTTGGAGCCCATATTCTTTTTGTTAGCATTACAGCCCATATTGTGGCCATGGTTAAAAAAATTATATGAAATTTTGCATATTTCGGTGCGATTCGAACTGTTTTTAATCCCGAAATTTCGACTCACATTCAAACTGATTTTAAAAATAAATGTATATCAATATAAAATCCAACAAATTCTCCACGCATAAAAATTAATGTAATTTAAAATCTCGAAATGAAAAAAAAGATATTTGAAACTAATTGCCGATTTGATGTGTTTTGAAAATGTACATGCCATTTCTCATTACTGCTGGGCCATTTTCTCGGCCAGCCAAATGAAAGCTCTCCTCGTCTTGAAAGATTTGCAGCCCAACAGGCCTGACAAAGCGACTTAATTGGCAAATCACAAAAAAACTGGGCTATGGCTGTGGACCCAGCTGTCAGTCCATTTGTTTTTTAGTTCATTTGGTGGGCTGGGTGAAACAATGATGTAGCATCTATGCAGCCCATTTAAATCCCATTTGCATTTTTCTCGAAAGCCGCGGACTTGCTGGGCTGGGTGAAAATATCATGTTGGGCTAGACAGAGAAATGTTATAAAAACATAAACACATGATTGCACGTCAGTAAAATCTTTGCAAGCTTATGTACGCAATCACTAGGAGTTAACTTGCCAAGTTATATATAAACAATTATTATTATTATTTTGTAAGAACTTTCAACTTACAAAATAAAATATCATTTTAATTTGATGAGTTAATAGTACGTGGGGTATTATTATTTTTTAGGCTAGACGTGGGACAGTTGAGTTGGTTCTAGGGGAAAGTACTGGGAGAAAACTCAGTTTACATCGAAAAAGAAAGTGGGAGAAAATTCAGAGACCTGCTGGGTCCACCTGAGGAGGGGGGTATGTTGGGAGGAAGGAGATTCAAAGCACGGCAGCCGAGTGAACTAGTTTTTTATGGACAAGTGAACTAGTTTACATACATAAGCAAATTGCAGACAAAACAGATAATTACGACACATAGGCTAATGCATGAAACACTCACATGATAAAGGTGCTTATAAACAGATAAAGTATAACATCTAGACCTTCCTGGCACGCTTGATCATGACACTGCGGCTGTCCGTGTACTCATCGGTTACGGGAAGCGAACACGCCCTCATGTCCAAGATCTGCATGTACATGTCGTAGCATGCGTATGCGCCCTTGGCCGCATAGGTTATGTAGGCTAGATTCAGAGGTACCTCCCACGTGTTCAGGTCGTCTTCTTTCATGTTGGCGTATCAGGGGTCAATGATGGTCTCAGCGAGGTCAACCACGGAGTCCTTCTCCTGCCCGTTGTTGATGATCTTGTATTGCTTCTGGATGTCGACAAGCTTGTTGCACTAGATGGCTGAATCGTCGCGTTCTTCCTTCTCTCCACCGTAGCAAAGGTGCAGTCGACGCTGCCGATGAGACAGGCAAATGCTCCAGAACCTGGTGTAGCCATAGGACTGAGGCGAGGCAGAGCTTCACCGAGTCCGTGTCGTTGGTGTACATCACATTCAACTTGGTGCAGCCATAGGACTGAACGGTGAACTCAAAGGGGAACTCCTTGCTGAATTCCATATTCAGCAGGCTCACCCCTCGGATTACCATTGGAGTCTCTTCGAGTGAACGGGTGTGTAGGCGGCGGCAGCAGTTCATTTTTCAACTCTTGGGGAACTGGATTCAACAGTAAGCTGAGTGTGTACAGGCGACAATAGTTACTACCCCTCCCTTGTCCGTTAGATGCCCGGCAGAATATGCACCCTCGACCACACGTCGGTTCACGAGCGGGTCTGTATTAGTACTATAATAACAGGAGCTAGTGGTCACTTTACTTAAATTTAGTTAGCTTTAACAGAAATTTGTACTTAAAGCAAGCAATGCATTCGCTCGTTCTATCAGTGCCACAGGATCAACATGCACAACAATTAGAATTATTACTCTCAGGACGCATACGATCATCACATTTGTCGCACTTTCACAAAGATAATACTATCGAGTTTGAACTGTTTGTTATGGTTGTTGTCCTCTGCATCATCATCATGTCGTGTTTCCCAGCTTGCAAGATTCAGAACCAACAAATAAGATCCAAATAATAAGTACAACAAAGATGCCTGCACATCTCATTGATTCCCAGCTTGCAAGATTCAGAACCAACAAATAAGATCCAAATAATAAGTACAACAAAGATGCCTACACATCTCACTGATTCCCAGCTTGCAAGATTCAGAACCAACCCATTAGAGCCTTTTGATAAAGTGAATATCAGGATTAAATCCATCTTGGCTAGCCATGTCATACAATCGAAGAACTTGGTGAATGCTCTTGACTATCACAACATCTGTAGTTGAGTATTCCTGTTTGCACAACATGTTTGCACAGCACAAACAAGGAGATGGGAGAGCGTGCTTTCGCTTTAATAGAGGCCTCCTTGAACTCAACCTCCAGCTCTACTTGGATGAGGTATGCCTGGAGTTCCATGATTCAATTCATGCGACCTTTTCTACAGTTCACGTGAAATGAAGCAAAGATTGCATCATTCAGCTAGCAAGAAGTACTTGCTCTTGTGAGCTGGCAGGTTCTTCTTTAGTAGTTGCACTAAAATTGAGGAACATTAAGGTTGGCTGTCCGTCTCATGTAAGGTGCAACTATAATTTTCTTATCATTTTGTGCAGTTCCACTAAAATAAAGTGCCATTGTGGTGACAGTGACGGCTCCATCTTGCAAAGGCTAATAAAATGTTGCACGAGATTACCAGCAGAACTTGACGGAGATTTTGGAAACTCCAATCACCATTTTGTGCAATTACACCAAAACTGAGAGATGTTGCCCACGTGACATTTTAGTTGAACTGCACAAGACACTCATTCCAAAAAAGTGTTTTCTGCAGTTCACCAAAAGATCACAATAGCAACAAGGTGAAATGGATATCCCTATCTGCACAAAAAGATACCGAAAGTAAACAGTTGCTGGTCAATAAGAATATACGAAACATATACAAAATGAAAAGAAGCATCTTAATTATGTTCATGGCAATCACGCAAGGACAATAGAAATTTTAAAACGTCAGCGATGCTTCATGTTACCAGAAGCATTATGATCAACAATGAGATTCCTCAAATATGGGATTACTTTAATGGTGACATTGCTTGTTTACCAAACACAGTAAATCAACAGCAGCTAAAGAGTTGGTTTAAGGGCATGGGACCGTGGGGACACCAGGACACTCAGCAGCGTAAAGGAGCAACTTACTTATCATACTAGGGAAAACAACAGGAGTTCCATTGTACTATGTGAGGGCAGCAAATCTAATCGTGGAGACCTTTTACTATGTGAGGGCAGCAAATCTAATCCTGGAGACCTTTTACTATGTGATGGCAGCAAATCTAATCTTGAGACCTTTTACTATGTGAGGGCAGCAAATCTAATCCTGGAGACCTTTTACTATGTGATGGCAGCAAATCTAATCCTGGACATACTCTGTTGACTTGTCCACCAGCCGCCACTTTCTATCCTTTTTTCAACCAATAATAGATTTGTTCCTTATCCAGTGTGTACTGCGTTTTCCCATTATTTCCCTTTTCAACTGAGGGAGTCCTGGATTAGGGGGTGTTCGGGTAGCCGGACTATACCTTCAGCCGGACTCCAGGACTATGAAGATACAAGATTGAAGACTTCGTCCCGTGTCTGGATGGGACTTTCCTTGGCGTGGAAGGCAAGCTTGGCGATGCGGATATTCAAGATCTCCTACCATGGTAACCAACTTTGTGTAACCCTAACCCTCTCTGGTGTCTATATAAACCGGAGGGTTTTAGTCCGTAGGACAACTTCATCATACAACAATCATACCATAGGCTAGCTTCTAGGGTTTAGCCTCCTTGATCTCGTGGTAGATCTACTCTTGTACTACCCATATCATCAATATTAATCAAGAAGGACGTAGGGTTTTACCTCCATCAAGAGGACCCGAACCTGGGTAAAACATCGCGTTCCATGCCTCCTGTTACCATCCGCCTAGACGCACAGTTCGGGACCCCCTACCCGAGATCCGCTGGTTTTGACACCGACATTCGTGCTTTCATTGAGAGTTCCTCTGTGTCGTCGCTTTTAGGCCCGATGGCTCCTTCGATCATCAACAACGATGCAGTCCAGGGTAAGACTTTTCTTCCCGGACAGATCTTCATCTTCGGCGGCTTCGCACTGCGGGCCAATTCGCTTGGCCACCTTGAGCAGATCGAAAGCTATGCCCCTGGCCAGCAGGTCAGGTTTGGAAGCCTAAACTATACGGCTGACGTCCGCGGGGACTTGATCTTCGATGGATTCGAGCCACAGCCAAGCGCGCCGCACTGTCTCGATGGGCATGATATAGCTCTGCCGCCGAACAGTGCCTTGGAGGCCACACACGCATTGGTTCCGACCATTGATTCGGAGCCTACTGCGCCGATCGAGGATCAGCAGTTGGACGCTGCCTCAGGGGCTGCGATCTTAGAGGCGATCGAGCCGAACTCCAGCCCCACACTCCGCATGGCCCGTGACTCCGAGGAGCCGGATTCCTTTCCGAACTCCGAGCCCCCCGCGCCCCTGCCGATCGAATCCGATTGGGTGCCGATAATGGAGTTCACTGCCGCAGACATCTTTCAGCACTCGCCCTTCGGCGACATCCTGAATTCGCTAAAGTCTCTCTCTTTATCAGGAGAGCCCTGGCCGGACTACGACCAGCAAGGATGGGATTCGGATGATGAAGAAATTCAAAACCCACCCACCACCCACTTCATAGCCACTGTCGACGACTTAACCGACATGCTCGACTTCGACTCTGAAGACATCGACGGTATGGACGACGATGCAGGAGACAACCAAGAACCAACGCCTATAGGGCATCGGACAGCCACCTCATCTCACGATGTGTACATGGTGGATACCCCTAAAGGAAGCAACAACGAGGAAAATGGGGATGTAAAGAGGGATCGATCTCTCGAAAAACAATCAAAGCGTCGGCGTAAATGCCGACCCAAGCCCCGCCTCCATAAAGACCCAGCCATAGAGCAGGATGAGCCGGTAGACGATGAGCATGCCTTAGAGCAACCGTCCCAATAGGACAACCCGGATAGAGAAACCGAACATCCCTCCCTCGGCGAAAATGGCATTCTGGACGACCCTACGCCGGACAAGCCCACGAAGCAGAAGAACCTCCACAAACGGCTCGTTGCAACCACATGCAGCCTGAAAAAGCAGAAGCGAAAGCTAAAAACTGCGGAAGATGCACTCAGGATCAGATGGAGTAAAGTAATCAATACCGCAGACAAATACGGCGACAGTCGTCGCACTAAAAGCTATCCAAAGAGAAAGCTACTGCCTGAATTCGACGAGGAGGCCTTAGAGCCCTCGCATTCCAAAAGTGAGAAAGCCACACGGTCGGATAGATGACCCCATGGCCAGCATAAAGCGGCAAGCAGCGCCGCACTTAAGCCGGCATGCGACCCACTTAAGGATTCGCATCATGGCCCAGCCAGGTCCATTTACGGGCCAAGAAAGCAAGCTCTCGTAAGCAATGTAATAAAGCCATTATCAGAATCCGGCACACCCAAATACAGGGGTGCTGCACACCCCCTATGTTTCACCGATGAGGTCCTGGATTATGAATTTCCAGCGGGATTCAAACCCGTAAACATAGAGGCATATGATGGAACAACAGACCCTGGAGTCTGGATCGAGGATTATATCCTCCACATACATATGGCTAGAGGAGATGACCTCCACGCCATAAAATACTTACCCCTCAAGCTTAAAGGGCCATCCCGGCATTGGCTCAAAAGCCTTCCTGAAAACACAATCGGAAGTTGGGAAGAGCTCAAGGACGCTTTCCGAGCAAATTTTCAAGGGACCTATGTTCGCCCTCCGGATGCAAATGATCTTAGTCACATAACTCAATAGCCCGGAGAGTCAGATAGTCGACTGTCCGGACGCTGAAGCCTTAGTGGCTTTCAGGCATAATGTCCGAGACGAATGGCTCGCCAGACACCTCGGCCAAGAAAAGCCAAGAACAATGGCCGCACTAACAAGCCTCATGACCCGCTTTTGCGCAGGAGAGGACAGCTGGTTGGCAAGATGCAGCACCAGTGACCCAAGTACATCCGAAACTAGGGATGGAAACGGAAAACCGCAACGCAATAAGGACCGTCGCCGGACTAAGGAAAAATGTCCGAAGAGCACGGCAGTCAACGCCGGATTCAAAAGCTCACGACAGAATCAGAAAAGGCAGCCCCTCCAAGATAACGGGACGACCTATCCAACCTATACAAAATCTTGGATAGGATATGTCAAATACACAGCACTCCCGGAAAGCCTGCCAACCATACCCATAGAGATTGTTGGGTTTTCAAACAATCCGGCAGACTCAACGCCGAACACAAGGGGCTCGACACACCAAGCGAAGATGAGGACGAACCCCAAAAGCAGAGTACCAGGAAACAAAAGAATTTCCCACAAGAAGTAAAAACAGTAAACTTACTCCACATAACCAAACGTGCGGCGCCCATAAAGGTACGCGCCCCACGGCCTATCCCAAAGGAATCCCGCCACTGGTTGTCAAAACCAATCATCTTCGATCGTCTGGATTATTCTAGATGTATCATGAACCCAGGCTGGACTGCCCTGGTACTCGATCCAATAATTGGTGGACTCCAGTTTTCAAATGTCCTTATGGACGGTGGCAGCAGACTCAACCTGATATATCAGGACTCAATCCGCCACATGTGGATCGACCCAAAAAGAATTCGCCACAGCAAAACCTCCTTTCAAGGAGTAACGCCAGGTCCGGACACCCATTGCATGGGTTTTCTCCGGCTCGAGGTTATTTTCGGCTCTGTCGATAACTTCCATCATGAAAAGCTGACTTTCCACATCGTCCCATTCTCAAGTCGCTACCAAGCACTACTGGGACGCAAAGCTTTCGCCCGCTTTAACGCAATACCGCATTATGCATCTCTTATGCTTAAGATGCCCGGTCCACGCGGCATCATCTCCTTAAAGGGGAAGCAGTGAGAACACCTCCGCCAAGCGGAGGATTGTGCGGCCGCTTTAACAGCCCCACAATACAATGGCTTCACCAGCTAGAACATCTGAACAGGTCATAAGACCACGGATAGGGATAGACGAGTCCAGCACAAAAGTATCGTTGATAAAGGCTTAGTGGCCATATACCCCTGCACTAGGGGCTTCACACGTATAAAATAAGAGACAATAAAGCTCAATTTTTCATATTTCACTTTACACTTTGTTTATTTCATATAACTTTGTTCGGCACGCCCCTTTTTTCAACTTAGTTGCTCTCTTTTTACAGATGAACGTCGTGCTGCGCCCGTCCAGGATATGGCACAACGGAGACACATGTGCAGACGTGCAGTAGGGACCCGTTCCAAGGATTCTTTTCAGATTAAGACCTGCGTAAACCTTTTTTACTGTTTTGTTGATACACATCCCCTGGTTCTATGACCAAGGAGGAGGCCGGCGTCTTGGCATGTGGCCACATCAGAATTCTTGCGCGTACCTGGACACTAGGGGCTTATACCTCAGAGCGTTACCTCGCCCGCTCTCATAAAGACCGAATACCTTAGGGAGTGTTCGGCGTCGCGAGTTTGGCCTTATATGCATCAGCTCCGAGTCATGATTTTGGTCAAATGTTGGGTTGCCCGGCTCCTGTGTTCGGCCGCCTTACATTCCGCTCTATCGGCTAAGGCGGCACCAGGAGAACTACTACGGTTGTGCCCTGGTTCGGCCAGGCGAGCACCTCAGTAGAGAAAGCCGAAAACCGACTGTCATGATATGGCGTGAGACTGGTCAACCACTCGATGAATCTCCGGAATCTGTAGGATTCCTCCGCATTAACGAGGGGCCGTTTCCCGGCCAGGCACATACGCGCCCCGAATTCGGGCGAGCGCAGTCGCCACCAGGGCTACCTAAATAGTCCCATTGTCAAGCTCCTATGGCTAAGTGAAAGTGTTAAAGCATTATAGTCCGGTTGCCTAGCTCGCTGCGCTATCACCTCCTTTGTAGGACCAAGACGTTGGATTAAGTGTGAAAATGCGCCTTCTGTGAGCACCCCCGCACTATGTGCGTGGGGACTGAAGCCAATGACTGCAATCTTTCAGATTTTGTATATATATCTTAAAACAGCCGCACAGGAGGTGTTCCAAATACTTGAAGGCACAAGTATAAAAGGCTACTACAATTCATCAAAATATTGCTTTATAATTATATATATGCTATCAGAACATAGCATCCTTCGAGCACTGCGCCTCTATTACATGAGCGCCTTCAAGGACTTCCTGAAAATAGTGCTTGGAGGGTACTCGGCTTTTGTCCGAATCTCGGGATGCAACAACGGTGGTCTCCATCTCTGCCCAGTATGTCTTGAGACGGGCAAGAGCCATCCGTGCGCCCTCTATGCATGCTGACCTCTTCATCGCATTGATACATGGCACCGCGTCAAGGAATTGCTGCACCAAGCTGAAATAACTTTTCGGCTCCGATCTCCCTGGCCACAGATGACCCATGACGTACTTCATGGCGAGTCCGGGCAATCTATTCAGTTTGGCCCATTTAGCCAGACGATCGTCCACTGCCAGTGGACGCTCTGGATTCTGGAACTGCGACCAGAAAAGCCTTTCCACTTCGCGATCTTCTTGATCTCAAAAGTATTTGGTTGCATCAGCAGCACTCGCTGCCAAATCCAGATAGGTGTCCTCCGCACTCCACATCCGGTCCAACGGAGCAAACTTCGGATCGCAAAACTTCCTCTACAGCATAAAGGGCTTTCCAGCCGCAATCTGTCCGGCCTGACGCAGCTCCTCCTTCGCAGCTCTCACTGCAGAGCGAGCGTCCTTGGCATCAGCAACGGCCTTCTCTAAGTCCGTCTGTCTCGCCCGGTCTTCTTTCTCAAGAAACTTGCAACGGTCAGCAGCACTTTTTAACTTCACGGCCATCTCGGCCATCTCCTTCTTGCTTCGGCAGTGAGCAGCCTGTTCGGCTCTCATCTCTTCAAGGGCCTTCTTGGCAGCCGCATCACTTTTCCTGGCTTGTTCCTTTGCTCGGGCAAGTTCCACCCGAAGACTCTCCACGGCGGCCGCACCATCTGCGTCAAGCACACACATTGTAAGATATTGGCATAAAAGCTCCTCTTACCAGATGCCGCCCAAGGAATTGCATACCTTGAGCCTCATCAAGTCGCTCGTTGACGAGCGCGATGTCGGCATCTCCCACGTCAAGTTGCCGCTTTAGTTCGGCAAAATCATCAGTTCGGCTCGATTCCGGACACTTCGCCACATGTATACAAAGGCGACATTTTAGACCTGGGATTATGATCCTCTACGCGCCATCAATTTTGACAACGCACAGAGTCTCAGGAGCTACTATCTACACAGGGCACATCTTGTTTATGCGCAACTGACAAAGAAGTACATTATCAAACGTACCTCAAAACCCGTCAGCAAACTTCTGACGGCCTCATGCAATCCGCTTTCCGTGGACGAAATCCTTCCAATCACCATACCCATCAATGCATGGTGTTGTCGGTGTTCTGGGAACGGGGGTCCCCAGACTTGCCTGCCTGCGGCCTGCGGCGTGGCTCAAAGGAGGCCCAGCATGGCCCATCTTCATCAGCACAAGACTCAAGACCCTCGCGAGGGGCCAAGCCTCGCGAGGCGGACGACACGACGCATCCTCAGGCGCAGCCTCCTCAGACTGGCTCGCAAGGAGACAGAGATATCAAGGAGGGGTACCTCGCGAGGTGCCCGTGACGCAAGCCATGACGATCGAGGGTGCCAGGCGGGCGCCAGCGCGCGCAGCGTCCTTCTTTCCTCTTTGGTGCAAAGGGGGCAAGCGCAGCCGCGGAGTACCGAGGCATCTGGCAAACGTTGCCTTTTCGGTGCAACGAGACCAGCACAAAGCGGACTATGAGACGGAGATCACCATGGAGCCCAGCACGGCGTCACCGCAGAGTCTTTCGCAGGCGAAGATCACCTTTAGTCAGGATAAGTGTACTAGATGTTCCCCTTCGAATTGGCCAGTTGTTGGCGCCCTTCCCACTCAATATTTCGGAAGAGGCCCAGGGCCTTTGCCTATAAATAGGGCCGGTCACCCACGTAGCAAGGGGTTCGATCAGTTGGTAGATTGGAGAATAGGGTTCGGTTCGGCGTGCGGATCCGACTAGCAAGCAGAGAGAAAGAGAGAGAGAGAGGTGACTGAAATCCTCCCAGCAGTTCGTCGCCCCAGCCAAGAACAGACCCTCGCGAGGCTGTTCTTCCTTGTACTGTTCATCATCGTCAGCCGCGAGAGGCAATCCATCCACCACACACTGGAGTAGGGTATTACACCACAATGGTGGCCCGAACCAGTATAAATCTTGTGTCTCTTGTGCGATTCTTTTAGTAGTTTCGATCTTTGTGAGACGGGGAGGTAGAAGGCGTGATTTCCGCGTGCACCCCAGTGTTCGAACCTTAAGGGTCTGTTGGAACCTGAAATCTGACATTTGGCGCGCCAGGTAGGGGTGCGCCGGAATCCGTCTCCCACCGCTCCGTTCTCCTCCGATCGTCGCATCCATGTCCGACGCTTGTCGGGCCCGCGCCGAGCGCCAGGCCGCCATCGCTTCTCGCGTCGCCCAGACGGCCCCCGTCGGTGGGCGTCCTCATCGTTCCCTGTTGCCCGCCGTCAACGCTGCCACCGGTCCAGCGGGGGGCGAGCAGCAGGCATCGTCTCAGCACCTGTCCGTGCGGCAAGACGGCCGCACCGCTACTCCATCACTCGCACCAGCCGGTTCTTCGTCCCGCGCGCTCCACGCACCCTTGGAGGCTCGAGCTGCGTTCCTCGCGGCAAACGAGCTCCTGTGCTACCACCCCGTCGATGACGTCTACGAAGAGTGGCTCGACCGCATCGCCGAGCTTGTCCGCGCCGCAGGGGTCTCTTCCGCGTCGTCCGTTCCTCTGCGCCACACTCCGCCCCGCGCGGGCAACGAAGCTCCAGAGGCGCATCGGCCGCCTCCCCTCCAAGAAGATGCCATGGCTCCAAGGCGCTTGGCCCCTGGGCGGAACCCGCTCCGTCAGGTGACAGCGCAGCAAGAACGGAGCTGCCAAGAAGTCCCTCGCCCGCAAGGTGCTGCCAGGGCGCTCCCTGCTCTGGCACGCCGCGACCCTGCTCCAGCTCCGGCGCGCCAAGACCCTGCCCTGCTCCTAGCTGCAGCGCGTGGGGACCCTCAAGACCAAGCTCTCCACCAACCGAAGCCTTTCGTGGCCACCGCAGGCTGCCGCGCCTACACCATTGAGCTGGGCAGCGTCGTGTAGCCCGGCAAGTTCAAGCCAGACCTGCCTCCTCGCTACGATGGCACGACCGATCCCGCAGAGTTCCTCCAGCTCTATGAGCTAGGCATCGAGGCTGCCAGCGGGGATGAAAAGGTCATGGCGAACTGGTTCCCCATGGCGCTCAAGGAAGGAGCTCGAACCTGGCTCCTGAATCTGGCTCCAGGAACGATCTCCTCCTGGGACCAGATGCGCGCCCGCTTCATCGCCAACTTCCAAGGTACTCGCGACCGGCCGCCCGCCGTGAGCGACATGCGCCGCATCAAGCAACAACCCGGAGAGACCCTGCAGTACATCCAGCGCTTCAACAGCGCGCGCCTCAAGATCCCCAAGGTGTCTGAGGAGGCCATCATCTCGGCCTTCTCTGACGGCATGCGGGATGTCAAGATGAAGGAGGAGCTGGCGATGCACGAAGACCTCTACACCTCCCTGGAGCTGTTCAACTTGGCGAACAAGTGCGCGAGGGCTGAGGAGGGACGTCTCTCCCTCCTCGAGCTGCCTGCCGCGGACCCAGAAGAGAAGAAGCCCAAGGCCAAGGACGTAAAGTGCAAGGGGGCTGCCGTACTCGCGGCAGAACCAGACACAAAGCGGGGCAGGGATCTGCCTGAATCCTCCAGGGGCAGCCGGTACTGTGTGTACCATGACCTCCACACCCACAACACCAACGAATGTCAAGAACTCCGCGCCGTGCGAGAAGGAAGGATCGGTCGTCGCCCTGACCATGCAGACCGGGGCTACGGCCGAGGAGGAGGAAGAAACCCAGGACGCTGGGAAGATCGCGGCCCGCGCCCGGGGTGGCGCGACCAGCCTCGCGAGGACCGCTGGCGGGACCTGCCTCGCGAGGGAGACTGGAGGGATCAGCCTTGTGAGGATCGCCCTCATGGCAATGCAGGCCTACCTCTGCTGCCGCCTCAGCCAAGGAGGAACGAAGGCCGCCATCAAGACGAGGGGGCTGGGGGCTTCCAAGAGCCGCGCGCAGTCGCCTGCATCCTAGGCGGAGCCCAAGCCCAGCCTCTCAACGTATCTTCAAGCAGTTTGCCCGCGAAGTGAATGCAGTTCTCCACAGGCTCGAAGCAACGTGCCCCCTCAGGTGGTCGGCGTGCGCCATCACGTTCAGCTCAGCAGACCAGCTCAAGTGCGCAGCCACGGCCGGAGTCCTCCCGATGCTCTGCTCCCCAGTCATCAGCAACGTGCTGGTCACCAAGACCCTCATCGATGGTGGGGCAGGGCTCAACATCCTGTCCGTGGAAACATTCAACAACCTCCAAGTGCCAGCTCCAGCCGACCAAGCCTTTCTCCGGGATCACCGACGGTTCCACAGTCCCGATCGGGCAGGTCCGCCTCCCTGTCACCTTCGGGGCACGCAGCAACTACCGCACCGAGCTCATCGACTTCGACGTCGCCCACATCCGCCTGCCATACAACGCCATCCTCGGGTACCCAGCGCTGGCCAAGTTCATGGCTGCAACTCACCACGGCTACAATGTCCTCAAGATGCCAGGAAGTGGCGGAGTCATCACGGTGCCCTGTGAAGAGAAGGATGCAGTGTGTTCCCTGGAGCGAGCCTATCAGGCCGCGTCGCTAGAAGACCCAGATCGCGGAAGCGGGAGGCTTCCTGAGACCACCCCCAAGAAGAAGAAGACGTCGTCAGGCTCAGCCCCTCAGGAGGCAGGCCCCTCAGGGCCCGTCTCTGCCCAGGGGGACCCTCCTTCCATCGCATAGGGAAGCGCGCCCAGCGCCCTCCTTAGGCAGGGCTCGGGGGCTCTCACCTGGAGGGCCACCGACCTAGCCAGGGTCACGAGGGAGGCGCTTGGGCACCATGTGGAAGCGTGCTTCGCAGCACATTTCCCCCGAGAAGGAGCCATGCAAGGAAGGTCAGACCAGCAGGAGTTCGTTAACAAGGCTGTTCAAGAACTACAGGAGACAAGGATCATGAGAGGTTGCCGCCGCCTACCAGCTGTGGCCCCACATCCAGGCGAGGATGGTGGGCTGCGCGTCTGCGTCGATGTACCAGGGCTCAATCAGATCGCCACGACGGAGCGTCTCTGGCCCTCACAAGTGGGGCGCTGCGGGGGTCCACCCCACAGTTATGTTCGCATGCCTTACGGCCTGCCGAGCATGGCTGCGGCGTACCAGCGCCTCATGAGGGGCATCATGGAGGCTCAGGAGGACAGGGGTTCCGCGGCCTTGGCGGAGATGAAGACAGCTCGCGAGGAGTCACCAGTGCCTCCGGAGCCTCCCGAGGCCCCGGGGCCTGGGGGCTCGTGAGGATCAGCTTCCGCAGCCCACCAAGTCTACTGCACCGACGCCACTTCGCCGATGACATCCTCAGGTGACATCTTTCAAGTTCCATTCCTAGCTGGGAGCGCCCTCCCAGGGTTGCATCACTCCCAGGCCGCGTGGGTCTGTCCCTGCGGCATGTATCCCCTTTTATCTTTCGGTCGTTAGTTTGCCTTGTTGGGGGCGCCCCTTGGGCTACATTATCCCCAAGCTGCTTGGGCTAGACCCAGCGGCGTGTATCTCCCTCGCGTTTATTTCCAACTATGCATTGCATATCACGCTTAACTGCATGATGCCTGTCCGCGGCATCCTTTCTTCTCCATGTCGGCCACTTGCACGTTAAAGGGGGGGTGCCTGAGCATCGCGACTTAGGGCTCTTACTGGCTCTCCAGCTCTCACCCTCTGGCCTTGTCCATGGCATCGCGACCAGGCATACCAGCGACGGCTGAGACAGGCTCGAGGGCCGGGACCCGAGGACGTAGAGTACCGGCATCTAACCAAATTTTGCAGGGACACATCTCAAGATACGGCCCAGTGCCAGGCGCAACCCGCAAAGAGGTAGGGCCTCGTGAGTCCCACGCTGGCTCACGGGTGCCCAGATACACCTCACCTAGCCCTACCGTGCCGGCCACGTACCAGTGGAAGCACCATGCTCCGCGCTGGCTGACGACACTATCGAGGCGCGGCTATGCCCGTACACATACGGAAGCGCTATGCTCCGCGCTGGTGATAAACAACTGGGGGTGGCCTCCAGGCCGCATTAACCTCAGGGAGCCCAGAGCTCAGTGGCTGGCCTCGTTGCAACGCCTCCCATCGGGAGTGCCGTGCGAGGGGGCTAGGCATGGGGGCTACGACTGGGCCACACCTAGACGTACGCCGCCAGGCCAGGCCCCTCGGGCCTGGTTCGTCGCACGCCTCTCCCGGAGCGGAGCCAAGGTATGAAGGCCGTTTGCGCGTCAAGGGGGACCCCTGAGCATCGCGACTCAGGGGCCTAACTAGTCCTGTAGCCCCTCACTCCTTTGTTCCGAAAGGCTATGCTGGGTGAGGTACGCGCGGGGCCGGGCTCTGCAGACGTAGAACGGTAGCCCCGCTTACATCGCACCTCATCACCCGCTGTTTGCGCGTCAAGGGGGACTCCTGAGCATCGCGACTCAGGAGCCTAACTGGCTCCATAGCCCCTCACCCCTTAGTTCCGAAAGGCTATGCTGGGTGAGGTACGCGCGGAGTCGGGTTCTGCAGATGTAGAACAGAAGATACACCTACATCGCGCCTCCCTACTTGCTGTTCGCGCGCCAAGGGGGACTCCTGAGCATCGCGACTCAGGAGCCTAACTTGTCACGTAGCCCCTCACTCCTTTGGTCCCGTCCTGGTTTCCAGTCGGGGCTAATGCTGGGTGAGGCACGCGCGGGGCCGGGCTCTGCCGGCGCAGAACACAAGCAAGTAGGGAAGAAAAGCATAAAAATCAAGGAACTTAAAAGCAAATATTATAGTCCACACTGTCATCTCAATACCAAACACAAGTTTAAATGCCTCCCCGAGGTGTGGTGCATGTGCAGGAATTGAAAGAAGAACAGGGATGGAACGGAGTCACTTGTCGGCGGTGAAGCTGTGCGGAGCGGCTTCGCCTCATGGAGCAGCGGGGCCGGCAGCGCCTTGCCTTGGCTTGGTGCTGAAGGCCCGGAACTTCCTCAGCAGCGCCTCCGCGTGCCCCTTCACGGCTTCGACAGCGGCGGCAGCACCCTCGCCGCTCACCGGTTCCAGCAGGCCGTCGAGGTCGGCGTTGGGATCACGGAGGTAGACGTAGGCGAAGACCCGCGTCAACGCAGTAGAAGACAAGACGTGCGCCTCGGCCTCGGCCGCGGGGCCGATGCCAAGGGCGACATCCCCAGGGGCCTTAACCAGGAAGGGAAGCAGCTTGGCGGGGCCGTCCCCGTCACCGGCTAGCGGGCTGTCCAAGCCGCTCTTGTAAAGCATCTTCAGCGAAGCACGGGCATCTTTCTCCATGTCCGCGAAGGCCACGCGATCCTCGGCAAGAACCCGGGCCTTAACGTCCAGCTCGACCTTCGTCACCTCCAGCTCCTTCTTCAACGCGCCTAGGTGGTCGCGGCGCTTCTTGAGCTTGGCCTCCTGGTCCTCAAGCGCCGCCTCGCGCGCCTTCGCCCCCTTCTCCAGCTCTTGGCGCAGGCGGACCTCCTCCGCAAGCTGGCCCCGCAGGCCTTGCAGCTCGTCCTCTAGCGCCTTGCAACGGCCGCAGACTTCAACCACCTCTCCCAGGGCCGCGTCTCGAGCAGCCTTCGCCTCGAGGGTGGCCTCCCTCTCTCCGTCACAGGCCGTTGAGGCCTGAACCAGCGCTGCCCGAATCGAAGCATCAGAACGAATCCACCCTGAAGCCAGTTCCAGGCGCCCGGCCACCAGGCAAGGGTCGGCGCCGAGAACATCCTGCCGCAGCCGGTCCAGTTCGGCGACGGCATGCTCCAAGATGGAAGAAGGAGGCAGAGAAACGTCGGTGCGCCCCAAGACAACAGGAGGAGCCGGGGAAGCAATGGTCAGTGGAATTGGAGGAGAAAGTAGCGGCGGCGAGGCCGCAGTGTCCTGAAGCGGAGTCCGCTGCGCCTCCACAGCCGTAGCAGCGGCGCCAGACAAGGGCACCTCTGGAGTCACTTGGGCCATGGGGGCAGAGCTCGCCCCAGCCAGCTCAGCCAAGCCTCGCAAGGATGCGCGGGCAGGAGAGGCCCGCGCATCACGATCTCCCTCCCCTGCGGGTGAAGGTGTCGCCGCAGGTGGGGCCTCAGGGGCTCCCTTCGGCTTCTTCACCGCAGGCGCCAGCCTATTCAAGAGAAGCAATCATTAAGCCTCGTCAGCGGAACAAGAAACGAAAGACCAAGGATCAAGCACTTACGGGTCTTCGCCGGTGAGCTCGGCCAGCCTCCGGCCTAACTTGAAGCCTGACAGCCGGCTGGAAGGGTTGACCTCAGAAGTAGAAGGCGCGTTCCCGGTTCGCCCCGGAGTCAGGCCGGACCCGCGGGAGATCAGCCCGGTCCTGTCCTTCTTCGGGATCGTGGGCGAGCTCCCGCTACCCTGCACATCATCATCATCATCATCATCATCATCATCATCGTCCTCGCTCGGTGAAAGGCGGAGAGTGCGGGACACGCGCCGGGAGAGGGGAGCCCTCAACTCTCCATCAGTCGCCCCAGAGTCGGGCCCCTCTCCCCGCTCCTCTTCCTCCTCCTCATCGCTGGAATCGCCGGAGGGCACATCCACCGGTCCTTCAGAAGCCACCGCGGGCACGAGCCCGACCCCGTTAAAAACAGGCATGGACTTCACCACCCGCTTCCAGTCGTCACGAAGGAACAAGGGCTTGGGAGCGTCCTTCGTCCTTGCCACCTCGCCCCCGACCAGAGATTGGAGAACCGCGGTCACGTCCTCTTCGTCCATAGCCTCGGGGCACAGATGAGGCCTCCACATTGGAGGAGAGTACTGCCGGAGCGGAGCCAGCTGGTGCTCCAGGAACTCCTTCAGCATCGACGCATCGGTCAACTTCGCTGCCGCCATGTTGGCCGGCCTCAAGTCCGCGTCCATCTTCTCCAACACTAGTTTCGCGCGGGGGTCCGTGAGCTCCGCTCGGCACCAGTCGCTGGAGCTCACAGCGTGCTCCGTGGGCAAGATCAGCCGAGGGTGGATGCGCCTGGCATTTGCCAAGACCCACTTGCTCCTGAAGCCCTCAATCCTCTTCCCGGGATTCGAGATGGCAATGGTGCCGCCATACGTGACGAAGCCCACGCACGCAGAAAGAGAGCTGCCGGAGATCCGGAGGGAGAAGTAGTGGCATAGCAGGGCCACCGAAGGCTGCACCCCTACGTGGGCCTCGCAGTAGTAAGCGAAGATCGCCAGAAGGAGTACAGAGTTGGGGTGGAGATGCAGAGCCTGCAAGTCGTAATGGCGGAGGATGGAGAAGAAGAACTCGGAGAAGGGAGGCACCAAGCCCGCAGCAATGGAGCTTACAAAGAGAGGATAAAAGGTGCTCCCTCGGCCCTCGGGGGTGGCGGAGCCGGCCTTGAACACCTTCGTCCCATTGACGCCCTGCGCCGTCGCCATCCAGCACAGCCGGGCAAGGCTCGCCTTGGACACATTCGGCAGGTCCAGAGCAGGGGAATACCAAGCTTTGGCCGGAGGCTGGCGAGGCGCCATGGCTTCCTAGGTCGCACAGCTGGAGTAGATCTGAAGTTTGGAGGAAGGAAGGGAAGGCGCAAGAAAGGGGATCTGAGCAGCGACCGGAGAGAGCAAAAGGCGAAGTCTGGGCAGATGCCGCTCCTTTACCAACCTGCGCGGTTGCTGAAGCACCCACGTCCCGTCAATCGCCACACGGCGCCCAAGGCCGCAGGCTATTAGGGCCCGCGGCGCTTCGCCCTTGCCCTTTCGCCTCTCGGCACGGCCAAGCCCATGCGCGCCTTGGGCTCGGGGGCTACTGTCGGCGTTCTGGGAACGGGGGTCCCCAGACTTGCCTGCCTGCAGCCTGCGGCGTGGCTCAAAGGAGGCCCAGCATGGCCCATCTTCATCAGCACAAGACTCAAGACCCTCGCGAGGGGCCAAGCCTCACAAGGTGGACGACACGGCGCATCCTTAGGCGCAGCCTCCTCAGGCTGGCTCGCGAGGAGACGGAGATATCAAGGCTGGGTACCTCGCGAGGTGCCCGTGACGCAAGCCATGACGATTGAGGGTGCCAGGCGGGCGGCAGCGCGCGCAGCGTCCTTCTTTCCTCTTTGGTGCAAAGGGGGCAAGCGCAGCCGCGGAGTACCGAGGCATCTGGCAAAGGTTGCCTTTTCGGTGCAACGAGACCAGGACAAAGCGGACTACGAGACGGAGGTCACCATGGAGCCCAGCACGGCGTCACCGCAGAGTCTTTCGCAGGCGAAGACCACCTTTAGTCAGGATAAGTGTACTAGATGTTCCCCTTCGAATTGGCCAATTGTTGGCGCCCTTCCCGCTCAATATTTGGGAAGAGGCCCAGGGCCTTTGCCTATAAATAGGGCTGGTCACCCATGTAGCAAGGGGTTCGATCAGTTGGTAGATTGGAGAATAGGGTTCGGTTCGGCGTGCGGATCCGACTAGCAAGCAGAGAGAGAGAGAGAGAGAGGTGACTGAACTCCTCCCAGCAGTTCGTCGCCCCAGCCAAGAACAGACCCTCGCGAGGCTGTTCTTCCTTATACTGTTCATCATCGTCAGCCGCGAGAGGCAATCCATCCACCACACACTGGAGTAGGGTATTACACCACAATGGTGGCCCGAACCAGTATAAATCTTGTGTCTCTTGTGCGATTCTTTTAGTAGTTTCGATCTTTGTGAGACAGGGAGGTAGAAGGCGTGATTTCCGCGCGCACCCCAGTGTTCGAACCTTAAGGGTCTGTCGGAACCCGAAATCCGACAGGTGCTCCTCTGAGATAGAAGCTCGCCCTAGCAGAATCATCAGCTCCTCCGACCGTGCATCGGACGGTGCCGGACTCGTCCTATGACCTCCATCAAAGGCCGGACGTGGAGAACCTTAGGGGGACATATGGCTACCTTGCACCCCTGCCGGATTCGGAGAAACCCTCCGCGACGACACCTCAAGGTCGCCTGCCTCACCAGGTGGTACGGCAGGGGGAGGCGTTCCACTCTCCATCATCTTCGGAAGAAGATCCCCCAAAGAAGAGCTCTGCTGAGAAGGGCTGAGGTCCGAGCTACAAAGTAAAATTTCGGTTAATCTTCTCAGATAAAAAGCAAGAATTTCTCTCATCCCTCTAAAGGAAAATCTCTCTACTTACGGCTCACTGGAGGGCTGATCCCTTTGAGGGCGTAGTTCGGCCAAGGATCTCACCGGCGTCGGACCCTCTAACGAGGAATTTTCCCCCCGCTTTGAGGCCATGGTCTCCAGGTCGTCAGGGGCGGCCCTCTTCTTCCCCTTAGGAGAGGAATTGTCGGTTCCTCCCTTCGGAGCATCCTCCTTCGAGGAGGCCATAGTTTCCTTGTCCTCCCCCTCACTTCCCTCCAAAGGCACGATCTTCAACATCCTGACTAGCACGGGATCCGGCCTGGTCTCAGGAAGGGGAGCCGGACACCTGATCAGCTTTGCCTTCGCTATCCACTCCTGTTTAAAAGGACAGCTCTTTTAGGGGCAAGTTTATGACAATTTTACGGATAGCGAGCCCGGGCACAAGGTTACTTACTTGAGTATCCGGGCGATTGCAGCTTAAACCTGCGTCCTCGGTCAAATCCGGACACATTGCTTGTGATCCGAAGAACATTTTATACATCTCCACGGGCGTTGCGCCCATAAAATGCTGGAGAGCTCATGGTCCCTCCGGATTAAACTCCCACAGACGAAGGGAGCGACGTTTGCCGGGTAGTGTTCAGCGAATCAGCATGACCTGCGTCACCTTGACCAGGTTGAGGTCTCTTTCTAAGAGATCCCTAATGCGGCCCTGCAACAAGGGCACGTCTTTGGATAACCCCCAATCTAATCCTTTGTTGACCCATTACGCTAGCCGTGGTGGGGGACCCGAGTGAAAGGCAGGAGGCGCCACCCACTTGGTGCTCCTGGGAGTGGTGATAACCACTCTCGTTGCCACAAGCCGAGCTCCTCTTGAAAGGAGCCTTCGGGCCATGGAGCATCAGCATTCTTACTTATGACAGCGCCTCCGCACTCTGCGTGCCGTCCCTTGATCATCTTCGGCTCCACTCCAAAAGTCTTGAGCCATAATCCGAAGTGAGGAGTAACACATAGGAACGCTTCGCACACAACGATGAATGAGGAAATGTGGAGGATGGACTCCGGAGCTAAGTCATGAAATTCTAGCCCATAATAGAACATCAGCCCCCTCACGAAGGGATCCATCGGGAAGCCTAACCCCCGAAGGAAGTGAGACATGAACACTACGCTCTCACCAGGCTGGGGACTGGGAATAGCCTGCCTTTGAGCAGGCAACCTATGCGAAATTTCGGCGGTCAAGAACTTAGCCTCTCTCAACTTTAGCACGTCCTCCTCCATGACGGAGGAGGGCATCCATCGGCCTTGAAGGTCGGAACCAGACATTGTCGAAGGTCCGAGGCGCCTGGAATCTGGAGCCTAGGGTGTTGGAACTCGAGGCGACGGGCGAACTTGTTTTGAGATTGGAGAAAAGGAGTAAGGACGTGGTCTCTTTATAAGAGGTTGAATACCAGGAGCCCTTCCCGTAACCGTTTGGGACTCGCCTTTAATCGAGAAGACATGCTAACGGGCACGATTGGGTTACCCACGTCCGTATTGATGAGAATCCCGTAAATAAAGGGGACACGATCTGTGCTTTGACAAGACGTGCCAAGGAAACCGCCTCGCAAAACACGCTAAGGTGGAAAAGTGAAAACGATTCGAATAAAGGCTTGGCCGTAGTGTGATGTCACGCTGCGGAATACGTCAGCAGATTAGATTAATGTTAATATTATTCTCTCTATGGCAATACGTGGAAACTTATTTTGCAGAGCCGGACACTACTCTTGGTGTTTACAAACTTTTATGAAGAATTTGGAGGAGGAACCCGCCTTGCAATGCCGAAGACAATCTACGCGCCGGACTCGTCGTCATTGAAGCCTAGTTCAGGGGCTACTGAGGGAGTCCTGGATTAGGGGGTGTTCGGGTAGCCGGACTATACCTTCAGCCGGACTATACCTTCAGTCGGACTCCAGGACTATGAAGATACAAGATTGAGGACTTCGTCCCGTGTCCGGATGGGACTTTCCTTGGCGTGGAAGGCAAGCTTGGCGATGTGGATATTCAAGATCTCCTACCATTGTAACCGACTTTGTGTAACCCTAACCCTCTCCTGTGTCTATATAAACCGGAGGGTTTTAGTCCATAGCACAACTTCATCATACAACAATCATACCATAGGCTAGCTTCTAGGGTTTAGCCTCCTTGATCTCGTGGTAGATCTACTCTTGTACTACCCATATCATCAATATTAATCAAGCAGGACGTAGGGTTTTACCTCCATCAAGAGGGCCCGAACCTGGGTAAAACATCGTGTTCCTTGCCTCCTGTTACCATCCGCCTAGACGCACAGTTTGGGACCCCCTACCCGAGATCCGACGGTTTTGACACCGACATCAACCAAGAGACCGGTTGGGTATCCGGTCTCTACTACTTTCACCATATTATTTCCTCTTTGAATCAAGTCCTAGATTCATGCTACAACTTTCCCCCCTTTCTTTGTTGTTTGAACAAAGCCCTAGATTCAAATGCATGAAGTAGCTTTACCTTTAATAATACTAAAAATTTAGGTGGCTTTGGAAGAGCTGATGGGAGTAGAAAAAGATGCACATGCAGACACATGGGGAGCTGGGGCAGTAGAGCAAGGCCGCTTTCGAAGAACTTATACCTGAGGGTCGTCGGGATGTCGGCAGTGGCAGGTCGGATCTGTGGACAATACGGCAGGGAGGAAGAAGGGTCGGAGGACCTCCCGGGCCGGCCATGTGTCGGAGAGAACGGCACGGGCAGAGGATCGAGCCCCTTCGGCAGCTGTGGGTTTCCTCCCTCGGCGGCGATGACCGCGGGAATGATGCACCTTTTAGTCCTCTACACACACCGGCCGAAGGGATTCGACCGAATCTGTGACCAGCGGTGACTAGAGAGAAAATGTCGCTACCGTTGTCTTGTTTATATCTGGAAAGGATGAGAGAATGAAGAGAGCAACCCTAGTAAAGAAAGTGCTCAGGCCCCTGCGTCCATATATAGTGGAGTGATTATCTTTTTTCTCTCCACAACAAGCGTTTCAATTTGTGTATGTGGCATTAAAGAAAAGAAACTCTCTATTTAAGGTGACTACTGTACGACTCCTACTTACTACTAGTAGTACTACAGTATTGTTCACTTGTGCTCCCCGCCCCTCCATTCATTGAACAACCCCACGGGTGAATAAACATACAGTAAGTACTGTATTTATATAGAACGAACAAGCTCGAACTGTTTTCGCGTAGTTAAAAGTTGAGGGCAGGGCTTTTCCTGGGCAGTACGCGCGGCAGTTTTCGGGTAGGGCCAGAAGACTATTTTTTTAAACTTCGAGACGGCCACATAGCATGGAGCCGACCCCAACGATTTTAAGCTTACAGGCATGGTACACGCTATCCTAGAGTACTATACACATGAAACTGCCACACGAGTGTTCGGGCTGCGCTTGGCTCTTCGCCTCTTCGGGAAGTCGAACAATGATGGAATACTACTGCACTGGAGGAGTACTACAGTACACTTCTGGCCATCTGACACCGATTGAACTGCTGCATGTCCACCGCGTGCGGGAGGGAGAGCGTGTAACGAAACCTTCTCCTAGTCTTGCCAGCCACCCACGCTCATGGGCGAGGGAGGGACGCTCCTGCCTTTGCGTGTATGACAGGTGGGCCCTACAGGTGTGTGGCCAGCCTGTCATACAGCCAAAGGCATGTGTAGTTAAGTCCGCGAGGGAGAGGATAATCAAACTTCTTGTTGATGTACGAGTTGACGCGACACATCAAAGCACTGCACTCGATATATTTCAATAATTTGCGTGTGTGACTCCCAGATGCAGAGGCCGGGGGTCATCATCCTCCTTTTCGAGAAAAAATAGACGCGTGTGTGAGAGGACGAGTGCGTGCGTGCACCTCTTCTCTTCCTGTATAATGTACTACCAAACTCAGAGTACAAGTTTTTGTGGGTGGCATGATGGTGCGTGCGAGAAGTCCCGAGAGATACGTTTAATGCATTAATTGCAATGCATGCATGCATAAAGTACATGCATTGGTCAATTTTCTCTTAATACTTGCATGCAATGATTTAATGCACCTTGGAATCTGAACATGTGTTGGGGACAACCAAATTGAGCCTTATAAAATGGAAAAACTAAAATTTTGAGATAAGCCCTATAAAACCGGAAAGGAGGGAGTAGAAAAAGAAGTACTCCATCCGGGAATAGTGTCGCACTTCGAAACTAGAATCGTCAATAAATTTTGAGCTTGCGTCTCATCACATTCCAAATTACGCCACGCTATATTGAATTGCAAACCTGTTCACACCGATCACAACCTAAACGGTTTCCCACTTAGGAACGTATTAGTACTCGGTTATAAATACTAGTATGCCAAGATGACTGCACATTCCTCCTCAACTCCTCATCCACAAAAACAAACAAGTCATTCAGCATCCTTCCCTAGCGTCTGCATGGCCAGCGTGAGTTCTGGGTCGAGAGATTGCCACCAGGGAGAGGCGAACATGGAAGCGGAAGCACGAGAGATGTCCCGCCTCGCTGCGAGAGCAGCCGACATGTCCCGCGGTGCGGAAGTAGCAGCACAGAGGTCCCGCCATGCCGCTGAAGCAGCACGGAGGTCCTGCCACGCCGTTGATGCAGCAGACTGGTCCGGCCGCGCCGCGGAAGCAGCAGAGATGTCCCGCCGCGCCACGAATGCAGTAGAGATGTCCCGCCACGCCACGGTGGCCTGGGAAAATTTCTCGCGGGCACGCGATGACTGTTACAGGCGCATGCATGCGATCGTCCATAGCCAGATGGATCTGATCTGCGGCTCGGCAAGTTTGCAGGACGACATGATAGCCTCGTTTGAACAGGCTACCGGCATCATCCGGCAACTAAGGGAGGGTAATGAGAGGCTCCGGTCCGAGCGCGACCTGTTGAGGGAGAAGATCGTCCGAAGTGCAGACCTGCAGGAGGAGACTAGTGCCTTGTTGAAGAAACTTATGGACGAGAATGGCATGCTCCGCAACGAGCGCCAAAGGCTGGTGGAGGAATCCGTGGATGTTCTCAAGCAGCGTCTTGAGGACACGAAAGACCTCATTGCTGCTTGCCGCGGAGACTAGTTTCCTGGTTTCTTTTGATGTACTAATCGGTTTAGGATGTGGATTGTGTCGTTGGTTGTGAAATGTTGGGTTCTAGCGTGGATGTTTGGCCTTTGCTGGCCTCTTGGGATGTTGTGATTTCAATCTGGTAGCTTTTAGTCCTTCGTGTTAGGCTGGAGTTGTGCTGAACTTCTTGTGAATTGTGGTGGTTTTCAGTAATGAAAATCGGAAGGGGCAAGCCCTTCTTTGATCAAAAAAAATTTAATCGTCCTTATATATTCATCAATCTTGCTATAAGTCGCAGAAGATGCTATATAGGTCCGTCAGATCTTACATCAAGATCCGTGCTTTCCAATTTTCTTTTTCTCTCTTAAATCTCAGTTGAGTCAGACATAGCCACGCCATTAAACAGAGGCTCGGGCGCCATTAATGGAGACCTTGGGAGAGAGGTGGACGGCAGATGGAGGTCAAAGGGCTCTCCTCCCGATAAGCACGCGCAGGGGTCTGATCGCACGCCTCTCGTACTCAAATAGCTACCCTGCACATCGCCTCCTAGCTAATAAAAAAGGGGATGCGTTGTCGTGGTATTTCTCACGGGGTGCTTACGAGTCGACAGATGCCACAAGGGCTTAGTGTGTGGGTAGGACTGCTGCTGATAGGACTGGGAGCGGGTATGCGAGTAGCACGCGGTAGTTTACCCAGGTTCGGGCTCTCCGGAGAGATAACACCCCTACTCCTGCATGTTTGAGTATATCTAGTATATTTGGTATAGGGTCGCTCCTAGAGTTGTATCTCAGCTCAGTGCCGTAGGCATCTGGCTTTATATATGCCTGTATGAGGCATGCTAGTGGCCGGCCATGCTCATGGCCGTGAGCATACGTGCTCATGTGGATGGATGGAAAGCTAGCTTGCTTGCTAGCTTGTGTGTGTGCGTGAGTCTCCATCCTCCTGGATGGATGGATGGATCTCATATATATAGTGGGAGTTGGCTTAGGATGTAAGCCATGTAGGCATGGTAGCTAGCTAGCTAGCTAGTGGCATAGGTAGTGGCGTTGGATGTAAGCTACCTGGGGTAGCTTACTTGCCAAGCCATGTAGGCATGGTGTAGTGGCATGGCACATCTCATGCATGTCCCCTGGGGTACTTTATAAATCAGTACCCAGGGGACACGGTACACTGTAGATGATGGCACCGCAGTACGGTTGTCTCGTCGATGTCGGGTCGGGCTGCAGTCGGCAGCCGACTGGTTGGCGTAGTCGGCGGCCGGCAGGTTGGCGTAGTCGGCGGCCGGCAATCGGTAGCCAGCCGGGTAGTGAAGTCAGACGGGGAGCCGGCTTGAGCGGCCGGGCAGTCGGACTGAGGGGCTTTGCTAGCCCCGATGTCTTGAAATATCATCTCGCCGTCTTCGGGGTATCCGTGTCCCATTACACCGACAGTAGCCCCCGAGCCTCCGGGCAACTTGGCAAAGTTGGGCGGAGGTTTTTTGGCAAATGTTCATGAAAATAATCATAAAAAAGGACAGAGTTAGTCCATGCAGATATATCGAATGCTTGCTTTTATCATTGCAAGTTTTATGCGGAGGGTGCCGACTCGGTTTCGTCCGAGCCCCCTTAATCTTTTTCGTGTTCCCTCCGCTTTTTGGCTTGTGCTCTTGCTTGCCGGACAGCCGCTCTGCGGTCTGTGGCTGAGAGTGGGCCGCGAAGCGGAGTGTACAGTACTCAGAGTCTGGGAGCAGATTCAACCGAGTAGATACTTGTAAAGGAAAACGGTCGGGTCGCCCGAACATTTTTCTTCCCGGACGTTTTTCGCGTGGGTGGCCTCCAGCGTTCACTCTTGCTAGTCGCCAGCCGCTCTGCGGTCTGTGACTAAGAGTGGGCCTTTGGTACCGCGCACGGTACTAAGCCGTCTACGGGAACTAACGTCTCAGGCCAAGCGGCCAGCCCCCGGGCCAACTCTGGCTGGCGCCGGGGCAAACAGTGATGCTACTGTAATAAAATGCGGAGGCAGCCCCCGAGCAACGCTCGGGGTTATCCGTGTTTGCGTAGTGCAAAAATATGCGGGTGAGGAGCTCACATTGTTTTTCGTGTAGTCGCGGTCGTCGAAGGTAGCCGGCGCGGCCCGGCGCTCGCGGAGTGCGCCGGCGCACCCGCTGGCTGTAGGGCCGACTCCGGAGCAGTCGAGCCGGATCTTCCGGCAGCTATTTTGTCTTCTTTCTCGCGGGGGCGCGTCAGCGCACCCGCTGGGTGTAGCCCCCGAGATTCGGGCCGACTGCTGAGCAGTCGGGCCGGATCTTCCGGCAACTACTTTGTCTTCTTTTCTCTCGCGGGGGCGCGTTAGCGCACCCGCTGGGTGTAGCCCCCGAGATTCGGGCCGACTGCTGAGCAGTCGGGCCGGATCTTCCGGCAACTACCTTGCGTTCTTCTTCTCTCGCGGGGGCGCGTCAGCGCACCCGCTGGGTGTAGCCCCCGAGATTCGGGCCGACTGCTGAGCAGTCGGGCCGGATCTTCCGGCAACTACGTTGTCTTTATCTCTTTTTCTCGTCAGCCGGCCATGCGCAGCCGGACCAGCTCGTCGGGCAGCCGGGTGGCAAAGCGGGCAGATGAAACAGCCGGCCGAGCGGCGACGCAGGCTGTTGATCAGAGCAGTCGGCTGGACTGTAGTCAATGCAGGCATCTTTTTTTTCACCCAGCTACTTCTCAGCCGGATTGGGCAACCGGCCCTTTGACTTTTCCTCCCCCGCACCCACCTAGCCGACCAGTCGGGCTCCTTTTTGCTCTGGAGCAGCCGGCCACAGGGTGAGCTGGTCGCAGCGGGCAGGCTGGGTGGCGGGGCAGCCGGCGCGGCCAGGGGCGGATCCGCCAGAGCCGGCGCACGGCCGCGGCAGGGGCACGGGCCAACGAGGCGCGGGGGAGGCCGGCGGGGGAGCCGGCAGGAGGCGGTGCGAGGGAGCCGGCAGCCAGGGCACGGAGCAACGCTCGCGACCCGAAGCCGGCCAGGTGAGCGGGGAGCCGGGGCGGCCGTGGCAGGGGCGCGGCCGAGGCCGGCGGCAGCGGCGAGCAGGCGGCCATGGGTGGAGTCGGCCCGGCACGGCGGCCGCCGGCGCAGCCGGCAGGCGCGAGGCGAAGCCGGCCGGAGCGGCGAAGCGTAGGCGGCACCGCGTGGGAGGCCGGCAGGTGCTGTGGGAGCCGGGGGTGGCCACAGGGGAGCCGGCAGCCGGAGCATGGAGCAACGCCGGCGACCCGAACCCGGCCAGGCGAGCGGGGAGCCGGGGCGCGAGGCGGCAAGCCCGCCGCGGCGCGGGCGCAGAGCCGGCCGGAGCGGGACGAGCGGAGGCGGCCGCGGCAGGGGCATGGCCGAGGTCGGCGGCAGCGGCGAGCAGGCGGCCACGGGCGGAGCCGGCCCAGCGCGGCGACCGCCGGCGCAGCCGGCAGGCGCGAGTCGGAGCCGAACCCGGACCCGGCGCCGCGGGCGGGGACGAAGCCGGACGTGCGGGGCAGGCACCCGGAGCCGGCAGCCCGCGATGGAGGGGCGCGCGGGAGACGGCGTGGACGCGGAGGCCGAAGGCGGCGGAGGCCGAGCGGTGATAGGGGTGGCGCAGCCGGACGAGGTCGGAGTTGAGCGGCCGGCGGACGCGGACCCGGCGCGGCGCAGCCGGCGCGGGCGGAGTCGGCACAGTGGCGCGGCGAGCGCGGCCAAGGCGGACGGAGAGCGGTCGAGGCCGGATGGGCCGGCAGCCGGCCAGGCCGGGGAGCCGGCACGGAGCGCGGAGGCGCAGGTGGCAAGGCGGCAACCCGACCAGGCAGCAAGGCGGGGAAGACCCGGCACGGCGCGGAGGAGCCGGCCCGAGGCAGAGCGGGAAGGGTGCGAGCACGGGGAGCCGCAGCCCGGAGACGAGCGAGGGAGGCCGAACGCGGCGTGTGGCACGCGGCCACGGGCGGAGTCGGCACGGGGACGCGAACGCCGGCAGGGGCGGGGAGCCGGCCGCGCGCGAGGGCGAAGGCGGAGCAGGCCGCCGCGGGACGCGGGAGGCGCGGACCCAGGCGGAGCGAAGGCCAGGCGGAGCCGGCGCGCGCGCGGACGCGGAGCAGCGGATGGAGCAAGGCGGCGACCCACCAGGCGGCGCAGCAGGCGACGAGGCGGGCCCGGTGGTGGTAGCGAGGAGCCGGCGAGTGGGCGAGGAAGGCCGGGCGAGAGGCACGAAGGCGGCCGACACGCGCGTCGGGCGGCTTGGAGCAGGGGCGAGGCACAGTTGGCGCGCGTGCAGGAGTCGGCACGGCCGGGAGGCGCGAAGGCGGCGAGGGAGGCCAGGCACGCACGGCGGAGAGGCGCGGGAGTCGCGGGCGTGGCCGCGCGGAGGCCGGGGCGAGCAACCGAGGCCGGGGCGGGGACCCAACGCGAGCGCGCGGAGGCGGCGCGCAGGGCGAGCGAGGCCGGCGGGCGCGGGGAAGCGGCCAGCCCATCGTGCGGAGGTTGAGAAGGGGCCAGGGGCGCCCACTGGGCGTGGACTGCGGTGGAGCGGCAGGGAAGCCCAGGGCAGCGGCGACCCATGTGGTTGCTGGAGCGGTGCGACGATGTGCGCGGGCGTAGCAATTGGACGCGCGGACCAGCAGGGAGCCCGGGACGCGGGGATGAGGGCAGCCGCGAACGACGTGGCGCGGCGCGCGCACGGATGCGGCCGATCGAAGCGAGGCACCGCACGCAGCGCGCGCGCGGATGGATGGCCTGCGTCGCGGCGGTGGTGGTGAAGAAGGCGAGGCCGATGGCGAGGTCACGCCGCGGCGGGGGCGAAGAGGCCGACGGCGAGGACGCGCCAATCCTCACGGCCGCTCCGGGGGCGGGTCGACGTCGAGCCCCCGAGCGCTACCGGAGAGACGGCGCGACGCCGCGGTGGAGATGACGAAGATGGTCCCGCCCGGACAGCAAAACCAGCAGCAGCGCGGTAGCATAGTACCACCCCACGGTGGGCGCCAACTGTCGTGGTATTTCTCACGGGGTGCTTGCGAGTCGACAGATGCCACAAGGGCTTAGTGTGTGGGTAGGACTGCTGCTGATAGGACCGGGAGCGGGTATGCGAGTAGCACGCGGTAGTTTACCCAGGTTCGGGGCTCTCCGGAGAGATAACACCCCTATTCCTGCATGTCTGAGTATATCTAGTATATTTGGTACAGGGTCGCTCCTAGAGCTGTATCTCAGCTCAGTGCCGTAGGCATCTGGCTTTATATATGCCTGTATGAGGCGTGCTAGTGGCCGGCCATACTCATGGCCGTGAGCATACGTGCTCATGTGGATGGATGGAAAGCTAGCTTGCTTGCTAGCTTGTGTGTGTGCGTGAGTCTCCATCCTCCTGGATGGATGGATGGATCTCATATATATATAGTGGGAGTTGGCTTAGGATGTAAGTGATGTAGGCATGGTAGCTAGCTAGCTAGCTAGTGGCATAGGTAGTGGCGTTGGATGTAAGCTACCTGGGGTAGCTTACATGCCAAGCCATGTAGGCATGGTGTAGTGGCATGGCACATCTCATGCATGTCCCCTGGGGTACTTTATAAATCAGTACCCAAGGGACACGGTACAATGTAGATGATGGCACCGCAGTACAGTTGTCTCGTCGATGTCGGGTCGGGCTGCAGTCGGCGGCCGGCAGGTTGGCGTAGTCGGCGGCCGGCAATCGGTAGCCGGCCGGGTAGTGCAGTCGGACGGGGAGCCGGCAGGAGCGGCCGGGCAGTCGGACTGAGGGGCTTTGCTAGCCCCGATGTCTTGAAATATCATCTCGCCGTCTTCGGGGTATCCGTGTCCCATTACACCGACACGCGTGGCGGCACGTAAATGGTACTAGTAAGTACAACGCCCACGGTTTCAATAATACTTGTGTTTCCGATTGAAACGTGACATCACTTCTTCCAAAATGACTTTGTTGATTGTTAATGTGTGTGCCTTCGCAAATCAGACTGCAAATTTACCACAGCATGTTGGTGCCATGTCATGGCACCAAGCCAAGTTTCATTATTTTCATGCGTGTTTTGGATTTACAGGAATTAAAAAACTAAGTTTCTCAATGTTTCCAACCTAGCCACGACGCCCAGAATTTTGAATTTCATTCCCATTTCTTGCATGGAACCTAGAAATTTACCCGAGGACACACATGTGATTTTTCAACCAACTTTGGTGCACTGGAACATGTGCTTGTATTTCAAATTTGAATTATGCACACAAAGGTGACACGTTCCCTCCCAGAACCACGAGCCTTCTTGAGAGAAGCTCCGATTTGCAAGAAGCTTATACCAAAATTTGTTCCTATTCGGCCAAATTTTTTTACCACGGCATGTTACTACCATGACATGACACCATGCCAAGTTTCATGATTTTAAAACCAAGTTTCTCAATGTTATCGACCGAGCCATGATGCCCAGATGTTTGAATTTTATTCTCATTTTTTGCATGGGACCTACTCCCTCCTTCCATCTATATAGGGCCTAATGTGTTTTTCAAGACAACCTTTGACTATTGACAAGATTAATAGCACATGAGATGTATACTATGCAAATTATATTATTGAAAGCTCCTTTGATATACAAAATTGAAGGTATGCTTTGTGTAAGTTGCATGTCATATATTATTGCTCTAACGTTTGGTCAAAGTTAGCCTCGAAAAACGCATTAGGACCTATATGCGTGAGAGGAGTCGACTTCAAGAGAACGTGTTTGTTCGAGAGACACCGAGGAAGACTACTATATATCGATGGTGCATGTAGGCGGGAATTAAACTAAGGGATGGTCTTATTGGTTTCGGGGATATATGGTAAGATTGAGAGGCGGGGGGTAGCTAGAAGGAGATTGTGAAGTGTGAGTGTGTGTTTTACCCATCCAGGCGGAAGTTATGTGCACAAAAGAGGAGAACGATTCGATGTGGCGTTAGGATTGAGGGTAATTAACTACGTATGGAGACATAGAGACCTTGAACATGCATGTGTGAGAGGTATACATGTATACGTGGGATGAGTGTGTGTGTGTGCACGCGCGCATGATCGAGATAAAAGAAAGAAGACATAAGTCATAAGATCAACGACATGGGAGAGACGGATCGGTACGACAATATGCATGCATGCGAGAATGCATGGAAGAAGTCCCGACAATTGAGCATGTGTTTTTGTCTTTAAGAGATAGTGGCGTGGACTGGAGCATGCATCTATGGCGAGCAGAGGGAGTGAGGTGCAACGATTGTGCAAAAGAGACCAACCTATAAATGCATATGTATGGAGAGACATATATAGTGTGGGTGATAGGAAGCAAGACTCCGTGCGAGAAAGAAATGTTGACGGAGAAACTACAGATAGATACAGAGATGGAGATGCTAGCTAGAGGGACATCCGCTAGTTTGGGTGTTGGAGATGACCGTCGGGTGGTTCAAAGGGTGAAGTTATATATGTGTGTGAGAGGGCACTTGACTGCATGTAGAGAGAAACATATGTAGTGTGCGTGATAGGAATCAAGAGTGAGGGCGAGAAAGAAGGTTGATGGAGAAACAGACAAATATAAAGATAAAGATGCTAGCTAGTGTGCATTAGAGATAGGAGTCAAGTGGATCAGAAGGCTGGGTTATGTGTGTGGGTGTGAGAGAGATAGAGAGAGGGTGCGTGTGAGTCACATACAAACAGATATTAGAGAGAAATGAGATCTAGAGAGACGGAGTTTTGTGTCTGCGTGAGAGAAAGATATTTCACAACGGGAGTGATAGCTAGAGAGACATGCGAGGGAACTGTTGGGGAACATAGTAATTTCAAAAAATTTCCTACGCACACGCAAGATCATGGTGATGCATAGCAACGAGAGGGGAGAGTGTGATCTACGTACCCTTGTAGATCGACAACGGAAGCGTTTTGTTGATGTAGTCGTACGTCTCCACGGCCCGACCGATCAAGCACCGAAACTACGGCACCTCCGAGTTCTAGCACACGTTCAGCTCGATGACAATCCCCGGACTCCGATCTAGCAAAGTGTCGGGGAAGAGTTCCGTCAGCACGACGGAGTGGTGACGATCTTGATGTACTACTGTCGCAGGGCTTCGCCTAAGCACCCCTACAATATTATCGAGGACTATTGTGGCAGGGGGCGCCGCACACGGCTAAGAATATGATCACGTGGATCAACTTGTGTTTCTCTGGGGTGCCCCTGCCTCCGTATATAAAGGTTCAAGGGGGGTGCGGCCGGCCTAGGAGAGGCGCACCAGGAGGAGTCCTACTCCCTCCGGGAGTAGTATCCCCCCCCCCCAATCCTAGTTGGAATAGGATTCGCGGAGGGGGAAAAGAGAAAGGGGGGCCGGCCCCCTCTCCTTGTCCTATTCGGACCAAGGGAGGGGAGGGGTGCGCGGCCCATCTCTGGCTGCCTCTTCTCTTTTCCACTAAGGCCCATATATCTCCCGAGGGGTTCCGGTAACCTCCCGGTACTCCGGTAAAATCCCGATTTCACCCGGAACACTTCCGATATCCAAACATAGGCTTCTAATATATCAATCTTTATGTCTCGACCATTTCGAGACCCCTCGTCATGTCCGTGATCACATGCGGGACTCCGAACAACCTTCGGTACATCAAAACGTATAAACTCATAATATAACTGTCATCGAAACCTTAAGCGTGCGGACCCTACGGGTTCGAGAACAATGTAGACATGACCGAGACACGTCTCCGGTCAATAACCAATAGCGGGACCTGGATGCCCATATTGGCTCCTAAATATTCTACGAAGATCTTTATCGGTCAGACTGCATAACAACATACGTTGTTCCCTTTGTCATCGGTATGTTACTTGCCCGAGATTCGATCGTCGGTATCCAATACCTAGTTCAATCTCGTTACCGGCAAGTCTCTTTACTCGTTCCGTAATACATCATCCCGCAACTAACTTATTAGTTGCAATGCTTGCAAGGCTTAAGTGATGTGCATTACCGAGAGGGCCCAGAGATACCTCTCCGACGATCGGAGTGACAAATCCTAATCTCGAAATACGTCAACCCAACATGTACCTTTGGAGACACCTGTAGAGCACCTTTATAATCACCCAGTTACGTTGTGACGTTTGGTAGCACACAAAGTGTTCCTCCGGCACATGGGAGTTACATAATCTCATAGTCATAGAAACATGTATAAGTCATGAAGAAAGCAATAGCAACATACTAAACGATCGGGTGCTAAGCTAATGGAATGGGTCATGTCAATTAGATCATTCAACTAATGATGTGATCCCGTTAATCAAATAACAACTCTTTGTCCATGGTTAGGAAACATAACCATCTTTGATTAACGAGCTAGTCAAGTAGAGGCATACTAGTGACACTCTGTTTGTCTATGTATTCACACATGTATTATGTTTCCGGTTAATACAATTCTAGCATGAATAATAAACATTTATCATGATATAAGGAAATGAATAATAACTTTATTATTGCCTCTAGGGCATATTTCCTTCAGTCTCCCACTTGCACTAGAGTCAATAATCTAGATCACATCGCCATGTGATTTAACATCAATAGTTCACATCTTTATGTGATTGGTTCACATCTCCATGTGACTAACACCCAAAGGGTTTACTAGATTCAATAATCTAGTTCACATCGCTATGTGATTAAGACCCAAAAAGTGATCATGTTTTGCTTGTGAGAGAAGTTTAGTCAACGGGTCTGCCACATTCAGATCCGCATGTATTTTGCAAATTTCTACGTCAACAATGCTCTGCATCGAGCTACTCTAGCTAATTGCTCCCACTTTCAATATGTATCCAGATTGAGACTTAGAGTCATCTGGATCAGTGTCAAAACTTGCATCGACGTAACCCTTTATGACGAACCTTTTGTCACCTCCGTAATCAAGAAACATATCCTTATTCCAATAAGGATAATTTTTACCGTTGTCCATTGATCTACTCCTAGATCACTATTGTACTCCCTCTCTTAACACAGTGTATGGTATACAATAGATCTGGTACACAGCATGGCATACTTTATAGAACCTATGACTGAGACATAGGGAATGACTTTCATTCTCTTTCTATCTTCTACCGTGGTCGGGCTTTGAGTCTTACTCAACTTCACACCTTGTAACACAGGCAAGAAACTTTTTCTTTGACTATTCCATTTTGAACTACTTCAAAATCTTGTCAAGGTATGTACTCATTGAAAAAACTTATCAAGCGTCTTTATCTATCTCTATAGATCTTGACACTCAATATGTAAGCAGCTTCACCGAGGTCTTTCTTTGAAAAACTCCTTTCAAACACTCCTTTATGCTTTGCAGAATAATTCTACATTATTTCCGATCAACAATATGTCATTCACACATACTTATCAAAAATGTTGTAGTGCTCCCACTCACTTTCTTGTAAATACAGGCTTCACCGCAAGTCTGTATAAAACTATATGCTTTGATCAACTTATCAAAGCGTATATTCCAACTCCGAGATGCTTGCACCAGTCCATAAATGGATCGCTGGAGCTTGCATATTTTGTTAGCACCTTTAGGATTAACAAAACCATCTTGTTGCATCACATACAACTCTTATTTAATAAATCCATTAAGGAATGCAGTTTTGTTTATCCATTTGCCAGATTTCATAAAATGCGGCAATTGCTAACATGATTTGGACAGACTTAAGCATAGATTCGAGTGAGAAACTCTCATTGTAGTCAACACCTTGAACTTGTCGAAAACCTTTTGCGACAATTCTAGCTTTGTAGATAGTAACACTACTATCCGTGTCCGTCTTCCTCTTGAAGATCCATTTATTATCAATGGCTTGCCGATCCTCGGGCAAGTCCACCAAAGTCCACACTTTGTTCACATACATGGATCCTATCTCAGATTTCATGGTCTCAAGCCATTTATCGGAATCTGGGCTCATCATCGCTTCCTCATAGTTTGTAGGTTCATCATGGTCAAGTAACATGACCTCCAGAATAGGATTACCATACCACTCTGGTGCGGATCTCACTCTGGTTCACCTACGAGATTCGGTAGTAACTTGATCCGAAGTTACATGATCATCATCATTAGCTTCCTCATTAATTGGTGTAGTAGTCACAGGAACAGATTTCTGTGATGAACTATTTTCCAATAAGGGAGAAGGTACAATTACCTTATCAAGTTTTCTACTTTCCTCCCACTCACCTCTTTCGAGAGAAACTCCTTCTCTAGAAAGGATCCATTCTTAGCAACGAATGTCTTGCCTTCGGATCTGTGATAGAAGGTGTAGCCAACTGTCTCCTTTGGGTATCCTATGAAGACATATTTCTCCGATTTGAGTTTGAGCTTATCGAGATGAAACTTTTTCACATAAGCATCGCAACTCCAAACTTTAAGAAACGACAGCTTAGGTTTCTTGCCAAACCATAGTTCATACAGTGTCGTCTAAACGGATTTAGATGGTGCCCTATTTAACGTGAATGCAGCTGTCTCTAATGCATAACCCCAAAACGATAGTGGTAGAGTGATAAGAGACATCATAGTTTGCACCGTATGTAATAAAGTACGGTTATGACTTTCGGACACACCATTATGCTGTGGTGTTCCAGGTGGCGTGAGTAGTGAAACTATTTCACATTGTTTTTCACTGAAGGCCAAACTCGTAACTCAAATATTTTACTTCTGCGATCATATCGTAGAAACTTTTTATTTTTGTTATGATGATTCTCCACTTCACTCTGAAATTCTTTGAACTTTTCAAATGTTTCAGACTTATGTTTCATCAAGTAGATATCCCCATATCTGCTCAAATCATTTGTGAAGGTCAGAAAATAATGATACCTGCTGCAAGCCTTAATATTAATCGGACCACATACATCAGTATGTATGATTTCCAACAAATCTGTTGCTTGCTTCATTGTTCCGGAGAATGGCGTTTTAGTCATCTTGCCCATAAGGCATGGTTCGCAAGCATCAAGTGATTCATAATCAAGTGATTCCAAAAGCCCATCAGCATGGAGTTTCTTCATGCGCTTTACACCAATATAACCTAAACGGCAGTGCCACAAATAAGTTGCACTATCATTATTAACTTTGCATCTTTTGGTTTCAATATTATGAATATGTGTATCACTACGATCGAGATCCAATGAACTTGTTTCATTGGGTGTACGACCATCGAAGGTTTTATTCATGTAAACAGAACAACAATTATTCTCTGACTTTAATGAATAACCGTATTGCAATAAACATGATCAAATCATATTCATGCTCAACGCAAAAACCAAATAACACTTATTTAGGTTCAACACTAATCCCGAAAGTATAGGGGAGTGCGCGATGATGATCATATCAATCTTGAAACTACTTCCAACACTCATCGTCACTTCACCCTTAACTAGTCTCTGTTTATTCTGCAACTCCCGTTTCGAGTTACTACTCTTAGCAACTGAACCAGTATCAAATACCGAGGGGTTGCTACGAACACTAGTAAAATACACATTAATAATCTGTATATCAAATATACCTTTGTTCACTTTGCCATCCTTCTTATCCACCAAATACTTGGGGCAGTTCCGCTTACAGTGACCAGTCCCTTTGCAGTAGAAGCACTTAGTCTCAGGCTTAGGACCAGACTTGGGCTTCTTCACTTGAGCAGCAACTCGCTTGCCGTTTTTCTTGAAGTTCCCCTTCTTCCCTTTGCCCTTTTATTGAAACTAGTGGTCTTGTCTACCATCAACACTTGATGCTCTTTCTTGATTTCTACCTTCATCGATTTCATCATCATGAAAAGCTCGGGAGTCGTTTTCGTCATCCCTTGCATACTATAGTTCATCACGAAGTTCTACTAACTTGGTGATGGTGACTAGAAAATTCTGTCAATCACTATCTTATCTGGAAGATTAACTCCCACTTGATTCAAGCGATTGTAGTACCCAGACAATCTGAGCACATGCTCACTAGTTGAGCGATTCTCCTCCATCTTTTAGCTATAGAACTTGTTGGAGACTTCATATCTCTCAACTCGGGTATTTGCTTGAAATATTAACTTCAACTCCTGGAACATCTCATATGGTCCATGACATTCAAAACGTCTTTAAAGTCCCGATTCTAAGCCGTTAAGCATGGTGCACTAAACTATCAAGTAGTCATCATATTGAGCTAGCCAAACGTTCATAATGTCTGCATCTGCTCCTGCAATAGGTCTGTCACCTAGCGGTGCATCAAGGACATAATTCTTCTGTGCAGCAATGAGGATAAACCTCAGATCACGGATCCAATCCACATCATTGCTACTAACATCTTTCAACACAATTTTCTCTAGGAACATATCAAAATAAACATATGAAAGCAACAACGCGAGCTATTGATCTGCAACATAGATATGCTAATACTACCAGGACTAAGTTCATGATAAATTAAAGTTCAATTAATCATATTACTTAAGAACTCCCACTTAGATAGACATCCCTCTAATCCTCTAAGTGATCACGTGATCCAAATCAACTAAACCATAACCGATCATCACGTGAATGTGAGTAGCTTTCAATGGTGAACATCACTATGTTGATCATATCTACTATATGATTCACACTCGACCTTTCGGTCTCAGTGTTCCGAGGCCATATCTGCATATGCTAGGCTCGTCAAGTTTAACCTGAGTATTCTGCGTGTGCAAAACTGGCTTGCACCCGTTGTAGATGGACGTAGAGCTTATCACACCCGATCATCACGTGGTGTCTGGGCACGACGAACTTTGGCAACGGTGCATACTCAGGGAGAACACTTTTATCTTGAAATTTAGTGAGGAATCATCTTATAATGCTACCGTCAATCAAAGCAAGATAAGATGCATAAAAGATAAACATCACATGCAATCAAAATATGTGACATGATATGGCCATCATCATCTTGTGCCTTTGATTTCCATCTCCAAGTACTGTCATGATCTCTATCATCATCGGCATGACACTATGATCTCCATCATCTTGATCTATATCAATGTGTCGTCACGTGGTCGTCTCGCCAACAATTGCTCTTGCAACTATTGCTATCGCATAGCGATAAAGTAAAGCAATTATTGGGTGCTTGCATCATATGCAATAAAGAGACAACCATAAGGATTTTGCCAGTTGCTGATAACTTCAACAAAACATGATCATCTCATACAACAACTTATATCTCATCACGTTTTGACAATATCACATCACAACATGCCCTGCAAAAACAAGTTAGACGTCCTCTACTTTGTTGTTGCAAGTTTTACGTGGCTGCTACGGGCTTAAGCAAGAACCAATCTTACCTACGCATCAAAACCACAACGATAGTTTGTCAAGTTGGTGCTGTTTTAACCTTCGCAAGGACCGGGCGTAGCCACACTCGGTTCAGCTAAAGTTGGAGAAACTGTCACCCGCAAGCCACCTATGTGCAAAGCACGTCGGGAGAACCGGTCTCGCGTAAGCGTACGCGTAATGTCGGTCCGGGCCGCTTCATCCAACAATACCGCCGAACCAAAGTATGACATGCTGGTAAGCAGTATGACTTACATCGCCCACAACTCACTTGTGTTCTACTCGTGCATATAACATCAACACATAAAACCTAGCCTCGGATGCCACTGTTGGGGAACGTAGTAATTTCAAAAAAAATTCCTACGCACACGCAAGATCATGGTGATGCATAGCAACGAGAGGGGAGAGTGTGATCTACGTACCCTTGTAGATCGACAATGAAAGCGTTTGGTTGATGTAGTCATACGTCTCCACGGCCCGACCGATCAAGCACCGAAACTACGGCACCTCTGAGTTCTGGCACACGTTCAGCTCGATGACGATCCCCGGACTCCGATCCAGCAAAGTGTCGGGGAAGAGTTCCGTCAGCACGACGGAGTGGTGATGATCTTGATGTACTACTGCCGCAGGGCTTCACCTAAGCACCGCTACAATATTATCGAGGACTATGGTGGCAGGGGCGCCGCACACAGCTAAGAATATGATCACGTGGATCAACTTGTGTTTCTCTGGGGTGCCCCTGCCTCCGTATATAAAGGTTCAAGGGGGGTGCGGCCGGCCTAGGAGAGGCGCACCAGGAGGAGTCCTACTCCCTCCGGGAGTAGGATTCCCCCCCCCCCCAATCCTAGTTGGAATAGGATTCGCGGAGGGGGGAAAAGAGAAAGGGGACCGACCACCTCTCCTTGTCCTATTCGGACCAAGGGAGGGGAGGGGCGTGCGGCCCATCTCTGGCTGCCTCTTTTGTTTTCCACTAAGGCCCACTAAGGCCCATATATCTCCCGGGGGGTTCCGGTAACCTCCCGGTACTCCAGTAAAATCCCGATTTCACCCGGAACACTTCCGATATCCAAACATAGGCTTCCAATATATCAATCTTTATGTCTCAACCATTTTGAGACTCCTCGTCATGTCCGTGATCACATCCGGGACTCCGAACAACCTTCGGTACATCAAAACGTATAAACTCATAATATAACTGTCATCGAAACCTTAAGCGTGCGGACCCTACGGGTTCGAGAACAATGTAGACATGACTGAGACACGTCTCCGGTCAATAACCAATAGCGGGACCTGGATGCCCATATTGGCTCCTACATATTCTATGAAGATCTTTATCGGTCAGACCGCATAACAACATACGTTGTTCCCTTTGTCATCGGTATGTTACTTGCCAGAGATTCGATCGTCGGTATCCAATACCTAGTTCAATCTCGTTACCGGCAAGTCTCTTTACTCGTTCCGTAATACATCATCCCGCAACTAACTTATTAGTTGCAATGCTTGCAAGGCTTAAGTGATGTGCATTACCGAGAGGGCCTAGAGATACCTCTCCGACGATCGGAGTGACAAATCCTAATCTCGAAATACGTCAACCCAACATGTACCTTTGGAGACGCCTGTAGAGCACCTTTATAATCACCCAGTTACGTTGTGATGTTTGGTAGCACACAAAGTGTTCCTCCGGCACACGGGAGTTACATAATCTCATAGTCATAGGAACATGTATAAGTCATGAAGAAAGCAATAGCAACATACTAAACGATCGGGTGCTAAGCTAATGGAATGGGTCATGTCAATCAGATCATTCAACTAATGATGTGATCCCGTTAATCAAATAACAACTCTTTGTCCATGGTTAGGAAACATAACCATCTTTGATTAACGAGCTAGTCAAGTAGAGGCATACTAGTGACACTTTGTTTGTCTATGTATTCACACATGTATTATGTTTCCGGTTAATACAATTCTAGCATGAATAATAAACATTTATCATGATATAAGGAAATAAATAATAACTTTATTATTGCCTCCAGGGCATATTTCCTTCAGGAACACAATATATCTCTAGGGAGAAAGGGTGTGTGTGAGCGACATACAAGAGAACAATGGAGAAATATGAGACCTTGGGAGACAAAGTTTGTGTTTGTGTGTGAGAAAGAGATATTGAAGAGGAAGAGTCGTAGGTTCTCATATCTAAGGAGCGAAAGACATCTCTATATGAGGGGTGTGCGAGTGGCACACATGGGAATAGTAGAGAGAAATGAGACCCCGGGAGACAAAGTTTTGTGTTTGTGTGAGAGAAAGAGATTCCACATGGAGAATCATAGTTAGAGACACATAGCAGGGAGCGAGATATACTTAGAGAGAGATAGAGTGATGAAGGTCGAGGGAGAGAGTACCGTCAGTGCGTTACGAAGATAAAAGATCATTGTCGACATACAGGTAGAACGAGAGATACCTAAGAGAAGATGAACGCGTATAGGTCTAGAGAGATAGTCCTATATACGCATGAGTGATAGCTATATGAGACGAATATCTGGATTAAAGGAGATTCAAATATTTAAACTGGAGATCACGACATCGATAATATTATAACGCAAAATTGTGTATCAAACATGCATATTCATTTGAATTTGGGCACACGTGTAATGTTATATAGTTTATCAATATTGGTGATCCATAGATTCTTCAATAACAAACAATGCATGGTTTATATGCAATTGATTTCTAAACGGGATTACACTATATGTTGCGTGTGTGAAACACATTATACATGTTTGAGAAGTAAAAAAAACCCGCATGAAACACACATTAATTGGAGACAGTTAGCGAGGAATGCATACATTGGATTTCAACATAAAGTGGTTTCAAATATTTGAAAATCCAAATTGATGGATACAACCATATGAATCTGAGATCATGCCATTTGTAAACCATATTTATGTATAAATGGTGTTGTGCTTTTGAAAGTATATATAAAAAAATGATGTATATAGAATGTAATTCCAATTGAAAATGGATCCCGCCTGAAAAAATAGAATACAAACGGGATTCGAATTGAGTTGGCACAGTAAACGTGCACTCTGCAAAATTTGAACGAAGCAGGGAAAGTCGCAGTAACCGCCCGAAACCAAAATCTGTGAGATGGAAATCACTACTGCCTATCCCTGCCACGCAAAGCCTATATGCTGGATTTCTATAGGTTTCGATAGGGGTAGGTTTGTAATTTCACCCAAACGTGACGTAACCGCCTCTCACCCGGATTTATACACGGTGGGCGCCAAAACACAGTGTGTCCTCGGCCGAAATCGACTCCCTCCCCGATTCATATTCATACACGGTGGGCGCCAAAAACAAACTCTCATCGGCAAATATTCGGTGTATGCGAGATTACCGTCCTATCCCCAATTGACTAGTGTTGTTGTGATGTAGTAGAAATTTGAAATGGGGGCTAAGTTTGTAAATTTCCTCGCATTTGAGACAAGCGCGCCCTGAATACATGGTTCCCCTTCCTCTCTACCTCCCTTTTCCCCATTCGTACTCCGTGGGCGCCAAAACACCCTCTCCACCCCACCCTCCTCCGTCCGCCACCCCATCGACCCCCGTCCTCCTTCACCATGTCGGAGCTGATACCCCGACGCCGCCGTCCATTACAAGAGATCGACCTCTCTCATCCACGGCTTCGGACAGGGATCCTTGCGTCCCGTCCTCTCGCTTCATCCCCGCCGTCGTCCACCTTGTCGGCGCCGCTCCAACGACCGTCTCGTCCACCGCGCCCCGCCACCACCGTCTACCCTCCTAGATCTGTTTCCACGCCGCCGACAGCCATCGCTACCGCAGCACCGTCAAATTCTCAGCAGATGCGTACACGGCGCCGCACCAGAGGCGGTACTCTTTCGTATCTGCTCAACTTATTTATTGCAGCAAGAAAATAGATCGCCACTGCTTTACTCTGATTTCTTGTCTTGGTTGCGAAGTTGCCTTTGTCCGATTTGCACCTTCAGATCCACCGTGGCACGCTCAACACCATACTCGCAATGCTTATGGTTTTCCCCTTTTATATTCCACACTAGTTAAATCACAGTAGACTAAATTTCAAAATTGGGTCAGTCGATTTTTCAGAGCTCGCCGGAGTTCGCCGGTGCGACCGAAGGGGATCGGGTGGTTGTGGGGCCTCGCCGAATGAAGAAAACTCGACGCGGGTGGTGGTTGGGGTGGGGGTGGTGGAGGAACATAGGCGGCGGGGGGTCGGTGGTCCGGCTGGTGGCCCGTGCGGTGTTTTGTATGGGAAGAATCAGAGACGAGGAAGAAGAAGGGTTAGGAGACGTAGGATCTTCATCCAACCGCCTGAAATGGTCGAGAGACAGCTAGGAGTTGCATTCTTAATGCGCTCTGGTTCATCATGTGTGGGCACTGCGCAACCAACATTTTATTATCGAAAATCTGCTTGCTCTTCTTTACCATGTTCCTCTTCCGTTCTTCTTTAATATGTACTCTCTCCGTTCCTAAATACAAGTCTTTGTATAGATTCCACCATGGACTACATATGGAGCGAAATGAGTGAATCTACACTCTAAAATGTACCTAGATACATCTGTATGTGATCCATAGTGGAAATCTCTACCAAGACTTATATTTTGGAATGGAGGGAGTATGATAGTAGTACAGTATGTTCCTTGTACTGAAGATTAGCAGGGACATTTGCAGTGTAGAGGTCCATACGATCAGTTGTGATGGACACTTTGAGCCTCTTTGATTTGTAGGATCTTGTAAACATAGGAATAGGATTTGTAGTGGCCTGCCCACTTGAATCCTATAAGAATAGCAAGGAAATGCGGGGAGCTGTGTCGCCTTTGAGAGTTACATTGATATTAACAGTACCGCACCTTCACTTGAAGAGAGTTGGTATCCGAAGCCTTTCTAGCCGTACCGGCAATACTAGCACATATATTCCAGCAAGTTCCACTTTGCTGATTTTACTCTGATGCTTAAGGTTTTCCCGTTATATCTACACTATGATCTGTGTAGCTGCTTTGTGTCGCACTAGCAGCAGTCCACTCTTGAAGCTAAACACTGCAATGACTTACAAAATTGGCACCAAATCATTGAGTGCCATTCTGGATGCAATGAAACTCATACGCTCCCCACTTGTTGATTCTTGTTCAGAATATGATCCTAATGACTATTCTAACCTCGAGGACTCAAAGGCAGATGGCCTATCCTGTTCACCCATCAAGGTGCCTGTTCTAATTTGGCAATGTTTTATTGATTGCGCGTATCTTGCATATGTTGTTTTGCATTTCTTCTACTTTGTTGCACCGCCATCTGCTTAGTTTACTCATCATATATGTCGAGATGCTATGCTCATCCATTATCAATACATATTCCATCTGTCATCATACCATGTTTTTCCACTCAAATGTTGTTCTTGTGCATCAGACATCAAAAGGAAGAGGGTGATTGCTGAACCTGAAGGAGCACCAGCAAAGTCCTTGAAAAACGTGGTGGTGCCGGAGAAATCAGACAACATCCCACTTATATTGGCTCTACAACTAGTGACACAAAACGTAGGACCGACTCTAGCAGACTGTACCCATACTTCACTGGCCACACCACTAGCCCCACCACACAGGACCTGCACTCCAGCAAAAGGTATACCGATTTCATTTGCCATAGCACTAGCTGTACCATAGAAAAATCCCACTCCAGCAAAAAGTACAGCAAGTCCACTGGCCGAAGACCTATCCCAACTGCAGAGACGGCCAATTCCTGCAGATTGGAACCCCATTCCATTTATTCCCAGTTTAAAAGACAATGCTTTCAATGTTGTTAGGGACTACGTGCATATATTCCCATCATGGGAAGATTATTGTGAAGACAAACACCATTTTCACATCTTCCTGTCCAACTTACGTGTAAGTGCTATTATTCATGGTTATTATTTTCCTATTTTCTGCTGATTGAACACATGAATGATTTACATTACATTGTTGTAACTAGGCGAGGGTCAATCTGGATAGTCATGACGAGCAAAGCTTGCTTGTGCTTTTCACACTTTGATGGCAAGTCTATAAACGAATTTCCGGTGAAGTCTCATGTGCTAAATTTAGAAGACATTGAATGGAAAAACCTTTTTATCCACTGGTCTCGTTCCCAGGATGAGGTATTGTCTATGAAATCACATGACAATTTGAACTTCTACTTTTCCGCATGTGCCTTACGGATCTTTTTTGCAGGAAATCTGCTCGAAGAAGAATTCCGGTTTGACAAGAATGACAGGATATCGCAAATATGCTGCCCGCTGCTTTGCTCTTGTTAGTACCTGTTGTCCTGTATCATTGTATTTGCATACATACCTGGTTCATTATGTGACAGCAGTATGCATGATAGCTTGCTTAACAATTGTTCGCTCCAAATTATCTGATCTGTATGAATGGTTACATTAGTGTAGAATATATCCAATGCCAATGTTTTTTTAGCTCTACATTGTTCTTGTAAGTACATGCTGTCCTTTATCAGTGTACTTATAATGACAGGTAGTTATTCATGTACCATCACTCTGCAGCTTATTTTCCTTTTCCCTCCATTTTCTACACATCAGACCTATATTTACTCTTACCATAAGGTTGGTACTGAAGAAGTTTAGCTGTGCATTGCTCTTGGCTGTACCTTTTGCCTGTATCGCTGCACTTACATTTATAGCTACTTGGTTATGTAGCATCATTCTTCATCTTATCTTAAATATTCTCCATTTTTCCTATATTATCACATATATATTTATTCTTAACAAAATGTAGAATAAAGGCAATGCTTTTGAAGAAGATTCTGTGGTAAACTTCTTGAATTCCCCCCCCCCCATCAGCATGGACAAGGCCTTTATAGAGCCCATCTTCACCAATAAAGTAAGTTTGTCCATCTCAAGCCTTCAAACTTTGTTGTATATATTTGGTTAGGCATGACTGCAACAACTGTTTATTTTTGGTGTTTGCATCAAATTGCTTGTTTAAAGTTTATTATGTAGTTCATAAACAAAAGTTTGTCCTTTCTCAATTTAAGTTTTCAGTTGTACAACCAGCTTCCTTCTTCATACCATGTAAATTAAACTATACAGAGCAACTGATCCTCTTTTGCACTGCATGTATGCTTCTGTTCTTCACCCGTAATCCAGTGGTGTGGTGAATCTACCCACTACAGCACAATGTCATATTCTGCAATGTCTTAACTATGAACAATGTCATATCATTCTACTATTTTTTTGACTGAAATATCATTCTACTATTATTTAAACTGTCTCTTTATTTGCCAATCTGAAATGGGATAAATTGGCAGCACACTAACCATTGATACTTATGAGTTCTTGATCTATAATCCAGTGGTGTCGTGAAGCCGCCAACTCCTTCACAATGTCATGTCCTGCCATGTCTTGACCTGAACAATACCATATTGTGTTAATGCGAATTTAAACTGTGTCACTTTATTCGTCAGTAAGAAATGTGATGAATTGTCAGCACTGATACTTTTATGTGCAAAACCTGTCATCTGTCTGCTTGTTTATCTTTCAGAGTGAGGAAGATATAAGTGTTGAACAAGCGCAGTCTCATCATCTTGCTCAGCTGCTTGCGCTGCAGCTCCCCAGCAGGGCTAACCTTTCTTGAACTCTATTGAAGTGTTGTCGCTTTTGTATATTATTTTGTCGGCATGTTTATTTGCACTGGTGGTGATCTTTGATGCCCAGTGTATGTAATCTACTGTCTTCTTGTGCTTTATTATCATAGTGGCGAACTTTGATGCCCAGTGGATGTAATATGCCGTAATTTCTTTATTGTATAGTATAGGTTTTTTTATTCACGATGCTGCAGTTATTTTACTGTATATATATCCTGTCTTTGTAGTAAACCGGCCAAACCATAAAATTACGGTACATAATCGGGCTGTCATGCAATCACGATGTAGGTTGGGCCTGAAACGTGCCGATCAGCTCACGGGCCGGCAGCAGCCCGAAATGAACCCCGACCCATGATTGTGCGAATCAAATTACGGGCTTTTAACAGGCCGAAAAAATTTCTCGGTCCTTGTTTGGCCCAATCAGATATCGGCTGCGAGCAGGCCGGATGCAAACCGGGCCGTAGTTAGGCCCAACTATATGACGGGTTTTTAACGGGCTGAAATTAATATAGGGCTGAAATGTTAAACGGGCCCTTAATAGGCCAAAACTAATATTAGGCCAAATTACTAAGTGGGCCTTTAGCAAGTGGGCCCAAAAGCATAGTGTCCAGTTGACGGGCCGAATCTGATATGGGCCATAATTAGGCCCAAAACCTCTTAAAGGGCCGGACCTGATCTGGGTCGTAATTTGGCCCAGAACGTGGTAGGCTTTTAACGGGCCGGATCTCATATGGGCCACTATTAGGCCCGGAGCGTGGCAGGCCATTAATAGACCGGATCAAATATGGGCCGACATTTGGCCCAAAACATGGCAGTCAGTTAACGGGCCGGCCTACTAGGGTCCTCAAAATCTTGTGGGCCTATAGCTGGGCCGGCCCATTAATGTCGGCGAAATTTCGTGGGCCTTTAGCTGGGCCGGCCCATTATGATCCGCAAGAATTTTGTGGGCCTTTACCTGGGCCGGCCTATTATGGCACACGAAAATCTTGTGGGCCTTTACCTAGGCCGGCCCATTATGGCCCGCGAAATCTTGTGGGCCTTTAGCTGGGCCAGCCCATTATGGTCCGCAAAATCTCGTGGGCCTTTAGCTGGGCCAGCCCATTATGGTCCACAAAATCTTGTGGGCCTTTAGTTGGGCCGGCCCATTTAAACTTGTTGGGCCATGCCACGTGTCGGCGTATCATAGGCGCCTTCTGTCCAGTGAGTGGATGACATCTGTCCCGACGATGAGCCGACACATGTTTCCTCTAGCCAATGATGATTTTACACGTGGAAAATCCCCATTGGTCGGGGCTATTAACAGGTTATCGGATCCAAAACCCGACCCGATAGCTTAACGGCATTCCATTATGGTGGATGCCACGTGTCGGTCACCCTTGACGAAAGCACTTCTGTGACGCGTGATTTATCGTCATGGAAGTGGACACTTCCGTGATGATAATTTTGGTAATGTCATGAAACACTTCTATGACAGCACAGGTATGACTATCTTGATTCTCTCATAAATTTTTCATGGATGTACATGCATGACAAAAAAGCGACCTACTGTGACAAACACGTATCATCACGGAAGTGTATTTTTTTGTAGTGCATAGGGTCTGCACGCTTAAAGTTCGGTGACGATAGGTATTATGAGTTTTTGTGTTTTGATGTACCGAAGGTAGTTCGGAGTCCTGGATATGATCACGGACATAACAAGGAGTCTCGAAATGGTCGAGACATAAAGATCGATATATTGAATGAGTATATTCGGACACCGGAAGTGTTCCGAGTGGTTTCGGATAAAAACCAGAGTATCGGGGGGAGTTAATTGGGCCTCATGGGCCTTAGTGGGAGAAGAGGAGGGGCGGCCAGGGCAGCCGCGCCCTCCCTCCCCCTCTAGTCCGAATTGGACAGGGAGGGGGCGGCGCCCCCCTTTTTCCTTCTCCTCCTTTCTCCTTTCCTTCCCTCTCCTACTCCAACAAGGAAAAGAAGGAGTCCTACTCCCGGTGGGAGTAGGACTCCCTCCCTGGCGCGCCCTCCTTCTGGCCGGCCGCCTCTCCCCTTGCCCCTTTATATACGGGGGCAGGGGGCACCCCTAGAAACACAAGTTGGTCAGTTGATCTATTCCAGCCGTGTGCGGTGCCCCCCTCCACCATATTCCACCTCGGTTATATCGTAGCGGTGCTTAGGCGAAGGCCTGCATCGGTAGCATCATCATCGCCATCACCACGCCGTCGTGCTAACGAAACTCTCCTGTGAAGCTTTGCTGGATCGGAGCTCGCGGGACATCATCTAGTTGCACGTGTGCAGAAATCGGAGGTGTCGTGTGTTCGGTACTTGGATCGGTCAGATCGTGAAGATGTACGACTACATCAACCGTGTTGTGCTAACGCTTCCGCATTCGGTCTACGAGTGTACGTGGACATACTCTTCCCTCTCGTTGCTATGCATCACCATGATCCTGTGTGTTCGTAGGAAATTTTTTGAAATTACCACGTTCCCCAACAAAAGCCACCATTCATAATTCTTTCATACATGTCACTCATGAGTCATTGCACATCCTGGTACACCGCCGGAGGCATTTACATAGATTCGTATTTTGTTCTAAGTATCGAGTTGTAATTCTTGAGTTGTGAGTAAATAAAAGTGTCATGATCATCATTATTAGAGCATTGTCCCAAGTGAGGAAAGGATGATGGAGAGTATGATTCCCCCACAAGTCGGAATGAGACTCCGGACTAAAAAAAGAAGCCATAAAAAAAGAGAAAAAGGCCCAAATAAAAAAAGAGAGAAAAAGAGAGAAGGGGCAATGTTACTATCCTTTTACCACACTTGTGCTTCAAAGTAGCACCATGATCTTCATGATAGAGAGTCTCATATGTTGTCACTTTCATATACTGGTGGGAATTTTACATTATAGAACTTGGCTTGTATATTCCAATGATGGGCTTCCTCAAAATTCCCTAGGTCTTCGTGAGCAAGCAAGTTGGATGCACACCCACTTAGTTTCTTTTGTTGAGCTTTCATACACTTATAGCTCTAGTGCATCTGTTGCATGGCAATCCCTACTCACTCACATTGATATCTATTGATGGGCATCTCCATAGCTCTTTGATACGCCTAGTTGATGTGAGACTATCTTCTCCTTTTTTGTCTTCTCCACAACCACCATTCTATTCCACCTATAGTGCTATATCCATGGCTCACACTCATGTATTGCGTGAAGATTGAAAAAGTTTGAGAACATCAAAAGTATGAAACAATTGCTTGGCTTGTCATTGGGGTTATGCATGATTTAAATATTTTGTGTGGTGAAGATGGAGCATAGCCAGACTATATGATTTTGCAGGGATAACTTTCTTTGGCCATGTTATTTTGAGAAGACATAATTGCTTTCCTAGTTTGCTTGAAGTATTATTATTTTTATGTCAATATTAAACTTTTGTCTTGAATCTTTCGGATCTCAACATTCATGCCAAAATAAAGAAAATTACATTGATAATTATGTTAGGTAGCAGTCCACATCAAAAATTCTGTTTTTATCATTTACCTAATCGAGGACGAGCGGGAATTAAGCTTGGGGTTGCTTGATACGTCTCCAACATATCTATAATTTTTTATTGTTCCATGCTATTCTATTATCTATTTTGGATGTTTAATGAGCTTTAATATGCCCTTTTATATTATTTTTGGGACTAACCTATTAACCGGAGGCCCAGTGCCAGTTTCTGTTTTTTTGCCTATTTTAGAGTTTCGTAGAAAAGGAATACCAAACGGAGTCCAAACGGAATGAAACCTTCGCGATGATCTTTCTTGGACCAAAAGCAATCCAAAAGACTTGGAGTCGAAGTCTGGAACTCCACGAGGCGACCACGAGGCAGGAGGCGCGCGCCCAGGGGGGTAGGCATCCCCCCACCCTCGTGGGCCCCTCGTAGCTCCACCGACGTACTTCTTTCGCCTATTGCTACCTCTTGAGCACTGCATTGGTTTTTCCCCGAAGAGGAAGGGATGATGCAGCAGAGTAGCATAAGTATTTCCCTCAGTTTTGAGAACCAAGGTATCAATCCAGTAGGAGGCTACACGTGAGTCCCTCGTACCTGCACAAAACAAATAAATCCTCGCAACCAATGCGATAAGGGGTTGTCAATCCCTACACGGCCACTTACGAGAGTGAGATCTGATAGATATGATAAGATAATATTTTTGGTATTTTTATGATAAAGATGCAAAGTAAAATAAAAGCAAAGTAAAAAAATCAAAGTAAATAACTAAGTATTGGAAGATTAATATGATGAAGATAGACCCGGGGTCCATAGGTTTCACTAGTGGCTTCTCTCAAGAGCATAAGTATTCTATGGTGGGTGAACAAATTACTGTTGAGCAATTGACAGAATTGAGCATAGTTATGAGAATATCTAGGCATGATCATGTATATAGGCATCATGTCCGAGACAAGTAGACCGACTCCTGCCTGCATCTACTACTATTACTCCACTCATCGACCGCTATCCAGCATGCATCTAGAGTATTAAGTTAATGAAAACAGAGTAACGCCTTAAGCAAGATGACATGATGTAGAGGGATAAACTCATGCAATATGATGAAAACCCCATATTGTTATCCTCGATGGCGACAATACAATATGTGCCTTGCTGCCCCTACTGTCACTGGGAATGGACACCAAAAGATTGAACCCAAAGCTAAGCACTTCTCCCATTGCAAGAAAGATCAATCTAGTAGGCCCAACCAAACTGATAATTCAAAGAGACTTGCAAAGATAACCAATCATACATAAAAGAATTCAGAGAAGATTCAAATATTGTTCATAGATAGACTTGATCATAAACCCACAATTCATCGATCTCAACAAACACACCGCAAAAAGAAGATTACATCAAATAGATCTCCACAAGAGAGGGGGAGAACATTGTATTGAGATCCAAAAAGAGAGAAGAAGCCATCTAGCTAATAACTATGGACCCGTAGGTCTGAGGTGAACTACTCAAACTTCATCGGAGGGGCTATGGTGATGATGTAGAAGCCCTCCATGATGGATACCCCTTCGACGGAGCTCCGGAACAGGCCCCAAGATGGGATCTCGTGGATACAGAAATTTGTGGCGGTGGAATTAGGGTTTTGGCTCCGTATCTCATCGTTTGGGGGTACGTAGGTATATATAGGAGGAAGGAGTACGTCGGTGGAACAACAGGGGGCCCATGAGGGTGGAGGGTGCGCGTGGGGGGTAGGCGCGCCCCCTACCTCGTGGCCTCCTCTTTTGTGTCTTGACGTAGGGTCCAAGTCTCCTGGATCATGTTCGGTGAGAAAATCACGTTCCCGAAGGTTTCATTCCGTTTGGACTCCGTTTGATATTCCTTTTCTTTAAAACCGTAAAATAGGCAAAAAAAACAGCAATTCTGGGCTGAGCCTCCGGTTAATAGGTTAGCCCCAAAAATAATATAAAAGTGGATAATAAAGCCCAATAATGTCCAAAACAGTAGATAATATAGCATGGAGCAATCAAAAATTATAGACACGTTGGAGACATATCACCTATATATACTCTTATACCCTAGATCGATCCCAAAGAGCCACAAAACCACTTTTCCACTGCTGCAACCTTCTGTACCCGTGAGATCCCATCTTTGTCACACCCTGATAGTTAAGCTACAATAAACCCTTGTTAATGATGTCAGGTCATCATAATTAAAATTTTGCTAAACCCAACTTGCTTCAAACTGAGTTCAAATACAAATTCAAATAACAAGTCAAATAATAGTTTTAAAAAATAAACAAAATCATTGGGTTGCAAATATTCACAAACTAATTGTCATGTATGATACAACATTATTTGAGCACCTACAATGCCATTAACCTATTTAAATTTGGACAAGTAGCATTTAATTTACCCGTTACAATTTAAAGAAATGGTGAAACTTTTCCAAATAAATTGAGACCTTGTATGCTGTTCAAAATCCTACCTAGTAATTATGTGCAAAATTGCACTTATAACTAAATTCATTTACTATAAAAATAATGCAAAACAAGAAAGAAATACAAAACAGTCTATACAAAAAACGAGGCAATGACCACTATGCAGTATAGACCCAGTGCTACAGTAGCACTACGCAGCCCACCACCGGCCTCTCCTACTTCACCTATAGGAGGAAGGACGAGGCAGGGGCGCCATGGCTCTGTGCTCGTGCGCACACGCCGTCCATGCCCGGATTTGCCTCGTGTCGATCATCTAAGCGCTCCTTGAGGTGTATAAGTGTTACCCCGACCTCGTTGACGAACCCTAGCCCCGATATTCCCCTCTCCCACTCGCGCTTCTCCTGTGAACCTCGTGTTCGAGGTGTCATCGATGCGTCGTCGCCGTCCCAGCAGTCATTGGCCTCCCCGGCGACCGGGAGGTTGTCCAGGGACTTCCTCGTCGTCGACTCCGTCATCCCCGTGTGTCCGTTCAACCGGAGCCGCACCATACGCATGGATCGAGCCATCTTCCCTGCCACGGCCGCCGCCGTTCGTCGTCAGATTTGCCGCCTCCCGAACTCCCCTGACCTCCCAACATCGTCCATGAGCACCGGGGTGATCCCCTCGGCCAATTCCCTAGCTTATCCTTTCAACCTGTATATAGTTTACCACCGCTCTCGTGGCCGTCAGTTGTCGCCGTAGACGAAGCTCTGCTCCCCGCACGCTCACCACCCGTGGTCACGCTCCCGCCGCGTCCTAGCTGCCCTGGGTCACTCCTTGGCCACGCCCTGCCCCTGTTCCTCGCGCGTCGCCCGCGCCTTGCCTTCCGATGGGCCGCGCTCACCGCGCACCGTGTCTGCTGCCCGCTGGTACCGGCGCTGATGCCGCTGCTTGCTTTGGCCGCTACCGCCTCCGACCGCCGCTCCCCGCGCCAGCCTCCGGCCGCTAGCATCCGCCTCCGCTCAACGCTCCTCACGCCCACAACCGCTATTGCCCGCTGCTGCTTCGTGCTGCTCCATCGCCGCTATACTGCTGGTACTGCCGGCAGGCCGCACGCACCCGCTGACGAGCCCCGGTAGCCTGTCCCCGCCTGCTGCTTACTGCGGCATACTGTTGCTGCTTACTGCATGATACGTCTTCATTGTATCTATAATTTTTGATTGTTCCATGCCAATATTATTCAACTTCCATATACTTTTGGCAACTTTTTATTCTATTTTTGGGACTAACATATTGATCCAGTGCCCAGTGCTAGTTCCTGTTTGTTGCATGTTTTTTTCGCAGAATATACATATCAAACGGAGTCCAAACGGAATAAAAACTAACGGAGATTTTTTTGGAATATATATGATTTTTGGGAAGAAGAATCCACGCGAGACGATGCTCGAGGCCACCCCATAAGGAGGTTGGTGCCCTTCTTTTGCCGCAAGAAAGCTAATTTCCGGATAGAGATCGTGTTAAAATTTCAGCCCAATCGGAGTTACGGATCTCCGGGAATATAGGAAATGGTGAAAGGGAAGAATCTGAGAACGCAGAAACAAAGAGAGACAGAGAGACAGATCCAATCTCGGAGGGGCTCTCCCATGCCATGGAGGCCATGGACCAGAGGGGAAACCCTTCTCCCATCTAGGGAGGAGGTCAAGGAAGAAGAAGGAGGAGGGGGGCTCTCTCCCCCTCGCTTCCGGTGGCACCGGAGTGCCACCGGGGGCCATCATCATCACCGCGATCTTCACCAACAACTTCACCGCCATCATCACCAACTCTTCCCCTCTCTATGCAGTGGTGTAACCTCTCTCTTACCCGCTGTAATCTCTACTTAAGCATGGTGCTCAATGCTATATATTATTTCCCAACGATGTATGGCTATCCTATGATGTTTGAGTAGATCTGTTTTGTCCTAATGGCTATTTGATGATCGTGATTGATTTGAGTTGTATGTTTTATTATTGGTGATGTCCTATGGTGCTCTCCGTGTCGCGCAAGCGTGAGTGATTCCCGTTGTAGGGTTTGCAATATGTTTATGATTTGCTTATGGTGGGTGGCGTGAGTGACAGAAGCACAAACCCGAGTAAGTAGGTTGTTTGCGTATGGGATAAAGGGGCTTGATGCTTTAATGTTGTGGTTGGGTTTTACCTTAATGAATCTTTAGTAGTTGCGGATGCTTGCTAGAGTTCCAATCATAAGTGCATATGATCCAAGTAGAGAAAGTATGTTAGCTTATGCCTCTCCCTCAAATAAAATTGCAATAATGATTACCGGTCTAGTTATCGATTGCCTAGGGACAAATAACCTTCTTGTTGACAAAAGCTCTTTACTAAAACTAATTTAGTTGTGTCTTCATCTAAACAGCCCCTACTTTATATTTACTTGCTCTTTATTATCTTTCATACCTATCCAACAACACCTACAAAGTACTTCTAGTTTCATACTTGTTTCCGGTAAAGCGAACGTCAAGTGTGCGTAGAGTTGTATCAGTGGTCGATAGAACTTGAGGGAATATTTGTTCTACATTTATCTCCTCATTGGGTTCGACACTCTTACTTATCGAAAGAGGCTACAATTGATCCCCTATACTTGTGGGTTATCAAGACCTTTTTCTGGCACCGTTGCCGGGGAGCAATAGCGTGGGGTGAATATTCTCCTGTGTGCTTGTTTGCTTTATCATTAGTAATTTTTATTTGCTATTCTTAGTTGTTCTTTATCTTTAGTTATGGATATGGAACACGAAATACCAAAAAAATTAGGTGTACTTTCTGGTCATGGAGATGGGGAACCTCCTAAAACCCTCGATGCTGGTTATGTGAAAGATATTATGTACTACTTTAATAATCCTGAGAAAACCCCACTCAATTATGTAATGGGAGTAACGTTGGATCAACGTGAATACTTTAGGGATTATCGCTTGACACAAAAAGGGAAACTATTATGGGATCAAATTTATATATTGAAGTGGTATGCTAGACAACTATGCTCGGAATATGATTATACTTGTTGCTCTAGGATGAATTCTCCACACCTCCCCTTTTCATGCAAATTTAATGATAATGAAACCTTGGCTTCTTATGCTAGAGGTATATATGATGACTATGATGTGGAACAAATAGAAGATTTTGTTGCTTTATGGGTGCTTATGAAATTGAATCTATGTTTAAAAGAGTTTGATGATATTGATGATGCTTGTTATAAATCTAAAAATTTAGCTATCCTCAAATATTGCTATGAGAATTATGAATACAATTATGAAATTAATGCATTTATTAAGAAAGTCTCCGCTGTCCAAGAAGAGACTAATATTTTGCAGGAATCTATGGAAGAAGAAGTTGATGAAACTGTGAGCTCATTGGATGAAAAAGATGAGGAGGAGAGTGAAGAACAAAAGGAGGAAGAGTGGATTGATCACTCGTGCCCACCTTCTAATGAGAGTAACTCTTCAACGCATACATTGTTTAATTCCCCTTCGTGCTTACCGAAGGATGATTGCTATGATCCCATTGATTCTCTTGAAATATCCCTTTTTGATGATGCTTGCTATGCTTGTGGCCAAGATGCCAATATGAATGATGCTTATGGAGATGAACTTGCTATAGTTCCTTATGTTAAACATGAAATTGTTGCTATTGCACCCATGCATGATAGTCCTATTATCTTTTTGAATTCTCCCGATTACACTATATCAGAGAAGTTTGCACTTATTAAGGATTACATTGATGGGTTGCCTTTTACTATTACACATGATGATTTTGATGAATATAATATGCATGTGCTTGCTGCTGCTACTTGCAATTATTATGAGAGAGGAACTATATCTCCACCTCTCTATGTTTCCAATACGAAAAAATTGCAAGAAACTGTTTATACTATGCATTGGCCTTTACTATGTGTGCATGAATTGTTCTTTTATGACATGCCGATGCATAGGAAGAGAGTTAGACTTCATTATTACATGATACATGTTACTTTGTGCTCACTAATAAATGCTAAATCATTGTTAATTAAAATTGGCTTTGATATACCTTGGGATCCGGGTGGATCCATTACTTGAGCACTATATGCCTAGCTTAATGGCTTTAAAGAAAGCGCTGCCAGGGAGACAACCCGGAAGTTTTAGAGACTCATTTATTTCTGTTGAGTGCTTGCATATAGTTTAAAAACAACAAAAATAAAGAGGGGAACCCAAAGCTTTTTCAAAAAGAAAAGTGAAAGTGAGAGAGACGAGCATTGTGAAAGTGGGGGACGTCCTTGAACTTTTTTCATGCCCATGGGAACTTTCTGAATCTTAATTACATAAACCTTTCAACAAAAATAATTATCCCCTTGTACAATTTCATTGTATTATAAAAATAATGTGCCAAGGTTTGCCTTTAGGATGTTTACATTTGCTTGATGGTTTGTACGGTGCAGGACAGAAACTTTGGCTGTAGTGCGCGATTTTAAATTTTTTGCTGGAACGTCAAATGCTTATGATTCTTTTTGCACTGTCTTCCTATACAAATTTTTTATTTTTCCTAATTTTGGTAGAATTTTTCAAGTATAAGAAGTACGGTGAATGTTCATATTACTACAGACTGTTCTGTTTTAGACAGATTCTGTTTTTGATGCATAGTTTGCTTGTTTTGATGAAACTATCAATTTATATTAGTGGATTAAGCCATGAAAAAGTTATATTACAGTAGACACAATGCAAATAAAAATATGAATTGGTTTGCAACAGTACTTAGAGTAGTGATTTGCTTTATTATACTAACGGATCTTACCGAGTTTTCTGTTGAAGTTTTGTGTGGATGAAGTGTTCGACGATCGAGAAGGTATCGATGTGAGAAGAAGGAAGAGAGGCAAGAGCTCAAGCTTGGGGATGCCCGAGGCACCCCAAGTAAATATTCAAGGAGACTCAAGCGTCTAAGCTTGGGGATGCTGGGAAGGCATCCCCTCTTTCTTCAACAAGTATCGGTATGTTTTCGGATTCGTTTCGTTCATGCGATATGTGCAATCTTGGAGCGTCTTTTGCATTTAGTTTTCATTTTTCTTTTATGCACCATGCTGGTATGAGATAGTCCTTGGTTAATTTATAGAATGCTCTATGCACTTCACTTATATCTTTTGAGTATGGGCCTTATAGAATGCTTCATGTGCTTCACTTATATCATTTGAAGTTTGGATTGCCTGTTTCTCTTTACATAGAAAACCGCCATTTGTAGAATGCTCTTTTGCTTCACTTATATTTGTTAGAGCATGGGCATATCTTTTGTAGAAAGAATTAAACTCTCTTGCTTCACTTATATCTGTTTAGAGAGATGACAGGAATTGGTCATTCACATGGTTAGTCATAAAATCCTACATAAAACTTGTAGATCGCTGAATATGATATGTTTAATTCCTTGCAATAGTTTTGCGATATAAAGATGGTGATATTAGAGTCGTGCTAGTTGAGTAATTGTGAAACTGAGAAATACTTGTGTTGAGGTTTGCAAGTCCCGTAGCATGCACGTATGGTGAACCGTTATGTAACGAAGTCGGAGCATGAGGTGTTTATTGATTGTCTTCCTTATGAGTGGCGGTCGGGGACGAGCGATGGTCTTTTCCTACCAATCTATCCCCCTAGGAGCATGCACATAGTACTTTGTTTCGATGACTAATAGATTTTTGCAATAAGTATGTGAGTTCTTTATGACTAATGTTGAGTCCATGGATTATACGCACTCTCACCCTTCCATCATTGCTAGCCTCTCTAGTACCGCGCAACTTTCGCCGGTACCATAAACCCACCATATACCTTCCTCAAAACAGCCACTATACCTACCTATTATGGCATTTCCATATCCATTCCGAGATATATTGCCATGCAACTTCCATCATCATCATATACATGACTTGAGCATTCATTGTCATATTGCTTTGCATGATCGTAAGATAGCTAGCATGATGTTTTCATGGCTTGTCCGTTTTTTGATGTCATTGCTACGCTAGATCATTGCACATCCCGGTACACCACCGGAGGCATTCATATAGAGTCATATCTTTGTTCTAGTATCGAGTTGTAATATTGAGTTGTAAGTAAATAAAAGTGTGATGATCATCATTATTAGAGCATTGCCCAAAAAAACCAAAAAAAAGAGAGGCCACAGTAGCCTAAATAAAAAAAAGGGGGGCAAAGAAGCCCGCAAAAAAAGGGGGGCAATGTTACTATCCTTTTACCACACTTGTGCTTCAAAGTAGCACCATGTTCTTCATATAGAGAGTCTCTTGAGTTATCACTTTCATATACTAGTGGGAATTTTTGTTATAGAACTTGGCTTGTATATTCCAACGATGGGCTTCCTCAAATGCCCTTGGTCTTCATGAGCAAGCAAGTTGGATGCACACCCACTTAGTTTCAGTTTGAGCTTTCATATACTTATAGCTCTAGTGCATCCGTTGCATGGTAATCCCTACTCCTCACATTGATATCTATTAATGAGCATCTCCATAGCCCGTTGATACGCCTAGTTGATGTGAGACTTTCTCCTTTTTTGTCTTCTCCACATAACCCCCACCATCATATTCTATTCCACCTATAGTGCTATGTCCATGGCTCACGCTCATGTATTGCGTGAAAGTTGAAAAGGTTTGAGAAACGTCAAAGTATGAAACAATTGCTTGGCTTGTCATCGGGGTTGTGCATGATGTGAATGCTTTGTGTGGTTAAGATGGAGCATAGCCAGACTATATGATTTTGTAGGGATGAGCTTTCTTTGGCTATGTTATTTCAATAAGACATAATTGCTTGGTTGGTATGCTTGAAGTATTATTATTTTTATGTCAAATGATAGACTATTGCTTTGAATCACTCATATCTTAATATTCATGCCATGATTAGACATATGATCAAGATTATGCTAGGTAGCATTCCACATCAAAAATTATCTTTTTTATCATTTAGCTACTCGAGGACGAGCAGGAATTAAGCTTGGGGATGCTGATACGTCTCCGTCATATATATAATTTTTTATTGTTCCATGCCAATATTATCCAACTTTCATATACTTTTGGCAACTTTTTATACTATTTTTGGGACTAATATATTGATCCAGTGCCCAGTGTCAGTTCCTGTTTGTTGCATGTTTTTTGTTTCGCAGAATATCCATATCAAACAGAGTCCAAATGGAATAAAAACTAATGGAGATTTTTTTGGAATATATATGATTTTTGGGAAGAAGAATCCACGCGAGACGATGCTCGAGGGGCCCATGAGGTAGGGGGCGCGCCCCAGGGTGTTAGGCGTGGCCCTAACCCTCGTGGCCACCCTGTAAGGCGGTTGGTGTCCTTCTTTCGCCACAAGAAAGCTAATTTCCGGATAGAGATCGTGTTAAAATTTCGGCCCAATCAGAGTTACGGATCTCCGGGAATATAAGAAACGGTGAAAGGGAAGAATCTGAGAACGCAGAAACAGAGAGAGACAGAGAGACAGATCCAATCTCGGAGGGTCTCTCGCCCCTCCCACGCCATGGAGGCCATGGACCAGAGGGGAAACCCTTCTCCCATCTAGGGAGGAGGTCAAGGAAGAAGAAGAAGGAGGGGGGCTCTCTCCCCCTCGCTTCCGGTGGCACCGGAGTGCCACTGGGGGCCATCATCATCACCACGATCTTCACCAACAACTTCACCGCCATCATCACCAACTCTTCCCCCCTCTATGCAGAAGTGTAACCTCTCTCTTACCCACTGTAATCTCTACTTAAACATGGTGCTCAATGCTATATATTATTTCCCAATGATGTATGGCTATCCTATGATGTTTGAGTAGATCTGTTTTGTCCTAATGGCTATTTGATGATCGTGATTGGTTTTTTGTTGTATGTTTTATTATTGGTGATGTCCTATGGTGCTCTCCATGTCACGCAAGCTTGAGGGATTCCCGCTGTAGGGTTTGCAATATGTTTATGATTTGCTTATGGTGGGTGGCGTGAGTGACAGAAGCACAGACCCGAGTAAGTAGGTTGTTTTGCGTATGGGATAAAGGGGACTTGATGCTTTAATGCTATGGTTGGGTTTTACCTTAATGAATCTTTAGTAGTTGCGGATGCTTGCTAGAGTTCCAATCATAAGTGCATATGATCCAAGTAGAGAAAGTATGTTAGCTTATGCCTCTCCCTCAAATAAAATTGCAATAATGATTACGAGTCTAGTTATCGATTGCCTAGGGACAAATAACCTTCTTGTTGACAAAAGCTCTTTACTAAAACTAATTTAGTTGTTTCTTCATCTAAACAGCCCCTACTTTATATTTACTTGCTCTTTATTATCTTTCATACCTATCCAACAACACCTACAAAGTACTTCTAGTTTCATACTTGTTTCCGGTAAAGCGAACGTCAAGTGTGCGTAGAGTTGTATCAGTGGTCGATAGAACTTGAGGGAATATTTGTTCTACCTTTAGCTCCTCGTTGGGTTCGACACTCTTACTTATCGAAAGAGGCTACAATTGATCCCCTATACTTGTGGGTTATCACTGCACTGCGAGCTGCTGCCTGCCGCTGCGTCGTGTTGCCGCTGCCACTGCATACCGCTGCTGTGTTGCGACCATTGCCACTGCTCTACACTGCTCCCGTGTGTGTGTGCCTGAGTGTGTGCTGTGTGTGTGCACCTGAGTGTGTGCAGTGTGTGTGTGCGTGAGTGTGTAGCCGGCCCTTGCTTAGATTAATATCACTAGGTGTAGCTAGAATAACTAGTGCTTAATTACTCTAGTAGTAGATGACATGTGGGCCCATTTAATTAGGTTAGTTTTTATTTATTTGTTTAGTTATAGTCTATGCCATGTGGGATCCCCTGCACTATTTTACATTTGACCAGTCAAGTTTACTTGGTCAACTCGAATTTAAAATAAATCCAAAAAATTCAGATTATTGCTAAAACTTTGGAAATTCATAGAAAATAATCTGTAACTCGGATGAAAATACTTTATACATGAAAGTTGCTCAGAACGATGAGACGAATCAGAATACGCAGTCCGTTCATTCGCCACGCATCCCTAGCATAGCAAACCTGCAACCTTCCCCCTCCTGTCCGTTTGTCCAAAAACACGAAACACCGGGAATACTTTCTCGGATATCCCCCCCCCTTCGCCGGTATCGCCTAATACTGCGTTAGGTCACCCCTAGCACCGCGTATTGCCATGTTATGCTTTGTGTTGCTTTGATTGCTCTATCATTTATTTGTGTTCCCCCTCCGTTACTTCTTTTCAGTAGACCTCGAGACAGCTACCGATGTCCGTCTGTTCGACTACATCGAAGATGACCCCTCCTTCTTTCCAGAGCAACCAGGCAAGCCCCCCCCCCTTGATCACCAGATATCGCCTATTCTTCTCTCTGCTGCTTGCATTAGAGTAGTGTAGCATGTTACTGCTTTCCATTAATCCTATTCTGATGCATAGCCTGTCCTTGCTACTACTATTGTTACCTTTACCTGCAATCCGAAATGCTTAGTATAGGATGCTAGTATTCCATCAGTGGCCCTACTGTCGGGTGGTAGGTGCGACATATGCCAACGGGTGGCTTATCATTGTGGGAGCCAGTAAAACATCGCCGGTGCCTGGAAATGGGATGAGGCGAAGACATGCACGCCGGCGAATCTTACCCAGCTTCGGGGCTCTCCATGGAGATAACACCCCTAGTGCTGCTCTGCGGGGTCTCCGCATGATCACTAGATGAACAAGTAGCTACACAATGCTCCTTGAGCTGTTTGGTGGGAGGAGGAAGAAGGGCACGGCTTGCTCTCTTCTTCTCCTTGCGTGGTGTCTAGAACTAGCTGGGATCAACCCTTTGCATGGGTGTCTCGGGGGGGTTATATAGGCATATCCCCCGGGGTTACAATGGTAATCCGGCTGGGCGCGGGGCCCAGCCGTCTGTGACTACGCTCGCCGGCTTTCGCGCCGACCGCTGGGGCCCGCCGACTGGTGGGCCCCGCCGGCTGCCGGCTCCTTGGTCGACAGGCTGGCCCCACTGTCCAGGGTCTTGTCGGCGGCTGGTTACTGTTGCTCAATCCTGGTGATGAGGGCTTCGTCGAGGTAAGCGTGGCTACAGTGCCGCCGTCCGGCGGGTGATCACTGTAGCCTCACCGCGTCTTGTCTCCTTAATGGGGCGTCTCCTTCGAGGGAGGTGGCAGGCCGGCTGTGGGGAGCCGGCTCCGTCTTGGGTCGACTGGGGGAGGCCTGGCCGCCTTCAGGTGTCTCTCTGCCCGAAGGGGCCCACCGCCCGTGGGCCACGCTGGCGGCCCGTCGTGGATGACATCAGGGTCAACGTGGCAACAATGCCGCGCCGGACGGGCCATGTCCGCCCGTACGGCGCACTGTGCCAGTCGTGCTCCGGGATTCGGGGGTGGCAGGCTTCACTGTAGCCACGCCCCGTCACATCGCCGTTATGTGGATGCAGACTCCGAGGGTACGGTCTTGACCGCTTTGTGGGAGCCGGCTTCTTGGAGTCGGCCTTCTCGCGGCCGGCTTCTCGAAGCTGGCCCTCCTGTGGCTTTCTTCACGAGGGCTAATGTCGGGCCGCCTTCCGATAGCCGGCCTGGGAGACAGCCGGCAAGGGGAAGGCGGCCCCACGTCTTGGATTCTTGAGAGCCGGACGGGCTCGTAATTTTTTCAGAAGGGCCAGGGGAAGCCGGCTAGGCTACCCATGGCTATTTACTCCGAAAGTAGTCCCCGAAGCTGATCGAGCTTCGAGGCTGACAAAGGGACGAGAAGCTTGGTTAGCTTCCTAACCTGAGGGGCCGGCTTTGCTGGTGTGTGCCAACTTCGGAGACCTCCGTTTCTTGTAGGCGGGAACGCGGTCGACCCGCGAGCTGACTGCAGGCCTTCCCGCGGGCCACGTGGCAGTGAAACCCTGCCAGTGCACGCGCGCGATGAGACACCGCCTGCAGGCCTGGGCCCGCCACTCCTAGGCCTCGGCCCGAGCTCGGATCTGCTGCGGCCCACACAGACCGCTCGCCTTCCCGCGGTGATTTTATTACGCCATTAGGGCGCAATAATCGCGGGACATGGGGGAGTGGGCACAGTTGATCCCCACGTTCCCCCACGCCACGCCTCCTCAGCTCCGCCGTGCGGTCTATAAGTAGGGGGAGGAGGGGGAGCGGCAGAGGCTTCGCACACTCTCCCTTGCTCCGCCCCCTTTTGCCTTCATTCTTCTTCTTCTTGTCGCCGCAGCCACCCACCGCTGCACCGTTCCGCCGCCGCATCGTCTCGCTTCCATGGCGCTGTCGAGCTCATGGGATGGCTCCAACGTCCATGAGGACCACGTCGCTTCCTCCGCCAGACGCGACGCCTGCCCGGCGAGAGCTTCGTGCGGGTCCGTCGAGCGCCGGAGAAGGAGGTTTCGCCGGCACCGAAGGAGGGTGAGCGGGTTATCTTCCGCTCGCACTGCCTGCGCGGCTTCGGCCTTTCGGCGAGCGGGTTCCTCTGTTCCTTCCTCGAGTTCTACAACCTTCAGCCGCATCACCTCACGCCCAACGCGGTGATGCTGCTGTCGGCCTTCGTCACCCTCTGTGAAGGTTTCCTTGGGGTCCTCCCCACGCTTGAGCTCTCGGGGGAATTCTTCCAGAGAAAACTCGGCACCGTCGTCGCGGGCATGCCCGCCCCCTACGGGGCCTATATTGCCATGAGGCGGTCGGGCGAGAACAACCCGTTCCCGCCCATCCCGCTGATCCAGTCGATGAAGCTCTGGCAGAAATCGTACTTCTACGTGAAGAACGTCGCCCTGCAAGGCAACTACGTCAACCTGCCGGCTTACGTAGCCGGCCCGCCGGCTGGAAGGCAACCTTCGTGGAGCTACCGGGCTAGGTCGCTGTCTCAAGCCGGGAACAAAGCCGTCTCCCGGCTCTGGGTGATGATCCAGGCGGAAGGCCTGACCGGAGCCGACTTGGTGGCCGCCTTCGTGGAGCGCCGGGTACTTCCTCTCCAAAGCCGGCCTCACATGATTTGTCAGATGAGCGGCTGCTTCGACCCAAGTTGGTTGAGCACCAGGGAGATGCCTCATGCAGAGGTGTCGTACATGGTGAATTACATCTCCAACTGCAAGCTCGCCGAGGACTGGCGATACGGCAAGGCGCCGTACTCTCGCGCCAACCCTCCGCCCGTGGTAAGTTTTTCCTTCTTTTCTCCTGTTGGTAGCCGGCCTTATGATAGCTGGCTTCTGATTAGTTGGTTCTCCCCTAGCAGAACCCTCTCCTTCCGCCAACGACCGGGGCCGCAGGGGTAGAGCGCCGGCTCGTCTCCGACCGCACGGTGGACGACGCCGACGACCCGGACTTGGGAGCGGCCGCCATGGAAGACGCCATCGTGGGGGAAAGCGACGAGCCCGGAGGCACGGGGCTCACGGCCCGCTTCGAGGACTGGCCAGATGATGCTAAGGTCGAAGTCGCCCCACGCCGCCAGCCGGCGCCTGATCATCAAGGCGCAAGCTCGTCCGCCGCGCCGGCTGCCAGCGGCGGCGCCCAGAAGCGCCGGGCCGTGTCGATCCTCTTCGGCAGCCGACCGAAGAAGTCCAAGGCTTCCACAGCGGCGACCAAGCGAGATGAGGCGGCTGCAAAGGCGGCCCGCTTCCGCAAGGCGGTGAAGCGACCGCAGGAGATCTCAGTGTAAGTCGTCGAATGCTTGGACACACATTTTTTGTTGTTCTTTTCGATTGAAAACTCTTCTAAACCTTTCTTTGCTCGCCGGACAGGGCGCTGCTTTCCCTTGAGCAGGGTCCGGGCGGCTCTGTAGTCGGGCCGACTGGAGGGTCTTCAGGCTCCCGCCGCGTGGACCCCCGCGCCGACCTTAGGGAGGCCACGGAGCGGAACGCACGTGACGTGCGGGAGGAGCGGGAGGCGGCGGAGCGAAAGGCCGCCCAGGCGGCGAAGGAGCAGGCCGATGCGGCAGCCAAGGCCTGGGCGGAGGCGGCAGCCGCAGAGACGGAGGCGGAGGCTTCGCACAACCAGCCTCCGCTGCTCGCCATTCCCCTCCGCGCCGTGGCCCCCAACATCCCAGTGCCCCCGTCGGAGGAAGTCGACCAAGAACCACCGGCGATGGAGAGGAGGGAGGTCCAAGTGGCCTCCGTGGAAGGGACGCCGCAGACGGCGCCGACCGGAGTGGGCCAAGGCGGCCAATCTGCTACAGCGCCAGAGCAGCCGGCCGGGGGTGAGCCGGCAGCAGGAGCTGGCCTCGAGGTGCAGCTGGCACCATGCCGGCGCACAGGGGGAGGCACCGCCGCGCCGGAGCCGCACCGAGTTACGGGTGCCGGCTAGATGGCGGAGGCCTTGGAGGCGGCCAGCACCGCCACGTCCGAGTGGACTCCCAGCGGGGGGACGGGCGAGCTGAATGTGGCGGCCCAAGAGGTTCGGAACCGGCTTCAAGCCCAGGCCGCCTCGCTGTAGCAGTACACCCAAGAATTCCTAGCAAACCGGGCCATCATCCGGGTGAGTCTCCTAGCCTTGTTTGTTTTGTTTTCTTGATTTCTTCCGTGGGGGCACGTCACCGCACCCACTGGGTGTAGTCCCCGAGTTCCAAGTCGGCTGCTGCGCAGGCGGCTCGAAACTTACTAGGTCCTGACAACCATCTTATACCCACCTCATGTCTGTCCTTTCAGGAGTATCATAACCTCCGTGTTGCCGCCTTCAACTCCCAGGCTCAGGAGCTGGGCCGGAGAACCGAAGACCTGGTCAACAGCCGGAGTGCGTCCTTATTTTCGTTCATCTCCTGTGGGGGCGCGTCAGTGCACCCACTAGGTGTAGTCCCCGAGATTTGGGCCGACTGCTGAGCAGTCGGGTCGGATCTTCCCTGACGACTTCTTCCTCAATGGTTTTTCTTTTGTCTTTCGTGCTTGCAGGGGCCAATGCCGACTTGAGGGGGCAGCTCAGCGAGGCGCAGGCCGCCCTTTGCCCCAAGGAAACCAAGCACGCCACCTTGGTCCTGGAACGTGACCGCCTGGCCAAGAAGCTGGCTGACTAGGAGGAGAGCCACAAGGCGGCCCTGAAGGAAGCGCAGGAGAGCGAAGCCGCCCTGAAGGCCGAGTTCGAGACTGAGGCGGCGGGCTGGGCTGAGACTAGGCAGGCGCTGGATGAAGGCTTCGGTCGTATTGAGGACTTGATCGACCATAAGCCGCCTTCCTCGCTCCTTGCCTGCCCCTTGCCGCCTGATTTGTGTTCTGACTTGTGCTGCTTTTTATTCTCTGTGCAAACTACTTTCCCGGCTACTCCGCCTTTGCTACTCAAACCATCGAGGCACATCGTGAAGCGCGCCGTCAGGCGGGGGCCGATGTCGCGCCGTACATGAGCCGGACGCTTGAGGAGAAGCTCTTGGCGGTCCAAGTGCGGCTGCAGCCGGCTCATCACATGCTCCGCCGCCTCTAGTGCGCCGGAGCGCAGGTGTTGGCCGCCCTCTGGCCAGGCGAGACGATTCCCCGCACCCCGAGACAGACTGCCGACTGGCTGGAGGTTGCGGTTGGCCACTTCAAAGCTTGGAAAGCATCAGCGGCCTGGCTTGGAGCTGGGCGGGCGTTGGAGTTCGTCCGAGCTTGGTATCCAGGGCTGAACCTGGACCAGCTGCGCACCTGGCGGCTGGAGGCTGATGCAGAGCTGGAGGAGGTGCGGCCGGCTATCGCTCAGCGCGCTTCGACGATCGCCGAGTGCACCGACATCAGCGTCTTTGCACCTGAAATAAATGATGATGGCGTTGCCCAGCCGGAGGAATGGTTTGGGCTGAACCCGGCAGCGGGTGAAGACTCGGCAGAGGAGATCAAATCGAACAACGAAGGCGAAGACGACGAAGGAGAGGAAGACGAAAACGTCGAGCCGGCTGGTGAAACAGCCGGCCAGCCTCAGCCTGACCGTGCCTCCAGCAACGAGGCGCGCGCGAGCGCGCCTTCGGCGGGGGGCGGTGATCACGCTGAGGTTCGCCAGCCGGCCACTCCTCCAGCCGGCACTGCCGTCTCCGCCGACCAGCCCAACTCGCCAGTCGCTCCCCTGGCTTAGTCTGTCGTTGCTTTCCCTGCTTGTTGCCTTCTGAACAATTTTATTAAGCTTTCGCAGTTCCACCCACTGGGGGTGTATCCAAACTATGTTGAATGCTGGCCTCTTGGAGGTCTTTTATGTAAATATGGTTGTGTGCATGTTTGGTTTCCATTCACGTATGCTTTTTATCCTTAAGCTTCTTTCCTTTGCCGTCTTCCCCTTTTGGGGAGGCAAGTACTCGAGCTTTCTTGGATTGAAGTGAAGTGAATGGAAGCCGGCCGGCCGGCTACTCTGGTAGTCGGTCGGTGGTAGGAGACAAACCGGCTTTCGTTATATTAGTCCGTTAGTCCCTAGCCATTTTTTGTGTGGGCATCCTTTCCTGCTTTTAACTCTCACAGGTCAGACAGCCGGTTCTTCGAACTGCGACTTTTGGCAAGAGAGAGCTTGGGTGCCGGCACGCTACTTGTCTGACTGCGGGTAGGACTTCTAATATAACTCTAGGCGGCCAGTCCCCGGGCCGACTAGTCGAACCCGGTGCTGGATGAAGAAAAAGAAATGAATGTAATGACAAGGTCATAGGCATAATGTTCTTCGTTTATAGATAGAAGGTGGCAGTCCCCGAGCTCTCCTCGGGGGGCCTATTGTCTCTTACTTAGTACAAAAGTTAGCGTGATACATACTGCATTTCAGCTGTAAAATCTTCGGAGGAGGTTGGCGTTCCATGGTTGTTCCGACTCCTTGCCGGAGTCATCTCTCTTGCGTGCCTTGGGCTTCTGTGCGTTGATTAGGTAGTAGGAGTCGTTGCCTAAAGCTCTGCTGATGACGAAAGGGCCCTCCCAAGGGGCCGAGAGCTTGTGCTGGCCGGCTGTTCGCTGGATCAGCCGGAGCACAAGGTCGCCCTCTTGGAAAGATCTTGGCTTGACCTTCCGGCTGTGGTAGCAGCGCAGGCCCTGCTGATAGATGGCGGACCGGCTGAGGGCTAACAGCCGGCCCTCTTCCAGCAGGTCGACACTGTCTTCTCGTGCCTCCTTGTCCTCCGCCTCCGTGTACATGGCTACTCGAGGTGAGTCAAACTCGATGTCGGTTGGGATGACCGCCTCGGCACCATACACGAGGAAGAAAGGAGTGAAGCCAGTTGACTTGTTTGGAGTAGTGCGCAGACTCCAGAGGACAGCCGGCAGCTCATCGAGCCAACAGCCGGTTGAACGCTCCAGTGGTACGACCAGTCGGGGCTTGATGCCGGAAAGGATGAGGCCATTGGGTCGCTCAACCTGGCCGTTTGACTGCGGGTGGGCAACGGATGCTAAGTCCAGCCGGATACCTTGCGTTGCGTAGAAACGTGCCAAGGCTCCCTTGGCGAAATTCGTGCCATTGTCGATGATGATGCTGTGTGGCACGCCGTACCGAGTTGTTATATCTGCGATGAATGTCACGGTAGTTGGCCCATTCAGCTTCTTGATCGGCTTTGCCTCAATCCACTTGGTGAATTTGTCCACGGCGACGAGCAAATGTGTCATGCCGCCGCGCGCCGTCTTGAATGGGCCGACCATGTCCAATCCCCAAACGGTGAAGGGCCAAGTGAGGGGAATGGTCTTGAGTGCTGAAGCCGGCATGTGTTGCTTGGAGCTGAAGAGTTGGCACCCTTTGCAATGTTTAACCAATTCTTTGGCGTCATCCAAAGCAGTCGGCCAAAAGAAACCATGGCGGAAGGCTTTGGCGACGAGTAATCTTGAGGCCGCATGGTGGCTGCATTCTCCTTGGTGGATGTCTCTGAGGATTGCAATGCCCTTCTCTTGCTCGACGCATCGCTGGAGGACTCCAGTGACACTGCGCTTGACGAGCTCTCTGTTGACGATTGTGTACGCTCCGGCTCGGCATTGGACTTGTCTTGCCTCTGTCTTATCAGCCGGAAGATCTTGGTTCACTAGGAAGTTGAGGATGGGCTGCGCCCATGATGGTGCTGTGACTTCTTCTATTGCCAACACTGCTACTACGACCAGGGCGGGCGGGCTGGGCAGTGAAATGCTGGAGTCGGCCGCCGCCTATTGTGTTGGCACGGTTCCCAGGCCGGCTACCGCAGTCCCCGAGCCGGGTATAGCAGTCCCCGGGTCGGGCGTAACTACGGAAGTCCCCGAGCCGCTTGCTGACGTCCCTGGGCCGACTGCCGAAGCCCCCAGGGCACCCGTCTGGTTCTTCGAGCCGGACCCGGCTGCGTTGGGGTCAGGCGGCATGAAGATGGAGTCAGATTCTGGAGATGGCTTGATAGACGGTTTGAGGAGGCATTGTAGAGAGACGCCGGTTGGTATTGCTTGCCGAGTGGAGCCTATTCAAGCCAGGGCATCGGCCGGCTCGTTGTCGGCTCGTGGTACATGGAGGAACTCGCATCCTTCAAAATACCCACTGATTTGATGAACAAGGAAGCGGTAGCTTGCCATATTTGTGTCCTTGGCATCCCGGTCGCCGGATGATTGCTGGACCACCAAGTCCGAGTCGCCATAACATAGGATCCGGCGAATGCCGAGTTCTTTGGCAAGCCGGAGCCCGTGTATGAGCGCCTCGTACTCGGCCACGTTGTTGGAGGCGGCAAAGTGAATTTGCAACATGTATCTGAGCTTGTCGCCTTTGGACCCGTCGAAGTGCATGCGCCGGTGAGTGGAGTCGGGAGCCGGCGGCAGGTACTGGGTCTCGGCCCAGTCGATGAGGAAGTCGGCCAGTGCTTGGGACTTGATGGCGGTGTGGGGCTGGTAGAAGATCGTGTAAGGGGCCAGCTCGATGGCCCATTTCGCCACCCGGCCGGATGCATCCCAGCTGCCTATGATCTCGGCCAGCGGGGCAGTGCATACGACCGTGATGGGATGCTCTTGGAAATAGGGCTTCAGCTTCTTGGCGGCGAAGTACACGCCGTAGCACATCTTCTGGTAGTGTGGGTAGTTCTGCTTCGAGGCGGACAGCACCTCACTCAAATAGTACACTGGCCTCTGGACCGGCTGGGCTCGGCCCTCTTTTAGGCGTTGGACTACAATGACGGTGCTGACCACCCGGCTGGTTGCGGCAATGTAGAGGAACATGGGCTCTTTCTCAGTCGGCGCCGCCAGGACAGGCGGTGTGGCCAGCATCTTCTTCAGCTCATGAAAAGCTTGGTCGGCCTGGTCATTCCACTCGAAATGAGTGGTCTTCTTCATGAGATGGTAGAGGGGGAGGGCCTTCTCTCTGAGCCGGCTGATGAAGCGGTTCAGGGAGGCCAAGCATCCGGTGAACTTCTGGATGTCTCGAAGCTTGGTGGGAATCGCCATTCTCTCAATGGCCTTGATCTTCACCAGGTTGCATTCGATACTGCGTTCGGAGACCAGGAAACCTAGGAGCTCGCCGGCTGGCACTCCGAACACGCATTTCTTGGGGTTGAGCTTGATTTGGAACCAGCGTAGGTTCTCAAATGTTTCTTTGAGGTCTTCCAGCAGAGTGTCGCGCTTCTCCGTCTTCACCACAATGTCGTCTACGTAGACGTGGGCGTTTCTGCCGAGCTGCTTGAGGAGGCACTTCTGCATGCAACGCTGAAAAGTGGCACCGGCATTCCTCAAGCCGAATGTCATAGTCAGGTAGCAGAAGGCTCCGAATGGTGTGATGAAGGCGGTCTTCAGGTGGTCTGCTGGGTCTAGCTTTATCTGGTGGTATCCTGAGTAAGCATCCAAGAAACTCAACAGCTCGCATCCGGCCGTGGAGTCTATCACTTGGTCAATCCTCGGTAGGGCAAAGGGATCTTTGGGGCAGGCCTTGTTGAGGCTTGTGTAGTCTATACACATGCGCCACTTGTTGTTCTTCTTTAACATGAGGACCGGGTTGGCAAGCCACTCTGGAAAGAAAACTTCCATAATGAAGCCGGCTGCCAGAAGCCGGGCTATCTCTTCTCCCACAATCCTTCTTTTTTCCTCCGACAGTCGGCGGAGGGGTTGTTTGACTGGTTTTGTGTCTTCTCGGACATGTAGTTTGTGCTCGGCGAATTCCTTCGGAACACCCGGCATGTCCTTGGGGGACCATGCGAAGATGTCCCGATTCTCATGGAGGAAATCGGCGAGCTCGCCTTCCTTGCCCTGATGACGGCAAACCTCTCTGGGTGCTCAGGGTCAAGAGGTATCTTTTTCGTCTCTTTGGCCGGCTGGAAAGAACCTTGGGCATCACACTCCTTGGGATCGGGGGACAGGACCGACTGCTTGCCGGCCATGGCCACGACCCGGTCCAACATCTTCTTCTCTTCGGCAATCACAAGGGACTCGGCTAGCCGGCTGCTGACGGCGGCGCATGTCGTGGTTCTAAGTCTGACAGTGAGGTAGGGGGGTGTGTATGAGGAGGCTAGACCTTAGCTATTGGGAAGTTGTAAGCACGCAAGGTTTACGAGTTCAGGCCCTTCTCGGAGGAAGTAACAGCCCTACGTCTCGGTGCCCGGAGGCGGTCGACTGGATTATGCGTGTGTAAAATGACAGGGGTGCGAACCCTTGATACTGAGGAGGGGGATGGCTTATATAGAGTTCGCCAGCCCTCTCCTGCCCTCAGTAATGCGGGGTTTAAGGTACATTTAAGGTGGGGCGTTACTGATAACGTCCCTAATAAAGTGTCATAATAATCATAAAGACTACTTAATAGCCGACCGTTTGCCTGCGGAGTGACTTGAGGTCTTCTGGCAGTCGAGTGGTTGGCTTCTTGGTCGAGTGACAGCTTCTTGGTCGAGTGTCTTCAACCCGTCGAGTGGGATATCTTCAAGTTGATTGAAAGGTGACTTCTTCTAAGGATGTCCTACGGTAGGGCTCTTTAGGACGGGTCCGTGTCCCTACCGTAGGTACATGGCTTCATCATTAGCCCCCGAACGAATCGAGGCTAGAGTGAGAAAAGGGGTTAGGGACCTTTCCGACTGATTCTTCGGGTTATATGGGTGCTTCGTTCTGGGTTGACTGTCACAGATGACGTCATTAACCTCTTTCAGTCGCCTTGATCCGTTCCAGGCCTTTCGTCGAATGGATTTCTTTACCTGTGAGGCATCGAGCGCCGGTGTGCGTGGGATTTCCGTTTTGTCAAGTTGTTCTGCAGCCAGCGGAGATCGCGGGATTCGGATTTTTTGGGAAGCGCGCGGAACGGGGGCGGCCGCAGTAATCGGGAGCGATAGTGCGAAGGCTCCTCGATCTCCGTGCCGCCTTTTTCGCCACGTACTACGCGCGCGCCTGCCACAAGATTTGACTGGATAGCTTGGGCCTACCTGTCAGCCACTCGGAAGCGGCCCCTTATAAGTTGCTGGCTCGGAGTCCTCCAACAGTGCACGTGCTCATCTCTTCTCCTTCTTTCTCTCTTTCTCCGTAGCCTCCCCTACTTCCTTCGCTCTCGCCCAGCCACCGCAAACCAGCTCGAGATCTCGCCGGCGACGATGGTGAAGGGCAAGACGACCGCTCTGGAGCGCGCGAAGAAGGCGGCGGTGGCGGGGAAGGGGAAGAAGTCTGCGCGCGACGGATCTTCCTCTCGGACGGCCCTGCCCAAAGGTTGGATCCAGGGCGACTGGATGCCATCGGTGCTCCGTCGGGAGGATCTTGACGACCTGGTCGAGGGGGAGCCATCCCTCACAAGGCTGCGCGTCTTCCGGGGGGAGAGATCGAACCCCAACCTTGCGACGGTGAGTGCGTGCTCCTGGCCACTCACATCGACCGAGGGTTTTCTCTGCCGCCCCATTCTTTCTTCCGCAACTTCTTGAACTTCTTCGGAGCGCAGCTCCATCACTTTACCCCAAACTCTATAGTCTATCTCGCCACTTTTATTTCGATGTGTGAGGCGTTCCTGGGTTGCCGCCCACACTGGGGGCTCTTCAAGCACATCTTCACCTGTCGCTCTCAGTCGGTTAAGAAGGCCAAGTCGAGTGACGAGAGGACACAAGTGATCCAGCTGTGCGGGGGCTTGGCGATCCAGACGAGGGGGAAGAGCTGTTTCCCATCCATTACTTTCCCGGAGTCAGTCCGAGGCTGGCAGGCGACTTGGTTCTACTGCCAGGATCAGGTGACTCCAGGGCAGTCGACTGGGCTCCCACCTTTCACCCTCGACCGAGCCGAAAAGCCTGCTTCTTTGAAGGTGACGCCTGAAGAAAAGGCCCAGGTCAAGATACTGGCGGGTCGAGTGGTTGAACTTGTCCGTGAGGGCGTGACGGGGATGGATCTGCTGGAAGTCTTCCTCAAGAGGCGAATCCAACCGCTCCAGGCTCGGGACCACCCGATGTGGCTGTACTCTGGCCTCGAGGACACCACTCGGATCCACCCGGAGGAGGTCACCGACGAGATGTTGGAGGGGTGGCTGTCAAGCATCACGGGGAACAAGGACAACCCCCAAGGAGCTAGGAGGGTCATTCCACTCGACAGCTCGTATGAGGTCGACCAGGTGCGCTTTTATGTTTCCGACTGAAATCTTTGTTTTCTGCATTGGTCTTCTTTCGAGCAGGTCGATTGACTTTTCGTTTTGTCTGTTGTCTTTCAGGCGACCACTGAGATGTACTCGACACCCAATGGGGCACAGGGGTCGACTGAGGAAGGAGAAGGGAGCGGAGGCGAGAGCGGGGATGACCAGGGTGAGTGGGAGTCAGATGGTGAAGGAGAGGGGGGCCATGACGTCTTCTCCAGCGAAGAGGAGGAGGAGGAGACCGAACCCCCCGCCTGGAAAGGCGATCCAAGCTCGCACACGACCCGGCGCAGGGACGTGGCCAGGCGAGTGCCTCCGTCGGGCCGTCGTCAAAACGCCCTCGGACTTCTTCTCCCACACCGACTGGGAAGGTCCCCAAGCAACCACGCACGACGCTATCCAAGCCGCCCAAGACTCTGCCCAAGATGAAGATAACGGTCCCTGTTATTTCCGGGTAATAAAGCTTATTTTCCTTCATCGATGGAGGACGGATCCTCGGTCGACTCGGTAAGCTAACTGGCTGATTCTTCGAAATTTGCAGCGCTGCTACCTCCGAGGTCTCTGCCAAAGACGACGACCAAGAGATGGGGGATGCTGTTACCTCCAACCCTGGTACGATTATTGATGTTCTGTTTTTTGAGTCGACTGGTCATTTCTTGCAATTCTGGTCGATTGAAAGTTCTTCCTGCAGCCCCTCCTCATGTTATCGACCTCCCGGACGACGACGACAATGAACCGCTGAGGATAGGGAGGACTAAGAGGCCGTCGGCTGACAGGACTCCCCAGCCTACTCCGGCGCCTGAGACCGTGGCTCGGGATGGTGGCGATGCCCCTTGGGCTTCTGTGACCTTTGCCAATCCCCTGTCGAGTGCGCAGCCCTCGGCGTCGACTGCCAATCCAACTTCGCTTTTTGTCGCGTACCCTGTCCCTGAAGACGAAGTGGCCGCTGCGAAGGAGGCTATACGCCAGGCGGGGGTCATGATGGAACAGGTGAAGAAGGCTCGGGAGGCCAGCCAGGCAGCTTACGACGCAAGTTCGGCGCTTCAGAGCAATGTCCAGGCCAGTCGACTTGATACTTGATTATTTGAAGAGTCTTTCTCCCTCTCTCTTTTTTTTGAAGATCTTTGTATCTGTACACCCACTGGGTGTGTTTTCTCCTTCTTGGACTAGTGGGGGCACGCTGAGTGCACCCACTGGGTGTAGTCCCCGAGACTACGGTGGACTGCTGGCAGTCGACTGTAGTCTTTACATTGCGTTTCTGAATCTGTATTCCTTTCTCGACCTGGTCGAGTCATGTCGAATCGATCTGTGTCCGGTCAACTGCGGACACTCGCCTTTTTTAAGGCCAGTGGGGGCACGCTGAGTGCACCCACTGGGTGTAGTCCCCGAGACTACTGTCGAATGTTTTTGATTCGGCTGTAGTCTTAGAAACGTCACCTTTTTCCCTTAGTTACTCGGAAGCAACTTATCTTGTATGACTGAATTTTCCTTTTGCAGAAATCTTGTGAACTTGCGTCTCGCTATACTGAGTTGGAGAAGCAGCGGATTCAACTGACTCTCGATCTGGAACTGGCCAGAACGGAGTTGCAGAAGGTCAGAGATGGTGTTGCTGGTAAGACGACCTTGTCAACTGGTTTTGTTTTAGGCTTGGGTATCTTTCTGCTGTTTCTGAACTAATCATCGTTTCTCTTGCAGGAGAACTGAGCGAGGCCCTGGCGAAGAAGGATCGGGACTTGGCTGCTGCCCACAAGGAGGCTGATGACAAGATCGCACTGGCTGAACAGAAGCTGGCTTCGGTCAGCCAGATAGAACATGAGAACACCAAGCTGAAGGCCGCTCTGAATGAAGCCAACAGGGAGTGCTCGCATTGGAAGAAGAAGCACCTCACCCTGGGCGAGCAGATGGAAGGCGTCGCTCGCAGGAGGGACGACCTAGAGAGCTACCTGAGGAGTCTCGCCAAGACGCTGTACATCAAGCTCGAAGGTGCGCGTTCAATTCCGACTGGATTTCTTTTGTGTCGACTCAGTTTGCGATCGTTGGCTTATCTTTGGGTCTTGTATGCAGAATTTTGTCAGAACTTCAAAGAGGAGACCGGGCGGATTGAAACGGGTTTGGACCCAATCAACTCTCCGGTGAAAGATGATGCTGCCATGAATCTGCTCCGACTGGAATCTCGAATCGACGACGCCGTGGATTACTTGGCTCGGCTGAAGGTTGCCATGTCGCGGATCGACTCGACACTTTGGCCAGAGTCTACGCTCCAGAACAATCTCGAGTCTCTGGTGGCTCGACTTGACAGAATCCCCGATCGAGTGCAGGAGTGGAAGAAATCTTCTGCCCGGTGCGGCGCTAATGTGGCTCTATCTTTAGTCCGCGTCCATTGCAAGGAGGCGCGAGAAGAAAAGTTGGTTGTCATCCAAGTCGCCAATACCAAGAGGCACAGCTTTCAAGACTTCATGGAGACCTTCATTGCTGCTGCCACTCGTATTGCGGACGGAATCGACCTGGATGAGTTCGTCGCCCCTGCCAGTCCTCCTCCTGAGGAATGAAAAAGAACTTTTATGCCTTTCCTTAAATTTGCCTCGGAATGCCGAGTGGATTTGTAATCGTTTAAACTCTGCCGAGCCGAGGGCTCGAGTACTTTGATTCGGGGCCTGGGGCCTTTTAAGCTTTATCCAAACTTAATTTCTTGCTGAATGTCTTCGTGGTTTTGATCTGTCATGTAGGACTTTTGGTCTTGTATTCAGACGAGTACTGGACTGCAGCTCAGTCCCCGAGTGGGAGGATCGCTCTCCACTCGGTAGGATTTTTTGAAACTTAGGCGAGCGCTTGACTGCAGCTAAGTTCCCGAGTGGGAGAACTTAGGCGAGTACTAGACTACAGCTAAGCCCCCGAGTGGGAGGATTGCTCTCCACTCGGTAGGATTTTTGAAACTTAGGCGAGCGCTTGACTGCAGCTAAGTTTCTGAGTGGGAGAACTTAGGCGAGTACTGGACTGCAGCTAAGCCCCCGAGTGGGAGGATTGCTCTCCACTCGGTAGGATTTTTGAAACTTAGGCGAGCGCTTGACTGCAGCTAAGTTTCCAAGTGGGAGAACTTAGGCGAGTACTGGACTGCAGCTAAGCCCCTGAGTGGGAGGATTGCTCTCCACTTGGTAGGATTTTTGAAACTTAGGCGAGCGCTTGACTGCAGCTAAGTTTCCGAGTGGGAGAACTTAGGCGAGTACTGGACTGCAGCTAAGCCCCCGAGTGGGAGGATTGCTCTCCACTCGGTAGGATTTTTGAAACTTAGGCGAGCGCTTGACTGCAGCTAAGTTTCCGAGTGGGAGAACTTAGGCGAGTACTGGACTGCAGCTAAGCCCCTGAGTGGGAGGATTGCTCTCCACTCGGTAGGATTTTTGAAACTTAGGCGAGTGCTTGACTGCAGCTAAGTCTTCGAGTGGGAGAACTTAGGCGAGTACTGGACTCTAGCTAAGCCCCCGAGTGGGAGGATTGCTCTCCACTCGGTAGGATTTTTGAAACTTAGGCGAGCGCTTGACTGCAGCTAAGTTTCCGAGTGGGAGAACTTAGGCGAGTACTGGACTGCAGCTAAGCCCCCGAGTGGAAGGATTGCTCCCCACTCGGTAGGATTTTTGAAACTTAGGCGAGCGCTTGACTGTAGCTAAGTTCCCGAGTGGGAGAACTTAGGCGAGTACTGGACTGCAGCTAAGCCCCGAGTGGGAGGATTGCTCTCCACTCGGTAGGATTTTTTAAACTTAGGCGAGCGCTTGACTGCAGCTAAGTTTCCGAGTGGGAGAACTTAGGCGAGTACTGGACTGCAGCTAAGCCCCCGAGTGGGAGGATTGCTCTCCACTTGGTAGGATTTTTGAAACTTAGGCGAGCGCTTGACTGCAGCTAAGTTTCCGAGTGGGAGAACTTAGGCGAGTACTGGACTGCAGCTAAGCCCCCGAGTGGGAGGATTGCTCCCCACTCGGTAGGATTTTTGAAACTTAGGCGAGCGCTTGACTGCAGCTAAGTTCCCGAGTGGGAGAACTTAGGCGAGTACTGGACTGCAGCTAAGCCCCCGAGTGGGAGGATTGCTCTCCACTCGGTAGGATTTTTTAAACTTAGGCGAGCGCTTGACTGCAGCTAAGTTTCCGAGTGGGAGAACTTAGGCGAGTACTGGACTGCAGCTAAGCCCCCGAGTGGGAGGATTGCTCTCCACTCGGTAGGATTTTTGAAACTTAGGCGAGCGCTTGACTGCAGTTAAGTTTTCGAGTGGGAGAACTTAGGCGAGTACTGGACTGCAGCTAAGCCCCCGAGTGGGAGGATTGCTCCCCACTCGGTAGGATTTTTTAAACTTAGGCGAGCGCTTGACTGCAGCTAAGTTTCCGAGTGGGAGAACTTAGGCGAGTACTGGACTGCAGCTAAGCCCCCGAGTGGGAGGATTCCTCTCCACTCGGTAGGATTTTTTAAACTTAGGCGAGTGCTTGATTGCAGCTAAGTCTCCGAGTGGGAGAACTTAGGCGACTACTGGACTGCAGCTAAGCCCCCGAGTGGGAGGATCGCTCTCCACTCGGTAGGATTTTTTAAAACTTAGGCGAAACGGATTCGCGGCCAAGTCACCCACTGGGGGTTTTTGAATGCAAACAAAGTGACAGCTATTATTGGCACACTCTTGTCTTTGATAAAAATTAACTATAGAAATTATTCTTCTTATTACATCTCAAAAGGAGAGCTCAGGTGTAAAAGGGGCGGAGCAGTTCCGCGTTCCAAGCCCGTGGCTCGTCGATCTGGCGATCGACGTTGTAGAGGCGGTATGCTCCATTGTGGAGGACTCTGGTGACTATGAAAGGGCCTTCCCAAGTAGGAGCAAGTTTGTGTGGCTTCTGTTGATCCACTCGGAGGACCAGATCCCCTTCTTGGAAGGCTCGACTTTTCACATTTCGGGCATGAAAACGGCGCAAGTCTTGCTGATAAATGGTCGATCTGATCATGGCCATCTCCCTTTCTTCTTCTAAGAGGTCGACTGCGTCTTGCCGGGCCTGCTCTGCTTCATCTTTGGTGTAAAGTTCGACTTGGGGTGCATTATGAAGAAGATCACTCGGTAGGACGGCTTCGGCTCCATAAACCAGGAAGAATGGAGTCCTTCGAGTCGACCGGTTAGGGGTGGTCCTTAGTCCCCAAAGAACTGACGGAAGCTCGCCGACCCAAGCGCCTGCCGCGTGCCTGAGATCGCGCATCAGCCGAGGCTTTAGTCCTTTGAGAATCAGACCGTTTGCTCTCTCTGCCTGTCCATTCGACTGGGGATGAGCGACCGAAGCGTAGTCGACTCGTGTGCCTTGAGAAGCGCAAAATGCTCTGAACTCGTCCGAATCAAAGTTTGACCCGTTATCAGTGATGATGCTATGCGGGACTCCATATCTGAATGTTAGCCCTCTGATGAAACTGATAGCAGTGCCAGCATCAAGGTTCTTGATGGGCTTAGCTTCGATCCATTTGGTAAATTTGTCGACTGCCACAAGTACATGAGTGAATCCACTCCTGCCCGTTCTTAGGGGACCAACCATGTCCAATCCCCAGACGGCAAAGGGCCAGACGAGCGGAATGGTCTTCAGGGCTGATGCGGGCTTGTGCGACATGTTGGAGTAGAACTGGCACCCTTCACACTTGTCGACTATCTCTTTTGCCATCTCATTTGCTCTTGGCCAGTAAAATCCAGCTCGGTATGCTTTAGCCACAATAGTCCGAGAGGATGCATGGTGACCGCAGGTCCCCGAGTGGATATCATTAATGATTATCTGACCCTCTTCTGGCGTTATGCATTTCTGGCCGACTCCGGTCGCACTCTCTCTGTACAGTTGTCCCCTTATGACTGTGAAGGCCTTAGATCGGCGGACGATCTGTCGAGCCTCCTCCTCGTCCTCCGGAAGTTCTTTCCTTAGGATATATGCGATGTACGGTATTGTCCAGTCAAGGGTGATTGCCAAGACTTCCATGATTAGGTCGACCACTGCAGGTACTTCAACTTCGGTCGGATCTGTGGCACTTTTTGGCTGCGGGGGCTCTTCTGTGAAAGGATCCTCTTGGACTGACAGTGAGTGAATGTGTTCCAAGAACGCGTTGCTTGGAATGGCTTCTCTCTTGGAGCCTATCTTTGCCAAGTCGTCAGCTGCCTGATTTTTCAGTCGGGGGATGTGGTGGAGCTCTAACCCCTCGAACTTCTTCTCTAGCTTTCGCACTGCATTGCAATACCCAGTCATTGCCGGACTCCTGACGTCCCACTCCTTCATCACTTGATTAACCACCAGATCTGAGTCGCCATAGACCATGAGGCAACGGACGCCGAGTGAAATGGCCATGCGCAACCCATACAAAAGTGCCTCATACTCTGCTTCGTTATTGGAGGAATCAAAGTGAATCTGGAGAACATATCTGAGCTTATCTCCTCGGGGGGAGACCAAAACTACTCCTGCGCCCGAACCATTCAGCATCTTGGATCCATCGAAGAACATAGTCCAGTGTTCCAAGTGAACTTGAGTCGGAAGTTGATGTTCAATCCACTCGGCGATGAAATCCGCGATTGCTTGGGACTTGATGGCCTTCTTTGCTTCAAACTTGATATCTAAAGGAAGGAGTTCAATCGCCCACTTGGCCACTCGACCAGTTGCGTCTCTGTTATGCAGGATCTCTGATAATGGGGCGTCGCTGACGACTGTAATGGAGTGGTCAGAGAAATAATGTGCAACTTTCTTTGTGGTCATATAAATCCCATATACAAGCTTCTGGTAGTGGGGGTATCTTTGTTTTGAAGGTGTCAAAACTTCAGACACATAATATACCGGGCGTTGAACTTTGAAGGCCTTCCCTTCCTCTTCCCGCTCGACCGTAAGTACTGTACTGACAACTTGACCTGTGGCTGCAATGTAAAGCAACAGAGGCTCTTTGCTGATTGGGGCAGCCAGCACCGGCTGGGTGGAGAGCAGAGCTTTGAGCTCTGCAAACGCTGCATCAGCTTCTGGAGTCCACTCGAACTTGTCAGACTTCTTCATCAGTCGGTAAAGAGGCAACGCTTTTTCACCAAGTCGAGAAATGAATCGACTTAAGGCGGCCAAGCAGCCTGTAAGCTTTTGGACATCATGCACATGTACGGGACGCTTCATCCGGAGTATGGTGCCAATTTTTTCAGGATTGGCGTCGATTCCTCATTCGGAAACGAGAAAACCGAGTAGCTTTCCACCTGGAACTCCGAAAGTGCACTTTGACGGACTGAGCTTGATATCGTACCTCCTGAGGTTGGCAAAGGTTTCGGCAAGGTCATCCGCAGGTCGGAACCTTTCCGGGACTTGACCACGATATCATCCATGTATGCCTCCACATTCCGACTGATTTGAGTGAGTAAACACTTCTGGATCATTCTCATGAATGTGGCTCCGGTGTTCTTGAGGCCGAATGGCATGGTGACGTAACAGAAGCATCCGAATGGAGTGATGAAAGCTGTTTTGATTTCGTCGGGCCTATACAGACGGATCTGATGGTACCCGGAGTAGGCATCTAGAAAAGACAATCTCTCGCATCCCGCAGTTGAGTCGACAATTTGGTCGATGCGAGGGAGAGGAAAATGATCTTTCGGGCAGGCCCGATTGATATGTTTGAAATCAATGCACATACGGAGTGACTTGTCCTTCTTGGGGACCATAACGACATTGGCGAGCCACTCGGAGTGGTAAATCTCTCGGATGAACTCAGCTGCTAAGAGCCGAGCCACTTCCTTGCCAATGGCTTGTTTCTTCTGGACGGCGGACCGTCGAAGATGTTCCTTCACGGGCTTGAACTTCGGGTCGACTCGCAGACGGTGCTCAGCCAGCCCCCTGGGAACTCCAGGCATGTCAGATGGTTTCCATGCGAATATGTCCCAGTTCTCACGGAGGAGCTGGATGAGCGCTTCTTCCTATTTGGAGTCGAGCGTCGTCGAGATGTGAGTCGGAGCAGCGTCGGGATTGGTCGGGTGAATGTGGACTGTCTTTGTTTTGCCAGCCGACTGAAAAGCTGACTCGGAGGCAGGCTTCTTAGCCCGCAGCAATTCACTCAGGTCGGCCGCCCTTTGGTACTCTTTCAGCTCGACCACTGCCATCTGAGCGTCGGCGATCTTTGATACCTTCTGAAAACATTCTTTTGCTTTCTTCCGGTTGCCCGTAATAGTGATCACACCTTTGGGGCCAGGCATCTTTAATTTAAGATACACGTAACATGGTCGAGCCATGAAGCGTGCGTAAGCTGGCTTGCCCAAAATGGCGTGATAAGCACTCTGGAAGTCCACAACTTCAAATGTCAACTTTTCCTTGCGGTAATTCTTTGAATCACCAAAAACCACATCAAGAGCAATCTGGCTGAGCGACTCAGCTTTCTTGCCAGGAATGACTCCGTGGAAGCTCATGTTACTGGTACTGAGTCTGGACATCGGAATGCCCATTCCTTTCAAAGTTTCAGCGTACAGTATGTTCAGGCCACTGCCGCCATCCATCAGGACTTTGGTCAGTCGAGTGCCTTCGACAACTGGATCGACCACCAAAGCTTGCCTCCCAGGGGTGGCAATGTGCGTCGGGTGATCAGACTGGTCGAATGTGATGGCAGTCTGAGACCACTTCAGGTAACTGGGTGTCGCCGGGGCAACCATGTTCACCTCACGGTTAATGACTTTCAGTCAACTTTTGCTTTCGACATCAGCAAAAATCATCAAGGTGGAATTGACTTGGGGGTATCCATCGTCACTATCCTCCTTGTCCTCAACTCTGTCTGGTTCTTTTTCCTTATCCTTGGGCTGCTTGCCCTGGAACTGCTGAATCAGAAGCCGACACTGTCGAGTGGTATGCTTCGAGAAAATAAAATTCCCTTCTTCATCTTTCTTGGTGTGGATGTGACATGGCAGGTCCAAAACATCATTCCCATCCTGATCTTTAACCTTCTTGGGCTTCCATGTGCCCTTGGGTTTTCCCTTGAAGTTTCCCTGGGCCACAGCCAGGGCCTCCCTAGGGGCGGCTGGATCGGCCTTCCGCTTCTGCTTCCGACTGGAGTTTCCTCTGGTTTCTTGGGCGACTGATTTGAGTTTGCCACTTCGGAGTCGGTCCTCGTCTTCTCCATTAGCGTACTTGGTGGCAATCTCCATCATCCGATTCAGTGACATCTCTCCAGTTCGGCCAAACTTCAGATTCAACTCCCTGTATTTGACGCCTTCTTTAAAAGCGCAAACTGCTTGATGGTCTGGCACGTTCTCGACCGAGTGGTGCAGTGTGATCCACCTCTGGATGTATTCTCTCAGAGTTTCATTTGGCATCTGCACGCAAGACCGCAGCTCCGTAAGGCCTGCAGGGCGCTTGCACATCCCTTCAAAGGTTGTGATAAACACTCGGGAGAGATCCTCCCAAGTGTAAATGCTGCTGGGTGCCAACTGATTCAGCCACGCCCTAGCTGAGCCTTCCAACATGAGAGGTAAATGCTTCATGGCCACCTCATCATTGCCGTCGCCAATCTGCACAGCCACTCGGTAATCTTCGAGCCACGTGTCAGGCTTGGATTCACCGGTGAACTTGCTGACTCCAGTCGCCAGCCTGAAGTTGGGAGGGATCACCGCGGCCCTGATGGCTCGACTGAAACATTCAGGCCCCGAGGCATGTGCTCTGCTGCCGGTGGGCGTATCTCTGTTGTGGCCCTCTCGATGAGCCCTGTTCCTGTCCACCAGACCTTGAATGAGGATGGATCTCGCGTCAAAGCCTGGGTCTCTGGGGTCGACTGGGATCCTCTGCCCAACGTTATGGGGGCGCCTGTCATCTCGATGTCGAGGTGCATACGATCCACTCCTCGGGGGAGGGGACGGCACTCGACGTCTATCATCACGGTCGGGTCGGTGATCATACTGTTCATTCCTCCTATACTGATCGTGCCGGTCTCCACGTCCCTCATGCCTTGGGGGCGATCTCGGGCTGTGAGCCGATTGGACGGTTTCCGTTGCAACGGATCGACTGTGGATCCTGTCCCGCGACTGAGAGACGGCGGAATTCTGATTTCCCGCCGCTCGGAGCAATGCTCTCATCTGCAACAATCCTCTGCCAGCCTCTGACTGAGAGGGCTGGATTGACTCTGCTATGCGGGCCGCGGCAGCCAAATTCTGAACCGGAGTTCGGTATACCTGCGGTGGTGGGAAGAGCTGACGTCGACTGGATTCGGGAGCTTGCTGTTGTCGACTGGACTCGGGAGCCCGCTGACGCGCTCGCTCATCGAGAGCTCGCTGTAAATTCTCCAGTCGAGTGCGCTCGGCCAGATTAGCCAAGCGCGCGTCCTCCAAGGCCCGGGCCTCAGGGGTTTCTCCAACAATAGGAGTGTAGAGCGCGTCCATGTTCTGGCGACGAAGCTCCTCCCGCTGCAATGACGTAAGAGGCTCGGGGAGGTATTCATCGTGGGGATGCGACGGATCGCCTCTATCTGCACCACTATCAGCGCGGTGGAATCCAGGAGGACTGCGTGTCCCCTCGACCGCCAGAACCTCCACCAAAGGGTCGCTACTATCGCACTCGGATGCGGTCTCCGCGGAGCCAGTCGACAGATCAAACAGGCTGCAGAGGGATTCGTCGGGCTCGATCGCCGCGACTTGTGGGACCGCTGACTGGCGGGCCGCGGCGCACTTCACCCACCGCTGGAGTCTCGACCGACCTGAGCGCTTGCGCTGGCGGGAGACAGGACGGGGAGATGACACGGGAGTCGACCGATATGGGGTCGACGGCTGCCGCAGGAGGACGCCACGGACGCACGCGTGGAAGTGCGTCGCACCGCGGACGGGGAGCGCGTCAACATCGAGCGGCGCCTCCTGGAGCCAGGCGGAGTCGTCGGCGATGAAAGTGAGTGCGCCGAGACGGATCTCGCGGCCCTCTACCAAAGCTCCACAGGAAAACATGATCAAGTGGATCGAAAAAATTGCAACTTCTCCAATTAGGCGCTAAGACTAATGCCCCACGGTGGGCGCCAACTGTCGTGGTTCTAAGTCTGATAGTGAGGTTGGGGGTGTGTATGAGGAGGCTAGACCTTAGCTATTGGGAAGTTGTAAGCACGCAAGGTTTACGAGTTCAGGCCCTTCTCGGAGGAAGTAACAGCCCTACGTCTCGGTGCCCGGAGGCGGTCGACTGGATTATGCGTGTGTAAAATGACAGGGGTGCGAACCCTTGATACTGAGGAGGGGGATGGCTTATATAGAGTTCGCCAGCCCTCTCCTGCCCTCAGTAATGCGGGGTTTAAGGTACATTTAAGGTGGGGCGTTACTGATAACGTCCCTAATAAAGTGTCATAATAATCATAAAGACTACTTAATAGCCGACCGTTTGCCTGCGGAGTGACTTGAGGTCTTCTGGCAGTCGAGTGGTTGGCTTCTTGGTCGAGTGTCTTCAACCCGTCGAGTGGGATATCTTCAAGTTAATTGAAAGGTGACTTCTTCTAAGGATGTCCTACGGTAGGGCTCTTTAGGACGGGTCCGTGTCCCTACCGTAGGTACATGGCTTCATCAGCGCACTCGGAGGACTTCTTGTAATCGCCGGCTATGGTGATGATGCCCTTGGTGCTCGGCATCTTCATCTTGAGGTATGCATAGTGGGGAACCGCCATGAACCTGGCCAAGGCAGGTCGGCCAAGCAACGCATGGTAGGGGCTCTCCAGGTCCACCACTACAAACCAGATCGCTTCCCGACGAAAATGCTCCTTGTCCCCAAAGAGTACATCAATCTTGATCTTGCCAATGGGGGCGCAGGACAAGCCGGGTACGATGCCATGGAATACTGTCTGAGTAGGCATGAGTTTCTTCGTCTTGACATTCAGCTTCTCCAGGGTGTCACGGTACAAGATGTTGATGCTTCTCCTGCCGTCTATCAACACACGGGAGAAACGGGTGGCGTGTCTGTTCGTTGCAATGGTGGCATCCAGAACCAACGCATAAGAGCCGGGAGACGGCATCACCTCTGGGTGGTCGGCCCGGCTCCAGCTGATAGGTTTTTCTGACCAATGCATGTGCTCGGCGGGGGTGGCAGTGACCATGCTGACTTCCTGGTGCTCTCAGCGCTTGCTGCGCCGGTCTTCGGGCTGGCTTGTAAAGACGATATAGGCTGCATGCTCGTCGGGGAACTCATTATGCACGGCTCCAACTGCGGGCCGAGCGGCTGGCGGCTGCGGAGCCGGAGGCGGCGGGCCGGCAGGTGGAGGCGGCATGAGCCCTTCGCCTTTGGAGATTCGGGTGAGCCAATGGCACTTCCGGGTTGTGTGGTTGGACGGCTTCGCGCCGCTGTGGAATTTGCATGGGGCGTCGAGAGTTTGCTCGTAGGAGAAGGCCGGCTGCCAAGCCAGCCGACCACCCTTGGGTTTCTTGGGCGCGGGCCGCCCTTCGGGCGGCACGTCTTCGACTGTGGCCACCTGCCGACTGGCGGGAGGCGGCGCGGGGCCCTTGCGCTTGTGATCGTTCGGGTGTGGGCGTCGGCCGGAATCCCCAGCCGGCGTCTTGGGCGTCGGGTTGAGTACTTTCCCGGACGCGTCTACTCGGAGCTCAGTCTTCATCGAGGAGTCGGCGGTGGCGTACTTGTCCGCTATGTCCAGAAGCTCGTCGAGGGTAGTCGGCTCGTCGCAGAGAAGCTTGTGCTTGAGGAGGGTGCCTTCTCGGCACCCGGCAGTGAAGTATTCTATGGCTTGCACCTCGTGCACCCCCTCGCAAGAGTTGCGGAGCTCGGCCCAACACGTGAGGTAGTCGCGAGTAGACTCGGCGGGGCCTTGTACGCACAAGGAGAGCTGTCTGGGCTTGGGAGCCCACTTGTAGGTGCTGGTGAAGTTGCGGACGAAAGCTTCTGTGAAATCTAGCCAGCTGTTGATGCTGAAGGGCTTGAGGCTGTTGAGCTAGGTCCGCGCCATGCCTTGCAGCATGAGGGGCACGTACTTCATGGCAACGCGCCTGTTGCCGTTGGCTATGCTAACCGTCGTGGAGTAGTCGATCAACCAATCTTCCGGCTTCACGGAGCCGTTGTACTTGGGCTTGTCTCTCGGGAGCGAGAACCCTTTGGGGAAAGGCTCGTCGCGGATGCAGGGGCTGAAACAAGGCGGACCGACATCGTCTTCTTCTTCCAGCGCCAGGGATCGTGCCAGGCGGTCGATCCGATGGCGGGCGTCGTTCTCGCCGACTCCTTCACAGCGACCTAGTCGGCAGCTGAGAGTCCGATGCGCCACAGGAGGCGAGGTGGGATATCTCTCTCCACGGGGCCGAGGCGGAGGCAGGTTGCCCCGCCATTCCACGGCCCGGGGATGGCCTTCTGCGTCTCGCTCGATGGAGATTCGGGTCTGGCTTTGGCTGGCAGCCGGCTCTTTCTCGTGCCGTGCGCGGGTGTTGCCCATAGTCGGTGTCCGGGATGTCGCGCCGTGATCTCGGCGCGAGGGAGGGCTTTCCGTGCGGGCGTCGGCTTCGTGCCGCCGCGCGGCCGCATCAATTAGCTGCTGGATGCATCTGGTCATGTGGGGGAGTTCTTCGGCCCCCAATCCGTCTAGCTCGTCTACGGCCGCCTGGGCGGCACGCAGGTTCTCGAGTGGAGTGGTATAGACTGGGCGGTCGACCCCCAGTGTGTCGGCGATGACAGCGCCGCGCTGCCTGACAACACCGGCCCGGCTTGGCCCGCCCGGAGCCGGCGTGCCAAAGGCGACGCGGTCGGCTTCGCGCTGGTGGGCCTTAGTGAGGCGTCTTATGGAGGCCAGCCTCCGGCCCTCCGCGAGGAGAGCGAGGCGGCGCGCCTCCAATGCTTCGTCGTCGGCATCAGCCGGGAGCGGGATGGACAAGTCGTGGACCGCCGCGTGTGGGGCGTCGTGGGCGCTCTCGTCAGCAACGCCGCCGTGGCTGATGACCATCACCTCAGTGGTGACAGCATCGCAGCCATCGGTCCGGGGAAGCGGGTCGTTGTAGATCGTGATGTTGGTGGCGAAGGTGTCGAGTGAGGCTGTGTCGGAGTCGACAAGCATCGGGTCGGTGGAGCCAACCGACTCCAAGTCCACAGCAGGCTCGCCAGAGACATGGAGCTGGCCGAGGAGGTTGACGAGGTGGTCGGTGCCCACGTCAGAGGCGAGCTCGTCGGAGATAAGGGTTTCGTCAAGGAGATCGGCGAGGCAGCTCGCCGCGCAGATGCTGGTGACGCCTTGCTGCGCATCATGGCAAGCGCCATCGGGCGTGCCAGGCTGGCTACGCTCGCTGGGGAGGAAGAGGGTTCCCATCCAGAATAGGTCTCCGGACGACGGTGCACCTGGCATCACGGTGGGCGCCAAATGTCGGGTGGTAGGTGCGACATATGCCAACGGGTGGCTTATCATTGTGGGAGCCAGTAAAACATCGCCGGTGCCTGGAAACGGGATGAGGCGAAGACATGCACGCCGGCGAATCTTACCCAGCTTCGGGGCTCTCCGTGGAGATAACACCCCTACTGCTTCTCTGCGGGGTCTCCGCATGATCACTAGATGAACAAGTAGCTACACAATGCTCCTTGAGCTGTTTGGTGGGAGGAGGAAGAAGGGCGCGGCTTGCTCTCTTCTTCTCCTTGCGTGGTGTCTAGAACTAGTTGGGATCAACCCTTTGCATGGGTGTCCCGGGGGGTTTATATATGAAGGAAATATGCCCTAGAGGCAATAATAAAGTTATTATTTATTTCCTTATATCATGATAAATGTTTATTATTCATGCTAGAATTGTATTAACCGGAAACATAATGCATGTGTGAATACATAGACAAACAGAGTGTCACTAGTATGCCTCTACTAGACTAGCTCGTTAATCAAAGATGGTTAAGTTTCCTAACCATGAACAAGGAGTTGTTATTTGATTAACAAGGTCACATCATTAGTTGAATGATCTGATTGACATGACCCATTCCATTAGCTTAGCACCCGATCGATTAGTATGTTGCTATTGCTTTCTTCATGACTTATACATGTTCCTATGACTATGAGATTATGCAACTCCCGTTTACCGAAGGAACACTTTGGGTACTACCAAACGTCACAACGTAACTGGGTGATTATAAAGGAGTACTACAGGTGTCTCCAAAGGTAGATGTTGGGTTGGCATATTTCGAGATTAGGATTTGTCACTCCGATTATCGGAGAGGTATCTCTGGGCCCTCTCGGTAATGCACATCACTTAAGCCTTGCAAGCATTGCAACTAATAAGTTAGTTGCGGGATGATGTATTACGAAACGAGTAAAGAGACTTGCTGGTAACGAGATTGAACTAGGTATTGGATACCGATGATCGAATCTCGGGCAAGTAACATACCGATGACAAAGGGAACAACGTATGTTGTTATGCGGTCTGACCGATAAAGATCTTCGTAGAATATGTAGGAGCCAATATGGGCATCCAGGTCCCGCTATTGGTTATTGACCGGAGACGTGTCTCGGTCATGTCTACATTGTTCTCGAACCGTAGGGTCCGCACGCTTAACGTTACGATGACAGTTATTATGAGTTTATGCATTTTGATGTACCGAATATTGTTCAGAGTCCCGGATGTGATCACGGACATGACGAGGAGTCTCGAAATGGTCGAGACATAAAGATTGATATATTGGAAGCCTATATTTGGATATCGGAAGTGTTCCGGGTGAAATCGGGATTTTACCGGAGTACCGGGAGGTTACCAGAACCCCCCGGGAACCATATGGGCCTTATTGGGCCTTAGTGGAAAGGTGAAAGGGGCAGCCCAAGGTGGGCTGCGCGCCTCCCCCCTCCCCTAGTCCTATTAGGACTAGGAGAGGTGGCCGGCCCCCTTCTCTCTCTCTCTCTCGAGGAATCCTATTAGGTATAGGATTGAGGGGGGAGTCCTACTCCCGGTAGGAGTAGGACTCCTCCTGCGCCCTCCTCCTTGGCCGGCCAGCCCTCCCCCTTGGATCCTTTATATACGGGGGCAGGGGGCACCTCTAGACACACAAGTTGATCATTGAGATCGTTCCTTAGCCGTGTGCGGTGCCCCCTGCCACCATATTCCACCTCAATCATATCGTTGTAGTGCTTAGGCGAAACCCTGCGTCGGTAGAACATCAAGATCGTCATCACGCCGTCGTGCTGACGGAACTCCTCCCTGAAGCTTTGCTGGATCGGAGCCCGGGGGTCGTCATCGAGCTGTACGTGTGCTAAGAACTCGGAGGTGCCGAAGTAACGGTGCTTGGATCGGTCGGATCGGGAAGAAGACGTACGACTACTTCCTCTACGTTGTGTCAACGCTTCCGTTGCGATCTACAAGGGTACGTAGATCAGACTCTCCCCCTCGTTGCTATGCATCACCATGATCTTGCGTGTGCATAGGAAAAATTTTGAAATTACTACATTCCCCAACAGTCGCATCCGAGCCTAGGTTTTATGGTTTGATGTTATTTGCACGAGTAGAACACAAGTGAGTTGTGGGCGATACAAGTCATACTGCCTACCAGCATGTCATACTTTGGTTCGGCGGTATTGTTGGACGAGACGACCCGGACCAACCTTACACGTACGCTTACGCGAAACCGGTTCCCTCGACGTGCTTTGCACATAGATGGCTTGCGGGCGACTGTCTCTCCAACTTTAGTTGAACCAAGTGTGGCTACGCCCGGTCCTTGAGAAGGTTAAAATGGAGTCTATTTGACAAACTATCGTTGTGGTTTTGATGCGTAGGTGAGATGAGTTCTTGCTTAAGCCCATAGCAGCCACGTAAAACTTGCAACAACAAAGTAGAGGACGTCTAACTTGTTTTTGCAGGGCATGTTGTGATGTGAAATGGTCAAGGCATGATGCTAAATTTTATTGTATGAGATGATCATGTTTTGTAACCAAGTTATCGGCAACTGGTAGGAGCCATATGGTTGTCGCTTTATTGTATGCAATGCAATCGCGATGTAATGCTTTACTTTATTACTAATCGGTAGTGATAGTCGTGGAAGCATAAGATTGGCGAGACGACAACGATGCTACGATGGAGATCAAGGTGTCGCGCCGGTGACGATGGTGATCATGACGGTGCTTCGGAGATGGAGATCACAAGCACAAGATGATGATGGCCATATCATATCACTTATATTGATTGCATGTGATGTTTATCCTTTTATGCATCTTATCTTGCTTTGATTGACGGTAGCATTATAAGATGATCTCTCACTAAATTATCAAGAAGTGTTCTCCCTGAGTATGCACCGTTGCCAAAGTTCGTCGTGCCCAGACACCACGTGATGATCGGGTGTGATAAGCTCTACGTCCATCTACAACGGGTGCAAGCCAGTTTTGCACACGCAGAATACTCAGGTTAAACTTGACGAGCCTAGCATATGCAGATATGGCCTCGAAACACAGAGACCGAAAGGTCGAGCATGAATCATATAGTAGATATGATCAACATAACGATGTTCACCATTGAAAACTACTCCATCTCACGTGATGATCGGTTATGGTTTAGTTGATTCGGATCACGTGATCACTTAGAGGATTAGAGGGATGTCTATCTAAGTGGGAGTTCTTAAGTAATTTGATTAACTGAACTTAAACTTATCATGAACTTAGTACCTGATAGTATCTTGCTTGTTTATGTTGATTGTAGATAGATGGCTCGTGCTGTTGTTCCGTTGAATTTTAATGCATTCCTTGAGAAAGCAAAGTTGAAAGATGATGGTAGCAATTACACGGACTGGGTCCGTAACTTGAGGATTATCCTCATTGCTGCTCAGAAGAATTACATCCTGGAAGCACCGCTGGGTGCCAGGCCTGCTGCTGGAGCAACACCAGATGTTATGAACGTCTGGTAGAGCAAAGCTGATGACTACTCGATAGTTTAGTGTGCCATGCTTTACGGCTTAGAATCGGGACTTCAACGACGTTTTGAATGTCATGGAGCATATGAGATGTTCCAGGAGTTGAAGTTAATATTTCAAGCAAATGCCCGAATTGAGAGATATGAAGTCTCCAATAAGTTCTATAGCTGCAAGATGGAGGAGAACAGTTCTGTCAGTGAGCATATACTCAAAATGTCTGGGTATAAAAATCACTTGATTCAGATGGGAGTTAATCTTCCAGATGATTGCGTCATTGACAGAATTCTCCAATCACTGCCACCAAGCTACAAGAGCTTCGTGATGAACTATAATATGCAAGGGATGAACAAGACTATTCCCGAGCTCTTCGCAATGCTGAAAGCTGCGGAGGTAGAAATCAAGAAGGAGCATCAAGTGTTGATGGTCAACAAGACCACTAGTTTCAAGAAAAAGGGCAAAGGGAAGAAGAAGGGGAACTTCAAGAAGAACAGCAAGCAAGTTGCTGCTCAGGAGAAGAAGCCCAAGTCTGGACCTAAGCCAGAAACTGAGTGCTTCTACTGCAAGCAGACTGGTCACTGGAAGCGGAACTGCCCCAAGTATTTGGCGGATAAGAAGGATGGCAAGGTGAACAAAGGTATATGTGATATACATGTTATTGATGTGTACCTTACTAGAGCTCGCAGTAGCACCTGGGTATTTGATACTGGTTCTGTTGCTAATATTTGCAACTCGAAACAGGGACTACGGATTAAGCGAACACTGGCAAAGGACGAGGTGACGATGCGCGTGGGAAACGGTTCCAAAGTTGATGTGATCACGGTCGGCACGCTACCTCTACATCTACCTTCGGGATTAATATTAGACCTAAATAATTGTTATTTGGTGCCAGCGTTAAGCATGAACATTATATCTGGATCTTGTTTGATGCGAGATGGTTATTCATTTAAATCAGAGAATAATGGTTGTTCTATTTATATGAATAATATCTTTTATGGTCATGCACCTTTGAAGAGTGGTCTATTTTTGATGAATCTCGATAGTAGTAATACACATATTCATAATGTTGAAACCAAAAGATGCAGAGTTGATAATGATAGTGCAAATTATTTGTGGCACTGCCGTTTAGGTCATATCGGTATAAAGCGCATGAAGAAACTCCATAATGATGGACTTTTGGAACCACATGATTATGAATCACTTGGTACTTGCGAACCGTGCCTCATGGGCAAGATGACTAAAACACCGTTCTCCGGTACTATGGAGAGAGCAACAAATTTATTGGAAATCATACATACCGATGTATGTGGTCTGATGAATATTGAGGCTCGTGGCGGATATCGTTATTTTCTCACCTTCACAGATGATTTAAGCAGATATGGGTATATCTACTTAATGAAACACAAGTCTGAAACATTTGAAAAGTTCAAAGAATTTCAGAGAGAAGTTGAAAATCATCGTAACAAGAAAATAAAGTTTCTACGATCTGATCGTGGAGGAGAATATTTGAGTTATGAGTTTGGTGTACATTTGAAAAATTGTGGAATAGTTTCGCAACTCACGCCACCCGGAACACCACAGCGTAATGGTGTGTCCGAACGTCGTAATCGTACTTTACTAGATATGGTGCGATCTATGATGTCTCTTACTGATTTACCGTTATCATTTTGGGGTTATGCTTTAGAGACGGCCGCATTTACGTTAAATAGGGCACCATCAAAATCCGTTGAGACGACGCCTTATGAACTATGGTTTGGCAAGAAACCAAAGTTGTCGTTTCTTAAAGTTTGGGGCTGTGATGCTTATGTGAAAAAGCTTCAACCTGATAAGCTCGAACCCAAAGCGGAGAAATGTGTCTTCATAGGATGCCCAAAGGAGACTGTTGGGTACACCATCTATCACAGATCCGAAGGCAAGACATTCGTTGTTAAGAATGGATCATTTCTAGAGAAGGAGTTTCTCTCGAAAGAAGTGAGTGGGAGGAAAGTAGAACTTGACGAGGTAACTGTACCTGATCCCTTATTGGAAAGTAGTACATCATAGAAAACTGTTTCTGCGACACCTATACCAATTAGTGAGAAAGCTAATGATGATGATCATGAAACTTCAGGACAAGATACTACTGAACCTCGTAGATCAACCAGAGTGAGATCCGCACCAGAGTGGTACGGTTATCCAATTCTGGAAGTCATGCTACTAGATCATGATGAACCTACAAACTATGAAGAAGCGATGGTGAGCCCAGATTCCACAAAGTGGCTTGAAGCCATGAAATCTGAGATGGGATCCATGTATGAGAACAAAGTATGGACTTTGGTTGACTTGCCCGATGATCGGCAAGCAATTGAGAATAAATGGATCTTCAAGAAAAAGACTGAAGCTGACGGTAATATTACTGTCTATAAAGCTCGACTTGTCGCAAAAGGTTTTCGACAAGTTCAAGGGGTTGACTACGATGAGACCTTCTCACCCGTAGCGATGCTTAAGTCTGTCAGAATCATGTTAGCAATTGCCGCATTTTATGATTATGAAATTTGGCAGATGGATGTCAAAACTGCATTCCTGAATGGATTTCTGGAAGAAGAGTTGTATATGATGCAACCGGAAGGTTTTATCGATCCAAAGGGAGCTAACAAACTATGCAAGCTCCAGTGATCTATTTATGGACTGGTGCAAGCCTCTCGGAGTTGGAATAAACTCTTTGATAGTGTGATCAAAGCATTTGGTTTTATACAGACTTTTGGAGAAGCCTGTATTTATAGGAAAGTGAGTGGGAGCTCTGTAGCATTTCTGATATTATATGTGGATGACATATTGCTGATTGGAAATGATATAGAATTTCTGGATAGCATAAAGGGATACTTGAATAAAAGTTTTTCGATGAAAGACCTTGGGGAAGCTGCTTACATATTAGGCATAAAGATCTATAGAGATAGATCAAGACGCTTAATTGGACTTTCACAAAGCACATACCTTGACAAGATTTTGAAGAAGTTCAAAATGGATCAAGCAAAGAAAGGGTTCTTGCCTGTGTTACAAGGTGTGAAGTTGAGTCAGACTCAATGCCCGACCACTGCAGAAGATAGAGAAAAAATGAAAGATGTTCCCTATGCTTCAGCCATAGGCTCTATCATGTATGCAATGCTGTGTACCAGACCTGATGTGTGCCTTGCTATAAGTTTAGCAGGGAGGTACCAAAGTAATCCAGGAGTGGATCACTGGACAGCGGTCAAGAACATCCTGAAATACCTGAAAAGGACTAAGGATATGTTTCTCGTGTATGGAGGTGACAAAGAACTCACCGTAAGAGGTTACGTTGATGCAAACTTTGACACTGATCCGGACGATTCTAAATCGCAAACCGGATACGTGTTTACTTTAAACGGTGGAGCTGTCAGTTGGTGCAGTTCTAAACAAAGCATCGTAGCGGGATCTACATGTGAAGCGGAGTACATAGCTGCTTCGGAAGCAGCGAACGAAGGAGTCTGGATGAAGGAGTTCATGTCCGATCTAGGTGTCATACCTAGTGCATCGGGTCCAATGAAAATCTTTTGTGACAATACTGGTGCAATTGCTTTGGCAAAGGAATCCAGATTTCACAAGAGAACCAAACACATCAAGAGACGCTTCAATTCCATCCGGCATCTAGTCCAGGTGGGAGACATAGAGATTTGCATGATACATACGGATCTGAATGTTGTAGACCCGTTGACTAAGCTCTTCCACGAGCAAAACATGATCAGCACCAAGGCTCCATGGGTGTTAGAATCATTACTGTGTAATCTAGATTATTGACTCTAGTGCAAGTGGGAGACTGAAGGAAATATGCCCTAGAGGCAATAATAAAGTTATTATTTATTTCCTTATATCATGATAAATGTTTATTATTCATGCTAGAATTGTATTAACCGGAAACATAATACATGTGTGAATACATAGACAAACAGAGTGTCACTAGTATGCCTCTACTAGACTAGCTCGTTAAACAAAGATGGTTAAGTTTCCTAACCATGAACAAGGAGTTGTTATTTGATTAACGAGGTCACATCATTAGTTGAATGATCTGATTGACATGACCCATTCCATTAGCTTAGCACCCGATCGATTAGTATGTTGCTATTGCTTTCTTCATGACTTATACATGTTCCTATGACTATGAGATTATGTAACTCCCGTGTGCCGAAGGAACACTTTGGGTACTACCAAACATCACAACGTAACTGGGTGATTATAAAGGAGTACTACAGGTGTCTCCAAAGGTAGATGTTGGGTTGGCATATTTCGAGATTAGGATTTGTCACTCCGATTGTCGGAGAGGTATCTCTGGGCCCTCTCGGTAATGCACATCACTTAAGCCTTGCAAGCATTGAAACTAATAAGTTAGTTGCAGGATGATGTATTACGGAACGAGTAAACAGACTTGCCGGTAACGAGATTGAACTAGGTATTGGATACCGACGATCGAATCTCGGGCAAGTAACATACCGATGACAAAGGGAACAACGTATGTTGTTATGCGGTCTGACCGATAAAGATCTTCGTAGAATATGTAGGAGCCAATATGGGCATCCAGGTCCCACTATTGGTTATTGACCGGAGACGTGTCTCAGTCATGTCTACATTGTTCTCGAACCGTAGGGTCCGCACGCTTAACGTTACGATGACAGTTATTATGAGTTTATGCATTTTGATGTACCGGATATTGTTCGGGTCCCGGATGTGATCACGGACATGACGAGGAGTCTCGAAATGGTCGAGACATAAAGATTGATATATTGGAAGCCTATATTTGGATATCGGAAGTGTTCCGGGTGAAATCGGGATTTTACCGGAGTACCGGGAGGTTACCGGAACCCCCCGGGAACCATATGGGCCTTATTGGGCCTTAGTGGAAAGGTGAAAGGGGCAGCCCAAGGTGGGCTGCGTGCCTCCCCCCTCCCCTAGTCCTATTAGGACTAGGAGAGGTGGCCGGCCCCCTTCTCTCTCTCTCTCTCTCTCTCTCTCTCTCTCGGAATCCTATTAGGAATAGGATTGAGGGGGAGTCCTACTCCCGGTAGGAGTAGGACTCCTCCTGCGCCCTCCTCCTTGGCCGGCCAGCCCTCCCCCTTGGATCCTTTATATACGGGGGCAGGGGGCACCTCTAGACACACAAGTTGATCATTGAGATCATTCCTTAGCCGTGTGCGGTGCCCCCTGCCACCATATTCCACCTCGATCATATCGTTGTAGTGCTTAGGCGAAACCCTGCGTCGGTAGAACATCAAGATCGTCATCACGCCGTCGTGCTGACGGAACTCCTCCCCGAAGCTTTGCTGGATCGGAGCCCGGGGGTCGTCATCGAGCTGTACGTGTGCTAAGAACTCGGAGGTGCCGGAGTAACGGTGCTTGGATCGGTCGGATCGGGAAGAAGACGTACGACTACTTCCTCTACGTTGTGTCAACGCTTCCGTTGCGATCTACAAGGGTACGTAGATCAGACTCTCTCCCTCGTTGCTATGCATCACCATGATCTTGCGTGTGCGTAGGAAATTTTTTGAAATTACTACGTTCCCCAACAATATAGGCATATCCCCCGGGGTTACAATGGTAATCCGGCTGGGCGCGGGGCCCAGCCGTCTGTGACTATGCTCGCCGGCTTTCGCGCCGACCGCTGGGGCCCGCCTATTGGTGGGCCCCGCCGGCTGCTGGCTCCTTGGTCGATAGGCTAGCCCCACTGTCCAGGGTCTTGTCGGCGGCTGGTTACTATTGCTCAATCCTGGTGACGAGGGCTTCGTCGAGGTAAGCGTGGCTACAGTGCCGCCGTCCGGCGGGTGATCACTGTAGCCTCACCGCGTCTTGTCTCCTTAATGGGGCGTCTCCTTCGAGGGAGGTGGCAGGCCGGCTGTGGGGAGCCGGCTCCGTCTTGGGTCGACTGGGGGAGGCCTGGCCGCCTTTGGGTGTCTCTCTGCCCGAAGGGGCCCACCGCCCGTGGGCCACGCTGGCGGCCCGTCGTGGATGACATCAGGGTCAATGTGGCAACAATGCCGCGTCGGACGGGCCATGTCCGCCCGTACGGCGCACTGTGCCAGTCGTGCTCCAGGATTCGGGGGTGGCAGGCTTCACTATAGCCACGCCCCGTCACATCGCCGTTATGTGGATGCATACTCCGAGGGTACGGTCTTGACCGCTTTGTGGGAGCCGGCTTCTTGGAGTCGGCCTTCTCACGGCCGGCTTCTCGAAGCCGGCCCTCCCGTGGCTTTCTTCATGAGGGCTAAAGTCGGGCTGCCTTCCGATAGCCGGCCTGGGAGACAGCCGACAAGGGGAAGGCGGCCCCACGTCTTCGATTCTTGAGAGCCGGACGGGCTCGTAATTTTTTCAGAAGGGCTAGGGGAAGCCGGCTAGGCTACCCATGGCTATTTACTCCGACACCTACATTCTTGTCCGTCTGCTATGCTATATTATCGGGTCGTGATCACTCGGGAGGTGATCACGGGTTTATATTTATATACATAATATATGATTCTTGTGGTGAATAAAGTCGGGTCGGCTCATAGAGTATCCGCAAGTGATTCCGATGTGGGGGCTGAAGGGGCAGGTGGTTCCATCCAGGTAGTGGTGGACCTGGGTTCCCGATGGCCCCCGACTATTACTTTGTGGCAGAGCGATAGGGCAGGTTGAGACCACCCAGGAGAGAGGTGGGCCTGGCCCTGGTTAGCGTCCATGGTTAATTAAATTAACACGCTTAACAAGATCTTGGTATTTGATCTGAGTCTGGCCACTGGCCTATTCACACTAACCAACTACGTGGGAACAGTTATGGGCACTCAATGTCGTGGTATCAGCCGAAGCCTTCGTGACGTCAGCGACTGAGCGGTGCTCGCCGGATTGGACTGGAACGCCTGCTCTTGCATTAGGGAGGCTAGGTCTGCTTACCGGCCACGTACGCAATGTGCAGGGGTGCAATGGGCGATGGGCCCAGACCCCTGCGCCATAGGATTTAGACCGGCATGCTAACCTCTCTGTTGTGCCTAGGTGGGTGAAAGTGCAACTATCCCTGGGTTATTTTGGTAATTCCTAACAACATATAGCTCATTGAGCTAACATTATTCCAAGATTAATATTTCAGGAAAAGCTCAATGAATGGCATGGCATGGATGAGGAAAGTGGATCCCTCAAAATTCTAAGGACAAAAAGTTTGGCTCAAGCTTCAAGATCAAGACTCTACATTTTATATTTTAGTGATCCAAGATCACATTGAGTCTATAGGAAAAGCCAATACTATCAAGGAGGGATGAGGTGTTGCTTAATGGCTTGCTTGCTCAAAATGCTTAGTAATATGCTCCAAAATCTTCAACTACCTTCCCACATCCACATATGACCTAAACCGAAAGTCAAACTCGGCCCCACCGATTCTTTCTATCCGGTGCCACTAAGTTTCAAATGTCATAGCCACTGCCACAAACCCTAGGCAAATCGGTCTCACTGATAGGGATCTCGGTCTCACCGAGATGGGATTGTAATCTCTCTATTTCCCTTCGTAACGTTCCGGTCTTACCGAGATGAGCGATCGGTCCCACCGAGATTGCAATGTAAACTCTCTGTTTCCCTTTTGTAACATTTCGGTCTCACCGAGATGAGCGAATCGGTCCCACCGAGTTTACCTGACCAACTCTCTGGTTAGCTTATTACCAAAATCGGTCCCACCGAGTTTGTGTAATCGGTCACACTAAGATTACGTTATGCCCTAACCCTAACCATATCGGTCCTACCGAGTTGCATCTCAGACCCACCGAAAATCCTAACGGTCACTAGGTTTGCTGAATCGGTCCGACTGAGTTTAACCATTCGGTCCCACCGAGTTTGGAAAATTGTGTGTAACGGTTAGATTTTGTGTGGAGGCTATATATACCCCTCCACCCACTCTTCATTCGAAGAGAGAGCCATCAGAACATACCTACACTTCCAATACACATTTTCTGAGAGAGAACCACCTACACTTGTGTTGAGGTCAAGATATTCCATTCCAACCATATGAATCTTGATCTCTAGCCTTCCCCAAGTTGCTTTCCACTCAAATCTTCTTTCCACCAAATCCAAATCCTGTGAGAGAGAGTTGAGTGTTGGGGAGACTATCATTTGAAGCACAAGAGCAAGGAGTTCATCATCAACACACCATTTGTTACTTCTTGGAGAGTGGTGTCTCCTAGATTGGCTAGGTGTCACTTGGGAGCCTCCGACAAGATTGTGGAGTTGAACCAAGGAGCTTGTAAGGGAAAGGAGATCGCCTACTTCGTGAAGATCTACCGCTAGTGAGGCAAGTCCTTCATGGGCGACAGCCGTGATGGAATAGACAAGGTTGCTTCTTCGTGGACCCTTTGTGGGTGGAGCCCTCCATGGACTCGTGCAACCATTACCCTCCGTGGGTTGAAGTCTCCATCAACGTGGATGTACAATAGCACCACCTATCGGAACCACGACAAAAACATCCGTGTCTCCAATTGCGTTTTAATCCTCCAAACCCTTCCCTTTACATTCTTGCAAGTTGCATGCTTTACTTTCCTCTGCTCATATACTCTTTTGCATGCTTGCTTAAATTGTGTGGAGATTGCTTGACTTGTGCTAAGATAGCTAAAATCTGCCAAGAACTAAAATTGGGAAAAGGCTAGATTTTTATTTGGTCAAGTAGTCTAATCACCCCCCCTCTAGACATACTTTCGATCCTACAAGTGGTATCAGAGCTTTGGTCTCCATTTGCTTTGATTTCCATAGCTTTTGGCGGTCATAGCCTTGGTTTCACAACCTAGGAGAGTATGGCGTCTAGCGAGGGAAATTATCACCGTAGAGGTCCTTACTTTGATGGCACTAATTTTGCTAGTTGGAAGCATAAAATAAAAATGCATATTCTTGGACATAACCCCGCCGTTTGGGCTATTGTGTGTATTGGCTTGCAAGGTGAATTCTTTGATGGGAAAGAACCGAACCGTGAAGCTACCGCGAAAGAGTTGAAGATGCTGCAATACAACGCTCAAGCTTGTGATATCCTCTTCAATGGATTGTGCCCTGAAGAATTCAACAAAATCATCCATCTTGAGAATGCAAAGGAAATTTGGGATACTTTGATTGATATGCACGAAGGTACCGACTCCATCAAGGAATCCAAATTGGATGTGCTTCAAAGTCAACTTGACAAGTTCAAAATGAAGGATGGTGAAGGTGTCGCTGAAATGTACTCTAGGCTTGCTCTTATCACAAATGAGATTGCCGGCTTAGGGAGTGAAGAGATGACCGATAGATTCATCATCAAGAAGATCCTAAGAGCCTTGGATGGAAAATATGATACCGTGTGCACGTTGATCCAAATGATGCCCAATTACAAAGATCTCAAGCCAACGGAAGTCATCGGAAGAATTGTTGCTCATGAGATGTCACTCAAGGATAAAGAGGAACTTCACAACAAATCAAGTGGTGCTTACAAAGCCTCATGTGAAGCCCCCACATCATCGAGTGAGAAACAAACCTTCAATGAAGAATTGATCTTAATGGTGAAGAACATCAACAAGTTCTACAAGAGTAGAAGCAAAGAGAGAAGCTCCAAGTCAAGGTCCTACAATGACAAAAGATCTTCTAGTCGAGAGCGAAACTGCTACAATTGTGGAAGGCCCGGACACTATTCCAATGAGTGTACAGCCCCCTACAAGAGAAGAGAAGATTCTCCCAAGAGAAGAAGTAGAAGAGAAGAATCACCATCTAGAGAAAGAAGGAGTAGAGATGATCGTTATGAATGAAGACCCTCACGGAGAAGCAAGGATTTGGAAAGAAAGAACAAGTCATCAAGGAGCTACACAAAATGAAGACATCAAGCTCATGTAGGTGAATGGGTATCCGGCTCCGACTCCGACAACCACTCCGAGAGAAGCTATCACTCCGACTCCGAATATACTCAAGATGAAGGTGTTGCCGGTCTAGCACTTGTGACAACCAACTCCTACGACATATTTGACTCACCAAATGAAGGAGTTGGAACATGCTTCATGGCTAAAGGCCCAAAGGTATCACACCCCGAGTATGTTGATTTCAATAGTGATGAAGATGACTTGTTAGGTGATGATGATTTACTTGTTGACAACTCTAGTGATGAATACTATGATGAAACATCAATTAATCATGCTAATCAAGATAAAACGAATGACAATCATAAGGAGAAGATTGAGTCTTTAACTAAAGAACTAAACACTCTTAAGTTAGCTCATGAAACTATCTTAGGAGATCATCGAGAACTTTTAAGGACTCATGAGAAATTGCGCTTTGAAAAGCTCAACCTTCAGCAAGAGCATGAGTTCTTAAAAGCAATCAATGATGATCTTCGTAAGAAAAGTTCTTCTTACATTGCCAAGCGTTTACTCTTATCCACTTACATGCCTCAAGTCAAGTCTAGTAACAAGAACAAGAAAGATTCTTCCTCTAGTAGTAACAATAATCATGCTAAATCCAATATTGTTGCTTCTAGTAGTTCTCTTGATTCCACTAATGATTCTCTTAGCCAAGTTACACTTGAGCAAGAAAATAGCTTATTGAAGGGAATTATAGATAAAGGTGTTTACAAGAGCCTTGCCGGAAGTAAGCAATTCGAGGAAATTGTACGCAAGCAAGGAAGGCACCGGAAGAATCAAGGTGTTGGTTTTGAACGAATGTTCAATGCCAATGGAGTTGAGTGGGAAGAAGATAAATACCCCAAGACGAAGTTTGTTCCTCAACAAGAGAAGTATGATACTACTTCTCTCAAAGGGACACAAGCTCAAGATGATCTTCCACCACAAGACCACAAGCAAAAAGGCAAGGACAAGCTTCAAGAGGAAATTGATGCATTTGAAGAAGCTCCTAAGGCCTTGGTCAAGTGGGTTCCCAAGACTACTTCAAGTTCCACTTCATCAAGTACAACTACAACACCGAGGATTCCCATCAAGATGGTGTGGATCCCAAAGAAGAAGAACTAGAGAGTTCTTGAGGGTGACTCTGCCAAAATACTTCACTCTTATCATCTTGGCAAGAACAAGTGCAATCAACTTCCACATCTTGCACTAGTTCAAGGAGTCACAAACCCTCTTGTTGGTAAGACAAGGGACAAGGTAACCTAAAAGCTTTCATAGACATCATCTTGTGTGTGCATCACTTTATGTCTATGGATATCCTTGTTTGTTCCTTGTGGGACTAACCCGTGTAGGTATTGAAAGTGCAACTCACTCCAATGGATAGCTTCAAATGGTCTACATCAACATTGAGCATCCACATCTTCAACATCTACATGAAGTCATCATCGACAAAACCCAAGGTTAGTTCATCCCTCTTAGGGGGGATCTCACATCTAGGGGGAGCTTTACTCTAAGAATTGAGCCAAAGCAACTCTAATGGTGTGAACACAACAATGCTTTATGTAAAAGTGGTAACCCCACTTGTGCTTAAACGATGAGTATGACCTATGATCAAATGTTCTCATTTGACTCCTAAGTCAATATACTCATATATAGATGACCTAGTCATCGCAAATTGTTTGATAGATGCCAGAATTGGTTGTGCATGCTTTGCCACATATTTCAATTGCCATTTTATTGTGTGAGCATGTTGATTGCATATTTCACTCATTCGAGGACATCCATTTGTTGTTTTGATTGATTGTTTTTCTTTTCTTTTGCCAAGTGGGTGGACAAGAATGCCTAAGAACCCTCTCTAGCTATCTATGCTTTTCTCATCTCAAACTCTATTCATGCTACATCACAAAATTTGATCAAGTCAGATTCGAACTACTCTATGTGAGGAGCACTCGGAGTCCCCGATTCGTCATAGACTTAAACTTCCAAAACTTCTTTGTGCTTTTCGGTCTGACCGATTCCTCCATTTCGGTCATACCGAGATCACTAAGTCGATCTAGGTTTTCAATCTCGGTGCAACCGATTTGAACCTTTCGGTCACACAGAGTTTCAGTAACTGCTTGCAATTATGAATCTCGGTGCCACCGAGTTGTTCCACTCGGTCACACCGACAGGGTCGGGCTATATATACTCACGGGCAAAATTTTGGAAATTTCTCCAAAACCCCTTCGCCCGCGCATAGCTCGCTCTGCCTCCTGGGTCTCCGGATCGTCCTCCTCGTCGCCAACCGCCTCTTGTCGCTGGTCTCCGCCGCCGTCAACGGAATTCTTCCCCGTCGTTGCTGCCGTAGCGAGTTCATCGCCATATGGACTCAATCACAGTGCTATCCCCGTCCGATTCCTAGCACATTGTGTTCATTATGATTCTTACCATGATTGAAACGCTTCTATCCAGTCAAAACACTCTGTAGATTAGAGTTGAATTGAAAATTTAGGGTTAGGTTTCCGCCGAAACCATCTCGGACCATCCGAGTTGTGGAACTCGGTACCACCGATTCGGCTCAGGCCATTGCACATGTAATTTTCAGTCTGACCAAGAATTGCAAATCGATGTGACCGAGTTCAGGACTTTGTGAAACCCTAGCAGTCTCGGTGCCACCGAACTGTGACTTGGTCTGACCGAGTTCACTAGTTTAGGTTCCAACAGCTGCTTCAGTATCACCGAGTTTACAAATCGGTTGACCCAAAATGCTTTCTGTGGAAAACTAAAAGTAAGTTTTTGACTCATTCTTTTGCAAAAACCTCTGCATTTTGTGATGCTCATCTACTCTATCTCATCTATATCTATTCACAGGGTCTGCTGTGAGTGTTTGCAATATGTCTGATCAAAGTGACAGCCAGAACAGGTCAGAGGAGCAGGTTCACCTGAGTGAGGGCACTAGTCCCTCTAGCGGTTCAGAAGATGGTAGCAGGAGCACCCCAAGCAACTTACCCAAAGCTGCCACCAGGGCCAGAAAGAAGAAGACCTCTGAATCTGAGGATGAAGACTATGTGGCAGTTGAGGATGAGGCCACTTCCAAGAAGAAAGTGGTTAAGAAGGAATATAGCACTGCTGCTGCCACCAAGCCAGGCATGAAGCAAAAGGTTCCTGCAAAGAGAATTCCAATGTCTAAGGCCAGAGCATCTACTCAAGTCCCTTTGGGATCTGAACCCAAAGAGGCTGCTGCAGAAGGGAAGAAGAGGAAGGAGAGGATCACAAAGACCACTGCTAGAGTACTTGGGAGATCCTCAATCATGAGAGATTCTGAAGAGGAAGAGGAAGAAGAGGTTGATGCACCAGCACCCAAGGCACAAAAGTTGATGGGTGATGCTATAAAGTCAGGGGCTGCAACATCAAAGCCCAAAGAAGCACCCAAAGCAGCCTCCAAGCCCAAGAGTGCACCTAAGAGGAATACCAGGAGTATACCAGCTGCTGAGAAGAACAAGGCCCCAGTGCCTGAAGTTGCTGCTGATGAAGATGATGAAGGACAAGTCCTGAGAAAGCTCAAACCCAAGATTCCAGACCACAATGATGTTCATCCTGTGGCTGAGAACATGAAGATCAGGAGAGACTCGGGGTTGAGGCTATGGAGAGAGACAGATCCATATGCTACCAGGAGAAGGACTATTGTTGATTACATGTTCCACACAAAGGAACAACAGGACTTCTATGAGACAGTGTTGTTGGACAAGAAGCCTATAGTGTGTGAAATGAGGTGGGTCGACTAGAAGTATATCAAGGAAAATGAGGAACACTATCCTGGTGTGTTTGACAGCTTCAGTGCTTGTGGAGTTGCAGACTTTGTTGGGCAGAAGCTCACAAAGTGGAATGAGGAGCTCATAATGCAATTCTACTCCACAGCACACTTCTATCCAGATGGCGGAATAGTATGGATGTCTGAAGGTACAAGGTACCACTCAACTATTGAGGAATGGGAAAATCTGATCGATGCTCCTAAGGAAGAAGAAGATGACTTGGATGTCTATGCCAAGAAGAAGATGGATCACAACTCTATGGCAAACATGTACAAGGAGATTCCTGAAGATGATCTTGAGACTCACCAGTTTGGGTCAGTAAAACACTTGCTGTCAGGGCTGCCTACAATCAATTGGATCCTTAGGCACACTCTCTTGCCCAAGTCTGGTGATCACAGAATGATCAGAGGCCATGCAATTAACTTGCTACATATATTTGATGTGCCACAAAAGTTCAAGGTCATGAGCCTTATAGTTGAGACTATCAAGAGGACTGCAGCTGACCAGAAAATAAGTTGTGGATATGCCCCACAGATCCAGGAGTTGATAAACTCAAAGATGGGCACAGGCACATACTTGTTGGATAAGGAACACTTGCCTATCTATCCTGACTTTGAGGACAATCAAGTTGTGATGAATGAGAATGAACCATCATCAGTACAAGCTCAAGAGAAGAAGGTGAAAGCAAAGAAAGAGAAGGCTGCCAAGATGCCAACTCAAGAGGAGGCATCTGAGTACTTTTTGAAAAGCAAGCAGGACCAGCTTGGTTATTTGATAGCATAAACTCTGAGGATTGAGAAGCGGTTGGCCACCCTAACTCAAAACCAGGAGAGCTTGGAAAGAATCGTGGAGCAAAAATTCTATGACTTGGATGTGAAGGTAACTGAGATTCAGTCGGTTGTGGAGCAACTTCAAGATGATATGCAGGAGAGGAAGGGCAAGACAACCACTAATGCATTTGCCAGAGTGCCTAGAGCTCAGAGGTCTGCTGCAGTGCCTGTTCCAGACACTAGAGCCACTTCATTTGCACCAGCTACAGCTTCAGCGCAACCAGCTCCAGCACCAACTCCATCAGCTCCATCCACATCAACTGAAGCCTTCGTCCTTAGCGTTCTCCAGACACCACCACCTGAAGACCAAGCTTGAGAGACGTTCTAGTGCTATGCATTTTTTGTGAACTTTTTGGTAACTTGTTGCCAAAGGGGGAGAAAAATGTATAGATCATAGAGCGTTGCTTTTTATTCTCTCTTGCTTTGGTGGTTGAACTTTGTTTGTCTTTTGATTGCTTGAGATACTATGCTATTATCTGTGAGACATTGATGATCATGTGGTTGATCATAAGCTACACTTATGCTTGTTAGATGATATTATCTTACTTATCCTTATATGATCGTTCACTTTGCTTGGTGATGAGTGCATGTATTTAATTCTTATCATTTTGAGCGATCCACCAAGATGTATGTGACATGGAAGAGTAACCCATAATCCTAACTCATTGTGCATTTGCAGTCCAAAGCAAATATTAAGATATGCACAAATTTAGGGGGAGCTCTTGCTTTTCACATACTTCTCAAAGCGACAATATCTTTCACTCTTATTATCATTTGTCGAAGCTTTGATCTATATGTTGTCATCAATTACCAAAAAGGGGGAGATTGAAAGTGCAACTATCCCTGGGTGGTTTTGGTAATTCCTAACAACATATAGCTCATTGAGCTAATATTATTCCAAGATTAATATTTCAGGAAAAGCTCAATGAATGGCATGGCATGGATGAGGAAAGTGGATCCCTCAAAATTTTAAGGACAAAAAGTTTGGCTCAAGCTTCAAGATCAAGATTCTACATTTTATATTGAGTGATCCAAGATCACATTGAGTCTATAGGAAAAGCCAATACTATCAAGGAGGGATGAGGTGTTTCTTAATGGCTTGCTTGCTCAAAATGCTTAGTGATATGCTCCAAAATCCTCAACTACCTTCCCACATCCACATATGACCTAAACCAAAAGTCAAACTCGGCCCCACCGATTCTTTCTATCCAGTGCCGCCGAGTTTCAAATGTCATAGCCACTGCCACAAACCCTAGGCAAATCGGTCTCACCGATAGGGATCTCGGTCTCACCGAGATGGGATTGTAATCTCTCTGTTTCCCTTCGTAACGTTTCGGTCTTACCGAGATGAGCGATCGGTCCCACCAAGATTGCAATGTAAACTCTCTGTTTCCCTTTTGTAACATTTCGGTCTCACCGAGATGAGCAAATCGGTCCCACCGAGTTTACCTGACCAACTCTCTAGTTAGCTTATTACCAAAATCGGTCCCACCGAGTTTGTGTAATCGGTCACACCAAGATTACGTTATGCCCTATCCCTAACCATATCGGTCCTACCGAGTTGCATCTCAGTCCCACCGAAAATCCTAACGGTCACTAGGTTTGCTGAATCGGTCCGACAGAGTTTAACAATTCGGTCCCACCGAGTTTGGCAAATTGTGTGTAACGGTTAGATTTTGTGTGGGGGCTATATATACCCCTCCACCCTCTCTTCATTCGAAGAAAGAGCCATCAGAACATACCTACACTTCCAATACACATTTTCTGAGAGAGAACCACCTACACTTGTGTTGAGGTCAAGATATTCCATTCCAACCATATGAATCTTGATCTCTAGCCTTCCCCAATTTGCTTTCCACTCAAATCTTATTTCCACCAAATCCAAATCCTATGAGAGAGAGTTGAGTGTTGGGGAGACTATCATTTGAAGCACAAGAGCAAGGAGTTCATCATCAACACACCATTTGTTACTTCTTGGAGAGTGGTTTCTCCTAGATTGGCTAGGTGTCACTTGGGAGCCTCCGACAAGATTGTGGAGTTGAACCAAGGAGTTTGTAAGGGCAAGGAGATTGCCTACTTCGTGAAGATCTACTGCTAGTGAGGCAAGTCCTTCATGAGCGACGGCCGTGATGGAATAGACAAGGTTGCTTCTTCGTGGACCCTTCGTTGGTGGAGCCCTCCGTGGACTCGCGTAACCGTTACCCTCCGTGGGTTGAAGTCTCCATCAACGTGGATGTACGATAGCACCACCTATCAGAACCACGACAAAAACATCCGTGTCTCCAATTGCGTTTGAATCCTCCAAACCCTTCCCTTTACATTCCTGCAAGTTGCATGCTTTACTTTCCGCTGCTCATATACTCTTTTGAATGCTTGCTTGAATTGTGCGGAGATTGCTTGACTTGTGCTAAGATAGCTAAAATTTGCCAAGAACTAAAATTGGGAAAAGGCTAGATTTTTATTTGGTCAAGTAGTCTAATCACCCCCCCTCTAGACATACTTTCGACCCTATAGTGGGGCTGCGACGTGTTGATCTTCCAAGGCCGGGCATGACCCAGGAAGGTGTGTCCGGCCAAAGGGGATCGAGCGTGTTGGGAAATGTGGTGCACCCCTGCAGGGAAGTTAATCTATTGGAATAGCCGTGATCTTCGGTAGCGGGACGACTTGGAGTTGTACCTTGACCTTATACAACTAGAACCAGTTACTTAATAAAACACACCCTTCCAAGTGCCAGATACAACCAGCTGATCGCTCTCTAACAGGGCGACGAGGAGAGGATCCTCGGGTAGGGATATGCTATGCGATGTTACTTGGAGAACTTACCATCTACTCTCTTCTATGTGCTGCAAGATGGAGGTGGCCAGAAGCGTAGTCTTCGATAGGACTAGCTATCCCCCTCTTATTCCAGCATTCTGCAGTTTAGTCCACATATGATACCCCTTTTCCATTTGATACCAATGCATGCATATGTGGTGTAGCTCCTTGCTTGCGAGTACTTTGGATGAGTACTCACGGTTGCTTTGCTCCCCCTTTTCCCCTTCCTATACCTGATTGTTGCAACCAGACATTGGAGTCCAGGAGCAAGATGCCACCGTTGACGACGACTCCTGCTACACTGGAGGTGCCTACTACTATGTGCAGGCCGCTCACGACGACCAGGAGTAGTTTAGGAGGATCCCAGGCAGGAGGCATGTGCCTCTTTCGATTTGTATCCCAGTTTGTGCTGGCCTTCTTAAGGCAAACTTGTTTAACTTATGTCTGTACTCAGATATTGTTGCTTCCGCTGACTCGTCTATGATCGAGCTCTTGTATTGGAGCCCTCAAGGCCCCTGGCTTGTAATATGATGCTTGTATGACTTATTTTATTTGTAGAGTTGTGTTGTGATATCTTCCCGTGAGTCCCTGATCTTGGTCGTACACGTTTGCGTGTATGATTAGTGTATGATTGAATTGGAGGCGTCACAAGTTGGTATCAGAGCCGACTGCCTGTAGGAATCCCCCTTCCACACTCCTTGGCCGAAGTCGAGTCTAGACATTGCAAAACTTTTACTAACATGGATGTGTGTCTTACGGGCCCACGTCGCCATTTGGGTGGTAGTAGGATCTTTTATTCCTCGTCTATACTCTGGGACCCTGATCTCTCTTTTATTCGGGTTAAAATGGTTTTACTAAATCTAACTTTAGGTTCTCGATAATACTTTCTCCTGGAGAGCCCCTCATTCCAGATGATCGCCTGCTGCACCAGAAGATTCTGAAGATACTCTATGATGTTCTCTCGAGACTTATGCCATCGCTTTTGCAATTCCCTTTCATCGATAAATCCTTATGGATAACTACTTACACTTGTCGTTCATATCTTCATCCCCAGTTGCCCTTGAGATTACTTGATACCCTGAAAAATTCTTCGAAAGTCTGAGAATCCTTTGTGCCTACCGCCTTGCATTTCTTTACCACCTGAATACCCCTACAGATAAATTCTCGTACTTATCGAGTATCTGCTCATCCCTAGTTGAACAATGTATTCCACAGAAGTCTTCGAATTGCAATTCGATCTTTTGAAGATCCTCAACAACCTATTTCTTTTGAAATTCTTGCTTACAAGCATTACGATTAATCCCATAAGTCTAGTAATCTTGTTGACATCCATTGTCATTATAATTTTGAGTCCATTGATTCAATATGTTGCGATTTCTTGCAATCCTCAGAAGAATCTTAGAATTCTTTCTTCCGGCTTAGACGCCATTTTAAACATGAGCTGGATCTCAACCAATCAAATTGGTGTAGATTGTACCCCTAAGGCTATTCATCTTATCCATCCCTAATCAGAGCATTGCTTCGGACCCCTTGTCTTGGAATTAATAATTCCTTTGCATTTGAGCTTTGAGTTAGTCAGTTGTTTCTTTAATCTGATCTCCTTGCATTCTTTCTTCCTCTGGTTGAGTATCGATGCTCACATCAGATCCCTTGTGGACCGCTAGACCCTTTGTCGTATTTTTTCCAACACTGTCCTTCATATTCATTAACCTTGTGAGCCTTTCATCAGATACATAATGCCTTTGGTATATTTTATCCCCTACTTTTGTCAACCATGCTCTTCTTTTGAGCTGGAGATTTTTACTCTTGAAACTTGTGGTATATGTTTCTAAGAAGCCCATATGGGGTGAACCTATGCCTTCTCTAAACCGTGTGAACCCGAGGGTCTTCATGAGTCATACTCTTCTTGTGTTTTGCCAGATAGAATTTCAACACTACGACTTCATCGAAAGTGAGAAGTGAATGGAAGGTTATGCATTAGAGAAGTGGGAGTCGACCTTGAACCTTTGTGTTCATGCCAATGGACCCGATGTGGAACTTATCATGGAAGCTTCTTGTAATAGTAACTATTTACTTGATATAATATCATCTGGTATCAGTGAATTGATACTTCGCAACCGTGGTTCCGACCATGGTTGTTCTTCTTTGGTCCTATTTCTTGGACAAGTCTTATCTTCTCCAGGTCAATACGCATGCCCAACCTCTATTATGATCTACCTTCGAGTATTACCCCTGGTATCTCAAGGATATCATGCCATTGCACTACATCTTATGAACTTTTGATGAAGTACTACCTTACCCTGTATTTTGCCACTTCATGGGTTTTGGGTTGTTTGTCAATTGAGGACACCGATAGATGAATCGAGTCCGCATCGCAATTAAGCAATTATTAGTATTCTTCTTTACTTACAAGTTTGTACTCGATCACATCATTTCTAGCCTGATCGGCTATATCAGTATCGTGTTGATTTTAACTGTGCTACCCGGTCCTTATTCCCGGAGCACCACTTTCGGCAATGAGCTAAGCTTACATCGATGTTCCTTGTCTTATCGTTTCACCTCGAACAGCAAGCTTGATTCCGAGTTGGTGTCGTATCTATGGTTCCAATAGTCTTTCGCTGTATTAGTCCTTTTGCTTGATGTAGTCATTGTTCATTTGCCCCTCCGTGGAGCCTCTCGAGAAAATTTGTCGTGATCACCATCAACATTTTGAATTCTTCCAGGATATCAATTGAATTCATGATGAGAAGTACCATCCTTGCCCTCGATGATTTGTGTTATCATCAACCACTTTATTGCCTTCCGTTCAACACAAACTTGTTCGTGTTTCGTGATATACCTTGAGATCCTTGCTATCCAGCATTTGTTCTTTACCTTCGAGTATTACCATCTTTTATGTCAAGAATGTCATGAGAATTTCACCACCTCTTAAGAATTCTTGATACAAGTGATACTCCTTGCCATATCCGTTCGCTCCTTGGTCCCCGTGTTGTTTCTAACCGGAAAACCGAAAATTGAACTATGATGTGCGACTTCAAAACTTCTAGCAACCCTATTGCTTTCAAGTTAATGGTTGATATTTCATTCTTAGACCATTGGTTATCAAATCACCGTTCTAACATTGATCGTACTACCTAAGCCCATATCTCGGGTGCGCTTTTCAACCAATGTTTAATAGTGTGTGTTTTCCTCGAGCATACCTCATTTTATCATTTGATCCGACAAATGTTATCTCCTTGTTCACATAATTGTGGAAATCCATCTTTTGGAAATCCCAATGAATTGTTGCTGAGTCCATCAGCCACATCCTCATCCTCTCCTTGGTTAAATGATGAACTCATGATTCAGAACTTGCTTCCATAGTTCATTTCCCAAGAATCTTGCAACTCCATCCCGTCAAATTGCGTTGCACCCCTTCCTTCTCAGGCATCATTTGTCTGAGGTATCCTGACACCAATCAGAACTGAACCTCTGTCAGATATGATGGTTGGGACTTATTTCCAAGAGTTATAACATTGGTCCTTATATATCAGTAAGGTGATGTCATGCCTATCACCCCTGGCCGGAGGACCTATTGTTATAGTTCCCTTTTTAGCAAGCTTAGCGATTCTTCCATGAGGAAATCGTAAGACTTATTCTATAAGTTGTTCCTGATGGATCCTTTGTGTATCCAAAATCTGACCCTTACATGATGACCATGTCAATGCTATCTTGAAGCATGTATGTGGTACTCCGATCTTCCATAAGAACAGTTGAAGAAATGCTAAATTTTCTTTATCAATTATCCAAACATCGTTGTGTGGGTAATGTCATGAAATTTCTCTCCCCTTACCTAAAGGGTTTTCTACTTTAAATCATGTCATCGATTTCATGCTTGCTTGTCCTTGGGAAGGATATACCCCTGAAATATGTGTTTAAACACCTTTTCCTTTCCATTGTTTTGTTTACCCTTTCTTGTAATCTACTTAGCTTAGCAGTGATAATTTCCTGGTTAGGTAAGCACCTCGTTGTAACACTGTATCAGTAAGACCCTGTTACTTTTGTTGATGACATTCCGATAACCACCGATGGACGAGAACTTTGCCTATTGGTCTACCTCGTTCAACGAGCAGGAAAATGGTTCTCTTTGCTCCTCGCCCTTGGTACCGACGTTGTTGCCGACATAACTGACAGGCTACCCTCTGACATGCCTTGCTATCATGACCGTGCAAGATGGCATCGCTCCTTCTATTTTAACCCACATGGTGGGCCCATAACCCACAGTTCCACAGGATCAAAACCTGACTCTATTGTACACCCCCCAGTTTCCAAAGTTATTCCTCGCGCTTGACTTTGTATGTAATTCAAGAGCCACCTGTCTAGTGATCTATTTTGGTATCAAATGCAATACTTATTCCCATTGCTATGAACTGCTTCCACACTTCATTTCAGGCAACGAACGATTGCTTGTGTGCTTGAAACTTTGTATTGCACCTTCTTACCTTGCTCCCGATGACTTTCTTGAATTTCAACTCGAGATATGCCTCTATGCCTCGTTCACTGAGATAGCCCCTAGGTACCTAACATGTGTTGAGCTTCGTTCTTCCTGAGTTTCATCCCCTTATCTTTTCCGTAAGTACGATGAAGACCCCGAAGATAGGACGACAACTTGATCATGATGCATTGATGCATAGGAATGAAGACATCGACGCTAGGGGTCAACCTCTTCGGGAAGAGCAACCAAGACCGAGAAGATTCGCTGCAATTTCGTGACCAGGACTTCCCCTCTTACTTCAGCTCTTAAATCTCAGGACGAGATTTCTTGTAGTCGAGGAGATTTGTGACACCCCGATAGTTAAGCTACAGTAAACCCATGTTAATGATGCCAGGTCATCATAATTAAAATTTTGCTAAACCCAACTTGCTTCAAACTAAGTTCAAATACAAATTCAAATAACAAGTCAAATAATAGTTTCAAAAAAATCATTGGGTTGCAAATATTCACAAACTAATTGTCATGTATGATCCAACATTATTTGAGCACCTACAATGCCATTAACCTATTTAAATTTGGACAAGTAGCATTTAATTTACCCATTACAATTTAAAGAAATGGTGAAACTTTTCCAAATAAATTGAGACCTTGTATGCTGCTTCAAAATCCTACCTAGTAATTATGTGCAAAATTCCACTTATAACTAAATTCATTTACTATAAAAATAATGAAAAACAGGAAACAAATACAAAACAGTCTATACAAAAAAGGAGGCAATGACCACTATGCAGTATAGGCCCAGTGCTACAATAGCACTACGCGGCCCACCACCGGCCTCTCCTACTTCACCTACAGGAGGAAGGCCGAGGCAGGGACGCCATGGCTCTGTGCTCGCGCGCACACGCCGTCCATACCTGAATTGCCTCGTGTCTATCATTCGAGCGCTCCTGGAGGTGTATAAGTGTTACCCCGACCTCGTTGACGAACCCTAGCTCTGATATTCCCCTCTCCCACTCGCGCTTCTCCTGTGAACCTCGTGTTCGAGGTGTCGTCGATGCGTCGTCGCCGTCCCGGCGGCCATTGGCCTCCCCGGTGACCGGCAGGTTGTCCACGGACTTCCTCGTCATCGACTCTGTCATCCCCGTGTGTCCGTTCAACCGGAGCCGCACCATACGCGTGGATCGAGCCGTCTTCCCCGCCACGGCCGCCGTCTTTCGTCGTCAGATTTGCCGCCTCCCGAGCTCCCCCGACCTCCCAACGTCATCCACGAGCACTGGGGTGAGCCCCTCTGCCGATTCCCTCACTTATCCTTTCGACCTGTATAGTTTACCACCGCTCCCGTGCCCGTCAGTTGTCGCCGTAGCCGAAGCTCTGCTCCCCGCATACTCACCACACGTGGCCGCGCTCCCGCTGCATCCTAGCTGCCCTGGGCCAGCCCTTGGCCACGCCCTACCCGTGTTCCTCGCGTGTCGCCCGCGCCTTGCCTTCCGATGGGTTGCGCTCACCGCGCGCCGCGTCTGCTGCCCGCTCGTACCGGCACTGATGCTGCTGCTTACTTTGGCCGCTACCGCCTCCGACCGCCGCTCCTCGCGCTAGCCTTCGGCCGCCCGCATCCGCCTCCGCTCAACGCTCCTCGCGCCCACAACCGCTGTTGCCCGATGCTGCTTCGTGCTGCTCCGCCGCTGTTGTACTGCTGGTACTGCCGCAGGTCGCGCGCGCCCGCTGCCGAGCCCTGGTAGCATGTCCCCGCCTGCTTCTTACTGCGGCGTACTGCTGCTGCTTACTGCACTGTGAGCTGCTACCTCCCGCTGTGTCGTGTTGCCGCTGCCACTGGATACCGCTGCTGTGTTGCGGACATTGCCACTGCTCTACGCTGCTCCCGTGTGTGTGTGTGCCTGAGTGTGTGCTGTGTGTGTGCGCCTGAGTGTGTGCAGTGTGTGTGTGTGTGTGTGTGTGTGTGTGTGTGTGTGTGAGTGTGTAGCCGGCCCTTGCTTAGATTAGTACTGCTTAGATTAGTATCACTAGGTGTAGCTAGAATTAACTAGTGCTAAATTTCTTTAGTAGTAGATGACATGTGGGCCCATTTAATTAGGTTAGTTTTTATTTATTTGTTTAGTTATAGTCTATGCCATGTGGGACCCCTGCACTATTTTACATTTGACCAGTCAAGTTTACTTGGTCAACTCGAATTTAAAATAAATCCAAAAATTTCAGATTATTGCTAAAACTTTGGAAATTCATAGAAAATAATCCATAACTCGGATGAAAATACTTTATACATGAAAGTTGCTCAGAATGATGAGATGAATCAGAATACGCAGTCCGTTCATTCGCCATGCGTCCCTAGCATAGCGGACTTGCAACCTTCTCCCTCCTGTCCGTTTGTCTAAAAACACGAAACACCAGGAATACTTTCCCGGATGTTTCCCCCCTTCGCCGGTATCGCCTAATACTGCGTTAGGTCACCCCTAGCATCGCGTATTGTCATGTTATGCTTTGTGTTGCTTTGATTGCTCTATCCTTTATTTGTGTTCCCCCTCCGTTACTTCTTTTCGATAGACCTTGAGACCGCTGTCGATGTCCGTGTGTTCGGCTACATCGAAGATGACCCCTCCTTCTTGCCAGAGCAACCAGGCAAGCCCCCCCCCCCTTGATCACCAGATATCGCCTATTCTTCTCTCTGCTGCTTGCATTAGAGTAGTGTAGCATGTTACTGCTTTCTGTTAATCCTATTCTGATGCATAGCCTGTCCTTGCTACTAATGTTGTTACCTTTACCTGCAATCCTAAATGCTTAGTATAGGATGCTAGTATTCCATCAGTGGTCCTACATTCTTGTCCGTCTGCCATGCTATACTATCGGGTCGTGATCACTCGGGAGGTGATCACGGGTTTATTTTTTTATACATAATGTATGATACTGGTGGTGACTAAAGTCGGGTCGGCTCATAGAGTACCCGCAAGTGATTCCGATGTGGGGGCTGAAGGGGCAGGTGGCTCCATCTAGGTAGTGGTGGACCTGGGTTCCCGACGGCCCCCGACTATTACTTTGTGGCAGAGCGACAGGGCAGGTTGAGACCACCCAGGAGAGAGGTGGGCCTGGCCCTGGTCGACGTCCGTGGTTAATTAAATTAACACGCTTAATGATATCTTGGTATTTGATCTGAGTCTGGCCATTGGCCTATTCGCACTAACCAACTACGCGGGAACAGTTATGGCACTTGACGTCGTGGTATCAGCCGAAGCCTTCGTGACGTCAGTGATTGAGCGGCGCGCACCGAATTGGACTGGAACGCTTGCTCTTCTATTAGGGAGGCTAGGTCTGCTTATCGGCCGCGTACGCAACGTGTAGGTATGCAATGGGCGATGGGCCCAGACCCCTGCGCCATAGGATTTAGACTAGCGTGCTGACCTCTCTGTTGTGCCTAGGTGGGGTTGCGACGTGTTGATCTTCTGAGGCCAGGCATGACCCAAGAAGGTGTGTCCGGTCAAAGGGGATCAAGCGTGTGGGGAGATGTGGTGCACCCCTGCAAGGAAGTTAATCTATTCGAATAGCTGTGATCTTCGGTAACAGGACGACTTGGAGTTGTACCTTGACCTTATGACAACTAGAACCGGTTACTTAATAAAACACACCCTTCCAAGTGCCAGATACAACCCGGTGATCGCTCTCTAACAGGGCGACGAGGGGAGGATCGCCGGGTAGGGATATGCTATGCGATGTTACTTGGAGAACTTACCGTTTACTCTCTGAAGGAAAGATGCCCTGGAGGCAATAATAAAGTTATTATTTATTTCCTTATTTCATGATAAATGTTTATTATTCATGCTAGAATTGTATTAACCGGAAACATAATACATGTGTGAATACGTAGACAAACAAAGTGTCACTAGTATGCCTCTACTTGACTAGCTCGTTGATCAAAGATGGTTAAGTTTCCTAACCATAGACATGAGTTGTCATTTGATTAACGGGATCACATCATTAGGAGAATGATGTGATTGACTTGACCCATTCCGTTAGCTTAGCACTTGATCATTTAGTTTGTTGCTATTGCTTTCTTCATGACTTATACATGTTCCTATGACTATGAGATTATGCAACTCCCGTTTACCGGAGGAACGCTTTGTGTGCCACCAAACGTCACAACGTAACTGGGTGATTATAAAGGTGCTCTACAGGTGTCTCCAAAGGTACTTGTTGCGTTGGCGTATTTCGAGATTAGGATTTGTCACTCCGATTGTCGGAGAGGTATATCTGGGCCCACTCGGTAATGCACATCACTATAAGCCTTGCAAGCATTGCAACTAATGAGTTAGTTGCAGGATGATGTATTACAGAACGAGTAAAGAGACTTGCCGGTAACGAGATTGAACTAGGTATTGAGATACCGACGATCAAATCTCGGGTAAGTAACATACCGATGACAAAGGGAACAATGTATGTTGTTATGTGGTCTGACCAATAAAGATCTTCGTAGAATATGTAGGAGCCAATATGGGCATCCAGGTCCCGCTATTGCTTATTGACCAGAGAGGTGTCTCGGTCATGTCTACATAGTTCTCGAACCCGTAGGGTCCGCACGCTTAACGTCCGTTCACGATATAGTACTATATGAGTTATGTATGTTGATGACCAAATGTTGTTCGGGGTCCGGGATGAGATCACGGACATAACGAGGAACTCCGGAATGGTCCAGAGATAAAGTTTGATATATGGGATAATAGTGTTTGGTCACCGGAAGGGTTCCGGAAATCACCGGAAGGGGTTCCGGATGTTTCCCGAAATGTTTGGGTACGAGAACACTTTATTTGGGCCAAAGGGGAAAGCCCACAAGGTTTTTGGAAAGCACAAAAGGAAGTTTTGTGGAGTCCAAGGGCCAGACGCCAAGGTCCCTGGCGTCTGGGTCCAGACACCGGGAACCCTGGCGTCTGGCCCTGGAGTCCGACAAGGACTCTTGCTTTTCGGGTGAAACCGACTTTGTGGAGGCTTTTACTCCAAGTTTTGACCCCAAGGCTCAACATATAAATAGAGGGGTAGGGCTAGCACCCAAGACACATCAAGAAACACCAAGCCGTGTGCCGGCAACCCCGTCCCCTCTAGTTTATCCTCCGTCATAGTTTTCGTAGTGCTTAGGTGTAACGCCCTCGATGCGGCTATATCTCCCACGTGTCGAGGCACGACTTAGAGGCATAGCCGCATTGAAGCAATGTCGCAAGTCGGGAAATCATCACACATCCCATGTACATAAATAATATAAAGGGGAATAACATAGTTGGCTTACACTCGCCACGTCACATCAAAGTACATAAATAACATCCATCATACAATCACTCATGGCCCGACTACGGCGCCAAAATAGAAAAAAGACCCCCAACATGCGACAAGGCCCTGAATCTAACCCCGAATAGGCACCACTACTGATCATCAGGAAAAGACACATAGTAACACTGAGAGTCCTCGTCGTACTCCCACTTGAGCTCGAGCGCGCCATCTGGAGCTGTATCCACTGTCCCTGCATCTGGTGTAATAGTAATCTGTGAGCCACAGGGACTCAGCAATCTCGCACCCTCGCGATCAAGACTATTTAAGCTTAATAGGTAGGGAAGGGGTAATGTATAAGTGGAGCTGCAGCAAGCGACTAGCATATATGGTGGCTAACTTATTCACAAAAGAGAGCGAGAAGAGGAGGCAAAGCACGAGCGAGAAACTAGAGAACAACCTGCGCAAACATAACTCCAACACCGTGTCCACTTCCCGGACTCCGCCGAGAAGAGGCCATCACGGCAACACACTCAGTTGATTCATTTTAATTAATTAAGGTTCAAGTTATCTACAACCGGACATTAACAAATTCCCATCTGCCCATAACCGCGGGCACGGCTTTCGAAAGATCAATCCCTACAGGGGGGTCCCAACTTAGCCCATAACAAGCTCTCACGGTCAACGAAGGAATAGACCTCCACCCAGGACACACCGATCAGACTCGGTATCCCGGTACAACAAGATGATTCGACAGGTTAAAACAAGTCCAACAACACCGCCCGAATGTGCCGACAAATCCCGATAGGAGCTGCACATATCTCGTTCTCAGGGCACACTCAGATGAGCCAGACGTCGGGTAGGCCAGCCCAGAGTTGCCCCTGGTAGCCCCGGACATCGCTCGGTGGGACCAACACTCAGAGGAGCACTGGCCCGGGGGGGTTAAAATAAGATGACCCTCGGGCTCCGAAAACCCAAGGGAAAAAGAGGCTAGGTGGCAAATGGTAAAACCGATGTTGGGCATTGCTGGAAAAGCTTTAATCAAGGCGAACTATCAAGGGGTTCCCATTATAGCCCAACCGCGTAAGGGACGCAACAATCCGAGAACATAACACCGATATGACGGAAACTAGGGCGGCAAGAGTGGAACAAAACACTAGGCGAGAGGCCGAGCCTTCCACCCTTTACCAAGTATATAGATGCATTAAGATAACATAGCAATATAATGATATCCCAACAAGTAAATAAATGTTCCAACAAGGAACGGCTCCAATCTTCACCTGCAACTAACAACGCTATAAGAAGGGGCTGAGCAAAGCGGTAACATAGCCAATCAATGGTTTGCTAGGACAAAGGTGGGTTAGAGGCTCAATCATGGCAATTGGGAGGCTGACAAGCAAGTGGTAGGCATCGTAGCATTGGCAAAGCAAAAGAGCGAGCAAACTAGCATAGCAAAGATAGTAGTGATTTCGAGGGTATGATCATCTTGCCTGCACAGTTGTCAGAGTTGACTGGATCCTCAAAAGCAAACTCAACGGGCTCCTCGTTAGCGAACTCGTCTCCCGGCTCTACCCAACAACACAAACAAGCAACAAGGATACAATCAACCACGTGCAAGGGCAACCAATAATATGCAAAGATGGTATGCTATGCGGGATGCGATGCGGGATGCCAAATGCAAGACGTGACAGGAAATGCATGAACCTGGCCTCAACTTGGAAAACCAAGTGTGCCACTAGATATAGGGGAAGAAATCCCCTGAAAACGATATAAAGATCAATGGAATCGGAGCTACGGTTTGGAAATGGCAAGCGTTTTACGAAACGAACCGATCTGCGATTTACAGCAAGTAGGCTCCTAAATGCAACGAAATGAACATGCTACAGCCACCAAACATGAAAACAAAATACATGGAAGGGATGTACACAAGATGCTTAACAAATCACTAGGACTGAGCCATAGGCAAATTCATCCATTAAGGGGTTCAAACAAGCATGGAAAAACTGAATAAGAAAAACAGATTTCAGACTTAGCGAAATTAACGCTAGTCTGGAATTTCAGACCACGATGCTCTCTTTGGAGCAGCAAAACAACATGAAACATAACCTGGACAAGGCAAGTAAGAGCATGGCATGGAGCTACTCAACAAGCTTAACAAAACACCCAAAGTGACCTGGGGCCAAAAGGGTTCACAAAATACTCTAACGAGCACACGAACATAGATGAAACACAATCAGTTTTCAGACTTAGTGAAAACTGAGACATGCTGAAATCATAACTCACGGAGGCATGTAAACGAGCTCGATGCACTCACTACGGTGCAAGTCATAGCAAGGCAAGCATATATCCATAAAGAAGGCACAAAATGCTAGCTAGACATGGCAAGAACAATGGCATAGCATGCATGGATCACTAGCAATGGCACCGGCAAGCCAGTTTTTGCACACACAGAATACTCAGGTTAAACTTGACGAGCCTAGCATATGTAGATATGGCCTCGGAACACTGAGACCGAAAGGTCGAGCATGAATCATATAGTAGATATGATCAACATATTGATGTTCACCATTGAAAGCTACTCCATTTCACGTGATGATCGGTTATGGTTTAGTTGATTTGGATCACGTGATCACTTAGAAGATTAGAGGGATGTCTTTCTAAGTGGGAGTTCTTAAGTAATATGATTAGTTGAACTTAAATTTATCATGAACTTAGTACCTGATAGTATTTTGCTTGTCTATGTTGATTGTAGATAGGTGGCTCGTGCTGTTCTTCCATTGAATTTTAATGCGTTCCTTGAGAAAGCAAAGTTGAAAGATGATGGTAGCAATTACACGGACTGGGTTTATAACTTGAGGATTATCCTCATTGCTGTACAGAAGAATTACATCCTGAAAGCACCGCTAAGTGCCAAGCCTGCTGCAGGAGCAACACCAGATGTTATGAACGCCTGGCAGAGCAAAGCTGGTGACTACTCGGTAGTTCAGTGTGCCATGCTTTACAGCTTAGAACCAGGTCTTCAATGACGTTTTGAACGTCATGGAGCATATGAGATGTTCCAGGAGTTGAAGTTAATATTTCAAGAAAATGCCCGGATTGAGAGATATGAAGTCTCCAATAAGTTCTATAGCTGCAAGATGGAGGAGAATAGTTCTGTCAGTGAACATATACTCAAAATGTCTGGGTATCATAATCACTTGACTCAACTGGGAGTTAATCTTCCTGTTGATAGTGTCATTGACAGAGTTCTTCAACCACTGCCACCAAGCTACAAGAGCTTCGTGATGAACTATAACATGCAAGGGATGGATAAGACGATTCCCGAGCTCTTCGCAATGCTAAAGGCTGCGGAGGTAGAAATCAAGAAGGAGCATCAAGTGTTGATGGTCAATAAGACTGCCAGTTTCAAGAAAAAGGGCAAAGGGAAGAAAAAGGGGAACTTCAAGAAGAACAGCAAACAAGTTGCTGCTCAGGAGAAGAAACCCAAATCTGGACCTAAGCCTGAAACTGAGTGCTTCTACTGCAAGCAGACTGGACACTGGAAGCGGAACTGCCCCAAGTATTTGGCGGATAAGAAGGATGGCAAGGTGAACAAAGGTATATGTGATATACATGTTATTGATGTGTACCTTACTAGAGCTCGCAGTAGCACCTGGGTATTTGATACTGGTTCTGTTGCTAATATTTGCAACTCGAAACAGAGACTAGGGATTAAGCGAACACTGGCCAAGGACGAGGTGACGATGCGCGTGGGAAATGGTTCCAAAGTCGATGTGATCGCGGTCGGCACGCTACCTCTACATCTACCTTTGGGATTAGTTTTAGACCTAAATAATTGTTATTTGGTGCCAGCATTGAGCATGAACATTATATCTAGATCTTGTTTGATGCGAGACGGTTATTCATTTAAATCAGAGAATAATGGTTGTTCTATTTATATGAGTAATATCTTTTATGGTCATGCACCCTTGAAGAGTGGTCTATTTTTTGATGAATCTCGATAGTAGTGATACACATATTCATAATGTTGAATCCAAAAGATGCAAAGTTGATAATGATAGTGCAACTTATTTGTGGCACTGCCGTTTAGGTCATATCGGTGTAAAGCGCATGAAGAAACTCCATATTGATGGACTTTTAGAATCACTTGATTATGAATCACTTGGTACTTGCGAACCGTGCCTCATGGGCAAGATGACTAAAATGCCGTTCTCCGGTACTATGGAGAGAGCAACATATTTGTTGGAAGTCATACATACAGATGTATGGGGTCCGATGAATGTTGAGGCTCGTGGCGGATATCGTTATTTTCTCACCTTCACAGATGATTTAAGCAGATATGGGTATATCTACTTAATGAAACATAAATCTGAAACATTTGAAAAGTTCAAAGAATTTCAGAGTGAAGTTGAAAATCATCGTAATAGGAAAATAAATTTTCTATGATCTGATCATGGAGGAGAATATTTGAGTTACGAGTTTGGTCTACATTGGAAACAAAGCGGAATAGTTTCGCAACTCATGCCACCCGGAACACCACAGCGTAATGGTGTGTCCGAACATTGTAATCGTACATTACTAGATATGGTGCGATCTATGATGTCTCTTACTAATTTACCGCTATCCTTTTGGGGTTATGCTTTAGAGACGGCCGCATTCACGTTAAATAGGGCACCATCGAAATCCGTTGAGACGACGCCTTATGAACTGTGGTTTGGCACGAAACCAAAGTTGTCGTTTCTTAAAGTTTGGGGCTGCGATGCTTATGTGAAAAAGCTTCAACCTGATAAGCTCGAACCCAAATCGGAGAAATGTGTCTTCATAGGATACCTAAAGGAGAATGTTGGGTACACCTTCTATCACAGATCTGAAGGCAAGACATTCGTTGCTAAGAATGGATCCTTTCTAGAGAAGGAGTTTCTCTCGAAAGAAGTGAGTGGGAGGAAAGTAGAACTTGATGAGGTAACTGTACCTGCTCCCTTATTGGAAAGTAGTTCATCACATAAACCGGTTTCTGTGACACCTACACCAATTAGTGAGGAAGTTAATGATGATGATCATGGAACTTCAGATCAAGTTATTACTGAAAAGAGTTGTATATGATGCAACCGGAAGGTTTTGTCGATCCAAAGGGAGCTAACAAAGTGTGCAAGCTCCAGCGATCCATTTATGGACTGGTGCAAGCCTCTCGGAGTTGGAATAAACGCTTTGATAGTGTGATCAAAGCATTTGGTTTTGTACAGGCTTTTGGAGAAGCCTGTATTTACAAGAAAGTGAGTGGGAGCTCTGTAGCATTTCTGATATTATATGTGGATGACATATTACTAATTGGAAATGACATAGAATTTCTGGATAGCATAAAGGGATACTTGAATAAAAGTTTTTCTATGAAAGACCTCGGTGAAGCTGCTTACATATTGGGCATCAAGATCTATAGAGATAGATCAAGGCGCCTAATTGGACTTTCACAAAGCACATACCTTGACAAAGTTTTGAAAAAGTTCAAAATGGATCAAGCAAAGAAAGGGTTCTTGCCTGTGTTACAAGGTGTGAAGTTGAGTAAGACTCAATGCCCGACCACTACAGAAGATAGAGAGAAGATGAAAGATGTTCCCTATGCTTCAGCCATAGGCTCTTGTAGGATCGAAAGTATGTCTAGAGGGGGGTGCTTAGACTACTTGACCAAATAAAAACTTAACCTTTTCCCAATTTTAGTTCTTGGCAGATTTTAGCTATTTTAGGACAAGTTAAGCAATCATCACACAATTCAAGCAAGCATGCAAAGAGTATATTGGCAGGGGAAAGTAAAGCATGCAACTTGCAAGAATGTAAAGGGAAGGGTTTGGAGAATTCAAACGCAATTGGAGACACGGATGTTTTTCCCGTGGTTCGGATAGGTGGTGCTATCCTACATCCACGTTGATGGAGACTTCAACCCACGAATGGTAACGGTTGCGTGAGTCCACGGAGGGCTCCACCCACGAAGGGTCCACGAAGAAGCAACCTTGTCTATCCCACCATGGCCATCACCCACGAAGGACTTGCCTCACTAGCGGTAGATCTTCACGAAGTAGGCGATCTCCTTGCCCTTACAAACTCCTTGGTTCAACTCCACAATCTTGTCGAAGGATCCCAAGTGACACCTAGCCAATCTAGGAGACACCACTCTCCAAGAAGTAACAAATGGTGTGTTGATGATGAACTCCTTGCTCTTGTGCTTCAAATGATAGTCTCCCCAACACTCAACTCTCTCTCATAGGATTTGGATCTGGTGGAAAGAAGATTTGAGTGGAAAGCAACTTGGGGAAGGCTAGAGATCAAGATTCATATGGTAGGAATGGAATATCTTGGTCTCAACACATGAGTAGGTGGTTCTCTCTCAGAACATATGAGTTGGAAGTGTAGATGTGTTATGATGGCTCTCTCCCCGAGTGAAGAGGAGGTGGGGGGTATATATAGCCTCCACACAAAATCCAACCGTTACACACAATTTACCAATCTCGGTGGGACCGAATCAACAAACTCGGTCAGACCGAAATAGTAAACCTAGTGACCGCTAGAGATTTTCGGTGGGACTGACATGCAACTCGGTAGGACCGATTTTGTTAGGGTTAGGGCATAACGTAATCTCGGTGAGACCGATTACACAAACTCGGTGAGACCGATTTTGGTAATAATCTAACCAGAGAGTTGGTCAGGTAAACTCGGTGGGACCGATTTGCTCTTTCCGTGAGATCGAGAAGTTACAAAAAGGAAACACTGAATTTACATTGCAATCTCGGTGGGACCGATCCGCTCTTTCGGTGAGACCGAAAAGTTACGAAAGGGAAACAGAGAGTTTGCAATCCCATCTCGGTGAGACCGAGATCCCTATCGGTAGAACCGATTTGCTAGGGTTTGGCAATGGCTATGACAAGTGAAACTCGGTGACGCCAGGTTGAAAGAATCGGTAGGGCCGAGTTTGGCTTAGGGTTTAGGTCAAATGTGGATATGGGAAAGTAGTTGAGGGTTTTGGAGCATATCACTAAGCACATGAAGCAAGAGGCTCATTGAGCAACACCTCATCCCTCGTTGATAGTATTGGCTTTTCCTAAAGACTCAATGTGATCTTGGATCACTAAAATATAAAATGAAGAGTCTTGAGCTTTTGAGCTTGAGCCAATCCTTTGTCCTTAGCATTTTGAGGGTTCCACTTTCACCATCCATGCCATGCCAATCATTGAGCTTTCCTGAAATAATCATCTTGGAATAGCATTAGCTCAGTGAGCTATATGTTGTTATGAATTATCAAAACCACCTAGGGATAGTTGCACTTTCAATCTCCCCCTTTTTGGTAATTGATGACAACATATAGATCAAAGCTTCGACAAATGATAATAAGCATGAAAAATATCGTCACTTTGAGAAGTATGTGATAAGTAAGAGCTCCCCCTAAATTTGTGCATATTTAAGATTTGCTTTGGACTGCAAATGCACAAAGAGTTAGAGTCATGGGTTACTCTTCCATGTCACATACATCTTGGTGGAGCGCTTAAAATGATAAGAATGAAATACATGCACTCATCACCAAGAAAAGTGAATGATCACATAAGATAGATAAGATAATAGCATTCACCAAGCATTAAGTGTAGCTTATGATCAAACACATGATCATCAATGTCTCACAGATAACGGCATAGTATCTCAAGCACTCAAAAGCAAACAAAGTTCAAAGAACCACCAAATAAAGCAGGAGAGAATAAAAGCAACACACTCTCTCTCGAAGCCTATGATCTATACATTTTTCTCCCCCTTTGGCAACAAGTTACCAAAAAGTTCCTAGAAAATGCATAGTGCTAGATCGACTCTCAAGCTTGATCTTCTGGTGGTGGTGGAGTCCGGAGCACTCCAAGGACGAAGCCTTCTATAGACGTGGTTGGAGTTGAGGCTGAAGTAGATGCTGGAGCTGGCGGAACTGAAGCTGTAGCTGGTGCAGAAGTGGTGGCTCTGGTGTCAGCAACTGGCACTGCATGTGATCTCTGAGCTCTTGGCACTCTGGCAAATGCATCAGTTGTAGCCGTGCCTCTCCTCTCCTGCATGTCATCCTGAAGTTGTTCCACTGCAGACTGAATCTCTATTACTTTGACATCCAAGTCATAGAACTTTTGTTCCATGATCCTCTCTAAGCTCTGCTGATTCTGAGTGAGGGTGGCGAGTCCTTGCTCAATCCTCAGTGTGGATGCAATCAAGTAACCAAGCTGCTCTTGTTTGGTTTTCAAGAAATACTCAGATGCCTCCTCTTGAGTTTGCATCTTGGCAGCTTTCTCCTTCCTTGCCTGCTCCTTCTTTGCTTGTGCTTGAACTGATGATGGTTCATTCTCATTCATCACAACTTGGTTGTCCTCAAAGTCTGGATGAATAGGCAAGTGTTCCTTGTCCAACAAGTATATGCCTGTGCCCATCTTTGAGTTGATTAACTCCTAAATCTGAGGGGCATAACCACAGCTCCTCTTCTGATCTGCTGCAGTCCTCTTGATAGTTTCTACTATGAGGCTCATGACCTTGAATTTCTGAGGCACATCAAATACATGAAGCAAATTGATTGCATGGCCTCTGATCATCTTGTGATCACCTGACTTGGGCAACAGAGTGTGCATAAGGATCCAGTTAATGGTTGGCAGCCCTGACAGAAGATAATGCACAGACCCAAACTTGAAAGTATCAAGTGCCTCATTTGGAATTTCCTTGTACATATTGGACATAGAGTTGTGGTCCATCTTCTTCTTGGCATAGATATCCAAGTTATCCTCATGCTCCTCTGGGGCATTGATGAGCTGTGCCCACTCAGCAATAGTAGATTGGTACCTCGTACCTTCAGACATCCATGTGATCTTTCCATCTGGGTAGAAATGTGATGTGGAGTAGAATTGCATAATGAGTTCCTCGTTCCACTTTGTGAGCTTCTGCCCAACAAAGTCTGCTACTCCACAAGCATTGAAGCTGTCATACACTCCAGGGTAGTGTTCTTCATTTTCCTTGATGTACTCCCAATTGACCCATCTCATGTCACAAACTATGGGCTTCTTGTCCAACAAAACTGTCTCATAGAAGTCATGTTGTTCCTTAGTGTGGAACCTATAATCAACAGCAGTTCTTCTCCTTGAAGCATATGGATCTGCTTCTCTCCACTTCCTCAGCCCTGAGTCTCTTCTGAGCTTCATGTCCTCAGCCACAGGATGAGCATCATAGTGGTCTGGGATCTTGGGCTTGAGCTTTCTCAGAACATGCTCTTCATCATCTTCTTTAGTAGCTTCAGGCACTGGGGCCTTGTTCTTCTCAGTTGCAGGTATGCTCCTCGTATTTCTCTTTGGGGCAGACTTGGGCTTGGAGGCAGCTTTGGGTGCTTCTTTGGGCTTGGATGCAGTAGCCCCTGTCCTGATAGCATCACCCATAAGCTTAGGTGCCTTAGGTGCTGGTGCAGCAACCTCTTCTTCTTCCTCTTCTTCCATGATGGAAGCCTTTCCAAGCACTCTGGCTACGGTCTTCTTAACCCTTTCCTTCCTTTTCTTTCCTTTAGCAGCAACTGGCTCTATGGTTGCAGACTTTTCAAAAATCTGAGTTGAAGCTCTGGCCTTTGGCATAGGCTGCCTACCTGCTGTCCTTTTGATTTTTAAGCCTGGCTTTGTGCCTTGAGTTGAGCCATATTCCTTCTTGAGCACAACTCTCTTTGACGTGGCTTCCTCTTCCTCTGCCACATAATCTTCATCCTCAGAATCTGAAGTTCTCTTCTTCCTCTGTCTGGTGGCAGCTTTTGGCAAATTGCTTGGGGTACTTCTGCTGCCATCATCTGAAGAGCTGGAGGGACTAGTGCCCTCACTCATGAGCACCTGCTCTTCTGATCTATTCTGGCTGTCACTCTGATCAGACATGATGTAAAAGCTGACTACTGACCCTGTGAAGAGTTTATAGATGAGGTAGAGTGGATGAGCATCACAAAATGCAGAGATTTTTGCAAAAGAACGATTCAAAAACTTAGTTTTAGTTTCCCACTGAAATCATCTCGGATCTACCAATTTTTAAACTCGGTGATACCGAAGCAGCTTTGGAACCTAAACTAGTGAACTCGGTCAGACCGAGTCACAGTTCGGTGGCACCGAGACTGCTAGGGTTTCACAAAGTTCCAAAATCGGTCACACCGATAAGTAATTCTCGGTCAGACCGAGTCTCACTTGTGCAATGGCATGAGCCAAATCGGTGGGACCGAGTTTTTCAACTCGGTGGGTCCGAGATGGTTTCGGCGGAAACCTAACCCTAAATTTTTTGAATCAATCCTATTCTACGAACGCATTGACTGGATAAGAGTGTTTCAATTGTGGCAAGAATCATTAAGAACACAATGTGCTAGGAATCAGATTGGGGATAGCACAAAGATCGAGTCCATACCCTAGTTCGGCGGAGACTCGCTATGGCGGCAACGGCGGGGTTGAATTCCGTTGACGGCGATGGAGACCAGCGACTGGAGGCGGCTGGCGGCGAGGATACGATCCGGAGACCACGTTGGCAGAGCGAGCTATCGCGCGGGCGAAGGGGTTCGGAGAAATTTCCAAATTTTTGCCCGTGACTATATAGAGCCCGACCCTGTCGGTGTGACCGAGTGGAACAACTCGGTGGCATCGAGATGCAAAACTGTATACAGTTGTTGCAACTCAGTGTGACCGAATGATTCAAATTGGTTGCACCGAGATCGAAAATTCAGATCAACTTAATGATCTCGGTAGGACCGAAAGTAGGATATCGGTTAGACTAAGAATCACAAAGAGGTTTTGGAAGTTTAAGTCTATGACGAATCGGGGACTTCGAGTGCTCCTCACACAGAGTGGTTCGAATCTGACTTGATCAAATTTTGTGATGTAGCATGAATAGAGTTTGAGACGAGAAAAGCATAGATAGCTAGAGGAGGTTCTTAGGCATTCTTGTCCATCCACTTGGCAAAAGGAAATAAAACCAAACAATCAAAACAACAAGTGGATGTCCTCGAATGGGTAAAATATGCAACCAACATGCTCACACAATAAGATGGCAATTGAAATATGTGACAAAGCATGCACAACCAATTCTAGCATCTATCAAGCAATTTGCGATGACTAGGTCATCTATATATGAGTATATTGACTTAGGAGTCAAGTGAGAACACTTGATCATAGGTCATACTCATCGTTTAAACTCAAGTGGGGTTACCACTTTTACATAAAGCATTGTTGTGTTCACATCTTTAGAGTTGCTTTAGCTCAAGTCTTAGAGTAAAGCTCCCCCTAGATGTGATATCCCCCCTAAGAGGGATGAACTAACCTTGGGTTTTGTCGATGATGACTTCATGTAGATGTTGAAGATGTGGATGCTCAATGTTGATGTAGATCACTTGGAGCTATCCATTTGAGTGAATTGCACTTTCAATACCTACATGGGTTAGTCCCACAAGGAACAAACAAGGATATCCATAGACATAGAGTGATGCACACACAAGATGATGTCCATGAAAACTTTTAGGTTACCTTGTCCCTTGTCTTACCAACAAGAGGGTTTGTGACTCCTTGAACTAGTGCAAGATGTGGAAGTTGATTGCACTTGTTCTTGCCAAAATGATAAGAGTGAAGTATGTTGGTGGAGTCACCCTCAAGAACTCTCTAGTTCTTCTTCTTTTGGATCCACACCATCTTGATGGGAATCCTTGGAGTTGTAGTCGTACTTGATGAAGTGGAACTTGAAGTGGTCTTGGGAATCCACTTGACTAAGGTCTTAGGAGCTTCTTCAAATGCATCAATTTCCTCTTGAAGCTTGTCCTTGCCTTTTTGCTTGTAGTCTTGTGGTGGAAGATCATCTTGAGCTTGTGTCCCCTTGAAGGAAGTATCATACTTGTCTTGTTGAGGAACAAACTTTGTCTTGGGGTATTGATCTTCTTCCCACTCAACTCCATTGGCATTGAACTTTCGTTCAAAACCAACACCTTGATTCTTCCGGTGCCTTCCTTGCTTGCGCACAATTTCCTCGAATTGCTTACTCCCGGCAAGGCTTTTGTACACTCCTTTCTCTATAATTCCCTTAAATAAGCTATTTTCTTGCTCAAGTGTAACTTGGCTAAGAGAATCATTAGTGGAATCAAGAGAACTACTAGAAGCAACAATATTGGATTTAGCATGATCATTGTTACTACTAGAGGAAGAATCTTTCTTGTTCTTGTTACTAGACTTGACTTGAGGCATTTAAGTGGATAAGAGTAAACGCTTGGCAATGTAAGAAGAACTTTTCTTGCGGATATCATCATTGATTGCCTTTAAAAACTCATGCTCTTGCTCAAGATTGAGCTTTTCAAAGCGTAACTTCTCATGAGCTCTTAAAAGTTCTCGATGATCTTCGAAGATAGTTTCATGAGCTAACTTAAGAGTGTTTAGTTCTTTAGTTAGAGCCTCAATCTTCTCCTTATCATTGTCATTCGTTTTATCTTGATTAGCATGATTAATTGACGTTTCATCATAGTATTCATCACTAGAGTTGTCAACAAGTAAATCATCATCACCTAACAAGTCATCTTCATCACTATTAAAATCAACATACTCGGGGTGTGTTACCTTAGGACCTTTGGCCATGAAGCATCTTCCAATTCCTTCATTTGGTGAGTCAAATATGTCATAGGAGTTGGTTGACACAAGTGCTAGACCGGCAACACCTTCATCTTGAGTATATTCGGAATCGGAGTGATAACTTCTCTCGGAGTGGTTGTCGGAGTCAGGGGCGGATACCCATTCACCAACATGAGCTTGATGTCTTCGTTTTGTGTAGCTCCTTGATGATTTTTCCTTCCTTTTCGAATCCTTGCTTCTCCGTGAGTATCTTCGTTCATAATGATCATCTCTACTCCTTCTCTCTCTTGGTGGTGATTCTTCTCTTTTGCTTCTTCTTTTTGGAGAGTCTTCTCTTCTCTTGTAGGGAGCCGTACACTCATTGGAATAGTGTCCGGATCTTCCACAATTGTAGCAGTTTCGCTCTCGACTAGAAGATCTTTTGTCATTGTAGGACCTTGACTTGGAGCTTCTATCTTTGCTTCTACTCTTGTAGAACTTGTTGAAGTTTTTCACCATTAAGCTCAATTCTTCATTGAAGTTTTGTTTCTCACTTGATGATGTAGGGGCTTCACATGAGGCTTTGTAGGCACCACTTGATTTGTTGTGAAGTTCCTCTTTATCCTTAAGTGACATCTCATGAGGAACAATTCTTCCAATTACCTCCGTTGGCTTGAGATCTTTGTAATTGGGCATCATTTGGATCAATGTGCACACGGTATCATATTTTCCATCCAAGGCTCTTAGAATCTTCTTGATGATGAATCTATCGGTCATCACTTCACTTCCTAAGCCGGCAATCTCATTTGTGATGAGAGCAAGCCTAGAGTATATTTCAGCGACACCTTCACCATCCTTCATTTTGAACTTGTCAAGTTGACTTTGAAGCACATCCAATTTGGATTCCTTGACTGAGTCGGTACCTTCGTGCATATCAATCAAAGTGTCCCAAATTTCCTTTGCATTCTCAAGACGGCTGATTTTGTTGAATTCTTCGGGGCACAATCCGTTGAAGAGAATATCACAAGCTTGAGCATTGTATTGCAACATCTTCAACTCATCCGCGGTAGCTTCACGGTTTGGTTCTCTCCCATCAAAGAAGTCACCTTGCAAACCAACACACACAATAGCCCAAACGGCGGGGTTATGTCCAAGAATATGCATTTTCATTTTATGCTTCCAACTAGCAAAATTAGTACCATCAAAGTAAGGACCTCTATGGTGATAATTTCCCTCGCTAGACGCCATACTCTCCTAGGTTGTGAAACCAAGGCTATGACCACCAAAAGCTATGGAAATCAATGCAAATGGAGACCAAGGCTCTGATACCACTTGTAGAGTCGAAAGTATGTCTAGAGGGGGGTGATTAGACTACTTGACCAAATAAAAACTTAACCTTTTCCCAATTTTAGTTCTTGGCAGATTTTAGCTATTTTAGGACAAGTCAAGCAATCATCACACAATTCAAGCAAGCATGCAAAGAGTATATTGGCAGCGGAAAGTAAAGCATGCAACTTGCAAGAATGTAAAGGGAAGGGTTTGGAGAATTCAAACACAATTGGAGACACGGATGTTTTTCCCGTGGTTCGGATAGGTGGTGCTATCCTACATCCACGTTGATGGAGACTTCAACCCATGAAGGGTAACGGTTGCGCGAGTCCACGGAGGGCTCCACCCACGAAGGGTCCACGAAGAAGCAACCTTGTCTATCCCACCATGGCCATCGCCCACGAAGGACTTGCCTCACTAGCGGTAGATCTTCACGAAGTAGGCGATCTCCTTGCCCTTACAAACTCCTTGGTTCAACTCCACAATCTTGTCGGAGGCTCCCAAGTGACACCTAGCCAATCTAGAAGACACCACTCTCCAAGAAGTAACAAATGGTGTGTTGATGATGAACTCCTTGCTCTTGTGCTTCAAATGATAGTCTCCCCAACACTCAACTCTCTCTCATAGGATTTGAATCTGGTGGAAAGAAGATTTGAGTGGAAAGCAACTTGGGGAAGGCTAGAGATCAAGATTCATATGGTAGGAATGGAATATCTTGGTCTCAACACATGAGTAGGTGGTTCTCTCTCAGAACATATGAGTTGGAAGTGTAGATGTGTTCTGATGGCTCTCTCCACGAGTGAAGAGGAGGTGGAGGGGTATATATAGCCTCCACACAAAATCCAACCGTTACACACAATTTACCAATCTCGGTGGGACCGAATCAACAAACTCAGTCAGACCGAAATAGTAAACCTAGTGACCGTTAGAGATTTTCGGTGGGACTGACATGCAACTCGGTAGGACCGATTTTGTTAGGGTTAGGGCATAACGTAATCTCGGTGAGACCGATTACACAAACTCGGTGAGACCGATTTTGGTAATAATCTAACCAGAGAGTTGGTCAGGTAAACTCGGTGGGACCGATTTTGCTCTTTCGGTGAGACCAAAAAGTTACAAAAAGGAAACACTGAATTTACATTGCAATCTCGGTGGGACCGATCCGCTCTTTCGGTGAGACCGAAAAGTTACGAAAGGGAAATAGAGAGTTTGCAATCCCATCTCGGTGAGACCGAGATCCCTATCGGTAGAACCGATTTGCTAGGGTTTGGCAATGGCTATGACAAGTGAAACTCGGTGACGCCGGGTTGAAAGAATCGGTAGGGCCGAGTTTGGCTTAGGGTTTAGGTCAAATGTGGATATGGGAAAGTAGTTGAGGGTTTTGGAGCATATCACTAAGCACATGAAGCAAGAGGCTCATTAAGCAACACCTCATCCCTCCTTGATAGTATTGGCTTTTCCTAAAGACTCAATGTGATCTTGGATCACTAAAATATAAAATGAAGAGTCTTGAGCTTTTGAGCTTGAGCCAATCCTTTGTCCTTAGCATTTTGAGGGTTCCACTTTCACCATCCATGCCATGCCAATCATTGAGCTTTCCTGAAATAATCATCTTGGAATAGCATTAGCTCAATGAGCTATATGTTGTTATGAATTATCAAAACCACCTAGGGATAGTTGCACTTTCAACTCTATCATGTATGCAATGCTGTGTACCGGACATGATGTGTGCCTTGCTATAAGTCTAGCAGGGAGGTACCAAAGTAATCCAGGAGTGGATCACTGGACAGCGGTCAAGAACATCCTGAAATACCTGAAAAGGACTAAGGATATGTTTCTCGTTTATGGAGGTGACAAAAAGGTCAACGTAAATGGTTACGTTGACGCAAGCTTTGACACTGATCCGGACGATTCTAAATCGCAAACCGGATACGTGTTTATATTAAACGGTGGAGCTGTCAATTGGTGCAGTTCTAAACAAAGCGTCGTGGTGGGATCTACGTGTGAAGCGGAGTACATAGCTGCTTCGGAAGCAGCAAATGAAGGAGTCTGGATGAAGGAGTTCATATTCGATCTAGGTGTCATACCTAGTGCATCGGGTCCAATGAAAATCTTTTGTGACAATACTGGTGCAATTACCTTGGCAAAGGAATCCAGATTTCACAAGAGAACCAAGCACATCAAGAGACGCTTCAATTCCATCCAGGATTTAGTCCAGGTGGGAGACACAGAAATTTGCAAGATACATACGGATCTGAATGTTGCAGACCCGTAGACCAAGCCTCTTCCACGAGCAAAACATGATCAACACCAAGGCTCCATGGGTGTTAGAATCATTACTGTGTAATCTAGATTATTGACTCTAATGCAAGTGGGAGAATGAAGGAAATATGCCCTAGAGGCAATAATAAAGTTATTATTTATTTCCTTATTTCATGATAAATGTTTATTATTCATGCTAGAATTGTATTAACCGGAAACATAATACATGTGTGAATACATAGACAAATAGAGTGTCACTAGTATGCCTCTACTCGACTAGCTCGTTGATCAAAGATGGTTAAGTTTCCTAACCATAGACATGAGTTGTCATTTGATTAATGGGATCACGTCATTAGGAGAATGATGTGATTGACTTGACCCATTCCGTTAGCTTAGCACTTGATCATTTAGTTTGTTGCTATTGCTTTCTTCATGACTTATACATGTTCCTATGACTATGAGATTATGCAACTCCCGTTTACCGAAGGAACACTTTGTGTGCCACCAAACGTCACAACGTAACTGGGTGATTATAAAGGTGCTCTACAGGTATCTCCAAAGGTACTTGTTGGGTTGGCGTATTTTGAGATTAGGATTTGTCACTCCGATTTTCGGAGAGGTATCTTTGGGCCCACTCGGTAACGCACATCACTATAAGCCTTGCAAGCATTGCAACTAATGAGTTAGTTGTGGGATGATGTATTACGGAACGAGTAAAGAGACTTGCCGGTAACGAGATTGAACTAGGTATTGAGATACTGACGATCAAATCTCGGGTAAGTAACATACCGATGACAAAGGGAACAATGTATGTTGTTATGTGGTCTGACCGATAAAGATCTTCGTAGAATATGTAGGAGCCAATATGGGCATCCAGGTCTCGCTATTGGTTATTGACCAGAGAGGTATCTCGGTCATGTCTACATAGTTCTCGAACCCGTAGGGTCCGCACGCTTAACGTTCGTTAACGATATAGTACTATATGAGTTATGTATGTTGATGACCGAATGTTGTTCAGAGTCCGGGATGAGATCACGAACATGACGAGGAACTCCGGAATGGTCTGGAGATAAAGTTTGATATATGGGGTAATAGTGTTTGGTCACCGGAAGGGTTCCGGAAATCACCGGAAGGGGTTCCGGATGTTTCCCGAAATGTTTGGGTACGAGAACACTTTATTTGGGCCAAAGGGGAAAGCCCACAAGGTTTTTGGAAAGCGCAAAAGGAAGTTTTGCGGAGTCTAGGGGCCAGACGCCAGGGTCCCTGGCGTCTGGCCCTGGAGTCCGAGAAGGACTCTTGCTTTTCGGGTGAAACCAACTTTGTGGAGGCTTTTACTCCAAGTTTTGACCCCAAGGCTCAACATATAAATAGAGGGGTAGGGCTAGCACCCAAGAAACATCAAGAAACACCAAGCCGTGTGCCAGCAACCCCGTCCCCTCTAGTTTATCCTCCGTCATAGTTTTCGTAGTGCTTAGGCGAAGACCTGCGGAGATTGTTCTTCACCAACACCGTCACCACGCCGTCGTGCTGCCGGAACTCATCTACTACTTTGCCCCTCTTGCTGGATCGAGAAGGCGAGGACGTCACTGAGCTGAACGTGTGCAGAACTCGGAGGTGCCGTGCTTTCGGTACTTGGATCGGTCGGACGTGAAGACGTATGACTACATCAACCGCGTTGATATAACGCTTCCGCGAACGGTCTACGAGGGTACGTAGACAACACTCTCCCCTCTCATTGCTATGCATCACCATGATCTTGCGTGTGCGTAGGATTTTTTTTGAAATTACTACGTTCCCCAATACTCTCTTCTACGTGCTGCAAGATGGAGGTGGCCAGAAGCGTAGTCTTCGATAGGACTAGCTATCCCCCTCTTATTCCGGCATTCTATAGTTCAGTCCACATATGATACCCCTTTTCCATTTGATACCAATGCATGCATATGTAGTGTAGCTCCTTGCTTGCGAGTACTTTGGATGAGTACTCATGGTTGCTTTGCTCCCCCTTTTCCCCCTTTCTATACCTGATTGTTGTGACGAGACGTTGGAGTCCAGGAGCAAGACGCCACCGTTGACGACGACTCCTGCTACACTGGAGGTGCCTACTACTACGTGCAGGCCGCTGACGACGACCAGCAGTAGTTTAGGAGGATCCCAGGCAGGAGGCTTGTGCCTCTTTCGATTTGTATCCCAGTTTGTGCTAGCCTTCTTAAGGCAAACTTGTTTAACTTATGTCTGTACTCAGATATTGTTGCTTCCGCTGACTCGTCTATGATCGAGCTCTTGTACTCGAGCCCTCGAGGCCCCTAGCTTGTAATATGATGCTTGTATGACTTATTTTATTTGTAGAGTTGTGTTGTGATATCTTCCCGTGAGTCCCTGATCTTGATCGTACACGTTTGCGTGTATGATTAGTGTATGATTGAATCGGGGGCGTCACAATCTTGGGGCCTCTTCCCGCGATCTGCCGGAGGGGGAATCGATCACGGAGGGCTTCTACATCAACACCATTGCCTCTCCGATGAAGCATGAGTAGTTTACCACAGACCTTCGGGTCCATAGTTATTAGCTAGATGGCTTTCTTCTCTCTCTTTGATTCTCAATACAAAGTTCTCCTTGATGTTCTTGGAGATCTATTCGATGTAATACTCTTTTGTGGTGTGTTTGCCGAGATCCGATGAATTGTGGGTTTATGAACAAGATTATCTATGAATATTATTTGGTTCTTCTCTGAATTCTTATATGCATGATTTGATATCTTTGCAAGTCTCTTTGAATTATTGGTTTAGTTTGGCCTACTAGATTGATCTTTCTTGCAATGGGAGAAGTGCTTAGCTTTGGGTTCAATCTTGCAGTGTCCTTTCCCAGTGAAAGTAGGGGCAGCAAGGCACATATTGTATTGTTTCCATCGAGGATAAAAAGATGGGGTTTATATCATATTGTTTGAGTTTATCCCTCTACATCGTGTCATCTTGCTTAATGCGTTACTATGTTCTTATGAACTTAATACTCTAGATGCATGCTAGATAGAGGTCGATGTGTGGAGTAATAGTAGTAGATGCAGAATCGTTTCGATCTACTTGACACGGACGTGATGCCTATATTCATGATCATTGCCTTAGATATCTTCATAACTATGCGCTTTTCTATCAATTGCTCGACAGTAATTTGTTCATCCACTGTAATACATGCTATCTTGAGAGAAGCCTCTAGTGAAACCTATGGCCCCGGGTCTCTTTCTTATTATATTGCATCTCTTTTATTTACATCGCATCTCGTTTACTATTTTGCAATCTTTACTTTCCAATCTATACAACAAAAATACCAAAAAAAATTTACTTTACTATCTTTATTAGATCTCACTTTTGCGAGTGACTGTGAAGGGATTGACAACCTCTTTATCATGTTGGTTGCAAGGTTCTTGATTATTTGTGCAGGTACTAGGTGACTTGTGCATTGTCTCCTACTGGATTGATACCTTGGTTCTCAAAACTGAGGGAAATACTTACGCTACTTTGCTGCATCACCCTTTCCTCTTCAAGGGAAAACCAACGCATGCTCAAGAGGTAGCAAAACACAACCATCACAACTATCGAGGTGGTCTCTGGAAGCATCGGTTAGTCCATTATAAAAGATATCAAGTATTTCATTTTTCTTGATAGGATGATCAGCAAAGCATTAAGTAATTGGAGAAGCCTCCCCCAAGCTTGTGGGCGACTCTCTTCTTCAATTTGCACAAAGTTAAATATTTCCCGTAGGGCGGCTTGTTTCTTATGAGCAGGAAAATATTTTTGAGAGAAGTAGTATATCATATCCTGGGGACTACGCACATAACCAGGAGCAAGAGAAATAAACCATAACTTAGCATCACCCTTTAAAGAGAAAGGAAACAACTTAAGAATATAGTAATAGTGATTTTTTTCCTCATGAGCAAATAGGGTGGCTATATCATTCAATTTAGTAAGATATGCCACGATAGTTTCAGATTCATAACCATAGAAAGGATAAGATTCTACCAAAGTAATTAACTTAGGATTGACAGAGAATTCATAATCCTTATCAGTAACAAATATTGGTGAAGTAGCAAACATAGGGTCATAATGCATTCTAACATTCAAAGACTTTTCTTTCAGCTAGCAGTTTCTTAAGATCATCTCTATCATTAATTACAAGCAATAAAGTCTCTAGCAGTTTCCTCATTAATAATCTAACCCCCAGGTACAACAGGCAATTCATATCTAGGGGGAGAATCATAATCTTCAGTTTCAATAGTATCATCAGTTTCAGTAATTTCATTCTCTCTAACCCTAGCAAGTTGTTCATCAAGAAATTCACCAAGTGGCACAGTATTATCAAGCAGAGAAGTATTTTCATCATAAGCATCATGCATAGTAGAAGTGGCATCATTAATAACATGCGACATATCAGAATCAGTAGCAGGTGTAGGTGTCGCAAGTTTACTCAAAAAACAGAAGGTGAATCAAGTGCAGAGCTAGATAGCAGTTCCTTACCCTCCCTCATAGTTGAGGGGAAAATCTTGGTTCTTTGATCTTTCAAATTCCTCATAGTTATCAATAGATATAAATCCAAAGTGACTCAGAGAATAGAGCTATGCTCCCCGGCAACGTCGCCATAAAAAGGTCTTGATAACCCACAAGTATAGGGGATCACAACAGTTTTCGAGGGTAGAGTATTCAACCCAAATTTATTGATTCGATACAAAGGGAATCAAAGAATATTCTCGAATATTAGCAACTGAGTTGTCAATTTAACCACACCTGAAAGACTTAATATCTACAACAAAATATTTAGTAGCAAAGTAGTATGGAAATAACGGTAACGATGGCAAAAGTAACAGTAGCAGTTTTGTAGTAATCGTAACAATGGCAACGGAAAAGTAACTTAGCAAAGATCAATATGAAATGAGCTCGTAGGCAATGGATCAATGATGGATAATTATGTCGGATGGCATTCATCATTCAACAGTTACAACATAGTGTGACACAGAACTAGATCCAATTCATCAATATAATGTAGGCATGTATTTCGAATATAGTCATACGTGCTTATGGAAAAGAACTTGCATGACATCTTTTGTTCTACCATCCCGTGGCAGCGGGGTCCTATTGGAAACTAAGGGATATTGAGGCCTCCTTTTAATAGAGTGTCGGGCCAAAGAATTAGCACTTAGTGAATACATGAACTCCTCAAACTACGGTCATCACCGGGAAGTGTCTCGACTATTGTCACTCCAGGATTGTCGGATCATAACACGTAGTAGGTGACTATAACTTGCAAGATAGGATCAAGAACACAAATATATTCATAAAAACATAATAGGTTCAGATCTGAAATCATGGCACTCGTACCCTAGTGACAAGCATTAGGCATAGCAAAGTCATAGCAACATCAATCTTAGAACATAGTGGATAATAGGAATCAAACCCTAACAAAACTAACTCAATTACATGGTAAATCTCATCCAACCCGTCACCGTCCAGCAAGCCTACCGATGGGATTACTCACGCACGGCGGTGAGCATCATGAAATTGGTGATGGAGGATGGTTGATGATGACGATGGCGACGATTCCCCCTCTCCGGAACCCAAAATGGACTCCAGATCTGCCCTCCCGAGGAAGAACAGACGGTGGCGTTGGCTCCGTATCATAAAACACGACGAATCCTTCTCTCTGATTTTTTTTCTCCCCGAACGTAAATATATGGAGTTGGAGTTGAGGTCGGTGGAGGTCTATGGGACCCACAAGGATAGAGGGCGCGCCCTCCACCCTTGTGGACATGGTGTGGGTCCCCTTCGGTTGTTTCTTTCACCAATATTTTTTATTTATTCCAAAAATGATCTCAGTGAAGTTTCACGTCATTCCGAGAACTTCTATTTCTACACAAAAATAACACCATGGCAATTCTGCTGAAAACATCGTCAGTCCGAGTTAGTTTCATTCAAATCATGCAAATTAGAGTCCAAAACAAGGGCAAAAGAGTTTGGAAAAGTAGATACGATGGAGACGTATCACGCCTCTCATAGTTTCGTCCCTCGGTCATATTTTCGGAGTGCTTAGGCGAAGCCCTGCGGAGGTAGCATCACCATCACCGTCACCACGCCATCGTGCTGCTGGAACTCATCCACTGCTTCGGCGTCTTGCTGGATCAAGAAGGCGAGGACGTCACCAAGCTGAACGTGCGTTGAACGCGGAGGTGTCGTATGTTTGGTACACGATTGGTTGGACCGTGAAGAAGTTCGACTACATCAACCGCGTTAATAAACGCTTCGTTTACGTTCTACGAGGGTACGTAGACACACTCTCCCCTCTCGTTGCTATGCATCTCCATGGATAGATCTTGACTGTGCGTGGAATTTTGTTTTGTTTTCCACGCAACGTTTCCCAACAATAACATCATAGTCAATTGAATACGCAATTGCATAGTTGGTAGGATAAACTATGGGAGTTCTTGAGCCCATGAATGGAGACATAGTGCTCTCATAGATTTTTCTGGTGGCTGAGTAGTCAACATTTCCACAAAACAAAGTGTTAAGCTCAATAGTCTTATTCTTTTTGTATTTTTCTATTAATGAAGCTTGTTGCTCCTAAGGAAAACGGGAAATAGGAAGCATCTACAATAACAACATCTGCAAAATAGTTATGAAACAAATAATCTATGCTTAGCTCCCTAACAACGGTGCGAGAAAATGCTTGATGGCCTGCAAGACACACGGGGTGGTGTAGCACTTTTGTGGAAGCATCCCAATTAGTTATCGCCCCAATAAGAGCAAATGAGAGTATTTATAAGTAGCATATCCATCACACACACGTTGTCACAATTCTTATGTGAAGTATTTTGTTTGTGATCTGCAAACACTGTTACTGTCCCAAGATAACAAATAAACCAGAGTAGTAAATAGGATGAGTTCATATCAACGAGAGTAATAACACTTTAAAGTAAAGAACATAAATAAAATGAAAACTAAAGTTGTGTTTCCTGCAATGGAAAGGTTAGGCACGGAGAGAATTCACTTCATGTTGTATATCAAGTGTGCCAGTTGCCTTGTATCATGATTATATTGTTTGGTTTGTTTGTTCAATATGTGAATCACCCTAAGGTCATGGAACTCCTCCTCACGGGATTACGTTCCATTCTAGGGTCCTTCGCCATTGCCATAGAGTGGTCGTCTCCACGATTAAGGTCCTTAGATCGGAACCAAGCATTAAGTTTAATGGATCACTGCTATCTCATATTGTCTTCGGTCCTCATAGATGTCTCCACCTGTCACGTCAGAGGTCACAGATTTCCTAAACAATATGTGTTAGCTGTGTAGGTCTTGAGATAATGGTGCGTGTGCCCTTAAACTGGACAAAACGCATAGAGTTCACCACAGTATAACAACTTGCTAGATAGATCATAAGATTACAAACATAAATGACGACATATATATCAAGCACAAATGAATCCTACCACTCACCTACATCTCCCACGCCTAGGGGGAACTACTCATGCATCATAAGAGAATAACCAATCATCTTGGATAATGAACCAACGTGAATCATATCAATAACAACAAGGAAGATCCACAATGAAATGAATGATAATGAACCAATGTGAACCATATCAATAACAAAAGGAAGATCCACAATGAAATGAATGATTCAAACAACCTTGACTCCAGATGAGTATGAGTAGAGTTTACAAGTCGTTCTTACAACTTGGAATTCCTCTTACAATAGTGAAGGGTGAAAATGATGATGGAGATGAAAGTACCAAAACTAAGAAGATCTTTGGTGGTTCTCCGGATCCCTTCTCTCTCTGTTCTGGTTGCGGTGGCGGCGGCTAGGGTTCTCTGATGTCCTCTCTCCCTTCACGGAAGTGTCTTGTATATATGTGGTGGAGCTACTGGTGCCTCATATGACCATCCATGCGAGCGGGTGAAGGTCATCTTTTGTTCTGCCTTGCTTAATGGCTTGGCCTTCAACATGAAAGTTGCTCCATTTGACTTGATTTGCCGTGGTTCTTGGTTTCCTTCCTACCAAACAATGAAAAAAAAGAAATTTATTCTCTTTTGAAGGATTAGCGTTATAAATAACCGAGAAGCGGTATGAGTCTGGTGAAAACCAAGTAAAAACACTTTGCAAATACTTGTAAATTATCAAGCCATGGATAAACACATTAGAAAATATCATCATACATGATTGCCTCTAGGGCATATCTCCAATAGAAGTGTACCATGCCATTCAAGATTTGGATAAGCATGGAGATCTTCAAAGAGATCTCATCAATGAGTGGTGGGTATAGAATGGACAACAAAACCACTAGTTTCATCTATATGTTTCATGTCACGTGTGATGAACTTTGTGTTAAGTTTGATGAAGTTGGTGTAGACTTTTTATGTTAAAGATTGATTGACCATGTAATAATTAAGTATTACTATTTGTGTTTTGGATTCATTTCAAATGTGTTTGATATTATCCATAGCTGGAAAACTTCCCGGCTGTCATCGACAAGGTCAGGCTGGCCCCAGTATGAGAGCGGCGACAGCGGCATGTCGGCGGCTCGTTCTGGCGGCAACAATGGTCGTTCGGTGGTTCATGGACTAATTTTTATTATGTTTGAGGTGTTTTGTACCTCCGCCGAATCTTTATAATATATCTAATCCTTTTCGCAAAAATAAGAAACTTCAAATACACCAAACGACAGTTTTGTGAGCACCAGTTTTACATCATCTCTTGCGAGAGAAAAAATTTCAGATGCCCTAATAAAACTTCTTTTGGATGCCTTATTATACATTATCTCTTTCTTTTTTTGCGGGAGTTATTATACATCATCTTGGAGATGCTCTCAAGATTACCAAACTTGTCAACCGAGATCATCTCCCTCCCATCCATCCGATCGCCATCACCCAACCAACCACTGTTTCCTCGCGCACACACGAGACGACCACGCCTTCCAGAGCCTTCCGGCGCGGCCCCGCGCGACCCAGGCCCGGAGCCGTCACAGAGCCCGCCAGGCGGGCCCCGGGCGTCCCGGACCCGCACGTCATGGCGTCCGTGTACAACTCCCGCACCGGAGCCCGAGTCGCCGAGGGGAGAAAATCCCAAACCCCTCCGCGCACGAAAGAAGCTATAAATAATGGCGAAGTAATCCCCTCTCTCTCGCTCACCTCCTTCACTTCCCAAGGCGGAACGAAGGATATCCGCAACCCCTCGCAGCAGCAGCCCCGACGAGAGACCTAGCGGCGCCGGCGAACCCCGGATCCGCCCGCATGGCCGCCCCGACGCCGCAGGGCGAGGCCTCCTCCTCCGATCCGTAAGATCCCGCGCCGATCTAGGGCTCCTCGGTTCTCCTGCGCTTTCCGATCTGGCCGATTGTTTTGCTGATTTTTCGTTTTTGTTTTTGGGGCGGCCGCAGCAAGTCGAAGAAGGACTACTCGACGGCGATTCTAGAGCGGAAGAAGTCCCCTAACCGCCTCGTCGTCGACGAGGCCACCAACGATGACAACTCCGTCGTCGCCCTCCACCCCGACACCATGGAGAAGCTCCAGCTCTTCCGCGGCGACACGGTCCTTCTTAAGGTACGCGCCACATCCCAGGGCCTCGGTTGTTTCTAATCACTTCCTCTTAGTGTATTATTTACTTAGCTGCTTCTCTACTGGCCAGACAGAGTTTAAGGTGTGGTTGGCCACACTGCTTTACTTACTGGGGTCTGGATAGCTGCATATATCTAGTATGTATCTTAGCTGGTTGATGCGATTAGGTTGCTTAATTAATACCAATGGATTTGGAGTTAATAACTGTGGACTCCTGGGAGTTAAAAGCTTTCTCCTTTATGCACTAGTATTTCCTAAGCACTACAGTACCATTGCGTGATGTAATTGAGGTACCCCCTGTTTGGAATATGGTAATATATTGATTGATGTGTATTTTTGTTTACCATGGACACCGCAATGTGTACTGCAGTTGGTATTTTTATAATCACAACCTTCTATGATTCTGTGGGGCAAGATGTACTCCCTCCATTCCAAATTACTCGTCGCAGAAATGGATGTATCTAGAACTAAAACACATCTAGATACATCCATACCTGCGACAAGTAATTCGGAACGGAGGGAGTAGATTGGAACATGTTTGAAGTTTGGATGCTTCTCTGTATTGGCGCTATATGATAATTATTATTATTTTAGCAGCGAGCTACTAGTTCTTCATTCATGCCTCCTGACATTTAGGATCACTGTCTTACAGGGTAAGAAAAGGAAGGACACAATCTGCATTGTGCTTGCAGATGACACTTGTGAGGAGCCAAAGATCAGAATGAACAAGACCGTCAGGAAGAACTTGAGAGTGCGACTTGGTGACGTGGTGTCTGTTCACCAATGCCCTGATGTCAAATACGGGAAGCGGGTGCACACACTTCCTATTGATGACACAGTTGAAGGCATTACTGGAAACTTGTTTGACGCGTTCTTGAAACGTGAGATTTCTTTATCACTTTAATATTCTCCCTATCTTTTGTCATGACCTAAGTTAGTTAACCTCCAGTGCTTAGCATATCATCTGGGTTTTTCTGGTGTGCTGTTCACAACTTTGTTTATACAGTCTTTTAAAGCCAACACCTTTGTTTATATAAGTGTAAACGGATAGTGTTTTTCCCCATGATATAGTATTTGTGTCTACCCTGAACTATCTTCATTGAAATAAAGAAATCCATTGTACCTATGCTACACTTTTTTACGCTGCTACCGATAAGAAACCTTGAAATGCCTTGCCATATTTTGTTGGGATGATCTACAATCTGCTATCCACTGAACTATTATCATGATACATTAATTCATTGTACCTTATGCTACACTTAAACTAGTATATAAGAATCCATGGTATGCCTTTGTTTTGTTGGGATGATCTACTGTCTACAATCTGCTGTCCTTACTTCGTTGCATCCAAGAACCTTTCACTAATATTGTCTTTGTCTTATGCTTTTCAGCATACTTCCTTGAAGCTTACCGTCCTTTGAGAAAGGGAGACCTTTTCCTTGTGAGGGGTGGTATGAGAAGTGTGGAGTTCAAGGTTATTGAGACTGACCCGGCAGAGTATTGCATTGTTGCACCAGACACTGAGATCTTCTGTGATGGTGAGCCTGTTAAGAGGGAGGATGAGGAGAGGCTTGATGATGTTGGCTACGATGATGTAGGTGGAGTCAGGAAGCAAATGGCCCAGATCAGAGAACTGGTTGAACTCCCACTGCGTCACCCTCAACTTTTCAAGTCTATCGGCGTGAAGCCTCCAAAGGGCATATTGCTGTTTGGACCACCTGGCTCTGGGAAGACCCTTATTGCAAGGGCTGTTGCCAATGAGACGGGTGCGTTCTTCTTTCTGATTAATGGCCCAGAAATTATGTCCAAGTTAGCAGGAGAAAGCGAGAGCAATCTCAGGAAGGCATTTGAAGAAGCAGAGAAGAATGCACCATCAATCATCTTCATTGATGAGATTGATTCAATAGCCCCGAAGAGAGAGAAGACCAATGGAGAAGTTGAAAGGCGTATTGTTTCACAGCTGTTGACTCTTATGGATGGGCTTAAATCCCGTGCACATGTTATTGTCATGGGTGCTACAAACCGCCCAAACAGTATTGATCCTGCCCTCAGAAGATTTGGTAGGTTTGACCGCGAGATCGACATTGGAGTCCCTGATGAAGTTGGGCGCCTTGAGGTTCTCAGGATTCACACCAAAAACATGAAGTTGGCTGAAGATGTAAGTGATCTTCATTAATAATCCTTGAATGCAATATCTTTCTGGGTGATTGCTCAATTTGATGAAATCGTTTCTTGATTGACATTGCTAATTGTATTGCAGGTGGAACTGGAACATATTTCAAGGGATACTCATGGGTATGTTGGTGCTGATCTTGCTGCTCTTTGCACCGAGGCTGCTCTCCAATGCATTCGTGAGAAGATGGATATTATTGATCTTGAGGACGAGACAATAGATGCTGAGATACTCAACTCTATGGCTGTGACAAATGACCATTTCAAGACCGCCCTGACGACAAGCAACCCGTCTGCTCTCCGTGAAACTGTGAGCATCTCTTTGACTTTATTTGTCAATTTTGTTTTGTATATGCATGTTTTGTAGAGCTGACCTTTTATCTTCTGAAAATCAGGTTGTTGAAGTTCCCAATGTTTCTTGGGAAGATATTGGTGGGCTGGAGAATGTCAAAAGGGAGTTGCAGGAGGTATTTTGCTGCTATTATGTTTATCTCTATTCTTAAATTTGCTGTGTTCTAGCTGTAGGTTGTATAACAAAAATGAAATTCTTGCAGACTGTTCAATACCCTGTGGAGCATCCGGAGAAATTTGAGAAGTTTGGCATGTCTCCTTCCAAGGGTGTTTTGTTCTATGGCCCTCCTGGTTGTGGTAAAACCTTATTGGCCAAGGCAATTGCAAATGAGTGCCAGGCTAACTTCATCAGTATCAAGGGGCCTGAGCTGCTTACCATGTGGTTTGGTGAGAGTGAGGCCAATGTGCGTGAGATTTTCGACAAGGCTAGGGGGTCAGCACCATGTGTGCTCTTCTTTGATGAGCTTGACTCTATTGCTACCCAGGTCAGTCAGTCTCTCTCTCTCTCTCTCTCTGTGTGTGTGTGTGTGTGTGTGAATTTGTGTGAGTTTTTTCTTTGTATTTCATAATGGCTGATAACAATGACCATATTACAGAGAGGAAGCAGCAGTGGGGATGCTGGAGGTGCTGCTGATAGAGTGCTGAACCAGCTGCTGACTGAGATGGATGGCATGAATGCTAAGAAAACCGTCTTCATCATTGGTGCTACCAACAGGCCAGACATCATAGACCCTGCCCTGCTTAGGCCAGGGCGTCTTGATCAGCTTATTTACATCCCTCTTCCTGATGTCGAGTCAAGGCACCAGATCTTCAAAGCTTGCCTCAGAAAGTCTCCTTTGGCCAAGGATATTGATCTGAGTGCTCTTGCCAAGTACACTCAAGGGTTCAGCGGTGCTGATATCACTGAAATTTGCCAGCGTGCTTGCAAGTATGCCATCAGGGAGAACATCGAGAAGGTACCAGTAATTTCTATTAATTGATCTGCAGTAGGACTAGCAAATCAATCCTTTTGAAGCACTTAATTTTCTGGCATACAACCCTCTTGTTTTATACCTGTGGTCTAATGGAACTTGTCCTTCCAGGACATCGAGAGGGATAGGCGGAGGAAGGACAACCCTGAAGCCATGGAGGAGGACGATGTTGATGAGGTTGCTGAGATCAGGGCTGCCCACTTCGAGGAGTCGATGAAGTATGCGCGCCGGAGCGTGAGCGACGCCGACATCCGCAAGTACCAGGCCTTTGCCCAGACTCTGCAGCAGTCTCGTGGATTCGGCAGCGAGTTCCGTTTCCCTGATCAGCCGGCTGCGGGCGCTTCCTCTGCTGCTGCGGCCGACCCTTTTGCTTCCGCTGCTGCAGCAGCTGACGATGATGATTTATATAGCTAAATCCTTTCGCGTTCGTAGATGTTGTGCTCCGGTACGCAGTACACGGAAAAACTATGTTCTTAAGTTAATATTGTGATGCACAGTTAATCGTTCTGCCCGTTATTTCCAGCTTTATCTTTTTTTCTGTGATGTTGCTTTGAGTAGCTTTGCATTTGTCATGCCGTGTTCATGTGCGCTGAAAATAGTGCTTGAGATTATTGGATGGGGACGCCTCTTTTGATCATGCGCCTCTTGATTTATACTCTCTGCAGTAGAATTATTTGTCGACATATAGGAGATGATTTTGGACGATGATGTTGACCAGTTAGTGTTGTTGCATCTCGTTGACAAATTTGAAGTGGGCCTGAAGATAAAATGCCACGAATTGATGGTTGTCCGGTTTTGCATTCTATGCAACCAAGCTCTCGGCCACAACTACTTGCTGGCGTACCGACATATCTGGCTCGTCTTCTTTTGTTCGCACCGTTGAAGCTTGCAAGCAAAATTGTTAGTTTCTTCACTCGCTGGAGGAATGCAAATATCAGCGACAATGCGAGTGATTGCATGTCATTCTGGACATCAATGAGTATCTTTGTATTGGAGAAGATACCACCCTCAAATGTGTGCAGGTGTTTGGGAAGACATTGATCCGAAGTAACTTCAAGGTCCAAATAAGGAGGGCACAGAGAAGTTGATGGCGATGAATGAAGCAAGAGGATGACCAGCGATGCTTGGAAGTGTGGATTGCATGCATTGAAGGTGGAAGAACTGCCCGATGGCTCGGGCAAGGTAATACACCGCCACAAACGTAAACCAACTATTGTGCTCGAAGCCATGGCTTCACACGACTTTGTGGATTTGGCATTGCTTCTTTGGATTGCTAGGGTCTTTCAATCATATCATTGTGTTGCGTCGATATCATCTTTTTGCTCAGGTAGCTAGTGGAAAAGCTCCGGCTTGCAACTATACCGTCAATGGACATGATTATACCATGGGGTATTATCTTGCTGATGGTATTTATCCTCCATGGTCAACATTTGTCAAGACCATAAGTGACCCGAAAAATCAAGAAGCATATTTTTTTTGCCCAAGCACAAGGAGCAAGCCCAAAGGATATTGAGGGGGTATTTGGTGTGTTGCAAGCTCTGCATGTGTAATTCCAGACAACATGATTCTTAAGGATGAGAGGGATTTAAAATTAGTTTTACTATGATAATGTTGGTAGCCGTGTGAAGCCTGCCACGGACCCGAATGAGATTAATGCATTTCTTGAGATCTATAAAAAGATTGAAAACAATGCGATGCACTACCAGCTCCGTAATGATCTTGTTGAGCATCAATGACAATTGTATGGGAGATAGACTCCCATTTTATTTAATAATTTTATATGTATTTGTGTGTGATTTGAACAACTATTTTCCTGGTGGACCATTTCTTGTTGTATTAATTATTTGAATTTAAACATTTGTTGTAATGAAGATGATTATTGAATTGTGATTTGCCTTCCGAACCATTTATAAGTTTGATTTATATTGTGATTTTGTTAAATTTATATTGTTGAAAATCATGAATTTGCAAAGCTCCGTAAATTTTGTGGTACCGTGAATCGTCCAGTTTTACGGGACGAGTTTACATGATCTGTTCCGCAGGAGGCCTCACATTACCACATTTTTATACAGGCAACCCTTATATCAAATTTGCGAGACCGGATTTTAGCGAATCTACTACTATTTATTTCCTTTTTTCTCTTTTGAGAATACATGACCTACTCTACAATGTAATATGAGGGATGATGCACACTAATTTTGTGTTCGTTGTGATGTTAGTATCATGAGTAAAATGCATAGAACCATCACAATAGCGTCATCATTAACGAAAAACCAACACTTTACAATTCGTTGCAAAAACCACGACACCAAAAAATTGACAGTGCCTACAAACACGGATGGAAAATTCTAATGACTTTGATGACATCACTAATTGGTCGGGCCCACCCGTCAGGTTGAGTTGCAGAAAAAGTGCCATGAGGGCGAATTGACTTTGTCTTCCTCCTCGTCCTCGTCCTTCTCCTCCTCCATTTTCTATGTGGCATTACATCTAACACCTCATGGGCATCAACAAACTCCTCTCTCTCTTTCTCCATACACAGTAGATGGCGAAGAAGGTGAGCAGGGAGTCGAGCCAACACTCGTCGGGGGTGCCCGTCGAAAAGACATTGCATGTCTCGTATGGAGTTTTGTACTTGGGTCGCCATCATTGAAGACATCGATCCGGACGTAGGCATGACCCTCACGCTTGAAGTCGACGAGGACCCTCTCATGGTGGTCGCGCTCGGCTTTGATGACAGCCAGGGTCTCACAGAACTCCAATGGCAGGTTGGATAGGGGAGGGCTAGGCTTCATGTCCCACTTGAGAAACCATTGGATGGAGCTGTTTCGCTGCTCCATCTTCACCACTAGGGAGTTGAGCCAGAACTCACTGTGAGAGCGTCAGAGGACGAGCTAGAAGCTCGAGGCCTTGACAAGCTCGTGAGCCGCCCTTGATGATGACCCACATGAAAAAAAGAAAATCGGGCCCGTGTGAGGAATAACAGTGCAACACCCAGATTGAATCGAAAAGGAGAAGGGGGCGAGAGAGGGGGAGGGGACCTTGTTGGTGAGCTCCATGGCGTCCGTACGTAACAGCTGAGTCGCTGCGAGCTCTGTCCTCTTTGGGCATGCGTGACTGTGGGAAGCAACTGACACGCCCGCCACGTGATGAGGGTGCAGATCAGGAACCACATTGGCGGCGGTGGCGGATAAGGCGACCGCCTTACCTTCTACCGCTCGACCGGGGAAGTGAGGTAGAAGGGGAGATGGTGTGTGTGTGTGTGTGGGGGGGGGGGTACACGCCATTGGTTGATGGCCTTATTTGGTTTTCATCGGGTTTCTATCAATCTTCGGATATTTCTAACACTAATCCTTCAAAAGGGAAGAAAATTTGTTTCTCCATTGTTTGGTAGGAAATATCATATATGAAAGGAAACCAAGGAGAATTACTGAAATCAAGCCAATTGGAGCAACTTCCATGAAGAAACCCAAGTCATTAGGCGGAGCAGACCAAAAGACGGTGTTCCATCGCATGAGCGCCTGTATGGAGTACCAATAGCTCCACCACGTCTATACAAGACACTTTCATGAAGGGACCTAGGGGAAGGGAGAACCCTAGCCGCCAGCACCTGATACGTCCATTTTTCATCATGTTTTCCTACTGTTATTTGTAGTGTTTTTATTCATTATAACACTTTGTGGAGTGATTCTAATGCCTTTTCTTTGATAATATGCAAGGTTTACACAAAGAGGGAGAATGCCACCAACTGGAATTCTAGACCAGAAAAAGCTACGTCAGAGATACCTATTTTGCACATCTCCAAGCTGAAATTTCATGAAGAATTATTTTGGAATATATACAAAATATTGGAATAAAGAAATACCAGAGAAGGCCACCCAGGTGCCGGCGCGCCACCCCCTCCAGACGCGCCCTGGTGGGTAGTGGGGGCCCAAGCCACCTCTGGTGCCCATCTTCTGGTACATAAGGTCTTTTGACCTATAAAAGATAAGGAGAGGACTTTCTGGATGGAGCGCTGCCGTCTCGAGGCGGAACTTGGGCAGGAGCACTTTTGCCCTCCCGCGGAGTGATTCCGCCGGGGGAACTTCCCTCCGGGAGGGGGAAATCGAAGCCATCGTCATCACCAACAACCCTCTCATCTTTGGGCGGCCAATCTTCATCATCTTCAACATCACCATATCATCTAAAACCCTAGTTCATCTCTTGTGTTCAATCTTTGTATCGAAACCTCAGATTGGTACGTGTGGTGACTAGTAGTGTTGATTACATCTTGTAGTTGACACTAGCCGGTTTATTTGGTGAAAGATTATATGATCAGATCCATTATGATATTTATTACTCCTCTGATCTTGAGAACATATATTATTTGTGAGTAGTTGCCCTTGTTCTTGAGGCCACGTGAGAAGTCATGTTGCAAGTAATCATGCGAATTTGATACTCGTTCGATATTTTGATGATGTGTATGTTGTGATTCCCTTAGTGGTGTTATGTGAACGTCGACTACATGACACTTCACCATCTTTGGGACTAAGGGAATGCATTGCGGAGTAGTTATTAGATGATGGGTTGCTAGAGTGACAGAAGTTTAAACCCTAGTTTAATTATGCGCTATTTCATAAGGGGTTGATTTGGATCCATTTGTTTATGTAACATCCCAAATTTTCAATTTGGAATGTATACACATAGATCATCATGCATATCATATTTTCTTGCATTTTGCCGATCCTAGAAATTTCACGCAACTCAAGGACCATCGGAGAGAGTTGGAGATTTCGTCTTTTTCATATTTGAGTCTTCTGAAATTTTGAAAAGAGGATCATTGGATTTGTCGGAGTTTCATTTGCCTTTTTTTGATAGGGAAAAATGCGCGTTTTCAAAATTTGCATTTTAGGCCCGGAGAAAAGTTCATTTTGTTCGACTCATTTTTAGGAGTCGGGGAAAATTTACTTTATTAGATTTGGAGTACGTTTAGATTTCGTTCTGTTTTTTTTCCGAGCGCGGAACCATTTTTTTTTTTAAAAATCCCAGCGACTTGGGCCAAAGGCCCAAGCCACCAGGCCAAAGGCCAGGAGGCCGCGCGAGCGCACCCAGGCGCCAGGCGCCAGGAGAGGCCGGCGCCGTTGCCTCTTTTGGAAAGTCCTAGTAGGACTTTTGTCCTACTTCCGTATATTCCTTTTCTTTTTCTAGATCTTTTCCTTTCCTCTTTTCTTTCCTAGTCCTAGTCTAATTCCTTGTCCTCTATTTCCAGTAAACCCCTCTCTTCCCCAATATAAATACTCCCACACCCCCCCTCTAAATCATCATCAAACCCAAAGCCTAGAGCTCCACCACACCCCGCGCCGCGCCACCCCACACCCGCGCGCCGCCCTAAGCCGCCGCCCGCGCCGCCCTTTGCCCTAGCGCCGCCGCCGCACCTTGCCGCCGCTACACCTTGCCACCGCCGCCCCACGCCCACGCCGCCGGAGCCCTCGCCGGAGACCTCGCCGGAGGTAGCCCCGCGCCGCATCTTTTCTTCTCATCGGATCGTTTTCTTCTAATCGTTCCGATTCTTCTTTTCCGATTCGTTTTTCTTCGCGAAACCGTTCCGGTTTTTCAATCGGTTTTCTTCTCCGAAACCCTAGATCGGATTCGTTCTCTTTTCCGATCTAGTTGCCTAGCGACCGTTCGCCGGACCGTTCGTCCTAACGAACGTGATCACCGGATTTCTTCTAGGTTAACGAACGTCCGTTCGTTCAACCGTTCTTCTTTTTCTTTTCGTCGGATTTATTCCGCGATCGCGATCTCAGATCCAATCTTCTTTCTAGTTTATCTTCTCGCTCGTTTATCGAAATCAGGTGATTCAAGCGCCTGGAGTTTCGTCTCGAAACCGTCGTTCCATCTAATCAACTTTAACTAAGTTTTGCTACGGTAAAATTTGACCTAGTTTCAACTTGCTAGAACCGAGTTGTTTTCCGCTGTTTTGTTTTTGGTTTCTTTGTTCGGTTCTTTCTTTCTTTGCAACCGGAGTTCTTAAGTTGAACTATCTGGTTCGATCTCTTGTTCGAGTTTTACCTGTGCATTAGATGAGTACTTATTGTATGCTTGTTGTTTGTCTGCGATAGATTACCCGGATTGCGCCGCCTGTTACTTCGGATCTCTAGGACTCGCGGATCATCAGCAAGGCAAGTAACACTTTGATCATACCTTTTCTACAACCCAGTTTTATTGCATTAGATCCATCCTCACACATTGCATGATTAGGATCTAATTAAATTGTGGGATGGGAAGTAGATGAGGTAGTACCTATTACCTGTTACTATGAAACCTTTGGGAGTTACTTCTACGTTTGCTTATTATGCCATGCTATGCTAGTAGACGTGGATTGGGTGAGTGATATCCATGACAGACGTGAGAGTGATAATTTTAATGGTTTATCTAAGGTGGCAACTTAAACACACATCTGGGTGGATTGAGGCACCTGATGTCTATCAGGACTTGCCTGTTTTTATTTTGGACCGCCACCCAGGCTCAAAGGGATCATAAGATCTTTCATGCTAAATACTTACGTGTGCAGCCACAAGCCATTATGGGCTCTGGCATAGTTGACTAAGTCGTGCGAACTCTTACAGGGTAGACTAGCGGATGTAGGGGAAAGTAGGTGTACCGGTCTATCCATCGTAAGGTGCTAGCGCTTCTGAAAGACTGTGTCTCGGTCATCCGTTTCTCAAACACGGGTAGTGCAAGAAATCCAGGAGGCGATCGAGTCTTGTGGGGAAAAGTGCGCAAACCTCTGCAGAGTGTAATAAACTAATCATGATTAGCCGTGTCCCCGGTTATGGACAATCTTGAGTATCTAGTACTTGAATATCATGTGAATCTCATCATGTTACTTCTAATTAATATTACTGGGTTTAATGATTACTTTTGATTGGGATTGAGGATGCTGTCAACCATTCTCAATGTTTAACAACCACCATGATAGTTAAATAAATTTATTCCTTTGCAGTAGGGAAAAATTGGCTTTACACAAAACAGTAACCATAGAGCTTTCCACCAGCCAAATATGCATATAGTATAGCTGTTTCATTCCATTATTCTCTATGTGTTTCCTTGCCAGCATATTCCATGTGCTGACCCGTTTCGGGCTGCAACGTTAATGTTGCAGACTTTTCAGACGACGATTGAGGTGTTTTTAGGTCGTGGTTCTATACTCAGTGATGCCGTTGGAGTTGATGGACCCATTTATCTTCCAAGTCTTCCGCTGTTATCGATATTAGATGGCCTTAAGCCATATTATTGTAATAAGTTCTCTTTTGAGACATCGTTGTAATAAGTGTGTGATTGCCACTCTGCTATAAATCCTTCAAAGTACTGTGTGGTGTCAGCATTACTGATCCAGGGATGACACCAAAGCACAGAGATCAGACTGTTTGAGGTCTGGTCGCTACAGAGATGGTATCAGAGCACACGCTGACTGTAGGACACGACCACTAAGATAAAGCCATAGATCACTATTCTCCCCTCATTTTCTAACTCCTCATCTTTTCTACTCTTTAGGATGAAGGACGCGAAGATTAAGTACGCTCAACCGGATGAAGGCACACCTTTTGGATTTCACTTGAAGGAAGTCACCAAGTACCTAAACATTGGATTACCAAGTTTCACGGGAACCTTCAACGCCACTTTGCCTGAAGAGGAGCGCTGGAAGATTCAAGCTCATGTTCCGGGAAGAACATTCGCGCCAATCACGAAGCCCATAGATAGTGTTTTCAATGCACCAACTTGGAGTCTAGGAAGGAGCATGGCAGCCCATATCACCATAGGACGCATTGGAGAAGTTTATCAAGAAGACCTCAAGGACACTATCTACCAGATTTGCGGACGCCGAGATGAACAATGGGAGTTAGTCAGCACCAAGAAGGATAAATCCATTGCAGCATTCATCCAGGAGTTAAACCAGCACATTCGACGCCACGAGAACCAGATGTGCAAGGATATGATGGAGTTGAAGAATGCGAAGACAAGGATCATCGAGCTAGAAGGAGAACTGAAGGCTACACGCAAGGACTACATGGACGAGATCGTAGCTCTAGCAAGGCACAACGTCGATCTTAAGCAAGAGATTTAAGAACTCAAGAGGAAGTTAGCATCCAAGAAGGAAGACATGTACGTCGCATGTCCAGATAACTACATCATCATCGATGACACTGATTCGGACCCAAGTGAACCCGACTTTGACGACGAAGCTAGAGCGGACATCATGGAGTCTTCCGTCGGTTCAAATTTCTAGATGACCACCAAATATTAGTAGTATTTTCCCCCATGTAACACTATAGTTCGAGCACTTTTGCGATAGCTAGATCGATTGTATGCCCTTGTTTGATTGAATGAAGTGATTTTGTGTGAATTTGCTCATGTGCATTTGGGGTAGTGTTTTCTCTTTAGACCTCATTCTATTCTTATATCTCTTCTTTTCTAAACCCTCAAATGCCTCTGAGATGTGATCGGTTACCATTAAGGATTGGTAACTATGTTTTTCCCTCAGACCTAACAGTATTGGAATCTCAAGGATTGGATGTGATATTAGGCATGGATTGGTTATCAAAGTATGAAGGGAATATTGAGTGTGCTAGTAAGTTAATTTTGCTTACCACACCAGAAGGAAGAAGGATCAAGTATGTATCCCGGCATGTGCCAAATAGGACACAAGTGAATTGCCTGACAGGAGTAGTGCAGGAGGAAGTACCATTGGTAAAGGATTTTCCTGATGTATTTCCGGAAGAGTTGCCAGGCATGCCACCAGATAGAGACATTGAGTTTTTGATTGAGCTACTGCCAGGCACTGGGCCAATATCAAAGAGACCATACCGGATGCCAGCAAAGGATTTGGTAGAAATTAAGAATCAGATTAAGGAGTTGTTGGAGAAAGGTTACATATGCCCAAGTTCTTCGCCTTGGGGATCACCCGTACTTCTAGTGGAAAAGAAGGATGGATCATTAAGGATGGTTGTTGATTATCGTGGATTGAATGAAGTAACCATCAAGAACAAGTACCCACTGCCAATGATAAATGATCTGTTTGATCGTTTGCAAGGAGCTAAAGTGTTTTCCAAGATCGATTTGCGATCAGGGTGCCACCAGTTGAAGATCCGAGAGCAGGACATACCCAAGACAGCATTCACCACAAGATATGGACTGTATGAGTATACCGTTATGTCATTTGGATTGACTAACGCACCTGCCTACTTTATGAACATGATGAACAAAGTGTTTATGGAGTTTTGGATAAGTTCGTCGCAGTGTTCATTGATGATATTCTGGTTTATTCAAAGAATGAAGAAGAGCATAAGGAACATTTGCGTTTGGTTTTGGAGAAACTAAGGGAACATCAGTTATATGCCAAATTTAGCAAATGTGAGTTTTGGTTGAAGGAAGTTGGATTTCTTGGACACGTTATATCTGGAGAAGGGATAGCAGTTGACCCCGCCAAGGTTGAGACCGTAACCGAATGGGAAGCACCAACGACAGTTGGAGAGATTCAGAGTTTTCTTGGACTCGCGGGATACTACCAGAGATTCATTGAGAATTTTTCAAAGATTGCGAAGCCTATGACGGAGTTGTTGAAGAAGGATACTAAGTTCAATTGGACTGAGAAGTGTGAGGCTAGTTTCCAGGAGTTGAAGAAACGATTGGTTACCTCACCCGTGTTGATTTTGCCAGATCAGACCAAGGATTATGAGGTGTATTGCGACGCTTCACGTCGAGGACTTGGAGCAGTGCTTATGCAGGAAGGTAGAGTTGTTTCGTATGCTTCACGACAACTGAAACCTCATGAGTTGAATTACGCCACACATGATTTGGAGTTAGCAGCCGTAGTGCATGCATTGAAGACGTGGAGACATTTCCTCATTGGAAATCATTGTGAGGTGTACACGGATCACAAGAGTTTGAAGTACATTTTCACGCAGAAGGAGTTGAATCTCAGACAAAGGAGATGGTTGGAGCTCATCAAGGATTATGATATGAGATTGCATTACCATCCCGGTAAAGCTAATGTAGTAGCTGACGCATTGAGCCGTAAGAGCCATGTCAATACGTTAATGACGGGAGAAATACCCAAGGAATTAGCAGAAAACCTTCGTGAACTAAGTTTAGAGATAGTTCCGAAAGGCTATGTAGCAGCATTGGAGATTCAGTCAACATTGATGGATAAAATCAGAGAGGCTCAGAAATCTGACAAGGAGATTGCTTCTATAAAGGAGAAACTAAGCAAAGGAAAAGCAAAGGGATTTCGTGAGGATGAGCACGATACCCTATGGTTTGAGGACCGTGTTTATGTGCCAAATGACCCAGAGATCAGGAAGTTGATTTTGCAAGAGGCACATGATTCACCATATTTGATTCACCCAGGAAATACCAAGATGTATTTGGATTTGAAGGAAACATTATGGTGGACCGGAATGAAGAAGGATATTGCCGCTTATGTAGCAGTTTGTGATGTATGCCATAGAGTAAAGACAGAACATCAGAAGCCAGCCGGATTGTTGCAGCCATTGCCGATACCCGAATGGAAGTGGGATAAGATAGGCATGGATTTTATCACAGGATTACCCAGGACGAAAGCAGGATATGACTCGATATGGGTAGTAGTTGATCGTTTGACGAAGGTAGCACATTTCATTCCAGTTAAGACCACTTACACCAGTGCTAAGTTGGCAAAGATATACATGACTAGGATCATTTGTTTGCATGGAGTTCCAAGGAGTATTGTATCAGACAGAGGAACCCAATTTACCTCAAAGTTTTGGAATCAGTTGCATGAAACTTTGGGAACCAGGCTAGAGTTCAGCACCGCTTTTCATCCACAGACCGATGGACAGACCGAGAGAGTCAATCAGATTTTGGAAGATATGCTGAGAGCTTGTGCACTAGATTATGGATCTAGTTGGGACGATAACTTGCTGTATGCGGAGTTTTCGTATAACAACAGTTACCAAACCAGTTTGAAGATGGCACCTTTCGAAGCTTTGTACGGAAGGAGGTGCAGGACACCGTTGTCATGGGACGAAGTTGGAGACCGTCAATTCTTTGGACCAGATTTGATTAAGGAGTCTGAACAGAAGGTGAAGTTGATTCGCGATAGGCTCAAGGTAGCCCAGTCCAGGCAGAAGAGCTACGCAGATTCTAAACGCAAGGAGACAATTTACGAAACTGGAGACATGGTGTATCTCCGAGTATCCCCACTTCGAGGAGTTAAGCGTTTTGGAGTTAAGGGAAAATTAGCACCGCGTTTTGTTGGACCATATAAGATCTTGCAACGTATGGGAGAAGTCGCGTATAAGTTGGAATTACCAGAGGGACTGTTAGGAGTTCATGATGTATTCCATGTTTCTCAGCTGAAGAAATGTCACGCCGAGATGGCGGAGGTACCGTTAAGAGATACAGTGCCGCTGGAAGCGATTCAGTTGAAGGACGACTTGACGTATGAGGAGAAACCAGTCAAGATTCTCGAGATTGCCAGCAGAGTTACTCGCAGCAAGGTTATCAAGTTTTGCAAAGTTCAGTGGAACCACCACTCAGAGGATGAAGCCACCTGGGAGAGAGAAGAAGATTTGCTCAAGGACCACCCTCACCTATTTTCTAGCCAACCCGAATCTCGAGGGCGAGATTCATCTTAAGGGGGGTAGGTTTGTAACATCCCAAATTTTCAATTTGGAATGTTATACACATAGATCATCATGCATATCATATTTTCTTGCATTTTGCCGATCCTAGAAATTTCACGCAACTCAAGGACCATCGGAGAGAGTTGGAGATTTCGTCTTTTTCATATTTGAGTCTTCTCAAATTTTGAAAATAGGATCATTGGATTTGTCGGAGTTTCATTTGCCTTTTTTTGGATAGGGAAAAATGCGCATTTTCAAAATTTGCATTTTAGGCCCGGAGAAAAGTTCATTTTGTTCGACTCATTTTTAGGAGTCGGGGAAAATTTACTTTATTAGATTTGGAGTTCGTTTAGATCTCGTTTTTTTCCAAGCGCGGAACCGTTTTTTTTTAAATCCCAGCGACTTGGGCCAAAGGCCCAAGCCACCAGGCCAAAGGCCAGGAGGCCGCGCGAGCGCACCCACGCGCCAGGCGCCAGGCGATAGGAGAGGCCGCCGCCGTTGCCTCTTTTGGAAAGTCCTAGTAGGACTTTTGTCCTACTTCCGTATATTCCTTTTTTTTCTAGATCTTTTTCTTCCCTCTTTTCTTTCCTAGTCCTAGTCTAATTCCTTGTCCTCTACTCCAAGTAAACCCCTCCCCTCCCCATTATAAATACTCCCACCCCCCCTCTAAATCATCATCAAACCCAAAGCCTAGAGACCCACCACACCCCGCGCCGCACCACCCCACACCCGCGCGCCGCCCTTTGCCCTAGCGCCGCCGCCGCACCTTGCCACCGCCGCCCCACGCCCACGCCGCCGGAGCCCTCGCCGGAGACCTCGCCGGAGGTAGCCCCGTGCCGCATCTTTTCTTCTCATCGGTTTGTTTTCTTCTAATCGTTCCGATTCTTCTTTTCCGATTCGTTTTTCTTCGCGAAACCGTTCCGGTTTTCTAGATCGGGTTTTCAATCGGTTTTGTTCTCCGAAACCCTAGATCGGATTCATTCTCTTTTCTGATCTAGTTGCCTAGCGACCGTTCGCCAGACCGTTCGTCCTAACGAACGTGATCACCGGATTTCTTCTAGGTTAACAAACGTCCGTTCGTTCAACCGTTCTTCTTTTTCTTTTGATCGGATTTATTCCGCGATCGCGATCTCAGATCCGATCTTCTTTCTAGTTTATCTTCTCGCTCGTTTATCGGAATCAGGTGATTCAAGCGCCTGGAGTTTCGTCTCGAAACCACCGTTCCGTCTAATCAACTTTAACTAAGTTTTGCTACAGTAAAATTTGACCTAGTTTCAACTTGCTAGAACCGAGTTGTTTTCCGCCGTTTTGTTTTTGGTTTCTTTGTTCGGTTCTTTCTTTCTTTGCAACCAGAGTTCTTAAGTTGAACTATCTGGTTCGATCTCTTGTTTGAGTTTTACCTGTGCATTAGATGAGTACTTATTGTATGCTTGTTGTTTGTCTGCGATAGATTACCCGGATTGCGCCGCCTGTTACTTCAAATCTCTAGGACTCGCGGATCATCAGCAAGGCAAGTAACACTTTGATCATACCTTTTCTACAACCCAGTTTTATTGCATTAGATCCATCCTCACACATTGCATGATTAGGATCTAATAAATTGTGGGATGGGAAGTAGATGAGGTTGTACCTATTACCTGTTACTATGAAACCTTGGGGAGTTACTTCTACGTTTGCTTATTATGCCATGCTATGCTAGTAGACATGGATTGGGTGAGTGATATCCATGACAGATGTGAGAGTGATAATTTTAATGGTTTATCTAAGGTGGCAACTTAAACACACTTCTGGGTGGATTGAGGCACCTGAGGTCTATCAGGACTTGCCTGTTTTTATTTTGGACCGCCACCCAGGCTCAAAGGGATCATAAGATCTTTCATGCTAAATACTTATGTGTGCAGCCACAAGCCATTATGGGCTCTGGCATAGTTGACTAAGTCGTGCGAACTCTTACAGGGTAGACTAGCTGATGTAGGGGAAAGTAGGTGTACCGGTCTATCCATCGTAAGGTGCTAGCGCTTCTGAAAGACTGTGTCTCGGTCATCCGTTTCTCAAACACGGGTAGTGCGAGAAATCCAACGGAGGCGATCGAGTCTTGTGGGGAAAAATGCGCAAACCTCTGCAGAGTGTAATAAACTAATCATGATTAGCCGTGTCCCCGGTTATGGACAATCTTGAGTATCTAGTACTTGAATATCATGTGAATCTCATCATGTTACTTCTAATTAATATTGTTGGGTTTAATGATTACTTTTAATTGGGATTGAGGATGCTGTCAACCATTCTCAATGTTTAACAACCACCATGATAGTTAAATAAATTTATTCCTTTGCAGTAGGGAAAAATTGGCTTTACGCAAAACAGTAACCATCGAGCTTTCCACCAGCCAAATATGCATATAGTATAGCTGTTTCATTCCATTATTCTCTATGTGTTACCTTGCTAGCATATTCCATGTGCTGACCCGTTTCGGGCTGCAACGTTAATATTGCAGACTTTTCAGACGACGATTGAGGTGTTTTTAGGTCATGGTTCTATACTCAGTGATGCCGTTGGAGTTTATGGACCCATTTATCTTCCAAGTCTTCCGCTGTTATCGATATTAGATGGCCTTAAGCCATATTATTATAATAAGTTCTCTTTTGAGACATCGTTGTAATAAGTGTGTGATTGCCACTCTGCTATAAATCCTTCAAAGTACTGTGTGGTGTCAGCATTACTGATCCAGGGATGACACCGGAGCACAGAGATCAGACTGTTTGAGGTCTGGTCGCTACAGTTTAATGCTATGGTTAGATTTTATCATAATTCTTCTTTCGTAGTTGTGGATGCTTGCGAGATGGGTTAATCATAAGTGGGAGGCTTGTTCAAGTAAGAACAACACCCAAGGAACAGTCCACCCACATATCAAGTTATCAAAGCAGCGAACGTGAACCAAACCAACATGGTGAAAGTGACTAGATGAAATTTCCGCGTGCCCTCAAGAACGCTTTGCTTATTATAAGAGACCGTTCCGGCTTGTCGTTTGCTACAAAAAGGATTGGGCTACCTTGCTGCACTTTTGTTACCGTTACCGTTACTTGCTCGTTACAAATTATCTTGCTATCAAACTACCTGTTACTGACAATTTCAGTACTTGCAGAAATTACCTTGCTAAAAACCGCTTGTCATTTCCTTTTGCTCCTCGTTGGGTTCGACACTCTTACTTATTGAAAGGGCTAGGATTGATCCCCTATACTTGTGGGTCATCAAGACTATTTTCTAGCGCCGTTGCTGGGGAGTGAAGCGCTCTTGGTAAGTGGAAATCGGTAAGGAAAAATTTATATTACATGCTGAAATTTACTTTCACTTGTTACTATGGAAAACCATCCTTTGAGGGATTTGTTCGGGGTATCTTCACCTCGACCGGAAACACAAAGAGTTTCTCCTCAACCTACTTCACCTACTGAAAATATTAGTTATGAGATTCCTTCGGGTATGATAGAACAATTGCTAGCTAATCCTTATGCAGGAGATGGAACGAAATATCCCGATGTGCACCTAATCTATGTGGATGAAGTTTCTAGATTATTTAAGCTTGTAGGTTTACATGGATATGAAGTTAAGAAGAAGGGTTCCCTTTTTCTTTGGGGGGAAAAGCATTGACATGGTATAGGCTATGTGATGATATTGGAGCTTGGAATTGGAATTTCACCAAAAAAAATATCCGATGCATCTAGTTCATCGGGATTGGAATTACACACACACACATATAATTTTTGGCCTCGTGAAAGAGAAAGTATTGCTCTAGCTTGGGGAGGCTTAAATCAATGTTACATTCATGCCCCAATCATGAGTTCTAGAGAGATATTATTATACATAATTTTGATGCTCGGCTTTCTCGTGATGATCAATCCATGCTCGATACTTCTTGTACTGGTTCTTTTATGAAGAAGACTATTGACTTCAGGTGGGATCTTTTGGAAAGTATTAAACACAACTCTGAAGATTGGGAACTCGATGAAGTTAAAGAGTCAGGTATTAAGCTTGAGTTTGATTGTGTTAAATCTTTTATGAACACCGATTCTTTTCACAAGTTTAGCACTAAATATGGACCTGACTTTGAGATAGAAGCCTCCTTTTGTGAATCATTTGCTACTCATGTTGATCTCCCTAAGGAGAAGTGGTTTAAAGATCACCCCCCTATTAAAGAAGAAATTAAAGAACCAACTATAGTTAAGGATGAGACTATCATTTACAATGTTGATCATGTTGTTCCTACTGCTTATATTGAAAAACCAGCTTTCCCTGTTAGGATAAAGGAGCATGCTAAAGTCTCAACCGTGGTTAACAAAAGTAATATTAGAGCACCTAGACCCTCTGAACAAATTAAAGTAGAACATTGTATTGCTATGGTTAAAGATCTCTTGGTTGATAATATTGATGGGCATGTTATTTACTTTTGTGATGAAGCTGCTAGAATTGCCAAACCCGACACTAAAGACAAAAATAGACCAGCTGTTGGCATGCCTATTGTCTTAGTTAAAATATTAGATCATTGTTATCATGGCTTATGTGATATGGGTGCTAGTGCTAGTGCTATTCCTTTTACTCTATACCAAGAAATTATGAATGATATTGCACCTGCTGAAATAGAAGATATTGATGTCACTATTAAACTTGCTAATAAAGATACTATCACACCACTTGGGATTGTTAGAGATGTTGAAGTCTTGTGTGGAAAGATAAAATATCCTACTGATTTTCTAGTTCTTGGTTCTCCACAAGATGATTTTTGTCTCGTTATTTTTGGTAGGCCTTTCTTAAACACTGTTAATGCTAAGATGGATTGCAAGAAAGAAATCGTCAGTGCTAATTTTGGTGATGTGGCTTATGAGTTTAATTTCTCTAAGTTTCGTAGGCTACCTCGTAATAAAGAATTGCCTAGTAAGGATGAAATAATTGGTCTTGCTTCTATTGCCATACCTCCTACTGATTTATTAGAACAATATTTGCTCGACCATGAAAATGATATGCACTTGCATGAAAGAAATGAAATAGATAGGATGTTCTTTGAACAACAACGTATTCTCAAACGTAACTTTCTTGTTGAAACTCTAGGGGGTCCTCCTCCACCTAAGGGTGATCCTGTGTTTGAATTAAAACAATTACCTGATACTCTGAAATATGCTTATCTAGATTGAAAGAAGATATATCCTGTTATTATTAGTGCTAACTAATGGAAATATGCCCTAGAGGCAATAATAAAATGGTTATTATTATATTTCCTAAATCATGATAAAGTTTTATTATTCATGCTAGAATTGTATTGACCGGAAACTTAAATACATGTGTGGATACATAAACAAATACCATGTCCCTAGTGAGCCTCTACTAGACTAGCTCATTGATCAAAGATGGTTAAGGTTTCCTAACCATGGACATGAGTTGTCATTTGATAACGGGATCACATCATTAGGAAAATGATGTGATGGACAAGACCCATCCATTATCTTAGCATATGTTGGGGAACGTAGTAATTTCAAAATTTTCCTACGCACACGCAAGATCATGGTGATGCATAGCAACGAGAGGGGAGAGTGTTGTCTACGTACCAACGCAGACCGACTGCGGAAGCGATCACACAACGTAGAGGAAGTAGTCGTACGTCTTCTTCCGATCCGACCGATCCAAGCACCGTTACTCCGGCACCTCCGAGTTCTTGGCACACGTTCAGCTCGATGACGATCCTCGGGCTCCGATCCAACAAAGCGTCGAGGAAGAGTTCCATCAGCACGACGGCGTGGTGACGATCTTGATGTACTACCAACGCAGGGCTTCGCCTAAGCACTACAACGGTATGATCGAGGTGGAATTTGGTGGCAGGGGGCACCGCACACGGCTAAGGAACGATCTCAAGGATCAATTGTGTGTCCATGGGGTGCCCCTGCCCCCGTATATAAAGGAGCAGGGGAGGGGTGCGGCCGGCCAAGGGAGAGGGCGCGGGAGGAGTCCCACTCCTACTGGGAGTAGGACCCCCCCCCCCAAATCCTATTCCAAGTAGGACTCAAGGAGAAAGAGGGGGGCCGGCCCCCTTCTCCTAGTCCTACTAGGACTTGGGGAAGGGGGGGGGGCGCGGCCAGCTGTGGGCTGCCCCTTTTCTCTTTTCCACTAAGGCCCAATAGGCCCATTAGCCTCCCGGGGGGTTCCGGTAACCCTCCCGGTATTCCGGTAAAATCCCGATTTCACCCGGAACACTTCCGATGTCCAAACATAGGCTTCCAATATATCAATCTTTACGTCTCGACCAATTCGAGACTCCTCGTCATGTCCGTGATCTCATCCGGGACTCCGAACAACCTTCGGTACATCAAAATGCATAAACTCATAATAACTGTCATCGTAACGTTAAGCGTGCGGACCCTACGGTTCGAGAACAATGTAGACATGACCGAGACACGTCTCTGGTCAATAACCAATAGCGGGACCTGGATGCCCATATTGGCTCCTACATATTCTACGAAGATCTTTATCGGTCAGACCGCATAACAACATACGTTGTTCCCTTTGTCATCGGTATGTTACTTGCCCGAGATTCGATCGTCGGTATCCAATACCTAGTTCAATCTCGTTACTGGCAAGTCTCTTTACTCGTTCCGTAATACATCATCTCACAACTAACATATTAGTTGCAGTGCTTGCAAGGCTTATGTGATGTGCATTACCGAGAGGGCCCAGAGATACCTCTCCGACAATCGGAGTGACAAACCCTAATCTCGAAATACGCCAACCCAACATCTGCCATTGGAGACACCTGTAGTACTCCTTTATAATCACCCAGTTACGTTGTGACGTTTGGTAGTACCCAAAGTGTTCCTCCGATAAACGGGAGTTGCATAATCTCATAGTTATAGGAACATGTATAAGTCATGAAGAAAGCAATAGCAACATACTAAACGATCGGGTGCTAAGCTAATGGAATGGGTCATGTCAATCAGATCATTCAACTAATGATGTGACCTCGTTAATCAAATAACAACTCTTTGTTCATGGTTAGGAAACATAACCATCTTTGATTAACGAGCTAGTCAAGTAGAGGCATACTAGTGACACTCTGTTGGTCTATGTATTCACACATGTATTATGTTTCCGGTTAATACAATTCTAGCATGAATAATAAACATTTATCATGATATAAGGAAATAAATAATAACTTTATTATTGCCTCTAGGGCATATTTCCTTCAGTCTCCCACTTGCACTAGAGTCAATAATCTAGATTACACAGTAATGATTCTAACACCCATGGAGCCTTGGTGCTGATCATGTTTTGCTCGTGGAAGAGGCTTAGTCAACGGGTCTGCAACATTCAGATCCGTATGTATCTTGCAAATCTCTATGTCTCCCACCTGGACTAAATCCCGGATGGAGTTGAAGCGTCTCTTGATGTGTTTGGTTCTTTTGTGAAATCTGGATTCCTTTGCCAAGGCAATTGCACCAGTATTGTCACAGAAGATTTTCATTGGACCCGATGCACTAGGTATGACACCTAGATCGGATATGAACTCCTTCATCCAGACTCCTTCGTTTGCTGCTTCCGAAGCAGCTATGTACTCCGCTTCACATGTAGATCCTGCTACGACGCTTTGTTTAGAACTGCACCAACTGACAACTCCACCGTTTAAAGTAAACACGTATCCGGTTTGCGATTTAGAATCGTCCGGATCAGTGTCAAAGCTTGCATCAACGTAACCTCTTACGGTGAGCTCTTTGTCACCTCCATATACGAGAAACATATCCTTAGTCCTTTTCAGGTATTTCAGGATGTTCTTGACCGCTGTCCAGTGATCCATTCCTGGATTACTTTGGTACCTCCCTGCTAAACTTATAGAAAGGCACACATCAGGTCTGGTACACAGCATTGCATACATGATAGAGCCTATGGCTGAAGCATAGGGAACATCTTTCATTTTCTCTCTATTTTCTGCAGTGGTCGGGCATTGAGTTTTATTCAACTTCACACCTTGTAACACAGGCAAGAACCCTTTCTTTGCTTGATCCATTTTGAACTTCTTCAAAATCTTGTCAAGGTATGTGCTTTGTGAAAGTCCAATTAAGCGCCTTGATCTATCTCTATAGATCTTTATGCCTAATATGTAAGCAGCTTCCCCGAGGTCTTTCATCGAAAAACTTTTATTCAAGTATCCCTTTATGCTATCCAGAAATTCTATATCATTTCCAATCAGCAATATGTCATCCACATATAATATCAGAAATGCTACAGAGCTCCCACTCACTTTCTTGTAAATACAGGCTTCTCCAAAAGTCTGTATAAAGCCAAATGCTTTGATCACACTATCAAAGCGTTTATTCCAACTCCGAGATGCTTGCACCAGTCCATAAATGGATCGCTGGAGTTTGCACACTTTGTTAGCTCCCTTCGGATCGACAAAACCTTCTGGTTGCATCATATACAACTCTTCTTCCAGAAATCCATTCAGGAATGCAGTTTTGACATCCATTTGCCATATTTCATAATCATAAAACGCAGCAATTGCTAACATAATTCTAACGGACTTAAGCATCGCTACGGGTGAGAAGGTCTCATCGTAGTCAACCCCTTGAACTTGTCGAAAACCTTTTGCGACAAGTCGAGCTTTATAGACAGTAATATTACCGTCAGCGTCAGTCTTTTTCTTGAAGATCCATTTATTCTCAATTGCTTGCCGATCATCGGGCAAGTCAACCAAAGTCCATACTTTGTTCTCATACATGGATCCCATCTCAGATTTCATGGCCTCAAGCCACTTTGCGGAATCTGGGCTCACCATCGCTTCTTCATAGTTCGTAGGTTCATCATGATCTAGTAGCATGACTTCCAGAACTGGATTACCGTACCACTCTGGTGCGGATCTCACTCTGGTTGATCTACGTGGTTCAGTAGTATCTTGTCCTGAAGCTTCATGATCATCATCATTAGCTTCCTCACTAATTGGTATAGGTGTCGCAGAAACAGTTTTCTGTGATGTACTATTTTCCAATAAGGGAGCAGGTACAGTTACCTCGTCAAGTTCTACTTTCCTCCCACTCACTTCTTTCGAGAGAAACTCCTTCTCTAGAAATGATCCATTCTTAGCAACGAATGTCTTGCCTTCGGATCTGTGATAGAATGTATACCCAACAGTTTCCTTTGGGTATCCTATGAAGACACATTTCTCCGCTTTGGGTTCAAGCTTATCAGGTTGAAGCTTTTTCACATAAGCATCGCAGCCCCAAACTTTGAGAAACGACAACTTTGGTTTCTTGCCAAACCACAGTTCATAAGGCGTCGTCTCAACGGATTTTGATGGTGCCCTATTTAACGTGAATGCGGCCGTCTCTAAAGCATAACCCCAAAACGATAGCGGTAAACCAGTAAGAGACATCATAGATCGCACCATATCTAGTAAAGTACGATTACGACGTTCGGACACACCATTACGCTGTGGTGTTCCGGGTGGCGTGAGTTGCGAAACTATTCCACAATTTTTCAAATGTATACCAAACTCGTAACTCAAATATTCTCCTCCACGATCAGATCGTAGAAACTTTATTTTCTTGTTACGATGATTTTCAACTTCACTCTGAAATTCCTTGAACTTTTCAAATGTTTCAGACTTATGTTTCATTAAGTAGATATACCCATATCTGCTTAAATCATCTGTGAAGGTGAGAAAATAACGATATCCACCACGAGCCTCAATATTCATCGGACCACATACATCGGTATGTATGATTTCCAATAAATCTGTTGCTCTCTCCATAGTACCGGAGAACGGTGTTTTAGTCATCTTGCCTATGAGGCACGGTTCGCAAGTACCAAGTGATTCATAATCAAGTGGTTCCAAAAGCCCATCAGTATGGAGTTTCTTCATGCGCTTTACACCGATATGACCTAAACGGCAGTGCCACAAATAAGTTGCACTATCATTATCAACTCTGCATCTTTTGGTTTCTACATTATGAATATGTGTATCACTACTATCGAGATTCAATAAGAATAGACCACTCTTCAAGGGTGCATGACCACAAAAGATATTACTCATATAAATAGAACAACCATTATTCTCTGATTTAAATGAATAACCGTCTCGCATCAAACAAGATCCAGATATAATGTTCATGCTCAACGCTGGCACCAAATAACAATTATTTAGGTCTAATATTAATCCCGAAGGTAGATGTAGAGGTAGCGTGCCGACCGCGATCACATCGATATTGGAACCGTTTCCCACGCGCATCGTCACCTCGTCCTTTGCTAGCGTCCTCTTATTCTGTAGTCCCTGTTTCGCGTTGCAAATATTAGCAACAGAACCAGTATCAAATACCCAGGTGCTACTGCGAGCATTAGTAAGGTACACATCAATAACATGTATATCACATATACCTTTGTTCACCTTGCCATCCTTCTTATCCGCCAAATACTTGGGGCAGTTCCGCTTCCAGTGACCAGTCTGCTTGCAGTAGAAGCACTCAGTTTCAGGCTTAGGTCCAGACTTGGGTTTCTTCTCTTGAGCAGCAACTTGCTTGCTGTTCTTCTTGAAGTTCCCCTTCTTCTTCCCTTTGCCCTTTTTCTTGAAACTAGTGGTTTTGCTAACCATCAACACTTGATGCTCCTTCTTGATTTCTACCTCCGCAGCTTTCAGCATTGCGAAGAGATCGGGAATAGTCTTGTTCATCCCTTGCATATTATAGTTCATCACGAAGCTCTTGTAGCTTGGTGGCAGTGATTGGAGAATTCTGTCAATGACGCAATCATCTGGAAGATTAACTCCCATCTGAATCAAGTGATTATTATACCCAGACATTTTGAGTATATGCTCACTGACAGAACTGTTCTCCTCCATCTTGCAGCTATAGAACTTATTGGAGACTTCATATCTCTCAATTCGGGCATTTGCTTGAAATATTAACTTCAACTCCTGGAACATCTCATATGCTCCATGACGTTCAAAACGTCGTTGAAGTCCCGATTCTAAGCCGTAAAGCATGGCACACTGAACTATTGAGTAGTCATCAGTTTTGCTCTGCCAGACGTTCATAACATCTGGCGTTGCTCCAGCAGCAGGCCTGGCACCCAGCGGTGCTTCCAGGACGTAATTCTTCTGTGCAGCAATGAGGATAATCCTCAGGTTACGGACCCAGTCCGTGTAATTGCTACCATCATCTTTCAATTTTGCTTTCTCAAGGAACGTATTAAAATTCAACGGAACAACAGCACGAGCCATCTATCTACAATCAACATAAACAAGCAAGATACTATCAGGTACTAAGTTCATGATAAGTTTAAGTTCAGTTAATCAAATTACTTAGGAACTCCCACTTAGATAGACATCCCTCTAATCCTCTAAGTGATCACGTGATCCAAATCAACTAAACCATGTCCGATCATCACGTGAGATGGAGTAGTTTCATCGGTGAACATCATTATGTTGATCATATCTACTATATGATTCACGCTCGACCTTTCGGTCTCTGTGTTCCGAGGCCATATCTGCATATGCTAGGCTCGTCAAGTTTAACCTGAGTATTCTGCGTGTGCAAAACTGGCTTGCACCCGTTGTAGATGGACGTAGAGCTTATCACACCCGATCATCACGTGGTGTCTGGGCACGACGAACTTTGGCAACGGTGCATACTCAGGGAGAACACTTCTTGATAATTTAGTGAGAGATCATCTTATAATGCTACCGTCAATCAAAGCAAGATAAGATGCATAAAAGGATAAACATCACATGCAATCAATATAAGTGATATGATATGGCGATCATCGTCTTGTGCTTGTGATCTCCATCTCCGAAGCACCGTCATGATCACCATCGTCACCGGCGCGACACCTTGATCTTCATCGTAGCGTCGTTGTCGTCTCGCCAATCTTATGCTTCCACGACTATCACTACCGCTTAGTAATAAAGTAAAGCATTACATCGCGATTTCATTGCATACAATAAAGCGACAACCATATGGCTCCTGCCAGTTGCCGATAACTCGGTTACAAAACATGATCATCTCATACAATAAAATCAGCATCATGCCTTGACCATATCACATCACAACATGCCCTGCAAAAACAAGTTAGACGTCCTCTACTTTGTTGTTGCAAGTTTTACGTGGCTGCTACGGGCTTAAGTAAGAACTCATCTCACCTACGCATCAAAACCACAACGATAGTTCGTCAAATAGACTCCGTTTTAACCTTCTCAAGGACCGGGCATAGTCACACTCGGTTCAACTAAAGTTGGAGAGACAGTCTTCCGCAAGCCATCTATGTGCAAAGCACGTCGAGGGAACCGGTCTCGCGTAAGAGTACGCGTAAGGTTGGTCCGGATCGTCTCGTCCAACAATACCGCCGAACCAAAGTATGACATGCTGGTAGGCAGTATGACTTGTATCGCCCACAACTCACTTGTGTTCTACTCGTGCAAATAACATCAAACCATAAAACCTAGGCTCGGATGCCACTGTTGGGGAACGTAGTAATTTCAAAATTTTCCTACGCACACGCAAGATCATGGTGATGCATAGCAACGAGAGGGGAGAGTGTTGTCTACGTACCAACGCAGACCGACTGCGGAAGCGATCACACAACGTAGAGGAAGTAGTCGTACGTCTTCTTCCGATCCGACCGATCCAAGCACCGTTACTCCGGCACCTCCGAGTTCTTGGCACACGTTCAGCTCGATGATGATCCTCGGGCTCCGATCCAGCAAAGCGTCGAGGAAGAGTTCCGTCAGCACGACGGCGTGGTGACGATCTTGATGTACTACCAACGCAGGGCTTCGCCTAAGCACTACAACGGTATGATCGAGGTGGAATTTGGTGGCAGGGGGCACCGCAAACGGCTAAGGAACGATCTCAAGGATCAATTGTGTGTCCATGGGGTGCCCCCTGCCCCCGTATATAAAGGAGCAGGGGAGGGGTGCGGCCGGCCAAGGGAGAGGGCGCGGGAGGAGTCCCACTCCTACTGGGAGTAGGACTCCCCCCCCCCCAAATCCTATTCCAAGTAGGACTCAAGGAGAAAGAGGGGGGCCGGCCCCCTTCTCCTAGTCCTACTAGGACTTGGGGAAGGGGGGGGGGGCGCGGCCAGCTATGGGCTGCCCCTTTTCTCTTTTCCACTAAGGCCCAATAGGCCCATTAGCCTCCCGGGGGGTTCCGGTAACCCTCCCGGTATTCCGGTAAAATCCCGATTTCACCCGGAACACTTCCGATGTCCAAACATAGGCTTCCAATATATCAATCTTTACGTCTCGACCATTTCGAGACTCCTCGTCATGTCCGTGATCTCATCCGGGACTCCGAACAACCTTCGGTACATCAAAATGCATAAACTCATAATAACTGTCATCGTAACGTTAAGCGTGCGGACCCTACGGTTCGAGAACAATGTAGACATGACCGAGACACGTCTCCGGTCAATAACCAATAGCGGGACCTGGATGCCCATATTGGCTCCTACATATTCTACGAAGATCTTTATCGGTCAGACCGCATAACAACATACGTTGTTCCCTTTGTCATCGGTATGTTACTTGCCCGAGATTCGATCGTCGGTATCCAATATCTAGTTCAATCTCGTTACTGGCAAGTCTCTTTACTCGTTCCGTAATACATCATCTCACAACTAACATATTAGTTGCAGTGCTTGCAAGGCTTATGTGATGTGCATTACCGAGAGGGCCCAGAGATACCTCTCCGACAATCGGAGTGACAAACCCTAATCTCGAAATACGCCAACCCAACATCTGCCATTGGAGACACCTGTAGTACTCCTTTATAATCACCCAGTTACGTTGTGACGTTTGGTAGTACCCAAAGTGTTCCTCCGGTAAACGGGAGTTGCATAATCTCATAGTTATAGGAACATGTATAAGTCATGAAGAAAGCAATAGCAACATACTAAACGATCGGGTGCTAAGCTAATGGAATGGGTCATGTCAATCAGATCATTCAACTAATGATGTGACCTCGTTAATCAAATAACAACTCTTTGTTCATGGTTAGGAAACATAACCATCTTTGATTAACGAGCTAGTCAAGGAGAGGCATACTAGTGACACTCTGTTGGTCTATGTATTCACACATGTATTATGTTTCCGGTTAATACAATTCTAGCATGAATAATAAACATTTATCATGATATAAGGAAATAAATAATAACTTTATTATTGCCTCTAGGGCATATTTCCTTCAGCATATTGATCATTCAGTTTATTGCTATTGCTTTCTTAATGTCAAATACATATTCCTTTGACTATGAGATTACGCAACTCCCGTATACTGGAGGAATACCTTGTGTGCTATCAAACGTCACAACGTAACTGGGTGATCATAAAGATGCTCTATAGGTATCTCCGAAGGTGTTTGTTGAGTTGGCATAGATCGAGATTAGGATTTGTCACTCCGAGTATCGGAGAGGTATCTCTGGGCCCTCTCGGTAATACACCTCATAAGATGCCTTACAAGCATAGTAACTAAGAATTTAGTTGCAGGACGATGTATTACATAACGAGTAAAGAGACTTGCCAGTAACGAGATTGAACTAGGTATGAAGATACCGATGATCGAATCTCGGGCAAGTAACATACCGATGGACAAAGGGAATTACATATGTTGTCATAACAGTTCGATCGATTAAGATCTTCGTAGAATATGTAGGAATCAATATGTGCATCTAGGTTCCGCTATTGGTTATTGACCGGAGAGGTGTCCGGTCATGTCTACATATTTCTCGAACCCGTAGGGTCCGCACGCTTAATGTTCATTGATGATAGTGTTATATGAGTTATATGATTTGGTGGCCGAATGTTGTTTGAAGTCCCGGATAAGATCACAGACATGATGAGGAGTCTCAAAATGTTCGAGAGGTAAAGCTTGATATATAGGATGATGGTATTCAGACACCGGAATAGTTTCGGAGTGCATCGGGTAGTCATCGGGTCAGCGGAAGGGGTTCCGGACACCCCCGGTAAGTGTATGGGCCTATTGGGCCAAAGGGGGGGGGACAGACCAGCCCACTAGGGGGCTGGTGCGCCTCTCCACATGGTTGGCCGGCCCTAGGGGGCTGGTGCGCCTCTCCACATGGTTGGCCGGCCCTAGGGGAAGTAAAGGGGAGGGATGGCCCCTCCCGCCTTTCCCTCCTCAGGACAGAAAGGAAGGGCGGGACGCCACCTCCTCCTTCCTTCCACACGTACTCCAAATAAGGAGAGGGGGCACTTGGGAAGAGACCCCAAGTAAGATTCGGCCTACTTGGGGGTGCGTCCTAGTTACTCCCTCCACCCACCTAGCACACCCAGTATATTATCTTAGCCGTGTGCGGTGCCCCCTCCACCGTTTACACACCCGGTCATATTTTCGTAGTGCTTAGGTGTAGGATCGAAAGTATGTCTAGAGGGGGGGGGGGGGGGTGATTAGACTACTTGACCAAATAAAAACTTAACCTTATCCCAATTTTAGTTCTTGCCAGATTTTAGCTATTTTAGGACAAGTCAAGCAATCATCACACAATTCAAGCAAGCATGCAAAGAGTATATTGGCAGCGGAAAGTAAAGGATGCAACTTGCAAGAATGTAAGGGGAAGGGTTTGGAGAATTCAAACGCAATTGGAGACACGGATGTTTTTCCCGTGGTTCAGATAGGTGGTGCTATCCTACATCCATGTTGATGGAGACTTCAACCCACGAAGGGTAACGGTTGCGCGAGTCCACGGAGGGCTCCACCCACGAAGGGTCCACGAAGAAGCAACCTTGTCTACCCCACCATGGCCATCGCCCACGAAGGACTTGCCTCACTAGCGGTAGATCTTCACGAAGTAGGCGATCTCCTTGCCCTTACAAACTCCTTGGTTCAATTCCACAATCTTGTCGGAGGCTCCCAAGTGACACCTAGCCAATCTAGGAGACACCACTCTCCAAGAAGTAACAAATGGTGTGTTGATGATGAACTCCTTGCTCTTGTGCTTCAAATGATAGTCTCCCCAACACTCAACTCTCTCTCATATGATTTGGATCTGGTGGAAAGAAGATTTGAGTGGAAAGCAACTTGGGGAAGGCTAGAGATCAAGATTCATATGGTAGGAATGGAATATCTTGGTCTCAACACATGAGTAGGTGGTTCTCTCTCAGAACATATGAGTTGGAAGTGTAGATGTGTTCTGATGGCTCTCACCACGAGTGAAGAGGAGGTGGAGGGGTATATATAGCCTCCACACAAAATCCAACCGTTACACACAATTTACCAATCTCGGTGGGACCGAATCAACAAACTCGGTCAGACCGAAATAGTAAACCTAGTGACCATTAGAGATTTTCGGTGGGACTGACATGCAACTCGGTAGGACCGATTTTGTTAGGGTTAGGGCATAACGTAATCTCGGTGAGACCGATTACACAAACTCGGTGAGACCGATTTTGGTAATAATCTAACCAGAGAGTTGGTCAGGTAAACTCGGTGGGACCGATTTGCTCTTTCGGTGAGACCGAAAAGTTACAAAAAGGAAACACTGAATTTACATTGCAATCTCGGTGCGACCGATCCGCTCTTTCGGTGAGACCGAGATCCCTATCAGTAGAACCGATTTGCTAGGGTTTGGCAATGGCTATGACAAGTGAAACTTGGTGACGCCGTGTTGAAAGAATCGGTAGGGCCGAGTTTGGCTTAGGGTTTAGGTCAAATGTGGATATGGGAAAGTAGTTGAGGGTTTTGGAGCATATCACTAAGCACATGAAGCAAGAGGCTCATTAAGCAACACCTCATCCCTCCTTGATAGTATTGGCTTTTCCTAAAGACTTATTGTGATCTTGGATCACTAAAATATAAAATGAAGAGTCTTGAGCTTTTGAGCTTGAGCCAATCCTTTGTCCTTAGAATTTTGAGGGTTCCACTTTCACCATTCATGCCATGCCAATCATTGAGCTTTCCTGAAATAATCATCTTGGAATAGCATTAGCTCAATGAGCTATATGTTGTTATGAATTACCAAAACCACCTAGGGATAGTTGCACTTTCAATCCCCCCTTTTTGGTAATTGATGACAACATATAGATCAAAGCTTCGACAAATGATAATAAGCATGAAAAATATCGTCGCTTTGAGAAGTATGTGATAAGTAAGAGCCCCCCCTAAATTTGTGCATATTTATGATTTGCTTTGGACTGCAAATGCACAAAGAGTTAGAGTCATGGGTTACTCTTCCATGTCACATACATCTTGGTGGAGCGCTTAAAATGATAAGAATGAAATACATGCACTCATCACCAAGAAAAGTGAATGATCACATAAGATAGATAAGATAATAGCATTCACCAAGCATTAAGTGTAGCTTATGATCAAACACATGATCATCAATGTCTCACAGATAACGGCATAGTATCTCAAGCACTCAAAAGCAAACAAAGTTCGAAGAACCACCAAATAAAGCAGGAGAGAATAAAAGCAACACTCTCTCTCGAAGCCTATGATCTATACATTTTCCCCCCCTTTGGCAACAAGTTACCAAAAAGTTCCAAGAAAATGCATAGTGCTAGATCGACTCTCAGGCTTGATCTTCTGGTGGTGGTGGAGTCCGGAGCACTCCAAGGATGAAGCCTTCTGTAGACGTGGTTGGAGTTGAGGCTGAAGTAGATGCTGGAGCTGGTGGAACTGAAGCTGTAGCTGGTGCAGAAGTGGTGGCTCTGGTGTCAGCAACTGGCACTGCATGTGATCTCTGAGCTCTTGGCACTCTGGCAAATGCATCAGTTGTAGTCTTGCCTCTCCTTTCCTGCATGTCATCCTGAAGTTGTTCCACTGCAGACTAAATCTCTGTTACTTTGACATCCAAGTCATAGAACTTTTGTTCCGTGATCCTCTCTAAGCTCTGCTGATTCTGAGTGAGGGTGGCCCGTCCTTGCTCAATCCTCAATGTGGATGCAATCAAGTAACCAAGCTGCTCTTGTTTGGTTTTCAAGAAATACTCAGATGCCTCCTCTTGAGTTGGCATCTTGGCAGCTTTCTCCTTCCTTGCCTGCTCCTTCTTTGCTTGAGCTTGAACTGATGATGGTTCATTCTCATTCATCAAAACTTGGCTGTCCTCAAAGTCTGGATGAATAGGCAAGTGTTCCTTGTCCAACAAGTATATGCCTGTGCCCATCTTTGAGTTGATTAACTCCTAAATCTGAGGGGCATAACCACAGCTCCTCTTCTGATCTGCTGCAGTCCTCTTGATAGTTTCTACTATGAGGCTCATGACCTTGAATTTCTGAGGCACATCAAATACATGAAGCAAATTGATTGCATGGCCTCTGATCAGACATGATGTAAAAGCTGACTACTGACCCCGTGAAGAGTTTATAGATGAGGTAGAGTGGATGAGCATCACAAAATGCAGAGATTTTTGCAAAAGAACGATTCAAAAACTTAGTTTTAGTTTCCCACTGAAATCATCTCGGATCTACCAATTTTTAAACTCGGTGATACCGAAGCAGCTTTGGAACCTAAACTAGTGAACTCGGTCAGACCGAGTCACAGTTCGGTGGCACCGAGACTGCTAGGGTTTCACAAAGTTCCAAAATCGGTCACACCGATAAGTAATTCTCGGTCAGACCGAGTCTCACTTGTGCAATGGCATGAGCCAAATCGGTGGGACCGAGTTTTTCAACTCGGTGGGTCCGAGATGGTTTTGACGGAAACCTAACCCTAAAATTTTCGAATCAATCCTATTCTACGAACGCATTGACTGGATAAGAGTGTTTCAATCGTGGCAAGAATCATTAAGAACACAATGTGCTAGGAATCAGATTGGGGATAGCACAAAGATCGAGTCCATACCCTAGTTCGGCGGAGACTCGCTACGGCGGCAACGGCGGGGTTGAATTCCGTTGACGGTGATGGAGACCAGCGACTGGAGGTGGCTGGCGGCAAGGAGACGATCCGGAGACCACATTGGCAGAGCGAGCTATCGCGCGGGCTAAGGGGTTCGGAGAAATTTCCAAATTTTTGCCCGTGACTATATATAGCCCGACCCTGTCGGTGTGACCGAGTGGAACAACTCGGTTGCACCGAGATGCAAAACTGTATACAGTTGTTGCAACTCGGTGTGACCGAATGATTCAAATCGGTTGCACCGAGATCGAAAATTCAGATCAACTTAATGATCTCGGTAGGACCGAAAGTAGGATATCGGTCAGACCGAGAATCACCAAGAGGTTTTGGAAGTTTAAGTCTATGACGAATCGGGGACTCCGAGTGCTCCTCACACAGAGTGGTTCGAATATGGCTTTATCAAATTTTGTGATGTAGCATGAATAGAGTTTGAGACGAGAAAAGCATAGATAGCTAGAGGAGGTTCTTAGGCATTCTTGTCCATCCACTTGGCAAAAGGAAATAAAACCAAACAATCAAAACAACAAGTGGATGTCCTCGAATGGGTAAAATATGCAACCAACATGCTCACACAATAAGATGGCAATTGAAATATGTGACAAAGCATGCACAACCAATTCTAGCATCTATCAAGCAATTTGCGATGACTAGGTCATCTATATATGAGTATATTGACTTAGGAGTCAAGTGAGAACACTTGATCATAGGTCATACTCATCGTTTAAGCTCAAGTGGGGTTACCACTTTTACATAAAGCATTGTTGTGTTCACATCTTTAGAGTTGCTTTAGCTCAAGTCTTAGAGTAAAGCTCCCCCTAGATGTGATATCCCCCCTAAGAGGGATGAACTAACCTTGGGTTTTGTCGATGATGACTTCATGTAGATGTTGAAGATGTGGATGCTCAATGTTGATGTAGATCACTTGGAGCTATCCATTTGAGTGAATTGCACTTTCAATACCTACATGGGTTAGTCCCACAAGGAACAAACAAGGATATCCATAGACATAGAGTGATGCACACACAAGATGATGTCCATGAAAACTTTTAGGTTACCTTGTCCCTTGTCTTACCAACAAGAGGGTTTGTGACTCCTTGAACTAGTGCAAGATGTGGAAGTTGATTGCACTCGTTCTTGCCAAAATGATAAGAGTGAAGTATGTTGGCGGAGTCACCCTCAAGAACTCTCTAGTTCTTCTTCTTTTGGATCCACACCATCGATGGGAATCCTTGGAGTTGTAGTCGTACTTGATGAAGTGGAACTTGAAGTGGTCTTGGGAATCCACTTGACTAATGTCTTAGGAGCTTCTTCAAATGCATCAATTTCCTCTTGAAGCTTGTCCTTGCCTTTTTGCTTGTAGTCTTGTGGTGGAAGATCATCTTGAGCTTGTGTCCCCTTGAAGGAAGTATCATACTTCTCTTGTTGAGGAACAAACTTTGTCTTGGGGTATTGATCTTCTTCCCACTCAACTCCATTGGCATTGAACTTTCGTTCAAAACCAACACCTTGATTCTTCCGGTGCCTTCCTTGCTTGCGCACAGTTTCCTCGAATCGCTTACTCCCGGCAAGGCTTTTGTACACTCCTTTCTCTATAATTCCCTTCAATAAGCTATTTTCTTGCTCAAGTGTAACTTGGCTAAGAGAATCATTAGTGGAATCAAGAGAACTACTAGAAGCAACAATATTGGATTTAGCATGATCATTGTTACTACTAGAGGAAGAATCTTTCTTGTTCTTGTTACTGGAATTGACTTGAGGCATGTAAGTGGATAAGAGTAAACGCTTGGCAATGTAAGAAGAACTTTTCTTGCGGAGATCATCATTGATTGCCTTTAAAAACTCATGCTCTTGCTCAAGATTGAGCTTTTCAAAGTGTAACTTCTCATGAGCTCTTAAAAGTTCTCGATGATCTTCGAAGATAGTTTCATGAGCTAATTTAAGAGTGTTTAGTTCTTTAGTTAGAGCCTCAATCTTCTCCTTATCATTGTCATTCGTTTTATCTTGATTAGCATGATTAATTGACGTTTCATCATAGTATTCATCACTAGAGTTGTCAACAAGTAAATCATCATCACCTAACAAGTCATCTTCATCACTATTAAAATCAACATACTTGGGGTGTGTTACCTTAGGACCGTTGGCCATGAAGCATCTTCCAATTCCTTCATTTGGTGAGTCAAATATGTCGTAGGAGTTGGTTGACACAAGTGCTAGACCGGCAACACCTTCATCTTGAGTATATTCGGAATCGGAGTGATAACTTCTCTCGGAGTGGTTGTCAGAGTCGGAGCCGGATACCCATTCACCAACATGAGCTTGATGTCTTCGTTTTGTGTAGCTCCTTGATGATTTTTCCTTCCTTTCCGAATCCTTGCTTCTCCATGAGTATCTTCGTTCATAATGATCATCTCTACTCCTTCTCTCTCTTGGTGGTGATTCTTCTCTTTTGCTTCTTCTTTTTGGAGAGTCTTCTCTTCTCTTGTAGGGAGCCGTACACTCATTGGAATAGTGTCCGGGTCTTCCACAATTGTAGCAGTTTTGCTCTCGACTAGAAGATCTTTTGTCATTGTAGGACCTTGACTTGGAGCTTCTATCTTTGCTTCTACTCTTGTAGAACTTGTTGAAGTTCTTCACCATTAAGCTCAATTCTTCATTGATGTTTTGTTTCTCACTTGATGATGTAGGGGCTTCACATGAGACTTTGTAGGCACCACTTGATTTGTTGTGAAGTTCCTCTTTATCCTTAAGTGACATCTCATGAGCAACAATTCTTCCAATTACCTCCGTTGGCTTGAGATCTTTGTAATTGGGCATCATTTGGATCAATGTGCACACGGTATCATATTTTCCATCCAAGGCTCTTAGAATCTTCTTGATGACGAATCTATCGGTCATCTCTTCACATCCTAAGCCGGCAATCTTATTTGTGATGAGAGCAAGCCTAGAGTACATTTCAGCGACACCTTCACCATCCTTCATTTTGAACTTGTCAAGTTGACTTTGAAGCACATCCAATTTGGATTCCTTGACGGAGTCGGTACCTTCGTGCATATCAATCAAAGTGTCCCAAATTTCCTTTGCATTCTCAAGACGGCTGATTTTGTTGAATTCTTCGGGGCACAATCCGTTGAAGAGAATATCACAAGCTTGAGCATTGTATTGCAACATCTTCAACTCATCCGCGGTAGCTTCATGGTTTGGTTCTCTCCCATCAAAGAAGTCACCTTGCAAACCAACACACACAATAGCCCAAACGACGGGGTTATGTCCAAGAATATGCATTTTCATTTTATGCTTCCAACTAGCAAAATTAGTACCATCAAAGTAAGGACCTCTACGGTGATAATTTCCCTCGCTAGACGCCATACTCTCCTAGGTTGTGAAACCAAGGCTATGACCACAAAAAGCTATGGAAATCAAAGCAAATGGAGACCAAGGCTCTGATACCACTTGTAGGATCGAAAGTATGTCTAGAGGGGGGGGGGGGTGATTAGACTACTTGACCAAATAAAAACTTAACCTTTTCCCAATTTTAGTTCTTGGCAGATTTTAGCTATTTTAGGACAAGTCAAGCAATCATCACACAATTGAAGCAAGCATGCAAAGTGTATATTGGCAGCGAAAAGTAAAGCATGCAACTTGCAAGAATGTAAAGGGAAGGGTTTGGAGAATTCAAACGCAATTGGAGACACGGATGTTTTTCCCGTGGTTCGGATAGGTGGTGCTATCCTACATCCACGTTGATGGAGACTTCAACCCACGAAGGGTAACGGTTGCGCGAGTCCACGGAGGCCTCCACCCATGAAGGGTCCACGAAGAAGCAACCTTGTCTATCCCACCATGGCCATCGCCCACGAAGGACTTGCCTCACTAGCGGTAGATCTTCACGAAGTAGGCGATCTCCTTGCCCTTACAAACTCCTTGGTTCAACTCCACAATCTTGTCGGAGGCTCCCAAGTGACACCTAGCCAATCTAGGAGACACCACTCTCCAAGAAGTAACAAATGGTGTGTTGATGATGAACTCCTTGCTCTTGTGCTTCAAATGATAGTCTCCCCAACACTCAACTCTCTCTCATAGGATTTGGATCTGGTGGAAAGAAGATTTGAGTGGAAAGCAACTTGGGGAAGGCTAGAGATCAAGATTCATATGGTAGGAATGGAATATCTTGGTCTCAACACATGAGTAGGTAGTTCTCTCTCAGAACATATGAGTTGGAAGTGTAGATGTGTTCTGATGGCTCTCACCACGAGTGAAGAGGAGGTGGAGGGGTATATATAGCCTGCACACAAAATCCAACCGTTACACACAATTTACCAATCTTGGTGGGACTGAATCAACAAACTCGGTCAGACCGAAATAATAAACCTAGTGACCATTAGAGATTTTCGGTGGGACTGACATGCAACTCGGTAGGACCGATTTTGTTAGGGTTAGGGCATAACGTAATCTCGGTGAGACCGATTACACAAACTCGGTGAGACCGATTTTGGTAATAATCTAACCAGAGAGTTGGTCAGGTAAACTCGGTGGGACCGATTTGCTCTTTTGGTGAGACCGAAAAGTTACAAAAAGGAAACACTGAATTTACATTGCAATCTTGGTGGGACCGATCCGCTCTTTCGGTGAGACCGAAAAGTTACGAAAGGGAAACAGAGAGTTTGCAATCCCATCTCGGTGAGACCGAGATCCCTATCGGTAGAACCGATTTGCTAGGGTTTGGCAATGGCTATGACAAGTGAAACTCGGTGACGCTGGGTTGAAAGAATCGGTAGGGCCGAGTTTGGCTTAGGGTTTAGGTCAAATGTGGATATGGGAAAGTAGTTGAGGGTTTTTGGAGCATATCACTAAGCACATGAAGCAAGAGGCTCATTAAGCAACACCTCATCCCTCCTTGATAGTATTGGCTTTTCCTAAAGACTCAATGTGATCTTGGATCACTAAAATATAAAATCAAGAGTCTTGAGCTTTTGAGCTTGAGCCAATCCTTTGTCCTTAGCATTTTGAGGGTTCCACTTTCACCATCCATGCCATGCCAATCATTGAGCTTTCCTGAAATAATCATCTTGGAATAGCATTAGCTCAATGAGCTATATGTTGTTATGAATTACCAAAACCACCTAGGGATAGTTGCACTTTCATTAGGCGAAGCGCTGCAGAGATAGCTTCACCATCACCGTCACCACACCATCATGCTGCCAGAACTCATCCACTACCTCGTCGTCTTGCTCAATCAAGAAGGCGAAGGACATCATCGAGCTGAATGTGTGTTGAACGCGGAGGTGCCGTACGTTTGGTGCTCGATCGGTTGGAACGCGAAGAAGTTTGACTACATCAACCACATTGTCAAACGCTTCCGCTTACGGTCTACGAGGGTACATAGACACACTCCCCCTCTCGTCGCTATGCACCTATTTGATAGATCTTGCGTGTGCGTATTTTTTTTTTTGTTTTCCATGCAACATTTCCCAACACTTACCTTATAGTGCATGAAGATAAAAGATTATTGAAAACTTCGAGGAAGCACCGTGCATCTATTGGATATACTCTTGATGATCTTAAGGGCATTAGTCCCACTATCTATCAACACAGGATCAATATGGAACCTGATGCTAAGCCCGTTGTTGATCATCAAATACGATTAAATCCTAAGATGAAGGAAGTGGTACGTACTGAAATATTAAAGCTTGTGGAAGAAGGTATAATCTACCCCATAGCTGATAGTAGATCATGTTCATTGTGTTCCTAAAAAGGGAGGTATTACTGTTGTTCCTAATGACAAAAATGAACTTATTCCACAAACAATAGTGACTGGCTATAGAATGGTAATTGATTTTAGAAAATTAAATAAAGCTACTAGGAAAGATCATTACCATCTGCCTTTCATTGATCAAATGTTAGAAAGACTATCTAAGCACACATAATTTTGCTTTCTTGATGGATATTCTAGTTTCTCTCAAATACCTATATCACAACCTGATCAAGAGAAAACGACCTTTACTTGCCCTTTTGGAACTTATGCTTATAGACGTATGCCTTTTGGTTTATGCAATGCACTCTGACTTTTGTGAAAAGATTGTTGAGGTTTTCATAGATGATTTTCCATTTATGGAACTTCTTTTGATGATTGCTTAAGTAACCTTGATCGAGTTTTGCAGAGATGTGAACAAACTAATCTTGTATTGAATTGGGAGAAGTGCCACTTTGTCGTGAATGAAGGTATTGTCTTGGGGCATAAAATTTCTGAATGAGGTATTGCGGTGGATAAAGCTACGGTTGATGCAATTGAGAAATGCCATGTCCTAAAGACATTAAAGATATTCATAGTTTCCTTGGCCATGATGGTTTTTATAGGAGGTTTATTAAAGACTTCTCTAAAATTTCTAGGCCTCTTACTAATCTTTTACAAAAGGATGTTCCATTTGTTTTTTATGATGATTGTGTAGAAGCCTTTGAAACACTTAAGAAAGCCTTAACTTCTGCACCTATTGTTCAACCACCTGATTGGAACTTGCCTTTTGAAATTATGTGTGATGCTAGTGATTATGTTGTTGGTGCTATTCTAGGACAAAGAGTTGATAAGAAATTAAATGTTATCCATTATGCTAGCAAAACTTTAGACACTGCAATTATGCTATTACTGAAAAGGAATTTTTAGTTGTTGTGTTTGCTTGTGATAAATTCAGATCTTACATAGTTGATTCTAAAGTAATTCTTCACACCGATCATGCTGCTATTAAATATCTTATGGAAAAGAAAGATGCTAAACGTAGACTCATTAGGTGGGTTCTTTTGCTACGAGAATTTGATTTACACATCACAGATAGGAAGGGAGCTGAGAACCCTTGTTGTTTTTTGTCGCTAATTTCTTTATCCTAACAATCTTTCTGAGTTTCTTGATTTGATTAATATTCATGGACAACTCATTTCCCCATATGAAAAAGGGTCAAACAGTGGGTCAAAACCTATGACAGCAGGACCTACATGTGCGAGACCAAATTGTTAAAAACCAAAATATTAGAATGGTTCCTGCAATTGCACAATAATGTGCTATTAGAGAACGGACCATGCACGTGCTAAACTCGATTGTAAACCTCAGTGCTTCCCATTGTTTCCCTGCAACACATATAAGGTAATTAGTCACTAGGTTAAGTAAGGGTTCGCATGCTATCAGTAAAATATGTTGATGAAAAATAAGCACATTGCAGATTCATCATATTAATTCAAGCCACATGGAAAACCCATTTACCCAAACCAAGCATGATTAAGAACTAGGAAATATAGCACTTGTATATGTTTCTCATGTATTAGGTGCAGCCAAATTCGATTTATTCCTCACATGCACAACAATACAAAATTCTACCTGCGGCAATTGGACATCGCATTGTAGAATTGAACCAAGCAGTTAACTAAACACCACAACAAATGAACCAAACTTTAACTGAGCACCACATTGCACAATATAACATACTCCTAATAGAAGATCAGACAGTTAACCAAACAGTTAACTACAACCAATTGTAGCAATTGTATTTGTTTCTCATGTATTTACTACAGCCAAATTCAATTTATTCCTCACATGGTATACAATAACAAAATGCACCCACAACTATTGAACATCGCATTGCAGAATTGAACCAAACAGTTAACTAAACACCACTACAGAAATGAACCAAATGTTAACTGAGCACCACATTGCACAATGTATAACCAAACCAAGCATGCTTGACAACTTGGAAATATAGCAATTGTATTTGTTTCTCATGTATTTTGTAAAGATAAATTCGATTTATTTCTCACATGGAAGACAATACAAAATTGCAGCCTGAAGAATTGAACATCACATTTGCAGAATTGAACCAAACAATTAACTGAAGACGACAACTAATTAACAAAACAGTTAATAAGTGAGCACCACACTGCACGACATATAAAACATATACACTAGAGCAACAGATTGCATGGTAAAATTAGATAGCATAATTCACTAGAATTTGTGAAGGAAAGGCAGGAGTAGCACGCGCAATGGGTAAACTGAGCATGCTTAATCGGCGTAGCTAGCAAATGGCAAGGTGCTCCTCCAAGATCTGGGGGTCGGCACGAATGGCAGCCATCGCGACCTCATCCGCGCGTGTGGCTGCGATTTCCTTCTCCGCTGCCAAATGCTCCTTGAGATCCTGGATATACCGCATGCACCATGGATTAGGGCGGCACTTATTTGGTGGAGGGGTCGGTGATTTGGGTGGAAGGTGTCACGCTCGCGCCGGTGGTCGGGGCATGTGGGATGTGGAAGGAGGAGGAGGATGGGGGTCGGGTGTGGATTACCTACCTGGATAGACGAGGCCGAGCAGCGTGAAGGAGGGTCGCCAATGAGGAGGCGGCACTACAAGCAAGGAGTGAAGGTTTCAACTTGGAAAGGAAGGTGGAAACAGGGGAAATGTGGCTTTTGGTAAGGGGGCAGGAAGGGAAGGTAGATATTCCCGCGGAAGCCGAAAATTTGGAATCGCTTCAGCGAAAAAACTGGCACGCAAAGTGTCATCAGACACGGTCCCTTATTCAGAACTGTGTATGATATGTGAACATCACAAATGATTCAGATAGCTTAACCCGTGTGTGATGAGTTTGAACGTCAAAAATTTTGGTTCGGATTTCCATGGTTACAGTGGTCATCCACGTCATTGCATAATTTGGATACACAAAGGAGACTACAACGCACCCACACTTCTTAATCGAGCAAGTTTAGCAATTAAACAGAGATAGCTGACCTAAACATTACTCTAACAAATTAAAGACTGACGCTCTTCATTAAACAAAACAAAGAGTACTACTACGGCTGGTGCTCGCCGATCTCCGCCGCCGCCTCCATGTCCAGCTCGCGCCCGACGGTCTCCTGGGGAAGGGGCTCCATGGCATCCATCACACCATACTCGGCAAGCATCTCGCCATCTGCGCCCACCATCTCTTTGGAAAAGGCTGCCACGAGCTGGGCATGGGCGAACGCGATCTGGGCTTGGACGGGCTCCGTCGTCGCAAGGTATGCGGCGAAGGAACGGACGGCTGCTCGAATGCTCCCAGCGATTGCCAGCTCTTCGGTCGTGGGTTGCCGACCGTTGTCGAAGAAGCTTTGTTCGATTTGTGCGGTGACTGCCAGGAGCTGGGCGTGGGCGGCCTCGACATGGTTGTGGGCGGCCTCCATCAGGGCTAAGGCCGCCGCTGCGGAACGGACAACTGTTGTGCCGCTCTCACCAGTTTCTATCCCCGAGGCAGATGTTACTGCCGCCACCTGAGAAGCAACAGCGGCCGTTTGGGCTGCCTTTGCCGCCCTGTCGCAGATTGCGGCCGCGCTCATGCACCTTGTTAGCACGCGGATGGCGGCTGCGGCCGCGCTCTTGCCGGGGTGGGCTACTGAAGTTTCCCTCACGACGCGGGTCCACATGCCCATCTTTCACCGGCGACGATTGAACAGTGAATTGATATTTGGGGAGCAAACTAGTGTGCTTGAGATGCTGACTGTGGACTGTAGCCGACACACCTTCTCGCGTAAGCCATAGGCATACTATACACCGACGGTGCTCCAGGATATTTTGTATTGCATCTCACACGGTTGCTGATAATAAACTGTGTGCGATCTACTTGATTTTTCATCTTGATTTGAATTACATAATGGGGTCACAGCGGCAATGGACAGTGTTTGAATTGCTAGACCTTTTATCTAGAGTGAACATGCAACTATATGTGTGTCGTAAAAGAATTGGAGTTATTTAGGGTTTTTTGAGCATTTTATACATTAAATTGGTTTTCTAGCCATCTTAGGTGCAAAATTCAAATTTGAACTACATGCACATGCTCCAGTGCATATAAATTGGTTGAAAAATCAAATCTATGTCCTTGGGTGCATGCTTAGGTCCCACGCAAGAAATGGGAATGAATTTCAAACACCAGTGCACCGTTGATTGCCGGCAAAACATTGACATGCCTGGTTTCTAAATTCAAGTAAATCCAAAACCCGTCTGAAATTCATGAAACTTAGCATGCTATCATGGAGCGGCATCAACATGCCGTGGTAAAAATTTTGTCCCATTTGGGGTAGGTTTGGGTACATGCTTCTCATAAACCGGAGCTTCTCACAACAAGCATGATGGTTTTCGGTAGGGAACGTCCCACCTTTGGGGACGAAACAATATCCATTGCCTCTTATTGCTTTCAAATTTTTTCTCATGTCAACATCGAACAACAGGAGTGTCGTGTGAATTTTTGTGATTTTTCGAGGTTCGTTTGGACATTTTTATGCATTAACTGAGTTTTCAATGCATTTATGTGCATAATTCAAATTTGAACTACATGCACATGCTCCAATGCATATAAATTGGATGAAAAATAAATCTATGTCCTTGTGTGCATTCTTAGGTCCCATGCAAGAAATGGGAATGAATTTCAAACATCAGGGCACCGTTGATTGCCGACAAAACATTGAGATGCCTGGTTTTAAATTCTAGTAAATCCAAAACCCATCTGAAATTCATGAAACTTGGCATGCTATCATGGAGCGGCATCAACCTACCGTGGTAAAAAAATTGTCCCATTTGGGGCAGGTTTGGGTATATGCTTCTCACAAACCGGAGCTTCTCACAACAAGCATGACAGTTTTCGGTAGGGAACGTCCCACCTTGGGGACGAAACGATATCCATTGCCTCTTATTGCTTTCAATTTTTTTCTCGTGTAACCATAGAACAACAGGAGTGTTGTGTGATTTTTTGTGATTGTTTGGGGTTCGTTTGGACATTTTTATGCATTAACTGAGTTTACAATGCATTTATGTGCATAATTCAAATTTGAACTACATGCACATGCTCCAGTGCATATAAATTGGTTGAAAAATCAAATCTGTGTCCTTGGGTGCATGCTTAGGTCCCATGCAAGAAATGGGAATGAATTTCAAACACCAGGGCACCGTTGATTGCTGACAAAACATTGAGATGCCTCGTTCTTAAATTCTAGTAAATCCAAAACTCGTCTAAAATTCATGAAACTTGGCATGCTTTCATGGAGCGGCATCAACATCTCGTGGTAAAATTTTGTCCCGTTTGGGGCAGGTTTGGGTATATGCTTCTCACAAACCAGAGCTTCTCACAACAAGCATGATGGTTTCGGTAGGGAATGTCCCACCTTTGGGGACGAAACGATATCCACTGCCTCTTATTGCTTCCAAAATTTTTCTTGTGTCAACATAGAACAACAGGAGTGTTGTGTCAACTTTTGTGATTTTTTGGGGGTTCGTTTGGATATTTTTATGCATCAACTGAGTTTTCAATGCATTTATGTGCATAATTTAAATTTGAACTACATGCACATGCTCCAGTGCATATAAATTGGTTGAAAAATCAAATATGTGTCCTTGGGTGCATGCTTAGGTCCCATGCAAGAAATGGGAATGAATTTCAAACACCAGGGCATTGTTGATTGCCGGCAAAACATTGAGATGTCTGGTTTTTAAATTCTAGTAAATCCAAAACTCGTCTAAAATTCATGAAACTTGGCATGCTATCATGGAATGGCACCCGACATGTTGTGGTATTTTTCGTGTCTATTTTGAGACAAGGCGCACTCGAATAATGACAGCCAACAAAGGCATTTTGAAAAAAATAGCTGCCACTTTAATATCTCAAATGTTTGTATAATTCAAACCGTGTGTGTTCTGTTAACCATTCACGTGACGCCACGTGTCTTGGTTTTTAATGGCTGTAGGAGGTGCCGTGCAGACAGTTGCTTGACCTTGACTAAACAGGAGGCGTGCGAGCGCAGTCCGGTGCCTAGGCTAACCGAGAGGCGTGCAAGCTGTCCTCGAATCCACATGCTCACCGAGAAGCGTGCGAGTTCTACGCTGCGCAGGCTCACTGGGAAGCTGTTGGGGAATGTAGTAATTTCAAAAAAATTCCTACGCACACGCAAGATCATGGTGATACATAGCAACGAGAGGGGAGATCGTAGTCTACGTACCCTCGTAGACCATAAGCAGAAGCATTTATCAACGCGGTTGATGTAGTCATACGTCTTCACGATCTGACCGATCCAAGTACCGAATGCACGACACCTCCGAGTTCTGCACACGTTCAGCTCGATGACGTCCTCGCCTTCTTGATCCAACAATACGGGCGAAGTAGTAGATGAGTTCCGGCAGCACGACGGCGTGGTGACGGTGTTGGTGAAGAACAATCTCCGCAGGGCTTCGCCTAAGAAATACGAAATCTATGATAGAGGATAAACTAGAGGGGACGGGGTTGCCGGCACACGGCTTGGTGTTTCTTGATGTGTCTTGGGTGCTAGCCCTACCCCTCTATTTATATGTTGAGCCTTGGGGTCGAAACTTGGAGAAAAAGCCTCCACAAAGTCGATTTCACCCGAAAGGCAAGAGTCCTACTCGGACTCCAGGACCAGACTACTACTACTACTACTGCTACTGCTATTACTGCTACTGCTACTACTGCTACTGCTACTACTGCTACTGCTACTACTGCTACTGCTACTACTTCTACTGCTACTACTACTACTGCTACTACTGCTACTGCTACTACTGCTACTACTACTACTGCTCCTACTACTGCAGCTACTACTACTGCTGCTACTACTACTACTACTACTACTACTACTACTACTACTACTACTACTACTACTACTACTACTACTACTACTACTACTACTACTACTACTACTACTACTACTACTACTACTACTACTACTACTACTACTACTACTACTACTACCACTACTACTACTACTACTCCTACTGCTACTGCTACTACTGCTACTACTGCTACTACTGCTACTACTGCTACTACTACTACTACTCCTACTACTACTACTACTACTACTACTCCTACTACTACTCCTGCTACTACTCCTGCTCCTACTACTGCTGCTACTACTGCTGCTACTGCTACTACTACCACCACCACCACCACCACCACCACCACCACCACCACTACCACTACTACTACTACTACTTGACGAGGTAACTGTACCTGCTCCCTTATTGGAAAGTAGTACATCACAGAAAATTGTTTTTGCGACACCTATACCAATTAGTGAGGAAGCTAATGATGATGATCATGAAACTTCAGGACAAGATACTACTGAACCTCGTAGATCAACCAGAGCGAGATTCGCACCAGAGTGGTATGGTAACCCTGTCCTGGAAATCATGCTGCTAGATCATGATGAACCTACGAACAATGAAGAAGCGATGGTGAGCCCAGATTTCGCAAAATGGCTTGAAGCCATGAAATCTGAGATGGGATCCATGTATGAGAACAAAGTATGGACTTTGGTTGACTTGCCCGATGATCGGCAAGCAATTGAGAATAAATGGATCTTCAAGAAGAAGACAGACGCTGATGGTAATGTTACTGTCTACAAAGCTCGACTTGTCGCAAAAGGTTTTTGACAAGTTAAAGGGGTTGACTACGATGAGACCTTCTCACCCGTAGCGATGCTTAAGTCTGTCCAAATCATGTTAGCAATTGCCGCATTTTATGATTATGAAATTTGGCAGATGGATGTCAAAACTGCATTCCTGAATGGATTTCTGGAAGAAGAGTTGTATATGATGCAACCGGAAGGTTTTGTCGATCCAAAGGGAGCTAACAAAGTGTGCAAGCTCCAGCGATCCATTTATGGACTGGTGCAAGCCTCTTGGAGTTGGAATAAACGTTTTGATAGTGTGATAAAAGCATTTGGTTTTATACAGACTTTCGGAGAAGCCTGTATTTACAAGAAAGTGAGTGGGAGCTCTGTAGCATTTCTGATATTATATGTGGATGACATATTGCTGATTGGAAATGATATAGAATTTCTGGATAGCATAAAGGGATACTTGAATAAGAGTTTTTCAATGAAAGACCTCAGTGAAGCTGCTTACATATTAGGTATAAAGATCTATAGAGATAGATCAAGACGCTTAATTGGACTTTCACAAAGCACATACCTTGACAAGATTTTGAAGAAGTTCAAAATGGATCAAGCAAAGAAAGGGTTCTTGCCTGTGTTACAAGGTGTGAAGTTGAGTCAGACTCAATGCCCGACCACTGCAGAAGATAGAGAGAAAATGAAGGATGTTCCCTATGCTTCAGCCATAGGCTCTATCATGTATGCAATGCTGTGTACCAGACCTGATGTGTGCCTTGCTATAAGTTTAGCAGGGAGGTACCAAAGTAATCCAGGAGTGGATCACTGGACAACGGTCAAGAACATCCTGAAATACCTGAAAAGGACTAAGGATATGTTTCTCGTATATGGAGGTGACAAAGAGCTCACCGTAAGAGGTTACGTTGATGCAAGCTTTGACACTGATCCGGATGATTCTAAATCGCAAACCGGATACGTGTTTATATTAAACGGTGGATCTGTCAGTTGGTGTAGTTCTAAACAAAGCGTCGTAGCGGGATCTACATGTGAAGCGGAGTACATAGCTGCTTCGGAAGCAGCGAACGAAGGAGTCTGGATGAAGGAGTTCATATCCGATCTAGGTGTTATACCTAGTGCATCGGGTCCAATGAAAATCTTTTGTGACAATACTGGTGCAATTGCCTTGGCAAAGGAATCCAGATTTCACAAGAGGACCAAACACATCAAGAGATGCTTCAATTCCATCCGGGATCTAGTCCAGGTGGGAGACATAGAAATTTGCAAGATACATACGGATCTGAATGTTGCAGACCCGTTGACTAAGCCTCTTCCACGAGCAAAACATGATCAGCACCAAGGCTCCATGGGTGTTAGAATCATTACTGTGTAATCTAGATTATTGACTCTAGTGCAAGTGGGAGACTGAAGGAAATATGCCCTAGAGGCAATAATAAAGTTATTATTTATTTCCTTAATATCATGATAAATGTTTATTACTCATGCTAGAATTGTATTAACCGGAAACATAATACATGTGTGAATACATAGACAAACTTAGAGTCACTAGTATGCCTCTACTTGACTAGCTCGTTAATCAAAGATGGTTATGTTTCCTAACCATGAACAAGGTGTTGTTACTTGATTAACGAGGTCACATCATTAGTTGAATGATCTGATTGACATGACCCATTTCATTAGCTTAACACCCGATCGTTTAGTATGTTGCTATTGCTTTCTTCATGACTTATACATGTTCCTATGACTATGAGATTATGCAACTCCCATTTACCGGAGGAACACTTTGTGTGCTACCAAATGTCACAACGTAACTGGGTGATTATAAAGGAGCTCTACAGGTGTCTCCAAAGGTAGATGTTGGGTTGGCGTATTTCGAGATTAGGATTTGTCACTCCGATTGTCGGACAGGTATCTCTGGGCCCTCTCGGTAATGCACATCACATAAGCCTTGCAAGCATTGCAACTAATGAGTTAGTTGCGAGATGATGTATTACGGAACGAGTAAAGAGACTTGCCGGTAACGAGATTGAACTAGGTATTGGATACCGACGATCGAATCTTGGGCAAGTAACATACCGATGACAAAGGGAACAACGCATGTTGTTATGCGGTCTGACCGATAAAGACCTTCGTAGAATATGTAGGAGCCAATATGGGCATCCAGGTCCCGCTATTGGTTATTGACCGGAGATGTGTCTCAGTCATGTCTGCATTGTTCTCGAACCGTAGGGTCCGCACGCTTAATGTTACGATGGCAGTTATTATGAGTTTATGCATTTTGATGTACCGAAGTTAGTTCGGAGTCCCGGATGTGATCACGGACATGACGAGGAGTCTCGAAATGGTTGAGACATAAAGATTGATATATTGGACGGCTATATTCGGACACCGGAAGGGTTCCGGGTGATTTAGGAGAAAACTGGAGTGCCGGAGGGGTTACCGGAACCCCCCGGGGAAGTAATGGGCCTTATTGGGCCTTAGGGGAGAGAGAGGGCTGCGGCCTAGGAGGTGGCGCCCCCCCCACATGGGGAGTCCGAATTGGACTAGGGAGGGGGGCGCAGCCCCTCTTTCCCTCTCCCTCTCCTTCTCTTTCCTTCCCCCTTAGGTTTCCTAATTGGATTAGGAAAGGGGAGTCCTACTCCCACTAGGAGGAGGACTCCCCCTCCCCTTGGCGTGCCCCATAGGGCCGGCTGGCCTCCCCCTTGCTCCTTTATATACGGGGGCAGGGGGGCACCCTAGGACACACAAGTTGATCTTTGAGATCGTTCCTTAGCCGTGTGCGGTGCCCCCTGCCACCATATTCCACCTCGATCATATCGTTGTAGTGCTTAGGCGAAGCCCTGCGTCGGTAGAACATCAAGATCGTCACCACACCGTCGTGCTGACGGAAATCCTCCCCGAAGCTTTGCTGGATCGGAGCCCGGGGATCGTCATCGAGCTGTACGTGTGCTAAGAACTCGGAGGTGCCGGAGTAACGGTGCTTGGATCGGTCGGATCGGGAAGAAGACGTACGACTACTTCCTCTACGTTGTGTCAACGCTTCTGTTGCGATCTACAAGGGTACGTAGATCATGCTCTCCCCTTGTTGCTATGCATCACCATGATCTTGCGTGTGCGTAGGAAAATTTTGAAATTACTACGTTCCCCAACAGTCCCGCATGAGATCACGGACATGACGAGGAGCTCCGGAATGGTCCGAAGGTAAAGATTGATATATATATATATATATATATATGGGATGATGATATTCGGGCACCAGAAGAGTTTCGGAGTGCACTCGGTAGTCATCGGATCACCGGAAGGGGTTCCGGGCACCCCTGATACGTCTCCAACGTATCTACACTTTTTGATTGTTCAATGCTATTTTATTATCAATATTGGATGTTTTATAATCATTTTATATCATTTTTTGGTACTAACCTATTGACATAGTGCCCAGTGCCAGTTCCTGTTTTTCCATGTTTTTTACATCGCAAGAAATCGATATCAAACGGAGTCCAAATGGCACAAAACTTTACGATGATTTTTTATGGGCCAGAAGAAAGAAGATGGGCCCTGGGCGCGCCCTGGTGGGTTGTGCTCACCTCAGGTACCCCCCGGACCGCCTCTTTGCTCTATAAATACCCCAAAAATTCCAGAACCCTAGGGGAGTCGACGAAATATTCATCCAGCCGCCACAGAGTCCAGAACCACCAGATCCAATCTAGACACCGTCACAGAGGGGTTCACCACTTCCATTGGTGCCTCTCCGATGATGCGTGAGTAGTTCTATGTAGACCTTTGGGTTCGTAGTTAGTAGCTAGATGGCTTCATCTCTCTCTCTCTCTCTCTCTCTCTCTCTCTCTCTTGATTCTCAATACAATGGTCTCTTGGAGAACCATATGATGTAACTCTTTTGCGGTGTGTTTGTTGGGATCCGATGAACTTCGAGTTTATGATCGGTTATATCTTTTTATATCCATGAAAGTTATTTGAGTTTCTTTGATCTCTTATATGCATGATATCTTATAGCTTCTTATTTCTTCTCCGATATTTGGGTTTTGTTTGGCCAACTTGATCTATTTATCTTGCAACGGGAAGAGGTACCCAGTAGTGGGTTCGATCTTACGGTGCTCGATCCCAGTGACAGAAAGGGAACCAACATGTATGTATCGTTGCTACTAAGGATAAAAGGACGAGATCTATATCTACCACCATATAGATAAACGGATCTTTTCTACATCATGTCATCATTTTTATTGCATTACTCCGTTTTTCCATGGACTTAATACACTAGATGCATGCTGGATAGCGGTCGATGTGTGGAGTAATAGTAGTAGATGCATACAAGAGTCGGTCTACTAATCTTGGATGTGATGCCTATGTAATGATCATTGCCTGGATATCGTCATGACTATTTGAAGTTCTATCAATTGCCCAACAGTAATTTGTTTACCCACGCTTTGCTATTTTTCTCGAGAGAAGCCACTAGTGAAACCTACGGCCCCGGGTCTTCTTTCTCATATATTTGCCTTGCGATCTACTTTTCCTTTGCATTTTTATTCAGATCTATTAAACCCAAAAATGCAAAAATACCTTGCTGCATTTTATCTTTATTTATTTTATTTGGCGTTCGATCTATCAATCTACTACAATTTATCTCACATCCGCTTGCCTATCTTGAGGCGCCATACCCCGGAAGGGGTTGACAACCCCTTTAACTTGTTAGGTTGCGAGGTGTTGTTATTTCTGTGCAGGTGCTATTTACGTTGTGTTGCTTGATTCTCCTACTGGTTCGATACCTTGGTTTCATAACTGAGGAAAATACCTATCGTCGCTGTGCTACATCATCCCTCCCTCTCCCGGGAAATACCGGCGTAGTTTCAGCTGCCATCAAGGAGAATTTCTGGCGCCATTGCCAGGGAGGATCTTCAACATGCATCAGGTTCCTAATCACAATTCTCATCTCCTTGCAATTTACATTATTTGCCATTTGCCTCTCGTTTTCCTCTCCCCCACTTCACAAAAATTTGTCGTTTTATTCGCCTCTCCTTTTCCGTTTGCTGTTTTCTTGCTGGATCTATTTTTGAGTGCAATCTTGTTGTCTGGTCATCATGACTCAAGAGAACACCAAGTTATGTGCTTTATCAAATACCAACAACAATGATTTTATTGGCACTCCGCTTGCTCCTCCCGCCACTAGTGCGGAGACTTGCAATATTAATACTGCTTTGCTGAACCTTGTTATGAAAGACCAATTTTCCGGTACTCCTAATGAGGATGCCGCATCCCATCTTAATACCTTCGTGGAATTATGCTATATGCAAAATAAAAAAGATGTGGACAATGATGTGGTCAATATGAAATTATTTCCATTCTCTTTGCGTGATTCTGCAAAAATTTGGTTCTCTTCTTTGCCTCGTAATAGTATCGATTCTTGGAATAAGTGTAAAGATGCTTTTATCACTAAGTATTTTCCTCCCGCAAAAATCATTTCCCTTAGAACCCAGATCATGAATTTCAAGCAACTTGAACATGAGCATGTTGCATAATCTTGGGAAAGGATGAAAATGATGCTAAGGAATTGCCTAACTCATGGGTTAAATCTTTGGATGATCATACAAAATTTTTATGCGGGGTTGAATTTTGTTTCTCGTAATCTTTTAGACTCCACCGTAGGTGGTACTTTTATGGAAATTACTTTGGGTGAAGCCACCAGATAGCTTGATAATATCATGTAAAATTATTCACAATGGCATACCGAAAGAGCTTCTACTAGTGAAAAAGTTAATTCGGTTGAAGAAATTTCTTCTTTGAGTGATAAAGTTGATGCTCTTATGAAATTGTTTGCTAGTAAAAGTGCTCCTATTGATTTTAATGATATGCCTTTGTCTACTTTGATTGAGCAAAATAGTGATGCTATTGATGTGAATTATATCTCTAGAAATAATTTCAACAACAGTGCTTATAGAGGTAATTTTAATCCTAGGGCTTTTCCTAGTAATTCCTCTAACAATTACCGTAATTCCTATGGAAATTAATCTTACAATAATAATAGGAACACCTCTAATCTTGAGAATAATATTAAAGAATTTATCAACACACAAAAAGTTTTCAACACTTCCATAGAAGAAAAGTTGAACAAGATTGATGATTTGTCTAGAAGTGTTGATAGAATTGCTCATGATGTAGGAAATCTCAATATGAATTTTTTTGTGCCTAAAGTATGTGAATCAATCAAAGCACTTTATGTTTCTATGGATGAAAGTAAGAAAAGAACTGCTATGCTTAGAGCTAAAAGAGAATTTTTAGAAAAAGCTTTTTCTAGTGATTATTCTTGCAAAAGTGATGAAGATCTTAAAATGATTGGTGTTTCTTCTATTGTTTCCATGTTTAGTAAAGTTAAAAATGATGAAAAAGGGACTGAAGAAGAGTCAACTTCAGGTAGAAGGCATCCCAATATTTCGGAGGGTGAAAATCTTATTGAGAAAATTGATGAAAGTGGGTTTGGAGAGGTCAAAACTTTAACTAGTGGTGTGCCCACTCTTTTGGATTAAAAGACTTTAATTATGATAGTTGCTCTTTGATTGATTGTATTTCTTTGTTGCAATACATGATCAATGCACCCCATGCTTATGAACAAAATAAAGCTTTTACTAAACATATTGTTGATGCTATGATGAAAGCTCTTGAAGAAAAATTGGAATTAGAAGTATCAATTCCTAGAAAATTGCATGATGAGTGGGAACCTACTTTCAAATTCAAGATTAAAAATTATGAGTTTTTTTGCTTTGTGTGACTTGGGCGCTAGTGTTTCTACTATTCTGAAATCTCTATGTGATGTGCTTGGTCTTACCGATCTTGAATCGTGTTCTTTGAATTTGCACTTGACGGATTCTACTATTAAAAATCCTATGGGAAGAATAAATGATGTTCTTATTCTTGCAAATAGGAATTATGTGCCCATAGATTTTACTGTTCTTGATATTGATTGCAATCCGTCTTGTCCCATTATTCTTGGTAGACCATTTTTATGCACTATCGGTGCCATGATTGATATGAAAGAAGGCAATATTAAGTTCCAATTTCCTTTGAGGAAGGGTATGGAACACTTTCCTAGAACTAGAATTAAGCCACCTTATGAATCAATCATGAGGGAATCTTATGGATCTCGAACCAAAGATGACAAAACTTAGATCCTTACTTTATGCCTAGCTAAGGGCGTAAAACTATAGCGCTTATTGGGAGGCAACCCAATGAATAAATTTATTTTTGCTTTTTTGCTTCCTGTTCTTGTGTGTTAGCACAATTATGCTACTGTTATGCTTGTGTTTTTTATGTTTCAATTAGTTTTTGTGCCAGGTAAAGCCTTTAGGATCTTCTTGAGCAATAGTTGTTTGATCTTGCTGAAAAAACCCCAGAAAGTTTGCACTCAAGAAAATATTTATCATCTTTTACCAGAGAGCGATAAAATACCCATTCCAATTGCAGTAGATCAATATATAATTTTCTCAGGCCGTCCTAATTTTTCGGAATTTTTGGAGTTACCGAAGTATTCGAAATAGTCAGATTGCTACACACAGTTCTGTTTTGACAAATTTTGTTTTCTTTGTGTTGTGTGCTTATTTTGATGGCTCTATGGTTTTCTTTGATGAGTTTTTGCCATAGAAAAGTTGGAATACAGTAGATATAATACAAAAATAAAATATTAGTTGGTTGATACAACACTTATAGTAGTGGTTTATTATTCTTATACTAACGGATCTCACGAATGTTTTTTTTGAGTTTTGTGTGATTGAAGTTTCCAAGTTTTGGGTTATCTTACGATGCATAAAGGAAGGATGTAAGATCCTAAGCTTGGGGATGCCCCGACATCCCAAGCTATTATCCAAGAATGAGCAACCAACTAAGCTTGGGGATGCCCCCGAGTGGCATCCCCGCTTTCTTCCAAAAACTATCGGTATTTTACTCGAGACTATATTTTTATTTGTCACATGATATGTGTTTTTCTTGGAGCGTCTTGTATGATATGTGTCTTTGCTTGTTTTATTTTGTGTTTCAAGTCATCAATCTTTGCTGGACACACCTACTTGAGAGAGCCAAAATTATATCATGACTTGTTAGAAGTGCTCTATATACTACACTTAAATCTATATGAGCTAGGACTTGCTCTAGTGCTTGACTTATATCTTTTTGAGCATGGTGTGCTTAGTAATTTTGAAAAAAATTCTATCTTGCTTCACTTAAATTATTTTTAGAGAAATAAATTTTTTATGCTCATGATCTTTACTTATATTTGTTTGAGCTTATGAAAAAAAACACATGAAAATTAGTCCTAAAGTGATAGATATCCAAAAGGGATAAAGTAAAGAAAATGAAGATCATTGTATAAAATAAACTTGATTCTTAGTAATAGTTTTGAGATATGATGATGTGATATGTGAGTTATGTTGATGAGTAATTGTTCTCTAGTAAGAATATTGGTGTTAAGGTTTGTGATTCCCTATGCATGCACGAAAGTCAATCATCATGCAATGAAAATCATATCCTACTTGTGGTGCATTATTCGGTGTTAACTATGCTTAATGCTTGCTTATGAGATTATTCGTTTCTTAGTTGGTGCTTCCCAATCTTTTGCTAGCCTTCCTTTTGCACTAGGTATGACCTCTACTTGTGCATCCAAAATCATTTAAACCAGTTTTTCCACATGAGTCCACTATATGTACCTATATGTGGTATTCTTTTGCCGTTCTAAGCAAATTTGCATATTTTCAAAATAAACTTCTCTTTTGTGTGTTTGTTTCGCTCGCGAAGAGGTGAAGGGTGGCTAATATGTTCCATGCTAGACGTGTTATTCTCAAGATGAGTGTTTATTCACTTGTCATTGCACGAGAGTAAGGCAAAGGTATTAGGTGCCCAGTCCCGAAATGCAAAAACAAAAATGAATTTACTTTATGTTGTCAAATAATAAATTCCTTGGAAAGTGTTGGTATGGAGGGCACCCGTGGATATGGTTAGCCATGAAAAGTGAAAGTTATGGTGGAAAAAGGAATAAACTTTATTTTCTGTTTGGGAACCGCCTATGGCATATCTAGCATGGGAAGTGTTGGGAACTCTAAGTCGTTTTCGTTGGTGGGATGGATACACCTCCCAAAATGTTTTTACCTCTAATTTTTCGCTTTGAGCTCTGGCACCTCTACAAATCCCTACTTCCCTCCGCGACGGGCCTTTTTTTTACTTTATGCAATTTTTATTTTGAAATTTGAGTCTCCATCTTCTTTCATAAAAGCACCAACTAGGAGGCAATATGATCGTGCTCAATTATTGGGTGTAGTTAATATTCGAGTGTGTTTCATGAATGGATCAATGTTTGAGCATAACGGGCTAGGGATAACTTATTTTAGCATTGATATTTTGAAAGACATGGTTGCTTGTTGATATGCTTGAGTATCTAAATTATTATGTCAAAACTAGACTATTGCTTTGAATCACATAAAAGTCCAATTGTCCATGCTATGAAGAAAAGAATAGGATATGACTTGATAAACAACACTCCACATCAAAAATTCTGTTTTTATCACTTACCTACTCGAGGACGAGTGCGAGTTAAGCTTGGGGATGCTGATACGTCTCCAACGTATCTATAATTTTTGATTGTTCCATGATGTTTTATTATCAATCTTGGATGTTTTATAATCATTTTATATCATTTTTGGCACTAACGTATTGACATAGTGCCCGGTGGTAGTTCTTGTTTTTCCATGTTTTTTACATCGCAGGAAATCAATATCAAATGGAGTCCAAATGGCACGAAAATTTACAACGATTTTTTATGGGCCAGAAGGAAGCAGATGGGCCCTGGTTGCACCTAGGGGGAGTCCCGAGGAGGGAACAACGCACCAGGGTGCGCCAGGAGGCCCTAGCATGCCCTGGTGGGTTGTGCCCACCTCGGGTACCCTTCGGACCGCCTCTTTGCTCTATAAATACCTCAAAAATTCCAGAACCCTAGGGGAGTTAACGAAATATTCATCCAGCCGCCGCAGAGTCCAGAACCACCAGACCCAATCTAGAGACCATCATAGAGGGGTTCACCACTTCCATTGGTGCCTCTCCGATGATGTGTGAGTAGTTCTTTGTAGACCTTTGGGTCCGTAGTTAGTAGCTAGATGGCTTCATCTCTCTCTCTCTGTATTCTCAATACAATGGTCTCTTGGAGATCCATATGATGTAACTCTTTTGTGGTGTGTTTGTTAGGATCCGATGAACTTCGAGTTTATGATTAGTTATATCTTTTTATATCCATGAAAGTTATTTGAGTTTCTTTGATCTCTTATATGCATGATATCTTATAGCCTCGTATTTCTTCTCTGATACTTGGTTTTTTGGCCAACTTGATCTATTTATCTTGCAATGGGAAGAGCTGCCCGGTAGTGGATTCAATCTTACGGTGCTCAATCCCAGTGACAGAAAGGCAACCGACACATATGTATCGTTGCTACTAAGTATAAAAAGATGAGATCTATATCTACTGCCATATAGATAAACGGATCTTGCCTACATCATGTCATCGTTCTTATTGCATTACTCCGTTTTTCCATGAACTTAATACACTAGATGCATGCTGGATATCAGTCGATGTGTGGAGTAATAGTAGTAGATGCAGGTAGGAGTCGGTCTACTAATCTTGGACGTGATGCCTATGTAATGATCATTGCCTGGATATCATCATGATTATTGAAGTTCTATCAATTGCCCAACAGTAATTTGTTTACCCACCATTTGCTATTTTTCTCGAGAGAGGCCACTAGTGAAACCTACGACCCCCGGGTCTTCTTTCTCATATATTTGCCTTGCGATCTACTTTTCCTTTGCATTTTTATTCAGATATATTAAACCCCAAAATACAAAAATACCTTGGTGCGTTTTATCTTTATTTTATTTTATTTGGCATTCGATCTATCAATACACTATAATTTATCTCACGTCCTCTTGCCTATCTTGAGGCGCCGCACCCCTCCTATGGCAGCCTGCCTTGGGGAGAAAAGGAAAGGGGGGATTCAGCCCCCCTTGCCTTCCTCTCCTCCCCTTTCCCTTTTCCCTGGAGAAAATAAAGAAGGGGGCGCCGCTTGGGGAGGACCCTGATACGTCTCCAACGTATCTATAATCTTTGATTATTCCATGCTATTATATTATCTGTTTTGGATGTTTATGGGCTTTATTAAACACTTTTATATTATTTTTGGGACTAACCTCTTAATCTAGAGCCCAGTGCCAGTTTCTGTTTTTTCCTTGTTTTAGAGTATTGCAAAAAAGGAAAATCAAACGGAGTCCAATTGACCTGAAACTTCACGGAACTTATTTTTGGACCAGAAGAAGCCCACAGAGTATCGGAGATGGACGAGGATAGTCCCGGGCTGCCCATGAGGGTGGGGGCGCGTCCACCCCCTGGGCGCGCCCCCCTGCCTCGTGGACAGCCCGAAGGTCCACCGACGTACTTCTTCCTCCCATATATACACATATACCCTAAAAACTTCGGGGAGCAGAATAGATCGGGAGTTCCGCCGCCAGAAGCCTCCGTAGCCACCGAAAACCAATCTAGACCCATTCCGGCACCCTGCCAGAGGGGGAAATCCCTGTCCGGTGGCTATCTTCATCATCCCGGTGCTCTCCATGACGAGGAGGGAGTAGTTCTCCCTCGGGGCTGAGGGTATGTACCAGTAGCTATGTGTTTGATCTCTCTCTCTCTCTCATGTTCTTGAGGTGATACGATTTTGATGTATTGCGAGCTTTGTTATTATATTTGGATCCTATGATGTTTCTCCCCCTTTACTCTCTTGTAATGGATTGAGTTTCCCTTTGAAGTTATCTTATCGAATTGAGTCTTTAAGGATTTGAGAACACTTGATGTATGTCTTGCGTGGGATACCCGTGGTGACAATGGGGTATTCTATGATCCACTTGATGTATGTTTTGGTGATCAACTTGCGGGTTCCGTGACCTTGGGAATCTATCCATAGGGGTTGGCACACATTTTCATCTTGACTCTCCGGTAGAAACTTTGGGGCACTCTTTGAGGTTCTATGTGTTGGTTGAATAGATGAATCTGAGATTGTGTGATGCATATCGTATAATCACACCCACGGATACTTGAGGTGACATTGGAGTATCTAGGTGACATTAGGGTTTTGGTTGATTTGTGTCTTAAGGTGTTATTCTAGTATGAACTCTAGGGCTGTTTGTGACACTTATAGGAATAGCCCAACGGATTGATTGGAAAGAATAACTTTGAGGTGGTTTCGTACCCTACCACAATCTCTTGGTTTGTTCTCCGCTATTAGTGACTTTGGAGTGACTCTTTGTTGCATGTTGAGGAAGAGTTATATGATCCACTTATGTTATTATTGTTGAGAGGACTTGCACTAGTGAAAGTATGAACCCTAGACCTTGTTTCAACACATTGCAATACCGTTTGTGCTCACTTTTATCATAAGTTACCTTGCTGTTTTTATATTTTTCATATTACAAAAACCTATATCCACCATCCATATTGCACTTGTATCACCATCTCTTCGCCGAACTAGTGAACCTATATAATTTACCATTGTATTGGGTTTGTTGGGGACACAAGAGACTCTTTGTTATTTGGTTGCAGGGTTGTTTGAGAGAGACCATCTTCATCCTACGCCTCCCACGGATTGATAAACCTTAGGTCATCCACTTGAGGGAAATTTGTTACTGTCCTACAAACCTCTGCACTTGGAGGCCCAACAACGTCTACAAGAAGAAGGTTGTGTAGTAGACATCAAGCTCTTTTCTGGCGCCGTTGCCGGGGAGGTTAGCGCTTGAAGGTATATCTTTAGATCTTGCAATCGAATCTTTTTGTTTCTTGTTTTATCACTCGTTTATTTTATAAAATAAAGCTACAAAAAATGGAATTGAGAGTACCTCATATGCTTCATCTTTTTAATATCTATCATGAAAATAAGGATTCCGATAATTGTGCTCAAGTGCTAGAAGAAGAATGCATTAGAATGTTTGGCACTAAATATTTGAATGATGAGCATGATTGCAATGTTGTTAGTATGAATTCCTTGAATATCTATGATGCTAATGATATGCAAATCCACAAGCTTGGGGATGCTATGTTTGATGAAGATGATATTTTTTGTCCCCCAAGTTTTGACGAGCAAATTTATTATGATGAAAGCATCCCTCCTATCTATGATGATTATTGTGATGACACGTATGCTTTAAAGAATAATGATAACAATGAAACTTGTCATCTTGATTTCAATTTTCAATCCCATGATAGTTATTTTGTTGAGTTTGCTCCCACTACTATTGATGAGAAGAAGTGGAGAGTAATAAAAATTCTATGCTTGTAGATCATGAAAAGAATGCTTTAGATGCTGGTTATATTGTTCAATTCATTCATTATGCTACTGAAAATTATTATGAGGGAGGAACATATGCTTGTAGGAATTGTAATAATATCAAGTTTCCTCTCTATGTGCTTAAAGTTTTAAAGTTATGCTTGTTTTGCCTTCCTATGCTAGTTGATTATTGTTCCCATAAGTTGTTTGCTCACAAAACCCCGATGCATAGGAGGTGGGTTAGACTTAAATGTGCTAGTCATATTATTCATGATGCTCTCTTTATGTTACAATTCTTATCTTTTATGTGAGCATCATTGAAATCATCATGCCTAGATAAGGGCGTTTAACGATAGCGCTTTGTCGGTGTACTAAAGTAGGGGTACCTTAGTATCCCGAACTTGTGCACGGGCAGTCGCAGCGACCCGCGGCAAGGCTTGCCGGGCGACCGCCAAGACCCTCCGTGGTTCCTTTGGAGCCATTCAAGAACAAAGTATCCAAGAGCAAAACAAGGCCTCGGCAAGAGGAGCTTGCCGGGATGGAGACAAGACCCCGGGAAGAGGAGCTTGCCGGGAAGGAGACAAGACCCTGGCAAGAGGAGCTTGCCGGGAAGGAGACGAGACCCCGGCAAGAGGAGCTTGCCGGGAAGACCAACCCAAGCATCTCAAGAAGCTCGCTGCGGCGCTCTGCGCGTCCCGACAAGACCCGGTGAGCGACAAGCTCCCGGACGCGACAAGACAACATCCGCGGCAAGGCGCTTGCCGCGGCAAGCTACTACCCCGCAGCCCGCGCTCTAGCTCACCCACCAACGTGTCGCCCTGGGACCATTCCCGGCGTACGTGGCGGGAGGCTGTGCAGCCGGGGGCATGCGGTGGCAAGCAGGCGCTGACAAGGAGCCATCGTGGCAAACGGTGGCGCCCCTGACGGTCCCTTTCCACCCCGTCTAAGTGACACAGACAGGCATTTAATGCCTTTGTCCCCTGCCGTCAGGGTTAGGTAGGATACGACAGTTGTAGGCGGTGGAGCCAACTACCACCCCTTTTACGTTTTAACCCTCACCTCTGTTGCCATGTGTCGGTGACCCCTTAGACATATAAAAGGAGGCCCATGCGCAACAGAGGGGAGGGGGAGGACAGCCATTCTCACGCCCGGTCTCGCCAGCTGCTTGAGTGTACTGTAGCACTTGTCGCTCCTGAGCAAGAACTCAATACAACCACCAAAGCAGGAGTAGGGTTTTACGCATCCGTGCGGCCCGAACCTGGGTAAACCGATCGTCTCGCTCGTGCGTTCGCCTCGATCTTCTCTTTGTGCATCCACCGCCCCTGCCGAACCAAAAGGGGCTCGGTCCACCGATCCCCATAGGTGTGCGAGGGATCAGCAACCCCCGACATCTTTGGCGCGCCAGGTAGGGGGTGCGTCGAGGTTGTGCGAACCTGATCCGGCGTTCGCGCGAGCCGAATCTTCATCCGGAGGTAGCCGCTCCGTCTGCGCCGAGCCCGCCATCGCCAGAGCGGATGGCTGGTGGAGCGGGCGCCGGCGGAAGAGCGGGCGCCGACAGGGAGACTTGTGGCGCTGCCAGGTCCAAGGACCAGGCTGCGCCGCACGTCGGCGGCGCGGTCGCCTCCCACAACGACCGCGCGCACTCCAAGACCTCGGCATCCGTGCACACACCGCGCTCGTCCCAGGAGGCGCGGGACCAGCAGCGTCATGGTACCCACGGTACCATACGTCTGCTGGGCCAAGATCAAGCTGGCGGATCCCGGAGTGCTGAAGACCAGTATGCACGCCAACATGCTGGCGCGAGCGCGGCGCGGTCGCTTGGACGAGATGTTGCTCCTTCTAACGCGGTTAGAAGTCCAAGCATATCTCGCTCCTCGCACCGTTCGTTGCCGCCGCCCACCACTCCGGCGGAGGCGTTGGCGCGTGCCCAACTGCTCCTAGACTACCCTCCAGCGCCAGAGAAGATCGATGACTGGAGGGCCACTATTCAGAGTCCCATCGGCTTCGCCAACAGCGACAACCCGCGGCAGCCAAGCGCATCGCTGCCGCGGCAAGTCAGCCAGGTGCGAGCCGGTGGCGACAAGACTGGCAAGGGTGCAACCACTGTGCACTCTCCGCCACGAAGGCCAAGATCGCGGACTCACTGGATCCACCTCGACAGCCACTCCACCGCGTCGTCAGATCCGCGAGCTCGTCGCGATCAACGCCAAGTTCTTCATGAGAGACAGCAAGAACACACTCGAACACGCATCGAGCGCCGAAGGGAAGCGCGGCGTCAATCAGACCTGCGCGCTGGGCCCTCTGTTGACGTGCATGCACCCGGAGAGCCAGGTAACTTGCCGTACGCAGCAGGTTGTCCTGCGTTCACCCGTGAGCTGCGGCAAATCCAGTGGCCCAACCAGAAGCACTTCAAGCCAGAGGAGAAGTACGACGGCAAGTCGCACCCGTCGGAGTTCCTCAGCATCTACACCATTGCGGTGCAACCTGCCGGGGGGCAAGACGACAAGGTCCTTGCCAACTACTTCCCGCTCGTGCTCAAGCCCGAAGTCAGCTCCTGGCTCATGCACTTGCCGGACAACTCCATATCCTCTTGGGCGGATTTGTGCCATCAGTTTGTCGGCGCCTTTACGGGCGGCCACAAACCACATGGCCAAGAGAGTGACCTCCACTTGCTTGCCCAGCAGGAAGGAGAACCCCTGCGCAAGTATATCCAGAGATTCAGCCGCGTGCAGCGCAACATCCCAAACATCCACCCTGCCGCGGTTATCAGCGCGTTCCATCAGAACATGCGTAATCGCAGGATGCGGGAGGAGATGGCGATGAGCAGGATCAGAGACGTCAGCGAGCTGTACGCCCTGGCCGACAAGTGCGCATGCGCTGAAGAAGGGAGGAAACTCCTCGGAGAAGATGCTGGAGCTGGGGGATCTGACAGCGAGGATGCCGCCCCGGCAAGGAAAAACCGGAGGCACAACAAGAAGAAGAGCGGCAAAGAGGTACTGGTCGTTGAGCAATCCGGCGATGACGACCCCGCCAGGCAAGCCAAAGTTGGCAGCTCCGGCAAGGAGGTTGCCGCGTGCACCAACTGCCAGGCTATGGCGGCCGCCGACAAGTAGGACGGCTCCGGCAAGCAGTACTGCAAGATTCACCACACCAAGGGCCATGATCTCCAGAACTGCAAGAGGGTCGAGCAGCTTGTCCAGCAACAAAAAGCTGAGTACGAGCGGCGCGACAAGGAGAGAGCCCAAGGAGGCGGTGGAGAAGCCGGCAAGAAGCGTGCTGGCCCGGGAGGAAGCCGCGGCAAGGCCAAGCAGCGGCAAGGAGACAGACCTCCCCGCGGCCGCGACAAGGACGAAGACGACGACGACGACGAAGACATGGATGATGTTGAGAACAGCGAGCAAGAGTTTCAGAAGGCTACATAAGTCTTGTGTGTTGACGGTGGCGCTTCTCTGCATACTTCCCACCGCCAACTCAAATAGTGGCTCCGGGAAGTTAATACGGCAGAGCCACCTGTCGAATCACGCAAGCTTCTGAAGTGGTCCGGCACGCCTATCGTCTTTGACATTGAGGACCACCCTGATCGCACAACTGCGGTCGGGTGCTTGCCGTTGTTGGTTTCCCCAACAATCCGCAACCTCAAGGTCACCAAGATGCTAGTTGACAGCGGGGCCGGCCTAAATCTGATCTCCTCCGCTGTGCTCCAGAAACTCCAGATCCCGGACAGCGAGCTCGAAGAAACTGGTACATTCCAAGGAATTAACCCGGGAAGGAGCAAGCCGAAAGGGAAGGTCACGTTGCCGGTAACATTCGGCAGCGAGATGAACTTCAGGACTGAGAGGGTCACCTTCGACGTTGCCGATTTCCCATTGCCCTACAATGGCATACTCGGCCGCCCAGCACTGGCCAAGTTCATGGAAGCCTCTCACTATGCATACAACTTGCTCAAGATGCCAGGCCCGATAAGCGTCATCTCTGTCCCTGGCGACAAGAAGGATGCCCTTATCTGCGCCGACAAGATCTACCGGGAAGCTGCTGCCGCAACAGACCGCGAGGCACTTGCCGCTGAAGCTCCCGGAGGGAAGAAGACTAAGTCCGGCAAGAGCTCTGGTGCCCACTCCGGCAAGCACGCCTCTTTGGAGTGCCATGCTGCCGTCGAGGATGCACCATCGAGCTCCACCGGCAAGAAGACCAAGTCCGGCAAGAGCTATAATGCCTACTCCGGCAAGCGCGCCTCTTCGGAGTGCTACGCTGCCGTGGAGGACGCACCATCGAGCTCCACCGGCAAGAGTAAGAAGACGATGGCAGCTCCACCACTTACCAAGAAGGTGCCCGCCAAGGAGGACAGCACTGGTGGTACCTTCACCATCAGTGCCACGCTTGACCCTAAATAGGAAAGCGCGCTCATTACTTTCCTGCGGGCGAATGTCGACGTGTTTGCATGGCAACCGTCTGATATCCCCGGTGTTCCCAGGAAAGTAATTGAGCACCACCTTGCCGTTTGTCCTCATGCGCGGCCCGTCAAGCAGAAGGTCAGGAAACAGGCGGTGGAGCGCCAAGAATTCATAGCAGAAGAAATCAAGAAATTGGAAGCAGCAGGCCTTATCAGAGGGGTGCTCCATCCAACGTGGTTGGCCAATCCGGTTGTGGTGCGCAAGGCAAACGGGAAGTGGAGACTTTGTATTGACTTCACTGATGTTAATAAAGCTTGTCCCAAAGATCCATTTCCCTTGCCGCGCATTGACCAGATTGTTGACTCCACAGCCGGATGTGAGTTGCTTTCATTTCTTGACGCATACTCCGGATACCATCAGATCTTCATGGCAGAAGAGGATGAGGAGAAAACCGCATTCATTACTCCATGTGGCACGTACTGTTTCGTACGGATGCCTTTCGGATTAAAGAATGTGGGTTCAACATTTGCCAGAGTAGTCCATATCGCTTTGAAGCCACAGATACACAGAAATGTAGAAGCTAACATGGATGATATAGTGGTCAAAAGCAAAGACAGGGCAACTCTGATCCAAGACTTAGAAGAGACTTTTGCAAATCTGCGCAAGGTCAACCTCAAGCTCAACCCCGAGAAGTGTGTGTTTGTTGTTCCTTCTGGCAAGCTTCTCGGGTTCTTTGTGTCTTAGCGGGGAATCGAAGCCAACCCCGACAAGATCAAGGCCATTGAGCAGATCGAAGCACCAAAGCGCTTCAAGGATGTACGGAAGCTTGCCGGTTGCGTAGCTGCTCTCAGCAGGTTTATCTCTCGGTCTGCTGAGCGCGCCCTGCCGTTTTTCAAAATTTTGAAAAGGGCAGGTCCAATGAGATGGACTCCGGAAGCGGAGGCTGCGCTGCAAGACCTGAAGAGATACCTGTCCTCCACTCCAACACTTGTCGCACCTAAACCACAAGAGAAGTTGCTGCTGTACATAGCGGCAACCAATCAAGTGGTTAGTGCTGCGTTAGTAGCGGAGAGGGAGGCAGATGACGAGCCAGCGACCGCGGTAAGCACATCCGGTGACAAGCAGGGGGCTCCTCCGACAAGCTCTGGTCCCGACAAGCAAGGATCTGCGCAGATGCAAGAGGAGATACGGAAGGAAATGGTGCAGCGCCCAGTTTACTTTGTCAGCTCCCTTTTACAGGGGGCTAGGTCAAGGTACTCTGGTGTGCAGAAGCTGCTTTTCATCCTTCTCATGGCCTCGAGAAAGCTGCGCCATTACTTCCAAGCACATGAGATCACAGTTGTCACTCGCTTTCCGCTGAAGAGGATATTGCAAAATCCAGAAGCAACAGGCAGGATTGTCGAGTGGGCACTGGAGCTGTCAAGCTTTGGCCTCAAATTTGAGAGTACATCAACAATCCAGAGCAGAGCATTGGCAGAGTTCATAGCAGAATGGACGCCAACTCCAGACGAAGAAATTCCGAAGACGAGCATCCCCGCCAAGGAAGCAAGAAAAGAGTGGCTCATGTACTTTGACGGTGCCTTCTCGCTGCAAGGCGCCGGTGCTGGCGTACTGCTTGTCGCACCCACCGGAGAGCACCTCAAGTACATAGTCCAGATGCACTTTCCCAAGGAGCAAGCGACAAACAATACTGCAGCGTATGAAGGCTTGCTTGCCGGCCTCAGGATCGCGGCAGAACTTGGGATTAAGAAGCTCATTATCAGGGGTGACTCGCAGCTTGTCGTCCGCCAAGTGAACAAGGATTACCAGAGTCCGTTGATGGAAGCTTACGTTGATGAAGTGAGGAAGCTAGAAGAGCGCTTTGACGGCCTGCAAATGGAACATGTTCCAAGAGCTGAGAACGACATTGCCGATGGCCTGTCAAAGTGCGCAGCGCTTAAGTTACCTGTGGAACCAGGGATCTTTGTGCTCAAGCTGACTCAGCCATCCGTAACACCATCAACTGGACAGAGCAAGAAGAGGAAGTTGATCTCTGGTCACTATCTTCCGGCAGAGCTCCCCGAAGCCGCCGCCAAGAAGGTCCCCAAGATCGACGCCAAGAGTGCTGAGGAGCAGTCTACTCCGGCAAACCCCAGGGTTTGTTCCATTGCAGCAGACACTCCCGGCAAGCTTTGCTTCGGCAAGCTTGTCGGGGAACGCCAAGCTCCGGCAGAGTCGCAGGCTCTTGCCGTAGAAGCGGACGTTCCCGCAGCAGCAGATGTGCCTTTAGTCCTTGTTGTCGAGCCACATGCTCCAACATGGGCGCAACAGATTGCCCGTTTCCTCCAGACAGGAGAGCTTCCCGAGGAACCAGAAGAAGCGGAAAGAGTAGCCCAGCAGTCTAGTATGTACCAGTTTGTCGACAACACACTGTGCAGAAGAAGACTCAACGGTGTGAAATTGAAGTGTATTCCTCGGGAAGATGGACAGAAGCTGTTGGCAGAGATACATGGAGGCATATGTGGTCACCACATTGGCGTAAGAGCTCTTGTCGGAAAAGCATTCCGGCAAGGCTTCTTCTGGCCGACAGCCCTCCAGGATGCAACTGCACAAGTAACCAAGTGTGAAGCGTGCCAGTTCCATTCCAAGCAGATACACCAGCCAGCTCAAGCTCTCCGGACGATCCCTTTATCCTGGCCATTTTCGGTCTAGGGGCTCGACATCCTCGGCCCCTTCCCCCGAGCAGTCGGGGGCTTTGAGTACTTGTACGTTGCAATCGACAAGTTCACAAAGTGGCCGGAAGTGGAACCAGTGAGAAAGGTGACGGCGCAGTCCGCAGTCAAGTTCTTCAGGTCGATTGTTTGCCGTTTCGGAATCCCTAACAGGATAATCACCGACAACGGTACACAATTTACGAGCCGCACCTTCATGTAGTATGTCCAAGATCTTGGCGCCAAGGTCTGCTTCGCTTCTGTTGCTCACCCGAGAAGCAACGGTCAAGCGGAGAGGGCAAATGCTGAAGTGCTGCGTGGGCTCAAGACCAGAACCTTCGACAGGCTGCACAAGCGCGAACGCAACTGGATCGAGGAGCTGCCAGTGGTTCTTTGGTTGATCAGGACGACACCAAATCGAGCCACTGGACAGACACCCTTCGCTCTAGTCTATGGAGCGGAGGCAGTTATCCCCACGGAACTCGTATACGGGTCACCTCGAGTGCTTGCTTATGATGAGCTTGAGCAAGAGTGGCTGCGGCAAGATGACGCGTTGCTCCTTGAGGAAGATCGTCTTCAGGCTGCTGTGCGAGCCGCTCGCTACCAGCAAGCTTTGCGTCGCTATCATAGCCGCAAAGTTAACGCCAGAAGTCTCGAGGAAGGCGACCTTGTTCTTTGGTGTGTTCAGTCCGCCAAGAATTCCAACAAGTTGACGCCAAAGTGGGAAGGCCCTTACCGGGTGAAACGAGTCACCAGGCCTGGCGCTGTCTGCCTAGAGACCGATGATGGCGTACCAGTGAGCAACTCCTGGAATATCGAGCTTCTTCGTAAGTTTTACCCGTAAGGCGTGGTTGTCGGACCCTGTCCGGCAACCACCCTTTTGTACAAGTCTTGCCGTTGTTGCATGTAATCCTTTGTACAAAGCCAGGCGCAGACCCTGAGCACAAGTAAATGAAGCGCTGGCGCCCAGAGTTATAGCATGCATGCTAGGTCGAGTCAGGTCCTCGGTTAGGGTTGATAGTGCCTAACAGCAGCTAACCCCTAACTTAGAGGTCGAGTGTGCATCCCTTTGCCTGTCTTTCGTTTCCTTTGGTTCGCAGGGCTCGCATATCCTTGCCGGACCGCCTGGGGACGAAAAGGAGAAGAAGGACGTGCCGGCATCTAGACCCCGGCAAGCCAGTGTTGCCGGGGGCTGCAAGTACCAAGATTCACCCACGGCAAGCCAGAGTTGCCGGGGGCTGCAATCTCAGATAAGTCTTTCACCCCTCTTCGTGCATTCTCTTATGGACTGGGAATACGAAGCCTCGTTTCTTCCCGAAAGCTACCGTGCTCCCTTAGCTCTGGGCCCTGGGGCCCCAGGGCCAAGTTTTGGTCGTAGTCGCGGCAGCAAAGGGAGGAAACGAGGGGCCGCACCCGCCTCGTCCCTGCCTCCACCAAAAGCGTGAGAAACGTCGAGCGGCGTGGGAAGCCGGCAGGGCCTGTTGCCGGGGAAGGAGTGTCTATCTGAAAGATACCAAGGATTTGCTCCTTGGCGTGGGTTCTACCCGCGAGACAAGTGACCCGGCAAACATCCCCTTTTCATTAAAAAACATTCCATGCAGGTACAGTCCATAGAGGATGAAAAACATGAAAGAGAGGATTACAAGTTTTAAATGCAACTAAGGCCCGAGGGCTTACAAATTAAAAAGATAAGATGCCCGTAATCCTTTTCCTGTCCCTCTCTTCAGGAGGTAGGTCAAGGAGGCAAGAAGGGCAAAAGGAGCGCCTAGGCGAACTACGGGTGCCAGAAGACACCAAGAGAACATCCCGGGGGCCATCAAGGCTGGACGGTGATGGCGGCGCCGGAAGCAGGGCTCGAAGACGAGGCGGCAGGACGTCAGTGCGCTGTCGAGGGCACCCCGCCATTGTACTCCGACCTGACGGCCTTGCCACCGGCCCTCTTCCTCTTTCGCAGCCTCCCTACGCCAGCCGCCCAAGGAGACGACCCCGGGGAGTTCAAGGAGCCGGCGACACGGATGATGGGGTTGCCGGTGCCGCACGGAGCGGCGCCCGACACCTAGTCGGATCCGCCATCCTGCCGCCCGCTCCCCTCGTTGTCGCTGTCGCTCCCCTCCTCGTCACTCTCGCTCGAGGAGGAGCCTTCGCTGTCGGAGGAGCTCTCCACGCAGCACCGGGCCCGGACGCCGAAGCACCCGAAGACCTTGACGGAGAGGAGATCGCCCTCCACCAACTTGAAGTGGAGGGTGAGCCCCGGCGTCAAGCTGTGGATGCGGGCGAACGTCTTCCACCCTCGACCAAGATACATCACACCAGGGGCTGGGAATTCGGCGCGGACTCGCGTGCCACTGATCCCACAGCCCCTCATGTGTAGTCTCAGCGTCTCGGGCGGGTCCAACTCCACCACTTCCGCAAACGGATCTGGGAGTCGGAGGCGACGATGAGGCGCCCGACGCAGCCTGACGAAGAACTCGCAAGGGTCGTCCCCAGCATGGGCCACCGCTGGAAGAAGAGCCGCCGGCGGAGGCGAAGCCGACGCGCCGCCTCGTCCACCTCTTCCCCGAGCGCCACGGCCTCGTCCTCGACCTCGTCCACGACCTCGCCCCCTCCCTCTTCCCCTTACGGCTGGCTCCGCCACCACGGGTGCGGGAGAGGGAGGGAGGCGTTGTCTGGCGGCAACCCTCGCTGCCACTGATGAAGGACCGGGGTTCCGTTTCTCAATGGCGAATGGGAGGAAGGGGAGCCGGAGCTGAAGGGAGGAGAAGATGAGAGAATGCGGGCTTCCGTGCTCCCCTCCCGCTCTTTATAAAGGAGCGAGGTGGGGGCTCGCCCGCCCCGCTCAGCGAATCAAGACGTGGGAAGGCAGGGAGCTGGGGCCGACCCGCTGCCTCGACCCACGACGGCCCCGTTTCCCGCCTCCGCCGTCCACGGCCCCAAGTGCATGGGAGCCTCGTGGCAGGCATGCAGAACTGAGGCGACGGATGGGACGGCCTCTTCCCACCCCGTGATCGTGGGGAGTGGGCACCTCAAAAACCGCCCACGATCTCTCCCACGATGCCGCGTTTGACGCGTGCCGCTTGGGGAGGGCGCGGTGGATGCGGAGTGAGTTATGGCGTGCCCTAGGCCGCGCGTGCCCGTGCACTGTTTTGGGCCTGGCCCAACAGCGCTCAGCACCGTGTATGGCCCAGGCCCGGGGGCTCCTGTCGGTGTACTAAAGTAGGGGTACCTTAGTATCCTGAACTTGTGCACGGGCAGTCGCAGCGACCCGTGGCAAGGCTTGCCGGGCGACCGCCAAGACCCTCCGTGGTTCCTTTGGAGCCATTCAAGAACAAAGTATCCAAGAGCAAAACAAGGCCTCGGCAAGAGGAGCTTGCCGGGATGGAGACAAGACCCCGGCAAGAGGAGCTTGCCGGGAAGGAGACAAGACCCCGGCAAGAGGAGCTTGCCGGGAAGGAGACGAGACCCCGGCAAGAGGAGCTTGCCGGGAAGACCAACCCAAGCATCTCAAGAAGCTCGCTGCGGCGCTCTGCGCGTCCCGACAAGACCCGGTGAGCGACAAGCTCCCGGACGCGACAAAACAACATCCGCGGCAAGGCGCTTGCCGCGGCAAGCTACTACCCCGCAGCCCGCGCTCCAGCTCACCCACCAACGTGTCGCCCTGGGACCATTCCCGGCGTACGTGGCGGGAGGCTGTGCAGCCGGGGGCATGCGGTGGCAAGTAGGCGCTGACAAGGAGCCATCATGGCAAACGGTGGCGCCCCTGACGGTCCCTTTCCACCCCGTCTAAGTGACACAGACAGGCATTTAATGCCTTTGTCCCCTGCCGTCAGGGTTAGGTAGGATACGACAGTTGTAGGCGGTGGAGCCAACTACCACCCCTTTTACGTTTTTACCCTCACCTCTGTTGCCACGTGTCGGTGACCCCTTAGACATATAAAAGGAGGCCCATGCGCAATAGAGGGGAGGGGGAGGACAGCCATTCTCACGCTCGGTCTCACCAGCCGCTTGAGTGTACTGTAGCACTCGCCGCTCCCGAGCAAGAACTCAATACAACCACCAAAGCAGGAGTAGGGTTTTACGCATCCGTGCGGCCCGAACCTGGGTAAACCGATCGTCTCACTCGTGCGTTCGCCTCGATCTGCTCTTTGTGCATCCACCGCCCCCTGCCGAACCAAAAGGGGCTCGGTCCGCCGATCCCCATAGGTGTGCGAGGGATCAGCAACCCCCGACACGCTTGTTGGGAGGCAACCCAACTTTATTTTTATTCCTTAATTTTTGTTCCTGTTTAGTAATAAATAATTCATCTAGACTCTGTTTATATGTGGTTTTATGTTTTAATTAGTGTTTGTGCCAAGTAGAACCTTTGGGAAGACTTGGGGAAAGTCTTTGCGATCTTGCTGTAAAAAACAGAAACTTTAGCGCTCACGAGAATTGCTGCCATTTTTACTGGAGAGTGCTATTTAGTTAATTCTTTTTGTAGATGATTAATAAACAAATAACTCAGGTCCACCAGTTTATTTGATAATCTTATGAGTTCCATAAGTATACGTTTGATACAGATTACTACAGACTGTTCTGTTTTTGACAGATTCTGTTTTCTATGTGTTGTTTGCTTATTTTGATGAATCTATGAGTAGTATCGGAGGGTATGAATCATAGAGAAGTTGGAATACAGTAGATATTACACCAATATGAATTTATAATGAGTTCATTACAGTACCTTATGATGGTGATTTGCTTTCTTATACTAACGGAGCTTATGAGTTTTCTGTTAAGTTTTGTGTTGTGAAGTTCTCAAGTTTTGGGTAAAGATCCGATGGACTATGGAATAAGGAGTGGCAAGAGCCTAAGCTTGGGGATTCCCAAGGCACCCCAAGGTAATATTCAAGGACAACCAAGAGCCTAAGCTTGGGGATGCCCCGGAAGGCATCCCCTCTTTCGTCTTCGTTCATCGGTAACTTTACTTGGAGCTATATTTTTATTCACCACATGATATGTGTTTTTCTTGGAGCGTCAATTTATTTTCTTAAGATTTGCTTACTGTTATTTAGAACAATGTTTTTCATCTTTTATTTCAATAAAAGTGGCATTGATAGCCTTTACTATGCCTATTTTACAAGTCTTCATGTCGCTGTTTGAAAACAGAAAGTTTACCGTTGTTGCAATAATTCCCTAGAAAAGTCAGAATGTGATAAAATGTGGAAACCTTTTGCATATTAAGATCTGATAAATTTACTACAGTGGGAATTTTCTTTAATAATTTTTTGAGTTAGGGAAGTATGGATCTTGCTGCACTCTTTACAGACTGTCCTGTTTAGGCAGATTGCTGTTATGTTTGCATATGTTTGCTTCTTTAATGATTCTATTTGAGGATAGGACTATTAAATATGCAGAGGCATTTAGTATGCAATGCTGAATAATAATTTTAGTGATTTGGTACAGTAGAGTATGATAATGTTTTTGCAATGGTTTATACTAACTTATCTAACGAGTGCTTGTTGAGTTTTGTGTGGATGAAGCTTTTGAGATTTAGGGAGATCGTGATATGAGAGGAATTAAGGAGACACAAAAGCTCAAGCTTGGGGATGCCCAAGGCATCCCAAGATAATATTTCAAGAAGTCTCAAGCGTCTAAGCTTGGGGATGCCCCGGTTGACATCCCACCTTCCTTCTTCAACAACTATCGATTAGTTTCGGTTGATCCTAAGTTTTTGCTTCTTCACATGATGTTTGCTATTCTTAGAATGTCATTTTATTTTGCTTTGATTTCTATTTGAATAAAATACCAATATCTAAAATTATTAAATGTTAGAGAGTCTTCATATAGTTGCATAATCATTCGACTACTCATTGATCTTCACTTATATCTTTCGGAGTAGTTTGTCATTTGCTCTAGTGCTTCACTTATATCTTTTTAGAGCACGGTGGTGGTTTTATTTTGAAGAAATAGATGAACTCTCGTGCTTCACTTATATTATTTTGAGAGTCTTTATAACAGCATGGTAGTTTGCTTTGGTTATGAAACTAGTGATAATATGATGGGCATCCAAGAGGGATATAATAAAAACTTTCATATAGAGTGCATTGAATACTATGAGAACTTTGATACTTGATGATTGTTTTGAGATATGAAGATGGTGATATTAGAGTTGTTCTAGTTGAGTAGTTGTGAATTTCAGGAATACTTGTTTTGAAGTTTGCAAGTCCCGTGGCATGCATGTATGGTAAACATTGTGTAACAAATTTTAATTATGAGGTGTTATTTGATTGTCTTCCTTATGAGTGGTGGTTGGGGACGAGCGATGGTCTTTTCCTACCAATCTATCCCCCTAGGAGCATGCGCGTAATACTTGGTTTTTGATGACTTGTAGATTTTTGCAATAAGTATATGAGTTCTTTATGACTAATGTTGAGTCCATGGATTATACGCACTCTTACCTTTCCATCATTGCTAGCCTCTTCGGTACCATGCATTGCCCTTTCTCACATTGAGAGTTGGTGCAAACTTCGCCGGTGCATCCAAACCCCGTGATATGATACGCTCTTTCACACATAAACCTCCTTATATCTTCCTCAAAACAGCCACCATACCTACCTATTATGGCATTTCCATAGCCATTCCGAGATATATTGCCATGCAACTATCCACCGTTTCGTTTATTATGACACGCATCATCATTGTCATATTGCTTTGCATGATCATGTAGTTGACATCGTATTTGTGGCAAAGCCACCGTTCATAATTTTTCATACATGTCGCTCTTGATTCATCGCAATCCCGGTACACCGCCGGAGGCATTCATATAGAGTCATATCTTGTTCTAGTATCGAGTTGTAATCTTTGAGTTGCAAATAAATAGAAGTGTGGTGATCATCATTAATAGAGCATTGTCCCAAAAAAAGAGAGAAAGGCCAAATAAAAAAAGGGAAAGGCCTAATAAAACAAGAAAGGCCAAAAAAAGAAAGGCCAAATAAAAAAATACAAAAGGGACAATGCTACTATCCTTTTTTCCACACTTGTGCTTCAAAGTAGCACCATGATCTTCATGATAGAGAGTCTCTTGTTTTGTCACTTTCATATACTAGTGGGAATTTTTCATTATAGAACTTGGCTTGTATATTCCAACAATGGGCTTCCTCAAATGCCCTAGGTCTTCGTGAACAAGCAAGTTGGGTGCACACCCACTTAGTTTTTTTGTTGAGCTTTCATATATTTATAGCTCTAGTGCATCCGTTGCATGGCAATCCCTACTCCTTGCATTGACATCAATTGATGGGCATCTCCCTAGCCCATTGATTAGACGCGTCGATGTGAGACTTTCTCCTTTTTGTCTTCTCCACATAACCCCCTCATTATATTCTATTCCACCCATAGTGCTATATCCATGGCTCAAGCTCATGTATTGCGTGAAAGTTGAAAAAAGTTTGAGATTACTAAAGTATGAAACAATTGCTTGGCTTGTCATTGGGGTTGTGCATGATGAGAGCATTCTTGTGTGACGAAAATGGAGCATGACCAAACTATATGATTTTGTAGGGATGAACTTTCTTTGGCCATGTTATTTTGAGAAGGCATGATTGCTTAGTTAGTATGCTTGAAGTATTATTGTTTTTATGTCAATATTAAACTTTTGTCTTGAATCTTATGGATCTGAATATTCTTGCTACAATAAAGAGAAATACATGATGAATATGTTAGGTAGCATTCCACATCAAAAATTCTGTTTTTATCATTTACCTACTCGAGGACGAGCAGGAATTAAGCTTGGGGATGCTGATACGTCTCCAACGTATCTATAATTTTTGATTGTTCCAGGCTATTATATTATCTGTTTTGGATGTTTATGGGCTTTATTAAACACTTTTATATTATATGTGGGACTAACCTATTAACCTAGAGCCCAGTGCCAATGCCAGCTTCTGTTTTTCCTTGTTTTAGAGTATTGCAGAAAAGGAAAATCAAACGGAGTCCAATTGACCTGAAACTTCATGGAACTTATTTTTGGACCAGAAGAAGCCCACGGAGTATTGGACATGGACCAAGAGAGTCCCGGGCTGCCCACGAGGGTGGGGGGCGCGCCCACCCCCTTGTGCGCGCCCCCTGCCTCGTGGACAGCCCGGAGGTCCACCGACGTACTTCTTCCTCCCATATATACCCATATACCCTAAAAACTCCGGGGAGGAGAATAGATCGGGAGTTCCGCCGCCAGAAGTCTCCGTTGCCACCGAAAACCAATCTAGACCCGTTCCGGCACCCTACCGGAGGGGGCAATCCCTCTCCGGTGGCTATCTTCATCATCCTGGTGCTCTCCATGACGAGGAGGGAGTAGTTCTCCCTCGGGGCTGAGGGTATGTACCAGTAGCTATGTGTTTGATCTCTCTCTCTCTCTCTCTCTCTCTCGTGTTCTTGAGGTGATACGATCTTGATGTATCGCAAGCTTTGCTATTATATTTGGATCCTATGATGTTTCTCCCCCCTCTACTCTCTTTTAATGGATTGTGTTTTCCCTTTGAAGTTATCTTATCGAATTGAGTCTTTAAGGATTTGAGAACACTTGATGTATGTCTTGCGTGGGATACCTGTGGTGACAATGGGGTATTCTATGATCCACTTGATGTATGTTTTGGTGATCAACTTGCGGGTTCCGTGAGAATCTATGCATAGGGGTTGGCACACGTTTTCGTCTTGACTCTCTGGTAGAAACTTTGGGGCTCTCTTTGAGGTTCTATGTGTTGGTTGAATAGATGAATCTGAGATTGTGTGATGCATATCGTATAATCATACCCACAGATACTTGAGGTGACATTGGAGTATCTAGGTGACATTAGGGTTTTGGTTGATTTGTGTCTTAAGGTGTTATTCTAGTACGAACTCTAGGGCTGTTTGTGACACTTATAGGAATAGCCCAATGGATTGATTGGAAAGAATAACTTTGAGGTGGTTTCGTACCCTACCATAATCTCTTCGTTTGTTCTCTGCTATTAGTGATTTTGGAGTGACTCTTTGTTGCATGTTGAGGGATAGTTATATGATCCAATTATGTCATTATTATTGAGAGGACTTGCACTAGTGAAAGTATGAACCCTAGGTCTTGTTTCAACGCATTGCAATACCATTTGTGCTCACTTTTATCATTAGTTACCTTGCTGTTTTTATATTTTCAGATTACAAAAACCTGTATCTACCATCCATATTGCACTTGTATCACCATCTCTTCGCCGAACTAGTGCACCTATACAATTTACCATTGTATTGGGTGTGTTGGGGACACAAGAGACTCTTTGTTATTTGGTTGCAGGGTTGTTTGAGAGAGACCATCTTCATCCTACGCCTCCCAAGGATTGATAAACCTTAGGCCATCCACTTGAGGGAAATTTGCTACTGTCCTACAAACCTCTGCACTTGGAGGCCCAACAACGTCTACAAGAAGAAGGTTGTGTAGTAGACATCAGACCCCAAGTAGGATTCGGCCTACTTGGGGGCGCCTCCTGGCTGCTTCCCTCTCCCCCACCTATATATATGTGGGAGTGGGGAGCCACACATAATGACGACAATCTCTTAGCCGTGTGCGGCGCCCGCCTCCATAGTTTTGTCCCTCGGCCATATTTTCATAGTGCTTAGGCGAAGCCCCGCAGAGATAGCTTGACCACCACCATCACCACGCCGTCGTGATGCCGAACTCATCCACTACTTCCCATCTTGCTACATCAAGAAAACGAGGACGTCACCAAGCTGAACATGTGCTAAACGCAGAGGTGCTGTACATTCGATACTTGATCGGTTGGATCGCGAAGAAGTTCGACTACATCAACCGCGTTAACAAGCGCTTCCTCTCACGGTCCACGAGGGTACGTAGACACACTCTCCCCTCTCATTGCTATGCATCTCCATGGATAGATCTTACGTGCGCATAATTTTGTTTTGTTTTTCCATGGAATGTTCCCAACACTATTCCTATAAGTGTCACAAACAACCCTAGAGTTCGTACTAAACCAACACAATATGATACACATCAACCAACTCTAATGTCACCTAGATACTCCAATGTCACCCCAAGTATCCGTCAGTTTATTATTCAATATGCACCAAATAACTTAAGATTCATAATATTCAATCCAACACAAAGAACTTCAAAGAGTGCCCCAAGATTTCTATCGGATAAAGTAGGACAAAAACATGCATCAACCCCTATGCATAGATTACACCAATGTCACCTTGGAAATCCGGAAGTTGAGTGCCAAAACATACATCAAGTGAATCAACAGAACACACCATTGTCACCACATGTGTCCACATGCAAGACATACATCAAGTGCTCTCAAATCCATAAAAGTATTCAAACTGATAATAGTGAGACCTCAAAGGCAAAAACTCAATTCATCACAACAAGATAGAGAGGGAGAAACACCATATGATCCAACTATATTAACAAAGCTCACGGTACATCAAGATCATTCCAAATCAAGAATACAAGATAGAGAGAGAGATCAAACACACAGCTAATGGTACATACCCTCAGCCTCGAGGGTGAACTAGTACCTCCTCATCATGGTGGCTGCCGGGATGATGAAGATGGCCTTCGGTGATGATTTCCCCCCTCCAGCAGGGTGCCGGAATAGGGCTCCACATGGTATTCTGAAGGTACAGAGGCTTGCGGCGGCGGAGTTGAAGTTCTAGATTAACTTTCGGGGGGTTATGAATATATAGGAATTTTTGGCATTGGTCTCACGCAAAGAGGTGCCACAAGGGGCCCACGAGGCACCAGGGCACGCCCAGGGGCTTGTGGGGCCCTTGTGGGTCTTCTGGTGTTCACGGAAGCTTACTGGTTTTCTTTTGTTCCAAAAAAATCGTCAAAAAGTTTCAGCACATTCCGAGAACTTTTATTTCTGCACAAAAACAACACCACGGTAGTTCTGCTAAAAACAACGTTAGTCTGGGTTAGTTCCATTCAAATCATTACCCAAACTATACAGAATTATTATAAACATGGCATGAAATTTAGATACATTGGAGATGTATCAATACGTGGATATCGAGATTGGTAAATTACACGGCTAAAGAAGCATGATTAAAACATACTCCTGCAACCTATCTTACAAGCTAGTCTTAGAGGCATTGTCCCCAAGGAGCTGTATGAAGCTATTGCCTGATTAGGAAGATTTTTTAGGGAGTTGTGTGCGAAGACATTAAGAATTGATGCCGTCGAACCATTGGAACGTGAAATTCCTGAAAGTCTATGCAAGCTTGCGAAGATCATCCCACGTGCTTTCTACCGCTAAGTAGTTTGTTTCCAGAATTGCTAGGTACTCTGTGATAGTGAATTATGCTTCACATGTGATATATTCAGATTATGATCCAATGATAATAATGTCTGAATTTGATGTTGGTGGCTCAAAATGGTGTAATGCCACCACTTGGGCTACAAAATATTGCATGATAGCATTTTGATCCTATTTTTCTTCCCATGGTTCATAAATGATGCGATGGCAGCAAAATTGGGTACAACATGATACCAAATAAAAGAAAACCTTTTTCTTCTCGATTTTTTTGGCCACCAGTGTGCAAAGCAGGGCAAACACACTATGTTGATTCGCCGTTAGGAGTGATCAACTTGGGACAAATGCTACTAGTTGAGCTATTATTAGCGACGTTTAGGTCGGACGCTACTGGTAGGTTATTCATCAGCAGCATTTGGAGCACACACTGCTAGCTGTAAACTACCAGCGAAAGTAGGTGGCGTTCGCGTAGAACAGTGCTAGTAGGCACTTAGAGATGCCGCTAATGAGGGGTCATGTACTAGTGTGAGAACTCTCTCAAGATATCCATGAAGAATAAAAATATTGAACAACAATCTAGGTGAGGTGACGTCAAATATAGTTGACTAATGTGTTTTTGAAGATCCCTTTGTGCGAAATTTCATCTAGACATTCAAATTATAGTTTATATCTTAATTAAGAAGTTTGTTTGCTCATTAAATGGTGATGTTTTTCTTTTGGATTAAGATCTTATTATTGGAATCTAAACATACATATGTCGTTCTGTTATATATTTTAAAACTTATTTTTTTATCTTCTAATTCTTTGTTCCATTACAACTCTTTCTATGGATAATTTTAGTTTGTCACAAGTATTACTTCAAACAAGTTTATCCATTGCAACATAAGCGGCGTCCATTATTTCTTCACTGCAACATAAGCACTATATCTCAAATGACGGGACATGGCCCACATATGGACTAGGTATGGAAGTTTCACTACTTTTCTTCCTTCGTTTGTGATTCCACTGAAGACACATGTAGCTGTGGGGTTGGCATGCTTGAGCCCGTGGACTTGAAGGACAACCGATTTGCAATTTCTTGGTTGATCCGCATCAGCTCTTGGTAGTACTCCTTGCACTCCTCATGGTTAAGATCCTCTATGTTCATGAAGAGATACCTAGAAACAGTTCCAACGCTCTCTTCCTTGGCCTTCTCAAAGCGTTCATTGGTCTCTTTTGCTCTCTGTTTTCCACTACAATCTCTCTTTCTAACCGGGCTACCTCCTCTTGCAACAACGCAATCCTTACCTTCTTCGCCTCATACTCGACCTTCCCCACACCCGACCTCCTCCCTCTCTTTGGCATACTGGAAGTGGATATGATCTAAAGTGATTTGTGACTAGATGACTAGAAGTATCTTTCTCGAGATATTGCTCTTGGGGAAGACATGAGTTGTGGTTTGAAAGAGGGGATGGTGACCCTTTATATAGATGGAAGTGGGGTCCAAAGCAAAACCTTTTATCAATGTCCTCTAAAGAAAATATGCTACACAACAACGAAGATTTTAATTATTTTCTAAACATAGGTTGTTGGATAAGGACACATCAAATTAATCACAGAAAAATGTATGTACACATTTAAAGTATTTGAATTTTTGGCTAAAAATATGCTACACGACAATGAGGGATGTAATTATTTTCTAAACAAAGATCATCGGATAAAGTCACTTGAAATTAAGCATGGATAAAAGCATGTAGACATTTGTATCTCATGCATTATACCGATATGTGTCCAATGTATCTACAAATTAGCATGTTTCTGGATATTAACCTTTAGTTATGCATTTTTTGTGTTTTAAAAGTGACGGACTGCATAAAAAAGGTTGCTATCATAAGGGGTAATATAAAGTGACCTTCCTTTACATTAAGAGCCTGCACATCCAAAAATAGAAAGCGCATGCGAACCTCTGCTTCCCTTTGGGAAAGACCTATCTTTTAATTTTTGGTATTTATTTTTATGGAAGAGTCAATAATGTTTATCCCTATTCCTTTCTATGTACTCTTTAATTGGCAAGCATAATGTGGTGGGGAAAGATCCAGTTATATATATCCAGTTGGATGTAGGTGAACGTGAGTTATTATTGTTGAAATTATCCTCGAGATAAACAAGTTGGGTGGTGAACATTATAAACCCCCATCTTCCTATGTGTTTGACTGAAACTTTTGCTCTATATATATGTCATGAGTGTCAGTAATCATAGAAGACTAAATGATAGTTGAGTATGTGAACTTGCTAAACAAAGCTCTTATATACACTTTTTCTGAAAATATGATGGATTGTGATTGTTTCAATGACTGATATCTAGTTTGTTAGTTCTCAATAAAGTTTATGTTCCATACTTTAGTTTGTGAATGAATTGTTACTTTAGCATGAGAAGTTTTATGGTGATATATTGCTGCTATGGTAATGACCATGATGCTTTCATATTCGTATTTTATTTTTCTCGACACCTCTCTCTCTAAGCATGTAACCATGATTATCGATTTTGGCTTTCGCTTGAGGACAAGTGTGGTCTAAGCTTGTGGGAGTTGATACATCCATTTTGCATCATGTTTCCCTACTGTTATTTCTTATGTTTTGGATTTTTATTTCACTTTATGATGCAATTATTATGCCTTTTCTCTCCTATTTTGCAAGTTTCACATGAAGAAGGAGATTACCGGCAGCTGGAATTCTGGACCAGAAAACACTATAACAGAGACAACTATTCTACACAACTACAAATGACCTGGAAATTTACAAAGAATTATATTGGAATATATAAAAATTGTGGCGGAAGAAATATTAGGAGGGGATCCACCAGGAAGCGACAAGCCTGTGGGGCGCCCTACCCCCTGGGCCCCCAAGCTTGTGGGTCACCTGTGTTGGGGAACGTAGTAATTTCAAAAAATTTCCTACGCACACGCAAGATCATGGTGATGCATAGCAACGAGGGGAGAGCATGATCTACGTACCCTTGTTGATCGCAACGGAAGCGTTGACACAACGTAGAGGAAGTAGTCGTACGTCTTCTTCCCGATCCGACCGATCCAAGCACCGTTACTCCGGCACCTCCGAGTTCTTAGCACACGTACAGCTCGATGACGATCCCCGGGCTCCGATCCAGCAAAGCTTCGGGGAGGAGTTCCATCAGCACGACGGTGTGGTGACGATCTTAATGTTCTACCGACGCAGGGCTTCGCCTAAGCACTACAATGATATGATCGAGGTGGAATATGGTGGCAGGGGGCACCGCACACGGCTAAGGAACGATCTCAAAGATCAACTTGTGTGTCCTAGGGTGCCCCCTGCCCCCGTATATAAAGGAGCAAGGGGGAGGCCGGCCGGCCCTATGGGGCGCGCCAAGGGGAGGGGGAGTCCTCCTCCTAGTGGGAGTAGGACTCCCCTTTCCTAATCCAATTAGGAAACCTAAGGGGGAAGGAAAGAGAAGGAGAGGGAGAGGGAAAGAGGGGCCGTGCCCCCCCTCCCTAGTCCAATTCGGACTCCCCATGTGGGGGGGGGGGCGCTACCTCCTAGGCCGCAGCCCTCTCTCTCCCCTAAGGCCCAATAAGGCCCATTACTTCCCCGGGAGGGTCCGGTAACCCCTCCGGCACTCCGGTTTTCTCCGAAATCACCCGGAAACCTTCCGGTGTCCGAATATAGCCGTCCAATATATCAATCTTTATGTCTCGACCATTTTGAGACTCCTCGTCATGTCCGTGATCACATCCGGGACTCCGAACTAACTTCAGTACATCAAAATGCACAAACTCATAATAACTGTCATCGTAACATTAAGCGTGCGGACCCTATGGTTCGAGAACAATGCAGACATGACTGAGACACACCTCTGGTCAATAACCAATAGCGGGACCTGGATGCCCATATTGGCTCCTACATATTCTAAGAAGATCTTTATCGGTCAGACCGCATAACAACATACGTTGTTCCCTTTGTCATCGGTATGTTACTTGCCCGAGATTCGATCCTCGGTATCCAATACCTAGTTCAATCTCATTACCGGCAAGTCTCTTTACTCGTTCTGTAATACATCATCTCGCAACTAACTCATTAGTTGCAATGCTTGCAAGGCTTATGTGATGTGCATTACCGAGAGGGCCCAGAGATACCTCTACGACAATCGGAGTGACAAATCCTAATCTCGAAATACGCCAACCCAACATCTACCTTTGGAGACACCTGTAGAGCTCCTTTATAATCACCTAGTTACATTGTGACGTTTGGTAGCGTACAAAGTGTTCCTCTGGTAAACGGGAGTTGCATAATCTCATAGTCATAGGAACATGTATAAGTCATGAAGAAAGCAATAGCAACATACTAAACGATCGGGTGTTAAGCTAATGAAATGGGTCATGTCAATCAGATCATTCAACTAATGATGTGACGTCGTTAATCAAATAACAACACCTTTTCATGGTTAGGAAACATAACCATCTTTGATTAATGAGCTAGTCAAGTAGAGGCATACTAGTGACACTAAGTTTGTCTATGTATTCACACATGTATTATGTTTCCGGTTAATACAATTCTGGCATGAATAATAAACATTTATCATGATATAAGGAAATAAATAATAACTTTATTATTGCCTCTAGGGCATATTTCCTCCAGTCTCCCACTTGCACTAGAGTCAATAATCTAGATTACACAGTAATGATTCTAACACCCATGGAGCCTTGGTGTTGATCATGTTTTGCTCGTGGAAGAGGCTTAGTCAATGGGTCTGCAACATTCAGATCCGTATGTATCTTGCAAATCTCTATGTCTCCCACCTAGACTAGATCCCGGATGGAATTGAAGCGTCTCTTGATGTGTTTGGTCCTCTTGTGAAATCTGGATTCCTTTGCCAAGGCAATTGCACCAGTATTGTCACAAAAGATTTTCATTGGACCCGATGCACTAGGTATAACACCTAGATCAGATATGAACTCCTTCATCCAGACTCCTTCGTTCGCTGCTTCCGAAGCAGCTATGTACTCCACTTCACATGTAGATCCCGCTACGACGCTTTGTTTAGAACTGCACCAACTGACAGCTCCACCATTTAATATAAACACGTATCCGGTTTGCGATTTAGAATCGTCCGGATCAGTGTCAAAGCTTGCATCAACGTAACCTCTTACGGTGAGCTCTTTGTCACCTCCATATACGAGAAACATATCCTTAGTCCTTTTCAGGTATTTCAGGATGTTCTTGACCGCTGTCCAGTGATCCACTCTTGGATTACTTTGGTACCTCCCTGCTAAACTTATAGCAAGGCACACATCAGGTCTGGTACACAACATTGCATACATGATAGAGCCTATGGCTGAAGCATAGGGAACATCTTTCATTTTCTCTCTATCTTCTGCAGTGGTCGGGCATTGAGTCTGACTCAACTTCACACCTTGTAACACAGGAAAGAACCTTTCTTTGCTTGATCCATTTTGAACTTCTTCAAAATCTTTTCAAGGTATGTGCTTTGTGAAAGTCCAATTAAGCGTCTTGATCTATCTCTATAGATCCTTATACCTAATATGTAAGCAGCTTCACTGAGGTCTTTCATTGAAAAACTCTTATTCAAGTATCCCTTTATGCTATCCAGAAATTCTATATCATTTCCAATCAGCAATATGTCATCCACATATAATATCAGAAATGCTACAGAGCTCCCACTCACTTTCTTGTAAATACAGGCTTCTCCGAAAGTCTGTATAAAACCAAATGCTTTGATCACACTATCAAAACGTTTATTCCAACTCCGAGAGGCTTGCACCAGTCCATAAATGGATCGCTGGAGCTTGCACACTTTGTTAGCTCCCTTTGGATCGACAAAACCTTCCGGTTGCATCATATACAACTCTTCTTCCAGAAATCCATTCAGGAATGCAGTTTTGACATCCATCTGCCAAATTTCATAATCATAAAATGCGGCAATTGCTAACATGATTCGGATAGACTTAAGCATCGCTACGGGTGAGAAGGTCTCATCGTAGTCAACCCCTTGAACTTGTTGAAAACCTTTTGCGACAAGTCGAGCTTTGTAGACAGTAACATTACCATCAGCGTCTGTCTTCTTCTTGAAGATCCATTTATTCTCAATTGCTTGCCAATCATCGGGCAAGTCAACCAAAGTCCATACTTTGTTCTCATACATGGATCCCATCTCAGATTTCATGGCTTCAAGCCATTTTGCGGAATCTGGGCTCACCATCGCTTCTTCATAGTTCGTAGGTTCATCATGATCTAGCAGCATGATTTCTAGGACAGGATTACCGTACCACTCTGGTGCGGATCTCGCTCTGGTTGATCTACGAGGTTCAGTAGTATCTTGTCCTGAAGTTTCATGATCATCATCATTAGCTTCCTCACTAATTGGTATAGGTGTCGCAGAAACAATTTTCTGTGATGTACTACTTTCCAATAAGGGAGCAGGTACAGTTACCTCGTCAAGTTCTACTTTCCTCCCACTCACTTCTTTCGAGAGAAACTCCTTCTCTAGAAAGGATCCATTTTTAGCAACGAATGTCTTGCCTTCGGATCTGTGATAGAAGGTGTACCCAACAGTCTCCTTTGGGTATCCTATGAAGACACATTTCTCCGATTTGGGTTCGAGCTTATCAGGTTGAAGCCTTTTCACATAAGCATCACAGCCCCAAACTTTAAGAAACGACAACTTTGGTTTCTTGCCAAACCATAGTTCATAAGGCGTTGTCTCAACGGATTTTGATGGTGCCCTATTTAACGTGAATGCGGCCGTCTCTAAAGCATAACCCCAAAACGATAGCGGTAAATCAGTAAGAGACATCATAGATTGCACCATATCTAGTAAAGTACGATTACGACGTTCGGACACACCATTACGCTGTGGTGTTCCGGGTGGCGTGAGTTGCGAAACTATTCCACAAATTTTCAAATGTACACCAAACTCGTAACTCAAATATTCTCCTCCACGATCAGATCATAGAAACTTTATTTTCTTATTACGATGATTTTCAACTTCACTCTGAAATTCCTTGAACTTTTCAAATGTTTCAGACTTATGTTTCATTAAGTAGATATACCCATATCTGCTTAAGTCATCTGTGAAGGTGAGAAAATAACGATATCCGCCACGAGCCTCAATATTCATCAGACCACATACATCGGTATGTATGATTTCCAATAAATCTGTTGCTCTCTCCATAGTACCGGAGAACGGTGTTTTAGTCATCTTGCCTATGAGGCACGGTTCGCAAGTACCAAGTGATTCATAATCAAGTGGTTCCAAAAGTCCATTAGTATGGAGTTTCTTCATGCGCTTTATACCGATATGACCTAAACGGTAGTGCCACAAATAAGTTGCACTGTCATTATCAACTCTGCATCTTTTGGTTTCAACATTATGAATATGTGTGTTACTACTATCGAGATTCATCAAAAATAGACCACTTCTCAAAGGTGCATGACCATAAAAGATATTACTCATATAAATAGAACAACCATTATTCTCTGATTTAAATGAATAACCGTCTCGCATCAAACAAGATCCAGATATAATGTTCATGCTCAACGCTGGCACCAAATAACAATTATTTAGGTCTAATATTAATCCCGAAGGTAGATGTAGAGGTAGCGTGCCGACCGCGATCACATCGACTTTGGAACCGTTTCCCACGCGCATCGTCACCTCGTCCTTTGCCAGTGTTCGCTTAATCCGTAGTCCCTGTTTCGAGTTGCAAATATTAGCAATAGAACCAGTATCAAATACCCAGGTGCTACTGCGAGCTCTAGTAAGGTACACATCAATAACATGTATATCACATATACCTTTGTTCACCTTGCCATCCTTATTATCCGCCAAATACTTGGGGTAGTTCCGCTTCCAGTGACCAGTCTGCTTGCAGTAGAAGCACTCAGTTTCAGGCTTAGGTCCAGACTTGGGTTTCTTCTCTTGAGCAGCAACTTGCTTGCTGTTCTTCTTGAAGTTCCCCTTCTTCCCTTTGCCCTTTTTCTTGAAACTAGTGGTCTTGCTGACCATCAACACTTGATGCTCCTTTTTGATTTCTACCTCCGCAGCTTTCAGCATTGCGAAGAGCTCGGGAATAGTCTTGTTCATCCCTTGCATATTATAGTTCATCACGAAGCTCTTGTAGCTTGGTGGCAGTGATTGGAGAATTCTTTCAATGACGCAATCATCTGGAAGATTAACTCCCATCTGAATCAAGTGATTATTATACCCAGACATTTTGAGTATATGCTCACTGACAGAACTGTTCTCCTCCATCTTGCAGGTATAGAACTTATTGGAGACTTCATATCTCTCAATCCGGGCATTTGCTTGAAATATTAACTTCAACTCCTGGAACATCTCATATGCTCCATGACGTTCAAAACGTCGTTGAAGTCCCGATTCTAAGCCGTAAAGCATGGCACACTGAACTATCGAGTACTCATCAGCTTTGCTCTGCCAGACGTTCATAACATCTGGTGTTGCTCCAGCAGCAGGCCTAGCACCCAGCGGTGCTTCCAGGACGTAATTCTTCTGAGCAGCAATGAGGATAATCCTCAAGTTACGGACCCAGTCCGTGTAATTGCTACCATCATCTTTCAACTTTGCTTTCTCAAGGAACGCATTAAAATTCAATGGAACAACAACACGAGCCATCTATCTACAATCAACATAAACAAGCAAGATACTATCAGGTACTAAGTTCATGATAAGTTTAAGTTGAATTAATCAAATTACTTAAGAACTCCCACTTAGATAGACATCCCTCTAATCCTCTAAGTGATCACGTGATCCAAATCAACTAAACCATAACCGATCATCACGTGAGATGGAGTAGTTTTCAATGGTGAACATCGCTATGTTGATCATATCTACTATATGATTCACGCTCGACCTTTCGGTCTCCGTGTTCCGAGGCCATATCTGCATATGCTAGGCTCGTCAAGTTTAACCTGAGTATTCTGCGTGTGCAAAAACTGGCTTGCACCCGTTGTAGATGGATGTAGAGCTTATCACACCCGATCATCATGTGGTGTCTGGGCACGATGAACTTTGGCAACGGTGCATACTTAGGAAGAACACTTCTTGATAATTTAGTGAGAGATCATCTTATAATGCTACCGTCAATCAAAGCAAGATAAGATGCATAAAAAGATAAACATCACATGCAATCAATATAAGTGATATGATATGGCCATCATCATCATCTTGTGCTTGTGATCTCCATCTCCGAAGCACCGTCATGATCACCATCATTACCGGCGCGACACCTTGATCTCCATCGTAGCATCGTTGTCGTCTCGCCAATCTTATGCTTCCACAACTATCGCTACCGCTTAGTGATAAAGTAAAGCATTACATCGCGATTGCATTGCATACAATAAAGCGACAACCATATGGCTCCTGCCAGTTGCCGATAACTCGGTTACAAAACATGATCATCTCATACAATAAAATTTAGCATCATGTCTTGGCCATATCACATCACAACATGCCCTGCTAAAACAAGTTAGACGTCCTCTACTTTGTTGTTGCAAGTTTTACGTGGCTGCTACGGGCTTAAGTAAGAACCAATCTCACCTACGCATCAAAACCACAACGATAGTTTGTCAAATAGACTCTGTTTTAACCTTCGCAAGGACCAGGCGTAGCCACACTCGGTTCAACTAAAGTTGGAGAAACTGACACCCGCCAGCCACCTGTGTGCAAAGCACGGCGGTAGAACCAGTCTCGCGTAAGCGTACGCGTAATGTCTGTCCGGGCCGCTTCATCCAACAATACTGCCGAACCAAAGTATGACATGCTGGTAGGCAGTATGACTTATATCGTCCACAACTCACTTGTGTTCTACTCGTGCAAATAACATCAAACCATAAAACCTAGGCTCGGATGCCACTGTTGGGGAACGTAGTAATTTCAAAAAATTTCCTACGCACACGCAAGATCATGGTGATGCATAGCAACGAGGGGAGAGCATGATCTACGTACCCTTGTAGATCGCAGGAAGCGTTGACACAACGTAGAGGAAGTAGTCGTACGTCTTCTTCCCGATCCGACCGATCCAAGCACCGTTACTCCGGCACCTCCGAGTTCTTAGCACACGTACAGCTCGATGACGATCCCCGGGCTCCGATCCAACAAAGCTTCGGGGACGAGTTCCATCAGCACGACGGCGTGGTGACGATCTTGATGGTCTACCGACGCAGGGCTTCGCCTAAGCACTACAACGATATGATCGAGGTGGAATATGGTGGCAGGGGGCACCGCACACGGCTAAGGAACGATCTCAAAGATCAACTTGTGTGTCCTAGGGTGCCCCCTGCCCCCGTATATAAAGGAGCAAGGGGGAGGCCGGCCGGCCCTATGGGGCGCGCCAAGGGGAGGGGGAGTCCTCCTCCTAGTGGGAGTAGGACTCCCCTTTCCTAATCCAATTAGGAAACCTAAGGGGGAAGGAAAGAGAAGGAGAGGGAGAGGGAAAGAGGGGCCGTGCCCCCTCCCTAGTCCAATTCGGACTCCCCATGTGGGGGGGGGGCGCCACCTCCTAGGCCGCAACCCTCTCTCTCCCCTAAGGCCCAATAAGGCCCATTACTTCCCCGGGGGGGGGGGGGGGTTCCGGTAACCCCTTCGGCACTCCGGTTTTCTCCGAAATCACCCGGAACCCTTCCGGTGTCCGAATATAGCCGTCCAATATATCAATCTTTATGTCTCGACCATTTCGAGACTCCTCGTCATGTCCGTGATCACATCCGGGACTCCGAACTAACTTCGGTACATCAAAATGCATAAACTCATAATAACTGTCATCGTAACGTTAAGCGTGCGGACCCTACGGTTCGAGAACAATGCAGACATGACTGAGACACATCTCTGGTCAATAACCAATAGCGGGACCTGGATGCCCATATTGGCTCCTACATATTCTACGAAGATCTTTATTGGTCAGACCACATAACAACATACGTTGTTCCCTTTGTCATCGGTATGTTACTTGCCCGAGATTCGATCATCGGTATCCAATACCTAGTTCAATCTCGTTACCGGCAAGTCTCTTTACTCGTTCTGTAATACATCATCTCGCAACTAACTCATTAGTTGCAATGCTTGCAAGGCTTATGTGATATGCATTACCGAGAGGGCCCAGAGATACCTCTCCGACAATCGGAGTGACAAATCCTAATCTCGAAATACGCCAACCCAACATCTACCTTTGGAGACACCTGTAGAGCTCCTTTATAATCACCCAGTTACATTGTGACATTTGGTAGCACACAAAGTGTTCCTCTGGTAAACGAGAGTTGCATAATCTCATAGTCATAGGAACATGTATAAGTCATGAAGAAAGCAATAGCAACATACTAAACGATCGGGTGTTAAGCTAATGAAATGGGTCATGTCAATCAGATCATTCAACTAATGATGTGACCTCGTTAATCAAATAACAACACCTTGTTCATGGTTAGGAAACATAACCATCTTTGATTAACGAGCTAGTCAAGTAGAGGCATACTAGTGACACTAAGTTTGTCTATGTATTCACACATGTATTATGTTTCCGGTTAATACAATTCTAGCATGAATAATAAACATTTATCATGATATAAGGAAATAAATAATAACTTTATTATTGCCTCTAGGGCATATTTCCTTCAACCTGGCAGGCCTCTGGTGCTCATCTTCTGCTATATGAAGCCATTTGCCCTAGAAAAGATAAGAGGAGGACTTTCAGGATGAAGCGCCGCGTCTTGAGGCGGAACCCGAGCAGGAGCACTTTTGTTCTCCGGGGAGCGACTCCACTAGGGTTACTTCCCTCTGGGAGGGGGAAATCGAAGCCATTGAAATCACCAATGATCCTCTCATCGTGGGAGGACCGATCTTCATCAACATATTAACCAGCACGATCTCATCTCTAACCCCAGTTCATCTCTTGTATTCAATCTCGATGTGGAGGAAGGCCTCGCAGACTATAATGAAGGAGGTGAGGTGGAGGATAGAGTTTCGGGCTAGATGGTGGAAATCGAGCCCGTAAAAGAACATGACCCCGCGCACGAAGGGGTGCAGTGGGAACCCCAGACCACCCTCTCCCCTGGATTGGGAGCGGGTACCCATTGTTTTGGGTCTGGCACTCGGGTGTTGACCTCAGCGGGGATGTACCCCATGCCACGCAGCTCCAAGATGGCTCCCTCCGTAATGAGGAACCAGCCCAGTGCCCCTTGAGCTTGGCGTCTGCCATTGCTAGGGATGGAGACTAGGATGCACTACGTAGGATCGGGCCAAGATTAGATCTGGGTGGTGGAGGTCGAGTGGTAGTAGGCGAGGAGAAATGAGAGTGTGCTTTTTCCGTCGCTATCTCTTTACTCTTATATAGGCTGATAAAAGGCCAATAGTCCCTCTGTGCCATTGAAATCGCTACTCCCCGCAAAAGATGTCGTTATGTGTACGGGGAGAAACAAAATCTTAATGACATCCCTAAGAAAATGGGCACGATCTCCATTTTGATGGGACATGCCTATAAAAATATTGCCTCCGGCCATGATTTGGATGAGCAGTAATTCCTCGTCAAGTCGTGGGTGGTGCCGCTTTGATAAAGATGTCAGGCTAGAAAGCACTGTCCACACCTATGCGGCAGGCCTTCGTGGTTAAGTAACCTCGCGTCTTCGGGCAGTGATACGTCTCCAACGTATCTATAATTTTTTTATTGTTCCATGCTATTATATTTTCAATCTTGGATGCTTTATATGCATTATTATGCTATTTTATATCATTTTTTGGGACTAACCTATTAACCTAGTGCCAAGTGCCAGTTGATGTTTTTCCTTGTTTTTGCCTTACAAAAAATCAATACGAAACGGAGTCCAAATGGAATGAAACTTTTTGACAATTTTTCTTGGACCACAAGACACCCTGGAAGCTTTAGGAGGAGGAGGCCAGAAGAGCCAAGGGGTGGCCACAAGCTCAAAGGGCGCACCCTCCAAGCTTGTGGGCCCCTCGTGGCACTTCCAACCTTAATTTTTATTCTATAAATACCCAAATATTCCTCATAGACCAGAGGGCACACCAAAAATACTTTTCCTCCACGGCAAGTTTCTGTTCTCGCAATATCTCATATGGAGGCCTTTTCGGGTACTCTCCCGAAGGGGGATTCCACCATGGAGTGCTTCTACATCAACCTTGCCGCCCTTCTGATGATGTGTGAGTAGTTTACCATAGACCTACGAGTCCATAGCTAGTAGCTAGATGGCTTCTTCTCTCTCTTTGATCTTCAATACAATGTACTCCATGATGTTCTTGGAGATCTATTTGATGTAATCTTCTTTTGCAGTGCATTTTTTGAGATCCGATGAATTGTGGGTTTATGATCAGATTATCTATGAATATTATTTGAGTCTTCTCTGAACTCTTTTGTGCATGAATAAGATATCTTTGTATTTCTCTCCGATCTATTGTTTTGGTTTGGCCAACTAGATTGATTTTTCTTGCCATGGGAGAGGTGCTTTGTAATGGGTTCAATCTTGCGGTGCTTATTCCCATTGATAGAAAGGGACATGACACGTATTTGTATTGTTTACATTAAGGATAAAAAGGCGGGGTTTGTTCATATTGATTGGATATATCTCTCTAAATCATGTCATCTTGCTTAAGGTATTACTCAGTTCTTGTTAACTTTATAAACTAGATGCATGCTGGATAGCGGTCAACGTGTGGAGTAATAGTAGTAGATGCATGCAGGAGTCGGTCTAGTTGTGACGGACGTTGAGGGAGTCCTGGATTAGGGGGTCTCCGGACAGCCGGACTATATCCGTTGGCCGGACTATTGGACTATGAAGATACAAGATTTAAGACTTCATCCCGTGTCTGGATGGGACTCTACTTGGCGTGGAAGGCAAGCTAGGCAGTACGGATATGTATATCTCCTCCTTTGTAACCGACCTTGTGTAACCCTAGCCCTCTCCGGTGTCTATATAAACCGGAGGGTTTTAGTCCGTAGGACAACATACAATCATACCATAGGCTAGCTTCTAGGGTTTAGCCTCTCTGATCTCGTGGTAGATTAACTCTTGTACTACTCATATTATCAAGAACAATCAAGCAGGAAGTAGGGTATTACCTCCATCAAGAGGGCCCAAACCTAGGTAAACATCGTGTCCCTTGCCTCCTGTTACCATCCACCTTAGACGCATAGTTCGGGACCCCCTACCCGAGATCTTCCGGTTTTGACACCGACATTGGTGCTTTCATTGAGAGTTCCACTGTGTCGTCGCCATAAGGCTTGATGGCTCCTTCGATCATCGCTAGCGATGCGGTCCAGGGTAAGGTTTTCCTCCCCGGAAAAATCTTCGTATTCGGCGGCTTCGCACTGCAGGCCAATTCACTTGGCCATCTGGAGCATATCGAGAGTTACGCCCCTGGCCATCAGGTCAGATTTGGAAACTTGAACTACACGGCCAACACCCGCAGAGACTTGATCTTCGACGGATTCGAGCCCATGACGGACGCACCGCACAGCCATGACGAGCATGACGTAACTCTGATGTCGGACTGTGTTCGGGGGATCGCATCCACAACTGCTCCGGCCATTAATCCGGGGCAAATCATGCCACCCGAGTGCGGAGGGATAGACCCTGCCATGGAGGCTGCACTCTCAGTGGCGATAGAGCCGGATACCGACTTCACCCCTCATGAGAGCCATGACGCCGAACCACTGGATTCATCTCCGGCCACGGACTCCGAGTCTCTCACATCCGTACCTGTTGAGTCCGACTGGGCACCGATCATGGAGTTCACCTCCGCGGATATCTTTCAGCACTCACCTTTCGGAGATGTGCTAAATTCATTAAGGTCTCTCTCCTTGTCAGGAGAACCTTGGCTGAACTATGTCCGGCTAGAATGGGATACGGGCGACGAAGAAATTCGCTGCCTACCCACCATGCACTTGGTAGCCACTATCGACGACTTAACCGACATGCTCGACTTCGACTCCGAAGACATCGACGGCATGGATGACGATGCAAGAGACGAACAGGAACCACCGCCCATAGGGCGGTGGACCACCACTTCATCACATGAAGTATACATGGTGGATACACCCAGAGAGGGCAATGGCGAAGAGACAGCGGATGATGCACCCTCCAAGCAACCCAAGCGCCGACGTCAGCGGCGCCGATCTAAGTCCCGCCATAGCAAAAATAGCGATAACAGCGCAAGAGGACATAATAGCCCACTCGACTCTGGAAGAAACGCCAACTGCACCACCCTGGTGACAGAGCACGATCAAGATGCAAACTGCAAACATAGTACAGACCCAACGTCCGAACATGATGACGCCAAGGATAAACCTCATCAAACCCCGTCAGGGGAGGAAAACAGTCCGGACGAAGATGCACACATCATCCCAGAAACGCACCTGGAGCAAGAGAACCTCCGCCGAAGGCTTATTGCCACAATGAGGAGCCTGAAGAAACAAAAGCAAAGGCTTAACAGCAGGTGGAACAAAGTAACAAAGTATGGTGGAAGTTACCACACAAATAGCTATCCAAAGCGCAAGCTATTACCGGAATTCGACGATGAGGCCTTAGAGCCCACATAGCCGAAGAACGATATAGCCAACCGGCCGGATCCACCACCTTGTGAGTGTGATAGAGCGACTAACAAGGTCGCGCATAAGTCAACACACGATCTACGTGAGAACTTGCGCCAAAAATCCGGTGCAACCAGATCCATCTACGGATCTAGGAAGCGTGCTTCGATACAAAACCAAAACCGAATACTACAACCGTCCGAACACCATGGCACATCCCAATATAGGGGTGTCGCACACCCCCTATGTTTCACTAATGAGGTACTGGATCACGAATTCCCAGAGGGATTCAAAGCGGTGAACATAGAGGCGTACGACGGGACCACAGACCCTGGAGTCTGGATAGAGGACTTTATCCTCCATATTTATATGGCTCGTGGAGACGATCTCCATGCCATTAAATACTTGCCCCTCAAGCTCAAAGGGCCAGCTCGGCACTTGCTGAAAAGCCTCCCCGAAAACTCAATTGGAAGTTGGGAGGAGCTCGAGGACGCTTTTCGGGCTAATTTTCAAGGGACTTATGTCTGACCTCTAGATGCAGACGATTTAAGTCATATAATCCAACAGTCCAGAGAGTCCGCCCGAAAGCTTTGGAACAGGTTCCTCACCAAGAAGAACCAAATCGTCGACTGTCCGGACGCCGAAGCCTTAGCAGCTTTCAAACACAGCATCCGAGACGAATGGCTCTCCAGACACCTCGGCCAAGAAAAACCGAGAACAATGGCAGCCCTAACAAGCCTCATGGCCCGTAGCAGCACCAGCGACCCAAGCACATCCGAAGTCAGGGATGGCAATGGTAAACCACGACGCATTAAAAACAAGCGTCGAAATAAAGAAGGCAGCCCAGATAACATAGAGGAAAAAGCCTTTCAAAGGGAGCAGAGAAGGACAATCTGGCCTAAACAAAATTCTTGACAAACTCTGTCAGATTCACGGCACCCCAGACAAACCTGCAAATCATACCCATAGAGAATGTCGGGTCTTCAAGCAGGCCGGTAAGCTAAACACCGAACACAAAGGGGAAGAGACACCAAGCGAAGATGAGGATGAACCTCGCCAGCAAAGCACCGAAGGACAGAAAAAGTTCCCACCAGAGGTCAAAACAATAAACGTGATCCATATGACAAAGGGGATAAGCAAGCATGCACTCCGATGCACACGAGCCATAGAGCCCAGCACCCCTGGGTTCAACCCCTGGTTGGCCTGCTCGATCGCTTTTGATCGTAGGGATCACGATACAAATATCCGGCGCGAAGGAATGACGGCCTTGGTGTTATACCCAATCATAAATGGGTACCATTTCACACAAGTCTTCATGGACGGCGGCAGTGATCTAAATCTGATATATCAGGACATAGTCCGCAAAATGGGGATAGACCCGACACAAATAAGCCACAGTAATACTACCTTCAAGGGAGTAATACTAGGCCAAGAGGCCCGCTGTACGGGCTCTCTACTACTAGAGGTGATATTCGGTTCTCCCAATAACTTCCGAAGCGAAAGGTTAACTTTTCACATTGCTCCATTCCGAAGTGATTATCAAGCACTACTCGGAAGGGAGGATTTCGCTCGTTTTAACGCCATACCGCATTATGCTTTTCTCAAGGTCAAAATGCCCGATCCACATGGCATCATCTCAGTTAGCAGAAATACCGAACATTTTTTACGTATGGACGAGAATGCAACGGCTCTAACAGCCGCAAACTAGATGGCCTCACCAACCTGAAGAAATGGCGGTTCGTTAAGACCACGGACACGGTTAGACAAGTCCGGCGTTCCATCATATACACATAAGATGGGTTTGATGATCAAACCCTCATAAACGATACCAGGGGCTTCCCGCGTGTAGTCAGGGCAAGCCCGGCTCAACTTGGTTTCTCTTAAATCTTGATAGTTCATTTATAGCAACCAATTATTTTTTTTTGGCACGACAAATTTCAGCTAAGTTCTTTCCTTTTACAGATGACAATCGTGCTACACCCGTCCAGGACACGGCACAACGGAGACACATGCGCAGACGTGCAGCAGGGACCCGCCCAAAGGTTTCTTTTTAGATTAAGACCCTGCGTAAACCTTTTTTACTGTCTCTTGTTGCTCACATCCTCTGGATACTCCACATAACCGAGAAGGATGCTGGCGGTATTGGCATGTGGCCACGCCAGTATTTTGCACGTAACTGGACACATGGGGTATCTTATTAAGGGCATTGTTTAGCCCGGTATAAGTTATAAAGACCGAACACCTTAGGGAGTGTTCGGCGTCGTGAGTTTGGCCCTATATGCATCAGCTCCGAATCATGTCTTTGGTCAAATGTTGGGTTTTCCCAGCTCCCATGTTTTGGTAGCTTACTTCCCATTATATCGGCTAAGGTAGCACTGGGAGAACTACTGCGATTGTGCCCTGGTTCATCCGAACGAGCACCTTAGTAGAGAAAGCCGAAAACTGACTGTCATGATACAGCGAGAGACTGGTCAACCACTCGATGACTATTCAGAATCTTCGGGATTTCTCCGCATTAACGAAGGGCCGTTGCCCGGTCATGTACGTACGCGCCCCGTATTCGGACGAGTGCAGAAGTACCAGGGGCTATATAGTAGCCCCACTATCAAATTCCTATGGCTAAGTGAAAGTGTTAAAGCAATATAGTCCGATTGCCTCGTTCGCTGCGCTATCACCTCCTTAACGGACCAAGCTGTTGGATCAAGTGTGGATATGCATTTTTTGCGAACACCCCCGCATTATATGCGTGGGGGTGGAAGCCGACGACTGCAAACTTTTAGGTTATATACATATATACATAAACGGCCGCACAGGAGGCATCATAGTACTTTCAGGCAAAAGTATAAATACATCCTTGATAATTCAATAAAACATTGTTTTTACAATGGGAATACATGTCGCTCGAACATAATATTCTTCGAGCACTGAGCCTCTATCGAACGAGCGCCTTCAAGAACTTCTTCAAAGTAGTGCTCGGCAGCCAGTCGGCCTATAGCCGAACCCTGTGTCGCAACAGTGGTGGCCTCCATTTCCACCCAGTATGTCTTGACATGGGCAAAGGCCATCCGCGCACCCTCTATGCACGCCGATCTCTTTACAGCATCGATGCGTGGCACAACACCAATGAATTATTGCACTAAACTAAAGTAGCTATTCGGCCTTGGCCCTCTCGGCCATAGGTGATCTGCAACGGACCTCATGGCACCTCCGGACAATTTATGGAGCTTGGTCCACTCGGCCATTTGCTCATTCAACAGTAGCGGACGGGCTGGAGCCTGAAACTGTGACCAAAACAGTTTTTCCACTTCGTGATCTTTCTAATCCTTGAAGTACTCGGCCGCATCAGCAGCACTTGCAGCCAAATCCATGTAGGCGTCCATAGAACTCCATAGCGGGTCCAGAGGTGCATACTTAGGATCCCCGAACTTAGTCCGCAACAAGAAGGGCTTCCCATATACAATATCAGCAGCTTGATACAGCTCCTCCTTCGTCGCTCTAATTTTGGAGCGGGCTTCCTTGGCAGCCACAAGGGCCTTCTCCAGGTCTGTTGCCTTCGCTCGGTTTCCTTCTTCAAGAAGCTGGTAACGGTCAGCGGCATCTTTTAACTCTACAGCCATCTTGGCTATTTTTTCCTTGCTCTCGCAATGTGCGGCCTGTTCGGCCCATAACTCTTCGGCCGCCTTTAGAGCGGCCACATTGCTACTCCTTGCTTGCTCCTTGGCTCAGGAAAGCTTCGCCCGAAGGGTCTCCACGGTGGTAGCTCCATCTGCAATCACAACATATTAAAGATACTGGCATGATGCTCCTCTTACTATGTGTCGATCATCGGAAAAATCACTTACCCTGTGCCTTGTCAAGCCGCTTGTTGACAAGCACGATGTCGGCATCTGCCGCATCCAGTTGCCGCTTTAGCTCGGCAAACCCATCAGTCCGGCTAGCCACCGGAGCTTCAGCCACCTGCACATCACGGCGGTCTGGTTATTACCTGGGACTATGATCCTGTGTTTGCTGCCGTTTTTGACGACAACCAGAGTCTTAGGCACTACTATCTGCATAGGGCACACCTAACGTGTGCGGTACTATCAAAACATACACTATTTCACGTACCTCGAAGCCTTTCAGCAGACTCATAAATGCTTCACGCAAACCGCTTTCGGCGGATGAAATCCTTTCAATTACCATACCCATCTGCGTACGATGCGCTTCCAAGACGGCCGCTTGCCCCAAAAGATTCTTCAGCGCGTCTGACCGCATACTGTACGGACCCTTGCTGTCGCTCTCTTTAGGAGCCGGATACTGGGGATCCCGGGTAGCCGAAGGGTTATCCTCTGACCTTGGAAGATCCGGAGATACCCTTCGCGACAACATTTCAAGGTCGCCCGCTTCATGAGACAGGGAGTTAGGGGGAGGCGTTTCGCTCTCCATCATCTCCGGAAGAAGATCCCCCGAAGACGAACTCTGTCGAGACGGGCTACGATCTGGACTACAGTTTATAAAGCATGGGTTATTGTCTTCGGAAGTAAGGTAGGATATTCCCACCATTAAGTATGTTTCGACTACTTACAGCTCGGTAGAGGGCTGATCCCCGCACGGACATTGTGCGGCAAGAATACCCTCCTTGGCAGGACCCTCTGATGAAGATTTCTTCTCCCGTTTGGAAACCTTAGTTTCTGGATCTTCAGAGGTAGTCCTCTTCCTTCCCCGGGGAGCAAGAATGTCAGATTCTTCCCTTTGGCCGTCCTCCCTCATGGAGGCGCTCATTCCCCTTGTTGGAATGAGTAGCGAGTGAGGCCCGCTTTCGCCCTCTCTATTCCCCCCATCATCTTCCTTTGAGGGCACTAGATAAGGTGCCGGCTCGAGCATCTTGTCCAGTACTGGATTGTCCAAGCCCTTAGGAAGGGGGGCCGGACACCTGATCATCATCGCCTTTGTTATCCAGTCCTGGTCAAAGAGCGGCTCTTTAGAATGATGTCATGATAAATAAAAGGACAGCAGGTTCGGCATGGGATTACTTACTTGGGCAGTAGGGCGGTTGCAGCTCAGACCCACGTCCTCGGTGGTGTCTGGACACTCTATTTGGGGTCCGAAGAACGATTTGTACATCTCCTTGTGCGTCATGCCGAGGAAATGCTGAATAGCTCATGGTCCTTCCGGGTTGAATTCCCACATGCGGAGGGGCCGGCGTTTGCAAGGCTGGACTCGACGAACTAGCATAACTTGCATTACCATAACCAGACTAAAAGATCTCTCAAAGAGATCTCGGATACGGCTTTGCAGTATTGGCACGTCCTTGGCTAGAACCCAGCTCAGCCCCCTGCGGATCCATGAAATCAGTTGTGGTGGGGGGCCCGAGCGAAAGGTAGGGGCAGCTACCCACTTGGCACTTCGGGGAGCTGTGATGTAGAACCACTCCCACTGCCACGATCCGGATACCTCTGGGAAGGAACCCTTAGGCCATGGAGCGTCAGCAATTTTGCTTATTAAAGCGCCTCCGCACGCTGCGTGCTGCCCCTCGATCATCTTCGGCTTCACATCGAAGGTCTTGAGCCACATGCCGAAGTGAGGGGTAATGCGGAGGAAGGCCTCAGATACGACAATAAATGATGAGATGTGAAGAAGGGAATCCGGGGCCAGATCATGAAAATCTAGCCCGTAATAGAACATAAGACCCCTAACAAAGGGATCCAGAGCGAGGCCTAGTCCTCGGAGGAAGTGGGAGACGAACATGACGCTCTCGTTGGGTTCGGGAATAGGGACGACCTGCCCTCGGGCAAGCAGCCAATGCGGAATTTTGGCGGTCAGATATCTGGCCTCCATCAACTTCTTGATGTCTTCCTCTATGACAGAGGAAGGCATCCACCGACCTTGAAGGTTGGATCCGAACATAGTTGAAGGTCTGAAGCACCTGACCTGAGCTTTGGGTGTTACAACTCGAGGTGGGGGAAGGATTCGATTGAGCACGGGAGGGAAAAAAGAAAAAGCCTTGTCCCCTTTATAAAGAGGGTGAATATCAAGCGTCCTCCTCGTGGCTGTTTGGGACTTGCCTAAGATCTAGGAGTCCTACCAATAGGCACGGTTGGGTTACCCACGACTGTATTGATGAGAATCCCGTGATAAGGGGGACACGATCTCTGCTTTGACAAGACGTGTCAAGAAAACCGCCTCGCGTTATGTGCGGAGCTGGCTGAGAAAAACGGTTCAAATAATGACCGAGCCATGGCGTGATTTCATGCCGTCAAAACGTGTCAGCAGATTAGATTTGTGGAAATGTTATTCTCTCTACAATAGTATGTGGAACTTATTTTGCAGGGCCGGACACTATCCTTGTATTCAGAACTCTTCCATGATGTATACGGAGGAGGAACCTGCCTTGCAATGCCGAACACAACACTGCGCACCGGACTCATCATCATTGAAGCCTGGTTCAGGGGCTACTGAGGGAGTCCTGGATTAGGGGGTCTCCGGACAGCCGGACTATATCCTTTGGCCGGACTGTTGGACTATGAAGATACAAGATTGAAGACTTCGTCTCGTGTCTGGATGGGACTCTACCTGGCGTGGAAGGAAAGCTAGGTAGTACAGATATGTATATCTCCTTTGTGACCGACCTTGTGTAACCCTAGCCCCCTCCGGTGTCTATATAAACTGGATGGTTTTAGTCTGTAGGACAACATACAATCATACCATAGGCTAGCTTCTAGGGTTTAGACTCTCTGATCTCGTGGTATATCAACTCTTGTACTACTCATATTATCAAGAACAATCAAGTAGGAAGTAGGGTATTACCTCCATCAAGAGGGCCCGAACCTGGGTAAACATCGTGTCCCCTGCCTCCTGTTACCATCCGCCTTAGACGCACAGTTTGGGACCCCCTACCCGAGATCCGCCGGTTTTGACACCGACAGATGTGATGCCTATGTTCATGATCATTGCCTTAGATATTGTCATAACTATGCACTTTTCTGTCAATTGATCAAAGTAATTTGTTTACCCACCGTATGATTTCTTTCAAGAGAGAAGCCTCTAGTGAAAACTATGGCCCTCGGGTCTATTTTTATCATATTATTTTCAGACCTATAAATTCAAAAACACAAAAATACCATGCTGCAATTTATTTACTTTTATCTTATTTTGCACTTTTACTTATCTTTATATCTATCACTATCAGATATCATCCTCGCAAGTAAACGTGAAGGGATTGACAACCCCTTTATCGCATTGGGTGGACAAAAAGCCCATTTTTTTCATGATTTTTTTCATAGAAGTAGGAGCCCACCACATCTATGATGATACCGGATTTTGTCAGAATTATCGTCATAGAAGTGTCATAAGCATGACAGGAAAAAAAATTCGTTCGGCCCAAAATGTCACAGACGTGTCTTTTTTGTAGTGAATTAAAATTCTTTCTTAGTAGTTGCATACTTTCTTTGGGCACTACCTAAGTTTCGCTAGCATAATGGCTAACATTTAATTTCTTATCAATTAATTGTCCTAGAACAACACCAATAGCATAATCACTAGCATCACACATAATTTCAAAAGGCAAGTTCCAATCATGTGGTTGAACAATAGATGCAGAAGTTAAGGCTTTCTTAAGTGTTTCAAAGGCTTCTACACAATAATCATCAAAAACAAATGGAACATCCTTTTGTAAAAGATTAGTAAGAGGCCTAGAAATTTTTGAGAAGTCTTTAATAAATCTCCTATAGAAACCAACATGACTAAGGAAACTACGGATACCTTTAATGTCTTTAGGACATGGCATTTTCTCAATTGCATCAACTTTAGCTTTATCCACCTCAATACCTCGTTCAGAAATTTTATGACCCAAGACAATGCCTTCATTAACCATAAAGTGGCACTTCTCCCAATTCAAAACAAGATTAGTTTGTTCACATCTCTGCAAAACTCTATTAAGGTTGCTTAAGCAATCATCAAAAGAAGTTCCGTAAACGGAAAAAATCATCCATGAATACATCAACATTCTTTTCACAAAATCAGAGAATATAGCAGTCATACATCTTTGAAAGGTATTAGGCACATTGCATAAACAAAAGGAATACGTCTATAAGTGTAGGTTCCAAAAGGACTAGTAAAGGTGGTTTTCTCTTGATCATGTTGTGATACAAGTATTTGAGAGAAGCCATAATATTCATCAAGAAAACAAAAGTATGTGCTTAGATAATCTTTCTATCATTTGATCAATAAAAGGCAGAGGGTAATGATCTTTTCTAGTAGCTTTATTAAATTTTCTAAAATCAATTACCATTTTATAACAAGTAATAATTCTTTGTGGGATGAGTTCATTTTTATCATTAGGAACAATAGTAATACCTCCCTTCTTAGTGACACAATGAACATGACTTACCCATCTACTATCGGCTATGGTATAGATTATACCTGCTTCCAGAAGCTTTAGTATTTCAGTTCTTACCACTTCTTTCATCGTAGGATTTAATCATCATTGGTGATAAACAACGGGTTTGGCATCAGGTTCCATATTAATCTTGTACTCACAGAGAGTGGGAATAATGCCCTTAAGGTCATCAAGAGTATATCCAATAGCAGCACGGTGCTTCCTTAGAATTTTTAATAATATTTCTTCTTCATGTTCTGAAAGTTTAGCACTAATAATAATATGATATATCTTTTTCTCATCAAGATAAGCAAGTTTCAGAGTGTTTGGGAATTGTTTTAATTCAAACACAGGATCACCTTTAGGTGGAGGAGGACCTCCTAGAGTTTCAATAGGCAAATTGTGTTTAAGGAGAGGTTGTTGTTCAAAGAATATTTTATCTATTTCATTTCTTTCATGCAAGTGCATATCATTTCCATGGTCTAGCAACTATTGTTCTAGTGGGTCAGTAGGAGGTACGACAATAGAAGCAAGACCAATTATTTCAACTTTACTAGGCAATTCTTTATTATGAGGTTATCTACGAAACTTAGAAAAATTAAACTCACGAGACACATCACCAAATATAACACTGACGGTTTCTTTTTCACAATCTATCTTAGCATTGACAGTGTTCAAGAAAGGTCTACCAAAGATAGTGGGACAGAAGTCATCTTGTGGGGAACCAAGGACTAGAAAATCACTAGGGTATTTTATTTTCCCACACAAGACTTCGACATCTCTAACAATCCCAAGTGGTTGGTGGTATCTCTATTAGCAACTTTAATAGTGACATCTATGTCTTCTGTTTCAGCGGGTGCTATGTTCATAATTTCTTGGTATAAGGTAAAAGGAATAACACTCACACTAGCACCCAAGTCACATAAACCATGATAGAAATGATCTCCTTTTTTATCTGAGACAATAGGCCTGCCAACAACAGGTCTATGTTTATCTTTTTCATTGGGTTTCGCAATTCTAGCTGCTTCATCACAAAAGTAAATAACATGACCATCAATGTTTTTGACCAAGAGATCTTTTACCATAGCAACACTAGGTTCTACTTTGATTTGTTCAGAGGGTTTAGGTGCTATAATATTACTTTTGCGAACCACAGTTGATACCTTAGCTTGTTCCTTTATCCTAACAAGGAAAGGTGGTTTTTCAATATAAGAAGTAGGCACAACTGGATCAACATTGTAAATGATTGTTTCATCTTTAGATATAACCGGTTCTTTAATTTCTTCTTTAATAGGGGGATGATATTTAAACCACTTCTCCTTAGGGAGATCAACATGAGTATCCAATGATTCACAAAAAGGAGGCTACTATCTCAGAGTCAAGTCCATATTTAGTGCTAAACTTGTGAAAAGCATCAATATTCATAAAAGATTTAACACAATCAAACTCAAGCTTAATACCTAACTCTTTACCTTCATAGAGTTCCCAATCTTTAGAGTTGCGTTTAATTCTTTCGAAAATATCCCACCTGAATTCAATAGTCTTCTTCATAAAAGAACTAGTACAAGAGGTATGGAGCATGGATTGATCATCCCGAGAAAGACGAGCATAAAAATTCTGAATAATAATTTCTCTTGAGAGCTCATGATTGGAGCATGAATATAACATTGACTTAAGCCTCCCCCAAGCTAGAGTGATACTTTCTCCTTCACGAGGCCAAAAATTACATATATATATATATAATTCCAATCACGATGAACTAGATGCATATGATAATTTCTTTTGGTGAAATTCCAATCTCAATCGATTCTCATTCCAAGATCCAATATCATCGCATAGCATATACCATGTCAATGCTTTTCCCTTCAAAGATAAAGGGAAAACCTTCTTCTTAACTTCATCTCCGGGTAAACCTGAAAGCTTAAACAATCCACAAATTTCATCCACATGTATCAGATGCATATTGGGATGCTTAGTTTCGTCTCCTGCATAAGGATTAGCTAGCAGTTGTTCTATCATACTCGAAGGAATTTCAAAACCAACATTTTCAGTAGGTGCAGTAGGTTGAGGGGCAACTCTTTGTGTTTCTGGTCGAAGTGAAGATACCCTGAACAAACCCCTCAAAGGATTGTTTTCCATAGTGACAAGTGACAATAAATTTCAGCATGCAATATAAATTTTCGTTACTGGTTTCCACTCGCCAAGAGCGCTTTACTCCTCGGCAACGGCACCAGAAAAGAGTCTTGATGACCCAAAAGTATAGGGGATCAATCGTAGTCCTTCCGATAAGTAAGAGTGTCAAACCCAACAAGGAGCAGAAGGAAATTACAAGTGGTTTTCAACAAGGTAATTTCTCCAAGGATTGAAATTGTTGGTAACAGGTAGTTTGGTAGCAAGATAGTTTGTAATGAGAAAGTAATGGTAATGGTTAATAAAGTGCAACAAGATAGCCCAATCCTTTTGTAGCAAAGGACGGGCCACAACGGTCTCTTATAATAAGCAAAGCGTTCTTGAGGGCACACGGGAATTTCATTTAGTCACTTTCATCATGTTGGTTTTATTTGTGTTCGCTACTTTGATAATTTGATATGTGGGTGGACCGGTGCTTGGGTGTTGTTCTTACTTGAACAAGCCTCCCACTTATGATTAAACCCCTCGCAAGCATCGACAACTAAGAGAAAAGTATTTAGACAAAATCTAACCATAGCATTAAACATATGGATCCAAATCAGTCCCTTACGAAATAGCGCATAAACTAGGGTTTAAGCTTTGTCACATCATCAAAATATCAAAAACATGTCAAATTCACATGATTACTTGCAACATGACTTCTCCCGTGACCTCAAGAACAAAAGTAACTACTCACAAATGATACTCATGCTCAAGATCAGAGGGGTATTAAATAGCATAATGGATCTGAACATATAATATTCCACCAAATAAACCATATAGTAATCAACTACAATTTGTAATCAACACTATTAGTCACCTATAGGTACCAATCTGAGGTTTCAGTACAAAGATTGAACACAAAATATGAACTAGGGTTAGAGATGAGATGGTGTTTGTCGGTGTCAAAACCGGCAGATCTCGGGTAGGGGGTCCCGAACTGTGCGTCTAGGCCGGATGGTAACAGGAGATAGGGGACACTTTGTTTTACCCAGGTTCGGGCCCTCTCGATGGAGGTAAAACCCTACTCCTGCTTGATTAATATTGATGATAGGGGTAGTACAAGAGTAGATCTACCACGAGATCAAGGAGGCTAAACCCTAGAAGCTAGCCTATGGTATGATGGTATGATTGTTGTGTATAGAGTTGATTCTGTCCTACGGACTACAACCCTCCGGTTTATATAGACACCGGATAGGGTTAGGGTTACACAGAGTCGGTTACAATGGTAGGATATCTTGAATATCACATCGCCAAGCTTGCCTTCCACGCCAAGGAATGTCCCATCCGGACACGGGACGAAGTCTTCCATCTTGTATCTTCATAGTCCAGGAGTCCGGCTGAAGGTATAGTCCGGCTACCCAAACACCCCCTAATCCAGGACTCCCTCAGTAGCCCCTGAACCAGGCTTCAATGACGACGAGTCCGGCGCGCAAAATCGTCTTCAGCATTGCAAGGCGGGTTCCTCCTCCAAGTCCTTCATAGAAGATCGTAATCACCAAGAGTATTGTTCGGCTCTGTAAGATAAGTTTCCACATATTGCCATAGAGAGAATAATATTAACACAAATCAAATCTGCTGACGTATTCTGCAGTGCACCATCACGTTACAGCCAAGTCCTTTACTCGAATCGTTTTTACTTTTCCACCTCAGCACGTTTTGCGAGGCGGTTTCCTTGGCACGTCTTGTCAAAGCAGAGATCGTGTACCCCCCTTTCATGGGATTCTCATCAATACAGACGTGGGTAACCCAATCATGCCCGTTAGCACTCTTTCTCGATTAAAGGTGAGTCCCAAACGGTAACGGGGAGGGCTCTTGGTATTCGACCTCTTAAAGAGACCAAGGCCTTACTCCTTTTTTCCAATCTCAAACGAGTTCGCCCGTCACCTCGAGTTCCAACACCCTAGGCTTCAGATTCCGGGCGCTTCGGACCTTCAACAATGTCCGGCTCCGACCTTCAAGGCCGATGGATGCCTTCCTCCGTCACGGAGGAAGACGTGCTAAAGTTGAGAGAGGCTAAGTTCTTGACCGCCGAAATTCCGCATAGGTTGCCTGCTCAAGGGCAGGCTATTCCCAATCCCCAGCCCGGCGAGAGCGTAGTGTTCATGTCTCACCTCCTTCAGGGGTTAGGCTTCCCGATAGATCCCTTCGTGAGGGGGCTGCTGTTTTATTACGGGCTAGAATTTCATGACTTAGCCCGGAGTCTATCCTCCACATTTCCTCATTCATCATCATGTGCGAAGCATTCCTCTGTGTTACCCCTCACTTTGGATTATGGCTCAAGACTTTTGGAGTGGATCCGAAGATGATCGAGGGACGGCACGCAGAGTGCGGAGGTCCCGTCGTAAGTAAGAATGCTGATGCTCTATGGCCCGAGGGCTCCTTTCAAGAGGAGCTCGGCTTGTGGCAACGAGAGTGGTTCTATATCACCGCTCCCAGGAGCGCCAAGTGGGCGGCGCCTCCTGCCTTTCGCTCGGGTCCCCCACCACGGCTAGCGTCATGGGTTAATAAAGGATTAGATTGGGGGTTATCCAAAGACATGCCCCTGTTGCAGGGCCGCATCAAGGATCTCTTAGAAGGAGACCTCAGCCTGGTCAAGGTGACGCAGGACATGCTGATTCGCCGAATATTGCCCGGCAAACGTCGCCCCCTTCGCCTATGGAAGTTTAATCCAGTGGGACCGCGAGCTCTCCAGAACTTCATGGGTGCAACGCCCGTGGAGATGTATCGACTGTTCTTCGGATCACAAGAGATGTGTCCGGACTTAACCGAGGACACAGGTCTAACCTGCAATCACCCGGATACTCAAGTAAGCAACCTTGTGCCCGGATCTTCTATCCGTATAATTGTCATAAACTTGCCCCTAAAGGAGCCATCTTTTTAAACAGGAGTGGATAGCGAAGGCAAAGCTGATCAGGTGTCCGGCTCCCCTTCCTGAAACCAGGCCGGATCCCGTGCTGGTCAGGATGCTGGAGATAGTGCCTTTGGAGGGGGAGGAAAAGGAAGCTATGGCCTCCTCGAAGGAGGCTGCCCCAAAGGGAGGAACCGACAATTCCTTTCTCGAGGGGAAGAAGAGAGCCGCCTCTGACGACCCGGAAACCATGGTCTTGAAACGGGGGAGAAAATCCTCGTTAGAGGGTCCGACGCCGAGGAATTCCTCGGCCGGACTATGCCCTCAGGGGGATCAGCCCTCCAGCGAGCCGTAAGTAGAGAGAGGTTTTCCTTTTGAGGGATGAGAGAAATCTTTGATTTATATCTGAGAAGATTAACCGAAATCTTACCTTGTAGCTCGGACCTCAGCCCTTCTCAGCAGAGCTCGTCTTCGGGGGATCTTCTTCCGGAGATGATGGAGAGCAGGACGCCTCCCCCTGCCGTGCCGCCTAGCGAGGCAGGTGACCCTGAGGTGTCGTCGCGGAGGGTTTCTCCTAATCCGGCAGGGGAGGAAGGTGGCAGTACGGCCCCCCGAAGTTCTCCGCGTCCGGCCTTCGAAAGAGGCCATAGGACAAGTCCGGCACCGTCCGGTGCTCGGCTGGAGGAGCTAAAGATTCTGCTGGGGCGAGCTTCTATCTCAGAGGAGCACCGTGCATTGATGGGCACGGTGATCGAAAGGATTTCATCCGCAGAAGATAGATTGCATGAGGCCGTCAAAAGCTTGGTGACGGGTTTTGAGGTATGTTAGATGATGTACACTTTTGTCAGTTGCGTATAAGTAAGATGCACCCTGTGTAGATAGTAGCCCCTGAGACTCTGCACGTCATCAAGAAATGACGGCACGCGGAGGATCATAATCCCAGGTCTAAGATGTCGCCTTTGAATTTAGGTGGCGAGGTGTTCGGAATCGAGCCGAACTGACGAATTTGCCGAACTAAAGCGGCAACTGGACGTGGCAGATGCCGACATCGCGCTTGTCAACAAGCGGCTTGATGAGGCTCAAGGTATGTAATTCTTCGGGCGGCGCCAGGTAAGAGGAGCTTCATGTCAGTATCTTACAATGTGTGTGCTTGACGCAGATGGTACGGCCGCCGTGGAGACTCTTAGGGCAGGACTTGCCCGAGCTAAGGAGCAAGCCAGAAGAAGCGATGCGGTTGCCCGGAAGGCCCTTGAAGAACTGAGGGCCGAACAGGCTGCTCATTGCCGAAGCCAAGAGGAGGTGGCCGAGATGGCCAAAAAGTTAAAAAGCGCTACCGACCATTGCAGACTTCTTGAAAAAGAAGACCAGGCGAAACAGACGGACTTAGAGAAGGCCGTCGCCAATGCCAAGGACGCGTGCTCTGCGATGAGAGCTGCGAAGGAGGAGCTGCGTCAGGCCGAACATATTGTGGCTGGAAAGCCCTTTATGCTGTGAAGGAAGGTTTGTGATCCGAAGTTTGCTCCGTTGGACCGGATGTGGAGTGTGGAGGACACCTATCTGGATTTGGCAGCAAGTGCTGCTGATGCGACTGAACACTTTCGAGATCAGAAAGATCGCGAAGTGGAAAGGCTTTTCTGGTCGTAGTTTCACAATCCAGAGCATCCACTGGCAGTGGATGATCATTTGGCTCAATGGGCCGAACTGAATAGGTTGTCTGGACTCGCCATGAAGTACGTCGTGAGTCACCTGTGGCCGGGGAGTTCGGAGCCGAAGAGTTATTTTGGCTTGGTGCAGCAATTCCTTGACGCGGTGCCGCATATAAATGCAATCAAGAGGTCGGCATGCATAGAGGGCGCTAGGATGGCTCTAGCCCGTGTTAAGACATACTGGGCAGAGATGGAGACCACCGTTGTTGCGTCCCGAGATTCAGACCAAAGCCGAGTACCCTCCGAGCACTATTTTCAGGAAGTTCTTGAAGGCACTCGTGTAATAGAGACGCAGTGCCCGAAAGATGCTATGTTATGATAGCATATGTAATTATAAAGTAATATTTTGATAAACTGTAGTGGGCTTTTTTTATACTTGTGCCTCCAAGTATTGTAAACACCTTCTATGCGGCCGTTTTAAGATGGCAGTCGTTGGCTTTAGCCCCCACGCACATAGTGCGGGGGTGCTCACAGAAGACACATTTTCACACTTAACCCAACGTCTTGGTCCTACAAAGGAGGTGATAGCGCAGCGGGCTAGGCAACCAGACTTTAATGCTTTAACACTTTCACTTAGCCATAGGAGTTTGAAAATGAGACTCTTTAGGTGGCTCGTTGGTGGCAACTGCGCTCGTCCGAATTCGGGGCGCGTATGTGCCTCAGCGGGAAGCGGCCCTTCGTTAAAGCGGAGGAATTCGATAGATTCTGATCGGTCATTGAGTGGCTGACCAGTCTCACGCTACATCATGACAGTCAGTTTTCGGCTTTCTCTACTGAGGTGCTCGCCCTAGCCGAACCGGGGGCACAATCGCAGTAGTTCTCCTGGTGCTACCTTAGCCGATAGAGCAAAACGTAAGGTAGCCGAACTCAGGAGCCGGGCAACCCAACATTTGACCAAAGACATGATTCGGAGCTGATGCATATAATGCCAAAACTCGCGACTCCGAACACTCCCTAAGGCGTTCGGTCTTTATGAGTGCGGGCCAAACAACACTCTTTATTAAAAAAGCCCCTAGTGTCCAGGTACGTGCAAAAATTCTGACGTGGCCACATGCGAAGATGCCAGCATCCTCCTTGGTTATACTGGAAAGAAAAACCAGGGGATGTTTAGCAACAAGAGACAGTAAAAAAGGTTTACGCAGGGTCTTAATCTAAAAAGAATCCTTTAGGACGGGTCCCTACTGCACATCTGCGCCTGTGTCTTCGTTATGCCGTATCCTAGACGGGCGCCGCATGACGTTCATCTGTAAAAGAGAGGAACTGAGTTTGAGAGCGGGTCGTGCCAAAAAAGTTAAACATAAGCAAAATATAAAGTAAGATATGGAAGTTTGAGCTTTATTGTCTCTTATTGTATATGCGTGGAGCCCCTTGTGCGGGGGTATATGGCTTCTAGGCCTGCCTCAATGATGATTTTGCACCGAACTCGTCTATCCGCGTTCATGGTCTTCAAATGACCTATTTTGAAGTTTTTTGGCCGGTGAGGCCATTTTGCTGTGGGGCTGTTAAAGCGGCCGCACTGTCCTCCGCTTGGGGAGGCGCACTTTAGTGCTTTCCCATCAAAGAGATGATGCCTCGTGGACCGGGCATCTTAAGCGTAAGAGATGCATAATGCGGTATTGCGTTAAATCGAGCGAAAGCTTCGCGTCCCAGTAGTGCTTGATAGCGACTTGAGAACGGGACGACGTGGAAAGTCAGCTTTTCGCAGCGGAGGTTATCGGCAGAGCCGAATGTGACTGTGAGCCGGAGAAAACCCGTACAATGGGTGTCCGGACTGGGTATTACCCCTTGAAAGGAGGTTTTGCTGCGACGGATTCTTGCTGGGTTTATCCCCATGTGCTGTATTGCATCCTGATATATCAGGTTTAGTCCGCTGCCGCCGTCCATAAGGACATTTGAAAACTTGAGTCCGCCAATTATTGGATCGAGTATCAAGGCAGTCCATCCTGCATTCTTGATATTCCTAGAATAATCCAGCTGCTCGAAGGTGATCGGCTTTGACAACCAGTGGCAGGATCCTTTGGGGATGGGCCGTGTGGTGCGTACCTTTACGGGCACCGCATGTTTTGTTATGTGAAGTGAGTTCACTGTTTTTACTTCTTGCGGGAAGTTCTTTTGTTTCCTGGTGCTCTGCTGTTGGGGTTCGTCCTCGTCTTCACTTGGTGTGTCGAGCCCCTTGTGTTCGGCATTGAGTCTACCGAATTGTTTGAAGACCCAACAGTCTCTGTGGGTATGGTTCGCAGGCTTCGCTGGAGTACTGTGTATCTGACATATTCTGTCCAGGATTTTATTTAGGTTGGATGGATCGTCCCTGTTATCCTGGGGGGGGGGGGCGATTTTTCCTGATTTTGTCGTGAGCCTTTGAATCCAGCGTTAACTACCGTGCTCTTCGGACTTTTGTCCTTAGTCCAACGACGGTCCTTGTTGCGTCGCGGTCTTCTGTTTTCATCCCTGGTTTCAGATGTACTTGGGTCGCTGGGGCTGCACCTTGCCAACCAGCTGCCCTCTCCTGCACAAAAGCGGGTCATGAGGCTTGTAAGTGCGGCCATTGTTCTTGGTTTTTCTTGGCCGAGGTGTCTGGCGAGCCATTCGTCTCGGACGTTATGCCTGAAAGCTGCTAAGGCTTCGGCGTCCGGACAGTCGACTATCTGATTCTTTTTAGTGAGGAATCTATTCCAGAACTGCCGAGCTGATTCTCCGGGTTGTTGAGTTATGTGACTAAGATCGTCTGCATCCGGAGGACGGACATAGGTCCCTTGAAAGTTTGCTCGGAAGGCATCCTCGAGTTCTTCCCAGCTTCCAATTGTGTTTTCTGGAAGGCTTTTAAGCCAATGTCGGGCTGGCCCTTTAAGCTTAAGGGGTAGATATTTTATGGCGTGGAGATCATCTCCTCTAGCCATGTGTATGTGGAGGATATAGTCCTCGATCCAGACTCCAGGGTCTGTTGTTCCATCATATGCCTCTATGTTTACGGGTTTGAATCCTTCTGGGAATTCATAGTCCAAGACCTCATCGGTGAAACATAGGGGGTGTGCGGCACCCCTGTATTTGGGTATGCCGGATTCTGATGATGGCTTCATAGCGTTGCTTACGAGAGCTTGCTTTCTTGGCCCATACATGGACCTGACTGGGCCATAATGCGAATCCTTAAGTGCGTCGCATGCCGATTGAGGTGCGGCGCCGTTTGTCGCTTTATGGGGTCGTCCATCCGACCGTGTGGCTTTTTCATTTTCCGAATGCGAGAGCTCTAGGGCCTCTTCGTCGAATTCAGGCAGTAGCTTTCTTTTCAGATAGCTTCTTGTGTGGCGAGTGTCGCCGTATTTATCTGTGGCATTGATTACCTTGCTCCATCTGATCCAGAGTGCGTCTTCCGCTGTTTTTAGCTTCCGCTTCTGCTTTTTTAGGCTGTGTGCAGTTGCAACGAGCCTCTCATGGAGATTCTTCTGCTCCGTGAGTTTATTCGGCGTGAGGTCATCCGGAATGCCGTTTTCGCCGGAGGAGGGATGTTCGGTTTCTCTATCCGTGTTGCCCTGTTCGAACGGTTGCTCTAAGGCCTGCCCGTCGTTTACCGGCTCGTCCTGCTCTATGGCTGGGTTTGTGTCAAGGTGGTGCTTGGGTCGGCGTTTACGCCGACGCCTTGATTGCTTTTCGGGGGGTTGATCTCTCGTCCCCTCCCCTTTTTCCTCGTTGTCGTCTCCCTTAGGGGTGTCCACCATGTACACCTCGTGAGATGAGGTGGCTGTCCAATGCCCTATGGGCGTTGGTTCGTCGGTATCTCCTCTATCGGCATGCATGCTGTTGATGTCTTCGGAGCCGAAGTCAGGCATGTTGGTTAAATCGTCGACAGTGGCTATAAAGTGGTTGGTGGGTGGGTTTTGGATTTCTTCATCGTCCGCATCCCAACTTTGCTGACCGTAGTCCAGCCAGAGCTCCCTTGACAACGAGAGAGACTTTAGAAAATTCAGGATGTCACCGAAGGGCGAGTGCTGAAAGATGCCTGCGGCGGTGAACTCCATCATCGGTGCCCGATCGGATTCGATTGGCAGGGGCGCGGGGGGTTCGGAGTCTGGGGTGGAGTCCGGACCCTTGGAGTCACAGGTTGTGCAGAGTGCGGGGCTGGCGTTCGGCTCGATCGCTTTTGGGATCACAGCCCCTGAGGTGACGTCCAACCGCTCATCCTCGATTGGCGCAGCGAGCTCCGAATCAATGGTCGGAACCAGTGCGTGTGCAACCTCCAAAGCGCTGTTCGGCGGCAGAGCTATATCATGCCCATCGAGACAGTGCGGCGCGCTTGGCTGTGGCTTGAATCCGTCGAAGATCAAGTCCCCATGGGTGTCAGCCATGTAGTTTAGGCTTCCAAGCCTGGCCTGATGGCCAGGGGCGTAGCCTTCGATCTGCTCAAGGTGGCCAAGCGAATTGGCCCGCAGTGCGAAGCCGCCGAAGACTAAGATCTGTCCAGGGAGAAGAGTCTCAACCTGGACTGCATCGTTATTGATGATCGAAGGAGCCATCGAGCCTAAATGCGACGACACAGAGGAACTCTCAATGAAAGCACCAATGTCGGTGTCAAAACCGGCAGATCTCGGGTAGGGGGTCCCGAACTGTGCGTCTAGGCCGGATGGTAATAGGAGACAGGGGACACTTTGTTTTACCCAGGTTCGGGCCCTCTTGATGGAGGTAAAACCCTACTCCTGCTTGATTAATATTGATGATAGGGGTAGTACAAGAGTAGATCTACCACGAGATCAAGGAGGCTAAACCCTAGAAGCTAGCCTATGGTATGATTCTTGTGTATGGAGTTGATTCTGTCCTACGGACTACAACCCTCCGGTTTATATAGACATCGGATAGGGTTAGGGTTACACAGAGTCGGTTACAATGGTAGGAGATCTTGAATATCGCATCGCCAAGCTTGCCTTCCACGCCAAGGAAAGTCCCATCCGGACACGGGACGAAGTCTTCCATCTTGTATCTTCATAGTCCAGGAGTCTGGCTGAAGGTATAGTCCGGCTACCAGAACACCCCCCTAATCCAGGACTCCCTCAGTGTCGTTGAAGATGTTGATGGAGATTGGCCTCCCAAACATGAGAGGGTTGTTGGTGATGACAATGGCTTCGATTTCCCCCTCCGGGAAGGAAGTTCCCCTGGCAAAATTGCTCCGCCCGAGGGCAAAAGTGCTCATGCCCAAGTTCCGCCTCAAGATGGCGGCGCTCCGTCCTGAAGTCCTCTTTTTTTCTAGGTCTGGTGTCTTGTGGGCACCAGGCAGCCCCTCTCTGGTAGCTATTTGCTCCAATATTCATTATATATTCCAAAATAATTCTCTGTTAAATTTTAGCTCATTTCAAGATGTGCAGAATAAGTATCTCTGACATAACTTTTTCAGGTCTAGAATTCCAGTTGCCGGTATTCTCCCTCTTTATGTAAACCTTGCATATTATGAGAGAAAAGGCATTATAATTACTCAATAAAGCATTATTATGCATACGAATATTATAAATAATTGTAGTAAAACATGATGCAAAATGGACGTATCAGCGCCGGCTGTCCGTCGCTCCTGTTAAAATTTTATATTCGTGTAATGGATCCCTTAGTGTAATGTCAGTATGTCAGTGCGCTCTGTTAAGCATTCACAAATATAAGAATGTTCTTGTTAAGCTTGTCTGAATCTCTAAATCTGATTTGTTTGACGCTGCTGCATTCTATTTTTCTAGGGTCACTACATCACAGTCCCTTCTGTTACGTAGAAAATGTCAGGTCAAATAGCCGAGGCTCTACCCATAGGAAAACACACCCACATAGATGAAATGGCTCGTACGATGCATATTGAATGGTGGCTCTCGAGTATGACTCCCACAGACGACACTATATTCCACCCTTTGTTATGCCACTAAACCAGACACTTTTAGGTGGGTCCTGGGTTGTCCCACACGTCAATATATTCCACCCTTTTGTCACAATAAACCAGACACTGATAGGTGGATCCCGGCGTGTCCCACACACCAGTATATGAGCCATGTAATGATCAACAACTTTAACCCAACGGAAATGCTCTATTTTGGGCATTTTAGAGTGCAGGCTGAGTGGAGGAGGGCAAAAGTGAGGGATGTTAGTTGGGCGGGGCAAAACTGGGGAGTACTAAGCAACCAGAGGCACAAAAATAGAAATACCATGATTTATAATTTATTAGTGAGAAGAAACTAACATATATCATATAACAACAAAGTTTGACTCTTCCTATGCATTGGCATGTCATAAAAGAACAATTCATGCACACAAAGTAAAGGACAATACATAGCATAAGCAATTTCTTGAAATTTTACCGCATTAGAAATATAGAGAGGTGGAGATGTGATTCCTATCTCATAATAATTTCAAGTATGAGCAACAAGCACGTGCATATTATACCAATTAAAATCATCATGTGCAATAGTAAAACACAACCCATCAATATAAACCTTAATAAGTGCAAACTTCTCTGATATAGTGTAGTGGGGAGAATTCAAAAAGATAATAGGACTATCAAGTCTGGGTGCAATAGCAAAAATTTGTTTTTTAACATAAGGAACTATAGGAAGTTCATCTTCATAAGCATCATCAATATTGGCATCATGGCCATAATCATAGCAAGCACCAAATTCATCAAAAAAGATACTTCAGTCGAATCAGCGAGATCACAACACCGGTAAGCATGAAGGGAAATTAAACAATGTATGAGTTAAAGAGTTACTCTCATTACAAGGTGGGCACGGGTAGCTAATCCGCTCTTCCTCCTTTTGTTCTTCGCTCTCCTCCTCATCTTTTTAATCTAATGAGCTCACAATTTCATCAATTTCTTCTTACATAGAAGCCTGGCAAATATTAATCTCTTCCTGGGCAGGAGACATTCTTGATGGAAATATGCCCTAGAGGCAATAATAAAATGGTTATTATTATATTTCCTTAATCATGATAAAGGTTTATTATTCATGCTAGAATTGTATTGACCGGAAACTTAAAATACATGTGTGGATACATAAACAAATACCGTGTCCCTAGTGATCCTCTACTAGACTAGCTCGTTGATCAAAGATGTTTAAGGTTTCCTAACCATAGACATGAGTTGTCATTTGATAATGGGATCACATCATTAGGAGAATGATGTGATGGACAAGACCCATCCGTTAGCTTAGTATATGATCATTCAGTTTATTGCTACTGCTTTCTTAATGTCAATACACATTCCTTCGACCATGAGATCATGCAACTCCCAGATACTGGAGGAATACCTTGTGTGCTATCAAAAGTCACAACATAACTGGGTGATCATAAAGATGCTCTACAGGTATCTCCAAAGGTGTCTGTTGAGTTGGCGTGAATCGAGATTGGGATTTGTCACTTCGTATGACAGAGAGGTATCTGTGGGCCCTCTCGGTAATACACATCACAAGAATCTTGCAAGAAAAGTGACTAAGGACTTAGTTGCAAGATTATGTATTACAGAACGAGTAAGAGAGTTGCCGGTAACGAGATTGAACTAGGTATAGAGATACCGACGATCGAATCTCCAGCAAGTAACATACCGACAGACAAAGGGAATTATGTATGTTGTCATAAGGTTCAACTGATGAAAGGTCTTCGTGGAATATGTAGGAATCAATATGGGCATCTAGGTACCGCTATTGTTTATTGACCAAAGAGGTGTCTCGGTCATGACTACATAATTCCTGAACCCGCAGGGTCGCACGCTTAACGTTCGTTGACGCTAGAGTAGTATTGGGATATTTGATGAGTAGTAACCAAATGTTGTTCGGAGTCCCGAATGTCACGAGGAGTCTTAGAATGGTCGATAGGTAAATATTTATATATGGGAAGTCATATTTTGGCTTCCGAAAAAGGTGCAGTTTTTTAGGTATTGTACTAGGAAGCTTCCAGAAGGTTGCAGAGGATTCTGGAGGGATCCAGAAGTCCACAAGTGGGTCCACCATGACCCAAAGGCTAGCATAGGCTGCGGGGAGGTGCCCTGGCCTTATTGGGCTAGGCGCATCAAGTCCTCAAAAGCACATGTGGCTAGGGAAGGCAAAAAAGGAAGGAGTCCTAGTAGGAATAGGATTGGACTTGGAGTCCAAGTCCTCTCCCCCTTAGCTACGCCCTAGGGCTTGGAGGGGCTGTTTCCCACACTCATCCACCTATATACAGAGGGGAGGGGCACCCAAAGAGGACACAACAAGCTCTTGGTACCCCTCTCTCTCCCGTTACTCCATAGTTCCATTGACTCGTCCCGGCGACGCTTAGCGAAGCGTTGTCGGTGCTCCACCACCACCATCATCACCATGTTGTCATGTTGGTTGTGATCCCATCTACTTCCGCTCTCCCGCTTGCTGGATCAAGAAGGAGGATACTTCATCGGGAAGCACGTGTGCAAAACTCGGAGGTGCCGTCCATTCGGCACTAGATCGGTTGGATCATGAAGAGTACGACTACATCAATCATGTGATAAATGCTTCCCCTTAGCAATCTACAAGGGTATGTAGATGCTCTCCCCCTCTTGTAGTTGTGCATCTCCATGGAATCTTGTGTGTGCGTAGAATTTTTTGTTTTCCATTCAACGTTTCCCAACAGTGGCATCATGAGCCAGGTCTATGCGTAGTTGATATGCACGAGTAGAACACAAAGGAGTTGTGGGCTGTGATGGTCATACTGCTTACCAACAATGTCTTATTTTGATTCGGTGGAATTGTGGGATGAAGCGGCCCGGACCAACCTTACATGTCCACGTACATGAGATCGGTTCCACCGACTGACATGCAACTTGTTTTGCATAAAGGTGGCTTGCGGGTGTATGTTTCTCCTACTTTAGTTGAATCAAATTTGACTACGGCCGGTCCTTGAAGAAGGTTAAAACAACAAACTTGATAATCACCATTGTGTTTTTTTTGCATAGTTAAGAACGGTTCTTGCTAGAAGCCCGTAGCAGCCACGTAAAACTTGCAACAACAAAGTAGAAGACGTCTAACTTGTTTTTGCAGGGCATGTTGTGATGTGATATGGTCAAGACGTGATGTGATATACGTTATTGTATGAGATGATCATGTTTTGTAATATCGACAACCGGAAAGAGCCTTTGGGTTGTCTCTTAATTATTGTATCAAGATGCAAGCGCCATGTAATTGCTTTACTTTATCGCTATGCGTTAGCAATAGTAGTAGCAATAGTTGGTGAGACAACCCCGATGCAACAATGGATATCAAGGTGTCGAGTCGGTGACGATGGAGATCACAATGATGCTTTGAAGATGGAGATCAAAAGCACAGGATGATGAAGGCCATATCATGTCACATATTTTGATTACATGTGATGTTTATCATGCATCTCATTTTTCTTAGAATGACGGTAGAATTATAAGATGATCCCTTCACTAAATTTCAAGATAAAAGAGTTCTCCCCGAGTATGCACCGATAACCCACAAGTATAGGGGGTCACAACAGTTTTTGAGGGTAGAGTATTCAACCCAAATTTATTGATTCAACACAAGGGGAGCCAAAGAATATTCTCAATCATTAACAGTTGAGTTGTCAATTCAACCGCACCTAAAAGACTTAATATCTGCAACAAAGTATTTAGTAGCAAAGTAATATGATAGTAGCGGTAACAGTGGCAAAAGTAATGGTAGCAGTTTTGGTTTTATAGTGATTGTAACAGTAGCAACGGAAATGTAAATAAGCGAAGAATAATATGCGAAAAGCTCGTAGGCATTGGATCGATGATGGAGAATTATGTCGGATGCAATTCCTCATGTAAAAGTTATAACCTAGGGTGACACAAAACTAGCTCCAGTTCATCAATGTAATGTAGGCATGTATTCCGAATATAGTCATACGTGCTTATTGAAAAGAACTTGCAGGACATCTTTTGTCCTACCCTCCCGTGGCAGCGGGGTCCTAATGGAAACTAAGGGATATTAAGGCCTCCTTTTAATAGATTACCAGACCAAAGCATTAGCATTTAGTGAATACATGAACTCCTCAAACTACGGTCATCACCGGTAAGTATCCCGATTATTGTCACTTCGGGGTTAATGGATCATAACACATAATAGGTGACTATTGACTTGCAAGATAGGATCAAGAACTCACATATATTTATGAAAACATAATAGGTTCAGATCTGAAATCATGGCACTCAGCCCCTAGTGATAAGCATTAAGCATAGCAAAGTCATAGCAACATCAATCTCAGAACATAGTGGATACTAGGGATCAAACCCTAACAAAACTAACTCGATTACATGATAAATCTCATCCAACCCATCACCGTCCAGCAAGCCTACGATGGAATTACTCAGGCACGGCAGTGAGCATCATGAAATTGGTTATTTTTGGAAGGTTGATGATGACGATGGCGATGGATTCCCCTCTCCGGAGCTCCGAACGGACTCGAGATCAGCCCTCCCGAGAGAGTTTAGGGCTTGGCAGCGGCTCCGTATTGTAAAACGCGATGAATCCTTCTCTCTGATTTTTTTCTCCCCGAACACGAATATATGGAGTTGGAGGTGAGGCCGGTGGAGCACCAAGGGGCCCACGAGGCAGGGGGCGCGCTCAGGGGGTAGGCGCGCCCCCACCCTCATGGACAGGGTGTGGGCCCCCTGGCCTTGATTCTTTCGTCAGTATTTTTTATTAATTCCAAAAATAATCTTCGTTGATTTTCAGGTCATCCGGAGATCTTTTATTTCTGCACAAAAATAACACCATGGCAATTCTGCTGAAAACAACGTCAGTCCGGGTTAGTTCCATTCAAATCATGCAAGTTAGAGTCCAAAACAAGGGCAAAAGTGTTTGGAAAAGTAGATACGGCAGAGATATCAACTCCCCCAAGCTTAAACCTTTGCTTGTCCTCAAGCAATTCAGTTGACAAATTGAAAGTGATAAAGAAAAACTTTTACAAACTCTGTTCGCTCTTGTTGTTGTAAATATGTAAAGCCAGCATTCAAGTTTTCAGCAAAGATTATGAACTAACCATATTCACAGTAACATTTAGGTCTCACATTTACTCATATCAATGGCATAATCAACTAGCGAGCAATAATAATAAATCTCGGATGACAACACTTTCTCAAAACAATCATAATATGATATAACAAGATGGTATCTCTCTAACCCTTTCCGAGACCACAAAACATAAATGCAGAGCACCTCTGAAGATCAAGGACTGACTAAACATTGTAATTCATGGTAAAAGAGATCCAGCCATAGTCATACTCAATATAAATTAATAGTAATGAATGCAAATGACAGCGGTGCTCTCCAACTAGTGCTTTTTAATAAGAGGGTGATGACTCAACATAAAAGTAAATAGATAGTCCCTTCGCAGAGGGAAGCAGGGATTTGTAGAGGTGCCAGAGCTCTGTTTTGAAATAGAGATGAATAATATTTTGAGTGCTATACTTTCATTGTCAACATAACAACCGAGAGATCTCGATATCTTCCATGCTACACACACTATAGGTGGTTCCCAAGCAGAATGGTAAAGTTTAGACTCCCCCACCACCAATAAGCATCAATCAATGGCTTGCCCAAAACAATGGGTGCCTCCAACTAACAACAATCCTGGGGGAGTTTTGCTTGCAATTATTTTGATTTGATTTGCTGAAAGCCTGGGACTGGGCATCCCGGTGACCAGCCATTTTCTCGTGAATGAGGAGCGGAGTCCACTCCACTTGAGAACAACCCACCTAGCATGGGAGATACAGACATCCCTAGTTGATACATGAGCCATTCGAGCATATAAAACAGAATTTCATTTGAAGGTTTAGAGTTTGGCACATACAAATTTACTTGGAACGGCAGGTAGATACCGCATATAGGTAGGTATGGTGGACTCATATGGAATAACTTTGGGATTTATGGAGGTGGATGCACAAGCAGTATTCCCGCTTAGTACAAGTGAAGGCTAGAAAAAGACTGGGAAGCGACCAGCTAGAGAGCGACAACAGTCATGAACATGGATTAAAATTAATCAACACTGAGTGCAAGCATGAGTAGGATATAATTCACCATGAACATAAATATCGTGGAGGCTATGTTGATTTGTTTCAACTACATGCATGAACATGTGCTAAGTCAAGCCACTTAAATTATTCAAAGGAGGATACCACCCTATCATACCACATCACAACCATTTTAATAGCATGTTGGCACGCAAGGTGAACCATTATAAACTCCTAGCTAATTAAGCATGTCATAAGCAACTATAATCTCTAATTGTCATTGCAAACATGTTCCATTCATAATAGGTTGAATCAGGAACGATGAACTAATCATATTTACAAAAACAAGAGAGGTCGAGTTCATACCAGCTTCTCTCATCTCAATCAGTCCATCATATATTGTCATTATTGCCTTTCACTTGCATGACCAAACGGTGTGGAAAATAATAATAGTGCACGTGCATTGGACTAAGCTGGAATCTACAAGCATTCAATACGCAGGAGAAGACAAGGTAATATGGCTCTTGGTTAAATTAACAATAATGCATATGAGAGCCATTTAACATTTTCATCATGGTCTTCTCCTCTCAACCCCCAAAGAACAAGAAAAGAAATAAAACTATTTACACGGGAAAGCTCCCAACAAGCAAAAGAAGAATGATAAATATTTTTGGGTTTTCTCTTAATTACTACTACAGGCATGGAAAGTAAACTAGCTAAAAGCTACAACTATTTTTTGGGTTTTTCTTAAGGTTATTCAAACACACAAGAAGAAAGGAGAAAAAGGAAAATAAACTAGCATGGATAATACAATGAAAAAGTATGAGTACCGACAACTAGCATGAGTGTGTGAACATGAATGTAATGTCGGTGAGAAATACGTACCCCCCAAGCTTAGGCTTTTGGCCTAAGTTGGTCTATGCCCATGGATGGCCAGGTGGATATCCGAAGTTGAAGCAAGGGTCGTACTGAGATGCATTAGCTACTGCCTGTAGGGCTGCAGCTTGGAGGCGGGCTGCCTCCGTCCTCCTCTCATACTCGTTCACCTATTCCCTGGTTATAACATATCTCCCTTTTGTCTGAATGTCAAAGAAAGTAGGAGCAGGGAGAGCGACATGATAGGTACGTCGTCTGTCAAAGATTAGTCAGTACTAGAGGAACTGATTGTTCCTCTCAACAAACTGATGACGAACCATATCATCATAATCTAGATAAGGAGTCAAAGCAATATCATCTCCACATATGGGTATCTCAAGAAAGTTAGCTATACGAGTTGCATAAATTCCACCAGAGAAATATCCATGAATACTATTATTATGCAACCTATGTGCACCAATGGCCCCCCAAGTTGTATTGTTTATCCCCTAATACAGCACTCTTGAGAACACTAAGATCTGGAACGCACATGTGACATGCCTCGTCCTTATCATTAATGCATCTACCTATAAAGAGAGCAAAATAATGTATGGCAGGAAAATGAATGCTCCCTTGGTGGCTTGTGTGATCTCCCTAGATTCCCTCACAGTTATACTAGCAAGAAAGTCTTTATATTTAGATTTGCGGGGCTCACTAACATTACCCCACTGCGGGAGTTTACAAGCAGTATTAAAATCCTCTAAATCCATGGTATAAGATTTATCATAAAGATCAAACAGGACAGTTTGAGAATTGCGTGATGATGTAAATTTAAATCTTCTCACAAACGAATCAGTTAAATAGAGGTATTGCCGGCACTTATCTACCTCGAAGCTCTCCAGATCAGCGTTACACACATATGCGTCAAAATATTCCTTAATTCATGCCCGAACAATGAAGTCCTCTGACGGCCATTCACAAGGCCGCACTTGAGCCTCCCTTGGTAGTTCATTGTCCGGCTCGCGTATTGCGGGCCTGGGTCCTTTCTTCCTTGAATAACCCCCTTGGTACAATTTCCTAAACATATTTCTTCCTATGAAAAATTTCTGAAATTTTTAGTAACTCAAAATAAAAGTGAACCAAACTCAACAAGATTGACAACAACAACTCCTACAAGTGCCTAGAGACAATATCATGCATTAAAACTACTTGGGACCATATAAATTTGACATGCAAGCTCAAGAACAGGGTCACCTAGGCAGCAAAAATTTGCAATGAATAAAGCACTAGAACAAAAACTAATTGGACCATTGGAAGACTCACGTACCGAAGAACAATCCCCCAAAGCAGTTTTGTGAATGGAGCTTTGATCAAGGAGATCAAAAATGGCAGCAAGACAAGCTATAACTCGGGTTTGAGCTGGCTAGTGATTTTTTCTGGAGGAAGATGGAGTGTGTGGGTGCTGGAATAAGTGGAGGGGACCCACGTGGGGTCCACGAGGCAGGGGGCGTGCCCAGGGGGTGGGCGTGCCCTCCACCCTCGTGGGCACGTGGCAGCTCCCCCTGCTATGTTCTCAGTGCCTAAAATTCTTAAATAATCTAGAAAAAAAATCATATTTCATTTTCGGGGCATTTGGAGAACTTTTATTTTTGGGGTATTTTTTATTGCATGGATAATTCAGGGAACAGACAGAAAATACTATTATTCCTTTATTTAATCTAAATAACAGAAAGTAAAAGGAGGGTACAGAAGGTTGTGCTTTCTAACTTCATCCATCTCATGCTCATCAAAAGGAATCCACTAAAAAGGTTGATCAAGTCTTGTTAACAAACTCATTCTGAATAACATGGAACCGGAGAAATTTCGAATAACACTATGTTACCTCAACGGGGATATGCATGTCCCCAACAATAAGAGTATCATATTTCTTCTTGACAGTAGGAAGGAAATTCAAAACCTTTAAAAGTAATTGTTGAAAATTTTCCAATAGAATTGATATTGTGGACTTGAGGTTGTTTCCTCGGAAAGTGTACCGTATGCTCATTACCATTAACATGAAAAGTGACATTGCCTTTGTTGCAATGAATAACATCCCCTGCAGTATTCAAAAAGGGTCTTCCAAGAATAATGGACATACTATCGTCCTTGGGAATACCAAGAATAACAAAGTCTGTTAAAATAGTAACGTTTCCAACCACAACAGGCACATCCTCACAAATACCAGCAGGTATAGCAGTTGATTTGTCAGCCATTTGCAAAGATATTTCAGTAGGTGTCAACTTATTCAAATCAAGTCTACGATAAAAGAGAGAGAGAGGCATAACACTAACACCGGCTCCAGGATCACATAAAGCAGTTTTAACATAGTTTCTTTTAATGGAGCATGGTATAGTTGGTACTCCTGGATCTCCTAGTTTCTTAGGTATTCCACCTTTAAAAGTATAATTAGCAAGCATGGTGGAAATTTCAGCTTTCGGTATCTTTCTCTTATTAGTAACAATATCCTTCGTATACTTAGCATAAGGATTAATTTTAAGCATATCAGTCAAACGTACACACAAAAAGATAGGTCTAATCATTTCAGCAAAGCACTCAAAATCCCCATCATCCTTTTTCTTGGATGGCTTAGGAGGAAAAGGCATGGGTTTATGAACCCATGGTTCTCTTTCTTTACCGTGCTTCCTAGCAATGAAGTCTCTCTTATCATAACGTTGATTCTTTGATTGTAGGTTATCAAGATCAACAACAGGTTCAATTTCTATATCAGTATTATTGCTAGGTTGAGCATCAACATGAACATCATCATTAACATTATCACTAGGTTCATGTTCATTACCAGATTGTGTCTTAGCATCATAAATAGAAATATCATTGGGATTCTCAGGTGTGTCAACAACAGGTTCACTAGAAGCAGGCAAAGTCCTATCATTTTTCTTTTTCTTCCTTTTAGAAGGACTAGGTGCATCTACATTAGTTCTCTGAGAATCTTGCTCAATTATCTTAGGATGGCCCTCAGGATAAAAGGTTCCTGAGTCATTTTTACCTCCTCTAGTCACAACTATAACAGCATTATCATTCTTCTTATTATTTAATTCACTGAGCAAATCATTTTGAGCTTTAAGCACTTGCTCTGCTCGAGTGGTAACCATAGAAGCATGTTTACTAATGAGTTCAAGTTCACCTTTAACACTAGAAATTTAATCACTCAAGTGTTCAATCACATAAGCATTACGTTTCAATTGTTTACCAACATAAGCATTGAAATTTTCTTGTTTAACCATAAAGTCATCAAACTCATCCAAGCATTGACTAGCAAACTTAGTGGACGGGATTTCAGCTTTATCATATCTATAGAGAGAATTTACCTTTACTACCTGTGTCGGGTTATCAAGACCATGTATTTCTTCAATAGGTAGCAAATTAAGACTATGTATTTCTTAAATAGGTGGTAAATTCTTAACATCTTCAACTTTAATACCTTTTTATTTCATAGATTTCTTTGCCTCTTGCATATCTTCGGGACTGAGAAATAGAATACCCCTTTTCTTCGGAGTTGGTTTAGGTGTTGGTTCAGGAAGTGACCAATTATTTTCATTAGCCAACATATTATTCAATAGCAATTCAGCTTGATCAACAGTTCTTTCCCTGAAAACACAACCAGCACAACTATCAAGGTAATCTCTGGAAGCATCGGTTAGTCCATTATAAAAGATATCAAGTATTTCATTTTTCTTAAGAGGATGATCAGGCAAAGCATTAAGTAATCGGAGAAGCCTCCCCCAAGCTTGTGGGAGACTCTCTTCTTCAATTTGCACAAAATTATATATTTCCCTTAAGGTAGCTTGTTTCTTATGAGAGGGGAAATATTTAGCAGAGAAGTAATAAATCATATCCTGGGGACTACACACACAACTAGGATCAAGAGAATTAAACCATGTTTTTGTTGGAAATATGCCCTAGAGGCAATAATAAAATGGTTATTATTATATTTCCTTGTTCATGATAATTGTCTATTGTTCATGCTATAATTGTGTTATCCGGAAATCATAATACATGTGTGAATACATGGACCACAACATGTCCCTAGTGAGCCTCTAGTTGACTAGCTCGTTGATCAACAGATAGTCATGGTTTCCTGACTATGGACATTAGATGTCATTGATAATGGGATCACATTATTAGGAGAATGATGCGATGGACAAGACCCAATCTTAAGCATAGCACAAGATCGTGTAGTTCGTCTGCTAGAGCTTTCCTAATGTCAAGTATCCTTTCCTTAGACCATGAGATTGTGCAACTCCCCGATACTGTAGGAATACTTTGGGCATGCCAAACGTCACAACGTAACTGGGTGACTATAAAGGTGCACTATGGGTATCTCTGAAAGTGTCTGTTGGGTTGGCATGAATCGAGACTGGGATTTGTCACTCCGTATGACGGAGAGGTATCTCTGGGCCCACTCGGTAGGACATCATCGTGATGAGATCAATGTGACTAAGGGTTGGTCACGGGATGATGTGTTACGGAACGAGTAAAGTGACTTACCGGTAACGAGATTGAACGAGGTATTGGAATACTGACGATCGAATCTTGGGCAAGTAACGTACCGATTGACAAAGGGAATTGTATACGGGATTGCTTGAATCCTCGACATCGTGGTTCATCCGATGAGATCATCGTGGAACATGCGGGAGCCAACATGGGTATCCAGATCCCGCTGTTGGTTATTGGCGAGAGAGTTATCTCGGTCATGTCTACATGGTTCCCGAACCCGCAGGGTCTACACACTTAAGGTTCGATGATGCTAGGGTTATTAGGAAGACTTTTATGTGATTACCGAATGTTGTTTGGAGTCCCGGATGATACCCCAGACGTCACGAGGAGTTCCGGAATGGTCCGGAGGTGAAGATTTATATGTGGGAAGTTGTCATACGGTCACCGGAAAGGTTCGGGGGCATATCAGTATTGTACCGGGGCCACCGGGGGTCCATCGGGAGGGGCCATCTCTCTCGGAGGGCCTTATGGGCTGTAAGGGGAAGGGAACCAGCCCCAAGTGGGCGGGGGCTCCAACCCCCCAAGGGCCCATGCAGGGGGCGCCCCCCTTGGCTTGGGGGGCAAGCCCCCTCCCCCTTGGCCGCTGCCCCCCTCTAGATCTCATCTAGAGGGGGCCGACCCCCTTCTCCCTTCCCCTATAAATAGAGGGGCAAGGGGAGGGCTGCACACCACGTCAAAGGTGCAGCCCCTCCCCTCCCCAACACATCTCCTCCTCCGTTAAAGCTTGGCGAAGCCCTGCCGGAGTACTGCTGCTCCACCACCACCACACCGTTGTGCTGCTGTTGGATCCCTCTTCCTCAACCTCTCCCTCCTCCTTGCTAGATCAAGGCGCGGGAGACGTCCTCGCTCCATACGTGTCTTGAACACGGAGGTGCCGTCCGTTTGGTGCTAGGATCTTCGGTGATTTGGATCATGACAAGTACGGCTCCATCATCCCCGTTCTCTTGAACGCTTCCGCTCGCGATCGACAAGGGTATGTAGATGCACTCCTCTCCCTCTCGTTTCTAGATGACTCCATAGATTGATCTTGGTGATGCGTAGAATTTTTTTAAATTTTTGCTACGTTCCCCAACAGTGGCATCATGAGCTAGGTCTATGCGTAGTTTCTATGCACGAGTAGAACACAAGTTGTTGTGGGTGTTGATTTTGTCAATTTACTTGCCGTTACTAGTCTTATCTTGATTCAGCGGCATCGTGGGATGAAGCGGCCCGGACCGACCTTACACGTACGCTTATGTGAGACTGGTTCCACCAACTGACATGCACTAGTTGCATAAGGTGGCTAGCGGGTGTCTGTCTCTCCCACTTTAGTCATTTCGGATTCAATGAAAAGGGTCCTTATGAAGGGTAAATAGAAATTGGCATATCATGTTGTGGTTTTGGAGTAGGTAAGAAACGTTCTTGCTATAAACCTATAGCAGCCACGTAAAACTTGAAACAACAATTAGAGGACGTCTAACTTGTTTTTGCAGCATATGCCGTGTGATGTGATATGGCCAAAAGGATGTGATGAATGATATATGTGATGTATGAGATTGATCATGTTCTTGTAATAGGAATCACGACTTGCATGTCGATGAGTATGATAACCGACAGGAGCCATAGGAGTTGTCTTAATTTATTTATGACCTACGTGTCAACATAAATGTCATGTAATTACTTTACTTTATCGCTAACCGTTAGCCATAGTAGTAGAAGTAATAGTTGACGAGACAACTTCATGAAGACACGATGATGGAGATCATGATTATGGAGATCATGGTGTCATGCCGGTGACGACGATGATCATGGCGCCCCGAAGATGGAGATCAAAAGGAGCAAATGATATTGGCCATATCATGTCACTATTTGATTGCATGTGATGTTTATCATGTTTTACATCTTATTTGCTTAGAACGACGGTGGCATAAATAAGATGATCCCTCACAATAATTTCAAGAAAGTGTTTCCCCTAACTGTGCACCGTTGCTAAGGTCCATTGTTCCGAAGCACCACATGATGATCGGGTGTGATAGGTTTTAACATCCGCATACAACGGGTGTGAGCCAGATTTACACACGCAATACACTTAGGTTGACTTGACGAGCCTAGCATGTACAGACATGGCCTCGGAACACAGAAGACCGAAAGGTCGAACATGAGTCGTATAGAAGATACGATCAACATGAAAATGTTCACCGATGATGACTAGTCCGTCTCACGTGATGATCGGACACGGCCTAGTTGACTTGGATCATGTATCACTTAGATGATTAGAGGGATGTCTATCTGAGTGGGAGTTCATTAAATAATTTGATTAGATGAACTTAATTATCATGAACATAGTCTAAAATCTTTGCAATATGTCTTGTAGATCAAATGGCCCACGCTAATGTTGCCCTCAACTTCAACGCGTTCCTAGAGAAAACCAAGCTGAAAGACGATGGCAGCAACTACACGGACTGGGTCCATAGCCTGAGGATTATCCTCATAGCTGCCAGGAAAGCATATGTCCTTGATGCACCGCTAGGTGAAGCACCTGTTTTCCCTGCAGAACAAGATGTTATGAACGCTTGGCAGACGCATAGTGATGATTACTCCCTAGTTCAGTGCGACATGCTTTACAGCTTAGAACCGGGGCTCCAAAAGCGTTTTGAGCAACACGGAGCATATGAGATGTTCCAAGAGCTGAAAATGGTTTTCCAAGCTCACGCCCGGGTCGAGAGATATGAAGTCTCCGACAAGTTCTAAGTTGTAAGATGGAGGAGAACAGTTCTGTCAGCGAGCACATACTCAAAATGTCTGGGCTGCATAACCGCTTGTCTCAGCTGGGAGTTAATCTCCTGGATGATGCAGTCGTTGACAGAATCCTTCAGTCGCTCCCACCTAGCTACAAGAGCTTTGTGATGAACTTCAATATGCAGGGGATGGAAAAGACCATTCCCGAGGTATATTCAATGCTGAAATCAGCGGAGGTGGAAATCAAAAAGGAACATCAAGTGTTGATGGTGAATAAAACCACTAAGTTCAAGAAAGGAAAGGGAAAAAGAACTTCAAGAAGGACAGCAAGGGAGTTGCCGCGCCCGGTAAGCAAGCTGCCGGGAAGAAGTCAAAGAATGGACCCAAGCCTGAGACTGAGTGCTTTTATTGCAAGGGAAACGGTCACTGGAAGTGGAACTGCCCCAAGTACTTAGCGGAAAAGAAGGCCGACAATACCAAAGGTATATGTGATATACATGTTATTGATGCGTACCTTACCAGCGCTCGTAGTAGCTCATGGGTATTTGATACCGGTGCAGTTGCTCATATTTGTAACTCAAAACAGGAACTGCGGAATAAACGGAGACTGGCGAAGGACGAGGTGATGATGCGCGTCGGGAATGGTTCCAAGGTCGATGTGATCGCCGTCGGCACGCTACCTCTGCATTTACCTACGGGATTAGTTTTAAACCTCAATAATTGTTATTTAGTACCAGCTTTGAGCATGAACATTGTATCTGGATCTCGTTTAATGCGAGATGGCTACTCATTTAAATCTGAGAATAATGGTTGTTCTATTTATATGAGAGACATGTTTTATGGTCATGCCCCGCTGGTCAATGGTTTATTCTTATTTAATCTTGAACGTGATGTTACACACATTCATAGTGTGAATGCCAAAAGATGTAAGGTTGATAATGATAGTCCCACATACTTGTGGCACTGCCGCCTTGGTCACATTGGTGTCAAACGCATGAAGAAACTCCATGCAGATGGACTTTTGGAGTCTCTTGATTATGAATCATTTGGCACGTGAGAACCATGCCTCATGGGCAAAATGACCAAGACTTCGTTCTCTGGAACAATGGAGCGAGCAACCAACTTATTGGAAATCATACATACTGATGTGTGTGGTCCAATGAGCGTTGAGGCTCGCGGTGGCTATCGTTATGTCCTCACCCTCACTGATGACTTAAGTAGATATGGGTATGTCTACTTAATGAAACACAAGTCTGAGACCTTTGAAAAATTCAAGGAATTTTAGAGTGAGGTTGAGAATCAACATGACAGGAAAATCAAGTTCTTACAATCAGATCGTGGAGGAGAATATTTGAGTCACGAATTTGGCACGCACTTAAGGAAATGTGGAATAGTTTCACAACTCACGCCGCCTGGAAAACCACAGCGTAATGGTGTGTCCAAATGTCGTAATTGCACCCTATTGGATATGGTATGATCTATGATGTCTCTTACCGATCTACCGCTATCATTTCGGGGTTATGCTATAGAGACTGCCACATTCACTTTAAATAGGGCTTCGTCGAAATCCGTTGAGACGACACCATATGAATTGTGGTTCGGCAAGAAACCTAAGCTGTCGTTTCTGAAAGTTTGGGGATGCGATGCTTATGTTAAGAAACTTCAACCTGAAAAGCTCGAACCCAAATCGGAAAAATGCGTCTTCATATGATACCCTAAAGAAACTATTGGGTATACCTTCTATCTTAGATCCGAAGGCAAGACCTTTGTTGCCAAGAATGGATCCTTTCTAGAGAAAGAGTTTCTCTCGAAAGAAGTAAGTGGGAGGAAAGTAGAACTTGATGAAGTATTGCCTCTTGAACCAGAGAGTGGCGCAGCTCAAGAAATTGTTCCTGAGGTGCCTGCACCAACTAGGGAGGAAGTTAATGATGATGATCATGAAACTTCAGATCAAGTTGCTACTGAACTTCGAAGGTCCACAAGGACACGTTCTACACCAGAGTGGTACAGCAACCCTGTCCTGGAAATCATGTTGTTAGACAATGGTGAACCTTCGAACTATGAAGAAACGATGGCGGGCCCAGATTCCGACAAATGGCTGGAAGCCATGAAATCCGAGATAGGATCCATGTACGAAAACGAAGTATGGACTTTGACTGACTTGCCCGATGATCGGCGAGCCATAGAAAATAAATGGATCTTTAAGAAGAAGACAAACGTGGATGGTAATGTGACCATCTATAAGGCTCGGCTTGTTGCTAAGGGTTATCAACAAGTTCAAGGGGTTGACTACGATGAGACTTTCTCACCCATAGCGAAGTTGAAGTCCGTCCGAATCATGTTAGCAATTGCCACATTCTATGATTATGAGATATGGCAAATGGACATCAAAACGGCATTCCTTAATGGTTTCTTTAAGGAAGAATTGTATATGATGCAGCCGGAAGGTTTTGTCGATCCTAAGAATGCTGACAAGGTGTGCAAGATCCAACGCTCAATCTATGGGCTGGTGCAAGCATCTCGGAGTTGGAACATTCGATTTGATGAGATGATAAAAGCATTTGGGTTTACGCAGACTTATGGAGAAGCCTGTGTTTACAAGAAAGTGAGTGGGAGCTCTGTAGCATTTCTCATATTATATGTGGATGACATACTATTGATGGGAAATGATATAGAATTCTTGGAAAGCATGAAGGCCTGCTTGAACAAGTGTTTTTCAATGAAGGACCTTGGAGAAGCTGCTTATATATTAGGCATCAAAATCTATAGAGATAGATCGAGACGCCTCATTGGTCTTTCACAAAGTACGTACCTTGACAAGATATTGAAGAAGTTCAATATGGATCAGTCCAAGAAGGGGTTCTTGCCTGTATTGCAAGGTATGAGATTGAGCACGGCTCAATGCCCGACCACGACAGAAGATAGAGAAAAGATGAGTGTCGTCCCCTATGCCTCGGCCATAGGGTCTATCATGTATGCCATGTTGTGTACCAGACCTGATGTAAACCTTGCCGCAAGTTTGGTAGGAAGGTACCAAAGTAATCCCGGCATGGAACACTGGACAACGGTCAAGAATATCCTGAAGTACCTGAAAAGGACTAAGGATATGTTTCTCGTCTATGGAGGTGACGAAGAGCTCGTCGTAAAGAGTTACGCCGATGCTAGCTTCCACATAGATCTGGATGACTCTAAGTCACAAACCGGATACGTGTATATTTTGAATGGTGGGGCAGTCAGCTGGTGCAGTTGCAAGCAAAGCGTCGTGGCGGGATCTACATGTGAAGCGGAGTACATGGCAGCCTCGGAGGCAGCACAAGACACAATATGTGTGAAGGAGTTCATTACCGACCTAGGAGTTATTCCCAATGCGTCGGGCCCGATGACTCTCTTCCGTGACAACACTGGAGCTATTGCCCTTGCCAAGGAGCCCAGGTTTCACAGGAAGACCAGGCATATCAAGCATCGCTTCAACTCCATTCGTGAAAATGTTCAAAATGGAGACATAGATATTTGTAAAGTGCATACGGACCTGAATGTCGCAGATCCGTTGACTAAACCTCTTCCTCAAGCAAAACATGATCAACACCAGAACTCTATGGGTGTTCGATTCATCACAATGTAACTAGATTATTGGCTCTAGTGCAAGTGGGAGACTGTTGGAAATACGCCCTAGAGGCAATAATAAAATGGTTATTATTATATTTCCTTGTTCATGATAATTGTCTATTGTTCATGCTATAATTGTGTTATCCAGAAATCATAATACATGCGTCAATACATAGACCACAACATTTCCCTAATGAGCCTCTAGTTGACTAGCTCGTTGATCAACAGATAGCCATGGTTTCCTGAGTATGGACATTATATGTCATTGATAACGGGATCACATCATTAGGAGAATGATGTGATGGACAAGACCCAATCTTAAGCATAGCACAAGATCGTGTAGTTCGTCTGCTAGAGCATTTCTAATGTCAAGTATCCTTTCCTTAGACCATGAGATTTTGCAACTCCCCGATACTGTAGGAATACTTTGGGTGTGCCAAACGTCACAACGTAACTGGGTGACTATAAAGGTGCACTATGGGTATCTCCGAAAGTGTCTGTTGGGTTGGCACGAATCGAGACTGGGATTTGTCACTCCATATGACGGAGAGGTATCTCTGGGCCACTCGGTAGGACATCATCGTAATGAGCTCAATGTGACTAAGGGTTGGTCACGTGATGATGTGTTACAGAACGAGTAAAGTGACTTGCCGGTAACGAGATTGAACGAGGTATTCGAATACCGACGATCGAATCTCGGGCAAGTAACGTACCGATTGACAAAGGGAATTGTATATGAGATTGCTTGAATCCTTGACATCGTGGTTCATCCGATGAGATCATCATGGAACATGCGGGAGCCAACATGGGTATCCAGATCCCGCTGTTGGTTATTGGCCGGAGAGTTATCTCAGTCATGTCTGCATGGTTCCCGAACCCGTAGGGTCTACACACTTAAGGTTCGATGACGCTAGGGTTATTAGGAAGACTTGTATGTGATTACCGAATGTTGTTCGGAGTCCCGGATGAGATCCCGAACATCAGAGGAGTTCCGGAATGGTCTGGAGGTGAAGATTTATATGTGGGAAGTTGTCATACGGTCACAGGAAAGGTTCGGGGGCATATCAGTATTGTACCGGGGCCACCGGAGGGGTTCCGGGGGTCCACCGGGAGGGGCCACCTCTCTCGGAGGGCCTTATGGGCTGTAAGGGGAAGGGAACCAGCCCCAAGTGGGCTGGGGCGCCAACCCCCCAAGGGCCCATGCGCCTAGGGTTGGGGGGAACCCTAAAGGGGGCGCCCCCCCTTGGCTTGGGGGACAAGCCCCCTCCCCCTTGGCCGCTGCCCCCCCTCTAGATCTCATCTAGAGGGGGCCGCTCCCCTTCTCCCTTACCCTATAAATAGAGGGGCAAGGGGAGGGCTGCGCACCACATCAAAGGCGCAGCCCCTCCCCTCCCCAACACATCTCCTCCTCCTTTAAAGCTTGGCGAAGCCCTGCCGGAGTACTGCTGCTCCACCACCACCACGCCGTTGGGCTGCTGTTGGAGACCTCTTCCTCAACCTCTCCCTCCTCCTTGCTGGATCAAGGCGCGGGAGATGTCCTCGCTCCGTACGTATGTTGAACGCGGAGGTGCCGTCCGTTCGGCGCTAGGATCTTCGGTGATTTGGATCACGACGAGTACGACTCCATCATCCCCGTTCTCTTGAACGCTTCCGCTCGCGATCTACAAGGGTATGTAGATGCACTCCTCTCCCTCTCATTGCTAGAGGACTCCATAGATTGATATTGGTGATGCATAGAAATTTTTTAAATTTCTGCTACGTTCCCCAACAGTTTTAGCATCACCCTTTAATGAGAACGGAAATGACTTAAGGATATAATAGTAGCGAGTTTTCTCATCATTAGTGAACAGGGTGGCTATATCATTTAATTTAGTAAGATGTGCCACAAAAGTTTCAGATTCATATCCATAGAAAGGATCAGATTCAACCAAAGTAACTAACTCAGGATCGACAGAGAAATCATAATCCTTATCGGTAATAAAGATAGGCGAAGTAGCAAAAGCAGGGTCATGTTTCATTCTAGCAATCAAAGATTTTTCTTCCAGCTTAACTAATAATTTCTTAAGATCATTCCTATCATTGCAAGAAAGAAAGTCTCTAGCAGTTTCTTCATCCATAACATAACCCTCGAGTACAACAGGCAATTCATATCTAGGGGAGAATCTTCATCATCACTTTCATCAATATTATCAGTTTCAATAATTTCATTCTCTCTAGCCCCAGCAAGTTGTTCATCCAGAAATTCACCAAATGGCACAGTAGTATCAAGCATAGAAGTAGTTTCATCATAAATATCATGCATAGCACAAGTGACATCATCAATAACATGCGAACTATCAGAATCAATAGCAGCAGTAGGTTCACAAGTTTACTCAAAACAGAATGTGAATTAACTGCAGAGCTAGATGGCAGTTCCTTAGCTCCCCTCATAGTTGAGGGAAAAATCTTGGTTCTTTGATCTTTCAAGTTCTTCATAGTGATCAACAGATATAAATCCCAAGTGACTCAAAGAATAGAGCTATGTTCCCCGGCAACGACGCCAGAAAATAGTCTTGATAACTCACAAGTATAGGGGATCGCAACAGTTTTCGAGGGTAGAGTATTCAACCCAAATTTATTGATTCGACACAAGGGGAGCCCAAGAATATTCTCAAGTATTAACAGTTGAGCTATCAATTCAACCACACCTGAAAGACTTAATATCGGCAGCAAAGTATATAGTAGAAAAGTAATATGATAGTAGCGGTAACAGTGGCAAAAGTAACGGTAGCAGTTTTGGTTTTATAGTGACTGTAACAGTAGCAACGGAGAAGTAAGTAAGCGAAGAACAATATGTGAAAAGCTCGTAGGCATTGGATCAGTGATGGAAAATTATGTCGGATGGAATTCCTCATGTAAAATTTATAACCTAGGGTGACACAGAACTAGCTCTAGTTCATCAATGTAATGTAGGCATGTATTCCGAATATAGTCATACGTGCTTATGGAAAAAACTTGCATGCCATCTTTTGTCCTACCCTCCCGTGGTAGTGGGGTCCTAATGGAAACTAAGGGATACTAAGGCCTCCTTTTAATAGAGTACCGTACCAAAGCATTAGCACTTAGTGAATACATGAACTCCTCAAACTACGTTCATCACTGGTAAGTATCCCGATTATTGTCACTTCAAGGTTAACGGATCATAACACATAATAGGTGACTATAGACTTGCAAGATAGGATCAAGAACTCACATATATTCATGAAAACATAATAGGTTCTGATGTGAAATTATGGCACTCAGGCCCTAGTGACAAGCATTAAGCATAGCAAAGTCATAGCAACATCAATCTCAGAACATAGTGGATACTAGGGATCAAACCCTAACAAAACTAACTCGATTACATGATAAATCTCATCCAACCCATCACCGTCTAGCAAGCCTACGATGGAATTACTCACGCACGGCGGTGAGCATCATGAAATTGGTGATGGAGGAAGGTTGATGATGACGATGTCGATGGATTCCCCTCTTCGGAGCCCCGAACAGACTCCAGATTAGCCCTCCTGAGAGAGTTTAGGGCTTGGCGGTGGCTCCGTATCGTAAAACGCGACGAATCCTTCTCTTTGATTTTTTTCTCCCCAAACACGAATATATGGAGTTGGAGTTGAGGTCGGTGGAGCACCAGGGGGCCCACGAGGCAAGGGGGCGCGCCTAGGGGGGTAGGCGCGCCCCCACCCTCGTGGACAGGGTGTGGGCCCCCTGGCCTTGATTCTTTCGCCAATATTTTTTATTAATTCCAAAAATAATCTGCGTTGATTTTTAGGTCATTCCGAGAAATTTTATTTCTGCACAAAAATAACACCGTGACAATTCTGCTGAAAACAGCGTCAGTCTAGTTTAGTTCCATTCAAATCATATAAGTTAGAGTCCAAAAAAAGGGCAAAAGTGTTTGGAAAAGTAGATACGACGGAGACGTATCATGCACCATTGCTAAAGCTCGTTGTTTCGAAGCACCTCGTGATGATCGAGTGTGATAGACTCTACGTTCACATACAGCAGGTGTTAGCTAGATTTACACACGCGGAATACTTGGTTTAAACTTGACGAGCCTAGCATGTACATACATGGTCTCGGAACACTGGAAACCGAAAGATCGAACATGAGTCATATAGTAGATATGATCAACATGAAGATGTTCACCATTGATGACTACCCCATCTCACGTGATGATCGGACATGGGTTAGTTGATTTGAATCATGTATCACTTAGACAACTTGAGGGATGCTGATTTAAGTGGGAGTTCAATAGTAATTTGATTAATTTAACTAAGATTTATCATGAACATTGTCAAAATGTCTTTGCAAATTATGTTGTAGTTCAATAGCTCGTCATGTAGATTCCCCGTTTTTATACGTTCCTAGAGAAAACTAAGTTGAGAGTTAATGGTAGAAATAATGCAGATTGGGTCCGTGATCTGAGGTTCCATTACTTTGCAAAAATGAAAGTGCTATTAAGATTGCTCACAATCCCGCGCAGCATTCTCGAACTAAGCATATTGAAGTTCGTCATCATTTCATTCAAGATCATGTTGCCAAAGGGGACATTAATCTTAAGCATGTTCGCACCGAAAAACAGTTAGCTGGCATATTCACGAAACCACTTGATGAGAAAGTGTTTTGCAGGTTAAGAGGTGAACTGAACATCATTGATGCTTCAAACCTGGAGTAGGAACTCCACTTGATACATGCAAGGCGTGAACCTATGACTAATCCTTGATATTTCTCTTATGTTGACTATCTCATGTCTTGGATATATTTGCACCTTGCATGTTACCTAACCCGTGTAGGTACTTTGATGAATCTAAATCTATGAGATTGCAACTCACTCACATTCTGAGCAATTTCTATATCACCAAGCCTCTACACAATGGTGGATTAAGACAAGGAAGCATGCAACCATTCAAACATATCCTTTGACAAATTTTATGTTGAGTTTGATGATTGTCATTTTGGATATACAAGTGCTCTTCCTTGCAAGTACTAACCCATGTAGGTAGATGAACTCAAACTCCAAGTGGTGCTCCCAACTCTTGATGAGCTACATCAACCTTGAGCAACCCACACAAGTTCAACTACATGACCATGATCAACGCCACCACCCAAGGTATGTTATTCCATCTTAGAGAAGATTTACTCCAAGTCATGAGTCAAAGCAACTCGACAAGATGTGAATACATCAAAAAGCTTAAACGAAAAATGGTAACCCCATTTTGAGCTTAAACGATGAGTATGGCCGATGATCAAGTGATCTCACTTGACTCCTAAGTCAATATACTCTAACATAGGTGACTTTGTCGCCGACCAATTCTAGATGAAGTTCTCTTGTGTTCCTTTTTGTGCTCTTGCATTTGTCTCATGCATATTTGTTTCCAACTTCATCTAGACTTCTATTTAGTTTCTTCTCTTTTATTTTCTGTTCTGCATTCCTTTCATCAAATTCATTGCAAATCTTTCGGTTAATTCCTTGCAAATCCTTGTGAGATCTTGCTTGTCTAGTGAGCTAAGGTGACAAGTGTTTTCTCTGCGATGAACTTGGTCTCACCGGTTTCGATACTTTCGGTCCAACCGAATACTCTCGGTACAACCGAACCATACAACTCGGTGTCACCAATTTCACTACAGGAAAGACATCTTGCCACTTGTTTCTGTATTCCTTTTTGATCCAGCTCCACTCAATGAATCTTGTCCTCGACCAGCATCCCATTCAACTTGCTGCTTTGTTCTGTGACTCAAGGACCAAACCCATCATGACAAAATCCGGAAGAACCCTTCTTGGAAATTGATGTCAAAGGGGGAGAGAGAGATCACATCAAAGCTTAATCATATCTATAGGGGGAGAGAATACTCAAGAAAAAAGAGTAATCCTCAAGGACCCCAGATGCTTGGTGTTCAAGAGGAGAGAAGTCGAAGTCACATGCCTTCAAGAGGGGAAATACATGTTCATACTTGAGCTCTGATTTTGCTCTGATTATCTGTTCCCTATCTTCTCCCAGTATCCCATGCTAGATTCAGGGGGGAGCAAGACATCTAAGGGAAGGAAATCCTTGAATTTATTGCACATATTTACCTTTGGGGGCATGTCTATATCCAATGTGGTACTTAGTACTCACTCTACATGTCATCCCAGTCTTAGTAATCTTGTGGTTTCTTTTGTTTGCTCTGGCCAGTAGGTGTATCTGTGTTATCTAACCTTGTTTACGCAGGTTCATTCCATCCTAAGCCAACTCAAGACCACAAGGTAAGTATATGCATCACAGTCATGCGTATGAGAAATTCTTGCTGATGTACATACTGTTTGCAAGGACTCATGAGCATGAAGGCACATTTCTCAAATTCACATCATTTGCTCTGATGCATATAGCCAAGATACATGTAACACCTTGCTTACTCTGTCATGTATATGCATTCACATGCTCCTATATTCCATATTCACATGATTGCATACATGTAGGGGGAGCCTATGCATGTTACATGTCTTTCCAAAGCTTTACTTACCATTCTCTATATCTTTATCTAAAGCTTTGATGTATGTTGTCATCAATTACCAAAAAGGGGGAGATTGAAAGCACAAGTGCTCCCTAGGTGGTTTTGGTAATTAATGTCAACATATCTCTTGCTAGACTAACACTTTTACGTAGTATGTTTCAGATAAGTTCAACAATGAAGTGGCATGGACTAGAGGATGTGGAACCCCTTCAAAATGCTAAGGACAAAGGATTAGCTCAAGCTCCAAGCTCAAGACTCTACATTTTCTATTTTAGTGATCCAAGATCACATTGAGTCTATAGGAAAAGCCAATACTATTAAGAATGGATGAGGTGTTGCTTAATGGCTTGCTTGCTCAAAGTGCTTAGTGATATGCTCCAAAGCCCTCAACCACTTTCTCACTTCCAAATATGTCCCACACCAAAATATCCATCTCGGCCCCACCGATTCTTTCTATACGGAGCCACCGAGTTCAGTTTACATAGCCACTGCCAGAAACCCTAATCAGTTCGGTCTCACCGATGGGATCTCGGTGTCACCGAGATGGGCTTGCAAACTCTCTGTTACCCATTGCAATATTTTTGGTACCACCGAGAAATGCAATCGGCCCCACCGAGTTTGCTTGGCCAACTCTCTGTTTCGCTTATTACCCAAATCGGTCCCACCGAGTTTGAGTAATTGGTCAAACCGAGTTTTGGATTTACCCTAACCCTAGCATATTGGTCCCACCGAGTTGATCCAGTCGGTCCCACCGAAAACCCTAACGGTCACTAGCTTTGCTGAATCGGTCTGACTGAGTTTAACAATTCGGTCCCACCAAGATTGGCAAGCTGTGTGTAACGGTTAGATTTTGTGTGGAAGCTATATATACCCCTCCACCACCTCTTCATTCTTGGAGAGAGCCATCAGAACAAACCTACACTTCCAACCTACTTTTTCTGAGAGAGAACTACCTACACTTGTGTTGAGGCCAAGATATTCCATTCCTACCATATGAATCTTGATCTCTAGCCTTCCCCAAGTTGCTTTCCACTCAAATCTTATTTCCACCAAATCCATATCCTGTGAGAGAGAGTTGAGTGTTAGGGAGACTATCATTTGAAGCACAAGAGCAAGGAGTTCATCATCAACACACCATTTGTTACTTCTTGGAGAGTGGTGCCTGCTAGATTGGCTAGGTGTCACTTGGGAGCCTCTGACAAGATTGTGGAGTTGAACCAAGGAGTTTGTAAGGGCAATGAGATCACCTACTTCGTGAAGATCTACCGCTAGTGAGGCAAGTCCTTCGTGGGCGACGACCATGGTGGGATAGACAAGGTTGCTTTCGTGGACCCTTCATGGGTGGAGCCCTCAGTGGACTCGCGCAACCATTCCACTTCGTGGGTTGAAGTCTCCATCAACGTGGATGTACGATAACACCACCTATCGGAACCACGTCTCAAAAATCTCCGTGTCTTCAAATTGCGTTTGCACACTCCAATCCCATCTCTTTACGTTCTTGCAAGTTGCATGCTTTACTTTCCACTGCTCATATACTCTTTCCATGCATGCCTGATATGTATTGTGATTGTTAAACTTGTGCAAAAACTCCACTTCAACTTAAAGAAATTAAAAACTGCAACTTTTAGCACTTAGTGTCTAATCACCCCCCCTCTAGACACCTCTTCTCGATCCTTTCAATTGGTATCAGAGCTTTGGTCTCCATTGCTTTGGTTTAAACACCATTGGAGGAAGATGGATGAGTCTACTTTGGGGAGTCTTAGACGTAGAGTGCCTATTCTTGATGGCGAATATTTTCATGAGTGGAAAAATGAAATGCTTGAGATTTTCAATGAATATCATTTGAACAAGTACATTACTAGCCCTTGTGCACCTCATGTTGATCCTTTGCATCCTACCCTTGATGAGTCTATTGACATGATCCGCAACCTTAGAACTGTTAATCCTATCACTAGAGGCTTGCCTAGAAACTTGATTGAATGTTTGCCTACTCTTGATTGTGCCTACACTATATGGAGATTTCTTGAGGAACGCTTTCTAAATTATTCCTTGAAAGATCTAGATGAAATTCTCCATAAGTCTATTGCCCTGATTAAGATGAGTTCCAATGATCCCAAATTGGGTGACTGCTTATTTGAGCTTACTAATCTTAAAAGTGCCAAAGGTTATGTTGGAATCATTAGCAATATCATTTCCAAAGCTATTAGAATTCATAAAGATAACCATAGAAATGATCATTTATCTTATGAATTACCCTCTCTAGGAATTGATCAATCACAAGATGATGTTGAACATGGATACTATGATGAGGATGATGATGACAGTGGCTATGACCTTAAGGATGCAATGAGAAACTTTGTTCTTATGGCAAATCTTTGCGGCTACATGGATGGAGGAAAGGAATGGGTTCTTGATAGTGGATGTACTGATCATATGACCGGAGATAAAGATATGTTCTGTGAGCTTGCTGAAAACGACGGCCCTCGAAAGTATGTCACCTTTGGTGACAACTCAAAGGGTAAGGTGGCTGTCGGATCACGGGTTCTGGCAGACCCTTAAGGTTCGAACACTGGGGTGCGCGCGGAGATCACGCCTTCTACCTCCCCGTCTCGCAAAGATCTAAACTATTGAAAGAACTACACAAGAGACACAAGGTTTATACTGGTTCGGGCCACCGTTGTGGTGTAATACCCTACTCCAGTGTGTGGTTGGTGGATTGCCTTCTGGGGCTGGTGATGATGAACAATACAAGGAAGAACAGCCACGCGAGGGTCTGTTCTTGGCTGGGGTGATGAACTGCTAGGAGGAGTTCAGTCACCCTTCTCTCTCTCTCTTACTCACTCTCTCTGCTTTGCTCTCACCTGTCGACCGTTTTTTTGCTATGTGGGTGGCTGGCCCTATTTATAGGCAAAGGCCCTGGGCCTCTTCCCAAATATTGAGTAGGAAGGGCGCCAACAATTGGCCAATTCGAAGGGGAACATCTAGTACACTTATCCTGACTAAAGTTGGTCTTCGCCTGCCAAAGGCTCTATGGTGACGCCGTGCTAGGCTCCATGGTGACCTCCGTCTCGTAGTCCTCCTGGTCTTGGTCTCGTTGCACCGTAATGGCAACCTTTGCCTGATGCCTCGGTACTCCGCGGCTGCGCTTGCCCCCTTTGCACCAAAGAGGAAAGAAGGACGGTGCGCGCGCTAGCACCCGCCTGGCACCCTCGATCGTCATGGCTTGCGTCACGGGAACCTCGCGAGGTACCCTGCCTTGATCTCTCCGCCTCCTCGTGAGCCAGTCTGATGAGGCCGTGCCTGAGGAAGCTCCACGTCGTCCGCCCCGCGAGGCTTGGCCCCTCGCGAGGGTCTTGATTCTTGTGTTGATGAAGATGAGCCATGCTGGGCCTCCTTTGAGCCACGCCGCAGGCCGCAGGCAGGCAAGTCTGGGGACCCCCGTTCCCAGAACACCGACAGCAGCCCCTGGGCCCAAGGCGCGCATGGACTTGGCCATGCCGAGAGGCGAAAGGGCAAGGGCGAAGCGCCGCGGGCCCTAACAGCCTGCGGCCTTGGGCGCCGCGTGGCGGTTGATGGGACGTGGGCGTCTCCACTTCCCCATGATGCCTCGGTGATCATGCGAGGTGGACAAGTCCCTGCATGCAAATCGTGTCATGATTACTTGTGATCGTGGAGGCCGGCGGTTGGCCTTCGCCGGCTATAAGTACGGCACGGCGCGTGCCCTTCCAGTCCATCTCTTCTTGTGTTCTCCTTTGCCTCAATTCTTGCTCTGCCTTGGTGTGATGGCTCCATCGAGGAGGTACTCGGCTGCGGACAAGGGGAAGGCCCTCCAGGTCGATCCTGCCTCTCCCCCGCCCAAGCGCGGTCGTGGGCGCCCTCGGAAGCATCCGGTGGCCGCCCCGGTAGCGTGTGGTGGTCATGGGGGCGGCTCCCAGCGCGGCGGCGGGCGAGCCGCTGCGGCCGAGGGACGCGCCTGGGTTGCGCGCTCCCCTAGGCCGCGCTTTCGCGCTGCGCAGGTGCTGCCGGAGTTCGTCGTCTGCTCGACGGAGCCGACTAGCGCCCGGCTCCAACTCCCTCGTTTCCTCCTTGGTGAACTCCCGACCGGTGCTCCTGGTGGCCTGTGGCTCCAGGCGGAGGGCTACTGCAGCAGGTCCTCATGGGTCGCGCTGGAGGTCTCTGCCAACGGGGGCTTGGCCTTAACTCGTGGCTAGCAGGCGTTCGCCCGCGCTCGCGACCTGGGGCGCCGGTGCACCCTGCACTTCAGGTTCGACGGCGACGCCACCCTCTATGTGAGGGTGTTTGGGGAAGATGGTCGCTGCGCGGGGTGCTGCCCTGAGGACGACGACCGCGGCCGGGGGCCCCGCTCCGACGGTGATGGAGGAGACAGTGCCCGCGCGGATGGCGGTGTCCGAGACTCCCCAAGTTTCGTCAGCTCTTCCTCAAGAGACTCCTCCAGCGGTGGCCGCAGTCAACCCCCGCACCGTCGAGCTCGCTTGGGAGGTGGTGGTTCGTCCGCGCGCCGTCGTGCCCCGGTGAAGCGCGAGAGGGAGTCTGCCTGAGGCCCGGAGGCAGCCCGGGTCGCCTCCGCAGGCCGATGTGAGGAGGGCCGCGCCGGGCTCGTCCTTTCCTTTTCATTTTGTTTCCTGTGTAAGACAAAACAGCTGCATGGAGCCCCGCTGGGGCGTGTTGGGAATTATTGCCATTTTAACCATTACCTTGATCTTATTTTTGCGCCTCTTAACTACACACCTGTGCATAGATAGTCTTTGACCCCTGCCGGGGGGCGACCGACCCAGGCCCTATGTGCGTGTCGCGGTGCCCGAGGGGCACGGACTAGAGGGGTGCTCCTGTAACGTGCCCGGGCCATGAAACCTTCCAGTGGCTAGAGCAGAAACGCTCGCGAGGATGTTTGGGTACCATCCCTCGCGAGGTCGTTTATGAGAGAAACCAAAGCAAGGAGCGAAAATCGACGAACCACAAATCAGCAACAGAGATAACTTCAATAAGACTTCAGATGCAAGTAAATACGTCAACTATGGAAAGCAAATGAAAAAGCCGCGTCCGGCACCTAATCTAGTCTTCGACGTCTTCTCACCAGCGCGGAGCTAAGTGCTGCCACTGGGCGTGGGAGGGAGCCCCAGGGCCTGAGGCTGGCGCTCCTGAGACTCCGGGGCGTGTACAACCCCACTTATTATTACGTGAGAGTGTCACGGGGCGGCGAGCTTCACAGGCATTGGCCTTGCTTCACAGGCTCCGGGCCTTTTCCAAAATGCGATTGCTTCTCAGGCACTCGCCTTGCCTCACAGGCTCCGGGCCTTTTCCAAAAAGGGAAGGTCTTCACAGGCACTCGCCTTGCTTCACAGGCTCTGGGCCTTTTCCAAAAAGGGAAGGTCTTCACAGGCACTCGCCTTGCTTCACAGGCTCTGGGCCTTTTCCAAAAAGGGAAGGTCTTCACAGGCACTCGCCTTGCTTCACAGGCTCTGGGCCTTTTCCAAAAAGGGAAGGTCTTCACAGGCACTCGCCTTGCTTCACAGGCTCTAGGCCTTTTAGGGGTAGAACCTCCGGAGGTGCTGGATGTTCCACGCGTTCTGGACCGGCTCCCCCTCTTGAGTCTCCAAGCACACGGAGCCTGGCTTGGAAACATGAACAACGTTGAACGGGCCCTCCCACATGGGAGAGAGCTTGTGCAGCCCCTCCCTGGAGAGAACCTGCCTGAGTACGAGGTCTCATACCTCGAGGTTCCTGGGGCGGATGTTGCGGCAGTGATATCGTCGTAGCGCCTGTTGGTACCTTGCCGCTCGCAGCGCGGCTTCCCGGCGGCGTTCCTCCCCCAGCACGAGGTCCATCCCCCGCATGGCATCCTGCTGTGCCTCGTCGAACGCCAGGACCCGTGCGGAGCGACGCCTGACCTCGTGAGGAAGGACTGCCTCGGCTCCATAGACCAGGAAGAACGGGGTCTCCCCTGTCGGTTTGGTCGCGGTTGTGCGGATGGACCACAACACGGACTAAAGCTCGTCGTACCAACCTCTGCCGCAGGCCTCCAGCTTCTTCTTGAATGTCCTGGTCTTGAGGCCCCTCAGGACCTCCGCGTTGGGTCATTCGGCCTGCCCATTGCTTCGCGGGTGTGCCACTGAAGCGTAGCATATCTGCGTCCCAAGGTGACCACAGTATGTTTTGAAGAGATTACTGGTGAACTGCGAACCGTTGTCCGTGATGATGCAATTCGGTACCCTGAACTGGCTCACGATACCCCTGATGAACTTGACCGTGGAGCTAGCGGGGATGGTACGGACAGCCTCCACTTCTTCCCACTTGGTGAACTTGTCAATGGCGACGTAGAGGTAGCGGTAGCCCCCTGGCGCCCGAGGGAACGGGCCCAGAATATCCAACCCCCAAACTGCGAAGGGCCACGAGATGGGTATAGTCTGAAGGCCCCCCTGCCGGTTGACGGATCTGCTTGGAATGAAACTGGCAGGCCTCACAAGCCTTTACCAATTCGATTGCGTCGTTGAGCGCGGTGGGCCAATAGAACCCACTACAGAATGCCTTGCCGATGAGGGTCCGTGATGATGAGTGGTGTCCGCAGTCTCCGTCGTGTATGTCGTTCAGTAGTTCCTTTCCTTGCTCCCTGGAGATGTAGCATAGAGATACATCGTTTGGTCGCTTCCGGTAAAGTTCTCCATCTCTGATGCAGTATGCCGTGGCCTGCCGCGCCACACGCTCCGCTTCCTCTTCCTTTTCCGGTAGGGCCCCTTACGTTAAATAACTCCGGAGTTTTGCGATCCAGCACTCCTCCTGAGGTTCCATCGTCAGGAGCAGGCGTGCTCCTGAGGTCGGTCCGCAGACCGGGGCTCCCGAGGCTGGCGGCTGGGGGAGCTCCTCTCGAGACTGAGCGGTGTTTGATAACATCGGCTGTGCTAAAGGTTTGAAGAGCCACTCTTCGAAGACGCCGGGTTCCTGCGGCAACCGCCTGGATGCCTGCCCGGCTATGTCGCCAGCTTCCTGATTGGTGCCACGGGGCACGTGCTTCAGCTCCAGCCCCCAGAACTGCTTTTCCATCCTGCGGACCTCCGCTAGGTAGGCCTCCATATGCTCATCCTTTGGCTCATACACCTTGTTGGAGAAGTTGACTAGGAGCTGCGAGTCGCCCTTCACGGTGAGGCGTTTCACTCCCAGGGCTACTGCGGCCTTCAACCCGGCTATCAGTCCCTCATATTCTGCTATGTTGTTGGAGACCTTTTCACCTTGCTGGAAACAGAGCTGTACGGCATAGTAGAGCTTATCCTGAGTGGGTGATATCAACACCGCGCCAGCCCCCGCGCCGTGTCTGGAGAACGCCCCGTCGAAGTACATGACCCAGCCTTCCGGCGCCTCATTCCCTGGAGAAAGGGACCGATCCTCGTTGTCCCTGAGGCCTGGTGCCTCCGCCCATTCCGCTATGAAATCCGCCAACGCTGCTCCTTTGATGACCCTGGTTGTGCTGAACTCGAGCTGAAACGCCTGCAGCTCCATGTTCCACTCGGCGACCCTTCCGGCTGAGTTAGGGCTCCTGAGCACTCTCTCCAGGGGGTACGATGAGACGACTTTGATGGGATGAGCCTGGAAGTAGTGACGCAGCTTGCGCGAGGCTACCAATAGCGCGAGGAGGAGCTTCTGAGGCATTGGGTACCGTGTCCTCGCGTCCCGTAACACCGTGCTAACAAAGTAGACCGGATGCTCAACAAGGCTGAGAGCATCTGGGGTCGCGGCGCCCTCGGGAGGCAAGGGCGCCTCACGAGATGATGCGGCCTCGGGAGGTGGATCATCCGGGCGTGCGGCCTCTCCTGCCTCTGGTGCATTCTTCGGCAGCTGACCCTCCTCAACTGCGGTTGTGGCTTCTGCAGGCTTTCCTTGTTCCCGTTTTGTCTTGGCTCGGGCTGCCGCTGCGGTCTTGACTCGGCGCTCCTCCCTAACCGCCAACAGGGCCGCGCTGTCGGAGTAGGGAGTGGCGGCGAGGTAAAGCAGCAGGGGCTCTTGAGGGCGCGGAGCCACCATGACTGGGGGACTGGTCAGGTACCTCTTGAGATCTTGAAACGCCTTATCTGCCTCCTCAGTCCATTCAAAGGGCCCCTTTTTCTTCATCAGCTGAAAGAAAGGCAGCGCTCGCGCCCCCAATTTGGAGATGAAGCGCCCTAGCGTGGTCACGCGCCCAGTGAGCTTCTGCATTTCTCTGAGGGTCTTTGGCAGGCTCATGTCCTCGACCGCCTTGACCTTCTCGGGGTTGGCCTCGATGCCACGATGGGACACGAGGAATCCCAAAAGCTTGCCCGAGGGGACGCCAAACACACATTTCTCCGGGTTGAGCCGCAGGTTTACTGCGTCGTGGCTCGCGAAGGTCTCCTCCAGGTCTTGAATCAGGGTCTTGGCCTCCCGAGATTTTACTACAATGTCATCAACGTAGGCTTTGACATTCTTTCTGAGTTGCGGGCCCAAGGTGATGTGCATCAGCCGCTGAAAGGTTGCCCCTGCGTTCCGTAGTCCAAACGGCATGCATGTATAGCAGTATACCCCGCACGGGGTTAAGAAGGCGGTCTTCTCAACGTCTTGTACCGCCATCTTGATCTGGTGATACCCAGAGAAGGCGTCCAGGAAGCATGGCAGGTCGCACTCCGCAGTGGAATCGACGATCTAGTCGATGTGGGGGAGCGGAAACGGATCTTGCGGGCATGCCTTGTTGAGGTTGGTGAAGTCGACACACATGCGTTCCTTCCCCCCCTTTCTTGGGCACAATGACAGGGTTGGCCAACCAGTCCGGGTATCGGACCTCGCGAATGACCCCAGCGGCTTCTAGCTTGCGGGTCTCTTGGACAATGAAGGCCTGCTTCTCCACGGACTGCCGCCTGGCCTTCTGCTTCACGGGGTGCATATTTGGGCACACGTTGAGGTGATGCTCGATGACACTCCTGGGGATCCCCGCCAGCTGATTGGGCTCCCAAGCAAATACCTTCTTATTCGCGCGCAGGAATTTGACCAAGGCCTCCTCCTGCTCAGGCTCAAGGTTGGCGCCTATGGTGAAAGTGGCACTGGAGGACCCGTCCTCGTCGACGGGTATTTGCTTGGTTTCTGCCTTTTCCTGGGTGAACAACTGCTTCTTCTTGGCGGGCGCAGCCCCCTTGGGTTCTGGGGTCTCCGCGTTGACGGGCCGTGCCGATGCCGCCGTCTTGAAGGCGAGCTTGAGTACTCGCAGGGCGTCCCCGGTGTCCCCGTGCACGGCGAGGGTACCGCTGCTCCCGGGCATCTTCATGAGGTTGTACGCCGGGTGCGTGGCGGCCATGAACTGAGCCAGTGCCAGGTAGCCGAGGATGGCATTGTAAGGGAGGACGATGGGGGCGATGTCGAAGTCGACCATCTCCGTGCAGAAGTTGTCGTAGGTGCCGAAGGTTACCGGGAGCCGGATCTGTCCCAGGGAGTCGGATGATCCGCCCCCGACGCCCGAGAAAGATCGGCTGGGTCGCAGCCGCTCCCGGGGTATGTAGAGGAGGTTGAAAGTCTCGACCGAAAGCACGCTGAGGCCCGCGCCGCCGTCAACGAGGGTTCTGGTGATGGCCACCTGGCAGATGGTGGGGACGCACAACAGGGGGAGCGCGCCCGAGCCGACCAGGTTGGTGGGGTGGTCCTCCGAGCTGAAGGTCAGACCGACCTCGCGCGCCGCCCGGTCCGGGGGAGCCCCTTGCCGTGCGGAAACGGCGCTAACCCGGCGGGCAAAAGGCTTGACGTGGCGACTCGTGGGCAGCGCCTGCGAGCCGCCCAGGAGGGCCGCAACGACCGGAGGCGTCGATGTTGCGGTGCAGCTACTCTGCCGCGTAGGCAGATGCTGGGGGGGGGGGTGGTGCTTGCCGCTTGCTCCCTGCCGGGCCGGTGGCGGTGTTGATGGCGGGCGACGGGGGACAACGAGAATGCCCACCGGTGAGGGCCGCCGGGGCGACGTGAGGTCGACTAGCGCCGTACATGGATGCGGTGGCCGGTGGAGGATGGAGCGGTGGAAGACAGATTCCGGCGCACCCCTACCTGGCGCGCCAAATGTCGGATCACGGGTTCCGGCAGACCCTTAAGGTTCGAACACTGGGGTGCGCGCGGAGATTACGCCTTCTACCTCGGTGGAAATTCTTTTGGTCTAGTTATAGTTGATGATTTTTCAAGATTTACGTGGGTGTTCTTTCTCGATGATAAATCGCAGGTCCAAAAGATCTTCAAAAACTTCGCTAGGAAGGCCCAAAATCAATTTGAAGTGAAAATCAAGAAGGTTCGCAGTGACAATGGAACGGAGTTCAAGAACGCAAATGTGGACACCTTTCTTGACGAAGAAGGGATTTCACATGAGTTCTCGGCTACATACACACCTCAACAAAATGGAGTTGTTGAGAGGATGAACCGAACACTCATCGAAATGGCGAGAACGATTCTTGATGAGTACAAGACGCCAAAGCACTTTTGGGCGGAAGCGGTTGAGACAGCTTGTCATGCAACAAATCGCTTGTATCTTCACAAGTTACTCGGCAAGATGGCATACGAGCTCCTCACCGGTAACAAACCACAAGTTGGATACTTTCGAGTATTCGGCTCAAAGTGCTACATTCTTGATAAGCATCGCCGTTCTAAATTTGCTCCTAAGTCTCATGAAGGTTTTCTACTTGGTTATGGCTCAAACTCTCACACATACCGTGTCTACAATAATTTCACCCGAAAATTTGAAGAGACGGTAGATGTGAAGTTTGATGAATCTAACGGCTCACAAGTGGAGCAATTGCCAATTGATGTAGGAGACAAAGACCCTTCGGAAGCAATCCAAGACTTGTCTATTGGCAAGATTCGTCCAACGGATGTGAAGGAGAGTACCTCGTCCATCCAAGTGGAAGCTTCTACCTCACGACAAAGTGAACCAAGAGTTGATACCGAAGCATCCACAAGTGGGACATACCAAGATGAAGAAAATGAGGAAGTTTACCAAGATGAACGCCAACAACCTCCTTCTCCACCACGACAAGAGAACGACAACGTCAACAACGAAGAAGGCCAAGAAGAAGAACTAGATGAAGAAGATGTTCAACCAAGATCCAAGCAAAAGTTTCACAAGTTCGAGCAAGAATTGCTAAAGACCATCCCGTCGAGCAAATCTACAATGATATCCAAACCAGGAGAATCACTCGCTCAAAAACTCGTTTAGCTAACTTTTGTGAACACTATTCATTCATCTCTAGCATTGAACCTATGAAGGTTGAAGAATCTTTGGAAGATCCGGATTGGATAAATGCCATGCATGAAGAGTTACACAACTTTGAGAGAAATAAAGTTTGGACATTAGTTGAGAAGCCCGACAACAACCACAACATCATCGGTACCAAATGAGTGTTTCGCAACAAGCAAGATGAAGATGGACAAGTAGTTCGCAACAAAGCACGTCTCGTCGCCCAAGGCTACACTCAAGTCAAAGGTATGGACTATGGTGAGACATATGCCCCCGTTGCTAGACTTGAGTCCATTCGCATCTTACTTGCCTATGCTAATCATCATGATATCACCTTGTACCAAATGGACATTAAAAGTGCTTTTCTAAATGGTGAAATAGAGGAGGAAGTTTATGTTAAGCAACCTCCCGGATTTGTCAATCCTAAGAAACCTAATCATGTTTACAAACTTCACAAAGCTCTTTATGGTCTTAAACAAGCTCCTAGAGCATGGTATAAATGCTTGACCAAGGTCCTTATTGAAAAAGTCTTTGAAATTGGAAAAATAGATTCTACTCTTTTTACTAAAAGGGTTAATGGAGAACTATTTGTGTGCCAAATTTATGTCAATGATATTATATTTGGATCAAATAACCCTCATTTTAGTGAAAAGTTTGGAAAGCTAATATCGGAGAAGTTTGAGATGTCGATGATGAGTGAACTCAAATTCTTTCTTGGTTTGGAAATCAAGCAATCTAAGGAAGGTACCTTTGTCTCTCAAATGAAGTACACCAAGGACTTATTCAAGAAGTTCATTATGCAAGAATGCAAAGGTATGACTACACCCATGCCTACTAGTGGACATCTTGATTTAACCAAAGATGGTGAACCGGTTGATCAAAAGGTTTATCGCTCTATGATTGGTTCATTATTATATCTAGGTGCTTCATGTCCCGATATTATGCTAAGTGTCTGCATGTGTGCACGATATCAAGCTGCTCCTAAAGAATGTCATCTTAAGGCCGTGAAAAGGATAGTGAGATACTTAATTCATACACCAGATTTTGACATTTGGTACGCAAAGAGGGCCTCCTTTGATCTTGTTGGCTACCCCGACTCGGACTATGCCGGTGACAAGGTTGATAGAAAGTCCACTTCGGGTACTTGTCAATTTCTTGGTAGATCTCTTGTGTCTTGGTCCTTGAGGGAGTCCTGGATTAGGGGGTGTTCGGGTAGCCGGACTATACCTTCAGCCGTACTCCTGGACTATGAAGATACAAGATTGAAGACTTCGTCCCGTGTCCGGATGGGGCTTTCCTTGGCGTGGAAGGCAAGCTTGGCGATGCAAATATTCAAGATCTCCTATGATTGTAACAAACTCTGTGTAACCCTAACCCTATCCGGTGTCTATATAAACCAGAGGGTTGTAGTCCGTAGGACAGAATCAACTCCATACACAGCAATCATACCATAGGCTAGCTTCTAGGGTTTAGCCTCCTTGATCTCGTGGTAGATCTACTCTTGTACTACCCATATCATCAATATTAATCAAGCAGGAGTAGGGTATTACCTCCATCGAGATGGCCCGAACCTGGGTAAAACAAAGTGTCCCCCGTCTCCTGTTACCATCCGTCCTAGACGCACAGTTCAGGACCCCCTACCCGAGATCTGCCGGTTTTGACACCGACATTGGTGCTTTCATTGAGAGTTCCTCTATGTCGTCACCTTTAGGCCCGATGGCTCCTTCGATCTTCAACAATGATGCGGTCCAGGGTGAGACTTTTCTCCCCAGACAGATCTTCGTCTTCGGCGGCTTCGCACTGCGGGCCAATTCGCTTGGCCACCTTGAGCAGATCGAAAGCTACGCCCCTGGCCATCAGGTCAGGTTTGGAAGCCTAAACTACACGGCTGACATCCGCGGGGACTTGATCTTTGATGGATTCAAGCCACAGCCAAGCGTGCCGCACTGTCTCGACGGGCATGATATAGCTCTCCTGCCGAACAGCGCCTTGGAGGCCGCACATGCATCGGTTTCGACCATTGATTCGGAACCTATTGCGCCGATCGAGGATCAGCTGTTGGACACTGCCTCAGGGGCTGCGATCTCAGAGGCGATCGAGCCGAACTCCAGCCCCGCACTCCGCGTGGCCCGTGACTCCGAGGAGCCGGATTCCTCTCCGAACTCCGAGCCCCCCGCACCCCTGCCAATCGAATCCGATTGGGCACCGGTAATGGAGTTCACCGCCGCAGACATCTTTCAGCAATCGCCTTTTGGCGACATCCTGAATTCTCTGAAGTCTCTCTCTTTATCAGGAGAGCCCTGGCCGAACTACGGTCAGAAAGGGTGGGATACGGACGGTGAGGAAATTCAAAACCCACCCACCACCCACTTTGTAGCCACTGTCGACGATTTAACCGACATACTTGACTTCGGCTCCGAAGACATCGACGGCGTGGACGATGACATAGGAGACGAACAGGAACCAGCACCTGTAGGGCGCTGGAACGCCACCTCGTCATATGACATATACATGGTGGATACTCCAAAAGACGGAGATGGCGATGGAACAATGGGGGATGACGCCCCCAAGAAATAGCCAAAGCGCCGGCGTCAGCGGCGCCGCTCTAAATCCCGCCAAAGCAAAAACGGTGATTCCGGCACGGGAGATAATACTACCCCAGATAGCGCCAAAGAACACCCACCCCAGCAAGATTCGGCATAGGAAGATGGAGAAGCTAGCCCTCATGAGAGAGCGGCAGACCGAGAGGTCGAGGATGATAACTATATGCCTCCCTCCGAAGACGAGGCAAGCCTCGATGATGACGAATTTGTCATACCATCAGACCCCGCCGAACAAGAGCATTTTAGACGCAGGCTTTTAGCCACGGCAAGCAGCCTCAAGAAAAAGCAGCAACAGCTTAAAGCCGCCCAAGATTTGCTAGCTGACAGATGGACTGAAGTCCTTGCGGCCGAAGAGTATGAACTCGAACGCCCCTCCAAGAGTTACCTGAAGCGCAGGCCGCTACCCAGATTAGAGGAGGAAGCACCTACATCACCTGTGCATGACATGGCAGACCGGCCACCTCGTGGCCGCGACAGAGAGGCCTCTCAGCCCTCCACCCAAGCCATGCCCCGATGCCGCACAATTAAGGCACGGGAAAACACGCCCGACCTGCGAGACATACTGGAGGACAAGGCAAGACAGACAAGATCGATCTACGGATCGCGCAGGCGCACTACGGCATGTGACAATGATCCTCACGCCGGATACAACAAATCCGGCCGGGCCGAACACAACAGACATAGCTCTTCCGAGCTGCGTCGTGATATAGCCCAGTACAGAGGCGCCGCACACCCGCTATGCTTCACGAATGAAGTAATGGATCATAAAATCCCAGAGGGCTTTAAACCCGTAAACATCGAATCATACGATGGCACCACAGACCCGGCGGTATGGATTGAGGATTATCTCCTTCACATCCACATGGCACGCGACGATGATCTACACGCCATCAAGTACCTCCCGCTCAAACTTAAAGGACCGGCCCGGCATTGGCTTAACAGCTTGCCAGCAGACTCAATCAGTTCTTGGGAGGACCTGGAAGCCGCATTCCTCGACAACTTCCAGGGCACTCACGTGCGACCGCCGGATGCCGACGACTTAATGCACATAATTCAGCAGCCAGAAGAATCAGCCAGACAATTCTGGACACGGTTCCTAACAAAGAAAAACCAGATAGTCAACTGTCCGGACGCAGAGGCCCTAGCAGCCTTCAAGCATAACATCCGCGACGAGTGGCTTGCCCGGCACCTGGGACAGGAAAAGCCGAAATCCATGGCAGCCCTCACGACACTCATGACCCACTTTTGCATGGGTGAAGACAGCTGGCTAGCTTGCAGTAACAACTTATCAAAGAACCCTAGTAATTCGGATACCAATGACAAAAGTGGCAGGACACGTCGGAACAAACAAAAACGCCGCGTTAACAGCGACAGCAATGAAGACACGGCAGTCAATGCCAGATTCAGAGGCTATAAATCCGGTCAGCGGAAAAAGCCATTCAAAAAGAATACTCAGGGCCCGTCCAGTTTGGACCGAATACTCGATCGATTGTGCCAGATACATGGCACCCCCGAAAAGCCATCCAATCACACTAACAGGGATTGTTGGGTGTTCAAGCAGGCAGGCAAGTTAAGAGCCGAAAACAGAGACAAGGGGCTGCACAGCGACGACGAGGAGCCCAAGCCACCGAACAACAATGGAGAGAAGGGCTTTCCCCCACAAGTGCGGACGGTGAACATGATATACGCAACCCACATTCCCAGGCGGGAGTGGAAGCGTGCGCTACGGGACATATACGCGATGGAGCCAGTCGCCCCAAAGTTCAACCCATGGTCCTCCTGCCCGATCACTTTTGATCGAAGGGACCATCCCACTAGCATCCGTCATGGCGGCTTCGCCGCATTGGTTCTTGACTCAATCATCGACGGATTTCACCTCACAAGAGTCCTCATGGACGGCTGCAGTAGCCTGAACCTGCTTTATCAGGACACAGTGCGGAAAATGGGCATAGATCCCTCAAGGATCAAACCCACAAGAACGGCCTTTAAAGGCGTCATACTAGGTGTAGAAGCCAACTGTACAGGCTCAATAACATTTGACGTGGTCTTTGGATCCCCGGATAATTTCCGAAGCGAAGAGTTAATCTTCGATATAGTGTCGTTTCGCAGTGGCTATCACGCCCTGCTCGGACGAACCGCATTCACAAAATTCAATGCGGTACCGCACTACGCATATCTCAAACTCAAGATGCCAGGCCCTCGAGGAGTAATCACGGTCAACGGAAACACCGAACGCTCCCTTCGTATGGAGGAGCATACGGCGGCTCTCGCAGCGGAGGTACAAAGTAGCCTTCTTAGGCAATTCTCCAGTCCGGCCATTAAAAAGCCAGACACTGCCAAGCGCGCCCGGAGTAACCTACAACAGGACCGCCTGGCACACTCTGAGCAAGCGTAGCAATGCAGCCCCAACCCCAGCCTTCGCGAGCTAGCGAAACCAGTACCTCGCGTACATAACTACGCCCTTGAAATACCATGGGCACAGGGGAAGGGGCACAATAACGGCACTCCCAAAATACGGCTTAAAACGTACCAGGGGCTGCCGGATTCCTTTTTTTAATTTTTTCTTACTTTCAGCATACTTCGGACGACCTGTTCGGCAATTAGGTTGCCGCACAAACGATGCAATCCAGGGAGGCAGACAAGCCATGCCGCATTATGGAACTCCCAGGTGGTCTTTGTTACGAGCGATATACCTACTTTATATATAATTCCGCGGCCTGCCCCTGGCCAGGACATACTGAATAGTCGAATATCTTTTGCTTACCGCACCATATGTATCGTTCGGCTTTGATAAATAGCCTCTCCATAAACAATGCCTAGCTTTTTGTTTATTTTTGCATTACTCTTTTCATATATATGTTCATTGATGACATGTTGCATCCGTACACTATGGTACGACTAGTACGCCAGGGGCTTCAGTACCCTTTAAATATGGTGTGAGAAGTCCGTACACTTTCACAAGTGCGGCACCCCGAACTCATAGCACTATATGCATCGGCTCTGAATCATGATTTGGGTCAATAGTTGGGTTTGCCTGGCTCCTATGTTTTCGTGCCTTACGTTCCGCTATATCGCCTAAGGTAGCACTAGGAGAACCACTGCGATTGTGCCCCGGTTGAGCTGGGTTAAGCACCTCAGTGGAGAAAGCTAAAACTGATTGTCATGATGAGGCGAGAGACTGGTCGCTGTTCGAGAGGTTTTTCGAGTCCCTAAAGGCTTATGCCACTTCGAGCGAGGAGCTGGATAACCCCAGCCAAGGCGTGGATAGCGCCCCGAACTCGGTCTTCCGAACTAGGGGCTTCGCCAAAATTTAAAATTATAAAGTTCTACGGCTAAGTGAGAGTGTTCAAGCATTATAGTCTGATTGCCTGGTTCGTCGTGCTGAGCGCCTCCCTCGAAGGACCCAACCATGGGAAAAAGAGCACCCAGGTTTATCACCGAACACCCCAGCACTAGTGGCATGGGGGCAGAAGCCGACGACTGGCCATCTCTCAATTTTTGATAAACGGCTGCACAGAAAATAATATTTTAAATTCAATAAGCATTGCTTAGCGCATATGAACAAGTTTCCAGCGCACAGGATAAACACGAGCGAATTCATTCAAAAATTACATCCTTGGCGCACTCATCCGCCACAAGGCGGGCACCCGCAAGAACATCCTTATAGTAGTTCTCCGGCTTGCGATGCTCCTTCTCCGGTGGCGGCCCGTCCGTCACAAGCTTCTCACCGTCCAACTTACCCCAGTGCACCTTTACACGGGCAAGGGCCCTACGGGTACCTTCAATGCAGACGGAGCGCTTGATGACCTCGAGCCTTGGACAGGCCTCCACCAGCCGCCGCACCAGCCCGAAGTAGCTCCCAGGCAAGGCCTCTCCAGGCCACAGCCGAACTATGAAGCCAGGGGGCGGAACAGAGTTCACGTCCGATGAATCCAGGGCGCCGCTCGATGACTCGTTGAGTGCGGCCCGGGGCGGGCTGCATGATTATATTCGACGTTAGGGGAAGCTGTGCAACAAAAGGAATATCATGAGTTACTCTGGTATTTGAACACTTACGATTTCGCCGGACGCCTGGCCCTGTCCGGCCACTCCTCTTCACCCTCGTCGGCGTCGGGGGCGTAGTTCGGCGGAGGCGTTTTCCTCTTCTTGGACCCTTCGCCCCCCACTGGGGCGGCCTTCCTTTTCTTTCCTCCCCCCGCTGGAGGGGGAGAGGCTTCTTCTCCCTCCTCCTCGTTTTCACGGGAAGAGGGCGTCTCGGACTCGTCGGATGACGAGTCCGACAGCACCACATTACGGGTACTCTTTCGAGTCCCCGTGGTCTTCTTCTTCTTGGCCTTCTTTTCCGGCACCACATAAGGCGCCAGAGCCAGCAGCTTCACTAGTAGAGCTGGGGCTGGGTCTTCGGGCAATGGAGCCGGACAATTAATTGGTTTGGCTATCGCCCGCCAAGCATGTCAAAGGTAAGGGAGTTTAGATCCCGCATAGAGTCAAACTATGAAAAGAAGCTTAACATCCTGTAAAAGGTGTAGATGGCATACCTTGCTAGCGTGACGCTGCGAGCTGTATCCGCGGTCCTCGGAGGCGGATGCGGGAGCCTCGGCGCCCTTGAATAGCATCTTCCAGGCATCCTTGTACGTTGTGTCGAAGAGCCTGCTGAGGGTTTGATGCTGCGCCGGGTCGAACTCCCACAGATTGAAATCCCGTTGTTGGCACGCGAGGATCCGACGGACGAGCATAACTTGGATTATATTAACTAGCCGGACTGGCTTGTCCACCAGGGACTGGATGCATGTTTGCAATCCGGTCACCTCTTTTTCGTCGCCCCATGACAGGCCCGTCTCTTTCCAGGACACAAGCCGCGTGGGGGGTCCGGATCGGAACTCGGGGGCCGCAGTCCATTCCGGATCGCGTGGCTCGGTGATGTAAAACCACCCGGATTGCCATCCCTTTAGGGTCTCCACGAAAGAGCCCTCGAACCATAGGGCGTTGGCCATCTTTCCCGCCATGGCGCCTCCGCACTCCGCCTGGCTGCCGCTCACCACCTTGGGCTTGACGTTGAAAGTCTTGAGCCAGAGGCCAAAATGAGGGGGGACACGGAGAAAAGCCTCGCAATCGACGATAAACGCCGAGATGTTGAGGATGAAGTTCGGAGCCAGATCATGGAAATACAGGCCGTAGTAAAACATGAGTCCCCGGACAAATGGGTGGAGTGGAAAACCCAGTCCATGGAGGAAGTGGAGGCGAAATACCACCCTCTCATGGGGCCTTGGGGTGGGGATAAGCTGCCCCTCCTCGGGAAGCCGGTGCGCGATGTCCTTGGACAGATACCAGTCCTTCCTTAGCTTCTTGATTTTACCCTCCGTAACGGAGGAGACCATCCATTTGCCTCCCGCTCCGGACATTGCTAGAGAAGGTTGAGGTGGGAAGTGCGGGCTTGGGCGCTGGAGCTCGGGTGCGCGAGAGATGGGTAGGCAAGGGAGGAAGAAGGCGTAGGTAAAAGGGGTGGATCCTTATCCCCTTTTATAGGCGGATGCAGTTATGCGTCCCCACCTGCCTAATAAAACTCGCTTGCCTCCCGGGCGCCATGATAAATGGCTCGGTTGGGTTACCCACGTCCTTATTGATGAGAATCCCGTAAAAAGGGTACACGATCTCTGCTTTGACAAGACGTGCCAAGGAAACCGCCTCGCAAAACATGCTGAGGTGGAAAAGTAAAAACGATTCGAGTAAAGGGCTTGGCTGTAGTGTGATGGCGCATTGCAGAATACGTCAGCAGATTTGATTTGTGTTAATATTATTCTCTCTATGGCAATATGTGGAAATTTATTTTACAGAGCCAGAAACTACTCTTGGTGTTTACAATCTTCTATAAACGACTGGGAGGAGGAACCCGCCTTGCAATGCCGAAGACAATTTTGCGCGCCGGACTCGTCGTCATTGAAGCCTGGTTCAGGGGCTACTGAGGGAGTCCTGGATTAGGGGGTGTTCGGGTAGCCGGACTATACCTTCAGCCGGACTCCTGGACTATGAAGATACAAGATTGAAGACTTCGTCCCGTGTCCGGATAGGGCTTTCCTTGGCGTGGAAGGCAAGCTTGGCGATGCAGATATTCAAGATCTCCTACCATTGTAACCGACTCTGTGTAACCCTGACGCTATCCGGTGTCTATATAAACCGGAGGGTTGTAGTCCGTAGGACAGAATCAACTCCATACACAACAATCATACCATAGGCTAGCTTCTAGGGTTTAGCCTCCTTGATCTCGTGGTAGATCTACTCTTGTACTACCCATATCATCAATATTAATCAAGCAGGAGTAGGGTATTACCTCCATCGAGAGGGCCCGAACCTGGGTAAAACAAAGTGTCCCCTGTCTCCTGTTACCATCCGGCCTAGACGCACAGTTCGGGACCCCCTACCCGAGATCTGCCGGTTTTGACACCGACAGTCCTCCAAGAAACAAAACTCGATATCCTTATCCACCGCCGAAGCGGAATACATTGTCGCTGGATCATGTTGTGCTCAATTACTTTGGATGACCCAAACTCTTAAAGATTGTGGGATATATGTGAAACATGTTCCATTACTTTGCGACAATGAAAGTGCTATTAAGATTGCTCAAAATTCCGTGCAACATTATCGAACTAAGCATATTGAAGTTCGTCATCATTTCATTCGAGATCATGTTGCCAAAGGGGACATTAATCTTAAGCATGTTTGCACCGAAAAACAGTCAGCTGACATATTCACGAAACCACTTGATGAGAAAGTGTTTTGCAGGTTAAGAGGTGAATTGAACATCATTGATGCTTCAAACCTGGAGTAGGAACTCCACTTGATACATGCAAGGCGTGAACCTATGACTAATCCTTGATATTTCTCTTATGTTGACTATCTCATGTCTTGGATATATTTGCACCTTGCATGTTACCTAACCCATGTAGGTACATGGATGAATCTAAATCTATGAGATTGCAACTCACTCACATTCTGAGCAATTTCTATATCACCAAGTCTCTACACAATGGTGGATGAAGACAAGGAAGCACGCAACCATTCAAACATATCCTTTGACAAATTTTATGTTGAGTTTGATGATTGTCATTTTGGATATACAAGTGCTCTTCCTTGCAAGTACTAACCCATGTAGGTAGATGAACTCAAACTCCAAGTGGTGCTCCCAACTCTTGATGAGCTACATCAATCCTGAGCAACCCACACAAGTTCAACTACATGACCATGATCAACGCCACCACCCAAGGTATGCTATTCCATCTTAGAGAAGCTTTACTCCAAGTCATGAGTCAAAGCAACTCGACAAGATGTGAATACATCAAAAAGCTTAAACAAAAATGGTAACCCCATTTTGAGCTTAAACGATGAGTATGACCTATGATCAAGTGATCTCACTTGACTCCTAAGGCAATATACTCTAACATAGGTGACTTTGTTGCCAACCAATTCTAGATGAAGTTCTCTTGTGTTCCTTTTTGTGCTCTTGCATTTGTCTCATGCATATTTGTTTCCAACTTCATCTAGGCTTCTATTTAGTTTCTTCTCTTTTATTTTCTGTTCCATCCTTCTTATCTGCCAAATACTTGGGGCAGTTCCGCTTCCAGTGACCAGTCCCTTTGTAGTAGAACCACCCACTCTCAGGCTTAGGTCCAGATTTGGGCTTCTTCACTTGAGCAGCAACTTTCTTGCCATTCTTCTTGAAGTTCCCCTTCTTCCCTTTGCCCTTCTTCTTGAAACTAGTGGTCTTGTTGACCATCAACACTTGATGATCCTTGTTGATTTCTACCTCCGCAACCTTTAGCATTGCGAAGAGCTCGGGAATCGTCTTATCCATCCCTTGCATATTATAGTTCATCACAAAGCTCTTGTAGCTTGGTGGCAGTGATTGAAGAACTCTGTCAATGCCACTATCATTAGGAAGATTAACTCCCAGCTGAGTTAAGTGGTTGTGGTACCCATACATTCTGAGTATATGTTCACTCACAGAACTATTCTCCTCCATTTTGCAGCTATGTAACTTACTGGAGACTTCATATCTCTCAATCCGGGCATTTGCTTGAAATATTAACTTCAACTCCTGGAACATCTCATATGCTCCATGACGTTCAAAACGTTGTTGAAGTCCCGGTTCTAAGCCGTAAAGCATGGCACACTGAACTATCGAGTAGTCACCAGCTTTGCTCTACCAGGTGTTCACAACATCTGGCGTTGCTCCTGTAGCGGGTTTGGCAGCTAGTGGTGCTTCCAGGACGTAATTCTTTTGTATGGCAATGAGCATAATCCTCAAGTTACAGACCCAGTCCGTGTAGTTTCTACCATCATCTTTCAACTTAGCTTTCTCTAGGAATGCATTAAAATTCAACAGAACAACAACACGGGCCATCTATCTACAACAACATAGACATGCAAAATACTATCAGGTACTAAGTTCATGATAAATTAAAGTTCAATTAATCAAATTACTTAAGAACTCCCACTTAGATAGACATCCCTCTAATCATCTAAGTGATCACACGATCCATATCAACTAAACCATATCCAATCATCACGTGAGATGGAGTAGTTTTCAATGGTGAACATCACTATGTTGATCATATCTACTATATGATTCACGCTCGACCTTTCAGTCTCAGTGTTCCGAGGCCATATCTACATATGCTAGGCTCGTCAAGTTTAACCCGAGTATTCTGCGTGTGCAAAACTGGCTTGCACCCATTGTATGTGAACATAGAGCTTATCACACCCGATCATCACGTGGTGTCTCGGCACGATGAACTGTAGCAACGGTGCATACTCAGGGAGAACACTTGTACCTTGAAATTTAGTGAGTGATCATCTTATAATGCTACCACCAAACTAAGAAAAATAAGATGCATAAAGGATAAACATCATACGCAATCAATATAAGTGATATGATATGGCCATCATTATCTTGTGCCTTTGATCTCCATCTCCAAAGCACCGTCATGATCACCATCATCACCGGCTTGACACCCTTATCTCCATCGAAGCATCATTGTCGTCATGCCAACTTTTGCCTCCACGATTATAGCTACCGCTTAGTGATAAAGTAAAGCAATTACATGGCGATTGCATTTCATACAATAAAGCGGCAACCATATGGCTCCTGCCAGTTGTCGATAACCGTGTTACAAAACATGATCATCTCATACAATAAAATTTAGCATCATGTCTTGACCATATCACATCACAACATGCCCTGCAAAAACAAGTTAGACGTCCTCTACATTGTTGTTGCAAGTTTTACATGGCTGCTACGGGTGAGCAAGAACCGTTCTTACCTACGCATCAAAAAACACAATGCGGTATAGTGATTGATTTTTCATCTTCAGAAAGAACCCTGTTCATTGAATCTAATTCAACTAAAGTTGGAGAAACTGACACCCACCAGCCACCTGTGTGCGAAGCACGTCGGTAGAACCAGTCTCGCGTAAGCATACTCGTAATGTTGGTTTGAGCCGCTTCATCCAACAATACCGCTGAATCAAGAATCAACTAGTGACGACAAGCAATATGTATATACCCATGCCCACAACTCCTTTGTGTTCTACTCGTGCATATAACATCTACGCATAAACCTGGTTCGGATGCCACTGTTTGGGAACATAGTAATTTCAAAAAAAATCCTACGCACATGCAAGATCATGGTGATGCACAACAACGAGAGGGAAGAGTGTAGTCCACGTACCCTCATAGACCGTAAGTGGAAGCGTTATGACAACGCGGTTGATGTAGTCGTACGTCTTCATGATCGACTGATCCTAATACCTAAAGTACGGCACCTCCGCGATCTGCACACGTTCTACTCAGTGACATCCCACGAACTCACGATCCAGCAGAGTGTCGAGGGAGAGCTTTGTCAGCACGATGGCGTGATGACAATGATGATGAAGCTATCGGCGCAGGGCTTCGCCTAAGCACTATGACAATATGACCGAGGTGGATTATGGTGGAGGGGGGCACCGCGCACGGCTAAGAGATCAATGATCAACTTGTGTGTCTATGGGGTGCCCCCTTCCCCCATATATAAAGGAGTCGAGAAGGGGGAGGAGGAGGGCCTCCTAGGCGCGCCCCAAGGGGAGTCCTACTCCCACCGGGAGTAGGATTCCCCCCTTCCCTAGTTGGATTAGGAGAGAATGAAGGGAGAGGAAGGAGGAAGGAAAGGGGGGCGGGCCCCTCCCAATTCGGATTGGGCTTGGGGGGCATGCCCCCTCCTTTTCTCCCTTCTCCTCTCTCCCACTATGGCCCAATAAGGCCCATATACCTCCCGGGGGGTTCTGGTAACCTCCTGCTACTCCGGTATATGCCCGATCTCACCAGGAACCATTCCGATGTCCAAATATAGTCGTCTAATATATCGATCTTTATGTCTTGACCATTTTGAGACTCCTCGTCATGTCGGTGATCATATCTGGGACCCTGAACTACCTTCAGTACATCAAAACACATAAACTCATAATACCGATCGTCACAGAATGTTAAGCGTGCGGACCCTACGGGTTCGAGAACTATGTAGACATGACCGAGACATGTCTCCGGTCAATAACCAATAGTAGAACCTGGATGCTCATATTGATTCCCACATATTCTACGTAGATCTTTATCGGTCAAACCGCATAACAACATACGTTGTTCCCTTTGTCATTGGTATGTTACTTGCCCGAGATCCGATCGTTGATATCTCAATTCAATCTCATTACCGGAAAGTCTCTTTACTCGTTCCATAATGCATCATCCCGAAACCAACTTATTAGTCACATTGCTTGCAAGGCTTATAGTGATGTGCATTACCGAGAGGGCCCAGAGATACCTCTTCGACAATCGGAGTGACAAATCCTAATCTTGATCTATGCCAACTCTACAAACACCATCGGAGACACATGTAGACCATTTTTATAGTCTCCCAGTTATGTTGTGACGTTTGATAACACATTAAGTGTTCCTCCATTATTCCGGAGTTGCATAATCTCATAGTCATAGGAACATGTATAAGTTATGGAGAAAGTAATAGCAACAAACTAAACGATCATCGTGCTAAGCTAACTAAAATGATCGAGAAGAGGTGTCTAGAGGGGGTGAATAGACTCTTAACAAGAAAAGTTGTAGTTTTTAAATTCTTTAAGTTGAAGTGGAGTTTTAGCACAAGTTCAAACATTCGCAATACATATCAAGCAAGCATGACAAGAGTATATGAGCAGCGGAAAGTAAATCATGCAAGGTGCAAGAATGTAAAGGGATGGGATTGGAGTGTGCAAATGCAATTGGATACACAGAGATTTTTTATCCGTGGTTCCGATAGGTAGTGCTACCATGCATCCACTTGATGGAGACTTCAACCCACGAAGGGTAATGGTTGCGCGAGTCCACGGAGGGATCCACCCATGAAGGGTCCACGAACAAGCAGCCTTGTCTCTCCCACCATGGCCATCGCCCATGAAGGACTTGCCTCACTAGGGTAGATCTTCACGAAGTAGGTGATCTCCTTGCCTGTAAAAACTCCTTGGTTCAACTCCACAATCTTGATGGAGGCCCCCAAGTGACACATAGCCAATCTAGGAGACACCACTCTCCAAAAGGTAATAGATGGTGTGTTGATGATAAAATCCTTGCTCTTGTGCTTCAAATGATAGTCTCCCCAACACTCAACTCTCTCTCATAGGATTGGATTTGGTAGAAAAATGATTTGAGTGGAAAGCAACTTGGGGAAGGCTAGAGATCAAGATTTATGTGGTTGTAATGGAATATCTTGACCTCAACACAAGTGTAGGTGGTTCTCTCTCAAAAAATGTATTTTGGAAGTGTAGGCATGTTCTGATGGCTCTCTCCATGAATTAAGAGTGGGTGGAGGGGTATATATAGCCTCCACACAAAATCTAACCATTACACACAAATCACCAAACTCGGTGGGACCGAATTATAAAACTCGGTCGAATTGATTTGGTTCATAATGTGACCGTTAGGCATTTCAGTGGGACGGCATGATCAACTCGGTGGGACCGATGTGCTAGGGTTAGGGTAAAGCCTTATCTCGGTTGGACCGATTACACAAACTCGGTGGGATCGATTTTGGTAATAAGCTAAATAGAGAGTTGGCAAAGCAAACTCGGTGGGACCGATTTCATATTTTGGTGAGACCGAAATTAATGCAATAGGCAACAAAGAGTTTGCAAGTCCATCTCGGTGTGACCAGATCCAATCGGTGAGACCAAATTGATTAGGGTTTCTGGCAGTGGTATGTCAAGTGAACTCGGTGACTGCGGATAGAAAGTTTCGGTGGGGACGAGTTTGACTTTTAGTTTGGGACATATGTGGATGTGAGAATGTGGTTGAGGGCTTTGGAGCATATCACTAACCACTTTGAGCAAGCAAGCCATTATGCAACACCTCATCCCCTCTTGATAGTATTGGCTTTTCCTATGGACTCAATGTGACCTTGGATCACTAAAATGAAAAATGTAGAGTCCTGAGCTTTGAGCTTGATCCAATCCTTTGTCCTTATCATCTAGAAGGGGTTCCATATCCTCTAGTCCATGCCACTCCATTGTTGAACTTAGCTGAAGCATACTAGATGAAAACATTTGTAACGTCCCAAATTTTCAATTTGGAATGTTATACATAGATCATTCCTGCATATCATATTTTGCTGCATTTCGTTTCGTGATCCTCGAAATTCTAAGCAACTCAAGGACCCTCGGAGAGAGCTGGGGATTCCACTGTTTTCATATTTGAATTCTATCAAATATTGAAACGAGGATTTTTGGTTTTAATTATTTTTCTCTCTGAAAATATTTCATATTAAAATATATGAGAGGAGATAATATGACTTCTTCAAAATAAATGAAGTATTGGAGGAAAATATTAAAATCAAATATTTGATTTTATTCGGAGTTTATTGCTATTTTATTTGCATTAGAAAAATTGCACATTTTTCAAAGTTGCATTTTAGGGTCAAGAAAATGTTCATCTTGTTTGAAATATTTTATTTAGATGGTGAAAATTTGTTTTGGCATTTTTAGATTTTTACTATATTTTCTAGGATTTATTTAATTTTCAGCGAAATTGTTAAAAAATCTCTTCGCCGACTGGGCCGAAGCCTAGCCAGCCAGCCCAGCCCACCGCCCGAGCCATCCGCCTTGTCCCCGACGCGGAGACCGCCGCCGCCGCAAGCCGAGTCTGGCCGGGCCGCCTTACCCCCTCCCCAAGCTAGCCCCCTCCTTAAATACGCCGCCGCCGCGCCGCCTTACCCCCTCCCCAAGCTAGCCCCCCTCCTTAAATACGCCGCCCCGCGCCGCCTTACCCGCTCTCCAAGCTATCCCCCCCTCCTTAAATACGCCGCCGTAGCGCCGCCACTGCCGTCGCCGCCTTGCCGCCTGCCGTCGCCACCCTGCCGCCTGCCGTCGCCACCCCACGCCACCCACCGCCGCAGCCGGACCTCAACGGAGCCGCCCCGCCTCGCCGGACCTCGCTGGAGGTATAAGCCGCCGTTGCCGCTGTTTGGTTTTATTTTTAAAACCGGTTCGGTTTTTTAGAAAACCCTAGGTTCTTTTTTTTGATCGATTCATCGGTTTTCTCAGTTTAGTTTATTTAGCGGATGTTCGTCCGTATGTTCGTTTTAACGAATGGTGTTACTCATTAGCCGCAAACAGCGAACATTCATTCGTTAGCCTGTTCGTCAGTTTTCTTTTTCTCGGATTTTCCGTGATTATTTTCGATTGCGATTTCTGATCTGATTTTCGTTTCAGTTTATCTTTTCGCTCGTTTATCAGAATTAGGCGATTCAAGCGCCTAGATCTTCGTCTCGAAACCCTCTTTATATTTAATCAACTTGAACAAGATTTTGGTACTGTAAAATTTGACTTTAGTTCATATTAGCAAACGGATCTTGTTTCTTTCGTAGTTTGAGTTTCGTTGCTCCGTTTGATTTGATTCTTTTTGCAAACCGGAGTTCTTAAGTTGAACTTTCTGGTCAATTCATTTTATTTGAGTTTTGCCCGCGCATATTTGCTTGATTTCTTATGTATGGTATTGTTTGTTTGCGATAGAATTCCCAGAGTGCGAAGCATGCTACTACGATTCGCTAGGTTTTGTGGATCGTCGGCAAGGCAAGTAACACATTGATCATACTCTTTTCATACCCAGTTTTTATGCATTAGCTCCAATCCTCAAACATGGCATGATTAGGATATGATTAACTTGTGGGTATTGGGAAGTAGTTGATGAGGTACAACCTATTGCCCTGTTATATTCAAACCCTTGAGAGTTACTTCTATGTACACTACTAGGAAAAGGCATGCTAGTGGCGCACCAGTTTTGCCTACTAATGGCGCACTACTGGTGCGCCACTAGCACCACGCCATTAGAATTAAATACTAATGGCACACCACTAGTGCGCCATTAGTATCTGGTGTACTAATGGCGCACCATGCAGTGCGCCATTAGAATGCCTCCGAGGGGGCCATATGTACCCATGTGCTTTGGCATACTAATGGCGCACTAGTGGGTGATGCGCCATTAGTGTCATTTTTACAGAGCGCCATTAGTGTCTTGAGTGGTGAGCCACTAGTATGAATATAAGGGATTTTTTTCTTTTCTGATATTTTCACAGGTAACAAAATATATTATTGGACAGAATATAGCTAGCACCACACAGCAACAGCAGATTCATCGAATATAATAGAAGATTAGTCTCCGAATACAATTCATCATATTAGTCTCCAAATTCAAAAGACCGAACAAAGATAGAAAATTACAAGTCTCGAGACCGCGAGTAGCGAGTTTGTCAGAAGTAATACTAATCCCGACAAGTCCTACTAATCATTATCATACAACTTCTACTCGTTATTAATAACAAGTCATACAATCATCATCTTGATAGTCATCGAACCAACCCTACTTAATTGTTCTTAGCACATGATCATCAGTATTAGGCAGGACCTAAATACCCTATTTAAGGTAAAATAGCATAAAACAATATAGACCCTGACTCTCCATTATGGAGAATGGAGATCATCCTGTCTCCAATTCTTGTGCTTCGCTTCCTTTTGCTTCCAAGAACCTCCTTACGACTATCCATACATTTTTTCCATCCTTTGATTTTCATGTATCCACTTCTTTCAGAAATCTCATATGGACAGTTGACATTCGTAGGATGACCTGGCTGTATGTTCAAAACATTAAGACTACCTTTCTGATACATCAAATGAGGCACACAATTCTCTAGGATTATCTGTTGAAAAACATAGTAATAACTTCATAGTTAGCAATGATGTACTAGTTTTAGAAGTATGCAAAAGATGCACGCATGTCGTAATAGTAAAAAATCTTACCAGGGTATCTCCATGGTAGTTACCGTAGTTGAACGCATGCACTAGTGGCACGTATTGACCATAATGTTGAGGAGTTTGATTGTATATATTGTAATTCTCAATGTCAGTACAAAATCCGACCAGATGATTTTTCTCCTTGTAAGTTGTTAATTCAGAGCCATCGGTGTAGTGGGTTTTGTCTACCATCTTCCGCACATTCTTTGAATAATAAAAATAAGTTGTCAACTATTTTGAAATAAATAATATAAATTAGTTAATAATTAACTATGTTTGAGAAACTCACATAGCGGTAGAACTGGAGGCGTATCAACAAGGACCCAAATGTCCATATTGTCTTGGTCGATGTCAGGATCACCAAGATCCATGGTGACAAGCATACCCTCATCAAAACCATACATCTTGCAAAATGCTTCCCAATTTTTGCAACCAAAATGGGTTACGCTTCCAGAATTATGCAGATTTACTTCAAAATCCACATCATGATGAGTCCTTGGGTGGATTTTCTTTGTTTCATAAATTTCATGTGCTTCAAAATCCATCCTCTCCAAGACATAGCGTCTTGCATGGCATGGGATAAGCTATACTCAAATTGTAAAAGATGAAAATTACACATTGAAATAGTTGAAGTCATGCTTAATTATGAAAATAACACTTGTCGTCGTTGTATACCGTTTCAACTTCGAAGGTCTCCTCGAGCTTAATGCTGAAGCGCCGATAATCGTCCAGGTGAGGCATGTCGCATAGACCTCGATCCTCGTGGCACCAGCCACACTCCCTCGGGAGACTTTCGTCGTCCGATGACGACATATCCTACGTTCATAATTCAAAACTACATCATATCTTGCGTTGGGTCCAATAATATAATCCACAGTGTGGTGAAAACACGCCCTTCGAACTGGTTTGAGCTATTGGTGAATGGAGATGGTCTAAGATTTTCAGTAGTAAGAAGTGAAGTGGTAATTTTGAGAGCAAATGGTTAGGATGAGTGGTTCCTCTTTCCTGTTTAGCTTTACAATAGAATATTGTTAGTCATGCACACTTGTGCATTTTCAGCCAGGCCAGTGGAGTTGACCTAAAAACATTTCTTTCTTTAAGCCCGCTACATCCATCTCAAGTATTTATGGTCAAGGGTTAGCAGGGCCATCCAAATAGAATATGTATAACACAAGAGGCAGTTGATCCTACTTAATTAAGTACTAAGATACCCCGACCCATGCATTAGTAGCAAGTACCCCATATGTTCGATTTTTAGCAAAGTCATGCTAAAATTCATGGAAAATTTCAGCATGACCTTTGCTGAAAATAGGACATATGGAGTACCCGAATTTTTCGGAGGGGAAGTTAATCGACATTCCGGCAAACTCAAGGGCCTCTCGGGGTACCTGCAAAATCATCACGACACGATGGTCGGAGACAAAACCCAGCAAACTCAAGGGCCTCTACTTTCATATGGATGAAAAGGCCACAGACCATATCGTCCTCTACTTTCATATGGACAAAAATCAGCTCAACTTATGTGAGCTTCCATATCCAGATCTAATAGGTCACCCAACAAAAAATCATCAATAGTTTTAGCTGAAAAAAAATCATGGATTGCTGTTAACTGAAAATTACTGAAAAAAACTGTTGCTGATCATGGATTACTGTTAATTAAAAATAGAGCGTCTAGCTTGTCTTATCATGTTCACTAAGTCCACAAAAATGAATAGGTTCAGTAAACTTAAACTCTGAGCAAGTGTACTGCTTATTGTAATATGACTTACACTAGTAGAGCAGTTGTACACTACACATGCTTAAACTTTGAGCAAGTGTACTGTTATGGTCAAAACTGAATGTTGATTGCTTGCATCATCTACTCTGAATGATTTGATAATTAATACTGACAACTTCAGCATCTATAGACTTTGTGTTGTGGCAGCAGCTAAAAACCCTACATCTTGTCTCTCTGTTTATTAAAGCTGTTGTTTATGTGTCAAGTTTTACATCTACTTGACTGAATATCAACTTGATAGATCAAAAGCTGATAGAAATTGACAGGTTTTGAGCATCAAGAGATCTGAATGCAGTTAACTTGTTTCGAAAATCACAGAAGGCTAACGTTGACGGATTGTTGCCAGGGCCATACTAGTTTGATTTTACACTAGAACAAGCTCACTACACTACACTTCATTACCCAACACATGCTTAAACTCTGAACATAAACAAACACCAGCAATGCAATATGTAAACAACCTCTGTTTCTAGGCAACAAGAGTTATCATCAATGCTTTTGAGTTTATTAATTACCTTCAGTTCCGAGCTTTAAATGTCAAAAGAGCTTCACAGAATCTTGAATCCTCCAAATCACTCTTAACAGTTCTGCATTGCACAAAGGCAACAATGAGCCAATGATATCAGTAGCAATAATAGGTGCTTACATTCTCATAGTGAACCTACAGAGTTCTAGTACAGTGAGTAACTCCCAATTCTTTTAATAGAAGCACACTTAATATCAGAACAAAAATAACGAAATAATAGATGTGATTTTAATACAAATAACTGTTGGTGATATTGCTCTGGTGGCTGGGAGCCTAACAAGGAGTACTTTCAAATTCTTTTTTGCAACCTAAATAGCCAAGGAACAAGCACAGTACATGACCTAATTAAACATGTTATCTTATTTCCACATTCTGGCTAATCAAGCTCGTTAATAGTTTTTCTCGCCTCGTCTTAGCGAGTGTCTCAAGCTCGTTAGTAACTACCACATTGTCCTGTCTTGCTTTTTTCTGAAAAGGGTCGTCCTATCTTGCTTTGACCTGCCCTGTGATTTACTGGATCGTGCATTTGGGTGTCAACAAGTACAAGCTCATACGGCCAACTGCTAGCAACAACTAGGTTGCCAAATGATCGGGGTGCAGGATTTTTGTGTGGTGCTAAAATCATTCAGGGACCAAGCTTGATGTATCATCTACACCACGCCAACCCACAAGACAAAGCATCTAAACATCTAGAGTAAATGGATTCTTTTAACCATTGATCGTAAAAACATTTAGTGTTGTTCCTTATGCGCGGGGAACAATATGTGTGGTGCTAAAATCATTCATGGGCAGGGAATGGGGAGGAAGGGTGGAGAGGGAGGAAGGAGGAAGGAGGAGAGGTACCTGGGCAAGCGCGGCCGGTCGCCGGAGGGGTCGGGGTTGGGGTCGGGGTCGGCGGCGGCGTCGAAGGGATGCAGGGATGCCTCGGTTGGTCATGGGGAGGTCGGCGGTTGCGGTCGTCGTCCTGCACCCCGTGCCCGGGCTGAGGTAGAGGCGGCGCAGGGCAGGGGCCGATGCGGGGAGGCTGTCGGCGACGGTGGCGACACGGGGAGGATGTAGGGATGCCTCAGTTGGTCTCGGGGAGGCTGTCGGCGACGCGGGGAGCTGCAGTGGTGGGGGCGCGGGGCGGCAGCACACGTAGGGGGTGTGGGGGCGGTGGCGTCGTGGGTCGGGGGTCGGGGCAGAGAATGGGGAGGAAGGGGTCGGGCGAGTTAGAGCTAGGGGGGAAGATTAATAATGGCGCACCCCCGAGCGGTGCGCCATTAGAATGTTTTTTATATAGCAATGGCGCACTACCTGAGCGGTGCGCCATTAGAATGTTTTTTAGATAGCAATGGCGCACTACACGAGCGGTGCGCCATTAGAATGTTTTTTGATAGCAATGGCGCACCCCCAAGCGGTGCGCCATTAGTATGTTTATTATTATTTTTTTTTCTATTTTTAATATATTTTTATAAAAATAGTAATAATTTTTTTATAAAAACAGTAATAATTTTTTTATGAATATTAAAAATATCATCAAATTTGTTATTTGAAAATATCATCAAATGGGGGTGCTCTCGGCGGTGGTGGAGCGGGGGAGGGTGCGGAGGGTGCTCGGCGGCGATGGAGCGGGCCGGGGAGTGTGCGGTGGGTCGGCGGCGGCGGTGGAGCGGGGGAGGGTGCGGTGGGTCGTCGGCGGCGTTGGAGCTAGCGGGGGAGGGTGCGGGAGGGGATCGAGATCGAGATGGAGGGGGATAGCGATCGAGATGGAGGGGGATAGAGATCAAATTTGAAAAATATTCATGAATTCAAAAAGTGCCCATGAAATTTAAAAATATTCATGAGTTCAAAAAGTGCCCATGTAATACAATCGAGAAATGAAGACTACGATTTAAATACAATCGATCTTAGCTAGCTATTTGTTCACAATCTTCTTGCCCTTCTTTTTCGCAAACGAAGTTCTTCTGTGGAACGGACGTCCTTTAGGTAGGGTGGTCCTGCTTCTTCTTGTGGTGTATATGCTGCTGCTACTTCATCATCGTCATCATGTTCCATCTTCGGGCCGCCTTACTTGTCGAAGTCTAGCTCATTGGCGACTCCATCCATTCCGATGATCTTCCTTTTGCCTCTCGTCACGACAACATGACTGGGCTTTGACGGGTCGGTAATGAATAAGCATTGGTCCACTTGGGAAGCTAGTACCCATGGCTCATTTTTCGCGGTGACGTTTGCGCCCGCGGTCTTGGACATGGCTTCAGGTATAACCATGGTGGTGAAATACCGGTCTTCTTTTAGGACGCTCTTGGCCCATCTGACACGGAACATCGGGACCTTCTCTCCAGCGTAGCTCAGCTCCCAGATCTCCTCGATCCTTCCGTAGTATCTGTCCTTATCGTTAGCGGTGTAGGATTCCATCGTTACCCCGGAGTTCTGATAACCATCGCTCTTCATGAATCTATGGTGCAAATGAGGTGAGGAGGAGGAGGTAGCCGACACAAGCTTGGAGGAGGAGGTGGAGAGAATGAAGTGGGGAAAGTGAGTGTGTAGGTGTGGCTGTCCAAAATATCTAGCTGGTCCCAGGTTACTAATGGCGCGCCACAAACAAATGCGCCATTAGTAACCCTTGTTACTAATGGCGCACCAGCTTGAGGTGCGCCATTAGTAGTTTTGCAAAAAAATAGTAGTGGCGCACTATGTAGGAGGTGCGCCATTACTAGTTAAACTAGTAATGGCGCACTACTCCCTGGTGCGCCATTAGAATTTTTGGAATTTTTTTTTGTTACTAATGGCGCACCGTGGGTCTGGTGCGCCATTAGTGTCTACCACACTAATGGCGCACCAACTCATGGTGCGCCATTACTATATAGTAGTGGTGCACCACATGTCTGGTGCGCCATTAGTGGCCATATCATCTATAGCCCTTTTCCTAGTAGTGGTATTGCTTATATTGCTATGCTATGCTCGTAGACGTGGTTTGGGTGAGTGAATCCATGACAGATGTGAGATGATTAATTAATGGTTCAACTTAAGGTGGCAACTTTAATACACATATGGGTGGATTGCTTGTCGGGCACCTAGAGAATCCAGTGTTGTCCTAGGATATCCCGGAGTACCCGTGTGATCATCCTAAGGTCCGCCACCCAGGCTCGAAGGGAACTGAGATATTTTCATGCTAGGAACTTTCGTGTGCAGCCACATGCTATTATGGGCTCTAGCATAGTTGAGTAAGTTGCGTGAGCTCTTGAAGAGGTGGATTAGCAGGTAGAGGGATGTAGGTTGGTATGGTCTACCCGGAGTAAAGAAAGACTGTGTCTTGGTCATCCGTTTCTCAAACACCAGGTAGTGCGAGAAATCCAACGGAGGCGATCGAGTCTTGTGGGGAAAAGTGTGCAAACCTCTGCAGAGTGTACAATCTAATCATGGTTAGCTATGTCCCCGGTTATGGACATCTTGAGTATCTAGTACTTGGATTATCATAAGTATCTCATCACTCTAATTTAACATTGTTGGGTTGATAATTACTTTTAATTGGGATTGAGTTGGAGGAACCTTCTCAATGATGTTTCAACTACCATGATAGTTAAAATAAAAATTATTCCTTTGTTGTAGGAAAAAATTGGCTTTTCGCAAAACTTTAACCATAGAGCTTTCCACCAGCCAAATATGCATGTAGTGATAGCATTATTCTGTACTTGCTCATCTGTGTTATATTGCTAGCATATTCCATGTGCTGACCCGTTTCCGGGCTGCAACGTATTATGTTGCAGACTTTTCAGACAAGGAGTAAGGTTCGCTAGGTCATTGCCGTGCAGCTCAGCTATGTCGTTGGAATTGATGGAATCACTTTATCTTCCAAGCCTTCCGCTATTATCGTATTAGATGGCCTTAAGCCATATTTATTGTAATAAGCTCTCTTTTGAGACTTTCGATGTAATAAGTGTGTGATTGCTACTCTGTTATAAATCCTTTGAGTACTGTGTGTGTCAGCATTACCGATCCGCGGATGACACTAAAGCAAAGAGACTTGACCGTTTGAGGTCGGGTCGCTACAAAGATGGTATCAGACCACACGCTGAGTGTAGGACCCTACCACTAAGATAAAACCCATAGGTCACTCTTCTCTACTCATTTCTGACTCCTCTCCATTTTCTACTCTTAGGATGGCGGATTCAAGGAACAAGTTTGCACAACCGGATGAAGACACCCGCTTTGGACGCCACTTGAAGGAAGTCACTAGGTACCTGAACATCGGAATACGAAGCTTCACCGGGACTTACAACGCCACTTTACCAGAAGAGGAGCGCTGGATGATTCAAGTTCAAGTACTAGGAAGGACGTTCTCGCCAACCACTAAGCCCATAGAGTTTTCTTTTGAAGCACCCACCTGGAGCCTAGGCAAGAGCATGGCATCCCACATTACCATGGGGCGCATTGGAGAAGTCTACAACAAGGATCTTAAGGACACTATCTATCAGATATGTGGGCACCGAGATGAGCAATGGGAGATGATCAGCACCAAGAAGGACAGATCCATTGCAACTTTCATCTAGGAGTTAAACCAACACATTCGACACCAGGAGAACCAGATGTGCGCAGATATGATAGATTTGAAGAAGGCGAAGACAAGGATCATCGAGCTGGAAGAAGAACTTAAGTCCACACGCGATGGCTATGAGGAGGAAATTGCAACACTATTGGAGAAGAATGACGACTTGATAAAGAATACTAGAGTATTCATGGGAGACCCCGCGCCGGGAGGTGAGGACGACGATTCCACTTCCCCGGAGAACTACATCATCATCGACGACACCGACTCCGACCCCACTGAAGATGACTTTGAAGACGAAGCTGGAGCAGACATCAGGGAGTCTTCCACCGATCAAAATTTCTAGATGACCACCAAATGATTAGTAGTATTCCCCCATGTATATAGTAGTAGTTGAGCACTTTTTACGGTAGGTCTAGACCGTGTGTATGTCCTTGCTTGATTGATTGAGTGAAATGATTGTGTTTTTCTCATGTGCATATGGGTAGTGCTTTCTCACTAGACCCCTTTTCTATTCTAATCTCTCCCCTCTAAACCCACCAGATGCCTCCGAGACGTAACACCGGATTTGCCTTCCCGCCGGCGCTCACTCAGTTGATCCAGCAGCAGAATGCCTTGATGCAATTGTTAGTCTAGAACCAAGGCAACAACAACAACAACAACAACAACAACAACAACAACAACAACAACCTGCCTCTAGTTGACAACTTAGCTCGCTTTCTAAGGTTGCAGCCGCTGGTGTTTTCCAGTAGCACCGAGCCTATAGTTGCAGATGATTGGCTACGCCGTATTGGAAGGGAGTTGACCACCGCAGTTGCACATATGCTGAGAAGGTGCGCTTTGCCGCACATCAATTGGATGGACCAGCAGCCTCATGGTGGGAGAAATATACAGCCACTTTCCCATAGCCAACATCACTTGGGATCAGTTTCAGCAAGCTTTCCGCACGGCCCATGTCTCAACTGGAGCTATGAATATGAAGAAGCGTGAGTTTCGCAACTTACGCCAGGGGAACCGTACTGTAGCTCAGTACGCAGATGAGTTTAGCAAGTTATCTCGCTATGCCCCTGATGATGTGGCCACAGATGCCACGAAGCAGGAGAAGTTTATGGAAGGGCTGAATGATGAGATGAGCATGCAGTTGATGGTGGCAACATTCAACAACTACCATGGGTTGGTAGATAAGGCTCTTGTGATTAAAGGGAAGCAGCAGCAGATTGAGAGCCGTAAGAGGAAGTATGGGCAAGGAAGATACAACTCCGGAGCTTAGCAGAAGCCTCGTCTAACCCCGAACTCGGGAGGACTAGATAGTTCATAACCATGGAGGTCATAACCACACCGGAGGAAGTTCGCATAACCACAATGGTTCTAAGAATGGGACTGGGAACAGAACAAGCAACAATCAGAACTGCTCCAATCCAGCCACACCCGCCAAGAGAGACCTAAGTCACATTACTTGCTTCAAGTGCGGAAATACTGGACACTATGCCACGAAGTGCCCTGAAGCGAAGAATGGAAATGGTAACGGGAGCGCTAGGAAGAATCCCAATCCATTCAACAAAGGACAAGTGAACCACGTTAACGTGGAGGAGGTTGAAGAGCAGCCAGACGCGGCTATCGGTCAGTTTTTGGTTAAGTTTTTTACCGCCCTTGTTCTTCTTGACACCGGTGCATCGCATTCATACATGTCAAGGGGATTCGTGGATAAGTTTAAACTACCAACCCAAACCCTTAGGACCCCTCTATTAGTGAGTTCACCTGGAGCAGAGTATATGGCTAGCCGATGGTGCGACCAGATACCCTTAACCATTGGTAGCCATGTTTTCCCATCAGACCTAATAATTTTGGAGTCACAAGGATTGGACGTGATATTAGGCATGGACTGGATGTGAAAGTATGGAGGAAGCATTGACTATGCTAGTAAGTCAATTTATCTCACCACCCCTGAGGGAAAAATGATTAAGTATGTATCTAGGCATGCGCCTAGGAGGAGCCAAGTAAATACCCTCACGGGAGTCGTTCAGGAGGAAGTGCTTGTAGTGCAGGATTACCCAGATGTTTTTCCAGAGGAATTACCAGGCATGCCACCGGATCGAGACACCGAGTTTTTGATAGAGCTATTGCCAGGCACATGGCCAATATCAAAGAGACCCTACCGGATGCCCGCAAATGATCTGGAGGAGATTAAGAAGCAGATCAAGGAGTTATTGGAGAAAGGTTACATTCGACGGAGCTCATCCCCATGGGGAGCCCCAATGCTTTTGGTTGAGAAGAAGGATAAGTCTCTAAGAATGGTTGTTGATTATCGTGCGTTGAATGAGGTGATGATCAGGAACAAATACCCACTTCCGATGATCAATGATTGTTTGACCAACTGCAAGGAGCTAAAGTGTTTTCAAAGATCGATCTGCGATCAGGATATCACCAGCTGAAGATTCGAGAGAAGGATATACCAAAGACAACATTCACCACACGGTACGGGTTATATGAATATACAGTCATGTCATTTGGACTGACTAACGCCCCTTCTTACTTCATGAGCATGATGAACAAGGTTTTCATGGAATATTTGGATAAGTTTGTTGTGGTGTTCATTGATGATATAATGGTATACTCGAAGAATGAGGAGGAGCACAAGGAGCATTTACGTTTAGTCCTCGAAAAACTCAGGGAACACCAGTTGTATGCCAAGTTCAGCAAATGTGAGTTTTGGTTGAAGGAAGTCAGATTCCTTGGACATGTTATATCAGTATAAGGTATAGCAGTAGATCCCACCAAGGTTCAGTCAGTCACTGAATGGTTGGCACCTACTTCAGTTAGCGAGATCTGTAGTTTTCTTGGACTCACAGGATACTATCGGAGATTCATTGATAATTTTTCCAAGATTGTGAAGCCAATGACGGAGTTATTGAAGAAGGATAGCAAATTTAAATGGACGGAAGAATGTTAGGCGAGATTTTAGGAGTTAAAGAAACGTTTGACTACAGCCCCAGTGTTGATTCTGCCGGATATACGCAAGGATTTCCAAGTGTATTGCGACGCCTCTCGCCTAGGACTTGGAAGTGTGCTTATGCAGGACGGAAGAGTTGTTCCGTATGTCTCACGACAACTAAAACCACACGAATTAAATTATGCCACGCATGATTTGAAGTTGGCTGCCGTAGTACATGTGTTGAAGACTTGGAAACATTACCTTATTGGAAACTGTTGTGATGTGTACACGGATCATAAGAGTTTGAAATACATTTTCACACAGAAGGAGTTGAACCTTAGGCAGAGGAGATGGTTGGAGCTTATAAAGGATCATGACATGAAGCTTCACTATCATCCAGGAAAGGCCAATGTCGTAGCAGCCGCTTTGAGTCGGAAGAGTTATGCTAACACCCTAGTAAGCACGGGATTGCCAAAGGAGTTAGCAGAGGATATCAGGGAACTTCGATTGGAGATTGTTCCTAGAGGTTTTGTTGCAACAATGGAGGTTCAGCCTACATTGTTAGGAAAGATTCAAGAAACTCAGAAGGATGACAAAGAGTTTGCCGAGATAAAAGAGAGAATGAGCAAAGGAAAGGCCAAAGGTTTTCGTGAGGATGAGCGCGACACCTTATGGTTTGAGGACCGTGTTTATGTGCCCAATAACACAGAGATCAGGAAGTTAATACTTCAAGAGGCTCATGACTCACCATACTCGATACACCCCGGAAACACCAAGACGTATTTGGATTTGAAGGAACGTTTCTGGTGGACTGGTATGAAGAAGGATATTGCCGAGTATGTAGCTGTATGTGATGTATGTCAGAGAGTGAAGGCAGAGCATCAAAAGCCAGCAGGATTGTTACAGCCTATGCCGATACCGGAATGGAAGTGGGATAAACTTGGCATGGATTTTATCACCGGATTGCCTAGGACCAAATCAGGATATGATTCTATATGGGTAGTAGTTGATCGCTTGGCCAAAGTGGCTCACTTTATCCCAGTGAAAACCACCTATACAAGTGCGAAGTTGGCCAAGATATATATGACCAGGATCGTATGTCTGCATGGAGTTTCGAGGACCATCGTATCAGATAGAGGAACATAGTTTACTTCAAAGTTTTGGCATCAGCTGCACCAGACTTTGGGGACAAGGTTGGATTTCATTACAACATTCCACCCGCAGACAGATGGACAGACCAAGAGAGTCAACCAGATTATGGAGGATATGTTGAGAGCTTGTGCGCTGGATTATCGATCTAGTTGGGATGACAATTTTCCCTATGCAGAGTTCTCATACAACAATAGCTACCAGGCCAGTTTGAAGAAGACACCGTTCGAAGCCCTATATGGACGAAGGTGCAGAACACCGTTGATGTGGGATGAAGTTGGAGATCGACAGTTGTTTGGACCAGACTTGATCAAGGAGTCTGAAGATAAGGTTAAGTTGATTCACGATAGACTAAAGGTAGCTCAGTCCATGTAGAAGAGTTATGCAGATTCAAAATGCAAGGAAGTAACCTATGAAATTCGAGACAGAGCATATCTACGAGTGTCACCTCTGCGAGGAGTGAAACATTTTGGAGTCAAGGGAAAGTTAGCCCTGAGATTTGTAGGACCGTGTCGTGTTTTGGAACGTATGGGAGAAGTTGCCTACAAGTTGGAGTTACCTGAAGGACTCTCAGGTGTTCATGATGTGTTTCATGTTTCACAGCTGAAGAAGTGTCATGCTGAGATGGCCGATATACCGTTACGAGATATAGTGCCCTTGGAGGCAATTCAGTTGGACAGTGATCTGACCTATGAGGAGAAGCCAGTCAGGATTCTTGAATTTGCCAGCCGAGTCACCCGCGGCAAGGTTATCAAGTTTTGCAAAGTTCAGTGGAGCCACCATACCGAGGACGAAGCCACCTGGAATGAGAGGATGATCTTCGCAAAGACCACCCACACCTATGTTGTAGCCAACCCGAATCTCGAGGGCGAGATTCATCTTAAGGGGGGTAGGTTTGTAACATCCCAAATTTTCAATTTGGAATGTTATACATAGATCATTCCTGCATATCATAATTTGCTGCATTTCGTTTCGCGATCCTCGAAATTCTAAGAAACTCAAGGACCCTCAGAGAGAGTTGGGGATTTCACTGTTTTCATATTTGAATTCTATCAAATATTGAAACGAGGATTTTTGGTTTTAATTATTTTTCTCTCCGAAAACATTTCATATTAAAATATATGAGAGGAGATAATATGACTTTTCCAAAATAAATGAAGTATTGGAGGGAAAATATTAAAACCAAATATTTGATTTTATTCGGAGTTTATTGCTATTTTATTTGCATTAGAAAAATTGCACATTTTTCAAAGTTGCATTTTAGGGTCAAGAAAATGTTCATCTTGTTCTAAATATTTTATTTAGACGGTGAAAATTTGTTTTGGCATTTTTAGTTTTTTATTTTATTTTCTAGGATTTATTTAAGTTTCGGCGAAATTATTTTTGAAAAAAATTCTCTTTGCCGACTGGACCGAAGCCCAGCCAGCCAGCCTAGCCCACCGCTTGAGCCGTCTGCCTCGTCCCCGACGCGGAGACCGCCGCCGCAAGCCGAGTCCGGCCGGGACTCCTCCCCGCGCCGCCTTGCCCCCTCCCCAAGCTAGCCTCCCTCCTTAAATTCGCCGCCCCCGCACCCCACACCACCACCCGAACCACCCCGCCCCGCCGCCTAGCACCGCGTCGCTGCCGCCGCTGCCGTCGCCGCCCCGCGCCACCCGCCGCCGCTGCCGGACCTCCCCGAAGCCGCCCCGCCTCGTCGGACCTCGCCGGAGGTCTAAGCCGCCGTTGCCGCCGTTCGGTTTTATTTTTAAAACTGGTTCGGTTTTTTTAGAAAACCCTAGGTTCATTTTTTTATCGGTTCGCTGATTTTCTTGGTTTAGTTTATTTAGCGGACGTACGTCCGTACGTTCGTTTTAACGAACGGTGTTACTCGTTAGCCGCAGACAGTGAACGTTCGTTCGTTAGCCTGTTCGTCAGTTTTCTTTTTCTCAGATTTTCCGCGATTATTTTCGATCACGATTTCTGATCCGATTTTCGTTTCAGTTTGTCTTTTCGCTTGTTTATCGGAATCAGGCGATTCAAGCGCCTAGATCTTTGTCTCGAAACCCTCTTTCTCTTTCGTCAACTTGAACAAGATTTTGGTATTGTAAAATTTGACTTTAGTTCAGATTAGCAAACGGATCTTGTTTCTTTCGCAGTTTGAGTTTCGTTGCTCCGTTTGATTTGATCCTTTTGGCAAACCGGAGTTCTTAAGTTGAACTTTCTGGTCAATTCTTTTTATTTGAGTTTTGCCCATGCATCTTTGCTTGATTGCTTATGTATGCTATTGTTTGTTTGCGATAGAATTCCCGGAGTGCGAAGCGTGCTACTACGATTCCCTAGGTTTTGCGGATCGTCAGCAAGGCAAGTAACACATTGATCATACTCTTTTCATACCCAGTTTTTATGCATTAGCTCCAATCCGCAAACACTGCATGATTAGGATATGATTAACTTGTGGGTATTGGGAAGTAGTTGATGAGGTAGAACCTATTGCCCCATTATATTCAAACCCTTGGGAGTTACTTCTACGTATTGCTTATATTGCTATGCTATGCTCGTAGACGTGGTTTGGGTGAGTGAATCCATGACAGATGTGATATGATTAATTAATGGTTCAACTTAAGGTGGCAACTTTAATACACATCTGGGTGGATTGCTTGTCGGGCACCTGGAGAATCCAGTGTTGTCCTAGGATATCCCGGAGTACCCGTGTGATCATCCTAAGGTCCGCCACCCAGGCTCAAAGGGAAGTGAGATATTTTCATGCTAGAAACTTCCGTGTGCAGCCACATGCTATTATGGGCTCTAGCATAGTTGAGTAAGTTGCATGAGCTCTTGAAGAGGTGCATCAGCAAGTAGAGGGATATGTTGGTATGGTCTACCTGGAGTAAAGAGTTAATGTTTCTAAAAGACTGTGTCTCGGTCATCCATTTCTCAAACACCACGTAGTGCGAGAAATCCAACGGAGGCGATCGAGTCTTGTGGAGAAAAGTGCGCAAACCTCTGCAGAGTGTACAATCTAATCATGGTTAGCTGTGTCCCCGGTTATGGACATCTTGAGTATCTAGTACTTGGATTATCATAAGTATCTCATCACTCTAATTTAACATTGTTGGGTTGATAATTACTTTTAACTGGGATTGAGTTGGAGGAACCTTCTCAATGATGTTTCAACTACCATGATAGTTAAAATAAAACTTATTCCTTTGTTGTAGGAAAAAATTGGCTTTTCGCAAAACTGTAACCATAGAGCTTTCCACCAGCCAAATATGCATGTAGTGATAGCATTATTCTGTACTTGCTCTATTGTGTTATATTGCCAGCATATTCCATGTGCTGACCCATTTCCGGGCTGCAACGTATTATGTTGCAGACTTTTCAAACAAGGAGTAAGGTTCGTTAGGTCGTTGCCGTGCAGCTCAGCTATGTCGTTGGAGTTGATGGACTCACATTATCTTCCAAGCCTTCCGCTGTTATCGTATTAGATGGCCTTAAGCCATATTTATTGTAATAATCTATCTTTTGAGACTTTCGATGTAATAAGTGTGTGATTGCTACTCTGTTATAAATCCTTCGAGTACTGTGTGTGTCAGCATTACCGATCTAGGGATGACACTGAAGCACAGAGACTTGACCGTTTGAGGTCGGGTCGCTGCAAAAGTAGTCCAACAAGGGATATGTTGACATTAATTTCCAAAATCACACAGGGAGCACTTGTGCTTTCAATCTCCCCCTTTTTGGTAATTGATGACAACATACATTAAAGCTTTAGATAAAGATATACATAATAACAAGTAAAGCTTTGGAAAGACATGTAACATGCATATGCTCCCCCTATATGTATGCAATCATGTAAATATGGAATATGAGAGCATGTGAATGCATAAGCATGACAGAGTAAGCAATGTGTTACATGTATCTTAGCTATATGTATCAGAGCAAATGATGTAAGTATAGGAAATGTACCTTCATGCTCATGAGTCCTTCTTGAAAACAGTATGTACATTAGCAAGAAATCCTCATGCACATGAGTGTGATCCATATACTTACCTTGTGGTCTTGAGTTGGCTTAGAAAGGGATGAACCTGAGTAAACAAGGTTAGATAAAACAGATACATCTACTAGCCAGAGCAAACAAAAGGAACCACAAGAGTACCAAGATTGGGATGACATGTAGAGTGTGAGCACTGGATACTCTATTAGATATTGACATGTCCCCAAAAGGTAAAGATATGCAATGAATTCGAAGATTTTCTTCCCTTAGATGTCTTGCTCCCCTTGAATCTTTTATGGGATACTGGGAGAAGATAGGGAACAGAAAACCAGAGCAAAGAGAATCAGAGCAAACCAAATAAGCAAACATGAACATGTTTTCCCCTCTAAAGACATGTGACTTCTCTCCTCTTTGAATACCAAGCATCTGGGGCTTTTATGTGATTTCTATCCTCCTTCCTATTTGAAGTATTCTCTCTTCCCCCTTTTGAAGAATTAAGCTTTGATGTGATCTCTCTCTCCCCCTTTGACATTGATTTCCAAGAAGGGTTCTTCTTGAGTGTGAGTCAAAATAGGTTTGGTCCTTGAGTCATAGAGCAAAGCAACATATAGAGTGTGATGCTGGTAGAGGACAGGGATCATCGAGTGGAGCTGGAACAAAAATGCAGGAAAAAGTGGCAAATGGTCTTTTTGCATAGAAATCGATGACACCGAGTTGTTTACTTCGGTAGCACTGAAAGGTGTTGGTTTGATCGAAAATGGCAGACCGGTGTGACCGAGTTCAACACAGAGAGAACACTTGTCACCTCAGCTCACTAGGCAAATAAGATCTCACAAAGATTTGCAAGGAATTGGATGCAGGGAATGCAGAACAAAATAGAGAAAAGAAAATCTAGATGAAGTTTTTTTTTGATAAAGGAAAGGGAATAAATATGCAAAGGGCAAAATGCAAAAACTCAAAGAAACACTAGAGAACTTCATCTAGAATTGGGCGGTGACAAAGTCACCTATGCTAGAGTATATTGACTAAGGAGTCAAGTGAGAACACTTGATCATAAGTCATATTCATCATTTAAGCTCAAAATGGGGTTACCATTTTTTGTTTAAGCATTTGATGTATTCTCATCTAGTTGAGTTGCTTTGACCTATCACTTGAGGTTAAGCTTCTCTAAGATGGAATGACATACCTTGGGTGGCGGTGTTGATCCTAGTCATGTAGTTGAACTTGTGTGAGTTGCTCGAGGTTGATGTAGCTCATCAAGAGTCGGGAGCACCACTTGGAAGTGAGTTCATCTACCTACATGGGTTAGTTTTTGCAAGGAAGAGCACTTGTGTATCCAAAATGACAATCATGAAAGATGATACCAAATGAAATTTGATATATATAATCTGTCAAAGGATATGTTGAAGGATTTCATGCTTCCTTGTCATCAACCACCATTGTGTAGAGACTTGGTGATGTAGAGATCGCTCAAGATGTGAGTGAGTTGCAATCTCATAGATTTAGATTCATCCAAGTACCTACAAGGGTTAGATAACATGCAAGGTGCAAATATATCCAAGACATATGAATATCATCATAAGAGAAATATCAAGGATTAGTCATAGATTCATGCCTTGCATGTATCCAAATTGAGTTCCTACTCCAAGTTTGAAGCATAAATGATGTTCAATTCTCCTCTCAAATGGCAAAAGACTTTCTCATCAAGCAGTTTGGTGAATATATCCGCCAATTACTTATCAGTACGAATATGCTTAAGATCAATGTCCTCTTTAGCAATGTGATCTCAAATGAAATGATGACGAACTTCAATATGCTTAGTTCAAGAATGTTGCACGTTGTTGTGAGCAATCTTAATAGCAATTTTATTGTCACAAAGCAATGGAACATGTTTCACATTGATCCCATAATCTTTAAGAGTTTGGGTCATCCAAAGTAAGTGAGCACAACATGAACCGGTGGCAATGTATTCCGCTTTGACAGTGGATAAGGATACTGAGTATGTTTCTTGGAAGACCAAGACACAAGAGATCTACCAAGAAATTGACAAGTACCCGAAGTGGACTTTCTATCAACCTTGTCTCCGGCATAGTCCAAGTCGGAATAGCCAACAAGATCAAAAGAGGACCTCTTAGGATACCAAATGCCAAAATTTGGTGTATGTATCAAGTATCTTACTATACTTTTCACAACCTTAAGATGACATTCTTTGGGGGCCGCTAGATATCGTGCACACATGCACACACTTAGCATAATATTGGGACGAGAGGCACATAGATATAACAATGATCCAATCATATAGCGATACACCTTTTGATCAACCGGTTTACCATCCTTAGTCAAATCAAGATGTCCACTAGTAGGCATGGTTGTTTTCATACCTTTGCTTTCTTACATGTTGAACTTCTTGAATAAGTCCTTAGTGTACTTTGTTTGAGAGACAAAGGTGCCTTCCTTAGTTTGCTTGATTTGCAAACCAAGAAAGAACTTGAGTTCACTCATCATAGACATCTCAAACTTCTCCGACATTAGCTTTCTAAACTTCTCACTTCGACTTGAGTGTAGCGTTGGGCGACTAGACGAGCTTTGTTGCAGATGACTTGACCATGTTCATCTTGCTTGTTGCGAAACACCCATTTGGTACTAATGATGTTGTGGTTGTTGTCGGGCTTCTCGACCAATGTCCATACTTGATTTCTCTCAAAGTTGTGTAGCTCTTCATGCATGGCGTTTATCCAATTCAGATCTTCCAATGCTTCTTCAACCTTCATAGGTTCAATACTAGAGATGAATGAATAATGTTCACAAAAATTAGCCAAACGAGTTTTAGAGCAAGTGATTCTCTAGGTTTGAATATCATTGAAGATTTGTTCGACGGATGATCTCTTGAGACTCTTGCTCGAACTCGTGGGAGCTTTTGCTTGGGTCAAGGTGGAACATCTTCTTCATATTGTCCTTCTTCTTGGCCTTCTTCATTGTTGACGTTGTCGTTCTCTTGTCGTGGTGGAGAAGGAGGTTGATGAGGACGATCTTGGTGTACTTCCTCGTTTTCGTCATCTTGATGTATCCCACTCGTGGATGCTTCCATGTCGACTCTTGGTTCACCTTGTGATGAGGTGGAAGCCTCCACTTGGACGGACGAGGTACTCTCCTTCATCTCCTTTGGTCGAATCTTTCCAATAGACAAGTCTTGGATCGCTTTCGAAGGGTCTTTATCCCCTACATCAATTGGCAATTGCTCTACTTGTGATCCGTTAGATTCATTAAACTTCACATCTACCGTCTCTTCAACCTTTCGGGTGAAACTGTTGTAGACACGGCAAGTGTGAGAGTTTGAGCCATAACCAAGTAAGAAACCCTCATGCGATTTAGGAGCAAATTTAGAACGAAGATGCTTATCAAGAATGTAACACTTTGAGCCAAATACTCAAAAGTATCCAACTTGGGGCTTGTTACCAGTGAGGAGCTCATATGCCGTCTTGTCGAGTAGCTTGTGAAGATACAAGCGATTTGTTGCATGACAAGTTGTCTCAACCGCTTCCGCCCAAAAGTGTTTTGGAGTCTTGTACTCATCAAGCATCGTTCTTGCCATCTCAATAAGAGTTCGATTCTTCCTCTCAACAACTCCATTTTGTTGAGGCGTGTACATAGCCGAGAACTCGTGTGAAATCCCTTCTTCGTCAAGAAAGGTGTCCACATTTGCGTTCTTGAACTCCCTTCCATTGTCGTTGCGAACCTTCTTGATCTTCACTTCAAATTGATTTTGGGCCTTCCTAGGGAAGCTCTTGAAGATCTTTTGGACCTGAGATTTATCATCAAGAAAGAACACCCACGTAAATCTTGAAAAATCATCAACTATAACTAGACCAAATGAGTTACCACCGAGACTCTTATAGGCATTGGGGCCAAAGAGATCCATATGAAGTAGCTCGAGCGGTCTTCTCGTGGTCATAATGTTCTTCACGGGGTGGCTTCCTCCAACTTGTTTTCCTGCTTGACAAGCACTACAAAGTCTATCCTTGTCAAGGATATGATCACCCTTAATAAGCTTATCAATATTTCGTATGCCCACATGACCTAACCTTCTATGCCACAACCATCCTTTTGAAGATTTAGCAATAAAGAAAGTTCTACGTTGAGCCTTTTTAGTGAAATCAACAATGTAAAGATCACCTCTACGGATACCGGTAAAGACCATTTTATGATTATCTCTATGAAACACTTGGCAATCTACTTCAGTAAATAGGACATTGAAACCAAAGTCTGCAAGTCTAGATACGGAAAGTAAATTATAGCCAAGCGATTCAACGAGCATAACATTTTGTATGGAGCTATCATGTGAGATGGCCACCTTACCAAGGCCAACCACCTTACCCTTTGAGTTATCACCGAAAGTGACATACTTTCGAGGGCCGTCATTTTCAACAAGCTCACGGAACATATCTTTGTCTCCTGTCATATGATCAGTACATCCACTATCAAGGACCCATTCCTTTCCTCCAACCATGTAGCCGCGAAGATTAGCCATAATACCAAAGTGTCTCATCGCATCATCAAGATCATAGTCACTATCATCATTCTCATGATAGTATCCATGTTCACCATTATCATGTGATGGATCAAATCCTGTAGAGAGTGATTAATTAGAACTATGACCGTAACAATGTTCATCTCTATGAATTCTAGTGTCTTTGGAAATGATATTGCTAATAATTCCAACATCTCCTTTGGCATGCATGAGATCACGAAGCTCAAATAGACAATCAACAAACTTAGGATCACTAGTACTCATCCTATTGAAGGCAATAGACTTATGGAGAATCTCATCTAGATTTTTCAAGGAATAATTTGGGAATCGTTCCTCTAGTAATCTCCATATGGTGTAAGCACAATCTAGAGTAGGTAAGCTAGCAATCAAATTTTTAGGCAATCCTTTTACAATAAGATTGATAGTTCTAAGATTGTGAATCATGTTAAGATCCTCATCGGGTGTGGGATGCAAGGGATCAACAATGCGAGCATAAGGAGTAGTAATGTACTTGGTCAAATGATATTCATTGAAAATCTCAAGCATCTCATTTTTTTCACTCATGAAAGTACTCTCCATCAAGTATAGGCACTCAATGTGTAAGACTCCCCAACATAGACTCATCCATCTTCCTCCAAAGGTGTTTAAACCAAAGCAATGGAGACCAATGCTTTGATACCAATTGAAAGGATCGAGAAGAGGTGTCTAGAGGGGGTGAATAGACTCTTAACAAGAAAATTTGCAGTTTTTAAATTCTTTAAGTTGAAGTGGAGTTTTAGTACAAGTTCAACCATTCACAATACATATCAAGCAAGGATGACAAGAGTATATGAGCAGCCGAAAGTAAATCATGCAAGTTGCAAGAATGTAAAGGGATGGGATTGGAGTGTGCAAACGCAATTGGAGACATGGATATTTTTTATCCGTGGCTCCGATAGGTGGTGCTATCGTACATCCACGTTGATGGAGACTTCAACCCACGAAGGATAACGGTTGCGCGAGTCCATGGAGGGCTCCACCCACGAAGGGTCCACGAAGAAGCAACCTTGTCTATCCCACCATGGCCATCGCCCACGAAGGACTTGCCTCACTAGGATAGATCTTCACGAAGTAGGCGATCTCCATGCCCGAACAAACTCCTTGGTTCAACTCCACAATCTTGACGGAGGCTCCCAAGTGACACATAGCCAATCTAGGAGACACCACTCTCCAAATGGTAATAGATGATGTGTTGATGATGAACTCCTTGCTCTTGTGCTTTAAATGATAGTCTCCCCAACACTCAACTCTCTCTCAAGTGGAAAGCAACTTGGGGAAGGCTAGAGATCAAGATTTATGTGGTTGGAATGGAATATCTTGACCTCAACACAAGTGTAGGCGGTTCTCTCTCAGAAAACATATGTTGGAAGTGTAGGCATGTTCTGATGGCTCTCTCCACGAATGAAGAGTGGGTGGAGGGGTATATATAGCCTCCACACAAAATATAACCATTACACACAAATCACCAAACTCGGTGAGACCGAATTATAAAACTCGGTTGGACCGATTTGGTTCATAATGTGACCGTTAGGCATTTCGGTGGGACCGACATGATCAACTCGGTGGGACCGATGTGCTAGGGTTAGGGTAAAGCCTTATCTCGGTTGGACCGATTACACAAACTCGGTGGGACCGATTTTGGTAATAAGCTAAACAGAGAGTTGGCCAAGCAAACTCGGTGGGACCGATTTCATATTTCGTTGAGACCGAATTAATGCAATAGGCAACAGAGAGTTTGCAAGCCCATCTCGGTGTGACCGAGATCCCATCGGTGAGACCGAATTGATTAGGGTTTCTGGCAGTGTCTATGTCAAGTGAACTCGGTGGCGCCAGGTAGAAAGTTTTGGTGGGGCCGAGTTTGACTTTTGGTTTGGGACATATGTGGATGTGAGAAAGTGGTTGATGGCTTTGGGGCATATCACTAAGCACTTTGAGCAAGCAAGCCATTAAGCAACATGTCATCCCCTCTTAATAGTATTGGCTTTCCGATGGACTCAAAACGATCTTGGATCACTAAAATGAAAAATGCAGAGTCCTGAGCTTTGAGCTTGAGCCAATCCTTTGTCCTTATCATCTAGAAGGGGTTCCACATCCTCTAGTCCATGCCACTCCATTGTTCAACTTATCTGAAGCATACTAGATGAAAACATTAGTCCAACAAGGGATATGTGGACATTAATTACCAAAATCACCCAGGCAGCAGTTGTGCTTTGACTAACGGATGGGTGAAGTCAATCACATCATTCTCCAATGATGTGATCCCGTTAATCAAATGGCAACTCATGTCTATGGTTAGGAAACATAACCATCATTGATTCAACGAGGTAGTCAAGTAGAGGCATAGTACTAACACTCTGTTTGTCTATGTATCCACACATGTACTAAGTTTCCGGTTAATACAATTCTAGCATGAATAATAAACATTTATCATGATATAAGGAAATATATATATATATATATATAACAACTTTATTATTGCCTCTAGGGCATATTTCCTTCAGGGTGGCCGGGCGCGACGCTTGCTGGTGGCCAGGCAGGGCCGACACGCGCGGTCGGGGAAGAGGCGAGGCGTTATTGGGCGACCGAAGCGGAGGTGAGGAGGGGCGGACCCGGCTGACGCACGGGCGATGCTGGGTCGAGCGGGAGCCGGCATGCGGGAGGCCGGGACGCGGGCGGAGCCGGCTCGGGGGCACACGCGGGTGGACGCGAGGCAGACGCGCCGACATAGCGGCGAGGAGTGACGCAGAGGAGTGGGGGCACCCGTGCGTGACTGCGTGTAGCGGCTGGAGACGGCCAGGCGTGTTGGGCTCAGGTGCGTGGGACGACGACGGGGAGCCGTCCCGAGGCTAGCGCACGGAGGCGGGACGCGGGCGGAACCGAACAGAGGTGGAGCCGGTTGTTACAGGATGGAGGCGGGGCCATCGTGCGGGAGCCGGCCGCCGCATGTCGGAGGCGGAGCCGGCGTGGGGCGGCGAGCCGGTCGGATGGCATGCGGGGCGCGACGGAGGGACGCGCGGCGCATTGAGTGCGGGAGGAGAACGCAGGGATGCCATGAAGAGGCGGGTCACCGGGGCTTCTGCCCTGGCTGAAGGCGCAAGGCGCAGGAGATGAGCAGGATGGCGTGGGCGCATGCCCAGACGCGGGTAGGGAGCAACGCACGCAGGGGGTGGTAAGAAGCAGCGGCAGTTTTAAGTAGAGGCAATAGCAACACTCAAGCCGGGAACAACAAGAGAGCTGGTGACAGTAGCAAGAGGCAGCAGCGACAGCAAATGGAGGGACAACACTGGAGCAGCGGGCACAACGCACATGGGTGTGACCAAGGCAAGCTGAGGGACGGCGACACACACGGGGAGGCACGGTGCTGCGGCGCAGCCACGTCGGAGCAAGAGGCCAGCTTGGGCGTGGTGGGGGAGAAAAGGAGCGCGAGATTTGGGGCGTGCGGAGCAGAGGCGAGCCGGAATGGCTGCATGCCCATGCGGGCGAAGAAGGGTTCGTGTATGGCCATTATCCGACCAGTGTCTGACTAATGTACAGATGCATTGTTCAACTTGCATTGGTTGTGTACGAGGAGTGTCTGACCGGCATAAGTGTTTGGGTAGTGTATAGGCAATGCCTGGCTTGATGGCTAGCGTATGGAGGAGTGGCCGCGCACTCCGACCGAAGCTAGGCGCAGCGCGGAGGGGAGCGGACGCGAGCGGCATGCGGATGGATGTGGCCAACCGAAGCAAGCGGTGCAGCGTCTGCGCGAAGCAGCGATGGTGATGACAAAGAGGGCGAGGCCGACGAGGACGATGCATCGCCTCGCACGATTGCTCTGGGGGCATGTCGATGTCGAGCCCCAGGGCGCTACCGGAGAGACGACAGCGATGCCGTGGATGATGAAGAAGATGGTCCCGCCCGACCGCGGTTCCAGCGGCAGCTTGCCCCATGGTGGGTGCCAACTGTCGTGGTTATCTCATGGGCGGGTTCGCGAGACGACAGATGCCACGAGTGGCTTGAGGTGAGGTCATGACTTTTGTGGAGATCACGGGACGGGATTGGGCAAGCAGCACACGGTGGTTTACACAGATTCGGGGCTCTTCAGAGAGATAATACCCCTACTGCTGCATGTCTGATGATATATGCAGTGTACACGTAGCAGTACAGAGTTGCTCCTGGAGCTATATCTGAGAAGAGAGCCATGGGATACTAGCTTCATGTGTGTGCGTGACCACGAGTGGGAGTGAGCTTCTTGAGAGTATGAGCACAAGTGTGTGCGTGAGTGTGTGTGGCCAAGTGAGCCCGTGGGTGTGAGACCTCCCCTGGGTCACTTTATATACTAGTGCCCAGGGACAAGGGGTGGCCCACACACCCACTACACTATTGGGATGGCATATGATGATGCAGGCTACAGTGCATCACTATTGGAGCGCAGTGAAGTGTCACATGATGTAGGAATAGTGCTGGCTGCTCATCTACACTGCTCCACTTTAGAGTATGGTCGTCACGTCTACGCAAGTCCGATGGGGCATCTTAGTCGATGTGGGAGTCCTGGATTAGGGGGTCTCTGGACAGCCGGACTATCTCCATTGGCCGGACTGTTAGACTATGAAGATACAGGATTGAAGACTTCGTCTCATGTCCTGATGGGACTCTACTTGGCGTGGAAGGCAAGCTAGGCAATACGGATATGTGTATCTCCTCCTCTGTAACCGACCTTGTGTAACCCTAACCTCTCCGGTGTCTATATAAACCAGAGGGTTTTAGTCCGTAGGACAACATACAATCATACCGTAGGCTAGCTTCTAGGGTTTAGCCTCTCCGATCTCGTGGTAGATCTACTCTTGTACTACCCATATCATCAATATTAATCAAGCAGGACGTAGGGTTTTACCTCCATCAAGGGGGCCCGAACCTGGGTAAAACATTGTGTCCCCTACCTCCTGTTACCATCCGCCTTAGACGCATAGTTCGAGACCCCCTACCCGAGATCCGCCGGTTTTGACACCGACATTGGTGCTTTCATTGAGAGCTCCTCTGTGTCGTCACTGTTAGGCTTGATGGCTCCTACTATCATCGATAGCGATGCAGTCCAGGGTGAGACTTTTCTCCCCAGACAGATCTTCATGTTCAGCGGCTTTTCACTGTGGGCCAATTCGCTTGGCCATCTGGAGCAGATTGAAAGTTATGCCCCTGGCCACCAGGTCAGGTTTGGAAGCTTAAACTACACGGCCGATATCCGTGGAGACTTGATCTTCGACAGATTCGAGCCTCTGCCTTGTGCGTCACGCGGTCACGATGAGTATGATTTAGCTCTACCATCGGACAGTGTTCAGGAGATCGCACAGGCAGCCACTCCGACCCTCAATTTGGAGCTAGTTGCGCCGTCCATGGACAGGTGGATGGACCCCGCCACGGAGGCCTTACCCTCAGCGGCGATCGAGCCAAACATCGACCTTACCTTGCATGAGAGCCGTGTTGCTAAACTGCCGGATCCTTCTCCTGCCACGGACTCCGAGCCGCCTACGCCTGTTCCTATCGAATCCGATCGGGCCCGATCATGGAGTTTACCTCCACGGATATTTTTCAGCACTCGCCCTTTGGCGACATACTGAACTCATTAAGGTCTCTCTCCTTGTCAGGAGGATCCTGGCCAAACTATGTCCGGCGGGACTGGGATGCGGACGACGAAGAAATTCGCGGCCCACCCACCACCCACTTAGTAGCCACTGTCAATGACTTAACCGACATGCTCGACTTCGACTCCAAAGACATCGACGGTATGGACGGTGATGCGGGAGACGAAGAGGAACCACTACCCACAGGGCACTGGACAGCCACCTCATCATACGATATATACATGGTGGATACACCCAAAGAAGGCAATGGCGACGAGATAGCGGAGGATGACCCCTCCAAGAAGCAACCCAAGCGCCGACGTCAGTGGCGCCGCTCTAAGTCCCGCTAAAGCAAAAGTGGTGATACCCGCATAGGAGATAATAACACTCCAGATAGTGCCGAAGACAACAACAATCCCCTCCAGCAAGATTTAGAGCAGGAGAATGGAGGAGCCAGCCCTCCTGAGAGAGCGGTAGATGGAGAGGCGGAGGATGATAATTACATGCCCCCCTCCGAAGACGAGGCAAGCCTCGGCGATGATGAATTCGCCGTGCCAGAGGATCCCGTCGAACAAGAGCACTTCAAACGCTGGCTTATAGCCACGGCAAATAGCCTTAAGAAAAAGCAGCAGCAGCTTCAAGCTGATCAAGATCTGCTACCTGACAGATGGACTGAAGTCCTCGCGGCCGAGGAATATAAACTCGAGAGCCCCTCCAAGAGTTACCCAAAATGTAGGTTGCTACCCCGACTGGAGGAAGAAGCGTATGATGTGGCTGATCGGCCACCTCGTGGCCGCGATAGAGAGGCATTCCAGCCAAAAACTCAGCCTGCACCCCGACACCATCCAAATAAAAAGGCATGGGGAGATACACCAGACCTGCAAGACATATTGGAGGACAAAGCAAAGAATGCAAGATCGATCTATGGATCACGAGGGCACGCCACTATGCGAGACGATAGACGTCACGCCGAATACAGTAAAAGTAAATCCGGCCGGGACGAACACAGCGGGCAAGACCCATTCGAGCTGCGTCACGATATAGCCGAATACAGAGGCACCGCACACCCCTTATGCTTCACAGACAAAGTAATGGATCATCAAATCCCAAAAGGTTTCAAACCTGTAAATATTGAATCATACGACGGCACAACAGATCCCGCGGTATGGATCGAGGATTTCCTCCTCCACATCCACATGGCCCGCGGTGATGACTTACACGCCATCAAATACCTCCCACTAAAGCTCAAGGGACCAGCGCGGCATTGGCTTAACAGCTTGCCAGCAGAGTCCATTAGCTGTTGGGAAGATCTGGAAGCCGCATTCCTCGACAACTTTCAGGGCACTTATGTGCGGCCACTAGATGCCGATGACTTGAGCCACATAATTCAGCAGCCAGAAGAATCGGCCAGGCAATTCTGGACTCGGTTCCTAACAAAGAAAAATCAAATCGTCGATTGTCCGGATGCAGAGGCCCTAGCGGCTTTCAAACACAACATCCGCGACGAATGGCTAGCCCGGCACCTTGGTCAGGAAAAGCCGAAATCTATGGCAGCCCTCACGACACTCATGACCCGCTTTTGTGCGGGAGAAGACAGCTGGCTGGCTCGCAGTAATAACATATCAAAGAACCATGGTACTTTGGATACCAAAGATGGCAATAGTAGGTCACGTCACAACAAACATAAGCACCGCATTAACAGCGATAATACCGCGGATACGGCAGTCAATGCCGGATTCAAAGACTCTAAACCCGGTCAGCGGAAAAAGCCATTCAAACAAGTACGCCGGGCACGTCCAGCTTGGACCGTATACTCGATCGCTCGTGTCAAATACACGACACCCCAGACAAGTCAGCCAATCACACGAACAGGGATTACTGGGTGTTCAAGCAGGCCGGCAAGTTAATTGCCGAAAACAAGGACAAGGGGCCACATAGCGATGATGAGGAGGAGCCCCGGCAGCCACACACCGAAGGACAAAAGAGGTTTCCCCCACAAGTGCGGACGGTGAACATGATATACGCAACCCACACCCCCAAGAGGGAGCGGAAGCGTGCGCTCAGGGACGTATATGCGTTGGAGCCAGTCGCGCCAAAGTTCAATCCATGGTCCTCCTATCCGATCACTTTCGATCGCAGGGACCATCCCACTAGTATCCGTCATGGCGGATTCGCCGCACTGGTTCTAGACCCAATCATTGACGGATTTCACCTCACTCGAGTCCTTATGGATGGCGGCAGCAGCCTGAACCTGCTTTATCAGGACACAGTGCGCAAAATAGGTATAGACCCCTCAAGGATCAAACCCACAAAAACGACCTTTAAGGGCATCATTCCAGGCATAGAGGCCCATTGCACAGGCTCAATTACACTAGAAGTGGTCTTCAGATCCCCGGATAACTTCCGAAGCGAAGAGTTAATCTTCGATATAGTCCCGTTCTGCAGTGGTTATCATGCACTGCTCGGGCGAACCGCATTTGCGAGATTCAATGCAGTACCGCATTATGCATACCTCAAGCTCAAGATGCCAGGACCTTGCAGGGTTATTACAGTCAATGGAAACACAGAGTGCTCTCTCCGAACGGAGGAGCACACTGCGGCCCCTGCAGCACAAGCGCAAAGCACCCTCTCAAGGCAATCCACCAGTTTGGCGTTTCAAGACCCGGACACCTTCAAGCGCGCTCGGAGCAATCAGCAACTAGACCGCCTGGCGCGATCTAAGCTCGTGTAGCAATGCGGCCCCCACCCCAGTTCCAGCCAAACGGTGAAACTCGTGCCACGCGTATATAATTACACATTAAAAATACCAAGGGCAAAGGTAGGGAGGGGCAGAACTGCGGCACGCCCCAAGACGCGGCTTAAACCGCACTAGGGGCTTCCCGTTTGGTTATTTTTCTCTTTTTCAGGACCTTAGTCTCTGGAAACCCTGCCCGGCAGCACTATTACCGAACAGATGATGCAGCAACCAAGGAGGCAGAAAGCTACGCCACACCACAGAATTCCCAGGTGGATTACAATAATGAGCGAAATATTTGATTTAATACTATTTCTCAGCTTGCCCTTGGAAGGGACATAGTCCTACTCTTTGCTTATCGCACCATCTGTATCATTCTGCTTTAAACGCACCTTTTTGAATAAACAATACATAACATTACGACTATTATTGCATTCTTGTTATATATATATGTGTTCATTAATGACGCCTTGCAACCGTACACTTTGGTACAACCAATACACCAGGGGCTTACGTACCCCACAATATGGTGTGAAAAGTCCAAACACATTCACAAGTGCGGCACCTCGAACTTATAACATTATATGCATCACCTCCGAATCATGTCTTTGGTCAAATGTTGGGTTTGCCCGGCTCCTATGTTTTGGTACCTTACGTTCCGCTCTATCGGCTAAGGTAGCGCTAGGAGAACTACTGCGATTGTGCCCCGATTCTGCTAGGCTAAGCACCTCAGTAGAGAAAGCTAAAACTGACTGTCATGATAAAGCGAGAGACTGGTCGCTGTTCGGCGAGGTTTTCGAGTCCCTAAAGACTTATGCCGCTTAGAGCGAGGGGTCGGCCATGTCTGGCTTAAAGGCGTGTATCGCGCCCCGAATTCGGCCTTCCGAATACTAAGGGCTTCGACGAAATTTAAAATTATAGAATTCTATGGCTAAGTGAGAGTGATAAAGCATTATTAGTCCGGTTGCCTTGTTCGTTGTGCTGAGCACCTCCCTCGAAGGACCCAAACATGGGAACAAGAGTGCTCAGGTTTATCCCGAACACCCCAGCACTCGTGGCATGGGGGCAGAAGCCGAGGACTAGCCATCTCTCAGATTGGATAAACAGCCAAACAGAAAGTAATATTTTAAATTAACACAAGTGTTGCATAGCGCGTATGAAACAAGTTTTCATCATACAGGATCACACGAGCAAGTGTAGTCAAATATTACATCCTTTGGACATTCATCCGCTACAAGATGGGCACCCTTCAAGACACCCTCATAATAAATTTCGGGGGTGTGATGCTCCTTGCCCTACGGTGGCCCTTCCTTGATCAGCTTCATGGCGTCTAGCTTGGCCCACTGCACCTTCACACGGGCGATAGCCCGGCGTGCACCTTCGATGCAGATGAACCGCTTGACGACCTCTAGCCGTGGGCAGGCATCCACAAGCCGCCTCACCAGGCTGAAGTAGCTATTCGGAAGGGCGTCGCCAGGCCACAGCCGGACTATAAGGCCCATGATGGCCTGTTCGGCTGCCTTGTGCAGCTCGACCAGCTGCTTTAGCTGGTCGCTCAGAGGCATAGGGTGTTCGGTCCCAGTATACTGAGACCAGAACAACTTCTCCATTGAGCTTCCCTCCTCGGCTTGGTAAAACTATGCGGCATCCGACACGCTGCGGGGCAAATCTACGAATGCTCCTGGACAAGCTCAGACTCTCGCGTCTTCGAGTCAAGCTCCATCGCCTCGTGCTTCGTCACGAGAGCCTGGAGCTCTTGCTGCACCTCGCCCACCCAAGCGTCTTGCTTTTCTCGCTCGGTGCGCTCCTTGGCTGCTTTATCTTTGGCCTCGGACAGCGCTTGCTTTAGGGTCGCCACTTTGGTCGTGGCCCCTGGTAAATTCACGATGATCCTGTCATTTTGCAATCGCACTCTTTTTATACATATCCACAGACTAGGTACTACCTACCTTTGTTCTCCTCGAGCTGCCTCTTGGCAAGGCCGAGCTCGTCCTGGGACCCTTTAAGGTCCTGCTTCAGTACGGCGACCTCCGCAGTCAGTGTGGCAGATGCCAACAGCGAAGCCTGCATATGCATATTAACATACTCATATTAGACTCCTGTGATATTGTTTGATCCTCTGTTCGGCTTTTCTTTGTGATCACCGAATGGAGCATCAGGGGCTACTATCTATGCGGTAATATTTTCCTATATTTTAAACACTTACCTCAAAGCCTGTTAGAAGGCTAGCACAGGCTTCAGTCAATCCGCTCTCAGCGGACTGAACCTTCTGGACTACCGCACTCATGATAGTACGGTGCTCCTCGTCGATGGAAGCGCTGCCAGCAGATTGTCCGGCGCCTCTGGATGGACAGAGGTCACCGGTACAGGCGTCTCGCCCCCCTTAGAAGGAGGCCACCTGCCCGAGTCTGGAACCACTGGAGGTTCCGGCGCGGTGTTCGGTTGAGAGCCGAACTCAGAGCTCTCAGGGGCTTGGCTCTCGGAGTCCGGGAGCCCACCTTGAGGCGCCTCCGGGACTGTCTCCCCTCGACCCGGTGCTTCGTGAGACAGCACCTCGATGTCGTCTGCAGGATGAGGGGAGGTGGCGGTTGGGACTGGATCGCTATCCATATCCGACGAGCCCAGGGAGCCGTCCGATGATACATCAATACGGGCTCGGGGTGGCCTGCATAATCATATTTTGGCGTTAGGTGAAGTAGTGCGACAAAGGAATACTATGAGTTACTCTGGTATCCGAATTCTTACGACTTTCCCAGGGGCTTGGCCCTGGGCAGCCACTCGTCTTCGCCGTCGGTGGCGGTGGTAGAGCTATCCGGAAGGAGAGTCCTCCCCTTCTTGGACCCTTCGGCCCTACCCAGTTGGGGCGGCCTTCCTTTTCTTGTCTCCCCCGTCTGGAGGGGGAGCATATTCTTCTGCCTCCTCGTCTCCGGGGGAGGATTGCGCCATAGAGTCCTCGGACAGTGAGTTCGATGACGCCTGGCGTCGGGAACTCTTTCGGGTTCCCATGGCCTTTTTGGTCTTCTCCGGCACCGTATAAGGAGTCGGAGTCAGCATCTTCATCAGAAGAGCGTCTGCTGGGCCTTCGGGCAGAGGAGCCGGACAGTCGATCTGTCCGGCCGTCTCCTGCCAGTCCTGTCAAAGGTACGTGAGTTTAGATCCCGCATGGAGTCAATCTATGAAAAATAAGTGTCCTGTAAGAGGTAAAGCAGCTTACCGCACTGGCTTGGCGCTTCGCGTTGAATCCGTGATCCTCAGTAATGGGAGGGGGGACCTCAGCGCTCTTGAACAGCACCCTCCAGGCATCTTCGTGAGTTGTGTCGAAGAGGTTGTTCAGAGTTCGGTGTTGCGCCGGGTCGAACTCCCACAAGTTGAAGGCCTGTTGCTGGCACGGGAGGATCCGGCGGTGGAGCATGACCTAGACTACGTTGACAAGTTTGAGCTTCTTGTTCACCATGTTTTGAATACATGTTTGGAGTCCGGGCAGCTCTCCCGAACTACCCCTGGATAGGCCCTTCTCTAGCCATGAGGTAAGCCGTGTGAGGCAGCCAGATCGGAACTCGGGGGCCGCTGCCCATGTAGGGTCACACGGCTTGGTGATGTAGAACCACCCCGATTGCCACCCCTTTATGGTCTCCACGAAGGAGCCCTCGAGCCATGTGATATTGGGCATCTTGCCCACCATGGTGCCTCCGCACTCCACCTGGCAGCCGCTCACTACCTTTGGCTTGACATTGAAAGTCTTCAGCCATAAGCCGAAGTGGGGCTTGATGCGGAGGAAAGCCTCGCACACGACGATAAATGCCGAGATGTTGAGGATGAAGTTCGGGGCCAGATCATGGAAATCCAGGCCGTAGTAGAACATGAGCCCCTAGACAAATGGGTGGAGAGAAATCCCACTCCGTGGAGGAAATGGGTGAGGAACACTACCCTCTCATGGGGCCTAGGGGTGGGGATGAGCTGCCCCTCCTCTGGGAGCCAGTGGGTGATGTCATCGGGAAAGTATCCGACTCTCCTCAGCTTCTTGACATGTCCCTCTGTGACGGAGGAGACCAACCACCTACCTCCCGCTCCGGACATGGTTGGAGAAGGTCAAGGTGGGAAATGCGAACTTGGGCGCTGGAGCTCGAGTGTGCGAAGGTGGATGAGCAAAGGAGGAAGAAGGCGTGGATGAAAAGGTAAATCCTTATCCCTTTATATGGGCAGACGAAACTATGCGTCCCCACTAGCTTGGTAAAACTCTCTTCTCCCCCAAGCGCCGTAATCGATGGAATGGTTGGGTTACCCACACCCGTATTGATGAGAATCCCGTGATAGGGGGACATGATCTCTGCTTTGACAAGACGTGTCAAAAAACTGCCTCGCATTATGTGCGGAGCTAGTTAAAGGAAACGGTTCGAATAATCACCGGGCTGTGACATAATGTCGTGTTGCCAAAACAAGTCAGCAAATTGGATTTGTGAAAATATTATTCTCTCTATGGTGGTATGTGGAACTTATTTTGCATGGTCGGACACTATCCTTATATTCAAATTCTTTCGTGGTATATTCGAAGGAGGAACCCGCCTTGCAATGCCGAAGACAATACTGCATGGCGGACTCATCGTCATTGAAAGCCTGGTTCACGGGCTACTCTGGGAGTCCTGGATTAGGGGGTCTCCGAACAGCCGGACTATCTCCATTGGCCGGACTGTTAGACTATGAAGATACAGGATTGAAGACTTCGTCTCGTGTTCGGATGGGACTCTACTTGGCGTGGAAGGCAAGCTAGGCAATACGGATATGTGTATTTCCTCCTTTGTAACCAACCTTGTGTAACCCTAACCTGTCCGGTGTCTATATAAAACAGAGGGTTTTAGTTTGTAGGACAACATACAATCATACCATAGGCTAGCTTCTAGGGTTTAGCCTCTCTGATCTCGTGGTAGATCTACTCTTGTACTACCCATATCATCAATATTAATCAAGCAGGACGTAGGGTTTTACCTCCATCAAGAGGGCCCGAACCTGGGTAAAACATTTTGTCCCCTGCCTCCTATTACCATCCGCCTTAGACGCACAGTTCGGGACCCCCTACCCGAGATCCGCCGGTTTTGACACCAACAGTCGACTTGGCCAGATTCCAGCTGGACGGGGCTGAACCCGGGCAGGCAGAGCCCATCTAGGGAGAACCCGGATAGGGAGAACCCAGATGGGCTCAACCCGGGTAGCTCAACCCGGCCAGGGTCAACCTGGACAGCTTAACCCGGCCAGGACAACCCTGCCAGGGTCAAGGCCAAGGTCAACCCGGACAACTCAACCCGGACAGGGTCAACCCGTGCAATGTTAACCCGATGGTCAACCCAGACAGGGTCAACCTGGCCAAGGTCAACCCAGCCAGATTCCATCTAGCCAAGTTCCAGCCAGCTAGGGGGCACTCCCCTGGTAATGTTTTGAAGCGTTGTTTCGCTGTCTTGGCATACTCGGGGGTCACCCCCCGACACTTATGATTGTTTTGAGATATAAAGATGGTCATATTAGAGTCATGCTAGTAAGTAATTGTGAATTGGACAAATACTTGCGTTAAAGTATGTGATTCCCGTAGCATGGATGTATGGTGAACCGTTATGTGATTAAGTCGGAGCATGATTTATTGATTGATTGTCTTCCTTATGAGTGGCGGTCGGGGACGAGCGATGGTCTTTTCCTACCAATCTATCCCTAAGGGAGTCCTGGATTAGGGGGTGTTCGGGTAGCCGGACTATACCTTCAGCCGGACTCCTGGATTATGAAGATACAAGATTGAAGACTTCGTCCCGTGTCCGGATGGGACTTTCCTTGGCGTAGAAGGCAAGCTTGGCGATGCGGATATTCAAGATCTCCTACCATTGTAACTGACTCTATGTAACCCTAACCCTATCCGGTGTCTATACAAACCAGAGGGTTGTAGTCCGTAGGACAGAATCAACTCCATACAAACCAATCATACTATAGGCTAGCTTCTAGGGTTTAGCCTCCTTGATCTCGTGGTAGATCTACTCTTGTACTACCCATATCATCAATACTAATCAAGCAGGAGTAGGGTTTTACCTCCATCGAGAGGGCCCGAACCTGGGTAAAACAAAGTGTCCCCCGTCTCCTGTTACCATCCGGCCCAGACGCACAGTTCGGGACCCCCTACCCGAGATCCGCCGGTTTTGACACCGACATTGGTGCTTTCATTGAGAGTTCCTCTGTGTCGTCGCCTTTAGGCCCGTTGGCTCCTTCGATCTTCAATAACGATACGGTCCAGGCTGAGACTTCTCTCCCCGGACAGATCTTCGTCTTCGGCGGCTTCGCACTGTGGGCCAATTCGCTTGGCCACCTTGAGCAGGTCGAAAGCTACGCCCCTGGCCATCAGGTCAGGTTTGGAAGCCTAAACTACACGGATTCGAGCCACAGCCAAGCGTGCCGCACTGTCTCGACGGGCATGATATAGCTCTGCTGCCGAACAGCACCTTGGAGGCTGCACACGCATCGGTTTCGACCATTTATTCGGAACCTACTGCGCCGATCGAGGATCAGCGGTTGGACGCTGCCTCAGGGGCTCCGATCTCAGAGGTGATCGAGCCGAACTCCAGCCCCGCACTCCGCGTGGCCCTTGACTCCGAAGAGCCGGATTCCTCTCCGAACTCCGAGCCCCCTGCACCCCTGCCAATCGAATCCGATTGGGCACCGATAATGGTGTTCGCTGCCGCGGACATCTTTCAGCAATCACCTTTTGGCGACATCCTGAATTCTCTTAAGTCTCTCTCTTTATCAGGAAAGCCCTGGCCGAACTATGGTCAGCAAGGGTGGGATACGGATGGTGAGGAAATTCAAAACCCACCCACCACCCACTTTGTAGCCACTGTCGACGATTTAACCGACATACTTGACTTCGGCTCCGAAGACATCGACGGCATGGACGACGACATAGGAGACGAACAGGAACCAGCACCTGTAGGGCGCTAGAACGCCACCTCGTCATATGACATATACATGGTGGATACTCCAAAAGACAGAGATGGCGATGGAACAATGGGGGATGACGCCCCCAAGAAACAGCCAAAGCGCCGGTGTCAGCGGCGCCGCTCTAAATCCCGCCAAAGCAAAAACGGTGATTCCGGCATGGGAGATAACACTACCCCGGATAGTGCCGAAGAAAACCCACCCCAGAAAGATTCGACACAGGAAGATGGAGAAGCCAACCCTCATGAGAGAGCGGCAGACTGAGAGGTCGAGGATGATAACTATACGCCTCTCTCCGAAGACGAGGCAAGCCTCGATGACGACGAATTCATCATACCATCAGACCCCGCCGAACAATAGCGTTTTAGACGCAGGCTTTTAGCCACGGCAAGCAGCCTCAAGAAAAAGCAGCAACAGCTTAAAGCCGCCCAAGATTTCCTAGCTGACAGATGGACTGAAGTCCTTGCGGCCGAAGAGTATGAACTCGAACGCCCCTCCAAGAGTTACCTGAAGCGCAGGCCGCTACCCCGATTAGAGGAGGAAGCACCTGCATCACCTGTGCATGACATGGCAGACCGGCCACCTCGTGGCCGCAACAGAGAGGCCTCTCAACCCTCCACGCAAGCCATGCCCCAACGCCGCACAACTAAGGCACGGGAAAATGCGCCCGACCTGCGAGACATACTGGAGGACAAGGAAAGACAGACAAGATCGATCTATGGATCGCGCAGGCGCCCTATGGCATGTGACAATGATCTTCATGCCGGATACAACAAATCCGGCCGGGCCGAACACAACAGACATAGCTCTTCCGAGCTGCGTCGTGATATAGCCCAGTACAGAGGCACCGCACACCCGCTATGCTTCACGAATGAAGTAATGGATCATAAAATCCCAGAGGGCTTTAAACCCGTAAACATCGAATCATACAATGGCACCACAGACCCGGCAGTATGGATTGAGGATTATCTCCTTCACATCCACATGGCACGTGGCGATGATCTACACGCCATCAAGTACCTCCCACTCAAACTTAAAGGACCGGCCCGGCATTGGCTTACCAGCTTGCCAGCAGACTCAATCAATTCTTAGGCGGACCTGGAAGCCGCATTCCTCGACAACTTCCAGGGCACTTACGTGCGACCGCCGGATGCCGACGACTTAAGCCACATAATTCAGCAGCCAAAAAATTCTGGACACGGTTCCTAACAAAGAAAAACCAGATAGTCGACTATCCGGACGCAGAGGCCCTAGCAACCTTCAAGCATAACATCCGCGACGAGTTGCTTGCTCGGCACCTGGGACAGGAAAAGCCAAAATCCATGGCAGCCCTCATGACACTCTTGACCCGCTTTTGTGCGGGTGAAGACAGCTGGCTAGCTCGCAGTAACAACTTACCAAAGAACCCTGGTAATTCGGATACCAAAGACAAAAGTGGCAGGACACGTCGGAACAAACAAAAACGCCGCGTTAACAGCGACAACAATGAAGACACGACAGTCAATGCCGGATTCAGAGGCTATAAATCCGGTCAGCGGAAAAAGCCATTCAAAAAGAATACTCAGGGCCCGTCTAGTTTGGACCGAATACTCGATCGCTTGTGCCAGATACATGGCACCCCCGAAAAGCCAGCCAATCACACTAACAGGGATTGTTGGGTGTTCAAGCAGGCAGGCAAGTTAAGAGCCGAAAACAGAGACAAGGGGCTGCACAGCGACGACGAGGAGCCCAAGCCGCCAAACAACAATGGGCAGAAGGGCTTTCCCCCACAAGTGCGGACGGTGAACATGATATAGGCAACCCACATTCCCAAGTGGGAGCGGAAGCGTGCGCTGCGGGACATATACGCGATGGAGCCAGTCGCACCAAAGTTCAACCCATGGTCCTCCTGCCCGATCACTTTTGATCGGAGGGACCATCCCACTAGCATCCGTCATGGCGGCTTCGCTGCATTGGTTCTCAACCCAATCATCAACGGATTTCACCTCACAAGAGTCCTCATGGACGGCGGCAGTAGCCTAAACCTGCTTTATCAGGACACAATGCGGAAAATGGGCATAGATCCTTCAAGGATCAAACCCACAAGAACGACCTTTAAAGGCGTCATACCAGGTGTAGAAGCCAACTGTACAGGCTTAGTAACAATTGACATGGTCTTCGGATCCCCGGATAATTTCCGAAGCGAAGAGTTAATCTTCGATATAGTGTTGTTTCGCAGTGGCTATCACGCCCTGCTTGGACGAACCGCATTCACAAAATTCAATGCGGTGGCGCATTACGCATGTCTCAAACTCAAGATGCCAGGCCCTCGAGGAGTGATCACGGTCAACGGAAGCACCGAACGCTCCCTCCGTACGGAGGAGCATACGGCGGCTCTCGCAGCGGAGGTACAAAGTAGCCTTCTTAGGCAATTCTCTAGTCCGGCCATTAAAAAGCCAGAGACTGCCAAGCGCGCCCAGAGTAACCTACAGCAGGACCGCCTGGCACACTGTGAGCAAGCTTAGCAATGCGGCCCCAACCCCAGCTTTCGCGACCTAGCGAAACCAGTACCCCGCGTGCATAACTACGCCCTTGAAATACCATGGGCACAGGGGAAGGGGCACAATAACGGCACGCCCAAAATACGGCTTAAAACGTACCAGGGGCTGCCGGATTCTTTTTTTTATAATTTTTTTCTTACTTTCAGGACTTCATACTTCGGACGACCTGTGCGGCAATTCGATTGCCGCACAAACGGTGTAAGATCCAGGGAGGCGGATAAGCCATGCCGCATTATGGAACTCCTAGGTGGTCCCTGTTACGAGCGGTATACCTACTTTATATATAATTCCGCGGCCTGCCCCTGGTCAGGACATACTGAATAGTCCAATATCTTTTGCTTACCGCACCATTTGTATCGTTCGGCTTTGATAAATAGCCTCTCCATAAATAATGCTTAGCTTTTTGTCTATTTTTTGCATTACTCTTTTCATATATATGTTCATTAATGACATGTCGCACCCGTGCATGGTGGTACGGCAAGTATGCCAGGGGCTTCAGTACCCTTTAATATGGTGTGAGAAGTCCGTACACTTTCACAAGTGCGGCACCCCGAACTTATAGCACTATATGCATTGGCTCCGAATCATGATTTGGGTCAATAGTTGGGTTTGCCCGGCTCCTATGTTTTGGTGCCTTACGTTCCGCTATATCGGCTAAGGTAGCACTAGGAGAACCACTGCGATTGTGCCTCGGTTGAGCTGGGTTAAGCACCTTAGTGGAGAAAGCTAAAACTGACTGTCATGATGAGGCGAGAGACCGGTCGCTGTTCGAGAGGTTTTTCGAGTCCCTAAAGGCTTATGCTGCTTCGAGCGAGGAGCTGGATAACCCCAGCCGAGGCGTGGATAGCGCCCCGAACTCGGTCTTCCGAACTAGGGGCTTCGCCGAAATTTAAAATTATAAAGTTCTGTGGCTAAGTGAGAGTGTTCAAGCATTATAGTTTGATTGCCTGATTCGTCGTGCTGAGCGCCTCCCTCGAAGGACCAAACGATGGGAAAAAGAGCGCCCGGGATTATCACCGAACACCCCAGCACTAGTGGCATGGGAGCAGAAGCCGACGACTGGCCATCTCTCAATTTTTGATAAACGGCCGCACAGAAAATAATATTTTAAATTCAATAAGCATTGCTTAGCGCATATGAACAAGTTTTCAGCGCACAGTATAAACACAAGCGAATTCATTCAAAAATTACATCCTTGGTGCACTCATCCGCCACAAGGCGGGCACCCGCAAGAACAGCCTTATAGTAGTTCTCCGGCTTGCGATGCTCCTTCCCCGGCTGTCGTGGTTCTAAGTTTGACAGTGAGGTAGGGGGGTGTGTATGAGGAGGTTAGACCTTAGCTATTGGGAAGTTGTAAGCACGGAAGGTTTACGAGTTCAGGCCCTTCTCAGAGGAAGTAACAGCCCTACGTCTCGGTGCCCGGAGGCGGTCGATTGGATTATGCGTGTGTAAATGGCAAGGGTGCGAACCCCTGATACTGAGGAGGGGGATGGCTTATATAGAGTTCGCCAGTCCTCTCCTGCCCTCAGTAATGCGGGGTTTAAGGTACATTTAAGGTGGGGCGTTACTGATAACGTCCCTAATAAAGTGTCATAATAATCATAAAGACTACTTAATAGACGACCGTTTGCCTGCGGAGTGACTTGAGGTCTTCTGGCAGTCGAGTGGTTGGCTTCTTGGTCGAGTGACAGCTTCTTGGTCGAGTGTCTTCAACCCGTCGAGTGGGATATCTTCAAGTTGATTGAAGGGTGACTTCTTCTAGGGATGTCCTATGGTAGGGCTCTTTAGGACGGGTCCGTGTCCCTACCATAGGTACATGACTTCATCATTAGCCGCCGAACGGATCGAGGCTAGAGTGAGAAAAGGGGTTAGGGACCTTTCCGGCTGATTCTTCGGGTTATATGGGTTCTTCGTTCTGGGTCGACTGTCACGGATGATGTCATTAACCTCTTTCGGTCGCCTTGATCCGTTCCAGGCCTTTCGTCGAATGGATTTCTTTACCTGTGAGGCATTGAGCGCCAGTGCGCGCGGGATTTCCGTTTTGTCAAGTTGTTCTGCAGCCAGCGGAGATCGCGGGATTCGGATTTTTTGGGAAGCGCGCGGAACGGGGGCAGCCGCAGTAATCGGGAGCGATAGTGCGAAGGCTCCTCAATCTCCGTGCCGCATTTTTCGCCACGTACTGCGCGCGCACCTGCCATGGGATTTGACTGGATTTCTCGGGCCTACCTGTCAGCCACTCGGAAGCGGCCCCGTATAAGTAGCCGGCTCGGAGTCCTCCCACCATGCGCGTGCTCATCTCTTCTCTTTCTCTCTCTCTTTCTCCGTAGCCTCCCCTGCTTCCTTCGCTCTCGCCCAGCCACCGCAAACCAGCTCGAGATCTCGCCGGCGAAGATGGTGAAGGGCAAGACGACCGCTCTGGAGTGCGCGAAGAAGGCGGCGGTGGCGGGGAAGGGGAAGAAGTCCGCGCGTGGCGGATCTTCCTCTCGGACGGCCCCGCCCAAAGGTTGGATCCAGGGCGACTTGATCCCATCGGTGTTCTGTCAGGAGGATCTTGACGACCTGGTCGAGGGGGGAGCCATTCGCCACAAGGCTGCGTGCCTCCCGGGGGGAGAAATCAAACCCCAACCTCGCGACGGTGAGTGCGTGCTCCTGGCCACTCATATTGACCGAGGGTTTTCTCTGCCGCCCCACTCTTTCTTCCGCAACTTCTTGAACTTCTTCGGAGCGCAGCTCCATCACATTACCCCGAACTCCATAGTCTATCTTGCCGCCTTTATTTCTATGTGTGAGGCGTTCCTGGGGTGCCGCCCACACTGGGGGCTTTTCAAGCACATCTTCACCTGTCGCTCTCAGTTAGTTAAGAAGGCCAAGTCGAGTGATGAGAGGACACAAGTGATTCAGCTGTGTGGGGGCTTGGCGATCCAGACGAGGCGGAAGAGCTGTTTCCCCTCTATCACTTTCCCGGAGTCAGTCCGAGGCTGGCAGGCGACTTGGTTCTACTACCAGGATCAGGTGACTCCAGGGCAGTCGATTGGGCTCCCACCTTTCACCCTTGACTGAGCCGAAAAGCCTGCTTCCCTGAAGGTGACGCCCGAAGAAAAGGCCCAAGTCAAGATACTGGCGGGTCGAGTGGTTGAACTTGTACGTGAGGGCGTGACGGGGATGGATCTGCTGGAAGTCATCCTGAAGAGGCGAATCCAACCGCTCCAGGCTCGGGACCACCCGATGTGGTTGTACTCTGGCCTCGAGGACACCACTCGGATCCACCCGGAGGAGGTCACTGACGAGATGTTGGAGGGGTGGCTGTCAAGCATCACGGGGAACAAGGACAACCCCCAAGGAGCTAGGAGGGTCATTCCACTCGACAGCTCGTATGAGGTCGACCAGGTGCGTTTTTATGTTTCCGACTGAAATCTTTGTTTTCTGCATTGGTATTCTTTTGAGCAGGTCGACTAACTTTTCGTTTTGTCTGTTTTCTTTCAGGCGACCACTGAGATGTACTCGACGCCCAATGGGGCGCAGGGGTCGACTGAGGAAGGAGAAGGGAGCGGAGGCGAGAGCAGGGATGACCAGGGCGAGTGGGAGTCAGACGGTGAAGGAGAGGGAGGCGATGACGTCTTCTGCAGCGAAGAGGAGGAGGAGGAGACCGAACCTCCCCGCCCAGAAAGGCGATCCAAGCTCGCACATGACCCGGCGCAGGGACGTGGCCAGGCGAGTGCCTCCGTCGGGCCATCGTCGAAACGCCCTCGGACTTCTTCTCCAACACCGACTGGGAAGGTCCCCAAGCAACCATGCACGACGCTATCCAAGCCGCCCAAGACTCTGCCCAAGATGAAGATAACTGTCCCTGTTATTTCCGGGTAACAAAGCTTGTCTTCCTTCGTCGATGGAGGACGGATCCTCGGTCGACTCGTTACGCTTAACTGGCTGATTCTTCGAAATTTGCAGTGCTGCTACCTCCGAGATCTCTGCCAAAGACGACGACCAAGAGATGGGGGACGCTGCTACCTCCAACCCTGGTACGGTTATTGACGTTCTGTTTTTTGAGTTGACTTGGTCGTTTCTTGCAATTCTGGTCGATTGAAAGTTCTTCCTGCAGCCCCTCCTCATGTTATCGACCTCCCGGATGACGACGACAACGAGCCGCTGAGGATAGGGAGGACCAAGAGGCCGTCGGCTGACAGGACTCCCCAGCCTGCTCCGGCGCCTGAGACTGTGGCTCGGGATGGCGGCGACGTCCCTCGGGCTTCTGTGACCTTTGCCAATCCCCTGTCGAGTGCGCAGCCCTCGGCGTCGACTGCCAATCCGACTTCGCTCTTTGTCGCGTACCCTGTCCCTAAAGACGAAGTGGCCGCTGCGAAGGAGGCTATACGCTAGGCGGGGGTCATGATGGAACAGGTGAAGAAGGCTCGGGAGGCCAGCCAGGCAGCTTACGATGCAAGTTCGGCGCTTCAGTGCAATGTCCAGGTCAGTCGACTTGATACTTGATTATTTGAAGAGTCTTTCTCCCTCTCTCTTTTTTTAAGATCTTTGTATCTGTACACCCGCTGGGTGTGTTTTCTCTTTCTCGGACTAGTGGGGGCACGCTGAGTGCACCCACTGGGTGTAGTCCCCGAGACTACGGTGGACTGTTGGCAGTCGACTATAGTCTTTATATTGCGTTTCTGAATCTGTATTCCTTTCTTGATCTGGTCGAGTCATGTCGAATGGATCTGTGTCTGGTCGACTGCGGACGCTCGACTTTTTTTTAGGACCAGTGGGGGCACGCTGAGTGCACCCACTGGGTGTAGTCCCCGAGACTACTGTCGAATGTTTTTGATTCGGCTATAGTCTTAGAAACGTCACCTTTTTCCCTTAGTTACTCAGAAGCAACTTATCTTGTATGTCTGTCGACTGAATTTCCCTTTTGCAGAAATCTTGTGAACTTGCGTCTCGCTATGCTGAGTTGGAGAAGCAGCGGATTCAACTGTCTCTCGATCTTGGACTGGCCAGAACGGAGCTGCAGAAGGTCAGAGATGGCGTTGCTGGTAAGATGACCTTGTCGACTGGTTTTGTTTTAGGCTTGGGTATCTTTTTGCTGTTTCTGAACCAATCATCATTTCTTTTTGCAGGAGAACTGAGCGAGGCCCTGGCAAAGAAGGATCGGGACTTGGCTGCTGCCCACAAGGAGGCTGATGACAAGATCGCACTGGCTGAACAGAAGCTGGCTTCGGTCAGCCAGATAGAAGATGAGAACACCAAGCTGAAGGCTGCTCTGAATGAAGCCAACAGGGAGTGCTCGCATTGGAAGAAGAAGCACCTCACTCTGGGCGAGCAGATGGAAGGCGTCGCTCGCAGGAGGGACGACCTGGAGAGCTACCTGAGGAGTCTCGCCAAGACGCTGTACATCAAGCTCGAAGGTGCGCGTTCAATTCCAACTGGTTTTCTTTTGTGTCGACTCAGTTTGCGATCGTTGGCTTATCTTTGGGTCTTGTATACAGAATTTTGTCAGAACTTCGAAGAGGAGACCAGGCGGATTGAGACGGGTTTGGACCCAATCAATTCTCCGGTGAAAGATGATACTGCCATGAACCTGCTCCGACTGGAATCTCGAATCGACGGCGCCGTGGATTACTTGGCTCGGCTGAAGGTTGCCATGTCGCGGATTGACTCGACACTTTGGCCAGAGTCTACGCTCCAGAACGATCTCGAGTCTCTTATGGCTCGACTTGACAAAATCCCCGATCGAGTGCAGGAGTGGAAGAAGTCTTCTGCCCGGTGCGGCGCCGATGTGGCTCTATCTTTAGTCTGCGTCCATTGCAAGGGGGCGCGAGAAGAAAAGTTGGCCGCCATCCAAGTCGCCAATACCAAGAGGCACAGCTTTCAAGACTTCATGGAGACCTTCATTTCTGCTGCCACTCGTATTGCGGACGGAATCGACCTGGATGAGTTCGTCGCCCCTGCCAGTCCTCCTCCTGAGGAATGAAAAAAACTTTTATGCCTTTCCTTAAATTTGCCTCGGAATGCCGAGTGGATTTGTAATCGTTTAAACTCTGCTGAGCTGAGGGCTCGAGTACTTTGATTCGGGGCCTGGGGCCTTTTGAGCTTTATCCGAACTTAATTTCTTGCCGAATGTCTTCGTGGTTTTGAACTGTCGTGTGGAACTTTGGTCTTGTATTCAGACAAGTGCTGGAGTACAGCTAAGTCCCCGAGTGTGAGGTTGGCTCTCCACTCGGTAGGGTTTTTCTTCATACTTAGGCGAGTGCTTGACTGCAGCTAAGTTTCCGAGTGGGAGAATTTAGGCGAGTACCGGACTGCACCTAAGCCTCCAAGTGGGAGGATTGCTCTCCACCTGGTAGGAATTTTCAAACTTAGGCTAGTGCTTGACTGCAGCTAAGTTTCCGAGTGGGAGAACTTAGGCGAGTACAGGACTGCAGCTAAGCCCCCGAGTGGGAGGATTGCTCTTCACTCGGTAGGATTTTTTCAAACTTAGGCGAGTGCTTGACTGCAGCTAAGTTTCCGAGTGGGAGAACTTGGGCAAGTACTGGACTGCAGCTAAGCCCCCGAGTGGGAGGATTGCTCTTCACTCGGTAGGATTTTTTCAAACTTAGGCGAGTGCTTGACTGCAGCTAAGTTTCCGAGTGGGAGAACTTAGGCGAGTACTGGACTGCAGCTAAGCCCCCGAGTGGGAGGATTGCTCTCCACTCGGTAGGGTTTTTTCAAACTTAGGCGAGTGCTTGACTGTAGCTAAGTTTCCGAGTGGGAGAACTTAGGCGAGTACTGGACTGCAGCTAAGCCCCCGAGTGGGAGGATTGCTCTCCACTCGGTAGGGTTTTTTCAAACTTAGGCGAGTGCTTGACTGTAGCTAAGTTTCCGAGTGGGAGAACTTAGGCGAGTACTGGACTGCAGCTAAGCCCCCGAGTGGGAGGATTGCTCTCCACTCGGTAGGGTTTTTTCAAACTTAGGCGAGTGCTTGACTGCAGCTAAGTTTCCGAGTGGGAGAACTTAGGCGAGTACTGGACTGCAGCTAAGCCCCCGAGTGGGAGGATTGCTCTCCACTCGGTAGGGTTTTTTCAAACTTAGGCGAGTGTTTGACTGCAGCTAAGTTTCCGAGTGGGAGAACTTAGGCGAGTACTGGACTGCAGCTAAGCCCCCGAGTGGAAGGATTGCTCTCCACTCGGTAGGGTTTTTTTAAAACTTAGGCGAAACGGATTCGCAGCCAAGTCACCCGCTGGGGGTTTTGTATGCCAACAAGGTGACAGCTATTATTGGAACACTCTTGTCTTTGATAAAAATGAACTGTAGAAATTATTCTTCTTATTACAAGGGGAACTCAGGTGTAAAAGGGGCGGAGCAGTTCCGCGTTCCAAGCTCGTGGCTCGTCGATCTGGCGATCGACGTTGTAGAGGTGGTATGCTCCATTGCGGAGGACTCTGGTGACTATGAAGGGGCCTTCCCAAGTAGGAGCAAGTTTGTGTGGCTTCTGTTGATCCACTCGGAGGACCAGATCTCCTTCTTGGAAGGCTCGACTTTTCACATTTCAGGCATGAAAATGGCGCAAGTCTTGCTGATAAATGGTCGATCTGATCATGGCCATCTCCCTTTCTTCTTCCAAGAGGTCGACTGCGTCTTGCTGGGCCTGCTCTGCTTCATCTTCGGTGTAAAGTTCGACTCGGGGTGCATTATGAAGAAGATCACTCGGCAGGACAGCTTCGGCTCCATAAACCAGAAAGAATGGAGTCCTTCCAGTCGACCGGTTAGGGGTGGTCCTTAGTCCCCACAGAACTGACGGAAGCTCGTCGACCCAAGCGCCTGCCGCGTGCTTGAGATCGCGCATCAGCCGAGGTTTTAGTTCTTTGAGAATCAGACCATTTGCTCTCTCAGCCTGTCCATTCGACTGGGGATGGCCGACTGAAGCGTAGTCGACTCGTGTGCCTTGAGAAGCGCAAAATGCTCTGAACTCGTCCGAATCAAAGTTTGACCCGTTATCAGTGATGATGCTATGCGGGACTCTGAATGTTAACCCTCTGATGAAACTGATAGCGGTGCGAGCATCGAGGTTCTTGATGGGCTTAGCTTCGATCCATTTGGTAAATTTGTCGACTGCCACAAGTACATGGGTGAATCCACTCCTGCCCATTCTCAGGGGGCCAGCCATGTCCAATCCCCAGACGGCAAAGTGCCAGACGAGCGGAATGGTTTTCAGGGCTGATGCGGGCTTGTGCGACATGTTGGAGTAGAACTGGCACCCTTCACACTTGTCGACTATCTCTTTTGCCATCTCATTTGCTCTTGTCCAGTAAAATCCAGCTCGGTATGCTTTAGCCACAATAGTCCGAGAGGACACATGGTGACCGCAGGTCCCCGAGTGGATATCATTAAGGATTATCTGACCTTCTTCTGGCGTTATGCATTTCTGGCCGACTCCGGTCACACTCTCTCTGTACAGCTGTCCCCTTATGACTGTGAAGGCCTTAGATCGGCGGACGATCTGTCGAGCCTCCTCCTCATCCTCCGGAAGTTCTTTCCTCAGGATATATGCGATGTACGGTATTGTCCAGTCAGGGGTGATTGCCAAGACTTCCATGATTAGGTCGACCACTGCAGGCACTTCAACTTCAGTCGGATCTGTGGCACTTTTCGGCTGCGGGGCTTCTTCTGTGAAAGGATCCTCTTGGACTGACGGTGAGTGAATGTGTTCCAAGAACACGTTGCTTGGAATGGCTTCTCTCTTGGAGCCTATCTTTGCCAAGTCGTCAGCTGCCTGATTTTTCAGTCGGGGGATGTGGTGGAGCTCTAACCCCTCAAACTTCTTCTCTAGCTTTCGCACTGCATTGCAATATCCAGTCATTCCCGGACTCCTGACGTCCCACTCCTTCATCACTTGATTAACCACCAGATCTGAGTCGCCATAGACCATGAGGCGACGGACGCCGAGTGAAATGGCCATGCGCAACCCATACAAAAGTGCTTCATACTCTGCTTCATTATTGGAGGAATCGAAGTGAATCTGGTGAACATATCTGAGCTTATCTCCTCGGGGGGAGACCAAAACTACCCCCGCGCCCGAACCATTCAGCATCTTGGATCCATCGAAGAACATAGTCCAGTGTTCCGAGTGAACTTGAGTCGGAAGTTGCTGTTCAATCCACTCGGCGATGAAATCCGCGATTGCTTGGGACTTGATGGCCTTCTTTGCTTCAAACTTGATATCTAAAGGAAGGAGTTCAATCGCCCACTTGGCCACTCGACCAGTTGCGTCTCTGTTATGCAGGATCTCTGATAACGGGGCGTCGCTGACGACTGTAATGGAGTGGTCAGAGAAGTAATGTGCAACTTTCTTTGTGGTCATATAAATCCCATATACAAGCTTCTGGTAGTGGGGGTATCTTTGTTTTGAAGGGGTCAAAACTTCAGACACATAATATACAGGGCGTTGAACTTTGAAGGCCTTCCCTTCCTCTTCCCGCTCGACCGTAAGTACTGTACTGACAACTTGTCCTGTGGCTGCAATGTAAAGCAATAGAGGCTCTTTGCTGATTGGGGCAGCTAGCACCGGCTGGGTGGAGAGCAGAGCTTTGAGCTCTGCAAACGCTGCATCAGCTTCTGGAGTCCACTCGAACTTGTCAGACTTCTTCATCAGTCGGTAAAGAGGCAACGCTTTTTCACCGAGTCGAGAAATGAATCGACTTAAGGCGGCCAAGCAGCCTGTAAGCTTTTGGACATCATGCACACGTACAGGACGCTTCATCCGGAGTATGGTGCCAATTTTTTCAGGATTGGCGTCGATTCCCCGTTCGGAAATGAGAAGACCGAGTAACTTTCCACCTGGAACTCCGAAAGTGCACTTTGACGGATTGAGCTTGATATCATACCTCCTGAGGTTGGTAAAGGTTTCAGCAAGGTCAGCCCGCAGGTCGGAACCTTTCCGGGACTTGACCACGATATCATCCATGTAAGCCTCCACATTCCGACTGATTTGAGTGAGTAAACACTTCTGGATCATTCTCATGAATGTAGCTCCGGCGTTCTTGAGGCCGAATGGCATGGTGACGTAACAAAAGCATCCGAATGGAGTGATGAAAGCTGTTTTTATTTCGTCGGGCCCATACAGACGGATCTGATGGTACCTAGAGTAGGCATCTAGAAAAGACAATCTCTCGCATCCTGCAGTTGAGTCGACAATTTGGTCGATGCGAGGGAGGGGAAAATGATCTTTCGGGCAGGCCCGATTGATATGTTTGAAATCAATGCACATACGGAGTGACTTGTCCTTCTTGGGGACCATGACGACATTGGCGAGCCACTCGGAGTGGTAAATCTCTCGGATGAACTCAGCTGCTAAGAGCCGAGCCACTTCCTCGCCAATGGCTTGTTTCTTCTGGACGGTGGACCATCGAAGATGTTCCTTCACGGGCTTGAACTTTGGGTCGACTCGCAGACGGTGCTCAGCCAGCCCCCTAGGAACTCCAGGCATGTCAGAGGGTTTCCATGCGAAGATGTCCCAGTTCTCAGGGAGGAGCTGGATGAGCGCTTCTTCCTATTTGGAGTCGAGCGTCGTCGAGATGTGAGTCGGAGCAGTGTCAGGATCGGTCGGGTGAATGTGGACTGTCTTTGTTTCGCCAGCCGACTGAAAAGCTGACTCAGAGGCAGGCTTCTTAGCCCGCAGCAATTCACTCGGGTCGGCAGCCTTTTGGTACTCTTTCAGCTCTACCACTGCCATCTGAGCGTCGCCGATCTTTGATCCCTTCTGAAAACATTCTTCTGCTTTCTTCCGGTTGCCCGTAACAGTGATCACACCTTTGGGGCCAGGCATCTTTAATTTAAGATACACATAACATGGTCGAGCCATGAAGCGTGCGTAAGCTGGCCTGCCCAAAATGGCGTGATAAGCACTCTGGAAGTCCACAACTTCAAATGTCAACTTTTCCTTGCGGTAATTCTTTGAATCACCAAAAACCACATCAAGAGCATTCTGGCCGAGCGACTCGGCTTTCTTCCCAGGAATGACTCCGTGGAAGCTCATGTTACTGGTACTGAGTCTGGACATCGGAATGCCCATTCCTTTCAAAGTTTCAGCGTACAGTATGTTCAGGCCACTGCCGCCATCCATCAGGACTTTGGTCAGTCGAGTGCCTTCGACAACTGGGTCGACCACCAAAGCTTGCCTCCCAGGGGTGGCAATGTGCGTCGGGTGATCAGACTGGTCGAATGTGATGGCAGTCTGAGACCACTTCAGGTAACTGGGTGATGCCGGAGCAACCATGTTCACCTCACGGTTAATGACTTTCAGTCGACTTTTGCTTTCGACATCAGCAAAAATCATCAAGGTGGAATTGACTTGGGGGTACCCATCGTCACTATCCTCCTTGTCCTCAACTCTGTCTGGTTCTTTTTCTTTATCCTTGGGCTGCTTGCCCTGGAACTGCTGAATCAGAAGATGACACTGTCGAGTGGTATGCTTCGGGAAAATAAAATTTCCCTCTTCATCTTTCTTGGTGTGGATGTGACATGGCAGGTCCAAAACATCATTCCCATCCTGATCCTTAACCTTCTTGGGCTTCCATGTGCCCTTGGGTTTTCCCTTGAAGTTTCCCTGGGCCACAGCCAGGGCCTCCCCAGGGGCGGCTGTCTCGGCCTTCTGCTTCTACTTCCGACTGGAGTTTCCTCCGGTTTCTTGGGCGACTGATTTGAGTTTGCCACTTCGGAGTCGGTCCTCGTCTTCTCCATTAGCATACTTGGTGGCAATGTCCATCATCCGATTCAGGGACATCTCTCCAGTTCGGCCAAACTTCAGATTCAACTCCCTGTATTTTGACGCCTTCCTTGAAAGCGCAAACTGCTTGATGGTCTGGCACGTTCTCGACCGAGTGGTGCAGTGTGATCCACCTCTGGATGTATTCTCTCAGAGTTTCATTTGGCTTCTGCATGCAAGACCGCAGTTCCGTAAGGCCCGCAGGGCGCTTGCATGTCCCTTCGAAGGTTGTGATAAACACTCGGGAGAGATCCTCCCAAGTGTAAATGCTGCTGGGTGCCAACTGATTCAGCCACGCCCTAGCTGAGCCTTCCAACATGAGGGGTAAATGCTTCATGGCCACCTCATCATTGCCGCCGCCAATCTGCACAGCCACTCGGTAATCTTCGAGCCACGTGTCGGGCTTGGATTCACCAGTGAACTTGCTGACTCCAGTCGCCAGCCTGAAATTGGGAGGGATCATCGCAGCTCTGATGGCTCGACTGAAACATTCAGGCCCCGAGGCATGTGCTCTGCTGCCGGTGGGCGTATCTCTGTTGTGGCCCTCTCGATGAGCCCTGTTCCTGTCCACCAGACCTTGAACGAGGATGGATCTCGCATCAAAGCCTGGGTCTCTGGGGTCGACTGGGATCCTCTGCCCAACATTATGGGGGCGCCTGTCATCTCGATGTCGAGGTGCATACGATTGACTCCTCGGGGGAGGGGACGGCACTCGACGTCTATCATCACGGTCGGGTCGGTGATCATATTGTTCATTCCTCCTGTACTGATCGTGCCGGTCTCCACATCCCTCACGCCTCGGGGGCGATCTCGGGCTGTGAGCCGACTAGACGGTTTCCGTTGCAACGAATCGACTATGGATCCTGTCCCGCAACTGAGAGACGGCGGAATTCTGATTTCCCGTCGCTCGGAGCAATGCTCTGATCTGCAACAATCCTCTGCCAGCCTCTGACTGAGAGGGCTGGATTGACTCTGCTATGCGGGCCGCGGCAGCCAGGTTCTGAACCGGAGTTCGGTATACCTGCGGTGGTGGGAAGAGCTGATGTCGACTGGATTCGGGAGCTTGCTGGCGTCGACTAGACTCAGGAGCCCGCTGACGCGCTCGCTCGTCGAGAGCTCGCTGTAGATTCTCCAGTCGAGTGCGCTCGGCTAGATTAGCCAAGCGCGCGTCCTCCAAGGCCCGGGCCTCGGGGGTCTCTCCAACAATAGGAGTGTAGAGCGCGTCCATGTTCCGGCGATGAAGCTCCTCCCGCTGTAATGACGTAAGAGGTTCGGGGAGGTATTCTTCATGAGGATGCGACGGATCGCCTCTATCTGCACCACTATCAGCGCGATGGAATCCAGGAGGACTGCGTGTCCCCTCGACCGCCAGAACCTCTGCCAAAGGGTCGCTGCTATCGCACTCAGATGCGGTCTCCGCGGAGCCAGTCGACAGATCGAACAGGCCACAGAGGGATTCGTCGGGCTCGATTGCCGCGACTTGTGGGGCCGCCGACTGGCGGCCCGCGGCGTGCTTCATCCACCGCTGGAGTCTCGACCGACCCGAGCGCTTGCGCTGGCGGGAGACAGGACGGGGAGATGACACAGGAGTCGACCGATATGGGGTCGACGGCTGCCGCAGGAGGACGCCACGGACGCACGCGTGGAAGTGCGTCGCACCGCGGACGGGGAGCGCGTCAACGTCAAGCGGCGCCTCCTGGAGCCAGGCGGAGTCGTCGGCGATGAAAGTGAGTCCGCCGAGACGGATCTCGCGGCCCTCTGCCAAAGCTCCGCAGGAAAACATGATCAAGTGGATCGGAAAAATCGCAACTTCTCCAATGAGGCGCTAAGACTAATGCCCCACGGTGGGCGCCAACTGTCGTGGTTCTAAGTCTGACAGTGAGGTACGGGGGTGTGTATGAGGAGGTTAGACCTTAGCTATTGGGAAGTTGTAAGCACGCAAGGTTTACGAGTTCAGGCCCTTCTCAGAGGAAGTAACAGCCCTACGTCTCGGTGCCCGGAGGCGGTCGATTGGATTATGCGTGTGTAAATGGCAAGGGTGCGAACCCCTGATACTGAGGAGGGGGGTGGCTTATATAGAGTTCGCCAGTCCTCTCCTGCCCTCAGTAATGCGGGGTTTAAGGTACATTTATGTTGGGGCGTTACTAATAACGTCCCTAATAAAGTGTCATAATAATCATAAAGACTACTTAATAGCCGATCGTTTGCCTGCGGAGTGACTTGAGGTCTTCTGGCAGTCGAGTGGTTGGCTTCTTGGTCGAGTGACAGCTTCTTGGTCGAGTGTCTTCAACCCGTCGAGTGGGATATCTTCAAGTTGATTGAAGGGTGACTTCTTCTAGGGATGTCCTATGGTAGGGCTCTTTAGGACGGGTCCGTGTCCCTACCATAGGTACATGACTTCATCACCGGCGGCGGCCCGTCTGTCACAAGCTTCTCACTGTCCAGCTTACCCCAGTGCACCTTTACATGGGTAAGGGCCCTACGGGCACCTTCGATGCAGACAAAGCGCTTGATGACCTCGAGCCTTGGACAGGCCTCCACCAGCCACCGCACTAGCCCGAAGTAGCTCCCAGGCAGGGCCTCTCCGGGCCACAGCCGAACTATGAAGCCCTTCATGGCTTGTTCGGCCGCCTTGTGGAGTTCGACTAGCTGTTTCAGCTGGTCGCTCAAGGGCACAGGGTGTCCGGCCTCAGCATACTGAGACCAGAACACCTTCTCCGTCGAGTTGCCCTCTTCAGCTCGGTAGAATGCGGCGGCATCGGATACGCTGCGGGGAAGATCTACGAATGCCCCTGGAGAACTCCGGACTTGGGTAAGTAACAAGTAGTTTACTTTTATGTTTATGCGTTGCATAAAGAATGCCTTACCCGCTGCTATCTTCTTCATATCCTCCAACTCTCGGAGAGCCTTTTGGGCTTCGGCCTTGGGAGACTTGGCAGTCTCAAGGGCCGTCGCGAGCTCGGACGCTTGGGTCTTTGACTCAAGCTCCAAACTCTCATGTTTTTTCATGAGAGCCTGAAGCTCTTGCTGCACCTCGCCGACCTGAGCCCCAAGTTTCTCTCGCTCGGTGCGCTCCGCAGCCGTTTTCTTTTCGGCCTCGGACAACGCCTGCTTGAGGGTCGCCACCTCAGTCGTGGCCCCTACAATAAGTAGTGCAATCCTGTTATTTTTTACCTTCTTTCTCCTCTAGCTGCTGCTTGGCACGGCCGAGCTCTTGCTCGGACCGCTCGAGTCCCTGTTTCAGGGCATCCACCTCCGCAGTCAGTGCGGCGGTGGCTAGCAGCGAAGATTGCATACGCATATTGACTCTTCATTATTGGACTCCTGCAAAATTTCATAGATCCTCTATTCGGCTTTTCTTTCCGAATGCCAAACAGAGCATCAGGGGCTACTGTCTATGCGGTAATATTTTTACATATTTTTACTTACCTCGAAGCCTGTTAAGAGGCTAGCGCAAGCTTCATTCAGCCCGCTCTTGGCGGACTGAACCTTCTGGATCACCGTACTCATAATAGTACGGTGCTTCTCGTCGATGGAGGCGCCTTCAAGCACCTCCAGTAGATTGTCCGGCGCCTCCGGTTGGACGGAGGCTGCCGGATCAGAAGGCTTGCTCCTCTTGGAAGGAGTTCGCCTGCCGCGGTCCGGAATTGTTGAAGATTCCGGCACGGTGTCTGGCTTAAGGCCGGACTTGGAGCCCTGGGGGGTCTTGTCCCCTTCATTCCTGGGGTCCGGGAGGTCGCCATGCGGCTCCTCCAGGACCACCTCCTTCTGCCCCAGAGCTTGTTGTGACGCCACTTCGGCGTCATCCGCAGTGCGGGGGGAGATAGCGGGCGGAACAGAGTTCACGTCCGATGAATCCAGGGAGCCGCTCGATGACTCGTTGAGTGCGGCCCGGGGCGGGCTGCATGATTACATTCAACATTAGGGAAAGCTGCGCAATAAAGGAACATCATGAGTTACTCTGATACCCAAACTTATGATTTCGCCGGATGCTTGGCCCTGTCCAGCCGCTCCTCTTCGCCCTCTTCGGCGTCAGGGGCGTAGTCCGGCGGAGGGGTCTTCCTTTTCCTAGACCCCTCGGCCTCTCCCGTTGGGGCGGCCTTCCTCTTCTCTCCTCCCTCCACTATAGAGGGAGAGTTTTCTTCTTCCTCCTCCTCGTTCTCGCAGGAGGAGGGCGCCTCGGACTCGTTAGATCCACCATGTTGCGGGCACTCTTTCGAGTCCCCGCGGTCTTCTTCTTCTTGGCCTTCTTCTCCGGCACCACATAAGGCGCCGGGGCCAGCAGCTTCACCAGTAAAGCTGGGGCTGGATCTTCGGGCAGTGGAGCCGGATAGTTAATCGGCTCGGCTATCGCCCGCCAAGCCTGTCAAAGGTAAGGGAGTTCAGATCCCGCATAGTGTCAAACTATGAAAAATGGCTTAACATCCTGTGAAGGGTGTAGATGGCATACCTTGCTAGCGTGACGCTGCGAGCTGTATCCGCGGTCCTCGGAAGCGGATGCGGGAGCCTCGGCGCCCTTGAATAGAACCTTCCAGGCGTCTTCATATGTTGTGTCGAAGAGCCTGTTGAGGGTTTGGTTCTGCGCCGGGTCGAACTCCCACAGATTAAAATCCCGTTGTTGGCATGGGAGGATCCGGTGGTGAGCATAACCTGGATTATGTTAACAAGCCAGACTGGCTTGTTTACCAGGGACTGGATGCATGTTTGCAATCCGGTCACCTCTTTTTCGTCACCCCATGACAGGCCCATCTCTTTCCAGGACATAAGCCGCGTGGGGGGTCCGGATCGGAACTCGGGGGCTGCGGTCCATTCCGGATCACGTGGCTCGGTGATATAAAACCACCCGGCTTGCCATCCCTTTAGGGTCTCCATGAAAGAGACCTCAAACCAAAGGACATTGGCCATCTTACCCGCCATAGCGCCTCCGCACTCCGCCTGGCTGCCGCGCACCACCTTGGGCTTGATGTTGAAGGTCTTGGGCTAGAGGCCGAAATGGGGGCAGACGCGGAGAAAGGCCTCGCACACGACGATAAATGCCGTAACGGAGGAGACCATCCATTTGCCTCCCGCTCCGGACATTGCTGGAGAAGGTTGAGGTGGGAAGTGCGGGCTTGGGCGCTGGAGCTCGGGTGCGCGAGAGATGGGTAGGCAAGGGAGGAAGAAGGCGTAGGTAAAAAGGGTGGATCCTTATCCCCTTATATAGGCGGATGCGGTTATGCGTCCCCACCTGCCTAATAAAACTCGCTTGCCTCCCGGGCACCGTGATAAATGGCGCGGTTGGGTTACCCACGTCCGTATTGATGAGAATCCCGTAAAAAGGGTACGCGATCTCTGCTTTGGCAAGACGTGCCAAGGAAACCGCCTCGCAAAACATGCTAAGGTGGAAAAGTAAAAACGATTCGAGTAAAGGGCTTGGCTGTAGTGTGATGGCGCACTGCAGAATACATCAGCAGATTTGGTTTGTGTTAATATTATTCTCTCTATGGCAATATGTGGAAATTTACTTTACAGAGCCAGAAACTACTCTTGGTGTTTACAATCTTCTATAAAGGACTGGGAGGAGGAACCCGCCTTGCAATGCCGAAGACAATTTTGCGCGCCGGACACGTCGTCATTGAAGCCTGGTTCAGGGGCTACTGAGGGAGTCCTGGATTAGGGGGTGTTCGGGTAGCCGGACTATACCTTCAGCCGGACTCCTGGATTATGAAGATACAAGATTGAAGACTTCGTCCCGTGTCCAGATGGGACTTTCCTTGGCATAGAAGGCAAGCTTGGTGATGCGGATATTCAAGATCTCCTACCATTGTAACCGACTCTATGTAACCCTAACCCTATCCGGTGTCTATATAAACCAGAGGGTTGTAGTCCGTAGGACAGAATCAACTCCATACACAACAATCATACCATAGGCTAGCTTCTAGGGTTTAGCCTCCTTGATCTCGTGGTAGATCTACTCTTGTACTACCCATATCATCAATATTAATCAAGCAGGAGTAGGGTTTTACCTCCATTGAGAGGGCCCGAACCTGGGTAAAACAAATTGTCCCCCGTCTCCTGTTACCATCCGGCCTAGATGCACAGTTCGGGACCCCCTACCCGAGATCCGCCGGTTTTGACACCGACAATCCCCCTAGGGGCATGCGCGTAGTACTTCTTTTCGATAACTAATAGATTTTTGCAATAAGTATGTGAGTTCTTTATGACTAATGCTGAGTCCATGGATTATACGCACTCTCACCCTTCCACAATTTCTAGCCTCTCTTGTGTCGTGCAACTTTCGCCGGTACCATAAACCCATCATGTACCTTCCAAAAAAAAGCCACCATACCTACCTATTATGGCATTTCCATAGCCATTCAGAGATATAATTCAACTTTCTACCGTTCCGTTTATTATGACATGCATCATCATTGTCAGATTTCTTTGCATGATCATGTAGTTGACATCGTATTTGTGGCAAAGCCACCATTCATAATTATTTCATACATGTCACTCTTGTTTCATTGCACATCTCGGTACACCGCCGGAGGCATTCATATAGAGTCATATTTTGTTCTAAATATCGAGTTGTAAATAAATAAAAGTGTGATGATCTTCATTATTAGAGCATTGTCCCATGTGAGTAAAGGATGATGGAGACTATGATTCCCCCACAAGTCGGGATGAGACTCCAGACGAAAAAAAGAGGCCAAAAATATGAGAGAAGGCCCAAATAAAAATGAGAGAAAAGAGAGAAGGGACAATGTTACTATCCATTTACCACACTTGCGCTTCAAAGTAGCACCATGGTCTTTATGATAGAGTCTCCTATGATGTCACTTTCATATACTAGTGGGAATATTTCATTATAGAACTTGACTTGTATATTCCAATGATGGGCTTCCTCAAATTGCCAAGGTCTTCGTGAGCAAGTGAGTTGGATGTACACCCACTTAGTTTTCTTTTGAGCTTTAATAAACATATTGCTTTAGTGCATCTGTTGCATGGAAATACATACTCACTCACATTGATATCTATTGATGGGTGTCGCGGGAAACCACGACCACCTATGGGACCAAAGGGCCCCTTGCTAGTTCGGCAGGGGGCATCGCGTTGCACAAAGAGCGGACTAGCGTGGGGCAATGCGACAGAGATCACACCGGCAATTTTACCCATGTTCGGGCCGCCGTGAGGCGTAAAACCCTACTCCTGCTTTGGTGGGTTGATGATGGAAAGGTTGTGGCGGAGTGTAGTACACTTGCCCGGCAGGGGTTGCCTTAGGGCGACAGTGGCTACGCGTGTATAGGGGTGTGAGTTATCGAACTTCCTAACCCTTTCTATGGTTGCCATGGGCCTCCTTTTATAGATCAAGGGGTTACCACAGTGGAAAAGTGGTCATTATGCACTGATAAGATAGCAAACAGTGCTATCATACCTAACTCTGCAGGATGACAGGGTACATTAAATGCACCGCTCAATGTCACGTTGTTGGTTGCCCACCAAGCATTGCCGGGCTATCCTACCAGCTCCATGCCTGCTCGGTTGACATGTCGCAGGACGGGTGTCATATGCAAGTACTTCCTGTAGGGAGAGGCTGCCATGTGGCGAATCGCTGCCAACTTAGTCACTTTGCGGCTTGACACCGCACTGATTAACGACGTGGGTCGTGGCGGAGTAGTTGGTGAGGTGGTCCTGCCTCCGTGAGCCCCGGCAGGCCCTGCCGGGACGTCTCGAATGTCTTCTTCCGGGGGTGGCCTCGCCCCCTGACGGGCTCGCCTACCGGCAAGGGAGGCTCTTCTCTTGATGGTATCTTGCCTCTCTAGCCTAACTCTGGTCCTCTTGACCTGCATGTTGGTTGATACGTCTCCATCGTATCTACTTTTCCAAACACTTTTGCCCTTATTTTGGACTCTAACTTGCATGATTTGAATGGAACTAACCCGGACTGACGCTGTTTTTAGCAGAATTGCCATTGTGTTATTTTTGTGCAGAAAAAAAGTTCTCAGAATGACTTGAAAATCAACGGAGAATTATTTTGGATTAATAAAAAATTCTGGCGAAAGAATCAAGGCCAGGGGGCCCACACCTTGTCCACGAGGGTGGGAGGCGCGCCTGCCCCCTGGGCGCGCCCCCCTGCCTCGTGGGCCCCTGGTGCTCCACCGACCTCAACTCCAACTCTATAAATTTGTGTTCGGGGAGAAAAAAATCAAAGAGAAGGATTCATCGCGTTTTACGATACGGAGCCACCGCCAAGCCCTAATCTCTCTCAGGAGGGCCGACTGGAGTCCGTTTGGGGCTCCGGAGAGGGGAATCTGTCACCATCGTCATCATCAACCATCCTGCATCACCAATTTCATGATGCTCACCGCCGTGCGTGAGTAATTCCACCATAGGCTTGCTGGACGGTGATGGGTTGGATGAGATTTATCATGCAATCGAGTTAGTTTTGTTAGGGTTTGATCCCTAGTATCCACTATGTTCTGAGATTGATGTTGCTATGACTTTGCTATGCTTAATGCTTGTCACTAGGGCCTGAGTGCCATGATATCAGATCTGAACCTATTATGTTTTCATGAATATATGTGAGTTCTTGATCCTATCTTGCAAGTCATTAGTCACCTACTATGTGTTATGATCCGGCAACCCTGAAGTGACAATAATCGGGACCACTCCCGATGATGACCGTAGTTTGAGGAGTTCATGTATTCACTATGTGTTAATGCTTTGGTCCGGTACTCTATTAAAAGGAGGCCTTAATATACCTTAGTTTTCATTAGGACCCCGCTGCCACGGGAGGGTAGGACAAAAGATGTCATGCAAGTTCTATTCCATAAGCACGTATGGCTATATTCGGAATACATGCGTACATTACATTGATGAATTGGAGCTAGTTGTGTGTCACCCTATGTTATAACTATTGCATGAATAATCGCATCCGACATAATTCTCCATCACCGATCCAATGCCTATGAGCTTTTCATATATTGTTCTCTGCTTAGTTACTTTTTCGTTGCTACTGTTACAATCACTATAAAACCAAAACTACTACCATTACTTTTGCCACTGTTACCATTACTATCATATTACTTTGCTACTAAACACTTTGCTGCAGATATTAAGTTATCCAGGTGTGGTTGAATTGACAACTCAGCTTCTAATACTTGAGAATATTCTTTGGCTCCCCTTGTGTCGAATCAATAAATTTGGGTTGAATACTCTACCCCCGAAAACTATTGCGATCCCCTATACTTGTGGGTTATCATTGGTCCTTCGAACCTCTTAGTCCCTTGTAGTTTGACTTGGGTTAGTGCTTCAATCTCATTCCCATGCGTGTGCATAGTCTGGGCAACAGACTTGGGGTTTGTTGCACCGACAGAAACCCCCGGGTCTACCCCGAACGCGCTGTCGAGCGTCGTCGGGGTAGGGCCTAATAAGTGCACAGGCTGGGGTGCTGAAGAGGCTAGTCTCTTAAGGTCTTCTTTGCTTCTCCATTGATCTTGATTCCAGACCATTTTACGGTTTCCCCGCGCGTCATGTAAAGCCAATAGAGGTGGGGCTGCCCTGATAATGGCCCGTGATTAAATTTAACGCACGGGGTAGAAACTGCCAATTCACTCTTCACACCACGCCCTTGTCCTCAGCCACATATGTGGCATGCATTGCACGGGGTAGGTAATAGAGGCACGTTGCACGGGAGAGCATCAAGGCGAGGGCCCGGTCGTCTTGAATGGCGGAGGAGGACAGTGGCCGCCTATTGAGGGAGCTGCTCCCCTCCTTGTCCCGCCTATAAAAGGAGATGCGAAGAGAGGGCGGAGCCATTCATCCTTGCGCTCCTCCTCCATTTTCTGCTTCTTGTTGGCTATGCTGAAGAGAGGAGCATGGGGCCAGTCCCCGGGCCCTTGGTTGAGGCTAGTGTTGCCAAATGTTGGTGCTAATTGAGGGAGTCCTGGACTAAGGGGGCCTCGGGCGTCCGGCCTATTATCCATGGGCAGGACTGACGGGCTGTGAAGACATGAAGGCCCAAGACTATACCCATGTTCGGATTGGATTCTACGTGGCGTGGAAGGCAAGCTTGGCGACCAATTATGAAGATTCCTCCTTGTGTAACCGACTCTATGTAAACCCTAGATCCCCCCGGTGTTTATATAAACCGGAGGGGTTAGTCCGGAAAGGACACACATTACCATAGTCATACAGGCTAGACTTCTAGGGTTTAGCCATTACGATCTCGTGGTAGATCAACTCTTGTAATACTCATATTCATCAAGATCAATCAAGCAGGAAGTAGGGTATTACCTCCATAGAGGGGGCCCGAACCTAGGTAAACATCATGTCCCCTGTCTCCTGTTACCATCGATCCTAGACGCACAGTTCGGGACCCCCTACCTGAGATCCGCCGGTTTTGACACCGACATTGGTGCTTTCATTGAGAGTTCCACTGTGCCGTCGACAAGAGGTTTGATGGCCCCTTCAATCATCGATGACGACACTATCCAGGGAGGAACCTTCCTCCCCAGACAGATTTTTGTGTTCGGCGGCTTCGTACAGCGGGCCAACTCGCTTGGCCATCTGGAGCAGGTCGACAGCTACGCCCCTGGCCATCAAGTCAGATTTGGAAGCTTGAACTATGTTACAGATATCTGTGGAGACTTGATCTTCAATGGATTTGAGACCGCGGCGATCGCCTCCCCTCGCTTCGATGAACATGACTTAAATATGTCACCGGATCGCATCCAGGAGATGGTTCCTGTTGTTGCAATGGCCTTAGATCTGGAGCAGATCATACCGTCCAAGGCCACAGAGTCCACGGCATTGGAGCCGCTCACGGACTCAACACCCTACAATATCTACGTCAACGGAATTTCGGACTCGTTTCCGACTAAAAATTTTGGACCATGTATGCCTGCGGACACCGAGCTAGATCGGTTATCGACCTTCGAATTCAGTGCCTCTGATGTTTTCCAACTCTCACCTATGGGTGATGTGTTGAACTCTCTAAAGAATTTGTCCTTGGAGAAGGACTCGCAGCCGAACTATGTTCTGTTCGAGTTAGAAGCCAATGATGGGAAATTTTGTTTCCCACCCGCCACCCACTTCATAGCTACCGTCGAGGATTTAACCGACGAGCTCGACTATGGCTCCGAAGACATCGACGGTATGGACGATGATGCCGACAAGGAGCAAGGCCAAGACCTGCCATTCACTGGACGTTGGACGGCCACCTCTTCATATGACGTGTACATGGTTGATACACCTAAAGGATCTGGCGACGACAAAGAAGAGCTAGATGCGAATAAACACTCTGAGACATAGTCCAAACGTCGGCGCCCTAAACGCCGCTCCAAGCCTCGTCGCTTAAAAAATGACAACACTGGCACCGGAGAAAACAGTACTCCAGGTGACGCTAAAAACAATGAAGACCCTGTTGGAGCCACATTCGAACAGGAGGATCAGGACAATGAGCAAGTTAACCCTGATAAACAGGCCACGCCCAAGGACTCGGATGATGACAGTTATCGTCCACCCTCCGAGGATGATGAGAGCCTTGGCAATGAAGACTTCATCGTGCCTGAGGCACCCCTCGAGCAGGAGCGCTTTAAGCGCCAGCTCATAGCCACTGCAAGAAGCGTAAAGAAGAAGCAGCAACAGATCAAGACCTACTCATCGATAGATGGACAGACGTCCTGGTAGCCGAAGAATACGGCCTCAAGCGCCCAGCCAAGAGTTACCCAAAACGCATACTGCGTCCTCAGTTTGATGAGGAGGCACCAGATCCCATACCGCCCTCGCGCAACGTGGACCGACCTCCACACGGTCGGGATAGTGTGGCAGACCGACCACCCCGCGGTCGGGATAAAATGGCAACTCAGGCCGAACAACAGCCCGCCCACCGCCTCGCAAACACAGGGATAGACCAGCTCGGGACATTACATACGATATTCGGTAGGAATTGAACAGCAGAGCAGGACACACCAGATCTATATACAGATCGCGAGGACGCTTCCCTACTCAGGATGACAGCTACCTATTCGGACGTGACAAACTTAATCAAACCCGGGCCGATAACCACACACTGACTTCGTCGGAGGTGCGTCGTGACGCGGCCCGCTATAGAGGCGCCACACACCCTCTCTACTTCATAGATGAGGTGTTGGATCACGAATTTCCCTAGGGGTTCAAGCCTGTCAATATTGAATCATATGACGGAACAACCGACACGCGGTGTGGATCAAAGATTTTATTCTCCACATCCCCATGGCTCGAGGAGATGTCCTCCACGCTATCAAATACCTCCCGTTAAAGCTCAAAGGACCAGCTCGACACTGGCTAAATAGTCTGCCTGAGAACTCCATCGGCAGCTAGGAGGACTTGGAAGAAGCCTTCCTCGACAACTTCCAAGGAACATATGTCCGGCCACCCGATGCCGATGACTTAAGCCACATAGTTCAACAACCTGGAGAATCAGCCAGAAAATCTTGGACTAGGTTCCTAACCAAGAAGAACCATAACGTTGACTGTCCGGACGCCGAAGCCCTAGCAGCCTTCAAACACAGTATCCGTGATGAATGGCTCGCCCGCCACCTCGGCCAAGAAACACCGAAATCCATGGCAGCCCTCACAACGCTCATGACCCGCTTTTGCATCGGTGAGGACAGCTAGCTAGCCCGAAGCAAGAACACAGCCAACGAGGTAGGCCCCTCTAAGGCCAAGAACAGCACCAGCAAGCTCCGACGCAATAGACACAAACGCCAAAGCAATGTCGATAACACTGACGACACCACAGTAAATGCCAGATTTAGCGACTCTAAGTCCGGCCAACGGAAGAAGCCCTACAAGAGGAACAATGAGGGACCTTCTAGCCTCAACCGCATACTCGAACGTCCGTGCCAGATACATGGCACCCTAGACAAACAAGGCAATCACACCAACAGAGATTGTTGGGTCTTCAAACAGGCTGGCAAGTTAAATTCTGAAAACAAAGAAAAGGGATCACAAAGTGAGGACGAGGACGAAGAGCCCCGGCAGTAGAACACCGGGGGCAGAAGAAATTTCCCCCGCAAGTCAAAAGGGTGAACATGATATACGCCACGCACATCCCCAGAAAGGAGCGCAAGTGGGCACTCAGGGACGTCTACGCGATAGAGCCAGTCGCCCCAAAATTCAATTTGTGGTCGTCATTTCCGATCACCTTCAATCATCGAGAACATCCTACTAGTATCCGCCATGGCGGTTCGGCCACACTAGTCATGATGGATGGTGGAAGCATCCTCAACCTGCTCTACCAGGATAGAGTACGAAAGATGGGCAATAATCCCTCTCGAATCAAACCCACAAAGACTACTTTTAAAGGAGTCATACCAGGCGTTGAGGCATGCTGCACGGATTCCACCATCCACCATCCACCATCCAACTAGTATCCTGGTAGAGCAGCCTCCTCGACGGATTCCACCTAACACGAGTCATGATGGATGGTGGAAGCAGCCTCAACCTGCTCTACCAGGATACAGTACGGAAGATGGGCATTAATCCCTCTCGAATCAAACCCACAAAGACTACTTTTAAAGGAGTCATACCAGGCGTTGAGGCATGCTGCACGGGCTCAATCACGCTGGAAGTGGTCTTCGGATCTCCGGACAACTTCTGAAGCAAAGAGTTAATCTACGGTGTCGTCCCCTTCCGCAGTGGCTACCACGCACTGCTCAGACGAACCCAACACTATGCTTACCTCAAGCTCAAGATGCCCGGTCCACGCGGCGTCATAACAGTTAATGGAAATACGGAACGCTCCCTCCGTATAGAGGAGCAAACCGCCGCCCTAGCAGCAGAAGTACCGAACGGCCTTTTCAAGCAAATCCGCAATCCAGCTGCTGAGCCCATGGACACCGTTAAGAAGGTCTGGACTACGCTGCCACAGGACAACTCGGCCCGTCAAGAGCTTGACTAGCAATTCGGCCTCCGTCCCAGCCCTGATCAAGTGGCAACACTCGTACCCATGGGCATCGACAGAGGCACAACTTGTGGTCTACAGTACGGCCTGACCGACCCTAGACTCACATATACTTTCACCCTTTTTTTACTTTTTCTTTCAGGTCCCTTTTCCCGTGTACCTGATAACCAGTCCTTTTGAAGGATCGATGCACAAAGACGGCAAGCAGCATATGTGTGTAGGGTAACCTCTATATGCTCTTCTCGACGGTATTTCTACTTACTTCTCAGGACCCGCACGTTGCGCCCTCTAGACTCCGGTATGATAAATAGCCCGGATGCTTATCACACTTTTTGTACAAGACACGCCTTAACGTATCCATACAGTTATAATGAAAATGGTTTGTGACCCAGCTTTTGTGGTTTTCATTTCTTACTCCATTTTATTTCGATTTGCTTGTCGAACGCATCCGTACACTTTGGTACGTCTCACACTCGCCAGGGGCTCTCCATTGCCCAATAATACGGCAGCAAAGTCCGAAAACTTCTTATAGATAAGTTTGGCACCCCGAATTTAGCATTATATGCATTGGCTCCGAATCATGTCTTTGGTTAATAGTTGGGTTGCCCGGCTCCTGTGCTTGCTACCCTACGTTCTGCTGAATCGGCTAGGGTAGTAAAGGGAGAACTACTGTGATTGTGCCCTGGCCTTGACCAGATGAGCACCTCGGTAGAGAAAGCCGAAAACTGGCTGTCATGATACGACGAGATCCGGTCAGCTGTTCGAGGGTTACAAATTGTTGGAGATTTTTTCCGCATTATGCAAGAGATCGGCACTTCCCGATCAGATTCTGACATCACTCTGGCTTAAACTAGGGGCTGCGCCCATGCTTTATTATAAAACTCTTATGGCTAAGTGAGGGCATTTAAGCCGTATAGTCTGATTGCCTTGTTCATTGCGCTAAACAACTCATTCAAGGACCATACAATTGGATCAAGATTGTTTAGATTCCATCCCGAAGACCTCCGTACTACCTACGTGAGGGCAGAAGCCGACGACTGGCCAACCCTCGTATTAACGCAACACGGCCGCACAGGAGGAAACAATTAAAATCATAACAAAATTACATCACAAAAACAGGCTTTGTTTCCATAATACAAGGAAAAGGCGACACGAATACATTTATTCAAATACAATGTCCTGCGAACATTGCGCTGCTACAAGTCGAGACCCGTCTATGACATCCGCGAAATATCACTCGGGTGTGCAGTGCTCCTTGCCTCCAGCGGCCCGCTGGCAACTTAAACGACGTTCATCTTCGCCCACCACATCTTGCAACGAGCGAAGGCCATGCGGGCACCTTCAATACAGCCAGAGCGCTTGACAGCGTCTAGCCGAGGGCAGGCGTTCACTATCCGCCTCACGAGTCCGAAGTAGCTGCCTGGCATGGCTTTTGCTGGCCATAGCCGGATTATCAAATCCTTCATGGCTAGTTCGGCCACCCTATGCAGCTCCACCAGCTGTTTCAACTGATCGGTGAAGGACACACAAGGCTCTGACGCCGCATATTGTGAACAGAATAGCTTCTCCGTAGATCCCCCTCCTTCGGCTCGATAGAACTCCAAGGTGTTGGATGCACTGCGTGGTAAAATATCTTAAAGGCCTTATCCGCCGTGGTCTTCTTGGCCTCCTAGATCTCCTGGAGGGTAGCCTGGGCCTCACTCTGTGCGGTCTCCATGCTCTGACGAGCCTTGGTGAGTTTGGCCCCTTGAGCCGACGCATCATGCTCCAAGGTCTCGCATTTTTTTCACCGCATCTTGGAGCTCCTGCTGGATTTCTTTGACCCAGGCCTTAAGCTTCTTACGGGCGGCTTGCTGCTGGACAGCCCCCTCCTTGGCCTCGCCCAGGGCCTTCCTCAGGGCCTCGACCTCGGTCGCGACTCCTACACATATCATGACACAGCGGTCAATATACAATGCCTATTCTTTCCAAACACATAGCAAGTTGTCATTTACCTTGTTTCTCCTGAAGCCGAATTTTAACCTCGCTGAACTCGTTCTCGGTCCACTCCAGCCTCTGCTTCTATTCAGAGACCTCAGCAGCATGCGAGGTTGCGGCCAACAGTGACGCCTTCTTATTAATACACATTCAGTTAGTCTCCTATAACAAAGGACTGATCCTCTGTCCGGTTTGTCTCGCCGAACACCAGGCAGCGTCTCAGGGGCTATGGTCTACATGGGGTTTTTCTCTTCCTTACCTCAAAACCTGTCAACAGGTTTCTGCAGGCTTCATCCAGTATGTTCTTGGCGGACTGAACCTTCTTGATCACCGCACCCATAAGGACACGGTGCTCGTCCATGACGGAGGCACCTCGTAGTGCCTCCATCAGGTTATCCGACACCCCTGGATGGACAGGGGCCACCGATGGAAGCGGCGCACCCCCCTCTTTCAAAGGGGGCTGCTTGCCTGACTCCGGAGCTATATGAGTCTCCGGAATCGTATTCGGCGGAGGGCCGAACTGGATACGGCCCTCTTCGCCAGTCTCCATGAGGCTCGGCTCCCCCATGTGTGCGACAGTGGAGGTCTCACCTCGTGGCACCTCCTGGATAGCATCCTGGGCTCCTCCCTGGTTCGGGGCGGTCCTCCGGTACAACACCTCCATGTCGTCCCGGGCCTCGGTGGAATAAGCAGGTGGTGGCGACATGCTCGCCATCTTCGATGGAGCCAACGAACCTCCAGATGAGGATCGCTGGATAAGGTCGCGGGCCGGACTGAAATAGTATAGTTAATTATGTCAAAATAATGAAGAGAAAGGGATGGATGCACGCATGAGCGAGCCATGTCACTTATGATGCGGCCTAGGGCTTAGTGCGGGGGCGTCGTTCCAGACTACTGTCAACGTCCCACGCGGTATTGACCGCTCGGACGCCCTTCTCCTTCTTGGGCGCTTCCGCTTTTGGATGCACCAAAGCCGCCCTCTCCTTCCTCCTCTCCTGAGGGGGAGGGTTATTTTCCTCTTCGTCCTCCTCTTCCTCATCATTGTCCTCAGGGACAGAGGAATGAGCTTCATCGTCTTCGGACGCCACGTCCGGAGTGCCCTTGCGACTTGGGGCCACTCTTGTCCCCCTTGGCCTTCTTCTCCAGCGCCTTATGCGGCACCGGCACCAGCATCTTTGCTAGGCACAGGATGACCGGTTCTTCGAGTAGCGGAGCCAGACATTGGATCCGCTTCGCCCTCTCCATCTAGTCCTGAAAGAACAATAATAAAAGCTCAGACATCCTCCTCGAAACATTCAAGTTGGGGATACGCCAAAAGTAGCATACCTCGCCGGTGGTGTGTTTACAGTCGTGACCATGGTCTGAATCCGTGGCCGGTGGTTTCTCATTGCCCTTAAAGAGCAACTTCCAGGCGTCTTCGTGGGTGGTCTCAAAGAGCCTCACCGGGGTCTGACGTTTCTTCGGATTGAAATCCCACAGAGGGTGGCCTCTGCACTGGCATGGGAGAATCCGGCGAACTAGCATCACCTGGATCACATCGACGAGCTTGACGTCTTTGGCTATCATGCTCGTGACGCGCGTTGGTAACGCTATCAGCTCATCGGGCGAGCACCAGTCCGGACTCTTCTCGACCCAAGAGTTGAGTCGCATGGGAGCCCCGAAGCGGAATTCGGCAGTCGCGGCCCAGTTGGTGCCGTGGAGTTCTGTGATGTAGAATCATTGTTTCTTTCACTCCACTATCTCCACAAAGGTACCTTTCGGCCAGGAGACGTTGGGTTGCTTGCCCACCATGGCTCCTCTACACTCTGCGTGCTGGCCGTCCACCACCTTCGGCTTCACGTTGAAGACCTTGAGCCACAGCCCAAAGTGGGGTTGGATGTGGAGGAAGGCCTCGCACACGACGATTAACGCCGAGATGTTGAGGAAGGAATTCGGGGACAGATCGTGAAAATCTATCCCGTAATAGTACATCAGCCCGCGAACGAAAGGGTGGAGCGGAAACCCTAGCCCGCGGAAGAAATGGGGGATGAATACTACCCTCTCGGTGGGCTTCGGCGTGGGGACGACTTGGTCCTCGGCCGGCAGACGGTGGGTAATCTCCTTCGCCAAATACCTGGCCGCTCGAAGCTCGGTAATGTCCTCCTCCTTGACGGAGGAGACCATCCACTTGCCCTGACCTCCAGACACGGACATGTTTGCTTGAGTGGAAAGGAGATGAGTACTTGGGCGTTGGAGCTCGAGATTGGAAAGACGGAGACAGAGAGAGGATGTGCGAGAGGAAGAGGGAGTCCTTATCCCCTTATAAAGGTAGCGAATATCAATCGCCCCCCACTCGTCCTAAAAACTCGCCTATTCCCAATGGATGTATAAATAGCATGGTTGGGTTACCCATGCCCGCATTGATGAGAATCCCAAAATAAGAGGACACGATCTCTACTTTGACAAGACGTGCCAATGGCAACTGTGTCATGAAACATGGAATGGCAGATAGGAAACGGTTCGAAATTATGACCGGATAGGCATGATGCCGTGTTATCAAAAAAGCTGTTAGCGGATGGAACTCGTGTGAAAATATATATTCTCTCTGCGGTTATGTATGGTGTGTATGTGGCAGGTCGGGATACTGTTATCGCGTCTGAAGACTATCGTGGAGTTCGGAAAGGGGAACCCGCCTTGCAATGTCGAAGACAATCTGCGCGCCAGACTCCTCGTCATTGAAGCTAGGTTTAGGGGCTATTGAGGGAGTCCTAGACTAAGGGGTCCTCGGGTGTCCGGCCTATTATCCATGGGCCGGACTGATGGACTGTGAAGACATGAAGGCCGAAGACTGTACCCGTGTCCGGATTGGACTCTACTTGGCGTGGAAGGCAAGCTTGGTGACCGATTGTGAAGATTTCTCCTTGTGCAACTGACTCTATGTAAACCCTAGACCCCCCCCGGTGTTTATATAAACCGGAGGCGTTAGTCCGGAAAGGACACACATTACCATAGTCATACAGGCTAGACTTCTAGGGTTTAGCCATTACGATCTCATGGTAGATCAACTCTTGTAATACTCATATTCATCAAGATCAATCAAGCAGGAAGTAGGGTATTATCTCCATAGAGAGGGACCGAACCTGGGTAAACACCGTGTCCCCTGTCTCCTGTTACCATCGATCCTAGATGCACAGTTCGAGACCCCCTACCCGAGATCCGCCGGTTTTGACACCGACACTCATGCCCGAGGAGTGAGCCTAGTCCTTGTTGTGGCGAATCTCTTGGTTCCTTCAAGACTCGGTCGGGAGGCGGGTCTGGAGATCACTAGTAATCCCAGCACTGCCCGCCCCGGAAGTCTTGGGGATGATGTCGACGAGAGGTGCGCCTTCCTACCTGCCAAGGTGGGGAGCGGCGCACCTCAAGCCCCTTGGTCGTCTTGGTCACTCGCCGTCTCTCTGGGGGAGGTGCCGGGCTGGAGTCCCGGCCTTTCCCCGGAACAATGTTGATGAATATGAAGCCAGGGGAGAAGGAGAAGGCGGGAGGCAGGACGTCCACTAGGAGCACAACTGCATTGATGCGTTCGTCTCGTACTGGCGACCTGATGTCCTCTGTCTGGCTCTTCCCCCTTTCTCTGGCGCCGTCATCAACGTTTCCCCCGGCTGTCGGGGAAAGGCTTACCCTGGCGCTTCCGCTTCCCTCAGGGGTCTTCTGGCTGGGTCCCAGCGTCCCCCTCTGCATGTGCCTATGCTGGAGCTCCCCGTTTAGCCCTAGAGGCGGTGACCAGGGGGCGCCGAGGTGATCCGCACGTCTTCCTCCTTCGAAGTCTCACCACTCCCAATCTTGTCATGTTGTGCTCGTCGGCTCCTGATGGGGATCGGGGTGGCGTTGCGCCGGCACGTCGCCCATCCTCTTCTCTTCCCACCGCACTACCTAGGATAATAGGGACAGGGAGAGGAGTTTACGGAGCACTTTTCTTTTTTCAATCTTAAACCTATAGGCACTTGCCAAATTTTAATTCAAATAATTTAATCTCTCGGGACCATGTTTGTGTTCTGTAATGCTTGTACTTGTATTAGCATGTTAATGAAAAATATGAACCTTGCCGGGAACCCGTGTATGCATACGTCCATGCAGAGGTGGGATGCCTCTTTAGTGTAAATAAACAAGTTTTCCCCAGCAGGCTAATTTGTCGGCACCCTTTTTGTATGCCGGAGAGCTGCGTCTACCAGGCAAAATACAAAGGGACTAGCCCGCCGCCAACTTCTTTTTACCAAAGGCCACTGCGACCATCCTAACCGAAGCAACATTCGAGTCAAGGATGGGAGCACCTAAGTCTCAAAAGAGTAGAGAGGTTTTCTTATGCACAAGTTAAAGCTTACAGAACACTAATGGACATGAGCTAGAACTTATCTGTTTGGCTTGCCGAGGATCGCAATGTCGGGCAATCTTCTCAACTCCTTGTCGAAGCCAAGTTCACGACAGGAACCTGTAGCTTCATGCAGATGAGAATGAATGTAGGATGCGATCCTATCTATATACATATGCAAATGCTCATGAAACACTTATGCAGTGATCTTGGAATGCTTGTGCATGCATGCAATCTTGATCAGCCCCCCCCCATAGAGCTTCTTTATTTTCTCTTGCACAAGGTCATCGCCCTGGCTTTATACAAGGGGTTAGATGCAGCCGAGGCAAGGCCTGTACAAATGGGTGGCTGTCGAGCAGGGCCCGACAGCCACGCCTTACGGGTAGAACTTGCGGAGATGCTCAATATTCCATGAGTTTTGCAATTGAATGCCATCTTCGGTCTCCAAACGGACTGCGCTAGGTGTGGTGACTCGTACTACCCGGTAAGGGCCTTCCCTCTTTGGTGACAACTTGTTTGTACCCTTGGCAGACTGAATGCGCCTAAGGACAAGGTCACCTTACTCAAAACACCGGGCGTGAACCCTACGGCTATGATAGCGACACAGGGCTTGCTGATAGCGTGCAACACGTGTAGCAGCCCGGAGACGGTTCTCCTTGAGTAGCACATCATTGTCACGCCGGTGCTGATCTTGTTCTACTTCATCATAGGCAAGCACCCGAGGTGGCCCGTAAATGAGTTACATGGCGATAACTTCTTATGCCCTATAGACTAGGGAGAAGGGAGTCTTCCTGGTAGCTCGGTTTGGTTTCCTTCTGAGGGACCAGAGAACTACCGGCAGCTCCTCGATCCACCGTCTGTCGTGCTTCTGCAGCGTATCAAAGGTTCTCGTCTTGAGGCCCTGCAACACTTCAGCATTCGCCCTCTCAGCTTGTCCATTGCTCCGGGGGTGTGCCACAGAGGCAAATGAGATCTTGCATCCGAGGGAATGAACACATTGCATGAAGGCACGACTTGTGAACTGGGTGCCGTTGTCGGTAATGATCCTTGCCGGAACTCCAAAACGACACACCAGTTCTTTCAACAACTTGATAGCTGACTGAGCAATCACCTTTCTCATGGCAGTCACTTTTGACCACTTTGTAAACTTGTCGATAACAACGAACAAGAATACAAAGCCCCTAATTTCTCAGGGGAAGGGGCCGAGGATATGGAGCCCCCAGACCGAAAATGGCCATGATAGAGGGATTGTCTAAAGGGCCTGGGTAGGCAGTTGGATTTTCTTGGAATGGAACTGGTAGGCTTCACAGTTGGTGACTAGCTCGACCGCATCTTGGAGTGCTCCGGGCCAATAGAATCCTTGCCGGAATGCTTTCCCAACGAATTCCCTTGATCTAATGTGGGAGTCGCACATGCCTTTGTGTATCTCAGCCAGCAGTTCCTTCCCTTCTTCCCGGCAGATGCACTTCAATTTCACACCATTGGGCCTCCTTCTATACAGAGTGTCATCGAAAAACTGATACATACTGGCCCTCCAGGCTACTCTTTCAGCTTCACCTTGGTCACCGGGAAGCTCTCCGGTTTGGAGGAAGTGGACAATGTGCCTTGCCCAAGTTGGAGCCTGGGGCTCGACAATGAGAACTAGCGGCACCTCCTCTGCTGTAGGAGAACATGCCTCGTTCGCGGGGTCCATGGGCCTGGCTAGAGGGTGTGGTCTGGTAGGCTGCGGGGAGTTGTTTCCGGCAGGGTCTCTGCCAGGAGCGGACGGCTCTATTGGGAGAGGCTTACCGGACTCCAACTTTCTCCTTTTCTGGGCCATTGTAGCTGGGGATATGGAGGGTTGAGTGAGATGCAAAACAAAAGTCCCTAGATCCACAGGAAGCTTCTGCATAGGACACTTTGAAAGATGATTAGCTATGCTATTTTCCGCACGGGGTACGTGCTCTGTTTGCAATCCGTCAAACTGCTCCCCCAATCTCCTCACTTCCTCGACATATGCCTCCATCAATGGGCGTTGGTAATACTTGTTGACTTGTCTCACCACAAACTATGAATCTCCTCGAATGATCCGTTTCTTAATTCCCAATTCCATAGCAATCCTGAGCCCGGCAAGGAGCCCTTCATATTCTGTTGTATTGTTGGTTGCTTCTTGATACGTCTACAACGTATCTATAATTTTTGATTGCTCCTTGCCATATTATCTACTGTTTTGGAAAATATTGGGCTTTATTATCCACTTTTATATTATTTTTGGGACTAACCTATTAACCGAAGGCCCATCCCAGAATTGTTGTTTTTTGCCTATTTCAGTGTTTCGAAGCAAAGGAATATCAAACGGAGTCAAAACGGAATGAAACCTTCTGGAGAAGTTATTTTTGGAAGGAAAGCAACCTGGTAGACTTGGAGTGCACGTCAGGAAAGAAACGAGGGAGCCACGAGGTAGGGGGTGCGCCCACCCCCTAGGGTGCACCCTCCACCCTCGTGGGCCCCTCGTGGCTCCCCTGGCGTATTTCTTCCGCCTATATATATCCATATACCCTAAAAACTTCGGGGAACAGAATAGATCGGGAGTCCCGCCGCCGCAAGCCTCTGTAGCCACCAAAAACCTCTCGGGACCCTGTTTCGGCACCCTGCCGGAGGGGGGAACCCTCACCGGTGCCCATCTTCATCATCCCGATGCTCTCCATGACGAGGAGGGAGTAGTTCACCCTCGGGGCTGAGGGTATGTACCAGTAGCAATGTGTTTGATCTCTCTCTCTCTCTCTCTCTCGTGTTCTTGATTTGGCGCGATCTTGATGTATCGTGAGCTTTGCTATTATAGTTGGATCTCATGTTTCTTCTCCCCCTCTACTCTCTTGTAATGGATTGAGTTTTCCCTTTGAAGTTATCTTATCAGATTGAGTCTTTAATCATTTGAGAACACTTGATGTATGTCTTGCCGTGCGTATCTGTGGTGACAATGGGATATCACGTGATTCACTTGATGTATGTTTTGGTGACCAACTTGCAGGTTCCGCCCATGAACTTATGCATAAGGGTTGGCACACGTTTTTGTCTTGATTCTCTGGTAGAAACTTTGGAGCACTCTTTGAGGTTCTATGTGTTGGTTGAATAGATGAATCTGAGATTGTGTGATGCATATTGTATAATCATACCCATGGATACTTGAGGTGACATTGGAGTATCTAGGTGACATTAGGGTTTTGGTTGATTTGTGTCTTAAGGTGTTATTCTAGTACAAAATCTAGGGTTGTTTGTGACACTTATAGGAATAGCTCAACGGAGTGATTGGAAAGAATAACTTTGAGGTGGTTTCGTACCCTACCATAATATCTTTGTTTGTTCTCAGCTATTGGTGACTTTGGAGTGACTCTTTGTTGCATGTTGAGGGATAGTTATATGATCCAATTATGTTATTATTGCTGAGAGAACTTGCACTAGTGAAAGTATGAACCCTAGGCCTTGTTTCCTAGCATTGCAGTACCGTTTGTGATCACTTTTACCACTTCCTACCTTCTATTTTTATATTTTCAGATTACAAAAACCTTTATCTATCATCCATATACCACGTGTATCACCATCTCTTCACCGAACTAGTGCACCTATACAATTTACCATTGTATTGGGAGTGTTGGGGACACAAGAGACTCCTTGTTATTTGGTTGCAGGGTTGCTTGAGAGAAACTATCTTCATCCTACGCCTCCTACGGATTGATAAACCTTAGGTCATCCACTTGAGGGAAATTTTCTATTGTCCTACAAACCTCTGCACTTGGAGGCCCAACAACGTCTATAATAAGAAGGTTGTGTAGTAGACATCAAGCTCTTTTCTGGCGCCGTTGCCGGGGAGGTGAGTGCTTGAAGGTATATCTTTAGATCTTGCAATCGAATCTTTTTGTTTCTTGTTTTAGCACTAGTTTAGTTTATAAAAGAAAATTACAAAAAATGGAATTGAGTTTACCTCATACGCTTCGTCTTTTTAATATCTTTCATGTGTATGATGGAAAGGAAAATTGTGTCAAAGTGTTAGAAGAAGAATGCATTAAAATGTTTGGCACTAAATCTTTCAAATGATGAGCATGATTGCAATGTTGTTAGTATGAACTCCTTGAATATCCATGGTACTAATGACGATTGCACTAGTTATGATGAAAATGTCTCCTATAAACATGTCAATTTTTGCGGGGTGCATTGGGTTTGCAAGTACATACCAAATAGGGAAGATAGATACTGCAAGAGGCATAAGCACTTAGAAACTAAATTGTTGCAAGAAAGGCTAGATGTTTGTGCTGAAAATTTCAATTTTCTTGGTCGTACTTGTGGACTTTGCAATGAACATGATCATTTAGCTCTCCGATGCAAATTGTTTCATGATCTAATCGTGTCCAAAAATTGTGATGACTTGATTTCCCTTGCACATTATAATGAACTTAGCTTGCTTATGGGTTGCGAAGAAATGAAACATATAACTAGGCATCTTCCAGAATTTCCCCGTTATAAACTTCTTGGTTTTGATCTAGAAGAAATTTATATGTATTGTGTGGTGAATTGCATTGAAAATCCTTATGTTGCCAATTACATAAAGAAAATAAAACAAATAGAAGATGAAGAGAATACTAATAAAAGGGAAGAGACTTCCCAATATCTTCCGATTATTTCTTATGATGAATTAGGTAATGAGGAGGAGCCTTCTATTCAACCAATCTCATCAATAAGGAACTCCAAAAAGAGGATTGAACCCACGCATGAGGTGAAGAAGAAGAAAATAAAAAGGAAGAGAGGTTAAAAGATATCTCTCCCAAATAATGTTGCTCCTATTATTGTTCCGCCTCATGAAAATGAATCAAAAATAATTGTGGAAGATGATGCACTTGATGATGATCTCGTTATGCCTACTGCTTGTTGTGATGATTATGATTGGGAAGATAATGATACTCCTTATGATCTTGAAAATCTTTTTGGCACTTGCTTGGAATAATATGATAATTGCTATACTATTGGTGCTATCCATACTATTAATGATGAGAGTGATTATGCTTATGATATGAAAATGCTCAAACTTGGGGATGCTATGTTTGATGAAGATGATGTTTTTGAGAATATATTTGCTGCAATTAATGTTTGTCCCAATCTTGGGGATGCTATGTTTAATGAAGATGATATTTTTAGCCTCCCAAGTTTTGATATGCAAAGTTGTTATGATGATAGCATGTCTTCTAACTATGATGATTATATTGATGAAAGTGGGTTTGGAAGAGTGTCAACTTTAGGAAGTAATGATCCCACTATTTTGGAGGATGTTGAATCTTATAATATTTATGAAAGTGGATTTGGAGAGTTCATGACTTTATTTTGTGATGTATCCACTATTTTGGAAGAGGTTTCAATCGATTATGATGAGAACAAAGTTGCTACTTATGATGATTATTGTGATAAAACTTATGCTATAAAGAGTAGTGATGATTATATTTATAAAACTTGTCATGATTATGAGTACCCTTTCTCTGAACATTCCTCTTTTAATGTGGAAACAATTTATAGTATTCAAGTCTCTTATGATACTCCCACTATTTCGAATGAGAAGAATTTTGCTTATGTGGAGAGTAATAAAATTTCTATGCAAGTAGATCATGAAAAGAATGCTTTAGGTGCTGGTTATATTGTTGAATTAATTCATGATGCTACTGAAAATTATTATGAGGGAGGAATGTATGCTTGTAGGAATTGCAATAACATCAAGTTTCCTCTCTATGTGCTTAACATCTTGAAGTTATCCTTGTTTTACCTTCCTATGCAAGTTGATTCTTGTTCCCATAAGTTTTTTGCTCACAAAATCCCTATTCATAGGAAGTGGGTTAGACTTAAATGTGCTAGTAATATTCTTCATGATGCTCTCTTTATGTTTCAATTCTTATCTTTTAGGTGAGCATCATTGAAATCATCATGCCTAGCTAGGGGCGTTAAACGTTAGCGCTTGTTGGGAGGCAACCCAATTTTATTTTAGTTTCTTGCTTTTTGGTTCTGTTTAGGAATAAATGATCCATATAGCTTCTGTTTAGATGTGGTTTTGTGTTTTAATTAGTGTTTGTGCCAAGTAGAACCTTTGGGAAGACTTGGGTGAAGTCTTTACGATCATGCTGTAAAAAACAGAAACTTTAGCGCTCACGAGATTAGCTAAAACTTTTTACTAGAGAGTGCTATTTAGTTGATTCTTTTTGAAGATGGTTACTAGACAAATTACTCAGGTGCAACAATTTAGTTTAGAATTTTTAGAGTTCCAGAAGTATACGTTTGATACAGATTACTACAGATTGTTTGGTTTTTGATAGATTCTGTTTTCTATGTGTTGTTTGCTTATTTTAATGAATCTATGGCTAGTAAAATAGTTTATAAACCATAGAGAAGTTGGAATACATTAGATTTAACATCAATATAAATAAAGAATGACTTCATTACAGTACCTAAGTGGTGATTTATTTTCTTATACTAACGGAGCTTACAAGTTTTCTGTTAAGTTTTGTGTTGTGAAGTTTTCAAGTTTTGGGTAAAGATTCGATGGAGTATGGAATAAGGAGTGGCAAGAGCCTAAGCTTGAGGATTACCAAGGCACCCCTAGGTAATATTCAAGGATAACCAAGAGCCTAAGCTTGGGGATGCCCCGGATGGCATCCCCTCTTTCATCTTCGTTCATCGGTAACTTTACTTGGAGCTATATTTTTATTCACCACATGATATGTGTTTTGCTTGGAGTGTCATTTTATTTTATTTAGCTTTGCTTTCTGTTTGAATAAAGTACCAAGATATGAAATCCTTAAATGTTAGAGAGTCTTCAAATAGTTACATATTTATTCAACTACTCATTGATCTTCACTTCTATCTTTTGGAGTAGTTTGTTGTTTGCTCTAGTGCTTCACTTGTATATTTTAGAGCACGACAGTGGATTTATTTTGAAGAAATATATGAAATCTCATGCTTCACTTATATTATTTTGAGAGTCTTAAACAGCATGGTAATTTGCTTAATCCTAATATGCTAGGTATTCAAGACTAGTAAAAACTTTCTTATGAGTGTGTTGAATACTAAGAGAAGTTTGACGCTTGATGATTGTTTTGAGATATTTGTGAATTTGAGAAATACTTGTGTTGAAGTTTGCAAGTCCTATAGCATGCATGTATGGTAAACGTTATGTAACAAATTTGAAACATGAGGTGTTCTTTGATTGTCCTCCTTATGAGTGGCAGTCGGGGACGAGCGATGGTCTTTTCCTACCAATCTATCCCCCTAGGAACATGCGCGTAGTACTTGGTTTTTGATGACTTGTAGATTTTTTGCAATAAGTATGTGAGTTCTTTAAGACTAATGTTGAGTCCATGGATTATACGCACTCTCACCCTTCCATCATTGCTAGCCTCTTCGGTACCGTGCATTGCCCTTTCTCACATTGAGAGTTGGTGCAAACTTCGCCGGTGCATCCAAACCCCGTGATATGATACGCTCTTTCACACATAAACCTCCTTATATCTTCCTCAAAACAGCCACCATACCTACCTATTATGGCATTTCCATAGCCATTCCGAGATACATTGCCATGCAACTTTCCACCATTCCGTTTATCATGACACATTCATCATTGTCATATTGCTTAGCATGATCATGTAGTTGACATAGTATTTGTGGCAAAGCCACCGTTCATAATTCTTTCATACATGTCACTCTTGGTTCATTGCATATCCCGGTACACCGCCGGAGGCATTCATATAGACTCATCTTTTGTTCTAGTATCGAGTTGTAATCATTGAGTTGTAAATAAATAGAAGTGTGATGATCATCATTTTCTAGAGCATTGTCCCAAGTGAGGAATAAAAAAAGAGAAAGGCCAAAAAAAGAGAAAGGCCCAAATAAAAAAATAAAAAATAAACAAAATAGAGAGAAAAAGAGAGAAGGGACAATGCTACTATCCTTTTCACACTTGTGCTTCAAAGTAGCACCATAATCTTCATGATAGAGAGTCTCTTGTTTTGTCACTTTCATATACTAGTGGGAATTTTTCATTATAGAACTTGGCTTGTATATTCCAACAATGGGCCTCCTCAAGTGCCCTAGGTCTTCGTGAGCAAGCAAGTTGGATGCACACCCTCTTAGTTTCTTTTGTTGAGCTTTCATACATTTATAGCTCTAGTGCATCCGTTGCATGGCAGTCCCTACTCCTTGCATTAACATCAATCGATGGGCATCTCCATAGCCCATTGATTAGCCTCGTTGATGTGAGACTTTCTCCTTTTTTGTCTTCTCCACATAACCCCCATCATCATATTCTATTCCACCCATAGTGCTATGTCCATGGCTCGCGCTCATATATTGCGTGAAAGTTTATAGGTTTGAGATTACTAAAGTATGAAACAATTGCTTGGCTTGTCATCGGGGTTGTGCATGATGAGAGCATTCTTGTGTGACGAAAATGGAGCATGACTAAACTATATGATTTTGTAGGGATGAACTTTCTTTGGCCATGTTATTTTGAGAGGACATAATTGCTTAGTTAGTATGCTTGAAGTATTATTATTTTTATGTCAATATGAACTTTTATCTTGGATCTTTCGGATCTGAATATCATACCACAATTAAGAAGAATTACATTGAAATGATGCCAAGTAGCACTCTGCATCAAAAATTCTGTTTTCATCATTTACCTACTCGAGGACGAGCATGAATTAAGCTTGGGGATGCTTGATATGTCTCCAACGTATCTATAATTTTTGATTGCTCCTTGCCATGTTATCTACTATTTTGGACAATATTGCGCTTTATTATCCACTTTTATATTATTTTTGGTACTCACCTATTAACCGGAGGCCCATCCCAAAATTGCTATTTTTTTGCCTATTTCAGTGTTTCGAAGAAAAGGAATATCAAACGGAGTCAAAACGGAATGAAACCTTCTGGAGAAGTTATTTTTGGAAGGAAAGCAACCTGGTAGACTTGGAGTGCATGTCAGGAAAGAAACGAGGGAGCCATGAGGTAGGGGGGCGCGCCCACCCCCATAGGGCACGCCCTCGACCCTCATGGCCCCCTCGTGGCTCCCCTGGCTTATTTCTTCCGCCTATATATATCCATATACCCTAAAAACTTTGGGGAACAGAATAGATTGAGAGTTCCGCCGCCGCAAGCCTCTGAAGCCACCAAAAATCTCTCAAGAGCCCGTTCCGGCACCCTACCGGAGGGGGAACCCTCACCGGTGGCCAGCTTCATCATACCGGCACTCTCCATGATGAGGAGGGAGTAGCTCACCCTCGGGGCTGAGGGTATGTACCAGTAGCTATGTGTTTGATCTCTCTCTCTCTCTCTCTCTCTCTCGTGTTCTTGATTTGGCGCGATCTTGATGTATCGCGAACTTTGCTATTATAGTTGGATCTTATGTTTCTTCTCCCCCTCTACTCTCTTGTAATGGATTGAGTTTTCCCTTTGAAGTTATCTTATCAGATTGAGTCTTTAATCATTTGAGAACACTTGATGTATGTCTTGCCGTGCGTATCTGTGGTGACAATGGGATATCACGTGATTCACTTGATGTATGTTTTGGTGACCAACTTGCGGGTTCCGCCCATGAACTTATGCGTAGGGGTTGGCACATGTTTTCGTCTTGATTCTCCGGTAGAAACTTTGGAGCACTCTTTGAGGTTCTATGTGCTGGTTGAATAGATGAATCTGAGATTGTGTGATGCATATCGTATAATCATACCCACGAATATTTGAGGTGACATTGGAGTATATAGGTGGCATTAGGGTTTTGGTTGCTTTGTGTCTTAAGGTGTTATTCTAGTACGAACTCTAGGCCTATTTGTGACACTTATAGGAATAGCCCAATGAATTGATTGGAAAGAATAACTTTGAGGTGGTTTCGTACCCTACCATAATCTCTTCGTTTGTTCTCCGCTATTAGTGACTTTGGATTGACTCTTTGTTGCATGTTGAGGGATAGTTATATGATCCAATTATGTTATTATTGTTGAGAGAATTTGGACTAGTGAAAGTATGAACCCTAGGCCTTGTTTTCTAGCATTGCAGTACCGTTTGTGCTCACTTTTACCACTTGCTACCTTGCTGTTTTTATATTTTCATATTACAAAAACCTTTATCTATCATCCATATACCACTTGTATCACCATCTATTTGCCGAACTAGTGCACCTATGCAATTTACCATTGTATTGGGTGTGTTGGGGACACAAGAGACTCTCTGTTATTTGGTTGCAGGGTTGCTTGAGAGATACCATCTTCATCCTACGCCTCCTATGGATTGATAAACCTTAGGTCATCCACTTGAGGGAAATTTGCTACTGTCCTACAAACCCCTGCACTTGGAGGCCCAACAACGTCTACAAGAAGAAGGTTGTGTAGTAGACATCACTTCTTCCCGGGCAAAATGCATCTGGACGACATACTTCAAGTGCTCCCCTAAGGGGGCAACAAGAAGCATGCCAGCCCCTGCACCTTGTAGGGAAAAGGCACCATCAAAATACATAATCCATTATTGGCGTGATTCCTTGCAGGGGATAACTGTTTCCGGCACTTCCTCATCAGGGGTTGGCGTCCATTCTGCAATAAAATCTGCCAATGCCCTGTTCTGGATAGTTGATGTTCTCTCAAACTTCAAACCAAAACTGGATAACTCCAAAGCCTACTCCGCTATTCTACCGGTAGCCTCAGGGTTTCGGAGTATCCTTTGCAGCGGGAAGCGAGTGACAACCGTGATCTCATGGGCTTGGAAGTAGTGGCGCAGTTTCCTTGAAGCCATGATGAGGCCAAGGTGTTGGGGAACGTAGCAAAAATTCAAAATTTTCCTACGTGTCACCAAGATCCATCTATGGAGAAACCAACAACGAGGGGAAGGAGAGTGCATCTACATACCCTTGTAGATCGCTAAGCGGAAGCGTTCAAGAGAACGGGGTTGAAGGAGTTGTACTCGTCGTGATCCAAATCACCGATGATCCTAGTGCCAAACGGACGGCACCTCCGTGTTCAACACACGTACAACCCGGTGACGTCTCCCATGCCTTGATCTAGCAAGGAGAGAGGGAGAGGTTGAGGAAGACTCTATCCAACAGCAGCACAACGGCGTGGTAGTGGTGGAGGAGCGTGGTACTCCAGCAGGGCTTCGCCAAGCACCGCAAGAGACGGGGAGGGAGAGGAGTAGGGCTGCACCAACAGGGAGAGGAACTCGTGTGTTGTGGGCAGCCCAAACCTCAAGTATATATAGGGGAAGGGGAGGGGCTGCGCCCCCACCTAGGGTTCCCTCCCTAGGGGTGGCGGCAGCCCCCGTGATCCCATCTAGGGGCGGCCAAGGGGAGGAGAGGGGGGGAGGCGCACCAGGGTGGGCCTTAGGGCCCATCTGCCCTAGGGTTTGCCCCCCTTTCCCACTCCCTTGCGCCTTGGGCCTTGGTGGGGGGGCGCACCAGCCCACCTGGGGCTGGTCACCTCCCACACTTGGCCCATGCATCCCTCCGGGGCTTGTGGCCCCACTTGGTGGACCCCCGGGACCCTCCCGATGGTCCCAGTACGTTACCGATAAAACCCGAAACTTTTCTAGTGACCAAAACAGGACTTCCTATATATAAATATTTACCTCTGGACCATTCCGGAACTCCTCGTGACGTCCGGGATCTCATCCGGGACTCCGAACAACATTCGGTAACCACATACAAACTTCCTTTATAACCCTAGCGTCATCGAACCTTAAGTGTGTAGACCCTACGGGTTCGGGAACCATGCAGACATGACCGAGACGTTCTCCGGTCAATAACCAACAGCGGGATCTGGATACCCATGTTGGCTCCCACATGCTCCACGATGATCTCATCGGATGAACCACGATGTCAAGGACTTAATCAATCCCGTATACAATTCCCTTTGTCTATCGGTACGATACTTGCTCGAGATTCGATCGTCGGTATCCCGATACCTTGTTCAATCTCGTTACCGGCAAGTCTCTTTACTCGTTCCGTAACACATCATCCCATGATCAACTCCTTGATCACATTGTGCAAATTATGATGATGTCCTACCGAGTGGGCCCAGAGATACCTCTCCGTTTACACGGAGTGACAAATCCCAGTCTCGATTCGCGTCAACCCAACAGGCACTTTCGGAGATACCTGTAGTGTACCTTTATAGCCACCCAGTTACGTTGTGACGTTTGGCACACCCAAAGCACTCCTACGGTATCCGGGAGTTGCACAATCTCATGGTCTAAGGAAATGATACTTGACATTAGAAAAGCTTTAGCATACGGACTACATGATCTTTGTGCTAGGCTTAGGATTGGGTCTTGTCCATCACATCATTCTCCTAATGATGTGATCCCGTTATCAATGACATCCAATGTCCATGGTCAGGAAACCGTAACCATCTATTGATCAACGAGCTAGTCAACTAGAGGCTTACTAGGGACATGGTGTTGTCTATGTATCCACACATGTATCTAAGTTTCCTATCAATACAATTCTAGCATGGATAATAAACGATTATCATGAACAAGGAAATGTAATAATAACCAATTTATTATTGCCTCTAGGGCATATTTCCAACACAAGGATCAAATTTTGCACGCCAGAGTACCTTGATCTAGCCGCCTGCAACAAGGAGATGACGAAGTACACTTGGCGCTACACCACTTTCTTCCTTGACACATCCTTGGGGTTGCTCTCACTACCATGCTCATTGCTGTCCTGACCCTCCTCTGACTCTGCCAGTCCTTGTTCACTCCCTGCTTCATCCACTTCCGCTGCGCTACCAAGGCTGCACTAACCACTTGGTTGGTTGCCGCTAAGTATAGCAGCAATGGTTCCTGTGGTTTGGGAGCAACCAGGGTAGGCACAGAGGACAAGTAGGTATTCAACTCTTGTAAAGCTGCATCTGCTTATGGAGTCCACTTCATGGGCCCTGCCTTCTTCAAAATTTTAAAGAACGGCAGGGCGTGCTCGGCAGACTTGGAGATGAATCCGCTTAGCGCGCAAACGCATCCTGTCAGACGCCTCACATCATTGACTGTCCTTGGTGATTGGATCTACTCGATAGCTTTGATCTTGTCGGGGTTGGCTTCGACCCGTGATGGGACATAAAGAACCCAAGAAGTTTGCCAGAGGGAAGGCCAAACACACATTTCTTCGGGTTGAGCTTCAAGTTGATCTTGCATAGATTAGCAAATGTTTCCTCCAAGTCCTGAATAAGGGTGGCTCTATCCTTGATTTTGACCACAATATCATCCATATAAGCTTCAATGTTTCTGTGCAGCTACGGCTCAAAACCAATCTGGACTGCCCTTGCAAAAGTGGATCCGACACTCTTTAATCTGAATGGCATGCGGACAAAATAGTACGTACCACATGGAGTGATGAACGCCGTCTTCTATTCATCTTCCTTAGGCATGAAGATCTGATGATACCCAGAATACGCGTCCAGCAAGGAGAGCAAGTCACAACCTGAAGTGGAATCCACAATATGATCAATACACGGTAAGGGAAACGGGTCCTTCAGGCAAGCTTTGTTGAGATCTGTGAAATCTATGCAAAGCCTCCACTTCCCGTTAGCCTTCCAGACTACCACTGGATTTGCCAACCACGTGGGGTGCAGCACTCCTCTGACCAAACCAGTTGCCTGAAGTTTCTTGATCTCTTCCGCAATGAACTGTTGCCTCTCCAAGGACTACTTCCGGACATTCTGCTTGACAGGTCGGGCATGTGGGCATACAGCAAGGTGGTGCTTGATTACCTCCCTGGGAACAGCGGGGATATCAGATGGTTGCTAGGCAAACACATCGATATTCGCCCGCAGGAAGGCAGTGAGCGTACTTTCCTATTTTTCATCGAGGGAGGTGCTAATAGTGAAAGTACCATCAACGCCAGCCAGCCTTGTCGGGACCTTTTTCACTTGGGGTGGAGCAACCTTGGATCTCTTGCTATTGGAACACTCTGGCACGTCGTCAACGGGTGTCGTGCACTCGGTGGGGGCATGCTTCCCAGACTCTTTGCCAGATTCCCTACAATCCTTCTTCTTTTCCTTGCTTTCCTTGGCGGGAACTACTGCCGCCGCTGCCTCTACTACGACTGCATCCCGGTACATGTTGTCTACACAGATGATAGCATCCTTCTCATCCGATGGGATGGCAATGACTCCCACTGGCCCAAGCATCTTCAAGGTGTTGTAGGCATAGTGGGATGCCGCCATGAATTTAGCCAGGGCCGGGCGTCCAAGAATCCCATTGTACGGCAGGGGAGATCGACCACATCGAATACAATATTCTCAGTCCGGCAAGTTTAGCTCTCCTCCAAACGTCACCGGCAACGTGATCTTTCCCTTAGGATGGCTCACTACAAAAAAAAGACACATCTGTGACATTTTGGGCCGAACAAATTTTTTTCTGTCATGCTTATGACACTTCTACGACGATAATTGTGACAAAACCCGGTATCATCATAGATGTGGTGGGATCCTACTTCTATTACAAAAATCATGACAGAAAATGGGCTTTTCGTCCTGGGCGGGCCGGAGAGGCAACTGCATGACATTCTTTGGGTCATCCATGACGGAAAATATCATGGTAGAAGTGAGGGCGAGGAAAATATCGGGGGAGTTCCCGGTTACGGTGGGTGGTCGGGGGCCGAGCGATGTGCGTTTCTCTCATACGTACGCGCGTGTGTGCGAGGCGTTGCGCTCTAACTAAACCTGAGCGAGGCATTGGCCTCTAACCGAACCCCAGCGGTTGCACTAGCTACATTACTGAACCCGAGCGATTGATCCCTTGCTGTTAACTAAACTCGAGTAATTCCTTCACTACTGCTGCTAACTGAAGCCGATCTAACCCTGCTGCCTCCTTCCCTTGATGAACAATGAGCGTTGTTGGGGGGGGGGGGTTTGGATGAACAGTTCCCGGTGGGGGGTTGGATGAATAGGACCCCGTGGTAGTAGAGGCCGTTGCCGCTGGATGAACAGGACCCCGATCGAGCCGGTTGGGGGTGGATGAACAGGACCCTGTGGAGGGCTGGATGAATAGGACCCCGTGGAGGGCTTGTTGAATAGTAGCCGGTGGAGGGCTGGATGTACAGTAGCCCGTGGAGGGGTGGTTGAACATGACCCCGTGGAGAGGGCTGGTTCAATAGTAGCCGGTGGAGGAGCGGTGGAGGCTGGATGAACAGGAGCCCGTGTATGAACAGTCGCACGTGGAGGCTTGAGGAGGTCGACGGTGGATGAATAGTAGCCCGTGGAGACAGTCAATAGTGGAGATGAATAGTGTCCCGTGGAGTCCCGTTTTGCTGTACGCCACACCCCTCTCGATGAACAGGACCCCCATTTCGACCGTAGCGCTCCAACACAAGTCCATTTCCTCTGTTTTGCAGTATGCCACACCCCTCCTGATCAATAGGACCTCGTTTCGACCATAGTAGGTCCAAGAGAAGTCTGTTTCCTCCGTTTTGCGGTACGCCAGATCCCTCCCAACACTACAAAAAAATACACTTCCGTGATGATACATGTTTATCACATTAGGTCGCATTTTTTGTCATGCATGTACATCCATGACAAATTTATGACAGAATCAAGATAGTCATACCTGTGCTGTCGTAGAAGTGTTCCATGACATTACCAAAATTATCATCACGGAAGTGTCCACTTCCATGACAATAAATCGCGCGTCACAGAAGTGCTTTCGTCAAGGGTGATCGACACGTGGCATCCACCGTAACGGAACGCCGTTAAGCTATCGGGTCGGGTTTTGGATCCGATAACCCGTTAATAGCCCCGACCAATGGGGGTTTTTCCACATGTAAAATCATCATTGGCTGGAGGAGACACGTGTCAGGTCTGCGTTGGCACAGGTGTCACTCATCCAATGGGCGAGACGCGCCTATGATATGTTGACACGTGGACCGGCCCATCAAGTTTAAATGGGCCGGCCCAACTGAAGGCCCACAAGATTTTGCGGACCATAATGGGCCGGCCCAGCTAAAGGCCCACGAGATTTTGCGGACCATAATGGGCTGGCCCAGCTAAAGGCCACAAGATTTTGAGGGCCATAATGGGCCGACCCAGGTAAAGGCCCACAAGATTTTAGTGTGCCATAATGGGCCGACCCAGGTAAAGGCCCATAAGATTCTTGCGGATCATAATGGGTCGGCCCAGCTAAAGGCCCACGAGATTTTGCCGACATTAATGGGCCGGCCTAGCTGTAGGCCCATAAGATTTTGAGGACCCTAGTAGTCCGGCAAATTAACTGGCTGCCATGTTTTGGGCCAAATGCCGGCCCATATTTGATCCGATCCATTAATGGCCTGCCACGCTCTGGGCCTAATAGTGGCCCATATGAGATCCGGCCCGTTAAAAGCCTACCATGTTCTGGGCCAAATTACGGCTCAGATCAGGTCCGGCCCTTTCAGAGGCTTTGGGATCAATTATGGCCCATATCAAATTCGGCCCGTCAACTGGACACTATGCATTTGGGCCCACTTGCTAAAGGCCCACTTAGTAATTCGGCATGATATTAGTTTTGGCCTATTAAGGGCCCATTTAACATTTCGGCCCTATATTAATTTCGGCCTATTAAAAGCCCGTCATATAGTTGGGCCTAACTACGGCCCGGTTTGCATCCAGCCTGCTCGCAGCCGATATCTGATTGGGCCAAACAAGGACCAAGACAATTTTGTCCTGTTAAAAGCCCATGATTTGATTCGCACAATCATGGGTCGGGGTTCATTTCGGGCTGCTACCGGCCCGTGAGCTGTTCGGCACGTTTCAGGCCCAACCTACATCGTGATTGCATGACGGCCCGATTATGTACCGTAATTTTACGGTTTGGCCGGTTTACTACGAAGACAAGATATATATATAGTAAAATAACTACATCATCGCGAATAAGAAAAAACCTAGACTATACAATAAAGAAATTACGGCATATTACATCCACTAGGCATCAAAGTTCGCCACTATGATAAATAAGCACAAGCAGACAGCAGATTACATACACTGGGCATCAAAGATCGCCACCAGTGCAAATAAACACGCCGACAAAATAATATACAAAACCGACAGCACTTCAATAGAGTTCAAGAAAAGTTAGCCCTACTGGGGAGCTGCAGCGCAAGCAGCTGAGCATGATGATGAGACTGTGCTTGTTCAACACTTATATCTTCCTCACTCTGAAAGATAAACAAGCAGACAGATGACAGGTTTTGCACATAAAAGTATCAGTGATGATAATTCATCACATTTCTTACTGGCGAATAAAGTGACACAGTTTAAAATTGCATTAATACAATATGGCATTGTTTAGGTCAAGACATGGCAGGAAATGACATTGTGAAGGAGTTGGCAGCTTGACGACACCACTGGATTACAGATCAAGAACTCATAAGTATCAGTGGTTAGTGTGCTGTCAATTTATACAATTTCAGATTGGCAAATAAAGAGACGGTTTAAATAATAGTAGAATGATATGACATTGTTCATACTTAAGACATTGCAGAATATGACATTGTGCTGTAGTGGGTAGGTTCACCGCACCACCGTATTACGGATGAAGAACAGAAGCATACATGCAGTGCAAAAGAAGATCACTTGCTCTGTATAGTTTAATTTACATGGTATGAAGAAGGAACTTGGTTGTACAACTGTAAACTTAAATTGAGAAAGGACAAACTTTTGTTTATGAACTACATAATAAACTTTAAACAAGAAATTTGATGCAAACACCAAAAATAAACAGTTGTTGCAGTCATGCCTAACCAAATATATACAACAAAGTTTGAAGGCTTGAGATGGACAAACTTATATTATTGGTGAAGACAGGCTCTATAAAGGCCTTGTCCATGCTGATGGGTGGGGGGGGGGCAATTCAAGAACTTTACCATAGAATCTTCTTCAAAAGCATTCCTTTGTTCTACATTTTGTTAAGAGTAAATATAGATGTGATAATATACGAAAAATGGAGAATATTTAAGATAAGATGAAGAGTGATGCTACATAACCAAGTAGCTATAAATGTAAGTGCAGCGATACAGGCAAAATGTACAGCCAAGAGCAATGCACAGCTAAACTTCTTCAGTACCAACCTTATGGTAAGAGTAAATATAGATCTGATGTGTAGAAAATGGAGGGCAAAGGAACATAAGCTACAGAGTGCTGGTACATGAACAACTACTTGTCATTATAAGTACACTGATAAAGGACAACATGTACTTACAAGAACAATGCAGAGCTAAAAAAACATTGGCATTGGATATATTCTACACTAATGTAACCATTCATAGAAATCAGATAATTTGGAGCGAGCAATTGATAAGCAAGCTATCATGCATACTGTTGTCACATAATGAACCAGGTATGTATGCAAGTACAGTGATACAGGACAACATGTACTAACAAGAGCAAAGCAGCGGGCATCATATTTGCGATATCCTGTCGTTCTTGTCAAACCAGAATTCTTCTTCGAGCAGATTTCCTACAAAAAAGATCCGTAAGGCACATGCGAAAAAGTAGAAGTTCAAATTGTCATGTGATTTCATAGACAATACCTCATCCTGGGAACGAGACCAGTGCATAACAAGGTTTTTCCATTCAATGTCTTCTAAATTTAGCACATGAGACTTCACCGGAAATTCGTTTATAGACTTGCCATCAAAGTGTGAGTTCCTCAGGTAACACCGATACTGCTGCAATGCTTCCTCGAAAAGCACAAGCAAGCTTTGCTCGTCATGACTATCCAGATTGACCCTCGCCTAGTTACAACAATGTAATGTAAATCATTGATGTGTTCAATCAACAGAAAACAGGAAAATAATAACCATGAATAATAGCACTTACACGTAAGTTGGACAGGAAGATGTGAAAATGGTGTTTGTCTTCACAATAATCTTCCCATGATGGGAATATATGCGCGTAGTCCCTAAAAACATTGAAAGCATTGTCTTTTAAACTGGGAATAAATGGAATGGGGTTCCAATCTACAGGAATTGGCCGTCTCTGCAGTTGGGATAGGTCTTCGGCCGGTGGACTAGTTGTACTTTTTGCTGGAGTGGGATTTTTCTGTGGTATAGCTGGTGCTATGGCAAATGAAATCGGTATACCTTTTGCTGGAGTGCAGGTCCTGTGTGGTGGGGCTAGTGGTGTGGCCAGTGAAGTATGGGTACAGTCTGCTGGAGTCGGTCCTACGTTTTGTGTCACTGGTTGTACAGCCAATATAAGTGGGGTGCTGTCTGATTTCTCCAGCACCACCACGTTTTTCAAGGACTTTGCCGGTGCTCCTTCAGGTTCGGCAATCACCCTCTTCCTTTTTGATGTCTGGTGCACAAGAACAGCATTTGAGTGGAAAAACATGGTATGACGACAGATGGAATATGTATTGATAATGAATGGGCATGGCATCTCGACATATATGATGAGTAAACTAAGCAGATGCCGGTGCAACAAAGTAGAAGAAATGCAAGACAACATATGAAAGATATACGCAATCAATAAAACATTGCCAAATTAGAACAGGCACCTTGATGGGTGAACAGGACAGGCCATCTGCCTTTGACTCCTCGAGGTTAGAATAGTCATTAGGATCATATTCTGAACAAGAATCAACAGGTGGGGAGCGTGTGAGTTTCATTGCATCCAGAATGGCACTCAATGCCTTGGTGCCAATTTTGTAAGTCATTGCAGTGTTTAGCTTTAAGAGTCGACTGCTGCTAGTGCGACACAAAGCAGCTACACAGATCATAGTGTATATATAACGGGAAAACCTTAAGCATCAGAGTAAAATCAGCAAAGTGGAACTTGCTAGAATATATGTGCTAGTATTGCCAGTATGGCTAGAAAGGCTTCGGATACGAGCTCTCTTCAAGTGAAGGTGTGATACTGTTAATATCAGTGTAACTCTCAAAGGCGACACAGCTCCCCGCATTTCCTTGGTATTCTTATAGGATTCAAGTGGGCAGGCCACTACAAATCCTATTCCTATGTTTACAAGATCCTACGAATCAAAGAGGCTCAAAGTGTCCATCACAACCGACTGTATAGACCTCTACACTTCAAATGTCCCTACTCATCTTCAGTATAAGGAACATACTGTACTACTATCATACTCCCTCCGTTCCAAAATATAAGTCTTGGTAGAGATTACCACTATGGATCACATACAGATGTATCCAGATACATTTTAGAGTGTAGATTCACTCATTTTGCTCCATATGTAGTCCATGGTGGAATCTATACAAAGACTTGTATTTAGGAACGGAGAGAGTACATATTAAAAAAGAACAGAAGAGGAACATGGTAAAAAAGAGCAAGCAGATTTTGGATAATAAAATGTTGGTTGCGCAGTGCCCACACATGATGAACCAGCACACATTAAGAATGCAACTCACAGCTGTCTCTCGACCATTTCAGGTGGTTGGATGAAGATCCTACGTCTCCTAACCCTTCTTCTTACTCGTCTTTGATTCTTCCCATACAGAACACTGCATGGGCCGCCGGCCGGACCACCGACCCCCATTGCCTGTGTTCCTCCGCCACCCCCACCCCACCCCTGCCCCAACCCCCACCCGCATCGAGTTATCTTCGTTTGGCGAGGCCCCACAACCACCCGAGCCCCTTCGATCACACCAGCGAACTCCGGCGAGCTCTGAAAAATTGACTGACCCAATTTTGAAATTTAGTCTACTGTGATTTAACTAGTGTGTAATATAAAAGGGGAAAACCATAAGCATTGAGAGTATAGTGTTGAGCATGCCATGGCGGATCTGAAGGTGCAAACCGGACAAAGGAAACTTCGCAACCAAGACAAGAAATCAGAGTAAAGCAGTGGCGATCTATTTTCTTGCTGCGATAAATAATTTGAGTAGATACGAAAGAGTACCGCCTCTGGTGCGGCGCCGTGTACGCATCTACTGAGAATCTGACGGTGCTGCGGTAGCGATGGCTGTCGGCGGCGTGGAAGCAGATCTAGGAGGGTAGACGGTGGTGGCAGGGCGCAGTGGACGAGACAGTCGTAGGAGCGGCGCCGGCAAGGTGGACAACGGCGGGGATGAAGCGAGAGGACGGGATGCAAGGACCCCGGTCCGAAGCCATGGATGAGAGAGGTCGATCTCTTGTAATGGACGGCAGCGTCGGGGTATCAGCTCCGGCATGGTGGAGGAGGACGGCGGAGGATGGGGTGGCGGACGGCGGCAGACGGAGGAGGGTGGGGTGGAGAGGGTGTTTTGGCGCCCACGGAGTACGAATGGGGAAAAGGGAGGTAGAGAGGAAGGGGGGAACCATGTATTCATGGCGCACTTGTCTCAAATGCAAGGAAATTTACAAACTTAGCACCTGTTTCAAATTTCTACTACATCACAGCAACATTAGTCGGTTGGGGATAGGACGGTAATCTCGCATACACCGAATATTTGCCGACGAGAGTTTGTTTTGGCGCCCACCGTGTATGAATATGAATCGGGGAGGGAGTCGATTTCGGCCAAGGACACACTGTGTTTTGGCGCCCACCGTGTAGGAATCCGGGTGAAAGGTGGTTACGTCACGTTTGGGTGAAATTACAAACCTACCCCTATCGAAACCTATAGAAATCCAACAGATAGGCTTTGCGTGGCAGGGATAGGCAGTAGTGATTTCCATCTCACAGATTTTGGTTTCGAGTGGTTGCTGCGACTTTCCCCGCTTCGTTCAAATTTTGCAGAGTGCATGTTTACCGTGCCAACTCAATTCAAATCCTGTTTGTATTCTATTTTTTCGGGCGGGATCCATTTTCAATTGGAATTGCATTCTATATACATCATTTTTTATATATACTTTCAAATGCACAACACCATTTATACATAAATATGGTTTACAAATGGCATGATCTCAGATTCATAAGGTTGTATCCATCAATTTGGATTTTCAAATATTTGAAACCACTTTATGTTGAAATACAATGTATGCATTCCTCGCTAACTGTCTCCAATTAATGTGTGTTTCATGCAGGTTTTTTTTACTTCTCAAACATGTATAATGTGTTTCACACACGCAACATATAGTGTAATCCCGTTTAGACATTAATTGCATATAAACCATGCATTGTTTGTTATTGAAGAATCTATGGATCACCAATATTGATAAACTATATAACACTACACATGTGCCCAAATTCAAATGAATATGCATGTTTGATACACCAATTTGTGTTATGATATTATCGATGTCGTGATCTCCAGTTTAAATACTTGAATCCCCTTTAATCCAGATATTCGTCTCATATAGCTATCACTCATGCTTATATAGGACTATCTCTCTAGACCTATACGCGTTCATCGTCTCTCGGGTATCTCTCGTGCTACCTGTATGTCGACAATGATCTTTTATCTTCGTAACACACTCATGGTACTCTCTCCCTCGACCTTCATCACTCTATGTCTCTCTAAGTATATCTCGCTCCCTGCTATGTGTCTCTAACTATGATTCTCCACGTGGAATCTCTATCTCTCACACAAACACAAAACTTTGTCTCCCGGGATCTCAGTTCTCTCTACTATTCCCATGTGTGCCACTCGCACACCCCTCATACAGAGATGTCTTTCGCTCCTTAGATATGAGAACCTATGACTCTTCCACTTCAATATCTCTTTCTCACACACAAACACAAACTCTGTCTCCCAGGGTCTCATATTTCTCCATTGTTCTCTTGTATTTCGCTCACACACACCCTCTCTCCCTAGAGATATCTTGCGTTCCCTCGTATGTCTCTCTAGCTATCACTCTCGTTGTGAAATATCTTTCTCTCTCGCAGACACAAAACTCCATCTCTCTGGATCTCATTTCTCTTTGATATCTGTTTGTATGTGACTCACATGCACCCTCTCTCTATCTCTCTCACACCCACACACATAACCCAGCCTTCTGATCCACTCAACTCCTATCTCTAACCCACACTAGCTAGCATCTTTATCTTTCTATTTATCTGTTTCTCCATCAACATTCTTTCTTGCCCTCACTCTTGATTCCTATCATACACACATATATAACTTCACCCTTTGAACCACCCGACGGTCATCTCCAACACCCAAACTAGCGGATGTCCCTCTAGCTAGCATTTCCATCTCTGTATCTATCTGTAGTTTCTCCATCAACATTTCTTTCTCGCACGGAGTCTTGCTTCCTATCACCCACACTATATATGTCTCTCCATACATATGCATTTATAGGTTGGTCTCTTTTGCACAATCGTTGCGCCTCACTCCCTTTGCTCGCCATAGATGCATGCTCCAGCCCACGCCACTATCTCTTAAAGACAAAAACACATGCTCAATTGTTGGGCATTCTTCCCTGCATTCTCACATGCATGCATATTGTCATACTGATCCGTCTCTCCCATGTCGTTGATCTTATGACTTATGTCTTCTTTCTTTTATCTCGATCATGCGCACGCGCACACACACACATCCCACGTATACATATATACCTCTCACACATGCACGTTCAAGGTCTCTATGTCTCCATACGTAGTTAATTACCCTCAATCCTAACGCCACATCGAATCGTTCTTCTCTTTTGTGCACATAACTTCCGTCTGGATGGGTAAAACACACACTCACACTTAACAATCTCCTTGTAGCTACCCCCCCCCCCCCCGCCTCTCACTCTTCCCCAATATCCCCCAAACCAATAAGACCATCCCTTTGTTTAATTCCCGCCTACATGCACCATCGATATATAGTAGTATTCCTCGGTGTCTCTCGAACAAACACGTTCTCTCGATGTCGACTCCTCTCACGCGTACACACCTTCTCTTCCCTCTCTACGGGCATTTTCTCTCTCGCACCCCATTGTTGGTGGCCTCTGCCATACACATCACCTCTCTATGATGAAGCCATGCATACTTAAATTACATCCGCCACAGAGGACCCCACGACACACACACAGACACACACACACACACACACACACATGCACGCACGCACCTCCCCACACACACTAAGACTCCATCTCTCTCACACACACAAACAAACACACACACACACACACATACGCACGCACGCACACCCCCACACACACACTAAGACTCCATCTCTCTCTCTATCACACACACAAACTAAGACTCCATCTCTCTCTCTCCTCTCTCTCCTCTCTCTCTCTCTCTCTCACACACACACACACACACTAAGACTCCATCACACACACACATGCTCTAGGCGGAGCATTTGTTCCTACCACCCTTCATCCAACCTTACCCGTATGATAAAGAATCACCCTTATTTACTTGCATAACATGGAAAAATTCCACTTTACTTTAGTAGTCGGCAAACTTATCATCTGTACCATTATAAAAACAAGTTGGAGGTGATGGTGTGCCTGCCATCTGGTAATACAGACCGTATGATCTATATCTGAGGATAGAAAGCAAACTATGATAATTTTACAAAAGATACCCGCACCTCTCTCCACATCATTATCTCTGTTGGGGAACGTAGTAATTTCAAAAAATTTCCTACGCACACACAAGATCATGGTGATGCATAGCAACGAGGGGGGGAGTCTGATCTACATACCCTTGTAGATCGCAACGGAAGCGTTGACACAACGTAGAGGAAGTAGTCATACGTCTTCTTCCCGGTCCGACCGATCCAAGCACCGTTACTCCTGCACCTCCGAGTTCTTAGCACACGTTCAGCTCGATGATGTTCCTCGGGCTCCGATCCAGCAAAGCGTCGAGGAAGAGTTCCGTCAGCACGACGGCGTGGTGACGATCTTGATGTACTACCGACGCAGGGCTTCGCCTAAGCACTGTAACGGTATGATCGAGGTGGAATTTGGTGGCAGGGGGCACCGCACACGGCTAAGGAACGATCTCAAGGATCAACTTGTGTGTCTTGGGGTGTCCCCTGCCCCCGTATATAAAGGATGAAGGGGGGAAGGCTGGCCGACCAAAGGAGGGAGGCGCAGGAGGAGTCCTACTCCTACCGGGAGTAGGACTCCCCCCCCCCCAATCCTATTCCTAATAGGATTCCTAAAGGGGGATAGGGAGAGAGAGGTGGCCGGCCCCTCTCCTAGTCCTAATAGGACTAGGGAGAGGGGGGGAGGCGCAGCCCTATGTGGGCAGCCCTCTCACCTTTCCACTACGGCCCATGTTGGCCCATTTGGCTCCCGGGGGGTTCCGGTAACCCTCCCGGTAATCCGGTAAAATCCCGATTTCACCCGGAACACTTCCGATGTCCAAACATAGGCTTCCAATATATCAATCTTTATGTCTCGATCATTTCGAGACTCCTCGTCATGTCCGTGATCAGATCTGGGACTCCGAACAACCTTCGGTGCATCAAAATGCATAAACTCATAATAACTATCATCGTAATGTTAAGCGTGCGGACCCTACGGTTCGAGAACAATGTAGACATGACCGAGACACATCTCCGGTCAATAACCAATAGCGGGACCTGGATGCCCATATTGGCTCCTACATATTCTACGAAGATCTTTATCGGTCAGACCGCATAACAACATATGTTGTTCCCTTTGTCATCGGTATGTTACTTGGCCGAGACTCGATCGTCGGTATCCAATACCTAGTTCAATCTCGTTACCGGCAAGTCTCTTTACTCGTTCCGTAATACATCATCCCGCAACTAACTCATTAGTTGCAATGCTTGCAAGGCTTAAATGATGTGCATTACCGAGAGGGCCCAGAGATACCTCTCCGACAATCGGAGTGACAAATCCTAATCTCGAAATACGCCAACCCAACATCTACCTTTGGAGCCACCTGTAGTACTCCTTTATAATCACCCAGTTACGTTGTGACGTCTGGTAGTACCCAAAGTGTTCCTCCGGCAAACGGGAGTTGCATAATCTCATAGTCACAGGAACATGTATAAGTCATGAAGAAAAGCAATAGCAACATACTAAACGATCGGGTGCTAAGCTAATGGAATGGGTCATGTCAATCAGATCATTCAACTAATGATGTGACCTTGTTAATCAAATAACAACTCTTTGTTCATGCCTAGGAAACATAACCATCTTTGATTAACGAGCTAGTCAAGTAGAGGCATACTAGTGACACTCTGTTGGTCTATGTATTCACACATGTATCATGTTTCCAGTTAATACAATTCTAGCATGAATAATAAACATTTATCATGATATAAGGAAATAAATAATAACTTTATTATTGCCTCTAGGGCATATTTCCTTCAGTCTCCCACTTGCACTAGAGTCAATAATCTAGTTCACATCGCCATGTGATTTAGCAGCAATAGTTCACATCACCATGTGATTAACACCCATAGTTCACATCGTCATGTGACCAACACTCAAAGGGTTTACTAGAGTCAGTAATCTAGTTCACATCTCTATGTGATTAACACCCAAAGAGTACTAAGGTGTGATCATGTTTTGCTTGTGAGATAATTTTAGTCAACGGGTCTGTCACATTCAGATCCGTAAGTATTTTGCAAGTTCTATGTCTACAATGCTCTACATGGAGCTACTCTAGCTAATTGCTCCCACTTTCAATATGTATCCAGATTGAGATTTATAATCATCTGGATCAGTGTCAAAAACTTGCATCGACGTAACCCTTTACGACGAACCTTTTTGTCACGTCCATAATCGAGAAACATATCCTTATTTCACTAAGGATAATTCTGACCGCTGTCCAGTGATCTACTCCTAGATCACTATTGTACTCCCTTGCCAAATCAGTGCAGGGTATACAATAGATCTGGTATACAGCATGCCATACTTTATAGAACCTATGGCCAAGGCATAGGGAATGACTTTCATTCTCTTTCTATCTTCTGTCGTGGTTGGGCTTTGAGTCTTACTCAATTTCATACCTTGTAACATAGGCAAGAAACTCTTTCTTTGACTGTTCCATTTTGAACTACTTCAAAATCTTGTCAAGGTATGTATTTGTTGAATAAACTTATCAAGCGTCTTGATCTATCTCTATAGATCTTGGTGCTCAATATGTAAGCAGCTTCACCGAAGTCTTTCTTTGAAAAACTCCTTTCAAACACTCCTTTATGCTTTACAGAATAATTCTATATTATTTCCGATCAACAATATGTCATTCACATATACTTATCAGAAATGCTGTAGTGCTCCCACTCACTTTCTTGTAAATACAGGCTTCACCGCAAGTCTGTATAAAACTATATGCTTTGATCAACTTATCAAAGCGTATATTCCAACTCCGAGATGCTTGCACTAGTCCACAGATGGATCGCTGGAGCTTGCACATTTTGTTAGCACCTTTCGGATTGACAAAACCTTCTAGTTGCATCGTATACAACTCTTCTTTAGCAAATCCATTAAGGAATGCAGTTTTGTTTATCCATTTGCCAGATTTCATAAAATGCGGCAATTGCTAACATGATTCGGACAGACTTAAGCATAGATACGAGTGAGAAAATCTCATCGTAGTCAACACCTTGAACTTGTCGAAAACCTTTTGCGATAATTATAGCTTTGTAGATAGTAACACTACTATCAGCGTCCGTCTTCCTCTTGAAGATCCATTTATTTTCTATGGCTTGCCGATCATCGGGCAAGTCAACCAAAGTCCATACTTTGTTCTCATACATGGATCATATCTCAGATTTCATGGCTTCAAGCCTCTTTGCGGAATCTCGGCTCACCATCGCTTCTTCATAGTTCGTAGGATCATCATGATCTAGTAGCATGACTTCCAGAACAGGATTACCATACCACTCTGGCGCGGATCTTACTCTGGTTGATCTACGAGGTTCAGTAGTGTCTTGTACTGAAGTTTCATGATCATCATCATTAGCTTCCTCACTAGCTGGTGTAGGTGTCACAGAAACATTTTTCTGTGATGTACTACTTTCCAATAAGGGAGCAGGTACAGTTACCTCGTCAAGTTCTACTTTCCTCCCACTCACTTCTTTCGAGAGAAACTCCTTCTCTAGAAAGGATCCATTATAAGCAACGAATGACTTGCCTTAGGATCTGTGATAGAAGGTGTACCCAACAGTCTCCTTTGGGTATCCTATGAAGACATATTTCTCAGATTTGGGTTTGAGCTTGTCGGGATGAAACTTTTTCACATAAGCATCACAACCCCAAACTTTAAGAAACGACTACTTTGGTTTCTTGCTAAACCACAGTTCAGATTGTGTCGTCTCAACGGACTTAGATGGTGCCCCTTTTTTTTAATGTGAATGCAGCTGCCTCTAATGCATAACCCCAAAACGATAGTGGTAGATCGGTAAGAGACATCATAGATCGCACCATATCTAATAAAGTACGGTTATGACGTTCGGACACACCATTACGCTGTGGTGTTCCATGTGGCATGAGTTTGTGAAACTATTCCACATTGTTTTAATTGAAGACCAAACTCGTAACTCAAATATTTGTCTCCGCGATCAGATCGTAGAAACTTTATTTTCTTGTCACGATGATTTTTCACTTCACTCTGAAATACTTTGAACTTTTCAAATGTTTTAGACTTATGTTTCATCAAGTAGATATACTCATATCTGCTCAAATCATCTGTGAAGATCAGAAAATAATGATACCTGTCGCGAGCCTCAATATTCATCGGATCGCATACATCAGTATGTATGATTTCCAACAAATCTTTTGCTCGCTCCATTGTTCCGAAGAACAGAGTCTTAGTCATCTTGCCCATGAGGCATGGTTCGCAAGCATCAACTGATTCATAATCAAGTGATTCCAAAAGCCCATCAGCATGGAGTTTCTTCATATGCTTTACACCAATATGACCTAAACGGCAGTGCTACAAATAAGTTGCACTATCATTATTAACTTTGCATCTTTTGATTTCAATATTATGATTATGTGTATCACTACGATCGAGATCCAATGAACTATTTTCATTGGGTGTGTAACCATATAAGGTTTTTATTCATGCAAACAGAACAACAATTTATTCTCTTACTTAAATGAATAACTGTATTACAATAAACATGATCAAATCATATTCATGCTCAATGCAAACACCAAATAACACTTATTTAGGTTCAACACTAATCCCGAAATTATAGGGAGTGCGCGATGATGATCATATCAATCTTGGAACTACTTCCAACACACATCGTCACTTCACCCTTAACTAGTCTATGTTTATTCTGCAACTCCCGTTTTGTGTTACCAATCTTAGCAACTGAACTAGTATCAAATACTGAGGGTTTGCTATAAACACTAGTAAAGTACACATCAATAACATGTATATCAAATATACTTATGTTCACTTTGCCATCCTTCTTATCCGCCAATCACTTGGGGTAGTTCCGCTTCCAGTGACCAGTCCCTTTGCAGTAGAAGCACTTAGTCTCAGGCCTAGGTCCAGACTTGGGCTTCTTCACTTGAGCAGCAACTTGCTTGCCGTTCTTCTCGAAGTTCCCCTTCTTCCCTTTGCCCTTTTCTTGAAACTAGTGGTCTTGTCAACCATCAACACTTGATGTTTTTCTTGATTTCTACCTTCGTTGATTTCAGCATCACGAAGAGCTTGGGAGTTGTTTCTGTTATCCCTTGCATACTATAGTTCATCACGAAGTTCTATTAACTTGGTCATGGTGACTAGAGAATTCTGTCAATCACTATCTTATCTGGAAGATTAACTCCCACTTGATTCAAGCGATTGTAGTACCCAGACAATCTGAGCACATGCTCACTAGTTGAGCGATTCTCCTCCATCTTTTAGCTATAGAACTTGTTGGAGACTTCATATCTCTCAACCCGGGTATTTGCTTGAAATATTAACTTCAACTCCTGGAACATCTCATATGGTCCATGACGTTCAAAACATCTTTGAAGTCCCGATTCTAAGCTGTTAAGTATGGTGCACTAAACTATCAAGTAGTCATCATATCGAGCTAGCCAAACGTTCATAACGTCTGCATCTGCTCCTGCAATAGGTCTGTCACCTAGCGGTGCATCAAGGACATAATTCTTCTATGCAGCAATGAGGATAAACCTCAGATCACGGATCCAATCCGTATCATTGCTACTAACATCTTTCAACACAATTTTCTCTAGGAACATATCAAAATAAACACAGGGAAGCAACAACACGAGCTATTGATCTACAACATGATTTGCAAAATACTACCAGGACTAAGTTCATGATAAATTTAAGTTCAATTTAATCATATTACTTAAGAACTCCCACTTAGATAGATATCCCTCTAATCCTCTAAGTGATCACGTGATCCAAATCAACTAAACCATAACCGATCATCACGTGAGATGGAGTAGTTTTCAATGGTGAACATCGTTATGTTGATCATATCTACTATATGATTCACGCTCGACCTTTCGGTCTCCGTGTTCCGAGGCCATATCTGTATATGCTTGGCTCGTCAAGTATAACCTGAGTATTCCGCGTGTGCAACTGTTTTGCACCCGTTGTATTTGAACGTAGAACCTATCACACCCGATCATCACGTGGTGTCTCAGCACGAAGAACTTTTGCAACGGTGCATACTCAGGGAGAACACTTCTTGATAATTTAGTGAGATATCATCTTATAATGCTACCGTCAATCAAAGCAAGATAAGATGCATAAAAGGATAAGCAACACATGCAATCAATATAAGTGATATGATATGGCCATCATCATCTTGTGCTTTGTGATCTCCATCTCCGAAGCACCGTCATGATCACCTTCGTCACCGGCGCGACACCTTGATCTCCATCGTAGCATCGTTGTCGTCTCGCCAATCTTATGCTTCCACGACTATCACTACCGCTTAGTAATAAAGTAAAGCATTACATCGCGATTGCATTGCATACAATAAAGCGACAACCGTATGGCTCCTGCCAGTTGCCGATAACTTGGTTACAAAACATGATCATCTCATACAATAAAATCAGCATCATGCCTTGACCATATCACATCACAACATGCCCTGCAAAAACAAGTTAGACGTCCTCTACTTTGTTGTTGCAAGTTTTACGTGGCTGCTACGGGCTTAAGTAAGAACTCATCTCACCTACGCATCAAAACCACAACGATAATTCGTCAAATAGACTCCGTTTTAACCTTCTCAAGGACCGGGTGTAGCCACACTTGGTTCAACTAAAGTTGGAGAGACAGTCTTCCGCAAGCCATCTATGTGCAAAGCACGTCGAGGGAACCGGTCTCGCGTAAGAGTACGCGTAAGGTTGGTCCGGATCGTCTCGTCCAACAATACCGCCGAACCAAAGTATGACATGCTGGTAGGCAGTATGACTTGTATCGCCCACAACTCACTTGTGTTCTACTCGTGCAAATAACATCAAACCATAAAACCTAGGCTCGGATGCCACTGTTGGGGAACGTAGTAATTTCAAAAAAAATCCTACACACACGCAAGATCATGGTGATGCATAGCAATGAGGGGGAGAGTCTGATCTACGTACCCTTGTAGATCGCAACGGAAGCGTTGACACAACGTAGAGGAAGTAGTCGTACGTCTTCTTCCCGGTCCGACCGATCCAAGCACCGTTACTCCGGCACCTCCGAGTTCTTAGCACACGTTCAGCTCGATGACGTTCCTCGGGCTCCGATCCAGCAAAGCGTTGAGGAAGAGTTCCTTCAGCACGATGGCGTGGTGACGATCTTGATGTACTACCGACGCAGGGCTTCGCCTAAGCACTGTAACGGTATGATCGAGGTGGAATTTGGTGGCAGGGGACACCGCACACTGCTAAGGAACGATCTCAAGGATCAACTTGTGTGTCTTGGGGTGTCCCCTGCCCCCGTATATAAAGGATGAAGGGGGGAAGGCTGGCCGGCCAAAGGAGGGAGGCGCAGGAGGAGTCCTTCTCCTACCGGGAGTAGGACTCCCCCCCAATCCTATTCCTAATAGGATTCCTAAAGGGGGAGAGGGAGAGAGAGGTGGCCGGCCCCTCTCCTAGTCCTAATAGGACTAGGGAGAGGGGGGGAGGCGCAGCCCTATGTGGGCAGCCCTCTCACCTTTCCACTAAGGCCCATGTTGGCCCATTTGGCTCCCGGGGGGTTCCGGTAACCCTCCCGGTAATCCGGTAAAATCCCGATTTCACCCGGAACACTTCCGATGTCCAAACATAGGCTTCCAATATATCAATCTTTATGTCTCGATCATTTCGAGACTCCTTGTCATGTCCGTGATCACATCTGGGACTCCGAACAACCTTCGGTACATCAAAATGCATAAACTCATAATAACTGTCATCGTAACGTTAAGCGTGCGGACCCTACGGTTCGAGAACAATGTAGACATGACCGAGACACATCTCCGGTCAATAACCAATAGTGGGACCTGGATGCCCATATTGGCTCCTACATATTCTATGAAGATCTTTATCGGTCAGACCGCATAACAACATACGTTGTTCCCTTTGTCATCGGTATGTTACTTGGCCGAGACTCGATCGTCGGTATCCAATACCTAGTTCAATCTCGTTACCGGCAAGTCTCTTTACTCGTTCCGTAATACATCATCCCGCAACTAACTCATTAGTTGCAATGCTTGCAAGGCTTAAATGATGTGCATTACCGAGAGGGCCCAGAGATACCTCTCCGACAATCGGAGTGACAAATCCTAATCTCGAAATACGCCAACCCAACATCTACCTTTGGAGCCACCTGTAGTACTCCTTTATAATCACCCAGTTACGTTGTGACGTTTGGTAGTACCCAAAGTGTTCCTCCGGCAAACGGGAGTTGCATAATCTCATAGTCATAGGAACATGTATATGTCATGAAGAAAAGCAATAGCAACATACTAAACGATCGTGTGCTAAGCTAATGGAATGGGTCATGTCAATCAGATCATTCAACTAATGATGTGACCTCGTTAATCAAATAACAACTCTTTGTTCATGGCTAGGAAACATAACCATCTTTGATTAACGAGCTAGTCAAGTAGAGGCATACTAGTGACACTCTGTTGGTCTATGTATTCACACATGTATCATGTTTCCAGTTAATACAATTCTAGCATGAATAATAAACATTTATCATGATATAAGGAAATAAATAATAACTTTATTATTGCCTCTAGGGCATATTTCCTTCAATCTCCCGCAACCTCATTACTTAGCAATTAAAAAAGGAATAAGTCTCTGGAACAATCTAGCATGCATGGTGGCCGCTGCAGCCTGCCGGCGCTGTCCATCCCCATGCCACAGCCCATTCCGACCACCAGTCACCACCACGCTCCACTCCTCCTTGCCTTATCTCTCATCTTTCATTTTTCGATGACATTCTCGATATACCAGTTTTCCGATAAAATTCTCGAGATATCATTAGTTTTTACACATGGGATTACTCCTGCATGGGTCAATCACAACAGGTGTTTTGTAAAAAAATGCATATTGATGTTCCGTGCAATGCACGAGAATCTTTCTTGTAATTATATAACGCAAATCACGAGCAGGAAGTGACATTTTTTTGACACAACCACGTTAACATGGCCACGTAAATCACTAGCTAAAGTTAATACCATTATACTTATATCCCGATGCAAAAGGTTGAGTACATGTCCGAAGAGTAGAGTCGCACACACGCACTCTGTCTCTCAGAATCTCTCTCTCACACACACCAGTTACGTGACACCCACTTAAGCAGACACGTATGTTACAATTTGTGCACCTGCGGGTACACGTGATGCTGCGCATTTATTTAAGCCGGAAGGCGAACCCAAACAGTAGCTGCATTCATTCCCCTCCCGCCGCCTCTTCTCTGGTCGCCGTCGCCCGGTAGCCATGGGCCGGCCAAAGGTAACAACATACGCCATACTCCCGCGGGAGCGACGCTTTAATATGGAAATTTTAGTGGTCATGCATGCATCTTTTTGTGCTAGCACTCCTATATAAGGGTTGATCGGTCGCTTCCCGCAGACGTGCGCAGGCGGTGTAAGAGGAAGGAGAAGGGAAGCGGGCTGTGGAGTAATGTTTTTTACCACAATTTCTTAGGAAACTGAGTGCAATGATTAAGTAGTTTTGCAAACTACCAGTACTACACCTGAAATGGTTCAAAACCTATACTCCCTTGCCAGCGCGCGCTTCCTGCATGAAACGGTCAGCGTCGCCCTAGAGCGTCAGTGCCGCATTAATGCCCGGCCAGAGCGGAGGTGATCTCTCATTGGCGCCAGCTTTGAAGTTGCGCGACGGCCGAGAGAGCGTCGCTTCCTGGTGCACGCGACTACTCCGCGTCGAGACTGGCCATAGGCCCTCTTTGGATCCATGGGTTAGAGTTAGTTTGTGCTAGTTGGGGCTCAAATAGCCCTAAAGTGTCCAAGCATGAGGGTTTAAATTGGAGCAAGTTGCACCGAACCCACCAAAAAAACTATCCCACCCAAGAGTTGCTAACTGGAGATAGTTCTCATTGGGACCACTGAAAAATCACTTTTGTCTCTCCATGAAGTGCATTTATTGTCAATCTAACCCTGTCACCCAAACACCTCTTTGGCTACAGTTAGTTCAGGGTTAGTCATGAGTTAGTCTAACCTCTAGCTAAGTTAGAGTATCAAACAGGAGCAGTATAGGACATGCAAGTTTCTCAAAGCATATAGGCAAATTCGTACGTGAAAGGATTTTTTTCTTTTTGAAAATAGAACGTGAAAGGAATTTTTTTAGAATGCTCTTGGCATGTCGCTAACATGTGATAGCTAACCGACCTCAATAGATGGCAGAAACGCCAGCCTGCCGCACTTTGATAGAGACGAGGAGGGAGAAGCGATACAGGCAGCTGGATTACTAGAGATAGGTGTCGCACGGAAGCCAAGAAATATGGTGATAGCATGGGTTAGCCATGTACTAGTATGATGTAACTACACTGGGCTGCCATGTTACGTACTCTTCCAGTCCACTGTGGAGATGATTGGTTAATTTTATATCACTGAATAATATTAAATATTATGAGTGCAGATGCAAGGATCGTTCCATCTATATGAAGAACACGTGGGACTGGAACTACGAGACGGACATGTACCCAGGAGTGGACATACGAACCTGAGTAATGTAGCGCTGTAAGTGAAGTAGAAAGGCACAAATGGTATGAACATGCATGGCATATAGGGTGTGTTTGGTTGCATTCTCGTCTCAGCATAGTTGTTCCCTCTTCATGCATGCTCAACTCAACACCCGTCTTCATGCATGCTCTCTTCATGCATGCTTCTAGTGTATTTGTGCTAAACTAGTGTGGACTCATGCACCCTCCATACACTCTACCAAACACCCAAAAGTAGGTCGAGAAGGGAACTCTTGGGCGGCATTTGTCTCTTAGTATGTACTACCATTAAATGTTGTACGTGCAATGCACGGTGATGTTATGGAGTACGTGCCTAAGTACTCTACTTACTATATTAGTTGGAGGCACATATTAACTTTTATATTTGTTTACGTGTATGCCCCGAGACCTTCCAACTAGACGTGTCTTTCTGTCCAGGCCGCACTTTGTATCGTTCATACCACTAAGTACTACTACGTGTGGTCTCCGACCCAGAAGTGGAGACGCTCTACCACGCTGTTTTTTTACGCTGGGCTCTACCATGCTGTTCATGTCCCACTCCTTTTGCTGACGTGTGGGACATCCAGCACATGCCGTGTTTGGCACCCTTCGTCGTAAGAGTTGAAACGCTAGCATTCATCAGAAATAAAAAATAATTATAAATCGGCAGTGATACTTTTTTTTGTGAACCAATCAGTAGTGATACTATGCCACGCGGTTTTCTTGCTCCTTGATATTGGAAAGAATACTTCCGTTCACCAACATGTGGGACGTCGACCATCTTGGTCCACTTGCCATGCACGCAGAACTCCAAGGGAGAGTGACCCAGGTCGTCGCGCCGCAGTAACAATGACTAATGAGCCGTCAAATCACAGGCCCACTTCCCTCTTTGAAGTTGCTCGGACGAAGGAACCATCATGACTTCGTTGAATTCCTCTTCTTGAAGAAAACTACTGTGCTAGCAGTACTGCTAGCTACAGTAGTTACTCCAACAGAGGCCTCCTTTCGTTCATAGGATAGGAATATGAAAATCACAGAAAGTGAGATGACATGCATCTCAATTCCTATAGAGAAAGAGATGCCATTTGATGCTTAGGATAGGAATTTTTCCATTTAGTCTAGGCTAATCTACTAGTAATTTGCTCTAAAAACTACAGTAGTAACTAGTAGTATTGGTACATGCTCGTACTCAGACAAAGACACACACACTAACTACTAGTACTACTACTTCTCACATGCTAGCCAGACGCCGTTGTTCTCCTTCCCGGCTTTGTCAGCGACACCCCACCATGCTTGGATCTCCACCGACCTCTCTGCAGCAGCGCGTGCGTCCTTTTCTTTCTTTCGGTGGTGGGCCTCTCTTTTCTTGAGTGCTTTCTGACTTTTCCGCTCCCTCTGTGCGGCTTTGGCCGCCTCTTACTCTATCGCCCATTCGGCCTTGGCATCTTCAAATTCCTCCCACATAGTTGTGGGGTCACGAGTGAAGGAAATATGCCCTAGAGGCAATAATAAAGTTATTATTTATTTCCTTATATCATGATAAACGTTTATTATTCATGCTAGAATTGTATTAACCGAAAACATAATACATGTGTGAATACATAGACAAACAGAGTGTCACTAGTGTGCCTCTACTTGACTAGCTCGTTAATCAAAGATGGTTATGTTTCCTAACCATGGACAAAGAGTTGTCATTTGATTAAACGCGATGACATCATTAGTTGAATGATCTGATTGACATGACCCATTCCATTAGCTTAGCACCCAATCGTTTAGTATGTTGCTATTGCTTTTCTTCATGACTTATACATGTTCCTATGACTATGAGATTATGTAACTCCCATGTTCCGGAGGAACACTTTGTGTGCTACCAAACGTCACAACGTAACTGGGTGATTATAAAGGTGCCCTACAGGTGTCTCCAAAGGTACATGTTGGGTTGATGTATTTCGAGATTAGGATTTGTCACTCCGATCGTCGGAGAGGTATCCCTGGGCCCTCTCGGTAATGCACATCACTTAAGCCTTGCAAGCAATGCAACTAGTGAGTTAGTTGCGAGATGATGTATTACGGAATGAGTAAAGAGACTTGCCAGTAATGAGATTGAACTAGGTATTGGATACCGACGATCGAATCTCGGGCAAGTAACATACCGATGACAAAGGGAACAACGTATGTTGTTATGCGGTCTGACCGATAAAGATCTTCGTAGAATATGTAGGAGCCAATATGGGCATCCAGGTCCCGCTATTGGTTATTGACCGGAGACATGTCTCGGTCATGTCTACATTGTTCTCGAACCCGTAGGGTCCACACGCTTAAGGTTTCGATGACAGTTATATTATGAGTTTATACGTTTTGATGTACCGAAGGTTGTTCGGAGTCCCGGATGTGATCACGGACATGACGAGGAGTCTCGAAATGGTCGAGACATAAAGATTGATATATTGGAAGCCTATGTTTGGATATCGGAAGTGTTCTGGGTGAAATCGGGATTTTACCGGAGTACCGGGAGGTTACCGGAACCCCCCGGGAGCTATATGGGCCTTAGTGGGCCTTAGTGGAAAAGAGAAGGGGCAGCCTAAGATAGGCCACGCGCCCCTCCCCTCCCTTGGTCCGAATAGGACAAGGAGAGGGGGCCGGCCCCCCTCTCTCTTTTCCCCCCTCCGCGAATCCTATTCCAACTAGGATTGGGGGGGGATCCTACTCCCAGAGGGAGTAGGACTCCTCCTGGCGCGCCTCTCCTAGGCCGGCCGCAACCCCCCCCCTTGATCCTTTATATACGGAGGCAGGGGCACCCCAGAGACTCACAAGTTGATCCACGTGATCATATTCTTAGCCATGTGCGGCGCACCTTGCCACCACAGTCCTCGATAATATTGTAGCGGTGCTTAGGCGAAGCCCGGCGATAGTAGTACATCAAGATCGTCACCACGCCGTCGTGCTGATGGAACTCTTCCCCGACACTTTGCTGGATCGGAGTCCGGGGATCGTCATCGAGTTGAACGTGTGCTAAAACTCGAAGGTGCCGTAGTTTCGGTACTTGATCGGTCGGGCCGTAGAGACGTACGACTACATCAACCAAACGCTTCCGTTGTCGATCTACAAGGGTACGTAGATCACACTCTCCCCTCTCGTTGCTATGCATCACCATGATCTTGCATGTGCGTAGGAATTTTTTTGAAATTACTACGTTCCCCAACAGTGGTATCAGAGCCTAGGTTTTATGTGTTGATGTTATATGCACGAGTAGAACACAAGTGAGTTGTGGGTGATATAAGTCATACTGCTTACCAGCATGTCATACTTTGGTTCGGCGGTATTGTTGGACGAAGCGGCTCGGACCGACATTACGCGTACGCTTACGCGAGACCGGTTCTCCCAACGTGCTTTGCAGATAGCTGGCTTGCGGGTGACAGTTTATCCAACTTTAGTTGAACCGAGTGTGGCTACGCCCGGTCCTTGCGAAGGTTAAAACAGCACCAACTTGACAAACTATCGTTATGGTTTTGATGCGTAGGTAAGATTGGTTCTTGCTTAAGCCCGTAGTAGGCACGTAAAACTTGCAACAACAAAGTAGAGGACGTCTAACTTGTTTTTGCAGGGCATGTTGTGATGTGATATGGTCAAGACATGATGCTAAATTTTATTGTATGAGATGATCATGTTTTGTAACCGAGTTATCGGCAGCTGGCAGGAGCCATATGGTTGTCGCTTTATTGTATGCAATGCAATCACGCTGTAATGCTTTACTTTATCAGTAAGCGGTAGCGATAGTCGTGAAAGCATAAGATTGGCGAGACAACAACGATGCTACGATGGAGATCAAGGTGTCGCGCCGGTGATGATGGTGATCATGACGGTGCTTCGGAGATGGAGATCACAGGCACAAAGATGATGATGGCCATATCATATCACTTATATTGATTGCATGTGATGTTTATCTTTTATCCATCTTATCTTGCTTTGATTGACGGTAGCATTATAAGATGATCTCTCACTAAATTATCAAGAAGTGTTCTCCCTGAGTATGCACCGTTGCGAAAGTTCTTCGTGCTGAGACACGACGTGATGATCGGGTGTGATAGGCTCTACATTCAAATACAATGGGTGCAAAACAGTTGCACACGCGGAATACTCAGGTTATACTTGACGAGCCAAGCATATGCAGATATGGCCTCGGAACACGGAGACCGAAAGGCCGAGCATGAATCATATAGTAGATATGATCAACATAGTGATGTTCACCAATGAAACTACTCCATCTCACGTGATGATCGGACATGGTTTAGTTGATTTGGGTCACGTGATCACTTAGAAGATTAGAGGGATGTCTATCTAAGTGGGAGTTCTTAAGTAATATGATTAATTGAACTTAAATTTATCATGAACTTAGTACGTGGTAGTATCTTGCTTATGTATGTTTGATTGTAGATAGACGGCCCGTGCTGTTGTTCCGTTGAATTTTAATGCGTTCCTTGAGAAAGCAAAGTTGAAAGATGATGGTAGCAATTACACGGACTGGGTCCGTAACTTGAGGATTATCCTCATTGCTGCACAGAAGAATTACGTCCTGGAAGCACCGCTGGGTGCCAGGCCTGCTGCTGGAGCAACACCAGATGTTATGAACGTCTGGCAGAGCAAAGCTGATGACTACTCGATAGTTCAGTGTTCCATGCTTTACGGCTTAGAATCGGGACTTCAACGACGTTTTGAACGTCATGGAGCATATGAGATGTTCCAGGAGTTGAAATTAATATTTCAAGCAAATGCCCGGATTGAGAGATATGAAGTCTCCAATAAGTTCTATAGCTGCAAAATGCAGGAGAACAGTTCTGTCAGTGAGCATATACTCAAAATGTCTGGGTATAATAATCACTTGATTCAGATGGGAGTTAATCTTCCAGATGATTGTGTCATTGACAGAATTCTCCAATCACTGCCACCAAGCTACAAGAGCTTCGTGATGAACTATAATATGCAAGGGATGAATAAGACTATTCCCGAGCTCTTTGTAATGTTGAAAGCTGCGGAGGTAGAAATCAAAAAGGAGCATCAAGTGTTGATGGTCAACAAGACCACTAGTTTCAAGAAAAAGGGCAAAGGGAAGAAAAAGGGGAACTTCAAGAAGAATAGCAAGCAAGTTGCTGCTCAAGAGAAGAAACCCAAGTCTGGACCTAAGCCTGAAACTGAGTGCTTCTACTGCAAGCAGACTGGTCACTGGAAGTGGAACTGCCCCAAGTATTCGGCGGATAAGAAGGATGGCAAGGTGAACAAAGGTATATGTGATATACATGTTATTGATGTGTACCTTACTAGAGCTCGTAGTAGCACCTGGGTATTTGATACTAGTTCTGTTGCTAATATTTGCAACTCGAAACAGGGACTACGGATTAAGCAAAGATTAGCTAAGGACGAGGTGATGATGCGCGTGGGAAACGGTTCCAAAGTCGATGTGATCGTGGTCGGCACGCCACCTCTACATCTACCTTCGGGATTAGTATTAGACCTAAATAATTGTTATTTGGTGCCAGCGTTGAGCATGAACATTATATCTGGATCTTGTTTAATGCGAGACGGTTATTCATTTAAATCAGAGAATAATGGTTGTTCTATTTATATGAGTAATATCTTTTATGGTCATGCATCCTTGAAGAGTGGTCTATTCTTATTGAATCTCGATAGTAGTGATACACATATTCATAATGTTGAAACCAAAAGATGCAGAGTTGATAATGATGGTGCAACTTATTTGTGGCACTGCCGTTTAGATCATATCGGTGTAAAGCGCATGAAGAAACTCCATACTGATAGACTTTTGGAGCCACTTGATTATGAATCACTTGGTACTTGCGAACCGTGCCTCATGGGCAAGATGGCTAAAACACCGTTCTCCAGTACTATGGAGAGAGCAATAGATTTGTTGGAAATCATACATACAGATGTATGTGGTCCGATGAATATTGAAGCTCGTGGCGGATATTGTTATTTTCTCACCTTCACAGATGACTTAAGCAGATATGGGTATATCTACTTAATGAAACATAAGTCTGAAACATTTGAAAAGTTCAAAGAATTTCAGAGTGAAGTTGAAAATCATCGTAACAAGAAAATAAAGTTTCTACGATCTGATCGTGGAGGAGAATATTTGAGTTATGAGTTTGGTGTACATTTGAAACAATGCAGATTAGTTTCGCAACTCACACCACCCGGAACACCACAGCATAATGGTGTGTCCGAACATCGTAATCATACTTTACTAGATATGGTGCGATCTATGATGTCTCGTACTGATTTACCGCTATCGTTTTGGGGTTATGCTTTAGAGACGGCCGCATTCACGTTAAATAGGGCACCATCGAAATCCGTTGAGACGACGCCTTATGAACTATGGTTTGGCAAGAAACCAAAGTTGTCATTTCTGAAAGTTTGGGGCTGCGATGCTTATGTGAAAAAGCTTCAACCTGATAAGCTTGAACGCAAATCGGAGAAATGTGTCTTCATAGGATATCCAAAGGAAACTATTGGATACACCTTCTATCACAGATCCGAAGGCAAGACTTTTGTTGCTAAATTCGGAAACTTTCTGGAGAAGGTGTTTCTCTCGAAAGATGTGAGTGGGAGGAAAGTAGAACTTGATGAGGTAACTCTACCTGCTCCCTTATTGGAAAGTAGTACATCATAGAAATCTGTTTCTGCGACACCTACACCAATTAGTGAGGAAGCTAATGATAATGATCATGAAACTTCAGGACAAGATACTACTGAACCTCGTAGATCAACCAGAGTGAGAACTGCACCAGAGTGGTATAGTAATCCTGTTCTGGAAATCATGCTGCTAGATCATGATGAACCTACGAACTATGAAGAAGCGATGGTGAGCCCAGATTCCGCAAATGGCTTGAAGCCATGAAATCTGAGATGGGATCCATGTATGAGAACAAAGTATGGACTTTGGTTGACTTGCCCGATGGTCGGCAAGAATTGAGAATAAATGGATCTTCAAGAAGAAGACTGACGCTGACGGTAATATTACTGTCTACAAAGCTCGACTTGTCGCAAAAGGTTTTCGACAAGTTCAAGGGGTTGACTACGATGAGACCTTCTCACCCATAGCGATGCTTAAGTCTGTCCGAATCATGTTAGCAATTGCCACATTTTATGATTATGAAATTTGGCAGATGGATGTCAAAACTGCATTCCTGAAAGGATTTCTGGAAGAAGAGTTGTATATGATGCAACCGGAAGGTTTTGTCGATCCAAAGGGAGCTAACAAAGTATGCAAGCTCCAGCGATCCATTTATGGACTGGTGCAAGCCTCTCGGAGTTGGAATAAACACTTTGATAGTGTGATAAAAGCATTTGGTTTTATACAGACTTTCGGAGAAGCCTGTATTTACAAGAAAGTGAGTGGGAGCTCTGTAGCATTTCTGATATTATATGTGGATGACATATTACTGATTGGAAATGATATAGAATTTCTGGATAGCATAAAGGGATACTTGAATAAGAGTTTTTCAATGAAAGACCTCGGTGAAGCTACTTACATATTAGGCATAAAAATCTATAGAGATAGATCAAGACGCTTAATTGGACTTTCACAAAGCACATACCTTGACAAAATTTTGAAGAAGTTCAAAATGGATCAAGCAAAGAAAGGGTTCTTGCCTGTGTTACAAGGTGTGAAATTGAGTCAGACTCAATGCCCGACCACTGCAGAAGATAGAGAGAAAATGAAAGATGTACCCTATGCTTCAGCCATAGGCTCTATCATGTATGCAATGCTGTGTACCAGACCTGATGTGTGCCTTGCTATAAGTCTAGCAGGGAGGTACCAAAGTAATCCAGGAGTGGATCACTGGACAGCGTCCAAGAACATCCTGAAATACCTGAAAAGGATTAAGGATATGTTTCTCATATATGGAGGTGACAAAGAGCTCATTGTAAACGGTTACGTTGATGCAAGCTTTGACACTGATCCGGACGATTCTAAATCGCAAACCGGATACGTATTTACATTAAACGGTGGAGCTGTCAGTTGGTGCAGTTCTAAACAAAGCGTCGTGGCGGGATCTACATGTGAAGCGGAGTACATAGCTGCTTCGGAAGCAGCAAACGAAGGAGTCTGGATGAAGGAGTTCATATCCGATCTAGGTGTCATACCTAGTGCATCGGGTCCAATGAAAATCTTTTGTGACAATACTGGTGCAATTGCCTTGGCAAAGGAATCCAGATTTCACAAGAGAACCAAACACATCAAGAGACGCTTCAATTCCATCCGGGATCTGGTCCAGGTGGGAGACATAGAGATTTGCAAGATACATATGGAGCTAAATGTAGCAGACCCGTTGACTAAGCCTCTTCCACGGGCAAAACATGATCAGCCCCAAAGCTCCATGGGTGTTAGAATCATTACTGTATAATCTAGATTATTAACTCTAGTGCAAGTGGGAGACTGAAGGAAATATGCCATAGAGGCAATAATAAAGTTATTGTTTATTTCCTTATATCATGATAAAAGTTTATTATTCATGCTAGAATTGTATTAACCGGAAACATAATACATGTGTGAATACATAGACAAACAGAGTGTCACTAGTATGCCTCTACTTGACTAGCTCGTTAATCAAAGATGGTTATGTTTCCTAACCATGGACAAAGAGTTGTCATTTGATTAAACGCGATCACATCATTAGTTGAATGATCTGATTGACATGACCCATTCCATTAGCTTAGCACCCGATCGTTTAGTATGTTGCTATTGCTTTTCTTCATGACTTATACATGTTCCTATGACTATGAGATTATGTAACTCCCGTGTGCCGGAGGAACACTTTGTGTGCTACCAAACATCACAACGTAACTGGGTGATTATAAAGGTGCTCTACAGGTGTCTCCAAAGGTACATGTTGGGTTGACGTATTTCGAGATTAGGATTTGTTACTCAGATCGTCGGAGAGGTATCGCTGGGCCCTCTCGGTAATGCACATCACTTAAGCCTTGCAAGCAATGCAAGTAATGAGTTAGTTGCGAGATGATGTATTACGGAACGAGTAAAGAGACTTGCCGATAACGAGATTGAACTAGGTATTGGATACGGACGATCGAATCTTGGGCAAGTAACATACCGATGACAAAGGGAACAACGTATGTTGTTATGCGGTCTGACCGATAAAGATCTTCGTAGAATATGTAGGAGCCAATATGGGCATCCAGGTCCCGCTATTGGTTATTGACCGGATACATGTCTCGGTCATGTCTACATTGTTCTCGAACCCGTAGGGTCAGCACGCTTAAGGTTTCGATGACAGTTATATTATGAGTTTATACGTTTTGATGTACCGAAGGTTGTTCGGAGTCCCGGATGTGATCACGGACATGACGAGGAGTCTCGAAATGGTCGAGACATAAATATTGATATATTGGAAGCCTATGTTTGGATATCGGAAGTGTTCCGGGTGAAATCGGGATTTTACCGGAATACCGGGAGGTTACCGGAACCCCCCGGGAGCTATATGGGCCTTAGTGGGCCTTAGTGGAAAAGAGAAGGGGCAGCCTAAGATGGGCCGTGCGCCCCTCCCCTCCCTTGGTCCGAATAGGACAAGGAGAGGGGGCCAGCCCCCCTCTCTCTTTTCCCCCCTCCGCGAATCCTATTCCAACTAGGATTGGGGGGGGGGGAATCCTACTCCCAGAGGGAGTAGGACTCCTCCTGGCGCGCCTCTCCTAGGCCGGCCGCAACCCCCCGCCCCTTGATCCTTTATATACGGAGGCAGGGGCACCCCAGACACACACAAGTTGATCCACGTGATCATATTCTTAGCCGTGTGCGGCGCCCCCTGCCACCACAGTCCTCGATAATATTATAGCGGTGCTTAGGCGAAGCCCTGCGACAATAGTACATCAAGATCGTCACCACGCCGTCGTGCTGATGGAACTCTTCCCCAACACTTTGCTGGATCGGAGTCCGGGGATCGTCATCGAGCTGAACGTGTGCTAAAACTCGGAGGTGCCGTAGTTTCGGTGCTTGATCGGTCGGGCCGTGGAGACGTATGACTACATCAACCGAACGCTTCCATTGTCGATCTACAAGGGTACGTAGATCACACTCTCCCCTCTCGTTGCTATGCATCACCATGATCTTGCATGTGCGTAGGATTTTTTTTGAAATTACTACGTTCCCCAATAGCGAGCGGCGATGAACTCGGCACGGCAGGATGCCATCGCTTCCCTACCATTTTGTGTGCGGTCGTGGGCGACGAGGAACTCGGCGCGGCGGGATGCCATCGCCGCCTTACCGGTTAGTTTGCGGCGCGGTGGCATGAACGACGCTTGGTGAGAGCTCTGGGGTGGAGTGGCCGGACAACCGTATAGTGCATTGGTTTGTCAAGAGCTCAAGGACAAAAGACGAAGAAAATTTGGATTCCCCTTCAATCCTGGTCATTTATTACCGAGTAAAATGCATTGGCGGTCATTGAACTTGTCTTGATAGCTCACTTTGATCATTGTATACGAGATATGGTGATTATACGGTCACTGGCTCAACGTATAGCTCCGTATTTGTCTAGTTGACCAGTCAAATAGTCCGCATGCGCCTCATCAGCTCATGTTCTTTATCTATCTACGCGGGCCTACCTATCAATGGAGAAAGAGATACTGTAAAAAGAAAAATTATGCGTATGTGGGGAATCAAACCACGGACTCGTCGCTGCAATGCACCCTCGTCAGCCAAATGAAAATGAAATACTTCGCGTCAGACACTCATGCTCATGCTGTCAAAGCATGCTAATTAGGGTAGTTTTGCAAAGTACGAGATACATTCCTCCAATGCAAAATGCCTTGGTTCATGAGATTTGAGATTTGAGCCCTATAAACCGCTATACTACTCCCTCCGTCTAGGTGTGTAAGTCATCTTACGAAAACCAAATCGTCCCAAAACACTTAGGCGCGGTGCATTAACTTCTACCTTGTTTCTTGTTTCTTGACATATCAACCAATAAGAGATGAGAGGTGTGCATTCTTTTAATGACTTGCAATGGCTACATTGCATGCAATGCTATTAATTAGCAAATAAACATTGGTGACCCCAGGAGGAAACGGTGCTAAGCACGTGGACCTATGCAGAATGAGTATCAACCAATGGATAATGGAGTTTAATTGTTAAACAATAGCAATTTTGTCTCATGCAAGAGCCTGGCTAGTACTCCTAGGAACCGCACCACGCGAGCATTCACAACTACCACTTTGCCTCTTCGAGAAGACGAACAATGATGTTACTCCTACTTCTACAGTATCGAATCCACTGCTGCATGTCCGTCCACCTCGTGCGGGAGGGATAGCGTGTAGCGAAATCTTCTACTTACTGCTCCTGCCTTTGCATCTATGACAGGTGGGCCCAACAGGTGGTTCGCCCTCCTGTCATGCAGCCAAAGGCAGGTGCAGTTAAGGCACCGGAGCTCAGTCCGCGAGGGAGAGGGCATTGTAGTAATCAAATTTCTCGGTCTTGTACGAGTTGACGTGACACATCAAAGCACTGCACTCGATATAAGTCTTATTACACATTTCAAATGGGCTACTTCGTATGTAGGAGTAGACATATTCTGCTTCGTACGTAGTCACTTGTTGCAATCTCTAAAAAGACTTATATTTGGAAACAGAGGGAGTACAACGCATGCATGCATGCCGTGACTTTACTTTTGATACTTGCATGTGTTGATTTGATGCACCTTGCCAAATTTCGACTATAAATTGAACTAACCAAATTTTCATGCATGTCACAAAAAATTACGGGGCTGTTTGGATTGTGACTATGTTTGTCTTATGTTGCCACATTATTTTTCCCACACTTGCCACACTTGCCTAACCTGAGTTGCTCAAATTGTTAGACACACTTTGGCTTGCCTAAGGGAATCTTGCCACAATTTTTGTGTCTATGACATGTGGGGTTCACTGCTAATAAACAAATTCTTGTCTTAGGTGTGGCTAATAAAAAAGACTTATATTTAGGAACGGAGGGAGTAGAAAATATAAATAATAATGCATGTTGGGGAAACCCACGTTTCTGCTAATTTTAGCCGTGGGCTTGTTCACAATTTTTACGAGGGGGTGGTTGTTCATTTAATGGAGGAACTTGTAGTACCAGACTTGAACGATACAAAGTGCGACCTGGCACACCGTAACACCACTTGGAACAAGCGTGTAGCTATCTCAAAAAAACAATCAACAACTAAAAAACCGCGACTTAGCATGTAGTAGTACACAATTTTAAATGATTGTTTTGATGGAGTGAAAAAGGTAAACTACCCCACTACGTATATATAGGCCGGAGCCTCCGCGCTTGCTTGCTAGGGTTGCTCTATTCACACACTCTCATCCTCTATAGATCTAAACAAGATAGGGGTAGTAACACTGTCTTTCTCCATTCCAAAAACACTAGCTTTCTAACCTCACCGCTAGTTATAGATCCGGACGTATCCCCCTCCGCCGGTGAAGGGGAGTAGGGGCAGCGTTTAGGCCGTCGTCGACAGCGAGGGAGGTGACCCACTGCTGGCCGCACCGTTATCTCTGGCCGAGCGCCGGCGCGGGAGGTCCTCCGATCCCTTCGTCGTTTCCTATGGGCGGATCCGGCCTCCCGCCGCCCACCTATCCACATCCCGATGACCTTCAGGTATATCTTCGTTCGAAACCGCCTTAGCTCTACTTCCCCAGCTCGCTATGTTGCTGCATGTGCATCATTTTCTACCTCTCAGCATCTCTTGATCTGATGGTCCAACGTCACATTTTTTTCTATTGTTAGAGGTAAAGCTACTTCATGGAGTCGAATCTTGTACTCCCTCCGTCCGAAAATACTTGTCATTGAAATGGATGTATCTAGATGTATTTTAGTTCTACACACATCCATTTTGATGACAAGTAATTCCGGACGAAGGGAGTACTTGGTTCAAACAAGAAATAAAGTGGCGGTGGGGGAATTTAGTATGTACATCGGACTTGGTACAAACAGGAAGGAAAGGGGTGAAAGTAGTACAGACTGGTCATCCAACCGGTCTCTTGGTCGAAAAGGGAAATATAGGGGTAACATTGTACACAGTGGTATGACCAGGACTAGATTTGCTATCCACACATAGGAGTAGGTGGCTAGAGTGAACAAAAATGGGACCAACCCAGATGTGTTTCTTGGATGTTTGTTTCTCGGGGCAACAAACTATGAATCACCACTTTATGCCCCTGTTTACGTACATGGTGCTGGACCGCTGGTGCACCCACTATCCCATGCCCTTATACCAAATATTTAGGCTTCGTTCGAAATAAAGGGGCAGAAAATATAGGTCTTGATGAAAATAGAGGAATAGGAAAGGAATGTAGGTATAAAACTATGGAACAATGAACCAGAGGAAACTCTCAAGAGAATGTGTTTGGATGGACTACGAAATGTACAGATTTGTTTTTTAGAGTAGCATGCTTGGTAGCATGAGATACTATTTTTTTATTCAGCTGCACAGTGACTACTCTTGTCCTCACCTCACATACCACACATAGGTTGATTTTTTTATTCTGGCAACACAGCACAGCAACATGTCTAACGCATGGCAGCGAGCGCCTTCCTTGGGCTTCCGCCCAAAAAATGAGCAGCGCGTGGATGTTTCTAATCCTATGGAATTATTACTATCAGACCAGCTTTCCTATGAAACACTATTCACCTTTCCCGTGTTCCGAACGGTTGGAAGGGAAAGAATACCGTAGGAATTGTGTTCCTACGAAAATCCTGCACCAAACCTGTGAACCGAACACAGCCTTAGCTATTCTTAATCTAATGTCCCTAGTAAAAAAGAAGCCATGCCACTGTTATAAGCCATGACAAGTTTAGCCAAATGTTTTTGCCTGTAATTGTTTGAGACTCTGGCTGTTTCCTCTGTGCCTTTTTGTGCAAATAGGGATATCCAATTCACCTGGTTGCTGTTGCGACCTTTTGGTGCACTGCACACAAAACTCTTCTTAAAAGATGTGACTTTTTTGCTATTTAACTGGAATGTCAGAATGGAACAGTTGGTTCATTTTGGTGGAACTGCACAAAGGGAGATCTGTGTTCCAATTCTCATCATCCATATTGGCGCCATAACCTTCCTTTAGGTAAGAATGATATTTAATGCATGTGTTCATCTCTATTTTCCGGCTGCCATGAGAAAATAATGTTGTTTTTTACTAGTACACTTGTACTCCCTCAGGCAACAACTACCTTACATGTGAGACGATCCTCCAAGGAGCCCTTCCACTTCTGCTGTCTCACTTAATTAATTAGGAGTACTTAAGTACCACTAATTTATTACTACCTAATTTTCATGTTGGAGTTAAACAAATCTTTAGTAGGACCCTATGCTGAATCATGTACGTGTGTATGTTTGTCTATGGAGGTGAATCATGTGGTGGAGCAGGGAGGGAATATTATTAGTGCCATGACATAATAGTGCTATTGTTTTGCAGGTCAATTTATTGCCATTGGTTCAATGAGGCAATGTTTTGCGTATTGTCCATCATGAATTTGATGCTACTGTTCGAGTAATATGCTAATGTCTTCATATCCTTTCTCACTAAGCTAATGAAGGTTTCACCTTGTTCCTACTTATGCAAACATGGATCATGTTGTGCCAATCATACATTTTAGTGGAACTACACAAGACAATACAATGAACTGTATCCCAGTCAGTGCTTTAACTCTGCTGGAAGTTCTTGGTAATCTTTCGATATAATCTCAGCACTGGTAAACAAGAGTGATTTCAACCATACATTTGAAGTGCATAAAAATATATACTATTGTGTGATTCCAGTGAGTGCTTTATCATCTCTTATGGGACTACATGAATAAGCTTATTTCTTAGGTTGGTACGGGCCTAAGGCATTCATCCAATTAGTTTGCTATCACCTCTATTTGTATCATGCTACTGTCATGAGAAACTCCTTTATCTTTGCACATTAAAGTTTTGCAACCTATGATAAATGGCAATGCTTTGAGTGTTGAGTTGAGCTAATTGGCACTGATTAAATAAACTAATACCTCTCTTTAATCAAGACTACTATGTTGCTAACTTTACCCATTAAGACAATGAGGGTGCTTCTATTTGTTAGTGTATGTTTCATCAACTAGTCCCACTATTACAGTAATATCACTCTCTCAATATATGTGCCAATAGGGATGCTCGATTTTGGTGGAACTTCACAAAAACTTTGGGTGCTTCATTGCCTCGACAGCTTCCATCCTTTCCTGTCAGTCGCTAATCTCCGCTTGCTTTCTTCCTTTGCTGTCAGTCGCTTGGCTTATCTCGGCTTCCAGTCAAAGGAAATAGTAATTGATATGCTACCTCACACAGGTTGGTACTGGTCTTTATCCTGATTATTGTGCCTGTCATATGTATTGGTAATTTGGTATTGTGCTACTGTTTGCCGATTTCATAAAGGAGTAATTTGGAGCCTGAACTCGCATGCAAATCATTACATCGGGTGATTTCAGTAGAACTGCACAAAATGATTAGATGGACAGGTACTTATGCTGCTGCTATGTACTCCAAAGTTCACTCAGACAAGCATCGATGTTGACAAGAAGTGCCTATATTCATTCGAGTATCAACCGGCGTCAACCAATTGTTAAACTCCAAGTATTAGGAGAGTGAACGCCAAAAATATTGCTTGGTGTACAACCCAGAAAAACGCAGTCCAGTCTTTGGTCCCAACTTGTGCCTTTTGGTTATCGGCACATATGGTAGCGAACTATATGGCATGGAGTCTAAAGATTTCAGACAAGTTGGTTGACGCGTATATTCATCTGGCACTTAATCACTCTACACGCCAAGGATGCTCCATTCCCGTTGAACTGCACAAAAAATTTGGGTGGTTCATTTTCTCAACCGCCCCCTTTCTCGTCTACAATGTAGAATTTTTGCGAGATACAGGACCAAGATGAGCCTGTAAACTAGTTGGATGAAAGTAGTGGCCAAGTTGCTCAAACCTCCCTCGGCATGAGGCCACTATTTGAGGATAAACCTACAAGCAAAGTTCAGATTGTCTGTGCTGCCTCTTATGTACTTGAAAGTTTACTCGTACAAGAACTAATTTTAGCAAGAAGTACCACCGATTGAACACCATTTACCAGTCTGTACCCTAGGTAATTAAAGTTTGTCCGTCGATCATATTGGTTGTGATCTCAATCATTTGGATGCATAAACATACTGAACATGTGTATATCTGAATCTTTTTGTGAATTATGTATGAATATTGTCGTGTGATCTATCAATCATTTGGATGCGTAGATATGCTGAGCTTGTGTATATATGAATCTTTTGAGTTGTTGATAGTGAATGTTGGATGTGAATATGAACGTGTCCTGTGAACCAGAGTTTGATATGAATGTTTACCTTTTCTGTTGTATTTGTGTGTGAACTTGTTAGTATGCCTACTATGGGGTATAAAACGCAGGTCTCTTATAAAAGTAATTTTGTGTCCAATTTATGTTTTCCCCTTCTAACCACATTATATATATTTATATTATTACTATTATCGTATATTTTATAGAGACTTATATATACATTATAAAAACATCCCATGTGTTATTAACTTATAAAAGTAAATGTTTAACGGAAGTTGGCAAGGAAAATCCTAGTTGTTTTTGACTCACAGGCAAGGAAAATCCAGGTGATTGCGTACAAAAGCTTGCGAAGATTTTAAGGACCAATTTAATAATAACGCGCTCATTTTTATTTTGAGCAATAACTCGCTAATTTCTTAATTATATATAATGTGCCTCTCCAGTTTATTCTTTGATATTAATTGCTCCTTCCAACATAACATTATATATATAACGAGCCCACCTAATACGTGTATTTCAAGGAAGTGCAAATGGGCTGGTATTTCTTAGAAAATATAAATGGGCCTGATTGACGCGAAATTATTTGTTCACCCAGCCCAGCAAATGGACTGTACATTCTAGAAAACATGGGTTAAGTATATGCCACATTTTAGCAGGCTGACATGTGGGCCAATAGGTCGAGGGCGTTGTCAACTTGGTCAAAAAATGATTGTGTCATCCACGACCATTGGATTTATATCCAACGGCCGGCATGCACCTTCAATCTCTCGTCTTCTTCCTCCAGCGTCGCCGGGACCGCCTGGTCTGGCCTTCGGCGGCTAGCGGCTCTGCTTAGCATGCATCGATGCAAAGCGCTACCCCACCGCCGGCTAGGCTATCCCTTCCCCCTTGACACCTCCTATTATTCTCCACAGACTACAGCCCCACGCCGCAATAGAACCAATTATAACCCTTCTCCTCCTCTCAATCTGCGACTCCATTGTCGCGTTTTCCCATCTTCGAGTCGTTCCCGTCCGGGGCCTCTCCGTCGTCCAACGCCTCGCCACGTTCAGTGCGGCGTGGTCAACTAACGAGAGTCATCGGAAGAGGACTGTACATGGAGAGCCTGACGGCTGGGACCCACAAGGTCCATGGTCGAACGCAAGGAAAGTTCCTCCTTATTAAGCTGAAAAAAATGTTTCCTCCACCTAACAGTTGGGACCCACCGGCTGTATCTTCGCACGGAAGGAAGTGCCTCCTTGTTTTGCGAAAAAAATTATTCATCCCGTTGACAGCTGGGACCCGACAGATTTGGTGACTGACTTGTGGGCCTACTAAGCGGACGTGTACGCACGGCTTTGTCAACTTAATCAACAAATGATTCTAGCAGCTGGACCGTTGGATGTTAATCCAAAAGCCTTGCTCCTTCTTCAACCTCTGTTCTTGCTCCTGTCTCCCGTGGGCGGCACCGCGGCTGTGCTGCCGCGCACCCGAACCTATGAAGTTTCCCACTCCTCTCCATCTGCGACTCCACTGCCCCGTCTTCCCCATCTCCGGGTCGTTCCATTCTGGGTGTGCTCGGCACGGTGTGGTCAACGTGGTCAACAACTGAGAGTCATCGGAAGATGACTGTACGTGAGAGGCTGATAGTGGGGACGCACCACGCCCATGGACGCATGCATGCAACGGAACGCGTCGAGGTCAACGTGGTCAAGGAACGACTTCCATCAGAAGTATACTATACGTGGAGAGTCTCAGCTGGGTCCACGGCCGCAGAAAGTAAGTGCCTCCTTATTATGCGGAAAATAATGATTCCTCCAACTGACAGCAGGGACCCACTGGACGGGCCACCGTATTTTGCAAAAAAAAGTTTGCCCCTTGACTGCTGGGACCCACCTGACGGGCCACCGTATTTTGCGAAAAAACGTTCCCCCCGCTGTCAGCTAGGACCCACCGGAAGTGCTTCCTTATTACGCACAAAAAAATGAATACTCCCCCGGCTAGCTGGGACCCACCTTGGTGGGAGGCTGACTTGTGGGCCAACAAAGTTGTCGGGTGGTAGGTGCGACATATGCCAACGGGTGGCTTATCATTGTGGGAGCCAATAAAACATCGCCGGTGCCTGGAAACGGGATAAGGCGAAGACATGCACACCGGCGAATCTTACCCAGCTTCAGGGCTCTCCGGGGAGATAACACCCCTACTGCTGCTCTGCGGGGTCTCTGCATGGTTACCAAATGAACAGGTAGCTACACAATGCTCCTTGAGCTGTTTGGGTGGGAGGAGGAAGAAGGGCACAGCTTGCTTCTTCTCCTTGTATGGTGTCTAAGTCTAACTAGAGAGTCCAACCCTTTGCATGGGTGCACCGGGGGGTTTATATAGGCCTACCCCCCCGGGGTACAATGGTAAACCAGCTGGGAGCGGGGCCCAGCTGTCTGCGATTGTGCTTGCCGGCTTCTGCGCCGGCTGCTGGGGCCCGCCGACTGGTGGGTCCCGCCGGCTGCCAGTTCCTTGGTCGACAGGCAGGCCCCACTATCCCGGGCCTAGTCGGTGGCTGGTTATTGTTGCTCCGTGCTATTGACGCAGGTTTGGTCGGGGTAAGCATGGCTACAGTACCGCCGCCCTGGCGGGCGATTACTGTAGCCCCGCCGTATCATGTCTCCGTAATGGGTGTCTCCCTCGAGGAGAGTGGCGAGCCGGCTATGGGGGGCCGGCTCTCCATCCGGCCGACTTGGGAGGAGGTGCATCCGCCTTCGGTATCTCACTGCCCGAAGGGGCCCACCGCCTCGGAGGCCACGCTGGTGGCCCGTCGTGGACGGCGTCGGGGCCGCCATGGCAACAGTGCCGCGCCGGACGGGTCGTGGCCACCCGTACGGTGCACTGTACCAGGCGTGCTCCGGGTTTTGGGGGTGGCAGGCTCCACTGTAGCCACGCCCCGCTTCATCATCGCGGGGTGGACGCGTACTTTGCGGGTACGGCCTTGACTGCTTTATGGGAGCCGGCTTCTTGGAGTCGGCCTCTTTGCAGCCGGCTTCTCGCAGTCGGCCCTCCCACAACTTTCTTCATGAGGGTAAAGGGCGGGCCGCCCTCGAAGCCGGCCTAGAAGATAGCCGGCAGGGGGGAGGCGGCCCTAGGTCTTGAGTCCTCTTGAGAGCCGGACGGGCTCATAATTTTTTCAGATGGGCCAGGGGAAGCCGGCTAGGCTACCCATGGCTATTTACTCCGACAGTAGTCCCCGAAGCTGAGCGAGCTTCGCGGTGGACAGAGGGACGAGAAGCTTGGTCAGCTTCATACCCTGAGGAGCCAACCTCACCTTTGTAGGCTGACTTCGGAGAACTTCTTTGTTTTATCAACATGACCGTGGTTGACCCACGGGCTGCCCGCGGGCCCCACGATGGGCCACGTGGCGGAGAAGTCCTGCCGTCGCACGTGCGTGACGGGACGCCGCCGCAGGCCCGGGCCCGCCACTCCCTGGCCTCGGCCCGAGCGCAGATCTTCTGTGGCCCGAGGGGACTGCTCGCCTTCCCGTGGCCGTTTCTTCTTGTCTTTAGTGCGCAATAAACACGGGGCATGGGGGAAGTGGGCACGATCGATCCCCACGACCCCCCACGCCGCGCCTCCTTGGCTCCGGCGCACGAGCCTACAAGTAGGAGGGGGAGGGGGAGAGGCAAAGGCTCGCTCGCTCCCCCGCTCCCCGTCCCTCCTTGTTCTCTTTTCTCTTCTTCTTCCTCTCGCGCCCAACGCAACTTCCCGTCGCAGCTTCCCCACTCCTCCATGTCCATGGCGCTGTCGAGCTCGTGGGACGGCTCCAACGTCCACGACGATCACATAGAGTTTCTCCGCCGGACCCGGCGCTTGTCCGCTGCCAACCTCGTGCAGGTTCGTCTGGCGTCGGAGACGGAAATCTCACCGGCGTCGGAGGAAGGCGAGTGGGTCGTCTTCCACGCGCATTACCTGCGCGGCTTCGGCCTCCCGGCGAGTGGGTTCATGCGTTCCTTCCTCGACTTCTACCGCCTCCAGCCGCATCACCTCACGCCCAACGCGGTGATGCTGCTGTCGGCCTTCGTCTCCCTCTGCGAAGGCTTCTTGGGAGTGCTGCCCACGCTGGAGCTTTGGGCGGAGCTCTTCCAGAACAAGCTTGGCACCGTCATCGCCGGCGTGCCCGCCCGCTGCGGGGCCTTCATCGCTATGGAGAGGTCAGGCGAGAACAATCCCTTCCCGCACATCCCTTTAATCCAATCGGTGAAGCTCTGGCAAAAATCATACTTCTACGTGAAGAACATGGCCTCGCAAGGAGACCACGTCAATCTGCCAGCCTACGTAGCCGGCCCGCCGGCTGGGAGGCAGCCGTCTTGGGGCTTCAGATCCAAGTCCTTATCTCCGGCTGGGAATGCCGCCATCGCCCGGCTTCGGGTAATAATCCAGTCGGAAGGCCTGCGCGGAGCTGACTTGGTGGCCGCCTTCGTGGAGCGCCGGATCCTTCCCCTTCAAAGGCGGCCCCACATGCTATGCCAGATGAGCGGCCGCCTCGACCCATGCCGGCTGAGCACATGGGACATGCCCCATGCCGAGGTAGCGCTCATGGTAAACTACATCGCCAACCTCAAGCTCGCCGACGATTGGCAATACGGCAAGGCGCCGTACTCTCGCGCCCATCCACCGCCCGTGGTAAGTCTTTCTTTCTATCTTCTTTCTGTCATCAGCCGGCTTTATGCCGGCCGGCTTCTGACCAGGCGGTTTCTTTTTATCAGAACCCTCTTCTTCCGCCGCCAGCCGGGGCGGCAGGAGTCGAACACCGGTATGCCCCCGACCGTGCGGTAGATGATATTGACAACCCGGATCTGGGGGCGGCCGCCATGGAGGACACCGCCACAGGGGACATCGCCGAGGCCGGAGGCACGGGGCTCTCAGCCAGCTTTGACGACTGGCCGGATGACGCCGACGCCGAAGAAATCCCGCGCCGCCAGCCGGCGGCCAATCGTCACAGCGCGGGCTTGTCCGCCGCACCGGCTGCCGGTGGTGGAACGTCGAAGCGTCGGGCCACGCTTCCTCTCTTCGGCAGCCGGCCGAGGAAGATGAGGGCCTCCGCCGCGGCAACGAAGCGAGACGAGGCGGCAGCGAAGGCGGCCCGCTTCCGGAGGACGGTGAAGCAGCCTCAGGCGGTTTCGTCGTAAGTCTTTGGCTGCTTGCGTGCTTGTTTTTTGTTGTCTTCTTTTGTTCTGACCCTCCTCCAATTTCTGGGCAGGGCGCCGCTTTCCCTTGAGCGGGGCCCAGGCGGCTCTGTGGTTGGGCCGGGTGCTGGATCTTCAGGACCCCGCCGCGTGGACCCCCATGCCGACCTTGCGGAAGCCACGGAGCGGAACGCCCGTGAGGCGCGAGAGGAGAGGGAGGCGGCGGAGCGGGAGGCCGCCCAGGCGGCGAAGGAGCGGGCTGACGCGGCAGCCGAGACTCCATCGTTGCGGGCGACCACGGAAACGGAGGCGGAGGGCACGCGTAGCCGGCCTCCGCTACTCGCCATCCCCCTCTGCACCATGGACCCGGACATCCCGCTGCCCATGGCGGAGGAGATCACCCCAGATCAGCCGGCGGTGCAAAGGGAGGAGCTCTTCAAGGTCTTCGCGGAGAGGACGCCGCCGGCAGCGCCAACCGGAGCGGGCGAAGGCGGCCAGTCGTCGGCGGCGCCGGAGGAGCCGGCCCGGGGCGCCCCCGAGGCCGGAGCCGGTCTTGAGATTCAGCTGCGGCGAGCCCGCGCGCCGGAGAGAACACGGCCCCGCCGAACACGCGCCAAGCCGCGGGTGCCAACCAGTCGGCAGAAGCCTTGGAGGCGGCCAACTCCGCCACGTCCGGGTGGACTCCCAGCGGAGGGAGTGGCGAGCTGAACGTGGCGGCCCAAGGGGTTCGGAGCCGGCTGCAGGCTCAGGCCGCCCTCCTGCAGCAATATACTCAGGAGTTCGTGTTGACGCGGTCTGCTATCCGGGTAAGTTTTTCACTTGTTGACCGCTCTGGTCCTCTGGTTTCTTCCGTGTGGGCGCGCCAGCGCACCCACTGGGTGTAGTCCCCGAGATCCGGGCCAACTGCAGCACAGTCGGGTCGGATCTTTCTTGACGACTATCTTAACCCTGTCTTCTGTCTGATCCTTAGGATTATCACAACTCTCGTGCTGCCGCCTTCAACTCCCAGGCTCAGGAGCTGAGCCGGAGGACCGATGACCTGGCCCGCAGCCGTCGTAAGTACTTTGCTCTTATCTGTCTCCTGTGGGGGCGCGACAGCGCACCCACTGGGTGTAGTCCCTGAGATTTGGGCCGACTGCTGAGCAGTCGGGTCGGATCTTCCTTGACGACCTTTCCCTTATTGACCTTTTCTCTTTGTCTCTTGCTCGTGCAGGGGCCAACGCCGACTTGCGGAGGGAGCTCGGCGAGGCGCAGACTGCTCTTCACGCCAGGGACGCCGAGCATGCCGACTTGGTCCAGGAGCACGACCGCCTGGTCAAGAAACTGGACGACCAGGAAGAAAACCGCAAGGCGGCCCTGCAGAAGGCGTAGGACAGCGAGGCTGCCCTGAAGGCGGATTTTGAGATCAAGGCGACGAGCAGGGCCGAGACGCGTCAGGCGCTGGAGGAAGGCTTCGGCCGAATCGAAGACCTGATTGATGGTAAGCCACTTTTCTTGCCCTTCCTCCATCTGCTAGCCGCCTGGAGTTTATTCTGACCTGTGCTTGTTACTTTGCGCAGATTACTTTCCCGGCCACTCCGTTCTCACCACCCAAGCCATCGAGGCCCATCGCGAGGCGCGCCGTCAGGCTGGAGCTGACATTGCACCGGATGCAAATCGAACGTTGGCGGAGCAGCTCATTGCCGTCCAGGCGCGACTACAGCCGGCCCATCGGATGCTCCGCCGGATCCAACGTGCCAGGGCGCAGGTGCTGGCCGCGCTCTGGCCCGGCCAGATGATCCCCCGCACCCCAAGCCGGACCACCGATTGGCTGGAAGTCGCAGTCGGCCGCTTCAAAGCTTGGAAGGCGTCGGCAGCCCGTCTTGGAGCCGGGCGTGCATTGGAGTTCGTCCGTGCATGGTACCCAGGGCTAAGCCTGGACCAGCTGCGAACTTGGCCGCTGGAGGCCAATGTGGAGCTGGAGGAGCTATGGCCGGTGATCGCCCAGCGCGCCTCAACGATCGTCGAGTGCACCGACACCAGCGTCTTCGCGCCGGAACTTAATGACGACGGTGTCGCCCAGCCGGAGGAGTGGTTCGGGCTGAACCCGGCGGTGGGCGAGGACTCGGCCGAGGAGATTGCCTCCAGCGACGAGGGCGAGGATGACGAGGAAGAGGACGGTGAAGACGCCGAGCCGGCCAGTGGAACGACCGACCGCCCTCTAGCCGACCGTGCCTCCAGCAACGAGCCGCGCGGAAGCGCGCCCTCTGTCGGAGGCGGTGATCAGGCCGAAGTTGGTCAGCCGGCCGCTCCTTCAGCCGGCGCAACCGTCTCCACCGCCCAGCCCGGCTCGTCAGCAGCCCCGCCGGCTTGATCTGCCGTCCTTGTTGTTCCAGTTTTTGTCTTTTCGAACAACTTTAAGTTTTCGCAATTCCACCCACTGGGGGTGTATCAAACCCTGTTGGATGCTGACCTCTCTGGAGGTCCTTTGTGTAAATATTATTGTATGCAGGTTTTGGTTTCCATTCAAGTGCACTTTTCATCCTTAGGCTTTTTCCTTTGCCGCCTTCCCTCTTTGGGAAGGCAAGTACTCAAGCTTTCTTGGATTTGAAGTGAACTGAATGCAAGCCGTCCGGCCGGCTACTCTGGTAGTCGGTCGACGGGAGGCGGCAAGCCGGCTTTTGTTATATAAGTCCGTTAGTCCCTAGCCGTTTTTCGTGTGCACACCCTTTCCGGCTTATGACTCTTGCCAGCCGGGCAGCCGGTTCTTCGAATTGCGATTTTGGCAAGAGCTAAGCCTGGGTGTCGGCACATTACTTGTCTGACCGCGGGTAGGACTCCTAATATAACTCCAGTCGGCTAGTCCCCGGGCCGACTCATCGAACCCGGTGCCGGACGAAATAAATAAATGAAAATACGATATCATACGCATGATAATTTTCATTCATAGATAAAAGATGGCAGTCCCCGAGTCCTCCTCGGGGAGCCTATTGTCTCGTACTCAATATAGAAGTTGACGCGATACATACTGCATTTCAACTGTAAAATCTTCGAAGGAGGTTGGCGTTCCATGGTCATTCCGACTCCTTGCCGGAGTCGTCTCTCTTGCGTGCCTTGGGCTTCTGCGCGTCAATGAGGTAGTAGGAATCGTTACCTAGAGCTCTGCTGACGACGAAGGGGCCTTCCCAGGGGGCTGCGAGCTTGTGCTAGCCGGCTGTTCGCTGGATCAGCCGGAGCAGAAGGTCGCCCTCCTGGAAGGATCTTGGCCTGACCTTCCGGCTGTGGTAGCGGCGCAAACCCTGCTGGTAGATGGCAGACCGGCTGAGGGCTAACAGCCGGCCTTCTTCCAGCAGGTCGACGCCGTCTTCTCGTGCTTCTTTGGCCTCCGCCTCCGTGTACATGGTTACCTGAGGCGAGTCGAACTCGATGGCTGTTGGGATGACTGCCTCAGCACCGTACACGAGGAAGAAAGGAGTGAAGCCGGTTGATCTGTTTGTGGTAGTACGCAGACTCCATAGGACTGCCGGCAGCTCGTCGAGCCAACAGCCGGCTGAACGCTCCAGAGGTACGACCAGTCGGGGCTTGATGCTGGAGAGGATGAGGCCGTTTGCTCGCTCGACCTGGCCGTTTGACTGCGGGTGGGCGACGGACGCAAGGTCCAGCCGGATACCTTGTGTAGCGCAGAATCGTGCCAAGGCTCCTTTGGCAAAATTCGTGCCGTTGTCGGTGATGATGCTGTGCGGTACGCTGTACCGGGTTGTTATATCTGCGATGAAAGTCACCGCAGTCGGCCGATTCAGCTTCTTGATCGGCTTTGCCTCGATCCACTTGGTGAATTTGTCCACGGCGACGAGCAAATGCGTCATGCCGCCGCGCGCCGTCTTGAATGGGCCCACCATGTCCAGTCCCCAGACGGCGAAGGGCCGGGTGAGGGGAATGGTCTTGAGTGCCGAAGCCGGCATGTGTTGCTTGGAGCTGAAAAGCTGGCAGCCTTTGCAGTGTTTGACTAGCTCTTTGGCGTCGTCCAAAGCGGTCGGCCAGAAGAAACCGTGGCGGAAGGCTTTGGCGACAAGTGATCTTGAGGCGGCGTGGTGGCCGCACTCTCCCTGGTGTATTTCTCTGAGGATTGCAATGCCCTTCTCCTGCTCGACGCATCGCTGTAGGACTCTGGTGACACTGCACTTGACAAGTTCTCTGTTGACGATTGTGTATGCTCCGGCTCGACGTTGGACTTGTCTCGCTTCTGTTTCGTCAGCCGACAGATCTTGGTTCACTAAGAAGTTGAGGATGGATTGAGCCCATGATGGAGCTGCAACCTCCCCTGCCGCCAATGTGGCTACAACCACCAGGGTGGGCGGGCTGGGTGATGAAGTGCTGGAGTCGGCCGCCGCTTGCTGTGCTGAAGAAGTCCCCGGGCCGGCTACCGCAGTCCCCGGGCCGGCTACCGCAGTCCTCGGGCCGGCTACCGCAGTCCCCGGGCCGGCTACCGCAGTCCCCGAGCCGAGTACTGAAGTCCCCGGGCTGACTGCTTGGTTCTTCGAGCCGGACCCGGCCCTGTCGGGGTTAAGCGGCACGAAGATGGAGTCGGATTCCGGAGACGGCTTGATGGACGGCTTGAGGAGGCCTTATAGGGCGACGCCGGTTGGTATTGCTTGCCGCATGGAGCCTATTCGGGCCAGGGCATCTGCTGGCTCGTTGTCGGCTCGCGGTACGTGGAGGAATTCGCATCCATCAAAGTACCCACTGATTTGCTGCACTAGGAAGCGATAGCTTGCCATGTTTGCGTCCTTGGCGTCCCAGTCGCCAGATGATTGCTGAACCACCAAATCCGAGTCGCCATAACACAGGATCCAGCGGATGCCGAGTTCCTTGGCAACCCGGAGCCCATGTATGAGCGCCTCGTACTCGGCTACGTTGTTGGAGGCGGCGAAGTGGATCTGCAGCGTGTATCTGAGCTTGTCGCCCTTAGGAGAGGTAAGGACGACGCCGACTCCCAAGCCGGTGCGCATCTTGGATCCGTCAAAGTGCATGCGCCAATGGGTGGAGTCAGGAGCTGGTGGTAAGTACTGGGTCTCGGCCCAGTCGACGAGGAAGTCGGCCAGTACTTGTGACTTGATGGCGGTGCGGGGTTGGTAGAAGATCGTGTAAGGGGCCAGCTCGATGGCCCACTTAGCCACCCGGCCGGATGCATCCCCACTGCCTATGATCTCGGCCAGCGGGGCAGTGCATACGACCGTGATGGGATGTTCTTGAAAGTACAGCTTCAGCTTCTTGGCGGTGAAGTACACGCCGTAGCACATCTTCTGGTAGTGCGGGTAGTTCTGTTTTGAGGCGGACAGCACCTCGCTCAAGTAATACACCGGCCTCTGGACCGGCTGGGCTCGGCCTTCTTCGGGGCGTTGGACTACAATGACGGTGCTGACCACCCGGCTAGTAGCGGCAATATAAAGGAGCATGGGCTCTTTCTCAGTCGACGCCACCAGGACAGGTGGCGTGGCCAGCATTTTCTTCAGCTCGTGGAAAGCTTGGTCGGCCTGGTCATTCCACTCGAAGTGAGTGCTCTTCTTCATGAGGCGGTAGAGGGGGAGAGCTTTCTCTCCGAGCCGGCTGATGAAGCGGTTCAAAGAGGCCAGGCACCTGGTGAACTTCTGGATTTCTCGAAGCTTGGTTGGGATCGCCATCCTCTTGATGGCCTTGATCTTCACTGGGTTGCACTCGATGCCGCGTTCGGAGATCAGAAAGCCTAGGAGCTGGCCGGCTGGCACTCCGAACACGCATTTCTCAGGGTTGAGCTTGATTCGGAACCGGCGCAGGTTCTCAAATGTCTCTTTCAGGTCTTCCAGTAGAGTGCCGCGCTTGTCCGTCTTCACCACGATATTGTCCACGTAGACGTGGGCGTTTTTGCCGAGCTGCGTGAGGAGGCACTTCTGCATGTAACACTGAAAGGTGGCGCCAGCATTCCTCAAGCCGAACGTCATGGTCAGGTAGCAGAAGGCTCCGAATGGCGTGATGAAGGCGGTCTTCAGCCGGTCATCCGGGTTCAGTTTTATCTGGTGGTATCCTGAATAAGCATCCAAACAACTCAACAGCTCGCATCCGGCTGTGGAGTCTATCACTTGGTCAATTCTGGGCAGGGCGAAGGGATCTTTGGGGCAGGCTTTGTTGAGGCTTGTGTAGTCTATACACATGCGCCACTTGTTATTCTTTTTCAGCACGAGAACCGGGTTTGCGAGCAACTCCGGGAAGAAAACTTCCATGATGAACCCGGCTGCAAGAAGCCGGGCTATCTCCTCCCCTACGATCCTTCTCTTCTCCTCTGACAGTCGGCGGAGAGGCTGCTTGACTGGTTTTGCGTCCTCCCGCACATGTAATTTGTGCTCGGCGAAATCCTTCGGAACACCCGGCATGTCCTTGGGGGACCATGCAAAGATATCCCGATTCTCACGGAGGAAATCGACGAGCTCGCCTTCCTATTTGTTGTTCAGGCTTGCCCCAATGACGGCAAACCTTTCGGGGTGCTCGGGGTCGAGCTGTATTTTCTTGGTCTCCTTGGCCGGCTGGAAAGATCCTTGGGCATCATACTCCTTGGAGTCGGCAGGCTGGCTCAGCTGCTTGCTGGCCAGGGCCACGACCCGGTCTAGCATCTTCTTTTCTTCAGCAATCACGAGGGATTCGGCCAACCGGCTGCTGGCCGTGGCGCAATCAGCGGACTTCTTGTAGTCACCGGTGATGGTGATGATGCCCTTGGAGCTTGGTATCTTCATCTTGAGGTATGCGTAGTGGGGGACCGCCATGAACTTGGCCAAGGCGGGTCGGCCAAGCAAGGCATGGTAAGGGCTCTCCAGGTCCACCAACTCGAACCAGATCGCTTCCTGGCGGAAATGATCCTTGCCCCCAAAGAGTACGTCGATCTTGATCTTGCTAATGGGAGCGCAGGACAAACCGGGTACGATGCCGTGAAACACCATCCGAGTTGGCACAAGCTGTTTTGTCTTGACACCCAACTTCTCTAGGGTGTCGCGGTACAGGATGTTGATGCTGCTTCCGCTGTCGATCAGCACGCGGGAGAAGCAGGCAGCGCGCGTGTCCGTCGCGAGGGTGGCCTCCAGGACCAAAGCGTAGGAGCCGGGGGACGGCATCACCTCTGGGTGGTCGGCCCGGCTCCAGCTGATGGATTTCTCTGACCAATGCACGTGTCCGGCTGGATTAGCGGCGGCCACATTGACTTCTTGATGCTCTCGGCGCTTGCTGCGCCGGTCTTCGGGCTGGCTCGTAAAGACGACGTAAGATGCTTGCTCATCGGGGAACTCGTCCTGCACGGCGTCGACCGCGGGCCGAGCGGCCTTGGGCGGCGGAGCCGGAGGCGGCGGGCCGGCAGGCGGAGTCGGCGTGAGCCCTTCGCCCTTGGAGATTCGGGCGAGCCAGTTACACTTTCGGGTTGTATGGTTGGACGGCTTCACGCCACTATGGAACTTGCACGGGGCGTCAAGAGTTTGTTCATAGGAGAAAGCCGGCTGCCAAGCCGGCCGGCCGCCCTTGGGCTTCTTGGGCGCGGGCCGCCCCTCAGGTGGCGCGTCTTCGACCATGGCTACCTGCCGGCTAGCGGGAGGCGGCGCAGGGCCTTTGTGCTTCTGGTCATTCTGGTGTTGGCGTCGGCCGGAATCTCCTGCCGGCGTTTGGGGCGCCGGATTAAGCACTTTCCCGGACGCGTCCACCCGGAGCTCGGTCTTCATCGAAGAGTCGGCGGTGGCGTACTTGTCGGCGATGTTCAGGAGCTCGTCGAGGGTAGTCGGCTCGTCGCAAAGGAGCTTGTCCTTGAGGAGGGTGCCCTCTCGGCACCCAGCAGTGAAGTATTCGATGGCTTGCACCTCGTGCACCCCTTCGCAAGAATTGTGGAGCTCGGCCTAACGCGTGAGGTAGTCGCGAGTGGACTCGGTTGGGCCCTGTATGCATAGGGAGAGCTGTCTGGGCTTGGGAGCCCGCTTGTAGGTGCTGGTGAAGTTGTGAACGAAGGCTTCAGTGAAATCTACCTAGCTGTTGATGCTGAGAGGCTTGAGGCTATTGAGCCAAGTCTGTGCCGTGCCTTGCAGCATGAGGGGCACGTACTTCACGGCAACGCACCGGTTACCGTTGGCGATGCTGACGGCTGTGGAGTAGTCGCTCAGCTAGTCTTCCGGCTTCACCGAGCCGTTGTAGTTGGGCGTGTCTCTCGGGAGCGAGAACCCTGTGGGGAAGGGCTCGTCGCGGATGCGGGGGCCAAAACAGGGCAGGCCGACATCGTCTTCTTCTTCTAGCGCCAAGGATCTGGCCAGGCCGTCGGTCCGGTGGCGTGCGTCGTTCTCGCCGACTCCTTCGCGGCGACCTAGCCGGCCGCTGAGAGTCGGGTGCACCACTGGAGGCGGGGTGGGGTATCTCTCTCCACGAGCTCGAGGCGGAGGCGGGCTGCTCCGCCATTCCATGGCTCGGGGACGGCCGTCAGCGTCTCGCTCGATGGAGATTCGGGTCCGGCTTCGGCTGGAAGCCGGCTCTTTCTCGCGCCGCGCGTGGGTGTTGCTCGTAGTCGGCGACCGGGAAGTCGCGCCGTGATCGCGGCACGGGGGAGGGCTCCCCGTGCAGGCGTCGGCTTCATGCCGCTGAGCGGCCGCGTCAATTAGTTGCTGTATGCGCCGCGTCATGTGGGGGAGGTCTTCGGCTTCCAAGCCGTCCAGCTCATCTACGGCCGCCTGGGCGGCGTGCAGGTTCTCGAGCGGAGTGGCGTAGACCAGGCGATCGACTCCAAGCATGTCGGCGATGATGGCGCCACGTTGCCTGACAGCACCAGCTCGGCTTGGGCCAGCCGGGGCCGGCGTGCCGAAGGCGGCACGGTCAGCTTCGCGCTGGTAGGCCTCGGTGAGGCGTCTTACGGAGGCTAGCCGCCGGCCCTCCACGAGGAGGGCGAGGCGGCGTGCCTCCAGTACTTCGTCGTCGGCATCAGCCGGGAGGGGGACGGACAAGTCATGGGCCGCCACGCGCGGGGCGTCGTGGGCGCCCTCGTTGGCCGGGCCGTCATGGCCGATAACCATCGCCTCAGTGGTGACAGTATCGCAATCGCCGGCCGGAGGGAGCGGGTCGTTGTAGATCGCGACGTTGGTGGGGAAGGTGTCGTAGGACGCCGTGTCGGAGTCGACAAGCATCGGGTCGGTGGAGCCAACCGACTCCAAATCTGCAGCAGGCTCGCTGGAGACGTAGAGCTGGCCAAGGAGGTTGGCGAGGTGGTCGGTGCCCGCATCAGAGACGAGCTCATCGGAGATGCGGGCCTTGTTGGAGAGATCGGCGAGGCCGCTCGCCGCGCAGATGTCGGCGACGCCTTGCAGCGCATCGTGGCAAGCGCCATCGGGCGAGCCGGGCTGGCTACGCTCGCGAGGGAGGAAGAGGGTTCCCGTCCAGAACAGGTCTCCGGGCGACGGTGCACCTGGCCCCAAGGTGGGCACCAAATGTCGGGTGGTAGGTGCGACATATGCCAACGGGTGGCTTATCATTGTGGGAGCCAACAAAACATCGCCGGTGCCTGGAAACGGGATAAGGCGAAGACATGCACGCCGGCGGATCTTACCCAGCTTCAGGGCTCTCTGGAGAGATAACACCCGTACTACTGCTCTGCGGGGTCTCCGCAAGGTTACCAAATGAACAGATAGCTACACAATGCTCCTTGAGCTGTTTGGGTGGGAGGAGGAAGAAGGGCACAGCTTGCTTCTTCTCCTTGTATGGTGTCTAAGTCTAACTAGAGAGTCCAACCCTTTGCATGGGTGCACCGGGGGGTTTATATAGGCCTACCCCCCGGGGGTACAATGGTAAACCAGCTGGGAGCGGGGCCCAGCTGTCTGCGACTGTGCTTGCCGGCTTCTGCGCCGGCTGCTGGGGCCCACCGACTGGTGGGTCCCGTCGGCTGCCGGTTCCTTGGTCGACAAGCAGGCCCCACTATCCCGGGCCTGGTCGGTGGCTGGTTACTGTTGCTCCGTGCTATTGACGCAGGCTTGGTCGGGGTAAGCGTGGCTACAGTACCGCCGCCCTGGCGGGCGATTACTGTAGCCCAGCCGTATCTTGTCTCCTTAATGGGCGTCTCCCTCGAGGAGAGTGGCGAGCCGGCTATGGGGGGCTGGCTCTCCATCGGGCCGACTTGGGAGGAGGTGCGTCCGCCTTCGGTATCTCTCTGCCCGAAGGGGCCCACCGCCTCGGGGGCCACGCTGGTGGCCCGTCATGGACGGCGTCGGGGCCGCCGTGGCAACAGTGCCACGCCGGACGGGTCGTGGCCACCCGTACGATGCATTGTACCAGGCGTGCTCCAGGTTTTGGGGGTGGCAGGCTCCACTGTAGCCACACCCCGCTTCATCATCGCGGGGTGGACGAGTACTTTACGGGTACGGCCTTGACTGCTTTATGGGAGCCGGCTTCTTGGAGTCGGCCTCTTTGCAGCCAGCTTCTCGCAGTCGGCCCTCCCACAACTTTCTTCATGAGGGTAAAGGGCGGGCCGCCCCCGAAGCCGGCCTAGAAGATAGCCGGCAGGGGGGAGGCGGCCCCTGGTCTTGAGTCCTCTTGAGAGCCGGACGGGCTCATAATTTTTTTAGATGGGCCGGGGGAAGCCGGCTAGGCTACCCATGGCTATTTACTCCGACAAAAGTTGACGGGGACGAAGGGCTTTGTCAACTTAGTCAATATGAACGATTCTAGCTCAAGTGACCATACGATGTCCATCCAACGGCCGTAGTGCTTCTTCAACCTCTGGTCTTCTTGCTCCAGCCGCCAAAAGCAGCACCAGTCGTGCCGCATGCTCCTACCTCCCGTGGCCGGCTGTGCTGCCGCGGAGGCCTCACTGCCCCCTACTATTCCCACCACTGGCCAGGCCCTGCGGCGACAGCAGCCTCACACCGCAGCCGAACTAGTGAACCCTCATACTCCTCTCCGCGTGGGCTCCCACTGCCGCGTCTTCCCCGGCTCTGCGTCGTCCCCTTCCTATGCCTCGCCGTCGTCCACCACCGTCATGCTCTCCGCGCGGTGTTGTCAACATGGTCAAGGAACGACTTCCATCGGAAGAGTATTGTACGTGGAGAGGCTGACAGCTGGGTCCACGGCCACAACCCAGTTTTTTTGTGATTTGCCAAGTAAGTCGCTTTGTCAGGCCTGTTGGGATGCAAATCTTTCAAGACGAGGAAAGCTTTCATTCGGCTGGCCAAGAAAATGGCCCATCAGTAATGAGAAATGGGATGTACATTTTAAAACACATCAAACCGACAATTTGTTTCAAATATCTTTTTTTCATTTCGAGATTTTAAATTACATTAATTTTTATGCGTGGAGAATTTGTTGGATTTTATACTGATATACATTTATTTTTAAAATCAGTTTGAATGTGAGTCGAAATTTTGGGATTAAAAACAGTTCGGACCACACCGAAATATGCAAAATTTCGTATAATTTTTTAACCGTGGCCACAATATGGGTTGTAATGCTAACAAAAAGAATGAATACTCCCCCTATTAGCTGGGACCCAGTATAGGGGCAGGCAGACTTGTGGGCCTAATAAGTTGGCAGGGATGAAGGGCTTTGTCAACTTAGTTAATATGCACGATTCTAGCTCCAGTGACCGTACGATGTCCATCCAACGGCCATAGTGCTTCTTCAACCTTTGGTCTTCTTGCTCCAGCCGCCCAAACTAGCATCGGTCGTGCCTCGTGCTCCTGCCTCCTATGGCCGGCTGCGATGCGGCGGAGGCCTCACCGCCCCCTACTACTCCCACCGCTGGCCAGGCTATCCCTCTACTCACCCACACCCCCTGTTATTCTGCGGCGACGGCAGCCTCACACCGCAGCGAACCAGTGAACCGTCGTACTCCTCTACGCGTGGGCATCCACTGTCGCGTCTTCCCCGCCTCTGCGTCGTCCCCTTCCTAGGCCTCGCCATCGTCCACCGCCCTGGTGCTCTCGGCGCGGCGTGGTCAACGTGGTCAAGGAACGGCTTCCATCGGACATGGACTGTACGTGGAGAGGCTGATAGCTGGGTCCACGACCGCAGCAAGGAAGTGCCCCCTTATTACGTGCAAAATAATTATTCCTCCACCTAATAGTGGGGACCCACCGGACAGGCCATCGTATTTCACAAAAAAACATTTGCCCCTGACTGCTGGGACCCACCAGCTACATCTTTGCACGCAAGGAAGTGCCCCCTGGCAAAAAAAATGATTCGCCCCCCTGACTATTGGGACCCACCAGCTACATCTTCGCAGGCAAGGAAGTACCTGACAGTCGGGACCCACCTGGTCCAACCGTACGTAGCATTATCATTCTGGTCACGAACGTGTACGTACATATATACTGGTGGATGTAGAGGCGCGCATGTGGCGTAGTAGAGGCGCGTACGTGTCGTAGTTGAGGCGCGCACGTAGCATGTACACGTACATACAGTGGCCAGGGTGCAAGAAAGAAAATACGGCCACGTATGTGTACATACAGGCGGGGTCTCAAACGCCTACTCACGCATACGTATGGCCAGGGCTCGTGTACATGGCTGGGTCGGAACGGAGAAACAGCATCGTCGTCGTGTTCATGGGTAGGCAACAGAATGCGTCGTGTTCATGGGGAGGCAATGGAATGCGTCGTGTTCATCGGGAGGCAACGAAACACGTGGGAGCCAACCAGCTGGGTCGGAACGGAATGTGTGGTCGTGTTCATCGGGAGGGCTTGGACGGAACAGACGATGGAAACGAGGCCTGGCGTATCGCACAACGGAGGAAACGGACCTCCTACGTTCGGAACGGGGTCCTGTTGGTCGGCAGGGGTGTGGCGTACCGCAAAAAGGAGGAAACGAACCTCGTACGGACGAAACGGGGGTCCTGTTGATTGGGAGGGGTGTGGCTTACCGCAAAACGGACGAAACGGAGCTCCTACGGTCGAAATGGGGGTCCTGTTGATCGGGAGGGGTGTGGCGTACCGCAAAACGGACGAAACGGACCTCCTATGGTCGAAACAGGGGTCCTGTTCATTGGGAGGGGTGTGGCGTACTGCAAAACGAGACTCCACGAGATACTGTTCATCTCCACCGTCGACCTCCTCCAGCCTCCACGGGCTACCGTCGACCTCCTCCCGCCTCCACGGGCTCCTGTTCATCCGGCCTCCACCACGTGTTACTCCACCGGCTACTGTTCAACCACCCCTCCACGGGCACCCCTCCACCGTCTACTATTCATCCAGCCCTCCACACCACGGGGTCCTGTTCAACCACCCCTCCACGGGCACCCCTCCACCGTCTACTGTTCATCCAGCCCTCCACCACACCACGGGGTCCTGTTCATCTAGAGGTAACGCCACCGCTCACTATTCATCCACCCCCCCCCCCCCCGCAACGCTCACTGTTCATCCCAGAGGCAGCATCGATCGGCTTCAGTTAGCAGTAGTAGCGAAGGAATCATTCGATCGGGTTCAGTAACACGTAGCCTGAAGTTAGAGCCCAACGCCTCACTCGGGTTCAGTTAGAGCCAAAGCATCGCACACACACGCGCACGTGTATGAGAGAAACGCACATTGCTCGGCCCTCGACCTCCCACCGTAACCGGGAACTCCCCGAAATTTTCCTCACCCTCTCTTCTACCATGGTTTTTTCCATCATGGACGGCCCAAAGAATGTCATGCAGCTGCGTCTCCGGCCCGCCCAGGACGAAAAGCCCATTTTCTGTCATGATTTTTTGTCATAGAAGTAGGAGCCCACCACATCTATGATGATACCGGGTTTTGTCACAATTATCATCATAGAAGTGTCATATGTATGACAGAAAAAAATTCGTTCAGCCCAAAATGTCACGGATGTGTCTTTTTTTGTAGTGCAATGAACAGGATCCCGTTTCGACCGTGGCCAGTCAAACATAAGGCATTGTTGGGCCTCCAAGTGCAGAAGTTTGTAGGACAGTAGCAAATTTCCCTCAAGTGGATGACCTAAGGTTTATCAATCCGTAGGAGGCGTAGGATGAAGATGGTCTCTCTCAAGCAACCCTACAACCAAATAACAAAGAGTCTCTTGTGTCCCCAACACACCCAATACAATGCTAAATTGTATAGGTGCACTAGTTCGGCAAAGAGATGATGATACAAGTGGTATATGGATGGTAGATAAAGGTATTTGTAATATGAAATTACAAAAATAGCAAGGTAACTAATGATAAAAGTGAGCGTAAATGGTATTGCAATGCGTTGAAACAAGGCCTAGGGTTCATACTTTCGCTAGTGCAAGTCCCCTCAACAATAATAACATAATTGGATCACATAACTTTCCCTCAACATGCAACAAAGAGTCGCTCCAAAGTCACTAATAGCGGAGAACGAACGAAGAGATTATGGTAGGGTACGAAACCACCTCAAAGTTATTCTTTCCAATCAATCCGTTGGGCTATTCCTTGAAGGAAATATGCCCTAGAGGCAATAATAAAGTTATTATTTATTTCCTTACATCATGATAAATGTTTATTATTCATGCTAGAATTGTATTAACCAGAAACATAATACATGTGTGAATACATAGACAAACAGAGTGTCACTAGTATGCCTCTACTTGACTAGCTCGTTAATCAAAGATGGTTATGTTTCCTAACCATGAACAAAGAGTTGTTATTTGATTAACGCGATCACATCATTAGTTGAATGATCTGATTGACATGACCCATTCCATTAGCTTAGCACCCGATCGTTTAGTATGTTGCTATTGCTTTCTTCATGACTTATACATGTTCCTATGACTATGAGATTATGCAACTCCCGTTTGCCGGAGGAACACTTTGTGTGCTACCAAACGTCACAACGTAACTGGGTGATTATTAAGGTGCTCTACAGGTGTCTCCAAAGGTAGACGTTGGGTTGGCGTATTTCGAGATTAGGATTTGTCACTCGATTGTCGGAGAGGTATCTCTGGGCCCTCTCGGTAATGCACATCACATAAGCCTTGCAAGCATTACAACTAATAAGTTAGTTGCGAGATGATGTATTACGGAACGAGTAAAGAGACTTGCCGGTAACGAGATTGAACTAGATATTGGATACCGACGATCGAATCTCGGGCAAGTAACATACCTATGACAAAGGGAACAACGTATGTTGTTATGCGGTCTGATGGATAAAGATCTTTGTAGAATATGTAGGAGCCAATATGGGCATCCAGGTCCTGCTATTGGTTATTGACCCGAGACGTGTCTCAGTCATGTCTACATTGTTCTCGAACCGTAGGGTTCGCACGGTTAACATTACGATGACAGTTATTATGAGTTTATACATTTTGATGTACCGAAGTTAGTTCAGAGTCCCGGATGTGATCACGGACATGACGAGGAGTCTCGAAATGGTCGAGACATAAAGATTGATCTATTGGATGACTATATTCGGACACCGGAAGGGCTCCGATGAAGTTTCAGATAAAACTGGAGCACCGGGGGGTTACCGGAACCCCCCGGAGGGTTAATGGGCCTCATGGGCCTAAAGTGGAGAAGAGGAAGGGGCTGCCAGGGCAGGCCGCGCGCCCCCTCTCCCCCTAGTCCGAATTGGACAAGGAGGGAGGGGCGGCGCCCCCCTCTTTCCCTTTCTTCTCCACCAATCCTACTTGGACTAGGAAAAGGGGGGGAGTCCTACTCCCGGTAGGACTAGGACTCCTCCTGCGCCTCCATAGGGCCGGCCGAACCCCTCCCCCTTGGATGCTTTATATACAGAGGCAAGGGGGCACCCTAGAACACACAATTGATCAACGTGATCGTTCCTTAGCCGTGTGTGGTGCCCCCTTCCACCATATTCCACCTCGGTCATATTGTTGTAGTGCTTAGGCGAAGCCCTGCGTCGGTAGAACATCATCATCGTCACCACACCGTTGTGCTGACGGAACTCATCCCCGAAGCTTTGCTGGATCAGAGCCCAGGGAGCGTCATCGAGCTGTACGTGTCCTAAGAACTCGGAGGTGCCGGAGTAACGGTGCCTGGATCGGTCGGATCAGGAAGGCGTACGACTACGTCCTCTACGTTGTGTCAATGCTTCCGCTTTGGTCTACGAGGGTACGTAGACAACACTCTCCCCTCTCGTTGCTATGCATCACCATGATCTTGCGTGTGCGTAGGAAATTTTTTGAAATTACTACGTTCCCCAACAGTGGCATCCGAGCCTAGGTTTTATGGTTTGATGTTATATGCACGAGTAGAACACAAATGAGTTGTGGGCGATATAAGTCATACTGCCTACGAGCATGTCATACTTTGGTTCGGCGGTATTGTTGGATGAAGCGGCCCGGACCGACATCACGTGTACGCTTACGCGAGACCGGTTCTCCCGACGTGCTTTGCACAAAGGTGGCTTGCGGTTGACTATTTCTCCAACTTTAGTTGAACCGAGTGTGGCTACGCCCGGTCCTTGCGAAGGTTAAAACGGCATCAACTTGACAAACTATCGTTGTGGTTTTGATGCGTAGGTAAGATTGGTTCTTGCTTAAGCCCGTAGCAGCCACGTAAAACATGCAACAACAAAGTAGAGGACGTCTAACTTGTTTTTGCAGGGCATGTTGTGATGTGATATGGTCAAGACATGATGCTAAATTTTATTGTATGAGATGATCATGTTTTGTAACCAAGTTATCGGCAACAGGCAGGAGCTATATGGTTGTCGCTTTATTGTATGCAATGCAATCGCGCTGTAATGCTTTACTTTATCACTAAGCGGTAGCGATAGTCGTGGAAGCATAAGATTAGCGAGATGACAACGATGCTACGATGGAGATCAAGGTGTCGCGCCGGTGACGATGGTGATCATGACGGTGCTTCGGTGATGGAGATCACAAGCACAAGATGATGATGGCCATATCATATCACTTATATTGATTGCATGTGATGTTTATCTTTTATGCATCTTATCTTGCTTCGATTGACGGTAGCATTATAAGATGATGTCTCACCAAATTATCAAGAAGTGTTCTCCCTGAGTATGCACCATTGCCAAAGTTCGTCGTGCCCAGACACCACGTGATGATCGGGTGTGATAAGCTCTACGTCCTTCTACAACGGGTGCAAGCCAGTTTTGCACACGCAGAATACTCAGGTTAAACTTGACGAGCCTAGCATATGCAGATATGGCCTTGGAACACGGAGACCGAAAGGTCGAGTGTGAATCATATAGTAGATATGATCAACATAATGATGTTCACCATTGAAAACTAATCCATTTCACGTGATGATCGGTTATGGTTTAGTTGATCATGTGATCACTTAGAAGATTAGAGGGATGTCTATCTAAGTGGGAGTTCTTAAGTAATTTGATTAATTGAACTTAAATTTATCATGAACTTAGTACCTGATAGTATCTTGCTTATGTATGTTTGATTGTAGATAGATGGCCCATGCTGTTGTTCCTATGAATTTTAATGCGTTCCTTGAGAAAGCAAAGTTGAAAGATGATGGTAGCAATTACACGGACTGGGTCCGTAACTTGAGGATGATCCTCATTGCTGCACAGAAGAATTACGTCCTGGAAGCACCGCTGGGTGCGAAGCCTGCTGCTGGAGCAACACCAGATGTTATGAACGTCTAGCAGAGCAAAGCTGATGACTACTCGATAGTTCAGTGTGCCATGCTTTACGGCTTAGAATCGGGACTTGAGCGACGTTTTGAACGTCATGGAGCATATGAGATGTTCCAGGAGTTGAAGTTAATATTTCAAGCAAATGCCCGGATTGAGAGATATGAAGTCTCCAATAAGTTCTATAGCTGTAAGATGGAGGAGAATAGTTCTGTCAGTGAGCATATACTCAAAATGTCTGGGTATAATAATCACTTGATTCAGATGGGAGTTAATCTTCCAGATGATTGCGTCATTGACAGAATTCTCTAATCACTGCCACCAAGCTACAAGAGCTTCGTGATGAACTATAATATGCAAGGGATGAATAAGACTATTCCCGAGCTCTTCGCAATGCTGAAAGCTGCGGATGTAGAAATCAAAAAGGAGCATCAAGTGGATGGTCAACAAGACCACTAGTTTCAAGAAAAAGGGCAAAGGGAAGAAGAAGGGGAACTTCAAGAAGAACAGCAAGCAAGTTGCTGCTCAAGAGAAGAAACCCAAGTCTGGACCTAAGCCTGAAACTGAGTGCTTCTACTGCAAGCAGACTGGTCAATGGAAGCGGAACTGCCCCAAGTATTTGGCGGATAAGAAGGATGGCAAGGTGAACAAAGGTATATGTGATATACATGTTATTGATGTGTACCTTACTAGAGCTCGCAGTAGCACCTGGGTATTTGATACTAGTTTTGTTGCTAATATTTGCAACTCAAAACAGGGACTACGTATTAACCGAGCACTGGCAAAGGACGAGGTGACGATGCGCGTGGGAAATGGTTCCAAAGTCGACGTGATCGCGGTCGGCACGCTACCTCTACATCTACCTTTGGGATTAGTATTAGACCTAAATAATTGTTATTTGGTGCCAGCATTAAGCATGAACATTATATCTGGATCTTGTTTGATGCGAGACGGTTATTCATTTAAATCAGAGAATAATGGTTGTTCTATTTATATGAGTAATATCTTTTATGGTCATGCACCTTTGAAGAGTGGTCTATTTTTGATGAATCTCGATAGTAGTAACACACATATTCATAATGTTGAAGCCAAAAGATGCAGAGTTGATAATGATAGTGCAACTTATTTGTGGCACTGCCGTTTAGGTCATATCGGTATAAAACGCATGAAGAAACTCCATACTGATGGACTTTTGGAACCACTTGATTATGAATCACTTGGTACTTGTGAACCGTGCCTCATGGGCAAGATGACTAAAACACCGTTCTCCGGTACTATGGAGAGAGCAACAGATTTATTGGAAATCATACATACCGATGTATGTGGTCCGACGAATATTGAGGCTCGTGGCGGATATCGTTATTTTCTCACCTTCACAGATGACTTAAGTAGATATGGGTATATCTACTTAATGAAACACAAGTCTGAAATATTTGAAAAGTTCAAAGAATTTCAGAGTGAAGTTGAAAATCATCGTAACAAGAACATAAAGTTTCTACGATCTGATCGTGGTGGAGAATATTTGAGTTACGAGTTTGGTGTACATTTGAAACAATGCGGAATAGTTTCGCAACTCACGCCACCCGGAACACCACAGCGTAATGGTGTGTTCGAACGTCGTAATCGTACTTTACTAGATATGGTGCGATCTATGATGTCTCTTACTGATTTAGCGCTATCGTTTTGGGGTTATGCTTTAGAGACGGCCACATTCACGTTAAATAGGGCACCATCAAAATCCGTTGAGACGACGCCTTATGAACAATGGTTTGGCAAGAAACCAAAGTTGTCGTTTCTTAAAGTTTGGGGCTGCGATGCTTATGTGAAAAAGCTTCAACCTGATAAGCTCGAACCCAAATCGGAGAAATGTGTCTTCATAGGATACCCAAAGGAGACTGTTGGGTACACCTTCTATCACAGATCCGAAGGCAAGACATTCGTTGCTAAGAATGGATCATTTCTAGAGAAGGAGTTTCTCTCGAAAGAAGTGAGTGGGAGGAAAGTAGAACTTGACAAGGTAACTGTACCTACTCCCTTATTGGAAAGTAGTACATCACAGAAATCTGTTTCTGCGACACCTACACCAATTAGTGAGGAAGCTAATGATAATGATCATGAAACTTCAGGACAAGATACTACTGAACCTCGTAGATCAACCAGAGTGAGAACCGCGCTAGAGTGGTACGGTAATCCTGTTCTGGAAATCATGCTACTAGATCATGATGAACCTACGAACTATGAAGAAGCGATGGTGAGCCCAGATTCCGCAAAATGGCTTGAAGCCATGAAATCTGAGATAGGATCCATGTATGAGAACAAAGTCTGGACTTTGGTTGACTTGCCCGATGGTCGGCAAGCAATAGAGAATAAATGGATCTTCAAGAAGAAGACTGACGCTGGCGGTAATGTTACTGTCTACAAAGCTCGACTTGTCGCAAAAGGTTTTCGACAAGTTCAAGGGGTTGACTACGATGAGACCTTCTCACCCGTAGCGATGCTTAAGTCCGTCCGAATCATGTTAGCAATTTCCGCATTTTATGATTATGAAATTTGGCAGATGGATGTCAAAACTGCATTCCTAAATGGATTTCTGGAAGAAGAGTTGTATATGATGCAACCGCAAGGTTTTGTCGATCCAAAGGGAGCTAACAAAGTGTGCAAGCTCCAGCGATCCATTTATGGACTGGTGCAAGCCTCTCGGAGTTGGAATAAACGCTTTGATAGTGTGATCAAAGCATTTGGTTTTATACAGACTTTCAGAGAAGCCTGTCTTTACAAGAAAGTGAGTGGGAGCTCTGTAGCATTTCTGATATTATATGTGGATGACATATTACTGATTGGAAATGATATAGAATTTCTGGATAGCATAAAGGGATACTTGAATAAGAGTTTTTCAATGAAAGACCTCGGTGAAGCTCCTTACATATTAGGCATAAAGATCTATAGAGATAGATCAAGACGCTTAATTGGACTTTCACAAAGCACATACCTTGACAAGATTTTGAAGAAGTTCAAAATGGATCAAGCAAAGAAAGGATTCTTGCCTATGTTACAAGGTGTGAAGTTGAGTCAGACTCAATGCCCGAACACTGCAGAAGATAGAGAGAAAATGAAAGATGTTCCCTATGCTTCAACCATAGGCTCTATCATGTATGCAATGCTGTGTACCAGACCTGATGTGTGCCTTGCTATAAGTCTAGCAGGGAGGTACCAAAGTAATCCAGGAATGGATCACTGGACAGCGGTCAAGAACATCCTGAAGTACCTCTAAAGGACTAAGGATATGTTTCTCGTATATGGAGGTGACAAAGAGCTCGTCGTAAACGGTTACATTGATGCAAGCTTTGACACTGATCCGGACGATTCTAAATCGCAAACCGGATACGTGTTTACATTAAACGGTGGAGCTGTCAGTTGGTGCAGTTCTAAACAAAGCGTTGTGGCGGGATCTACATGTGAAGCGGAGTAGATAGCTGCTTTGTAAGCAGCAAACGAAGGAGTCTGGATGAAGGAGTTCATATCTGATCTAGGTGTCATACCTAGTGCATCGGGTCCGATGAAAATCTTTTGTGACAATACTGGTGCAATTTCCTTGGCAAAGGAATCCAGATTTCACAAGAGAACCAAACACATCAAAATACGCTTCAATTCCATCCGGGATCTAGTCCAGGTGGGAGACATAGAGATTTGCAAGATACATACGGATCTGAATGTTGGAGACTCGTTGACTAAGCCTCTTCCACGAGCAAAACATGATCAGCACCAAGGCTCCATGGGTGTTAGAATCATTACTGTGTAATCTAGATTATTGACTCTAGTGCAAGTGGGAGACTGAAGGAAATATGCCCTAGAGGCAATAATAAAGTTATTATTTATTTCCTTACATCATGATAAATGTTTATTATTCATGCTAGAATTGTATTAACCGAAACATAATACATGTGTGAATACATAGACAAACAGAGTGTCACTAGTATGCCTCTACTTGACTAGCTCGTTAATCAAAGATGGTTATGTTTCCTAACCATGAACAAAGAGTTGTTATTTGATTAACGAGATCACATCATTAGTTGAATGATCTGATTGACATGACCCATTCCATTAGCTTAATTAGCACCCGATCGTTTAGTATGTTGCTATTGCTTTCTTCATCACTTATACATGTTCCTATGACTATGAGATTATGCAACTCCCGTTTGCCGGAGGAACACTTTGTGTGCTACCAAACGTCACAACGTAACTGGGTGATTATAAAGGTGCTCTACAGGTGTCTCCAAAGGTAGATGTTGGGTTGGCGTATTGGAGATTAGGATTTGTCACTCCGATTGTCGGAGAGTTATCTCTGCGCCCTCTCGGTAATGCACATCACATAAGCCTTGCAAGAATTACAACTAATAAGTTAGTTGTGAGATGATGTATTATGGAACAAGTAAAGAGACTTGTCAGTAACGAGATTGAACTAGGTATTGGATACCGACGATCGAATCTCGGGCAAGTAACATACCGATGACAAAGGGAACAACGTATGTTGTTATGCGGTCTGACCGATAAAGATCTTCGTAGAATATGTAGGAGCTAATATGGGCATCCAGGTCCCGCTATTGGTTATTGACCGGAGATGTGTCTCGGTCATGTCTACATTGTTTTCAAACCATAGGGTCCGCACGCTTAACGTTACGATGACAGTTATTATGAGTTTATACATTTTGATGTACCGAAGTTTGTTCAGAGTCCCGGATGTGATCACGGACATGACGAGGAGTCTCGAAATCGTCGAGACATAAAGATTGATATATTGGATGACTATATTCGGACACCGTAAGGGTTCCGATGAAGTTTCGGATAAAACCGGAGCACCGGGGGGTTACCGGAACCCCCCGGGGGGTTAATGGGACTCATGGGCCTAAAGTGGAGAAGAGGAAGGGGCTGCCAGGGCAGGCCACGCGCCCCCTCTCCCCCTAGTCCGAATTGGACAAGGAGGGAGGGGCGGCGCCCCCCTCTTTCCCTTTCTTCTCCACCAATCCTACTTGGACTAGGAAAAGGGGGGGAGTCCTACTCCCGGTAGGAGTAGGACTCCTCCTGCACCTCCATAGGGCCGGCCAAACCCCTCCCCCTTGGATCCTTTATATACGGAGGCAAGGGGGCACCCTAGAACACACAATTGATCAACGTGATCATTCCTTAGCCGTGTGCGGTGCCCCTTCCACCATATTCCACCTCGGTCATATCGTTGTAGTGCTTAGGCGAAGCCCTGCGTCGGTAGAACATCATCATCATCACCATGCCATTGTGCTGACGGAACTCATCCCCAAAGCTTTGCTGGATCGGAGCCTAGGGAGCGTCATCGAGCTGTACGTGTGCTAAGAACTCGGAGGTGCCGGAGTAACGGTGCTTGGATCGGTCGGATCGGGAAGACGTACGACTACTTCCTCTATGTTGTGTCAACGCTTCCGCTTCGGTCTACGAGGGTATGTAGACAACACTCTCCCCTCTCGTTGCTATGCATCACCATGATCTTGCGTGTGCGTAGGAAATTTTTTGAAATTACTACGTTCCCCAACATTCCTATAAGTGTCACAAACAGCCCTAGAGTTCGTACTAGAATAACACCTTAAGACACAAATCAACCAAAACCCTAATGTCACCTAGATACTCCAATGTCACCTCAAGTATCCGTGGGTATGATTATACGATATGCATCACACAATCTCAGATTCATCTATTCAACCAACACAAAGGACCTCAAAGAGTGCCCCAAAGTTCCTACCGGAGAATCATGACGAAAACGTGTGCCAACCCCTATGCATAGGTTCATGGGCGGAACCCGCAAGTTGATCACCAAAACATACATCAAGTGAATCACATGGTATCTCATTGTCACCACAGATACGCACGGCAAGACATACATCAAGTGTTCTCAAATCTTTAAAGACTCAATCCGATAAGATAACTTCAAAGGGGAAACTCAATTCATTACAAGAGAGTAGAGGGGGAGAAAACATCATAGGATCCAACTATAATAGCAAAGCTCGCGATACATCAAGATCGTACCACCTCAAGAACACGAGAGAGAGAGATCAAACACATAGCTACTGGTACATACGCTCAGCCCCGAGGGGGAACTACTCCCTCCTCGTCATGGAGAGCACCGGGATGATGAAGATGGCCACCGGAGAAGGATTGCCCCCTCCGGCAGGGTGCTAGAATGGGTCTAGATTGGTTTTCGGTGGCTACGGAGGCTTCTGGTGGCGGAACTCCCGATCTATTGTGCTCCCAGATGTTTTTAGGGTATATGGAGATATATAGGCGGAAGAAGTACGTCAGGGGGGCCACGAGGGTGGAGGGCGCGCCCTTGGGGGGTGGGCGCGCCCCCTACCTCGTGGCCTCCTCGAAGCTTCCCTCACATGCACTTCAAGTCTTCTGGGCTTCTTTCCTTCCAAAAATGAGTTCCATGAAGTTTCAGGTCAATTGGACTCCGTTTGATTTTCCTTTTCTTCGAAACCCTAAAACAAGGTAAAAACAGAAACTGGCACTAGGCTCTGGGTTAATAGGTTAGTCCCAAAAATGATATAAAAGTGTATAATAAATCCCATAAACATCCAAAACAGTAGATAATATAGCATGGAGCAATAAAAAATTATAGATATGTTGGAGACGTATCAGCATCCTCAAGCTTAATTCCTGCTCGTCTTCGAGTAGGTAAATGATAAAAACAGAATTTTTGATGCGGAGTGCTACTTAGCATAATTTTAATGTAATTCTTCTTAATTGTGGTATGAATATTCAGATCCAAAAGATTCAAGACAAAAGTTCATATTGACATAAAAATGATAATACTTCAAGCATACTAACAAAGTAATCATGTCTTCTCAAAATAAGATGGCCAAAGAAAGCTATCCCTACAAAATCATATAGTCTGGCTATGCTCCATCTTCACCGCACAAAATATTTAAATCATGCACAACCCCGATGACAAGCCAAGAAATTGTTTCATACTTTTAATGTTCTCAAACCCTTTTCAATCCTCACACAATACATGAGCGTGAGCCATGCACATAGCACTATAGGTGGAATAGAATGGTGGTTGTGGAGAAGATAAAGAGGGAGAAGATAGTCTCACATCAACTAGGCGTATCAATGGGCTATGGAGATGCCCATCAATAGATATCAATGTGAGTGAGTAGGGATTGCCATGCAACGGATGCACTAGAGCTATAAGTGTATGAAAGCTCAACAAAAGAAACTAGTGGGTGTGCATCCAACTTGCTTGCTCACGAAGACCTAGGGCATTTTGAGGAAGCCCATCATTGGAATATACAAGCCAAGTTCTATAATTAAAGATTCCCACTAGTATATCAAAGTGACAAAACACGAGACTCTCTATCATGAAGATTTTGAAGCACAAGTGTGGAAAAAAATGATGGTAGCATTGCCCCTTTTATTTATTTTCCTTTTTTGGGCCTTCTTTTTTTGTTTGGCCTTTCTCTTTTTCGGGGACAATGCTCTATTGAATGATGATCATCACACTTCTATTTATTTACAACTCAATCATTACAACTCGATACTAGAACAAAGTATGACTCTATATGGATGCCTCCGGCGGTGTACCGGGATATGCAATGAATCAAGAGTGAAAAGTATGAAAGAATTATGAATGGTGGCTTTGCAACAAATACTATGTCAACTACATGATCATGCTAGCAATATGACAATGATGAATGTGTCATAATAAACTGGATGGTGGAAAGTTGCATGGCAATATATCTCGGAATGGCTTTGGAAATGCCATAATAGGTAGGTATGGTGGCTGTTTGAGGAAGGTATATGGTGGGTGTATGATACTGGCCAAAGGTGCACGGTACTAGAGAGGCTAGAAAAGGTGGAAGGGTGAGAGTGCATATAATCCATGGACTGAACATTAGTCATAAAGAACTCATATACTTATTGCAAAAGTCTACAGGTTATCAAAGCAAAGTATTGCGCGCATGCTCCTAGGGGGATAGATTGGTAGGAAAAGACCATCACTCGTCCCCGACCGCCACTCATAAGGAAGACAATCAATAAATAAATCATGCTCCGACTTCATCACATAATGGTTCACCATACGTGCATGCTACGGGAATCACAAACTTCAACACAAGTATTTCTCAAATTCATAACCACTCAACTAGCATGAATCTAATATCACCATCTCCATATCTCAAAACAATTATCAAGTATCAAACTTCTCATAGTATTCAAGACACTCATAAGAGAATTTTATTATTCTTGAATACCTAGCATATTAGGATTTTAAGCAAATTACCATGCTATTTAAGACTCTCAAAATAAGTGAAGCATGAGAGTTCATCTATTTCTTCAAAATAAAACTACCACCATGCTCTAAAAGATATAAATGAAGCACTAGAGAAAATGACAAACTACTCCGAAAGATTTAAGTGAAGACCAATGAGTAGTCGAATAATAATGAAACTATGTGAAGACTCTATAACATTTAAGAATTTCTGTGGGGATCACCGAATGCATGTGTACAGTGATCCCAGAGATCGATGCTCACTGAACACACAGAAGCTGAATAACAAGAGTCTTACATCCATACATACCGTCTTACACAATTTATGACCATTATGGTCAAGTCCTACATAGATAAAGCCTTAAGGGCTGACCATCAAATAAAACATAAGCATCGGAAATCTTCGTCGATAAGTAGAACCCACGCCATCTGCCTTAACCCTACAGGCATTCTGACTGGGAAACGTCCTAGTTCGCATGTTCATCTCCAAAGAATTCTTCTTCGAACTCCTGTTCTTCCATGCCTGGCCAATTAAATAACCAGTGGCAAGCCAATGAGTACTTTGAATGTACTCGCAAGCTACCCACGTTTTGGTTCAAGGTACAAAAATGCATGATATAGGTAAATTTTTGCGGAAAGCTAGTTTTGAGTGCAATGACATGTTCAACAACTTGTAAGACATGCATCGGGAGAATTCAATTAACCATGAGGATAGGTTACAGATATCAACATAAAAGGAGTGGGCACCAACCCAACTCAATCATGTCAAGTCCTTTGACTTGACCCAAGTAGTTCTTCCCACTTATCCAAACACACACACTGGTTTGTAAACATGTGGACGTAGCCCAAGAGCGGTTACCCAACTATCCTTGACCATGGACACGGCTATTCGAATAGTTTTACACTCTGTAGAGGTTGCACACTTTACCCACAAGATCCGGGGAACTTCCGTGACATCCACGACCCGCGGTACCACAAGTACCCGCAGTAAGCACCCGATCACTATCTTTCACTAGACGACACTAACAAGGAGCCCACTTGTTGTTCCGTATCCTCACGATGTACATCATACGAGGCTCACTCGAGATCGTATCATCCGAGAGGGGACACAACGGTGTATCCGGTGCCCTGTGAAAACAGTCATGGCCGCCCTACCTGGCACGACCCGGTCCGGAGAGAGCGCACCAACAACTCTCCCATCACTAGTAATGCAGGCTCCAAGCTAGCATCGGCCTAGGTAATCAATAATGCCCTTTCCCATACAAGGGTAGAGTGGTTGCGCATGTAAGGTTGGAATAACGGTCGCAACTTAAACCAATCCGTTTTTAAAAGCAACACACACCCACTTGCCTCGGTACACCACTTCGTCATCAAGTGGTTACCCAACTCATCATCTCCCTCAGGCATAAGTGGCACCCGACGGGGTTTTCGAAAAGTCCTTTCAAAATACTTTGTCTCCATCACCATGCATATACCCGTCCCTTTTTGCGTAGCGCCACTTTAGCATCCTATATATTCCCATCGGCATAACCCTCATAAGGAGGTAGGGTCATTCATAATGCAAGTATCAACGAGGGGGGGGGGATGAAGGCAACCCATCGTAGTGGCTACCCTCTCATCATGATTTCGATGCAACAATAATAAAGTGCTATATGAAATGCATAAAAAGGGTTTCATAGACATGGTCAAAGGGCTGCTTGCCTGGCTCAACAACGTCTTTTGGGTCTTCAAAGTCTTCTGGTCCAACTCCTTCATCAGCAACGCAATCTATCGTCGCAAAATAATAACGAGAAAATAAGGCAATAATAAAACAGAAAAACCAAAGTGCTCAAAAAAATGTCAACTTATTTTTGTAAAATACTAGGTGGAAAACTAAGAAGGGGAAAATTCCTAGTTTTGGTTTTGGAGTAGCAGAATAGGAGAAATGTTTTTACAAAGGCATATTTAAATGCTTAAAATCACATTTAAATATTTACAGTGAAGAAAAGGTTGTTGGATTTGAATGAAAGTTGCACCATGAATAGGTGGGATTATTACAAGAATTTAGGAGTTGGAATTATTGCATTTGGATTAATATTTAATCCTGTGGAATTTTTGCAAGTTTTCAGAAAAAGAAAAAAGGGGAAGAAGCACTGTGCCTGCTGAGCCAGAACAGCCGCAGCGCAGCAGGCCCAGCCAGAGAGGCGGCCGAGCGCACTGTTGCACGCGCGCGCGCCAGGTTTAAACCTGACGGGCGGGGCCCAGGCGTCAGCGAGAGAGAGAGGGGCGATGGAGGGGAGAGGCTGACAGGCGGGGCCCGCCTGTCATCCCTAACCCCGAGTCCAGGCGGCCGGCGAGCTCACCGGCGATGATGCAGGGCACGGCGAGGTCGGGCGAGGGCACAGCTGGGCTCAGCGTCGTGTTGCCATTCGGGTGGAGGTGGTGGATGTCACCGGAGTGGCCTGGTTCACCGGTGATGAGGTTCGCGGTGGAGGAGCTTCGGGTGGTGGTCGTTCCGGTGGACTCCGGCTGCAAACGAGGCGGGGAAGAGAGGGGAAATGATCAGTGGGGGACGGCGGTCTCAGATCGGGGCAGAGGAGGAGCGGGGGAGGCCTGTACCTCGCGGACTCCGGTGAGCCAAAGCGGCGGAGCTCGGGCTCGTCTAGAGAGGGGTGAGTGGTGCAGGGGGGTGTTTAGGGGAGTGAGAGAGCGAGTGGTGAGGAGAGAAGGGCTCGGGGAGGCCTTTATATAGGCGAACGGCGAGGTCTAGTAGACCCGTGCGCCGGCGAGCTCACGCTCATCGCTGTAGGGCTCGGGAGGGGCTGGCGCCGTGTCTGGGGCATTCCTGGGCGTGGACTACACCGAGAGAGATAGAGAGAGGGAGTGGGGAGAGGTCAGAGGCGCCGCGCGTGTGAGCTCGCTCACTAGAGCTCTTGGGCGGCCGATGCGCGTGCAAGCAGGGGCAGGAGAGAGAGAGGGAGGAGGGGGCCGACCAGCTGTCATGTCCCAGACGCCGTGGCGTCTCGTCGGGCGCGCTGGGGAGGCCTGAGGTGGCCGGAAGTGGCTGGAAGGGGGCAGCTATAGTGCGGGGGCGCACTTTAGCGCGCTCTAGAGCGTGCAAATGGCCGGCATGCCATTTTTTATGCCTTGTGGGCGCGGCCAACCGTGTCCAGTAGCTCGAGGGAGGAGTAAAGAAAGGGGGGAGAGCATAGGATGCCATGGATGGCGACTGGAGTGAGGAGGGAGGTGAGGAAGAGGGGTACAGGGGCTGTCCAGAGAGAGAAAGTGAGGGTTTCACCCCCAAATAGTTGATCTGAGGTCTTTCCATTGCTAATGGAGGTATAAGGTGACTAGATTAAGCTCTGGTAAAAAGTTGAGCTTGCCAAGAATAGTGGAAGGGGTCAAAACAGTGGTTTTTGTAAAATGGCAGAAGGTGTTTGATAAGGGTTTGGGCAACACAATGAACTCCAATTGCCATGATACTTAACAGGATGGAATGACACTTAGAAAAAGGGTGTGCCACCAAATTTGAGCTCATTTGGGCAAAGTAGCCAATGCAACTTTTGTAAACCCTATAAATCAACAGAAAGGGGTTTGTGTAGATCTAGTCATGCACAACCATTCTCCTTCATGCACCACTTGGTGTAGTGTCATCATTTGGTCATCTGAACATGCTCACAAAAGTTGGGGTCAAGGAGAGAAAGTTGGTAGTACAAACTTGCTCAAATTTGGTTCTGAACAGAAAGGGTTATGGGGCATTTTGGTGGACCAAAATGACCTTGATTGAAGTGAGGCTTTGCAAGATCATCACAATATGCATTTGTGACTTGCTGGATTTTCTTGGATTTTATTGAAAATATTTCCTGTAGAAATATTCCAAATCCTTGAAATGAGCAAAAATGGTTTTGGGAGGTTTTGTCCAATATTTTGAACATGACCATGTGTTGAAACTCTTATATATGGGAAATATATGTCCACTGAGTTTCCCTAAATTTTCTCAAATATTTTTAAAATAATAAAATAATTTTTCCCTATTAAAGACCATTTCTGGCCTTAAGAAAAAGCCTTTAAATAAAATAGGAAAATAACTTTTAAAATTATATTTTTGGGGTTTATGGGAATCCTATATCTAATAGGTTTCAAATATACTTTTTGAAATATTTTTCATACCCCAAATTAGGTACTTGCAGTGCAAACCTCAATCCAGGGGGTTTTGGAAAACTAATTTTTAAAAATACTATTTGGCCAAATTATTTTTGTAAGAAAATACTATATTGCTCTATACACATGGCATGATCATTGGGCAGAAGTTTGGGGCAAGGAGATGAAGTATAGGGGGTGGAGTTGTGTTGACTTAAAAGAGCACTTGAAAAGCATAGAGAGAAAACCAACTCCAAATAAAAGCCAAATAATGCAAAAGTTTTTGTTGGTCCAAATTTTCATGCTTTATTAATGCAAATGAAGAGTTACAAAATGCAGGGTGTGACAATTTCAGAACTTGGTATTTTATTCAAACAGCAAGCAAAACTAAATAAAATAAAATGATGCTCCAAGCAAAACACATATCATGTGGCGAATAAAAATATAGCTTGAAGTAAAGTTACCGATGAACGAAGACGAAAGAGGGGATGCCTTCCGGGGCATCCCCAAGCATAGGATCTTGTATATCCTTGAATGTTACCTTGGGGTGCCTTGGGAATCCCCAAGCTTAGGCTCTTGCCACTCCTTATTCCATAGTCCATCGAATCCTTACCCAAAACTTGAAAAGTTCACAACACAAAACATAACAGAAAACTCGTAAGCTCTGTTAGAATAAGAAAGTAAATCACCACTTCGAGGTACTGTAGTGAACTCATTCTTTATTTATATTGGTTTTAAACCTACTGTATTCCAACTTCTCTATGGTTTATAAACTATTTTACTAGCCATAGATTCATCAAATAAGTAAACAACACATGAAAAACAGAATCTGTCAAAAACAGAACAGTCTGTAGTAATCTGGATCAAACGTATACTTTTGGAACTCATAAAATTATCAAATAAGTTGCTGGACATGAGGAATTTATATATTAATCATCTTCAAAAATAATTAACTAAATAGCACTCCCCAAATAAAAATGGCAGCACTTTTAGTGAGCGCTAAAGTTTCTGTTTTTTACAGCATGATCAACAAGACTTTTCCCAAGTCTTCCCAAAGGTTCTACTTGGCACAAACACTAATTAAAAGCATAAAACAACATATAAACAGAGGCTAGATGAATTATTTATTACTAAACAGCAGCAAAAAGCAAGAAATAAAAATAAAATTGGGTTGCCTCCCAACAAGCGCTATCGTTTAACGCCCCTAGCTAGGCATGATGATTTCAATCATGCTCACATAAAAGATAAGAATTGAAACATAACAAGAGCATCATGAAGCATATGACAAGCACATTTAAGTCTAACCCTCTTCCTATGCATAGGGATTTTGTGAGCAAACAACTTGTGGGGACAAGAATCAACTTGCATAGGAAGGTAAAACAAGCATAGCTTCAAAACTTTAAGCACATAGAGAGGAAACTTGATATTATTGCAATCCTACAAGCATATATTCCTCCCTCATAATAATTTTCAGTAGCATCACGAATGAATTCAACAATATAACCATCACATAAAGCATTCTTTTCATGGTCTACAAGCATAGAAATTTTATTACTCTCCACATAAGCAAATTTCTTCTCATGAATAGCAGTGGGAGCAAGCTCAACAAAATAATTATCATGTGAGGCATAATCCAATTGAAAACTAAAATCATGATGAAAGGTTTCACGGATATCATTATTATTTATAGCATACAATTCATCACAATAATCATCATAGATAGCAACTTTGTTCTCATAATCAATTGGAACCTCTTTCGGAATAGTGGATTCATCACAAAATAAAGTCATGACCTCTCCAAATCCACTTTCATCAATATAATAATCATAAATAGGAGGCATGCTTTCATCATAATAAATTTGCTCATCAAAACTTGGGGGACAAAAAATATCATCTTCATCAAACATAGCTTCCCCAAGCTTGTGGCTTTGCATATCATTAGCATCATAGATATTCAAGGAATTCATACTAACAGCATTGCAATCACGCTCATCATTCAAATATTTAGTGCCAAACATTCTAATGCATTCTTATTCTAGCACTTGAGAAAAATTATTGGAATCCTTATTTTCATGATAGATATTAAAAGATGAAGCATATGAGGTAACCTTAATTCCATTTTTTGTAATATTCTTTTATAAACTAAACTAGTGATAAAACAAGAAACTAAAAGACTCGATTACAAGATCTAAAGATATACCTTCAAGCTCTAACCTCCCCGGCAACGGCGCCAGAAAAGAGGTTGATGTCTACTACACAACCTTCTTCTTGTAGACGTTGTTGGGCCTCCAAGTGCAGAGGTTTGTAGGATAGTAGCAAATTTCCCTCAAGTGGATGACCTAAGGTTTATCAATCTGTAGGAGGCGTAGGATGAAGATGTTCTCTCTCAAGCAACCCTGCAACCAAATAACAAAGAGTCTCTTGTGTCCCCAACACACCCAATACAATGCTAAATTGTATAGGTGCACTAGTTCGGCGAAGAGATGGTGATACAAGTGGTATATGGATGGTAGATAAAGGTATTTGTAATCTGAAATTATAAAAACAGCAAGGTAATGATAAAAGTGAGCGTAAATGGTATTGCAATGCGTTGAAACAAGGCCTAGGGTTCATACTTTCGCTAGTGCAAGTCCTCTCAACAATAATAACACAATTGGATCACATAACTTTCCCTCAACATGCAACAAAGAGTCGCTCCAAAGTCACTAATAGTGGAGAACGAACGAAGAGATTATGGTAGGGTACGAAACCACCTCAAAGTTATTCTTTCCAATCAATCCGTTGGGCTATTCCTATAAGTGTCACAAACAGCCCTAGAGTTCATACTAGAATAACACCTTAAGAAACAAATCAACCAAAACCCTAATGTCACCTAGATACTCCAATGTCACCTCAAGAATCCGTGGGTATGATTATACGATATGCATCACACAATCTCAGACTCATCTATTCAACCAACACAAAGGACCACAAAGAGTGCCCCAAAGTTCCTACCGGAGAATCACAACCAAAACGTGTGACAACCCCTATGCATAGGTTCATGGGCGGAACCCACAAGTTGATCACCAAAACATACACCAAGTGAATCACGTGGTATCCCATTGTCACCACAGATACGCACGGCAAGACATACATCAAGTGTTCTCAAATCTTTAAAGACTCAATCCGATAAGATAACTTCAAAGGGGAAACTCAATTCATTACAAGAGAGTAGAGGGGGGAGTAAACATCATAGGATCCAACTATAATAGCAAAGCTCGCGATACATCAAGATCGTACCACCTCAAGAACATGAGAGAGAGAGAGATCAAACATATAGCTACTAATACATACCCTCAGCCCCGAGGGGGAACTACTCCCTCCTCGTCATGGATATCACCGGGATGATGAAGATGGCCACCGGAGAAGGATTGCCCCCTCCGGTAGGGTGCCGGAACGGGTCTAGATTGGTTTTCGGTGGCTACGGAGGCTTCTAGCGATGGAACTCCCAATCTATTGTGCTCCCGGATGTTTTTAGGGTATATGGAGATATATAGGCGGAAGAAGTACGTCAGGGGGGCCACAAGGGTGGAGGGCGCGCCATAGGGGGGTGGGCGCGCCCCCTACCTCGTGGCCTCCTCGAAGCTTCCCTTACGTGCACTTCAAGTGTTCTGGGCTTCTTTCCTTCCAAAAATGAGTTCCATGAAGTTTCAGGTCAATTGGACTCCGTTTGATTTTCCTTTTCTTCGAAACCCTAAAACAAGGTAAAAACGGAAACTGGCACTGGGCTCTGGGTTAATAGGTTAGTCCCAAAAATGATATAAAAGTGTATAATAAAGCCCATAAACATCCAAAATAGTAGATAATATAGCATGGTGCAATCAAAAATTATAGATACGTTGGAGACATATCAACGCTTCGACCAGGTGGGTCCCGACTGTCAGACACTTCCTTGCGTGTGAAGATGTAACTGGTGGGTCCCAGCAGTCAGGGGCGAATCATTTTTTCCCATAATATGGACGCACTTCCTTGCGTGCAAAGATGTAGCTGGTGGGACCCAGCAGTCAGGGGGGAAATTTTTTTCGTGAAATAAGGTGGCCCGTCCGGTGGGTCCCTGCTGTCAGGTGGAGGAATAATTATTTTCTGTGTAATAAGGAGGCACTTCCTTGTTGCGGCCGTGGACCCAGCTGTCAGCCTCTCCACATACAATAATCTTTCGATGGAAGTCGTTCGTTGACCACATGACCATGCCGCACCGAGAGCACCAAGGCGGTGGACGACGGCGAGGCCTAGGAAGGGGACGACGCGGAGCCAGGGAAGATCCAGCAGTGGATGCTCACACGGACAGGAGTACGAGGGTTCACTGGTTCGGCTACCGTCGCCGCAGGGCCTGGCCATCGGTGGGAGTTGTAGGGGCGGTGAGGCCTCCGCCGCAGCACAGTCGGCCATAGGAGGCAGGAGTAGGCGGCACGACCAGCACAGCTTTGGGCGGCTGGAGCAAGAAGACCAGAGGTTGAAGAAGCACTACGGCCGTTGGATGGATATCGTACGGTCACGGGAGCTAGAATCGTTCATATTGACTAAGTTGAAAAAGCCTTCCATCCCCGTCAACTTAGTAGGCCCACATGTCAGTCTCCCACTATGCTGGGTCCCAGCTAGCAGGGGGAGTATTCATGTTTTGTGCGTAATAAGGAGGCACTTCCTTGCGTCCGAAGATATAGCTGGTGGGTCCAACCTGTCAGCGGGGGGTACATTTTTTCGCAAAATACAGAGGCCCTTCCGGTGGGTCCCAGCTGTCAGGTGGAGTGATAACGCACAAGTATAGGGTATTGCAACAGTTTTTGAGGGTAGAGTATTCATCCCAAATTTATTGATTCGCCACAAGGGGAGCCAAAGAATATTATCAAGTATTAGCAGCTGAGTTGTCAATTCAACAATACATGGATAAGTTAATATCTGTAGCAAAGTATTTAGTAGCAAAGTAATATGATAGTAATGGTAACAGTGGTAAAAGTAACAGTAGTAGTTTTGTAGCAAGCATAATAGTGGCAACGGAAAGTTAACCAAGCGAAGAACAATATGTGAAAAGCTCGTAGGCGTTTGATCGGTGATGGAGAATTATGTCGGATGCAATTCCTCATGTAAAAGTTATAACCAAGGGTGACACAGAACTAGCTCCTGTTCATCAATGTAATGTAGGCATGTATTCCGAATATAGTCATATGTGCTTATGGAAAAGAACTTGCATGACATCTTTTGTCCTACCCTCCCGTGGCTGTGGGGTTCGATTGGAAACTAAGGGATATTAAGGCCTCCTTTTAATAGAGTACCGGAACAAAGCATTAGCACTTAGTGAATACGTGAACTCCTCAAACTACGGTCATCACCGGTAAGTATCCCGATTATTGTCACTTCGGGGTTAACGGATCATAACACATAATGGGTGACTATAGACTTGCAAGATAGGATCAAGAACTCACATATATTCATGAAAGCATAATAGGTTCAGATCTGGAATGATGGCACTCGGGCCCTAGTGATAACATTAAGCATAGCAAAGTCATAGCAACATCAATCTCAGAACATAATGGATACTAGGAATCAAACCCTAACAAAACTAACTCGATTACATGATAAATATCATCCAACCCATCACCGTCCAGCAAGCCTATGATGGAATTACTCACGCACTGCAGTGAGCATCATGAAATTAGTGATGGAGGAAGGTTGATGATGACGACGGCAACAGATTCCCCTCGCCGGAGCCCCGAACGGACTCCAGATCAGCCCTCCCGAGAGAGTTTAGGGCTTGGCGGCAGATCCGTATCGTCAAACGCAATGAATCCTTCTCTCTGGTTGTTTTCTCCCCGAACACGAATATATGGAGTTGGAGCTGAGGTCGGTGGAGCACCAGGGGGCCCACGAGGCAGGGGGCGCGCCCCCACCCTCGTGGACAGGGTGTGGGCCCCTGGCTTTGATTCTTTCGCCAGTATTTTTTATTAATTCCAAAATTAATCTCCGTTGATTTTCATGTCATTCCGAGAACTTTTATTTCTCCACAAAAATAATACCATGGCAATTCTGCTAAAAACAGCATCAGTCCGGGTTAGTTCCATTCAAATCATGCAAGTTAGAGTCCAAAACAAGGGCAAAAGTGTTTGGAAAAGTAGATACATTGGAGACGTATCTATTCCCCCAAGCTTAAACCTTTGCTTGTCCTCAAGCAATTCAGTTGACAAACTGAAAGTGATAAAGAAATATTTTTTACAAACTCTGTTTGCTCTTGTTGTTGTAAATATGTAAAGCCAACATTCAAATTTTCAGCAAAGATTATGAACTAACCATATTCACAATAACATTTAGGTCTCACTTTACTCATATCAATGGCATAATCAACTAGCGAGTAATAATAATAAATCTCGGATGACAACACTTTCTCAAAACAATCATAATATGATATAACAAGATGGTATCTCGCTAGCCCTTTGTGAGACCGCAAAACATAAATGCAGAGCACCTCTGAAGATCGAGGACAGACTGGAAATTGTAATTCATGGTAAAAGAGATCCAGTCATAGTCATACTCAATATAAATTAATAGTAATGGATGCAAATGACAACGGTGCTCTCCAACTGGTGCTTTTTAATAAGAGGATGATGACTCAGCATAAAAGTAAATAGATAGGCCCTTCGCAGAGGGAAGTAAGGATTTGTAGAGGTGCTAGAGCTCGATTTTGAAATAGAGATGAATAATATTTTGAGCAGTATACTTTCATTGTCAACATAACAACCGAGAGATTTCGATATCTTCCATGCTACACATATTATAGGCGATTCCCAAGCAGAATGGTAAAGTTTATACTCCCCCACCACCAACAAGCATCAATCCATGGCTTGCCTGAAACAACGGGCGCCTCCAACTAACAACAATCTTGGGGGAGTTTTGTTTGCAATTATTTCGATTTGATTTGCTTAGAGTGTGGGACTGGGCATCCCGGTGACCAGCCATTTTCTCGTGAGTGAGGAGCGGAGTCCACTCCTCTTGAGAATAACCCGCCTAGCATGGGAGATACAGATCGCCCTAGTTGATACATGAGCTATTCGAGCATACAAAATAGAATTTCATTTGAAGGTTTAGAGTTTGGCACATACAGATTTACTTGGAAGGGCAGGTAGATACCGTATATAGGTAGGTATGGTGGACTCATATGGAATAACTTTGGGGTTTATGGAAGTGGATGCACAAGAAGTATTCCCACTTAGTACAAGTGAAGGCTAGAAAGAGACTGGGAAGGGACCATCTAGAGAGAGACAACAGTCATGAACATGCATTAAAATTAATCAACATCGAGTGCAAGGATGAGTAGGATATAATTCACCATGAACATAAATATCATGGAGGCTATGTTGATTTTGTTTCAACTACATGCGTGAACATGTGCCAAGTCAAGCCACTTAAATCATTCAAAGGAGGATACCACCCTATCATACCACATCACAACCATTTTAATAGCATGTTGGCACGCAAGGTAAACCATTATAAACTCCTAGCTAATTAAGCATGGCATAAGCAACTATAATCTCTAATTGTCATTGCAAACATGTTTCATTCATAATAGGCTGAATCAGGAACGATGAACTAATCATATTTACAAAAACAAGAGAGGTCGAGTTCATACCAGCTTCTCTCATCTCAATCAGTCCATCGTATATCGTCATTATTGCCTTTCACTTGCACGACCGAACTATGTGGATAATAATAATAGTGCACGTGCATTGGACTAAGCTGGAATCTGCAAGCATTCAACACATGGGAGAAGACAAGGTAATATGGCTCTTGGTTAAATCAACAATAATGCATATAAGAGCCATTTAACATTTTCATCATGGTCTTCTCTTCTCGACCCCCAAAGAACAAGAAAAGAAAAAAAACTATTTACACAGGAAAGCTCCCAACAAGCAAAAGAAGAACGAGAAATATTTTTGGGTTTTCTTTTAATTACTACTACTACAGGCATGGAAAGTAAACTAGCTAAAAGCTACAACTAATATTTTTTTAGTTTTTCTTAAGGTTATCCAAACACACAAGAAGAAAGTGGGAAAAAGGTAAATAAACTAGCATGGATAATACAGTGAAAAAGTATGAGTGCCGACAACTAGAATGAGTGTGTGAACATGAATGTAATGTCGGCGAGGAATATGTACTCCCCCAAGCTTAGGCTTTTGGCCTAAGTTGGTCTATGCCCATGGATCAAAGCTACTCTCTCTGGTGTACTGAGGAGGATCCTCAGGGTTCCACCGGTTAGCGATCTCCTCCGGATCCCACTGATAAATAGACTGACGGTGAGGATCAAGTGGTGGTTCCGGCTCTAGAGCTGATGTCTGGCTCCGGGGCTCCGGTATGCATGGATGGCCTCCGGCAAAATGAGACACTTGCGTGAAAATATGTTAAACAAAGAGGGAGCATGCAAGGTAATAAATTCACAATAACTTTTATCAAATATCAACTTATACTTAAGCAGCCTATTCTTATCTTTAACCAAAAACTCATGTGCTAACATGCTCTTATAATTTAGAAAAATAGGGGGCAACAACTTTTCCTCTTTCTCATAATGCCTAATAGGTATGTTAAAGTGTGCAGCAAGGCGCGAGGCAAAGATGCCTCCTAGGACAGGACCCTTTGTACGGTTCAGATTTGACCGTTTAGCAACAATAGCACCTAAACTAAAAGTGGTATCATGAAACAAAACATGCCGCAAAATAACTATATCAGGGGCACTAAGATTTCCACAATTCCCGTGACCAATTAAGCATCTACTAGCAAATATAGCGAAGTAGCGTAGAACAGTAAAATGTATGCTAGTAATTCTTGCATCGGAAACCTTTCTCGTTTCCCCTACAGCAATCATGTCGATAAATCCCTCCACATCATTACGATGTGGTTCCTCTATGCTGCCCTCAAAGGGTATCATACAGACCCGACAGAAAACAAACAGTGACATCTCCTTATGCTCATCATATAAATAAAATTCCACCGAAGGTGCTGATCTCCTAGCATGGAAATGAAAATTTTGCACAAAAATATTGGTGAGGAGAAGATACTTTTTGCGTTGGTCATGGAGGAAGTCGAGTAGGCCTGCATTCTCAGCCAAATGATAAAAGTATTCATAAATCCCAACTTCTCTTAAGAACTCATCACAAGGCCATTCACACGGCCGAACCTCTGCAGTACGAGGGAGATTATACTTGGGCTTCTTATTCTCTTCACCTTTCTTATCCTTCGAGCTTCGGCTCGAAGAGCAGCTCAATAATCTCTTCATCATTTTCTGAAATTTTCTAAATCTTTTAGTAACTTAAAATACAAGTGAACCAAACTCAACAAGATTGATAGCAACTACTCCTACAAGTGTCTAGAGGCAATATCATGCATTAAAACTACTTTTGACCACATAAATTTGACATGCAAGCTCAAGAACAGGGTCACTTAAGCAGCAAAAATTTGCAATAAATAAAGCACTAGAACAAAAACTAATTGGACCATTGGAGGAGTCACATACTGAAGAACAATCCCCTAAAGTAGTTTCGTGAATGGAGCTTTGAGCAAGGAGATTGAAAATGGCAGCAAGATGAGCTAGAACTCGGGTTTGAGCTGGCTAGTGATTTTTTTCTGGAGGAAGGAGTGTGTGGGTGATGGAATAAGTGGAGGGGACCCATGTGGGGTCCACGAGGCAGGGGGCACGCCTAGGGGGGTAGGCATGCCCTCCACCCTCGTGGGCACATGGTGAGTCCCCCTGGTGTGTTCTCAGTGCCAAATATTCTCAAATATTCTAGAAAGAATCATATTTCATTTTCGGGGCATTTGGAGAACTTTTATTTTTGGGGTATTTTTTATTGCATGGATAATTTAGATAACAGACAGAAAATACTATTATTGCTTTATTTAATCAAAATAACAGAAAGTAAAAGGAGGGTATAGAGAGTTTTGTTTTCTAAATTCATCCATCTCATGCTCATCAAAAGGAATCCATTAACAAGGTTGATCAAGTCTTGTTAACAAACTCATTCCGAATTGCATGAAACTGGAGAAATTTCGAATAACACTATGTTACCTCAACGGGGATATGCATGTCCTCAACAATAAGAATATCACATTTCTTCTTGACAGTAGGAAGAGGAAATTCAAAACCTCCACTAGTAATTGTTGAAAAATTTCCAATAGAATTGATAGTGTGAACTTGAGGTTGTTTCCTCGGAAAGTGTACCGTATGCTCATTACCATTAACATGAAAAGTGACATTGCCTTTGTTGCAATCAATAACAGCCCCTGCAGTATTCAAAAAGGGTCTTCCAAGAATAATAGACATACTATCGTCCTCGGGAATATCAAGAATAACAAGGTCCGTTAAAATAGTAACGTTTGCAACCACAACAGGCACATCCTCACAAATACCGACAGGTATAGCAGTTGATTTATTAGCCATTTGCAAAGATATTTCAGTAGGTGTCAACTTATTCAAATCAAGTCTACGATATAAAGAGAGAGGCATAACACTAACACCGGCTCCAAGATCACATAAAGCAGTTTTAACATAGTTTCTTTCAATGGAGCATGGAATAGTTGGTACTCCTGGATCTCCTAGTTTCTTAGGTATTCCACCTTTAAAAGCATAATTAGTAAGCCTGGTGGAAATTTCAGCTTCCGGTATCTTTCTCTTATTTGTAAAAATATCTTTCATGTACTTAGCATAAGGATTCATTTTAAGCATATCAGTCAAACGCATACGCAAAAAGATAGGTCTAATCATTTCAGCAAAGCGCTCAAAATCCTCATCATCCTTTTTCTTGGATGGTTTAGGAGGAAAGGGCATGGGTTTCTGAACCCATGGTTCTCTTTCTTTACCGTGCATCCTAGCAACGAAGTCTCTTTTATCATAATGTTGATTCTTTGATTGTGGGTTATCAAGATCAACATCAGGTTCAATTTCTACACCATTATTATTGCTAGGTTGAGCATTAACATGAACATCATATTTAACATTATCACTAGGGTCATGTTCATTACCAGATTGTGTCTCAGCATCAGAAATGGAAATATCATTGGGATTCTCAAGTGTGTCAAAAACAGGTTCACTAGAAGCATGCAAAGTCCTATCATTTCTCTTTTTCTTCATCTTAGAAGGACTAGGTGCATCTACATTAGTTCTTTGAGAATCTTCCTCAACTCTCTTAGGGTGACCCTCAGGATACAAAGGTTCCTGAGTCATTTTACCTCCTCTAGTCATAACTCTAACAGCATTATCATTCTTCTTATTGTTTAATTCATTGAGCAAATCATTCTGAGCTTTAAGCACTTGTTCTACTTGAGTGGTAACCATAGAAGCATGTCTACTAATGAGTTTAAGTTCACCTTTAACTCTAGACATATAATCACTCAAGTGTTCAAGCATACCAGCATTGTGTTTCAATTGTCTACCAACATAAGCATTGAAGTTTTCTTGTTTAACAATAAAATTATCAAACTCATCTAAGCATTGGCTAGCAGACTTATAACAAGGAATATCACCTTCATCAAATCTATAGAGAGAATTTACCTTTACTACCTGTGTCGGGTTATCAAGACCATGTATCTCTTCAATAGGTGGTAAATTCTTAACATCTTCAGCCTTAATACCCTTTTTCTTTCATAGATTTCTTTGCCTCTTGCATATCTCCTGGACTGAGAAATAGAATACCCCTTTTCTTCGTAGTTGGCTTAGGAGTTGGTTCACGAAGTGTCAAATTATTTTCATTAGTCAACATATTACTCAATAGCAATTCAGCTTGATCAACTGTTCTTTCCCTGAAAACACAACCAACATAACTATCCAGGTGGTCTCTGGAAGCATCGGTTAGTCCATTATAAAAGATATCAAGTATTTCATTTTTCTTAAGAGGATGATCAGGCAAAGCATTAAGTAATTGGAGAAGCCTTCCCCAAGCTTATGGGAGACTCTCTTCTTCAATTTGCACAAAATTATATATTTCCCTCAGCGCGGCTTGTTTCTTATGAGCAGGGAAATATTTAGCAAGGAAGTAATAAATCATATCCTGGTGACTACACACACAACTATGATCAAGAGAATTAAACCATGTTTTAGCATCATCCTTTAATGAGAACAGAAATAACTTAAGGATATAATAATAGCGACTCTTCTCGTCATTAGTGAATAGGGTGGCTATATGATTTAATTTAGTAAGATGTGCCACAACAACTTCAGATTCATATCCATAAAAAGGATCAGATTCAACCGAAGTAATTAACTTAGGATCAACAGAGAAATCATAATCCTTATCAGTAATAAAGATAGGTGAAGTAGCGAAAGCAGGGTCATATTTCATTCTAGCATTCAAAGATTTTTCTCTCATATTAGCTAACAATTTCTTAAGATCATATCTATCGTTGCAAGCAAGAAAGTCTCTAGCAGTTTCTTCATCCATAACATAACCCTCAGGCACAATAGGCAATTCATATCTAGGGGGAGAATCTTCATCATCACTTTCATCAATATTATCAGTTTCAATAATTTCATTCTCTCTAGCCCTACCAAGTTGTTCATCCAGAAATTCACCTAGTGGCACAGTGGTATCAAGCACAGAAGTAGTTTCATCATAAATATCACACATAGCAGAAAGTGGCATCATCAATAACATGCGACCTATCGGAATCAATAGCAGCAGTAGGTGTCGCAAGTTTACTCAAAACAGTAGGTGAATCAAGTGCAGAGCTAGATGGAAGTTCCTTACCTCCCCTCGTAGTTGAGGGAAAAATCTTGGTCCTTTGATCTTTCAAGTTCTTCATAGTGATCAGCAGATATAATTCCCAAGTGACTCAAATAATAGAGCTATGCTCCCCACCAACAGCGTGAGAAAATATTCTTGATAACCCACAATTATAGGGGATCACAACAATTTTCGAGGGTAGAGTATTCAACCCAAATTTATTGATTCGACACAAGGGGAGCCAAAGAATATTCTCAAGTATTAGTAGCTGAGTTGTTAATTCAACCACACCTGGATAACTTAATATCTGTAGCAAAGTATTTAGTAGCAAAGTAATATGATAGTAATGGTAACAATAGTAGTTTTGTAGCAAGCGTAACAGTGGCAACGTAAAAGTAACTAAGTGAAGAACAATATGTGAAAAGCTCGTAGGCATTGGATCGGTGATGGAGAATTATGTCGGATGCAATTCCTCATGTAAAAGTTATAACCTAGGGTGACACCGAATATAGTCATACGTGCTTATGGAAAAGAACTTGCATGACATCTTTTGTCCTACCCTCCCGTGGCTGCGGGGTCCTATTGAAAACTAAGGGATATTAAGGCCTCCTTTGAATAGAGTACCGGAACAAAGCATTAGCACTTAGTGAATACATGAACTCCTCAGACTACGGTCATCATCGGTAAGTATCCCGGTTATTGTCACTTCGGGGTTAACGGATCATAACACATAATAGGTGACTATAGACTTGCAAGATAGGATCAAGAACTCACATATATTCATGAAAACATAATAGGTTCAGATCTGAAATCATGGCACTCGGGCCCTAGTGACAAGCATTAAGCATAGCAAAGTCATAGCAACATCAATCTAAGAACATAATGGATACTAGGGATCAAACCCTAACAAAACTAACACGATTACATGATAAATTGTTGGAAATATGCCCTAGAGGCAATAATAGGATTATTATTATATTTCCTTGTTCATGATAATTGTCTTTTATTCATGCTATAATTGTGTTATCCGGAAATCGTAATACATGTGTGAATAATAGACACCAACATGTCCCTAGTAAGCCTCTAGTTGACTAGCTCCTTGATCAACAGATAGTCATGGTTTCCTGACTATGGACATTGGATGTCATTGATAACGAGATCACATCATTAGGAGAATGATGTGATGGACAAGACCCAATCCTAAACATAGCACAAGATCGTATAGTTCGTTTGCTAGAGTTTTCCAATGTCAAGTATCCTTTCCTTAGACCATGAGATCGTGTAACTCCCGGATACCGTAGGAGTGCTTTGGGTGTACCAAATGTCACAACGTAACTGGGTGACCATAAAGGTATACTACGGGTATCTCCGAAAGTGTCTGTTGGGTTGACACGGATCAAGACTGGGATTTGTCATTCCGTATGACGGAGAGGTATCACTGGGCCCACTCGGTAATGCATCATCATTATGAGCTCAAAGTGACCAAGTGTCTGGTTACAGGATCATGCATTAGGTACAAGTAAAGTGACTTGCCGGTAACGAGATTGAACGAGGTATTGGGATACCGACGATCGAATCTCGGGCAAGTAACATACCGATTGACGAAGGGAATTGTATACAGGGTTGCTTGAATCCTCGACATCGTGGTTCATCCGATGAGATCATCGAGGAGCATGTGGGAGCCAACATGGGTATCCAGATCCCGCTGTTGGTTATTGACCGGAGAGCGATCTCGGTCATGTCTACATGTCTCCCGAACCCGTAGGGTCTACACACTTAAGGTTCGGTGACGCTAGGGTTGTAGGAATATGTATATGCAGTAACCCGAATGTTGTTCGGAGTCCCGGATGAGATCCCGGACGTCATGAGGAGTTCCGGAATGGTCCGGATGAGATCGGGACAAGTTTCGGGGTCACCGGTATTGTACCGGGACCACCGGAAGGGTCCCGGGGGTCCACCGGGTGGGGCCACCTGTCCCGGAGGGCCCCATGGGCTGAAGTGGGAAGGGATCCAGCCCAAAGTGGGCTGGGGCGCCACTTCCCCTAGGGCCCATGCAACTAGGTTGGGGGAAACCCTAAAGAGGGCGCCCCTTGCTTGGGGGGCAAGCCCCCCCACCCCTTGGCCGCTGCCCCCCTAGGAGATTGCATCTCCTAGGGGCGGCGCCCCCCTAGGCCCCCTATATATAGTGTGGGGAGGGAGGGCCTCTCACCTATGCCATTGGTGCCTCCCTCTCCCTCTCCAACACCTCCTCCTTCTCCATAGAGCTTGGCGAAGCCCTGCCGGAGCACTGCAGCTCCATCACCACCACGCCGTCGTGCTGCTGCCGGAGCCATCTTCCTCAACCTCTCCTTCCCCCTTGCTGGATCAAGAAGGAGAAGACGTTACGCTAACCGTATGTGTGTTGAACGCGAAGGTGTCGTCCGTTCGGCGCTAGGATCTCCGGTGATTTGGATCACGTCGAGTACGACTCCCTCATCCCCGTTCTTTGAACGCTTCCGCTCGTGATCTACAAGGTACGTAGATGCATCAAACCACTCATTGCTAGATGAACTCATAGATGGATCTTGGTGAAACCGTAGGAAATTTTTTGTTTTCTGCAACGTTCCCCAATAGTGGTATCAGAGCTAGGTCTATGCGTAGTTCTCTATGCACAAGTAGAACACAATTTGTTGTGGGCGTTGATGTTGTCAACTTTCTTGCCGCTACTAGTATTATCTTGCTTCAACGGTATTGTGGGATGAAGCGGCCCGGACCAACCTTACACGTACGCTTACGTGAGACCGGTTCCACCGACTGACATGCACTAGTTGCATAAGGTGGCTGGCGGGTGTCTGTCTCTCCCACTTTAGTTGGAGCGGATTCGATGAAAAGGGTCCTTATAAAGGGTAAATAGAAGTTGACAAATCACGTTGTGGCTTTCACGTAGGTAAGAAAACGTTCTTGCTAGAACCCTATTGCAGCCACGTAAAACATGCAACAACAATTAGAGGATGTCTAACCTGTTTTTGCAGCAAGTGTTTTGTGATGTGATATGGCCAAAGTTGTGATGAATGATGAATGATATATATGTGATGTATGAGATGTTCATGCTATTGTAATAGGAATCACGACTTGCATGTCGATGAGTATGACAACCGGCAGGAGCCATTGGAGTTGTCTTTATTTTTTGTATGACCTGCGTGTCATTGAGAAACGCCATGTAAATTACTTTACTTTATTGCTAAACGCGTTAGCCATAGTAGTAGAAGTAATAGTTGGCGAGCAACTTCATGAAGGCACGATGATGGAGATCATGGTGTCATGCTGGTGACAAGATGATCATGGAGCCCCAAGATGGAGATCAAAGGAGCTATGTGATATTGGCCATATCATGTCACTTTTATTATTTGATTGCATGTGATGTTGATCATGTTTTTGCATCTTGTTTACTTAGAACGACGGTATTAAATAAGATGATCCCTCATAATAATTTCAAGAAAGTGTTCCCCCTTACTGTGCACCGTTGAGACAGTTCGTTGTTTCGAAGCACCACATGATGATCGGGTGTGATAGATTCTAACGTTCACATACAACGAGTGTAAGACAGATTTACACATGCAAACACTTAGGTTGACTTGACGAGCCTAGCATGTACAGACATGGCCTCGGAACACAGAAGACCGAAAGGTCGAGCATGAGTCATATAGAAGATACGATCAACATGAAGATGTTCACCGATGTTGACTAGTCCGTCTCACGTGATGATCGGACACGACCTAGTTAACTCGGATCATGTTATACTTAGATGACTGGAGGGATGTCTATCTAAGTGGGAGTTCATTAAATAATTTGATTAGATGAACTTAATTATCATGAACTTAGTCTAAAATATTTACAATATGTCTTGTAGATCAAATGGCCAACGTAGTCCTCAACTTCAACGCGTTCCTAGAGAAAACCAAGCTGAAAGACGATGGCAGCAACTACACGGACTGGGTCCGGAACCTAAGGATCATCCTCATAGCTGCCAAGAAATATTATGTCCTACAAGCACCGCTAGGTGACGCACCTGTTCTCCCTCCAGAACAAGACGTTATGAACGCTTGGCAGGCACGTACCGATGACTACTCCCTCATTCAGTGCGGCATGCTTTACAGCTTAGAGCCGGGGCTCCAAAAAAGTTTTGAGAGACACGGAGCATATGAGATGTTCGAAGAGCTGAAAATGGTTTTCCAAGCTCATGCCCGGGTCGAGAGATATCAAGTCTCCGACAAGTTCTTCAGCTGTAAGATGGAGGGAAACAGTTCTGTCAGTGAGCACATACTCACTATGTCTGGGTTGCATAACCGCTTGACTCAGCTGGGAGTTAATCTCCTGGATGATGCGGTCATTGACAGAATCCTTCAGTCGCTTCCACCGAGCTACAAGAGCTTTGTGATGAACTTCAATATGCAGGGGATGGAAAAGACCATTCCTGAGGTGTTTGCAATGCTGAAATCAGCAGAGGTAGAAGTCAAAAAGGAACATCAAGTGTTGATGGTGAATAAAACCACTAAGTTCAAAAAGGGCAAGGGTAAGAAGAACTTCAAGAAGGACGGCAAGGGAGTTGCCGCGCCCGGCAAGCAAGCTGCCGGGAAGAAGCCGAAGAATGGACCCAAGCCCGAGACTGAGTGTTTTTATTGCAAGGGAAGTGGTCACTGGAAGCGGAACTGTCCCAAATACTTAGCGGACAAGAAGGCTGGCATCACAAAAGGTATATGTGATATACATGTAATTGATGTGTACCTTACCAATACTCGTAGTAGCTCTTGGGTATTTGATACCGGTGCAGTTGCTCACATTTGTAACTCAAAGCAGGAGCTGTGAAATAAGCAGAGACTGGCAAAGGATGAGGTGACGATGCGCATCGGGAATGGTTCCAAGGTCGATGTGATCGCCGTCGGCACGCTGCCTCTTCATTTACCTATGGGATTAGTTTTGAACCTCAATAATTGTTATTTAGTGCCAAGTTTGAGCATGAACATTGTATCAGGATCTCGTTTGATACGAGATGGCTACTCATTTAAATCCGAGAATAATGGTTGTTCTATTTATATGAGAGATATGTTTTATGGTCATGCTCCGATGGTGAATGGTTTATTCTTAATGAATATCGAGCGTAATGCTAAACATATTCATAGTGTGAGTACCAAAAGATGTAAGGTTGATAATGATAGTCCCACATACTTGTGGCACTGCCGCCTTGGTCACATAGGTGTCAAACGCATGAAGAAGCTCCATGCAGATGGACTTTTAGAGTCTCTTGATTACGAATCATTTGACACATGCGAACCATGCCTCATGGGTAAAATGACCAAGACTCCGTTCTCAGGAACAATGGAGCGAGCAACCAACTTATTGGAAATCATACATACTGATGTGTGCGGTCCAATGAGTGTTGAGGCTCGTGGTTGCTATCGTTATGTTCTCACCCTCACTGATGACTTGAGTAGATATGGGTATATCTATTTAATGAAACACAAGTCTGAGACCTTTGAAAAGTTCAAGGAATTTCATAGTGAGGTTGAAAATCAACGTGACGGGAAAATCAAGTTCCTACGATCAGATCGTGGAGGAGAATACTTGAGTCACGAATTTGGCACACACTTAAGAAAATGTGGAATAGTTTCACAACTCATGCCGCCTAGAACACCTCAGCGTAATGGTGTGTCCGAACGTCGTAATCGCACTCTATTAGATATGGTGTGATCTATGATGTCTCTTACCGATTTACCGCTATCTTTTTGGGGCTATGCTTTAGAGACTGCCGCATTCACTTTAAATAGGGCTCCGTCGAAATCCGTTGAGACGACACCGTATGAATTATGGTTTGGGAAGAAACCTAAGCTGTCGTTTCTAAAAGTTTGGGGATGCGATGCTTATGTCAAGAAACTTCAACCTGAAAAGCTCGAACCCAAGTCGGAAAAATGCGTCTTCATAGGATACCCTAAAGAAACTATTGGGTATACCTTCTACCTTAGATCCGAAGGCAAGATCTTTGTTGCCAAGAATGGATCCTTTCTAGAGAAGGAGTTTCTCTCGAAAGAAGTGGGAGGAAAGTAGAACTTGATGAAGTATTACCTCTTGAACCGGAAAAAGGCGCAACTCAAGAAAATGTTCCTGAGGTGCCTGCACCGACTAGAGAGGAAGTTAATGATGATGATCAAGATACTTCTGATCAAGCTACTACTGAAATTCGTAGGTACACAAGGACACGTTCCGCACCAGAGTGGTATGGCAACCCTGTCTTGGAAATCATGTTGTTAGACAATGGTGAACCTTCGAACTATGAAGAAGCGATGGCGGGCCTGGATTCCGACAAATGGCTGGAAGCCATGAAATCCGAGATAGGATCCATGTATGAAAATGAAGTATGGACTTTGACTGACTTGCCCATTGAGTGGCGAGCCATAGAAAATAAATGGATCTTTAAGAAGAAGACAGACGCGGATGGTAATGTGACCATCTACAAAGCTCGGCTTGTCGCTAAGGGTTATCGACAAGTTCAAGGGGTTGACTACGATGAGACTTTCTCATCGGTAGCAAAGCTAAAGTCCGTCCGAATCATGTTAGCAATTGCCGCATTCTATGATTATGAGATATGGCAAATGGACGTCAAAATGGCATTCCTTAATGGTTTCCTTAAGGAAGAACTGTATATGATGCAACCGGAAGGTTTTGTCGATCCTAAGAATGCTAACAAGGTGTGCAAGCTTCAACGCTTGATTTATGGGCTGGTCCAAGCATCTCGGAGTTGGAACATTCGCTTTGATGAGATGATCAAAGCGTTTGGGTTTGCACAGACTTATGGAGAAGCTTGCGTTTACAAGAAAGTGAGTGGGAGCTCTGTAGCATTTCTCATATTATATGTAGATGGCATACTTTTGATGGGAAATGATATAGAACTCTTGGACAACATTAAGGCCTACTTGAATAAGAGTTTTTCAATGAAGGACCTTGGAGAAGCTGCTTATATATTAGGCATCAAGATCTATAGAGATAGATCGAGATGCCTCATAGGTCTTTCACAAAGCACATACCTTGATAAGATATTGAAGAAATTTAATATGGATCAGTCTAAGAAGGGGTTCTTACCTGTGTTACAAGGTGTGAAATTGAGCTTAGCTCAATGTCCAACCACGGCAGAAGATATAGAAGAGATGAGTGTCATCCCCTATGCCTCAGCCATAGGTTCTATTATGTATGCCATGCTGTGTACCAGACCTGATGTAAACCTTGCCGTAAGTTTGGTGCGAAGGTACCAAAGTAATCCCGGCAAGGAACACTGGACAGCGGTCAAGAATATCCTGAAGTACATGAAAAGGACTAAGGAAATGTTTCTCGTTTATGGAGGTGACGAAGAGCTCGTCGTAAAGGGTTACGTCGACGCTAGCTTCGACACAGATCTGGATGACTCTAAGTCACAAACCGGATACGTGTATATTTTGAATGGTGCGGCAGTAAGCTGGTGCAGTTGCAAGCAGAGCGTCGTGGCGGGATCTACATGTGAAGCGGAGTACATGGCAGCCTTGGAGGCAGCACATGAAGCAATTTGGGTGACGGAGTTCATCACCGACCTAGGAGTCATACCCAATGCGTCGGGGCCGATCAAGCTCTTCTGTGACAACACTAGAGCTATTGCACTTGCCAAGGAGCCCAGGTTTCACAAGAAGACAAGGCACATCAAGCGTCGCTTCAACTCCATTCATGAAAATGTTCAAGATGGAGACATAGATATTTGTAAAGTACATACGGACCTGAATGTAGCAGATCCATTGACTAAACCTCTCCCTAGAGCAAAACATGATCAACACCAGAATTCCATGGGCGTTCGATTCATCACAATGTAACTAGATTATTGACTCTAGTGCAAGTGGGAGACTGTTAGAAATATGCCCTAGAGGCAATAATAAAAGGATTATTATTATATTTCCTTGTTCATGATAATTGTCTTTTATTCATGCTATAATTGTGTTATCCGGAAATCGTAATACATGTGTGAATAATAGACACCAACATGTCCCTAGTAAGCCTCTAGTTGACTAGCTCGTTGATCAACAGATAGTCATGGTTTCCTGACTACGGACATTGGATGTCATTGATAACGAGATCACATCATTAGGAGAATGATGTGATGGACAAGACCCAATCCTAAACATAGCACAAGATCGTATAGTTCGTTTGCTAGAGTTTTCCAATGTCAAGTATCCTTTCCTTAGACCATGAGATCGTGTAACTCCCGGATACTGTAGGAGTGCTTTGGGTGTACCAAACATCACAACGTAACTGGGTGACCATAAAGGTATACTACGAGTATCTCCGAAAGTGTCTGTTGGGTTGACACGGATCAAGACTGGGATTTGTCACTCCGTATGACGGAGAGGTATCACTGGGCCCACTCGTTAATGCATCATCATTATGAGCTCAAAGTGACCAAGTGTCTGGTCACAGGATCATGCATTAGGTACGAGTAAAGTGACTTGCCGGTAACGAGATTGAACGAGGTATTGGGATACCGACGATCGAATCTCGGGCAAGTAACATACCGATTGACGAAGGGAATTGTATACGGGTTTGCTTGAATCCTCGACATCGTGGTTCATTCGATGAGATCATCGAGGAGCATGTGGGAGCCAACATGGGTATCCAGATCCCTCTATTGGTTATTGACTGGAGAGCGATCTCGGTCATGTCTACATGTCTCCCGAACCCATAGGGTCTACACACTTAAGGTTCGGTGACACTAGCGTTGTAGGAATATGTATATGTAGTAACCCGAATGTTGTTCGGAGTCCCGGATGAGATCCAGGACGTCATGAGGTGTTCCGGAATGGTCCGGAGGTAAAGAATTATATATAGGAAGTGCTATTTTGGCTATTGGGACAAGTTTCGGGGTTACCGGTATTGTACCGGGACCACCGGAAGGGTCCCGGGGGTCCACCGGGTGGGGCCACCTATCCCGGAGGGCCCCATGGGCTGAAGTGGGAAGGGATCCAGCCCAAAGTGGGCTGGAGCGCCACTTCCCCTAGGGCCCATGCGCCTAGGGTGGGGGAAACCCTAAAGGGGGCGCCCCTTGCTTGGGGGGCAAGCCCCACCACCCCTTGGCCGCTGCCCCCCTAGGAGATTGCATCTCCTAGGGACGGCGCCCCCCCTAGGCCCCCTATATATAGTGGGGGGAGGGAGGGCCTCTCACCTACGCCATTGGTGCCTCCCTCTCCCTCTCCAACACCTCCTCCTTCTCCATAGAGCTTGGCGAAGCCGTGCCGGAGCACTGCAGCTCCATCACCACCACGCCGTCGTGCTGCTGCTGGAGCCATCTTCATCAACCTCTCCTTCCCCCTTGCTGGATCAAGAAGGAGGAGACGTTACGCTAACCGTACATGTGTTGAACGCGGAGGTGCCGTCCGTTCGGCGCTAGGATCTACGGTGATTTGGATCACGTCGAGTACGACTCCCTCATCCCCGTTCTTTGAACGCTTCCGCTCGCAATCTACAAGGTACGTAGATGCATCAAACCACTCATTGCTAGATGAACTCATAGATGTATCTTGGTGAAACCGTAGGAAAATTTTTGTTTTCTGCAACGTTCCCGAACATAAATCTCATCCAACCCATCACCGTCCAGCAAGCCTACGATGGAATTACTCACGCATGGCGGTGAGCATCATGAAATTGGTGAGGGAGGAAGGTTGATGATGATGACGGCGACGGATTCCCCTCTCCGGAGCCTCGAACGGACTCCAGATCAGCCCTCCCGAGAGAGTTTAGGGCTTGGCGGCGGCCCCGTATCGTAAAACGCGATGAATCCTTCTCTATGGTTTTTTCTCCTCGAACATGAATATATGGAGTTGGAGTTGAAGTCGGTGGAGCACCAAGGGGGCCACGAGGCAGGGTGCGCGCCTAGGGGGTTAGGCGCGCCCCCACCCTTGTGGACAGGGTGTGGGCCCCCTGGCCTTGATTCTTTCGCCAGTATTTTTTACTAATTCCAAAAATAATCTCCGTTGATTTTCAGGTCATTCCGAGAACTTTATTTCTGCACAAAAATAACGCCATGGCAATTCTGCTGAAAACAGCGTCAGTCCGTGTTAGTTCCATTCAAATCATGCAACTTAGAGTCCAAAACAAGGGCAAAAGTGTTTGGAAAAGTAGATACGTTGGAGACGTATCTTGGCGAAATCATTATTTTGCGTGTAATAAGGAGGCACTTCCTTGCGTGTGGCCATGGACCCAGCTGTCAGCCTCTCCACGTGCAGTCCACTCCCGATCGATGTCATTCGTTGACCATGTTGACCACTCCGCGCCGAGCGCATCCAAGGTGTTGGACGACAGCGAGACCCCGACAGCAACGAGCCAGAGATGGGAAGACGCGAGAGTGGAGACGCAGACGGAGATGTGTACGAGGGTTAACTGGTTCTGGTGCGGTGTGGCTCGGCAGTCGATGGAGAAAAACAGGAGGTGTGGAGGGTCGGAGGGATGGCCTGGCCGGCGGTGGGGTAGCGCTTCACAATGAAGCATGCTAAGGAGAGCTGCTAGCAGCAAGAGGCGGGAGCAGGTGGTCCTGGCGGCGCTAGAGGAAGAAGACGAGAGGTTGAAGATCCATGCCGGTCGTTGGATGTAAATCCAATGGCTAATGATGTCACAATCATTTGTTGACTAAGTTGACAACGACTTGCGTTGGCTTCGACCTATTGGCCCACATTTCAGCCTCAAAAAATGTGGCACGTATTCAACCCATTTTTCAGAATTTATAGTCAATTTGATCTCTTTTTTAGAATTACAGTCCATTTGCTAGGCTGGGTGAACAAATAATGTAGCGTCCATGCGGCCCATTTATTTTTTTTCCAAAAAATTATAGGCCATTTGCACATTCTCGAAACACACAATTTTGCTGGGCTGATTCTAATTATAATGTTGGGTTGGGCGCATCAATGTTATCAAAAAATAAACAGCAGATGATCATTTTGTTATAAATATATTTAAATAATAAATGATTTATTATTACATTGGTCCTTAAATCTTACCATGCTTTTGTACACAATCACCAGGATTTTCATTGCCAATAAAATCCAGGATTTTATTGTTAAGAAATTATTTTTATAACTTAATAAGATGTGGGATATTCTTTTCTTACATATGTAAGTATCTATTAAATATATGATGACAATAACAATAATATATAATAACATATAAAATAATTTAAATATATATAATATAGTTAGAAGGGAAAGATAAGTTGGACCAGACGTTCCTGTTCTTATATAGCAAAATAGAACAGACCTCTGCGTTTTATTCAAAAAATACATAAATTGGGCTGTCGATGTTTCAGGAAAAATAAAACCTCGGATGGGAGGTCCATAGGACGGTCGATACGTGACGGCCCCCAAGAAAATACAAATCGGCATGTCGTGGGCTGTGCATGTTAAAAAAGAAAGCCTAGACTGGGCAGCCCACAACCCAGCTGATACTTGCTGCCCCAGTGATAATAAATGATACCTGCCAGCTCCCCGGCTTCATTGTGAATTTATCTCTTTTAGTACTACATTGAAGCACCTAAAAATGTAACTATGTTGACAAACCCATGGGCCCCAACCTCAATGTAGCATTAGGAGGAAGTATCTTTTTTCAATGAGGCACTTGCTTGCGTACGACCATAGACCTGGTGGGTCCCGACTGTCCGCCTCTCCACATACAGTCCTCTCCAGATTCCTCTCATTTGTCCAACATGTTCACAACGACAGAAAGCGGCGCTGCGGCGAGCGCACAAAGGCGGAGGAGGAGATCGGACCACCTGAGGCAGTGCCTTATTTGTAACGAAAGTACTGAACTAGCCCAGTGGCCAAGTGATAGTACCCGGCAGCTATTCCACCCGGGTTCGATTCCACCTGATGCAGGGAAAATATCTCCAAATTTTTTGCCTCTGCCATTATTGACATGTGGGTCCCCATTTTCATCTACGGACACTGCGTCCAACACTTGCCAAAACTTCGTCCCTCATTTTCTCTGTTTTTCGCACACTCGACATCGTGTGGGCATTTTGAAAATAGCATATATTTTTGATTGTGCATCATATGAAGATGCGCTATGCATGAATGTTGATCAGCATGATGTTAACTGGCTGGTAGTTCCATTTTTGACCATGAATAAAACTTCCAACATGATGTTATCCCTGTTTGAAAAGGTCGTGTTAATATAAATGCCCTGCCTCTGAAAGTTGCAGTTTCTTATCTGAAACTGAAACTTGCAGTTTCTTCTCTGAGAATCACATTGTCTGCACTTTTATACTCCTATGAAACTACATTTTTAAGTGCTAAAAATAGATCTCTAGAATTCATAAAATACTTCATATGCTCAATATTGCAAAGCTGAAATTCAAAAGACATTCATATCTGAAAGTACTGTCAAAATACACAACACAAAACACAATTCACAACCTGCAAATGTTGACAACCCTAAGCTCCTTCTAACAATTCACAACTTGCCCGACTATTGGGCTGGGGGGGCAGTCCCCTCCTATTCCTCGGTGGCAGACAGCCGCCCCGTGAGACGATGTGAATGGCGAGGGAGACGATGGCAGGGAAGCATCATCGGGCCAACTGCTTTTCTCCTCTTGTAGTTGGGTTCGGTCGACGAAGACTCCATCGGCTCGCTCTGGCACGACACTCTCACAAACGGCACCCTATAGATGCTTGATCCTTCAATCTCTGGCGGGTGCTCCATCTGGGATCGATACTCCCACCACCGCTCTCTCGCGATCGGATTTGGTGAATTTGTTTGCTCCATAGCCCAGAGGAGCAGCTCTATGTACTCCCGCGCGACTTCCTTCGGGAGTATCGCCGCCTTTTCACTCTATTGCAGATATTTGTCCATGGATGTCACCGCTAGTTGGTCCTTGTTGTCAAACCAAGACAGTATCTCCAACATCCTAGCTAGCTTCACAGGGTCGCCGTCTGCGATCCTCACGTAGCGGTTCTACTCCTCCATTGATCTACTTCTCCACAGCACCTTCACTCACCAGCGGTGGTTTTTGAATGGAAGAGGAGAGGAGCAGCACTGGTTTTGGATTAGAACAGGTGAGGAGCGACGCTGGTTTTGGATTGGAACAGGGTAGGAGGGGCGGTGGTTTTGAAATGGAAGAGGAGAGGAGCGGTATTGGATTTAGATTGGAACAAGAGAGGAGCAGCGGTGGAGAGGAGAGGAGCGGCGCTGGTCTTGGAAGTATTTTTTTGTTTTGCGTATTTTGGGTCAAAGTTTGACCACATACTGTATTTGACAATCAAAATGTGAATGCATGTCACCAAAAATTGTATCGTTTGGTTCGTATATGAATGTACTTTCAAATTATATTATTTTTGCAACGTATAACATATATTTTATTTGTGAAAATCATGGTCAATTATGACCCAGAATAAAAGGAAGACTAGTTAATGTAGGGTCGCTTTCTTAATTGAAGGGTAAATTGATGTTGATTTTGATCCAGTCATAGCGTGCCAGCCCTCTTGTCCAATCCTAAATCCCTGCCGCACGCTCCTCTGCCTCTTCTCCATTGCAAAACCACCTCCTCTCCTCTCCATTATTTCCATTCCAAAACCACCGTCTCGCCTCTCCCTCTTCTCCGTTGGAAAACCACCTCCTCTCCTCTCCATCATCTCCATTCCAAAACCGCCGTCTCGCCTCTCCCTCTTATCCATTGCAAAACCACCCCCTCTCATCTCCATTCCAAAACCACCATCTCCCTCTTCTCTATTGCAAGACCACCCTATCTCCTCCCATCTTCCAAAGATAGCACCGGACCACTCAGAAGGACATCTATGGAGAGGATGCTGCAGCGAATCAGGCAGATCTCCAGCGGCGACCAGGCAATGTTAGCCAGGTTAAAGGAGATCATTACTTGGTTTGACAATGAGTGGGAGATTGTAACATCCCAAATTTTCAATTTGGAATGTTATACATTAGGTCATCATTGCATATCATATTTTATTGCATTTTGGCTTGATCCTCAAAATCCTAAGCAACTCAAGGACCCTCGGAGAGAGAGTTGGCGATTTCACTGTTTTCATATTTGGATTTTATCAAGTATTGAAACGAGGATTTTTGGTTTTAATTATTTTTCTCTCCGAAAATATTTGATGTTAAAATATATGAGAGGAGATAATATGGCCTCTCCAAAATAAATGAAATATTGGGGGGAAATATTAAAATCAAATATTTTATTTTATTCGGATTTTATTGCAGTTTTATTTGCACTAGAAAAATTGCAGGTTTTCAAAATTGCATTTTAGGGCCAGGAAAATGTTCATCCTGTTCTAAATATTTTAATTAGACGGTTAAAATTTGTTTTGGCATTTTTAATTTTTTTATTTTTCTAGGATTTATTTTCTGCGGAATCTATTTAAAAAAAGTTAGCGCCCGACTAGGCCGAAGCCTAGCCGAGCCGGCCGGCCCAACCCTGCGCCGCCACCGACATCGCCGGGCGAGTCCGAGCCGGACAAGTCTCACCGCCGCCATGCCCCCTCGCCCAAGCCGCCTCCGCCCTCCCCCCTTATAAGCCGAGCTCGGGGCCCCTCGGGACCCCAAGTCGCCGCAGCCGCCGCCCTCCGCCGCCGCCTGCCGGAGCCCCGCCGCCCGCAAACCGCCGCAGTGCCCCGCCGCCTCGCCGTCGCCCCACCGCCGCCTCGCCGCCACCCTAGAGCCCCGTAGACGCAGCCGAACCCCATCGGAGCCGCCCCGCCTCGCCGGAGGTATACGCCGCCGTCGCTGTCGTTCGGTTTTATTTTAAAACCGATTCGGTTTTTCAGAAAAACCCTAGGTTTCGTTTTTTTAGAATATATTGGTTTTAGTTTTTTTTGGTTTATTTGTTTAGCAGACGTTCGTCTGTATGTTCATTTTAACAAACGGTGTTCACTCGTTAGCCACAGACAGCGAACGTTCATTTGTTAGCCTGTTCGTCCATTTTTCTTTTTCTCGGATTTTTCGCAATTATTTTCGGTCATGATTTCTGATCCGATTTTCGTTTTAGTTTATCTTTTCGCTCGTTTAGCGGAATCAGGCGATTCAAGCGCCTAGATCTTCGTCTCGAAGCCTTCTTTCCATTTAACCAACTTGTTGGGGGATATTACTACCAGTATGACCCGCCAAGGAGGGGCCGGGTCAGCCCAATGGCGGGTTACAGAAGAAGCGCGATAAACATTCAAGATGATAGTTTACTAAATGTATAGAAGGCCCAAAGGCCTGGGGCCGGCTTAAGGCCCGGTATTGTAAACCACCGTATGTAAGGAAAGACTTGTAAAGAAAGGCATGTAAAGGGAGTCACCGAGCCGGACACGATTATGAGCCGATCGGGACTCTATAGGCCACCAGGAGTCAACCCATGTAAATAAGGGGACGGCCCGGTGGCGGCTGAGGGCAAGAAACAATCAAGTCGATAACCAAGCCGGCGAGTTGAGCCTCTTGGAGATCGAAACCTCAGCAATACCAATCCCAACTAGACGTAGGCTTTTACCTTCATCGTAAGGGGCTGAACTAGTATAAAAACTCTCTCGTGTCCTTTGTCCCGATTAACCCCTTTAAGCTTCCTAGTGTGATGGCCCTACAACTAAGTCCTTGCTCTAGGACATCAGCCGTGACAATTCCACGACAGTTGGCGCCCACCGTGGGGCCAGTGCAGGGTGGATTTGAGTTCTTGAAGGGCAACTTCAAAGGGCTCAAGGGATACGCTGTGGGCCGGATGACCAAGAGTCATCGCGGCAAACTCTACATCGACGACGAAGGCTGGGGCCCTGAGGCCGGCTCGATCGAGTATGGGTACCGGGTCCCCTTGGGCAGAATTCACGTCTTCATCGGCTGGATCAGCGAGATAGGTCCTGAGTCGGACGTCCACACCAACCTCATCGATACGGCTCAGCACGCCGTGTCCGCCCGTGTTCAATCTATTGTGAAGCATGCTTTCGTCGGCTGCATCCATGGTGGTGAATACTCCAAAGGATCGATGAAAGACAGGGAGACATCAATCTGGTCCGATACTGCATCATCAACAGGTGAGACAGACTCATTGTACCAACTGCAAGACGACATGCTCGGGGGCTGTTCCGATGGCAGCAGTATTCCGAACCCCCTTGAGCCGCCGAATTGGGCCGGAGTCTTCATGGCAGGGACGCAGCCCCAGCAGAACTCCACCGCAGCGGCAGCAGCAGCTGCCGAGTCAGGAGACCCCACGCGCCCCCCGGCTCAGGTTCTACGGGACCTCATGGATAAAATGACGGCTCTGTTAATCGCTGTGGTAGAATCGGTGGATAAAGCCCAGCATGATGCAGAAGTGGCACGCGTGCGGGAGGAGATGGTGCAAGCAAAGGAAAATCTAGCCGCGGAGGAAACCCGGATGGCAGCAGAACGAGCAGCTCTGGATGCTCATGCCCAGCAGCTTCAAGCAGAAACTTTCCGGCTCTCGGTGGATCTTAATGCATCGAACGAGGTCATGAGGCGGAGCCATTAGAAAAATCAGTCGCGTCTGCCTCTAACGCTGGATCCAAGGAACCTGTTCCATACACCCGGAGCTGGGGGAGCAACCCGTCGGAAGCAAACCGGGTCGCGACACCCGGTGCACCAGTTCAGCCGCGGACCATGGAGCCGCCTCGCATAAATACATCTCCTCCTTGTTATGTAGCAACACCTCCGGGTCACTTCTCCAACCCCATGGAAAGCCTCATCGCAGCGTCGGCTCGTTGGGCAGCTCTCCCAATGGAAGGCAACTCGCCAGCAGCCATTGAAACCGAAGGGTAAGAGAACTACTTTAGACAGCTTTGGCCCAGCAGGATGCATACTCCTACAGTCGAGATAGGATTCATTCAACTCCTCACCCAAGTCGGAGCCCGAGTTATAGTAGGCACATGGAGTCCGCAGAGATGTCAAGTAATGCTCAACGCCACCACCGGCCATATCGGCATGAGCCGGTGCAAGCTAGAGCCCTTAACTTGGCCGATCTGGAGAGGGTTCGTCAAGAGGCAGAACAGGCGGCTCAGATAGCAGGAGAGCAGGCGGCTCAGATAGCAGGAGAGCAGGCAGCTCACCAAACCTTTCCGGATTATCCAACAACCTTAGTTGAGGCAGGAGTGTCCACAAGAACCGGGGGCATTCCTTGTCTGGTCCCAGCCATACGCAATGAATGGTTGCCCAAGGATTTCAAGGGGCCTCGTAAAGTGCCTAACTACACGGCTGACCTACAGGGCTTGGATTGAGAGTTATGAGACGTCCATGGAGCTGTTGGAGGTTAGCGATGCTGCAATGGCCAAGTATTTTACCATGATGTTGGATGGAACGGCTCGGACATGGTTGAAGGGATTGTCACCCAATTCTATCGGCTCATGGGCAGAGTTGAAAGCATGGTTCATCCAGAATTTTAAGCACACATGTAAGCAGCTAATGTCGATTGTGGACATGACCAATTGCAAGCAAGAGGATGGAGAATCTACAACCCATTGGGTGCGCCGGGTCAAGGAGATAATACATTCATTTGATAAGATGGATGCCGGCTCAGCAGTTTCGATGTTGGAGAAAAATTGCCGTTTTGAACCTCTGAAGCAGAAGTTGGGGCGGCTTAAACGTGACTGTAATGACATGGGGACGTTAATGGCAGCTCTTGTCAAGTATGTCGATTCTGATACCACCAAGGACCCGGTGTCTGATGAAGAAAAGGCAACAAAGGGAAAGAAGGACGACAATGGCAAGGGTCACCAGCATAACCCGATGAATCAAGGAGGTAATAAACGTAAGGCTGATGAGTTTGTTGCTAATACTAATGCGCAGGGTGGTAATCAGCGGCGCAAGGGCAGGCAACCCCCTCGATCGGGCGGGTTAGGCCCCACCCTTGAGCAGTTGTTGAACGAACCTTGTCCAAAACACGGCACCCGGGAGAAACCAGCCACCCACTAGTGGAAGGATTGCATGATCATGAGGCCATTTAAAAATTCAAATGCATTTGATGGGGGTCATGGCCCAGGTGGCGGCTCAGGTGGAGGCGGCTTTCAGGGCCCGGGCGTCGGATCAAGTGGAGGAGGTTTTCACGGTCAGGGTTATCCTGGTCACCAAGGAAGGTATAACCAGCAACACGGCCAAGGGAATCAGCAGAACAGCAATCCGGCTATCAGAGCAACTCGAAGCAGTTGAGTAGCGGACAGTATCATGTCTTCACTACCAGTTTATGTAAAAGGGACAAGAAGCTCCACAAGAGGGCCGTCAATGCCGTTGAGCCGGCAATTCCACATTATTTACGTTGGTCGAAGCAGCCTATTGTATGGAGTAGAGAGGATCACCCGCCCCGGGTTGATAATCCGGGTCACTTGGCTTTGGTAGTGGCACCTCAGGTTGGTGGGTACAAGTTTACTAAGGTACTCATGGATGGAGGCAGCAGCATCAACATCCATTACTATGAGACGTTCCGCCGGATGGGATTGACGGATAAAAATCTTAAACAATCCAACACTGTTTTTCATGGTGTGGTACCTAGTAAGTCGGCATACCTAGTTGGTAAGATCGAACTGGAAGTAGCCTTTGGGGATGAGTATGACTCCAGAGCAGAAAAATTAACCTTTGAGGTGGTTAAAATCAAAAGCCCATATCATGCTCTGTTTGGGCGGCCGGCTTATGCCAAGTTCATGGATCGGCCATGTTATGTATATTTGTAGCTCAAGATGCCGGGTCACAAGGGCACCATTACAGTCCATGGGAGCCGGAAGATAGCCATGGAATGTGAAGAGGGGGATGTTGCCTATGCTGAATCTGTTTGGGCAATAGAGGAGTTGAAATTCTACAAGGATCATGTTGACCTGGCGGACATGGCGTCATTAAAGAAACCAACAACAGAGCATGAGTCGGAGTTAAAATTCAAATCAACTGATGACACTAAGATGATTGACTTTGTGCCTGGCGATTCATCCAAACAGTTCATCATCACCGCAAACTTGGATCCGAAATAGGAAAGCATGCTCATCGAGTTCATCCGTGAGAACCGGGACATCTTTGCATGGAAACCTTCAGACATGTCGCGTGTCCCGAGAGAACTCTCTAAGCACACTCTTAATATCGATCCAAAGTTTAAACCCGTTAGACAGTTTCTCCGGTGGTTCAATGAAGAAAGGCGCAAGGCCATCGGAGAAGAGGTGGCCCAGCTCTTGGCAGCCGGATTCATTGTGGAGGTCTTTCACCCAGAATGGTTAGCTAACCTAGTGCTTGTACTAAAAAAGAATGGCACCTAGCGTATGTGTCTGGATTACACAGACTTGAACAAAGCTTGTCCGGCTGATCCTTTTGCTCTTCCCCGTATTGATCAAATCATTGATGCTACGGCGGGTTGCGCACGGTTGAGTTTCTTAGATGCTTACTCCGGTTATCATCAGATTAAGATGGTAGTCAAGGATCAAGGGAAGACAGCATTCATAACCCCCCTTTGGGGCTTTCTGCTATGTGTCTATGCCTTTTGGGCTTAAGAGTGCCCAAGCGACTTACTAGCGGTGTGTGTAGAATTGTCTTCACAATCAAATTGGGTGCAATGTTCATGCCTATGTGGATGACATAGTGGTGAAATCCAGGGAAGAGGAAACCTTGGTCACCGACCTGAAAGAGACTTTTGATAATCTTCGGGTTTACAAGATGATGCTTAACTCGGCCAAGTGTGTTTTTCGACTGCCAGCTGGCAAGCTCTTGGGTTTTCTGGTGTCTAACCGAGGTATTGAAGCTAACCCAGAGAAAATCAAGGCAATTACATCTCTAGCCAAACCAACCTGCGTCAATGATGTTCAACGACTGGCGGGTCGTGTGGCCGCTTTGAGCCGGTTCATAAGCCGGTTAGGGGAAAAGGCTATGCCTTTGTATCAGTTGATGAAGGAAACAAATGTTTTTTTGGAGCGATACTGCGAACGCCGCTTTCGAGGATCTTAAGGCACAACTGGCTGAGCCACTGGTCCTAGCTGCTCTTGTTGAGAAAGAGCCGCTATTGTTATACGTGGCTGCCAACTCACGAGCTGTTTGTGTGGCTATGGTGGTAGAGCGCAAGGAGGCTGGCAAAGAGCATCCGGTTCAGCGGACGGTTTATTATGTCAATGAAGTGCTAATTGAATCTAAGCAACGATATCCATATTGGCAGAAGCTTGTTTATGGGGTGTTCATGGCAAGCCGGAAGCTTAAGCATTACTTTCAGGGACATCCAATCACTATGGTTAGCTCTACTCCTTTGGGGGACATTATTCAAAACAGAGAGGCCACGAGGCGAGTTGCGAAGTGGGCAATTGAGCTTGGGTCTCATGGGCTGAAGTATGTTCCACGTACTGCAATTAAGTCTCAAGCCTTGGTTGACTTCATCAATGACTAGATAGAGATGCAGATGCCAGAAGAGAAGCCGGACAACACATATTGGACTATTCATTTTGATGGATCCGGGCAATTGGCAGGCTCAGGGGCTGGAGTCGTATTAACTTCCCCACAAGGTGATAAATTTTGTTATGTGTTACGGTTGATGTTTTCATGCACCAACGACGCAGCAGAATACGAAGCATTGCTCCACGGTCTTCGAGTGGCAAAGGAGATGAGCTTGAGCCGCGTCGGATGTCTTGGTGACTCAGATCTAGTGGCTCAGCAAGTATCTGGCAAGTGGGATTCCAAAGACCCTCTCATGGCGGCTTATCGCTGAGAGGATATTTTCAAGGTTATCAGGTGAAACACATGGTCCGTCGAAAGAACGAAGCAGCTGATGCTTTAAGCCAGCTGGGGTCTCAGCATAAGCCGGTACCACCCAACACCTTTTTAGATGTTTTGCATAACCCCTCTGTCAAGTTGCCCACAAAAGAAGACTTAGATGTTCCTGACCCGGAGGCGCAGTTGGTGGCGGCTCTTCATGACATCCCAGATTGGACAGTGCCATTCTTGGCTTACATGACCCGGGGAGAGTTGCCAGCGGGTGAGACTCTGGCTCGGCAGATAACCCGGCTATCTAAGTCCATGACGATTTCGGATGGAGAGTTAATTCATCGCAGTGTTTCCGGAGCGTTTCAACGGTTTATTTCCCCCGAAGAAGGTCAAGAAATCCTTCGTGAAATCCATGAAGGCAATTGTGGTCATCATGCTGGGTCAAAATCTTTAGTGGCCAAGGCGTTTCGTCACGGTTTTTACTGGTTGACGGCTCACGCTGATGCAGAAGATCTGGTCAGTAGATGTGACAGATGTCAAAAATTTGCACGACGAGCACATGTGCCGGCTCAAGAGCTCCGGATGATTCCAATCACTTGGCCGTTTGCAGTCTAGGGGCTTGACATGGTGGGACCTTTCAAAAGGTCTAAAGATAAAAAGACACATCTCTTGGTAGCTGTTGATAAGTTCACCAAATGGCATGGTGGTTCAATTCATGAAAAAAGTAATCTTCCGTTTTGGTTTTCCACACAGTATTATCACAGACAATGGCACTAATCTGTCCCAAGGGGCTATGGAAGAATTTTGTCAGCGAGAGCACATCCGGCTTGATGTTTCTTCTGTAGCTCATCCTCAATCCAATGGTCAAGCTGAGAGAGCCAAACAGGAAATTCTGAAAGGACTAAAGCCCCGGCTTATGGTTCCTTTACAGCGAACGCCGGGTTGTTGGGTAGAGGAGTTGCCTTCAGTGTTATGGAGCATCAATACTACACCCAACAGGTCTACGGGTTACACACCCTTCTTCATGGTTTATGGAGCAGAAGCAGTATTGCCCAGTGGCATCCATCATGACTCGCCCCGTGTGGCGGCTTATGTTGAAGCTAACAATGAAAAAGCTAGACAGGATGCACTTGATTTATTAGATGAAGAAAGAGACCTAGCGGCGGCACGGTCAGCAATTTATCAACAGGACATGCGTCGTTATCACACCCGCCGGGTTAAGTCTAGGACTTTTCAGGAAGGCGACTTAGTGCTCCGGCTCGTCCAGGTTCTATCAGACACGCACAAGCTATCCCCGCCTTGGGAAGGACCTTTGTGGTCAGTAAGAATTTAAACAACGGGTCATATTACCTCATTGACGTTCGAGAGCACAAAGACTCACATAAGTCGGAGGAAGAGACCCGCCGGCCATGGAACATTGCTCAACTTCGGCCATATTACACCTGAGCCACCGGCTCTCAACATGTAGATACATTCATGTTGTGTATATTATGATAAGCAATAAAGTAAGACCATCGGTCTCCTTTTCTTTTCACGGACTATACATCTTTATTATTTTTTTACTTACAATGACTATTAAGGAGCTGATCATATTTGAATCAAGTTTAACCTTTTTTAGTCCGGCTTATGATCGTATTCGAATCTAGCTGCAAATCTCAAGATCACTTCGGGGCTTCCTGTTCAAACATAGGTCGTATTCGAACCAAAGAGAACATACCTGTCGTAACCCTCTTCATCGACTCAAGGCCAAACCCACTTGGGGGCTTCTTGATCGTATCCGAATCATAGCTTAACCCCTTTTGAGTCCGACTTGGATCGTATTCGAATCAGGGTCGTTAAAAACCTCTCAAGGTCATTTGGGGGCTTCCTGTTCAAACATAGGTCGTATTCAAACCAAAGAGAGCATAGTTGTCGGTACCCTCTTGATCGGCGCAACGCCAATGCCACTGGGGGTTATATGGTCGTATTCGAACCTTAGCTTAACCCCTTTGGTCTGGTTTACTGATCGTATTCGAATCAGAAACCCCCAACCTTTTTGATACAGAGTTAAAACTATGTTTGTTATCTGTTGTTTGCCTTTGAGTTTTTGTTGTTTTCAATGTTACCAATAAGATAGCCTGGTTTTCTTCGCCGGCTCAACTACTGGACAACATAGCCGCCCGGACTATTCAAGCCGGTGGTTCAAGGATTCAAAGGTACGAGTTATTAAGATATGATGATCTTTGAGTATTCAAGGAGTATTAACTTTTCATACATATTGAATTATCAATTCATCACCCGGGTCATTTAAACCGGTGATCTAAGGATCAACAAGGATAAGGTATGGTTTTTACTTATACACGCTTACCTGTGGCGTTAACTCAAGAGTTAGTACTAAACCTTATCCTTTATTTACATTTGTCTTTGTTTTTCTTATTGAGGTAAATTTATGGGTTGTACATTATGTGTTTAAGCCTAGTTGGTTCTAAACCGCCTTGCCAGTCTTTTCCTTGTAGAGACAAACATTAAATAATGCATACATTTACATATGGAAGCCGATTCACATAGAAGTATCTTATGCACGATGGCATAAGCAAACATGTGGTGTTTTAGCAACTAAAGTTATTACAAGGCTTTATAAGACTATGAAGATGATCACTGTCCCTCCCTCGCCGGTTCACCACCTTCTGATTGCTGGAAGTTGGATTTTGACCAATCAAAGCCGTTCATGGCGACAAATTCGGCTTCGTCGTCAATCAGGCCGACCGGGTCAATCTCCGGAGCAAAGGTATCCTCTCTTACAGGTGGGATCAGATCTGCTACTTTATATGAAGGAGTGGCCATCTTCTTATTTTCACTATCAAAACCCGGCTGGCACTTGTCCACATTGGTGTCCTCTCCAAGACTAGTTGCTTGAGGCCGGACTTCGCGTACACACGCTCTGAAATCATCCTGATCGAACGAAGACCTATCCTCCTTCACAGTAGGGTAACATCTTGCCACGTCCGCCGGGTCTAGGTCTCGCACCCAAGCCTTGGAGTGGCTTAGGGCAGTCAAAGCTCCTGCTCGCGCGTAGGAGCGTTTCACTTCTTGGAATCTCGCCGGAAGGATGGACAGCTTCTTCAGGACATCGCTAAGCCGGTTGGGTCCTTGATTTGCAGGAGAGATAGCGGCCAGAGCCCACTGTTCACCAATGTATGATTGTTCAACCAAGGTGTATACGGCCTTCAGTTTAATCAACGGGTCTTGGCTTAGATTTTTTTGCTTCGCGGACCTGTATATATTTAATAGAGTCAGTGGATGGATTATACTCTGGTTTGGCATAAAATACATGAAAGGTCAAAACAAGGCAGCTTACCAAAGATAGTAGCGATCATCTGAGACACCCGGCCCTTTAAACCATTCAGCTCGGTTGATATTTCTTTCAGAACTGTTTTGGCTGTCTCAGCTCGCCGGGTCAGAAGTGTTTTCTCATCTTCCCAAGTTTTCTCTTTGACAGCAAAGCTGGTCTTCACATTCTCCATTTCAGAAAGGCTTATTTGCAGTTTGCAGGTGGAAGACTTGATTTATGATTCCTGGCTCGCTAGCCGGGTCTTTGCGTCATTCAGTTGAGAGTTTAGTTCAGATAATGCATTCTGTGAAACATTCAGATAAGTCAAGACTTGGTTTTAAATTCCAGCATCCAAATTCAAGATTCAGGTCCCAAGTACTTTATGGATAAACCACTTGGCACTTGGGGGCTAATGTATGCCAAATCAAATTCTTACGACTCTACTAGCATATTTGAAGTCCCAAGTCCTTTACAAAGTAATAGCACTTGGCACTTGGGGGCTAATGTACGCAGTTCAGCAAGTTTATCAAGGATAAACCGGAATGTTAAGTACTTTACAGATGGTTTTAAATTCTGAAGTACCGATTCATTAATGATCAAAATAAACCGGTCCTTGGGGACTATGGGTGAAGTCTTGTTCTATCAATATCAGGCAAAGATTCAGAGGTAAAGGTCTAGGCCTATATTTTAAGTCTACAGGTTATTCCGTTTCTCTCATAATCTACAGACTTGGGGGCTGAAGGAATATTGATAAACCGGAAACAATGTACCTCATATTTCAACTGAAGCTGCTTGACCATCTCGATCTCAGACTCGCGACTGGAGTGTACATGACTGAGATAGTCGGATAAGATATCACTGGCATTAAGACGGTCGTAGTTGGCAACATCAAAACGAACCTTCTACCTCTCTAATGCTTCTTGCTTAGCTGTGCACCAAGCCAACACTGTTGGGTTCCCTGGCTCAACAAAGCGGCTCCCAGTAATTTGAACATCTTGAACACGTGGAGATGGCGGGTCAGTTGAGCTTGACGGTCCAACTGTGGAAGGGTTCATAGTGGCCTTGTCAAGGGACGGCTCCGAAGGATTTGCTTCATTAACAATATGCGGGTCTTCTGGGGCAATATGTTAATGGAGAAGGCGGCCTAGACGGTTCAGATGCTAGTACTGGCGGGTCTTCTGCTGGTTTTGCTGCTTTTTCCTTCTTGGATTTAGCTTGACCGCTAAGGAAAAATATTGTAAGATAGTCAGCATCAAGATAACAATTGATAAACCCGGAAGAAAAGAGGATTTCTGATTACCCAGGAGCAGTCTTGAAAGCCGGAAATTGTGTTTGTGATGAGTCACCTGAAGAACGAGACACCTCCTGAAAAGGTAAAAGAAAGGATTTAAAAGAAATGCAAGGAGCGGAATTCATTAAAACAAGTTAAGGACAATAATAAGTAAACCTCGTTCGGGCGTTTCCGAGGGGTCTATTGAAGGACGATAGTCGGCTCATCTTCAATCTCAACTTCACAGCGGCTTTCATGCTGCTACTTTTTCAAATGAAATTTGGGATCCAAGTGATCTAAGGGGTTAGAAAACCTTACTTTACGGACCACTCGTCGAACTTTGTGTCTTGGTAAGGGCTCTGATTCGGAGGAAATGATAGTTACATCTGCTTCCCCAGCTTGACTAGCCCCAGTGTCATTCTGGTAAGGATCAGTGTCAATAAGATTGTTAAAAAGTTGGCCAAGGGAATCGAGGGCTACCTCCGAGTCAGACGAGTCATCAAGTTTCATCAAATCTTCAACGGTGGTTTTCTTTTTCTTCTTCGTTCTCCGGGTCGATTTCTTGGCATTCATGGTGGCAAGTTTCGCCTTCTTGGTAGCTTCGTGATCGTATTTCACTTTCCAGAAGTCAGAGTTGGCCTACAAAAACAAGAGGAAGGATCAGTGATAAACAATACGGCTAGACAAAATACAAAGGAAAAAGATCAGAATGCCCTTACTTCTGGTACCGGGTTAAATTTACAGAAGGGATTTAACCCAACAACACTGCAATCTTCGTACTTCGCATTGGAAGTACTCTCTAAATAGTTCCACAGTCGGCTCTTGCTGAAGATATACCTCACAGAGCACTTGGAAGTTACAAATATTGGATATGGAATTGGGCCCAATATCCTGAGGATGGAGTTTGAAAAAGTGAAGAACTTCTCTGAAGAATTTTGAGCCAGGCGGTGAGAAGCCCCGGTTCATGTGATCAGTAAAGACGATCACTTCACCGTCTTTTGGATTGGATCGTTCTTCCTCCGGGTCAGGAGCACGCTAAGACATGATGTTTCTTGAAGGCAGAAATCCAATGAGGAAGAACTCTTTCAGATGCTCCTCTGTTATGGTTGAGGGGACCCAATTGCAGATAGTGGGTGTCTTTGACGGCATGATGTACAAGGGACTGGAAAAGGAAAAACAAAATGCCGGTTCATTTAACAGTTAAAAGGTTGAAGTTGTAAAACAAGTACGGTGGCTTAACTAAGGGCTAATGACACATAAGGAAAAGAAAGCCGGAGTGATAAGCCGCCATGACTACAGAGTTTCTCAGAAAGAAGATCCTGCTAAGTGTTTGCATAAACAAGTTTCACCAAATGGTTATTATTATTTTGAATCAAATGGTTGTCCCAAAAAAATTCCGGACCTAGAAAAAAGTCCAGTACAGACAAGTTCGTCAGTTAACCAAGCATCTATACAGAAAAAGGGATCTATGGTTATCAAAAACGGATGCCACACAACTACCGCGCAAGTTATATTTCCTTTCTGGATCCCTAGAAGCTGTGGAGGAAGAACTACCAGGACAGTTCATGAAGAACAATGAAGAACACCAACAAACTCCTAAAGCCCTAATACAGATCTAAAAAGATTGAGAAGGCGAGACTTACAGGTACAGATTCGCTGTGAAGGTTTATCGGGTTTTTCTCTGGACAAGTCAGGTCGATGCAGCGACCTGAGGTGGAGACGAGGAGATCTGCGGCAGCGGCAGAGGTCGGGCAGCAGCGAAGCAGTGAGAGGAAGAAGACGACCGAAGGAGAAGAATGAAAAAAGACCTAAGTGATACCTATTTATAAGGCGGTGCGCGAACAAGCGGGCGTGAAAATCAAGGAGACCCCAATTAATGATTATCCAACTAAACGGACGCCTCGATTCTCAGAAGGCATTAAAAATGAAAGATTCGTTGGAAGATGACGTCATGAAAGTTTTTTGTGTTTTCAGAAGATGATGTCACGGCGGGTTACAGAAGTTTTCAAACAGAGGATGGATTCCACCTAAGTATTGAAGATTGACAAAGAACAAAGTTCAAAGTTAACCTGGGGCCTAATGTTGGGGATATTACTACCTGTATGACCCGCCCAGGAGGGGCCGGTTCAGCCCAATGGCGGGTTACAGAAGAAGCCCGATAAACATTCAAGATGATAGTTTACTAAATGTATAGAAGGCCCAAAGGCCCGGGGCCGGCTTAAGGCCCGGTATTGTAAACCGTCGTATGTAAGGAAAGACTTGTAAAGAAAGGCATGTAAAGGGAGTCATCGACCTGGACACGATTATGAGTCGGCCGGGAGTCTGTAGGCCACCAGGCATCAACCCATGTAAATAAGGGGATGGCCCGGTGGCGGCTGAGGGCAATAAACAATCAAGTCGATAACCAAGCCGGCGAGTTGAGCCTCTTGGAGATCAAAACCTCAGCAATACCAATCCCAACTAGACGTAGGCTTTTACCTTCATCGTAAGGGGCCAAACTAGTATAAAAACTCTCTCGTGTCCTTTGTCCCGATTAACCCCTTTAAGCTTCCTAGTGCGATGGCCCTACGACTAAGTCCTTAATCTAGGACATCTGCCGTTAAAATTCCACGACACAACTTGAAAAAGATTTTGATACATTAAAATTTGACTTTAGTCCAGATTAGTAATTGGATCTTGTTTCTTTCGCAGTTTGAGTTTCGTTGCTCCGTTCGATTTGATTCTTTTTGCAAACCGGAGTTCTTAAGTTGACCTTTCTAGTTAGATCATTTTATTCATGTTTTACCCATGTGTATTTGCTTGATTGCTTATGTATGCTATTGTTTCTTTGCGATAGAACACCCGGAGTGTGAAGCGTGCTACTACGAGTCTCTAGGTTTTGCGGATCATCAGCAAGGCAAGTAACACTTTGATCATACCCCTTTATCACCCAGTTTTTACACATTAGTTTCAACCCTCGAACATTGCATGGTTAGGACTTGATAACATGTGGGACTGGGAAGTAGTTGATGAGGTAGAACCTATTGCCCTGTTATTATCAAACCCTTGGGAGTTACTTCTACGTTATGCTTATATTGCCATGCTATGCTCGTAGACGTGGTTTGGGTGAGTGAATCCATGATAGATGTGAGATTGATAATTAATGGTTCAACATAAGGTGGCAACTTTAATACACATCTAGGTGGATTGCTTGTCGGGCACCTCAAAAATCCAGTGTTGTCCTAGGATATCCTGGAGTGCCCGTGTAATAATCCTATGGTCCGCCACCCAGACTCAAAGGGAACTGATATATTTCATGCTAGAAATTTCCGTGTGCAGCCACAAGCTATTATGGGCTCTAGCATAGTTGAGTAAGTTGCATGACCTCTTCCAGTGGTAGGCTAGCAGATGTAGAGGGATGTAGGTTGGTACTGTCTACCCGGGGTTAGAGCTAATGCTTCTGAAAGACTGTGTCTCGGTCATCCATTTCTCAAACACCATGTAGTGCGAGAAATCCAATGGAGGAGATCGAGTCTTGTGGGGAAAAGTGCGCAAACCTCTGCATAGTGTATAAACTAATCATGGTTAGCCGTGTCCCCGGTTATGGACGTTTTGAGTATCTAGTACTTCAATTATCATATGTATCTTATCACTCTAAATTAATATTGTTGGGTTGATAATTACTTTTAATTGGGATTGAGTTGGAGGAACCTTCTCAATGATGCTTCAACTACCATGATAGTTAAATAAAACTTATTCCTTTGCCGTAGGAAAAAATTGGCTTTTCGCAAAACTTTAACCACAGAGCTTTCCACCAGCCAAATATGCATGTAGTGATAGAATTATTCAGTTCTTGCTCTACTGTGTTATATTGCCAGCATATTCAATGTGCTGGCCTGTTTCAGGCTGCAACGTATTATGTTGTGGACTTTTCAGACGAGGAGTAAGGTTCATTAGGTCATTGCCGTGCAGCTCAGCTATGCCGTTGGAGTTGATGGACTCATTTTATTTTCCAAGCCTTCCGCTGTTATCGTATTAGATGGCCTTAAGCCATATTTATTATAATAAGTTCTCTTTTGAGACATTCGATGTAATAAGTATGTGATTGCTACTCTGTTATAAATCCTTCGAGTACTGTGTGTGTCAGCATTACCGATCTAGGGATGACACTGAAGCACAGAGACTTGACCGTTTGATGTCGGGTCGCCACAAGATGGTATCAGAGCACACACTGAGTGTAGGACACGACCACTAAGCTAAATCCCTAGATCACTACACTCTTCCCATTTCTGACTCCTCTCCATTTTCTACTCTTTAGGATTGCGGACGCAAGGAACAAGTTTGCACAACCAAATGAAGAAGCACCTTTTGGACGACACTTGAAGGAAGTCACTAAGTACCTAAACATTGGAAGACCAAGCTTCACCGGGACTTACAACACCACTTTACCAGAAGAGGAGCGATGGATGATTCAAGTTCAAGTTCTAGGAAGGACATTCGCGCCAGTCACTAAACCCATAGAGTTTTCCTTCGATGCACCAACCTGGAGTCTAGGAAAGAGTATGGCGGCTCACATCACCATGGGACGCATTGGAGAAGTTTACCATAAGGAGCTTAATGATACGATCTACCAGATTTGTGGGCGCCGAGATGAGCAACGGGAGATGATCAGCACCAGGAAGGATAGATCAATCGCATCTTTCATCCAGGAGTTAAACCAGCACATTCGTTGCCAGGAGAACCAGATGTGCGCAGGCTGAAGGAAATATGCCCTAGAGGTAATAATAAAGTTATTACTTATTTCCTTATATCATGATAAATGTTTATTATTCATGCTAGAATTGTATTAACCGGAAACATAATACATGTGTGAATACATAGACAAATAGAATGTCACTAGTATGCCTCTACTTGACTAGCTCATTGATCAAAGATGGTTATGTTTCCTAGCCATTACATGGGTTGTCATTTGATTAACGAGATCACATCATTAGGAGAATGATGTGATTGACTTGACCCATTCTGGTAGCTTAGCACTCGATCATTTAGTATGTTTCTATTGCTTTCTTCATGACTTATACATGTTCCTATGACTATGAGATTATGCAACTACCGTTTACCAGAGGAACACTTTGTGTGCTACCAAACGTCACAACATAACTGGGTGATTATAAAGGTGCTCTACAGGTGTCTCCAAAGGTACTTGTTGGGTTGGCGTATTTCGAGATTAGGATTTGTCACTCCGACTATCAGAGAGGTATCTCTGGGCCCTCTCGGTAATGCACGTCACTTAAGCCTTGCAAGCATTGCAACTAATGAGTTAGTTGCGGGATGATGTATTACGGAAACGAGTAAAGAGACTTGTCGGTAATGAGATTGAACTAGGTATTGAGATACCTGAAGGAAATATGCCCTAGAGGCAATAATAAAGTTATTATTTATTTCCTTATATCAAGATAAATTTTTATTATTCATGCTAGATTGTATTAACCGGAAACATGATACATGTGTGAATACATAGACAAACAGAGTGTCACTAGTTTGCCTCTGCTTGACTAGCTCGTTAATCAAAGATGGTTATGTTTCCTAACCATTGACATGAGTTTTCATTTGATTAACGGGATCACATCATTAGAAGAATGATGTGATTGACTTGACCCATTCCGTTAGCTTAGCACTTGATCGTTTAGTTTGTTGTTATTGCTTTCTTCATGACTTATACATGTTCCTATGACTATGAGATTATGCAACTCCCGTTTCCCGGAGGAAAACTTTGTGTGCCACCAAACGTCACAACGTAACTGGGTGATTATAAAGGTGCTCTACAGGTGTCTCCGAAGGTACTTGTTGGGTTGGCGTATTTTGAGATTAGGATTTGTCACTCCGATTGTCGGAGAGGTATCTCTGGGCCCACTCGGTAATGCACATCACTATAAGCCTTGCAAGCATTGCGACTAATGAGTTAGTTGCGGGATGATGTGTTACGGAATGTGTAAAGAGACTTGTCGCTAATGAGATTAAACTCGGTATTGAGATACCGACGATCGAATCCCGGGCAAGTAACATACCGATGACAAAGGGCAAACGTATGTTGTTATGCGGTATAATATGTAGGAGACAATATGAGCATCCAGTTTCCGCTATTGGTTATTGACCGGAGACGTGTCTCGGTCATGTCTACATAGTTCTCGAACCCGTAGGGTCCGCACGCTTAAAGTTTCAATGACAGTTATATTATGAGTTTATATGTTTTGATGTACCGAAGGTTATTCTGAGTCCCGGATGTGATCACGGACATGACGAGGTGTCTTGAAATGGTCGAGACATGAAGATTAATATATTGGAAGCCTATGTTTGGATATCGGAAGTGTTCCGGGTGAAATCGGGATTTTACCGGAGTACCGGGAGGTTACCGGAACCCCCCGGGAACTTAATGGGCCTTAGTGGGCCTAGGTGAAAGAGAGGAGAGGCGGCTAGGGTAGGGTCATGCGCCCCTCCCCCCAGTCCGAATAGGACAAGGAGAGGGGGGCGCCCCCCCCTCCTTCTTCTCCTCCACTCTTTCCCCCTCCCAAGTCCTAATACAACTAGGAAAGGGGGGAGTCCTACTCCCGGTGGGAGTAGGACTCCTCCTGGCGCGCCTCGTCCCTGGCCGGCCGCACCCCCCTTGCTCCTTTATATACAGGGGCAGGGGGCACCCCAAACACAACAATTGATCTGTTTGATCTTTTAGCCGTGTGCGGTGCCCCCCTCCACCATAGTCCACCTCAATAATACTGTAGCGGTGCTTAGGCGAAGCCCTGCGTCGGTAGAACATCAACATCGTCACCACACCATCGTGTTGACGAAACTCTCCCTCAACACTCGGCTGGATCGGAGTTCGAGGTACGTCATCGGGCTGAACGTGTGCTGAACTTGGAGGTGCCGTATGTTCGGTACTTGATCGGTCGGATCGTGAAGACGTACGACTACATCAACCGCGTTGTGCTAACGCTTCCGCTTTCGGTCTACGAGGGTACGTGGATAACACTCTCCCCTCTCGTTGCTATGCATCACCAGGATCTTGCATGTACGTAGGAATTTTTTAAAATTACTACGTTATCCAACAGTGGCATTCGAGCCAGGTTTTATGCGTAGATGTTATATGCACGAGTAGAACACAAGTGAGTTGTGGGCGATACAAGTCATACTGCTTACCAGCATGTCATATTTTGGTTCGGCGGTATTGTTGGATGAAGCGGCCCGGACCAACATTACGCGTACGCTTACGCGAGACTGGTTCTACCGACGTGCTTCGCACACAGGTGGCTGGTGGGTGTCAGTTTCTCCAACTTTAGTTGAACCAAGTGTGGCTACGCCCGGTCCTTGAGAAGGTTAAAACAACACTAACTTGACGAACTATCATTGTGGTTTTGATGCGTAGGTAAGAATTGTTCTTGCTCAGCCCGTAGCAGCCACGTAAAATTTGCAACAACAAAGTAGAGGACGTCTAACTTGTTTTTGCAGGGCATGTTGTGATGTTATATGGTCAAGACGTGATGAGATATAAGTTGTTGTATGAGATGATCATGTTTTGTTGAAGTTATCGGCAACTAGCAAAAGCCTTATGGTTGTCTCTCTATTGCATAAGATGCAAGCGCCAAATAATTGCTTTACTTTATCGCTATGTGATAGCAATAGTTGGCGCGATGACCATGTGACGACACATTGATATAGATCAAGGTGATGGAGATCATGGTGTCATGCCGATGACGATGGAGATCATGATGATGCTTTGGAGATCGAGATCAAAGGCACAAGATGATGATGGCCATATCATGTCACATATTATGATTGCATGTGATGTTTATCTTTTATACATCTTATTTTGCTTAGTTCGGCGGCAGCTTTATAAGATGATCTCTCACTAAATTTCAAGATAAAAGTGGTCTCCCTGAGTATGCACCGTTGCCAACGTTCGTCGTGCCCAGACACCACGTGATGATCGGGTGTGATAAGCTCTACGTCCATCTACAACGGGTGCAAGCCATTTTTGCACACGCAGAATACTCAGGTTAAACTTGACGAGCCTAGCATATGCAGATATGGCCTCGGAACACTGAGATCGAAAGGTCGAGCGTGAATCATATAGTAGATATGATCAACATAGTGATGTTCACCATTGAAAACTACTCCATTTCACGTGATGATCGGTTATGGTTTAGTTGATTTGGATCACGTGATCACTTAGATGACTAGAGGGATGTCTATCTAAGTGGGAGTTCTTAAGTAATATGATTAATTGAACTTTAATTTATCATGAACTTAGTCCTGGTAGTATTAGCATATCTATGTTGTAGATCAATTGCTCGCGTTTAGCTCCCCTGTTTTATTTTTGATATGTTCCTAGAGAAAACTAAGTTGAAAGATGTTCATAGCAATGATATGGATTGGATCCGTGATCTAAGGATTATCCTCATTGCTGCATAGAAGAATTATGTCCTTGATGCACCGCTAGGTGACAGACCTATTGCAGGAGCAGATGCAGACGTTATGAACATTTGGCTAGCTCAATTTGATGACTACTTGATAGTTTAGTGCACCATGCTTAACGGCTTAGAATCGGGGCTTCAAAGACGTTTTGAACGTCATGGACCATATGAGATGTTCCAGGAGTTGAAATTAATATTTCAAGCAAATACCCGAGTTGAGAGATATGAAATCTCCAACAAGTTCTATAGCTAAAAGATGGAGGAGAATAGCTCAAGCAGTGAACATGTGCTCAGATTGTCTGGGTACTACAATCGCTTGAATCAAGTGGGAGTTAATCTTCCAGATAAAATAGTGATTGACAGAATTCTCTAGTCACCATCACCAAGTTAGTAGAACTTCATTATGAACTATAATATGCAAGGGATAACGGAAACGATTCCCAAGCTCTTCGTGACGCTGAAATCGACGGAGGTAGAAATCAAGAAAGACCATCAAGTGTTGATGGTTAACAAGATCACTAGTTTCAAGAAAAGGGCAAAGGGATAGAAGGGGAACTTCAAGAAGAACAGTAAGAAGGTTGCTGCTCAAGTGAAGAAGCCCATGTTTGGACCTAAGCCTGAGACTAAGTGCTTCTACTTCAAAGGGACTGGTCACTAGAAGCGGAAACACCCCAAGTATTTGGCGGATAAGAAGGATGGCAAAGTGAACAAGCTATATTTGATATACATGTTATTGATGTTTACCTTACTAGTGTTTATAGTAGCCCCTGGGTATTTGATACTTGTTTGGTTGCTAAAAATTAGTAATTCGAAACAGGAGTTATAGAATGAACAGAGACTAGTTAAGGGTGAAGTGACGATGTGTGTTGGAATTGGTTCCAAGATTGATATGATCATCATCACACACTCCCTATACTTTCGGGATTAGTGTTGAACCTAAATAAGTGTTATTTGGTGTTTGCTTTGAGCATAAATATGATTTTATCATGTTTATTGCAATATGGTTATTCATTTAAGTTAGAGAACAATTGTTGTTCTGTTTACATGAATAGAACCTTCTATGGTCATACACACCACCAAAAATGGTTTGTTGGATCTCGATCGTAGTGATACACATATTCATAATATTGAAGCCAAAAAGATGCAAAGTTAATAATGATAGTGCAACTTATTTGTGGCACTGCCGTTTAGGTCATATTGATGTAAAATGCATGAAGAAACTCCACGCTGATGGGCTTTTGGAATCACTTGATTATGAATCACTTGATGCTTGTGAACCATGCCTCTTGGGAAAGATGACTAAAAGGCCGTTCTCCGGAAGAATGGAGCAAGCAACATATTTGTTGGAAATCATACATACTGATGTATGTGGTCCGATGAGTGTTGAGGCTCGCGGCGGGTATCGTTATTTTTTGAAATTCATAGATGATTTAAGCAGATATTGTCGGCGTTCTGGGAATGGGGGTCCACAAACTTGCTTGCCTGCGGCCTGCGGCGTGGCTCAAGTGGGGGCCCAACGCGACCCATCTTCATCAGCTCAAGCTCAAGACCCTCGCGAGGGGCCAAGCCTCGCAGGGCGGACGACATGAAGCTTCCTCAGAGGCAGGCTCGCGAGGAGGCGGAGAGATCAAGGCAGGGGTACCTCGCAAGGAACCCGTGACGCAAGCCATGACGATCGAGACCAGGCGGGCGCCGGCCCGCGCAGTGTCCTTGTTTCCCCTTTGGTGCAAAGGGTGTCGGATTCATGGGTTCTGGCAGACCCTTAAGGTTCGAACACTGGGGTGCGCGCGGAGAGCACACCCTCTACCTCCCCATCTCACAAAGATCTAAACTACTAAAAGAACTGCACAAGAGACACAAAGTTTATACTGGTTCAGGCCACCATTGTGGTGTAATACCCTACTCCAGTGTGTGGTGGGTGGATTGCCTCTTGGGGCTGATGATGGTGAACAATACACGGAAGAACAACCTCGCAAGGGTCTGTTCTTGGCTGGGGTGACAAACTGCTAGGAGGAGCTCAGTCGCCCTTCTCTCTCTCTCTGATTGCAGACCGAACGAACCAACCTACCCAAACCGAACCGAACCCCTTGCTTCTGGGTTGTCCAATCCTTGATCCTCTTTTCTCTATAGGTGGCTAGTCCTATTTATAGGCAAAGGCCCTGGGCCTCTCCCCAAATATTGAGCGGGAAGGGCGCCAACAATTGGCCAATTCGAAGGGGAACATATAGTACACTTATCCTGACTAAAGTTGGTCTTCGCCTGCAAAAGGCTCTGCGGTGACGTCGTGCTAGGCTCCATGGTGACCTCCGTCTCGTAGTCTGCTTGGTCCTGGTCTCGTTGCACTGAAATGGCAACCTTTGCTTAATGCCTCGGTACCCCGCGGCTGCGCTTTCCCCCTTTGCACCAAAGAGGAAAGAAGGACGCTGCGCGCGCTGGCGCCCGCCTGGCACCCTCGATCTTCATGGCTTGCGTCATGGGCACCTCGCGAGGTATCCCGCCTTGATATCTCCGCCTCCTCGCGAGCCAGCCTGAGGAGGCTGCGCCTGGGGATGCGCTGTGTCGTCCGCCCTGCGAGGCTTGGCCCCTCGCGAGGGTCTTGAGCCTTGTGCTGATGAAGATGGGCCGCACTGGGCCTCCTTTGAGCCACGCCGCAGGCCGCAGGCAGGCAAGTCTGGGGACCCCCGTTCCCAGAACGCGGACAGGAGCCCCCGGGCCCAAGGCGCACATGGACTTGGCCGTGCCGAGAGGCGAAAGGGCCAAGGGCGAAGCGCCGCGGGCCCTAACAGCTTGCGGCCTTGGGCGCCGCATGGCGGTTGATTGGACGCGAGTGCTTCAGCAACCGCGCAGGTTGGTAAAGGAGCGGCATCTGCCCATACTTCGTCCTTTGCTTTCTCTGGTCGCTGCTCAGATCCCCTTTCTTGCGCCTTTCCTTTCTTCCTCCAAACTTCTAGATCTACTCCAGCTGCGCGACCTAGGAAGCCATGGCGCCTCGCCAGCCTCCGGCCAAAGCTTGGTATTCTCCTGCTCTGGACTTGCCGAATGTGTCCAAGGCGAGCCTTACCCGGCTGCGCTGGATGGCGATGGCACAGGGCATCAACGGGACGGAGGTGTTCAAGACCGGCTCCGCCAGCCCTGAGGGCCGAGGGAGCACCTTTTATCCTCTCTTTGTAAGCTCCATTGCTGCGGGCCTGGTGCCTCCCTTCTTTGAGTTCTTCTTCTCTGTCCTCCGCCATTACAACTTGCAGGCTCTGCATCTCCACCCCAACTCTGTCCTTCTTCTGGCGATCTTCGCTTAATACTGCGAGGCCCACGTAGGGGTGCAGCCTTCGGTGGCCTTGCTGCGCCACTACTTCTCCCTCCGGGTAAACGGCGGCTCTCTTTCTGCGTGCGCAGGCTTCGTCGCATATGGCGGCACCATTGCCATCTCGAATCCCGGGAAGAGGATTGAGGGCTTCAGGAGCAAGTGGGTCTTGGCAGATGCCGAGCGCATCCACCCTCGGCTGATCTTGCCCGTGGAGCAGCCGGTGAGCTCCAGCGACTGGTGCCGAGCGGAGCTCACGGACCCCCCCCCCCCCGCGAAACTGGTGTTGGAGAAGATGGACGCGGACCTGAGGCCGACCAACATGACGGCGGCGAAGTTGACCGGTGCGTCGCTGCTGAAGGTGTTCCTGGAGCACCAGCTAGCTCCACTCCGGAGGTACTCTCCTCCAATGTGGAGGCCTCATCCGAGCCCCGAGGCTATGGACGAAGAGGATGTGACCGCGATTCTCCAATCTCTGGTCGGGGGCGAGGTGGCAAGGTTAAAGGGCGCTCCCAAGCCCTTGTTCCTTCGCGACGACTGGAAGCGGGTGGTGAAGTCCATGCCTGTTTTTAACGGGGACGGGCTCGTGCCCGTGACGGCCTCCGAAGGACCGGTGGACGTGCCCCCCGGCGACTCCAGCGAGGAGGAGGACGAAGAGGAGCAGGGAGAGGGGCCCGACTCTGGGGCGACCGATGGAGAGTCGAGAGCTCCCCTCCCCCGGCGCAGGTCCCGTACTCTCCGCCAGAGCGATGATGATGATGGTGATGATGATGCTGACGTGCCGGGTAGCGGGAGCTCTCCCTCGATCCCGAAGAAGGACAGGACCGGGCTGATCTCTCGCGGGTCTGCCCCTGCCCCGAGGCAGTCCGCAGATGCGCCTTCTGCTTCCGAGGTCGACCCTTCCAGCCGGCTGTCAGGCTTCAAGTTGGGCCGAAGGCTGCCCGAGCTCGCCGGCGATGACCCGTAAGTGCTTGATCTTTGATCTTTTGTTTCTCGTTCCGTCGACGAGGCTTGATGATTGCTTCCCTTGAATAGGCTGGCGCCAGCGGCGAAGAAGCCGAAGGGAGCCCCCGAAGTCCCATCTGCGGCGACGCCTTCGCCTGCAGGGGAGGGAGATCGTGACGCGCGGGCCTCTCCTGCCCGCGCATCCTTGCGAGGCTTGGCTGAGCTGGCTGGGGCGAGCCTAGCCCCCATGGCTCGAGCGGCTCCCGAGGCGCCCTCGTCTGGCGCCGTTGCTACGGCTGTGGAGGCGCAGTGAACTCCGCCTTGGGACACTGCGGCCTCGCCACCGCTACTTTCTCCTCCCATTCCACTGACCGTTGCCTCCCCGGCTCCTCCTGTTGTCTTGGAGTGCACCGATGTCTCTCCGCCTTCTTCTTCCATCCTGGAGCGTGCCGTTGCTGAACAGGACCAGCTGCGGCAGGACCTTCTCGGCACCGACCCTCGCCTGGTGGCCGGGCGCATGGAACTGGCTTCGGGGTGGATTCGTTCTGAAGCTTCGATTCGGGCGGCGTTGGTTCAGGCCTCAACGGCCTGTGACGGAGAGAGGGAGGCCACCCTCGAGGCGAAGGCTTCCCGAGACGCGGCCCTGGGAGAGGTGGTTGAAGTCTGCGGTCGTTGCAAGGCGCTGGAGGACGAGCTGGAGGGCCTGCGGGACCAGCTAGCGAAGGAGGTTCGTCTTCGCCAGGAACAAGAAGAAAGCATGAAGGCTCGCGAGGCGGCCATCGAGGGCCGGGAGGCCAAGCTCAAGAAGGGTCGCGACCGCCTAAGTGCGCTGGGGGAGGAGCTGGAGGCGACGAGGGTCGAGCTGGACAGCAAGGCCAATGTTCTTGCCGAGGATCGCGTGGCCTTCGCGGACATGGAGAAAGACGCTCGCGCTTTGCTGAAGACGCTTTACAAGAGCGGCCTGGACAGCCCGCTAGCCGGTGATGGTGACGGCCCCGCCAAGCTGCTTCCTTTCCTGGTTAAGGCCCTTGGGGACGTCGCCCTTGGCATCGGCCCCACGGCCGAGGCCGAGGCGCGCGTCCTATCTTCTGCTGCACTGACGCGGGTCTTTGCCCACATCTACCTTCGTGATCCCAACGCCGACCTCGACGGCCTGCTAGAACCGGTGAGCGGCGAGGGTGCTGCCGCCGCTGTCGAAGCCGTGAGGGGGCGCGTGGAGGCGCTGCTCGGGAAGTTCCGGGCCTTCAGCACCAAGCCAAAGCAAGGCGCTACCGGCCCTGCTGCTCCATGAGGCGAAGCCACTCCGCACAGCTTCACCGCCGACAAGTAACTTCGTTCCATCCCTGTTCTTCCTTCAATTCCTGGACATGCATCACGCCTCGGGGAGGCATTTATACTTGTGTTTGTTATTGAGACGACGGTACGGACTGTAATATCTGCTTTTAAGTTCCTTGAATTTTATGTTTTTCTTCCCTACTTGCTTGTGTTCTACGCCGGCAGAGCCCGGCCCCGCGCGTGCCTCACCCAGCATTAGCCTCGACCGGAAACCAGGACGGGACCAAAGGAGTGAGGGGCTACGTGACAAGTTAGGCTCCTGAGTCGCGATGCTCAGGAGTCCCCCTTGGCGTGCGAACAACAAGTAGGGAGGCGCGATGTAGGTGTATCTTCCGTTCTACGTCTGCAGAGCCCGGCTCCGCGCGTACCTCACCTAGCATAGCCTTTCGGAACTAAGGAGTGAGGGGCTACGGAGCCAGTTAGGCTCCTGAGTCGCAATGCTCAGGAGCCCCCCTTGACGCGAAAACAGCGGGTGATGAGGTGCGCTGTAAGTGGGGCTACCGTTCTACGTCTGCAGAGCCCGGCCCCGTGCGTACCTCACCCAGCATAGCCTTTCGGAACTAAGGAGTGAGGGGCTACGGGACCAGTTAGGCCCCTGAGTCGCGATGCTCAGGGGTCCCCCTTGATGCACAAACGGCCTTCATACCTTGGCTCCGCTCAGGGAGAGACGCACGGCGAACCAGGCCCGAGGGGCCTGGCTGGGCGGCGTACATCTGGGCGTGACCCAGTCGTAGCCCCCGTGCCTAGCCCCCTGGCGCGGCACTCCCGAGGGGAGGCGTTGCGATGAGGCCAGCCACTGAGCTCTGGGCTCCCTGAGGTTAACGCGGCCCGGAGGCCACCCCCAGTTGTTTATCACCAGCGCGGAGCATAGCGCTTCCGTATGTGTACGGTAATAGCCGCTCCTCGGCAGTGTCGTCAGCCAGCGCGGAGCATTGTGCTTCCACTGGTACGTGGGAGGGGCCCCCCCTCCGGGAGGAGCCCCGGGGGCGTGTATAGCCCCGCCCTGACACGTGGCCGGCACGATAGGGCTAGGTGAGGTGTATCTGGGCACCCGTGAGCCAGCGCGGGACTCACGAGGCCCTACCTCTAGGCGGGTTGCGCCTAGCACTGGGCCATATCTTGAGATGTGTCCCTGCAAAATTTGGTTAGATGCCGGTACTCTACGTCCTCGGGTCCCGGTCCTCGAGCTTGTCTCAGCCACCGCTGGTATGCCAGGTCGCGATGCCGTGGACAAGGCCAGAGGGTGAGGGCTGGAGAGCCAGTAAGAGCCCTGAGTCGCGATGCTCAGGCACCCCCCTTTAACGTGCAAGTGGCCGACATGGAGAAGAAAGGATGCCGCGGGCAGGCATCAAGCAATCAAGCATGATAGGAAATGCATAGTTGGAAATAAACACGAGGGAGATACACGCCGCTGGGCCTAGCCCGAGCGGCTTGGGGATGATGCAGCCCGAGGGGCGCCCCCAACAAGGCAAACTAACGACCGGAAAATAAAAGGGGATACATGCCGCAGGGACGGACCCACGCGGCCTGGGAGTGATGCAACCCTGGGAGGGTGCCCCCAGCTGGGAATGAAGCTTGAAAGATGTCACCTGAGGATGTCATCAGCGAAGTGGCGTTGGTGCAGCAGGCTCGGCGGATTGCGGAAGCCGATCCTCACGAGCCCCCAGGCCCCGGGGCCTCGGGAGGCTCCGGAGGCACTGGTGACTCCTCGCGAGCTGTCTTCATCTCCGCCAAGGCCGCAGAACGCATGTCTTCCCGAGCCTCCATGATGCCCCTCATGAGGCGCTGGTACGCCGCAGCCATGCTTGACAGGTCGTAACGCATGCGAACATAGCTGTGGGGTGGACCCCCGCAGCGCCTCATTTGCGAGGGCTAGAGGCGCTCCGTCGTGGCGATCTGATTGAGCCCTGGTACGTCGACGCAGACGCGCAGCCCACCATCCTCGCCTGGATGTGGGGCCACAGATGGTAGGCAGCGGCAACCTCTCATGATCCTTGACTCCTGTAGTTCTTGAATGGCCTTGTTAGCGAACTCCTGCAGGTCTGACCTTCCTTGCTTGGCTCCTTCTCAAGGGAAACGTGCTTCAAAGCACGCCTCCACATGGTGCCCAAGCGCCTCCCTCGTGACCCTGGCTAGGTCGGTAGCCCTCCAGGTGAGAGCCCCCGAGCCCTGCCTAAGGAGGGCGTCGGGCACACTTACCTATGCGATGGAAGGAGGGTCCCCCTGGGCAGACACGGGCCCTGAGGGGCCTGCCTCCTGAGGGGCTGAGCCTGACGATGTCTTCTTCTTCTTGGGGGTGGTCTCAGGAAGCCTCCTGCTTCCGCGATCTGGGTCTTCTAGCGGCGCAGCCTGAAAGGCTCGCTCCAGGGAACACACTGCATCCTTCTCTTCACAAGGCACCGTGATGACGCCGCCACTTCCTGGCATCTTGAGGATGTTGTAGCCGTGGTGAGTCACGGCCATGAACTTGCCCAGCGCTGGGTACCCGAGGATGGCGTTGTACGGCAGGCAGATGTGGGCGACGTTGAAGTCGATGAGCTCGGTGCGGTAGTTGCTGCGAGCCCCGAAGGTGACAGGGAGGCGGACTTGCCCGATTGGGACCGTGGAACCGTCGGTGATTCCGGAGAAAGGATTGGTTGGCTGAAGCTGGTCGTAGGGCACTTGGAGATTGTTGAATGTTTCCACGGACAGGACGTTGAGCCCTGCCCCACCATCGATGAGGGTCTTGGTGACCAGTACGTTGCTGATGATTGGGGAGCAAAGCATCGGGAGGACTCCTGCCGTGGCCGCGCACTTGAGCTGGTCCGCTGAGCTGAACGTGATGGCGCACGCCGACCACCTGAGGGGGCGCGTTGCTTCGAGCTTGGGGAGAACTGCATTCACTTCATGGGCAAACTGCTTGAAGATACATTGAGAGGCTGGGGCTTTAGCTCCGCCTAGGATACAGGCGATTGCGCGCGGCTCTTGGAAGCCCCCAGCCCCCTCATCTTGATGGTGTTCTTCGTTCCTCCTTGGCTGAGGCGGGAGCGGAGGCAGGCCTGCGTTGCCATGAGGGCGATCCTCACGAGGCTGATCCCCCCAGTCGCCCTCGCGAGGCAGGCCCCGCCAGCGGTCCCCGCGAGGCTGGTCGCGCCACCCCTGGCACGGGCCGCGATCTTCCCAGCGTCCTGGGTTTCTTCCTCCTCCTCGGCCGTAGCCCCGGTCAGCACGGTCAGGACGACGGCCGATCCTTCCTTCTCGCATGGCGCAGAGTTCTTGGCATTCGTTGGTGTTGTGGGTGTGGAGGTCGTGGTACACACAGTACCGGCTGCCTCTGGAGGATTCGGGCAGATCCTTGCCCCGCTTGGTGTCTGGTTCTGCCGCGAGTACGGCAGCCCCCTTGCGCTTCACGTCCTTGGCCTTGGGCTTCTTCTCTTCTGGATCCGCGGCCGGCAGCTCAAGGAGGGAGAGATGTCCCTCCTCAGCCCTGGCGCACTTGTTCGCCAAGTTGAACAGCCCAGGGAGGTGCAGAGGTCTTCGTGCATCGCCAGCTCCTCCTTCATCTTGACGTCACGCACGCCATCAGAGAAAGCCAAGATGATGGCTTCCTCGGACACCTTGGGGATCTTGAGGCGTGCGTTGTTGAAGCATTGGATGTACTTTTGCGGGGTCTCTCCGGGTTGTTGCTTGATGCGGCGCATGTCGCTCACAGCGGGCGGCCGGTCGCGAGTACCTTGGAAGTTGGGGATGAAGCGGGTGCGCATCTGGTCCCAGGAGGGGATCGTGCCCGAAGCCAGATTCAGGAGCCAGGTTCGAGCTCCTTCCTTGAGCGCCATGGGGAACTAGTTCGGCATGACCTTTTCATCCTCGCTGGCAGCCTCGATGCCCAGCTCATGGAGCTAGAGGAACTCTGCGGGGTCAGTTGTGCCGTCGTAGTGAGGAGGCAGGTCTGGCTTTAACTTGCCGGGACACGCGACGCTACGCAGAGGCACGGTAGCCCGCGGTGGCCACGAAAGGCTTCGGCTGATGGAGAGCTTGGTCTTGAGGGTCCCCACGCGCTGCAGCTAGGAGCAGAGCGGGGTCTTGGCGCGCCGGAGCTGGGGCAGGGTCGCGGCGTGTCGGAGCAGGGAGCGCCCTGGCAGCTCCTTGCGGGCGAGGGACTTCTTGGCAGCTGACGGAGCGGGTTCCGCCCAGGGGCCAAGCGCCTTGGAGCCATGGCATCTTCTTGGAGAGGAGGCGGCTGGTGCGCCTCTGGAGGTTCGTTGCCCGCGCGGGGCGCGGTGTGGCGCAGAGGAACGAACGGCGCGGAAGAGCCCCCTGCGGCGCGGACAAGCTCGGCGACGCGGTCGAGCCACTCTTCGTAGATGTCGTCTTCGGGGCGGTAGCACAGGAGCTCGTTTTCCGCGAGGAGCGCAGCTCGAGCCTCCAAGGGTGCGTGGAGTGCACAAGACGAAGAACCGGCAGGTGCGAGCGATGGAGTAGCGGTGCGGCCGTCTTGGCGCATGGACGGATGCTGAGACGACGCTTGCTACTCGCCCCCCGCCGGGCTGGTGGTGGCATTGACGGCGGCCGACGGGGAACGATGAGGACGCCCACCGACGGGGGCCGTCTGGGCGACACGAGAGGCGATGGCGGCCCGGCGCTCGGCGCGGGCCCGACGAGCATCGGACATGGACGCGACGGTCGGAGGAGAACGGAGTGGTGGAGGAAAGATTTCGGCACACCCCTACCTGGCGCGCCAAATGTCAGATTCACGGGTTCCGGCAGACCCTTAAGGTTCGAACACTGGGGTGCGCACGGAGATCATGCCCTCTACCTCCCCGTCTCACAAAGATCTAAACTACTAAAAGAACTGCACAAGAGACACAAAGTTTATATTGGTTCGGGCCACCATTGTGGTGTAATACCCTACAACAGTGTGTGGTGGGTGGATTGCCTCTTGGGGCTGATGATGGTGAACAATACAGGGAATAACAGCCTCGCGAGGGTCTGTTCTTGGCTGGGGCGACGAACTGCTAGGAGGAGCTCAGTCACCCTTCTCTCTCTCTCTGATTGCAGACCGAACGAACCAACCGACCTGAACCGAACCAAACCCCTTGCTTCTGGGTTGTCCGATCCTCGATCCCCCTTTCTGTAGGTGGCTAGTCCTATTTATAGGCAAAGGCCCTGGGCCTCTCCCCAAATATTGAGCGGGAAGGGCGCCAACAATTGGCCAATTCGAAGGGGAACATCTAGTACACTTATCCTGACTAAAGTTGGTCTTCGCCTGCGAAAGGCTCTGCGGTGACGTCGTGCTGGGCTCCATGGTGACCTCCGTCTCGTAGTACGCTTGGTCCTGGTCTCGTTGCACCAAAATGGCAACCTTTGCCTGATGCCTCGGTACTCCGCGGCTGTGCTTGCCCCCTTTGCACCAAAGAGGAAAGAAGTACACTGCGCGCGCTGGCGCCCGCCTGGCACCCTCGATCGTCATGGCTTGCGTCATGGGCACCTCGCGAGGTACCCCGCCTTGATATCTCCGCCTCCTCGCGAGCCAACCTGAGGAGGCTGCGCCTGGGGATGCGCCGTGTCGTCCGCCCCGCAAGGCTTGGCCCCTCGCGAGGGTCTTGAGCCTCGTGCTGATGAAGATGGGCCGCATTGGGCCTCCTTTGAGGCACGCCGCAGGCCGCAGGCAGGCAAGTCTGGGGACCCCCGTTCCCAGAACACCGACAAAGGGGGCAAGCACAGGCCAAGGCATCAGGCAAAGGTTGCCATTCCGGTGCAACGAGACCAAGACTAGCAGAGCGGTAGGACGGAGGTCACCATGGAGCCCAAGACAGCGTCATCACCAATGCTTTTGGCAGCCGAAGACCACCTTTGGTCAGGATAACTTGTACGATATGTTCCCCTTCAAAATGGCCAATTGTTGGTGCCCTTCCCGCTCATTATTTGGGGAGAGGCCCAGGGCCTCTATAAATAGAGCTAGCCACCACAGAGTAGGGATGGATCGATCGAGAGGAGAGATCTGGTAGAACCCTAGCAGAGAGAGAGGCGACTGAACTCACCCTAGCAATTCATCGCACCAGCTCAAGAACACCTCTCGCGAGGCTGTTCTTCCCTTGTACTATTCATCATCAGCCCCTAAGGCAATCCACCACACCACACACTAGAGTAGGGTATTACACCACAACGGTGGCCTGAACCAGTATAAACCTTGTGTCCCTTGTGTTGTTCGCTGTTTCCAGCTTAGATCACGCGAGGAGATTGGACGGAGATCGGTAGGGGAGAGATCTCCACGCGCACCTCAGTGTTCGAACCTCAAGGGTCAGCCGGAACCCGAAATCCAACATTTGGCGCGCCAGAATCTTTCTCCCGTTGTTCGCGTGTGATCTTCTGCCGTGTCCATGGCTAACACTCATCGGGCTCGCGCTGAGAGGCGGGCTGCTCTCGCCACCTGCGTCACCTAGACGGCGCCCGTCGGCGGACACCCTCGTCATTCCCCGTCGCCTGCCGCCAATGTCGCCACTGGCCCGGCAGGGAACGAGCAGCTGGCCTCGTCCTAGCATCCTTCGGTACGGCGGGAATGCCGCACCGCCACACCGTCGCTGACTCCAGCCGCTTGGTCGTCCCACACCCATCGCACCCCCACGGACGCGCACGCCGCGCTGCTCCTGGCAAGAGAACTCTTGCACTACCGCCCCGTCGACGACCTCTACAAAGACTGGCTCGCCCGCATCACCGAGCTCGTCAGCGCCGTAGGGGGCTCCCCCTTGCCGTCCCTCTCACTGCCTCGCCCTCCATTCCACGTAGGAGGCGAGGATCAGCAGGTGCCTCCACCACCTCCTCCCCAAGGAGGCGCCCTGGCTCCAAGGCGCGCAGCCCCGGGGCGAGACCCTCCGTGTCCAGCGCCTGCGCAGCAAGAAAGGAGCTACCAAGAGATTCCTTGTCCCCAAGAAGGTGCTCGCGCGCTCCCAGCGCCGGCGCTCCAAGATCGCGTCCCTGCACGTCCATGCCAAGACCCCGCGCTGCTCCAAGCGGCGGCGCGCGGTAATCCCCATGAGCAAGCCCAGTACCAGCAATAGGCACCGGTGGCCACAGCAGGCTGCCGTGCTCTCACCCCTGAGCTACGTGGCGTCGCATGGCCAGGCAAGTTCAAGCCTGACCTGCCCCCTCGCTACGATGGCATGGCGGACCCTGCGGAGTTCCTGCAACTCTACGAGCTCTGCATCGAAGCCGCCAACGGAGACGAAAGGGTCATGGCGAACTGGTTTCCCATGGCGCTCAAGGACGGGGCCCACACCTGGCTACTGAACCTGGCTCCTGGCACAATCTCCTCCTGTGACGAGATGCGCACTCGCTTCATCGGCAACTTCCAGGGCACTCGCGACCGGCCCCTGGCTATGAGCGATCTGCGCCGCATCAAGCAGCAGCAAGGGGAAACCCTGTAGAAATACATCCAGCGCTTCAATAGCGCTCGCCTCAAGATCCCCAAGGTGACTGAAGAAGCCATCATCCCGGCCTTCTCCGATGGCGTACGCGACATCAAGATGAAAGAGGAGCTAGCAATCCATGAAGACCTGTGCACATCCCTGGAGCTGTTCAACTTGGCGATCAAGTGCGCCAGGGTTGAGGAAGGGTGCCTTTCACTCCTCAAACTCCCGGCTGCTGACCCAGAAGAGAAGAAGCCCAAGGCCAAGGACGTGAAGTGCAAGGGGGCTGTCGTGCTTGCAGTGGAGCCAGACACCAAGCGAGGCAGGGATCAGCCCGAGTCATCCAAGGGCAGCCGATACTGCGTGTACCACGACCTCCACACCCACAACACCAGTGAATGTCAAGACCTCAGGGCCGTGACAGATGGACGTGTCGGCCGATGCCCCAAGCACAACGACAGGGGCTATGGCCGAGAAGGAGGAAGAGGTGGCGAACGATGGGAAGACCCTGGCCCTCGCCAAGGGTGGCGTGACCGACCTCGCGAGCATCACTGGCAGGACCAGCCTCGCGAGGGAGGCTGGAGAGATCAACCTCGTGAGGATCGCCCGCGCGGCAACACAGGCCTTCCTCCTCTGCCGCCACCACCAAGGAGGAACGTAGACCAACATCAGGACGAGGGGACTGGGGGCTTCCAGGAGTCGCGTGCAATCGCTTTCATCTTGGGTGGCGCGCTGGCCCTAGCCTCACAACGCATCTTCAAGCAGTTCGCTTGCGAGGTGAATGCAGTCCTCCGCAAGCTTGAGGCCACGCGCCCTCTCAGGTCGTCCACGTCCGCTATCACGTTCAGCTCAACGGATCAGCTCAAGTGCGCGGCAATGGCCGGAGTCCTCCTAATGCTTTGCTCCAAGTCATTAGCAACGTGCAGGTCACCAGGACCCTCATTGGCGGTGGAGCAGGACTCAACGTCCTGTCCGTCAAGACGTTCGACAATCTCTAAGTGTCGTATGATCAGCTTCAGCCAATCAAGCCCTTCTCAGGAGTCACTGATGGTTCCACTATTCTGACAGGGTAGGTTCGCCTTCCAGTCACCTTCGGGCAGCGCAACAACTACCGCACCGAGCTTATTGACTTCGACATCGCCCACATCCGTCTGCCATACAATGCCATCCTCGGGTACCCAGCCCTGGCCAAGTTCATGGCAGTGACTCACCATGGATACAATGTCCTCAAGATGCCAGGAAGCGGTGGAGTCATCACCGTACCCTATGAATAAAGGGACGCAATGTGTTCACTTGAGCGCGCGTTCCAAGCCGCAGCAATCCAAGACCCAGACCGCAGAAACGGAAGACTTCCCGAGGCGACCCCCAAGAAGAAGAAGGCTTCACCTGGCCCAAGCCATCAGGAGGCAGGCGCCTCTGGAGGTGTTGGGTCAGGATCTGCGCCCAATCAGGGAGCGCCACCCTCTCTCACATAGGAAGGCGGGCCCGGCGCCCTCCTCAGGCAGGGCTTGAGGGCACTTTCTTGGAGACCCACCGACTTTGCCAAGGTCGCGAGGGAGGCGCTCGGGCACCACTTGGAGGGGTGCTTCCAGGCACGTTTCCCTCAGGAAGATACATGGAAAGGAAGACCAAACCCTCAGGAGTTCATCGCAAGCAACACTCAGGAGCTACAGGAGTCGAGAGTCATGCGCGGCAGCCGCCGCTCGCCCGCCATGGCCCCACATCCAGGTGAGGATGGTGGGCTGCTTGTCTGCGTCAACGTGCCAGGGCTTAACCAAGCCGCATCTCGGGAGCGCCTCTGGCCGTCGCGCGTGGGGCGCTGTGAGGGTCCACCTCACAGCTATGTTCGCATGCCTTTCGGCCTGCCGAATGCGGTCGCCGCTCATCGGCGCCTACTGAGGAGCATTCTAGAGGCTCAGGATGTCAGCCATGGTACGGTTGTGGCGGAGATGGAGATGGCTCTCGGAGACCCACCTGTGCCCCTGGAGCCTCCTGAGGCTCCTGGGCTTGGGGGCTCGTGAGGGTCGACGTCTTCATTGTGCATCGCCCGCTTCTTCAGCATCACTTTATCTTCAACGGCACCAGGTGACATCTTTCCAAATTCCGTTTTTAGCTGGGAGTGCCCACAGGGCTGCATCATTCCCAGGCCGTGTGGGTCCGTCCCTGCGGCATGTATCCATTTTGATTATGCTCTTTACTTACCTTGTCGGGGGCGCCCCTCGGGCTGCATCATCCCCGAGCTACTCGGGCGTGGCCCAGCAACGTTTGCTTTTCCTGCGTCTACTTAAAATGAATTTGCTCTTTCGCGCTTAATTGTCACCTGCTTCTTATTGCTTGCACGTTAAAAGGGGGTACCTGAGCATCGCGACTCATGGACTCCTACTGGCTCTCCAGCCCTCACCCCCTGGCCTTGACCCACGTCATCGCGACCTGTCATACTAGCGGCGGCTGAGCTAGCTCGAGGGCCGAGACCTGAGGACGTAGAGCATTTGCATTCCAACCACCCTGCAGGAACACACCATTGATAAAGGCCCAGAGCCAGGCGCAACTCGCCTCGAGGTAGGGCCTTGTGAGTCCCGCGCTAGCTCACGACTGCCCAGATACACCTCTCCTAGCCCTACCGTGCCGGCCACGTGTCAGGGCGGGGCTGTATACGCCCTGGGGGCTCCTCCCAGAGGGGAGCCCCTCCCACGTACCAGTGGAAGCACGATGCTTCGCGCTGGCTGACGACACTGCCGTGGGGCGGCTATGCCCGTACACATACGGAAGCGCTATGCTCCGCGCTGGTGATAAACAACTGAGGGTGTCCTCTGGCCGTACCAACCTTAGGGAGCCCAAAGCTCAGTGTCCGGCACCATCGCAACGCCTCCCCTTGGGAGCACCGCCCGAGGGGGCTGGACACGGGGGCTACGCCCGGGCCTCACCCGAGCGCACGCCACCCAACCAGGTCCCCTGGACCTGGTCGTCACGCGCCCCTCCCCGAGCGGAGCCAAGGTATGGAAACCTGTTGGAACGTCAAGGGGGACTCCTAAGCATTGCGATTCAGGAGCCTAACTTGCCCCGTAGCCCCTCACTCCTTAGTCCTGTCCTGGTTTCTGGTCGGGGCTAATGCTGGGTGAGGTACGCACGGGGCCGGGCCCTGCCGACGAAGAACGATCAATCCACTCCTCGTTCCCCCCTTTTCCTACTTGTTGCTTGTGCGTCATGGGGGACTCCTGAGCATCTCGACTCAGGAGCCTAACTTGCCACATAGCCCTTCACTCCTTAGTCCCGTCCTGGTTTCCTGTCGGGGCTAGCGCTGGGTGAGGTATGCGTGGGGCCGGACGCTGCTGACGTATAGCGCGAACAAGTAGGGGAGAAAAATGCAAATTCCAGGAAAGTCAAAGCAAATATTACAAGCCATAGATTGTTTTACGATGCCAAACACAAGTCTAAACACCTCCATGAGGCATGGTGCATGTTGCAGGAATAAAAACAAGACAGAAGCCGTGAAGAGATCACTCTCCAGTGGCGTCACCTCCTAGGGCCGTGGAGCTAGCGGCACCGCGCCCGGGCAAGATGCTAAAGGCGTGGAACCTTCCCAGCAAAGCTTCGGCTCGGCCTTTCACGGCCTAAGCGGCAGCGGCGGCAAGGTCGCCGCTCACGGGCTCCAGCAGGCTGTCGAGGTCGACGTTGGGGTCGCGCAGGTAGACATGGCTGAGGACACGCGTCAGCGCCGCCGAAGACAGGGCATGCGCCTCGGCCTCGGCCATGGGGCCAAGGCCGTCTACAACATCTTCAAGCGCACGGACCAGGAAAGGGAGCAGCTTGGCGGGGCCGTCCTCCACGCCGGCCACCGGCTCCTCCAAGCCGCTCTCGTAAAGCGTCTTCAGTGCGACACGAGCCCTCTTCTCCATCTTCGCGAAGGCCACCCGATCCTCCGCCAGGACCTTCGCCTTGGCGTCCAGCTTGACCCTCTCCGCCTGCAGTGACCGTTCCAGCGTCTCCAGTTCGCTGTGGCGGTCATCGAGCTTGGCGTCTCGGTCCTTGACGCCAGCCTCCCGAGCCTTCATCTCCTTCTCTTTCTCCTGGCGGCCGTGGACCTCCTTGGCGAGCTCGTCGCACAGGCCTTGCAGCTCGACCTACAGCTCCTTGCAGCGAGCCTTGGAAGCCGCAGTGTCGCCCAGGGCAGCGTCACGGGCGGCCTTGGCTTGGTTGGCGGCCTGCTTCTCCCCATCGGAGGTCGCCACGGCTTGGCTCAGCACTGCTCGGACAGAGGCAGCAGAACGGGCCCAGCCAGAAGCTAGCTCCAGGCGCTCGGCCGCTAGGCGAGGGTCCGCGCTCAGAAGATCCTCCTGCAGCTGGCTCAGTTCGCTGGCAACCTAGTCCAGGACGACAGCGGAGGAAACAGAAGAAGCAGGAACCGGCGGAGCAGGCGAAGAAGACGGCGGCGTGATCACGGCTTGGCAGGAAGGAACCCCCTGGCTGCAGCATCGAGCGCAGTCGACTCCAGGGTCAGTGGGGCCACGGGGGCTGACTCTCCGCCAGGGCATCCCAGACAGCCTCGCGAAGATGATTGGACCAGGGAGGCGCGAGCCGCGCCATCTTCCTCCCCAGCGGACGAAGGCACCGCCCCGGCAGATGGACTCGCACCAAGCAGAGCCGCAGAAGCCCCTCTCAACCTCTTCGCCACAGGCACCGACCTGACAAGAGAATATGGACGTCAAGCCTCGGCGGCAGAAACCAAGCAAAGCGGGAATCAAGAACTTACTGGTCGTCGCTCGCAAACCCAAGCAACTTCCGGCCGAACTTGAAGCCCGAGAGCGTGCAGCTTGGGTCAGCCTCGGGAGGCCCGGAAGCAGAAGCCACGTCGGGAGGGCTGGGGATGGCTTCAGACCGCCCAGGGATCGGAGAGGGCCCTGGGGGAACCAGCCCCGACCTGCCCTTCCTTGTGACCAAGGGAGAGTCCTCCCCTCCTTGCTCGGCGCCGGCATCATCGTCATCCGGCATGGAGTAGAGGGCGCGAGACCTGAGCCGAGGGAAGGACTCCCCCGACTCCTCGCCAGTCGCCTCAAAGACGAACTCTTCCTCCTCCGCCTCTTCTTCCTCCTCACTCTCACTGGAGCTGCCGGAGGACACGTCCACCATCGCCAGCGCCGCAAGATCCTCGGGAGCTACCACGGGCACCAGCCCCTCACCGTTGAAGGTGGGCATGGCGTTCACCACCTGCTCCCAGTCATCGCGAAGGAACCGGGGGACGGGGGCGCCCACCGGCTTCGCCACGTCTCCCCCAACCAAGGAATGGAGGGCCGCGACCAGATTCTTGTCGGTCAGGGCCTCCGAGCTCAGGCGCAAGGCGGCGTCTTCTTCCCCAAGCCTCCACAACGGGAGCGAGTGCTCCAGGAGTGGAGCCACCCGGTGCTCCAAGAAGTCCCTCAAGAGCGTGGCTCCAGTCAGGTTCGCCGCCCCCAAGTTGCTTGGCCTTAGGTCCGCGTCCATCCTCTTCAGCACCGCCCTTGCACGGGGGTCGACAAGCTCTGCGTGGGACCACGCGTCGACGGCCTTGGGCAGCCCCATAGGCAGCACCAGACGGGGGTGGAGACACCCGACATCCACCATGACCCACTTGCTCCGGAAGCCTTCGATCCTCTTCCCAGGCTTCGAGATGGCATTGGAATTGGAGTACGCGATGAAGCTCGCACATGCGGAGACATGGACACCAGAAACCCGGAGGGAAAAGTAGTGGTGCAGCAAGGCCACCGAGGGCTTTACCCCGACATGAGCCTCACAGTAGTAGGCAAAGATCGCCAGGAGAAGAACAGAGTTGGGGTGGAGGTGCAGAGCATGCAAGTTGTACTGGCGGAGAACAGCAAACAAGAACTCAGAGAAAGGAGGCACCAGACCAGCGACAATGGCGCTCACAAAGAGCGGATAGAAGGTGCTCCCCTTGACTTCAGGCTGGTCGGAGCCGGCCTTGAGCACAGTCGCCCCCTTGCTGCCCTGCGCCACTGTCATCAGGCACATAAGGGCGAGGTTCTTCTCCGACAGGTTTGGGGAATCCAGGGCCGGCGAGCACCAGGCCTCGGTCGAGGACTTGCGAGGCGCCATGGCATGCTGGATGAGAAGGATTGAGACAGATCTGGAGGATTTCGGAAGCAAGAAGGAGGAGAGCGAGAAAGGGGATCTGGAGCGAGGCGAAGAAGAATAATGCAAGTAAGTCTGGCCTGGGCACCTCTTTTATCAGATGGACAGTTGCCAAGGCATCATGGGGAAGCGCAGACGCCCACGTCCAATCAATCACCACGCGGCGCCCAAGGCCGCAGGCTGTTAGGGCCCGCGGCGCATCGCGCATGCCCCTTCGCGCCTTGGGCCTGGGGGCTACTATGGGCGTTCTAGGAACGGGGGTCCCCAGACTTGCCTGTGGCATGGCTCAAGTCGGGGCCCAGCACTGTCGGCATTCTGGGAACGGGGGGCCCCAGACTTGCCTGCATGCGGCCTGCGGCGTGGCTCAAAGGAGGCCCAGCACGGCCCATCTTCATCAAACACAAGACTCAAGACCCTCGCGAGGGGCCAAGCCTCGCGAGGCGGACGACATGGAGCTTCCTCAGGCACGGCCTCGTCAGGCTGGCTCGCGAGGAGGCGGAGAGATCAAGGCGGGGTACCTCGCGAGGTGCCCGTGACGCAAGCCGTGACGACTCAGGGCGCCAGACGGGTGCCAGCAAGCGCAGCGTCCTTTTTTCCTCTTTGGTGCAAAGGGGGCAAGCACAGCCGTGGAGTACCGAGGCATCAGGCAAAGGTTGCCATTTCGGTGCAACGAGACCAAGACCAGGAGGACTATGAGACGGAGGTCACCGTGGAGCCCAAGAAGGCGTCATCGCCAGAGCTTTGCGCAGGCGAAGACTACTTTTGTCGGGATAGTTGATGCTTGCTGTCCCCCTTCAAATTAGCCTGCCATTGTTGGCTCCCTTCCCGCTCAATATTTGGGAAGAGGACCAGGGCCTCTATAAATAGGACCAGCCGCCCACATAGCAAAAAGGACGGTCGACAAGTGAGAGCAAGGCAGAGAGAGTGAGTGAGAGAGAGAGAAGGGTGACTGAACTCCCCCTAGCAGTTCATCGCCCTAGCCAAGAACAGACCCTCGTGAGGCTATTCTTCCTTGTATTCTTCATCATCATCAGCCCTAGGAGGCAATCCACCAACCACACACTGGAGTAGGGTGTTACACCACATCGGTGGCCCGAACCAGTATAAATCTCGTGTCCCTTGTGCAGTTCTTTCAGTAGTTTAGATCTTTGCGAGGCGAGGAGGTAGAAGGTGTAATCTCCGCATGCACCCCAGTGTTCGAACCTTAAGGGTCTGTTGGAACCCGAAATCCGACATTTGGCGCGCCAGGTAGGGGTGCACCGGAATTCGTCGTCCACCGCTCTATTCTGCCCCGACCGTCGCATCCATGTCTGACGCTCGTCGGGCCCGCGCCGAGCGCCGGGTCGCCATCGCTTCCCGCGTCGCCAAGACGGCGCCCGTCGGCGGACGCCCTCGTCATTCCCCGCCGCCCACTGTCGACGCCGCCACCGGCCCGGCAGGGGGCGAGCAGCAAGCGTCGTATCAGCATTCGTCCGTGCGTCAGGACGTCCGCACCGCTACTCTATCGCCCGCACCAACTGGTTCTTTGTTCCACACGCTCCGCACTCCCTCGGAGGCTCGAGCTGCGCCCCTCGCGGCAAACGAGCTCCTGCGCTGCCGCCCCGCCGACGACGTCTACGGGGGATGGCTCGACCGCGTCGCCGAGCTCGTCCGCGCTGCAGGGCGCTCCCCTGCGCCGTCCCATCGCGCTACACCAACACCCCCGGTCGTCGCGGCCTTCCTGGGCGGCTCGCAGGCGCCGCCCACAAGACACCACGTCAAGCCGTTCATCCGCCGGGTCAGCGCCGCTTCCACGCGGCAGGGGGCTCCCCCGGATCAGACGGCGCCCGAGACCGGCCTGACCTTCAGTTCAGAGGATCACCCCTCCAACTCGGCCAGCTCGGGCGCACTCCCCATGTTGTGCACCCCCACCATTTGTCAGGTGGCCATCACCAAAACCCTCGTTGATGGCGGCGTGGGCCTCATCGTGCTCTCGGCCGAGGCCTTCAACCTCCTCCGCATACCCCTGGAACGGCTGCAACCCAGCCGGCCCTTCTCAGGCGTCGGGGGAAAGCCGTCCAGTTCCTTGGGGCAGATCCGGCTCCTGGTGACCTTCGGCACCTACGACAACTTCTGCACGGAGCTGGTCGACTTCGACATCGCCCCCATCGGCCTCCCCTACAACGCCATCCTCGGCTACCCAGCGCTGGCCCAATTTATGGCCGCGACACACCCAGCGTACAACCTCATGATGATGCCCGGGAGCCATGGTGTCCTCACTGTGCACGGGGACACCTGGGGCGCGCTGCGGGCGCTCAAGCTCGCATTCAAGATGGCAGCATCGGCACAGCCTGCCGACTTGGAGCCCACCGAGGCCAAGGGGGATGCACCCGCCAAGAAGAAGCAGTTGTTCACCCAAGACAAGGCAGAAACCAAGCAGATACCCGTCGATGAGGACGGGTCCACCAATGCCACTTTCACCATAGGCGCCCACCTCAAACCCGAGCAAGAGGAGGCCCTGGTCAGGTTCCTGCGTGCAAACAACAAGGTATTCGCTTGGGAGCCGGACCAGTTGGCAGGGATCCCTAGGAGTGTAATCGAGCATCACCTCAACGTGTGCCCCAACGTGCGCCCTGCGAAGCAGAAGGCCAGGCGGCAGTCCACAAAGAAGCAGACCTTCATCGTCCAGGAGACCCGCAAATTAGAGGCCGCTGGGGTCATCCGTGAGGTCCGATACCCAGATTGGTTGGCCAACCCTGTCGTTGTGCCAAAGAAAGGAGGGAAGGAGCGTATGTGTGTTGACTTCACCAACCTCAACAAAGCATGCCCGCAAGATCCGTTCCCGCTCCCCTGCATCGACCAGATCGTCGATTCCACTGCGGAATGCGACCTGTTATGCTTCCTAGATGCCTTCTCTGGATATCACCAGATCAAGATGGCGGTAGAAGACGTCGAGAAGACAGCATTCCTAACCCCATGCGGGGTATACTGCTACACGTGCATGCCATTTGGGCTGCGTAACGCAGGGGCGACCTTTCAGCGGCTGATGCACATCACCCTGGGCCCGCAGCTCAGGAAGAATGTTGAAGCTTACGTCGATGACATTGTGGTAAAGTCTTGGGAGGCCGGGACCCTGATACAGGACTTGGAGGAAACCTTTGCGAGCCTTAACGCAGTGAACCTACGGCTCAACCGAGAGAAGTGTGTATTCGGAGTCCCCTCGGGCAAGTTCTTGGGTTTCCTCGTGTCCCACCGAGGCATCGAGGCTAACCCAGAGAAGATCAAGGCGGTGGAAGACATTAGCCCGCCAAAGACCCTTAGGGAAATGCAGAAGCTCATGGGGCGCATGAACGCGCTAGGGCGCTTCATCTCCAAGTTGGGAGAGCGAGCCCTGCCTTTCTTCCAGCTAATGAAGAAAAAAGGGCCCTTCGAGTGGACTGAAGAGGCCAACAAGGCGTTCTAGGATCTCAAGAGATACCTGGCCAGTCCGCCGGTCATGGTAGCCCCGCGCCCTCAGGAGCCCCTGGTGCTTTACCTCGCCGCCACTCCTTACTCCGCCAGCGCAGCCTTGGTGGCAGTCAGAGAGGAGTGCCGAATCAAAACCGCGGCAGCAGCCCAGGATAAGGCAGAACAGGGACAAGGAAGGCCTACAGAAACCACCCCTGCGGCTGAGGAGGATCAGCCTCCGCAGAGGGGTGCACCGGAGGTGGAAGAGGCCCCTCTTCCAGGTGGCCAGTCTCAGGAGGCCTCATTGCCTCAAGAGGCGCCACGGTCTCCGGAAGGAGCTGCCAGCACTGACGCGCTCTGCCTCGTTGAGCAGCCAGTGTACTTCGTTAGCACAGTGCTGCGGGATGCAAGAGCACGGTACCCCATGCCTCAGAAACTCCTCCTTGCGCTACGGGTGGCTTCGCACAAGCTGCGGCACTATTTTCAGGGGCACCCCATCAAGGTCGTCTCGTCGTACCCCCTGGAGAGAGTGCTCAGGAGCCCTAATTCAGCTGGAAGTGTTTCTGAGTGGAACATAGAACTGCAAGCGTTTCAGCTCGAATTCAGCATGACCAGGGTCATCAAGGGAGCATCGTTGGTGGATTTTGTGGTAGAATGGACGGAGGCGCCAGGCCTCAAGGCTGATGAGGATCGGTCCCTATACCCGGGAAGCGAAGCGCCAGAAGGCTGGGTCATGTACTTCGATGGGGCGTTCTCTGGGCATGGCGCTGGAGCTGGGGCGGTGCTCATATCGCCCACACAGGACAAGCTCTATTACGCCGTGCAACTCTGTTTCCAGCAAGGTGAAAAGGTCTCCAACAACATAGCGGAGTATGAAGGCTTAATAGTACGCTTGAAGGCTGCGGCCGCCCTGGGAGTGAAACGCCTCACCATCAAGGGCGATTCGCAGCTCATTGTCAACTTCTCCAACAAGGTGTACGAGCCGAAGGATGAGCACATGGAAGCCTACCTTGCGGAAGTCCGCAGGATGAAGAAGCAATTCTGGGGGTTGGAATTGCAGCATGTGCCCCGTGGCACCAATCAGGAGGCCAACGATATCGCCAAACGCGCGTCCAGACGGTTACCCCAGGAGCCTGGCGTTTTCGAGGAGCGGCTCTTCAAGCCCTCAGCTCTGCCGTCATTGTCGAACACGGCTCAGCCCTTGGAGGAGCTCCCCTAGCCACCTGCCTCAGGAGCTCCGACCTGCCGCCCGGCCTCAGGAGCGCGCCTACTCCTGACGATGGAACCTCAGGAGGGATGTTGGATCACGGAGCTCCAGAGCTACTTGACGCAAGGGACCTTGCCGGAGAAGGAGGAGGAGGCGGAGCGAGTGGCACACCAGGCCACGGCATACTGCATCAGAGACGGAGAGCTCTACCAGAAGCGACCAAACGATGTATCCCTGTGCTGCATCTCCAGGGAGCAAGGGAAGGAACTACTGGAAGATATACACGGCGGAGACTGCGGACATCATTCGTCATCGCGGACCCTCGTCGGGAAGGCGTTCCGCAGTGGGTTTTATTGGCCCACCGCGCTCAATGACGTCGTGGAACTAGTAAAAGCTTGTGAAGCCTGCCAGTTCCACGCCAAGCAGATCCATCAGCCAGCAGGAGGCTTGCAGACTATTCCCCTTTCGTGGCCATTCGCAGTCTGGGGGCTGGACATCTTGGGCCCGTTTCCTCGGGCGCCAGGGGGCTATCGCTACCTCTACGTTGCCGTGGACAAATTCACCAAGTGGGCTGAAGTAGAGGCTGTCCGCACCATCCCCGCAGGTTCCGCGGTCAAGTTCATCAAGGGCATCGTAAGCCGGTTCGGGGTGCCGAATTGCATCATCACAGACAACGGTTCGCAGTTCACCAGTTACCTCCTCAAAACATACTATGCTAACCTTGGAACGCAGATATGCTACGCCTCAGTGGCGCACCCCCGGAGCAACGGCCAGGCCGAGCGGGCCAACACGGAGGTCCTGAGGGGCCTCAAGACCAGGACCTTCAAGAAGAAGCTGGAAGCCTATGGCAGAGGTTGGTACGACGAGCTTCAGTCCGTGTTGTGGTCCATCCGCACCACCGCGACCAAACCGACTGGGGAGACCCCGTTCTTCCTGGTCTACGGAGCGGAAGCGGTCCTCCCTCACGAGGTCAGACGTTGCTCCGCGCGGGTCCTGGCATTCGACGAGGTGCAGCAGGATGCCATGCGACGGATGGACCTCGTGTTGGGGGAGGAACGTCGCCGAGAAGCCACGATGCGAGCAGCGAGGTACCAGCAAGCGCTGCGGCGATATCACTGCCGCAACATCCGTCCCAGGACTCTTGAGGTAGGAGACCTCGTGCTCAGGCGGGTCCTCTCCAGGGAGGGACTGCACAAGCTCTCTCCCATGTGGGAGGGCCCGTTCAAGGTTGTTCATGTTTCCAGGCCCGGCTCCGCATGCTTGGAGACTCAGGAGGGAGTGCCGGTTCAGAATGCATGGAACATCCAGCACCTCTGGAGGTTCTACCCCTGAAAAGGCCCAGAGCCTGTGAAGCAAGGCGAGTGCCTGTGAAGCTATCACGTTTTGGAAAAGGCCCAGAGCCTGTGAAGCAAGGCGAGTGCCTGTGAAGCTATCACGTTTTGGAAAAGGCCCAGAGCCTGTGAAGCAAGGCGAGTGCCTGTGAAGCTATCGCGTTTTGGAAAAGGCCTAGAGCCTGTGAAGCAAGGCAAGTGCCTGTGAAGCTATCGCGTTTTGGGAAAAGGCCCGGAGCCTGTGAAGCAAGGCGAGTGCCTGTGAAGCTATCGCGTTTTGGGAAAAGGCCCGGAGCCTGTGAAGCAAGGCGAGTGCCTGTGAAGCTATCGCGTTTTGGGAAAAGGCCCGAAGCCTGTGAAGAAGGCCAATGCCTGTGAAGCTGGCCGCCCGTGACACTCTCACGTAATAATGAGTTGGGGCTGTACACGCCCCGGAGTCTCAGGAGCTCCGGCCTCAGGCCCTGGGGCTCCCTCCCACGCCCAGTGGCAGCACTTAGCTCCGCGCTGGTGAGAAGACGTCGAAGACTAGATTAGGTGCCGGACGCGGCTTTTCATTTGCTTTCCGCAGTTGGCTTGTTCCTTCTCATTTGAAGTTTTATTGAAGTCGTTGCCGTCTTTGGCTTGCGGTTCTTCGGATTCTCGCTCTCCTGTCTCATTTTCTCTTGCGCAAGGCCTCGCGAGGGGGGCAGCTGAGCGCCCTCGTGAGCGTTCCTATCCTAGTCATTCGATGAGTTCGCGACCTGGGCCCCTTACAGGAGCACCCCTCCAGTCCGAGCCCCACGGGCATCGCGACAAAAACAAAGGGCCTGGGTCGGTCGCCCCCCCCCCCCCCCCCCACGGCCGGGGTCGGGAGCTATCCACGCTCGGGTACATAGCCGAAAGGAACGGTAACAAAAGCGAAACGATGATTAATAGCAATGACCCAAACACGCCCCCGCGGGGCTCCGCACTATTGTCTTTGGTGCGCAGGAACATGGGAAAAAGAAAGACCAAAATCCGGCGCGACTCGCCTCACACCGGCCCGCAGGGAAGGCCCGGGCTGCCTCCGGAGCTCAGGCGGACTCCCTCTCGCGCCTTGCCAGGGTGCGGCAGCGAGGAGGCTGATCGCGGCCGCCGCTGGAGGAGTCGCCGCCTAAAGAAGAACCAGAGAAGCTTGAGGGACTCCGAGCGCCACCAGCCGCGCGAGCGCTGCTCCCTCCATCATTACTGGAGCTGGGTTCCCAGCCGCGGTCGTCACCCTCGGGCAGCACCCCGCGCGGCGACCATCTTCCCCAAACACCCTCATGTAGAGGGTGGCGTCGCCGTCGAACTTGAAGTGTAGGGTGCACCGGCGGCCTAGGCCACGCGCACGGGCAAACGTCTACCAACCGCGGGCCAAGGACAGGCTCCCGCCCGCGGAGACCTCCAGGGAGACCCATGAGGCCCGGCTGCAGCAGCCATCGGCCTGGAGCCAGAGGCCGCCAGGGGCGCCGGCCGGGAGCTCGCCTAAGAGGAAGCGAGGAAGCGGGAGCCGGGTGCCAACTGGCTCCGCCGACCACACGACGAACTCCGGCAGCACTTCAGTAGCACGAACGTGCGCCCTGGGGGGACGCGCAGCTGGGGCGCGCCCCCCGGCTGCAGCAACCCGCCCGTCGCCGTGCTGAAGATCACCTCCACAGCCGCGGGGAGCCGCCGAGGTGGCCACAGGATGCTTGCGAGGGCGACCTCTGCCGCGCTTTGGTGGGGGAGAGGCGGGCTCAACCCGGCAAGCCTTCCCCTTCTCGGCAGCCGAGAATCTCTTCGATGGGGCCATGAAGAAGAAGGAGAAGCAAGGAAGAATGGGCTGGAAGGGCATGCGCAGCCCCGTACTTATAGCCGGCGAAGGCCAACCGCCGGCCTCCACGACCGCAGGTAATCATGACACGATTTGCATGCAGGGGCTTTTCCAACTCGCGCAATCACCGAGGCGTCATGGGGATGTGGAGACGCCCGCTTCCCATCAACCGCCACGCGGCGCCCAAGGCCGCAGGCTGTTAGGCTCGCGGCGCTTCGCCCTTGCCCTTTCACCTCTCGGCACGGCCAAGTCCGAGCGCGCCTTGGGCCTGGGGGCTACTGTCGGCGTTCTGGGAACGGGGGTCCCTAGACTTGCCTGCCTGCGGCCTGCAGCGTGGCTCAAAAGAGGCCCAGCACGGCCCATCTTCATCAAACACAAGACTCAAGACCCTCGCGAGGGGCCAAGCCTCGCGAGGAGGACGACACGGAGCTTCCTCAGGCATGGCCTCGTCAAGCTGGCTCGCAAGGAGGCGGAGAGATCAAGGCGGGGTACCTCGCGAGGTGCCCGTGATGCAAGCCGTGACGACTCAGGGCGCCACGCGGGTGCCAGCGCGCGCAGCGTCCTTTTTTCCTCTTTAGTGCAAAGGGGGCAAGCGCAGCCGCGGAGTACCGAGGCATCAGGAAAAGGTTGCCATTTCGGTGCAATGAGACCAAGACCAGGAGGACTACGAGACGGAGGTCACCATGGAGCCCAAGACAGCGTCATCGCCAGAGCTTTGCGTAGGCGAAGACTACTTTTGTCAGGATAGTTGATGCTTGTTGTCCCCCTTCAAATTAGCCCGCCATTGTTGGCTCCCTTCCCGCTCAATATTTGGGAAGAGGACCAGGGCCTCTATAAATAGGACCAGCCGCCCACATATCAAAAAGGACGGTCGACAAGTGAGAGCAAGGCAGAGAGAGAGAAGGGTGACTGAACTCCCCCTAGCAGTTCATCGCCCCAGCCAAGAACAAACCCTCGCGAGGCTGTTCTTCCTTGTATTATTCATCATCATCAGCCCCAGGAGGCAGTCCACCAACCACACACTGGAGTAGGGTGTTACACCACATCGGTGGCCCGAACCAGTATAAATCTCGTGTCCCTCGTGCAGTTCTTTCAGTAGTTTAGATCTTTGCGAGGCGGGGAGGTAGAAGGCATAATCTCCGCGCGCACCCCAGTGTTCAAACCTTAAGGGTCTGCCGGAACCCGAAATCCGACAAGCGCGGCCCATCTTCATTGGCTCAAGCTCAAGACCCTCGCGAGGGGCCAAGCCTCGCGGGGCATGTCGGGGGTTAGGTGCGACATATGCCAAAGGATGGCTTATCATGGTGGGGGCGAGTAGGACATCGCCGGTGCCTGGAAACGGGATGAGGCGAAGACATGCATGCCGGCAAATCTTACCCAGCTTCAGGGCTCTCCGGGGAGATAATACCCCTACTGCTGATCTGCATGGTCTCCGCAGGATCACTATGGCAAAGTGTTTACACGATTGCTCCTTGAGCTGTTTCCTGGAGGTAGGAGAGGGCAAGGCTAGCTCTCCCCCTCCTATATGATCTGGTCTAGAGCTAATAGGTTCCAACCCTTTGCATGGGTGCCATGGGGGGTTTATATAGGCCTACCCCCCAGGGGTACAATGGTAATCCGGCTGGACACGGGCCCAGCGGTCAGCGCCTCTGGCCTCCGTCTTCCCTGCCGACCGCTGGGGCCCACCGACAGGCCTGGTACGGAGCCGACAGGCCGCGTCCGCCATGGGCGGGCCTTCCCGGCTGCTGATTACTGTAGCCATGCTTCTGATGACGCGGGCTTGATCATGGGGTCATGGCAACAGCCCCGCCGCCTGGCGGGCGATCAATATTGCCACTCTCCATCACATCTTGATTAATGGCGCGTGGGCCCCGGGGGAGGGCTCGGCCGACTCCCCGGGGCCGACTCCCGACGGGTCCGACTGGTGGTCCTCTTGCCGTCCCCTGGGGTCTGACTGACTGGTGGGACCCGCTGCCTCTAGGCCGTACAGAGAAGCCGTCGTGGGTGTAGGATTCGGTCCTGCGGTGCTAATGTCAGGGCCGGCATGGCAACAGTGCCACGCCGCACAGAGATCTTCCGGTGTATGGCGTGTTGTGGCCATGCCTGCCCTTGGTAAGGGGCGGGAGTGGGCTTCATTGTAGCCACTCCCCTACCCCGTCTCACTTGATGAGGTCATGGGGTTTGTTGGAGTTGCAGGCCCACTCCCCAAAGCCGGCTTCTCTGGAAGTCGCCAGTCGGGAGTATGCTTTCCCTGAAGTCGTCCCTGGGACTCGGCCGTGAGTGGTCAGTCGGCCAGCTTGCCGTCGACTTCTCGAAGGCGGCTCTTTGTCTAGGGGTATTGAGGGGCGTAGCCTGCCCCGATGTCTTGAAAGGTTCTGGGCCTCGGGTCGGCCTACCTGTGGCCCATTACTCCGACAGTAGTCCCCGAAGCTGGTGAGGCGCCGCGGACGATCGGCCAAGAAGCCTCTGTAGGATCGAAAGTATGTCTAGAGGGGGGTGATTAGACTACTTGACCAAATAAAAACTTAACCTTTTCCCAATTTTAGTTCTTGGCAGATTTTAGCTATTTTAGGACAAGTCAAGCAATCATCACACAATTCAAGCAAGCATGCAAAGAGTATATTGGCAGCGGAAAGTAAAGCATGCAACTTGCAAGAATGTAAAGGGAAGGGTTTGGAGAATTCAAACGCAATTGGAGACACGGATGTTTTTCCCGTGGTTCGGATAGGTGGTGCTATCCTACATCCACGTTGATGGAGACTTCAACCCACGAAGGGTAACGGTTGCGCGAGTCCACGGAGGGCTCCACCCACAAAGGGTCCACGAAGAAGCAACCTTGTCTATCCCACCATGGCCATCGCCCACGAAGGACTTGCCTCACTAGCGGTAGATCTTCACGAAGTAGGCGATCTCCTTGCCCTTAGAAACTCCTTGGTTCAACTCCACAATCTTGTCGGAGGCTCCCAAGTGACACCTAGCCAATCTAGGAGACACCACTCTCCAAGAAGTAACAAATGGTGTGTTGATGATGAACTCCTTGCTCTTGTGCTTCAAATGATAGTCTCCCCAACACTCAACTCTCTCTCATAGGATTTGGATCTGGTGGAAAGAAGATTTGAGTGGAAAGCAACTTGGGGAAGGCTAGAGATCAAGATTCATATGGTAGGAATGGAATATCTTGGTCTCAACACATGAGTAGGTGGTTCTCTCTCAGAATCCAACCGTTACACACAATTTACCAATGTCGGTGGGACCGAATCAACAAACTCGGTTAAACCGAAATAGTAAACCTAGTGAATGTTAGAGATTTTCGGTGGGACTAACATGCAACTCGGTAGGACCGATTTTGTTAGGGTTAGGGCATAATGTAATCTCGATGAGACCGATTACACAAACTCGGTGAGACCGATTTTGGTAATAATTTAACCAGAGAGTTGGTCAGGTAAACTCGGTGGGACCAATTTGCTCTTTCGGTGAGACCGAAAAGTTACAAAAAGGAAACACTGAATTTACATTGCAATCTCGGTGGGACCGAGATCCCTATTGGTAGAACCGATTTGCTAGGGTTTGGCAATGGCTATGACAAGTGAAACTCGGTGACGGCGGGTTGAAAGAATCGGTAGGGCTGAGTTTGGCTTAGGGTTTAGGTCAAATGTGGATATGGGAAAGTAGTTGAGGGTTTTGGAGCATATCACTAAGCACATGAAGCAAGAGGCTCATTAAGCAACACCTCATCCCTCCTTGATAGTATTGGCTTTTCCTAAAGACTCAATGTGATCTTGGATCACTAAAATATAAAATGAACAGTCTTGAGCTTTTGAGCTTGAGCTAATTCTTTGTCCTTAGCATTTTGGGGGTTCCACTTTCACCATCCATGCCATGCCAATCATTGAGCTTTCCTGAAATAATCATCTTGGAATAGCATTAGCTCAATAAGCTATATGTTGTTATGAATTACCAAAACCACCTAGGGATAGTTGCACTTTCAATCTCCCCCTTTTTGGTAATTGATGACAACATATAGATCAAAGCTTCGACAAATGATAATAAGCATGAAAAATATCATCACTTTGAGAAGTATGTGATCAGTAAGAGCTCCCCCTAAATTTGTGCATATTTAAGATTTGCTTTGGACTGCAAATGCACAAAGAGTTAGAGTCATGGGTTACTCTTCCATGTCACATACATCTTGGTGGAGCGCTTAAAATGATAAGAATGAAATACATGCACTCATCACCAAGAAAAGTGAATGATCACATAAGATAGATAAGATAATAGCATTCACCAAGCATTAAGTGTAGCTTATGATCAAACACATGATCATCAATGTCTCACAGATAATGGCATAGTATCTCAAGCACTCAAAAGCAAACAAAGTTCGAAGAACCACCAAATAAAGCAGGAGAGAATAAAAGCAACACTCTCTCTCTCTCTCTCGAAGCCTATGATCTATACATTTTTCTCCCCCTTTGGCAACAAGTTACCAAAAAGTTCCTAGAAAATGCATAGTGCTAGATCGACTCTCAGGCTTGATCTTCTGGTGGTGGTGGAGTCCGGAGCACTCCAAGGATGAAGCCTTCTGTAGACGTGGTTGGAGTTGAGGCTGAAGTAGATGCTGGAGCTGGTGGAACTGAAGCTGTAGCTGGTGCAGAAGTGGTGGCTCTGGTGTCAGCAACTGGCACTGCATGTGATCTCTGAGCTCTTGGCACTCTGGCAAATGCATCAGTTGTAGTCTTGCCTCTCCTTTCCTGCATGTCATCATGAAGTTGTTCCACTGCAGACTGAATCTCTGTTACTTTGACATCCAAGTCATAGAACTTTTGTTCCATGATCCTCTCTAAGCTCTGCTGATTCTGAGTGAGGGTGGCCAGTCCTTGCTCAATCCTCAGTGTGGATGCAATCAAGTAACCAAGCTGCTCTTGTTTGGTTTGCAAGAAATACTCAGATGCCTCCTCTTGAGTTGGCATCTTGGCAGCTTTCTCCTTCCTTGCCTGCTCCTTCTTTGCTTGTGCTTGAACTGATGATGGTTCATTCTCATTCATCACAACTTGGTTGTCCTCAAAGTCTGGATGAATAGGCAAGTGTTCCTTGTCCAACAAGTATATGCATGTGCCCATCTTTGAGTTGATTAACTCCTGAATCTGAGGGGCATAACCACAACTCCTCTTCTGATCTGCTGCAGTCCTCTTGATAGTTTCTACTGTGACGCTCATGACCTTAAATTTCTGAGGCACATCAAATACATGAAGCAAATTGATTGCATGGCCTCTGATCATCTTGTGATCACCTGACTTGGGCAACAAAGTGTGCATAAGGATCCATTTAACGGTTGGCAGCCCTGACAGAAGATAATGCACAGACCCAAACTTGAAAGTATCAAGTGCCTCGTTTGGAATTTCCTTGTACATATTGGACATAGAGTTGTGGTCCATCTTCTTATTGGCATAGATATCCAAGTTATCCTCATGCTCCTCTGGGACATTGATGAGCTGTGCCCACTCAGCAACAGTAGATTGGTACCTCGTACCTTCAGACATCCATGTGATCTTTCCATCTGGGTAGAAATGTGATGTGGAGTAGAATTGCATAGTGAGTTCCTCATTCCACTTTGTGAGCTTCTGCCCAACAAAGTCTGCTACTCCACAAGCATTGAAGCTGTCATACACTCCAGGGTAGTGTTCTTCATTTTCCTTGATGTACTCCCAATTGACCCATCTCATGTCACAAACTATGGGCTTCTTGTCCAACAAAACTGTCTCATAGAAGTCCTGCTGTTCCTTAGTGTGGAACCTATAATCAACAGCAGTTCTTCTCCTTGAAGCATATGGATCTGCTTCTCTCCACTTCCTCAGCCCTGAGTCTCTTCTGAGCTTCATGTCCTCAGCCACAGGATGAGCATCATTGTGGTCTGGGATCTTGGGCTTGAGGTTTCTCAGAACATGCTCTTCATCATCTTCTTCAGCAGCTTCAGGCACTGGGGCATTGTTCTTCTCAGTTGCAGGTATGCTCCTCGTATTTCTCTTTGGGGCGGACTTGGGCTTGGAGGCAGCTTTGGGTGCTTCTTTGGGCTTGGATGCAGCAGCCCCTGTCCTGATAGCATCACCCATAAGCTTAGGTGCCTTAGGTGCTGGTGCAGCAACCTCTTCTTCTTCCTCTTCTTCCATGATGGAAGCCTTTCCAAGCACTCTGGCTACGGTCTTCTTGACCCTTTCCTTCCTTTTCTTTCCTTCAGCAGCAACTGGCTCTATGGTTGCAGGTTTTTCAGGAATTTGAGTTGAAGCTCTGGCCTTTGGCATAGGCTGCCTACCTGCTGGCCTTTTGATTTTAAGCCTGGCTTTGTGCCTTGAGCTGAGCCATATTCCTTCTTGAGCACAACTCTCTTTGATGTGGCTTCCTCTTCCTCTACCACATAATCTTCATCCTCAGAATCTGAAGTTCTCTTCTTCCTTTGTCTGGTGGCAGCTTTTGGCAAATTGCTTGGGGTACTTCTGCTGCCATCATCTAAAGAGCTGGAGGGACTAGTGCCCTCACTCATGAGCACCTGCTATTCTGATCTGTTCTGGCTGTCACTCTGATCAGACATGATGTAAAAGCTGACTACTGACCCTGTGAAGAGTTTATAGATGAGGTAGAGTGGATGAGAATCACAAAATGCAGAGATTTTTGCAAAAGAACGATTCAAAAACTTAGTTTTAGTTTCCCACTGAAATCATCTCGGATCTACCGATTTTTAAACTCGGTGATACCGAAGCAGCTTTGGAACCTAAACTAGTGAACTCGGTCAGACCGAGTCACAGTTCGGTGGCACCGAGACTGCTAGGGTTTCACAGAGTTCCAAAATCGGCACACCGATAAGTAATTCTCGGTCAGACCGAGTCTCACTTGTGCAATGGCATGAGCCAAATCGGTGGGACCGAGTTTTTCAACTCGGTGGGTCCGAGATGGTTTCGGCGGAAACCTAACCCTAAAATTTTTGAATCAATCCTATTCTACGAACGCATTGACTGGGTAAGAGTGTTTCAATCGTGGCAAGAATCATTAAGAACACAATGTGCTAGGAATCAGATTGGGAATAGCACAAAGATCGAGTCCATACCCTAGTTCGGCGGAGACTCGCTACGGCGGCAACGGCGGGGTTGAATTCCGTTGACGATGATGGAGACCAGCGACTAGAGGCGGCTAGCGGCGAGGAGACGATCCGGAGACCACGTTGGCAGAGCGAGCTATCGCGCGGGCGAAAGGGTTCGGAGAAATTTCCAAATTTTTGCCCGTGACTATATATAGCCCGACCCTGTCGGTGTGACCGAGTGGAACAACTTGGTGGCATCGAGATGCAAAACTGTATATAGTTGTTGCAACTCGGTGTGACCGAATGATTCAAATCGGTTGCACCGAGATCGAAAATTCAGATCAACTTAATGATCTCAGTAGGACCGAAAGTAGGATATCAGTCAGACCGAGAATCAAAAAGAGGTTTTGGAAGTTTAAGTCTATGATGAATCGGGGACTCCGAGTGTTCCTCACACAGAGTTGTTCGAATCTTACTTGATCAAATTTTGTGATGTAGCATGAATAGAGTTTGAGACGAGAAAAGCATAGATAGCTAGAGGAGGTTCTTAGGCATTCTTGTACATCCACTTGGCAAAAGGAAATAAAACCAAACAATCAAAACAACAAGTGGATGTCCTCGAATGGGTAAAATATGCAACCAACATGCTCACACAATAAGATGGCAATTGAAATATGTGACAAAGCATGCACAACCAATTCTAGCATCTATCAAGCAATTTGTGATGACTAGGTCATCTATATATGAGTATATTGACTTAGGAGTCAAGTGAGAACACTTGATCATAGGTCATACTCATCGTTTAAGCTCAAGTGGGGTTACCACTTTTACATAAAGCATTGTTGTGTTCACATCTTTAGAGTTGCTTTAGCTCAAGTCTTAGAGTAAAGCTCCCCCTAGATGTGATATCCCCCCTAAGAGGGATGAACTAACCTTGGGTTTTGTCGATGATCACTTCATGTAGATGTTGAAGATGTGGATGCTCAATGTTGATGTAGATCACTTGGAGCTATCCATTTGAGTGAATTGCACTTTAAATACCTACATGGGTTAGTCCCACAAGGAACAAACAAGGATATCCATAGACATAGAGTGATGCACACACAAGATGATGTCCATGAAAACTTTTAGGTTACCTTGTCCCTTGTCTTACCAACAAGAGGGTTGTGACTCCTTGAACTAGTGCAAGATGTGGAAGTTGATTGCACTTGTTCTTGCCAAAATGATAAGAGTGCAGTATGTTGGCGGAGTCACCCTCAAGAACTCTCTAGTTCTTCTTCTTTTGGATCCACACCATCTTGATAGGAATCCTTGGAGTTGTAGTCGTACTTGATGAAGTGGAACTTGAAGTGGTCTTGGGAATCCACTTGACTAAGATCTTAGGAGCTTCTTCAAATGCATCAATTTCCTCTTGAAGCTTGTCCTTGCCTTTTTGCTTGTAGTCTTGTGGTGGAAGATCATCTTGAGCTTGTATCCCCTTGAAGGAAGTATCATACTTCTCTTGTTGAGGAACAAACTTTGTCTTGGGGTATTGATCTTCTTCCGACTCAACTCCATTGGCATTGAACTTTCGTTCAAAACCAACACCTTGATTCTTCCGGTGCCTTCCTTGCTTGCGCACAATTTCCTCGAATTGCTTACTCCCGGCAAGGCTTTTGTACACTCCTCTCTCTATAATTCCCTTCAATAAGCTATTTTCTTGCTCAAGTGTAACTTGGCTAAGATAATCATTAGTGGAATCAAGAGAATTATTAGAAGCAACAATATTGGATTTAGCATGATCATTGTTACTACTAGAGGAAGAATCTTTCTTGTTCTTGTTACTAGACTTGACTTGAGGCATGTAAGTGGATAAGAGTAAACGCTTGGCAATGTAAGTAGAACTTTTCTTGCGGAGATCATCATTGATTGCCTTTAAAAACTCATGCTCTTGCTCAAGATTGAGCTTTTCAAAGCGTAATTTCTCATGAGCTCTTTAAAGTTCTCGATGATCTTCGAAGATAGTTTCATGAGCTAACTTAAGAGTGTTTAGTTCTTTATTTAGAGCCTCAATCTTCTCCTTATCATTGTCATTCGTTTTATCTTGATTAGCATCATTAATTGACGTTTCATCATAGTATTCATCACTAGAGTTGTCAACAAGTAAATCATCATCACCTAACAAGTCATCTTCATCACTATTAAAATCAACATACTCGGGGTGTGTTACCTTAGGACCTTTGGCCATGAAGCATCTTCCAATTCCTTCATTTGGTGTGTCAAATATGTCGTAGGAGTTGGTTGACTCAAGTGCTAGACCGGCAACACCTTCATCTTGAGTATATTCGGAATCGGAGTGATAACTTCTCTCGGAGTGGTTGTCGGAGTCGGAGCCGGATACCCATTCACCAACATGAGCTTGATGTCTTCGTTTTGTGTAGCTCGAGTATCTTCGTTCATAACAATCATCTCTACTCCTTCTCTCTCTTGGTGGTGATTCTTCTCTTTTGCTTCTTCTTTTTGGAGAGTCTTCTCTTCTCTTGTAGGGAGCCGTACACTCATTGGAATAGTGTCCGAGTCTTCCACAATTGTAGCAGTTTCGCTCTTGACTAGAAGATCTTTTGTCATTGTAGGACCTTGACTTGGAGCTTCTATCTTTGCTTCTACTGTTGTAGAACTTGTTGAAGTTCTTCACCATTAAGCTCAATTCTTCATTGAAGTTTTGTTTCTCACTTGATGATGTAGGGGCTTCACATGAGACTTTGTAGGCACCACTTGATTTGTTGTGAAGTTCCTCTTTATCCTTAAGTGACATCTCATGAGCAACAATTCTTCAAATTACCTCCGTTGGCTTGAGATCTCTGTAATTGGGCATCATTTGGATCAATGTGCACACGGTATCATATTTTCCATCCAAGGCTCTTAGAATCTTCTTGATGATGAATCTATCGGTCATCTCTTCACTTCCTAAGCCGGCAATCTCATTTGTCAGGTAAACTCGGTGGGACCGATTTGCTCTTTTGGTGAGACCGAAAAGTTACAAAAAGGAAACACTGAATTTACATTGCAATCTCGGTGGGACCGAGATCCCTATCGGTAGAACCGATTTGCTAGGGTTTGGCAATGGCCATGACAAGTGAAACTCGGTGATCGGTAGGGCCGAGTTTGGCTTAGGGTTTAGGTCAAATGTGGATATGGGAAAGTAGTTGAGGGTTTTGGAGCATATCACTAAGCACATGAAGCAAGAGGCTCATTAAGCAACACCTCATCCCTCCTTGATAGTATTGGCTTTTCCTAAAGACTCAATGTGATCTTGGATCACTAAAATATAAAATGAAGAGTCTTGAGCTTTTGAGCTTGAGCCAATCCTTTGTCCTTAGCATTTTGAGGGTTCCACTTTCACCATCCATGCCATGCCAATCATTGAGCTTTCCTGAAATAATCATCTTGGAATAGCATTAGCTCAATGAGCTATATGTTGTTATGAATTACCAAAACCACCTAGGGATAGTTGCACTTTCAGCCTCAGTAGTTTCTCTCTCCGGGTGCTCAACACATGGCTCTTGGTTGACTTCTGCCGGGCCGGATCTTGGTTGACTCGCCCAGCTCTGACTCGCACAATGTTTCGAACGTCGTGGCGGGATCCAAGTAGCGTGCTTGCTAAGGCTCCGGGCCGCCACCCGTTCTAGGCCTGTCATGCAACGACACGTGGGTGAGCCATTCTGCCAGCCTATCCGTGCGACGGGACAAGCCCATAGGCGGGGCCTGCCACTACCGCGCCTTGGCGCCCGAGCGGATCCGCCGCGGCCCCGGTGGACGGTTGGGATTCCCGTGGAGTTAATGCGCGCAGTAACTTTGTCGTGGAACATGGGGGTCGTGGGGCCATGGGCGTAGTAAATCCCATGACCGCCCCCTCGGCTTCGCAGCCCACGAGGCTATAAGTAGGGAAAAGAGGAGGGCACGCGCGCTCCTCCTTTCCACCACTCCTCGCTCTCCTCCTTCTCACTGCTCCTCACTCTCCTCCTCCTCCTCCTCCTTCTTCTTCTTCTTCTTCTTCGCGCCACCGCGTGCCCAAGCTTCGGCGAACGCCATGGTGATCATCTCGCGATGAGCTCTTCCTTTGCCGCCGTGCCTCCCCCGGTGCACTCCGGCACCTGGGACGGCTCCGAAGTTCATGACGACCACATCGAGTTCATCCGCCGGACTCGTCGGCTCCTCGGCGAGGATCACGTGTGGGTGGGTCTTGCGCCGAAGGGGGAGATTTCCCCCGTGCCGCAGGAGGGCGAGCGGGTCATCTTCCGCTCGCACTGCTTGCGTGGGTTGGGGCTGCCGGTGAGCAGTTTCTTCCGATCCTTCCTGGAGTTCTACAGCCTCCAGCCGCACCACCTCACCCCCAACACGGTGGTGCTACTGTCCGCCTTCGTGGCCTTGTGTGAAGGCTTCCTCGGAGTCCTCCCCACCCTCGAGCTCTGGGAGAAGTTCTTCTTCTCCAAGCTCGGCACCCAGGCTGCAGGCGTGCCGGCTCAATGCGGCGCTTTCATTGCCGTGCGAAGGTCGGGAGCCGGCAACCCCTTCCCCTCCATCTTGCTGATAAAGTCGGTGAAGATGTGGCAGAGATCGTACTTCTACGTCAGGAGCGTCTCCACGAGGGGCGACTGGGTCAACCTGCCGGCTTTCGAAGCCGGCCCGCCGGCTGGGAGACTGCCCAACTGGTTGTACCGGGCCAAGTCGCTGACGCCTGCGGGAGCCGGCGCCATCGCGCGACTCCGAGTGCTGACGCAGTCAGAGGGCTTGACTGGTCCAGACCTGCTGGCCGCCTTCGTGGCGCGCCGAGTTCTCCCGCTCCAAGGCCGCCCCCATATGATATGCCAAATGAGCGGGCACCGTGACCCGAGTCGGATGTGCACCAAGGACATGCCTCACGAGGAGGTGGCCTTCATGGTGAACTACCTCTCGGATAGCAAGCTCCTGGATGATTGGCGGTTCGGCAAGGAGCCGTACTCCCGCGTCAACCCCCCGCCCGTGGTGAGTTGCCTTTCCTTTCTTTCTTTGGATTGTCTACTTTCTCGCCGAGTTTGTTTTGACCAGTCGGCTTTGGACAGAATCCCCTCCTCCACCCACCAGCCGGCACCTCGGGGCCGGCCCGCGAGTTCCTCGCCAACCGGGCGGAGAGCAACGTCGATGACCCCGATCTGGGGGCGGCGGCTTTGGAGGACGACGCCGAGGTAGGAGCAGGAGCAGCAGGCGACTTCAGGCCTTCGGCCACTTTCGCCGACTGGCCTGACAACAACGCCGAGGGAGAAGTCGCCCCCCGCCATTGGCCAGGAGCCAGCCAGCCTGGCGCGGGCTCTTCTGTCACGTCGGGTGCTCCAGGCGGCGGGAAGAAGCGCAGGGCCGTGCCGACCTTGTTCGGCAGTCGGCCGAAGAAACCCAAGGGTTCGGCTGCGTCGACCTGGCGGGACGAGGCGGCTGTGAAGGCCATCCGCTTCCGTAAGGAAGTGAAGAAGCCGCCATTGGTCTCCACGTGAGTATTCTGTCTCAATGCTTTATTCTTTCTTTGTGGCTTTGCCTGAGTCTTTTGCTTGCTTCCCTTGCTTCAGGGCTCCCCTCACTCTTGAGAGTGTCACCGCCGCCTCCGTCATGGGGTCGGCGGAGACGTCCGCCACTACTCGGCGGACTGACCCCATTGCTGACCTCCGGGAGGCGACAGAGCGGAATGCGCAGGAGAAGCGCAACGAAGAAGAGGCCGTTCGCCTGGAGGAGGCGGAGGCCGATAGGACGGAGGCCTCCGCCAAGAAAAAACTGGCGGAGGCCGAAGCCGCCGCGGGGACGAAGCGGCAGGCTGAGGAGGCCGCACGCCGCCAAACGGCGGTGTTCGTCACCCCGTTGAACTCTACGCCGCCGCCTCCAGAGTTCACGGGGCAGACTGGGGAAGCCGGCAGCGAGAACCCCGTCGTGGAGAGGGAAGGCGGCGATCCCTCTACGCCAGATGTGATTGTTCCGCCGCCGCCGCCTCCGTGCAAGGCAAGCAGCCAACGGACCCTTTGGTGCCACCGACTGAAGACGAGGCCGTGGCAAGGTTACTCCTCCAAGTCGGCTCGCCAACGCGCCGCCGTCTGGAGAAGGCGGCTTCGGCACCCCGCCCCCTGGAGGCCGGCACCGCCAGCTCGACGGTCCCAGACACCGAAGCGACGAGCGCCGCGCCCATTGGGTGGGTGCGAGGAGGTGGCACAGGGCCGCTGAACCAGGCGCTTCTGGACGTCCAGGCGAAGCTTCGTGCTGAGGGCGACGCTCTCCAGAATTGCACCAAGGCGCACCTGCCATCGCGGGCAGCCGTCCGGGTATGTTTTTTCCTTTGGTCCTTGTTTCCTTGTTCCTCTCTGTGGGGGCACGCTAGCGCACCCACTGGGTGTAGTCCCCGAGTTTCGGGCTGGCTGCTGAGCAGGCGGCCCGGAACTCCAATTGATGAACTCTGGGTATTAACTTTTTGTCTGAAACGCTTGAGGCAGGATTACGACAACCTCCGCGTCACTGCCTTCAACCGTAACATTGAAGAGCTAGGCAATCGGACCGCCGATTTGTCGAAGAGCCAGAGTAAGTCCTTTTTCTTCTTTGCGGGGGCGCGTTGGCACACCCGCGGGCTGTAGTCCCCGAGATTCAGGCCGACTGCTGAGTAGTCGGGCCGGATCTCCCCGGTGATCTTCTTTATTGATGACTTAACTCCTTCTTTCTTCCTTCTTTTCAGGAGCCAACGCTGCTCTTCAATAGCAGCTGAGCGAAGCCAACTCCACATTGCTGGCCACTCAATTGGCGGAGCAGAAGGAGCTGCTTGCTAAGACGCAGAGGGAGGCGGAAGAGACGGAAACCGCCCTCCTGCCCGAGTTCGCGAGCGAGCGCTCCTCCTGGTCTGACAAGGAGGCGATGCTGACCTCCGGCTTCCATGAGATTGAAGACATTGTTGATGGTGAGTTTCTTTACATTCTTTCTTCGAGCTGCGATTATAAGTCGTGCCGACTCCTGGTTTTTGACTTGCTTCTTCGTTTCTTCCGTCTTGGCAGACTTCTTTCCTGGGCACTCGCAGGCCGCCATCCAAGCCATCGAGGCTGACCGTGAAGGTCGGAGGGCGGATGGCGCAAAGATTGCTGCCGACGCCCCTCGAACCCTTGATGAGCACATCCTGAGCATCGAGGCTCGCCTTCGGCCGACTCACTGGATGTTGCGCCGGCTTCAGCGCGTCGGTGCCCAGGCGATTGCCGCCCTGTGGCCGGACATGCAGGCTCCGTGCACCCCCAGCCTGACGGCTGACTGGCTAGAGGTCGCGGCTGGTCGTCTTTAGGCCTGGAAGGGTTATTCGGCCCGAGCTGGAGCACGCCGGGCCTTGGAGTTCATCAAGGCGTGGTATCCGGGGCTAGATCTAGACCGGCTGGCCACGCTTTGGTCGGAGGCCCAGCCGGAGCTGGCAGCAGCGGAAGACGCTGTCGGATCACGGGTTCCGGCAGACCCTTAAGGTTCGAACACTGGGGTGCGCACGGAGATCATGCCCTCCACCTCCCCGTCTTACAAAGATCTAAACTACTGAAAGAACTGCACAAGAGACACAAGGTTTATACTGGTTCGGGCCACCATTGTGGTGTAATACCCTACTCCAGTGTGTGGTGGGTGGATTGCCTCTTGGGGCTGATGACGATGAACAATACAAGGAATAACAACCTCGCGAGGGTCTGTTCTTGGCTGGGGCGATGAACCGCTAGGAGGAGTTCAGTCACCCTTCTCTCTCTCTCTCTCTCACTCACTCTCTCTGCTTGCTAGCCGGACCAACCGAACCAACCGACCTCGCCTACATGGGCGGCTGGCCCTATTTATAGAGGCCTTGATCCTCTTCCCAAATATTGAGCGGGAAGGGCGCCAACAATGGCGGGCTAATTTGAAGGGGAACAGCCAGTACACTTATCCTGACTAAAGTTGGTCTTCGCCTGCGAAAGGCTCTGTGGTGACGCCGTGCTAGGCTCCATGGTGACCTCCATCTCGTAGTCCGCCTGGTCTTGGTCTCGTTGCACCGAAATGGCAACCTTTGCCTGATGCCTCGGTAATCCGCGGCTGCGCTTGCCCCCTTTGCACCAAAGAGGAAAGAAGGACGTTGCGCGCGCTGGCGCCCGCCTGGCGCCCTGAGTCGTCATGGCTTGCGTCATGGGCACCTCGCGAGGTACCCCGCCTTGATTTCTCCGCCTCCTCGCGAGCCAGCCTAAGGAGGCTGCGCTTGAGGATGCGCCGTATCGTCCGCCCCGCTAGGCTTGGCCCCTCACGAGGGTCTTGAGTCTTGTGTTGATGAAGATGGGCCATGCTGGGCCTCCTTTGAGCCACGCCGCAGGCCGCAGGCAGGCAAGTCTGGGGACCCCGGGCCCAAGGCGCGCATGGACTTGGCCGTGCCGAGAGGCGAAAGGGCAAGGGTGAAGCACCGCGGGCCCCAACAGCCTGCGGCCTTGGGCGCCGCGTGGCGGTTGATTGGACGTGGGCGGTACTGTTCGCCCATGCTCCCTTATTTTGTGCCCTGCTAGGTTGCCCCGTAGTTGTACACAGCCGCCCCTCTTCCTGTTGCTCGAACATCCCGTGTTCTTCCTCCCTTCGAACTTCGACTCTCGCCTCCAATCCCATCTCACACTTCCCCTCTCTTGTCCGCCCCCATGGCTCCGACGAGGAAAGAGAAAGGGAAGAAGCCCGCGTCTCCATCTCGCCCGCCGCTGTCGGTGGCCCCGGCCGTCGGCCGCTCAATCATACTCAATCTGAAGTGCCTGGATAAGCTCAGTCCGGCCCTAGCCACCGTCTTCAACGAGTGCGGGAGGACGACGGCCAGGCCTACGTCTCACATCCCCACTGACAGGATAATCACCGAGGTTCATTACTTTGCCGATGCCTTGTGGGCGGGTCTGGTTCCCCCTTTCTCTGATTTCTTCAACGCCGTCCTCTCCCATTACCAGATCCACATGATGCATCTGGGTCCTGAATCCATTGCCCTTCTCTCAGCCTTTGCTTTCGTCTGTGAGGCGCTGATGGGCATCCCTCCTTTTGTTGCCTTGCTGCGCCATTTCTTCTCTCTGCGTCTTGCCGACCCCACTCAATGCTCGGCGTGCGTGAGCTTCGTCGCCACGCCTGAGACCGCGGCCTCGGGTATTGACTTAAAGCTCCCTCCGCCTTCAGCTGGGTTTCACAAGCGGTGGTTGTACGTAGACGCCGGGGTGCCCAGCCCCCGGTTGGCAAAGCCAACTTTGCCTGCCGTACCTAATTCAGGCTGGGGCCAGGAGACACTTAAGAGCCCCCGACTCGCCTTCGTCTGGCGCCGCTTCACGTTCTTGAGATCGCTCAACGTGACAGCGCCCAAGGTGGTGAAGGAGTTCCTGCAGCACTGCATTGCCCCTCTCCAGCGCCATTCTCGTCGAATGTGGGCCTTCAGCGGGCATGGTGATCACATGAGGCTTCAGGAAGAAGACTTGACGCCCGCGGCGCTAAGGACGGTGCTCTTGGTCCTGACTGGCGACCCCAACCCCGGCAACATCCAGCGGGGAGGAGCTCTGTTGTACCTCTGCCAGAACAGGGATGACTTCGTGAGGAAGGTGCCCTCCTTTGACGAGTGGGGGCTGTGTCCTATCGGCCTCCAAGGGCTTCACGGGAACCCCGTGGCGGTGACTACCCTTCCGATTAGTCCAGGTGAATCCTCCTCGAGTGGTGGAGCAGGGAGGCCGGAGACAGCGGGGGTCGAGAGAGCTACTGACGAGGTGGCCGCACCTGGCGGTGCTCTTGATGGGGCAGCTCCTAAGGCCCGCGCTGCCGAGGTTGTGGGTGAGGTGCGGCTGCTCCCGACGCTCAGGGCCGAGGCTCCTGAGCCCCCGGCCGCGCCTTCTGGCGAGGCAACTGACTGTGCGCGTCAGGCATGCGTCCTCGACGCATGTCGCCTTGGTGCTCCATCCTCCTCGCAGGTTGATTCCTGCGCACCTCTCCTGGGCCGCTTCCGTGTGGACTTTGAGGCCCTCCGGAAAAAAGGGAGGCCCTGGGTGATGACCTCCCTTGCTGCTTGCTGAAGCGCCGGAAATACTTTGCTACCGGCGAGTAAGTCTTCTCCTCTCTGGCTCCTGATCCTCTTGATGCTTTCACTGATCCTTGCTCCGCAGGCCTCTTCCGGCCGAGTTCGCGGAAGTAGCAGAGGTGCCACCTCCCTTGGCTTCGCCCCCTCTACCGTCCTCAAATGCTCCGAGCAGCTCTGCCCTGGTGGTGAGGGCGTCTGATGGGGTGGACCATCCCGAGGTGCACCGCGGACCTTCATTCCCCGTGATTTTCCTTCGTGGGCCCTCTTGGGGAATAGCCAGTCTGCCGTGGGCTTCTCGTCTGATCGGGGACTGCGACTGGTTGGGGCGCCTCCTGCGCCCTTCATCTGGAGACGAGCTGGCCCTAGGCCGGGCTTCTGGTGCGGCGCGCCTGGCCGTCGCGAGGGCGCCAGCCCCCAGCCCCCTGCCCGGAGGAGGAACGATGATTCGCGGCCCCCGGCGCTTGCTTGGGGCGGATGATGGTGTGGAAGACGTGCTTGAGCACGCCCGGGAGCGCCGTGCTCGCTGCCAAGGGTTCCTTCGAAGAGCGACCGTGTAGGATCGAAAGTATGTCTAGAGGGGGGTGATTAGACTACTTGACCAAATAAAAACTTAACCTTTTCCCAATTTTATTTCTTGGCAGATTTTAACTATCTTAGGACAAGTCAAGCAATCATCACACAATTCAAGCAAGCATGCAAAGAGTATATTGGCAGCGGAAAGTAAAGCATGCAACTTGCAAGAATATAAAGGGAAGGGTTTTGAGGATTCAAACGCAATTGGAGACACGGATGTTTTTCCCGTGGTTCGGATAGGTGGTGCTATCCTACATCCACGTTGATGGAGACTTCAACCCACGAAGGGTAACGGTTGCGCGAGTCCACGGAGAGCTCCACCCACGAAGGGTCCACGAAGAAGCAACCTTGTCTATCCCACCATGGCCATCGCCCACGAAGGACTTGCCTCACTAGCGGTAGATCTTCACGAAGTAGGCGATCTCCTTGCCCTTACAAACTCCTTGGTTCAACTCCACAATCTTGTTGGAGGCTCCCAAGTGACACCTAGCCAATCTAGGAGACACCACTCTCCAAGAAGTAACAAATGGTGTGTTCATGATGAACTCCTTGCTCTTGTGCTTCAAATGATAGTCTCCCCAACACTCAAGTCTCTCACACAGGATTTGGATTTGGTGGAAAGAAGATTTGAGTGGAAAGCAACTTGGGGAAGGCTAGAGATCAAGATTCATGTGGTAGGAATGGAATATCTTGGCCTCAACACATGACTAGGTGGTTCTCTCTCAGAACATTCTGATGGCTCTCTCCACGAGTGGAGAGGAGGTGGAGGGGTATATATAGCCTCCACACAAAATCCAACCATTACACACAATTTACTAATCTCGGCGGGACTGAATAAACAAACTCGGTCGGACCGAAATAGTAAACCTAGTGACCGTTAGATATTTCGGTGGGACTGACATGCAACTTGGTAGGACCGATTCGGTTAGGGTTTGGGCATAATGTAATCTCGGTGAGACCGATTGCACAAACTCGGTGAGACCGAGTTTGGCAATAAGCTAACCAGAGAGTTGGTCAGGCAAACTCGGTGGGACCGACTTGCTCTTTTGGTGAGACCGAAAAGTTACAAGAAGGAAACAGAGAGTTCACATTGCAGTCTCGGTGGGACCGATTCGCTCTTTCGGTGAGACCGAAAAGTTACGAAAGGGAAATAGAGAGTTTGCAATCCCATCTCGGTGAGACTGAGATCCTTATCGGTAGGACCGAATTGCTAGGGTTTGGCAGTGGCAAATGACAAGTGAAACTCGGTGGCGCCGGATTGAAAGAATCGGTATGACCGAGTTTGGCTTAGTGTTTAGGTCATTTGTGGCTATGGAAAAGTGGTTGAGGATTTTGGAGCATATCACCAAGCACATAAAGCAAGAGGCTCATTAAGCAACACCTCATCCCTCCCTGATAGTATTGGCTTTTCCTAAAGACTCAATGTGATCTTGGATCACTAAAATATAAAATGAAGAGTCTTGAACTTTTGAGCTTGAGCCAATTATTTGTCCTTAGCATTTTGAGGGTTCCACTTTCACATCCATGCCATGCCAATCATTGAGCTTTACTGAAATAATCATCTTGAAATAGCATTAGCTCAATGAGCTATATGTTGTTATGAATTACCAAAACCACCTTGGGATAGTTGCACTTTCAATCTCCCCCTTTTTGGTAATTGATGACAACATATAGATCAAAGCTTCGACAAATTATAATAATCATGAAATACATCGTCGCTTTGAGAAGTATGTGACAAGTAAGAGCTCCCCCTAAATTTGTGCATATTCAGAATTTGCTTTGGACTGCAAATACACAAGGAATTAGAGTCATGGGTTACTCTTCCGTGTCACAAACGTCTTGATGGAGCACTCAAAAATGATAAGAAAGAAGTACATGCACTCATCACCAAGAATAGTGAGTGATCACATAAGATAGATAGAATGATAATATTAAGCAAACATGAAGTGTAGCTTATGATCAAACACATGATCATCGATGTCTCACAGGCATAAGGACGTAGTATCTCACACACAAGCAAATAAAGTTTGAAAAACCACCAAATAAAACAAGAGAGAATAAAAGCAACACTCTCTCTCGAAGCCTATGATCTATACATTTTCTCCCCCTTTGGCAACAAGTTACCAAAAAGTTCCCAGAAAATGCATAGTGCTAAGTCGACGCTCAGGCTTGATCTTCAGGTGGTGGTGGAGTCCGGAGCACTCCAAGGACGAAGCCTTCGGTAGACGTGGTCGGAGTTGAGGATGAAGTGGACGCTGGAGCTGGTGGAACGGAGGCTGTGGCTAGCGCAGACGTGGTAGCTCTAGTGTCAGCAACTGGCATTGCAGACGACCTCGGACCTCGTGGCACCCTGGCAAAAGCATCAGTCGTAGTCCTGCCTCTCCTCTCATTCATGTCATCCTGGAGCTGCTCCACGGCAGTCTGTATCTCTGTCACCTTGATGTCCAAATCATAGAACCTCTGTTCCATGATCCTCTCTAAGCTTGCCTGGTTCTGAGTTAGGGTGGCTAGTCCTTGCTCAATCCACAGGGTGGACGCAATCAGGTAACCAAGCTGCTCTTGTTTGGTTTTCAGAGAATATTCAGATGCCTCCTCTTGAGTAGGCATCCTAGTAGCTTTCTCCTTCTTCGCCTTCTCCTTCTTGGCTCGTGCTTGGGCAGATGATGGCTCATTCTCAGTCATGATCACTTGATTATCTTTGAAGTCTAGACGGATGGGCAGGTGTTCCTTATCCAACAAGTATGTGCCCGTGCCCATCTTTGAGTTGATGAGCTCCTGAATCTGTGGGGCATACCAACAACTCCTCTTCTGGTCGGCAGCTGTCCTCTTGACTGTTTCCACTATGAGGCTCATGACTTTGAATTTCTGAGGTACATCAAAGATATGTAGCAAGTTAATGGCATGACCTCTGATCATCCTGTGATCTCCAGACTTGGGCAAAAGAGTGTGCCTAAGGATCTAGTTGATCATAGGCAATCCTGATAGCAAGTGTTTCACAGACCCAAACTAGTGAGTGTCAAGATCATCTGTTGGAATCTCCTTGTACATATTTGCCATAGAGTTGTGATCCATCTTCTTCTTGGAGTAGACATCTAAGTCATCTTCATTTTCCTCGGGGGTATTGATAAGCTGTGCCCATTCAGCAACTGTGGACTGGTACCTCGTACCTTCTGACATCCAAGTGATCCTCCCATCTGGGTAGAAGTGTGATGTGGAGTAGAATTGCATGATTAGCTCCTCGTTCCACTTTGAGAGCTTTTGCCCAACAAAGTCTGCAACTCCACACGCACTAAAGCTGTCATACACTCCAGGATAGTGTTCCTCATTTTCCTTCATGTAGGTCCAGTCGACCCATCTCATGTCACATACTATTGGCTTCTTGTCAAGCAAAACTCTGTCTCACAGAAATGCTGCTGCTCCTTGGTGTGAAACCTGTAGTTCACTGCAGTCCTCCTTCTGGTAGCATAGGGATCTGTCTCTCTCCACATCCTCAGCCCTGAGTCTTTCCTGAGCTTCATATTCTCAGCCACAGGATGAGCATCGTTGTGGTCTGGGATCTTGGGCTTGAGCTTCCTAAGGACATGCTCTTCCTCTTCCTCTGCAGCTTCAGGCACTGGGGCCTTGTTCTTTTCAGTGGCTGGAATGCTTCTTGTGTTTCTCTTTGGTGCACTCTTTAGCTTAGATGCAGCCTTGGGTGCTTCCTTGGGCTTGGATGTAGTTGCCCCTGACCTTATGGCATCTCCCATAAGTTTGGGTGCCTTGGGTGCTGGTGCAGCAACCTCTTCTTCTTCCTCCTCATCTTCCATGATGGAGGCCTTGCCAAGCACTCTGGCTATAGTCTTCTTGACCCTTTCCTTCCTCTTTTTGCCCTTAGCAGCAACTGGCTCTGTGGGTGCAGGCTTCTCAGTTGAAGCTCTAACCTTAGACATGGGCTGCCTGCCTGCTGGCCTTTTGATTTTCAGCCCTGGCTTTGTGCCTTGAGCTGGCTCAACTCTCCTTGATCTGGCCTCTTCCTCTGCCACATAATCTTCATCTTCAGAATCAGAAGTTCTCTTCTTCCTTTGTCTAGTGGCAGCTTTAGGCAGATTGCTGGGGGTGCTCCTGCTGCCATCATCTGAAAAGCTGGAGGGACTAGTGCCCTCACTCATCACCACTTGCTGCTCTGAGAGGTTCTGGCTGTCACTTTGGTTTGACATGATGCAAACTCTGACTGCAGACCCTGTGAATAGATTATAGATGAGATAGAGTGGATGAGCATCACAAAGTGCAGAGATTTTGCAAAAGAGTAATTCAAAAACTTATTTTTAGTTTCCCACTGAAATCATCTCGAATCTACTGATTTTCAAACTTGGTGACACCGAAGCAGTTTTGGCACCAGAACTAGTGAACTCGGTCAGACTGAGTCACAGTTCGGTGGCACCGAGACTGCTAGGGTTTCACAGAGTTCCAAAATCGGTCACACCGATAAGTAATTCTTGGTCAGACCAATTTTTACTTGTGCAATGGCATAAGCCAAATCGGTGGGACCGAGTTTTTCAACTCGGTGGGTCCAAGATGGTTTCGGCGGAAACCTAACCCTAAAATTTTCGAATTAAACCTAATCTACGAGTTCATTGACTAGATAGGAGTTTATCAAACGTGGCAAGAATCATGATGATCACAATGTGCTAGGAATCGGATTGGAGAATAGCACAAAGATCGAGTCCATACCCTAGTTCGGCGGAGACTCGCTACGGCGGCAACGGCGGGGCAGAATTCCCGTTGACGGCGATGAAGACCAGCGACTAGAGGCGGCTGGCAGCGAGGAGGACGATCCGGAGACCCAGGAGGCAGAGCGAGCTATGCGCGGGCGAAGAGGTTTCGGAGAAATTTCCAAAATTTTGCCCGTCACTATATATAGCCCGACCCTGTCGGTGTGACCGAGTGGAACAACTCGGTGGCACCGAGGTGCAAAACTATATACAGTTATTGCAACTCGGTGTGACTGAGTGGTTCAAATCGGTTGCACCGAGATCGAAAACCTAGATCAACTTAATGATCTCGGTAGGACCGAAAGTATGGTATCGGTCAGACCAAGAATCACAAAGAGGTTTTGGAAGTTTAAGTCTATGACGAATCGGGGACTCCGAGCGCTCCTCACACAGAGTGATTCGAATCTGACTTGATCAAATTTTGTGATGCGGCATGAATAGAGTTTGAGACGAGAAAAGCATAGATAGCTAGAGGGGGTTCTTAGGCATTCTTGTCCATCCACTTGGCAAAAGAAGATAAAGCCAAACAATCAAAACAACAAGTGGATGTCCTCGAATGAGTAAAATATGCAACCAACATGCTCACACAATAAGATGGCAAATGAAATATGTGGCAAAGCATGCACAACCAATTCTAGCATCTATCAAGCAATTTGCGATGACTAGGTCATCTATATATGAGTATATTGACTTAGGAGTCAAGTGAGAACACTTGATCGTAGGTCATACTCATCATTTAAGCTCAAGTGGGGTTACCACTTTTACATAAAGCATTGTTGTATTCACATCTCTAGAGTTGCTTTAGCTCAAGTTTTAGAGTAAAGCTCCCCCTAGATGTGATATCCCCCCTAAGAGGGATGAACTAACCTTGGGTTTTGTCGATGATGACTTCATGTAGATGTTGAAGATGTGGATGCTCAATGTTGATGTAGATCACTTGGAGCTATCCATTTGAGTGAATTGCACTTTCAATACCTACATGGGTTAGTCCCACAAGGACCAAACAAGGATATCCATAGACATAGAGTGATGCATACACAAGATGATGTCCATGAAAACTTTAGGTTACCTTGTCCCTTGTCTTACCAACAAGAGGGTTTGTGACTCCTTGAACTAGTGCATGATGTGGAAGTTGATTGCACTTGTTCTTGCCAAAATGATGAGAGTGAAATATGTTGGCGGAGTCACCCTCAAGAACTCCCTAGTTCTTCTTCTTTTGGATCCACACCATCTTGGAGTTGTTGTCGTACTTGATGAAGTGGAACTTGACGTGGTCTTGGGAATCCACTTGACTAAGGTCTTAGGAGCTTCTTCAAATGCATCAATCTCCTCTTGAAGCTTGTCCTTGCCTTTTTGCTTGTAGTCTTGTGGTGGAAGATCATCTTGAGCTTGTGTCCCCTTGAAAGAAGTGTCATACTTCTCTTGTTGAGGAACAAACTTTGTCTTGGGGTATTGATCTTCTTCCCACTCAACTCCATTGGCATTGAACTTTCGTTCAAAACCAACACCTTGATTCTTCCGGTGCATTCCTTGCTTGCGCACAATTTCCTCGAATTGCTTACTCCTGGCAAGGCTTTTGTACACTCCTTTCTCTATAATCCCCTTCAATAAGCTATTTTCTTGCTCAAGTGTAACTTGGCTAAGAGAATCATTAGTGGAATCAAGAGAACTACTAGAAGCAACAATATTGGATTTAGCATGATCATTGTTACTACTAGAGGAGGAATCTTTCTTGTTCTTGTTACTAGACTTGACTTGAGGCATGTAAGTGGATAATAGTAAACGCTTGGCAATGTAAGAAGAACTTTTCTTGCGGAGATCATCATTGATTGCTTTTAATAACTCATGCTCTTGCTCAAGATTGAGCTTTTCAAAGCGTAATTTCTCATGAGCTCTTAAAAGTTCTCGATGATCTTCGAAGATAGTTTCATGAGCTAACTTAAGAGTGTTTAGTTCTTTAGTTAGAACCTCAATCTTCTCCTTATCATTGTCATTCATTTTATCTTGATTAGCATGATTAATTGATGTTTCATCATAGTACTCATCACTAGAGTTGTCAACAAGCAAGTCATCATCACCTAATAAGTCATCTTCATCACTATTAAAATCAACATACTTGGGGTGTGTTACCTTAGGACCTTTGGCCATGAAGCATCTTCCAATTCCTTCATTTGGTGAGTCAAATATGTCGTAGGAGTTGGTTGACACAAGTGCTAGACCGGCAACACCTTCATCTTGAGTATCTTCGGAGTCGGAGTGATAACTTCTCTCGGAGTGGCTGTCGGAGTCGGAGTCGGATACCCATTCACCAACATGAGCTTGATGTCTTCGTTTTGTGTAGCTCCTTGATGATTTTTCCTTCCTTTCTGAATCCTTGCTTCTCCGTGAGTATCTCCGTTCATAATGATCATCTCTACTCCTTCTCTCTCTTGGTGGTGATTCTTTGCTTCTTCCTTTTGGAGAATCTTCTCTTCTCTTGTAGGGAGTCGTATACTCATTGGAATAGTGTCCGGGTCTTCCACAATTATAGCAGTTTCGCTCTCGACTAGAAGATCTTTTGTCATTGTAGGACCTTGACTTGAAGCTTCTATCTTTGCTTCTACTCTTGTAGAACTTGTTGAAGTTCTTCACCATTAAGCTCAATTCTTCATTGAAGTTTTGTTTCTCACTTGATGATGTGGGGACTTCACATGAGGCTTTGTAGGCACCACTTGATTTGTTGTGAAGTTCCTCTTTATCCTTGAGTGACATCTCATGAGCAACAATCCTTCCAATCACTTCCGTTGGTTTGAGATCTTTGTAATTGGGCATCATTTGAATCAATGTGCACACGGTATCATATTTCCCATCCAAGGCTCTTAGGATCTTCTTGATGATGAATCTATCGGTCATCTCTTCACTTCCTAAGCCGGCAATCTCATTTGTGATGAGAGCAAGCCTAGAGTACATTTCGGCGACACCTTCACCATCCTTCATCTTGAACTTGTCAAGTTGACTTTGGAGCACATCCAACTTGGATTCCTTGACGGAGTCGGTACCTTCGTGCATATCAATCAAAGTGTCCCAAATTTCCTTTGCATTCTCAAGACGGCTGATTTTCTTGAATTCTTCAGGGCACAATCCGTTGAAGAGAATATCACAAGCTTGAGCATTGTATTGCAACATCTTCAACTCATCCGCGGTAGCTTCATGGTTTGGTTCTCTCCCATCAAAGAACTCACCTTGCAAACCAACACAAACAATAGCCCATACGGCGGGGTTATGTCCGAGAATATGCATTTTCATTTTATGCTTCCAAATAGCAAAATTAGTGCCATCAAAGTAAGGACCTCTACGGTGATAATTTCCCTCGCTAGACGCCATACTCTCCTAGGTTGTGAAACTAAGGCTATGACCACCAAAAGCTATGGAGATCAAGGCAAATGGAGACCAAAGCTCTGATACCACTTGTAGGATCGAAATTATGTCTAGAGGGGGGGTGATTAGACTACTTGACCAAATAAAAACTTAACCTTTTCCCAATTTTAGTTCTTGGCAGATTTTAACTATCTTAGGACAAGTCAAGCAATCATCACACAATTCAAGCAAGCATGCAAGGAGTATATTGGCAGCGGAAAGTAAAGCATGCAACTTGCAAGAATATAAAGGGAAGGGTTTTGAGGATTCAAACGCAATTGGAGACACGGATGTTTTTCCCGTGGTCTGGATAGGTGGTGCTATCCTACATCCACGTTGATGGAGACTTCAACCCACGAAGGGTAACGGTTGCGCGAGTCCACGGAGGGCTCCACCCACGAAGGGTCCACGAAGAAACAACCTTGTCTATCCCACCATGGCCATCGCCCACGAAGGACTTGCCTCACTAGCGGTAGATCTTCACGAAGTAGGCGATCTCCTTGCCCTTACAAACTCCTTGGTTCAACTCCACAATCTTGTCGGAGGCTCCCAAGTGACACCTAGCCAATCTAGGAGACACCACTCTCCAAGAAGTAACAAATGGTGTGTTGATGATGAACTCCTTGCTCTTGTGCTTCAAATGATAGTCTCCCCAACACTCAACTCTCTCTCATAGGATTTGGATCTGGTGGAAAGAAGATTTGAGTGGAAAGCGACTTGGGGAAGGCTAGAGATCAAGATTCATATGGTTGGAATGGAATATCTTGGTCTCAACACATGAGTAGGTGGTTCTCTCTCAGAACATATGAGTTGGAATGGTGTATGTGTTCTGATGGCTCTCTCCACGAGTGGAGAGGAGGTGGATGGGTATATATAGCCTCCACACAAAATCCAACCGTTACACACAATTTACCAATCTCGGTGGGACCGAATAAACAAACTCGGTCGGACTGAAATAGTAAACCTAGTGACCGTTAGAGATTTCGGTGGGACTGACATGCAACTCGGTAGGACCGATTCGGTTAGGGTTTGGGCATAACGTAATCTCGGTGAGACCGATTGCACAAACTCGGTGAGACCGAGTTTGGCAATAAGCTAACCAGAGAGTTGGTCAGGCAAACTCGGTGGGACCGACTCGCTCTTTCGTTGAGACCGAAAAGTTACAAGAAGGAAATAGAGAGTTCACATTGCAATCTCGGTGGGACCGATTCGCTCTTTCGGTGAGACCGAAAAGTTACGAAAGGAAAACAGAGAGTTTGCAATCCCATCTCGGTGAGACCGAGATCCTTATCGGTAGGACCGAATTGCTAGGGTTTGGCAGTGGCAAATGACAAGTGAAACTCGGTGGCGCCGGATTGAAAGAATCGGTATGACCGAGTTTGGCTTAGTGTTTAGGTCATTTGTGGCTATGGAAAAGTGGTTGAGGATTTTGGAGCATATCACCAAGCACATAAAGCAAGAGGCTCATTAAGCAACACCTCATCTCTCCTTGATAGTATTGGCTTTTCCTAAAGACTCAATGTGATCTTGGATCACTAAAATATAAAATGAAGAGTCTTGAACTTTTGAGCTTGAGCCAATTCTTTGTCCTTAGCATTTTGAGGGTTTCACTTTCACATCCATACCATGCCAATCATTGAGCTTTCCTGAAATAATCATCTTGAAATAGCATTAGCTCAATGAGCTATATCTTGTTATGAATTACCAAAACCACCTAGGGATAGTTGCACTTTCAGACCGACGCGGTGAACTTGCTTGGGGAGGAGCTTGCTGACGAAGACGCGCGCCTGGAGGCCGAGGGCCTGCGCCTGGCTACAGGGAGGCGCGAGCTGGAGGCCACCATCGCCCTCGTGTGTTGTCAGCGTGATCTTGACGATGAAGAGGCGAAGGCGTCGCTGGAGGCCTCTCGAGTGGCCCAATCCCAAGCCACCGAGGAGGCCCAGAGAGCTGACCGATGGCGAGAGGCGGCGGAGGAGCGGGCTCGCGAGCTCCTGGCCCGGTGCCACTCATTGGAGGAGCAAGCGGAGCTGCGCGAGGCAGCCCTTGCATCGATGAAGGTGGCTTCTGGCGACCCGGTTGAGCTTCGGAAGCGCGAGGAAGCGTTGGTGCTGGAAGCCGCCGAACGCACCTGTGAGTACGAGCGGCTGGAGACGAGGGAGCGCCTAGTGACGCAGGCGGAAGACGATGTCGCTGTGCGGGAAGCGCATGTCCTGGAGGAGATTTGTCGTCGGGTGGCGACGACGCGCCAAGGCCTCGAGCGTGAGTTCGAGGGGAAACTGGGGATGATCCGGGTCGAAGCCGAGGGCAGAACCGCAGCCCTGAGGGCCCAACGGGATGAGGCGACGCGGCGGGTCGACGCCTCCCGGGCCGCCCTTGAGGCAGCGCAAAAGGAGTTGGCCGCCTCCCAGGCCAAGGTGCTCCATCTTCGCCAGCGGATGGAAGAGGCTGAGGGCGTCGCGCGCCAGAACGCGGACGAGACATGTCAGCGGCAGGTCCTGGAACATGTGCATGGTCCCATGCTCACCATGCTCCGGGAGAGAGCTAGCGCGGCCTTGGGCAACATCTGTGAGGCGGCTGTTGGCGAGCCGCACACAGCCAACTATGCCGGCAACCTTCAGTTCTTCACTGCCAGTGTGACGCAGCTGGAGATGCGTTCGGCAAGGGCCGATAGGTTGGTGGAAGAGAGGAGCCGCGCGCTGCTCGGGCGCGCCTTTTCCCGTGTCTTCAGCCATCTCCTGAACATGGATTCCCGCTTCGATTTTGACGCTGTCATCGCCCCAGTCTCCGAGGCCGTCCGAGGTGACCTGGCGCACTGGGTGGAAGACAACGTGGACGCCCTCGTCAGGGCCTTCGCTTCGGATGACGACGACGTGATCGTGGGTGCTGACGAGGGCGGCGCGGCGAGTGGCCCCGACGCCGCTAGCAACGACGCAGACGACGATGGCAGATTCGGCGACCCCAGCGAAGGCTCGGGAGGTGCTTCCGGGGACGCATTGGGGGATTGGTCCGACTGAGTGTGTATCGCTCCTGTCTTTTTAACCCTGCATGAATAGAACTCAGGTTTTTGTCCTGATGGATTGTGAGAGCATTTTGGGAGGGGAATCCCCTCATGTAAAACCCATGTTCAGCATATTTAATAGTTATCATATTGCACGAGCGCCCGCGCCTGGTGGCTGGCTGGTTTACCTTTGTTTTGCGCAAGCCCCAAAGCAGCCTGTGGGAGGGCGTGACGCCCTTGGTGTTCTTTAGTTCAATCCGTTGGATACGAGAGTGTCGCCGGCGGGGAGTTTCGCAAGCGTTGGCCTTCTTCACAGGCTCTGGGCCTTTTCCTGAACGTGTGAGCTTCACAGGCACTCGCCTTGCTTCACAGGCTCTGGGCCTTTTCCTGAGCGCGATGACTTCACAGGCATTCGCCTTCTTCACAGGCTCTGGGCCTTTTCCTAAATGCAGTGGCCTCACAGGCACTCGCCTTGCTTCACAGGCTCTGGGCCTTTTCTAAAACACGATAGCTTCACAGGCACTCGCCTTGCTTCACAGGCACTGGGCCTTTTCCTTAGCGCGATAGCTTCACAGGCACTCGCCTTGCTTCACAGGCTCTGGGCCTTTTCCTGAGCGCGATGACTTCACAGGCATTCGCCTTCTTCACAGGCTCTGGGCCTTTTCCTAAATGCAGTGGCCTCACAGGCACTCGCCTTGCTTCACAGGCTCTGGGCCTTTTCTAAAACACGATAGCTTCACAGGCACTCGCCTTGCTTCACAGGCACTGGGCCTTTTCCTTAGCGCGATAGCTTCACAGGCACTCGCCTTGCTTCACAGGCTCTGGGCCTTTTCCTTAGCGCGATAGCTTCACAGGCACTCGCCTTGCTTCACAGGCTCCGGGCCTTTTTATGAGAAGACAACCTCCGCAGGCACCAGAAGGTCATCTCACAAGGGAGCGACGGCGGCAGTCTGGGCCGCGCTCAAGCTAGGCCCGGCCCGACTCGCGAGGGGCTCACAAGGGGAGGCAGCTGTGGTGAGGCGGTGACCAGAACGAGAGAAATGGCTCGAACGAGAATAAGCACCCCTCCCCGAACACATGCAAATCTCAAATTCGAATCCAACTTAAATCCAGCGAGGGAAAAGCTATAGCCAAAGCGAAAGCAAATGAAAGCAGACAAAAAAGGCCGCGTCCGGCACCTAATCTAGTCTTGGATGTCTTCTCACCAGCGCGGAGCTAAGTGCTGTCCACTGGGTGTGGGAGGGAGCCCCAGGGCCTGAGGCCGGCACCCCTAAGACTCCGGGGCGTGTACAGCCCCACTCATTATTACGTGAGAGCGTCACGGGGCGGCGAGGTTCACAGGCACTAGGCCTTCTTCATAGGTACTGGCCTTGCTTCATATCGCCAGACAAGGGCCCCGCCTTGCGCCACACTCTAGTCCCATCAGCAACGACCGGAACCCAGGACGTCGCCCGATGGGGTAGAGCAGTCGCCAGCGGTTCCCCCGACGACCACGGATCCTCCGCCAGGGGCAGGCCCTGAGGCACCTCCCCAGCAAAGGGCCTACCTCCTGAGAACGCCTTGCTCCGAACGCCGCGGTGGTGATGTAGGATCTCGGCCCCTCTCCTGCAGCCCCCTGCGCCCTCCTCCCGAGGGGTAGGAGACTGTGGGAGCGGGGCAGCTGCTTGCCGCGGCGACCTGCACCTCCTGCGATCCATGGTTAGCGTATACCTGCTCCTGAAGAATTAGCGGTGCCCGATAACCGTCGCCTCCAGCGTGGCCAGCGGGACCGTTCTGGGGCTCCTGGAAAGGTTCAGCTTCCAGTGCCTCGTCCCCCCAACTTGGGCCGAGGAGCGAGCCTTGTCTGTTCTCGCGAGATTGTCCTTGGTCCATCATGAGGGGCACGTATTCCTCCGTCGCCGTCATCCCGAATGCCATGCCGTGATGCCCCGCATGCCACGCGGTCCCACCTATCACGTCCACTGCGGGGTGGCAACGCGGCCGCCCGTTGGGGCTGCAGGTCGCGTTGAGTCCTTCTTCGCGGGCCGGGGGCGGGGGCAGCGCCGCCGCCGGTCCGGTGCTGACAGTTTTGCTGGCGTTGGAGTAGCCTTGGGGTCCGTGGGCGCGTATGGAGCCCCCGCGCGGGTCGCCCTGGGCTTGAGATGGGAGCTGGGTGGAGAAGGGGTGAGCCCCTGAGGCGGCGAGGCCCAGGAGCTCTACCACTCGCTCCAGCAGCATGTCGTGGCCGCCCTCCAGCAGTCTGCATCGCAGCAGCTCTCGGGCCACGATGAGCGCGGCCCTTGAATTCGCCTGCTCCCGGCGGGTGTACGGTGTCATGGTTGCGGCGTGATTGGAGGCCCTTGCCGCCGACCGCGCTTGCCGCCGACCGCGCTTGCCGCGGTGTGAGGGTTGCGGAGGCCTGTTCGCGTCGCCCGTGGCCCGCAGCGCCCTACGGACCACGAGCTGCCGGGGGCGCGGGGTTGCCCAAGGCGGGCGGCTCCGCGCAGGTGGGCCACGCCGCCCATGGACCTTGGTTGCCCGCCTGGTCGCTGAACATGGTGACGATGATGCGACGGGAGGTGGAGCGGTAGGAAGGCAAACTCTGGCGCACCCCTACCTGGCGCGCCAAATGTCGGATCACGGGTTCCAGCAGACCCTTAAGGTTCGAACACTGGGGTGCGCGCGGAGATCACGCCCTCTACCTCCCCGTCTCACAAATATCTAAACTACTGAAAGAACTGCACAAGAGACACAAGGTTTATACTGCTCGGGCCACCGTTGTGGTGTAATACCCTACTCCAGTGTGTGGTGGGTGGATTGCCTCTTGGGGCTGATGATGATGAATAATATAAGGAAGAACAACCTCGCGAGGGTCTGTTCTTGGCTGGGGCGATGAACCGCTAGGAGGAGTTCAGTCACCCTTCTCTCTCTCTCTCTCTCTCTCTCTCTCTCTCACTCACTCTCTCTGCTTTCTAGCCGGACCAACCGAACCAACCGACCTCGCCTACATGGGCGGCTGGCCCTATTTATAGAGGCCCTGATCCTCTTCCCAAATAATTAGCGGGAAGGACGCCAACAATGGTGGGCTAATTTGAAGGGGAACAACCAGTACACTTATCCTGACTAAAGTTGGTCTTTGCTTGCGAAAGGCTCTGCGGTGACGCCGTGCTGGGCTCCATGGTGACCTCCGTCTCGTAGTCCTCCTGGTCTTGGTCTTGTTGCACCGAAATGGCAACCTTTGCCTGATGCCTTGGTACTCCGCGGCTGCGCTTGCCCCTTTACACCAAAGAGGAAAGAAGGACGCTGCGCGCGCTGGTGCCCGCCTGGTGCCCTGAGTCGTCATGGCTTGCGTCATGGGCAGCTCGCGAGGTACCCCGCCTTGATTTCTCCGCCTCCTCGTGGGCCAGCCTGAGGAGGGTGCGCCTGAGGATGCGTCTTGTCGTCCGCCCCTCGAGGGTCTTGAGTCTTGTGTTGATGAAGATGGGTCGTGCTGGGCCTCCTTTGAGCCACGCCGCAGGCCGCAGGCAGGCAAGTCTGGGGACCCCCGTTCCCAGAACGCTGACAGACGCCCTCGTCAAGCGTGCTACGGCGATCACCGAGTACACTGACACCAGGCTCTTTGTCCCCGAGCGGTCTGAAGACGGCGAGGAGGTACCGCCGGAGTGGTTTGGGATGAACCCAGACTATGGCGAGAACTCGGCGGAGGTGATTGGCTCCAGCATCGAGGAGGAAGGCGAGGCGGAGGACGGAGGCGAGACGGAGGCACCAGAAGACGGAGCGGACGGCCAGCCTCAGCTCGACCGCGCCTCCAGCAACGAGCCACGTGCGACCGACCCGACTGCTGCCGGAGGCGATCAAGCCGAGACTACCCAGCCGGTAGCCCCGACGCCTGACGCTACCGCCTCCTCTGACCCTCCGAATCCGTCTGCTGCTTCCTAAGCTGCCGCTTTACCTTTATTTTATCTGCTTCAGTAGTCTTTGAAGAACTTGTTAATTCGCACAATTCCACCCGCGGGGTGTATTTTGAACTTCTGCTCGAAGATTCGGCCAAGGGCCTACGTTATGTAAATATATTTATCCGAGTTCTATCTTTTCTTGCTCATTGCTCTTTTGGCTTTTTTCCTTTGCCAATCGGACAGCCGCTCTGCGGACTGCCGCTGGATCAAATGCTTCGCTACTTGGGAAGGCAAGTACTTAGCCATTTTTAAGAGTTTTTGAGCAAGTTGAATAGAAGGCGGCAATCTGACTATTCGAGAGTCGGTTTGCAAAAAGGCTGGAGGCCGTCTTGAACTATGCTTTATGCTTTGAGTCCTTAGCCATTTTTCATGCGAATGCCCATTCTACCTTACTTCTGCCCATTGTACAGTCGCTTTGCGAGCTGCGGCTTCTGACAGGAGACGGTTTAGGCGTTTACACACTACTTGTCCGACTGCAGGAAGCATTTCGTAGTGCAAGGCGGCAAGTCCCCGGGCCGACTTGTCGGGCCTGATGCCAAACGGCATAACAAAGAGTAACATACTTGTAGGCATAATTTTTATCATGCAGACAAAAGAGAGCAGTCCCCGAGCTCGTCTCGGGGGGCCCGAAGTCTTGGTACTTTAATACAAAAGGTAGCATGGTACATACTGCATTAACTATAAAATCTTCGGAGGAGATTTGCATTCCATGGCCGCTCTGTCTCTTTGCCGGAGTCATCCCTCTTGCGTGCTCGGGGCTTCTGAGCATCAATCAGGTAGTAGGAGTCGTTGCCCAGTACTTTGCTGATGATGAAAGGGCCTTCCAAGGCGCCGACAGCTTGTGCTGGCTGGCTGTTCGCTCGATCAGCCGGAGCACAAAGTCGCCTTCTTGGAAAGATCTTGTCTTGACCTTCCTGTTGTGGTATCGGCACAGGCTCTGCTGGTAGATGCTGGACCGGCTGAGTGCCAATAGCCGGCCCTCTTCCAGCAAATCGACGCCGTTTTCTCGTGCTTCTTCCGCTTCCTCCTTGGTGTACATGGTGACTTGTGGGGAGTCAAACTCTATGTCCGTTGTGATGACGGCTTCGGCACCGTAGACGAGGAAGAAAGTCATGAAGCCGGTTGACTTGTTTGGAGTCATGTGCAGACTCCAGAGGACGGCTGGTAGCTCGTCGAGCCACCAGCCAGCCGAGCGCTCCAGAGGCTCGATCAGCCGGGGTTTCATGCTAGACAGGATGAGGCCGTTTGCTCGCTCCACCTGGCCGTTTGACTGTGGATGGACGACGGATGCTAGGTCCAGTCGGATGTCCTGTGTTGCGCAAAAACGGGCCATGGCGCCTTTGGCAAAATTTGTGCCGTTGTCGGTGATGATGTTGTGTGGTATGCCGTACCTAATTGTGATATGGGCAATGAAAGTCACGGCAGTCGGACCATTCAGCTTCTTGAGTGGCTTCGCTTCTATCCACTTGGTGAACTTGTCCACTCCGACGAGTAAGTGAGTTAAGCCACCTCGTGCTGTCTTGAATGGTCCCACCATGTCTAGACCCCAAACTGCGAAAGGCTAGGCAATGGGGATGGTCTTGAGTGTAGAAGCCAGCTGGTGCGGCTTGGAGCTGAACTTTTGGCACCCTTTGCATTTTTGGACCAACTCCTTGGCCTCTTCTAGGGCAGTCGGCCAGAAGAAACCGTGTCGAAAGGCTTTTGCGACGAGCGCTCTTGAAGCCGCATGGTGGCCGCACTCGCCTTGATGGATGTCTTTGAGAATTGCTTGGCCTTTCTCTGGCTCTACGCAGCGCTGGTAGACACCAGTGATGCTGCGCCTGGCTAGCTCTCTGTTGACTATGGTGTAGGATGCCGCCTGGCATTGTACTTGCCGAGCCGAGGTCTCATTAGTCGGCAGCTCTTTGCTCACCAGGAATTTGAGGATGGGCTGGGCCCATGAGGGTGGTGCTATTTCTTCGACTGCCAGAACTGCGACTTGGACGAGGGCGGTTGGGCTAGGAGGCTGCGGGTTGGAGTCAACAACCGCTTGCTAGGCTGATGAAGTCCCCAGGCCGACTGGCGCGGCCCTTGGGTCGAGTTCTGGAGTCTTTGAGTCCGCCACCACAGTCCCCGGGTCGGGTTCGACTGTGGCGGCTTTGGAGCCATGTGCGAAAATCCCCGTACCGACTGTCGGGGCTCTGGAGTCGGATCCGACGTCTTCGGGAGGAGCCGGCACAAAAATGGAGTCTGATTCTGGTGAAGGCTTGACAGACGGCTCAAGGACGCGTTGAAGGGCGACGCCGGATGGTATTGCTTGGCGGGTAGAGCCGATTCGTGCCAAGGTGTCTGCTTGGTCGTTGTCATTTCTTGGCACATGGAGGAACTCGCACCCTTCGAAATACCCGCTCAGTTGCTGCACGAGGAAATGGTAACTCGCCATGTTTGCATCTTTCGCGTCCCAGTCGCCAGATGACTGCTGGACCACTAAGTCCGAGTCACCATAACACAAGATCCAGCGGATGCCAAGTTCTTTGGCAAGCTGGAGCCCGTGAATGAGTGCCTCGTACTCGGCAATGTTGTTGGAGGCGGCAAAATGGATTTGCAGTGCGTATTTGAGCTTGTCGCCTTTAGGAGAGGTGAGGACGACGCCGGCTCCCAAGCCGGTGCGCATCTTGGAGCCGTCGAAATGCATCCGCCAATGGGTGGAGTCAGGCGCTGGAGGTAGGTACTGGGTCTCGGCCCAGTCGACGAGGAAGTCGGCCAGTGCTTGTGACTTGATAGCGGTGCGGGGCTGGTAGTGGATGGTGTAGGGAGCCAGCTCTATGGCCCACTTGGCCACTCGGCCAGAAGCATCTCGGCTACCAATTATCTCGGCAAGCGGGGCCGTGTAGACCACCGTGATTGGATGCTCTTGAAAGTAAGGATTCAATTTCTTGGCAGTAAAGTGTATGCCATAGCACATCTTCTGGTAGTGGGGGTAGTTCTGCTTGGAGGTCGACAGTACTTCGCTCAGGTAATATACCGGTCTCTGGATAGGTAGTGCCTTGCCTTCCTCCTTGCGTTCCACTACAATGACCGTGCTGACAACCCGGCTGGTGGCGGCGATGTACAGGAGCATAGGTTCCTTGGGAGTTGGAGCCGCCAGGACGGGTGGAGTAGTCAGCATCTTCTTCAACTGGAGAAAAGCTTCGTCTGCCTTATGGTTCCACTCGAAAAAAGTGGTCTTCTTCATGAGTTGGTATAAGGGGAGAGCTTTCTCGCCCAGCCGACTAATGGACGCCAAGCGGCCGGTGAACTTTTGCACATCCAGCAGTCGGCTGGGTACCTCCATTCTCTCAATGGCCTTGATCTTTACAAGGTTGCATTCTATGCCGCGTTCAGAGACCAGGAAGCCAAGGAGCTGGCCGGCTGGTACTCCGAAGACACACTTCTCGGGGTTGAGCTTGATCTGGAATCGGCGCAGGTTCTCAAAGGTCTCCTTGAGGTCTTCCAACAGTGTTCCATGCTTTTCCGTCTTCACCACCACATCGTCCACGTAGACGTGGGTGTTCCTGCCGAGCTGCTTGAGGAGGCACTTCTGCATGCAACGCTGAAAGGTGGCGCCGGCATTCCTTAAGCCGAACGTCATGGTGAGGTAGCAGAAGGCTCCAAATGGTGTGATGAAGGCGGTCTTCAGTCTGTCAGCCAGGTTCAGCTTGATCTGGTGATATCCTGAGTATGCATCCAAAAAACTCAACAGCTCGCATCCGGCTGTGGAGTCTATCACCTGGTCAATTCTTGGTAGAGCAAATGGGTCCTTGGGGCAGGCCTTGTTGAGGCTCGTGTAGTCAATACACATTCACCACTGCTTGTTCTTCTTCAGTACCAGGACCGGATTTGCTAGCCATTCTGGAAAGAACACTTCCATAATGAAGCCGGCTGCCAGGAGTCGGGCTATCTCTTCTCCGACAACTCATCTCTTCTCTTTTGATAGGCGGCGCAGGGGCTGCCTGACCGGCTTTGCATCAGATCGGACATGTAACTTGTGCTCGGCGAATTCCGTCGGTACACCTAGCATGTCTTTGGGGGACCATGCGAAGATGTCCCAATTCTCACGGAGGAAATCGACGAGCTCGCCTTCCTATTTGCTGTCGAGGTTTGCACCTACGATAGCATACCTCTCTGGGTGCTCCGGATCCAAGGGTATCTTCTTTGTCTCTTTGGCCGGTGTGAATGAACCTTCAGCCTCCGACTCCTTCGGGTTGGGCGATACTTCTGGCTACTTGCCGGCCATCGCCACAACTCGCTCATGGAGTCGCTTCTCGGCCGCGATTACCAGGGACTCGGTCAGCCGACTGCTCTCAGTCGCGCAGGCAGACGACTTCCGGTAGTCGCCAGCCATAGTCAGAATTCCCCTGGAACTGGGCATCTTCATCTTGAGGTAGGCGTAGTGGGGGACCGCCATGAACTTGGTCAAGGCAGATCGGCCGTGTAGCGCATGGTATGGGCTCTCGAGGTCCACCACCTCAAACCAAACAGACTCTCGGTGGAAGTGATCTTTGTCTCCAAAGAGGACGTCCATCAGGATCTTGCCGATTGGTGAGTAGGAAAGCCCAGGAATAATGCCGTGGAACACAGTCCGGATGTTCTGAAGTTGTCTTTGCTTGATTCCTAACTTCTCCATGGTGTCCTTGTATAGGATATTGATGCTGCTGCCTCCATCTATCAGAATTCGCGAGAAACGCGCAGCTCGTCTATCCGTAGCAAAGGTGGCATCCAAGACCAAGGCATAGGAGCCCGGACTTGGCATCACCTTTGGGTGGTCAGCCCTGCTGCAGCTGATGGGCTTCTCGGACCAGTGCATGAACTCGGGCGTCTCTGATGCTACCGCATTCACCTCTTGTTGCTGCAGCCGCCTGCTGCGTCGATCATCAGCCATACTGGTAAACACCACGTAGGCTTCGTGTTCTTCAGGGTATTCATCTTGTACTGCGCCGACTAGCCTGACAGCCGGCTGCTGGGGCGGAGGCGGAGGCGGCTGCCCTACAGGCGGGGGTGGCAGGAGGCCGTCTCCCTTGGCGATCCTGGTGAGCCAGTGGCACTTTCGGGTGGTGTGATTTGACGGCTTCGCGCCGCTATGGAACTTGCAAGGTCCATCCAGGGTATGCTCATAGGAGAAGGCCGGCAACCAGTTTGGCTTGCCGCCTTTCTGTCGCTTGGGCGGAGGCTGCCCATCCGGCTGCTGGGCTTCAACGGTCGCGACCTGCCGGCTGCTGGAAGCCGGCTGCGGGGCCTTGCGCTTGTGGTCGCCCTGCTGTTGTCGCCGGTTGGCATCTCCCGCCAGATTTCTTGGAGCTTGAGGGTCCACTTTGCTAGTTGTGCTGATTTGAATCTCCGCCTTCATGGAGGAGTCGGCCGTAGCGTACTTGTCCGCTATGATCAGCAGCTCATCAAGGGTTTCTGGCTCGTCGTAGAGGAGCTTGTGCTTGAGGAGGGTGCCTTCTCTACACCTGGCTGTGAAGTACTCGATGGCTTGCACCTCGTGCATGCCCTCGCAGGAGTTCCGAAGCTCGGCCCAACGCGTGAGGTAATCGCGAGTCGACTCGTCGGGGCCTTGCACGCAAAAGGAGAGCTGACGAGGCTTGGGAGGATGCTTGTATGTGCTGGTGCAGTTGCAGACGAACGCTTCAGTGAAGTCGACCCAGCTGTTGATGCTGCAGGGCTACAGGCTGTTCAGCCATGTCCGGGCCGTGCCTTGGAGCATGAGCGGAACGTACTTTACGGCGACATGCTTGTTGCCGTTTGCTATGCTTACACCCGTGGAGTAGTCGACTAGCCAGTCTTCCGGCTTCACGGAGCCGGTATACTTGGGTGTGTCTCTTGGGAGCGTGAACCCTCTGGGAAAGGGCTCGTCTGGAATGCGGGGCCCGAAACAAGGCAGACCCAGCTCGTGTTCTTCTTCCAGCGCTAGGGATCGGTGAAGTCGGTCGATCCGGTGGCGGGTGTCATTCTCTCCAAGTCCCTCTCGGCGGCCAAGGCGGTCGCCGAGAGTCGGATGGTCAACAGGCGGCGGGGAGACTCGCCTCTCCTTGCAAGGAGGGGGAGGCGGACAGTCGTCCCGTCGTTCCACTGCTCTCGGGCGGCCGTCTCGGTCGCGCTCTATGGTAATGTGAGTCCGACTGTGGCTGACAGCCGGATCCTTGTCTCTTTTTCCTTGGGCGCCGCTAGTCGGTGTCCTAGACGTCGCGCCTTGATCTCGGTGAAGGTCATCGTTTTGCCGCTGCGGCGCCTCCGTGCGGCAGCCGGCCTCATTCTGCGCGATGGCCGCATCGAGGAGTCGCTGGACTCGCTCCATCATGAGGCAGCGTTCTTCGCCTTCGAAATTGTCCAGCTCATCCACCGCTTCCTGAGCGGCTCGGATGTTCTCCACTGGTGTAGCGTACACAGGGCGGCTTGCCCCAAACAGGTTAGTGATGGCTACGCCGCGCTGCTGGACCGCGCCAAGGCGGCTGGGCCTCGCCGGGGCCGGCGAGCCGCCGACGGCGCGATCCATCTCCTGCTGGTAGGCTTCTGACAAGCGTCTCATCCTGGCCAGCTTCTTCGCGCCTTCAACGAGCTGAGGCGGCGCGCCTCCAACGTCTCTGCGTCAGCGTCTTTCGGAATGGGCACAGTTAGGTCTTGTAGCGCTGCGCCGAGTGAGTCGTGCGCTCCTCCGCCGGGGAGCGCGTCATGATTGATGATGACTACCTCGATGATGGTGCTTCCGTCGCTCTCCGCGCGCGGGAGAGGTTCGTTGTAGACCACCACATTAGTGGGGAACGCGTCGAGCGACGCGGTGTCGGAGTCGACCAGCATCGGGTCGGTGGAGCCTACAGACTCCAAGTCTACGGCAATCTCGCCAGAAACGTGGAGTTGATCAAGGAGGCCCGCGAGGAGGCTCTCGGAGCTGCCGTGCCTGCGTTGGATGCAGGTTCGTCAGAGAGGCGAACCTCACCGACAAGTTCGGCCAGGCAGCTGGCTGCGTAGGCGATCTCAATGCCGCGCAGCGCGTCGGTGCAAACTCCGTCTGGCGTGCCTGGCTGGCTGCGCTCGCCAGGGAGGAAAAGGGTTCCCGTCCAAAATAGGTCTCCGAACGGCAGTGCACCATGCCCCACGGTGGGCGCCAAATGTCGGGGGTTAGGTGCGACATATGCCCCACGGTTGGGCGCCAAATGTCGGGGGTTCCCGTCCAAAGTAGAACGTCGCCGGTGCCTGGAAACGGGATGAGGCGAAGACATGCACGCCGACGAATCTTACCCAGCTTCAGGGCTCTCTGGGGAGATAATACCCGTACTGCTGCTCTGCGGGGTCTCCGCATGATCCTTGAGCTGTTTCCTGGAGGTAGGAGAGGGCAAGGCTAGCTCTCCCCCTCCTATATGATCTGGTCTAGAGCTAATGGGTTCCAACCCTTTGCATGGGTGCCCTGGGGGCTTTATATAGGCCTACCCCCAGGGGTACAATGGTAATCCGGCTGGACGCGAGCCCAGCCATCAGCGCCTCTGGCCTCCGTCTTCCCTGCCGACCGCTGGGGCCCGCCGACTAGTGGGCTCCACCGACAGGCCTAGTACGGAGCCGACAGGCCACGTCCGCCGCGGGCGGGCCTTGCCGGCTGCTGAGTACTGTAGCCGTGCTTCTGATGATGCGGGCTTGATCATGGGGTCGTGGCAACAGCCCCGACGCCTAGCAGGCGATCACTATTGCCACTCTCCATCACATCTTGATTAATGGCGCGTGGGCCCCGGGGGAGGGCTCGGCCGACTCCCCGGGGCTGACTCCTGACGGGTCTGACTGGTGGTCCTCTTGCCGTCCCCTGGGGTCTCACTGACTGGTGGGAACCACTGCCTCTGGGCCGTACAGACAAGCCGTCGTGGGTGCAGGATTCGGTCCTGTGGTGCTGATGTCAAGGCTGGCATGGCAACAGTGCCACGCCGCATGGAGATCTTCCGGGGTACGACGTGCTGTGGCCATGCCTGCCCTTGGTAAGGGGCGGGAGTGGGCTTCATTGTAGCCACTACCCTGCCCCGTCTCACTTGATGAGGTCATGGGGTTTGTTGGAGTCGCAGGCCGACTCCCCAAAGCCGGCTTCTCTGGAAGTCGCTAGTCGGGAGTCGGCTTTCCCTGAAGTCGTCCCTGGGACTAGGCCGTGAGTGGTCAGTCGGCCATCTTGCCGTCGACTTCTGGAAGGCGGCTCTTTATCTTGGGGTCTTGAGGGGCGCAGCCTGCCTCGATGTCTTGAAAGGTTCTGGGCCTCGGGTCGGCTTACCCGTGGCCCATTACTCTGATAGGGCGGACGACAGGAAGCTTCCTCAGAGGCTGGCTCGCGAGGAGGTGGAGAGATCAAGGCAGGGGTACCTCGCGAGGAAACCATGACGCAATCCATGACGATCGAGACCAGGCGGGCGTCATCCAGCTATGCCACGGGTTCCGCCTCGACCCCCGCGTCCTCTGCACCAATCCAGGCGCCGCCAGGAGCTCCGTGACGACGACCCCGAGCTCTTCTTCCCCCTCGGACCGGTGGATCACCGCCGGTCGATTCGCGCCATCGAGGACGTCCCCAAGCCCACCGAGCTGCGCTTCGACCTCCCAGTGAACTCCTCCGTCGTTTCCCCCTAACCCCGCGGCCTAGCGCTCGCTGTAGCACCGTTTTCCATGACGCCCGAAGCACGCCGCCGCACGAACTCGTCGCCGACGAGGCTCCGTTGGCCAATCGGCCCCGTTCATATGCCCGTTGGCTTTGTGAGAGCCTGCAGAACGCGTAGGTGCTACCTGTTGATCCTCCCGTGCACGGTGTCGTCGTTTTCATCGGCGCCCGAACTCCGGCGGCCGCAACTGAGCTCGCCGCCGTCGACTCCGGCGACCCCAAGCCAGGCTACTGCCACCAGGCGATGCGCTGCAACGCCAGCTAGCCGTAGAGCCCAACCGCGGCTCAAACCACGGCCTGTACACGAAACCCGAGCAACTCTGGCGAGTTGCCGCCACGGATTTGGTCGCCGGCGACTTAACTCCGGCCGTGCTGACGTGGCACCATCATTAGTGGCTAATGACGCCACTAAACTAACCCCTAGCTCACTGACGGATGGACCCCACACCTAATTAACCCCGGGTTTAGTTTCCTGTTTAGATTAGTGCTAACCAACGTGGACCCACATGTCAGTTGACCCGCTGACGTCATCGTTGACTGGCCCCACCTGTCTGTGACTCGAGCCAGCACTGTGAGACTGAACAGTGGGACCCACTGGTCAGGTTTGACCTGGCCAGCCACAGTTGACCTGATGACGTCATTCTTACGTCATGCTGACACAGTAAAGCCTTTTCTGGAATTTAAATAAATCCTAAATGATTTATTATTTTCAGAAAATGCCCAAAACTCCTAAAAATCATAGAAATTCAACCGTAACCCCAAATTAAATAAATTATATATGAAAAATTATTAGAAAAATTCAAGGAATCCATCTGTACTATTTTCATGCATGTTTGAACAACTTACCCTCACTGTTTAGACCAAAACATGATAATGCACTATTTGAATTCATACTTTGAATTTGAATTTGAACCTAGTGTTCAAACCAACTCCATTTTACTTGTTGTTAGTTGCATTAGCTCAATCAACAGCATATTGCCATGTCATGATCATGCATCATATTGTTGCATCGCATTGATTGTGTCCTTCCCTGTTTGCCGGTAACCGTCCCCTCTCAGACGATGATGTTTCCGACGACGTGATCGTTGATAGCGATGAAGAACTATGCTGTCTTCAGAAGTGCTAGGCAAGCAAAAACCCCTTGTTCATTTCGATACAATCCCACCCTCTCGCTCCTGCTCTCTTTTACTGCATTAGGACAACACGTTTCCTCTGTTACTTGCCGCGGTAGTTGAACCCCGTATCCTCTGCATGACCTGTCATTGCCACAGTAAATAGATGAAACCCACTAGCATGAGTAGGAGTTGTTTGAGCCCTGATGTGCCTACTCATTCATGCTTGTTTGTCATGCCTGCTACTACTTAGAGTTGAGTCAGTTTCGATTCATCAGGGATGAATCGGAGATGTGTGAACATGTCCTACTGTGTGTGAGCTAAGTGTGTGAACACGATTTGGTAAAGGTAGCGGTGAGAGGCCATGTAGGAGTACATGGTGGGTTGTCTCATTGAAACCGTTCTTAGGAACTGAGTTCTGTGTTTGTGATCCATGAAACAGTTACTACCACGCATGGGGCCCGAAACCAATGGACCCTCTCGGCTTCTTGATCACCCTTGTCCTCTGTCCAGGAGTTGCAACTAGTTTCTGGTGTTTATAGGATATGTGTTGGCGGCCGTGCGTAGCGCTGACCCCAGGGGTGGGCTATGTTGCGGTAGATACACCGTGGCCGGGCATGCCGGGCGCCCGTCTGGTGTCTCGGAACCCTGTACACATCGTTCGGGGCCATATGTGGAAACCTCGGCCGGACTCCCTGCGGATGGAACCTGGATAGGCGATAAACCTGGACTAGAGACTTAGGTGTTTAGGTAGGCCGTGGCCGACACCCTCGTTGGGCTTCCGCTTGAAGGTTGCCGAGTACATGTCGTGTAAACGACGGTAAGTGGTGGGAGCGTGTGTGAAGAAGTACACCCCTGCAGGGTTATCATTATCTATTCGAATAGCCGGATTCCTCGGATATGGAAACTTGGACCCCTTGCATAGTTCATAGAGAAGTGAAAGTGGATACTATAAAACTCGCAAGATAAGTGTGAGTGCTATGGATGGCCTTCCCGTAGGGAGACGGGAGCGGATCCATAGTGGTGTATTGAATGGTGAATATGTGTACTCGTGTGCGCCACCTCAAAAGAGTTGCTTGCAGTCGTAGTTCAGGTTAGCCACTGAGTCGAAGCTGGCTTGCTGCAATTAAACTCCACCACCCCCTTTATTGATACTGATGCATATGTAGATAGTTCTGATGTAAGTCTTGCTGAGTACCTTTGTACTCACGTTTGCTTAATTTATGTTTTGCAGAGAGACTTCAGTCTCGCTAGTAGTTCCGCATGGACTTCGATGTTTAGCTTGATACCTCAGCTACAATCTTGTGCCCTCAGCAGGATCTGGTAGATAGTCAGGCTTCTCAGCCTTCTTCATTTGTAGTTGTCTGTACTCAGACAAGTTAAGCTTCCTCATGTGCTTGTTGCTTGTATGCTCTGTATGTTGGGTCATGAGAACCATGTTTGTAATATCTCGCTCTTCGGAGCCTAATGAATAAATAATTGAGTCGTAGAGTCTTGTTGTGATGCCATGTTGTATGTACTCATATCGGGCATATTGTGTGTATGATTGAAATGCTTGGTAGGGATCCGACAATCTAGTTGTTTATCCTTGGCAGCCTATCATATGGGGAAATGTAGTCTAGTGCTTTCTGAGCGATAGTAGTCCTGCTAGCCCAACACTACTGCCCAGGACACTTGACTGGCTGGCATGTGTTTCACTTCGTTCCTGTGTCTGTCCCTTCGGGGAAATGTCACGCGGTGATATCTGGAGTCCTGCCTAGCCTGCTGCAGCCCGGTTTACCGGAGTCCTGTTAGCCCAGTGCTACAGCCCGGATTCACACGCTGTTGACCGACATGCTCGAGGTTGATTCATGTATGCCTGTCCCCATGGGTTAGTGCCGCTTTGGGTTCACGACTAGCCATGTCGGCCTAGGTTCTTTGTCATATGGATGCTAGCGACACTATCATATATGTGAGCCAAAAAGCGCAAACGGTCCCGTGCCAGGTAAGGTGGCACCCGTGGGAATACCGTGCGTGAGGCCACAAAGTGATATGATGTGTTACATGCTAGATCGATGTGACCTAGGATCGGGGTCCTGACAGTTTCCTAACCATTTACATGAGTTATCATTTGATTAACAAGATCACATCATGAGAAGAATGATGTGATTGACTTGACCCATTCCGTTAGCTTAGCACTTGATCGTTTAGTTTGTTGTTATTGCTTTCTTCATGACTTATACATGTTCCTATGACTATGAGATTATGCAACTCCCATTTACCGGAGGAACACTTTGTGTGCCACCAAACGTCACAACGTAACTGGGTGATTATAAAGGTGCTCTACAGGTGTCTCCGAAGGTACTTGTTGGGTTGGCATATTTCAAGATTAGGATTTGTCACTCCGATTGTCGGAGAGGTATCTCTGGGCCCACTCGGTAATGCACATAACTATAAGCCTTGCAAGCATTGCAACTAATGAGTTAGTTGCGGGATGATGTGTTACGGAACGAGTAAAGAGACTTGCCAGTAACGATATTGAACTAGGCATTGAGATACCGACGATCGAATCTCGGGCAAGTAACATACCGATGACAAAGGGAACAACATATGTTGTTATGCGGTCTGACCGCTAAAGATCTTCGTAGATTATGTAGGAGCCAATATGAGCATCTAGGTTCCGCTATTGGTTATTGACCAGAGATGTGTCTCGGTCATGTCTACATAGTTCTCGAACTCGTAGGGTCCGCACGCTTAAAGTTTCGATGACAGTTATATTATGAGTTTATATGTTTTGATGTACCGAAGGTTGTTCGGAGTCCTAGATGTGATCACGGACATGACGAGGAGTCTCGAAATGGCTGAGACATGAAGATTGATATAGTGGAAGCCTATGTTTGGATATTGAAAGTGTTCCGGGTGAAATTGGGATTTTACCGGAGTATCGGGAGGTTACCGGAACCCCCCGGGAACTTAATGGGCCTAAGTGGGCCTAGGTGAAAGAGAGGAGAGGTGGCTAGGGTAGGGTCGCGCACCCCTCCCCCCAGTCCGAATAGGACAAGGAGGGGGGGCGCCCCCCCTTCCTTCTTCTCCTCCACTCTTTCCCCCTCCCAAGTCCTAATCCAACAAGGAAAGGGGTGAGTCCTCCTGTCGCGCCTCCTCCCTGGCCGCTGCACCCCCCTTGCTCCTTTATATATGGGGGCAGGGGCACCCCAAACACAACAATTGATCTGTTTGATCTTTTAGCCGTGTGCGGTGCCCCCCTCCACCATAGTCCACCTCGATAATACTGTAGCGGTGCTTAGGCGAAGCCCTGCATCGGTAGAACATCAACAACATCACCACGCCGTCGTGGTGACGAAAATCTCCCTCAACACTCGGCTGGATCAGAGTTCAAGGGACGTCATCGGGCTGAACGTGTGCTGAACTCGGAGGTGCCGTACGTTAGTACTTGATCGGTCGGATCATGAAGACGTACGACTACATCAACCGTGTTGTGCTAACGCTTCCGCTTTCGGTCTATGAGGGTACATGGACAACACTCTCCCCTCTCATTGCTATGCATCACCATGATCTTGTGTGTACGTAGGAAAAAATTTAAATTACTACGTTACCCAACAATACCGACGACCGAATCTTGGGCAAGTAACATACTGATGACGAAGGGAACAACGTATGTTGTTATGCGGTCTGAACGATAAAGATCTTCGTAGAATATGTGGGAGCTAATATGAGTATCCAGGTTCCGCTATTGGTTATTGACCGGAGACGTGTCTCGGTCATGTATACATAGTTCTCGAACCCATAGGGTCCGCACGCTTAACGTTTCGATGACGGTTATATTATGAGTTTATGAGTTTTGATGTATTGAAGGTTGTTCGGAGTCCCGGATGTGATCACGGACATGACGAGGAGTCTCGAAATGGTCGAGACATAAAGATTGATATATTGGAACCCTATATTTGGATATCGGAAGTGTTTCGGGTGAAATCGGTATTTTACCGGAGTGGAAATAGAGGGCAGCAAGGGGAGTGTGGGGTGCGCCCCCCAAGGCCCAAACCAAATTGGTTTAGGGCAAGGGGGCGGCCCCCTCTTTCCTTCTCCTCCTCTCCCTTTCCTTCCCCCTCTCCTACTCCTACTAGGAATAGGAGGAGTCCTACTCCTAGTGGGAGTAGGACTTCCCCTTGGCGCGCCTCTCCTTGGCCGGCCACCTCCTCCCCTTGATCCTTTATATACGGGGGCAGGGGGCACCCCATAGACACAACAATTGATCTCTTGATCTCTTAGCCGTGTGCGGTGCCCCCCTCCACCATAATCCACCTCGATCATATCATAGCGGTGCTTAGGCGAAGCCCTGCGTCGGTAGAACAACATCATTGTCACCACACCGTCGTGCTGACAAAACTCTCCCTCAACACTCGGCTGGATCAGAGTTCGAGGGACGTCATCGGGCTGAACGTGTGCTGAACTCGGAGGTGCCATGCATTCGGTACTTGATCGGTCGGATCGTGAAGATGTATGACTACATCAACCGCGTTGTGATAACGCTTCTGCTTTCGGTCTACGAGGATACGTAGACAACACTCTCCCCTCTCGTTGCTATGCATCACCATGATCTTGCGTGTGCATAGGAATTTTTTTGAAATTAATACGTTCCCCAACACAGGCATGATAGATCTGAAGAAGGCGATGACAAGGATCACAGAACTGGAGGAAGAACTCAAGGCTACCCGCGAAGATTATGAGGAAATCGTGGTACTAGTGGAGAAGAATGATGATCTGGAAAGGAAGCTAGGAGTATTGATGGGAGACCCTGCGCCAGGACGAGAAGACGATAAACCCAAAGAGATTCATTCTGAGGACTACATCATCATCGACGACACCGACTCGGACCCCGACAATAGCGATGATGACTATGTTGATGAAGCTGGAGCAGACATCATGGAGTCTTCGACTGATTAATATTTCTAGTAGACCACCACATCAGTAGTAGTATTCCACCATGTACATAGTATAGTCCAAGCACTTTTGTAACGATAGTTACATCGCTTGTATGCCCTTGCTTGATTGATTGAGTGATATGATTGTGTTTGTCTCATGTGCATATGGGTAGTGTTTCTCTCACTAGACCTCATTCTATTCTATTCCCTCTAAACCCTCAGATGCCTCTGAGACGTGACCCCAGATTTACCTTCCCACCGGAGCTCACTCAGTTGATCCAACATCAGAATACACTGATGTAGTTGTTAGTTCAGAACCAAGGCAACAACAACAACCCACCACCACCACCAGTTGACAACTTAGCCCACTTTCTGAGGTTGCAGCCGACGGTGTTTTCCAGTAGCACCGAGCCAATAGTGGCAGATGATTGGCTCCGCGGGATTGGAAGGGAGTTAACCACTGCAGGATGTACAAATGCTGAGAAGGTGCATTTTGCCGCACATCAGTTGGATGGACAAGCAGCCTCATGGTGGGAGAATTACACAGTCACCTATCCTATAGCCACTGTTACATGGGATCAGCTTCAGCAAGCATTCCGCACCGCCCATGTCTCAACGGGAGCTATGAGCATGAAGAAGCGTGAGTTTCGCAACTTGCGCCAAGGGAACCGTACTGTGGGGCAGTACGTGGATGAATTTAGTAAGTTGTCTCGTTATGCCCCTGACGATGTGGCCACAGATGCCGCGAAGCAGGAGAAGTTTATGGAAGGGCTGAACAATGAGATGCGCATGCAATTGATGGTGGAAACATTTAACAACTACCAGGAGTTGGTAGACAAGGATCTTATGATTGAAGGGAAGCAGCAGCAAATTGAGAGCCGCAAAAGGAAGTATGGACAAGGAAGGTACAACTCGGGAGCCCAGCAGAAGCCTCGTCTAACCCTGAACTCGGGAGGACTCGTTCATAACCATGGAAGCCATAACCACAACGGAGGAAGTTCGCATAACCACAATGGTTCCAAGAATGGGACTGGGAACGGAGTAAGCAATAATTAGAACCACTCCAATCCAGCCACACCCGCCAACAGAGACATAAGTCACATTATTTGCTTCAAGTGCGCGAAGACTGGACACTATGTGATGCAGAGCATCCTACGGACATCACCATGTCAAGAGTCCATTTGGCAAGTGACACGTGCCACATCTACTTCATACATACAAAGGTGAATCATCTCCTTTACACGTGTCCACTTGTACATCTCGATGATGGTATACTACTTGACCCCTCTCTCATGTGCCTACATAGGTGTGAGCAGAGCTACACATTCACCAAGAAGGAGTCCAAGAAGAAGAGAACATCTACACCATCCAAGAAGGAAGCCTAGAAGCGGAGAAGGAAGCGCCAAGAAGAAGGCAGCAGCTCCCAGGCGACCCCGTGCGCACGGGCATGTACCGTGCCCACGGGGCCCTCGTGTCCACGGGCCTCACAGACCCCGTGCGCACGGGCTCATGTGTCAGGTCTCTGGATACCCCATGCGCACGGGCTCCACTTACCCCGTGCACACGGGCCCCCCTGTGCGTGGCTGATTGGGCTTGGCCCTTGTATCCCCATTTCGTCCCTACTTACCCCTTCATCCCTTGGACCTACATATACTCCTTCATCTCCTCCATTTAGATGGAGCTAAGAATAGATCTAAACATTAGAGCTTAGCTCATGTATCTCCCCTTGTGGGTTTCCTCTTAAGGGAGAAAACTCCCTTGGAGTGCAAGACCTCCTAAGGGAGAAGGATCCCTAGGATCATCAAGACCTCCAAAGGGAGAAGGATTCCCCAAGTGAATCATCAAGCCCTCATCCCCTTCATAGGATTTGGGATGAACTCTACCATGTATCTTGTTTCCCTTTGATTGTTCATGTACCTTGTGGATCTTGTGTGTTTGTTGGTCTAGTGGATGTGTGATTGGACTTGTTCTTGAGTGTTCCTCTTATTTTCCCTCCTTGTGTTCATATTGTTCTTGGGGATTCCCCCTCCAATTCGTAAAAGATCTCTCCATAGGGTTCCACCCTACAACATCTTGGTATCAGAGCCACGTTGATCACGAAATTGGAGCCCCCCTCTTAGTTTTCTAGCCTAATTTTGCTTGTTCTTACCCAATTTCGAAAATTCCCCACAAAAGGGCCATAATATTTTTTTGTGATTTGAAGTTTCTTATGAGTTTTTGTTGATTTTGATTCGTGGATCTGGTGTATAGCAAGTAGATCTAACTCCTATTGTGTCCCCATACCCCAATTTTTCTTTTCCCCCTTGAATTTGACCCAAAAATCACGAAATTTCCGCCTACCCCGTGCCCACGGGATCCCAGCCCCGTGCCCATGGGCCCCGGCGTAGTCCCAGGTGACCCCGTGCCCTCGGTACATGTACCGTGCGCACGGTACCCCGTTTCCACGAGCCTTGGACCCCATGCGCACGGCCTTCCCAGAATCAGCCGCGTCCACTTTACGTTTTCGGTCATAACTTCCACTCCCGAACTCCGATTTGGGTGTTCTTTGGCTCGTTGAAAAGCTAGCGACGTGACCGAGCTGCTCATCTTGGTTTTCCTACCATTTTCCTCCATAAAATTTTCTCCATTTTTGCATCTTTTGCATAGGCCATCCACCATAACTTTTGCACCACCGCATAAAACTTCGCAAACTAACCCATTTTGGTTCCTTTGGTATTTGTGGTTGGTTGAGTTGTGATTTGAGTCTTCTATGGTGTTTCGGCTACTTAGGGACGGTTACATATTCATCCACCACCGGTGACTTGTATAGGTCCATCGACTACATCCACCACGAGCTTCCACATCGACGACGACCATCCATCCTTTGAGACCATCTTCAACCGGAAGCAAGGCCGGTTACCCCCCCCCCCCGACTTCGTGGAAGGTTAAGGGTGATGAAGGTATCCATTCCGTCATAAACTTTTCCTTCCTTTCCATTACATCTTGATAGCCCCACCATCTTTGCGCATACCTTCATACCTATTGAGACTAGCTATCCTAGTATTGTCGGGCTTCGCGAAAACTTGTGCACCTTAGTGATACAATATCATATTGTTGCATCATTGGTTATATCATATAGTGCCATTGTTTACTCCCGTGCATCTCTTGTGATACTTGTCCCATATTTGTGGTTGAGGCTCAATAAGAAAAGTGGAAAGGAAGAGAAAAAAAGCTTTTACGCAAGAAAGACAATGATCATAAGCTTATAAGCAAAGAGTTGAGCATGATAAGAGATACTTGTGCCTGAGGATACATGGAATAGGAAACATTTTGCTTGCATACATATAGGTTGGTGCCAAGTCGTGAATCGTACCCAAGTGTGAAATCAAGCTAGTGCTCTCCTAGTGTTTGTGCAACACAAGCTTAGTCTTCGTTAGGCAATTTTGTCTTGCTCATCCCTATAGTTGCACAAGCCCCATTATCCCACCGTGTGTGTTTCTTAATTGCCCTCCTCTATATTTGTGATCACTTGCTTTGCATTTTGAGTCCTTTGGATTTATTTCAACATTTACAATATCTTGGACTTCAATTTGCATGAAATTTGTGCCACTTTTCCTAACCAAGCCACTCGATAAGCTTTTACTTGTAGGTGTGAGTGAACAAGTCTAGTACCAATTCCACTATTCTTTCATCTCACATTGAGTGATACGAGATACATCCTCAACTTTGGGAAAAGGTAGCTTGGTATTGTTTATCTCATTTCCTACTCACCTTTGCTCAAGTCTTGTGATGGATAGGCAAAGCACATCATCTACGGTCTACAACCACGACGACGAGTTCAATGCTATGAAGAACTTCATCGATGCCAAGATGGACAAGCAAAGGGAGGAGCTCAAGGCCCTCATCAAGAACCGCAAGCGGTCTTCCTCATCTTCGAGAAGATGCTCAAGTGCAAAGACTCCCGAGCTACCATCTCCGGCAAGTACACACAAGCATCGACATCGACATGACCATGAAGAGCGAGCTTCAGGACATGCGTTGGCTACTCTGCCAACCCCGTGCACACGGGCCCTCGACCCCCATACACACGGGACCCCATGCACATGGCCTCCTGCACCCCTGTGCACATGGGCTCTACAGAACCGCGACATCAACTACAAAGGCTGCAGCTTCTTCAACACCTTTGGCATCTTCGCCAAGTAACTTCAAGGCATCTCCGCCTTCGAATGTACGGAATCTTCGCATACTCCACGAGCTCAAGTCCACTACCTCCACGAGATACTTCGACTTCGCCGATGACGATGAGTTTCCATTCTACGGGACTCGTTACCCCGAAGAGTACCTCGAGTGGGAGTGCAAGATGGATGACTACCTCAAGTTGCACCAAGTACCCTTCGACGATCAAGTGAAGTGCGGCACAAGTACCTTCCATGACTATGCATCGACATGGTGGCTTCATAGACCTTCAACAAGCTTCACCATGACATGGCCCACGATGAAGAAAACAATGCGGCGAGAATTTGTGCCTTCCACATACACGGAACTTCTTCAACGCCAATTGGAGAACACCATACAAGGATCCAAGTCCCTCGACGAGTACTTCAAGAACATGAAGGAAGCCTTGCGACGTGCCAGCATGGACGAACCCATTTGGATGAAGTTCTACTTCATGATGGGATTGAACAACGACATCTCCAAGACTATCTTGCTCGAGAACTACAAGTCCCTCGACGACAACTACATTTGTGCTCTCAAGGCGGAACAAGAACTCATGAAGGCCAGCTCTACTCTACCCCGAGCTCACTTTGCACCGACCACGCTACCAGACGGCGAGAGTGATGATGTGCCATGATACATCTCCAACGTATCTATAATTTTTGATTGCTCCATGCTATATTATCTACTGTTTTGGACTATATTTGGCTTTATTTTCCACTTTTATAATATTTTTGGGACTAGCCTATTAACCGGAGGCCCAGCCCAGAATTGTTGTTTTTTGCCTATTTCCGTGTTTCAGAGAAACAGAATATCAAATGGAGTCCAAATGGAATAAAATCTTCGGAAATGTGATTTACTCATCAGATAAGATCCAGGAGACTTGGACCCCCCGTCAAGAAAGCCACGAGGTGGTCACGAGGGTGGGGGCGCCCCCTAGGGCGCGCCCCCTGCCTCATGAGCCCCTCGGAGCTCCACCGATGTACTTCTTCCTCCTATATATATCGACGTACCCCCAAACGATCGGGGATGGAGCCAAAAACCTAATTCCACCGCCGCAACTTTTTGTATCCACGAGATCCCATCTTGGGGCCTGTTCCGGAGCTCCGCCAGAGGGGGCATCGATCATGGAGGGCTTCTACATCATCATCCAAGCCTCTCCGATGAAGTGTGAGTAGTTTACTTCAGACCTACGGGTCCATACCTAGTAGCTAGATGGCTCTCTTACAATGTTCTCCCCCTCTCTTGTGGAGATCTATTCGATGTAATCTTCTTTTTTGCGGTGTGTTTGTTGAGACCGATGAATTGTAGGTTTATGATCCAATTTATCTATGAATAATATTTGAATCTTCTCTGAATTCTTTTATTTATGATTGGTTATCTTTGCAAGTCTCTTCGAATTATCAGTTTGGTTTGGCCTACTAGATTGGTTGTTCTTGCCATGGGAGAAGTGCTTAGCTTTGGGTTCGATCTTGCGGTGTCCTTTCCCAGTGACAGAAGGGGCAGCAAGGCACGTATTGTATCTTTGCCATCGAGGATAACAAGATGGGGTTTTTATCATATTGCATGAAACTATCCCTCTACATCATGTCATCTTGCTTAAGGCGTTACTTTGTTTTTAACTTAATACTCTAGATGCATGTTGGATAGCGGTCGATGAGTGGAGAAATAGTAGTAGATGCAGAATCATTTTGGTCTACTTGTTTCGGACGTGATGCCTATATACATGATCATACCTAGATATTCTCATAACTATGCTCAATTCTATCAATTGCTCAACAGTAATTTGTTACCCACCGTAGAATACTTATGCTCTTGAGAGAAGCCACTAGTGAAACCTATGGCCCCCGGGTCTCTTTCTTATCATATCAATCTCCATCACTTTATTATTGCTTTGCTTTTACTTTTTACTTTGCATCTTTATATAAAAAATACCAAAAATATTATTTATCATCTCTATCAGATCTCACTTTCGTAAGTGACCGTGAAGGGATTGACAACTCCTAAGCGCGTTGGTTGCGTTGAGCTATTGTTTTGTGTAGGTACAAGGGACTTCAAGCGTAGCCTCCTACTAGATTGATACCTTGGTTCTCAAAAACTAAGGGAAATACTTACGCTACTTTGCTGCATCATCCTCTCCTCTTCGGGGAAATCCAACGCAGTGCTCAAGAGGTAGCAAGAAGAATTTCTGGCACCGTTGCCGAGGAGTCTATGCAAAAGTCAACATACCAAGTACCCATCACAATCCCTATCTCCCACATTACATTATTTGCCATTTGACTCTCGTTTTCCTCTCCCCACTTCACCCTTGCCATTTTATTTGCCCTCTCTCTCTATCCTCCCTCTCTATTTGCCTCTTTTTGCTCGTTAGCCTTTTGTCTGCTCGTGTGCTGGATTGCTAGTTTATCGCGATGGCTCAAGATAATACTAAATTGTGTGACTTCACCAATACCAACAATAATGATTTCCTTAGCACTCCGATTGCTCCTCTTACCGATGCTGAATCTTGTGAAATTAATGCTGCTTTGCTGAATCTTGTCATGAAAGATCCATTTTCCGGCCTTCCTAGTGAAGATGCCGCTACCCATCTTAATAGCTTCGTTGATTTGTGTGACATGCAAAAGAAGAAAGATGTCAATAATGATATTGCTAAATTGAAGCTATTTCCTTTTTCGCTTAGAGATCGTGCTAAAGCTTGGTTTTCATCCTTGCCTAAAAATAGTATTGGTTTTCATCGACGACACCGACTCGGACCCCGACAATAGCGATGATGACTATGTTGATGAAGCTGGAGCGGACATCATGGAGTCTTCGACCGATCAATATTTCTAGTAGACCACCACATCAGTAGTAGTAGTATTCCACCATGTACATAGTATAGTCCAAGCACTTTTGTAACGATAGTTACATCGCTTGTATGCCCTTGCTTGATTGATTGAGTGATATGATTGTGTTTGTCTCATGTGCATATGGGTAGTGTTTCTCTCACTAGACCTCATTCTATTCTATTCTGTTCCCTCTAAACCCTCAGATGCCTCTGAGACGTGACCCCAGATTTACCTTCCCACCGGAGCTCACTCAGTTGATCCAACATCAGAATACACTGATGTAGTTGTTAGTTCAAAACCAAGGCAACAACAACAACCCACCACCACCACCAGTTGACAACTTAGCCCACTTTCTGAGGTTGCAGCCGACGGTGTTTTCCAGTAGCACCGAGCCGATAGTGGCAGATGATTGGCTCCGCAGGATTGGAAGGGAGTTAACCACTGCAGGATGTACAGATGCTGAGAAGGTGCATTTTGCCGCACATCAGTTGGATGGACAAGCAGCCTCATGGTGGGAGAATTACACAGTCACCTATCCTATAGCCACTGTTACATGGGATCAGCTTCAGCAAGCATTCCGCACCGCCCATGTCTCAACGGGAGCTATGAGCATGAAGAAGCGTGAGTTTCGCAACTTGCGCCAAGGGAACCGTACTGTGGGGCAGTACGTGGATGAATATAGTAAGTTGTCTCGTTATGCCCCTGACGATGTGGCCACAGATGCCGCGAAGCAGGAGAAGTTTATGGAAGGGCTGAACAATGAGATGTGCATGCAATTGATGGTGGAAACATTTAACAACTACCAGGAGTTGGTAGACAAGGCTCTTATGATTGAAGGGAAGCAGCAGCAAATTGAGAGCCGCAAAAGGAAGTATGGACAAGGAAGGTACAACTCGGGAGCCCAGCAGATGCCTCGTCTAACCCTGAACTCGGGAGGACTCGTTCATAACCATGGAAGCCATAACCACAACGGAGGAAGTTCGCATAACCACAATGGTTCCAAGAATGGGACTGGGAACGGAGTAAGCAATAATCAGAACCACTCCAATCCAGCCACACCCGCCAACAGAGACATAAGTCACATTATTTGCTTCAAGTGCGCGAAGACTGGACACTATGTGATGCAGAGCATCCTACGGACATCACCATGTCAAGAGTCCATTTGGCAAGTGACACGTGCCACATCTACTTCATACATACAAAGGTGAATCATCTCCTTTACACGTGTCCACTTGTACATCTCGATGATGGTATACTACTTGACCCCTCTCTCATGTGCCTACATAGGTGTGAGCAGAGCTACACATTCATCAAGAAGGAGTCCAAGAAGAAGAGAACATCTACACCATCCAAGAAGGAAGCCTAGAAGCGGAGAAGGAAGCGCCAAGAAGAAGGCAGCAGCTCCCAGGCGACCCCGTGCGCACGGGCATGTACCGTGCCCACAGGGCCCTCGTGTCCACGGGCCTCATAGACCCCGTGCGCACGGGCTCATGTGTCAGGTCTCTGGATACCCCATGCGCACGGGCTCCACTTACCCCGTGCACACGGGGCCCCCTGTGCGTGGCTGATTGGGCTTGCCCCTTGTATCCCCATTTCGTCCCTACTTACCCCTTCATCCCTTGGACCTACATATACTCCTTCATCTCCTCCATTTAGATGGAGCTAAGAATAGATCTAAACATTAGAGCTTAGCTCATGTATCTCCCCTTGTGGGTTTCCTCTTAAGGGAGAAAACTCCCTTGGAGTGCAAGACCTCCTAAGGGAGAATGATCCCTAGGATCATCAAGACCTCCAAAGGGAGAAGGATTCCCCAAGTGAATCATCAAGCCCTCATCCCCTTCATAGGATTTGGGATGAACTCTACCATGTATCTTGTTTCCCTTTGATTGTTCATGTACCTTGTGGATCTTGTGTGTTTGTTGGTCTAGTGGATGTGTGATTGGACTTGTTCTTGAGTGTTCCTCTTATTTTCCCTCCTTGTGTTCATATTGTTCTTGGGGATTCCCCCTCCAATTCGTAAAAGATCTCTCCATAGGGTTCCACCCTACAACATCTTGGTATCAGAGCCACGTTGATCACGAAATTGGAGCCCCCCTCTTAGTTTTCTAGCCTAATTTTGCTTGTTTTTACCCAATTTCGAAAATTCCCCACAAAAGGGCCATAATATTTTTTTGTGATTTGAAGTTTCTTGTGAGTTTTTGTTGATTTTGATTCGTGGATCTGGTGTATAGCAAGTAGATCTAACTCCTATTGCGTCCCCATACCCCAATTTTTCTTTCCCCCATTGAATTTGACCCAAAAATCACGAAATTTCCGCCTACCCCGTGCCCACGGGATCCCAGCCCCATGCCCACGGGCCCCGGCGTAGTCCCAGGTGACCCCGTGCCCTCGGTACATGTACCGTGCGCACGGGACCCCGTTTCCACGAGCCTTGGGCCCCGTGCGCACGGCCTTCCCAGAATCAGCCGCGTCCACTTTACGTTTTCGGTCATAACTTCCACTCCCGAACTCCGATTTGGGTGTTCTTTGGCTCGTTGAAAAGCTAGCGACGTGACCGAGCTGCTCATCTTGGTTTTCCTACCATTTTCCTCCATAAAATTTTCTCCATTTTTGCATCTTTTGCATAGGCCATCCACCATAACTTTTGCACCACCGCATAAAACTTCGCAAACTAACCCATTTTGGTTCCTTTGGTATTTGTGGTTGGTTGAGTTGTGATTTGAGTCTTCTATGGTTATTCGGCTACTTAGGGACGGTTACATATTCATCCACCACCGGTGACTTGTATAGGTCCATCAACTACATCCACCACGAGCTTCCACATCGACGACGACCATCCATCCTTTGAGACCATCTTCAACCGAAAGCAAGGCCGGTTACCCCCCCCCCCCGACTTCGTGGAAGGTTAAGGGTGATGAACGTATCCATTCCGTCATAAACTTTTCCTTCCTTTCCATTACATCTTGATAGCCCCACCATCTTTGCGCATACCTTCATACCTATTGAGACTAGCTATCCTAGTATTGTCGGGCTTCGCGAAAACTTGTGCACCTTAGTGATACAATATCATATTGTTGCATCATTGGTTATATCATATAGTGCCATTGTTTACTCCCGTGCATCTCTTGTGATACTTGTCCCATATTTGTGGTTGAGGCTCAATAAGAAAAGTGGAAAGGAAGAGAAAAAAAGCTTTTACGCAAGAAAGAGAATGATCATAAGCTTATAAGCAAAGAGTTGAGCATGATAAGAGATACTTGTGCATGAGGATACATGGAATAGGAAACATTTTGCTTGCATACATATAGGTTGGTGCCAATTCGTGAATCGTGCCCAAGTGTGAAATCAAGCTAGTGCTCTCCTAGTGTTTGTGCAACACAAGCTTAGTCTTCGTTAGGCAATTTTGTCTTGCTCATCCCTATAGTTGCACAAGCCCCATTATCCCACCGTGTGTGTTTCTTAATTGCCCTCCTCTATATTTGTGATCACTTGCTTTGCATTTTGAGTCCTTTGGATTTATTTCAACATTTACAATATCTTGGACTTCAATTTGCATGAAATTTGTGCCACTTTTCCTAACCAAGCCACTCGATAAGCTTTTACTTGTAGGTGTGAGTGAACAAGTCCGGTACCAATTCCACTATTCTTTCATCTCACATTGAGTGATACGAGATACATCCTCAACTTTGGGAAAAGGTAGCTTGGTATTGTTTATCTCATTTCCTACTCACCTTTGCTCAAGTCTTGTGATGGATAGGCAAAGCACATCATCTCCGGTCTACAACCACGACGACGAGTTCAATGCTATGAAGAACTTCATCGATGCCAAGATGGACAGGCAAAGGGAGGAGCTCAAGGCCCTCATCAAGAACCACAAGCGGTCTTCCTCATCTTCGAGAAGACGCTCAAGTGCAAAGACTCCCGAGCTACCATCTCCGGCAAGTACACACAAGCATCGACATCGACATGACCATGAAGAGCGAACTTCAGGACATGCGTTGGCTACTTTGCCAACCCCGTGCACACGGGCCCTCGACCCCCATGCACACGGGACCCCATGCACACGGCCTCCTGCACCCCTGTGCACACGGGCTCTACAGAACCGTGACATCAACTACAAAGGCTGCAGCTTCTTCAACACCTTTGGCATCTTCGCCAAGTAACTTCAAGGCATCTCCGCCTTCGGATGTACGGAATCTTCGCCTACTCCACGAGCTCAAGTCCACTACCTCCACGAGATACTTCGACTTCGCCGATGACGATGAGTTTCCATTCTACGGGACTCGTTACCCCGAAGAGTACCTCGAGTGGGAGTGCAAGATGGATGACTACCTCAAGTTGCACCAAGTACCCTTCGACGATCAAGTGAAGTGCGGCACAAGTACCTTCCATGACTATGCATCGACATGGTGGCTTCATAGACCTTCAACAAGCTTCACCATGACGTGGCCCACGATGAAGAAAACAATGCGGCGAGAATTTGTGCCTTCCACATACACGGAACTTCTTCAACGCCAATTGGAGAACACCATACAAGGATCCAAGTCCCTCGACGAGTACTTCAAGAACATGAAGGAAGCCTTGCAACATGCCAGTGTGGACAAACCCATTTGGATGAAGTTCTACTTCATGATGGGATTGAACAACGACATCTCCAAGACTATCTTGCTCGAGAACTACAAGTCCCTCGACGACAACTACATTGGTGCTCTCAAGGCGGAACAAGAACTCATGAAGGCCAGCTCTACTCTAACCCGAGCTCACTTCGCACCGACCACGCTACCAGACGGCGAGAGTGATGATGTGTCATGATACATCTCCAACGTATCTATAATTTTTGATTGCTCCATGCTATATTATCTACTGTTTTGGACTATATTTGGCTTTATTTTCCACTTTTATAATATTTTTGGGACTAGCCTATTAACCGGAGGCCCAGCCCAGAATTGTTGTTTTTTGCCTATTTCCGTGTTTTAGAGAAACAGAATATCAAATGGAGTCCAAATGGAATAAAATCTTCGGAAATGTGATTTACTCATCAGATAAGATCCAGGAGACTTGGACCCCCCGTCAAGAAAGCCACGAGGTGGTCACGAGGGTGGGGGCGCCCCCCTAGGGCGCGCCCCCTGCCTCATGAGCCCCTCAGAGCTCCACCGATGTACTTCTTCCTCCTATATATATCGACGTACCCCCAAATGATCGGGGATGGAGCCAAAAACCTAATTCCACCGCCGCAACTTTTTGTATCCACGAGATCCCATCTTGGGGCCTGTTCCGGAGCTCCGCCGGAGGGGGCATCGATCATGGAGGGCTTCTACATCATCATCCAAGCCTCTCCGATGAAGTGTGAGTAGTTTACTTCAGACCTACGGGTCCATACCTAGTAGCTAGATTGCTCTCTTACAATGTTCTCCCCCTCTCTTGTGGAGATCTATTCGATGTAATCTTCTTTTTTGCGGTGTGTTTGTTGAGACCGATGAATTGTAGGTTTGTGATCCAATTTATCTATGAATAATATTTGAATCTTCTCTGAATTCTTTTATTTTTGATTGGTTATCTTTGCAAGTCTCTTCGAATTATCAGTTTGGTTTGGCCTACTAGATTGGTTGTTCTTGCCATGGGAGAAGTGCTTAGCTTTGGGTTCGATCTTGCAGTGTCCTTTCCCAGTGACAGAAGGGGCAGCAAGGCACGTTTGTATCTTTGCCATCGAGGATAACAAGATGGGGTTTTTATCATATTGCATGAAACTATCCCTCTACATCATGTCATCTTGCTTAAGGCGTTACTTTGTTTTTAACTTAATACTCTAGATGCATGTTGGATAGCGGTCGATGAGTGGAGAAATAGTAGTAGATGTAGAATCGTTTCGGTCTACTTGTTTCGGACGTGATGCCTATATACATGATCATACCTAGATATTCTCATAACTATCCTCAATTCTATCAATTGCTCAACAGTAATTTGTTACCCATCGTAGAATACTTATGCTCTTGAGAGAAGCCACTAGTGAAACCTATGGCCCCCGGGTCTCTTTCTTATCATATCAATCTCCATCACTTTATTATTGCTTTGCTTTTACTTTTTACTTTGCATCTTTATATAAAAAATACCAAAAATATTATTTATCATCTCTATCAGATCTCACTTTCATAAGTGACCGTGAAGGGATTGACAATTCCTAAGCGCGTTGGTTGCGTTGAGCTATTGTTTTGTGTAGGTACAAGGGACTTCAAGCGTAGCCTCCTACTAGATCTATACCTTGGTTCTAAAAAACTAAGGGAAATACTTACGCTACTTTGCTGCATCATCCTCTCCTCTTCGGGGAAATCCAACGCAGTGCTCAAGAGGTAGCAAGAAGAATTTCTGGCACCGTTGCCGAGGAGTCTATGCAAAAGTCAACATACCAAGTACCCATCACAATCCCTATCTCCCACATTACATTATTTGCCATTTGACTCTCGTTTTCCTCTCCCCACTTCACCCTTGCCGTTTTATTCGCCCTCTCTCTCTATCCTCCCTCTCTATTTTGCCTCTTTTTGCCCGTTAGCCTTTTGTCTGCTCGTGTGCTGGATTGCTTGTTTATCGCGATGGCTCAAGATAATACTAAATTTTGTGACTTCACCAATACCAACAATAATGATTTCCTTAGCACTCCGATTGCTCCTCTTACCAATGCTGAATCTTGTGAAATTAATGCTGCTTTGCTGAATCTTGTCATGAAAGATCCATTTTCCGGCCTTCCTAGTGAAGATGCCGCTACCCATCTTAATAGCTTCGTTGATTTGTGTGACATGCAAAAGAAGAAAGATTTCAATAATGATATTGTTAAATTGAAGCTATTTCCTTTTTCGCTTAGAGATCGTGCTAAAGCTTGGTTTTCATCCTTGCCTAAAAATAGTATTGATTCATGGAACAAGTGCAAAGATGCTTTTATCTCTAAGTATTTTCCTCCCGCTAAGATCATCTCTCTTAGAAATGATATTATGAATTTTAAGCTACTTGATCATGAACATGTTGCACAAGCTTGGGAGAGAATGAAATTAATGATACGTAATTGCCCTACTCATGGTTTAAATTTGTGGATGATTATACAAAAATTTTAGGCCGGATTGAATTTTTCTTCTAGAAATCTTTTAGATTCGGTCGCGGGAGGCACTTTTATGGAAATCACTTTAGGAGATGCTACTAAACTCCTAGATAATATTATGGTTAATTATTCTCAATGGCACACTGAAAGATCTACTAATAAAAAAGTGCATGCGATAGAAGAAATTAATGTTTTGAGTGGAAAGATGGATGGACTTATGAAATTATTTGCTACTAAGAGTGTCTCTTCTGATCCTAAGGATATGCCTTTGTCTACTTTGATTGAGAATGATAATGAATCTATGGATGTGAATTTTGTTGGTAGGAATAATTTTGGTAACAACGTGTATAGACAGAATTTTAATCCTAGGCCTTATCCTAGTAATCCTTCTAATAATTATGGAAATTCCTACAACAATTTTTATGGAAATTATAATAAGATGCCCTCTGATTTGAATCTAATATTAAAGAATTTATTACTTCGCAAAAGAATTTTAATGCTATGATTGAAGAAAAATTGCTTAAGATTGATGATTTGGCTAGGAACGTTGATAGAATTTCTCTTGAGGTTGATTCTTTAAAGCTTAGATCTATTCCTCCTAAGCATGATATCAATGAGTCTCTCAAAGCATGAGAATTTCCATTGATGAGTGCAAGTAAAGAACCGCTAGGACGCGTGCTATGAAAGATGCCTTTATTAAAGCGTGTTCTTCCAATTCCTATGAAAATCAAGATAAAGATCTAAAAGTTATTGATGTGTCTCCTATTAAATCTTTTTTTGGCAATATAAATCTTGATGAAACTGAATATGATCCACCTTTAGCTAGAAGGCTTTCTAAAAATTCGGAGTATTTAGATTTTGATGATGAAATTGATGAAAGTGGGATTAAAAGAAATAAAACTCTAGATGTTGCTAAACCCACTATATTGGATTTCAAGGAATTTAATTATGAAAATTGCTCTTTAATTGATTATATTTCCTTGTTGCAATCCGTGCTAAATTCTCCTCATGCTTATAGTCAAAATAAAGCCTTTATCGAACATATTGTTGATGCCTTGATGCAATCTTATGAAGAAAAATTTGAGTTGAAAGTTTCTATCCCTAGAAAACTTTATGATGAGTGGGAACCTACTATTAAAATTAAAATTAAAAATTATGAGTTCTATGCTTTGTGTGATTTGGGTGCTAGTGTCTCTACTATTCCCAAAACTTTGTGTGACATGCTAGATTTCCGTGATTTTGATGATTGCTCTCTAAACTTGCATCTTGCGGATTCCACTATTAAGAAACCCATGGGAAGAATTAATGATGTTCTTATTTTTGCAAATCGTAATTATGTGACCTTAGATTTTATCATTCTTGATATAGATTGCAATCCTTCTTGCCCTATTATTCTCGGTAGACCTTTCCTTAGAACGGTTGGTGCAATTATTGATATGAAGGAAGGGAATATTAGATTTCAATTTCCATTAAAAAGGGCATGGAACACTTTCCTAGAAAGATAATAAAATTAGCATATGAATCTATCATGAGAGCCACTTATGGATTGCCTAACAAAGATGGCAATACCTAGATCTATTCTTGCTCGTTATGCCTAGTTAGGGGCGTTAAATGATAGCGCTTGTTGGGAGGCAACCCAATTTTATTTTTATTCATTGCTTTTTGCTCCTATTTAGTAGTAAATAATTTATCTAGATTCTGTTTTCGTTGTGTTTTTTGTGTTTAATTAGTGTTTGTGCCAAGTAGAACCGTTGGGAAGACTTGGGGGAAAGTCTTGTTGAACTTGCTGTAAAAAAACAGAAACTTTAGCGCTCACAAAAACTGCTGTGATTTTTATTTGGAAAGCGATGTTTAGTTAATTATTTTTGAAGATGTTTAATATATAAATTCCTCACGTCCAGCAATTTATTTTAGAATTTTTTGCGTTCCAGATCATGCGCTAGCTACAGATTACTACAGACTGTTCTGTTTTTGACAGATTCTGTTTTTCGTGTGTTGTTTGTTATTTTGATGAATCTATGGCTAGTAAAATAGTTTATAATCCTTAGAGAAGTTGGAATACAGTTGGTTTAACACCAATATAAATAAAGAATGAGTTCATTACAGTACCTTGAAGTGGTCTTTTGTTTCTTTCGCTAACGGAGTTCACGAGATTTTCTACTTTAAGTTTTGTGTTGTGAAGTTTTCAAGTTTTGGGTAAAGATTTGATGGATTATGGAACAAGGAGTGGGGAGAGCCTAAGCTTGGGGATGCCCATGGCACCCCTAATATAATCTAAGGACACCTAAAATCCAAAGCTTGGGGATGCCCCAGAAGGCATCCCCTCTTTCGTCTACTTCTATCGGTAACTTTACTTGGAGCTATATTTTTATTCACCACATGATATGTGTTTTGCTTGGAGCGTCTTTTATGATTTGAGTCTTTGCTTGTTAGTATACCACAATCATCCTTGCTGTACACAACTTTTGAGAGATCCATACATAATTTGGAATTTGATAGAATACTCTATGTGCTTCTCTTATATCTTTTGAGCTTTATAGTTTTGCTCTATGTGCTTCACTTATATCTTTTGAGCTTTATATTTTTGCTCGATGTGCTTCACTTATATCTTTTAGAGCACGGTGGTGGATTTGTTTTATATAAACTATTGGTCTCTCATGCTTCACTTAGATTATTTTGAGAGTCTTAATAGCATGGTCATTTGCTTAAAATCCTAATATGCTTGGTATGCAAGATTAATAATAAAACTTTCTTATGAGTGTGTTGAATACTAAGAAAAGTTTGATGCTTGATGATTGTTTTGAGATATGGAGGTAATAATATCAAAGTCATGCTAGTTGAGTAGTTGTGAAATTGAGAAATACTTGTGTTGAGGTTTGCAAGTCCCGTAGCATGCACGTATGGTAAACGTTATGCGACAAATTTGAAACATGACGTGTTATTTGATTGTCTTCCTTATGAGTGGCGGTCGGGGACGAGCGATGGTCTTTTCCTACCAATCTATCCCTCTAGGAGCATGCACGTAGTACGGGGGTTTTTGATGACTTGTAGATTTTTGCAATAAGTATGTGAGTTCTGTATGACTAATGTTGAGTCTATGGATTATACGCACTCTCACCCTTCCATCCTTTCTAGCCTCTTCGGTACCGTGCATTGCCCTTTCTCACATTGAGAGTTGGCGCAAACTTCGCCGGTGCATCCAAACCCCGTGATATGATATGCTCTTTCACACATAAACCTCCTTATATCTTCCTCAAAACAGCCACCATACCTACCTATAATGGCATTTCCATAGCTATTCCGAGATATATTGCCATGCAACTTTCCATCATTCCGTTCATCATGACACATTCATCATTGTCATATTGCTTAGCCTGATCATGTAGTTGACATAGTATTTGTGGAAAGCCACCATTCATAATTCTTTCATACATGTCACTCTTGATTCATTGCATATCCCGGTACACCGCCAGAGGCATTCATATAGAGTCATCTTTGTTCTAGTATCAAGTTGTAATCATTGAGTTGTAAATAAATAGAAGTGTGATGATCATCATTATTAGAGCATTGTCCCAAGTGAGGAATAAATAAAAAAGGCCATAAAAAAGAGAAGGCCCAAAAAAGAGAAAGGCCATAAAAAAGAAAAGGCCCAAAAAATGAGAGAAAAAGAGAGAAGGGACAATGTTACTATCCTTTTACCACACTTGCGCTTCAAAGTAGCAGCATGATCTTCATAGTAGAGAGTCTCTCATGTTATCACTTTCATATACTAGTGGGAATTTTTCATTATAGAACTTGGCTTGTATATTCCAACAATGGGCCTCCTCAGGTGCCCTAGGTCTTCGTGAGCAAGCAAGTTGGATGCACACCCACTAGTTTCTTTTGTTGAGCTTTCATACATTTATAGCTCCAGTGCATCCGTTGCATGGCAATCCCTACTCCTTGCATTAACATTAATCGGTGGGCATCTCCATAGCCCATTGATTAGCCTCGTTGGTGTGAGACTTTCTCCTTTTTTGTCTTCTCCACATAACCCCCCTCACTATATTCTATTCCACCCATAGTGCTATATCCATGGCTCGCGCTCATGTATTGCGTGAAAGTTTATAGGTTTGAGATTACTAATGTATGAAACAATTGCTTGGCTTGTCATCGGGGTTGTGCATGATGAGAGCATCCTTGTGTGACGAAAATGAAACATGACTAAACTATATGATTTTGTAGGGATGAACTTTCTTTGGCCATGTTATTTTGAGAAGACATAATTGCTTAGTTATTATGCTTGAAGTATTATCATTTTTATGTCAATATGAACTTTTGTCTTGAATCTTTCGGATCTGAATATTCATACCAAAACTAAGAAGAATTACATTAAAATTATGCCAAGTAGCTCTCCGCATCAAAAATTCTCTTTTTATCATTTACCTACTTGAGGACGAGTAGGAATTAAGCTTGGGGATGCTTGATACGTCTCCAACGTATCTATAGTTGTTAATTGATCCCTGCTATAATCTACTGTTTTGGACTATATTGGGCTTTATTTTCCACTTTTATATTATTTTTGGGACTAACCTATTAACCGGAGGCCCAGCCCAGAATTGCTGTTTTTTGCCTATTTCTGTGTTTCGGAGAAACAGAATATCAAACGGAGTCCAAACAGAATAAAATCTTCGGAAATGTGATTTACTCATCAGATAAGATCCAGGAGACTTGGACCCCCCGTCAAGAAAGCCACGAGGTGGTCACGAGGGTGGGGGGCGTGCCCCCCCTCCTAGGGCGCGCCCCCTGCCTCGTGGGCCCCTCGGAGCTCCACCGACGTACTTCTTCCTCCTATATATATCCACGTACCCCCAAACGATCGGGGACGGAGCCAAAAGCCTAATTCCACCGCCGCAACTTTTTGTATCCACGAGATCCCATCTTGGGGCCTGTTCCGGAGCTCCACCGGAGGGGGCATCGATCATGGAGCGCTTCTACATCATCATCCAAGCCTCTCCGATGAAGTGTGAGTAGTTTACTTAAGACCTACGGGTCCATAGCTAGTAGCTAGATGGCTTCTTCTCTCTTTTTGGATCTCAATACAATGTTCTCCCTCTCTCTTGTGGAGATCTATTCGATGTAATCTTCTTTTTTGCGGTGTGTTTGTTGAGACCGATGAATTGTGGGTTTATGATCCAATTTATCTATGAATAATATTTGAATCTTCTCTGAATTCTTTTATGTATGATTGGTTATCTTTGAAAGTCTTTTCGAATTATCAGTTTGGTTTGGCCTACTAGATTGGTTGTTCTTGCCATGGGAGAAGTGCTTAGCTTTGGGTTCGATCTTGTGGTGTCCTTTCCCAGTGACAGAAGGGGCGGCAAGGCACGTATTGTATCATTGCCACCGAGGATAACAAGATGGGTTTTTTTATCATATTGCATGAAACTATGCCTCTACATCATGTCATCTTGCTTAAGGCGTTACTCTTTTTTTAACTTAATACTCTAGATGCATGCTGGATAGCGGTTGATGAGTGGAGTAATAGTAGTAGATGCAGAATCGTTTCGGTCTACTTGTTTCGGACGTGATGCCTATATACATGATCATACCTAGATATTCTCATAACTATGCTCAATTCTGTCAATTGCTCAACAGTAATTTGTTCACCCACCATAGAATACTTATGCTCTTGAGAGAAGCCACTAGTGAAACCTATGGCCCCCGGGTCTCTTTCTTATCATATCAATCTCCATCACTTTATTATTGCTTTTCTTTTACTTTTTACTTTGCATCTTTATATCAAAAATACCAAAAATATTATTTATCATCTCTATCAGATCTCACTTTCAAAAGTGACCGTGAAGGGATTGACAACCCCTAAGCGTGTTGGTTGCGTTGAGCTATTGTTTTGTGTAGGTACAAGGGACTTGAAGCATAGCCTCCTACTGGATTGATACCTTGGTTCTCAAAAACTGAGGGAAATACTTACGCTACTTTGCTGCATCATCCTCTCCTCTTCGGGGAAATCCAACGCAGTTCTCAAGGGGTAGCATGCCATCTTCGGCCTTTAATCCATGACAAGAGTAATGATGTGCCATCTTCGGCCTTCATCCACGGCGACGACTACGAGACGGTTGAGCATTGGATTCTCCCTTCGACCACGATGATGTACGATGACTTGAGTGACTTTAGCCACCATATTGAGATTGAGAGTGACTTCACCACTAGCCCCATATCTCATGAGTTGCCCCAATTCCCATATGAGGAGAGCCACCACCACCACTTGGGTGATTTGAGTGACTCCACCATATGTGAGTTTGAGTGCACCTACCTTGAGGGAGTGAGTGAACCACCACATAGAGAGAGTGAGATAGTTGATGAGGCATATGAGGCCATTTCAATTTCTAACAACTTAACCTCTACCTCTATTGTGTCTTCTCATTTGGTGCTAGGTACCATATATGATGACGCGCCGATCTTCGATGACTTCGTCCTTCCTTCGGACAAGACGATGGCCATGGTGGAATATGATGCACCCCCACATGGTTCCATCAAGATGAAGATGACCACCATTTGGTATTTACCACCTCACCTACACCACTTGAGTTGAATGAACAAGGTAACAAAGGTGAAGGTGATGCTCTTGTCCCACTAGTGGACATTCTTGACATTGATTGCTGGCATGATGTTAATCCACCTATTCCAATGCTTCATGCTAGTGCGACTTCATCATGTCATGACTTACCACTTTATGATGACTATGATGATGAGCATGTTGAATTGCCTAGTTGTGATGCCATGATACATAGGATTTCTTGTGACAATTCTCTAGGTCACATCATGTTTGACAATCCACTTGACTTGTCATATGCTATGCATGAGATCAACAATATGTCATATTTGCAATCTCATCGTAGTGACTATCCATATTCCCTTAAAATCAATCCAATTTGCACATATGGCATAGATGACAAGCCCATGGTTGTTGGTATTTGTTTTTCTTGTGATGATATTGATATGCTCCCTTTGCATCATTTATCTCATATGCCATGCCATGACCACCTAGCTTCGGATATGCATTGTTTTGGATGTTGTTCATATTCTCCATATGATGTTTCCGATATTGCTCATGAGGAGACCCCCATAGTTTCCTCATACATTTTAGGAGATTTTGATTCATCCTATCCATTGCATGGTCCCACTACTTGTGTGCACCATATGCTCCCCATGAATAAACATGCTATTGATGTGCCATATACGTGTATGTTAAATTTGCATCCCCATCGTGTCATACACAATAGCTCTTCTTTCATGATGGATGACATGTTCTTATACCATGCATCAAATTTTTTTGAGCGATGCTTATCTTGTGCTAACTCACACATTCACATACACATCATGATGGATGATGTGTACATTTACCATGCACACACATTCTTTCGTTTGTGTCTCTTTTGTGTAGGTACTCATGAATACTTCTCAACCTCACAATCCCATGAGTTGACAAAATGAGCTCTAGAGAGCAACTATGACTTGGGATCCCATGGATTGTCCTTACAACCGCTCCCTTCGCGCAAAGACTTCGTGCATCTCTTCTACACGGCCCTCACATGGTTATGGGTTATTGTCCATTACACACTTTATGCCCATATTTCCATGTTCACTATGCTTGATATGATCATTCATATGCCTTTGTCATGCATTTGTGACCCATGCTTTGCATTACACATGTTTCTTGATTCTCATACTTGTATGTATATTTGCAAGCTTGGTGGAGATATCACTTGTTATTGCCATGTTTGCTTTGTGCCCCATACCTATGATGATACTATGATCTTGCATTGTGTTTGTGCTTGCGATATGTCATGTGCATCGCCTATATCCACTATTTGCTCACATGACATGATTGCCATCATTTCCTCTAGTGTGTTGCATCTTCGCTCCACTAGTTTGCACGACATGATTACCAAGATTAACTTGTTTGCATCACACATGTTGAACAATTGCTCTTTCCATTGTGTTGAGTGCCACGATATCTTCATTGCACCATATGCACATTATGCTTGGATTGTCTTGCACTTTCCCCATGTGTTTAGACATCTCACTATATTTGGTGTTGTGAATGATTCCTATGCATACCATAGACCATTTGTTGAGTGCTTTATGCATGCTTTCTATGACCTTGAGGTAGATGCTTATTCACTTGTCACACATATTAGCATCTTAACCTCCCATTTGCATACTTGTTTCCATGATGTCTGTGATTGTGCTCAACTTATATGCTTAAATGCCATGCCACACTTCTTTGTCAAACCATATGCTATGCTTGATGACAACACTTGTTGGGTGAATCTCCTCTTGAATGCTTGTTTATGCTCTTACGCCAACCACATTTGTTTTTCCAAGTGCTTGTTATCTTTGCTCCTTTTGAAGGAATTACAAGACGGTGCGACATTGGAGAGTGCCCATTTGGAACCACAAGATGAGGCATGCTTGGTGATCGTCAAATCCTACACGGCAACATCATCTCTTTCCCATGGTGATTTGGATTTAGATCCGAGGTCGGATCTTTCCCAAGGGGTAGGGGATGATGCGGAGCATCCTACGGACATCACCATGTCAAGAGTCCATTTGGCAAGTGACACGTGCCACATCTACTTCATACATACAAAGGTGAATCATCTTCTTTACACGTGTCCACTTATACATCTCGAGGATGGTATACTACTTGACCCCTCTCTCGTGTGCCTACATAGGTGTGAGTGGAGCTACACATTCATCGACAAGGAGTCCAGGAAGAAGAGAACATCTACACCATCCAAGAAGGAAGCCTAGAAGCGGAGAAGGAAGCGCTAAGAAGAAGGCAGCAGCTCCCAGGCGACCCCATGCGCACGGGCATGTACCGTGCCCACGGGACCCCCGTGTCCACGGGCCTCACAGACCCCGTGTGCACGGGCTCAGGTGTCAGGTCTCTGGATACCCCGTGCGCACGGGCTCCACTTACCCTGTGCACATGGGGCCCCCTGTGCGTGGCTGATTGGGCTTGTCCCTTGTATCCCCATTTCGTCCCTACTTACCCCTTCATCCCTTGGACCTATATATACTCGTTCATCTCCTCCATTTAGACGGAGCTAAGAATAGATCTAAACATTAGAGCTTAGCTCATGTATATCCCCTTGTGGGTTTCCTCTTAAGGGAGAAGACTCCCTTGGAGTGCAAGAACTCCTAAGGGAGAAGGATCCCTAGGATCATCAAGACCTCCAAAGGGAGAAGGATTCCCCAAGTGAATCATCAAGCCCTCATCACCTTCATAGGATTTGGGATGAACTCTACCATGTATCTTTTTTCCCTTTGATTGTTCATGTACCTTGTGGATCTTGTGTTTTTGTTGGTCTAGTGGATGTGTGATTGGACTTGTTCTTGAGTGTTCCTCTTGTTTTCCCTCCTTGTGTTCATCTTGTTCTTGGGGATTCCCCCTCCAATTCATGAAAGATCTCTCCATAGGGTTCCACCCTACGACACTATGCCACGGAGTTTTCTGAAGCGAAGAATGGAAACGGTAATGGGAGCGCTGGGAAGAAGCCCAATCCACTTAACAAAGGACAAGTGAACCACGTTAACGTGGAGGAGGTTGAAGGGCAGCCAGGCACAGTTATCGGTAAGTTTTTGGTTAAGTCTTTTACCGCCCTTGTTCTTTTTGATACTGGTGCATCACATTCATACATATCAAGGGGATTCGTGGATAAATTTAAACTACCAACCCAAGCCCTCAGGACCCCTCTGTTAGTAAGTTCACCCGGAGCAGAGTATATGGCTAGCCGATGGTGCGACCGGATACCCTTAACCATTGGTAGCCATGTTTTCCCGTCAGACCTGATAATTTTGGAGTCACAAGGATTGGATGTGATATTAGGCATGGATTGGATGTCAGAGTATGGAGGAAGCATTGACTGTGCTAGTAAGTCGATTTATCTCACCACCCCGGAGGGAAAAAGGATCAAGTATGTATCTAGGCATGTGCCTAGGAGGAGCCAAGTAAATACCCTCATGGGAGTTTTTCAGGAGGAAGTGCTTGTAGTGAAGGATTACCCAGATGTTTTTCTAGAGGAGTTACCAGGCATGCCATTGGATCGAGACATCGAGTTTTTGATAGAGTTATTGCCAGGTACAGGGCCAATATCAAAGAGACCCTACCGGATGCCCGCAAATGATCTGGAGGAGATTAAGAAGAAGATCAAGGAGTAATTGGAGAAAGGTTACATCCGACGGAGTTCATCACCATGGGGAGCCCCAGTGCTTTTGGTTGAGAAGAAGGATAAGTCTCTAAGGATGGTTGTTGATTATCGTGCATTGAATGAGTCCACGATCAAGAACAAATACCCACTGCTGATGATCAATGATTTGTTTGACTAGTTGCAAGGAGATAAGGTGTTTTCGAAGATCGATCTGCAATCAGGATATCACCAGCTGAAGATTCGGGAGAAGGATATACCTAAAACCGCATTTACCACAAGGTACGGGTTATATGAGTATACGGTCATGTCATTTGGACTGACTAACGCCCCTGTCTATTTCATGAGCATGATGAACAAGGTGTTTATGGAATATTTGGACAAGTTTGTTGTGGTGTTCATTGACGATATAATGGTATACTCGAAGAATGAAGAGGAGCACAAGGAGCATTTGTGTTTAGTTCTCGAGAAACTCAGGGAACATCAGTTGTATGCCAAGTTCAGCAAATGTGAGTTTTGGTTGAAAGAAGTTGGATTCCTTGGGCATGATATATTAGGAGAAGGTATAGCAGTAGGCCCCACCAAGGTTCAGTCAGTCACTGAATGGTTGGCACCCACTTCAATTAGCGAGATTCGCAGTTTTCTTGGACTCGCATGATACTACCGGAGATCCATTGAGAATTTTTCCAAGATTGCGAAGCCAATGACAGAGCTATTGAAGAAGGATACCAAATTTCAATGTATGGGAGAATGTGAAGAGAGTTTTCAGGAGTTAAAGAAACGTCTGACCACAGCCCCAATACAGATTCTGTCGGATATACGCAAGGATTTCCAAGTGTATTGCGACGCCTCTCGCTTAGGACTTGGAGGAGTACTGATGCAGGACGGAAGAGTTGTTTCGTATGCCTCACGACAACTGAAACTGCATGAGTTAAATTATGCCACGCATGATTTGGAGTTGGCTGCCGTAGTGCATGCGCTGAAGACTTGGAGACATTACCTTATTGGAAACCATTGCGATGTGTACACTGATCATGAGAGTTTGAAGTACATTTTCACACAGAAGGAGATGAACCTTAGGCAAAGGAGATGGTTGGAGCTTATAAAGGATTATGATATGAAGCTTCACTATCATCCAGGCAAGGCCAACATCGTAGCAGACGCTTTGAGCCGGAAGAGTTATGCCAACACACTCAAAAGCATAGGATTGCCAAGGGAGTTAGCAGAGGATCTCAGGGAACTTTGATTGGAGATTGTCCCTAGAGGTTTTGTTGCAACAATGGAAGTTCACTCTACATTGTTAGGAAAGATTTGAGCAGCCTAGAAGGATGACAAAGAGATTGTCGAGATAAAAGAGAGAATGAGCAAAGGAAAGGCCAAAGGTTTTCGTGAGGATGAACACGACACCTTGTGGTTTGAGGACCGTGTTTATGTGCCCAATAACACAGAGATCAGAAAGTTAATACTTCAGGAGGCTCATGACTCACCATACTCGATACACCCTAGAAACACCAAGATGTATGTGGATTTAAAGGAGCATTTCTGGTGGACTGGTATGAAGAAGGATATTGCCGAGTATGTAGCCGTATGTGATGTATGTCAGAGAGTGAAGGCAGAACATCAAAAGCCAGACAGATTGTTACAGCCTATGCCAATACCCGAATGGAAGTGGGATAAGCTTGGCATGGATTTCATCACCGGATTGCCCAAGACCAAATCAGGATATGATTCTATATGGGTAGTAGTTGATCGCTTGACCAAAGTAGCTCACTTTATCCCAGTGAAAACCACCTATACAAGTGCCAAGTTGGCGAAGATATACATGACCAGGATCGTATGTTTGCATGGAGCTCCAAGGACCATTGTATCAGACAGAGGAACCCAGTTTACCTCAAAGTTTTGGAATCAGTTGCATAAAACTTTGGGAACCAGACTGGAGTTCAGTACAGCTTTCACCCGCAAACAGATGGACAGACCGAGAGAGTCAACCAGATTCTGGAGGATATGTTGAGAGCTTGTGCACTAGATTATGGATCTAGTTGGGATGACAACTTGCCCTACGCAGAGTTCTCATACAACAACAGTTACCAGGCCAGTTTGAAGATGGCACATTTCGAAGCCTTGTATGGAAGGAGGTGCAGGACCCCGTTGTTGTGGGATGAAGTTGGAGACCGTCAGTTGTTTGGACCAGATTTGATTAAGGAATCAAAAGAGAAGGTTAAATTGATTAGAGATAGACTGAAGGTAGCTCAGTCCCGACAGAAGAGTTATGCAGATTCAAAATGCAAGGAGGTTGTCTATGAAATCAGAGACAGAGTGTATCTTTGAGTATCACCACTCCGAGGAGTTAAGCGCTTTGGAGTTAAGGGAAAGTTAGCGCCACGTTTTGTGGGACCATACAAAGTTTTGGAACGTATGGGAGAAGTTGCTTATAAGTTGGAATTACCCGAAGGATTGTCAGGAGTTCACGATGTGTTCCACGTTTCTCAGTTGAAGAAGTGCCACGCAGAGATGGCTTACATTCCTCTGAGAGATACAGTATCGCTGGGAGATGGCTGACATTCCTCTGAGAGATACAGTACCGCTGGAAGTGATTCAGTTGGACAATGATTTGACTTATGAGGAGAAACCAGTCAAGATTCTCGAGTTTGCCCGTCGGGTTACCCGCAGCAAGGTTATTAAGTTTTGCAAAGTTCAGTGGAGCCACCATACCGAGGACGAAGCCACCTGGGAACGAGAGGATGATCTTTGCAAAGACCACCCACACCTATTTTCTAGCCAACCCGAATCTCGAGGGCGAGATTCATCCTAAGGGGGTAGGTTTGTAACATCCCAAATTTTCAATTTGGAATGTTGTACATTAGGTCATCATTGCATATCGTATTTTATTGCATTTTGGCTTGATCCTCGAAATCCTAAGCAACTCAAGGACCCTTGGAGAGAGAGTTGGGGATTTCACTATTTTCATATTTGAATGTTATCAAATATTGAAACGAGGATTTTTGGTTTTAATTATTTTTCTCTCTAAAAATATTTCATATTAAAATATATGAGAGGAGATAATATGACTTCTCCAAATAAATGAAATATTGGGGGGGAAATATTAAAATCAAATATTTGATTTTATTCGGATTTTATTGCAATTTTATTTGCACTAGAAAAATTGCACGTTTTCAAAATTGCATTTTAGGGCCAAGAAAATGTTCATCCCGTTCTAAATATTTTATTTAGACGGCGAAAATTTGTTTTGGCATTTTTAGTTTTTAATTTATTTTTCTAGGATTTATTTTCGGCGGAATCGGTTTTAAAAAAATTAGCGCCAGACTTGGCCGAAGCCCAGCCGAGCCGGCCGGCCTAACCCCGCACCGCCACCGACATCGTCGGGCGAGTCCGAGCCGGACACGCCTCACCGCCGCCATGCCCCCTTGCCCAAGCTGCCTCCACCCCCACCCCCCCCCTTTATAAGCCGAGCTCGGGGCCCCTCGGGACCCCAAGTCGCCGCAGCCGCCGCCCTCCGCCGCCGCCTGCCGGAGCCCCGCCGCCCACAAACCGTGGCCGCGCCTCGCCGTCGCCCCACCGCCGCCGCCCTAGAGCCCCGCCGCCACAGCCGAACCCTGCCGCAGCCGCCCCGCCTCGCTGGAGCCTCGCCGGAGGTATACGCCGCCATCGCCATCATTCGGTTTTATTTTAAAACCGATTCGATTTTTTTAGAAAACCCTAGGTTTCTTTTTTTAGAATAGATCGGTTTTAGTTTTTTCGGTTTATTTGTTTAGCGGACGTTCGTCCATACGTTCGTTTTAACGAACGGTGTTCACTCGTTAGCCACAGACAGCGAACGTTCATTCGTTAGCCTGTTCGTACGTTTTTCTTTTTCTCGGATTTTTCACGATTATTTTGGATCGCGGTTTTTGATTTGATTTTCGTTTTAGTTTATCTTTTCGCTCGTTTATCGGAATCAGGCGATTCAAGCTCCTAGGTCTTCGTCTTGAAGCCTTCTTTCCGTTTAACCAACTTGAACAAGATTTTGATACAGTAAAATTTGACTTTAGTCCATATTAGTAATCGGATCTTGTTTCTTTCGCAGTTTGAGTTTCGTTGCTCTGTTCGATTTGATTCTTTTTGCAAACCTGAGTTCTTAAGTTGAACTTTCTGGTTACATGTTTTTATTTGTGTTTTACCCATGCGTCTTTGCTTGATTGCTTATGTATGCTATTGTTTGTTTGCGATAGAACACCCGGAGTGCGAAGCGTGCTACTACGAGTCTCTAGGTTTTGCGGATCATCAGCAAGGCAAGTAACAATTCGATCATACCCCTTTATCACCCAGTTTTTATGCATTAGTCTCAACCCTCAAACATTGCATGGTTAGGACTTGATAACATGTGGGCATGGGAAGTAGTTGATGAGGTAGAACCTATTGAACTGTTATTATCAAACCCTTGGTAGTTACTTCTACATTATGCTTATATTGCCATGCTATGCTCGTAGATGTGGCTTGGGTGACTGAATCCATGACATATGTGAGATTGATAATTAATGGTTCAACATAAGGTGGAAACTTTAATACACATCTGGGTGGATTGCTTGTCGGGCACCTGGAGAATCCAGTGTTGTCCTAGGATATCCCGGAGTACCCGTGTGATAATCCTAAGGTCCGCCACCCAGGCTCAAAGGGAACTGAGATATTTCATGCTAGAAACTTCCGTGTGCAGCCACACGCTATTATGGGCTCTAGCATAGTTGAGTAAGTTGCATAACCTCTTCCAGTGGTTGGCTAGCAGATGTAGAGGGATGTAGGTTGGTACTGTCTACCCGGGGTTAGAGCTAATGCTTCTGAAAGACTGTATCTTGGTCATCCGTTTCTCAAACACCATGTAGTGCGAGAAATCCAACGGAGGAGATCGATTCTTGTGGGGAAAAGTGCGCAAACCTCTGCAGAGTGTATAAACTAATCATGATTAGCCGTGTCTCCGGTTATGGACGTTTTGAGTATCTAATACTTGGATTATCATATGTATCTCATCACTCTAAATTAATATTGTTGGGTTGATAATTACTTTAATTGGGATTGAGTTGGAGGAACCTTCTCAATGATGTTTCAACTACCATGATAGTTAAATAAAACGTATTCCTCTGTCGTAGGGAAAATTGGCTTTTCGCAAAACTTTAACCATAGAGCTTTCCACCAGCCAAATATGCATGTAGTGATCGCATTATTCAGTTCTTGCTCTATTGTGTTATATTGCCAGCATATTCCATGTGTTGACCCGTTTTGGGCTGCAACGTATTATGTTGCAGACTTTTCAGACGAGGAGTTAGGTTTGTTAGGTCATTGCCGTGCAGCTCAGCTATGTCGTTGGAGTTGATGGACTCACTTTATCTTCCAAGCCTTCCGCTGTTATCATATTAGATGGCCTTAAGCCATATTTGTTGTAATAAGTTCTCTTTTGAGACATTCGATGTAATAAGTGTGTGATTGCTACTCTGTTATAAATCCTTCAAGTACTGTGTGTGTCAGCATTACCGATCCAGGGATGACACTGAAGCATAGAGACTTGACCGTTTGAGGTCGGGTCGCTACAGAGATTTCGAGGATGGTGAGGGCCATGTGGCAATGTATGCAAAAGAGCGAGACAGCGGCGATGAGGGCGGCGATGTACTCCTTGGCGGCAGTCACGCTGCAGTCCTTCAAGTTCATCGAGTATCTCCTCTAGGCGATGGAGCAGACAGATTCACCCGAGGTGAAAGTCTGGCGAAGGTCGAGCACCTAGAGGATAACAAATCGGCGAGTACGGTGTGCCGTTCATGAGGGTGCAGACCCAGTAGGAGCCACAGGAGTATTCGTTCTCCTACCGCAAGAGCAGGCCAGATGGCGCGACGTTGCTTCCCTGCCGTTCTCCATGGTTCCCTCGACACTCGCCTCGTTTCAACGGCGGCGGTAGAGTTTAAGGTAAGCATAGCACTAACCTAATCTTCCATATGCTCATGCTTACAATTAGTGTGACATCTAATGAAAATCATGCTTAGAATCAGTCTCCGAGTACTACGCCAATCACCCTAAAATAGCTCTGGACCTTTGGGTCAAAGTTGTGAAACTGTGTACAAATAAAGAAAAATATATTGGTGCTTCTTTCAGAAAAGAGTACTCCCTAGAAAACTGCCAATATAAGCTACTAGTATTTGGTTAGAGGATTTGCTGTCAAGAAAGACCCGTCCACATAGAGCGCCACACATCCCACTGGTTGTGGTGGATGTCAATGCATGCATGGAGCATGGTTGGTGTCGGTAATTTTTACTTGGCACACCTCGCACTTTGCATATATGCTGGTTCCATCCGTACATTTGTGCAGTTCCACCAAAATGCAGCTGAATAACCCTGTTTGTACATATAATGAAAAAGCGTGATTACATTATATAGTGGCACTAGTTGATGAAACATACACTAATAAATAGAAGAAAATATTGCGATAGTATCATAGTATGCCATGCTGCGAGGGGGAGATGGGCCCTGCGACGCCTCATACGGTACGCCTCATACTGGAAATCAACCCAAGTCTCCTCGATACACCTTCTGCCAGTGATGAACATCAGTGTATAGCGGTAGTACAAGGAGGGGCCTTGAGACATTCCAATCTCTATTTTTTGCAGATCAACTAAAATTAAGCACCCCAGTTTGTAGAAACGCTTAAACATTAACAATGGGACTAGTTGATGAAACATATACTAACAAAGAGAAGCACTTTCTTTATATACATTGGAAATGAAATGATAGAGAGGACACTCGCTCTATTTTCACTATATTATTACTTCATTTTATCAGTGGCACTAGGGTCGAGCAGGTGGCAAACGAGGTGTACCGTGCGTCGCAAGGATGGAGGTCGGGGGTGCTTATACTAGGATGCTGAAGCTGACTCTTTCAGTCCCTATCTTCCCCCCTAATGTTTCTATGGTAGCATTTGGGTTGTAATCCAAACTTGGTCGAGCTGGTGTTGCATCCACCTACCTGCCAAGCTTATGTGGTGAACTTGTCTCCTGCTAGTACTCAGTCCGTTCTAGTAGTAGTTGCATAACTGCCCATTTACACTAAGATGTTATCGGATAATGGTTCTCTATGGTTGGGTTTCTTTAATGAAATCAGAGGAAACCCCCTCTTTCGATATATAAAAAAACAGTGGCACTAGCGGTGCCAAAACATTGCCTCAAATTAATAGTGCCACTATATTAAGGTGCAAAATAATAACATTACTGCTTTATCATGGCAGTGCCAAAATAGTAGCACAAGAGCAGACTCAACATGAAGGATCTTTGGCAAACGGTCAGACCAAAAAGGAACATACCTCGTGATGGGAACCATATCTGTAGTCAACGCCATCGTAGAAGGGATGACACCAGTCACCAACATGGATGATTCAATTCATGGGACCTTTTGGTGCAGTTCACCTAAAATGAAGAAATGTCCCATGAGCTACCAGCTTCTTCATTTATTTTTTAAGAAAAGGGCTCCAGCCCTGGTTCCATTTCCATCATATAATGAAACCCACAGAGCTTCTCCATTAGTTGCAATAAAATTGAGCAACATCAAGGTTGGTTGTGAAGCTCCTGGAATGTTTAACTATAATTTGGATATCATTTGTGCAGTTCAACTAAGATTAAGCGTGAAATGTATACCTCTGTTTGCACAAAAAAGGTGGAAAGGAGGGTGACTAAGAAGTGATGAAACATAGTACATCAAATGAAAAGAAGCATGTTCCTTATCTGAATGGCAATCCTACAAGGACGGTAGCAATTTCTAAAGCAGCAGCATTGCTAGATATTAGTGTGGGAATTAGGATTAACTATGACAACTGTTAAATACGACATTACTTTGATGGTGCCATTGCTTCATTTTACCAACAACGTTACATTAATAGCTTCTACAGAGTTGGTATTTGGGCATGGGAGAGTAGGCGGACCAGGACAGTTGCATTTCTAACGAAAAGAAGCAACTTATCTTAACGGGAAATTTAGCAGGACATGAAAAAAAGTGCCATTGATTCATATTACTAGACGCATTACATGATGGGGAACGTAGTAATTTCAAAAAAATTCCTACGCACATGCAAGATCATGGTGATGCATAGCAACGAGAGGGGAGAGTATGATCTACGTACCCTTGTAGATTGACAACGGAAGCGTTTGGTTGATGTAGTCATACGTCTCCATGGCCCGACCGATCAAGCACCGAAACTACGGCACCTCCGAGTTCTAGCACACGTTCAGCTTGATGACGATCCCCGGACTCCGATCCAGCAAAGTGTCAGGGAAGAGTTACGTTAGCACGATGGCGTGGTGACGATCTTGATGTACTACCGTCGCAAGGCTTCGCCTAAGCACCGCTACAATATTATCAAGGACTGTGGTGGAAGGGGGCGCCGCACACGGCTAAGAATATGATCACGTGGATCAACTTCTGTGTCTCTGGGGTGCCCCTGCCTCCGTATATAGAGGTTCAAGAGGGGGAGGCCGGCCGGCCACCATAGGGCGCGCCAGGAGGAGTCCTAGTCCCTCCGGGAGTAGGACTTCTCCCACTCCTAGTTGGAATAGGATTCGCAAGGTGGAAAAGAGAGAGAGAGAAGGAGGGGGGCGCCGGCCCCCTCTCTCCTTGTCCTATTCGGACTAGGGGGGAGGGGCATGCGGCCCAGCCCTGGCCGCCTCTCCTCTTCTTCTAGTAAGGCCCACTAAGGCCCATATAGCTCCCGGGGGTTCCGGTAACCTCCCGGTACTCCGGTAAAATCCCGATTTCACCCGGAACACTTCCGATATCCAAACATAGGCTTCCAATATATCAATCTTTATGTCTCGACCATTTCGAGACTCCTCGTCATGTACGTGATCTCATCCGGGACTCCGTACAACCTTCGGTACATCAAAACGTATAAACTCATAATATAACTGTGATCGAAACCTTAAGCGTGCGGACCCTACGGTTTCGAGAACAATGTAGACATGACCGAGACACGTCTCCGATCAATAACCAATAGCAGGACCTGGATGCCCATATTGGCTCCTACATATTCTACGAAGATCTTTATCAGTCAGACCGCATAACAATATACTTTGTTCCCTTTGTCATCGGTATGTTACTTGCCCGAGATTCGATCGTCGGTATCCAATACCTAGTTCAATCTCGTTACCGGCAAGTCTCTTTACTCGTTCCGTAATACATCATCCCGCAACTAACTCATTAGTTGCAATGCTTGTAAGGCTTAAGTGATGTGCATTACCGAGAGGGCCTTGAGATACCTCTCCGACGATCGGAGTGACAAATCCTAATCTCGAAATACGTCAACCCAACATGTACTTTTGGAGACACCTGTAGAGCACCTTTATAATCACCCAGTTACGTTGTGACGTTTGGTTGCACACAAAGTGTTCCTCCGGTACACGGGAGTTACATAATCTCATAGTCATAGGAACATGTATAAGTCATGAAGAAAGCAATAGCAACATACTAAACGATCGGGTGTTAAGCTAATGGAATGGGTCATGTCAATCAGATCATTCAACTAATGATGTGATCCCGTTAATCAAATAGCAACTCTTTGTCCATGGTTAGGAAACATAACCATCTTTGATTAACGAGCAAGTCAAGTAGAGGCATACTAGTGACTCTCTGTTTGTCTATGTATTCACACATGTATTATGTTTCTGGTTAATACAATTCTAGCATGAATAATAAACTTTTATCATGATATAAGGAAATAAATAATAACTTTATTATTGCCTCTAGGGCATAGTTCCTTTAGTCTCCCACTTGCACTAGAGTCAATAATCTAGATTACACAGTAATGATTCTAACACCCATGGAGCTTTGGTGCTGATCATGTTTTGCCCGTGCAAGAGGCTTAGTCAACGGGTCTGCTACATTCAGCTCCGTATGTATCTTGCAAATCTCTATGTCTCCCACCTGGACTAGATCCTAGATGGAATTGAAGTGTCTTTTGATGTGCTTGGTTCTTTTGTGAAACCTGGATTCCTTTGCCAAGGCAATTGCACCAGTATTGTCACAAAAGATTTTCATTGGACCCGATGCAGTAGGTATGACACCTAGATCGGATATGAACTCCTTCATCCAGACTCCCTTGTTCGCTGCTTCCGAAGCAGCTATGTACTCCGCTTCACATGTAGATCTCGCCATGACGCTTTGTTTAGAACTGCACCAACTGACAGCTCCACCGTTTAATGTAAACACGTATCCGGTTTGCGATTTAGAATCATCCGGATCAGTGTCAAAGCTTGCATCAACGTAACCGTTTACGATGAGCTCTTTGTCACCTCCATATACGAGAAACATATCCTTAGTCCTTTTTAGGTACTTCAGGATGTTCTTGACCGCTGTCTAGTGATCCACTCCTGGATTACTTTGGTACCTCCCTGCTAAACTTATAGCAAGGCACACATCAGGTCTGGTACACAGCATTGCATACATGATAGAGCCTATGGCTGAAGCATAGGGAACATCTTTCATTTTCTCTCTATCTTCTGCAGTGGTCGGGCATTGAGTCTGACTCAACTTCACACCTTGTAACACAGGCAAGAACCCTTTCTTTGCTTGATCCATTTTGAACTTCTTCAAAATCTTGTCAAGGTATGTGCTTTGTGAAAGTCCAATTAAGCGTCTTGATCTATCTCTATAGATCTTTATGCCTAATATGTAAGTACCTTCACCGAGGTCTTTCATTGAAAAACTCTTATTCAAATATCCCTTTATGCTATCCAGAAATTCTATATTATTTCCAATCAGTAGTATGTCATCCACATATAATATCAGAAATGCTACAGAGCTCCCACTCACTTTCTTGTAAATACAGGCTTCTCTGAAAGTCTGTATAAAACCAAATGCTTTGATCACACTATCAAAGCATTTATTCCAACTCCGATAGGCTTGCACCAGTCCATAAATGGATCGCTAGATCTTGCACACTTTATTAGCTCCCTTTGGATCGACAAAACCTTCCGGTTGCATCATATACAACTCTTCTTCCAAAAATCCATTCAGGAATGCAGTTTTGACATCCATTTGCCAAATTTCATAATCATAAAATGCGGCAATTGCTAACATGATTCGGACAGACTTAAGCATCGCTACGGGTGAGAAGGTCTCATCATAGTCAACCCCTTGAACTTGCCAAAACCCTTTTGCGACAAGTTGAGCTTTGTAGACAGTAATGTTACCGTCAGCGTCAGTCTTCTTCTTGAAGATCCATTTATTCTCAATTGCTTGCCGATCATCTGGCAAGTCAACCAAAGTCCATACTTTGTTCTCATACATGGATCCCATCTCAGATTTCATGGCTTCAAGCCATTTTGCGGAATCTGGGCTCACCATCGCTTCTTCATAGTTCGTAGGTTCATCATGATCTAGCAGCATGACTTCCAGAACAGGATTACCGTACCACTCTGGCGCGGATCTCACTCTGGTTGATCTACGAGGTTCAGTAGTATCTTGTCCTGAAGTTTCGTGATCATTATCATTAGCTTCCTCACTAATTGGTGTAGGTGTCGCAGAAATAGGTTTCTGTGATGTACTACTTTCCAATAAGGGAGTAGGTACAGTTACCTCGTCAAGTTCTACTTTCCTCCCACTCGCATCTTTTGAGAGAAACTCCTTCTCCAGAAAGTTTCCGAACTTAGCAACAAAAGTCTTGCCTTCGGATCTGTGATAGAAGGTGTATCCAATAGTTTCCTTTGGATATCCTATGAAGACACATTTCTTCGATTTCGTTTCGAGCTTATCAGGTTGAAGCTTTTTCACATAAGCATCGCAGCCCCAAACTTTCAGAAACGACAACTTTAGTTTCTTGCCAAACCATAGTTCATAAGGCGTCGTCTCAATGGATTTTGATGGTGTCCTATTTAACATGAATGCGGCCGTCTCTAAAGCATAACCCCAAAACGAATAGCAGTAAATCAGTAAGAGACATCATAGATCGCACCATATCTAGTAAAGTATGATTACGACGTTCGGACACACCATTACGCTGTGGTGTTCCGGGTGGCGTGAGTTGCGAAACTATTCCGCATTGTTTCAAATGTACACCAAACTCGTAACTCAAATATTCTCTCCAAGATCAGATCGTAGAAACTTTATTTTCTTGTTACGATGGTTTTCAACTTCACTCTGAAATTCTTTGAACTTTTCAAATGTTTCAGACTTATGTTTCATTAAGTAGATATACCCATATCTGCTTAAGTCATCTGTGAAGGTGAGCAAATAACGATATCCGCCATGAGCCTCAATATTCATCTGACCACATACATCTGTATGTATGATTTCCAACAAATCTGTTGCTCTCTCCATAGTACCGGAGAACGGTGTTTTGGTCATCTTGCCCATGAGGCACGGTTCGCAAGTACCAAGTGATTCATAATCAAGTGGTTCCAAAAGTCCATCAGTATGGAGTTTCTTCATGCGCTTTACACCGATATGACCTAAACGGCAGTTCCACAAATAAGTTGCACCATCATTATCAACTCTGCATCTTTTGGCTTCAACATTATGAATATGTGTGTCACTACTATCGAGATTCAATAAGAATAGACCACTCTTCAAGGGTGCATGACCATAAAAGATATTACTCATATAAATAGAACAACCATTATTCTCTGATTTAAATGAATAACCGTCTCGCATTAAACAAGATCCAGATATAATGTTCATGCTCAATGCTGGCACCAAATAACAATTATTTAGGTCTAATACTAATCCTGAAGGTAGATGTAGAGGTAGCATGCCGACTGCGATCACATCGACTTTGGAACCGTTTCCCATGCGCATCGTCACCTCGTCCTTAGCTAATCTTCGTTTAATCCGTAGTCCCTGTTTCGAGTTGCAAATATTAGCAACAGAACCAGTATCAAATACCCAGGTGCTACTGCAAGCATTAGTAAGGTACACATCAATAACATGTATATCACATATACCTTTGTTCACCTTGCCATCCTTCTTATCCGCCAAATACATGGGGCAGTTCCGCTTCCAGTGACTATTCTTCTTGCAGTAGAAGCACTCAGTTTCAGGCTTAGGTCCAGACTTGGGTTTCTTCTCTTGAGAAGCAACTTGCTTGATGTTCTTCTTGAAGTTCCCATTCTTCTTCCCATTGCCCTTTTTCTTGAAACTAGTGGTCTTGTTAACCATCAACACTTGATGCTCCTTTTTGATTTCTACCTCCTCAGCTTTCAGCATTGCGAAGAGCTCGAGAATAGTCTTATTCATCCCTTGCATATTATAGTTCATCATGAAGCTCTAGTAGCTTGGTGGTAGTGATTGGAGAATTCTGTCAATGACGCAATCATCTGGAAGATTAACTCCCATCTGAATTAAGTGATTATTATACCCATACATTTTGAGTATATGCTCACTGACAGAATTGTTCTCCTCCATCTTGCAGCTATAGAACTTATTGGAGACTTCATATCTCTCAATCCGGGCATTTGCTTGAAATATTAACTTCAACTCCTGGAGCATCTCATATGCTCCATGACGTTCAAAACGTCGTTGAAGTCCCGATTCTAAGCCGTAAAGCATGGCACACTGAACTATCGAGTAGTCATCAGCTTTGCTCTGCGAGACGTTCATAACATCTGGTGTTGCTCCAGCAGCAGGCCGGGCACCCAGCGGTGCTTCGAGGACGTAATTCTTCTGTGCAGCAATGAGGATAATCCTCAAGTTACGGACCCAGTCCGTGTAATTGCTACCATCATCTTTCAACTTTTCTTTCTCAAGGAATGCATTAAAATTCAACGGAACAACAGCATGGGCCATCTATCTACAATCAACCATACATAAGCAAGATACTATCAGGTACTAAGTTCATGATAAATTTAAGTTCAATTAGTCAAATTACTTAAAGAACTCCCACTTAGATAGACATCCCTCTAATCCTCTAAGTGATCACGTGAACCAAATCAACTAAACCATGTCCGATCATCACGTGAGATGGAGTAGTTTCATTGGTGAACATCACTATGTTGATCATATCTACTATATGATTCACGCTCGACCTTTCGGTCTCCGTGTTCCGAGGCCATATCTGTATATGCTTGGCTCATCAAGTATAACCTGAGTATTCCGTGTGTGCAACTATTTTGCACCCGTTGTATTTGAACGTAGAGCCTATCACACCCGATCATCACGTGGTGTCTCAGCACGAAGAACTTTCGCAACGGTGCATACTCAGGGAGAACACTTCTTGATAATTTTAGTGAGAGATCATCTTATAATGCTACCATCAATCAAAGTAAGATAAGATGCATAAAAGATAAACATCACATGCAATCAATATAAGTGATATGATATGGCCATCATCATCTTGTGCCTGTGATCTCCATCTCCAAAGCACCGTCATGATCACCATCGTCACCGGCGCGACACCTTGATCTCCATCGTAGCATCGTTGTCGTCTCGCCAATCTTATGCTTCCACGACTATTGCTACCGCCTAGTGATAAAGTAAAGCATTACAGCGCGATTGCATTGCATACAATAAAGCCACAACCATATGGCTCCTGCCAGTTGCCGATAACTTGGTTACAAAACATGATCATCTCATACAATAAAATTTAGCATCATGTCTTGACCATATCACATCACAACATGCCCTGCAAAAACAAGTTAGACGTCCTCTACTTTGTTGTTGCAAGTTTTACGTGGCTGCTACGGGCTTAAGCAAGAAACAATCTTACCTACGCATCAAAACCACAACGATAGTTTGTCAAGTTGGTGCTGTTTTAACCTTCGCAAGGACCGGGCGTAGCCACACTTGGTTCAACTAAAGTTGGAGAAACTGTCACCCGCAAGCCACCTATGTGCAAAGCACGTCGGGAGAACCTGTCTCGCGTAAGCGTACGCGTAATGTCGGTCCGGGCCGCTTCATCCAACAATACTGCCGAACCAAAGTATGACATGCTGGTAAGCAGTATGACTTATATCGCCCACAACTCACTTGTGTTCTACTCGTGCATATAACATCAACACATAAAACCTAGGCTCGGATGCCACTGATGGGGAACGTAGTAATTTCAAAAAAATTCCTACGCACACGCAAGATCATGGTGATGCATAGCCACGAGAGGGGAGAGTGTGATCTACGTACCCTTGTAGATTGACAACGGAAGCGTTTGGTTGATGTAGTCGTACGTCTCCACGGCCCGACCGATCAAGCACCGAAACTACGGCACCTCCAAGTTCTAGCACACGTTCAGCTCGATGACGATCCCCGGACTCCGATCCAGCAAAGGGTCGGGGAAGAGTTCCGTCAGCACGACGGCGTGGTGACGATCTTGATGTACTACCATCGCAGGGCTTCGCCTAAGCACCGCTACAATATTATCGAGGACTATGGTGGAAGGGGGCGCCGCACACGGCTAAGAATATGATCATGTGGATCAACTTGTGTGTCTCTGGGGTGCCCCTGCCTCCGTATATAAAGGTTCAAGAGGGGGAGGCCGGCCGGCCACCATAGGGCACGCCAGGAGGAGTCCTACTCCCTCCGGGAGTAGGACTTCTCCCCCACTCCTAGTTGGAATAGGATTTGCGAGGTGGAAAAGAGAGAGAGAGAGAGAGAAGGAGGGGGCGCCGGCCCCCTCTCTCCTTGTCCTATTCAGACTAGGGGGGAGGGGCGCGCGGCCCAGCCCTGGCCGCCTCTCATCTTCTTCCACTAAGGCCCATATAGCTCCCAGGGGGTTCCGGTAACCTCCCGGTACTCTGGTAAAATCCCGATTTCACCCGGAACACTTCCGATATCCAAACATAGGCTTCCAATATATCAATCTTTATGTCTCGACCATTTCGAGACTCCTCGTCATGTCTGTGATCTCATCCGGGACTCCGAACAACCTTCGGTACATCAAAACATATAAACTCATAATATAACTGGCATCGAAACCTTAAGCGTGCGGACCCTATGGGTTCGAGAACAATGTAGACATGACCGAGACACGTCTCCGGTCAATAACCAATAGCAGAACCTGGATGCCCATATTGCTCCTACATATTCTACGAAGATCTTTATCGGTCAGACCGCATAACAATATACTTTGTTCCCTTTGTCATCGGTATGTTACTTGCCCGAGATTCGATCGTCGGTATCCAATACCTAGTTCAATCTCGTTACCGGCAAGTCTCTTTACTCGTTCCATAATACATCATCCCGCAACTAACTCATTAGTTGCAATGCTTGCAAGGCTTAAGTGATGTGCATTACCGAGAGGGCCCTGAGATACCTCTCCGACGATCGGAGTGACAAATCCTAATCTCGAAATACGTCAACCCAACATGTACTTTTGGAGAAACCTGTAGAGCACCTTTATAATCACCCAGTTACGTTGTGACGTTTGGTTGCACACAAAGTGTTCCTCCGGTACACGGGAGTTACATAATCTCATAGTCATAGGAACATGTATAAGTCATGAAGAAAGCAATAGCAACATACTAAACGATCGGGTGCTAAGCTAATGGAATGGGTCATGTCAATCAGATCATTCAACTAATGATGTAATCCCGTTAATCAAATAACAACTCTTTGTCCATGGTTTGGAAACATAACCATCTTTGATTAACGAGCTAGTCAAGTAGAGGCATACTAGTGACACTCTGTTTGTCGATGTATTCACACATGTATTATGTTTCCGGTTAATACAATTCTAGCATGAATAATAAACTTTTATCATGATATAAGGAAATAAATAATAACTTTATTATTGCCTCTAGGGCATATTTCCTTCATTACATTGAAAACAATATTGGTTTAACGTGTCCTTACTTTTAACAGTGCGAATGCTACATTTTACCAGTGGCATTACATAAGAGTGGCTCGGGGCAACAAACATCAGAACAGGATATCTGTGTTGGTCCCATTTTTGTTCGATATAGCCACCTTATACTATGTGAGAATAGCAAATCTAGTGTTGGACTTACTCTGTTGACTTGTCCCCCAGTCCCCACTTTATTTCCTTTTTCAACCAATAGATCGGGTTTATATTGAGTTTGTACTGCATTTCCCTTTATTTCCCTATTAGACCAAGAGACCAGTTGGATAGCCGGTCTCTGTAACTTTTTGCCCCCATTATTTCCTCTTTCAACCAAGTCCTAGATTCAGGTAACAAATCTTCACCCACCCCACCCCCTTTCTTCCTTGTTTGAACCAAGTAGTACTAGATTCGAGTGCATGAACTAGTTTTACCACTTAATAGTAAAAATTTAGGTGGATTTCAAACAGCCGATCGATCCTATCTACGAGGGGGCCTGAGAAATAGTAAAAGATACACTACATCAGGAGCTCGGGAAGTAGAGCAAGGCTGGTTTCGAAGGAAATTATACCTGAGGGTCGCCGGGATGTCGCTAGGTGGGCGGCGGGTGGCTGGATCTGCCCACACTATGGCAGCGGGGAAAAAGGGGTCGGAGGCCCTCCCTAGCCAGCGGTGCTTGGGAGAGAATGGCAAGGCACACAGATCGGGACGCGCCGGAAGTGGGTAAGAGCCGTCACCGAGGACGACCGCGTGAAAGTTGCACCTTCTCACCTTCCTCGGCGGAAAGGATCCGGCTGGATCTGTGACCAGCGGTGAGCAGAGAGAGAGAATGTGGCCACTGCTGTCGTGTTTAGATCTAGAGAGGACAAGACAGTGTGAAGAGAGCAATACTAGCAAGCAAGCGCGGAGGCTCCTACCTATATAGTGGAGTACTAGTAGTTTTCTTTTGTCTACCGGAGCCGGCTTGACCTCGTCAATCTCTGCCGAGAAGTCTTCATGCACGTGCCCCGGAGGCGCAATTGTCGTCATTTTGATCTGAAGCACTGGTTTATAACCTATAACACAAAAAAATGCCACATGACAAGAAACCATAACCTCACTGCCCAAAATAGACAACAACATGAATCCCGACGGACAAACTAGACGAGGATCAAAGCTCAAATTAAAGATAAACTCATAGAAAAGGGGTCCATCGATAGATGCCCTAATTAACATAGCTGGCTTGACCTAGATGGTAGCCAAGTAGTCTTCATGCATGTCCCCCAATGACCAGCGCCTTGGAGGAACTCAGTTTTCGCTGTTTAACCCTCACAGTGATGTGAAGCACATGGCACCTAATATTGCGAGATGACAAGAAACCTTTTTTAGATTTCTCATCAGAACTACAACCATGTACAACACAGCCTGCATGATATGTAGACGATAGCCAATCCAGACGTGTCTACTGGAGTCTGGTCACATGCAAGGACGAACTGATCTTCTGTGTCATGCAAGGATCGCCCAGGCACCAACTTCTGTACAACACTTCTCTAGTACTATCGATCGTCTCTCTCTTCTATTAACTCACCTGACTTGTGGGGCCGGGGCATGTGCCTATGGTCGATTCTCAATTACGGTCCCACATGTGTGTGCGAATGCAATATGATGCGCGTTCCATTCGAAGAGCGGCGTCCCAGACCGACCGACCGTCTGGGTGCGACGCGAACGCAATGGGCGTGTTGTATACTCTGTACATGTGTACCATCGTTTTCTTGAGGCTTTGCTCCATGGCGCAATCCATGGATACAAAATTATTATACTATCATATTTAAAAGTCGAGGGCGGGGCTTTTCCCACATGGTAGGTGGGGCAATTTCTCCTAGTCCGTTCGACAAAGACGCGAGAAAATGAGGGAGTAGGCTACTGAAACGTAGGGCTGTGTGATTTGACAGTGAGTTACTGCTGGATAGGTGGGGCCCCGTGCTTTGACTTGCCATTATCATTTTAACTGCGGCGCAACGACCGGCGTGAGTCTCCCAATTCCTAACCACCTCCATGGTATACATGTGCCTCTCCCAATGCTCCACCATGTGGAGGCTGGCTCTTGCATGAGAGCCCACTCCTCCACTTTTTCCTTACCTATTTCCTCCACATATGCAAAAATGCCATGTAAGCGGGCTTATAGCCCACTATTGTACTTGCTTGTACAGGTGCTAAGCCTGCCACATAGGCATAAAGTCTGACGTGGCAAGGAAATTAAGAAGAGAGAGACTAGTTTGGTGACCTCGGGAAGAAACGGTGCTAAGCGCGTGTACCTAGGTGAAAAGACAATTTTGAGTCTATAGCTAATTAAATGAAGCAAACTTAGTAACAAAAAACTAAGCACCTATGCATTGGGGAAAGCACCATTTCATTGGAAGAGGTCACTCCTTGGCAAATGCAATAAATACTACGAAGAAAGAGATAGAGAGAAGTAAAAAAATACTCCTATAGCCAACCTTATAGCTAACCTTGTTGTATGAGTGACTAAGTGATGACTATGTATGACATGCCAACATCAGATAGCCTAACGCACCATGTTAAATCTCCAAGGGCGCGACCGCGCGAGTGAGGCGACGGTCGTGGTAGGCGCCACCATGATATGGGCTGCTGGCAGCCCTTGGATCTGAGATCAAATGGTCGCATGCTAAGTTGCTGAAAATTTGTAGAATAACCCTCCAGGATAGGATATTCACCCATAGGTCTAGAATCACGCCATGCAACCGTTCGATCTCAGATCCAAGGGCTCTCGGAAGCCCGTATGTCGGAGTAAAAAGCCATGGGTAGCCTAGCCGGCTTCCCCTGGCCCTTCTGAAAAAATTACGAGCCCATCTGGCTCTCAAGAATACAAGACATGGGGCCGCCTTCCCCTTGTTGGCTGTCACCCAGACCGGCTATCGGAAGGCGGCCCGACTTTAGCCCTCGCGAAGAAAACCACGGGAGGGCCGACTTCGAGAAGCCGGCCGCGAGAAGGCCAACTCCAAGAAGCCGGCTCCCACAAAGTGGTCGAGACCGTACCCTCAAAGTTTGCATCCACCAAATGGCGATGCGACGGGGCGTGGTTACAGTGAAGCCTGCCACCCCCGAATCCCAGAGCACGACCGGCACAGTGCGTCGTATGGGTTGCCATGACCCGTTCGGCGCAGCACTGTTGCCATGTTGACCCTGATGTCATCCACGATGGACTACCAGTACAGCCCGCGGGCGGTGGGGCCCTACGGGCAGAGAGAGACCCGAAGGCGGCCACGCCTCCCCCAGTCGGCCCAAGACAGAGCTGGCTCCCCGCAGCCGGCCTGCCGCCTCCCTCGAAGGAGACGCCCCATTAAGGAGACAAGACGTTGTGAGGCTACAGCAATCGCCCGCCGGACGGCGGCACTGTAGCCACGCCTACCCCGACGAAGCCCACGTCATCAAGATAGAGCAACAGTAACCAGCCGCCGACAAGGTCCTGGACAGTGGGGCATGCCTGTCGACCAAGGGGCCGGCAGCCAGCGGGACCCACCAGTCGGCAGGCCCCAGCAGTCGGCGCAGAAGCCGGCGAGCGCAGTCACAGACGGCTGGGCCCTGCGCCCAGTCGCATTACCATTGTACCCCCGGGGGGTAGGCCTATATAAACCCCCCGGGGCACCCATGCAAAGGGTTGATCCTAGCTAGTTCTAGACACCACACAAGGAGAAGAAGCAAGCAAGCCGTGCCCTTCTTCCTCCTCTCACAAAACAACTCTAGGAGCATCGTGTAGCTACTTGTTCATCTAGTGATCATGCGAAGACCCCGCAGAGCAGCAGTAGGGGTGTTATCTCCACGGAGAGCCCCGAAACTGGGTAAGATTCGCCAGCGTGCATGTCTTCACCTCATCCCGTTTCTAGGCACCGGCGATGTTTTACTGGCTCCCACAATGATAAGCCACCTGTTGGCATATGTCGCACCTACCACCCGACATTTGGTGCCCACCGTGGGGCCAGGTGCACCATCGTCCGGAGACCTGTTCTGGACGGGAACCCTCTTCCTCCCCAGCAAGCGTAGCCAGCCCGGCACGCCCGATGGCGCTTGCCACGACGCGCTGCAAGGCGTCACCAGCATCTGCGCAACGAGCAGCCTCGCTGATCTCCTCGACGAAACCCTCATCTCCGACGAGCTCGCCTCCGATGCGGGCACCCACCACCTCGCCAACCTCCTCGACCAGCTCCATGTCTCTGGCGAGCCTGCCGTGGATTTGGAGTCGGTTGGCTCCACCGACCCGATGCCTGTCGACTCCGACACGGCCTCACTCGACACCTTCCCCACCAACGTCGCGATCTACAACGACCCGCTTCCCTGGACCGATGGCTGCGACACTGTCACCACCGAGGTGATGGTCATCGGCCACGGCGGCATGGCTGACGAGAGCGCCCACGACGCCCCGCATGCGGCGGTCCATGACTTGTCCATCCCGCTCCCGGCTGATGCCAACGACGAAGCACTGGAGGCACGCCGCCTCGCTCTCCTCGCGGAGGGCCTGAAGCTGGCTTCCATGAGACGCCTCACTGAGGCCTACCAGCGCGAAGCTGACCGCGCCGCCTTCGGCACGCCGGCCCCGGGCGGGCCAAGCCGGGCCGGCATTGTCAAGAAACGCGGCACTGTCATCGCCGACACGCTGGGAGTCGACCGCCCGTCCTATGCCACTCCACTCGAGAACTTGCGTGCCGCCCAGGGGGTTGTAGATGAGTTGGACGGATTGGAGGCCGAAGAACTCCCCCACATGACCAGGCACATCCAGCAGCTGATTGATGTGGCCGCACGGCGGCACGAAGCCGACACCCGCGCGGGAAGCCCTCCCCCGCGCTGAGATCACGGACACCGACTACGAGCAACACATGCGCGCGGCGCGAGAAAGAGCCGGCTGCCAGCCGAAGTCGGACCCGAATCTCCATCGAGCGAGACGCAGAAGGCCATCCCCGAGCCATGGAATGGCGGGGCAACCCGCCTCCGCCTTGGCCCCGTGGGGAGACATATCCCACCCCGCCGCCTATGGCGCATCCGACTCTCAGCAGCCGACTAGGTCGCCGCGAAGGAGTCGGCAAGATCGACGCCCGCCATCGGATCGACCGCCTGGCGCGATCCCTGGCGCTGGAAGAAGAAGACGATGTCGGCCCGCCATGTTTCGGCCCCCGCATCTGCGACGAGCCTTTCCCCAATGGGTTCTCGCTCCCAAGAGACACGCCCAAGTACAACGGCTCCATGAAGCCGGAAGATTGGTTGATCGACTACTCCATGGCGGTTAGCATAGCCAACGGCAACGGGTGCGTTGCCGTGAAGTACGTGCCCCTCATGCTGCAAGGCACGACACGGACCTGGCTCAACAGCCTCAAGCCCTTTAGCATCAACATCTGGCTAGATTTCACTGAAGCTTTCATCCGCAACTTCACCAGCACCTACAAGCGGGCTCCCAAGCCTAGGCAGCTCTCCTTGTGCGTGCAAGGCCCAGCCGAGTCCACTCGCGACTACCTCACGCGTTGGGTTGAGCTCCGCAACTCTTTTGAGGGGGTGCATGAGGTGCAAGCCATAGAATACTTCACTGCAGGGTGCCGAGAAGGTACCCTCCTCAAGCACAAGCTCCTCTGCGATGAGCCGACTACCCTCGATGAGCTTCTGGACATAGCAGACAAATACGCCACCGCCGACTCTTCGATGAAGACTGAGCTCCGGGTAGACGCGTCCGGGAAAGTACTCAACCCGGCGCCCAAGACGCCGGCAGGGGATTCTGGCCGACGCCCACACCCGAACGATCACAAGCGCAAGGGCCCTACGCCGCCTCCCGCCAGTCGGCAGGTGGCCACAGTCGAAGACGCGCCACCTATAGGGCGGCCCGCACCCAAGAAACCCAAGGGCGGCCGGCCGGCTTGGCAGCCGGCCTTCTCCTATGAGCAAACTCTCGACGCCGTCCAACCACACAACCCGGAAGTGCCATTGGCTCACCCGAATCTCCAAAGGCGAAGGGCTCGCGCCGCCTCCGCCTGCCGGCCCGCCGCCTCCGGCTCCGCCGCCGCCGGCCGCTCGGCCCGCAGTCGGAGCCATGCACGATAAGTTCCCTGACGAGCATGCGACCTACATCGTCTTTACAAGCCAGCCCGAAGACCGGCGCGGCAAACGCCGAGAGCACCAAGAAGTCAGCGTGGCCGCTGCCAACCCCGCCGGACACATGCATTGGTCAGAAAAACCTATCAGCTGGAGCCGGGCCGACCACCCAGAGGTGATGCCGTCTCTCAGCTCTTATGTGTTGGTCCTGGAAGCCACCCTCGTGACGGACAGACGCGCCGCCCGTTTCTCCCGTGTGTTGATAGACGACGGGAGCAGCATCAACATCCTGTACCGTGACACCCTGGAGAAGCTGAATGTCAAGACGAAGCAACTCATGCCTACTCGGACAGTGTTCCATGGCATCGTACCCGGCTTGTCCTGCGCCCCCATTGGCAAGATTAAGATTGATGTACTCTTTGGTGACAAGGAGCATTTCCGCCGGGAAGCAATCTGGTTTGAAGTGGTGGACCTGGAGAGCCCCTACCATGCGTTGCTTGGGCAACCTGCCTTGGCCAGGTTCATGGCGGTTCACCACTATGTATACCTCAAGATGAAGATACCGAGTTCCAAGGGCGTCATCACCATAGCCGGCGATTACAAGAAGTCCTCCGAGTGCGCTGCCGCCAGCAGCCGGCTGGCCGAGTCCCTTGTGATTGCCGAAGAAAAGAAGATGTTGGAACGTGTCATGGCCATGGCCGGCAAGCAGCCGAACCTGTCCCCCGATCCCAAGGAGTATGATGCCCAAGGATCTTTCCAGCCGGCCAAAGAAACAAAGAAGATACCCCTTGACCCCGAGCACCCTGAGAGGTTTGCCTTCATCGGGGCAAGCCTGAACAGCAAATAGGAAGGCGAGCTCGCCAATTTCCTTCGTGAGAATCGGGACATCTTTGCATGGTCTCCCAAGGACATGCCGGGTGTTCCGAAGGAATTCGCCGAGCACAAACTACACGTCCGAGAAGACGCAAAACTAGTCAAACAGCCCCTCCACTGACTATCGGAGGAAAAGAGAAGGATTGTAGGGGAAGAGATAGCCCGGTTTCTGGCAGCCGACTTCATTATGGAAGTTTTCTTTCCAGAGTGGCTCGCCAACCCGGTCCTCATGCTAAAGAAGAACAACAAGTGGCGCATGTGTATAGACTACACAAGCCTCTACAAGGCCTGCCCTAAAGATCCCTTTGCCCTGCCGAGCATTGACCAAGTGATAGACTCCACGGCCGGATGCAAGCTGTTGAGTTTCTTGGATGCTTACTCAGGATACCACCAGATAAAGTTAGATCCGGCTGACCGCCTGAAGACCGCCTTCATCACGCCATTCGGAGCCTTCTGCTACCTGACTATGACATTTGGCTTGAGAAATGCCGGTGCCACTTTTCAGCATTGCATGCAGAAGTGCCTCCTCAAGCAACTCGGCAGAAATGCTCATGTCTACATAGACAACATTGTGGTGAAGATGGAGAAGCGCTTCACCTTGCTGGAAGACCTCAAAGAAACATTTGAGAACCTACGCCGGTTCCAAATCAAGCTCAACCCCAAGAAATGCGTGTTCGGAGTGCCAGCCGGCCAGCTCCTAGTCTTCCTGGTCTCCGAATGCGGCATCGAATGCAACCCAGTGAAGATCAAGGCCATCGAGAGAATGGCGATTCCCACCAAGCTTTGAGACATCCAGAAGTTCACCAGATGATTGGCCTCCCTAAACCGCTTCATCAGCCGGCTCGGAGAGAAAGCTCTCCCCCTCTACCGCCTCATGAAGAAGGCCACTCACTTTGAGTGGAATGACTAGGCCGACCAAGCTTTTCACGAGCTGAAGAAGATGCTGGCCACGCCGCCTGTCCTAGCGGCGCCGACTAAGAAAGAGCCCATGCTCCTCTATATTGCCGCAACCAGCCGGGTGGTCAGCACCGTCATCGTAGTCCAACGCCCAGAAGAGGGCCGAGCCCAGCCAGTCCAGAGGCCAGTGTACTATTTGAGCGAGGTACTATCCGCCTCGAAGCAGAACTACCCGCACTACCAGAAGATGTGTTACGGCGTATACTTCACCGCCAAGAAGCTGAAGCCCTACTTTCAAGAGCATCCCATCACGGTCGTATGCACCGCCCCGCTGGCCGAAATCATAGGCATGCGGGATGCATCCGGACGGGTGGCGAAATGGGCCATCGAGCTGGCCCCTTACACGATCTTCTACCAGCCCCACACCGCCATCAAGTCCCAAGCACTGGCCGACTTCCTCGTCGACTGGGCCGAGACCCAGTACTTGCCACCGGCTCCCGACTCCACCCATTGGCGCATGCACTTCGACGGGTCCAAGATGCGCACCGGCTTGGGAGCCGGCGTCGTCCTCACCTCTCCCAAAGGCGACAAGCTCAGATACATGCTGCAGATTCACTTTGCCGCTTCCAACAATGTAGCCGAGTACGAGGCGCTCATACACGGGCTCTGGCTTGCCAAGGAACTCGGCATTCGCCGGATCCTCTGTTATGGCGACTCGGACTTGGTGGTCCAGCAATCATCCGGCGACTGGGACGCCAAGGACGCAAATATGGCAAGCTACCGCTTCCTTGTTCAGCAAATCAGTGGATACTTTGAAGGATGCGAGTTCCTCGAGGTACCGCGAGCCAACAACGAGCCGGCCGATGCCCTGGCTCGAATAGGCTCCACTCGGCAAGCAATACCAACCGGTATCGCTCTACAACGCCTCCTCAAGCCGTCTCCAGAGTCTGACTCTATCTTCGTGCCGCCTGACCCCGACGCGGCCGGGTCTGGCTCGAAGAACCAAGCAGGTGACCCGGGGACTTCAGCAGTCGGCCCGGGGACTTCGGTAGCCGGCTCAGGGACTTCCGCAGTTATGCCTGATCCGGGGACTGCCACACCCGGCTCGGGGACTGCGATAGTTGGCCCGGGGACTGCACCAACATGACAGCCGGCGGCCGACTCCAGCATTTCACCACCTAGCGCGCCCACCCTAGTGGCAGTAGCCACATTGGCAATAAGAGAAGTCACGGCTCCATCATGGGCTCAGTGCATCCTCAACTTCCTAATAAACCAAGATCTGTCGGCTGACGAAATAGAGGCAAGACAAGTCCAGCGCCGAGCCAGAGCATACACAATCGTCAACAGAGAGCTCATCAAGCGCAGTGTCACTGGAGTCCTCCAACGATGCGTCGAGCAAGAGAAGGGCATTGCAATCCTCAGAGACATCCACCAAGGAGAATGCGGCCACCCCGTGGCCTCAAGATCACTCGTTGTCCAAGCTTTCCGCCATGGTTTCTTTTGGCCGACTGCTTTGGATGACGCCAAAGAATTGGTTAAACATTGTAAAGGGTGCCAACTCTTCAGCTCCAAGCAACAGATGCCGGCTTCGGCACTCAAGATCATTCCCCTCACCTGGCCCTTCGCCGTTTGGGGACTGGACATGGTGGGCCCATTCAAGACGGCGCGCGGCGGCATGATGCATTTGCTCGTCGCCGTGGACAAATTCACCAAGTGGATTGAGGCAAAGCCGATCAAGAAGCTGAATGGGCCGACTGCCGTGACATTCATCGCAGATATAACAACTCAGTATGGCGTGCCACATAGCATCATCACCGACAATGGCACAAATTTTGCCAATGGAGCCTTGGCACGTTTCTGCGCAACGCAAGGTATCCGGCTGGACATAGCGTCCGTTGTCCACCCGCAGTCAAACGGCCAGGTCGAGCGAGCCAACGGCCTCATCCTTTCCGGCATCAAGCCCCGACTAGTCATACCACTGGAGCGTTCAGCCGACTGTTGGCTTGATGAGCTGCCGGCTGTCCTCTGGAGTCTGCGCACTACTCCAAACAAGTCAACCGGCTTCACTCCTTTCTTCCTCGTGTACGGTGCCGAGGCGATCATCCCAACCGACATCGAGTTCGACTCGCCCCGGGTAACCATGTACATGGAGGCGGAGGCCAAGGAAGCACGAGAAGACGGCGTCGACCTGCTGGAAGAAGGCCGGCTATTAGCCCTCAGCCGGTCTGCCATCTACCAGCAGGATTTACGCCGCTACCACAGTCGGAAGGTCAGGCCAAGATCCTTCCAAGAGGGCGACCTTGTGCTCCAGCTGATCCAGCAAACAGTCGGCCAGCACAAGCTCTCGGCCCCTTGGGATGGCCCCTTCGTCATCAGCAGAGCTTTAGGCAACGACTCCTACTACCTAATCGACGCACAGAAGCCCAAGGCATGCAAGAGAGACGACTCCGGCAAGGAGTCGGAACGACCATGGAACGCCAACCTCCTCCGAAGATTTTACAGTTGAAATGCAGTATGTACCACGCTAACTTTTGTACTAAGTACAAGACAATAGGCCCCTCGAGGAGAGCTCGGGGACTGCCATCTTTTATCTATGAATGAAGAGTATCATGCTTATGACCTTGTCATTTCATTTACTTGTTCCGTCCGGCACCGGGTTTGACTAGTCGGCCCGGGGACTGGCCGACTGGCATTATATTAGAAGTCCTACCCGTGGTCAGAGAAGTAGTGTGCCGTCACCCAAGCTTAACTCTTGCCAAAAGTCGCAGTTCGAAGAACCGGCTGTCCGGCTGGCAAGAGTTAAAAGCAGGAAAGGATGCCCACACGAAAAATGGCTAGGGACTAACGGACTAATATAACAAAAGCCGGTTTGCCTCCTACCACCGACCGACTACCAGAGTAGCCGGCCGGCCGGCTTCCATTCACTTCACTTCAATCCAAGAAAGCTTGAGTACTTGCCTCCCCAAAGAGGGAAGGCGGCAAAGGAAAAAGTATAAGGATAAAAAGCATACGTGAATGGAAACCAAACAAGCACACAATAATATTTACATAAAAGACCTCCAAGAGGCCAGCATTCAACATAGTTTGGATACACCCCCAGTGGGTGTAACTGCTAAAGCTTAATAAAATTGTTCAGAAGGCAACAAACAGGAAAAAACAAGGACGGCAGATTAAGCCAGCGGAACGACTTACGAGCCGGGCAGGTCGGTGGAGACGCCAGTGCCGGCTGGAGGAGTGGCCGGCTGGTGAACCTCGGCATGATCACCGCCTCCCGCAGAAGACGCGCTTGCGTGCGCCTCGTTGCTGGAGGCACGGTCAGCCTGAGGCCGGCCGGTTGTTCCACCGGCCGGCTCGATGTCTTCACCTTCCTCTTCTTTGTCGTCTTCGCCTTTGTCGCTGGAGGCGATCTCCTCTGCCGAGTCCTCGCCCACCGCCGGGTTCAGCCCGAACCACTCCTCCGGCTAGGCAACGCCGTCATCATTGATTTCAGGCGCAAAAATGCTGATGTCGGTGCACTCGGCGATCGTCGAAGCACGCTGAGCGATAGCCGGCCGCACCTCCTCTAGCTCTACGTCGGCCTCCAGCCGCCAGGTGCGCAGCTGGTCCAGTTTCAGCCTTGGGTACCAAGCTCTGACGAACTCCAATGCCCGCCCGGCTCCAAGCTGGGCCACCGACGCCTTCCAAGCTTCAAAGCGGCCGACCGCAACCTCCAGCCAGTCGGCAGTCCGGCTCGGGGTGCGGGGAATCGTCTCGCCGGGCCAGAGGGCGGCCAACACCTGCGCTCCGGCACGTTGGTGGTGGCGGAGCATACAATGAGCCAGCTGCAGCCGCGCTTGGACCGCCAAGAGCTGCTCCTCAAGCGTCCAATTCGCGTCCAGCGCGATGTTGGCCCCCGCCTGACGGCGCACTTTGCGATGGGCCTCGATGGTTTGGGCAGCGAAGACGGAGTAGCCGGGAAAGTAGTCTGCACAGAGAACAAAAAGCAGCACAAGTCAGAACAAAAATCAGGCGGCCAGGGGCAGGCAAGGAGCGAGGAAGGCGGCTTATCGTCGACCAAGTCCTCAATGCGGCCGAAGCCTTCATCCAGCACTTGTCGGGTCTCACCCCAGCCCGCCGCCTTAGTCTCGAACTCGGCCTTCAGGGCGGCTTCGCTATCCTGCTCTTTCTTCAGGGCCTCCTTGTGGCTCTCCTCCTGGTCAGCCAGCTTCTTGGCCAGGCCATCACGCTCCAGGACCAAGGCGGCGTGCTCGGTTTCCTTGGTGTGAAGGGTGGCCTGCGCCTCGCTGAGCTGCCCCCTCAAGTCGGCATTGGCCCCTGCAAGCATGAAAGACAAAAGAAAAAACCAATGAGGAAAAAGTCGTCAGGGAAGATCCGACCCAACTGCTTAGCAGTCGGCCCGAATCTCGGGGACTACACCCAGTGGGTGCGCTGACGCGCCCCCACAGGAGATAAACAAGATCAAGTACTCACTTCGGCTGTTGACCAGGTCTTCGGTTTTCCGACCCAACTCCTGAGCCTGGGAGTTGAAGGCGGCAGCACGGGAGTTATGATACTCCTGCAAGATCAGACAGGAGGCGAGAGTAAGATAATCGTCAAGGAAGATCCGACCCGACTGCTCAGCAGTCGGCCCGAATCTCGGGGACTACACCCAGTGGGTGCGCTGACGCGCCCCCACGGAAGAAATCAAGAGAACAAAGCAACTAAGGATAGAAGACTTACCCGGATGGCGGCCCGCGTCGAAAGGAACTCCTAAGTGTACTGCTGCAGCAAGGCGGCCTGAGCTTGAAGCCGGCTCCGGACCTCTTGGGCCGCCATGTTCACCTTGCCCGTCCCCCTGCTGGGAGTCCACTCGGACGTGGCGGTGCTGGCAGCCTCCAGGGCCTCCGCCGTCCGGCCGGCGCCCGCAACTCGGCGTGGCTCCGGCGCGGCGGTGCCTCCCCCTGCGCGCCGGCGCATTACCGGCTGCACCTCGAGGCCGGCTCCGACCTCCGGCTCGCCCCCGGCCGGCTCCTTTGGCACCGCTGCCGATTGGCCGCCTTGGCCCGCTCCGGTTGGCGCTGCCGGCGGTGCCCTCTCCACGAAGACCACGGAGTCCTCCCTCCTCTCCATCAACGGCGGGTCTTGGCCGACTTCCTCCGCCAGGGGCAATGGGATGTTAGGGGCCATGGCACGGAGGGGAATGGCGAGCAACGGAGGCTGGTTATGCGAAACCTCCGCCTCCATCTCCGCGGCCGCCGCCTCTGCCTGGGCCTTGGCTGCTGCGTCGGCCTGCTCCTTCGCCGCCTGGGCGGCCGCTCGCTCCGCCGCCTCCCGCTCCTCCCGCGCCTCATGGGCATTCCGCTCCGTGGCCTCCCTGAGGTCGGTGCGGGGGTCCACGCAGCGGGAGCCTGAAGACCCTCCAGTCGGCCCAACTACGGAGCCGCCCGGACCCCGCTCAAGGGAAAGCGGCGCCCTGTCAGGCGAGCAAGGAAAGGTTTAGAAGAGTGTTCAATCGAACAGAACAATGGAAATTATGCGTCCAAGCATTCGATGACTTACGCTGAGATCGCCTGCGGCTGCTTCACCGCCTTGCGGAAACGGGCCGCCTTCGCGGCCGCCTCATCTCGCTTGGTGGCCACGGTGGAAGCCTTCGACTTCTTCGGCCGGCTGCCGAGGAGGATCGACGCGGCCCGGTGCTTCTAGGCGCCGCCACTGACAGCCGGCACGGCGGACGAGCCCGCGCCTTGATGATCAGGCGCCGGCTGGCGGCGCGGGGCGACTTCGACCTCTGCATCATCCGGCCAGTCCTCGAAGCCGGCAGTGAGCCCCGTGCCTCCGGGCTCGTCGTTGTCCCCCACGATGGCGTCTTCCATGGCGGCCGCTCCCAAGTCCGGGTCGTCGGCGTCGTCCACCGTGCAGTCGGGGACGTACTGACGCTCTATCCCTGCAGCCCCGGTCGTCGGCTGAAGGAGAGGGTTCTGCTAAGGGAGAACCGACTAATCAGAAGCCGGCTATCACGAGGCCGGCTGCCAACAAAAAAAGAGAGGAAAAACTTACCACGGGCAGAGGTTTGGCGTGAGAATACGGCGCCTTGCCGTATCGCCAATCCTCGGCAAGCTTGCAGTTGGAGATGTAATTCACCATGTACGACGCCTCCGAATTTGGCATCTCCCTGGTGCTTAGCCGGCTTGGGTCGAAGTGGCTGCTCATCTGACACATCATGTGGGCCGGCTTTGGAGAGGAAGCACCCGGCGCTCCACGAAGGCGGCCACCAAGTCGGCTCCGGTCAGGCCTTCCGACTGGATCATCACCCGGAGCCGGGAGACGGCTGCGTTCCTGGCCTGAGACAATGACCTGGACCGGAAGCTCCATGAGGGTTGCCTCCCAGCCGGCGGGCCGGCTACGTAAGCCGGTAGGTTGACGTGGTCGCCTTGCTGGGCGACGTTCTTCACATAGAAGTACGACTTCTGCCAGATCTTCACCGACTGGATCAGCGGGATGGGCGGGAACGGGTTGTTCTCGCCCGACCGCCTCATGGCGATGTAGGCCCCGCAAGGGGCAGGCACGCCCGCGACGACGGTGCCGAGTTTGCTCTGGAAGAATTCCCCCCAGAGCTCAAGCGTGGGGAGCACCCCCAAGAAACCTTCGCAGAGAGAGACGAAGGCCGACAGCAGCATCACCGCGTTGGGCGTGAGGTGATGCGGCTGAAGGTTGTAGAATTCAAGGAAGGAACGGAGGAACCCGCTCGCCGAAAGGCCGAAGCCGCGCAGGAAGTGCGAGCGGAAGACAACCCGCTCGCCCTCCTCCGGTGCCGGCGAAATCTCCCTCTCCGGCGCCAAGCGGACCCGCACGAAGTTGGTGTCGGGCAGGCGCCACGTTCGGTGGAGGAACTCAACGTGGTCTTCGTGGACGTTGGAGCCTTCCCACGAACTTGACAGCGCCATGGGAGCAAGACGATGTGGCGGCGCAGCGGCGCTGCGATGGGAGGTTGCGGCGGCAGCAAGAAGAAGAAGGAAGATGAGGAGGGGCGGAGTGAGGGAGAGCGTGCGAACCTATGTCTCTCCCCCTCCTTCCCCTACCTATAGGCTCGCGTGGCGGAGCCGAGGAGGCGTGGCATGGGGGAACATGGGGATCGACTGCGCCCACTCCCCCACGTCCCGTGATTATTGCGCCCTAATGGCGTAATAAAATCGCCACGGGAAGGCAAGCGGTCCGCATGGGCCACAAAAGATCAGCGCTCGGGCTGAGGCCTAGGAGTGGCGGGCTCGGGCCTGCGGCGGCGTCTCGTCGCGCGTGTGCCCTGGCAGGGTTTCACTGCCACGTGGCCCGCAGGAGGGCCCGCGGTCAGCTCGTGGACCGACCACGTTCCCACCTGCAAGACACGGAGCTTTCCAAAATCAGCATACATCAGCAAAGCCGGCTCCTCAGGGTAGGAAGCTGACCAAGCTTCTCGTCCCCCTGTCCGCCTCGAAGCTTGATCAGCTTCGGGGACTACTGTCAGAGTAAATAGCCATGGGTAGCCTAGCCGGCTTCCCCTGGCCCTTCTGAAAAAATTACGAGCCCATTCGGCTCCCAAGAATCCAAGACGTGGGGCCGCCTTCCCCTTGCTGGCTGTCACCCAGACCGGCTATCGGAAGGCGGCCCGACTTTAGCCCTCGCGAAGAAAACCACGGGAGCGCCGGCTTCGAGAAGCCGGCCTCGAGAAGGCCGACTCCAAGAAGCCGGCTCCCACAAAGTGGTCGAGACCGTACCCTTAAAGTTTGCATCCACCTAACGGCGATGCGACGGGGCATGGTTATAGTGAAGCCTGCCACCCCCGAATCCCAGAGCATGACCGGCACAGCGCGCCGTACGGGTGGCCATGACCCGTCCGGCGCAACACTGTTGCCATGTTGACCCTGATGTCATCCACGATGGACTACCAGTACGGCCCGCGGGCGGTGCGCCACTTCGGGCAGAGAGACATCCGAAGGTGGCCACGCCTCCCCCAATCGGCCCAAGACAGAGCCGGCTCCCCGCAGCCGGCCTGCCGCCTCCCTCGAAGGAGACGCCCCATTAAGGAGACAAGATGCAGTGAGGCTACAGCAATCGCCTGCCGGACGGCGGCACTGTAGCCACGCCTACCCCGATGAAGCCCACGTCATCAAGATAGAGCAACAGTAACCAGCCGCCGACAAGGTCCTGGACAGTGGGGCATGCCTGTCGACCAAGGGGCCGGCAGCCGGCGGGACCCACCAGTCGGCGGGCCCCAGCAGTCGGCGCAGAAGCCGGCGAGCGCAGTCACAGACGGCTGGGCCCCGCGCCCAGTCAGATTACCATTGTACCCCCAGGGGGTAGGCCTATATAAACCCCTCGGGGCACCCATGCAAAGGGTTGATCCCAGCTAGTTCTAGACACCACACAAGGAGAAGAAGCAAGCAAGCCATGCCCTTCTTCCTCCTCTCACAAAACAGCTCTAGGAGCATCGTGTAGCTACTTGTTCATCTAGTGATCATGCGGAGACCCCGCAGAGCAGCAGTAGGGGTGTTATCTCCACGGAGAGCCCCGAAGCTAGGTAATATTCGCCGGCGTGCATGTCTTCGCCTCATCCCGTTTCCAGGCACCGGCGATGTTTTACTGGCTCCCACAATGATAAGCCACCCATTGGCATATGTCGCACCTACCACCCGACACCGTATGATGGGAGAATGGAAAGCTTCGTATCACCTGTAATTTTCCCGACGCTTGACATGACATCGAAAGCCATTTAATTGGGCGTCGACTAGACATGACATATAATTGGGCCCCCATAGTACTGTGCATGAATCCATTTATGCACCAGGCAAGCCACTGACATGTCATTCGCACGTCCCACTCAGCATTTTTACAATCGAAAAACCGCTGGCAGTTCGCTCCTACTCGTCCAACGTCCTTTAACATTACGGCAGTTCACTCCTAGTCGTCCCGTCCTTTCACATTACGGCAGTTCCACTAATCCTAACCCTCCTCCCAAATCCATGGCGTCCCAAATCTCCATGATCAGCGGTGAGTACAAGGTTAGAACCATCACCGGCGATGAGTTTGACGTCATCTACATCTGTTCTTCCACGATGGTGAAAGGATGCCTTGCTCGCTTTAGACGCATGCATCTTCGAAAACTCAAATGATGACTCGGTCGCTGGGCTAGATGTTGAGTACACCACAACCCTAGACAAAGAGAAGAATCTAAAGGAGGAAGAGAAGATGAAGCATGCCATGATCCAGGTTTGTGTGCATGACTTATGCTTGGTCTACCACATATGCCATGCCGACGTTGAGTGCGAGGAATTTAAGAACTTCCTCAAGGGCGGCCGAGTCAAATTCGTTACTGTAGACTTGACGAACGACACAAGAGTCCTGGGTCAGATAGGCCTCAGTGTAGGCAACCCCTTCGACCTATAGAAGAATGGGCTGGTGCCCTCCCCTGATCAGCCTTCAATGCTGACCCTAGTAGGAGCCATGGTATATCCTTTGTACGGTAAACTGAAGAAACCTCCGCACATGTTTCATCGTGCATGGAAGTGGAATGTACTAGATATAGACCACATCCACTACGCTGCAATGGATGGCTACCTTTCTTTCAATATCTACAAGGGTTGGATGAAGAGTAGGAGCCAAGTGTGCGGTTCAAGCAAAGAAGTATCGGCCAAGAGGAAGAGGGACAAGGACGAAGTCGAGGACGTGGACAAGGACTCCGAGTAAGGTGGCAGTGTCGTTACTCTTGGTGGTTCTAATGCAGTGTCTACCGGATTAGTTGCTTCGTTTAATTTCAGGTGTGCTTTGTTTTATTTGAGGGGTGTGTTGTGTTGAGCCCCCAGCAGAACTATGGTATGTTTCTTCTTGTGACTTTAACTCTTCAATACGTACATACTAGTATCTCTTACAGTTCATCTTTTAGTTGGTATAGTACTACCACTCGTTTCTTCACATTATATGCGTATAATATATATGGACAACATCATATAGCCAGCAGTTTAGTTGTCAAAGAATTTCAGGGTGCTTAGTTTTGTCAAAAAAATTAGGGTGCTTAGTTTTATTTGAGGGGTGTGTTGTGCTGGACACCATTATTGTGACTCAAATCTCTTTTGCCATGTTATAATGACATAAAGTGTGGGGCCTACTTGATCCCAACAGCGTTTTTATTTCCTTGTAAAATTATTCGCTTGGTTACTCCTGACAAGCAGGGCCACACTTATCATTGTGAGAATCGCCTTATTTTTGGCAGAGAACATGGTCAACCGGTTTGATGTGAAAATAACAATGTCTAATGGCATTTTTGGGCAAACATATAACTTAACGATGGCATTTTTGAGATATCTAATTGCATTTTTGAGCGGCCATCTCACGGATTGATGTTATTTTTGAGTAGTTGTAACTTCTAATGGCAAAATTGAGTAGTGATACACAACTACTGGCATAAATAATAAGAACCCAAGAATTAAATAGGTATGCTAATGTTTTTCATAGAATTTAGCACCCCATTTAAGCACGTACTAGCTTTTTTAATAGTACTATGTGCATAATTTGGCGATGAGCGCTCTTTGTATGTACCACTTTTTTTCTTTAATTGCATCTTGTTAGTTTTGCTCCATGGCGCAATTCATCGATACTACAACTATACAAAAGTATACTTTTTTAAAAGGCTAGAGGGAGGGGCAGTCTAGCTTGGTCGGTTTCAAGAGAGGCGAGGGCCTTTGTGATTTGACGGCTCATTACTGCTAGAAGGCGGGGCCTTGTGATTTGACTGCTCATAAAATGTGCCGATGACCTAAGGAGGAGCAAAGAACCGTGTGATATACTCAATTTTTCCACTGGAGTACGACGGAGGAGCACGAAACACGGCAGCACAGTGCCATATGGCGATAAAAATGATCTAATTTGCTAGTCATCTCATTGTTAGCATTGTTCTATTCATGCCTCGCAGGGAATGTGACACATGCGGAGAAACACCTGAAGCAAAAGAAGAAACACATGAGCAAAAGAAGAAGGAAGATTATCACACCAAAAAAAGAAGGAAGACGCACACACAAGTCTGGGGCGCTGCTCTCTACTACATGAAGGGTTGCTGGCCCCGGAGTCGTAACTGCTTCTTCATTGCCTCCATGACCTCCATCTCCTTGCGCATCTCCTCCACCATCTTCTTCATTCTGTCCATGACGCGGGATTTCTTGACGCGAGCCTTCATCATCTGTTCCACGGCCACATTACGTACCTTGACAACAGCTGGGTGCTCGATGCGAAGCTTCACCAACTCCTCCTTCTTTTCCATGACGAGGGCCTGCAACATCTTCATCAAGGAACTACTATTCTCATGCAGCTTCTTCCAGTCGGCGTTCTCTTCCTTCAGCAGTTCGAGCTCGTGGCAGAGCTTCGCCTTGTCCTCCTAAAGTTGCAGGATTTCACCGGTCGCCTTCTTCTCCGAGGCAATGCTCTTCTTCAGCAGCATCACCAAGCCGGCGGTCAACTCCCCCTACTCATTGAGCTTAGCGGGCATGTCATCGAGGCTCTCCTTCAACAGCTCCACCAAGTCGTGGATGAACTCCTTCTGCTTATGGAGGTGCTTATTGAGCTGATCGGGCATGCCAGCATGTTCGCCTCCGTGGCTAGGGCACTCCTGGGAGCCATCGCCTGCCCGTGAGAGATCTTTCGAGATCTCTGCGAGGCGGCGAGCCCTCTCTTTTTTTCCGCAGCCTTGATTGCCGCTCCCTTGTTACGAGTAGTTCTCGACTTAGAGCTCTGCACACTGGGAATGGAAAGGATGGACGTAGAAGAAGGACTTATGAGGAGGAAGGTAGAGTAATTTTTGGTTATGTAGTTCCCATTTTTATAACCTAAGTACTAGCACTAGTACTAAAACCTGCATAGTGGGAACACGTTCAGGTTTGGTACGTACTAGTAGGTGTGAGAAGGCTTGCACTTAATTGTAGCACTAGTACTTTGGAATGTGATGGGAACAGGGTAAAGATTAATTGATGGTTTTGGTTTCGAGGCCCGAAACGGCTCCCGATGAGTTTAGCGGAACATAAATTTCAAGTACTCCCTCCATCTCAGTTTAAGGCTTGTACGTGTATCTAGGTCGTCAATGTAACTTATATAAAATAAATTGTTTAACATAAAAAATAGAATATTTTAAGTTCAAATGCGGTCGCACAAGTCAGTAATGTAACTGGTCATACATGTCAGACCAAGCTGATGCGTGTCCCTTCGGTGAGACGTGGTTCCGACCGACCGTCTATTGGTGCGACCGGCCGTAAAGTATTATGCGATGGAGGCTTCGGTTGATTGTCACGACCAAGCATTCTAAAACTAGTGATAAATCAATTACCATCTTTTTCCAAATGACCAAGTATTTTCACAAGAATACAATACATATAGATGGAGTGATTGACAAGGTTCCAAACTGACATGGCGTTGCAAGTTCACTGCAGCAGCAACCGACTACTAGGTCACTGCATCGCTAGCGGGGAAGGAGGGCAGCTCACCTCGCCTACGATGCATGCCTAGTGATACGTCTCCAACGTATCTATAATTTTTGATTGCTCCATGCTATATTATCTACTGTTTTGGACATTATTGGGCTTTATTATCCACTTCTATATTATTTTTGGGACTAACCTATTAACCGGAGGCCCAACCCAGAATTGTTATTTTGCCTGTTTTAGGGTTTCGAAGAAAAGGAATATCAAACGGAGTCCAAATGGAATGAAACCTTCAGGAACGTGATTTTCTCAACAAACAAGACACGGGAGACTTGGACCCTACATCAAGAAAGAAAAGAGGAGGCCATGAGGTAGGGGGCGCGCCTGCCTACCCTAGGCGCGCCCTCCACCCTCGTGGGCCCCCTGTTGCTCCACCGACGTACTCCTTCCTCCTATATATACCTACGTACCCCCAAACGATCAGATACGGAGCCAAAAACCTAATTCCACCGCCGCAACTTTCTGTATCCACGAGATCCCATCTTGGGGCCTGTTCCGGAGCTCCGCCGAAGGGGGCATCGATCATGGAGGGATTCTACATCAACACCATAGCCCCTCCGATGAAGTGTGAGTAGTTTACTTCAGACCTATGGGTCCATAGTTAGTAGCTTGATGGCTTCTTCTCTCTTTTTGGATCTCAATACAATGTTCTCCCCCTCTCTTGTGGAGAACCATTCGATGTAATCTTCTTTTTGCGGTGTGTTTGTTGATTCCGATGAATTGTGGGTTTATGATCAAGTCTATCTATGAACAATATTTGAATCTTCTCTGAATTCTTTTATGTATGATTGGTTATCTTTGCAAGTCTCTTCGAATTATCAGTTTGGTTTGGCCTACTAGATTGGTCTTTCTTGCAATGGGAGAAGTGCTTAGCTTTGGGTTCAATCTTGCGGTGTCCTTTCCCGGTGACAGTAAGGGTAGCAAGGCATGTATTGTATTGTTGCCATCGAGGATAACAAGATGGGGTTTTCTTCATATTGCATGAGTCCATCCCTCTACATCATGTCATCTTGCTTAAGGCGTTACTCTGTTTTTAACTTAATACTCTAGATGCATGTGATAACCCACAAGTATAGGGGATCGCAACAGCTTTCGAGGGTAGATTATTCAGCCCAAACTTATTAATTCGACACAAGGGGAGCCAAAGAATATTCTCAAGTATTAGCAGCTGAGTTGTCAATTCAACCACACCTGGAAACTTAGTATCTGCAGCAAAGTGTTTAGTAGCAAAGTAATATGATAGTGGTGGTAACGGTAACAAAAGAGTAACGAAAGCAAAGTAATGTTTTTGGTATTTTGTAGTGATTGTAACAGTAGCAACAGGAAAGTAAATAAGCATAAACCAGTATATGGAAAGCTCGTAGGCATCGGATCAATGATGGATAATTATGCTGGATGCGGTTCATCATGTAACAGTTATAACATAGGGTGACACAGAACTAGCTCCAATTCATCAATGTAATGTAGGCATGTATTCCGAATATAGTCATACGTGCTTATGGAAAAGAACTTGCATGACATCTTTTGTCCTACCCTCCCGTGGCAGCGGGGTCCTAATGGAAACTAAGGGATATTAAGGCCTCCTTTTAATAGAGAACCGGAACAAAGCATTAGCACATAGTGAATACATGAACTCCTCAAACTACGGTCATCACCAGTAAGTATCCCGATTATTGTCACTTCGGGGTTACACTACAAAAAAATACACTTCCATGATGATACGTGTTTGTCACAGTAGGTCACTTTTTTGTCATGCATGTACATCCATGACAAATTTATGACAGAATCAAGATAGTCATACATGTGCTGTCGTAGAAGTTTTCCATGACATTACCAAAATTATCATCATAGAAGTGTCCACTTCCATGATGATAAATCGCGCGTCACAGAAGTGCTTTCGTCAAGGGTGACCGACATGTGGCATCCACCGTAACGGAACGCCGTTAAGCTATCGGGTCGGGTTTTGGATCCGATAACCCGTTAACAGCCCCGACCAATGGGGATTTTCCAGATGTAAAATCATCATTGGCTGGAGGAAACACGTGTCGGCTCATCGTTGGGACAGATGTCAACCACTCATTGGACGGAAGGCGCCTATGATACTTCGACATGTGGCACGGCCCAACACATGCCCATTCCTGTGAAAAGGCCTTACCGTTTGACTTGGTCAAAAGCTGGCAGGCCGGCCCATGGAAAGCCTGTTAATGGCATGTTCGAATATAGCCCATTTACAGCCCGCTAACCCAAGGCCCATTACGCCCTATCCGAAATAGGCCTAGTAGCGTCATTTGGGCCATCCAATATGATTCCAGCCTGTTTTCACTTCTGGCCCATGTATGGCCCATGACGTCTTTGGGCCCATATGAGGCCCTATGTAACTCTTGGCCTACTAACAACCCGTGGTGAAACTGGCCCGTAATGAATAGTGTATCACTTTACACCCATTAACGGCCCGTGGTAAAACTGGCCCGTAATGAACAGTGTATCACTTTATACCCATTGATGGCCCGTTATTCTGTTGGGCCGTTTCCAGCTCATGTTATCTTTCGTCCTTCTCAGAGCCCATTTATTCTTGGGCTCATTTCCAGCATTCGTTTACTTACGACTTGTTGCTGTCATTTTCTGCTTGTGGGCCAAATTCAGCCCATGGTTATAGTCGGCCCGTTTGTGGTCCGTTAATACGTTGGGCCGTTTTCATAGCATCATCAAATACGGCCTATTAACGATGGCCCGTTATGGTCGGCCCATGAACGGACGATTCCAACTCTAGCCCGTTTACGGCCATAATGCGGCATGTTATTGGCCCATGTTGGGCCATCGATCATACTGCCCGTATAAGGCCCATTGATGATACGGCTCGTAGAAAGCCCATTGTTTCTACGGCCCGTAGAAGGCCCACTGTTTCTATGGCCTGTAGAAGGCCCACTGTTTCTACGGCCCGTAGGAGGCCCAGTGTCACTACAGTAAATATAAGCCCATGGTTATTGTGGCTTAGTTTTAAAAAATAGGTTATTGTAGCCACTATCAAACCACAGAAAAAGAACTGAAATGACTAGAAGCAAACAAATAAACAAGACAACAAGGAAATAATTAAGCAAGCAACTTACGCTAGGCTATCACGGCTATCACATGTATTACATCCACTGGGCATCAAAGTTCACCACCAGTGCAAATAAACGTGCCGAAAAAAGAATATACAAAACTGAGAGCACTTCAGAAGGCACTAGGCCTGGCCAGGTCACACCCCCCCCCCCCAAACAGCTGAAGAAGCTGAGTAGACCTCAGTTGTGTCAACGATAGATGCATCAACACTAGATTTAAGGCATGATGGTGCGCACGATAGTCCTCTGACATCTTCATTGCATCTTTGACTTCAAGTCGGAGCTGAGCTGAAGCAAGCCTTTCCGCTTTAAGTCGAGACTGAAGAAGTCGAACTGATTGAGGCACCAACTGCACAGAGGTTGTCTCACACCTGCTGGTGAGTAGCTTCAACTCACTGTCTTCATCAAGACAGGACCTTGGGGTCATCTCGCTGTCCTCAAGATGGTTTGGCTCACTATCTTCCCTAAAGTTCTGTCTGGTGTAAGAGATACGAGTCTGAAAGAGAAACAAGGAGACACGTAACAGGTTTCACAATTATATAAGCAAATAAATGGATCTATTCTGCATAAGGAACATGTTTTTATAACTACAATTTGAAACTGGTAGTTGTTGCAAACATCCAATCAGATGTAAACAGCAAAGCAAACAACAGTGTTGGAAATGATGCCTACCCAATTCTATACTAGAACAAAGTTTGAAGGCTTGAGATGGATGAACTTACATTACATGTTAACACGGGCTGGACAAAGCCCTTCTCCATCTTGATGGAAGGATAATTCAATAAATGCCCCAAAGAAAATTCTTTATAAGCGTTGCCATTATTCTACATTTTGCAAAGAGTAAATATAGATCAAATAATATTGGAAGAAACAAAGGATAATGAAGCTCAGGTGCAGACTGATGATACATAATCAAATAGCAATTAATTAAGTACAGCGTTACAAGGCAAAAGGGAGAGAGGTACTGACGAGAGAAATGCAGAGCCCATTATTGTTTTGAGATCGTATGATCCTTTGAGCAAGGAGATTCATCTGAAATTAGTTTTCATACAAGAGAGAAGGTAAGGCACAAACAGAAATTTAGGAGTTCAAATTTTGAATTGATATCATAGACATCACCTGACGCTGGGCTCCCAGCTGTTTTAATAGGGGTTTGGCCACTGGAGTAGGGGTAAAGTGTGGTACAGTTGGGCCTGTGTTTTCTGTGGCTGCTGATCTATCTGATTTAACAGGTATCACTACCTTTTCCAAATACCTAGTTTGTACTCCTTGATGACCTGCACTCACCCTCTTCCTTTTGGACACCTATTATGAAAGAACAACATTTGACTGGAAAAACATAGTGTGACGACAGATGGAATAGGTACAGAAAATGGATAGGTATGGCATATACTCATATATGATGCTTAAACTAACCAGATGGTGTAACAAAGTAGAAGTAATGCAAGAGGTCAGAAGCAAAATATGTGCGACCAATACAACTTTGCAAAGTTAGAGCAAGCACCTTGATGGGTGAATAAGATAGGCCATCCTCCACCATGCCAAGTTTGTTAGGCAGTGGATCATTCTGCAATATTCCTCTCGTGCGCCCATTCTCATATTCATTTTGATAATGTTCAATATCTGACATGCATGAAAACATAAAAACAAGTGAGATTTTCTTTCTAATGCAGAAGTGATTCTAATGCAATAATGCCTCCCTGTAAACCCCTTTGTGTTATCTCTGCAATTCTTTTAAACGATGCCATGCATGCTGTAATTTATTGTGTGCATTAATATAATTGGCCTACTACTCAAAATATGAGAGCTCCAGAAGTGATGACACTCCGAAGATGATAGCTTCAACATATAGTAAAGAAGAACAAGTCGACCTGACCTGACAGATTCAAAATATACTAAGGGAGAACAACTCGACCTGACCAGTCGACCGCAAGAGAAGAGTATCATCTTAAAGAAGAGCAGAAGAGCAAGCAGATTGAAGATATTACAAGTCTTTTAATACAATGTCGGTTGGCCACCCATGATGAACCAGAGCACACAGAGAAGTACTATTCTTTCCGGTCTCTCCATATGTGGCTCACATGCATTTCGAAACTAAAGTAGGAACATTTGGCTAACCAATTAAACATCTCTCAGTTTTACTAATATCAGCAATAATATCATATATGAATTTGTACAACTAAGCTTGTTTAGCTCGATGGGTGGAGCAGTACTATTACGACACGAACCACATAGACTGATTGTAGTCATCATAAAATGGGGAAAACATAAGCATGATGAGTACAGTGTTGACCGTGGTAGTGGGATGGCAGATCTGAAGCTGCAAACCACGCAAAGGGTAGTTAGCAACCGATGTTTGCTTTGGAATAACAACTAAGATTTGGTATGGACAAGAAAGTACAGTCAACAAGTGACAAAGAAATGCAATTATGCTGTCTCTCTATATGTCGCGACATGCATTTGGAAACTCAAGTGGGACCTTTAGCTAACCAATTAAATGTGTCGGTTAACTAATATCAGTATCATATCACAATCATATTTGAACAACTAAGCTTTTGAATTCTGAGTGTTGTGTTGTTTAGCTTGAAGGGTGGAGTAATGCTAGTACGACAGAAAGTACCAACGCAGATCATAGTAGAGTAGATAAAAGGGGAAAACCCTAAGCATCAAAAGAAAAATCAGGAAAGTGGAACTAGCTGGACTAGTGGGTGGCGCACATGCTTTTCGAAACGAATATAGGAACATTAGGTGACCAATTAAACGTTCTCTGTTTTAGTGATATGAGCATCATATCAGATTCGTATTTCAACATGTAAGCTTTGGGTTGAGGTCTTGAGGAGCAGTGCTAGCACGACACGAAGCACCTACGATGATGGTAGTGAATATAAAGGGGGGAAACCATAAGCTTTACAAGTATAGTGCCCGTGCCATGGCGGATCTGAAGATGCAAACCAGACAAAGCTACTTCGCAACCAATGTTTGCTTCCAACTAGCCACTACGATTTGGTATGGACAAGAAAAGTACAGTAAACAAATTACGATCGATTTTCTGGGTGAGATCAATAACTTAAGCACATATGGAAGAGTACCACCTCTCTTGCGACGTCGTGTAGGCCTATGCTGATACGTTGAGGGTGCTGCGGGTGCGATGGCTGTCGGCGGCGGGGAAGAAGACTTTAGACGGCAGACGGCCGGGTCAGGGGATATATCCTGTTGCCGTGGACGAGGCGGTCGTAGGAGCGGCAACGGCAAGGTGGAAGACGGTGCCGATGAAGCGAGAGGAGGCGATGAAAGGATGCTGGTCCAGCGTCGTGGATGAGAGACGTCCATCTCTTGCAGTGGACGACGGGGTAGGGGTAGCGGCTCCGGCAAGGTGGAGGATGGGGTGGCGGACGGAGGAGGCTGGCTGCAGTGCGGAGGTTGTCGTGCCGCCGATGGTGTATGAATGGAGAAATGGAGGGGAGGAGGGATCTCAAACTTTGGGACGCGCTTCTCTGAAATGGGGGAAAGTTACGAACTTATCCCCCATTTAAAATTTCGGACATCACGTCGGTTGGGGATAGGACGGTAATCTCGCATCTCCCAAATATTTGCCGGTAACTATTTCAAGCGAGGAGAGGGTGTTTTGCCGCCCATGATTGGTGCCCATGTTGTATGAACGGGGCTGACAGGTAGGGCGATTGTGTCACATCTGATGGAAGTTACACATCTGCCCCTATTTAAAATATAAGCCTACATCGATTTCGGACGAGGAGAGTTTGTTTTGCCGCCCACCGTGTATGATTGGGGAAATGGAGGAAGAGACACATGTCTTTCGGACGAGCTTGAATCAAATGTGTTTTGCCGCCCACGTTTGGCGCCCACCGTGTCTGAATGGGCTCAGAGGCCGTCGTGTCACGTCTGATTGAAGTTACTAGTTTGCCCCTATCAACAGCAGTGTAAATCCTGTCGATAAGGATGTCAAGTGTCAGGGGTAGACAGTAATTTCCATCTCGCAATCACTTCCTTCTAGTAGCCCACAAATTATAGTGGGTGTTTAGCCGCTTCGTTCAAAACATGGGAGAATTAGCATTCACGTTTACCCTGGGACCTGGCAAACTAAATTTAAATCCAATTTGTATTCGATTACGAATATCCACAGATAATTATATGTTTTGTTATTTATTTCTTCAAAACCACAACAAAGATTTATTCCACCTTTATATATGATTATGATTTAGAAATGCCGTGATCTTCGAATTAAGTAGGTTGGATACACTCTGAGTCAAATAGTTATTTCATCCAATACAATATGCTCACACGACAAACAGTTCACCTTATGTCAATCATACAAGTTCTAAGGATTACCTCGCCTAAAAAATTCGGATCATTACAACACATGGACAACATAGGGGGTCTTGCAACATAATCCATTCGGAGACATGACACAACATGCAAGCACAATAATCTAATGAAAATTTGAACTGGTATCTAAAGAAGAACCGGGATTATCTTGGGCTTCAGATAGCAGAAACAGCAGGACCTCCTCCGTCTTCAAATGCAACATTCTTACTTCCTCCAATTCTTGGGTTGCTTGCATAATGCGTGCCGCTAATTCCGTAATTTCCAGCCTCAAGATAAATATTACCTCATTCATGGGAGCCACACCATCTCTTTCTGCCTCTAGTAGAGCCTCAAGCACTATAATATCTGTGCTCAGACTGCTCTCCGGCGGTGTTGCCTCTGAACTGCTACCATCTGGTAACATGGATGGCGCACTGCTTCCACAAATAGATTCTGGGGTTGTACATTGTGTCCTAGTGTGAACGGCATCCTGAAAGGTTTCCGCTGGACATCAGTAAGAGATAGTTATTGTATGATCCAGGCAGTAAGCTTACATGCTAAATGACGGACGAATTATTGCCGAGCATGGCAAACTATATTTAAATGGTTCGAAGCAGCATCAGCCGAAAAGAAATTAAAATGGTACGATGAAACTAGGGATGTAAGTGGCAAATAAACGAAATCCGCCAGTCCCATCTAGTTAGTTTTTGCTACCTCCCTAGTTCATTTTCCTCAAAAAAACAAAAACTCTTTTGAACTATCATACCACTAGTGGACTTTAATCGGGATTAAACCGGACCCAGTTGACATCCCTAGTTAAAAGGGAGTGTACAACCGCTATATTTAAGTTGCCAAGGCATCTAAGTAGTTGAAATAATCTGAGAAAGCAGTTAACAGTGTGGCCTCCTATAAACTACGAAGACAGTCATGTGATGAAGTTGAGAGGAAAAGTTAAGGACTCAAATGAAATAGGCATGCATTTCTTTACGATAGTACAACATGCACTGCTGACATATTGGCCAGCTCAGGTATAGCGTAACAAGAAATAAGCATTCGAATCAAGCAATACAGCAAAGCAGACAACTGAACTTTTTGTAATTCGGTAGGATTACACATTGAGGGCACAAGCCAAGAAAGCAGCCCACTCGCATTACATTTCACATGTACTAAAACACACTGGCTTACCATATGTTGCTGTGAAGCCTAGCTGCTGTTGCAATGTTCTTTGAAGATATCGTCAGCATCCCGTGGTTGCAAATCTAGTTGTTGTAGTTTATTCTGCACCATCTATTTAGGTAAAATTAATTTTAGTCGCATGCACTGGTCTGAATTGATCATCAATGGTTCATCTGAACTAATGAAAGAAGGGTGTGTGCATACACGACAATACTCCCTCCGATTCTTTTTACTTTGCATATAACTTTTTCTCAGTTCTCTCGTATTAGTCTGCGCGTTGCCGATTCCTAGCGCTGGTTTCCTTTTGTGCCCCGCCCCATCCGCCTCTGCCCTAATTAATTGGCAAATTAGTCCAGAAAAATTAAACCAGTGCCCTCCTTGGTATGCGGGTCAAGAGTTATTGTCACACCCTAGCTAGTCCATGCATTTGAGTGTGCATCATGTTTACTTTCATTAGAAACTTGAAATGGGGAAGGCAGAACCCCCAGCACCCCCCCCTGAAATCAACTAGGGTTTACTAAAAATAATTTCAATGAACCTGAAATGCCCTTCTAAAATGTTCACCCTCTTTGCCTTGGGTTGGAACCTCTGGGAAAATAGGTGCACATTTTTCTAGGTCAACAGAAGGTCACTGATTTAAATCTTAAATAATTGAATTTGGCAATTTAAATGCTATTAAATAATCTAAGTGCTCAAATAATGCTATAAATAATTGTTTGCTGTTAGGAATAATCCCAACAGGGCCCACAAATATTTTCAGGATTTTAGAAAGTGCCTAGGTATTTTAAATAAAGCCCTAAAGCTATAGAAAATTAGAAAAGGAAACAAAAATCAAAAAAAAAGGAGGAAGCAGCCCAGATGGCCAGCCCACCAAGGGCAGGGAGGTCTTCTTCCTCCCGCCAGGAGGACGCCGAGCGCGTGGCCGACGCACGCCCGGCCACCTCCTGCTTGCCTGGCTGTCCTCCCGTCGCCCTGGATCTTCCTCGCGTCGCCACGCACCTCCCCCGACCCCCTCTCACTCTTCCCCGTGCTTCTCCTCTCCTCTGTCTCGCTCTCCCCCTCTGTCCTGAGCGCATCGGAGAGCACCGCCATGCGCCACCGCGACCACCGCCTCCCTCTCGCCTCTTCGACGTGCCCACGAGGTCCGCCTTGTCGCCCTAGTCCTCTCCGCCAGGCCACGCGGCGCCAGACGCCCCCGAGCGCCTCCACGCTGTCGTCTTCAACCTTCGACGCCGGAGATCTCCATCGCCGCCTCGCTTGCTCCGGCCCCTCCCCGAGCTCGCTGATCTTCCCTGCGTGATCCTCGTGAGCCCCTGAACCGATTCCCCCTCTCTTTTTCCCTGTACGTCCGCTGTAGCCGTCATATCCGTCGAGCCCGAAGCTCACCACCGCCGTCCATGGCACCGCCGCGGCCACAGCTGCTGCCACCCGTGTCCGAGCTCATCAGCATGCTCAGCGCAACCCTAGGAGCACGATGCACTCACCATCTCCTCCCCGTAGCTCCGTTTTCATCGAAGGCCGAACCACGGCCGCCGCAAACCTCGGCGCCGGCGTCGATTCCGGCGACCATTTGGTCCAGCTCGACCACCCACACACGCGGCTTGAAGGAAATATGCCCTAGAGGCAATAATAAAGTTATTATTTATTTCCTTATATCATGATAAATGTTTATTATTCATGCTAGAATTGTATTAACCGGAAACCTAATACATGTGTGAATACATAGACAAACAGAGTGTCACTAGTATGCCTCTACTTGACTAGCTCGTTAATCAAAGATGGTTATGTTTCCTAACCATGAACAAAGAGTTGTTATTTGATTAACGAGGTCACATCATTAGTTGAATGATCTGATTGACATGACCCATTTCATTAGCATTAGCACCCGATCGTTTAGTATGTTGCTATTGCTTTCTTCATGACTTATACATGTTCCTATGACTATGAGATTATGCAACTCCCGTTTACCAGAGGAACACTTTGGGTACTACCAAACGTCACAACGTAACTGGGTGATTATAAAGGAGTACTACAGGTGGCTCCAAAGGTAGATGTTGGGTTGGCGTATTTCGAGATTAGGATTTGTCACTCCGATTGTCGGAGAGGTATCTCTGGGCCCTCTCGGTAATGCACATCACTTAAAGCCTTGCAAGCATTGCAACTAATGAGTTAGTTGCGGGATGATGTATTACGGAACGAGTAAAGAGACTTGCCGGTAACAAGATTGAACTAGGTATTGGATACCGACGATCGAATCTCGGGCAAGTAACATACCGATGACAAAGGGAACAATGTATGTTGTTATGCGGTCTGACCGATAAAGATCTTCGTAGAATATGTAGGAGCCAATATGGGCATCCAGGTCCCGCTATTGGTTATTGACCGGAGACGTGTCTCGGTCATGTCTACATTGTTCTCGAACCGTAGGGTCCGCATGCTTAACGTTACGATGACAGTTATTATGAGTTTATGCATTTTGATGTACCGAAGGTTGTTCGGAGTCCCGGATGTGATCACGGACATGACGAGGAGTCTCGAAATGGTCGAGACGTAAAGATTGATATATTGGAAGCCTGTGTTTGGACATCGGAAGTGTTCCGGGTAAAATCGGGATTTTACCGGATTACTGGGAGGGTTACCGGAACCCCCCGGGAGCCAAATGGGCCAACATGGGCCTTAGTGGAAAGTTGAATGGGCAGCCCACATAGGGCTGTGCGCCTCCCCCCTCTCTCTAGTCCTATTAGGACTAGGAGAAGGTGGCCGGCCCCCCTCTCTCCCTTTCCCACTTGGGAATCCTAGTTGGACTAGGATTGGAGGGGGAATCCTACTCCCAGTGGGAGTAGGACTCTCCTGCGCCTCCTCTCCTGGCCGGCCAGCCCTCCCCCTCTCATCCTTTATATACGGGGGCAGGGGACACCTCTAGACACACAAGTTGATCCACGTGATCTATTCCTTAGCCGTGTGCGGTGCCCCCTGCCACTATATTCCTCGATGATACTGTAGCGGAGTTTAGGCGAAGCCCTGCTGCTGCAGTTCATCAAGATCGTCACCACGCCGTCGTGCTGACGGAACTCTTCCTCGACGCTTTGCTGGATCGGAGCCCGAGGATCGTCATCGAGCTGAACGTGTGCTAAGAACTCGGAGGTGCCGGAGTAACGGTGCTTGGATCGGTCGGATCGGGAAGAAGACGTACGACTACTTCCTATACGTTGTGTCAACGCTTCCGTTGCGATCCACAAGGGTACGTAGATCAGACTCTCCCCTTGTTGCTATGCATCACCATGATCTTGCGTGTGCATAGGAAAATTTTCGAAATTACTATGTTCCCCAACATGGCTCAGCCCCAGCTTTCGATAGAACCCAACCACGTTCCAAACGGTGGTCTGTAGCGCGATCCCGACGCCTCCACCGCGTTCGGCTTCGCCGGCGGCTAAACGCCGGTGGGGTTGACCGGTCTGACCCCACAGCCCCGTTGACCTTCCCCCCTCTCTCTCAGTGACATGTGGGCCCGGCCCTGTTAAGTTTTAGTTAGGATTAGTTTAACAACTAATTAATCTCTGTTTAGTTAATTGGGTCACTGACGCGTGGGCCCAACCCCATTAACTAAACCAATTTAGGTTTATTTTTAGATTAGGATTAGCCACAGACACTGACGTGTGGACCCCACACATCAGGTTTGACCTGGTCAGCCGCCTTTGACCTGCTGACATAAGCATGACGCTGTGCTGACGCATTATATCATTTCCTGGTATTAATTTTATTCAGAAAATTCCCGAAAATAGTTCAAACTTCAAAAAAATCATAGAAATTCAACCATAACTCCAAATGAGATAAATTATATATGAAAAATTATCAGAAAAATTCAATCTATCCATCTGTAATGCTTTCATGCATGACGAAACAAGTTTACCTTGCTGTTTAAGCAGAATAAGGAAATGCACTATACATGCCATATTTAATGAGCTACTATTTGAATCTTTGATTCAAATGAGCTCATCCCTTTCTATTCTAGCTTGCATTAGGCCAAGACACCAACATATTGCCATGTCATAGCATGCATCATATTGTTGCATATCGTCATGTGTTGACTGTGTTCCGATGTGCTCTTCGTGGTAGGTTCTGCCTCCGAGGATATTCACGAGTATCCAACTGAAGGGCAGTATCCCACTACCACTCCATCAGGCAAGCAACCATTGATCATTCCGATACAAACCCATGTTCTCGCCTCTGCTCTTGTTTACTGCATTAAGACAACGCGTTTCAAACTGCTGTGTGCTACGATAGTTGAACCCTTGTCCTCTGCATGACCTATCATTGCCACAGTAACTAGATGAAACCCACTAGCTTGTGTAGGAGTTGATTGAGCCATGTTTTGTGATTCCTACCTTGCTATGCCTGCTATGCTTAGAGTTGTGTCAGGTCTGGTTCATCTGGGTGATGGGCTAGAGTGAAATGCTTATGTCAGTAATATGTGGGATGTGTTGAACATGTTTGGTAAAGGTATCGATGAGAGGCCATGTAGGAGTACATGGTGGGTTGTTTCATTGAGGCCGTCCATAAGAACTGAGATCTGTATGTGTGATTTAAGATGCAGTTACTACCGTACATTGGGCCCGAAACAAATGGACCCTCTCGGCTTCTTAGTCACCCTCGTACTCTGTCCAGGAGTTGCACTTAGTTTCTGGTGTTTGTAGGTTATGTGTTGGTGGCCGTGCGTAGCGCTGACCCTAGGGGTGGGCTATGTTGCGGTAGATACACCGTGGCCGGGTGTACCGAGTCACCCGTTTGGTGTCTCGGGAACCCTGTTCACATCGTTCGGGGCCGTATGTGGAAACCTCGGCCGGACTCCCTGCGGATGGAACCTGGATAGGCGATAAACCTGGACTAGGGGCTTAGGTGTTTAGGTAGGCCGTGGCCGACACCCTCGCTGGGCTTCCGCTTGAAGGTTGCCGAGTACATGTCATGTAGACGGCGGTAAGCGGTGAAAGCGTGTATGACGAAGTACACCCCTGGAGGGTATAAAACTATTCGAATAGCCACATCCGCGGTAAAGGACTACTTGGTTGCCTATACAGTTCATAGACAAGTTAATGGATACTACTAAAAGACTCAAGATAAGTGTGAGTACCGAGGATGGCCCTCTCGCAGGTCGTCGAGGGAGGATCCACGGTGGAGTATTGTGTTGGTGAGTAGTGGACTCGTGTGCGAAAACTATTTTACTAAAGAGGTTCCGTAGGATAGCTTAGCCAAGAGTCAAAGCTGGCTTGCTGCATAACCCCCACCACCTTCTTGAGAATGAGCATGTATAGTAGGTTCTGATGTAAGACTTGCTGAGTACCTTTGTACTCATGTTTGCTTATTTATTGTTTTCAGATGACAACACTGCCCCCTCCGATGGGTTTTATGTAGACCTTGACGTCGACGAGTGACTAGCCACCCAGGTGGTGATCCCGGCCATGGAGGGCCCTTTGTAGATAGACAGGCTTTGAGAAGCCTTCTTTCTTTCTAGAGTCTGTACTCAGACTAGTTGCTTCCGCATGTGCTTGTATGATTGTATGACTTGAGTGTCGGGTCATGTGACCCCTATCTGTATGAACATGTTATGTATGGCTCCCTGGAGCCTTTAAATAAAGTACTTGAGTTGTAGAGTTTTGTTGTGATGCCATGTTGTATGTACTCATATCAGGCATATTGTGTGTATGATTGAAATGCTTGGTATGAGTGGGATCCGACAATCTAGTTGTTAGTCCTTCGCAGCCTTTCTTATGGGGAAATGTAGTCTAGTGTTCCTCGAGCCATAGTAGTCCGCTACAGCCCGGTTCACCGGAGTCCTGCTAGCCCAGCACTATTGTTTAGGACACTTGACTGGCCGGCATGTGTTTCACTTCGTCCCTATGTCTATCCCTTCGGGGAAATGTCACGCGGTGATCTCCAGAGTCCTACCTAGCCTGCTACAGCCCGGGATCCCCGGAGTCCTGTTAGCCTAGTGCTACAGCCCGGAATCACTCGTTGATGACCGACATGTTCGATGTGATTCATGTATGCCTGTCTCCATAGGTCTGTGCCGCTTTGGGTTCACGGTCATATGGATGCTAGCGACATTGTCATATACGTGAGCCAAAAGGCGCAAACGGTCCCAGGCAATGGTAAGGCGACACCCGTGGGATACCGTGCGTGAGGCCGCAAAGTGATATGTGGTGTTACCGGCTAGATCGATGTGGCTTGGAATCGGGGTCCTGACAGCGTTGGTATCAGAGCCGGACTGCCTGTAGGTTCGTTGAGCCAAACTGGTCGATGTCGAGTCTAGAAATGCTTTAGTTATATGTAAGGGAATTGATTGTGGAAGGGAACGTAAGGTTCTTTTACTCCTTTACCCTATGCCTCTGATCTGAGTCATTCTCTTCTCATTCAACGTGGGTTAAGGACTAGGCTCTCTTCTTCTATCAGGTTCACGTGTTACTAATCCATAGTAGCTTATAGGATTATTGCTACGAGTCCCAGTCCAGTTTCTACTATTTTTAGTATGTTGCTATTTGAATCAGAACCTTGATATGATGCTGTTGAGCGGTATTGTGAACTGTTGTGGATGTCTCAAATCTTTTTCTGAGCATTTACAACCGTTATGCTGTCCAATTTTCCCTAGGAATTCTGATGTCTTTGTCTTGTGGTTGCGCTTTCAGATGGCCAACCGTCCTCAAAACCAAGTGGTTCACTTGACCAGGTGCCTCGACATGCCCGGTCATACTGCTATGCTAGTCCGGGTCATGATCGAGACAGGATACCGTTGGTATCCCGAATACACTGTCGAAGAACAGTTCCGCGACTTTAATCAAAGCCAGTATTTCTGCACCGTCAGGATATTTCCTTCCTATCCTGGATCTACCGAGCCCCTTCACTATTCCTATGGACTCGGGGTTACCGTTGAGATGGTTGTGCAGGATGTTGCCTACTCCATGATGACCATCTTGCGAGTCCGGACTGGCCTGCTTCGGAACACTGACTTCCGTTACATGCCAGCTTCACTTCCAGGAGCGCAAGGGTATCTTCAGGCTATCTATGCTGACTCCACTCAGGAGGAATCATTAACTCATACCACTACTTAGATGCTCGAAGATAAGGACCGAGAGAATCGGGCCTTGAGGCTGGAGCTTTTTAATACTCATGCTGATCATTGGGCCACATTGACTCGGTTTGCACCTGCGGTGCAAGCTGGATGTATGGATACAAGGGATCTGTATCCTGTGAGATCAGCTCTGCCAGACATGGTGGATTGGCGTGATGTGGGAGGCATCACCCCACCCCGTGGTCCCCGTAGGCCACCGTTTGTTGGTCCAAGACCTCATCCTAGCCCCTATGGTCCACAGGCTCCTCAGGACCGTCTGTTTCCGGATAATCACGTTGAACTTCCAGGCTATGGAGGTGACTTCTATGAGGACTACTACGGAGCTGTCTGAGTTAGTAGTAGTACCACTAGTATTGTAGTAGTTGTATCTCCACTGTCCTGCATGACTTGTGGAATATGACTTGGCGTGTAATCGATTCCGGAGGTGTAGACAAATAATGTATAGGAACCTGGAATGCCTCCGATGAGATGTAACGTCTTTCATCATAGTTGTACTGTAGCCTGGGCTTGTACTAAACTATGTATGATATGTATGACCGTTGGTATATATATGGCAGTTTTATATTACCATGACATATGGATGAACATCTCTGCATTCCGTGTTATCCATTACATTCTGCACTTCCTTGCTAAGTTTGAGCCATCCTTGTCTAAACCGTTGTCTTGTTTTCTCCTAGGATGGTCAACACCCGCGGCAACCCTGCTGTCCCGGAGCAGGGGGAAGCCAGTGCAGCTAGAGGTGAAAATCTGCCTCACCCGCCTTCTCTGGCCGAAGTGATGCTGGAGGCGGAAAGAAACAAGCGTGAGACCAACCGCCTGCTTGAGCGGATTGAGCAGAACACTGCACGCCACCAATGAAATGACTTGGTGTCAATCAATGACTTTATCAAGCTGTACCCACCAAAGTTTAACCATTCCGTCGAGCCCCTCGACGCGGATGACTGGCTTCGCAGCATCACCCACAAGCTGCGTTCTGCCAACGTAGCCGAAGCCGACAAGGTTACCTATGCTGCCTATCATCTCGAAGGCCCTGCTAGCCATTGGTGGGAAAACTTCAAAGCTATGCGCCCAGTCGGTCAAATCACTACCTGGGCTGAATTCAGTGAGGCTTTCCGTGAGCATCACATTCCGGAAGGTCTCATGGATCGCAAGAGGGAGGAGTTCTGCAACTTCACCCAAGGAAGGCTGACTGTGGATGCATATAGTCGTGAATTTGGGAACCTGGCACGCTATGCTCCTAAAGAGGTTTCTACTGACGCCAAGAAGCGGGCAAGGTTCCGCAAGGGACGTAGCCCTGAGCTTCGCCGCGATCTTCGTCTGCACGAGTGCACATCTTTTCAGAAGTTGGTCAATAAAGCCATCAGTGTTGAGACAAGCCAGACTGATTATGACGCTTCACGCAAGCACTCCCGTGATTTTGGCTCTTCATCCGGCTCTGGAGCTCAGAAGTGCCGGATGTGGATTCCAAGCACGGCACTGCCACCCAGGTTCATCCCGAGGCCATCCTTTGAGGCGCCTCGTCCCAACCAGCAATTCGCACCGCCCAAGCCCTATGGTGGCCCCGCTGCTAATGCTGCTCCACGCCCCAATGTGGTAACATGCTTCAAGTGTGGAGAGCTGGGTCACTATAGTCGAGAGTGTCCCCAGAACAACCCCAATCAAGCTGGAAAGTCCATTAGCCGTGGTAAGCCCGCGGGAAAGACTTTCTACGCCAAGCCGGCCACCACTGCACGTGGCCATGTCAATTATGTTTCAGCTGAGGAAGCTCATGAGGATCCCAACGTCGTCCTTGGTACGCTCCTTGTTAACTGCCATCCGGCATCTGTTCTTTTTGATACTGGAGCATCTCATTCATTCATATCCGAGAATTATGCTCGATTGCATAACACGAAATTCTGTGACATGCCCTCCACCATGGAAATTCAAACCCCTGGCTCTAGATGGCAAACGTCTAGGGTAAGCCATGGGAACGAAATTCTTGTCGATAGACTTGTCTTCCTTGCATCTTTAATAGCTCTCAAGTCCTCTGACATAAACATCATCTTGGGTATGGACTGGATGTCGGCTCATTATGCCAAGATCGATTGTGCCACTAGAACCGTTCAACTTACTCACCCCTCGGGCAAGACAGTTAATGTCTTAACCCGAGTGGCCAAGCGCCAACTTTACTCCCTAAATGCCAACCCTCTTCCAGACCTTGAGGATGTTCCGGTAGTCCGAGACTTTCCGGATGTCTTTCCAGAAGAACTGCCAGGTGTTCCACCCGACAGGGATGTTGAGTTTGTAATAGACCTTGTTCCAGGAACCGTTCCAATTTCTAGAAGACCCTACAAGATGGCACCCTTAGAACTAGCCGAGCTTAAGAACCAACTAGATGAGTCCTTGAACAAGGGGTTCATCCGTCCTAGTTCCTCTCCTTGGGCTTGCCCCGTCCTCTTCGTCAAGAAGAAGGATGGAACGGATCGAATGGTTGTGGATTACCGACCTGTCAATCTGGTCACCATCAAGAACAAATACCCGCTTCCCAGGATCAACGACCTGTATGATCAGCTCGCTGGATCCTCAGTCTTCTCCAAGATGGATTTGAGGTTGGGCTACCATCAAATCAAAATCAGAAACGGGGACATTCCCAAAACGGCCTTTGTTACTCGTTACGGCCAATACGAGTACATCGTCATGTCCTTCAGTTTAACCAATGCCCCGGCTACTTTTTCTCGGTTAATGAACTCAGTCTTCATGGAGTACTTGGACAAATTCGTCGTAGTATACCTCGATGACATACTCATCTACTCCAAGAATGAAGAGGAACATGCCGAACATCTAAGGCTGGTATTGATGAAACTTCGAGAGCATCGCCTTTATGCCAAATTCTCCAAGTGTGAATTTTGGTTGCCAGAAGTGACCTATCTAGGCCATGTAATCTCTGGTAAGGGTATTGCTGTCAATCCCGAGCGAGTTCAAGCCGTCCTTGATTGGACTCCTCCTGAAACGGTCAAGCAAGTTCGGAGTTTCCTTGGCCTAGCGAGCTATTTCCGCCGCTTCGTCGAGAACTTCTCCAAGGTTGCTAAACCTCTAAGAGAACTCCTCAAGAAAGATAAAAAGTTCGAGTGGACTCCACAGTGCGAGTTTAGTTTTCAGGAACTGAAAAGACGCCTGACATCTGCTCCCGTACTGGTACCACCAGATTTCTCCAAGGACTTTATTATCTATTGCGACGCCTCGCGGCAAGGACTAGGTTGCATACTCATGCAAGATCGTCAGGTAATTGCCTATGCTTCACGGCAATTACACCCACATGAGGAAAATTATCCCACACATGATCTAGAGCTTGCAGCTGTAGTCCATGCACTTAAAACCTGGCGACATTACCTTCTCGGTAATCGTTGCGAGATCTTCACCGATCACCAAAGTTTGAAATATATCTTCACCCAACCAGATTTGAATCTCAGACAAAGACGTTGGGTCGAGTTGATCTCAGATTACGACTTAGGGATAACTTACACCCCCGGCAAAGCCAATGTCATGGCTGATGCACTAAGTCGTAAGTCCTACTGTAACAACCTGATGTTACAACAAAGTCAACCACTTCTCCATGAGGAATTTCGTAAGCTTAATCTTCACTTTGTTCCTCGAGGATTCCTATCCACCCTGGTGGCGGAACCTACCCTTACGGATCAGGTCATCAAGGCACAGAAGGTAGATCCGGGAATCTCCCGTATCAAGAGAAATATTAAGAAAGGAGTCGTGAATTGTTTCTCCATTGATGATCAAGGTGTCGTATACTTTGGGAATCGCCTAGTGGTTCCAAAGGCGCGAACCTGAGGCGACTGATCCTTAAGGAAGCTCATGAATCCCCTCTCACCATTCATCCCGGTAGTACTAAAATGTATCAAGACCTACGCCAGAGGTTTTGGTGGACTAGGATGAAGAGAGAAATCGCTCAATACATTGCTAATTGCGACGTTTGTCGTTGTGTTAAAGAAGAGCACCAACGGCCTGCTGGCACCCTTCAAACTTTGGCTATTCCTGAATGGAAATGGGATAAAATCAGTATGGATTTCATCACTGGGTTTCCCAGGACCAAGAAAGGGAATAATGCCATCTTCGTCGTGATTGACCGTCTTTCCAAAGTAGCCCACTTTCTACCTGTTCGTGAGAGTATCAACGCTAGCCAGCTAGCTGACTTATACATCTCCCGAATAGTGTCTCTTCATGGTGTTCCATTGGAAATTAACTCAGACCATGGGAGTCTCTTCACCTCTCGATTTTGGGAAAGTTTCCAAAATGCTATGGGAACTCGTCTCTCCTTTAGTACCGCCTTCCATCCTCAATCAAGTGGTCAAGTAGAGCGAGTCAATCAAATTCTGGAAGATATGCTCCGAGCTTCTGTTATCTCATTCGGAATGAGTTGGGAGAAATGCCTTCCATTCGCGGAGTTTGCTTATAACAATAGCTATCAAGCCAGCTTGGGCAAGGCTCCTTTCGAAGTTCTCTATGGACGAAAATGTCGAATGCCTCTTAACTGGTCAGAAACCGGCGAAAGACAACTCTTTGGCCCGGATATGATTCAGGAAGCGGAAGAGCAGGTTCGCAGTATTCGTGAGAAATTGAAAACAGCCCAATCTCACCAAAAGAGTCAATATGATCGTAAACATAAGCCTATGACTTATGAAGTTGACGAGAAGGCTTACCTTCGGGTTACCCCATTAAAGGGAACCCATGGTTTCGGTATCAAAGGCAAATTGGCTCCTCGTTACATTGGACCCTTTCGCATTCTTGCCAAACGAGGAGAACTTGCCTACCAATTGGAACTACCCCCGCATCTTTCCAGAGTTCACGATGTCTTCCACGTTTCGCAACTCAGGCGTTGCTTCGCGGATCCTATCCGTGGAGCGGACCACGAAACGCTTGATTTACAAGATAACCTCTCTTATCGGGAATATCCCGTTCGTATCCTTGATCAAGCAGAGCGTACCACTCGACGTCATAATATCAAGTTTCTCAAGGTTCAATGGTCACACCATTCCGAGGAAGAAACCACTTGGGAAAGGGAGGATCGTCTTCGACTCGAGTACCCCACCTTCTTTCCAGAGGATCCTAAATCTCGGGACGAGATTCTTTTGAGTGGGGGTGAGTTGTCACACCCTAGCTAGTCCATGCATTTGAGTGTGCATCATGTTTACTTTCATCAGAAACTTGAAATGGGGAAGGCAGAACCCCCAGCACCCCCCCCCTGAAATCAACTAGGGTTTACTAAAAATAATTTCAATGAACCTAAAATGCCCTTCTAAAATGTTCACCCTCTTTGCCTTGGGTTGGAACCTCTGGGAAAATAGGTGCACATTTTTCTAGGTCAATAGAAGGTCACTGATTTAAATCTTAAATAATTGAATTTGGGCATTTAAATGCTATTAAATAATCTAAGTGCTCAAATAATGCTGGAAATAATTGTTTGCTGTTAGGAATAATCCCAACAAGGCCCACAAATATTTTCACGATTTTAGAAAGTGCCTAGGTATTTTAAATAAAGCCCTAAAGCTACAGAAAATTAGAAAAGGAAACAAAAATCAAAAAAAGGGAAGCAGCCCAGCTGGCCAGCCCACCAAGGGTAGGGAGGTCTTCTTCCTCCCGCCAGGAGGACGCCGAGCGCGTGGCCGACACACGTCGGCGCACGCCCGGCCACCTCCTGCTTGCCTGGCTGTCCTCCCGTCGCCCTGGATCTTCCTCGCATCGCCACGCACCTCCCCCGACCCCCTCTCACTCTTCCCCGTGCTTCTCCTCTCCTCTGTCTCGCTCTCCCCCTCTGTCCCGAGCGCATCGGAGAGCACCGCCGTGCCCCACCGCGACCACCGCCTCCCTCTCGCCTCTTCGACGTGCCCACGAGGTCCGCCTCGTCGCCCTAGTCCTCTCCGCCAGGGCACGCGGCGCCGGACGCCCCCGAGCGCCTCCATGCTGTCGTCTTCAACCTTCCGACGCTGGAGATCTCCATCGCCGCCTCGCTTGCTCCGGCCCCTCCCCAAGCTCGCTGATCTTCCCTGCGTGATCCCCGTGAGCCCCTGAACCGATTCCCCCACTCTTTTTCCCTGTACGTCCGCCGTAGCCGTCATATCCGTCGAGCCCGAAGCTCACCGCCGCCGTCCATGGCACCGCCGCGGCCACAACTACTGCCACCCGCGTCCGAGCTTATCAGCGTGCTCAGTGCAACCCTAGGAGCACGATGCACTCACCATCTCCTCCCCTAGTGCCCCGTAGCTCCGTTTTCATCGATGGCCGAACCAGGGCCGCCGCAAACCTCGTCGCCAGCGTCGATTCCGACGACCATTTGGTCCAGCTCCACCACCCACACACGCGGCTCAGCCCCAGCTTTCGATAGAACCCAAACACGTTCCAAACGGTGGTCTGTAGCGCGATCCCGACGCCTCCGCCGCGTTCGGCTTCGCCGGCGGCTAAACGCCGGTGGGGTTGACCGGTCTGACCCCACAGCCCTGTTGACCTCCCCCCTCTCTCAGTGACATGTGGGCCCGGCCCTGTTAAGTTTTAGTTAGGATTAGTTTAACAACTAATTAATCTCTGTTTAGTTAATTGGGTCACTGACGCGTGGGCCCAACCCCATTAACTAAACCAGTTTAGGTTTATTTTTAGATTAGGATTAGCCACAGACACTGACGTGTGCACCCCACACGTCAGGTTTGACCTGGTCAGCCGCCTTTGACCTGCTAACGTAAGCATGACGCTGTGCTAACGTATTATATCATTTCCTGGTATTAATTTTATTCAGAAAATTCTAGAAAATAGTTCAAACTTCAAAAATTCATAGAAATTCAACCATAACTCCAAATGAGATAAATTATATATGAAAAATTATCAGAAAAATTCAATCTATCCATCTATAATGGTTTCATGCATGACAAAACAAGTTTACCTTGCTGTTTAAGAAGAATAAGGAAATGCACTATACATGCCATATTTAATGAGCACCTATTTGAATCTTTGATTCAAATGAGCTCATCCCTTTCTATTCTAGCTTGCATTAGGCCAAGACACCAACATATTGCCATGTCATAGCATGCATCATATTGTTGCATATCGTCATGTGTTGACTGTGTTCCGATGTGCTCTTCGTGGTAGGTTCTGCCTCCGAGGATATTCACGAGTATCCAACTGAAGGGCAGTATCCCACTACCACTCCATCAGGCAAGAAACCATTGATCATTCCGATACAAACCCATGTTCTTGCCTCTGCTCTTGTTTACTGCATTAAGATAACATGTTTCAAACTGTTGTGTGCTACGGTAGTTGAACCCTTATCCTCTGCATGACCTGTCATTGCCACAGTAACTAGATGAAACCCACTAGCATGTGTAGGAGTTGATTGAGCCATGTTTTGTGATTCCTACCTTGCTATGCCTGCTATGCTTAGAGTTGTGTCAGGTCTGGTTCATCTGGGTGATGGGCTAGAGTGAAATGCTTATGTCAGTAATATGTGGGATGTGTTGAACATGTTTGGTAAAGGTATCGATGAGAGGCCATGTAGGAGTACATGGTGGGTTGTTTCATTGAGGCCGTCCATAAGAACTAAGATCTGTATGTGTGATTTAAGATGCAGTTACTACCGTACATTGGGCCGGAAACAAATGGACCCTCTTGGCTTCTTAGTCACCCTCGTACTCTGTCCAGGAGTTGCACTTAGTTTCTGGTGTTTGTAGGTTATGTGTTGACGGTCGTGCGTAGCGCTGACCCTAGGGGTGGGCTATGTTGCGGTAGATACACCGTGGCCGGGTGTACCGAGTCACCCATTTGGTGTCTCGGGAACCCTGTTCACATCGTTCGGGGCTGTATGTGGAAACCTCGGCCGGACTCCCTGCGGATGGAACCTGGATAGGCGATAAACCTGGACTAGGGGCTTAGGTGTTTAGGTAGGCCGTGGCCGACACCCTCGCTGGTCTTCCGCTTGAAGGTTGCCGAGTACATGTCGTGTAGACGGCGGTAAGCGGTGAAAGCGTGTATGACGAAGTACACCCCTGCAGGGTATAAAACTATTCGAATAGCCGCGTCCGCGGTAAAGGACTACCTGGTTGCCTATACAGTTCATAGACAAGTTAATGGATACTACTAAAAGACTCAAGATAAGTGTGAGTACCGAGGATGGCCCTCTCGCAGGTCGTCGAGGGAGGATCCACGGTGGAGTATTGTGTTGGTGAGTAGTGGACTCATGTGCGAAAACTATTTTACTAAAGAGGTTCCGTTGGATAGCTTAGCCAAGAGTCAAAGCTGGCTTGCTGCATAACCCCCACCACCTTCTTGAGAATGAGCATGTATAGTAGGTTCTGATGTAAGACTTGTTGAGTACCTTTGTACTCATGTTTGCTTATTTATTGTTTTCAGATGACAACACTGCCCCCTCCGATGGGTTTTATGTAGACCTTGACGTCGACGAGTGACTAGCCACCCAGGTGGTGATCCCGGCCATGGAGGGCCCTTTGTAGATAGACAGGCTTTGAGAAGCCTTCTTTCTTTCTAGAGTCTGTACTCAGACTAGTTGCTTCCGCATGTGGTTGTATGATTGTATGACTTGAGTGTCGGGTCATGTGACCCCTATCTGTATGAACATGTTATGTATGGTTCCCTGGAGCCTTTAAATAAAGTACTTGAGTTGTAGAGTTTTGTTGTGATGCCATGTTGTATGTACTCATATCGGGCATATTGTGTGTATGATTGAAATGCTTGGTATGAGTGGGATCCGACAATCTAGTTGTTACCATCGCTCGTGTTGCTGTTGAGTTTGGGCCGGCTGTCACCATCGCTGAAGCGGCTCCGGTGCTACAGTTGCGGCGCCTGTCGACATACAAGAAAGCTCATATGTGGTAAGTGAACAGTTGCACGATAAAGAGAAAAACCGAAGGAGTACAAATCGAAATAACCTGATGAGGCTGCGGCGTCGGTAAAGCAGGGCCAGTGGAGTTGAATATGGCGTCCGTGGAGCGGGTCCGGTGCAGTGGACGAAGGCTTCGGCGGGCGCGTTGTACAGTGCTTTCGGTGAGGCGGATCTGTTGCGGCGGACGAGGGCTTGTATAAAGGGCCAGCAAAGGGGAGGACGAGGGAGTCAGTGAAGGGCCTACGCTGTGGTGGACGAGGGCGCCAGTTAAGCAGATCCGGTGCGGTGGACCATGATGGCGGTCAAGGATATCTGGAGCGGTGGACAAGCCAGTCACTGAAGCAGCTCCAGTGAAGTGGTGAGTTGGCAGTTGGGGGTTCCAAGGTGCGGAAGGTAGATCCGGCGGGGTGTGAGGTCTACCGCTTCGGCAGAGGACTAGATTTGGCGGCTTGCCATGGTTGGGGGGTCGGGGAGGGGAAGGGGAGGGGAAAGGGAGGGGATCTAGGGAAGAATGTTGGGGGCAAAGAGGGGAAAACAATGGAGTTACCAAAGCAGCCCTTTTCCGTTCATGTGGCAGTGGTAAAACAGGAATATCGCAGGGCTAAACTTTCGGGCGCGTGATATTTTGATGTGAGCGGGAAGTTTGAAAGCTTTTGGCGCCTAAAATTATAAGTATTCTGCTCTCGTACGGCCGACTATGATATCATGGCCGACAATTTGCTTGTTTTGCACGCAAAAAATTGTGCAAGTTCTGAAAAACAATGTCTCCAACTCGAAACTTAGATTGTCCATTCAATTCAAATATGGATCATTGAGCTACTACAAGCAAATACCATCATACGGTCCAATTCAAATGAAATTCCAAATGTGTTTATCCTAAATATGATGACAAAAGCAAAAATGTGTATGTGTATGAATAAAGTGGATGATTATAAAGTTTGAACATGCCCGTATTGTATATCTCTAGGTTTGATATATGAATTTGAAATCACGAAATCCCGGCTTAAAAAATGTACCTCTGTTTAACTGAATTACAAAAGCTAATGATGGAGTCGAATTCCAAAATTCCAATCTTAGGTTTGTAATTCTGGTACATCAAGGTATATCACGCATGTTCAAAAGTATCGTTATCTCATAGTACAAACTGTGAAACAAATTGATCAACCATGAGTGCACAATATCTCAATTACGCTAAAGTCCCTCAAATATAGACACCTCACTCTTTATCTGAAGTCAACCCCCCACCACCACACACACACACACAGAGAAGTCGTTCTCTCCCCCCAAACACCAACACACAAGCACATTAACACCCCTCTCTCTTGTAAAGTCCGGACCCCAACATAGGTCTCTATCACTTTGTCTCTCGGGCATGCACACATCTCTTCCCTCACTCTCTAGGTCTCCCGCTATCTCTCTTACCCAAGCAAACGCACTATGTAGAGTGTATATTTCCCATACACACAAAACGTCGCCCCCAAACGTCTATCTCCTTAGTTATGTGGTTCTCGCGCACTCACCTCACACACCACCCCCACTGTAAACAAGCACACTTTGTCGCCTTGTGCACCACTCTCCTCTTTCTATCTCTCCCACATGCGGACCCGCCCCAGCTCCATCCCTGTATACATATATGTTGTGACTTTTTTGCATAGCTCCCTAATGTATAATCGTTCTCGATTTCGCACATTGTTCTCTACACCATCTATTGTAGCTCTCTCATGAAGTCCCTATCACACACACGATGACTCGCTTCCCTTGCGTCTCCGTTCATAGGCCAATTTCGGACAACATCAACATTGTCTCCCTATCTATACGCCATTTATGGACACAAACGACCCCTCTTGCCCTCTCTCTCTCTCTCTCTCCGGCGCTAGCTCTCTCTTTCTCTCGCTCTCACACCCCTCTCCCCCACACACACTCGATGTCTCTTCCAAATAGTCTGCTCCCCCCGCCTGCACCCGTGCTATCTCGCTACTACACATGTCACACCATTCCCCCTTCCCTTATACTAGGTTTACATCATTACTGGTCTCTCTACTCCACATACACTCGCTCCCTCTCACACATAAACACGTGCACAAACACACACAGACATGCACAAACACCCATTTACCTGGATCCTCATCTCTCCTCATGTCTGCATGTGTATCACACACACTCACTCTCTAATTATGTATATGTGTCTCCACATTACACAACACAAAGCCCCATGTGCATGTCTCTCTCTATCCTCCACACACATAGACACAAAGAATCTATTATCATTGCCTCGTTCTCTAACATATCACACACGCACTCTCTCTCTCTCTCGCAAACACGCTCAACAAGGGTTTCCCTGTGAATAACTTACCGTCTATTCATGAACAGTCGTGGCAGTACGGCGAACACGAGACGTGAAAAAGAATAAATCACGTGCTTAGACCACCTAGTATGACTACTAGGACTAGAGCAAGCCAAAAAGCGCGCCGCCATCACCCCCTCCTTGTCGGCGACGGGAAAATCTTCGTTTTACACAGTCGAGAAGTCATTGTGCTAAGGGCCCACATGCCGAGGCGTTGAATAGAATGTAGATGCTAGTTTACGGAAGCAAGTATCGATAATACGTTTGTATCTCCATACTTATATTTCTTCTCTTATAAAAAACCGAGTTGGTGATGATGGTACGTGTGCCATCTTGCAATATAGACCGTCTGATCTATATCTGACGGATGGAAATTAAACTAAAAGATACCCGCACCCCTGTCCACATTTGCAGACAAGGCCTTCCCTCGTTCATCCCTATCTCCAACAAACCTCATTGTTGAGCAATTAAGAAAGGAAGCCTCTCGAACAAACTGGCCTGGTGGCCGCTGCCGGCGTCGTCAATCCCCATGCCTCTGCTCAGTTCGACCACCAACCACCACCACACCCCACTCCTCTTCACCTTATCTCATATTTCTCAAGATATCATTAGTTTTTACACATGGGATTACTCCCGCAAGGGTCAATCACAACAAGTGTTTCATAAAAAAATGCATCTTGATGTTCCGTGCAATGCACGGATCTTGCTAGTACTCCTACACAAGACTAAGTTGGTGATGCTGGTGTGTCTGCCATCTATCGTTTCTAACCATTAGATCTACATCTAACGATTGTGAGGTAAGTTGTTGCCTTTTCTCACCAACATCCCACTTGTCTACCAATTTGCAGAAAAACTCATAATTAGTATCTTAAAACCAACAACATCCCTCCCTGACCTCACCAAAACAGCCCAAGGAATATACTCTAATTGAAACATAATATATCTCTAGTGACATATGTATATCAAAATTAGAGTGTTTTGTACCAAGTTTGTGAATAAGTATTATTCTAATTATGATTCGTTGCAACGGACATGAACATTGCTAGTATTTCCAACCATGCATTTCTTTTCCTAGTTGTTTATAGTTTCGAGTTTTCCATCAAGATATTAGTCACTCATGGTTGATATTTACTTTCAATCATGTACACATATGCACTATGTAACTAGCCTTGCTTATTGGGTTCCAAAGCTTAACTTTCACTCCTACTTAAAATATGTAGTGTATTTAACAAAAAACTACCACTTTCAACCAGCCCTAGGAGGAATCTATTATACAAAAAATAGCAAAAACATACCCAAAATTTCTTAATCCACGCCAAAAACTACCTAGTACTCCTACCGATTAGGTTCGTTTAAACCCATTTATGACAGGGTTGGCCCACATATCCATGCTGACGAGGCAGCTTAAACCAACACATTTTGTTTGACTGTTGACACGAGGGACCCACATCTGACCTTCCATCCTGTTATTCCCCCTCAAATCATTATTTTTCTTGAACATTACTTCAAACAGTACTGATGCATGTTCGTCGATGGCGTCGGTGATGAGCGAGTTGGCCGCCGCTCCGCCGGACGGGCCGGATGCCATGCTGGCCTCCACACGGGTTGGCAGGCTGGCCCGAGCGTGACTCATGAGCGAGCAAGCCGCCGCACTGGCCTTTGCTCAAGCCAGATGGCTGGCCTTAGCGCGGCGCGCGCGAGCAAGCCGCCACGCTGCCTTGCCAATCTAGCTAGCAAACCTTGCAGACAAGCAGCTGGACGGAGCTATCTTGGCTAGCTAGCGGCCGCGAGCACCGAACGGAGCTGGCATCTGGGCTGTCGCAACATGGGCTCTGCACCGCCGGCGGTTTTGACCTCGCCTTCTGCCGGTGGTGGTAGCTGCATCCCATGGCCGAGTATGACTAGGTGGATGGGCCGGAGGTAGGAGGTCACTCGAGGATTTTTGTTGGTAAGAGCATGTACAATGGTTGATAAGGTAGTCTTATCTTAAGTCTGCCACGTATGCAAGTGGTAGTAGTTTCTTGGCATTTTAGTGGTTTCTTGCATTATTAGAGCAAGTACAATGGAGCTGAGTCAGCGGGCTGTAAGAAATAAACTACTACTACATGTTGGCTATAAGATGGGCTGTAGATGACATGGCATTGGCTTATAGCCAGCAGCTGGCTATACTATTAACCATGCTCTTAGGGGTTTCTTGTAAGGAACAATGTACGTACTACTTGCGACAAAAGGCGATTCTAGGTTGCGTTGTACTCCAACGAGTACTACTAGTGGTCGCGGGAGTGTATACCTCGTTTTGTGGGTTCGATCCCGGCCGAACGCACGGCGGCCTTTTTTAAAAAATAGTACTACTACACTTCGCTGCGAGCCAATATTTTACATGGGTAGTTTGAGTTTTGAAGTCAAACGGACATGCGGCCCCACAATCTGGGTGCACTGGACAGCCTAGCCACGTGAACGGGTTTTCCTTCCCAGCATCCCGTGGCTCGCGTGCTCGCCCTAGTCGCACCTCGCTTGCAGCTTCCAGCTAGTAGCATATTTAAACTAGCGCCTCCCAATTAAGCCCGAGGAGCCGGAAAAGCCTGGTGGGGCATTGGGAACTGTGCAATATGGCTCTGTACGTAAAGTGCTCTACTACTACTATGTAGCTTGTGGCATTGCATGCATGGACTTCACTCCATTATCGGCTCTACTATAAAAGAAATTCCTCTTGCCGTGTTTTTTTTTGAAACAGAGGCAAAAGCTTTGCTTCATCTCATTCATAAAGAAGGAACTACTAACAAAGTTCGACGAGATCCATTACACCTCCACAAATGGAAGCGAAAAGCCTAGTATCGTTGTATCAAATAACTCAAATGTTCTGCCCCCGCAGTAACCGTCGCTGATAAATAGGCTGCTAGTGTGTGCATGAGAGGAGCGACTGAGTAGGCCAGCTACGTGAGAGGAGCGGCTGAATAGAGCACCGAGAGTACCCACTAGGCCACTACGTAAGTGTACTTCCCCTGCATTGATAGTATAGCGATGGTTCTAGAGAACAGTAGTACCCTCCACTTCCAACTTTAGCTCCTTGGCCCTGAGATTCAAGAGTTCAAAACTGGTGCACTATACTAGACTAGACTAGAAGTACAGTACATCGCACTACTAGTTGAGAAAAGTAGTACTAGTACTGCTACAGTACAAGTACGTACTCCTCCGTCACATAATGTAAGACGTTTTTTGACACTAGTTGGCATGTACAAAAAATGGCAAAAACATACCCAAAATTTCTTAATCCACGCCAAAAACTACTACCTAGTGCCAAAAATTTCTTACTAGTGCTATTATTTATAGTATAATGCAATCCCATAACGTTTCATAATCCCTTTCTTTCAAAAAAAATCACTTCTGGAGAGAAGATTGCTATCTCCACGTGAGCTTCTCATAGGCCAGCGACACCGCATGCAGTCATGTGAGAGAGAGGGAGACATCCATGCAACATGCAGAGAGAGGAGAACGCGGGTGGACAACCAATGGGCTGCATGGGGCATTTATAGCTGCTAACTCCTCCCATCCATGCGCCAGGGGTATTTCCATCCAGAAAGCATGCAGCAAGCCCCTGCCTTGGTATCTGGGTCTGCTCTTATGCGCAGAGTAAAAAGAATCGGATGGAGTACTAGTAAATAATAGCCTCACCCCTTCACTGAGGAACGATCTACAGTTGGAAGGGACGAGGCCCTGCGGTTACTACGCTCTTATCTCCTCCTCGCCAGTTCCCCTCCCCTCGAAGAGAAGGAAGTTCGTCGCTGCTCCCATGGATTCGCCAGGCGGTTCTCCTCCTCATCGGGGCTGGGAGACCTTGGACGACGATCCTATGGGAGAAATCGCACGCCGCTCCGACGTCCTCACCGCCGCAAGACTCGGTGCTTCCTGCACCAACTTTTTCAAGACGCTGCTTAAACAGGCAATGCTTGTTGGTCTTCCATACATCCTCGAGGAGAAGGTTCTTCTATGGGACAATCCTTCGAATAGTCCACCGCTCCCTGGCCATGGTTGCACGTTGACTCTGCTAGAGTTGTCGATGTTGAGAGGTAGTCGGATTTTGTCCGATGAGCAGGTCAGTAATGGAGTTTGATCATGTAGTACATAGTTATTCCATTTCCATCCCGTAATTTCTCCGCTGCCCACCATCTTATATATAGGTCTGGGTCGGTGCCAACGAAGATTGGCTTGCATACCTCCGGCCGGATACCACCATCATTTTGCACAACATCCACAGCAGTGCGGCCGTTCCGGTAGACCCCTTCTCCACAATTGGGATCGGCCTTCCGGACTGGCTGGTCAAGAATACGTATGATGATGCCTACATGAGATTGAAGACGATAGCAATTGCGGACCCGCCGACAAAGCGACGCGGCTACGATGATTACTATCTCATCGCGGTGTTCGACATAAGGATTGCCATCAATGCAGGAGGCAGTAACAGCAGAGGTTGGCGCATGTTGGCGGCGGCAGATTTGTACCACTACACGTTCGAAGACGCCATGCACCATCTAGGCCGCATCTTCGCGGTGACTAGCCAGAGGACTTGTTTCATCTGGTTGACATCCTACGGTAGGGAGATTACAAACGGAATGCACAAACCATCATTTGCATCCCTAACGGTACTCCATTATTTTGCAGGGACCAGTCATCCCCCGATCAAAATAAGACTGACGATCCTGGATGAGCATTTGCATCCGTGATTCGGTCTAACCTGGAACCTTGTAGCTGACTTTGGCATATTGGGATCAACTATCTTAGCAGTCATTACCCATGGTACCACTAATGTGCAACATGGTCACATAATCTACCACGATCGGACCGTCACCATCTACCCAGGTATTCCATTTTTTAACCCTCTCGCCTTCTCTTTCATTGTTGTACTAGTAGTATACTTTGTAGTACTAGTAGGAGTAATTTTTACCTTGGAGGACGCATATAGCTAGCTAGGCCCTTGAAGAGTTGAACCCACTAGCTGCCACCATTTTTGTTTTTCCATGTCTTACTATCTCATCCATGTAGCCAAGAGTGGCTATATATAATAAGCCGGTTATTTTACTTCCTCTATACCAGAGTAGTACTATTTGCTGCACAGTATTGCTGACCGCCACATTTGAGCACAACATTATTATGCCTGGACATTGACTATGTATGTCACCATGTGTCCAGATCTGGGATGCCGCATGTACCAGATGAACGGCGCCGAGTTCGACCCCCGTGATGCTACGTGGGTGCCGAGGAACACTCTTGGAGAGTACTCGCTTTTCATCGGGGACACCTACCCCATTGTGAAGCGGATACCACCATCCGTGCACGACACGGAAGGCCTGCCGTTCATGAAGCATGGTTGTGTCTTCAGTGCGCACCGCCGGATGAATGACATGCTGGGACACGCTATCCCTGATTTATGCCGCTTCAGCTTGGATGAGTCTCCATCGTGTGGAACCGGACTAAAAAGCTGCGACAATGATTCTTGTTGCCCACCGCTATGGATCGTGCCATCCATGGAGAACACCTGGGACTGGAACCTGGAGGAGGACATGTAGCGCATCTATAACATGTATGTGGAGTACGGTAATTGTGAACGGTAGCGCTGTGAATATATGTAGACTAGTCGTGCACAAATTTATCACATGAGTTGGAGATGAACTTGTGTGGCATACTGGCATTTTTCCTTTAGAATTTATTACTAGTAAATGTGTTATGTGTACGTGCAACTTGTGTGGTTGTTGCACGGGCTCCAACACGCTCTTTGAGAAAAAAAAGGTGGCACAGCTTTGGATATACGTGACGTGGCGGCATCATACAGTAGCATCGTTCGCTATAGTTGTACTAGTACACTCCTACTAGGACGACAACTCCTATAAAACCTTGCACTTGGCTCTTTGCCTCTTCGGGAGGTTCAACAGTTCATACTCGTGTGAACCTTGCACTTGGCTCTTCGCCTCTTTGGAAGGTCCAACAATGATGATACTAGAGTACAATATGCTTCTGGCAATCTGACACCGATTGAACTATTTGAAGGAAATATGCCCTAGAGGCAATAATAAAGTTATTATTTATTTCCTTATATCATGATAAATGTTTATTATTCATGCTAGAATTGTATTAACCGGAAACATAATACATGTGTGAATACATAGACAAACAGAGTGTCACTAGTATGCCTCTACTTGACTAGCTCGTTAATCAAAGATGGTTATGTTTCCTAACCATGGACAAAAGAGTTGTTATTTGATTAACGAGGTCACATCATTAGTTGAATGATCTGATTGACATGACCCATTCCATTTGCTTAGCGCCCGATCGTTTAGTATGTTGCTATTGCTATTCTTCATGACTTATACATGTTCCTATGACTATGAGATTATGCAACTCCCGTTTACCGGAGGAACACTTTGGGTGCTACCAAACGTCACAACGTAACTGGGTGATTATAAAGGAGTACTACAAGTGTCTCCAAAGGTAGATGTTGGGTTGGCGTATTTCGGGATTAGGATTTGTCACTCCGAATGTCGGAGAGGTATCTCTGGGCCCTCTCGGTAATGCACATCACATAAGCCTTGCAAGCACTGCAGCTAATATGTTAGTTGTGAGATGATGTATTACGGAACGAGTAAAGAGACTTGCCGGTAACGAGATTGAACTAGGTATTGGATACCGACGATCGAATCTCGGGCAAGTAACATACCGATGACAAAGGGAACAACGTATGTTGTTATGCGGTCTGACCGATGAAGATCTTCATAGAATATGTAGGAGCCAATATGGGCATCCAGGTCCCGCTATTGGTTATTGACCGGAGACGTGTCTCGGTCATGTCTACAATGTTCTCAAACCGTAGGGTCCGCACGCTTAACGTTACGATGACAGTTATTATGAGTTTATGCATTTTGATGTACCGAAGGTTGTTCGGAGTCCCAGATGTGATCACGGACATGACGAGGAGTCTCGAAATGGTCGAGATGTAAAGATTGATATATTGGAAGCCTATGTTTGGACATCGGAAGTGTTCCGGGTGAAATCGGGATTTTACCGGATTACCGGGAGGGTTACCGGAACCCCCCGGGAGCCAAATGGGCCTACATGGGCCATTGTGGAAAGGTGAAAGGGGCTGCCAAGGAGGGATGCGCGCCTCCCCCCTCCCCTAGTCCTATTAGGACTAGGAGAGGTGGCCGGCCACCTCTCTATCTTTCCCTCTCTCTTTTTCCCAAGGATTCCTAGTTGGAATAGGATTGGGGGGGGAGTCCTACTCCCGGTAGGAGTAGGACTCCTCCTGCGCCTCCCTCCTTTGGCCGGCCAGCCTCCCCCCCTTCATCCTTTATATACGGGGGCAGGGGACACCCCAAGACACACAAGTTGATCCTTGAGATCGTTCCTTAGCCGTGTCGGTGCCCCCTGCCACCAAATTCCACCTTGATCATATTGTTGCAGTGCTTAGGCGAAGCCCTGCGTCAGTAGTACATCAAGATCGTCACCACGCCGTCGTGCTGACGGAACTCTTCCTCGACGCTTTGCTGGATCGGAGCCCGAGGATCGTCATCGAGCTGAACGTGTGCTAAGAACTCGGAGGTGCCGGAGTAACGGTGCTTGGATCGGTCGGATCGGGAAGAAGACGTACGACTACTTCATCTACGTTGTGTCAACGCTTCTATTGTGATCTACAAGGGTACGTAGATCAGACTCTCCCTCTCATTGCTATGCATCACCATGATCTTGCATGTGCGTAGGAAATTTTTTGAAATTACTACGTTCCCCAACAGTGGCATTCGAGCCTAGGTTTTTATGGTTTGATGTTATTTGCACGAGTAGAACACAAGTGAGTTGTGGGCGATACAAGTCATACTGCCTACCACCATGTCATACTTTGGTTCGGCGGTATTGTTGGACGAGACGATCCGGACCAACCTTACGCGTACTCTTACGCGAGACCGGTTCCCTCGACGTGCTTTGCACATAGATGGCTTGCGGAAGACTGTCTCTCCAACTTTAGTTGAACCAAGTGTGGCTACGCCCGGTCCTTGAGAAGGTTAAAACGGAGTCTATTTGACGAACTATCGTTGTGGTTTTGATGCGTAGGTGAGATGAGTTCTTACTTAAGCCCGTAGCAGCCACGTAAAACTTGCAACAACAAAGTAGAGGACGTCTAACTTGTTTTTGCAGGGCATGTTGTGATGTGATATGGTCAAGGCATGATGCTGATTTTATTGTATGAGATGATCATGTTTTGTAACCGAGTTATCGGCAACTGGCAGGAGCCATATGGTTGTCGCTTTATTGTATGCAATGCAATCGCGATGTAATGCTTTACTTTATTACTAAGCGGTAGTGATAGTCGTGGAAGCATAAGATTGGCGAGACGACAACGATGCTACGATGGAGATCAAGGTGTCGCGCCAGTGACGATGGTGATCATGACGGTGCTTCGGAGATGGAGATCACAAAGCACAAGATGATGATGGCCATATCATATCACTTATATTGATTGCATGTGATGTTTATCTTTTTTATGCATCTTATCTTGCTTTGATTGACGGTAGCATTATAAGATGATCTCTCACTAAATTATCAAGAAGTGTTCTCCCTGAGTATGCACCGTTGCAAAAGTTCTTCGTGCTGAGACACCACGTGATGATCGGGTGTGATAGGCTCTACGTTCAAATACAACGGGTGCAAAACAGTTGCACACGCGGAATACTCAGGTTATACTTGACGAGCCAAGCATATACAGATATGGCCTCGGAACACGGAGACCGAAAGGTCGAGCGTGAATCATATAGTGGATATGATCAACATAACGATGTTCACCATTGAAAACTACTCCATCTCACGTGATGATCGGTTATGGTTTAGTTGATTTGGATCACGTGATCACTTAGAGGATTAGAGGGATGTCTATCTAAGTGGGAGTTCTTAAGTAATATGATTAAATTGAACTTAAATTTATCATGAACTTAGTCCTGGTAATATTTTGCAATTATGTTGTAGATCAATAGCTCGCATTATTGCTTCCCTGTGTTTATTTTGATATGTTCCTAGAGAAAATTGTGTTGAAAGATGTTAGTACCAATGATGCGGATTGGATCTGTGATCTGAGGTTTATCCTCATTGCTGCACAGAAAAATTATGTCCTAGATGCACCGCTAGGTGACAGACCTATTGCAGGAGCAGATGCAGACGTTATGAACGTTTGGCTAGCTCAATATGATGACTACTTGAAAGTTTAGTGCACCATGCTTAACGGCTTAGAATCGGGACTTCAAAGACGTTTTGAACGTGATGGACCATATGAGATGTTCCAGGAGTTGAAGTTAATATTTCAAGCAAATACCCGAGTTGAGAGATATGAAATCTCCAACAAGTTCTATAGCTAAAAGATGGAGGAGAATCGCTCAACTAGTGAGCATGTGCTCAACTTATCTGGTTACTACAATCGCTTGAATCAAGTGGGAGTTAATCTTCCAGATAAGATAGTGATTGACAGAATTCTCTAGTCACCATCACCAAGTTAGTACAACTTCGTGATGAACTATAATATGCAAGGGATAACGGAAACAACTCCCAAGCTCTTCGTGATGCTGAAATCAATGAAGGTAGAAATCAAGAAAAAACATCAAGTGTTGATGGTTGACAAGATCACTAGTTTCAAGAAAAGGGCAGAGGGAAGAAGGGGAACTTCAAGAAGAACAGCAAGCAAGTTGCTGCTCAAGTGAAGAAGCCCAAGTCTGGTCCTAAGCCTGAGACTAAGTGCTTCTACTGCAAAGGGACTGGTCACTGGAAGCGGAACTGCCCCAAGTATTTGGCTGATAAGAAGGATGGCAAAGTGAACAAAAGTATATTTGATATACATGTTATTGATGTGTGCTTTACTAGTGTTTATAGCAACCCCTCAGTATTTGATATTGGTTCAGTTGCTAAGAGTAGTAACTCGAAACAGGAGTTGCAGAATAAACAGAGACTAGTTAAGGGTGAAGTGACGATGTGTGTTGGAAGTGGTTCCAAGATTGATATGATCATCATCGCACACTCCCTATACTTTCGGGATTAGTGTTGAACCTAAATAAGTGTTATTTGGTGTTTGCGTTGAGCATGAATATGATTTGATCATGTTTATTGTAATACGATTATTCATTTGAGTAAAAGAATAAATTGGTGTTCTGTTTACATGAATAAAACCTTATATGGTTACACACCCAATAAAAATAGTTTATTGGATCTCGATCTTAATAATACACATATTCATAATATTGAAACCAAAAGATGTGAAGTTAATAATGATAGTGCAACGTATTTGTGGCACTGCCGTTTAGGTCATATCGGTGTAAAGCGCATGAAGAAACTCCATACTGATGGACTTTTGGAACCACTTGATTATGAATCACTTGGTACTTGCGAACCGTGCCTCATGGGCAAGATGACTAAAACACCGTTCTCCGGTACTATGGAGAGAGCAACATATTTCTTGGAAATCAATCATACCGATGTATGTGGTCCGATGAATATTGAGGCTCGCGGCGGATATCGTTATTTTCTCACCTTCACAGATGACTTAAGCAGATATGGGTATATCTACTTAATGAAACACAAGTCTGAAACATTTGAAAAGTTCAAAGAATTTCAGAGTGAAGTGGAAAAATCATCGTAACAAGAAAATAAAGTTTCTATGATCTGATCGTGGAAAAGAGTATTTGAGTTACGAGTTTGGTCTTTAGTTAAAACAATGTGAAATAGTTTCACTACTCACGCCACCTGGAACACCACAGCATAATGGTGTGTCCAAATGTCATAACCGTACTTTATTGGATATAGTACAATCTATGATGTTTCTTACCGATTTACCAATATCGTTTTGGGATCATGCATTAGAGACAGCTGCATTCACGTTAAAAAGGGGCACCATCTATATCCGTCGAGACGACGCCTTATGAACTATGGTTTGGCAAGAAACCAAAGTTGTCGCTTCTTGAAGTTTGGGGTTGTGATGCTTATGAGAAAAAGTTTCATCCTGATATGCTCAAACCCAAATCGGAGAAATATGTCTTCATAGGATACCCAAAGGAGACTGTTGGGTACACCTTCTATCACAGATCCTAAGGCAAGACATTCGTTGCTTATAATGGATCCTTTCTAGAGACGGAGTTTCTCTCGAAAGAAGTGAGTGGGAGGAAAGTAGAACTTGATAAGGTAATTGTACCTTCTCCTTTATTGGAAAGTAGTTCATCACAGAAATCTGTTCTTGTGACTCCTACACCAATTAGTGAGGAAGCTAATGATAATGATCATGAAACTTCGGATCAAGTTACTACCGAATCTCGTAGGTAAACCAGAGTGAGATCCGCACCAGAGTGGTACGGTAATCCTGTTCTGGAGGTCATGTTACTTGACCATGACGAACCTACGAACTATGAGGAAGCAATGATGAGCCCAGATTCCGCGAAGTGGTTTGAGGCCGTGAAATCTGAGATATGATCCATGTATGAGAACAAAGTTTGGACTTTGGTTGACTTGCCCGATGATCGGCAAGCAATTGAGAATAAATGGATCTTCAAGAGGAAGACGGACGCTGATAGTAATGTTATTATCTACAAAGCTAGAATTGTCGCAAAAGGTTTTCGACAAGTTCAAGGTGTTGACTACGATGAGATTCTCTCACTCGTATCTATGCTTAAGTCTGTCCGAATCATGTTAGTAATTGCCGCATTTTATGAAATCTGGCAAGTGGATAAACAAAACTGCATTCCTTAATAGATTTATTAAAGAAGAGTTGTATATGATGCAACCGGAAGGTTTTATCGATCCAAAGGGAGCTAACAAAGTGTGCAAGCTCCAGCGATCCATTTATGGACTGGTGCAAGCATCTCGGAGTTGGAATATACGCTTTGATGAGTTGATCAAAGCATATAGTTTTATACAGACTTGCGGTGAAGCCTGTTTTTACAAGAAAGTGAGTAGGAGCACTACAGCATTTCTGATAAGTATATGTGAATGACATATTGTTGATCGGAAATAATGTAGAATTATTCTGTAAAGCATAAAGGAATGTTTGAAAGGAGTTTTTCAAAGAAAGACTTCGGTGAAGCTGCTTACATATTGAGCTTCAAGATCTATAGAGATAGATCAAGACGCTTGATAAGTTTTTTCAATGAGTACATACCTTGACAAGATTTTGAAGTAGTTCAAAATGGAGCAGTCAAGGAAAGAGTTCTTGCCTGCATTACAAGGTGTGAAGTTGAGTAAGACTCAAAGCCCGACCACGGCAGAAGATAGAAAGAGAATGAAAGTCATTCCCTATGCCTTGGCCATAGGTTCTATAAAGTATGTCATGCTGTATACCAGATCTATTGTATACCCTGCATTGATTTGGCAAGGGAGTACAATGGTGATCTAGGAGTAGATCACTGGACAGCGGTTAGAATTATCCTTAGTGAAATAAGGATATGTTTCTCGATTATGGACGTGACAAAAAGGTTCGTCGTAAAGGGTTACGTCGATGCAAGTTTTTGACACTGATCCAGATGAATCTAAAGTCTCAATCTGGATACATATTGAAAGTGGGAGCAATTAGCTAGAGTAGCTCCGTGTAGAGCATTGTAGACATAGAACTTGCAAAATACTTACGGATCTGAATGTGACAGACCCGTTGACTAAAATTATCTCACAAGCAAAACATGATCACACCTTAGTACTCTTTGGGTGTTAATCACATAAATATGTGAACTAGATTACTGACTCTAGTAAACCCTTTGAGTGTTGGTCACATGATGATGTGAACTATGGGTGTTAATCACATGGTGATGTGAACTATTGCTGTTAAATCACATGGCGATGTGAACTAGATTATTGACTCTAGTGCAAGTGGGAGACTGAAGGAAATATGCCCTAGAGGCAATAATAAAGTTATTATTTATTTCCTTATATCATGATAAATGTTTATTATTCATGCTAGAATTGTATTAACCGGAAACATAATACATGTGTGAATACATAGACAAACAGAGTGTCACTAGTATGCCTCTACTTGACTAGCTCGTTAATCAAAGATGGTTATGTTTCCTAACCATGGACAAAAGAGTTGTTATTTGATTAACGAGGTCACATCATTAGTTGAATGATCTGATTGACATGACCCATTCCATTAGCTTAGCACCCGATCGTTTAGTATGTTGCTATTGCTATTCTTCATGACTTATACATGTTCCTATAACTATGAGATTATGCAACTCCCGTTTACCGGAGGAACACTTTGGGTGCTACCAAACGTCACAACGTAACTGGGTGATTATAAAGGAGTACTACAAGTGTCTCCAAAGGTAGATGTTGGGTTGGCGTATTTCGAGATTAGGATTTGTCACTCCGAATGTCGGAGAGGTATCTCTGGGCCCTCGCGGTAATGCACATCACATAAGCCTTGCAAGCACTGCAACTAATATGTTAGTTGTGAGATGATGTATTACGGAACGAGTAAAGAGACTTGCCGGTAACGAGATTGAACTAGGTATTGGATACCGACGATCGAATCTCGGGCAAGTAACATACCGATGACAAAGGGAACAACGTATGTTGTTATGCGGTCTGACCGATAAAGATCTTCGTAGAATATGTAGGAGCCAATATGGGCATCCAGGTCCCGCTATTGGTTATTGACCGGAGACGTGTCTCGGTCATGTCTACAATGTTCTCGAACCGTAGGGTCCGCACGCTTAACGTTACAATGACAGTTATTATGATTTTATGCATTTTGATGTACCGAAGGTTGTTCGGAGTCCCGGATGTGATCACGGACATGACGAGGAGTCTCGAAATGGTCGAGACATAAAGATTGATATATTGGAAGCCTATGTTTGGACAATGGAAGTGTTCCGGGTGAAATCGGGATTTTACCGGATTACCGGGAGGGTTACCGGAACCCCCCGGGAGCCAAATGGGCCTACATGGACCATTGTGGAAAGGTGAAAGGGGCTGCCAAGGAGGGCTGCGCGCCTCCCTCCTCCCCTAGTCCTATTAGGACTAGGAGAGGTGGCCAGCCACCTCTCTATCTTTCCCTCTCTCTTTTTCCCAAGGATTCCTAGTTGGAATAGGATTGGGGGGAGTCCTACTCCCGGTAGGAGTAGGACTCCTCCTGCGCCTCCCTCCTTTGGCCGGCCAGCCTCCCCCCTTCATCCTTTATATACGGGGGCAGGGGACACCCCAAGACACACAAGTTGATCCTTGAGATCGTTCCTTAGCCGTGTGCGGTGCCCCCTGCCACCAAATTCCACCTCGATCATATTGTTGCAGTGCTTAGGCGAAGCCCTGCGTCAGTAGTACATCAAGATCGTCACCACACCGTCGTGCTGACGGAACTCTTCCTCGACGCTTTGCTGGATCGGAGCCCGAGGATCGTCATCGAGCTGAATGTGTGCTAAGAACTCGGAGGTGCCGGAGTAACGGTGCTTGGATCGGTCGGATCGGGAAGAAGACGTACGACTACTTCCTCTACGTTGTGTCAACGCTTCCGTTGTGATCTACAAGGGTACATAGATCAGACTCTCCCTCTCGTTGCTATGCATCACCATGATCTTGTGTGTGCGTAGGAAATTTTTTGAAATTACTACGTTCCCCAACACTGTTGCATATCCACCGCGAGGGCGAGGGAGAGGGAGAGGGCGCTGTAGTCAAAACCCTCTCGTCCTGCGAACCACCGCGCACGTGGGCGAGGGAGAGGCGTAGTAAGCAGGCTTCTCCTCATTTGGCGAGTTGACGGGACACATCAAAGTAGTACTAGTACTAGTAGTAGTAGTCCATACTGCGTCCTTTCCGATTAATATGGCTTAATTTGAAACAAGAAAAATACACTGGCGGTCAACGTATGTAACAGTACGCTCTTTACGGTCACTATATATAGTTTTGCGGTGATTATGCGATCACTAGCTCATCGTAGAGCACCGTATTGCACCCTACTGACCGGCCACATAGTCGACGTGGCACTTTGTTGACTGGTTAAATTTTCACCTGGTTTCTGGGTCCCACTTGTTAATTGGCAGAGCAAAGAAATCAGTTAAACAAAACTTTACGCAGGCGCGCGACACGAGTCCAACCCTTGCGCGCGAACCGCCCTGGTTGTGTATGTGAGTGCATGCATGTGTCCTCCCTCGGTCTTCCAACAAAGAGTGTACTACATGATGTACATCTACACTTCCAATGTGTTTAGCCTTTAATCTAAATCGATATTGATTGACTAATGCACCAACTTGTGCTGTAGGTATAGGCTACATGTATATCCTTAATTACAGCATGCAACAGCCTTCATTTAATCTTCTTATCTCAATGGTCGCATGCACACATAAGTCTGCTACTTTTGGGCATTAATTATGCCCTGGTCAATGTGTAAATCTCTAAATGTACAGTCTTTCACGGACGTAGGGAGTAGGTTGAGCACTTGAGCGTGAGCATGTGTGTTGCGTCGTGTGCTGTGTGCCGCATGGGTGTGTGAGTGTTGCGTGCGTCCATGTGTACGTGTGAGTGTTGCATGTTGCATGCATGCATGCATGCATGGGGCTTACTCCCTCCCATTGACATGTCCATTTGGCTATAGATTTTAACAAGTGACTAGGTACGAAGCAAAATGAGTGAAGTGAGCATACATGCATAGGGATACTGTACAAAGGAAGTCCTCGCGATCCATTTATTCCCCATCTCGGTCAGAGAGAACTATTCAACTAGTCTTCGCAATGAAGTGACAATACACACTGCAGCAGATGGGACACGTAATTAATAAGCTGAACCAGCGTGTTGGTGTTACTAAATCATTCGGTTATGTTTGGTAGTCTCAAGTTGTTGAAAGCATGCACAGCCCACATATCTTATAGGTTGATATGCCACAAAACAAAAAACAAGGAGGGAGTTAATGTACGGTGCCTAAGTGTTTTGGGATTATTTGGTTTTCGTAAGGTGACTTACACACCTAGACGGAGGGAGTAGTAGAATTGAGATTGAATGCACTTTCTTCCCCGTCTTCCACTCTTCTTCCTCCTCTCTTCTTCTTCCTCCTCTCTTCCCCATCGTCGGCCGCACACCATTTACCCCCGCTCACTACTCGCCCGCCCGCGCCATCTTCCTTGGTAGCTCGTGTGTACCATATCCCCCCACTCACTGCTCGGCCACACGAGGAGAAACTTCTTCGCTAGCCCGCCCGAATCCACTTCCCTGCTGGCTTGCAGGCACCGAAAACCCCAATGGCAGAACCGACTGACACGCAGAGCCGCGATTGGAATTCCCTCCCCGATGTTCTCTTGGAGAAGATCTGTAGTCGTATGGACCTACTCAGCACCATCCGTCTGGCCGCATGCTCGGTGTCTTTGTACCGTCTACTCGTCTGCAACCGGCCGGCTCTTTTCAAGACACCCTGCTTGCTGATGCCCGATCCTCGCAGGTGGCCCAGACACCGACTTGACGATCATACGGAGGTTGCCGTGGTGCCCCTCGACATGCTACCACTACCCGTCCACCTGTCCTTCATGCGCGGCCACTACTGGGCGGGCATGAAGGCCAACTGGATCGTCCTCATCCACCACACCGATAGTCCGTGGCGTCTCGTGGATATCTACACCCAGTGAGAGATCACCCTTCCATCGTTGGATACCGCCGCCATCGAGCCTCGCGGCCCGTCGGACACTCCTGCCTACTACGCACGACACGCGTCTAGCTTTTGGCTCGACCTCTCTTTGCAGAAAGTTGTAATCTGCGAAGTGCCCACACCATCAGAAGACTACATGGATTACAAGCTCATTGCCTTGTTCCACAAGGGATTAGTCTATCTGGAATCCGGTCGCCATACATGGTTATGGCTCATCATCAATCCTGTTGAGGAAACATTTCTGTCTGATGCTATAGTGCATGATGGCATCGTTTACGCGGTCGACGCACAGATTGGCTACCTATATTGGTGGAATCTATCGTCGTGTAATTGTTCTATCTCATCTCATCTTTACCTTATGAATACGACTGCATGTTCATTTGTTACAAATTTAGAATGCATAGCATGTCTATAACCACATCATTGCTATATGTTCCTCTCATTTCCTAGATTTTTATGACCACACATGTTATTGTTAGAGTTGATATGAGAACAATTGGCATCTAATGATTGTTAGAATACATATTATGAGCATAACATCATGATTGCTATATGTTACTCTCGTTTACAAGATTTTTATAACAACGCATGTTATTGCTTAGAGTTGATATGAGAACAGTAGTAGTAAGTGCTATGGTAGAATATGAGTAGGCGCTATCATAGCTGTTTTCCTCTCATTGTTACATGATGTTTCAACCATGACATATTGCTAGAATATGAAAGCCATTGGCTTATTTTTTAACTTGGGGTATGATTATGACCACGGCATTGCAATTCTCTATCTATGATATGTGTCACTGTTATAATAATCTTAATTCCACACATACTCTGAACATGATTGTTTATTTTTGTCCTTTTGGTCTCCAATTTGAATTGTTAAAGGAGACGCAAATGCGCTGGCCTTCATGATTCCAGGACCTGGAATCATACCAGCCGATGGGTGGTGGTTTATCAGTCGTTCAGCTGACGGCGGTCATTTGATGCTCATTCGCATGTACCAAATTGACCAAACCATTACATCAAACCACATGCAGTACAATGTGTGGGGTGTTCGTGACATTGATGGCTATGGTTGCTTCGTGTTCGAGAAAGATCCCAGCTCCGTTGGGCTAGGCGTATTCAACTAGAGGCGGGTTTACAGCCTCGGCAACCACTCCTTGTTCCTCGGGCTCAATTATCCGATCATCCAACCAATCATCAATCATATCACCGGCGATAATTACTATGCTATGCAACTTCCATTCGCGAGGGGGGCTGTGTTTACACATCATACCATGGGTTTCATGAATCACCATATCCAGAGATTCGTCAACACAGCTTGTTGCTAGATAATCTTCAGTGTGTGAAAGGCATCAAGCTTCCATGCGATGGATGGCTTTTGCCAACCCGACATGCGGCGATGTGGTTCATCCCAACAGCAAATATGCACAACTTGATTCATGCTGATATCTAGACTGAGCCATGTATTCTGCTGCTGTAGCACGACCCTCTTTTGTTGGATATTATGTACTGTTGTTAGTTTGAAGCACTCCTCTAGTTTGAAGGATAGATACCTTCCTAGGATCAAGCGCATCCTAACTCACCTACGTAGGATGTACTAATAATGATGATGGAGATGCTATGCAGAAGCCATATATATCAGTTAGGCTTCAAATGCGTACTTTTTAGTTAAACCTATGTATAAATCGTGACACTAAATACGACTAGTAAGTAGTACAGTAGCAGTACCAGTATACGTCGATCAAATTATTCATCATGTCCACACATTGAATTGACGTGACAACACGCTACGCGTGAGGTGACACAAGAATCCCGGCGGCGTGTTCGGTTATTCTGGACTTCGGATTTGGAGTACCACTTATCTATCGAAATCTTTCATCATTCACTTAAAATAGTCGATTGATCATACATTGAGTACCATATAACTGGAGTTACCGATGCAAGTCGAAGAAGGATTGGCCCGTGCTGCCGGCTGGCGTCAAGTTCGATCCCACGGATCAGGAGCTGATCGAGCACCTTGAGGCCAAAGTGAGTGCTGACAGCGCAAGATTTCAGTCTCTCATCGATTTGTTCATACCAACCATCGACAGCGAGCACGGCATATGTTACGCCCAACCTGAGAAACTTCTAGGTAAGACACCGATCGGCCGTCTACTTGCACAAACATATTCCTTTGTTTATAGCTCTATTTTCTTTTTGGACGCAGACCTGGTGAAGCAATTACAATTTGGCAGTTAATAAAAAGTGAAATAAGTGACTGCAACATGCCAAAGATGTTATGAAAATGCCAACTAGGTACACTAAAACCTGTATTCCACAATACTGCAGGTATCACACTAAGTGGCCTAAGGAAGCATTTCTTCCAACGCAATTCCAGGGCGTTTAAAAGGGGCGCGTGGACGCGTCGCAAGATACAGTCGGAGTGTGGCATGAACGCGATGTGGCACAAGACCAGCAATACCTTGCCAGTGATGGTCAACGGCCGGCAGACGGGCAGCAAAAAAGGTTCTGGTGCTGCACACCAACAAGAACTTCGACCAGCAGAGGACCAACTGGGTGATGCACCAGTACCACCTCGGGGACGTGGAGCAAGAGAAGGAGCGGGAGCTGGTCCTCTGCAAGATTTTCTACCAGATGAACACTAGGGCCAGGAGTAAAAAGATTATAAGTTAGTTTGGTATTGGTAGTTGTACTACCTTGTCATCCGCAAGTTGGTATTGTTGTTAACGATCTTTTGGTATGAACTTGCATTTGCTTCCAACCATCATGCCGAGGGTCGACGTGGATATAAAGCTGAATCATTTGTTTCAAAATGAATTTTCAGGCACCTGCTTTTTATTTGATGGGTAGCATAAGCACCCGTCGTTCGAATTCCCAGTTCTCCAATTTTTTCGAAACAAGTGCATGCACTTATTATCACGATAAAAAAACAATATCCGTGCTGCATCCCAGTTATCAGTCTGTACTTGTAGAATTCTCTCGTTTATTGAGCATGTATATTGTTTTTCATGTCGAGCAAGTTTCAACTGGGCTGTGGATTGCCCAGGGTTGTTTTGGTTTTAACAGGCCCAGCCCATGATGACAACGGGGCACAAAGATCCAGCAGGTATCTACTGGCCTCTGGCCCGCTAGCGTTAGTTATATTTTGTCTTACAACATCCATAGGCAGTTTTTTTTACTGAATCAAACACACAGCCCAGTTCTATTTTCCTCTTGAAACGCATGTCCTACATCCGTTTTCTAATCTCTACCTATAGTTTTACTAGTTCATATACACGTATCATTATATTGAAAACACATAAAATTCCCTTTTCATATTTACATCCTTATTTTTGTTGTTTTTTCCCACCCAGCGCTGATTTTTTTACCGCTAGTTTTCCCTTAAACCAACTAAATTGTCCCACGTCTTATTTGCTTACAAAAACAAAACGATTTTTTTTGGCAAATCAATAAGTTCTTAAAAAATGTTTATCATTTCGGTATTACAACAGTTCAGACTCCACCGAAATATGCAAAAAAAGGTTGGACTTTTTGACCATGGTCCTGGGCAGAAAATGGGTTGTAATAAATTACTTAAGAATTAGCAAATGGGCTGCAAATTATAAAAAATAGCAAATGGGCTTTAGGTTGTCTGCCACGGATTTGGAGGCTGACTTGTGGGCCTACTAAGTTCATCCGTACCCAAGGTTTCTCAAAAAAGAAACTTAGTCAACAATCAACTCTACCAACGTCAGACCGTTAGATGTCAATCTAACGGCAATCGTGCTTCTTCAGTCTTTGGTCTTCCTGCCCCAGCCGCCCAAACCAGTGCCGTCGGAACCGCCTCCTCCCGCCTCCCGTGGCCGGCAGTGCTGCCGAGAAGGCCTCACGGCCCCATCATACTCGCATCCCTAGCCTGTCTATCCCTCTACTCACCCACACCTCCAGTTATTTTCCGGCGACGGCAGCCGAACCAGTCAACCCTCGTACTCTCCACCGCGTGGGCAGCCACTGCTGTGTCTTCCCCGGCTTCGTGTCATTCCCTTCGTAGCCCTCGCCGTTGTCCACCTCCCTGGTTCTCTCGGCGCAGCATGGTCAACGATGTCTATCCAACGGCCGTAGTGCTTCTTCAACCTCTGGTCTTCTTGCCCCAAGCGCCCAAAGTAGCGCCGGTCGTGCTGCATGCTCCTGACTCCTGTGGCCGGCTGTGCTGCCGCGGAGGCCTCACCGTCCCCATACTACTCCCACCGTTGGCCAGGCCATCCCTCCACTCACCCACTCCCCCTGTTATTCTGCGGCGACGGCAGCCTCACACCGCAGCCGAACCAGTGAACCCTCGTACTCCTCTCCGCGTGGGCATCCACTGCCGCGTCTTCCCCGGCTCCACGTCGTCCCCTTCCTAGGCCTCGCTGTCGTCCACCGCCGTGGTGCTCTCGGCGCGGCGTGGTCAATGTGGTCAACGACCAACTTCCATCAGAAGAGTACTGTACGTGGAGAGGCTGACAGCTGGGTCCACGGCAGCCGCAAGGAAGTGCCTCCTTATTACACGCAAAATAATTATTCCTCCACCTGACAGCAGGGACCCACTGGACAGGCCACTAGTATTTCGCGGAAAAGAAGGTTCCCCCTGACTGCTGGGACCCACCAGACGGGCCACCGTATTTCGCAAAAAAACGTTTGCCCCTTACTGCTGGGACCCATCGGACGGACCACAGTATTTCGTGAAAAAACGCCCCCCCCCCCCCCCCCGCTGTCATCTCGGACCCACCGGAAGTGCCTCCTTATTATGCACAAAAAAATGAATACTCCCCCTGCTAGCTGGGACCCAACCTGGTGGGAGGCTAACTTGTGGGCCTACTAAGTTGACGAGGATGGAGGGCTTTGTCAACTTAGTCAATATGAACGATTCTAGCTCCAGTGACCATACGATGTCCATCCAATGGCCGTAGTGCTTCTTCAACCTCTGGTCTTCTTGCTCCAGCCGCCCAAAGCTGCACCGGTCGTGCCGCGTGCTCCTGCCTCTCGTGGCCGGCTGTGATGCCGCGGAGGCCTCACCGCCCCCTACTACTCCCACCGCTGGCCCATGCTATCCCTCTACTCACCCACACCCCTTGTTATTCTGCGGCGACGGTAGCCTCACGCCGCAGCCGAACCAGTGAACCCTCGTACTCCTCTCCGCGTGGGAATCCACTGCCGCGTCTTCCCCCACGTCGTCCCCTTCCTAGGCCTCACCGTCGTCCACCGCCTTGGTGCTCTCGGCGCGGCGTGGTCAATGTGGTCAACGACCGACTTCCATCGGAAGAGTACTGTATGTGGAGAGGCTAGCAGCTGGGTCCATGGCCACAGCCCAGTTTTTTTGTGATTTGCCAAGTAAGTCGCTTTGTCAGGCCTGTTGGGCTGCAAATCTTTCAAGACGAGGAGAGCTTCATTCGGCTGGCCGAGAAAATGGCCCATCAGTAATGAGAAATGGGCTGTACATTTTAAAAACATATCAAACCGGCAATTAGTTTAAAATATCTTTTTTTTCATTTCGAGATTTTAAATTACATTAATTTTTATGCGTGGAGAATTTGTTGGATTTTATATTGATATACATTTATTTTTAAAATCAATTTGAATGTGAGTCGAAATTTCGGGATTAAAAAATAGTTCGGACCGCACCGAAATATGCAAAATTTCGCTAATTTTTTAACCGTGGCCACAATATGGGTTGTAATGCTAACAAAGAGAATATGGGCTCCAAAAAACCTTAAGAATTAGCAAATGGGCTGTAAATTATTAGAAATAATGGCAGATGGGCTGTATGCTGTTTTCCACATATTTGAGGCTTTCCTAAAAAAAGGTTGACGCACAAGCACTGACTGTTGGATGTCCATCCAACGGTCGTCGTGCTTCTTCAATCTCGACTCTTCTTGCTCCAACCGCTCACACAAGCGTCGGCGGGACTGCCTGCTCCCTCCTCCTCGCGGCCGGCTGTGCTGCCGCGCAGGCCTCACCGCCCGACCGTACTCCCATCTCTGGCCTAGCCATCCCTCTACTCACACACACCTGTTGTTATTCTCTGGCGACGGCAAACGAACCAGTAAACCCTCGTATAGTTGTACTCCCCTCTGCGTGGGAAACAACTGCTGAGTCTTCCCTGCCTCCGTGTTGTCCCCTTCCTAGGCCTCGCCGTCGTCCACCGCCCTGGTTCACTTGGCGCGGCGTGGTCAACTTGGTCAACGACCGACATGCATCTAAAGTGGACTGTACGTGGAGAGGCCGACAGCTGGGTCCACGGCCGCATGCAAGGAAATGCCTCCTTATTACGCGCAAAATAATAATTCCTCCCCTGACATCGGGGACCCACCAAAAGGGCCTCTGTATTTTGCGAAAAAAACATTATCACCGCTGACAGCTCGGACCCACCAGCTATATCTTCGCACGCAAGGAAGTGCCTCCTTATTACGCTCAAAAATATGAATACCCCCTGCTAGCTGGCACCCACCTTGGTGGGAGGCTGACTTGTGGGCCTACTAAGTTGACGGGGATGGAGGGCTTTGTCAACTTAGTCAATATGCACGATTCTAGCTCCAGTGACCGTACGATGTCCATCCAACGGCCATAGTGCTTCTTCAACCTCTGGTCTTCTTGCTCCAGCCGCCCAAAGCAGCGCCTGTCGTGCCTCGTGCTCCTGCCTCCCGTGGCCGGCTGTGATGCGGTGGAGGCCTCACCGCCCCCTACTACTCCCACCGCTGGCCAAGCCATCCCTCTACTCACCCACACCCCCTGTTATTCTGTGGCGACGGCAGCCTCACACCACAGCGAACCAGCGAACCCCCGTACTCCTCTATGCGTGGGCATCCACTGCCGCGTCTTCCCTGGCTCCGCGTTGTACCCTTCCTAGGCCTCGCCGTCGTCCACCGCCCTGGTGCTCTCAGCGCGGCGTGGTCAACATGGTCAAGGAACGGCTTCCATCATACGTGGACTATACGTGGAGAGGCTGACAGCTGGGTCCACGGCCGCAGCAAGGAAGTGCCTCCTTATTACATGCAAAATAATTATTCCTCCACCTAACAGCAGGACCCACCGGACGGGCCACCGTATTTCGCCCCCTGACTGCTGGGACCCACCAGCTACATCTTCGCAGGCAAGGAAGTGCCTGACAGTCGGGAACCACCTGGTCGAAGCGTATGTAGCATTGTCATTCTGGTCGTGAATGTGTACGCACATACTGGTTGATGTAGAGGCGCGCACATGTCGTAGTAGAGGTGTGCACGTAGCATGTACACGTACGTACAGCGGCCAGGGTGCAAGAAAGAAAATACGGCCACGTATGTGTACATACGGGCCGGGTCTCGAACGCCTACTCGCGCATACATACGGCCAGGGCTCATGTACATTGCTGGGCCGGAACAGAGAAACAGCGTCATCATCGTGTTCATGGGGAGCCAACGGAATGCGTCGTGTTCATGGGGAGGCAACGGGATGCGTCGTGTTCATTGGGAGGGCTTGGACGGAACAGGCGATGGAAACGAGGCCTGGCGTACCGCAGAACGGAGGAAACGGCCTTGTGTTCGACCGGCCACGTTCGAAATGAGATCCTGTTGATCGGGAGGGGTCTGGCGTACCGCAAAACGGAGGAAACAGACCTCCTACGGTCGAAACGGGGGTCCTGTTGATCGGGAGGGGTGTGGCGTATTGCAAAACGGAGGAAATGGACTTGTGTTGGAGCGCTACGGTCAAAACGGGGGTCCTGTTCATTGGGAGGGGTGTGGCGTACCGCAAAACGGGACTCCACGGGATACTGTTCATCTCCACCGTCGATCCCCTCCAGCCTCCACGAGCTACTGTTCATCCACCGTCGACCTCCTCCAGCCTCCACCTACGACTGTTCATCCACGGGCTCATGTTCATCCAGCCTCCACCGCGCGCTACTCCACCGGCTACTGTTCAACCAGCCCTCTCCACAGGCTCCTGTTCAACCACCCCTCCACGGGCTACTGTTCATCCTACCCTCCACCGTCTACTGTTCATCATGCCCTCCATGGGGTGGTCCTGTTCATCCAGCCCCAACCGGCTCGATTGATCGGGGCCCTGTTCATCCAGAGGCAACACCACGGGGTCCTGTTCATCCACCCCCATCGGGAACTGTTCATCCAACCCCCCCCCCCCCCCCCGCAACACTCACTATTCATCCAGAGGCCGGCCGCATTGATCGGCTTCAGTTAGTAGTAGTAGCGAAGGAATCGCTCGATCGGGTTCAGTTAACAGCAGCCATCGATCGATCGCTCGGGTTCAGTGACGCGTAGCCTGCAGTGCAATCCTCAGGTTCAGTTAGAGCCCAACGCCTCGCTCGGGTTCAGTTAGAGCCAACGCCTCGCACACATGCGCGTACGTGTACGAGAGAAACGCGCATCGCTCGGCCCCCGAGCTCCCACCGTAACCGGGAACTCCCCGAAATTTTCCTCCCCTCGCTTCTACCATGGTTTTTTCCATCATGGACGGCCCAAAGAATGTCATGCAGCTGCGTCTCCGGCCCGCCCAGGACGAACAGCCCATTTTCTGTCATGATGTTTTGTCATAGAAGTAGGAGCCCGCCACATCTATGATGATACCGGGTTTTGTCACAATTATCATCATATGTATGGCATAAAAAAATTTCGTTTGGCCCAAAATGTCACGGATGTGTCTTTTTTTGTAGTGTTAACGGATCATAACACATAATAGGTGACTATAGACTTGCAAGATAGGATCAAGAACTCTCATATATTGATGAAAACATAATAGGTTCAGATCTAAAATCATGGCACTCGGGACCTAGTGACAAGCATTAAGCATAGCAAAGTCATCGCAACATCAATCTCAGAACATAGTGGATACTAGGGATCAAACCCTAACAAAACTATCTCGATTACATCATAAATCTCATCCAACCCATCACCATCCAGCAAGCCTACGATGGAATTACTCACGCACGGCGGTGAGCATCATGAAATTGGTGATGGAGGATGGTTGATGATGACGAGGGCGACGGATTCCCCTCTCCGGAGCCCCGAACAGACTCCAGATCAGCCCTCCCGAGAGGTTTTAGGGCTTGGCGGCGGCTCTGTATCATAAAACGCGATGAAATCTTCTCTCCTATTTTTTTTCTCCCTGAAAATTAATATATGGAGGTGGAGTTGGAGTCGGGAGGTCTCCAGGGGGCCCACGAGGTAGGGGCGCGCACTAGGGGGGCCACCCTCGTGAGCAGGGTGTGGGCCCCCTAGTCTTCATCTTTGGCAAGAATTTTTTATTATTTATTGTAAGGTATTCCGTGGAGTTTCAGGTCATTCCGAGAACTTTTGTTTTCTGCACATAAAACAACATCATGGCAATTCTGCTGAAAACAGCGTCAGTCCGGGTTAGTTCCATTCAAATCATACAAGTTAGAGTCCAAAACAAGGGCAAAAGTGTTTGGAAAAGTAGATACGACGGAGACGTATCAACTCCCCCAAGCTTAAACCCTTGCTTGTCCTCAAGAAATTCAGTTGACAAACTGAAAGAAATAAAGAAAAACTTTTACAAACTCTGTTTGCTCTTGCTGTTGTAAATATATCAAGCTAGCATTCAAGTTTTCAGGAAAGATTATAACTAACCACATTTGCAATAATTCTCAGGTCTCATAATTACTCATATCAATAGCATAATCAACTACCAAGCCATAATAATAAATCTCGAATGACAATACTTTCTCAAAACAATCATAATATGATATAACAAGAAGGTATCTGTAGCCCTTTCTGAGACCGCAAAACATAAATGCAGAGCACCTTTAAAGATCAAGGACTGACTAGACATTGTAATTCATGGTAAAAGAGATCCAATCATAGTCATACCCAATATAAATTAACAGTAATGAATGCAAATGACAGCTGTGCTCTCCAACTAGTGCTTTTAATAAGAGGGTGATGACTCAACATAAAAGTAAATAGATAGGCCCTTCGCAGAGGGAAGCAGGGATTTGTAGATGTGCCAGAGCTCGGTTTTGAAATAGAGGTGAATAATATTTTGAGCGGTATACTTTCATTTTCAACATAACAACCAAGAGGTGGCGATATCTTCCATGCTACTCACATTATAGGTGATTCCCAAACAGAATGATAAAGTTTATACTCCCCCTCCACACAAACATCAATCCATGGCTTGCTCGAAACAACGAGTGCCTCCAACTATCAACAGTCCTAGGGGGAGTTTTGTTTTGCGATTATTTTGATTTAGTTTCCATAAAGCATGGGACTGGGCATCCGGTGACCAGCCATTTTCTCGTGAGTGAGGAGCGGAGTCCACTCCCCTTGAGAATAACCCGCCTAGCATGGAAGACATCCCTAGTTGATACATGAGCTATTCGAGCATACAAAACAGGATGATTATTTGAAGGTTTAGAGTTTGGCACATATAAATTTGCTTGGAATGGCAGGTAGATACCGCATATAGGAAGGTATAGTGGACTCATCTGGAATAACTTTGGGGTTTAAGGGATTGGATGCACAAGCAGTATTCCCGCTTAGTACAGGTGAAGGCTAGCAAAAGACTGGGAAGCGACCAACTAGAGAGCGACAATAGCCATGTACATGCATTAAAATTAATAAACATTGGATGCAAGCATGAGTAGGATATAATCCACCATGAACATAAATATCATGAAGGCTATGTTGATTTATTTCAACTACATGCATGAACATGTGCCAAGTCAAGTCACTTAAATCATTCAAAGGAGGATACCACCCCATCATACCACATCATAACCATCTCAATAGCATGTTGGCACGCAAGGTAAACCATTATAACTCGTAGCTAATCAAGCATGGCACAAGCAACTATGATCTCTAATTGTTATTGCAAACATGTTTATTCATAACAAGCTGAATCAAGAACGATGAACTCATCATATTTACAAAAACAAAAGAGGTCGAGTTCGTACTAGCTTTTCTCATCTTAGTCAGTCCATCATATATCATCATAATTGCCTTTCACTTGCACGACCGAACGATGTGAATAATAATAAGAGTGCATGTGCATTGGACTAAGCTGGAATCTGCGAGCATTCAATAAACAGGAGAAGACAAAGCAATATGGGCTCTTGGTTAAATCAACAATATAGCATATAAGAGCCACTTCAACAATTTAATCATGGTCTTCTCCTACTGACCCCCAAAGAAAAGAAATAAAACTATTTACACGGGAAAGCTCCCAACAAGCAAAAGAAGAACGGGAAATATTTTTGGGTTTTCTTTTTAATTACTACTACTGCAAGAAAAGTAAACTACTACTAATTTTTTTTTGGTTTTTCTTAAGGTTTATTAAGCACACAAGAAGAAAGCAGGAAAAAGAAATTAAACTAGCATGGATGATATAATAAAAAAGTATGAGCACCAACATCTAGCAATGAGTGTGTGAGCATAAATGTAATTTCGGTGGGAAATACGTACTCCCCCAAGCTTAGGCTTTTGGCCTAAGTTGGTCTATGGCCACAGCTGGCCTGGCTGATATCCATAATAATAGTTGCTGGGGTCGTACTGTGATGAAGAAGAAGACTCTGACTGCCATTGGCTGACAGCCATCCCCGGATCCCAAGAATAAACAGACTGTCGTGGAGGCTCCTCTTGTGGTTCCAGTTCCGGGGCTGGTGCATGGTTCCAGTAGGCGTGAATAGCCGCCAACGGAACAAGGTATGTGCCTATAGTCAAATCAAACAAAGATGGAGCAGGCAAGGTAATAGTCTCGGGATGATGTTTATTAAAGAACAATTGATATTTAAGCTCTCCTTCCCAATTCTTAACAATAAAATCATGTGCTACCATACTTTTATAATATAAATAAACACGAGGCAGCACCTTTTCTTCCTTCTCATAATGCCTAATAGGTTTGTTAAAATGTGCAGCAAGGCGTGAAGCATATATGCCTCCAAAGATGGGACCCTTAGTACGGTTCATACTTAACCGTCTAGCAACAATGCCGCCCATACTAAAAGAGTTATCACCGTATAAGCCGTGGTGCAAAATGATAATATCGGGGATACTCAGGTTTCCACAGTTTCCGCGATCAATTAAGCAACGACTAGCAAATAATGCAAAATAACGTAAAACAGGAAAGTGTATGCTAGTGATTCGTGCATCAGAAACCTTCCTTGTTTCCCCTATAGTGATAGTGTCAATAAATCCCTCCACATCATCACAATGTGGTTCTTCTGTATTGGCCCCAAAAGGGACTAAACAAACCCGACAGAAATCATAGAATGACATCTCCTTATGCTCATCATATAAATGAAACTCCACCGTAGGTGGCGAGTTCCTAGAATGGAAATGAAAGTTTTGCACAAAGGTATTTGTGAGTAAGAGATACTGGTCGCATTGGTCGTGGAGGGACGCAGTGAGGCCTGCATTTTGAGCCAGTTCATGAAAATCTTCATAAATACCGGCTACTCTCAAGAAATCATCGGAGGGCCATTCACACACCCGAACCTCCGCGGTGCGCGGCAAATTATACTTAGGCTTCGGTGCCTTTTCCTTCGAGCTTTGGCTCGATGAGCCCCTTAATAATCTCCTCTTCTTTTTCTGAAAAATTCTGAAATTTTTAGTAACTTCAAAATAAAAGTAAACCAAACTCAATAATATTGATAGCAACTACTCTTACAAGTTCCTAGGGCCTATATCATGCATCAAAAGTACTTTTGACCATATAAATTTGACATGCAAGCTCAAGAACAGGGTCACCTAAGCAGCAAAAATTTGCAATGAATAAAGCACTAGAACAAAAACTAATTGGACCAATGGAGGAGTCACATACCAAGGAACAATCTCCCCAAGAAGTTTTGTGAGAGGTGCTTTGAGCAGGAGATCGAAAATGGCAGCAAAGAGGGCTGGAACTCGTGCTTGAGTTGGTTTTTCGTGTTTGTGGGAGGAAGAAGAAGAGGATGGGTGCAGGATTAAGTGGAGGAGGGCCACCGTGGGCCCATGAGGTAGGGGGCGCGCCCAGGGGGGTAGGACGCGCCCTCCACCCTCATGACCAGGTGGCAGCCCCCCTGGTAATTTTTGCACCATAAATCCTCAAATATTCCAGAAAAAATCATATTAAATTGGCATGTCATTCTGAGGACTTTTATTTTTGGGATATTTTTATATTGCATAGATAAATCAGGAAACAGACAGAAAAATACTATTTTTACTTTATTTCAACTAAATAACAGAAAGTTTAGAGAGGGTATAGAAGGTTGTGCTTCTAGTTTCATCCATCTCATGCTCATCAAAAGGAATCCACTAACAAGGTTGATCAAGTCTTGTTAACAAACTCATTCCGATTAACATGGAACCGGAGAAATTTCGAATAACACTAGGTTACCTCAACGGGGATATGCACATCCTCAATAATAAGTATATCATATTTCTTCTTGACAGTAGGAAGAGGAAATTCAAAACCTCCAAATATAATCGATGGAATTTTTCTGATAAAATTGATACTATGAACTTGAGGTTGTTTCCTCAGAAAGTGTACCGTATGCTCATTACCATTAACATGAAAAGTGACATTGCCTTTGTTGCAATCAATAACAGCCCCTGTAGTATTAAGAAAAGGTCTTCCAAGAATAATAGACATACTATCGTCCTCGGGAATATCAAGAATAACAAAGTCCATTAAAATAGTAACGTTTGCAACCACAACAGGCACATCCTCACAAATACTGACAGGTATAGCAGTTGATTTATCAGCCATTTGCAAAGATATTTCACTAGGTGTCAACTTATTCAAATCAAGTCTACAATATAAAGAGAGAGGCATAACACTAGCACCGGCTCCAAGATCACATAAAGCAGTTTTGACATAGTTTCTTTTAATGGAGCATGGTATAGTAGGTACTCCTAGATATCCAAGTTTCTTTGGTATTCCACCCTTAAAAGTATAATTAGCAAGCATGGTGGAAATTTCAGCTTCTGGTATCTTTCTTTTATTTGTAACAATATCTTTCATGTACTTAGCATAAGGATTCATTTTGAGCATATCAGTCAATCGCATACGCAAAAAGATAGGTCTAATCATTTCAGCAAAGTGCTCAAAATCCTCATCATCCTTTTTCTTGGATGGTTTGGGAGGAAAAGGCATGGGTTTCTGAACCCAAGGTTCTCTTTCTTTACCATGTTTTCTAGCAACAAAATATTTCTTATCATAACGTTGATTCTTCGATTGTGGGTTATGAAGATCAACAACAGGTTCAATTTATACCTCATTATCATTACTAGGTTGAGCATCATTATGAACATCATCATTAACATTTTCATTAGGTTCATGTTCATTGCCAGATTGTGTTTCAGCATCGGACATAGATATATCATTTGGATTATCGGGTGGTTCAGCAATAGGTTCACTAGAAGTTTGCACAGTTCTATCATTCTTCTTTTTCTTCCTTTTAGAAGAACTAGGTGCATCAATATTATTTCTCTGAGAATCTTGCTCAATTCTCTTAGGGTGGCCTTCAGGATACAAAGGTTCCTAAGTCATTCTACCAGTTCTAGTAGCTACTTTAACAGCATAATCATTTTTCTGACTATTCATTTCATCAAGCAATTCTTTTTGAGCCTTAAGTACTTGTTCTATTTGAGTGGTAACCATAGAAGCATGTTTGCTAACAAGTTTAAGTTCACCTTTAATATTATCCATATAATCACCCAAGTATTTAATCATATCAGCATATTGTTTTAATTATCTACCAAAATAAGCATTGAAGTCTTTTTGCTTAAACATAAAATTATCAAACTCATCAAAGCATTGACTAGAAATTTTAGCAGGAGGGATTTCAGCTTTCTCATATCTATAGAGAGAATTTACCGTTACTACCTGTGTCGGGTTATCGAGGTCTGCAGGTTCTTCAATAAATAAAGGATTAAGATCATATGTTTCTTCGACAGGCGGTAAATTAAGACCATGTATTTCTTCAATAGGAGGTAAATTCTTAACATCTTCAGCTTTAATACCTTTTTCTTTCATAGATTTCTTGGCCTCTTGCATATCTTCAGGACTGAGAAATAGAACACCTCTCTTCTTAGGAGTTGGTTTAGGAATAGGATCATTAATTGGAGCAGGAGCAGGCTCAGGAGGTGGCTCAGGAGGTGCCCAATTATTTTCATTTGTCAACATATTATTCAATAAGATTTCAGCTTCATCCGGTGTTCTTTCCCTAAAAAGAGAACCAGCACAACTATCCAGGTAATCTCTGGAAGCATCGGTTAGTCCATTATAAAAGATATCAAGTATTTCATTTTTCTTAAGAGGATGATCAGGCAAAGCATTAAGTAACTTGAGAAGCCTCCCCCAAGCTTGTGGGAGACTCTCTTCTTTAATTTGCACAAAGTGGTATATTTCCTTTAAAGCAGCTTGTTTCTTATGAGCAGGGAAATATTTAGCAGAGAAGTAATAAATCATATCCTGGGGACTACGCACACAACCAAGATCAAGAGAATTAAACCATATCTTAGCATCACCCTTTAATGAGAATGGAAATATTTTGAGGATATAAAAGTAGCGAGATCTCTCATCATTAGTTTACAGGGTGGCTATATCATTTAATTTAGTAAGATGTGCCACAACAGTTTCAGATTCATAGCCATAAAAAGGATCAAATTCAACCAAAGTAATTATATCAGGATCAACAGAGAATTCATAATCCTTATCAGTAACACAGATAGGTGAAGTAGCAAAAGCAGAGTCAGGTCTCATCCTAGCATTTAGAGATTGCTTATTCCATTTAGCTAATAACCTTTTGAGTTCATATCTATCTCTACAAGCTAAAATAGCTAAAGAAGCTTCTTGATCAAATAAATAACCCTCAAGAATAACAAGTGATTCTTCATCATCACTTTCATCATCATAATCAGATTCAATATTTTCAATTTCCCTAGCCCTAGCAAGTTGTTCATCGAGAAAATCACTAAGTGGCATAGTAGTATCACGCATAGAGGTAGTTTCATCATAAGTATCATGCATAGCAGAAGTGGCATCATCAATAACATGCGACATATCAGAACGAATATCAGAAGCAGGTTTAGGTGTCGCAAGCATACTCACAATAGAACGTGAATCAAGTGAGGAGCTAGATGGCAGTTCCTTACCTCCCCTCGTAGTTGAGGGATAGATCTTGGTTTTTGGATCTCTCAAGTTCTTCATAGTGTCCAGCAAATATAAATCCCAAGTGACTCAAAGAATAGAGCTATGCTCCCCGGCAACGGCGCCAAAAATTAGTCTTGATAACCCACAAGTATAGGGGATCGCAACAGCTTTCGAGGGTAGAGTATTCGGCCAAAATTTATTGATTCGACACAAGGAGAGCCAAAGAATATTCTCAAGTATTAGGAGCTGAGTTGTCAATTCAACCACACCTAGAAACTTAGTGTCTGCAACAAAGTGTTTAGTAGCAAAGTAATATGATAGTGGTGGTAACGGTAACAAAAGAGTAACGAAAGGAAAGTAATGTTTTTGGTATTTTGTAGCGATTGTAACAGTAGCAATGGGAAAGTAAATAAGCGTAAACCAGTATATGGAAAGCTCGCAGGCATCGGATCAATGATGGATAATTATGCCAGATGCGGTTCATCATGTAACAGTTATAACATAGGGTGACACAGAACTAGCTCCAATTCATCAATGTAATGTAGGCATGTATTCCGAATATAGTCATACGTGCTTATGGAAAAGAACTTGCATGACATCTTTTGTCCTACCCTCCCATGGCAGCGGGGTCCTAATGGAAACTAAGGGATATTAAGGCCTCCTTTCAATAGAGAACCGGAACAAAGCATTAGCACATAGTGAATACATGAACTCCTCAAACTACGGTCATCACCGGTAAGTATCCCGATTATTGTCACTTCGGGGTTAACAGATCATAACACATAATAGGTGACTATAGACTTGTAAGATAGGATCAAGAACTCTCATATATTGATGAAAACATAATAGGTTCAGATCTGAAATCATGGCACTCAGGCCCTAGTGACAAGCATTAAGCATAGCAAAGTCATAGCAACATCAATCTCAAAACATAGTGGATACTAGGGATCAAACCCTAACAAAACTAACTCGATTACATGATAAATCTCATCCAACCCATCATCGTCCAGCAAGCCTACGATGGAATTACTCACGCACGGCGGTGAGCATCATGAAATTGGTGATGGAGGATGGTTCATGATGACGACGGCGACGGATTCCCCTCCCCGGAGCCCTGAACGGACTCCAGATCAGCCCTCCTGAGAGGTTTTAGGGCTTGGCGGCGGCTTTGTATCGTAAAACGCGATGAAATCTTCTTTCCTATTTTTTCTCCCCGAAACTCAATATATGGAGGTGGAGTTGGAGTCGGGAGGTCTCCAGGTGGGCCACGAGCTAGGGTGGCGCGCCCCCCACCCTCATGAGCAGGGTGTGGGCCCCCTGGTCTTCATCTTTTGCGAGGATTCTTTATTATTTATTGTAAGGTATTCCATGGAGTTTTAGGTCATTCCGAGAACTTTTGTTTTCTGCACATAAAACAACATCACGGCAATTCTGCTGAAAACAGCGTCAGTCCGGGTTAGTTCCATTCAAATCATACAAGTTAGAGTCCAAAACAAGGGCAAAAGTGTTTGGAAAAGTAGATACGACGGAGACGTATCAACATGCCGGATAGCGGTCGATGAGTGGAGTAATAGTAGTAGATGCAGGCAGGAGTCGGTCTACTTGTCTCGGTCCTGATGCCTATATACATGATCATAACTAGATATTCTCATAACTATGCTCAATTCTGTCAATTGCTCAACAGTAATTTGTTCACCCACCGTAGAATACTTATGCTCTTGCGAAAAGCCACATGTGAAACCTATGGCCCCCGGGTCTATCTCTATCATATTAATCTCCTACTACTTAGTTATTTCCTTTGCTATTTACTTTGCCTTTATTTTACTTTGCATCTTTATCATAAAAATACCAAAAATATTATCTTATCAGATCTCACTCTCGTAAGTGGCCCTATAGGGACTGATAACCCCTATTTGTGTTGGTTGCGAGGATTTATTTGTTTTGTGCAGGTGCGAGGGACTCACGCGTAGCCTCCTACTGGATTGATACCTTGGTTCTCAAAAACTAAGGGAAATACTTCTGCTACTTTGTTGCATCATCCCTTCCTCTTCGGGCAAAACCAACACAGTGCTCAAGAGGTAGCAAGAAGGATTTCTGGCGCCGTTTCCGGGGAGGTCTACGCAAAAGTTAATATACCAAGTACCCATCACATACCCTTATCTCCCGCATTACATTATTTTCCATTTGCCTCTCGTTTTCCTCTCCCCCACTTCACCCTTGTCGTTTTATTCGCCCTCTCTCTCTCTATCCTCCCTCTCTTTGTCTATTTGCCTCTTTTTGCCCGCTTGCTTTTTGTTTGCTTGTCTGTTAGTTCGCTTGCTTGTCACGATGGCTCAAGATAATACTAAATTGTGTGACTTCACCAATACCAACAGCAATGATTTTATTAGAACTCTGATTGCTCCTCTTACCGATGTTGAATCTTGTGAAATTAATGCTGCTTTGCTGAATCTTGTCATGAAAGATCCGTTTTCCGGCCTTCCTAGTGAAGATGCCGCTACCCATCTAAATAGCTTCGTTGATTTGTGTGACATGCAAAACAAGAAAGATGTGGATAATGATATTGTTAAATTGAAGCTATTTCCCTTTTCTCTTAGAGATCGTGCTAAAGCTTGGTTTTCGTCTTTGCCTAAAAATAGTATTGATTCATGGAACAAGTGCAAAGATGCTTTTATCTCTAAGTATTTTCCTCCCGCTAAGATCATCTCTCTTAGAAACGATATTATGAATTTTAAGCAACTTGATCGTGAACATGTTGCACAAGCTTGGGAGAGAATGAAATTAATGATACGTAATTGCCCTACTCATGGTTTAAATTTGTGGATGATTATTAAAAAAATTATGCTGGATTGAATTTTGCTTCTAGAAATCTTTTAGATTCGGCCGCAGGAGGCACTTTTATGGAAATCACTTTAGGAGAAGCCACTAAACTCCTAGATAATATTATGGTTAATTATTCGCAATGGCATACTGAAAGATCTACTAATAAAAAGGTGCATGCGATAGAAGAAATTAATGTTTTGAGTGGAAAGATGGATGAACTTATGAAATTATTTGCTAATAACAGTGTTTCTTCTAATCCTAATGATATGCCCTTGTATACTTTGATTGAGAATAATAATGAATCTATGGATGTGAATTTTGTTGGTAGGAACAATTTTGGTAATAACGCGTATAGAGGAAATTTCAACCCTAGGCCTTATCTTAGTAATCCCTCTAATAATTATGGTAATTCCTACAACAATTCTTATGGAAATTATAATAAGATGCCCTCTGATTTTGAATCTAATATTAAATAATTTATTACTTCGTAAAAGATTTTTAATGCTATGATTGAAGAAAAATTTCTTAAGATTGATGATTTGGCTAGGAACATTGATAGAATTTCTCTTGATGTTGATTCTTTGAAACTTAGATCTATTCCACCTAAGCATGATATCAATGAGTCTCTCAAAGCCATGAGAATTTCCATTGATGAGTGCAAAGAAAGAACCGGTAGGATGCGTGCTAAGAAAGATACCTTTTTAAGAGCGTGTTCTTCTAGTTCCTATGAAAATAAAGATGAAGATATAAAAGTTATCGATGTGTCCCCTATTAAATCTTTGTTTTGCAATATGAATCTTGAATATGATGGGACTGAATATGATCCACCTTTACCTAGAAGGCATTCCAAGAATTCGGAATTTGTTGATCTTGATGCTAAATTTGATAAAAGTGGGATTGAAGAAATTAAAACCCTAGATGTTGCTAAACCCACTATTATGGATTTCAAGGAATTTAAGTATGAAAATTGCTCTTTGATTGATTGTATTTCCTTGTTGCAATCTGTGCTAAACTCTCCTCACGCTTATAGTCAAAATAAAGTGTTTACTAAACATATCGTTGATGCCTTGATGCAATCTTATGAAGAAAAACTTGAATTGGAAGTTTCTATCCCTAGAAAATTTTATGATGAGGGGGAACCAACTATTAAAATTAAAATTAAATATCATGAATGCTATGCTTTATGTGATTTGGGTGCTAGTGTTTCCACAATTCCAAAGACTTTGTCTGATTTGTTAGGTTTCCGTGATTTTGATGATTGCTCTCTAAATTTGCACCTTGCGGATTCCACTATTAAGAAACCTATGGGAAGAATTAATTATGTTCTTATTGTTGCAAATAGGAATTATGTGCCCATAGATTTTATTGTTCTTGACATAGATTGCAATCCTTCATGTCCTATTATTCTTGGTAGACCTTTCCTTAGAACGATTGGTGCAATTATTGATATGAAGGAAGTAAATATTAGATTCCAATTTCCCTTAACGAAAGGCATGGAACACTTTCCTAGAAATAAAATTAAATTACCTTATGAATCTATTATGAGATCCACTTATGGATTGCCTACCAAAGATGGCAATACCTAGATCTATTCTTGCTTATTATATGCCTAGCTAGGGGCGTTAAACGATAGCGCTTGTTGGGAGGCAACCCAATTTTATTTTTATTCCTTGCTTTTTGCTACTGTTTAGTAACAAATAATTTATCTAGCCTCTATTTTGTTTGTGTTTAGTTAGTGTTTGTGCCAAGTAGAACCATTGGGAAGACTTGGGGAAAGTCTTGTTGAACTTTCTGTAAAAAACAGAAACTTTAGCGCTCACGATAACTGCTGTCATTTTTATTTGGAAAGTGCTATTTAGTTAATTCTTTTTGAAGATGATTAATAGATAAATTCCTCACGTCCATAAATTTATTTTAGAATTTTTGGGGCTCCAGATCGTGCGCTAGATACATATTACTACAGACTGTTCTGTTTTTGACAGATTCTGTTTTTCGTGTGTTGTTTGCTTATTTTGATGAATCTATGGCTAGTAAAATAGTTTATAAACCATAGAAAAGTTGGAATACAGTAGGTATAACACCAATATAAATAAATAATGAGTTCATTACAGTACCTTAAAGTGGTCTTTTATTTTCTTTCGCTAACTGAGCTCACGAGATTTTCTACTTTAAGTTTTGTGTTGTGAAGTTTTCAAGTTTTGGGTAAAGATTTGATGGATTATGGAACAAGGGGTGGAAAGAGCCTAAGCTTGGGGATGCCCATGGCACCCCCAAGATAATCTAAGGACACCTAAAAGACAAAGCTTGGGGATGCCCCGGAAGGCATCCCCTCTTTCGTCTACTTCTATCGGTAACTTTACTTGGAGCTATATTTTTATTCGCCAAATGATATGTGTTTTGCTTGGAGCATCTTGTATGATTTGAGTCTTTGCTTGTTATTTTACCACAATCATCCTTGCTGTACACACCTTTTCAGAGAGCCATACATGATTTGGAATTTGTTAGAATACTCTATGTGCTTCACTTATATCTTTTGAGTTATATAGTTTTGCTCTAGTACTTCACTTATATCTTTTAGAGCATAGTGGTGGATTTGTTTTCTAGAAACTATTGATCTCTCATGCTTCACTTAGATTATTTTGAGAGTCTTAATAGCATGGTAATTTTCTTAAAATCCTACTATGCTTGGTATGCAAGATTAAGAATAATAAATTCTCTTATGAGTGTGTTGAATACTATGATAAGTTTGATACTTGATAATTGTTTTGAGATATGGAGATGGTGATATTAAAGTCATGCTAGTTGAGTAGTGGTGAATTTGAGAAATACTTGTGTTGAAGTTTGTGATTCCCTTAGCATGCACGTATGGTGAATTGTTATGTGATGAAGTCGGAGCATGATTTATTTTTTGATTGTCTTCCTTATGAGTGGCGGTCGGGGACGAGCGATGGTCTTCTCCTACCAATCTATCCCCCTAGGAGCATGCGCGTAATACTTTTCTTTGATAACTTGTAGATTTTTGCAATAAGTATATGAGTTCTTTATGACTAATGTTGAGTCCATGGATTATACGCAGTCTCACCCTTCCACCTTTGCTAGCCTCTCTAATACCGCGCACCTTTCGCCGGTATCATACACCCACCATATACCTTCATCAAAACAGCCACCATACCTACCTATTATGGCATTTCCATAGCCATTCCGAGATATATTGCCATGCAACTTTCCACCATTCCGTTTATTATGACACGCTCCATCATTGTCATATTGCTTAGCATGATCATGTCGTTGACATCGTATTTGTGGCAAAGCCACCATTCATAATTATTTCATACATGTCACTCATGCATCATTGCATATCCCGGTACACCGTCGGAGGCATTCACATAGAGTCATATTTTTCTCTAAGTATAGAGTTGTAAATTTTGAGTTGTAAGAAAAATAAAAGTGTGATGATCATCATTATTAGAGCATTGTCCCAGTGAGGAAAGGATGATGGAGACTATGATTCCCCCACAAGTCGGGATGAGACTCCGGACGAAAAATAAATAAAAGAGGCCAAAGAAGCCCAAATAAAATAAAATAAAAAGAGAAAGAAAAGAGGCCATAAAAAGAGAAAAGGCCCAAATAAAAAATGAGAGAAAAAGAGAGAAGGGACAATGCTACTATCCTTTTACCACACTTGTGCTTCAAAGTAGCACCATGATATTCATAGTAGAGAGTCTCTTATGTTATCACTTTCATATACTAGTGGGAATTTTTCATTATAGAACTTGGCTTGAATATTCCAATGATGGGCTTCCTCAAATTGCCCTAGGTCTTCATGAGCAAGCAAGTTGGATGCACACCCACTTAGTTTCTTTTTGAGCTTTCATATACTTATAGCTCTAGTGCATCCGTTGCATGGCAATCCCTACTCATTCACATTGATATCTATTGATGGGAATCTCCATAGCCTGTTGATATGCCTAGTTGATGTGAGACTATCTTCTCCATTTTTGTCTTCTCCACAACCACCACTCTATTCCACCTATAGTGCTATATCCATGGCTCACGCTCATGTATTGTGTGAAGATTGAAAAAGTTTTGAGAATGTCAAAAGTATGAAACAATTGCTTGGCTTGTCATCGGGGTTGTGCATGATTTAAATATTTTGTGCGGTGAAGATAGAGCATAGCCAGACTATATGATTTTGTAGGGATAACTTTCTTTAGCCATCTTATTTTGAGAAGACATAATTGCTTTGTTAGTATGCTTGAAGTATTATTATTTTTATGTCAATATGAACTTTTGTCTTGAATCATTCGGATGTGAATATTCATACCACAATTAAGAAGAATTACATTAAAATTATGCCAAGTAGCACTCCGCGTCAAAAAATTTGTTTTTCTCATTTACCTACTCGAGGACGAGCAGGAATTAAGCTTGGGGATGCTTGATACGTCTCCAACGTATCTATAATTTTTGATTGCTCCATGCTATATTATCTACTATTTTGTACATTATTGGTATTTATTATCCACTTTTATATTATTTTTTGGACTAACCTATTAACCGGAGGCCCAACCCAGAATTGTTGTTTTTTTGCCTATTTTAGGGTTTTGAAGAAAAGGAATATCAAATGGAGTCCAAGCGGAATGAAACCTTCGGGAACGTGACTTTCTCAACGAACAAGACCCGGGAGACTTGGACCCTACGTCAAGAAAGAAAAGAGGAGGCCACGAGGTAGGGAGCGCGCCCTCCACCCTTGTGGGCCCCCTATTGCTCCACCGACGTACTCCTTCCTCCTATATATACCTACGTACCCCCAAACGATCAAATACGGAGCCAAAAACCTAATTCCACCGCCGCAACTTTCTGTATCCACGAGATCCCATCTTGGGGCCTGTTCCGGAGCTCCGCCGGAGGGGGCATCGATCACGGAGGGCTTCTACATCAACACCATAGCCCCTTCGATGAAGTGTGACTGTGTGAGTAGCTTACTTCACCCCTACGGGTCCATAGTTAGTAGCTTGATGGCTTCTTCTCTCTTTTTGGATCTCAATACAATGTTCTCCCCCTCTCTTGTGGAGAACCATTCGATGTAATCTTCTTTTTGCGGTGTGTTTGTTGAGACCATGAATTGTGGGTTTATGATCAAGTCTATCTATGAACAATATTTGAATCTGCTTTGAATTCTTTTACGTATGATTGGTTATCTTTGCAAGTCTCTTCGAATTATCAATTTGGTTTGGCCTACTAGATTGATCTTTCTTGCAATGGGAGAAGTGCTTAGCTTTGGGTTCAATCTTGTGGTATACTTTCCCGGTGATAGTAAGGGCAGCAAGGCACATATTGTATTGTTGCCATCGAGGATAACAAGATGGGGTTTTCTTCATATCGCATGAGTCTATCCCTCTACATCATGTCATCTTGCTTAAGGCGTTACTCTGTTTTTAACTTAATACTCTAGATGCATGCTGGATAGCGGTCGATGAGTGGAGTAATAGTAGTAGATGCAGGCAGGAGTCGGTCTACTTGTCTCGGACGTGATGCTTATATACATGATCATACCTAGATATTCTCATAACTATGCTCAATTCTGTCAATTGCTCAACGGTAATTTGTTCAACCACCGTAGAATACTTATGCTCTTGAGAGAAGCCACAAGTGAAACCTATGGCCCCCGGGTCTATCTCTATCATATTAATCTCCCACTACTTAGTTATTTCCTTTGTTATTTACTTTGCCTTTATTTTACTTTGCATCTTTATCATAAAAATACCAAAAATATTATCTTATCATATCTATCATATCTCACTCTCGTAAGTGGCCCTATAGGGACTGACAACCCCTATTTGCATTGGTTGCGAGGATTTATTTGTTTTGTGCAGGTGCGAGGGACTCACGCATAGCCTCCTACTGGATTGATACCTTGGTTCTCAAAAACTGAGGGAAATACTTACGCTACTTTGTTGCATCATCCCTTCCTCTTCGGGGAAAACCAACGCAGTGCTCAAGAGGTAGCACCCAGCGGCGCCGACGCAACTGGTCCCAGGATTTGGCTTCTCCTACCGCCCATTTGAACAGTTGCACCGGCTTCTCGTGCCATTGCATAGGCATGCGCGTTCTTTCCTCCATAGTCGACTTAGTGAATATGATCTTTGCCATTAGCCCTAGCTCAAAATCAACACGACGCTGCCAGATGCTGACATCCCTCAGCATCTCTCCCCTAAGATTGACTTGCGCCTCCGCCTTGTGCTGCACCAGGCACAGCTCCTTGGAACTTCTCTCCAATTGATGTGACGCTTCCTCGATCCGATTTGCCCTTGCTTCCCACCACCTGAAACAAAGCCTCGGCATGTCCTCCGGCACCATCGATCTGTGATTCCAGAGCAATGCATCCCCTCTAAAACACATGTGGGTTTCTCTCAAAGGCGGAAGTGCTGCGGGCCGCAGCGAGAGGGCATCCCACGGGATCCTGGGATCGAAGGGATTACCGATGGCAGGATCCGGTGGGCGAGGCGGGGAGGCGAGCCTAGGCGCTGGGAGAGCCCTACGAGGCTAAGATAAAGATAGTACTACTCCACTCCATCCATATTTAAATACAAAGGTCACCAACAGTAGCCATGGCAAAAATTGATCATGCTTCCTGCGTCCTGGTTTATTGGCCTCCTTTTTTGTGCCACTTTTTATGACATGCATAAATATTATGTTACTTAAAAATATGGTCAAAAATTGACACAAAATACGAAGGAGACCAATGGAAGTAGCAACCTATGATTTAACTACTCGCATGCACGCAGTGGAGTAGTAATATCTTTCTTCCTCTCTCACGTCCACTCAATTTGCATGTGCCATATTAATTGACCATCAATGAAGTGAAGGACTTCACATGCGTCAAATTATCACATGGGGTGGATCTTCGTAAAAAAATGCGTCCCCCCGTGTACCCGCGTGTGCGTGCGAGGGAATGAGTGCGTGTGTGGCATGCGTGCACATCTTTGCTTCGTGCATGTACCGCCAGTGTGCCTTAGAGAGGACGAATACATTCTTCTGGAACTAGCAACACGTCACTGTGATCAATCCACACGAGGTCGCGACAACGCCTCCACATGTGCCACGTGGCTTCATGAACTGTAAGAGAGACACTGTGTAGCGTGCCATTGGAATTCTAATTTACGTGTTTTGCACATACTCGAAGTACTAGTAAGGTACACGTGCATTGCACGCATCAGGGCAACCAAATTATGAATAAATACCACAGTATAGCATGTAAGCTTTGAGTCATATATGCCTAATGTAGACATTCATTTAATTCTTATAGTTCATCTCACTCAAAATCAATTAGTTTTTATTAAAAAAAGCTAGGGCCTCTTTGATTCGTAGGATTTCCAAAACGCGGGAATAGGAAAAACATGGGATTAGAGTGGAATGTCGTCTTGAATCCTACATGACTGTACGAATGTTTGATTGTGCATAGAAAAAACACAGGATTCTTTCAAAGAGGTTTGAGTGGATGGGATGTTTCCTATGAAATCTAGTGCAAATGAATCCTATGGAAAAATTCCTATGGTTTACAATCCTACGAATCAAACAACCAAGATAGGAAAAATTCCTAAGGATTAGAATCCTCCAAAATTCCTTTGAGAATCCTTTGAATCAAAGAAGCCCTTCATCTATTTTATGATTCATGGAATTGTGCGTTGTAAAGGATAAAGTAAAAAACAAATAATGACAATTCAACTAGAAAAAAGTTTGGGCGGTTATGATACGGAAGATTATAGAGCAAAGGAGAAGCACTTGTGTTTTGAGGTTTGTGCATTATGCTTAAGTTCAATCATGGTGTCTGCTAGATTGTACATGTGGAAAAATCCGGTGGGGGGCTAGAAGATGGTGCGAGGGGCCAAGTGGAGGGAGACTATGAAGGAGTGCACAAGTGCGAGATCGATATTTAAAGAGAGGGGGCGAGAACGTGCGATGTTACGCGCAGTGGTGGAGCCATGAAACATAAATGAGCTAGGGGACAAGCATTGCTAATCCTTTACAAGGAGGGCCAATTCATCAACTTAAACCATTTTACCAGCAATTGTCTAATGATCACATTCATATTAGCCTCGATATATAGTGATTTTAGGGGGGCAGGGCCCTTGCTGCCCCCTATCTTCACCACTGTGCGCGTGTTTGAGAGATGAAGCGGAAGGCATGGATGATGAGAGGGGGGCGTTGGATATATATTTAATGTGGGTGTATTAGCTATGTCATCCTATATAGAGAGGTATAGATTGATCAATGTGGACGTGGGAAAGAGGGTGAGACCTCACTAGATATATAGATTGAGCGGTTTGTGTGGAAAACTGTGAAAGACCTAGCTATATATACACACACATAGAGGAACATCGATCGTTGCGCATGCACTTGAGAGCTAAAGAATGCCCGATTTGATGGAGAGGGGGAGGTGTGTGTGTGTGCATGCATGGGAGACCGACCTGAAGAAAAAGATTGCATGTGTGCGATGGATAATGTCGACTGGTAGTGTGTGTGCATGCATGCACGAGAGAAAGTTAGTGGTGCAATTATAAAGAAAAGACAACCGTGTGGGTGTAAAAGACTAGGTGAGGTCATAATCAATATAAAGTTGAATTCAAATCTTTGAATAAGAGATCATGATGTTTGAACCCATGCATGGATGAATATAACTGAGATATGCACAGTGTGGTTTGGAAACAAGCATGTTGTACTGTATACACATTGAACAAGGTCAGACTGATTTGAATTTGAGATACCGATGGCAGACATCGTTTAGCCACATTGCATCCGTGCATGGACACACTATTCTAATTGGAGATAATGGGTGGCTTTTGCATCACATATCTATATCTATACACCTATATATTATATTTTATATTTTTATATAGTGTGCGGATAATTTTAACTTTGAAAGATGGTCGTTGGATGAAGCCAATCTGATTGGGTGTAGAGATGGCAAATTTGAGCACTACTGGCCGTTGGATATCATATAGATTCCACCAGATTTTGCCACATGTACAATCTAGAAGACTCCATGGTTGAACTTAAGCATAATGCACAAACCTCAGAACACAAGCACTTCTTCTTTGTTATAGAATCTTCCGTATCCGAATTGCCTAACTATTTTTCTACATGATTTGCCATTATTTGTTTTTACTTTATGCTTTAGAATGCACAATTCCATGAATCTTAAAATAGATTAGCTTTCTTATAAAAATTAGATGATTTTGAATGAAATAAACTATAAGAATTAAATGAACATCTACATCATGCATATATGACTCAAAGCTTACATGCTATAATGTGGTATTTATTCATAATTTGGTTTCCAAATCTCATGTGTGCAATGCACGTGTACCTTACTAGTCTAAATGGTGTTTGTGTGTCTTGTGCATGTTAAACACATTGTACGTAGTATCATACATGGTTTAGATTCCGAACATCTAGCTAGAGCATACATGTATTATGATTTGAATTCAACATAAAATGGATACATATATTTGAATTTGAGATCGTATGTACATGTAGTTTGTATTTATATAGGAATTTACTTCTCCTATATTCATGTCATGTGTTGTGAAGATAATATTGAGATGGTTGTATAAATAACTAGAGTACAATCTCATTCAAATAGGGAAAATGTAATCATATTTAGTCCATATGCTAGACAACACACATTGTTTTTTTATTGCTGAGGAAAGTGCAAATTGTTTTGGTATCGTACACGTTATGTTTGTTGTCCCGATTTTTTTAGTTTTTTGTATTTGAATGCATTTCTAGTAATATAGTAAGACGGGACATGGCTCTCTCTAGTGATGAGGTGCGAATTGTCTTTTTTTGGTACATGTTAAGCTTGTTCTTCCGAAATTTTAAGCCATGCCTTGTTATGCCGAAATTTCAAGCTAGCATCTCTGTCTATCGTGCTGCGAAACTCCCGCCTCTTCAACCCATGCCTTGTTACCCCAAAATATTTAAGATATATCTTTGTCTCGTTGTGCTCCAAATACTCCCTCCATCTCAACCCACGCCTTGCTATCCCAAAATTACAACGCGTGCGAAAACACCTCCTGCGGAATCCCAACACGTGAAATGCTCGTGATACCCCTGAATCAAAAGAACCGCCTAGCTCAAATCGGTGGGGGTACTTTCGTAACTTACCCCACATTTCGGACAAGCACGTCCCTAAGCCATGGTTCCCCACTCCCATCCCATCCGCCCACCCATTCATACATCATGGCCGCGAAAACCCGCGAAGCCCCACACCCTCCTCCGTCCGCCACCCAGCCGGAGCCTCTTCCGCAACGACGTCATCCACAGAAACACCTCAACATCCCTCATCCATCGTACCGGATGAGGATCCATCATCGATCTCGTCATCCCGCCGGTTCAGCCACCCGTCCTCCACCTCCAAGGAGCTGCCCCGACGTTCCCCTCATCTTTTGCGCCACCTCCATTCCCACACTACCGTCTTCACCTGCACCACCAGAAGAGCAACATCATCACCATTTCCTCGGATGAAGCTGAGGCCTAATCGGTGCCACCAAAGAGGTTGTAGACTAACCGCCGCATTTTCTTCTTGATTCGATCTCACGCTGCTGCTGGCACTTGGTCCCGAGCCGACATGGCGCGGCTCCATCCACGGCGGCGTCGCCGGCCAATTCCGCCACGATGTCACTCCCTCGGCGGCGATGTCCACTGCTGCTTTATCTCTCGCTCGCGCTGCTGCTCTACTCTTGCTCTTGGTCCCCTGCCTGGTCTGCTCTTGCTATTGCTCTTGCTTGTGCTGCTGCTCTCACTCTTGCTCTTGCTTGTGATGCTGCTCCGATTTGGCTACACTTCAGTCGACTAAATCGACTTTTGGGTCAGTCAATTTTCAGGGAGTGGGGGGCTCGCCGGAGTTAAGGAAGAACCAGCCACGGTAGGGAGGGGGCTCCTCAGAGAGGTACCCCACTATCTATCTTAGGGTCCAGGGTGGGGCGGTGGTCGCCGGCGGTGGTGGGGCGATGGCGTGGGGAACGCCGGAGAAAAAGCTCGGCAGGGGGGCTAGAGGGATGGCCGGGGCGGCGGCGGACCGGTGGTGGGGAGTGGTTTCGGGCCGGGCGGGGCGGGGCGCCGCCGGCCGCGAGCGGCGGGGGGTGGCGGTTTGCCCAGTGGTGGCTGGCGGCTCAGGGGGTGGAGGTTGAAGATGAACTGCTACACGACCAGCTGCCCCGGCTCCTGCACGCGCTGCTGCTACTGCTTTTCTGCTACTAGTGCGTTAAGTTTTGACAGTAAAATTCAGTTTTAACCGCAAAATTCAGTTTCGACAGTTAAGTTCAGTTTTGACAATTAAATTCAGTTTCGATAGTTAAGTTCAGAGATGAGCGGCTAATGTATTTTGCATATAGCACTTTGTGGTTATGTATTTTACGCCATCTATTGGAGATGCTATTAGAGTTCCACTCAGGTTAACGTTGTCTCTCTTGTCCCGCTTCAGCCGCGGCATCGTACAACTCATCGAAGCTGCTCCAACGACGAATCCCTCCATCACAGCGGAGGAGTACCCCGGGCTCCATCTCTAGACGCCTAAGATCTTCTTCCCCTCCTCCGACAGCCAAGTCAGCCGGAGCATCCTCACCGACCAACCCAATCACGCTGAGATCGACATGGCTTCGCCAAAGAGGTTGTACACTTGTTGCATCTCTTTTTTACTCTACACGTTATATATATTGTCCACTGAGCACACGTATGATTATTTTATCCTACTATATGACAAGCAGTGAGGTACCAGGCAACTTAGCTATCCGTGATGGACTCTCTTGAACGCCATCATTATTTATCTCTGCGTGTTTGAGTTGTGCATTTGTCGATAGTCTTGGGAGTTGAGCTAGTAGGGCAGTGGCCTGGGTCCAAAGTAGTAGAATTAGCACAAACACATTTTTTGAGTGTAGGATTTTCCTTGCTCAAGCCTGCCTACTAGAATTGCCAGTGCTTGAAAGGAAATGTGAAGGAAAAGCATCGGAATTAGAAAGTTTCCTATGGTACTACTATTCATGCATTTGGTTCAAAGGAATGGAGCAAACGAAAATTGTAGGATTTGTTCCTTTACTGTCTCCTTGAAAGAAAAACCGTAGGAATTTTAATTTCCACTACTTGTCCTCCTTTCCAAATTCCTATTCATGAAGCACAAGACTAAGAGATAGTAGCATAATACCATTATAACCGTACATTTTCTTGTGGTTTGACTTAATCTCACCATGCTTCTTTGCATTCTTTGATCTTCCAATTCTTGTGAACCAAACACCCAGATTGGCAAAAATCCCGTGATTTTAAATTCTCTGTTTTGCACGTGCATTCCTATCTTATTCCTATCTATTTCCTATCCCTGCATTGTTAGAATCCTCAAATTCAAACAAGCCCTTACACAATTACTTCTGTTACAGATATGTGTCAAAGAAAACCTTGTGTGGTTTGTCATGCTCCTGCTGCGCTGTGTTCCACCCCAGCTCAGCTGCTCCAACTACGGAAGGGTTCACCACAGTAGAGATTCGCTCTCTAGACTGTCTTTCGTCGCCTCAAATCTTCTTCCCCGCCGCCGGCAGCCACCACAACCGCATTACCATCATCAACTGAGCAGATGACCTTGAGGACTACACGGGTCTGCAAGAGAGGTCACACTCTTCCGTGTCTGCTTACGTTATGCATGGCTTAATATGATGACATGCTACTTTATCGTCGTGTTCACCTATTAGACTCCGAGTCGGGTCCAAACTAATGCTGAAACTTGAGTTTTTAAATGGTTGTGGGGTACATATTAGGGCAGCAATCAGTACTATCTGTCTACTATCTGGTTAATCTCGGGTGTCTACTATGAGTTTCATGTTGGGTGCAAACAAACATTAAAGGAGCCATTATCTGTATTTTTTAACTAAAACTATTATCTACCTGCTATCATTGGTTTTGGGTCTATCCATAGTTTGCTACCATCACTCTGGATTTGTGCATGCACTCCTTACATATTCTCACTATGTTTTATTCCTATGCATGTTGATACGTCTCCAACGTATCGATAATTTATGAAGTATTCATGCCATGTTTACTATTGTTTTATATGATTTTGGTATGATTTTATTAGAACTAACCTAGACGGATGCTATTTTTAGCAGAATTACCGTGGTGTTTGTGCAGAAATAAAAGTTCTCGGAATGCGATGAAAATCAACGGAGAATTTTTCTGGAAAATATAAAAAATACTGGAACAAAAATCTACCGGAGGGGAGTCCCGTGGGGCCCATGAGGGTGGGGAGGTGCGCCCACCCCCTTGGGCACGCCCCTGTGCCTTGTGGACTTCTCGTGGGGCCCCTGACTTGTTCTCGACGCCAACCTCTCCTATAAATGCCCAAACCTTCAGAAAATAACCTAGATCGGAAGTTCCGCCGCCGCAAGCCTCTGTAGCCACGAGAAGTCAATCTAGGCCCTCTCTGGCACCCTGCCGGAGGGGGCCATCATCACCGGAGGGCATGTAGGAGGATCCCGGAGGGGGCATCATCGTCATGAAGGAGGATCCTGGAGGGGCCATCATCGTCATGAAGCCCAAGGACCAAAGGGAGAACCTCTCCCCATCCAGGGGGAGGCCATGGAGGAGGAAGCACAAGGGGGAGAACCTCTCCTCCTCTCTCTCGGTGGCACCGGAGTGCCATCGGGAGGGGAATCATCGTCGTGGTGATCGTCTTCATCAACATCACCATCCTCATCTCTTTTACGCAGTCCACTCTCCCGCACCCCGCTGTAATCCCTACTTGAACATGGTGCTTTATGCCACATATTATGATCCAATGATGTGTTGCCATCCTATGATGTTTTGAGTAGATTTCCTTTATCTATGGGTTGATTGATGATCTAGATTGGTACGAGTTGTATGTTTTATTTTGGTGCTATCCTATAGTGCCCTCTGTGTCGCGCAAGCGTGAGGGATTCCCGATGTAGGGTGTTGCAATATGTTCATGATTCACTTATAGTGGGTTGCTTGAGTGACAGAAGCATAAACCCGAGTAAGGGGGTTGTTGCGTATGGGATAAAGAGGACTTGATGCTTTAATGCTATGGTTCGGTTTTATCTTAATGATCTTTAGTAGTTGCGGATGCTTGCTAGAGTTCCAATCATAAGTGCATATGATCCAAGAAGAGAAAGTATGTTAGCTTATGCCGCTCCCTCATATGAAATTGCAATGACGACTACCGATCTTGTTAACAAGTGCGTAGGATAGGATAATTCCGTGCACGGATCCATCATTATCACTACAAGAAATATGTTAATACGTAACAATTCTGATCCGTCATGGGTGAGTGGAAAACTATCATGGGTGACTGTACATGACGGACTCGAAGTCCGTCATGTATATCGCGTCATAATTTGACATAGTACCTTACATGACGGTTCTTGTCCGTCATGGATCTGGCTTAGGCCCGCCCAGGCCCAATCCATTGTGACGGAGCAAACTGTCATGGACTAACGCCATGTAGGATTTTTGATTGACCCATTCAAATGACATGGCTGCCTACATGGATACTATTTTCTGTCACAAAATTCGTCATGGTTGAGCACATTAGGCCATTTCTCTCTATGCATTTTTAGCCAGTGGATTTTTTTTCTAGCATAATACATTACATAGATCATAGTGCCAACTTTGGCTGAAGAAAAAACATATTTCAAAGTGCCATAAAATAGAAAGATCATGTAGTATTTTTGCAGCCATCTACTGATATGTACAACATAGCAGTTTGCAAAATCCTCCATGAAATGATAATGTACAACACGAATTGACAAAATACAACACATAGCATGTTTAGGACCAGCACAATCCAATTTACATCAACATATATAAAAGTTTCTTATTCAATTTCTTGCAATCGATGCTCTTCATGGCAACTACCATCTCATGCAGTTGTGAGAGGCAACGACAAGTAGGATTAATATATATGTCCAAAAATAGAACAAACATTAGACATTTTTAGATATGAGTAATTTTGTGAGAACCAACCAAAGGGGTCTCATTTTATCAAGTTTTGGGATAAAGTTTCACTTGTATGTACATTGGAAGAACAAGAAGATTTAGAAAATTTTATGTAGAAATACTGATGATAAGTTACAACAATTTTGTACGGACAACCATGTTATAAACCTGACCACCAGATCTGCAAAAAAAATTATATACCCTACATTGAAGATGATTGTAACAATTTTGGGAAGATGATATAACTTAATAACAAATGAATGTACGTATTGGGAAATATTACAAGTGTTGATGTAGCGAACACAACCCCAGCTTGGCCCTATTTGGCTCTGTGCAGAACATAATTGGTTGTAGAGAACCCTTAGTATGCTAAAATATAACAAGTAACCTACTTTTGGTAGCAAGGAACAGACTTGTTGCCGTGGAATAGATTTTGGTTATATGGTATGGCACTTTGAAAATACTAAGCTGACCCATTATAAGGTATGGTTAAGTAAACAAATTGCCATGTGCTGGAAAGTTATATTGCCTACAGTGAGGATTTAAACTAGCTAATGACACATCTGGTTATGAATACACATTGATTTTTGTACATATTAGATGGAACATAAAGCTGCAAGAATATGGATGATAAGCTCCGCAGAGTAAATACTTGCTTGGTGTAAAGGTGTAGTGTATGGTGTACCTATGTTAATATGGCTCTACTTCCGTGTCATTAATATCTTGTGCAAAGTATCCACGGAATCTTGCATATATCCTGCTGCATTTTCGTTGCCTTGAAGTTCATCAGAGAATACAACAGCTTTTGGTTTTGGACTGGATGGTGTGAAAAGAGATCTTGCTGGTACAGATACGGCAGTGTGCTTGTTTCAGTGTTTGACTAGATTTCAAGAGAGAAAGTCAACTAAATTAACAGGATAAACAACAACAGTCATACTCTACCACATGAACAAAATTAAAACGAGCTGGGGAATGCAACAAAATTAAAATGAGATAGGGAATGATAATTTACAACACAATTTGATAAATGATACAGATTATAAACAACAAACTAATAATTTGCTCCTAGAGCTAAATCGTTTCCAAGGAAAGCAAACATGATAAGACTAGCGTTTCCAAGGAAAGAAAACTGAACCAAACTGTGGTTCTTCTTCATATTTATCTACAGATGCAGGTGCCATCCAGATTGTTACAGTCAAAGTTAAAACATATCAACGCATACACACTAAACGGAACCGTGGTGCTTATTTCATATGTATGTATTTATAGATGTAAATGTTATCTAGATTTTTATCTGGGATTTTTGAAACCATACAGCAACAGCCTAGGAGTATATACAAGTTGAAGGAGTAGTGTTGTTCAGAGTAGTCTCGTAATATTTATTTTCCAAAGAGATTTATTTTCTGGACGACAGCCACTGTAGCAATTGATGTCCCCAACGCCATTTTCAGTTCAACCAGATTCAATTACTATAGCAATTACTAAAATAGAGGCATACAGATATAAAGATTTTAACAAAACAACAAACAATTGCTGGCCTAGGTTGTTGTTTTCATAGAAAACAGAGGCATGCAATTGTAAAGACGGAAAGTAGCAAAGGCATACCATAGGCAACATGGTCAACCAGGAACCAAGATGTCAGGAGGATTGCTTCCTCAAGTTGCTTCTGCTCGGCCATGCATGAGTAGGGAGAGGTGCCATGTTGGTTCCTGCTTGACCATGTTGCCTATGGTATGCCTTTGCTAGTAGGGAGAGGTGCCTGCGGCCATCATGGGGCTTCAAGTTGCTTCTGCTGCGGCCATCCCAGATCTGGCTGTCGCCATGGCGGTGATCTCCCTCTCCTCTCTAAGGAGGGGAGACAGAGCCAGGGAGGGTGGGAGGACGACAGCTTGGGGATACCGGGGGCGAGATGTGAGGGTGCCGGTGGGTGGCGGATCTAAATCCAGAGCCGGAGGAGAGAGGGGGAAGTGGCAGCGGCAGTGGGTGGACAGGGTTTTGGGGTGTGGAGGGAGGCGCGAGGTGTGGGACGGTGTGTATAAATGGGTTGGCTCCGATTTCTTTTGACAACGCACGTAGACGACTTGAATGTTTTATTCTCCATGGGCTTTCCTTCAAACCTATTTCAAACTTTTTTTTGTTTAGGGGTATTAGGATTTTATTCATAAATTTCTGGAATACATATATTATCTGGGAATTTGGTATCTTTACCCTTTTGATATTGGTCGAGCTTCATGATGTCCTCACGTGTGTCTTCTATAGTAGTATATTCAAATTGGTGCTATCTAATTTCATTACGATTCTTTCTTGTTTAACATTATTACAGATTCAAATTATAATCTAACTCAAACGGTGACGCCACATCAACAGGAGCAAGGTCATGATGTTGTATAAAGGAAAAATAACTAGGCCCGATTGGTCGATCCATGACAGTTTTCGTGACGGTACTTCCAAGTCTGTCATGAGGGGACTACCCTACTTGGGCCCAAACACATCTTGCTAATCGGTGACGGTTTCCGTGACAGATTTCCAGAACGTCACCAGAAATCCGTCATGGATTAATAAATTTCTTGTAGTGTATTCCACACTCGCTATTTATAATATTTAGCAATACATTCTAAGTTTATGATAACAACCCCTTCTTTTATGTTTTAGCTCTTCGATATCATGCAAAATTATCCTCTTCATACCCACAACATAGTTTTATTTCTCGTTTCTAGTTGGAAGCAAACGTTCGTTGTACGTAGAGTCGTATTAGTGGCAGATAGGGCTTGAGAGAATATTGATCTTACCTTTAGCTCCTTGTGGGTTCGACACTCCATACTTATCACTTCCACCATTGGGAATTGCTACGATGATTCCCTGCACTTGGGGATTATCACATGTCAGTTATTGTACACAATGGAACTGAACATGTAGAGCAAAAGAGACGAGCCTTGCGTGGCAATAAAATATCATGCAGATGTCGCTCCATGGTGGGCGCAAAGGCAACCCCCCTCCACCCATTTCGGATTATAATCAAGAGGAAAATAACTGTTTTGAGGGGAATTCAGAAGGTGAAGACCACTCCTATTTATCCCCTAAGGTCTTCGCTCTAACTTGGCATGCTGATGTTGGTAATATCATGCATATGGTGCCTTGCATTGCTTACTTTATACATCAAATATGTCATCTGCTTAGTTTAGACATGATTTGTGTGAATGCCATCTGTTTAGTTTCTTTATTGTATATGTGAATTATGCAATGCCATCTTGTTTAGCCAGGCATCATATATGTGAATTTTGCAATGCCACCCTGGTTATCCAGTCATCTTATATGTGAATTATATCATGCCATCATTTTTTTTATTACATGTTAAATTTGTCAACAATTTTAGTACATTCAATTACTCTTTCTGTGCATCAGCCATTCAGCATGGTCATGGAAAAAATCTGGAGTGGAAACAAGGTCTTCAGAGGAGACAATGCTATCTGATGAAGCGCATGATTTGCTGGTTATGGATAGCTCCTCAGAGGAGGATTCAGAGATAGATGACCAGTCCTATCCCCCCCCCCCCGAGGTGCATGCTCTAACTTGACAGGGTTATGTTGCTCATATCGTGCGTATGGTATCTTGCATTGCTATGTCATTTGCTTAGTTTAGACATGCTTTGTGTGAATGGCACTTGTTTAGTGTCTAATTACCAGATATGTGAATTATGCAATGTCATCTTGTTGCAAGACATTATATACATGAATTATGCAATACTATCTTATTGTAAGGAATTATATATGTGAATTATGCAATGCCATGATGTTTAGCCAAGCGTCATATATGTGAATTATATCATGCCATCCTTTTTTTTGTATTTCTCATTGCATTTGTCGACAATGTTTGTATATTCAATTGCTCTTCCTATGCATCAGCCATTTGAATTGGTGATGGAGAAATCTGGAGTGAAAACAAGATCTTCATAGCAAACAATGCTACTTGCTGAAGCAAATATCTTGCTGGTTGCAGATAGCTCTTCAGAGGAGGATTCAGAGGCAGATGACCAGTCCTATTATCCCCGTGAGGTGTATGCTCAAACTAGGCAGTGTTATATTACTCATATCATGCATATGTTGTATTGCAATGCTTAGTTTTTACATCATACACAATATTGAATGCCATCTCCTTAGTTGACACATCATATATGCGATTGCCCTCTGCTCACTTTCTTAGTATATAAATCATATATTTGAATTATACCATGCCATGATGTTTACATAGACATCATGTATCTGAATTATGGCATGCCAACCCATTTTCTAAAGACATAATATAGTTATATCATCTCATCATGTTTACATAGTCATCATATTTTGAATTATGTCATTCTATCCGTGAATTATATCATGCCATCATGTTTCCATCGATGGCATGTTTATGATTTATGGCACGCCAACCAATTTAATAGACACATTGTATAGTTATATCATGTCATCATGTTTACATAGTCATCATATTTTGAAGTATGCCATTCTATCATGTTTAGTTAGCCATCATACATGTGAAATTATGTCATGCTATCCTGTTTAATTAGCCATCATATATGTGAAATTATGTCCTGCTATTCTGTTTGGTTAGACAACATAAATGTGAATTATTTCATGCCCTATTTTCTTCCCTACTATACATTCCACCTGTCTATCTTACAATGTTTGTACATTCAATTACTTTTCTTTTTTATCAGCCATCTCAATTAGAGGGCGTGATGGCAGTATCTGTGGGAGTAAAAACACGGTCTTCAGAAAAGATCGTGCTACCTGTTGATGCAGATAGAACCACGGTTGTACTTGCCCAAGAACCAGCCCCACCACACATAACCCAGACTCACGCAGATTGTACCCCTACCCAGTTGGAGAGGGGACCGACTACACCCCTTCTAACCCCAACTGTCGTGGAAACGTCATGGCAGATGTCCTAGTGTGAGGACTTAGTCGTGAGGCCAATGCATCTATGCGGTAGCTTGAAGGGGTTAATCGGAATCGAGAGACATGACATGCAAGACGAAGATTTAGACAGCTTTGGGCCCCGGGAAACATCATCCGGTAACAACCCTACATGTTGTTTGTGGCTAGGTCTCATTATGATCATGAGAGAGTCGCCGGTAAGCTGGCTCTTTGTGTCTAGCCCTAAAGATTATTTTGTCCCTCTTTGGGGAGCCCTGCCCCTCCTTATATATGTTGAAGTGGCGGGTTACATGTGGAGTCCTAGTAGGACTAGGACTAGTCTATCCTTTCTCACAAGTTGAATACAAGTCCGGGTCTTGCTTCCTTGTAATGGAAATATTCGCCATCCCTTTCCTCTTAAGTCGGCCCACCAGAGTATAAGTCGGCCCGCTGGGCCTTGGGCTTTGTCGTCCGTCTGATCCGCCCGCCGGGTCTCTAGTGAGTCACAATGTCCCGGCGGGTTACATGTAAACCGCCATGTCCGGGCGGATCGCCAGTGAGTCGCCAAGCTCCAGCCAGGTCTCTGGTGAGTCGCCAAGAAGAGCCGGGTCAAGATTCCGGCCGGGTCATACCGCGGGGTATATCACCGACATTAGCCCCTAGTTTAATTTGGATTTATCCATTTTAAACTGATCCTGTAAAATAAACACAAGAACAAACTTGATAAGTTGTGCTCTGGGTTAAATATTTTCCTGAGCCGGCACCTGATCATCTTTAAATCCTTGTCATATCATCCTGGATGCATACTCAAAGATCTTATAGCAAATCTCTTTTAATAGATATGTCCAAACCTTGCCAATGCAAAAATCCAGATACTTCTTTTGAGAAACCCGGGTCAATAGGCCGGCTTCAGAGCCAATTTGCGGACATTGGTATCTTATAGAGAAATATTGTAATAAATAATCCACTTGAATCGGCTTCCAAAGCGCCGGCTTAAAAAATATTGATCTTTAAAAAACTAATCTAACTTTCAGCTGGCTTGTAGAACTTGCCAGTTTATCATTGCCAAAATATCCGGTTTGTAAATATTGATAGCACCGGGTCATAATTGTTGCTGACGCCGGGTTATAGTTATTGGTGACGCCGGGTCAATCTGGTCTGATCAAAACTGAGAATTTGAAGATTTCTCCCCCTTATATGTATATCACATGTAGCCCCCAAGTGCCGGGTTGTCATGCTTGCAGCAACCTGGTACTTTGGCATTGCCTTATGCTCATAAAACTTCAACGAGTGTAGCCCCTAAGGGCCGGGTCATTATGCAATAATGAGCAGGGACTTTGTAAATATGATCATGTAAACTTGAGCAGCAACGTGTAGCCCCCAAGGGCCGGCTCAGTAAGATAATATTGAGCTGGGACTTTATATATACTTCTTTTGAAAAGAACATCATATGATGTAACCCCCATCATGGGGCTTGAACCCACGTCCACAAGGTTAAGAGCTTTGTGCTTTACCAACTAAGCAGTGGACCCTTCAATATAATGGAATAAAACTTGTGTACCTTGAATTGTTGACAGGAGCAATTGGTAGCCCCCAAGGGCCGACTCATTATGATGTGATGAGTCGGTTCTTCAATAAGGCCAGTAAAATTGTTTTTGCATTAGCCCCCAAGTGCCATGGTGCATGCTGGTAGTGACATGGGACTTGCATATTTGATATAATCTCAAGCTGAATAATGTAGCCCCCAAGTGCTGGGTTGTAAGCCTGCAGCAACTCGGGACTATTCTTTCCATTGTAGAGTAAATCATATCCATTGTAGAGTAAATCATATCCATTGATAAAATAATAGCCATTGCGCCAAAGCGACTTTGAATACCTTATCTGTTAACAAGTAAATCCGGAGTTTAAATACCCGACGGCTCTTGGCGGATGGCAATTTAATATGCCTCCATTGTAAGCCGGAATTTTTATAACCCGGCGGCTTATAGCCTTTGAGAAAATCAAGAATTGATAACCCTTTCGAGACACCAATTTCAATCTTTGATGATGGGCTTGAACTTAATCACTTATGCAAGTCATAGCTCTATAAATCCTGCATGGAGTTTAAACAACATATGCCCTGGCGACTTTAACGTCAAAAGCCAGGGTGGGTAACCACCCAAATGTAGTCTTATCCTGCACACAAGTAGATCACATGATCCCTTGGCGGTTTACCGCAGGGCGGGTCATAATATCTCACATATAACCACTGTGATATTGAATTTGTACTGCCTGTTTTCATGACCTATGCAGTAAGGGTGATAACCCAATCTTTGATACACGCATGATTCCAATGGCATAATTCAAAATATACCGGTGGCTTAAAGTCCATAGCCAGGGCTGGTTTAAACATAATCATGTATAAACAATGTCATACATGTGATATTGAATCGTACTGTTGGCTTATGATACTTGTGCAGTAAGGGTGATAACCCAAAACTTAGAAGTCAAACCTTCCAAGTATTAATATTGTCATATGCTGGCGACTTGTTCGTCAAAAACCAGGACGGGTTAAAAGAAACCACATATATATGCTTCAGATATGAGCAAAAAGTCTCAAAACCCAAAAGGTTGTGTTCAAGAAAACTTAATCCAAAAAAAAAGAAAATCAAGGCTTCTGATTCGAATACGATCAGTAAACCATTCCAAAGGGGTTAAGCTAAGATTCGAATACGATCATCTGGCCCCCAATGGCTTTGGCGTTGCCGATCAAGACGGTACCGACAGCTATGTTCTCTTTGGTTCGAATACGACCTATGTTTGAACAGGAAGCCCCTAAGTGACCATAATAAGATAAGCCAGAAAGCAGGATATCCATGTTTGAACCGCGCATCATGGCAGCTAGTTCGCTTTTGGCAACCCTTAATTTGTTTGAGAACTTGAACTTGCGAGATATTAATTCTTTTTGAAACCGGAAATTCTTAAATCGGATATTGATAGCTTCAAAGCTTTGTAAGAGACAAATTTACCTTGAGCCGGATGTTTCAACCGGATTTGAGAGCTTCAAAGCTTTGCGGGAGAAAGATGTCTCTTAAGCCGGATTCTAAACCGGAATATTTATTTTGAACCGGCAATTTCCTGGCGGCTTCTAAATTTTCATCAATATGGTGGTAGCCTCCAGAACCGGGTTATTATTCCCTCCAATGACCCGGAGTTCCTGAGTCATGTCATTGTAGCTCCCGAATCTCAAGACGACTCAAGGAGTTGTCTTGAGATTCTCTATATTTGGCCGTGATATAAACCGGTATGAGTCAGTCAATAGCTTAGTGATATAACTTGTCCTGCATTGGAGAACTTGCCAGCCAGAGTAATTTCTCTTTTAAAGAAAAACAACATATAATAAAAATATACTGGAGGGCTTCACCTGATATGTTGGGCCAGAAAATATCCATCGCGGAGTTGATGATCACCATGGTGAAGCTGAAATCAATTATGGGCGAGTCGGCCACACAAGCAAACAGATGAATCGGCCGCGGCGTTGTAAGCCGGCACGGACGGGTGAGTTGGCCGTAGGTTGATGTAGACCGGACTGCGGGGGTCGGCGGCCTGTGCACGCTTTATTGGGTAATTCGCGCGGTCCTGACGATTTGATGCAGGCTGGACCATGGGAACGGCGGCTTGTACGCATGTCAGTCAAGCAGCGTGGCATGGACGAATGCTAGAGCATGCACTCCGTATCCGAGGCATAAAAAATTGTCCTGTGTAAAAATATTACAGGGCAGAGAAAATTGTTCTTTGACAAAAAACAATAAGTGTTTAATAGATAAACTTTAGATGGATATCACCTGATGTTTGTGAACGACAGATGATCTGTGCGTAAATTATGTTTAGTCAACCCGGCAGTTTCGATAGGCCGGACCGCAGGGCGGACAGTAAAACGACCGCAACATCAGAAGCGGCTTCGGAGAGATGAGTCGGTCGCGGCCTTGTAATCCGGCACAGACGAGCCAGTTGTGCTCTGCATTATAAACCGGTGCCAATGCATGAACCGTCGTGAGGGCAGATGGACGAGTCGTCCATGGCGTTGTAAAACGGCGCGGACGGCGAATCAAACGTGACGTTGTTTAACCGCTGCAGATGCACAAATCAGCCGCAGGCGTGGACGGATGTAATCCGAACATCGGGGCGGCGACTTGCACATGTATCCGCCGAGCATCATAGCATGGACAAGCACTAGTGCAAAAGTGATGTTGACGCGCACCCCTTAGGTGACACCTTTTTGTAATGGTCCTACAAAAATATTATAAGACCAAGTAATTGTTCTTTGATGAAAACAATATATATTAATAAAATAAATTTGAATGTATATCACTTGATTCGTCTGGTCGATAGATAATCCATTCCACACGACAAAAATGGCGATTCAAAACAGCTCGGCGGTTTAACGCGGCAAGGATGGCTTAAAATGGTTGTAACGGCTCAGAAGGAATCCTCTGGGTCTTTAAACACTTGGCCAGCCCCCCCCTCCTTTTTTTGGACGTGAACTGGCACATTTGATAAACTCACGTGAGGGATCCTTGGCGTATATGTCTTTGTCCTTCCCATGTAGGAGTAAGTAGTGGTACTACTAGCTTTTGATTCTCGCATAAGCATTGGTGCTTGGTCCTTCTCGTGGGTGGCAGGGCTGTAGCTTCAGAGATGTGACAATGCTACTATTGTTGGGTCAACCAGATGGACTTGAGCGTGTGTGTGCAGAGATGACTTGTGATTTGACAGTAGTGGTGCAGCGGAAGCCTTGTGTCCACCTCGGCGGACTGCCCGCACAAAAATTGATCTCCATCATTGCTTATGCATTGAATTGGCAGCAAAAGAACTTGTGGTCTCGGCGACTCACGGCGCATCCCACAAACCGTCACGCAATCCTAGTTTCCTTTTACGATTTAGTGGTACGGGCCGAGTCGGAATCTGACAAAGTTGGTTCCTTGTCACCGTCAATTTGGACGCTGGCCATTGACGCCTCATCGCTGTCCTTTGTTTTCTTTTCCTTCCAACCTTGGTTTAGGGTCGAACCGATCTCATACTTGTTGTAATTACCGCTGATCAGGACAGCTTGTGAGGGAGTCCTGGATTAGGGGGTATCCGGACAGCCGGATTATATCCTTTGGCCGGACTCTTGGACTATGAAGATACAAGATTGAAGACTTCGTCCCGTGTCCGGATGGGACTCTCCTTGGCGTGGAAGGTAAGCTTGGCAATACGGATATGTAGATCCCCTTCCTTGTAACCGATTCTGTGTAACCCTAGCCCCCTCCGGTGTCTATATAAACTAGAGGGTTTAGTCCGCAGGACCAAGAACAATCATACCATAGGCTAGCTTCTAGGGTTTAGCCTCTTCGATCTCGTGGTAGATCAACTCTTGTAATACTCATATCATCAAGATCAATCAAGCAGGACGTAGGGTATTACCTCCATCAAGAGGGCCTGAACCTGGGTAAACATCGTGTCCCCTGCCTCCTGTTACCATCCGCCTTAGACGCGCAGTTCGGGACCCCCTACCCGAGATCCGCCGGTTTTGACACCAACATTGGTGCTTTCATTGAGAGTTCCACTGCGCCGTCACCGTAAGGGAGGATGCCTCGTCTTGTCGTCAAAAACAACATTACCGCCGGGGGAGCCCTGGCTGTCGGCCAAACTCTCCAGCTAGGTAGTTTCATCATGACCACCCGTTCGGCTGATGCACCGATGATGACTTCTCGGGTCATCGAAAACAGCCTCCACGTCGGCTCGGAATTTGCCGAGAAAATGGATCCAATGGAGCTCTCTTCCCTAAACGAGCTCTTGGATTGCATCGCTGCCTTGGGAGTCGCTACGGACTATGATCGGATTGGGCTTAAACCCGATCAAAGGGAGATTAACTCTCCACAGGTCACCCATCATATTGCGGTGGAGGAACAATGCGGCGATTCTTCCTCTATCTTGAGGACTAACTATGTCCGGTTTCCTGAGCTCTCCGAGCCGGATACCCGTTTACGGGAGGACATCACCTAAGCCCTGAACCTAGAGTCAGGCAGCGGGCCAGACTTATCGGGCAACATCCCGGAACCCGAACTTCCAAGATTGGAAACTCCTCGGCCCCTGGGTCTCAGATCGGGTAAGGTTTCGGACTCAGATCCACCCACCCACCCAAACATAAATGATCTTTCCCACATCAGGCAAGAGCCCCAGGAAATAGTACATCATTATTGGGCCAGATTCCTCCTTGTGATGAACAAGGTTAAGGACTGTCGCGAGGAAGACACAGTCTCATTTTTTTGCAATAATTGCACGGACAAGGGAATCCTTAATGCCATAAGTTGCCGTGACATATCACGCTTCGCCGACTTGGCGTCCATAGTACGAAAGTACTGTGCGGTGGAAAGCGCATGGAAAACCGAAATGAAATTTTGGGATAATCCGGCTCCGAATATACACCCAGTCCGAAGTAAAAGGGTGCACTATCATAAGACACCCGAGTTAATTACAAAGAAGCAAAAAACCTCTACATGGCGTGGAACCATATTGGAGGGATGGCTCAACGGACCCTGCAAAATTCATAGTACAGCGGATACCATACCAACACACAGCCTTAGAGCATGTTGGGTACTCCGGCAGGTGGCCAAAAGTGGTGAGGACCTTCTCATCCCAGATGCCACAGAGCACCATCCCGAAGATATCAATACGGTATTAACAGTCTTTGAGACCTTCGCATCAAATAATAGGCGCAAGCGAACACTCCACAGCTTTGCTGAAATCTGCCACGTGGCAGCAATAAATCCATGGAGTGACACGGCTATTACCTTCAATGCCAGTGACGAACCTAAATTCCGAACAGCCCGAGCACCAGCTGCACTGGTCCTCAGTCCAATTGTGGATGGCTTTCGACTCACCAAAGTACTCATGCACGGCGGCAGTGGATTAAACCTCATCTATGAGGAAACTCTTCAAAAAATGGAAATAGACAGGGACCGCATTGAGCGAAGCAGCACAACCTTCAGAGGAATCATCCCTAGTCGGGAAGCACGCTGTGCTGGGAAAATCACACTAGATGTGGTATTCGTCATGCTGGAGAACTATAGGTCCGAAGAAATTACATTCCAAGTGGCCTCGTTCAGTAGCGGATACCACGCCCTTTTAGGGTGGGAGGCGTTCACGATCTTCCAAGCCATACCCCGTTACGGGTACATGAAGTTCACAATGCCCGGGCCCAACGGAATCATCACTCTCGCTAGTGATCCAGAAACAGCACTCCGCGCCGAAAACAAAACAGCCGCATTGGCCCTCGAGGCATTATCCGAAGCCCTTGCGGCCGAGGAATTAACTGCGCTGTGCTCCACAGTGGACAGGGACGACGGGATACTTGACAAGAGATCCAAGTCCACCTCTTTTAAACTAGCGGATGAAATAGTCAAATTCCATGTCCACCCAACGGACCCTACAAAAATAGGATCCATTGGGGCATAGTTAAACCCCGCAGTGGACGCCGCACTACGAGAGTTCCTACGTGAGAATTGGGACATATTCGCCTGGCATCCCTCAGATATGCCAGGAATCCCACGTAGGCTGGCCGAGCACAGCCTTAATATTCTAAAGGGATTCAAGCCGGTCAAGTAGACTCTTCGGCGTTTCTCTGAACCTAAGAGACAAGCTATGGGAGAGGAACTAGCCAAGTTATTGGAGGCCGGATTCATTAGAGAAATAAAACACCCGGACTGGCTAGCAAACCTGGTGATGGTACCAAAGAAGGACAAATCCTGGCGCCTATGTGTCGATTTCAAGGGCCTCAACAAGGCTTGCCCAAAGGATCCCTTCCCCCTCCCCTGCATCGATCAAATTATCAATGCTACAGTGGGACACGATTCATTGTGTTTCCTCGACGCATACTCCAGCTACCATCAAATCAAGATGGCAGAGTCTGACCAAGCCGCAACGGCATTTATCACACCATACGGCCCCTTCTGTTTCAACACAATGCCTTTTGGGCTCAAAAACGCCGGTGCAACATATCCGCGCATGATTCAGACATGTCTGGAGAAACAGATCGGCAAAATAGTAGAGGCATACATAGATGATGTGGTCATCAAAACCAAACACATCGAATCTCTAATAGACGACTTGAGGCTCACATTCGACAACCTCCGAACATACGACATCAAGCTCAATCCGGAAAAATGCGTTTTCGGTGTACCAGCCGGAAAGCTCATGGGCTTCATTGTCTCCAGTAGAGGAATTGAAGCAAATCCGGTCAAAATCCAAGCTCTGTCACAGTTGGCTATCCCAACGGACCTCAAACAAATCCAGAAATTAACCGGATGTGTGGTGGCTCTAAGCCGCTTTATCTCCCGCTTAGGAGAAAAGGCATTACCCCTTTATCGCCTCCTTCGGCGCACCGAACACTTCGAGTGGATGGATGCTGCCACAGCCGGATTGGAAGAAATAAAAGCCATACTGGCAACCAACCCAATCCTGGCCGCGCCAAACATCGGCGAACCAATGCTGTTGTACATTGCGGCAACTCATCAGGTTGTAAGCGCAGTGCTCGTCGTCGAACGAGAAATGGACGGACATAAATTCCCCCTTCAAAAGCCGTTATATTATGTATCCACTGTCCTCACTCCATGCAAATCACGGTACCCACATTATCAAAAGATAGCCTATGAGGTATTCATGGCATCTCGGAAGCTGCGACACTACTTTCAAGAGTGTTCAATTATAGTAGCCTCGGAAGTACCACTTAATGATATTATAAACAACCGCGACGCCATGGGCCGGATTGCCAAATGGGCCATTGAGCTCCTCCCGTTCGACATAACATACAAACCTCGGCGAGCCATTAAGCCGCAAGTATTGGCCGACTTTGTCGCCGAATGGACGGAAGCCGAACTCCCTAAAGAGTACGGCGCATACTCCAATTGGATCATGCATTTCGACGGATCCAAAATGCTGTCTGGTCTGGGTGCTGGCATCGTCCTGGCGTCCCCAACCAAAGATATAGTTCAATACGTACTCCAGATACTATATACAGACTCCAACAATGCAGCCGAATACAAGGCCCTGTTACATTGTCTTCGGATGGCAGTTTCCATGGGCATTCAACGCCTGGAGGTGCGTGGGGATTCAAACCTCGCAATATCCCAAATAAATGGAGACTTCGATGCCAAGGATCCAAAAATGGCAGCCTATCGCAACGCTGTCCTGAAGATGTCAGCTTGGTTCGAGGGGCTCGAATTTCACCATGTGGCTCGGGAAAACAATCAGGCGGCGGATATCCTCGCCTGCATCGGCGCAAAACGCGATGCGGTCCCCCAACATCTTTTTGGAGAGGCTGTTTAAGCCATCCGTGGTATGGGAAGGGGACACCGGTAATAATAGCCCGGACCCGGCCAAAATGCCCGACACCGAACACTCTGACATAATCGGAGGCTCTGCCACCGAAATAACACCTTCAGCCCACGTAATAATGGCCATCATTGCCCCGTGGACAGAACCATTCCTGGCCTACCTAACTAGGCAGGAACTTCCCGAGGACCAAAATGAGGCACACTGCATAGCGCGGCGATCTAAAGCCTACAGGGTCCACGAGGGAGAGCTGTATAAAAAATCACTACCGGAGTCCTTCAAAGGTGCATCTCCGAAGAGGAAGGGCGGAAGCTTTTGGCAGAAATTCACGCCGGACTCGGTGGCCACCACGCCGCAACCCGGGCCCTGGTAAGCAAGGTCTTCCGTACAGGTTTTTATTGGCTGACGGCCCGGGCAGATGCACAGGACTTGGTCCAACGCTGCGTCAGCTGCCAGCTTTTTGCAAACCAAAGCCACATGCCACCCACCGCCCTCCAAACAATCCCCATTACCTGGCCCTTCGCAGTCTAGGGGCTTAACATGGTTGGACCCCTTAAAGGGGGAACCCGTAAGAAAAAAATACTTACTGGTCATGGTGGATAAATTCACCAAATGGATAGAAGCCAAACCTGTTAAAATGGCTGAATCCAGACCGGTGATAGACTTCATATCCGGGGTTATACACCGTTATGGCGTCCCCCACAGCATCATCACTGACAACGGCACGAACTTCACGGCCGATGAGGTAAAACTCTGGTGCAGCAACATGGGCATCAAGCTCGATTATGCTTCTGTCTATCACCCACAAACTAACAGCCAAGTTGAGCGAGCAAATGGTCTTATCATGAGAGGCATCAAACCCAGATTAGTGTGGTCCTTAAAGGAATCTAACACGCACTGGGTAGAGGAGCTTGACTCCGTACTCTGGGGGCTGCAGACCACGCCGAATCGTACTACCGGATACACACCCTTCTTTATGGTGTATGGCGCAGAGGGGGTTCTGCCCTGCGACATAATTCATGACTCACCTCGAGTGCGCATGTACAAAGAAAGAGAAGCCGAGCTCGATCGGCAGGACAGTCTGGACACCCTGGAGGAGGAGTGCGACGTGGCAAAAGCCAGTTCCGCATTCTATCAGCAACAGGCTCGAAGATACCAAAGCAGAGAAGTACGGGCCAAAACTTATAATGTTGGGGAGCTAGTTCTACGCCTGCCGGAGAAGAAAAAGACCAAGCTCGAGCCCAAATGGGAAGGTCCCTTCATTATTGACCAAGTTCTGACCGGTGGAGCTGAAAGTGCGTTATATCGACTAGAGGGGGGTGAATAGGCGATTTTTATGAAAGTCTTCAAAACATGGAAGTTTCGAAGACAAACGATAGAAATAAACCTATTACCATGCAGCGGAAGGTAGACTACACTAGGTAAACCATAGTCATGTATTCAATGAAGTGAAAGCACAATGACTAATAGCAGCTAGGTAGTGAGGATCAGGTAGGAAGATATTAAGAAGCCAAACAGATCACACAGTCACTCAGTGAAGACAAAAGATAGTGCAGACATACAATGACTTCACAAGGAGTAACAGTAAGTAAGGAGAAAGGAAGTATGAAACCAGTGACTCGTTGAAGACAATGATTTGTTGGACCAGTTCCAGTTGTTGTGACAACTGTACGTCTGGTTAGGGCGGCTAGGTATTTAAACCTAAGGACACACAGTCCCGGACACCCAGTCCTGAACACGCAGCTCAGGACACCCATTCCTCACCATATTCCCCTTGAGCTAAGGTCACACAGACCTCGCCCAATCACTCTGGTAAGTCTTCAAGGGAGACTACCAAACCTTCACAGACTTTGTTCACCGACGATCCACAATGTCTCTTGGATGCTCAGAACGCGACGCCTAACCGGCTGGAGGATGCACAGTCCTCGAGTGTAATAAGTCTTCAGATCACACAGACAAGAAGACTTAAGTGATGCCTAATTCTCTTTGGCTCTGGGTGGTTAGGGCTTTATCCTTGCAAGGAATTCTCTCTCAAGGCTTCGAGGTGGGTTCCTCTCAAATGACAAAAGTCGTACTCTAAATCTGAGCAGCCAACCGTTTATGGTTGTAGGGGGTGGGCTATTTATAGCCACTAGGCAACCCGACCTGATTTGTCTGAAATGACCCTGGGTCACTAAGGAACTGACACGTGTTCCAACGGTCAGATTTCAAACTCACACGGCAACTTTACGTGGGCTACAAGCAAAGCTGACTTGTCCGACTCTGGACAAGATTCGCTCTCATAGTCTTCACTCGAAGACATAGGTTTTGTTTAAGCATCACTTCAGTCATTCTGACTGGTTCTCTTGGACCCCACTTAACAGTACGGTGGTTCCTATGACTCAACATAGAAGGAAAAGAACTACAAAAGATCTAAGTCTTCGAGCTCCATAGGCTTCATGCGGTGTCTTCTCTTGTCATAGTCTTCAATGTGAATATCTTCATAAACCACCTTTGACATCAATGTCTTCATACATTTTTAGGGGTCATCTCTGGTAGGAAAACCGAATCAATGAGGGACTTCTACCTGTGTTATCCTGCAATTCTCACAAACACATTAGTCCCTCAACTAGGTTTGTCGTCAATACTCCAAAACCAACTAGGGGTGGCACTAGATGCACTTACAATCTCCCCCTTTTTGGTGATTGATGACAAACTAGTTGAAGTTTTCAACGGGGAATATAATATGTGAAATTGTAAAGGATAAGGAATTGTCTTCATAATTTGCAATGGCTCCCCCTGAAGATGTGCATATAAGTAATTTGCTTTTGGAATGCAAATGCACATGGCAGGTTGTGCTTGTGGAGATCCACTTCAACGTATGATGACAATCCACTATGCATGTGAAGGTATGTTAAGATAATGACATGCATAATGGAAAATGGACGTCTGCAGAATGATCTAAGTGCGGAATTTATCATCGCAACACAAGGTGGCAAATAAGTAGCAGACGACCATCGAGTTTAAGTGTTACAACTCAAAGAACCAAATGTAGCAAAACGAGAGTTGTAAGCACGAAGCAAAATATAAAGCACCTGCCTATATGGACCCGTTTGAAGACTATCAAACTCATATGCTTCTCCCCCTTTTGTTAGTAAGGACCAAAAAGGTTTGAAGACATAGAGCATCTACTCATCCCATGAGGAGTAGGTGAAGCAGTAGGGTCGTTGGTGGTGTTTGGCGGTGCAGACGAGCTTGGAGCAGAGTCGGAGCGTGCTGATGGAGGTGGCGGTGAAGTAGCATCGTCTTCATCCTCGATCACTCTGGCATTCACAGTTGCAGCAGAGGAAGAGAACTCAGAGTCTTCAAGGGATGGAGTTCGTCGCAGCACTGCCCTTCGAGGAGGTGTGGAGTCAAACTTGAATCGCTCAGTGAAGCCATCCTCTTGAAGATCATCTTCAGAACACATCAGCGTCAGCCCTTTCCATGTGCGTTGAGAGGTTTCATGAGCAACAAAGGCGTTCTTGGTGGCAAGATTGCGAATGCGATTAACATCCACCAAGAGGCTTTGCATTTGACGCTTTAGCCAGTCATGATGCCTATCATGTTTCTGATGAAGAGCCACTAGAAGCTCTCGGTCATTGAGAACACGAGTGTGCTTCTTGGGTCGTTGGGCAATGGTGCTATCAGTGGCTTCTGTGAGAGCAGGATGCGGTGCACGTGTAGTGCCAGCCAAAGGATACACATGAGTTACTGTTTCAACGCCTTCAACGTTCTGAGAAAAATTTTGATGCTCTGCATTCTGAAGACTTAGAGGTTCCTTGGCAGGCTCAGGATATATGGCTTCAATAGACATATCCACATCAGGCAAAAAGATCCGATGATTGCGGCGAGAGGGCTGATATGAGATAGCGGAGTGAAGTTTGATCAGCCGCATCACCCAAGGGGCGTAGAAATTCAAACCAAACAGATCAGAGCCAGATGCAGCAAGTTGGCGAATGAAGAAATCCTGTGTATTGAAGCATTTGCCATGAAGAATATAGAAGATCAAAGTCTTCATTGCACCTTCCAGCTTGGCATATGAATGTCCTTTGATTGGCCAGAGAGTTCACCTTATGATGTGACAGATGGTTCTTGGCAGATACTCAAGGTCTTCAACGAAGAACTCCGTGGGATAAGCAGCATCTTGGGGCAATGGCTTCATCACACTGAGCATCTGACTCATATTAGGTTCAGTCTTCTGAAAGATGCTCTCAACAGCTTCACTATGAAGCTGACAGCCATGCTCATAGAGATCGCCAGGAGTGGGCAAACCAGTGAGCTCAATGATGTCAAAGGCTTTGGCTTCGTGATGAACTTTTCCTGTCATCCACTCCAGGACCCAAGTCTTCGGATATCTGTTATACCCGCGGATGTGAAGTGTGGCACAGAATTGGAGCAGCAACTCTTCATTCCAATGCTCTTGGTTAGTGACGAACGGCAGCAGTCCAACCTCTTTGAAGCAATCCAGAGCTTCTTCCAGACAGGGCAGACCGGCTATTGCTTCAATGTCAAGGCGGTTGTGTGGGAAGATGCGACCTTGGTTGTAAAGAACGCATGAGTAATAGCTTCGTTGTGGATAGCTCCAGAACCGATCAGATGATATTCTTTCCCTTGAGTAGGGGTTCCTGGGGCTATTAAAGAATGTGTTGTCTGCTCTGAAGCCATTGATATTGAAGGAGCCAGGTGCTGATGCAGGACCTGGGAACCTGGGCAATCTTGGGATTGGCTTCTGTACCTGAGGCCTGTGCTCAACATGATAGTCGAACTAGGGACCGGCAGCAGACGCGGGAATAGAAGCAGTGGGATCAGTGGCTTCGCTGACTTCTAGTGCTTTTGGTAGTGAGGGCTCCACATTAGCTTCAGCCATGACAGCGTCAGTGGCTTCAGTGGTGTTGGTGGTAGCAGCCTCAAGATTTTCAACCTCCACTTGACGAGCTGGAGGGTCAGTCACAATCACGTTCTCCTCGAGAACCGCTTCTTGGTGGGATAGGGGAGTAGCAACTTGTGGGACTTCTTCTTCAGCGGCTGATGCAGCTGGATTGTCTTCAGCAGTTTTATCTTCAGACGCAGATACTTGAGGCCTTGGACCTTTGTGAAGCCTGCGCAACGTGGGTGACGCCTGTGGAGTTGGTGTTGGCTGAGCCTCAAAGTCTTCTTCCTCTTGTGGGCGATCAGCCCATGAAGCATCATGTGCAATTGGCGTCAGTGGACGACCAATGCTTATGTGTTTGTTGTGCGTTAGCACAGGAGATGATACCTGTTGGTGCTCTAGCTAAGGAAGGACTGCATCATCTTCAACATGGTCATGGTGACCAATGTCTTCAGCTTCATGAGCCTCTGTGAAAGCCGGCTCATGGACAGTCAGTTGACGGTCTTGTGGATCAGCATCAGGGTGAACCATGGAAATGGGTTCAACAATCAAGGGCTCTGTGGGAGCAGCCCGTTCCTTCTTGGTTTTTCTTTTCTTCTTGGCGGGGGCAGTAGCAGAGGCTTCAGGATGTTTTCTCTTCCTTGCTTCAGCCTCAGCAGTCCTGGTCTTCTTCAGTTCTGAAGCGGTTGATCTGGCCTTTGGCTTCAGGCCAGTCATGCTAGTTGGGAAGACAAGGGGATCTGCTTCCTGCCTTGGTGCTTCGGGTTCAGCCATAGCGGGCTTCTTCTTCTTCTTCTTGGCAGCCATCCTGGGGTCGATGCCAGGACGCCCAAGGGCCTTGCGCTTCTCAGCCTCATTGTAGGCTTGCACACACCTATCAGCCAGGACCTTCATGCGCTCACGATAACCCTGAGCTTCTGCACGTTTCTTTAGAAAGGCTTCCTTGAGCTCGTGCAGCATAATCTTGAAGTTCTTCACGTCTTGCATGCTGAGCTTGGCCATATGCTTCTTGAACTGAGATTTCTCAAACTCAATCTTCTGCTTCAGTTCAACAATGCGTTGGGCGATGGCTAACTCTGAAGCAATGGCGCCATGGAAGGCGACACTGAGGCTAATGGGTAGTTGGAGATCGTCGAAGCTGATGTTTGGCGTGTCAAACCACTCATCAATGAAGTTGTGGATGATTGTTACATCAAAGAGCGGCAGATCATTGAAGATTTCTGCTTCTTCTTTGCTCTTGATGAGTTTCTCAAGAGCGTCATCTGCAAGATCTTCATCACTTGATAGATCAATGGCATCATTGCGCAGAACGGCAGCAACAGTTAGCTCTTGGCCGGTGTGTGGCAAAGACATCTTGACCTTCTGGGGCTTGGAGATGCGTGACAAATCTTCAGACTGCACACTGTCTTCAGGAGGTGCAGTTGCCAGTGGCTTCGCCCGTGAGATTTTTGGTGAAGGGGCAGGCTTTGAAGCTTTAGGCTTCTTCAACTTCTTTGGCTTCGGTGCTGCAGGCGCTTCATCTGATTCAGCGTCAGCTGCAGGCTCATTCACGGTTGTCCCTTGAACCAAGATATGGGTGATGAGACCTTCAAGGTTGTAGAAAGGACCGACGACATTGGATTCTGCATCTCATGTGCCATCAGCCCTTGGAGCAGAGGGACCAGGGTTGAAGTCTAATCCCAAAGACTTCTTGTTCTGCTTCAATGAGTTCTTGGCAAACTGGAAGTTGCGCTTGAACAGATTGTCATCACGACACCATAGTAGTGACGATGGGTGTGCATCTGCAGGCTGTGGCCCACGGACCATGCAGGGATAGAAGCCTTGTTCAATGGCTTCTTCTCTGGACCTGGGTTGAAGATTCTTATATAGGATGTCTCCCCATGGTCTCTTGATGGCATTTTTCTCAGCATATTCCTGGGTCACAAACCGGTATTTGAACCATTGTTCTGCCCAATATCTTCGAATCCACTGGATTCGGGTCTTGCGCTGATTATAATCCTCTTCAGGATCTGTCTTGTAAAGTTCTGAGAGGTCATCAGGCAGATCTCTTGATGTTCCGCCACGACGCTGTCTGCCACCCTTCCTTGCTGATTTTTCTGAAGCCATGAACCTTAATCTGAAAGGCTTCAATACGTTCAGAGGCTTCAAAGGCTTTCGCTTGCTGGACAGACAGGAACTGGCTTCGGGAGAATTTATGTGAAACTGTAAGAATTCTGCAAATGAATGCAGACTATGAGAACCAAGGGATTCTCCCACGGACATGTACCTGTGACAGCATTAAGGCGCGAGTGAAGGGGAAGAGGTCATATGCATTCTCAGAAAATTTTGAAGATAAATCAGTTTAGAAGACATTGACCTCATCGTGCGAAGACATTCACTCATAGATAAGGAGTTGGTTCCAGATTTGTACGAATCTAGAGATCAGTACAAGTGAGGAATCTAACTACTTTGTGAAGCACAAGTGAATATACTAGGCATGTTATGAGATGCAGTATGAAAGAGATCCAACTTGTGTGAATAGAAACTGCTTGTGGTAGAAAGTGACAAAGCCATAGGATCAAAGGGGGCCGTAAAAAGGAAGTTTTATTTACCACACTAAGAGCTGCTAGATGGAGTGGGAGAGGAGGCCGAGCAGTTCGATCTTCCGTTCCCTAACTTGGCGACGGAGGACACCTACGGCAACGGCGGAGAGGATGATGTCCGCGGTCGGCGTGAAGATGGCATCAGAGAGGTTGCGGCAGTGAAGCGCTTCGTCGCCGGCGTCGTCGAGGGCTAGCGGTGGCGCTAGGGTTCGTGCGAGAGTGGAAGAAGAGATAATGACCACTGTGAAGTGTGTATTTATAGGTACACGGGCGGCACTGCGTTATTACACAGGTGCCCCTGGCGATTCACATCTGAGGAACACGTGGCCATCATGCAGCATATTGGGGTTTGTTCCACGTCCCACGCACGCTTGGATTGTCGGGTGGTCGTTCCTACTTCTCCGGGTTTCATGTGGAGGAATGAGCATTGAAAACGGATTTAATGTTTATCTCTGTATCTTCTGCTAACAAGGACGCAGAGAAGACATTCGACAGTTTCAATAGAATGCATATGATTTGGAGAGATAGAGTTTGAGATAGAAAGCACAGAGAGGTTAGGGTCCGATCACATTCACTTAGTTCAAAAGATTCAACAAGAAGACATAGCTATAAGTGAATGTTGTAGAGGACAGAACACTAGTATATATATATAATCAACATAGTGAAGATAATCATGAAAACATGTTGAGATTGAAGCCAAACCAAATGTGAAGACATAGCAAGGTAACGCCATGAGTGAAACACTTCAAATAGAACATTTGGTGGTGGCGTTACCCACCGTATAGGAAGTATTAGACCCAGACACGGCGCACAATTATCGTGGCGCTCCGAAGTCAAATTCCACATTAATGTATTCACACTTAGAATGTATGTCTTCATTGATTGAAGATATACTTTACTTCGTGTGTTGCACATCTAAGTCATCAATATGCATAAGTGTTAGGATGTCTGCCTGATCACAGGACATTTGAGGATTCCAAGATATTTAGCTCACACCATAACTTGCAAAATCTCTTCTCATCCAAGGGCTTGGTGAAGATATCTGCCAATTGCTCTTCAGTGTTGACGTGTATGATATCAATATCTTCCTTCACAACATGATCTCTGAGAAAGTGATGACGAATTTCAATGTGCTTTGTCTTCGAGTGCTGAACTGGGTTGTTGGCAATCTTGATGGCGCTTTCGTTGTCGCAGTAGAGTGGCACTTGCTTCAGATGAATGCCATAGACCTTGAGTGTTTGCTTCATCCACAGAAGCTGAGTGCAGTAAGATCCAGCAGCAATGTATTCAGATTCAGCAGTGGAGAGAGATACACAGTTCTGCTTCTTTGAAGACCAACATACAAGTGATCGTCCCAGAAAGTGACATGTGCCTGATGTAGACTTGTGATCAACTTTGTCACCAGCATAATCAGCATCCGAGAATCCAACCAGATCAAACTCTGAGCCCTTTGGATACCATAATCCTAGAGTTGGGGTGTGAGCCAAATATCGAAGAATTCGCTTCACAGCTAAGTGATGCGACTCCTTTGGTGCCGCTTGAAATCGAGCACACATGCAAACACTAAGCATAATATCTGGCCTAGATGCACATAGATAAAGCAAAGAACCAATCATGGAGCGGTATACCTTTTGATCGAACTCTTTACCATTGTCGTCAGGACCCAGATGATGCTTGGCTGGCATTGGCGTTGTGAAGCCTTTGCAGTCTTGCATACCGAACTTCTTCAGGCAATCTTTGAGATACTTCTCTTGAGATATGAAGATGCCATTGTGTTCCTGTCGTATTTGAAGACCGAGGAAGAACTTCAGCTCTCCCATCATGGACATCTGATATTGCTCTTGCATCATATATCCAAACTCTTCACTGTACTTCTGATTGGTGCAGCCAAAGATAATGTCATCCACATATATTTGGCACACAAACAGTTCACCATCATATGTCTTCGTGAAGAGAGTGGGGTCAAGGGAACCAGGTATGAAGCCTTTGCTCTTCAGGAAGTATTTGAGTGTGTCATACCAGGCCCGAGGGGCTTGTTTGAGACCATACAGTGCCTTTGTAACGCCCCAGATATAACTTTCCCAATTTGTACTCCAACTCTTGCCGTTTCCGGCGTTAAGTTATATTTATTTCTCGGGTTCGGGTCTTTGCCTCCGTGTGTTGTTTTTGTTTTCATGCATCTCATATCATGTCATCATGTGCATTGCTTTCGCATACGTGTTCATCTCATGCATTCGAGCATTTTCCCCGTTGTTCGTTTTGCATTCTGGCGCTTCGTTCTCCTCCAGTGGCCATTTCTAGCTTTCTTTCATGTGTGGGGATTAACCATTTCCGGATTGGACCGAGACTTGTCATGCGGCCTTGGTTTACTACTGGTAGACCGCCTGTCAAGTTTCGTATCATTTGGACTTCGTTTGATACTCCAACGGTTAACCGAGGGACCGAAAAGGCCTCGTGTGTGTTGCAGCCCAACACCCCTCCAATTTGGCCCAAAACCCACCAAACTCTGCTCCATGTCCTAGAGCGTTCGATCACGATCGTGTGGCCGAAAACCGCACCTCATTTGGACTCTCCTAGCTCCCTCTATGCCTATATATATAGCCCCCTCCATTTTCGGATTCGTCTTCTCCCCCGAAACCCAAGTTCCAAAAAAAACAGATTCCGCCGCCGACGGACGTGTCCGGAGCGGACCGGACAACGTCCGCCCCGTCGCGCCCGGCCACTCCCGCGCTGCCACCTATCCCCGGGCGGTGCCCACTTCGCCGCCGACCGCGAGGGCCCGGCAGGCCCGAGGCCTGCCCCCGCGGCCCATCCACCGCGCGCCGCCAGGCCCCCTCGCCCGCGCCTTCGTCCCCAACGCCGCTCGCCACGCGCCGCCGCCTATGTCGCCGGCCGCCGCCGCAAACTCCGACGACGCGCGCCCCAACGCCGACCAAGCCGCCCCGCCGCCCATCTCCGGCGACCGCGTCCTCAGCCGACCGCCGCGCCGGATCCGCGCCCCGGTGAGCCCCGCGGCCACTCCGGGCGTCCCCACGTCGACCACCTCGCCGCTGCTCCAACAACTCTGGCGAACTCCTCGAGAACCGCGCCAGATCTAGATCCAAAACTTCTCCTCGGTTGACTTTTCTCCTCCCGAAACCCTATTTTTATGCAAACTTTGACCGATGACATCTCCGCATCCGTAGCTCCGATTTGGACATATAGTATATCAAAATGTTCGTCTCGACATGTACATCATTTCATTCCATTGCATCATTTGCATTTGAGTTCATCTTGATGCCCGAAATGCTGCTAGAAGGAGGCTTCGTGAGATAATTGTCAGATCTGCTAGTTCATCTTAGACTTTTGTCATTTTTGCAATGATTATTGTGTGCATGCTATGCCTATGAGTCCTTCATATGATTTGTTAAGCATTTTGTCTTCTTTCCAAAGGTGCAACCCATGCATTTTTAGGATGTGTGTGGTGACTTGTGCAAGCTTGCCAACTGAGGCACTTGGTAGATCTGTTTTCAGGGACTTAGTGGTTTTCACTAAGTCTGGGATTATTTAATTCATGATGCCTTATGTTCAGCTTGTTTCCTAGTGATCCGTGCCTCTTTTGAGGATGATCAGTAAGGGAGTTTTGTTACTCATGTTATGCTCTATCCATCCATGTCTTTGTTTGCACATGTGGAGTACTCTAGCTTGAGTCAACCGAGCTCTACTTTTGCTTCGTGGTAAATCTGGGCAGATCGTCAACTTGTTTGCGATTTTGCCGATGCTATTGTTATTGATCCGTGCATGCTATGCCATTGTTCTTGCCATGTCTAGCTAGAATTTTGTGTCTTCTTAATGGATGTATGCTTGCCTTGCCATGACTTGCACCGTAGTGAGTGCATCGAGATCATTTACATGCCTTCGTGAGTTAAATTCCAGCATGTCTCAGTTTTCACTAAGTCTGAAAACTGATTGTGCGTGAGCTATGTTCGTGTGCTTGTTAGTATATTTTGTGATCCCTTTTGGCCCCAGGTCACTTTGGGACTTTTTATAAGCTTGTTGAGTAGCTCCATTCCATGTTCTTACTTTTCATAATCAGGGCATGTATCATGTTGTTTTGCTGCTCCGAAGAGAGCTTCGTGATCTGAAATTTCAGACTAGTGTTAATTTCACTAAGTCTGAAATCTGTTTTGCATTTGCGTTTTTGCCATGCTTGTTTGAACCTCTTAATGGATGAATTTGGCCGTGGCTCAGTGCTAGTGTTTTGTTAAGCATCTTGTGGGCATACCTGCCATGTATTTTGTTTTCATGTTTGGTGGCTGTAGCATGTTCATTTCATTGCATTTAGATGCCTACTTGCTGTAAATCACAGGCCGGTGTCATTCTTAAAACGCTTGCCATTTCCAAACCGTAACCCCGATTCCAATGATCTTTATATCGTTTTCAAGCGATTTCATCCCCTCTATCCAGTGGAATACTTGGTTTTCGAAGTTGAGGCCAGGTTCATGCATTTCCTGTCACGTCTTGCATTTTGCATGTCGTATCGCATCCCGCATAGCATATCATCTTTGCATCTTATTGTTTGAGTTTGCACGTGGTTGATTGTATCCTTGTTGTTTGTTTGTCTTGCTTGGGTAGAGCCGGGAGACGAGTTCGCAAACAAGGAGCCTGTTGAGTTTGCTTTTGAGGATCCAGTCAACTCTGACAACTGTGCAGGCAAGATGATCATACCCTCGAAATCACTACTATCTTTGCTATGCTAGTTTGCTCGCTCTTTTGCTATGCCAATGCTACGATGCCTACCACTTGCTTGTCAGCCTCCCAATTGCCATGTCAAACCTCTAACCCACTATTGTCCTAGCAAACTGTTGATTGGCTATGTTACCGCTTTGCTCAGCCCCTCTTATAGCGTTGTTAGTTGCAGGTGAAGATTGGAGACCGTTCCTTGTTGGAACATTTATTTTACTTGTTGAGATATCATTATATTGCCATGTTATCTTAATGCATCTATATACTTGGTAAAGGGTGGAAGGCTCGGCCTCTCGCCTAGTGTTTTGTTCCACTCTTGCCGCCCTAGTTTCTGTCATATCGGTGTTATGTTCCCAGATTGTTGCGTTCCTTACGCGGTTGGGTTATAATGGGAACCCCTTGATAGTTCGCCTTGATTAAAGCTTTTCCAGCAATGCCCAACATTGGTTTTACCATTTGCCACCTAGCCTCTTTTTCCCTTGGGTTTCCGAAGCCCGAGGGTCATCTTATTTTAACCCCCCCGGGCCAGTGCTCCTCTGAGTGTTGGTCCACCCTAGAGCACCGTGCGGGGCCGTCCCTTGGCAACTTGGGTTACGTTGGCTCCCATACGCTTAGCTTATCCGGTGTGCCCTGAGAACGAGATATGTGCAGCTCCTATCGGGATTTGTCGGCACAGCGGGTGGTGTTGCTGGACTTGTTTAACCTATCGAATCGTCTTGTTGTACCGAGATACCGAGTCTGATCGGTGCGTCTTGGGTGGAGGTCTATTCCTTCATTGACCGTCAGAGCTTGTTATGGGCTAAGTTGGGACCCCCTGCAGGGATTGAACTTTCGAAAGCCGTGCCCGTGGTTATGGGCAGATGGGAATTTGTTAATGTCCGGTTGTAGATAACTTGAACCTTAATTAATTAAAATGAATCAACTAAGTGTGTTACTGTGATGGCCTCTTCTCGGCGGAGTCCGGGAAGCGGACACGATGTTGGAGTTATGTGTGCGCAGGTTGCTCTCTAGTTTCTCGCTCGCGCCTTGCCTCCTCTTCTCGCTCTCTTTTGCGAATAAGTTAGCCACCATACACGCTAGTCGCTTGCTGCAGCTCCACTCGTACATTTACCCCCTTCCTACCTATTAAGCTTAAATAGTCTTGATCGCAAGGGTGCGAGATTGCTGAGTCCCTGTGGCTCATAGATTACTATTACACCAGATGCAGGGACCGATGATACAGCTCCAGATGGCGCGCTTGAGCTCAAGTGGGAGTACGACGAGGATTCTCAGCGTTACTATGTGTCTTTTCCTAATGATCAGTAGTAGTGCCCAGTTGGGGTTTGATCGGGACCTATGTCGCTTGTTGGGTTGTCTTTTATTTTGGCGTCGTAGTCGGGTCATGAGTGTTTGGATGATGTATGTTATTTATGTACTTTGATGTGGCGTGGCGAGTGTAAGCCAACTATTGTATCTCCCCTTTTATTCTATATATTACATGGGATGTTGTGATGATTGCCTAACTTGCGACATTTCTTTCAATGCGGTTATGTCTCTAAGTCGTGCCTCGACACGTGGGAGCTATAGCCGCATCGAGGGCATTACAAGTTGGTAATCAGAGCCTTCCCCGACCTTAGGAGCCCCCACTGATTGATCGTTTTTAGCAGCCGAGTTGTGTCTAGAAAAAAATGTTTTGAGTCATTTAGGAATTATATATCGGAGAGCTTAAGAATTCTTTTTACTTCCTAGTCACCTCATCGCTCTGGTAAGGCATCCTGACGTAGAGTTTTGACTCTTCTCTTCTCAAATTTCACTAAAAAAAATTAGGATCACGCGAGTATCTTGGAATCGTTCCGATGGCTTATGATGAGAACACTGTCTTGGTGCCTCCTGTCAGGGGTTTAGTGGAAGTGTCCCGGGGAGTTGAGCTCTGAGGTGTTGTCATCATAATTTTATCGTTGCAATTCTGGAATACTTGAGATATGTTCGCCGACATCAAAAATCTCTTTTATGTAGTTCGTTGGTGAGATAACCTCGACGCCACCCAGTACTGGGGCGGGAGTTCGGGAGTATCGCCATAACTTGTATAACGGATGCTTTTCGAAGGTTGAGGTAGATGGTTTCCGAAGGTTTCTTGGTTATGTGTTGAAGGATGGATACAGCTGGATGCAGGAATTGCTAGTTTGGGTGAGATATTATGCTTCCCCTATATCCCCAACACCTGATTGCATAACCGGAAAGTTTCGGGAGTTTCATAGGTGGGAATTCAAGTAGCTCTTAGGATATCTTTTCCGACAGATGTATGATATGAAATTGCGGTTCAACGTCTAGTGGTTCGCCTATTCACGGTTGATTTTACAGTGGTCTCGTTGTGTCTTAAAGAGACCTTGGCTATGCTGACTCGGGGACGCTTCGTATGTCATGTGCACTGCCTTGTACATGATGGTGCTATACGATCGAGCCCGTGTAGGTCCCACCACGAAAACTTCAGACGAAATCTCTATCATATGTTTGTTTCGGCTTATTTTGCAAGCTAATCCTTGGTTTTATTTTGAGTTGTGGTATTCGAATTGCTTCGAAGTCATATGTTGATTCCATCCCTTGTTGATTTACCTCTTCTACCTAATTCTACATGGCTTCACAATTTAGGGATATGTGACCACTTCAAGAGAAGTGCATTCGTTCATTGTGTTCGGATGTGAAGATTTATGTTGCAATTTTCATTCTGTTGAATTCAGCTTCAATATTTGTCTATCTATGTGCTAATGGTGGTCAACCTCTTCAGGATGGCTCCTCCAACGTGCACGACTCCGAATCCTGATTCGCCACCACCTCCACCTCCTCCGAAGGCTTGGCAAGCTGTGATGGCCGCAACCAATGCAAACACACAGTTGATCATGCAAATCCTCCAAGAGCGCAATCAAGGCAGTCAAGGGAATCAAGGCAACAATCAGAACCATTTTGCTACGCTGAACCAGTTCCTTGCAAATGGTCCAAAGACGTTCAGCAATTGTGTTGAGGCTTCCGATGCTGACGATTGGCTAGTGGACCTGGGCAAGCATTTTGAATGCAGCAACGTCAGGCCTGAAGATTTCATCAAGTTCGCTTCCTTACAACTCAAAGATCAGGCTGCTGAGTGGTTCCAGCAGTACAAGGATTCCAGAGGTGGACGTTTGATCACTTGGGACAATTTCCGTCGAGATTTCCGAGCTCATCACATCCCTCAGAGTGTGACTGAAAGTAAACGTGAGGAATTCCGCAACCTGAAGCAAGGCTCTTTGTCTGTCTATGACTACAACAAGTTGTTCCAGAAGCTCGCCCGCTTTGCCAAGCAGGACGTACCTGATGAGAAGAGCATGATATACCAGTTCAGGGGTGGTCTCCGTGAAGAAATTCAGCTCGCTCTTGTCCTCTTTGAGCCGTTGAGGTACGATGAGTTCTACAACATGGCACTCAAGCAAGAGGCTGCTCAGTTGAGGTGTGATGCTTCCAGGAAGCGAGTCAGGGACACTACGCCTTCTTCCTCTACTCAAGTGGCCAAGCAGCAGAAGTATTGGCTTCCTCCTCCTCCGTTCCGTCAGCCGTATTAGCAGAAGAGCAAAGGTGGAAGTGGTTCTTCCCACCCACCCAACCCAGGCTTTCAGAACAAGACTTCGTCTCAAGCTCCAAGATCGAGTGCTCCGTACCATCGTCCGCTTTCAGAGGTCACGTGCAACAAGTGCCAACAGAAGGATCACTATGCCAACAAGTGTTTCAACCAGAGGTGTCTTCCTCCTCCTCCTGTGAGATCGGCAAGTACAGCTGTGGTCAAGCATAACCCCAAGCACGCCAAGGTCAATATGGTGAACGCAGCTCAGGCAGAGGACTCGCCAGATGTGATCATGGGTAACTTTCCAGTTAACTCTATTCCCACAAGAGTTCTTTTTGACACTGGTGCATCGCATTGTTTCATGTCAAGATCTTTTGTTTCCAAGCATGACTTCGTTTCAAAAATGTTGGGTAAACCTATGGGAGTGGTTTCTCCGGCTAAGTCTATGAGGGCTACTTCAATAGTCCCGGATATTTCTATCATGATGGGTGATTTCAAGTTTCTGGCTTCTCCTATGGTTCTTCGTAATTCAGATATCGATCTTATTCTCGGGATGGACTGGCTCTCTAAGCACAAGGCTCAGCTCGATTGTGCAGCCAGGCAGATTCAATTGACTCATTCGTCTGAGGATGTCATTGTCTTTGCCGCTCGTGATGATACAATCCAGTTGTTTTCTCTCAATGAGAAGGGTGAATTGGATGCTATTTCGCAGATCCCAGTCGTTTGTGAGTATCAAGACGTATTCCCAGAAGAGCTCCCAGGAATGCCTCCGCACCGGCCAGTCAAATTTGTTATTGATCTTGAGCCCGGTACGGAACCTGTGTGCAAACGTCCCTACAAGCTCGGACCTGAAGAGTTGAAGGAGTTGAAGAAACAACTCGATATTCAAGAAAGAATGGGTCTCATTCGGCCTAGTTCTTCTCCGTGGGGTTGTGGTGTTCTTTTTGTGAAGAAGAAGGATGGAACGGACTGACTTTGTGTTGATTATCGTCCATTGAACAAGAAGACCATCAAGAACAAATACCCACTCCCCAACATCAATGAGCTGTTCGAACAACTCAAGGGTGCCCAAGTATTCTCCAAGCTTGATCTCCGTATGGGTTATCATCAGATTCGAATCCGTGAGCAAGATATTCCCAAGACGGCTTTTAGGACAAGCTATGGGTCTTATGAATACACTGTCATGTCTTTTGGCCTCGCCAATGCTCCTCTAACGTTCTCTCGCATGATGAACTTCATCTTCAACCCCTACACTAATGACTTCGTTTTGGTCTATCTCGATGACATTCTGGTTTTCTCGAAGAACAAGGAAGATCATGCCAAGCACTTGCGTTTGGTTCTTGACAAGCTCAGGGAACATCAGTTCTACGCCAAGTTCTCCAAGTGTGAATTTTGGCTCGATGAGGTTCTTTATCTTGGCCATATCATCTCTGCCAAGGGCATTGCCATGAATCCTGAGAAGGTGTCTGCAGTTGTGAATTGGGAACCTCCTCAGAACGTGAAGCAACTCCGTAGCTTCCTCGGTCTCGCAAGCTACTGCCGAAGATTCGTTGAAAACTTTTCTAAGATCGCGAAGCCTCTCTCAAATCTTCTCCAGAAGCACGTCAAGTACGTTTGGTCCCCGGAGTGTGATATTGCTTTCAACACTTTGAAAGAGAAATTGATCACTGCTCCAGTTCTGACTCCGCCTGATGAAACCAAGTCGTACGAGGTCTTTTGTGATGCCTCTCTCCAAGGTCTTGGTGCTGTACTGATGCAAGAGAAGAAAGTTGTTGCTTATACCTCTCGCCAGTTGAAGCCTAATGAGAAGAACTACCCCACTCATGATCTCGAGTTGGTGGCAGCTGTGCATGCTCTTTTAACTTGGAGACATCTTCTATTGGGAAGAAAAGTGGACATTTTCACTGATCACAAGAGTCTCAAATACATCTTTACCCAGCCTAATCTCAACCTCAGGCAAACTCGATGGGTCGAAATGATTCAAGAGTACAATCCGAGTATCGAGTATACTCCAGGCAAGGCCAATGTGATCGCTGACGCTTTGAGCAGGAAAGCGTATTGCAACAGTCTGATTCTTAAGCCTTATCAACCCGAGCTTTGTGAAGCTTTCCGCAAACTTAATCTGCAAATTGTTCCTCAAGGTTTCCTCGCCAACCTTCAAGTCTCTCCTACCTTGGAAGACCAGATTCGCCAAGCCCAGCTTCTTGATGCTATGGTGAAAAAGGTGAAGATTGGGATTGCCAAGAGTCAGTCCAAGTACAAGTGCTACCGCCTTGATGACAAGGACACTCTCTTCTTCAAGGATCGAATTGTTGTACCCAAAGGTGAACTTCGTAAAGTGATCATGAACGAGGCTCACAACTCTCTCCTCTCCATCCACCCTGGGAGCACGAAGATGTATCAGGATCTGAAGCAAACTTATTGGTGGACTCGAATGAAGCGCGAGATCACTCAATTCGTGAATGAATGTGATGTCTGCAGAAGAGTGAAGGCAGAACACCAAAGGCCAGCAGGTCTCCTCCAACCTCTTGCCATTCCAGAATGGAAGTTTGACCACATTGAAATGGACTTCGTGACTGGGTTTCCAAAGTCCAAGCGTGGCAATGATGCTATATTCGTTGTCATCGACAAGCTCACCAAAGTGGCTCACTTTCTGCCTATCAAAGAGTCGATCACTGCAGCTCAATTTGCGGAACTCTATACCTCTCGAATTGTCTCTCTGCATGGTATTCCTCAAGTGATATCTTCAGACCATGGCAGCATCTTTACCTCCAAGTTTTGGGATTCTCTTCAGAAGGCCATGGGCACCAACATTCGCTTCAGCAGTGCTTTCCATCCTCAAACAAGCGGTCAAGTCGAGCGTGTCAACCAGATTCTTGAAGATATGCTCAGGGCTTGTGTGATCTCCTTTGGCATGAAGTGGGAGGATTGTCTTCCTTATGCTGAATTCTCATACAACAACAGTTTTCAAGCAAGTTCGGGCAAGGCCCCATTTGAAATTCTGTATGGTAGGAAGTGTCGTACCCCTCTCAACTGGTCTGAAACCGGTGAACGTCAGCTGCTGGGTAATGACTTAATCACAGAGGAAGAAGAAATGTGCAAGGTCATTCGTGATAATCTCAAAGCAGCCCAATCCCGCCAGAAGAGCTACTATGATAGTAAGCACCGTGATTTGGCTTTCGAGATCGGAGATCATGTGTACCTCCGCGTCTCTCCTATGAAAGGGACTCGTCACTTCAGTATCAAAGGGAAGCTTGCCCCTAGATACGTCGGACCTTTCAAGATTGTCAGCAAGAGAGGCGACCTCGCCTATCAACTCGAGTTTCCTTCAAACTTTGCAAATGTCCATGATGTGTTCCATGTCTCTCAGCTTCGAAAGTGCTTCAAGACGCCTGAACGCACCATCAACTTCGAGGACACTGAGCTCCAAGAAGATCTCTCCTATCGTGAGCACCCAGTTGCAATCCTTGAAGAGACTGAACGCAAGACTCGCAACAAGTCAATCAAATTTCTCAAAGTAAAGTGGTCACACCATTCCGACCGTGAAGCTACCTGGGAACGCGAGGATCACCTCCATTCTGAGTACCCGGAGTTCTTTCAGTCCTAGATCTCGGGACGAGATCTTTTCGTAGTGGTGGAGTGTTGTAACGCCCCAGATATAACTTTCCCAATTTGTACTCCAACTCTTGCCGTTTCCAGCGTTAAGTTTATTTATTTCTCGGGTTCGGGTCTTTGCCTCCGTGTGTTGTTTTTGTTTTCATGCATCTCATATCATGTCATCATGTGCATTGCTTTCGCATACGTGTTCATCTCATGCATTCGAGCATTTTCCCTGTTGTCCGTTTTGCATTCCGGCGCTTCGTTCTCCTCCGGTGGCCATTTCTAGCTTTCTTTCGTGTGTGGGGATTAACCATTTCCGGATTGGACCGAGACTTGTCATGCAGCCTTGGTTTACTACTGGTAGACCGCCTATCAAGTTTCGTATCATTTGGACTTCGTTTGATACTCCAACGGTTAACCGAGGGACCGAAAAGGCCTCGTGTGTGTTGCAGCCCAACACCCCTCCAATTTGGCCCAAAACCCACCAAACTCTGCTCCATGTCCTAGAGCGTTCGATCACGATCGCGTGGCCGAAAACCGCACCTCATTTGGACTCTCCTAGCTCCCTCTATGCCTATATATACAGCCCCCTCCATTTTCGGATTCGTCTTCTCCCCCGAAACCCTAGTTCCAAAAAAAAGATTCCGCCGCCGACGGACGTGTCCGGAGCGGACCGGACAACGTCCGCCCCGCCGCGCCCGGCCACTCCCACGCTGCCACCTGTCCCCGGGCGGTGCCCACTTCGCCGCCGACCGCGAGGGCCCGGTAGGCCCGAGGCCGGCCCTCGCGGCCCATCCACCGCGCGCCGCCAGGCCCCCTCGCCTGCGCCTTCGTCCCCGACGCCGCTTGCCACGCGCCGCCGCCTGCGTCACCGGCCGCCACCGCAAACTCCAGCGACGCGCGCCCCAACGCCGACCGAGCCGCCCCACCGCCCATCTCCGGCGACCGCGTCCCCGGCCGGCCGCCGCGCCGGATCCGCGCTCCGGTGAGCCCCGCGGCCACTCCGGGCGTCCCCATGTCGACCACCTCGCCGCTGCTACAGCAACTCCGGCGAACTCCTCGAGAACCGCGCCAGATCTAGATCCAAAACTTCTCGGTTGACTTTTCTCCTCCTGAAACCCTATTTTTATGCAAACTTTGACCGATGATATCTCCGCATCCGTAGCTCCGATTTGGACATATAGTATATCAAAATGTTCGTCTCGACATGTACATCATTTCATTCCATTGCATCATTTGCATTTGAGTTCATCTTGATGCCCGAAATGCTGCTAGAAGGAGGCTTCGTGAGATAATTGTCAGATATGCTAGTTCATCTTAGACTTTTGTCATTTTTGCCATGATTATTGTGTGCATGCTATGCCTGTGAGTCCTTCATATGATTTGTTAAGCATTTTGTTTTCTTTCCAGAGGTGCAACCCATGCATTTTTAGGATGTGTGTGGTGACTTGTGCAAGCTTGCCAACTGAGGCACTTGGTAGATCTATTTTCAGGGACTTAGTGGTTTTCACTAAGTCTGGGATTATTTAGTTCATGATGCCTTATGTTCAGCTTGTTTCCTAGTGATCCGTGCCTCTTTTGAGGATGATCAGTAAGGGAGTTTTGTTACTCATGTTATGCTCTATCCATCCATGTCTTTGTTTGCACATGTGGAGTACTCTAGCTTGAGTCAACCGAGCTCTACTTTTGCTTCGTGGTAAATCTGGGCAGATCGTCAACTTGTTTGCGATTTTGCCGATGCTATTGTTATTGATCCGTGCATGCTATGCCATTGTTCTTGCCATGTCTAGCTAGCATTTTGTGTCTTCTTAATGGATGTATGCTTGCCTTGCCATGACTTGCACTGTAGTGAGTGCATCGAGCTCATTTACATGCCTTCGTGAGTTAAATTCCAGCATGTCTCAGTTTTCACTAAGTCTGAAAACTGATTGTGCGTGATCTATGTTCGTGTGCTTGTTAGTATATTTTGTGATCCCTTTTGGCCCCAGGTCACTTTGGGACTTTTGATAAGATTGTTGAGTAGCTCCATGCCATGTTCTTACTTTTCATAATCAGGTCATGTATCATGTTGTTTTGCTGCTCCGAAGAGAGCTTCGTGATCTGAAATTTCAGACTAGTGTTAATTTCACCAAGTCTGAAATCTGTTTTGCATTTGCGTTTTTGCCATGCTTGTTTGAACCTCTTAAAGGATGAATTTGGCCGTGGCTCAGTGCTAGTGTTTTGTTAAGCATCTTGTGGGCATCCCTGCCATGTATTTTGTTGTCATGTTTGGTGGCTGTAGCATGTTCATTTCATTGCATTTAGATGCCTACTTGCTATAAATCGCAGGCCGGTGTCATTCTTAAAACGCTTGCCATTTCCAAACCGTAACTCCGATTCCAATGATCTTTATATCGTTTTCAAGCGATTTCATCCCCTCTATCCAGTGGCACACTTGGTTTTCCAAGTTGAGGCTAGGTTCATGCATTTCCTGTCATGTCTTGCATTTTGCATCCCGCATCGCATCACGCATAGCATATCATCTTTGCATCTTATTGTTTGAGTTTGCACGTGGTTGATTGTATCCTTGTTGTTTGTTTGTCTTGATTGGGTAGAGCCGGGAGATGAGTTCGCAAACGAGGAGCCCGTTGAGTTTGCTTTTGAGGATCCAGTCAACTCTGACAACTGTGCAGGCAAGATGATCATACCCTCGAAATCACTACTATCTTTGCTATGCTAGTTTGCTCGCTCTTTTGCTATGCCAATGCTACGATGCCTACCACTTGCTTGTCAGTCTCCCAATTGCCATGTCAAACCTCTAACCCACCATTGTCCTAGCAAACCGTTGATTGGCTATGTTACCTCTTTGCTCCGCCCCTCTTATAGCGTTGTTAGTTGCAGGTGAAGATTGGAGACCATTCCTTGTTGGAACATTTATTTTACTTGTTGGGATATCATTATATTGCCATGTTATCTTAATGCATCTATATACTTGGTGAAGGGTGGAAGGCTCGGCCTCTCGCCTAGTGTTTTGTTCCCCTCTTGCCGCCCTAGTTTCCGTCATATCGGTGTTATGTTCCCGGATTGTTGCGTTCCTTACGCGGTTGTGTCATAATGGGAACCCCTTGATAGTTCGCCTTGATTAAAGCTTTTCCAGCAATGCCCACAATTGGTTTTACCATTTGCCACCTAGCCTCTTTTTCCCTTGGGTTTCCGAAGCCTGGGGGTCATCGTATTTTAACCCCCCGGGCCAGTGCTCCTCTGAGTGTTGGTCCACCCTAGAGCACCGTGCGGGGCCGTCCCTTGGCAACTTGGGTTACGTTGGCTCCCATACGCTTACCTTATCCGGTGTGCCCTGAGAACGAGATATGTGCAGCTCCTATCGGGATTTGTCGGCACAGCGGGTGGTGTTGCTGGACTTGTTTTAACCTATCGAATCGTCTTGTTGTACTGAGATACCGAGTCTGATCGGTGTGTCTTGGGTGGAGGTCTATTCCTTTGTTGACCGGGAGAGCTTGTTATGGGCTAAGTTGGGACCCCCCTGCAGGGATTGAACTTTCGAAAGTCGTGCCCACGGTTATGGGCAGATGGGAATTTTTTAATGTCCGGTTGTAGATAACTTGAACCTTAATTGATTAAAATGAATCAACTGAGTGTGATACTGTGATGGCCTCTTCTCGGCGGAGTCCGGGAAGCGGACACGGTGTTGGAGTTATGTTTGCGTAGGTTGCTCTCTAGTTTCTCGCTTGCGCCTTACCTCCTCTTCTCGCTCTCTTTTGCGAATAAGTTAGCCACCATACACGCTAGTCGCTTGCTGCAGCTCCACTCATACATTTACCATTAAGCTTAAATAGTCTTGATCGCGAGGGTGTGAGATTGCTGAGTCCCTGTGGCTCACAGATTACTGTTACACTAGATGCAGGGACCGATGATACAGCTCCAGATGGCGCGCTTGAGCTCAAGTGGGAGTATGACGAGGATTCTTAGCGTTACTATGTGTCTTTTCCTGATGATTAGTAGTGGTGCCCAGTTGGGGTTTGATCGGGACCTATGTCGCTTGTTGGGTTGTCTTTTATTTTGGCGCCATAGTCGGGCCATGAGTGTTTGGATGATGTATGTTATTTATGTATTTTGATGTGACGTGGCGAGTGTAAGCTAACTATTGTATCTCCCCTTTTATTCTATATATTACATGGGATGTTGTGATGATGGCCTAACTTGCGACATTGCTTTCAATGCGGTTATGTCTCTAAGTCGTGCCTCGACACGTGGGAGCTATAGCCGCATCGAGGGTGTTACAGCCTTGTTGAGCTTGTATACCATGTCAGGATGTTTTGGATCTTCAAAGCCAGGCGGTTGTGCAACATACACTTCTTCTTCAATCTTGCCATTGAGAAAGGCGCTCTTCATATCCATTTGATATAGAAGTATATTGTGATGATTGGCATAGGCCAGCAGTATGCGTATGGCTTCAAGTCTAGCCACAGGAGCAAATGTTTCATCGAAGTCAATGCCTTCCACTTGAGTATATCCTTGAGCAACGAGACGAGCTTTGTTTCTAACAACTTGACCATGCTCATCTTGCTTGTTGCGGTATATCCATTTTGTGCCTATTATGTTGTGCTTCCGAGGATCAGGACGCTTAACCAGTTCCCATACATTATTCAGCTCAAACTGTTGAAGCTCTTCTTGCATAGCTTGAATCCATTCAGGTTCCATGAAGGCTTCTTCCACTTTCTTGGGTTCTGTTATTGAGACGAATGCGAAGTGCCCACAGAAATTTACCAGCTGAGTTGCCCTTGATCGAGTGAGCGGACCAGGTGCACTGATGCTGTCAATTATTCTCTCAATCTGCACTTCATTGGCAACACGAGGATGTATAGGGCGAAGATTTTGCTCTTGCTGATCATTGTCGTTGTTAGAGGGATTGTCTTCAGGTTGAGCATTGTCTTCAGGTTGGTCTGGGGCGGAGATGATAAGTTCCTCTTCAGGATGAGCTTCAGAAGGTATGATTTCTGCAGTTCCCATTAGCTTGATTGATTCACTGGATGGAACTTCATCTAGCACATTTGGCAGGTGCTCTCTCTGTGAACCGTTAGTCTCATCGAACCGCACATCCACTGTTTCAACCACTTTATAATGAAAGAGATTGAAGACTCTGTAGGAGTGCGAATCCTTTCCATATCCAAGCATAAAACCCTCATGTGCTTTTGGTGCAAACTTTGAAGTGTGATCTGGGTCCTTGATCCAGCACCTGGCGCCAAATACTCTGAAGTAACTGACATTTGGCTTCTTGCCAGTGAGGAGCTCATAAGATGTCTTGTTCAGAAGCTTGTGAAGATAAACACGATTGATTGTATGGCATGCAGTATCAATGGCTTCAGGCCAGAATTTTCTTGGAGTCTTGTATTCATCTAGCATCGTTCTAGCCATCTCAATGAGTGTTCTGTTCTTGTGTTTGACGATGCCATTCTGCTGCGGCGTGTATGGGGCTGAGAATTCATGTGTGATGCCCAAGGTATCAAGATATGTATCAAGGCTAGTGTTCTTGAATTCAGTGCCATTGTCACTTCTGATGTGTTTTATCTTGGCACCATAGTTGTTCATTGCTCGATTGGCGAAGCATCTGAAGACATCCTGCACTTCAGTCTTGTAAAGGATTATGTGCACCCAAGTATATCTAGAATAATCATCAACAATGACAAAGCCATAGAGACAACCAGTAGTAGTAAGAGTTGAGTAATGAGTGGGACCAAAAAGATCCATGTGAAGCAGTTCGAAGGGTCGAGTAGTAGTCATGATTGTCTTCGAGGGATGTTTGGCCCTCATCATCTTTCCTGCTTCACAGGCACCGCATAAGTGATCTTTCTTGAACTTGACGCCCTCGATGCCTATGACATGCTTCTTCTTTGCAAGGGTGTGGAGGTTCCTCATGCCAGCATGCCCAAGCCTCCGATGCCAGAGCCAGCATTCTGAAGCTTTTGCTAGAAGACATACGGCAAGCTGTGGTCCTGCTGAGAAATCTACCACGTACAAATCATCTTTCCGATATCCTTCAAACACTAGAGACTTGTCAGATTCCATTAGAACAAGGCAACGATATTTTCCAAATATTACGATCATGTTCAAATCGCAAAGCATTGAGACAGACATTAAGTTGAAGCCAAGGGATTCAACAAGCATGACTTTATCCATGTGTTGATCCTTTGAGATTGCAACTCTACCTAGACCCAATACCTTGCTTTTACCAGTGTCAGCAAATGTGATGTGACTTTTGTCAGATGGACATAAAGTTGAGTCCATGAGAATACTTCGCTTGCCAGTCATGTGATTGGTACACCCACTATCAATAATCCATTCTGAAGCTGCTGGTGTCATACCCTACAGTGCAGTTAGGGGCATAGGCTTCACGAAGAGAGTTGTGAAGCAAAAACATTTGATGAACCAGTGGATTATTAAAGCTTAGATCGAGATTAGGACTGATAGGGCAGGTAGCAAGCAACTCAGGAACAAAGTACATAATAAGACCATTTGGGCATTTGATCTTGCGCCCTACAAGCTGTTTAAGGTCCCCAGCAATAGCGTCAGACAATTTTGGTTTTTCTGTTGGAGACCTTTCCCTGCAAGAGAGAGTTAAGCCTTCTTAGCCACCCACATCTTCAGGGGTGGCTTCGAAGCAATGAGTCTAAGTGCAGCATCTGAGAATTTTGGCTTTGAAGCCCTAGCAAAAAGTCTTGCAGGTGGACAATAGTACTCATAAGAATAAGCAGAATAGTTCTTGGTCTTGTGAACATGGCAGTTTGATGAATCGCGCTCATATTCATAGGCCTGAGTATGGTTTCCCTGCAAAACATTTGCGTTAGTGCGACTCAGATGACTCCTTTGTTTGTATGAAGCCTGTGGTGTGGGGTTAGTCTTCTTCATCTGTGGTGTCATGACGACATTCACAGGAAGATTTTCCAAACACCTTTTGGGCACCCAGATCTTCTTCATAGGCGGTCCATTCCTGCAGTTAGTACCAATGTACCTGGCAAACAATTCACCATTCTGATTCTTAAACAGTTTATAGTTTGCATCAAAGGATTCATCAATGACAATGGGGTTAGCACAAGTGAAGCCAGATAGACTGGATGGATCTGCTGAAGGTTCCTTTGCAGCAACCCATGTGGTTTTGGGATACTGCTCGGGTTTCCAGTAAGAGCCATCAGCATTCATTTTCCTTATGAACCCAACACCTCTTTCCTCGGGTTTCGGTTCAAAATCTGCCTTTTGAGGACATCACATAGTGTTTGATGCCCTTTAAGACTTTTGTACATCACTGTTTCAAGCAATGTCTTCAACCTAGCATTCTCATCAGCAATAGCAGTGGTATCCTCGGCAGAGGGGTTAGTTACCACATCAACAGTTGAAGATATTGCAACAGTAGTACCAGTAGAACATTCAGAAATAGAAGTAGCATTATCACGCTCAATGCATTTAAGACATGGTGGTTCAAATCCTTCCTGAGCGGAACTGATCTGTTCGGCGCGAAGTGACTCGTTTTCCTTTTGAAGATCTTCATGAGCCGCTCTCAATTTCTCAAGATCTTGCTTCCTTTGAAGATAATCATAGGAAAGCTTTTCATGAGTTGTTGAGAGCGTTTCATGACGACTTTCAAGTTCCTCATACTTAACGTGAAGATTTTTTATGTCTTCAATTAAGGACTCAGATCGAGTCATTTCAGCACCTAACAGATCATGGCTTTTGTCTAACAGTTTTTGAATATGTTCCATAGCTTTCTGTTGTTTAATGGCAAGGGAAGCAAGTTTTGCATAGCTGGGTCCAAATTCATCACCAGACTCATCATCACTGGATTCAGATAGATAGCATTCAGTTACCTTAGCACCTTTTGCCATAAGGCATGATGCAGATGATGATGATTCTGGTTTGAATGTCATCGCTTTGAGAGATTCCTTAAAGTCCTCAAACCAAGGATCATGACGAGTTCGATGACCTTCATAGACCTCAGAGAGACGGTCCCGGATAAGCTTCGCATGATCGAGATGCATGATATTCCTGAACTAATTTTGAGACAGACAGGAGCAGATGACGTCCTTCACCGTGAGGTTGAGAAGAGTGTACTTGCGAATGTCATCAGCTTCCACCATCTTGCACAGATCGGTTAGACCAATCTCAGTGACGGTCCACAGCTCGCTGTTCATCGCCATGAGGCGCTTCTTCATCATGGCCTTCCACTTGGGATACTCGCGACTGTCAAAGATGGGGCATGACACAGTCTTCATTCCTGTGGTCGACATAACTAGAACTCCAGGCGGTTAAACCAAATCACACAGAACAAGGGAGCACCTCGCTCTGATACCAATTGAAAGTGCGTTATATCGACTAGAGGGGGGTGAATAGGCGATTTTTATGAAAGTCTTCAAAACATGGAAGTTTCGAAGACAAATGATAGAAATAAACCTATTACCATGCAGCGGAAGGTAGACTACACTAGGTAAACCATAGTCATGTATTCAATGAAGTGAAAGCACAATGACTAATAGCAGCTAGGTAGTGAGGATCAGGTAGGAAGATATTAAGAAGCCAAACAGATCACACAGTCACTCAGTGAAGACAAAAGATAGTGTAGACATACAATGACTTCACAAGGAGTAACAGTAAGTAAGGAGAAAGGAAGGATGAAACCAGTGACTCGTTGAAGACAATGATTTGTTGGACCAGTTCTAGTTGCTATGACAACTGTACGTCTGGTTAGGGCGGCTAGGTATTTAAACCAAAGGACACACAGTCCCGGACACCCAGTCCTGAACACGCAGCTCAGGACACCCAGTCCTCACCTTATTCCCCTTGAGCTAAGGTCACACAGACCTCACCCAATCACTCTGGTAAGTCTTCAAGGGAGACTCCCAAACCTTCACAGACTTTGTTCACCGGCGATCCACAATGTCTCTTGGATGCTCAGAACGCGACGCCTAACCGGCTGGAGGATGCACAGTCCTCAAGTGTAATAAGTCTTCAGATCACACAGACAAGAAGACTTAACTGATGCCTAATTCTCTTTGGCTCTGGGTGGTTAGGGCTTTATCCTCGCAAGGAATTCTCTCTCAAGGCTTCGAGGTGGGTTGCTCTCAAACGACAAAAGTCGTACTCTAAATCTGAGCAGCCAACCGTTTATGGTTGTAGGGGCTGGGCTATTTATAGCCACTAGGCAACCCGACCTGATTTGTCCGAAATGACCCTGGGTCACTAAGGAACTAACACGTGTTCTAATGGTCAGATTTAAAACTCACACTGCAACTTTACTTGGGCTACAAGCAAAGCTGACTTGTCCGACTCTGGACAAGATTCGCTCTCATAGTCTTCACTCGAAGACATAGGTTTTGTTTAAGCATCACTTCAGTCATTCTGACTGGTTCTCTTGGACCCCACTTAACAGTACGGTGGTTCCTATGACTCAACACAGAAGGAAAAGAACTACGAAAGATCTAAGTCTTCGAGCTCCATAGGCTTCATGCGGTGTCTTCTCTTGTCATAGTCTTCAATGTGAATATCTTCATAAACCACCTTTGACATCAATGTCTTCATACATTTTTAGGGGTCATCTCTGGTAGGAAAACCGAACCAATGAGGGACTTCTACCTGTGTTATCTTGCAATTCTCACAAACAAATTAGTCCCTCAACTAGGTTTGTCGTCAATACTCCAAAACCAACTAGGGGTGGCACTAGATGCACTTACAGGAGCGTACCGTCTGTGGGATGCATCGGATAATCGACTTGAGCCGAACCCATGGAACGCAGCCAGGCTCCAAAGATTCTACGCCTAGTGCCGGACTCTATGTTCGTCTCCTTCCTCTGTCCATTTTTTTCATATACATTATTTGTCTTTTCTTTCTTTCTTCCCCTTTTATTTCTCAAGGCATTCAAGGGCCAAATTGTGCCTTGCCCGCACACTATTGACGCGCTAACTGCGCTCATTATACCTGGGGGCTTCTTACACAAAAGCTTAATTATTTATCTAGGCTTCATGTGTCAGGACCGGATTTTCAGGGTATTAATTTCCCAGAAAATGGCCCTTGTGCTCACCAGCCCCAGGATTACTGTTAGCTGATGAGACACCAACTTGATATAGAAACTCAAAGCAAAATACAAAATGTGTAGTACAAGACCATTCTGGCCTATGAGTACAACAAATGGTTTCTAGTGGTTGATGGTGGAAGTGGTTTGTGGTTCATCAGCGTCTATGGGACTCCATTTCCCATAGGAACAGTTGACCTGGATAACTCCTATCTTCACGAGGCTGCTATCACCATTGCGTAGGTTCCGGGGCTATCATTGCAACGCTCCTCTCCATGCAAGAAATATGGCCAAGACAATAGCCAGGGACAAGCCAGTGAGTACTTTGAATGTACTCGCAAACATTATAAACACAGGTATAATATAACGATTGATAATCATGTTCTGAAATATTTATGATCACAACGTCAGTCACAAAAATAAGGATCCAAGATGCACGCAAGCAGGTTATTCATATATAACATGAATATGTAATAAGGGAGTAGAAATAGAATGCACCGATCGGGTGTCTGAAGCGACGCCTCGAAAGGATAATAATATAAAGCATGCCTCAGTCGGGCGTCTGAGCGGCGTCACAAAAAGGGCTTATAAAGGAAATAAGTAGCAAACATGCCACAGTCGGGCGTCTGTGCGACACCACATAAAGGGCTTATAGAGTAAGTAAATGACAAGCATGCCACAGTCGGGCGTCTCAGCGACACCACATAAAGGGCTTATAAAGTAAATGAATAATAAGCATGCCACAGTCGGGCGTCTCAGCAACACCACATAAAGGGCTTATAAAGTAAATGAATAATAAGCATGCCACAGTCGGGCGTCTCCGCGACACCGCATAAAGGGCTTATATGAGAGTAGCCACAGTGAATATCCAGGAGGTAGAACCGTCCCAGGGATACTCAATAATTCAAATAATGTAAATGGTTAGTCCATAATAATAATAATCATAGTCATCATGAGTCACAAGTCATGATCCATGTTCTGGTTTAGCAATTTTTCCTCCAAAGACCGACACTAAGACCGACACTTGACCAATCCCAGACCGTAGTCCTTAACCATGGACACGGCTATTCGAATAGATATAATCTCTGTAGAGGGTGTACTCTTTACCCACGAGTAACGGATTCCTTTAGTCCATCGGGACTAATTCCGTCTATGGTCTTTTAGTTGAAAACACACCTGACCGCACACACCAGCCTAACTTACCGGTGTCTGGAATCACCCACGGCACCCGTTAAGCGAAACTCTAAGTGGGGAGGCTATAGCCTCGACTAGCATGGGATCACAAAATTTATAACGCGCACAAACTAGGGGAGCTACCCCCTCGGCTCCAACCAGAAACACCCATGCCCCCGGACCGGGTGGCATGCCTACCGGATGCAGCCGGTATCTTCCACCATGGCCTCTCTGTACGGTGTGTGCCAGGAAGGGGTTGCCAACTTACTGAACCGTACCCTACCGATGGCAGGGACAAGTGGTAGTACGAAGCAAGCATGGGGGTTACTAGAACAAGACTCGATCTATGGTCGACTCAGGAGGTTAAAGCATTTCCTGCATGATTAGCATAAGAAATATATTTCACACCAATCAGACAGAATCACCACTCATCATACCTCACCATGCCTTACCGGACACAACCGTCTCGACGAAGAACTAGAGACAAGCTCGTGTCTACCCAAGACAGAGGCTTTCCCGGATTCCTTCCGGTAGGCATGAAAGGCATACGAGGGTGATTACTATCACAAACATATCAAATTCCAACAGCACGGAATCATCAATACGCACTCATGAGTATGATCATATCATCACATAAAATAATGAATACTCCGAGTCAAGGTGGTGTTGTAACCGTATCAAACAACACACAACAATATTATGCCAGGGTTCAGAATGCTTGCCTTCAAGAGTATGCAAGTGGGGGTGCACTTTTTGAAAGTTGCCTCCCTCTCCAAAATCCTATTTAAGAAAAATTCAAATTAACAAATAGTTTCAAAACAGTACAAAAAAAGTTGTTTGAAATTTTTTCAAATAAATATGAAAATAAACTAGACAAAATTTGAGAAACAACAGAAAAAGAATCAAATCAATTGGACTTGTATTTTAAAAGTTATAGCCAGTCAAAGTTTAGTACAAACCTGTTTTTAATGAAAATTAGAAAAAGAAAATGGTTCGGGGAGCTTACGCTTTCCTCTTAGCGAAGACGTATTCGGTGGAATACGCTTCCACTTAAGCCAGCATGGGCCGTCGTTGTGTCGCTGACAGTGGGTCCCTTGGGCCCACTAGTCAGGTTTGACCAGTCGCCCGCGCCTTCTTTCTCCTCTGGCCAAGTAGAGGTGGGGCTCCGGCGATCGCCGCCGATGAACGGCGGCTCCCCACGGGGTTCCGAGGGCAGGGATGGATCCGCCAGTCCAGGGCGGTCCTTCCATTGGTCGAAAGGCTGGCGGGGACGAAGGGAGTCACCGGCGGCAAGCTCCGCGGCGGACGGTAGCTTCGGGAGGATTGGGGTCTCGAGCTATAGTGGCCCACGATCGTGTTTGAGAGGTAGGGTGGCTCCGCAGGATCGAGGGGAAGAGGATGGAAGCACGGGAGGGGTTAGGGGCCTCGGTCTTGGCCGGATTTTACCGGAACGTGGCGGCGGCCGAACCTGCCGGAGATGGGAGAGATGATGGCCTCTGGCCAAACTGGGAAGGAGGGGGCTTCCTACCACTTGAATAAGGCTGCTGACGAGCTCAGGCGTGATCAGGAGGGCTATTTATAGCCTGGAGAGGTCGGTTTCCACGGCCGTGGATAAGAACGCCGGCAAACCGTCGTTCTATAGCCAGGGGGGCGCGTGGTGATGGCTGGTGGGGTTTGGCAGGGCGAATGGCTGAGCTCGGGCTATTCAGGGCGAGCTGGCGCGTGGCTGTGGCTGTGGCTCGGGCGGCGCCGTCCATGGCAGGAGCCTGTTGTGGACGCCGGCGTGCCGCCAAGTGAGCTCTGACGGCGGCGCTGTAGGGCGCCAGGGTGGCTTGGAGGGTTCTGGCGAGCGGGCGAGGGCAGGGCGTGGCTCTGGGGGTGAGCAAAGGCCAGGGGCCAAACGCGGCGGCTCGGGCGCACGCACGTGCAAAATGCGCGCTCTGGCCGCGCCCAGAGCACGCACGCGAGGTGCTCGGCAAAATGCCAATGCCTGTCAGGGGGCTCTAATCCACATGAGGTTTAGCAGGGTGGGGCTATATACTAAGGTAGAGCCATGAGACATGTTGTTTAGGCAAAGCAAGCAGGTTCAAAATGCAAACTAGGTTTCATGCCAATTCTGTTCATGAACTCAAGGTGTTCGATAGAATGCTATGGTCATCTAGGCATCTCTTGGGGTGGCCGAAGACTCCAGATCAGAGTCTCTTTAGATGATAAAGAGGGTGGCAAGGTTAGTTTGACAAAAACAACAACTCCCTAGTGCAAGTTTTTGAGAAAACCAAATCTGGACAGAAAATAAAGGCTATTATTGCATGGACCAAAAATATTCTAATGGGTCCAATCTCCTGGACTTAAGGGTTTGGTAGGGTGGACTATAAGCAGGAAAGATCTCATGGGCACTAGAGCAAAACAAAATAGAGTTGCAGTAGAAAATACCAAACTAGGCCAGAGAGCAAAAGAGTATGATTTGCTCAAAATTTTCAAAGAACTCCAATGGGTTTTTGCATAAAGTTGAATTATATACTCCTACTAACATCTCCCAACTTTGGTGGAATTTTTAAATAAATATTTAAATAGGTTGCAGTGCAAATTACAAATTGGACCAGATTTGAAAACTTGTGGTAGGGCTCAAAATTTCCAAATGACTAAAAGAGGTTTTTGCACAAAAGTGATGTGGGAACATCACATGACATCCCCAAATTTTGGTGGGGATTTTAAAGAAGTATTTGAAAGGGTTGTAGTGCGAATGGAACCCTAAAACTTATGAAAAATCATTTTTTAAGGAATAAAGCTCAGGAAAAATAATTGTAGAACTAATTCCACTGATAAAAAGAATTGTTCTTGGGAAGATATACAAGTCCAACAATATTTTTGAAAGGTTTTCACTTGGGGTGAAAACTCCACAATTCAGGAGAAAAGAGTGGTTCTGAATTAAAAGAAAATCCAGAAAATAAAAATTTAATCTACCATGGCAAAATTTTAATTAATAAATCATGGTTAAATTTTTGGGGTTTTACAACACTACCCCCCTTAAGAAAAATCTCATCCTCGAGATTTGCTAGGGGCTGTTTTGAAAAAGAAATACTCCTACTATCTCAAAGTAATATCACAAAAATAAACCTCCTACCCATGTAATAAAATGTGGCTACAGTGAATGGGCAAATAAGTGGTGTAAAACTACAGTGTGGAATACTGGCGCTGCGTGGAAAAATCTATGGTTGGGGAAAACGAGAAATTTCTACTTTTGGTTACAGTGAATTTAGAATAAATTTCTAAAATACGCTGGTCGTACCCAAGAGCACAGTGCTCTCTCTGGCTGACAGATGGACCCGGGGCCCACTGTCAGTCTCTTCTTCTACCTCTGGCTCTCTCTTCTTCCTCTCTCTCACGCGCTTCCCCACACTTTCTCCACCGGCGACGTCTAGCGCGTAGGGCATCTAGGTCATACTGCGGTAGTGCGCGGCGTGCTAGCTGCCGGTGCAGCATGCACTCACCTCACGGGCCAGTGCGCTGTCGGCACTGCTCGCGGATTCGCCTCCGAACACCGGCGATCGAGCGACAAGCGGCGCTGGTGGACTTCGCCCGTCGTACACCGATCTCGAGCTATAAAATGACCGAGGTGCTCCTTTCTTCTTCCTCACACCTAGCCTCACTTATCCTTCTCCTTCCTTCTCCTCCATTTCTGTTTGTAGGAGCTCTAGACGAGGCTCTAATGGCGGAGGTGATGCCGGACTGGTACATGATCCTGGTGTGCGTAGGGTTGGCGGCATTGCTGGGGTTCTCCATGCTCTTGTGCGCGATGATCCTCGATGATCGTCGTGATGCTGTTGCTCGAGTTTTAGCTCTCCGCGGTGGCGGTGATCATGAGGATTAGGTGCTAGTGTTGGGTGCTAACTGTTGTCAGTGTGTTGTAGGCAACTTGCACCCGAATAATTACCCACAAATCTCTCCTTCAGAGACTATGGTGTGCAAGGGGGGGTGATCAATTAGGTGCAACACGTACATGTGGATTTGCAATTAGTGCACGTGGTCGAGTGGTTGGGGTTGTGAGTCTGTTGTCGTGGTGCTGCGTGAATAATAATCTATGTCGTGAAGAGACATATGCTGTAACAACTCAGGGAAAAAAATCTCACCTCAGAAATTACCGAGCGTGAAATCAGTTAATCAAAATTTACAGCAGTAAAAACTACTCGCATTAATTGAAACTAGATATTTAATCCATCGCACAAATTTAGGATACCACGCATATGTTGCAACACATAAATAAGTGTCGGGGAACAATAAACATAGCAGTGACGTCTACAATGAAAATGGTAAATAGACGGGGTCCTGAGGAAACGTCTCTGGTACTGGGGCACACTCTTCTTCTATCGGGGGAAGCGGATTGACTAGACGATGAATGCGTCTCTCCTGGTCGGGCCTCAGTAGTCTACCAGTAGCTATCTAAGGATTTAAATCAGCAAGGCTCTAGAGATAACCTATTACTCGTTGGGTCAAACACTCTTGAGAGATGACATACTGGGCAAGGTTGGCCAGCACTGGGTCTCAATTCGTCCACCGGGAAAAGATGCTACTTCTCCGGGTGTTGCACGACTCGAGAAGTAATAATACCCTCTTTCTCTGGCATAGGGCACCGCGAATCGAAGGCGAGCAAGCACTTCGTACGCAGCAGCTTCTACGGCCATTTACGGAGTTGGCATAGATTTCCCCATGAAGGAGACTTCCGTTGGGTCTTGGTTTGGGTTTGCGGGAGGGATGTGCACCACTGCCCAATATTTCGAGGTGGAAGGGGTGATCCTCGATTTGAGCAATTCGTATTGGGGTGGATGGGTAGAACTCATGGTACTGCAGGTAAAATCCCACAATATTTTAACAAAACTACCAGGGGTTGCATCTGGAGTTCTTAGATAAATACTAGGGCTCGGCATGGCAAAGAAACGGCGGTGAGGGTTGTGCACGAGAAAAGGGATGCTTGGTAAGGTCACGAGGTGGCCTTTTATATAGCATCTGGGCTGGGTCATTTATCACGGTGAGGGGCAACTAGTTTGTCGGTTCTGCTCTATGGGGTCGGGGTTAATGCCACAGATACACATATCTCACAACAGTGATGTATTACTGTGGGTGTCGTCGGGGTGGTTTTTGGTAGCTACGCCCGGAATTTAAAATGCAATCGTATGCCAACATACTTATGCATGGCTATAATTTAAAATAGGGGCGCATAAGCAGACATTATTTAATTATGGCGATACAAGATCATACAATTACAAGGCGTGGACATACTAAGACTTGGTACTACTCGAGTGACTTAGTCTACCTTGTTTATATCTAAGCGGGCATGCCTTGTGGACGTCGAGGCTTCTCCACGGGTTTCATCATCGGGGTTAGCTGGATGGAGTTGAGGGGCTGCAGGGTCGGGGTAGCGATGATGACCATCGCGGGGGTTGTTGGCCACAATCCCGTTGGAACGTGTTCCCAAAAGGCGACGAAGCACTTCTGGGGACACCAAAGCATTTTGGTCGATGGCTGGGGCAGACCTCAAGGACATGATCGGTTGTCCGAACATCACGACTGGGTTGTCGGCGTCGGGCTCATCTTCTCCTCTTGCTGGGGCTGGGCGAACCAGTTCTCCACGGGCTGCGATCAGATCAAGGGTGATTTGATCGAATAGCTCCTCTAGTGCACTTACATAGCGCATCAGATGCAACAATGCAGGATCCGTCTCGTGATCTCCATTGGAAACCTGAGGTGGCCTACCATACCCGTCATGGCTGGGGTAGTAGTAGAACGAGCGACAATTAACTCTGGGCGACAAGTGCCGGAGTTGAACTATAGCTTCTCGAGCAGCTAGTTGGATGGCTTGTGGCTCAAAGGAAGTTGTCCTTCCGGTGAACCTATAGGGGCGTTCTGGTGATAGACCCCTACCATAGACGTGCACAGTGGCCCAGAATTGACGGCTCTCACCGCTCATGGGCCCTTGGTACACAACATATTCTGGGGGCTCTTCTAATGCAAAGGCACGGCGGGTGAGGTTTGCTAGCACGGTCACAAAACCTCCAAGGTTGGTTGCTGTGGTCTCATTGTGAACAATGGGTCCAGGCATTATAGCTCGATTTGGGGTAGAGGTTGTGTTGTGCTGGGTCGAGGCTAGCATGCCTTTTTATAGAAGTTTTTACCCCAAGTGAAAACCTTTCAAAACCCCAAGTGAAAGGTTTTTGTAAGGGAGGATATACAAGTCCAACAATATTTTTGACAGGTTTTCACTTGGGGTGAAAACTCCACAATTCAGGAGAAAAGAGTGGTTCTGAATTAAAAGAAAATCCAGAAAATAAAAATTTAATCTACCATGGCAAAATTTTAATTAATAAATCATGGTTAAATTTTTGGGGTGTTACATCATGCCCCGCACATGTGTTATTCTTCCGCATGTACCTTTTCTTCGCCATTATATGCATCGATATGACTTAAGTTTTGGCCAAGCTGGGTTGCCTGGCTCTTGTATTTATGCCCTACGTTCCCATTAATTCGGCTAGGGCATAAGGGGAGCACCTCTGTGATTGTTACTGCTGGGTCAGCCGGATGTGTACCTCAGACTGGGTGAAGCCAAAAGCTAGCGTTCTTAAGGGAATATTCGGTCGGCGAACAAAAGACGATTTTTATTTATTTTCCATATGCGCCCCCAGATGTTTTTGCCTGCTTCTCTTCTCGCAGTCTGGACATGTACTTTAGGGCATGCGTACCCAGGAAAAGGAACCCCTAACGGAACTATTCTCCCTGGAAGATGTTTCTTACTACCCATGTAATATAACATAACTATTTGGGCACTTGTCTGTTCAAGCACTAATGACCCCTACGCCTGGTTTCCACACATACCCCAGTTCTTATATAACTGAGCGGGTATTCGGATACACTCCGGACTATCGGGTCCCGAGGTTGAAGCGAAAAGGTCCGCCATGACAAATGATTTACAATCCGGCTAGAAGGCATTTGTCGGATCACGGGTTCCGGCAAACCCTTAAGGTTCAAACATTGGGGTGCGCGCGGAGATCACGCCTTCTACCTCCCCGTCTCACAAAGATCTAAACTACTAAAAGAACTGCACGAGAGACACAAGGTTTATACTGGTCCGGGCCACCGTTGTGGTGTAATACCCTACTCCAGTGTGTGGTGGGTGGATTGCCTCTTGGGGCTGATGATGATGAACAATACAAGGAAGAACAGCCTCGCGAGGGTCTGTTCTTGGCTGGGGCGATGAACTGCTAGGAGGAGTTCAGTCACCCTTCTCTCTCTTTCTCACTCACTCTCTCTGCTTGCTAGCCGGGCTAACCGAACCGACCGAACGAACCCTTTGCTACGTGGGTGGCCGGTCCTATTTATAAGCAAAGGCCCTGGGCCTCTCCCCAAATATTGAGCGAGAAGGGCGCCAACAATGGCGGGCTAATTTGAAGGGGAACAGCAAGTACACTTATCCTGACTAAAGTTGGTCTTCGCCTGCGAAAGGCTCTACGGTGACGCCGTGCTGGGCTCCATGGTGACCTCCATCTCGTAGTCCGCCTAGTCTTGGTCTCGTTGCACCGAAATGGCAACATTTGCCTGAGGCCTCGGTACTCCACGGCTGCGCCTGCCCCCTTTGCACCAAAGAGGAAAGAAGGACGCTGCGCGCGCTGGCGCCCGCCTGGCGCCCTGAGTCGTCATGGCTTGCGTCATGGGCACCTCGCGAGGTACCCCGCCTTGATTTCTCCGCCTCCTCGCGAGCCAGCCTGAGGAGGCTGCGCCTGAGGATGCACCGTGTCGTCCGCCCCGCGAGGGTCTTGAGTCTTGTGTTGATGAAGATGGGCCATGCTGGGCCTCCTTTGAGCCACGCCGCAGGCCGCAGGCAGGCAAGTCTGGGGACCCCCGTTCCCAGAACGCCGACAGTAGCCCCCGGGCTCAAGGCGCGCATGGACTTGGCCGTGCCGAGAGGCGAAAGGGCAAGGGCGAAGCGCCGCGGGCCCTAACACCCTGCGGCCTTGGGCGCCCCGTGGCGGTTGATGGGACGTGGGCGTCTCCACTTCCCCATGATGCCTCGGTGATCGCGCGAGTTGGACAGGTCCCTGCATGCAGATCGTGTCATAATTACCTGTGATCGTGGAGGCCGGCGGTTGGCCTTCACCGGCTATAAGTACGGCATGGCGCGTGCCCTTCCAGTCCATCTCTTCTTGTTTTCTCCTTTGCCTCAATTCTTGCCCCGCCTTGGTGTGATGGCTCCATCGAGGAGGTACTCGGCTGCGGAGAAGGGGAAGGCCCTCCAGGTCGATCCTGCCTCTCCCCCGCCCAAGCGCGGTCGTGGGCGCCCTCGAAAGCATCCGGTGGCCGCCCCGGTAGCGTCTGGTGGTCATGGTGGCAGCTCCCAGCGCGGCGGCGGGCGAGCCGCTGTGGCTGAGGGACGCGCCTGGGTTGCGCGCTCCCCCAGGCCGCGCTTTTGCGCTGCACAGGTGCTGCCGGAGTTCGTCGTCTGGTCGGCGGAGCCGACTAGCGCCCGGCTCCAACTCCCTCGCTTCCTCCTTGGTGAACTCCCGGCCGGTGCTCCTGGTGGCCTCTGGCTCCAGGCGGAGGGCTGCTGCAGCAGGTCCTCGTGGGCCGTGCTGGAGGTCTCTGCCAACGGGGGCCTGGCCTTAACTCGTGGCTGGCAGGCGTTCGCCCGCGCTCGCGGCCTGGGGCACCGGTGCACCCTGCACTTCAGGTTTGACGGCGACGCCACCCTCTATGTGAGGTTGTTTGGGGAAGATGGTCGCCGCGCGGGGTGTTGCCCTGAGGACGACGACCACGGCCGGGGGGGCCCGCCCCGACGTGATGGAGGAGATAGCGCCCGCGCGGATGGCGGCGCTCGAGACTCCCCGAGCTTCATCAGCTCTTCCTCAAGCGACTCCTCCAGCAGTGGCCGCAGTCAACCCCCGCGCCGTCGAGCTTGCTTGGGAGGTGATGGCTCGTCCGCCCGCCGTCGTGCCCCGGTGAAGCGCGAGAGGGAGTCTTCTTGAGGCCCGGAGGCAGCCCGGGTCGCCTCCGCGGGCTGATGTGAGGAGGGTTGCGCCGGCCTCATCCCTTCCTTTCCCTTTTGTTTCCTGTGTAAGACAAAACAGCTGCATGGAGCCCCGCTGGGGCGTGTTGGGAATTATTGTCGTTTTAGCCATTACCTTGATCTTATTTTTGCGCCTCTTAACTACACACCTGTGCATAGATAGTCTTTGATCCCTGCCGGGGGGCGACCGACCCAGGCCCTGTGTGCGCGTCGCGGTGCCCGAGGGGCACGGACTAGAGGGGTGCTCCTGTAACATGCCCGGGCCATGAAACCTTCCAGCGGCTAGAACAGAAACGCTCGCGAGGATGTTTGAGTACCATCCCTCGCGAGGTCGTTTATGAGAGAAACCAAAGCGAGGAGCGAAAATCAACGAACCACAAATCAGCAACAGCGACAACTTTAATAAGACTTCAAATGCAAGTAAACACGTCAACTGCGGAAAGCAAATGAAAAAGCCGCGTCCAGCACCTAATCTAGTCTTCGACGTCTTCTCACCAGCGCGGAGCTAAGTGCTGCCACTGGGCATGGGAGGGAGCCCTAGGGCCTGATGCCGGCGCTCCTGAGACTCCGGGGCGTGTACAGCCCCACTCATTATTACGTGAGAGTGTCACGGGGCGGCGAGCTTCACAGGCATTGGCCTTGCTTCACAGGCTCCGGGCCTTTTCCAAAACGCGATAGCTTCACAGGCACTCGCCTTGATTCACAGGCTCTGGGCCTTTTCCAAAAAGGGATAGTCTTCACAGGCACTCGCCTTGCTTCACAGGCTCTGGGCCTTTTCCAAAAAGGGAAGGTCTTCACAGGCACTCGCCTTGCTTCACAGGCTCTGGGCCTTTTCCAAAAAGGGAAGGTCTTCACAGGCACTCGCCTTGCTTCACAGGCTCTGGGCCTTTTCCAAAAAGGGAAGGTCTTCACAGGCACTCGCCTTGCTTCACAGGCTCTGGGCCTTTTCCAAAAAGGGAAGGTCTTCACAGGCACTCGCCTTGCTTCACAGGCTCTGGGCCTTTTAGGGGTAGAACCTCCGGAGGTGCTGGATGTTCCACGCGTTCTGGATCGGCTCCCCCTCTTGAGTCTCCAAGCGCACGGAGCCTGGCCTGGAAACATGAACAACCTTGAACGGGCCCTCCCACATGGGAGAGAGCTTGTGCAGCCCCTCCCTGGAGAGAACCCACCCGAGTACGAGGTCTCCTACCTCGAGGGTCCTGGGCGGATGTTGCGGCAGTGATATCGTCGTAGCGCCTGTTGGTACCTTGCCGCTCGCAGTGCGGCTTCCCGGCGGCGTCCCTCCCCTAGTACGAGGTCCATCCCCCGCATGGAGTCCTGCTGCGCCTCGTCGAACGCCAGGACCCGCACGGAGCGATGCCTAAACTCGTGAGGAAGGACTGCTTTGGCTCCATAGACCAGGAAGAACGGGGTCTCCCCAGTTGGTTTGGTTGCGGTTGTGCGGATGGACCACAACACGGACTGGAGCTCGTCGTACCAGCCTCTGCCGCAGGCCTCCAGCTTCTTCTTGAATGTCCTGGTCTTGAGGCCTCTCAGGACCTCCGCGTTGGCTCGTTCGGCCTGCCCATTGCTTCGCGGGTGTGCCACCGAAGCGTAGCATATCTGCATCCCAAGGTTAGCACAATATGTTTTGAAGAGATTACTGGTGAACTGCGAACCGTTGTCTGTGATGATGTGATTTGGCACCCCGAACCGGCTCACGATACCCCTGATGAACTTGACCACGGAGCCAGCGGGGATGGTACGGACAGCCTCCACTTCTGCCCACTTGGTGAACTTGTCAATGGCGACGTAGAGGTAACGGTAGCCCCCTGGCGCCCGAGGGAACGGGCCCAGAATATCCAACCCCCAAACTGTGAATGGCCACGAGATGGGTATTGTCTGCAGGCCCCCCGCCAGTTGATGGATCTGCTTGGAATGAAACTGGCAGGCCTCACAAGCCTTTACCAATTCGATCGCGTCGTTGAGCGCGGTGGGCCAATAGAACCCGCTACAGAATGCCTTACAGACGAGGGTCCGTGATGATGAGTGGTGTCCGCAGTCTCCGCCGTGTATGTCCTCCAGTAGTTCCTTTCCTTGCTCCCTGGAGATGCACCGCAGAGATACACCGTTTGGTCGCTTCCGGTAAAGTTCTCCATCTCTGATGCAGTATGCCGTGGCCTGCCGCGCCACACGCTCCGCTTCCTCTTCCTTTTCCGATAGGGCCCCTTGCGTTAAATAACTCCGGAGTTCTGTGATCCAGCACTCCTCCTGAGGTTCCATCGTCAGGAGCAGGCGTGCTCCTGAGGTCGGCCCACAGACCGGGGCTCCCGAGGCTGGCGGCTGGGGGAGCTCCTCTTGAGACTGAGCGGTGTTTGATAACGTCGGCTGTGCTGAGGGTTTGAAGAGCCGCTCTTCGAAGACGCCGGGTTCCTGCGGCAACCTCCTGGATGCCCGTCCGGCTATGTCGTCAGCTTCCTGATTGGTGCCACGGGGCACGTGCTTCAGCTCCAGCCCCCAGAACTGCTTTTCCATCCTGCGGACCTCCGCTAGGTAGGCCTCCATTTGCTCGTCCTTCGGCTCATACACCTTGTTGGAGAAGTTGACTAGGAGCTGCGAGTCGCCCTTGACGGTGAGGCATTTCACTCCCAGGGCTACTACGGCCTTCAACCCGGCTATCAGTCCCTCATATTCTACAATGTTGTTGGAGACCTTTTCACCTTGCTGGAAACAGAGCTGCACGGCATAGTAGAGCTTATCCTGAGTGGGTGATATCAGCACCGCACCAGCCCCCGTGCCGTGTCTGGAGAACGCCCCATCGAAGTACATGACCCAGCCTTCCAGCGCCTCACTCCCTGGAGAGAGGGACCGATCCTCGTTGTCCCTGAGGCCTGGTGCCTCCGCCCATTCCGCTATGAAATCCGCCAACGCTGCTCCTTTGATGACCCTGGTTGTGCTGAACTCGAGCTGAAACGCCTGCAGCTCCATGTTCCACTCGGCGACCCTTCCGGCTGAGTTAGGGCTCCTGAGCACTCTCTCCAGGGGGTACGATGAGACGACCTTGATGGGATGAGCCTGGAAGTAGTGACGCAGCTTGCGTGAGGCTACCAGCAGTGCGAGGAGGAGCTTTTGAGGCATTGGGTACCATGCCCTCGCGTCCCGTAACACCATGCTAACAAAGTAGACGGGATGCTCAACAAGGCTGAGAGTATCCGGGGTCGCGGCGCCCTCGGGAGGCAAGGGCGCCTCGCGAGATGACGTGGCCTCGGGAGGTGGACCATCCGGGCGTGCGGCCTCGCCTGCCTCTGGTGCATTCTTCGGCAGCTGACCCTCCTCAACTGCGGTTGCGACTTCTGCAGGCTTTCCTTGTTCCCGTTTTGTCTTGCCTCGGGCTGCCGCTGCGGTCTTGACTTGGCGTTCCTCCCTAACCGCCACTAGGGCTGCGCTGGCGGAGTAGGGAGTGGCAGCGAGGTAAAGCAGCAGGGGCTCTTGAGGGCGCGGAGCCACCATGACTGGGGGACTGGTCAGGTACCTCTTGAGATCTTGAAACGCCTTATCTGCCTCTCCAGTCCATTCAAAGGGCCCCTTTTTCTTCATCAGCTGAAAGAAAGGCAGCGCTCGCTCCCCTAATTTGGAGATGAAGCGCCCTAGCGCGGTCACGCGCCCAGTGAGCTTCTGCATTTCTCTGAGGGTCTTTGGCGGACTCATGTCCTCGACCGCCTTGACCTTCTCGGGGTTGGCCTCGATGCCATGATGGGACATGAGGAATCCCAAATGCTTGCCCGAGGGGACGCCAAACACACATTTCTCCGGGTTGAGCCGCAGGTTTACTGCGTCGAGGCTCGCGAAGGTCTCCTCCAGGTCTTGTATCAGGGTCTTGGCCTCCCGAGATTTTACTACAATGTCATCAACGTAGGCTTCGACATTCTTTCCGAGTTGCGGGCCCAAGGTGATGTGCATCAGCCGCTGAAAGGTTGCCCCTGCGTTACGCAGTCCGAACGGCATGCATGTATAGCAGTATACCCCGCACGGGGTTAAGAAGGTGGTCTTCTCAACGTCTTCTACCGCCATCTTGATCTGGTGATACCCGGAGAAGGCGTCCAGGAAGCATAGCAGGTCGCACTCCGCAGTGGAATCGACGATCTGGTCGATGCGGGGGAGCGGAAACGGATCTTGCGGGCATGCTTTGTTGAGGTTGGTGAAGTCAACACACATGCGTTCCTTCCCCCCTTTCTTGGGCACAATGACAGGGTTGGCCAACCAATCCGGGTATCGGACCTCGCGAATGACCCCAGCGGCTTCTAGCTTGTGGGTCTCTTGGACAATGAAGGCCTGCTTCTCCACGGACTGCCGCCTGGCCTTCTGCTTCACGGGGCGCACATTTGGGCACACGTTGAGGTGATGCTCGATGACACTCCTGGGGATCCCCGCCAGCTGATCGGGCTCCCAAGCAAATACCTTCTTATTCGCGCGCAAGAACTTGACCAAGGCCTTCTCCTGCTCAGGCTCAAGGTTGGCGCCTATGGTGAAAGTGGCACTGGAGGACCCGTCCTCGTCGACGGGTATCTGCTTGGTTTCTGCCTTGTCCTGGGTGAACAACTACTTCTTCTTGGCGGGCGCAGCCCCCTTGGGCTCAGGGGTCTCCGCATTGACGGGCCATGCCGATGCCGCCGTCTTGAAGGCGAGCTTGAGTACTCGCAGGGCGCCCCCGGTGTCCCCGTGCGCGGCGAGGGTGCCGCTGCTCCCGGGCATCTTCATGAGGTTATACGCCGGGTGCGTGGCGGCCATGAACTAAGCCAGCGCCGGGTAGCCGAGGATGGCGTTGTAAGGGAGGCCGATGGGGGCGATGTCGAAGTCGACCATCTCTGTGCGGAAGTTGTCGTAGGTGCCGAAGGTTACTGGGAGCCGGATCTGTCCCAGGGAGTCGGATGATCCGCCCCCGACCCTCGAGAAAGATCGGCTGGGTCGCAACCGCTCCCGGGGTATGCAGAGGAGGTTGAAAGTCTCGACCGAAAGCACGCTGAGGCCCGCGCCGCCGTCAACGAGAGTTCTGGTGACGGCCACCTGGCAGATGGTGGGGGTGCACAACAGGGGGGCGCGCTCGAGCCGACCAGGTTGGTGGGGTGGTCCTCCGAGCTGAAGGTCAGATCGGCCTCGCGCGCCGCCCGGTCCGGGGGAGCCCCCTGCCGTGCGGAAACGGCGCTAACCCGGCTGCAAAAGGCTTGATGTGGCGACTCGTGGGCGGAGCCTGCGAGCCGCCCAGGAGGGCCGCAACGACCGGAGGCATCAATGTTGCGGTGCAGCTACTCCGCCGCGTAGGCAGATGCTGGGGGGTGCTTGCCGCTCGTTCCCCGCCGGGCCGGTGGCGGTGTTGACGGCGGGCGACGGGGGACAATGAGAACGCCCACTGGCGAGGGCCGCCGGGGCGACATGAGCTCGACTGGCGCCGTACATGGATGCGGCGGTCGTAGGAGAGCGGAGTGGTGGAAGATAGATTCCGGCGCACCCCTACCTGGCGTGCCAAATGTCGGATCACGGGTTCCGGCAGACCCTTAAGGTTTGAACATTGGGGTGCACGCGAAGATCACGTCTTCTACCTCCCCATCTCACAAAGATCTAAAGTACTAAAAGAACTGCACGAGAGACACAAGGTTTATACTGGTTCGGGCCACCGTTGTGGTGTAATACCCTACTCTAGTGTGTGGTGGGTGCATTGCCTCTTGGGGCTGATGATGATGAACAATACAAGGAAGAACAGCCTCGCGAGGGTCTATTCTTGGCTGGGGCGATGAACTGCTAGGAGGAGTTCAGTCACCCTTCTCTCTCTTTCTCACTCACTCTCTCTGCTTGCTAGCCGGGCTAACCGAACCGACCGAACAAACCATTTGCTACGTGGGTCGCCGGTCCTATTTATAGGCAAAGGCCCTGGGCCTCTCCCCAAATATTGAGCGGGAAGGGCACCAACAATGGCGGGCTAATTTGAAGGGGAACAGCAAGTACACTTATCCTGACTAAAGTTGGTCTTCGCCTGCGAAAGGCTCTGCGGTGACGCCGTGCTGGGTTCCATGGTGACCTCCGTCTCGTAGTCCGCCTGGTCTAGGTCTCGTTGCACCGAAATGGCAACCTTTGCCTGATGCCTCGGTACTCCACGGCTGCGCCTGCCCCCTTTGCACCAAAGAGGAAAGAAGGACGCTGCATGCGCTGGCGCCCACCTGGCGCCCTGAGTCGTCATGGCTTGCGTCATGGCCACCTCACAAGGTACCCCGCCTGGATTTCTCCGCCTCCTCGCGAGCCAGCCTAAGGAGGTTGCGCCTGAGGATGCGCCATGTCATCCGCCCCGCGAGGCTTGGCCCCTCACGAGGGTCTTGAGTCTTGTGTTGATGAAGATGGGCCATGCTGGGCCTCCTTTGAGCCCCGCCGCAGGCCGCAGGCAGGCAAGTCTGGGGACCCCCGTTCCCAGAACGCCGACAGCATTATACATGTCACTTTAATTACATAGTCATTTAGACTGACTAAATTCCTCTTCTATACCATCCAACAGGCTGTCTAGCCTACAATCCTGCTGGGAATACTTTGCGGCTAATTCTACTTGCCCATACACTAATGGGGATCTCTTTCCCATCGAGCCCAAAGGTCCGACCTCGGCCATGTGGTTTGGGTCAGCCTTGGTATACCGCGTCTTCACCATGGCCCAGGCTTCCCTGGCACCTTGACGACAGGCCGATATCTTCCATAATCGGAAGCGCCGCCATGCTCCCTTGAGCTTCTCCGCAAGCTCTCCAATGCCTACTGGCAAGGAGACAGATGGCCACAAGGCCCGGGCAATACTTTGCATCACCTGCCGAACTTGTTCATGCAGTTGTGAGAGCTCGGGTAGAAGATCACCCGCAGACCCGGGCATCTCCTCCGCGGGACGACCCGTCAGCATACCTACAGACATAACTCTGTTAGCCGGCTTCTTCGCCGCGCTCTTTTAAGGGTTTGTTCAAGCACTTACTGAAAATGCCGCGTCGAAGCTGCTTATTCTCCTTCACGGAGTCCGCAAGCTGGGCTCTAACATCTTCCAGTTCCACTCTCAGCTTGGTATTGGCGTCTTGGAGATTGTTTTTCTCCCGCATGACCTTAGTCAGCACGCGTTCACCAGCCTTTAGCTGTCGTATGACATGCTGGCCCTCCGGATTCTCTCCGGAGTCATCTGCAATATCTATTATTAGATTTGCAGACATGCCGCACACTATATGGTACCCATCATTCTTTGAAACAGGTGTTACCAGCTGGGGACTTTTCAGGTTCCCTCAATGCGGCAACTGTTGGGGAACGTAGTAATTTCAAAATTTTCCTACGCACACGCAAGATCATGGTGATGCACAGCAACGAGGGGGAGAGTGTTGTCTACGTACCAACGCAGACCGACTGCGGAAGCGATCACACAACATAGAGGAAGTAGTCGTACGTCTTATTCCCGATCCGACCGATCCAAGCACCGTTACTCTGGCACCTCCGAGTTCTTAGCACACGTACAGCTCGATGACGATCCCCGGGCTCCGATCCAGCAAAGCTTCGGGGAGGAATTCCGTCAGCACGACGGCGTGGTGACGATCTTGATGTACTACCGACGCAGGGCTTCGCCTAAGCACTACAACGGTATGATCGAGGTGGAATTTGGTGGCAGGGGGCACCGCACACGGCTAAGGAACGATCTCAAGGATCAACTTGTGTGTCTATGGGGTGCCCCCTGCCCCCGTATATAAAGGAGCAAGGGGAGGAGGCGGCCGGCCAAGGTGTGGCGCGCCAAGGGGAGTCCTACTCCCACCGGGAGTAGGACTCCTAGTTGGACTAGGAGAGAAGGGGGAGAATAGGAGGAAGAGAGGAAGGAAAAAGGGGGGGCGCCGGCCCCCTTCCCTTGTCCTATTCGGACTAGGAAGGGGAGGGGCGCGCGGCCACCTCTTGCCTCCTCTCCTCTTCTCCCTTAAGGCCCATGTTGGCCCAATAACCCCCGGGGGGGTTCCGGTAACCCCCCGGTACTCCGGTAAAATGCCGATTTCACCCGGAACAATTCCGATGTCCAAATATAGGCTTCCAATATATCAATCTTTATGTCTCGACCATTTCGACACTCCTCGTCATGTCCGTGATCACATCCGGGACTCCGAACTAACTTCGCTACATCAAAATGCACAAACTCATAATTACTATCATTGTAACGTTAAGCGTGCGGACCCTACGGTTCGAGAACAATGCAGACATGACCGAGACACGTCTCCGGTCAATAACCAATAGCGGGACCTGGATGCCCATATTGGCTCCTACATATTCTACGAAGATCTTTATCGGTCAGACCGCATAACAACATACGTTGTTCCCTTTGTCATCGGTATGTTACTTGCCCGAGATTCGATCGTCGGTATCCAATACCTAGTTCAATCTCGTTACTGGCAAGTCTCTTTACTCGTTCCGTAATACATCATCTAACAACTAACATATTAGTTGCAGTGCTTGCAAGGCTTATGTGATGTGCATTACCGAGAGGGCCCAGAGATACCTCTCCGACACTCGGAGTGACAAACCCTAATCTCGAAATACGCCAACCCAACATCTACCATTGGAGACACCTGTAGTACTCCTTTATAATCACCCAGTTACGTTGTGACGTTTGGTAGTACCCAAAGTGTTCCTCCGGTAAACGGGAGTTGCATAATCTCATAGTTATAGGAACATGTATAAGTCATGAAGAAAGCAATAGCAACATACTAAACGATCGGGTGCTAAGCTAATTGAATGGGTCATGTCAATCAGATCATTCAACTAATGATGTGACCTCGTTAATCAAATAACAACTCTTTGTTCATGGTTAGGAAACATAACCATCTTTGATTAACGAGCTAGTCAAGTAGAGGCATACTAGTGACACTCTGTTTGTCTATGTATTCACACATGTATTATGTTTCCGGTTAATACAATTCTAGCATGAATAATAAGCATTTATCATGATATAAGGAAATAAATAATAACTTTATTATTGCATCTAGGGCATATTTCCTTCAGTCTCCCACTTGCACTAGAGTCAATAATATAGATTACACAGTAATGATTCTAACACCCATGGAGCCTTGGTGCTGATCATGTTTTGCTCGGGGAAGAGGCTTAGTCAACGGGTCTGCAACATTCAGATTCGTATGTATCTTGCAAATCTCTATGTCTCCCACCTGGACTAGATCCCAGATGGAGTTGAAGCGTCTCTTGATGTGTTTGGTCCTTTTGTGAAATCTGGATTCCTTTGCCAAAGCAATTGCACCAGTATTGTCACAAAAGATTTTCATTGGACCCGATGCACTAGGTATGACACCTAGATCGGATATGAACTCCTTCATCCAGACTCCTTCATTTGCTGCTTCCGAAGCAGCTATGTACTCCACTTCACATGTAGATCCCGCTACGACGCTTTGTTTAGAACTGCACCAACTGACAGCTCCACCGTATAAAGTAAACACGTATCCGGTTTGCGATTTAGAATCGTCCGGATCAGTGTCAAAGCTTGCATCAACGTAACCTCTTACGGTGAGCTCTTTGTCACCTCCATATATGAGAAACATATCCTTAGTCCTTTTCAGGTATTTCAGGATGTTCTTGACCGCTGTCCAGTGATCCACTCCTGGATTACTTTGGTACCTCCCTGCTAAACTTATAGCAAGGCACACATCAGGTCTGGTACACAGCATTGCATACATGATAAAGCCTATGGCTGAAGCATAGGGAACATCTTTCATTTTCTCTCTATCTTCTGCAGTGGTCGGGCATTGAGTCTGACTCAACTTCACACCTTGTAACACAGGCAAGAATCCTTTCTTTGCTTGATCCATTTTGAACTTCTTCAAAATCTTGTCAAGGTATGTGCTTTGTGAAAGTCCAATTAAGCGTCTTGATCTATCTCTATAGATCTTTATGCCTAATATGTAAGCAGCTTCCCCGAGGTCTTTCATCGAAAAACTTTTATTCAAGTATCCCTTTATGCTATCCAGAAATTCTATATCATTTCCAATCAGCAATATGTCATCCACATATAATATCAGAAATGCTATAGAGCTCCCACTCACTTTCTTGTAAATACAGGCTTCTCCAAAAGTCTGTATAAAGCCAAATGCTTTGATCACACTATCAAAGCGTTTATTCCAACTCCGAGATGCTTGCACCAGTCCATAAATGGATCGCTGGAGTTTGCATACTTTGTTAGCTCCCTTTGGATCGACAAAACCTTCTGGTTGCATCATATACAACTCTTCTTCCAGAAATCCATTCAGGAATGCAGTTTTGACATCCATCTGCCATGTTTCATAATTATAAAATGCGGCAATTGCTAACATGATTCTGACGGACTTAAGCATCGCTACGGGTGAGAAGGTCTCATCGTAGTCAACCCCTTGAACTTGTCGAAAACCTTTTGCGACAAGTCGAGCTTTATAGACAGTAACATTACCGTCAGCGTCAGTCTTTTTCTTGAAGATCCATTTATTCTCAATTGCTTGCCGATCATCGGGCAAGTCAACCAAAGTCCATACTTTGTTCTCAGACATGGATCCCATCTCAGATTTCATGGCCTCATGCCACTTTGCGGAATCTGGGCTCACCATCGCTTCTTCATAGTTCGTAGGTTCATCATGATCTAGTAGCATGACTTCCAGAATTGGATTACTGTACCACTCTGGTGCGGATCTTACTCTGGTTGATCTACGTGGTTCAGTAGTATCTTGTCCTGAAGTTTCATGATCATCATCATTAGCTTCCTCACTAATTGGTATAGGTGTCGCAGAAACAGTTTTCTGTGATGTACTACTTTCCAATAAGGGAGCAGGTATAGTTACCTCGTCAAGTTCTACTTTCCTCCCACTCACTTCTTTCGAGAGAAACTCCTTCTCTAGAAAGTTTCCGAACTTAGCAACAAAAGTCTTGCCTTCGGATCTGTGATAGAAGGTGTATCCAATAGTTTCCTTTGGATATCCTATGAAGAGACATTTCTCCGATTTGGGTTCGAGCTTATCAGGTTGAAGCCTTTTCACATAAGCATCGCAGCCCCAAACCTTAAGAAACGACAACTTTGGTTTCTTGCCAAACCATAGTTCATAAGGCGTCGTCTCAACGGATTTTGATGGTGCCCTATTTAACGTGAATGCGGCCGTCTCTAAAGCATAACCCCGAAACGATAGCGGTAAATCAGTAAGAGACATCATAGATCGTACCATATCTAGTAAAGTACGATTACGATGTTCGGACACACCATTACGCTGTGGTGTTCCGGGTGGCGTGAGTTGCGAAACTATTCCACAATTTTTCAAATGTACACCAAACTCGTAACTCAAATATTCTCCTCCATGATCAGATCGTAGAAACTTTATTTTCTTGTTACGATGATTTTCAACTTCACTCTGAAATTCCTTGAACTTTTCAAATGTTTCAGACTTATGTTTCATTAAGTAGATATACCCATATCTGCTTAAATCATCTGTGAAGGTGAGAAAATAACGATATCCGCCACGAGCTTCAATATTCATCGGACCACATACATCGGTATGTATGATCTCCAATAAATCTGTTGCTCTCTCCATAGTACCGGAGAATGGTGTTTTAGTCATCTTGCCTATGAGGCACGGTTCGCAAGTACCAAGTGATTCATAATCAAGTGGTTCCAAAAGCCCATCAGTATGGAGTTTCTTCATGCGCTTTACACCGATATGACCTAAACGGCAGTGCCACAAATAAGTTGCACTATCATTATCAACTCTGCATCTTTTGGCTTCTACATTATGAATATGTGTTTCACTACTATCGAGATTCAACAAGAATAGACCACTCTTCAAAGGTGCATGACCATAAAAGATATTACTCATATAAATAGAACAACCATTATTCTCTGATTTAAATGAATAACCGTCTCGCATTAAACAAGATCCAGATATAATGTTCATGCTCAACGCTGGCACCAAATAACAATTATTTAGGTCTAATATTAATCCCGAAGGTAGATGTAGAGGTAGCGTGCCGACCGCGATCACATCGACTTTGGAACCGTTTCCCACGCGCATCGTCACCTCGTCCTTTGCTAGCGTCCGCTTATTCTGTAGTCCCTGTTTCGAGTTGCAAATATTAGCAACAGAACTAGTATCAAATACCCAGGTGCTACTGCGAGCTCTAGTAAGGTACACATCAATAACATGTATATCACATATACCTTTGTTCACCTTGCCATCCTTCTTATCCGCCAAATACTTGGGGCAGTTCTGCTTCCAGTGACCAGTCTGCTTGCAGTAGAAGCACTCAGTTTCAGGCTTAGGTCCAGACTTGGGTTTCTTCTCTTGAGCAGCAACTTGCTTGCTGTTCTTCTTGAAGTTCCCCTTCTTCTTCCCTTTGCCCTTCTTCTTGAAACTAGTGGTTTTGTTAACCATCAACACTTGATGCTCCTTCTTGATTTCTACCTCCGCAGCTTTCAGCATTGCGAAGAGCTCGGGAATAGTCTTGTTCATCCCTTGCATATTATAGTTCATCACGAAGCTCTTGTAGCTTGGTGGCAGTGATTGGAGAATTCTGTCAATGACGCAATCATCTGGAAGATTAACTCCCATCTGAATCAAGTGATTATTATACCCAGACATTTTGAGTATATGCTCACTGACAGAACTGTTCTCCTCCATCTTGCAGCTATAGAACTTATTGGAGACTTCATATCTCTCAATTCGGGCATTTGCTTGAAATATCAACTTCAACTCCTGGAACATCTCATATGCTCCATGACGTTCAAAACGTCGTTGAAGTCCCGATTCTAAGCCGTAAAGCATGGCACACTGAACTATCGAGTAGTCATCAGCTTTGCTCTGCCAGACGTTCATAACATCTGGCGTTGCTCCAGCAGCAGGCCTGGCACCCAGCGGTGCTTCCAGGACGTAATTCTTCTGTGCAGCAATGAGGATAATCCTCAAGTTACGGACCCAGTCCGTGTAATTGCTACCATCATCTTTCAACTTTGCTTTCTCAAGGAACGCATTAAAATTCAACGGAACAACAGCACGAGCCATCTATCTACAATCAACATAAACAAGCAAGATACTATCAGGTACTAAGTTCATGATAAGTTTAAGTTCAGTTAATCAAATTACTTAAGAACTCCCACTTAGATAGACATCCCTCTAATCCTCTAAGTGATCACGTGATCCAAATCAACTAAACCATAACCGATCATCACGTGAGATGGAGTAGTTTTCAATGGAGAACATCGTTATGTTGATCATATCTACTATATGATTCATGCTCGACCTTTCGGTCTCCGTGTTCCGAGGCCATATCTGTATATGCTTGGCTCATCAAGTATAACCTGAGTATTCTGCGTGTGCAACTGTTTTGCACCCGTTGTATTTGGACGTAGAGCTTATCACACCCGATCATCACGTGGTGTCTGGGCACGACGAACTTTGGCAACGGTGCATACTCAGGGAGAACACTTCTTGATAATTTAGTGAGATCATCTTATAATGCTACCGTCAATCAAAGCAAGATAAGATGCATAAAAGATAAACATCACATGCAATCAATATAAGTGATATGATATGGCCATCATCTTGTGCTTGTGATCTCCATCTCTGAAGCACCGTCATGATCACCATCGTCACCGGCGCGACACCTTGATCTCCATCGTAGCATCGTTGTCGTCTCGCCAATCTTATGCTTCCATGACTATCACTACCGCTTAGTAATAAAGTAAAGCATTACATGGCGATTGCATTGCATACAATAAAGCGACAACCATATGGCTCCTGCCAGTTGCCGATAACTCGGTTACAAAACATGATCATCTCATACAATAAAATTTAGCATCATGCCTTGACCATATCACATCACAACATGCCCTGCAAAAACAAGTTAGATGTCCTCTACTTTGTTGTTGCAAGTTTTACGTGGCTGCTACGGGCTTAAGTAAGAATGCATCTCACCTACGCATCAAAACCACAACGATAGTTCGTCAAATAGACTCCGTTTTAACCTTCTCAAGGACCGGGCGTAGCCATACTTGGTTCAACTAAAGTTGGAGAGACAGTCTTCCGCAAGCCATCTATGTGCAAAGCACGTCGAGGGAACCGGTCTCGCGTAAGAGTACGCATAAGGTTGGTCCGGATCGTCTCGTCCAACAATACCGCCGAACCAAAGTATGACATGCTGGTAGGCAGTATGACTTGTATCGCCCACAACTCACTTGTGTTCTACTCGTGCAAATAACATCAAACCATAAAACCTAGGCTCGGATGCCACTGTTGGGGAACGTAGTAATTTCAAAATTTTCCTACGCACACGCAAGATCATGGTGATGCACAGCAACGAGGGGGAGAGTGTTGTCTACGTACCAACGCAGACCGACTGCGGAAGCGATCACACAACATAGAGGAAGTAGTCGTACGTCTTCTTCCCGATCCGACCGATCCAAGCACCGTTACTCCGGCACCTCCGAGTTCTTAGCACACGTACAGCTCGATGACGATCCCCGGGCTCCGATCCAGCAAAGCTTCGGGGAGGAATTCCGTCAGCACGATGGCGTGGTGACGATCTTGATGTACTACCGACGCAGGGCTTCGCCTAAGCACTACAACGGTATGATCGAGGTGGAATTTGGTGGCAGGGGGCACCGCACACGGCTAAGGAACGATCTCAAGGATCAACTTGTGTGTCTATGGGGTGCCCCCTGCCCCCGTATATAAAGGAGCAAGGGGAGGAGGCGGCCGGCCAAGGTGTGGCGCGCCAAGGGGAGTCCTACTCCCACCGGGAGTAGGACTCCTAGTTGGACTAGGAGAGAAGGGGGAGAATAGGAGGAAGAGAGGAAGGAAAAAGGGGGGCGCCGGCCCCCTTCCCTTGTCCTATTCGGACTAGGAAGGGGAGGGGCGCGCGGCCACCTCTTGCCTCCTCTCCTCTTCTCCCTTAAGGCCCATGTTGGCCCAATAACCCCCCGGGGGGTTCCGGTAACCCCCCGGTACTCCGGTAAAATGCCGATTTCACCCGGAACAATTCCGATGTCCAAATATAGGCTTCCAATATATCAATCTTTATGTCTCGACCATTTCGAGACTCCTTGTCATGTCCGTGATCACATCTGGGACTCCGAACTAACTTCGGTACATCAAAATGCATAAACTCATAATTACTGTCATCGTAACGTTAAGCGTGCGGACCCTACGGTTCGAGAACAATGCAGACATGACCGAGACACGTCTCCGGTCAATAACAAATAGCGGGACATGGATGCCCATATTGGCTCCTACATATTCTACGAAGATCTTTATCGGTCAGACCGCATAACAACATACGTTGTTCCCTTTGTCATCGGTATGTTACTTGCCCGAGATTCGATCGTCGGTATCCAATACCTAGTTCAATCTCGTTACTGGCAAGTCTCTTTACTCGTTCCGTAATACATCATCTAACAACTAACATATTAGTTGCAGTGCTTGCAAGGCTTATGTGATGTGCATTACCGAGAGGGCCCAGAGATACCTCTCCGACACTCGGAGTGACAAACCCTAATCTCGAAATACGCCAACCCAACATCTACCATTGGAGACACCTGTAGTACTCCTTTATAATCACCCAGTTACGTTGCGGCGTTTGGTAGTACCCAAAGTGTTCCTCCGGTAAACGGGAGTTGCATAATCTCATAGTTATAGGAACATGTATAACTCATGAAGAAAGCAATAGCAACATACTAAACGATCGGGTGCTAAGCTAATTGAATGGGTCATGTCAATCAGATCATTCAACTAATGATGTGACCTCGTTAATCAAATAACAACTCTTTGTTCATGGTTAGGAAACATAACCATCTTTGATTAACGAGCTAGTCAAGTAGAGGCATACTAGTGACACTCTGTTTGTCTATGTATTCACACATGTATTATGTTTCCGGTTAATACAATTCTAGCATGAATAATAAGCATTTATCATGATATAAGGAAATAAATAATAACTTTATTATTGCATCTAGGGCATATTTCCTTCAGTCTCCCACTTGCACTAGAGTCAATAATATAGATTACACAGTAATGATTCTAACACCCATGGAGCCTTGGTGCTGATCATGTTTTGCTCGTGGAAGAGGCTTAGTCAACGGGTCTGCAACATTCAGATTCGTATGTATCTTGCAAATCTCTATGTCTCCCACCTGGACTAGATCCCGGATGGAGTTGAAGCATCTCTTGATGTGTTTGGTCCTTTTGTGAAATCTGGATTCCTTTGCCAAAGCAATTGCACCAGTATTGTCACAAAAGATTTTCATTGGACCCGATGCACTAGGTATGACACCTAGATCGGATATGAACTCCTTCATCCAGACTCCTTCATTTGCTGCTTCTGAAGCAGCTATGTACTCCACTTCACATGTAGATCCCGCTACGACGCTTTGTTTAGAACTGCACCAACTGACAGCTCCACCGTTTAAAGTAAACACGTATCCGGTTTGCGATTTAGAATCGTCCGGATCAGTGTCAAAGCTTGCATCAACGTAACCTCTTACGGTGAGCTCTTTGTCACCTCCATATATGAGAAACATATCCTTAGTCCTTTTCAGGTATTTCAGGATGTTCTTGACCGCTGTCCAGTGATCCACTCCTGGATTACTTTGGTACCTCCCTGCTAAACTTATAGCAAGGCACACATCAGGTCTGGTACACAGCATTGCATACATGATAGAGCCTATGGCTGAAGCATAGGGAACATCTTTCATTTTCTCTCTATCTTCTGCAGTGGTCGGGCATTGAGTCTGACCCAACTTCACACCTTGTAACACAGGCAAGAATCCTTTCTTTGCTTGATCCATTTTGAACTTCTTCAAAATCTTGTCAAGGTATGTGCTTTGTGAAAGTCCAATTAAGCGTCTTGATCTATCTCTATAGATCTTTATGTCTAATATGTAAGCAGCTTCCCCGAGGTCTTTCATCGAAAAACTTTTATTCAAGTATCCCTTTATGCTATCCAGAAATTCTATATCATTTCCAATCAGCAATATGTCATCCACATATAATATCAGAAATGCTATAGAGCTCCCACTCACTTTCTTGTAAATACAGGCTTCTCCAAAAGTCTGTATAAAGCCAAATGCTTTGATCACACTATCAAAGCGTTTATTCCAACTCCGAGATGCTTGCACCAGTCCATAAATGGATCGCTGGAGTTTGCATACTTTGTTAGCTCCCTTTGGATCGACAAAACCTTCTGGTTGCATCATATACAACTCTTCTTCCAGAAATCCATTCAGGAATGCAGTTTTGACATCCATCTGCCATATTTCATAATTATAAAATGCGGCAATTGCTAACATGATTCTGACGGACTTAAGCATCGCTACGGGTGAGAAGGACTCATCGTAGTCAACCCCTTGAACTTGTCGAAAACCTTTTGCGACAAGTCGAGCTTTATAGACAGTAACATTACCGTCAGCGTCAGTCATTTTCTTGAAGATCCATTTATTCTCAATTGCTTGCCGATCATCGGGCAAGTCAACCAAAGTCCATACTTTGTTCTCAGACATGGATCCCATCTCAGATTTCATGGCCTCAAGCCACTTTGCGGAATCTGGGCTCACCATCGCTTCTTCATAGTTCGTAGGTTCACCATGATCTAGTAGCATGACTTCCAGAATTGGATTACCGTACCACTCTGGTGCGGATCTTACTCTGGTTGATCTACGTGGTTCAGTAGTATCTTGTCCTGAAGTTTCATGATCATCATCATTAGCTTCCTCACTAATTGGTATAGGTGTCGCAGAAACAGTTTTCTGTGATGTACTACTTTCCAATAAGGGAGCAGGTATAGTTACCTCATCAAGTTCTACTTTCCTCCCACCCACTTCTTTCGAGAGAAACTCCTTCTCTAGAAAGTTTCCGAACTTAGCAACAAAAGTCTTGCCTTCGGACCTGTGATAGAAGGTGTATCCAATAGTTTCCTTTGGATATCCTATGAAGACACATTTCTCCGATTTGGGTTCGAGCTTATCAGGTTGAAGCTTTTTCACATAAGCATCGCAGCCCCAAACCTTAAGAAACGACAACTTTGGTTTCTTGCCAAACCATAGTTCATAAGGCGTCGTCTCAACGGATTTCGATGGTGCCCTATTTAACGTGAATGCGGCCGTCTCTAAAGCATAACCCCGAAACGATAGCGGTAAATCAGTAAGAGACATCATAGATCGTACCATATCTAGTAAAGTACGATTACGATGTTCGGACACACCATTACGCTGTGGTGTTCCGGGTGGCGTGAGTTGCGAAACTATTCCACAATTTTTCAAATGTACACCAAACTCGTAACTCAAATATTCTCCTCCACGATCAGATCGTAGAAACTTTATTTTCTTGTTATGATGATTTTCAACTTCACTCTGAAATTCCTTGAACTTTTCAAATGTTTCAGACTTATGTTTCATTAAGTAGATATACCCATATCTGCTTAAATCATCTGTGAAGGTGAGAAAATAACGATATCCGCCACGAGCTTCAATATTCATCGGACCACATACATCGGTATGTATGATCTCCAATAAATCTGTTGCTCTCTCCATAGTACCGGAGAATGGTGTTTTAGTCATCTTGCCTATGAGGCACGGTTCGCAAGTACCAAGTGATTCATAATCAAGTGGTTCCAAAAGCCCATCAGTATGGAGTTTCTTCATGCGCTTTACACCGATATGACCTAAACGGCAGTGCCACAAATAAGTTGCACTATCATTATCAACTCTGCATCTTTTGGCTTCTACATTATGAATATGTGTTTCACTACTATCGAGATTCAACAAGAATAGACCACTCTTCAAAGGTGCATGACCATAAAAGATATTACTCATATAAATAGAACAACCATTATTCTCTGATTTAAATGAATAACCGTCTCGCATTAAACAAGATCCAGATATAATGTTCATGCTCAACGCTGGCACCAAATAACAATTATTTAGGTCTAATATTAATCCCGAAGGTAGATGTAGAGGTAGCGTGCCGACCGCGATCACATCGACTTTGGAACCGTTTCCCACGCGCATCGTCACCTCGTCCTTTGCTAGCGTCCGCTTATTCTGTAGTCCCTGTTTCGAGTTGCAAATATTAGCAACAGAACTAGTATCAAATACCCAGGTGCTACTGCGAGCTCTAGTAAGGTACACATCAATAACATGTATATCACATATACCTTTGTTCACCTTGCCATCCTTCTTATCCGCCAAATACTTGGGGCAGTTCTGCTTCCAGTGACCAGTCTGCTTGCAGTAGAAGCACTCAGTTTCAGGCTTAGGTCCAGACTTGGGTTTCTTCTCTTGAGCAGCAACTTGCTTGCTGTTCTTCTTGAAGTTCCCCTTCTTCTTCCCTTTGCCCTTCTTCTTGAAACTAGTGGTTTTGTTAACCATCAACACTTGATGCTCCTTCTTGATTTCTACCTCCGCAGCTTTCAGCATTGCGAAGAGCTCGGGAATAGTCTTGTTCATCCCTTGCATATTATAGTTCATCACGAAGCTCTTGTAGCTTGGTGGCAGTGATTGGAGAATTCTGTCAATGACGCAATCATCTGGAAGATTAACTCCCATCTGAATCAAGTGATTATTATACCCAGACATTTTGAGTATATGCTCACTGACAGAACTGTTCTCCTCCATCTTGCAGCTATAGAACTTATTGGAGACTTCATATCTCTCAATTCGGGCATTTGCTTGAAATATCAACTTCAACTCCTGGAACATCTCATATGCTCCATGACGTTCAAAACGTCGTTGAAGTCCCGATTCTAAGCCGTAAAGCATGGCACACTGAACTATCGAGTAGTCATCAGCTTTGCTCTGCCAGACGTTCATAACATCTGGCGTTGCTCCAGCAGCAGGCCTGGCACCCAGCGGTGCTTCCAGGACGTAATTCTTCTGTGCAGCAATGAGGATAATCCTCAAGTTACGGACCCAGTCCGTGTAATTGCTACCATCATCTTTCAACTTTGCTTTCTCAAGGAACGCATTAAAATTCAACGGAACAACAGCACGAGCCATCTATCTACAATCAACATAAACAAGCAAGATACTATCAGGTACTAAGTTCATGATAAGTTTAAGTTCAGTTAATCAAATTACTTAAGAACTCCCACTTAGATAGACATCCCTCTAATCCTCTAAGTGATCACGTGATCCAAATCAACTAAACCATAACCGATCATCACGTGAGATGGAGTAGTTTTCAATGGAGAACATCGTTATGTTGATCATATCTACTATATGATTCATGCTCGACCTTTCGGTCTCCGTGTTCCGAGGCCATATCTGTATATGCTTGGCTCATCAAGTATAACCTGAGTATTCTGCGTGTGCAACTGTTTTGCACCCGTTGTATTTGGACGTAGAGCTTATCACACCCGATCATCACGTGGTGTCTGGGCACGACGAACTTTGGCAACGGTGCATACTCAGGGAGAACACTTCTTGATAATTTAGTGAGATCATCTTATAATGCTACCGTCAATCAAAGCAAGATAAGATGCATAAAAGATAAACATCACATGCAATCAATATAAGTGATATGATATGGCCGTCATCTTGTGCTTGTGATCTCCATCTCTGAAGCACCGTCATGATCACCATCGTCACCGGCGCGACACCTTGATCTCCATCGTAGCATCGTTGTCGTCTCGCCAATCTTATGCTTCCATGACTATCACTACCGCTTAGTAATAAAGTAAAGCATTACATGGCGATTGCATTGCATACAATAAAGCGACAACCATATGGCTCCTGCCAGTTGCCGATAACTCGGTTACAAAACATGATCATCTCATACAATAAAATTTAGCATCATGCCTTGACCATATCACATCACAACATGCCCTGCAAAAACAAGTTAGACGTCCTCTACTTTGTTGTTGCAAGTTTTACGTGGCTGCTACGGGCTTAAGTAAGAATGCATCTCACCTACGCATCAAAACCACAACGATAGTTCGTCAAATAGACTCCGTTTTAACCTTCTCAAGGACCGGGCGTAGCCATACTTGGTTCAACTAAAGTTGGAGAGACAGTCTTCCGCAAGCCATCTATGTGCAAAGCACGTCGAGGGAACCGGTCTCGCGTAAGAGTACGCATAAGGTTGGTCCGGATCGTCTCGTCCAACAATACCGCCGAACCAAAGTATGACATGCTGGTAGGCAGTATGACTTGTATCGCCCACAACTCACTTGTGTTCTACTCGTGCAAATAACATCAAACCATAAAACCTAGGCTCGGATGCCACTGTTGGGGAACGTAGTAATTTCAAAATTTTCCTACGCACACGCAAGATCATGGTGATGCACAGCAACGAGGGGGAGAGTGTTGTCTACGTACCAACGCAGACCGACTGCGGAAGCGATCACACAACATAGAGGAAGTAGTCGTACGTCTTCTTCCCGATCCGACCGATCCAAGCACCGTTACTCCGGCACCTCCGAGTTCTTAGCACACGTACAGCTCGATGACGATCCCCGGGCTCCGATCCAGCAAAGCTTCGGGGAGGAATTCCGTCAGCACGATGGCGTGGTGACGATCTTGATGTACTACCGACGCAGGGCTTCGCCTAAGCACTACAACGGTATGATCGAGGTGGAATTTGGTGGCAGGGGGCACCGCACACGGCTAAGGAACGATCTCAAGGATCAACTTGTGTGTCTATGGGGTGCCCCCTGCCCCCGTATATAAAGGAGCAAGGGGAGGAGGCGGCCGGCCAAGGTGTGGCGCGCCAAGGGGAGTCCTACTCCCACCGGGAGTAGGACTCCTAGTTGGACTAGGAGAGAAGGGGGAGAATAGGAGGAAGAGAGGAAGGAAAAAGGGGGGCGCCGGCCCCCTTCCCTTGTCCTATTCGGACTAGGAAGGGGAGGGGCGCGCGGCCACCTCTTGCCTCCTCTCCTCTTCTCCCTTAAGGCCCATGTTGGCCCAATAACCCCTCGGGGGGTTCCGGTAACCCCCCGGTACTCCGGTAAAATGCCGATTTCACCCGGAACAATTCCGATGTCCAAATATAGGCTTCCAATATATCAATCTTTATGTCTCGACCATTTCGAGACTCCTTGTCATGTCTGTGATCACATCTGGGACTCCGAACTAACTTCGGTACATCAAAATGCATAAACTCATAATTACTGTCATCGTAACGTTAAGCGTGCGGACCCTACGGTTCGAGAACAATGCAGACATGACCGAGACACGTCTCCGGTCAATAACAAATAGCGGGACATGGATGCCCATATTGGCTCCTACATATTCTACGAAGATCTTTATCGGTCAGACCGCATAACAACATACGTTGTTCCCTTTGTCATCGGTATGTTACTTGCCCGAGATTCGATCGTCGGTATCCAATACCTAGTTCAATCTCGTTACTGGCAAGTCTCTTTACTCGTTCCGTAATACATCATCTAACAACTAACATATTAGTTGCAGTGCTTGCAAGGCTTATGTGATGTGCATTACCGAGAGGGCCCAGAGATACCTCTCCGACACTCGGAGTGACAAACCCTAATCTCGAAATACGCCAACCCAACATCTACCATTGGAGACACCTGTAGTACTCCTTTATAATCACCCAGTTACGTTGCGGTGTTTGGTAGTACCCAAAGTGTTCCTCCGGTAAACGGGAGTTGCATAATCTCATAGTTATAGGAACATGTATAACTCATGAAGAAAGCAATAGCAACATACTAAACGATCGGGTGCTAAGCTAATTGAATGGGTCATGTCAATTAGATCATTCAACTAATGATGTGACCTCGTTAATCAAATAACAACTCTTTGTTCATGGTTAGGAAACATAACCATCTTTGATTAACGAGCTAGTCAAGTAGAGGCATACTAGTGACACTCTGTTTGTCTATGTATTCACACATGTATTATGTTTCCGGTTAATACAATTCTAGCATGAATAATAAGCATTTATCATGATATAAGGAAATAAATAATAACTTTATTATTGCATCTAGGGCATATTTCCTTCAGTCTCCCACTTGCACTAGAGTCAATAATATAGATTACACAGTAATGATTCTAACACCCATGGAGCCTTGGTGCTGATCATGTTTTGCTCGTGGAAGAGGCTTAGTCAACGGGTCTGCAACATTCAGATTCGTATGTATCTTGCAAATCTCTATGTCTCCCACCTGGACTAGATCCCGGATGGAGTTGAAGCATCTCTTGATGTGTTTGGTCCTTTTGTGAAATCTGGATTCCTTTGCCAAAGCAATTGCACCAGTATTGTCACAAAAGATTTTCATTGGACCCGATGCACTAGGTATGACACCTAGATCGGATATGAACTCCTTCATCCAGACTCCTTCATTTGCTGCTTCTGAAGCAGCTATGTACTCCACTTCACATGTAGATCCCGCTACGACGCTTTGTTTAGAACTGCACCAACTGACAGCTCCACCGTTTAAAGTAAACACGTATCCGGTTTGCGATTTAGAATCGTCCGGATCAGTGTCAAAGCTTGCATCAACGTAACCTCTTACGGTGAGCTCTTTGTCACCTCCATATATGAGAAACATATCCTTAGTCCTTTTCAGGTATTTCAGGATGTTCTTGACCGCTGTCCAGTGATCCACTCTTGGATTACTTTGGTACCTCCCTGCTAAACTTATAGCAAGGCACACATCAGGTCTGGTACACAGCATTGCATACATGATAGAGCCTATGGCTGAAGCATAGGGAACATCTTTCATTTTCTCTCTATCTTCTGCAGTGGTCGGGCATTGAGTCTGACTCAACTTCACACCTTGTAACACAGGCAAGAATCCTTTCTTTGCTTGATCCATTTTGAACTTCTTCAAAATCTTGTCAAGGTATGTGCTTTGTGAAAGTCCAATTAAGCGTCTTGATCTATCTCTATAGATCTTTATGTCTAATATGTAAGCAGCTTCCCCGAGGTCTTTCATCGAAAAACTTTTATTCAAGTATCCCTTTATGCTATCCAGAAATTCTATATCATTTCCAATCAGCAATATGTCATCCACATATAATATCAGAAATGCTATAGAGCTCCCACTCACTTTCTTGTAAATACAGGCTTCTCCAAAAGTCTGTATAAAGCCAAATGCTTTGATCACACTATCAAAGCGTTTATTCCAACTCCGAGATGCTTGCACCAGTCCATAAATGGATCGCTGGAGTTTGCATACTTTGTTAGCTCCCTTTGGATCGACAAAACCTTCTGGTTGCATCATATACAACTCTTCTTCCAGAAATCCATTCAGGAATGCAGTTTTGACATCCATCTGCCATATTTCATAATTATAAAATGCGGCAATTGCTAACATGATTCTGACGGACTTAAGCATCGCTACGGGTGAGAAGGACTCATCGTAGTCAACCCCTTGAACTTGTCGAAAACCTTTTGCGACAAGTCGAGCTTTATAGACAGTAACATTACCGTCAGCGTCAGTCATTTTCTTGAAGATCCATTTATTCTCAATTGCTTGCCGATCATCGGGCAAGTCAACCAAAGTCCATACTTTGTTCTCAGACATGGATCCCATCTCAGATTTCATGGCCTCAAGCCACTTTGCGGAATCTGGGCTCACCATCGCTTCTTCATAGTTCGTAGGTTCACCATGATCTAGTAGCATGACTTCCAGAATTGGATTACCGTACCACTCTGGTGCGGATCTTACTCTGGTTGATCTACGTGGTTCAGTAGTATCTTGTCCTGAAGTTTCATGATCATCATCATTAGCTTCCTCACTAATTGGTATAGGTGTCGCAGAAACAGTTTTCTGTGATGTACTACTTTCCAATAAGGGAGCAGGTATAGTTACCTCATCAAGTTCTACTTTCCTCCCACCCACTTCTTTCGAGAGAAACTCCTTCTCTAGAAAGTTTCCGAACTTAGCAACAAAAGTCTTGCCTTCGGACCTGTGATAGAAGGTGTATCCAATAGTTTCCTTTGGATATCCTATGAAGACACATTTCTCCGATTTGGGTTCGAGCTTATCAGGTTGAAGCTTTTTCACATAAGCATCGCAGCCCCAAACCTTAAGAAACGACAACTTTGGTTTCTTGCCAAACCATAGTTCATAAGGCGTCGTCTCAACGGATTTCGATGGTGCCCTATTTAACGTGAATGCGGCCGTCTCTAAAGCATAACCCCGAAACGATAGCGGTAAATCAGTAAGAGACATCATAGATCGTACCATATCTAGTAAAGTACGATTACGATGTTCGGACACACCATTACGCTGTGGTGTTCCGGGTGGCGTGAGTTGCGAAACTATTCCACAATTTTTCAAATGTACACCAAACTCGTAACTCAAATATTCTCCTCCACGATCAGATCGTAGAAACTTTATTTTCTTGTTACGATGATTTTCAACTTCACTCTGAAATTCCTTGAACTTTTCAAATGTTTCAGACTTATGTTTCATTAAGTAGATATACCCATATCTGCTTAAATCATCTGTGAAGGTGAGAAAATAACGATATCCGCCACGAGCTTCAATATTCATCGGACCACATACATCGGTATGTATGATCTCCAATAAATCTGTTGCTCTCTCCATAGTACCGGAGAATGGTGTTTTAGTCATCTTGCCTATGAGGCACGGTTCGCAAGTACCAAGTGATTCATAATCAAGTGGTTCCAAAAGCCCATCAGTATGGAGTTTCTTCATGCGCTTTACACCGATATGACCTAAACGGCAGTGCCACAAATAAGTTGCACTATCATTATCAACTCTGCATCTTTTGGCTTCTACATTATGAATATGTGTTTCACTACTATCGAGATTCAACAAGAATAGACCACTCTTCAAAGGTGCATGACCATAAAAGATATTACTCATATAAATAGAACAACCATTATTCTCTGATTTAAATGAATAACCGTCTCGCATTAAACAAGATCCAGATATAATGTTCATGCTCAACGCTGGCACCAAATAACAATTATTTAGGTCTAATATTAATCCCGAAGGTAGATGTAGAGGTAGCGTGCCGACCGCGATCACATCGACTTTGGAACCGTTTCCCACGCGCATCGTCACCTCGTCCTTTGCTAGCGTCCGCTTATTCTGTAGTCCCTGTTTCGAGTTGCAAATATTAGCAACAGAACTAGTATCAAATACCCAGGTGCTACTGCGAGCTCTAGTAAGGTACACATCAATAACATGTATATCACATATACCTTTGTTCACCTTGCCATCCTTCTTATCCGCCAAATACTTGGGGCAGTTCTGCTTCCAGTGACCAGTCTGCTTGCAGTAGAAGCACTCAGTTTCAGGCTTAGGTCCAGACTTGGGTTTCTTCTCTTGAGCAGCAACTTGCTTGCTGTTCTTCTTGAAGTTCCCCTTCTTCTTCCCTTTGCCCTTCTTCTTGAAACTAGTGGTTTTGTTAACCATCAACACTTGATGCTCCTTCTTGATTTCTACCTCCGCAGCTTTCAGCATTGCGAAGAGCTCGGGAATAGTCTTGTTCATCCCTTGCATATTATAGTTCATCACGAAGCTCTTGTAGCTTGGTGGCAGTGATTGGAGAATTCTGTCAATGACGCAATCATCTGGAAGATTAACTCCCATCTGAATCAAGTGATTATTATACCCAGACATTTTGAGTATATGCTCACTGACAGAACTGTTCTCCTCCATCTTGCAGCTATAGAACTTATTGGAGACTTCATATCTCTCAATTCGGGCATTTGCTTGAAATATCAACTTCAACTCCTGGAACATCTCATATGCTCCATGACGTTCAAAACGTCGTTGAAGTCCCGATTCTAAGCCGTAAAGCATGGCACACTGAACTATCGAGTAGTCATCAGCTTTGCTCTGCCAGACGTTCATAACATCTGGCGTTGCTCCAGCAGCAGGCCTGGCACCCAGCGGTGCTTCCAGGACGTAATTCTTCTGTGCAGCAATGAGGATAATCCTCAAGTTACGGACCCAGTCCGTGTAATTGCTACCATCATCTTTCAACTTTGCTTTCTCAAGGAACGCATTAAAATTCAACGGAACAACAGCACGAGCCATCTATCTACAATCAACATAAACAAGCAAGATACTATCAGGTACTAAGTTCATGATAAGTTTAAGTTCAGTTAATCAAATTACTTAAGAACTCCCACTTAGATAGACATCCCTCTAATCCTCTAAGTGATCACGTGATCCAAATCAACTAAACCATAACCGATCATCACGTGAGATGGAGTAGTTTTCAATGGAGAACATCGTTATGTTGATCATATCTACTATATGATTCATGCTCGACCTTTCGGTCTCCGTGTTCCGAGGCCATATCTGTATATGCTTGGCTCATCAAGTATAACCTGAGTATTCTGCGTGTGCAACTGTTTTGCACCCGTTGTATTTGGACGTAGAGCTTATCACACCCGATCATCACGTGGTGTCTGGGCACGACGAACTTTGGCAACGGTGCATACTCAGGGAGAACACTTCTTGATAATTTAGTGAGATCATCTTATAATGCTACCGTCAATCAAAGCAAGATAAGATGCATAAAAGATAAACATCACATGCAATCAATATAAGTGATATGATATGGCCGTCATCTTGTGCTTGTGATCTCCATCTCTGAAGCACCGTCATGATCACCATCGTCACCGGCGCGACACCTTGATCTCCATCGTAGCATCGTTGTCGTCTCGCCAATCTTATGCTTCCATGACTATCACTACCGCTTAGTAATAAAGTAAAGCATTACATGGCGATTGCATTGCATACAATAAAGCGACAACCATATGGCTCCTGCCAGTTGCCGATAACTCGGTTACAAAACATGATCATCTCATACAATAAAATTTAGCATCATGCCTTGACCATATCACATCACAACATGCCCTGCAAAAACAAGTTAGACGTCCTCTACTTTGTTGTTGCAAGTTTTACGTGGCTGCTACGGGCTTAAGTAAGAATGCATCTCACCTACGCATCAAAACCACAACGATAGTTCGTCAAATAGACTCCGTTTTAACCTTCTCAAGGACCGGGCGTAGCCATACTTGGTTCAACTAAAGTTGGAGAGACAGTCTTCCGCAAGCCATCTATGTGCAAAGCACGTCGAGGGAACCGGTCTCGCGTAAGAGTACGCATAAGGTTGGTCCGGATCGTCTCGTCCAACAATACCGCCGAACCAAAGTATGACATGCTGGTAGGCAGTATGACTTGTATCGCCCACAACTCACTTGTGTTCTACTCGTGCAAATAACATCAAACCATAAAACCTAGGCTCGGATGCCACTATTGGGGAACATAGTAATTTCAAAATTTTCCTACGCACACGCAAGATCATGGTGATGCACAGCAACGAGGCGGAGAGTGTTGTCTACGTACCAACGCAGACCGACTGCGGAAGCGATCACACAACATAGAGGAAGTAGTCGTACGTCTTCTTCCCGATCCGACCGATCCAAGCACCGTTACTCCGGCACCTCCGAGTTCTTAGCACACGTACAGCTCGATGACGATCCCCGGGCTCCGATCCAGCAAAGCTTCGGGGAGGAATTCCGTCAGCACGACGGCGTGGTGACGATCTTGATGTACTACCGACGCAGGGCTTCGCCTAAGCACTACAACGGTATGATCGAGGTGGAATTTGGTGGCAGGGGGCACCGCACACGGCTAAGGAACGATCTCAAGGATCAACTTGTGTGTCTATGGGGTGCCCCCTGCCCCCGTATATAAAGGAGCAAGGGGAGGAGGCGGCCGGCCAAGGTGTGGCGCGCCAAGGGGAGTCCTACTCCCACCGGGAGTAGGACTCCTAGTTGGACTAGGAGAGAAGGGGGAGAATAGGAGGAAGAGAGGAAGGAAAAAGGGGGGGCGCCGGCCCCCTTCCCTTGTCCTATTCGGACTAGGAAGGGGAGGGGCGCGCGGCCACCTCTTGCCTCCTCTCCTCTTCTCCCTTAAGGCCCATGTTGGCCCAATAACCCCCCGGGGGGTTCCGGTAACCCCCCGGTACTCCGGTAAAATGCCGATTTCACCCGGAACAATTCCGATGTCCAAATATAGGCTTCCAATATATCAATCTTTATGTCTCGACTATTTCGAGACTCCTTGTCATGTCCGTGATCACATCCGGGACTCCGAACTAACTTCGGTACATCAAAATGCATAAACTCATAATTACTGTCATCGTAACGTTAAGCGTGCGGACCCTACGGTTCGAGAACAATGCAGACATGACCGAGACACGTCTCCGGTCAATAACCAATAGCGGGACATGGATGCCCATATTGGCTCCTACATATTCTACGAAGATCTTTATCGGTCAGACCGCATAACAACATACGTTGTTCCCTTTGTCATCGGTATGTTACTTGCCCGAGATTCGATCATCGGTATCCAATACCTAGTTCAATCTCGTTACTGGCAAGTCTCTTTACTCGTTCCGTAATACATCATCTAACAACTAACATATTAGTTGCAGTGCTTGCAAGGCTTATGTGATGTGCATTACCGAGAGGGCCCAGAGATACCTCTCCGACACTCGGAGTGACAAACCCTAATCTCGAAATACGCCAACCCAACATCTACCATTGGAGACACCTGTAGTACTCCTTTATAATCACCCAGTTACGTTGTGACGTTTGGTAGTACCCAAAGTGTTCCTCCGGTAAACGGGAGTTGCATAATCTCATAGTTATAGGAACATGTATAAGTCATGAAGAAAGCAATAGCAACATACTAAACGATCGGGTGCTAAGCTAATTGAATGGGTCATGTCAATCAGATCATTCAACTAATGATGTGACCTCGTTAATCAAATAACAACTCTTTGTTCATGGTTAGGAAACATAACCATCTTTGATTAACGAGCTAGTCAAGTAGAGGCATACTAGTGACACTCTGTTTGTCTATGTATTCACACATGTATTATGTTTCCGGTTAATACAATTCTAGCATGAATAATAAGCATTTATCATGATATAAGGAAATAAATAATAACTTTATTATTGCCTCTAGGGCATATTTCCTTCAGCAACGGCGGCCCAAAGTTGGGTCTTGCATTCCTCCAGCTCCTGTGACAGTCGAGTATTCTTCTCTGTAAGAACCTGCACAATAAATGATACTTAAATCAGTTGTGCCAACTGTTTCAAGTCTCAGGGGATACTGATATATATACTCATCAAATTTTCTTACCCGTACATCCTTTACATACTGGTCCGTGGCTTTGGCTAGACCATTTTGAGCAGCACAGATGTACGCATCTCCTGAGTTGAATGCATCAAACGCCTCTTGGGAGAAACGAGCATCACGGAGTACGGCTCGGCGACGCCTGTGATTCATGGTGCTCTCCACTTCGGAATTCGTAGCGGATATCTTATCCGCATCCTTTGTAGAAGGAGCATCCGGTGTGTGCCTCGTGTTAGCTTCCGCCTCTGTGTCCGGCCCTGGAGCCCGACTGGTAGAGGCGTGATCGGTGACCTCTCCGGATATTGTCCGGCGAGCGTTCTTCCTTCTAGGAAACACGGGTGTTATTATGCTTTTAAAAACGACAACCACGGAGTGAGGTGTTGCATCATACCTCTGTGTCGGCGTCCCCGTCCGGACCACCTTCCTTTTTAGCCTGTCCGGCTTCGGATCCCCTTGTTGGCGAGTCGCCGCGGGCTCGGCATGGCATCCCGAGGGCCTTCCCTATAAAACACTGTTTGTATACGGCAGGTGAAGTGCATAAAAGGAAATCCTTTTCAAAGGTTGGGACTCTGGTCTCATTTACCTGCGAGGCTGGGAGTAGCCCAGGGTAGTCGGCTATAATGGCCACCATGGCGTCATCACAGCTTAGCTGATAGAAAATTCTATCAATCAGCTCCACAAATATGTTCGGATCCTCTTTGAGGCCAGGGTCGAGGGCCCGTTCAGGATCCTCCGGTTGTGGAGGTGGGCTATTGATCTCCCCTACCGCCTTACGCAGTTCCTGCGATGAAACGGCAAGGTAAAATATTTATCACGAAAACAAGGGAAGGATGGAGGTAAAAAGAGTGGAAGCTCACCGAGCTTCGAGGGTTGTTCATGGAGGATCCATCCCGTGGCTTGATGCGGAGGAACTCCTCTTCTTCCCTCTTATACAGATCGGATAGAATTTTTGCTAGAACAGCAACTGAGTCCGGTCCCTTGCGCCCGCAGCAAGTGGCATCATCTTCCCCGTTGAAGTGCCACAAGGGGTGACCTCGATATGGAAGTGGCTGCACCCCCCGCATAATGCATCTTGCCATAACCTTGGTTATGGTCAATCCTGATTTGGCCAGCAACTTTATCTGGCCCATTAGATAAAATATGTCTCTATCGTCTTCCTCCTGTGGGCTCCGTGGGCGCCAGCTTAGGCATTTCTTTAAAGGGGTGTTGTCGAACTCAGGCACTACAAGAAATATGTCAACTTGTGACCACCACTATTGGTCACTGAATGGTCAAAAATTTCCATTTGTGACCTTTTTGTGACCAAAAACATAAGGTTAAAAGCTGGTCATCATAAACTGACTATAGCGACCTTTCTTCTGGAATGGTCGAAGACGTTTATGACCAAAATACGTCTACTGTGGCGTTTTGGTCACTAGCAACCTCCCCAGGCCACGTAGGCATCCAGCGTGGCAATCTGATGTGGCACAAGATTCAGCCCAGTCCAATTCGATTTTCTACATGGGCCTAGCCCAACAATTCGGCCTTTTTACTGTATTTTTTTCTTGTTAATTTTTGCTAGCTACATGGGCTTGGGCCATTAATTTGGCCTTTTTTCTAAGATGCAGCCTTTTACAATCTATTGATATTTTATTTTCGTCCTTTTTTTGCCACTTGTAGGATTGAAAGTATGTCTAGAGGGGGGTGATTAGACTACTTGACCAAATAAAAACTTAACCTTTTCCCAATTTTAGTTCTTGGCAGATTTTAGCTATCTTAGGACAAGTCAAGCAATCATCACACAATTCAAGCAAGCATGCAAAGAGTATATTGGCAGCGGAAAGTAAAGCATGCAACTTGCAAGAATATAAAGGGAAGGGTTTTTTAGGATTCAAACGCAATTGGAGACACGGATGTTTTTCCCGTGGTTCGGATAGGTGGTGCTATCCTACATCCATGTTGATGGAGACTTCAACCCACAAAGGGTAACGGTTGCGCGAGTCCACGGAGGGCTCCACCCACGAAGGGTCCATGAAGAAGCAACCTTGTCTATCCCACCATGGCCATCGCCCACGAAGGACTTGCCTCACTAGCGGTAGATCTTCACGAAGTAGGTGATCTCCTTGCCCTTACAAACTCCTTGGTTCAACTCCACAATCTTGTCGGAGGCTCCCAAGTGACACCTGGCCAATCTAGGAGACACCACTCTCAAAGAAGTAACAAATGGTGTGTTGATGATGAACTCCTTGCTCTTGTGCTTCAAATGATAGTCTCCCCAACACTCAACTCTCTCTCATAGGATTTGGATCTGATGGAAAGAAGATTTGAGTGGAAAGCAACTTGGGGAAGGCTAGAGATCAAGATTCATATGGTAGGAATGGAATATCTTGGCCTCAACACATGAGTAGGTGGTTCTCTCTCAGAACATATGAGTTGGAATGGTGTATGTGTTCTGATGGCTCTCTCCACGAGTGAAGAGGAGGTGGAGGGGTACTTATAGCCTCCACACAAAATCCAACCATTACACACAATTTACCAATCTCGGTGGGACCGAATCAGAAAACTTGGTCGGACCGAAATAGTAAACCTAGTGACCGTTAGGAATTTCGGTGGGACTGACATGCAACTCGGTAGGACCAATTCGGTTAGGGTTTGGGCATAACGTAATCTCGGTGAGACCGATTGCACAAACTCGGTGAGACCGAGTTTGGCAATAAGCTAACCAGAGAGTTGGTCAGGCAAACTCGGTGGGACCGACTCGCTCTTTCGGTGAGACCGAAAAGTTACAAGAAGGAAACATAGAGTTTACATTGCAATCTCGGTGGGACCGATTCGCTCTTTCGGTGAGACCGAAAAGTTACGAAAGGGAGACAGAGAGTTTGCAATCCCATCTCGGTGAGACCGATATCCTTATCGGTAGGACCGAATTGCTAGGGTTTGGCAGTTGCAAATGACAAGTGAAACTCGGTGGCGCCGGATTGAAAGAATCGGTATGACCGAGTTTGGCTTAGGGTTTAGGTCATTTGTGGATATGGGAAAGTAGCTGAGGATTTTGGAGCATATCATTAAGCACATAAAGCAAGAGGCTCATTAAGCAACACCTCATCCCTCCTTGATAGTATTGGCTTTTCCTAAAGACTCAATGTGATCTTGGATCACTAAAATATAAAATGAAGAGTCTTGAACTTTTGAGCTTGAGCCAATTCTTTGTCCTTAGCATTTTGAGGGTTCCACTTTCACATCCATGCCATGCCAATCATTGAGCTTTCCTGAAATAATCATCTTGAAATAGATTAGCTCAATGAGCTATATGTTGTTATGAATTACCAAAACCACCTAGGGATAGTTGCACTTTCAATCTCCCCCTTCTTGGTAATTGATGACAACATATAGATCAAAGCTTCGACAAATGATAATAAGCATGAAATATATCGTCGCTTTGAGAAGTATGTGACAAATAAGAGCTCCCCCTAAATTTGTGCATATTTAAAATTTGCTTTGGACTGCAAATGTACAAGGAGTTAGAGTCATGGGTTACTCTTCCATGTCACATACATCTTGGTGGAGCACTCAAAAATGATAAGATTGAAATACATGCACTCATCACCAAGAATAGTGAGTGATCACATAAGATTGATAGAATGATAATATTAAGCAAACATTAAGTGTAGCTTATGATCAAACACATGATCATCGATGTCTCACAGGCATAAAGACGTAGTATCTCACACACAAGCAAATAAAGTTCGAAAAACCACCAAATAAAACAAGAGATAATAAAAGCAACACTCTCTCTCGAAGCCTATGATCTATACATTTTCTCCCCCTTTGGCAACAAGTTACCAAAAAGTTCCTAGAAAATGCATAGTGCTAAGTCGACGCTCAGGCTTGATCTTTAGGTGGTGGTGGAGTCCGGAGCACTCCAAGGACGAAGCCTTCAGTAGACGTGGTCGGAGTTGAGGCTGAAGTGGATGCTGGAGCTGGTGGAACTGAGGCTGTGGCTGGCGCAGACGTGGTAGCTCTGGTGTCAGCAACTGGCATTGCAAACGACCTCGGACCTCGTGGCACCCTGGCAAAAGCATCAGTCGTAGTCCTGCCTCTCCTCTCATTCATGTCATCCTGGAGCTGCTCCACGGCAGTCTGTATCTCTGTCACCTTGATGTCCAAATCATAGAACCTCTATTCCATGATCCTCTCTAAGCTTGCCTGGTTCTGAGTTAGGGTGGCTAGTCCTTGCTCAATCCGCAGGGTGGACGCAATCAGGTAACCAAGCTGCTCTTGTTTGGTTTTCAGAAAATATTCAGATGCCTCCTCTTGAGTAGGCGTCCTGGCAGCTTTCTCCTTCTTCGCCTTCTCCTTCTTGGCTTGTGCTTGGGCATATGATGGCTCATTCTCAGTCATGACCACTTGGTTATCTTCAAAGTCCAGACGGATAGGCAGGTGTTCCTTGTCCAAGAGGTATATGCCCGTGCCCATCTTGGAGTTAATGAGCTCCTAAATCTGTGGGGCATACCCACAACTCCTCTTCTGATCTGCTGCAGTCCTTTTGATTGTTTCCACTATGAGACTCATGACTTTGAATTTTTGAGGCACGTCAAAGACATGAAGCAGATTGATCGCGTGACCTCTGATCATCTTGTGATCTCCAGACTTGGGCAATAGGGTGTGCCTCGGTATCCAATTGATAGTGGGCAGTCCTGACAGAAGATAGTGCACTGAGCCAAATTTGAAAGTGTCAAGTGCTTCATTTGGAATCTCCTTGTACATGTTGGACATTGAGTTGTGGTCCATCTTTTTCTTGGATAAATGTCCAAGTCATCTGCTTGCTCCTCTGGGGCATGAATTAGCTAAGCCCATTCAGCAACTGTGGACTGGTACCTCGTACCTTCTGACATCCAAGTGATCCTCCCATCTGGGTAGAAGTGTGCTGTGGAGTAGAATTGCATGATTAGCTCCTCGTTCCACTTTGTGAGCTTCTACCCAACAAAGTCTGCAACTCCACACGCACTAAAGCTGTCATACACTCCAGGATAGTGTTCCTCATTTTCCTTCATGTAGGTCCAGTCGACCCATCTCATGTCACATACTATTGGCTTCTTGTCAAGCAAAACTGTCTCATAGAAATCCTATTGCTCCTTGGTGTGAAACCTGTAGTCCACTGCAGTCCTTCTCCTAGAAGCATACGAATCTGCTTCTCTCCACTTCCTCAGCCCTGAATCTCTCCTGAGCTTCATATCCTCAGCCACAGGATGAGCATCGTTGTGGTCTGGGATCTTGGGCTTGAGCTTTCTAAGGACATTCTCTTCCTCTTCCTCTGCAGCTTCAGGCACTGGGGCCTTGTTCTTTTTAGTGGCTGGAATGCTTCTTGTGTTTCTCTTTGGTGCACTCTTTGGCTTAGATGCAGCCTTTGGTGCTTCCTTGGGCTTGGATGTAGTTGCCCCTGACCTTATGGCATCTCCCATAAGTTTGGGTGCCTTGGGTGCTAGTGCAGCAACCTCTTCTTCTTCCTCCTCATCTTCCATGATGGAGGCCTTGCCAAGCACTCTGGCTACAGTCTTCTTGACCCTTTCCTTCCTCTTTTTGCCCTCAGCAACAACTGGCTCTGTGGGTGCAGGCTTCATAGTTGAAGCTCTAACCTTAGACATGGGCTGCCTGCCTGCTGGCCTTTTGATTTTCAGCCCTGGCTTTGTGCCTTGAGCTGGCTCAACTCTCCTTGATGTGGCCTCTTCCTCTGCCACATAATCTTCATCTTCAGAATCAGATGTTCTCTTCTTCCTTTGTCTAGTGGCAGCTTTAGGCAGATTGCTGGGGGTGCTCCTGCTGCCATCATCTGAAGATCTGGAGGGACTAGTGCCCTCACTCATCACCACTTGCTGCTCTGAGAGGTTCTGGCTGTCACTTTGGTCTGACATGATGCAAACTCTGACTGCTGACCCTGTGAATAGATTATAGATGAGATAGAGTGAATGAGCATCACAAAGTGCAGAGATTTTGCAAAAGAGTAATTCAAAAACTTAGTTTTAGTTTCCCACTGAAATCATCTCGGATCTATCGATTTTCAAACTCGGTGACACCAAAGCAGTTTTGGCACCAGAACTAGTGAACTCGGTCAGACCGAGTCACAGTTCGGTGGCACCGAGACTGCTAGGGTTTCACAGAGTTCCAAAATCGGTCACACCGATAAGTAATTCTCGGTCAGACCGAGTTTTACTTGTGCAATGGCATAAGCCAAATCGGTGGGACCGAGTTTTTCAACTCGGTGGGTCCGAGATGGTTACGGCGGAAACCTAACCCTAAAATTTTCGAATTAAACCTAATCTTCGAGTTCATTGACTGGATAGGAGTTTATCAAACGTGGCAAGAATCATGATGATCACAATGTGCTAGGAATCGGATTGGAGAATAGCACAAAGATCGAGTCCATACCCTAGTTCAGCGGAGACTCGCTACGGCGGCAACGGCGGGGCAGAATTCCTGTTGACGGCGACGGAGACCAGCGACTGGAGGCGGCTGGCGGCGAGGAGGACGATCCGGAGACCCAGGAGGCAGAGTGAGCTATGCGCGGGCGAAGAGGTTTCGGAGAAATTTCCAAAATTTTGCTCGTCACTATATATAGCCCGACCCTGTCGGTGTGACCGAGTGGAACAACTCGGTGGCACCGAGGTGCAAAACTGTATACAGTTATTGCAACTTGGTGTGACCGAGTGGTTCAAATCGGTTGCACCGAGATCAAAAACCTAGATCGACTTAATGATCTCGGTAGGACTGAAAGTATGGTATCGGTCAGACCGAGAATCACAAAGAGGTTTTGGAAGTTTAAGTCTATGACGAATCGGGGACTCCGAGCGCTCCTCACACAGAGTGGTTCGAATCTGACTTGATCAAATTTTGTGATGCAGCATGAATAGAGTTTGAGACGAGAAAAGCATAGATAGCTAGAGGAGGTTCTTAGGCATTCTTGTCCATCCACTTGGCAAAAGAAGATAAAGCCAAACAATCAAAACAACAAGTGGATGTCCTCGAATGAGTAAAATATGCAACCAACATGCTCACACAATAAGATGGCAAATGAAATATGTGGCAAAGCATGCACAACCAATTCTAGCATCTATCAAGCAATTTGCGATGACTAGGTCATCTATATATGAGTATATTGACTTAGGAGTCAAGTGAGAACACTTGATCGTAGGTCATACTCATCGTTTAAGCTCAAGTGGGGTTACCACTTTTACATAAAGCATTGTTGTATTCACATCTTTAGAGTTGCTTTAGCTCAAGTTTTAGAGTAAAGCTCCCCTAGATGTGATATCCCCCCTAAGAGGGATGAACTAACCTTGGGTTTTGTCGATGATGACTTCATGTAGATGTTGAAGATGTGGATGCTCAATGTTGATGTAGATCACTTGGAGCTATCCATTTGAGTGAATTGCACTTTCAATACCTACATGGGTTAGTCCCACAAGGAACAAACAAGGATATCCATAGACATAGAGTGATGCATACACAAGATGATGTCCATGAAAACTTTAGGTTACCTTGTCCTTGTCTTACCAACAAGAGGGTTTGTGACTCCTTGAACTAGTGCATGATGTGGAAGTTGATTGCACTTGTTCTTGCCAAAATGATGAGAGTGAAATATGTTGGCGGAGTCACCCTCAAGAACTCTCTAGTTCTTCTTCTTTTGGATCCACACCATCTTGATGGGAATCCTTGGAGTTGTAGTCGTACTTGATGAAGTGGAACTTGACGTGGTCTTGGGAATCCACTTGACTAAGGTCTTAGGAGCTTCTTCAAATGCATCAATCTCCTCTTGAAGCTTGTCCTTGCCTTTTTGCTTGTAGTCTTGTGGTGGAAGATCATCTTGAGCTTGTGTCCCCTTGAAAGAAGTGTCATACTTCTCTTGTTGAGGAACAAACTTTGTCTTGGGGTATTGATCTTCTTCCCACTCAACTCCATTGGCATTGAACTTTCGTTCAAAACCAACACCTTGATTCTTCCGGTGCATTCCTTGCTTGCGCACAATTTCCTCGAATTGCTTACTCCCGGCAAGGCTTTTGTACACTCCTTTCTCTATAATCCCCTTCAATAAGCTATTTTCTTGCTCAAGTGTAACTTGGCTAAGAGAATCATTAGTGGAATCAAGAGAACTACTAGAAGCAACAATATTGGATTTAGCATGATCATTGTTACTACTAGAGGAAGAATCTTTCTTGTTCTTGTTACTAGACTTGACTTGAGGCATGTAAGTGGATAATAGTAAATGCTTGGCAATGTAAGAAGAACTTTTCTTGCGGAGATCATCATTGATTGCTTTTAAGAACTCATGCTCTTGCTCAAGATTGAGCTTTTCAAAGCGTAATTTCTCATGAGCTCTTAAAAGTTCTCGATGATCTTCGAAGATAGTTTCATGAGCTAACTTAAGAGTGTTTAGTTCTTTAGTTAGAGCCTCAATCTTCTCCTTATCATTGTCATTCGTTTTATCTTGATTAGCATGATTAATTGATGTTTCATCATAGTACTCATCAATAGAGTTGTCAACAAGCAAGTCATCATCACCTAACAAGTCATCTTCATCACTATTAAAATCAACATACTCGAGGTGTGTTACCTTAGGACCTTTGGCCATGAAGCATCTTCCAATTCCTTCATTTGGTGAGTCAAATATGTCGTAGGAGTTGGTTGACACAAGTGCTAGACCGGCAACACCTTCATCTTGAGTATCTTCGGAGTCGGAGTGATAACTTCTCTCGGAGTGGCTGTCGGAGTCGGAGCCGGATACCCATTCACCAACATGAGCTTGATGTCTTCGTTTTGTGTAGCTCCTTGATGATTTTTCCTTCCTTTCCGAATCCTTGCTTCTCCGTGAGTATCTCCGTTCATAACGATCATCTCTACTCCTTCTCTCTCTTGGTGGTGATTCTTTGCTTCTTCCTTTTGGAGAATCTTCTCTTCTCTTGTAGGGAGCCGTACACTCATTGGAATAGTGTCCGGGTCTTCCACAATTATAGCAGTTTCGCTCTCGACTAGAAGATCTTTTGTCATTGTAGGACCTTGACTTGAAGCTTCTATCTTTGCTTCTACTTTTGTAGAACTTGTTGAAGTTCTTCACCATTAAGCTCAATTCTTCATTGAAGTTTTGTTTCTCACTTGATGATGTGGGGACTTCACATGAGGCTTTGTAGGCACCACTTGATTTGTTGTGAAGTTCCTCTTTATCCTTGAGTGACATCTCATGAGCAACAATCCTTCCAATCACTTCCGTTGGTTTGAGATCTTTGTAATTGGGCATCATTTGAATCAATGTGCACACGGTATCATATTTCCCATCCAAGGCTCTTAGGATCTTCTTGATGATGAATCTATCGATCATCTCTTCACTTCCTAAGCCGGTAATCTCATTTGTGATGAGAGCAAGCCTAGAGTACATTTCGGCGACACCTTCACCATCCTTCATCTTGAACTTGTCAAGTTGACTTTGGAGCACATCCAACTTGGATTCCTTGACGGAGTCGGTACCTTCGTGCATATCAATCAAAGTGTCCCAAATTTCCTTTGCATTCTCAAGACGGCTGATTTTGTTGAATTCTTTGGGGCACAATCCATTGAAGAGAATATCACAAGCTTGAGCATTGTATTGCAACATCTTCAACTCATCTGCGGTAGCTTCACGATTTGGTTCTCTCCCATCAAAGAACTCACCTTGCAAACCAACACAAACAATAGCCCATACGGCGGGGTTATGTCCAAGAATATGCATTTTCATTTTATGCTTCCAACTAGCAAAATTAGTGCCATCAAAGTAACGACCTCTACGGTGATAATTTCCCTCGCTAGACGCCATACTCTCCTAGGTTGTGAAACCAAGGCTATGACCACCAAAAGCTATGGAGATCAAGGCAAATGGAGACCAAAGCTCTGATACCACTTGTAGGATCGAAAGTATGTCTAGAGGGGGGGTGATTAGACTACTTGACCAAATAAAAACTTAACCTTTTCCCAATTTTAGTTCTTGGCAGATTTTAGCTATCTTAGGACAAGTCAAGCAATCATCACACAATTCAAGCAAGCATGCAAAGAGTATATTGGCAGCGGAAAGTAAAGCATGCAACTTGCAAGAATATAAAGGGAAGGGTTTTTGAGGATTCAAACGCAATTGGAGACACGGATGTTTTTCCCGTGGTTCGGATAGGTGGTGCTATCCTACATCCACGTTGATGGAGACTTCAACCCACGAAGGGTAACGGTTGCGCGAGTCCATGGAGGGCTCCACCCATGAAGGGTCCATGAAGAAGCAACCTTGTCTATCCCACCATGGCCATCGCCCATGAAGGACTTGCCTCACTAGCGATAGATCTTCACGAAGTAGGCGATCTCCTTGCCCTTACAAACTCCTTGGTTCAACTCCACAATCTTGTCGGAGGCTCCCAAATGACACCTAGCCAATCTAGGAGACACCACTCTCCAAGAAGTAACAAATGGTGTGTTGATGATGAACTCCTTGCTCTTGTGCTTCAAATGATAGTCTCCCCAACACTCAACTCTCTCTCATAGGATTTGGATCTGATGGAAAGAAGATTTGAGTGGAAAGCAACTTGGGGAAGGCTAGAGATCAAGATTCATATGGTAGGAATGGAATATCTTGGCCTCAACACATGCGTAGGTGGTTCTCTCTCAAAACATATGAGTTGGAATGGTGTATGTGTTCTGATGGCTCTCTCCACGAGTGAAGAGGAGGTGGAGGGGTACTTATAGCCTCCACACAAAATCCAACTGTTACACACAATTTACCAATCTCGGTGGGACCGAATCAGAAAACTCGGTCGGACCGAAATAGTAAACCTAGTGACCGTTAGGAATTTCGGTGGGACTGACATGCAACTCGGTAGGACCGATTCGGTTAGGGTTTGGGCATAACGTAATCTCGGTGAGACCGATTGCACAAACTCGATGAGACCGAGTTTGGCAATAAGCTAACCAGAGAGTTGGTCAGGCAAACTCGGTGGGACCGACTCGCTCTTTCGGTGAGACCGAAAAGTTACAAGAAGGAAACATAGAGTTTACATTGCAATCTCGGTGGGACCGATTCGCTCTTTCGGTGAGACCGAAAAGTTACGAAAGGGAGACAGAGAGTTTGCAATCCCATCTCGGTGAGACCGAGATCCTTATCGGTAGGACCGAATTGCTAGGGTTTGGCAGTGGCAAATGACAAGTGAAACTCAGTGGCGCCGGATTGAAAGAATCGGTATGACCGAGTTTGGCTTAGGGTTTAGGTCATTTGTGGATATGGGAAAGTAGCTGAGGATTTTGGAGCATATCATTAAGCACATAAAGCAAGAGGCTCATTAAGCAACACCTCATCCCTCCTTGATAGTATTGGCTTTTCCTAAAGACTCAATGTGATCTTGGATCACTAAAATATAAAATGAAGAGTCTTGAACTTTTGAGCTTGAGCCAATTCTTTGTCCTTAGCATTTTGAGGGTTCCACTTTCACATCCATGCCATGCCAATCATTGAGCTTTCCTGAAATAATCATCTTGAAATAGCATTAGCTCAATGAGCTATATGTTGTTATGAATTACCAAAACCACCTAGGGATAGTTGCACTTTCAAATTCAAAACTGGATATCAAAGAACAATGTACAGAAGAACTTGCCATTTAGTTCTGCATGATCATCATGGCTGGCTTGACTGCCGCGGGGAGTTGATCTAGGACGGTGGTCCGATTGACAGACAGCTAGTCTTTGGCGGTGACCCTGATGGGCATGCCTCCCTTGAGGCGCACGGTGGGGAAGTTGACGATGTGGTCCTCCTCGGCCACCCACCTGCATCCATTCCAATCCAGCGTCATTGTCATTGTCATGTCAGGCAACAAACGATAATACATCATACATATGTGCGGTGGATCTCGCCATCAGCCACACGATCTTGACGCGCATGCATCTCAACATTTTATTGATAACTAGCATGCGGTGCAGTTCCCACATAAGTATCTATTTAATGAGAGAAACACCAAAAAAATTCAAGATTCAACCACTAGCTAGGAACGCTCATTCCCGCCGTTTTGACCGCATTTTGAAACGGGCATAAAAAGTTCAAAAAAATCAGAAAATTGGGAAACCTTCGCATTGTGTCATTATATATGGCCAAGTTCCTAGGAAAAATAATAAACTTGTAATATGGCAATTCTTTTAAAAAAGTGTTCTCAGAAATGAGCTATCATGCGTGAAGATTCATGGCTTTCAAGCCAAATGATCAATCTTATGGTCACATTCATGGCATAGTTTGTTCAAATGATCTCATATTGTGCACAAGGGTGCATCTTGGAATTCCAAACAATGTTGCCTAAGGAAGTTTTCATTTTCTTTGCACGAAAAATTCATTTTCCATTTTTCTGAGTGCCCAAAATGAGTTTTTTTGTGAAGGACCTACCATATATTTGTTGCAAAATTGGACCTAATCAATTTTATAAAATACTAGGCCATATATAATGCACAATTGAAAAAATGGTTGGGTGTCAAAAGTTTTGATCCACCTCTGGTGAAAAAGACAAATTCCCGCCGATTCAGGAGGAAGCGGGTCAAATTTGAACTGCAGCTGCCTCATAGTTTGCTATTTATTTTGTCCAAAAATAATTTTTAGTTACATAAGTACCTATTTAATCATAAATACATGGTTTGGTGGCGATACGTCGAGGTTTGGGCGGTGGCCGAGGCCCCCGACTCTAGAGCACGTAAACTCGCATGCCCGTCGCGTGGTCACCGCGTGACCGTGGCGTTTCCATCTGTTCTGGGTAGCCTAGGCATGTCTAGTGAGTTGGGCACTCCCCAGGTAGGTGATAGGAAGAAAATCACAACATAAGATTCTCACGAGGAGACCGATCGATGCTCAAACATGAATAAGCAGCCAAGTGTTTGATTAGCGGTACGGGAAATGCACATGGCCAATGGGCGTGAGTTTTGGCTGAGAATGATCATCTACTAAGGAGAATGTCTTCACAAATTTTTAGCTCAAAAGGAGGATCCTAGGTGGTACTTGCTTTGCAAAGTACCACACTGGACAAAAATATGAATGTTGAAGCTGGGCTCAAAATAATGAATGGATTGAGCTGAAATTTAGTGGAGGATGGTTATTTGGGCATAGGAAAGCATTGTAGAAGATTGATACCATTTGGAAATGGCAAAGTAGTACTTCCTTCACAATGCTCTTCTATGGACAAAAACTTGGGAAAACTAGTGATGGATGAATTAAATGAGCTAAAAATTGGTGTAGGTAAGTTACATAGGTACGGTCATGCGCTGGTAAATTGTCAGATCAATTTGGTAAGCCTAGCTAGTACTTACTTCACAAAGCTTCTCTTGAGGTAGAAACTTTGGAAATTTCCTGAGAAAGATTTACTAGGAAAATTGAGCTGAATATTATCACGTGGCAATGATTTGGGTATGGAAGCGTGCCCGAAAAGTTTGAGGGTAATAGGAGGGGTCTATATAACACTTGCTTTGCAACGTGCCAATTTGGCCATAAAATATAAATTGAACCTGGGCTCACATAGATGATTTTACTGAGCTGCAATTTGGAGGAGGGTGATAATTTGGGCATATGAAGGAACTGTATAAATTTCATGTCATTTCGAGATATAAAAAAGGTACTTCCTTCACAATGCTTCTAGGTGGACAAAAACTTTGGAAATTTGCTGAGGAAGATTTGCTGGGCAAATGGAGCTGAATTTTGTCATGCGGTAATGATTTGGATATAAAAGAGTGCCCAAAAATTCCTAGGGCAATCAAGAATATATATAAATAGCACTTCCTTCATAAAGTGTTGTTGTGAACAGAATAGGAAAATGAATATTGTTGAATTAGTTTTGAACTAGGCAAGGAAGGACTTTTACATATTTGATGAAGATATGACCCAAAGAATTTATGAGATTTTTTTGGGAATTTTGGGAATGACAGAAATATAGGTTGCTTCACAACCTAGGGCAAAAACTGCCACATGGACATGACACATAGGCAAAACTGATGAGGTGGTGCCTAGTCATAGCAACCCACCACAATTTACAAGGTTATGACCATCTATATTGGTCATGATCATCTAGAAATAAGGCATCGGACTAGTGATGTCTGCTTTATGACCATTTCGTGTAAGGAAATTACGACCTTTCTGACCAAAATGGTCGCAATGGTTTAGGGTTTGGAGCCCCCCGAATAGCTTTTGACCAATTGGTCTAAAATGGTCATAGATTTATGACCAATTCTTCCAGGGTCACTGACAGAAGGTCATAAGTTGACATATTTCTTGTAGTGAGGAAGACCAATCCGGATAGGATCCGGGAGGGGAACATCCTCCATATAAAACCACTCCGAAGGCCAGTCCTCGGACGTCTTCTTCGGGGTACCGAATATGTATCCGGTCCCGGCGATGCGCCATACTTCGGCTCCGCCCACTTGATATATTGATCCCCTCTGTGTATGGGGCACAAGGCAGAACAACTTCTTCCATGACGCGAAATGAGCTTCGCAGCCTAGAAACAGCTCGCAAAGGGCTACGTAACCAGCGATATGCAGTATGTGAGGTTGTGCAACTGGAGGCCGTAGAACTCCAGGAGCCCTCGGAGGAATTGATGGATTGGAAATCCGAGTCCCCTTAACAAATAAGGGACAAGGCATACTCGCTCTCCCTTAGAGGGGTTGGGAAAGCTCTCCGCTTGCTTCCCGCCATTATAGGTGGCGAGCCCAGCTCAAACCGGGACCATATACACTGGAGGGAGGAATCCCTGGGTCTGTAGCTTCACTAATTGACTGTGCAGGACGGAACACTTCTCCCAATCTCCGGGCTTGGGGCTGCAGGAGCGAGAGGAGGAGCTGTGCTGGCCGGCCATGTTGGGATGGATTTTTTCGGGCGTGCTCCGATGAATGCTCGCTGAGGGAGGATGGTGTGGTTTGGATCTAAAAATCCTCGTCTCTTTAATAGACAGCTCATTCACATAGATGGGGTGGTAAATATAAAAACACCCTGGCTCCTCACATTCGCTTGACACGTGGAAAATGACCATTATTGGACGCAGAAGCCAAGAAGTGCAACATTTACGAAAAGCCGGACACTATTTAACAGGTACTCAGAGTTTGAAGAAGAACCCGCCTTGCAATGCCGAAGACAATCTGCACATCGAACTCATTGTCATTGAAGCCTAGTTCAGGGGCTACTGAGGGAGTCCTGGATTAGGGGGTATCCGGACAGCCGGATTATATCCTTTGGCCGGACTCTTGGACTATGAAGATACAAGATTGAAGACTTCGTCCCGTGTCCGGATGGGACTCTCCTTGGCGTGGAAGGCAAGCTTGGCAATACGGATATTGTAACGCCCTCGATGCGGCTATATCTCCCATGTGTCGAAGCACGACTTAGAGGCATAACCGCATTGAAAGCAATGTCGCAAGTGAGGTAATCTTCACACAACCCATGTAATACATAAGGGAAAGATACATAGTTGGCTTACAATCGCCACTTCACACAATTACATGAATAAAGCATTACATCAGCCAAATACAAACAAGGTCCGACTACGGAACCAAAATGAAAGAAGACTACCCCAAAAGTTACACAGATCCCTGATCGACCCCAATTGGGCTCCACTACTGATCTACTAGAACGAAACAACACAAAGGAAAAGATCTTCATCGAGCTCCTCCTGAGCTTGGTTGTGTCATCTGCACGGTTCAACGGCACCTGCAAGCTGGTTTTGGAAGTATCTATGAGTCACGGGGACTCAGCAATCTCACACCCTCGCGATCAAGACTATTTAAGCTTATGGGAAGGGTAAAAGGTATGAGGTGGAGCTGCAGCAAGCGACTAGCATATATGGTGGCTAACATACGCAAATGAGAGCGAGAAGAGAAGGCAAAGCACGTTCAAGAATCTATGATCAAGAAGTGATCCTAGAACAACCTACGTCAAGCATAACTCCAACACCGTGTTCACTTCCCAGACTCCGCCGAGAAGAGACCATCACGGCTACAGACGCGGTTGATGTATTTTAATTAAGGTCAACTTTAGCTTTTCTACAACTGGACATTAACAAATTCCCATCTTCCCATAACCGCGGGCACGGCTTTCGAAAGTTCAAATCCCTGCAGGGGTGTCCCAAGTTAGCCCATCATAAGCTCTCACGGTCAACGAAGGATATTCCTTCTAGCGGGAAGACCCGATCAGACTCGGAATCCCGGTTACAAGACATTTCGACAATGGTAAAACAAGACCAGCAAAGCCACCCAGATGTGCCGACAAATCCCGATAGGAGCTGCACATATCTCGTTCTCAGGGCACACCGGATGAGCCAGAGGTCGGGTGGGCCAGCCCAGAGTTGCCCCTGGTAGCTCCGGACATCGCTCAGTTTGGACCAACACTGAGAGGAGCACTGGCCTGGGGGTTTCAATAAAGATGACCCTTGAGTCTGCAGAACCCAAGGGAAAGAAAAGGCTGGGTGGCGAATGGTAAAACCAATGTTGGGCCTTGCTGGAGGAGTTTTATTCAAGGCGAATTGTCAAGGGGGTTCCCATTATAACCCAACCGCGTAAGGAACGCAAAATCCGGGAACATAACACCAATATGACGGAAACTAGGGCGGCAAGAGTGGAACAAAACACCAGGCATAAGGCCGAGTCTTCCACCCTTTACCAAGTATATAGCTGCATTAATTAAATAAGAGATATTGTGATATCCCGACAAGTAAACATGTTCCAACAAGGAACAACACCAATCTTCACCTGCAACTAACAATGCTATAAGAGGGGCTGAGCAAAGCGGTAACATAGCCAAACAACGGTTTGCTAGGACAAGGTGGGTTAGAGGCTTGGCTCAACAATATGGGAGGCATGATAATCAAGTGGTAGGTATCGCAGCATAGGCGTAGCAAAAGAGCGAGCATCTAGCAAGCAAAGATAGAAGTGATTTCGAGGGTATGGTCATCTTGCCTGAAATCCCGCAAGGAAGAAGAACGAGTCCATGAAAAAGATAAACGGACGTAGTCGAACGGATTCTCACAATGCAACATTATCGGAACCAATCCGAAGAAGCACACCGGAAAGAATCAAACAACATAGTAAACAATCATCACATAAGCATGGCACGATGCGCAAACAAGTATGGTGCATGTCCGGTTTAATGAGGCATAGCATGGCAAAATGCACAAACAACCCTACAACTTAAGTGGAGCTCAACATGCAACTTCGTTGCATATTGACGAAACACCACATTCAAGTTATTTAGTTCGATCTCGTTTATGTATCCAACAATATTAAATGTTGTTAAACATGGCAAGAGGGTGAAGCAAAGTAAAACTCCCTATCTAGTCAAGTTTAAATGAGGCCGGAAATAACAAACAACAATTCCGGTAACACCCCATATGCATATTTTAAGGTTTGTTACTGTTCTACCCTAAACCATATTTTATGGTTATTAAACATGCAAGATGATGCCACCATGTTAAACTAGGCAAAATTCTACCCCATTTACATATAAAGTTTAATAAAATCCGAGTTACGGTTATTTAGTTATGAAATAAATCATTTTAGCAAGTTATTTAAGCAAAATAAAACAAACAACATTTTAAACATAGATGTAAGTTGCATATTATTAATCTACACAAAATTCTAAGCAACTTTCATATATATAGAGTTTTTACATGTGATGCTTAGTTTGTGAGTTATTAAATGAATGAAGTATGAGGGCTTTTCTGTAAAATAATAATTTGCTGGATAAATAGAGAAAATCGCAGCGCAGGGAAAAAAACTACGCGGGCCGAAACTGGCTAGGTCGACGGCAGGAAAGGAAAAGTGGGGCGCTGCGGGTGTGGCTTCACCTAGTGGGACTGGCCCAGTTTGTGGAGGAGGCAGGGCAGGCCGGATCAGGCTTGAGGCCAGGGCGTGGGCGACATGGAGAGGGGCCGGCTCGGGAGGAGCTGGGCCTTGGGCGCCGCTGGGCCTTGGCATGCTGGACGGTCAACGCGTGGCGGCAGCGTTCGACGTCTCGGTCCTGAAGTAGGGGTCGAGCAGACTGGATCTGAAGCGGAAAGCGGCGGGGCCGGCGAGGACGCAACCTCCGGGTCTTGGCGACGGGGATGGCGTGGATGCAGCTTGGCGGCAATAGCAGGACGGGTTGGCGGGTCCACACAGAGGCCTCTCCTCGGTGCTGCAGTCTGGATGCAGAGCAGGCAAGGAGACGGCGAGGTTTAGTGAGGGGCGCGGCACGCTCTCAGCGACAAATGGCAAGGCACGAAGCATGGGGGGCACGACGCTGGTGGTCTGCTGATGGGTCTCCGGCGAAGAGCTGCCGGTAGTGGAGCGGGGTGGTTGAGGAGGCTGACATTGGGGAAGAGCTCGGAGGTCTTTCATGGCGTCGGGATTGAGGCGCGGGCGCAGAAGCTCATGTGCGTGCCCGTGCACGAGCGCGAGGCTCTCTCCTCAGGTGGTTGCGGGCGTGGAGGCAAGGAAGCACGGCAGCGGATGGAGCCTGGGTGGGGCGCCGAGTCGGAGCTAACTGTGCGCGCTCGGGCACGAGGATGAGCCCCTGGCGTGAGGAGGAGGCGTGGATTCGGTGAGGCGGCGGAGTCCCTTCGGCGGCCATGGCGCCTGGCATGCTCCCTGTTGAAGCAGTACAGAGAGAAAGAGAGAGATGTGAGAGGAGGGAGTAGACGGCAGGGAAGGAGAAGAAGGGGCACAGGAGGGGCTCGGGTTGGCCGGCCAATGATCGCAAGGTGGGAAGAGGCTGCAGGCTTCTGTGGTTGGCTGGGCGAGGGGATCGAGGGAGATCGGGCGAGGGGATCCCGAGGAAGAGGACTTGGTGGAGAGTGCGGCGGCGGGTGAAGGGACAAGCCTCCTAATTTCTAGGGTTGGACAATATATATACACCAGGTGGATTAGGTTAGGGGCTACCTCATCCCTACGATTGTAATCGGACGGTCGCGAATAAAATAGTTAGGGAGCCCAAATAAGAAAACGATGACATTTTGTAGATGTTTGGGGATGATCCGGACACAACGGTGGCGACAGTCCGGGTCGGGTCCGGGACAACTTCTCGGACGCGCGCGCAAGGGGGTTTGATGCACTGAGCAGAGAGGGTTTCGGACCGTGCGGTCGCATCGGACAACTTCGGAAGCAAAGAGGGGAAGGAGGATGGACTAGCTGGCCTGTGGCGAGACTGCGAGGGGGAGAAGAGAGAGAGAGGGCCCGGCATCTATTTCCGGAGACCGAAAACGTCCGACGTTAGACCGGCTATAATGTCGCTATAGTTATCCGTTGGGGCATCAAACAAACTCCGAATGCGATGAAACTTGGCAGGCGGCCTACCTACAACATAACAACACCGCATGCCAACTTTCATCCCATTCCGAGAACATTTTTTGGTCACTTATATAAAATAATATTTCAGACATGCCGCGGGCACGTGCATGTGTGTCTGGGCTCAGAACGGAAAACGGACGGAACTGGGAGACCCGGACGGATGCAAGTTTGAAAACATGATGATGCAATGCGGATGATGATATGGCAATATGCAACACGCAAGCAAAAGACATGGGAACAATAGTGAATAACTAAAAGACAGCTGGCACATCGGTCTCGGGGAGTCACAACACTCCACCACTACGAGAGGATCTCGTCCCGAGATCTAGAATGGCACCGGAGGGAAAACGGAAGAGAAAGAGAAGAGGTAAAACTAAGTTGCTTCTTTGACAAACGAGTGAAACCAAAGAACCTTGAGAAGTTGAACAAATTGAAAGAAAGAATGTAATGGAGATGAACGAAGTTGAAAACACTCCGTTAGAAAAGAGGAACAAGGAAGAACAACTTCGGGCAGCACTTCGATTGAAAAGAAAAGGAATTGAATAACAACTTGGTAAGATGAGAAGATACTTGATGAAATCACAACACACTGCTTCGGAACTATTGAATGAATGTAACAAGGGGTAAGAAAAATCTCAGACAGCACTCCAGTTGAAAAGAGATGCAAGGCTTGATAAGGCGAAAAGAACTTGAGCAGAATGGCACCACACTCCGGTTAAATGGATAGGCATGAAAAGAACATGATCTTGACAAACAAGATGATGGATTGAAGAGAGCAACATCACCATGCCTCCGGAACAAAAGAATAGACGATAAATAATTGAAATAAAAGAATGGGGAAGAAAATGCCAAGTTGTGCCACAATTGAGCTTGAAAAGGCATCCTTAGGAGAATGGTCGAACGGAGTTGTTGGAAAACCCAACAACGAAAAGAGTGAGCTTGTTGTGGGCTTATGGAAAACCTCTCAACACTGAGTTGAAATTCTGCCACTGACGGAAACGATAGATTGGATTGATATCAACAAGGAGACGAGAACTTATTTCACTAGGCGGATAAAAGAACTTGAGTCATTTATAAGCACCATAATAGCAACAATCGTTAGGGAAGGCTTTAGGTGAAAATATTACCCAAGATAACTCAAATGACGAGATTGATGGATTTAAAATACCCCATTCTTAACAACCTGTGAATCATGAAACATGAACTCAAATTATCAAGAGTGACATAATACCACCTCCAATGATATGGAAGAAAGGAATTGCACTCCGGATTGCAAGATGAAGAATGCTTGAGCTCCTTTAAAAAGAATGTTGACGAACCCTTCAAGAAGGAATTAAATGTTTGATGAACCATCATGTTGAGCCTCCATGAAGAACTCCGGAAAACAAAAGGAAGATCAAACGGAAGGAAAGAGAAGTTGAAAACACAAGGTGAATCCTTGTACCGATTTAAATGAATCTCCGTGGTGAAATGATTGAAAAAGGTTGGAACTCCGGGAAAAGAGAAGATGAGACAATTGAAATCGGGAATTTGATGAGCCTCCGGAATAGGGAATTGAGTTTACTTGATGAAACAAGAATAAGAATTACATTATGCTCATCCTTCACCAATTAAATTGATGACAAACAACGGGTTTGGCATACTACTTATTCTCGTTGAAAAGATTAAGAGAGATATAAATCAAACTTGAGAAGGTCTTCAATGAACCACCAGTATAATTTGAAAGAACGAAAGAATTGATATGATAGCCAAGGAAGAGAGATCTTGAACGATCCACCGTAAAAAATTTGAAAATGAACGAATAAAAGATGAAGAACCACCGGGAAGAGAACGAAAGAAGATACTTGAGAGAATTTAGATACAAGTGAACGAATAGATCCCGAGTTGATTAGAGAAATTTGAATGATGCACCGGTAAGATTGGAGAATGATAACTGAAAGCTGAGAATGAATAAACCTGAATTGTTGGACTCCGGATAATCAAACTGAGAAGACTGTTGAATTGATCTGGATGGGTGAAAAGAATTCTGGCAATCGAAAACAATTATGAGAGGATGGCAACAAGCTAGAATAACGAATCTCTAAGAGAATGGATAAGATTGAAGAGAAATTCTTCTTCGGTCTTCAAATGTTGAGAAAACCAATGAGAACACCACCATGAATTGTTGAAATACTCCGGGATGAAAAAGGTTGAACCGGCGATGAAAAGAATTTAACCGACCTTGGAGAAAGACATTTGACTGATGATAAATCATTCTTACGTCAAACTTTAGAAAAGAATTTGAGAATAACTCCGGAAAAGAGAAGAGTCAGGTAAGATCCTGTGAAAAGACCTGTGGGTTAGGGCCCACTCAAAAGAAAACACTGTATAACGATTTAAAAGAGAGAATGCACCGGTTGAATTAAATGGCTTGAATGAGATAACAATCTCGAGATAGGTTGAACTGATCTTGAAAGACAAGACGAGCCTTGTGAGATATCTTCAGCACTCCCGAACAAATGAATAGCGAGAAGTGAATTATTATGAGGTGCATCGGTATGAGAAGGTATTTGAAACGAGGAAAAACGGATATGAGATCAACACCGAAAGCTTAATTTGAATCCACCGGAGAAGAAAATGAGTGAAGAGTGATGAACTTGAAGCTCCGTTAGAATCTTCATGAGAATCATCGGGTAAGAACATGAAGGAAAAGAATGGAGAGACTTCACATGAATCAAAGGATACTTGATTTAGAAATCTGAGTCCTTGAAGAAAAAGGGTGTGTGGGTGGGAAAACAAAGACAACTTGAAGACGGATGAAACAAACAACGTTGAGAAGAACTGATACTTGATCTTGCGGATGTTGAAATGTTCGGATCCACTTGAAGAGAAACACGCCGTTTGAAAAGGATTGACATGACATTCTCGATGATCAAGAATGATTAGTATCCACATAGAAATATGAGAACACCACTTAGGAAAGGTATGGAATCAACATTTGTCTTTGAAGCAACTCGAATACCACAACTCCAAAACAAAACAAAGGATTGGCTTGCAGAATAAGCCGGAACAAACATATGATAGAGATTTCATCCGAAGTTTTCGTGGTGGGGCCTACACGGGCTCGATCGTACAGCACCATCATGTACAAGGCAGTGCACATGACATACGAAGCGTCCCCGAGTCGGCATAGCCAATGACTCTTTAAGACACAATGAGACCATTGTAAAACCAACCGTGGATAGGCGGACCACTAGACGTCGAACCCCAATTTCATATCATACATCTGTCGGAAAGATATCCTAAGAGCTACTTGAATTCCCACTTATAAACTCCCGAAATTTTCTGGTTATGCAATCAGGTGTTGGGGATACAGGGGAAGCATAATATCTCACCCAAACTAACAAATCCTACATCCAGCTGTATCCATCCTTCAACACATAACCAAGAAACCTTCGGAAATCGTTTACCTCAACCTTCGAAAAGCATCCGTTATACGAGTTATGGCAATACTCCCGAACTCCCGCCCCAGTACTGGGTGGCGTCGAGGTTATCTCACCAACAACTGCATAAAAGAGATTTTCGATGTCGGCGAAACTAAACTCAGGTATTCCAGAACTGCAACGATAAAATTGTGACGACAACACCTCGGAGCTCAACTCCCCGGGACACTGCCACAACCCCTAAATGACAGGAGGCACCAAGAATAATGTTCTCGTCACATATCGGTCGGAACGATTCCAAGATACCCACGTGATCCTAAATTTGTTTTAGAGAAATTTGAGAAGAGAAGAGTCAAAACTCTATGTCAGGATGCCTTACCAGAGCGATGAAGGAACTGGGGAGTAAAAAGAATTCCTAAACTCTCCGATATATATAATTCTAAATGACTCAAAACATTTTTCTAGACTCAACAACGCCAGCTATTCGATCAAGTAGGGGGGCTCCTAAACTCGGGGAAGGCTCTGATACCAACTTGTAACGCCCTCGATGCGGCTATATCTCCCACATGTCGAAGCACGACTTAGAGGCATAACCGCATTGAAAGCAATGTCGCAAGTGAGGTAATCTTCACACAACCCATGTAATACATAAGGGAAAGATACATAGTTGGCTTACAATCGCCACTTCACACAATTACATGAATAAAGCATTACATCAGCCAAATACAAACAAGGTCCGACTACGGAACCAAAATGAAAGAAGACTACCCCAAAAGCTACACAGATCCCCGATCGACCCCAACTGGGCTCCACTACTGATCAACTAGAACGAAACAACACAAAGGACAAGACCTTCATCGAGCTCCTCCTGAGCTTGGTTGCGTCATCTGCACAGTTCAACGGCACCTGCAAGCTAGTTTTGTAAGTATCTGTGAGTCACAAGGACTCGGCAATCTCACACCCTCGCGATCAAGACTATTTAAGCTTATGGGAAGGGTAAAAGGTATGAGGTGGAGCTGCAGCAAGCGCATATATGGTGGCTAACATACGCAAATGAGAGCGAGAAGAGAAGGCAAAGCACGTTCGAGAATCTATGATCAAGAAGTGATCCTAGAACAACCTACGTCAAGCATAACTCCAACATCGTGTTCACTTCCCGGACTCTGCCGAGAAGAGACCATCACAGCTACACACGCGGTTGATGTATTTTAATTAAGGTCAACTTTAGGTTTTCTACAACTGGACATTAACAAATTCCCATCTGCCCATAACCGCGGGCACGGCTTTCGAAAGTTCAAATCCCTGCAGGGGTGTCCCAACTTAGCCCATCACAAGCTCTCATGGTCAACGAAGGATATTCCTTCTAGCGGGAAGACCCGATCAGACTCGGAATCCCAGTTACAAGACATTTCGACAATGGTAAAACAAGACCAGCAAAGCCACCCAGATGTGCCGACAAATCCCGATAGGAGCTGCACATATCTCGTTCTCAGGGCACACCGGATGAGCCAGACGTCGGGTGGGCCAGCCCAGAGTTGCCCCTGGTAGCTCCGGACATCGCTCAGTTTGGACCAACACTCAGAGGAGCACTGGTCCGGGTGTTTAAATAAAGATGACCCTTGAGTCTGCAGAACCCAAGGGATAGAAAAGGCTAGGTGGCGAATGGTAAAACCAATATTGGGCCTTGCTGGAGGAGTTTTATTCAAGGCGAACTGTCAAGGGGGCTCCCATTATAACACAACCGCGTAAGGAACGCAAAATCCGGGAACATAACACCGATATGACGGAAACTAGGGCGGCAAGAGTGGAATAAAACACCAGGCATAAGGCCGAGCCTTCCACCCTTTACCAAGTATATAGATGCATTAATTAAATAAGAGATATTGTGATATCCCGACAAGTAAACATGTTCCAACAAGGAACAACACCAATCTTCACCTGCAACTAACAACGCTATAAGAGGGGCTGAGCAAAGCGGTAACATAGCCAAACAACGGTTTGCTAGGACAAGGTGGGTTAGAGGCTTGGCTCAACAATATGGGAGGCATGATAATCAAGTGGTAGGTATCGCAGCATAGGCATAGCAAAAGAGCGAGCATCTAGCAAGCAAAGATAGAAGTGATTTCGAGGGTATGGTCATCTTGCCTGAAATCCCGCAAGGAATAAGAACGAGTCCATGAAGAAGATAAACGGACGTAGTCGAACGGATTCTCACAATGCAACATTATCGGAACCAATCCGAAGAAGCACACCGGAAAGAATCAAACAACATAGTAAACAATCATCACATAAGCATGGCACGATGCGCAAACAAGTATGGTGCATGTCCGGTTTAATGAGGCATGGCATGGCAAAATGCACAAACAACCCTACAACTTAAGTGGAGCTCAACATGCAACTTTGTTGCATATTGACGAAACACCACATTCAAGTTATTTAGTTCGATCTCGTTTATGTACCCAACAATATTAAATGTTGTTAAACATGGCAAGAGGGTGAAGCAAAGTAAAACTACCTATCTAGTCAAGTTTAAATGAGGCCGGAAATAACAAACAACAATTCCGGTAACGCCCCATATGCATATTTTAAGGTTTGTTACTGTTCTACCCTAAACCATATTTTATGGTTATTAAACATGCAAGATGATGCCACCATGTTAAACTAGGCAAAATTCTACCCCATTTACATATAAAGTTTAATAAAATCCGAGTTACGGTTATTTAGTTATGAAATAAATCATTTTAGCAAGTTATTTAAGCAAAATAAAACAAACAACATTTTAAACATTTTAAACATAGATGTAAGTTGCATATTATTAGTCTACACAAAATTCTAAGCAACTTTCATATATATAGAGTTTTTACATGTGATGCTTAGTTTGTGAGTTATTAAATGAATGAAGTATGAGGGCTTTTTCTGTAAAACAGTAATTCGCTGGATAAATAGAGAAAATCGCAGCGCAGGGAAAAAAACTACGCGGGCCGAAACTGGCTGGGCCGACGGCACGAAAGGAAAAGTGGGGCGCTGCGGGTGTGGCTTCACCTAGTGGGACTAGCCCAGTTTGTGGAGGAGGCAGGGCAGGCCGGATCAGGCTTGAGGCCAGGGCGTGGGCGACATGGAGAGGGGCCGGCTCGGGAGGAGCTGGGCCTTGGGCGCCGCTGGGCCTTGGCATGCTGGACGGTCAACGCGTGGCGGCAGCGTTCGACGTCTCGGTCCTGAAGCAGGGGTCGAGCAGGCTGGATCTGAAGGGGAAAGCAGCGGGGCCGGCGAGGACGCAACCTCCGGGTCTTGGCGACGGGGATGGCGTGGATGCAGCTTGGCGGCAATAGCAGGACGGGTTGGCGGGTCCACACAGAGGCCTCTCCTCGGTGCTGCAGTCTGGATGCAGAGCAGGCAAGGAGACGGCGAGGTTCAGTGAGGGGCGCGGCACGCTCTCAGCGACAAATGGCAAGGCACGAAGCATGGGGGGGCACGACGCTGGTGGTCTGCTGATGGGTCTCCGGCGAAGAGCTGCCGGTAGTGGCGCGGGGTGGTTGAGGAGGCCGACGTTGGGGAAGAGCTCGGAGGTCTTTCATGGCGTCGGGATTGAGGCGCGGGCGCAGAAGCTCATGTGTGTGCCCGTGCATGAGCGCGAGGCTCTCTCCTCGGGTGGTTGCGGGCGTGGACGCAAGGAAGCACGGCGGCGGATGGAGCCTGGGTGGGGCGCCGAGTCGGAGCTGACTGCGCGCGCTCGGGCGCGAGGACGAGCCCCTGGCGTGAGGAGGAGGCGTGGATTCGGTGAGGCGGCGGAGTCCCTTCGGCGGCCATGGCGCCTGGCATGCTCCCTGTTGAAGCAGTACAGAGAGAAAGAGAGAGATGTGAGAGGAGGGAGTAGACGGCAGGGAAGGAGAAGAAGGGGCACAGGAGGGGCTCGGGTTGGCCGGCTGATGATCGCAAGGTGGGAAGAGGCTGCAGGCTTCTGTGGTTGGCTGGGCGAGGGGATCGAGGGAGATCGGGCGAGGGGATCCCGAGGAAGAGGACTTGGTGGAGAGTGCGGCGGCGGGTGAAGGGACAAGCCTCCTAATTTCTAGGGTTGGACAATATATATACACCAGGTGGATTAGGTTAGGGGCTACCTCATCCCTACGATTGTAATCGGACAGTCGCGAATAAAATAGTTAGGGAGCCCAAATAAGAAAACGATGACGTTTTGTAGATGTTTGGGGATGATCCGGACACAACGGTGGCGACAGTCCGGGTCGGGTCCGGGACAACTTCTCGGACGCGCGCGCGAGGGGGTTTGATGCACTGAGCAGAGAGGGTTCCGGACCGTGCGGTCGCATCGGACAACTTCGGAAGCAAAGAGGGGAAGGAGGATGGACTAGCTGGCCTGTGGCGAGACTGCGAGGGGGGGAAGAGAGAGAGAGGGCCCGACATCTATTTCCGGAGACCGAAAACGTCCGACGTTAGACCGACTATAATGTCGCTATAGTTATCCGTTGGGGCATCAAACAAACTCCGAATGCGATGAAACTTGGCAGGCGGCCTACCTACAACATAACAACAACGCATGCCAACTTTCAACCCATTCCAAGAACATTTTTCGGCCACTTATAAAATAATATTTCAGACATGCCGCGGGCGCGTGCAAGTGTGTCTGGGCTCAGAACGGAAAACGGACGGAACTGGGAGACCCAGACGGATGCAGGTTTGAAAACATGATGATGCAATGCGGATGATGATATGGCAAGATGCAACACGCAAGCAAAAGACATGGCAACAACAGCGAATAACTAGAAGACACCTGGCACATCGGTCTCGGGGCGTCACAGATATGTAGATCTCCTTCCTTGTAACCGACTCTGTGTAACCCTAGCCCCCTCCGGTGTCTATATAAACCGGAGGGTTTAGTCCGTAGGACCAAGAACAATATGAAGGAAATATGCCCTAGAGGCAATAATAAAGTTATTATTTATTTCCTTATATCATGATAAATGTTTATTATTCATGCTAGAATTGTATTAACCGTAAACATAATACATGTGTGAATACATAGACAAACAGAGTGTCACTAGTATGCCTCTACTTGACTAGCTCGTTAATCGAATATGGTTATGTTTCCTAGCCGTAGACATGAGTTGTCATTTGATAAACGGGATCACATCATTAGGACAATGATGTGATTGACTTGACCCATTCCATTAGCTTAGGACTTGATCGTTTAGTTTGTTGCTATTGCTTTCTTCATAACTTATACATGTTCCTATGACTATGAGATTATGCAACTCCCGTTTACCGGAGGAACACTTTGTGTGCTACCAAACGTCACAACATAACTGGGTGATTATAAAGGTGCTCTACAGGTGTCTCCGAAGGTACTTGTTGGGTTGGCGTATTTCGAGATTAGGATTTGTCACTCCGATTATCGGAGAGGTATCTCTGGGCCCTCTCGGTAGTGCACATCACTTAAGTCCTTGCAAGCATTGCAACTAATAAGTTAGTTGCGGGATGATTTATTACGAAACGAGTAAAGAGACTTGCCGGTAATGAGATTGAACTAGGTATTGAGATACCGACGATCGAATCTCGGGCAAGTAACATACCGATGACAAAGGGAACAACGTATGTTGTTATGCGGTCTGACCGATAAAGATCTTCGTAGAATATGTGGGAGCCAATATGAGCATCCAGGTTCCGCTATTGGTTATTGACCGGAGACGTGTCTCGGTCATGTCTACATAGTTCTCGAACCCGTAGGGTCCACACGCTTAAGGTTTCGATGACAGTTATATTATGAGTTTATGAGTTTTGATGTACCGAAGGAGTTCAGAGTCCCGGATGAGATCGGGGACATGACGAGAAGTCTCGAAATGGTCGAGACGTAAAGATTGATATATTGGACGACTATATTCGGACATCGGAAAGGTTTTGAGTGATTCGGGTATTTTTCGGAGTACCGGAGAAGGTTACGGGAATTCACCGGGGAGTATATGGGCCTTATTGGGCCATACGGGAATAGAGGAGAGAGGCCAAAAGGAAGGAGGTGCGCGCCCCCCCTCTGGTCCGAATTGGACAAGGGGTGCAGCCCACTTTTCCTTGTTCCTCTTCCCCTCTTTCCTTCTCTCCTACTCCAACAAGGGAAGGAGGAGTCCTACTCCCGGTGGGAGTAGGACTCCCCCCTTGGCGCGCCCTCCTCCTAGGCCGGCCGCCTCCCTCCCTTGCTCCTTAATATACGGGGGCAGGGGCACCCCATAGACACAAGTTGATCAGTTGATCTCTCCCAGCCATGTGCGGTGCCCCCCTCCACCATATTCCACCTCGGTCATATCGTAGCGGTGCTTAGGCGAAGCCCTGCGTCGATAGCAACATCATCACTGTCACCACGCCGTCGTGCTGACGGAACTCGCCTGTGAAGCTCTGCTAGATCAGAGTTCGCGGGACGTCATTGAGCTGAATGTGTGCTGAACTCGGAGGTGTCGTGCGTTCGGTACTTGGATCGGTCGGATCGTGAAGACGTTCGACTACATCAACTGCGTTGTGCTAACGCTTCCGCTTTCGGTCTACGAGGGTACGTGGATAACACTCTCCCCTCTCGTTGCTATGCATCACCATGATCTTGCGTGTGCATAGGAATTTTTTTTGAAATTACTACATTACCCAACACAATCATACCATAGGCTAGCTTCTAGGGTTTAGCCTCTTCGATCGCGTGGTAGATCAACTCTTGTAATACTCATATCATCAAGATCAATCAAGCAGGACGTAGGGTATTACCTCCATCAAGAGGGCCCGAACCTGGGTAAACATCGTGTCCCCTGCCTCCTGTTACCATCCGCCTTAGACGCGCAGTTCGGGACCCCCTACCCGAGATCCGCTGGTTTTGACACCGACAGCTTGGTTTCGTCAGATTGCTCCTGTGTATCCGCCCTTGTACTGACAATATGCTAAAGATGCGTCCGGCGACGCACAAGTCAAAACCCTAATTTTCTCTCGTCTCAAACTTGTATATGTCGCCGCTGAAAAGCTTTTCCAATCTTTGACTAATGAACTTCATAGTTGATGTGAATTCTTCCACGCCGGCTCTTGCTGATCCGGCAGGTCGTAGCTTCTCGGACCCTAAAGAGATCCCTTCAAGAACTCAACACCACCGTGCGCAGGCCCCACGGTGGGCGCCAACTATTGTGGAAACGTCATGGCAGATGTCCTAGTGTGAGGACTTAGTCGTGAGGCCGGTGCATCTATGCGGTAGCTTGAAGGGGTAAATCGGAATCGAGAGACGCGACACGCAAGACGAAGATTTAGACAGCTTCGGGCCCCAGGAAACATCATCCGGTAACAACCCTACATGTTGTTTGTGGCTATGTCTCATTATGATCATGAGGGAGTCGCCGGTAAGCCGGCTCTTTTGTGTCTAGCCCTAAAGATTATTTTTTTGTCCCTCTTTGGGGAGCCCTGCCCCTTGAGGGAGTCCTGGATTAGGGGGTGTCTGGATGGCCGGACTATACCTTCAGCCGAACTCCTGGACTATGAAGATACAAGATTGAAGACTTCGTCCCGTGTCCGGAAGGGACTTTCCTTGGTGTGGAAGGCAAGCTTGGCGATACGGATATATAGATCTCCTACCATTATAACCGACTTTGTGTAACCCTAACCCTCTCCGGTGTCTATATAAACCGGAGGGTTTTAGTCCGTAGGACAACATACAGAACAACAATCATACCATAGGCTAGCTTCTAGGGTTTAGCCTCTCCGATCTCGTGGTAGATCTACTCTTGTACTACCCATATCATCAATATTAATCAAGCAGGACGTAGGGTTTTACCTCCATCAAGAGGGTCCGAACCTGGGTAGAACTTCGTGTCCCTTCCCTCCTGTTACCATCCGGCCTAGACGCACAGTTCGGGACCCCCTACCCGAGATCCGCCGGTTTTGACACCGACATTGGTGCTTTCATTGAGAGTTCCTCTGTGTCGTCGCCGTTAGGCTTGATGGCTCCTACGATCATCAATAGCGATGCAGTCCAGGGTGAGACCTTCCTCCCCGGACAGATCTTCGTCTTCGGCGGCTTCGCACTGCGGGCCAATTCACTTGGCCATCTGGAGCAGATCGAAAGCTATGCCCCTGGCCGTCAGGTCGGATTTGGAAGTTTAAACTACACGGCTGACATCCGCGGGGACTTGATCTTCGACGGATTCGAGCCACTGCCGAGCGCGCCGCACTGTCACGACGAGCATGATCTAGCTCTGCCGCCGAACAATGCCCTAGAGGCCGCACCCGCATCGGCTCCAACCCCTAATTCGGAGCCAACTACGCCGATCGAGGATGGGTGGTTGGACGCCGCCTCGGGGGCTGCGATCCCAACGGCGATCGAGCCAAACACCAGCCCCACACTCCGCGAGACTCGTGACTCCAAGGAGCCGGACTCCTCTCCGGACTCCGAACCCTCCGCGCACCTGCCGATCGAGTCCGATTGGGTGCCGATCATGGAGTTTACTGCCGCGGACATCTTTCAGCACTCGCCTTTCGGCGATATTTTGAAAACACTAAAGTCTCTCTCTTTATCAGGAGAGCCCTGGCCGGACTACGGTCAGCAAGGTTGGGATACGGATGATGAAGAAATTCAAAGCCCACCCACCACCCACTTTGTAGCCACTGTCGACGATTTAACCGACATGCTCGACTTCGACTCCGAAGACATCGACGGTATGGACGCCGATGCAGGAGACGATGAAGAACCAGCGCCTATTGGGCCCTGGAAAGCCACCTCGTCATATGACATATACATGGTGGACACCCCAAAAGAAGGAGATGGCGATGGAACAGCGGAGGATGACCCCTCCAAGAAACAGCCTAAGCGCCGGCGTCACCGGCGCCGCTCAAAATCCCGCCATAGCAAATACGGTGATTCCAGCACGGGAGATAATAATACTCCGGAGAGTGCCGAAGAAAACCACCTCCAACAAGATTCAGCACAGGAGGATGGAGAAGCCAGCCCTCATGAGAGAGCGGTAGACAGAGAGGTCGAGGACGATAATTATATGCCTCCCTCCGAAGACGAGGCAATCCTCGACGACGACAAATTCGTCGTGCCAGAGGATCCCGTCGAGCAAGAGCGTTTTCAACGCAGGCTTATGGCCACGGCAAGAAGCCTCAAGAAAAAACAGCAACAGCTTAGGGCTGATCAAGATTTGCTAGTCGACAGATGGACTGAAGTCCTTGCGGCCGAAGAGCATAAACTCGAACGCCTCTCCAAGAGCTACCCAAAGCGCAGGGTGCTACCCCGATTAGAGGAGGAAGCACTTAAACCTACATCACCAGCACTTGATACGGCCGACCGGCCACCTCGTGGCCGCGACAGAGAGGCCTCTTGGCCCTCCACTCAAGACGCACCCCATACCAAGGCACGGGAAAATGCGCCAGACCTACGAGATATGTTGGAGGACAAGGCAAGGCAAACAAGATTGATCTACGGATCGCGTGGGCGCCCCACGACTCGAGACGGTAACCGTCACGCCAGACACAAATCCAGTAGGGCCGAACACAGTAGACAAAGCTCATTGGAGCTACGTCGGGATATAGCCCAGTACAGAGGCGCCGCACACCCACTATGCTTCACAGACGAAGTAATGGATCATCAAATCCCCAAGGGTTTCAAACCCGTAAACATCGAATCATATGATGGCACAACAGATCCTGCGGTATGGATCAAGGATTATCTCCTTCATATCCACATGGCCCGCGGCGATGATCTCCACGCCATCAAATACCTCCCATTCAAGCTTAAAGGACCAGCTCGGCATTGGCTTAATAGCTTGCCAGCAAGATCAATCGGTTGTTGGGAGGACCTAGAAGCCGCATTCCTCGACAATTTCCAGGGCACCTATGTGCGACCACTAGACGCCGATGACCTAAGCCACGTAATTCAGCAGCTAGAGGAATCGGCCAGGCAATTCTGGACACGGTTCCTAACAAAGAAAAATCAAATAGTCGACTGTCCGGACGCAGAGGCCCTAGCAGCCTTCAAGCACAATATCCGTGACGAGTGGCTTGCCCGGCACCTTGGACAGGAAAAGCCAAAATCTATGGCAGCACTCACGACACTCATGAACCGCTTTTGCGCGGGAGAAGACAGTTGGCTTGCTCGTAGCAACAATATGACCAAGAACCCTGGTAATTCGGATACCAGGGACAGTAGTGGCAGGTCGCGTCGCAACAAGCAAAAGAGCTGCATTAACGGCGACAATGCTGAGGATACGACAGTTAATGCCGGATTTAGAGGCTATAAATCCGGTCAGCGGAAAAAGCCATTCAAAATAAATCCTAGGGGCCCGTCCAGTTTGGACCGAATACTCGACTGCTTGTGCCAGATACATGGCACCCCCGAAAAGCCGGCCAATCACACCAACAGGGATTGTTGGGTGTTCAAGTAGGCAGGCAAGTTAAATGCCAAAAATAAAGACACGGGGCTGCATAGCGATGATGACGAAGAGCCCCGGCCGCCGAACAACAGTGGACAGAAGGGTTTTCCCCCACAAGTGTGGACGGTGAACATGATATACGCAACCCACATCCCCAAGAGGGAGCGGAAGCGCGCGTTAAGGGACATATACGCGGTAGAGCCAGTCGCCCCAAAGTTCAACCCATGGTCCTCCTGCCCGATCACCTTTGATCGAAGGGACCATCCCACTAACACCCGTCATGGCGGATTTGCTGCATTGGTTCTAGACCCAATCATTGACAGATTTCATCTCACTAGAGTCCTTATGGACGGCGGCAGTAGCCTGAACCTGCTTTACCAGGATACAACGCAGAAAATGGGCATAGATCCCTTGAGGATTAAGCCCACCAAAACGACCTTTAAAGGCGTAATACCAGGTGTAGAGGCCAACTATACAGGCTCAGTCACACTTGAAGTGGTCTTCGGATCTCCGGATAATTTCCGAAGCTAGGAGTTAATCTTCGACATAGTCCCATTCCGCAGTGGCTATCATGCACTGCTCGGGCGAACCGCATTCGCCAAGTTCAATGCGGTACCGCACTACGCATACCTTAAGCTCAAGATGCCAGGCCCTCGAGGAGTAATTACGGTCAATGGAAACACCGAACGCTCCCTCCGAACGGAGGAGCACACGGCGACCCTTACAGTGGAAGTACAAAGAAGCCTCTCCAGGCAGTTCTCCAGTCCGGCCATTAAACATCCGGACACCGTCAAGCGCGCCCGGAGTAACCTACAACAAGACCGCCTGGCACGTTCCGAGCACGCGTAGCAATGCGGCCCCAACCCCAGCCCTCGCAAAAATGCGACACCAGTGCTTCGCATACATAACTACGCCCTAGAAATACCATGGGTACAGGAGGAGGGGCACCATCACGGCACGCCCGAAACACGGCTTAAACTGCACCAGGGGCTGCCAATTTTTTAATTTTCTCTTACTTTCAGGACTCCATTCTTCAGAAGGCCTGTTCGGCAGTTCAATTACCGCACAAACGATGCAAGACCCAGGGAAGCAGACAAGCCATGCCACATTACGGAACTCCCAGGTGGTCTCTATCATGAGCAGTATACCTGTTTCGCATACCATTCTGCAGCCTGCCCCTGGAACGGACATGCTAAATAGTCCAACCTTTTGCTTATCGCATTATTTTGTATCGTTCTGCTTTGATCGCAGCCCTTTTTAATAAACAATGCATAGCTTTTGTCTATTTTTGCATTACTCTTTTTTTACAAATATATGTTCCTTAACGACATGTTGCACCCATACACTTTGGTACGTCCAAAATACGCCAGGGGCTTTAGTACCCCTCAATATGGTGTGAGAAGTCCGAACACTTTAACAAGTGCGGCACCCCAAACTTATAGCATTATATGCATCGGCTCCGAATCATGTCTTGGGTCAATAGTTGGGTTTGCCCGGCTCCTATGTTTTGGTGCCTTACGTTCCGCTATATCGGCTAAGGTAGCACTAGGAGAACTACTGCGATTGTGCCCCAGTTGAGCTGGGTCGAGCACCTCAGTAGAGAAAGCTAAAACTAACTGTCATGATGAAGCGAGAGCTGGTCGCTGTTCGAGAGGTTTTTCGAGTCCCTAAAGACTTATGCCGCTTAGAGCGAGGAGTCGGCTCTGTCCGGCCAAGGCGTGGATAGCGCCCCAAACTCGGTCTTCCGAATACCAGGGGCTTCGCCGAAATTTAAAATTATAGAATTCTATGGCTAAGTGAGAGTGTTCACGCATTATAGTCCGATTGCCTTGTTCATTGTGCTGAGCGCCTCCCTCGAAGGACCCAAACATGGGAAAAAGAGCGCTCAGGTTTATCCCCGAACACCCCAGCACTAGCGACACGGGGGTAGAAGCCGACGACTCGCCATCTCTCAGAATTGATAAACAGCCGCACAGAAGGTAATATTTTAAATTCCAACAGCATTGCTTAGCGCATATGAACAAGTTTTCAACGCACAGGACAAAATGAGCGAGTTTTACTCAAAAATTACATCCCTGGAATATTCATCCACCATAAGGCACGCACCCTTCAGAACATCCTTATAATAATTCTCGGGCTTGCGATGCTCTTTCCCCGGCGGTGGCCCGTCCTTCACAAGCTTCTTAGCATCCAGCTTGCCCCAGTGCACCTTAGCACGGGCAAGGGCCCTACGGGCACCTTCAATGCAGACGGAGCGCTTGATGACTTCGAGCCTTGGACAGGCCCCCACCAGCTGTCGCACCAGCCCGAAATAGCTCCCAAGAAGAGCCTCTCCAGGCCACAGCCGAACTATGAGGCCCTTCATGGCCTGTTCGGCCGCCTTGTGGAGCTCGACCAGTTGCTTCAGCTGGTCGCTCAGGGGCACGGGGTGTCCGGCCTCAGCATACTGAGACCAGAACACCTTCTCTATTGAGCTGCCCTCCTCGGCTCGATAGAATGCGGCGGCATCAGACACGCTACGGGGAAGATCTGCGAACGCTCCTGAAGAGCTCCGGATTCGGTAAGTAACAAGTAACTCACGTTTATGTGTTTGCTTTGCATAAAGAATGCCTTACCCGCCGCTATCTTTTTCACCGCATCCAACTCCTGGAGGGTCTACTGGGATTCGGCCTTGGCAGACTTGGCATTTTCAATAGCCGCCGCGAGCTCAGACGCTCGCGTCTTTGAGTCAAGCTCCAAACTCTCATGTTTTTTCATGAGAACCTGGAGCTCTTGTTGCACCTTGCCAACCTGGGCCTCATACTTCTCCTGCTCGGTGCGCTCCGTGGCCGCCCTCTTCTCGGCCTCGACCAGCGCTTGCTTAAGGGTCGCCACCTCAGACGTGGCCCCTACAATAGCCACGATAATCATGTCATTTTTTGCAATTGCACCCTTTTTATATATATTTAAACAAGGTATTTCTTACCTTCCCTATCCTCAAGCTGCTTCTTGGCACGCCGGAGCTCTTGCTCGGACTGCTCGAGGTTCTGCTTTAGCGTTTTCACTTCCGCAGTCAGTACGGCGGACGCCAGCAGAGAAGCCTGCATACGCATATTGACTCTTTTTTGTTAGACTCCTGCGAATTTAATTTGAGCCTCTATTCGGCTTTTCTTCCCGAATGCCAAACAGAGCATCAGGGGCTACTATCTATGCGGTAATATTATTTACACATTCTTTACTTACCTCAAAGCCTGTTAAAAGGCTAGCACAAGCTTCAGTCAGTCTGCTCTTGGCGGACTGAACCTTCTGGACCACCGCACTCATAATAGTGCGGTGCTCCTCGTCGATGGAGGCGCCTTTGAGCACCTCCAACAGATTGTCCGGCGCCTCCGGTTGGACGGGGGTCACCGGCACGGTGGGCTTGCTCCTCTTGGAAGGAGGTCGCCCGCCGGACTCTGGAACCTTTGAAGGTTCCGGGGCGGTGTCCGGCCTAGAGCCAGACTTGGAGCCCTGGGGGGTTTTATCCCCTTTACTCCTGGAGTCCGAGAGGTCGCCTTGCGGCGCCTCCGGGACTACCTCCTCCTGGCTTGGAACCTGTTGGGACAACACTTCGGCGTCGTCTGTAGGGCGGGGGGAGGAAGGCGTCGGAAGTGAATTCACATCCGACGAGTCCAGTGAACCGCTCGACGACACATCGAGCCAGTCTTTGGGTGGGCTGCATAAACGTATTCGACATAAGGGAAAGTTGTGCAGTAAAGGAATGCTATGAATTACTCTGGTATCCGGATACTTACGATTTCGCCAGGGGGCTTGGCCCTGAGCGGCCACTCCTCTTCGCCGTCGTCGGCGTCGGTGGAGTAGTCCGGAGGAAGGGTTTTCCCCTTCTTGGACCCTTCGGCCTCCTTAGTAAGGGCGGCCTTCCTTTTCTTCTCTTCCCCCGTTGGAGGGGGAGAGGTCTCTTCTTCCTCCTCCTCGTCTTCATGGGAGGACTGCGCCTTGGAGCCGTCGGATGATGAATCCGACACCTCCTGGCGCCGGGCACTTTTTTGAGTCCCCGTGGCCCTCTTCGTGGCCTTCTTCTCTGGCACCACACAGGGTGCCGGAACCAGCAACTTCGCCAAGCAGGCATCGGCTGGGTCTTCGGGCAAAGGAGCCGGACAGTCGATCTGTCCAGACTTTGCCTGCCAAACCTGTCAGAGGTAAGGGAGCTTAGATCCCGCATAGAGTTAAACTATGAAAAACTAATACCCTGTAAAAGGCACAAACAACTTACCGCGCTGGTGTGACGCTGCACGCTGAATCCGCGATCCTTGGTAGCAGATGCGGGAGCCTCGACGCCCTTGAAAAGCACCTTCCAGACATCTTTGTACGTCGTGTCGAAGAGCCTGCTCAGAGCTCGGTGCTGCGCCGGGTTGAACTCCCACAGATTAAAGGCCCGTTGTTGACACGGGAGGATCCGGCGGATAAGCATGACCTGGACTATGTTGACAAGCTTGAGCTGCTTGTCCACCAGGGTTTGGATGCATGTTTGGTCCAGTCACCTCTCCTTTGCTACCCCACGACAGGCCCATCTCTTTCCAGGACGTGAGCCGCGTTGGGGGGCCGGACCGGAACTCGGGGGCTGCGACCCACTCAGGGTCGCGCGGCTCGGTGATGTAAAACCACCCAGATTGCCACCCCTTCAGGCTCCACAAAGGAGCCCTCGAGCCATAAGACGTTGGGCATCTTGCCCACCATGGCGCCTCCACACTTCGCCTGGTTGCCGCGCACCACCTTCGGCTTGACATTAAAAGTCTTGAGCCATAGGCCGAAATGGGGGCGGATGCAGAGGAAAGCCTCGCACACGACGATAAACACCAAGATGTTGAGGATAAAGTTCGGGGCCAGATCATGGAAATCCAGGCCGTAGTAGAACATGAGTCCCCGAACGAATGGGTGGATAGGAAAGCCCAGTCCGCGGAGGAAGTGGGGAAGGAACACTACCCTCTCATGGGGCCTTAGGGTGGGGAGGAGCTGCCCCTCTTCGGGAAGCCAGTGCGCGATGTCGTTAGACAAGTATCCGGCCTTCCTCAGTTTTTTGATGTGTCCCTCCGTGACGGAGGAGACCATCCACTTGCCTCCCGCTCCGGACATGGCTGGAGAAGGTTGAGGTGGGGAGTGCGGATTTGGGCGCTGGAGCTCGAGTGCGCGAAAATGGATAGGCAAAGGAGGAAGAAGGCGTAGGTGAAAAGGTGGATCCTTATGTCCTTATATGGGTGGACGCAACTACGTGTCCCCACCAGCCTGGTAAAACTCGCTTATCTCCAAGCGCCGTAATCAATGGCGCGGTTGGGTTACCCACGCCCGTATTGATGAGAATCCCCGAATAAGGGGACATGATCTCTGCTTTAGCAAGACGTGCCAAGGAAACCGCCTCACGTGACACGCTGAGGTGGGATAATAAAACGATTCGAATAAAGGCTTGGCCGTGGTGCGTCGCACTACGAAATACGTCAGCAGATTAGATTTGTGTAAATATTATTCTCTCTATGGCAATATGTGGAAACTTATTTTGCAGAGCCGGACACTATCTTTGTGTTCAAAATCTTCTATGAAGTACTTGGAGGAGGAACCCGCCTTGCAATGTCGAAGACAGTCTGCGCGCAGGACTCGTCGTCATTGAAGCCTGGTTCAGGGGCTACTAAGGGAGTCCTAGATTAGGGGGTGTCCGGATGGCCGGACTATACCTTCAGCCGGACTCCTGGACTATGAAGATACAAGATTGAAGACTTCGTCCCGTGTCCGGAAGGGACTTTCCTTGGCATGGAAGGCAAGCTTGGCGATACGGATATATAAATCTCCTACCATTGTAACCGACTTTGTGTAACCCTAACCCTCTCTGGTGTCTATATAAACCGGAGGTTTTAGTCCGTAGGACAACATACAGAACAACAATCATACCATAGGCTAGCTTCTAGGGTTTAGCCTCTCTGATCTTGTGGTAGATCTACTCTTGTACTACCCATATCATCAATATTAATCAAGCAGGACGTAGGGTTTTACCTCCAGCAAGAGGGCCCGAACCTGGGTAAAACTTCGTGTCCCTTGCCTCCTGTTACCATCCGGCCTAGACGCACAGTTCGGGACCCCCTACCCGAGATCCACCGGTTTTGACACCGACACCCCTCCTTATATATGTTGAAGGAGCGAGTTACATGTGGAGTCCTAGTAGGACTAGGACTAGTCTATCCTTTCTCACAAGTTGAATACAAGTCCGGGTCTTGCTTCCTCGTAAAGGAAATATTCGTCATCCCTTTCCTCTTAAGCCGGCCCACCAGAGTATAAGCCGGCCCGCTGGACCTTGGGCTTTGTCGTCCGTCTGATCCGCCCGTCGGGTCTCCAGTGAGTCACAATGTCCCGGCGGGTTACATGTAAACCGCCATGTCCGGGCGGATCGCCAGTGAGTCGCCAAGCTCCAGCCAGGTCTCTGGTGAGTCGCCAAGCCTGGCCGGGTCATGATTCCGGCCGGGTCATACCGCAGGGTATATCCCCGACACCAACCCCAGTAGATAGTAACCCAGTTTCAGTTGACACAACACAGTCTCCACCATAGAGAGCCCAAACACGAGCAGTTAGTAAGGCAACTACAATACCCAGAGCACGATGACCACCACTCCGAACCCCAAGTCAACGCTTAATGCAGAAGAAGAATTTTTCTCACGTCAGGTTCTGTTGCTATGGTTCATACTACTTTTCTCTTGCATCACTGTATTTACTCATACCAACTAATTTCAAATTTGAAGGATGCAACTGAAACTCCAATGGTGCAACATGTATGTTTTAAACATGTTTCTTTAACGTGTTTGCTATTGTAACCTGCTCTATGTCGATTTCAGTTTCAATTGAATAAACAGTTATGTTCTCATGCCATGCACATTACAAGTGTTGTTATTGTTGTGTAGTTTCCCACACTTATATTCTGTCTATGCTGCTTTGTCTTAAATAGATATGATTCGAACTGTCTCTATCTTGATTTGGCAACATAAACTAGAATGATATAGACCATACAGTGACCATACTACATAGATATATATTTGTTTCATGTTGTTATCCTATCCACCTTACTACTAAACTGGTTTACCAAAATGAGTTTCATATACAACATGGTAAACCTGTGATGTGTTTGTTTGTTTCTCTTTTAGAACGCGGATAAAATATTGAAGAAGAGTACCCCATTATGCAATGGTAAAGGAAGCAATGCATATAAGGTTCAAGATAGTGAGACATCCTTGTTGGTCTCCAAGAAAGCTGATAAAAACTATATTGAAGACACTAAGACAAACCCAAAGTCTTGTCTTGATGTAGTGTTCGAGTTACTGGCTACTACTGCTAGCACCAGCTCTTCGAACTCGCTGCCTAAATTAGTTCGGCTTCTTGAGTCTCAACTTCAAGTTGAAAGACATCGATCAGATGTTATGCGACAGGAAGCCGAAGGACTGAGGAAGTCCCTGCAGAATTCAAATGCATACTTTCTGGTGCAACAACAAGTGCTGGAGGATTTAAGCGCCAAACAAGAGAAAGTTAATAAGCTTGCTAAGCATCTTGCCAGCATTATGGGTACCCAGGATATTGTTTCTTGAACTCTTCTGAAGTGGTTTCAGTTCTGGACTTGTTTTGCTGAGGCGTTTATTTGCACTGGTCGCCAACTTTGACAACCAGTGTATATGATATGCTGCTTTGTTCCCTATATTTGCACTGGTGGCGAACTTTGATGCCCAGTGGATGTAATATGTGTAATAGCTGTGATAGCCTAGTGTAAATTGCTTGCTTATTTATTTTCTTGTTGTTTTGTTTATTTGTTTGCTTCTAGTGAGTGCAGTTTTTTTCCGCAGTTTACTAGTGGCCGCAATAACCTATTTTTAAAACTAGGCCACAATAACCATGGGCTACATATTTACTGTAGTTACCATGGCCCTCCTACGAGCCGTAGAAACAATTGGCCTTCTACGGGCTGTAGTATCAATGGGCCTTCTACGGATCGTAGTATGAATGGGCCTTCTACGGGTCGTATCATCAATTTGACCTATATCTTGTCTTCGCAGTAAACCGGCCAAACCATAAAATTACGATACATAATCGGGCCGTAATGCAAATCACTACATAATCGGTCCGTTAACAGGCCTAAATGTAAACTGGCCTAGTAGTAGATTCGGGCCTCTAATAGGCCGAGTAAACCGCCGGTCCTATTTTCGCAAGAAAACTCAATGGGCTTTTAGGAGGCTGAAAAATAGGTTGGCCCTGAAACATGCCAAACAGCTCACGGGTCGGCAGGAGGCCAAAATAGACCCCGGCCCATGATTGTGCCAATCACATCACATGCCGTTAACAAGCCAAAATTGTCTCGGTCTTTGTTTGGCCCAATCAGATTATCGACTATGAGCAGGCCAGATGCAAACCAAGCCGTAGTTAGGCCCAACTATATGACATGCTTTTAACAGGCCGAAATAAATATAGGGCCGAAATGTTAAACAGGCCTTTAACAGGCCGAAACTAATATCAGATCGAATTACTAAATGAGCCTTTAGCAAGTGGGCTCAAAAGCATAGCGTCTAGTTGACGGGTCGAATCTGATATGGGCCATAATTTAGCCCAAAGCCTCTTAAAGGGCCGGATCTAACCTGAGCCGTTATTTGACCCATAACGTGGTAGACTTTTAACGGGCCGGATCTCATATGAGCCTTTGTTCGGCCCGGAACATGGCAGACTATTAATGGACCGGATCAAATATGGACCGACATTTGGTCCAAAACATGACAGTCTGTTAACGGGTCCGCAAAATCTTGTGGGCCTTTAGTTGGGCCGGTCCATTTAATCCTTATGGGTCACTTTTTGGCCAGTCCACGTGTCAACATATCATAGGCGCATATCGCCCATTGGATGAGTGACACCTGTGCCAACGCGGAGGTGACACGTGGTTCCGTCGGCCAATGATAATTTTACACTTGGAAAATCGTCATTGATCATTGCTGTTAGCGGGTTATCGGATACAAAACCGCACCCGATAGCTTAACGACGACCCGTTACGGTGGATGTCACGTGTCGGTCAACCTTAACGAAAGCACTTCCATGACGCGACATTTATCGTCATGGAAGTGAACAATTCTGTAATGATAATTTTGGTAATGTCGTAGAACACTTCTACGACAGCACAGATATGACTATCTTGATTCTTTCATAAATTCGTCATGGATGTATATGCATGACAGAAAACATGACCTACTGTGATAAACACGTATCATCACGGAAGTGTATTTTTTATAGTGCATTCGTATGTGGTCCATAGTGAAATATATACAAAGACTTATATTCAGGAACGGAGGGAGTACATCAGTACCATCAAATATCTTTTTCCTAGAATGGCTAGAATGTTTGTCAATCCATTGAAGCATACACTTGAGTCTATGAGAGTATATTCAGACATATCTTCTTTCTGGAGCAATAATTGTGGTAGTTCATTTACATTTGTATTTATTTGTTTCTGCAAGTATATGTCTGGTTGAGTTGCATGAAAAATAGGGACCTCAAAGATATGAGAATACCAACAGCAGTACTTGTTTTAGAATTATGGTATATTTACATGGTATGCAGTTATTTTCTTACTCCGGTATGTTGTTGTTTGCTGTTGATGACATAGCTGAAATTCATTTAAAAATTCTATAGATACCAAGCTCCAAGGGAACCGTGTCCCTGCTTCATTGTTGGAAGGCAAGTGTGCCTGCTTTGTTAGTGTGTGTTTCGTTTTTCTTTTCTTTCTAGGCCAACTTAAGACAGAGAAATGTGCCTAGCTCAATAAAATTGAGGGGGAAAAGCCTAGAAAAAAAATTAAACCAACAATAAACGAAAAATAGGTCTCATAAAGAAGAACGGCACGGCAATGCACGCGTTTTCTTCTAGTCCCTCTCTAATCCTCCTACATTTAGGTACATTGAAGATGGTCGAATGGCGTGAATGTGTTTGTCTTTCCAACTTGATCATCAACAGAGCTGAGAAAATCCACGAAGGGAGCTTTAACATAAAATATGTTTATCTTTAAAAAATAAATATTGTATGGCTATTTAATCTCCAAAAACTAGTGTGAGGAACATGTGGCAGGCATGGCGAGCCATCTTCAAATCATTTTGAAAGAAAAGAAAAACTAAGATGAGCGGTGTGTCTAAACAACATACTCCATATTGAAAAGAGAATAATTCAATTCCATTAACAACCTCCCTTCTTCTTCTTGGTAGAAGAAAATCGAGATACCAAACCCGTCGACAACATAGGAGATCATCTTCCATCCCGAGCCATACACACACCTTTTTTTCCTTTTCTTTTTCAATTCGAGGATTTATTATTATATATAAGGACAAGCCACACACACACCTACCCACCTTCTAGATTCTTCCAGGTGGCCCGACCCGGAGCCCTTGTAGAACCCGCCCGGTGGGCCACGGCCATCCCGGGCCCGCGCGTCATGGAGGCCGTGTACAACTCCCGCACCGAGCCCGGGTCGCGGAGGGGAAATCCCAAACCCCTCTCGCAAGAAAGAGTCTTTATAGCTAAACTAATCCCCTCTGGCCCTGCCTCTTCCTCCTCATCACTTCGCCTGCTGCCCACCCAGCGACCCGGAGAGAGACGCCGAAACCTAGCGACGCCGCCGACGACCCCCCCGGATCCGCCGGCCATGGCGACCCCCAACCCGCCGCCGCCCCAGCAGGACGAGCCCTCCTCCTCCGCCGATCCGTAAGTTCCCGCCCCGATCCGCCTCCCCAGGGCCTCCGATCTGGCCTTCTTTTGTTGATTTGTGTGCGGATTTGGTCACAGCAAGGCCAAGAAGGACTACTCGACGGCGATCCTGGAGCGGAAGAAGTCCCCCAACCGCCTCGTGGTCGACGAGGCCACCAATGACGACAACTCCGTCGTCGCCCTCCACCCCGACACCATGGAGAGGCTCCAGCTCTTCCGCGGCGACACCGTCCTCCTCAAGGTACGCGCTGTTCCTGCGCGATTCATCTGTTAGTTAGGTCGAAATCTGGGTGCTCGGGCCGGTTAATTTTGGTCCCGATCTAGGGATTTTAGTTTCGTCGCGAGTGATTTGATGAGCTCATGGAACCGGCTAGTAGCTTAGAGTGCAAATCTGTAGGAAAAACCTAAGCTTTTGTCGTTTTAATCTCTCCTGCGAGCTGTTGGTGGCAATTTAGTCTTGGGCCATGGATATTTAGGATCTGGTTGCTAGGTTGTTGTGTTCTAAAGGTGATTAAATCTGAGCTTGGTCTCCAGATTCAACAGTGTTCTGGGTACATACATACTCCCTCCGCCTGAAAATACTTGTCATCAAAATGGATAAAAATGGATGTATCTAGAACTAATATACATCTAGATACATCACCTTTTATTCATTTTGATGACAAGTATTTCTGGACGGAGGGAGTATTTGTTGTGGGGATTTAAGGGTGGGGCACTACAGTGCATAGCTGCTCTCCCCGTTAACTTAGTAACCAATCCAGTGAAAATTATTTTGATGTTTGGATAACTGCATATCAGTATGCCTTGTGGGATAGCTTGGCTGACCGCAATTTGATTTGTAAACTTGGGCCGATGGGAGTTAATAACTGTGGGCGACTGTTTGGAAATTATAGTACTCTGATTTGTGTTGCTACTGCCGATACTTGGGATTTAGCATGAAAAATTATTTATTGATGTGTTCAGTATTGACACATTTGTTAAGACTATGTATTTTGTGTATCATCATGTTTGCTGAATTATGTGTCCTTTTGTCTGTATTGGCACTATATAATTTTTTCTTTAAGTATGCATCCTTAAATTTATATCTGCTAAAATCTTGTGTATATGTTGCAGGGAAAAAAGAGGAAGGACACCATCTGCATTGTTCTTGCTGATGACACATGTGATGAGCCGAAGATCAGAATGAACAAAACTGTCAGGAAGAACTTGAGAGTGAGACTTGGTGACGTGGTGTCTGTTCACCAATGCCCGGATGTGAAATACGGGAAGCGGGTGCACATACTTCCTATTGATGACACAGTTGAAGGGATTACAGGAAACTTGTTTGACGCCTTCTTGAAACGTGAGACCTCTATCACTCTAATTTTCTATTGTAAAGCTGTTTGACAGAAATTTCTGCTCTTTTTGTGATGGCCCAAGTCAGTTAAACTCCATTTTTTTTTGCCTAGCATTGCCATACCCTTATTTAAGTGAAACTTTTTACAACTTTATTTAAGAGTAGAGAGATAATTTTGGTGGACGCTCACATACCTTTCTCAGTTTTTTTGACTACTAACTGCTAATTTTCCAAGTCTATCATGATACATTAATTCACTGTACCTTATGCTGCACTTGGTATGCCTTTGTTTAGTTGGGATGATCTACTTAGTTGCATCCAAGAACCTTTCACTAATATTGTCTTTGTCTTGTGCTTTTCAGCATACTTCCTTGAAGCTTACCGTCCTTTGAGAAAGGGAGACCTTTTCCTTGTGAGGGGTGGAATGAGAAGTGTGGAGTTCAAAGTTATAGAGACTGACCCGGCAGAGTATTGCATTGTTGCACCAGACACTGAGATCTTCTGTGATGGTGAGCCTGTTAAGAGGGAGGACGAGGAGAGGCTTGACGATGTTGGCTACGATGATGTTGGTGGAGTCAGGAAGCAAATGGCCCAGATCAGAGAACTGGTTGAACTCCCACTGCGTCACCCTCAACTTTTCAAGTCTATCGGTGTTAAGCCTCCAAAGGGCATATTGCTGTTTGGACCACCTGGCTCCGGCAAGACCCTTATTGCGAGGGCTGTTGCTAATGAGACGGGTGCATTCTTCTTTCTGATCAATGGCCCAGAAATTATGTCCAAGTTAGCAGGAGAAAGTGAGAGCAATCTCAGGAAGGCATTTGAAGAAGCAGAGAAGAATGCACCATCAATCATCTTCATTGATGAGATTGATTCAATAGCCCCAAAGAGAGAGAAGACCAATGGAGAAGTTGAAAGGCGTATTGTGTCTCAGCTGTTGACCCTTATGGATGGGCTTAAGTCCCGTGCGCATGTTATTGTTATGGGTGCTACAAACCGCCCAAACAGTATTGATCCTGCTCTCAGAAGATTTGGTAGGTTTGATCGTGAGATTGACATTGGAGTCCCTGATGAAGTTGGCCGTCTTGAAGTTCTCAGGATCCACACCAAAAACATGAAGTTAGCTGAAGATGTGAGTGATCTTTTAACTCGTGATTTTCTCGTTTGACCGAACCTGTTCATCATTGTGCTTTCTAATTGTATTGCAGGTTGAACTGGAACACATTTCACGAGACACCCATGGGTATGTTGGTGCTGATCTTGCTGCTCTTTGTACTGAGGCTGCTCTTCAGTGCATTCGTGAGAAGATGGATATTATAGATCTTGAGGATGAGACCATAGATGCTGAGATACTGAATTCTATGGCTGTGACAAACGACCATTTCAAGACCGCACTAACGACAAGCAACCCATCTGCTCTCCGTGAAACTGTGAATACTTGGCACTTTGTCCTATGTCGATTTTATATGTATATAATTGTTGTTTGAACATGTTTTAAGGTCTTACCTTATATTTATCTTTTGTAAATCAGGTTGTTGAAGTTCCCAATGTCTCTTGGGAAGATATCGGTGGTCTGGAGAATGTCAAGCGGGAATTGCAGGAGGTATATTACTGCTCCTTAGTTTATCAAATGTTCTTAAATTTGCTCTGTTCTAGCTGTAACTTGTGTGTATAACATATATATGAAATTGTTGCAGACTGTCCAATACCCTGTGGAGCATCCAGAGAAATTCGAGAAGTTTGGCATGTCTCCTTCCAAAGGTGTTCTGTTCTATGGTCCTCCTGGCTGTGGTAAAACCTTGTTGGCCAAGGCCATTGCAAATGAGTGCCAGGCTAACTTCATCAGTATCAAGGGACCTGAGCTGCTGACCATGTGGTTTGGTGAGAGCGAGGCTAATGTGCGTGAGATCTTTGACAAGGCTAGAGGGTCAGCACCATGTGTCCTCTTCTTTGATGAGCTTGACTCTATTGCCACCCAGGTCAGCCTCTCCCCCCTCCTTGTTACTATGTTCCACTGTTGTATTTCTTAATGGCTGATAACTCTTAACCATGATATTACAGAGAGGAAGCAGCGTCGGCGATGCTGGAGGTGCAGCTGATAGAGTGCTGAACCAACTGCTGACTGAGATGGATGGCATGAACGCCAAGAAAACTGTCTTCATCATTGGTGCTACCAACAGGCCAGACATCATCGACCCTGCCCTGCTTAGGCCAGGGCGTCTTGATCAGCTTATCTACATCCCTCTTCCTGATGTCGAGTCGAGGCACCAGATCTTCAAAGCTTGCCTCAGGAAGTCTCCTCTGGCCAAGGATATTGATCTGAGTGCTCTGGCCAAGTACACCCAAGGGTTCAGCGGTGCTGATATCACGGAAATTTGCCAGCGTGCTTGCAAATACGCCATCAGGGAGAACATCGAGAAGGTACCAGCAATTTTCTGTGGATTGACCTGCAGTATTTAGTTTTCTGCCATCTGTTTTTATACTAGTTGTCTAATGAAACTCATCCTTCCAGGACATCGAGAGGGAGAGGAGGAGGAAGGACAACCCTGAAGCCATGGAGGAGGATGAGGTGGATGAGGTCGCTGAGATCAGGGCTGCTCACTTCGAGGAGTCGATGAAGTATGCACGAAGGAGTGTGAGCGATGCCGACATCCGCAAGTACCAGGCCTTTGCCCAGACTCTGCAGCAGTCTCGTGGTTTCGGCAGTGAGTTCCGGTTCCCTGATCAGCCGGCCGCGGGCGCCGCCTCTTCTGCTGCCGCCGACCCTTTTGCATCCGCTGCCGCAGCAGCTGAAGATGACGACTTATATAGCTAAATTCTCGTTGTTGTGCCCTTCACTTACCCGTGATTTCCTTCGTATACTGTTATGTTTTGCTCTGGTATGCAAGACACGGTCAAACTATGTACTTAAAATTATTATTGGGATGCACTGATATTCGTTACCTGCTGGTTATTTGCAGCTGTATCTTTTCATCCGCCATACTATGTTGCTTTGCATCTTCTTAATTGAGTGGGTAAAGATCAAATCTGTTTATCAAAGTGCTTCTCTGATTGCTCAAGATATCTCTTTTCAACTGAGGAACAATTCAATATCATTTCGTTCCATTTTAGTAAAAGAGTGAAGGATATTCCATTAATAATGCTAAAAGGGGAATCCTTAGGTTATCTACAATGGGAGGTGCTTATCTAGACGCTTAGACAGAATAAAATAAATACCAGAAAAATTAAAAAGCGCTAAGCGTTGTCTGCTCCAATGCAAGGCGCTAACCAGGGGCGCTAAATTAACGGGAAAAAAATAGCGCCTCGTCTCAGGCCGTGAAGGAAAGGGCCTAGCGCTCGGCTCCTTTTGCGTCGAGGAAGCAGCCGATGCTAGGATTGAGCGACGCACTGCCGATTGGCCCGGGAATAAATCCTGGCGCCCGGCTGCTGGCGTCCGCGTTGAAGATGCCCTTATCAGCCTCGCTTCTCGAACTGTTTTTGGGCAGGATTAGAGCAGTTGGCTTAAAGTTACTCCCTCCTTCCATCTATATAGAATCTAATGTGTTTTTTGAGGCTAACTTTGACCAAATGTTAAATCAATAATAAATGACATGCAACTTACATAAAGCACACCGTTAAATTCGTGTGTGAAAGGAGCTTTCAATGATATAATTTTCACATTGTGCATGTCATATACTATTAATCTTGTCAATAGTCAAAGGCGGTCTTAAAAACGCATTAGGCCCTATATAGATGGAAGGAGGGAGTATGTGGTTTTGCCCCTTTTTACGTTTTTTTGTACTGACAGGCTGGCCTGGAAAATATTATCAGGGACCTTAGCCCCTGGTCCTCTTTGCTGGCGAAAAATTTCGCGCTCCTCATCTCCGTCTTCGGCGGATCAAGCCGCGGTATTGGCGGCCAAGTTGGTCCTCCGACCAAGCGCGCGCTCCGGCCACAACGTCGAGGCCGGAAGGGCACGTGGAGGTCGGCGGGCAAGACGTGTGGGCAGGTTGATGGACTCTGCCGCCGAGCACACGATGGCGAACAATGTAGAGGGGTTCTTAGGGCTGAGCACGAGCTCGCGTGGGCACGCCGTCAAGCACTACCTGTTTGTATATTTAGAATTAGGATCCTCTCTATTTAGATAGACCCCATCCATCAGATTCTTGAAATAAGCGGTGACGACTGACGAACCCTAGAGAGGGGATCGATCACGCAGGAAAGGGAGTCAGGGTGAGGGAGGAAGCAGATAGGTGAGTAGCAGAGGAGGAAGGGGATGAGAGAGTTCAAATCGCATTTCATTTCCTGCCAGTCTAGTTTGCGGTCACTGCTTAAGTACAAGTCCACACCCAACACACGCTGGCCACACGCAGCCCACTACACCCACTGGGCTTCGGCCCATGTGCTCTCATCCCCTATCTTGTCCACTGATGCATTCGTATCAGCTGTGACATTCACCCCTCCTTGAGCGGAAGCGTCGTCTTCATCCCAGCAAGGAGCCGTCGGGTATCGGTGACGCAACACGGTGTAGTCTTCCCAGGTTGCAGAGTCTGGCGAAAGTGAAGACCACTGGACTTGAACCTGTAGCACCAAAGGAGTCACCTTTCTTGACGAGGCGACGGGCGAGGATGGTAGTAGGCTGCAATGGAGCAGCAGTGAGGTCTGGAGTGCGTGGTAGCTCTGAGAAGACCGGAGAGTAGTCTGGTGTGAACGGCTTGAGCGGGGATACATGAAAGACTGGATGGATGCGGCTATCCTCCAGAAGTTCCAGCTTGTATGCCATGGTGCCGATGCGCTGCTCAACGGTGAATGGCCCAAAGAACTTGTATGCCAACTTGGGACATGGGCGGTTGGCGACAGTTGATTGAATGTAGGGTTGAAGCTTGAGCAGAACCTGTTCTCCCACTTGAAAGGAACGCTCCGAGCGGTGCTTGTGTGCCTTCTGCTTGCACCGATTCTGCACGCGCGTGAGCTGGGCACGCAGCCTTGTGTTGTGTGTCGCCCAGTCCAACTCTGTTCCCGCATCTTCAGGTAAGTTGGTGGCCAAGGCAGGCAAGCCTCCCATATTTGGTTCCTGTCCATATAAGGCTTGAAATGGTGAAGTATTAAGTGAATGGTAGGTTGTGTTGTACTAGAACTCCGCGGTTAACAGCCACTTGCGTCATTGCTTTGGTGTCTCGTGGGCAGCACAACAAATGTACATTTCAAGGCATTGGTTCACCCGCTCACTTTGCCCATCGGTCTGAGGATGGTAGGCCGTAGAGTAGCTCAATTTGGTACCAACATCATCAAGAATTGCCCGCCACATTTTGCTGGTGAAAACACTATCTCTGTCCTAGACGATGGAATGTGGCACCCCGTGCAACTTGATGATGTTGTCCCAGAAGGCACGCGCGACAGAAGTAGCAGTGTACGGGTGATGGAGTGGCACAAAGTGCGCGTACTTGGTGAACCGGTCGACGACGACCATGATCACCTCGTATCCGTCGGAAGCCGGCAGGCCGTCGATGAAGTCCATCGTCAAATCCTGCCACGGCTGTGTGGGTATTGGTAGTGGCTGAAGCAGACCCGGGGTCCGGATATGTTCAGACTTCGCATGTTGGCAAACTGCACACTGTCTCACAAAATCTTCCACGGCCGGTTTGAGGCCGCACCAAGTAAAATGTTTCTTGAGGCGTTGATAGGTGGCCATGACTCCTGAATGTCCTCCCATCGCGCTCGCGTGGAACACACTAATCAGCTTAGTCTGCAGGGCAGTGTTCGCCCCGATCCATAGTTTGCCATGATGGCGAATCACGTCGTGTTGTAGCTCGTAACCTTGGCCGTCTGGACTGCAAAGGGCCAAACGCTGCAACATGGCTTGTGCCTCTGTATCTGTCTCATAAGAGTTAGCGACCTCTTGAAGCCATTGGGGCTGACAGACGGACAGTGTGTCGACGAACAGTAAGTGACCGACGTGGGACAAGGCATCTGTCGCGCCGTTGTCTTGGCCCCGGCGATATTTGAAGGAGAACTGTAACCCCACCATCTTTGACATAGCCTTGCGTTGAAGCTCTGTTTCCAACTGTTGATCCCCCAAGCTACACAAACTTTTGTGATCGGTGACAATGACAAAGGGGGCTCTCTGCAGATAGGCACGCCATTTATCAACGGCCATGATGACAGCGAGAAACTATTTCTCGTAGATGGAGAGGCGCTGATTGCGGACCCCCAACGCCTTGCTGAGGTAGGCCATGAGTGACCATCTTGGACTAACACCGCGCCTACCCCGGTGTCGCAAGCATCTGTTTCGATGGAGAACGGGCGCGAAAAATCTGGCAGTGCCAAGACATGGGCATTGATCATAGCTTGCTTGTGTAGGTCGAAGGCGACTTGGGCTTGTTCAGACCAGAGAAATCCTTTCTTGGTGAGCAACTAAGTGAGGGGCTTGGCGATGATCCCATATCTTGGAACGAACTTGCGATAGTAGCTAGTGAGACCGAGGAATCCCCGCAGCTCCGTGGCATTTGTTGGTGTAGGCCACAGACACATGGCGCTGGTCTTGCTGGCATCCGTTGCCACGCCCTCCTTGGAGATCACATGTCCAAGGTATTCAATGCGAGGCTGGGCAAATGAGCACTTGGATTCCTTGGCGTACAATTGATGTGTTGGGGAACGTAGTAATTTCAAAAAAATTCCTACGCATTCGCAAGATCATGGTGATGCATAGCAACGAGGGGAGAGTGTGATCTACGTACCCTAGTAGATCGACAACGGAAGCGTTTGGTTGATGTAGTCGTACGTCTTCACGGCCCAACTGATCAAGCACCGAAACTACGGCACCTCCGAGTTTTAGCACACGTTCAGCTCGATGACGATCCCCAGACTCCGATCCAGCAAAGTGTCGGGGAAGAGTTCTGTCAGCATGACGGCGTGGTGACGATCTTGATGTACTACTGTCGCAGGGCTTCGCCTAAGCACCGCTACAATATTATCGAGGACTATGGTGGCAGGGGGTGCCGCAGACGGCTAAGAATAAGATCACGTGGATCAACTTGTGTGTCTCTGGGGTTCCCCTGCCTCCGTATATAAAGGATCAAGGGGGGGGGGTGCGGCCGGCCAAGGAGAGGCGCGCCAGGAGGAGTCCTACTCCCTCTGGGAGTAGGATTCCCCCCCCCCAATCCTAGTTGGAATAGGATTCGTGGAGGGGGAAAAGAGAGAGGGGGGCCGGCCCCCTCTCCTTGTCCTATGCGGATCAAGGGAGGGGAGGGGCGCGCGGCCCATCTTGTGCTGCCCCTTCTCTTTTCCACTAAAGCCCACTATGGCCCATATAGCTCTCGGGGGGTTCCGGTAACCTCCCGGTACTCCGGTAAAATCCCGATTTCACCCGGAACACTTCAGATATCCAAACATAGGCTTCCAATATATCAATCTTTATGTCTCGACCATTTCAAGACTCCTCGTCATGTCCGTGATCACATCCGGGACTCCGAACAACCTTCGGTACATCAAAACGTATAAACTCATAATATAACTGTCATCGAAACCTTAAGCGTGCGGACCCTACAGGTTCGAGAACAATGTAGACATGACCGAGACACGTCTCCGGTCAATAACCAATAGCGGGACCTGGATGCCCATATTGGCTCCTACATATTCTACGAAGATCTTTATCGGTCAGACCGCATAACAACATACGTTGTTCCCTTTGTCATCGGTATGTTACTTGCCCGAGATTCGATCGTCGGTATCCAATACCTAGTTCAATCTCGTTACCGGCAAGTCTCTTTACTCGTTTCGTAATACATCATCTCGCAACTAGCTCATTAGTTGCATTGCTTGCAAGGCTTTAAGTGATGTGCATTACCGAGAGGGCCCAGAGATACCTCTCCGACATTCGGAGTGACAAATCCTAATCTCGAAATACGCCAACCCAACATGTACCTTTGGAGACACCTGTAGAGCTCCTTTATAATCACCCAGTTACGTTGTGACGTTTGGTAGCACACAAAGTGTTCCTCCGGCAAACGGGAGTTGCATAATCTCATAGTCATAGGAACATGTATAAGTCATGAAGAAAGCAATAGCAACATACTAAACGATCGGGTGCTAAGCTAATGGAATGGGTCATGTCAATCAGATCATTCAACTAATGATGTGATCCTGTTAATCAAATAACAACTCTTTGTCCATGGTTAGGAAACATAACCATCTTTGATTAACGAGCTAGTCAAGTAGAGGCATACTAGTGACACTCTGTTTGTCTATGTATTCACACATGTATTATGTTTCCGGTTAATACAATTCTAGCATGAATAATAAACATTTATCATGATGTAAGGAAATAAATAATAACTTTATTATTGCCTCTAGGGCATATTTCCTTCAGTCTCCCACTTGCACTAGAGTCAATAATCTAGATCACATCGCCATGTGATTTAACATCAATAGTTCACATCTTTATGTGATTGGTTCACATCTCCATGTGACTAACACCCAAAGGGTTTACTAGATTCAATAATCTAGTTCACATCGCTATGTGATTAAGACCCAAAAAATGATCATGTTTTGCTTGTGAGAGAAGTTTAGTCAACGGGTCTGCCACATTCAGATCCGCATGTATTTTGCAAATTTCTATGTCAACAATGGTCTGCATGGAGCTACTCTAGCTAATTGCTCCCACTTTCAATATGTATCCAGATTGAGACTTAGAGTCATCTGGATCAGTGTCAAAACTTGCATCGACGTAACCCTTTACGACGAACCTTTTGTCACCTCCGTAATCAAGAAACATATCCTTATTCCAGTAAGGATAATTTTGACCGCTGTCCATTGATCTACTCCTAGATCACTATTGTACTCCCTCTCTTAACACAGTGTATGGTATACTATAGATCTGGTACATAGCATGGCATACTTTATAGAACCTATGACTGAGGCATAGGGAATGACTTTCATTCTCTTTCTATCTTCTGCCGTGGTCGGGCTTTGAGTCTTACTCAACTTCACACCTTGTAACACAGGCAAGAAACTTTTTCTTTGACTGTTCCATTTTGAACTACTTCAAAAACTTGTCAAGGTATGTACTCATTGAAAAAACTTATCAAGCGTCTTGATCTATCTCTATAGATCTTGATACTCAATATGTAAGCAGCTTCACCGAGGTCTTTCTTTGAAAAATTCCTTTCAAACACTCCTTTATGCTTTGCAAAATAATTCTACATTATTTCCGATCAACAATATGTCATTCATATATACTTATCAAAAATGTTGTAGCGCTCCCACTCACTTTCTTGTAAATACAGGCTTCACCGCAAGTCTGTATAAAACTATATACTTTGATCAACTTATCAAAGCGTATATTCCAACTCCGAGATGCTTGCACCAGTCCATAAATGGATCGCTGGAGCTTGCATATTTTGTTAGCACCTTTAGGATTGACAAAACCATCTTTTTGCATCACATACAACTCTTCTTTAATAAATCCATTAAGGAATGCAGTTTTGTTTATCCATTTGCCAGATTTCATAAAATGCGGCAATTGCTAACATGATTCGGACAGACTTAAGCATAGATACGAGTGAGAAACTCTCATCGTAGTCAACACCTTGAACTTGTCAAAAACCTTTTGCGACAATTCTAGCTTTGTAGATAGTAACACTACTATCCGTGTCCGTCTTCCTTTTGAAGATCCATTTATTATCAATGGCTTGCCGATCCTCGGGCAAGTCCACCAAAGTCCACACTTTGTTCTCATACATGGATCCTATCTCAGATTTCATGGCCTCAAGCCATTTATCGGAATCTAGGCTCATCATCGCTTCCTCATAGTTTGTAGGTTCGTCATGGTCAAGTAACATGACCTCCAGAATAGGATTACCGTACCACTCTGGTGCGGATCTCACTCTGGTTGACCTACGAGGTTTGGTAGTAACTTGATCCGAAGTTACATGATCATCATCATTATCTTCCTCACTAATTGATGCAGGAGTCACAGGAATAGATTTCTGTGATGAACTACTTTCCAATTATGGAGCAGGTACAGTTACCTCATCAAGTTCTACTTTCCTCCCACTCACTTCTTTCGAGAGAAACTCCTTCTCCAGAAAGTTTCCGAATTTAGCAACAAAAGTCTTGCCTTTGGATCTGTGATAGAAGGTGTACCCAACAGTAACTTTTGGGTATCCTATGAAGACACACTTTTTCGATTTGGGTTTGAGCTTATCAGGATGAAACTTTTTCACATAAGCTTTGCAACCCCAAACTTTGAGAAATGAAAACTTTGGTTTCTTGCCAAACCACAGTTCATACGGTGTCGTCTCAACAGATTTAGATGGTGCCCTTTTAACGTGAATGCAGCTGTCTCTAATGCATAACCCCAAAATGATAGTGGTAGATCGGTAAGAGACATCATAGATTGCACTATATCCAATAAAGTACAGTTATGACGTTCGGACACACCATTATGCTGTGGTGTTCCATGTGGCATGAGTTTGTGATACTATTCCACATTGTTTTAATTGAAGACCAAACTCGTAACTCAAATATTTGTCTCTATGATCAGATCGTAGAAACTTTATTTTCTTGTCATGATGATTTTCCACTTCACTCTGAAATTCTTTGAACTTTTCAAAGGTTTCAGACTTATGTTTCATCAAGTAGATATACCCATATCTGCTCAAATCATCTGTGAAGTTCAGAAAATAACGATACTTGCCGTGAGCCTTAACATTCATCGGACCGCATACATCAGTATGTATTATTTCCAATAAGTCAGTTGCTCGCTCCGGAGAACGGAGTCTTAGTCATCTTGCCCATGAGGCATGGTTCACAAGCATCAAGTGATTCATAATAAAGTGATTCCAAAATCCCATCAGCATGGAGTTTCTTCATGCGCTTTACACCAATATGACCTAAATGGCAGTGCCACAAATAAGTTGCACTATCATTATTAACTTTGCATCTTTTGGTTTCAATATTATGATTATGTGTATCACTACGATCGAGATCCAACGAACTATTTTCATTGGGTGTGTAACCATATAAGGTTTTATTCATGTAAACAGAACAACAATTTATTCTCTTACTTAAATGATAACCGTATTACAATAAACATGATCAAATCATATTCATGCTCAACGCAAACACCAAATAACACTTATTTAGGTTCAACACTAATCCCGAAAGTATAGGGAGTGTGCGATGATGATCATATCAATTTTGGAACCACTTCCAACACACATCGTTACTTCACCCTTAACTAGTCTCTGTTTATTCTGCAACTCCCGTTTTGAGTTACTACTCTTAGCAACTGAACTAGTATCAAATACTGAGGGGTTGCTATAAACACTAGTAAAGTACACATCAATAACATGTATATCAAATATACTTATGTTCACTTTGCCATCCTTTTTATCCGCCAATCACTTGGGGTAGTTCTGCTTCCAGTGACCAGTCCCTTTGCAGTAGAAGCACTTAGTCTCAGGCTTAGGATCAGACTTGGGCTTCTTCACTTGAGCAGCAACTTGCTTGTCGTTCTTCTTGAAGTTCCCCTTCTTCCCTTTGCCCTTTTCTTGAAACTAGTGGTCTTGTCAACCATCAACACTTGATGTTTTTCTTGATTTCTACCTTCGTTGATTTCAGCATCACGAAGAACTTGGGAGTTGTTTCCGTTATCCCTTGCATATTATAGTTCATCACGAAGTTCTACTAACTTGGTGATGGTGACTAGAGAATTCTGTCAATCACTATCTTATCTGGAAGATTAACTCTCACTTGATTCAAGCGATTGTAGTACCCAGACAATCTGAGCACATGCTCACTAGTTGAGTGATTCTCCTCCATCTTTTAGCTATAGAACTTGTTGGAGACTTCATATCTCTCAACTCAGGTATTTGCTTGAAATATTAACTTCAACTCCTGGAACATCTCATATGGTCCATGACGTTCAAAACGTCTTTGAAGTCCCGATTCTAAGCCATTAAGCATGGTGCACTAAACTATCAAGTAGTCATCATATTGAGCTAGCCAAACATTCATAACGTCTGCATCTGCTCCTGCAATAGGTCTGTCACCTAGCGGTGCATCAAGGACATAATTTTTCTGTGCAGCAATGAGGATAAACCTCAGATCACGGATCCAATCCGCATCATTGCTACTAACATCTTTCAACACAATTTTCTCTAGGAACATATCAAAATAAACATAGGGAAGCAACAACGCGAGCTATTGATCTACAACATAATTTGCAAAATACTACCAGGACTAAGTTCATGATAAATTTAAGTTCAGTTTAATCATATTACTTAAGAACTCCCACTTAGATAGACATCCCTCTAATCCTCTAAGTGATCACATGGTCCAAATCAACTAAACCATGTCCGATCATCACGTGAGATGGAGTAGTTTCATTGGTGAACATGACTATGTTGGTCATATCTACTATATGATTCACGCTCGACCTTTCGGTCTCCGTGTTCCGAGGCCATATCTGTATATGCTTGGCTCATCAAGTATAACCTGAGTATTCCGCGTGTGCAACTGTTTTGCACCCGTTGTATTTGAACGTAGAGCCTATCACACCCGATCATCACGTGGTGTCTCAGCACGAAGAGCTTTCGCAATGGTGCATACTCAGGGAGAACACTTCTTGATAATTAGTGAGAGATCATCTTATAATGCTACCGTCAATCAAAGCAAGATAAGATGCATAAAATATAAACATCACATGCAATCAATATAAGTGATATGATATGGCCATCATCATCTTGTGCCTGTGATCTCCATCTCCGAAGCACCGTCATGATCACCATCGTCACCGACGCGACACCTTGATCCCCATCGTAGTATCGTTGTCGTCTCGCCAATCTTATGCTTCCACGACTATCGCTACCACTTAGTGCTAAAGTAAAGCATTACAGCGTGATTGCATTGCATACAATAAAGCGACAACCATATGGCTCCTGCAAGTTGCCGATAACTCGGTTACAAAACATGATCATCTCATACAATAAAATTTAGCATCATGTCTTGACCATATCACATCACAACATGCCCTGCAAAAACAAGTTAGACGTCCTCTACTTTGTTGTTGCAAGTTTTACGTGGCTGCAACGGGCTTAAGCAAGAACCAATCTTACCTACGCATCAAAACCACAACGATAGTTTGTCAAGTTGGTGCTGTTTTAACCTTCGCAAGGACCGGGTGTAGCCACACTTGGTTCAACTAAAGTTAGAGAAACTGTCACCCGCAAGCCACCTATGTGCAAAGCACGTCGGGAGAACCGGTCTCGCGTAAGCGTACGCGTAATGTCGGTCCGGGCCGCTTCGTCCAACAATACCGCCGAACCAAAGTATGACATGCTGGTAAGCAGTATGACTTATATCACCCACAACTCACTTGTGTTCTACTCGTGCACATAACATCAAACCATAAAAACCTAGGCTCTGATACCACTGTTGGGGAACGTAGTAATTTCAAAAAATTTCCTACGCACACGCAAGATCATGGTGATGCATAGCAATGAGGGGAGAGTGTGAGCTACGTACCCTAGTAGATCGACAACGAAAGCGTTTGGTTGATGTAGTCGTACGTCTTCACGGCCCAACCGATCAAGCACCGAAACTACGGCACCTCCGAGTTTTAGCACACGTTCAGCTCGATGACGATCCCCGGACTCCGATCCAGCAAAGTGTCGGGGAAGAGTTCCGTCAGCACGACGGCGTGGTGACGATCTTGATGTACTACTGTCGCAGGGCTTCGCCTAAGCACTACAACGGTATGATCGAGGTGGAATTTGGTGGCAGGGGGCACCGCACACGGCTAAGGAACGATCTCAAGGATCAACTTGTGTGTCTATGGGGTGCCCCCTGCCCCCGTATATAAAGGAGCAGGGGGAGGGGTTCGGCCGGCCAGGGAGAGGGGCGCAGGAGGAGTCCTACTCCTACCGGGAGTAGGACTCCTCCCCAATCCTATTCCTAATAGGATTCTCCAAAGAGAAGAGAGAAAGAGGGGGGCCGGCCCCTTCTCCTAGTCCTAATAGGATTAGGGAAGGGGGGAGGCGCGCCGAGACATGACCGAGACACGTTTCCAGTCAATAACCAATAGCGGGACCTGGATGCCCATATTGGCTCCTACATATTCTACGAAGATCTTTATCGGTCAGACCGCATAACAACATACGTTGTTCCCTTTGTCATCGGTATGTTACTTGCCCGAGATTCGATCGTCGGTATCCAATACCTAGTTCAATCTCGTTACCGGCAAGTCTCTTTACTCGTTTCGTAATACATCATCTCGCAACTAACTCATTAGTTGCATTGCTTGCAAGGCTTTAAGTGATGTGCATTACCGAGAGGGCCCAGAGATACCTCTCCGACATTCGGAGTGACAAATCCTAATCTCAAAATACGCCAACCCAACATGTACCTTTGGAGACACCTGTAGAGCTCCTTTATAATCATCCAGTTACGTTGTGACATTTGGTAGCACACAAAGTGTTCCTCCGGCAAACGGGAGTTGCATAATCTCATAGTCATAGGAACATGTATAAGTCATGAAGAAAGCAATAGCAACATACTAAACGATCGGGTGCTAAGCTAATGGAATGGGTCATGTCAATCAGATCATTCAACTAATGATGTGATCCCATTAATCAAATAACAACTCTTTGTCCATGGTTAGGAAACATAACCATCTTTGATTAACGAGCTAGTCAAGTAGAGGCATACTAGTGACACTCTGTTTGTCTATGTATTCACACATGTATTATGTTTCCGGTTAATACAATTCTAGCATGAATAATAAACATTTATCATGATATAAGGAAATAAATAATAACTTTATTATTGCCTCTAGGGCATATTTCCTTCATGATGTTGTCGCAAGATGGTCAACACCGTGCGCAAGTGCTCGACATGTTCCTGCAAGCTGGTATGACTGAACACTAGAATGTCATCTAGAAAACTTATGACATACTTACGGCTCGGGTCAGAGAGTACGACATTCATGATGCATTGGAAGGTTGGAGGTCCATTGGTGACTCCGAACGGCATCATGTGGAACTCGAAGTGCCCGTGATGAGTTTTGAAGGCCGTCTTTTCTTCATCACCTTCTCGCATATGGATCTGATGATAACCTGAATGCAAATCAATCTTGGAGAAGAATGCCGCACCCGCCAATTCATCCAGTAGCTCATCAATAACCGGAAGGGGAAATTTGTTCTTGATGGTGACGGCGTTCAATCTTCGATAATCCATGCAGAATCGCCATGATCCATCCTTTTTCTTGACCAAGAGGACCGGCGCAGCAAACAGGCTCATGCTATGGGTGATGAGGCCCTTGCGGAGCATTTCAGCAACCCATCGCTCGGTTTTGTCTTTTTGTAGTGCCGAGTACCGGTATGGTCTGCAGTTGATTGGTGCTATCTCCGGTTCCAGGGTGATGGCGTGATCGTATTGTCGATGAGCAGGTAATGTGGTTGGCTCCTCAAAGACATCACGAAAGTCTGTCAGGACCCGTTGGATTATCGGGGGAATTGGTTCCTCTTGGTTTGATGCGGGGGCCTGAATCTCCAACAGAGCCGCGCCTCATATTTCGTTGGCCTCCTGTAATTCCCAAAGTGTAGCAGCATCCATTGCGGCTAGCGTAGGCTGCTCCTCCGTGCGCACACCGAACAACTGTACCGCGACTCCCTCCTTGACGAATTCCATTGATTTCAGATTCCAATCACACTTCATTGGGCTGTGCTGAGTGAGCCAATCGACTCCCAGGACGGCATAGTACACGCCCAACTCTAACAGGCGCATATCGGTGGCAAATTCATGTCCTTGAATGGTCGAACAAAGCTGGGGTGCCATGCCTGTGCAGGTCAACCGTTGGCCGTTGGCGACGCGAACGGCCACTGCCGGCATCTTGGTTGTCGGAGCTGCAACGCGCTCTGCAAAAGCCGTGCTAACGAAACTTTGTGTACTGCCAAAGTCGACGAGTAACAACATTGACTGTCCGCCCATAGTAGCGCGAAGCCTGATTGTTTCTGCCACTTCCGTGCCTTCCACAACGTGCGCTGACAGGAGGCAGCACGCGGCGTCAGCCACCACTGGTTCGTCCAACAATTCCAGAGCTCGCACGACATCATCTGACAGGACTTCTCCATACTCCCCAACCTTAATGGTCAGTAACTGAGCTGATCGCTTGCACTGATGCTCCCTGGAGTACTTCTCGCCACAGCGGAAACACATGCCATGTTAGCGCCTGTAATCCCGTAACTGTCGTTCTTTGCCGAAGTCATCTGCCGTTGGTTTGGCTGTTGCGATCGGTTTTGGTGGGTTTCCCGCTGGCAAAATGGTTGCAGCTGCCGGTGGGCGTCCCTGAGTTGGTGTAGAGTAGGGTAGTGGAGGCGGTCGACCTGCCGGTAATGGCCGTGACTTGGGGTGCAGATTCACGAGCTCCTCTTCTTGAATTCTTGCAAAAACTATTGCACGGGTGATGTTGTTGGGTGCTTGAAGGAGTACAGCAGCGCGCAACTCATCCTTAAGGCCCATCAGAAATTGTGTAACAAAGAATTTGGGACTTAGGGTTACATCCAGGGCCAGCAAATTGTACATGAGAACCTCAAATTGTTGTGTGTACTCCAGCACGCTCCCAGTCTGCCGCAATCGCCAGAGGTTGTGCATCAGGGACTCAAATTCATCCGGTCCAAACTCCTCCTCAATCGCGTGCCTGAACATATCCCAGCGGAGAATCGGATTCTGCTGCCGAAATGCGCGTAACCAAAGGGCAGCGTGCCCCTCCACATAGAGCGCTGCGGTGGTCACCCAATTGCGTTCGGGCACGCGGTAGAGCTCAAAATAAGCCAGGCATCGATCCAGCCAGACGCGCGGGTACTCCCCATCGAAGCGAGGGAAATTGTGTTTTGGTGGCTTGGTGAAGTAACCCTCTCATGGTTGTTGGTGGTGAGCGCGCTCTGGTGGTGGCAACTGCTCTGGTACTGGAAGCAGGGTGCTACCTCTTGAGCACTGCGTTGGATTTCCTTGAAGAGGAAAGGATGATGCAGCAAAGTAGCGGAAGTATTTCCCTCAATTTTTGAGAACCAAGGTATCAATCCAGTAGGAGGCTACGCGCGAGTCCCTCATACATGCACAAAACAAATAACTCCTCGCAACCAACGCGATAAGGGGTTGTCACTCCCTTCACGATCACTTACGAGAGTGAGATCTGATAGATATGATAAGATAATATTTTTTGGTATTTTTGTGACAAAGATGCAAAGTAAAAATAAAAGCAAAGGAAATAACTAAGTATTGGAACATTAATATGATGAAGATAGACCCGGGGGCCATAGGTTTCACTAGTGGCTTCTCTCCAGAGCATAAGTATTCTACGGTGGGTGAACGAATTACTGTTGAGCAATTGACAGAATTGAGCATAGTTATGAGAATATCTAGGTATGATCATGTATATAGGCATCACGTCTGAGACAAGTAGACCGACTCATGCCTGCATCTACTACTATTACTCCACTCATTGACCGCTATCCAGCATGCATCTAGAGTATTAAGTTCATGAAAACAGAGTAACGCCTTAAGCAAGATGACATGATGTAGAGGGATAAATTCAGGCAATATAATAAAAACCCCATCTTGTTATCCTCAATGGCAACAATACAATACGTGCCTTGCTGCCCCTACTGTCACTGGGAAAGGACACCGCAAGATTGAACCCAAAGCTAAGCACTTCTCCCATTGCAAGAAAGATCAATCTAGTAGGCCAAACCAAACTTATAATTCGAAGAGACTTGCAAAGATAACCAATCATACATAAAAGAATTCCGAGAAGATTCAAATATTGTTCATAGATAATCTTGATCATAAACCCACAATTCATCGGTCTCAACAAACGCACCGCAAAAAGAAGATTACATCGAATAGATCTCCACAAGAGAGGGGGAGAACATTGTATTGAGATCCAAAAAGAGAGAAGAAGCCATCTAGCTAATAACTATGGACCCGAAGGTCTGAGGTAAACTACTCACACTTCATCGGAGAGGCTATAGTGTTCATGTAGAAACCCTCCGTGATGGATGCCCCCTCCGGCGGAGCTCCGAAACAGGCCCCAAGATGGGATCTCGTGGATATAGAAAGTTGCGGCGGTGGAATTAGGGTTTTGGCTCCGTATTTGATCATTTGGGGGTACGTAGGTATATATAGGAGGAAGGAGTACGTCGATGGAGCAACAAGGGGCCCACGAGGGTGGAGGGCGCGTGCGGGGGGGGGGGGGGGGTAGGCGCGCCCCCTACCTCGTGGCCTCCTCCTTTATTTCTTGACATAGGGTCCAAGTCTCCTGGGACATGTTCGGTGAGAAAATCACGTTCCCGAAGGTTTCATTCCGTTTGGGCTCCGTTTGATATTCCTTTTCTTCAAAACCCTAAAATAGGAAAAAAAAACAATTCTGGGCTGGGCCTCCGGTTAATAGGTTAGTCCCAAAAATAATATAAAAGTGGATAATAAAGCCTAATAATGTCCAAAACAGTAGATAATATAGCATGGAGCAATCAAAAATTATAGATACGTTGGAGATGTATCAAGCACCCCCAAGCTTAATTCCTGCTCGTCCTTGAGTAGGTAAATGATAAAAAAAGATAATTTTTGATGTGGAGTGCTACTTGGCATAATTTTAATGTAATTCTTCTTAATTGTGGTATGAATATTCAGATCCGAAAGATTCAAGATAAAAGTTCATATTGACATAAAAATAATAATACTTCAAGCATACTAACTAAGCAATTATGTCTTCTCAAAATAACATGGCCAAAGAAAGTTCATCCCTACAAAATCATATATTTTAGTCAAGCTCCATTTTCGTCACACAAGAATGCTCTCATCATGCACAACCCCGATGACAAGCCAAGCAATTGTTTCATACCTTAGTAATCTCAAACCTATAAATTTTCACGCAATATATGAGCGTGAGCCATGGATATATCACTATGGGTGGAATAGAATATGATTGGGGTTATGTGGAGAAGACAAAAAAGGAGAAAGTCTCACATCAATGAGGCTAATCAATGGGCTATGGAGATACCAATCGATTGATGTTAATGCAAGGAGTAGGGATTGCCATGCAACGGATGCACTAGAGCTAAAAATGTATGAAAGCTCAACAAAAGAAACTAAGTGGGTGTGCATCCAACTTGCTTGCTCACAAAGACCTAGGGCACTTCAGGAGGCCCATTGTTGGAATATACAAGCCAAGTTCTATAATGAAAAATTCCCACTAGTATATGAAAGTGACAACATAAGAGACTCTCTATCATGAAGATTATGGTGCTACTTTGAAGCACAAGTGTGGTAAAGGATAGTAGCATTGTCCCTTTTTTTATTTGGCCTTTCTTTTATTTTTTTATTTGGCCCCTTTTTTTGTGACAATGCTCTATTAATGATGATCATCACACTTCTATTTACTTACAACTTAAGAATTACAACTCGATACTTATAACAAGATATGACTCTATATGAATGCCTTCGGCGGTGTACCGGGATATGCAATGAACCAAGAGTGACATGTATGAAAGAATTATGAACGGTGGCTTTGCCACAAATACTATGTCAACTACATGATCATGCTAAGCAATATGACAATGATGAATGTGTCATGATAAACAGAATGGTGGAAAGTTGCATGGCAATATATCTCGGAATGGATATGGAAATGCCATAATAGGTAGGTATGGTGGTTGTTTTGAGGAAGATATAAGGAGGTTTATGTGTGAAAGAGAGTATCATATCACGGGGGTTGGATGTACCGGCGAAGTTTGCACCAACTCTCAATGTGAGAAAGGGCAATGCATGGTACCGAAGAGGCTAGCAATGATGGAAGGGTGAGAGTGCGTATAATCCATGGACTCAACATTAGTCATAAAGAACTCACATACTTATTGCAAAAATCTACAAGTCATCAAAAACCAAGCATTACGCGCATGCTCCTAGGGGGATAGATTGGTAGGAAAAGACCATCGCTCGTCCCCGACCGCCACTCATAAGGAGGACAATCAAAGAACACCTCATGTTTCAAATTTGTTACATGACATTTACCATACGTGCAGGCTACGGGACTTGCAAACTTCAACAGAAGCATTTCTCAAATTCACAACTACTCAACTAGCACGACTTTGATATTATTACCTCCATATCTCAAAACAATCATCAAGCATCAAACTTCTCTTAGTATTCAAAACACTCATAAGAATATTTTTACTAATCTTGAATACCTAGCATATTAGGATTATTTAAGCAAATTACCATGCTACTTAAGACTCTCAAAATAATCTAAGTTAAGCATGAGAGATCAATAGTTTCTATAAAAAATCCACCACCATGCTCTAAAAAGATATAAGTGAAGTACTAGAGCAAAACTATATAACTCAAAAAGATATAAGTGAAGCACATAGAGTATTCTAACAAATCATGTATGGCTCTCTCAAAATGTGTGTACAGCAAGGATGATTGTGGTAAACTAAAAAGAAAAGACTCAAATCATACAAGACGCTCCAAGCAAAACACATATCATGTGGTGAATAAAAATATAGCTCCAAGTAAAGTTACCGATAGAAGTAGACGAAAGAGGGGATGCCTTCCGGGGCATCCCCAAGCTTTGGCTTTTAGGTGTCCTTAGATTATCTTGGGGGTGCCATGGGCATACCCAAGCTTAGGCTCTTGCCACTCCTTGTTCCATAATCCATCAAATTTTTACCCAAAATTTGAAAACTTCACAACACAAAACTTAAAGTAGAAAATCTCGTGAGCTCCGTTAGCGAAAGAAAACAAAAGACCACTTCAACGTACTGTAATGAACTAATTATTTATTTATATTGGTGTTAAACCTACTGTATTCCAACTTCTCTATGGTTTATAAACTATTTTACTAGCCATAGATTCATCAAAATAAGCAAACAACACACGAAAAACAGAATCTGTCAAAAACAGAACAGTCTGTAGTAATCTGTAGCTAGCGCAAGATCTGGATCCCCAAAAATTATAAAATAAATTTCTGGAAGTGAGTAATTTATCTATTAATCATCTGCAAAAATAATTAACTAAATATCACTTTTCAAATAAAAATGGCAGAAGTTCTCGTGAGTGCTTAAGTTTCTGTTTTTTACATCAAGATATCAAGACTTTCCCCCAAGTCTTCCCAACGGTTCTACTTGGCACAAACATTAATTAAACACAAAAAACACAACCTAAACAGAGTCTAGGTAAATTATTTATTACTAAACAGGAGCAAAAAGCAAGGAATAAAAATAAAATTGGGTTGCTTCCCAACAAGCGCTATCGTTTAACGCCCCTAGCGAGGCATAAAAAGCAAGCATAGATCTAGGTATTGACATCTTTGGCAGGCAATCCATAAGTGGCTCTCACAATAGATTCATAAGGTAATTTAATTTTATTTCTAGGAAAGTGTTCCATGCCTTTCCTTAACAGAAATTGGAATCTAATATTTCCTTCATATCAATAATTGCACCAATCGTTCTAAGGAAAGCTCTACCAAGAATAATAGGACATGAAGGATTGCAATCTATGTCAAGAACAATAAAATCTATGGGCACATAATTCCTATTTGCAACAATAAAAACATCATTAATTCTTCCCATAGGTTTGTTAATAGTGGAATCCGCAAGGTGCAAGTTTAGAGAGCAATCATCAAAATCACGGAAACCTAACAAATCACACGAAGTCTTTGGAATCGTGGAAACACTAGCACCCAAATCACACAAAGCATAGCATTCATGATCTTTAATCTTAATTTTAATAGTTGGTTACCACTCATCATAAAGTTTTCTAGGGATAGAAACTTCCAACTCAAGTTTTTCTTCATAAGATTGCAGCAAGGCATCAACGATATGTTTAGTAAACGCTTTATTTTGACTACAAGCATGAGGAGAATTTAGCACGGATTGCAACAAGGAAATACAATCAATCAAAGAGAAATTTTCATAATTAAATTCCTTGAAATTCAAAATAGTGGGTTTGGCAACATCTAGGGTTTTAATTTCTTCAATCCTACTTTCATCAAATTTAGCATCAAGATCTAAAAACTCAGAATTTTTGGAATGCCTTGTAGGTAAAGGTGGATCATATTAAGTCCCATCATTATCAAGATTCATATTGCAAAACAAAGATTTAATAGGGGACACATCAATAACTTTTAGATCTTCATCTTTATTTTCATAAAAATCTGGTTTAGCGGCCATCCTATTAACTAAGGTAGCTTGCTTATCCGAAATTTCAGCAGTCAATTTCTCAAGACGGGCAATTTGGGATCTTAAACCATCAAATTCTTTAGACATATCATCGAGCTCTTTATTCATAAAACTCATAAAACTTTTTCGTTCCTTAAGCTCGTTTCTGAAGAAATTATTATGCTCAAATTGCAAAACCATAAAACTCCTGACATTGCTTTCAATCTCTTCTAACCTTTTAAGGTGAAGATCACCAAATCTAGGTAGAGCCATCATGACAAGCAAGCAATCCAACACACAAGCAAACAAAAACCAAGCGGGCAAAAAGAGGCAAATGGAGAAAGAGAGGGAGGATAGAGAGATGGAGGGCAAATAAAACGGCAAGGGTGAAGTGGGGGAGAGGAAAATGAGAGGCAAATGGAAAATAATGTAATGCGGGAGATAAGGGTTGTGATGGGTACTTGGTGTGTTGACTTTTGCGTAGACTCCCTAGCAACGGCGTCAGAAATTCTTCTTGCTACCTCTTGAGCACTGCGTTGGATTTCCTTGAAGAGGAAAGGATGATGCAGCAAAGTAGCGTAAGTATTTCCCTCAGTTTTTAAGAACCAAGGTATCAATCCAGTAGGAGGCTACGCGCGAGTCCCTTATACCTGCACAAAACAAATAACTCCTCGCAACCAACGCCGATAAGGGGTTGTCAATCCCTTCACGGTCACTTACGGGAGTGAGATATGATAGATATGATAAGATAATAGTTTTTGGTATTTTTTTGATAAAGATGCGAAGTAAAAAATAAAAGCAAAGGAAATAACTAAGTATTGAAAGATTAATATGATGAAGACAGACCCGGGGGCCATAGGTTTCACCAGTGGCTTCTCTCAAGAGCATAAGTATTCTACGGTGGGTGAACGAATTACTGTTGATCAATTTACAGAATTGAGCATAGTTATGAGAATATCTAGGTATGATCATGTATATAGGCATCACGTCCGAGACAAGTAGACCGACTCCTGACTGCATCTACTACTATTACTCCACTCATCGACCGCTATCTAGCATGCATCTAGAGTATTAAGTTCATGAAAATAGAGTAACGCCTTAAGTAAGATGACATGATGTAGAGGGATAAATTCATGCAATATGATAAAAGCCCCATCTTTTTATCCTCGGTGGCAATAATACAATACGTGCCTCGCTTCCCCTACTGTCACTGGGAAAGGACACCGCCAGATTGAACCCAAAGCTAAGCACTTCTCCCATTGCAAGAAAGATCAATCTAGTAGGCCAAACCAAACTGATAATTCGAAGAGACTTGCAAAGATAACCAATCATACATAAAAGAATTCAGGGAAGATTCAAATATTGCTCATAGATAATCTTGATCATAAACCCACAATTCATCGGTCTCAACAAACACACCGCAAAAAGAAGATTACATCGAATAGATCTCCACAAGAGAGGGGGAGAACATTGTATTGAGATCCAAAAAGAGAGAAGAAGCCATCTAGCTAATAACTATGGACCCGAAGGTCTGAGGTAAACTACTCACACTTCATCGGAGAGGCTATGGTGTTGATGTAGAAGCCCTCCGTGATGGATGCCCCCTCCGGCGGAGCTCCGGAACAGGCCCCAAGATGGGATCTCGTTGATATAGAAAGTTGCGGCGGTGGAATTAGGGTTTTGGTTCCGTATCTGATCGTTTGGGGGTACGTAGGTATATATAGGAGGAAGGAGTACGTCGATGGAGCAAGAAGAGCCCACGAGGATGGAGGGCACGCCTGGGGGGGGGGGGGGTAGGCGTGCCCCACTACCTCGTGGCCTCCTCCTTTATTTCTTGAGTAGGGTCCAAGTCTTCTGGATCATGTTCGGTGAGAAAATGACGTCCCCGAAGGTTTCATTCCGTTTGGACTCCGTTTGATATTCCTTTTCTTTGAAACCCTAAAATAGGAAAAAAACAATTCTGGGCTGGGCCTCCGGTTAATAGGTTAGTCCCAAAAATAATATAAAAGTGGATAATAAAGCCCAATAATGACCAAAAATTAGATACTATAGTATGGGGCAATCAAAAATTATAGATACGTTGGAGACGTATCAAGCATCCCCAAGCTTAATTCCTGCTCGTCCTCAAGTAGGTAAATGATAAACAAAATAATTTTTGATGTGGAGTGCTACTTGGCATAATTTCAATGTAATTCTTCTTAATTGTGGTATGAATATTCAGATTCGAAAGATTCAAGATAAAAGTTCATATTGACATAAAAATAATAATACTTCAAGCATACTAACTAAGCAATTATGTCTTCTCAAAATAACATGGCCAAAGAAAGTTCATCCCTACAAAATCATATAGTTTAGTCATGCTCCATTTTCGTCACACAAGAATGCTCTCATCATGCACAACCCCGATGACAAGCCAAGCAATTGTTTCATACCTTAGTAATCTCAAACCTATAAACTTTCACGCAATATATGAGCGCGAGCCATGGATATAGCACTACGGGTGGAATAGAATATGATGGGGGTTATGTTGAGAAGACAAAAGAGGAGAAAGTCTCACATCAACGAGGCTAATCAATGGGCTATGGAGGTGCCAATCGATTGATGTTAATGCAAGGAGTAGGGATTGCCATGCAATGGATGCACTAGAGCTAAAAATGTATGAAAGCTCAACAAAAGAAACTAAGTGGGTGTGCATCCAACTTGCTTGCTCACGAAGACCTAGGGCACTTGAGGAGGCCCATTGTTGGAATATACAAGCCAAGTTCTATAATGAAAAATTCCCACTAGTATATGAAAGTGACAACATAAGAGACTCTCTATCATGAAGATTATGGTGCTACTTTGAAGCACAAGTGTGGCAAAGGATAGTAGCATTGTCCCTTTTTTTATTTGGCATTTTTTTATTTTTTTTATTTGGCCCCTTTTTTGGGACAATGCTCTATTAATGATGATCATCACACTTCTATTTACTTACAACTCAAGAATTACAACTCGATACTTATAACAAGACATGACTCTATATGAATGCCTCCGGCGGTGTACCGGGATATGCAATGAACCAAGAGTGACATGTATGAAAGAATTATGAACGGTGGCTTTGCCACAAATACTATGTCAACTACATGATCATGCTAAGCAATATGACAATGATGAATGTGTCATGATAAACGGAATGGTGGAAAGTTGCATGGCAATATATCTCGAAAAGGCTATGGAAATGCCATAATAGGTAGGTATGGTGGCTGTTTTGAGGAAGATATAAGGAGGTTTATGTGTGAAAGAGCGTATCATATCACGGGGGTTGGATGTACCGGCGAAGTTTGCACCAACTCTCAATGTGAGAAAGGGCAATGCATGGTACCGAAGAGGCTAGCAATGATGGAAGGGTGAGAGTGCGTATAATCCATGGACTCAACATTAGTCATAAAGAACTCACATACTTATTGCAAAAATATACAAGTCATCAAAAACCAAGCATTACGTGCATGCTCCTAGGGGGATATATTGTTAGGAAAAGACCATCACTCGTCCCCGACCGCCACTCATAAGGAGGACAATCAAGGAACACCTCATGTTTCAAATTTGTTACATAAGATTTACCATACGTGCATGCTACGGGACTTGCAAACTTCAACACAAGCATTTCTCAAATTCACAACTACTCAACGAGCACGACTTTGATATTATTACCTCCATATCTCAAAACAATCATCAAGCATCAAACTTCTCTTAGTATTCAAAACACTCATAAGAATTTTTTTACTAATCTTGAATACCTAGCATATTAGGATTATTTAAGCAAATTACCATGCTATTTAAGACTCTCAAAATAATCTAAGTGAAGCATGAGAGATCAATAGTTTCTATAAAAAAAACCCACCACCATGCTCTAAAAGATATAAGTGAAGTACTAGAGCAAAACTATATAACTCAAAAAGATATAAGTGAAGCACATAGTGTTGGGGAACGTAGCAGAAATTCAAAATTTTCCTACGTGTCACCAAGATCTATCTATGGAGAGACCAGCAACGAGGGGAAGGAGAGTTGCATCTACATACCCTTGTAGATCGCTAAGCGGAAGCGTTCAAGTGAACGGGGTTGATGGAGTCGTACTCGTCGTGATCCAAATCACCGATGATCCTAGTGCTAAACGGACGGCACCTCCGCGTTCAACACACATACAGCCCGATGATGTCTCCCACGCCTTGGTCCAGCAAGGAGAGAGGGAGAGGTTGAGGAAGACTCCATCCAGCAGCAGCACAACGGCGTGGTGGTGGTGGAGGAGCGTGGCAATCCTGCAGGGCTTCGCCAAGCACCATGGGAGAGGAGGAAGAGAGGGAGGGCTGCACCAACAGGCAGAGACCAGATCGCGTGTTATGGGCAGCCCCAGGCCTCACTATATATAGGGGAGAGGGAGGAGGGTGCGCCCCCTCTAGGATTCCCACCCCTAGAGGGGGCGGCAGCCCTAGATGGGAAAGGGGAGGCGGCCAAGAGGGGGAGAGGGGAGGCGCCCCCTAGGGTGGGCCTTAAGGCCCATCTGGACCTAGGGTTTGCCCCCTCCCACTCTCCCATGTGCCTTGGGCCCTTGTGGGGGGCGCACCAGCCCACCTGGGGCTGGTCCCCTCCCACACTTAGCCCACGCAAGCCTCCGGGGTTGGTGGCCCCACTTGGTGGACCCCCGGGACCCTCCCGGTGGTCCCGGTACGTTACCGATAAACCCCGAAACTTTTCCGGTGACCAAAACAGGACTTCCCATATATAAATCTTTACCTCCGGACCATTCTGGAACTCCTCGTGACGTCCGAGATCTCATCCGGGACTCCGAACAACATTCGGTAACCACATACTAACTTCCTTTATAACCCTAGCGTCATCGAACCTTAAGTGTGTAGACCCTACAGGTTCGGGAGACATGCAGACATGACCGAGACGTTCTCCGGTCAATAACCAACAGCGGGATCTGGATACCCATGTTGGCTCCCATATGTTCCACGATGATCTCATCGGATGAACCACGATGTCATGGACTTAATCAATCTCGTATACAATTCCCTTTGTCTATCGGTACGATACTTGCCCGAGATTCGATCATCGGTATCCCGATACCTTGTTCAATCTCGTTACCGGCAAGTCTCTTTACTCGTTCCATAACACATCATCCCGTGATCAACTCCTTGATCACATTGTGCACATTATGATGATGTACTACCGAGTGGGCCCAGAGATACCTCTCCGTCACACGGAGTGACAAATCCCAGTCTCGATTCGTGCCAACCCAACAGATACTTTCGGAGATACCTGTAGTGTACCTTTATAGACACCCAGTTACGTTGTGACGTTTGGCACACCCAAAGCACTCCTACAGTGTCCGGGAGTTGCACAATCTCATGGTCTAAGGAAATGATACTTGACATTAGAAAAGCTTTAGCATACGAACTACACGATCTAGTGCTAGGCTTAGGATTGGGTCTTGTCCATCACATCATTCTCCTAATGATGTGATCCCGTTATCAACGACATCCAATGTCCATGGTCAGGAAACCGTAACCATCTATTGATCAACGAGCTAGTCAACTAGAGGCTTACTAGGGACATGGTGTTGTCTATGTATCCACAGATGTATCTGAGTTTCCTATCAATACAATTCTAGCATGGATAATAAACAATTATCATGAACAAGGAAATATAATAATAACTAATTTATTATTGCCTCTAGGGCATATTTCCAACAGTCTCCCACTTGCACTAGAGTCAATAATCTAGTTCACATCGCCATGTGATTAACACTCACAGGTCACATCGCCATGTGACCAACATCCAAAGAGTTTACTAGAGTCAATAATCTAGTTCACATCACTATGTGATTAACACTCAATGAGTTCTGGGTTTGATCATGTTGCTTGTGAGAGAGGTTTTAGTCAACGGGTGTGAACCTTTCAGATCCGTGTGTGCTTTACAAATCTCTGTGTCATCTCCTAGATGTAGCTACCACGTTCTATTTGGAGCTATTCCAAATAACTGTTCTACTTGGAGCTATTCTAAATTGTTGCTCCATTATAGGTATCCGGTATCTCTACTCAGAGCTATCCGGATAGGTGTTAAGCTTGCATCGACGTAACCCTTTACGACGAACTCTTTTACCACCTCCATAATCGAAAAATTTCCTTAGTACACTAGTTACTAAGGATAACTTTGACCGCTGTCCTGTGATCCATTCTTGGATCACTCTTGTATCCCTTGACTGACTCATGGCAAGGCACACTTCAGGTGCGGTACATAGCATAGCATACTGTAGAGCCTACGTCTTAAGCATAGGGGACGATCTTCGTCCTTTCTCTCTATTTTGCCGTGGTCCAGCTTTAAGTCTTAACTTCATACCTTACAACTCAGGCAAGAACTCCTTCTTTGACTGATCCATCTTGAACACCTTCAAGATCATGTCAAGGTATGTGCTCATTTGAAAGTACCATTTAAGCGTTTTGATCTATCCTTATAGATCTTGATGCTCAATGCTCAAGTAACTTAATCCAGGCTTCCCATTGAAAAACACTTTCCAAATAACCCTATATGCTTCTAGAAATTCTACGTCATTTCTGATCAATAATATGTCAACAACATATACTCATCAGAAATTCTGTAGTGCTCCCACTCACTTCTTTGGAAATACAAGTTTCTCGTAAACTTTGTATACACCAAATCTTTGATCATCTCATCAAAGCATACATTCCAACTCCGAGATGCTTACTCCAGTCCTTAGAAGGATTGCTGGAGCTTTGCATACTTATTAGCATCTTTCAGGATTGACAAAACCTTCCGGTTGTATCACATACAACCTTTCCTCAAGAAAATCGTCGAGGAAACAATGTTTTGACATCCTATCTGCAAGATTTCATAAATAATGCAGTGACTGCTAATATAATTCCAACAGACTCTTAGCATCGCTACGAGTGAGAAAATCTCACCGTAGTCAACTCCTTGGACTTGTCAGAAAACATCTTAACGACAAGTCGAGCTTTCTTAATGGTGACATTTACCATCATTATCCGTCTTCCTTTTAAAATCCATCTGTACTCAACAGCCTTACGACCATCGAGTAGTTCTTCCAAAGTCTACACTTTGTTTTCATACATGGATCCTCTCTCGGATTATATGGCCTCGAGCCATTTATCGGAATCCAGGCCCACCATCGCTTCTCCATAGCTCGTAGGTTCATTGTTGTCCAGCAACATGACTTCCAAGACAGGATTACGTACCACTCTGAAGTAGTACGCATCCTTGTCATCCCACGAGGTTTGGGAGTGACTTGATCTGAAGTTTCATGATCACTATCATAAGCTTCCACTTCAATTGGTGTAGGTGTCACAGGAACAACTTCTTGTGCCCTGCCACACACTAGTTGAAGAGACGGTTCAATAACCTCATCAAGTCTCCACCATCCTCCCACTCAATTCTTTCGAGAGAAACTTTTCCTCGAGAAAGGACCCGATTCTAGAAACAATCCCTTATTGCTTTCGGATCTGAGACAGGAGGTATACCCAACTGTTTTGGGTGTCCTATGAAGATGCATTTATCCGCTTTGGGTTCGAGCTTATCAGCCTGAAACTTTTTCACATAAGCGTCGCAGCCCCAAACCTTTTTAAGAAATGACAGCTTAGGTTTCTCTAAACCATAGTTCATACGGTGTCATCTCATCGGAATTACGTGGTGCCCTATTTAAAGTGAATGTGGTTGTCTCTAATGCCTAACCCATAAATTGTTGTGGTAATTCGATAAGAGACATCATGGTATGCATTATATCCAATAGGGTGCAGTTATGATGTTCGGACACACCATCACACTATGGTGTTCCAGGCTGTATCAGTTGTGAAACAATTTCCACAATGTCTTAATTCTGTGCCAAACTCGTAACTCAGATATTCATCTCTATGATCATATCATAGATATTTTATCCTCTTGTCACGACGATCTTCAACTTCACCCTGAAATTACTTGAACCTTTCAATAATTCAGACTCGTGATTCATCAAGTAAATATACTCAACATCTACTCAAATCATCTGTGAAGTAAGAACATAATGATATCCACTACATGCCTCAGCACTCATTGGACTGCACACATCAAAATGTATTACTTCCAACTAGTTGCTTTCCATTTTACTGAAAACGAGGCTTTCAGTCATCTTGCCCATGTGGTATGATTTGCATGTCTCAAGTGATTCAAAATCAAGTGATTCCAACCGATGTTTCTTCATGCATATACACCAATAGACATGGTTCGCATGTCTCAAACTTTTCAAAATGAGTGAGCCCAAAGATCCATCAACATGGAGCTTCTTCATGCGTTTTATACCGTTATGACTTACATGGCAGTGCCACAAGTAGGTGGTACTATCATTACTATCTTATATCTTTTGGCATGAACATGTGTATCACTACGATCGAGATTTCAATAAATCATTCAATTTAGGTGCAAGACCATTGAAGGTATTATTCAAATAAACAGAGTAACCATTATTCTCCTTAAATGAATAACCGTATTGCGATAGACATAATCCAATCATGTCTATGCTCAACGCAAACACCAATCTCGATGGTAGAGGGAGCGTACGATATTTGATCAACCTTGGAAATACTTCCAACACATATCGTCATCTCACCTTTAGCTAGTCTCCGTTTATTCCGTAGCTTTTATTTCGAGTTACTAACACTTAGCAACCGAACCGGTATTTAATACCCTGGTGCTACTAGGAGTACTAGCAAAGTACACATTAGCATAATGTATATCCAATATACTTCCATCGACAGCCTTCTCATCTACCAAGTATCTAGGGTAATTCTGCTCCAGTGGCTGTTCCCCTTATTACAGAAGCACTTAGTCTCGGGTTTGGATTCAACCTTGGATTTCTTCACTAGAGCAGCAGCTGAATTGCTGTTTCATGAAGTATCCCTTCTTGCCCTTGCCCTTCTTGAAACTAGTGGTTTCATCAACCATCAACAATTGATGCTCCTTCTTGATTTCTACTTTTGCGGTGTCAAACATCGCGAATATCTCAAGGATCATCATATATGTCCTCGATATGTTATAGTTCATCACGAAGCTCTAGCAGCTTGGTGGTAATGACTTCGGAGAAACATCATTATCTCATCTGGAAGATTAACTCCCACTCGATTCAAATGATTGTTGTACTCAGACAATCTGAGCACAAGCTCAACAATTGAGCTTTTCTCCCTTAGTTTGTAGGCTAAGAAAATCGTCGAAGGTCTTATACCTCTTGACGTGGGCACGAGCCTGAAATCCCAATTTCAGCCCTCGAAACATCTCATATGTTTCGCGACGTTTCAAAAAAAACGTCTTCGGTGCCTCAACTCTAAACCGTTTAACTGAACTATCATGTAGTTATCAAAACGTGTATGTCAGATGTTCGCAACATCCACAGACGACGTTCGAGGTTCAGCACACTGAGCGGTGCATTAAGGACATAAGCCTTCTATGAAGCAATGAGGACAATCCTCAGTTTACAGACCTAGTCCGCATAATTGCTACTATCAACTTTCAACTAATTTTTCTCTAGGAAAGTATCTAAATAGTTGAACTAAAGCGTGAGCTACGACATAATTTGCAAAATCCTTTTTGACTATGTTCAGGATAATTAAGTTCATCTTATGAACTCCTACTCAGATAGACATACCTCTAGTCATCTAAGTGATTACATGATCCGAGTCAACTAGGTCGTGTCCGATCATCACGTGAGACGGACTAGTCATCATCGGTGAACATCTTCATGTTGATCGTATCTACCATACGACTCATGCTCGACCTTTCGGTCTCTTGTGTTCCGAGGCCATGTCTGTACATGCTAGGCTCGTCAAGTTAACCCTAAGTGTTTTGCATGTGTAAAACTGTCTTACAGCCGTTGTATGTGAACGTAAGGATCTATCACACCCGATCATCACGTGGTGCTTCGAAACGACGAACTTTAGCAACGGTGCACAATTAGGGGAGAACACATTCTTGAAATTGTTTATGAGGGATCATCTTATTTACTACCGTCGTTCTAAGTAAACAAGATGCAAAAACATGATAAACATCACATGCAATCAAATAGTGACATGATATGGCCAATATCATATTGCTCCTTTTGATCTCCATCTTCGGGGCTCCACGATCATCATCGTCACCGGCATGACACCATGATCTCCATCATCATGATCTCCATCATCGTGTCTTCATGAAGTTGTCTCGCCAACTATTACTTCTACTACTACAGCTAACGGTTAGCAATAAAGTAAAGTAATTACATGACGTTTATGTTGACACACAGGTCATAAATTAAGACAACTCCTATGGCTCCTGCCGGTTGTTATACTCATCGACATGCAAGTCGTGATTCCTATTACAAGAACATGATCAATCTCATACATCACATATATCATTCATCACATCCTTTTGTCCATATCACATCACATGGCATACCCTGCAAAAACAAGTTAGACGTCCTCTAATTGTTGTTTGCATGTTTTACGTGGCTGCTATGGGTTTCTAGCAAGAACGTTTCTTACCTACGCAAAACCACAACGTGATATGCCAATTGCTATTTACCCTTCATAAGGACCCTGTTCATCGAATCGATCCGACTAAAGTGCGAGAGACAGGCACCCGCTAGCCACCTTATGCAACTAGTGCATGTCAGTCGGTGGAACCAGTTTCACGTAAGAGTACGTGTAAGGTCGGTCCGGGCCGCTTCATCCCACAATGCCGTCGAATCAAGATAAGACTAGTAACGGCAAGTAAATTGACAAAATCAACGCCCACAACTACTTTGTGTTCTACTCGTGCATAGAATCTACGCAATAGACCTAGCTCATGATGCCACTGTTGGGGAACGTAGCAGAAATTCAAAATTTTCCTACGTGTCACCAAGATCTATCTATGGAGAGACCAGCAACGAGGGGAAGGAGAGTTGCATCTACATACCCTTGTAGATCGCTAAGCGGAAGCGTTCAAGTGAACGGGGTTGATGGAGTCGTACTCGTCGTGATCCAAATCACCGATGATCCTAGTGCCGAACGGACGGCACCTCCGCGTTCAACACACGTACAGCCCGACGATGTCCCCCACGCCTTGATCCAGCAAGGAGAGAGGGAGAGGTTGAGGAAGACTCCATCCAGCAGCAGCACAACGGCGTGGTGGTGGTGGAGGAGCGTGGCAATCCTGCAGGGCTTCGCCAAGCACCACAGGAGAGGAGGAAGAGAGGGAGGGCTGCACCAACAGGCAGAGATCAGATCGCGTGTTATGGGCAGCCCCAGGCCTCACTATATATAGGGGAGAGGGAGGAGGGTGCGCCCCCTCTAGGGTTCCCACCCCTAGGGGGGCGTCAGCCCTAGATGGGAAAGGGGAGGCGGCCAAGAGGGGGAGAGGGGAGGCGCCCCCTAGGGTGGGCCTTAAGGCCCATCTGGACCTAGGGTTTGCCCCCTCCCACTCTCCCATGTGCCTTGGGCCCTTGTGGGGGGCGCACCAGCCCACCTGGGGCTGGTCCCCTCCCACACTTAGCCCACGCAAGCCTCCGGGGTTGGTGGCCCCACTTGGTGGACCCCCGGGACCCTCCCGGTGGTCCCGGTACGTTACCGATAAACCCCGAAACTTTTTCGGTGACCAAAACAGGACTTCCCATATATAAATCTTTACCTCCGGACCATTCCGGAACTCCTCGTGACGTCCGGGATCTCATCCGGGACTCCGAACAACATTCGGTAACCACATACTAACTTCCTTTATAACCCTAGCATCATCGAACCTTAAGTGTGTAGACCCTACGGGTTCGGAAGACATGCAGACATGACCGAGACGTTCTCCGGTCAATAACCAACAGCGGGATCTGGATACCCATGTTGGATCCCACATGTTCCACGATGATCTCATCAGATGAACCACGATGTCATGGACTTAATCAATCCCGTATACAATTCCCTTTGTCTATCGGTACGATACTTGCCCGAGATTCGATCGTCGGTATCCCGATACCTTGTTCAATCTCGTTACCGGCAAGTCTCTTTACTCGTTCCGTAACACATCATCCCGTGATCAACTCCTTGATCACATTGTGCACATTATGATGATGTCCTACCGAGTGGGCCCAGAGATACCTCTCCGTCACACGGAGTGACAAATCCCAGTCTCGATTCGTGCCAACCCAATAGACACTTTCGGAGATACCTGTAGTGTACCTTTATAGCCACCCAGTTACGTTGTGACGTTTGGCACACCCAAAGCACTCCTACGGTGTCCGGGAGTTGCACAATCTCATGGTCTAAGGAAATGATACTTGACATTAGAAAAGCTTTAGCATACGAACTACATGATCTAGTGCTAGGCTTAGGATTGGGTCTTGTGCATCACATCATTCTCCTAATGATGTGATCCCGTTATCAACGACATCCAATGTCCATGGTCAGGAAACCATAACCATCTATTGATCAACGAGTTAGTCAACTGGAGGCTTACTAGGGACATGGTGTTGTCTATGTATCCACACATGTATCTGAGTTTCCTATCAATACAATTCTAGCATGGATAATAAACGATTATCATGAACAAGGAAATATAATAATAACTAATTTATTATTGCCTCTAGGGCATATTTCCAACACATAGAGTATTCTAACAAATCATGTATGGCTCTCTCAAAAGGTGTGTACAGCAAGGATGATTGTGGTAAACTAAAAAGCAAAGACTCAAATCATACAAGGCGCTCCAAGCAAAACACATATCATGTGGTGAATAAAAATATAGCTCCAAGTAAAGTTACCGATAGAAGTAGACGAAAGAGGGGATGCCTTCCGGGGCATTCCCAAGCTTTGGCTTTTAGGTGTCCTTAGATTATCTTGGGGGTGCCATGGGAATCCCCAATCTTAGGATCTTGCCACTCCTTGTTCCATAATCCATCAAATCTTTACCCAAAACTTCAAAACTTCACAACACAAAACTTAAAGTAGAAAATCTCGTGAGCTCCGTTAGCGAAAGAAAACAAAAGACCACTTCAAGGTACTGTAATGAAATAATTCTTTATTTATATTGGTGTTAAACCTACTGTATTCCAACTTCTCTATGGTTTATAAACTATTTTACTAGCCATAGATTCATCAAAATAAGCAAACAACACACGAAAAACAGAATCTGTCAAAAACAGAACAGTCTGTAGTAATCTGTAGCTAGCGCAAGATCTGGAACCCCAAAAATTCTAAAATAAATTTATGGACGTGATGAATTTACCTATTAATCATCTGCAAAAATAATTAACTAAATATCACTTTTCAAATAAAAATGGCAGAAGTTCTCGTGAGCGCTAAAGTTTCTGTTTTTTACAGCACGATATCAAGACTTTCCCCCAAGTCTTCCCAACGGTTCTACTTGGCACAAACACTAATTAAACACAAAAAAAACAACCTAAACAGAGTCTAGATAAATTATTTATTACTAAACAGGAGCAAAAAGTCAGGAATAAAAATAAAATTGGGTTGCCTCCCAACAAGCGCTATCGTTTAACGCCCCTAGCTAGGCATAAAAAGCAAGGATAGATCTAGGTATTGCCATCTTTGGTAGGCAATCCATAAGTGGCTCTCACAATAGATTCATCAGGTAATTTAATTTTCTTTCTAGGAAAGTGTTCCATGCCTTTCCTTAATAGAAATTGGAATCTAATATTTCCTTCCTTCATATCAATAATTGCACCAATCGTTCTAAGGAAAGGTCTACCAAGAATAATAGGACATGAAGGATTGCAATCTATGTCAAGAACAATAAAATCTACGGGCACACAATTCCTATTTGCAACAATAAGAACATCATTAATTCTTCCCATAGGTTTCTTAATAGTGGAATCCGCAAGGTGCAAGTTTAGAGAGCAATCATCAAAATCACGGAAACCTAACAAATCACACAAAGTCTTTGGAATCGTGGAAACACTAGCACCCAAATCACGCAAAGCATAGCATTCATGATCTTTAATATTAATTTTAATAGTTGGTTCCCACTCATCATAAAGTTTTCTAGGGATAGAAACTTCCAACTCAAGTTTTTCTTCATAAGATTGCATCAAGGCTTCAACGATATGTTTAGTAAACGCTTTATTTTGACTATAAGCATGAGGAGAATTTAGCACGGATTGCAACAAGGAAATAAAATCAATCAAAGAGCAATTTAAATAATTAAATTCCTTGAAATTCAAAATAGTGGGTTTGGCAACATCTAGGGTTTTAATTTCTTCAATCCTACTTTCATCAAATTTAGCATCAAGATCTAAAAACTCCGAATTTTTGGAACGCCTTGTAGGTAAAGGTGGATCATATTCAGTCCCATCATTATCAAGATTCATATTGCAAAACAAAGATTTAATAGGGGACACATCAATAACTTTTAGACCTTCATCTTTATTTTCATAAAAATCCGGTTTAGCGGCCATCCTATTAACTAAGGTAGCTTGCTTATCCGAAATTTCAGTAGTCAATTTATCAAGACGAGCAATTTGGGATCTTAAACCATCAAATTCTTTAGACATATCATCGAGCTCTTTATTCATAAAACTCATAAAACTTTTCTGTTCCTTAAGCTCGTTTCTGAAGAAATTATTATGCTTAAATTGCAAAACCATAAAACTCCTGACATTGCTTTTGATCTCTTCTAACCTTTTAAGGTGAAGATCACCAAATCTAGGTAGATCCATCGTGACAAGCAAGCAATCCAACACACAAGCAAACAAAAAGCAAGCGGGCAAAAAGAGGCAAATGGAGAAAGAGAGGGAGGATAGAGAGAGAGGGCGATTAAAACGGCAAGGGTGAAGTGTGGGAGAGGAAAACGAGAGGCAAATCACAAATAGTGTAATGCGGGAGATAAGGGTTGTGATGGGTACTTGGTGTGTTGACTTTTGCGTAGACTCTCCGGCAACGGCGCCCGAAATTCTTCTTGCTACTTCTTGAGCACTGCGTTGGATTTCCTTGAAGAGGAAAGGATGATGCAGCAAAGTAGCGTAAGTATTTCCCTCAGTTTTTGAGAACCAAGGTATCAATCCACTAGGAGGCTACGCGCGAGTCCCTCATACCTGCACAAAACTAACAACTCCTTGCAACCAACGCGATAAGGGGTTGTCAATCCCTTCGCGGTCACTTACGAGAGTGAGATCTGATAGATATGATAAGATAATATTTTTTGGTATTTTTATGATAAAGATGCAAAGTAAAAATAAAAGCAAAGGAAATAACTAAGTATTGGAAGATTAATATGATGAAGATAGACCCGGGGGCCATAGGTTTCACTAGTGGCTTCTCTCAAGAGCATAAGTATTCTACGGTGGGTGAACGAATTACTGTTGAGCAATTCACAGAATTGAGCATAGTTATGAGAATATCTAGGTATGATCATGTATATAGGCATCACGTCCGAGACAAGTAGACTGACTCCTGCCTGCATCTACTACTATTACTCCACTCATCGACCGCTATCCAGCATGCATCTAGAGTATTAAGTTCATGAAAACAGAGTAACGCCTTAAACAAGATGACATGATGTAGAGGGATAAATTCATGCAATATGATAAAAGCCCCATCTTGTTATCCTCGATGGCAACAATACAATACGTGCCTTGCTGCCCCTACTGTCACTGGGAAAGGACACCGCCAGATTGAACCCAAAGCTAAGCACTTCTCCCATTGCAAGAAAGATCAATCTAGTAGGCCAAACCAAACTGATAATTCGAAGAGACTTGCAAAGATAACCAATCATACATAAAATTTTTTAGAGAAGATTCAAATATTGCTCATAGATAATCTTGATCATAAACCCACAATTCATCGGTCTCAACAAACACACCGCAAAAAGAAGATTACATCGAATAGATCTCCACAAGAGAGGGAGAGAACATTGTATTGAGATCCAAAAAAAGAGAAGAAGCCATCTAGCTAATAACTATGGACCCGAAGGTCTGAGGTAAAGTACTCACACTTCATCGGAGAGGCTATGGTGTTGATGTAGAAGCCCTCCGTGATGGATGCCCCCTCCGGCGGATCTCCGGAACAGGCCCCAAGATGGGATCTCGTGGATACAGAAAGTTGCGGCGGTGGAATTAGGGTTTTGGCTCCGTATCTAGTCGTTTGGGGGTACGTAGGTATATATAGGAGGAAGGAGTACGTTGGTGGAGCAACAAGGGGCCCATGAGGGTGGAGGGCGCGCTTGGGGGGGGGGGGGGGTAGGCGCGCCCCTACCTCATGGCCTCCTCCTTTATTTCTTGACGTAGGGTCCAAGTCTCCTGGATCATGTTCGGTGAGAAAATCACGTTCCCGAAGGTTTCATTCCGTTTGGACTCCGTTTAATATTCCTTTTCTTTGAAACCCTAAAATAGGCAAAAAAACAGCAATTTTGGGCTGGGCCTCCGGTTAATAGGTTAGTCCCAAAAATAATATAAAAGTGGGCAATAAAGCCCAATAATGTCCAAAATACTAGATAATATAGCATGGAGCAGTCAAAAATTATAGATACGTTGGAGACGTATCACAGGGGCGGTCCGTCGTTGATCAGACGTGCGCGCGGCTGGTCGCCGGCTAGCGCCTGTGGTTGTGGCAGCGCGCTCGGAGGTGGAGCGACGCACGGCTCGGGTGGCGGCGGTGGTGGTGGCACAGTCGTGGTCGGGTTGTCGACGTCGGATCTGGTGGAGAGGGCCGGCGAGGGCGAAGAGGAGGCCCCCTTCCGGACGTCGCCGACCTCAGCTTGGGTGAGGCCGATTTGCTTGGAGAGGTTGGCGAGCTCGTGGGAGACCTGGCTGTTGAAGGCGGCCTGCACCTCTGTGTGGTTCCCCGCCTCCGCCTTCTCCTCATCAAAGCGCTCAAGTAGCTTCTCCATGAGGGCCGTGAGGTTGGATGTTTGAGTCTCCATGGCGGCCATGAGATGCCGCGTCTGCGCAGAAGCCTTGCACGGCGCCGTTGCTCCCGCTCCGAGCAAATCGAACCCCGCACAGGATTTTGCGCGAATTCACCAAAGCGAATCCGCACCTGATGTGGTGGATGTTACCGATTTACCAAGAGGATGTGGGGCGACGGCGCGGATCAGCAGCGAAGAAGAAAATTTTTGGGGCCTCTGATACCAATTGTGACGAACGACGAACCCTAGAGAGGGGATCGATCGCACAGGAAAGGGGATCGGGGTGAGGGAAGAAGCAAGTAGGTGAGTAGCAGAGGAGGAAGGGGGTGAGAGAGTTCAGATCACATTTCATTTCCTGCGAGTCTGGTTTGCGGTCACCGCTTAAGTACAAGTCTACACCCAACACACGCTGGCCACACGCGGCCCACTACACCCACTGGGCTCCGGCCCATGTGCTCTCATCCCCTATCTAGTCCACTGATGCATTCGTATCAGGTGTGACAGCATGGCCATTCTCTTCTCCTGATAGCGAATATTCCTACTTGCCAGATGATTAAGGGGCCGTTCGGAATCATTCCGCTCTGTAACTCCGCCGCGGAGCGGAGCGGCATGGGGTTCAATTTTAGCGAGCGGCGAAAGGGGTGCTCCGCCCGCTCCACTCTCTGGCGGAGGAGCAGAATTCCCGGAACACAGCCTAAGCTAAAAAATAGAAAAAGTAGAAGTATCTGTTTGTTGTTTGTTTGTGAAGCGTTTTTGATGTCACTGATCAAATTCTCGGGTGGGGTGATTTTTTGAATTATCCAGTACCGTTTTGCGTATATGTTCTGCGTGATGAATTTGTAACCCGTTAAACTCATCTCGCAAAAAAAAAACCGTTAAACTCCCCGAAACTGGTTTTTTACCGTTTGGGATTTCAGTGAATCTGCGCTAAACTAAACCGGATCCAGCCCGATCACCGGCCACCTCCACTCGCTTTTGATTCCCGCCGCCCACCCGTCCTTGCCAAACACGCGGCCACGCCAGCGCGGCGAAGCCGTATCCGGCAAGGAGCCGGTTGGTGCCTGGCCGAGGCCGACTCCTCCTCCCCAACCGCCTAGAAAAGGCGCCCAGGCGCGCCCCCTCCACCCCGCGCTCCGGCCTCCTCCCTCTCTCTCTTTGGAGCCTTCGTTCCTGCCGCGCCTCCGCCCTCGATCGCGTCTCCGCGACTGTTTCCGTCCCCTTGTCCATCAAATCTCGATTCGTTTGGTTTAGCGATCGATTGTGGATTCCAGTTTCTCGTGCTCGGCCAGATCGGTTCCTGGTTCCGCCACCTGCCTGCCTCCGTCGGTGATTTTGAGATTTGAATTGATTGATTGAATTTAACACGAGGTGGATTCGGGGCCCTCGTGGATTCTTGCTGTGTCGGCTGATCTAGCTTGCTTTTGGTGCATGCATGTGCTCTCATCCTAGATGCAGAACCAAGAGGGCGAGCGCTAGTTCCGAAGAGATGATAATAGATGAAGGGGGTGGAGGTTTGATTTCTGTTCATGGTTGTTTTGATTGATTGGTTACAGTCCAACGGTTATTCTGATATGGTTAGATCTTCTCGGATGATCAAGCTTTCAATCTCTTACCAACCTAGGCTGGAATATCTCAATCCCTCCTATATACAATTCTGATTTGGACATTTTGCTAGTTGTCCAGAAAGTGGGATGACAGGGCCTGATGGGAGCCACTCATCTTCTTGCTGACCTGGGCGTGTTTGGATGATCACTCTCTGTTTAATTTGTTCTTCTCCACAATTCAATTAGTCTCCCAACAACTCTGATTGTCATTTGTTGCTGGCTCTCCAGAGCGGGTGGTACTATTTTGGCTCGGCATGGCGTTTCTTCCTTCTTACGGGGTTCAACTTTCTGAACCTTTCTTGTTGATTATAATAATTTATAGTAGTTTCCCCTGCCTTAGTCATTCAGATAGTGTCTTGCAAGAGATATAATCGGAACTGTGTTGTCTACCTGACCTTCCCAGTCGAGACAGGCTTACTTTATTTTATCTTCAACTCATCGTTTAATCTAGTTTTCTTCCTAACTGAAACATTTATTTATCGAAAGGTATCTTGCTCCTTCAGGAACTCAAGGCCACCAACCTGATGCTGAGTTTGCAGTTCTTCTAAATCTATCTTCTCCTTAACTTAGAAAATATAATACGAAGATTTCTTACTAGGCAATATTTCGAATTCAGATTTAGCTGCAAAGGTGCAAGAATGAAGCTTCAAACAAGTGGTACAACCGGAAAAAACTTAACCTCTTATCCTCTTATTTTTATTTAATTCAGCTACATGTTCATATCATTGATTTTGGTTTTTTGCTTCTGCCTTCCATGTCGTTGCAGATTTGTTTTGGCCCAAGACAATGCTGGTAGTGAGTCTGAACCTGTAAAAATCGTCTGGTACTCTGGTTTGCCATCTATCTCTTTGTCTGGATCCCTGCGTTGGTCTTCCTGCCCATTGCTATCTGATATATTTATAGGAAGTCACGGTGTCAGGTCAGTGTCTTGACTGTTGGTTCATTTGTGTTGGCTTCCATGGGTTGGTTGCAGGACTGGATCTGGTATGTGGAGATCCTTGGGGTGTTTTATGTCTAAGAGATTTGAGGCAGGTCAGATTTGAATGGTTATCGCTCGTGTGGTCTTCTGGTTCTCATCACGAGTTCCAACATCATCAGCTAATATGAGGTGGATCCAAGGTCCTGGAGGATTATTATTGTAGCAGCTCATCTTGCTTATGGTGTGTGTTTCTGCTCCTTTAGATGCAGCAGAAGCAAGAGGGTGCAGAGATGAGTCAAAGGGTGGAGGTCTGGTTTCCTTTAGATGAACAAATGGTCAGATCTTCCCGGAGGACAATGTTTTGGTGTTCAACTGAAGTGTTTGGATGATCCCTCTGACTTTTAACTTATTCATTTTCAAAGTACAATAATTTACTCTCCAGAGGTTCTGATTTGGATTATTATTTGTGGATCTCCAGAAATTTGGATTTGGCGTAGCATCGGGGGTGACTTGTCGTCTTCTTTCTGATCTGCTTTGGATGAATCATTACTCCCTCCATTTCATTCATTCTCCACAGCTCACCTTCTGTCTACGACAATTCTGATTTGCATTTGTTGGTTCTTCAGAATTTGGGGTTATACGGCTTAGAGGGAGCACCTATCATCTTGGTGATCTGCGTTGGATGATTATTACCTTCTTAGTTTAATTTTTAATTCTCCAGAGTTCAATTAGTCTCCCAACAATTCTGATTGTGATCTGTTGATGGTTGTCCAGAAATTGGAATTACAGGGCCTAGCGGGTGGTCCTAGTTTGCCTCGGCATGGCGGTTCTTTTTCTGTTCGTCGACTTTCCTGACCTTTCTTATTCAATATACTTGAACTCTCCAGACATTTGTATTTTCTCTGCTCTTAGTCGGTAATTCTCAGTTCTTGCAGATACTGGCTTCGATAATTGCAGTTTGGAACCGGTGTGGTAACCCGTCATCCCTACCCCCAACCGAGACATGCTTAGTTAATCTTTACATCCTCATTGTTTGATGCATGCTTTAGCTGAGCCGAGTTTTTCCTAACTTGTAGAAAGGTATCTTCCTCGGTGCAGGTCATAGTTGATGAATTCAAAGTCCAATCTGGTGCTGCAGTTCTTCTAAATCTACCATTTTTTGAACTCATCATAAGTTAGATAACCTTTAAAGTTATCTCCCTTTGTTTTAGTCTCTCCACCGTTTTGTTTTGGTGCCCCAAAATTCTGATTTAAACTACTTCTTCGTGGCTTACAGAAATTGGAATAATATGGCTTAGAAGGTGGTCCTATTTTTCCTCAACATGGCGGTTCCTTCTGTGGCTCAAAACTTTTTCAACCTTCCTTACTTAAATCTCATGGCATTAGGTTTTCTCTGCCTTAGTGGGTAATTCTCAGCTCTTGCAGATATTGACTTGGAAATGGAAAGGATATCCTGCAGTTTGGAACTGGTGTTGTTATCATCCGTCAACCATAGCTGAACTTCCCATCTGAAACAGGCTTACTTGTTCCCACCCATCATTTGATCCATACTTTAGCTATTTATAAGTAACATTTTCCCCTAACTGAAAATTTATAGAAAGGTCTCTTGCTCGTTACAGGTTGTAGTTGACGAACTCAAGCCCAACCTGATGATGAATCTGTTTGCAGATCTTCTAAATCTAGTATTGTTTCAATTCATTGTTACTTACATGACCTACACATTATCTTACTAGGCAATATTTTGTAATACAGATTCATATGCAGAGGTGCATGAATCTAAGGATAATGCTTAGCTTTCGACTAATGGCACATCCTACAACCGAAAAAGACTCTTGCCATCCTTTTTTTTTAATTTCATTTAGCTACTTGGCCATGTCTTTGATATAGGTTTTTGCTCCTGCCCTTCCTGTGCTTGCAGATTTTTCTTTAGCCCAGGCCATGTGGGTAATGACGCGGAATCTGTTAAATATTTTGGTTTGCGATCTAGCTCTCCGTTGTTCGATTTGTTATCTTAACTCTTGATCCCTGTGTTCTATTGGTCTTCTGCAAGTGCGGGTTGCAGGATATAATAGTTAGGAGTTTGTACCCAAACCTTTGCTTTGTACATGGAGTCAGTTCAGTGTCTTGTAGATGATCTGTTTCATTTGCTATCGCCGCCTCCATGAGTTGGCTTGCAGGACTGGATCTGGATCTGAATCTGGTCTGGACATGTAGCTCCCTATGGTGTATAACAGTATGGTGAAGGGGTTTTGAGGCAGGTCAGTTTCCCATGTTTGGTCACATTGGTTTACTGGATCCCTCATCTGTGCTCGGTGACGAAAGATTTGAGTGGCTACCTTAAGTTCTTCGATTTGTCTTCATCTAATGGCTCATCAGTATCGTTGTCCCTAGATATGAGGTGGATTCTCGTTGGTTCTCGTTGTAACAGCTGATCTTGCTTGTGGTATGTGTTTGTGCTCCTTGAGATACAGGATGTTGTGGAGTGATGAATCAAAGGATCGAGGTTTGCTTTACTGTCCGTGGTTATTTTGATTGGCTCAATGGATGGTTATAAGCTAGGATCTTGTGTGCTGAAGTTTTCGTTTTGGATTGAAGCTGTGGATTGGATAGTTAACCATGGGATGGGGATCAGAGAATTTTCGAACAGTGTTTATAATCGATCCTCCTCGATTTAGTGTCTTTGTTTTGCACAGTCAAATTTAGCTTACAACATCTCCGATATGGATTGTTCTCCAGCTATTGGACTTATGGGGACTTTCTGGAAGGTGCCCTGTTTTGTTTCACCTTGTTATAGGCGGTTTCTTCTGTTAACTTCAATCTTTCCTGATTTGCTTTGAACATTGTACTAACTATGGTTTTCTCTGCCCTTGGTAACGTGTCCTTGCAGATATTGACATGGATGAGAGAATTTAGTTTGCTATCTGGAACTGGTGTTGTTGCCTAACTGATTGACATGGTTATAATGCATTATTTAGCTGTTTCATGGGAAGGGTAGAAAGCGAAAATTCATGGGAAGGTCTCTTGGTCGTTGCAGGTCCTAATTGACTATTTAGGTCCAACCTGATGTGGAGTTATCTGTTTGAAGATCTTCTAAACCCTACAACTTTCCAATTCATGAACATTCAGGTTGATATGGTGGATGTATAAGATTCGAAGGTTGCTCCGGTTCAGTCTAGATTGGACATCCTACAACCGAAAAAATTCAGTGCTCTCAACAACCAAAAAATTATCTTATGCTGAGTTATCTCCTGAAGAAACTTCTGTTGTCTTGGTTGCCTTTTGCTTGTAGGATTGATTGTTGTTTTTCCTCCTGCCTTCCTGTGGTTGCAGATCAAGCCATGCTGGTAGCGATTCAAAATATGTCACCTTTTTGGTTTCTGATCCTCTCTGTGGTTTACTTTGTTATATCTGTACTCCCCATCCATGTGTTTCTGTTGGCCTGGTGGGCTTGTTCTTTGCAGTATATGTTGGAATTGGTGTGTGTGCCCTGTAGAGTCATCTCAGTGTCTGGTCTGCTCTCAATGCAATAATTAGCTTTGTTCCTCCTCCAATCTCCAATGGCTAATCAACGATTCTGTCTATCACGTAATACAAGGTGAATTTTATCTCGTTTATGTATGCACCTTTGTTGGAGATCGTATTGAAGGGTAGAGAGTGATTCATGGTTGTTCTTTAGCTCTTCGGATGATATCTTAAGTTTGAGATAAGAATTGTTGGTCATGCCTGCATGGTTGAGGATTCATAAGTGTCATGAGGCCTGACTGGACTGTTCGGATATATTCTCCTCCTATTTGATTTCTCCATGTGAACAGTTTGGTCTCTGTTCTGAGTATTATTTGGATTTTTGGTTGTTCTCCAGCATTTGAATGGTGCAGAACTCTAGGAGATTCTTCGTGATTCGATCTTGTCAAACTTCTCTCTGAGTGACAGCTTTCAGTTTGAACTTGCATTCAGTGGTAGTTTGGAGTTAGTAGTGTGCACATCTGATTTTTTTCAACCATCCTGAAGGATCTTACTTGGTTTCTGCTTCAACTTGCATGTGATTTGGACGGATCGCATGTTTTGCTCCGAATCAACAAAATACTAGAAGTAAAACAATAGTTCTAGGAAGTTTAATATTAATGATGTCCTAGGAAGTTCCTTTATTAGTCTCAAACAAGGGTTCAACAATGGAAATATCAGTTCATACTCAAAGTTTCTATGGCAGATTATCAAATTTTGATTTGGCTATATTACTACTTGGTTGTCATACTGTTTCCAGAAGTTGGGTTTTAATATTAGGTTGCTTGTATCTATAATTTTATCTCTAGTATCTTTAGCTTGCAAATTTATCACCTAATACATGTACCTGACTGCAGTAAAAGATTTGTCGGTCTACTATTCTACATATTCTTGTCCACACTTGGTTTGTTTATTTAACTATTTTCCTGGTGAATTCTTTAGGATCATCTTATAACAGACAAAGAATTTTTGGTGTGCACAGATTTTTAACTTCGGTAATAAAGAAGATCCCACCTAGTTTGCGGCTCTCTCACTTTAGTTGGTTTAACAGTAGTGGCCTCCTGACTTGTAGTTAGGTAATGTTGATGACTTGATATGCAGAAAGAGGCTAAGGAATTATTGCCATATACTAAAACAATGGAGAGTTGAAGGTTCTGAACTGGAAGCTTGAAACTCTACTCCTGATGTCATCTCAACTAATTATGATTCCGGTTTGGTGGTATGGAATTGATTTTCAGAAAATGATGTTCTTCTCATTGGTGCTTCTCCAGTGGGACCTGCATTACATATCTTCCACTATGCATCTTCTCGGTTTGCTAGGGGACTTCCTAGTTGTAGTTTGACAACTAGCAAAACAGTCCTGCTAATTTGATGATTCCTTCTGATTGTGTACTTTCAACTCAAGTAGCTCATATTCCTGGATTAAAGAGAAAAGGCGTTCACACATCTTACCGTCTTCTAATGGCTAATTTGATCTGGTTTATGGGATCTTCAACTACATATTCTCAAATCTTTAATTACATAATCTCGGTTTTCTGGGAACTCCCTAATTTCAATTTCCTTGGCAACTAGCAAAAATACTAATTTGACGATTCCTGTGAATTGCATACTCTTAACTCCAGCTATACATATGCCACACATTATATTTCATAGTCAATACATTATCCTGGATTTTTAAGATACATAAGTATCTCCTCTGACCCTATAATGGGATAAAACTGCGAAAGATAATCATCCTCTAGATGTTGGTATATATTCTTATTGTCAAGATTAAAGGTTTGGATCACCCACTATAGAAATTAATTACTCTCATTCAGGTCCTGTAATTTACAGCTTTTTTTGTTTGTGCCCCTATGTCTGTCTTATGATCTTGTGCAGATATTTATTGCCTATGCATAGCTGAAATAATTGTTTGTAGTGTTTGCTAATTTTTGTGTTCTGTAGTTTTGTAGTTTAACACTGCCTTTGCCGGTCCCAAGCCCGGATGAGAAAATGTGGAGGGAACTCTGAACTTGCATGGCCTCCAAATATTTGAAATTGAGTAACAGTGAATGAAGTGAGTAGAAATTACAGTCCTTACTGGCCTAATCGAATAGTGAATGGTCGTCACAATGTGGTAGCATGTGATTCAAACTTTGAAATGCATCCTTTCTATGGTCGGTGTTAGAACCGACTGTCCTCCACGAACTTGCCGATTCCTTTCTGAAGCTGTACTAGGTCGGTGTTTTTCTTATGAACCCCAAAGGAAAGTGAGTGTATAGATTTGCATGAAAGGCCTCGTGTACAACGATTCTTCAGAAAGATGTACTCTAGTTCCCTAGAGAATGCTATGGCAACACTTATTTTGGGACGGGGTGGGTAGGTTAGTAGAGGAAATAATGTGAAAGCAAGAACGACATCGATCTCACATGTGGTTCTTTGCCTGAGCTCAGGGTGTGTTACTTGAGTTCTGGTGATACTTTTGTTATTCTCTCCTGCTTCATCGATCTCACAAACGAGTGACACCGGGTTGGACCTCCTCATAACCAGGAGCTGCCGGACGACGCTCGTCGGGGCTGCGCGGGGGCCCAGCGGCGCTTGGATCCGTCGTCGGGCGGCAAACCGGACGCGCCGCGCGGTGTGCATCGCCGCCGGGTCTGGCGCCACAACGCGCTCCGTGCGCGGGAAGGGGATCCGGCCCTCGAACCTGTCCTCGATAGATTCACGGCGACGAAGAAGTAGCCGGAGTGCTGAGTGCAGAAACGACGAACCAGAGGTGTGGCGGCAGCATTAGCGTCGTCAACGGAGACCCCGGCTGTGTGAGACGCATACGGTGGGCCGGTGGCCCCCTGCTTCTTTTGTTTTTTGTTATGGACTGTGCTAACGACCGGACGGCGGGATTTTAGCTGTAGGCACGAACGATCACGCAAAGACACATGCATGCAGGACGAGCGATGACAACTTTGCATGGGCGCGTGAGCTTGCAGCTGCATTGTTAAATATGCATGCATATAAAAACAAAACTGCTGATGTCATTAAAGATTTCTTACTTTAAAATGTTTTGTAGCACAAGTCATAGCTCGGATTGAAAAACTGTTTTCACATAAAAGATTCGTCGCGACGAGATCTTCGAATCTAGATCCCATGTTGATATGTTTTGACGACTTTTTTTCGGGGTCAAAAGTTATCAGGCCCAGGCTAAGCAAGTTATCACGTCAATGATACATAAGTTACCATCTTATTTATATAGAAATTACCGGGGCATAAAAGTTGTCCTCGAATTCTCCCCACATGCAAATGAATTAGAATACCAAAAAGTTGATGTCATCCTTGATTCCCCTTTATTTTGAAATTTCACAATTTTTGTAGCTCAAACCATTGGTCCGATCGAAAAGGTTCTCGAAGAAAGCATCAAAACTAGATACTATATTGATTTGTTCAGACAACTTTTATTTTGAATCAAAAGTTACCACTTCTGGGCTAAGTAAGGTATCATGCCTGAGCTACATATGTTACCACGTTGTTTACAGATATTACCGGGTATAAATTATCATGGTCTGCGATATGTGAGATACCATGCTATTCACACACAAAGTTACCGAGGTGATATTTCGTCAACCCCCCCCCCCCCCCACATGCCAAAATTATCAAGACCGAGATACATAAGTAATCAGGTCCGCATATGTGAGTTGCCATGCGCTATTCACACAAAACTTACCGAGGAGATATTTCATCAAACCCCCCCCCCCCCATGTCAAAGTTATCAGGACTGAGGTACATAAGTTATCAGGTCAGCGATATGTGAGTTACCATGCTATTCACATAAAAGTTACCGAGGGGATATTTCATCAACCCCCCCTCCCCTCATGCCAAAGTTATTAGGACCGAGGTACATAGGTTATCGGGTCTGCGATATGTGAGTTACCATGCTATTCACACAAAAGTTATGAAGGGGATATTTCATCAACCCCCTCTCCCCTCCCCCCATGCCAAAGTTATTAGGACCGAGGTACATAAGTTATCAGGTATGCGATATGTGAGTTACCATGCTATTCACATAAGGGTAGTGCTAACTTCCGACATAGCTCATATCGTTTCCTTTTTATGTGTGTGTTCACTGTCCACTAATAGTTAGTTTAATTAGCAGCTAACCACATGCATGCAGAAAAAATGATGATGTCAGCCTAGATTCTTTTCAAAACTGAAAATTCAAAATGTTTTGTAGCTCAAACTGTCCATGGGATTAAGAAACTGTCTTCACATAAAGATTCGTCACGAGGAGACCTTTAAAACTAGATCACATGCTGATATGTTTCGATGATTTTTTTCCAGGTCAATACCAGGTATGTACCATGTAAATTATCACGTCTATGACACATAAGTTATCAAGCCGTTCCTCGGGCGTAGAACGTGCGACGCTACATGGGTGACGTGGGGACCCGGGGACCCTGATTTTCTCGCATGCCGGACGTGCGGAAGGAGTAGTTTACTCGCTCTGATCGTGACCATGAGATGCCGATCGGCCGGATACCGAATCGTTCAGATCTATTAGCGAATTTCCAGTCAACTGAAAAATAGTTTTCTCGAGGTGACGAGGGGCATAAATTACCATGCTATTTACATAGTAGTTATCATAGGATGTTTTCAACAATTTTTCCTTGGGTCAATGGTATCATGGTGATGTACATAAGTTATCAGGTCAACGGGGCTTATGTTATCATGTTATTTACACAGAAGTTATTGAGGGGTATTTTTTTATCTTTTTAACAAATTTTTTGCTCGGTCAAAGTTACTGCGGTGTTTTTGTGTAAAATATCAGGTGCATGGTGTATATGCTATTTACATAGAATTTACCGGGGTTTTGTTTTTAAGAATTTTTTTTGCCGGATCCATAATTTTTTCAATCCGAAGACAAAATGAGCTTAGTTCACACAAACAATCTACTTAGTTTGAGATGGTTAATGGACATCAACTTAGTTAGATAGGGACCCCATGTACGAATCCTATGTGAAGGAAATATGCCCTAGAGGCAATAATAAAGTTATTATTTATTTCCTTATATCATGATAAATGTTTATTATTCATGCTAGAATTGTATTAACCGGAAACATAATACATGTGTGAATACATAGACAAACAGAGTGTCACTAGTATGCCTCTACTTGACTAGCTCGTTAATCAAAGATGGTTAAGTTTCCAAACCATGAACAAAGAGTTGTTATTTGATTAACGAGGTCACATCATTAGTTGAATGATCTGATTGACATGACCCATTCCATTAGCTTAGCACCCGATCGTTTAGTATGTTGCTATTGCTTTCTTCATGACTTATACATGTTCCTATAACTATGAGATTATGCAACTCCCGTTTGCCGGAGGAACACTTTGTGTGCTACCAAACGTCACAACGTAACTGGGTGATTATAAAGGGGTTCTACAAGTGTCTCCAATGGTAGATGTTGGGTTGGCGTATTTCGAGAATAGGATTTGTCACTCCGATTGTCGGAGAGGTATCTCTGGGCCCTCTCGGTAATACACATCACTTAAGCCTTGCAAGCATTGCAACTAATGAGTTAGTTGCGGGATGATGTATTACAGAACGAGTAAAGAGACTTGCCGGTAACGAGATTGAACTAGGTATTGGATACCGACGATCGAATCTCGGGCAAGTAACATACCGGTGACAAAGGGAACAAACGTATGTTGTTATGCGGTCTGACCGATAAAGATCTTCGTAGAATATGTAGGAGCCAATATGGGCATCCAGGTCCCGCTATTGGTTATTGACCGGAGACGTGTCTCGGTCATGTCTACATTGTTCTCGAACCGTAGGGTCCGCACGCTTAACGTTACGATGACAGTTATTATGAGTTTATGCATTTTGATGTACCGAAGGTTGTTCGGAGTCCCGGATGTGATCACGGACATGACGAGGAGTCTCGAAATGGTCGAGACATAAAGATTCATATATTGGAAGCCTATGTTTGGATATCCGAAGTGTTCCGGGTGAAATCGGGATTTTACCGGAGTACCGGGAGGTTACCGGAACCCCCCGGGAACCATATGGGCCTTAGTGGGCTTTAGTGGAAAGGTGAAAGGGGCAGCCCAAGGTGGGCTGCGCGCCTCCCCCCTCCCCTAGTCCTATTAGGACTAGGAGAGGTGGTCGGCCCCCTTCTCTCTCTCTCTCCCTCGAGGAATCCTATTAGGACTAGGATTGAGGGGGGGAGTCCTACTCCCGGTAGGAGGAGGACTCCTCCTGCGCCCTCCTCTTGGCCGGCCAGCCCCTCCCCCTTGGATCCTTTATATACGGGGGTAAGGGGCACCTCTAGACACACAAGTTGATCTTTGAGATCGTTCCTTAGCCGTGTGCGGTGCCCCCTGCCACCATATTCCACCTCGATCATATCGTTGTAGTGCTTAGGCGAAGCCCTGCGTCGGTAGAACATCAAGATCATCACCACGCCGTCGTGCTGACGGAACTCCTCCCCGAAGCTTTGCTGGATCGGAGCCCGGGGATCGTCATCGAGCTGTACGTGTGCCAAGACCTCGGAGGTGCCGGAGTAATGGTGCTTGGATCGGTCGGATCGGGAAGAAGACGTACGACTACTTCCTCTACGTTGTGTCAATGCTTCCGTTGCGATCTACAAGGGTACGTAGATCAGACTCTCCCCCTCGTTGCTATGCATCACCATGATCTTGCGTGTGCGTAGGAAATTTTTTGAAATTACTACGTTCCCCAACAGTGGCATCCGAGCCTAGGTGTTATGGTTTGATGTTATTTGCACGAGTAGAACACAAGTGAGTTGTGGGCGATACAAGTCATACTGCCTACCAGCATGCCATACTTTGGTTCGGCGGTATTGTTGGACGAGACGACCCGGACCAACCTTACGCGTACGCTTACGCGAGACCGGTTCCCCCGACGTGCTTTGCACACAGGTGGCTTGCGGGCGACTGTCTCTCCAACTTTAGTTGAACCGAGTGTGGCTACGCCCGGTCCTTGCGAAGGTTAAAACGGAGTCTATTTGACAAACTATCGTTGTGGTTTTGATGCGTAGGTAAGATTGGTTCTTGCTTAAGCCCGTAGCAGCCACGTAAAACATGCAACAACAAAGTAGAGGACGTCTAACTTGTTTTTGCAGGGCATGTTGTGATGTGATATGGTCAAGACATGATGCTAAATTTTATTGTATGAGATGATCATGTTTTGTAACCGAGTTATCGGCAACTGGCAGGAGCCATATGGTTGTCGCTTTATTGTATGCAATGCAATCGCGATGTAATGCTTTACTTTATCACTAAGCGGTAGCGATAGTCATGGAAGCATAAGATTGGCGAGACGACAACGATGCTACGATAGAGATCAAGGTGTCGCGCCGGTGACAATGGTGATCATGACGGTGCTTCGGAGATGGAGATCACAAGCACAAGATGATGATGGCCATATCATATCACTTATATTGATTGCATGTGATGTTTATCCTTTTATGCATCTTATCTTGCTTTGATTGACGGTAGCATTATAAGATGATCTCTCACTAAATTATCAAGAAGTGTTCTCCCCGAGTATGCACCGTTGCCAAAGTTCGTCGTGCCCAGACACCACGTGATGATCGGGTGTGATAAGCTCTACGTCCATCTACAACGGGTGCAAGCCAGTTTTGCACACGCAGAATACTCAGGTTAAACTTGACGAGCCTAGCATATGCAGATATGGCCTCGGAACACGGAGACCGAAAGGTCGAGCATGAATCATATAGTAGATATGATCAACATAACGATGTTCACCATTGAAAACTACTCCATCTCACGTGATGATCGGTTATGGTTTAGTTGATTTGGATCACGTGATCACTTAGAGGATTAGAGGGATGTCTATCTAAGTGGGAGTTCTTAAGTAATTTGATTAATTGAACTTAAACTTATCATGAACTTAGTACCCGATAGTATCTTGCTTGTTTATGTTGATTGTAGATAGATGGCTCGTGTTGTTGTTCCGTTGAATTTTAATACGTTCCTTGAGAAAGCAAAGTTGAAAGATGATGGTAGCAATTACACGGACTGGGTCCGTAACTTGAGGATTATCCTCATTGCTGCTCAGAAGAATTACGTCCTGGAAGCACCGCTGGGTGCCAGGCCTGCTGCTGGAGCAACACCAGATGTTATGAACGTCTGGCAGAGCAAAGCTGATGACTACTCGATAGTTCAGTGTGCCATGCTTTACGGCTTAGAATCGGGACTTCAACGACGTTTTGAACGTCATGGAGCATATGAGATGTTCCAGGAGTTGAAGTTAATATTTCAAGCAAATGCCCGGATTGAGAGATATGAAGTCTCCAATAAGTTCTATAGCTGCAAGATGGAGGAGAACAGTTCTGTCAGTGAGCATATACTCAAGATGTCTGGGTATAACAATCACTTGATTCAGATGGGAGTTAATCTTCCAGATAATTGCGTCATTGACAGAATTCTCCAATCACTGCCAACAAGCTACAAGAGCTTCGTGATGAACTATAATATGCAAGGGATGAACAAGACTATTCCCGAGCTCTTCGCAATGTTGAAAGCTGCGGAGGTAGAAATCAAGAAGGAGCATCAAGTGTTGATGGTTAACAAGACCACTAGTTTCAAGAAAAAGGGCAAAGGGAAGAAGAAGGGGAACTTCAAGAAGAACGGCAAGCAAGTTGTTGCTCAGGAAAAGAAGCCCAAGTCTGGACCTAAGCCTGAAACTGAGTGCTTCTACTACAAGCAGACTAGTCACTGGAAGCGGAACTGCCCCAAGTATTTGGCGGATAAGAAGGATGACAAGGTGAACAAAGGTATATGTGATATACATGTTATTGATGTGTACCTTACTAGAGCTCACAGTAGCACCTGGGTATTTGATACTGGTTCTGTTGCTAATATTTGCAACTCGAAACAGGGACTACGGATTAAGCGAACACTGGCGAAGGACGAGGTGACGATGCGCGTGGGAAACGGTTCCAAAGTTGATGTGATCGCGGTTGGCACGCTACCTCTACATCTACCTCCAGGATTAATATTAGACCTAAATAATTGTTATTTGGTGCCAGCGTTAAGCATGAACATTATATCTGGATCTTGTTTGATGCGAAACGGTTATTCATTTAAATCAGAGAATAATGGTTGTTCTATTTATATGAGTAATATATTTTATGGTCATGCACCTTTGAAGAGTGGTCTATTTTTGATGAATCTCGATAGTAGTAATACACATATTCATAATGTAGAAGCCAAAAGATGCAGAGTTGATAATGATAGTGCAACTTATTTGTGGCACTGCCGTTTAGGTCATATCGGTGTAAAGCGCATGAAGAAACTCCATACTGATGGGCTTTTGGAACCACTTGATTATGAATCACTTGGTACTTGCGAACCGTGCCTCATGGGCAAGATGACTAAAACACCATTCTCCGGTACTATGGAGAGAGCAACAGATTTGTTGGAAATCATACATACCGATGTATGTGGTCCGATGAATATTGAGGCTCGTGGCGGATATCGTTATTTTCTCACTTTCACAGATGATTTAAGCAGATATGGGTATATCTACTTAATGAAACATAAGTCTGAAACATTTGAAAAATTCAAAGAATTTTAGAGTGAAGTTGAAAATCATCGTAACAAGAAAATAAAGTTTCTACGATCTGATCGTGGAGGAGAATATTTGAGTTACGAGTTTGGTGTACATTTGAAAAATTGTGGAATAGTTTTGCAACTCATGCCACCCGGAACACCACAGCGTAATGGTGTGTTCGAACGTCGTAATCGTACTTTACTAGATATGGTGCGATCTATGATGTCTCTTACTGATTTACCGCTATCGTTTTGGGGTTATGCTTTAGAGACAGCCGCATTCACGTTAAATAGGGCACCATCAAAATCCGTTGAGACGACGCCTTATGAACTATGGTTTGGCAAGAAACCAAAGTTGTCGTTTCTTAAAGTTTGGGGTTGCGATGCTTATGTGAAAAAGCTTCAACCTGATAAGCTCGAACCCAAATCAGAAAAATGTGTCTTCATAGGATACCCAAAGGAGACTGTTGGGTACACCTTCTATCACAGATCCGAAGGCAAGACATTCGTTGCTAAGAATGGATCATTTCTATAGAAGGAGTTTCTCTCGAAAGAAGTGAGTGGGAGGAAAGTAGAACTTGACGAGGTAACTGTACCTGCTCCCTTATTGGAAAGTAGTACATCACAGAAAACTGTTTCTGCGACACCTATACCAATTAGTGAGGAAGCTAATGATGATGATCATGAAACTTCAGGACAAGATACTACTGAACCTCGTAGATCAACCAGAGTGAGATCCGCACCAGAGTGGTACGGTAATCCAGTTCTGGAAGTCATGCTACTAGATCATGATGAACCTACGAACTATGGAGAAGCGATGGTGAGCCCAGATTCCGCAAAGTGGCTTGAAGCCATGAAATCTGAGATGGGATCCATGTATGAGAACAAAGTATGGACTTTGGTTGACTTGCCCGATGATCGGCAAGCAATTGAGAATAAATGGATCTTCAAGAAAAAGACTGACGCTGACGGTAATATTACTGTCTATAAAGCTCGACTTGTCGCAAAAGGTTTTCGACAAGTTCAAGGGGTTGACTACGATGAGACCTTCTCACCCGTAGAGATGCTTAAGTCTGTCAGAATCATGTTAGCAATTGTTGCGTTTCATGATTATGAAATTTGGCAGATGGATGTCAAAACTGCATTCCTGAATGGATTTCTAGAAGAAGAGTTGTATATGATGCAACCGGAAGGTTTTGTCGATCCAAAGGGAGCTAAAAAAGTGTGCAAGCTCCAGCGATCCATTTATGGATTGGTGCAAGCCTCTCGGAGTTGGAATAAACGCTTTGATAGTGTGATCAAAGCATTTGGTTTTATACAGACTTTTGGAGAAGCCTGTATTTACAAGAAAGTGAGTGGGAGCTCTGTAGCATTTCTGATATTATATGTGGATGACATATTACTGATTGGAAATGATATAGAATTTCTGGATAGCATAAAGGGATACTTGAATAAAAGTTTTTCGATGAAAGACCTCGGGGAAGCTGCTTAAATATTAGGCATAAAAATCTATAGAGATAGATCAAGACGCTTAATTGGACTTTCACAAAGCACATACCTTGACAAGATTTTGAAGAAGTTCAAAATGGATCAAGCAAAGAAAGGGTTCTTGCCTGTGTTACAAGGTGTGAAGTTGAGTCAGACTCAATGCCCGACCACTGCAGAAGATAGAGAGAAAATGAAAGATGTTCCCTATGCTTCAGCCATAGGCTCTATCTGAAGGAAATATGCCCTAGAGGCAATAATAAAGTTATTATTTATTTCCTTATATCATGATAAATGTTTATTATTCATGCTAGAATTGTATTAACCGGAAACATAATACATGTGTGAATACATAGACCAACAGAGTGTCACTAGTATGCCTCTACTTGACTAGCTCGTTAATCAAAGATGGTTATGTTTCCTAACCATGAACAAAGAGTTGTTATTTGATTAACGAGGTCACATCATTAGTTGAATGATCTGATTGACATGACCCATTCTATTAGCTTAGCACCCGATCGTTTAGTATGTTGCTATTGCTTTCTTCATGACTTATACATGTTCCTATAACTATGAGATTATGCAACTCCCGTTTACCGGAGGAACACTTTGGGTACTACCAAACGTCACAATGTAACTGGGTGATTATAAAGGAGTACTACAGGTGTCTCCAATGGCAGATGTTGGGTTGGCGTATTTCGAGATTAGGGTTTGTCACTCCGATTGTCGGAGAGGTATCTCTGGGCCCTCTCGGTAATGCACATCACATAAGCCTTGCAAGCACTGCAACTAATATGTTAGTTGTGAGATGATGTATTACGGAACGAGTAAAGAGACTTGCCAGTAACGAGATTGAACTTGGTATTGGATACCGACGATCGAATCTCGGGCAAGTAACATACCGATGACAAAGGGAACAACGTATGTTGTTATGCGGTCTGGCCGATAAAGATCTTCGTAGAATATGTAGGAGCCAATATGGGCATCCAGGTCCCGCTATTGGTTATTGACCGGAGACGTGTCTCGGTCATGTCTACATTGTTCTCGAACCGTAGGGTCCGCACGCTTAACGTTACGATGACAGTTATTATGAGTTTATGCATTTTGATGTACCGAAGGTTGTTCGGAGTCCCGGATGAGATCACGGACATGACGAGTAGTCTCGAAATGGTCGAGACGTAAAGATTGATATATTGGAAGCCTATGTTTGGACATCGGAAATGTTCCGGGTGAAATCGGGATTTTACCGGAATACCGGGAGGGTTACCGAAACCCCCCGGGAGGCTAATGGGCCTATTGGGCCTTAGTGGAAAAGAGAAAAGGGGCAGCCCACAGCTGGCCGCGCCCCCCCCCCCCCCCTTCCCCAAGTCCTAGTAGGACTAGGAGAAGGGGGCCGGCCCCCCTCTTTCAACTTGAGTCCTACTTGGAATAGGATTTGGGGGGGAGTCCTACTCCCGGTAGGAGTGGGACTCCTCCCGCGCCCTCTCCCTTGGCCGGCCGCACCCCTCCCCTGCTCCTTTATATACGGGGGCAGGGGCACCCCATGGACACACAATTGATCCTTGAGATCGTTCCTTAGCCGTGTGCGGTGCCCCCTGCCACCAAATTCCACCTCGATCATACCGTTGTAGTGCTTAGGCGAAGCCCTGCGTCGGTAGTACATCAAGATCGTCACCACGCCGTCGTGCTGACGGAACTCTTCCTCGACGCTTTGCTGGATCAGAGCCCGAGGATCGTCATCGAGCTGAACGTGTGCCAAGAACTCGGAGGTGCCGGAGTAACGGTGCTTGGATCGGTCGGATCGGAAGAAGACGTACGACTACTTCCTCTACGTTGTGTGATCGCTTCCGCAGTCGGTCTGCGTTGGTACGTAGACAACACTCTCCCCTCTCGTTGCTATGCATCACCATGATCTTGCGTGTGCGTAGGAAAATTTTGAAATTACTACGTTCCCCAACAGTGGTATCAGAGCCTAGGTTTTATGGTTTGATGTTATTTGCACGAGTAGAACACAAGTGAGTTGTGGGCGATACAAGTCATACTGCCTACCAGCATGTCATACTTTGGTTCGGCGGTATTGTTGGACGAGACGATTTGGACCAACCTTATGTGTACTCTTACGCGAGAGCGGTTCCCTCGACGTGCTTTGCACATAGATGGCTTGCGGAAGACTGTCTCTCCAACTTTAGTTGAACCGAGTGTGACTACGCCCGGTCCTTGAGAAGGTTAAAACAGAGTCTATTTGACGAACTATCGTTGTGGTTTTGATGCGTAGGTGAGATGAGTTCTTACTTAAGCCCGTAGCAGCCACGTAAAACTTGCAACAACAAAGTAGAGGACGTCTAACTTGTTTTTGCAGGGCATGTTGTGATGTGATATGGTCAAGGAATGATGCTGATTTTATTGTATGAGATGATCATGTTTTGTAACCGAGTTATCGGCAACTGGCAGGAGCCATATGGTTGTCGCTTTATTGTATGCAATGAAATCGCGATGTAATGCTTTACTTTATTACTAAGCGGTAGTGATAGTCGTGGAAGCATAAGATTGGCGAGACGACAACGACGCTACGATGAAGATCAAGGTGTCGCGCCGGTGACGATGGTGATCATGACGGTGCTTCGGAGATGGAGATCACAAGCACAAGACGATGATGGCCATATCATATCACTTATATTGATTGCATGTGATGTTTATCCTTTTATGCATCTTATCTTGCTTTGATTGACGGTAGCATTATAAGATGATCTCTCACTAAATTATCAAGAAGTGTTCTCCCTGAGTATGCACCATTGCCAAAGTTCGTCGTGCCCAGACACCACGTGATGATCGGGTGTGATAAGCTCTACGTCCATCTACAACGGGTGCAAGCCAGTTTTGCACACGCAGAATACTCAGGTTAAACTTGACGAGCCTAGCATATGCAGATATGGCCTCGGAACACAGAGACCGAAAGGTCGAGCGTGAATCATATAGTAGATATGATCAACATAATGATGTTCACCGATGAAACTACTCCATCTCACGTGATGATCGGACATGGTTTAGTTGATTTGGATCACGTGATCACTTAGAGGATTAGAGGGATGTCTATCTAAGTGGGAGTTCCTAAGTAATTTGATTAACTGAACTTAAACTTATCATGAACTTAGTACCTGATAGTATCTTGCTTGTTTATGTTGATTGTAGATAGATGGCTCGTGCTGTTGTTCCGTTGAATTTTAATACGTTCCTTGAGAAAGAAAAATTGAAAGATGATGGTAGCAATTACACGGACTGGGTCCGTAACCTGAGGATTATCCTCATTGCTGCACAGAAGAATTACGTCCTGGAAGCACCGCTGGGTGCCAGGCCTGCTGCTGGAGCAACGCCAGATGTTATGAACGTCTGGCAGAGCAAAGCTAATGACTACTCAATAGTTCAGTGTGCCATGCTTTACGGCTTAGAATCGGGACTTCAACGACGTTTTGAACGTCATGGAGCATATGAGATGTTCCAGGAGTTGAAGTTAATATTTGAAGCAAATGCCCGAATTGAGAGATATGAAGTCTCCAATAAGTTCTATAGCTGCAAGATGGAGGAGAACAGTTCTGTCAGTGAGCATATACTCAAAATGTCTGGGTATAATAATCACTTGATTCAGATGGGAGTTAATCTTCCAGATGATTGCGTCATTGACAGAATTCTCCAATCACTGCCACCAAGCTACAAGAGCTTCGTGATGAACTATAATATGCATGGGATGAACAAGACTATTCCCGAGCTCTTCGCAATGCTGAAAGCTGCGGAGGTAGAAATCAAGAAGGAGCATCAAGTGTTGATGGTTAGCAAAACCACTAGTTTCAAGAAAAAGGGCAAAGGGAAGAAGAAGGGGAACTTCAAGAAGAACAGCAAGCAAGTTGCTGCTTAAGAGAAGAAACCCAAGTCTGGACCTAAGCCTGAAACTGAGTGCTTCTACTGCAAGCAGACTGGTCACTGGAAGCGGAACTGCCCCAAGTATTTGGCGGATAAGAAGGATGGCAAGGTGAACAAAGGTATATGTGATATACATGTTATTGATGTGTACCTTACTAATGCTTGCAGTAGCACCTGGGTATTTGATACTGGTTCTGTTGCTAATATTTGCAACGCGAAACAGGGACTACGGAATAAGCGGACGCTAGCAAAGGACGAGGTGACGATGCGCGTGGGAAACGGTTCCAAAGTCGATGTGATCGCGGTCGGCACGCTACCTCTACATCTACCTTCGGGATTAATATTAGACCTAAATAATTGTTATTTGGTGCCAGCGTTGAGCATGAACATTATATCTGAATCTTGTTTGATGCGAGACGGTTATTCATTTAAATCAGAGAATAATGGTTGTTCTATTTATATGAGTAATATCTTTTATGGTCATGCACCCTTGAAGAGTGGTCTATTCTTATTGAATCTCGATAGTAGTGATACACATGTTCATAATGTAGAAGCCAAAAGATGCAGAGTTGATAATGATAGTGCAACTTATTTGTGGCACTGCCGTTTAGGTCATATCGGTGTAAAGCGCATGAAGAAACTCCATACTGATGGGCTTTTGGAACCACTTGATTATGAATCACTTGGTACTTGCGAACCGTGCCTCATAGGCAAGATGACTAAAACACCGTTCTCCGGTACTATGGAGAGAGCAACAGATTTATTGGAAATCATACATACCGATGTATGTGGTCCGATGAATATTGAGGCTCGTGGCGGATATCGTTATTTTCTCACCTTCACAGATGATTTAAGCAGATATGGGTATATCTACTTAATGAAACATAAGTCTGAAACATTTGAAAAGGTCAAGGAATTTCAGAGTGAAGTTGAAAATCATCGTAACAAGAAAATAAAGTTTCTACGATCTGATCGTGGAGGAGAATATTTGAGTTACGAGTTTGGTATACATTTGAAAAATTGTGGAATAGTTTCGCAACTCACGCCACCCGGAACACCACAGCGTAATGGTGTGTCCGAACGTCGTAATCGTACTTTACTAGATATGGTGCGATCTATGATGTCTCTTACTGATTTACCGCTATCGTTTTGGGGTTATGCTTTAGAGACGGCCGCATTCACGTTAAATAGGGCACCATCAAAATCCGTTGAGACGACGCCTTATGAACTATGGTTTGACAAGAAACCAAAGTTGTCGTTTCTCAAAGTTTGGGGCTGCGATGCTTATGTGAAAAAGCTTCAACCTGATAAGCTCGAACCCAAAGCGGAGAAATGTGTCTTCATAGGATACCCAAAGGAAACTGTTGGGTATACCTTCTATCACAGATCCGAAGGCAAGACATTCGTTGCTAAGAATGGATCATTTCTAGAGAAGGAGTTTCTCTCGAAAGAAGTGAGTGGGAGGAAAGTAGAACTTGACGAGGTAACTGTACCTGCTCCCTTATTGGAAAATAGTACATCACAGAAAACTGTTTCTGCGACACCTATACCAATTAGTGAGGAAGCTAATGATGATGATCATGAAGCTTCAGGACAAGATACTACTGAACCACGTAGATCAACCAGAGTGAGATCCGCACCAGAGTGGTACGGTAATCCAGTTCTGGAAGTCATGCTACTAGATCATGATGAACCTACGAACTATGAAGAAGCGATGGTGAGCCCAGATTCCGCAAAGTGGCTTGAAGCCATGAAATCTGAGATGGGATCCATGTATGAGAACAAAGTATGGACTTTGGTTGACTTGCCCGATGATCGGCAAGCAATTGAGAATAAATGGATCTTCAAGAAAAAGACTGACGCTGACGGTAATATTACTGTCTATAAAGCTCGACTTGTCGCAAAAGGTTTTCGACAAGTTCAAGGGGTTGACTACGATGAGACCTTCTCACCCGTAGCGATGCTTAAGTCCGTCAGAATTATGTTAGCAATTGATGCGTTTTATGATTATGAAATATGGCAAATGGATGTCAAAACTGCATTCCTGAATGGATTTCTGGAAGAAGAGTTGTATATGATGCAACCGGAAGGTTTTGTCGATCCGAAGGGAGCTAACAAAGTGTGCAAACTCCAGCAATCCATTTATGGACTGGTGCAAGCATCTCGGAGTTGGAATAAACGCTTTGATAGTGTGATCAAAGCATTTGGCTTTATACAGACTTTTGGAGAAGCCTGTATTTACAAGAAAGTGAGTGGGAGCTCTGTAGCATTTCTGATATTATATGTGGATGACATATTACTGATTGGAAATGATATAGAATTTCTGGATAGCATAAAGGGATACTTGAATAAAAGTTTTTCGATGAAAGACCTCGGGGAAGCTGCTTAAATATTAGGCATAAAAATCTATAGAGATAGATCAAGACGCTTAATTGGACTTTCACAAAGCACATACCTTGACAAGATTTTGAAGAAGTTCAAAATGGATCAAGCAAAGAAAGGGTTCTTGCCTGTGTTACAAGGTGTGAAGTTGAGTCAGACTCAATGCCCGACCACTGCAGAAGATAGAGAGAAAATGAAAGATGTTCCCTATGCTTCAGCCATAGGCTCTATCTGAAGGAAATATGCCCTAGAGGCAATAATAAAGTTATTATTTATTTCCTTATATCATGATAAATGTTTATTATTCATGCTAGAATTGTATTAACCGGAAACATAATACATGTGTGAATACATAGACCAACAGAGTGTCACTAGTATGCCTCTACTTGACTAGCTCGTTAATCAAAGATGGTTATGTTTCCTAACCATGAACAAAGAGTTGTTATTTGATTAACGAGGTCACATCATTAGTTGAATGATCTGATTGACATGACCCATTCTATTAGCTTAGCACCCGATCGTTTAGTATGTTGCTATTGCTTTCTTCATGACTTATACATGTTCCTATAACTATGAGATTATGCAACTCCCGTTTACCGGAGGAACACTTTGGGTACTACCAAACGTCACAACGTAACTGGGTGATTATAAAGGAGTACTACAGGTGTCTCCAATGGCAGATGTTGGGTTGGCGTATTTCGAGATTAGGGTTTGTCACTCCGATTGTCGGAGAGGTATCTCTGGGCCCTCTCGGTAATGCACATCACATAAGCCTTGCAAGCACTGCAACTAATATGTTAGTTGTGAGATGATGTATTACGGAACGAGTAAAGAGACTTGCCAGTAACGAGATTGAACTTGGTATTGGATACCGACGATCGAATCTCGGGCAAGTAACATACCGATGACAAAGGGAACAACGTATGTTGTTATGCGGTCTGACCGATAAAGATCTTCGTAGAATATGTAGGAGCCAATATGGGCATCCAGGTCCCGCTATTGGTTATTGACCGGAGACGTGTCTCGGTCATGTCTACATTGTTCTCGAACCGTAGGGTCCGCACGCTTAACGTTACGATGACAGTTATTATGAGTTTATGCATTTTGATGTACCGAAGGTTGTTCGGAGTCCCGGATGAGATCACGGACATGACGAGTAGTCTCGAAATGGTCGAGACGTAAAGATTGATATATTGGAAGCCTATGTTTGGACATCGGAAGTGTTCCGGGTGAAATCGGGATTTTACCGGAATACCGGGAGGGTTACCGGAACCCCCCGGGAGGCTAATGGGCCTATTGGGCCTTAGTGGAAAAGAGAAAAGGGGCAGCCCACAGCTGGCCGCCCCCCCCCCCTTCCCCAAGTCCTAGTAGGACTAGGAGAAGGGGGCCGGCCCCCCTCTTTCTCCTTGAGTCCTACTTGGAATAGGATTTGGGGGGGAGTCCTACTCCCGGTAGGAGTGGGACTCCTCCCGCGCCCTCTCCCTTGGCCGGCCGCACCCCTCCCCTGCTCCTTTATATACGGGGGCAGGGGCACCCCATGGACACACAATTGATCCTTGAGATCGTTCCTTAGCCGTGTGCGGTGCCCCCTGCCACCAAATTCCACCTCGATCATACCGTTGTAGTGCTTAGGCGAAGCCCTGCGTCGGTAGTACATCAAGATCGTCACCACGCCGTCGTGCTGACGGAACTCTTCCTCGACGCTTTGCTGGATCAGAGCCCGAGGATCGTCATCGAGCTGAACGTGTGCCAAGAACTCGGAGGTGCCGGAGTAACGGTGCTTGGATCGGTCGGATCGGAAGAAGACGTACGACTACTTCCTCTACGTTGTGTGATCGTTTCCGCAGTCGGTCTGCGTTGGTACGTAGACAACACTCTCCCCTCTCGTTGCTATGCATCACCATGATCTTGCGTGTGCGTAGGAAAATTTTGAAATTACTACGTTCCCCAACAGTGGTATCAGAGCCTAGGTTTTATGGTTTGATGTTATTTGCACGAGTAGAACACAAGTGAGTTGTGGGCGATACAAGTCATACTGCCTACCAGCATGTCATACTTTGGTTCGGCGGTATTGTTGGACGAGACGATTTGGACCAACCTTATGTGTACTCTTACGCGAGACCGGTTCCCTCGACGTGCTTTGCACATAGATGGCTTGCGGAAGACTGTCTCTCCAACTTTAGTTGAACCGAGTGTGACTACGCCCGGTCCTTGAGAAGGTTAAAACGGAGTCTATTTGACGAACTATCGTTGTGGTTTTGATGCGTAGGTGAGATGAGTTCTTACTTAAGCCCGTAGCAGCCACGTAAAACTTGCAACAACAAAGTAGAGGACGTCTAACTTGTTTTTGCAGGGCATGTTGTGATGTGATATGGTCAAGGAATGATGCTGATTTTATTGTATGAGATGATCATGTTTTGTAACCGAGTTATCGGCAACTGGCAGGAGCCATATGGTTGTCGCTTTATTGTATGCAATGAAATCGCGATGTAATGCTTTACTTTATTACTAAGCGGTAGTGATAGTCGTGGAAGCATAAGATTGGTGAGACGACAACGACGCTACGATGAAGATCAAGGTGTCGCGCCGGTGACGATGGTGATCATGACGGTGCTTCGGAGATGGAGATCACAAGCACAAGATGATGATGGCCATATCATATCACTTATATTGATTGCATGTGATGTTTATCCTTTTATGCATCTTATCTTGCTTTGATTGACGGTAGCATTATAAGATGATCTCTCACTAAAATTATCAAGAAGTGTTCTCCCTGAGTATGCACCGTTGCCAAAGTTCGTCGTGCCCAGACACCACGTGATGATCGGGTGTGATAAGCTCTACGTCCATCTACAACGGGTGCCCACATCACTTAAAGCCTTGCAAGCATTGCAACTAATGAGTTAGTTGCGGGATGTTGTATTACGGAACGAGTAAAGAGACTTGCCGGTAACGAGATTGAACTAGGTATTGGATACCAACGATCGAATCTCGGGCAAGTAACATACCGTTGACAAAGGGAACAACGTATGTTGTTATGCGGTCTGACCGATAAAGATCTTCGTAGAATATGTAGGAGCCAATATGGGCATCCAGGTCCCGCTATTGGTTATTGACCGGAGACGTGTCAATAACCCGATCATCACACCCGATCATCACGTGGTGTCTGGGCACGACGAACTTTGGCAACGGTGCATACTCAGGGAGAACACTTCTTGATAATTTAGTGAGAGATCATCTTATAATGCTACCATCAATCAAAGCTAGATAAGATGCATAAAAGATAAACATCACATGCAATCAATATAAGTGATATGATATGGCCATCATCATCTTGTGCTTGTGATCTCCATCTCCGAAGCACCGTCGTGATCACCATCGTCACCGGCGCGACACCTTGATCTCCATCGTAGCATCGTTGTCGTCTCGCCAATCTTATGCTTCCACGACTATCACTACCGCTTAGCAATAAAGTAAAGCATTACATCGCGATTGCATTGCATACAATAAAGCGACAACCATATGGCTCCTGCCAGTTGCCGATAACTTGGTTACAAAACATGATCATCTCATACAATAAAATCAGCATCATGCCTTGACCATATCACATCACAACATGCCCTGCAAAAACAAGTTAGACGTCCTCTACTTTGTTGTTGCAAGTTTTACGTGGCTGCTACGGGCTTAAGCAAGAACTCATCTCACCTACGCATCAAAACCACAACGATAGTTTGTCAAATAGACTCCGTTTTAACCTTCTCAAGGACCGGGCGTAGCCACACTCGGTTCAACTAAAGTTGGAGAGACAGTCGCCCGCAAGCCATCTATGTGCAAAGCAAGTCGAGGGAACCGGTCTCGCGTAAGCGTACGCGTAAGGTTGGTCCGGGTCGTCTCGTCCAACAATACCGCCGAACCAAAGTATGACATGCTGGTAGGCAGTATGACTTGTATCGCCCACAACTCACTTGTGTTCTACTCGTGCAAATAACATCAAACCATAAAACCTAGGCTCGGATGCCACTGTTGGGGAACGTAGTAATTTCAAAAATTTCCTACGCACATGCAAGATCATGGTGATGCATAGCAACGAGAGGGGAGAGTGTTGTCGACGTACCAACGCAGACCGACTGCGGAAGCGATCACACAACGTAGAGGAAGTAGTCGTACGTCTTCCCGATCCGACCGATCCAAGCACCGTTACTCCGGCACCTCCGAGTTCTTAGCACACGTTCAGCTCGATGACGATCCTCGGGCTCCGATCCAGCAAAGCGTCGAGGAAGAGTTCCGTCAGCACGACGGCGTGGTGACGATCTTGATGCACTACCGACGCAGGGCTTCGCCTAAGCACTACAACGGTATGATCGAGGTGGAATTTGGTGGCAGGGGGCACCGCACACGGCTAAGGAACGATCTCAAGGATCAACTTGTGTGTCTATGGGGTGCCCCCTGCCCCCGTATATAAAGGAGCAGGGGGAGGGGTTCGGCCGGCCAGGGAGAGGGGCGCAGGAGGAGTCCTACTCCTACCGGGAGTAGGACTCCCCCCCCCCCCCCAATCCTATTCCTAATAGGATTCTCCAAAGAGAAGAGAGAAAGAGGGGGCCGGCCCCTTCTCCTAGTCCTAATAGGATTAGGGAAGGGGGGAGGCGCGCAGCCCTTGTGGGCAGCCCCTTTCACTTTTCCACTAAGGCCCAATAGGCCCATTTGCCTCCCGGGGGGTTCCGGTAACCCTCCCGGTATTCCGGTAAAATCCCGATTTCTCCCGAAACACTTCCGATGTCCAAACATAGGCTTCCAATATATCAATCTTTACGTCTTGACCATTTCGAGACTCCTCGTCATGTCCGTGATCTCATCCGGGACTCCGAACAACCTTCGGTACATCAAAATGCATAAACTCATAATAACTGTCATCGTAACGTTAAGCGTGCGGACCCTACGGTTCGAGAACAATGTAGACATGACCGAGACATGTCTCCGGTCAATAACCAATAGCGTGACCTGGATGCCCATATTGGCTCCTACATATTCTACGAAGATCTTTATCGGTCAGACCGCATAACAACATACGTTGTTCCCTTTGTCATCGGTATGTTACTTGCCCGAGATTCGATCGTTGGTATCCAATACCTAGTTCAATCTCGTTACCGGCAAGTCTCTTTACTCGTTCCGTAATACAACATCCCGCAACTAACTCATTAGTTGCAATGCTTGCAAGGCTTTAAGTGATGTGCATTACCGAGAGGGCCCAGAGATACCTCTCCGACAATCGGAGTGACAAATCCTATTCTCGAAATATGTCAACCCAACATCTACCATTGGAGACACCTGTAGTACTCCTTTATAATCACCCAGTTACGTTGTGACGTTTGGTAGTACCCAAAGTGTTCCTCCAGTAAACGGGAGTTGCATAATCTCATAGTCATAGGAACATGTATAAGTCATGAAGAAAAGCAATAGCAACATATTAAACGATCGGGTGCTAAGCTAATGGAATGGGTCATGTCAATCAGATCATTCAACTAATGATGTGACCTCGTTAATCAAATAACAACTCTTTGTTCATGGTTAGGAAACATAACCATCTTTGATTAACGAGCTAGTCTAGTAGAGGCATACTAGTGACACTCTGTTTGTCTATGTATTCACACATGTATTATGTTTCCGGTTAATACAATTCTAGCATGAATAATAAACATTTATCATGATATAAGGAAATAAATAATAACTTTATTATTGCCTCTAGGGCATATTTCCTTCAACAGTTATTATGAGTTTATGCATTTTGATGTACCGAAGGTTGTTCGGAGTCCCGGATGTGATCACGGACATGACGAGGAGTCTCGAAATGGTCGAGACATAAAGATTCATATATTGGAAGCCTATGTTTGGATATCGGAAGTGTTCCGGGTGAAATCGGGATTTTACCGGAGTACCGGGAGGTTACCGGAACCCCCCGGGAACCATATGGGCCTTAGTGGGCTTTAGTGGAAAGGTGAAAGGGGCAGCCCAAGATGGGCTGCGCGCCTCCCCCCTCCCCTAGTCCTATTAGGACTAGGAGAGGTGGCCGGCCCCCTTCTCTCTCTCTCTCCCTCGAGGAATCCTATTAGGACTAGGATTGAGGGGGGGAGTCCTACTCCCGGTAGGAGGAGGACTCCTCCTGCGCCCTCCTCTTGGCCGGCCAGCCCCTCCCCCTTGGATCCTTTATATACGGGGGTAGGGGGCACCTCTAGACACACAAGTTGATCTTTGAGATCGTTCCTTAGCCGTGTGCGGTGCCCCCTGCCACCATATTCCACCTCGATCATATCGTTGTAGTGCTTAGGCGAAGCCCTGCGTCGGTAGAACATCAAGATCATCACCATGCCGTCGTGCTGGCGGAACTCCTCCCCGAAGCTTTGCTGGATCGGAGCCCGGGGATCGTCATCGAGTTGTACGTGTGCCAAGACCTCGGAGGTGCCGGAGTAACGGTGCTTGGATCGGTCGGATCGGGAAGAAGACGTACGACTACTTCCTCTACGTTGTGTCAACGCTTCCGTTGCGATCTACAAGGGTACGTAGATCAGACTCTCCCCCTCGTTGCTATGCATCACCATAATCTTGCGTGTGCGTAGGAATTTTTTTGAAATTACTACGTTCCCCAACACTATGCACCATGCTATTTACCCGACGTTCCTTTCTTTGTTATTTTTTGGCTGGATATGTGAAGGTACAAAAGAAAAGAAAACTAGATTTGTTGTCAAAGCCGAGCCAGCCCAAGTGGTTTTTGGGTTCGGATCTGTTGCAAACTGCCAGTCGGCAGGAATTTAGCATTCTCGAATAAGTTATAGTAGAGACATTACTATGTTAATACTCCCTCCATTCCTAAATATAAGTCTTTTTAGAGATTTCAATATGAACTATATACAGAGCAAAATGAATGAATCTACACTCTAAACTATGTCTATAATTCTATATACATCCATGTGTAGTCCAGATTGGAATCTCTAAGAAGACTTATATTTAGGAACGGAGGGAGTACATGATTGAACATAAATCGTTGACTGCAGAATGATCTTGAACTAAGCGCTTTATCAGTCATAAGATAGCCATATTTTTTTTATCTATCCGCCTCCTGCATCGTGGAATTTAATCTGATCTGGTCTATATACGTATCTCCAGTTCTCTGCATTGTGGCATATTAAATTGTATGGTCTAACACTGGCAAAACATTTACATGGTTTATAACCTTGTTTGCAGATCCCTACAATGTTGCTGGGTTGATGAATGATCTACATCCTTATTCCACCACTAATCCAGCTTCTAACAGTGAGGTAACTGGTCCTTCCACACTGACACTAGTGGAAGTTACTCCTGCCTATAGTTCTTTTTCATGTGTAACCTGTAAGATTATACACAGAGGTAGTACAAAACACCGCTGAATAAAACTGCATGCATAGTCAACGTCGAATCTACTCTCTTCTTTCATGGATGGTTTCTGGAAGGAAACGAAACAAACCTTCCGACGGTGCAACCTTTGGGGCCATCAATTTGTCCAGGTATCCATAAATTAGAATTGATAGTTTACTGAAATAGGCACCAATTGTATGCATATTGGAATATAATGATCTTCGATCTAGGTACATAGAAATCCCTACTTTTATATATCTAGTATTTCTGTACTGTTACATTTAATTGTTGCAGACAAATTTTAAACCACATGGCTGATATTATCCACAATATATATAATATTTGATAAATTTAATAAGGTATAGTAGAGACGTTTACTATCTTAATACATGATTGAATGTAAGTCGTTCACTGCAGAATGATATTGAACTAAACAGTTTTTTTTAAACCTTGAACTAAACAGTTTATCAGTCATAAGGTAGCTCTATCTCTTTGCATTGTGGCATATTAAATTGCATGGTCTTGCACTGGCACAAAATTTACATGCTTTATAACTTTGTTTGCAGATCCCTACAATGCTACCGGTGTGATGAATGATGCAAATGCTAATTCAACTCTAGCTTTTAACAGTGAGGTAATGGTCCTTTCATGCCAGTACAAGTTTCCCCTGACCATAGTTCAGTTTATTGGGTAACCTGTATGTTTGCCTACATATATACATACCTACTTATTATACTTCTAAGTTGATTCCACTATGTTTTGCTAGAAATGAGCCGAACAACATTACTATGATTCTTAATTTAATTCGGAACACTGCTGAATAAGATTGCAAGCATAGTCAATGCTGAATCTACTCTCTTCTTTCAGGGATGGTTTCCTAACCTAACAAACCTGCCGACGGTGCAACCTTTGGCACCATCAATTTATCCAGGTATCAGTAAATCATAATTAACAGTTTCACTGAATTAGGCACCAACTATATGTTTATTGGAATAATTATGCCTTCGATCTAGGTACATAGAAATCCCTGATTTTATATACATATGTCTTTACCTTATTCATCCAATTTAAAAAAAAAGTGGTAGATTGATCTGTTATTTGATTTTAGTACTTAGTATTTCTGTACTGGTACAGTTAATTTCTGCAGACAAATTAAAACCCCCATGGCTCACATTATCTGGGATATATACAGTATTTGATAAAGTTAATATGGTAAAAACTCATTAGTCTAGAATTCTAGATGCTAATCTTTCTGGCACACAGAAGTGCTGATTTGGTCTATATTACCTAATCATGCAATATGAAAAAAAAGGTCAATCCCGTATAATTCTTTTAGATTCTCTTATTGTTTGGGACTAAAGTCTTTGTTGTTGTTGTTGTATTCTTGTATTATTATAACTATTATTTGTTCTAGGACGTTTCACATTTGTACACAATATAAAATACTACCTCTATACCAAAATATAAGACGTTTTTGCAGGCTAAACTACCCTACAAAAACGTCTTATATTTTGATACGGAGGGGGTACTTCACAACTGATACTTATCTGCTATCCACATTTATCCAACATAATATTTGTTAACGCAATAGTAAGTTGATCAAGCAGACATCTTGATAATAGAAAGACATTAGAATCTAAGCAAAATCGATCCATATATATGTGTGCGTGTGTGTATGTGTTTATATGTCATTATCAAGCTTAATCACTATAGAATGATAATGACTATAATTAAGCGATCAACCCATGAGAGGTGGTTAGTCATGATATACAACTATTTGTATCTTTTGCTTTGCTCTATCGTGAATTAATTTGGGCTATACATTTTGGCAGTAGTTGTGCTATGTATAATAGTTTCAATAGCCTGTGTTTGGGCATATTAAATTATATTGTCTTAAACTGGATAATTATTTACTTCAATTACCCTGTTTGCAGCTTGCAACACTGCTGGACCCATGTATAATTCACAGTTTGGTTACACCACTAATCTAGCTCCCAACAGTGAGGTAATTAAATTTTCCGTTCACAAACTAGAACAAGTTACTCCTAGAGTTGAATTTCTTTTGTAACCACTATCTTTGCCTAAATGTGAGAACTCTAAGCTGTATTATCTAGTATTAAGTGGTAAAGATGTCTTAGTAAGTCAGTTTTGGTTCTTACATGCTTACGGCTTGTGGAGTTGAGAGATGGGGGATATTTAATTAAGAAATGATGTTGAAAACTAAGGCATCGAATATTTTGATGTTGTAGGTGTACTGAGGTAAACAAACATGCAATACAAGTGAGAATGGAGCATTAAGCTATTAGCACGCAGGACTAGCCTACAGTTTTAGTATGAGATATTGTGCATTATGTTCATACCATGTTATAAGATTGCTGAAAATATTGTTAATTTATATACCTCAACCCCATGCATAAGCAATACTCCACTACAAATCTTGCTAGGTCAAGGACAAAACCAGCAATGCATGCCCTTTTCCAGTAAAGAAAACTTATGCCGTGCAGTATGTAACTGTATGCCCACTAGTCATGCTTGACCCCCTTCATTTTTATGCTTACTGTATGGTAGTGAGCATATATATTGAAACTTTATGAAGTAATCCTGGCCACTGCCCTTTATTTGCAGAGCTCTGGATACCACCCCCTTGCCGAAACAGAAAAACAGATGAATTTATCATACAACACTTACCCCATGGATAGCAGCATGTTCTGGGAAAGTGACATGGTATGTACAGTACTCCCTGCCTAGTTCCCGTTGCAAATGGATGCAATCTTCGTTTTTGAAAATATCAATTCACAACTTGGTGCAGTCCTAAACTGCCTAGCTACGCATTAATTCATATATAAGTTGTTCTGGAATTCCTACACTCCTAACTATATTTGACTTCCTAGACATAGTTGTCTGATATTGATTGAGTCTTGAAGTGTTACTATTGTATATACTCCCTCCATTCCTAAATATAAACCTTTTTTGATATACCAATGCGGACTACATACAGAGCAAAATGTGTGAATCTACACTATAAAATATGTCTATATACATCCGTATGTAGCCCTTATTGAAATCTTTAAAAGGTCTTATATTTAGAAACGGAGGGAGTATGACTTAGATTAATTGAACCAAATGAAGTATACAACCTTAATTTTGTAGCCTTCTAGCATCTTGATATTGCTACTATCCTAGCCAAATAAGAATAACAGTTTGTACATCATAGCCATACTTCAGTAATTAACCCATGGTTAGCATGTTTTAATTGCCATATATATTGAAATTTACATATTCCCTTTGTTTGCAGTTTGATCCAGAACAATATTTTCATGCTGCTGAGATGCCAATCCAGAACATGAATGATACTACTCGAATCCAGGATGCCACGGTATGCTTCTTTATTGCTGCAATTAGCTAGCTTACATTCTTCAGAAACATTTACTGGTTCAGTTTGTTCCTTGATGATAACCTGCTTACAGCTGCATTACATTTTTACTTTGAACAGAACAATGATAATGAGCCAGGGCTGGAGCCTGTGCCCTGGGTATTTTCTGAACATGGTCACACTCAAGATGGATATTAATAATTCCCTGGTATTTTCTGAACACATACAACTGTTGATGTATGTGTTGTACCGTAGTTGTTGGCCCATAGTTATTAATTCTGCCTCAGACAGATAACAATTATTTTTGCCAATGCCACAAACAAATATTAATTACCACACCCGAACTAAATAGACAAGTCTACATTATTTGGCCTCCACTCCAGTTTTTTTAAAGAATCTTTTGACTGCAATTTCATAGAGTTTTTAGTTTCCAAAATTGATGAGCAAGACTTTAAGCTTATCGAGCATATTGCAGGAAACAAGAAGAGGTGATAAGTCTTGTGGCCGTTTGTGCGTAGAAGATATTGAGACTGCGTAGAAGATATTGAGACTGCGATATAACATTATGAGCAGCTATGCATAATTTATATTATCTTATTCCGAACTACGATATTGAGGATAAGTTTGTCCTGTTGTTTGAACAATGCTATATATCTAGTAGCTTTTGTTAGAATTGTGTCGAATATTGTTTTACAAGTTAGGTTACAGTTGGACTCTGAGTAGTATTGTGTTTAGATAGGATATGGAGTCGTGTCCTAGTAGGACACTTGTATCCTAGGCCTCTCTTATATAGCGGGGTTAGACACACGATGTAACCTATGCCAACATAATAGCACGGGCACGCGGGGGGAGCCAGCGGCGTGTGCCGGCGCCCGGGCGGCCGGGGTGCGGTATTGTGACGGTGTCACGGGAAGGGGCGCCCGTAGTCAGGCCCCGGGGATGTAGCCATATCGGTGAACCTCGTTAACAAATCTCGGTGTCGTGCTGGTGTGATTGCTTGGTCCTCGATAGATCGACGGTGCGCCTCGGATATATTCTAACAAGTGGTATCATGAGCAAGGTTATGAGGAGATTGCGGTTCTGTTGATCTTGAGGAAGGAGCGGAAGAATTCGTTTGATTGAGTTGATCGGACAACAATTCGACGGTGTGACGAATATATCTGCTGGAGATAGCGGTCGGAAGCAGGCGATGGCGTCAGGCGCGTATATCGGGAGTCATGCAGATGGGGTCGGTAGCAGATCGATCTGGCGCGTCTCAGCGAGATGCAGTAGAACAAGCGGCGGCGACTCGGATTGGTTCCGCGTGGTGATCTGGCGTGCAACGGAGGCGGACAGAGCGTGCAGCGACAGCCGCCCGAGACCCAGCCACGGGAAAGCCAAATCCAGGGCAGCACGGTGCTGGTGGGCCGAGGCGCAGAGGCCCAAGTGGCAACTGGCCTAGCAGGCCAAGGCCCAAGTCATGCGCAAGGCGGCTGGAGGCAAGAAGCTAGCGTGCAAACTTCCAGGAGCTGGTACGTGGCGTCAGTAGCGGGGAGCTGATGAGCGGGCAGAAATATGCCTGATTTGCTTGTTGTTTGCTGCTGATGTGCTGATTAGAGGAGAGATTTGTTTGTAAAACAAAAGGGAGCTACGCAACAGATTGAAGCATCCATCGGCGGGAAGAGATAGAAAAAGCTACTTGTCATACAACCTACAACTACAAGGGCACGTGATGGAGTTTGGAAATTAATTTTTTGTGATCTCCACGGCTAAGTGCACAGGGAAGGCTTATGGTAGAGTTTGTCTTTATTTCTTCGTACACGGGTTGTGTACAGGGATGGTAGCATGAGGGTCTGTGGTGCGCGTGGCAAGGATGGCCGCATACGTATAAGGCTGAGGAGTCTGGAGTGCGTCGTGGCAGGGTCATGCAAACACAGGGCATCAAGCAGTGCATGGAGTAGTGCTGGGCGGACAAGACGCAGGGTGGAGTATGGTTGCAGTCGGATAATTTCGGCTGGTCGGACTGGACTGTCTGACGGATCGACGGGGATGTCGGTCAAAGCAGAAGATGGCGGTGATTTCAGCGACGGCGACATAGGAGCGTGATGCTGATGGTAACCAACTTCTGGGGCGTGGAAACACGTGGTGCGGGCCTGAGGGCTTGTGCGGCTTCGACAGACTAAGGCGCGGGGTTGATTCAAGGCAGTGTACACATGAGAGCTTGAAGTCGACAGGGCGCGGGGTAGCACATGGCCAGCTACATGGAGTCATGTTGAAGGTGGAGCTGGAGTCTGATGGATGACTACACTCCGTGCTAATGGAAGGGCTACGGCGTAAATGCATGGAGAGTCGAAGCCTATTTCAGCGGGTAAAGCAAGAGACACGTGGATCGGACTGGGCGCCAGTGGTCTGATGGAGGCGTGATACCCGGCATCGGTCGGTGATGATCGATGGTTCTCTGCAGTGGGAGTTGAGACAGTGGGGGCAAGCTATCCGGGAGACTCGACCAGGACAGCAGAGGCTCGACGCGGTGATAGCGGCGAGGCGTGCAGTAAGCACGGGACACAGCGACAGGCCAAGGCACTGGTGGTCAGACATATGGTCAGATAAATTGTGCAGAGGGTGCTGAAGCAGTGTTGACGAGTACCAGATTCAAGTTGGTGACTGGGTCTATCGGTGCCGGTTGATGGACAGGAGTTGACCATGGAGAATCTGAGAAAGTGGCGGAAAGTCTGAAATTGTCAAAAGCTGAGAGAGTACATGGCCGTATATTCTGTGGTGTTCAGTGCACATGGCAAAGTGCGGGTGACAAGTACAGAAGGAGGTGGAGTGCTATAGCTGTGGGACATGTCAGAGACAATCCGGGAAAAAGGGTGAGACAACTGCGAATTTGACTCGGGGTGACTTACAAGCGACGATGAAATTCTTTCAAGTTTCAGACAGACGGTCATGAAAGAGCGGTGATGTTGAGTTCAGGTAACTCTTATATGTGACACCCAATATGTGAGTTGTTCATTTTCACGCAGATTAATGATCGGTGTGTGATTGCGTTGAACGGATACTCCGGAAGTTGGGAGCACAAAGTAGAGTAATGAGGAACTTAATTTTTGCTCGAGTGTTGACTGTGATGAAGACGAGAAGGGACTACAGTTGCAGGTGGAGTCACATGGAGTCTGAGAGTAGCAGCGGTGCTCATGGTGTATCTCAAGTCCAATGTACATGGAGGTTTGACGCACAGACAAATCAAGGTGGTGGAGAATATTCGCCAAGGTGGAGTTTGTTAGAATTGTGTCGAATATTGTTGTACAAGTTAGGTTACGGTTGGACTCTGAGTAGTATTGTGTTTAGATAGGATATGGAGTCGTGTCCTAGTAGGACACTTGTATCCTAGGCCTCTCTTATATAGCGGGGGTAGACACACGATGTAACCTATGCCAACATAATAGCATGGGCACGCGGGGGGAGCCGGCGGCGTGTGCCGGCACCCGGGCGGCCGGGGTGCGGTATTGTGACGGTGTCACGGGGAGGAGCGCCCGTAGTCAGGCCCCGGGGATGTAGCCATATCGGTGAACCTCGTTAACAAATCTCGGTGTCGTGCTGGTGTGATTGCTTGGTCCTCGGTAGATCGACGGTGCGCCTCGGATATATTCTAACAGCTTTGGTAGACAACTGTATGTGCTGCTTGCTTGTCAAGCAGTCCTATGCCCATGTTTATGATGTGTAATACTCTATATGTCTAGGTAGATAAACATGCAAGGATGTGAGGAGCACATGCCAAAATTAGACCAACACCTGTACTTATTGCTCATCATGTTTCATTGCGTATAACAATAGTGATCGCATATGGAAGTGCATGGCCATACGTACCACTTCTACATCATCCATCCATCTTCCCATTCTAACAACTCTCACAACAGCATGACATTTTTTTAGAGAAAAGACGCAACCGAGCCCGAGAAGGGCGCTAACCTGTCGTCGGGGGCGCCGAGCTGCTGCGGGGCTCGATGGCACAACAGCGGGCGCGTGGGGTGGCGACGGCGGCGCCCGGCGACGGAGTCCGGCGGCGGTGCCTTCATGTTTCTGTGTCTGTGTGGTGTGGTGGCTGCAACTTCGGTGGTGGCGGGTTGGCCATGTCCCGGCCAGATCTGGCATGGGATTGGCGGAGGGTGTAGGGACAGGGGTTTGGGGGCGGTGTGTGCATGTTGTCAGCGCGGATCCGATGGAGCAGTGTGCGCCTGACGTGGTGGTGCGACTCGGGGCCTCCCGGGTGGCAGTGGGGCGGGCTGCTGCCTTGCTTGGCGGCGGTTGATCCAGGGCTGTGGCGGACTTCCGGTGGGCAGCACGGATCTGGAGTGTGGTGGAGGATGGTGATCAGCGGCATGCAGGCAGAGGGCCGACCTAGTTCGTGTTGGTGCTTGCCATCGTGTTTGTGCCTTTCTGTCTTGCTGCTCCGTTGTGGCGTCGTTCCGAGCTGGCGCCCATGTTGCTGCTTTGCTGTTGGTCAGAGAGACGTCAGTGGTCATGGGTGTGGCGGCGTCTGAGCTCGCCTCGGCCAAGGTCGAGGACTAGTGTCAGGGCTTGCTCCACGGTGGCCGTCGGCAACTACTACGTCGTGTCCCCCGGTCCATAGGGACTGGCTGTGGACGCCTCGTACTGTGGAGGTGACCACGCAGGTCCAGTGGCTGATGTCGGGCTAGGAGCAGAAGGATGTGTCTTCCGCTCTTTCCACCGTGGTCTGTAAGTTGCAACGTTGATGGTTGGCGGTGACTAGGGACATGGATTTCGGGACGGCGGCCCCGGATGGTGATCCGGATGGTGTCATTTAGGCAGGTTTCGTGGACGTGGTGGTGGCTACGTTTCTCTATCGCCCGGCGATGAGGGGTGTAGTGGAGGGTGGTTTGGGCGCACTTTCTGTTGCCTAGGTCCGTATATTGAGGCCAGTTCTCGCGGTGACAGTTCTGGGTGCCCTGTGGTTGCACGGGTGAGATGCTGAGCGAAAGCTCCACGCTTTAACGCCGCGACGACAACATCTACGGGTGACGTTATCTTCTCGTAGACATCACCGTGGTTCTTCTCCCCGTGCCAGAGTCTCCAGGTGAAAACCCTTGTCCACTTCGGAGGGCGTTTTTGTGGAGGCTAGGTGTCCTAGGTCATGTCATGGGATTGTAATCGGGTTTTCCTGTGCTGGTTTTTTGGCAGCATAGTTGCATGCGTTTATGTTTGCTAGTTATCTAAGAATCTGCTATCTTAGGACCACCTCACCATATTGTATTGTTCGTCCGTGTAATTTTTGTGCTGTTGTTTTTATATATAAAGCAGGGCGAGAGCCTGTTTCGAGGAGGAACAAAGAAGGAGAAATGGTTGAGGTTGCGCAAAGGTGGCAATGGGAGCAATTTGTCAGACACGTTCCAACATTATTTTTGTTTCGCGATACAAATGTAGACGCTCATATATACGTACATACGCTCAGCGCTATGAATACACGCGCACACTCTACCCCTATAAGCATCTCTGAGAGATTGAGCCGGCACATCATCTTGAGATTGACGAAATCGCCACAAACGTCTTTGTAGTCGACGGGAACGTCTTCTTCCAGTCAAGGCACATTTCTGAAAAAACTGTAATAAATCCAGAAAATTGTGAGAGCAGTGTCAAGTCTAAGACTTGAACACTGTTGGGTTAGGAGTATCACTAACCTCATAACCACCCAAATATAGGTCCTCTTGCATGGCAACGGCATCGTCGACAAAACTTGATGTTTTTCACTACTCCCTGTCCTGTGTAGTGGAAAGCGAGCTAACACACACCACTCCTCCACACGCGCGATTTTTTGCCGGCCGATGTGCCCTGTTTTTTTCGTCTTTTGTTTTGTTTTATCTTTTTGCTTTTTTCTTTATCCTTTATGCTTTTTTGCTTGTTTAAAAAATGAGGGATTTCAACAAAATGATTTTCAAATAAATTACTAATTTGAAAAAAGGTTCAATTTTTATCCTATTTTTAAAAATCACAAATTTAAAATACTCCCAAATTAAAAATATATGAATTTTTAAAAAGGTTCCAAATTTAAAAAATGTTAATGAATTCAGATAAATGAGCATGAATTCCATAAATGTTTCTAATTTGAAAAAATATTTACGAATTTAAAGATGTTAATAACTTTTAAAAAATATTCCTATATTTTAAAAATGATCTTGATTAAAAAGTATTCATAAATTCAAAAACAAATTATGAATTTATTATTTTGTTCCTGAAATTCAAAAATATTCATGAATTAAAAAAATGTTCACGAATTCCGAAAATATTCTGAATTTTGTAAAATTCTGGCAAATTCATAGAATAATCCCGTATCTAAAAATTAATGAAATCATAACTTTTTGTTAATTTCTAAAAATGTTTCCAAATTTTAGAATTGCTCTAAAATTCAAAAATGTTTCTAAATTTCAAAATTTGTTCTCTAATTTAAAAAATATTCCTAAATTTTAATATGGGAAAAAAGGGAAAACCCAAAAAATATAAAAGAAAGTAAAACCGATTCTGAAGGTTCGAACCTTCCAAAAAACGGTGGGAGAAAGGCAATGACATTTCCAAATATGGGTTGGCCCATGTCTGCGTGAACAATTGAGGGTACGCACTACATCGCTATCCGTCGACCGATAAATTGGGCATGATTCTCTATGTATATTTTTTGAAGCCCCTCCCAACGCTTCGCCTTGTACAGGTGTCAAGATTGCCCTAAGCAAAAATCTGATGTGGCATGTTAATTAAGAATAGAGAGAGAGAGAGAGAGAGAGAGAGAGAGAGAGAGAGAGATCAGGAAGAAACGATGCTAAAAGAGTGCACCTAAGTGGAAACACAAATATAAGTCTACACCTAATTAAATGAAGGGAGCTTAGTAACCAGAACTAAACACATATGCAATGGGAAGTTTAGTTGTTAAATCCTTTAATGCACTTATCACCTCATCTAAGAACCCATGCATTAGAAAAGGTCTAAGTATAATTCTTTTTTTTGCGAAAAAAGGTCTAAGTATGATTCTCTCTACCTGTGAGCCTAAGATTACCCCTTGCGGGGACCTCCAGGGGTCACTTTGATGGCCCGTGAGAACGCCAAGAGGTGCGTCCCTCCATTGCCACATGTTGCATGTTGGACTCTACCTTTGGATTTTTTTTTACGTGTTTTCATTTTTAGTTTTGTTTATTTTCCGGTTTTTACCTGATTTTCCCTAGACTGTGGAGAGAACAAAAATCTGCGCGGAATTTTTTTCACGTAGAAAAGTGAATATGTTTTTCCACGAGAAGCACATATTTGCTTCTTGTATAGAATTGCTTTCGCGAGAAATACAACTGTGCTTCCCGAAAAAGGAAAAAATGTGCGCGTCCATGAGAAGCACAAATTTGCTTTTGGAAGAAAAGATTTGCTTCCGCGAGAAGAACATTTATGCTTCTTGTGTAAAAAAAACTGCTTCTGTGCTACTCGAAAAAGGGGAAAATGTGTGCTTCCACAAGAGACGCTGATTTGCTTTTGCGAGAAGCACAATTTTGCTTCTTCGGGAAAAAAATTATGCCTTCACGAGAAGTACAAATTTGTTTCTCATGAAAGCACAATTTTGCTTTCGCGGGCGAAGAAAAGGGAAAAGCACATCTTGGGCTTCAAAAAAGGAGTGGAAAACCTCAACTGTGCATCCGAGCTCTGTTTTCTTTTCTTCGGCTTTTCTGTATTCGTTATTTTGCAGGAACCGGTTTTTTGGTTTTCATTTTTCTTTTACTTTTTTGTTTCCCGTGTGTTTTATTTCCTTTTTTCTGTTTTTCCTGAAAAAAAATCGACAAAGCCATTAACATGTGATTTGGTTTCAACGGTGAAGATGGTTTGGTATTTGGACCCATGGTTGAGATAAAACGTTTTGTTACGAAAAAATTAAAAACTCTCATGTCAAGATAAGTGGCGCACATGCATCACATCAAAAATGATGAGGGAGTGACCTTTACAAGGATACCCGTAATGCTTTCGAGATTACAAGTCGGGAACACCCAAGTCACCGGGCGAACCGACACTTGTCAGCTCGCAGGAGCAACAGGATTAGATCAGTGAATGTGGTGCACTCTGACAGGCACTCGTGCTTTGCCGACATGGCTTCAGGCTAATGCATGCCCATCCGCCCACTCACCACTCGCCCAGGCCCATGACATGATTGTTAACATCAGCATGGCACGCACATGACCACCCTGCTGCACAAGCGCGTAGAACTCGTCAAATGCCCAAGGGTTCATGCATCATGATTCATGACCACTGCCTGCCTCACTTCCATAGTCCCGATCCCATCAATCACCCGCCTCACCTCCATAGTTCCGATCCCATCGCTCGTCTGCACCAAAGGGATCCACCACCGTTCCTTTACCAGAGTCAACGGCAACTAAGCTAAGCTACACGCCTACACTGTCAGTGTTGCGTCAAGATCAGGCCCATGAGAATGAGAAGTCAAGTGCAACCATGCTGTCATGGCCAATGAAAATGGACGAAACTGGCCCTTTTTTAAAACTTCGATACAAAATGGCCCTAATATGAAAATATTTTAAAAACTGACCTTTTGCATGACGCCCGGGGCTAGGGCGTCGTGCTAGATAGCATGATGCCCCGGGCTAATGCGCCATGCTATCTGGCATGACGCCCTAACCGGAGCGTCATACTACATGTCGCTATCATGACGCCCTATCCTGGGCGCCATGCTATCTAGCATGGCTCCTCAGCCACGGGCGTCATGTAAAAAAGGATCACTTTGTGAAATCTTTTCAAATTAAGGCCATTTTGTGTTGAAGTTTCGGAAAAGGGCCAGTTTCGTTCATTTTCACTCATGGTCAACTCCTGAGCTAGAATGGATGGATATGTCACGCGCTCGACTTTCGACTTTCGCCTTTGCTCGACGGGTGAGTCTTGCAGTCATGGTAGCAGCACGGATGGGTTCCCCCTCCGCCCCAACCATCATTAAACTAATTAATCCTCTGCATTGCATCATAACACACTCTTCCAGTTTCGCCCAATGAAACCCTCTCAAAACACGACCAAGTGTCCAAGTCAACTCACAGCCGAGCACCGGGAGCCATGAGTAGGATTGCGCGGGTGTCAACCCGCAGTGGGCGTCACTGTCTTCCACCCGCTCGAGTGCCTCTACTGACAGCGCCGTGTTGACTTTTGCCCATGGGCGATTATGGGGTTGACCCGCGAATGGCTGCACTGCAGTCTGCAGGGCACTGACTGATGGTGCCTTTTCTGCAAACCCTGTGCGACGAGTGTAGAGGATATGCATACAAAATCACGAAAGGTCAAACGCCATGATGGACCAGAGCATGAGAACGGCCCGAAAAGCAGGCTCTGGATAGGCCATACCCATCTGTAAAGCAACGGAGACCAGCCAGGATCCACACATTCAGCATTAGTAGTAGTAGTAGTTTGCAAGTAAGAAAATGCATCACCCGGCGACACTGATCTTGATGTTTACTACATCTTCACCACTACTAGGCCCCAGGAGTTGTGGCTGTAAAATGGCTCCTCATGGTAGGCCAATATTGGAAGGACAACACAAGCCCCACCCCCACAAGCCTATTGTATAGATGTGCCTGTTCCTTCAACTGCTTTCTGATGCTACTATGAACAAGACTGAACCCATGTTAACTCACCCCCTCTCATGCATCAAAGATGGTGCTAATCTGTCGTCTTCACCGGTCCATTTCTCAAGGTTCATGCATCATCCCTCTAACACCCGGATACTACAAGCCATTGTCTGGTTGATGGAAACGACAGTTACACTGAGGAACATACACTGAACCAGGGGTCAGGGGAGGAGCTAGCCTAGTTCCTCTCTCCTACTGGGGAACTGGATTAGCATTACATTAAGCCGGATCAGAGCTGAGCTAACGTGGACTCCTGACTCCCCCACATGATTCCCTCCGCCTTTCAAACCTCGGTGACACAGAGATCCAGATGCTTTCCCCCTCTCTGCATCTGCAACTTTTTAGTGTTTACATGCTCTGTCCCAAAGTAAGGTGAAGTGCATGTGTACTATGCGATATGTGTGAAGATTGGAGCGACACGTCCGCTCTCAGATTGGTTATCTCGTCTTGAGCTTTTAAGGTTTTCCTTTTCTTGACTTAAAATTAACTCTAGTTCAAATTGTTTGTGGAGTACTGTACCTTCTTGTTCCCTAAAGGCTTAAGTATAACAGATCCTCACAAACATACCCTTACATAAAAAGAAAATTCCATTCAAAATCTTGATGCTAAAAATAATTTTAGCGTAAAAAACGCATGGCACTGACGCAGGCAGACGTGAACATGATGCCCGAAGCAGAGAGATAAGGGATGATCGAACCGAACAGAGGATACATCATAGCTAAACCTACCTGGCCTGAATCAAGAGCGGCAATGCCGAACCAGCAAGAATTCCAACATCGCCCAAGCCATGTTCAAACTGTTTGTCAAGTACCTTATTGTTCTCTAAAGGCTTAATTATCACAGGTCCTTGCAAACACATCCCTACCAAAAAGGGAAATTGCATTCATAGTCTTAATGCTAAAATTAACAGCAATATAGCAATGTGTACACATCATATGAATTTGAAATTAGTTGAATGTTGTCTAAATTAAAATTATTTTTGACACCACAACTCCACAAGTATCCAACCCCAAGACTCTAGACAGAGAGAGATTTGTGCAAGGGTGATTTCTGTGGAAACCGGCTCATGCAGTGTCAGTCTCTGAAAGTCAAATTCATGTTTCATTCAACTTTTGAAGTCATCTATATTAAAATTTTCTTCTCATTTATGTTATGCTATTCTGAACAATAAGAAAGTACTGCACTCCAAAACACCAATTTCAAGTACTAAAGTGTATCTTTATTGAATCACAAACTACATGACATACTTAAAATTTCTACATAAAACCTCCTTCCTGGCAATGCCATTCAAAAACCAAGCAGAGCAGGGGTCGGTGTTACACAGGAATACTTGATCAAACCCATAATAACCTATCTAAGAGCCTAAAGAAAGCAGAAGTAATCACTTTGAACGAGCTGCGAATCAAGCATGAACTTGATTCAAGACAGGATCGCGTCCCAGTCGATCTCGAGCGACGGGTACTTGCGCAGCAGGGACTCGTCCCATGGAGCCTCCGAGAAATCAAGAAGCTGCATCTCCGGGACGACGTCGGAGCAGGAGGACACCTCGCCGTCCGCCGACGACGAGCTCTCGGAGACGGAGCAGCCTGGCTCGCTCTTGACGTCCGGGAAAGAGCTCGGCGTCAGCGTCGGCGTCGGCGCCGGCGTCGCATTGCTCTGGCCCTGCGGCAGGTCCTCCCCGTGGCAGATGGAGCGGAGCTTGGCGTCGATCGCGGCGTCGAGCGGCGGGCCGTGGTGCTCGCCGCCGCGCCTGAGCTCGGGGAAGTTGAGCCTGGCGGACTCGCCGCGCAGCCGGAAGGCGGCGGCGTCGTAGGCCAGCGCGGCCTCGTCGGCGGTGTCGAAGGTGCCGAGCCAGAGGCGGGTGCGGTTGCGGGGCAGGCGGATCTCGGCGACCCACTTCCCCCAATGCCGCTGCCGCACGCCGCGGTACAGCTTGGCGGCCGGCCGCGCCGGGAGCGCCGGCGCCACGCCGTGCCGCTTCATGGGCTGCCCCACCGCGGCCATGGCCGCGCCCGGCGCCCGGCGCACGTGGTGGAGCTGCGACTGGAGCTGGAGGATTTGCGCGGGAGTGAGGTAGCTGGCGCCACGAAGCAGGCCGGCGCTCTGCTCCGCGCCGGGGCAGGGAAAGGAGAAGGAGATGGCCGGCGCCGCGCCCGGCGCCGTCGGCGGAGCGAACGCGTGCATTACCTGGTCTCTGCTGTCCACCATGTGGTACATCGCCGCCGGAAGATCGGGCCTATAGCTGCGCCAGTCCACCGTCGTCGCCATGCCCTCGTCGATCAAGAAACGCCGACGATTTGGAGGAAGAGAAGACGAGGAGAGTTGGTAATTTAGGATGAACTGGATGATTTGCCAAGATAATGAATTGGAGCCGGGTGCGAGCTGTTGGGCAGCGGCGGAGGAAGCGCTTGATTTGGTGGCCAAGAGCAGCCATTGCCGGGCTCTTTTATAAGCGCGCCGGAAGCAGGGCGAGGCCAATGAGGGGGCGCCTCGTGTGCGCGGCGATCTCCTACTGCCACCTGTCGGGACGCCTCCACGACCGGACGGGCGTCGCCGGGCAGGTGGCGGTGACACGACGGGCACCTGGCGGCTTGTGGTTGGACGAGGGGTGATTCTGACCTGGTAAAGACCAGATCTAGCTGTCACTTTACTGTCGTCGAGTGACTGGTCTACGCGGCAGCTTGGTTGCTACGGTCTCCGAGCACTCACGATCACTCACGGCTCGGTGGTTAAACAGATTTTATTTACTTATATGCAGTGGTTTTAGGGATCTACTCCCTCCGTTTCAAATTACTCGTCGCAGAAATGAATGTATCTAGAACTAAAATACATCTAGATACATTTATACCTGCGACAAGTAACTCGGAACGGAGGGAGTAGTAGGCTAGGTTTTGAGACGTTCAACATCTTGGTCTCCACGACACTGAATAAAGAAGTTTCAATTCCTTCTCTGAGGATATGATTAGCTCTATAGTCGGTAATGCATTTGAGAACTAGCATGTCCAAGTAGGTATGTCATCCTTGTGATCGACGTGTGTTTTTTGGTTACGCCGTTGCGACGACATCGGCTCCCATGCCGACGCGGAGCTAGGAGGTAGTCAAGGAGTGGATGTATATAATGGTATGCATCAACGACATCCAAAAAACAGATTGTGTGTTGGGTTCGTGGTTGGCGGCAGACATGTATGACTTCCTTCTTCGATGGCTTGCAATATGATCTTTATGACATAAATGAGACGTGTATTATCATGCAAAAGAAAATACATAGCTCCTTCTATACGTTTGCGGACGCGCCTAGACAACAACCATCCAATGCTCAACGCCCGCACCCACAATCATGTACCTCATATCCACGCTCCTAAATCCATATTATCATCAGTGCAATGTAAACAAACTACGCAGATCATCAACAAAATTTCGAAACATAGAACAAACATGCAAAAATATCACAGTTAATCTAGACTAAAACATAGTATAGTTTAACCATCACAGTTCAACCAGCAAACAGATAAAGATTTATACTAAAATTAGTAGATATGCTAACGGAGACATGAAGGGCTGAGGAATCCACCATTTCCTCGTTGTTCCTTTGACCTCGCAATCACCAGAGCAGATGGTGCCCTCCGTGCAGGTGTCGTCGGCAGGAAGGAGGCGCCGGAGCCTGAACTGGAGCCGTCGATGACATCAGACTAGGAGTCAATGAAGTCGGCCATCCTCCGGTCGTCAAGGTTCTCCTGCTTCGCGAGCCAGGGTGGCTTTCGATGTCGTCACCGCCGCCTTCTCCTTTTGTGCCGTAGTCCGATTGCTTGATGCCGAGCCGGAGCGTCTTGATGTTCTCCTGACGGAGGCGGCGTGCGTCTGTCTTTGTCGTTGTCAGCGAGTGGTGGTGGACATCCGCGAGGATCTGCGTCGAAGGCGGGAGGAAGATGTGGCCTCCTCCTCCGCCGCCTTATCCCTAGCCCACTGCCCCTCGTGCGGGCAGTGTGCGCGCATCATATTCGGGCGTCCGCGACACCGATGCCCTGCGGAGCAGCCGCCAAAGGCGTAGGAGGGTGTCGGGCAAGCAGAGTAGAGTGGACCGAGCACGCAAAGCTGTGCGCCGTGTCATACGTCCATTTTGCATCATGCTTTTATATCGATATTTATCACATTATGGACTGTTATTTCACTTTATGTCACAATACTTATGGCTATTCTCTCTTATTTTACAAGGTTTACATAAGGAAGGAGAATGCCAACAGCTGGAATTCTGGTCTGGAAAAGGAGCAAATATTAGAGACCTATTCTGCACAACTCCAAAAGTCCTGAAACTCCACGAAACGTCTTAAAATAAATAAAGAAAAATCCTCGCCAAAGATGAAGGCCAGGGGGCTCACACCCTTCTCACGAGGGTGGGGGCGCCCCCCCCCCCCTAGGGCGCGCCCCCCTACCTCGTGGGCCCCCAGGTGGCTCTCCGATGTCCATCTTCTCCTATAAGAGGTCTTTCGATGAGAAAAAAATTGGAAGGAACTTTTCGGGACGAGACTCCGCAGGCGGATCCAATCTAGAGCTCCGGCAGAGCTGTTCTGCCGGGGAAACTTTCCTCCGGGAGGGGGAAATCATCACCATCGTCATCACCAACGCTTCTCTCATCGGGAGAGGGAAATCTCCATCAACATCTTCACCAGCACCATCTCATCTCCAAACCCTAGTTCATCTCTTGTATCCAATTCTTGTCTCAAGGTCCGGGATTGGTGCTAGTAGGTTGCTAGTAGTATTGATTACTCCTTGTAGTTGATGCTAGTTGGTTTATTTGGTGGAAGATCATATGTTCAGATCCTATATGCATATTATTACCCCTCTGATTATGAACATGAATATGCTTTGTGAGTAATTACGTTCGTTCCTGAGGACAAGGGAGAAGTCTTGCTATGAGTAGTTATGTGAATTTGGTATTTGTTTGATATTTTGATAAGATGTATGTTGTCTAGCCTCTAGTGGTGTTATGTGAACGTCGACTACACAACACTTCACCATTATTTGGGCCTAAAGGAAGGCATTGGGAAGTAATAAGTAGATGATGGGTTGCTAGAGTGACAGAAGCTTAAACCCTAGTTTATGCGTTGCTTCGTAAGGGGCTGATTTGGATCCATATGTTTCAAGCTATGGTTAGATTTACCTTAATACTTTTGTTGTAATTGCGGATGCTTGCAATGGAGGTTAATCATAAGTGGGATGCTTGTTCAAGTAAGAACAGCATCCAAGCACCGGTCCACCCACATATCAAATTATCAAAGTAACGAACGCCAATCATATGAACGTGATGAAAACTAGCTTGACGATATTCCCATGTGTCCTCGAGAGCGCTTTTCCTATTATAAGAGTTTGTTCCGGCTTGTCCTTTGCTACAAAAGGATTGGGCCACCTTGCTGCAATTTATTTACTTTTGTTACTCGTTGCTCGTTACAATTCATCCTATCACAAAACTATCTATTACTACTTATTTCAGTACTTGCAGAGAATACCTTGCTGAAAACCGCTTATCATTTCCTTCTGCTCCTTGTTGGGTTCGACAGTCTTACTTATCGAAAGGACTACGATAGATCCCCTATACTTGTGGGTCATCACCGTGCGGGATGGGTCGGTTGGGGTCTGCACGGCGACACCGAGCAACAGGGGACGAAGTAGAGCCCAACTATTGTGTCGACCCGCCAGCTACTCGCCGTCGCCCGCCCCCGCCTCGCGGGCAAGGGCGTCCCAGTCGATGGGATCGCCCTCGCTGCCGGATCCAGCGTCACCACCGCTGCCGGTGCTCGACATTGGGGCGGAGAGGTGAGGGGATGCGATGAAGACCGGAGCGAAGAGTGAGAGAGAGTGAAGCTAGGGTTTGATCCGAGTGGGGATTTCTAGGAGTATTTGACAAAAAACTACCACATTAGGGGTTGCCGTCCCACTGAACCACCACATTAAAAAAAGTGACTGATAACTACCAAATTTTTCTAATTTTGTGACTAAAAACTACCACTTTTGGAAAATGGCCAGTTTAGATGATTTAAACGTGTTTACGACAGGCGGAACCCACCCGTTAGGGCTGACGTGGTGACAAAGTCAACTTCGTTTGTTTTGACCGTCAAGTGGACCGTTATGACAAGTGGGGCCCACACGTCAGCATCAATCTTCGTCCTTCTCTGTCTTTCTCAGGCATTTCAACAAGCACCTTCTGTGCATCTAAGGGAAGGAGGCGACAGCGAGGTCCTCCTCGCCACCACGGCGAGGTCGCATTGGAGGTGCCGAGTGTGCTCACCTTGCCGTTGTCGGACGTTTGGAGTTGCAGCGAGTAGTAGTCCGACACGACGTGGTACAACAAGATGGTTGTCCGCCCCTTGGCCGTCAGGTTCTTGACCTGCTCGGCGACGTCCTCTGCAGCTGGGATGCCACCGTGCGCAAGCTACAGGCGTGCGACGGCGGCGTGCCGCCGCTGGCCGAGGACCTCCTCCCCGCGCCCCGGTGACGACAGCAGCATGCAGCGGCGCCGGCCAGATGTGGGAGACTGTAGCTGGCGAGCGTGCACGGTGCACCTGCTCCGGGCGCGCGCGGTCACGAATGTCCGCGGCGCTAGCCAGCGGCGAGGCGCTCGGTCATGAGGGCGGAGGGGTTCGTTGAGGCGGAGGCGTTGGACGGAGGAAAGCACGCGCGCCGGGGCGCTGTAGCAGGAGGCCCAAAGCAGCGGCAGTAGCGAAGAAGCCGGTGTGCGGCGGGAAGCATGAAAGAACATGCGGTGCCCCCATGTTTGGTTTTGGTAATTGATGAAAATCTCTATGGACTAATGGTTGCCTTGAGTTATATTTGAAGGTTTTGTCCATAGGCTTTTCTTGGAGTATATGTGTTGGTTTCAAGGAGAGTTTGTGTCGACCAAGGTGCTATTCAAGGAATTACCTAAAGATTGGTCTTGTGAGAGGTTGATCAAGACTAAGTTAAAGAGTGAATCAAGTTGATCAACCCACAAAGCGTAGAAGATGTACCGAGAGGGATCAAGTGATCCCATGGTATGGTAAGCATTGTCAATTACGCTTTATGTACTAACCCATGGTCTTCGTGAGAGTTCTTTGTGGGGTTAGGTTGCGGTGTGCAAGTTCAAGTGGAGTATCACGAAGAGATCAAATGCTTGAAGCTTGCCGTCCTTTGTGGTGACAATGGACTTGTGAAGATGTGCGGAAGAGTGGCTCACCCATAGTGGAGTATGGGGGAGCAATCAACTAGTCTTGATCGAGTCAACCCAATCAAGAAAGGTGGTCCAACTTGAGGGAATCAAGATCGTCATCATCTAGCTCAAGTGGACCATGTGCAAGGCAAATGTTTGCCCTTGATAGGTTTTCTATTTTACCGGTCTCATGATGGTAGTTGGGAGACCGGGTTATAGGATCGATTGCCGTACTATCAAGGGGGCCCTCGATGAGTAGCTTGATCGTATCGTTCGTTGAGAGCTCAAACCTTTGCATCCTTGCATCATCTTTCTTGGTTCTTGTTTGGTTCTCTTTGTGAGTCTTAGAGCTTATGGTCATCTTGATGACAAGCTTGAGTTCATCGAAAACGGAGTTCGCATGCATCTTCTATGATGTTTTCGATGTTGGAGGTTTTGCCGGTTCTTCTCGGTTGGAGGTTTCACTCCTCTATTTGTTGGCATACCTCCCCTGCCTCTTCTTACTATAACCAGTCGCTGTTTTGATGCTACTCGTCGTCTTGTTCTCAACAAGCTTGAGTTTGCTCAATTCGGAGTTCATATGCAAAAGTTATGGCAGTTCTGGTTTTCTGGAGTGTGGTTTTTCTCCTGGACTCAGCGGTAGTACCGCGGGCCACAGCGGTAGTACCGCTGAGGCTCACTAAGCGGCAGTACCGCTCCTCGGAGCGGTAGTACCGCTTGATGGCCTCAGCAGCAGTGCCTCTGCGGATCTGTGCTCCTACCGCCTCGACACAGTGGTTGGAGCGGTAGTACGGCTGCAGTCCACTAAGCGGTAGTACCGCTCCTCGGAGTGGTAGTACCGCTTGCTGGGCTCAGCCGCAGTACCGCTGTGGCTTCGTGCTCCTTCCGCTTCGATTCGAGTGCGCATTTTCTCGTGTCGGGTTTTGCGGTACTAGCTGCGGTAGTAGTGGCGGTAGTACTGCTTGTGAGCGGTAGTACTGCTTGTGAGCGGTAGTACCGCCCTACCTCCGCGGTAGCACCGCTCTGGGTCCCAGCCCCAGCCCTTTTCTTCTGGTGCAGCAGTACCGCTGAGGGGGAGCGGTAGTACCGCTTACGAGCGGTAGTACCGCCCTGCCTCCGCGGTAGTACCGCTCTCTGCGGGGCTGAGTGGGGGATAACGGTTGGATTTTCCCCCTCCTATAAAAGGGGGTCTTCTTCCCCGTTGAACCTAATCCTTTGAGCTCGTGTTCTTCCCCCATTGTTGACCTTCTTCGAGCTTGCTAACTCTCAATCCCTCCATGGATTCTTGCTAGTTTTTGAGGGAAAAGAGAGAGGAGATCTAGATTCACATTTTCACCAATCACTTCCTCCTCTATGTGAGGGGAACCCCTTGGATCTAGATCTTGGAGTTCTTGGTGTTCTCCTTCTTGTTCTTCCTCTCATTTTCCTCCCTAGCATTAGTTGCTTCGGTGGGATTTGAGAGAGAAGGACTTGGGCACTCCGTGTGCCCTTGCCATTGCATTTGGTGCATCGGTTTGAGTTCTCCACGTGATACGTGGAAGTTACAAGTTGAGTAGCTTATTACTCTTGGGTGCTTGGTACCCTTGAGCTTGTTCCTCTTGGGTGCTTGGGCGCCCTAGACGGTTGTTGGTGTTCGGAGCTCAATCATCGTGGTGCAAAGCTCCGGGCAAGCGTCGGGGTCTCCAATTAGGTTGTGGAGATTGCCCCGAGCAATTTGACGGGTACCGGTGACCGCCCCCAAGGGTTGCCAAAGTGTACGGGTTCGGTGACCGCCCCCAAGGGTTGCCATTTGTACGGGTTCGGTGACCGCCCTCAAGGGTCCCTTAGTGGAATCACGGCATCTTGCATTGTGCGAGGGCGTGAGGAGATTACAGTGGCCCTAGTGGCTTCTTGGGGAGCATTGTGCCTCCACACCGCTTCAAACGGAGATTAGCATTCGCAAGGGTGTGAACTTTGGGATACATCATCGTCTCCTCGTGCCTCGGTTATCTCTTACCCGAGCCCTTTACTTATGCACTTTACTTTGTGATAGCCATATTGTTTCTTGTCATATATCTTGCTATCACATAGTTGCTTATCTTTCTTAGCATAAGTTGTTGGTGCACATAGGTGAGCCTAGTTGTTTTAGGTTTTGTGCTTGGCAAATTAACCGCTAGGTTTATTCCGCATTTGTTAAGCCTAAACCGTAATTATTTTAAAACGCCTATTCACCCCCCCCCCTCTAGGCGACATCCACGATCTTTCAAAGCATCTTGAGGGCTCGCCAAAGTTTCTGTCGAGGTAGGGGCGCGAGGCACATGGACGCCATGGCTGCACGAGCTCGCGTCGCGTGCGAGCAGGGGAGAGGATTGGCGGCTCGGGCGCGGCGACGACGTGTGGTTGTGGCGCGCGCCTGTGCGGTGGAGGGGGGCGGTGCGGCTCGGTGCTGGGGTCAGGGGCAACAACTGAATGAGCACGTTTGCGTCCGTCGTCGACCGGAGTTCACCTCTTTCCTCCCATGCACATAAGATGTTTGTTGAAATTCCAAAGAGAGAGGTGGAGGGGGAGGAAGAAGGTTGGTGTGGGCCCCACTTGTCATAACGGTCAACACTAATGGTCAAAACAAACTTAATTGACTTTGTCGCCAAGTCAGCCCTGACAGGTGGGTCCCGCATGCCATAAACGTGTTTAAATCGTCTAAATTGGTCGTTTTTCAAAAATGGTAGTTTTTAGTCACAAAGTTAGAAATTTTTTATAGTTATCAGTCATTTTTTTGAATATGGTAGTTCAGTGAGACGACAACTCCTAATATGATAGTTTTTTTTTGTTAAATACTCGGATTTCTAGTATGGACGAAGTAGGGTCCGTGTGAGGCGGTTTGGGTTAGCCTAATGTGACAGACACATACATGATATAAATATGAGGGGTGTTGTTCAGCATGAATTATTTGAGAAGGTTGGTTGAGTCAAGCAAAAGTGACCGGTCAAAGATGCTCTAATGGTACATTTGCAATTTTGTATTGTATGGCAATACAATATCGAGGGGTAGTAACAGTAGGGGGGTTGGGATCCTCTGTAGTACTATACGGTATATTACAGTCATTGATATGTGAACCCGGCCTCACATGTCATTCACACTATAACACCGTACAGTATTGCAGAGGATCTCAACCCACAGTAGGATAGATATAATAATACGATGGTGATTTAAGGGCCGCCCGCATATCGCTTTGATTTGACGACAAGGTCATCCTTTATGAGTGATGGTACACAGAGACAATTTGTGGCGAACTATCCTACAGTACCGTTGGAAAATGTGAGCAAACAATGGTCTTCTTTTTCCTTCCAGAAAGATGTTCCTTACCCTTCCAGAAACAAGGACATACAAAAAAGGACATGCGGACAGTGATACACTGATACTGTCTGTACTGTGGACGGTAGAGACACGAGAGTGTAATTTCAGCCGCGGAGCTCGGACCTATTTGTTTAAGAAAATATACTTCATTTATTATTATTTACTTCGTATATTAGATTTGTCTAAAGTCAAACTTTATATATTTTTAACAAAATTGTAGAAAAATATATTGCGTAGGTCTGGCCACAAGTGTGTAGCTTGACCAAGCGCATGTAAATCCTCTCCCTATCAATGAAATGATACGCTCTATGTGTATTCGAGAAAAAAGAAAAAAAAAGACATTTAGACCACCAAATATATATCATTGGATTCATCACATCATATAAATTTGTTAATGTAAATGTTCATATTGTTTTCTATAAATTTGGTCACTTCAGTCAAAACTAATATGTGGAGTAAATAAAAACAGAGGGAGTACTAAAAAGAAAAAGCATTGAAAGTCTATATGGGCACACAACATGAATTGTATACAAAATAAATAAAGGGCTTGCCAGAGCTTACGCCATATGGGTAGGACTCAAATACTCTTTTCATTTTTATCTACTTCGCATATTAGTTTTGTCTCGGGTCAAACTTTAGAAATTTTGACCAAGTTCACAAAAAAAATTAACATTCACAATACCAATTCTGTACCATTAAAATCATCATTCAATGTATTTCCATACCATACGTATTTTTTATTGTGAAAGTTTAGATTGTTTTCGATGAGCTTGGTCAAAATTTATGAAGTATGATTTAAGTCAAAGTTAATATGGGAAGTAAATAAAAATGAATGGAGTAGAAATTTGATCATTTGATATTGATTTTCATCCACGACAGTTGGCTCCAAAATAGAGGCACGACAAACAGGAAATACACAAGAGCTCATGAGTGCTCCAAACCCCTAAATTGATATTAAATTTAAAAAATACCAGAAAAATAAAAAGAAATCAAAATCTTGGGATATCAAACGCGAGTGCTCAATCTACTCCCGTGTGAAGTTTTGTGAAAAAAATATCAAAAAATGTATTTGTGGCGATGAAAATATAGTCCAATCTACAGCCCATCCAAATAGTTTTTTATACATAGAAATTTTTGACTCTTTTACCGAGAATACTTTTTCTGGTATTTTTTCACGAAACTTCACACGGAAGTAGATTGGGCACCCAGGTCTAATATTTCAAAGTTCCAGTTTTTTTTTTGAAATCCTGGTTTGTTTTAATTTAATACTCATATAGGAGGATTCAAATCCTCTTCCTAGGACAAACCAATTTTACAATAGATGTGTCTTCCCCTATAATATGTTCAACGGTCTTATAGTCGCCCCTTTTGATTGGATGGCTTATTTGGCTCTTCAAGACCTTTATGTCCATAGCTTATAGTACATGTTGGGAGTTCTACAACACAAATATGCGGAGTCAAGGATGCCAATTTCAAATAATTTCATTCAAACTTTGGTATTTTAGGGGTTCTTGTAGCACATGTTTGTTTTGGTTTCTTTGTTATTTTCTACTACTTATTTGCCGCGAGTCATTTTATCATTTGTTTTATCTGCAAGTCATTTTATCATCCATTTGGCTTTAGAAAGGTACACTAGCCAACAGTTATTTTGGTTGCGCTTTGGTGTTTCCCTTAGGATACATAGCTCAAATGTTAGTACTCTCTCCTTCTCAGAATAAGGCGTGCTTTGACTTTTATGGCCATCATCGCACATCTTTGACTATAATTTTCACTTATTATATGTCCACTAATTTAGTATAAATATATATGAAATAAAATTGTTTTGCAAGACAAATATGAAGTTACCGGTCATACATATTCAATCCATTCATTTTTGTATGTATCAATGGTCAAAATTGTGCATCAACGACCATGCAAAGTCGAGCATGCCTTACATTTTGGGAAGGAGGGAGTATAATTTTCCAAACGATACCGGCACAAATTACTCTGTCAAGCCACATCTCATAATCTGGAGAACAAACTACGGCATGCATACGACGAAACAGAAAGAAACAAAACGCTCGCTGCTGCTGAAAGTGAGACGCGAAGGGAGAAACACAAGGGTAGGGCCCGATAGGGTCACTATTCATTCCCCCCTAACCTAAACCTGCCCGCTACGGTCCGTTCACGCCGAAACGCACCCACAAATGGGCGACGCCGATGCGCACCGGAAGGCGAGCGACGGCCAGAGAAATAAAGGCGACCGGATCGAAAACCAGCTCGCTCGTACGCTCCGATCACTGTGCGGGGCGATGGGATCCCCCTCTCCTCGGGCAAGCGAACAGCAGCGGCCGCGGATGCGTCCGTGGGGAAAGCGGCTTTCGTAGTGGTCGTGGGAGCTCCTGTCGCGGCGAGGCGACCTGACGCGACGGCAGGCGGAGGCACGCGTGGTCTGTGGCCGCTGCGAGAATTGTCGATCGCGACGGGGGTGGGATGGAATGGAAGGGGAAGCTGGCCGTGAGCCGCAGATGGGGCGCCTGGCCTGGAAGGGGGAATGTCCACGTGTGCCGTTGGCGTCCGCAGGATAAGAACGGGTCGCTTGGAGCTTTTGGGGAAGAGATCTCCTAGGGCGCCTAACCACGAGATCCTGTCCTGCAATCATCTCATCTCTGTCTCCAAGCGTGCATGTGTCCTCCAGGAAAGAGTATCATCAACTGTGGCAGTACATCTACTCTCGAATATAAGTCTTTTTAGAGATTTTAATATAAGCTACACACGAAGCAAAATAAATTAATTTACACTTTAAAATATATCTACATACATCCGTATGTAGTCCATATTAAACAATCGGTGAGCCTACCTAATCCCCCCGAAACCCTTCCCCCCGCGCCGCCACTCGCGAGGCGGCCGGGGCGGGCGCTCAGATCTCCCCGCCGTCGGCCTCCCCTCCTCCTCCCTCGCCGTCGCCAAGGAGCGCAGCTGGGCAAAGCCCGACCACGGCCGGCGGCGGGGCGTCTTCTTCCTCCTTCTCCGCGCGAGATGGGGCGGCGCGGGCTCCTCCTTCGTGTGCGGGCACGGTGCGGGCGCGGGGCACCACGGCCCCCTGGCGGCGCATGGCGTTGCGTGGCCGGCTGCGCGACGGTGCGCGCCTCTCCGCGGTGGCCGGATCCACCCGGCAGGCGGCGTGGGTGGCGGCTGGGGTCCGGCTTCGGGCTGCTAGCGGCTGCGCTGGTTCCTCTTCGTCGCGGGCGTGCGGCGGTGGTGCGGTTCGGCCGATGGCGGTCCGGCGACCTGGTGGTGGTGGCCGGCGTGGTGGTGCTTCTACTTGGCGGCTCTCTGTGCGGGGAGGTAGGGGAGCGGCTTGGACAGGGGCGGCGGCGTGCCGGCTGCAGCGCGAAGGCGGCAACTTTACGGGCCTCGGAGATCCCAACGGGGCCTGTGCGGCCACGGGCCTGGTATATTCCTGCTATTGCGTCCGGTCAGCTACCGTCTTCGATGGTGGAGGTATGGCCCTCCCGCGTGCCGACGATGCTGCTGCCCTAGTCCCGGCTCCTCTTCTTCCTTGTGCGGACCATGCTTCACGGTACCGTGGTGAGACGGCGTGGGAAGCTTCGTGACCGGGTTGGCGCAGGGTGAGGGTCTGTTTGGTGGCGAGCTCTGGAGTGCCTGAGGTGGAGGTTGCGATCGGGAGAAATCACTGTTGGGTTGGCCGACACCAACGCGGTGGCGCTTGTGGGTACCGCCGGACCTTCCTGAAGGGCGTCGGAGCTACCTTTCCTCTCTCCTCACAGCGTATCGGGGAAAACTCTTGACAACAGTGTCGTCATCGTCGCGTCCCTTCTTGAAGGTGTTGATTGGTATCGGTGCTTTGATGGCTCAGAGCTTGGTGGACCATCTCCGATGGATACAACGGCCACGAGGCTTCTTCTTCACTTTTGTCGATTTGTCATTGTTAGCATTTGTTTCTTTTGTATTTTCTTTTTCTTTTCTTTTAGGCATGACTGTGTTGTTTTCATCTTAGCACTTATCGTTTGATATATCGGTTGATTGCTTTACATACAAAGTGGAGAAAACCTTTTTTATAATGTAGTATATTTTATATTTAGAAATGAAGGGAATACGTTTTTATGTTCTCCCAGGGCCGAGAAATTTGGGCGTTGCGCTGGAATATTTGGAACGCACGGTTGGAAATTGGAACATGAATTCCAGAAGAAAAACGGAGCACCGCGAACCCAGGCGGGAGAACATACATCTAAGCGATGATTGCGGCTCTAGGATGCTGGTCTTTAGAGCATTTCCAACCGTGCTTTCAGAAAAATCTCGTCAGACAATTTTTTTATGTCAACGCCGAAAAAACGATTCAGTCGTGTCTTCAGGAGCTCAATTTTCACCGGTCTGAACCGAAATCAGCGTTGACGGACCCAGGCCGACACCCGGCGCGCTGGGGGGCACCCGGGGACACCGGGGAGAGCGGTTTTGGCGCGAAAAAGTCACGGGCCAGCTGCGTCAGCGACACCGCCCTCGTCTTCCCCCGACGCATCGGTTTCCCACGGGGAATCAACGGCAAGGCTGCCGCCGGTCAGCCTTGACATTGATTCCTCACGGGCGGCGCGCCGACGCCTCCCCTCCCTCACACGCGTACACACGGGCGCGACGCGGCTATATAAGCGGGTGGCCTCCCTCGCCTCTGGCCACACCAGCCCCAACCGCCGAACTCTCTCTCTCTCTTCCGTGCGCCGCCGCCGAGCCTCCCTCTCCTTCTCCCGCACGTACGCCGCCGAGCCCTCCCTCTCCTCTCCCGATGGCCGAGCGCTACCCCGGTGACGAGGCGGTGGCAAACGGCTTCGACCGCCGCTCGCTCCGCGAACAGGAGTCGTGGCTCCTGTTCCAGGCCAACATCCCGGCACCACCGGACATGCGCGTCGGGCCGACGGGGTGGAGGCTTAGCAACGGGGGAGTGCCCATTCCCCCGTTGCCCGACACCGTGGCGTGCCCGCGCTACTTCGCCGATGAGGTGGAGATCGTGCGCGCCTCCCTCACCGAGGAGCAGCGCGCCCTCCCCCAATACGCCGCCGACAACCACACGGTGTGGGCGGCGTACTTCGAGCGCCGCCAGCAACAGAGGCTGGCGTCCACCAACGGGGCGCTGGTGGTCGGCGGCACGAAGAACAGCGAGGGGCGCCACCTGTGGTGGGGCGTCCCCGGCCGCACGCTCGAGGGCGGCAACAACCCGCCATTGGCCTACCCTTCCCTGGCGAGGGCGGCCGCCCCGTCTCACCGCCGACGCGCCGGGCAATGGATGCTCAGGAGGTTCGGCTCCTCCTCGTCGTCCTCCTCCCACTCCTCTTCCCACTCCTCTGGCTCTCCGACGCTGCTCGGCGTCAAGGCCGAGGCCTCGGCGGAGACGCCGCTGGGCCGGCGCACGCGCAGCGCCGGCATCGTCATCAACGAGGGCGGTCGGCGCGCCTTCTCGTCGGCTCCTCCACGCTTCGTCAAGCCAAAGACGGAGCCGGGGCTCGCGCCGGTGAAGACGGAGCCGGGTCTCCCCGCCGTGAAGACGGAGCACGGCGACGCAGAGCTCGACGACGACACGACCCTGGAATGGGCGCGCAAGGACTCCCTGAAGATGGCGAGGGAGCGCCAGCGCGCCGCCCTGGCGCGGTTCGAGCAACGCCGCCGGGGCCGTGACGAAGGAGGAGTCGTCGTCATCGAGGACAGCGACGACGACGACACGCCGCCGCCACCGGTCCGCGTTGGGGACGCCGGTCAGGGATCCACCAGGGACGGCCGCGTCAAGGAGGAGAAGCCCGACAACGACGACGGCGGCGACGATGGCGACTACTTGGCGTTCAACGACTTTCTGTTTTAGTTATATTTGCTATGTATCGCCAAACATTTTAATATATGCCGAATTTGGCTGAAATTTAGCCGTGTTCAAACGAATTCGCCGAATGTTTTTTTTAATATGCGCGTCTGGAGGCAGTCCTGGGGCCGGCGACTGGGGACCAACTCGCCCCAGGCCCTTTTTTTTGCGCCGGCTCGCCCTCAGGAGGCGATTTCAGGCGCCCCTTGGGAGCCAACGGCTGGAGATGCTCTAAGGGGCACGAACACATGAACTTCCCCACTGTCATTGAAAGGGTCTAATACGGTTCTAGCACATGAGCGGCTCGTTCTGGCGACAGTAATGGTATTTAGATGAACTTTAATAATAGATTTGATACTTATCGCAAAATATAATTTTTCAAACCCATTTCAGCAAGCTGGAAATTAACAATTTCGGTGCCTATGGTTCCGCCCCTAGCTACAAATCCACGGCCTCGTAGCGTCAGCGTCGATTCCAGCTAATCAATGGCGGCTTTCCACTGGCATCATCAGGCAATGCACATGATCTTAGACCAGCTTAGTAGTATAGTAGGCACACAAAGCAGCCGTGACCAAGACCACCATCTTCGGCAGAGAAAAAAACAAGCGCGAAAAAACGAAAGCAGAAAGGAGAGGCAGGCAACACCTGCCAGCCGAGTGCCGTTGGCCCATCTCAGCATAAACATACCCTCACCTCATGTGCGCAGACATCAGATGGGTGGAGATAATGTTCTAAACTGCAAGTCAAAAAATACTACATGCAGACGATAATGCTTTAATATGAACTGGTGGTTGTGGGGCAAAGAGGCCAACATGGATTAGTGGCCATCCGGAGGAGGCAAAGATTAAGGCCTAATGATGCATCACAGCCGATTTGGCAACATGCTAATCATGCGGAGCACGTAATCGTTAGGTCTTGATGCCCTTTCAGGAAAGAGTGTGACAAATTTGGTGATGGGTGATGACATGAGCCTCAGCGGCATAAACAAGTCATATAAACTAAATAGAGACGAAAGGATCGAGTAGGAAATAGGTGTGACAACGTAGCAATATGATTCATTATGCTGTAGATTACTTAGGGCATCTCCAGCCGCGCCCCCAGAAAGGCCTTCCCAGACGATTTTTTCGCGCCGGCGCCGAAAAAACGACCCAGTCGCGCCCCCAGGAACTCGATTTTCGCCGGCATGAGCCGAAAACAGCGTCGGCGGACCCAGGCTGAACCCGGCGTGCTGGGGGGCGCCCGGGGGCGCCGGGGCGAACTGTTTTGGCGCGAAACAGCCGCGGGCCCACCGCGTCAGCGACTCTACCCTCTTCTCGCCCCTTCGTCGTCCTCATCGCCTCGTTTCCTCGTTTCCCGCGGCGAATCAATGCCAAAGCTATCGAGCTGCCGCGCCGGCCAGCCTGCGCCATTGATGCTCACGGGCGGCGCAGTGAAGGCCGGATGGCGCGCGTCCCTCGCCCTTCCTCGCCCGCCACGCGTGCTCACGGCGGCTCGCACACGGGGCGGCGCCTCGGGCTATATAAGACGCGCCCCAGCGCACTCGGCGACTCGTGCTCTCTCGCCGTCGTCGTTCCTCCCTCTCCTCTCTCGCCGTCGTCTTTCCTCCCTCTCCTCTCTCTCGCCATCTCCAGAACCCATGGCCGAGCGCTTCCCAGGCGACGGCGCGGCGGCGAATGGCTTCGGCCGCCGCCATCTCCACGAGAACGAGGCTCGCCTCCTTTTCGAGGCTGAGTACCCGGTCCCGCCGGACATCCGGATGCCCGGGGCTTGGAGGATCAGCGCCGGCGGCGTGCCGGTGCCACCACCACCCATCGGGGCGGCGCGGCGTGCGAAGATCGCACGCATCCGCGCGTCCCTGCCGCGGGCGGCGAGGGAGGGGCCACGGTACGTCCCCGATAGCCCGTTCTGGGAACCCTACTTCCGCCGCCGTCACGCCGAGCAGCTCGAGGCCACCAACGGCGTCGTGCCCTTCGGCAGGCTCAACTCCAATGGCCGGCGCCGGTGGTGGGGCGTGCTCGGGCGCACGTTGGAGGCCGTCCTCGAGTACATCGAGGGCGGCAACACGCCGCGCCTCGAGTACCCCGCTCCCCCGTCCTTCCCACGCCGCTGGGGAAGCTCCTGGACCCCGAGGCGCATGGAGACCGGGGGGTCCTCCTCCTCGTCCGGCGGCTCGCCCTGCCTCCGCCCCGTCAAGCCAGAGCCCCAGGACACGCCGGTCAGCGCGCGCACCCGCAGCTCCGGCGTCCGCATCGGCGCCAACGCCTCCCCACCCACCGGCCGCTTCGTCCTCGTCGAGCCCTAGCCGGAGCCCGACCTCGCGCCGGAGTACGAGGAGATAGCCCGGCGCGGCATCTCCGACGAGGACGCCCCGCGGTGGGCGCGGGACGACTACCTCCGCGACGAGATGGTCCGGCAGCGCCGGGCCCTGGAGGAGATCGCCGCCCGCAAGCGTGGGCGCGAGGACGAGCACGGCGTCGTGGTCCTCGACAGCGACGACGACGACGACCCCCCCGGGCCGTCCAACCCGCCGCGCCAACCGGGGAGGGATGCAGCAGGGACGGCGGAGGCGTAGGCGGGGGCGGCGGCGGCGACGACGACGGCGGCGGCGGTGATTACACGCGGTTCTACAGCCTCCTCGGCATGTAAACCGCGTGGGCGGGCGGCGAGGGAGACGGCGGGGGTAGCCCGCGCAAGTTTTTTTTTCCTTTTTTTGTAAAATATGTTTAAGTTTGAACGAACTCGCCGATGTTTGCGTTAAATTTCAGTCGTGTTTACGCCGTATTTGAATTTTTTAAAAACACGTGGGCGCCGCGACTTTGGGGCATCACGCCCCCAGTGCGCGGTTTTGCGCCGGCGCATTCTCAGGGGGCGATTTTTTGCTCCTTCTGGGAGGCCAACGGCTGGGGATGCCCTTACTGACGCAGCACCACAACAGGGTGACAGTGTTGGCGGCCTTGGCTTGGAGGCAGGGTGGAAAGCGACACCAAACCAAGAAGGCAAGGTCACTTATTTTTAATCCCGTTCATGGTATTATTCAACTTATTATATACTTCCTGTATGCCAACTCAAAAAAATACATATGGATTAAACATGGCTAAACAAAAGGATCATGCTTCAGGATTGGGTTTGTCAAAGCTAATAAAATTAATATGTATGAGCAAGTATGTAGTTGCTTATTTTGATCGTTTCTCATATCTTTTCTTATCATAAACTATATCACATCTCTGTTCTGTTCTAAAAAAAAACTATATCACATCAATTTTTTTTCATTTATTTATGGTCGAGGCTAAAGGCCCAAGGGGTGTAAGATTTTCTACATCCTACGCCTCCAGTATAGGGCTTTCTATCCCAAACTCTTCAAACATGAAGCTGAAAAATGAGGGTAAGAAACTCAAAGTTGAAAAAAACATGATTAATCACATACTCCCTCTATATCTAAATATAAGACGTTTTTGCAGTTCAATTTTTCAGCTTCACGAAACAACGAAATTATGGAAGGTTTGATTTTCTTTATAGAATAACTGTAAAGGAGGCCCCTACAGTATAATTGTTGATTGGTGCAACAAACCCAAATTGCAACTACCATGCCTTGATCCTGAGTTGGTGGGAGGTCATCAGCCCCTTTCCACCACTAGGCTATGCTAGTGTGCTATGGAAGGTTTGATTAAGAGTGTCTTTTTTCTCAGGAAACATGAAGCTCATGGCCGGTCATTTAAATTATGCCCAATGAGCATACATCATGCAGAAATGAATATCCATTATCTGATAGCTTTATTATGTTATATAATGATAAAAGCTTGGATTCCATGAACCTATTTGCATACAGCAACACTTGAGTTATTTGTAGAGCTACCTTGCCGCTTAGATTACGTTGAATAAGAAGCTAAGTTGTACGGAACTTATTTGGCCAATCAAATTCATTTCACTAAAAAAAACTACAGTTGTAAGGAAATCTTATGTGAAGTTCCACGAATTTATTAGCAAAGCATATGGTCACAAGTATTAACTGAAAAGCACATTAAAGGCCAAATTCCTCAAAGAGAACTTGTGTGTTAGACACTGACTGGAACTACATAAATAACCAGGATAGTCCCCATTCCAAAATGTCTGCAATATAAGATACTGAAGATGCACAATGAATATGATTTTGAAAATGAAACTGCGTTAGTAGAGTAATTGATATGTGCTTGATTCGTGCGGTTATAGACAGGTGATATGCTCGTTAAAGAAACAGTTGCATACTTGCATGCTCTCATGGTGCCTATTTGAGTGTACTTAATTGCCATCCAGGAGTAGGAATTCCTTGTTAAAATATTAATGACCCACTCAATATATTTTCTACTTTCAGCAACATCATCAGCTAACAAACAAAAAAAAGCTCTGATGGGCTGTTAAAAGAACAGAGTAAAATGTGGGTATTGAGTTGAGGAGCACATTCTGGATAGGGAAAAATACATTGTTGCACATGGTCATGTAGTTGATGTTATGTTTTTGCTGCGTAGCAAACAAGCTTTGATCGTACTTCCTCAAGCTCAATATCTTCCATATCATCATAACTTAACCATGAAGATAAGCAGAGATTAACAACATCTGTACCACTATCAATTGGTGCAAAGCCATCAGAATTTGAAAGTTGTCCAAACTTAAGTATCTTCCCTAGATTGGCAGCAGATGGTTCCTCTGCAAACTTCAGTAAGATGTCTTTCATTGCACTACACCAGATAGGCCTAGCCATCTCCAAGAAGGACGATAAAGTTGTAATAGCAAGCTTAACTTCTCCAACGTCAGTCTCGTCTTTCGTGCCTTTTCCATGAAAATCTGAACCTCCAAGCTTCAGAAGTCCATACTTATCAGCTAATTGACTAAACCCTGAAGAGTTAATGCTAACGAAATAAGTATTTGGCACGTGATAAGAGTATCTCCTTTTATTTTGAATCACCTATTTATGTACTACAACTGTGCAAGCGACATACGTACCATCAACCTTCCCATCACTTCTGTAAACCTCCATAGCATGAAGACCAGCACCTTTCAAGGACCTAATGATGGCATCCGGATTCTTCAATGACCATGGGTGGGCTAATGCAGATATACCTCCAGTATGGCTAATCATCTGCACCACAGTTTCAGTAAATGGTTCACTCCCTCTGCAGAAAATACACGCACAGTTGTTCACTAAGCATTTTTCTCAGCATGAAATGCTCAGTGGAATGAAGTATTACTTGTATGACTTACGTGGCATATGCAGGGCCATCATCACCAAGATACTTATTAAACGCTTGCCTGACATTATCTACATAACCTGCTTCAACCAAAGCCCTTGCAATATGGAGTCGACCAGGTGCCACTCCCTCACCAGCAATCTTAGTTACACGCTCCCACTTAATTGGCATCTTCAAACTGTTTAGCTTTGCCAGAATATTCTTTGCGCGTAGGTATCGCCCGTTTCTAATGTTCAAGAGCATGCTGTCCAACTCATCAAACCTTGATGGGCCACACATACCATAGTACGCAAGAATATGAACAGGTTCACCAGCGCCAGGAATTTCCCTTTTAGACAATAGTTTCAGGGGAAGTTAAGGCCCAAAGGGCAAAAGGCAACATATGTACAGTGAACGGCATAAAATACTGGCCAATGTATCGTTATTTTGACAGAAATCACTTATATCACGTCAGACAAATATGTTTTGACTTTTGATCAATGATCATCGGTAATATAAATATGACATACATGAAAGGAGCAAGGTGTTTCTAAAAGGATCATTTAAGAGGTGATAAATTTTGATCTATACAAACGACAATTCTTGGGATCAGCATTCTGTCCAGATAAAACAGCAAACGGCTGCTAATAAAAAACTGATTTAACTCATATATTTCACTTTAAATGATACCTCTTTATGCAATAAGTGCACCAGCTCATGAGCAAATTTATCAATTTCAGGCTCTAGATTTATGGCTTTGCTGAGCGATAAGTAACATGAATAAACCCTCCCATACAGAAACAAGGTAGCTGCAACTTTGGACAATCATAGTTCTAAACGACGAGGGTATTTATGCAATATGCTGACTGATTTGTTGCATTGTAATGTTTTCTCTAAAAATATATCACTGTATTGTTTATTTTCACTTTGAACATGAGAAATGCCTTTGTAAGCAAAGTAAAAAAGGCTCTTACCGTGGAGAATGTAGTGCACTAATTTCTACTCCAGGAATTATTCTTATGCCACATTTATGAGCTGCAGACATAGCTTCCGGTATACCAGCCATGGTATCATGATCTGTTAGGGCGAGAACTTTCACCTGCATACCGGCATTTATAATTTAATCATTCTTATTTTTCAACAATCAAAAGTGTGATACCATATAACAGTAACACTAAACCTGGCAGACATCCGTAACAGAAACATTGTGGGAATAAGATATATTGCACCCGGAAATGATCCATGAGAAGAAGAAAAATGGAATTAAACCAATTGATGTTTTCTGCTTTCTGAGAGATAAAAAGTTAAAGACGGCAATAATGCACGTTGTGAACTACCTAACGCAGTCAGCAGATCACCACTTCAATTAACTTTGGTGGTGTCAGTGTGCCCATACCGCAGGCATTATCTCTTCTATTATCTTCTTTGTCTTGTCTTTTTAACTTTGATGGAATAACGCAATTATTGAAGGCCGAATAAAGCTTTGAGAGGACACACAGACTTTCCTCTAAGATGCTCCAGTACAGCATTTTAAACAAGTTAACAATACAAGCCTATGAGGCTTCTACTAACCAAAATCAAACCAATAGGCATGCTATACATGTGGCGAACGATCAGGAGACAATGCTTGTATTCGCTCAACACTGGAAGATTTGCAGATGGGATAATTTTCCAGGGAGAACCTACATGGCACAGGACAGAAAACGCTAGCCGAACCTCGCACGCATTTTCTCAAACACCTGCCGCGCAAGCAGAGGAGAGGATAGGGACCGACTAACCCCGTTGCGGTGGGCGCGCTCGACGAGAGCGGAGGGGGAAAGGAACCCGTCGCTATGGTTGGAATGGGAGTGAAGCTCAAACAGCACGTTGGCTCCGCCGCCGCAGGCCATGCGCGCGGCATGGGGCGGCAGGAAGCCGTCCGCGGCATCGGCCGTCGAGTGTTCCGGAGGGGGCGTGGGGTGCGCCCAGGCGCGGACGTAGTCGAGCGCCAGGGCCTGGTCAGCGCTGGTCTTCGCCTTCTTCCTGCCCCTGCTCGGCTTCGTCTTCTTCTTGGTTCCCATGGCAGGGTTTGGGAGGTTGGAGTGGGCCAAGCGGCTTCGGTCAAGGGGGAGGAAGGTGAGAGAAGAAAAGAAGGTTCTTTTGATGCTACCGGGTCCCGGCTTGGCAAATAGAGATTCATCGGCCGTGTACTTTAAATTTGAATTTAATGATTTCGGTTTGTCTCGGATCCAGTTATTTTCATCTTACTTAATGTACTATACATGACATTACTCTTATTTTGAATGGCAGGCCTAGCCCTCGGGCAGTTGTATTCCGCCCGTTCGTTGTGTTGTCTTTGATTCGCCATTCCCCCTCCCTCTGATATCCCTCCCCCCCATCACACCATCGAGCACGGTGCTTGCAGCATCACCTTCGTCGTCGAGGCACCGCCCACCGCCACTCGCATCCCTAGCCATCGCCATCTCGTTTGCAGCTGCTGCCCTGGACAAGTCGTCGCTCAACACGGGGCGACAGCAATTGCAGCTCGCCGCCCCATGGTTGCAGCTTCGGGTGCGTCGCCCATGTCATCGAGCTCTCTGCATATGTGCACGCCGCTTGCACCGTCGTCGTCTCCTGGCCACACTTCCATCATCGCGTCGGCCATTCCAGATCATTTCCATTTTTGATAAGTGAAATCAAACAAGCGATTCCATGCATGGTCAAGGAATCAAAATAGTCTTTTATTTTACTTTAAAAAAAGAAAGAAGACGCTTTAAGGAAGTTGAGGTGATGATGAGAATGTCGCGTGGTCATGCGAGGTGCATGTGAAGTATGATTGCATATATCAATATCAATATCAAGGTTTAAGATTGCTAACAAGGCCTGCCGCCCGGCGATTGCTTTCACGTTAACACAGGGCTATTGTTGGGGAACGTAGTAATTTCAAAATTTTCCTATGCACACACAGGATCATGGTGTTGCATAGCAACGAGAGGGGAGAGTGTTGTCTACGTACCCTCGTAGACCGAAAGCGGAAGCGTTAGCACAACACGGTTGATGTAGTCGTACGTCTTCACGATCCGACCGATCCAAGTACCGAACGCACGGCACCTCGGAGTTCAGCACACGTTCAGCTCGATGACGTCCCGCGAACTCCGATCCAGCAGAGCTTCACGTGAGAGTTTTGTCAGCATGACGGCGTGATGACGGTGATGATGTTGCTACCGATGCAAGGCTTCGCCTAAGCACTGCTACGATATGACCGAGGTGGGATATGGTGGAGGGGGGCACCGCACACGGCTGGGAGAGATCAATAGATCAACTTGTGTCTAGAGGTGCCCCTGCCCTCGTATATAAAGGACCAGGGGGAGGAGGCGGCCGGCCAGGGGAGGGCGCGCCAGGGGGAGTAGGACTCCCTCTTTTCCTAGTTGGAGTAGGAGGGGGAAAGGAAGGGAAGGAGAGAAAGGAAGAAAAGGGGGGCGCTGCCCCCTCCTTGTCCAATTCGGACTAGAGGGGGAGGGGGTGCGCGGCATGCCCTAGTCGCCCCTCCTCTTCTCCACTAAGGCCCATCTTGGCCCATTAAACTCCCCGGGGGGTCCGGTAACCCCCCGGTACTCCGGTATATGTCCGAAATTCTCCGAAACCATTCCCGTGTCCGAACATAGTCGTCCAATATATCGATCTTTATGTCTCGACCATTTCGAGACTCCTCGTCATGTCCATGATCATATCCGGGACTCCAAACTACCTTCTATACATCAAAACACAAAAACTCATAATACAATAGTCACCGAAACTTTAAGCATGTGGACCCTACGGGTTCGAGAACTATGTAGACATGACCGAGACATGTCTCCAGTCAATAACCAATAGCGGAACCTGGATGCTCATATTGGCTCCTACATATTCTACGAAGATCTTTATCGGTCAAACCGCATAACAACATACGTTGTTCCCTTTGTCATCGGTATGTTACTTGCTCGAGATTCGATCGTCGGTATCTCAATACCTAGTTTAATCTCGTTACCGGCAAGTCTCTTTACTCGTTCCGTAATACATCATCCCACAACTAACTCATTAGTTACAATGCTTGCAAGGCTTATAGTGATGTGCATTACCGAGTGGGCCCAGAGATACCTCTCCGACAATCGGAGTGACAAACCCTAATCTCAAAATACGCCAACCCAATAAATACCTTCGGAGACACCTATAGAGCACCTTTATAATCACCTAGTTACTTTAAATTTGAATTTAAATGATTCCGGGTTGTCTCGATTCAGTTATTTTCATCTTACTTAATGTACTACACATGAGATCACTGTTATTTTGGATGACGGGCCCAGCCCCAGGCAATCACATTCCGGACGTCCATGGCGTTGTCTTTGCTTCGCCACCCCCTTCCTCTGATACCCCCCCCCATCACACCATCGAGCACGGTGCTTGCAGCATCACCTTCGTCGTCGAGGCACCACCCACCGCCACTCGCATCCCTAGCCATCGCCATCTCGTTTGCAACTCCTGCCCTGGACAAGTCGCCGCTCAACACCGGGCGACAGCAATTGCAGCTTCGGGTGCGCCGCCCATGTCGTCAAACTCTCTGCACGTGCGCACGTCGCTTGCACCGTCGTCGTCTCCTGGCCACCACTTCCACCATCGCGCCGGCCATTCCAGATCATTTCCATTTTGATAGGTGAAATCAAACAAGTGATTCCATGCATGGTAAAGGAATCCAAATAGTCTTTTATTTTACTTAAAAAAAGAAAGATGACCCTTTAAGGAAGTTCAGGTGATGATGAGAATGTCGCGTGGTCATGCGAGGTGCCTATGAAGTATGATTGCATATATCAATATCAATATCAAGGTTTGAGATTGCTACTAGGCCTGCCGCCCGGTGATTGCTTTCACGTCAACATAAGGCTATTTTTTTAGGAAAGGCCATCATGGCTAGCTTTATTAGATCAAAAAACAATTACATCGTTCACCAGCTGACTAAGTAAGAACCCAGGTGGTTCATTACACCAGCTCTCATTACGTTTATTACAAAAACTAAATTTAGCTAGCTCATGTGCTGCTGAATTTGCATCACGGAAATAATGATTGAAGATGACCTTCCCAATTAACGTTGTCGTATCTATGCAGTCAGCAAAAATCGCTGCTGATGCATCCCATCATTGGTCTTGCCCTCGGCAATAATTCACCACATTTATCGAGTTAGATTCAGCTTCAATTCTATTGAAACCCAGGGAATTTGCAAATGATAAACCATCACATATAGAAATTGCTTCAATTGTCATCACATCAACAGCATGATGGACAACTCTGCACTGTGCAGCTATGAACCGCCCCTTCTCATCACGCAAAATAGCTCCTGTGGCGCCAGCACGGACATCTGCATGGAAGCATCCATCTACATTCAGCTTAATAAAGTTTGGCTGGGGTCTCATCCACTTATGTTCTGTTACTACTTCTTTCTTTGTTGATTTCAAATAATTTCCGACGATCGCTAGGACCGAGCTAGTCCATCAAAATGGGGGAGCACATGAATCATGATGAGTATGTTGACGCCGCAGCCACCAAAGGTACCAGGATCCAGCTGCAATGATCTCCTTACAGTTTATAGTTGGCATGATCTCCAGTGGTGAGTCTGGCTCTAACAATAGAAATTCAAGAACTACTGATCCGGATCTGTCAATCTGCAAAGCAAAGTTTATACGATCAAGTAGTCCAAACCCCGCCTAGTGACTCTTCGCCGTGTCACATTGGAATAAGAGGTGTCGCATATCTTCTGGTCCTTTACGGCAGATTGGACATTCATCGCTAACCGGGATGTGCTTATTTGCTAGAATTGATTTTAAAGGCACAATACCTCGTAAAACACGCCAACAAAAAATCTGAATTTTCCACGGTACCGGGAGCTTCCATAACTGATCCCAATCTTTGGTTGCATAGCACTAGTTGACGTGAAATTTGCCCCAGATTGTCCTTTATACTTATGTGCCCATTCCTCATGGTACGCTGTTCTCAGAGAGAAGATCCCATTAGCAGTGAGGTGCTAAGCAATAAAGTCATCAAAAGCTTCATAATTAAGAGGAATTTGCAGGATCCTCGCCACATCCATCGGATTAAAATTATCCTTGAGAAGTTGATCATCCCAGTTGCCCATACTGGGATCTATAAGTTCACTCACCTTTGTTATCAGAGAATGTCCCCGGGGAGTCAAGACTTTCCTGTCACTGCTCGATGGTATCCATGGATCATTCCATATGTTCACCTTCTCACCGGATCCAATCTGTCATATATATCCTCGTTTAAAAGTAGCCAGTGCGGCACAAATACTTTGCCAGGTAAAAGAAGATCCCTTTTTTGGGCCGGCTAGCAATAAATCAGAATTTGGGAAATACTTTGCCTTTAGGATCCTAGCACAAATAGAATCTGAATATATAATCATTCTCCAACATTGCTTGGCTAGTAATGCTAGGTTAAAAGAATATAAATCCCTGAAACCCATACCTCCATCACATTTTGGAATACACAATTTCCACCAAGAAAACCAATGTAGTTTCTTATTCTCCTCATCATCTCCCCACCAAAATTGAGCGATCAAATCTGTGATTTCTTTGCATATTCCTTTTGGCAAACAGAAAACAGACATAGCATAGACAGGAATGGCTTGAGCAACTGCCTTTAATAAAACTTCCCTCCCTCCCGTAGACAATTGTTTTTCCATCCATCCCTTCAACAATTTCTTTATTTTCTCACAGAAGTGTCTAAAGCGGTCGCTCCTATCTGCCCCAACCATGGCCGGCAGGCCTAGATACTTATCAGAAAGTGCTTCGATGGTGATGTATAGCTACTGACAAATCTCATCTCTAGTTTGAACATTAGTGTTTGGACTAAAAAATATACTGGATTTTGTCAAACTTACCAATTGTCCTGAGTTTTCACAATAGGTGTCCAACACTTGCTGTAACGAAGTTGCATTAATCATATCTGCTCTCATGAGAACTAGAGAATCGTCAGCAAATAAAATGTGTGAAACTGACGGTGCATTCCTGCACACTCTAATCCCATCAATGCCACCAACTTCTTCTTTATACTGCAACATGCTGGAAAGCTCTTCTGCACAAATCAGGAACAAGTAAGGTGATAAAGGATCACCCTGTCGAATACCCTTCAACACAATGCTATTAACATATTTGATCCAACTTACTTAAGCGATGTACTCCCTCCGTTCCTAAATATAAGTCTTTGTAGAGATTCCACTATGAACCACATACGGATGTATATAGATGCATTTTAAGTATAGATTCACTCATTTTGCTCCGTATGTGGTCCATAGTGAAATCACTCCAAAGACTTATATTTAGGAACGGAGGGAGTAGTACTTATAAACGAACAGGCACAACCTGGACTTGATTGCGCGCTGCAGTGAACCGGGCTGCATCTCGGCCCAACATGTTCCTCAAATAATTAGTTGTGACTTTTGACGTTGACCCGTCGCGTGGACGGGGAGCTCCTATACAGCGCTTCAGCCGTCCATTCAGGGGAATGGCGCTCATGCAGCCGCGAACCTGGGCCGGCCAAACACGGCTGCGTGCTCGCTCGCAAGTTGCTCCTTTGCTGTTGGTCACTACGTTCGCTAGTCACTGGTCACGGTTTGACCGGTCAACTGTTGGCTTTGAAAAAAATATACAGTCATGAATTATTATTTTTCATGGATTTCAATTTTTTCTCGAATTTGAAAAAAAGTTCATAACATTTGAAGAAAAGTTCATTGATTTTGAAAAAAAATCCATCGTTTTAAAACACTTAATTGATTTTCAACAAAAGTTCATTGAAAAATGAAAAAGTTCATAAAAATTGACAATAGGTCATCGATTTGCTAAAAAAAGTTTCACAAATTTAATTTTTTTTCATCGAGTAAGGAAGAAGAAAAAAAGAAAATGAGAAAAGGAAGAACGAAAAAAGAAAATGAAAAAAGGAAAGAAGAAAGAAGAAAGGATAGAAAAAGAGTACTAACTTATCAGATAAGGTTGTGTGGCGCGGCGAATCAACCTGTGGTTGAGTTGGTTAGGTGGACAGTGGTATCCCCAACCCATCAGGGTTCAAATCCTGGTGCTCGCATTAATCCTGGATTTATTTCAAGATTTCCGGCGATGCGCTTTCAGTGGGAGGAGACGTTCCCGTCAACGACGAGGCGCCTACGGTGACTTCGTAAAGCTCAAGATGATATGCCGGCTCAGTCTCTCGGAGGTGCTCATAGGGGTAGGATGTGCGTGTGTGCGTTCATAGGGATGAGTGTATGCGCGTGTATATGAGCGCTTATGTTTGTACTGATGCTAAAAAAAAAGGTTGTGTGGCGCGGTGGTTACTGCAAGCGCTCTTTTTTGCGTTTTAGAAAATAGATAACAAAATGGGAGATGGGCCGGCCCAGCATGGAGGGGCCATGTGCACCCATTTGCAAAGTGCTGACGGGGCCTGAAGCGTTTTGTCAGGGATTTTTTTTCAAATAGAGGCAAAATGCTTGCCTTAATCATTAATTAAGAAAGAGTTTAGAGTACAAGTATCCGGTTGCATAACATAGCTGTTTGAAAAAAGACAACATATTGAAATTACTATCACGGCTCGGCATGATGGCGCTCAGGTGCCTAGCCCCTTGCTTTGAAGTGTTCGGTCATCACTAGCCCTACTTCGTTGGAAGCAATGGCTTTGGTTTTAGTCATCAATCTTTCCATCACCCAGGTTTTGATTGCTTCAAAGTGCAAGAGAGTCGTTGAGGACATTAAAGCTGGCACAGGAGACATTCATGAAAATATACAGATTTTTCGCAATGGCATATCAATTTCAGTCGTGCTCCTTTATCTTTGAAGAAGAGCTTCTTATATCCAGGCACATGGCCTCGACAAATACACTCTAGGTTTTTGAATGACGCGATCTATGACAACTTGCCTCCCAATCTACATTGTACCCGGGCAAGTATTATTACCAATTGATAAAGTAACTTCAAGAGTAACATAAGTTTCAACTCAGCAAAATTGCTTATGTGGCATTGAGTTAATGAGGAGTCAGGCAAATTGAGTAACTAAGCTAGTTACCGTAACATCACATATCCCAATACAATATTGTGATGCCTGGATAATTAGGCTACAGTAATCCCACGTTAATGATGCCACGTCACCTTAATTATTGTTGCTAATCTCGTGTTAGTTCGAAACCGATTCAAATTCAAATTCAAAATCAAGTCAAACGGTAAAAAATTTCAAACACTAAAACTAAAATGTTTGGGCTGTGCCAAACAATGCATAGGTATTTATGGTGGAGAAATCACATTTTTATAAAATGTTAGAAGACTCTAAAATGATTAAAACAGTAGCAAAAATTATTATCTAAATACTTTTAAATAATAATTAATTATAAAACTATTTTACTATGGGGAGCAAATTAATGTGGCAGTGGCATAATTGGTAACATCAATTTAGGTGCCACTTTGGTATATTGTTAACACTAGAATAAACATCAACTAAAAGAAACAAAATAAATAAAAGGAGAAAAGAAAAGTAAAACAAAAATAAAGAAAAGGAAACCCTCCCCCCTCACTGGGCTTCGGCCCAGCAGGCCACCGGCCCAACTGGGCAAAGGCCAACCGGCCAGCCCACCCCCGCTCCCTTATCAACCCCACTCCCTCCCGAAACCCTAGCTACACCCCCACTCCCCCCGAACCGCTCGTCTCCACTTCCCCACTCACTCCCCTGACCTCCCTTGGATCGGGATCGATCCCGTCGTTGCTCACCACCCTGCCGCCCTCATCGCCGGTGGCTCGGTCGCCACCCGTCCTCGTCCTCCTCACCGGACGGCCCTGAGCCCGGAGCCGCTCTCGACCCCGTTGCCTGCCGCCGCCTAGAGCGCCTCCGCCTCGGCTACCCATCGTCGACGCACGCCGCCCCGCCGCTGCGTCACCGCCTCATCCCACCTCACCTCGCGGACGCCACCTCCCTCCCGGAAGCCACCGCGTCGAGCCCCGCACAGCCTTCTTCTTCGTCCGCCCCGTCGAGCTTCGCCGTCGATTCCGGCACCCCCGAGCCATCCCCGAGCCCACTAAGCACATCTGCAGGCTCAATGTGAGCTCCGCCACTTCCCCGATTATTCCTGAGCTCGGATTCGAGCTCGAGCACCCTCGCCGCCGTTTCTTAGCTGTCGCCGCCGCCGCGAGCGAAGCCGCAGTCGTGAAGGAAATATGCCCTAGAGGCAATAATAAAGTTATTATTTATTTCCTTATATCATGATAAAGGTTTATTATTCATGCTAGAATTGTATTAACCGGAAACATAATACATGTGTGAATACATAGACAAACAGAGTGTCACTAGTATGCCTCTACTTGACTAGCTCGTTAATCAAAGATGGTTATGTTTCCTAACCATGGACAAAGAGTTGTTATTTGATTAATGGGATCACATCATTAGATGAATGATCTGATTGACATGACCCATTCCATTAGCTTAGCACCCGATCGTTTAGTATGTTGCTATTGCTTTCTTCATGACTTATACATGTTCCTATGACTATGAGATTATGCAACTCCCGTTTGCCGGAGGAACACTTTGTGTGCTACCAAACGCCACAACGTAACTGGGTGATTATAAAGGAGCTCTACAGGTGTCTCCAAAGGTACATGTTGGGTTGGCGTATTTCGAGATTAGGATTTGTCACTCCGATTGTCGGAGAGGTATCTCTGGGCCCTCTCGGTAATGCACATCACATAAGCCTTGCAAGTATTGCAACTAATGAGTTAGTTGTGAGATGATGTATTACGGAACGAGTAAAGAGACTTGCCGGTAACGAGATTGAACTAGGTACTGGATACTGACGATCGAATCTCAGGCAAGTAACATACCGATGACAAAGGGAACAACGTATGTTGTTATGCGGTCTGACCGATAAAGATCTTCGTAGAATATGTAGGAGCCAATATGGGCATCCAGGTCCCGCTATTGGTTATTGACCGAAGACGTGTTTCAGTCATGTCTACATTGTTCTCGAACCCGTAGGGTCCGCACGCTTAAGGTTTCGATGACAGTTATATTATGAGTTTATGAGTTTTGATGTACCGAAGGAGTTCGGAGTCCCGGATGAGATCGGGGACATGACGAGGAGTCTCGAAATGGTCGAGACGTAAAGATCGATATATTGGACGACTATATTCGGACATCGGAAAAGTTCCGAGTGATTCGGGTATTTTTCGGAGTACCGGGTAGTTACGGGAGAAGCAATGGGCCTTGATGGGCTTTAGTGGAAAGAGGAGAAAAGGCCAAGGGGCTGCTGCGCCCCCCCTCCCCTCTAGTCCGAATTGGACTAGGGAAAAGGGGGCCGGCCACCTTTCCTTCTCCTCCACTTCCTTCTCCCTTCCTCCCCTCTTGGTGGACTCCTATTAGGACTTGGAATCCTAGTAGGACTCCACATCCTGGCCGCACCAAGCCTTGGCCGGCCTCCTCCTCCTCCATCCTTTATATACTGAGGCAAGGGGCACCCCATGGACACACAAGTTGATCCACGTGATCGTTCCTTAGCCGTGTGCGGTGCCCCCTGCCACCATATTCCACCTCGATCATATCGTTGTAGTGCTTAGGCGAAGCCCTGCGTCGGTAGAACATCATCATCGTCACCACGCCGTCGTGCTGACAGAACTCATCCCTGAAGCTTTCCTGGATCGGAGCTCGGGGAGCGTCATCAAGCTGTACGTGTGCTGAGAACTCGGAGATGCCGGAGTAACGGTGCTTGGATCGGTCAGATCGGGAAGACGTACGACTACTTCCTCTACGTTGCGTCAACGCTTCCGCAGTCAGTCTGCGTGGGTACGTAGACAACACTCTCCCCTCTCGTTGCTGTGCATCACCATGATCTTGCGTGTGCGTAGGAATTTTTTTGAAATTACTGCGTTCCCCAACAGTGGCATCCGAGCCTAGGTTTTATGGTTTGATGTTATATGCACGATTAGAACACAAGTGAGTTGTGGGCGATATAAGTCATACTGCCTACCAGCATGTCATACTTTGGTTCGGCGGTATTGTTGGATGAAGTGGCCCGGACCGACATTACGCGTACGCTTATGCGAGACCGGTTCTCCCAACGTGCTTTGCACACAGGTGGCTTGCGGGTGACTGTTTCTCCAACTTTAGTTGAACCGAGTGTGGCTACGCCCGGTCCTTGTGAAGGTTAAAACAGAGTCAAATTGACAAACTATCGTTGTGGTTTTGATGCGTAGGTGAGATTGGTTCTTGCTTAAGCCTGTAGCAGCCACGTAAAAGTTGCAACAACAAAGTAGAGGACGTCTAACTTGTTTTTGTAGGGCATGTTGTGATGTGATATGGCCAAGACATGATGCTAAATTTTATTGTATGAGATGATCATGTTTTGTAACCGAGTTATCGGCAACTGGCAGGAGCCATATGGTTGTCGCTTTATTGTATGCAATGCAATCGCGCTGTAATGCTTTACTTTATCACTAAGCGGCAGCGATAGTCGTGGAAGCATAAAAATTGGCGAGACGACAACGATGCTGCGATGGAGATCAAGGTGTCGCGCCGGTGACGATGGTGATCATGACGGTGCTTCGGAGATGGAGATCACAGGCACAAGATGATGATGGCCATATCATATCACTTATATTGATTGCATGTGATGTTTATCCTTTTATGCATCTTATCTTGCTTTGATTGACGGTAGCATTATAAGATGATCTCTCACTAAATTATCAAGAAGTGTTCTCCCTGAGTATGCACCGTTGCGAAAGTTCTTCGTGCTGAGACACCGCGTGATGATCGGGTGTTATAGGCTCTACGTTCAAATACAACGGGTGCAAAACAGTTGCACACGCGGAATACTCAGGTTATACTTGACGAGCCAAGCATATACAAATATGGCCTCGGAACATGGAGACCGAAAGGTCGAGCGTGAATCATATAGTAGATATGATCAACATAATGATGTTCACCAATGAAACTGCTCCATCTCACGTGATGATCGGACATGGTTTAGTTGATTTGGATCACGTGATCACTTAGAGGATTAGAGGGATATCTATCTAAGTGGGAGTTCTTAAGTAATATGATTAATTGAACTTTAATTTATCATGAACTTAGTCCTGGTAGTATTAGCATATCTATGTTGTGGATCAATAGCTCGCGTTGTTGCTTTCATATGTTTATTTTGATATGTTCCTAGAGAAAATTGTGTTGAAAGATGTTAGTAGCAATGATGCGGATTGGATCCGTAATCTGAGGTTTATCCTCATTGCTGCACAGAAGAATTATGTCCTTGATGCACTGCTAGGTGACGGGCCTATTGCAGGAGCAGATGCAGACGTTATGAATGTTTGGCTAGCTCAATATGATGACTACTTGACAGTTTAGTGCACCATGCTTAACAGCTTAGAATCGGGACTTCAAAGACGTTTTGAACGTCATGGACCATATGAGATGTTCCAGGAGTTGAAGTTAATATTTCAAGCAAATACCCGAGTTGAGAGATATGAAGTCTCCAACAAGTTCTATAGCTAAAAGATGGAGGGGAATCGCTCAACTAGTGAGCATGTGCTCAGATTGTCTGGGTACTACAATCGCTTGAATCAAGTGGGAGTTAATCTTCCAGATAAGATAGTGATTGACATAATTCTCTAGTCACCATCACCAAGTTAGTAGAACTTCGTGATGAACTATAATATGCAAGGGATAACGGAAATGATTCCCAAGCTCTTCGTGATGCTGAAATCGACGAAGGTAGAGATCAAGAAAAACATCAAGTATTGATGGTTGACAAGACCACTAGTTTCAAGAAAAGGGCAAAGGGAAGAAGGGGAACTTCAAGAAGAATAGCAAGCGAGTTGCTGCTCAAGTGAAGAAGCCCAAGTCTGGACCTAAGCCTGAGACTAAGTGCTTCTGCTGCAAAGGGACTGGTCACTGGAAGCGGAACTACCCCAAGTATTTGGCGGATAAGAAGGATGGCAAAGTGAACAAAGGTATATTGGATATACATGTTATTGATGTGTGCTTTACTAGTGTTTATAGCAACCCCTCGGTATTTGATACTAGTTCAGTTGCTAAGATTAGTAACTCGAAACGGGAGTTGCAGAATAAACAGGACTAGTTAAGGGTGAAGTGACGATGTGTGTTGGAAGTGGTTCCAAGATTGATATGATCATCATCGCACACTCCCTATAATTTTGGGATTAGTGTTGAACGTAAATAAGTGTTATTTGGTTTTTGCGTTGAGCATGAATATGATTTGATCATGTTTATTGCAATACGGTTATTCATTAAAGTCAGAGAATAATTGTTGTTCTGTTTACATGAATAAAACCTTCGATGGTCATACACCCAATGAAACAAGTTCATTGGATCTCGATCGTAGTGATACACATATTCATAATATTGAAACCAAAAGATGCAAAGTTAATAATGATAGTGCACCTTATTTGTGGCACTGCCGTTTAGGTCATATTGGTGTAAAGCGCATGAAGAAACTCCATACTGATGGGCTTTTTGAATCACTTGATTATGAATCAGTTGATGCTTGCGAACCATGCCTCATGGGCAAGATGACTAAAACTCTATTCTTCGGAACAATGGAGCGAGCAACAGATTTCTTGGAAATCATACATACTGATGTATGTGGTCTGATGAATATTGAGGCTCACGACAAGTATCATTATTTTCTGATCTTCACAGATGATTTGAGCAGATATGAGTATATCTACTTGATGAAACATAAGTCTGAAACATTTGAAAAGTTCAAAGAATTTCAGAGTGAAGTGAAAAATCATCGTAACAAGAAAATAAAGTTTCTATGATCTGATCGCAGAGAAGAGTATTTGAGTTACGAGTTTGGCCTTCAGTTAAAAACAATGTGAAATAGTTTCACTACTCACGCCACCTGGAACACCATAGTGTAATGGTGTGTCCGAATGTCATAACCGTACTTTATTAGATATGGTGCGATCTATGATGTCTCTTACCGATCTACCACTATCGTTTTGGGGATATGCATTAGAGACAGCTGCATTCATGTAAAATAGGGCACCATCTAAGTTCATTGAGACGACACAATCTGAACTGTGGTTTGGCAAGAAACCAAAGTTGTCGTTTCTTAAAGTTTGGGGTTGTGATGCTTATATGAAAAAGTTTCATCCTACTAATCTCAAACCCAAATAGAAAAAATATGTCTTCATAGGATACCCAAAGGAGACTGTTGGGTACACCTTCTATCACAAATCCGAAGGCAAGACTTTTGTTGCTAAATTCGGAGTTTTTCTAGAGAAGGAGTTTCTCTCGAAAGAAGTGAGTGGGAGGAAAGTAGAAAAATTGATAAGGTAATTGTACCTTCTCCCTTATTGGAAAGTAGTTCATCACAGAAATCTTATCTTGTGACTACTACGCCAATTAGTGAGGAAGCTAATGATGATGATCATGTAACTTCAGATCAAGTTACTACGAATCTCGTAGGTAAACCAGAGTAAGATCCGCACCAGAGTGGTATGGTAATCCTGTTCTGGAAGTCATGTTACTAGACCATGACGAACTTGCGAACTATGAGGAAGCGATGATGAGCCCAGATTCCGCGAAATGGTTTGAGGCCATGAAATCTGAGATATGATCCATGTCTGAGAACAAAGTATGGACTTTGATGGGATTTGCCCGATGATCGGCAAGCCATAAAAATAAATGGATCTTCAAGAGGAAGACAGATGCTGATAGTAGTGTTATTATCTACAAAGCTAGAATTGTCGCAAAAGTGTTTCGACAAGTTCAAGGTGTTGACTATGATAAGAGATTCTCACTCGTATCTATGCTTAAGTCTGTCCGAATCATGTTAGCAATTGCTGCATTTTATGAAATCTGGCAAATGGATAAACAAAACTGAATTCCTTAATGGATTTATTAAAGAAGAGTTGTATACGATGCAACTAGAAGGTTTTGTCAATCCGAAAGGTGCTAACAAAATGTGCAAGCTCCAGCGATCCATCTGTGGACTGGTGCAAGCATCTCGGAATTGGAATATATGCTTTGATGGGTTGATCAAAGCATATAGTTTTATACAGACTTGCGGTGAAGCCTGTATTTACAAGAAAGTGAGTGGGAGCACTACAACATTTCTGATAAGTATATGTGAATGACATATTGTTGATCGGAAATAATGTAGAATTATTCTGTAAAGCATAAAGGAGTGTTTGAAAGGAGTTTTTCAAAGAAAGACTTTAGTGAAGCTGCTTACATATTGAGTATCAAGATCTATAGAGATAGATCAATACGCTTAATAAGTTTTTTCAATGAGTACATACCTTGACAAAATTTTGAAGTAGTTAAAAATGGAACAGTCAAAGAAAAAGTTTCTTGCCTGTGTTATAAGGTGTGAAGTTGAGTAAGACTCAAAGCCCGACCACGGCAAAAGATAGAAAGAGAATGAAACTCATTCCCTATGCCTCAGTCATAGGTTCTATAAAGTATGCCATGCTGTGTACCAGATCTATTGTATACCCTACACTGATTTTGGCAAGGGAGTACAATAGTGATCTAGGAGTAGATCACTGGACAACGGTCAAAATTATCCTTAGTGGAATAAGGATATGTTTCTCGATTATGGAAGTGAAAAAGGGTTTGTCGTAAAGGGTTACGCCGATGCAAGTTTTGACACTAATCTAGATGACTCTAAGCCTCGATCTAGATACATATTGAAAGTGGGAGCAATTAGCTAGAGTAGCTCCGTGCAGAGCATTATTGATATAGATATTTGCAAAATACTTACGGATCTGAATATGACAGACCCGGTAACTAAAATTATATCACAAGCAAAACATGATCACACCTTAGTACTCTTTGGGTGTTAATCACATAGCGATGTGAACTAGATTACTGACTCTAGTAAACCCTTTGGGTGTTGGTCACATCTCAATGTGGACTATGGGTGTTAATCACATGGTGATGTGAACTATTGTTGTTAAATCACATGGCGATGTGAACTAGATTATTGACTCTAGTGCAAGTGGGAGACTGAAGGAAATATGCCCAAGAGGCAATAATAAAGTTATTATTTATTTCCTTATATCATGATAAAGGTTTATTATTCATGCTAGAATTGTATTAACCGGAAACATAATACATGTGTGAATACATAGACAAACAGAGTGTCACTAGTATGCCTCTACTTGACTAGCTCGTTAATCAAAGATGGTTATGTTTCCTAACCATGGACAAAGAGTTGTTATTTGATTAACGGGATCACATCATTAGATTAATGATCTGATTGACATGACCCATTCCATTAGCTTAGCACCCGATCGTTTAGTATGTTGCTATTGCTTTCTTCATGACTTATACATGTTCCTATGACTATGAGATTATGCAACTCCCGTTTGCCGGAGGAACACTTTATGTGCTACCAAATGTCACAACGTAACTGGGTAATTATAAAGGAGCTCTACAGGTGTCTCCAAAGGTACATGTTGGGTTGGCGTATTTCGAGATTAGGATTTGTCACTCCGATTGTCGGAGAGGTATCTCTGGGACCTCTCGGTAATGCACATCACATAAGCCTTGCAAGCATTGCAACTAATGAGTTAGTTGTGAGATGATGTATTACGGAACGAGTGAAGAGACTTGCCGGTAACGAGATTGAACTAGGTATTGGATACCGACGATCGAATCTCAGGCAAGTAACATACCGATGACAAAGGGAACAACGTATGTTGTTATGCGGTCTGACTGATAAAGATCTTCGTAGAATATGTAGGAGCCAATATGGGCATCCAGGTCCCGCTATTGGTTATTGACCGGAGACGTGTCTCAGTCATGTCTACATTGTTATCGAACCCGTAGGGTCCGCACGCTTAAGGTTTCGATGACAGTTATATTATGAGTTTATGAGTTTTGATGTACCGAAGGAGTTCGGAGTCCCGGATGAGATCGGGGACATGACGAGGAGTCTCGAAATGGTCGAGACGTAAAGATCGATATATTGGACGACTATATTCGGACATCGGAAAGGTTCCGAGTGATTCGGGTATTTTTCGGAGTACCGGGTAGTTACGGGAGAAGCAATGGGCCTTGATGGGCTTTAGTGGAAAGAGGAGAAAAGGCCAAGGGGCTGCTGCGCCCCCCTCCCCTCTAGTCCGAATTGGACTAGGGAAAAGGGGGCCGGTCACCTTTCCTTTTCCTCCACTTCCTTCTCCCTTCCTCCCCTTTTGGTGGACTCCTACTAGGACTTGGAATCCTAGTAGGACTCCACATCCTGGCCGCACCAAGCCTTGGCCGGCCTCCTCCTCCTCCATCCTTTATATACTGAGGCAAGGGGCACCCCATGGACACACAAGTTGATCCACGTGATCGTTCCTTAGCCGTGTGCGGTGCCCCCTGCCACCATATTCCACCTCGATCATATCGTTGTAGTGCTTAGGCGAAGCCCTGCGTCGGTAGAACATCATCATCGTCACCACGCCGTCGTGCTGACGGAACTCATCCCCGAAGCTTTGCTGGATCGGAGCCCGGGGAGCGTCATCGAGCTGTACGTGTGCTAAGAACTCGGAGGTGCCGGAGTAACGGTGCTTGGATCGGTCGGATCGGGAAGATGTACGACTACTTCCTCTATGTTGCGTCAACGCTTCCGCAGTCAGTCTGCGTGGGTACGTAGACAACACTCTCCCCTCTCGTTGCTGTGCATCACCATGATCTTGCGTGTGCGTAGGATTTTTTTTGAAATTACTGCGTTCCCCAACAAGTCGCCCTCCGCCCACACCCATGGCCGCCCTAGCCCGGGCACTCCCCTGCATCCCCCGCGCAGCCTACCTGGCCGCGGCTCCCCACAGCCGCGTGCGCCCACGCGCCGCTCGTGTCCGCACCGCCCCTGCTGCTGCTCCCCGTCGCCCCGGATCTCCAACGCCCTGCCGAGCTCCGTCGTCCGCACGCTACTCGCCTGTTGCCCTCCTGTTGCCGTGCATGCCGTCCCGCACCCGCGTGCCCCCGCGCCCGCCTGCGGCCCCTCCTGTGTAGTCCCCGCCGCCGTGCTCCACTCGCACCGCCGCTTGCGGCCGGAAGCCGCCGAACCGCGCCTCGCGCTCGCCGGCGCTTCCCACGTTCGCCGCCCTCGCTTTGCGGCCTCGCCCCCTTGCTTCCGCTCCGCCGCAGCCGCTGACTGCTACTGCTCCGGCCGGCGAGCCTCGCCGTGACTGGCCTGGGCCAGTTGCCCAGTCGGGCTAGCGCCCACACGCCCGTACGCTCGCGCCCGCTATAGCTCCCCCAGAGCCACTGACTAGTGGGCCCCTGCCCCAGAACGAAAATGAAAAAAGGAATTAAAAAGTAATAATTAAATTAATTAAATAACTTAATTAATCCTGTTAATTAATCTAATTAAGCCTAATTAATTAACCTAATCACTTTAATTAAATTAACTAATCTTGTTTAGTTAACTAAGTCAATGACCAGTGGGACCCACGCGTCAGCGACCAAGTCAACACCCCTGTTGACTGCTGACATCAGCATGCACTCTTCTGAATAATGTTGAATTAAATTAATTAAATAAATGCTAAAATTTATTTAAATCTTTTAAAAATTAATATAAAATAAACCGTAGCTCGGATGGAAAAACTTTGTACATGAAAGTTGCTTAGAATGAAGAGACGAATTCGGATACACAGCCCGTTCGTCCGCCACACATCCGTAGCATAGCGAACACACAACTTTCCCTCTCTGGTTCATTTGTCCGAAAACGCGAAACACCGGGGATACTTTCCTGGATGTTTCCCCCCTTCACCGGTACCACCTCATACCGCGTTAGGGCACCCCTAGCACCGCTACTTGTCATGTCATGCATCGCTATGCATCTGTTTGCTTAATATTTATTGCTTCTTCCCCCTCTTCTCTCGCTAGACACCGAGAGCGACGCCGCTCCTACCCGGTACGACTACGGTGTTGACGACTCCTCTCTCTTGCCAGAGCAACCAGGCAAGCCCCCCCTTGATCACCAGATACCACCCACTCTCTTTCTACTGCTTGCATTAGAGTAGTGTAGCATGTTACTTCTTTCCGTTAATCCTATTCTGATGCATAGCCTATCATTGTTGCTACAGCTGTTGATACCTTACCTGCAATCCTAAATGCTTAGTATAGGACGCTAGTTTATCATCAGTGGCCCTACATTCTTGTCTGTCTACCGTGCTATACTATCGGGCCGTGATCACTCAGGAGGTGATCACGGGTATATACATACATATATACATACTATACGGCTGGTGACTAAAGTCGGGTCGGCTCGTTGAGTACCCGCAAGTGATTCCGATGTTGGGGGCTGAAGGGGCAGGTGGTTCCACCCAGGTAGTGGTGGGCCTAGGTTCACGGCGGCCCCCGACTATTCCTTTGAGGTGGAGCGACAGGGCAGGCGGAGACCACCTATGAGAGAGGTGGGCCTGGCCCTGGTCGGCGTTCGCGATTACTTCAAAATAACACGCTTAACGAGATCTGGGTATTTGATCTGAGTCTGGCTACTGGCCTATACGCACTAACCAACTATGCGGGGACAGTTATGGGCACTCCACATCGTGGTATCAGCCGAAGCCTTCGTGACGTCAGCGACTAGGCGGCGCGTGCCCGGGTTGGACTGGAACGCCTGCTCTTGTATAAGGGAGGCTAGGTCTGCTCGCCGGTCGCATTCGCAACGTGCAGCTGTGCAATGGGCGATGGGCCCAAACCCCTGCGCCATAGGATTTAGACTGACATGCTGACCTCTCTATTGTGCCTAGGTAGGGCCGCGACATGTTGATCTTCCAAGGCCGGGCATGACCCAGGAAAGTGTGCCCGGACAAAAGGGATCGAGCGTGTTGGGAATGTGGTGCACCCCTGCAGGGAAGTTAATCTATTCGAATAGCCGTGATCTTCGGTAACAGGACGACTTGGAGTTGTACCTTGACCTTATGACAACCAGAACCGGATACTTAATAAAACACATCCTTCCAAGTGCCAGATACAACCGGTGGTCGCTCTCTCACAGGGCGACGAGGGGAGGATCATCGGTTAGGATTATGCTATGCGATGTTACTTGGTGAACTTACCATCTACTCTCTTCTTCCGCTGCAAGATGGAGGTTACCAGAAGCATAGTCTTCGATAGGACTAGCTATCCCCCTCTTATTCTGGCATTCTGCAGTTCAGTCCACATATGTTACCCCTTTTCCATTTGATACTAGTGCATACTTATGTAGTGTAGCTCCTTGCTTGCGAGTACTTTGGATGAGTACTCACGGTTGCTTTGCTCCCTCTTTTCCCCTTTCTATACCCGATTGCTGTGACCAGACGATGGAGCCCAGGAGCCAGATGTCACCGTCGACGACGACTCCTACTACACTGGAGGTGCCTACTACTACATGCAGCCCGCCGCCGACGACCAGGAGTAGTTTAGGAGGATCCCAGGCAGGAGGCATGCGCCTCTTTCGATCTGTATCCCAGTTTGTGCTAGCCTTCTTAAGGCAAACTTGTTTAACTTATGTCTGTACTCAGATATTGCTGCTTCCACTGACTCTTCTATGATCGAGCTCTTGTATTCGAGCCCTCGAGGCCCCTGGCTTGTAATATGATGCTTGTATGAATTATTTTATTTGTTGAGTTGTGTTGTGATATCTTCCCGTGAGTCCCTGATCTTGATCGTACACGTTTGCGTGTATGATTAGTGTATGATTGAATCGGGGGCGTCACAAGTTGGTATCAGAGCCGACTGCCTGTAGGTAGCCCCCTTTCCTACTCCTTGGCCGAAGTTGAGTCTAGTCGTCCAAAAGTGTTTTACTAACTTGGTTGTGTGGCTTACGGGCCCACATTGCCAAGTGGGTGGTATTAGGATCTTTTATTCCTCGTCTATACTCTGGGACTCTGATCTCTCTTCTAATCGGGTTAAACGATTTTGCTAACTCTAACTTTAGGTTCTCGTAACCACTTCATTCCAGAGAGCCGCTTCATTCCATATGATCGCCTACTGCACCAGAAGATTTTAAAGATACTCTCCGGTGTTCTATCGAGACTTTGTGACCACCGCTTTTGCTATTCTCGACCACCAATAAACCCTTAAGGATAACTACTTACGCTTGTCACTTGTACCTTCGTACCCAGTTGCTCTTGTTATTACAAGATACCACGAAATACTCATTGTTGTTCCGAGAATCCTTGTGCCTACTGCCTTGCAGATCCTTGTCACCTGAATACACCTACAAATTAATCCTCACACACACGCACACCGAGGATTTGTTTCTCCCTAGTTGTTCATGTGTTTCACCAAAGTCTTCAAAATACTATTTGATCTTTCGAAAATCCTCAGCAACCTATTGCTCTGGAATTTCTTGCTTGCTTTCATTATGATTAATACCATAAGTCTGGTTATCTTATTGGCATCCCTTGTCATTATCATTTTGAGTCTATTGATTCAATATGTTGCGAATGCTCGCAATCCTCAATCAGATCCTAGAAGTCATCCTTCTGGCTCAGACATCATTTTAAACATGAGTTGGATCTCGACCAATAAAATTTTCATCGATTGTAACCCTAAGGCTACTCAACTTATCCATCCCTAATCAGAGTATTGCTTCTGATCCCTTGTCTTGGAATTCATAATTCCTTTGCATTTGAGCTTTGAGTTAGTCAGTTGTTTCTATAATCTGATCTCCTTGCATTCTTTCTTCCTCTGATATATAATGCCATTGGTAAATCCTATTCTCTGATTGGCCAACCATGCTCTGCTTTTGAGCTGGTGATATTTACTCTGGAAGATTGTGGTATATGTTTCTATGATGCCCCGATGTGTTGAACCTACGCCTTCCCTAATCCGTGTAAACCCAAAAGATTTCACAGGTCATACTTATCTGGTATTGCACCAGGTAAAAACTTTCAACAACTAATGTCATTTTCGAAATACGAGAGGTGAGTGGAAGGTTATACATTGAAGAAGTGGGAGTCGACCTTGAACTTTGTGTTCATGCCCATGGACACGATGTAGATCCTACCATAGAAGCTTCTTGTAATTATAACTATTTCGTTGATATAATATCATCTGGTATCTGTGAATTGATCCTATGCAATCATGGTTTCGACCATATTTTCTCTTTGATCCCATTTCTCGGACAAGTTAAAGCCCTTGTCTTCTGCAGAGCATTACCCTAGTCCAACCTCTACTTTGATCTGTCGTCGAGTATTACCCCCCGGTATCTTGAGATTATCATGGAACTGCATAACTTCTTATGAGTTCTTCATCAAGTGATACATCCTCACTGATTCCAATTTTCACGGGCACTGAGTTATTAAACACTCAAAGACACCGATAACTGACTCAAGTCCGCACCGCGATTAAACAACTCTTGGTAACCTTCATTACTTACGAGTTTGAACTCGATCACGTCATTCCTAGCCTGCTTGGCTATATCGTTATCGTGCTAAATTTTAACCGTGCTACCTGATCCTTATTCTCGGAGCAAAATTTTCGACGGTGAGCTAATCTTACGTCGATCTTCCTCATCATATCATTTCACTTTGGACAGCAAGCTTGTTTTGGAGTTTGTGTCGTAACCTTGGATCCATTAACCTTTCGCTTCATCATACCTTTGAATTGATGTCATCGCCAATCGATTACATCTTCCTGGAGCCTCTCGACAAAATTTATCGTGATCGTCAAACAACATTTTGATTCCTTCCAGGATATCAATCGAATTCATGGTGGTAAGTGCCATCTTCATCCCTTGGTAATTTGAGTTACCATCGACAGCATATTTACCTTCCTTTCATCACAAACTTGTTCATGTTATGGATACAACTTGCTATCCAGTTTGTGTTATGTTCTACCTTGAAGTATTACTGTCCTTATGTCAAGGATGTTGCAAGGATTGCACCACCTCTTGAGAATTCTTAATATAGTAATACTTCTCGCCATCTCCATTCTTATCTTGGTCCCCGTGTTGTTTCTAATCGGGATACCAGCCATTTAACTATGATGCGTGGAGTCAAAACTTCTAGCAACCCTATTGCTTGTAAGTTAATGAATGATAGTTACATTCTTTGTGTATTGGATATCGAATCACCATTCTAACATTGATAGTACTACCTAAGCCCATATTTCGGGTGCACTTTTCAACCAATGATCGGTTATGTATGCTTTCCTCGAGCATACATCATTATATCACTTGATCTGACAAATGTTATCCCCTTGTTTACATAATTGTTGGAATCCATCTTTTTAGTAATCTTGATGAGTTGTCGCCAACTCCATCAGCCACCTCTTCATCCTCTCCTTAGTTTAATGATGAACTCTTGTTTTAGAACTCGCTTCCATACTTCATTTTCCAAGGACCTTACAATGTCATCTCGTCAATTTGTGTTGCATCTTTTTCTTCTCAGGCATCCCGAGTCTAAGTTATCCTGACACCAATCAGATCTTCATCTCGGTCAGATATGATGGTTGGAACATATTCCCAAAAGTTATAACATTGGTCCTTAACCCGATAAGGTGATGTCATCCTAACACACCTGCCCAGACGGCCTATTGTTATAGTTTCCTTTCTAGCAAGGTTAGTCATTCTTCCATGAGTAAATTGTAAGACTTATTCTATGAGTTGTTCCTGATGGATCCCTTGTGTATCCAAAGTCTGACCATTGCTTGAATACCGCGCCAACGCTATCTCAAAGCATGTCTGTGGTATTCCAATTTTCAACAAAGAACATTTGAGGCCCAATGCTAAATGTTTCTCGCTCAAATATCCAAACACCATTGTATGGGTAATGTCATGAAATTTCTCTCACCTTACCTAACGACTTTTCTACTTTATATCCTGTCTTAGATATCATCCTCTGCTTGACTTGGGAAGTATATACCCCTGATATATGTGTTTACACACATTTTCCTTTCCATTGTTTTGATCAAACTTTCTTATAATCTACTTAACTGAGCAGTGGTAATTCCCTGCTTAGGTAAGCACCTCGTGGTACAACTCTGCCAGTAAGACCCTATTACTATAATTGATGACATTTCGGTAGCCACCAATGGACGAGAACTTTGCCTAATGGTCCGCCTCATTTACCAAGCAGGAGAATGGTTCTCTTCGTCCCTCGCCCTTGGTATCGACATTGTTGCCAACGTAACTGATAGGCTACCCTCTGACATGTCTTGCTATCATGACTGTGCAAGATATCAATGCTATTCCTACTTTTAACCACATGGTGGGCCCATAACCCATAGTTCCACATGATCGAAACCTGACTCTCCAATACACCCCCGGTTTCCAAAGTTATTCCTCGCGCTTGACTTATTATGTAACTCACGGGCCACCTGCCAAGTGATTTATTCGGGTATTAGACGCAATACTTATTCTCGTTGCTCTGAACCCCTTTCACCTTCTGATTAGGCATCGAACGCTTGCCTATCTGTTTGAAACTTCTCATGGTACCTTCTTACTTTTCTCTCGATATCTTCTTAAGTTTCAGTCCGAGAGTTACTTCCGCCACGTTCCCCCGATGTTTGCTACCAGGTAGTCAACCTTGCAGAGGTTCATTCTTCCGGAATAACCACCCTTAATTCTTTCATAAGTACGATGGAGTTCCCGAAGAAAGAATGCTGACTTCATCACGATGACCCGAAGCAGCGAAATGAAGACATCAACATAATGGGTCATGCTCTTCGAGAAGAGCAACCAAGACCGAGAAGATCTATTAGATTTTTCGTAACCCAATCCCTCCCCCTTGCTCCCCTCCTAAATCTCGGGATGAGATTTCTTGTAGTGGAGGAGAATTATGACACCCGGATAATTAGGCTACAGTAATCCCACGTTAATGATGCCACGTCACCTTAATTACTGTTGCTAATCTCGTGTTAGTTCGAAACCGATTCAAATTCAAATTCAAAATTAAGTCAAACGGTGAAAGTTTTCAAACACTAAAACTAAAATGTTTGGGTTGTGCCAAATAATGCATAGGTATTTATGGTGGAGAAATCAAACTTTTATAAAATGTTAGAATACTCTAAAATGATTAAAATAGTAGCAAAAACTATTATTCAAATACTTTTAGATAATAATTAATTACAAAACTATTTTACTATGGGGAGCAAATTAATGTGGCAGTGGCATAATTGGTAACATCAATTTAGGTGTCACTTTGGTATATTGTTAACACTAGAATAAACAGCAACTAAAAGAAACAGAAAAGAAACAAAATAAATAAAAGGAGAAAAGAAAAGTAAAACAAAAATAAAGAAAAGGAAACCCTCCCCCCTCACCGGGCTCCGGCCCAGCAGGCCACCGGCCCAACTAGGCAAAGGCCAACCGGCCAGCCCACCCCCGCTCCCTTATCCACCCCACTCCCTCCTGAAACCCTAGCTACACCCCCACTCCCCCCGAACCGCTCGTCTCCACTTCCCCCCTCACTCCCCCTATCCCCCTTGGATCGGGATCGATCCCGTCGTCGCTCACCACCCTGCCGCCCTCGTCGCTGGTGGCTCGGTCGCCACCCCATCCTCGTCCTCGTCCTCACCAGACCGCCCTGAGCCCGGAGCCGCTCCTGACCCCGTTGCCTGCCGCCGCCGCCTGGAGTGCCTCCGCCTCGGCCACCCGTCATCGATGCACGCCGCCCCGCCGCTGTGTCACCACCTCGTCCCACCCCCACCTCGTGGACGCCACCTCCCTCCCGGAAGCCACCGCGTCGAGCCCCGTGCCGTCTTCTTCTTCGTCCGCCCCGTCGAGCTTCGCCATTGATTCCGGCACCCCCGAGCCTTCCCCGAGCCCACAAAGCACATCTGCAGGCTCAATGTGAGCTCCGCCACTTCCTCGATTATTCCTGAGCTCGGATTCGAGCTCGAGCACCCTCGCCGCCATTTCTTAGCTGTCGTCGCCGCCGCGAGCGAAGCCGCAGTCGCCCTCCGCCCACGCCCATGGCCGCCGTCGCCCGGGCGCTCCCCTGCACCCCCCCGCAGCCGCGCACGCCCACGCGCCGCTCGTGACCGCACCGCCCCTGCTGCTGCTCCTCGTCGCCCCGGACCTCCAGCGCCCTGCCGAGCTCCGTCGCCCGCGCGCTGCTCGCCTGGTGCCCTCCTGTTGCCGTGCACGCCGTCCCGCACCCGCGTGCCCCCGCGCGCGCCTGCGGCCCCTCCCATGCAGTCCCCTCCGTCGTGCTCCACTCACACCGCCGCTTGCGGCCGGAAGCCGCCGAACCACGCCTCGCGCTCGCCGGCGCTTCCCACATTCGGCGCCCTCGCTCTGCTGCCTCGCCCCCTTGCTTCCGCTCCGCCGCAGACGCTGACTGCTACTGCTCCGGCCGGCGAGCCTCGCCGTGACTGGCCTGGGCCAGTGCCCCAGTCGGGCTAGCGCCCGCGCGCCCGTACGCCCGCGTCCGCTATGGCTCCCCCAGAGCCACTGACTAGTGGGCCCCTGCCCCAGAACGAAAATGAAAAAAGGAATTTAAAAAATAAGTAATAATTAAATTAATTAATTAATCCTGTTAATTAATCTAATTAAGCACAATTAATTAACCTAATCACTTTCATTAAATTAACTAATCTTGTTTAGTTAACTAAGTCAATGACCAGTGGGACCCACACGTCAGCGACCAAGTCAATACCCCTGTTGACTGCTGACGTCAGCATGCACTATTTTGAATAATGTTGAATTAAATTAATTAAATAAATACTAAAATTAATTTAAATCTTTTAAAAATAAATATAAAATAAACCATAGTTCGGATGGGAAAACTTTGTACATGAAAGTTGCTCAGAACGACGAGACGAATTCGGATACGCAGCCTGTTCGTTCGTCACGCACCCCTAGCATAGCGAACACACAACTTTCCCCCTTTGGTTCATCTGTCCGAAAACGCGAAACACCGGGGATACTTTCCTGGATGTTTCCCCCCTTTACCTGTACCACCTCATACCGCGTTAGGGCACCCCTAGCACCGCTACTTGTCATGTCATGCATTGCTATGCATCTATTTGCTTAATATTTATTGCTTATTCCCCCTCTTCTCTCTCTAGATACCGAGAGCGACGCCGCTCCTACCCAGTACGACTATGGTGTTGACGACTCCTCTCTCTTGCCAGAGCAACCAGGCAAGCCCCCCCTTGATCACCAGATACCACCTACTCTTATTCTACAGCTTGCATTAGAGTAGTGTAGCATGTTACTTCTTTCCGTTAATCCTATTCTGATGCATACCCTATCATTGTTGCTACAGCTGTTGATACCTTACCTGCAATCCTAAATGCTTAGTATAGGACGCTAGTTTATCATCAGTGGCCCTACATTCTTGTCTGTCTACCATGCTATACTATCGGGCCGTGATCACTCGGGAGGTGATCACGGGTATATACTGTTAGGGAACATAGTAATTTCAAAAAATTTCCTACGCACACGCAAGATCATGGTGATGCATAGCAACGAGAGGGGAGAGTGTTGTCTACGTACCCTCGTAGACCGATCGCGGAAGCGTTATGACAACGCGGTTGATGTAGTCGTACATCTTCACGGCCCGACCGATCAAGCACCGAAACTACGGCACCTCCGAGTTCTAGCACACGTTTAGCTCGATGACGATCCCCGGACTCCGATCTAGCAAAGTGTCGGGGAAGAGTTCCGTCAGCACGACGACGTGGTGACGATCTTGATGTACTACTGTCGCAGGGCTTCGCTTAAGCACCGCTACAATATTATCGAGGACTATGGTGGAAGGGGGCATCGCACACGGCTAAGAATATGATCACGTGGATCAACTTCTGTCTATGGGGTGCCCCCTGCCCCCGTATATAAAGGAGCAAGGGGGAGGCCGGCCGACCCTTGGGGCGCGCCAAGGAGGAGTAGGATTCCTACTCCTAGTTGGAGTAGGTTTCCACCTTTCCTAGTCCAACTAGGAGAAGGGGGGAAAGGGGGGAAGAGGGGAAGGAAGGGAGAATGGGGCCGCGCCCCAAACCCCTTGTCCAATTCGGACCGGGCTTGGGAGGGGCGCGCGCCACCTCCTGGTCCTTCCCACTAAGGCCCATTAAGGCCCATTGCTTCTTCCTCGTATTCCCGTAACTCCCGGGTACCTCCGAAAATACCCGAATCACTCGGAACCTTTCCGATGTCCGAATATAGTCGTCCAATATATCGATCTTTACGTCTCGACCATTTCGAGACTCCTCGTCATGTCCCCGATCTCATACGGGACTCCGAACTCCTTCGGTACATCAAAACTCATAAACTCATAATATAACTGTCATCGAAACCTTAAGCATGCGGAACCTACGGGTTCGAGAACAATGTAGACATGACCGAGACACGTCTCCGGTCAATAACCAATAGCGGAACCTGGATGCTCATATTGGCACCTACATATTCTACGAAGATCTTTATCGGTCAGACCGCATAACAACATACGTTGTTTCCTTTGTCATCGGTATGTTACTTGCCCGAGATTTGATCGTCGGTATCTCAATACCTAGTTCAATCTCGTTACCGGCAAGTCTCTTTACTCGTTCCGTAATACATCATCTCGCAACTAACTCATTAGTTGTAATGCTTGCAAGGCTTAAGTGATGTGCATTACCGAGAGGGCCCAGAGATACCTCTCCGACAATCGGAATGACAAATCCTAATCTCGGAATACGCCAACCCAACATGTACCTTTGGAGACACCTGTAGAGCTCCTTTATAATCACCCAGTTCTGTTGTGACGTTTGGTAGCACACAAAGTGTTCCTCCGGCAAACGGGAGTTGCATAATCTCATAGTCATAGGAACATGTATAAGTCATGAAGAAAGCAATAGCAACATACTAAACGATCGGGTGCTATGCTAATGGAATGGGTCATGTCAATCAGATCATTCACCTAATGATGTGATCCCGTTAATCAAATAACAACTCTTTGTCCATGGTTAGGAAACATAACCATCTTTGATTAACGAGCTAGTCAAGTAGAGGCATACTAGTGACACTCTGTTTGTCTATGTATTCACACATGTATTATGTTTCCGGTTAATACAATTCTAGCATGAATAATAAACATTTATCATGAAATAAGGAAATAAATAATAACTTTATTATTGCCTCTAGGGCATATTTCCTTTAGTCTCCCACTTGCACTAGAGTCAATAATCTAGATCACATCACCATGTGATTAACATCGATAGTTCACATCATCATGTGATTAACACCCATAGTTCACATCGCCATGTGACCAACACCCGAAGGGTTTACTAGATTCAGTAATCTAGTTCACATCGCTTATGTGATTAACACCCAAAGAGTACTAAGGTGTGATCATGTTTTGCTTGTGAGATAAGTTTAGTCAACGGGTCTGCCATATTCAGATCCGTATGTATTTTGCAAATTTCTATGTCAACAATGCTCTGCACGGAGCTACTCTTAGCTAATTGCTCCCACTTTCAATATGTATCCAGATTTAGACTTAGAGTCATCTAGATCAGTGTCAAAATTTGCATCGACGTAACCCTTTACGACGAACCCTTTTTGTCACGTCCATAATTGAGAAACACATCCTTATTCCACTAAGGATAATTTTGACCGCTGTCCAGTGATCTACTCCTAGATCACTATTGTACTCCCTTGCCAAAATCAGTATAGGGTATACAATAGATCTGGTACACAGCATGTCATACTTTATAGAACCTATGGCCAAGGCATAGGGAATGACTTTCATTCTCTTTCTATCTTCTGTCGTGGTCGTGTTTTGAGTCTTACTCAATTTCACACCTTGTAACACAGGCAAGAACTCTTTCTTTGACTGTTCCATTTTGAACTACTTCAAAATCTTGTCAAGGTATGTACTCATTGAAAAAACTTATCAAGCGTTTTGATCTATCTCTATAGATCTTGATGCTCAATATGTAATTAGCTTCTCCGATGTCGTTCTTTGAAAAACTCCTTTCAAATACTCCTTTATGCTTTGCAGAATAATTCTACATTATTTCCGATCAACAATATGTCATTCACATATACTTATCAGAAATGCTGTAGTGCTCCCACTCACTTTCTTGTAAATACAGGCTTCACCGCAAGTCTGTATAAAACTATATGCTTTGATCAACTTATCAAAGCGTATATTCCAACTCCGAGATGCTTGCACCAGTCCATAAATGGATCGCTGGAGCTTGCATATTTCGTTAGCACCTTTAGGATTGACATAACCATCTTGTTGCATCACATACAACTCTTCTTTAATAAATCCATTAAGGAATGCAATTTTGTTTATCCATTTGCCAGATTTCATAAAATGCGGCAATTGCTAACATGATTCGGACAGACTTAAGCATAGATACGAGTGAGAAACTCTCATCGTAGTCAACACCTTGAACTTGTCGAAAACCTTTTGCGACAATTCTAGCTTTGTAGATAGTAACACTACTATTAGCGTCCGTCTTCCTCTTGAAGATCCATTTAATCTCAATGACTCGCCGATCATTGGGCAAGTCAATCAAAGTCCATACTTTGTTCTCATACATGGATCTTATCTCAGATTTCATGGCCTCAAGCCATTTCGCGGAATCTGGGCTCATCATCGCTTCCTCATAGTTCGCAAGTTCGTCATGGTCTAGTAACATGACTTCCAGAACAGTATTACCGTACCACTCTGGTGCGGATCTCACTCTGGTTTACCTACGAGATTCGGTAGTAACTTGATATGAAGTTACATGATCATCATCATTAGCTTCCTCACTAATTGGTGTAGTAGTCACAAGAACAGATTTCTGTGATGAACTACTTTCCAATAAAGGGGAAGGTACAATTACCTTATCAAGTTTTCTACTTTCCTCCAACTCACTTCTTTCGAGAGAAACTCCTTCTCTAGAAAAACTCCGAATTCAGCAACAAAAGTCTTGCCTTCGGATTTGTGATAGAAGGTGTACCCAAAAGTCTCCTTTGGGTATCCTATGAAGACATATTTCTCCGATTTGGGTTTGAGCTTATTAGGATGAAACTTTTTCATATAAGTATCACAACCTCAAACATTAAGAAACGACAACTTTGGTTTCTTGCCAAACCACAGTTCAAATTGTGTCGTCTCAACGGACTTAGATGGTGCCCCTTTTTAATGTGAATGCAGCTGTCTCTAATGCATGATCCCAAAATGATATTGGTAAATCGGTAAGAAACATCATAGATTGCACTATATCCAATAAAGTATGGTTATGACGATCGGACACACCATTATGCTGTGGTGTTCTAGGTGGCATGAGTTTGTGAAACTATTCCACAATGTTTTAATTGAAGACCAAACTCGTAACTCAAATATTTGTCTCCGCGATCAGATCGTAGAAACCTTATTTTCTTGTCATGATGATTTTCCACTTCACCCTGAATATATTTGAACTTTTCAAATGTTTCAGACTTATGTTTCATCAAGTAGATATACTCATATCTGCTCAAATCATCTGTGAAGGTCAGAAAATAACGATACCCGCCGCGAGCCTCAACACTCATTGGACTGCATACATCAGTATGTATTATTTCCAATCAAGTTTGTTGCTCGCTCCATTGTTCCGGAGAACGGAGTCTTAGTCATCTTGCCCATGAGGCATGGTTCGCAAGTACCAAGTGATTCATAATCAAGTGGTTCCAAATGTCCACCAGTATGGAGTTTCTTCATGCGCTTTACACCGATATGACCTAAGCGGCAGTGCCACAAATAAGTTGCACTATCATTATTAACTTTGCATCTTTTGGCTTCAATATTATGAATATGTGTAACACTACGATCGAGATCCAACGAACTATTTTCATTGGGTGTATGACCATCGAAGGTTTTATTCATGTAAACACAACAACAATTATTCTCTAACTTTAATGAATAACCGTATTGCAATAAACATGATCAAATCATATTCATGCTCAATGCAAACACCAAATAACACTTATTTAGTTTCAACACTAATCCCGAAAGTATAGGGAGTGTGCGATGATGATCATATCAATCTTGGAACTACTTCCAACACACATCGTTACTTCACCCTTAACTATTTTCTGTTCATTCTGCAACTCCCGTTTTGAGTTACTACTCTTAGCAACTGAACCAGTATCAAATGCTGAGGGGTTGCTATGAACACTAGTAAAATACACATCAATAATCTATATATCAAATATACATTTGTTCACTTTGCCATCCTTCTTATCCGCCAATCACTTGGGGTAGTTCCGCTTCCAGTGACCAGTCCCTTTGCAGTAGAAGCACTTAGTCACAGGCTTAGGACCAAACTTGGGCTTCTTCACTTGAGCAGCAACTTGCTTGCCGTTCTTCTTGAAGTTCTCCTTCTTCCTTTTGCCCTTTTATTGAAACTAGTGGTCTTGTCTACCATCAACACTTGATGTTTTTCTTGATTTCTACCTTCGTCGATTTTAGCATCACGAAGAGCTTGGGAATCGTTTCCGTTATCCCTTGCATATTATAGTTCATCACGAAGTTCTACTAACTTGGTGATGGTGACTAGAGAATTCTGTCAATCACTATCTTATCTGGAAGATTAACTCCCACTTGATTCAAGTGATTGTAGTACCTAGACAATCTGAGCACATGCTCACTACTTGAGTGATTCTCCTCCATCTTTTTAGCTATAGAACTTGTTGGAGACTTCATATCTCACAACTCGGGTATTTGCTTGAAATATTAACTTCAACTCCTGGAACATCTCATATGGTCCATGACGTTCAAAACGTCTTTGAAGTCCCGATTCTAAGCCGTTAAGCATGGTGCACTAAACTATCAAGTAGTCATCCTATTGAGCTTGGCCAAACGTTCATAACGTCTGCATCTGCTCCTGCAATAGGTCTGTCACCTAGCGGTGCATCAAGCACATAATTCTTCTGTGCAGCAATGAGGATAAACCTCAAATCACGGATCCAATCCGCATCATTGCTACTAATATCTTTCAACACAATTTTCTCTAGGAACATATCAAAATAAACACAAGGAAGCAACAACGCGAGCTATTGATCTACAACATAATTTGCAAAATACTACCAGGACTAAGTTCATGATAAATTTAAGTTCAATTTAATCATATTACTTAAGAACTCCCACTTAGATAGACATCCCTCTAATCCTCTAAGTGATCACGTGTTCCAAATCAACTAAACCATGTCCGATCATCACGTGAGATGGAGCAGTTTCATTGGTGAACACCACTATGTTGATCATATCTACTATATGATTCACGCTCGACCTTTCGGTCTCCGTGTTCTGAGGCCATATCTGTATATGCTTGGCTCGTCAAGTATAACCTGAGTATTCCGCGTGTGCAACTGTTTTGCACCCGTTGTATTTGAACATAGAGCCTATCACACCCGATCATCACGTGGTGTCTCAGCACGAAGAACTTTCGCAATGGTGCATACTCAGGGAGAACACTTCTTGATAATTAGTGAGAGATCAACTTAAAATGCTACCATCAATCAAAGCAAGATAAGATGCATAAAAGATAAACATCACATGCAATCAATATAAGTGATATGATATGGCCATCATCATCTCGTGCTTGTGATCTCCATCTCCGAAGCACCGTCGTGATCACCATCGTCACCGGCGCGACACCTTGATCTCCATCGTAGCATCGTTGTCATCTCGCCAATCTTATGCTTCCACGACTATCGCTACCGCTTAGTGATAAAGTAAAGCATTACAGCGCGATTGCATTGCATACAATAAAGCGACAACCATATGGCTCCTGCCAGTTGCCGATAACTCGGTTACAAAACATGATCATCTCATACAATAAAATTTATCATCACGTCTTGACCATATCACATCACAACATGCCCTGCAAAAACAAGTTAGACGTCCTCTACTTTGTTGTTGCAAGTTTTACGTGGCTGCTACGGGCTTTAAGCAAGAACCAATCTTACCTACGCATCAAAACCACAACGATAGTTTGTCAAGTTGGTGCTGTTTTAACCTTCGCAAGGACCGGGCGTAGCCACACTCGGTTCAACTAAAGTTGGAGAAACTGTCACCTGCAAGCCACCTATGTGCAAAGCACGTCGGGAGAACCGGTCTCGCCTAAGCGTACGCGTAATGTCGGTCCGGGCCGCTTCGTCCAACAATACCGCCGGACCAAAGTATGACATGCTGGTAAGCAGTATGACTTATATCGCCCACAACTCACTTGTGTTCTACTCGTGCATATAACATCAACACATAAAACCTAGGCTCGGATGCCACTGTTAGGGAACGTAGTAATTTCAAAAAATTTCCTACGCACACGCAAGATCATGGTGATGCATAGCAACGAGAGGGGAGAGTGTTGTCTACGTACCCTTGTAGACCGATAGCGGAAGCGTTATGACAATGCGGTTGATGTAGTCGTATGTCTTCACGGCCCGACCGATCAAGCATCGAAACTACGACACCCCCGAGTTCTAGCACATGTTTAGCTCGATGACGATCCCCGGACTCCGATCCAGCAAAGTGTCGGGGAAGAGTTCCGTCAGCACGACGGCGTGGTGACGATCTTGATGTACTACTGTCGCAGGGCTTCGCCTAAGCACCGCTACAATATTATCGAGGACTATGGTGGAAGGGGGCACCGCACACGGCTAAGAATATGATCATGTGGATCAACTTCTGTCTATGGGGTGCCCGTGCCCCCGTATATAAAGGAGCAAGGGGGAGGCCGGCCGGCCCTTGGGGCGCGCCAAGGAGGAGTAGGATTCCTACTCCTAGTTGGAGTAGGTTTCCACCTTTCCTAGTCCAACTAGGAGAAGGGGGGAAAGGGGGGAAGAGGGGAAGGAAGGGAGAGAGGGGCCGCGCCCCAAACCCCTTGTCCAATTCGGACTGGGCTTGGGAGGGGCGTGCGCCACCTCCTGGTCCTTCCCAACACGGCTCATTAAGGCCCATTGCTTCTTCCTCGTATTCCCGTAACTCCCCGATACCTCCGAAAATACCCGAATCACTCGGAACCTTTCCGATGTCCGAATATAGTCGTCCAATATATCGATCTTTACGTCTCGACCATTTCAAGACTCCTCGTCATGTCCCCGATCTTATACGGGACTCCGAACTCGTTCAGTACATCAAAACTCATAAACTCATAATATATCTGTCATCGAAACCTTAAGCGTGCGGAACCTACGGGTTCGAGAACAATGTAGACATGACCGAGACACGTCTCCGATCAATAACCAATAGCGGAACCTGGATGCTCATATTGGCTCCTACATATTCTACGAAGATCTTTATCGGCCAGACCGCATAACAACATACGTTGTTCCCTTTGTCATCGGTATGTTACTTGCCCAAGATTTGATCGTCGGTATCTCAATACCTAGTTCAATCTCGTTACCGGCAAGTCTCTTTACTCGTTCCGTAATACATCATCTCGCAACTAACTCATTAGTTGTAATGCTTGCAAGCCTTAAGTGATGTGCATTACTGAGAGGGCCCAGAGATACCTCTCCGACAATCGGAGTGACAAATCCTAATCTCGAAATACGCCAACCCAACATGTACCTTTGGAGACACCTATAGAGCTCCTTTATAATCACCCAGTTCTGTTGTGATGTTTGGTAGCACACAAAGTGTTCCTTCGGCAAACGGGAGTTGCATAATCTCATAGTCATAGGAACATGTATAAGTCATGAAGAAAGCAATAGCAACATAGTAAACGATCGGGTGCTAAGCTAATGGAATGAGTCATGTCAATCAGATCATTCACCTAATGATGTGATCCCGTTAATCAAATAACAACTCTTTGTCCATGGTTAGGAAACATAACCATCTTTGATTAACGAGCTAGTCAAGTAGAGGCATACTAGTGACACTCTGTTTGTCTATGTATTCACACATGTATTATGTTTCCGGTTAATACAATTCTAGCATGAATAATAAACATTTATCATGAAATAAGGAAATAAATAATAACTTTATTATTGCCTCTAGGGCATATTTCCTTTAGTCTTCCACTTGCACTAGAGTCAATAATCTAGATCACATCACCATGTGATTAACATCGATAGTTCACATCATCATGTGATTAACACCCATAGTTCACATCGCCATGTGACCAACACCCAAAGGGTTTACTAGATTCAGTAATCTAGTTCACATCGCTTACGTGATTAACACCCAAAGAGTACTAAGGTGTGATCATGTTTTGCTTGTGAGATAAGTTTAGTCAACGGGTCTGCCATATTCAGATCCGTATGTATTTTGCAAATTTCTATGTCAACAATGCTCTGCATGGAGCTACCCTTAGCTAATTGCTCCCACTTTCAATATGTATCCAGATTTAGACTTAGAGTCATCTAGATCAGTGTCAAAATTTGCATCGACGTAACCCTTTACGACGAACCCTTTTTGTCACGTCCATAATTGAGAAACATATCCTTATTCCACTTAGGATAATTTTGACCGCTGTCCAGTGATCTACTCTTAGATCACTATTGTACTCCCTTGCCAAAATCAGTGTAGGGTATACAATAGATCTGGTACACAACATGGCATACTTTATAGAACCTATGGCCAAGGCATAGGGAATGACTTTCATTCTCTTTCTATCTTCTGTCGTGGTCGTGTTTTGAGTCTTACTCAATTTCACACCTTGTAACACAGGCAAGAACTCTTTCTTTGACTGTTCCATTTTGAACTACTTCAAAATCTTGTCAAGGTATGTACTCATTGAAAAAACTTATCAAGCATTTTGATCTATCTCTATAGATCTTGTTGCTCAATATGTAAGTAGCTTCTCCGATGTCGTTCTTTGAAAAACTCCTTTCAAATACTCCTTTATGCTTTGCAGAATAATTCTACATTATTTCCGATCAACAATATGTCATTCACATATACTTATCAGAAATGCTGTAGTGCTCCCACTCACTTTCTTGTAAATACAGACTTCACCGCAAGTCTGTATAAAACTATATGCTTTGATCAACTTATCAAAGTGTATATTCCAACTCCGAGATGCTTGCACCAGTCCATAAATTGATCGCTGGAGCTTGCATATTTCGTTAGCACCTTTAGGATTGACATAACCATCTTGTTGCATCACATACAACTCTTCTTTAATAAATCCATTAAGGAATGCAATTTTGTTTATCCATTTGCGAGATTTCATAAAATGCGGCAATTGCTAACATGATTCGGACAGACTTAAGCATAGATACGAGTGAGAAACTCTCATCGAAGTCAACACCTTGAACTTGTCGAAAACCTTTTGCGACAATTCTAGCTTTGTAGATAGTAACACTACTATTAGCGTCCGTCTTCCTCTTGAAGATCCATTTAATCTCAATGACTCGCTGATCATTGGGCAAGTCAATCAAAGTCCATACTTTGTTCTCATACATGGATCTTATCTCACATTTCATGGCCTCAAGCCATTTCGCGGAATCTGGGCTCATCATCGCTTCCTCATAGTTCGCAAGTTCGTCATGGTCTAGTAACATGACTTCTAGAACAGGATTACCGTACCACTCTGGTGCGGATCTCACTCTGGTTTACCTACGAGATTCGGTAGTAACTTGATATGAAGTTACATGATCATCATCATTAGCTTCCTCACTAATTGGTGTAGTAGTCACAAGAACAGATTTCTGTGATGAACTACTTTCCAATAAGGGAGAAGGTACAATTACCTTATCAAGTTTTCTACTTTCCTCCAACTCACTTCTTTTGAGAGAAACTCCTTCTCTAGAAAAACTCCGAATTCAGCAACAAAAGTCTTGCCTTCGGATTTGTGATAGAAGGTGTACCCAAAAGTCTACTTTGGGTATCCTATGAAGACATATTTCTCCGATTTGGGTTTGAGCTTATTAGGATGAAACTTTTTCATATAAGTATCACAACCTCAAACATTAAGAAACGACAACATTGGTTTCTTGCCAAACCACAGTTCAGATTGTGTCGTCTCAACGGACTTAGATGGTGCCCCTTTTTAATGTGAATGCAGCTGTCTCTAATGCATGATCCCAAAACGATATTGGTAAATCGGTAAGAAACATCATAGATTGCACTATATCCAATAAAGTACGGTTATGACGATCGGACACACCATTATGCTGTGGTGTTCTAGGTGGCATGAGTTTGTGAAACTATTCCACAATGTTTTAATTGAAGACCAAACTCGTAACTCAAATATTTGTCTCCGCGATCAGATCGTAGAAACCTTATTTTCTTGTCACGATGATTTTCCACTTCACCCTGAATTTATTTGAACTTTTCAAATGTTTCAGACTTATGTTTCATCAAGTAGATATACTCATATCTGCTCAAATCATCTGTGAAGGTCAGAAAATGACGATACCCGCCGCGAGCCTCAACACTCATTGGACTGCATACATCAGTATGTATTATTTCCAATCAAGTTTGTTGCTCGCTCCATTGTTCCGGAGAACGGAGTCTTAGTCATCTTGCCCATGAGGCATGGTTCGCAAGTACCAAGTGATTCATAATCAAGTGGTTCCAAAAGTCCACCAGTATGGAGTTTCTTCATGTGCTTTACACCGATATGACCTAAACGACAGTGCCACAAATAATTTGCACTATCATTTTTAACTTTGCATCTTTTGGCTTCAATATTATGAATATGTGTAACACTATGATCGAGATCCAACGAACTATTTTCATTGGGTGTATGACCATCGAAGGTTTTATTCATGTAAACAGAATAACAATTATTCTCTGACTTTAATGAATAACCGTATTGCAATAAACATGATCAAATCATATTCATGCTCAACGCAAACACCAAATAACACTTATTTAGTTTCAACACTAATCCTGAAAGTATAGGGAGTGTGCGATGATGATCATATCAATCTTGGAACTACTTCCAACACACATCGTTACTTCACCCTTAACTATTTTCTGTTCATTCTGCAACTCCCGTTTTGAGTTACTACTCTTAGCAACTCTACCAGTATCAAATGCCGAGGGGTTGCTATGAACACTAGTAAAATACACATCAATAATCTGTATATCAAATATACCTTTGTTCACTTTGCCATCCTTCTTATCCGCTAATCACTTGGGGTAGTTCCGCTTCCAGTGACCAGTCCCTTTGCAGTAGAAGCACTTAGTCTCAGGCTTAGGACCAAAGTTGGGCTTCTTCACTTGAGCAGCAACTTGCTTGCCGTTCTTCTTGAAGTTCTCCTTCTTCCTTTTGCCCTTTTCTTGAAACTAGTGGTCTTGTCTACCATCAACACTTGATGTTTTTCTTGATTTCTACCTTCGTCGATTTTAGCATCACGAAGAGCTTGGGAATCGTTTCCGTTATCCCTTGCATATTATAGTTCATCACGAAGTTCTACTAACTTGGTGATGGTGACTAGAGAATTCTGTCAGTCACTATCTTATCTGGAAGATTAACTCCCACTTCATTCAAGCGATTGTAGTACCCAGACAATCTGAGACATGCTCACTAGTTGAGCGATTCTCCTCCATCTTTTTAGCAATAGAACTTGTTGGAGACTTCATATCTCACAACTCGGGTATTTGCTTGAAATATTAACTTCAACTCCTGGAACATCTCATATGGTCCATGACGTTCAAAACGTCTTTGAAGTCCCGATTCTAAGCCGTTAAGCATGGTGCACTAAACTATCAAGTAGTCATCCTATTGAGCTTAGCCAAACGTTCATAACGTCTGCATTTGCTCATGCAATAGGTCTGTCACCTAGCGGTGCATAAGGGACATAATTCTTCTGTGCAGCAATGAGGATAAACCTCAGATCACGGATCCAATCCGCATCATTGCTACTAATATCTTTCAACACAATTTTCTCTAGGAACATATCAAAATAAACACAAGGAAGCAACAACGCGAGCTATTGATCTACAACATAATTTGCAAAATACTACCAGGACTAAGTTCATGATAAATTTAAGTTCAATTAATCATATTACTTAAGAACTCCCACTTAGATAGACATCCCTCTAATCCTCTAAGTGATCACGTGATCCAAATCAACTAAACCATGTCCGATCATCACGTGAGATGGAGCAGTTTCATTGGTGAACATCACTATGTTGATCATATCTACTATATGATTCACGCTCGACCTTTCGGTCTCCGTGTTCCGAGGCCATATCTGTATATGCTTGGCTCGTCAAGTATAACCTGAGTATTCCGCGTGTGCAACTGTTTTGCACCCGTTGTATTTGAACGTAGAGCCTATCACACCCGATCATCACGTGGTGTCCCAGCACGAAGAACTTTCACAACGGTGCATACTCAGGGAGAACACTTCTTGATAATTAGTGAGAGATCAACTTAAAATGCTACCATCAATCAAAGCAAGATAAGATGCATAAAAGATAAACATCACATGCAATCAATATAAGTGATATGATATGGCCATCATCATCTCGTGCTTGCGATCTCCATCTCCGAAGCACCGTCATGATCACCATCATCACCGGCGCGACACCTTGATCTCCATCGTAGCATCGTTGTCGGCTCGCCAATCTTATGCTTCCACGACTATCGCTACCGCTTAGTGATAAAGTAAAGCATTACAACGCGATTGCATTGCATACAATAAAGCGACAACCATATGGCTCCTGCCAGTTGCCGATAACTCGGTTGCAAAACATGATCATCTCATACAATAAAATTTATCATCACGTCTTGACCATATCACATCACAACATGCCCTGCAAAAACAAGTTAGACGTCCTCTACTTTGTTGTTGCAAGTTTTACGTGGCTGCTACGGGCTTTAAGCAAGAACCAATCTTACCTACGCATCAAAACCACAACGATAGTTTGTCAAGTTGGTGCTGTTTTAACCTTCGCAAGGACCGGGCGTAGCCACACTCGGTTCAACTAAAGTTGGAGAAACTGTCACCCGCAAGCCACCTATGTGCAAAGCACGTCGGGAGAACCGGTCTCGCGTAATCGTACGCGTAATGTCGGTCCGGGCGGCTTCGTCCAACAATACCGCCGAACCAAAGTATGACATGCTGGTAAGCAGTATGACTTATATCGCCCACAACTCACTTGTGTTCTACTCGTGCATATAACATCAACACATAAAACCTAGGCTCGGATGCCACTGTTAGGGAATGTAGTAATGTCAAAAATTTTCCTACGCACACGCATGATCATGGTGATGCATAGCAACGAGAGGGGAGAGTGTTGTCTACGTACCCTCGTAGTCCGATAGCGGAAGCGTTATGACAACGCGGTTGATGTAGTCGTACGTCCTCACGGCCCGACCGATCAAGCACCGAAACTACGACACCTCCGAGTTCTAGCACACGTTTAGCTCGATGACGATCCCCGAACTCCGATCCAGCAAAGTGTCGGGGAAGAGTTCCTTCAGCACGACGGCGTGGTGACGATCTTGATGTACTACTGTCGCAGGGCTTTGCCTAAGCACCGCTACAATATTATCGAGGACTATGGTGGAAGGGGGCACCGCACACGGCTAAGAATATGATCAAGTGGATCAACTTCTGTCTATGGGGTGCCCCTGCCCTTGTATATAAAGGAGCAAGGGGGAGGCCGGCCGGCCCTTGGGGCGCGCCCAGGAGGAGTAGGATTCCTACTCCTAGTTGGAGTAGGTTTCCACCTTTCCTAGTCCAACTAGGAGAAGGGGGGAAAGGGGGGAAGAGGGGAAGGAAGGGAGAGAGGGGCCGCGCCCCAAACCCCTTGTCCAATTCGGACTGGGCTTGGGAGGGGCACGCGACACCTGCTGGTCCTTCCCACTAAGGCCCATTAAGGCCCATTGCTTCTTCCTCGTATTCCCGTAACTCCCCGGTACCTCCGAAAATACCCGAATCACTCAGAACCTTTCCGATGTCCGAATATAGTCATCCGATATATCGATCTTTACGTCTCGACCATTTCGAGACTCCTCGTCATGTCCCCGATCTCATACGGGACTCCGAACTCCTTCGGTACATCAAAACTCATAAACTCATAATATAACTGTCATCGAAACCTTAAGCGTGCGGACCCTACGGGTTCGAGAACAATGTAGACATGACCGAGACACGTCTCCGGTCAATAACCAATAGCAGAACCTGGATGCTCATATTGGCTCTTACATATTCTATGAAGATCTTTATCGGTCAGACCGCATAACAACATACGTTGTTCCCTTTGTCATCGGTATGTTACTTGCCCGAGATTTGATCGTCGGTATCTCAATACCTAGTTCAATCTCGTTACCGGCAAGTCTCTTTACTCGTTCCGTAATACATCATCTCGCAACTAACTCATTAGTTGTAATGCTTGCAAGGCTTAGGTGATGTGCATTACCAAGAGAGCCCAGAGATACCTCTCCGACAATCGGAGTGACAAATCCTAATCTCGAAATACGCCAACCCAACATGTACCTTTGGAGACACCTGTAGAGCTCCTTTATAATCACCCAGTTCTGTTGTGACGTTTGGTAGCACACAAAGTGTTCCTCCGGCAAACGAGAGTTGCATAATCTCATAGTCATAGGAACATGTATAAGTCATGAAGAAAGCAATAGCAACATACTAAACGATCGGGTGCTAAGCTAATGGAATGGGTCATGTCAATCAGATCATTTACCTAATGATGTGATCCCGTTAATCAAATAACAACTCTTTGTCCATGGTTAGGAAACATAACCTTCTTTGATTAACGAGCTAGTCAAGTAGAGGCATACTAGTGACACTCTGTTTGTCTATGTATTCACACATGTATTATGTTTCCGGTTAATACAATTCTAGCATGAATAATAAACATTTATCATGAAGTACGGAAATAAATAATAACTTTATTATTGCCTCTAGGGCATATTTCCTTCATATACATACATATATACATACTATACGGCTGGTGACTAAAGTCGGGTCGGCTCGTTGAGTACCCGCAAGTGATTCCGATGTTGGGGGCTGAAGGGGCTGGTGGTTCCACCCAGGTAGTGGTGGGCCTAGGTTCACGGCGGCCCCCGACTATTCCTTTAAGGCGGAGCGACAGGGCAGGCGGAGACCACCTATGAGAGAGGTGGGCCTGGCCCTGGTCGGTGTTCGCTGTTACTTCAAAATAACATGCTTAACGAGATCTGGGTATTTGATCCGAGTCTGGCTACTGGCCTATACGCACTAACCAACTACGCGGGGACAGTTATGGGCACTCCACGTCGTGGTATCAGCCGAATCCTTCGTGATGTCTGCGACTGAGCGACGCGTGCCGGGTTGGACTGGAACGCCTGCTCTTGTATAAGGGAGGCTAGGTCTGCTCGCCGGCCGCGTTCGCAATGTGCAGGTGTGCAATGGTCGATGGGCCCAGACCCCTGCGCCATAGGATTTAGACCGACGTGCTGACCTCTCTGTTGTGCCTAGGTAGGGCTACGACATGTTGATCTTCCAAGGCCAGGCATGACCCAGGAAAGTGTGCCTGGACAAAGGGGATCGAGCATGTTGGGAATGTGGTGCACCCCTGCAGGGAAGTTAATCTATTCGAATAGCCGTGATCTTCGGTAACATGACGACTTGGAGTTGTACCTTGACCTTATGACAACCAGAACCAGATACTTAATAAAACAGATCCTTCCAAGTGCCATATACAACCGGTGGTCGCTCTCTCACAGGGCGATGAGGGCAGGATCATCGGTTAGGATTATGCTATGCGATGTTACTTGGTGAACTTACCATCTACTCTCTTCTTCTGTTGCAAGATGGAGGTTACCAGAAGCATAGTCTTCGATAGGACTAGCTATCCCCCTCTTATTCTGGCATTCTGCAGTTCAGTCCACATATTTTACCCCTTTTCCGTTTGATACCAATGCATACTTATGTAGTGTAGCTCCTTGCTTGCGAGTACTTTGGATGAGTACTCACGGTTGCTTTGCTCCCTCTTTTCCCCCTTTCTATACCCGATTGCTGCGACCAGACGATGGAGCCCAGGAGCCAGATGTTACCATCGATGATGACTCCTACTACACTGGAGGTGCCTACTACTATGTGCAGCCCGCCGACGACGACCAGGAGTAGTTTACGAGGATCCCAGGAAGGAGGCCTGCGCCTCTTTTGATCTGTATCCCAGTTTGTGCTAGCCTTCTTAAGGCAAACTTGTTTAACTTATGTCTGTACTCAAATATGTTGCTTCAGCTGACTCATCTATGATCGAGCTCTTGTATTTGAGCCCTCGAGGCCCCTGACTTGTAATATGATGCTTGTATGACTTATTTTATTTGTAGAGTTGTGTTGTGATATCTTCCCGTGAGTCCCTGATCTTGATCGTACACGCTAGCGTGTATGATTAGTGTACGGTTGAATCGGGGGCGTCACAAATATGAGTCTATAATCTAATAAATAAAGGTTTGCATGACACCATACTTATGTTACTATCCACTATGAAGATAGTAACATAGCCTAGGATAATGTGTTCGGTGATTACGGGTTCTCGGGGAAGCTACTGAGAACGTTTGTCGACGAACTATGATGAGAAGTTGTATGACATGCTCTTCCCGGTCGGCTTCGACCTCACCACCAAACCGGCATATCGCAACTAGGAGTGTTTGTGTTTCTTTTTCCATTATGTGAGATTAATTAGTGAGCCCGTGAGTGGGAAAAATGAGGAGGCTTTTCAGCGCATAGCCGTGTAAGCTCATGAATGTCCGATGAACTTGAAATCTATATTAGTGCCAAAATTTTGTTTATCTTGAATTCCTAATTTTCCAAATTCATTCTACGATTCCCACTCAGAGGTAGAGTGTTAATGTTGAGTCATTTGCATCATGCCCGCGGACCGACAACAAAGCTCCGTGCTTCCTGGCAATAATACAAAACGCGCGGGCTATATGTAAGTCGAGTGAAAATTTTGTGGTGCAGTTAAATTTTACGAAGCGTGAGGCCGAAGGCTGGGATAACGTGAGAAGCGTCGGCCACACCGAGGCCAAGCCATGGACGATTGGCTCCCCGTGATAGCCAACGAGAGTGATGATACATCTCCGTCGTATCTACTTTTCCAAACACTTTTGCCCTTATTTTGGACTCTAACTTGCATGATTTGAATGGAACTAACCCGGACTGCCGCTATTTTCAGCAGAAATGCCATGGTGTTATTTTTGTGCAAAAATAAAAGTTCTCGGAATGACCTGAAAACCAATGGAGAATTATTTTGGAATATATAAAAAATACTGGAAGAAAGATCAAAGTCAGGGAGCCCACCACCTGTCCACGAGGGTGGGGGCGCGCCCTACCCCCCTGGGCGCGCCCCCTGCCTCGTGGACCCCTTGACGCTCCACCGACCTCAATCTTGACTCCATATATTCACTTTCGGGGAGAAAAAAAATCAGAGAGAAGGATTCATCGTGTTTTACGATATGGAGCCGCCGCCAAGCCCTAAACTCTCTCGGGAGGGCTGATCTGGAGTCCGTTCGGGGCTCCGGAGAGGGGAACCCGTCGGCATCGTCATCATCAACCTTCCTCCATCACCAATTTCATGATGCTCACCGCCGTGTGTGAGTAATTCCATCGTAGGCCTGCTGGACGGTGATGGGTTGGATGAGATTTATCATGTAATCAAGTTAGTTTTGTTAGGGTTTGATCCCTAGTATCCACTATGTTCTGAGATTGATGTTGCTATGACTTTGCTATGCTTAATGCTTTTCACTAGGGCCCGAGTGCCATGATTTCAGATCTGAACCTATTATGTTTTCATGAATATATGTGAGCTCTTGATCCTATCTTGCAAGTCTATAGTCACCTATTATGTGTTATGATCCGTTAACCTCGAAGTGGCAATAATCGGGACCATTACCGGTGATGACCGTAATTTGAGGAGTTCATGTATTCACTATGTGTTAATGCTTTGGTCTGGTACTATATTAAAAGGATGCCTTAATATCCCTTAGTTCCCAATAGGACCCCGCTTCCACGGGAGGGTAGGACAAAAGATGTCATGCAAGTTCTTTTCCATAAGCACGTATGACTATATTCGGAATACATGCCTACATTACATTGATGAATTGGAGCTAGTTCTGTGTCACCCTATGTTATAATTGTTGCATGCTCGATCGCATCCAACATAATTCTCCATCACCGATCCAATGCCTACGAGCTTTTCATATATTGTTCTTCGCTTATTTACTTTTCCGTTGCTACTATTACAATCACTACAAAACCCAAAAATATTACTTTGCTACTAAACACTTTGCTGCACATATCAAGTTTCCAGGTGTGGTTGAATTGATAACTCAGCTGCTAATACTTGAGAATATTCTTTGGCTCCCCTTGTGTCAAATCAATAAATTTGGGTTGAATACTTTACCCTCGAAAACTATTGCGATCCCCTATACTTGTGGGTTATCAAGAACATTTTCTGGCGCCGTTGCCGGGGAGCATAGCTCTATTCTTTGAGTCACTTGTGATTTATATCTTCTTATCATTATGAAGAATTTGAAAGATCCAAGAACCAAGTTCTATCCCTCAACTACGAGGGGAGGTAAGGAACTGCCATCAGGCTCTGCACTTGATTCACCTTCTGTTTTGAGTAAACTTGCGACACCTACACATGCTATTGATTCCGATAGGTCGCATGTTATTGATGATGCCACTTCTGCTATGCATGATATTTATGATGATACTACTTCTATGTTTGATACTACTGTGCCACTTGGTGAATTTCTTGATGAACAACTTGCTAGGGCTAGAGAGAATGAAATTATTGAAACTGATAATATTGATGAAAGTGATGATGAAGATTCTCCCCCTAGATATGAATTGCCTGTTGTTCCCGAGGGTTATGTTATGGATGAAGAAACTGCTAGAGACTTCTTAGCTTGCAATGATAGAAGTGATCTTAAGAAACTATTAGCTAAGCTGAAAGAAAAATCTCTGAATGCTAGAATGAAATGTGATCCTACTTATGCTACTTCACCTATCTTTATTACTGATAAGGATTATGATTTCTCTGTTGATCCTGAGTTAATTACTTTGGTTGAATCTGATCCTTTCTATGGCTATGAATCTGAAACTGTTGTGGCACATCTTACTAAATTAAATGATATAGCTACCCTGTTCACTAATGATGAGAAAACTCGCTACTATTATACGCTTAAATTATTTCCATTCTCATTAAAGGGTGATGCTAAGATATGGTTTAATTCTCTTGATCCTGGTTGTGTGCGTAGTCCCCAGGATATGATTTACTACTTCTCTGCTAAATATTTCACCTGCTCATAAGAAACAAGCTACTTTAAGGGAAATATATAATTTTGTGCAAATTGAAGAAGAGAGTATCCCACAAGCTTGGGGGAGGCTTCTCCGATTACTTAATGCTTTGGCTGATCATCCTCTCTAGAAAAATGAAATACTTGATATCTTTTATAATGGACTAACCGATGCTTCCAGAGACCACCTAGATAGTTGTGTTGGTTGTGTTTTCAGGGAAAGAACAGTTGATCAAGCTGAAATTTTATTGAATAATATGCTGGCCAATGAAAATAATTGGACACATCCTGAACCAACTCCTAAGCCAACTCCGAAGAAAAGGGGTATTCTATTTCTCAGTCCTGAAGATATGCAAGAGGCAAAGAAATTGATAACCCACAAGTGTTGGGGATCGCAACAGTTTTCGAGGGTAGAGTATTCAACCCAAATCTATTGATTCGACACAAGGGGAGCCAAAGAATATTCTCAAGTATTAGCAGCTGATGTCAATTCAACCACACCTGGAAACTTAATATCTGCAGCAAGGTATTTAGTAGCAAAGTAATATGATAGTAGTGGTAACGGTAGCAAAAGGTAACGGTAGCAAAAGTAATATTTTTGGTATTTTGTAGTGATGATAACAATAGCAATGAAAAAGTAAATGAGCGAAGAACAATGTACGGAAAGCTCGTAGGCAATGGATCAGTGATAGAGAATTATGCCGGATGCGGTTCATCATGTAACAGTCATAACCGAGGGTGACACAGAACTAGCTCCAGTTCATCAATGTAATGTAGGCATGTATTCCGAATATAGTCATACGTGCTTATGGAAAAGAACTTGCATGGCATCTTTTGTCCTACCCTCCCGTGGCAGCGGGGTCCTTACAGAAACTAAGGGATATTAAGGCCTCCTTTTAATAGAGTACGGGACCAAAGCATTAACACATAGTGAATACATGAACTCCTCAAACTACGGTCATCACCAGGAGTGGTCCCGATTATTGTCACTTCGGTGTTGCCGGATCATAACACATAGTAGGTGACTATAGACTTGCAAGATAGGATCAAGAACTCTCATATATTGATGAAAACATAATAGGTTCAGATCTGAAATCATGGCACTCGGGCCCTAGTGACAAGCATTAAGCATAGCAAAGTCATAGCAACATCAATCTCAGAACATAGTGGATACTAGGGTCTCAAACCCTAACAAAACTAACTTGATTACATGATAAATCTCATCCAACCCATCACCGTCCAGCAAGCCTACAATGGAATTACTCACGCACGGCGGTGAGCATTATGAAATTGGTGATGGAGGATGGTTGATGATGACGATGGTGACGGATTCCCCTCTCCGGAGCCCCGAACGGACTCCAGATCAGCCCTCCCGATAGAGTTTAGGGCTTGGCGGCGGCTCCGTATCGTAAAACACGATGAATCCTTCTCCTTGATTTTTTTTCTCCCCGAAAGTGAATATATGGAGTCAAGGTTAAGGTCGGTGGAGCATCAGGGGGCCCACGAGGCAGGGGGCGCGCCCAGGGGGGTAGGGCGCGCCCCCACCCTCGTGGAAAGGTGGAGGCCCCCTGACGTGGATTCTTCTTCCAGTATTTTTTATATATTCCAAAATAATTCTTTGTTGATTTTCAGGTCATTCTGAGAACTTTTATTTCTGCACAAAAATAACACCATGGCAATTCTGCTGAAAGCAGTGTCAATCCGGGTTAGTTCCATTCAAATCATGCAAGTTAGAGTCCAAAACAATGGCAAAAGTGTTTGAAAAAGTAGATACAACGAAGACGTATCAACTCCCCAAGCTTAAACCTTTGCTTGTCCTCAAGCAATTCAGTTGATAAACTGAAAGTGATAAAGAAAAACTTTTACAAACTCTGTTTGCTCTTGTTGTTGTAAATATGTAAAGCCAACATTCACGTTTTCAGCAAATATTATGAACTAACCATATTCACAATAACACTTAGGTCTCATGTTTACTCATATCAATGGCATAATCAACTAGCTAGCAATAATAATAAATCTCGGATGACAACACTTTCTCAAAACAATCATGATATGATATAACAAGATGGTATCTCGTTAGCCCTTTCTGAGACCGCAAAACATAAATGCAGAGCACCTTTAAAGATCAAGGACGGACTAGACTTTGTAATTCATGGTAAAAGAGATCCAGTCAAGTCATACTCAATGTAAACTAACAGTAATGAATGCACATGATAGTGGTGCTCTCCAACTGATGCTTTTTAATAAGAGGATGATGACTTAGCATAAAATTAAATAGACAGGCCCTTCGCAGAGGGAAGCAGGGATTTGTAGAGGTGCCAGAGCTCGGTTTTGAAATAGATATGAATAATATTTTGAGCGGTATACCTTCATTGTCAACATAACAACCAAGAGATGGCGATATCTTCCATGCTACACACATTATAGGCGGTTCCCAAACAGAATGGTAAATTTTATACTCCCCCTCCACCAACAAGCATCAATCCATGGCTTGCTCGAAACAACGAGTGCCTCCAACTAACAATAGTCCAAGGGGAGTTTTGTTTGCAATTATTTTGATTTGATTTGCATAAAGCATGGGACTGGGCATCCCGGTGACCAGCCATTTTCTCGTGAGTGAGGAGCGGAGTCCACTCCTCTTAAGAATAACCCGCCTAACATGGAAGATACAGACATCCCTAGTTGATACATGAGCTATTCGAGCATACAAAACAGAATGTTTATTTGAAGGTTTAGAGTTTGGCACATACAAATTTACTTGGAACGACAGGTAGATAACGTATATAGGTAGGTATGGTGGACTCATATGGAACAACTTTGGGGTTTATGGAATTGGATGCACAAGCAGTATTCCCGCTTAGTACAAGTGAAGGCTAGCAAAAGACTGGGAAGCGACCAGCTAGAGAGCGACAACAGTCATGAACATGCATTAAAAATTAATCAACACCGAATGCAAGCATGAGTTGGATATAATGCACCATGAACATAAATATTGTAAAGGCTATGTTGATTTTGTTTCAAGTACATGCGTGAACATGTGCCAAGTCAAGCCACTCGAATCGTTCAAAAGAGGATACCACCCTATCATACCACATCACAACCATTTTAATGGCATGTTGGCACGCAAGGTAAACCATTATAAGCTCCCTTTAATTAAGCATGGCATAAGCAACTATAATATCTAATTGTCATTGCAAACATGTTTATTCATAATAGGCTGAATCAGGAACGATGAACTAATCATATTTACAAAAACAAGAGAGGTCGAGTTCATACCAGCTTTTCTCATCTCAATAAGTTCATCATATAGTCATCATTATTGCCTTTCACTTACATGACCGAATAGTGTGGATAATAATAACAGTGCACGTGCATTGGACTAAGCTGGAATCTGCAAGCATTCAATTAAAGAGAGAAGACAAGGTAATATGGGCTCTTTATTAGATCAACAATAATGCATACAAGAGCCACTTTATAATTTTAATCATGGTCTTCTCCTCTTGACCCCCAAAGAACAAGAAAAGAAATAAAACTATTTACACGAGAAAGCTCCCAACAAGCAAAAGAAGAACGAGAAATCTTTTTGGGTTTTCTTTTTAGTTACTACTACAAGCATGGAAAGTAAACTAGCTGAAAGCTACAACTAATTTTTTTTTGTTTTCTTAAGGTTTATTAAACACACAAGAACAAAGCATAAACTAGCATGGATGATACAGTGAAAAAGTATGGGCACCGACAACTAGCAATGAGTGTGTGAACATGAATGTAATGTCGGCGAGAAATACGTACTCCCCAAGCTTAGGATTTTGGCCTAAGTTGGTCTATGGCCACGGCTGGCCTCGCGGATATCCAAAGTAATAGTTGGGGTCGTACTGTGAAGAAGTCTCGGATTGCCACTGGTTGGCAATCACCTCCGGATCCCACTAGTAATCAGACTGTCGTGGAGGCTCAAATTGTGATTCCGGCTCTGGCTCTATAGCTGATATAGGGTTCCAGTAGGCGTGAATGGCCTCCAACGGAACAAGGTGCTTGCCTGCAGATAAATCAAACAAGGAAGGAGCAGGCAAGCTAATAGTCTCAGGATGATTTTTACCAAATATTAATTTGTACTTAAGCGCCTTTTCCCTATTCTTAACAATAAAATCATGTGCCACCATACTCTTGTAATCTAAATAAACAGGAGGCATCAACTTCTCTTCCTTCTCACAATGCCTAATAGGTATGTTAAAGTGTGCAGCGAGGCGCGAGGCGAAGATGCCTCCAAGGACGAGGCCCTTAGTACGGTTAAGATTTAACCGCTTTGCAACAATAGCGCCCATACTGAATGTGTCATCACGAAATAAGGCATGGCACAAAATAACAATATCAGGGGCACTCAGGTTTCCACAGTTTCCACGCCCAATTAAGCATCTACTAGCAAATATAGCAAAGTAACGTAGAACAGGAAAGTGTATGCTGGTAATTCATGCGCCAGAAACCTTCCTCGTTTCCCCTACAATAATGGTATCAATATACCCATCCACATCGTCATGATGTGGTTCCTCTACGCTTCCCTCGAAAGGGATCAAACAAACCCGACAAAAATCATGAAGTGACATCTCCTTAGGCTCATCATATAAATAAAATTCCACCGTAGGTGGTGAGCTCCTAGCATGAAAATGAAAGTTTTGCACAAAGATATTGGTGAGTAAGAGATATTGTTCGCGTCGGTCATGGAGGAAGGCGATGAGGCCTGCATTCTCAGCCAATTCATAGAAATCATCATAAATCCCGGCTGCTCTCAAGAAATCATCACAAGGCCATTCACATGGTCGAACCTCCGCGGTGCGAGGAAGATTATATTTGGGCCTCTTATCCTCCTCACTTTGCTTATCCTTCGAGCTTCGGCTCGATGAGCCCCTAAAAAATCTCTTCATCTTTTTCTGAAAATTTCTGAAATTTTTAGTAACTTCAAAATAAAAGTGAACCAAACTCAACAAAATTGATAGCAACTACTCCTACAAGTGCCTAGAGACAATATCATGCATCAAAACTACTTTTGACCATATAAATTTGACATGCAAGCTCAAGAACCGGGTCACCTAAGAAGCAAAAATATCAATGAATAAAGCACTAGAACAAAAACTAATTGAACCATTGGAGGAGTCACATACCAAGGAACAATCCCCCAAAGTAGTTTTTTGAATGGAGCTTTGAGCAAGGAGATCGGAAATGGCAGCAAAATGAGCTTGGACTCGGGTTTGAGCTGGTTAGTGATGTTTGTGGGAGGAAGGAGTGTGTGGTAGCTGGAATAAGTGGAGGGGAGCCACCATGGGCCCACGAGGTAGGGGACGCGCCCAGGGGGGTAGGGCGCGCCCTCCACCCTCGTGGCCAGGTGCTTGCTCCCCCTGCTGTGTTCTCAGTGCGAGATATTCTCAAATATTCCAGAAAAAAAATCATATTTCAATTTCAGGGCATTTGGAGAACTTTTATTTTCAGGGTACTCCCTCCTTCCATCTATATAGGGCCTAATGCGTTTTTCAAGACCGCCTTTGACTATTGACAAAATTAATAGCACTTGAGATGTATAATGTGAAAATTATATCAATGGAACCTCTTTTCAAATACGAATTTGATGGTATGCTTTGTGTAAGTTGCATGTCATATATTATTGTTCTAACATCCGGTCAAAGTTAGCATCGAAAAACGCATTAGGCCCTATATAGATGGAAGGAGGGAGTATTTTTATTGCATTGATAATTCAGAAAACAGACATAATATACTATTTTTGCTTTATTTCAACTAAATAACAGAAAGTAAAAAGAGGGTACAGAGAGTTGTGTTTTCTAAATTCATCCATCTCATGCTCATCAAAAGGAATCCACTAACAAGGTTGATCAGGTCTTGTTAACAAACTCATTCCGAATAACATGGAACCAGAGAATTTTCGAATAACACTAGGTTACCTCAACGGGGATATGCACATCCCCAACAATAAGAATATCATATTTCTTCTTGACAGTAGGAAGAGGAAATTCAAAACCTCCGATAGTAATTGTTGAAATTTTTCCAATAGAATTGATACTATGGACTTGAGGTTGTTTCCTCGGAAAGTGTACCGTATGCTCATTGCCATTAACATGAAAAGTGACATTGCCTTTGGCGCAATCAATAACAGCCCATGCAGTATTCAAAAAGGGTCTTCCAAGAATAATAGACATACTATCGTCCTTGGGAATATCAAGAATACTAAAGTCCATTAAAATAGTAACGTTTGCAACCACAACAGGCACATCCTCACAAATACCGATAGGTCTAGCAGTTGATTTATTTGCCATTTGCAAAGATATTTCAGTAGGTGTCAACTTATTCAGATCAAGTCTACAATATAAAGAGAGAGGGATAACACTAACACCGGCTCCAAGATCACATAAAGCAGTTTTAACATAGTTTCTTTTAATGGAGCATGCTATAGTTGGTAGTCCGGGATCTCCTAGTTTCTTAGGTATTCCACCCTTAAAAGTATAATTAGCAAGCATGGTGGAAATTTCAGCTTCCGGTATCTTTTTTTATTAGTAACAATATCTTTCATGTAGTTAGCATAAGGATTCATTTTGAGCATATTAGTCAAACACATACGCAAAAAGATAGGTCTAATCATTTCAGCAAAGCGCTCAAAATCCTCATCATCCTTTTTCTTGGATGGTTCAGGAGGAAAAGGCATGGGTTTCTGAACCCATGGTTCTCTTTATTTACCGTGCTTCCTAGCAACAAAGTCTCTCTTATCATAACATTGATTCTTTGATTGTGGGTTATCAAGATCAACAGCAGGTTCAATCTCTACTTCATTGTCATTACTAGGTTGATCATCAACATGAACATCATTATTAACATTATCCCTAGGTTCATGCTCATTACTAGATTGTGTTTCAGTATCAGAAATAGAAATATCATTGGGATTCTCAGGTGTGTCAACAACAAGTTCACTAGGAGCATGCAAAGTCCTATCATTTTTCTTTCTCTTCCTTTTAGAAGGACTAGGTACATCAATATTATATCTTTGAGAATCTTGATCAATTCTCTTAGGATGTCCCTCAGGATACAAGGGTTCCTGAGTCATTTTTCCACCTCTAGTCATAACTCTAACAACATTATCATTTTTCTTACTATTCAATTCATTGAGCAAATCATTCTAAGCTTTAAGTACTTGTTCTACTTGAGTGGTAACCATAGAAGCATGTTTACTAATAAGTTTTAGTTCACCTTTAACATTAGCCATATAATCACCCCAAGTGTTCAAGCATATCAGCATTGCATTTTAATTCTCTACCAAAATAAGCATTGAAGTTTTCTTGCTTAACCATAAAGTTATCAAACTCATCATGGGCTAGCAAAGTTAGTAAATGGGATTTCAGCTTTATCATATCTATAGAGAGAATTTACCTTTACTACCTGTGTCGGGTTATCAAGACCATGTACTTCTTCAATAGGCGGTAAATTAAGACCATGTATTTCTTCAATAAGAGGTAAATTCTTAACATCTTCAGCTTTAATACCTTTTTCTTTCATAGATTTCTTTGCCTCTTGCATATCTTCAGGACTGAGAAATAGAATACCCCTTTTCTTTGGAGTTGGCTTAGGAGTTGGTTCAGGAATTGGATCAGGAAGTGTCCAATTATTTTCATTGGTCAGCATATTATTCAATAAAAGTTCAACTTCATCTAGTGTTCTTTCCCTGAAACATAACCAACACAACTATCCAGGTGGTCTATGGAAGCATCGGTTAGTCCATTATAAAAGATATCAAGTATTTCATTTTTCTTAAGAGGATGATCAGGCAAAGCATTAAGTAATTGGAGAAGCCTCCCCCAAGCTTGTGGGAGACTCTCTTCTTTGTAACATCCCAAATTTTCAATTTGAAATGTTATACACTAGATCATCATTGCGTATCATATTTTATTGCATTTTGGATGATCCTAGAAAATTCTACGCAACTCAAGGACCCTCGGAGAGAGTTGGGGATTTCTTTATTTTCATATTTGAGTTTTCTCAAATTTTGAAAATAGGATCATTTGATTTGATTTATTTTATCTTCAATTATTTCTATTACAAAAATATGAGAGAGGGAATAAACTGACTTTCCCAAAATAAAGAAATATTGATGATTTAATAAAAAAATCAAATAAGATTTTATTTTGGTTTTATTTGCTATTTTATTTGAGTTTAGGAAAAATGCGCGTTTTTCAAAATTGCATTTAGGCCCCAAATAAATGTTCATCCTGTGCGGCTTGATTTTAGAAGCCGGAGAAAATTTATTTCGGGATTTTTGGAGTCCATTTAGTATCCCTTTTGTTTTTTTCTGAGCGTAACTATTTAAAAAAAACGCAACCGACCTAACGGGCCGTGTCCGACCCGGACACTTGGCCCAGCCGGCTTTATAAGCCAGGGAGGCCCAGCCGGACCCGCCAAACCCTAGCCGCCCCGCCGCCGCCGCCTTTGCCGCCGCCGCCCCTTGCCACCCTCGCCGTCTGCCGCCCCGCCGCTCGCCGGAGGTAAACCTCGCCGCCATGGTTTTTCTCGAAAAACCAATCGGTTTTCCGTCGGTTTTGTTCGGTTTTTAGTTCGTTTTTTAAATAGATCGGTTTTCCGGTTTATTTATTTAGCGAGCGTTCGCTCGATCGTTCGTTTTAATGAACACGTTCATCGTTTAGATCTAGTTAACGAACATCCGTTCATTAATCTGTTCGTCGTTTTCTTTTTCTCGGATTAAATCCGCGATTTTTCTGATCGCGATTCCTGATCCGTTTTACGTTCTAGTATAACTTTTATCTCGTTTATCGGAATCAGGCGATTCAAGCGCCTGGAGTTTCGTCTCGAAACCCTCTTTCCGTTTAACCAACTCAAACAAGTTTTTGCCACTATATAATTTTCCCTAGATCCAGAATAGTAAACGAAGCTTGTTTCTTTTGCCGTTTGTCTTTCGTTGCTTCGTTCGATTTGATTCTTTATGCCAACCGGAGTTCTTAAGTTGAACTTTCTGGTTAGATCTCTTATTTGAGTTTTACCTGTGCATTAGTTGAGTACTTATTTTTATGCTTGTTTGTTTGCGATAGAGTATCCGGAATGCGCCGCTTGCTACTTTAAATCGCTAGGTTTCCCGGATCATCAGCAAGGCAAGTAACACTTTGATCATACCTCCTACTACCCAGTTTTATTGCATTAGATCAATCCTCACACATTGCATGATTAGGATCTAATTAAATTGTGGGTTGGGAAGTAGTTGAGGTAGTACCTATTACCTGTTTATTATCAAACCTTTGGGAGTTACTTCTACGTTGCTTATTATGCTATGCTAGTAGACGTGGATTGGGTGAGTGTATCCATGACAGACGTGAGATTGTTAAATTAATGGTTTATCTAAGGTGGCAACCTAAATACACATCTGGGTGGATTGAGGCACCTGGGTATTCCAACGATTGTCTGTTTTCTTTTGGACCGCCACCCATGCTCAAAGGGATCATGAGATTATTCATGCTAGAAACTTCCGTGTGCAGCCACAAGCTACTATGGGCTCTAGCATAGTTGATTAAGTCGTGCGAACTCTTATAGTGGTAGACTAGCAGATGTAGGGGAAAGTAGGTGTAACGGTCTACCCGATCGTAAGGTGCTAGCGCTTCTAAAAGACTATGTCTTGGTCATCCGTTTCTCAAACACCAAGTAGTGCGAGAAATCAAATGGAGGCGATCGAGTCTTGCGGGGAAAAGTGCGCAAACCTCTGCAGAGTGTATAAACTAATCATGGTTAGCCGTGTCCCTGGTTATGGACAACTTGAGTATCTAGTACCTGGATTATCATGTGAATCTCATCATGTCACTCAAAAATTAATTTTGTTGGGTTTTATTTCATGATGATGCTTAAATGGGATTGAGAATGCCGTCAACCATTCTCAATGTTTAACAACTACCATGATAGTTAAATAAAATTTATTCCTTTGTAGTAGGGAAAAAATTGGCTTTACGCAAAACTGTAACCATGAGCTTTCCACCAGCCAAATATGCATGCAGTATAGCCTTATCCTTTCATTGCTCTCTATGTGCTACTTTGCCAGCATATTCCATGTGCTGACCCATTTCGGGCTGCAACTTTCATGTTGTAGACTTTTCAGACGAAGATTAAGGTGCTTTTAGGTCATGGTTCTATACTCAGTGATGCCGTTGGAGTTGATGGACTCACTTATATTCCAAGCCTTCCGCTGTTATCGTTATTAGATGGCCTTAAGCCATATTTATTGTAATAAGTTCTCTTTTGAGACACTCGATGTAATAAGTGTGTGATTGCTACTCTGTTATAAATCCTTCAAGTACTGTGTGGTGTTAGCATTACTGATCCAGGGATGACACCTGAGCACAGAGATTGGACCGTTTGAGGTCTGGTCGCTACATTCTTCAATTTGCACAAAATTATATATTTCCCTTAAAGCAGCTTGTTTCTTATGAGCGGGGAAATATTTAGAAGAGAAGTAATAAATCATATCCTAGGGACTACGCACACAACCAAGATCAAGAGAATTAAACCATATCTTGGCATAACCCTTTAATGAGAATGGAAATAATTTAAGGATATAATAATAGCGAGTTTTCTCATCATTAGTGAACAGGGTTGCTATATCATTTAATTTAGTAAGATGTCATAATCCTTATCAGTAACAAAGATAGGTGAAGTAGCATAAGCATGATCATATTTCATTCTAGCATTCAGAGTTTTTGGTTTCAGCTTTGCTAATAATTTCTTAAGATCACTCCTGTCATTGCAAGCAAGAAAATCTCTAGCAGTTTCTTCATCCATAACATAGCCCTCAGGCACAATAGGTAATTCATATCTAGGGGGAGAATCTTCATCATCACTTTCATCAATATTATCTGTTTCAATATTTTATTCTCTCTAGCCCAAGCAAGTTGTTCATCAAGAAATTCACCAAGTGGCACAGTAGTATCAAGCATAGAAGTAGTTTCGTCATAAGTATCATGCATAGCAGAAGTGGCATCATCAATAACATGTGACATATCCGAATTAATAGCACAAGCAGGTCTAGGTGTCGCAAGCTTACTCAAAACATAAGGTGAATCAAGTGCAGAGCTAGATGGCAGTTCCTTACCTCCCCTCGTAGTTGAGGGATAAATCTTGGTTCTTGGATCTTTCAAGTTCTTCATAATGATAAGCAGATATAAATCCCAAGTTACTCAAAGAATAGAGCTATGCTCCCCGGCAATGGCACCAGAAAATAGTCTTGATAACCCACAAGTGTAGGGGATCGCAACAGTTTTCGAGGGTAGAGTATTCAACCCAAATTTATTGATTCAACATAAGGGGAGCCAAAGAATATTCTCAAGTATTAGCAGCCGAGTTGTCAATTCAACCACACCTGGAAACTTAATATCTGCAGCAAGGTATTTAGTAGCAAAGTAATATGATAGTAGTGGTAAAGGTAGCAAAAGTAATATTTTTGGTATTTTGTAGTGATGATAACAATAGCAACGGAAAAGTACATGAGCGAAGAACAATGTATGGAAAGCTCGTAGGCAATGGATTGGTGATAGAGAATTATGCCGGATGCAGTTCATCATGTAACAGTCATAACCTAGGGTGACACAGAACGAGCTCCAGTTCATCAATGTAATGTAGGCATGTATTCCGAATATAGTCATACATGCTTATGGAAAAGAACTTGCATGACATCTTTTGTCCTACCCTCCCGTGGCAGCGAGGTCCTATTGGAAACTAAGGGATATTAAGGCCTCCTTTTAATAGAGTACCGGACCAAAGCATTAACACATAGTGAATACATGAACTCCTCAAACTACGGTCATCACCGGGAGTGGTCCCGATTATTGTCACTTCGGGGTCGCCGGATCATAACACATAGTAGGTGACTATAGACTTGCAAGATAGGATCAAGAACTCTCATATATTGATGAAAACATAATACGTTCAGATCTGAAATCATGGCACTCGGGCCCTAGTGATAAGCATTAAGCATAGCAAAGTCATAGCAACATCAATCTCAGAACATAGTGGATACTAGGTATCAAACCTTAACAAAGCTAACTCGACTACATGATAAATCTCATCCAACCCATCACCGTCCAGCAAGCCTACGATGGAATTACTCACACACGGCGGTGAGCATCATGAAATTGGTGATGGAGGATGGTTGATGATGACGATGGCGACGGATTCCCCTCTCCGGAGCCCCGAACGGACTCCAGATCAGCCGTCCCGAGAGAGTTTAGGGCTTGGTGGCGGCTCCGTATTGTAAAACGCGATGAATCCTTCTCCTTGATTTTTTCCCCGAAAGTGAATATATGGAGTCAAGGTTGAGGTCGGTGGAGCGTCAGGGGGCCCATGAGGAAGGGGAGCGCGCCCCCACCCTCGTGGACATGTGGAGTCCTCCTTGACATGGATTCTTCTTCCAGTATTTTTTATATATTCCAAAATAATTATTCGTTGATTTTCAGGTCATTCTGAGAACTTTTATTTCTGCACAAAAATAACACCATGGCAATTCTGCTGAAAACAGCGTCAGTCCGGGTTAGTTCCATTCAAATCATGCAAGTTAGAGTCCAAAACAAGGGCAAAAGTGTTTGGAAAAGTAGATACGACGGAGACGTATCCGAAATCAATGCAAGAAAAAGGTATAAAAGCTGAAGATGTTAAGAATTTACCTCCTGTTGAAGAAATACATGGTCTTAATTCATCACCTGTTGAAGAAACACACGGTCTCGATAACCCGACATAGGTAGTAAAGGTAAATTCTCTCTATAGATATGATAAAGCTGGAATCGCTCCTGCTAAGTTTGCTAGCCAATGTTTGGATGAATTTGATAACTTTATGGTTAAGCAAGAAGATTTTAATGCTTATGTTGGTAGACAATTGAAACATAATGCTTATATGATTGAACACTTGAGTGATTATATGGCTAATGTTAAAGGTGAACTTAAACTTATTAGTAAACATGCTTCTATGGTTACCGCTCAAGTAGAACAAGTACTCAAAGCTCATAATGATTTGCTCAATGAATTAAACAATAAGAATAATGACTTTTCTATTAGAGTTGCCACTAGAGGGGGTAAAGTGACTCAGGAACCTTTGTATCCTGAAGGCCACCCTAAGAGAATTGAGCAAGATTCTCAGAGAACTAATGTAGATGCACCTAGTCCTTCTACGAGGAAGAAAAAGAAAAATGTTAGGACTTTGCATGCTTCTAGTGAACATGTTATTGACACACCTAAGAATCCCAATGATATTTCTATCTCCGATGCTGAAACACAAGATGGTAATGAACATGAACCTAGTGATAATGTTAATGATGATGTTCATGTTGATGCTCAACCTAGCAATGACAATGATGTAGAGACTGAACCTGCTGTTGATCTTGATAACCCACAATCAAAGAATCACCGTTATGATAAGAGAGACTTTGTTGCTAGGAAGCATGGTAAGGAAAGAGAACCATGGGTTCAGAAACCCATGCCTTTTCCTCCTAAACCATCCAAGAAAAAGGATGATGAAGATTTTGAGCGCTTTGCTGAAATGATTAGACCTATCTTTTTGCGTATGCATTTGACTGATATGCTTAAAATGAATCCTTATGCTAAATATATGAAGGAAATGGTTACAAATAAGAGAAAGATACCGGAAGCTGAAATTTCCAAAGGGTGGAATACCAAAGAAACTTGGAGATCCAGGAGTACCAACTATACCATGCTCCATTAAAAGAAACTATGTTAAAACTGCTTTATGTGATCTTGGAGCCGGTGTTAGTGTTATGCCTCTCTCCTTATATCGTAGACTTGATTTGAATAAGTTGACACACACTGAAATATCTTTGCAGATGGATGATAAATCAACTGCTATACCTGTCGGTATTTGTGAGGATGTGCCTGTTGTGGTTGCAAACGTTACTATTTTAACGGACTTTGTTATTCTTGATATTCCCAAGGAAGATAATATGTCTATTATTCTTGGAAGACCCTTTTTGAATACTGCAGGGGCTGTTATTGATTGCACCAAAGGCAATGTCACTTTTCATGTTAATGGTAATGAGCATACGATACACTTTCCGAGGAAATAACCTCAAGTCCACAGTATCAATTCTATTGGAAAAATTTCAACAATCACTATTGGAGGTTTTGAATTTTCTCTTCCTACTGTCAAGAAGAAATACGATATTCTTATTGTTGGGGACATGCATATCCCCGTTGAGGTAACGTATTGTTATTCGAAAATTCTCCGGCTTCATGTTATTCGAAATGAGTTTGTTAACAAGACCTCATTTTGCTTTTTGTTATTTATATTAAATAAAGCACAATTCTACGGATTCCTTTTGATGAGCATGAGATGGATGAATCTAGAAAACACAACTCTCTGTACCCTCCTTTTACTTTCTGTTATTTATATTAAATAAAGCAAAAATAGTATTTTCTGTCTGTTTTCTGAATTACCCATGCAATAAAAAATACCCCAAAAATAAAAGTTCTCCAAATGCCTTGAAAATTAAATATGATATTTTCTAGAATATTTGAGAATATCTGGCACCGAGAACACACCAGGGGGAGCAAGCACCTGGCCAAGAGGGTCCAGGGCGCGCCCACCCCCTGGGCGCGCCCCTACCTCGTGGGCCCATGGTGGCTCCCCTTCACTTATTCCAGCCACCACACACTCCTTCCTCCCCCAAAAAAAATCACCAACCAGCTCAAACCCGAGTTCTAGCTCATCTTGCTGCCATTTTTGACCTCCTTGCTCAAAGCTCCATTCACAAAATTGCTTTAGGGGATTGTTCTTTGGTATGTGACTCCTCCAATGGTCCAATTAGTTTTTGTTCTAGTACTTTATTCATTGCAAATTTTTGCTGCTTAGGTGACCCTGTTCTTGAGCTTGCATGTCAAATTTATATGGTCAAAAGTAGTTTTAATGCATGATATAGCCTCTAGGCACTTGTAGGAGTAGTTGCTATCAATTTTGTTGAGTTTGGTTCACTTTTATTTTGAGATACTAAAAATTTCAGAAATTTTTCAGAGGAAGAAATATGTTTAGGAAAATGTACCAAGGTGGTTCTTCAAGGAAGCAAGGACCCAGACCCGCAATATGCGATGCCCACCAAGAGAAGCTCAAGTGCGGCCTTGTGAATGGCCGTCAGAGGACTTCATGATTTTAGCAGGAATCAAGGAGGAATTTGAAGCATATCTGCGTAATGCTGATCTTGAGAGCTTCGAGGCAGATAAGTGCCGTCAATACTATCACCTAATTGATTCCTTTGTGAGAAGGTTCAAATTTTCATCTTCACGTAATTCTCACACTGTCCTGTTTGATCTTTATGATAAATATTATACAATGAACTTAGAAGATTTTACCACTGCTTGTAAACTTCCATAGTGGGGTGATGTTAGTGAACCTCGCAAATCTGTATTTAGAGATTTTCTTGCTAGTATAACTGTGGGGGAATCTAGAGATGTAACACAAGCCACCATAGGGAGCATTCATTTTTTTGATATACATTATTTTGCTCTCTTCATAGGAAGGTGCATAAACAGTAAAGATGAAGCATGTCACATGTGTGTACCTGATCTCAGCGTTCTCAGGAGCGCTATTTTAGGAGATAAACAATACAACTTGGGGGCTATTGTTGCACGCATGTTGCATAATAATCGTATTCATGGATATTTCTTTGGTGGAATTTATGCAACTCGTATAGCTAACTTTCTTGAGATACCCATACGTGGGTATGATATTGAGTTGCCTCCTGCTTATTTAGATTATGATGCTATGGTTCGTCATCAGTTTGTTGAGAGGACCGATCAGTTCCTCCAGTACCGACTAATCTTTGACAGAAGACGCACCTATCATGTCACTCTCCCTACTCCTACTTTCTTTCACTTTCAGGCAAATGGGAGATATCTTATAACCAGGGAGGAGGCAACCGAGTACGAGAGGAGGGCGAAGACAGCTCGCCTCCAAGCTGCAGCTCATCAGGCAATTGTCGTTGTATCTCAGTACGACCCCAACTACAACTTTGGATATCCGCCAGGCTAGCCGTGGCCATAGACCAACTTAGGCCAAAAGCCTAAGCTTGGGGGAGTACGTATCTCTCACCGACATTACATTCATATTCACACACTCATGCTAGTTTTCGGTGCTCATACTTTTTCACTATATCATCCATGCTAGTTTATTTCCCTTTTTATGTTTTCTTCTTGTGTGTTTGAAAAAACCTTAAGAAAAACCAAAAAAATTAGTTGTAGCTTTTAGCTAGTTTACTTTCTTGCTAGTAGTAGTTAAAAGAAAACCCAAAAAGATTTCCTGTTCTTCTTTTGCTTGTTGACAACTTTCCCGTGTAAATAGTTTTACTTCTTTTCTTTTCTTTGGGGGTCGATAGGAGAAGACCATGATGAAATTGTTGAAGTGGCTCTCATATGCATTATTGTTGATCTAACAAAGAGCCCACATTACAAAATCAACATAGCCTTTACGATATTTATGTTCATGGTGCATTATATCCTACTCATGCTTGCATTCGGTGTTGATTAATTTTAATGCATGTTCATGACTGTTGTCGCTCTCTAGCTGGTCGCTTCCCAATCTTTTTCTAGTCTTCACCTGTACTAAGCGGGAATACTGCTTGTGCATCCAACTCCATAAACCCCAAAGTTGTTCCATATGAGTCCACCATACCTACCTATATACGGTATCTACCTGCCGTTCCAAGTAAATTTGTATGTGCCAAACTCTAAACCTTCAAATAAACATTCTGTTTTGTATGCTTGAATAGCTCATGTATCAACTAGGTCTGTCTGTATCTTCCATGCTAGGCGGGTTATTCTCAAGAGGAGTGGACTCCGCTCCTCACTCACGAGAACATGGCTGGTAACCGGGATGCCCAGTCCCATGTTTTATGCAAATGAAATCAAAATATCTGCAAACAAACTCCCCCAGGATTGTTGTTAGTTGGAGGCACTCGTTGTTTCGATCAAGCCATGGATTGATGCTTGTTGGTGGAGGGGGAGTATAAACTTCACCATTCTGTTTGGGAACCGCCTATAATGTGTGTAGCATGGAAGATATCGATTTCTCTCGGTTGTTATGTTGACAATGAAAGTATACTGCTCAAAATATTATTCATATCTATTTCAAAACTGACCTCTAGCGCCTCTACAAATCCCTGCTTCCCTCTGCGAAGGGCCTATCTATTTACTTTTATGCTGAGTCATCATCCTCTTATTAAAAAGCACCAGTTGGAGAGCACCACTGTCATTTGCATCCATTATTGTTAGTTTACATTGAGTATGACTTGACTGGACCTCTTTTACCATGAATTACAATGTCTAGTCAGTCCTTGATCTTTAAAGGTGCTCTGCATTTATGTTTTGCGGTCTCAGAAAGAGCTAGCGAGATACCATCTTTTCATATCATATCATGATTATTTTGAGAAAGTGTTGTCATCCGAGATTTATTATTATTGCTCGCTAGTTGATTATGCCATTGATATGAGTAAACATGTGATCTAAGTGTTATTGTGAATATGGCTAGTCATAATCTTTGCTGAAAACTTGAATGTTGGCTTTACATATTTACAACCACAAGAGCAAACAGAGTTTGTAAAAGTTTTTCTTTATCACTTTCAGTTTATCAACTGAATTGCTTGAGGACAAGCAAAGGTTTAAGCTTGGGGGAGTTGATACGTCTGTGTCGTATCTACTTTTCCAAACACTTTTGCCCTTGTTTTGGACTCTAACGTGCATGATTTGAATGGAACTAACCCGGACTGACGTTGTTTTCAGCAGAATTGCCATCGTGTTATTTTTGTGCAGAAATAGAAGTTCTCGAAATGACCTGAAAATCAACGGAGAATTATTTTGGAATATATAAAAAATACTGGAAGAAAGATCCACGTCAGGGGGCCCACCACCTGTCCACGAGGGTGGGGGGCGCGCCCTACCCCACTAGGCGCGCCCCCTGCCTCGTGGGCCCCCTAACGCTCCACCGACCTCAACCTTGACTCCATATATTTGATACGTCTCCAATGTATCTATAATTGTTGATTGCTCCATGCTATATTATCTACTATTTTAGACATTATTGGGCTTTATTTTCCACTTTTATATTATTTTTGGGACTAACCTATTAACCGGAGGCCCAACCCAGAATTGCTGTTTTTTTTGCCTGTTTTATGGTTTCGAAGAAAAGGAATATCAAACGGAGTCCAAACGGAATGAAACCTTCGGAAACGTGATTTTCTCATCAGATAAGATCCAGGAGACTTGGACCCTCCGTCAAGAAAGCCACGAGGTGGTCACGAGGGTAGGGAGCGCCCCCCTAGGGCGCGCCCCTGCCTCGTGGGCCCCTCGAAGCTCCACCGATGTACTTCTTCCTCCTATATATATCTACGTACCCCCAAACGATCGGGGACGGAGCCAAAAACCTAATTCCAGCGTCGCAACTTTCTGTATCCACAAGATCCCATCTTGGGGCCTGTTCCGGAGCTCTGTCGGAGGGGGCATCGATCCCGGAGGGCTTCTACATCATCATTCAAGCCCCTCCAATGAAGTGTGAGTAGTTTACTTCAGACCTACGGGTCCATGGCTAGTAGCTAGAGGGCTTCTTCTCTCTTTTTGGATCTCAATACAATGTTCTCCCCCTCTCTTGTGGAGATCTATTCGATGTAATCTTCTTTTTGCGGTGTGTTTGTTGAGACTGATGAATTATGGGTTTATGATCCAGTCTATCTATGAATAATATTTGAATCTTCTCTGAATTTTTTTATGTATGATTGGTTATCTTTGCAAGTCTCTTCGAATTATCAGTTTGGTTTGGCCTTCTAGATTGGTTGTTCTTGCCATGGGAGAAGTTCTTAGCTTTGGGTTCAATCTTGCGGTGTCCTTTCCTAGTGACAGAAGGGGCAGCAAGGCACGTATTGTATTGTTGCCATCGAGGATAACAAGACGGTTTTTTATCATATTACATGAAATTATCCCTCTACATCATGTCATCTTGTTTAAGCCATTACTCTATTTTTAACTTAATACTCTAGATGCATGCTGGATACCGGTCGATGAGTGGAGTAATAGTAGTAGATGCACAATCCTTTCGGTCTACTTGTCTCGGACATGATGCCTATATACATGATCATACCTAGATATTCTCATAACTATGCTCAATTCTGTCAATTGCTCAACAGTAATTTGTTCACTCACCGTAGAATACTTATGCTCTTGAGAGAAGCCACTAGTGAAACTTATGGCCCCCGTGTCTCTTTCTCATCATATCAATCTCCATCACTTTATTATTGCTTTGCTTTTACTTTATTTACTTTGCATCTTTATACCAAAAATACCAAAAATATTATTTATCATCTCTATCAGATCTCACTTTCGTAAGTGACCATGAAGGGATTGACCACCCCTAAGCGCGTTGGTTGCGTTGAGCTATTGTTTTTGTGTAGGTACGAGGGACTCGAGCGTAGCCTCCTACTGGATTGATACCTTGGTTGTCAAAAACTGAGGGAAATACTTGCGCTACTTTGCTGCATCATCCCTTCCTCTTCGGGGAAATCCAACGCAGTGCTCAAGAGGTAGCAAGAAGAATTTCTGGCGCCGTTGCCGGGGAGTCTGCGCAAAAGTCAACATACCAAGTACCCATCACAATCCCTATCTCCCGCATTACATTATTTGCCATTTTCCTCTCGTTTTCCTGTCCCCCACTTCACCCTTGCCGTTTTATTCGCCCTCTCTCTCTATCCTCCATCTCTATTTGCCTCTTTTTTGCCTGTTTGCTTTTTGTTTGCTCGTGCGTTAGTTTGCTTGTTTGTCGCGATGGCTCAAGATAATACTAGATTGTGTGACTTCACCAATACAAATAATAATGATTTCCTTAGCACTCCGATTGCTCCTCTTACCGATGTTGAATCTTGTGAAATTAATACTGCTTTGTGAATCTTGTCATGCAAGATCCGTTCTCCGGCCTTCCTAGTGAAGATGCCGCTACCCATCTTAATAGCTTCGTTGATTTGTGTGACATGCAAAAGAAGAAAGGTGTCGATAATGATATTGTTAAATTGAAGCTATTTCCTTTTTCGCTTAGAGATCGTGCTAAAGCTTGGTTTTCGTCTTTGCCTAAAAGTAGTATTGATTCTTGGAACAGGTGCAAAGATGCTTTTATCTCTAAATATTTTCCTCCCGCTAAGATCATCTCTCTTAGAAACGATATTATGAATTTTAAACAACTTGATCATGAACATGTTGCACAAGCTTGGGAGAGAATGAAATTAATGATACGTAATTGCCCTACTCATGGTTTGAATTTGTGGATGATTGTTCAAAATTTTTATGCCAGATTGAATTTTGCTTCTAGAAATCTTTTAGATTCGGCCGCGGGAGGCACTTTTATGGAAATCACTTTAGGAGAAGCTACTAAACTCCTAGATAATATTATGGTTAATTATTCTCAATGGCATACTGAAAGATCTACTAAAAAGGTGCATGCGATAGAATAAATTAATGTTTTGAGTGGAAAGATGGATGAACTTATGAAAATATTTGCTAATAAGAGTGTTTCTTCTGATCCTAATGATGTGCCCTTGTCTACTTTGATTGAGAATAATAATGAATCTTTGGATGTGAATTTTGTTGGTAGGAGCAATTTTGGTAACAACGCGTATAGAGGAAATTTCAACCCTAGGCCTTATCCTAGTAATCCCTCTAATAATTATGGTAATTCCTACAACAATTCTTATGGAAATTATAATAAGATGCCCTCTGATTTTGAATCTAATATTAAAGAATTTATTTCTTCGCAAAAGAATTTTAATGCTATGATTGAAGAAAAATTGCTTAAGATTGATGATTTGGCTAGGAACGTTGATAGAATTGCTCTTGATGTTGATTCTTTGAAACTTAGATCTATTCCACCTAAGCATGATATCAATGAGTCTCTCAAAGCCATGAGAATTTCCATTGACGAGTGCAAAGAAAGAACCGCTAGGATGCGTGCTAAGAAAGATGCCTTTATAAAAGTATGTTCTTCTAGTTCCTACGAAAATAATGATGAAGATCTAAAAGTTATTGATGTGTCCCCTATTAAATCTTTGTTTTGCAATATGAATCTTGATAATGATGGGACTGAATATGATCCACCTTTACCTAGAAGGCGTTCTAAGAATTCGGAATTTGTTGATCTTGATGCTAAATTTGGTAAAAGTGGGATTAAAGAAATTAAAACCCTAGATGTTGCTAAACCGACTATTATGGATTTCAAGGATTTTAACTATGAAAATTTCTCTTTGATTGATTGTATTTCCTTGTTGCAATCCGTGCTAAAATCTCCTCACGCTTATAGTCAAAATAAAGCGTTTACTAAACATATCGTTGATGCCTTGATGCAATCTTATGAAGAAAAAGTTGAATTGGAAGTTTCTATCCCTAGAAAACTTTATGATGAGTGGGAACCTACTATTAAATTTAAAATTTAAAATTATGAGTTTCATGCTTTGTGTGATTTGTGTGCTAGTGTCTCTACTATTCCCAAAACTTTGTGTGATTTACTAGATTTCCGTGATTTTGATGATTGCTCTCTAAACTTGCATCTTGCGGATTCCACTATTTAGAAACCTATGGGAAGAATTAATGATGTTCTTATTGTTGCAAATAGGAATTATGTGCCCGTATATTTTATCGTTCTTGATATAGATTGCAATCCTTCTTGCCCTATTATTCTTGGTAGACCTTTCCTTAGAATGGTTGGTGGAATTATTGATATGAAGGAAGGGAATATTAGATTTCAATTTCCATTAAAAAGGGCATGGAACACTTTCCTAGAAAGAAAATATAATTACCATATGCATCTATCATGAGAGCCACTTATGGATTGCCTACCAAAGATGGTAATACCTAGATCTATTCTTGCTTGTTATGCCTAGCTAGGGGCGTTAAACGATAGCGCTTGTTGGGAGGAAACCCAATTTTATTTTTATTCCTTGCCTTTTTCTCCTGTTTAGTAATAAATAAATTATTTAGCCTCTGTTTTGGTTGTGTTTTTTGTGTTTAATTAGTGTTTGTGCCAAGTAGAACCGTTGGGAAGACTTGGGGAAAGTCTTGTTGAACTTGCTGTAAAAAACAGAAACTTTAGCGCTCACGAGAACTGCTGTCATTTTATTTGGAAAGTGATATTTAGTTAATTCTTTTTGCATATGATTAATATATAAATGCATCACTTCCAGCAATTTATTTTAGAATTTTTGGGGTTCCATATCTTGCGCTAGCTACAGATTACTAGACTGTTCTGTTTTTGACAGATTCTGTTTTTCGTGTGTTGTTTTCTTATTTTGATGAATCTATGGCTAGTAAAATAGTTTATAATCCATTGGGAAGTTGGAATACATTAGGTATAACACCAATATAAATAAATAAGGAGTTCATTACAGTACCTTGAAGTGGTCTTTTGTTTTCTTTCGCTAACGGAGCTCACGAGATTTTCTACTTTAAGTTTTGTGTTGTGAAGTTTTCAAGTTTTGGGTAAAGATTTGATGGATTATGGAACAAGAAGTGGCAAGAACCTAAGCTTGGGGATGCCCATGGAACCCCCAAGATAATCTAAGGTCACCTAAAAGCCAAAGCTTGGGGATGCCCCGGAAGGCATCCCCTCTTTCGTCCATTCTATCGGTAACTTTACTTGGAGCTATATTTTTATTCACCACATGATATGTGTTTTGTTGGAGCGTCTTTTATGATTTGAGTCTTTGCTTATTAGTTTACCACAATCATCCTTGCTGTACACACCTTTTGAGAGAGCCATACATGATTTGGAATTTGATAGAATACTCTATGTGCTTCACTTATATCTTTTTAGTTTTATAATTTTGCTCTAGTGCTTCACTTATATCTTTTAGAGCACGGTGGTGGATTTGTTTTATAGAAACTATTGATCTCTCATGCTTCCCTTAGATTATTTTGAGAGTCTTAATAGCATGGTAATTTTTTTTAAAATCCTAATATGCTTGGTATGCAAGATTAATAATAAAACTTTCTTATGAGTGTGTTGAATACTAAGAAAAGTTTGATGCTTGATGTGTTTTGAGATACGGAGGTAATAATATCAAAGTCATGCTAGTTGAGTAGTTGTGAAATTGAGAAATACTTGTGTTGAGGTTTGCAAGTCCTGTAGCATGCACGTATGGTAAACGTTATGCAGCAAATTTGAAACATGAGGTGTTATTTGATTGTCTTCCTTATGAGTGGCGGTCGGGGACGAGCGATGGTCTTTTCCTACCAATCTATCCCCCTAGGAGCATGCGCGTAGTGCCGAGGTTTTTGATGACTTGTAGATTTTGGCAATAAGTATGTGAGTTCTTTATGACTAATGTTGAGTCCATGGATTATACGCACTCTCACCTTTCCATCCTTGCTAGCCTCTTCGGTACCGTGCATTGCCCTTTCTCACATTGAGAGTTGGCGCAAACTTCGCCGGTGCATCCAAACCCCGTGATATGATACGCTCTTTCACACATAAACCTCCTTATATCTTCCTCAAAACAGCCACCATACCTACCTATTATGGCATTTCCATAGCCATTCCGAGATATATTGCCATGCAACTTTCATCATTCCGTTCATCATGACACATTCATCATTGTCATATTGCTTAGCATGATCATGTAGTTGACATAGCATTTGTGGAAAAGACTCTTGGTTCATTGCATATCCCGGTACACCGCCGGAGGCATTCACATAGAGTCATATTTGTTCTAGTATCGAGTTGTAATCATTGAGTTGTAAATAAATAGAAGTGTGATGATCATCATTATTAGAGCATTGTCCCAAGTGAGGAATAAAAAAAAGAGAAAGGCCATAAAAAAGAGAAGGCCCAAAAAAAAGAGAAAGGCCATAAAAAAGAGAAGGCCCAAAAAATGAGAGAAAAAGAGAGAAGGGACAATGTTACTATCCTTTTACCACACTTGTGCTTCAAAGTAGCACCACGACCTTCATAGTAGAGAGTCTCTCATTTTATCACTTTCATATACTAGTGGGAAATTTTCATTATAGAACTTGGCTTGTATATTCCAACAATGGGCCTCCTCAAGTGCCCTAGGTCTTCGTGAGCAAGCAAGTTGGATGCACACCCACTAGTTTCTTTTGTTGAGCTTTCATACATTTATAGCTCTAGTGCATCTGTTGCATGACAATCCCTACTCCTTGCATTAACATCAATCGGTGGGCACCTCCATAGCCCATTGATTAGCCTCGTTGATGTGAGACTTTCTCCTTTTTTGTATTCTCCACATAACCCCCCTCATTCTATTCTATTCCACCCATAGTGCTATGTCCATGACTCGCGCTCATATATTGCGTGAAAGTTTATAGGTTTGAGATTACTAAAGTATGAAACAATTGCTTGGCTTGTCATCGGGGTTGTGCATGATGATATCATTCTTGTGTGACGAAAATGAAACATGACTAAACTATATGATTTTGTAGGGATGAACTTTCTTTTGCCATGTTATTTTGAGAAGACATAATTGCTTAGTTAGTATGCTTGAAGTATTATCATTTTTATGTCAATATGAACTTTTGTCTTGAATCTTTCGGATCTGAATATTCATACCACAATTAAGAAGAATTACATTAAAATTATGCCAAGTAGCACTCCGCCTCAAAAATTTTGTTTTTATCATTTACCTACTCGAGGACGAGCATGAATTAAGCTTGGGGATGCTTGATACGTCTCCAACGTATCTATAATTTTTGATTGCTACATGCTATATTATCTACTGTTTTAGACATTATTGGGCTTTATTTTCCACTTTTATATTATTTTTGGGACTAACCTATTAACCGGAGGCCCAACCCAGAATTGCTGTTTTTTTGCCTGTTTTAGGGTTTCAAAGAAAAAGAATATCAAACGCAGTGCAAATGGAATGAAACCTTCGGAAACGTGATTTTCTCATCAGATAAGATCCAGGAGACTTGGACCCTCCGTCAAGAAAGCCACGAGGTGGTCACGAGGGTAGGGGGCGCCCCCCTAGGGCGCGCCCCCTGCCTCGTGGGCCCCTCGAAGCTCCACCGACGTACTTCTTCCTCCTATATATATATATCCACGTACCCCCAAACGATCGGGGAAGGAGCCAAAAACCTAATTCCACCGCCTCAACTTTCTGTATCCATGAGATCCCATCTTGGGGCCTGTTCCGGAGCTCCGCCGGAGGGGGCATCGATCACGGAGGGCTTCTACATCATCATCCAAGCCCCTCCGATGAAGTGTGAGTAGTTTACTTCAGACCTATGGGTCCATAGCTAGTAGCTATATGGCTTCTTCTCTCTTTTTGGATCTCAATACAATGTTCTCCCCCTCTCTTGTGGATATCTATTCAATGTAATCTTCTTTTTGCGGTGTGTTTGTTGAGACCGATGAATTGTGGGTTTATGATCCAGTCTATCTATGAATAATATTTGAATCTTCTCTGAATTCTTTTATGTATGATTGGTTATCTTTGCAAGTCTCTTAGAATTATCAGTTTGGTTTGGCCTACTAGATTGGTTCTTGCCATGGGAGAAGTGCTTAGCTTTGGGTTCAATCTTACGGTGTCCTTTCCCAGTGACAGAAGGGGCAGCAAGGCACGTATTGTATTGTTGCCATCGAGGATAACAAGATGGTTTTTTTACCATATTGCATGAAATTATCCCTCTACATCATGTCATCTTGCTTAAGGCGTTACTCTATTTTTAACTTAATACTCTAGATGCATGCTGGATACCGGTCGATGAGTGGAGTAATAGTAGTAGATGCATAATCGTTTCGCTCTACTTGTCTCGGACGTGATTCCTATATACATGATCATACCTAGATATTCTCATAACTATGCTCAATTTTGTCAATTGCTCAATAGTAATTTGTTCACCCACCGTAGAATACTTATGCTCTTGAGAGAAGCCACTAGTGAAACCTATGCCCCCGGGTCTCTTTCTCATCATATCAATCTCCATCACTTTATTATTGCTTTGCTTTTACTTTATTTACTTTGCATCTTTATACCAAAAATACCAAAAATATTATTTATCAACTCTATCAGATCTCACTTTCGTAACTCACCGTGAAGGGATTGACAACCCCTAAGCGCGTTGGTTGCGTTGAGCTATTGTTTTTGTGTAGGTACGAGGGACTCGAGCGTAGCCTCCTACTGGATTGATACCTTGGTTCTCAAAAACCGAGGGAAATACTTATGCTACTTTGCTGCATCATCCCTTCCTCTTCGGGGAAATCCAACGCAGTGCTCAAGAGGTAGCAATATTCACTTACGGGGAGGAAAAAGCAGAGAGAAGGATTCATCGCGTTTTACGATACGGAGATGCCACCAAGCCCTAAACTCTCTCGGGGGGGGGGGCTGATCTGGAGTCCATTCGGGGCTCCAGAGAGGGGAATCCGTCGCCATCGTCATTATCAACCTTCCTCCATCACCAATTTCATGATGCTCACCGCCGTGTGTGAGTAATTCCATCATAGGCTTGCTGGACGGTGATGGGTTGGATGAGATTTATCATGTAATCGAGTTAGTTTTGTTAGGGTTTGATCCCTAGTATCCACTATGTTCTGAGATTGATGTTGCTATCACTTTGCTATGCTTAATGCTTGCCACTAGGGCCCTAGTGCCATGATTTCAGATCTGAACCTATTATGTTTTCATGAACATATGTGAGTTCTTGATCCTATCTTGCAAGTCTATAGTCACCTATTATGTGTTATGATCCGTTAACCCCGAAGTGACAATAATCGGGACCATTACCGGTGATGACTATAGTTTGAGGAGTTCATGTATTCACTATGTGTTAATGCTTTGGTCTGGTACTCTATTAAAAGGAGGCCTTAATATCCCTTACTTTCCAATAGGACCCCGCTGCCACGGGAGGGTAGGACAAAAGATGTCATGCAAGTTCTTTTCCATATGCACGCATGACTATATTCAGAATACATGCCTACATTAAATTGATGAACTAGAGCTAGTTCTGTGTCACCCTTTGTTATAATTGTTGCATGATCGATCGCATCCGACATAATTCTCCATCACAGATCCAATGCCTACGAGCTTTTCATATATTGTTCTTCGCTTATTTACTTTTCCGTTGCTACTATTACAATCACTACAAAACCCAAAAATATTACTTTGCTACTAAACACTTTGCTGCAGATATTAAGTTTTCGGGTGTGGTTGAATTGAGAACTCAGCTGCTAATACTTGAGAATATTCTTTGGCTCCCCTTGTGTCGAATCAATAAATTTGGGTTGAATACTCTACCCTCAAAAACTGTTGTGATCCCTTATACTTGTGGGTTATCAAGTGAGTCCGAAAATCGACAGGTGTGGATAGGGTGGTGCAGAGATTGCTGAAGTTGTTCATCGGTGGGGGCTTAGAAGGATGGTCAGGGGCCGTGACCAACACAATGGTAGAGGAAGGGCATGGAAGCGCTGCCGGCAGTGGGTGGTCGACACTGGCGGTTAGTGTTATGCTGGGAGGCAGCGCAAGAGGAAGATGAATGTGGAAGAAGATGAACAGTGGCGGACGCGATCTTGGTCATTGGATGGAGATCTGGCGGCTCCAAAAAAGTGTCTTACACCAATTGTTTCACTCGACTTGCAGATATCTGGTTCCCAAAAAACCATCATACATGCGACAATTGTAAAAGCCCTACCCCTCGGTTATAGTAGGAGTCCACCTCTCAGAAGTGAAAGAATCCTCCTAAAAAATTTCTTGGGTCTTAGATGTTAACGAGTCATCATCAACATTCTGAAACAAAAAGACTAAAGTACTTGGTTGACCCTTACATGAAAAAGCACATGGTGAAGCAGCGCTAGAATAAACTGCCGAAGGAATGCTAGGTTAGTCTTCTACCCAAGAACACGTGTTGTTCAGCAACCAAGGGTTCTCAGGGAAGCTTTCATGAATGTCTGTCGATGAACTACGATGACAAGTTGTATGATCCATTCTTTCCATTCGGCTTTGGCCCCACCACCAATCCAGCAGATCGCAACTAGGAGTGGTTGAGTTTCTTTTCAACTGTGTGAGATTAATTAGTGAGTGAGTGAGTGGGAACTGAAATAAACGAGGAGGATTTTGACCACATACCCGTGTAAGCTTGTTACAAACTTCCTCCGATGAACTTGAAATCTATATTGGTGCTAAATTTTGTTTGTCTCAAATTCCTAATTTCTTGAGTTGGTTCTATGATTCCCTTTCAAAGACAGAGTGCCAATGTTGAGTCATTTGCCTCGCGCTCGCAAACCGACAGCAATGCTCTATGCTTCCTCCATAATACAAGACATCATGCATGTGACAATTGCAAAAGCCTTACCCCTAAGTTTACAATAGCCAGTAGGAGTCCACCTCGCTTTCTTATGAAAAGAGAAAAAAGTGAAAGAATTATCTAACAGTTTGCTTGAACCATAAAGGTTAAGGAGAAATCATTAACTTTCGTGAAAGGACTTCAAAAAATCCAAAAAAGAAGCATTAAAGCAGTAGACAGTCCCTTTCATGAAAAAAAACCACACGGCAGAGTAATGCTAGAGAAAATTGTTTTTTATTGCGATCTTCTATTATTTTCTACTGCATTGGTTTCTCATTCTTGTTATTGCTTGCTTGACGGCATGGAGGCATGGGCGTCAATCACTTGTTTGGCTACCAGGATGTAACATCCCAAATTCTCAATTTGCAATGTTATACATAGATCATTCTTGCATATCATATTTTATTGCATTTCGTCTCAAGATCCTCGAAATCCTAAGCAACTCAAGGACCCTCGGAGAGATTGGGGATTTCCCCGGTTTTCAAATTTGATTTTATCAAATTTTGGAACGAGGATTTTGGTTTTAATTATTTTCTCTCCGAAAAATATTTCACATTAAAATATATGAGAGGAGATAATATGACTTCTCCAAAATAAATGAAATATGGGAGGAAAAATATTAAAATCAAATATTTGTTTTTATTTGGATTTTATTGCAATTTTATTTCCATTAGAAAAATTGCACGTTTTTCAAAGTTGCATTTTAGGGCCAAGAAAATGTTCATCTGGTTCTAAATATTTTATTTAGACAGTAAAAATTTGTTTTGGCATTTTTAGATTTTTATTTTATTTTCTAGGATTTTATTTTCTGTTCAGCGGAATTGTTTTTTTAAAAAAAAATCGCGCAGTGGCTAGCTGGGCCGAAGCCCAGCCGTCGGCCCGCTTCCCTGCGCGCCGTCTCCCCTAGGAGACCGAGCCGCCGCTGCCTCGGACAAGGAGTCCGGCCGGGACTCCTCCTCGCTGCCGCCTTGGCCCCTCCCCCAAGCCGCTGCCCCCCTCCTTTAAATACCCCGCCACCGCCACCGCCACCACCACCCACCCCGCCGCCGCAGCCGCGCCCGCAGTCGCGCCTCTGCCACACCTCGTCGCCGCCGCTGCTCCTACGTCGCGCCGCCGCTGCTGCTGCGCCTCGCCGCCGCCCCACCCCGCGCCGGAGCCGCCCGTCACGCCGGACTTCGCCGAAGGTAGAACCGTTCATTTTTTTAAAAACCTGGTTCGGTTTTTTTTAAAAACCTAGTTTGGTTTTTTAGAAACCTTAGTTTTTTTGGATAGATTGGTTCGCCGGTTTTTCCCGGTTCTTCTCTTTAGCGGACGTTCGACCATACGGGTTTTCGCCCGTTAGTAACAGACAACGAACGCTCGTTCGTTATCCTGTTCGTTAGTCTTCTTTTATCGGATTTTTCTGCGATTATTTCTGATCGCGATTTCTGATCCGATCTTTGTTCTAGTTTATATTTTCGCTCATTTGTCGGAATCAGGCGATTCAAGCACCTAGATCTTCGTCTCGAGACCCTCTTTCTATTTAACCAACTTGAACAAGCTTTTGGTACTGTAAAATTTGACCTTAGTCCAGATTAATAAATGGATCTTGTTTCTTTCGCAGTTTGAGTTTCGTTGCTCTATTTGATTTGATTCTTTTTGCTAACCGGAGTTCTTAAGTTGAAATTTCTGGTAGATCTTCTTATTTGAGTTTTACCCGTGTTTCTTTGCTTGTTTGATTGTGTATGCTATTGTTTGTTTGCGATAGAATTCCTGGAGTGCAAAGCGTGTTATTTGGAGTCCCTAGGTTTCGCGGATCCTCAGCAGGGCAAGTAAAACTTTGATCATATCCCTTTATCACCCAGTTTTTATGCATTAGTTCCAATCCTCAAACATTGCATGGTTAGGATGTCATTAACCCGTGGGTTGGGAAGTAGTTGATGAGGTAGAACCTATTGCCCTGTTATATTCAAACCTTGGGAGTTACTCATACGAATTGCTTATACTGCTATGCTATGCTCGTAGACGTGGTTTGGGTGAGTGAAATCCATGACAGATGTGAGATTGTTAAACAATGGTTTAACTTAAGTGGCAACTTGAATACACATCTGGGTGGATTGAGGCACCTGGAGTACCCAGTGTTGCCTGTATTTTTGGAGATCTCGGGGTTCCGTGTGATTTTCCTATGGACCGCCACCCAGGCTTAAAGGGAATTGAGATGATTCATGCTAGTAACTTCCATGTGCAACCACAAGCTATTATGGGCTCTAGCATAGTTGAGTAAGTTACGTGAAACTCTTGAAGAGGTGGATCAGCAGGTAGTGGGTTGTAGGTTTGGTATGGTCTGCCCAGAGTAGTGAGATAATGTTTCTGAAAGACCGTGTCTCAGTCATCCGTTTCTCAAACATCATGTAGTGCAAGAAATTCAACGGAGGCGATCGAGTCTTGTGGGGAAAAGTGCGCAAACCTCTGCAGAGTGTACAATCTAATCATGGTTAGCCATGTCCTGGGTTATGGACATCATGAGTATCTAGTACTTGGAGTATCTTAAGTATCTCATCAATTTTAACTTAATACTGTTGGGTTGATAACTACTCTAATTGGGATTGAGTTGGAGGAACCTTCCCAATGATGTTTCAACTACCATGATAGTTAAATTATAATCTATTCCTTTGTTGTAGGGAAAAATTGGCTTTTCGCAAAAACTATAACCATAGAGCTTTCCACCAGCCAAATATGCATGTAGTGACAGCATTATTCTGTTCTAGCTCTACTGTGTTACTTTGCCAGCATATTCCATGTGCTGACCCGTTTTCGGGCTGCAACGTATTATGTTGCAGACTTTTCAGACGAGGAGTAAGGTTCGTTAGGTCGTTGCCGTGTAGCTTAGCTATGCTGTTGGAGTTGATGGACTCATTTTATCTTCCAAGCCTTCCGCTATTATCGTATTAGATGGCCTTAAGCCATATTTATTGTAATAAGTTCTCTTTGGAGACATTTGATTTAATAAGTGTGTGATTGCTACTCTGTTATAAATCCTCGAGTACTGTGTGTGTCAGCATTACCGATCCAGGGATGACACTGAAGCATAGAGACTTGACCGTTTGAGGTCAGGTCGCTACAAGATGGTATCAGAGCACACGCTGAGTGTAGGACACGACCACTAAGCTCAAACCATAGATCACTATTCTCTTCTCATTTCTGACTCCTCTCCATTTTCCACTCTTTAGGATGGCAGATGCAAGGAACAAGTTTGCACAATCGGATGATGAAGCACCTTTTGGACAACACTTGAAGGAAGTCACCAGGTACCTGAATATAGGAATACCAAGCTTCACCGGGACTTACAACACCACTTTAGCAGAAGAGGAGCGATGGATGATTCAAGTTCAAGTTCCAGGAAGGACCTTCACACCAGTCACTAAGCCCATAGAGTTTTCCTTTGATGCACCAACCTGGAGTCTAGGAAAGAGTATGGCAGCTCACATCACTAAGGGACGCATTGGAGAAGTTTACCAAAAGGAGCTTAAGGATACTTGTAGGATCGAAAGTATGTCTAGAGGGGGGGGGGGGGGGTGATTAGATTACTTGACAAAATAAAAATCTAGCCTTTTCCCAATTTTAGTTCTTGGCAGATTTTAGCTATCTTAGCACAAGTCAAGCAATCTCCACACAATTCAAGCAAGCATGCAAAAGAGTATATGAGCAGCGGAAAGTAAAGCATGCAACTTGCAAGAATGTAAAGGTAAGGGTTTGGAGAATTCAAACGCAATTGGAGACACGGATGTTTTTGTCGTGGTTCCGATAGGTGGTGCTATCGTACATCCACGTTGATGGAGACTTCAACCCACGGAGGGTAACGGTTGCACGAGTTCACGGAGGGCTCCACCCACGAAGGGTCCACGAAGAAGCAACCTTGTCTATTCCATCACGGCCGTCGCCCATGAAGGACTTGCCTCACTAGCGGTAGATCTTCACGAAGTAGGCGATCTCCTTGCCCTTACAAACTCCTTGGTTCAACTCCACAATCTTGTTAGAGGCTCCCAAGTGACACCTAGCCAATCAAGGAGACACCACTCTCCAAGAAGTAACAAATGGTGTGTTGATGATGAACTCCTTGCTCTTGTGCTTCAAATGATAGTCTCCCCAACACTCAACTCTCTCTCACAGGATTTGGATTTGGTGGAAAGAAGATTTGAGTGGAAAGCAACTTGGGGAGGGCTAGAGATCAAGATTCATATGGTTGGAATGGAATATCTTGACCTCAACACAAGTGTAGGTGGTTCTCTCTCAGAAAATGTGTATTGGAAGTGTAGGTATGTTCTGATGGCTCTATCCACGAATGAAGAGTGGGTGGAGGGGTATATATAGCCTCCACATAGAATCTAACCGTTACACACAATTTGCCAAACTCGGTGGGACCGAATGGTTAAACTCGGTCGGACCGATTCAGCAAACCTAGTGACCGTTAGGATTTTCGGTGGGACTGAGATGCAACTCGGTAGGACCGATATGGTTAGGGTTAGGGCATAACGTAATCTCGGTGTGACCGATTACATAAACTCGGTGGGACGAATTTTGGTAATAAGCTAACCAGAGAGTTGGTCAGGTAAACTCGGTGGGACCGATTCGCTCATCTCGGTGAGACCGAAATGTTACAAAAGGGAAACAGAGAGTTTACATTGCAATCTCGGTGGGACCGATCGCTCATCTCGGTAAGACCGAAATGTTACGAAGGGAAACAGAGAGATTACAATCCCATCTCGGTGAGACCGAGATCCCTATTGGTGAGACCGATTTGCCTAGGGTTTGTGGCAGTGGCTATGAAATTTGAAACTCGGTGGCGCCAGATAGAAAGAATCGGTGGGGCTGAGTTTGACTTTTGGTTTAGGTCATATGTGTATGTGGGAAGGTAGTTGAGGATTTTGGAGCATATCACTAAGCACTTTGAGCAAGCAAGCCATTAAGTAACACCTCATCCCTCCTTGATAGTATTGGCTTGTCCTATAGACTCAATGTGATCTTGGATCACTAAAATATAAAATGTAGAGTCTTGATCTTGAAGCTTGAGCCAAACTTTTTGTCCTTAGAATTTTGAGGGATCCACTTTCCTCATCCATGCCATGCCATTCATTGAGCTTTTCCTGAAATATTAATCTTGGAATAATGTTAGCTCAATGAGCTATATGTTGTTAGGAATTACCAAAACCACCCAGGGATAGTTGCACTTTCAATCTCCCCCTTTTTGGTAATTGATGACAACATATAGATCAGAGCTTCGACAAATGATAATAAGAGTGAAAGATATTGTCGCTTTGAGAAGTATGTGAAAAGCAAGAGCTCCCCCTAAATTTGTGCATATATTAAGATTTGCTTTGGACTGCAAATGCACAATGCGTTAGGATCATGGGTTACTCTTCCATGTCACATACATATTGGTGGAGCGCTCAAAATGATAAGAATTAAATACATGCACTCATCACCAAGAAAAGTGAATGACCATATAAGGATAAGTAAGATAATATCATCTAACAAGCATAAGTGTACCTTATGATCAACCACATGATCATCAATGTCTCACAGATAATAGCATAGTATCTCAAGCAATCAAAAGACAAACAAAGTTCAACCAAGAAGACAAGAGAGAACAAAAGCAAACTCTCTCTCTCTCGAAGCCTATTGAAAGTGCAACTATCCCTAGGTGGTTTTGGTAATTCATAACAACATATAGCTCATTGAGCTAATGCTATTCCAAGATGATTATTTCAGGAAAGCTCAATGATTGGCATGGCATGGATGTTGAAAGTGGAACCCTCAAAATGCTAAGGACAAAGGATTGGCTCAAGCTCAAAGGCTCAAGACTCTTCATTTTATATTTTAGTGATCCAAGATCACATTGAGTCTTTAGGAAAAGCCAATACTATCAAGGAGGGATGAGGTGTTGCTTAATGAGCCTCTTGCTTCATGTGCTTAGTGATATGCTCCAAAACCCTCAACCACTTTTCCATATCCACATTTGACCTAAACCCAAAGCCAAACTCGGTCCTACCGATTCATTCAACCCGGCGCCACCGAGTTTCACTTGTCATAGCCATTGGCAAACCCTAGCAATTCAGTTCTACCGATAGGGATCTCGGTCTCACCGAGATGGGATTGCAAACTCTCGGTTTCCCTTTCGTAACTTTTCGGTCTCACCGAAAGAGCGGATCGGTCCCACCGAGATTGCAATGCAAACTCTCTGTTTCCTTTTTGTAACATTTCGGTCTCACCGAAAGAGCAAATCGGTCCCACCGAGTTTACCTGACCAACTCTCTGGTTAGCTTATTACCAAAATCGGTCTCATCGAGTTTGTGTAATCGGTCTCACCGAGATTACGTTATTCCCTAACCCTAACAAAATCGGTCCTACCGAGTTGATCCAGTCGGTCCCACCGAAAACTCTAACGGTCACTAGGTTTACTATTTCGGTCCGACCGAGTTTGTTGATTCGGTCCCACCGAGATTGGTAAATTGTGTGTAACGGTTAGATTTTGTGTGGAGGCTATATATACCCCTCCACCTCCTCTTCATTCGTGGAGAGAGCCATCAGAACACATCTACACTTCCAACCCATATGTTCTGAGAGAGAACCACCGACTCATGTGTTGAGACCAAGATATTCAATTCCTACCATATGAATCTTGATCTCTAGCCTTCCCCAAGTTGCTTTCCACTCAAATCTTCTTTCCACCAAATCCAAATCCTGTGAGAGAGAGTTGAGTATTGGGGAGACTATCATTTGAAGCACAAGAGCAAGGAGTTCATCATCAACACACCATTTGTTACTTCTTGGAGAGTGGTGTCTCCTAGATTGGCTAGGTGTCACTTGGGAGCCTCCGACAAGATTGTGGAGTTGAACCAAGGAGTTTGTAAGGGCAAGGAGATCGCCTACTTCGTGAAGATCTACTGCTAGTGAGGCAAGTCCTTCATGGGCGATGGCCATGGTGGGATAGACAAGGTTGCTTCTTCATGGACCCTTCGTGGGTGGAGCCCTCCATGGACTCGCGCAACCGTTACCCTTCGTGGGTTGAAGTCTCCATCAACGTGGATGTAGGATAGCACCACCTATCCGAACCATGGGAAAACATCCGTGTCTCCAATTGCATTTGAATTCTCCAAATCCTTCCCTTTACATTCTTGCAAGTTGCATGCTTTACTTTCCGCTGCCAATATACTCTTTGCATGCTTGGTTGAATTGTGTGATGATTGCTTGACTTGTCCTAAAATAGCTAAAATCTGCCAAGAACTAAAATTGGGAAAAGGTTAAGTTTTTATTTGGTCAAGTAGTCTAATCACCCCCCTCTAGACATACTTTCGATCCTACAAGTGGTATCAGAGCTTTGGTCTCCATTTGCTTTGATTTCCATAGCTTTTGGTGGTCATAGCCTTGGTTTCACAACCTAGGAGAGTATGGCGTCTAGCGAGGGAAATTATCACCGAAGAGGTCCTTACTTTGATGGTACAAATTTTGCTAGTTGGAAGCATAAAATGAAAATGCATATTCTTGGACATAACCCCGCCGTTTGGGCTATTGTGTGTGTTGGTTTGCAAGGTGACTTCTTTGATGGGAGAGAACCAAACCGTGAAGCTACCGCGGATGAGCTGAAGATGTTGCAATACAATGCTCAAGCTTGTGATATTCTCTTCAACGGATTGTGCCCCGAAGAATTTAACAAAATCAGCCGTCTTGAGAATGCAAAGGAAATATGGGACACTTTGATTGATATGCATGAAGGTACTGACTCCGTCAAGGAATCCAAATTGGATGTGCTTCAAAGTCAACTTGACAAGTTCAAAATGAAGGATGGTGAAGGTGTCGCTGAAATGTACTCTAGGCTTGCTCTCATCACAAATGAGATTGCCGGCTTAGGGAGTGAAGAGATGACCGACAGATTCATCATCAAGAAGATTCTAAGAGCCTTGGATGGAAAATATGATACCGTGTGCACATTGATTCAAATGATGCAAAATTACAAAGATCTCAAGCCAACGGAGGTAATTGGAAGAATTGTTGCTCATGAGATGTCACTTAAGGATAAAGAGGAACTTCACAACAAATCAAGTGGTGCCTACAAAGCCTCATGTGAAGCCCCTACATAATCAAGTGAGAAACAAAACTTCAATGAAGAATTGAGCTTAATGGTGAAGAACTTCAACAAGTTCTACAAGAGTAGAAGCAAAGATAGAAGCTCCAAGTCAAGGTCCTACAATGACAAAAGATCTTCTAGTCGAGAGCGAACCTGCTACAATTGTGGAAGACCCGGACACTATTCCAATGAGTGTACGGCTCCCTACAAGAGAAGAGAAGACTCTCCAAAAAGAAGAAGCAAAAGAGAAGAATCACCACCAAGAGAGAGAAGGAGTAGAGATAATCGTTATGAACGAAGATACTCACGGAGAAGCAAGGATTTGGAAAGGAAGGAAAGTCATCAAGGAGCTACACAAAACAAAGACATCAAGCTCATGTTGGTGAATGGGTATCCGGCTCTTACTCCGACAACTACTCCGAGAGAAGTTATCACTCCAACTCCGAATATACTCAAGATGAAGGTGTTGCCGGTCTAGCACTTGTGACAACCAACTCCTACGATATATTTGACTCACCAAATGAAGGAATTGGAAGATGCTTCATGACCAAAGGTCCTAAGGTAACACACCCTGAGTATGTTGATTTTAATAGTGATGAAGATGACTTGTTAGGTGATGATGATTTACTTGTTGACAACTCTAGTGATGAATACTATGATGAAACATCAATTAACCATGCTAATCAAGATAAAACGAATGACAATGATAAGGAGAAGATTGAGGCTCTAACTAAAGAACTAAACACTCTTAAGTTAGCTCATGAAACTATCTTCGAAGATCATCGAGAACTTTTAAGAGCTCGTGAGAAGTTACGCTTTGAAAAGCTCAATCTTGAGAAAGAGCATGAGTTTTTAAAGGCAATCAATGATGATCTCTGCAAGAAAAGTTCTTCTTACATTGCCAATCGTTTACTCTTATCCACTTACATGCCTCAAGTCAAGTCTAGTAACAAGAACAAGAAAGATTCTTCCTCTAGTAGTAACAATGATCATGATAAATCCAATATTGTTGCTTCTAGTAGTTCTCTTGATTCCTCTAATGATTCTATTAGCCAAGTTACACTTGAGCAAGAAAATAGCTTATTGAAGGGAATTATAGAGAAAGGAGTGTACAAAAGCCTTGCCGGGAGTAAGCAATTCGAGGAAATTGTGCGCAAGCAAGGAATGCACCGGAAGAATCAAGGTGTTGGTTTTGAACGAAAGTTCAATGCCAATGGAGTTGAGTGGGAAGGAGATCAATACCCCAAGACAAAGTTTGTTCCTCAACAAGATAAGTATGATACTTCCTTCAAGGGGACACAAGCTCAAGATGATCTTCCACCACAAGACTACAAGCAAAAAGGCAAGGACAAGCTTCAAGAGGAAAATGATGCATTTGAAGAAGCTCCTAAGACCTTAGTCAAGTGGATTCCCAAGACCACTACAAGTTCCACTTCATCAAGTACGACTACAACTCCAAGGATTACCATCAAGATGGTGTGGATCCAAAAGAAGAAAAACTAGAGAGTTCTTGAGGGTGACTCCGCCAACATACTTCACTCTTATCATTTTGGCAAGAACAAGTGCAATCAACTTCCACATGTTGCACTAGTTCAAGGAGTCACAAACCCTCTTGTTGGTAAGACAAGGGACAAGGTAACCTAAAAGTTTTCATGGACATCATCTTGTGTGAGCATCACTCTATGTCTATGGATATCCTTGTTTGTTCCTTGTGGGACTAACCCATGTAGGTATTGAAAGTGCTATTCACTCAAATGGATAGCTCCAAGTGATCTACATTAACATTGAGCATCCACATCTTCAACATCTACATGAAGTCATCATCGACAAAACCCAAGGTTAGTTCATCCCTCTTAGGGGGGATATCACATCTAGGGGGAGCTTTACTCTAAGACTTGAGCTAAAGCAACTCTGAAGATGTGAACACAACAATGCTTTATGTAAAATTGGTAACCCCACTTGAGCTTAAACGATGAGTATGACCTATGATCAAGTATTCTCACTTGACTCCTAAGTCAATATACTCATATATTGATGACCTAGTCATCGCCAATTGCTTGATAGATGCTAGAATTGGTTGTGCATGCTTTGTCACATATTTAAATTGCCATTTTATTGTGAGAGCATGTTGGTTGCATATTTTACTCATTCGAGGACATCCACTTGTTGTTTTGATTGTTTGGTTTTATTTCCTTTTGCCAAGTGGATGGACAAGAATGCCTAAGAACCTCCTCTAGCTATCTATGCTTTTCTCGTCTCAAAGTCTATTCATGCTACATCACAAAATTTGATCAAGTCAGATTCGAACCACTCTGTGTGAGGAGCACTCGGAGTCCCCGATTCGTCATAGACTTAAACCTCCAAAACCTCTTTATGATTCTCGGTCTGACCGATATCCTACTTTCGGTCCTACCGAGATCATTAAGTTGATCTGAATTTTCGATCTCGGTGCAACCGATTTGAACCATTCGGTCACACCGAGTTGCAACAACTATATACAGTTTTGCATCTCGGTGCCACTGAGTTGTTCCACTCGGTCACACCGACAGGGTCGGGCTATATATAGTCATGGGCAAAAATTTGGAAATTTCTCCGAACCCCTTCGCCCGCGCGATAGCTCGCTCTGCCAACGTGGTTTCAGGATCGTCTCCTCGCCGCCAGCCGCCTCCAGTCGCTGGTCTCCATCACCGTCAACGGAATTCTACCCCGCCGTTGCCGCCGTAGCGAGTCTCCGCCGAACTAGGGTATGGACTCAATCACAGTGCTATTCCCTGTCCGATTCCTAGCACACTATGTTCTTAATGATTCTTGCCACGATTGAAACACTCCTATCCAGTCAATGCGTTCGTAGATTAGTTTTGATTCGAAAATTTTAGGGTTAGGTTTCCGCCAAAACCATCTCGGACCCACCAAGTTGAAAAACTTGGTCCCACCGATTTGGCTCATGCCATTGCACAAGTAAGACTTGGTCTGACCGAGAATTACTAATCGGTGTGACCGATTTTGGAACTTTGTGAAACCCTAGCAGTCTCGGTGCCACCGAACTGTGACTCGGTCTGATCGAGTTCACTAGTTTAGGTTCCAAAACTGCTTCGGTATCACCGAGTTTAAAAATCGGTAGATCCGAGATGATTTCGTGGGAAACTAAAACTAAGATTTTGAGTCATTCTTTTGCAAAATCTCTGCATTTTGTGATGCTCATCGATTGTACCTCATCTATAAACTATTCACAGGGCCAGCAAACAACTTTCACATCATGTCTGATCAGAGTGACAGCCAGAACAGGTCAGAAGAGCAGGTGCACATGAGTGAGGGCACTAGTCCCTCCAGTTCTTCAGATGAAGGCAGCAGGAGCACCCCTAGCAATCTGCCAAAAGCTGCCACCAGACAAAGGAAGAAGAGAACCTCAGACTCAGAGGATGAGGACTATGTGGGAGAAGAGGAAGCTACTTCCAAGAAAGTAGTGCTCAAGAAGGAGTATGGCTTAGCTCAAGGCACAAAGCCAGGATTGAAAATCAAAAGGCCAGCAGGTAGGCAGCCTATGCCAAAGGCCAGAGCCTCAACTCAGATTCCTGAAAAGCCTGCACCCATAGAGCCAGTTGTTGCTGAAGGAAAGAAAAGGAAGGAAAGGGTCAAGAAGACCGTAGCCAAAGTGCTTGGAAAGGCTTCCATCATGGAAGAAGAGGAGGAAGAAGAAGAGGTTGCTGCACTAGCACCTAAGGCACCTAAGCTTATGGGTGATGCTATAAGATCAGGGGCTGCCACGCCTAAGCCCAAAGAAGCACCCAAAGCTGCCACCAAGCCCAAGTCAGCACCCAAGAGGAATACAAGGAGCATACCTGCAACTAAAAAGAACAAGGCCCCAGTGCCTGAAGCTGCCGAAGAAGATGATGAAGAGCATGTTCTGAGAAAGCTCAAGCCCAAGATCCCAGACCATAATGATGCTCATCCTGTGGCTGAGGACATGAAGCTCAGAAGAGACTCAGGGCTGAGGAAGTGGAGAGAAGCAGACCCGTATGCCTCAAGGAGAAGAACTGCTGTTGATTACGGGTTTCACACCAAGGAACAACAAGATTTCTATGAGACAGTGTTGCTTGATAAGAAGCCCATAGTTTGTGACATGAGATGGGTTGATTGGGAGTACATCAAGGACAATGAGGAACACTATCCTGGTGTGATTGACAGTTTTGGTGCTTGTGGAGTTGCAGACTTTGTTGGGCAGAAGCTCACAAAGTGGAACGAGGAACTCATTATGCAATTCTACTCCACAACACACTTCTACCCAGATGGAAGGATCACATGGATGTCTGAAGGTACAAGGTACCAATCTACTGTTGCTGAGTGGGCACAGCTCATCAATGCCCCAGAGGAGCATGAAGATGACTTGGATATCTATGACAAGAAGAAGATGGACCACAACTCTATGTCCAATATGTACAAGGAAATTCCAAATGAGGCACTTGATACTTTCAAGTTTGGGTCTGTGCATTATCTTCTGTCAGGGCTGCCAACTATTAATTGGATTTTGAGGCACACTCTCTTGCCCAAGTCAGGTGATCACAAGATGATCAGAGGCCATGCAATCAATTTGCTTCATGTATTTGATGTACCTCAGAAATTCAAGGTCATGAGCCTCATAGTAGAGACTATCAAGAGGACTGCAGCAGATCAGAAGAGGAGCTATGGTTATGCCCCTCAGATTCAGGAGTTGATCGATTCAAAGATGGGCACAGGCATATACTTATTGGACAAGGAACATCTGCCCATCCATCCAGATTTTGAAGATAATCAAGTTGTCATGAATGAGAACGAACCATCATCTGCACAAGCACAAGCAAGGAAGGAGAAAGCTGCCAAGATGCCAACTGAAGCGGAGGCATCTGAGTATTTCTTGAAGACCAAACAAGAGCAGCTTGGTTACTTGATTGCATCCACACTGAGGATTGACCAAGGACTGGCCACCCTCACTCAGAATCAGCAGAGCTTAGAGAGGATCATGGAACAAAAATTCTATGACTTGGATGTCAAAGTAACAGAGATTCAGTCTGCAGTGGAACAATTACAGGATGATATACAGGAGAGAAAGGGCAAGACCACAACTGATGCATTTGCCAGAGTGCCACGAGCTCAGAGGTCGATTGCAATGCCAGTTCCTGACATCAGAGCCACCACCTCAGCTCCAGCTACAACACCAGCCCAACCAGCTCTAGCATCCACTTCAGCTTCAACTCCAACCACGTCTACAGAAGGCTTCGTCCTTGGAGTGCTCCGGACTCCACCACCAGAAGATCAAGCCTGAGAGTCGATCTAGCACTATGCATTTTCTAGGAACTTTTTGGTAACTTGTTGCCAAAGGGGGAGAAAAATGTATAGATCATAGGCTTCGAGAGAGAGAGAGTGTTGTTTTCTCTCTCTTGCTTTATTTGGTGGTTTTTCAAACTTTGTTTGCTTTTGAGTGCTTGAGATACTATGCCGTTATCTGTGAGACATTGATGATCATGTGTTTGATCATAAGCTACACTTAATGCTTGGTGAATGCTATTATCTTATCTATCTTATGTGATCATTCACTTTTCTTGATGAGTTCATGTATTTCATTCTTATAATTTTAAGCGCTCCACCAAGATGTAACTGACATGGAAGAGTAACCCATGACTCTAACTCTTTGTGCATTTGCAGTCCAAAGCAAATTTTAAATATGCACAAATCTAGGGGGAGCTCTTACTTATCACATACTTCTCAAAGCAACGATATATTTCATGCTTATTATCATTTGTCGAAGCTTTGATCTATATGTTGTCATCAATTACCAAAAAGGGGGAGATTGAAAGTGCAACTATCCCTAGGTGGTTTTGGTAATTCATAACAACATATAGCTCATTGAGCTAATGCTATTCCAAGATGATTATTTCAGGAAAGCTCAATGATTGGCATGGCATGGATGTTGAAAGTGGAACCCTCAAAATGCTAAGGACAAAGGATTGGCTCAAGCTCAAAGGCTCAAGACTCTTCATTTTATATTTTAGTGATCCAGTATCACATTGAGTCTTTAGGAAAACCCAATACTATCAAGGAGGGATGAGGTGTTGCTTAATGAGCCTCTTGCTTCATGTGCTTAGTGATATGCTCCAAAACCCTCAACCACTTTTCCATATCCACATTTGACCTAAACCCAAAGCCAAACTCGGCCCTACCGATTCATTCAACCCGGCGCCACCGAGTTTCACTTGTCATTGCCATTGCCAAACCCTAGCAATTCAGTTCTATCGATAGGGATATCGGTCTCACCGAGATGGGATTGCAAACTCTCTATTTCCCTTTCGTAACTTTTCGGTCTCACCAAAAGAGCGGATCGGTCCCACCGAGATTGCAATGCAAACTCTCTGTTTCCTTTTTGTAACATTTCGGTCTCACCGAAAGAGCAAATCGGTCCCACCGAGTTTACCTAACCAACTCTCTGGTTAGCTTATTACCAAAATCGGTCTCACCGAGTTTGTGTAATCGGTCTCATCGAGAACGTTATGCCCTAACCCTAACAAAATCGGTCCTACCGAGTTGATCCAGTCGGTCCCATCGAAAACTATAAAGGTCACTAGGTTTACTATTTCGGTCCGACCGAGTTTGTTGATTCGGTCCCACCAAGATTGGTAAATTGTGTGTAACGGTTAGATTTTGTGTGGAGGCTATATATACCCCTCCACCTCCTCTTCATTCGTGGAGAGAGCCATCAGAACACATCTACACTTCCAACCCATATGTTCCGAGAGAGAACCACCTACTCATGTGTTGAGACAAAGATATTCCATTCCTACCATATGAATCTTGATCTCTAGCCTTCCCCAAGTTGCTTTCCACTCAAATCTTCTTTCCACCAAATCCAAATCCTGTGAGAGAGAGTTGAGTGTTGGGGAGACTATCATTTGAAGCACAAGAGCAAGGAGTTCATCATCAACACACCATTTGTTACTTCTTGGAGAGTGGTGTCTCCTAGATTGGCTAGGTGTCACTTGGGAGCCTCCGACAAGATTGTGGAGTTGAACCAAGGAGTTTGTAAGGGCAAGGAGATCGCCTACTTCGTGAAGATCTACCGCTAGTGAGGCAAGTCCTTCGTGGGCGATGGCCATGGTGGGATAGGCAAGGTTGCTTCTTCATGGACCCTTCATGGGTGGAGCCCTCCGTGGACTCGCGCAACCGTTACCCTTTGTGGGTTGAAGTCTCCATCAACGTGGATGTAGGATAGGACCACCTATCCGAACCACGGGAAAACATCCGTGTCTCCAATTGCGTTTGAATTCTCCAAACCCTTCCCTTTACATTCTTGCAAGTTGCATGCTTTACTTTCCGCTGCCAATATACTCTTTGTATGCTTGCTTAAATTGTGTGATGATTGCTTGACTTGTCCTAAAATAGCTAAAATCTGCCAAGAACTAAAATTGGGAAAAGGTTAAGTTTTTATTTGGTAAAGTAGTCTAATCAACCGATTTGTAAACTCGGTGATACCGAAGCAGCTATAACCTAAACTAGTGAACTCGGTCAGACCGAGTCACAGTTCGTTGGCACCGAGACTGCTAGGGTTTCACAAAGTCCTGAAGTCGGTCACACCGATTTGCAATTCTCGGCCAGACCAAAAATTACATGTGCAATGGCCTGAGCCAAATTGGTGGTACCGAGTTCCACAACTCGGTGGGTCCGAGATGGTTTCAGCGGAAACCTAGCCCTAAATTTTCAACTCAACTCTAATCTACGGAGTGTTTTGACTGGATAGAAGCATTTCAATCGTGGTAAGAATCATAATAAACACAATGTTCTAGGAATCGGACGGGGATAGCACTGTGATCGAGTTCATACCCTAATTCGGCGATGAACTCGCTACGGCGGCAACGGCGGGGAAGAATTCCGTTGACGGGCGCGGAGACCAGCGACAGGAGGCGGCTGGCGACGAGGAGGACGATCCGGAGACCCAGAAGGCAGAGCGAGCTATGCGCGGGCGAAGGGGTTTCGGAGAAATTTCCAAAATTTTGCCCGTGAGTATATATAGCCTGACCCTGTCGGTGTGACCGAGTGGAACAACTCGGTGGCACCGAGATTCATAACTACAAGCAGTTACTGAAACTCGGTGTGACCGAAAGGTTCAAATCGGTTGCACCGAGATTGAAAACCTAGACCGACTTAGTGATCTCGGTATGACCGAAATGGATGAATCGGTCAGACCGAAACACGCAAAGAAGTTTTGGAAGTTTAAGTCTATGACGAATCGGGGACTCCGAGTGCTCCTCACACAGAGTGGTTCGAATCTGACTTGATCAAATTTTGTGATGTAGCATGAATAGAGTTTGAGACGAGAAAAGCATAGATAGGTAGAGAGGTTCTTAGGCATTCTTGTCCATCCACTTGGCAAAAGAAAAGAAAACCAATCAATCAAAACAACAAGTGGATGTCCTCGAATGAGTAAAATATGCAATCAACATGCTGACACAATAAAATGGCAATTGAAATATGTGGCAAAGCATGCACATCCAATTCTAGCATCTATCAAACAATTGGCAATGACTAGGTCATCTATATATGAGTATATTGACTTAGGAGTCAAATGAGAACATTTGATCATAGGTCATACCCATCGTTTAAGCACAAGTGGGGTTACCACTTTTACATAAAGCATTTGTTGTGTTCACATCATTAGAGTTGCTTTAGCTCAATTCTTAGAGTAAAGCTCCCCCTAGATGTGAGATCCCCCCTAAGAGGGATGAACTAACCTTGGGTTTTGTCGATGATGACTTCATGTAGATGTTGAAGATGTGGATGCTCAATGTTGATGTAGATCATTTGGAGCTATCCATTGGAGTGAGTTGCACTTTCAATACCTACACGGGTTAGGCGCACAAGGAACAAACAAGGTTATCCATTGGAGTGAGTCACACAAAGATGTGGAATTTGATTGCACTCGTTCTTGCCAAGATGATAAGAGTGAAGTATGTTGGCGGAGTCACCCTCAAGAACTCTCTAGTTCTTCTTCTTCGGGATCCACACCATCTTGATGGGAATCCTCGATGTTGTAGTTGTACTTGATGAAGTGGAACTTGAAGTAGTCTTGGGAACCCACTTGACCAAGGCCTTAGGAGCTTCTTCAAATGCATCAATTTCCTATTGAAGCTTGTCCTTGCCTTTTTGCTTGTGGTCTTGTGGTGGAAGATCATCTTGAGCTTGTGTCCCTTTGAGAGAAGTAGGATCATACTTCTCTTGTTGAGGAACAAACTTCGTCTTGGGGTATTGATCTTCTTCCCACTCAACTCCATTGGCATTGAACTTTCGTTCAAAACCAACACCTTGATTCTTCTGGTGCCTTCCTTGCTTGCGTACAATTTCCTCGAATTGCTTACTTCCGGCAAGGCTCTTGTAAACGCCTTTCTCTATAATTCCCTTCAATAAGCTATTTTCTTGCTCAAGTGTAACTTGGCTAAGAGAATCATTAGTGGAATCAAGAGAACTACTAGAAGCAACAATATTGGATTTAGCATGATTATTGTTACTACTAGAGGAAGAATCTTTCTTGTTCTTGTTACTAGACTTGACTTGAGGCATGTAAGTGGATAAGAGTAAACGCCTGGCAATGTAAGAAGAACTTTTCTTGCGAAGATGATCATTGATTGCTTTTAAGAACTCATGCTCTTGCTCAAGGTTGAGCTTTTCAAAGCGCAATTTCTCACGAGTCCTTAAAAGTTCTCGATGATCTCCTAAGATAGTTTCATGAGCTAACTTAAGAGTGTTTAGTTCCTTAGTCACAGACTCAATCTTCTCCTTATCATTGTCATTCGTTTTATCTTGATTAGCATGCTTAATTGACGTTTCATCATAGTATTCATCACTAGAGTTGTCAACAAGTATATCATCATCACCTAACAAGTCATCTTCATCCCTATTGAAATCAACATACTCGGGGTGTGATACCTTTGGGACTTTAGCCATGAAGCATGTTCCAACTCCTTCATTTGGTGAGTCAAATATGTCGTAGGAGTTGGTTGTCACAAGTGCTAGACCGGCAACACCTTCATCTTGAGTATATTCGGAGTCGGAGTGATAGCTTCTCTCGGAGTGGTTGTCGGAGTCGGAGCCGGATACCCATTCACCAACATGAGCTTGATGTCTTCGTTTTGTGTAGCTCCTTGATGACTTGTCCTTTCTTTCCGAATCCTTGCTTCCCCGTGAGGGTCTTCGTTCATAACGATCATCTCTACTCCTTCTTTCTCTAGATGGTGATTCTTCTCTTCTACTTCTGCTCTTGGGAGAATCTTCTCTTCTCTTGTAGAGGGTCGTACACTCATTGGAATAGTGTCCGGGCCTTCCACAATTGTAGCAATTTCGCTGTCGACTAGAAGATCTTTTGTCATTGTAGGAACTTGACTTGGAGCTTCTCTCTTTGCTTCTACTCTTGTAGAACTTGTTGAAGTTCTTCACCATTAAGCTCAATTCTTCATTGAAGGTTTGTTTCTCACTCGACGATTTGGGGGCTTTACATGAGGCTTTGTAAGCACCACTTGATTTGTTGTGAAGTTCCTCTTTATCCTTCAGTGACATCTCATGAGCGACAATTCTTCCGATGACTTCCGTTGGCTTGAGATCTTTGTAATTGGGCATCATTTGGATCAATGTGCACACGGTATCATATTTTCCATCCAAGGCGCTTAGGATCTTCTTGATGATGAATCTATCGGTCATCTCTTCACTCCCTAAGCTGGCAATCTCATTTGTGATAAGAGCAAGCCTAGAGTACATTTCAGCGACACCCTCACCGTCCTTCATTTTGAAATTGTCAAGTTGACTTTGAAGCACATCCAATTTGGATTCCTTGACGGAGTCGGTACCTTCGTGCATATCAATCGAAGCATCCCAAATTTCCTTTGCATTCTCAAGACGGCTGATTTTGTTGAATTCTTCGGGGCACAATCCGTTGAAGAGGATACCACACGCATGAGCGTTGTATGGCAGCATCTTCAACTCTTTCGCGGTAGCTTCACGGTTCGGTTCTTTCCCATCAAAGAATTCACCTTGCAAGTCAATACACACAATAGCCCAAACGGCGGGGTTATGTCCAAGAATATGCATTTTCATCTTATGCTTCCAACTAGCAAAATTTGGGGCATCAAAGTAAGGACCTCTACGGTGATAATTTCCCTTGCTAGACGCCATACTCTCCTAGGTTGTGAAACCAAGGGTATGACCACCAAAAGCTATGAAAATCAAAGCAAATGGAGACCAAAGCTCTGATACCACTTATAGGATCGAAAGTATGTCTAGAGGGGGGGTGATTAGACTACTTGACCAAATAAAAATCTAGCCTTTTCCTAATTTTAGTTCTTGGCAGATTTTAGCTATCTTAGCACAAGTCAAGCAATCTCCACACAATTCAAGCAAGCATGCAAAAGAGTATATGAGCAGCGGAAAGTAAAGCATGCAACTTGCAAGAATGTAAAGGGAAGGGTTTGGAGAATTCAAACGCAATTGGAGACACGGATGTTTTTGTCGTGGTTCCGATAGGTGGTGCTATCATACATCCACGTTGATGGAGACTTCAACCCACAGAGGGTAACGGTTGCGCGAGTCCACGGAGGGCTCCACCCACGAAGGGTCCATGAAGAAGCAACCTTGTCTATTCCATCACGGCCGTCGCCCACGAAGGACTTGCCTCACTAGCGGTAGATCTTCACGAAGTAGGCGATCTCCTTGCCCTTACAAACTCCTTGGTTCAACTCCACTATCTTGTCGGAGGCTCCCAAGTGACACCTCGCCAATCTAGGAGACACCACTCTCCAAGAAGTAACAAATGATGTGTTGATGATAAACTCCTTGCTCTTGTGCTTCAAATGATAGTCTCCCCAACAGTCAACTCTCTCTCACAGGATTTGGATTTGGTGGAAAGAAGATTTGAGTGGAAAGCAACTTGGGGAGGGCTAGAGATCAAGATTCATATGGTTGGAATGGAATATCTTGACCTCAACACAAGTGTAGGTGGTTCTCTCTCAGAAAATGTGTATTGGAAGTGTAGGTATGTTCTGATGGCTCTCTCCATGAATGAAGAGTGGGTGGAGGGGTATATATAGCCTCCACACAGAATCTAACCGTTACACACAATTTGCCAAACTCGGTGGGACCGAATGGTTAAACTTGGTCGGACCGATTCAGCAAACCTAGTGACCGTTAGGATTTTCGGTGGGACTGAGATGCAACTCGGTAGGAACGATATGGTTAAGGTTAGGGCATAACGTAATCTCGGTGTGACCGATTACATAAACTCGGTGGGACCGATTTTGGTAATAAGCTAACCAGAGAGTTGGTCAGGTAAACTCGGTGGGACCGATTCGCTCATCTCGGTGAGACCGAAATGTTACAAAAGGGAAACAGAGAGTTTACATTGCAATCTCGGTGGGACCGATCACTCATCTCGGTAAGACCGAAATGTTACGAAGGGAAACAGAGAGATTACAATCCCATCTCGGTGAGACCGAGATCCCTATTGGTGAGACCGATTTGCCTAGGGTTTGTGGCAGTGGCTATGACATTTCAAACTCGGTGGCGCCGGATAGAAAGAATCGGTGGGGCCGAGTTTGACTTTTGGTTTAGGTCATATGTGTATGTGGGAAGGTAGTTGAGGATTTTGGAGCATATCACTAAGCACTTTGAGCAAGCAAGCCATTAAGCAACACCTCATCCCTCCTTGATAGTATTGGCTTGTCCTATAGACTCAATGTGATCTTGGATCACTAAAATATAAAATGTAGAGTCTTGATCTTGAAGCTTGAGCCAAACTTTTTGTCCTTAGAATTTTGAGGGATCCACTTTCCTCATCCATGCCATGCCATTCATTGAGCTTTTCCTAAAATATTAATCTTGGAATAATGTTATCTCAATGAGCTTTATGTTGTTAGGAATTACCAAAACCACCCAGGGATAGTTGCACTTTCAATACTATCTATCAGATTTGTGGGGCCGAGACGAGAAATGGGAGGTGATCAGCACCAGGAAGGATAGATGAATTGCAGCTTTCATCCAGGAACTAAACCAGCACATTCGACGCCAGGAGAATCAGCTGTGCGCATGCATGATAGATCTGCAAAGGCAATGACTAGGATCATGGAACTGGAGGAAGAACTCAAGGCTACATGTGCAGATTATGAGGAAAAAATCATCGTACTAGTGGAGAAGAATGACGATCCGGAAAGCAAGCTAGGAGTATTCCTAGGAGACCCCGCACCAGGAGCAGAAGACGAAGAACCCAAGGAGATTCGTCCGGAGGACTACATCATCATCGACGACACTGACTCCGACCTTAGCAATGATGACTTTGAAGACGAAGCTGGAGCAGACATCATGGAGTCTTCAACCAAGGAATATTTTTAGTAGACCACCACATCAGTATTAGTATTCCACCATGTAAATACTATAGTCCGAGCACTTTTGTGATAGTTCTAGACCGATTGTATGCCTTGCTTGATTGATTGAGTGAAACTTTTGTGTTTGTCTCATGTGCATATGGGTAGTGCTTTCTCATTAGACCTCATTCTATTCTAATCTCTCCCCTCTAAACCCATCAGATGCCTCCGAGACGTGACCCCGGATTTACCTTCCCACCGGAGCTCACTCAGTTGATCCAGCAACAGAATAGCCTGATGTAGTTGTTAGTCCAGAACCAAGGCAACAACAACAACAACACAACAACAACAACAATCCACCACCACCACTAGTTGACAACTTAGCCCGTTTTCTGAGGTTGCAGCTGTGGGAGTCCTGGATTAGGGGGTCTCCGGACAGCAGGACTATCTCCATTGGCCGAACTGTTAGACTATGAAGATACAAGATTGAAAACTTCGTCTCGTGTCCGGATGGGACTCTACTTGGCGTGGAAGGCAAGCTAGGCAATACAGATATGGATATCTCCTCTTACCGACCTTGTGTAACCCTAACCCTCTCCGGTGTCTATATAAACCGGAGAGTTTTAGTCCGTAGGACACAACAACTACAACATACAATCATATCATAGGCTAGCTTCTAGGGTTTAGCCTCTCTGATCTCGTGGTAGATCTACTCTTGTACTACTCATATCATCAATATTAATCAAGCAGTACGTAGGGTTTTACCTCCATAAAGAGGGCCTGAACCTGGGTAAAACATTGTGTCCCCTGCCTCCTGTTACCATCTGGCCTAGACGCACAGTTCGGGACCCCCTACCCGAGATCCGCCGGTTTTGACACCGACATTGGTGCTTTCATTGAGAGTTCCTCTATGTCATCGCTGTTAGGCTTCATGGCTCCTACTATCATCGATGGCGACGCAGTCCAGGGTGAGACTTTTCTCCCCGGATAGATCTTTGTATTTGGCAGCTTTGCACTGCGAGCCAATTCGCTTGGCCATCTGGAGCAGATTGAAAGTTAGGCCCCTGGCCACTAGGTCAGGTTTGTAAGCTTAAACTACACGGCCGATATCCGTGGAGACTTGATCTTCAACGGATTCGAGCCTCTGCCTTGTGTGTCACGCGGTCACGATGAGTGCGGTTTAGCGCTACCATCGGATAGTGTTCAAGAGATCGCACAAGCAGCCGCTCCGACCCTCAATTCGGAGCCAGGTGCGCCTTCCGCGGATGGGTGGATGGACCCCGCCACGGAGGCCTTACCCTCAGCGGCGATCGAGCCAAACATCGACCTTACCTTGCACGAGAGCCGTGTCGTTAAACTGCCGGATCCTTCTCCGGCCACGGACTCCGAACCGCCTGCGCCCGTTCCTATCGAATCCGATTGGGCGCCAATCATGGAGTTTACCTCCGCGGATATTTTTCAGCACTCGCCCTTTGGCGACGTACTAAACTCATTAAGGTCTCTCTCCTTGTTAGGAGGATCTTGGCCGAACTATGACCGGCAGGACTGGGATGCGGACGACGAAGAAATTCGCGGCCCACCCACCACCCACTTAGTAGCCACTGTCGATGACTTAACGGACATGCTCGACTTTGATTCCGAAGACATCGACGGTATGGACGACGATGCGGGAGACGAAGAGGATCCACTGCCCACAGGGCACTGGACATCCACCTCATCATACAATATATACATGGTGGATACACCAAAAGAAGGCAATGGCGACGAGATAGCGGAGGATGACCCCTCCAAGAAGCAACCCAAGCACCGACGTCAGCGGCGCCACTCTAAGTCCTGCCATAGCAAAAGTGGTGATACCGGCACAGGAGATAATAACACTCCAGGTAGTGCCGAAGACAACAACAATCCCCTCCAGCAAGATTTAGAGCAGGAGGATGGAAGAGCCAGCCCTCCTGAGAGAGCGGCAGATGGAGAGGAGGAGGATGATAATTACATGCCCCCCTCCGAAGACGAGGAAAGCCTCGGCAACGACGAATTCGTTGTGCCAGAGGATCCTGTCGAACAAGAGCGCTTCAAATGCCGGCTTATAGCCACGGCAAATAGCCTTAAAAAAAGCAGCAGCAGCTTCATGCTAATTAGGATCTGCTAGCTGACAGATGGACTGAAGTCCTCGCGGCCGAGGAATATAAACTCGAGCACCCCTCCAAGAGTTACCCAAAGTGCAGGTTGCTACCTCGACTGGAGGAAGAAGCGTATGATACGGCTGATCGGCCACCTCGTGGCCGCGATAGAGAGGCATTCCAGCCAAAAACTCAGCCTCCACCCCGACGCCATTCAAATAAAAAGGCATGGGGAGATACGCCAGAGCTGCGAGACATATTGGAGGACAAAGCAAAGCATGCAAGATCGATCTACGGATCACGAGGGCGAGACACTCTGCGAGACGATAAACGTCATGCCGGATACGGCAAAAGCAAATCCGGCCGGGCCGAACACAGCGGGCAAGACCCATTCGAGCTGCGTCGTGATATAGCCCAACACAAAGGCGCCGCACACCCCTTATGCTTCATAGACGAAGTAATGGATCATGAAATCCCAGAAGGTTTCAAACCTGAAAATATTGAATCATACGACGGCACAACAGATCCCGCAGTATGGATCGAGGATTTCCTCCTCCACATCCACATGGCCCGCGGTGACGAATTACACGCCATCAAATACCTCCCACTAAAGCTCAAGGGACCAGCGCGGCATTGGCTTAACAGCTTGCTAGCCAAGTCCATCAGCTGTTGGGAAGATCTGGAAGCCGCATTCCTCGACAACTTTCAGGGCACTTATGTGCGGCCACCAAATATCGATGACTTTAGCCACATAATTCAGCAGCCAGAAGAATCGGCCAGGCAATTCTGGACTCGGTTCCTAACAAAGAAAAAACAAATTGTCGACTGTCCGGATGCAGAGGCCCTAGCGGCTTTCAAACACAACATCCGCGACAAATGGCTTGCCCGGCACTAGGGCTGGGCATTCGGTAGAAACCAAAAAATCGGTTTATACCATTCGGTTATTTCTAAAATTCGGTTAGCAAGAATCAAAACCGAAATAGGCAACCCAAACCAGCTAACCGATAGTTCGGTTAACCGACTGGTTCGGTTCAGTTTTCGGTTTACACCGAAGCTGCGTTGTTGCTTACTATGAAGCTGCGAGTGCTTCAGTTTCACCCCGCCCTCTTATATAACCAAGCACCTTGTCTCCTTCAGTCTAGCCAGGCAAGGTGGGACTAAAGAATTGATAGTGTCCTACCACTGGGCACTTCGCTAGCCCACAAAGTACCGTCAGTTGTGTTTGGGCCATGCAAATAGGTGACCAGCCCATGCTTTATTTTACGTGGGGCTCGGTTCAAAAAAAATGTAGCACGTGGAGTTGCGTCAAGAAGATAAAAAGGTAGAAAGTGGGGGCTGCTTGTATATTGTATGGCCACATGGGCGCGCGGCCGCGAGCGGTTGATAAGATGCCTGATGGACGTTGTACAGGGAGCTGCGTGGAAGGCTGCGTCATGCACGCTTCGATTTCTTTTTCGGTTATCAGTTTAATACCAAACCGACCGATATGAGTTCGGTTATTGAAAGTAAAAACCGAATTTAGTTGTACCAACAATAAAAACCGAAAATTCGGTTTATTTGGTTACGGTTTCGGTTCGGTATTCGGTTGGTCGGTTTTTATGCCCACCCCTACCCGGCACCTTGGTTAGGAAAAGCCGAGATCTATGGCAGCCCTCACAACACTCATGACCCGCTTTTGTGCGGGAGAAGACATCTGGCTGGCTCGCAATAATAACATATCAAAGAACCATGGTACTTCGGATACCAAGGACAGCAATAGCAGGTCACGTCGCAACAAACATAAGCGCGACATTAACAATGATAATAACAAGGATACGACAGTCAATGCTGGATTCAAAGGCTCTAAACCTGGTCAGCAGAAAAAGCCATTCAAACAAAGTACGCCGGGACCGTCCAGCTTGGACCGTATACTCGATTGCTTGTGTCAAATACACGGCACCCCAGAAAAGCCAGCCAATCACACCAACAAGGATTGTTGGGTGCTCAAGCAGGCCGGCCAGCTAATTGCCGAAAACAAGGACAAGGGGCCACATAGCGATGACGAGGAGGAGCCCCGGCAGCCACACACTGGAGGAAAGAAGAGGTTTCCCCCACAAGTGCGGACGGTGAACATGATATACGCAACCCACATCCCCAAGAGGGAGCGGAAGCGTGCGCTTAGGGACGTATATGCGTTGGAGCCAGTCGCCCCAAAATTCAACCCGTGGTCCTCCTATCCGATCACTTTCGATCGCAGGGACCATCCCACTAGTATCCGTCATGGCGGATTCACCGCACTGGTTCTGGACCCAATCATTGACGGATTTCACCTCACTCGAGTCCTTATGGATGGCGGCAGCAGCCTGAACTTTCTTTGTCAGGACACAGTGCGCAAAATGGGTATAGATCCGTCAAGGATCAAACCCACAAAAACGACCTTTAAGGGCGTCATTCCAGGCATAGAGGCCCATTGTACAGGCTCAATCACACTGGAAGTGGTCTTCGGATCCCCGGATAACTTCCGTAGCGAAGAGTTAATCTTCGATATAGTCCCGTTCCGCAATGGTTATCATGCACTGCTCAGGTGAACCGCATTTGCGAGATTCAATGCGGTACCGCAATATGCATACCTCAGACTCAAGATGCCAGGACCTCGCGGGGTTATTACAGTCAATGGAAACACAGAGCGCTCTCTCCGAACAAAGGAGCACACTGTGGCCCTCGCAGCAGAAGCGCAAAATAGCCTCTCAAGGCAATCCACCAGTTCGGCGTTTCAAGACCCGCACACCTTCAAGCGCGCTCGGAGCAATCGGCAAATTGACCGCCTGGCGCGATCTGAGCTCGTGTAGCAATGCGCTGCCACCCCAGTCCCGGCCAAACAGCGAAGCTCGTGTCACGCGTACATAATTACGCATTAAAAATACCATGGGCACAGGTGGGGAGGTGGGGCACACTGTGGCACGCCCCAAGACGTGGCTTAAACCACACTAGGGGCTTCCCGTTTGGTTATTTTTCTCTTCTTTCAGGACCTTAATCTCTGGAAACGCTGACCGGCAGCACTATAGCCGAACACATGACGCAACAACTAAGGAGGCAGAAAGCTACGTCACACCACGGAATTCCCAGGTGGATTAAAATACCGAGCAAAATATTTGATTTAATACTATTCCTCGGCTTGCCCTTGGAAGGGACATAGTCCCACTCTTTGCTTATCGCACTATTTGTATCATTCTGCTTTAATGCACCTTTTTGAATAAACAATGCATTCTTGTTATATATATGTGTGTTCATTAATGACGCCTTGCAACCGTACACTTTGGTATGGCAAATACACCAGGGGCTTACGTACCCCACAACATGGTGTGAAAAGTCCGAACACTTTCACAAGTGCGGCACCCCGAACTTATAGCATTATATGCATCAGCTCCGAATCATGTCTTTGGTCAAATGTTGGGTCTGCCCGGCTCCTATGTTTTGGTACCTTATGTTCCGCTCCATCGGCTAAGGTAGCGCTAGGAGAACTACTGCGATTGTGCCCCGGTTCTGCCGGGCTTAGCACCTCAATAGAGAAAGCTAAAACTGACTGTCATGATAAAGCGAGAGACTGGTCGCTGTTCGGCGAGGTTTTCGAGTCCCTAAAGACTTATGCCACTTAGGGCGAGGGGCCAGCCCTATCCGGCTTAAAGGCGTGCATCGCGCCCCGAATTTGGCCTTCCGAATACCAGGGGCTTCGCTGAAATTTAAAATTATAGAATTCTATGGCTAAGTGAGAGTGATAAAGCATTATTAGTCCGGTTGCCTTGTTCGCTGTGCTGAGCACCTCCCTCGAAGGACCCAAATATGGGAACAAGAGTGCTCAGGTTTATCCCGAACACCCCAACACTCGTGGCATGGGGGCAGAAGCCGAGGACTAGCCATCTTTCGGATTGATAAACGGCCAAACAGAAGGTAATATTTTAAATTCACACAAGCGTTGCATAGCGCATATGAAACAAGTTTTCATCATACAGGATCATACAAGCAAGTTTACTCAAATATTACATCCTTTGAACATTCGTCCGCTACAAGACGGGCACCGTTCAGGACACCCTCATAATAAATCTCGGGGGTGCGATGCTCCTTGGCCTGTGGTGGCCCTTTCCTTGATCAACTTCACAGCGTCTAGCTTGGCCCACTGCACCTTCACACGGGCGAAAGCCCGGCGTGCACCTTCGATGCAGACGGGCCGCTTGACGACCTCCAGCCGAGGGCAAGCATCCACAAGCCGCCTCACCAGGCCAAAGTAGCTGTTCGGAAGGGCGTCGCCAGGCCACAGCCGGACTATAAGGCCCTTCATGGCCTGTTCGGCCGCCTTCTGTAGCTCGACCAGCTGCGTTAGCTGGTCGCTCAGAGGCATCGGGTGTTCGGTCTCAGTATACTGAGGCCAGAGCAGCTTCTCCATTGAGCTTCCCTCCTCGGCCTGGTAAAATTGTGCGGCATCCGACACGCTGCGGGATAAATCTACGAATGCTCCTGGAGAGCTCCGAATCCGGGTAAGTAATCGGTAATTTACTTTTACATGCTTGCTCTGCATATAGAATGCCTTACCCGCCATTATCTTCTTCATTGCGTCGATCTCCTGGAGGGCCTTATGGGCTTCGGCCTTGGCACTTTTTGCGCCCTCGAGGGCCGCGGCAAGCTCAGACTCTCGCGTCTTCGAGTCAAGCTCCAATGCCTCGTGCTTCATCACGAGAGCCTGGAGCTCTTGCTGCACCTCGCCCACCCGAGCCTCTTGCTTTTCTCGCTCGGTGCGCTCCTTGGCCGCTTTATCTTCGGCCTTGGTTAGCGCTTGCTTCAGGGTCGCCACCTCGGTCGTGGCCCCTGGCAGATATACGATGATCCTGTCATTTTGCAATCGCGTTTTTTATGCATATCTATAGACAGGGTATTACTTACCCTTGTTCTCCTCGAGCTGCCTCTTGGCAAGACCGAGCTCTTTCTTGGACCCCTCGAGGTCCCGCTTCAGTACGGCGACCTCCACAGTCAGTGCGACGGATGCCAGCAGCGAGGCCTGCATACGCATATTGACATACTTATATTAGACTCCTGCGATATTATTTGATCCTCTATTCGGCTTTTCTTTGTGAACACCGAAAAAAGATCAAGGGATACTGTCTATGCGGTAATATTTTTCCTATATTTTAAAACACTTACCTCAAAGCCTATTAGAAGGCTGGCACAGGCTTCAGTCAATCCGCTCTTGGCGGACTGAACCTTCTGGATCACCGCACTCATGATAGTGTGGTGCTCCTTGTCGATGGAAGCGATGCGAAGCGCTTCCAGCAGATTGTCCGGCACCTCTAGATGGACAGAGGTCACCGGCACAGGCATCTTGCCCCTCTTAGAAGGAGGCCGCCTGCCCGAAACCGAAACCACTGGAGGTTCCGGTGCGGTGTTCGGCTGAGGGCCGAACTCGGGAGCTCTCAGGGGCCCCGTCCCCTCGGCTCCCGGAGTCCGGAAGGTCGCCTTGAGGCACCTCTGGGACTGTCTCCCCTCGACCCGGTGCCTCTTGAGACAGCACGTCGGCGTCGTCAGCAGGATGAGGGGAGGAGGCGGTCGGGACTGGATCGCTATCCATGTCCGACGAGCCCAGGGAGCCGTCCGATGATACATCGATACTAGCTCGTGGCGGCCTGCATAATTATGTTCGGCATTAGGGAAAGCAGTGCGACAAAGGAATGCTATGAGTTACTCTGGTATCCGAATACTCACGATCTCCCCAGGGGCTTGGCCCTGGGCAACCACTCGTCTTCGCCTTCATCGGCGGCGGTGGAACTGTCCAGAAGGAGAGTCCTTCCCTTCTTGGACCCTTCGCCCCCCAGTTGGGGCGGCCTTCCTTTTCTTATCTTCCCCAGCTGGAGGGGGAGCATCTTCTTCTTCGTCCTCGTCTTCGGGGGAGGAGTGCGCTACAGAGTCATCAGACGGTGAGTCCGACGACGCCTGGCGTCAGGAACTCTTTCGGGTTCCCTTGGCCTTCTTGGTCTTCTCCGGCACCGTATAAGGAGCCGGAGTCAGCATCTTCGCTAGAAGAGCGTTCGCTGGGCCTTCTGGCAAAGGAGCCGGACAGATCCTGCCAGTCCTGTCAAAGGTACAGATCCCGTATGGAGTCAATCTATAAAAGATAAGTATCCTGTGAAAAGTAAAGCAGCTTATCGCACTGGCTTGGCGCTTCGCGCTGAACCCGTGATCCTCAGTAATGGGAGGAGGGACCTCGGCGCTTTTGAACAGCACCCTCCAGGCATCTTCGTGAGTTGTGTCGAAGAGCCTGTTCAGAGTTCGGTGCTGCGCCGGGTCGAACTCCCACAAGTTGAAGTCCCGTTGTTGGCATGGGAGGATCCGGCGGTGGAGCATGACCTGGACTACGTTGACAAGTTTGAGCTTCTTGTTCACCATGTTTTGAATACATGTTTGGAGTCCGGCCAGCTCTCCCGAACTACCCTAGGACAGGCCCTTCTCTTTCCAGGAGGTGAGCCGCATGGGGATGCCAGATCGGAACTCGGGGGCCGCTGCCCATGTGGGGTCACGCGGCTCAGTGATGTAGAACCACCCCGATTGCCACCCCTTTATGGTTTCCACAAAGGAGCCCTCGAGCCATGTAACGTTGGGCATCTTGCCCACCATGGCACCTCCGCACTCTGCCTGGTGGCCGCCCACAACCTTCGGCTTGACATTGAAGGTCTTCAGCCATAAGCCGAAGTGGGGCTTGATGTAGAGGAAGGCCTCGCACACGACGATAAACGCCGAGATGTTGAGGATGAAATTCGGGGCCAGATTGTGGAAATCCAGGCCGTTGTAGAACATGAGCCCCCGGACGAAGGGGTGGAGAGGGAATCCTAGTCCGCGGAGGAAATGGGTAAGGAACACTACCCTCTCATGGGGCCCGAGGGTGGGGATGAGCTGCCCCTCATCTGGGAGCCGGTGCGCGATGTCGTCGGGCAGGTATCCGGCTCTCCTCAGCTTCTTGATGTCTCCATCCGTGATGGAGGAGACCATCCACCTGCCTCCCGCTCCAGACATGGTTGGAGAAGTGGAGGTGGGAAGTGCGGACTTGGGCGCTAGAGCTCGAGTGTGCGAAAACGGATGAGCAAAGGAGGAAGAAGGCGTGGATGAAAAGGTGAATCCTTATCCCTTTATATGGGCAGACGAAACTATGAGCCCCCACTAGCCTGGTAAAACTCGCTTATCCCCCAAGCGCCGTAATCGATGGCACGGTTGGGTTACCCACGCCCGTATTGATGAGAATCCCGCAATAAGGGGACACGATCTCTTCTTTGACAAGACGTGTAAAAAAACTGCCTCGCGTTATGTGCGGGGCTAGTTAATGGAAACGGTTCGAATAATCACCAGGCCATGACATAACGTCATGCTGCCAAAAAAAGTCAGCAAATTAGATTTGTGAAAATATTATTCTCTCTACGGTGGTATGTGGAACTTATTTTGCATGGTCGGACACTATCCTTGTATTCAAATCCTTCCGTGGTGTATTCGGAGGAGGAACCCGCCTTGCAATGCCGAAGACAATACTGCGCGTCGGACTCATCGTCATTAAAGCCTGGTTCAGGGGCTACTATGGGAGTCCTGGATTAGGGGGTCTCTGGACAACCGGACTATCTCCATTGGCCGGACTGTTAGACTATGAAGATACAAGATTGAAGACTTCGTGTCGTGTCCGGATGGGACTCTACTTGGCGTGGAAGGCAAGCTAGGCAATACGGATATGGATATCTCCTCCTTTGTAACCGACCTTGTGTAACCCTAACCCTCTTCGGTGTCTATATAAACCAGAGAGTTTTAGTCCGTAGGACACAACAACTACAACATACAATCATACCATAGGCCAGCTTCTAGGGTTTAGCCTCTCTGATCTCATGGTAGATCTACTCTTGTACTACCCATATCATCAATATTAATCAAGCAGGACATAGGGTTTTACCTCCATCAAGAGGGCCCAAACCTGGGTAAAACATTGTGTCCCCTGCCTCCTATTACCATCCGGCCTAGACACACAGTTCGAGACCCCCTACCCGAGATCCGTCGGTTTTGACACCGACAGCAGCCGTCGGTGTTTTCTAGTAGCACCGAGCCTATAGTAGTAGATGATTGGCTCCGCAGGATTCGAAGGGAGTTAACCACTACAGGATGTACTGATGCTGAGAAGGTGTGTTTTGCCGCACATCAGTTGGATGGACCAGCAGCCTCGTGGTGGGAGAATTACACTATCACCTACCCTATAGCCACGGTGACATGGGACCAGTTTCAGCAAGCCTTCCGTATAGCCCATGTCTCAACTGGAGCAATGAGTATGAAGAAGCGTGAGTTTCGCAACTTACGCTAGGGGAACCATACTGTGGCTCAGTACGTGGATGAGTTTAGCAATTTATCTCGCTATGCCTCTGATGATGTGGCCACAGATGCGGCAAAGCAGGAGAAGTTTATGGAAGGATTAAATGATGAAATGAGCATGCAGTTGATGGTGGCAACATTCAACAACTATCAGGAGTTGGTAGATAAGGCTCTTATGATTGAAGGGAAGCAACAACAGATTGAGAACCGTAAGAGGAAATATGGACAAGGGAGGTATAACTCGGGAGCTCAGCAGAAACCTCGCCTAACCCCGAACTCGGGAGGACTTGTTCATAACCATGGAGGCCACACCCATAATGGAGGAAGTAAGCATAACATACCGGCCCAAGGAATGGGAATGGGAATGGAGCAAGCAACAATCAAAACTGCTCCAATCCAGCCACACCCTCGAGCAGAGACCTAAGCCACATTACTTGTTTCAAGTGCGGGAAGACTGGACACTATGCCACGGAGTGCCCTGAAGGGAAGAATGGAAACGGAAATGGGAGCGCTGGGAAGAAGCCCAATCCATTCAACAAAGGACAAGTGAACCACGTTAACGTGGATGGGGTTGAAGAGCAGCCAGACGCGGTTATAGGTAAGTCTTTGGTTAAGTCATTTACCGCTATTGTTCTTTTTGATACTGGTGCATCGCATTCATACATATAAAGGGAATTCGTGGATAAGTTTAAACTACCGACCCAAACCCTTAGGACCCCTTTGTTAGTAAGTTCACCTGGAGCAGAGTATATGGCTAGTCGATGGTGCGACCAGATACCCTTAACCATTGGCAACCGTGTTTTTCCGTCCGAACTAATTATCTTGGAGTCACAAGGATTGGCTGTGATATTAGGAATGGATTGGATGTCAAAGTATGGAGGAAGCATTGACTGTGTTAATAGGTCAATTTGTCTCACCACCCCGGAGGGAACAAGGATCAAGTACATATCTAGGCATGCGCCTAGAAGTAGCCAAGTAAATACCCTCACGGGAGTTGTTCAGGAGGAAGTGCCTGTAGTGAAGGATTACCCGGATGTTTTTCCAGAAGAATTACCAGGCATGCCACTGGATCGAGACATCGAGTTTTTGATAGAGATATTTGAAGGAAATATGCCCTACAGACAATAATAAAGTTATTATTTATTTCCTTATATCATGATAAATGTTTGTTATTCATGCTAGAATTGTATTAACCGGAAACATAATACATGTGTGAATACATAGAGAAACAATATGTCACTAGTATGCCTCTACTTGACTAGCTCATTGAATCAAAGATGGTTAAGTTTTCTAGCCATAGACATGAGTTGTCATTTGATTAACGGGGTCACATCATTAGAGAATGATGTGATTGACTTGACCCATTCCGTTAGCATAGCACTTGATCGTTTAGTTTGTTGCTATTGCTTTCTTCAGGACTTATACATGTTCCTATGACTATGAGATTATGCAACTCCCGTTTACCGGAGGAACACTTTGTGTGCTACCAAACGTCACAACGTAACTGGGTGATTATAAAGGTGCTCTACAGGTGTCTCCGAAGGTACTTGTTGGGTTGGCATATTTCGAGATTAGGATTTGTCACTCCGATTGTCGAAGAGGTATCTCTGGGCCCTCTCGGTAATGCACATCACTTAAGCCTTGCAAGCATTGCAACTCATGAGTTAGTTGCGGGATGATGTATTACGGAACGAGTAAAGAGACTTGCCGGTAATGAGATTGAACTAGGTATTGAGATACCGACGATCGAATCTCGGGCAAGTAACATACCGATGACAAAGGGAACAACGTATGTTGTTATGCGGTTTGATCGATAAAGATATTTGTAGAATATGTAGGAGCCAGTATGAGCATCCAAGTTCCACTATTGTTTATTGACCGGAGACGTGTCTCGGTCATGTCTACATAGTTCTCGAACACGTAGGGTCCGCACGCTTAAAGTTCGATGACGGTTATATTATGAGTTTATGTGTTTTGATGTACCGAAGGAGTTCGGAGTCCCGGATGAGATCGGGGACATGACGAGGAGTCTCGAAATGGTCAAGACGTAAAGATCGATATATTGGACGACTATATTCGGACATCGGAAAGATTCCGAGTGATTCGGGTATTTTCTGGAGTATCAGGGAGTTACAGGAATTCGTATTGGGCCTTAATGGGCCATACGGGAAAGGAGAGAAAGGCCTCAAAGTGTGGCCGCACCCCTCCCCATGGGCTGGTCCGAATTGGACTAGGGAGGGGGGGCGCCCCCTTCCTTCCTTCCTTCTCCTTTTTCCTTCCCACCTACTCCTACTACTTGGAAGGGCTCCTAGTTCTACTAGGAAAGGGGGAATTCAACTCCCGGCGGGAGTAGGACTCCCCTAGGGCGCGCCATAGAGAGGTCCGGCCCTCCCCCTCCTCCACTCCTTTATATACGGGGGCAGGGGGCACCCCAAAGACACAACAATTGATCTCTTGATCTCTTAGCCGTGTGCGGTGCCCCCCTCCACCATAATCCACCTCGATCATATCGTAGCGGTGGTTAGGCGAAGCCCTGCGTTGGTAGAACATCATCATCGTCACCACGCCGTCGTGTTGATGAAACTCTCCCTCAACACTTGGCTGGATCGGAGTTCGAGGGACGTCATCGAGTTGAACGTGTGCAAAACTCGGAGGTGCCGTGCGTTCGGTACTTGATCGGTCGGATCGTGAAGATGTACGACTACATCAACCGCGTTGTGCTAACGCATCCGCTTTCGGTCTACGAGGGTACATGGACAACACTCTCCCCTCTCATTGCTATGCATCACCATGATCTTGCGTGTGCGTAGGAATTTTTTTGAAATTACTACGTTCCCCAACAGTGGCATCCGAGCCAGGTTTTATGCGTTGATGTAATATGCATGAGTAGAACACAAGTGAGTTGTGGGCGATATAAGTCATACTGCTTACCAGCATGTCACGCTTGGGTTCGGCGGTATTGTTGGATGAAGCGGCCCGGACCGACATTACGCGTACGCTTATGCGAGACTGGTTTTACCGCCGTGCTATGCACATAGGTGACTAGCGGGTGTCAGTTTCTCCAACTTTAGTTGAACCGAGTGTGGCTACGCCCGGTCCTTGCGAAGGTTAAAACAGCACCGACTTGACAAACTATCATTGTGGTTTTGATGCGTACGTAAGAATGGTTCTTGCTAAAGCCCGTAGCAGCCACGTAAAACTTGCAACAACAATGTAGAGGACGTCTAACTTGTTTTTGCAGGGCATGTTGTGATGTGATATGGTCAAGACATGATGCTAAATTTTATTGTATGAGATGATCATGTTTTGTAACCGAGTTATCGACAACTGGCAGGAGCCATATGGCTGTCGCTTTATTGTATGCAATGCAATCACCCTGTAATGCTTTACTTTATCACTAAGCGGTAGCGATAGTCGTGGAAGCATAAGATTGGCGAGACGACAACGATGCTACGATGGAGATCAAGGTGTCGCGCCGGTGATGATGGTGATCATGACGGTGCTTCGGAGATGGAGATCACAAGCACAAGATGATGATGGCCATATCATATCACTTATATTGATTGCATGTGATGTTTATCTTTTATGCATCTTATCTTGCTTTGATTGATGGTAGCATTATAAGATGATCTGTCACTAAATTTCAAGATAAAAGTGTTCTCTCTGAGTATGCAATGTTGCCAAAGTTCGTCGTGCCCAGACACCACGTGATGATCGGGTGTGATAAGCTCTACGTCCATCTACAATGGGTGCAAGCCAGTTCTGCACACACAGAATACTCAGGTTAAACTTGGCGAGCCTGGCATATGCAGATATGGCCTCGGAACACTGGAGACCGAAAGGTCGAGCGTGAATCATATAGTAGATATGATCACCATAACGATGTTCACCAATGAAAACTACTCCATTTCACGTGATGACCGGTTATGGTTTAGGTTATATGGATCACGTGATCACTTAGATGATTAGAGGGATGTCTATCTAAGTGGGAGTTCTTAAGTAATATGATTAATTGAACTTAAATTTATCATGAACTTAGTCCTGGTAGTACTAGCATATCTATGTTGTATATCAATAGCTCGCGTTTAGCTCCCCTGTTTTATTTTTGATATGTTCCTAGAGAAAACTAAGTTGAAAGATGTTAGTAGCAATGATGCAGACTGGATCCATGATCTGAGGTTTATCCTCATTGCTGCACAGAAGAATTATGTCCTTGATGCACCGCTAGGTGACAAACCTATTGCAGGAGCAGATGCAGATGTTATGAACGTTTGGCTAGCTCAATATGATGACTACTTGATAGTTTAGTGCACCATGCTTAAACGGCTTAGAATCGGGACTTCAAAGACGTTTTGAACGTTATGGACCATATGAGATGTTCCAGGAGTTGAAGTTAATATTTCAAGCAAATACCCGAGTTGTGAGATATGAAGTCTCCAACAAGTTCTATAGCTAAAAAGATGGAGGAGAATCACTCAACTAGTGAGCATGTGCTCAGATTGTCTGGGTACTACAATCGCTTGAATCAAGTGGGAGTTAATCTTCCAAATAAAATAGTGATTGACAGAATTCTCTAGTCACCATCACCAAGTTAGTAGAACTTCGTGATGAACTATAATATGCAAGGGATAACAGAAACGATTCCCAAGCTCTTCGTGATGCTGAAATCGATGAAAGTAGAAATCAAGAAAAGCATCAAGTGTTGATGGTAAACAAAACCACTAATTTCAAGTAAAGGGATAAAGGGAAGAAAGGGGAACTTCAAGAAGAACGGCAAACAAGTTGCTGCTCAAGTGAAAAAAACCAAGTATGTACCTAAGCCTGAAACTGAGTGCTTCTACTGCAAAGGGACTGGTCATTGGAAGCGGAACTACCCCAAGTAATTGGCGGATAAGAAGGATGGCAAAGTGAACATATAGGTATATTTGATATACATGTTATTGATGTGTACTGTACTAATGTTTATAGCAACCCCTTAGTATTTGATACTAGTTCAGTTGCTAAGAATAGTAACTCGAAACGGGAGTTGCAGAATGAACAGAGACTAGTTAAGGGTGAAGTGACGATGTGTATTGGAAATGGTTCCAAGATTGATATGATCATCATCGCAAACTCCCTATACTTTCGGGATTAGTGTTAAACCTAAAATAAATGTTATTTAGTGTTTGCGTTGAGCATGAATATGATGGATCATGTTTATTGCAATACGGTTATTCATGTAAGTTAGAGAATAATTGTTGTTCTGTTTACATGAATAAAACCTTCTATGGTTATACACCCAATGAAAATGGTTTCTTGGATCTCGATCGTAGTGATACACATATTCATAATATTGAAGCCAAAAGATGCAAAGTTAATAATGATAGTGCAACTTATTTGTGGCACTACCGTTTAGGTCATATTGGTGTAAAGCGCATGAAGAAAATCAATGATGATGGGCTTTTGGAATCACTTGATTATGAATCAGTTGATGCTTGCGAACCATGCCTCATGGGCAAGATGACTAAGACTCCGTTCTCTGGAACAACGGAACAAGCAACAGATTTGTTGGAAATCATACATACTGATGTATGTGGTCCGATGAATATTGAGGCTCGCGGCAGGTATCATTATTTTCTGATCTTCACAGATGATTTGAGCAGATATGAGTATATCTACTTGATGAAACACAAGTCTGAAACATTTGAAAAGTTCAAAGAATTTCAAAGTGAAGTGGAGAATCATCGTAACAAAAATAAATTTTCTACGATATGATCGCAGAAGAAAATATTTGAGTTACGAGTTTGACCTTCAGTTAAAACAATGTGAAATAGTTTCACTACTCACGCCACCTAGAACACCACAGTATAATGGTATGTCCGAATGTCGTAACCGTACTTTATTAGATATGGTGCGATCTATGATGTCTCTTACCGATTTACCACTATCGTTTTGGGGTTATGCATTAGAGACAACTACATTCACGTTAAATAGGGCACCATCTAAATCCGTTGAGACGACACCGTATGAACTATGGTTTGGAAAGAAACCTAAGCTGTCGTTTCTTAAAGTTTGAGGTTGCAATGCTTATGTGAAAAAGTTTCAACCTGATAAGCTCAAACCCAAATCGGAGAAGTGTGTCTTCATAGGATACCCAAAAGAAAATGTTGGGTACAACTTCTATCACAGATCCGAAGGCAAGTTATTCATTGCTGAGAATGTATCCTTTCTAGAGAAGGAGTTTCTCTCGAAAGAAGTGAGTGGGAGGAAAGTAGAACTTGATGAGGTAAATGTACCTGCTCCCTTATTGGAAAGTAGTTCATCACAGAAATCTGTTTCTGTGACACCTACTCCAATTAGTGAGGAATTTAATTGTAATGCCCTCGATGCGGCTATATCTCCCACGTGTCGAAGCACGACTTAGAGGCATAACCACATTGAAAGCAATGTCGCAAGTGAGGTAATCTTCACACAACCCATGTAATACATAAGGGAAAGAGATACATAGTTGGCTTACAATCGACACTTCACACAATTACATGAATATAACATTACATCATCCAGAAACACACAAGGTCCGACTACGGAACCCAAAATAAAAGAAGACTACCCCAAATGCTACACAGATCCCCGATCGTCCCGACTGGGCTCCACTACTGATCAACTAGAACGAAACAACATAAAGGACAAGATCTTCATCGAGCTCCTCCTTGAGCTTGGTTGCGTCACCTGCACGGTATCATCGGCACCTGCAAGCTGGTTTCGGAAGTATCTGTGAGTCACGGGGACTCAGCAATCTCACACCCTCGTGATCAAGACTATTTAAGCTTATAGGTAGGGAAAAGGTATGAGGTGGAGCTACAGGAAGCGACTAGCATATTTGGTGGCTAACATACGCAAATGAGAGCGAGAAGAGAAGGCAAAGGCATGGTCGAGCAACTATGATCAAAAAGTGATCCTAGAACAACCTATGTCAAGCATTACTCCAACACCGTGTTCACTCCCCGGACTCCGCCGAGAAGAGACCATCATGGTTACACACGCGCTTGGTGTATTTTAATTAAGATAAACTTCAGGTTTTCTACAACCGGACATTAACAAATTCCCATCTGCCCATAACCATGGGCACGGCTTTCGAAAGTTCAAATCCCTGCAGGGGTGTCCCAACTTAGCACATCACAAGCTCTCACGGTCAACAAAGGATATTCCTTCTCCCAGGAAGACCCGATCAGGCTCGGAATCCCGGTTACAAGACATTTCGGCAGTGGTAAAATAAGACCAGCAAAGCCACCCGATGTGCCGACAATCCCGATAGGAGCTGCACATATCTCGTTCTCAGGGCAACACCGGATGAGATATCCTACGAGTAAAACCAACCCTCAAGTTTCCCCGAGGTGGCCCCGCAGTCTACTCAGTTCGGACCTACACTTAGAGAAGCATTGGCCCGGGGGGGGTTAAAATAAAGATGACCCTTGAGTCTGCAGAACCCAAGGGAAGGTGGTAGGCTGTTAGTGCAAATGGTAAAACCAAGGTTGGGCCTTGCTGGAGGAGTTTTATTCAAAGCGAACTGTCAAGGGGTTCCCATTATAACCCAACCATGTAAGGAACACAAAATCAAGGAACATAACACCGGTATGACGGAAACTAGGGTGACAAGAGTGGAACAAAACACCAGGCATAAGGCCGAGCCTTCCACCCTTTACCAAGTATATAGATGCATTAATTAAATGAGATATTGTGATATCCCAACAAAATATCCATGTTCCAACAAGGAACAAACTCCAATCTTCACCTGCAACTAGCAATGCTATAAGAGGGGCTGAGCAAAGCGGTAACATAGCCAAACAACGGTTTGCTAGGACAACGTGGGTTAGAGGCTTGGCTTAACAATATGGGAGGCATGAGGGAGTCCTGGATTAGGGGGTCTCCGGACAGCCGGACTATTGGATTATGAGGATACAAGATTGAAGACTTCATCTCGTGTCCGGATGGGACTCTACTTGGCATGGAAGGCAAGCTAGGAAGTACGGATATGGATATCTCCTCCTTTGTAACCGACCTTGTGTAACCCTAGCCCCCTCCGGTGTCTATATAAACCGGAGGGTTTAGTCCGTAGGGCAACATACAATCATACCATAGGCTAGCTTCTAGGGTTTAGCCTCTCCGATCTCGTGGTAGATCTACTCTTGTACTACCCATATCATCAATATTAATCAAGTAGGACTTAAGGTTTTACCTCCATCAAGAGGCCCGAACCTGGGTAAAACATCGTGTTCCCTGCCTCCTGTTACCATCCGGCCTAGACGCACAGTTCGGGACCCCCTACCCGAGATCCGCCGGTTTTGACACCGACGTTGGTGCTTTCATTGAGAGTTCCGCTGTGCCATCATCATCAGGAAGGATGCCTCATCCCGTCTTTAAAGACGACACTATTGCTAAGGAAGCTTTGGCTGTCGGCCAAACTCTCCGACTAGGTGGTTTTCTTATGACCGCCTGTTCGGCCGCTGCGCCGACGATGACTTCTCGGGTCATCAAAAGCAATCTTCACGTCAATTCGGAACTCACCGAGCAGTTAGATCCAATGGAGCTTTCTTCCCTAAACGAGCTCTTGGATCGCATCGCCGCCCTGGGAGTCGCTACAGACTACGATCAGATTGGGCCTAAACCCGATCTGAGAGAGATCAACTCTCCCCAGGTCACCCATCATATTGAAGTGGTGGAGGAACAATGCGGCGACCTTTCCTCTATCCTGTGGACCATATATGTACGGATTGCCGAGCTCTCCGAGCCGGATGCCCGTTCGCAGGAGGACAACATCCAATCCCTAAGCTTAGAGTCCGGCAGCGGGCCAGGATTATCGGGTCACACCCCGGAACCGGAACTTTCAAAATTGGAAATTCCTCGGCCCCTGGATCCCAGATCAGGTGAGGGTTCAGATCCAATTCCACCCACCCACCCAAACATAAGCGATCTTTCCCACATCAGGCAAGAGCCCCAGGAAACAGTACATCACTATTGGGCCAGATTCCTCCTTGCGATGAACAAGGTTAAGGACTGTTGCGAGGAAGACGCAATCCTATTTTTTGGCAATAATTGCACGGACAAGGGAATCCTTAACGCCATAAGTCGCCATGAGATAACACGCTTCGCTGACTTGGCGTCCGTAGTACGAAAATATTGTGCGATGGAAAGTGCCTGGAAAACCGAAGTAAACTTTTGGGATAATCCGGCCATGAATACAAACCCGGTCCAAAATAAAAGGGTGCATTATCACAATACACCCAGGTTAACTACCAAAAAGCAAAAACCCTCTACGAGGCAAGGAACCGTACTGGAGGGATGGCTCAACGGACCCTGCAAAATTCATAGTACAACTGATACAATACCAACACACAACCTTAGAGCATGCTGGATACTCCGGCAGGTGGCCAAAAGTGATGAGGATCTACTTCTCCCAAATACCACAGAGCACCATCCTATGGACAACAATACGATGTTAACAGTGTTTGAGACCTTTGCGTCAAATAATAGGCGCAAGCGAACACTCCGCTGCACGGTCGAAATCTTCCATGTAGCAACAACAAATCCATGGAGTGACATGGCTATTACCTTCAATGTCAGTGATGAACCCAAATTCCGAACAGCCCGAGCACCAGCCGCACTGGTCCTCAGTCCAATCGTGGACGACTTTCGACTCACCAAGGTACTCATGGACGGCGGCAGCGGATTAAACCTCATTTATGAGGAAACTCTTCAAAGGATGGAAATAGACTATAGCCACATTGAGCAAAGTAGCACAACCTTTAGAGGAATCATCCCCAGTCGGGAAGCACGCTATGCTGGGAAAATCACACTAGATGTGGTATTCGGCACGCCGGATAATTAAATGTCCGAAGAAATTACATTCCAAGTGGCCCTGTTCAGCAGTGGTTATCACGCTCTTTTAGGACGGGAGGCATTCACAATCTTCCAAGCCGTACCGCATTACGGGTACATGAAGCTCAAAATGCCCGGGCCCAACGGAATCATCACTCTCGCCAGCGATCCGGATGCAGCACTCCGCGCCGAAAACAAAACAGCCACATTGGCCATCGAGGCATTATCCGAAGCCCTCTCGGCTGAGGAATTAACTACGCTACGCTCCACAGTGGAGAGGGACGGCGTGATACTCGACAAGAGATCCCAGTCCACCTCTTTTAAACCAGCGGATGAAATAGTCGAATTCCAAGTCCACCCAATGGACCCTACAAAAATAGCCTCCATCAGGGCACAGCTAAGCCCCGCTGTGGACGCCGCACTACGGGAGTTCCTGCGCGAGAACTGGGACATATTCGCCTGGCATCCCTCAGACATGCCAGGAATCCCACACAGGCTGGCCGAGCATAGGCTCAATATCCTAAAGGGATTCAAGCCGGTCAAGCATGCTCTTCGGTGTTTCTCTGAACCTAAGAGACAGGCCATGGGAGAGGAACTAGCCAAGTTATTGGAGGCCGGATTTATCAAAGAAATAAAACACCCGGACTGGCTAGCAAACCTGGTGATGGTACCAAAGAAGGACAAATCATGGCGCCTTTGTGTCGACTTCAAAGACCTCAATAAAGCTTGCCCAAAGGATCCCTTGCCCCTCCCACGCATAGATCAAATCATTGATGCTACTGCAAGACACGACTCATTGTGCTTCCTCGACGCATACTCCGATTACCACCAAATCAAGATGGTGGAGTCCGACCAAGCCGCAACAGTATTCATCACACCATACGGTCCGTTTTGTTTTAACACAATGCCTTTTGGGCTCAAAAATGCCGGCGCAACATATGAACGCATGATTTAGACATGTCTGGAGAAACAAATCGGCAAAACAGTAGAGGCATACATAGACGATGTGGTTGTCAAAACCAAACACATCGACTCTTTGATAGATGACTTGAGGCTCACATTCGACAACCTCCGAACATATGACATCAAGCTCAATCCGGAAAAATGCGTTTTCGGCGTACCAGCCGGAGAGCTCGTGGGATTCATTGTCTCCAGTAGAGGTATTTAAGCTAATCCGGCCAAAACCGAGCGTTGTCACAGTTGGCTACCCCAACAGACCTCAAACAAATCTGGAAGCTAACTGGATACGTGGCGGCTCTAAGCCGCTTTATCTCCCGCTTGGGAGAAAAGGCTTTACCCCTTTATCGCCTACTTCGGCGCACCGAACACTTCGAGTGGACGGACGCGGCTACGGCCGGATTGGAAGAAATAAAGGCCATTCTAGCAACCAACCCAATCCTGGTCGCACCAAACATCAGCGAACCAATGATGTTGTATATTGCGGCAACTCATCAAGTTGTAAGCGCGGTGCTCGTTGTCGAACGGGAAGCGGACGGACACATATTCCCTCTTCAAAAGCCGGTATACTATGTATCCACTGTCCTCACTCCATGCAAATCACGGTACCCGCATTACCAAAAAATAGCATATGCGGTATTCATGGCATCACGGAAACTGCGACACTGTGACACTCCAAAATTTTTTGATTTGGTTTTCATCAAAAACTTTATTGGATTCTAAAGGAGGGCCTTTAAAAATTTTCTCTTTCAGAAAATCCTTCCTCTTAAAAAAAAACTTCCTTTCACCTTTGGCAAGGATTTCCTTTCCTTTTCAATTTTGGTCTTAAAATTTTTGGAAGCTTTTCTTCTGGTTATTTCCCTCTCAAACTTATTTATTTTCAAAAAAAAGAAACCCTAGGGGTTTTGGGACTTCTTTCTTTTTGAAAACACCCATGGTTTTACCATGTCTCCTATAGTAAATCTTCTCAAAATCCATTCCTCCATCTTTGAACAATCTAAATCCTCTGTCTCAACAAGTCCAAACAAGTTTTGGATTTTTTTTAAATTATTTTCCCCCCCAAAACATTTCTGCCATTTATTTTAAGCTTAAGTGATTTTCAAAGCAAGTGTCACTTTGCCTTTGAGTTTTTATCCCAAACCAACTTCCCTGGATTGTCTTTAGTACCCACAACCTAGAACCATCTTGATCCACTCTTCTTCTTTTCAAACATTTCAAATTTCACTCACTGCAAGTTTGGACCAGATTTGTCAAATTTGGTGAAATTCATATCTACATTTCTCCAAAAATTCCACCAAAATTCAGGCAGCCTACTGGAGCAATGAGAGGCCACTCCACCAAGTTTCAGCTCAAGGAAAAATCCCTAGATGCCAAAAACATTCTGTCGAACACCTGAGCTGCACTGTTCTTTGCAAAGTTCAGTAAAATTCTGTTTTACAGTGTCGTTTTCTTCAGTGTTACAGGCACATGCTCACAGTGCCGTTGGCTCGATGCTCGCAGCCCCTCCCTCTTGTCCGGAGCGTCACACGCGTGCTTGGAGCTTTCCTGGCGTCGGTAGCGTGCTGGCCCACCCTCGCCGGCGTTTTCTGCGGCGTCGGGACCTCCCGTGGCGGCCGACAGAAGGCACACCACGGCAGAACGCTGTTTCGGCGCCGCCCAAAGCTTCCTGGCCCTCCGTGTGGCCTCATGCATGCCAGCGCACGCCCGTGGCACCCTCACCACGGCTCGGCAAGCACGGAACGTGCTCCCTGCCGCCGACGGGCCCGCGCCGCCCCGTTCCGTCGAGCTCGCCCCTAACACCCAATCCAAGCTCGCTTAGCACCTAAATGGAACCAGTGGAACTCCGTGATGACGCCCAACTCCCTAAACCTTCCCGACCAAGCTCTGCGCCGCCGTAACCTTCACCGGAGATCCCCGTTCACGGCCACCGCCTCGGATCGCCTATAAAAAGGACCCCGAGCTCGCTCACGAGACCCACACCTTCACTACACCTCTCCAGGACCCTGCCAAACCACCAGGAGGACCTCGAGGAGGTCTCCTCCCCCAACTCCGACCGCCTCGCCCCGCCTCGGCCTCCACCTCGATTCACTTCGGTGAGGCCATCTCCGGCACCCAAACCTCGCCCGTAGAATTCTCTTACACCTAGTGCTCTAACCCCCACCTCAATTTGATCCTTGCAGCCCTCCTCGGCAAGATCCGTCAACGCGCGAACCACCGTCCGCCGGAGTCGAGACCGCCGTCGACGTGGTGCTCACTGGCGACCAACACCACCACCCACCGTTGCGGAAGGACACGGTGAGCACGTTAGTAATATCCAATCACCCTGCCTCGCCGTGGATCGTCGCCGGCGACCACCGCGGCTCTCGAGCACCGGCGAAATCTGCCGTCCCGTTTGAAAGTTTAAACCTGACGAGCGGGACCCGCTGTCAGCCTCTCAATCCTGTCTAAGCGAAGTGTTTTCTGAAAACGCCTTCTGCCAAATGCGCCTTCCCGCTGGGCCGGCGTAGTTGCTGCCGAAGCGCTTTCTGTTTTTATAAACTAGCCCCTGGAAACTTTCTGTTTCATTACAGATAAGTCCTTGGATTAAAACCCTTATAACTTTTTAACAGAAAGGAATTTTTGAGTGATTCTTTTTCTGTCCTCTTCAGATTTTTGCCTAGTTTTTTATCATATTTATTTGAATAATATTTGGAATACTTGCTGTGCACCTCTTGGTATTTACGATAGCGCATATATTTTCTTTATACCATAGATACCGAAGGAGGTGACGGAGCCGCGAACTTCACCGAGCTAGGCTCCGACTACTCTGAACCAGGCAAGCATGTTTGAACTGTTGATATGATGAATGTCTTGGCATGTTTTGCATTTAGTTAGTTTCATGGCATGTTGATGAGCATACCGATGAACGTTATTTTATGAAATGTTGAGGTAAGTGAGTTTGATGATCCATAAGTGGATGGATGTGAGTATGAATGGCCATGTGTTGGCATGAGGATGGGTAAGATGGCAGTGTTGTAGCATGCCAGTCTTATGCCAGACTATATGACTTCAGGGTCAAACCGTACCGGTCCAGTTCCTTCCATTTCCTTCCCTGTACTACCACATGTTTTCCGCAAGGAATATGGCTGAGTAAGTTGCAAACCGCTTTCCTGGTACACACCAAAAGGAGAGGCCGGGATGATGGTTCCATGGCCCTGGATTAAAGCCAGTCATCCGGTCAGGGGGCATGGGTGTTTCCGGTTGGGACCGAGAGGGGGGCACCCCTTAGAGCGCCATATATAAATTTGATCCCATGCTATTCGAGATTGTGATCTCCCCGTCTCAAAAGTTTTTCTTGGATGATGTCTAGGGTGAGTCCTGGCATCGAGAGGTAGGATGGGTGTGTACTGGTTAGCTGTGTTTTCTTCCGAAAAACCGTAAACGGAACTAGTCCCTCGTGACTACGGAAATCCGTTGGCTGTGGGAATTTTTTTTGTACAAACTCTGCAGAGTCATACATTCCTTGAATCATCTATTCCATGTCCAAATTCGTATCATCTTGGCCTAACAGTATCAGTTTGATGACAGAGACTCCGGTGAATCCCATGAGTGCTAAGCCCGGTGAAACGTTATTCCTGTGGATGGACTAACCTGTTTATTATCATGAATTGAATATTTATTATGAGTATTATTATTTACTTGTGACTAAAGCCCTTTCTGTGATGTCGCTCAGACGTCCGACTGTGGCATTTCTTTTAAAGCCCTTTCTGTGATGTCGCTCAGACGTCTGACTGTGGCATTTCTTTTAAAGCCCTTTCTGTGATGTCGCTCAGACGTCCGACTGTGGCATTTCTTTTAAAGCCCTTTCTGTGATGTCGCTTAGACGTCCGACTGTGGCATTTCTTTTTAAAGCCCTTTCTGTGATGTCGCTTAGACGTCCGACTATGGCATTTATTTTAAAGCCCTTTCTGTGATGTCGCTCAGACGTCCGACTGCGGCATTTCTTTTAAAGCCCTTTCTGTGATGTCGCTCAGATGTCCGACTGTGACATTTATTTTAAAGCCCTTTCTGTGATGTCACTTAGACGTCCGACTGTGGCATTTCTTTTAAAGCCCTTTCTGTGATGTCGCTCAGACGTCCGACTGTGGCATTTCTTTTAAAGCCCTTTCTGTGATGTCGCTTAGACGTCCGACTGTGGCATTTCTTTTCTGTTGTTATTTGTTCACCCTTCGAGGCGTCGCTTCAGACACCTGATCGGTTCTCATTTATATTCTGTTGGGATTTCAGGCGGACTACCGCCGTTTCCCTCGTACTTACTTCGTTGTGCAAATATTATCATTGTGCATTGGGAAGTTTATTCATGACGCATTCATGCATGCATTTGTTATATCTTACGTCCGAACTGTCTTGCGAGTACTTTCAAAGTACTCACTGGCTTGTTGATTTGGCCAGATGCTGACGAAGGCGATCACATGGATGAAGAGTTCGATAGCGAGTCCGACGCCTAGAGGAATCCCAGTCAGTCTCGTGCGACGCTGGTCTTGGTCTCAGTTTTATACCCGCTTCCGCAACCCGAATAAATTTATCAAGCCTCACCTCGACGCTCGATGAGATGCCAGTTTGAGAGTCGTGTTACCACACTCCCCATTGTGTTATTCCACCACCACCATATCCTCGAGTCAGTAGTATGCCACCACATCATTGTGTTATATCCGCCATTATGTATAATTATTGGCGCGCTTGTAATAATTCGTTGAGCAGCCCTAGCTCAACTCTGTAATATATTCTATGCTACTGGCTTATTGTATCAAGTATTTGTCTACCAGTGAGGAGGATTTTCTCTCATACTGGACTCAAAGATTGGTTTCTCAATAAATATTTTTATTGGAAAACCGGTCGTGACATACACTACTTTCAAGACTGTTCGATTACAGTAGCCTTGGAAGTGCCACTTAATGATATTATCAACAACCGCGACGCTACGGGCCGGATTGCCAAATGGGCCATTGAGCTCCTCCCATTCGACATGACATACAAACCTCGCCGAGCCATTAAATCGCAAGTACTGGCCGACTTCGTCACCGAATGGACGGAGGCCGAACTCCCTAAAGAGTACGACGCATACTCCAATGGATCATGCACTTCGACGGTTCTAAAATGCTGGCTGGTCTAGGGGCTGGCGTCGTCCTGACGTCCCCAACCGGAGATACCGTTTGGTACATACTACAAATATTGTATACAGATTCCAACAATGCAACCAAATACGAAGCTCTGTTGCATGGTCTTCGGATGGCAGTCTCCATGGGCATTCAACGCCTGGAGGTACGTGGGGATTCAAACCTCGCAATATCCCAAATAAACAGAGATTTTGACGCCAAGGATCCGAAAATGGCGGCCTATCAAAATGCCGTCCTCAAAATGTCAGCTCGGTTCGAGGGACTCGAATTTCACCATGTGGCTCGGGAAAACAACCAGGCGGTGGATATCCTTGCCCGCATCGGCGCAAAACACGACGCGGTCCCTTCCAACATATTTCTGGAAAGGCTCTTCAAGCCATCTGTAGCTTGGGAAGGGGACACCGGTAACTACAGTTCGGACCCGGCCAAAATACCCGATACCGAACTCTCTGACACAATCGGAGGCTCCGCCACCGAAATAACACCTTCAGCCCACGAAATAATGGCCATTATTGCCCCGTGGACAGAACCATTCCTGGCCTACCTAACTAGACAGGAACTTCCGGAGGACCAAAATGAGGCACACTGCATAGTGCGGCGATCCAAGGCCTACAGGGTCCATGAGGGAGAATTTGTAACATCCCAAAATTCTAAAATTTGGAGTGTTATAATAAATAGATAGATTGATTGAGTGAAATTCGAAATTTTTAAAAGTTAAATGAGAGGGAATAAAAGGACTTTCCCAAACGCTCATCTTGCTAATCTCCGTGAATTCAAATACTTTTCATCACAAAACCCCGGAGAGAAGATGACATGACTTCTTCCATTTATTTAAATGAAAAGGGGTGTTGAAAATATTTGAATTTCATTTGAAAATATTTCAAATTCTGAAACTTTATGAAACTCAATGATTTTCACGAGAGAAGATGATATGACTTCTTCAAAATATATGAAATATGAGTTGGGAGTTTTAAAGAAACTCAAATTTAAAATCCATTTGAAATTATTTTTCAATTGGGTTATTTGAGTTTTATTCAAATTATTTATATCCAAAAATAAAATATATGGAAATTAGGGTAACATGATTCCCTACAACAGAAAATTGGAGAGAAATAAATTTGAATTAATTTTGGTATTTTAAAAATGACTTTTATTGGATTTTATTAGACCAGTAGCACTCTTTGAATTATTTGAATTTGTGTGAATTATATTTAATGCTAGGAAAATGTCCATCTTGTAGAAAATCTTTTTCTGAAAATTTTGATATATAATATGCCTATATAAAGTTTTATTTTTATTTTTGTTTTTCAATTTATCGCATTCTATTTAAAAAAAGAACAAAAACTGCGCGCGCGCTTGAAACTAACTGTCGCCCACGTACGCATCATAGTACTAGTGGGCGCCCTATTTTTTCTTTATCCTATATGGGCCAGGCCCAGCCAGCCTTTTCATTTTTTTCTTTCTTAGGCCGATTTTGTTTTAAGAAAACTGCATCCGCAACGTCCGCGTGCGGCCGGCCGAAGGCCTTTAGGCCCATGCCAGCCACCTCTTTTCATCTCTGTTTCATATATTTTCGTCTACGTTTAGTCCCACATTGCCTAGTCTTTAACCTCTAAGCCTCTTTTCCACCAATAAATATAGACCCATAGAGCCTCCAAAAATCATCCGATTCGGATTAAATCAATATTTTGGTTTGACTAGATTCATCTAAGAAAAATATATTTCTCCTCTCCGGCGCGACTACTAGAAATTGTCTCTTCTCTTGAAAGTCGTCTTTTCTCTGCCTTATAAAGGTATCTTTCTTTATTTTTTTTCTTTTTCTTATACTTCCGTAGTTTATTATTTTTAGACTAATATGATAGAATAATTAGATTATCAATTAGTCTATGTATTTATACATTAGACCCTAGCCCGTATCTATTTTTTCTTCTTCCGTAAAACAGCTTGGCCCATGACTTTGTACTCGTTTGTCCAAATCCAACGAAACCAACGCCCACTTCTTCGTTATGATCCCCTTGTCGGGACCCCGATCCTAGGTCACACCGATCTAGCATGTAACACATCATATCACTTTGTGGCCTCACGCACGGTATTTCCACGGGTGCCACCTTACCTGGCCCGGGACCGTTTGCGCCTTTTGGCTCACGTATATGATAGTGTCGCTAGCATGCATATGACAAAGAACCCGGGCCGACATGGCTAGTCGTGAACCCAAAGCGGCACCACCCCATGGGGACAGGCATACATGAATCAACCTCGAGCATGTCGGTCAACAGCGTGTGAATCCGGGCTGTAGCACTGGGCTAACAGGACTCCGGTAACCCGGGCTGTAGCAGGCTAGGCAGGACTCCGGATATCACTGCGTGACATTTCCCCGAAGGGACAGACATAGGAACGAAGTGAAACACATGCCGGCCAGTCAAGTGTCCTGAACAGTAGTGCTGGGCTAGCAGGACTCCGGTGAACCGGGCTGTAGCGGACTACTATGGCTCGAGGAACACTAGACTACATTTCCCCATATGATAGGCTGCCAAGGATAAACAACTAGATAGTCGGATCCCACACATACCAAGCATTTCAATCATTCACACAATATGCTCGATATGTGTGAATACAACATGGCATCACAGCATAACTCTACAACTCAAGTATTAATTCATTAGGCTCCGAGGAGCGAGATATTACAAGCATGGGTCTCATGACCCAACAATCATAGCATACAATGCAAAGCACACGCGGAAGCTTAACATGTCTGAGTACAGACATCTATAAATGAAAAAGGCTAAGAAGCCTGACTATCTACCAAATCCTGTCGAGGGCACAAGATCGTAGCTGAGGTATCAAGCTAAATGTCGAAGTCCACGCGGAACTACTAGCGAGACTGAAGTCTCTCTGCAAAACATAAATTAAGCAAACGTGAGTACAAATGTACTCAGCAAGACTTACATCAGAACTAAACTACATATGCATCGGTATCAACAAGGGGGGTGGTGGAGTTTAACTGCAGCAAGCCAGCTTTGACTCAGTGGCTAACCTGAACTACGATTGCAAGCAACTCTTTTGAGGTGGCACACACGAGTCCACACATTCACCAATCAATACACCACTATGGATCCACTCTCGTCTCCCTACGAGAAGGCCATCCATAGCACTCACGCTTATCTTGCGAGTTTTAGGGTATCCACTTTCACTTGTCTATGAACTATGCAAGGGGTCCAAGTTTCCATATCCGAGGAATCCGGCTATTCGAATAGATAATGATAACCCTGCAGGGGTGTACTTCTTCACACACGCTCTCACCACTTATAGCCCTGTACACGTCATGTACCTCGGCAACCTTCAAGCGGAAACCGGGCGAGGGTGTCGGCCACGGCCTACCTAAACACTTAAGTCTCTAGTCCAGGTTTATCGCCTATTCGGGTTCCATCCGCGAGGAGATCCGGCCAGAGTTTCGCTCACAGCCCCAAACGATGTGTGCAGGGTTCCCGAGACACCAAACGGGCGCCCGGTACACCGTGCCACAGTGTATCTACCGCAACATAGCCCACCCCTAGGGTCAGCGCTACGCACGGCCGCCAACACATATCCTACAAACACCAGAAACTAGTTGCAACTCCTGGACAGAGTACTAGGGTGATTAAGAAGTCGAGAGGGGCCATTGGTTTCGGGCCCAATGCGTGGTAGTAACTGTTCATGGATCACAGACAAAGAACTCAGTTCCTGAGGACGGCTGCAATGAGACAACCCACCATGTACTCCTACATGGCCTCTCACCGCTACCTTTACCAAATCGTGTTCACACACTTAGCTCTCAACAGTAGGACATGTTTACACACCTCCGATCCATCCCCGATGAATCAGACCTGACTCAACTCTAAGCAGTAGCAGGCATGACAAACAAGCATGAATGAGTAGGCACATCAGGGCTCAAACAATTCCTACTCATGCTAGTGGGTTTCATCTATTTACTGTGGCAATGACAGGTCATGCAGAGGATAAGGGGTTCAACTACCGCAACAAGTAACAGATGGATCGTTGTTGTCCTAATGCAGTAAAAGAGAGCAGGAGCGAGAGAGGGGGATTGTATCGGAATGAACAAGGGGGTTTTGCTTGCCTGGCACTTCTGAAGATATCATTGGGTCTTCATCAGTGTCAACGATCACATCGTCGGTACAACGTCTATCGAGAGGGGACAAATACCGGCAACAGAGAAAGAAATACAATCAATGCAATGCACAGTATGATGCATGATCATGACATGTCAATATGCTGTGGTTTGAGCTAATGCAACTAGCTATGATTTAAATGAAGTTGGTTTGAATACAAGATTCAAATTCAAACTCCATATATGATTATTTAAATGCCCTTTATTTGTTTTGTCCAAAACAGAGGACAAACATTGTTCAAACATGCATGAAAATGGTACAGATGGATTCCTTGAATTTTTCTGATAATTTTACATATATAATTTATCTCATTTGGAGTTACGGTTGAATTTCTATGATTTTTCAAAGTTTTGGATATTTTCTGAAATAAATAAATCATTTAAGATTTATTTAAATCCCAGAAAAAGGATTACTGCGTCAGCTTGACATCATGATGATGTCAGCAAGTCAACAGGGCACGTCCGGGTCAAACCTGACCAGTGGGACCCACTGGTCAGTGTAACAGGGCAGTTTGGGTGGATGACATGTGGGACCAGTCAACTGCCGCGTCAGCAAAGTCAACTCTGACGCGTGGGTCCACCGGGATTAACTTAAGTCTAACTAATTTTGTTAGGGGTCTAAATAATTCGGTGGGGTCCGGCTGTCAGTGGCAGTGAGGTGGTTAATTAGGTGGGGAGGTTAGTCCTAATGACAGCCACGTCGGCACGCCCGAGTTTGGCCGGCGGCGATCTCAATCGCGGCGGAAGATCGCCGGAAACATGCTAGGGGCTTCGGTTTGTCATGCAGAAGGCATCGGGGAGAAGCCCTTGCTCGGGCGCATCCAACGGGCCAGGCAGGGGGTCGCGGGGCGGCCGGAATCTCGCCGGCGACAAGTTTTGGCGGCGGCGCAACTACGGGTTGCACGGGTGCGAGGCCACGGTGCCAAGCGGACGACCATGAGGCGCGCTACGGGTTCCTGGAGAAGCCCAGAGCACGACTCCATGCTTGGCTTGGTCAGGCGGGGCGGCTAGCGACGGCGAGCTTCGCGGCGGCGGCGATTGCTCGGCCATGGCGGAACGGCGGCTAGAGGACGGGAAGGATGCAGGAAAGAGAGGGGAAATGCGGCGGAGCTCACTGGGGGGTCGTTGAGCAGCTCAGCGTGCTTGGGGACGACCGGGAGGCGACGAATTCATCAATGGAGTCCGGCGGCCGTGCTCGGGGAAGACGACTCGTGGCGGCGATGTGGGGCTCCCACGGTGGCGTGGCTTGGGGTGGAAGAAAGAGGGGGTCGAGGCGGAGCTCCCGAGCATGTTGGATGGGCGAGGGAGGGCCAGTGGCCGTGGCAACAGCGAGCGACGGCGGCGGCTGTGTTCGGTGTGTGCGAGGGAGAGAGAGGGGGAAGTGAGCAGAGGAAGAGGGGAAAGATCCAGGCGTCCAGGGAAGCTCCACGACGCCACACGAGGGCACAGGGGCATCGACAGCGCGAAGCAGGAGGTGGAGGCCTCCCAGCGCGCGCGTGTGCCTTCGCCTCTGCCTACTGGCAAAGGAAGACGACGAGCGACGAGGGAGGTGGGCTGGGCTGGTCCAGCTGGGCCGGCTACAGGTAAGTGGCCAGGTGGGTTTCTGCTCTGTTTTAGTTTTTGTTCTGTTTTCTATTTATGCAAATGGGTTTTAATTTGGTTTTTGAACCAAACTATTTTTTTTACTTCTGATAATTTTTGCAGGGACTAAATGGATTATTCCAAAGCCCCTCAACAATTTATCAGAATTATTGAACATATATTTATTATATAATAAATATAGATCCAATTCAAATATTTATTGGATTAAATCAAAGGCCCAAAATAAATATCTCTGAGATTCCAAAAATATTGTTTTAAGTTTTACCTCTTGCCAATATTTTCAGAGACTAAGAGGAACATTTTCTTGGACTTCTTTGAAAGATTTTAATGTTGATCATTTTTTTAATTGATTTCTGGGGCTTTCAGCTTTCCCCAATTCAACTTTCAAAAATTTAGACATGATGCATGTTGCTCACTCAGGTAAATAGCTACAAGCAAATCTAGGGCTGTGACAACTCACCCCCACTAAACAAGAATCTCGGCCCGAGATTCAAGACATGAGGTAAGAAGGAAGGGGGGGTCACAAGACTATCGCAGTCTTCTCGATCCAACTGCCCTTCCCGAGGATGTTGATTCATTTCGTCATCTTGATCTTGACGTCTTTGCTTTCGGGATCTTCATCCGGCATGATGATGGCAGAAAGAAATTCTACAGAAATTGATCTCCTCGAAGATCGAGCACTCAAGATCAACTCATGGAGTGAGATATAAAACATCTCTTGAGCTGAGACACGAAGCACATATCACAATCAACGAGAAGAAGCAGATGACAAGGTTCAATTTGGTACGCAACAAACCCACGCCGGAGTAGGATGATGCATGGTTTCAAAGTAGCGAGGGATAATTGCCATGATACCATAACGAGACATCTTAAGGAAGGTGACTCGCAGAATTATTCCCTTAAGTGGCAAAAAGAATTACTTTTGATTCGGAGATCATAGAAACTCTTTACACCAGCCTAAGGCAATCACAAATGATCAGTGGAAGGAGTTCGAAAGAATGACATACTCGGACTAGGATGGATGATGTGGACTACCTTGTTGAAGACAACGCAATGGATGATTTTTGCTTATCATCGGAAATGGATGGGACCTATGGTAAGTCCACTTTTGAAGATGACCATGAACAACAACTGCTGATGTGCAAGCTGGGAACAAAATGCAAATGTTGGGAATGATTCTAGTAACTGGGGAGAAGGTTCACCGGCAAGGTGATTCCACCAATCGGATGGCTATCGAACAACTGAGAGAACGGAGGCACATCCCAGTTAACGACAACATCAGAACCTAGTGCCTAAGCGTGCTCTCAAGAACTTGAGCATTTCCATACTCATCAAGGTCTTACCAACATCCATGTCAAGGATCTTGGCAACACAATATGCTACCATGATGAATATGGGTGGAAGATGCAGATGCAAAGAAAGATAACACTTGCTCAGATTTCACCTTAGCGAAGCCAAGGAAACAAAATCTGGATGATCGATCGAGAGACATTTAGCACTCCGCATTCTAATGTTCTCCTTGATGTACTGGTTACCACGGTCGTGCTTTAAGCATCGGCATGGCCACCAAGTAGTGGTCGGACTTCGGAATACAATAGATCCATAAGGAACAACGTCTGGAGTAAATCCTACGAAATCCTTATGGGAGGGTGGCCAACTTTCTTCAATCCAGATACTACAATAATAGGTCTTCCGGCTGGATGTGTTGGCCACGACATCCACTTTACCGATTATCGAGAGACCAATATTATAGTTCTTGGAAGAAGCCCCAACCATCATATCTGCCTGAGATTCAGATCTGGTTGGTGACAGGATATTCCAGACTCATCGAGTCTAGAAAGGAAAATGAAGGTTTGCAACACAAATCGACGAGATGACATTGCGAGATTCTCGGGGGAATGAACTACGGTAGTAAGCTCCAAAACATGAGCCGGTTCTGCTACAAGCATGTGAACACGTTGTCCTAGACAAGCATGGTCACCTGGTAGTCTTAAAATGAAACACTACCGAGTTCAGGGGGAACCATCAACGAGGATATCGAAGTCCTTGCGTAGGTCTAACCCTTAAGAAGAAACTTCTTCTCCTTGAACAATTCAATCAGTGGCTTGGTGTGCTAGGGATACGTATAGAATGTAGATGATCAGTCTATCAGACCATAGAATACTTCGCACATGCATGACTGACTTGGGATGATTCCAGAGGAAGCAAAAACAAACTTTCTCGAATTCACGGCGGCAACTTACATCAGATGCACATGAATTAGAGGAAGTCACATCTTTCAACCGGACATATGCTTCATGATCGGGACATGAGGGCAATGCTTATAAAGTTTCCAACACTAGCTGGATGTTCAACACAATCATGGAGGAGACAAAATGCCGCTGATGGGCTCAACAGCAACTCATCGGAATTTCCATATCACTGGACTTCCACCACTATGTGAACAATGTGATAGTATTGGTCAGACCAAAGATATAATGGTGTATGCTCGAGGGACAACCGCAAGTAAGACAACATTACGAACATCGTTGGTTCTGATTTGATTTGACGATAGCCCACACTCAAATCAAGGTTTGGACAAGATAATAGATCCAACAACTGTTCACGAGGACCAATTGGTGAGGACATCATCTTTCTTCAACACACACTCACACAAGGATATCCCTTAGGGATGAACTAAGTCGGACAAGTTTTCATCTTCCAACTCTCCAAGTTGTTGTTAAGCTTAACCAACTAGCTCAGAGGTATCCAACACAGATTCTTGGAGAAAAGTGGTTTATCGGAAAACCAACTTGATCACGAACTCAACATAACGGTCAGGTGACAACCTGGTAACACTTCCGAGAAGATATTCGGAAAATCACGAACCACCGGTATGTTACTAAGCTCGAGAACAACCTTGCTTTTCAGGGCAAGATGATATGATCAAAGAGTGAGGGATTGGCACAATCTTAACCCATTGATCGAAGTGTGCACCAGAAATATGGACTGGGTAGCACGATCAGTCTTAGAATGATAATTCAATAACCAACACGCTAAGAATGAGAATATTGTCCATTAACTACCAAGCAACGGGGTTGCTAGGAGTATTGATTTCACACACCACGATTCACTTGTCGTCATTCCGGTTGCAACAACACTGAAACCGAGAAATGAACAATGATGGAGAGAGTATCACTGCGTCAAGAATTCATGAGAGAGGTGCAATTCTCACGACGCTCTTGACATAAAGTGGGCAATACTTTAGGGTAGAACAGAACAAAAGCTGGATTGGCATTTTGATCTGCGGAATACAACCACTTTGACCCGATCCCAGAAATGGATGAGGTACTGGAGTTTGTTTCTCCTAGTCATTCTAAAATAGAACGGCTCGACGGACCACAAGAATAAAAGGCACCAATGAACACAAATGCACAACTATTCCTGACTATCAATTGATAGATGAAGGTCAGAAAACAACTAAAGAGGAACAACTCAAGGAACATATAATTTTCTGAGCTGTGGAGGCATAGATTAGTATGTCGAGCAAAGCTCAACATATTTCTTCCAGATAACCCATGCAGAAAGGTAGAACTGGCAGAGCCACAATATAGAATGGAGAACTCATCAAGAGCACTCTGTCGTGACCTTTTGGTTCAAAAGAACTCCTGCCAAGAATGGTTCATGATAATTGGAAGAAGGATGTACCACGAACCTCGAGGACTATCGCAAAGGTTACTAATATCTTAAGGGAACTAGAAAATACTAACAACATGAAGTAGGGTGAATCTCGGGTTCAAAACCCAGGGATAGAATACCTACCACTACATGGCATCACGGGATGCTTTTGAGAATAATGGCCAGAATCACACACTGGGGACACAAAACATGGTTCGATTACTAGGTGATCCTCTAAGACACCTAGGGTCATAATAATAATTCCAAAATATATGTCGAGGCAAAAGAATACCCCAACTGACAAGTAGTGTGATTAATCTGGCCCAAATGGACATCAGGAACAGGGGAAAGGATTTGCAAATGCATCAGACTATTTAGAAACCTGGGATGACTCGGACAGCATAACGGCTATAAATGCTCAAAATGATTTGAGACATCCTGCAATATGGTGGAATAACCACTCAGAAGCACAATATCAAGGTTCGAGACCAACTATGAACACACAGAAGTAGTAGAAACTGAACTGGGCTTAAATCCAACAATCTTAGGCAAATATGGTTTAGTAACACGTCATCCTGATAGATAGATGAGAAGGCCTAATTCTTAATCCCCGTAGAAAATAAGAGGTTGACTCCGATCAAAAGGGCATAAGGTATAAGGAATAAAAAGAGCCTTACGTTCCCTTCCACAATCAATTCCCTTACATAACTAAAGCATTTCTAGACTCAACTTCGACCAGTTTGGCTTGGTAATCCTACAGGCAGTCAGGCTCTGATACCAACACTGTCGGGACCCCGATCCTAGGTCACACCGATCTAGCATGTAACACATCATATCACTTTGTGGCGTCACGCACGGTATTTCCACGGGTGCCACCTTACCTGGCCCGGGACCGTTTGCGCCTTTTGGCTCACGTATATGATAGTGTCGCTAGCATCCATATGACAAAGAACCCGGGCCGACATGGCTAGTCGTGAACCCAAAGCGGCACCACCCCATGGGGACAGGCATACATGAATCAACCTCGAGCATGTCGGTCAACAGCGTGTGAATCCGGGCTGTAGCACTGGGCTAACAGGACTCCGGTAACCCGGGCTGTAGCAGGCTAGGCAGGACTCCGGATGTCACCGCGTGACATTTCCCCGAAGGGGCAGACATAGGAACGAAGTGAAACACATGCCGGCCAGTCAAGTGTCCTGAACAGTAGTGCTGTGCTAGCAGGACTCCGGTGAACCGGGCTGTAGCGGACTACTATGGCTCGAGGAACACTAGACTACATTTCCCCATATGATAGGCTGCCAAGGATAAACAACTAGATAGTCGGATCCCACACATACCAAGCATTTCAATCATTCACACAATATGCTCGATATGTGTGAATACAACATGGCATCACAGCATAACTCTACAACTCAAGTATTAATTCATTAGGCTCCGAGGAGCGAGATATTACAAGCATGGGTCTCATGACCCAACAATCATAGCATACAATGCAAAGCATACGCGGAAGCTTAACATGTCTGAGTACAGACATCTATAAATGAAAAAGGCTAAGAAGCCTGACTATCTACCAAATCCTGTCAAGGGCACAAGATCGTAGCTGAGGTATCAAGCTAAACGTCGAAGTCCACGCGGAACTACTAGCGAGACTGAAGTCTCTCTGCAAAACATAAATTAAGCAAACATGAGTACAAAGGTACTCAGCAAGACTTACATCAGAACTAAACTACATATGCATCGGTATCAACAAGGGGGGGTGGTGGAGTTTAACTGCAGCAAGCCAGCTTTGACTCAGTGGCTAACCTGAACTACGATTGCAAGCAACTCTTTTGAGGTGGCGCACACGAGTCCACACATTCACCAATCAATACACCACTATGGATCCGCTCTCGTCTCCCTACGAGAAGGCCATCCATAGCACTCACGCTTATCTTGCGAGTTTTAGGGTATCCACTTTCACTTGTCTATGAACTATGCAAGGGGTCCAAGTTTCCATATCCGAGGAATCCGGCTATTCGAATAGATAATGATAACCCTGCAGGGGTGTACTTCTTCACACACGCTCTCACCACTTATAGCCCTGTACACGTCATGTACCTCGGCAACCTTCAAGCGGAAACCGGGCGAGGGTGTCGGCCACGGCCTACCTAAACACTTAAGTCTCTAGTCCAGGTTTATCGCCTATTCGGGTTCCATCCGCAAGGAGATCCGGCCGGAGTTTCGCTCACAGCCCCAAACGATGTGTGCAGGGTTCCCGAGACACCAAACGGGCGCCCGGTACACCGTGCCACAGTGTATCTACCGCAACATAGCCCACCCCTAGGGTCAGCGCTATGCACGGCCGCCAACACATATCCTACAAACACCAGAAACTAGTTGCAACTCCTGGACAGAGTACTAGGGTGATTAAGAAGCCGAGAGGGGCCATTGGTTTCGGGCCCAATGCGTGGTAGTAACTGTTCATGGATCACAGACAAAGAACTCAGTTCCTAAGGACGGCTGCAATGAGACAACCCACCATGTACTCCTACATGGCCTCTCACCGCTACCTTTACCAAATCGTGTTCACACAGTTAGCTCTCAACAGTAGGACATGTTTACACACCTCCGATCCATCCCCGATGAATCAGACCTGACTCAACTCTAAGCAGTAGCAGGCATGACAAACAAGCATGAATGAGTAGGCACATCAGGGCTCAAACAATTCCTACTCATGCTAGTGGGTTTCATCTATTTACTGTGGCAATGACAGGTCATGCAGAAGATAAGGGGTTCAACTACCGCAACAAGTAACAGATGGATCGTTGTTGTCCTAATGCAGTAAAAGAGAGCAGGAGCGAGAGAGGGGGATTGTATCGGAATGAACAAGGGGGTTTTGCTTGCCTGGCACTTCTGAAGATATCATTGGGTCTTCATCAGTGTCAACGATCACATCGTCGGTACAACGTCTATCGAGAGGGGACAAATACCGGCAACAGAGAAAGAAATACAATCAATGCAATGCACAGTATGATGCATGATCATGACATGTCAATATGCTGTGGTTTGAGCTAATGCAACTAGCTATGATTTAAATGAAGTTGGTTTGAATACAAGATTCAAATTCAAACTCCATATATGATTATTTAAATGTCCTTTATTTGTTTTGTCCAAAACAGAGGACAAACATTGTTCAAACATGCATGAAAATGGTACAGATGGATTCCTTGAATTTTTCTGATAATTTTACATATATAATTTATCTCATTTGGAGTTACGGTTGAATTTCTATGATTTTTCAAAGTTTTGGATATTTTCTGAAATAAATAAATCATTTAAGATTTATTTAAATCCCAGAAAAAGGATTACTGCGTCAGCTTGACATCATGATGATGTCAGCAAGTCAACAGGGCGCGTCCGGGTCAAACCTGACCAGTGGGACCCACTGGTCAGTGTAACAGGGCAGTTTGGGTGGATGACATGTGGGACCAGTCAACTGCCGCGTCAGCAAAGTCAACTCTGACGCGTGGGTCCACCGGGATTAACTTAAGTCTAACTAATTTTGTTAGGGGTCTAAATAATTCGGTGGGGTCCGGCTGTCAGGGGCAGTGAGGTGGTTAATTAGGTGGGGAGGTTAGTCCTAATGACAGCCACGTCGGCACGCCCGAGTTTGGCCGGCGGCGATCTCAATCGCGGCGGAAGATCGCCGGAAACATGCTAGGGGCTTTGGTTTGTCATGCAGAAGGCATCGGGGAGAAGCCCTTGCTCGGGCGCATCCAACGGGCCAGGCAGGGGGTCGCGGGGCGGCCGGAATCTCGCCGGCGACGAGTTTTGGCGGCGGCGCAACTACGGGTTGCACGGGTGCGAGGCCACGGTGCCAAGCGGACGACCATGAGGCGCGCTACGGGTTCCTGGAGAAGCCCAGAGCACGACTCCATGCTTGGCTTGGTCAGGCGGGGCGGCTAGCGACGGCGAGCTTCGCGGCGGCGGCGGCGATTGCTCGGCCATGGCGGAACGGCGGCTAGAGGACGGGAAGGATGCAGGAAAGAGAGGGGAAATGCGGCGGAGCTCACTGGGGGGTCGTTGAGCAGCTCAGCGTGCTTGGGGACGACCGGGAGGCGACGAATTCGTCGATGGAGTCCGGCGGCCGTGCTCGGGGAAGACGACTCGTGGCGGCGATGTGGGGCTCCCGCGGTGGCGTGGCTTGGGGTGGAAGAAAGAGGGGGTCAAGGCGGAGCTCCCGAGCATGTTGGATGGGCGAGGGAGGGCCAGTGGCCGTGGCAACAGCGAGCGACGGCGGCGGCTGTGTTCGGTGTGTGCGAGGGAGAGAGAGGGGGAAGTGAGCAGAGGAAGAGGGGAAAGATCCAGGCGTCCAGGGAAGCTCCACGACGCCACACGAGGGCACAGGGGCATCGACAGCGCGAAGCAGGAGGTGGAGGCCTCCCAGCGCGCGCGTGTGCCTTCGCCTCTGCCTACTGGCAGAGGAAGACGACGAGCGACGAGGGAGGTGGGCTGGGCTGGTCCAGCTGGGCCGGCTACAGGTAAGTGGCCAGGTGGGTTTCTGCTCTGTTTTAGTTTTTGTTCTGTTTTCTATTTATGCAAATGGGTTTTAATTTGGTTTTTGAACCAAACTATTTTTTTTACTTCTGATAATTTTTGCAGGGACTAAATGGATTATTCCAAAGCCCCTCAACAATTTATCAGAATTATTGAACATATATTTATTATATAATAAATATAGATCCAATTCAAATATTTATTGGATTAAATCAAAGGCCCAAAATAAATATCTCTGAGATTCCAAAAATATTGTTTTAAGTTTTACCTCTTGCCAATATTTTCAGAGACTAAGAGGAACATTTTCTTGGACTTCTTTGAAAGATTTTAATGTTGATCATTTTTTTAATTGATTTCTGGGGCTTTCAGCTTTCCCCAATTCAACTTTCAAAAATTTAGACATGATGCATGTTGCTCACTCAGGTAAATAGCTACAAGCAAATCTAGGGCTGTGACAACTCACCCCCACTAAACAAGAATCTCGGCCCGAGATTCAAGACATGAGGTAAGAAGGAAGGGGGGGGGGGTCACAAGACTATCGCAGTCTTCTCGATCCAACTGCCCTTCCCGAGGATGTTGATTCATTTCGTCATCTTGATCTTGACGTCTTTGCTTTCGGGATCTTCATCCGGCATGATGATGGCAGAAAGAAATTCTACAGAAATCGATCTCCTCGGAGATCGAGCACTCAAGATCAACTCATGGAGTGAGATATAAAACATCTCTTGAGCTAAGACACGAAGCACATATCAGAATCAACGAGAAGAAGCAGATGACAAGGTTCAATTTGGTACGCAACAAACCCACGCCGGAGTAGGATGATGCATGGTTTCAAAGTAGCGAGGGATAATTGCCATGATACCATAACGAGACATCTTAAGGAAGGTGACTCGCAGAATTATTCCCTTAAGTGGCAAAAAGAATTACTTTTGATTCGGAGATCATAGAAACTCTTTACACCAGCCTAAGGCAATCACAAATGATCAGTGGAAGGAGTTCGAAAGAATGACATACTCGGACTAGGATGGATGATGTGGACTACCTTGTTGAAGACAACGCAATGGATGATTTTTGCTTATCATCGGAAATGGATGGGACCTATGGTAAGTCCACTTTTGAAGATGACCATGAACAACAACTGCTGATGTGCAAGCTGGGAACAAAATGCAAATGTTGGGAATGATTCTAGTAACTGGGGAGAAGGTTCACCGGCAAGGTGATTCCACCAATCGGATGGCTATCAAACAACTGAGAGAACGGAGGCACATCCCAGTTAACGACAACATCAGAACCTAGTGCCTAAGCGTGCTCTCAAGAACTTGAGCATTTCCATACTCATCAAGGTCTTACCAACATCCATGTCAAGGATCTTGGCAACACAATATGCTACCATGATGAATATGGGTGGAAGATGCAGATGCAAAGAAAGATAACACTTGCTCAGGTTTCACCTTAGCGAACCCAAGGAAACAAAATCTGGATGATCGATCGAGAGACATTTAGCACTCCGCATTCTAATGTTCTCCTTGATGTACTGGTTACCACGGTCGTGCTTTAAGCATCGGCATGGCCACCAAGTAGTGGTCGGACTTCGGAATACAATAGATCCATAAGGAACAACGTCTGGAGTAAATCCTACGAAATCCTTATGGGAGGGTGGCCAACTTTCTTCAATCCAGATACTACAATAATAGGTCTTCCGGCTGGATGTGTTGGCCACGACATCCACTTTACCGATTATCGAGAGACCAATATTATAGTTCTTGGAAGAAGCCCCAACCATCATATCTGCCTGAGATTCAGATCTGGTTGGTGACAGGATATTCCAGACTCATCGAGTCTAGAAAGGAAAATGAAGGTTTGCAACACAAATCGACGAGATGACATTGCGAGATTCTCGGGGGAATGAACTACGGTAGTAAGCTCCAAAACATGAGCCGGTTCTGCTACAAGCATGTGAACACGTTGTCCTAGACAAGCATGGTCACCTGGTAGTCTTAAAATGAAACACTACCGAGTTCAGGGGGAACCATCAACGAGGATATCGAAGTCCTTGCGTAGGTCTAACCCTTAAGAAGAAACTTCTTCTCCTTGAACAATTCAATCAGTGGCTTGGTGTGCTAGGGATACGTATAGAATGTAGATGATCAGTCTATCAGACCATAGAATACTTCGCACATGCATGACTGACTTGGGATGATTCCAGAGGAAGCAAAAACAAACTTTCTCGAATTCACGGCGGCAACTTACATCAGATGCACATGAATTAGAGGAAGTCACATCTTTCAACCGGACATATGCTTCATGATCGGGACATGAGGGCAATGCTTATAAAGTTTCCAACACTAGCTGGATGTTCAACACAATCATGGAGGAGACAAAATGCCGCTGATGGGCTCAACAGCAACTCATCGGAATTTCCATATCACTGGACTTCCACCACTATGTGAACAATGTGATAGTATTGGTCAGACCAAAGATATAATGGTGTATGCTCGAGGGACAACCGCAAGTAAGACAACATTACGAACATCGTTGGTTCTGATTTGATTTGACGATAGCCCACACTCAAATCAAGGTTTGGACAAGATAATAGATCCAACAACTGTTCACGAGGACCAATTGGTGAGGACATCATCTTTCTTCAACACACACTCACACAAGGATATCCCTTAGGGATGAACTAAGTCGGACAAGTTTTCATCTTCCAACTCTCCAAGTTGTTGTTAAGCTTAACCAACTAGCTCAGAGGTATCCAACACAGATTCTTGGAGAAAAGTGGTTTATCGGAAAACCAACTTGATCACGAACTCAACATAACGGTCAGGTGACAACCTGGTAACACTTCCGAGAAGATATTCGGAAAATCACGAACCACCGGTATGTTACTAAGCTCGAGAACAACCTTGCTTTTCAGGGCAAGATGATATGATCAAAGAGTGAGGGATTGGCACAATCTTAACCCATTGATCGAAGTGTGCACCAGAAATATGGACTGGGTAGCACGATCAGTCTTAGAATGATAATTCAATAACCAACACGCTAAGAATGAGAATATTGTCCATTAACTACCAAGCAACGGGGTTGCTAGGAGTATTGATTTCACACACCACGATTCACTTGTCGTCATTCCGGTTGCAACAACACTGAAACCGAGAAATGAACAATGATGGAGAGAGTATCACTGCGTCAAGAATTCATGAGAGAGGTGCAATTCTCACGACGCTCTTGACATAAAGTGGGCAATACTTTAGGGTAGAACAGAACAAAAGCTGGATTGGCATTTTGATCTGCGGAATACAACCACTTTGACCCGATCCCAGAAATGGATGAGGTACTGGAGTTTGTTTCTCCTAGTCATTCTAAAATAGAACGGCTCGACGGACCACAAGAATAAAAGGCACCAATGAACACAAATGCACAACTATTCCTGACTATCAATTGATAGATGAAGGTCAGAAAACAACTAAAGAGGAACAACTCAAGGAACATATAATTTTCTGAGCTGTGGAGGCATAGATTAGTATGTCGAGCAAAGCTCAACATATTTCTTCCAGATAACCCATGCAGAAAGGTAGAACTGGCAGAGCCACAATATAGAATGGAGAACTCATCAAGAGCACTCTGTCGTGACCTTTTGGTTCAAAAGAACTCCTGCCAAGAATGGTTCATGATAATTGGAAGAAGGATGTACCACGAACCTCGAGGACTATCGCAAAGGTTACTAATATCTTAAGGGAACTAGAAAATACTAACAACATGAAGTAGGGTGAATCTCGGGTTCAAAACCCAGGGATAGAATACCTACCACTACATGGCATCACGGGATGCTTTTGAGAATAATGGCCAGAATCACACACTGGGGACACAAAACATGGTTCGATTACTAGGTGATCCTCTAAGACACCTAGGGTCATAATAATAATTCCAAAATATATGTCGAGGCAAAAGAATACCCCAACTGACAAGTAGTGTGATTAATCTGGCCCAAATGGACATCAGGAACAGGGGAAAGGATTTGCAAATGCATCAGACTATTTAGAAACCTGGGATGACTCGGACAACATAACGGCTATAAATGCTCAAAATGATTTGAGACATCCTGCAATATGGTGGAATAACCACTCAGAAGCACAATATCAAGGTTCGAGACCAACTATGAACACACAGAAGTAGTAGAAACTGAACTGGGCTTAAATCCAACAATCTTAGGCAACTACGGTTTAGTAACACGTCATCCTGATAGATAGATGAGAAGGCCTAATTCTTAATCCCCGTAGAAAAGAAGAGGTTGACTCCGATCAAAAGGGCATAAGGTATAAGGAATAAAAAGAGCCTTACGTTCCCTTCCACAATCAATTCCCTTACATAACTAAAGCATTTCTAGACTCAACTTCGACCAGTTTGGCTTGGTAATCCTACAGGCAGTCAGGCTCTGATACCAACGCTGTCGGGACCCCGATCCTAGGTCACACCGATCTAGCATGTAACACATCATATCACTTTGTGGCCTCACGCACGGTATTTCCACGGGTGCCACCTTACCTGGCCCGGGACCGTTTGCGCCTTTTGGCTCACGTATATGATAGTGTCGCTAGCATCCATATGACAAAGAACCCGGGCCGACATGGCTAGTCGTGAACCCAAAGCGGCACCACCCCATGGGGACAGGCATACATGAATCAACCTCGAGCATGTCGGTCAACAGCGTGTGAATCCGGGCTGTAGCACTGGGCTAACAGGACTCCGGTAACCCGGGCTGTAGCAGGCTAGGCAGGACTCCGGATGTCACCGCGTGACATTTCCCCGAAGGGACAGACATAGGAACGAAGTGAAACACATGACGGCCAGTCAAGTGTCCTGAACAGTAGTGTTGGGCTAGCAGGACTCCGGTGAACCGGGCTGTAGCGGACTACTATGGCTCGAGGAACACTAGACTACATTTCCCCATATGATAGGCTGCCAAGGATAAACAACTAGATAGTCGGATCCCACACATACCAAGCATTTCAATCATTCACACAATATGCTCGATATGTGTGAATACAACATGGCATCACAGCATAACTCTACAACTCAAGTATTAATTCATTAGGCTCCGAGGAGCGAGATATTACAAGCATGGGTCTCATGACCCAACAATCATAGCATACAATGCAAAGCACACGCGGAAGCTTAACATGTCTGAGTACAGACATCTATAAATGAAAAAGGCTAAGAAGCCTGACTATCTACCAAATCCTGTCGAGGGCACAAGATCGTAGCTGAGGTATCAAGCTAAACGTCGAAGTCCACGCGGAACTACTAGCGAGACTGAAGTCTCTCTGCAAAACATAAATTAAGCAAACATGAGTACAAAGGTACTCAGCAAGACTTACATCAGAACTAAACTACATATGCATCGGTATCAACAAGGGGGGGTGGTGGAGTTTAACTGCAGCAAGCCAGCTTTGACTCAGTGGCTAACCTGAACTACGATTGCAAGCAACTCTTTTGAGGTGGCGCACACGAGTCCACACATTCACCAATCAATACACCACTATGGATCCGCTCTCGTCTCCCTACGAGAAGGCCATCCATAGCACTCACGCTTATCTTGCGAGTTTTAGGGTATCTATTTTCACTTGTCTATGAACTATGCAAGGGGTCCAAGTTTCCATATCCGAGGAATCCGGCTATTCGAATAGATAATGATAACCCTGCAGGGGTGTACTTCTTCACACACGCTCTCACCACTTATAGCCCTGTACACGTCATGTACCTCGGCAACCTTCAAGCGGAAACCGGGCGAGGGTGTCGGCCACGGCCTACCTAAACACTTAAGTCTCTAGTCCAGGTTTATCGCCTATTCGGGTTCCATCCGCGAGGAGATCCGGCCGGAGTTTCGCTCACAGCCCCAAACGATGTGTGCAGGGTTCCCGAGACACCAAACGGGCGCCTGGTACACCGTGCCACAGTGTATCTACCGCAACATAGCCCACCCCTAGGGTCAGCGCTATGCACGGCCGCCAACACATATCCTACAAACACCAGAAACTAGTTGCAACTCCTGGACAGAGTACTAGGGTGATTAAGAAGCCGAGAGGGGCCATTGGTTTCGGGCCCAATGCGTGGTAGTAACTGTTCATGGATCACAGACAAAGAACTCAGTTCCTAAGGACGGCTGCAATGAGACAACCCACCATGTACTCCTACATGGCCTCTCACCGCTACCTTTACCAAATCGTGTTCACACACTTAGCTCTCAACAGTAGGACATGTTTACACACCTCCGATCCATCCCCGATGAATCAGACCTGACTCAACTCTAAGCAGTAGCAGGCATGACAAACAAGCATGAATGAGTAGGCACATCAGGGCTCAAACAATTCCTACTCATGCTAGTGGGTTTCATCTATTTACTGTGGCAATGACAGGTCATGCAGAGGATAAGGGGTTCAACTACCGCAACAAGTAACAGATGGATCGTTGTTGTCCTAATGCAGTAAAAGAGAGCAGGAGCGAGAGAGGGGGATTGTATCGGAATGAACAAGGGGGTTTTGCTTGCCTGGCACTTCTGAAGATATCATTGGGTCTTCATCAGTGTCAACGATCACATCGTCGGTACAACGTCTATCGAGAGGGGACAAATACCGGCAACAGAGAAAGAAATACAATCAATGCAATGCACAGTATGATGCATGATCATGACATGTCAATATGCTGTGGTTTGAGCTAATGCAACTAGCTATGATTTAAATGAAGTTGGTTTGAATACAAGATTCAAATTCAAACTCCATATATGATTATTTAAATGCCCTTTATTTGTTTTGTCCAAAACAGAGGACAAACATTGTTCAAACATGCATGAAAATGGTACAGATGGATTCCTTGAATTTTTCTGATAATTTTACATATATAATTTATCTCATTTGGAGTTACGGTTGAATTTCTATGATTTTTCAAAGTTTTGGATATTTTCTGAAATAAATAAATCATTTAAGATTTATTTAAATCCCAGAAAAAGGATTACTGCGTCAGCTTGACATCATGATGATGTCAGCAAGTCAACAGGGCGCGTCCGGGTCAAACCTGACCAGTGGGACCCACTGGTCAGTGTAACAGGGCAGTTTGGGTGGATGACATGTGGGACCAGTCAACTGCCGCGTCAGCAAAGTCAACTCTGACGCGTGGGTCCACCGGGATTAACTTAAGTCTAACTAATTTTGTTAGGGGTCTAAATAATTCGGTGGGGTCCGGCTGTCAGTGGCAGTGAGGTGGTTAATTAGGTGGGGAGGTTAGTCCTAATGACAGCCACGTCGGCACGCCCGAGTTTGGCCGGCGGCGATCTCAATCGCGGCGGAAGATCGCCGGAAACATGCTAGGGGCTTCGGTTTGTCATGCAGAAGGCATCAGGGAGAAGCCCTTGCTCGGGCGCATCCAACGGGCCAGGCAGGGGGTCGCGGGGCGGCCGGAATCTCGCCGGCGACGAGTTTTGGCGGCGGCGCAACTACGGGTTACACGGGTGTGAGGCCACGGTGCCAAGCGGACGACCATGAGGCGCGCTACGGGTTCCTGGAGAAGCCCAGAGCACGACTCCATGCTTGGCTTGGTCAGGCGGGGCGGCTAGCGACGGCGAGCTTCACGGCGGCGGCGGCGATTGCTCGGCCATGGCGGAACGGCGGCTAGAGGACGGGAAGGATGCAGGAAAGAGAGGGGAAATGCGGCGGAGCTCACTGGGGGGTCGTTGAGCAGCTCAGCGTGCTTGGGGACGACCGGGAGGCGACGAATTCGTCGATGGAGTCCGGCGGCCGTGCTCGGGGAAGACGACTCGTGGCGGCGATGTGGGGCTCCCGCGGTGGCGTGGCTTGGGGTGGAAGAAAGAGGGGGTCGAGGCGGAGCTCCCGAGCATGTTGGATGGGCGAGGGAGGGCCAGTGGCCGTGGCAACAGCGAGCGACGGCGGCGGCTGTGTTCGGTGTGTGCGAGGGAGAGAGAGGGGGAAGTGAGCAGAGGAAGAGGGGAAAGATCCAGGCGTCCAGGGAAGCTCCACGACGCCACACGAGGGCACAGGGGCATCGACAGCGCGAAGCAGGAGGTGGAGGCCTCCCAGCGCGCGCGTGTGCCTTCGCCTCTGCCTACTGGCAGAGGAAGACGACGAGCGACGAGGGAGGTGGGCTGGGCTGGTCCAGCTGGGCCGGCTACAGGTAAGTGGCCAGGTGGGTTTCTGCTCTGTTTTAGTTTTTGTTCTGTTTTCTATTTATGCAAATGGGTTTTAATTTGGTTTTTGAACCAAACTATTTTTTTTTACTTCTGATAATTTTTGCAGGGACTAAATGGATTATTCCAAAGCCCCTCAACAATTTATCAGAATTATTGAACATATATTTATTATATAATAAATATAGATCCAATTCAAATATTTATTGGATTAAATCAAAGGCCCAAAATAAATATCTCTGAGATTCCAAAAATATTGTTTTAAGTTTTACCTCTTGCCAATATTTTCAGAGACTAAGAGGGACATTTTCTTGGACTTCTTTGAAAGATTTTAATGTTGATCATTTTTTTAATTGATTTCTGGGGCTTTCAGCTTTCCCCAATTCAACTTTCAAAAATTTAGACATGATGCATGTTGCTCACTCAGGTAAATAGCTACAAGCAAATCTAGGGCTGTGACACCCCTCTATCCAGTAATCCAACCCAAACATGTTTTTTGAAATTTTCAAATTTCGAAAGTTGTTTATATTTATATTCAAACTTCGTTTGATCATAACTTGAGTTTCGTAGCTCCGTTTGAGTTGATTCTTTTTGCAAATCAAAGCTCTTGACCTAAACTTTCTGATAAGGCCAAATTCACATAATTTTGGTACTGTTAGAAATTGTTTTATGTTGCAAGAGTTATTTGCTTGGTTTTGATGTTTTTCGAGCTGTCTTCTTCGTTCTTCCCGATCTTTTGAGTGATTGCTTATGTGTGGTTACTATTGCTTGCTTACGATAGATTGACCGGCGTGTGACGAGTAGAACTATCAAGAGTTTTGAGTGCGAATCATCTTCATCAATATTGCAGGCAAGTTCACACTTTGATCATACCTCTTTCATACCCAGTTTTTATGCATTAGTTTCACCCTCAAACATTGCATGTGTAGGATTGATAACATGTGGGTATTGGGAAGTAGTTGATGAGATAGGAACCTATTGTCCTGCATTCAAACCTTGGGAGTTACTATTACGTTATGCCTATATTGCCATGCTATGCTCGTAGACGTGGATTGGGTTTTGAGAGTATTCATGACAGATGTGAGATTATTAATTAATGGTTTACTTAAGGTGGCAACTTAAACACACATCTGGGTGGATTGAGGCACCTGGGTATTCCAGGATTGCCTGTCTAGGCACCTGGGTAGACCAGGATTGCCTGTTTTTTTATGGACCGCCACCCAGGCTCAAAGGGATCATGAGATTTTTCATACTAGAAACTTCCGTGTGCAGCCACAAGCTATTATGGGCTCTAGCATAGTTGATTAAGTCGTGTGAACTCTTACAGGGTGGACTAGCAGATGTAGGGGAAAGTAGGTGTAACGGTGTATCCATCGTAAGGTGCTAGCGCTTCTGAAAGACTATGTCTTGGTCATCCGTTTCTCAAACACCATGTAGTGCGAGAAACCAAACGGAGGCGATCGAGTCTTGTGGGGAAAAGTGCGCAAACCTCTGCAGAGTGTATAAACTAATCATGGTTAGCCGTGTCCTCGGTTATGGACAGCTTGAGTATCTAGTACCTGGATTATCATGTGAATCTCATCATGTTACTTTAAATTAAGTTTGTTGGGTTTAATAATGTTACTTAATTGGGATTGAGGATGTTGTCAACCATTCTCAATGTTCAACAACCACCATGATAGTTAAATAAAATTTATTCCTTTGCAGTAGGGAAAAATTGGCTTTTCGCAAAAACCTTATAACCATAGAGCTTTTCCACCAGCCATATATGCATGTAGTGATAGCCATTGTTCATCATTTCTCTCTATGGTGTGAATTTGCCAGTACATTCAATGTACTGACCCTTTGTGGCTTCAACGTCTCATGTTGCAGGATTTCTTACGACGAGTAAGTGATACGTTAGGGTTATGATTTCTACACTCAACTTTTTCCGTTGGTGTTGATGGGAATCCACAACCATGTTACTTTCGCTATTTGGATTGAGGTAATAGTATTTACGTTACTTTTACATGTGATTTACCTCTATTAAAAATCCTCGAGTACTGTGTGTGTCAACATACCGATCCAGGGATGACACTTAAGCATAGAGACTTGATCCATTCGGGTCGGGTCGCTACAAGATGGTATCAGAGCACATGTTGACTGTAGGACGTGACCCTAGAAACTGGCAAGCCCATAGGAAAAGATTTTTCTCTAAAACTTTACTCTTCAAAAAGATCTTTTACCTCTCTTCTCTTTTGAGCTTATTCAAATATCCCTTTAGTGAGACCATACCCCTTTCCCCTTTTGACCACACGAAGATTCAACTGATGAGACCACTCCAAGAAGTACAAGATATCGGACAACTAAGACCACTTCAGAATGAAGAGTATTTTCCGTGCATCTGAATAATGGAAACTACAACGGTTGAAGACCGAAGACAAGTAGAATTTGAAGGCTCTGAAGAATTCCCAAATTTGTATGACCTAGGAAGGCTACCCTTATGGAACTTGGCAGACTAAGGAAGCTGTCAATACCCGAGATCAAGGTGTATCGGAGAAAGACCGGAACATGGAGCATTAGAACCCAAAGTTTTGTCAAGAAAACCCTAAGACATGAGATATCAACTATGGAAGATAGCTCATGGCAATGACAAGGGCAGAAACACGGTTATCCGATCATTGATACTATGGTCACTGAGCTGAGCTAAGCATGCATTTCTTCGGCAGGATTGGATGGTAGAAGGCTGGCGTAGCAGCTATCAGCAAAAGATGAAGTTTTAACCTTAGCCGTTGTATCACCAGGATCTGGAGTGTTACATCAAGAAGTTAAGATGGAGCTACAAGAAGCCGTATTTTGACAAGGAGCATTTCGTGAAGAACTTAGGACCCAGAAGTTGAAGTAGCCAAGCTGGAGGAGCTACAACCTCGAGATACCGGAGATTTGTCAGGAACTGAAGGACAGTATGACCATGGCTCATGCCAAGGATGTTGAAACCCAGAAGTTTGGAATGCAACTCCATAATATTCAAGGATGTCACCAGAGACTTTGCTACAGCAGAGATGAGCTGGCAAAGGACTTGAGAAAGACAAGTATGACCGGAAGAAGCCATTGGAGGCATGAACAAGACTTGAAGAGTTATACGACCTTGAAGATTTATTGACCTTTAGAAGACCAAACCCCTTTCATATGCCTACGTTAGATGCGATGACTGTGAGATGTCATTTGTTTGATGTTTCCGACAGCCACAATAAAATCTGTCTTTTCAAAACTTTTGTTTGTATTGTGTGTATCCCTCTCTATCTCTCTTATCTCACCCCAAACCCATGGACCCAATAGAGGATGAATGAAGATGAGATTATATTTTCTGGACTGATGAGTCAATTGGAGAAGGACCAATGGATTCAGAACATGGAGGATCACATGGAGAATAACCCTATAGTTGGAAATGATATGACCCAGCATGCTCTTCAGTGCTTTGAAAGAGGTGCTGCTACTTGGTGGAGGATGTACCAAACCATCAATGGATGGCAAGGAGTAACCACTTGGAGAGAATTAAAATTGACTCTGCAAAGATCTCACCTTGTGTCCCATAAGTTGAAACCTTATGGAAAGGATATGAAGAAACCTTGTGCATGCAAGCTTTATGGAGAAATAGGACACAACCATAAAGAACACAAGGATGAATGCCCAAATTGTGAAGGAAGTCACCCAGTTGAAGAATGCCCAACTACGCAGATTACTTGTTTCTTGTGTGAAGGGACTACCCACTATCCTGCTTAGTGTCACATTTACCCCATGGTACGATGAACCATCCAGCAGAAGAAAGAAGTAATGAAAGGAGCCCTCATGGAAATTTTAGAAGAAGTTATGATGAAGGAAGAGATGGAGGACACACCTAAAGAAGACCCGAGAAAACCCTACACTAAGTCTTGCTATTCATGTGGAGAAGAAGGACACATCTCCCAAAATTGTTTGAATGGGGATCTAGTAGAATTCCCGACAGAGGAAGTAGAATATGACCCACAGGAAATAGAAGCCCTGATTGGAATGGAAAGGTCCAGGAAGAGAAGCAGATTGGATTCCAGGAAGGACCTGAGTCATATCACCTGTTACAGGTGCAAGGAGTCAGGGCACTACCTCAACAATTGCCCAAAAAGGAAACCTCGATACTTGTCAGAAGTAATATGTTTTAGTTGTAATGGAGCAGGGCACTTTGCCAGAGAATGCCCCAGGGAGAAGGAAACTTGTGCTAGATAGTGCAGTTTGCAACAAAAGAAATGGAGTAGTAGAAGTGAGAACATTTTCTTTTATATTGAGGTGTTGAGTTGAGACATGTAATGGAAAAGCGAGAGATTGTAATCACTTGAGAATGAATAAAGTTAGCATCTTGGTACTGATATGGATTTTATGAGTTGTTACTCTATGAAGAAGAATTTTGGCCATTCTGAGGATATGAGAAATATGGCCTATGGAAGATTTGTGCATTTTAAGGGTGGTAGTGCCCTGTAAGAACCGTTGACCCCTGGAAAAGATAAGGATACTCCACTGAGTGGATTTCGGACAAAATGAATATGAGTTTTGTCTCGATATGTGTGATACCCCAAGAGTGTGTGGGATGAAGTTGGAGACCGTTAGTTGTTGGACCAAACGTGATCAAGGAGTCAGAAGAGAATGTTAAGTTGATTCGAGATAGACTGAAGGTAGCTCAGTCCAAGCAGAGGAGATATGCAGACTCAAAAACTCAAGGAGGTAGTCTATGAAATTGGAGACAGAGCATGTCTTCGTGTGCCCCCTCTGCGAGGAGTTAAACGATTTGGAGTTAAGGAAAAGTTAGCCCCGAGATTTGTAGGACCATACCGAGTTTTGGAGCGTATGGAAAAAGTGGCCAACAAGTTGGAGTCACCCGAAGAACTGTCAGGAGTTCATGATGTGTTTCACATTTCCCAGTTGAAGAAGTGCCATGCAGAGATGGCCAATATTCCCCTGTAAGGACGCTTGACCCTGGAAAGGATAATGATGTTCCAAGAAGTGGAATATGGACTTCATAAGTATAAGTTTTTATCTCGGTATGAGGGATATCCCACGGGGATGAAGAGATAAATTACTATTGGATATAAAGGAGGTATGATGTCGGAAATATGGATCAATGGAAACTCCATGATGAGTCTGAGTAATCATGTCCTAGTTTGGTGCCAATAGAAGGAAGGAAGACAGTACAATTGGATGGATTTAAGAATACTAGGAAGTTGGAAGTTGGAATAATGATCAGTTGCCCGATGATAAGTTCAAGGACTACAAGTGATGAGATGGGCCATAACCCACAGGCCCCAGGACCTGCCAAGAAGCATGCACATCCTTGCTGAAGGAAGAACCCTGGAGGAAGATACGACGTTTATCGGCAGACAATTTTATAGGAGTAACGCAAAACCTGAGGGTTGGGAAGGAACGATAGAAGTTTGTTTGGCTTGCAGAATCAATGGATTTATCCGAACTTGGTTCATCGACAAGAGAAATTCTGCAATGCTTGTGAGGATGACCGAGTGTTAGAATGCGAGATTCGCTAAACCGTATACAAGGTAATGATTTGGGTGCGGGATGGATTGATCACCATACCGACTTACTCTTATTATTCGCCTTGCTATATGGGATGGTAAATCTGAGTGACTTACCTATAGTAGAGAGACAACGATCAAAACCTTGTTAAACCTTAGAATGGTATAAGAATTTTTTCCTTGTACATGGAAGCTTTTTGCCAACCGTAGGTTATACGGTGAGGATCAACCCAGACCCATTTCCTGCAGGAGAAACCATAAATTGTTGACCACCATGAGATATCGATAGTAGATTAGTATTGGCGCCAGACCCGTTAGCTAAGAAGACCCAGTCTCGGAATAACCTTACCAGGATGAAAGTACAGAAGAATTGAGGAAAAGGTTATGCCGCTGCCGGAAGAGCCAGAGAAGGAATTATCCTTATGATCTAAGAAGACCGGCCCTGTCAAGAATAAGGATGGAGTATATGAGTATTGATGGGACCGTAACGATGTTTCTAAGGGTGGTAGCACCCCAGACCCCGGTGATGATTGATGGATTCTAAGGAGACCCCCAAACCCTTACCTTTTTCTTGCTAGCCTCTCCGAATCTCGAGGACGAGATTCCTTTTAAGGGTGGTAGGTTTGTAACATCCCAAAATTCTAAATTTTGGAATGTTATAATAAATAGATAGATTGATTGAGTGAAATTCGAAACTTTTTAAAAGTTAAATGAGAGGGAATAAAAGGACTTTCCCAAACTTTCATCTTGCTAATCTCCATGAATTCAAATACTTTTCATCACAAAACCCCGGAGAGAAGATGACATGACTTCTTCCATTTATTTAAATGAAAAGGGGTGTTGAAAATATTTGAATTTCATTTGAAAATATTTCAAATTCTGAAACTTTATGAAACTCAATGATTTTCACGAGAGAAGATGATATGACTTCTTCAAAATATATGAAATATGAGTTGGGAGTTTCAAAGAAACTCAAATTTAAAATCCATTTGAAATTATTTTTCAATTGGGTTATTTGAGTTTTATTCAAATATTTTTCTCCAAAAATAAAATATATGGAAATTAGGGTAACATGATTCCCTACAACAGAAAATTGGAGAGAAATAAATTTGAATTAATTTTGGTATTTTAAAAATGACTTTTATTGGATTTTATTAGACCAGTAGCACTCTTTGAATTATCTGAATTTGTGTGAACTTTATTTAATGCTAGGAAAATGTTCATCTTGTATAAAATCTTTTTATGAAAATTTTGATATATAATATGCCTATATAAAGTTTTATTTTTATTTTCGTTTTTCAATTTATCGCATTCTGTTTAAAAAAAGAACAAAAACTGCGCGCGCCCCTGAAACTAACTGTTGCCCACGTGTGCATCGTAGTACCAGCGGGCGCCCTATTTTTTTTCTTTATCCTATATGGGCCAGGCCCAGCCAGCCTTTTCATTTTTTTCTTTCTTAGGCCGATTTTGTTTAAAACAAACTGCAGCCGCAGCGTGCGCGTGCGGCCGGCCGAAGGCCTTTAGGCCTATATGAGCCACCTCTTTTCATTTCTGTTTCGTATATTTTCGTCTACGTTTAGTCCCACAATGCCTAGCCTTTGACCTCTAAGCCTTTTTTCCACCAATAAATATAGACCCATAGAGCCTCAAAAAATCATCCGATTCGGGTTAAATCAATATTTTGATTTGACTAGATTCATTTAAGAAAAATATATTTCTCCTCTCCGGCGCGACTTCTGGAAATTGTCTCTTCTCTCCAAAGTCGTCTTTTCTCTGCCTTATAAAGGTATCTTTCTTTATTTTTTTCTTCGTCTTATACTTCTGTAGTTTATTATTTTTGACTAATACGATAAAATAATTAGATTATCAATTAGTCTACGTATTTATACATTAGACCCTAGCCCGTATCTATTTTTTTCCGTAAAACAACTTGGCCTTGATTTTTTAAATAGCCATAACTTTTTACTTGTTTGCCAAATCCAACGAAACCAACGCCCACTTCTTCGTTATGATTCCCTCTATCCAGTACCCCAACCCAAACTTGTTTTTGAAATTTTCAAATTTCAAAATTTGTTTAGATTCATATTCAAACTTCGTTTGATCATAACTTGAGTTTCGTAGCTCCGTTTGAGTTGATTCTTTTTGCAAATCAAAGCACTTGACCTAAACTTTCTGATAAGGCCAAATTCACATAATTTTGGTACTGTTAGAAATTGTTTTATGTTGCAAGAGTTATTTGTTTGGTTTTGATGTTTTCTGAACTGTCTTCTTCGTTCTTCCCGATCTTCTGAGCGATTGCTTATGCGTGGTTACAATTGATTGCTTTCGATAGATTGACTGGCGTGTGACGAGTAGAACTATCTAGAGTTTTGAGTGCGAATCATCTTCATCAACATTGCACGCAAGTTCACACTTTGATCATACCTCTTTCATACCCAGTTTTTATGCATTAGTTTCACCCTCAAACATTGCATGTGTAGGATTGATAACATGTGGGTATTGGGAAGTAGTTGATGAGGTAGGAACCTATTGTCCTGCATTCAAACGTTGGGAGTTACTATTACGTTATGCCTATATTGCCATGCTATGCTCGTAGACGTGGATTGGGTTTTGAGAGTATTCATGACAGATGTGAGATTGTTAATTAATGGTTTACTTAAGGTGGCAACTTAAACACACATCTGGGTGGATTGAGGCACCTGGGTATTCCAGGATTGCCTGTCTAGGCACCTGGGTAGACCAGGATTGCCTGTTTTTTTTATGGACCGCCACCCAGGCTCAAAGGGATCATGAGATTTTTCATACTAGAAACTTCCGTGTGCAGCCACAAGCTATTATGGGCTCTAGCATAGTTGATTAAGTCGTGCGAACTCTTACATGGTGGACTAGCAGATGTAGGGGAAAGTAGGTGTAACGGTCTATCCATCATAAGGTGCTAGCACTTCTGAAACACTATGTCTCGGTCATCCGTTTCTCAAACACCATGTAGTGCGAGAAACCAAACGGAGGCGATCGAGTCTTGTGGGGAAAAGTGCGCAAACCTCTGCAGAGTGTATAAACTAATCATGGTTAGCCGTGTCCCCGGTTATGGACAGCTTGAGTATCTAGTACCTGGATTATCATGCGAATCTCATCATGTTACTTTAAATTAAGTTTGTTGGGTTTAATGATGTTAATTAATTGGGATTGAGGATGCTGTCAACCATTCTCAATGTTCAACAACCACCATGATAGTTAAATAAAATATATTCCTTTGCAGTAGGAAAAATTGGCTTTTCGCAAAACCCTTATAACCATAGAGCTTTTCCACCAGCCATGTATGCATGTAGTGATAGCCATTGTTCATCATTTCTCTCTATGGTGTGAATTTGCCAGTACATTCAATGTACTGACCCTTCGTGGCTGCAACGTCTCATGTTGCAGGATTTCTTACGACGAGTAAGTGATACGTTAGGGTTACGATTTCTACACTCAACTTTTGCCATTGGTGTTGATGGGAATCCACAACCATGTTACTTCCGCTATTTGGATTGAGGTAATAGTATTTACGTTACTTTTACATGTGATTTACCTCTGTTATAAATCCTCGAGTACTATGTGTGTCAGCATACCGATCCAGGGATGACACTTAAGCATAGAGACTTGATCCATTCCGGTCAGGTCGCTACAGAATTGTACAAGAAAAGCACTACCGGAGTCCTTCAAAGGTGCATCTCCGAAGAGGAAGGGCGGAATCTTTTGGGAGAAATTCATGCCGGACTCGGCGGTCATCACGCCGCAGCCCAGGCTCTTGTAAGCAAGGCCTTCCGTACAGGAATCTATTGGCCAACGGCCCGGGCAAATGCACATGAATTGGTCCAACGTTGTGCCGGTTGCCAGCTCTTTGCAAATCAAAGCCACATGCCACCCACCGCCCTCCAAACAATCCCCATTACATGGCCCTTCGCGGTCTGGGGGCTTGACATGGTTGGACCCCTTAAAGGGGGAACCCACAAGAAAAAATACTTATTGGTCATGGTGGATAAATTCACCAAATGTATAGAGGCTAAACCGGTTAAAACAGCCGAATCCGGACCGGTGACAGATTTCATATCTGGGGTTGTACACTGTTACGGCGTCCCCCATAGCATCATCACTGATAACGGCACGAACTTCACGGCCGACGAGGTAAAACTCTGGTGCAGCAAAATGGGCATCAAGCTCGATTATGCTTCAGTCTATCACCCACAAACCAATGGTCAAGTCAAATGAGCAAACGGTCTTATAATGAGCGGCATTAAACCCAGATTAGTGCGTTCCTTAACGGAGTCTGACACACACACTAGGTAGAGGAGCTCGACTCCGTACTCTGGGGGCTGCGGACCATGCCGAATCTTAGTACCGGATATACACCGTTTTTTATGGTGCACGGCGCAGAGGCAGTCTTGCGCTGTGACATAATTCATGACTCACCTCGAGTGTGCATGTACGAAGAAAGAGAAGCCGAGCTCGATCGGCAGGACAGTCTAGACACCTTGAAGGAAGAGCGCGACGTAGCCAAAGCCCGTTCCGCATTTTACCAGCAACAGGCTCGCAGATACCAAAGCAGAGAAGTACAGGCCAAAACTTATAACATTGGCGAACTAGTTCTATGCCTGCCGGATAAGAAAAAGAACAAGCTCGGGCCCAAATGGGAAGGTCCCTTCATTATTGACCAAGTTTTGACCGGTGGAGCGTACCGACTACGGGATGCATCGACTAGTCGACTTGAGCCGAACCCATGGAACGCGGCCAGGCTCCGAAGATCCTACGCCTAGCACCGGACTCTATGTTAGTCACCTCCCTTTGTCCATTTTCTGCATATGCATCATCTGTCTTGTTTCCCTTTCTTTCTTTCTCTTATCATTTCCCTGGGCCTTCCAGGGTCACCTTGCGCCTCACTTGTACATTACAGATGCGCTAGCCGCACTATCCATACCTGGGGGCTTCTTTCACAGAAGCTTAAATTATTTACCTGGGCCTCTCGCCCAACACATGTGTTACACTTCCGCATGTACCTTTTTTTACCATTATATGCATCGATATGACTTAAGTTTTGGCCAAGATGGGTCGCCTGGCTCTTGTATTTATGCCCTACGTTCCCGTTAATTCGGCTAGGGCATAAGGGGAGCACCTCTGCGATTGTTACTGTCGGGTCAGCCGGATGTGTACCTCAGACTGGGTGAAGCCGAAAGCAAGCGTTCTTAAGGGAATACCCGGTCGGTGAACAAAAGATGACTTTATTTATTATCCATATCTGCCCCCAGATGTTTTTTCCGCGTTTCTTTTCGCAGTCCGGACATGCACTTTAGGGCATGCTTACCCAGGGAAAGGAACCCTTAACGGAACTATTCTCCCTGGAAGATGTTTCTTACTACCCATGTAATATAACATAACTAGTTGGTCACTTGTCTGATAAAGCACTAATGACCCCTATGCCTGGTCTCCACGCATACCCCAGTTCTTATATAACTGAGCGGGTATTCGGATTCACTCCGGACTATCGGGCCCGGAGGTTGAAGCGAAAAGGTCCGCAATGAAAAATGATCTGCAATCCGGCTAGAAGGCATTATACATGTAACTTTAGATTACATAGTCAATTTGACTGGTTGAATTCCTCTTCAATACCATCCAATAGGCTGTCTAGTCTACAGTCCTGTTGGGAATACTTTGCGGCCAATTCTACTTGGCCGTACACTAAGCTCACAGGGATCTCCTTCCCATCAGGCCCCACAGGTCCAACCTCGGCCATGCGGTTCGGGTCAGCTTTCGTGTACCGCGTCTTCACCATGGCCCAGGCTTCCCTGGCGCCCTGACGGCAGGCCGATATCTTCCATAATCGGAAGTGCCGCCGTGCTCCCTTCAGCTTCTCTGCAAGCTCTCCAAGGCCTTCGGGCATGGAGACGGATGGCCACAAGGCCTAGGCAACGCCTTGCATCACCTGCCGAACTCGTTCATGCAGTTGTGAGAGCTCGGGAATAAGGTCACCCATAGAACTGGGCATTTCCTGTGCAGGACGACCTGTTAGCATACCTACAGACATAACTCTGTCAGCCAACTTCCTTGCCGAACTCTTTTTCAAAGTTCGTTCAAGCACTTACTAAATATGCCGCATAGAAGCCTCCGATTCTCCTTAACGGAGTCCGACAGTTGGGCACGAACATCCTTCAGTTCCACGCCCATCTTGGTGTTGGCATCTAGGAGATCATTCTTCTCCTGCCTCACCCTCGTAAGCACGCTCTCACCAGCCTTCAGCTGGCGTAGGAGCTGTTGCTTATCCAGATTTACTCCAGCGTCATCTGCAATGTTATCGTCAAATCTACATAGACGCCGCACTTTATATGATACTTATCATTCGAAGGATATATTACCAGAGGGGGTCTCTTTGGGCTCCCCCGATGCGCCCAGTGCAGCCTAAAGTTGGGCTTTGCACTCTTCCAGCTCCTGGGACAGTTGGGTATTCTTTTCTGTAAGAACCTGCATAACAAATGATCCTTAAATCAGTTATTCTAACTGTTTCAAGTCTCAGGGGCTACTGATATATATAATCATCAAATTTTCTCACCCGTATGTATTTTACATACTGCTCCATGGCTCTGGCTAGACCATTTCGAGCGACACGGAGGTACGCATCTCCCGAGTTGAAGGCATCCAATGCCTCTTGGGAGAAACAAGCATCACGAAGAACAGTCCGGCGACACCTGTGGTTCATGGCACTTTCCACCTCGGAATTGGTGGCGGACAGTCTATCCGCATCCTCTGTCGGAGGAGCGCCTGACGCACGCCTCGTATTCGTTCCCGCCTCCGAATCTGGCCTTGGAGCCTGGCTGGTGGAGGCGCAATTAGTAGCCTCTCCAGGTATAGTCCGGCGAGCGCTCTTTTTCCTAAAAAGAAGGCATGGGCGTAAATATGCCTCGAAGAATAATGTCTTGGAATAAAGATGGCGCGCCGTACCGCTGCGCCGGTGTCTCAATCCGGACTGCGTGTCTTTTCAGCCTACCTGGCCTCGCGGCCCCTTGTTGGCTAGTCGCCTCAGGCTCGGCCTTCCGCCTCAAGGACCTCCCCTGCAAAACACGGTTGTTATACGGTAATCAAAAACACACAAGGACGGATCGCTTTTCAAAGTACTGGGACTTTGGTCTCAGTTACCTGTGAGGCTAGAAGTAGCCCAGGGTAATCGGTCGTAATGGCCACCAAGGTGTTGTCATTGCTCAATTGGTAAAATACCCCATCGATCAGCTCCACAGATATGTCCGGATCCTCTTGGGAGGCCGGGTCAAAGGACCATTCTAGGTCCTCGGTTTGTGGAGGGGGGTTGTTTATCTCCCTTATAGCCTGGCGCGGCTCCTGCGTTGAAATCGCTAGAATGAATACTTAACTGGGAATATGAAACGGATGGGCGAGAAAAAGTGTCCACTTACCCAGCTCGTAGGATTGTACATAGAAAATCCGCCTTGCGGGTTGACGCGGAGGAATTCCTCCTCTTCTTCCTTGTACAAAGTGGATAAGATCTATATTAGAGCAGCAACCGATTTCGTCCCTTTACGGCCGTAGTGGGTGGCGTCATCCTCCCCGTTGAAATTCCACATGGGGTGGCCTCTATACTGAAGTGGCTGCACCCCCCGCATAATACATGTGGCCATGACCTCGATCATGGTCAATCCGGATCGAGCTAGCAAACTTATCCGGCTCATCAGGTAAAGAACATCCCTATCATCTTCCTCCAGGGGGCTCCATGGACGCCAGCTCCGGCGCTTCTTCAAAGGAGCGTTGTCGAACTCAGGGAGGCCGATTCGAATAGGGTCCGGGAGGGGGACGTCTTCTATATAAAACCATTCTGAAGGCCAGTCTTTGGACGTCTTCTTTGGGGTTCCGGATAGATATCCGGTCCCGACAATACGCCACACTTCGGCTCCGCCCGCTTGATATATTGACCCCTTCTGAGAACGGGGTACAAGGTAGAATAGCTTCTTCCACAGCGTGAAATGAGCCTCACAGCCCAAAAATAGCTCGCAAAGGGCTACGAAGCTCGCGATATGCAATATGGAGGCAGGCGTAAGGTTGTGCAACTGGAGGCCGTAGAACTCCAGGAGCCCCCGGAGAAACAGATGAATTGGAAATCTGAACCCTCTTACCAAATGAGGGACAAGGCATACCCGCTCTCCCTTGGAGGGATTGGGAAGGCTCTCCGCCATTATAGGTGGCGAGCCCGGCTCAAACCGGGACCATGTATGCTGGGGAAGAAATCCCTTGGTCTGAAGCATCACTAATTTTCTGTGCGGGATGAAACATCTCTCCTAATCTCCAGGCTTGGGGCTAGGGGAGAGAGAGGAGGAGCTGCGTCGACCGGCCATGATGGAATGGATCTCTGCCGAATGCGCCCCGTTGAAGGATCGCCAAGGGAGGATGGTGTGATTTGGATATGAATCCTCGTCTCTTTAATAGGTAGCTCATTCACACAGCTAGGGGGTAATGTAAAAACACCCTGCCTCTTCACATTCGCTCGACACATGGAAAGTGGCAATTATTGGGTGTGGAAGCCAAGGAGCGCAACATTCACAAGAGGCCGGACACTATTTCAACAGGTACACGGAATTTGGAGAGGGACCCACCTTGCAATGCCGAAGACAATCTGTGCACCGGACTCATCGTCGTTGAAGCTTGGTTCAGGGGCTACTGAGGGAGTCCTGGATTAGGGGGCCTCCGGACAGCCGGACTATATCCTTTGGCCAGACTATTGGACTATGAAGATACAAGATTGAAGACTTCGTCTTGTGTCCGGATGGGACTCTACTTGGCGTGGAAGGCAAGCTAGGCAGTAGGGATATGGATATCTCCTCCTTTGTAACCGACCTTGTGTAACCCTAGCCCCCTCCCGGTGTCTATATAAACCGAAGGGTTTAGTCCGTAGGACAACAGACAATCGTACCATAGGCTAGCTTCTAGGGTTTAGCCTCTCCGATCTCGTGGTAGATCTACTCTTGTACTACCCATATCATCAATATTAATCAAGCAGGACGTAGGGTTTTACCTCCATCAAGAGGGCCCGAACCTGGGTAAAACATCGTGTTCCCTACCTCCTGTTACCATCCGGCCTAGACGCACAGTTCGGGACCCCCTACCCGAGATCCGCCGGTTTTGACACCGACAAGGCATGATAAGCAAATGGTAGGTATCGCAGCATAGGCATAGCAAAAGAGCGAGCAACTAGCAAGCACAAATAGAAGTGATTTCGAGGGTATGGTCATCTTGCCTGAGATCCCGCAAGGAAGAAGAACGAGTCCATGAAGGAGACAAACAGGCATAGTCGAACGGTTCCTCACAAACACGACGTTATCGGAACCAACCCGAAGAAGCAACACTGGAAAGGAGCAAACAACATAGTAAACAACCAACACATGAACAAGGTATGATGCACAACCAAGTATGATGCATGTCCGGATTAATGAAGCATGGCATGGCAAAGTGCACAAACAATCCTACAAATTAAGTGGAGCTCAATATGCAACGAGTTGCATATTGACGGAACACCACATTCAAGTTATTTAGTTTGATCTCGTTTATGTACCCAACAATATTAAATGTTGATAAACATGGCAAGAGGGTGAAGCAAATGAAAACTACCTATCTAGGCAAGTTTAAATGAGGCCAGCACAAACAACAACAAGTCCGGAAAATCCTCATGTGCATATTTTAAGGTTTGGTACTGTTCTGCCCTAAAGCATATTTTAGAGTTGTTAAACATGCAAAGCAATGCCACCATGTTAAACTAGGCATTTTCCACCCCATTTACATATCAAGTTTATTTAAAATAGAGCTACGATTAATAAGTTATGAAATAAATCATTTTAACAAGTTATTTAAGCAATTAATGCAAACAACAGTTTACCATTTTAAACATATATGAAAGTGGTATATTATGAAACTAGACAAAATTCTAATCAACTTTCATATATTAAGTTTTTACATATGATGCACCGTTTGTGAGTAATGAAATGCATGAAGTGCAAGGGCTTTTCTGTAAATCAGCATTCTCTGGAAAATTAGCTAAAACGTTCTGCGGGAAAAAAACACATCTTGGGCCGAATCTGAAGGCCGGTCCAATGAACAAAGGGAAAAGGCCAGGGGCTGCTCACCCTGGGCCTTGGGCCATCGGAGGTGATGGGCTGGGGTTGCACTGGGCCGGATCTGGCCATCGGCTGGGCCTCAATGCATGGTGCAGCAGATGGACTGGGCCTTGGGCCTTGGAGAGGCTGGAAGGGAGGCAGCCCAGGCGCGGCATGATCAACGAGCGTTGAACGAGGCATCGTCCTCCTCTGCACGAAGCAAAGGCTGGACAGGCGCGGCGCGATGGGGATTGGGCACGGGGCTGCAGGGCCATGACGGCGTGGGGACTTGGACGACGTGGAGGATGCCAGCGGGAGGAAGAGGAGCTCAGGAGTGCTTGGAGTCGAGCTCGCGCGCAAGGGACTTGACGGGGAAGCCGGTCTGACGAGGAGGCCGGGGACGACGCTTTGGGAAGAAGATGGCAGCGGGCGGAGGCTTGCAGGGAACGCCAGGGTTCGACGGGGATGGATGGATCTGCCTGTTTCCGGGCCGGATCCGGCTAACGGGGCGTCGACGAAGCTCCGGCAAGGGTTGACCAAGGCAGCGGCGACCTGCAGCTGATGAAATACAGAGAGAGAGGGAGATCGTGAGAGAGATCCGGGGAAGCATGACGAAAACAGAGGGGAGGAGGGAGAGGAAGGCCACAGTCCTGCTGGTCCGGTGCTGCCCATCACCGGCGGGGACGGCGGTCTTGATCCGCTCGGGGTCGAGGTGAGTGCCTCTGCAGGAGGAGGCAGATCGGGAGGAGGTAGTAGCTGGTTGCGTGCGGGTGGATTTGGATCGAGGCTGCCGATTGGGGATTGGTTTGGCGCTGAAACCAAGGGAGAGAGTGGTGGCGGCGGACACTGGATGGATGGGACAGATCCCTAGTTTCTAGGGTTTCATCTGTGTATAAATAGTAGGTGTGTTAAATTAGGGGCTATCCAGTCCCTTCGATCGTAATCGGACGGTCGCGAATAACTATGTTAGGAAGTCCAATTAACAAAACGGAGACATTTTGTAGATGTTTGGGGATGATCCGGACACAACGGTGACGACTGCTCGGGTCGGGTCCGGGACAACTTTTCGGACGCGCGCGCGAGGAGGCCGCAGGCTGACGAGGGAGGTTAGGTTGGGCCTGGCGGTAGGTAGTGGACTGTGAAGAAGGCCTCAGACTGAAAGAAGAGAAGAGAGAGAGACCCGACGACTGTTTTCGGAGATCGAAAACGTCCGACGTGTGCCCGGCTATAATGCCGCTATAGTTTAACGGTTGGGCTATCAAACGAACTCCGAATGTGATGAAACTTGACAGGCGGTCTATCTACACTATCATAAGACCACACGCCAACTTTCAACCCAATCCGAGAACATTTTCTGGCCACTTATAATATTTCGGACGTGCCGCGGATGAAACTCCAATGAAGAGATTGATGGGTTACAAAGGAACTCATGAACGGATTGAAAATGATGGGTTTAAAATATGTCATTCTGGACAACTTGTGAATCATGAAACATGAAGGGAAATTGTCAACAATGACATAACACCACCTCAAAAGATAAGGTAGAACGAATTGCACTTCAGAATGCAAGATGAAGAATACATGAGCTCCTCTGAAAAGAATCTTGATGAATGCTTTGAGAAGGAATTAAATCCTTGATGAGCCACCATGAAGAAACTCTCGAAGAACTCTGGTAATAAAAGAATGGTCAAACGAAAGGAAAGCTGAAAGAACTCCGGTAATAAAAGAATGATGAAAAGAAAGAGAAGTTGACAACACAAAGTGAAGCCTTATAATGATTTAGATGGATCTCCGTGGTGATATAAATGCGAGAGCTTGGAACTCCAGGAAAGAAAGATGAAACAATTGAAAACCGAGAACTTGATGAACCTCCGGAATAAGGAATTGAATTTACTCGATGAAACAAGAATAAGAATTGCATTATGCTTATCCTTCACCAATTTAGATTGATGACAAGCAATGGATTTGGCATACTACTTATTCTCGTAGAAAGGATTAAGAGAGATTTAGCGCAAACTTGAGAAGGTCTTCAATGAACCACCGGTAGAATTTTGAAAATAGGAATGCATTGATATGATAAACGAAGGAAGAAGAATCTTGAACGAACCACCGTAAGAATTAAAATGAACAAAGAAAAGATAATGAAATACCGGGAAGAATTAGAGAACGAATGAAGATACTTGAGGGAATTAAGATACAAGAGAACGAAGAGATCATGAACTGAATAGAGGATACTTGGATGATGCACCGGTAAGATTTAGAGAATGATAGTTGAAGCTGGAATGAATAAATCTGAGATGATGGGCTCCGGATGAATCAAATTGAAAAGAGTCTTGAATTGCTCCGGATAGGTGAAAAGAATTCTCACAATCGAAAACAATTATGAGAGGATGGCAACAAGCTAGAATGACGAATCTTGAAGAGAATGGAGCAAGATTTAAGAGAAACTCTTCTTCGGTCTTCCAAATTTGAGAATGATGACGAGAAACACCACCATGATAATTGATGAGACACCCCGGGAGAATGAAGGCGAAGAGGTTGAGCCAACAATGAAAAGAGTTTGAAAGATCTTGGGGAAAGACATTTGACTGATGATGATTCATTCTTACGTTAAACTTCAAAAGAATTTAGGATAGCTCCGGGAAAACTAGAAGATTCAGGTAAGATCCTGGGAAAAGACATGTGGGTTAGGGCCCACTCAAAAGAAACACTGTTGAAATGATTTGAAGAGAGATTGCACCGGTTCATTTAAAAGGCTTGAATGAGATAACATCCTCAAAAGATCTAGAATGCATGAGAATAAACACTAGCATCTTCTGAGATATCATCAGCACTCCGGAACAAATGAATACTGAGAGGTGAATGATTAAGAATTGCACCGGCATGAGAAAGCATTGAAACAAGGAAAGGATATGATCAACAAAGCTTGACTTAAATCCACCGGAGAAGAAAGAGAACGAAGAATGACGAACTTGAAGCTTCCTTAGCATCTTCATGAGAATCACCGAATAAGAACATTGACGGAAAGGAATGGAGAGGCTTCCCATCAATAAAAGGATACATGATTAAGAAATCTGAGTCCTCGAAGAAAAAGGGTGGGTGGGTGGGAAAACAAAAGCAACTTGGAGACGGAAGAAGCAAACACCGTTGGAAAGACTTGAGTTGATCTTGCGGATGTTGAAAAAGATTGGATCCACTAGAAGAGAAGCACACCGGTTGAAAAGAAATTGAGATGGCAAACTCGAAGATCAAGAAGGATTGTATTCACATAGGAGTATGAGAACACCGCTTAGGAAAGGTATGGAATCAACATTTGACTTCGAAGGAACTCGAATACCACAACTCAAAACAAAAACAAAGGATTGGCCTGCATAATAAGCCAGAACAAACATATGATAGAGATTTCGTCCGAAGTTTTCGTGGTGGGGCCTACACGGGCTCGATCGTACAACACCATCATCTACAAGGCAGTGCACATGACATACGAAGTGTCCCCGAGTTGGCATAGCCAAGAACTCTTTAAGACACAACGAGACCACTGTAAAACCAACCGTGGATAGGCGGACCACTAGACATCAAACCCCAATTTCATATCATACATCTGTCGAAAAGATATCCTAAGAGCTACTTGAATTCCCACTTATAAACTCCCGAAATTGTCCGGTTATGCAATCAGGTGTTGGGAATACAGGGGAAGCATAATATCTCACCCAAAACTAGCAAATCCTACATCCAGCTGTATCCATCCTTCAACACATAACCAGGAAACCTTCGGAAATCATTTACCTCAACCTTCGAGAAGCATCTGTTATACAAGTTATGGCAATACTCCCGAACTCCTGCCCCAGTACTGGGTGGCGTCGAGGTTATCTCACCAACAACTGCATAAAAGAGATTTTCGATGTCGGCGAAACTCAGGTATTCCAGAACTGCAATGATAAAATTGTGACGACAACACCTCGGAGCTCAACTCCCCGGGACACTGCCACAGCCCCTAAATGTCAGGAGGCAGCAAGAACAATGTTCTCGTTGCAAAACCATCAGAACGATTCCAAGATACCCGCGTGATCCTAAATTTTTTAGTGAAATTTGAGAAGAGAAGAGTCAAAACTCTACGTCAGGATGCCTTACCAAAGCGACGAAGGGACTGAGGAGTAAAAAGAATCCTACTCTCTAATATATATAATCATAAAAGACTCAAAACACTTTTCTAGACTCAACAACACCAGCAATTCGATCAAGCAGGGGGGCTCCTAAGTCGGGGAAGGCTCTGATTACCAACTTGTAACGCCCTCGATGCGGCTATATCTCCCACGTGTCGAAGCACGACTTAGAGGCATAACCGCATTGAAAGCAATGCCGCAAGTGAGGTAATCTTCACACAACCCATGTAATACATAAGGGAAAGAGATACATAGTTGGCTTACAATCGCCACTTCACACAATTACATGAATATAACATTACATCATCCAGAAACACACAAGGTCCGACTACGGAACCCAAAATAAAAGAAGACTACCCCAAATGCTACACAGATCCCCGATTGTCCCGACTGGGCTCCACTACTGATCAACTAGAACGAAACAACATAAAGGACAAGATCTTCATAGGGCTCCTCCTTGAGCTTGGTTGCGTCACCTGCACGGTATCATCGGCACCTGCAAGCTGGTTTTGGAAGTATCTATGAGTCACGGGGACACAGCAATCTCACACCCTCGCGATCAAGACTATTTAAGCTTATGGGTAGGGAAAAGGTATGAGGTGGAGCTGCAGCAAGCGACTAGCATATTTGGTGGCTAACATACGCAAATGAGAGCGAGAAGAGAAGGCAAAGGCACGGTCGAGCAACTATGATCAAGAAGTGATCCGAGAACAACCTACGTCAAGCATTACTCCAACACCGTGTTCACTCCCCGGACTCCGCCGAGAAGAGACCATCACGGTTACACACACGGTTGGTGTATTTTAGTTAAGATAAACTTCAGGTTTTCTACAACCAGACATTAACAAATTCCCATCTGCCCATAACCGCGGGCACGGCTTTCGAAAGTTCAAATCCCTGCAGGGGTGTCCCAACTTAGCCCATCACAAGATCTTACGGTCAACGAAGGATATTCCTTCTCCCAGGAAGACCCGATCAGGCTCGGAATCTCGGTTACAAGACATTTCGGCAATGGTAAAACAAGACCAGCAAAGCCACCCGATGTGCCGACAATCCCGATAGGAGCTGCACATATCTCGTTCTCAGGGCAACACCGGATGAGACATCCTACGAGTAAAACCAACCCTCAAGTTTCCCCGAGGTGGCCCCGCAGTCTACTCAGTTCGGACCAACACTTAGAGAAGCACTGGCCGGGGGGGTTAAAATAAAGATGACCCTTGAGTCTGCAGAACCCAAGGGAAGGTGGTAGTTCGTTAGTGCAAATGATAAAACCAAGGTTGGGCCTTGCTGGAGTAGTTTTATTCAAAGCGAACTATCAAGGGGTTCCCATTGTAACCCAACCGTGTAAGGAACGCAAAATCAAGGAACATAACACCGGTATGACGGAAACTAGGGCGGCAAGAGTGGAACAAAACACCAGGCATAAGGCCGAGCCTTCCACCCTTTACCAAGTATATAGATGCATTAATTAAATAAGAGATGTTGTGATATCCCAACAAAATATCCATGTTCCAACAAGGAACAAACTCCAATCTTCACCTACAACTAGCAAAGCTATAAGAGGGGCTGAGCAAAGCGGTAACATAGCCAAACAACGGTTTGCTAGGACAAGGTGGGTTAGAGGCTTGGCTTAACAATATGGGAGGCATGATAAGCAAATGGTAGGTATCGCGGCATAGGCTCAGCAAAAGAGCGAGCAACTAGCAAGCAAAGATAGAAGTGATTTCAAGGGTATTATCATCTTGCCTGAGATCCTGCAAGGAAGAAGAACGAGTCCATGAAGAAGACAAACAGGCGTAGTCGAACGGTTCCTCACAAACACGACGTTATCGGAACCAACCCGAAGAAGCAACACCGGAAAGGAGCAAACAACATAGTAAACAACCAACACATGAACAAGGCATGATGCACAACCAAGTATGATGCATGTCCGGATTAATGAAGCATGGCATGGCAAAGTGCACAAACAATCCTACAAATTAAGTGGAGCTCAATATGCAATGAGTTGCATATTGACGGAACACCACATTCAAGTTATTTAGTTCGATCTCATTTATGTACCCAACAATATTAAATGTTGATAAACATGGCAAGAGGGTGAAGCGAATGAAAACTACCTATCTAGACAAGTTCAAATGAGGCCAGAACAACAAACAACAAGTCCAGAAAATCCTCAGGTGCAAATTTTAAGGTTTGGTACTGTTCTGCCCTAAAGCATATTTTAGAGTTGTTAAACATGCAAAACAATGCCACCATGTTAAACTAGGCATTTTTCCACCCCATTCACATATCAAGTTTATCTAAAATGGAGCTACGGTTAATAAGTTATGAAATAAATCATTTTAACAAGTTATTTAAGAAAATTAATGCAGACAGCAGTTTAACATTTTAAACATAGATGAAAGTGGTATATTATGAAACTAGACAAAATTCTAATCAACTTTCATATATTAAGTTTTTACATATGATGCACCGTTTGTGAGTAATGAAATGCATGAAGTGCAAGGGCTTTTCTGTAAATCAGCATTCTCTGGAAAATTAGCTAAAACGTTCTGCGGAAAAAAACACATCTTGGGCCGAATCTGAAGGCTGGTCCAATGAACAAAGGGAAAAGGCCAGGGGCTGCTCACCCTGGGCCTTGGGCCATCGGAGGTGATGGGCTGGTGATGCACTGGGCTGGATCTGGCCATCGGCTGGGCCTCAGCGCACGGTGCAGCAGAGGGACTGGGCCTTGGGCCTTGGAGAGGCTAGAAGGGAGGCAGCCCAGGCGTGGCGCAGTCAGTGAGTGTTGAACAAGGCATCATCCTCCTCTGCACGAAGCAGAGGCTGGACAAGCGCGGCGCGGTGGGGATTGGGCATGGGGCTGCAGGGCCATGATGGCGCGGGGACTTGGACGACGCAGAGGATGCCAGCGGAGGAAGAGTAGCTCAGGAGCGCTCGGAGTCGAGCTCGCACGCGAGGGACTTGCCAGGGAAGCCGGTCTGACGAGGAGGCCGGGGACGACGCTTCGGGAAGTAGATGGCAGTGGGCGGAGGCGTGCACAGAACGCCAGGGTTCGACGGGGATGGATGGATCTGCCTATTTCCGGGCCGGATCCGGCCAACGGGGCGTCGACGGAGCTCCGGCGAGGGTTGACCAAGGCGGTGGCGACCTGCAGCTGATGAAATACAGAGAGAGAGAGAGGGGGGAGATCGTGAGAGAGAGACGGGGAAGCACGAGGAAAAACAGAGGGGAGGAGGGAGAGGAAGGCCACAGTCCTGCTGGTCCGGTGCTGCCCATCACCGGCGGGGACGGCCGTCTTGATCCGCTCGGGGTTGAGGTGAGTGCCTCTGCGGGAGGAGGCAGATCGGGAGGAGGTAGTGGCTGGTTGCGTGCGGGTGGATTTGGATCGAGGCTGCCGATTGGGGATGGGTTTGGCGCTGAAATCAAGGGAGAGAGTGGTGGCGGCGGACACGGGATGGATGGGACAGATCCCTAGTTTCTAGGGTTTCATCTGTGTATAAATAGCAGGTGGGTTAAATTAGGGGCTATCCAGTCCCTTCGATCGTAATCGTACGGTCGCGAATAACTATGTTAGGAAGTCCAATTAACAAAATGGAGACGTTTTGTAGATGTTTGGGGATGATCTGGACACAACGGTGATGACTGCTTGGGTCGGGTCCGGGACAACTTTTTGGACGCGCGCGAGGAGGGCCACAGGCTGACGAGAGAGGTTAGGTTGGGCCTGGCGGTAGGTAGTGGACTGTGCAGAAGGCCTCAGGCTGAGAGAAGAGAAGAGAGAGAGACCTGGCAACTGTTTTTGGAGACCGAAAACGTCCAGCGTGTGCCCGGCTATAATGCCGCTATAGTTTAACGGTTGGGCTATCAAACGAACTCCGAATGCGATGAAACTTGACATGCGGTCTATCTACACTATAATAAGACCACACACCAACTTTAAACCCAATCTGAGAACATTTTCTGGCCACTTATAAAATAATATTTCGGACGTGCCGCGGGCGCGTGCAAGTGTGTCTGGGCTCAGAACGGACAACGGACGAAACTAGGGGAACCCGGACGGATGCAAGTTTTGAAAACATGATGATGCAATGCACATGATGACATGGTAAGATGCAACACGAAAGCAAATGACATGGCAACGACAGCGAATAACTGGAGGGCACCTGGCGCAATGGTCTCGGGGCGTCACATTAATGATGATGATCATGGAACTTCAGATCAAGTTACTACTGAACCTCGTAGATCAACCAGAGTAAGATCCGAACCAGAGTGGTACGGTAATCCTATTCTAGAAGTCATGCTACTAGATAATGATGAACCTACGAACTATGAAGAAGCGATGGTGAGCCCAGATTCCGCAAAATGGCTTGAGGCCATGAAATCTGAGATGGGATCCATGTATGAGAACAAAGTATGGACTTTGGTTGACTTGCCCGATGATCGGGAGCCATTGAGATTAAATGGATCTTCAAGAGGAAGATGGACGCTGATAGTTGTGTTACTATCTACAAAGCTAGAATTGTCGCAAAAAGGTTTTCGACAAGTTCAAGGTGTTGACTACGATGAGAGTTTCTCACTCGTATCTATGCTTAAGTCTGTCCGAATCTTGTTAGAAATTGCCGCATTTTATGAAATCTGGCAAATGGATAAACAAAACTGCATTCCTTAATTGACTTATTAAAAAAGAGTTGTATATGATGCAACAAGAAAGTTTTGTCAATCCTAAAGGTGCTAACAAAATATGCAAGCTCCAGCGATCCATCTATGGACTGGTGCAAGCATCTCGGAGTTGGAATATACGCTTTAATAAGTTGATCAAAGCATATAGGTTTATACAGACTTGCAGTGAAGCCTGTATTTACAAGAAAGTGAGTGGGAGCACTACAGCATTTCTAATAAGTATATGTGAATGACATATTGTTGATCGGAGATAATGTAGAATTATTCTGCAAAGCATAAACGAGTGTTTGAAAGGAGTTTTTCAAAGAAAGACCTTAGTGAAGTTGCTTACATATTGAGCATCAAGATCTATAGAGTTAGATATGACGCTTGATAAGTTTCTCAATGAGTACATACCTTGACAAGATTTTGAAGTAGTTCAAAATGGAACAGTCAAAGAAAGAGTTCTTGCCTGTGTTACAAGGTGTGAAACTGAGTAAGACTCAAAGCCCGACCACGGTAGAAGATAGAAAGAGAATGAAAGTCATTCCCTATGCCTTGGCCATAGGTTCTATAAAATATGTCATGCTGTGTACCAGATCTACTGTATATCCTACACTGATTTTGGCAAGGGGTACAATAGTGATCTAGGAGTAGATCACTGGACATTGGTCAAAATTATCCTTAGTGGAATAAGGATATGTTTCTCGATTATGGAGGTGACAAAAGGTTCGTCGTAAATGGTTACGTCGATGCAAGTTTTGACACTGATCCAGATGACTCAAAGTCTCAATCTGGATACATATTGAAAGTGGGAGCAATTAGCTAGAGTAGCTCCGTGCAGAGCATTGTTGACATAGAAATTTGCAAAATACATACGGATCTGAATGTGGCAGACCCATTGACTAAACTTCCCTCACAAGCAAAACACGATCACACCTTAGTACTCTTTGGGTATTAATCACATAGCGATGTGAACTAGATTATTGACTCTAGTAAACCCTTTGGGTGTTGGTCACGTGACGATGTGAACTATGGGTGTTAATCACATGGTGATGTGAACTATTGATGTTAAATCACATGGGGATGTGAACTAGATTATTGACTCTGGTGCAAGTGGGAGACTGAAGGAAATATGCCCTAGAGGCAATAATAAAGTTATTATTTATTTCCTTGTATCATGAGAAATATTTGTTATTCATGCTAGAATTGTATTAACCGGAAACATAATACATGTGTGAATACATAGACAAACAATATGTCACTAGTATGCCTCTACTTGACTAGCTCGTTGAATCAAAGATGGTTAAGTTTCCTAGCCAAAGACATGAGCTGTCATTTGATTAACGGGGTCACATCATTACAGAATGATGTGATTGACTCGACCCATTCCGTTAGCATAGCACTTGATCGTTTAGTTTGTTGCTATTGCTTTCTTCATGACTTATACATGTTCCTATGACTATGAGATTATGCAACTCCCGTTTACCGGAGGAACACTTTGTGTGCTACCAAACGTCACAACGTAACTGGGTGATTATAAAGGTGCTCTACAGGTGTCTCCGAAGGTACTTGTTGGGTTGGCATATTTTGAGATTAGGATTTGTCACTCCGATTGTCGGAGAGGTATCTCTGGGCCCTCTCGGTAATGCACATCACTTAAGCCTTGCAAGCATTGCAACTAATGAGTTAGTTACGGGATGATGTATTACGGAACGAGTAAAGAGACTTACCGGTAACGAGATTGAACTAGGTATTGAGATACCGACGATCGAATCTCGGGCAAGTAACATACCGATGACAAAGGGAACAACGTATGTTGTTATGCGGTTTGACCGATAAAGATCTTCGTAGAATATGTAGGAGCCAATATGAGCATCCAGGTTCCGCTATTGTTTATTGACCGGAGACGTTCCTCGGTCATGTCTACATAGTTCTCGAACCCGTAGGGTCCGCACGCTTAAAGTTCGATGACGGTTATATTATGACTTTATGTGTTTTGATGTACCGAAGGAGTTCGGAGTCCCGGATGAGATCGGGGACATGACGAGGAGTCTCGAAATGGTCGAGACGTAAAGATCGATATATTGGACGACTATATTCGGACATCGGAAAGGTTCCGAGTGATTCGAGTATTTTCGGGAGTACCGGGGAGTTATGGGAATTCGTATTGGGCCTTAATGGGCCATACGGGAAAGGAGAGAAAGGCCTCAAAGGGTGGCCGCACCCCTCCCCATGGGCTGGTCCGAATTGGACTAGGGAGGGGGGCGCCCCCTTCCTTCCTTCCTTGTCCTTTTCCTTCCCTCCTACTCCTACTACTTGGAAGGGCTCCTAGTTCTACTAGGAAAGGGGGAATCCAACTCCCAATGGGAGTAGGACTCCCCTAGGGCGCGCCATAGAGAGGGCCGACCCTCCCCCTCTTTCACTCCTTTATATACGGGGGCAGGGGGCACCCCAAAGACACAGCAATTGATCTCTTGATCTCTTAGCCGTGTGCGGTGCCCCCCCTCCACCATAATCCACCTCGATCATATCGTAGCGGTGCTTAGGCGAAGCCCTGCATCGGTAGAACGTCATCATCGTCACCATGCCGTCGTGCTGACGAAACTCTCCCTCAACACTCGGCTGGATCGGAGTTCGAGGGACATCATCGAGTTGAAAGTGTGCAGAACTCGGAGGTGCAGTGCCTTCGGTACTTGATCGGTCGGATCGTGAAGACGTACGACTACATCAACCCTGTTGTGCTAACGCTTCCGCTTTCGGTCTACGAGGGTACGTGGACAACACTCTCCCCTCTCGTTGCTATGCATCACCATGATCTTGCGTGTGCGTAGGAATTTTTTTGAAATTACTACGTTCCCCAACACTATTGCCAGGCACAGGGCCAATATCCAAGAGACCTTATCAGATGCCCGCGAATGATCTGGAGGAGATTAAGAAATAGATGAAGGAGTTATTGGAGAAAGGTTACATTCGATGGAGTTCATCACCATGGGGAGCCTCAGTGCTTTTGGTTGAGAAGAAGGATAAGTTCCTAAGAATGGTTGTTGATTATCGGGCCTTGAATGAAGTGACGATCAAGAGCAAGTACCCATTGCCGATGATCAATGATCTGTTTGACCAGCTGCAAGGAGCTAAGGTGTTTTCGAAGACCGATCTATGATCAGGATACCATTAGTTGAAGATATGAGAGAAAGATATACCAAAGACAGCATTCACCACACGGTACGGGTTATATGAATATACGGTCATGTCGTTTGGACTGACTAATGCCCCTGCCTACTTCATGAGCATGATGAACAAAGTATTCATGGAATATTTGGATAAGTTTGTTGTGGTGTTCATTGATGATATAATGGTATATTCGAAGAACGAGGAGGAGCACGAAGAACATTTGCGATTAGTTCTCGAGAAACTCAGGGAACATCAGTTGTATGCCAAGTTCAGCAAATGCGAGTTTTGGTTGAAGGAAGTCGGATTCCTTGGACATGTTATATCAGGAGAAGGTATAGCAGTATACCCCACCAAGATTGAGTCAGTCACTGAATGATTGGCACCCACTTGAGTTAGCGAGATCCGTAGTTTTCTTGGACTCGCAAGATACTACCGGAGATTCATTGAGAATTTTTCCAAGATCGCGAAGCCAATGACGAAATTATTAAAGAAGGATACCAACTTTAAATGGTAAAAAGATTGCGAGGCAAGTTTGACTAGGGCCCCAGTGCTGACACTGCCAGATATACATAAGGATTTCCAAGTGTATTGCGATGCCTCTCGCCTAGGACCTGGAAGTGTGCTTATGCAGGACGGAAGAGTTATTTCGTATGCCTCACGACAACTAAAACCACACGAGTTGAATTACGCTATGCATGATTTGGAGCTCGCAGCCGTAGTGCATGCGTTGAAGACCTGGAGGCATTACCTTATTGGAAACCATTGTGATGTGTACACGGATCATAAGAGTTTGAAGTACATTTTCACACAGAAGGAACTGAACCTTAGGCAGAGGAGATGGTTGGAGCTTATAAAGGATTATGATATGAAGCTTCACTATCATCCAGGAAAGGCCAATGTCGTAGAAGACGCTTTGAGATGGAAGAGTTATGCTAATACCCTAGAGAGCACGGGATTGCCGAAGGAGTTAGCAGAGGATCTCTGGGAACTTCGATTGGAGATTGTTCCTAGAGGTTTTGTTGCAACAATGGAGGTACAGTCTACATTGTTAGGAAAGATTCGAGAAGCTCAGAAGGATGACAAAGAGGTTGCCGAGATAAAAGAGAGAATGAGCGAAGGAAATGCCAAAGGTTTTCGTGAGGATGAGCACGACACCTTATGGTTCGAGGACCGTCTTTATGTGCCCAATAACACAGAGATCAGGAAGTTAATACTTCAGGAGGCTCATGACGCACCATACTCGATACACCCCGGAAACACCAAGATGTATTTGGATTTGAAGGAACGTTTCTGGTGGACTGGTATGAAGAAGGATATTGCCGAGTATGTAGCCGTATGTGATGTATGTCAGAGAGTGAAGGCTGAGCATCAAAAGCTAGCAGGATTGTTACAGCCTATGCCGATACCCGAATGGAAGTGGGATAAACTTGGCATGGATTTTATCACCGGATTGCCCAGGACCAAATCAGGTTATGATACTATATGGGTAGTAGTTGACCACTTTACCAAAGTGGCACACTTTATTCCAATGAAAACAACTTATACTAGTGCAAACTTGGCCAAGATATATATGACCAGGATCGTATGTCTGCATGGAGTTCCGAGGACCATAGTATCAGATAGAGGAACACAGTTTACCTCAAAGTGTTGGCATCAGCTGCACCAGACTTTGGGAACGAGATTGGAGTTCAGTACAACATTTCACCCGCAGACCAATGGACAGACCGAGAGAGTCAACCAGATTCTGGAGGATATGTTGGGAGCCTATGCACTAGATTATGGAGCTAACTGGGATGACAATTTGCCTTACGCAGAGTTCTCATACAACAATAGCTACGAAGCCAGTTTGAAGATGGCACCGTTCGAAGCCATGTATGGACGAAGGTGCAGAACACCGTTGATGTGGGATGAAGTTGGAAACCAACAGTTGTTTGTGAAGGAAATATGCCCTAGAGGCAATAATAAAGTTATTATTTATTTCCATATATCATGATAAATGTTTATTATTCATGCTATAATTGTATTAACCAGAAACATAATACATGTGTGAATACATAGACCAACAGAGTGTCACTAGTATGCCTCTACTTGACTAGCTCGTTAATCAAAGATGGTTATGTTTCCTAACCATGAACAAAGAGTTGTTATTTGACTAACGAGGTCACATCATTAGTTGAATGATCTGATTGACATGACCCATTCCATTAGCTTAGCACCCGATCGTTTAGTATGTTGCTATTGCTTTCTTCATGACTTATACATGTTCCTATAACTATGAGATTATGCAACTCCTGTTTACCGGAGGAACACTTTGGGTACTACCAAACGTCACAACGTAACTGGGTGATTATAAAGGAGTACTACAGGTGTCTCCAATGGTGGATGTTGGGTTGGCGTATTTCAAGATTAGGGTTTGTCACTCCGATTGTCGGAGAGGTATCTCTGGGCCCTCTCGGTAATACACATCACTTAAGCCTTGCAAGCATAATAACTAAGATGTTAGTTATGAGATGATGTATTACGGAACAAGTAAAGAGACTTGCCAGTAATGAGATTGAACTAGGTATTGGATACCGATGATCGAATCTCGGGCAAGTAACATACCGATGACAAAGGGAACAACGTATGTTGTTATGCGGTCTGACCGATAAAGATCTTCGTAGAATATGTAGGAGCCAATATGGGCATCCAGGTCCCGCTATTGGTTATTGACCGGAAACATGTCTCGGTCATGTCTACATTGTTCTCGAACCGTAGGGTCCGCACGCTTAACGTTACGATGACAGTTATTATGAGTTTATGCTGTTTGATGTACCGAAGGTTGTTCGGAGTCCCGGATGTGATCATGGACATGACGAGGAGTCTCGAAATGGTCGAGACGTAAAGATTGATATATTGGAAGCCTATGTTTGGACACCGGAAGTGTTCCGGGTGAAATCGGGATTTTACCGGAATACCGGGAGTGTTACCGGAACCCCCCGGGAGGCAAATGGGCCTATTGGGCCTTAGTGGAAAAGTGAAAAGGGGCTGCCCACAAGGGCTTCGCGCCTCCCCCCCTTCCCTAGTCCTATTAGGACTAGGACAAGGGGCTGGCCCCCCTCTCTTCTCTCTTCTCTTTGGAGAGTCCTATTAGGAATAGGATTGGGGGCGGAGTCCTACTCCCGGTAGGAGTAGGACTCCTCCTGCGCCTCTCTCCCTAGCCGGCCGAACCCCTCCCCCTGCTCCTTTATATACGGGGGCAGGGGGCACCCCATAGACACACAAGTTGATCATTGTTGATCGTTCCTTAGCCGTGTGCGGTGCCCCCTGCCACCAAATTCCACCTCGGTCATATCGTTGTAGAGCTTAGGCGAAACCCTGCGTCGGTAGTACATCAAGATCATCACCACGCCATTGTGCTGACGGAACTCTTCCTCGACGCTTTGCTGGATCGGAGCCCGAGGATCGCCATCGAGCTGAACGTGTGCTAAGAACTCGGAGGTGCCGGAGTAACGGTGCTTGGATCGGTCGGATCGGGAAGAAGACGTACGACTACTTCCTCTACGTTGTGAGATCGCTTCCGCAGTCGGTCTGCGTTGGTACGTAGACAATACTCTCCCCCTCGTTGCTATGCATCACCATGATCTTGCGTGTGCGTAGGAAATTTTTTGAAATTACTACGTTCCCTAATAGTGGCATCCGAGCCTAGGTTTTATGGTTTGATGATATTTGCACGAGTAGAACACAAGTGAGTTGTGGGCGAAACAAGTCATACTGCCTACCAGCATGTCATACTTTGGTTCGGCGGTATTGTTGGACGAGACGATCCGGACCAACCTTACGCGTACTCTTACGCGAGACCGGTTCCCTCGACGTGCTTTGCACATAGATGGCTTGCGGAAGACTGTCTCTCCAACTTTAGTTGAACCAAGTGTGGCTACGCCCGGTCCTTGAGAGGTTAAAACAGAGTCTATTTGACGAACTATCGTTGTGGTTTTTATGCGTAGGTGAGATGAGTTCTTACTTAAGCCCGTAGCAGCCACGTAAAACTTGCAACAACAAAGTAGAGGACGTCTAACTTGTTTTTGCAGGGCATGTTGTGATGTGATATGGTCAAGGCCTGATGCTGATTTTATTGTATGAGATGATCATGTTTTGTAACCGAGTTATCGGCAACTGGCAGGAGCCATATGGTTGTCGCTTTATTGTATGCAATGCAATCGCGATGTAATGCTTTACTTTATTACTAAGCGGTAGTGATAGTCGTGGAAGCATAAGATTGGCGAGACGACAACGATGCTATGATGGAGATCAAGGTGTCGCGCCGGTGACGATGGTGATCATGACGGTGCTTCGGAGATGGAGATCACAAGCACAAGATGATGATGGCCATATCATATCACTTATATTGATTGCATGTGATGTTTATCCTTTTATGCATCTTATCTTGCTTTGATTGACGGTAGCATTATAAGATGATCTCTCACTAAATTATCAAGAAGTGTTCTCCCTGAGTATGCACCGTTGCCAAAGTTCGTCGTGCCCAGACACCACGTGATGATCGGGTGTGATAAGCTCTACGTCCATCTACAACGGGTGCAAGCCAGTTTTGCACACGCAGAATACTCAGGTTAAACTTGACGAGCCTAGCATATGCAGATATGGCCTCGGAACACAGAGACCGAAAGGTCGAGCGTGAATCATATAGTAGATATGATCAACATGACGATGTTCACCATTGAAAACTACTCCATCTCACGTGATGATTGGTTATGGTTTAGTTGATTTGGATCACGTGATCACTTAGAGGATTAGAGGGATGTCTATCTAAGTGGGAGTTCCTAAGTAATTTGATTAACTGAACTTAAACTTATCATGAACTTAGTACCTGATAGTATCTTGCTTGTTTATGTTGATTGTAGATAGATGGCTCGTGCTGTTGTTCCGTTGAATTTTAATGCGTTCCTTGAGAAAGCAAAGTTGAAAGATGATGGTAGAAATTACACGGACTGGGTCCGTAACCTGAGGATTATCCTCATTGCTGCACAGAAGAATTATGTCCTGGAAGCACCGCTAGGTGCCAGGCCTGCTGCTGGAGCAACACCAGATGTTATGAACGTCTGGCAGACCAAAGCTGATGACTACTCGATAGTTCAGTGTGCCATGCTTTACGGCTTAGAATCGGGACTTCAACGACGTTTTGAACGTCATGGAGCATATGAGATGTTCCAGGAGTTGAAGTTAATATTTCAAGCAAATGCCCGAATTGAGAGATATGAAGTCTCCAATAAGTTCTATAGCTGCAAGATGGAGGAGAACAGTTCTATGAGTGAGCATATACTCAAAATGTCTGGGTATAATAATCACTTGATTCAGATGGGAGTTAATCTTCCAGATGATTGTGTCATTGACAGAATTCTCCAATCACTGCCACCAAGCTACAAGAGCTTCGTGATGAACTATAATATGCAAGGGATGAACAAGACTATTCCCGAGCTCTTCGCAATGCTGAAAGCTGCGGAGGTAGAAATCAAGAAGGAGCATCAAGTGTTGATGGTTAACAAAACCACTGGTTTCAAGAAAAAGGGCAAAGGGAAGAAGAAGGGGAACTTCAAGAAGAACAGCAAGCAAGTTGCTGCTCAGGAGAAGAAACCCAAGTCTGGACCTAAGCCTGAAACTGAGTGCTTCTACTGCAAGGAGACTGGTCACTGGAAGCGGAACTGCCCCAAGTATTTGGCGGATAAGAAGGATGGCAAGGTGAACAAAGGTATATGTGATATACATGTTATTGATGTGTACCTTACTAGAGCTCGCAGTAGCACCTGGGTATTTGATACTGGTTCTGTTGCTAATATTTGCAACTCGAAACAGGGACTACAGAATAAGCGGACGCTAGCAAAGGACGACGTGACGATGCGCGTGGGAAACGGTTCCAAAGTCGATGTGATCGCGGTCGGCACGCTACCTCTACATCTACCTTCGGGATTAATATTAGACCTAAATAATTGTTATTTGGTGCCAGCGTTGAGCATGAACATTATATCTGGATCTTGTTTGATGCGACACGGTTATTCATTTAAATCAGAGAATAATGGTTGTTCTATTTATATGAGTAATATCTTTTATGGTCATGCACCCTTAAAAGAGTGGTCTATTCTTGTTGAATCTCGATAGTAGTGATACACATATTCATAATGTAGAAGCCAAAAGATGCAAAGTTGATAATGATAGTGCAACTTATTTGTGGCACTGCCGTTTAGGTCATATCGGTGTAAAGCGCATGAAGAAACTCCATACTGATGGGCTTTTGGAACCACTTGATTATGAATCACTTGGTACTTGTGAACCGTGCCTCATAGGCAAGATGACTAAAACACCGTTCTCCGGTACTATGGAGAGAGCAACAGATTTATTGGAAATCATACATACCGATGTATGTGGTCCGATGAATATTGAGGCTCGTGGCGGATATCGTTATTTTCTCACCTTCACAGATGATTTTAAGCAGATATGGGTATATCTACTTAATGAAACATAAGTCTGAAACATTTGAAAAGTTCAAGGAATATCAGAGTGAAGTTGAAAATCATCGTAACAAGAAAATAAAGTTTCTACGATCTGATCGTGGAGGAGAATATTTGAGTTACGAGTTTGGTATACATTTGAAAAATTGTGGAATAGTTTCGCAACTCACGCCACCCGGAACACCACAGCGTAATGGTGTGTCCGAACATCGTAATCGTACTTTACTAGATATGGTGCGATCTATGATGTCTCTTACTGATTTACCGCTATTGTTTTGGGGTTATGCTTTAGAGACGGCCGCATTCACGTTAAATAGGGCACCATCAAAATCCGTTGAGACAACGCCTTATGAACTATGGTTTGGCAAGAAACCAAAGTTGTCGTTTCTTAAAGTTTGGGGCTGCGATGCTTATGTGAAAAAGCTTCAACCTGATAAGCTCGAACCCAAAGCGGAGAAATGTGTCTTCATAGGATACCCAAAGGAAACTGTTGGGTATACCTTCTATCACAGATCCGAAGGCAAGACATTCGTTGCTAAGAATGGATCATTTCTAGAGAAGGAGTTTCTCTCGAAAGAAGTGAGTGGGAGGAAAGTAGAACTTGACGAGGTAACTATACCTGCTCCCTTATTGGAAAATAGTACATCACAGAAAACTGTTTCTGTGACACCTATACCAATTAGTGAGGAAGCTAATGATGATGATCATGAAACTTCAGGGCAAGATACTACTGAACCACGTAGATCAACCAGAGTGAGATCCGCACCAGAGTGGTACGGTAATCCAGTTCTGGAAGTCATGCTGCTAGATCATGATGAACCTACAAACTATGAAGAAGCGATGGTGAGCCCAGATTCCACAAAGTGGCTTGAGGCCATGAAATCTGAGATGGGATCCATGTATGAGAACAAAGTATGGACTTTGGTTGACTTGCCCGATGATCGGCAAGCAATTGAGAATAAATGGATCTTCAAGAAAAAGACTGACGCTGACGGTAATATTACTGTCTATAAAGCTCGACTTGTCTCAAAAGGTTTTCGACAAGTTCAAGGGGTTGACTACGATGAGACCTTCTCACCCGTAGCGATGCTTAAATCCGTCAGAATCATGTTAGCAATTGCCACATTTTATGATTATGAAATATGGCAAATGGATGTCAAAACTGCATTCCTGAATGGATTTCTGGAAGAAGAGTTGTATATGATGCAACCAGAAGGTTTTTTCGATCCAAAGGGAGCTAACAAAGCATGCAAACTCCAGCGATCCATTTATGGACTGGTGCAAGCATCTCGGAGTTGGAATAAACGCTTTGATAGTGTGATCAAAGCATTTGGCTTTATACAGACTTTTGGAGAAGCCTGTATTTACAAGAAAGTGAGTGGGAGCTCTGTAGCATTTCTGATATTATATGTGGATGACATATTGCTGACTGGAAATGATATAGAATTTCTGGATAGCGTAAAGGGATACTTGAATAAAAGTTTTTCGATGAAAGACCTCGGGGAAGCTGCTTACATATTAGGCATAAAGATCTATAGAGATCGATCAAAACGCTTAATTGGGCTTTCACAAAGCACATACCTTGACAAGATTTTGGAGAAGTTCAAAATGGATCAAGCAAAGAAAGGGTTCTTGCCTGTGTTACAAGGTGTGAAGTTGAGTCAGACTCAATGCCCGACCACTGCAGAAGATAGAGAGAAAATGAAAGATGTTCCCTATGCTTCAGCCGTAGGCTCTATCATGTATGCAATGCTGTGTACCAGACCTGATGTGTGCCTTGCTATAAGTTTAGCAGGGAGGTACCAAAGTAATCCAGGAGTGGATCACTGGACAGCGGTCAAGAACATCCTGAAATACTTGAAAAGGACTAGGGATATGTTTCTCGTATATGGAGGTGACAAAGAGCTCACCGTAAGAGGTTACGTTGATGCAAGCTTTGACACTGATCCGGACGATTCTAAATCGCAAACCGGATACGTGTTTACTTTAAACGGTGGAGCTGTCAGTTGGTGCAGTTCTAAACAAAGCATCGTAGCGGGATCTACATGTGAAGCGGAGTACATAGTTGCTTCGGAAGCAGCGAACGAAGGAGTCTGGATGAAGGAGTTCATATCCGACCTAGGTGTCATACCTAGTGCATCGGGTCCAATGAAAATCTTCTGTGACAATACTGGTGCAATTGCGTTGGCAAAGGAATCCAGATTTCACAAAAGAACCAAACACATCAAGAGACGCTTCAACTCCATCCGGGAATTAGTCCAGGTGGGAGACATAGAGATTTGCAAGATACATACGGATCTGAATGTTGCAGACCCGTTGACTAAGCCTCTTCCACGAGCAAAACATGATCAGCACCAAGGCTCCATGGGTGTTAGAATCATTACTGTGTAATCTAGATTATTGACTCTAGTGCAAGTGGGAGACTGAAGGAAATATGCCCTAGAGGCAATAATAAAGTTATTATTTATTTCCTTATATCATGATAAATGTTTATTATTCATGCTATAATTGTATTAACCGGAAACATAATACATGTGTGAATACATAGACCAACAGAGTGTCACTAGTATGCCTCTACTTGACTAGCTCGTTAATCAAAGATGGTTATGTTTCCTAACCATGAACAAAGAGTTGTTATTTGATTAACGAGGTCACATCATTAGTTGAATGATCTGATTGACATGACCCATTCCATTAGCTTAGCACCCGATCGTTTAGTATGTTGCTATTGCTTTCTTCATGACTTATACATGTTCCTATAACTATGAGATTATGCAACTCCCGTTTACCGGAGGAACACTTTGGGTACTACCAAATATCACAACGTAACTGGGTGATTATAAAGGAGTACTACAGGTGTCTCCAATGGTGGATGTTGGGTTGGCGTATTTCGAGATTAGGGTTTGTCACTCCGATTGTCGGAGAGGTATCTCTGGGCCCTCTCAGTAATACACATCCCATAAGCCTTGCAAGCATAATAACTAAGATGTTAGTTATGAGATGATGTATTACGGAACGAGTAAAGAGACTTTCCAGTAACGAGATTGAACTAGGTATTGGATACCGACGATCGAATCTCGGGCAAGTAACATACCGATGACAAAGGGAACAACGTATGTTGTTATGCGGTCTGACCGATAAAGATCTTCGTAGAATATGTAGGAGCCAATATGGGCATCCAGGTCCCGCTATTGGTTATTTACCGGAAACATGTCTCGCTCATGTCTACATTGTTCTCGAACCGTAGGGTCCGCACGCTTAACGTTACGATGACAGTTATTATGAGTTTATGCTTTTTGATGTACCGAAGGTTGTTCGGAGTCCCGGATGTGATCACGGACATGACGAGGAGTCTCGAAATGGTCGAGACGTAAAGATTGATATATTGGAAGCCTATGTTTGGACACCGGAAGTGTTCCGGGTGAAATCGGGATTTTACCGGAATACCGGGAGGGTTACCGGAACCCCCCGGGAGGCAAATGGGCCTATTGGGCCTTAGTGGAAAAGTGAAAAGGGGCTGCCCACAAGGGCTGCGCGCCTCCCCCCTTCCCTAGTCCTATTAGGACTAGGAGAAGGGGCCGGCCCCCCTCTCTTCTCTCTTCTCTTTGGAGAGTCCTATTAGGAATAGGATTGGGGGGGGAGTCCTACTCCCGGTAGGAGTAGGACTCCTCCTGTGCCTCTCTCCCTAGCCGGCCGAACCCCTCCCCCTGCTCCTTTATATACGGGGGCAGGGGCACCCCATAGACACACAAGTTGATCATTGTTGATCATTCCTTAGCCGTGTGCGGTGCCCCCTGCCACCAAATTCCACCTCGGTCATATCGTTGTAGAGCTTAGGCGAAGCCCTGCGTCGGTAGTACATCAACATCGTCACCACGCCGTTGTGCTGACGGAACTCTTCCTCGACGTTTTGCTGGATCGGAGCCCGAGGATCGTCATCGAGCTGAACGTGTGCTAAGAACTCGGAGGTGCCGGAGTAACGGTGCTTGGATCGGTCGGATCGGGAAGAAGACGTACGACTACTTCCTCTACGTTGTGAGATCGCTTCCGCAGTCGGTCTGCGTTAGTACGTAGACAATACTCTCCCCCTCGTTGCTATGCATCACCATGATCTTGCGTGTGCGTAGGAAAATTTTCGAAATTACTACGTTCCCTAACAGTTTGGACCAGACTTGATCAAAGAGTCTGAGGAGAAAGTTAACCTGATTCGGGATAGACTGAAGATAGCTTAGTCCAGACAGAAGAGTTATGCAGATTCGAAGCGCAAGGAGGTAACCTATGAAATTGGAGATAGACCATATCTGCGAGTATCACCTTTGTGAGGAGTGAAACATTTTGGAGTCAAGGGAAAGTTAGCCCCGGGATTTGTAGGACCGTATCGTGTTTTGGAACGGATGGGAGAAGTTGCCTACAAGTTGGAGTTACCTAAAGGACTGTCAGGAGTTCACAATGTGTTTCACGTTTCCTAGTTGAAGAAGTGCCATGCTGAGATGGCCGATATACCGCTAAGAGATATCGTACCCTTGGAGGCAATTCAGTTGGACAATGATTTGACTTATGAGGAGAAGCCAGTCAAGATTTTGGAGTTTGCCAGTCGAGTCACCCGCAGCAAGGTTATCAAGTTTTGCAAACTTCAATGGAGCCACCATACAGTAACATCCCAATTTTATTAAATTTGGATGTTCATAGAATCATTCAATGTATCTCATATTTCTTTGCATTTTGGAGTTTTTGAAATATTCAAATAACAGTTTTCCACCCAAGAAAAACAAATGAGAGGGGACAAGATGACTTCCTCAAAATATAAAAAGAGTGGGAAATTTTATTTTGAATATTACTTTAAGTTTTGGAGTTGAATGGTATTTATTTTATTTGCAAAAAGTGCATTAGTTGTAGTAGGAAAATTATTTTCAAAGTGTTCTGTGCTTAAGTTAATGTTCATTAGGCTCTAAATGTTATGTAGTTATTTTAGAAACTTATTTGGTGTTTTTAGAAATTATTTTGAATTAGTTATGAGCACTTTAGTGTCCAGTTAAAAAAACACACACGCACGCAGCCTGGACCGAAACTGGGTTCGGCCCAAGAGCGCCCGACCGGCCCAGCTGGCCATTTCGGCCCAAGGCCGCCCGCGCGCCCAAAACCTCCCGCACTAGTCGACCGCCCGCAGCGCCCCTCGCTCGCTAATGCCGCCGCCACTGACTGGTGGGCCCCGCTCCACCTCATCTCCCCCAACCTCCCGCTTTCCCCGCTCGGGTGAGCTCGCCACCGTGCTCCCGCAATCGCCGGGCGAGGCCCTCACGGATAATGCATATCCGCGGCACCCGCACGCCCTCCCCTCGCCTATAAATGCCCTGGGCTACCCTCAGTCGACCTCGCCGTTCCGCTTCTCCCCACGCCGCCCATAGCCGCCGCTGTCGCCGTTTGCATCTCGCCGGAGTCGCGCCGCTCTGTCGTCCCTTCCGTCGCCAGTAAGCCACCATGGCCTTCCCCTTCTTCGTCAAATGGCTCCCCGCGGCAAAGCGCACCCGTTTGACACCTTTTCCTCCCCTAGGTTCCGTCGGAGATGCCGCACAATCGACGCCGGAGCCGCCGGAGCACCGAAGGCCGCCGTCTTCGCCCCGCCCCGTTCGGACGCTGTCGACGCACACCTTCGCCACCATCCAGACGTCCAAGCCGCGCCACACCTCCCCGTCTTCTTCCCCATCGACGAGGACCACCGCAGCCGCCGCCCCCTCCGTCACCAACGCCGCGCCGCCGTCCTCTGCTCGTCGCCGATGTCGCCAGCCGCTGTAAGCCGCCGCACCTCCCCTCGTTCGTTAGATCAAAGATCCACGGCCCAGATTAGATTAGGTCCATTTTTTTATTTCGCGAAGAGGTACGCGGTTAACCGCGGTTCCCTTAGATCGTGCGGTTTATTTAAACCGAGCGTCGGTTTTCTTTAATTAGTGGTCGCCGTTGTTTTTTTTATTTAGCGGCCGTTTGCCGTATAGCCTCCGCAGCGGACGCTGCTCGGCCAGCCGGGAGCTGTCACGTGGCCAGGGACTTGCTTGCGATAGTTCTTTTTCTGTTTAGTCCCTGTAAATAGTAGATTAGTCCCTGATCTTAGATTAGCCATAACTTTCTAACCGTAGATCCAAACTCTATGAAACCAACGGCAAATTCTTTGTATTGTTTAGATCTATCCAGTAGCATAGTCTTTGCAAACTTTCGTCGGATTCAAATTTGAATTTATTCAAATTCGAATTCGAACTTCCAATAGCCATATCTCCCAAACCGTAGCTCTGATTAAGTTGATTCCTTTTGCATGCTGTCACCGTAGCAAAGCCCTATCACCTGGACCTTTGTCACAATAATTTTCACACACTAGAATCTGCCCTTTAATATTTTTACTAGTATGCATAGTATGCACTATATTTCACATCGCTCTTTGAACCATAGGCCTATGTTGTTTTGCACTTAGAATATACCTATAGTAGCTTAGTGTGTTGTATGTTCTTTTGGTTTTTCGAGACTTTTTGCTGTGCATGTTCTTTTGGTTCTCTGGAATGTTTGCTTATGTTTGTTTATCTTCTTTGCGATAGATTTCCCGGAGTGCGAAGCAGAATATTATCAGTCTTTAGAATTCGACCAGCAGTACCAAGGCAAGTTGCATCTTGATCATGTTTCATTACCTATGTTTTTATTATGCACTTACTTTTTTGCGGTAGGACTGCATGGTAGGAAACTGGTGCCGCATGATTTTGCTTTTCTCCCAGTAGTTCATTGAGCTAGGTCTGAACCATATAACTTTGTCACCATCGTTTTACTTTATGTTGCTATGCTAAGTAGACGTGGATTGGGGAGTGATCATTGTAAAGTTTGAGTGACAATGTAGTACATAGGACCTAAGTTAAATAATGAACTACCTGGGCGGAAACTTGTGGGAATGGTGGCGAAGTACAGTGGGGCACGCATGGGAAATCCATGGTGGTGCACCACTAGTGGACCGTCCGCTCAGGCTCAAAGAGATCAATCGTATTCCCATGTCTAGAAGCTTACGTGTGCAGACACAAGCCAATATGGGCCCTGCCTTAGTTGAGTAGTTAGTGTGACCCCTTCCGGGATGGGCTAGCAGATGTAGATTGATGTAGGTGTACCGGCCTATCCGTGGGTTAAGGGGGAACATTTTCGAAAGGCTATGTCTCAATATTCCGATCATGGAGGTGGTCGAGTCTTGTGGGTAAAAGTGCGCAACCTCTGCAGAGTTTCAACCTAATCTATTAGCCGTGTCCCCGGTTACGGACAACTTGAGCATCTAGTAGTGGAAATGCCCAGAGATCTCCTCACCTTTAAATTAAACAGTTGGGTTTTAAATGAAACTTGGGAACGGATGGAGTTGGGTTTGTCAACTCATCCTATGCAAATGTGTAGTAGTAGAATAACATCTTCTATACCTACTAATAAAGCAAGGTGCGTTTTGTCAATTTTTTCATCCGTTCATCGCTGAAAATAAAAAAAATTCCCTATCCGAGGTGGTACTAAATTTATATATGTTTGTCTGCTCGAAAAAGAATTTTGTATATGAGCCGCACGCTATGGCTCAGCAAAGCCAGCCCACGTATTTTTCTGCCCACACACTTGGGAAAATTCTATATTCCGCACAGGGCGAGAAATAGTTGAGCTTCAAACAGGGCACCAATATTGGGCTGGCCAATTTTTCCTTTTTCTATGTTTTACTTCTATTTTTATTCTTATTTTAAGTATGTCTTTTTCCCTTCCAATTTATTTTTATTTTATAATTTATTTCTTAAATTTAAAATCATGAAAAAACGTTCAGAATTATTTTTTTTGGAAAATGTTCAAAATTCTAAAATGTTGTTGCTATTTCAAAAAATATTCCGAACTTGCAAAGAGTTTCCCATTTTTTTCAAAAACTATTGTTTCAAAAATTGTTCAAGATGTCTAAAAATCAAATAGCATTTAAAAATGCTCCAATTTCAAAAAATATTCTTGTTTTAGTGAAATTTTCACAGTAAAAATAATGTTCGTTTAAAAAAGGTGCACATTTTATTTTTATTTTCAATTTTCAACACATCTTCCTGTTTTTAAAAATGTTCACAAATTTAAATAGTTTTCATGTTTTTAGTTGGAGTTTCGCACATGACAACCAATAATGGGCTGGCCCAGTTTTCTTTTTTTCTGTGTTTTACTTCTATTTTTATTCTCCTTTCCTATCTCTTTTTTCACTTCCAAGTTTATTTTTCTTTTAGAATTTATTTCATAAATTAAAATTCTCAAAAAAAGTTCAGTCTTAAGATTTTTTTTTTGAAAATGTTAAGAATTCCATTTTTTGCTATTTTTCAAAAAATATTCGGAACTTGCAAAAAGGTTCCCATTTTTCAAAAACTATTGTTGTTTTTCAAAATAGTTTGAGATGTCTAAAATAAAATAGCATTTAAAAATGCTCCAAATTCGAAAAATATTCTGTTTTACTGAAATTTTCATAATTAAAAATAATGTTTTGAATAAAAGCTGCACATTTTCTAAAAATCTTATGAATTTTGAACATATGTTCCCTTTTAAAAAAATGTTCACAAAGTCAAATAATGTTAATGTTTTATAAAAAATTGTGTTTTCAGAAAATATTTGTGAATTGAAAAAGATGTTTCCTTTAATATTTTGTTTGCGTTTTAAAAAGTGTACATTATTTTCAAAAAACTATTCCAGATTTAAAATATTGTTCATCTTTCCTAGAATATTTAGAAACTTCATACCTTAAAGTCCCCTCGATTGGAAGGATTGAAAGAAAAAGTAGATTGAATAACTCATGGGTCTTCCCCGACGTAAGATGACATAACAAAACTCTTAAACCCCACCGATCAATGTATGGAAAAAATAGCGGATTGATTCATCCACAGGCTGCGAAACCGAAAAGCTAATTGTTTCTTTTATTCGTGTGCACATAGGGTTTTGCTTGCATATATAATTCTCACTGGCTTTAAATGCATATTATTTTATCTTCCGTTGCAACGCACGGGCATATGTGGAATCTAAATATGATGTTAATTTTACCTGTTAAATATTTTTAAAATATTGTTATGGAAGCAAACTTATAATTTATACCGCAAGATCCGTTTTTTTCATACCGGCGGTGATCCAGATTGCAAATAAACACCCCACTATAACCATATAGGGAAAAGAAAACATCGATAACTACACCTGCATACCTCAGGGGAAAACAACAGATTTCTCATCGCGCGCGCGCGAGAGAGAGAGGGAGAGAGAGAGAGAGAGATGGAGAGAGAGAGACGCCTTAGGATTAACCATATTCAACACATGTTTTTTGTTGTTTTGGGTGAACACCGAGGCCATCGCCTGCGAGGATGAGAAGGAGGATAAGCGGCAACACAAATATGATGCCTTGCAAAAATAAAGGAGATGGACCTATTGTCGTCTTGAGTGATGGTTGTTGAGTTAAGAGCGTTTGTTATGTTTTCTCTCCCGTTGCAACGCACGGGCTCTTTTGCTAGTCTTTCTAATAGGGAAAAACTAGCTTTATGCAAAAACTAAACTTAGAGCTTTCCACCAGCCAAATTGCATGTAAAAGTAGGTTCATTACACTATGATGTGACTTGCCAGTACATTCAATGTACTGACCCATTTGGTTGTAACTTATCACGTTGCAGATATATCCGACGAGGATTAAGGTGCGATAGGTCGATGTTCTACACTCAACCTTGCTCGTGGAGTTGGACTCATTTACTTCTTTGCTTCCATAGTATTTGCTTATTGGCTCTATGCCCTATTTTGTAATAAATGTATTGCTCCTGGACTATCGATGTAATAAAGAGATGTGTGTTATTTCTGTTATTTCATCGAGTATTATTTGTGCTAGCAAGTCAATCCAGGAACTAGCACGATAAGCACAGAGACTTCGACTCTTACCGAGTCGGGTCGCTACACATACCGAGGATGAAGCCACCTGGAAACGAGAGGATGATCTTCGTAAAGACCACTCACACCTATTTTCTAGCCAACCTGAATCTCGAGGGCGAGATTCATCTTAAGGGGGTAGGTTTGTAACATCCCAAATTCTCAATTTGGAATGTTATACATAGATCATTCTTGCATATCATATTTTAATGCATTTCGTCTCGCGATCCTCAAAATCCTAAGCAACTCAAGGACCCTCAGAGAGAGTTGGGGATTTCCCCGGTTTTCAAATTTGATTTATCAAATTTTGGAACGAGGATTTTGGTTTTAATTATTTTCTCTCCGAAAAATATTTCATATTAAAATATATGAGAGGAGATAATATGACTTCTCCAAAATAAATGAAATATGGGAGGAAAAATATTAAAATCAAATATTTTTTTTATTTGGATTTTATTGCAATTTTATTTGCATTAGAAAAATTGCACGTTTTTCCAAGTTGCATTTTAGGGCCAAGAAAATGTTCATCTCGTTCTAAATATTTTACTTAGACGGTGAAAATTTGTTTTGGCATTTTAGATTTTTTATTTTATAATCTAGGATTTTTTTTCTGTTCGATGGAATTGTTTTAAAAAAATCACGCAGTGGCCAGCTGGGCCAAAGCCCAGCCGTCGGCCCGCCTCCCCGCGCGCCGTCTCCCCCACGAGACCGAGCTGCCGCCGCCTCGGACGAGGAGTCCAGCCGGGACTCCTCCTCGCCGCCGCCTTGGCCCCTCCCCCAAGACGCTGCCCCCCTCCTTTAAATACCCTGCCACCGCCACCGCCACCACCACCCACCCCGCCGCCGCGCCTCGCCGCCGCCGCTCCCGCGCCGCACCGCCGCCGCCCCGCCCCGCGCCGAAGCCGCTCATCGCGCCGGACTTCGCCGGAGGTAGAACCATTCGGTTTTTTCTTAAAAAACCCCGTTCGGTTTTTTTAGAAACCTTAGTTTTTTTGGATAGATCGGTTCACCGGTTTTTCTCGGTTCTTCTCTTTAGCGGACGTCCGTTCGTATGTTCGTTTTAACGAACGGTTTTCGCCCGTTAGTAACAGACAACGAACGCTCGTTCGTTAGCCTGTTCGTCAGTTTTCTTTTATCGGATTTTTCCGTGATTATTTCTGATCGCGATTTCTGATCCTATCATCGTTCTAGTTTATCTTTTCACTCGTTTGTCGGAATCAGGCGATTCAAGCGCCTAGATCTTTGTCTCGAGACCCTCTTTTTGTTTAACCAACTTGAACAAGCTTTTGCTACTGTAAAATTTGACCTTAGTCCATATTAGTAAACAAATCTTGTTTCTTTCGTAGTTTGAGTTTCGTTGCACCGTTTGATTTGATTCTTTTTGCTAACCGGAGTTCTTAAGTTGAACTTTCTGGTAGATCTTCTTATTTGAGTTTTTGTTTGCGATAGAATTCCCGGAGTGCGAAGCGTGCTATTTGGAGTCCCTAGGTTTCGTGGATCGTCAGCAAGGCAAGTAACACTTTTATCATATCTCTTTATCACCCAATTTTTATGCATTTGTTCCAATCCTCAAACATTGCATGGTTAGGATGTCATTAACCTGTGGGTCGGGAAGTGGTTGATGAGGTAGAACCTATTGCCCTGTTATATTCAAACCTTGGGAGTTACATATACGAATTGCTTATACTGCTATGCTATGCTCATAGACGTGGTTTGGGTGAGTGAAATCCATGACAGATGTGAGATTGTTAAATAATGGTTTAACTTAAGGTGGCAACTTGAATACACATCTGGGTGGATTGAGGCACCTGGAGTACCCAGTGTTGCCTGTATTTTTGGAGATCCCGGGGTTCTGTGTGATTTTCCTATGGACCGCCACCCAGGCTCAAAGGGAACTGAGATGATTCATGCTAGAAACTTCTGTGTGCAGCCACAAACTATTATGGCCTCTCGCATAGTTGAGTAAGTTACGTGAAGCTCTTGAAGAGGTGGATCAGCAGGTACCGGGTTGTAGGTTTAGTATGGTCTGCCCGGAGTAGAGAGTTAATGTTTCTGAAAGACTGTGTCTCGGTCATCCGTTTCTCAAACATCATGTAGTGCGAGAAATTCAATGAAGGCGATCGAGTCTTGTGGGGAAAATTGCGCAAACCTCTGCAGAGTGTACAATCTAATCGTGGTTAGCCGTGTCCCCAGTTATGGACATCATGAGTATCTAGTACTTGGAGTATCTTAAGTATCTCATCACTTTTAACTTAATACTGTTGGGTTGATAACTACTCTAATTGGGATTGAGTTGGAGGAACCTTCTCAATGATGTTTCAACTACCATGATAGTTAAATTATAATCTATTCCTTTGTTGTAGGAAAAATGGCTTTTCAAAAAAACTATAACCATAGAGCTTTCCACCAGCCAAATATGCATGTAGTGATAGCATTATTCTGTTCTTGCTCTACTGTGTTACTTTGCCAGCATATTCCATGTGCTGACCCGTTTTCGGGCTGCAACGTATTATGTTGCAGACTTTTCAGACGAGGATTAAGGTTCGTTAGGTCATTGTCGTGTAGCTCAGCTATGCCGTTGGAGTTGATGGGCTCACTTTATCTTCCAAGCCTTCCGCTGTTATCGTATTAGATGGCCTTAAGCCATATTTATTGTAATAAGTTCTCTTTGGAGACATTCGATGTAATAAGTGTGTGATTGCTACTCTGTTATAAATCCTCGAGTACTGTGTGTGTCAGCATTACCGATCCAGGGATGACACTGAAGCACAGAGGCTTGACCGTTTGATGTCGGGTCGCTACACAGGAAGACCGGCTAGTAACATGAAGTTGTTGCAACAATGTGTGAAAGCAGTTTGTGCGGGTCCCAACATCCATTTGTTGCGTTAAAGCAGAGTACAATATCCACAAGTGCAACAATGCGTGAGAAGCATTCTTGTTAGTGAGCCCGGGAGTGGGAATCATAAATAAATGAGTAGGATTTTGATGGCATAGCCGTGTAAGTTTCTTATTATGAACGTTCGATGAACATGAATTATATATTGGTGCCAATTTTTTTATGTTGAATTCTTAATTTCTCAAGTTCATTTTGCGATTTCCATTTAGAGGCATATGGCTACTGTTGAGTCATTTGCATCATGCACTTGGACCGACAACAAAGCTCTGTGCTTCTTGGCTATAATACAAACCGTGCAGGCTACATGTAAGTCAAGCAAAAAATTTGAGATGTAATTCATTTTTGTGAAATGCGAGGACGAAGGTGGGGACAACGCAAGGACGAGTCGTGGACGAATTGGAGCCAGCGATAGCCGGTGGAAGTGAGTCCGAGACTTGACAGGTGCGCAGGGGGGAGGGGGTCGTCAGAGCTGTTCATCCTGGGAGGCTTAGAGAGATGGCCAAGGCGGCGACCAACACGAAGGTGACGGTAGGTCGAGGAGAGGGTGAGCCGGTCCTGGAAGCGCCGCCGGCCGTAGGTGGCGGATGCCGATGGTTAGGGAGGCGGCGCGAGAGGAAGACGACTGAGGAAGAAGATGAACAGAAGCCCCAAAAAAGAGACTTATAGACCAGAAAATTACTTACTGATAGTTGGTCCCAAACAAAACAACATACACACTACATGTGACAATTGTAAAAGCCTCTGTTTTTGTCTCGAAAAGAGATAAAGGTGAAAGAACCCTACTAACAGTTTAATGGTTCTATCGCATTTACTTTTCATCCTTGTTATTGCTTGACGACACGGGCCCATGGCAGAGTGCAACACCCACACACCGACCCACAGCATGAAATTTAGTCCATCGACGAAAAAACAACACCCGACGATTTGTGCGGACTGAACCTACAAAACCAGCTCATAACATTTTTCTTCATGGTAATACGTGCCTCATTTATATTATAAGAATTATAGTACAAGTCATATATAACCGATCTGACAAAAACTAAAAAGACACCAGAACGTTAGTATTTACACAGAAAAACACCAACTAAGAAAGAAAATTACAATCAAGACCGAACAATCCTATGGGCTTCACACCAACAACCATCACCTGCCTCTGGCGCCACCATAGCAGTCATCAAAGAAAAAAAAGACAGTCACCTTCTCACCGACCTCGAGGCGACTCCATCGCTGATATGCATCTTTGCGGACCTTTGAGGTGGCTCACCAAAGGCGAAACCGTTACCTTTGAACGAATCAGACCGGGGCAACACTTCGTACATGTCATCGAACTCCAGATCTGACACCCCCACACGACTAAGACGTTGGAGGAGGTAACCATACCCGCCATCCACGAATCATGAACCCAGCACACCATCCATCATCTTCTTAATGTTGTTGATGCGGATCACAATCTGCATCCGCTCCTGAACTACCTCCCAAGCTCACTGCAGCAAACACCGTCGTGACTGCGGAGCTCGAGGACACAGGTCCACCACGTGGATGCCGTCGCCATGCCATCCTTGCTTGCACATACTGGTTCTCAAATCCATCCCCAGCCATAGGACCGATCGGCTCATGGGGGAAGGATCTGAAAAATCTTTATTCAGCACCGCCATCGCCACCGCCGAAGCAAGACGACGGACAACCTAAAAACCTAGACTATGAAGGCCTAAAAATATCCACACGCATGGATCCAGCGACCCTCCTCACCACCAACGGAGCTACGTTTTGGCCGAATGGGCCATGGCCTGCCTAATTTTCAAGCAAAATTATAGAAATTTACATAGGCCCCAGCCCATGAATACACAACGCTATAATGGAGCGGCCTAGATTTCGCATCAAATTCAGTCGGACCTTCCCAGTTTTTGTAGCTCCGCCACGGCCACCAACAACCAAGGTCTTCGATGGAGGAGAGCCGCAAAAGGACGACAACGGTTGGTGATGCCCTGGCTGTTGCCACAAGATCGTCTGGTCTTTCTTCTTGCAGATATAGAATTGTTTCATGGAAAAAGAGTTTTTTTAGCTCGGAACATTTCATTCCATTAAGAAGTGTGCCGGGCAGAGTTGCCGGCAACGAAAGACTGGGCAAAGGTAGGGGCAAGGCTGATAACCCACAAGTACAGGGGATCGCAACAGTTTTCGAGGGTAGAGTATTCAACAAAAATTTATTGATTTGACACAAGAGGAGCCAAAGAATATTCTCAAGTATTAGCAGCTGAGTTGTCAATTCAACCACACCCAGAAACTTAATATCTGCAGCAAAGCGTTTAGTAGTAAAGTAATATGATAGTAGTGGTAACGGTAGAAAAAGGTAACAGTAGCAAAAGTAATATTTCTGCTGTTTTGTGGTGATGATAACAATAAACAGACCATGTGGTGATGTCAATGACATTTTCCTCTTTAATGAGATCATTGGCCATTTGGGTTTGCTGGAATTGCCATTAAAGGGCAGAAGTGTTACTTGGTCCAATATGCAAGAGCAGCCATTGCTCTAACAGCTTGATTGGTTTTTTACCACCTCAGACTGGATTTCTATCTATCCCAACACTGTCGTTCTACCCCTGGCAAAAACATCGTCTGATCGTGTCCCCTGTGTGGTTTCAATTGACACCAATATACCTAAATCAAGAGTCTTCAGGTTTGAGAATTACTGGGTGGACATGCCAGGGTTTTTGGACTGTGTCAAGCTTTGTCGGAACCAGCCAGTGTTTGCTGATTTGTCTCCTTCTGCGGTCCTGACAACCAAGTTTAAGCACCTGCGTTCTTCCCTCAAGGCTTGGAGCAAGAACTTGTCGTTCCTTAAACGACTGACAATGGATTGTTCTCGAGTAATCTTATTCTTTGATAACCTGGAAGAGTTGAGGCCTCTCACCACACCTGAATTGAACTTTCGGAAGATTGTTAAATTACACCATGAGAATCTGCTTAGAATCCACCACATTTATTGGAAGCAGAGGTGTATAATCCGTTATATTAAGGTGGGAGAGGAGAATTCTAAGTTTTTTCATGCAATGGCTTTTGAATGTCTGCACAGGAATACGATTGCTAGCCTCTCTGTTGCAAGTGCTGACCCAATTTCTGATCACTCCCAAATGGCAAGAATCCTTTGGTCCTCTTTTAAAAACAGAATGGGCCAGGCCCAAGGTATTAATATGGGCTTTGATTTGCCCACTCTTATTCAACCTGTTGATGGCCTGAGCAGTCTGTCTGAACCGTTTTCTACTGAGGAAATCAACATTGTCCTTAGAGAATTGTCAACTGATCGAGCTCTAGGGCCGGATGGTTTTAATTGTCTTTTTGTTAAGAAGTGTTGGGCCATCATTGAGAAGGATTTTTTGGCTCTCATTCAGGGATTTTATGATGGGAGGCTACATTGGAAAATATTAATGGATCCCTTATTACCTTAATTCCAAAGATGTTGTCTCCTGAAGGACCTGAGGAATTTAGACCAATCTCTCTCACTAACACATGCCTCAAGTTCCTTACTAAGCTTTTGGCAAATAGGCTTCAGAAGGTCATTCTGCAATGCATCCATAAGAATCAATATGGGTTTCTAAAGAGCAGATCCATTCAGGACTACCTGGCTTGGGCTTTTGAATATATACATCAATGCAATCAATTAAAAAGGCCAATTATCATTTTGAAATTGGATTTTGCCAAAGCTTTTGACACAGTGGAGCATGATCTCATCTTGCAAGTTCTTCAGCACAAAGGTTTTGATGCCAAATGGATTTCTTGGATTAAAGAGATTCTCTCCTCAAGATCATCATCTGTTTTGCTTCATGGGGTGCCTGGCAAACAGTTCAAATGTAAATGTGGGGTCGGGCCGGGGGATCCACTATCCCCTCTTTTATTTGTCATAGCTGCTGATCTACTTCAAACAGTGGTCAATGACATGCTGACTAAGGGAGTTCTAACACTTCCAATCCCATCTCAGGACCCTGATTTTCCTATCATTCAGTATGCAGATGACACAATAATTATCCTTTCTGCAGTAGAGGACCAGTTGGTGGCTCTCAAGAACATGCTCCATATTTTTCAACAGTCTACTGGCCTAAAGGTAAATTTTGGAAAGTCTTCAATGGTGCCACTAAATGTTGATCCCACAGAGGCACAGAGGTTGTCTTCCATCCTGGGATGTAAGCTGGAGCAGTTACCTTTCACATATTTGGGTTTGCCTCTAGGTACAACAAGACCTAGAATCATTGATTTCATGCCTCTAGTGGATAGTGTTGAAAGAAGACTGTCTGTTAGCTCTGCCATGCTCAACCAAGGATCCAGGTTGCAATTGCTCACATCTATCCTTACTTCAATGCCCATATACTTCATCTGGAGCTTTCATATCCCACCTGGTATTATCAAACAGTTGGATAGGATTTTCAGGCAGTGTTTGTGGAGAGGGAATTTTGATGTGCCTAAGCAATCCCTAGCTGCCTGGGATTTAGTTTGTAGACCAAAGGATAAGGGAGGTCTTGGCATCCTAAACCTCAATGTTCAGAACCAAGGTCTGCTTCCCAAACAAATGCATAAGTTCTATAACAAACAGTAGGTTCCTTGGGTCTAGTTGATTTGGGATAGTTATTATGATGGAGTGGTGCCCCATGCAACAGTCCTAACTGGCTCCTTTTGGTGGAAAGAAATTCTCAAGCTTGCTGACACTTATAGGGCAATTGCTTCTGTGCAAGTTAATATGGGTGATTCTGCTCTCTTTTGGTTGGATGCTTGGCATGTAGGTAGCTCTTCAAGGCCACTTAGCCTCAGATTACCAAGACTTTTCTCTTTTGTTTTGGATGATAAGGTTTCTGTCAAGGACTTCTTACAAACTCAGGATTTGTATTCCATGTTTCATCTGCCAATGTCTCAGGAGGCAGCAGCAGAATTGGAAACCTTGGAAGGATGGTTGTTCAATCTCCAGAGAGATCCAACACTGCCTGATGTTTGGATTTGGCCTGGTAAATCTGGACAGTTTTCTGCAAAGAGCTTCTATGACATCATGCATACACACCTCCCAACTATTAAACCCTGCTGGTGGCTTTGGCAGAGCAGATGTACTATGAAAATTAAGGTTTTTGGCTGGCTCCTATTTTTTGACAGGCTCAACACAAAGGACATGCTGGTCCGCAGGCACTGGAGGTCCCCTACGGCTGATAATCCATGTGTCATCTGTAATGCCTTTGTTTGGGAGGACAGGGCTCATCTTTTCTTTGGTTGTAATTTCAGTGCCAGGGTTTGGAACTATCTGCAGATCGATTGGTCACATGGTTCTACTATTCAGCAAAGTATATCTCAAGTAATGCAGAGATTTGGGCATCCTTTCTTCTTTGAAGTTATGCTCACAGCTGCTTGGAATATATGGATTCTGAGAAATGGGAGAACTTTCAGGGGAGTACAGGCTACTTTTGCTGCCTGGAGGGGCAGTTTTGTACATGACATTCTTCACCTGTCACATAGGTTTAAGGATAGCTCTAAGTCTAGGCTTGTAGATTGGGTTAACTCCCTCATGTAATTGTAAGTTCTTCTTAACCTTTAGTTTAGGGTTGTAATCTATTTCTTTCTTTGTACAGTTTGTCTCTTTGAGACTGCAATAAAGGGCTGTGGGGTTTTTACCCTACAGTAAATACTAAAAAAACAATAGCAACGGAAAAGTAAATAAGCGAAGACCAATATATAGAAAGCTCGTAGGCAATGGATCGGTGATAGAGAATTATGTCGGATGCGATTGATCATGTAATAGTCATAACCTAGGGTGACACAGAACTAGCTCCAATTCATCAATGTAATGTAGGCATGTATTCCGAATATAGTCATACGTGCTTATGGAAAAGAACTTGCATGACATCTTTTGTCCTACCCTCCCGTGGCAGCGGGGTCCTAACGGAAACTAAGGGATATTAAGGCCTCCTTTTAATAGAGTACCGGACCAAAGCATTAACACATAGTGAATACATGAACTCCTCCAACTACGATCATCACCGGTAAGTATCCCGATTATTGTCACTTCGGGGTTAACGGATCATAACACATAATAGGTGACTATAGACTTGCAAGATAGGATCAAGAACTCTCATATATTGATGAAAACATAATAGGTTCAGATCTGAAATCATGGCACTCGGGCCCTAGTGACAAGCATTAAGCATAGCAAAGTCATAGCAACATCAATCTCAGAACATAGTGGATACTAGGGATTAAACCCTAACAAAACTAACTCGATTACATGATAAATCTCATCCAACCCATCACCGTCTAGCAAGCCTACGATGGAATTACTCACGCAGGGCGGTGGGCATCATGAAATTGGTGATGGAGAAAGGTTGATGATGACGATGGCGATGGACTTCCCTCTCCGGAGCCCCGAACGGACTCTAGATCAGCCCTCTTGAGAGAGTTTAGGGCTTGGCGGCGGCTCCGTATCGTAAAATGCGATGAATCCTTCTTCCTGGTTTTTTTCTCTCCGAAAGTGAATATATGGAGTCAGGGTTGAGGTCGGTGGAGCATCAGGGGGCCCACGAGGCAGGGGGCGCGCCCCAACCTCGTGGATAGGTGGAGCCCCCCTGACGTGGATCTTCCTTCCAGTATTTTTATATATTCCAAAATAATTCTCCGTTGATTTTCAGGTCATTCCGAGAACTTTTATTTTTGCACAAAAATAACACCATGGCAATTCTGCTGAAAATAGCGTCAGTATGGGTTAGTTCCATTCAAATCATGCAAGTTAGAGTCCAAAACAAGGGCAAAAGTGTTTGGAAAAGTAGATACGACGGAACGTATCAACTCCCCCAAGCTTAAACCTTTGCTTGTCCTCAAGCAATTCAGTTAATAAACTAAAAGTGATAAAGAAAAACTTTTACAAACTCTGTTTGCTCTTGTTGTTGTAAATATGTAAAGCCAACATTCAAGTTTTCAACAAAGATTATGTACTAACGATATTCACAGTAACATTTAGGTCTCATATTTAATCATATGAATGACATAATCAACTAGCGAGCAATAATAATAAATCTCGGATGACAATACTTTCTCAAAACAATCATGATATGATATAACAGGACGGTATCTCGCTAGCCCTTTCTGAGACCGCAAAACATAAATGCAGAGCACCTTAAAAGATCAAGGACTGACTAGACATTGTAATTCATGGTAAAAGAGATCCAGTCAAGTCATACTCAATGTAAACTTGTAAGTGCATCTAGTTCCACCCCTAGTTGGTTTTGGAGTATTGACGACAAACCTAGTTGAGGGACTAATGTGTTTGTGAGAATTGCAAGATAACACAGATAGAAGTCCCTCATTGATTCGGTTTAGCTACCAGAGATGACCCCCAAAAATGTACGAAGACATTGAAGACAATGGTGGTTCATGAAGACATTCAGGTCGAAGACAGAGACATATGAAGACTCCCCATGAAGCCTATGGAACTCGAAGACTTAGATCCTTCATAGTTTTACTTCATTCATGTTGACCACCGTACTGTTAAGTGGGGTCCAAGAGAACCAGTCTGGATGACTGAAGTGATGCCTAATTCAAATCCTATGTCTTCGAGTGAAGACAATGAGAGAAAATCTTGTCCAGAGTCAGACAAGTCAGCTTTACTTGCAGCCCAAGTAAAGTTGTCGTGAAAGTTCGAAATCCGACCGTTAGTACACGTGTCAGTTCCTTAGTGACCCAAGGTCATTTCGGACAAATCAGGTCAGGGTTGCCAAGTGGCTATAAATAGTCCACCCCTACAACCATAAATGGCTGGCTGCTCAGATTTCAGTGCACGGCTTTTGTCGTTTGAGAGCAACCCACCTCGAAGCCTTTGAGAGAAAATCCCTAGCGAGGAGAAAAGCCCTAACCACCCAGAGCCAGAGTAATTGGGCATCACTTAAGTCTTCTTGTCTGAGTGATTTGAAGACTTATTACACTTGAGGACTGTGCATCCTCTAGACGGTTAGGCGTCGCGTTCTAAGCATCCAAGAGAAATTGTGGATTGCCGGTGAACGAAGTCTGTGAAGGTTTGGGAGTCTACCTTGAAGACTTACCAGAGTGATTGGGCGAGGTCTGTGTGACCTTAGCTCAAGGAGAAAACGGTGAGGACTGGGTGTCCTGAGCTGCGTGTTCAGGACTGGGTGTCCGGGACTGTGTGTCCTTTGGTTTAAATACCTACCCGCTCCAACCAGACGTACAGTTGTCATAGCAACTGGAACTGGTCCAACATATCATTGTCTTCAACGCGTCACTGGTTTCATCTTCACCTCCCTTTACTTACCAGCACACATTGTGAAGCTATTGCATGCTTGCTTTATCTTCTGTCTTCACAACTTGACTGTATGATCTGTTTGGCTTCATAACTTCTTCCAACCTGATCCTCATTACACTGAAGCTGTTTGTCACTGTGCTTTCACTATACTGTATACTTGACTATGGCTTGCATTGTGTAATCTAACTTCCGCTGCATAGTGATAGGCTTGTCCACCCTGTTTGTCTTCATAACTTCCACGTTTTGAAGACTTTCATAAAAATCGCCTATTCATCCCCCCCTCTAGTCGATATAACGCACTTTCAATTGGTATCAGAGCAAGGTGCTCCCTTGTTCTGTGTGATTCGGTTTAACCACCTGGAGTTTTAGCTATGTCGACTGCAGGGATAATTAAAGTCTCTGCTGCGTGCCCCGTCTTCGATGGAACTGAATATCCCTACTGGAAGAATAAGATGCGCATGCATCTTGAAGCCATTGACGTCGACCTATGGTATGTCGTCGAAAACGGCGTTCCCGAGGCTGGAGAAGGTGTCACTGCTGCTGATGTCAAGAAGTTCACTCAACTGGACTCCACTGCCAAGAATATTATCTTTGGTCATCTGACCAAGGGACAATACGGCCGTGTGAGTGCCTTGAAGACATCCAAGCTGGTTTGGGACTAGCTCTCCAAGGTCAATGAAGCCATCTCAACCCAGAGAGATCAGAGAATCAGTGTTCTTCGCAATCTCTTCAACCGCTTCAAGCGAAATGACAATGAGAATGTCCAGCACACATTTGACCAGCTCACTGACATCACAAATGAGCTTCAAGCCCTCGGCGCCACTGAGATCACCAAGCATGAAATCGTCAAGACGCTGCTGAGATCACTTGACAGTTCATTTGACATCCTAGCCCTGATGATTCAAAAACATCCAGACTTCAAGACACTCGATCCGTCTGACATACTTGAGAGGCTCAACACACATGAGTTTCAGCTTTCTGAGAAAAGAGATATCTACGGTCCAAACTATGGGCGAACTCGTGCCTTGAAGGCAAAAGCTGTGTCCTCATCTGAAGAAGAATCTGACAGCAGTTCTGATGATCCTGAAGACATTGGAAGGGAACTTGCAATGCTAGTGAAGAAGTTCCAGAAATTCACCAAGAAGAAAGGCTTCAGAAAGTCTTCACGATCAAGCTCAAGAAATGATGAAGCTTCTGCTCATGACTACAAGAAGAAAACATGTCACAAGTGCAAGAAAACTGGACACTTCATCTCTGAGTGTCCACAGTGGGACAATGAGAATAGAAAGAAGAAGAAGAGCAAGGAATATGACTCTGACGATAAGAAGACGAAGAAATACTCAAAGTCTTCGTCCAAGTCTTCCTCAAAGTCTTCATCACACAAGAAGAGTTCATCTGGCAAGGCTCGTGCGTTTGTTGGCAAGGAAATGGATTCAGAGGAGGAGTCCGCTTCTGAGGAGGCAGAGGTGGAGTCTGAGGAGGAGTCCGATTCAGGCATTGCGGGTCTGGCTACAGCCTACGTCGCCAAGTCCATCTTCAACACTGAAGACAATGACTCCATCACCAACACCGATGCAAATGACAAGGACGACTCTACTCCTACCTACTGCTTCATGGCACGTGGTGCCAAGGTAAACACACGCACTACTCACTATCAAACATCCAGTGACGATGACTCTGATTGTGATTCAAAACCCAGTTACAAAACACTTGCTAAAATTGCAACTGAACAACAAAAGGCCATGGAACATATTCAAAAACTGTTAGACAGAAGCGATGATCTGTTGGGTGCTGAAATGACTCGTTCTGAATCCTTAATTGAAGACATAAAAAATCTTCATGTTAAGTATCAGGAACTCGAAGATCGTCTTGAGACTCTCTCAACTACTCATGAAAAGCTTTCCTATGATTATCTTCAAAAGAAGCAAGATCTTGAGAAGTTGAGAGCGGATCATGAAGATCTTCAAAAGGAAAACGAGTCACTTCGAGCCGAACAGATCAGTTCTGCTCAGGAAGGATTTGAACCACCATGCCTTAAATGCATTGAGCGTGATAATGCTATTTCTGTTGCTGAATGTTCCACTGCTACTGCTGTTGCAATATCTTCAACTGTTGAAGTGGTAACTAACCCCTCTGCTGAGGATACCACTGCTATTGCTGATGAGAATGCTAGGTTGAAGACATTGCTTGAAACAGGGATGTACAAAAGTCTCAAAGGACATCAGACATTATGTGATGTCCTCAAGAAGCAGATTCTGAACTGAAACCCTAGGAAAGAGGGTGTTGGGTTCGTGAGGAAAATTAATGCAGATGGCTCTTACTGGAAACCTGAGCAGTACCCCAAAACCACATGGGTTGCTGCAAAGGAATCCTCAGCAGATCCATCCAATCTATCTGGCTTCACTTGTGCTAATCCTACTATCATTGATGAATCCTTTGATGCAAACTATAAACTGTTTAAGAATCAGAATGGTGAAGTATTTGCCAGGTACATTGGTACTAACTGCGGGAATGGACCGCCTATGAAGAAGATCTGGGTTCCAAAACGTGTCTTGAGAATCTTCCTGTGAATGTCTTCATGACACCTCACATGAAGAAGACAAACCTCAGACCAAAGGCTTCATATGGTCCAAAGGCTTCATACAGGCAGAGGACTCACTTGAGTCGCACTAACACAAATGTTTTGCAGGGAAACCATGCTCAGGCATATGAGAGCGGTTCTTCAAACCGTCATTCTCACATGACCAAGAACTATTCTGCCTATTCTTATGAGTACTATTGCCCACCTGCTAGACTGTTTGCTAGGGCTCCAAGGCCAAAATTCTCAGATGCTGCACTTAGACTTATTGCTTCTAAGCCATCCTTGAAGATGTGGGTGGTTAAGAAAGCTTAACTCTCTTTTGCAGGGAAAGGTCTCCAGCAGAAAACCAAAATCTTCTGACGCTATTGCTGGGGACCTTAAAAATCTTGTGGGGTGCAAGATCAAATGCCCGAATGGCATCACTATGTATTTCATACCTGAATCGCATGCTACTCTTCCCACTTACCCTACCTGGATTTAAGTTTTCATAACCCACTGGTTCGTCAAATGTTTTTGCTTCACAATACTCTTGGTGAAGCCTATCCCCCTAACTGCACTGTAGGGTACGACACCAGCGACTTCAGAGTCTTCAGAATGGATTATTGACAGTGGGTGTACAAATCACATGACTGGCAAAAGAAGTCTATTTATGGACTCAACCTTACGTCCATCTGACAAGAGCCACATCACATTCGCTGACACTGGTAAAAGTAAGGTACTGGGTTTAGGTAGATTTGCAATCTCAAAGGATCAACACATGGATAAAGTCATGTTTGTTGAATCCCTTGGCTTCAACTTAATGTCTGTCTCAATGCTTTGCGATTTGAACATGATTGTAATCTTTTTAAAATATCGTTGCCTGGTACTAATGGAATCTGACAAGTCTCTAGTGTTTGAAGGATATCGGAAAGATGATTTGTACGTGGTAGATTTCTCAGCAGGGCCACAGCTTGCAGTATGTCTTCTCGCAAAGGCTTCAGAATGCTGGCTTTGGCATCGAAGACTTGGGCATGCTGGCATGAGGAACCTCCACACCCTTGCAAAGAAGAAGCATGTCATAGGCATCGAGGGCGTTAAGTTCAAGAAAGATCACTTATGCGGTGCCTGTGAAGCTGGGAAGATGACAAGGGCAAAACATCCTTCGAAGACAATCATGACCACTACTCAACCCTTCGAACTGCTTCACATGGATCTCTTTGGTCCCACTCACTACTCGACTTTTTCCACTACTGCTTGCCTCTATGACTTCGTCATTGTTGATGATTACTCTAGATATACTTGGGTGCACATAATCCTTTACAAGACTGAAGTGCAGGATGTCTTCAGACGCTTCGCAAATCGGGCTATGAACAATTATGGCGCCAAGATAAAGCACATCAGAAGTGACAATGGCACAGAATTCAAGAACACTGGCCTTGACACATATCTTGATACATTGGGCATCACTCATGAATTCTCAGCTCCATACACGCCACAACAAAATGGCATCGTCGAACGCAAGAACAGAACACTCATTGAGATGGCCAGAACAATGTTAGATGAGTACAAGACACCAAGAAAATTCTGGACTGAAGCCATTGACACTGCATGCCATACTATCAACCGTGTTTATCTTCACAAGCTGCTGAACAAGACATCTTATGAACTTCTGACTGGCAAGAAGCCAAATGTCAGTTACTTCAGAGTATTTGGATCAAGATGCTGGATCAAGGACCCTCACCACACCTCAAAATTTGCTCCAAAAGCACATGAGGGCTTCATGCTTGGATATGGAAAGGATTCGCACTCCTACAGAGTCTTCAATCTCTTTCACTACAAAGTGGTTGAAACAGTGGATGTGCGGTTCGATGAGACCAATGGGTCACAAAGAGAGCAACTACCAGATGTGCTAGATGAAGTTCTAGCCAGTGAATCAATCAAGCTAATGGGAACTGGAGAAATTATACCTTCTAAAGCTCGTCCTGAAGAAGAACTTATCATCTCAGCAACTGATCCACATGAAGACAATGCTCAGCCTGAAGACATTCCTCCCCATGACAACGTAGATCAGCAAGAGCAAAGTCTTCGACCCCTACATCCTCGTGCTGCCAATGAAGTGCAGATTGACAGAATCATTGATAGCATCAACGCACCAGGTCCACTGACTCGTTCAAGGGCAACTCAACTGGCAAATTTCTGCGGACACTTCGCATTCGTTTCAATCACTGAACCCAAGAAAATTGATGAAGCCTTTATGGAACCTGAATGGATTCAAGCTATGCAAGAAGAGCTTCAACAGTTTGAGCTGAACAATGTATGGGAGTTGGTTAAGCGTCCTGATCCACGGAAGCATAACATAATAAGCACCAAATGGATATACCGCAACAAGCAAGATGAACATGGCCAAGTCGTCAGAAACAAGGCTCGTCTTGTTGCTCAAGGATATACTCAAGTGGAAGGCATTGACTTCGATGAAACATTTGCTCCTGTTGCCAGACTTGAAGCCATCCGTATACTGCTGGCCTATGCAAATCATCACAACATCATTCTGTATCAAATGGATGTAAAAAGTGCCTTCCTCAATGGCAAAATTGAAGAAGAAGTGTATGTTGCACAACCACCTGGGTTTGAAGATCCAAAACATCCTGACATGGTTTACAAGCTCAATAAGGCACTATATGGCCTCAAACAAGCCCCTCGGGCCTGGTATGATACACTCAAATACTTCCTGAAGAGCAAAGGCTTCATACATGGTTCCCTAGATCCTACTCTCTTCACGAAGACATATGATGGTGAACTGTTTGTGTGCCAAATATATGTGGATGACATTATCTTCGGCTGCACCAATCAGAAGTACAGTGAGGAGTTCGGATATATGATGCAAGAGCAATATCAGATGTCTATGATGGGGGAGCTGAAATTCTTCCTCGGTCTTCAGATACGGCAACAACGCAATGGCATCTTCATATCTCAAGAGAAATATCTCAAAGATTGCCTGAAGAAGTTCGGTATGCAAGACTGCAAAGGCTTCACAACACCAATGCCAGCCAAACATCATCTGGGTCCTGACGACAATGGTAAAGAGTTCGATCAAAAGGTATACCGCTCCATGATTGGTTCTTTGCTTTATTTATGTGCATCTAGGCCAGATATTATGCTTAGTGTTTGCATGTGTGCTCGGTTCCAAGCGGCACCAAAGGAGTCGCATCACTTAGCTGTGAAGCGAATTCTTCGATATTTGGCTCACACCCCAACTCTAGGATTATGGTATCCAAAGGGCTCAGAGTTTGATCTGGTTGGATTCTCGGATGCTGATTACGCTGGTGACAAGGTTGATCGGAAGTCCACATCAGGCACATGTCACTTTCTGGACCGATCACTTGTCTGTTGGTCTTCAAAGAAGCAGAACTGTGTATCTCTCTCCACTGCTGAATCTGAATACATTGCTGCTGGATCCTGCTGCGCTCAGCTTCTGTGGATGAAGCAAACCCTCAAGGATTATGGCATTCATCTGAAGCAAGTGCCACTCTACTGCGACAACGAAAGCGCCATCAAGATCGCCAACAACCCAGTTCAGCACTCGAAGACAAAGCACATTGAAATTCGTCATCATTTTCTCAGAGATCATGTTGCAAAGGAAGACATTGATATCATACACGTCAACACTGAAGATCAATTGGCAGATATCTTCACCAAGCCCTTGGATGAGAAGAGATTTTGCAAGTTACGGTGTGAGCTAAATATCTTGGAATCCTCAAATGTCCTGTGATCAGGCACACATCCTAACACTTATGCATGATGATGACTTAGATGTGCAACACACGAAGTAACGTATATCTTCAATCAATGAAGACATACATTCTAAGTGTGAATACATTCACATGGAATTTGACTTCGGAGTGCCACGATAATTGTGCGCCGTGTCTGGGTCTAATACTTCCTATACGGTGGGTAACGCCACCACCAAATTTTCTGCTTGAAGTGTTTCACTCATGGCATTACATTTGCTATGTCTTCACATTTGGTTTGGCTTCAATCTCAACATGTCTTCATGATTATCTTCACTGTGTTGATTATATATGTACTGGTGTTCTGTCCTCTACAGCATTCACTTATAGCTATGTCTTCTTGATTGAATCTTTTGAACTAAGTGAATGTGATCGGACCCTAACCTCTCCATGCTTCCTACCTCAAACTCTATCTCTCCAAGTCATATGCATTCTATTGAAACTGTCGAATGTCTTCACTGCATCCTTGTCAGATGAAGACATAGAGACAAACTTTAAAACAGCTTTCAATGTTTTTCCATCAACAAGAAATCCGGAGAAGTAGGAACGGCTCCCGACAAACAAGGCGTGCGTGGGGTGAAACTGCCCCCACAATTCCGCATGCTGGCCATGTACCGATCAGATGCGAATCGCCAGGGGCACCTGAGTAATAGCGCAGTGCCGCCCATATCCCTATAAATACACGTTTCACTGCGGTCATTATCTCTTCTTCCATCCTCGCACGAACCCTAGCGCCACCGCTAACTCTCAACGACGCCGGCGACGAAGTGCTTCACTGCCGCAACCTCTCCGACGCCGTTCTCACGCCGACAGCGGACATCAGTCTCTCCGCCGTCACCGTAGGTGTCTTCCGTCGCCAAGTTAGGGCACGGAGGATCGAACTGCTCGGCCTCAACTCTCACCTCGTCTAGCAGTTCCAAGTCTGGTAAATAACAAGTCTTTTTACAGCCTCTTTTGATCCTATAGCTCCATCACTTTCTGCCAAAAGAGGTTTCCATTCACACAAGTTTCATCCCTCTCATCTGCATCTCATAACTTGCCTAGTATATTCACTTGTTCTTCATGAAGTAGTTAGATTCCTCACTTGTACTGATCTATGGGTTCGTACAAATCTGGAACCAACTTCTTTTCTATAAAGTGAATGTCTTCGCATGATGAGGTCAATATCTTCTAAACTGATTTATCTTCAAAATCTTCTGAGAATGCATATGACCTCTTCCCCTTCCCTCACACCTTAATGCTGTCATAGGTACATGTCCGTGGGAGAATCTTTTGGTTCTCATAGTCTGCATTCATTTGCAGAGTTCCTACAGCGTCACATCACTTCACCCGAAGCAAGTTCCTGTTGGTCAAGCAAAAGGAAGCCTTTGAAGACTTTGAATCTCTTGAAGCCTTCCAAGTTAAGCTTCATGGCAACAGAAAAACCAGCAAGGAAGGGAGGCAGACAGAGACGTGGTGAAATGTCTAAGGATCTGCCTGAAGACTTAGCAGAAATGTACCAAACTGATCCTGAAGAGAGCTATGGTCAGCGCTAGACACGAATCCAATGGATTCGAAGATATTGGGCAGAGCAGTGGTTCCAATACCGCTTCGTCACCAAGGAATATGCAGAGAAGTGCGCCATCAAGAGGCCATGGGGAGATGTCTTGTACAAAAATCTCGTACCCCGGTCCAGAGACGAAGCCATTGCTCAAGGCTTCTATCCATGCATGGTCAGGGGACCACAGCCAGCTGAAGCACATCCGTCATCACTTCTCTGGTGTCGCGATGACAATCTCTTCAAGCGCAACTTCCAATTTGCTCAGAACTCTGCGAAGCAAAACAAGAAGGAGTTCGGGCTGGACTTCAACCCTGGTCCCTCTAAGCCAAGGGCGGATGGCACACGCGACACAAATCCCAATGTCATCGGGCCGTATGCCAATCTCGAAGGCCTCATCACTCGCATTCTAGTCCAAGGGACTGCCGTGAACGACCCTCCAGCAGACACTGAATCTGATGACGCTCCTGCTGCCCCGGAACCGAAGCAGATGAAGAAGAAGCCAAAAGCTTCCAAGCCAGCCGCTTCTCCCAAGATCTCCAGAGCGAAGCCATTGGCCACTGCACCTCCTGAAGCAAGTGTGCAGTCTGAAGACTTATCACGAGTCTCCAAGCCCCAAGAAGCCAAGAAGCCTCAGCCACACTCTGGCAAAGAGCTCACTGCCGCTGCCGTTCTGCGCTGCGAGGCCATTGATCTGTCAAGTGACGACGATCTTGCCGATGACGCTCTTGAGCAGCTAATCAAGAGCAAGGAGGAGGCTGAAATTTTCAACAATCTGCCTCTGTTCGATGCAGCAATCATCCACAACTTCATTGATGAGTGGTTTGATACACCCAACATCAGCTTCGATGATCTGCAGCTGCCCATTGGCCTCAGCGTAGCCTTCCAAGGAGCTATTGCTTCAGAACTCGCAATTGCCCAGCGCATAGTGGAACTGAAGCAGAAGATAGATTTTGAAAAGGCTCAGTTCAAGCAGAACATGGCCACGCTCAGCGTCCAAGAAGTCAAAGACTTCAAAGTCATGCTGCACGAGCTGAAGGAAAACTTTATGCAGAAACGTGCAGAGGCTCAGGGTTCGCGTGAGCGCATGAAGAATTTGGCTGATCTCTGTGTGCAGGCCTACAATGAGGCCGAGAAGCGAAAGGCACTTGGGCGTCCCGGCATCGACCCCAGGATGGCCGCGAAGAAAAAGAAGAAGCCCGCTGTGGCTGAACAAGAGACCCCAAGGCAAGAAGCTGTTCCGATTGTCTTCCCCACTGCCAAGACTGGCTCAAAGCCAAAGCACCGCTCCACTGCTTCAGAGCTTAAGAAGACAAGGACAGCCGAAGCTAAAGCAAGGAAGAGGAAACACCCTGAAGCCTCTCCTTTAGACCCCACCATCAAGAAGCGCAAGACCAAGAAGTCTCGGGCTGCTCCCACAGCGCCCCTAATAGTCGAACCCCTCTCCGTCCGCTTTCCTAATGAAGATCGTCAGCTGACCGTGCATGAGCCTGCTTTCACAGAGGCTCTGCACGCTGAAGACATTCCAGCAGCCGACCCCAACGCTGCTGAAGACATTGGTCTCCAAGACAATGTGCAAGGTGATGCAGTCCTTCCTCAGCTCGAAACGAGCGAAATGATCAGCATTGGTCGTCCCTTGACGCCAATCACCCAAGATGCATCGTGGGCAGATCGCCCACAGGAGGAAGAGAATGAGCCCCAGCCCACTGCAACTCCACCAGCGTCGCCTGCATTCCGTAGGCTTCGCAAAGGGCCAAGGGCTCAGACTGCTGACGACATCCCGGCTGCATCAGCCGAAGACCATGAAGAACCTCAAGCTCCATCTCCCCCGCACCAACAAGAAGAAGTTCTCAAGGAGAACGTACCTGAATCCATCCCTCTCACTACACGTGATGAGGCTGACACCATTGCGGCTGCCACACCCAATACTGAAGCATTTGTGGAGCCCGACCAACCAACAGCTTCAAGAGATACTGAAGCTACTGCCTCTGCCCCTTCTGTGCCTGAGTCTGCTGCCGGTCCACAGTTCAACTATCATGTTGTGCACAGGCCCCAGGTCCAGAAGCCAATCCCATGACTGCCAAGGTTCCCAGGTCCCGCAACAGCTCCTAGCACCTTCAATGTCCATAGCTTCAAGGCAGACAACACTTTCTTCAACCGCTCCAAGAACCCTTATTCAAGGGAACGGATCGTATCAGATAGGTTCTGGAGCTACCCACAGCGCAGCTACTACTCCTGCGTCCTCTACAACCAAGGCCGTATCTTTCCACACCAGCGCCTTGAGGTTGAAGCTATTGCTGGTCTGCCTGGTCTGGAAGAAGCACTGGACTGCTTCAAGCAAGTTGGCCTGCTGCCGTTTGTCACGGATGAAGAGCACTGGAATGAAGAGCTTCTGCTCCAGTTCTATGCCACACTGCACATCAAAGGCTACAACAGAGATCCGAAGACTTGGGTCCTGGAGTGGATGACCAGCAACGTCCATCATGAAGCCAATGCATTTGATATCATTGAGCTCACCGGCCTACCCACTCCAGGCGAACTCTTCGAAGAAGGCTGCCAACTCCATGCTGAAGCAGTTGAGAGCATATTTCAGCGACCTGAGCCAAATATGAGTCAGATGCTCTCAATGATGAAGCCATTGCTTCCTGACGCACCTTACCCAACCGAGTTCTTCGTTGAAGACTTAGAGTACCTGCCCAGAACTATCTATCACATCATCAGGCGGACTCTATGGCCCATTAAGGGGCACTCTCGATATGCCAAGGTTGAAGGTGCCATGAAGACTCTCATCTTCTGCATCCTGCATGGCAAGTGCTTCAATGCCCAGGATCTCTTTATACGCCAACTTGCAGCGTCTGGCTCAGATCTCTTTGGTCTGAAGATTTATGCTCCATGGGTTATGAGGCTCATCAAGCTCCACTCTGCAATATCCTATCAACCCTCTGCCCGCAACCACAGAATCTTCTTACCTGATGTGGACACCTCTGCTGAAGCGATTTATCCTGAGCCTGCCAAGCAGCCATTAAGTCTTCAGAATGCAGAACACCAGAGCTTCACTCAGCATGATGAAGGTGTTGAAGCCATTTCCAGAGTCTATCCAATGGCTGGCACCACACGTGCCCCTGCATCAACTGAAGCCACTGACAGCACAGCTGCCCAGAGACCCAAGAAACGCGCTCGTACGCTCACTGGCCGTGAACTTCTTGTGGCTCTGCACCAAAAGCAAGATAGGCATCACGACTGGCTCAAAAGGCAGATGCGCAGTATCATGCAAGACGTCAATCGCATCAGGAATCTGGCCACCAAGAATGCTTTTGTCGCACATGAAACCTGTCGCCGAACTTGGAAAGGCCTCACCATGATGTGCACTGAAGCTGAACTGCAAGAGGATGGCTTCAAAGAGAGATTCAAATTTGACTCCACACCCCCCAGAAGAGCTGTGTTGCGTGGAACTCCGTCGCTTGAAGAATCAGAGTTCTCTTCCTCTGCTGCCACAGTGACTGGAAAAATCATTGAGGAAGAAGACGACGCTACATCACCACCAATGTCTTCAGCGCGCGTCGTCACTGCACCAAGCTCGCCAGCACCACCAAACGCCTCCACCGACCCTGCTGCGCCTGGGAACGCATAGAACACTCTATGTCTTCAAACCTTTTTGGTCATCACTGACAAAAGGGGGAGAAGCATATGATGTTTATAGTCTTCAAGCGGGTCAATAATATGGGCGGGTGCTTTATATTTTGCATTTTGCTTCGTGCTTACAACTCTCGTTTTGCTACATTTGGTTCTTTGAGTTGTAACACTTAAACTTGATGGTCGTCTGCTACTATGTTTGCCACTGTGTTTTTGCGAAGATAAATTCCGCATGTACGACGATAATTTCCGCACTTATATCATTTCGCAGACGTCCATTTTTCATTATGCATATCATTATCTTCATATATCTTTACATGCATGATGGATTGTCATCATAAGTTGAAGTGGATTCCCACAAATACAACCTGCTATGTGCATTTGCGTTCCAGAAGCAAATCACTTATATGCACATCTTCAGGGGGAGCCCTTGCAGCTTATGAAGACAATTCCTTTACAATTTCACAAATTATATTCCCCGTTGAAAACTTCAACTAGTTTGTCATCAATCACCAAAAAGGGGGAGATTGTAAGTGCATCTAGTGCCACCCCTAGTTGGTTTTGGAGTATTGACGACAAACCTAGTTGAGGGACTAATGTGTTTGTGAGAATTGCAGGATAACACAGGTAGAAGTCCCTCATTGATTCGGTTTAGCTACCAGAGATGACCCCCAAAAATGTACAAAGACATTGAAGACAATGGTGGTTCATGAAGACATTCAGGTCGAAGACAATGACATATGAAGACTCCCCATGAAGCCTATGGAACTCGAAGACTTAGATCCTTCGTAGTTTTACTTCATTCATGTTGTGTCATAGGAACCACCGTACTGTTAAGTGGGGTCCAAGAGAACTAGTCTGGATGACTGAAGTGATGCCTAATTCAAATCCTATGTCTTCGAGTGAAGACAATGAGAGAAAATCTTGTCCAGAGTCAGACAAGTCAGCTTTACTTGCAGCCCAAGTAAAGTTGCCGTGAAAGTTCGAAATCCGACCGTTAGTACACGTGTCAGTTCCTTAGTGACCCAGGGTCATTTCGGACAAATCAGGTCAGGGTTGCCAAGTGGCTATAAATAGTCCACCCCTACAACCATAAACGGCTGGCTGCTCAGATTTCAGTGCACGGCTTTTGTCGTTTGAGAGCAACCCACCTCGAAGCCTTTGAGAGAAAATCCCTAGCGAGGAGAAAAGCCCTAACCACCCAGAGCCAGAGTAATTGGGCATCACTTAAGTCTTCTTATCTGAGTGATCTGAAGACTTATTACACTTGAGGACTGTGCATCCTCCAGACGGTTAGGCGTCGCGTTCTAATCATCCAAGAGAAATTGTGGATTGCCGGTGAACGAAGTCTGTGAAGGTTTGGGAGTCTACCTTGAAGACTTACCAGAGTGATTGGGCGAGGTCTGTGTGACCTTAGCTCAAGGAGAAAACGGCAAGGACTGGGTGTCCTGAGCTGCGTGTTCAGGACTGGGTGTCCGGGACTGTGTGTCCTTTGGTTTAAATACCTAGCCGCTCCAACCAGACGTACAGTTGTCACAGCAACTGGAACTGGTCCAACATATCATTGTCTTCAACGCGTCACTGGTTTCATCTTCACCTCCCTTTACTTACCAGCACACATTGTGAAGCTATTGCATGCTTGCTTTATCTTCTGTCTTCACAACTTGACTGTATGATCTGTTTGGCTTCATAACTTCTTCCAACCTGATCCTCATTACACTGAAGCTGTTTGTCACTGTGCTTTCACTATATTGTATACTTGACTATGGCTTGCATTGTGTAATCTAACTTCCGCTGCATAGTGATAGGCTTGTCCACCCTGTTTGTCTTCATAACTTCCACGTTTTGAAGAATTTCATAAAAATCGCCTATTCACCCCCCTCTAGTCGATATAACGCACTTTCAAAACTAACTGTAATGGATGCAAATGCGGTGCTCTCCAACTGGTGCTTTTTAATAAGAGGATGATGACTCAACATAAAAGTAAATAGATATGCCCTTCGTAGAGGGAAGCAGGGATTTGTAGAGGTGTCAGAGCTCGGTTTTGAAATAGATGTAAATAATATTTTGAGCGGTATACTTTCATTGTCAACATAACAACCAAGAGATGGTGATATCTTCCATGCTACACACATTATAGGCGGTTCCCAAACAGAATGGTAAAGTTTATAGTCCCCCTCCACCAACAAGCATCAATCCATGGCTTGCTCGAAACAACGAGTGCCTCCAACTAACAACAGTCCCGGGAGAGTTTTGTTTGCAATTATTTTGATTTGATTTGCATAAAGCATGGGACTGGGCATCCCGGTGACCAACCATTTTCTCGTGAGTGAGGAGTGGAGTCCACTCCTCTTGAGAATAACCCGCCTAACATGGAAGATACGGACAACCCTAGTTGATACATGAGCTATTCGAGCATAGAAAACAGAATGTTTATTTGAAGATTTTGAGTTTGGCACATACAAATTTACTTGGAACGGCAGGTAGATACCGTATATAGGTAGGTATGGTGGACTCATATGGAACAACTTTGGGGTTTATGGAATTGGATGCACAAGCAGTATTCCCGCTTAGTACATGTGAAGGCTAGCACAAGACTGGGAAGCGACCAGCTAGAGAGCGACAACAGTCATGAACGTGCATTAAAAATTAATCAACACCGAATGCAAGCATGAGTAGTATATAATGCACCATGAACATAAATATCGTAGAGGCTATGTTGATTTTGTTTCAACTACATGCGTGAACATGTGCCAAGTCAAGCCACTCGAATCGTTCAAAAGAGGATACCACCTTATCATACCACAGCACAACCATTTTAATATCATGTTGGCACGCAAGGTAAACTATTATAAGCTCCTAGCTAATTAAGCATGGCATAAGCAACTATAATCTCTAATTGTCATCACAAACATGTTTATTCATAATAGGCTGAATGAGGAACGATGAACTAATCATATTTACAAAAACAAGAGAGGTCGAGTTCATACCAGATTTTCTCATCTCAATAAGTTCATCATATAATCATCATTATTGTCTTTCACTTGCACGACTGAATAGTGTGGATAATAATAACAGTGCACGTGCATTGGACTAAGATGGAATCTGCAAGCATTCAATTCAAGAGAGAAGACAAGGTTGATCAGGTCTTGTTAACAAACTCATTCCGAATAACATGAAACCGGAGAATTTTCGAATAACACTAGGTTACCTCAATGGGGATATGCACATCCCCAACAATAATAATATCATATTTATTCTTGAAAGTAGGAAGAGGAAATTCAAAACCTCCAATAGTAATTGTTGAAATTTTTCCAATAGAATTGATATTGTGGACTTGAGGTTGTTTCCTCAGAAAGTGTACCGTATGCTCATTACCATTAACATGAAAAGTGACATTGCCTTTGGTGCAATCAATAACGGCCCCTAAAGTATTCAAAAAGGGTCTTCCAAGAATAATAGACATACTATCATCCTCGGGAATATCAAGAATAACAAAGTCCGTTAAAGTAGTAACGTTTGCAACCACAACTGGCACATCCTCACAAATACCGACATGTATAGCAGTTGATTTATCAGCCATTTGCAAAGATATTTCAGTAGGTGTCAACTTATTCAAATCAAGTCAACGATATAAAGAGAGAGGCATAACACTAACACCGGCTCCAAGATCACATAAAGCAGTTTTAACATAGTTTCTTTTAATGGAGCATGGTACAGTTGGTACTCCGAGATCTCCTAGTTTCTTAGGTATTCGACCCTTAAAAGTATAATTAGCAAGCATGGTGGAAATTTCAGCTTCCGGTATCTTTCTTTTATTCGTAACAATATCTTTCATATACTTAGCGTAAGGATTCATTTTAAGCATATCAGTCAAACGCATACGCAAAAAGATAGGTCTAATCATTTCAGCAAAGTGCTCAAAATCCTCATCATCCTTTTTCTTGGATGGTTTAGGAGGAAAAGGCATGGGTTTCTGAACCCATGGTTCTCTTTCTTTACCGTGCTTCCTAGCAACAAAGTCTCTCTTATCATAACATTGATTCTTTGATTGTGGGTTATCAAGATCAACAACAGGTTCAATCTCTACTTTATTGTCATTACTAGGTTGAGCATCAACATGAACATCATTATTAACATTATCACTAGGTTCATGCTCATTACTAGATTGTGTTTCAGCATCATAAATAGAGATATCATTAAGATTCTCAAGTGTGTCAATAGTAGTATCACCTGAAGCATGCAAAGTCCTATTATTTTTCTTTTTCTTCCTTTTAGACGGACTAGGTGCATCAATATTAGTTCTCTGAGAATCTTGCTCAATTCTCTTAGGATGGCCCTCAGGATACAAAGGTTCCTAAGTCATTTTACCACCTCTAGTCATAACTATAACATCATTATCATTCTCCTTACTATTTAATTCATTGAGCAAATCATTCTGAGCTTTAAGCACTTGTTCTTCTTGAGTGGTAACCATAGAAGTATGTTTACTAATAAGTTTTAGTTCACCTTTAACATTAGCCATATAATCACCCAAGTGTTCAAGCATATCAGCATTGCGTTTTAATTCCCTACCAAAATAAGCATTGAAGTTTTCTTGTTTAACCATAAAGTCATCAAACTCATCCAAGCATGGGCTAGCAAACTTAGTAAATGTGATTTCAGCTTTATCATATCTATAGAGAGAATTTACCTTTACTACCTGTGTCGTGTTATCAAGACCATGTATTTCTTCAACAAGCGGTGAATTAAGACCATGTATTTCTTCAATAGGAGGTAAATTCTTAACATCTTCAGCTTTAATACCTTTTTCTTTCATAGATTTCTTTGTCTCTTGCATATCTTCAGGACTGAGAAATAGAATACACCTTTTCTTTGGAGTTGGCTCAGGAGTTGGTTCAGGAATTGGATCAGGGATTGGATCAGGAAGTGTCCAATTATTTTCATTAGTCAATGTATTATTCAATAGAATTTCAGGTTCATCTGGTGTTCTTCCCTGAAAACACAACTAGCACAACTATCCAGGTGGTCTGTGAAAGCATCGGTTAGTCCATTATAAAAGATATCAAGTATTTCATTTTTCTTAAGAGGATGATCAGGCAAAGCATTAAGTAATTGGAGAAGCCTCCCCCAAGCTTGTGGGAGACTCTCTTCTTCATTTTTCACAAAATTATATATTTCCCTTAAAGCAGCTTGTTTCTTATAAGTGGAGAAATATTTAGCAGAGAAATAATAAATCATATCCTGGGGACTACGCACACAACCAGGATCAAGAGAATTAAACCATATCTTAGCATCACCCTTTAATGAGAACGGAAATAATTTAAGGATATAATAATAGCGAGTTTTCTCATCATTAGTGAACAGGGTGGCTATATCATTTAATTTAGTAAGATGTGCCACAACAGTTTCAGATTCATAGCCATAGAAAGGAACAGATTCAACCAAAGTAATTATATCAGGGTCGACAGAGAATTCATAATCCTTATCAGTAACAAAGATAGGTGAAGTAGCATAAGCAGGATCATATTTCATTCTAGCATTCAGAGTTTTTTGTTTCAGCTTAGCTAATAATTTCTTAAGATCACTCCTATCATTGCAAGCAAGAAAATCTCTAGTAGTTTCTTCGTCCATAACATAGCCCTCAGGGACAACAGGTAATTCATATCTAGGGGGAGATTCTTCATCATCACTTTCATAAATATTATCAGTTTCAATAATTTCATTCTCTCTAGCCCTAGCAAGTTGTTCTTGTTCATCAAGAAATTCACCAAGTGGCACAGTAGTATCAAGCATAGAAGTAGTTTCATCATAAGTATCATGCATAGCAGAAGTGGCATCATCAATAACATGCGACATATCAGAATTAATAGTAGAAGCAGGTTTAGGTGTCGCAAGCTTACTCAAAACAGAAGGTGAATCAAGTGCAGAGCTAGATGGCAGTTCCTTACCTCCCCTCGTAGTTGAGGGATAAATCTTGGTTCTTGGATCTTCCAAGTTCTTCATAATGATAAGCAGATATAAATCCCAAGTGACTCAAAGAATAGAGCTATGCTCCCCGGCAACGGTGCCAGAAAATAGTCTTGATAACCCACAAGTATAGGGGATCGCAACAGTTTTCGAGGGTAGAGTATTCAACCCAAATTTATTGATTCGACACAAGGGGAGCCAAAGAATATTCTCAAGTATTAGCAGCTGAGTTGTCAATTCAACCACACCCGAAAACTTAATATCTGCAACAAAGCGTTTAGTAGCAAAGTAATATGATAGTAGTGGTAACGGTAGAAAAAGGTAACGGTAGCAAAAGTAATATTTTTGGTGTTTTATGGTGATGATAACAATAGCAACGGAAAAGTAAATAAGCGAAGAACAATATATAGAAAGCTCGTAGGCAATGGATCGGTGATAGAGAATTATGTCGGATGCGATCGATCATGTAACAGTCATAACCTAGGTGACACAGAACTAGCTCCAATTCATCAATGTATTGTAGGCATATGTATTCTGAATTTAGTCATACGTGCTTATGGAAAATAACTTGCATGGCATCTTTTGTCCTACCTTCCCGTGGCAGCGGGGTCCTAGCGGAAACTAAGGGATATTAAGGCCTCCTTTTAATAGAGTACCGGACCAAAGCATTAACATATAGTGAATACATGAACTCCTCAAACTACGATCATCACCGGTAAGTATCTCGATTATTGTCACTTCGGGGTTAACGGGTCATAACACATAATAGGTGACTATAGACTTGCAAGATAGGATCAAGAACTCTCATATATTGATGAAAACATAATAGGTTCAGATCTGAAATCATGGCACTCGGGCCCTAGTGACAAGCATTAAGCATAGCAAAGTCATAGCAACATCAATCTCAGAACATAGTGGATACTAGGGATCAAACCCTAACAAAACTAACTCGATTACATGATAAATCTCATCCAACCCATCACCTTCCAGCAAGCCTACGATGGAATTACTCATGCATGGCAGTGAGCACCATGAAATTGGTGATGGAGGAAGGTTGATGATGACGATGGCGACGGATTCCCCTCTCCGGAGCGCCGAACGGACTCCAGATCAGCCCTCCCGAGAGAGTTTAGGGCTTGGCGGTGGCTCCGTATTGTAAAACGTGATGAATCCTTATTCCTGGTTTTTTCTCCCCGAAAGTGAATATATGGAGTCAGGGTTGAGGTTGGTGGAGCTTCAGGGGGCCCACGAGGCAGGGGGCGCGCCTCCCACCCTCGTGGATAGGTGGAGCCCCCCTGACATGGACCTTCCTTCCCGTATTTTTTACATATTCCAAAATAATTCTCCGTTGATTTTCAGGTCATTCTGAGAACTTTTATTTCTGCACAAAAATAACACCATGGCAATTCTGCTGAAAACAACGCCAGTCCGGGTTAGTTCCATTCAAATTATGCAAGTTAGAGTCCAAAAGAAGGGCAAAAGTGTTTAAAAAAGTAGATACGACGGAGACGTATCAAAGGCCCGGCCATACGGCTTGGGGCTCAAGCTCCATTTTCGACCCATGCAGCGCTAAAACGTATGCTACCTTATTACAGGCCCGAGGGCAATGAACAATATCAAAAGAGCTAAAATTTAACGAGGCAAAAAGCTTGATCTCCTTAAACAAGACACCATTTGGAGCGAGGTCATAACTCGAGAACTTGATCGCCTGGACCAGCAACATCACAGCAGTTTCCACGACTGCGTGGCCAATGCCCATTTCTTGCGCCTTGTAAATTGCATGGATGCAGGCTTCCGCTTCCGCTTGTAATGCATCAGAGACATAGTTCAGGTGCCCAGTAGTAGCAATCACAACATCACCATCATGGTCCCGTATGACATATCCTGAGGCGCCAGATTTTCTCTCCTTGTTAAAACTGCCATCCACATTTATCTTGAGTATGCCCTCGGTAGGTTTTGTCCAACCTTCCGGTTGTTTCACTGTCTCCTGTTTCTCCCTCCCAAAAAAGTTTTTATACTCCTCCGTTGTACTCTTGATCTGCCACAACAAAGCATTGATCTCATTTTTTTCTTCTTTTCTGCTCGATGTTTGTTTCTGGCGTTCCACCAAAACCACAACAGTGCTAATATACTAGTAGTTTGATCAAGACTTCCTTGAAGCAGAGTCTTCACAACTTCCTTTGGGTCATGTAGAGCCATACATTCAGTTCGAAACTTCGAATATGCTCCAAATCCATCTCTCTCCAGTGACCTCGTACCATTTTGCATTGAAATAACAGGTGGCTTCCATCTTCATCCCATCTATGACAGATTGGGCACAACGTATCAACATCAATACCTCTTCTCTTTAGATTGACACGCACCGGCAGACTGTTAGTTGCTATTCGCCACATAAACCGTTGGACTTTCATAGGGCATGGCGCTTGCCAAATAGACTTCCAACTGAAACTATCAAGTTCCTGGTTTGAGCTACCTTCCTCCCCTGCGCGGACCAGCTCCATCCGTTTGCAAAGTTTGTATGCAGATTTCACTAAGAAGCATCTGCGGTGATCCGGGTGCCAAGCCCATCCGTCCTCCATTTCATCCTTAATCGGGAGTGCCAGGATAAGGTTGGCGTCCGGAGCCCAAAAGATCAATTTTACGAGTTGTTCATCCCACGTCGCTGTGTATGGGTTCATGAGTTTTGCTGCCGTTGTAACGACGATGTTCCTCCGTGGCGTGAAAGGCTTTCTATCCCAGTTCCGTGGGAGCCATGGGTCCTCCCAGATTTTTACTATTGTGCCATCCCCCACTCGCTTGATAATTCCTTGCTTGAGCACCTCCATTCCTTGCAGAATGCTCATCCATGCATATGATATCCCATCTTTTGCTACAACATGGAAGATGTCTGAATCTGGGTAGTGCCTAGCCTTTAAAACCCGGGCACAGAGTGAGTCCGGGTTATCGAGCAACCGCCAAGCCTGCTTAGCTAGCATGGCTAGATTAAAAGTGTGGAGATCCTTAAAACCTAACCCCCCCCCCCCCTCCTTTTTTGATCTTGTGAGTTTTTCCGCAGATAGCCAATGTATCTTCTGATCATCCTCCTGTTGCGCCCAGAAAAACCTACAGATCATCGTTGTCATTTGCTCACAGATCCCCTTTGTGATATCAAAAACCGACATTGCAAAAATTGGAATAGCTTGGGCACATGCTTTTATACGGATCTCCTTCCCAGCCTTAGTTAGCAGTTTCTCTAGCCATCCCTGTATACATTTCCATATTCTATCCTTCATGTATGAAAATGATTTTGTTTTGGATTGGCCGACATAAACCGGAAGCCCCAGATATCTCTCGTTTCCAAGTCTCCCTAGTCAGACCATGCGTTCCATCATCCTTTTGCGAATCTCTATTTTTGTGTTCTTACTGAACATGATGGCTGATTTATCCACATTGATTGTTTGCCCCGAGCAGTCTTCATATAGTTTCCGGATATTTTGCAGGTGAAGTATACTATCTTCTGAAGCTTTCAGAAGAGTTAACGAGTCATCTACAAACAATAGATGATTAAAGCTCGGTGCATTGCGACATATCTTTACTCCTTCCAGCAGTCCACCTTGTTCGCCACTATTTAGTAGACAAGAGAAGGCTTCCGCACAAAGCAGAAATAGATACGGCGAGATTGAGTCTCCTTGCATTAGTCCTCTCTCCGGGTTTAGCTGCTCTGTGAGAGTATCATTAAATCTGAATATGTAGTTCACCGTGGTACAACATTTCATGACCAGCCTCACCCAGTTCTCTGCAAATCCCATTTTTTTCATCATTGCTTCCAGAAAATGCCACTCAACTCTATCATATGCCTTACTCATGTCGAGTTTGATGGGCGCATACCCCCTGCACTAGACGTGTTGTTCTGCATAAAATGAGTTACTTCATAGGCTAACAATATGTTATCCGTGATAAGTCTTCCGGGCATAAAAGCACTCTGATTGGGGGCGATCACTTCATGGAAAAAGAGATGATGAACCGTACCTGGTACTTTCTTCGTAAACTAATCTAGCGTTTAGATCTAAAAGTTTTTATATTGATTTACAGAGGAAGTAGTAATTTTCTCTACCGAATCGCTTAATAGCAGAGACAAGTAATGTCGAAAAAATAAAAAATAAATACAGCACAGAGAAGTACGCGGCTAAACGAGCGGGGTAAATTTCCACTCCTAATCAAAAGCATATCCTATTATAGGCGAAGGCTCCCCCAAAATGGGCAGATCAACAGCCCGCGATAGTACAGCCGAGCTCAAAACAGAGCGCGGACACCCAACCGACGAACAGAGAGAGCGAAATAGGCCGGTCTCTTGCCTATAAACACCCGGCGGTCTCTGTCGGGAGCTCCGCCATTTTTCCTCCCGCGAGCAAAATGGCGCTGAGAGCGCTGCGCCTCTCCGTCGTCGTCGTCGCGGTCGTCGCCCTCTCCGCGCTCCCGCGGCGGGCCGACGCCGCCCCGGGCATCCGGCCAGGGCACAAGGAGGCGGACGTGATCGTCGCGCTGCCGGGGCAGCCGCCGGCCGTGCAGCTGCGGCAGTACTCCGGCTACATCCACGTCAACCGGGCCGCGGGGAAGTCGCTCTTCTACTACTTCGTGGAGGCGCCCGTCGACCCCGCTCACAAGCCGCTCGTCCTCTGGCTCAATGGAGGTAAAAGAAACAACATATACATTTCTTCATAGGGGAGGAGGAGAACCTGTACGTAGCCAGGATGCTTTCTAACGTGCAATCGGATCAATGCATGTAGTAAGAGTTACGTTCATCGATCGGTTAATTTGATTGACAGGGCCCGGCTGCTCTTCCTTCGGGATTGGAGCGTTCCAGGAGGTTGGCCCCTTCCGTGTCGACACGGAAGGCAGGACCCTCTGCCCGAACCCCTACTCCTGGACTGCCGGTCAGTCCCCCACCCTCAACAGCTTGCCGGTCGATGGCATTTCAACTGTGCTAACAAAATGGCCGGCGTGGTGTTGGGTGGTGCAGCGGCGAACCTGCTCTTCCTGGAGAGCCCCGTGGGCGTGGGCTTCTCCTACGCCGTGAACGAGGAGGTGTACAAGACCATGGGGGACAACATGACCGCCATCGACTCGCACATCTTCCTGCTCAGGTGGTTCGACCGCTTCCCGGAGTACAAGGGCCGCGAGTTCTTCATCGTCGGCGAGAGCTACGCTGGCCACTACATCCCCGAGCTGGCCGTCACCATCGATGTCCAGAACAAGAACCCCAAGCTCACCCCCATCAACCTCAAAGGAATCTCCGTGAGTACTCCCCATTAGAGCCAACAAGTGTCCATCAGCTTGAGATCGATGAGTAGTAACACGTGTGTCTCAGATCGGGAACGGCATACTGGAGTTCGCGGAGGAGCAGGCGGAGCTGTACGAATACCTGTGGCACCGCGCCTTCATATCGGACGCGGCGCACGACACCATCGCCAAGCACTGCAAGGGCCCCGACGACCTGTCCACCGTCTGCCAGGCGGCCAGGGACACCGCCTACGGCAACACCGGCGACATCAGCGCCTTCAACGTCTACGCGCCGACTTGCCACGACAAGAAAGTCAGGCCAACAGACTCCAAGTGCACGGTATGTACTACTCCTATATGCTACTTGAACTACTGGTTGCTATGAGCGGCAGCTGCACTTAACGGAGTACATGCATTGGTGTGCAGGACATTGCTGGTCCGTGCCTCGCACACTTTGTGGAGGCGTACTTGAACCAGCGCCAAGTGCAAACGGCGATCCACGCCAACACGGCGCTCAAGTATCCGTGGGTCGGATGCAGAACCCGGACGTACAACCTGAAACGCTTCGGGGACTCGCCGACGTCGATGCTGCCACACCTCAAGGCCCTGGTCACCACCGGCATCCGCATTTGGCTATTCAGGTCAGCAGCACTTCTCCTCAGTCGATCCTATCGGTGTAATCACTAGTGAGAGTATTGCCGTACGTGGCGGTGCAGCGGCGACTTCGACGCGATGGTGCCGGTGACGGCGACGAAGCGGTCGGTGGAGAAGCTGCAGCTGGGCGTGGAGAAGGACTGGCGGGCGTGGTCGCCGGGGCCGGGCAAGGACGTGGCCGGGTACGTGATCGCGTACAAGGGGCTGGTGCTGGCCACGGTGCGCGGCGCCGGCCACATGGTCACCGTCGACCAGCCGGAGCGGGGGTTCGCGCTCTTCACGTCCTTCCTCCGAGGCGAACCGTTGCCGTCCGCGGCGCCGCAGACCGACTGAGGCTGTTGGCACGGCGTGTGCGTGTGTATGATGATGATCGATGGTTGACTTGGTTTGTGCTGCTGCCAGTGGTGGGTGTGGGGAAACTCCTGTACGTACGTAGCCCTTTGGCGCTGACACATTATTCACACCTGATTGGCTTCTCCCTCCACCCTACTCGTGTACCCCCGTGGATTGTTTATCATGCACACGGTGGCACCATGGCGGCGGCACAACGCATACGCATGCTTCTTGGATGACTGGAACGTGAAGGCTGTTGACACCAGTTTTGGCATCGAAGATAACGTAATTAAGATGTGCTCGGAGTGCTAACATTTGGCATTTGGAGTACTGTTTGGCCGATTACACGTCCAAGAAAACCTCAGATGAAAAAGTATTCCACATGGATTTGTCTTCACCTCGTTGAGGTGATTGATTTCGAATTTTGAATCATCTCAATCCGAGATGGTATGCAAAAGTTCCAACCAAAACTGTGCGCTGCAACAATAGATGGTCGGATTGTCCGGGTTGGAAACCGGGTGATCCGGCCGCCAGACGTCGGGGCTATTGTCCGAACAAACAATAGAAGGTTCAATATTATAGTCGAACGATCCGGGATGAAACCCGGACAATCCTGATAAACGTCTGGCTTGGAGTCTGGACATTAGGCAATGATTCACGTTTTTCTCTGTTGTTGCAGAAGTGATGGTCTTGAATTGAAAAACGTTCAACATAAAAGTTGTCCGTCTTGTCGAAACGGATAAATTTGCTCTTGGGAGTATCTTCATCAGATGTCTTATGCGGCCTGTGGGTCCCAAAAACCAATCTGATGTCTTATACCTATCTAAATCCAAGTTCGGTTAATTTTGAAAGGATTTGGAGTCCTTTTAGTGTACGGAAAAGTCCGGGCGTCTCATAAATACATGACAAGTGATTGCCGATTAAACAACACATAATTGATCTATCATATACCAATCACAGCGTTAATGCCTTTTGCTGGTTGGTTTCATTATCACAAAGCCGCTCCCAAATTGGCATCCTCTATGGCCATTATACAAATGAAGGCCACCATCTTCATCCACATATTGTTTGCACCACCTCCTTCCTTCCTAGGGCCCTCCTAATGACCCTCTCCTTGAATGCCCGATCTGCCTCCCCCTTGAGCTTCCACCAGTTCATTCTAGCGAATTCGACATGCTCATCCTGCTGGCCACGAATCAAAGGATGCAAACAGAAAAATCAAGCCCAAATATCCAATGTCATTAAAACTTCCAAAACATAGTTAAGGGCAAGAATGCCATTATTGGGTGAATCCAACATAACCTAGGCACCACAAGCAAATCCCTACACTGAATGCCCCTAAGCCCAAAAGCAACCATGGCGCATGAGAAATTCAAATGCTAGGGCGTAGAATCTGCTTGAGGCAGGAGAGACTCACCTGTTTTGACAGTGCAAATCTGTATAGGTCTCCTTACTGTCACCATTCTCTTCTTCGGCCTCTAAAGATCACATGGCAACAGCTTTGTTAGTTCAGGTGTCACAATAATGATGTTGGAGCATTAATATGGCCATGATCCTCGGAGTGGATTGGGAAGGGAGAGGAGCTCACAGGAGGGATTTAAGATGAGGAATCGAAGGGGAAGGAAGAGCAACACACACACGGAGAGGGGAGAATTCAATTTTGTTCCGTTGATTCTTTTCCGCCGAGGTGGCAGATTGGCTGACATGGATGGTTGAAATGTTGACTGTTGATGTGGGTAGGCTACATGCCAAGAGAAATAAGGAAGTGGGGAACTCCTATTTAGAATAGTAGTTTGACATGCGGGTAGAGGTAAACAAATCATGTTTTTCCATGTGAGCGTTACAAAATTCATGGAATCTTAGTATATGGTCATGACAACTTATAGGTTTTTTCATATCTATATACTCTAAATTTAAGGTGTATCAATTTTCGCGCAATTTAAACTTGTGTATGTTTGATCAAGATTATAGAAAAAAGTATTGACATCTACAATACAAAATAAATAAAATATGCAGATACTTTTCGTGATGGATCTAGTGATACAAATTTGGTACTATAGATATTGATATTTTTTCTAAAAACTTGGTTAAACATGCACATGTTTGAGTTTTGAGAAAACTAAATACACCTTATATTTTGAAACAGAGGAAGTATATGAAATAGGGGTATGTGATAATTTCAATTTTCTAGAGCATGGCAAATTCATTTTTTGCATTGTCAAATAAATGCATGCAGTTTTTGCCTTCCTAATGCCATATTTGCCATGTGTTTTTGTTTTTCAAAACTTACAATTTGTACTTTTTATACCTAGTTGCCATGAGAGCAAAAGAAATAAATCTAGCCGCAATGCTATGTTGTACGTCTTAGTCACCTCTCCTTTTGCCATCCCAATTGTACCTCTATTTCCACGATGATTCAAAAATGATTTTTTTTGCCACACAAATATGAGCAAAATAAGTTGAAGCTGCCATGCTACGTTGTACATGTTAGTCACATTTTTGCCATCCTAATTCTACCTCTGTTGCCATGATTACAATTTTTTTTGCCATGTTGTCTTCTAAATACAGGGCAAATTTATTATATAAACCATGGGAACTAAAATCCCACGGAAAATTTTAATATGCATATGCAATGGCAATTTTATATTCAATACCATAAGAATTTTAATTGCATTTTGCCATGTCAATTTCTGCCAGCGGAACATTTTTTTGCCATGTTAGATTAACAAATTTATTTTACATATATGACAAATTTACTACACAAACCACAGCAATTTCACTTAAAATATCATGGCAAATTTAAATATGCATATGCCATGGCAATTTCGGATTGCAAAACCCACGCTATAGCAAAATGGGTAAGTTTCATTTGCATTTGCTATGGCAAATTCTTTTTGTCAGTGATTGGATGACAAAATTAGTTTTTCAAATTGTAAGAAGTCGAATGTTTTTAGTTCCATACCATGCAAACCCATACTATATCAAAGTGAAATGTAAGATGCATATTGTTTTTGCCATGGCATTTTGCTTTGTCACTATTAGGGTGGCAAACTAGTTTGCCATGCGAAAACACAATAAAAAGTTGTTGCAGTGTAAAAATAAAGTAGGGACTTTTCAATAATTGCCATGCAGGTAGAGAAATCTTTTTTTATGTTTCGCCATCTATGTGTTATAAAATTCGCCACGTGAGCATTATAAAATTTTATAAATATATGGTCATGTATGAAAATAGCAAAACAGTCTAGAAAATTGCCATGTGAGTATTAGCAGAAATGCTTTAGTTAGAATATTTCTTCCATGCTTTTTTAGAAATGAAAATGTTGTAAACTTGCATTAAATAAATAACATCATGGCAAATGGTAAAATAGGTTGTTCTACTCGCATGCCAATTTTTTCTGAAATTTTTTATTTCTAATAAAAATCATGGCAATTTTTATTAAATATCTATAAAATAGTCACATGACAAAAAAAATCAATTTTCTTACTGTTCTATTTTATGCCTTGGCATTTTTTTGCTTACCAGATGGCAATTTCCCCCCTGTACGTCGTGGTTTGTTTGATTTTGTTATTATCTATCCGAAATAAGGTCCAGAGTCCAAATACTAGTTTCAGGCCTTGACAGAGTTTCACAACAAAATTTGTTTTGGCCCAACTGGAGGCTTAATTTTTCAAAACATACCATTTTTTAGCGAATAGGGTTGAGGAGTTCGCGCGGGACGTTTTCTCACAATGAGTGATTCGTTCGCTGAACCTCCTGAGACGAAAGATTTGTTCGTTCTTGGAGTACCCCGATCGAAACGTTCCCAGATACACTAGTAGAAAACAGGGCTATGGTCCAGGCTGGGTCAGTCCATTAGTCCCGGTTCAGTCTAGAACCGGGACCAATGTAGGCATTGGTCCCGGTTCGTGAGCCCAGGGGGCCGGCCGGGCCACGTGGGCCATTGGTCCCGGTTCATCTGGACCTTTTGGTCCCGGTTTGTGGGATGAACCGGGACCAATGGGCCTCGCTCCTGGCCCACCACCATTGGTCTCGGTTGGTGACATGAGCCGGGACTAATGGCTTGAACCGGGACCAAAGGCTCCCCTTTAGTCCCGGCTCATGTCATCAACCGGGACCAATGAGGTGTCTATATATACCCCCTCGCGCAAGAGCAGAGCACAGTGCTCTGTTTTTTCTGGCCGAGGGGGAGAGGGCTTTGTGGTGCTCTAGCTCACCTCCTATGCACATGAGGTGTTCGATGGAATGCCCGAGCCACACTACTTAAGCTTTCTCCTCTCGAAGCTCGACCTCCAAGCTCCATTTTCCTCGAGATTTGTCTAGATTTAGCGGTCCGTCACGCCCCGTCCCCGTCTTCACCGCCGTCGATCACCCGCGCCGATCTCATCACCGACACCGCCGTGGTGAGCCTCTTGTTCTTATCTTCTTTCTGAAAGGAAAAATATTCTTACTTGTATGTTTAGATAGATACTTGTATCATTTTCTTACATTTATTATTGCATCTTATATAGTGCGATGGTTTTGGTATCCGCCCCCGTCGGCCCTCGTCCTGTCTATGATTCGGATGTGGTATGTATATTATCTTTATAACTATTGGTTCATTTATTGTTTATGAAAATTATGCCGACCAACGTGACATAGATTTTATTTATCTAGGATGTATGTGAATCGGAAATGCCAACCGACCCTATTGTCGAGAGGTTAAATTTAGTTGAAGAAGAAAACAATTTATTGAAGGAAAAAATAAAAAAATTGAGGAGGAGAAGATGATATTGGAGTTGCATGTTGCGGATGTCGTCGATGATCACAAGATCAAGATGGATGCAATGCGCTTGAAGATTAGAAAGATTAGAAAATATGCCATTCATACCAAGGCTTGGTATCATTATGCCGTTGGATCAATTATTACCTTGGTTGCGATTATGATCGCATTTGTTTTCGCATTGAAATGTTTTACATAGTTTCAATGTATGGTTTAATTAATTAGATGCTCTGGAGAGCTATATGTTGTTAGATGAGAACTATGTATGTGCACTTTGGTTTTAATGTGATGATGAACTTCTATTAATTTGGACACTTAATTATATATAATGCATGCAGATGAACCGGCAATGGATGTACGGTGACAGACACACCCGCGAGTACATTAAGGGCGTGCATGAGTTTCTCGATGCGGCTGAGGCAAACAAGCAGAATGGTTTTATGTGTTGTCCATGCACTGAATGTGGGAATACGAGGTCTTACTCTAACCGGAAAATCCTTCACTCCCACCTGCTTTACAAGGGTTTCATGCCACACTATAATGTTTGGACGAGGCACGGAGAAATAGGGGTTATGATGGAAGACGGCGAAGAAGAAGAGTACGATGACAACTATGTGCCCCCTGAATACGGTGATGCTGCAGCGGGGGGAGCTGGTGAAGATCAAGAGGAACCAGACGATGTGCCCAATGATGCTGCCACGGGTGAAGCTGCTGAAGATCAAGAGGAACCAGACGATGTGCCCGATGATGATGATCTCCGCCGGGTCATTGTCGATGCAAGGACGCAATGCATTAGTCAAAAGGAGAAGCTGAAGTTCGATCACATGTTAGAGGATCACAAAAAAGGGTTATACCCCAATTGCGAAGATGGCAACACAAAGCTCGGTACCGTACTGGAATTGCTACAGTGGAAGGCAGAGAATGCTGTGGCTGACAAAGGATTTGAGAAGCTACTGAAAATATTGAAGAAGAAGCTTCCAAAGAATAACGAATTGCTCGACAGTACATACGCAGCAAAGAAGGTCGTATGCCCTCTAGGATTGGAGGTGGAGAAGATACATGCATGCCCTAATGACTGCATCCTCTACCGCGGTGCATACAAGGATCTGAACGGATGCCCGGTATGCGGTGCATTGCGGTATAAGATCAGACGAGATGACCCTGGTGATGTTGACGGCGAGCCCCCCAGGAAGAGGGTTCCTGCGAAGGTGATGTGGTATGCTCCTATAATACCACGGTTGAAACGTCTGTTCAAAAACGGAGAGCATGCCAAGTTGATGCGATGGCACAGTGAGAACCGAAAGAAAGATGGGAAGTTGAGAGCACCCGCTGACGGGTCGCAGTGGAGAAAAATCAAGAGAAAGTACTGGGATGAGTTTGCAAAGGACCCAAGGAATGTATGGTTTGCTTTAAGCGTGGATGGCATTAATCCTTTTGGGGAGCAGAGGAGCAATCACAGCACCTGGCCCGTGACTCTATGTATGTATAACCTTCCTCCTTGGATGTGCATGAAGCGGAAGTTCATTATGATGCCAGTTCTCATCCAAGGCCCTAAGCAACCCGGCAACGACATTGATGTGTACCTAAGGCCATTAGGTGAAGAACTTTTACAGCTTTGGAATGGAAACGGTGTACGTACGTGGGATGAGCAGAGACAGGAGGAATTTAACCTTAAGGCGTTGCTGTTCGTGACCATCAACGATTGGCCCGCTCTCAGTAACCTTTCAGGACAGACAAACAAAGGATACCACGCATGCACGCACTGTTTAGATGACACTAAAAGTATATACCTGGACAAATCTAGGAAGAACGTGTACCTGGGCCATCGTCGATTTCTTCCGACCAACCATCAATGTCGAAAGAAAGGCAAGCATTTCAAAGGCGAGGCAGATCACCGGAAGAAGCCCGCCATGCGCACCGGTGATCACGTGCTTGCTATGGTCAATGATTTACACTACATAATCTTTGGAAAGGGTCCCGGTGGACTAGCTGTTCCAAATGACGCTGAGGGACACGCACCCATGTGGAAGAAGAAATCTATATTTTGGGACCTACCCTACTGGAAAGACCTAGAGGTCCGCTCCTCAATTGATGTGATGCACGTGACGAAGAACCTTTGCGTGAACCTGCTAGGCTTCTTGGGCGTGTATGGGAAGACAAAAGATACACCTGAGGCACGGGAGGACCTGCAACGTTTGCACGAAAAAGACGGCATGTCTTCGAAGCAGTATGAAGGTCCTACCAGCTACGCTCTTACAAAAGAAGAGAAAGAAATCTTCTTTGAATGCCTGCTCAGTATGAAGGTCACGACTGTCTTCTCGTCGAATATAAAGGGAATAATAAATATGCCAGAGAAAAAGTTTCAGAACCTAAAGTCTCATGACTGCCACGTGATTATGACGCAACTGCTTCCGGTTGCATTGAGGGGGCTTCTACCGGAAAACGTCCGATTAGCCATTGTGAAGCTATGTGCATTCCTCAATGCAATCTCTCAGAAGGTGATCGATCCAGAAATCGTACCAAGGCTAAGGAGTGATGTGGCGCAATGTCTTGTCAGTTTCGAGCTGGTGTTCCCACCATCCTTCTTCAATATCATGACGCACGTCATAGTTCATCTAGTCGACGAGATTGTCATCCTGGGGACCGTATTTCTACACAATATGCTCCCCTTTGAGAGGTTCATGGGAGTCCTAAAGAAATATGTCCGTAACCGCACCAGGCCAGAAGGAAGCGTCTCCATGGGCCATCAAACAGAGGATGTTATCGGGTTTTGTGTTGACTTCATTCCTGGCCTTAACAAGATAGGTCTCCCTAAATCACGGTATGAGGGGAGACTGACTGGAAAAGGCACTTTTGGAAGAGACTCAATAATATGCAGGGACGGATATTCTTGGTCTCAAGCACACTACACAGTTCTACAGAACTCTACCTTGTTGACCCTGTATGTCGATGAACACAAGAACAGTCTGCGCTCCAAACACCCGGAGCAGTGCGACGACTGGATTACATGTGAACACATCAGGACTTTCAGCAGTTGGTTGGAAACACGTCTCAGAGGTGACAACACTGTTTGTGATGAGTTGTACTTGTTGTCCAGGGGACCATCTTTGACTGTATTGACTTACAAAGGATACGAGATAAATGGGAATACATTTTACACGATCACCCAAGATCAAAAGAGCACCAACCAAAACAGCGGTGTCCGCTTTGATGCAGCAACCGAGAGCGGAAATGATACATATTATGATTACATAGTGGACATATGGGAACTTGACTACGGACCTAATTTTAAGGTCCCTTTGTTTAAGTGCAAATGGGTCAATCTGTTAGGCGGTGGGGTACAGGTAGACCCACAGTACGGAATGACAACAGTGGATCTGAAAAATCTTGGGTACACTGACGAACCGTTCATCCTAGCCAATGATGTGGCACGGGTTATCTGTGTGAAGGACATGTCTACCAAACCGAGAAAAAGAAAAGATAAGGAAGCGAATACATCATACTATGAGCCAAAGCGCCACATAGTTCTTTCAGGAAAAAGGGACATCCTAGGAGTGGACGGCAAGACAGACATGTCTGAAGATTATGAAAAGTTTCATGAAATTCCTCCCTTCAATGTCAAGGCTGACCCAAGCATCCTGATAAACAATGAAGATTATCCATGGTTACGGCGCAATAAGCAAATGACACAAGCGAAGAAAAAGTGAAGACTTTCTCCCGCAACTATTATGATGATACCATGCCAAATTTGTAACAGACGAACATGCTACCATTGTCCGTTTTGTACATGCACATGCTATGTGGGTGAAATTATGATACCATCCCAACTTTCAACTTTTTCAGAGTTCATTTGAAATGCTTTCATGTCTTATGGTTCAAGGTTTTATGTGTTGAGGCAAATGGATCAATATGTCAGGAGGCGGGGTACAGGTATACCCACAGTACGGTATGACAACAGTGGATCTAAACAATCTTGGGTACATAGACGAACCATTCGTCCTAGCCAATGATGTGGCGCAGTTATTGTCCGAAACTTTGATACTTCGAAAGTGATTGTCCATTTTGTACACGAAGTGCATCAAGTTTTTGTCGTAACCCTCTCTACTTTTTGGAACATGCTATGTGGGTGAAATAATGATACCATGCCAACTTTCAACCTTTTCAGAGTTCATTTTTAAATGCTTTCCAATTTCAGAGTCATTTAGCTCAAAGAATGAATTAATAGCAAACAGAATGAACTACAAAACTTTTATGAAAATAAAAACAATCAATTAAAATATTATGTTATGATCAACTAAAATAAAACTATAATATTCTTCAATAGCTAAAAGAATATAATTTTTGTGACCTAAAATCAAACTATAAGTATTTAATTGTAAGTATAAATAAAAAATAAATAGCAAAAAAGAAAAAAAAATTCTATTTTTATAGTAAAGTTATTCATAAACTAGTGATTCACACAAATTTTAAAAAATACAAATTTAAACAATTCAAAATTTTAAAACTAATGGCATTAACAGAAAGTTTATAATTTTTGTGACCTAAAATCAAAAAGAAATCACTAAAAAACTATAAGTATTTAGTTGTAAGTATAAATAAAAAATAAATAGAAAAAAATTCTATTTTTATAGTAAAGTTATTCATAAACTAGTGATTCACACAAATTTTTAAAAATTCAAATTTAAACTATTCAAAATTTAAAACTAATGTCACTAACACAAAGTTTATCATTTTTGTGACCTAAAAGGAAAAAGAAATCACTAAAAAAACTGTAATTATTTAGTTTTAAGTAGAAATAAAAAAATAAAAAACCAAAAAAAATGTAGAAATAAAAAAGAAAAAACCAAAAAAAATGCCACCTACTGGGCCTCCACGGCCTGAATACGACTAGAAACCCTACATGGGCCAGGATTCAGGCCCGCAGAAGGCCCAATAGGCCCACATGCAGTAGCAAGTTTAGGCCCGAAAGCCTGCATAAGAGAGGAGCTCGAATCGGGAGGCACACCAGCGCTTATAAACAAGTGCCGGCGCCCTTCAGCTAGCGATGTGGGACTAAACTTTTGGGTGCGGGGCAGCACAAGGCCATTGGTCCCGGTTGGTGCCACCAACCGGGACCAAAGGCCGCCGCTTCCCGCCCTTTGGGCTGCTAAAAATTGGCCTTTGGTCCCGGTTCGTGGCACCAACCGGGACCATAGTTAGGCATTCGTCCCGGTTCGTGGCACGAACCGGGACCAAAGGTGTGGCTATATAAGCCCACACTTGCAAAATTTTGGCCAACTTCTCCCATTCCCCTTCGCCGACGCCGTCAGGCTCCTCCTCCTCGTCGTCACCGTCGTCGCGCCCTGCCCCATCCCCGCGCGCTTGAGAGAGGCGGGGAAGAAGGGGAAGAAGAGGGAGAAGAAGAAGAAAAAAGATGAGGATGGCTCCAGTGACCCAATGCCGGTGCAAGAAGGAGACCGTGATGACGGCTCCGGTGACCGAACCGAGTCCGGCAAGGTATATATATTAGTTAAGCCTGTGCTGACTAGCTGATTGATGCATTCATTGTTTTGGTATGTACACATATTAATTAAGTCTTTGTTCTTTTTTCTAGCCCTCCGAATCGAGCACAACTTCGGTAAAGAGACGAGGCCCGAAGAAAAAGTTGAGCTCGGATGAAAAGTTAGAGATCATAGCAATCGCGCCCGACGGCCAACTGATTGAACCCCTCCGGACAAAGAGCGCATTTGTTGCTCAGTGCGGGGTTCTGGTTAGGGACAAGATCCCGATAAGCATCCAGCAATGGTTTAAGCCGGCTACAAAAGACCCTGAGGTGTCTTATGTCAATGATATGCAGAAAAATGATCTTTGGACTGAGCTGAAGTCAAATTTTACCCTACCCCCATAGGATGATCCGGAGAAGCCAGTTAAAGAGCAATTAATCAAGTCTTTTGCTCTTAAGAGGATGGCAGATCTATTCAGGAGGCGGAAGAAAGAGCTGAATAGGTTTGTCGATAAAAAAGAGACACCAGAATTCAAGGGCAAATATGAGAAGATCAGAGATCACTGGCCCGCATTTGTGGCCCACAAGACATCGGAAAAGAGTAAGAAGATGTCGGCGACAAACAAGCAAAATGCTGCGAAGAATATGCTTCACCATCGCACGGGGTCAGGTGGCTACCTCGTAGCCCAGCCTAAGTGGGCCAAGACTGAGAATGATCTGGTTGCTAAAGGGATCGAACCAGAGACAATTAGCTGGCCAGACCGTTGCCGGACTTGGTTCTTCGGGGCTGGCGGAACCTTGGACCCTGTAACAGGGAAGTGCATTTGGACGAACGATCAAATGGACATACCCGTCAGGAAGCTTAAGCAGTATATCGAAGCAGCGTAGCAAGGGAAGTTCTTTCCAGACAGAGAGAACGACGAGCTCACAATGGCCCTCGGGAATCCTGAGCACCCTGGACGGACACGAGGCACGCCAGGCTCCATTCCATGGAAGGTTGGGTTTCTGGACGCAGGCGGTTACAAATCCCATGAGAGGAGGAAAAAAGTGCAGCAGACCCAAATGCAGGCGCTGCAAGCAAGGGTAGACGCGATAGAGGAACGAGAAGCAAATCGCAGCAAACGTACTGCCGAAGCTTCCCCCGAAGCTACCCCGCCATCTCAGCGCAGAAGCAGCGTGGCTTCCACCGAGCTGCTTCAGCCGGAGCATGCCTTGACGGCTCCTGCCAGCTATCCCGTGGATGCTATAACGGAGTCTCAAAATTGCCACCTTATGACGCAATGGATGAATTTGAAGGTCAAGGCGGCTGTTGGCTCTGTTTATCTTACTGAACCCGGCGCAACTTTTCACTGCCGGCCGATTCCAGAAGGATATGCTAGGGTGATGGTGGATGAAATAACGGAGGGATTTGAGGACCTCCAGCTTGACCACCCTACCGGTGAAGGGGAGACTCGGCTGGGGTCTGCTCTGAAGACTCCATGCCTATGGCGGAAGGAGCTCATCAAACTTCCGAACTGGACGCCTCCTCCTCCTCCTCCTCCGGCAAGTCAGGGCACTCCGCCTCCTCCACCGCCTCCGCCTCCGGTGAGTGACGATCAGGGCCCTCGGCCGGCTCCTTCTCCGGCGCGTGGCGGCACTCCGCCTCCTTCTCCGCCTGCGCCGACGCGCCCGAGCAGCCAGCCTCCTCCTTCTCCACCTCGTCAGCAAGGGCGGAAGAGACCTGCCGCCGCTCCAGCTGCTCCGGCGCGTCGTAGTCCTTCTCCTCTGCCTCTTAAGCAAGTAAAGAAGACAACCGCTCCGTCTGCTCGGTCGGTGTGTAGCAGTACAACCAGAGGCGGGAGGACATACAGATTCGGTCCTTCTCTGAAGACTCCAGAGAAGTTACCATACGAGAGGACCCCGGAGGAGAACGCGAAGATCGCGCGAACCGAAGTGGATGACTGCTTTCAAGGATTGAAAGCAAAGAGACATCCACCTCTGGAGGAGAAGGTAGATCCGGTGAAAGTGAAGCGCACTCTGGCTGCCCTGGCAAAACCACCCAAGTCTCCGCCGAAAGGCAACTATGAGCGCATTATTACAAAGACATGGGCCGAAGCGGAGCGGTCGGGAAGTACAGTCAGTGATCAAAGGCTGAAAGAACGACGAGCAGCTGGGAAACAAATTGCCTAGCTCGGCGAACAAGCAAAGCAATCGTGCCCCCCCCCCCTCAAGGTGCCTAGCGACATCGTCGATCTGAGGATGGTGCCCGGTTATGGCAATGTTGACGATTACCTGCCTGACGATGTACATTATGATCCCATGGAGGTGCAGATACACAAATACGAGTACGGGAAGCCTCTCGTCAAAGATGAAAAATCTTCAACAACGATGATGCGAAGATTACATGATTGGTACTTGAAAATCTGCAAAGAGTCTGGGGGAGGAGTACTTTGTATGCGAGAGTTAAACCGGAGCATGACCTCGTTGGAATTGAACTGTTGCCTATTCCATTTGAGGAGTTCTATCAGTTTTTCAATCAATTGGCCCTCGATAAAACAACGATCACATGCTACTGTCTGTAAGTACTACTACTTCTGTCATTAAGTCTCTCTATATAGCTCATCTCTTTCATTGCATGTATTTATAATTATCCTCACTATATTATGCAGAATGAAGATCGCCGAATTGAAGAAAAGACAAATCGGTGATATTGGGTTCGTTAACACATATCTCATAGATGCAACTGAGGTTGAACATAGTCCCGGAGATACCGAGGTCAACTTGCTACGATCATTCAAAAAAATGAAAACAAAGATATAATACTCTTTCCTTACAACTTCAAGTGAGTGTTACTGTCTTGTGCATATTCGGTTTCCCTTATATATTAGTCCAGGTTATAGTAATGTAATTGATGAGTTATGCATGCGTGTGCAGTTTCCACTATATTCTCCTAGAGATTAGGCTTGAGCAAGGAGTAGTAACCGTCTTGGACTCTAAACGAAAAGATCCCAAGGAGTATGCGGACATGACTGAAATCCTCAAGAAGTAAGTTAAATCGATCATTATCCACCATATCAGCAACTTTGTTCATTTCCTGATATCAAGTAATTGTTTTCTTTGTCCGGCAGGGTTTGGAGAAAATTCACCAGAAAAGTTCCGGGACTGCCAAAGGAGCTGGAATTTAGACACCCGAAAGTAAGTACTATAGTAGCATGTTCCGCGCATCTCCTAGTGATTCAAGCGCTAGTTTCATCAATACCATTTAGCATTCTTGCTTATCAGTTTGATTGACCTCTATTTCTTGTAAAGTGGTTGTGGCAGGAAAAAGGGAATGATTTCTGTGGATACTACATCTGCGAGTCCATCCGCCACACGACCTGTGAGCGGGGCGGGTACTCTGACGAACAATATGAAGTATGTAAATAACAACATTCACAATTTTATTTTATTACCATCATTTGTATTGAGTTTCATTCATTCATATATATATGTATTGACCCTCTTCTTCAAATTAGATGTTTCGGAAGCGGGATGAACTCCTAGCACCAGCTCGCATGCGGGCAATTCAAGAGGAATTGGCGGCATTCTTTCTTGACCAAGTGATCGCTGAAGACGGAGAATACTGTGTGGACCATGAGTCCGTATGATTATATTTGTAAGAGATAATTATTGTATATATGTAGCCGGTAGTGTCGGATAGATATACAAGAACTTGTTGTTCGACCAATCTCTCGGAGAAGGAGAGGTGGTCGATATCACTTCTCTCTGTATGCATATATGTTCATGACGATCTTCTGTTTCCTTCGTTTGCTAATTAGCTAACTAGCGTGTCTAGTCCTCTCTATACGTATGTATAGTACGTAGCGTCGACCAAGCACGGACGTAAGAGAGGACACTTCTCTCTATTAATTATAGCTAGCTAACACAATATATGAAACACCTAAATTAACCCCCCCTTTAAAAAAAAACAAAAACCCCAGCCACAGAAATGCTGACGCGTGGATGCCTATTGGTCCCGGTTGGTGCCACCAACCGAGACCAAAGGGTCTCCTGCCTGGGCTCTGCGCACTGCCCACGTGGAGGCCCATCAGTCCCGGTTATGGATTGAACCGGGACTAAAGGGTCGGGGCATTAGTACCGACACTTTAGTCCCGGTTCAGGAACCGGGACTAAAGGCCCTTATGAATCGGGACTATAGGCCCTTTTTCTAGCAGTGATATCGGGGTTCTATATTATTAGGTATAGATATAATCCATTTCAAAATAATTAAAGTTTCTAGGTTTTTTTTCTAAATCAAATTTGCTTAAATTTGATCGATTTTAGAAGAAAAAAATGCTGAGATCTACAACACCAAATACACATAAGAAACAAATATATGTCAATCGTAAGAGGCTAATTTGATGGTCCACGTGTTAATATTTTTTATAAACTTGGTCAAATTTTAACAAGTTTGACTTTGAACAAATCTACTACTTTAATTATTTTTGAATAAAAAGTTTGATTCTGGATATCCAGAACTTTAACTATTTGGGACGGATCTTTCTCACCGGATGGAAATGCTAGAGCTAGTATGGTGTTGTGGAATGATGCAGGTGAGATCATTTTTCAGCATGCACGAATCTATTCAGTTGCCGAGATGCATTGGAGGCAGAACTGAGCGCACGTATGGAGGGACTGTCTATTGCTATTCATAGGAGTGATTTTCCTATTGCCATCGAGATGGATTCTCTTGCGGCGGTCGCCTTAATCTAGAGCCATGAGGTGGACAGATCGGTCTAGGCCTTTATTGTCAATGAAATTAGGCATTTGAGAGGTCTCCGTAATTCTTGTATTATTCAAATAGTTTGTTCCCAAATTATTGACTAGTTTTGCTAGAGTAGAGGGGAGAACAATTACTTGGTTTGGCTCTGGACCTACTGCTGTTTTGGAGCTGCCGTTGATTGATTGTAATGATACGTTGATTGAGTAATATATACAAATGATTACCCCCGGAAAAAAAGACAATAATAAAAAATAAACAGGAGGCCGGACGGTGGTTATGGGCTGCTGATCGGACCAGAAACGTGTGGATCCAGGAAGCCCAAACATCCGAGTCTGCTTGCTCTTGCTTCCGTGCTACGGGGTACTATTATTTAGGCGACTACTAGGCGCCGGCGCGCCGATCCAAATTTGGGCCGGTCGCATCGTACACGTCCGATACGCTGTGTTTTAACCGTCAGATCATGGTCTTCGTCCTTAAAGCACTATTCTCTCTGGCTTTTGCCCCCAAATCACGCGAGGGCAGTACAGGACGAGAACGAGACGACCAGCCTTCGAAGCTAGCCGGACCACCGTCGCTCGTTGGATCGCTGTCGCTGGCCAGGTCGCTGCTACTCACTAGATCGCCATTGCTCGCCTGCTTGCCGCCCTTGCTACCGGGTTGTATCAAACCTCCTCCTCACCCTCACCCCCTCCCCCCACCCACCCACGCGGCCGCCGTTCCAGCAGCCCCGGCGACCTTGCAGCACGTCTCGCCGCGGTGGCCGTCGCAACTCGCAGTGCTGACCCGTCACGGCTCTAAAAAAGCATCGGTTGTCACAGCTCTAGAATTGCTAGTTCCAGCAAAAATAGATGTCGGTTGAAGCAAAACTGCTGCCGGTTGTATAAAAATGGCTTGCCGATCCCAACGAAGAAAAATGTTTCCGTACTCGCATCCATGAGAAATCGCTGGTTCCAGCAAAAATGTCTGATAGTTCCAGCAAAAACAAATGGCTGATTGAAGCAAAAACAGAGTTGCAGGACTCACATGAAGACGGATGTAGCAAAAATCCACAAACACCGGGTAGTAACAAAAATCAAAACGGTTGTAGCAAAATGGTTTGCTAGTTCCAGCAAAAATCACCGTGGTAGCAAGTTTGGGATGTCGGGGTGGTAACAAAAACATCGGCTGGTGCCAGCAAAAACAAAACATAGTTGTAGCAAAAATCCTGCCGCACCGACCTTCGAGAGAAGCGCACCCAGCTGCGCGTGGCCATGGCGACGAGCGCTGCAGCACTGTCGTGATTACAGCCCACTCAGCTCCGGCCACCGCTCGCAGCAGCGGGTGGCTCCATTCCCAGCAGGCAACGACCACTCCTCACCCATGTAGTAACTCCGGCCACCACCCGCCGGAGTAGCAGAACCCCTGCAGTAACTCCGGCCACCGCTCGCCGGAGCAGCAGATCACCGGGATCTGAAAAAATGAAGGATGTGGTGCTTAGGGCTTGTTTAGAGAGATGATGGGGAATATATGAGGATTGCGCCGGGAAGGAAGAAAAGTAGTGGACGGAAAGAGATAAGGCACTAGACGTCGTCCCACCAGGTTACGTGTCGCCTGTATATGAAAACGCAGCGAGCGCGTGGGTGAGGCACCGGCCGAAGCTTCGGCCGGCCTGCCGATTCCAAACATTTTCCTATTATTTATACCTTTTTTGCGGGGTAGAGTACTATTTATACTAGCCCGAACCCCGACCAAACACATCAATCTAGGGTTTCCTTCTCGTCGGTAAAAAAAGATCAGAGCGGGCGGGTGCGGAGGAGAGACCTGACACCTGAGGAAGAGTTACTTCGGCCATTCGGCGGTGGCAGAAAAGAGAAGGAGAAGAGAGAGGCAGCACCAACGAAACAGGTTCTCATAGAGATAGAGGCTGTCAGAATAATTGGAAAGTTCAGAGGTAGGCCAATGGTAGCTCTCAAGGAGGCAGAACCTACTGTGGAAGTGGCAGAGCACGAAGAACATGCCCCCAGGAGATTCAGGCTACAATAGTAGAGGACGCGTTGAAGAAGCTTAATCTGAAGAAAAAGTCAAGGAGGCGCAAGCGTAAGAACAAGGTTGTGGATGAATCTCTTTCTGACCCAAATGCCTACGAAGCTCGTCTTCATTGAAAATTCTGGGATTCAACATTTGTTGGCCCACGATATGGTTGCTACGAGACCACAAGTAAGCAGTCTTATACTTCTTGCATGGCTAAACTTTTGCTTGTATTGAACTCCTCAATATGCATTTTGTTCTTTGAGTTTTGGTTATATCCATCTTTTGTTTAGGTTTCCCATTTATTTTTCCCCTTTCATGCCTATCCACTAAATGGTCCTGTTCCATCAGAGCAAAACCAAATTTGTATCAGCAGGCCTTCTGTGTTATTATAATTGAAATAACAAATCTTTATACATATTTAAACTTGTACTCCCTCCGACTAAATGAAAGAACATGCGGTGCCTGTTGGGTAACGTAGTAATTTCAAAAAAAATCCTACGCATACGCAAGATCATGGTGATGCATAGCAACGAGAGGGGAGTGTGTGATCTACGTGCCCTTGTAGATCGATAACGGAAGCGTTTGGTTGATGTAGTCGTACGTCTCCACGGCCCCACCGATCAAGCACCGAAACTACGGCACCACCGAGTTCTAGCACACGTTCAGCTCGATGACGATCCCCGGACTCTGATCCAGCAAAGTGTCGGGGAAAAGTTCCGTCAGCACGACGGCGTGGTGACGATCTTGATGTACTATTGTCGCAGGGCTTCGCCTAAACACTGCTACAATATTATCGAGGACTATGGTGGCAGGGGGCGCCGCACATGGCTAAGAATATGATCACGTGGATCACCTTGTGTCTCTCTGGGGTGCCCCTGCCTCCGTATATAAAGGATCAAGAGGGGGAGGCCGGCCGGCCATCATAGGGCGCGCCAGGAGGAGTCCTACTCCCTCCGGGAGTAGGACTTCTCCCCCAATCCTAGTTGGAATAGGATTCGCGAGGTGGGAAAAGAGGGAGAGAGAAGGAGGGGGCACCGGCCCCCTCTCTCCTTGTCCTATTCGGACTAGGGGGGAGGGGCGCGCGGCCCAGCCCTGGCCGCCTCTCCTCTTCTTCCACTAAGGCCCACTAAGGCCCATATAGCTCCCGGGGGGTTCCGGTAACCTCCCGGTACTCCGGTAAAATCCTGATTTCACCCGGAACACTTCCGATATCCAAACATAGGCTTCCAATATATCAATCTTTATGTCTCGACCGAGACTCCTCGTCATGTCCGTGATCACATCCGGGACTCCGAACAACCTTCGGTATATCAAAACGTATAAACTCATAATATAACTGTCATCGAAACCTTAAGCGTGCGGACCCTACGGGTTCGAGAACAATGTGGACATGACCGAGACATGTCTCCGGTCAATAACCAATAGCGGGACCTGGATGCCCATATTGGCTCCTACATATTCTACGAAGATCTTTATCGGTCAGACCGCATAACAACATACGTTGTTCCCTTTTTATCATCGGTATGTTACTTGCCCGAGATTCGATCGTCGGTATCCAATACCTAGTTCAATCTCGTTACTGGCAAGTCTCTTTACTCGTTCCGTAATACATCATCTCGCAACTAACTCATTAGTTGCATTGCTTGCAAGGCTTAAGTGATGTGCATTACCGAGAGGGCCCAGAGATACCTCTTCAACGATCGGAGTGACAAATCCTAATCTCGAAATACGTCAACCCAACATGTACCTTTGGAGACACCTGTAGAGCACCTTTATAATCACCCAGTTACGTTGTGACGTTTGGTAGCACACAAAGTGTTCCTCCGGCACACGGGAGTTACATAATCTCATAGTCATAGGAACATGTATAAGTCATGAAGAAAGCAATAGCAACATACTAAACGATCGGGTGCTAAGCTAATGGAATGGGTCATGTCAATCAGATCATTCAACTAATGATGTGATCCCGTTTAAGCAAATGACAATTCTTTGTCCATGGTTAGGAAACATAACCATCTTTGATTAACGAGCTAGTCAAGTAGAGGCATACTAGTGACACTTTGTTTGTCTATGTATTCACACATGTATTATGTTTCCGGTTAATACAATTCTAGCATGAATAATAAACTTTTATCATGATATAAGGAAATAAATAATAACTTTATTATTGCCTCTAGGGCATATTTCCTTCAGTCTCCCACTTGCACTAGAGTTAATAATCTAGATTACACAGTAATGATTCTAACACCCATGGAGCTTTGGTGCTGATCATTTTTTGCTCGTGGAAGAGGCTTAGTCAACGGATCTGCTACATTCAGCTCCGTATGTATCTTGCAAATCTCTATGTCTCCCACCTGGACTAGATCCCGGATGGAATTGAAGCGTCTCTTGATGTGTTTGGTCCTCTTGTGAAATCTGGATTCCTTTGCCAAGGCAATTGCACCAGTATTGTCACAAAAGATTTTCATTGGACCCGATGCACTAGGTATGACACCTAGATCGGATATGAACTCCTTCATCCAGACTCCTTCGTTTGCTGCTTCCGAAGCAGCTATGTACTCCGCTTCACATATAGATCCCGCCACGATGCTTTGTTTAGAACTGCACCAACTGACAGCTCCACTATTTAATGTAAATACGTATCCGGTTTGCGATTTAGAATCGTCCGGATCAGTGTCAAAGCTTGCATCAACGTAACCGTTTACGATGAGCTCTTTGTCACCTTCATATACGAGAAACATATCCTTAGTCCTTTTCAGGTATTTCAGGATGTTCTTGACCGCTGTCCAGTGATCCACTCATGGATTACTTTGGTACCTCCCTGCTAGACTTATAGCAAGGCACACATCAGGTCTGGTACACAGCATTGCATACATGATAGAGCCTATGGCTGAAGCATAGGGAACATCTTTCATTTTCTCTCTATCTTCTGCAGTGGTCGGGCATTGAGTCCGACTCAACTTCACACCTTGTAATACAGGCAAGAACCCTTTCTTTGCTTGATCCATTTTGAACTTCTTCAAAACCTTGTCAAGGTATGTGCTTTGTGAAAGTCCAACTAAGCGTCTTGATCTATCTCTATAGATCTTTATGCCTAATATGTAAGCAGCTTGTAACGCCCCATATGTAACCTTCCCGAATTGTACTCCAACTCTTGCCGTTTCCGGCATTAAGTTATATTTTATTCTCGGGTTCGGGTCTTTGTCTCCGTGTGTTGTTTTTGTTTTTCGTGCATCTCATATCATGTCGTCACGTGCATTGCATTTGCATACATGTTCATCTCATGCATTCGAGCATTTTCCCCGTTGTCCGTTTTGCATTCCGGCGCTTCGTTCTCCTCCGGTGGTCATTTTTAGCTTTCTTTCGTGTATGGGGATTAAACATTTCCGGATTGGACCGAGACTTGCCATGCGGCCTTGGTTTACTACCGGTAGACCGCCTGTCAAGTTTCGGGTCATTTGGACTTCGTTTGATACTCCAACGGTTAACCGAGGGACCGAAAAGGCCTCATGTGTGATGCAGCCCAACACCCCTCCAAGTTGGCCCAAAACCCACCAAACTCTGCTCCAACGTCTCGGTCGTTCGATCACGATTGTGTGGGCGAAAACCGCACCTCATTTGGACTCTCCTAGCTCCCTCTAGGTCTATAAATAGACCCCCTCCCCCAAATCCCGGATCCCCTCTCCAAACCCTAATTTTTTTCCCAGATCCAGCTCCTCCGCCGCCGCCAGACAACGTCCACGCGAGTCGGACGTGTCCGGTCCGTCTGCCGCACCATTCGCCCGCGCCTCCAGCCCACGGGGCCCGGGACGGGCCCTCCCGGCCCACATCGTCCGCGCCGCCGCCCAGGGTGCCGCGCCGCCGACCCCGCCGTCTCGCCCAACTCCGGTGGCCGGAGCTCCCGCGCCGCCGCGCGCCATCAGCCGGCCGGAGCTCCACGCCGGCCCGCCGCGGGCCGCCGCCACCGCCCTCGCCAGCCCCGCCACGGCCGCCCTCGCCGCACCGGTCGCCGCCGCCACCAGATCCGGGCGACCGCGCCCCGCTCCGGCCTTCCCCGCACTCCGGCGGCCCCGGCGCCCTCCTTCCTCGCCGGCGTCGTGCGTGGAGTCCGGCGAGCTACAGTGCCGTGAACAGTAGATCTCAGATCCAAACCCCCCGTTGACTTTTGTCCAGAACCCTAGATTTTTCTTGCTACTTTGACCTGCCATATCTTTGCATCCGTAGCTCCGATTTGGGCATATGTTATATCAAAGTCTTCGTCTCGACGAGTACATCATTTCATTCCATTGCATCATTTGCATTTGAGGTCATCTTGGTGCCCAAAATGCTGTTGGAAGGAGGCATCATGAATTAAATTGCAGATCCATTAGTTCAACATGCACTTTTGTCATTGTTGCCATGTTTAATCTGTGCATGATATGCCTGTGCCCCTTTGGGATGAATTGTTAAGCATGTTGTCTTCTTTCCAGAAGTGCCTCCCATGCATTTTTAGGATGTGTGTGTTGTCTTGTGCAAGCTTGCAAAGAGGGCTACCTGAGTTTACTGATTTCAGGGACTTAGTGAAAATCACTAAGTCTGGGATGTTCTAGTTCACGATGCTATATGTCCAGCTTGTTTCCTAGTGATCCGTGCCTCTTTTGAGGATGATCAGTAAGGGTGTTTTGTTATGATTGTTGTGCTTAATACATCCATGTCTTTACTTGTCATGTTGGAGCACCCTAGGTTGACTCAATCGAGCTCAACTTTTGCATAGTTATTGTTTTGGGCAGATCGTGAACTATTTTGCGATTTTGCCGGAGTTATTGCTAGTGATCCATGCATGCTATGCCATTGTTCTTGCCATGTCTAGCTAGCATTTTGTGCCTTCTTTATGGATATATGCTTGCCTTGCCATGACTTGCACCGTAGTGAGTGCATCGAGCTCATTTACATGCCTCCGTGAGTTAATATTTCAGTATGTCCCAGTTTTCACTAAGTCTGAAAACTGATTGTGTTTCATCGATATTCGTGTGCTCGGTAGAGTATTTTGTGAACCCTTTTGGCCCCAGGTCATTTTGGGTGTTTTGCTAAGCTTGTTGAGTAGCTCCATGCCATGCTCTTACTTGCCATGTTCAGGTTTTGTTTCATGTTGTTTTGCTGCTCCGAAGAGAGCATCGTGGTCTGAAATTTCAGACTAGCGTTAATTTCGCTGTCTGAAATCTGTTTTGCTTATTCAGTTTTGCCATGCTTGTTTGAAGCCCTTAATGGATGAATTTGCCTATGCCTCAGTCCTGGTAATTTGTTAAGCTTCTTGAGTACATCACTTCCATGCAATTTGTTTTCATGATTGGTGGCTGTAGCATGTTCATTTTGTTGCATTTAGGAGCCTACTTGATGTAAATCGCAGATCGGTTCGTTTAGTAAAACGCTTGCCATTTCCAAACCGTAGCTCCGATTGCCATGATCTTTATATCGTTTTCAGGGGATTTCTTCCCCTCTATCCAGTGGCACACTTGGTTTTCCAAGTTGAGGCCAGGTTCATGCATTTCCTGTCACGTCTTGCATTTTGCATCCCGCATCGCATCCCGCATAGCATATCATCTTTGCATGTTATTGGTTGCCCTTGCACGTGGTTGATTGTATCCTTGTTGCTTGTTTGTGTTGTTGGGTAGAGCCGGGAGACGAGTTCGCTAATGAGGAGCCCGTTGAGTTTGCTTTTGAGGATCCAGTCAATTCTGACAACTGTGTAGGCAAGATGATCACACCCTTGAAATCACTACTATCTTTGCTATGCTAGTTTGCTCGCTCTTTTGCTTTGCCAATGCTATGATGCCTACCACTTGCTTGTCAGCCTCCCAATTGCCATGATTGAGCCTCTAACCCACCTTTGTCCTAGCAAACCATTGATTGGCTATGTTACCGCTTTGCTCAGCCCTTCTTATAGCGTTGTTAGTTGCAGGTGAAGATTGGAGCCGTTCCTTGTTGGAACACTTATTTACTTGTTGGGATATCATTATATTGCTATGTTATCTTTACTCATCTATATACTTGGTAAAGGGTGGAAGGCTCGGCCTCTCGCCTAGTGTTTTGTTCCACTCTTGCCGCCCTAGTTTCCGTCATATCGGTGTTATGTTCCCGGATTGTTGCGTCCCTTACGCGGTTGGGCTATAATGGGAACCCCTTGATAGTTCGCCTTGATTAAAGCTTGTCCAGCAATGCCCAACATTGGTTTTACCATTTGCCACCTACCTTTTTTTCCCCTTGGGTTTTCGGAGCCCGAGGGTTATCTTTGTTTTAGCCCCCACGGGCCAGTGCTCCTCTGAGTGTTGGTCCGAACTAGAGTCCTGTGCAGCGCCCCCTCGGGGAAACTCGAGGTTTGGTTTTAGTTGTATGGAGCGCTCATCTGAGTGTGCCCTGAGACAGAGATATGTGCAGCTCCTATCGGGATTTGTCGGCACATTCGGGCGGTGTTGCTGGTCTTGTTTTAACCTGTCGAATCATCTTGTTGTACCGGGATACCGAGTCTGATCGGTGGGTCCTGGGTGGAGGTCTATTCCTTCGTTGACCGTGAGAGCTTGTTATGGGCTAAGTTGGGACCCCCCTGCAGGGATTGATCTTTCGAAAGTCGTGCACGCGGTTATGGGCAGATGGGAATTTGTTAATGTCCGGTTGTAGATAACTTGAACCTTAAATAATTAAAATGAATCAACTGAGTGTGTTGCCGTGATGGCCTCTTCTCGGCGGAGTCCGGGAAGTGGACACGACGTTGGAGTTATGTTTGCGTAGGCTGCTCTATATAGTTTTCCGCTCGTGCTTTGCCTTCTCTTCTCGCTCTCCTTTGCGAATAGGTTAGCCACCATATATGCTAGTCGCTTGCTGCAGCTCCACTTTACATTACCCACTTTCCTACCTATTAAGCTTAAATAGTCTTGATCGCGAGGGTGCGAGATTGCTGAGTCCTTGTGGCTCACAGATTACTATAACACCAGATGCAGGGACCGATGATACCTCTCCGGATGGCGCGCTCGAGCTGAAGTGGGAGTACGATGAGGACTCTCAGCGATACTATGTTTCTTTTCCGGATGATCAGTAGGGATGCCTATTCGGGGTTAGATTCAGGGCCTAGTCGCTTGTTGGGGGTCTTTTCTATTTTGGCGCCGTAGTCGGGCCATGAGTGATTGTATGATGGATGTTATTTATGTACTTTGATGTGACGTGGCGAGTGTAAGCCAACTATGATACTATTTTCCCCTTTTATTATATATGTACATGGGTTGTGTAATGATTCCCGACTTGCGACATTGCTTTCAATGCGCCTATGTCTCTAAGTCGTGCCTCGACACGTGGGAGACATAGCCGCATCGAGGGCGTGACAAGTTGGTAATCAGAGCCTTCCCCGACCTTAGGAGCCCCATTGTTTGATCGTTTTTAGCAGCCGAGTTGTGTCTAGAAAAAATGTTTTGAGTCCTTAGGAATTATATATCGGAGAGCTTAGGAATTCTTTTTACTTCCCAGTCTCCTCATCGCTCTGGTAAGGCATCCTGACGTAGAGTTTTGACTCTTCTCTTCTCAAATTTCACTAAAAAAATTAGGATCACGCGAGTATCTTAGTTTTGTTCTGATGGCTTATGATGAGAATACTGTCTTGGTGCCTCCTGTCAGGGGTTTAGTGGAAGTGTCCCGGGGAGTTGAGCTCTGAGGTGTTGTCATCATAATTCTATCGTTGCAATTCTGGTATACTTGAGATATGTGCGCGACATCGAAAATCTCCTTTATGCAGTTCGTTGGTGAGATGACCTCGACGCCACCCAGTACTGGGGCGGGAGTTCGGGAGTATCGCCATAACTCGTATAACGGATGCTTTTCGAAGGTTGAGATAGATGGTTTCCGAAGGTTTCTTGGTTATGTGTTGAAGGATGGATGCAGCTGGATGTAGGATTTGCTAGCTTGGGTGAGATATTATGCTTCCCCTGTATCCCCAACACCTGATTGCATAACCGGAAAGTTTCGGGAGTTTCATAGGTGGGAATTCAAGTAGCCTTAGGATATCTTTCCAACAGATGTGTGATATGAAATTGGGGTTCGATGTCTAGTGGTTCGCCTATTCACGGTCGATTTTACAGTGGCCTCGTTGTGTCTTAAAGAGTCCTTGGCTATGCTGACTCGGGGACGCTTCGTATGTCATGTGCACTGCCTTGTACATGATGGTGCTGTATGGTCGAGCCCGTGTAGGTCCTACCACGAACACTTCGGGCGAAATTTCTATCATGTGTTTGTTCCGGCTTATTCCGCAAGCCAACCCTTGGTTTTATTTCGAGTTGTGGTATTCGTTCTTCTCCGACGTCATATGTTGATTCCATCCCTCGTTGATGTACCTCTTCTACCTGATTCTTCGTGGCTTCGCAATTTAGGAATATGTGACCACTTCAAGAGATGTGCATTCGTTCATTTTGTTCGGATGTGAAGACTTTATGTTGCAATTTTCATTCCGTTGGATTCACCTTCAATATTTCTCTATTTGTGTGCTAACGGTGGTCAACCTCTTCAGGATGGCTCCCGCTAAGAGCACCAGTCAGAACCAGAATCAAGATCCTCCGCCACCTCCGCCTCCTCCGGAAGCATGGCAAGCTGTGATGGCTGCTACTAATGCAAAAACTCAGCTGATCATGCAAATCATCCAAGAGCGGAATCAAAGCAGTCAAGCGAATTAAGGCAACAACCAGAACCAATTTGCAACTCTGAATCAGTTCCTCGCAAATGGTCCAAAGACGTTCAGCAACTGCGTTGAGGCTACCGATGCTGATGATTGGTTAGTCGATCTGGGCAAGCATTTTGAATGTAGCAACATCAGACCTGAAGATTTCGTCAAGTTCGCGTCTTTCCAGCTCAAGGATCAGGCCACAGAGTGGTTTCAGCAGTACCGGGATTCCAGAGGTGGACGTTTGATCACTTGGGATGATTTCCGTCATGATTTCCACACTCATCACATTCCTCAAAGTGTGACTGAAAGCAAACGTGAAGAATTCCGCAATCTGAAGCAAGGCTCTTTGTCTGTCTATGACTACAACAAGTTGTTCCAGAAGCTCGCCCGTTTTGCCAAGCAGGATGTTCCTGATGAGAAGAGCATGATCTATCAGTTCAGGGGTGGTCTTCATGAAGAAATTCAGCTCGCTCTTGTCCTCTTCGAGCCGCTGAGATACGATGAGTTCTACAACATGGCACTGATACAAGAGGCTGCTCAGCTAAGGTGTGATGCTTCCAGGAAGCGAGTCAGAGACACTACGTCTTCTTCCTCTACTCAAGTGGCCAAGCAGCAGAAGTATTGGCTTCCTCCTCCTCCGTTCCGTCAGCCGTATCAGCAGAAGAGCAAAGGTGGCAGTGGTTCATCCCACCCACCCAACCCAGGCTTTCAGAACAAGACTTCGTCTCAAGCTCCAAGATCGAGTGCTCCGTATCACCGTCCGCTCTCAGAGGTCATGTGCAACAAGTGCCAACAGAAGGGTCACTATGCCAACAAGTGTTTCAACCAGAGGCGTCTTCCTCCTCCTCCTCCTGTCAGATCGGCAAGTACAGCTGTGGTCAAGCATAATCCCAAGCACGCCAAGGTCAATATGGTGAATGCAGCTCAGGCAGAGGATTCGTCAGATGTGATCATGGGTAACCTTCCTGTTAATGATATTCCTGCAAAAGTTCTTTTTGACACAGGTGCATCGCATTGTTTCATTTCCAAACCTTTTGCATCAAAGTATGAGTGTGATTATCAGTATCTGCAAAGTGCCTTGCAAATTGTGTCACCGGGCAAGCAGATGACAGCTAACACCTGCGTTCCAGAGGTTACTATCACTTTGGGCGACTACAAGTTACTTTCTTCCCCAATTGTTCTTGGCGATTCTGATATTGATCTTATTCTTGGGATGGACTGGCTCTCTAAACACAAGGCTCACCTCGATTGTGCAGCAAGGCAGATTCAACTGACTCATTCGTCTGAAGATGTCATTGTCTTTGCTGCTCGGGATAATACCATCCGGTTGTTCTCTCTCAATGAAAAGGGCGAATTGGATGCTATTTCGCAGATTCCGGTTGTTTGTGAGTATCAAGATGTCTTCCCTGAAGAACTCCCAGGCATGCCTCCAAACCGGCCGGTTGAATTTGTTATTGAACTTGAGCCCAGTACGGAACCTGTGTGCAAACGGCCTTACAAGCTCGGCCCCGAAGAGTTGAAGGAGTTGAAGAAACAACTCGATGTGCAAGAAAGAATGGGTCTCATTCGGCCTAGTACTTCTCCGTGGGGTTGTGGTGTTCTTTTTGTGAAGAAGAAGGATGGTACGGACCGACTTTGTGTTGATTATCGTCCATTGAACAAGAAGACCATCAAGAACAAATACCCACTTCCCAACATTAATGAGCTGTTTGAACAACTCAAGGGTGCCCAAGTATTCTCCAAGCTTGACCTCCGTATGGGTTATCATCAAATTCGCATTCGTGAGCAAGATATTCCAAAGACGGCGTTCAGAACAAGCTATGGGTCATATGAATACACTGTTATGTCTTTTGGCCTCGCCAACGCTCCTCCGGCGTTCTCTCGCATGATGAACTTCATCTTCAACCCCTACACCAACGACTTTGTTTTGGTCTATCTCGACGACATCCTGGTTTTCTCGAAGAACAAGGAAGATCATGCCAAACACTTGCGTTTGGTTCTTGACAAGCTAAGGGAACATCAATTCTACGCCAAGTTCTCCAAGTGTGAGTTTTGGCTCGATGAGGTTCTTTATGTTGGTCATATTATCTCTGCCAAGGGCATTTCCGTGGATCCTGAGAAAGTGTCTGCAATCGTTAATTGGGAACCTCCTCAGAATGTGAAGCAACTCCGTAGCTTCCTCGGTCTTGCAAGTTACTGCCGAAGATTCGTTGAAAACTTCTCCAAGATCGCGAAGCCTCTCTCAAATCTTCTTCAGAAGCACGTCAAGTACGTTTGGTCTCCGGAGTGTGATATTGCTTTCAACGTCTTGAAAGAGAAATTGATCACTCCTCCAGTTCTAACTCCGCCTGATGAAACCAAGCCGTACGAGGTCTTTTGTGATGCCTCTCTCCAAGGTCTAGGTGTTGTACTGATGCAAGAGAAGAAAGTTGTTGCTTATACCTCTCGCCAGTTGAAGCCTAATAAGAAGAACTACCCCACTCATGATCTCGAGTTGGTGGCAGTTGTGCATGCATTGTTGACTTGGAGACATCTTCTCTTGGGAAGGAAAGTGGACATTTTCACTAATCACAAGAGTCTCAAGTACATCTTCACTCAGCCTAATCTCAACCTCAGGCAGACTCGATGGGTTGAAATGATTCAAGAGTACAATCCGAGTATCGAGTATACTCCAGGCAAGGCTAATGTGATTGCTGACGCTTTGAGCAGAAAAGCATATTGCAACAGCCTGATTCTCAAGCCTTATCAACCCGAGCTTTGTGAAGCTTTCCGCAAACTTAATCTGCAAGTTGTTCCTCAAGGTTTCCTCGCCAACCTTCAAGTTTCTCCTACCTTGGAAGACCAGATTCGCCAAGCCCAGCTTCTTGATGCTATGGTGAAAAAGGTGAAGATTGGTATTGCAAAGAGTCAGTCCAAGTACAAGTGCTACCGACTTGATGACAAGGACACTCTCTTCTTCGAGGATCGAATTGTGGTGCCCACAGGTGAACTTCGTAAAGTGATCATGAATGAGGCTCACAACTCTCTCCTCTCCATCCACCCTGGGAGCACGAAGATGTATCAAGATCTGAAGCAAACTTATTGGTGGACTCAAATGAAGCGCGAGATCGCTCAATTCGTGAATGAATGTGATGTCTGCAGAAGAGTGAAAGCAGAACACCAGAGGCCAGTAGGTCTCCTCCAACCTCTCGCCATTCCAGAATGGAAGTTTGACCACATTGAAATGGACTTCGTGACTGGGTTTCCAAAGTCCAAGCGTGGCAATGATGCTATATTCGTTGTCATCGACAAGCTCACCAAAGTGGCTCATTTCCTGCCTATCAAAGAGTCAATCACTGCAGCTCAATTGGCGGAGCTCTACACCTCTCGAATTGTCTCTCTGCACGGTATTCCTCAAGTGATATCTTCAGACCGTGGCAGCATCTTTACCTCCAAGTTTTGGGATTCTTTTCAGAAGGCCATGGGCACCAGCATTCGCTTCAGCACTGCTTTCCATCCTCAAACAAGCGGTCAAGTCGAGCGTGTCAACCAGATTCTTGAAGATATGCTCAGGTCTTGTGTTATCTCCTTCGGCATGAAGTGGGAGGATTGCCTTCCTTATGCTGAATTCTCGTACAACAACAGTTTCCAAGCAAGTTCCGGCAAGGCCCCGTTTGAAATTTTGTATGGTAGGAAGTGCCGTACACCTCTCAACTGGTCTGAAACCGGTGAACGTCAGCTGCTGGGTAATGACCTGATCACAGAGGCAGAAGAAATGTGCAAGGTCATTCGTGATAACCTCAAAGCAGCCCAATCTCGCCAGAAGAGCTACTATGATAGTAAGCACCATGATTTGGCCTTCGAGATCGGAGATCATGTCTACCTCCGCGTCTCTCCTATGAAAGGGACTCGACGATTCGGTATCAAAGGGAAGCTTGCCCCCAGATACGTCGGGCCTTTCAAGATCGTCAGCAAGAGAGGCGACCTCGCCTATCAACTCGAGCTTCCTGCAAACTTTGCCAATGTTCATGATGTGTTCCACGTCTCGCAACTCCGTAAGTGCTTCAAGACGCCTGAGCGCACTGTCAACTTCGAGGACATTGAGCTCCAAGAAGATCTCTCTTACCGTGAGCACCCAGTTGCAATCCTTGAAGAGACTGAACGCAAAACTCGCAACAAGTCAATCAAATTTCTCAAAGTCAAGTAGTCACACCATTCCGATCGTGAAGCTACCTGGGAACGCGAGGATCACCTCCGTTCTGAGTACCCGGAGTTCTTCCAGTCCTAGATCTCGGGACGAGATCTTTTCGTAGTGGTGGAGTGTTGTAACGCCCCATATGTAACCTTCCCGAATTGTACTCCAACTCTTGTCGTTTCCGGCATTAAGTTATATTTAATTCTCGGGTTCGGGTCTTTGTCTCCGTGTGTTGTTTTTGTTTTTCGTGCATCTCATATCATGTCGTCACGTGCATTGCATTTGCATACATGTTCATCTCATGCATTCGAGCATTTTCCCCATTGTCCGTTTTGCATTCCGGCGCTTCGTTCTCCTCCGGTGGTCATTTCTAGCTTTCTTTCGTGTGTGGGGACTAAACATTTCCGGACTGGACCGAGACTTGCCATGCAGCCTTGGTTTACTATCGGTAGACCGCCTGTCAAGTTTCGGGTCATTTGGACTTCGTTTGATACTCCAATGGTTAACCGAGGGACCGAAAAGGCATCGTGTGTGATGCAGCCCAACACCCCTCCAAGTTGGCCCAAAACCCACCAAACTCTGCTCCAACGTCTCGGTCGTTCGATCACGATCGTGTGGGCGAAAACCGCACCTCATTTGGACTCTCCTAGCTCCCTCTAGGTCTATAAATAGACCCCCTCCTCCAAATCCCGGATCCCCTCTCCAAACCCTAATTTTTTTTCCCAGATCCAGCTCCTCCTCCGCCGCCGGACAACGTCCGCGCGAGTCGGACGTGTCCGGTCCGTCCGCCGCACCATTCGCCCGCGCCTCCAGCCCGTGGGGCCCGGGACGGGCCCTCCCGGCCCACATCGCCCGCGCCGCCGCCCAGGGTGCCGCGCCGCCGACCCCGCCGTCTCGCCCAACTCCGGTGGCCGGAGCTCCCGCGCCGCCGCGCGCCATCAGCCGGCCGGAGCTCCACGCTGGCCCGCCGCGGGCCGCCCTCGCCAGCCCCGCCGCGGCCGCCCTCGCCGCACCGGTCGCCGCCGCCACCGAATCCGGGCGACCGCGCCCCGCTCCGGCCTTCCCCGCACTACGGCGGCCCCGGCGCCCTCCTTCCTCGCCGGCGTCGTACGTGGAGTCCGGCGAGCTACAATGCCGTGAACAGTAGATCTCAGATCCAAACCCCCCATTGACTTTTGTCCAGAACCCTAGATTTTTCTTGCTACTTTGACCTGCCATATCTTTGCATCCGTAGCTCTGATTTGGGCATATGTTATATAAAAATCTTCGCCTCGACGAGTACATCATTTAATTCCATTGCATCATTTGCATTTGAGGTCATCTTGGTGCCCAAAATGCTGTTGGAAGGAGGCATCATGAGTTAAATTGCAGATCCGTTAGTTCAACATGCACTTTTGTCATTGTTGCCATGTTTAATCCGTGCATGATATGCCTGTGCCCCTTTGGGATGAATTGTTAAGCATGTTGTCTTATTTCCAGAGGTGCCTCCCATGAATTTTTAGGATGTGTGTGTTGTCTTGTGCAAGCTTGCAAAGAGGGCTACCTGAGTTTACTGATTTCAGGGACATAGTGAAAATCACTAAGTCTGGGATGTTCTAGTTCACGATGCTATATGTCCAGCTTGTTTCCTAGTGATCCGTGCCTCTTTTGAGGATGATCAGTAAGGGTGTTTTGTTATGCTTTTTGTGCTTAATCCATCCATGTCTTTACTTGTTATGTTGGAGCACCCTAGGTTGACTCAATCAAGCTCAACTTTTGCATAGTTATTGTTTTGGGCAGATCGTGAACTCTTTTGCGATTTTGCCGGAGTTATTGCTAGTGATCCATGCATGCTATGCCATTGTTCTTGCCATGTCTAGCTAGCATTTTGTGCCTTCTTTATGGATATATGCTTGCCTTGCCATGACTTGCACCGTAGTGAGTGCATCGAGCTCGTTTACATGCCTCCATGAGTTAATATTTCAGCATGTCCCAGTTTTCACTAAGTCTGAAAACTGATTGTGTTTCATCGATGTTCGTGTGCTCGGTAGAGTATTTTTTGAACCCTTTTGGCCCCAGGTCATTTTGGGTGTTTTGCTAAGCTTGTTGAGTATCTCCATGCCATGCTCTTACTTGCCATGTTCAGGTTTTGCTTCATGTTGTTTTGCTGCTCCGAAGAGAGCATCGTGGTCTGAAATTTCAGACTAGCGTTAATTTCGCCAAGTCTGAAATCTGTTTTGCTTATTCAGTTTTGCCATGCTTGTTTGAAGCCCTTAATGGATGAATTTGCCTATGCCTCAGTCCTTGTAATTTGTTAAGCTTCTTGAGTACATCACTTCCATGCAATTTTTTTTCATGATTGGTGGCTGTAGCATGTTCATTTTGTTGCATTTAGGAGCCTACTTGATGTAAATCGCAGATCGGTTCGTTTAGTAAAACGCTTGCCATTTCCAAACCGTAGCTCCGATTGCCATGATCTTTATATCGTTTTCAGGGGATTTCTTCCCCTCTATCCAGTGGCACACTTGGTTTTCCAAGTTGAGGCCAGGTTCATGCATTTCCTGTCACATCTTGCATTTTGCATCCCGCATCATATCCCGCATAGCATATCATCTTTGCATGTTATTGGTTGCCCTTGCACGTGGTTGATTGTATCCTTGTTGCTTGTTTGTGTTGTTGGGTAGAGCCGGGAGACGAGTTCGCTAACGAGGAGCCCGTTGAGTTTGCTTTTGAGGATCCAGTCAATTCTGACAACTGTGCAGGCAAGATGATCACACCCTTGAAATCACTACTATCTTTGCTATGCTAGTTTGCTCGCTCTTTTGCTTTGCCAATGCTACGATGCCTACCACTTGCTTGTCAGCCTCCCAATTGCCATGATTGAGTCTCTAACCCACCTTTGTCCTAGCAAACCATTGATTGGCTATGTTACCACTTTGCTCAGCCCTTCTTATAGCGTTGTTAGTTGCAGGTGAAGATTGGAGCCGTTCCTTGTTGGAACACTTATTTACTTGTTGGGATATCATTATATTGCTATGTTATTTTTACTCATCTATATACTTGGTAAAGGGTGGAAGGCTCGGCCTCTCGCCTAGTGTTTTGTTCCACTCTTGCCGCCCTAGTTTCCGTCATATCGGTGTTATGTTCCCGGATTGTTGCGTCCCTTACGCGGTTGGGCTATAATGGGAACCCCTTGATAGTTCGCCTTGATTAAAGCTTGTCCAGCAATGCCCAACATTGGTTTTACCATTTGCCACCTACCTTTTTTTCCCTTGGGTTTCCGGAGCCCGAGGGTTATCTTTGTTTTAGCCCCCACGGGCCAGTGCTCCTCTGAGTGTTGGTCCGAACTAGAGTCCTGTGCAGCGCCCCCTCAGGGAAACTCGAGGTTTGGTTTTAGTTGTATGGAGCGCTCATCTGAGTGTGCCCTGAGACAGAGATATGTGCAGCTCCTATCGGGATTTGTCGGCACATTCGGGCGGTGTTGCTGGTCTTGTTTTAACCTGTCGAATCATCTTGTTGTACCGGGATACCGAGTCTGATCGGTGGGTCCTGGGTGGAAGTCTATTCCTTCGTTGACCGTGAGAGCTTGTTATGGGCTAAGTTGGGACCCCCCTGCAGGGATTGATCTTTCGAAAGCCGTGCCCGCGGTTATGGGCAGATGGGAATTTGTTAATGTCCGGTTGTAGATAACTTGAACCTTAAATAATTAAAATGAATCAACTGAGTGTGTTGCCGTGATGGCCTCTTCTCGGCGGAGTCCGGGAAGTGGACACGGCGTTGGAGTTATGTTTGCGTAGGCTGCTCTATATAGTTTTCCGCTCGTGCTTTGCCTTCTCTTCTCGCTCTCCTTTGCGAATAGGTTAGCCACCGTATATGCTAGTCGCTTGCTGCAGCTCCACTTTACATTACCCCCTTTCCTACCTATTAAGCTTAAATAGTCTTGATCGCGAGGGTGCGAGATTGCTGAGTCCTTGTGGCTCACAGATTACTATAACACCAGATGCAGGGACCGATGATACCTCTCCGGATGGCGCGCTCGAGCTGAAGTGGGAGTACGACGAGGACTCTCAGCGATACTATGTTTCTTTTCCGGATGATCAGTAGGGATGCCTATTCGGGGTTAGATTCAGGGCCTAGTCGCTTGTTGGGGGTCTTTTCTATTTTGGCGCCGTAGTCGGGCCATGAGTGATTGTATGATGGATGTTATTTATGTACTTTAATATGACGTGGCGAGTGTAAGCCAACTATGATACTATTTTCCCCTTTTATTATATATGTACATGGGTTGTGTAATGATTCCCGACTTGCGACATTGCTTTCAATGCGCCTATGTCTCTAAGTCGTGCCTCGACACGTGGGAGACATAGCCGCATCGAGGGCGTGACACAGCTTCACCGAGGTCTTTCATTGAAAAACTCTTATTCAAGTATCCCTTTATGCTATCCGGAAATTCTATATCATTTCCAATCAGTAATATGTCATCCACATATAATATCAGAAATGCTATAGAGCTCCCACTCACTTTCTTGTAAATACAGGCTTCTCCAAAAGTTTGTATAAAACCAAATGCTTTGATCACACTATCAAAGCATTTATTCCAACTCCGAGAGGCTTGCACTAGTCCATAAATGGATCGCTGGAGCTTGCACACTTTGTTAGATCCTTTTGGATCGAAAAAACCTTCCGGTTGCATCATATACAACTCTTCTTCCAGAAATCCATTCAGGAATGCAGTTTTGACATCCATCTGCCAAATTTCATAATCATAAAATGCGGCAATTGCTAACATGATTCTGACAGACTTAAGCATCGCTACGGGTGAGAAGGTCTCATCGTAGTCAACCCCTTGAACTTGTCGAAAACCTTTTGCGACAAGTCAAGCTTTGTAGACAGTAATATTACCGTCAGCGTCAGTCTTCTTCTTGAAGATCCATTTATTCTCAATTGCTTGCCGATCATCGGGCAAGTCAACCAAAGTCCATACTTTGTTCTCATACATGGATCCCATCTCAGATTTCATGGCTTCAAGCCATTTTGCGGAATCTGGGCTCACCATCGCTTCTTCATAGTTCGTAGGTTCATCGTGATCTAGTAGCATGATTTCCAGAACAGGATTACCATACCACTCTGGCGTGGATCTTACTCTGGTTGATCTATGAGGTTCAGTAGTATCTTGTCCTGAAGTTTCATGATCATTATCGTTAGCTTCCTCACTAATTGGTGTAGGTGTCGCAGAAACAGTTTTCTGTGATGTACTATTTTCCAATAAGGGAGCAGGTACAGTTACCTCGTCAAGTTCTGCTTTCCTCCCACTCACTTCTTTCGAGAGAAACTCCTTCTCTAGAAAGGATCCATTCTTCTCAACGAATGTCTTGCCTTCGGATCTGTGATAGAAGGTGTAACAATAGTCTCCTTTGGGTATCCTATGAAGACACATTTCTCCGATTTGGGTTCGAGCTTATCAGTTGAAGCTTTTTCACATAAGCATCGCAGCCCCAAACTTTAAGAAACGACAAGTTTGGTTTCTTGCCAAACCATAGTTCATAAGGTGTCGTCTCAACGGATTTTGATGGTGCCCTATTTAACGTGAATGCGGCCGTCTCTAAAGCATAACCCCAAAACGATAGCGGTAAATCAGTAAGAGACATCATAGATCGCACCATATCTAGTAAAGTACGATTACGACGTTCGGACACACCATTACGCTGTGGTGTTCCGGGTGGCGTGAGTTGCGAAACTATTCCGCATTGTTTCAAATGTATACCAAACTCGTAACTCAAATATTCTCCTCCACGATCAGATCGTAGAAACTTTATTTTCTTGTTACGATGATTTTCAACTTCACTCTGAAATTCTTTGAACTTTTCAAATGTTTCAGACTTATGTTTCATTAAGTAGATATATCCATATCTACTTAAGTCATCTGTGAAGGTGAGAAAATAACGATATCCGCCACGAGCCTCAATATTCATCGGTCCACATATATCTGTATGTATGATTTCCAACAAATCTGTTGCTCTCTCCATAGTACCGGAGAACGGTGTTTTGGTCATCTTGCCCATGAGGCACGGTTCGCAAGTACCAAGTGATTCATAATCAAGTGGTTCCAAAAGTCCATCAGTATGGAGTTTCTTCATGCGCTTTACACCGATATGACCTAAACGGCAGTGCCACAAATAAGTTGCACTATCATTATCAACTCTGCATCTTTTGGCTTCAATATTATGAATATGTGTGTTACTACTATCGAGATTCATCAAAAATAGACCACTCTTCAAAGGTGTATGACCATAAAAGATATTACTCATATAAATAGAGCAACCATTATTCTCTGATTTAAATGAATAACCGTCTCGCATTAAACAAGATCCAGATATAATGTTCATGCTCAACGCTGGCACCAAATAACAATTATTTAGGTCTAATATTAATCCCAAAGGTAGATGTAGAGGTAGCGTGCCGACCGCGATCACATCGACTTTGGAAGCGTTTCCCACGCACATTGTCACCTCGTCCTTTGCCAGTGTTCGCTTAATCCGTAGTCCCTGTTTCGAGTTGCAAATATTAGCAACAGAACCAGTATCAAATACCCAGGTGCTACTGCGAGCTCTAGTAAGGTACACATCAATAACATGTATATCACATATACCTTTGTTCACCTTGCCATCCTTCTTATCCGCCAAATACTTGGGGCAGTTCCGCTTCCAGTGACCAGTCTGCTTGCAGTAGAAGCACTCAGTTTCAGGCTTAGGTCCAGACTTGGGTTTCTTCTCTTGAGCAGCAACTTGCTTTCTGTTCTTCTTGAAGTTCCCCTTCTTCTTCCCTTTGCCCTTTTTCTTGAAACTAGTGGTCTTGTTGACCATCAACACTTGATGCTCCTTTTTGATTTCTACCTCCGCAGCTTTCAGCATTGCGAAGAGTTCGGGAATAGTCTTATTCATCCCTTGCATATTATAGTTCATCACGAAGCTCTTGTAGCTTGGTGGTAGTGATTGGAGAATTCTGTTAATGACGCAATCATCTGGAAGATTAACTCCCATCTGAATTAAGTGATTATTATACCCAGACATTTTGAGTATATGCTCACTGACAGAACTGTTCTCCTCCATCTTGCAGCTATAGAACTTATTGGAGACTTCATATCTCTCAATCCGGGCATTTGCTTGAAATATTAACTTCAACTCCTGGAACATCTCATATGCTCCATGATGTTCAAAACGTCGTTGAAGTCCCGATTCTAAGCCGTAAAGCATGGCACACTGAACTATCGAGTAGTCATCAGCTTTGCTCTGCCAGACATCCATAACATCTGGTGTTACTCCAGCAGCAGGCCTGGCACCCAACGGTGCTTCCAGGACGTAATTCTTCTATGCAGCAATGAGGATAATCCTCAAGTTACGGACCCAGTCCGTGTAATTGCTACCATCATCTTTCAACTTTGCTTTCTCAAGGAACGCATTAAAATTCAATGGAACAACAGCATGGGCCATCTATCTACAATCAAACATACATAAGCAAGATACTATCAGGTACTAAGTTCATGATAAATTTAAGTTCAATTAATCATATTACTTAAGAACTCCCACTTAGATAGACATCCCTCTAATCTTCTAAGTGATCACGTGATCCAAATCAACTAAACCATAACCGATCATCATGTGAAATGGAGTAGTTTTCAATGGTGAACATCACTATGTTGATCATATCTACTATATGACTCACGCTCGATCTTTCGATCTTAGTGTTCCGAGGCCATATCTGCATATGCTAGGCTCGTCAAGTTTAACCTGGGTATTCTGCGTGTGCAAAACTGGCTTGCACCCGCTGTAGATGGACGTAGAGCTTATCACACCCGATCATCACGTGGTGTCTGGGCACGATGAACTTTGGCAACGGTGCATACTCAGGGAGAACACTTTTATCTTGATAATTTAGTGAGAGATCATCTTATAGTTCTACCGTCAATCAAAGCAAGATAAGATGCATAAAAGATAAACATCACATGCAATCAATATAAGTGATATGATATGGCCATCATCATCTTGTGCTTATGATCTCCATCTCCGAAGCACCGTCATGATCACCATCGTCACCGGCGCGACACCTTGATCTCCATCATAGCATCGTTGTCGTCTCGCCAATCTTATGCTTCCACGACTATCGCTACCGCTTAGTGATAAAGTAAAGAATTACAGCGTGATTGCATTGCATACAATAAAGCGACAACCATATGGCTCCTGCCAGTTGCCGATAACTCGGTTACAAAACATGATCATCTTATACAATAAAATTCAGCATCATGTCTTGACCATGTCACATCACAACATGCCCTGCAAAAACAAGTTAGACGTCTTCTACTTTGTTGTTGCAAGTTTTACGTGGCTGCTACGGGCTTAAGCAAGAACCAATCTTACCTACGCATCAAAACCACAACAATAGTTTGTCAAGTTGGTGTTGTTTTAACCTTCGCAAAGACCGGGCGTAGCCACACTCAGTTCAACTAAAGTTGGAGAAACTGTCACCCGCAAGCCACCTATGTGCAAAGCACGTCGGGAGAACCGGTCTCGCGTAAGCGTACGCGTAATGTCGGTCCGTGCCGCTTCGTCCAACAATACCGCCGAACCAAAGTATGACATGCTGGTAAGCAGTATGACTTATATCGCCCACAACTCACTTGTGTTCTACTCGTGCATATAACATCAACACATAAAACCTAGGCTCGGATGCCACTGTTGGGGAACGTAGTAATTTCAAAAAAATTCTTACACACACACAAGATCATGGTAATGCATAGCAACGAGAGGGGAGAGTGTGATCTACGTACCCTTGTAGATCGACAACGGAAGCATTTGGTTGATGTAGTCGTACGTCTCCACGGCCCGACCGATCAAGCACCGAAACTACGGCACCTCCGAGTTCTAGCACACGTTCAGCTCGATGACGATTCCCGGACTCCGATCCAGCAAAGTGTCGGGGAAGAGTTCCGTCAGCACGACGGCATGGTGACGATCTTGATGTACTATTGTCGCAGGGCTTCGCCTAAGCACTGCTACAATATTATCGAGGACTATGGTGGAAGGGGGCGCCGCACACGGCTAAGAATATGATCACGTGTGTCAACTTGTCTCTCTCTGGGGTGCCCCTGCCTCCGTATATAAAGGTTCAACAGGGGGAGGCCGGCCGGCCATCATAGGGCGCGCCAGGAGGAGTCCTACTCCCTCCGGGAGTAGGACTTCTCCCCCAATCCTAGTTGGAATAGGATTCGCGAGGTGGGAAAAGAGGGAGAGAGAAGGAGGGGGCGCCGGCCCCCTCTCTCCTTGTCCTATTCGGACTAGGGGGGAGGGGCGCGCGGCCTAGCCCTGGCCGCCTCTCCTCTTCTTCCACTAAGGCCCACTAAGGCCCATATAGCTCCCGGGGGGTTCCGGTAACCTCCCGGTACTCCGGTAAAATCCCGATTTCACCCGGAACACTTCCGATATCCAAACATAGGCTTCCAATATATCAATCTTTATGTCTCGACCATTTCGAGACTCCTCGTCATGTCCGTGATCACATCCGGGACTCCGAACAACCTTCGGTACATCAAAACGTATAAACTCATAATATAACTGTCATCGAAACCTTAAGTGTGCGGACCCTACGGGTTCGAGAACAATGTAGACATGACCGAGACATGTCTCCGGTCAATAACCAATAGCGGGACCTGGATGCCCATATTGGCTCCTACATATTCTACGAAGATCTTTATCGGTCAGACCGCATAACAACATACGTTGTTCCCTTTGTCATAGGTATGTTACTTGCCCGAGATTCGATCGTCGGTATCCAATACCTAGTTCAATCTCATTACTGGCAAGTCTCTTTACTCATTCCGTAATACATCATCTCGCAACTAACTCATTAGTTGCATTGCTTGCAAGTCTTAAGTGATGTGCATTACCGAGAGGGCCCAGAGATACCTCTCCGACGATCGGAGTGACAAATCCTAATCTCGAAATACGTCAACCCAACATGTACCTTTGGAGACACCTGTAGAGCACCTTTTATAATCACCCAGTTACATTGTGACGTTTGGTAGAACACAAAGTGTTCCTCCGGCACACGGGAGTTACATAATCTCATAGTCATAGGAACATGTATAAGTCATGAAGAAAGCAATAGCAACATACTAAACGATTGGGTGCTAAGCTAATGGAATGGGTCATGTCAATCAAATCATTCAACTAATGATGTGATCCCGTTTAAGCAAATGACAACTCTTTGTCCATGGTTAGGAAACATAACCATCTTTGATTAACGAGCTAGTCAAGTAGAGGCATACTAGTGACACTTTGTTTGTCTATGTATTCACACATGTATTATGTTTCCGGTTAATACAATTCTAGCATGAATAATAAACTTTTATCATGATATAAGGAAATAAATAATAACTTTATTATTGCCTCTAGGGCATATTTCCTTCAGTGTCCACTATGTTCTGAGATTGATGTTGCTATGAATTTGCTATGCTTAAGGCTTGTCACTAGGGCCCGAGTGCCATGATATCAGATCTGAACCTATTATGTTTTCGTCAATATATGAGTGTTCTTGATCCTATCTTGCAAGTCTATAGTCACCTATTATGTGTTATGATCCGTTAACCCCGAAGTGACAATAATCGGGATACTTACCGGTGATGACCGTAGTTTGAGGAGTTCATGTATTCACTATGTGTTAATGCTTTGTTCCGGTTCTCTATTAAAAGGAGGCCTTAATATCCCTTAGTTTCTGTAAGGACCACGCTGCCACGGGAGGGTAGGACAAAAGATGTCATGCAAGTTCTTTTCCATAAGCACGTATGACTATATTCGGAATACATGCCTACATTATATCAATGAACTGGAGCTAGTTCTGTGTCACCCTAGGTTATGACTGTTACATGATGAACCGCATCCGGCATAATTCTCCATCACTGATCCATTGCCTATGAGCTTTCCATATATTGTTCTTCGCTTATTTACTTTCCCGTTGCTATTGCTATCATCACTACAAAATACCAAAAACATTACTTTTACTATTGTTACCTTTTGCTACCATTATCACTACTATCATATTACTTTTCAAATAAACACTTTGCTACAGATATTAAGTCTCCAGGTGTGGTTGAATTGACAACTCAGCTGCTAATACTTGAGAATATTCTTTGGCTCCCCTTGTGTCAAATCAATTAATTTGGGTTGAATACTCTACCCTCGAAAACTGTTGCGATCCCCTATACTTGTGGGTTATCAAGACTATTTTCTGGCGTCATTGCCGGGGAGCATAGCTCTATTCTTTGAGTCACTTGGGATATATATCTGCTTATCATTATGAAGAACTTGAGAGATCCAAAAACCAAGATCTATCCCTCAACTACAAGGGGAGGTAAGGAACTGCCATCTAGCTCTGCACTTGATTCACCTTCTGTTATGAGTAAGTTTGTGACACCTACACCTGCTTCTGCTATTCGTTCTGATATGTCTCATGTTATTGATGATGCCACTTCTGCTATGCATGATACTTATGATGAAACTACCTCTATGCCTGATACTACTATGCCACTTAGTGATTTTCTCGATGAACAACTTGCTAGGGCTAGAGAGATTGAAAATATTGAATCTGATGATACTAATGAAAGTGATGATGAAGAATCACTTGTTATTCCTAAGGGTTATGTCTTTGATCAAGAAGCTTCTTTAGCTATTTTAGCGTGCCAAAATAGAACTGAACTCAAAAGATTATTAGCTAAATGGAGTAAGCAATCTTTAAATGCTAGAATGAAACCTGACCCTGCTTTTGCTACTTCACCTATCTTTGTTACTGATAAGGATTATGAATTATCTGTTGATCCTGATATAATTACTTTGGTTGAATCTGATCCTTTTCATGGTTATAAATCTGAAACTGTTGTAGCACATCTTACTAAATTGAATGATATAGCTACCCTGTTCACTAAAGATGAGAGAACTCGTTACTTTTATATTCTTAAAATATTTCCGTTCTCATTAAAGGGTGATGCTAAGATATGGTTTAATTCTCTTGATCCTGGTTGTGTGCGTAGTCCCCAGGATATGATTTATTACTTCTCTGCTAAATATTTCCCTGCTCATAAGAAACAAGCTGCTTTAAGGGATATATATAATTTTGTGCAAATTGAAGAAGAGAGTCTCCCACAAGCTTGGGGGAGGCTTCTCCAATTACTTAATGCTTTTCCTGATCATCCTCTTAAGAAAAATGAAATACTTGATATCTTTTATAATGGACTAATCGATGCCTCCGGAGATTACCTAGATAGTTGTGTTGGTTCTGTTTTCAGGGAAAGAACACCTGATGAAGCTGAAATTCTATTGAATAATATGTTGACAAATGAAAATAATTGGACACCTCCAGAGCCAATTCCTGAGCCTATTCCTAAACCAACTCCGAAGAAGAGGGGTATTCTATTTCTCAGTCCTGAAGATATGCAAAAGGCAAAGAAATCTATGAAAGAAAAAGGTATTAAGGCTGAAGACGTTAAGAATTTACCTCCTATTGAAGAAATACATGGTCTTAATTTACCGCCTATTGAAGAAACATATAATCCAAATCCTTTACCTATTAAAGAAACTCATGGTCTTGATAACCCGACACAGGTAGTAAAGGTAAATTCTCTCTATAGATATGATAAAGCTGTAATCCCATTTACCAAATTTGCTAGCCCATGCTTAGATGAGTTTGATAAATTTATGGCTAAGCAAGAAGATTTTAATGCTTATTTTGGTAGACAATTGAAAAAAATTCGAATATGCTTGAACACTTGGGTGATTATATGGCTAATGTTAAAGGTGAACTTAAACTTATTAGTACACATGCTTGTAAGGTTACCCCTCAAGTAGAACAAGTACTTAAAGCTCAAAATGATTTGCTCAATGAATTGAATAGTAAGAATAATGATAATGCTGTTAGAGTTATGACTAGAACTGGTAGAATGACTCGGGAACCTTTGTATCCTGAAGGCCACCCTAAGAGAATTGAGCAAGATTCTCAGAGAAATAATATAGATGTACCTAGTTCTTCTAAAAAGAAGAAAAAGAAAAATGATAGGACTTTGCATGCTTCTAGTGATCCTATTGTTGAAACACCTGAGAATCCAAATGATATTTCTATTTCTGATGCTGAAACACAATCTGGTAGTGAACCTGGAACAAGTGATAATGTTAATGATAACATTCATGATGATGCCCAACCTAGTAATGATAATGATATAGAAATTGAACCTGTTGTTGATCTTGATAACCCACAATCAAAGAATCAACGTTATGATAAGAAAGATTTTGTTGCTAGGAAACATGGTAAAGAAAGAGAGCCTTGGGTTCAGAAACCCATGCCTTTTCCTCCCAAACCATCCAAGAAAAAGGATGATGAGGATTTTGAGCGCTTTACTAAAATGATTAGACCTATCTTTTTGCGTATGTGATTAACTGATTTCTTAAAACAAATCCTTATGCTATTATATGAAAGATATTATTACAAATAAAAGAAAGATGCCGGAAGCTGAAATTTCCACCATGCTTGCTAATTATACTTTTAAGGGTGGAATACCAAAGAAACTTGGAGATCCCGGTGTACCAACTATACCATTCTCCATTAAAAGAAACTATGTTAAAACTGCTTTATGTGATCTTGGAGCCAGTGTTAGTGTTATGCCTCTCTCTTTATATCGTAGACTTGATTTGAATAAGTTGACACCCACTGAAATATCTTTGCAAATGGCTGATAAATCAACTGCTATACCTATCGGTATTTGTGAGGATGTGCCTGTTGTAGTCGCAAACGTTACTATTTTAACGAACTTTGTTATTCTCGATATTCCCGAGGATGATAGTATGTCTATTATTCTTGGAAGACCCTTTTTGAATACTGCAGGGGCTGTTATTGATTGCACTAAAGGCAATGTCACTTTTCATGTTAATGGTAATGAGCATACGGTACACTTTCCGAGGAAACAACCTCAAGTTCATAGTATCAACTCTATTGGAAAAATGCCATCGATTATATATGGAGGTTTTGAATTTCCTCTTCCTACTGTCAAGAAGAAATATGATATTCTTATTATTGGGGATGTGCATATCCCCGTTGAGGTAACATAGTGTTATTCGAAATTTCTCCGGTTCATGTTATTCGGAATGAGTTCGTTAACAAGACTTGATCAACCTTGTTAGTGGATTCCTTTTGATGATCATGAGATGGATGAAACTAGAAGACACAACCTTCTATACCCTCCTTTTACTTTTTGTTATTTATATTAAATAAAATAAATATAAATATATTTTTTCTGTCTGTTATCTGATTATCCGTGCAATATAAAAATACCTCGAAAATAAAAGTCCTCCAAATGCCCTGAAATTTAAATATGATTTTTTCTAGAATATTTTAGGATTTATGGAACTGAGAACACACCAGGGGGTCAACCACCTGCCCACGAGGGTGGAGGGTGCGCCCACCCCTCTAAGGATTGCCCCCTGCCTCGTGGGCCCACGATGGCCCTCCTCCACTTATTCTTTCACCCATACACTTCATCTTCCTCCCACAAACACGAATAACCAGCTCAAACCTGAGTCCAAGCTCGTTTTGCTGCCATTTTCGATCTCCTTGCTCAAAGCACCTCTCACAAAACTGCTTGGGGAGATTGTTCCTTGGTATGTGACTCCTCCATTGGTCCAATTAGTTTTTGTTCTAGTGATTTATTCATTGCAAATTTTTGCTGCTTAGGTGACCCTGTTCTTGAGCTTGCATGTCAAATTTATATGGTCAAAAGTAGTTTTGATGCATGATATAGGCCCTAGGCACTTGTAGGAGTAGTTGCTATCAATATTATTGAGTTTGGTTTACTTTTATTTTGAAGTTTCTAAAAAATTTCAGAACTTTTCAGAGGAAGAAATATGCTTAGGGAAATGTTCCAAGGTGGTTCTTCAAGGAAGCAAGGACCCAGCCTTGCAATGCGTGATGCTGATGAAGAGCCACCAAGAGACGCTCCAGTGGGTCCTTGTGAGTGGCCGTCTGAGAACTTTATGGATCGAGCGGGAATTAAGGAAGAATTCAACGCATATTTGCGTAACGCTGATCTTGTGAGCTTCGAGGAAGAGAAGTGCAGCCAGTATCACTATCTCACCAGTACCTTTGTGAGGAGGTTTGAATTTTCAACTTCACGTAATTCTCCAACTATCCTGTTTGATCTTTATGATAAATCTTACACTATGGACTTAGAGGATTTTACCACTGCTTCAAACTTCCACAATGGGGTAGTATAAGGGATCCTCGCAAATCTGAATTTAGAGATTTTCTTGCTAGAATAACTGTGGGGGAATCTAGAGATATTACACAAGCTACCATAGGGAGCATTCACTTTCCTGCTATACATTATTTTGCTCTCTTCATAGGTAGATGCATTAATGGTAAATATGAGGCATGTCACATGTGTGTCCCTGATCTTAGTATTCTTAGGAGTGTTGTGTTAGGAGATAAATCATATAATTTGGGAGCCATTGTTGCATGTAGGTTGCATCTTAATAGATTTAATGGAGATTTCTTTGGTGGAATTTATGCAACCCGCATAGCTAATTTTCTTGGTATAGCCATACGCAAGATGATATTGAATTACCTCCTGCTTATCCAGATTTTAATGCTATGGTTCACCACCAGTTTGTCGAGAGGAACGAATCACCTCTCCAGTATCGACTAATCTTTGACAGAAGCTGTGCTGTCCGTATTACTCTCCCTGCTCCTACCTTCTTTGATTATCAGGAAAGAGGAGGATATACTATTACCAGAGAGGAGGCGGATGAGTACGAGAGGAGAGAGGAGGCCGCTCGTCGCCACGTTGCGGCTCAGCAGGCGATAGCTACTGCATCGCAGTACGACCCTAGCTACTATTATGGATATCCGCCAGGCCAGCCGTGGCCATAGACCAATTTAGGCCAACAGCCTAAGCTTGGGGGAGTACTTATTTCCCACTGACATTACATTTATGTTCACACACTCATTCCTAGGTGTCGGTGCTCATACTTTTTCATTGCATCATCCATGCTAGTTTATTTTCCTTTTTATGTTTTCTTCTTGTGTGTTTAATAAACCTTAAGAAAAACCAAAAAAATTTAGTTGTAACTTTTAGTTAGTTTAATTTCCATGCTTGTAGTAGTAATTAAAAAGAAAACCCAAAAAGATTTCATGTTCTTCTTTTTCTTGTTGGGAGCTTTCCCGTGTAAATAGTTTTATTTCTTTTCTTTTCTTTGGGGGTCGATAGGAGAAGACCATAATTAAATTGTTGAAGTGGCTCTTATATGCATTATTGTTGATCTGACAAAAGAGCCCATATTGCCTTGTCTTCTCCTGTTTATTGAATGCCTGCAGATTCCAGCTTAGTCCAATGCACGCACACTATTATTATTATTCACATCGTTCGGTCATGCAAGTGAAAGGCAATTATGACAATATATGATGGACTGGCTGAGATGAGAAAAACTGGTATGAACTCGACCTCTTTTGTTTTTGTAAATATGATTAGTTCATCGTTCCTCATTCATCCTATTATGAATAAACATGTTTGCAATAACAACTAGAGATCATAGTTTCTTATGCCATGCTTGATTAGCTATGAGTTATAATGGTTTACCTTATGTGCCAACATGCTATTAAAATGGTTATGATGTGGTATGATAGGGTGGTATCCTCCTCTGAATGATTTAAGTTACTTGACTTGGCACATGTTCACGCATGTAGTTGAAACAAAATCAACATAGCCTTCACAATATTTATGTTCATGGTGGATTATATCCTACTCATGCTTGCATTCGGTGATGATTAATTTTAATGCATGTTCATGACTGTTGTCGCTCTCTAGCTGGTCGCTTCCCAGTCTTTTGCTAGCCTTCACCTGTACTAAGCGGGAATACTGCTTGTGCATCCAAACTCCTTAAACCCCAAAGTTATTCCACATGAGTCCACTATACCTACCTATATACGGTATATACCTGCCGTTCCAAGTAAATTTGTATGTGCCAAACTCTAAACCTTCAAATAAATATCCTGTTTTGTATGCTCGAATAGCTCATGTATCAACTAGGGCTGTATGTATCTTCCATGTTAGGCAGGTTATTCTCAAGAGGAGTGGACTCCGCTCCTCACTCACGAGATAAATGGCTGGTCACCGGGATGCCCAGTCCCATGCTTTATGCAAACTAAATCAAAATAATTGCAAACAAAACTCCCCTTGGGACTCTTGTTAGTTGGAGGCACTCGTTGTTTCGAGCAAGCCATGGATTGATGCTTGTGGTGGAAGGGGGAGTATAAACTTTACCATTCTGTTTGGGAACCGCCTATAATGTGTGTAGCATGGAAGATATCGCCATCTCTTGGTTGTTATGTTGACAATAAAAGTATACCGCTCAAAATATTATTCACCTCTGTTTCAAAACCGAGCTCTGGCACCTCTACAAATCCCTGCTTCCCTCTAGGAAGGGCCTATCTATTTACTTTTATGCTGAGTCATCATCCTCTTATTAAAAACACCAATTGGAGAGCACCGTTGTCATTTGCATTCATTACTGTTAGTTTACATTGAGTATGACTTGACTGGATCTCTTCTACCATGAATTACAATGTCTAGTCAGTCCTTGGTCTTTAAAGGTGCTCTGCATTTATGTTTTGCGGTCTCAGAAAGGGCTAGCGAGATACCACCTTGTTATATCATATTATGATTGTTTTGAGAAAGTGTTGTCATCCGAGATTTATTATTATGGCTCACTAGTTGATTATGCTATTGATATGAGTAAGCTTGAGACCTATGTGTTATTGCAAATGTGGTTAGTTATAATCTTTGCCGAAAACTTGAATGCTGGCTTTACATATTTACAACAACAAGAGCAAACAGAGTTTGTAAAAGTTTTTCTTTATCACTTTCAGTTTGTCAACTCAATTGCTTGAGGACAAGCAAAGGTTTAAGCTTGGGGGAGTTGATACGTCTCCGTCGTATCTACTTTTCCAAACACTTTTGCCCTTGTTTTGGACTCTAACTTGCATGATTTGAATGGAACTAACCTAGACTGACGTTGTTTTCAGCAGAATTACCATGGTGTTATTTATGTGCAGGAGCAAACGTTCTCGGAATGACCTGAAACTTCACGGAGCCACTTTTTAGAAAATAAGAAAAATACCTGCCAAAGATGAAGGCCAGGGGGGCCACCGTCTCTCCACGAGGGTGGGGGCGCGCCTGCCCCCCTAGGGCACGCCCCCTACCTCGTGGGCCCCCTGTTGCCTCTCCGACTCCAACTCCACCTCCATATATTGAGTTTCGGGGAGAGAAAAATCAAGGAGAAGAAATCATCACGTTTTATGATACGGAGCCGCCGCCAAGCCCTAAAACCTCTCGGGAGGGCTGATCTGGAGTCCGTTCGGGGCTCCGGAGAGGGGAATCCGTCGCCATCGTCATCACCAACCATCCTCCATCACCAATTTCATGATGCTCACCGCCGTGCGTGAGTAATTCCATCATAGGCTTGCTGGATGGTGATGGGTTGGATAAGATCTATCATGTAATCGAGTTAGTTTTGTTAGGGTTTGATCCCTAGTGTCCTCTATGTTCTGAGATTGATGTTGCTATGACTTTGCTATGCTTAATGCTTGTCACCATCCAGTCAGTCCTTGGTCTTTAAAGGTGCTCTGCATTTATGTTTTGCGGTCTTAGAAAGGGCTAGCGAGATACCACCTTGTTATATCATATTATGATTGTTTTGAGAAAGTGTTGTCATCCGAGATTTATTATTATGGCTCGCTAGTTGATTATTCTATTGATATGAGTAAGCTTGAGACCTATGTGTTATTGCAAATGTGGTTAGTTATAATCTTTGCTGAAAACTTGAATGCTGGCTTTACATATTTACAACAACAAGAGCAAACAGAGTTTGTAAAAGTTTTCTTTATCACTTTTAGTTTGTCAACTGAATTGCTTGAGGACAAGCAAAGGTTTAAGCTTGGGGGAGTTGATACGTCTCCAACGTATCTACTTTTCCAAACACTTTTGCCCTTGTTTTGGACTCTAACTTGCATTATTTGAATGGAACTAACCTGGACTGACGTTGTTTTCAGCAGAATTACCATGGTGTTATTTATGTGCAGGAGCAAACGTTCTCGGAATGACCTGAAACTTCACGGAGCCACTTTTCAGAAAATAAGAAAAATACCTGCCAAAGATGAAGGCCAGGGGGGCCCACCGTCTCTCCATGAGGGTGGGGGCATGCCTGCCCCCCTAGGGCACGCCCCCTACCTCGTGGGCCCCCTGTTGCCTCTCCGACTCCAACTCCACCTCCATATATTGAGTTTCGAGGAGAAAAAAATCAAGGAGAAGAAATCATCGCGTTTTATGATACGGTGCCGCCGCCAAGCCCTAAAACCTCTCCGGAGGGCTGCTCTGGAGTCCGTTCGGGGCTCCGGAGAGGGGAATCCGTCGCCATCGTCATCACCAACCATCCTCCATCACCAATTTCATGATGCTCACCACCATGCGTGAGTAATTCCATCGTAGGCTTGCTGGATGGTGATGGGTTGGATAAGATCTATCATGTAATCGAGTTAGTTTTGTTAGGGTTTCATCCCTAGTGTCCTCTGTGTTCTGAGATTGATGTTGCTATGACTTTGCCATGCTTAATGCTTGTCACCATCTAGTCAGTCATTGGTCTTTAAAGGTCCTCTGCATTTATGTTTTGCGGTCTTAGAAAGGGCTAGCGAGATACCACCTTGTTATATCATATTATGATTGTTTTGAGAAAGTGTTGTCATCCGAGATTTATTATTATGGCTCACTAGTTGAGTATTCTATTGACATGAGTAAGCTTGAGACCTATGTGTTATTGCAAATGTGGTTAGTTATAATCTTTGCTGAAAACTTGAATGCTGGCTTTACATATTTAGAACAACAAGAGCAAACAGAGTTTGTAAAAGTTTTTCTTTATCACTTTCAGTTTGTTAACTAAATTGCTTGAGGACAAGCAAAGGTTTAAGCTTGGGGGAGTTGATACGTCTCCAACGTATCTACTTTTCCAAACACTTTTGCCCTTGTTTTGGACTCTAACTTGCATGATTTGAATGGAATTAACCTGGACAGACGCTGTTTTCAGCAGAATTACCATGGTGTTATTTATGTGCAGGAGCAAACATTCTCAGAATGACCTGAAACTTCATGGAGCCACTTTTCAGAAAATAAGAAAAATACCTGTGAAAGATGAAGGCCAGGGGGCCCACCGTCTCTCCACGAGGGTGGGGGCGCGCCTGCCCCCCTAGGGCACGCCCCCTACCTCGTGGGCCCCCTGTTGCCTCTCCGACTCCAACTCCACCTCCATATATTGAGTTTCGGGGAGAAAAAATCAAGGAGAAGAAATCATCGCGTTTTATGATACAGAGCCGCCGCCAAGCCCTAAAACCTCTCGGGAGGGCTGATCTGGAGTCCGTTCGGGGCTCCGGAGAGGGGAATCCGTCGCCATCGTCATCACCAACCCTCCTCCATCACCAATTTCATGATGCTCACCGCCGTGCGTGAGTAATTCCATCGTAGGCTTGCTGGATGGTTATGGGTTGGATAAGATCTATCATGTAATCGAGTTAGTCTTGTTATGGTTTGATCCCTAGTGTCCTCTATGTTCTGAGATTGATGTTGCTATGACTTTGCTATGCTTAATGCTTGTCACCATCCAGTCAGTCCTTGGTCTTTAAAGGTGCTCTGCATTTATGTTTTGCAATCTCAGAAAGGGCTAGCGAGATACCACCTTGTTATATCATATTATGATTGTTTTCAGAAAGTGTTGTCATCCGAGATTTATTATTATGGCTCGCTAGTTGATTATGCTATTGATATGAGTAAGCTTGAGACCTATGTGTTATTGCAAATGTGGTTAGTTATAATCTTTGCTAAAAACTTGAATGGTGGCTTTACATATTTACAACAACAAGAGCAAACAGAGTTTGTAAAAGTTTTTCTTTATCACTTTCAGTTTGTCAACTGAGTTGCTTGAGGACAAGAAAAGGTTTAAGCTTGGGGGATTTCAGACGTCTCCAACGTATCTACTTTCCCAAACACTTTTGCCCTTGTTTTGGACTCTAACTTGCATGATTTGAATGGAACTAACCTGGGCTGACGCTGTTTTCAGCAGAATTACCATGGTGTTATTTATGTGCAGGAGCAAACGTTCTCGGAATGACCTGAAACTTCACGGAGCCACTTTTCAGAAATTAAGAAAAATACCTACCAAAGATGAAGGCCAGGGGGCCCACCATCTCTCTACGAGGGTGGGGGCGCGCCTGCCCCCCTAGGGCACGCCCCCTACCTCGTGGGCCCCTTGTTGCCTCTCCAACTCCAACTCCACCTCCATATATTGAGTTTCGGGGAGAAAAAAAATCAAGGAGAAGAAATCGTCACGTTTTATGATACGGAGCCACCGCCAAGCCCTAAAACCTCTTGGGAGGGCTGATCTGGAGTCCGTTCGGGGCTCCGGAGAGGGGAATCTGTCGCCATCGTCATCACCAACCATCCTCCATCACCAATTTCATGATGCTCACCGCCGTGCGTGAGTAATTCCATCGTAGGCTTGTTGGATGGTGATGGGTTGGATAAGATCTATCATGTAATCGAGTTAGTTTTGTTAGGGTTTGATCCCTAGTGTCCTCTATGTTCTGAGATTGATGTTGCTATGACTTTGCTATGCTTAATGCTTGTCACTAGGGCCCGAGTGCCATGATTTCAGGTCTGAACCTATTATGTTTTCGTCAATATATGAGTGTTCTTGATCCTATCTTACAAGTTTATAGTCACCTATTATGTGTTATGATCCGTTAACCCCGAAGTGACAATAATCGGGATACTTACCGGTGATGACCGTAGTTTGAGGAGTTCATGTATTCACTATGTGTTAATGCTTTGTTCCGGATCTCTATTAAAAGGAGGCCTTAATATCCCTTAGTTTTCGTAAGGACCCCGCTGCCACGGGAGGGTGGGACAAAAGATGTCATGCAAGTTCTTTTCCATAAGCACGTATGACTATATTCGGAATACATGCCTACATTATATCAATGAACTGGAGCTAGTTCTATGTCACTCTAGGTTATGACTGTTACATGATGAACTACATCTGGCATAATTCTCCATCACTGATCCATTGCCTACGAGCTTTCCATATATCTTTGTTCGCTTATTTACTTTCCCGTTGCTATTGCTATCATCACTACAAAATACCAAAAATATTACTTTTACTACTGTTACCTTTTGCTACCGTTATCACTACTATCATATTACTTTGCTACTAAACACTTTGCTGCAGATATTAAGTTTCTAGGTGTGGTTGAATTGACAACTCAGCTGCTAATACTTGAGAATATTCTTTGGCTCCCCTTGTGTTGAATCAATAAATTTGGGTTGAATACTCTACCCTCGAAAACTGTTGCGATCCCCTATACTTGTGGGTTACCATACACCTAACTCTTTACATAGTACTATTACTAGTATAGTACGTACTGTAATTTATCAGCTAGATAAATTGGTACAATGCTATGAAGCTTCCAGCTTCTGTTTCATATATATTGCGTCCAAGGTTGCCCGTTGCAACATTTCATCAAATACAAAGGAGACTAACATGCATGCTATTGCATCTCAATGATTGACATATCATAGCCAATATGTACTCCCTCCATTCCAAAATAAGTGTCTAAACTTTATGCAATCATTGTACTACTACTAAAGTTGACATTATTTTGGAACAGAGACAACTAAAGAAAAAACGACACATGCAGTCCCTAGCCCTTGAACTATAAACCCTAACCAGGCTTTAATTTGCTGGCAATGTTGGAGCTTTCGAAGAAATGAAGTTTGCAACCCTTTGACCATCGGATCATGTTGTGCAGTTTCACCAAAATCAAGATGAGCATCCCTGTAGCAAACAAATTGAAGAACCATGATTAGAATAAGGTTACTGGGACTAGTTGATGAGACATAAGCTCATCACAAATACAGTATGTAGAAGCCAGTAGAGGTATGTGCGGGGCAAAGAAGTAGAGAAATATCCACATGGAGTGATGTGGGCAGCTGGAGCAGTGGTGCAAGCCGGCTGTAAAGGGAGTTGTACCTGATGAATGTCAGGACGTAGCTCAACCTAGAGGACGACGGCGGGAGGCGGCAATTGCCCACGTCACGGCAGTGAGCAAGGGACGAAGGCAACCTCACCGGCTTTGTGAGAGAGAACGGCGGGGACCCCTGATCGGGACGTGCCGACAGTGGGTTTTCGCCATCGGCGACAGCGACCGCATCTACAATAAGCATCCACCCCTTCCCCCGGCGGACGTGATCCGCCAGGATGTTAGAGATGTGGGCACAGTCGTTTTGTGCGAGAGAGTGTGAAGAGAGCAACCCCAGCAAGCAACCATGTAGGCTCGTCCTATAAGAGCGAGAAGAGAAGCAACACAACAGTCATGAAGCTAGAAGTGATCAAGAAGTGATCCTGAAACTACTTACGCACAAACATAACACAAGAACCGTGTTCACTTCCCGGACTCCATCGGAAAGAGAACATCATGGCTACACACGCGGTCGATGCATTTTAATTAAGTTAAGTGTCAAGTTCTCTACAACCGAATATTAACAAATTCCCATCTGCCACATAACTCTTGAAAGTTTATACCCTGCAGGGGTGTCCCAACTTAGCCCATCACAAGATCTCACGTTCAACGAAGGATATTCCTTCTCCCAGGAAGACCCGATCAGTATCGGAATCCCGGTTACAAGACATTTTGACAATGGTAAAACAAGACCAGCAAAGCCGCCCGATGTGCCGACAAATCCCGATAGGAGTCGCATGTATCTCGTTCTCAGGGCACACCGGATGGGCCAGACGTCGGGTTGGCATAGACCCTGGTTTCCCAGGAGGAGCCGAAAGCCAAGGTTGGACCAGCACTCAGAGGAGCACTGGCCCGGGGGGTGTAAATAAAGATGACCCTCGGGCTCCGGAAACCCAAGGGAAAAGGCTTAGGTTGTTAGGAAAATGTAAAACCAAGGTTGGGCCTTGCTGGAGGAGTTTTATTCAAGGCGAACTGTCAAGGGGTTCCCATAACACCCAACCGCGTAAGGAACGCAAAATTAAGGAACATAACACCGGTATGACGTAAATAGGGCGGCAAGAGTGGAACAAAACACTAGGCATAAGGCCGAGCCTTCCGCCATTTACCAAGTATGTAGATGCATTAATTAAAATAAGAGATATTGTGATATCCCAACATATCCATGTTCTAACATGGAAAAACCTTCAACTTCACCTGCAACTAGCAACGCTATAAGAGGGGCTGAGCAAAAGCAGTAACTTAGCCAAACAACGGTTTGCTAGGATGGTTGAAAAAGGATAGAGGCTATCATGGCAATTTGGGAGGCTTGATAAACAAGTGGTAGGTAGCATGACATAGCGGTAGAGCGAACAACTAGCAAGCAAAGATAGAAGTGATATCGAGGGTATGGTCATCTTGCCTGAGATCCCGCAAGGAAGAAGAGTGAGTCCAAGAAGAAGACAAACGGACGTAGTCGAACCGATCCTCGCAACTCCGGAACGAAACCGAAGCTAACGAGAGAAGCAACCCAGAAAGAAGCAAGCAACATAGTAAACAATCATCACATAAACATGGCATGATGCACAACCAAGTACGATGCATGTCTGGTTTAATGAGGCATGGCATGGCAAAGTGCAACAAACAACACTACAAGTTAAGTGGAGCTCAATATGCAACGAGTTGCATATTGACGAAACACCACATGACTTATTTAGTTCTCTCCCGTTTATGTACCCAACAAAATTAAATGTTATTAGACATGGCAAGGGGTGAAGCATATGAAAACTACCTATCTAGGCAAGTTTAAATGAGGCCGGAAATAACAAACACTAAATCCAGAAAATCCTCATATGCAATTTTATGGATTAGCTACTGTTCTGCCCTAAACCATATTTTAGAGTTGTTAAACATGCAAAGTAAGTACATCATGTTAATATATGCATTTTTTGTTGGGGAACATAGCAGAATTTTAAAATTTTCTACACATCACCAAGATCAATCTATGGAGTCATCTAGCAACGAGGGAGAGGGAGTGCATCTACATACCCTTGTAGATCGCGAGCGGAAGCGTTTAAGAGAACGGGGTTGATGGAGTCATACTCGTCGTGATCCAAATCACCGATGACCTAGCACCGAACGGACGGCACCTCCGCGTTCAACACACGTACGGTTAGGAAGACGTCTCCTCCTTCTTGATCCAGCAAGGGGGAAGCAACGGCATCTCGGCAGGGCTTTGCCAAGCTTTGCGAGAGGGAGAGGTGTCACGGGAGGGAGAGGGAGGCGCCAGGGGCTAGGGTGCGGCTGCCCTCCCTCCCCCCCCACTATATATAGGACCCCTAGGGGGGCGCCGGCCCTAGGAGATCCAATCTTCAAGGGGGGCGGCAGCCAAGGGGGGTGGCTTGCCCCCCAAGCCAAGTGGGGCGCCCCCACCCCTAGGGTTTCCAACCCTAGGCGCAGGGGGAGGCCCAAGGGGGGCGCACCAGCCCACTGGGGCTGGTTCCCCTCCCACTTCAGCCCATGGGGCCCTCCGGGATAGGTGGCCCCATCCCGTGATCAACCACTTGGTCACATTGAGCTCATTATGATGATGCATTACCGAGTGGGCCCAGAGATACCTCTCCGTCATACGGAGTGACAAATCCCAGTCTCGATTCGTGCCAACCCAACAGACACTTTCGGAGATACCCGTAGTGCACCTTTATAGTCACCCAGTTACGTTGTGACGTTTGGCACACCAAAAGCACTCCTACGGTATCCGGGAGTTCACAATCTCATGGTCTAAGGAAATGATACTTGACAGTTGGAAAAGCTCTAGCAAACGAACTACACGATCTTTAAGCTATGCTTAGGATTGGGTCTTGTCCATCACATCATTCTCCTAATGATGTGATCCCGTTATCAATGACATCCAATGTCCATAGTCAGGAAACCATGAATATCTTTTGATCAACGAGCTAGTCAACTAGAGGCTCAGTAGGGACGTGTTGTGGTCTATGTATTCACACATGTATTACGATTTCCGGATAACACAATTATAGCATGAACAATAGACAATTATCATGAACAAGGAAATATAATAATAACCATTTTATTATTGCCTCTAGGGCATATTTCCAACAGCCTCCCACTTGCACTAGAGTCAATAATCTAGTTACATTGTGATGAATCGAACACCCATAGAGTTCTGGTGTTGATCATGTTTTGCTCTAGGGAGAGGTTTAGTCAACAGATCTGCTACATTCAGGTCTGTATGTACTTTACAAATATCTATGTCTCCATTTTGAACACTTTCACGAATGGAGTTGAAGCGACGCTTGATATGCCTGGTCTTCCTATGAAACCTGGGCTCCTTGGCAAGGGCAATAGCTCCAGTGTTGTCACAGAAGAGAGTCATCGGGCCCGACGCATTGGGTATGACTCCTAGGTCGGTAATGAACTCCTTCACCCAGATTGCTTCTTGTGCTGCCTCCGAGGCTGCCATGTACTCTGCTTCACATGTAGATCCCGCCACAACGCTTTGCTTGCAACTGCACCAGCTTACTGCCCCACCATTCAAAATATACACGTATCCGGTTTGTGACTTGGAGTCATCCAGATCTGTGTCGAAGCTAGCATCGACGTAACCCTTTACGATGAGCTCTTCGTCACCTCCATAAACGAGAAACATATCCTTAGTCCTCTTCAGGTACTTCAGGATATTCTTGACCGCTGTCCGGTGTTCCATGCCGGGATTACTTTGGTACCTTACGACAAGGTTTACATCAGGTCTGGTACACAGCATAGCATACATGATAGACCCTATGGCCGAGGCATAGGGGACGACACTCATCTTTTCTCTATCTTCTGCCGTGGTCGGGCATTGAGCCGTGCTCAATCTCGTACCTTGCAATACAGGCAAGAACCCCTTCTTTGACTGATCCATATTGAACTTCTTCAATATCCTGTCAAGGTACGTACTCTGTGAAAGACCAATGAGGCATCTCGGTCTATCTCTATAGATCTTGATGCCTAATATGTAAGCAGCTTCTCCAAGATCCTTCATTGAAAAACACTTGTTCAAGTAGGCCTTTATGCTTTCCAAGAATTCTATATCATTTCCCATCAACAATATGTCATCCACATACAATATGAGAAATGCTACAGAGCTCCCACTCACTTTCTTGTAAATGCAGGCTTCTCCATAAGTCTGTGTAAACCCAAACGCTTTGATCATCTCATCAAAACGAATGTTCCAACTCCGAGATGCTTGCACCAGCCCATAGATCGAGCGTTGGAGCTTGCACACCTTGTCATCATTCTTAGGATCGACAAAACCTTCCGGCTGCATCATATACAATTCTTCCTTAAGGAAACCATTAACGAATGATGTTTTGACGTCCATTTGCCATATCTCATAATCATAGAATGCGGCAATTGCTAACATGATTTGGACGGACTTCAGCTTCGCTCCGGGTGAGAAAGTCTCATCATAGTCAACCCCTTGAACTTGTCGATAACCCTTAGCGACAAGCCGAGCTTTATAGATGGTTACATTACCATCCGTGTCTGTCTTCTTCTTAAAGATCCATTTATTTTCTATGGCTCGCCGATCATCGGGCAAGTCAGTCAAAGTCCATACTTCGTTTTCATACATGGATCCTATCTCGGATTTCATGGCTTCCAGCCATTTGTCGAAATCTGGGTCCGCCATCGCTTCTTCATAGTTCGAAGGTTCACCGTTGTCTAACAACATGATTTCCAAGACAGGGTTGCCGTACCACTCTGGTGCGGAACGTGTCCTTGTGGACCTATGAAGTTCAGTAGCAACTTGATCTGAAGTTTCATGATCATCATCATTAACTTCCTCTCTAGTCGGTGCAAGCACCTCAGGAACAATTTCCTGAGCTGTGCCACTCTCCGGTTCAAGAGGCAATACTTCATCAAGTTCTACTTTCCTCCCACTTACTTCTTTCGAGAGAAACTCTTTCTCTAGAAAGGATCCATTCTTGGCAAGAAAGATCTTGCCTTCGGATCTGAGGTAGAAGGTATACCCAATAGTTTCTTTAGGGTATCCTATGAAGACGCATTTTTCCGATTTGGGTTTGAGCTTTTCAGGTTGAAGTTTCTTGACATAAGCATCGCATCCCCAAACTTTTAGAAACGACAGCTTAGGTTTCTTCCCAAACCATAATTCATACGGTGTCGTCTCAACGGATTTCGACGAAGCCCTATTTAAAGTGAATGTGGCAGTCTCTAAAGCATAGCCCCAAAATGACAGCGGTAGATCGGTAAGAGACATCATAGATCGCACCATATCTAATAGAGTGCGATTACGATGTTCGGACACACCATTACGCTGAGGTGTTCCAGGCGGCATGAGTTGTGAAACTATTCCACATTTCCTTAAGTGCGTGCCAAATTCGTGACTCAAGTATTCTCCCCCATGATCTGATCACAAGAACTTGATTTTTGTGTCACGTTGATTCTCAACCTCACTCTGAAATTCCTTGAACTTTTCAAAGGTCTCAGACTTGTGTTTCATTAAGTAGACATACCCATATCTACTCAAGTCATCAGTGAGGGTGAGAACATAACGATAGCCACCGCGAGCCTCAACACTCATTGGACCGCACACATCAGTATGTATGATTTCCAATAAGTTGGTTGCTCGTCCATTGTTCATGAGAACGGAGTCTTGGTCATTTTACCCATGAGGCATGGTTCGCACGTGTCAAATGATTCGTAATCAAGAGACTCCAAAAGTCCATCTGCATGGAGCTTCATCATGCGTTTGACACCTATGTGACCAAGCCGGCAGTGCCACAAGTATGTGGGACTATCATTATCAACCTTACATCTTTTGGTATTCACACTATGAATATGTGTAACATTACACTCGAGATTCATTAAGAATAAACCATTCACCAGCGGAGCATGACCATAAAACATATCTCTCATATAAATAGAACAACCATTATTCTCGGATTTAAATGAGTAGCCATCTCGAATTAAACGAGATCTTGATACAATGTTCATGCTCAAAGCTGGCACTAAATAACAATTATTGAGGTTTAAAACTAATCCCGTAGGTAAATGTAGAGGTAGCGTGCCGATGGTGATCACATCGACCTTGGAACCATTCCCGACGCGCATCGTCACCTCGTCCTTCGCCAGTCTCCGCTTATTCCGCAGCTCCTGCTTTGAGTTACAAATGTGAGAAACCGCACCGGTATCAAATACCCAGGAGCTACTATGAGTACTGGGTACACATCAATTACATGTATATCACATATACCTTTAGTGTTGCCGGCCTTCTTGTCCGCTAAATATTTGGGGCAGTTCCGCTTCCAGTGACCACTTCCCTTGCAATAAAAACACTCAGTCTCGGGCTTGGGTCCATTCTTTGGCTTCTTCCCGGCAGCTTGCTTGCCGGGCGCGGCAACCCCCTTGCCGTCCTTCTTGAAGTTCTTCTTACCCTTGCCTTTCTTAAACTTAGTGGTTTTATTAACCATCAACACTTGATGTTCCTTTTTTATCTCCACCTCCGCTGATTTCAGCATTGAATATACCTCAGGAATGGTCTTTTCCATCCCCTGCATATTGAAGTTCATCACAAAGCTCTTGTAGCTCGGTGGAAGCGACTGAAGGATTCTGTCAATGACCGCGTCATCCGGGAGATTAACTCCCAGCTGAGTCAAGCGGTTATGCAACCTAGACATTTTGAGTATGTGCTCACTGACAGAACTATTTTCCTCCATCTTACAACTGAAGAGCTTGTCGGAGACTTCATATCTCTCAACCCGGGCATGAGCTTGGAAAACCATTTCAGCTCTTCGAACATCTCATATGCTCCGTGTTGCTCAAAATGCTTTTGGAGCCCCGGTTCTAAGCTGTAAAGCATGCCGCACGGAATGAGGGAGTAATCATCAGCACGTGACTGCCAAGCGTTCATAACGTCTTGGTTCTCTAGGATGGGTGCGTCACCTAGCGGTGCTTCTAGGACATAATCTTTCTTGGTAGCTATGAGGATGATCCTCAGGTTCCGGACCCAGTCCGTATAGTTGTTGCCATCATCTTTCAGCTTGGTTTTCTCTAGGAACGCGTTGAAGTTGAGGGCATCATTAGCGTGGGCCATTTGATCTACAAGACATAATGTAAAGATTTTAGACTAAGTTCATGATAATTAAGTTCATCTAATCAAATTATTCACTGAACTCCCACTCAGATAGACATCCCTCTAGTCATCTAAGTGAAACATGATCCGAGTCAACTAGGCCGTGTCCGATCATCACGTGAGACGGACTAGTTAACATCGGTGAACATCTTCATGTTGATCGTATCTTCTATACGACTCATGCTCGACCTTTCGGTCTTCCGTGTTCCGAGGCAATGTCTATACATGCTAGGCTCGTCAAGTCAACCTAAGTGTATTGCATGTGTAAATCTGGCTTACACCCGTTGTATTTGAACGTTAGAATCTATCACACCCGATCATCACGTGGTGCTTCGAAACAACGAACCTTCGCAACGGTGCACAGTTAGGGGGAACACTTTCTTGAAATTATTATGAGGGATCATCTTATTTAAGCTACCATCATTCTAAGAAAATAAGATGTAAAACATGATAAACATCACATGCAATCAAATAGTGACATGATATGGCAATTATCATTTGCTCCTTTTGATCTCCATCTTCGGGGCTCCATGATCATCGTTGTCACCGGCATGACACCATGATCTCCATCATCGTGTCTTCTTGAAGTTGTCTCATCATCTATTACTTCTACTACTATGGCTAACGCTTTAGCAATAAAGTAAAGTAATTACATGACGTTTATGTTGACACACATGTCATAAATAAATTAAGACAGCTCCTATGGCTCTTGCCGGTTGTCATACTCATCGACATGCAAGTCGTGATTCCTATTACAAGAACATGATCAATCTCATACATCACATATATCATTCATCACATCCTTTTGGCCATATCACATCACACGGCACATGCTGCAAAAACAAGTTAGACGTCCTCTAATTGTTGTTGCAAGTTTTTACGTGGCTGCTATAGGTTTCTAGCAAGAACGTTTCTTACCTACGCCAAAACCACAACGTGATATGCCAATTTCTATTTACCCTTCATAAGGACCCTTTCCATCGAATCCGATCCGACTAAAGTGGGAGAGACAGACACCCGCAAGCCACCTTATGCAACTAGTGCATGTCAATCAGTGGAACCAGTCTCACGTAAGCGTACGTGTAAGGTCGGTCCGAGCCGCTTCATCCCACGATGCCGCTGAATCAAGATAAGACTAGTAACAGCAAGTAAATTGACAATATCGACGCCCACAACTGCTTTGTGTTCTACTCGTGCATAGAAACTATGGATAGACCTAGCTCATGATGCCACTGTTGGGGAACGTAGCAGAATTTTAAAATTTTCTATGCATCACCAAGATCAATCTATGGAGTCATCTAGCAACGAGGGAGAGGGGAGTGCATCTACATACCCTTGTAGATTGCGAGCGGAAGCGTTCAAGAGAACGGGGTTGATGGAGTCGTACTCGTCGTGATCCAAATCACCGATGACCTAGCGCCGAACGGACGGCACCTCCGCGTTCAACACATGTACGGTTAGGAAGACGTCTCCTCCTTCTTGATCCAGCAAGGGGGAAGGAGACGTTGATGGAGATATAGCAGCACGACGGTGTGGTGGAAGCAACGGCGATCTCGGCAGGGCTTCGCCAAGCTTAGCGAGAGGGAGAGGTGTCACGGGAGGGAGAGGGAGGCGCCAGGGGCTAGGGTGCGGTTTCCCTCCCTCCCCCCACTATATATAGGACCCCTAGGGGGGCGTCGGCCCTAGGAGATCCAATCTCCAAGGGGGCGGCGGCCAAGGGGGGTGGCTTGCCCCCAAGCCAAGTGGGCGCCCCCACCCCTAGGGTTCCAACCCTAGGCGCAGGGGGAGGCCCAAGGGGGGGCGCACCAGCCCACTGAGGCTGGTTCCCCTCCCACTTCAGCCCATGCGGCCCTCCGGGATAGGTGGCCCCAGCCGGTGGACCCCTGGGACCCTTCCGGTGGTCCTGATACAATACCGATTACCCCCGAAACTTTCCCTATGGCCGAAACTTGACTTCGTATATATAAATCTTCACCTCCGGACCATTCCGGAACTCCTCGTGACGTCCGGGATCTCATTCGGGACTCCAAACAACTTTTGGGTTATCATATACTAATATCTCAACAACCCTAGCGTCATCGAACCTTAAGTGTGTAGACCCTACGGGTTCGGGAGACAAGCAAACATGACCGAGACGACTCTCTGGTCAATAACCAACATTGGGATCTGGATACCCATCTTGGCTCCCACATGCTCCTCGATGATCTCATCGGATGAACCACGATGTCGAGGATTCAATCAATTCCCTTTGCCAATCGGTACATTACTTGCCCGAGACTCGATCGTCGTTATCCCAATACCTTGTTCAGTCTCGTTACTAGCAAGTCACTTTACTCGTACCATAATGCATGATCCCGTGATCAACCACTTGGTCACATTGAGCTCATTATGATGATGCATTACTGAGTGGGCCCAGAGATACTTCTCCGTCATACGGAGTGACAAATCCCAGTCTCGATTCATGCCAACCCAACAGACACTTTCGAAGATACCTGTAGTGCACCTTTATAGTCACCCAATTACGTTGTGACGTTTGGCACACCCGAAGCACTCCTACGGTATCCGGGAGTTCACAATCTCATGGTCTAAGGAAATGATATATACTTGACATTTGGAAAAGCTCTATCAAACGAACTACACGATCTTTAAGCTATGCTTAGGATTGGGTCTTGTCCATCACATCATTCTCCTAATGATGTGATCCTGTTATCAATGCCATCCAATGTCCATAGTCAGGAAACCATGACTATCTTTTGATCAACGAGCTAGTCAACTAGAGGCTCACTAGGGATGTGTTGTGGTCTATGTATTCACACATGTATTAAGATTTTCGGATAACACAATTATAGCATGAACAATAGACAATTATCATGAACAAGGAAATATAATAATAAACATTTTATTATTGCCTCTAGGGCATATTTCCAACATTTTTCACCCCATTTACATATAAAGTTTGTTAAGTTTGGAGCTACGGTTGTTTAGTTATGAAATAAAGCATTTTAACATGTTATTGGAGCAAATTAATGCAAACAACAGTTTAAACATTTTAAACATAGATGAAAGTGGCATATTATGAAACTACACAAAATTCTAAGCATTTTTCATATATGACATGTTTCATTTGGATGCATGGTTCAAAATTTATTACTAATTCAAAATAGGGGAAGTTCTGTAAATATGCAATGCTCTCAGAATTTATCAAATCGCTGACAACAGGAAAAATGAACGGGCCGAAACTGAGACGGATTGTGTCACATCCTAGCTAGTCCATGCATTAGAGTGTGCATCATGTTTACTTTCATCAGAAACTTGAAATGGGGAAGGCAGAACCCCCAGCACCCCTTTTGAAATCAACTAGAGTTTACTAAAAATAATTTCAATGAACCTGAAATGCCCTTCTAAAATGTTCACCCTCTTTGCCTTGGGTTAGAACCTCTGGCAAAATTGGTGCACAATTTTCTAGGTCAACAGAAGGTCATTGATTTAAATCATAAATATTTGAATTTGGGCATTTAAATGCTATAAAATAATTCAAATGCTCAAATAATTCTGGAAATAAATGTTTGCTGTTAGGAATAATTCCAACAGAGCCCACAATTATTTTCAGGATTTCAGTAAGTGCTTAAGTATTTTAAATAAAGCCCTAAAGCTATAGAAAAATAGAAAAGGAAACAAAATCAAAAAAGGGGGAGAAAGAAGCCTACCTGGGCCTTACCTGGCTCGGCCCAGCCTACTGGCTCGGCCAGTCACCCCCTACCTCGCGCCAGGAGGCAGGGGCGCGTGCTCGCCATGCGCCGGCCACGCGTCGGCCACCTCCTGCTTCTGCCGACGCTGGGAGGCGCCCAGAGACGCCACGAGACCCCCTCGTCCCCCTCTCGTCCTCTCTCACTCTCCTCCTCGTCTCCCTCATCCTCTCCCGTGATGGCCGAGCGCGCCCCTCGCCGCCGATCGCCGTAGTCGCCACCACAGCCACTCCCTCGCCCCTCCGACGAGCCCATCAGCTCCGCCTCGACTCCCTCGTCCTCCCCACCGAGCCACGCTTCGCCGGAAGCCCTGCAACACCGCCTTCGCCCTCGTCTTCAACCTCGGGCATCCGAGATCGCCGGCGACCGTGCGCCCGCTCCGTTGCGTCCCCGAGCTCCCCAAGACCACTGCTGCACTCCCCGTGAGCTTTTCCTTCGATCCCCACCTTCCCCTTGCTCGTTTGCACCCTGTAGCCGCCGTTTCCATCGCACCCGAGAGCTCCCCGCCGCCGGCCATGTCGCCGCCGTGGCCACAGGCGCGTAAGCTTGAGTCCGAGCACGCCTTCGTCTTTTACGCGCTCCCAAGAACCTAACGCACCACTCCCCGCGCCTCGCCGTGCCCCGTAGCGTCGGGTTCAACCACGCCCGAACTCCGGCGACCGCCAAGGTCGTCGCCGGCGTTGTTTCCGGCCACCCCGAGCCCAACTACCACCACCAAACGACGCGGCTCGCTCCCCGCATTGCGTAGCACATCTCCGCCGTCGTTTTGGTCGCCTAAGGGCGTTTTCCGAAGCCCTCCGCCGTCCCGGGCCTCGCCGGCGTCGAGCCGCCGGCGAGTTGACCCAGTTTGACCCTTGGGTGGGCCCAGGTAGACCCCCCTGAGTCTATGACAGGTGGGGCCAGCCTGTTAACTAATTTAGGTTTAGTTTTAATTAATTTTAATTAAATTAGTCACTGACATGTGGGCCCAGGCCCCACTCACACCTAATTAGTGTTAATCTAATTCTGCTAATTAACTGAGAGGCTGACAGAAGGGGCCCACCAGTCAGGTTTGACCTGGGCTGGCGCCTTTGACCTACTGAGGTCAGCATGACGCAATGCTGACGCAGTAATTGAATTTCTGGATTTATTTTTATACAGGAAATTCCAGAAAATAATTCAAACTTCAAAAATTCATAGAAATTCAACCGTAACTCCAAATGAAATAATTTATATATGAAAAATTATCAGAAAAATTCAATCTATCCATCTGTAATGTTTTCATGCATGACAAAACAAGTTTACCTTGCTGTTTAGGCAGAATAAGGAAATGCACTATTAAGGCCATGTTTAATGAGCTAATATTTGAATCTTTGATTCAAATGAGTTCATCCCTTTCTATTCTAGCTTGCATTAGGCCAAGACACAATCATATTGCCATGTCATAGCATGCATCATATTGTTGCATATCGTCATGTGTTGATTATGTTCCGATGTGTTCTTCGTGGTAGGTCTTGCCTCCGAGGATATTCACGAGTATCCAACTGAAGGGCAGTATCCCGCTACCACTCCATCAGGCAAGCAACCCATTGATCATCCCGATACAAACCCATGTTCTTGCTTCTGCTCTTGTTTACTGCACTAAGACATCGCGATTCAAACTGCTGTGTGCTACGGTAGTTGAACCCTTATCCTCTGCATGACCTGTCATTGCCACAGTAACTAGATGAAACCCACTAGCATGTGTAGGAGTTGATTGAGCCATGTATGTGATTCCTACCTTGTTATGCCTGCTATGCTTAGAGTTGTGTCAGGTCTGGTTCATCTGGGTGATGGGCTAGAGTGAAATGCTTATGTCGGTAATATGAGGGATGTGTTGAACATGTTTGGTAAAGGTATCGATGAGAGGCCATGTAGGAGTACATGGTGGGTTGTTTCATTGAGGCCGTCCCTAAGAACTGAGATCTGTATGCGTGATTTAAGATTCAGCTACTACCACACATTGGGCCCTGAAATATGACCCCGCTCGACTTACTGACCCCTCTCGCCTCTGTCCAGGAGTTGCAACTAGTTTCTGGTGTTTGTAGGACATGTGTTGGCGGCCGTGCGTAGCGCTGGCCCTAGGGGTGGGCTATGTTGCGGTAGATACACCATGGCATGGTGTACCGAGTCACCCGTTTGGTGTCTCGGGAACCCTGTTCACATCGTTTGGGGCCGTTGAGGACACCCCGGCCGGATTTCCTTGCGGATGGAACCTGAATAGGCGATAAACCTGGACTAGAGACTTGTGAGGTTAGTTAGGTCGTGGTCTACACCCACGTCGATTTTTGCTTGAAGTCTGCCGAGCACATGTCGTGTGCAGACGCTAAGTGGTGGAAACATGTGTGACGAAGTACACCCCTGCAGGGTATAAAACTATTCGAATAGCCACGTCCGCGGTAAAGGACTACTTGGTTGCCTATACAATTCATAGACAAATTAATGGATACTACTAAAAGACTCAAGATAAGTGTGAGTACCAAGGATGGCCCTCTCGTAGGATGGCGAGGGAGGATCCCCGGTGGAGTATTGTGTTGGTGAGTAGTGGACTCGTGTGCGAAAACTATTTTACTAGAGAGGTTCTGTAAGATAGCTTAGCCAAGAGTCAAAGCTGGCTTGCTGCATCAACCCCACCACCTTCTTGAGAATAAGCATGTATAGTAGGTTCTGATGTAAGACTTGCTGAGTACCTTTGTACTCATGTTTGCTTATTTACTATTTTCAGACGACAGCTCTGCCCCCTCCGATGGGTTCTATGTAGACCTTGACGTCGACGAGTGACTAGCCACCCAGGTGGTGATCCCGGCCATGGAGGGCCTTATGTAGATAGACAGGCTTCGAGAAGCCTTCTTTCTTTCTAGAGTCTGTACTCAGACTAGTTGCTTCCGCATGTGCTTGTATGATTGTATGACTTGAGTGTCGGGTCATGTGACCCCTATCTGTATGAGCATGTTATGTATGGCTCCCTGGAGCCTTTAAATAAAGTACTTGAGTTGTAGAGTTTTGTTGTGATGCCATGTTGTATGTACTCATATCGGGCATATTGTGTGTATGATTGAAATGCTTGGTATGAGTGGGATCCGACAATCTAGTTGTTTATCCTTGGCAGCCTTTCTTATGGGGAAATGTAGTCTAGTGCTCCTCGAGCCATAGTAGTCCGCTACAGCCCGGTTCACCGAAGTCCTGCTAGCCCAGCACTACTGCTCAGGACACTTGACTGGCCGGCATGTGATTCACTTCGTTCCTATGTTTATCCCTTCGGGGAAATGTCACGCGGTGACTTCCGGAGTCCTGCCTAGCCTTCTACAGCCCGGGTTCCCCGGAGTCCTGTTAGCCCAGTGCTACAGCCCGGAATCACTCGCTGATGACTGACATGCTCGAATGTGATTCATGTATGCCTGTCTCCCTAGGTCTGTGCCGCTTTGGGTTCACCACTAGCCATGTCCGCCCGGGTTCTCTGTCATATGGATGCTAGCGACACTATCATATACGTGAGCCAAAAGGCGCAAACGGTCCCGGGTCATGGTAAGGCGACACCCATGGGATACCGTGCGTCAGGTCGCAAAGTGATATGAGGTGTTGCCGGCTAGATCGATGTGATTTGGAATCGGGGTCCTGACAGCGTTGGTATCAGAGCCAGACTGCATGTAGGTTCGTTGAGCCAAACTGGTCGATGTCGAGTCTAGAAATGCTTTAGTTATATGTAGGGGAATTGATTGTGGGAGGGAATGTAAGGTTCTTTTACTCCTTTACCTCATGCCCTCTGATCTGAGCCATTCTCTTCTCATTCAACGTGGGTTAAGGACTAGGCTCTCTTCTTCTATCAGGTTCACGTGTTACTAATCCGTAGTAGCTTATAGGATTATTGTTACAAGTCCTAGTTCAGTTTCTACTATTTTTAGTATGTTGCTATTTGTATCAGAACCTTGATATGATGTTGTTGAGCAGTATTGTGAACTGTTGTGGATGTCTCAAATCTTTTTCTGAGCATTTACAGCCGTTACGTTGTCCAATTTTCCCTAGAAATTCTAATGTCTTTGCATTGTGGTTGTGCTTTCAGATGGCCAACCGTGTTCATAACCAAGTGGTTCGCCTGACTAGGTGCCTCGACGTGCCCGGTCATACTGCTATGTTAGTCCGGGTCATGATCGAGACGGGTTACCGTTGGTATCCCGAATACACCATCGAAGAGCAGTTCCACGACTTTAATCAAAGCCAGTATTTCAGCACCGTCGGGATATTTCCTTCTTATCCTGGATCTACCGAGCCCCTTCACTGTTCCTATGGGCTCGGGGTTACCGTTGAGATGGCTGTGCAGGATGCTGCCTATTCCATGATGACCATCATGCGAGTCCGGACTGGTCTGCTTCGGAACACTGTTTTCCGTTACATGCCAGCTTCACTTCCGGGAGCGCAAGGGTATCTTCAGGCTATCTATGCTGACTCCACTCAGGAGGATTCATTAACTCGTACCACTGCTGAGATGCTCGAAGATAAGGACCGAGAGAATCGGGCCTTGAGGTTGGAGCTTTTTAATACTCGTGCTGATCATTGGGCCACATTGACTCGGTTTGCACCTGCGGTGCAAGCTGGATGTATCGATACAAGGGATCTGTATCCTGTGAGGTCTGCTTTGCCAGACGTGGTGGATTGGCGTGATGTGGGAGGCATCACCCCACCCCGTGGTCCCCGCAGGCCACCGTTTGTTGGTCCAAGACCCCATCCTAGCCCCTATGGTCCACAGGCCCCTCAGGACCGTCTGTTCCCGGATGGTCACGTTGAACTTCCAGGCTATGGAGGTGACTTCTATGAGGACTACTACGGAGCTGTCTAAGTTAGTAGTAGTACCACTAGTATTGTAGTAGTTGTATCTCCACTGTCCTGCGTGACTTGTGGAATATGACTTTGCGTGTAATCGATTCCGAAGGTGTAGACAAATAATGTATAGGAGCTTGGAATGCCTCCGATGAGATGTAACGTCTTTCATCATAGTTGTACTGTAGCCTGGGCTTGTACTAAACTATGTATGATGTGTATGACCGTTGGCATATATATGGCAGTTTTATATTACCATGACATACGGATGAACATCTCTGCATTTCGTGTTATCCATTACATTCTGCACTTCCTTGCTAAGTTTGAGTCATCCTTGTCTAAACCGTTGTCTTGTTTTCCCCTAGGATGGTCAACACCCGCAGCAACCCTGCTGCCCCGGAGCAGGGGGAAGCCAGTGCTGCTAGAGGTGAAAATCTGCCTCACCTGCCTTCTTTGGCCGAAGTAATGCTGGAGGCGGAAAGAAACAAGCGTGAGACCAACCGCCTGCTGGAGCGGATTGAGCAGAACACTACACGCCACCCGCGAAATGACTTGGTGTCAATCAATGACTTTATCAAGCTGTACCCACCAAAGTTTAACCATTCTGTCGAGCCCCTCGACGCGGATGACTGGCTTCGTAGCATCACCCACAAGCTACGTTCTGCCAACGTAGCCGAAGCCGACAAGGTTACCTATGCTGCCTATCACCTCGAAGGCCCTGCTAGCCATTGGTGGGAAAACTTCGAAGCTATGCGCCCGGTCGGTCAAATCACTACTTGGGCTGAATTCAGTGAGGCTTTCCGTGAGCATCACATTCCGGAAGGTCTCATGGATCGCAAGAGGGAGGAGTTCTGCAACTTCACCCAAGGGAGACTGACCGTGGATGCTTACAGTCATGAATTTGGGAACCTGGCACGTTATGCCCCTGAAGAGGTATCTACTGACGCTAAGAAGCAGGCAAGGTTCCGCAAGGGACTTAGCCCTGAGCTTCGCCGTGATCTCCATCTGCACGAGTGCACATCCTTTCAGAAGTTGGTCAATAAAGCCATCAGTGCTGAGACAGGCCAGACTGATTATGACGCTTCACGCAAGCACTCCCGTGATTTTGGCTCTTCATCCGGCTCTGGAGCTCAGAAGCGCCGGGTGTGGATTCCAAGCACGGCACTGCCACCCAAGTTCATTCCGAGGCCATCCTTTGAGGCGCCTCGTCCCAACCAACAATTTGCACCGCCCAAGCCCTATGGTGGCCCCGCTGCTAATGCTGCTCCACGCCCCAATGTGGTGACATGCTTCAAGTGTGGAGAGCCGGGTCACTATAGCCGAGAGTGTCCCCAGAACAACAACCCCAATCAAACTAGAAAGTCTGTTGGCCGTGGTAAGCCAGCGGGAAAGACTTTCTACGCCAAGCCGGCCACCACTGCACGTGGCCATGTCAATTATGTTTCAGCCGAGGAGGCTCATGAGGATCCTAACGTCGTCCTTGGTACACTCCTTGTTAACTGCCATCCGGCATCTGTTCTTTTCGATACTGGAGCATCTCATTCATTCATATCCGAGAACTATGCTCGATTGCATAACACGACATTCTGTGACATGCCCACTTCCATGGTAATTCAAACTCCGGGTTCCAAATGGCAAACTTCTAGGGTAAGCCATGGGAACGAAATTCTTGTCGATAGACTTGTCTTCCTTGCATCCTTAATAGCTCTCAAGTCCTCCGACATAAACATCATCTTGGGTATGGACTGGATGTCAGCTCATTATGCTAAGATTGGCTGTGCCACTAGAACCGTTCAACTTACTCACCCATCGGGCAAGACAGGCAATGTCTTAACTCGAGTGGCCAAGCGCCAGCTTTACTCCCTAAATGCCAACCCTCTTCCAGACCTTGAGGATGTTCTGGTAGTCCGAGACTTTCCGGATGTCTTTCCAGAAGAACTGCCAGGTGTTCCACCTGACAGGGATGTCGAGTTTGTGATAGACCTTGTTCCAGGAACCGTTCCAATTTCTAGAAGACCCTATAAGATGGCACCCCTAGAACTAGCCGAGCTTAAGAACCAACTCGATGAGTCCTTGAACAAGGGTTTCATCCACCCCAGTTCCTCTCCTTGGGCTTGCCCCGTCCTCTTTGTCAAGAAGAAGGATGGAACGGATCGAATGGTTGTGGATTACCGACCTGTCAACTTGGTCACCATAAAGAACAAATACCCGCTTCCCAGGATCAACGATCTGTATGATCAGCTCGCTGGATCCTCAGTCTTTTCCAAGATGGATTTGAGGTTGGGTTACCATCAAATCAAAATCAGAAACGGGGACATCCCCAAAACGGCCTTTGTTACTCGTTATGGCCAATACGAGTACACCGTTATGTCCTTCGGTTTAACCAATGCCCCAGCCACCTTCTCCCGGTTAATGAACTCGGTTTTCATGGAGTACTTGGATAAATTCGTCATAGTATACCTCGATGACATACTCATCTACTCCAAGAATGAAGAGGAACATGCCGAACATCTAAGGCTGGTATTGATGAAACTTCGAGAGCATCGCCTTTATGCCAAACTCTCTAAGTGTGAATTTTGGTTGCCAGAAGTGACCTATCTAGGCCATGTAATCTCTGGTAAGGGTATTGCTGTCAATCCCGAGCGAGTTCAAGCCGTCCTTGATTGGACTCCACCTGAGACGGTCAAGCAAGTTCGGAGCTTCCTTGGCTTAGCGAGCTATTGCCGCCACTTCATCGAAAATTTCTCCAAGGTTGCTAAACCTCTATCTGAACTCCTCAAGAAAGATAAAAAGTTCGAGTGGACTCCGCAGTGCGAGTTTAGCTTTGAGGAACTGAAAAGACGCCTGACATCTGCCCCCGTACTGGTACCACCAGACTTCTCCAAGGACTTTATTACCTATTGCGACGCCTCGCGACAAGGACTAGGTTGCATACTCAAGCAAGATCGTCAGGTAGTTGCCTATGCTTCACGGCAATTACACCCACATGAGGAAAATTATCCCACACATGATCTAGAGCTTGCAGCTGTAGTCCATGCACTTAAAACCTGGTGACATTACCTTCTTGGTAATCGTTGCGAGATCTTCACCGATCACCAAAGTTTGAAATATATCTTCACCCAACCAGATTTGAATCTCAGGCAAAGACGTTGGGTTGAGTTGATCTCGGATTACGACTTAGGAATAACTTACACCCCGGGCAAAGCCAATGTCATGGCTGATGCACTAAGTCGTAAGTCCTATTGTAACAACCTGATGTTACAACAAAGTCAACCACTTCTCCATGAGGAATTTCGTAAGCTTAATCTTCACATTGTTCCTCGAGGATTCCTATCCACCCTGGTGGTGAAACCTACCCTTATGGATCAAATCATAGCTGCCCAGAAGTGTGATAAGGGCATATCTCGGATTAAGGAAAACATCGCTAGAGGAGTTGCTAAATGTTTCTCCATGGATGAGCAAGGTGCTGTCTTCTTCGAGAACCGTCTGGTGGTTCCCAAGAAACAACATCTACGCCAGTTGATCCTTAAGGAAGCTCATGAATCCCCTCTCACCATTCATCCCGGTAGTACTAAAATGTATCAAGACCTACGCCAGAGGTTTTGGTGGACTAGGATGAAGAGAGAAATCGCTCAATACATTGCTAGCTGCGATGTTTGTCGTCGTGTTAAAGCAGAGCATCAACGGCCTGCTGGCACCCTTCAACCTTTGGCTATTCCTGAATGGAAATGGGATAAAATCAGTATGGATTTCATCACTGGGTTTCCCAGGACCAAGAGAGGGAATAATGCCATCTTCGTCATGATCGACCGACTTTCCAAAGTAGCCCATTTCCTACCTGTTCGTGAGAGTATCACCGCTAGCCAGCTAGCCGATTTATACATCTCCCGAATAGTGTATCTCCATGGTGTCCCATTGGAAATTAACTCAGACCGTGGGAGTCTCTTCACCTCTCGATTTTGGGAAAGTTTCCAAAATGCTATGGGAACTCATCTCTCCTCTAGCACCGCCTTCCATCCTCAATCAAGTGGTCAAGTAGAGCGAGTCAATCAAATTCTGGAGGATATGCTCCGAGCTTCTGTTATCTCGTCCGGAATGAGTTGGGAGAAATGCCTTCCATTCGTGGAGTTTGCTTATAACAATAGTTATCAAGCTAGTTTGGGCAAAGCTCCTTTCGAAGTTCTCTATGGACGAAAATGTCGAACGCCTCTTAACTGGTCAGAAACCGGGGAAAGACAACTCTTTGGCCCAGATATGATTCAGGAAGCAGAAGAGCAGGTTCGCGCTATTCGTGAGAATTTGAAAACAGCCCAATCTCGTCAAAAGAGTCAATATGATCGCAAACAAAAGGCTATGACTTATGAAGTCAACGAGAAGGCTTACCTTCGGGTTACTCCGTTAAAGGGAACCCATCGTTTCGGTATCAAAGGCAAATTGGCTCCTTGTTACATTAGACCCTTTCGCATTCTTGCCAAACAAGGAGAAGTTGCCTACCAATTGGAACTACCTCCGCATCTTTCCAGAGTTCACGATGTCTTCCACGTTTCGCAACTCGGGCGTTGCTTCGCGGATCCTATCCGTGGAGTGGACCACGAAACGCTTGATCTACAAGATAACCTCTCTTATCGGGAATATCCCGTTCGTATCCTTGATCAAGCCGAGCGTACCACTCAACGTCATAATATCAAGTTTCTCAAGGTTCAATGGTCACACCATTCCGAGAAAGAAGCCACTTCGGAAAGGGAGGATCGTCTTCGACTTGAGTACCCTACCTTCTTTCCAGAGGATCCTAAATCTCGGGACGAGATACTTTTGAGTGGGGATGAGTTGTCACACCCTAGCTAGTCCATGCATTAGAGTGTGCATCATGTTTACTTTCATCAGAAGCTTGAAATGGGGAAGGCAGAACCCCCAGCACCCCTTTTGAAATAAACTAGAGTTTACTAAAAATAATTTCAATGAACCTGAAATGCCCTTCTAAAATGTTCACCCTCTTTGCCTTGGGTTAGAACCTCTGGCAAAATTGGTGCACAATTTTCTAGGTCAACAGACGGTCATTGATTTAAATCATAAATATTTGAATTTGGGCATTTAAATGCTATAAAATAATTCAAATGCTCAAATAATTCTGGAAATAAATGTTTGCTGTTAGGAATAATTCCAACAGAGCCCACAATTATTTTCAGGATTTCAGTAAGTGCCTAAGTATTTTAAATAAAGCCCTAAAGCTACAGAAAAATAGAAAAGGAAACAAAATCAAAAAAAAGGGGGAGAAAGAAGCCCACCCGGGCCTTACCTGGCTCGGCCAGTCACCCCCTACCTCGCGCCAGGAGGCAGGGGCGCGTGCTCGCCGTGCGCCGGCCACACGCCGGCCACCTCCTGCTTCTGCCGACGCTGGGAGGCGCCCAGAGACGCCACGAGACCCCTCGTCCCCCTCTCGTCCTCTCTCACTCTCCCCCTCGTCTCCCTCATCCTCTCCCGCGATGGCCGAGCGCGCCCCTCGCCACCGATCGCCGTAGTCGCCACCACAGCCACTCCCTCGCCCCTCCGACGAGCCCATCAGCTCCGCCTCGACTCCCTCGTCCTCCCCACCGAGCCACGCTTCGCCGGAAGCCCTGCAACGCCGCCTTCACCCTCGTCTTCAACCTCGGGCATCCGAGATCGCCGGCGACCGTGCGCCCGCTCCGTTGCGTCCCCGAGCTCCCCAAGACCACTGTTGCACTCCCCGTGAGCTTCTCCTTCGATCCCCACCTTCCCCTTGCTCGTTTGCGCCCTGTAGCCGCCGTTTCCATCACACCCGAGAGCTCCCCGCCGCCGGCCATGTCGCCGCCGTGGCCACAGGCGCGTAAGCTCGAGTCCGAGCATGCCTTCGTCTTCTACGCGCTCCCAGGAACCTAACGCACCACTCCCCGCGCCTCGCTGTGCCCCGTAGCGTCGGGTTCAACCACGCCTGAACTCCGGTGACCGCCAAGGTCGTCGCCGGCGTCGTTTTCAGCCACCCCGAGCCCAACTACCGCCACCAAACGATGCGGCTCGCTCCCTGCATCGCGTAGCACATCTCCGCCGTCGTTTTGGTCGCCTGAGGGCGTTTTCTGAAGCCCTCCGCCGTCCCGGGCCTCGCCGGCGTCGAGCCGCCGGCGAGTTGACCCAGTTTGACCCTTGGGTGGGCCCAGGTAGACCCCCCTGAGTCTATGACAGGTTGGGCCAGCCTGTTAACTAATTTAGGTTTAGTTTTAATTAATTTTAATTAAATTAATCACTGACATGTGGGCCCAGGCCCCACTCATAGTTAATTAGTGTTAATCTAATTCTGCTAATTAACTAAGAGGCTGACAGAAGGGGCCCACCAGTCAGGTTTGACCTGGGCTGGCGCCTTTGACCTGCTGAGGTCAGCATGACACAATGCTGACGCAGTAATTGAATTTCTGGATTTATTTTTATACAGGAAATTCCAGAAAATAGTTCAAACTTCAAAAATTCATAGAAATTCAACCGTAACTCCAAATGAAATAATTTATATATGAAAAATTATCAGAAAAATTCAATCTATCCATCTGTAATGTTTTCATGCATGACAAAACAAGTTTACCTTGCTGTTTAGGCAGAATAAGGAAATGCACTATTAAGGCCATGTTTAATGAGCTAATATTTGAATCTTTGATTCAAATGAGTTCATCCCTTTCTATTCTAGCTTGCATTAGGCCAAGACACAATCATATTGCCATGTCATAGCATGCATCATATTGTTGCATATCGTCATGTGTTGATTATGTTCCGATGTGTTCTTCGTAGTAGGTCTTGCCTCCGAGGATATTCACGAGTATCCAACTGAAGGGCAGTATCCCGCTACCACTCCATCAGGCAAGCAACCCATTGATCATCCCGATACAAACCCATGTTCCCGTTTCTGCTCTTGTTTATTGCACTAAGACATCGCGATTCAAACTGCTGTGCGCTACGGTAGTTGAACCCTTATCCTCTGCATGACCTGTCATTGCCACAGTAACTAGATGAAACCCACTAGCATGTGTAGGAGTTGATTGAGCCATGTATGTGATTCCTACCTTGCTATGCTTAGAGTTGTGTTAGGTCTGGTTCATCTGGGTGATGGGCTAGAGTGAAATGCTTATGTCGGTAATATGAGGGATGTGTTGAACATGTTTGGTAAAGGTATCGATGAGAGGCCATGTAGGAGTACATGGTGGGTTGTTTCATTGAGGCCGTCCCTAAGAACTGAGATCTGTATGCGTGATTTAAGATTCAGCTACTACCACACATTGGGCCCTGAAATATGACCCCGCTCGACTTACTGACCCCTCTCACCTCTATCCAGGAGTTGCAACTAGTTTCTGGTGTTTGTAGGACATGTGTTGGCGGCCGTGCGTAGCGCTGACCCTAGGGGTGGGCTATGTTGCGGTAGATACACCATGGCACAGTGTACCGAGTCACCCGTTTGGTGTCTCGGGAACCCTGTTCACATCGTTTGGGGCCGTTGAGGACACCCCGGCCAGATTTCCTTGTGGATGGAACCTGAATAGGCGATAAACCTGGACTAGAGACTTGTGAGGTTAGTTAGGTCGTGGTCTACACCCACGTCGGTTTTCGCTTGAAGTCTGCCGAGCACATGTCGTGTGCAGACGCTAAGTGGTGGAAACATGTGTGACGAAGTACACCCCTGCAGGGTATAAAACTATTCGAATAGCCACGTCCGCGGTAAAGGACTACTTGGTTGCCTATACAATTCATAGACAAATTAATGGATACTACTAAAAGACTCAAGATAAGTGTGAGTACCGAGGATGGCCCTCTCGTAGGATGGCGAGGGAGGATCCCCGGTGGAGTATTGTGTTGGTGAGTAGTGGACTCGTGTGCGAAAACTATTTTACTAGAGAGGTTCCGTAGGATAGCTTAACCAAGAGTCAAAGCTGGCTTGCTGCATCAACCCCACCACCTTCTTGACAATAAGAATGTATAGTAGGTTCTGATGTAAGACTTGCTGAGTACCTTTGTACTCATGTTTGCTTATTTACTGTTTTCAGACGACAGCTCTGCCCCCTCTGATGGGTTCTATGTAGACCTTGACGTCGACGAGTGACTAGCCACCCAGGTGGTGATCCCGGCCATGGAGGGCCTTATGTAGATAGACAGGCTTCAAGAAGCCTTCTTTCTTTCTAGAGTCTGTACTCAGACTAGTTGCTTCCGCATGTGCTTGTATGATTGTATGACTTGAGTGTCGGGTCATGTGACCCCTATCTGTATGAACATGTTATGTATGGCTCCCTGGAGCCTTTAAATAAAGTACTTGAGTTGTAGAGTTTTGTTGTGATGCCATGTTGTATGTACTCATATCGGGCATATTGTGTGTATGATTGAAATGCTTGGTATGAGTGGGATCCGACAATCTAGTTGTTTATCCTTGGCAGCCTTTCTTATGGGGAAATGTAGTCTAGTGCTCCTCGAGCCATAGTAGTCCGCTACAGCCCGGTTCACCGGAGTCCTGCTCGCCCAGCACTACTGCTCAGGACACTTGACTGGCCGGCATGTGATTCACTTTGTTCCTATGTCTGTCCCTTCGGGGAAATGTCACGCGGTGACTTCCGGAGTCCTGCCTAGCTTGCTACAGCCTGGGTTCCTCGGAGTCCTATTAGCCCAGTGCTACAGCCCGGAATCACTCACTGATGACCGACATGCTCGAATGTGATTCATGTATGCCTGTCTCCATAGGTCTGTGCCGCTTTGGGTTCACGACTAGCCATGTCGGCCTGGGTTCTCTGTTATATGGATGCTAGCGACACTATCATATACGTGAGCCAAAAGGCGCAAACGGTCCCGGGCCATGGTAAGGCGACACCCGTGGGATACCGTGCGTGAGGCCGCAAAGTGATATGAGGTGTTGCCGGCTAGATCGATGTGATTTGGAATCGGGGTCCTGACAGACTGCGCCTCACCAGAGGGGCTCAGCCCAGGTTGGCGAGGCAGGCCAGCGGCCCGGTGGTTGCGTTGCTGGGCCTTCGGGGGAGTGTCAGCCCACGTGGGGTCGTCGGCATCCTCCCGAACAGGGACGAGGCTGGCGACGCCGGTGGAAGAGAAAGGCGCCCATGTGTGGCTTCCCAACGATCAAACGGCGAGGGGGCGAGGGAAATGACAGAGGAGGACGGGAGCAGGCGGATCTGGGCATGGGACCTCCGGATCCGGCGTCAGAGGTGGTCGGCGGCACTCGGGGTGACCGCTCCAGCGAGAAGATCCCAGTAATGGCGGCGTGCTCCTGTGGGCAGAGAGAGAGGCCTCGAGTGAGGGGAGGAGAGAAAAGAGAAGAAGGACGCGAGGTAGGGCTCTGGCTAGACCTGGGGGCGGCGGCGAGGCCCTCCGGTGGCCGGCATCGAGGTCGCCGAAGAGGCGCACAGGAAGGGCGGCATGCTCGGGTGCCCGGGGTGCGCGGGTGCCTGCGGGCTTTGGCGGCGCAACGTGGGCTTCCTCCGAGCCCAGATCTGGCCCGGGGCGGGCCTGTTGCGTGGTGTGGGAAGGTGGGAGGAGGCCAGGGGCGACGTGGCCGACTCTGGATGGCCAAAGCTGCGGCTGGCGGTGGCACTCGCTCGCTTGGAACTGCCAAGTGGCGGCGGCTGGATGGCCGGTGATGAAAACGAGGAGGGGGGACGGATGACTGCGGAATTTGACGAGGGGGTAGGAAGAAGGCCAAAAATGGACTAGGGGTGTCCATATATAGCAGGAGGAGCTAGGGTTGGGGGTTTTGCTCCGTTTTGGAGCCGTTCGATCGCCATCGGATGGTCCGGAGCGGAGGGGGTAGGTAGGTGGGCTAGATGGACTGTGTAGAGGGGCTTGGGCTGAGAGGAGAGGAAAGAAGACAGCCCGGCAACCGTTTCCGGAGACCGAAAATGTCCGACGTTTGACCGGCTATAATGCCGCTATAAGTTTAACGACTAGGCTATCAAACGAGCTCCGAATGCAATGAAACTTGGCAGGCGGCCTACCTACAACGTAATAAGACCGCATGCCAACTCTCATCCCATTCCGAGAACATTTTCCGGCCACTTATAAAATACTAATCCGGACATGCCGCGGGCGCGTGCGAGTGTGTCTGGGCTCAGAACGGACAACGGAAAGGACTAGGAGACCCGGACGGATGCAAGTTTTGAAAACATGATGATGCAATGCTCATGATGACATGGCAATATGCAACACGCAAGTGAATGACAATGCAACAATAGTGAATAACTGGAAGACACATGGCGCAACGGTCTCGGGGCGCTACAACACTCCACCACTACAAGAGGATCTCGTCCCGAGATCTAGGATGGCACCGGGGGAAACGAAAGAGGAAGGGGAAGAGGTAAAACTAAGTTGCTTCTTCGACAAATGAGTGAAAGCAAAGAACCTTGCGAGGTTGAACAAATTGAAAGAAAAATACAACAAAGATGAACAAAGTTTAAAACACTCCGTTAGAAAAGAGGAACAAGGAACATTACGGGAACCTTGTAGGTTGAAAGACATAAGAAAAAGGGTTGCAATGGACAAGAAGTACATGCAAGCACTCCGGTTAGAAGAGGAATGATAGACACAACACTCTGGTTAAAACAAGATAGAGAAGGAATAAGAATGATATAATTTGGACAACACTCTAACTGTAAATGGAAGGAATTCAACATGAACTTGACAAGATGAGAGATGCTTGATGAGATCAACAACACACTTCCTCCGGAATTATTGAAAGCATGGCACAAGGGGTAAGAAAGATTTCATACGGCACTCCGGTTGAGAAGGGAGGAAAAACTTGATAAGATGAGAGAACTTGAATGAAGGACACGACACTGTGGTTGAATGGATAAGCAAAAAGGAAACAACATGATCTTTGACAAAAATGGGATGATGATCGAAGAGAGCAACATCGCTATGCCTCTGGAATGAAAGAATAGAAGTTGAATCGTTGGAAAGAAAAGAATTGAGAAGAAAATGACAACTTCTGCCACAAATGAGGTTGGAAAACACCCTTCCAAGAAGGTTATAACAGAGTTGTTGGAAAACCACCAACAAAATGAAAAAGCTTGTAGTGGGCTTATGGAAAGATCCCAAAATTATGAGATGAAATTCTGCCACTAACGAAAACAATATATTGAATTGACATCAACAAGGAGATGAGAAGCTTATTTCACCAGAAGGATAAATGAAGAAATTGGGTCATTTATAAGCACCATAAATAGCAAAAATCCTTAGGGAAAGCTTTAGGTGAAATATAACCCAATATAACTCCAAAGAAGAGATTGATGGATCACAAAGGATCTCATGAACGAATTGAAAATGATGGGTTTAAAATATGTCATTCTGGACAACTTGTCAATCATGAAACACGAAGGGAAATTATCAACAATGACATAACACCACCTCAAAAGATAAGGTAGTAAAATTGCACTTCGGAATGCAAGATGAAGAATGCTTGAACTCCTCAAAACAAAACATGTGTTGAGCACCATGTTTATTTGAGAGTATAGCTTGGCGGATCTTAACTCCGAGAGAAAAATCTTGAAGAACAATTGAAGAATGAAAAGAATCCTTGATGAGCACCATGTTGAGTCTCCATGAAGAACTCCGGTAAATAAAAGGATGATAGAAAGAAAGAGAAGTTGAAAACACAAGGTGAAGCCTTGCGATGATTTGGATGGAGCTTCGCGACGATATAACCGAGAAAACTTAGAACTCCGGAAAAGAAAAGATGAAGCATCTCAAACCGAGAAATGTGACATGATGAACAACTCTGGAAAGAAGAAACTAGATCACTTGGATGAAACAAGAATAAGAGTTATGTTATGCTTATCCTTCATCATCTTAACTTGGTGACTAATAAAGGATTTTTGCACACCACTTATTCTCGTTGAAAAGGATAAAGGAGAGATATAGCACAACTTGGGAAGGACTTCAATGAACCACCGGTAGGATTCGGAAAGAACGAATGAATTGATATGGTAATGAAGGAAGAGAAATCTTGAACAAACCACCGTAAGAATTGAAAACGAATGAAGAAAAGAGAACGAATCACCGGGAGGAATTATAAAACGAATGAAGATACTTGAAGCAATTTAGATACAAGAGAAACGAAGAGATCATGAACTGACTAGAGAATACTTGAGCGATGCACCGGTAAGATTTGGAGAATGTGAGCTGAAAGCTGAAATGAATACTTCTGAGATGATGGGCTCCGGAGAATCAAACTGAAAAGACTCCTGAATTTCTCCGGATGAGTGAAAAGAATTCTCACAATTGAAAACAATTATGAGAGGATGGCATGAAGTTAGAACCATGAATCTTCACGAGAATGGACCAAGATTTTAGGAGAAATCTCTTGCTCGGTCTTCAAATGTTGAGAATGATGATGAGAACCACCATGACAAATGATGAGACACTCCGGAACAATGAAGAATAGAAATGTTGAACCAACGATGAAAAGAATTTGAAAGATCTTGGTGCAAGACATTTGACTGATGATAACTGTAAGTGCATCTAGTGCCACCCCTAGTTGGTTTTGGAGTATTGACGACAAGCCTAGTTGAGGGACTAATGTGTTTGTGAGAATTGTAGGATAACACAGGTAGAAGTCCCTCATTGATTCGGTTTAGCTACCAGAGATGACCCCCAAAAATGTACGAAGACATTGAAGACAATGGTGGTTCATGAAGACATTCGTGTCGAAGACAATGACATATGAAGACTCCCCATGAAGCTTTTGGAACTCGAAGACTTAGATCCTTCGTAGCTTTACTTTATTCATGTTGTGTCATAGGAACCACCGTACTGTTAAGTGGGGTCCAAGAAAACCAGTCAGGATGACTGAAGTGATGCCTAATTCAAATCCTATGTCTTCGAGTGAAGACAATAAGAGAAAATCTTGTCCAGAGTCAGACAAGTCAGCTTTACTTGCAGCCCAAGTAAAGTTGCCGTGAGAGTTCAAAATCCGACCATTAGTACACGTGTCAGTTCCTTAGTGACCCAGGGTCATTTCGGACAAATCAGGTCAGGGTTGCCAAGTGGCTATAAATAGTCCACCCCCACAACCATAAACGGTTGGCTGCTCAGATTTCAGTGCACGGCTTTTGTCGTTTGAGAGCAACCCACCTCGAAGCCTTTGAGAGAAAATCCTTAGTGAGGAGAAAAGCCCTAACCACCAGAGCCAGAGTAATTGGGCATCACTTAAGTCTTCTTGTCTGAGTGATCTAAAGACTTATTACACTTGAGGACTGTGCATCCTCCAGACGGTTAGGCGTCGCGTTCTGAGCATCCAAAAGGAATTGTGGATTGCCGGTGAACGAAGTCTGTGAAGGTTTGGGAGTCTACCTTGAAGACTTACCAGAGTGATTGGGCGGGGTCTGTGTGACCTTAGCTCAAGGAGAAAACGGTGAGGACTGGGTGTCCTGAGCTGCGTGTTCAGGACTGGGTGTCCGGGACTGTGTGTCCTTTGGTTTAAATACCTAGCCGCTCCAACCAGACGTACAGTTGTCACAGCAACTGGAACTGGTCCAACATATCATTGTCTTCAACGTGTCACTGGTTTCATCTTCACCTCCCTTTACTTACCAGTACACATTGTGAAGCTATTGCATGCCTGCTTAATCTTCTGTCTTCACAACCTGACTGTATGATCTGTTTGGCTTCATAACTTCTTCCAACCTGATCCTCATTACACTGAAGCTATTTGTCTCTGTGCTTTCACTGTACTGTATATTTGACTATGGCTTGCGTTGTGTAATCTACCTTCCGCTGCATAGTGATAGGCTTCAAGTCTGTTTGTCTTCATAACTTCCATGTTTTGAAGACTTTCTTAAAAATCGCCTATTCACCCCCCCTCTAGTCGATATAACGCACTTTCAATTGGTATCAGAGCAAGGTGCTCCCTTGTTCTGTGTGATTCGGTTTAACCACCTGGAGTTTTAGCTATGTCGACTGCAGGGATAATTAAAGTCTCCGCTGCGTGCCCCGTCTTCGATGGAACTGAATATCCCTACTGGAAGAATAAGATGCGCATGCATATTGAAGCCATTGACGTCGACCTATGGTATGTCGTCGAAAACGGCGTTCCCAAGGCTGGAGAAGGTGTCACTGCTGCTGATGTCAAGAAGTTCACTCAACTGGACTCCACTGCCAAGAATATTATCTGTGGTCATCTGACCAAGGGACAGTACGGCCGTGTGAGTGCCTTGAAGACATCCAAGCTGGTCTGGGACTGGCTCTCCAAGGTCAATGAAGGCATCTCAACCCAGAGAGATCAGAGAATCAGTGTTCTTCGCAATCTCTTCAACCGCTTCAAGCGAAATGACAATGAGAATGTCCAGCACACATTTGACCGGCTCACTGACATCACAAATGAGCTTCAAGCTCTCGGCGCCACTGAGATCACCAAACATGAAATCGTCAAGACGCTGCTAAGATCACTTGACAGTTCATTTGACATTCTAGCCCTGATGATTCAAGAACGTCCAGACTTCAAGACACTCGATCCGTCTGACATACTTGAGAGGCTCAACACACATGAGTTTCAGCTTTCTGAGAAAAGAGATATCTACGGTCCAAACTATGGGCGAACTCGTGCCTTGAAGGCAAAAGTTGTGTCATCATCTGAAGAGGAATCTGACAGCAGTTCTGATGATCCTGAAGACATTGGAAGGGAACTTGCAATGCTAGTGAAGAAGTTCCAGAAATTCACCAAGAAGAAAGGCTTCAGAAAGTCTTCACGATCAAGCTCAAGGAATGATGAAGCTTCTGCGCATGACTACAAGAGGAAAACTTGTCATAAATGCAAGAAAACTGGATACTTCATCTCTGAATGCCCACAGTGGGACAATGAGAACAGAAAGAAGAAGAAGAGCAAGGAATATGACTCTGACGATAAGAAGACGAAGAAATACTCAAAGTCTTCGTCCAAGTCTTCCTCAAAGTCTTCATCACACAAGAAGAGTTCATCTGGCAAGGCTCGTGCGTTTGTTGGCAAGGAAATGGATTCAGAGGAGGAGTCCGCTTCTGAGGAGGCAGAGGTGGAGTCTGAGGAGGAGTCTGATTCAGGCATTGCAAGTTTGGCTACAGCCTATGTCGCCAAGTCCATCTTCAACACTGAAGACAATGACTCCATCACCATCACCGATGCAAATGACAAGGACGACTCTACTCCCACCTACTGCTTCATGGCACGTGGTGCCAAGGTAAACACACGCACTACTCACTATCGAACATCTAGTGACGATGACTCTGATTGTGATTCAAAACCCAGTTACAAAACACTTGCTAAAATTGCAACTGAACAACAAAAGGCCATGGAACATATTCAAAAACTGTTAGACAGAAGCGATGATCTGTTGGGTGCTGAAATGACTCGTTCTGAATCCTTCATTGAAGACATAAAAAATCTTCATGTTAAGTATCAAGAACTCGAAGATCGTCTTGAGACTCTCTCAACTACTCATGAAAAGCTTTCCTATGATTATCTTCAGAAGAAGCAAGATCTTGAGAAGTTGAGAGCGGATCATGAAGATCTTCAAAAGGAAAACGAGTCACTTCGAGCCGAACAGATCAGTTCTGCTCAGGAAGGATTTGAACCACCATGCCTTAAATGCATTGAGCGTGATAATGCTATTTCTGTTGCTGAATGTTCCACTGCTACTGCTGTTGCAATATCTTCAACTGTTGAAGTGGTAACTAACCCCTCTGCTGAGGATACCACTGCTATTGCTGATGAAAATGCTAGGTTGAAGACATTGCTTGAAACAGGGATGTACAAAAGTCTCAAAGGACATCAGACACTATGTGATGTCCTCAAGAAGCAGATTCTGAACCGAAACCCTAGCAAAGAGGGTGTTGGGTTCGTGAGGAAAATTAATGCAGATGGCTCTTACTGGAAACCTGAGCAGTACCCCAAAACCACATGGGTTGCTGCAAAGGAATCCTCATCAGATCCATCCAATCTATCTGGCTTCACTTGTGCTAATCCAATTATCATCGATGAATCCTTTGATGCAAACTATAAACTGTTTAGGAATCAGAATGGTGAAGTATTTGCCAGGTACATTGGTACTAACTGCAGGAATGGACCTCCTATGAAGAAGATCTGGGTTCCAAAAACGTGTCTTGAGAATCTTCCTGTGAATGTCCTCATGACACCTCACGTGAAGAAGACAAACCTCAGACCAAAGGCTTCGTATGGTCCAAAGGGTTCATACAGGCAGAGGGCTCATCTGAGTTGCACTAACACAAATGCTTTGCAGGGAAACCATGCTCAGGCTTATGAGAGCGGTTCTTCAAACCGTCATTCTCATATGACCAAAAATTATTCTGCCTATTCTTATGAGTATTATTGCCCACCTGCTAGACTGTTTGCTAGGGCTCCAAAGCCAAAATTCTCAGATGCTGCACTTAGACTTATTGCTTCTAAGCCACCTTTGAAGATGTGGGTGGTTAAGAAAGCTTAACTCTCTTTTGTAGGGAAAGGTCTCCAGCTCAAAACCAAAATCTTCTGATGCTATTGCTGGGGACCTTAAAAAACTCGTGGGGCGCACGATCAAATGCCCGAATGGCATCACTATGTATCTCATATCTGAATCGCATGCTACTCTCCCTGCTTGTCCTAACCTGGATCTCAATTTTCATAATCCACTGGTTCGTCAAATGTTTTTGCTTCACAACACTCTTGGTGAAGCCTATCCCCCTAACTGCACTGTAGGGTACGACACCAGTAACTTCGGAGTCTTCAGTATGGATTATTGACAGCGGGTGTACAAATCACATGACTGGCAAGAGAAGTCTCTTTATGGACTCAACCTTACGTCCATCTGACAAGAGCCACATCACATTCGCTGACACTGGTAAAAGTAAAGTACTGGGTCTAGGTAGAGTTGCAATCTCAAAGGATCAACACATGGATAAAGTCATGTTTGTTGAATCCCTTGGCTTCAACTTAATGTCTGTCTCAATGCTTTGCGATTTAAACATGATTGTAATCTTTGGAAAATATCGCTGTCTGGTACTAATGGAATCTGACAAGTCTCTAGTGTTTGAAGGGTATCGAAAAGATGATTTGTACGTGGTAGATTTCTCAGCAGGGCCACAGCTTGCAGTTTGTCTTCTCGCAAAGGCTTCAGAATGCTGGCTTTGGCATCGAAGACTTGGGCATGCTGGCATGAGGAACCTCCACACCCTTGCTAAGAAGAAGCATGTCATAGGCATCGAGGGCGTCAAGTTCAAGAAAGATCACTTGTGCGGTGCCTGTGAAGCTGGGAAGATGACAAGGGCAAAACATCCTTCGAAGACAATCATGACCACTACTCAACCCTTTGAACTGCTTCACATGGATCTCTTCGGTCCTACCCACTACTCGACTTTCTCCACTACTACTTGCCTCTATGGATTCGTCATTGTTGATGATTACTCTAGATATACTTGGGTGCACATAATTCTTTACAAGACTGAAGTGCAGGATGTCTTCAGACGCTTCACAAATCGGACAATGAACAATTATGGCGCCAAGATAAAGCACATCAGAAGTGACAATGGCACAGAATTCAAGAACACCGGCCTTGACACATATCTTGATACATTGGGCATCACTCATGAATTCTCAGCTCCATACACGCCACAACAGAATGGCATCATCGAACGCAAGAACAGAACACTCATTGAGATGGCCAGAACAATGTTAGATGAGTCCAAGACACCAAGAAAATTCTGGACTGAAGCCATTGACACGGCATGCCATACTATCAACCGTGTATATCTTCACAAGCTGCTAAACAAGACATCTTATGAACTTCTGACTGGCAAGAAGCCAAATGTGAGTTACTTCAGAGTATTTGGATCGAGATGCTGGATCAAGGACCCTCACCACACCGCAAAATTTGCTCCAAAAGCACATGAGGGCTTCATGCTTGGATATGGAAAGGATTCGCACTCCTACAGAGTCTTCAATCTCTTTCACTACAAAGTGGTTGAAACAGTGGATGTGCGGTTTCATGAGACCAATGGGTCACAAAGAGAGCAATTACCAGATGTACTAGATGAAGTTCCAGCCAGTGAATCAATCAAGCTAATGGGAACTGGAGAAATTATACCTTCTGAAGCTCGTCCTGAAGAAGAACTTATCATCTCAGCACCTGATCCACATGAAGACAATGCTCAGCCTGAAGACATTCCTCCCCATGACAACGTAGATCAGCAAGAGCAAAGTCTTCGACCCCTACATCCTCGTGTTGCCAATGAAGTGCAAATTGACAGAATAATTGATAGCATCAATGCACCTGGTCCACTGACTCGTTCAAAGGCAACTCAACTGGCAAACTTTTGCGGACACTTCGCATTTGTTTCAATCATAGAACCCAAGAAAACTGATGAAGCCTTTATGGAACCTGAATGGATTCAAGCTATGCAAGAAGAGCTTCAACAATTTGAGCTGAACAATGTATGGGAGTTAGTTAAGCGTCCTGATCCACGGAAGCATAACATAATAGGCACCAAATGGATATACCGCAACAAGCAAGATGAGCATGGCCAAGTCGTCAGAAACAAGGCTCGTCTCGTTGCTCAAGGATATAGTGGAAGGCATCGACTTCGACGAAACATTTGCTCCTGTGGCCAGACTTGAAGCCATCCGTATACTGCTGGCCTATGCAAATCATCACAAAATAATCATGTATCAAATGGATGTAAAAAGTGCCTTCCTCAATGGCAAAATTGAAGAAGAAGTGTATGTTGCGCAACCACCTGGGTTTGAAGATCCAAAACATCCTGACATGGTGTACAAGCTCAAAAAGGCACTATATGGCCTCAAACAAGCCCCTCGGGCCTGGTATGATACACTCAAATACTTCCTGAAGAGCAAAGGCTTCATACCTGGTTCCCTGGATCCCACTCTCTTCACAAAGACATATGATGGTGAACTGTTTGTGTGCCAAATATACGTGGATGACATTATCTTCGGCTGCACCAATCAGAAGTACAGTGAGGAGTTCGGATATATGATGCAAGAGCAATATCAGATGTCTATGATGGGGGAGCTGAAATTCTTCCTCGGTCTTCAGATAAGGCAACAACGCAATGGCATCTTCATATCTCAAGAGAAATACCTCAAAGACTGCCTGAAGAAGTTCGGTATGCAAGATTGCAAAGGCTTCACAACACCAATGCCAGCCAAACATCATCTGGGTCCTGACGACAATGGTAAAGAGTTCGATCAAAAGGTATACCGCTCCATGATTGGTTCTTTGCTTTATTTATGTGCATCTAGGCCAGATATTATGCTCAGTGTTTGCATGTGTGCTCGGTTTCAAGCGGCACCAAAGGAGTCGCATCACTTAGCAGTGAAGCGAATTCTTCGATATTTGGCTCACACACCAACTCTAGGGTTATGGTATCCAAAGGGCTCAGAGTTTGATCTGGTTGGATTTTCGGACGCTGATTACGCTGGTGACAAGGTTGATCGGAAGTCCACATCAGGCACATGTCATTTCCTGGGCCGATCTCTTGTCTGTTGGTCTTCAAAGAAGCAGAACTGTGTATCTCTCTCCACTGCTGAATCTGAATACATTGCTGCTGGATCCTGCTGCGCTCAGCTTCTATGGATGAAGCAAACCCTCAAGGATTATGGCATTCATCTGAAGCAAGTGCCACTTTACTGTGACAACGAAAGCACCATCAAGATCGCCAACAACCCAGTTCAGCACTCGAAGACAAAGCACATTGAAATTCGTCATCATTTTCTCAGAGATCATGTTACAAAGGAAGACATTGATATCATACACGTCAACACTGAAGAGCAATTGGCAGATATCTTCACCAAGCCCTTGGATGAGAAGAGATTTTGCAAGTTATGGTGTGAGCTAAATATCTTGGAATCCTCAAATGTCCTGTGATCAGGCACACATCCTAACACTTATGCATGATGATGACTTAGATGTGCAACACACAAAGTAACGTATATCTTCAATCAATGAAGACATACATTCTAAGTGTGAATACATTAACGTGGAATTTGACCTCGGAGCGCCACGATAATTGTGCACCGTGTCTGGGTCCAATACTTCCTATACAGTGGGTAGCGCCACCACCAATTTTTTTTTCTGCTTGAAGTGTTTTACTCATGGCGTTACATTTGCTATGTCTTCACATTTGGTTTGGCTTCAATCTCAACATGTCTTCATGATTATCTTCACTATGTTGATTATATATATGCACTGGTGTTCTGTCCTCTACAGCATTCACTTATAGCTATGTCGTCTTGTCTGAATCTTTTGAACTAAGTGAATGTGATCGGACCCTAACCTCTCCATGCTTCCTACCTCAAACTCTATCTCTCCAAGTCATATGCACTCTATTGAAACTGTCGAATGTCTTCACTGCATCCTTGTCAGAAGAAGACACAGAGACAAACTTTAAAAACAGCTTTCAATGTTTTTCCATCAACTAGAATTCCGGAGAAGTAGGAACGACTCCCGACAAACCAGGCGTGCGTGGGGTGAAACTGCCCCCACAATTCCGCATGCTGGCCACGTACTGATCAGATGCGAATCGCCAGGGGCACCTGAGTAATAGCGCAGTGCCGCCCATATCCCTATAAGTACACGTTTCACTGCGGTCATTATCTCTTCTTCCTCCCTCGCACAAGCCCTAGCACCACCGCTAACTCTCAACGACGCCGGCGATGAAGTGCTTCACTGCCGCGACTTCTCCGACGCCGTTCTCACGCCGACCGCGGACACCAGTCTTTCCGCCGTCGTCCTAAGTATCTTCCGTCGCCAAGTTAGGGCACGGAGGATCGAACTGCTCGGCCTCACCTCTCCTCTCGTCTAGCAGTTCTAAGTCTGGTAAATAACAAGCTTTTTACAGCCTCTTTTGATCCTATTGATCCATCACTTTCTGCCAAAAGAGGTTTCTATTCCTTCAAGTTTCATTCCTCTTATCTGAATCTCATAACTTGCCTAGCATATTCACTTGTTCTTCATGAAGTAGTTAGATTCCTCACTTGTACTGATCCATGGGTTCGTACAAATCTGGAACCAACTTCTTTTCTATAAAGTGAATGTCTTCGCATGATGAGGTCAATGTCTTCTACACTGATTTATCTTTAAAATCTTCTGAGAATGCATATGACCTCTTCCCCTTCCCTCGCACCTTAATGCTGTCATAAGTACATGTCCGTGGGAGAATCTTTTGGTTCTCATAGTCTGCATTCATTTGCAGAATTCCTACAGCGTCACATCAATTCACCCGAAGCAAGTTCCTGTTGGTCAAGCAAAAGGAAGCCTTTGAAGCCTTTGAAACCTTTGAAGCCTTTGAAACTTTTGAAGCCTTCCAAGTTAAGCTTCATGGCATCCGTGAAACCATCAAGGAAGGGAGGCAGACAGAGACGGGGTGACACATCAAAGGATCTGCCTGAAGATTTGGCAGAAACGTACCAAACAGATCCTGAAGAAACCTATGCTCAGCGCAAGACACGAATCCAATGGATTCGCAGGTATTGGGCAGAGCAGTGGTTCCTATACCGCTTCGTCACCAAAGAATATGCAGAGAAGTGCGCCATCAAGCGGCCATGGGGAGATGCCTTGTACAAGAACCTCGTACCCCGAACCAGAGACGAAGCCATTGCTCAAGGTTTCTTTCCATGCATGGTCAGGGGACAACAGCCAGCTGATGCACATCCATCGTCCCTTCTCTGGTGTCGCGATGACACTCTGTTCAAGCGCAACTTCCAATTTGCCGAGAACTCTGCGAAGCAAAACAAGAAGGAGTTTGGATTGGACTTCAACCCTGGTCCCTCCAAACCAAGGGCAGATGGCACACACGACGCTAATCCCAATGTCATCGGGCCATTTGCCAATCTCGACGGCCTCATCACTCACATTATAGTCCAAGGGACTGCCGTGAACGACCCTCCAGCAGACACTGAGTCTGATGATGCTCCTGCTGCCCCAGAGCCGAAGCAGATGAAGAAGAAGCCAAAAGCTTCCAAGCCAGTCGCCTCCCCCAAGATCTCCAAAGCGAAGCCATTGGCCACTGCACCTCCTGAAGCCAGTGTGCAGTCTGAAGGCTTATCAAGAGTCTCCAAGCCTCAAGAAGCAAAGAAACCACAGCCACACACCAGCAAAGAGCTAACTGTCGCTGCTGTTCTTCGCTGCGAAGCCATTGATCTGTCCAGTGACGAAGATCTTGGTGATGACGCTCTTGAGCAGCTCATCAAGAGCAAGGAGGAGGCTGGAATCTTCAACAATCTGCCTCTGTTCGATGCAAAAATCATCCACAACTTCATAGATGAGTGGTTTGACACGCCCAACATCAGCTTTGATGATCTGCAGCTGCCCATTGGCCTCAGCGTAGCCTTCCAAGGAGCTATCGCTTCAGAACTCGCTATTGCCCAGCGCATCGTGGAACTGAAGCAAAAGATAGATTTTGAGAAGGCTCAGTTTAAGCAGAACATGGCCACGCTCAGCGTCCAAGAGATCAAAGACTTCAAGGTCATGCTGCATGAGCTGAAGGAAAACTTCATGCAGAAACGTGCCGAGGCTCAGGGTTCACGCGAGCGCATGAAGAATTTGGCTGATCTCTGCGTACAGGCCTACAATGAGGCCGAGAAGCGAAAGGCACTTGGGCATCCCGGCATCGACCCCAGGATGGCCGCCAAGAAAAAGAAGACGCCCACCGTGGCTGAAGAAGAGGCCCCACGCCAAGAAGCTATTCCAATTGTCTTCCCCACCGCCAAGCCTAGCTCGAAGCCAAAGCGCTCACCCGCTTCAGAGCTTAAGAAGACAAGGATAGCCGAAGCTAAAGCAAGGAAGAGGAAACACTCTGAAGCCTCTCCTTCAGACCCCACCACCAAGAAGCGCAAGTCCAAGAAGTCTCGGGCTGCTCCCACAGAGCCCTTGATAGTTGAACCCCTTTCCGTTCGCCGTCCTAATGAAGATCGTCAGATGACCGTCCATGAGCCTGCTCTCACTGAGGCTCAGCGTGATGAAGACATTCCAGCAGCCGACCCCACCGCTGCTGAAGACATTGGTCTCCAAGACAATGTACAAGATGATGCAGTCCTTCCTCAGCTTGAATCGAGTGAATTGCTCAGCATTGGTCGTCCCCTGACGCCAATCACACAAGATGCATCGTGGGCAGATCGCCCACAGGAGGAAGAGGATGAGCCCCAGCCCACTGCAGCTCCACCTGCGTCGCCTGCATTCCGTAGGCTTCGCAGAGGACCAAGGGCTCAGACTGCTGACGACATTCCGGCTGCATCAGCCGAAGCACAAGCAGAAGAGCATGAAGAACCTCAAGCTCCATCTTCCCCACACCAGCAAGAAGAAATTCTCAAGGAGGCTGACACCACTGCGGCTGCCACACTTAATACTGGAGCATTTGTGGAGCCAGACCAACCAACAGCTTCAAGAGATACTGAAGCAACTGCCTCTGACCCTTCTGTGCCTGTGTCTGCTGCCGGACCACAGTTCAATTATCATATTGCGCACAGGCCCCAGGTACAGAAGCCAATCCCACGACTGCCAAGGTTCCCAGGTCCAGTCACTGCTCCTGGCTCCTTCAATGTCAATAGCTTCAGGGCAGACGACACTTTCTTCAACCGCTCCAAGAACCCTTACTCAAGGGAAAAGATTGTGTCAGATAGGTTCTGGAGCTACCCACAGCGCAGCTACTACTCCTGCGTCCTCTACAACCAGAACCGTATCTTTCCACATCAGCGCCTTGAAGTTGAAGCTTTTGCTGGTCTGCCTGGTCTGGAAGAAGCCTTGGACTGCTTCAAGCAAGTTGGCCTGCTGCCGTTTGTCACGGATGAAGAGCACTGGAACGAAGAGCTTCTGCTTCAGTTCTATGCAACATTGCACATCAAGGGCTACAACAGAGATCCGAAGACTTGGGTCCTGGAGTGGATGACCGGCAACGTCCATCATGAAGCCAATGCGTTTGATATCATTGAGCTCACCGGCCTACCCACTCCAGGCGAACACTTCGAAGAAGGCTGCCAACTCCATACTGAAGCAGTTGAGAGCATATTTCAGCGACCTGAGCCAAATATGAGTCAAATGCTCTCAATGATGAAGCCATTGCCTTCTGACGCACCTTACCCAACGGAGTTCTTCGTTGAAGACTTAGAGTACCTGCCGAGAACCATCTATCACATCATCAGGCGGACTCTATGGCCCATTAAGGGGCACTCTCGATATGCCAAGGTTGAAGGTGCCATGAAGACTCTCATCTTCTGCATCCTACACGGCAAATGCTTCAATGCCTAGGATCTCTTCATCCATCAACTTGCTGCGTCTGGCTCAGATCTCTTTGGTCTGAAGATTTATGCTCCATGGGTTATGAGGCTAATCAAGCTCCACTCTGCGATATCATATCAGCCCTCAACCCGCAACCACAGAATCTTCCTACCCGATGTGGACACCTCTGCTGAAGCTATTTATCCTGAGCCTGCCAAACAGCCACTAAGTCTTCAGAATGCAGAACACCAAAGCTTCACTCAACATGATGAAGGTGTTGAAGCCATTTCCAGAGTCTATCCAATGGCTGGCACCACACGTGCCCCTGCATCCACTGAAGCCACTGACAGCGAAGCGGGGCAGAGACCCAAGAAACGCGCTCATACACTCACTGATCGTGAACTTCTTGTGGCTCTGCATCAAAAGCAAGATAGGCATCACGACTGGCTCAAGAGGCAGATGCACAGTCTCATGCAAGACGTCAATCGCATCAGGAATCTGGCCACCAAGAACGCCTTCGTAGCACACGAAACCTGTCGCCGCACTTGGAAGGGCCTCACTATGATGTGCACTGAAGCTGAATTGCAAGAGGATGGCTTCAAGGAGCATTTCAAGTTTGACTCCACACCCCCCAGACGAGCTGTGTTGCGTGGGACTCCTTCACTTGAAGAATCCGAGTTCTCTTCCTCTGCTGCCACCGTGACGGGGAAGATCATTGAGGAAGAAGACGACGCCACATCACCGCCAATGTCTTCACCGCGCGTCGTCACTGCCCCAAGCTCGCCTGCACCACCAAACGTCACCACCGACCCTGCTGCGCCTGGGAACACATAGAAAACTCTATGTCTTCAAACCTTTTTGGTCATCACTGACAAAAGGGGGAGAAGCATATGATATTTATAGTCTTCAAGCGGGTTAATAATATGGGCGGGTGCTTTATATTTTGCATTTTGCTTCGTTCTTACAACTCTTGTTTTGCTACTTTTGGTTCTTTGAGTTGTAACACTTAAACTTGATGGTCGTCTGCTACTATGTTTGCCACTGTGTTCTTGCGAAGATAAATTCCGCATGTACGACGATAATTTCCGCACTCTTATCATTTCGCAGACGTCCATTTTTCATTATGCATATCATTATCTTCATATATCTTTACGTGCATGATGGATTGTCATCATAAGTTGAAGCGGATTCCCACAAATACAACCTGCTGTGTGCATTTGCATTCCGGAAGCAAATCACTTAATATGCACATCTTCAGGGGGAGCCCTTGCAGCTTATGAAGACAATTCCTTTACAATTTCACAAATTATATTCCCCGTTGAAAACTTCAACTAGTTTGTCATCAATCACCAAAAAGGGGGAGATTGTAAGTGCATCTAGTGCCACCCCTAGTTGGTTTTGGAGTATTGACGACAAGCCTAGTTGAGGGACTAATGTGTTTGTGAGAATTGCAGGATAACACAGGTAGAAGTCCCTCATTGATTCGGTTTAGCTACCAGAGATGACCCCCAAAAATGTACGAAGACATTGAAGACAATGGTGGTTCATGAAGACATTCGTGTCGAAGACAATGACATATGAAGACTCCCCATGAAGCTTTTGGAACTCGAAGACTTAGATCCTTCGTAGCTTTACTTTATTCATGTTGTGTCATAGGAACCACCGTACTGTTAAGTGGGGTCCAAGAAAACCAGTCAGGATGACTGAAGTGATGCCTAATTCAAATCCTATGTCTTCGAGTGAAGACAATAAGAGAAAATCTTGTCCAGAGTCAGACAAGTCAGCTTTACTTGCAGCCCAAGTAAAGTTGCCGTGAGAGTTCAAAATCCGACCGTTAGTACACGTGTCAGTTCCTTAGTGACCCAGGGTCATTTCGGACAAATCAGGTCAGGGTTGCCAAGTGGCTATAAATAGTCCACCCCCACAACCATAAACGGTTGGCTGCTCAGATTTCAGTGCACGGCTTTTGTCGTTTGAGAGCAACCCACCTCGAAGCCTTTGAGAGAAAATCCTTAGTGAGGAGAAAAGCCCTAACCACCCAGAGGCAGAGTAATTGGGCATCACTTAAGTCTTCTTGTCTGAGTGATCTGAAGACTTATTACACTTGAGGATTGTGCATCCTCCAGACGGTTAGGCGTCGCGTTCTGAGCATCCAAGAGGAATTGTGGATTGCCGGTGAACGAAGTCTGTGAAGGTTTGGGAGTCTACCTTGAAGACTTACCAGAGTGATTGGGCGGGGTCTGTGTGACCTTAGCTCAAGGAGAAAACGGTGAGGACTGGGTGTCCTGAGCTGCGTGTTCAGGACTGGGTGTCCGGGACTGTTTGTCCTTTGGTTTAAATACCTAGCCGCTCCAACCAGACGTACAGTTGTCACAGCAACTGGAACTGGTCCAACATATCATTGTCTTCAACGTGTCACTGGTTTCATCTTCACCTCCCTTTACTTACCAGTACACATTGTGAAGCTATTGCATGCCTGCTTAATCTTCTGTCTTCACAACCTGACTGTATGATCTGTTTGGCTTCATAACTTCTTCCAACCTGATCCTCATTACACTGAAGCTATTTGTCTCTGTGCTTTCACTGTACTGTATATTTGACTATGGCTTGCGTTGTGTAATCTACCTTCCGCTGCATAGTGATAGGCTTCAAGTCTGTTTGTCTTCATAACTTCCACGTTTTGAAGACTTTCTTAAAAATCGCCTATTCACCCCCCCTCTAGTCGATATAACGCACTTTCAATAACTCATTCTTACGTCAAACTTGGAAAAGAATTTGAGCATAACCCCGGAAAAAGAAGAGTCAGGTAAGATCCTGGGAAAAGACCTGTGGGTTAGGTCCCATTCAAAAGATACACCGTTGAACGATTACTTGGAAGAGAGATTGCACGGGTTAAATTAAATGGATTGAATGAGATTACAACCTCGAAAGAGCTTGAATGAATGCAGAGTGGAAACACGAATCTTCGAGATATCTTCAGCACTCCGAAACAATTGAATAGCAAGCGGGGAATGATTATGAGGTGCACCGGCATGGAAAAGCATTTGGAGCGAGGAAAAGGATATGATCAACAAAGCTTGAATTGAATCCACTGGAGAAGAAAACGAGTGAAGAGGGACGAACTTGGAGCTCCCTTAGCATCTTCATAAGAAACACCGGGTAAAACATTGAAAGAAAAGACTAAAGAGACTTCTCACAAATAAAAGGATACATGATTAAGAAATTTGAATCCTTGAAGAAAAAGGGTGGGAGGGCAGGAAGACAAAGGCAACTTGGAGCAGATGGAAGGGAACAAACACCGTTGAGAGAACTGAGAGGTGATCTTGCAAATGTTGAAATGGTCGGATCCACTTGAAGAGAAGCAGGCCGATTGGAAAAGAATTAACATGACAACCTCGATGATCAAGAAGGATTGGTATTCACATAGAAGTATGAGAACACTGCTTAGGAAAAGGTATGGAATCAACACTTAACATTGAGGCAACTCGAATACCACAAACCAAAACAAAACAAAGGATTGGCTTGCAAAATAAGCCGGAAACAAACATATGATAGATCCCATATCATATCATGTGTCTGTTGGAAAGAATTCCTACGTGAGACTTGAATTCCCACTTATAAACTTCCGAAACTTTCTGGTTATGCAATTAGGTGTTGGGGATATAGGGGAAGCATAATATCTCATCCAAACTAACAATCCCTACATCCAGCTGTATCCATCCTTCAACACATAACCAAGAAACCTTCGGAAATCATGTACCTCAACCTTCGAAAAGCATCTGTTATATGATTTATGGCAATACTCCCAAACTCCCGCCCAAGTACTAGGTGGCGTCGAGGTTATCTCACCAACAACTGCATAAAAGAGATTTTCGATGTCGGCGAACTTAGGTATTCCAGAACTGCAACGATAAAATTGTGACGACAACACCTCGGAGCTCAACTCCCCGGGACACTGCCACAACCCCTAAATGTTAGGAGGCACCAAGAACAATGTTCTCGTCACAAGACTATCAGAACGATTCCAAGATACCCGCATGATCCTAAAAAAATTCGTGAAATTTGAGGAGAGAAGAGTCAAAACTTCTACGCCAGGAGGCCTCACCAGAGCGACGTAGGGACTGAGAAGTAAAAAGAATCCTACTCTCCGATATATATATATATATATATATATATATATATATATATAATCCTAAGACTCAAAACATTTTGTTCTAGACTCAACAACATCAGCGATTCGATCAAGCAGGGGGCTCCTAAGTCGGGGATGGCTCTGATTACCAACTTGTAACACCCACAATGCGGCTATATCTCCCACGTGTGGGGGCACGACTTAGAGGCATAGCCGCATGGTAGGCTTGTCGCAAGAGGGGTAATCTTCACACAACCCATGTACTGAATAAGAAAGGGATAAAGAGTTGGCTTACAATCGCCACTTCACACAAATACAAGTAAACATACATCATCCAGAGTACAATCAAGGTCCGACTACGGAACCAAAATAAAAGTAGACAACCCCAAATGCTAGATCCCCGATCGTCCCAACTGGGCTCCACTACTGATCAACCGGAAAAACACAAAACAACGATCAAGATCATCATTGAGCTCCCACTTGAGCTCAGTTGCGTCACCTGCACTGGTATCATCGGCACCTGCAATTGTTTGGAAGTATCTGTGAGTCACGAGGACTCAGCAATCTCACACCCGCGAGATCAAGACTATTTAAGCTTATGGGTAGGGGAAGGTAGTGAGGTGGAGCTGCAACAAGCACTAAGCATATATGGTGGCTAACATACGCAAATAAGAGCGAGAAGAGAAGCAACACAATGGTCATTATCGGTGTCAAAACCGGCGGATCTCGGGTAGGGGGTCCCGAACTGTGCGTCTAGGCCGGATGGTAACAGGAGACAAGGGCCACGAAGTTTTACCCAGGTTCGGGCCCTCTTGATGGAGGTAAAACCCTATGTCCTACTTGATTAATATTGATGATATGGGTGTTACAAGAGTAGATCTACCACGAGATCAGAGACGTTAAACCCTAGAAGCTAGCCTATGGTATGATTGTATGTTGTGATTGTTGTCCTACGGACTAAAACCCTTCGGTTTATATAGACACCGGAGAGGGTTAGGGACTTAGGGTTACACAAGGTCGGTTACAAAGGAGGAGATATCCATATACGTATTGCCTAGCTTGCCTTCCACGCCAAGTAGAGTCCCATCCGGACACGAGACAAAGTCTTCAATCTTGTATCTTCATAGTCTAACAGTCCGGCCAATGGAGATAGTCCGGTTGTCCGGAGACCCCCTAATCCAGGACTCCCACAGTAGCCCCTGAACCAGGCTTCAATGACGACGAGTCCGGCGCGCAGTTGTCTTCGACATTGCAAGGCGGGTTCCTTCTCCGAATACATCACAGAAGAATTTGAATACGAGGATAGTGTCCGACCCTGCAAAATAAGTTCCACATTCCACCGCAGAGAGAATAATGTTTTCGCAAATCTAATTTGCTGGCTTGTTTTGGCAGCATGAGGTTACGTCACGGCCCGGTGATTATTCAAACCATTTATTTTAACCAGCTCCACACATAACGCGAGGCGGTTTCGTGACACGTCTCGCCAAAGCAGAGATCGTGTTCCCCCAATTACGGGATTCTCATTAATGCGGTCGTGGGTAACCCAACCGTGTCTAGGACTCCTAGATTATAGGTAAGTCCTAAACGGCTATGGAGAGGACGCTTGATATTCACCTTCTCTATAAAGGGACGAGGTTTTTGCTTTTTCTCTCTCATGCTCAATCGAACCCTTCCTCCGCCTTGAGTTCTAACACCCAAAGCCCAGGTTAGGTGCTCCGGATCTTCAATCATGTCCGGATCCAGCCTTCAAGGCTGATGGACGCCCTCCTCCATTATGGAAGAGGACATTAAGAAGTTGAGGGAGGCCAGATATCTGACCGCCGAGGTTTCGCATCGGCTGCCTGCTCGAGGGAAGGTCATCCCTACTCCCGAACCCAACGAGAATGTTGTGTTTGTCTCCCACTTCCTCCGAGGTCTAGGCCTCACTCTGGATCCTTTCGTCAGGGGCTTGATGTTCTATTACGGGTTAGATTTCCACGATCTAGCCCCGGACTCCTTTCTCCACATCAACGACATTTATTGTCGTGTGTGAGGCCTTCCTCCGCGTCACCCCTCACTTCGGCCTGTGGCTCAAGACTTTTGAAGTAAAGCCGAAGATGATCGAGGGGCAACAAGCAGCGTGCGGAGGTGCATCAATAGGCAAGATGGCAGGAGCTCCATGGCTGAAAGGTTCCTTTCCAGAGGTGTCTGAATTATGGCAACGGGAGTGGTTTTATGTCACGGCTCCCAGAAGTGCCAAGTGGGCGGCTGCCCCTGCTTTCCGCCCGGGCCCCCCACCACAACTAATGTCATGGATTAGCAGGGGTGTGAGCTGGGGTCCAGCCAAGGACGTGCCCATATTGCAAAGCTGCATCCGAGATCTCTTCGAGGGAGATTTTAATTTGGTTGCAGTAGTACAAGTTATGCTGGTTCGTCAAGTCCAGCCTTACAAACGCCGGCCCCCGTGCTTGTGGGAGTTCAACCCAGAGGGACCACGTGCCATTCAAAGTTTCCTCGGCCTGACGCACGAGGAGATGTACAAGTCATTCTTCGGACCTCAAGTGGAATGTCTGAATTCACCGAGGACGTGGGCCTGAGCAGTAACCGCGCCGCCGAACAAGTAAGAAATCCTCTAGCCGAACACGCTGTCTTTTATTTGAGGTTATTTTTGAGAGTTTGCTTTTTGACCAGGACTGGCTAATGAAGGCGAAGATGATTCGGTGTTCGGCCCCCCTCCCTGAGGGTTTGGAAAATCCGGTATTGGAGAAGATGCTCGAGGTCGCACCTTGCCCGGAGCCCTTGAAGGAAGATACCGAGGGGGGTAATACGGGCGGACGCGGGCCCCCATCGCTACCCGCTCCGACCGAGGGAACGAGCTTCTCCACGAAGGAGGACGACCGGGGGAGGAAAAGGACTGCTTCCGAGGATCCGGAAGCCGAAGCCTCCAAACGGGAGAAGAAGTCTCCCATAGAGGGTCCTGCCTCGGGGGGTGCTTTTGCCGCACAAAGTCCGCGAGGGGATCAGCCCTCCAACGAGTCGTAAGTGATCCGAAATATTTTAATAGTAAGAGTATGCCATCTTTTTCCTCTGAGAAAATAACCACCACATATATCTTGCAGTTCTGCCTCAGCCCCTCTCAAATGAGCTCGTCTTCGGGGGATCTTCTTCCAGAGATGATGGAGAGCGAAACGCCTCCCCCGGACTCCTCCTTTCCAGAAGCGGGCGACCCCGAAGTGTCGTCATGGAGGGCCTCTCCGGATCCGGTGAGGCCAGAAGATAGTCCCGTAGACCCTCCCCCCCCCCCAGTGTCCGGCTCCCGAAGAGAGCATACGAAAGAGTCCGGCATCGTCTGGTGTGCGGTCGGACGTTCTGAGGGAGTTGGTGGGGCGAGCGGCCATCTCAGAAGAGCACCGTATGTTGATGGGTACGGTGATGGAGAGAATCTCGTCCGCTGAAAGCGGATTACATGAAGCCTTTATGAGTCTACTGACAGGCTTTGAGGTATGTGAGATAATATGTGATAGTACTGCACATGTTAGGTGTGCCCTGTGTAGATAGTAGCCCTGAGACTCTGGTTGTCGTCGAGAATGGCGGCGAACAAAGGATCGTATTCCTAGGCAATAACCAGACTGTCTCTATGTGTAGGTGGTGGAAGCTCCGGTGGCTAGCCAGACTAATGAGTTTGCCCAATTAAAACAACAACTGGATGCGGCAGACGCCGATATTGAGCTTGTTAACAAGAGGCTTGACGAGGCACAAGGTAAGTGCATCATCCAGTGAACGCCACATAGTAAGAGCAGCATAATGTCAGTATCTTTAATATGTTGTGACTGCAGATGGAGCTGCCACCATGGAAGCCTTGTGAGCGGAGCTTGCCTGAGCCAAGGAACAAGCAAGGATTAGTAATGCGGCTGCTTTGAAGGCAGCCGAAGAGTTGAAAGCCGAGAAGGTCGCACATTGCGAGAGCCAGGAGAAGATGGCCAAGATGGCTGTAGAATTAAAAGACACTACCGACCGTTGTCAGGTCCTTGAGAAAGAAAACCGAGCGAAGGCAACGGACCTTGAGAAGGTCGTGGCGGCAGACAAAGACACCCGTTCTGCTATGAGAGCGAAGAAGGAGGAGCTGCGGGAAGCCGGGGATATTGTGGCTGGGAAACCCCTCATGTTACGGAGGAAGTTCGGAGATCCACGATATGCCCCTCTGGATCGGCTGTGGAATTCAGCAGATGCGTATATGGATTTGGCGGCGAGCGCTGCCGATGCGGCCAAGTACTTCCAAGGTCAGACAGATCGTGAAGTGGACAAGCTGTTCCAGACGCAATTCCACGTTCCAGAGCGTCCGCTTTCATTGACTGACCAGCTAGCCGAATGGGCCGAACTGAATAGGTTGTCCGAACTCGCCATGAGGTCTATTGTGGATCAGCTATGGACGGAAAGGCCAAAGCCGAACAACTATTTTAGCTTAGTGCAACAGTTCCTTGATGCCGTGCCGCGCATTAATGCGATGAAGAGGTCGGCGTGCATAGAAGGCTCGCGGATGGCCCTTGCCCGTGTTAAAGCATATTGGGCGGAGATGGATGCTACCACTGTTGCGGCGCAGGGTTCGGCCATAGGCCGGGTGGCTGCCGAACACTATTTCGAGGAGGTTCTCGAGGGTGCTCGTTTGATAGAGGCCCAGTGCTCGAAAAATATTATGTTTGAGTGATATGTATTCTCTGAAGGAAATATGCCCTAGAGGCAATAATAAAGTTATTATTTATTTCCATATATCATGATAAATGTTTATTATTCATGCTAGAATTGTATTAACCGGAAACATAATGCATGTGTGAATACATAGACAAACAGTATGTCACTAGTATGCCTCTACTTGACTAGCTCGTTGATCAAAGATGGTTATGTTTCCTAACCATAGACATGAGTTGTCATTTGATTAATGGGATCACATCATTAGGAGAATGATGTGATTGACTTGACCCATTCCGTTAGCATAGCACTTGATCGTTTAGTTTGTTGCTATTGCTTTCTTCATGACTTATACATGTTCCTATGACTATGAGATTATGCAACTCCCCTTTACCGGAGGAACACTTTGTGTGCTACCAAACGTCACAACGTAACTGGGTGATTATAAAGGTGCTCTACAGGTGTCTCCGAAGGTACTTGTTGGGTTGGCGTATTTCGAGATTAGGATTTGTCACTTCGATTGTCGGAGAGGTATCTCTGGGCCCACTCGGTAATGCACATCACTATAAGCCTTGCAAGCATTGCAACTAATGAGTTAGTTGCGGGATGATGTGTTACGGAACGAGTAAAGAGACTTGTCGGTAACGAGATTGAACTAGGTATTGAGATACCGACGATCGAATCTCGGGCAAGTAACATACCGATGACAAAGGGAACAACGTATGTTGTTATGCGGTCTGACCGATAAAGATCTTCATAGAATATGTGGGAGCCAATATGAGCATCCAGGTTCCGCTATTGGTTATTGACCGGAGACGTGTCTCGGTCATGTCTACATTGTTCTCGAACCCATAGGGTCCGCACGCTTAAGGTTTTGATGACAGTTATAATATGAGTTTTGATGTACCGAAGGAGTTCGGAGTCCCGGATGAGATCGTGGACATGACAAGGAGTCTCGAAATGGTCCAGACGTAAAGATCGATATATTGGACAACTATATTCGGACATCGGAAAGGTTCCGAGTGATTCGGGTATTTTTCGGAGTACCATGGAGTTACGGAAATTCGCTGGGGAGTATATGGGCCTTATTGGGCTTTAGGGGAAAGAGAGAAGAGAGGTTGGGCGCCCCCCAAGGCCTAGTCCGAATTGGACTAGGGGGAGGGGCTGCGCCCCCTCCTTCCTTCTCTTCTCCCTTCCCTTACCTTGACTCCTACTCCTACTACTTGGAAGGGGGGAATCCTACTCCCGGTAGGAGTAGTACTCCTCCAGGGCACGCCATAGGGGCCGGCCCTCTCCCCCCTCCTCCACTCCTTTATATACGTGGCCAGGGGGCACCCCATAGACACAACAATTGATCTCTTGATCTCTTAGCCGTGTGTGGTGCCCCCCTGCACCATAATCCTCGATAATGTTGTAGCAGTGCTTAGGCGAAGACCTGGGACAGTAGAACATCAAGATTGTCACCACGCCGTCGTGCTGACGGAACTCTTCCCCGACATTCTGCTGGATCGGAGTCCGGGGATCGTCATCGAGCTGAACGTGTGCTAGAACTCAGAGGTGCCGTAGTTTCGGTGCTTGATCGGTCGGGCCGTGAAGACGTACGACTACATCAACCGCGTTGTGCTAACGCTTCCGCTTCCAGTCTACGAGGGTACGTAGACAACACTCTCCCCTCTCATTGCTATGCATCACCATGATCTTGCGTGTGCGTAGGAATTTTTTTGAAATTACTACGTTCCCCAACAGTGTCATCCGAGCCTAGGTTTTATGCGTAGATGTCATATGCACGAGTAGAACACAAGTGAGTTGTGGGCGATATAAGTCATACTGCTTACCAGCATGTCACACTTTGGTTCAGCGGTATTGTTGGATGAAGCGGCCCGGACCGACATTATGCGTACGCTTACGCGAGACTAGTTTTACCGCCGTGCTATGCACACAGGTGACTAGCGGGTGTCAGTTTCTCCAGCTTTAGTTGAACCGAGTGTGGCTACACCCGGTCCTTGAGAAGGTTAAAACAGCACTAACTTGACAAACTATCGTTGTGGTTTTCGATGCGTAGGTAAGAACGGTTCTTGCTAAGCCCGGAGCAGCCACGTAAAACTTGCAACAACAAAATAGAGGATGTCTAACTTGTTTTTGCAGGGCATGTTGTGATGTGATATGGTCAAGACGTCATGAGATATAAGTTGTTGTATAAGATGATCATGTTTTGTTGAAGTTATCGACAACTGGCAGAAGCCTTATGGTTGTCTCTTTATTGCATAATATGCAAGCGCCAAATAATTGCTTTACTTTATCGCTATGCGATAGCAATAGTTGCAAGAGCAATAGTTGGCGAGACGACCATGTGATGACACATTGATATAGATCAAGATGATGGAGATCATGGTGTCATGCCGGTGACGATGGAGATCATGACAGTACTTTGGAGATGGAGATCAAAGGCACAAGATGATGATGGCCATATCATGTCACATATTTTGATTGCATGTGATGTTTATCTTTTATACATATTATTTTGCTTAGTTCGACGGTAGCTTTATAAGATGATCTCTCACTAATTATCAAGGTACAAGTGTTCTCCCTGAGTATGCACCGTTGTGAAAGTTCTTCGTGCTGAAACACCACGTGATGATCGGGTGTGATAGGCTCTACGTTCAAATACAACGGGTGCAAAACAGTTGCACACGTGGAATACTCAGGTTAAACTTGACGAGCCTAGCATATAACAGATATGGCCTCGGAACACGGAGACCAAAAGGTCGAGCGTGAATCATATAGTAGATATGATCAACATAGTGACGTTCACCATTGAAACTACTCCATCTCACGTGATGATCGGACATGGTTTAGTTGATTTGGACCACGTGATCACTTAGAGGATTAGAGGGATGTCCATCTAAGTGGGAGTTCTTAAGTAATATGATTAATTGAACTTTAATTTATCATGAACTTAGTCCTGGTAGTATTAGCATATCTATGTTGTAGAACAATAGCTCGCGTTTAGCTCCCCTGTTTTATTTTTGATATGTTCCTAGAGAAAACTAAGTTGAAAGATGTTAGTAGCAATGATGTGGATTGGATCCGTGATCTGAGGTTTATCCTCATTGCTGCACAGAAAAATTATGTCTTTGATGCACCGCTAGGTGACAAACCTATTGCAGGAGCAGATGCAGATGTTATGAACATTTGGCTAGCTCGATATGATGACTACTTGATAGTTTAGTGCACCATGCTTAAACGGCTTAGAATCGGGACTTCAAAGACGTTTTGAACGTCATGGACCATATGAGATGTTTCAGGAGTTGAAGTTAATATTTCAAGCAAATACCCGAGTTGAGAGATATGAAGTCTCCAACAAGTTCTATAGCTAAAAGATGGAGGAGAATAGCTCAAGCAGTGAGCATGTGCTCAGATTGTCTGGGTACTACAATCGCTTGAATCAAGTGGGAGTTAATCTTCTAGATAAAATAGTGGTTGGCAGAATTCTCTAGTCACCATCACCAAGTTAGTAGAACTTCGTGATGAACTATGATATGCAAGGGATAAACGGAAACGATCCCCAAGCTCTTCGTAATGCTGAAATCGACAAAGGTAGAAATCAAGAAAAAATATCAAGTGTTGATGGTAGACAAGACCACTAGTTTCAAGAAAAGGGCAAAGGGAAGAAGGGGAACTTCAAGAAGAACGCCAAGCAAGTTGCTGCTCAAGTGAAGAAGCCCAAGTCTGGTCCTAAGCCTGAGACTAAGTGCTTCTACTGCAAAGGGACTGGTCACTGGAAGCGGAACTGCCCCAAGTATTTGGCGGATAAGAAGGATGGCAAAGTAAACAAAGGTATATTTGATATACAGATTATTGATGTGTATTTTACTAGTGTTCATAGCAACCCCTCGGTATTTGATACTGGTTCAGTTGCTAAGAGTAGTAACTCGAAACGGGAGTTGCAGAATGAACATAGACTAGTTAAGGGTGAAGTGACGATGTGTGTTGGAAGTGGTTCCAAGATTGATATGATCATCATCGCACACTCCCTATACTTTTGGGATTAGCGTTGAACCTAAATAAGTGTTATTTGGTGTTTGCGTTGAGCATGAATATGATTTGATCATGTTTATTGCAATACGGCTATTCATTTAAGTAAGAGAATAAATTATTGTTCTGTTTACATGAATAAAACCTTATATGGTTACACACCCAATGAAAATGGTTCGTTGGATCTCGATCGTAGTGATACACATATTCATAATATTGAAACCAAAAGATGCAAAGTTAATAATGATAGTGCAACTTACTTGTGGCACTGCCGTTTAGGTCATATTGGTGTAAAGCGCATGAAGAAACTCCATGCTGATGGGCTTTTGGAATCACTTGATTATGAATCAGTTGATGCTTGCGAACCATGCCTCATGGGCAAGATGACTAAGACTCCGTTCTCCGGAACAATGGAGCGAGCAACAGATTTGTTGGAAATCATACATAGTGATGTATGTGGTCCGATGAATATTGAGGCTCGCGGCAGGTATCATTATTTTCTGATCTTCACAGATGATTTGAGCATATATGAGTATATCTACTTGATGAAACACAAGTCTGAAACATTTGAAAAGTTCAAAGAATTTCAAAGTGAAGTGGAGAATCATCGTAACAAAAATAAAAGTTTCTACGATATGATCGCAGAAGTAAAATATTTGAGTTACGAGTTTGGCCTTCAGTTAAAAACAATGTGAAATAGTTTCACTACTCACGCCACCTGGAACACCACAGTGTAATGGTGTGTCTGAACATCATAACTGTACTTTATTAGATATGGTACGATCTATGATGTCTCTTACCGATCTACCACTATCTTTTTGGGGTTATGCATTAGAGACAGCTGCATTCACGTTAAATAGGGCACCATCTAAATCTGTTGAGATGACACAGTATGAACTATGGTTTGCCAAGAAACCTAAGCTGTCGTTTCTTAAAGTTTGAGGTTGCAATGCTTATGTGAAAAGTTTCAACCTAATAAGCTCAAACCTAAATCGGAGAAGTGTGTCTTCATAGGATACCCAAAAGAAAATGTTGGGTACACCTTCTATCACAGATCCGAAGGCAAGATATTCGTTGCTGAGAATGGATCCTTTCTAGAGAAGGAGTTTCTCTCGAAAGAAGTGAGTGGGAGGAAAGTAGAACTTGATGAGGTAACTGTACCTGCTCCCTTATTGGAAAGTAGTTCATCACAGAAATATGTTTCTGTGACTACTACACCAATTAGTGAGGAAGCTAATGATGATGATCATGTCACTTCAGATCAAGTTGCTACCGAACCTCGTAGGTAAACCAGAGTGAGATCCGCACTAGAGTGGTACGGTAATCCTGTTCTGGAGGTCATGTTACTTGACCATGACGAGCCTATGAACTATGAGGAAGCGATGATGAGCCCAGATTTTGCGAAATGGCTTGAGGCCATGAAATATGAGATGAGATCCATGTATGAGAACAAAGTATGGACTTTAATTGACTTGCCCATTGATCGACGAGCCATTGAGATTAAATGGATCTTCAAGAGGAAGACGAATGCTGATAGTAGTGTTACTATCTATAAAGCTAGAATTGTCGCAAAAAGGTTTTCGACAAGTTCAAGGTGTTGACTACGATGAGAGTTTCTCACTCGTATCTATGCTTAAGTCTATCTGAATCATGTTAGCAATTGCCGCATTTTATGAAATCTGGCAAATGGATAAACAAAACTGCATTCCTTAATGGATTTATTAAAGAAGAGTTGTATATCATGTAACCAGAAGGTTTTGTCAATCCTAAAGGTACTAACAAAATATGCAAGCTCCAGCGATCCATCTATGGACTGGTGCAAGCATCTCGGAGTTGGAATATACGCTTTGATAAGTTGATCAAAGCATATAGTTTTATACAGACTTGCGGTGAAGCCTGTATTTACAAGAAAGTGAGTGGGAGCACTACAACATTTCTGATAAGTATATGTGAATGACATATTGTTGATCAGAGATAATGTAGAATTATTCTGCAAAGCATAAAGGAATGTTTGAAAGGAGTTTTTCAAAGAAAGACCTCGGTGAAGCTGCTTAAATATTGAGCATCAAGATCTATAGAGATAGATCAAGATGCTTGATAAGTTTTTCAATGAGTACATACCTTCACAAGATTTTGAAGTAGTTCAAAATGGAACAGTCAAAGAAGGAGTTCTTGCCTGTGTTACAAGGTGTGAAGTTGAGTAAGACTCCAAACCCGACCACCGCAGAAGATAGAGAGAGAATGAAAGTCATTCCCTATGCCTTAGCCATAGGTTCTATAAAGTATGCCATGCTGTGTACCAGACCTATTGTATACCCTGCCCTGAGTTTGGCAAGGGAGTACAATAGTGATCTAGGAGTAGATCACTGGACATTGGTCAAAATTATCCTTAGTGGAATAAGGATATGTTTCTCGATTATGGAGGTGACAAAAGGTTCGTCGTAAAGGGTTACGTCGATGCAAGTTTTGACACTAATCCAGATGACTCAAAGTCTCAATCTGGATACATATTTAAAGTGGGAGCAATTAGCTAGAGTAGCTCCATGCAGAGCATTATTGACATAGAAATTTGCAAAATACATACGGATTTGAATGTAGCAGACCCGTTGACTAAACTTCCCTCACAAGCAAAACATGATCACAACTTAGTACTCTTTGGGTATTAATCACATAGCGATGCGAACTAGATTATTGACTCTAGTAAACCCTTTGGGTGTTGGTCACATGACGATGTGAACTATGGGTGTTAATCACATGGTGATGTGAACTACTGATATTAAATCACATGGCGATGTGAACTAGATTATTGACTCTAGTGCAAGTGGGAGACTGAAGGAAATATGCCCTAGAGGCAACAATAAAGCTATTATTTATTTCTTTATATCATTATAAATGTTTATTATTCATGCTAGAATTGTATTAACCGGAAACATAATACATGTGTGAATACATAGACAAACAGTATGTCACTAGTATGCCTCTACTTGACTAGCTCGTTGATCAAAGATGGTTATGTTTCCTAACCATAGACATGAGTTGTCATTTGATTAATGGGATCACATCATTAGGAGAATGATGTGATTGACTTGACCCATTCCGTTAGCATAGCACTTGATCGTTTAGTTTGTTGCTATTGCTTTCTTCATGACTTATACATGTTCCTATGACTATGAGATTATGCAACTCCCATTTACCGGAGGAACACTTTGTGTGCTACCAAACATCACAACGTAACTGGGTGATTATAAAGGTGCTCTACAGGTGTCTCCGAAGGTACTTGTTGGGTTGGCGTATTTCGAGATTAGGATTTGTCACTCTGATTGTCGAAGAGGTGTCTCTGGGCCCACTCGGTAATGCACATCACTATAAGCCTTGCAAGCATTGCAACTAATGAGTTAGTTGCGGGATGATGTGTTACGGAACGAGTAAAGAGACTTGCCGGTAACGAGATTGAACTAGGTATTGAGATACCGACGATCGAATCTCGGGCAAGTAACATACCGATGACAAAGGGAACAACGTATGTTGTTATGCGGTCTGACCGATAAAGATCTTCGTAGAATATGTGGGAGCCAATATGAGCATCCAGGTTCCGCTATTGGTTATTGACCGGAGACGTGTCTCGGTCATGTCTACATTGTTCTCGAACCCGTAGGGTCCGCACGCTTAAGGTTTCGATGACAGTTATATTATGAGTTTATGAGTTTTGATGTACCGAAGGAGTTCGGAGTCCCGGATGAGATCGGGGACATGACGAGGAGTCTCGAAATGGTCCAGACGTAAAGATCGATATATTGGACGACTATATTCAGACATCGGAAAGGTTCCGAGTGATTCGGGCATTTTTCGGAGTACCGGAGAGTTACGTAAATTCGCCGGGGAGTATATGGGCCTTATTGGGCTTTAGGGGAAAGAGAGAAGAGAGGTTGGGCGCCCCCCCCCCCCCAAGGCCTAGTCCGAATTGGACTAGGGGGAGGGGCTGCGCCCCCTCCTTCCTTCTCTTCTCCCTTCCCTTACCTTGACTCCTACTCCTACTACTTGGAAGGGGGGAATCCTACTCCCGGTAGGAGTAGGACTCCTCCAAGGCGCGCCATAGGGCCGGCCCTCTCCCCCTCCTCCACTCCTTTATATACGTGGCCAGGGGGCACCCCATAGACACAACAATTGATCTCTTGATCTCTTAGCCGTGTGCGGTGCCCCCCTCCACCATAATCCTCGATAATGTTGTAGCAGTGCTTAGGCGTAGACCTGGGACGGTAGAACATCAAGATCGTCACCACGCCATCGTGCTGACGGAACTCTTCCCCGACATTCTGCTGGATCGGAGTCCGGGGATCGTCATCGAGCTGAACGTGTGCTAGAACTCAAAGGTGCCGTAGTTTCGGTGCTTGATCGGTCGGGCCGTGAAGACGTACGACTACATCAACCGCGTTGTGCTAACGCTTCCGCTTCCAGTCTACGAGGGTACATAGACAACACTCTCCCCTCTCGTTGCTATGCATCACCATGATCTTGCGTGTGCGTAGGAATTTTTTTGAAATTACTACGTTCCCCAACATTCTCATTGTAAGCACAGTGCTTTTATGAATTTTTTATAAGGTTATTTTTATACTTTTGCCTGGAAGTAGTATGATGCCTCCTATGCGGTCGTTTATGTATACTTGAGTATAACTTGAAAGATTGCAGCCGTCGGCTTCAACCCCCACGCATAAAATGCGGGGGTGCTCGCAAAAAACACGTGTTCACACTTAACCCAACGTCTTGGTCCTATTAAGGAGGTGATAGCGTAGCGAGCGAGGCAACGGGACGATAATGCTTTAACACTTTCACTTGGCCATAGGAGTTTGACAGTGGGGCTACTAGATAGCCCCTGGTGGCTCCACACTCTCCCGATCGCGGGGTGCGTACATGCCTGGTCGGAAAACGGCCCTTCGTTAAGGCGGAGGAATTCTAACATTCTGATGGGTCACCGAGTGGTTGACCAGTCTCACGCTATATCATGACAGTCAGTTTTCGGCTTTCTCTACTGAGGTGCTCGTCCAGATGAACCAGGGCACAATCACAGTAGTTCTCCTGGTGCTACCTTAGCCGGTAAAGCGGAACGTAAGGCACCAAAACACAGGAGCCGGGCAAACCCAACATTTGACCAAAGACAATGATTCGGAGCTGATGCATATAAGGCCAAACTCGCGACGTCGAACACTCCCTAAGGTATTCGGTCTTTATGGTATAAACCGGGCCTAAATAGTGCCCTTCGTAAGAAGCCCCTTGTGTCCAGGTACGTGCATTATTCTGACGTGGCCACATGCCAAGACGCCAGCATCCTTCTCAACTGTGCTGAGAATGCGGTGGATATGTATCAACAAGAGATAGTAAAAAAAGGTTTACACAGGGTCTTAATCTGAAAAAAAATCCTTGGAGCGGATCCCTGCTGCACGTCTGCGCCTATGTCTCCATTGTGCCGTATCCTGGACGGGTGTAGCACGATGATCATCTGAAAAGAGAGGAACTTAGGTGAAAAAGTTGTCGTGCAAAAGGATAGTTTTTAGGAACCAAGTATAAATCAAGATCAGTAAAAATTGCCACTTGTCTGCGCGCGTTGAGCCCCTTGTATAGGGGTGTGACCATTGATCCGGTAGGAATTACATATACTTGCACCAGACTCGTCTAACCGTGTCCGAGGTCTTGACGACCTGTTAAATGCTTTAGTTGGTGAGGCCGTTTTTAGTGTGCGGCTGCCAAGGCAGCCGCACTCTCTTCGGCGTGCAAAGATCGCTTAATACTTCCATTTACTGTAATGATGCCACGTGGTTCGGGCATCTTGAGTGTGAGGGAATCATAGTGCGGTATTGCATTAAAGCAAGCGAAAGCTTCGCGTCCGAGTAGTGCTTGATAGCCACTTTGGAACGGAGCGATGTGGAAGGTCAAATGTTCGCTACGGAAGTTATCAGGGGAGCCGAATATAACTTTTAGTAGCAGGGAGCCTGTGCAATGAGCCCCTGGGCCTGGCGTTACTCCTTTAAAGGTAGTATTGCTATGGCAAATTTTTGTTGGGTCTATCCCCATTTCGCGGATTGTATCCTGATATATTAGGTTTAGACTGCTGCCACCGTCCGTCAGGACTCATGTGAAGTGATATCCGTCAATTATTGGGTCTAATACCAGGGCAGCCCATCCTGCACGCTGGATACTTGCTGAGTAATCACGATGGTCGAAAGTGATCGGTTAAGACGACCAGTGGCAGAACTCTGTGGTGATAGGCCCTTGGGTATATTGTTCTGGGAGTGTCGTTGTGTTTCTTCCCTTGATCGTGTGTAACACATTTACTGTTTTGACTTCTGGTGGAAATTTCTTTTGTTCCCCAGTGTCTTGCTTGAGAGGCTCATCCTCGTCTTCGCTTGGTGTATCCTCCCCCTTGTGTACGGCATTGAGCTTACCAGACTGCTTGAAGACCCAACATTCTCTGTGGGTATGATTGGTAGGTTTACCAGGGGTGCTATGGATCTGACATATTTGGTCTAGAATTTTGTTTAGGTTGGACAGTTCGTCTCTGGCGCCTTTAGAGGGCGGCTTTCGCTGACCTGGCCGAGAGCTTTTGAATCCGGCGTTTACTCTCGTGTTGTTCGTGTTGTCTTCTTTGTTCCGGCGTTTGTTACTGCTGTTGCGCCATGATTTCCCATTTCCATCTCTAACTTCAGATGTACTGGGGTCGCTGGTGCTGCATCTGGCTAGCCAGCTGTCCTCACCCGCACAAAAGCGGGACATGAGGCTTGTTAATGCTGCCATCGTTCTCGGCTTTTCTTGGCCGAGGTGTCTGGCGAGCCATTCGTCACGGCCGCTGTGCTTAAAAGCCGCCAAGGCTTCGGCGTTCGGACAGTCGACAATTTGGTTCTTTTTAGTAAGAAACCTGTTCCAAAGTTTTCGGGCCGACTCTCCGGGCTGTTGAGTTATATGACTCAAATCATCCGCGTCCGGAGGTCGGACATAAGTCCCTTGAAAATTTGCTCGAAAAGCGTCTTCGAGCTCTTCCCAACTTCCAATGGAGTTGGGAGGCCTTTAAGCCAGTGACGGGCTGGCCCTTTGAGCTTGAGGGGTAAGTACTTGATGGCGTGGAGATCATCTCCTCGAGCCATATGGATATGGAGGATATAATCCTCAATCCAGACCCCAGGGTCTGTTGTTCCATCGTATGCCTCATTGTTTACGGGTTTGAATCCCTCAGGAAATTCATGGTCCAGCATCTCATCGGTGAAACATAGGGGGTGTGCGGCACCCCTGTATCTGGGTGTACCGCGTTGTTCGGATGTTTGTTGTGTTATATCGTATGCTGGGGCGCGCTTGCGTGGTCCATAGATGGATCTGGTTGCGCTATCCTTTTGGTGCAAGCCCTCGCGTGGATCGCGTATTGTCTTGTGAGTGGCATTGTTTGCCGCTCTATGTTGGCCGTGAGGTCGTCTATCCGGCCAGGTGGCTATTTTGATTTTTGGTTGTGAGGGGTCTGAGGCCTCCTCATCGAATTCAGGTAGCAACTTCCGCTTTGGGTAGCTCTTGGTGGGGCGATTGTCGCCGTACTTCGCTGCTGTGTTGACTACTTTACTCCATCTGATTTGGAGTGTGTCCTGTGCAGCCTTGAGCCTTTGCTTCTGCTTTTTCAGACTCCTCGCGGTGGCAACAAGCTTTTGATGGGCATTCTGCTGCTCCGGGTGCCTGTCCGGCGTTGTGTCGTCCGGACTATTGTCTTTGATAGAATTGGTTTGTTCGGTTTGATTCTCCCTATTGCCGTGGTCCGGCAGTGGTTCGCCCTGCTCCAATGCTGGGTCTGTGTGATCGTTATTTCTGGCGAGGTGGAATTTGGGGCGGCGCTTGCATCGCCGCTTTGACTGCTTCTCGAGGGAACAAGCCTTCGGTGCGTCCTTCCGTTCGTCGTCGTCGTCTTCTTTTGGTGTGTCCACCATGTATACGTCATATGATGAAGTGGACGTCCAGCGCCCTGTGGGCGGTGGTTCCTCTTCGCCTCCCGCATCGTTGTCCATACCGTCGATGTCTGCGGAGTCGAAGTCGAGCATGTCGGTTGAGTCATCGACAATGGCTATTAAGTGGGTGGTGGGTGGGCGTCGAATTTCTTCGTCGTCCGTACCCCAATCCTGTTGGCCATAATCCGGCCAGGGCTCTCCTGACAAAGAGAGAGACCTTAGTGAATTCAGAATGTCGCCGAAGGGCGAGTGCTGAAAGATATCCGCGGTGGTGAATTCCATGATCGGCGCCCAATCGGATTCGATTGGCAGGGACGCGGATGGTTCGGGGTCCGGAAGAGAGTCCGGCACCTTGGAGTCACGAGCTGTGTAGAGGAGTATGCTGATGTTTGGCTCGATCGCCGTCGAGACTGCAGCCCCTGAGGCGGTGTCTAGCCACCCGTCCTCGATTGGCGCAGTTGGCTCCGAGCTAAGGGTCGGAGCTGATGCAGACGCGGTCTCTGGAGTACCGTCCGGTGGCAGAGCTAGGTCATACCCATTGCGATAGTGCGGCGCACCCGGCTGTGGCTCGAATCCGTCGAAAATCAAGTCCCCACGGATGTTGGCCGTGTAATTCAAACTTCCAAATCTGACCTGATGGCCAGGGGCGTAGCTTTCAATCTGCTCCAGATGGCCAAGCGAATTAGCTCGCAGTGCAAAGCCGCCGAATACGAAGATCTGTCCGGGGAGAAAAGTCTCACCCTGGATCGCATCGCTATCGATGATAGTAGGAGCCATCAAGCCTAACGGCGATGACACAGAGGAACTCTCAATGAAAGCACCAATGTCGGTGTCAAAACCGGCGGATCACGGGTAGGGGGCCCCGAACTATGCGTCTAGGCCGGATGGTAACAGGAGACAAGGGACACGAAGTTTTACCCAGGTTCGGGCCCTCTTGATGGAGGTAAAACCCTACGTCCTGCTTGATTAATATTGATGATATGGGTGTTACAAGAGTAGATCTACCACGAGATCAGAGAGGCTAAACCCTAGAAGCTAGCCTATGGTATGATTGTATGTTGTGATTGTTGTCCTACGGACTAAAACCCTTCGGTTTATATAGACACCGGAGAGGGTTAGGGTTACACAAGGTCGGTTACAAAGGAGGAGATATCCATATACGTATTGACTAGCTTGCCTTCCACGCCAAGTAGAGTCCCATCCGGACACGAGACGAAGTCTTCAATCTTGTATCTTCATAGTCTAACAGTCCGGCCAATGGAGATAGTCCGGCTGTCCGGAGACCCCCTAATCCGGGACTCCCACAGTCGTGAAGCTAGAAGTGATCAAGAAGTGATCCTGAAACTACTTACGCACAAACATAACACAAGAACTGTGTTCACTTCCCGAACTCCGCCGAAAAGAGACCATCACGGCTACACACGCGGTTGATGCATTTTAATTAAGTTAAGTGTCGAGTTCTCTACAACGGGATATTAACAAATTCCCATCTGCCACATAACCACGGGCACGGCTCTCGAAAGTTTATACCCTGCAAGGGTGTCCCAACTTAGCCCATCACAAAATCTCACGGTCAACGAAGGATATTCCTTCTCCCGGGAAGACCCGATCAGTCTCGGAATCCCGGTTACAAGACATTTCGACAATGGTAAAACAAGACCAGCAAAGCAGCCTGATGTGCCGACAAATCCCGATAGGAGGCGCACATATCTCGTTCTCAGGGCACACCGGATGGGCCAGACTTTGGGTTGGTAGAGACCCTGGTTGCCTAGGGGGCGCCGGACATCGCCCAGGTTGGACCAACACTCGGAGGAGCATTGGCCCGGGGGTGTAAATAAAGATGGCCCTCGGGCTCCAGAAACCCAAGGGAAAAGGCTTAGGTTGTTAGGCAAATGTAAAAGCAAGGTTGGGCCTTGCTGGAGGAATTTTATTCAAGGCGAACTGTCAAGGGGTTCCCATAACACCCAACCGCGTAAGGAACACAAAATCAAGGAACATAACACCGGTATGACAGAAAAATAGGGAGGCAAGAGTGGAACAAAACACCATGCATAAGGCCGAGCCTTCCACCCATTACCAAGTATATAGATGCATTAATTAAAATAAGAGATATTGTGATATCCTAACATATCCATGTTCCAACGTGGAACAATCTTCAACTTCACCTGCAACTACCAGCGCTATAAGAGGGGCTGAGCAAAAGCGGTAACTTAGCCAAACAACAGTTTGCTAGGATGGTTGAAAAAGGTTAGAGGCTATCATGGCAATTTGGGAGGCTTGATAAACAAGTGGTAGGTAGCATGACATAGCAGTAGAGCGAAGAACTAGCAAGCAAAGATAGAAGTGATATCGAGGGTATGGTCATCTTGCCTGAGATCCCGCAAGGAAGAAGAACGAGTCCAAGAAGAAGACAAATGGACGTAGTCGAACGGATCCTCACAACTCCGGAACGAAACCGAAGCTAACGAGAGAAGCAACATGGAAAGAAGCAAGCAACATAGTAAACAACCATCACACAAACATGGCATGATGCACAACCAAGTATGATGCATATTCGGTTTAATAAGGCATGGCATGGCAAAGTGCAACAAACAACACTACAAGTTAAGTGGAGCTCAATATGCAACAAGTTGCATATTGAGGAAACACCACATGACTTATTTAGTTCTCTCCCGTTTATGTACCCAAAAAAATTAAATGTTATTAGACATGGCAAGGGGTGAAGCATATGAAAACTACCTATCTAGGCAAGTTTAAATGAAGCCGGAAATAACAAACAACAAATCCGAAAAACCCTCATATGCAATTCTATGGATCAGCTATTGTTCTACCCTAAACCATATTTTAGAGTTGTTAAACATGCAAAGTAAGTACATCATGTTAATCTATGCATTTTCCACCCCATTTACATATAAAGTTTGTTAAGTTTGGAGCTACGGTTATTTAGTTATGAAATAAAGCATTTTAACATGTCATTGGAGCAAATTAATGCAAACAACAGTTTAAACATTTTAAACATAGATGAAAGTGGCATGTTATGAACTACACAAAATTCTAAGCATTTTTCATATATGACATGTTTCATTTGGATGCATGGTTCAAAAATTATTAGTAATTCGAAATAGGGGCAGTTCTATAAATATGCAATGCTCTCGGAATTTAACAAATCGCTGACAACAGAAAAAACGAATGGGCCGAAACCGAGACGGACTGGGCCTCACCACAGGGGCTCAGCCCAGGTAGGCGAGGCAGGCCGGCGGGCCGATGGTTGCGTTGCTGGGCCTTCGGGGGAGTGTCAGCCCATGTGGGGTCATCGGCGTCCTCCCAAACAGGGACGAGGCCGGCGACGCCGGTGGAAGAGAAAGGTGCTGGCGTGTGGCTTCCCGGCGGTCGAACAACCAGGGGGTGAGGGAAACGGCAGAGGAGGACGGGAGCGCGCGGATCCGGGCATGGGACCTTCGGATCCGGCGTCAGAGGTAGTCGGCGGCGCTCGGGGTGACCGCTCCGGCGAGAAGATCTCGGCGACGACGGGGTGCTCCTGCGGGCAGAGAGAGGGAAGCCTCGGGTGAGGGGGAGGAGAGAAAAGAGAAGAAGGACGCGAGGCAGGGCTCTGGCCGGAGCTGGGGGCAGCGGCGGGGCCCTCCGGTGGCTGGTGTCGAGGTCGTCGGAGAGGCGTGGAGGAAGGGCGGCGTGCTCGGGCGCTTGGGGCGCGTGGGTGCCTGCGGGCTTCGGCGGCGCAACGTGGGCTTCCTCCGGGCCCAGATCTGGCCCGGGGCGGGCCTATTGCAGGCCGAAAGGGCCGCGGGAAGGTGGGAGGAGGCCAGGGTGACATGGTCGACTCTGGATGGCCAGAGCGGTGGCTGGTGGTGGCGCTTGCTCGCTTGGAACTACCAAGTGGCGGCGGCTGGATGGCCGGTGATGAAAACGAGGAGGGGGCGACTGACTACGAAATTTGAGGAGGGGGGGAGGGGGTAAGAAGAAGGCCAAAAATGGACTAGGGTTGTCCATATATAGCAGGAGGAGCTAGGGTTGGGGGTTTTGCTCCGTTTCGGAGCTGTTCGATCGTCATTGGACAGTCCGGAGCGGAGGGGGTAGGTAGGTGGGCTAGATGGACTGTGTAGAGGGGCTTGGGATGAGAGGAGAGGAAAGAAGGCAGCCCGGCAACCGTTTCCGGAGAGCGAAAACGTCCGACGTTTGACCGGCTATAATGCCGCTATAAGTTTAACGGTTGGGCTATCAAACGAGCTCTGAATGCGATAAAACTTGGTAGGCGGCCTACCTACAACATAACAAGACCGCACGCAAACTCTCATCACATTCCGAGAACATTTCCCGGCCACTTATAAAATACTAATCCAGATGTGTCGCGGGCGCGTGCGAGTGTGTCTGGGCTCAGAACGGACAACGGAAAGGACTGGGAGACCCGGACGGATGCAAGTTTTGAAAACATGATGATGCAATGCACATGATGACATGTCAAGATGCAACAGCAAGCGAATGACAAAGCAACAACAACGAATAACTCGAAGACACCTGGCGCAACGGTCTCGGGGCGTTACAAGGCAACCCAACACCGGCTGGCTACGTCTCGCACGGGGGCTCGATCGGCTTCAGTAAGCAGCAGTGATCGACCGCTCGGGCTCAGTAACGTAGCTAGCAGTGTGATCACTTGGGTTCAGTTAGCCAACGCCTTGCACACACGCGCGTACACAAGAGAAACACACAAACCATACTGCATCGCTCGGCCCCAACCACCCACCGTGACCGGGAACTCGCCGATATTTTCCTCATCCTCGCTTCTATCACAATTTTTCTGTCATGGACGACCCAAATAATGTCATGCAGGTGCGTCTTTGGCCCGCCGCCCGCCACATCTATGATAATACATGTTTTTGTTACAGTTATCGTCATAGAAGTGTGATAAGCATGACATATTTTTTTTCGTTCGGGCCAAAATATCACGGATGTGTCTTTTTTTGTAGTGCGACTAGGTACAAAAGCTGACTACTCAAGAGAAATCGCCTCTCGAAGAGAAACTTTCAGTCGATTCGCAGGAAGCTTTGAAGTGATTTTGTCTTAATTTTTTTGGACTGGATATCTTGGGAATTAAAACGATGAATGTCCTTTTTATTTAATTCAATGAGTCATCTCCATTAAGAACCCGCATTACAATACATATCACCTCATCACCACAAAAGTCCCAATGTCGCTGAAAAAATGTGTTGGAAAACCATCGGGCCCGGGAGCCTTTGTTGGGAACATCTGGAATAGGGCCATCTTGACCCACCCCTTAGTGTACTCTTTATTCAGCAAAACATTCATATTAGATGTTACTTTTGTCCGTATGACATACAATACCTCCTCCATACCTATTGTACCTTCTCACAAATATAGGTTTGCATAGAACTCTGTCGCATAACTGCCAGTTCAGCTTGGTTATCACACACGCACACACACACACTACCATTAGCATTAGTCAATTTCATGATACGGTTTTTACTTCTACATGCAGAAGTTTTTCTATGGATTTTTTGTGTTACTGTCCCCCTCTGCAAGCCACTTGACACGAGATCGTTGTCTCCACATCACTTCTTCCCTAAACAGAAGACCAATTAGCCTTTTCTCCACCACTTTTTTTTCGTTAGTCGGTCCTACCTGATTCCGATCAGCTCGAAGATCCACAATCTTATGCTTTAGTTTTCTGATCTCTTGATGAACATCCCCAAATGATTTGCAGTACTGCCCTTAAGACTAGCAACGACCGAGGTAAGCTTTGTTGTCATGCCTGATACGTTTGAGCACTTCGACATCGCCTTCCAGGCTTCTTCCAAAACTCCTTCAAAACCCCCATGTCATTCCCACATACACTCATATCTGAAGGGCTTCTCCCACGTTGTGCGCACACTATTTGTATCCATCTCATTCACCAATAGGATGGAGCAATGGTCAGATTTTACCACTGTAAGATCCTCTACTGAAGCAAAAGGGAACCGTTTCGACCACTCAGCCGTCCCCAACACATGATCAAGTCGAACCCTACAGTAGTCTCCACACCTAACTTTCTTCTCAATCGTCTAGTCTACTCCACTATAACCAATGTTCGATAAAGCACATAAGTCAACGAAAGTCCTATTCTTCTCCCGAGCTCAAATGCTCCCTTATCAATAGTAAAATAAAAATAGTAAAAAAATAAAAAAATTCTGATTTTTGTGTGGTAAACATTAACAAATGTTTTGTACGCTTGAAAATTTTCAACACAAAAGACATCTGTTGAAGGCGTGACATGAATAACAAAATCACCACTCCAAAATGTTTTCAAAACTAGTATTTTTGGAACAATGATTTTGTTTTTTTGGCCACGACTTCCACGAATGTCTTTTCGTGCTGAAATTTTGCAAGCATACAAAATATTTGTGAAATTTTACCACAAAAAAATTGAGCTCGAGAGTATATACTCCATGTCCATAAGTCAACCGCCTCCGTGAAAGCAACAAACTGAGAACTATCCCTTTCATTCGGACCTAATTATTCCTCTGAGTGGAAACATTAATTTAAAGCACCAATACATGCCCACAACAGCGTGCTCGTACTCCGGAGGAACTTCATCATATGCCAAGTGAGATATCTCGAACTTTTATTAGCTTCACCGTAGAAGCAAGTAAGGCGCCACCGTTCCTCACCGGGTTCAGTAATAACACAATCAATATGGTACTTTGATTGATTTTTTATTTCAAGCTCAATATTGTTCTTCCAAAAACACAGACCACCACTTCTCTAGATACAACATAGCTTCGATGATACCCCAATGATACCACAATCCTTCCACTCGCGTCTTCGCAATTTGCATTTCCGCAATGCAAAGAACCGATGGTGCACTTGCCCTCGCGAGATCACGAAGCTCGTTGACCGTCACCGGATCGCCAATCGTACGACATTTTAGAATAATGTCCTCATTGGGCTTGGTGGCCCTCCACCTGGGACAACACCACCACTCTGGGCAGGAGTAGCTCACCAATTCCTTGCAAAAATTCAATCCCACGCACACCAAATTGAATGTATCAAGAAGATCAGGCAGTACAACTTATCCTACTACGATGCCATCTGAAGCGGACAAAAACTTGTAGTGGAGATAAAGAATCAGCGACAACACATCAGGGCATCGACCCGAGACAGCAAACGCCGTCCCCGTGCCGCCGCGGCGGCGGACCAACAGAAAACCTAGTCCCCGCGCCGCCGCCAACAAGGGATATAAGAGGTGCTTGTTTGCAAGTTCGGCTGCTGTATGTAGGGATGAAAATAGAGCGGAAACTTTTTGCTTTCCTGACGAAAAAATGGAAATGGAGAGGAAAAATTGAAGCGAAAATGAAAATGGAACTATGTTTTCCGATGGAACAGGCGCGAAAATGGAATTTTCCTTTCTGTTAACATGGAACTTTCCGTTTTGTGGTGCGACACTTTTTCTCTCTGTCTTCATCGCTAGTTGTACGCATCGGCAGTTACTTTTTTTCCAGAGTCCCCTCCTAAAAAATTCAGAAAGATTGCAAATGTCGTTGAATGGGTCACTGCCCAGACCAATAACATGTGTGATGCACATAGCTTTGCGAAGCGAGGGAGCCTGACCCATGTGAATTTGCTTGCTTACTCTTCCCTGATACCAGAGCTGGCCAAATGGGTCGGCCCGGCCGGTCCAACACGTTCTAAGCGTGTCTGGACCGGCCCGGCCCATAGGGGCATGATTAGTAAGCGGGTCGTGTCGTGTCGGCCCATGTGTTGTGCCGAGCAGCCCAGGCACGACCACTTAGTTAATCGGACCGGCCCATCGACACGCCAGACATGGTTAGCCCGTGCACTTTCGTCCTGCTAGGCTGTATTTCGGCTATTTTTTTTACTATTTGAGATGTTTTATGTAGCCTATAAATTTCTATCTAATAATAAAGCACGTAGGGTTTCTGCCCGTCCGTCGCATCGTTTTACAAAAAAGCCCTTGCATTTTCATGAAATCAATCCGCAGTCCGAATTTAAGTCACACCGAACCGTTATTTTACAGCTTTTCGAAAATCCCCCTGACGTTTTAGGTATTCCATCCGCAGATCATATTTAAGTCAACAAATGCTTTTCTAAACCATCCATATCTTTTAAACCGTAACTCCGATTTAAACATGTTATATATGAAATTTGATTAGAAAAATATGTAGATTATGAATATAAGATTATTTTAACCTGTTAAGTATTTATAAATATTATTTTAGAAGATGTTGAGTCAAACAAATGGTTTTCTAAATTATACGTATCTTTTAAATCGTAACTCCAATTTTAACAATGTTATATATGAAAATTGATTAGAAAAATGTGTGAAATCTGAATATGATGTTAATTTTACCTGTTAAATATTTTTTAGATATTATTTTGGAAGCAAACTTATAACTATAGCGCATGATCCATTTTTTTCGTATAGGCGGCGATCCGGGTTGCAAATAAACACTCACTATAGTCATATAGGGAAAAGAAAACATCGAGAACTACACATACATACATCTGAATACATCGCAGGGGAAAACAACAGATTTTTCATCACGAGTGTGAGAGAAAGTGAGAGAGAGAGAGGGGGAGGAGAGAGAGACGTCTTAGGATTAGCCACATTCAAACATGTTTTGGTTTGTGTGAACACTAAGGCCATCGCCGGCGAGGGTGAGAAGAATGATAAGCGGCAACACAAATATGATGCGTCGCTAAAATAAATAAGATGGACCTATTTGTGGTCTTTAGTGATGGTTGTTCGGTTAAGAGTGTGTGTTGTGTTTTTTCTCCCGTTGCAACGCACGGACTCTTTTGCTAATATTTTAAAAATCTAGAAATAAATAAATAAAGCACCGTGCTGGCCCGCATGCCCAGCCTCCAGGCCCAGACACGGCCCCTGGCGTGCCACATGCCGGGCTCGGCCCGTTTAGCTCGTGCCTGGGCCGTGCCATGCAGGCGTGCTAACGGGCCGGCCCAGATGGCACGGCCCATTTGGCCAGCTTTGCGTGGTACAGTACTATTTATACTGTCCCGAACCCCAGCCAAACGCATCGAACCAGGGTTTCCTTCGGTAGAAAAGAAACAGAGCGGGCGGGCGGCTGGCGGTGAGAAGCTGAAGATGGATGCGGCGGGGAAGAGACCTGAGGTACGAGGCGGGCGGGCGCAGAAGAGACCTGAGGTGCAAAGTGATGCGGGGGAGAGATCTGAGGTACAAGGGAGGGTGCGGGGGAGAGACCTGATCTACTTCTTTGGGGGTGCGGAGGAGGTATTGAGCAATCTGTTTTCTGAGAAGCTGCGGGCGGATCCGGAGGAGGGACCTGAGCTACAAGGGGCGGATCCGGACGAGGGACCTCATCTATCAGCGGCGGATACGGAGGAGACATTGAGCAATCTGTTTTCTGAGAAGCTGCGGGCGGATCCGGAGGAGGGACCTGAGCTACGAGGGGCGGATCCGGACGAGGGACCTCATCTATCAGCGGCGGATGCGGAGGAGGTATTGAGCAATCTGTTTTCTGAGAAGCTGCGGATTGATCTGCAAAGGAAGGACATGCCTCTGGAGATGTTGAGAAACCTGATATCTGAGATGCTAGCTGCGACACTATTGATAGATGTTGGGGAGGAGGTACTTCAGCGGTGGCCGAGTAATCCTCTGAGGAGGTATTTTTTCCTCAGTAGTCGTATGGGTGAGAAGATGACAAGGAAACAGGTTCTCATTGAGATAGAGGCTCTCAGAATAATTGCAAGGTCCAGAGGTATGCGACTGTCAATGGATCACGTTCTCAAAGAGGCAGAGGCTACTGTGGAAATGGAGGAACAGGCTTTCAAGGAGATTCAGACTACTGCCAGCGAAACAGTAGAGGAACAAGCTCTCAAGATGATTCAGGCTGTCAGGGAAAGAGTACAGGACGAGTTGAAGAAGAGCTCTCTGAAGAAAAAAGTACAGGACGAGTTGAAGAAGAGCTCTCTGAAGAAAAAGCCGAGGAGGCGAAAGGGTAAGAACAAGCTTCCGGAGGAGGCCCTCTCTGAACCAAATGCCTACAATCTTCATCGAAATTTCTGGAATTCAATGTTTGCTGGCCCACGATATGGTTGCTATGAGACCACAAGTAAGCAGTCTTATCCTTGCATGGCTAAACTTTGATCTAATTTTATCCAAGTTAAACTTTTATTTGTATTGAACTCCCCCATATGCATTTTGTTCTTTGAGTTTTGGTTATCTCCATGTATTTTTTAGGTTTCCCAGCTATTTTGCCCCTTTCATGCCTGTCCAATAAATGGTCCTGTTCCATCAGAGCCACACCAAATTTGTATAAACAGGCCCCTGTATAATAATTGAAATAATAAATCTCTATACATATTTTAACTTGTACCAATCAGGCCCTGTAGTACCAATTGGAATAAAAAAATTCTATATGTATTTTTTATTACATTATGTAAATTGTACAGTTTTGACTTGTCATGGTAGTTATAATATTATTGCTTCAAACTTCTATTGGGTTTATTTTGAATTCTACATTACTTCGTTGACGGTGGCGCTATACTATGCGTGCGCACAAAATCCTTAATCTGCGCTCTGGCCATGCTGGTTGAGCCGCTTCGTCCAAACACCAGATTATGTTTCCACCCTTTAGTAAAAGGCATGTCAGAGGATAGTAAAGGAATTAAATTGGTCGCGGGCTGGACTCTCTGGTTCTCTACTCCACTTGATTAGTATTTTTCTTTTGCCCCTAGTAATATAGCAACCATAGTAACCTTATTACAATGTTTACCTGCTCCACCCTCCGGTCCACAGTCCTGTCTACTCGGGCCTTGTAATTTAAATTGGGCAGATGGGAGATAACCATCAGTTGGATGGTAATTTTTGGATGGTAATTGTGTTACGACTTTGGAATTAACCGATTACTATTAGCTACTATGTGGTAATTGTATTAATATATGGTCTTACATGTTAAAGTGGAAATTGTAACAAACCAATTGCTATTGGATTACTACTACTTGGTACTAGTTTTACTACACATGCTTCATTTATCGTTCACATGCATGTGGCGGCCATGCTAGTAATGCATCACTTTAATATTACTATGATTAGAGAAAATATTACCATTAATCGTGCGCTAGGCTGATCTTGGGAAAAATCCTAGCAAACATCATATAAGAAAATTAAAACGGTCACCGGCTGCCACAAACCACTTTTGGACTCTCCCTCGCGTGCTCGTAATCTGGTATTCTTGTTACGCCTGGCACACACCACTCCACCATTAATATGGTACTCTTGTTACGAGGCTGCCATGCAAAAAAAAAACACTGAAAGACGTGTACATATTGAAAATGGTAATCTTATCACCGGCTGTCACAAATCACTCCTCTGCCCTTTAATCGTTCTGCCTATTTAGTTACCAGGATGCAACACATAAAATAATTGAGCATAGGACGTGTCTGCATTGGGAACAGTAATCATGTTACAATCTGCGACCGCTATATTTATTAGCCACACACAAAAGTGCTACGTACCAATTAGCCATGCAGAAAACTAATGTGCAAACGAGTTTTACTACTCCCTCCGTTCCTCAATATAGGGTGTATAGTTTTTGGCACGGAAATTAAAGAACGCATGTGGAGGGAAAATTTCACAAGTTTTGGGAGAGATTGCACCTGACTAATTGACATGAGAAAATAGGGGAGCTTGCCCTATATAAGGAAATGTAATCAAATCCCTTAAAAAATTATCCAAACGAGTGGTGCAACGCAATAAACCTTATATTTCGGACTTTTTCTCAAAAATCTATACACCTTATATCAAGGAACGGAGGGAGTATTAGTTAGTCTCAATTTACTATTGTTCTGTGGGTCAATCCCTCGTAACAAAATGTGCTTTGGTTAACATAGATAGATAGCTCATTACGGTTGATCTTCAGCCTGGAGGCGAGCGACGCTAGAGCAGTTTTTTTGGGTGGACTTTTGGTTGGCTGGGTAATTAGAGAGCCCGCTCGTCTATGTTTTTAAGGTGGTAAAGCGTCATAAGGCGGAGGAGGGCCGCTCTGACGCCTAAGCGCCAAGGCGAGGCGGCAAGGCGAGGCAAGGCGGCGCCTTAAACATTGCAGGAATAGAGTTATTAATAGGTCTGCACATATTAATACTAGAAAAAGAGCAATGGCTGAGAGATGGGCCACTACTTATGCACCTCCCAGTGGCCCAAAAGCCCATCTAGTGGCCATATACACCCCCGTGACCTAATTCCACTATCTCCTTCCCTTCTTTCCCATCACAGCCGCCACGAAGCCACACCCTTCTGGTCCTCCCTCCCTCCTCCAGTCCCCTCTCCTCTTCATGGCCCCACCCTTCTCCCTCACAGCAGCAAGCCCCAGGAGCCCCCAGTCCTCCCTCCTCTTCATGGTGCCGGGAGACAGCGGGGCTGTCATCTCCAAGCCCCAGGAGCAGCCAGAACTAGGGCAGCCACGCCGTACACTTCATGTCTGTCTAAGGCGGGGTAGATGCCTTGCCATCCTGCGGCGCCTTGACGCTTAGGCGACGACTAGGCGACGCCTTAAAAACATAGCCGCTCGTTCTGCTGTGGGCTGGAGCGTACGATATATACTTATAACCTGCTAATGCATTTTCTACTTAATAATCACTAGTACCTTCTAAATAATGTGCTTTCCATACATACATACATACATATACATACATATTTGTAACACATTTTCCCCTTCCTCTGATTGAAGGTATTTAACTATTTATCCACCACGTGTATTTGTGTAACCATTTTCTTACTTATTTGTCCTCTGCATGATTTGTATCCATCTAATCAGATTCTTTACCGAGATCTGGACAGCTAGATTTATATACATATTTTTATGTGGAAAATGAAGATTATAATATTATAATACTTGCCATTGACCTAATGCTTAATGTTTCAGCTTTCTTCGTTTATGTGTATTTTAAACACCCTTTAGGAAACATAGAATTAGAAAAATGTAGGAACATGATATTAATAGGAATAGGAAAGGTATGTTAGGTGGTTTCCAAGGAGTGCAAAACAAAGGATTATAAAAGAGAACATGACATAGGAATAATATGAGTTAAAGAAAAGAGTGCACTGAACTTGCCTAGTAGAGCTGCACCTACAAATATGTAGGAATCTAGAAAATGGGCTCCACCAACAAGTTTCTGCCTCCTTCCTATGCGAAGGCCAGGGAAGAAAGAGCTCAGACATTTTTTTTCTTTTCCTGTCAAACCTGCAGGGAAGGAAGTTTTCCCATGAATCCTGTGTTCCGAACGCCCTGTAGGAAATCAATCCTATGGAAACTGAGGTCCTACAGTTTTCCCGTGGAATCCCTCCTTTCTGAACAACCCCTTTGTTTGCAGTTTGGAGTATGAATACAGTTTGCATTTCTTAGTATTAGTACGATGTGTATGTTCCAGCTACTTGGAGTATCAGTACAGTTTGGAGTATTTAAGAGCATTTTAGTCCTGGATTTATGTGTGCTCGGATCTGAGTATTTGATACGGGTAAGTAATTGAGTTCATACTATCGTATAGGTTACGGTATTTAAAAAAAATCTGAACCCAATTGTGCATAGCCCATGTATCAGTATCAAGCCTACACTGACCAACGTTTTTATGTAGGCCCATCAGAGTCGATATCGTACCACTCCCTATAATTTCTTTTCCAAGTTTTTTTTATTAATATGGCATAATGTGTTAATTTTAATCTTTTATCACTAACTACTTTGTTTATCAACGATGCAGCTTCTATCCCTCCCATGCGATTCACTGATGATGTATGTGACCTCGCTGGCCCACTTGAGACTCTTCAAATTTTTTCAGTCAAAGTCGTTGGAGTAAAGGAGGGGATATCTTGGCCACTTAGTCTCTATGGCAAGATTGCGGCACGCGACACAGTTGATCGCAATCGCAATATCATCTTTGATTGTGAGAGGGATAACTGTGAAATCCTCTACGAGGATGTACGTATATATTCTCCAAAAATACCACTTTCTCCTGTCTGCAGTTAACGTTTTCAACCATAGAGTATTCTCGAAAAGCATGCCCTACAACTAACAAAGAGATATGAATTATTATATAATTTGAACTGGAGAACTCATGGCATGTATCTTGTGGTTGGTTGAAAATCTCAATTAAAAATCTTATGGCATCTAAGCAACAATCCTGTGGTTATATCACATGCTCTTTGTAAACACTTCCAATAATGATACAATTTGCCAACATGTGCTATCTCCTACCTGTATTTTGATTAAATTTCATAATGTAAGGTCAGTAACGTGCAAGCTCTTGTAAACCTCATGCTTCATGGACAGCAAATAGAAGCATGATAGTCAATTTTTAAAGTTTCCACCTCAGTTATTGCAGTAGAATGCATGCTTCCTTTTGAAGGTTTTGAAATGTCAGCTCTTATATAGTGTTTGCTTACCTGTGGTTTCAATAGCTGTGTTGAACACTTAAATGTCTGCCCCAGTTTAGTCCATATTTTCTACTGAACTTTGGTGCTGCGTTATGCATTGTTCAGAATGTGGCAATTAGTACTCGAAGTATGTCTGGCCCAATATGCCTTCAGATAACAGGAAGATGTGGGTTCAGTAAGATGGTTGATCGACATCAGATTGGATGCTACTGATTTCCCCTTTTATATCTGAACTAATCTTGATGTTGTGTGGCTAGCATTCTGCATAATTATTTCGAATTCTCATAATGATTATTGCCCCATTATATGCAGAGTCCGTATTTACCTCTAACTGGTCCTTCCCGTGCTGTTGTGTTGTCGGTACATCATTCATATATCGAGGTTGAGTTAAAACTCAAGCTAGATTCTGGTGATGAAGAATTCAGCTACGTATCTGATGCCTACATCGAGATTGCCCCTTTTAACTCCTTCGTCATGCAACGAGATTTGGCTGGCAGGCTTAGCACGTTGCAGCTAACTGTGGCCCACATTATTCATTCCGTGGAGGCTACAATTAGTGTCAAAGTCAAACATGGGGAATGGCCATATGGCCATGGAGGCCTATTTACTGCGTCTACTGCTAGCATCAATGACATGGAAGTTGTGCTTCTCGGATTTGAGGTTGATGAGGTCCTACCTGTTAAGGATGATGGGCATGTCAAGCTTTTTCGTCGCGTTGTTAGCGTTGAAAGCAAAGGAAAGCTCGAAGTCTTGGTGGAAGCAAACCCTGCCAATGATGAAGAGGATGTAGTTAGCGACGACATCTATTTCACACCCAAGAGATCTGGTAGGAGCCACCAAATGCTCAAGGTTGGCTCTTGTGAGATGGAGGTAACGGTGGCGTGGTCTCTCCTTTTGTCTTATGGATGAAGGGGCCGTGGGGTTTGTGCTTGCTTTGCTGGAAGTAGTCACAGCTGTGTGTCGCGTGTCTGTTTGCTACTTGGGTAGATGCTGCTTGTGCAGTAGAGGCCATGATGTTTGTGCTTGCTTTGCTGGTACTAGAGTGTAACGTCCTTGATGCGGCTATATTTCTCATGTGTCGAAGCATGACTTAGAGGCTAACTCTATTGAAAACAATGTCGCAAGTGAGGTAATCTTCATAATAACCATGTAATACAATAAAGAAAAAGGATACATAGTGGGCTTACAATCGCCATTGCACACAATACATGAATAAAGCATTAAAACATGCAGATACAATTAAGGTTTGACTATAGAACCAAAATAAAAGAAGACAATCTCAAATGCTACATAACTGATCAACTGAAACGAAACCATACAAAGAACGAGATTTTTGTCGAGCTTCTCCTTGAGCTCGGTTGCGTCACCTGCACGGTATTGTCGACACCTGCAAACTGGTTTTGGAAGTATCTGTGAGTCACGGGGATTCAGCAATCTCACACCCTCGTGATCAAGACTATTTAAGCTTATGGGTAAGGCAAAGGTATGAAGTGGAGCTGCAGCAAACGGCTAGCATAAATGATGGCTAAACATACGCAAATGAGAGCGAGAAGAGAAGGCAAGGCACGGTCGATAAAACTATGATCAAGAAGTGATCCTAGAACAACCTACGTCAAGCATTACTCCAACACCGTGTTCGTTTCCCGGACTCCGCCGAGAAGAGACCATCACGGTTACACACTCAGTTGATGCATTTTAATTAAGTTAAGTTTCAGGTTTTCTACAACCGGACATTAACAAATTCCCATCTGCCCATAACCGCGGGCACGACTTTCGAAAGTTCAAATCCCCGCAGGGGAGTCCTAACTTAGCCCATCACAAGCTCTCACAGTTAATGAAGGATATTCCTTCTCGACAATTCGATCAGACTCGGCATCCCGGTTACAAGACATTTCGACAATGGTAAAACAAGACCAGCAAAGCCACCCGAATGTGACGACAAATCCCGATAGGAGCTGCACATATCTCGTTCTCAGGGCACACCGGATTGTCCAAACTTCCGGTAGGCCAGCCCAGAGTTGCCCCTGGTGGCCACCGGCGGCTGACAAGTTGGACCAACACTCAGAGGAGCACTGGCCCGGGGGTTTAAATAAAGATGACCCTTGGGCAGGCCTACCCAAGGGAAAGAAAATGCTAGGTGGCAAATGGTAAAACCAATGTTGGGCCTTGCTGGAGGAGTTTTATTCAAGGCGAACTGTCAAGGGGTTCCCATTATAACCCAATCGTGTAAGGAACGCAAAATCCGGGAACATAACACCGATATGATGGAAACTAGGGCGACAAGAGTGGAACAAAACACCAGGCATAAGGCCGAGCCTTTCACCCTTAACCAAGTATATAGATGCATTAATTAAATAAAAGATATTATGATATCCGAACAAAATATCCATGTTCCAACACGGAACAAACTCCAATCTTCACCTGCAACTAACAACGCTATAAGAGGGGCTGAGCAAAGCGGTAACATAGCCAAACAATGGTTTGCTAGGACAAGGTGGGTTAGAGGTTTGGCTTAGCAATATGGGAGGCATGATAAGCAAGTGATAGGTATCACAACATAGACATAGCAAAAGAGCGAGCTTCTAGTAAGCAAAGATAGAAGTGATTTCGAGGGTATGGTCATCTTGCCTGCAAAGTTCTCCGAGAAGACGAAAGCTTGATCCTCGTAAGCGTACTCAACGGGTCCTTGAGCACGAACTCGACTCCCGGCTCTACCCAAGCAAGAACAACAAGCAAAGGGAGACACAATCAACCACGTGCAATGCTCAAGCAACATGATGCAAACATGGTATGATATGTGGGATGCTATATGTGATGCATATGCATGATTTGGAAAGGAATGATTGAACCTGCCCTCATCTTGGAAATTCAAGAGTGTCACTTGAAAGAGGAAGTTGATTTTGGTCAAAATCGATATAAAGATCGCCGGAATCGGATGCACGGTTTGGAAATACCAAGCAAAACAAATATGGCACCGGACTGCGATTAACAGCACGAGACCATCTAAATGCATCAAGAACGACATGCTGCAGCACTCAAACATAGCAACAAAATACATGGCAGGGATCCATTCAAGATGCTTGACAAAAGATGAACACTGAGCTACGGCTAATTCACTCAGTAGCAGGTTCAAACAAGCATGGCAAAAGTGCAAAAGATAACATGTTACAGACTTAGTGAAATTAGCAACATGTCAGGAATTTATCATCAGGAAGCAATGTTTAGAGCATGATACCTACATGCTACAGGAACATAACATGGCAAAGCAAGGCATGGCATGAAGCTACTCAAAGCATACAACAAAAGTCACTTACTGACCATGAGCCAAAAGGGATCAGAAAATACAATTGCAACCATGTGAACATAGCAATTAACAAAAACAGATTCAGACTTAGAGAAAAACTGGAACATGACAAAACAGTCAACAAGTAGGCATGTTTACGAGCTCGATGCACTCACTACAAAGCATGGCATGATAAACTAAGCATACACCCAGCAAGTAGACATGGCATAGAAGCTATACATGGCAAGAACAACAACATAGCATGCACGGATCAACAACAACAAGTTCGGCAAAATCGCTAAACATGTTAACAATCCGCCGGGAACATTTTATAACAAAAATAGAGCTTGATTGACTCAAGCTAGGGTGCTCCATAATTGCAAACAAAGACATGGATGGATAGAGCACAACATTATCTACAAAACATCCTTACTGATCATGCTCAAAAGAGGCACGGATCACTAGGAAACAACATGAACATATGGCATAAAAATAATAACAGGACAAGGACTTAGAATATTTCGAAGCCCCTGAAATCAACAACATTGAGTAAGCTACTTTGCATGCTTGTGCTAGTCACCACAGAGATCACAAAAATACATGGCATACACCCGTGTAAAGATGGCATGGCATACTTCAAAAACATGTAGAGTTCAGGATCATAGCATGCACACATAAATCATGGCAAAAAATGACAAAAGTGCATTTGCTGAAACAGATCTGAAACTAATCATCACATAGCCCTCTTCCAACAGCATTTCGAGCATCAAGTTGAGCTCAAATGAAAATGATGCAATGAGATGAAATGATGTACTCGTCGAGGCGAACATTTTGATATGCTACACGCACGAATCGGAGCAACGGTGATGAAGTTATGATGCGATGAAGTATGCATAAAATGCTGGGGACTTAGTCAAAAATTAGACCTCGCGGGAAAAGTCAACCCAGATTCAGATCCAGATCCGGGGCACTGTAGCTTCACGGAGACCGAGATTCGCCGGAGACGACGGAGCTCGCCAGAGTAGCGGGATCCGGCCGGGTCAGAGGAGGTTGACGGCGGGGGCGGCGAGGTGGAGGAGCAGGGGCGCGCCGGTGAGGAGAGGCACTCGGGCGGTGCCCGGGGCGCGAAGTGCGGCACCGGCGAGCGGGGCGCAGCGGGAGGAGCAGCGGGGAGCGGGTGCCGCTCGGGCGAGCATGGACGTCCACGCTGGGCGGCGCGAGGATCTGGGCCTGCGCGGGCCGGCCTCGGGCCCCGCGGGCCGCGACGGCGCGCTGAGCGAGAGGGAGGCGGGGCTGAGGTGGTGCGAGGGGAGTGGTCGAGCGGGGGCGGCGGCGCTGACGTGTCGCCTCGCCATTGGCTGGGCGACGTGGCGGCGGGGTGGACGCGTCCGCCAGCGGGCGGACATGTCCGGCGGCGCGGAGGGGAGTTAGGGTAGGGTTTGATCTGCGCGGATTTTTCGGGGAAGGCCACATATTTATTGGTAGAGTGAGCTAGGAGAGTCCAAATGAGGTGCGGTTTGCGGCCACGCGATCGTGATCGAATGGCCTAGATGATGGAGGAGGTTTAGGTGGGTTTTGGGCCACTTTGGAAGGGTGTTGGGCTGCAACACACACGAGGCCTTTTCGGTCCCTCGGTTAACCGTTGGAGTATCAAACGAAGCCCAAATGGTATGAAACTTGACAGGTGGTCTACCGGTAGTAAACCAAGGCCGCATGGCAAGTCTCGGTCCAATCGGAGAACATTTAACACCCGCACACGAAAAGAAGTAGAAAGGGACACCGGATGACATAGGAGCGCCGGATTGCAAAACGGACAACGGGGAAAATGCTCGGATGCATGAGACGAACATGTATGCAAATGAAATGCACATGATGACAAGATATGAAATGCATGACACGCAAGCAATGACAAGGCAACAACAACGAATAACTGGAGGACACCTGGCACATCGGTCTCGGGGCGTTACAACACTCCACCACTATGAGAGGATCTCGTTCCAAGATCTAGAATGTCACCGGAGGGACAACGGAAGAGAAAGAGAAGAGGTAAAACTAAGTTGCTTCTCTGACCAATGAGTGAGACCAAAGAACCTTGAGAGGTTGAACAAATAGAAAGAAAGAATGCAATAAAGAAGACAAAGATGAAAACACTCCGTTAGAAAAGAGGAATAAGGAAGAACAAATTCGGGCAGCACTCCGATAGAAAAGTGATACAAGGCTTGATAAGATGAAAAGAACTTGAGCAGAGGGCACAACTCCCCGGTTAAATGGATAGGCATGAAAAGAACATGATCCTGACAAAATAAGAAGATGGGTTGAAGAGAGCAACATCACAATGCCTCCGGAAGAAAGAATAGAAGATAGATAATTGAAATAAAAGAATAGAGAAGAAAATGCCAACTTCTGCCACAAAAGAGTTTGAAAAAGGCATTCTTAAGAAGAAGGGTCGAACGGAATTGTTGGAAAAAACCAACAACGAAAAGAATAAGCTTGAAGTGGGCTTATGGAAAACTTCTCAAAGCTATGAGGTGAAATTCTGCCACTAACGGGAAACGATAGATTGGAATAATATAAACAAAGAGACGAGACTATTTCGCCGGGAGGATAGATGAAGAACTTGGGTCACTTATAAGCACCATAAATAGCAACAATCCTTAGGGAAAGCTTTAGGTGAAATATAACCCAAGATAATTCCAACGAATTGGTTGATGGATTTAAAATACCTCATTCTTAACAACATGTGAATCATGAAACATGAACTCAGATTATCAAGAATGACATAATACCATTTCCAATGAAACGGAAGAAAGAATTGAACTCCTGATTGCAAGATGAAGAATGCTTGAGCTCCTTTGAAAAGAATCTCAATGAACACTAGGACAAGAAATTAAATCCTTTATGAAGCGTCATGTAGATCCTCCATAAAGAACTCCGGTAATAAAGAATGATCAAACGAAAGGAAAGAGAAGTTGAAAACACAAGGTGAATCCTTGTAATGATTTAGATGGATCTCCATGGTGATGTAATTGTGAAAGCTTGGAACTCTTGGGAAAGAAAAGATAAAGCATCTTGAACCAAGAATGTGATATGATGAACCACTCCGGAAAGCAGGAATTGAATACACGTGATGAAACAAGAATAAGAATTACATTATGTTTATCCTTCATCAATTAAATTGATGACAACCAAAGGATTTGGCATACTACTTATTCTCATAGAAAGGATTAAGATAGATATAGCGCCAACTTGAGAAAGTCTTCAACGACCCACTGGCAGGATTGAAACAACGAATAAATTGATAAAGAAGAGAAATCTTGAACGGACCACCGTAAGAATTGGAAATGAACGAAGTAAAAGAGATGAATCCTGGGTAAGAATTAGAGAACGAATGAGGATACTTGAGGGGATTTGGATACAACTAAAATGAAGAGATCACGATCTGATTATAGAATATTGAATGATGCACCGGTAAGATTTGGAGAACGATAGCTAAAAGCTGAGAATGAATAATCCTGAATTGATGGCCTCCGGAGAATCAAACTGAAAAGACTCCTGAATTGCTCCAGAAGGATGGAAAGATTGTCACAATCAAAACAATTATGAGAGGATGACATGAAGCTAGAACCATGAATCTCTGAGAGAGCGGATAAGATGTGGAAGGAAAACTCTTCTTCGGTCATCAAAATCTGAGAATTACGATGAGAAACACCACCAAATTGTTGAGATACTCCGGAATAAAGAAGAATGGAAAAGTTGAACCAATGATGAAAAGAATTTAACCGATCTTGGAGAAAGGCATTTGACTGATGATAAATCATTCTTACGTCAAACTTCAAAAAGAAGTTTGAGGATAGCTCCGGGAAGATTAGAAGAGTCAGGTAAGATCCTGGGAAAAGACCCGTGGGTTAGGGCCCACTCAAAAGAAGCAATGTTGAACGATTTAAAAGAGAGAATGCACCGGTTGAATTAAATGGCTTGAATGAGATAACAGCCTCGAGATATCTTGAGCACTCCGAAACAAATGAATAGCGAGAAGTGAATTATTATGAGGAGCATTGGTATGAGAAGGCATTTGAAACGAGGAAAGGATATGATCAACAAAGCTTGACTTGAATCCACCGGAGAAGAAAATGAGTGACGAGGAATGCTGAACTAGTAGAACATCTTCATGAGAACCACCGGGTAAGAATATTGACGGAAAAGAATGGAGAGACTTCACATGAATAAAAAGATACTTGATTAAGGAATCCAAGTCCTTGAAGAAAAAGGGTGGGAGGGTGGGAAAAATAAAGGCAACTTGGAGGTGGAAGAAACAAACAACATTGAGAAGACTTTAGTTGATCTCGCGAAAGTTGGAATGATCGGATCCACTTGAAGAGAAACACACCGGTTGAAAAGGATTGACATGACAATCTCAAATATTGAGAGGGATTAGTATTCACATCGGAGTATGAGAACACCGCTTGGGGAAGGTATGGAATCAACATTTGACTACGAAGCAACTCGAATACCACAACTCAAAAGCAAAACGAAGGATTGGCTTGCAGAATAAGCCAGAACAAACATATGATAGAGATTTCGTCCGAAATTTTCGTGGTGGGGCCTACATGGGCTCGATCGTACATCACCATCATGTACAAGGCAGTGCACATGACATACGAAGCGTCCCCGAGTCAGCATAGCCAAGGACTCTTTAAGACACAACGAGACCACTGTAAAACCAACCGTGGATAGGCGGACCACTAGACGTCGAACCCCAATTTCATATCATACATCTGTCAGAAAGATATCCTAAGAGCTACTTGAATTCCCACTTATAAACTCCTGAAATTTTCCGGTTATGCAATCAGGTGTTGGGGATACAGGGGAAGCATAATATCTCACCCAAAACTAGCAAATCCTACATCCAGTTGTATCCATCCTTCAGCACATAACCAAGAAACCTTCGGAAATCGTTTACCTCAACCTTCGAAAAGCATCCGTTATACGAGTTATGGCAATACTCCCGAACTCCCGCCCCAGTACTGGGTGGCGTCGAGGTTATCTCACCAACAACTGCATAAAAGAGATTTTCGATGTCGGCGAACTCAGGTATTCCAGAACTGCAACGATAAAATTGTGATGACAACACCTCGGAGCTCAACTCCCCGGGACACTGCCACAACCCCTAAATGTCAGGAGGCACCAAGAACAATATTCTTGTCACAAAACCATCGGAACGATTCCAAGATACCCACGTGATCCTAAAAAAATTAAAAAAAATAGTGAAATTTGAGAAGAGAAGAGTCAAAACTCTACGTCAGGATACCTCACCAGAGCGACGAAGGGACTGAGGAGTAAAAAGAATCCTTTTCTCCGATATATATATATATATATATATATATAATCCTAAATGACTCAAAACATTTTTCTAGACTCAACAACGCCAACGATTCGATCAAGCAGGGGGCTCCTAAGTCGGGGAAGGCTCTGATTACCAACTTGTAACACCCTCGATGCGGCTATATCTCCCATGTGTCGAAGCATGACTTAGAGGCATAACCGCATTGAAAGCAATGTCGCAAGTGAGGTAATCCTCACAACAACCCATGTAATACAATAAGGGAAAAGGATACATAGTTGGCTTACAATCGCCACTTCACACAATACATGAATAAAGCATTACAACATCTACATACAATCAAGGTCTGATTACGGAACCAAAATAAAAGAAGACTACCCCAAATGCTACACAGATCCCCGATCGTCCCAACTGGGCTCCACTACTGATCAACTGAAACGAAACCACACAAAGAACAAGATCTTCATCGAGCTCCTCCTTGAGCTCGGTTGCGTCACCTGCACGGTATTGTCGACACCTGCAAACTGGTTTTGGAAGTATCTGTGAGTCACGGGGACTCAGCAATCTCACACCCTCGCGATCAAGACTATTTAAGCTTATGGGTAAGGCAAAGGTATGAAGTGGAGCTGCAGCAAGCGGCTAGCATAAATGGTCGCTAAACATACGCAAATGAGAGCGAGAAGAGAAGGCAAGGCACGGTCGATAAAACTATGGTCAATAAGTGATCCTAGAACAACCTACGTCAAGTATTACTCCAACACCGTGTTCGCTTCCCGGACTCCACCGAGAAGAGACCATCACGGTTACACACTCAGTTGATGCATTTTAATTAAGTTAAGTTTTAGGTTTTCTACAACCGGACATTAACAAATTCCCATCTGCCCATAACTGCGGGCACGGCTTTCGAAAGTTCAAATCCCTGCAGGGGAGTCCCAACTTAGCCCATCACAAGCTCTCACGGTTAACGAAGGATATTCCTTCTCCCAAGACAATCTGATCAGACTCGACATCCCGATTACAAGACATTTCGACAATGGTAAAACAAGACCAGCAAAGCCACCCGAATGTGCCGACAAATCCCGATAGGAGTTGCACATATCTCGTTCTCAGGGCACACCGGATTTTCCAAACTTTCGGTAGGCCAGCCCAGAGTTGCCCCTGGTGGCCACCGGCGGCTGACAAGTTGGACCAACACTCAGAGGAGCACTGGCCCGAGGGTTTAAATAAAGATGACCCTTGGGCAGGTGTAACGCCCTAAGACCAATGTGCCAGGTGTCCTCCAGTTATTCGCTGTTGTTGCCTTGTCATTTGCTTGCATGTTGCATCTCATATCATGTCATCATGTGCATTGCATTTGCATACGTGTTCGTCTCATGCATCCGAGCATTTTCCCCGTTGTCCGTTTTGCAATCCAGCGCTCCTACTTGCTCCGGTGGCCCTTTCTACCTTTCTCTCATGTGCGGGTGTTAAACATTTCCGGATTGGACCGAGACTTGCCAAGTGGCCTTGGTTTACTACCGGTAGACCGCCTGTCAAGTTTCGTGCCATTTGGACTTTGTTTGATACTCCAACGGTTAACCGCGGGACCGAAAAGGCCTCGTGTGTGTTGCAGCCCAACACCCTTCTAAAGTGGCCCAAAACCCACCTAAAACCTCCTCCATCATCTCGGTCGTTCGATCACGATCACGTGGCCGAAAACCGCACCTCATTTGGACTCCCCTAGCTCCCTCTACCTATAAATATGTGCTCATCTCCCGAAATTCGCGGTGCAAACCCTAGATCTCACCTCCCTCCGCACCCCGGACATGTCCGTCCCGCCACTGGACGTGTCCGCCGCCGCCGCCACATCACTCCAGCCAATGGAGCGCCGCCACGTCAGCGCGCCGCCTCCCGCTGACCACTCACGGCGCGCCACGTCGCCACGCCGGCGCCCTCCACCGCGCGAGGCCCGTCCTGGCCCAGGGCGGGCCCTCCCTGCCGCCAACCGGGCCGCCGCCTTCCTTATCGCGCGCTCCGCCCACGCCCTCGCTCTGCCGCCTTCATCTACCGCGCCGCAGCCCGGAAACCAACGCCGGTCACCGCACCATCGCCGGCGCCGCTCCTCTCCAGCAACCGTGCCGCCCCCGTCCTCCTCCGGCTGGACACGCCAAGTCCGGCGACGCCCGCAAGACCCGGCCGGCCTCGTCTCCCTCCTCCCCGTGGCAAGTCCTCCGGCGAACTCCTATTCCGGCGATCCTCGAAATCCGTGCGTGCTACAGTGCGGGCCCGATATGGATCTGATATCCGTTTGCCTCGGTTGACTTTTCCCCTCCAAACCCTAAGTATTTTGCAATCTTCATCATGTCACAACTTTGCATCCGTAGATCCGTTTTGGGTATATAGCATATCAAAATGTTCGTCTCAGAGAGCACATCATTTCATCTCATTGCATCATTTTCATTTGAGTTCATCTTGATGCCCGTAATGCTGTTGGAAGAGTGCTATTTGAGTTAGTTGTCAGATCTGCTGCTCTAAATAGCTTTTTGTCATTTTTGCCATGATCATTGTGTGCATGATATGCTCCTGAGCTCTACATGTGTTTTGTTATATGCCATGCCATCTTTCCAGAGGTGCTATCCATGTATTTTTGTGATATGTGTGGTGACTAGCACAAACTTGCAAAGTGGTGCATTCGTTAATGCTGATTTCAAGGACTTAGCAATTCCACCAAGTCCTTGATCTGTTCTATCAATATGCCATATGTTCATGTTGTTTCCTAGTGATCTGTGCCCCTTTTGAGGATGATCAGTAAGGATGTTTTGTTAATCTTGTAGTGCTCTATCCATCCATGTCTTTGTTTGAAATTATGGAGTACCCTAGCTTGAGTCAATCGAGCTCTACTTTTGCTATTTCGTGGATCTGGGCAGATTGTCTACTTGTTAGCGATTTTGCCGAGGATGTTGTAGTTGATCTGTGCATGCTATGTTGTTGTTCTTACCATGTCTAGCTTGTATAATGTGTATTCTTGGTGGGCGTATGCTTAGATTGTCATGCCTTGCTCTGTAGTGAGTGCATCGAGCTCGTTACCATGCCTACTCGCTAAGATATTTGCATGCTTCAGTTCTTCTCTAAGTCTATGATCTGATTATGTTTTTGCCATGTTCACATGCTTGCAATTGTATTTTCTGTTCCCTTTTGGCTCAAGGTCACTAAGGGACTTTTGTTAAGCTCTTTGAGTACCTCCATGCCATGCCTTGCTTTGCCATGTTAAGTTCCTGTAGCATACAGTTTTCATGCTCCAAAGTGTGCTACATGATCTGAAATTCCAGGCTTGTGTTAATTTCACTAAGTCTGAAACTTGTTATCGTTTGCATTTTTGCCATGCTTGTTTGAACCTGTTAATGGATGAATTAGCCGTAGCTCAGTGTTCCTCTTTTGTTAAGCTTCTTGAGTGGATCCCTGCCATGTATTTTGTTGTCATGTTTGAGTGCTGTAGCATAATTATCTTGATGCATTTAGGTGGCTACTTGCTGTTTATCGCAGACCGGTGCCATATCTGTTTTGCTTGCCATTTCCAAACCATGCATCCGATTCCGGTGATCTTTATATCGATTTCAACCGAAATCACCTCATCTTTCCAGTGGCACTCTTGGATTTCCAAGTTGAGGCCAGGTTCAATCAATCCTTGTCAAATCTTGCATATGCATCGCATACCGCATCCCGCATATCATACCATGTTCATGTGTGGTTTGTTTACTATGTTGTGTGCTTCTTTCCGGTGTTTGCTTCTTCGGGTTGGTACCGGTAACGTTGCGTTTGTGAGGACCCGTTCGTCTACGTATGTTTGTCTTCTTCATGGACTCGTTCTTCTTCCTTGCGGGATTTCAGGCAAGATGATCATACCCTCACTTCTATCTTTGCTTGCTAGTTGCTCGCTCTTTTGCTATGCATATGCTGTGATACCTACCACTTGCTTATTATGCCTCCCATATTGTTAAGCCAAGCCTCTAATCCACCTTGTCCTAGCAAACCGTTGATTGGCTATGTTACCGCTTTGCTCAGCCCCCTCTTATAGCGTTGTTAATTGCAGGTGAAGATTGAAGTTTTGTTCCTTGTTGGAACATGGAGATGTTGTTCCTTGTTGGAACATGGTTACTTGTTGGAATAACACAATATATCTTATTTAATTAATGCATCTATATACTTGGTAAAGGGTGGAAGGCTCGGCCTTATGCCTAGTGTTTTGTTCCACTCTTGCCGCCCTAGTTTCCGTCATATCGGTGTTATGTTCCCGGATTTTGCGTTCCTTACGCGGTTGGGCTATAATGGGAACCCCTTGACAGTTCGCCTTGAATAAAACTCTTCCAGCAATGCCCAACCTTGGTTTTACCATTTAGCCTTTTCTTTCCCTTGGGTTCTGCAGACTCAAGGGTCATCATTATTTTAACCCCCCCCCCCCCCCGGCCAGTGCTCCTCTGAGTGTTGGTCCGAACCGGGCAGCCTGTGGGGCCACCTCGGGGAAACTCGAGGGTTGGTTTTACTCGTAGCTTGACCTATCTGAGTGTGCCCTAAGAACGAGATATGTGCAGCTCCTATCAGGATTTGTCGGCTTATTTGGGCGGTGTTGCTGGATTTGTTTTAACTTGTCGAAGTGTCTTGTAGAACCGGGATACCGAGTCTGATCGGAATGTCTCGGGAGAAGGTATATCCTTCGTTGACCGTGAGAGCTTGTCATGGGCTAAGCTGGGACACCCCTGCAGGGATTTGAACTTTCGAAAGCCGTGCCCGCGGTTATGGGCAGATGGGAATTTGTTAACGTCCGGTTGTAGAAAACCTGAAGTTGATCTTAATTAAAATACATCAACCACGTGTGTAGCCGTGATGGTCTCTTCTCGGCGGAGTCCGGGAAGTGAACACGGTGTTGGAGTTATGTTTGACGTAGGTTGTTCTAGGATCACTTCTTGATCATAGTTTCTCGACCGTAATTCGCCTTCTATTCTCGCTCTCATTTGCGTATGTTAGCCAACACATATGCTAGTCGCTTGCTGCAGCTCCACCTCATACCTTTTACCCTACCTATAAGCTTAAATAGTCTTGATCGTGAGGGTGCGAGATTGCTAAGTCCCTGTGGCTCACAAATTACTTCCAAACCAGATGCAGGGCCTGATGACTCCGTTCCAGATGATGCGCTTGAGCTCAAGTGGGAGTTCGACGAGGACTCACGCCGTTACTATGTGTCTTTCCCTGATGATCAGTAGTGGTGCCCAGTTGGGACGATCGGGACCATGTCGCATGTTGGGTTGATCTTTTTATTTTGGCACCGTAGTCGGGCCATGAGTGATTGGATGATGTAATGCTATTTATGTACTTTGTTTGACGTGGCGAGTGTAAGCCAACTATGTACCTTCCTCTTTTATTATCTATTTACATGGGATGTTGTGAACATTGCCTTACTTGCGACATTGCTTTCAATGCGGTTATGCCTCTAAGTCGTGCTTCGGTACGTAGGAGATATAGCCGCATCGAGGGCGTTACACAGGCCTACCCAAGGGAAAGAAAAGGCTAGGTGGCAAATGGTAAAACCAATGTTGGGCCTTGCTGGAGGAGTTTTATTCAAGGCGAACTGTCAAGGGGTTCCCATTATAACCCAACCGTGTAAGGAACACAAAATCCGGGAACATAACACCGATATGACAGAAACTAGGGCGGCAAGAGTGGAACAAAACACCAGGCATAAGGCTGAGCCTTCCACCCTTTACCAACTATATAGATGCATTAATTAAATAAGAGATATTGTGATAGCCCAACAAAATATACATGTTCCTACACGGAACAAACTCCAATCTTCACCTGCAACTAACAACGCTATAAGAGGGGCTGAGCAAAGCGGTAACATAGCCAAACAATGGTTTGCTAGGACAAGGTGGGTTAGAGGCTTGGCTTAGCAATATGGGAGGCATGATAAGCAAGTGGTAGGTATCGCAGCATAGGCATAGCGAAAGAGCGAGCTTCTAGCAAGCAAAGATAGAAGTGATTTCGAGGGTATGGTCATCTTGCCTGCAAAGTTCTCCGAGAAGACGAAAGCTTGATCCTCGTAAGCGTACTCAACGGGTCCTCGAACACGAACTCGACTCCCGGCTCTACCCAAGCAAGAACAACAAGCAAAGGGAGACACAATCAACCACGTGCAATGCTCAAGCAAAATGATACAAACATGGTATGATAGGCGGGATGCTATATCTGATGCATATGCATAATTTGGAAAGAAATGATTGAACCTGGCCTCATCTTGGAAATCCAAGAGTGCCACTGGAAAGAGGAGTTGATTTCGGTCGAAATCGATATAAAGATCGCCGGAATCGGATGCACGGGTTGGAAATACCAAGCAAAACAAATATGGCACCGGACTGCGATTAACAGCACGAGACCATCTAAATGCATCAAGAACAACATGCTACAACACTCAAACATAGCAACAAAATACATGGCAGGGATCCATTCAAGTTGCTTGACAAAAGATGAACACTGAGCTATGGCTAATTCACTCAATAGCAGGTTCAAACAAGCATGGCAAAAGTGCAAAAGATAACATGTTACAGACTTAGTGAAATTAGCAACATGTAAGGAATTTATCATCAGGAAGCAATGTTTAGAGCATGATACCTACATGCTACAGGAACATAACATGGCAAAGCAAGACATGTCATGAAGCTACTCAAAGCATACAACAAAAGTCCCTTACTGACCATGAGCCAAAAGGGATCAGAAAATACAATTGCAACCATGTGAACATAGCAATTAACGAAAACAGATTCAGACTTAGAGAAAAACTGGAACATGGCAAAACAGTCAACAAATAGGCATGTTTACGAGCTCGATGCACTCACTACAAAGCATGGCATGATAAACTAAGCATACACCCAGCAAGTAGACATGGCATAGAATCTAGACATGGCAAGAACAACAACATAGCATGCACGGATCAACAACAACAAGCTTGGCAAAATCGCTAAACATGTTAACAATCCGCCAGGAACATTTTATAACAAAAATAGAGCTTGATTGACTCAAGCTAGGGTGCTCCATAATTGCAAACAAAGACATGGATGGATAGAGCACAACATCATCTACAAAACATCCTTACTGATCATGCTCAAAAGAGGCACGGATCACTAGGAAACAATATGAACATATTGCATAAAAATAATAATAGGACAAGGACCTAGAATATTTCTAAGTCCCTGAAATCAGCAACATTGAGTAAGCTACTTTGCATGCTTGTGCTAGTCACCACAGAGATCACAAAAATACATGGCATACACCCCTGTAAAGATGGCATGGCATACTTCAAAAACATGTAGTGCTCAGGATCATAGCATGCACACATAAATCATGGAAAAAAATAACAAAAGTGCATTTGCTGAAACAGATCTGAAACTAATCATCACATAGCCCTCTTCCAACGGCATTTCGAGCATGAAGATGAGCTCAAATGAAAATGATGCAATGAGATGAAATGATGTACTCGTCGAGGCGAACATTTTGATATGCTACACGCACGAATCGAAGCAACGGTGATGAAGTTATGATGCGATGAAGTATGCATAAAATGCTGGGGACTTAGTCGATAATTAGACCTCGCGGGAAAAGTCAACCTAGATTCAGATCCAGATCCGGGGCACTGTAGCTTCATGGAGACCGAGATTCGCCGGATTTGTCGCCGGAGACGACGGAGCTCGCCGGAGTAGCGGGATCCGGCCGGGTCGGAGGAGGTTGACGGCGGGGGCCGCGAGGCGAAGGAGCAGGAGCACGCCGGCGAGGAGAGGCACTCGGGCGGCGCCGGAGCGAGGCGGACGGCGGCCGGGGCGCGAAGTGTGGCGGCCGGCACCGGCGAGCGGGGCGCAGCGGGAGGAGCACCGGGGAGTGGGTGCCGCTCGGGCGAGCACGGGCGTCCACGCCGGGCGACGCGAGGATCTGGGCCTGCGCGGGCCGGCCTCGGGCCCCGCGGGCCGCGGCGGCGCGCTGAGGAGCGAGAGGGACGCGGGGTTGAGGTGGCGCGAGGGGAGTGGTCGAGCGGGGCGGCGGCGCTGACGTGTCGCCTCGCCATTGGCCGGGCGGCGTGGCGGCGGGGTGGACGCGTCCGCCGGCGGGCGGACATGTCCGGCGGCGCGGAGGGAAGTTAGGGTAGGGTTTGATCTGTGCGGATTTTTCGGGGGAGGCCATATATTTATAGGTAGAGGGAGCTAGGAGAGTCCAAATGAGGTGCGGTTTGCAACCATGCGATCGTGATCGAACGACCTGGATGATGGAGGAGGTTTAGGTGGGTTTTGGGCCTCTTTGGAAAGGTGTTGGGTTGCAACACACACGAGGCCTTTTCGGTCCCTCGGTTAACCGTTGGAGTATCAAACGAAGTCCAAATGGTACGAAACTTGACAGGCGGTCTACCGATAGTAAACCAAGGCTGCATGGGAAGTCTTGGTCCAATCCGAGAACGTTTAACACCCGCACACGAAAAGAAGTAGAAAGGGACACCGGATGACATAGGAGCGCCGGATTGCAAAACGGACAACGGGGAAAATGCTCAGATGCATGAGACGAACATGTATGCAAATGAAATGCACATGATGACAAGATATGAAATGCATGACATGCAAGCAATGACAAGGCAACAACAACGAATAACCGGAGGACACCTGGCACATTGGTCTCGGGACGTTACATAGAGCCATCATGTGTGTCTGTCGTGTGTTTGTTTGTTATGCAGTGCTCCAGTGGTACTTGCATAGCTGCTGCTTGTGAAGTACTCCTGTGTGTGTTATGTTGAACCTGTTGAAGTAGTAGCGAAATCTCTGTTTAGTTGAACCTGTTGAACTGTTTGTCCAGTTGAATTAGGTGAAGTGTATGTTATGCTTCAATGTATGACTTATGACTAATGATACTGATCTAAATATATCCTAGTAGTGTTGCATGTCCGTATGAAACAGTTGAAGTGCGTTTGTAGCACTTTGCATGGATGGGCAAAGCTAGATTTGATTTATCATCCTTGCTCTTTTATTTTACTATATACTATGTTTTGTTCTATAATATAAAATGTTATTACAACCAATATATGGAGGGAGTTGAATAGAATGTTTGATTTCGAGAAAGCTTGATTTGCATATCTTGAATAGGCACGACTTATGAGTTGTGACATTTGGGTCATCCGCTGCACGGCAGAGTGCTCGAGCCCTTTGGGCTACTGTTTTGATCCTCACCCGCTTACCTCCAATCGCCATAGGACCCGAGGTTGCTCGCCATTCCGCTATGTTCCTTTGCATCTGTCATGACCATGGTGCAACTTCGACACCGATCAGCTTATGTGCGGGCGCGCATCAGCCAGCACCGAGCGCTAGGTGTAGCAACATGCCACCCTTCTGGTGGACTTGGACGACTAACGGATACTATATGTGGAGTATTCAATTGTCCTAAAACCAATTAATCGAACCTTCTTGCTTCCCTTGCCTTCCAACTTGTATCAAAACGTAGCACATATGCTTGTTTAAAAAAACGCAGCACATATCAGCTGATCTAAATTACCAACAAAAAGGAACGAAAGTAGAGATAACTTTCTCATTTTCCGATACATAACATGATACATCTTCCTGCCAACTAAGACAAGACCAAGCGTCAGATTTACATGTAACAAAAAGAATGAAAAAACACAAAAATGATGTCAAAACTATGCAGCACAACATTACAGGTTTTTCGACTAGCCTGCCCAACCACTCTGTTTACAAATGGATATATATGTGAACCTGGCCAACACAAAAGCTTTGTCTCATATTCTCTGGTTCATGCGGAGACCATCGTGTTCAGCACAAATACCATTATCTGGCTGGCTCGTTTCTCGGATACTGCCCTAAGAGCTTCCATGTCCAACATCCAATACAAATGATCAGCTGCCCACTTGGACTCCCACTCACGCAGAGGTTGAGCCACAGACATAAGACAAGAGTAATGCACTGCTACTTCCTACTATGACCTTCCCGCTGAAATGGCGGAAGTGCGTGTATTTTCAATGAGTGCTCTAAGGGTCAGTTTTTTTGGTCTTCTAAAATAAACTGGGTAGGGTACCTAACGGGTACCTACTGAGCTTATTCTAGAAGCCATCAAAAGAACTAACCCTAATATATACTACGCAAGATCTGTGGTGCAAAGATACATGGCGTGAATCAGCTGCAAAATACATGACATGCTTGAGAGGTTTGGTCGTCCGATCCTGCCATGGAACACTATCTTAAAATTTAATCTGATGAATCTGGTGGATTGAGACTATGACAGGTAGTAAATAGTAACAATAACAATTTTTGTTCTGAGGGTAGGCACAATGCTATATCTGGCTGATATTCTGTATGTTGTTTTTCTCATGAAAATTTTACCTTTCTCCTTTATGGTTATTTGCCATGTATCTAGTGTAATGATCCTATCTATTAATGGGAGTAGCTCAAACTTGACAGTGGTGCTTGACCGTGCAGGAACACACCCCGTTAACCACAAGAATGCAACTCTTCAGCGTATTGACATATCGAGCTACGACTCAACGGAAGGGGAAAAAGGCGAGGGATGGATAGCAATACCCTAGAGGAACTTCACTCTGCAACCATATATGGGTACAGCCTGTTGAAGTACTCATTCTATTTCCTCCATTATCACTTTATTCTGGAGAGCCAGTAACAACTGAATTTAGTCTCCGAGAACCATTTCCATGTTTTCCCAAGCCAGACCTTCTCATAGGCTCATTAAGATTGTCATAACAACTATCTGGTGTGGTTGGAGCTGAGTTCAATGATACAACTGAAGAAGAACCAGATTCTTGTTGAGGAACTCGAGCACTCAGGCTAGGATATCGTAATGACAGTTCTGAAGATACAGAGATTATAAGATCACTAGCTGCATGGGGTTGCCAGCTCGTGGCTTCCTTAAAGAAAAACTTTGATTCTGCAAAGGATAAAAGGGCTGGGAGTCAGAATTATAAACAAACACTTGTCCTCAAGCGCATGTTCTTTTTTTCCAACAGTTCACCTATATAATTGCAGTTATATGATATACGTACAGCATACTGATCATTAAGAGCAGCACCGGGGTCGCTAACCCCAGACACAGAAGCATTTGTATCAACTCCAGTCATCTTTGGGAGTGACCAAGTCAGAGATACATCACTGTTGATCATCCAATCCCTGGAAAGAAACATATTTGCAGGCTTCAGAACAATTGAGTGCTCCTTATCTCGCCTGGAAAGAAACGATTAATAATACTTCAGATGTATGGATACCGCCGGTCTTTGGCAGAAACTTCAAACCAAAGGTAAGTGCATATAAACTAATAACAAGCATGATTAGTATACAGAAAACTGCAGTAGTCGTGCAAAAGATTTACATGAATTTGCTTAAAGCGTAATAGCTGATTTCACCGAAGATGGTGAGACATAACTCTAAACTTTGCAGGAGGCTACTTAGGCCCCGTTTGGAAGTACGCCAGCTTCCCAAAATAGCTGGCTTCCAGCTTCTCGCGTGGCCTCCAGCTTCTCGCTGGAGCTGCGATGCGTTCGGCTGGCGTGAGCAGCTGTATGTGGCACTTTGGGGTGGCAATCCCATGTAATTTCAAGGAACTCAGAAAACGTTTTGTGGATGTGTCACTTCGGGGTGGCAATCCCATGTAATTTTGAGCTGTGTGATACTGTGAGCGAGAGAAAACGTTTCGAGGCAATGGCACTTCGGGGTGGCATTCCATGTAATTTCGAGGAACTCCAACTTCTCATTTTCACGAAGCTGGGCTGCCGCTGCTCCTTGACTCCGCGAAAAATACACAGGCTCGATCCTCGTCTCCGCGAAGCCGGATTCTCGAAGCTGGCGCGTTCGGCTGACTTCACATAGTTATTTCTGGAAGCTGGATCCTGGAGACGATCCGAACGGGGTCTTACTACCGTGACGGATATAAAGGTGCATTAAGATGCAATGAAGCAAGTGATGCAGTAAGGTACTCCTAGTAGATTTCAGACCAGTGTCCGTGCATCAAGCAGATGGTTGCGAAACTAAAATTATAGCACCAAGCTTGCAACTATTTATGCATAGTCCATAAACTTCCCAAAGTCAATCATTTCAACAAAAGATTTATTAGTGTATAATGTCACCCAGCAACTAAACAGGCAGATCATTCGAAACATACCACTATGTATCCATTCTGCAGAGCATAGCACCTTATAGTATCCCGAGCGACTCCTCTAGACGTGCCACCATAAAAAAACCTTTATCAAAGATGGTATCATAAGCAGTACTCCTTGAAACTATGTTAATTCCTTGGATATCTGAACATGATTGCTCGTCTGCCATATTAGTTGTAGCTACTCTTTTCTTGGGCCAGAGAGGTTCATCTGACTCCGCAATTCAGACAAAAAAGTTGGATTACTTAAAAAGAATTGCAGCATGTTTTCTATTTGCTGTTTGCAACCTTTAATCTGAAGGAGAGATTCGGTCTCCAAAATATCTGGTGTTGAAGGAGAAACTTTGCCATCGAGTTCGGACATCTCCATGTTCTCCTCAACACCGTGAGGACTATTTTCTCTGGTTGTGCCTCTGTTTCAAAAAAATAATTCTCTGGTTGTTCCATTTGCTCATCACCATTTTCACTGACAGGACTAGATTATTTGTACGGTGCTGCAGCGAATTTCCATTCTAAGGCATCACGGCAGCAGTTCTAAATGGAGATATGACGTGCATATTGTGACGCCCCCAATTCAACCGTACACTAATCATACACGCGAATGTGTATGATCAAGATCAGGGACTCACGGAAAGATATCACAACAGAACTCTACAAATAAAATAAGTCATACAAGCATCATATTACAAGCCAGGGGCCTCGAAGGCTCGAATACAAGAGCTCGATCATAGACGAGTCAGCAGAAGCAACGATATCTGAGTACAGACATAAGTTAAACAAGTTTGCCTTAAGAAGGCTAGCACAAACTGGGATACAGATCGAAAGAGGCGCAGGCCTACTGCCTGGGATCCTCCTAACTACTCCTGGTCATCGTCAGCGGGCTGCACGTAGTAGTAGGCACCTCCCGAGTAGTAGTAGTCGTCATCAATGGTGGCGTCTGGCTCCCGGACTCCAACGCCTGGTCGCAGCAATCGGATATAGGAAAGGGGGAAAAGGAGGAAAAACAACCGTGAGTACTTATCCAAAGTACTCGCAAGCAAGGAGCTACACTACATATGCATGGGTATATGTCTAAAGGCCATATCGGTGGACTGAACTGCAGAATGCCGGAATAAGAGGGGGATAGCTAGTCCTATCGAAGACTATGCTTCTGGCAGCGTCCGTCTTGCAGCATGTAGAAGAGAGTAGACTGAAGTCCTCCAAGTATCATCACATAACATAATCCTAACCGATGATCCTCCCCTCGTCGCCCTGTGAGAGAGCGATCACCGGTTGTATCTGGCACTTGGAAGGGTGTGTTTTATTAAGTATCCGGTTCTAGTTGTCATAAGGTCAAGGTACAACTCCAAGTCGTCCTATTACCGAAGATCACAGCTATTCGAATAGATTAACTTCCCTGCAGGGGTGCACCACATATCCCAACACGCTCGATCCCATTTGGCCGGACACACTTTCCTGGGTCATGCCCGGCCTCAGAAGATCAACACGTCGCAGCGCTACCTAGGTGCAACAGAGAGGTCAGCATGCCGGTCTAAATCCTATGGCGCAGGGGTCTGGGCCCATCGCCCATTGCACACCTGCATGTTGCGTACGCGGCCGGAAGCAGAACTAGCCCCCTTAATACAAGAGCAGGCTTATGGTCCAATCCGGCGCGCGCCACTCAGTCGCTGATGTCATGAAGGCTTCGGCTGATACCACGACGTCGAGTGCCCATAACTGTCCCCGCGTAGATGGTTAGTGCGTATAGGCCAGTAGCCAGACTCAGATCAAATACCAAGATCTCGTTAAACGTGTTAAGTATCCGCGAACACCGACCAGGGCCAGGCCCACCTCTTTCCTAGGTGGTCTCAACCTGCCCTATCGCTCCGCCACAAAGTAACAGTCGGGGGCCGTCGGAAACCCAGGCCCACCTCTACCGGGATGGAGCCACCTGCCCCTTCAGCCCCCAACTCCGAACAGTACCACAGGTAATGTAACTGTGTAAAGTATATAGTATATGCCCGTGATCACCTCCCGAAGTGATCACGGCCCAGTAGTATAGCATGGCAGACGGACAAGAGTGTAGGGCCACTAATGGAACACTAGCATCCTATACTAAGAAGTAGGATAGCAGGTAATGGTAACAACAGTAGTAGAAGGATAGGCTATGCATCAGGATAGGAATAACGGAAAGTAGTAACATGCTACACTACTCTAATGCAAGCAGTATAGAGAAGAGTAGGCGATATCTGGTGATCAAAGGGGGGGCTTGTCTGGTTGCTCTGGCAAGAGAGAGGGGTCGTCAACACCGTAGTCGTACTGGGTAGCAGCGACATCGGTCTCGATGTCTAGCGAGAGAAGAGGGGGAAGAAACAATAAATACAATGCAAACAGATGCATATCGATGCATGACATCGCAAGTAACGGTGCCAGATGTGCCCTAACACAGCAGGAGGTGATACCGGCGAAGGGGGGAAACATCCGGGAAAATATCCTCGGTGTTTCGCGTTTTCGGACGGATGAATCAGAGGGGGAAACTTCTGTTCACTATGCTAGGGATGCGTGGCGAACGAATGGGCTGCGTATCCGGATTCGTCTCGTCGTTCTGAGCAACTTTCATGTACAAAGTATTTTCATCCGAGTTATGGATTAATTTATATTTTTTTTAATTTACTTATATTTAGAAATTACACAGTAAAATAATTTTGTCTCCTGGTGCTATTCTAGCATAATGTATGACAGTGGGGTCAAGGGGTTGGGTTGACCCAATCAAAGGTTGACTAGTCAACATATGGACAGTGTACGGGGCCACATGTCGTTGACTTAGACAATTATTTTAAATTTATTTTTCTCTAAACCATTAATGGATCCACATGTCATCTACTATTGGATAAATTAGCTAGTACTACTAATTATAAACTAACTAAAAGGCTGGCCAGGGTGTGGCATAGCCGGCCACACACGGCTGTGGTGCCTACACACTACGCACTCACGTACACACACTGTGCTAGGGAGTAACACTATCCTTTTAACACAAGATAGCATTTTGTGATTTTTGTAGGATTTAATCCATGCATTATCTGAAACAGGTCCAATGGAACAAAATGAAGCTTGTTATGTCTACTTTCCGTTTATATAATTTTTACCCATCTTAGGACATGTCTTAATGCTGTTTAGGGGCTGTTTAGAGAGCTAGTCAGCGTAAAGTCAGTAAAGCTAGCTATGCTACAGTAACTGAATGTTACTGTAGCAGTGTTGCATAGCAGCAGGCAGCGGCAACAGAGTAGCTACGGGCGAAGCCGGGCCGGCCATGGCGCAGTCAACCGCGCGTCTGGCCAGGGACGGGCATGAGTAGCTGCAGGTTCGGGCAAGCAGTGGTGCTGCGCGGCGCTAGCGAGTGCAGTAGGCGGCGGCGAGATAGTGAGGCAGTAGCAGCATCAGGAAGCAGCGGCAAATTTGACAATTTTAACCTTGGGACGAAATCAATTTACGGAATGAACTGACCGTAAAACTATTTCACAACACTGACCCTTTTGTGTAGCGCCCGCCACGCAGGCGCCACACCCTACGGTGCAATGCCCAGCTCTGGGGCGTTGCACGCGTGTACATCGTGGCAGCCCTTGGGCCCGCACCCAGTAGTGTAGCACCTCCGAGCTAGGCACCAGACATGTAATGTGCAGCGCCCGACCCGTAGGCGCTGCACTGTGACTTAGATGCCAGCCGCCCCCTCCCCCTCCCCCTCCCCCTACCCCACCCATTCGTTCCAGCAGTTACAGAACAGGCGCGCCGGCGGCTTCCTCCTCTCCCCCTCTCAATCCCCTCTCCCAAATCCTTCAGATCCGACGATTTGGTCCGTGCATTTCTTCACCAATCCATCCTAGAAGGTACTCTCCTCCGATCCCCTTCTTTCTATCCATAGAAAATATGATATTTTGAAGATTTGGGGAATCCTTGTTTGATTAGATTAGATTTGAATCTTGCATGTATTACAACCCTTGTTTGTTTGATTTGTGGAACCCTAGTTTAGTTTATGGAAGAGTTATTTGTATGAAGTAGGCATAGTTTATGGAAAATTTATTTGTATGAAGTAGGCCTAGTTATTTGTGAAATCCTAGTTTATTAGTTTTGTTTGATTTGATATGGTTGGATACATAGATTGGTATGGTTGCATCTAGTAGGCGTACTTTAGTTTATTTGTATTCAAAAGATAATCGTGTTGACAAGAAAGCTTTCTTTCAAAATTATTAGGATGGTTTGGCTTCTCGATGATCACTGGGACAAACAACACCGGTCGTACGCTATGGCGGTGGAGCAGCGGGTAATAATGAAAGTGGCATGTTTTATGAATTTCGTATTTATTTCAAACACAAATGCCCCATATGTAATGTTATGAATTGTTTGTTTGTAGGAGCTTGCACCTTTGAAGCTTCGTTCTCACGGGGTCACCCTTGGGTGGATGCTCTATGATGAGCGATACACACCGTATGTAAGGGAGACATGACTTCTCCCTTTCATTCATATGGTCAGACGGTCGACGCCACCCAACAATGCTCCAGCACTCACCGCGCTTATTGATCATTGGCGGCCGGAGACACATAGTTTCCATCTACGGACCGGGGAGATGACAGTGACGCTCCAGGATATTGCTATGATCACCGGTCTTCCTATCGATGGGAATCCTCTATGTATGAGCACCGATTCCGATGGGTGGCGCGCGCAGATGCATGCCCTTATCGGTATGGTTCCTCCGGAGCCTCTGGAACCAGCAGCAGAAAACAAGAAGAAGGAAAGAGTCGCAGCCGGTGCTACTTTCACGTGGATTACTGAGCACTTTGGTACTTGCCCACCGGAAGCTGATGAGGACACGGTCAAGACATATGCTCGTGTCTACATGTGGTATGTGATATCCAGGACTATGTTTGCTAATGGCACAGGCAAGAATGCTCCATGGATGTGGCTGAAGGCGTTTACCGTCTTCAATAGCAAATGGAGTTGGGGTTCGGCGACAGTGGCTTACTTGTATAGACAGGTATGAAGTTGTTTCTTTTTCACTTCATTGCTACATTATGAATGCGATCTTGCTCTTAATTGAACCATGTTTCCTTTTATGTGCAGTTGGACGAAGCCTGTTGTAGGTCATCTGGAGGTATTGGTGGTTGTTTGCTCGCACTTTCCATATGGAGCTGGGAGCGTTTGCCGGTTGGACGTCCGAAGAAGGTGAAGTACGATGATTGGGACGACAAAGGCGACCTACTATGGCTACCCACTTGGGCTTACAAGTGGGATGTGATAAATGAGACGACAGATGATCCCTCGGTCATGTACAAGTTGTACCAGAGCGAGCTTGACGCGATCACGCCTGAGCAGGTGAATTGACATGGCATAAGTGATTATGATGCTTCTATTGCAACTCGATATCAATTTTGCATTCTATCCCATTTTGCAGGTGATATGGGAGCCGTATGGAACAGGAGATAGTTTTGGTAACCCTTTAGAGTTCAGGCTGAATCCGATGTGCACTAGGGATAGGGATCTCTGGCGTATGCGGTGCCCACTCATATGCAACTGGGCGGTTGAGCTTCACCTCCCACATCGAGTGCGCCGTCAGTTTGGTTTGTTCTAGGCACATCCGCCGGAGTGGGAGGACACGGACAAGTTGCTACACGCGTAAGATATAATTAACCTTGAGTACTTAGCAGCTTCTCGGCGGTTTTGATGCTACTAATATTATGTTTCTAACTTGCAGGTTGGATAGGAAAAGGCAGTGGAAGATTAAGGATTGGGCCAAGCATCACAGAAAGTATGTCGTACAGTTTGCGCTTAGTGTGGAGCAAGCTAGGGCTGGAAAAGGAGTCCAGCTTCGTGAGCACTGCCCTGTAGCGTTCAACAACTATCTCACATGGTTTCTTGCAAGTACCCGTGTGGAGGTATGCAAGCCGGCGTTTGCTGAGGAGATTTTGGAAGAACCCACTATTTTTGATGAGGTAGCCCAACACCAGTACAACGCATTAGTCAGGAAAAGCAACTCAGTGATCCCTTCAGCTCCAATGATGAACTTTGTGGTATTTGCCCTCTTTGCTTTTCATTCACACTATTCACATCTTCGCTTGCCTAACACGTTAATACCATTTCTGTTCATAGCGTGCCCAGATCAAGAAAGCAGCTGATGAGACCGAGACTATTCTTGAAACAACCCGGTTGGCAAAAGCGATGGAGAAGGTGCACTTCGAGCATTCATCAAGGTTCACATCTCCTTCAAACTAGCACTTAACATGTGTTGCTACGTTCGATGTCTCATTCACTTGTACATGTTGCAGCGCCAGGGCCAAAAGTTAAGGCGGCTATCAAACCTTTTTGGTTGTCGTGACCCCGAGTATGTATCACTAGAACGGTCTAGGTCGGCGACACCATCAGATCCTGCTTCGGGCCGGAGCCATGGTGATCATTTGGAGGATGAGGATGTGGGTGTGGTCACCCAAGAGGTATGGCATGAGCATATATATCCAATTGTTGATGCATTGCTAACTATATCCTCACACACGGTCTTTCCATATCTTTTGTTGATGCATAGGTTGTTGATGATGATATGACCTTGGGGACGTACCAGGTTAGGTTTGCATACATGCTAAAGCCTAGGAAGGGAATCAACAAGTACACACCTAAAGACTTCACCAAAAGAGGCAAAAGGACGGTCGGCACCTCGCGGATGGCGGCTTTGGATGACTATTTGGATGACGATGTCAATGACGTGGAGGAACCGGAGCCGGAGCGGGAACGTGTTCCTCTTCCTAGGAAGGTGAAGAAGTTAGCCAGCAAGAGGGGGGGAGCAGCCAAAAAGCGCTCAAGGAACTAGCTCTTCTTAGGAACTAGCCATAGTCCTTTATTTGTAATGTCGATGAACTTGGAGTTGTTATGTCGGTGAACTTGGAGTTGTGGTAGCTCTATGTTGAACTTGATCCTCTTTGTATGTCTTAGTTATGTTGAACTTGGAGTTGACGTCTTAGCAATGTTGAACTTGATTCTCTATGTTGCACTTGTTGTCTTAATAATGTTCAAACTGTGACTATTCTTGTTGTCTTAGCAGTGTTTCTGACTGCTTATTCTAGGAAATGTTGCAATGTACCTGATAATGACCAAGTTTACAAGCTACAGCCACTGCAGCGCCTAGCACCGAGGCGTCACACTGTACAGTGCAACGCCTAGGGGCGTTGGCGTTGCACTGTACAGTGTGGCGCCTCGGTGCTAGGCGCTGCAGTGGCTGTAGCTTGCAAACAGAATGTTTGCTCTCTGTTTAGCTCAGTCCAAGTGTGCAACGCCCCAGCTCTAGGCATCACACTGTATCGTGCAGCGCCTAGAGCTGAGGCGTTGCACCCTTGGACTGAGCTAAACAGAGAGCAAACAAAGTGTTTGCAACCTACAGCCGCTGCAGCGCCTAGCACCTGTTGGAAATATGCCCTAGAGGCAATAATAAAAGCATTATTATTATATTTCCTTGTTCATGATAATTGTCTTTATTCATGCTATAATTGTGTTATCCGGAAATCGCAATACATGTGTGAATAACAGACACCAACATGTCCCTAGTAGGCCTCTAGTTGACTAGCTCGTTAATCAACAGATAGTCATGGTTTCCTGGCTATGGACATAAGATGTCATTGATAACGAGATCACATCATTAGGAGAATGATGTGATGGACAAGACCCAATCCTAAACATAGCATAAAGATCGTATAGTTCGTTTGCTAGAGTTTTGCGATGTCAAGTATCTTTTCCTTAGACCATGAGATCGTGTAACTCCCGGATACCGTAGGAGTGCTTTGGGTGTACCAAACATCACAACGTAACTGGGTGACTATAAAGGTAGACTACGGGTATCTCTGAAAGTGTCTGTTGGGTTGACACGGATCAAGACTGGGATTTGTCACTCCGTATGACGGAGAGGTATCACTGGGCCCACTCGGTAATGCATCATCATAATGAGCTCAAAGTGACCAAGTGTCTGGTCACGGGATCATGCATTACGGTACGAGTAAAGTGACTTGCCGGTAACGAGATTGAACGAGGTATTGGGATACCGACGATCGAATCTCGGGCAAGTAATATATCGATTGACAAAGGGAATTGCATACGGGGTTGATTGAATCCTCGACATCGTGGTTCATCCGATGAGATCATCGTGGAGCATGTGGGAGCCAACATGGGTATCCAGATCCCGCTGTTGGTTATTGACCGGAGAGTCGTCTCGGTCATGTCTACATGTCTCCCGAACCCGTAGGGTCTACACACTTAAGGTTCGGTGACGCTAGGGTTGTGAAGATATGTATATGCAGTAACCCGAATGTTGTTCGGAGTCCCGGATGAGATCCCGGACGTCACGAGGAGTTCCGGAATGGTCCGGATGTAAAGAATTATATATAGGAAGTGCTGTTTCGGCCATCGGGACAAGTTTCGGGGTTACCGGTATTGTACCGGGACCACCGGAAGGGTCCCGGGGGTCCACCGGGTGGGGCCACCTATCCCGAAGGGCCCCATGGGCTGAAGTGGGAAGGGACCCAGCCCTTAGTGGGCTGGGGCGCCACCCCCTAAGGGCCCATGCGCCTAGGGTTAGGGGAAACCCTAAAGGGGGGGCGTCCCTTTGCCTTGGGGGGCAAGCCCCCCACCCTTGGCCGCCGCCCCCCCCTAGGAGATCCATCTCCTAGGGCCGGCGCCCCCCTGGCACCCCTATATATAGTGGGGAGAGGAGGGACTTGATGCTACGGCTTTTGGTGCATCCCTCTCTCCCTGTTACATCTCTCTCTCGCGTAGTATAGGCGAAGCCCTGCTACTGTGACGCCCTGCATCCACCACCACGCCGTCGTGCTGCTGGATCATCATCAACCTCTCCTTCCCCCTTGCTGGATCAAGAAGGAGGAGACGTCTCCCGTCCCGTACGTGTGTTGAACGCGGAGGTGCCGTCCGTTTGGCACTCGGTCATCGGTGATTTGGATCACGTCGTGTTCGACTACATCATCCCCGTTCTTTGAACGCTTCCGCACGCGATCTACAAAGGTATGTAGATGCATCTGATGACTCGTTGCTAGATGAACTCCTAGATGGATCTTGGTGAAACGAGTAGGAAATTTTTTGTTTTCTGCAACGTTCCCCAACAGTGGCATCATGAGCTAGGTCTATGCGTAGTTCTTGCGCGAGTAGAACACAATTCGTTGTGGGCGTGGATTTGTCAACTTTCTTGCCACCTACTAGTCTTTTCTTGCTTCAGCGGTATTGTGGGATGAAGCGGCCCGGACCAACCTTACACGTACACTTACGTGAGACCGGTTCCACCGACTAACATGCACTAGTTGCATAAGGTGGCTGGCGGGTGTCTGTCTCTCCTACTTTAGTTGGAGCGGATTCGATGAACAGGGTCCTTATGAAGGGTAAATAGAAGTTGACAAATCACGTTGTGGCTTTCACGTAGGTAAGAAAACGTTCTTGCTAGAACCCTAATTCAGCCACGTAAAACTTGCAACAACAATTAGAGGACGTCTAACTTGTTTTTGCAGCAAGTGGTTTGTGATATGATATGGCCAAAGTTGTGAAGAATGATGAATGATCTATATGTGATGTATGAGATGTTCATGCTATTGTAATAGGAATCACGACTTGCATGTCGATGAGTATGACAACCGGCAGGAGCCATAGGAGTTGTCTTTATTCTTTTATATGACCTGCGTGTCATTGAGAAACGCCATGTAAATTACTTTACTTCATTGCTAAACGCGTTAGCCATAGTAGTAGAAGTAATAGTTGGCGAGCAACTTCATGGAGACACGATGATGGAGATCATGGTGTCAAGCCGGTGACAAGATGATCATGGAGCCCCAAGATGGAGATCAAAGGAGCTATGTGATATTGGCCATATCATGTCACGTTTATTATTTGATTACATGTGATGTTTATCATGTTTTTGCATCTTGTTTACTTAGAACGACGGTAGTAAATAAGATGATCCCTCATATTAATTTCAAGAAGTGTTCCCCCTAACTGTGCATCGTTGCGACAGTTCGCTGTTTCAAAACACCACGTGATGATCGGGTGTTTTATTCAGACGTTCACATACAACGGGTGTAAGACAGATTTACACATGCAAACACTTAGGTTGACTTGACGAGCCTAGGATGTACAGACATGGCCTCGGAACACAGAAGACCGAAAGGTCGAGCATGAGTCGTATAGAAGATACGATCAACATGAAGATGTTCACCGACGTTGACTAGTCTGTCTCACGTGATGATCGGACACGGCCTAGTTGACTCAGATCATGTTATACTTAGATGACTAGAGGAATGTCTAATCTAAGTGGGAGTTCATTATATAATTTGATTAGATGAACTTTATTATCATGAACATTAGTCTAAAATATTTTACAATATGTCTTGTAGATCAAATGGCCCACGTAGTCCTCAACTTCAACGCGTTCCTAGAGAAAACCAAGCTGAAAGACGATGGCAGCAACTATACGGACTGGGTCCGGAACCTGAGGATCATCCTCATAGCTGCCAAGAAAGATTATGTCCTACAAGCACCGCTAGGTGAAGCTCCCGTCCCACAGAACCAAGACGTTATGAACGCTTGGCAGACACGTGTTGACGACTACTCCCTTGTTCAATGCGGCATGCTTTACAGTTTAGAACCGGGGCTCCAAAAGCGTTTTGAGAGACATGGAGCATATGAGATGTTCGAAGAGCTGAAAATGGTTTTCCAAGCTCATGCCCGGGTCGAGAGATATGAGGTCTCCGACAAGTTCTTCAGCTGTAAGATGGAGGAAAACAGTTCTGTCAGTGAGCACATACTCACTATGTCTGGATTACATAACCGCTTGACTCAGCTGGGAGTTAATCTCCTGGATGATGCGGTCATTGACAGAATCCTCCAGTTGCTTTCACCAAGCTACAAGAGCTTTGTGATGAACTTCAACATGCAGGGGATGCAAAAGACCATTCCTGAGTTGTTTTCAATGCTGAAATCAGCGGAGGTAGAAGTCGGAAAGGAACATCAAGTGTTGATGGTCAATAAAACCACTAAGTTCAAGAAAGGCAAGGGTAAAAAGAACTTCAAGAAGGACGGCAAGGAAGTTGCCGCGCCTGGCAAGCAAGCTGCCGGGAAGAAGCCAAAGAATGGACCCAAGCCCGAGACTGAGTGCTTTTATTGCAAGGGAAGCGGTCACTGGAAGCGGAACTGCCCCAAGTACTTAGCAGATAAGAAGGCCGGCAAAACAAAAGGTATATGTGATATACATCTAATTGATGTGTACCTTACTAGTGTCCGTAGTAGCTCCTGGGTATTTGATACCGGTGCAGTTGCTCACATTTGTAACTCAAAGCAGGGGCTGCGGAATAAGCGGAAACTGGCAAAGGACGAGGTGACGATGCGCGTCGGGAATGGTTCCAAGGTCAATGTGATCGCCGTCGGCACGCTACCTCTACATTTACCTTCGGGATTAGTTTTAAACCTTAATAATTGTTATTTAGTACCAGCTTTGAGCATGAACATTGTATCGGGATCTCGTTTAATTCGAGATGGCTACTCATTTAAATCCGAGAATAATGGTTGTTCTATTTATATGAGAGATATGTTTTATGTTCATGCTCCTATGGTGAATGGTTTATTCTTTATGAATCTCGAACGTAATACTACACACGTTCATAATGTGAGTGCCAAAAGATGCAAGGTTGATAATGATAGTCCCACATACTTGTGGCACTGCCGCCTTGGTCACATAGGTGTTAAACGCATGAAGAAGCTCCATGCAGATGGACTTTTAGAGTCTCTTGATTATGAATTATTTGACACGTGCGAACCATGCCTTATGGGTAAAATGACCAAGACTCCGTTCTCAAGAACAATGGAGCGAGCAACCAACTTGTTGGAAATCATACATACTGATGTGTGCGGTCCAATGAGTGTTGAGGCTCGCGGTGGCTATCGTTATGTTCTCACCCTCACTGATGATTTGAGTAGATATGGATATATTTACTTAATGAAACACAAGTCTGAAACCTTTGAAAAGTTCAAGGAATTTCAGAGTGAGGTTGAGAATCAACGTGACATGAAAATCAAGTTTCTATGATCAGATCGTGGAGGAGAATACTTGAGTCACGAATTTGGCACACACTTAAGAAAATGTGGAATAGTTTCACAACTCACGCCGCCTGGAACACCTCAGCATAACGGTGTGTCCGAACGTCGTAATTGCACTCTATTAGATATGGTGCGATCTATGATGTCTCTTACCGATTTACCGCTATCTTTTTGGGGCTATGCTTTAGAGACTGCCGCATTCACTTTAAATAGGGCTCCGTCGAAATCCGTTGAGACGACACTGTATGAATTATGGTTTGGAAAGAAACCTAAGCTGTCGTTTCTAAAAGTTTGGGGATGCGATGCTTATGTCAAGAAACTTCAACCTGAAAAGCTCGAACCCAAGTCGGAAAAATGCGTCTTCATAGGATACCCAAAAGAAACTATTGGGTATACCTTCTACCTCAGATCCGAAGGCAAGATCTTTGTTGCCAAGAATGGATCCTTTCTAGAGAAAGAGTTTCTCTCGAAAGAAGTAAGTGGGAGGAAACTAGAACTTGATGAAGTGTTACCTCTTGAACCGGAAAATGGCGCAACTCAAGAAAATGTTCCTGAGGTGCCTGCACCGACTAGAGAGGAAGTTAATGATGATGATCATGAAACTTCTGATCAAGTTGCTACTGAACTTCGAAGGTCCACAAGGACACGTTCCGCACCAGAGTGGTACGGCAACCCGGTCTTGGAAATCATGTTGTTAGACAACGGTGAACCTTCGAACTATGAAGAAGCGATGGCGGGCCCGGATTCCGACAAATGGCTAGAAGCCATGAAATCTGAGATAGGATCCATGTATGAAAACGAAGTATGGACTTTGACTGACTTGCCCGTTGAATGGCGAGCCATAGAGAATAAATGGATCTTTAAGAAGAAGACAGACGCGGATGGTAATGTGACCATCTATAAAGCTCGGCTTGTCGCTAAGGGTTATCGACAAGTTCAAGGGGTTGACTACGATGAGACTTTCTCACCGGTAGCGAAGCTAAAGTCTGTCCGAATCATGTTAGCAATTGCCGCGTTTTACGATTATGAAATATGGCAAATGGACGTCAAAACGGCATTCCTTAATGGTTTCCTTAAGGAAGAATTGTATATGATGCAGCCGGAAGGTTTTGTCGATCCTAAGAATGCTGACAAAGTGTGCAAGCTCCAACGCTCGATTTATGGGCTGGTGCAAGCATCTCGGAGTTGGAACATTCGCTTTGATGAGATGATCAAAGCGTTTGGGTTTACGCAGACTTATGGAGAAGCCTGCGTTTACAAGAAAGTGAGTGGGAGCTCTGTAGCATTTCTCATATTATATGTAGATGACATACTTTTGATGGGAAATGATATAGAACTCTTGGACAACATCAAGGCCTACTTGAATAAGAGTTTTTCAATGAAGGACCTTGGAGAAGCTGCTTATATATTAGGCATCAAAATCTATAGAGATAGATCGAGACGCCTCATAGGTCTTTCACAAAGCACATACCTTGATAAGATATTGAAGAAGTTCAATATGGATCAATCTAAGAAGGGGTTCTTACCTGTGTTACAAGGTATGAAATTGAGCTCGGCTCAAAGTCCGACCACGGCAGAAGAAATAGAAGAGATGAGTGTCATCCCCTATGCCTCAGCCATAGGTTCTATTATGTATGCCATGCTGTGTACCAGACCTGATGTAAACCTTGCCGTAAGTTTGGTAGGAAGGTACCAAAGTAATCCCGGCAAGGAACACTGGACAGCGGTCAAGAATATCCTGAAGTACTTGAAAAGGACTAAGGAGATGTTTCTCGTTTATGGAGGTGACGAAGAGCTCGTCGTAAAGGGTTACGTCGACACTAGCTTCGACACAGATCTGGATGACTCAAAGTCACAAACCAGATACGTGTATATTTTGAATGGTGGGGCAGTAAGCTGGTGCAGTTGCAAGCAGAGCGTCGTGGCGGGACCTACGTGTGAAGCGGAGTACATGGCAGCCTCGGAGGCAGCACATGAAGCAATTTGGGTGAAGGAGTTCATCACCGACCTCGGAGTCATACCCAATGCGTCGGGGCCGATCAAGCTCTTCTGTGACAACACTGGAGCTATTGCACTTGCCAAGGAGCCCAGGTTTCACAAGAAGACAAGGCACATCAAGCGTCGCTTCAACTCCATTCGTGAAAATGTTCAGGATAGAGACATAGATATTTGTAAAGTACATACGGACCTGAATGTAGCAGATCCGTTGACTAAACCTCTCCCTAGGGCAAAACATGATCAACACCAGAATTCCATGGGTGTTCGATTCATCACAATGTAACTAGATTATTGACTCTAGTGCAAGTGGGAGACTGTTGGAAATATGCCCTAGAGGCAATAATAAAAGCATTATTATTATATTTCCTTGTTCATGATAATTGTCTTTATTCATGCTATAATTGTGTTATCCGGAAATCGTAATACATGTGTGAATAACAGACACCAACATGTCCCTAGTAAGCCTCTAGTTGACTAGCTCGTTAATCAACAGATAGTCATGGTTTCCTGGCTATGGACATAAGATGTCATTGATAACGAGATCACATCATTAGGAGAATGATGTGATGGACAAGACCCAATCCTAAACATAGCATAAAGATCGTATAGTTCGTTTGCTAGAGTTTTGCAATGTCAAGTATCTTTTCCTTAGACCATGAGATCGTGTAACTCCCGGATACCGTAGGAGTGCTTTGGGTGTACCAAACGTCACAACGTAACTGGGTGACTATAAAGGTAGACTACGGGTATCTCTGAAAGTGTCTGTTGGGTTGACACGGATCAAGACTGGGATTTGTCACTCCGTATGACGGAGAGGTATCACTGGGCCCACTCGGTAATGCATCATCATAATGAGCTCAAAGTTACCAAGTGTCTGGTCACGGGATCATGCATTACAGTACGAGTAAAGTGACTTGCCGGTAACGAGATTGAACGAGGTATTGGGATACCGACGATCGAATCTCGGGCAAGTAATATATCGATTGACAAAGGGAATTGCATACGGGGTTGATTGAATCCTCGACATCATGGTTCATCCGATGAGATCATCATGGAGCATGTGGGAGCCAACATGGGTATCCAGATCCCGCTGTTGGTTATTGACCGGAGAGTCGTCTCGGTCATGTCTACATGTCTCCCGAACCCGTAGGGTCTACACACTTAAGGTTCGGTGACGCTAGGGTTGTGAAGATATGTATATGCAGTAACCCGAATGTTGTTCGGAGTCCCGGATGAGATCCCGGACGTCACGAGGAGTTCCGGAATGGTCCGGAGGTAAAGAATTATATATAGGAAGTGCTGTTTCGGCCATCGGGACAAGTTTCGGGGTTACCGGTATTGTACCGGGACCACCGGAAGGGTCCCGGGGGTCCACCGGGTGAGGCCACCTATCCCGGAGGGCCCCATGGGCTGAAGTGGGAAGGGACCCAGCCCTTAGTGGGCTGGGGCGCCACCCCCTAAGGGCCCATGCGCCTAGGGTTAGGGGAAACCCTAAAGGGGGGGGGGCCTTGCCTTGGGGGGCAAGCCCCCCACCCTTGGCCGCCCCCCCCCCTAGGAGATCCATCTCCTAGGGCCGGCGCTCCCCCTGGCACCCCTATATATAGTGGGGAGAGGAGGGACTTGATGCTACGGCTTTTGGTGCATCCCTCTCTCCCTGTTACATCTCTCTCTCGCGTAGTATAGGCGAAGCCCTGCTACTGTGACGCCCTGCATCCACCACCACGCCGTCGTGCTGCTGGATCATCATCAACCTCTCCTTCCCCCTTGCTGGATCAAGAAGGAGGAGACGTCTCCCGTCCCGTACGTGTGTTGAACGCGGAGGTGCCGTCCGTTTGGCACTCGGTCATCGGTGATTTGGATCACGTCGTGTTCGACTACATCATCCCCGTTCTTTGAACGCTTCCGCACGCGATCTACAAAGGTATGTAGATGCATCTGATGACTCGTTGCTAGATGAACTCCTAGATGGATCTTGGTGAAACGAGTAGGAAATTTTTTGTTTTCTGCAACGTTCCCCAACAGTGGCATCATGAGCTAGGTCTATGCGTAGTTCTTCTTGCGCGAGTAGAACACAATTCGTTGTGGGCGTGGATTTGTCAACTTTCTTGCCGCTACTAGTCTTTTCTTGCTTCAGCGGTATTGTGGGATGAAGCGGCCCGGACCAACCTTACACGTACGCTTACGTGAGACCGGTTCCACCGACTAACATGCACTAGTTGCATAAGGTGGCTGGCGGGTGTCTGTCTCTCCTACTTTAGTTGGAGCGGATTCGATGAACAGGGTCCTTATGAAGGGTAAATAGAAGTTGACAAATCACGTTGTGGCTTTCACGTAGGTAAGAAAACGTTCTTGCTAGAACCCTAATTCAGCCATGTAAAACTTGCAACAACAATTAGAGGACGTCTAACTTGTTTTTGCAGCAAGTGGTTTGTGATATGATATGGCCAAAGTTGTGAAGATTGATGAATGATCTATATGTGATGTATGAGATGTTCATGCTATTGTAATAGGAATCACGACTTGCATGTCGATGAGTATGACAACCGGCAGGAGCCATAGGAGTTGTCTTTATTCTTTTATATGACCTGCGTGTCATTGAGAAACGCCATGTAAATTACTTTACTTCATTGCTAAACACCTGTACTTAGCAAATTTTTTGGCACATGCACACATATTCCGATGAGGAGAGATAGTAGTTCACGACACATAGCAAGCAAAGAATTGTGACACATAGTAGTTCACAATACATAGTACTTCACGACACATAGTACTTCACGACACATACTGTCGTGGTATTTCTCACGGGGGGCTTGCGAGTCGACAGATGCCACAAGGGCTTAGTGTGTGGGTAGGACTACTGCTGATAGGACCGGGAGCGAGTATGCGAGTAGCACGCGGTGGTTTACCCAGGTTCGGGGCTCTCCGGTGAGATAATACCCCTACTCCTGCATGTCTGAGTATATATCTGTGGTGTACATCGGGCAGTACAAAGTGCTCCTGGAGCTGTATCTGGGATCAGTGCCATAGGCATCCGATCTGGTAAATGCTTATACCAGGCGTCTAGTGGCCGGCCATGCTAATGGCCGTATGTGTGGGCTTATGTGATGGATGGATGGATAGCTAGCTAGCTTGCTAGTGTGTATGCGTGAGTGTCCATCCATCCTGGATGGATGGATGTGTAGTGGTATATATAGTGTGAGGTAGCTTGGTGTGTAAGCTATGTGGGTAGCTTAGTATGTAAGCTAGCTAGTGGCTTTGGATGTAAGCTACCTTGGGTAGCTTACATGCCAAGCCAGGTAGGCATGGCACATGTCATGCTTGTCCCCTGGGATACTTTATAAATCAGTACCCAGGGGACATGGTACATTGTAGATGACGGCATCGCGGTACGGTTGTCTTTGTCGATGTCGGGTCGGGCTGCAGTCGGCAGCCGACCGGTTGGCGTAGTCGGCGACCGGCAGTCGGCAGCCGGCCGGGTAGTGCAGTCGGACGGGGAGCCGGCAGGAGCGGCCGGGCAGTCGGACTGAGGGGCTTTGCTAGCTCCGATGTCTTGAAATATCATCTCGCCGTCTTCGGGGTATCCGTGTCCCATTACACCGACACATACTAATTCATAATACATAGTACTTCACGACACATAGTAGATCACAACCAAATCGAGGAGGAGAGATAGTAGTTCATGACACATAGTAGTTCACAACCAAATCGAGGAGCAGAGATAGTAGTTCATGACACATAGTAGTCCACAACCAAATCGAGGAGGAGAGATAGTAGTTCATGACACATAGTAGTTCACAACCAAATCGAGGAGGAGAGATAGTAGTTCACGACACATAGTAGTTCACAACCAAATCGAAGAGCATAGTTTAGAGGATAACACGATTATCGTCCACAAACAAGTTGAAGATGACATAGCTCTATTGCGTAGAGCAAGGCCCCTTTCCCTTCTTCTTCTTCCTCTCTTCTTCCTCTTCCTCCTCCCTTTTCCTTATGAGGTGGGCCTCCTTAACCACCCTCTCCATTAATATCTTATCCTCCCTCTCTTTTTTTCAGCTGCAATTGCCCAAAGCTTCATGGTTCCTTCTTCAAAATCCTTTTGACGCTTCTTCTGTGCCTCCTCACATTTCCTCACCAATGCTTGCTCCCTAGCGCGCATCGCATTTGACGCTCTCTATTTTTCCTTCCTCTTCTCCTCAAGCTCCTCTTCCTTCTTCTTCTTTAGCTTGGCCGCATCCTCCTCTCTAAGCTTCTTCACAGCCTTCTCCCACCATCCCGCCATCTCATCTTCGCCATCCTCCTTCATTGTTGGTTTGTTGGGTTGGGAAGCCGCCATACCTACAATGAGTGAAACATAATGGTTAGTAAAGACAATATAAACAAATGGAAGCACATGTAAAAGAAGATCATATGAAAAAAAAGAACATATGGAAAACAAGAACATTTGAAACATTATAGTTAGTGAGCAACATACGGAAATGGTCCATCAAGGTATCCAAACATTCCTCTATAACGACCTTGCCCTTGTCCATCACCACGGACAAGTCCATCACCAAGGCCAAGACCATCACCACGGCCAAGACCATCACCACGGCCAACACCACCACCACGAGCTCTACCACCACCACGGCCTCTTGTAAGTCCTAGTTGCCGACCTCTTTGTTGCCTAGATCCTCTTTGACTAACACTTGGTTGGCTTGGCACTTGTTGGCTACCACTTGGTTGGCTAGGCACTTGTTGGCTACCACTAGGTTGGCTCCCACTTGGTTGCCTTGGCACTTGTTGGCTACCACTAGGTTGGCTCCCACTTGGTTGCCTTGGCACTTGTTGGCTACCACGTTGTTGGCTCCCACTTGGTTGCCTTGGCACTTGTTGGCTACCTCTTGGTTGGCTTGGCACTTGTTGGCTACCACTTGGTTGGCTCCCTTCTGTAGCTCCTTGTTGGCTAGTGCTTGCATCATTTTTCGTGGACCTTTTCCTTGGTTTCATACATTTTCTTTTGTTGTGGCCATGACCTTTGCATTCCCCACAACAGGAGCTCTCACGAGGCTCTTGGAATTGATCGTTTCCCGCTTCGCGGCGGCCACCATGGCCCCATCCGTCCATGTCACCTCTAAAACGCTTTGTTTTACGTCTACCCCGTTTAACAACCTTCAACTCCGGATCCGGCCATAGTTGAACTCCATGGTACTCCGACCATTGTGATTGGTCAAAGTATGGGTGAAAGCGGGGAGCCCATGTTTTCTTGACCGTCATGATTGAGAACTCCAACTCCCTCACGGTGCGTGGGTGATTGATGTCCACATTTCTAACGTGACCGGCGGTATACAAATGTGAGCATGGGATATGAAGCAACAATGGCCTCCCGCAAGAGCAATCACATTGTGTTAACGACACCTTGAAAGCCCGACCTCCATGTTGCCGGCCATCGTTTGTGGTTCCTCTTGGCTCTTTCACTTCATACTTCCACTCTTCGTTGTCATATAATATAGCTTCTTCTGAGTCCGCCTTTCGTGATTGAAATTCTAACCATTCATCAACCTTGGGTGGGAACTTGTACTTGTACTTGCGCGGGTTCTCACCCGCTATCGGTGCATCAGTTTCCATTGAGTACTTTAGAAAGTACGCATTCATCTTGTCAAATGTGTATTGAACTATTGCCGTCACGGGTAATCCACGTGCACCTTTGAGCACCCTATTGAAGCATTCGGCCATATTGCTTGTCATTTGACCGTATCTTCAGCCATCTTCATCAAAAGCACGTGCCCACTTGTTCCAGTGTTGAATGTGCCTATTCATAAAGTCTTGACCCCCGTGATCAAGTTTTTTGTGTGCGAGCAATTTGTTCAACAAAGTGGCGAACCGCTTCTCGGAGAAAGCAAGACAACAATCTTGAAGATCATCGGCCAACTCCTTAAGGCCACATGCCCTATAGAAGTTCGAACAAAAGTGCCTCATGCACCATTGATGGTGCAACGGAGCATGCCCGGGAATGTCAATATCCACTGCGTTAAGAATTCCTGCATGCCGATCCGATATGACAAAAATTTACCTTTGAGCGGGTAACACCTTCGTCCTCAAAAGACGCATAAACCACTCCCAGTTGTCATTGTTCTCCGCCTCAACCAAAGCAAATGCCAATGGCAACACCCGGTTATTGGCATCACTTGCTATCGCAACCAACAAGGTGCCCCTGTATTGTCCGGTCAAGAACATGCCATCAATGGCGATGACCGGCCTACAGTGTTCGAAAGCCCTCACGCATTGCTCGAACGCCCAAAATGCACGGCCAAATACTCGGACTTTCTTTCCTTCATAAACCGTTGTTTGGTGCCCATGAGGCTCGACAACATGAACCATGCCCGGGTTTGTGGCGGCCATGGCTAACAACAACCTAGGGATTCGGTTGTATGCTTCCTCCCAAGTACCATACAACATCTTAAATGCGGCTTGCTTCGCCTTCCATGCCTTGCCGTATTCACCTTGTAATGAAAGATGGCTTTCACAAGGTCAATGACATGTTGGACGCTCATTGTTGGAAGTGTGGATATTGAGTTGGAGAGCCTGTAAGCGATGAAATCGGACGTGAGTTGTCTGTAGTCTTGGGACACAATCTTGCCATCCACCCTTTTGCCTCGGCACATGTGAGTTGGCACACAACTCACTACGTGCCAAGCGGGACCTCCTTTCCATGGTCTTGCACGCACAATCCACGGACATATTTCATCTTCACATGCACATGCAACCGTGTAGCGCACATTGACGTCCGAATGCACCACCTTGTGTGGACGATAATGCGTAACCGAGTAGTTGTCGAGCCACATCTTCAATTCCAAGAAGGTTTCGAACTTACACCCTTTAGCAATCCAGTTCTTGTCGTCTCCCAAATCACGGTGAGAGCTTGGCCTAACCCCAAGAGATATAGATTTGCCACCATCCACAACGGCTTCATCCGCGAGACTAACATCCTTGAACAATGGTGTCTTGTGATCCCGACCGAATACCTTCTCGAAAGCTTCGGCCTCCTTCACCGTGAACCCCTCCTCATAAACTTGTTCATCGGGACCTTCGTCATCCGAATCCGATGCATATGCACGGGAAAAGGGATGGAATGGTCCATTGTCTCTTGCAAATTATATTTGTCAAGATCACCCACATTGTTGTCATGGAGATCAACTTCATTGTCGTCGTCTGCATACTCATCATTGTCCTCTTGCAAAGCTTCATCTTGATTGTTTGTAAACGGGCTCAATGTTGGCCTCACTTCTTGGGTCAAAAGAGGTTCAACAATTTCATCTCGCTTCAAGGATGGGGGGCTACTAGCAACCAAAGGGGAGGGTTTTTGGTTCAAGTCCAAATGCAAATTTGAATCAACCTTCTTCGTTGCAAATAACTCAAGAGCCTTGTCAAGTGAATCGGCCACCGTTTCCTTGTATGCAACCCAACGTTGCTCCGAGTTGATACGCATTGTCTTCCAACGGATGTGCATTCCAAAACCTACATTATGCCTTCCCTCCAACTCAACGATATCACTAGGGTCCATCCAATTCAAATCTTTCCTCACTTGTTGCAAGAGCTCCGCATAGCTAGGACTACTATCAAACACCATATCTAGCTCATCCGGATCCGGTTCAATATTGCCTTTCAAGAAGGCGTCTTTGTCCCCATGATGAACAAACACACATGTTCTTCCCATCCCTATAAGCATTCAAACAACACAACGTAACATTGCTTCCCTGAGTACTAATTTAAGGATTAACACGGAATACAAACCCTAATATATATATATATATATATATATCAAACAACAACCCTAACGCTAAACATAACCCTAACCCTAACCATAACCCTAGCACCAACATAAGAACACCCATAAGAATAACCCTAACATACTAACAAAGCCTAATCATAGGAAATTGGCAAACAAAGATCTCACATCTCCATGCAAATCTCTAGATCCAAACAAAACTAGGGTTTCCCCAAACTAGCATTACTTGGATCAAAACAAGGGGATCGGAGAAGATTACCTTGAGGGAGGGTATGACTTCGAAATCCACGGACAAATTCTTCAAATTTGCAAGTTTTGGGAGAGGATTTGAGAGGGGAAGAGAGTGGGAGAGGGGGCAAAGCTCGGGTTGGGGTGTGTAGGGTGGGGGGAGTGGGGGAGGGGGGCCAAGCCGCTGGATAAGTCACAGTGCAGCGCCTACGGGCCGGGCGCTGCACATTACATGTGTGGCGCCTAGCTCGAAGGCGCTGCACTACTGGGTGCGGGCCCAAGGGCTGCTGCCACGGTGGACACGCGTGCAACGCCCCAGAGCTGGGCGTTGCACCGTAGGGTGTGGCGCCTGCGTGGCGGGCGCTACATGAAAAGGTCAGTGCTGTGAAATAGTTTTGCGGGCAGTTCATTCAGTGAATTGATTTCGTCCCAAGGTCAAAATTGTCAAATTTTCCGCAAGCAGCAGGCGACGCAGCATAGCAGCAAAACAGCAGAGCAGCGGCAGCAGTTATAGCGGCAGCGGACGGCGCGGGTGGATGGGCTTGCTAGGTTGAGGCCAGGCGAGCAGGGCGTGGCCCCGGACAGCAGCAGATGTGGGCGGGCGCGCAAGTGCGCACAGGCTTGGAGCTCCAGACGCTGACACAGGAGGTTGTGGAAAACGCATGCGGAGCAGGGTTCGTTGTGCGTACTGCAGCGTTCGAATGCTCGCGGCGAGGAGCGTCGATGGGTGGCAAGAGCTCATTCGGGGATGACCGAAATCGGCACCGACGACGAGCCGAGGCGGAAGTTGCAACGGGAGCTCGTCGGGGAAGGGGTTGCAGGGCGCGGCAACAAGCGTTGGAGGGCTCCCAGGCCTCCTGGAAGTGACAGGAGCACGATGCCGTGCCCGAAAGCGAGCAGCACGTGCTATGGCAGCGACCACAAGGTGAGCGGCGGAAGCAAGCTTTGGCAATGTCTGCCGGAGCATCTAGGAGTGACTTAGTGGAGGAAAACGAGGGGGGGTGAACGCGGTGCTCACCGGGCAAGCACATGAAGGCTCGGCGTGGGTTTAGGAGGAGCAGGGTTGGCGGATTCGACGACGAACGCCGGTGGCAGCAGGAGGAAGAAGGCCTCGATTCGGCGTAGCAGGGGCTTCCCGGGTTGATCTGCTCCGTGTAGTCGAAGTAGAGGTGGCCGGAGGATTCCCCGGCGTTGGCTCAGACTGCGGGGACAATGGTGGCCGTGAGAACGAGCTTGGCCATGGCGATGGTGGCGGCTGCAGCTTGTATGGGGCAGGAGGAGAGCGAGAGAGGGGGGAAAGTGAGGGCGCCTAGGGTTTCAGGGGGCGAGGCGATGCCTTATAGGTCGACGGGGTGCGGCGATGGCCGGCACGTGGCCATTGCGTCTACGGGCGGCTGTCCGACGTCCACCTCCCCCCTGATGAACAGAGAGGTAGGAGGAGACAGTGGGGGTTGGGCCGACTTGGCTGTTGTCTGGGCCAAGGCCCAGGGGAAAGGGTGGTTTTCCTTTTCTCTTTTGTTTTATGTTTTGTATTTGTTTTACTTTTCTTTTTCTATTTATATTTTAGAATCTAATTATTTTAGTTTTGTAAAACACATCTTTAGCACCTGGATTAGCATATCAAGTTAGACCAGTTCCATAGAAAGTTTAGTGCCAAATTAAATTAGTTAAATATTATATTAACTGAAAAGGTATTTACTTAATTGTTTTACCTACTGTTTTAATTATTTTAGAGCCTTTTAAACACTTCGTCAAATTTTGGTTTCGCCACCACAATTACTTATGATTTATCCGACACATTTAGAACTTTTTTTGTTTTAGCGTTTGAAAACTTTTGTTGTTTGCTTGATTTTGAATTTGAATTTGAATCGGTTCCGAACTAACGCAAGATTAGCAACAGTAATCGAGGTGACGTGGCATCATTAACAAAGTTTTACTGTAGCTTAATTATTCGAGCGTCACACATATCTTGCTTGGAGGCTGATAGGAACGCCAGTATATGGACCTGCTCGTCTGATAATCGAAATAATTCCGATACGAAAACCAATAACAGCTTTTGAGCAAATGTCTGGGTTGACTATTAACTTCCACAAAAGTGAGGTATACCTTTTTGGGAAGCCAAAAACAAAAGTGAGATTTATCAAGAAATATTCACTTGTAGCAAAGGGGAGGTTCCCTTCAAATATCTGGGACTACCTGTTACCAATGTGAGATTAGGAAATAAATTTTGGAAAAGCATGACTGAGAAAATAGAGAAGAGATGTGCTTGCTGGCAAGGGAGGCTTTTGAATATGGCTGGGAGAGTAACCCTAGTCTAGGCCTGCCTGACAAATATGCCTATGTACATGATGTCTTTTTACCCCTTGCCAGTAGGAGTTAGGAAAAAAGCTGGCTTCTTCATAGCCAGACTAGTCTGGCAAGAGAATGAGGATAAAAGGAAATATCATTTGGTCAACTGGAAAACGTGTTGTTTGCCAAAGGACCTGGGTGGTTTAGGGATATTGAATCTTGACTATATGCATAAAGCCTTGCTAGCAAAATGGCTCTGGAAGCTAGAGACAGGAGATGGGATGTGGGTCAGAATCCTTTTGAATAAGTATGTAAAAGGAAAATGTATATCTGAAATTAAAAAGAAACCTGGGGACTCTCAGTTTGGGGGGGGGGGCTGATGCAGATCAAAGACATTTACTATAATAATGTGAAAAAGAAATTGGGAGATGGACAAAACGCTAGATTCTGGGAAGACTGGTGGGTAGGGTCCAAACCATTGAAAGAGGCCTACCCAAGCCTATACTTCATCAGCTTAACTCGTGACATTTCAGTGGCCCGGGCCATTGATATGGGACGGGAGGGTTTTAAGTTTAGAAGAAATTTGTCTGGAGACAAAAGAGCTTTATGAGAGAGTTTGAAAAACAGATGTGAAGGGGTGAGAAGTATGTGGGCAAAGTTCAGCCAATGTGGATGTTGACAGCCAACAGACAATTCTCTGTTCGATCGTTATGTCAACAGTTAGTTAAAACAGATGTGGGATTCCCACACAAATTTCTTTGAAAAGTGAAAATTCCAGCGAATTAAGATGTTTTTATGGTTGTTTGCCAAAAAAGTATACTAACCAGAGATAATCTTGCAAGAAGGGGGTGGAAAGGGGATCAAAGATGTGTATTCTGTGGTCAAAATGAAAACATAGATCATCTTTTTCTCTCTTGCTCTACTGCAAGGCTGCTTTGGAATCTGATAAAATGCTCATTCAATATAAAAACAACAACGGTTGGGGTCGATGATTGCCTGGGCGCCTGGATTAGGAAATTCAAAAGAGGAAAAAAAACTTGTGCTAGTTGGAACGTCTGCAATTCTTTGGGCTATTTGGAAATGTCGAAATGATATAATTTTTCGAGATTAACTTGCAATTGGATTGTGGATTGGGATGTTTTGCAGGAAAAAAACCCAGGACAAAACCTTCTGATGCTGAGGGCAAGGCTAATCGAGCAAGTAGCAAGTGAGGTATACAAAGCTTCGCAGGGATGGAGAGCTAGAGTTCCCCGTCTGACGAACTGAAGACTTCATTTCATGGAGATGGCTCGATTTTCCTTTCTTGTGTTTAATTTGCTGGAGGCTGCGCCCTCTTTATCCAAATGGGTCGCCTGTGACCCCTCCTAAAACTTAAATTTAGACGCCTGTGACCCCTCCTAAAACTTAATTAGACTTGATGCCTTCTGGAATGGTTCCTTTGGGTACTAGTAGTTTTAAGTAGGTGCGCGCTTGTAGTGAACTGGAATTCATGATGGTTTCGTTAATGAAATCGGAGCCCCCCCCCCCCCCCCCCGCCGCTCTTTTGCTCAAAAAAATATGCACCAGGATGCACCCATGTAAAATGCAGGAGGGAAAATGCATTTACCAGCAAAGAGGAAGGGGAGGTCCAAAGGCTGGAAATGCATCATGTCTGAATCCTCACTCCCATTCTCTCGAAGCCCCTCTACAAAAGCGAATTGTAAATTACTCCCTCCGTTTCAAAAACTAGAAATGCAGCATTCGGTCATGTTCGTTTTGCCTCCACTCAGGCATGTCCCTCATTTTTTTTCTTATACGTCCAGTCAAATGCATGTGATGAATAAAGGAGAGAGAAGAAAAAAATAGTAAAGAAAGAAAAAAGATGCTTTATGGTGGGTTCAATCCTATGTGGCGGACGCATGACCACTAACTAGACACGCCCGATCACTCCTCATACTCATCACTTGAGATAAATAAGAAGAATGGAGGAGTGGCGAACAGTCCCAGCATTTAAGAAGACTTTGAGAGGTTTGGTTGAATCAACTTTTTGCTTCTGCATTTAAGGAGCGGAGACTTTGAAGGGTTTGGTCGGGTATATTTAAGAAGTCCGACTGTAGATGAAGGGTTTGGTCGGGTATCAGTAGTTAATTTAAGAAGTCCGACTGTAGATGTTGTTAAGTAGTATCGGGGCCTGGGGGCGTGACATACAGTGTCAGAAATACAGGCACACCGGGTATGACCAATCGATTACTTGCGTTGCTACCGGTCCGTATGGATACAGTACTACCGACTCTCACCGTTCACATAGACATAGGATCCAAAATTAAGTGCCATGCGTTCTGGCTTGTCCAACATCGAACTAGATGCTAAGCCTATCTCTCAATGCTAACCCATGGTCCACAACACACGAGTAGAGATGCTAAACACTCCTGCTACAGTACTAGAACTAAGCCGAGGCGCCGGCCTATTTCTGGTGCTGCGGCTGCCTCTTCCTGCCCGGGATGCACCTTCCCCTCATCATCCCCTCCTCCGCTCCGATCCGCCCATCCGTCGTCTCCTCGCCGATCGCCCCCGCGCCAAGCCTCGAGCCCCTGAATAATTCAAACACAAAACCATTCTCAGCAGCGATCATATGCATGTGTTGGACGTGATTAGGAGCACAGTGATGACAGCTACTGCAGTAGGCTAGGCTAGCAGCATGTCTGCACGTATGTGCAAGGCACTTTTGCCTGGCGATCGATCCAGCGAGCGATCGAGCGAGCAGAGTGGGCGGTGGCCCGCGCATGCACTGCACAGTGCACGGAACACTGCAGCAGCGCGACGACGCAGCTAGGCTAGCCGCCGTGCCATGTGACGCGCCTGAACGTGCAGTGCACCACACCGCCAACGAGGATCCATGGAGCAGTACATGGTCGGCACGTACGTACTTGCAATGGTAGTAGCGCGTCCTAGCTAGAACCGTGAACCAACCAATGGATCCTGCAATGTGTTGGCGCTTTGGCTGCCCGCGACGACATGCATGCATGAAAGCTTTTTCCTACTGTGTCGTTTTTCCAGGACCAAGGACGTGCATGTTCATCTTTTGACCTCCGTGCCCTGCCATGGCTAAAGACCGAACCTCGTGGGCTACGTTCACATGACATGACCCTAATTGTAATGAGTGGCCGATGTGACAAGCCGAGTGAGATTATGGGAACTCATATGCGCCCGACAGTGTCGTTCAAAACTACTGCAGCTCACTACGTACTTCAAACTGAGAATATGTACAGCGCTACACGTGACGAACGAAGGAGGATTAATGGTTGCAAGCAAGCAAAGCTGATTACCTCTCCTCGGTGTACGAGTTGGAGCGTTTGAGCGAGGAAGCAGGCAGCGGGGTGCCCCGGCCGCCGCTGTCCACGATGATGCTGCCGCTGAAGTACTCCTTCTCCTCCGCCCCCATGCGGCCGAACCGCCGGCTCAGCTCGCCGCCCGCCGCCTCCTCCTCCTCGTCGTCCTCCGCGCCGGCGCGGGACGACAGCCGGCTCACCAGGCCGCAGCTCCGCCTCGGCTCGGCCCGGCCGCCGCACTTGGCCGGACCGGCGGTGACCGCCCCGCACGCGATGAGCTGCAGGAGCATCGACCCGGTCCTGTTCGGCTCGGCCTCGTCGCAGCGGCCCGCCTGCTGCGGCGGCGGCGGCTTGTCGGAGGACGTCGAGGACGGCGGCGAGGTCTCCTCGACGGGCAGCTCCACGGGGTGGCCACGGTTGGTGCGGGCCGAGACGGGCTTGTTCGGCCCGCCCAGCCTCGCCCCGGCGGCACGCCGGTGGTACGGGTACCCGAGCTCGTCGTCCTCGGGGTCCTCGCCGGCGTCGTCCCGGTACGCGTCCACGTACTGCTTGTGGCTGTGTGGGAGGGCCAGCGGCGGCTTGGTCGGCGACCTGTCCGTCACGCGGAGGTGCTGGAACCGCTCCCCTGCAACGGCTGGCGATCAGGGAAACGAAAATTAGTTGGACAGTGACCGCGGTGCTGTACTTCTGCTGTGCATAAATTCAGGTTTTACTTCGGACACTGCATTGCATGCCATGGTAGACTTCTGGCGCCACCGTGCATGCATGCATTAACGCCATGGAGAAAAAAGGAGCAGGAATTCTAGCGTTCGAGCCGTTGGGTGATAAATTCCTCGCGACTTTCGACGCGGGTGCAGAAAGGGAACGTGCAAGGTGTAAGAAGCTGCTGTGGGTACTTCGTTTTTTACCAGCTCCTCTCTCTTGGACCATTCGTTTGAAGACGAGTCGACAATGGGGACAGAGAGAGGCGATGGAAAAGACGGCTTGTTTTTTGCACGAGAAGAAGGAACAAAAAAGTAATGAAGTTATCACAGTATCCCTCATGGCTCATGCTAGGAAGAAGAAGTTCTTGCTTTACATGCGTCATGGTTTAGCGTTGGAGAGTGATGATTTTCATTACCGGAAGAACAGCCGGGGAAGATCTCGGAGCCCTTGAGGACGTACTCCACGCCGTCGGACGGGTATATCACGTCGCTCTCCGAGAGGTCGTTCCACACGTAGCCGTTCTTGTAGTTCCTTCAATCAAAGAGTAACACAATTGCAAGACCATGAGCACATTACTACCACACGAGAAATACGTACGGAGCGTGTCCAATAAACGATCCGGCGCCTACCTCTTGCAAGACCATGAGAAGAGAGCGGGCATGCCTTTGCCCCTCAGCAGCGTCAGCTTGTCCATCACATCTTCGCGCCGACAAAAATGGAGCGTCGATCAGCCATGGCTAGAAACAGATGACCAGGGACGCAGAGGAAGCCGCAGATGGAAGAAGTGCATGCCTACCTTTGAGGCGCAGCGGCTGGTGGGGAAACTGCGCGAGCTCCATGAAGTGCGGGTGCTCGAGCTGGCCGTTGCGGCAGAGGTAGTAGATGATCTGCACCCGCCTCATGGGCCTCGCCGGCGCCGACCTCGCCGTCACCGCCGACGCGTACGCCGGCCTGCCGCGCTCCGGGCTCGCCTCCATCTGCGCCCTGCCGCCGCCGCCCGCGTGGTGATGGAGCTTCCTCCCCTCCCCCGCCGCCTCCATTTCCCTTCGCCTCACCACTCACTCACTCGCTCTCTCCCTAGATGCAACTACGGCCCCGCTAGAACAGAAGTCAAGCCGTTTATATTTAGAGTTGGTGCTCTGCTCAGCTCTGCGCTGCTGGCTGGTGGGCGTTGGGCTGGCGCCGGGCCCCGCGGGTTTTACTAGGGAAGACTGTGCGACGGTGAGGGCTTGAGGTCGTCATCATGCTACTATGATCGGTCGGGCGATGCGTGTGGAGCTGGGCTGGGCTGGAACATCCTGGTACCCCGCGCCCATGCTCCACTGCTCTCACTCCTCTTTACACACAGGTCGTCACTGCTACGTGTCGTAGTATGTCACGTCGCGCGCTTTGCGGTGCTCAAAAGAGCCCAACCGCCCGTCCATCGGTGCCACCCGCCCGTGTATCTCGCCACGCCAGCCCAACTTTCAGTTTTCACCGTGTCGCCTCGATCGCCAGGTTGAGTAGTAATTACCGTCGCTTTATTTACTCGATCGATTCGGTCGACCGACCCGTTTTCAGCGGCGGCACCAGCGCACGCTCGATGGCATGGGGAGTGAAAATTAGCCCCGTATAGACTTCCGGCAGCGCGGCGCAGGGCGTCATCAGGCAAGCATGCACCGCCACTGCCGCGCAATAAGTGCGCCTGCCTCGGCGAGCAGTGCGTCCGGCCGCTGGCCCGCTGTGCGCGCGCGCGCCGGGTCCGGGGTCCGGACCGGGCCTGGCCGCCTCTGCCGCTCGAGCTTGGGACGGGGGCCCTCTCTGGTTGGGTTTGGGTGGGTCAAGCGCTGATCGCGATCGGCTTAAATTTGACAATTGAGCGGATGATGAGAGGGGATCGCAGCTTTTGGAACTAGCCGGCGCGCGCGCGGGTGCCTCGTTGGATCTGGTATGATTTGAGGGGGCGGGAGGCTTTGGACGATTGCTGTTTCCACTGACGACCGGCTTTAGCTTCAGCGGATCGGATCCAATGCATGCACGAGATCGTTAAAGAATTGGACGGACGATGGAATGAGCCTGCAAGAATCCAAGCGCGCTATCCACGGTCTCGGGCTTGCACTGCACCTCGTTGGCTTTTGTTCGTTTGCGGTTGGTATTGGCACTGTGCCGTGCAGCGGCGGATCGAGCGTTCGACCGGGGTTTATCGATGTCCATGATAGAGGAGTAAAACTAGAAATGGCCGCCATGCCTGCACTCACGCAGATACTCTCACCAATGAGACGGGCATGATGATCAGCAGTGTGTGCCGTCAAGACGAAGCAGCGCATGGTTGCACTGCATGCATGCACGCTGCGAGCGGCAGGACGACAACAAAGCGGTAAGTACGTACGTAACTGTGCGCGAAAGCGCGCAATTGCAACCTCATCGACATCGACCGAGCATGTTGAAGCCTAGTACATAGTAGCCCAATTCATTTCGAATGTCTGGTAGGTGTTCTGACCATCATCTCGTGCCCACGTCTTTGGCAAGACTTACTACCAGGCACCAAATTTATTTCGTTGCCCTACAACGGCGCCGACGCACGCGTACAGGGTTGACATCATGCATGCCAGGTGCGCGTCGAAGAAACAAACCGGGGCCTTGCGATGTGTAGTACATACACATTGCCACAGTAGGCCTGTTCATGGGAGTAATTGTGGCACTGTGCACATCCCATGATCAGTAAGTAGCTCTGACCGGCACGTCGAGATGTCTTACGTGCACCCTCTGTAAGCAACTTAACTGCATGCCTTCCCTGAGGGAAGAAAGAAAGAAAGAAAATTCGGGGAATGCTGACACCGATCCTGCTGTTCTACTACGTGTATCATCAATTGACAGAACAGAGTGGAAGGCCGGGAAAGTGCAATTACGGTCGATCGATCGCTCTCGACATAAAAGTTCGATGGAGACGAGCGTCGCCGGAGCTTTCCATGGTTCACGTCATGTGGAATTTCTGGAAACGAAGACGTAAATAGTAGCCCGCCGCAGAAGCAAAATTAAGGCCGGTTGAAGGATCGATATGTCTCGACGCAGAGCATGTGTACATAGCGCCATAGGCAGGGGGCTCGGGGCTTGGCCAGAACATGGACGAAGGTGAGGAGAAGGAAGTGAATGCGGAGCACGTACACCAATGCCCAATAATTCTTGCTACGTGCGTGCGCGTCTACAGTGCACGAGCAAGAAACAGCTACTCGTACGTACTGGATGTAGTAGGGGGCGAGCGAACAGATTGCCCTGTGTATGCATGCAGGCGCAGCCTCTTGTTTCTAATGCTTTGCCCTAGTCTGCCTATCGAGAATGGGAGCAGTGAACCCACATTGATTGCATTGCCATTCTCTGACACTGGTGGTGGTGGTGCCTGATGGTGACATGGTGCCCACTTGTGTCCGTCCCTCTGAGCTCGCCAAATTAGCTAGCATCCTGTTTGTGCTTTGCACTGCCAACCCAAGTCTAGGGCGTTCTCACCCAACACAGTGAGATCAATCAATTATTCCACCCATGGATGCGGATTTTGAACTGCCAAGGCGGCATGCTATGCTACTACTCTTGATGAAGAGTTTCATGTCTGGTAAGGTCATAAGGCAGCTGCAGGAATTTAACCACGAAAATGATAAAGCAGCTCAAGGCCTTGTAGTATATCAGGCTAGACGCAGCTGCATGGCCATGGCTTGACGCGGAAGCATCTCTTGGAATGAAGCTTTTGGACTGCATGCCATGAAACGAATTAAAAAGATGACGCAGAAGAAGAAAGCCAGAAACATGAGCTGGCGGGAGAAATGGGGCTACTTTAATCTGCGCCATGCACGCACTGAGCTCGGAACAGAAACGTCTTATCTACTGCGGCCATCTCATGCTGCTGCACTGCCGCACTTACATATAGACTGTTGCTACGGTTCAGCGGGAAGCCTGACGCGGGCCGCAGGGCCAGAAGAAGAAACCAACCAAGCCAGAACGGACGGCAGCGGCAATAGTATCATTAGCGTACTCCGGCCAGAGGCGCGCCAAGCCGAGGCCACCGATTTTTATTAAAAACGAAACGAGTTGCAGTGTGAGTAACTGCGTGTCTGCGAGCCTGCTGCGTTTGCATTGCATGCACAGCTCTCGTGTCAGGTCAGGCAAAAGACAAGAGGAAGCCTTCACGCTCTTCACTTAGTGTATCTCTTTCTCTATCTAGAGCGGCCAGCCTTGCGATGTGTTGGCATCGTCGGCCATGGACGATACGATCGACCGATCATCGATCCATCCGCCATCTGTTCTTTGGATCCTGTGCTTCTGTGTGCCTGCGGTGTGGTGAGTTTGGCAGCGCCATGCAGCAAATGTTGGGGCTCACGGGCGGTGACGGAGTGAGCAGAGGCAGCTGCAGAATGGCTGGCTATTGCTACGTGCGTGCGTAGCCGTAGCTGCTGACTTGCTGGTGGCCTGGATGAACGTGGAACAGCGTTAGGTGGTCAACCCTCGACCGGGCGGTGTGCTACACGTAGCCGAGCCTCTAGGGGGGGCACGGGCGTGTCCATTCTCGCACGTCGTCCATGGCGAGGAAGCTGATTCAGTGCCTGCTGCGTGGGCTCCCAGTGTCCCAAGAGGGTGCTACCATGGGCTGGAGTCTGGAGGTGCTGGGCTGATAGGACTAGGAGTTTTGGGCCTAAATTACATAACTATACCTAAAAACAAGTACCTGTTCGCTGTAGAAGCCCACCCCAGGCCCGTCTGTTTTAAAGCCGTAACGAGCGCCTCTTCGGGAGCCTCACAACGATCAGCGCCACTTGACGCGCTCTCAGCCATTCGCCACGTGTCGCATTCTGGGCGCTCCCTTCGGATTTTATTTTTTTATTTTTCTGCACGCGTTTTCGGCTTTTTAAACGTTTTTTTCGGGGTTTTTTGACATTTTGGTTTTCCACCGGTCTTCCTTAGCTTTTCAATAAAAAATATTAAACAAATATTTTTGTGTGAAAATACGCGTTTTCTTTTTTTTTCCTTTTCGCGAGAATCACGGTTTTGCTTCCGCGAGAGTCACGGTTTTGCTTTAGCGAGAGTCACGGCCGCCGTGCCTCTCGAAAATGAAAAAAAAAACACATTTTCTGTTTTTTTGCTTTCGCGAGAGTCACAGTTTTGCTTCCGCGAGAGTCACGGTTTTGCTTTCGCGAGATTCACGGCCGCCGTGCCTCCCGAAAACGAAAAAAACATGTTTTTTATTTTTTTGCTTTCGCGAGAGTTACGGTTTTGCTCCCGCGAGAGTCACGAGTGTGCTTTTCACGAGAGTCACGGCCGTGCCTCTCGGAAAAGAAAAAAAACATGTTTTCTATTATTTTTTTCGCGAGAGTCACGGCTTTGCTTCCGCGAGAGGCACGGTTGTGCTTTTGCGAGAGTCACGGCCGTGCCTCTCGGAAAGGGAAAACCGTGTTTTCTGTTTTTTTCCTTTCACGAGTCACGGTTTTGCTTCCGCAAGAGGCACAATTGTGCTTTCACGAGAGTCACGGCCATGCCTCCTCGAAAACGAAAAAAACCGCGGTTTTTCTTTTTTTTCTTCCGTGAAAGTCATGGTTTTGCTTCCGCGAGAGGCACGGTTGTGATTTCGTGAGAGGCATGGGCGTGCCTCTTTCGGAAAGGGAAAAAACCCGTGCTCCCGGTTCAGTTTTTTCATCTGGTTTTTTTGTGAAAAAAAGTTCGTCAAAACCTATCAATATGAAATCTAGTTTTGAAGATCTCGATGCGAGGAACCCAACGGTGAAAGCGGTTCGAGATTTGGACGCACGGTTTGAGAGATAAAATGTTTTGAATAAACGGATCTACGAAAAAAGAAAAACTCTGAGGTTGCAACAAGTCGCGCGCTGCATGTGCGCCACTTGTCGCAACCAGGAAAATTGGATTGATCTTTGCAACGAGTACTCCTCAATTAGTGATTTGGCCAAGATATGTCTTAAGAGCATCTCCAGCCGTTGTGCCCCTAGGAGGCGTTTTTTCGGCCTCCTGGGGAGGCCCGGGCGAAATTTTTACATTGGGGATGAAGATTCTTCCAGCCGTCCCCCACCCCGGCACTTCTGTCTCTTCTTTCCCCGTGTGCCACCTCATCTCCCTCACTCCACCGCACCGCCACCACCACGCCGGCCTGCTCGCCGCGGCCATTGCCATGTCGCCTGCCGCGGTCCTCTGCTTCAGCTGCGTCGACCCCGCCGGCCTCCTTGCCGCGCCCGCACGCCCCTGCAGCTCGTCCCGCGCGCGCCCTGCGGCTCGTCCCGCCGCGCCGGCAGCTCATTGCGCCCCCTGCAGCTCGGGGCAGCGGCCCCGCCTCCGTCAACGCGGACATCAACAGCGTGCAGAAGCCTGCTCGCCGCGTAGTGGAAGAGCACCGCGAAGCCGGCTAGGATGCACCACCCGTTGGGCGCGAGCTGCCACAGCGCGATGCCTAAGTGCGCGAGCGCGTCGCTGAAGAAGGGTTGCAGTGGCAGGTGCATGCCCGTGACGAACGCCTGCGTGTGCACGCAGATCGGCACACACGCAGCCTCTTCGGTGCCCGGCCATGCACGCTCCTCCTCCGCCCCCCGCGCGCCGCCTCTTCGGTGACCGGCCATGCGCGCTCCTCCTCCGCCCCGGCCACACGCGGGCGGCGTCGGCCTCGGCATGTTGCCACCGGAGAAGTACAGGGGCGGGCACCTACCGCGCGTGTCTGTGCCGCTGCGCCCCACCGTCGACGGGAGCGCCTCCACGACCTCCGACATGGACGAGTCCTCCGACGTCGAGGAGGTCGAGGTCTGCAGCGGCGGCAGGTACTCGGTCGACGGCTACTCGGATCTGAGCTCGTCGAGGGACACGACGCTGCCGAGGGGGAAGCCACAGCTGGCGCGGCGGCCAGAGGCATGCACTGCTACATACGTCGAGGAGGATAAGTACTCGGACTCCGTGGGCAGCTCCGAGTTCTCGCGCGCGGCGAGCAGAGGGCGGCGGTGAGGAGGCAGAGGCCGGCCGGCACGCGGCGAGGAGGTGGCCGCGACCAGCAGGGGGGTGCACGCGGGATCTGGCCGGAGACGCGGCGAGCTCGGTGGCGCGGTGGAGGCTGGCGGGGAGGGGGCCAGAGAGGCGGCAAGCTCAGTGGCGTGTTGGAGCGAGGAGCTCTGATTGGGGAGAGAGAGAGAGGAGCTAGATTCCTTTTGCATGCAGGAAAAGGGGGGAGAGAGGCTGGCTGGTGGGGTTTCACCATGCATAAAGTAGCGCCAGGCATCCCAAGTGCCCCCCAGGGGGCTGGGTTTTGCCTAGGGTCGCCGGTGCTATTTTTTTTCTAAAATCCGGCACAAAACGAGGTCGTGGGGGGCGTGACTGGGACCATTTTTTGCAGCCGGTGCTAAAAAAAGTGCTTGGGGGTCGTCTTGGGGGGCCTAGTGGAGATGCTCTAAGGGAACTACTAGTTTGCAACATGTCTCTCCGAAGTCTGCCAGAATGCGTCGTCTGTATCACATTTCTTTTTGCAGATGTCTCCTTAGTTTTAATGAAGGCTAATATCCGCAATGCAAGAACATTGAAGAAGGTGCTGGAAACTTACTGTCAGAGCTTTGGACAAATGGTTAGTAATGCCAAGTCCAGTATTTATTTTAGCCCAAACATTGATGTCTCTGTGAGAGAGGATATTTGCTAGGAATTAAATATCTTAACTGAAGCTCTCTCCGATACATATTTGGGTCTCCCAACTATGGTTGGGGTGGACAGAAGTGACTGCTTCCAACACCTAATTGACCGAGTGTGCCAACGTCTGAAAGGCTGGAAGGAGAAAGTTTTGTCTATGCAGGGAAAGGAAATCTTGCTAAAATCTATGGCACAAGCAATACCTTCATATGCTATGTCAGTTTTCAAATTACCCAAAGGTATTTGCAAGGCCATAACCGATGAGATATCGGGGTTCTGGTGGGGAGATGAGGAGGATAGAAGGAAAATGCACGGGTTCGCGTGGTGGAAGATGTGTACTCCGAAGAAGGAAGAGGTATGGCGGTTACTGGGTTTGGACTTTGTTATTGATAAAACATGCGCTTTGGATCATGGGGGAGAAGCTATGCTAGAATATTTATGGTTGGAACCAGCTAAAGAATGTGTGACCCTCGGTCTAGGAAATTCAATGGAAGCAATTGTTGTTGGTTCATGGTAGTTATGCTGGAAGAGGAGAAAGTTAGAGCATAATGAAAAGATCCAGGAACCTAAGTTCATAGCAATGGAAATTAGAGCTTTTGGTTGCTAATTATACTATGGCGAGTGATGCAAAGCTGACGATCAAGCGACATGGCTGGGAAAGACCAAGGAGCAACTATGTGAAGTTGAACGTGGATGGGGCTTTTGAACCAGACTTACTCAAGGGCTCATATGTCGCTGTGATCAGAGACTCGAATGGCAGATTCGTTGCGGCAAGAAATAGGGAAATTGATTGTTACGGAGATGCGCTTATGGCTGAGGCATTGGCCTTACGGTTTGTTCTCAATTTGGCAACTACAGTCGGGTGTAATCGCATAGAGGTCAAATCCGACAACATCGAGGTGATAGAGACAATGAAGAATGGAGGTCGCTCTTACGGTCTATTGGCGACAGTTTCTGATGATATATATATATGTCACCCTGCGTGTGATTTTCCGCATATCATTTTTGAGTATGCTTCTAGAGAGACTAATTGTGTTGCCCATGATTTATCCAAACTAGTGACAAGTAAGGTGAGTGCGGGGTGGATGGAAGATCCACCCGTAGAGATTGTTCATACTCTTGTAAAAGATATTATGGTGATCATCTTGCAATAAAGAGCACTTTGATGTAAAAAAACAGGAGAGGAATTGAGACAATAATAAAGAAAGCAGTCCATGCTAGAGGAAAGGATTTGAGAAGCAAATTTAGACATGATAATAAGGAAGGAAATTTAGACATGATAATAGGGAATAAGGAAGCTAATTTGGAAAGGAATTGAAACAAGTATCCATGCCTAATAATTTAGTTCATTTTGATAGGCAAATAAGGGAGTTAATAATTTGGAAAGGAATTTGAGACTTCATTCTGATAGAATAATAAGGAAGATGCATGCATGTTGAACATAATATTGGGAGAACGCCCGCCCTTAGGGACGCACATTGCCCACTAAACATTGTGATTTTGCGAGAGCGCCTGCCCTAGGGACTGCATATTGATCATAATATTATGAGAGCTTTAACTAGGTCAACAAAATACCCTAATCAATATTGCATTTTGATCAACTCTCTCTCTCTATTGTAAGCCGTTTTCTGGTCTTTTTTCACAAAAAATCATTATGGTGCATACTCATTAGCAAAGCATGAACCGCAAGTTGAACAATCCATACACCCCACCCCCAAATGCATAATTCGGTTAGAATTTTTGTATATATGGTCGGCTTGAAAGAACAATTATTCCTCATGTTAGGGACATTTGATTGTTCTTTTTTTGGAAAACATAATAATCGGATTAGGACTATGGAAGTCCGATGAATTTGCATCATGTTGTATTTTTTAATACTTCTGATGTTCTTAATATTGCCATGATATTTGATAAATAGATCAAAAGTTTTTTGTAAAAAAATGTTGTTAATCAGATCAATTTACTCCGAATCATACCCCATGTCCTAAGCACAATGTCGTGATCCTCAAATGATCCGTCTTTTTTGTCATCGGTGACCATTATCCCGTGACAGAGTTCCTCAACCCGGCAAATCGTGGTTCATTAGAACTGGTATTTTTTCCTGTTGGAACGCACAGGCGTTTTTGCTAGTATAAATATAATATGTGTACCTAGATTTTCATGTAATGCATGTTTTTATATATGCACGCACAAAAAAAACATGCGTTTCAAAAATGTGAGTTGTTTGCTAGTATTATAAATCCGTGAATTTTCCTTTTTGGGCAGCTCACATAGACAAGTGTTTTTTTGAATGACACATATGTGTACAACAAATCTACATAATAATGTAGCTTTTTAATATATTTTTATACTTTTCCATATGAATTTTGATCACTTAAAAAAGGCTCACTAGAACCCCGGCTCCAAAATGACTCACTGAGAGGAGAGTTCATTTATGACGGACCTTCTACATAGTAGACTCCTCTTAACCAATCTAATTTCGTCCGTATGAGCCATTCCTATATTATGGGATGTATTTCTTTTGTATCCGCATTTTTTCGGCATTGGTTACCAATTTCCAACTAATATTATTCCTATAGGTTTCCACAAAATCCATTTTAAAAAAATATTTCATCTTCATGAAAGTTTCAAAAGAGGGGTTTCACATTATTTTGGCATTTTTATTCAAAATTGTTGAATTGTTTCAGGAACATTTTGAAAGGCCATTTTCATTAAAAAATCAATTATTTTAGTGGTTGATTCTTGTTCAATTTTCTAAGAATATAATTCAAAACTTTTAAAAAATATTTCATTCATATATCAATCAATTTTAAACCCCACATGTAGTTCGCAAAAAATTCAATTGTGGTAGTGTTTGTAAAATGTGTTATCAGAACACATGTGGTGCAGTGAATATGGCTCCTTTTGAATCATAGGAATTTCATATGATATTTGGATATAATTGCATTGCACTCTATTACAATGGACCGAGAATAGAAAAGAAACCCTTAGCTTTCTTGGTTGTGCCATTGCCTTTGCAACTAGTAGAATCTTTCTACCCTTCTCATCCCATCATTCGCGAGAGTTAGATGCAGAAAAAGCAAAAGTACATATTCAATGTTTTTGTTGCTGCTCAAAATAAACATACATGCATGAGAAGATTAATATAAATCTAAAATAAAAAAACAAAGAGCCTACTAAAAAATATCATACATGGACAAGGACAAGTTAGGCAAATCTTGAATTTGAAAATTGTCCCTGTCCACTGTCCTCGTCGACTTTTTTCATACAATGGTCCAAAGTAGAGTACCCTGACCACCATGAAATTTCAATCGCACTATCCAGAACACCTTTTGGAAAAAAGTGTAATGTGTCGTGCACCAAATCGTCACAGTACCGATGAGGTGGAATGGGTTCTCTCGTTTACACATAAATGTGTAACATATTGAGTCATGTGCTACACTACAACAGAAGTATAACATCTTTGGTCTTACGTTCTTACATTATATATCCAATTAGCATGAATAAGAAGACTACATAAAAAAACCACCCAAGAGGTTATTTAAGGAGAGACCAAGGGGGCTTTGGCCCGACCAAAGGGGCGGGGGTCGAATCGAACCTCAGTTTGTCTGTTACGGTATATGTGGATTGCACTAGCCCTTTTCATAAGCTCGGACTTTTGGTTGCGTTGGCTAGTGCATGAAGCTTAACAAGGTATCAGAACTAAGGTCTTGAGTTCAAGCCTTGGCTTTCACAGTTTATTAAAAAATGCCGGTAGGCCCCCTTTGCGAGACCTCTTGAGTCATACGTGAGTTTCACGCATCGTCACGCTCTTCCGGTTACACGTGTTGACTTGTCTTCCCCGTCACACGTGAGAGGGGGTGTTATAGCATATGTGAATTGCACTAGCCCTTTCCATCAGTTCGAACTTTTGGTTGCGTTGGCTAGTGCATGAAGCTTAACAGTCTCCTCTCTTAAAACAAACTCTGAAAACTGCATGTGGTCTTTTATTCTGAAAATACATGGGCCTGACCCCCAATTGAGGTGACACAACACTTATAGATGACCATGAATGAAATTATAAAGTGCCATCTTGTATATTTCTTCCATGACTCTCACGTGTAACCATGATGGATTCAAAGCCCTAAGTTCATCAATTGAAGCTATGTCCTCACTTCTTGTGTGCTTGTTGTTATCTCCATGCTTAATCTTACTCTAGTGAGTGCCCCTCTCGTCTATGCTAGGTCCTTAATTTCTGAGTAATATAAATACATTGATTTACGAAACATTACACTATTATGAACAATAGTGTACGTTCCTAGAAATGAAAGTACCTGCTAATTAAGTTGTCATGTCTGAGCTCTAGTCGTTGGTCCTTGTATCTCTAGAACTTGAGCTGGTGTAGCAATGGTGGTTGTGAGTGTAACAATAGTTGAGATGTCCTCATTAGCTAAGTGGTAATCAAGCACCGCACTGCTGATACGTCTCCAACGTATCTATAATTTTTGATTGCTCCATGCTATTATTTTATTTACTTTGGATGTTAATGGGCTTTATTTTACACTTTTATATCATTTTTGGGACTAACCTACTAACCGGAGGCCTAACCGAAATTGCTGTTTTTTTGCCTATTTTAGGGTTTCGAAGAAAAGGAATATCAAACGGAGTCCAAACGGAATGAAACCTTCGGGAATATGATTTTCTCAACAAACGTGATCTAGGAGACTTGGAGTGGGCGTCAAGAAACGATTGAGGAGGGCACGAGGCAGGGGGGCGCGCCTACCCCCCTGGGCGCGCCCTCCACCCTCGAGGGCCCCTCGATGTTCCACCGACGTACTTCTTCCTCCTATATATATCCACGTACCCCCCAAACATCCAGGAGCCCCACGAAAACCTAATTCCACCGCCGCAACCTGCTGTACCCGAGAGATCCCATCTCGGGGCCTTTTCTGGAGCTCCGCGGGAGGGGGCATTGATCACGGAGGGCCTCTACATCAACTCCTTGGCCTCTCCGATGATGTGCGAGTAGTTTACTTCAGACCTACGGTCCATAGTTATTAGCTAGATGGCTTCTTCTCTCTCTTTGGATCTCAATACAAAGTTCTCCTTGATTCTCTTGGATATCTATTCGACGTAATCTTCTTTTGCAGTGTGTTTGTCGAGATCCGATGAATTGTGAGTTTATGATCAAGTTTATCTATGAACAATATTTGAATCTCCTCTGAATTCTTTTATGTATGATTGGTTTATCTTTGCAAGTCTCTTCGAATTATCAGTTTGTTTTGGCCTACTAGATTGATCTTTCTTGCAATGCGAGAAGTGCTTAGCTTTGGGTTCAATCTTGCGGTGCTCGATCCCAGTGACAGAAAGGGAACCGACACGTATTGTATTGTTGCCATCGAGGATAAAAAGATGGGGTTTATATCATATTGCATGAGTTTATCCCTCTACATCATGTCATCTTACTTAAAGCATTACTCTGTTCTTATGAACTTAATACTCCAGATGCATGCTGGATAGCGGTCAATGTGTGGAATAATAGTAGTAGATGCAGAATCATTTCGGTCTACTTGTCGCGGACGTGATGCCTATATACATGATCATACTTAGATATTCTCATAACTATGCTCAATTCTATCAATTGCTCGACAATAATTCGTTTACCCACCGTAATAGTTATGCTCTTGAGAGAAGCCACTAGTGAAACCTATGGCCCCCGAGTCTATCTTCCATCATATTAATCTTCCAACACTTAGTTATTTCTATTGACGTTTATTTCAATTTGCATCTTTATTTCTCTTTATCATAAAAATACCAAAAATATTATCTTATCATATCTATCAGATCTCACTCTCGTAAGTGACCATGAAGGGATTGACAACCCCTTTATCGCGTTGGTTGTGAGGTTCTTATTTTTTGTGTAGGTGCGTGGGACTCGAGCGTGATCTCCTACTGGATTGATACCTTGGTTCTCAAAAACCAAGGGAAATACTTACGCTATTTTGCTGCATCACCCTTTCCTCTTCAAGTGAAAACCAACGCAGTGCTCAAGAGGTAGTGATACGTCCATTTTGCATCATGCTTTTATATCGATATTTATTGCATTTATGGGCTGTTATTACACATTATGTTACAATACTTATGCCTATTCTCTCTTATTTTACAAGGTTTACATAAAGAGGGAGAATGCCAGCAACTGGGATTCTGGGCTGGAAAAGGAGCAAATATTAGTGACCTATTCCGCACAGCTCCAGAAGTCCTGAAACTTCACGGATGATGTTTTCCAAATATATAAAAAATACTCAGTGGAAGAAACTCACCAGGGGGCCACACCCTGCCCACGAGGGTGGGGGCGCGCCCTACCCCCCTAGGGCGCGCCCCCTACCTCGTGGGCCCCCTGGTGGCCATATTCTTCTATATGGAGTCTTTCGATGGGAAAAAAAATCATAAGCCATCTTCTCGAATGATACTCCGCCGCCATGAGGCGGAACCTTGGCGGAACCAATCTAGGGCTCTGGCGGAGCTGTTCTGCCGGGGAAACTTCCCTCCCGGAGGGGGAAATCATCGCCATCGTCATCACCAGTGCTCCTCTCATCGGGAGGGGGCAATCTCCATCAACATCTTCATCAACACCATCTCATCTCAAAACCCTAGTTCATCTCTTGTATCCAATTCTTCTCTTCAAGTCCGGGATTGGTGCTTGTAGGTTGCTAGTAGTGTTAATTACTCCTTGTAGTTGATGCTAGTTGGTTTAATTGGTGGAAGATCATATGTTCAGATCCTATATGCATATTAATACCCCTCTGATTATGAACATGTTTATGCTTTGTGAGTAGTTACTTTTGTTCCCGAGGACATGGGAGAAGTCTTGCTATTAGTAGTCATGTGAATTTGGTATTCGTTCGATATTTTGATGAGATGTATGTTGTCTGTCCTCTAGTGGTGTTATGTGAACGTCGACTACATGACACTTCACCATTATTTGGGCCTATAGGAAGTCATTGGGAAGTAATAAGTAGATGATGGGTTGCTAGAGTGACAGAAGCTTAAACCCTAGTTTATGTGTTGCTTCGTAAGGGGCTGATTTGGATCCATATGTTTCATGCTATGGTTAGGTTTGCCTTAATACTTTTGTTGTATTTGCGGATGCTTGCAATAGAGGTTAATCATAAGTGGGATGCTTGTCCAAGTAAGGGCGGCACCCAAGCACCGGTCCACCCACATAACAAATTATCAAAGTACCGAACGCGAATCATATGAACGTGATGAAAACTAGCTTGACGATATTCCCATGTGTCCTCGGGAGCGCTTTACATCTTATAAGAGTTTGTCCAGGCTTGTACTTTGCTACAAAAAGGATTGGGCCACCTTGCTGCACCTTATTTACTTTTGTTACTTGTTGCTTGTTACAATTATCCTATCACAAAACTATTTGTTACCACTTATTTCAGTACTTGCAGAGAATACCTTGCTGGAAACCGCTTATCATTTCCTTCTGCTCCTCGTTGGGTTCGACACTCTTACTTATCGAAAGGACTATGATAGATCCCCTATACTTGTGGGTCATCAAGACTCTTTTCTGGCGCCGTTGCCGGGGAGTGAAGCGCCTTTGGTAGGTGGAATTTGGTAAGGAAAAATTTATATAGTGTGCTGAAATTTACTGTCACTTGTTACTATGGAAAGTAATCCTCTCAGGGGCTTGTTCGGGGTATCTTCACCCCGACCAGTAGAGCAAAGAGTTGCTCCTCAACCTACTGAACCTACTGAAATTGAAAATGAAAATGCTTGCTTTGAAGTTCCTGTGGGTATGATAGACAAACTGCTAGCTAATCCTTTTTTAGGAGATGGAACAAAACATCCTGATGAACATCTGATATATGTTGATCAAGTTTGTGGATTATTTAATCTTGCAGGTATACCCGGAGATGTTGTTAAGAAGAAGGTCTTCCCCTTATCTTTGAGGGGAGATGCATCGACATGGTATAGGCTATGTGGTGTTATGAGGTCTTGGAATTACAAACGATTGAAATTGGAATTTCATCAGAAGTTTTATCCTATGCATCTTGTTCAACGTGATCGCAATTATATATATAATTTTTGGCCTCGCGAAGGAGAAAGCATCGCTCAAGCTTGGGGGAGGCTTAAATCAATGTTATATTCATGCCCCAATCATGAGCTCTCAAGAGAAATGATTATTCAAAAAATTTATGCTCGGCTTTCTGGTAACAATCGCACCATGCTTGATACTTCTTGTGCTGGCTCTTTTATGATGAAGACTATTGAATTCAAATGTGATTTATTGGAAAGAATTAAACGCAACTCCGAAGATTGGGACCTCGACAATGGTAAGGAGTCAGGTATGACACCTAGTTTTGATTGTGTTAAATCTTTTATGGATACCGATATTTTTCATAAATTTAGCACTAAATATGGACTTGACTCTAAGATAGTAGCTTCTTTCTGTGAATCTTTTGCTACCTATGTTGATCTCCCCAAGGAGAAGTGGTTTAAATATCATCCTCCCATAGAAGTAAAAGTAGTTGCACCTATTAAAGTTGAAGAAAAGACTATCACTTATAATGATCCTATTGTTCCTACTTCTTATGTTGAGAAACCACCTTTCCCTGTTAGGATAAAGGATCATGCTAAAGCTTCAACTGTGGTTCGTAAAAGCAATATTAAAACATATACACTTCCTGAGCAAGTTAAAGTTGAACCTAATATTGCTATTGTTAAAGATCTCTTGTCTGATAATATAGATGTGCATGTTATTTATTTATGTAATGAAACTACTAGAATTGCTAAACCCTGTGATAAAGATAAACCTAGACCTGTGGTAGGCATGCCTGTTATTTCTGTTAAAATAGGAGATCATTGTTATCATGGCTTATGTGATATGGGTGCTAGTGCTAGTGCAATACCTTATTCCTTATACCAAGAAGTTATGCATGATATTGCACCTACTGAGATGGAAGATATTGATGTCACAATTAAACTTGCCAATAGAGATACTATTTCACCGATGGGAATTGTTAGATATGTTGAAGTCTTGTGTGGGAAAACTAAATATCCTGCTGATCTTCTTATTCTTGGTTCCCCACAAGATAGCTTTTGTCCCATTATATTTGGTAGACCCTTCTTAAATACTGTTAATGCTACCATAGATTGCAAAAGAGATGTTGTTACTATCGGTTTAGATGATATGACTCATGAATTTAATTTTTCTAAATTTAGTAGACAACACCGTGAAGAAGAATTACCTAGTAAGGATGAAATTATTGGTCTTGCTTCTATTGTCGTACCTCCTAGTGATCCTTTAGAACAATATTTGCTAGACCATGAAAATGACATGTTTATGAATGAAAGAAGGGAATTAGATGAAGTATTCTTTAAACAAGAACCTATTCTGAAAAACAATTTACCTGTTGAAATCCTAGGGGATCCTCCTCCACCCAAGGGTGATCCCGTGTTTGAGCTTAAACCATTACCTGATACTCTTAAATATGCTTATCTTGATGAGAAAAAGATATATCCTGTTATTATTAGTGCTAACCTTTTAGAGCATGAGGAAGAGAGATTATTGAAAACTCTTAAGAAGCATCGCGCTGCTATTGGGTATACTCTTGATGATCTTAAGGGCATTAGTCCCACTCTATGTCAACATAAAATTAATTTGGAAGAAGATGCTAAACCAGTTCGTGATCATCAACGCCGGTTGAATCCTAAAATGAAAGAAGTGGTAAGAAAGGAGATACTAAAGCTCCTTGAGGCAGGTATAATTTATTCCGTTACTGATAGTCAATGGGTAAGCCCTGTCCATTGTGTCCCTAAGAAGGGAGGTATTACTGTTGTTCCTAATGATAAAGATGAATTGATTCCTCAAAGAATGATTACAGGTTATAGGATGGTAATTGATTTCCGCAAATTAAATAAGGCTACTAAAAAAGATCATTACCCCTTACCTTTTATTGATCAAATGCTAGAAAGACTGTCCAAACATACACATTTTTGCTTTCTAGATGGTTATTCTGGTTTCTCTCAAATACCTCTATCAGCCAAAGATCAATCAAAGACTACTTTTACATGCCCTTTTGGTACTTTTGCTTATAGACGTATGCCTTTTGGTTTATGTAATGCACCTGCTACCTTTCAAAGATGCATGATGGCTATATTTTCTGACTTTTGTGAAAAGATTTGTGAGGTTTTCATGGACGACTTTTCCGTCTATGGATCTTCTTTTGATGATTTCTTGAGCAACCTTGATCGAGTTTCGCAGAGATGTGAAGAAACTAATCTTGTCTTGAATTGGGAAAAGTGTCACTTTATGGTGAATGAAGGTATTGTCTTGGGGCATAAAGTTTCTGAAAGAGGTATTGAAGTTGATAAAGCCGAGGTTGATGCTATTGAAAAGATGCCATGTCCCAAGGACATCAAAGGTATAAGAAGTTTCCTTGGTCATGCCGGTTTTTATAGGAGGTTCATTAAGGACTTCTCAAAATTTTCTCGGCCTCTGACTAATTTATTACAAAAAGATATACACTTGTCTTTGATGATGATTGTGTAGAAGCATTTGAAATACTTAAGAAAGCATTGATCTCTGCACCTATTGTTCAGCCACCTGATTGGAATTTACCCTTTGAAATTATGTGTGATGCTAGTGATCATGCTGTATGTGCTGTTCTAGGAGAAAGAGTTGATAAGAAACTAAATGTTATCCAATATGCTAGTAAAACTTTAGACAATGCTCAAAGAAACTATGCTACTACTGAAAAAGAATTCTTAGCAGTTGTATTTGCTTGTGATAAGTTTAGACCTTATATTGTTGATTCTAAAGTAACTATTCACACTGATCATGCTGCTATTAAATATCTTATGGAAAAGAAAGATGCTAAACCTAGACTTATTAGATGGGTTCTCTTGCTACAAGAATTTGATTTGCATATTGTTGATAGAAAAGGAGCTGAGAACCCCGTTGCAGACAACTTGTTTAGGTTAGAAAATGTGCTTGATGACCCACTACCTATTGATGATAGCTTTCCTGATGAGCAATTAAATGTCATAAATGCTTCTCATACTGCTCCATGGTATGCTGATTATGCTAATTACATTATTGCTAAGTTTATACCACCTAGTTTCACATACCAGCAAAAGAAAAAGTTCTTCTATGATTTGAGGCATTACTTTTGGGATGACCCGTATCTTTATAAATAAGGAGTAGATGGTGTTATTATACGTTGTGTACCTGAGCATGAACAGGAACAGATCCTACGCAAGTGTCACTCCGAAGCTTATGGAGGACACCATGCTGGAGATAGGACTGCACATAAGGTACTGCAATCTGGTTTTTATTGGCCTACTCTCTTCAAGGATGCCCGTAAGTTTGTCTTATCTTGTGATGAATGTCAAAGAATTGGTAATATTAGTAGACGTCAAGAAATGCCTATGAATTATTCACTTGTTATTGAACCATTTGATGTTTGGGGCTTTGACTATATGGGACCTTTTCCTTCCTCTAAGAGTTATACACATATTTTAGTTGCTGTTGATTACGTTACTAAGTGGGTAGAAGCTATCCCAACTAGTAGTGCTCATCATAACACTTCTATTAAAATTCTTAAAGAAGTTATTTTTCCAAGATTTGGAGTCCCTAGATATTTAATGACTGATGGTGGTTCACATTTTATTCATGGTGCTTTTCGTAAAATGCTTGCTAAATATGATGTTAATCATAGAATTGCATCTCCTTATCACCCTCAGTCTAGTGGTCAAGTAGAATTGAGTAATAGAGAACTCAAATTAATTTTGCAAAAGACTGTTAATAGGTCTAGAAAGAATTGGTCCAAGAAACTTGATGATGCATTATGGGCCTATAGAACTGCATATAAAAATCCTATGGGTATGTCTCTGTATAAAATGGTCTATGGAAAAGCATGTCACTTGCCTCTCGAACTAGAACACAAGGCTTATTGGGCTATTAAAGAACTTAACTATGATTTTAAACTTGCCGGTGAGAAGAGGTTATTTGATATTAGCTCACTTGATGAATGGAGAACCCAAGCCTACGAAAATGCCAAGTTGTGTAAAGAAAAAGTTAAAAGATGGCATGACAAAAAGATACAAAAGTGTGAGTTCAATGTAGGTGATTATGTATTGCTATACAACTCTTGTTTAAGATTTTTTGCAGGAAAAATTCTCTCTAAATGGGAAGGTCCTTACGTCATCGAGGAGGTCTACCGTTCCGGTGCCATAAAAATCAACAACTTCGAAGGCACAAATCCTAAGGTGGTGAACGGTCAAAGAATCAAACATTATATCTCAGGTAATCCCATAAATGTTGAAACCATTATTATTGAAACCGTAACCCCGGAGGAATACATAAAGGACACTTTCCGGAACGTTTCAAACTCCGGAAAGGAATAGGTATGTGGTACGGTAAGTAAACTGACTCCAAAATAGTTTCAAGGCAATATTTCTCCGTTTTGAAATATTTACAAAAATAGAAAAATAAGCAGCAGTCCGAGAAGGACACGAGGGCTCCACGAGGGTGGAGGGCGCGCCCCCTACCTCGTGGGCACCTCGTGTGCTCTCCGGACTCCGTTTTCGTACACGACACGTATTTTGGTCGGTAAAAATTCATTATATAACCTCCCGGGGGTTTTGACTCCCGTATCACGCAAAAATCTCCTATCTTCGTTTCGAGCTGTTTTTTTGACAGATCTAGGTTATCATGGCATCTCCAAGTTCTCCCAAGGACAAGTTCTTTGAGAAGGTCATCAACCCTTACCTCGCGGAGGTGCAGCGACACCCTCAAACCATTGAGATGCATGATGGGTTGCTGCATATCCGTGATGCTGAGGGACCGAAGGGGGCCGGAAGCGTGGAGACGAGGCTCAAAGCAATGGAGCAACAAGTTTTCAAGTGTCAGGGGATGGTGGAGCGTGGACTCAACTCCAACCACATGATAATTGCAGAATTCACCAACAAACACAAGCTGGATGCCGACAACATCGGGGAGACCATCTTCAAGCTTCACGAGAAGATTGAGCACCTTCAAGCTCAAATCTATGACCTGCAAAACTAAAACTGTGAGTATGAATATAGATTCAAAAGGATGAGTTTGGCTACAGATTTGAGGATCCCGGAGACCCGGTCATCTTTGTATGATGGTGAGCCTATGCCTTGGAAGAAGGACGACAAGCCTACGCCATCAACAAAATCACCACCGTATCCACCACCAAAGAAGAATTGAGTATCTGGTATGGGCACTCCACTTGGCAACTGCCAAGCTTGGGGGAGTGCCCCGGTATCGTATCACCATCACTTTTATCTTTACCGTTTTTCTTAGTTCGATCCTTTTGGTAATATCTTGATCTAGTAGAATAAAAGTTCTTAGTATGATCTAGTTGTGAGTTTGGCTTTATTATCCTTCTATGTAATCAAGTCCGTGAACTATATAATAAAGATTAGTCTTGAGTCAAGGGATTGACTATTTTTCCATGATCCTAAGTGAATAAAAGAAAAGAGAAAGAAATAAAAAGAAACAAAGAGATCATATGAGTCTTATGGAGAGTAATGAGCTCACATAGAAAGAGTATGATGAATAAAAGTTGTTGAGAGTTGACAAACATAGTTTTGGTCATCGTTGCAATTAATAGGAAGTAATAAAGAAAGAGAGGTCTTTACATATAAATATACTATCTTGGACATCTTTTATGATTGTGAGCACTCATTAAAATATGACATGCTAAAGAGTTGACATTGGACAAGGAAGACAACATAATGGGTTGTGTTTTCTTACATCTGAGATGAATTATATTGTCTTGGATCTTCCAACATGATGAGCTTGCCTTTCCCCCTCATGCTAGCCAAATTCATTGCACCAAGTAGAGATACTACTTGTGCTTCTAAATACCCTTAAACTAGTTTTGCCATGAGAGTCCACTATACCTACCTATGGATTGAATAAGATCCTTCAAGTAAGTTGTCATCGGTGCAAAGCAATAAAAATTGCTCTTTAAATATGTATGATTGATTGGTGTGGAGGAAATAAGCTTTATACGATCGTGTGATATGGAAGTAATAAAAGCGACATACTGCATAATAAAGGTCCATATCACAAGTGGCAATATAAAGTGACGTTCTTTCGCATTAAGATTTTGTGCATCCAACCATAAAAGCGCATGACAACCTCTGCTTCCCTCTGTGAAGGGCCTATCTTTTACTTTTATCTCCTACATTGCATAAGAGTCATGGTGATATTCACCCTTCCTTTTTATATTTTCTCCTTTGGCAAGCACAATATGTTGGAAAGACCCTGGTATATATGGCTAATTGGATGTGAGTTTTCATGAACTATTACTGTTGACATTACCCTTGAGATAAAACGTTGGGAGGCAAAACTATAAGCCCCTATCTTTCTCTGTGTCCGATTAAAAATCCAAACCCATAAGTATTGCGTGAGTGTCAGCAATTGTGAAAGATTATATGGTAGTTGAGTATGTGGACTTGCTGAAAAGCTCTTATACATTGACTCTTTCCTATGTTATGATAAATTGCATTTGCTTCAATGACTGAGATTGTAGCTTGTTAGTTTTCAATGAAGTTTATGATTCATACTTGATATTGTGATTGAATTACTACTCTAGCATAAGAGATTATATGACAAGAATTATATAAGTTGTTGTTCTAAGAATGATCATGATGCCCTCATGTCCGTATTTTATTTTTATCGACACCTCTATCTCTAAACATGTGGACATATTTTTTGATTCCGGCTTTTCGCTTGAGGACAAGCGAGGTCTAAGCTTGGGGGAGTTGATACGTCCATTTTGCATCATGCTTTTATATCGATATTTATTGCATTATGGGCTGTTATTACACATTATATCACAATACTTATGCCTATTCTCTCTTATTTTACAAGGTTTACATAAAGAGGGAGAATGCAGGCAGCTGGGATTCTGGGCTGGAAAAGGAGCAAATATTAGAGACCTATTTTGCACAGCTCCAAAAGTCCTGAAACTTCACGGATGATGTTTTCCAAATATATAAAAAATACTCAGCGGAAGAAACTCGCCAGGGGGGCCACACCCTGCCCACGAGGGTGGGGGCACGCCCTACCCCCCAGGGCACGCCCCCTACCTCGTGGGCCCCCTGGTGGCCCTCCGGTGGCCATCTTCTTCTACATGGAGTCTTTCGGTGGGAAAAAATCATAAGCCATCTTCTCGGAAGAAACTCCGCCGCCACGAGGCGGAACCTTGGCGGAACCAATCTAGGGCTCTGGCGGAGCTGTTCTGCCAAGGAAATTTCCCTCTCGGAGGGGGAAATCATTGCCATCGTCATCACCAACGCTCCTCTCACCGGGAGGGGGCAATCTCCATCAACATCTTCATCAGGACCATCTCATCTCAAAACCCTAGTTCATCTCTTGTATCCAATTCTTGTCTTCAAGTCCGGGATTGGTGCTTGTAGGTTGCTAGTAGTGTTAATTACTCCTTGTAGTTGATGCTAGTTGGTTTAATTGGTGGAAGATCATATGTTCAGATCCTATATGCATATTAATACCCCTCTGATTATGAACATGTTTATGCTTTGTGAGTAGTTACTTTTGTTCCTGAGGACATGGGAGAAGTCTTGCTATTAGTAGTCATGTGAATTTGGTATTCGTTCGATATTTTGATGAGATGCATGTTGTCTCTCCTCTAGTGGTGTTATGTGAACGTCAACTACATGACACTTCACCATTATTTGGGCCTAGAGGAAGGCATTGGGAAGTAATAAGTAGATGATGGGTTGCTAGAGTGACAGAAGCTTAAACCCTAGTTTATGCGTTGCTTCGTAAGGGGCTGATTTGGATCCATATGTTTCATGCTATGGTTAGGTTTACCTTAATACTTTTGTTGTATTTGCGGATGCTTGCAATAGAGGTTAATCATAAGTGGGATGCTTGGCCAAGTAAGGGCAGCACCCAAGCACCGGTCCACCCACATACCAAATTATCAAAGTACCGAACGCGAATCATATGAACGTGATGAAAACTAACTTGACGATATTCCCATGTGTCCTCGGGAGCGCTTTACATCTTATAAGAGTTTGTCCAGGCTTGTCCTTTCCTAAAAAAAGGATTGGGCCACCTTGCTGCACCTTATTTACTTTTGTTACTTGTTACAAATTATCCTATAACAAAACTATCTGTTACCACTTATTTCAGTACTTGCAGAGAATACCTTGCTGGAAACCGCTTATCATTTCCTTCTGCTCCTCTTTGGGTTCGACACTCTTGCTTATTGAAAGGACTACGATAGATCCCCTATACTTGTGGGTCATCAGGTAGCAACTGCATGAAGGTGTTTCTCCTTGATCGCATCCAAACCAAATATAAATAATTGGTCACACTTTTAAAATGGGCAAGAAGAAAGTAACTATATTATGACTCGGAAAGTTCTACTCGTCGGCGGATATACATAAATAAAAAGTCGCACATAATTTTATAGGGTGGAATTAGACAAGATCGGAACCTTTCCTGTACGTTCTGCATACCACCGAGAGTCAACATGGGCAATGAGGGTACATAATAGATGGTCAAGGCAGGGTCAACTTGAATTCGATCTGGAAAGAAGTCTGGAAGCTAAGAATTCCAGGGAAGGTTAAAATATTTGCATGGAAAGTGTTGCATGGGGTTTTACCATGTTATGGGGTCCTTTCAGGAAGGCACATACGTACCCCTATTCAATGCCCGATCTGCTCCTTGGGACCTGAGGACATACAACACTACCTCTTCAAGTGCGACAGAGTAAAAGATGTATGGAAGGACTTGGGACTTTATGATGATTTGCAAAAAGAGGTTCTGCAAGAAAGATCAGGATATGTTACACTTGAAATTTGAGCTAAAATGCAATCAGTCACCGGAGGCTTGCCATCTGCTGAACTGGCGCTAGTTGCTGCATGGTTTCTTTGGTGGCAACGACGACAGTTGGTGAGGGGAGAATCTGTGCAAACTGCAGAGCGATCTGCCCTCTCCATCAAAGTTTTGTTGACAAATTTTGTGTGAGCTGCTAATTCAAAGTCACCAAAAGCGTAAACTGGATCAGATGTGGAACAAGCCATCCAAAGGATTCGTTAAATAAATGTTGATGCTTCATTCATCGCTGAAACATTGTCAGGAGCTTCTGGCGTAGTGGCCCGAGATGAGAATGGCAATTTTATTGCAGCTGCCCCATGGCTCATGGCTCACGTTCCTAATGTAGACTCGGCGGAAATGACTGTGATCAGAAATGGATTCTATTTGGCAGCGAGCATTGGCTGTAGCAAGCTGATAATCGATGTTGATACCTGTTTTGCCATTGATGCTATGAAAGGTGAGAACGATTATGTAGGACCTTCTGTTCCAGTGATGATGGAGAGTAAACAGCTGATGAAGGAATTTGGCCAAGTTGATTTCTTACATTGTTTTAGAGAGGCCAATGAGGTGGCGAAAACTATAGCAAAATATGCATTAGCTCTAATACCTCTTATGTTTGGGATGCTATCCCTGACTTTATTTCATCTTCCCTTGTAAACGATCTTTCCATTATTTGATGAATGAAGTCTTTTGATATCAAAAAAAAGTTTGCAGCATGTCTCGTTTCAAAAAAAAGTTTATACATGTCTTTCGAACAAACCATTTGCAACATGTGTTTTTTTGCGCATAATTTGCAACATGTGTTTTAGGGGCGTAATGATGACACGAACCAATCGAGATGTTCAGATTGCTTTATGATGACTTTCCATAAAAAATATAAAGGTAAATTTCTGTGTGAGACCGGTGGCACATACCGCAAATTGACTTTGGATCCATGGCTCCGCGAGTCTGTTGTTTTCTTCAAAAATGGCACATTTGAAGTGTCAAAAAACTTAGAAAATTGACATGTACATCTATACCTAATATACTATTAAAGTGATGATCCTTTCTTACTCCCGAATATTCCTATGTCTGGTCGGTTTCTTCATTTGTCACTAGATTTTATTTGTGCGTCGTACATAGGCTGCGTTCTGGTCAAGTGCGTTTGATTTTTCCTTACATCACTCGACTGGGCCTATGGCTGGACCTTTGTGCGTTCGTATGTCTAGCTGGGAGCCCACATATCAGGTAAAAGGCGGTCATGTAAATATTGTGCTACCAACCAAGCTAGTTGAATGTTTTGTCTAAAACATAATGTTGTTTAATCTATGAAATAGTCCCACCTCGCCTTCTTACATCCAATCCTCCAAACTTATATAGGTCTTTGAATTTTCTGGGTATCAAGGAGTCATCTCAAAAATCAATAAGGGAAGGGCAAAAACTGAGTTTCGGCTCTCTAGATAGGATTTTGACCGACGTTTCAACGTGCATCAAAATTGGTATTTCGTGAAGAGTGGGTTAAACTGCTTATGCAATGTGTATTATAATGGAATGTCGTGTACGTTTTAACTCAGAAGAAACATAAACTTTTAAACCGTCAACAGGCTTGAGACAAGGCAATCTGTTCTTGCCTTATTTGTTTCTTTTTGTACTAACGGATTGATTGCTTTGCTGAATAAATTAAACTGAGGAAGAATGGAAGCTTGAGGGAGTAAAGGTGTGTAGGGAAGCACCGTCCATCACTAATCTATTGTTTGTAGATGATTAATTAATCCTTATGAAGGCCAATACCGAGAATGTTGAGTGTCTGAAAGAAATCCTCGCATCATATTGTGTCGCTCCGGGACAGAAGGTCAGTGTGGACAAGTCAAGTGTGTTTTTAGCCCTAATACTAGAGTTGAGATGAAGGAATAAATTTGCAGTAGTTTAAATATAATGACCAAGGCACTATCCGATTCTTATCTAGGCTTACCATCCACCATGGGTCTAGATAGAACAGACTGTTTCCAATTTTTGGTGGGTCGAGTTATGGAAAGAATTATGGGATTGAAGGATAGACAACTTTCAACGGGAGGAAAACAAGTGCTACTCAAATCAATTGTTCAGGCTATATTATCTTATGCAATGTCGATTTCAAAATTCCAAAACAGATTTTAAAGGAAGTACAAATGTAATTTCACATTATTGGTGGGGGGCGGTAACAATCAGACGAGAATGCACTGGTTCACGTGGTGAAAGTTGTGTGTGCCAAAGAAAGAAGGTGGAATGAGATTTTGAGATATTCATCATTTTAACCTATCCCTGCTTGCGAAATAGGCTTGGAGATTAATTGATAATCTAGATTCCCTTTGTGCCCGTGTTCTCAAAGCTAAATATTATCCAGATTGTGATATTTTGAATGCAACTCTGAAAAATAGAGCCTCATTCACATTGCAAAGTATTATGTTGGGGGTGCATACACAAAAAAGTTCATATATGTAGGGTTGTTGATGGTACTCAGATCAATGTCGTTTGGGATGATGAATGGATCCCTAACTCACCTACCAGGAAAGTGATCACGACTCATGGAGGCAATTTACTATCAACAGTGAGCAATTTCATTAACCCCATTACGGTTCGTTGGGATGAAGAGTTGGTTTCTCAAACATTCTGGCAAGTTGATGAGGTACGGAACCTTGCAATTCAGTTGCCTGAATTGATATGTTGGACTTCGCAACATGGAGCTTGTGCAAAAACGGTAGATTCTTAGTGAGATCGACGCACTTTGCGGAGTGGCACAACCAATATGGACATAAAATAACAACATATAACACAATCGGACCCTCACGGAATTCACCAATATGGGGGACGGTCTGGAGCTTAAGCTGTCCCACCAAGGTTAAAATTTTCCTCTAGAAAACTTTGTTAGGCTCGCTACCATGTCGGGAGACCTTGACTGATAGACATATAAAGTCAGTGAGCAATGTCCTACATAAGATATAGGAGCCGAGGATACCAAGAAATTGCTATTCACTTGTGCAAAAGCTAAAGAGGTATGGCGGTTACTGGGTTTGGACTTTGCTATTGATAAAACATGCGCTTTGGATCATGGGGGAGAAGCTGTGCTAGAATATATATGGTTGGAACCATATGAAGAATGTGTGACCCTCGGTCTGGGAAATTCAATGGAAGCAATTGTTGTTGGTTCCTGGTACTTATGGTGGAAGAGGAGAAAGTTAGTGCATAATGAAAAGATCCAGGAACCTAAGTTCATAGCAATGGAAATTAGAGCTTTGGTTGCTAATTATACTATGGCGAGTGATGCAAAGGAGACGATCAAGCGACATGGCTGGGAAAGACCAAGGAGCAACTATGTGAAGATGAACGTGGATGGGGCTCTTGAACCAGACTTACTCAAGGGCTCGTATGGCACTGTGATCAGAGACTCGAATGACAGATTCGTCGCGGCAAGAAATAGGGAAATTGATTGTTACGGAGATACGCTTATGGCGGAGGCATTGGCCTTACGGTTTGTTCTCAATTTGGCAACTACAGTCGGGTGTAACCGCATAGAGGTGAAATCCGACAACATCGAGGTGATAGAGACAATGAAGAACGGAGGTCGCTCTTACGGTCTATTGGCGACAGATTCTGATGATATATATCACCCTGCGTGTGATTTTCCACATATCATTTTTGAGTATGCTTCTAGAGAGACTAATTGTGTTGCCCATGATTTATCCAAACTAGTGACAAGTAAGGTGAGTGCGGGGTGGATGGAAGATCCACCCGTAGAGATTGTTCATACTCTTGTAAAAGATACTATGGTGATCACCTTGCAATAAAGAGCACTTTGATGTAAAAAAACAGGAGAGGAATTGAGACAATAATAAAGAAAGCAGTCCATGCTAGAGGAAAGGATTTGAGAAGCAAATTTAGACATGATAATAAGGAAGGAAATTTAGACATGATAATAGGGAATAAGGAAGCTAATTTGGAAAGGAATTGAGACAAGTATCCATGCCTGATAATTTAGTTCATTTTGATAGGCAAATGAGGGAGTTAATAATTTGGAAAGGAATTTGAGACTTCATTCTGATAGAATAATAAGGAAGATGCATGCATGTTGAGCATAATATTGGGAGAGCGCCCTCCCTTAGGGACGCACATTGCCCACTAAACATTGTGATTTTGCGAGAGCGCCTGCCCTAGGGACTGCATATTGATCATAATATTAGGAGAGCTTTAACTAGGTCAACAAAATACCCTAATCAATATTGCATTTTGATCAACTCTCTCTCTCTCTATTGTAAGCCGTTTTTCTGGTCTTCTTTCACAAAAAAACATTATGGTGCTTACTCATTAGCAAAGCATGAACCGCAAGTTGAACAACCCATACACCTCCACCCCCCAAATGCATAATTTAGTTAGACTTTTTGTATATATGGTCGGCTTGAAAGAACAATCATTCCTCATGTTAGGGACATTTGATTATTTTTTTTTGGAAAACATAATAATTGGATTAGGACTGTGGAAGTCCGATGAATTTACATCATGTTGTATTTTTTTAATACTTTTGATGTTCTTAATATTGCCATGATATTTGATAAATAGATCAAAAGTTTTTCGTAAAAAATGTTGTTAATCAGATCAATTTACTCCGAATCATACCCCATGTCCTAAGCACCATGTCGTGATCCTCAAATGATCCGTCTTTTTTGTCATCGACGACCATTATCCCGTGACAGAGTTCCTCGACCCGGCAAATCGTGGTTCATAAGAACTGGTATTTTTTCCTGTTGGAACACACATGCGTTTGTGCTAGTATAAATATAATATGTGTACCTAGATTTTCATGTAATGCATGTTTTTATATATGCCCGCACAAAAAAAACATGCGTTTCAAAAATGTGAGTTGTTTGCTAGTATTATAAATCCGTGAATTTTCCTTTTTGGGCAGCTCACATAGACAAGTGTTTTTTTGAATGACACATATATGTACAACAAATCTACATAATAATGTAGCCTTTTTATATTTTTTTTATACTTTTCCATATGAATTTCGATCACTTCAAAAAAGGCTCACGAGAACCCGGGCTCCAAAATGACTCACTGAGAGGAGAGTTCATTTATGACGGACCTTCTACATAGTAGACTCCTCTTAACCAATCTAATTTCATCAGTATGAGCCATGCCTATATTATGGGATTTATTTCTTTTTATCCACATTTTTCGGCATTGGATACCAATTTCCAACTAATATTATTCCTATAGGTTTCCACAAAATTGATTTTTTAAAAATATTTCATCTTCATGAAAGTTTCAAAAGAGGGGTTTCACATTATTTTGGCATTTTTATTCAAAATTGTTGAATTGTTTTAGGAACATTTTGAAAGGCCATTTTCATTAAAAAAATCAATTATTTTAGTGGTTGATTCTTGTTCAACTTTCTAAGGATATAATTCAAAACTTTTAAAAAATATTTCATTCATATATCAATCAATTTTAAACTCCACATGTAGTTCGCAAAAAATCAAGTGTGGTAGTGATTGTAAAATGTGTCATCAGAACACATGTGGTGCAGTGAATATGGCTCCTTTTGAATCATAGGAATTTCATATGATATTTGGATATAATTTCATTGCACTCTATTACAATGGACAGAGAATAGAAAAGAAACCCTTAGCTTTCTTGGTTGTGCCATTGCCTTTGCAACTAGTAGAATCTTTCTACCCTTCTCATCCCATCATTCGCCAGAGTGAGATGCAAAAAAAGCAAAAGTACATATTCAATGTTTTTGTTGCTGCTCAAAATACACATACATGCATGAGAAGATTAATATAAATCTAAAAGAAAAAACAAAGAGCCTACTCAAAAATATCATACATGGACAAGGACAAGTTAGGCAAATCTTCAATTTGAAATTGTCCCTGTCTACTGTCCTCGTCGACTTTTTTCATACAATGGTCCAAAGTAGAGTACCCTGACCACCATGAAATTTCAATTGCACTATTCAGAACACCTTTTGGAAAAAAGTGTAATGTGCCTGCACCAAATCGTCATAGTACCGATGAGATGGAATGGGTTCTCTCGTTTACACATAAATGTGTAACATATTGAGTCATGTGCTACACTACAACAGAAGTATAGCATCTTTGGTCTTACGTTCTTACATTATATATCCAATTAGCATGAATAAGAAGACTACATAAAAAAACCCACCCAAGAGGTTATTTAAGGAGAGACCAAGGGGGCTTTGGCCAGACCAAAGGGGCGGGGGCCGAATCTAACCTCAGTTTGTCTCTGTTACGGTATATGTGGATTGCACTAGCCCTTTCTATAAGCTCGGACTTTTGGTTGCGTTGGCTAATGCATGAAGCTTAACATGGTATCAGAACTAAGGTCTTGAGTTCAAGTCTTGGCTTTCGTAGTTTATTAAAAAATGCCGGTAGCCCCCCTTTGTGTCCACGCAGAGACCTCTTGAGTCATATGTGAGTTTCACGCATCGTCGCGCTCTTCCGGTTACACGTGTTGACTTGTCTTCCCCGTCACACGTGAGAGGGGGTGTTATAGCATATGTGAATTGCACTAGCCCTTTCCATCAGTTTGAACTTTTGGTTGCGTTGGCTAGTGCATGAAGCTTAACAGTCTCCTTTCTTAAAACAAACTCTGAAAACTGCATGTGGTCTTTTATTCTGAAAATACATGGGCCTGACCCCCAATTGAGGTGATACAACACTTATAGGTGACCATGAATGAAATTATAAAGTGCCTTCTTGTATATTTCTTCCATGACTCTCATGTGTAATCATGATGGATTCAAAGTCCTAAGTTCATCAATTGAAGCTATGTCCTCACTTCTTGTGTGCTTGCTGTTATCTCCATGCTTAATCTTTCTCTAGTTAGTGCCCCTCTCGTCTATGCTAGGTCCTTCATTTCTGAGTAATATAAATACATTGATTTAGGAAATATTACATTATTATGAACAATAGTGTAAGTTCCTAGAAATGAAAGTACCTGCTAATTAAGTTGTCGTATCTGAGCTCTAGCCGTTGGTGCTTGTATCTCTAGAACTTGAGCTAGTGTAGCAATGGTGGTTGTGAGTGTAACAATAGTTGAGATGTCCTCATCAGCTAAGTGGTAATCAAGCACCACACTGCCTGAAGGTGTTTCTCCTTGATCGCAACCAAACCAAATATAAATAATTGGTCACACTTTTAAAATGGGCAAGAAGAAAGTAACTATATTATGACTCGGAAAGTTTTACTCGTCAGCGGATATACATAAATAAAAAGTCGCACATGAAAGCGTTTGTGTTTTTCTAGCTTCCTCAAATAACTAAGGTCCAGTTCTTTTGAGCAGATTATGGAGAATCTTGGTCCCAAAAATCCCGAGCGAAAAGAACTCAATTGAACTTTCAAAATCTCAACTGGATTCTCTAGAATCCTAATACAATTTCAAAATCCCAAAATACCTGGTTTCTTCCACAATCTCAGGATTCTGGCAAGTCCCATCAAAGAAAACGCTTGGAGTTAACAGAGTGCCCCTGTTGCAGCAGGTTATTACGGCAAAACTGCCACGGAGCCACCCACGACCGATGCCGATCTGTTCGCATCGCGCGACCTCGAGTAGGGCCGCCCGCTAAGATTCCAGCGCCGCCGCCCGCCCCAGTTCGCCATCCCGGACCACGCAGCCGCCGGCGCGGCCCTCCCCGCCGCCGGTCCGCACTCCCGCCGCAGTCCAGCTTCCTCTGCGGGCCGTTTCCCCCTTTGCCCTCTGCCACCACCGGGACACCCGGAAGCCGCCGTCGGGCCCCTCCGCACCGGCTACCGATGGCGCCTCCGTCCCGAAGCTGCAGCCGAACATAAACATCTCCTCCACTCCTCCACGATGATTCATCCTCTCTCTCCCAACTCTCTGTTTTTCTTTTTTTAGCTATAAACTGGGTAGATGCAAAAAAGTTGTTGCATAGATAGAGGAATCGATGTGTCAATTTGTTAGATGGATGGATAGATTGATTATTCAATTTGTCACATGAATGGGTGGATTGATTGTTCAATTTGTCACATGGATGGATGGATTGATTGTTTTATTTTGTTTGATGGATGGATTGTGCTAGATTTTTTTATTGATATTGTCAATACTACATTGGTGCTATTGCCGGAACTTGGCTTTGGCTCAAATTTGACAAGATATTGTTCGAAACAACAAAGTGTTAACAATTCATCAAACAGTTTCTGTCAAGGGGTGCTATAGACATTTCGGCACACAACTCTTTCCAGAATCTCAAACTGGAATCTCAGAAAAGAACTCGACGCCAGATTCTGGGGGAAGCAGATTCTCGCAAAATTTTCTAGAATCTTGATTCTGCAGAATCCCGGGTGAAAAGAACTGGGCCTAAAGGCAGTTACGGGTTCCGTTGATGAAATAAACATTTCTTTCCTTGGGTGGATCATGTTAATGTGAACAATGCCAACTTGGGCAGTTGGTCGTGTTTACAATATGAGTCACAATAGATACACACTTGTGATCAACTGATAAATGTGGCTCACTACTAGCCAACCTGGAACAAGGCTTAGGGGGTAGGCAAACAACTGATAAATATGGCTCACTATTGTCCAACCTAGAACAAGGCTTAGGGGTTAGGCTTAAGGGGTTGGCTTTAATCTAACAGTAATGCTATGCCGCGAACATTTACTGGGAATGATGTCATTGCAAACGTTTTTTGTGATAATTTATGTTGCGGGAGCAAGACAATTCTTTCAGGCGAACATGTCAATTTTCACAGCAAAATCCCTTCTTTGCAGAAGTTGTCATCTATTCCTGACGAAATTATCATGCACTTTTGAAGAACTTGCTATAAAAAACATTCACAAATGCCATACTTCCTAGAAATGTCCACTGGCCATTGGGTCCCAGTCTAATTAGAACAAAATCCTCAAAACCCATACTAGACCGAGACCGACAGCCCTTCCCTCACAAGTTGCGCTCCACAGCTACTCCAGATATCGTCCTCCACAAGGTGCGCGCCCAGCTCTCTCCAACACCCGATGAAGCGTCTAAAACTCAGTTTTTGGTTGTTTGTCATGTTTTTCTGTACTTTGACTAAGAGCAACTCCAACGCGTCGACTCAAACAGACGATGATTTTGTCTTTTTTATTTGTTTGAATCAACCGCCCGCTCAGCGTCCGTCCTGTTTATAATTTGGATCGGCAGTGCGTCGAACGCGCTGACCCATATTTACATGTGTGGCCAGTTTGTCGCCGTTGTTGAAAAAATATACACACATTTTGAATAGTTTCACAATCAAACAAAAATAGCATAGTTTCACGACCAAATAAATTTAGCATAGGTTTACAAGTCGAAAAAAATAATTGTCTCAAATACATTAAAAAAGACATCTATTGGTTGCCATCATGAACCCACATATACTCAACCAAATCATTTTGCAGCTGCATGTGAGTTTTCCAATCACGCATTTCATGGTGAAATTAGGTGAACTCTGCAAGTGTTGCCGCTCCTCCTCCATGCTCAGGCACAACATTCTCACCCTGAAACTGAAACCCTTGATCGTAAATACGTTCCGGGCGCTCATCCTCTACGATGATATTGTGCATGATCACACAAGCAGTCATCACCTCCCACAACTTTTCGGTGCTCCAAGTTCTAGCAGGATACCGAACGATGCCCCATTGAGATTGCAGAACACCAAACGCTCGCTCGACATCCTTCCTAACACTCTCTTGCTCCGTGGCAAATATTTTCCTCTTCTCTCTGACGGGGTTGGGGATCGTCTTCACAATAGTGGTCCACAGAGGATAGATACCGTCACCTAGGTAGTACCCTTTGTCGTAATTGTAGCCGTTGATGTTAACATTCACCGGCAGGCTATTGCCTTCGACAAGCCTTGCAAACACCGACGAACGTTAAAGCACGTTAATATCATTGTGCGGTCCGGCCTTGCCGAAGAAAGAGTGTAAGATCCAAAGATCTTGTGAGGCCACGACCTCAAGTATGACAGTGCAAACCCTGACATGGCCCTTATACTGCCCTTGCCAAGCAAAAGGGCAATTCTTCCAGTCTGAGTGCATGCAGTCTATACTGCCAAACATCCCTAGGAAGCCCCTGCTGGCATTCATCGCCAACAAGCGGGCTGTATCTTGAGCAGTCGGTTCTCTCAAGTACTCAGGGCCAAACACAGCAATCACAGCCTTGCAGAAACTATACATGGAATATAGGCATGTAGACTCGCTCATATAGACGTACTCATCAATGAGATCACCGGACACTCCGTATGCAAGCATCCGGATGGTTGCAGTGCATTTCTGATAAGATGAGAAGCCAATCTTTCGAAGGCATCCTCTTTGCACTCGAAACAGCTATCGTATATGACCACCCTCTCTCTAATACGGTTGAAAAGATGCCTAGCCATACGGAAACGCCGCCGGAATTCCTAATGTTTGAACAACGGGTTGGTTGTGTCAAAGCAGTCCTTCCAAAGAAGGAAATGACCGCTCTCTCGGTTGCGATTCAACAATGGAATGTACCCCGGGATCGAGCCCCGAAACAACGACCACTGCCTATTAAGGTGGTAATGGACCAACACGGCAGCCAACATCTCCTCCTCCTCAATGGATGAGGAATCGTCTGAGTCGCACAAGAAATTGTGAAAAAAGAACTCGTCGGCGAAGTCCATTTTGTACCTTGAGGAAAACTGTCGAGCAACGTGCGGACGTCGACGAAGAAGCTGTCTGGCGAAGAGACGCGCGCCTCCACTGGACCAGATGGCTGGCCTGGCGGTGTCAGGATAGCGGGCGGTGGCGGACGAAGGAGCTGGCCGAGTAGGGGAGGTGACTTCCTGGTTGCGGCGACGTCAAAGTGGGTGGGGGGTGGGAAGCTGCAGTGGCCCGGCGGCGAGGTGGTGGTGGCGACGACGTGAGAGGTGGCGGCATTGGCGGAAGGTGTGTCGGCACGGGCTGCTGGCAGAGGCACCGGAAATGGGCGGCGGCGGCGAAGGGGCGGGATGGGCGAGGGCTTGCTGTCGATATGGGTGAAAGAGAATGACCAAGATGCCACCGACTAGCGGGCCAGGGGAGGAGTAGGCGCTTGTCGCACGCGTCCGCTTCGTGTCCACGCCAACGCAAATTAGGCTCAAAATTGGGTCGGAAATGAGTCAGCAGGCGGACGAAAAGCGGATGCGCGTCCGTTTGAATCAGCGTGTTGGGTCGACTTTTCTCTTCACTCTATTGTAAACGGATGCGCGCGGACGAAATGGGTCGGCGGCACGGCGCGTTGGAGTTGCTCTAACGGGAATAACTTTGGAAAGTCGCTTTTACCCCTGTTAACCAAACAAACTGAAATTTTAAATGTGCAGGCCTAAACTGTTGATCTACAAACCCTTCAAAACAAAAAACTGTTGATCTACAAAGAGGCAGAGCGCGCCCACTTCCGTTCGTCGATCTCTACTCCGCGCTGGGCAAACAGTATAGACTGCATGAACTGTTGCTCCAGTCGCCAGCTGCTCGCTCGGTGCTACCGTTCGGGGGAACACTGCATGTACTCCTACTACTCGTGTTGTTGTGTTGCTGCCGGCCTGCCACTGTGCCACATGGTGAGTGCTGCGCATGTACACCCGTACGCCCGTACTGCTGCTGTTGTATGGTGGTATGGAGCATCACATTTTTTTTTCTTCAAAGTTGGTTAGTTGGGCTCTTTCTTGGCTGCATGCTTGAGAACCGGGAACCGATATATGAGATGTGTGAAAACTGAAAAAATGTTACGTTTAACAAACTGTTTTTCAAGCATCGTGGTCACAGAGGTTCTGAAAGTGGTGAACGAGCATAGCTTCAAATGACTAGGTATTTTATGGTGGAAACTACTCATCTCGGTTCAAGTTCTAAAGTTGACACGTGTGTTCACATTTTTCTCGATTTATTCCGGGCTCTCTGGCATTATTCTATCAACGGTATGTTGTGTTTGCCAACTATGAATTGTCTAAAGCGGCTTCGTCAATCTCAAGATTTGTTGCCTCGTTCTTTTTAAGGTGTTCGTGAGGATACGGTATGTGTGCGTGTATATAAGCGTTTGTGTATGTGTTGCGTTCCCAAAAAAATGTTGAAAGTGATAAATTGGTCTGTTTTTCTCTCGAGAAAGCACAATATGGCGTTGAATCATTGATGTATTTTATAGAAAGTTAGGTTCCAAGGGTCACGATGGCAACATCTTTTGCAACCGCAATATCCCAACCTTGCCTGATGTCGATGTGCCTCTGACTTGAAGGATTGCACACAACCAGCAATGTTCGGGGTGACATCATTAGAGACCACGACATTACTCTCTTTCTAGAGAGCCCACACTGTGAGCATGATATGGCCAGACAAAACCTTCCTCTCTTTCGCCGGTATGGCGGAGACAATGGTCAGCACACAAATAAATGGTGTTGTTAAGAGATCTCTGTTGTTAATGCTTCATGTGTAGATGTTTAGTCCAAATTTGGTTTCGATTGAATATGGAACCAAAATACTTTTTTCTTATTTGGAGCACATCTGTCATTCTCACAACTGAATTTGTGAGAAAAGATCAAATGGGACATAAACTTATTATGTGATTTATGGACTTATGTATGAAAGTGATGATTTTTGTGGGAGGTGTCCATATGTGGGAATGTGAACTTCAACTACATTGTGGATGACTCATTTATATGTCTTTGAATAATTTTTTTGTTCTTTTTGTGCACCAACCCATTCTTTTTTCTTTCTTAACTAGAGTCATGGATTATTCTCGGAGTTAAGTATGGAGCTACATCCATTGGCTGCCTTTATGTTTTGTATAAATCTCTAGCTCGAACAAAAATGGTGGTGTTAAGTATGACTTACCCATCAGGTGCACGAATGTAGAGATAGTTTTGTTGCAGCATGGTCTGCGCTATTCTATTTCTCATTCCCATGCAAGTACTTGGGCATGCCCTTGACTGCGAGGAAACCGCCTTCGGACGCTCAATTTCAAGTCATTGTGGATGGAATTGTGAGAAAGTTGCCAACTTGGCGAGCTGCTACTATGGATAAATTAGGAAGGCTTGTGTTGATGCAGTTAGTACTATGCACAATGCCCATTGACACCTTGATGGCGTTGGACGTACCGCCGGATGTGGTTGCAAGTATCACGAAGATATGCAAAGGGTTTTTAGGGTTGCTCAAGCGGATGTGCATGATGGGCATTACGTTCTCGCGTGGAATGTTGTGTAAATGCCCAAGTGGGGGAGGATTGGGCCTCCCAAACCTAAAATGGATGAACATCGTGTTGCGGATGAGGTGGCTTTGGATCAAGCGAACGGACAGTGAGCGACCGTGGATTGAGTTCGAGATTTCAGTGTCTAAGGAAACTAAGCAAAATTTTCAAGCTACTGTGCATGTGGTCGTGGGCAATGGGAGATCTTCGTACTTCTGGGAGGGTCATAGGCTCCAGGGGATGTGAGTACATGACATTGCCCCTAAGATATATGCTCGCATCCGGGCTAGGGTTAGGGCCACAAGGACCACCAAGGAGACACTACAAGGCCTTTGACCAAGGGATGTTGGGCCGGATCTGAGACAAGACGAGTTGTATGAGACTCTGGCCCTCTGGGAGTGTGTATCATCAGTTAACCTAGTGGACAACGAGTAGGATGTGGTCCGCTAGGCATGGGAGACTTCTGGTGTGTACTCGGTGCGGTTGGCATATGCTTCGCGATTCGTTGGTAGGCATCATGATCTTGCGGCAATGGTGATTTGGGACTCGCGTGCACCCTTGAGTTGCAAATCCTTTGCATGGCTTGTGTTTCCCAATAGATGTTGGACCTCCGACCGGCTGGCCAGGAGGTGTTGGGGAACGTAGTAATTCAAAAAAATTCCTATGATCACGCAAGATCTATCTAAGAGAAGTATAACAACGAGACGGGAGAGTGTGTCCACGTACCCTCGTAGACCGAAAGCGGAAGTGTTATGTAACGCGGTTGATGTAGTCGAACGTCTGCACGATCGAACCGATCCAAGTACCGAACGTACGACACCTCCGTGTTCAGCACACATTCAACATGATGACGTCCCTCGAGCTCTTGATCCAGTAGAGGGTCGAGGGATAGTTCCGTCAACACGACGGCGTGGCGACGATGTTGGTGATGTGATCCGCGCAGGGCTTGTCCTAAAACCTATGACAATATGACCGAGGTGGTAAAGTGTGGAGGGGGGCACCGCACACGGCTAAAGAACAATTGATATTACTTTGGGGTGCCCCTGGCCATGTATATAAAGGAGGGGGAGGAGAGGCCGGCGGCCAAGGAGGGCGCGCCAAGGGGGGAGTCCAATTAGGATTCCTAATCCTAGCTGGATTCCCTTTTCCTATTCCAAGAGGGGGAAGGAGGGAAGGAGACGGAGAGGGAAAGGAAAGAGGGGGCCGCGCCCCCTCCCCTGGTCCAATTCGGACTGCCTTTGGAGGGTGGGGGCGTGCGCCACCTTGTGGCCTGCCCTCTCCAACTCCCTTATGGCCTATTGAGGCCCATAACTTCCCCGGGGGGTTCCGGTAACCCCTCGGTTCCCTAATAAATATCCCGAACGTCCGGAAACCTTTCCGGTGTCCGAATACTTTCGTCAAATATATCAATCTTTACCTCTCGACCATTTCGAGACTCCTCATCATGTCCGTGATCTCATCCGGGACTCCGAACAAACTTCAGTCACCAAAACACATAACTCATAATACAAATCGCATCGAACGTTAAGCGTGCGGACTCTATGGGTTCGAGAACTATGTAGACATGACCGAGAGACATCTCGAGTTAATAACCAATAGCGGAACCTGGATGCTCATATTGGCTCCTACATATTCTATGGAGATCTTCATCGGCCAGACCACATAACAACATATATTATTCCCTTTGTCATCGGTATGTTACTTGCCCGAGATTCGATTGTCTGTATCATCATACCTAGTTCAATCTCGTTATTGGCAAGTCGCTTTACTCATTTTTAATGCATCATCCCGTAACTAACTCATTAGAGGGCCTAGAGATACCACTCCGATACACAGAGTGACAAATCATAATCTTGATCTATGCCAACTCAACAAACACCTTTGGAGACACCTATAGAGCATCTTTATAATCACCCAGTTACGTTGTGACGTTTGATAGCACACAAAGTATTCCTCCGGTATTCGAGAGTTGCATAATCTCATAGTCAGAGGAATATGTATAAGTCATGAAGAAAGCAATAGCAATAAAACTAAATGATCATAATGTTAAGCTAACGGATGGGTCTTGTCCATCACATCATTCTCTAATGATGTGATCCCGTTCATCAAATGACAAACACATGTCCATGTTGGGGAACGCAGTAATTTCAAATTTTTCGTACGCACACGCAAGATCCATCTAGGAGATGCATAGCAACGAGAGGAAGAGTGTTGTCCATGTACCCTTGTAGACTGTAAGCGGAAGCGTTATGACAACACGGTTGATGTAGTCGTACGTCTTCATGATCCGACCGATCCTAGCACCGAAGGTACAGCACCTCCGCGATCTGCACACGTTCAGCTCGGTGACGTCCCATGAACTCTAGATCCAGCTGAATGTCGGGGGAGAGCTTCGTCAGCACGACGGTGTGATGACGGTGATGATGAAGTTACCGACGCAGGGCTTCGCCTAAGCACTACAACGATATGACTGAGGTGGAAATTTGTGGAGGGTGGTACCGCACACGGCTAAGAGATCAACTTTTGTGTATATGCGGTGCCCACTCCCCCTTATATAAAGGAGTGGAGGAGGGGGAGGGTCGGCCCTCTATGGCGCACCCAAGGGGGGGAGTCCTACCCCCCCTTTCCCTTGTTGGAGTAGGAAAGAAGGAAAGGGGAGAGAGGGGGAAGGAAGGACCCCCCTTTCCCTTGTTGGAGTAGGAAAGAAGGAAAGGGGAGAGAGAGGGAAGGAAGGGGGGGGGCACCCAATTCGGATTGGGCTAGGGGGGCGCGCCCTCCTCCTTGGCCTTCCTCTCCTCTCTTCCACTAAGGCCCAATAAGGCCCATATACTCCCCAGGGGGTTCCAGTAACCCCCCGATACTCCGGTAAATGCCCGAACTCACCCAGAACCATTCCGATGTCCAAACATAGCCTTCCAATATATAGATATTTATGTCTCGACCATTCCGAGACTCCTCGTCATGTCCGTGATCATATCCGAGACTCTGAACTTCCTTTGGTACATCAAAACACATAAACTCATAATACCGATCGTCACCGAACGTTAAGCGTACTGACCCTACTCTTAGGGAACGCAGTAATTTCAAAAACATTCCTACGCACACGCAAGATCATGGTGATGCATAGCAACAAGAGGGGAGAGTGTTCTCTACGTACCCCCGTAGACCGTAAGCAGAAGCGTTATGACAACGCGGTTGATGTAGTCATACGTCTTCATGATCGACCGATCCTAGTACCGAAAGTACGACACCTCCGTGATCTGCACACGTTTAGCTCGGTGATGTCCCACGAACTCACGATCCAGCAGAGTGTCGAGGGAGAGCTTCGTCAGCACGACGGCGTGATGACGGTGATGATGATTCTACCGGAACAGGGTGATACGTCTCCAACGTATCTATAATTTTTTATTGTTCCATGCTACTATATTATCAATCTTGGGTGTTTTATATGCATTTATATGGTAATTTATATGATTTTTGGGACTAACCTATTAACCTAGAGCCCAGTGCCAGTTTTTGTTTTTCCTTGTTTTTGAGTATTGCAGAAAAGGAAAACCAAACAAAGTCCAATTGACCTGAAAATTCACGGAGATAACTTTTGGACCAGAAGAAGCCCCCGGAGCACCGGAGATGGGCCAAAAGAGTCCCGAGGCACCCACGAGGGTGGAGGGCGCGCCCTACCCCCCTGGGCGAGCCCCCTACCTCGGGGACCCCCCTGACTTGTTCCCGACTCCAACACCTCCTATATATACCCAAACTTCCAGAAAGAAACCTAGATTAGGAGTTTCGCCGCCGCAAGCCTTTGTAGCCACCGAAAACATATCTAGACCCGTTCCGACACCCTGCCGGAGGGGGGAATCCCTCTCCGGTGGCCATCTTCATCATCTCGGCGCTCTCCATGACGAGGAGGGAGTAGTTCACCCTCGGGGCTGAGGGTATGTACCAGTAGCTATGTGTTTGATCTCTCTCTCTCTCTCTCTCTCTCTCGTGTTCTTGATTCGGCACGATCTTGATGTATCGCGAGCTTTGCTATTATAGTTGGATCTTATGATGTTTCTCCCCCTCTATCTCCTTGTGATGAATTGAGTTTTCCCTTTGAATTTATCTTATCGGATTGAGTCTTTAAGGATTTGAGAACACTTGATGTATCTCTTGCATGTGCTTATTTGTGCTGACAATGGGATATTCACGTGATCCACTTGATGTATGTTTTGGTGATTAACTTGCGAGTTCCGTGACCTCGTGAACTTATGCATAGGGGTTGGCACATGTTTTCGTCTTGACTCTCTGGTAGAAACTTTGGGGCACTCATTGAAGTTATTTGTGTTGGTTGAATTGATGAATCTGAGATTGTGTGATGCATGTCGTATAATCATACTCACGGATACTTGAGGTGACATTAGGGTTTTGGTTGATTTGTGTCTTAAGGTGTTATTCTAGTACGAACTCTAGGATAGATTGAACGGAAAGAATAGCTTCATGTTATTTTACTACAGACTCTTGAATAGATCAATCAGAAAGGATAACTTTGAGGTGGTTTCGTACCCTACAATAATCTCTTCGTTTGTTCTCCGCTATTAGTGACTTTGGAGTGACTCTTTGTTGCATGTTGAGGGATAGTTATATGATCCAACTATGTTATTATTGTTGAGAGAACTTGCACTAGTGAAGTATGAAACCTAGGCCTTGTTTCCTAGCATTGCAATACCGTTTTCGCTCACTTTTATCATTAGTTACCTTGCTTTTTTATATTTTCAGATTACAAAAACCTATATCTACCATCCATATTGCACTTGTATCACCATCTCTTGGCCGAACTAGTGCACCTATACAACTTACCATTGTATTGTGTGTGTTGGGGACACAAGAGACTCTTTGTTATTTGGTTGCAGGGTTGTTTGAGAGAGACCATCTTCATCCTATGCCTCCCACAGATTGATAAACCTTAGTTCATCCACTTGAGGAAAATTTGCTCCTGTCCTACAAACCTCTGCACTTGGAGGCCCAACAACGTCTACAAGAAGAAGGTTGTGTAGTAGACATCAAGCTCTTTTCTGGCGCCGTTGCCGGGGAGGTTAGCGCTTGAAGGTATATCTTTAGATCTTGCAATCGAATCTTTTAGTTTCTTGTTTTATCATTAGTTTAGTCTATAAAAGAAAACTACAAAAAATGGAATTAAGGTTGCCTTATATGCTTCATCTTTTTAATGTCTTTCGTGAAAATAAGGATTCTGATAATTGTGCCAAAGTGTTAGAAGAAGAATGTATAAAAATGTTTGGCACTAAATCTTTTGATGATGAGCATGATTGCAATGTTTTTAGTATGAACTCTTTGAATATCCATGATGCTAATGATATGCAAAGCCACAAGCTTGGGGATGCTATGTTTAATGAAGATGATATTTTTAGTCCCCCAAGTTTTGATGAGCAAATTTATTATGATGATAGCATGCCTCCTTTTTATGATGATTATGTTGATGAAAGTGGTTTCAGAGAGGTCATGACTTTATTTAGTGATGAATCCACTATTTCGGAAGAGGTTCCAATTGATTATGAGAACAAAGTTGCTATCTATGATGATTATTGTGATGACATGTATGCTATAAATAATAATGATAACCATGGAACTTGTTATCTTGATTTTAATTTTCAATCACATGATAGTTACTTCGTTGAGTTTACTCCCACTACTATTGATGATAATAGATTTGGTTATGTGGAGAGTAATAAAATTTCTATGCCTGTAGATCATGAAAAGAATGATTTGTGTGATGGTTATATTGTTGAATTCATTCATGATGCTACTGAAATTTTTTATGAGGAAGGAATATATGCTTGTAGGAATTTCAATAATATCAAGTTTCCTCTCCATGTGCTTAAAATCTTGAAGTTATGCTTGTTTTGCTTCCCTATGCTAGTTGATTATTGTTCCCATAAATTGTTTGCTCACAAAATCCCTATGCATAGGAAGTGGGTTAGACTTAAATGTGCTATTAATATTCTTCATGATGCTCTCTTTATGTTTTAATTCTTATCTTTTATGTGAGCATCATTGAAACCATCATGCCTAGCTAGGGGCATTAAACGATAGCGTTTGTTGGGAGGCAACCCAATTTTATTTTTGCTCTTTGCCTTTTGTTCCTGTTTAGTAATAAATAATTCATCTAACTTCTGTTAAGATTATGTTTTTTATGTTTTAATTAGTGTTTGTACCAAGTAAAGCCTTTAGGATCTTCTTGGGTGATTCTTGTTTGATCTTGCTAATAAAAACAGAAAGTATGCGCTCACGAGAATAATTTTCATTTTTTACCAGAGAGCGATAAAATACCAATTCCACTTGCAGTAGACTAATAAAAAATATCCTAGGACTTTCTAAATTCTCAGGATTTTTGGAGTTACAGAAGTAATCGAAACCTACAGATTACTACAGATTGTTCTGTTTTTGACGCATTCTGTTTTCTACATGTTGTTTGCTTATTTTGATGAATCTATGAGTAGTATCGGAGGGTATGAACCATAGAGAAGTTGGAATACAGTAGATATTACACCAATATGAATTTAGAATGAGTTCACAATAGTACCAAAAGTGGTGATTTATTTTCTTATACTAATGGAGCTTACGAGTTTTCTGTTGAGTTTTGTGTTGTGAAGTTTTCAAGTTTTGGGTAAAGATTCGATGGACTATGGAATAAGGAGTGGCAAGAGCCTAAGCTTGGGGATGCTGAAAGGATCGAGATGGACCTAGGGGGTGAATAGGTACAATTACAAATTTTAATTATTACTTAGAAATTTTAGGCAATAATGCGGAATATGAAGATGAGCCTAACAATTGCAAGTGTAGTACTAAGAGCTAAGCATGATAAACAAGTGGCACAAGTATGTAAGTAAGCAAGCACAATATGATACAAGTAAGTGCTAAGAGACAAGTAACCACAAGTAGAGAGTTTTAATCGCAAATCCGGGAGACGAGGATGTATGCTGATGTTCGCTTCCTTGGAGGGAAGCTACGTCACCGTTAGAGATGTGGATGTTACCACGAAGGCACACCAACGCCACGAAGGCTCACCCTATTCTCCCTTTGAGACAACACCATGAAGGCATTTCTCAACCACTAGTGGTAGACCTTGGGGTGGTCTCCAAACCCTTACAAACTTTTCGGGGGTAATCACAATGGTCGATTCCTCTCTGAAAGACTCCTACCGCTTAGGAGTCTCCAACCTCCAAGAGTAACAATATCCAAAGGGAAAAAGCTCAAGACTTGCTCAAATCACGATTTGCTTTAGTCACAAGAAGGAGAGGAAGAAGATCTTTCTTTTGATTGGAACAACTCTTTGAAACTCTCAAGAATCAAACCGGGATCTAGGATTTAGTGTGTGAGCAAGGGAGATGAAGCACTGGTCTTCTTGAGGCGTGTTTGAGTGAAGTGTTCCACCTTATCTCGAAGAGGTAATGGACTATTTATACCACAAGAAAATTAGAGCCATTTAGGCAGAGATTGACCTGCCCGGATGATCCGCAAGAACATCTGGATGGTCTGGCCAAAGTGCGGATGATCTGGCTGAAGGCCTAGATGCAAGTGGAAGTAGCAAAGCTGCGAGGAGCCCGGATGATCTGGATGTCGGGCCGGATGATCCGGCTACATCCACCCAGGTTCTATAAATATAGGGGAAAGATTGCTCGGATGATCCGGGCACAACCCGGATGATCCGGGGCACCGTCCGGATGATTCGGCTTCAACCGTCAGTGTTCTGTGATGAAGGGCGCACATTACCCGGATGATCCGGAACAGGGCCCGGATGATCCGGGTTTAGCCTGGATGATCTGGGGCACGGTCCGGATGATCCGGCAAGGAGTTTGTGTAGATAATGAGAAGGAGTAGTAGGTTTTGCCTAAGGGGTTTTGCTAGGGATTTTGGTCCTTTGTGAAAAATTACTTGTGAGACAAAATATGAGCAAGTCTTGAACCTATACCTCGGATCCCCTCTTAATAGTGTGGGGTTCCTATTACTCAAGAAATATGAAAGCGCACGATGCTTCGTCTTTGTTTGCTCCTTTCCTCATTGATAATTTGCTCGAGTAATATCTCATATGATGTGATCATGATGCACATTAGAAAAACCAGAGGACTAACGACCTGTGTATATACTTAGCAAACACGGTTAGTCCCCTATATGTAAAATTTGTCATCAATATCAAAAATATTCTTTAAGATCAAGATTGCACTTTCAATCTCCCCCTTTTTTGGTAGTTGATGACAAACTACATATAACACTCAACAAGTGAAATGTGATGCGAATATTTTTAGGAGAGCAGTCCGGTATGTGTTTTAGGAAGAGCTCCCCCTTGATATATGCAGGGATGTGTTTTAGAGAGAGCCCCCCCCTTAAAGTATGCATAGAAATGAGGTGATAAATTACAAAATCATGCACATATGGAGTGGATATCCTCATTCGGAATATAATGTTGTAACAGTAGTGTAGACATACACCATTAAAATTAACATAAGCAACGAATGAAGATAGCATACTTATGCTCTTACATAGTTGCATAGACTCATACAAGGTAGCATAACAGATGACCAAGGTCCATTACAATAATAATAATAATAATAATAATAATAATAATAATAATAATACGGAGTCCAATTACTAGAGCTCAATAAACATAGCAGACTCACACTCATACTCCTAAGAATTACATCTCCCCCTTGGCAGCAAGTACCGAAAAGGGAAAGACGTCCGAGAAAATAGGAGGATCACTCAGCATCCTCCTCATCATCACCACCATCACTCAGATCAGCAGGTGCAAGGAATAACTCCGAAAAATCAGTGGCAGAAGGAAAGTCGACCTCCGGAAGCGGAAGCCGATCAGGAATGGGATCATTAGGCTCAACAGGACCGCCACGGCACGCACGGAGACGAGCCCTAAGTGCATTTGCCTCCGAGATACGGCAAACCTCCTCGGTAGCAATGTGAGTAGCGGTGTAGTGGAAGGTATCAAAGATAGCCTTATGGGACTTCCCAATAAAGCAAGCAAGGCGGTCAAAAGGCTTCACGAAAGGTTTAGTGTGGCGAGAAGATCTCTCGGCACACGGAGGAGCAGGGGCCTTCCCCCTGGAATACTCATCACGCGGAGTCCATATGGAGTGCGTGGATGTCTTGACAATGGAACGCGGATAGACCGAGTCGATGACTGATGTCTACTACACAACCTTCTTCTTGTAGACGTTGTTGGGCCTCCAAGTGTAGAGGTTTGTAGGACAGTAGCAAATTTCCCTCAAGTGGATGGCCTAAGGTTTATCAATCCGTAGGAGGCGTAGGATGAAGATGGTCTCTCTCAAGCAACCCTGCAACCAAATAACAAAGAGTCTCTTGTGTCCCCAACACACCCAATACAATGGTAAATTGTATAGGTGCACTAGTTCGGCGAAGAGATGGTGAAACAAGTGGTATATGGATAGTAGATAAAGGTATTTGTAATCTGAAATAATAAAAACAGCAAGGTAGCAAGTGATAAAAGTGAGCGTAAACGGTATTGCGATGATAGGAAATAAGGCCTAGGGTTCATATTTTCACTAGTGTAAGTTTCCTCAACAATACTAACATAATTGGATCACATAACTATCCCTCAACATGCAACAAAGAGTCACTCCAAAGTCACTAATAGCGGAGAACAAACGAAGAGATTATGGTAGGGTACGAAACCACCTCAAAGTTATTCTTTCCAATCAATCCGTTGGGCTATTCCAATAAGTGTCACAAACATCCCTAGAGTTCGTACTAGAATAACACCTTAAGACACAAATCAACCAAAACCCTAATGTCACCTAGATACTCCAATGTCACCTCAAGTATCAGTGGGTATGATTATGCGATATGCATCACACAATCTCAGATTCATCTATTCAACCAACACATAGAACCTCATAGAGTGCCCCAAAGTTTCTACCGGAGAATCACGACGAAAACGTGTGCCAACCCCTATGCATAGGTTCATGGGAGGAACCCGCAAGTTGATCACCAAAACATACATCAAGTGAATCAATAGAATACCCCATTGTCACCATGGGTATCCCACGCAAGACATACATCAAGTGTTCTCAAATCTTTAAAGACTCAATCCGATAAGATTACTTCAAAGGGGAAACTCAATTCATTACAAGAGAGGGAGGGGGAGGAGAAACATAGGATCCAACTATAATAGGAAAGCTTGCGATACATCAAGATCGTATCATCTCAAGAACACGAGAGAGAGAGAGAGAGATCAAACACATAGCTACTGTTACATACCCTCAGCCCCGAGGGAGAACTACTCCCTCCTCATCATGGAGAGCACCGGGATGATGAAGATGGCCACCGGTGAGGGTTCCCCCCTCCGGTAGGGTGCCGGAACAGGGTCCCGATTGACTTTTGGTGGCTACGGAGGCTTCTGGCGGCGGAACTCCCGATCTATCTTTTTTCTGGAAGTTTTAGGATACGTGGGTATATATGGGTGAAAGGAGTACGTCGGTGGACCGAAGGGGGGGGGGGGCACGAGGCAGGGGGCGCGCCCCCTACCCTGGTGAGCTCCTCCTTCATCTTCTGACGTAGGGTCCAAGTCTATCTGGTAGGTTTCCTTCCAAAAATAACTTCTCCAGTTGATTTCGTTCCGTTTCGACTCCGTTTGATATTCCTTTTCTTCGAAACACTGAAATAGGCATAAAACAGCAAATCTGGGCTGGGCCTCCGGTTAATAGGTTAGTCCCAAAAATAATATAAAAGTGGATAATAAAGCCCAATATTGCCTAAAACAGTAGATAATATAGCATGGAGCAATCAAAAATTATAGATACGTTGGAGACGTATCAAGCATCCCCAATCTTAATTCCTGCTCGTCCTCGAGTAGGTAAATGATAAAAAGAGAATTTTTGATGCGGAGTGCTACTTGGCATAATTTCAGTGTAATTCTTCTTAATTGTGGCATGAATATTCAGATCCATAAGATTCAAGACAAAAGTTCATATTGACATAAAAACAATAATACTTTAAGCATACTAATAAAGTAATTATGTCTTCTCAAAATAACATGGCCAAAGAAAGTTATCCCTACAAAATCATATAGTCTGGCTATGCTCCATCTTCACCACACAAAATATTTAAATCAAGCACAACCCCGATGACAAGCCAAGCAATTGTTTCATACTTTTGATGTTCTCAAACTTTTTCAATCTTCACGCAATATATGAGCGTGAGCCATGGACATAGCACTATAGGTGGAATAGAATGGTGGTTGTGGAGAAGACAAAAAGGGAGAAGATAGTCTCATATCAACTAGGCGTATCAACGGGCTATGGAGATGCCCATCAATAGATATCAATGTGAGTGAGTTGGGATTGCCATACAACGGATGCACTAGAGCTATAAATGTATGAAAGCTCAACAAAAGAAACTAGTGGGTGTGCATCCAACTCGCTTGTTCACGAAGACCTAGGGCATTTTGAGGAAGCCCATCATTGGAATATACAAGCCAAGATCTATAATGAAAGATTCCCACTAGTATATGAAAGTGACAACATATGAGACTCTCTATATGAAGAACATGGTGCTACTTTGAAGCACAACATATGAGACTCGCTATATCATGGTGCTACTTTGAAGCACAAGTGTGGAAAAAGGAGAGTAGCATTGCCCTTTTTATTTGGCCTTTCCTTTTTTATTTATTTGGCTTTTTTTGGGGACAATGCTCTGTTGAATGATGATAATCACACTTCTATTTATTTACAACTCAATGATACAACTCGATACTAGAACAAAGTATGACTCTATATGAATGCCTCCGGCGGTGTACCGGGATATGCAATGAATCAATAGTGACATGTATGAAAGAATTATTAACGGTGGCTTTGCCACAAATACAATGTCAACTACATGATCATGCAAAGCAATATGACAATGATGAAGCGTGTCATAATAAACGGAACGGTGGAAAGTTGCATGGCAATATATCTCGGAATGGCTATGGAAATGCCATAATAGGTAGGTATGGTCGCTGTTTTGAGGAAGGTATATGGTGGGTTTATGGTACCGGCGAAAGTTGCGCGGTACTAGAGAGGCTAGCAATGGTGGAAGGGTGAGAGTGCATATAATCCATGGACTCAACATTAGTCATAAAGAACTCATATACTTATTGCAAAAATCTAGAAGTTATAAAAGCAAAGTACTACACGCATGCTCCTAGGGGGATAGATTGGTAGTAAAAGACCATCGCTCGTCCCCGACCGCCACTCATAAGGAAGACAATCAATAAACATCTCATGCTCCGACTTTGTTACATAACGGTTCACCATACGTGTATGCTACGGGAATCACAAACTTCAACACAAGTATCTCTCAAATTCACAACTACTCAACTAGCATGACTCTAATATCACCATCTCCATATCTCAAAACAATTATCAAGTATCAAACTTATCATAGTATTCAACACACTCATAAGAGAATTGTATTATTCTTGAATACCTAGCATATTAGGATTTTAAGCAAATTACCATGCTATTTAAGACTCTCAAAATAATATAAGTGAAGCATGAGAGTTCATCTATTTCTTCAAAATAAAACTACCACCATGCTCTAAAAGATATAAGTGAAGCACTAGAGCAAATGACAAACTACTCCGAAAGATATAAGTGAAGATCAATGAGTAGTTGAATAATTATGCAACCATGTGAAGACTCTCTAACATTTGATAATTTCAGATCTTGGTACTCTATTCAAATAGCAAGCAAAGCAAAATAAAATGACATCTAAGAATAGCAAACATCATGTGAAGAAGCAAAAAACTTAGAATCAACCGATACTAACCGATAGCTGTTGAAGAAGAAAGGTGGGATGCCAACCGGGGCATCCCCAAGCTTAGACGCTTGAGACTTCTTGAAATATTATCTTGGGGTGCCTTGGGCATCCCCAAGTTTGAGCTTTTGTGTCTCCTTAATTCCTCTCATATCACGGTCTCCCTAAATCTCAAAAGCTTCATCCACACAAAACTCAACAAGGACTCGTGAGATAAGTTAGCATAAACCATTGCAAAAACCTTATCATACTCTACTGTAGAAAATCACTAAAATTATTATTCAACATTTCATACTAAATGCCTCTGCATATTTAATAGTCCTATCCTCAAATAGAATCATTAAAGAAGCAAACATATGCAAACAATGCAAACATAACAGCAATCTACCTAAACAGGATAGTCTGTAAAGAATGCTGCAACATCCATACTTCCCTAGCTCCAAAAATTATGAAAGAAAATTCACACTGTAGTAAATTTATCAGAGATTAATATGCAAAAGTTTTCAACATTTTATCACATTCTGACTTTTCTAGGGAATTATTGCAACAGCGGTATACTTTTTGTTTTCAAACAGCAACATGTGGACTTCTAAAATAGGCATAGTAAAGGCTATCAATGCCACTTTTATTGAAATAAAAGATGGAAAACATTGTTATAAATAACATAAAGCAAATCCTAACAAAATAAATTGATGCTCCAAGCAAAACACATATCATGTGGCGAATAAAAATATAGCTCCAAGTAAAGTTACCGATGAACGAAGACGAAAGAGGGGATGCCTTCCGGGGCATCCCCAAGCTTAGGCTATTGGTTGTACTTGAATATTACCTTGGGGTTCCTTGGGAATCCCCAATGTTAGGCTCTTGCCACTCCTTATTCCATAGTCCATCGAATCCTTACCCAAAACTTGAAAACTTCACAACACAAAACTTAACAGAAAACTCGTAAGGTCCGTTAGTATAAGAAAGTAAATCACCACTTCAAGGTACTGTAATGAACTCATTCTTTATTTATATTTGTGTTAAACCTAATGTATTCCAACTTATCTATGGTTTATAAACTCTTTTACTAGCCATAGTTTCATCAAAATAAGTAAACAACACATGAAAAACAGAATCTGTCAAAAACAGAACAGTCTGTAGTAATATGGATCAAATGTATACTTCTGGAACTCATAAAATTCTCAAATAAATTGCTGGACCTGAGGAATTTATCTATTAATCATATTCAAAAAGAATTAACTAAATATCACTCTCCAAATAAAAATGGCAGTAATTCTCGTGAGCGCTAAAGTTTCTGTTTTTTACAGCATGATCAACAAGACTTCACCCAAGTCTTCCCAAAGGTTCTACTTGGCACAGACACTAATTAAACACATAAAACCACATCTAAACAGAGGCTAGATGAATTATTTACTCCTAAATAGGAACAAAAAGTAAGGAATAAAAATAAAATTGGGTTGCCTCCCAACAAGCGCTATCGTTTAATGCCCTTAGCTAGGCATGATGATTTCAATGATGCTCACCTAAAGGATAAGACTTTGAACATAAAGAGAGCATCATGAAGAATATGACTAGCACATTTAAGTCTAACATGCTTCCTATGCATAGGGATTTTGTGAGCAAACAACTTATGGGAACAACAATCAACTAGCATAGGAAGGCAAAACAAGCATAACTTCAAAACTTTAAGCACATAGAGAGGAAACTTGATATTATTGCAATTCCTACAAGCATATGTTCCTCACTCATAATAATTTTCAGTAGAATCATGAATGAATTCAACAATATAACCAGCACCTAAAGCATTCTTTTCATGATCTATAAGCATAGAAATTTTATTACTCTCCACATAAGCAAAATTCTTCTCATTCGGAATAGTGGGAGTATCATAATAGACTTGAATACTATAAATTGTTTCCACATTAAAAGAGTAATGTTAAGAGAAGGGGTAATCATAATCATGGTAAGTTTTATAAATATAATCCTCACTACTTTTTATAGCATATGTATCATCACAATAATTATCGTAAGTAGGAGGCATGTTATTATCATTATGAATTTGCATATCAAAACTTGGTAGACTAAAAATATAATCTTCATTAAGCGTAGCATCCCCAAGCTTGGGCCTTTTCATATCATAAGCATAATCACTCTCATCATTAATAGTATAGATAGGACCAATAGTATAGCAATTATTATATTCTTCCAAGCAAGTGCCAAAAAGATTTTCAAGATCATAAGAAGTATCATTATCCTCCACAGTTATATTTTCATAAGGCACAATAGTAATAGGAGCAACATTATTTGGGAGAGATATCTTTTTACCTCTCTTCCTTTTTCTTTTCTTCTTCTTCACCACATCATGTGTGGGTTCAATCCTCTTTTTGGAGCTCCTTATTAATGAGATTGGTTGAATAGGAGGCTCCCCCTCGTTGCCTGATTCATCATAAGAAATAATAGGAGGATATTGGGAAGTCTATTCCCTTTCATTAGTATTCTCTTCATCTTCTAATAGTTTTCTTTTCTTTATGTAGTTGGCAATATAAGGATTTTCAATGCAATTCACCACACAATACTTATAAATATTTTCTAGATCAAAATCAAGAACTTTATCAAGGGCAAAATTTGGAATATCCTTAGTTATACGTTTCATTTCTTCATAACCCAAAAGAAGGCTAAGCTCTTTATGATGCTCAAGGGTAATAAAATTATCACAATATTTGGACACGACTTGATCATGAAACAAATAGCATTGGAGCTTTAAATGACCATGTTCATTGCAAAGTTCACAAGGAGCATGAAAAATATTGAATCTTTCAGCACATTCATCTAGCTCTTCTTGCAACAATTTGGTTTCTAAGTACTTATGCCTCTTGCAATATCTATCTTCCCTATTTGGTGTGTACTTGCAAACCCAGTCTACTCCACAAAAATTGACATGTTTATAGGAGGCATTTTCATCATAACTAGTGCAATCATCATTAGTATTATGGATATTCAAAGAATTCGTACTAACAACATTGCAATCATGCTCATCATTCAAATATTTAGTGCCAAACATTTTATAGATTTCTTCTTCTAGCACTTGAGCACAATTTTCCTTTCCATCATACTCACAAAAGATATTAAAAAGGTGAAGCGTATGAGACAAACTCAATTCCATTTTTTATAGTTTTCTTTTATAGACTAAACTAGTGATAAAACAAGAAACTAAAAGACTCGATTGCAAGATCTAAAGATATACCTTCAAGCACTGACCTCCCCGGCAACGGCGCCAGAAAAGAGCTTGATGTCTACTACACAACCTTCTTCTTGTAGACATTGTTGGGCCTCCAAGTGCAGAGATTTGTAGGACAGTAGCAAATTTCCCTCAAGTGGATGACCTAAGGTTTATCAATCCGTAGGAAGCGTAGGATGAAGATGGTCTCCTCAAGCAACCCTGCAACCAAATAACAAAGAATCTCTTGTGTCGCCAACACACCCAATACAGTGGTAAATTGTATAGGTGCACTAGTTCGGCGAAGAGATGGTGAAACAAGTGGTATATGGATAGTAGATAAAGGTATTTGTAATCTGAAATAATAAAAACAGCAAGGTAGCAAGTGATAAAAGTGAGCGTAAACGGTATTGCAATGATAGGAAATAAGGCCTAGGGTTCATATTTTCACTAGTGTAAGTTCCCTCAACAATACTAACATAATTGGATCACATAACTATCCCTCAACATGCAACAAAGAGTCACTCCAAAGTCACTAATAGCGGAGAACAAACGAAGAGATTATGGTAGGGCACGAAACCACCTCAAAGTTATTCTTGCCAATCAATCCGTTGGGCTATTCCTATAAGTGTCACAAACAGCCCTAAAGTTCGTACTAGAATAACACCTTAAGACACAAATCAACCAAAACCCTAATGTCACCTAGATACTCCAATGTCACCTCAAGTATCCGTGGGTATGATTATACGATATGCATCACACAATCTCAGATTCATCTATTCAACCAACACATAGAACCTCATAGAGTGCCCCAAAGTTTCTACCGGAGAATCACGATGAAAACGTGTGCCAACCCCTATGCATAGGTTCATGGGCGGAACCCGCAAGTTGATCACCAAAACATACATCAAGTGAATCAATAGAATACCCCATTGTCACCACGGGTATCCCACGCAAGACATACATCAAGTGTTCTCAAATATTTAAAGACTCAATCCGATAAGATTACTTCAAAGGGGAAACTCAATTCATTACAAGAGAGAAGAGGGGGAGGAGAAACATAGGATCCAACTATAACAGCAAAGCTCGCGATACATCAAGATCGTATTATCTCAAGAACACGAGAGAGAGAGAGAGAGAGAGAGAGATCAAACACATAGCTACTGGTACATACCCTCAGCCCCGAGGGAGAACTACTCCCGCCTCGTCATGGAGAGCACCAGGATGATGAAGATGGCCACCGGTGAGGGTTCCCCCCTCCGGCAGGGTGCTGGAACAGGGTCCCGATTGACTTTTGGTGGTTACGGAGGCTTCTGGCGGCGGAACTCCCGATCTATCTTTTTTCTGGAAGTTTTAGGATACGTGGGTATATATGGGTGAAAGGAGTACGTCGATGGACCGAAGGGGGGCCCACGAGGCAGTGGGGCGCGCCCCAGGGGGGTGGGCGCGCCCCTAGCCTCGTGAGCTCCTCCTTCATCTTCTGACGTAGGGTCCAAGTCTATCCGGTAGGTTTCCTTCCAAAAATAACTTCTCCAGTTGATTTCGTTCCGTTTCGACTCCGTTTGATATTCCTTTTCTTCGAAACACTGAAATAGGCATAAAATAACAAATCTGGGCTGGGCCTCCGGTTAATAGGTTAGTCCCAAAAATAATATAAAAGTGGATAATAAAGCCCAATATTGCCTAAAACAGTAGATAATATAGCATGGAGCAATCAAAAATTATAGATACGTTGGAGACGTATCAATGACTCTCTTAATGAAGGGGGCATGAGGAAGTGTACGAACCTTCAGACCACTACCCATGCGAATCTCATGCCATAGGAAATCTGCCATGTCAACGGGACGGCCGGGAGCCTTCCTCGAGTAGTACATCAAGTCAATGCTATAGGCCCAAACCATCCCATGATCCCCTTTCTTGGGAGCAATGGAGTTGAGGATACACTAAAAAAGCCACCGGTATTTGAGACGGAAGATGGAGATATCATTAAACTCCTTGTTTTGCTGCACCGTGGATAACTGAGAGGTAGGCATGACGAGGCAACCACATGCACTGATGGGCATGGCCTCAAACTTGGGGTTCACCTCACGGATCCGAAAAAGAGAGGCCTCAGATCCGGGCATGCCCAAGGCAGTAGCAAATGCCTCGAAGGAGACGGTGAACTGACAGTAGTGAGTCATCCAAGTGATAGAGTGATCCGGATGGAAGAAGCATGTGGCATAGAATTGCCGAATGGCAGCCTCATTCCAATCACAGTGAAGAGACATAGCATGACACAGCCCCATTCCATCAATCTTCTCTAACACACCTTCAAACTTGGTTGGATTTTTCTCAATGTAATCCAAGTTCACATAATGCTGAGGAGAAAAACCTAGATGAACAATGACGGATTGATAGATGTCTTGTTGAACCATGGTGCGAAAATGAGGATCGGTTGCATTGGCCGGGGTGGAAAATTGATTTACATTACTCCTAAGCAGCATACTCAGAGGGGTCCATGGAGTGATAGTTGACAGCACGACGGCCACGGTTGGTGAGATTGGCCATGGACAAGACGAGGCCAGAAGGTGCCGCGGACTTGGAGCTTGAGGCACTGGCTGCTTGTTTCTTCTTGGACTTAGTCATGGAATGAACAGGCACGAGCTCCTCGTCATGGACTTCACCCTCGTAGTCAGGGTCATCCTGCCCAGCATAGGACGGACAAGCACGGCCCGACACCTTCTTGATTGGACGAGCATCATCCTCAGAGTCCGTCGATGCTTGACGACGCGCGTCTGTGTACACGCATAGGAGAAAGATCCAACATGATGAGTGACTAATCCTAGATGGATAGACAAAGTTAATAGAAGATGAGGATCGTATGGAGTACCACAAGAGGGACCCTTGGACGTCGACTTGAAACTCCAGCCACCTCCCCGTCCGACCACCATGGCGGATTTTGGGGACAGAGGGCACGAGACTGGAGAACCAATCGGCCCCGGGGGAAATGGAGTGAGGAGGGGGTGGATCGAGGCGATGGAAAGGCGTGGCGGGGAGATCCAGCCAAATGGCTGGTCGGTTAGGCGGGGCAACCCACGAGCAGCTGTCGGCGGCGGGGGCGAGTGGATGGGGTCGTGGGGCGGAGAACAGAGGAATGACCATCTGCTCCCGCACGGCCCGATGTTTTACTGCTTAGGGAGAGGACCCACCCGGATGTCCGAGCGTAGCCCCGGATGATCCGGATAGGTCCGGATGACCGGAAAGGAGCCCGGATGTCTGGGTATATGGGTATAGCGAGTGGAACAACCCGGACGTCCGGATGGACATCCGAATGATCCAGCCAGCCAAAGTGATGATATTTGAAACGGCGATGACATGATATATATATATATATGAATATAGATATATAAGTGTAAGAATCAATCGTATCCAAGACATATCACAAGCCCATATAAACAACTAAGAAGAGTTGTGGCCTAAGTCACCATGTTTGAGTATACATAACCTGGGATACCAAAGAGTTGACCTTTGGACCCATAATTACTACTCCATAAATTGAAAGTACTATGGACATGAAATAAGTGTCATAGTGACTTTGAGAGTGTTGGTTTTATTTATGCATTATGTAGGGTGAGAGTACTCATGAATTGAGTGTCTCCCCCTAAGAATATGCCTACATCAAGACAAGACATTATGAAAATGCATGAATGGGTACTAGATTTCACATAATATTGTCAAGCTCCAAGATACCAAGTTCACGCCTAAGTTGACAAAACCTTGCTTCATCCAATGGCGTGAAAATATCTGCAAGTTGCATATGTGTGCCAACATGAGCAATGTCAATATCACCCTTCTCCACATGATCTCTCAAGAAGTGATACCTAATATCAATGTGCTTGGTGCGGGTATGATCTTTGGGGTTCTCAGCAATATTGATGGCACTTTCATTATCACACAGAAGAGACACATGTCTGTAGGTGATACCGTAATCCTTCAAAGTTTGCCTCATCCATAGTAATTGAGTTGCACAACTGGCGGTTGCAATGTATTCAGCTTCTGCGGTGGTGAGGGCAACACAATTTTGTTTCTTTGAGGACCAAGTTACCAAGGAGCGTCCAAGAAAATGACATGTGCCGGAGGTGGACTTACAATTCACTTTGTCTCCAGCCCAATCCGCATTCGTGTATCCAATGGGATCAAACATAGCATCCTTGGGGTACCATAGACCCAACTTTGGGGTGTGAACAAGGTATCTAAGAATATGCTTAACTGCCTTATGATGACTTTCCCTAGGGGAAGCTTGAAATCTAGCACACATGCATACACTAAACATGATGTCTGGCCTAGATGCAGAAAGATAAAGCAATGAACCAATTATAGAGCAGTATTTAGATGGGTCGAAAGGGATACCGTCTGTGTCTTCAGTGAGTACAATTTTGGTTGGCATGGGTGTCTTACATGGACTAGCATCATACATGCCAAACTTCTCTAGGATGTCCTTGAGGTATTTTGCTTGCGACAAGAAAATTCCTTCTTGAAATTGTTGAATTTGAAATCCGAGGAAGAACTTCAAATCCGCATTGAGTGACATTTCAAAATTCTTGGTCATGGAAGCCGCAAACTTCTTGCACAAATGAATGTTAGGAGAACCAAAAATGATATCATCTACATAGATTTGGCATAATATCAAATCACCCTTGTCCCTCTTAGTAAAAAGAGTGGGATCGATCACCCCTCTCACAAAGCCATCGTCGAGTAAAAACTTCTTAAGATGATCATACCAAGCACGAGGTGCTTGTTTGAGGCCATACAGAGCCTTATGAAGTTTATACACATAGTCTTTGTGATCGGGATCAACGAACCCAGGTGGTTGTGATACATATACTTCTTCTTGTGGAGGACCGTTAAGAAAAGAACTCTTCACATCCATTTGATGTAATGTAAACCCATTGAAAACAGCATAAGCAAGTAAGATGCGAATGGATTCAAGATGGGCAACGAGGGCAAAGGTCTCACCAAAGTGCAAACCTTCAACTTGTGAGTACCCTTGTGCCACTAACCTTGCCTTGTTATGGATGTTTACACCATTCTCATCTTGCTTGTTCTTGAAAATCCATTTTGTGTCAATGACGTTGTGCCCGGTAGTTGGCCTCTTGACTAATGACCACACTTGGTTGCGTTCAAAACTGTTCAACTCTTCTTGCATAGCAACAAGCCAATCGTTGTCCATCAATGCATCTTGTACCTTGAGAGGCTCAACACTAGACACAAACAAGAAGTGAGCACAAAAGTTTGTCAATTGTTTACGAGTGACTCTACCTTCCGATATGCCGGTGAGAATTTTGTCAACATCAACACGACCGACCACTCAAGGCATGATGGAGGTTAAGGTTTCGCGAGGTTCAACTTCATGTCCATCATCCACATCCTCTACATAAGGATCATTGATGTGTGGTGGAATATCTTCGTCTTCATCTTCCATTTGTTGAGGTTCATTGTCAATGATTGCACTTTCTTGTTCTTGACCTTGATGATGATCTTGTTCTTGATGTTTATCATGAAGAGGAACTTGATCATCATCTTGTACATGGTCTACGGGGATTGGTTGAACAATAGGAGCTTGAGTTGGTATGGGTGTTGAAGTAGTTTGATGATGCATACAACTTCCATCATCTTCTTCATCATCATGAGGTTCTTATTCCATTGGAAGGAGTGCACCAACACCAATGGTCAAGATATCTTGAGAAGAATCTTCTTCACCTACATCACTTAGATCAAATTGCTCCCCATGAGAGCCATTAAATTCTGTTGGGGATCGTTGCAGAAATTAAAAAATTTCTACACATCACCAAGATCAATCTATGGAGTAACTAGCAATGAGAGGGGAGTGCATCTTCATACCCTTGAAGATCGCGAGTCAGAAGCGTTGCAAGAACGCGGTTGGAGGAGTCGTACACGTAGCGATTCAGATCGCGGCCGAATCCGATCTAAGCACCGAACAACGGCGCCTCCGCGTTCAACACACGTGCAGCCCGGTGACGTCTCCCGCACATTGATCTAGCAAGGAGGAGGGAGAGGTTGAGGAAGAAGGGTCCAACAGCAACACGACGGCGTGGTGGTGATGGAGTGGCAGTTCTCCGGCAGGGCTTCGCCACGCTCACGCGGAGGAGGAGAGGTGTTGGGGAGGGGACGGGCTGCGCCTTGGATGTGGTGCTGCAGCCCTCCCCTCGCCCCTCTATTTATTGGGAGAAGGGGGAAGGGGCCGGCCCCTCTAGATGAGATCTAGAGGGGGCGACGGCCAAGGGGGAGGGGGCTTGCCCCCCAAGCAAGGGGGGCGCCCCCCTTTAGGGTTCCCCCCAAACCCTAGGTGCATGGGCCCTAGGGGGAATGGCGCCCAGCCCACTAGGGGCTGATTCCGTTCCACCTATAGCCCATAAGGCCCTCCAGGGCAGGTGGACCCTCCCGGTGGTCCCGGTACAATACCGGTATACCCCCGAATATTTCCGGTGACCGTATGATGACTTCCCATATATAAATCTTCACCTCTGGACTATTCTGGAACTCCTTGTGATGTCCGGGATCTCACCCGAAACTCCGAACAACATTCGGTGATCACATACAAATCTTCCTAATAACCCTAGCGTCATCGAACCTTAAGTGTGTAGACCCTACGGGTTCGGGAACCATGCAGACATGACCGAGACAACTCTCCGGCCAATAACCAACAATGGGATCTGGATACCCATGTTGGCTCCCACATTTTCCATGATGATCTCATCGGATGAACCACGATGTCGAGGATTCAAGCAATCCCATATACAATTCCCTTTGTCAATCGGTACGTTACTTGCCCGAAATTCGATCGTCAGTATCCCAATACCTCGTTCAATCTCGTTACCGGCAAGTCACTTTACTCGTTGTGTAACACATCATCCCGTGAACAACCCTTAGTCACATTGAGCTCATTACGATGATGTCTTATCGAGTGGGCTCAGAGATACCTCTCCATCATACGGAGTGACAAATCCCAGTCTCGATTCATGCCAACCCAACAGACACTTTTAGAGATACCCGTAGTGCACCTTTATAGTCACCCAGTTACGTTGTGATGTTTGGCACACCCAAAGTATTCCTACAGTATCCGGGAGTTGCACAATCTCATGGTCTAAGGAAAAGATACTTGACATTAGAAAAGCTTTAGCAGACGAACTACACGATCTTGCGCTATGCTTAGGATTGGGTCTTGTCCATCACATCATTCTCCTAATGATGTGATCCCATTATCAATGACATACAATGTCCATGGTCAGGAAACCGTAACCATCTATTGATCAACGAGCTAGTCAACTAGAGGCTCACTAGGGACATGTTGTGGTCTATGTATTCACACATGTATTACGATTTCCGGATAACACAATTATAGCATGAACAATAGACAATTATCATGAACAAGGAAATATAATAATAACCATTTTATTATTGCCTCTAGGGCATATTTCCAACAAATTCATCAAACACCACGTCACAAGTTTCTACAACACATCCATTGGATTTGTTGTAGACTCTAAAGGCGTGAGAGTTTGATCCATAGCCAACAAATATGCCCTCAATGGTTTTGGATTGAAATTTTCCTAACCATTCTCTTTTCTTGAGGATGAAACATTTGCACCCAAATACACGAAAGTACTTGACATTTGGCTTGTTCCCAGTTAGAAGCTCACATGGAGTCTTTTCCAATATAGTGCGGAGAAAGAGCCGGTTTGATGCATGGCATGCAGTGTTGACAGCCTCGGCCCCAAAACTATGTGGCGACTTGTATTCATCCAACATGGACCTTGCCATCTCCACAAGTGTGCGGTTCTTTCTCTCTGCTACACCTTTTTGTTGGGGAGTGTATGGAGCTGAATATTGATGTTCAATCCCTTCATCACTAACAAATTCTTCCAGGGTGTAGTTCTTGAACTCAGAGCCATTATCACTTCTTATTGCCAAGATTTCTTTGTCAAACTTGTGTTGTGCTTGCTTGGAAAAATCAATGAAGGTGGTCTTCGTCTCGTCCTTGGACTTGAGGAAGAAAACCCATGTATATCTTGAGTAATCATCAACAATGACATGCCCATACTTTTTCCCACCAAGACTATCCCATGAAGGAGGCCCAAAAAGATCCACATGAAGGAGCTCCAGAGGCCTTGTACACACAATATTCTTGGGTGGGTGCTTTGATTGATGTTGCTGCCCGGCTATGCATGCACTACACACACGATCTTTCTCAAAAGAGACATTGGTTAGTCCAAGGATGTGATTTCCCTTTAAGATATCTTGAAGATTTCTCATGCCGACGTGGGCTAGCCGGCGATGCCATAGCCACCCCTTGTCGGCCTTGGCCATTAGACAAGTTGCATGGAATTTGCTCTCTTTCGAGAAATCAACCGTGTAAAGGTTGCCATCAAACTCTCCAACAAAAGCCACTTCGAGATTATCTCTCTTAAAGACTTTCACGTCCGTTAGTACAAAGAGTGTGTCATAACTAACAGAAGCCAATTGGCGAACAAAAAGCAAATGGTATTTAAGGGCTTGGACAAGCATGACATTTGTAAGAGACCCGAGTACCTGTCCTTTTGATCCTCCACCAAACATAATGCTCATAAATGGTTGAATAGCTTCCATGAAATCGTAGAGCAACTTGCTATCTCCGGTCATATGATTGGTACATCCACTGTCAATCACCCATTTTACTCCACTGGAGAAAGCAACCTACACACAATTATGACTTGGTTAGAGGCACCCATTTTGCAATGGGACCTCTCAGGTTAGTCATAAGGGTCTTAGGGACCCAAATAGCATAAAACCGGAATGCATTTCGAGGACTAACAAACTTTGCATAAACCTCTCCATCCTTAGTCTTACGAAGTACATAGGATGGAGGCATGAACTCTTTTGGCTTTTTGAGAGTGGGCATGCCCCTTGTGGCCTTCCCACTAACAACCTTACATTTTTCCTTGTTGCCCTTCTCGTACAAAAGTTTCTTTTAGAGGGGTGGTGCACTTTTGAGAGGACGTCTTCTTCTTGCTTGTGCTTGGGTCAAACCCGAGCCCCTCTTTGGCAAACACCTCATTGTGTTGGCTCAACACCTCATTAAGGTTCTTTTTCCCTTGAGCCCTTTCTCGATTTGAGCCTTGAGAAAGCGATTCTCCTCAAGAATAGATGATAGATCACTACTAGAGTTAGTAGTACAAGCATCAACATTGATAATAGGAGAAGAGTAAGCCTTGGATAGAGGTTCAAGATAAGTAAGCTTGAGTGTCTCAAAACACTTTGTAAGAAGGGTGAGCTCTTGTTCCTTAATCTTGAGGGACATGGATATGAGCTCACAATCCTTAGAGAGAGAAGCATTAGACTTCACAAGCTTACTTTTATCATTCATCAACTCTTCGCAAGAGTCAATAACCTTTTTCAAGGAGGCAAGATATTTAGTATGAACATCAATGTTTGCACCAATTTTCAAGCATAGTTCATCATTTTGTGCTTCCTCATATTGGACTTTCCGCTCAAGGATTTCATATTTTTCCTTTTCCTCGGTGACTAGGGTTTCGAGTTCCTTAATGGTGATGGTGTTCTTACTCACCATCTCCATAAGCATACGAAACATAGTGAGATTCTTTCCTTTGAGGGAGCACATGAACTTATTTAGTTTAGCAAGCATAGGATCATCTATATCATCATCCTCATGACTATCCTCCGCATCAAGATACTCGTCACTAGGAGTAGAAGGAGTGAAAAGTGGAGGATTTGATCATGGAGTTACCTTGACCTTGTCGAGAGAGCTTTGGTCTTTTCCATCTTCTACCACGGCCTTTGCCATTAGGTACTTGTGAGCGTTGCCCTTGTAGTCCTTCATATAGTTGTAGGTGACAACATCACCATTCTTGTTGACTAGCCTCAACATGTTTTGAGAATCTTGAGCAACTCCGGCAACACCACTAACATCATCCAGATCAGATTCTTCTTGAGCAACCACTGCTTTCCCATCTCTCTTCTTGAGCTTGGAGTTCAAAGGATTTGGCAACTTCTTCTTGGGAAATGTCTTGGGAAACCTTGATTTATCTTCTCTCTTCTCATAAGGACACTCATTGGAGAAGTGATTGGTTTCTTCACAGTTATAGCATTTTCACACTTTCTTCTTCTTCTGGAATCTTCCTTTGAATTTTCCCGTGCTAAACTTCTTGACAAAGAGAGCCATGTCTTCATATGAAGGGCCCTCATCGCATTCAACCTCATCACCATCTTCAGCATCATCATCATCTTCTTCTTCACTTTGCTCATCTTCACATACATGCTTGGCCTTCAATGCAAGATTGATCTTTGATGTTGGAGTACCATGCATGGCAAGATGTTTTGTAGCATTTTCCTTCGACTCTTCAAATAGTTGTAAGGTGGATATGATGTCATTTGTAGTCATTTCCTTGAAGGCATGGTGTTGTTTATGTCCACACCATTTGGTGGTGATATGGGGCAAGAGCATGAAGCAACTTGTCCACAAGAAATCGATTAGTCATGTTGAATCCATCTTGTGTCTTGTCACACTCACACGACTCAATGTCAGTGGTGAGAGTCATGAGACGCTCAAGGAGTTGATTGGGAGTTCCACCTTTCTCGATACAAAAGTTTTGCAATTGCCCCTCGTCAATTTCATATTGAGCACTCCGGAGGGTGGAGGTACCGGTCTTGGATCTTATAATACTTTCCCATAGTTCCTTGGCACTTGTGATGTGTATGAGAGGTCTCCTTTGCTTTTCAACCATACCCCTCCTTATACACATGGTTGCAGTGTCACTGAGATTCTTCTCATAAATTTCTCTTGGTGTAGGATTCTTTGGGTCAACCACATGGTAACCATACTCCAAGATCTCCAGCATCTCATCGTTTCCATATCGAAGATGATCCTGCATAGCAACTCTCCACAAGGCAAAATCGGAAGTGGCATCAAGTAAAGGAGGTTTGCCTTGAGGGTTATATTTTGGTTTCTCAACTTGGGGTCTTGCATAAAGCCAAGGAACACTGGAGTGATCATTGTTAGGAGGTTGTTGACCAAGTGATGGAGTAGGCATAGTTGTCCTCGAAGCCGCACCGCCAGAAAGTGGTGCAAGCACCATGGACAATGTGGCTAGTCTTATTTGGACCAAGGCCTCAAGAGAAGCATCATGCTCCTATTTTTGCTTAGCAAGGGCCCGTTCCGGATCCTCGGAAGTAAAGGACTTGACTTCTAAAGAAGCCTCGCCTTTATCCTTCAGATCTGTAACAAGGGGAGTCCCATCAGGGTTCATCTTGCTCTAGGGCGGTTAAGCCACAAGAATAGAGCATGAGGCTCTGATACCAATTGAAAGGATCGAGATGGACCTAGAGGGGGTGAATAGGTACAATTACAAATTTTAATTATTACTTAGCAATTTTAGGCAATAATGTGGAATATGAAGATGAGCCTAACAATTGCAAGTGTAGTACTAAGAGCTAAGCAGGACAAACAAGTAGCACAAGTATGTAAGCAAGCAAGCACAATATGATAAAAGTAAGTGCTAAGAGACAAGTAACCACAAGTAGAGAGTTAGGGTTAGGAATAACCGCAACACCGGGAGACGAGGATGTATGCCGATGTTCACTTCCTTGGAGGGAAGCTACATCACCGGTCGAGAGGTGGATGTTACCACGAAGGCACACCAATGCCACGAAGGCTCACCCTATTCTCCCTTTGAGACAACACCACGAAGGTGTTTCTCAACCACTAGTGGTAGGCATTGGGGTGGTCTCCAAACCCTTACAAACTTTTCGGGGGTAATCACAATGGTCGATTCCTCCCCGAAAGACTCCTACCGCCTAGGAGTCTCCAACCTCCAAGAGTAACAAGATCCAAAGGGAAAAAGATCAAGACTTGCTCAAATCACGATTTGCTTCAGTCACAAGAAGGAGAGGAAGAAGATATTGTTGGGAACATAGTAATTTCAAAAAAAATCCTACGCACACGCAAGATCATGGTGATGCATAGCAACGAGAGGGGAGATTATCGTCTACGTACCCTCGTAGACCGTAAGCGGAAGCATTATGAGAACGCGGTTGATGTAGTTGTACGTCTTCACGATCCGACCGATCCAAGTACCGAACGTACGACACCTCCGAGTTCAGCACACGTTCAGCTTGATGACGTCCACGAACTCCGATCCAGCAGAGCTTCGAGGGAGAGTGCTGTCAGCACGACGGCATGATGATGGTGATGATGATGCTACCGACGCAGGGCTTTGCCTAAGCACCACTACGATATGACCGAGGTGGATTATGTTGGAGGGGGGCAGCGCACACGGCTGGGAGAGATCAACAGATCAACTTGTGTGTCTAGAGGTGTCCCCCTGCCCCCATATATAAAGGAGCAAGGGGGAGGCCGGCCGGCCCCTGTAGGTGCGCCAGGAGGAGGAGTCCTCCTTTTAGTAGGAGTAGGACTCCCGTCTTTCCTACTCCTACTAGGAGGGGAAAAGGAAGGGGGAGAGGGAGAAGGAAAGGCCCCCCCTCTCCTAGTCCAATTCGGACCAGAGGGGGAGGGGCGCGCGGCCTGCCCTAGGCCAGCCCTCTCTCTCTCCACTAAGGCCCATAAGGCCCACTATTTCTCCCGGGGGGTTCCGGTAACCCTCCGGCACTCCAGTTTCTCTGAAACCACCCGGAACACTTCCGGTGTCCGAATATAGTGGTCCAATATATCGATCTTTACGTCTCGGCCATTTTGAGACTCCTTGTCATGTCCGTGATCATATCCGAGACTCTGAACTACCTTCGGTACATCAAAACACAAAAACTCATAATACCGATCGTCACCGAACTTTAAGCGTGCGGACCCTACAGGTTCGAGAACTATGTAGACATGACCGAGACACGTCTCCGGTCAATAACCAATAGTGGAACCTGGATGCTCATATTCTCTCCCACATGTTCTACGAAGATCTTTATCGGTCAAACCGCATAACAACATACGTTGTTCCCTTTGTCATCGGTATGTTACTTGCCCGAGAATCGATCGTTGGTATCTCAATACCTAGTTCAATCTCGTTACCGGCAAGTCTCTTTACTCGTTATGTAATACATCATCTCGCAACTAACTCATTAGTTACAATGCTTGCAAGGCTTATAGTGATGTGCATTACCGAGTGGGCCCAGAGATACATCTCCGACAATCGGAGTGACAAATCCTAATCTTGATCTATGCCAACTCAACAAGTACCATCAGAGACACCTGTAGAGCACCTTTATAATCACCCAGTTATGTTGTGACGTTTGGTAGCACACAAAGTGTTCCTCCGGTAATCGGGAGTTGCATAATCTCATAGTCATAGGAACATGTATAAATCATGAAGAAAGCAATAGCAGTAAACTAAAACGATCAAGTGATAAGCTAACGGAAAGGGTCAAGTCAGTCACATCATTGTCTAGTGATGTGATCCCGTTAATCAAGTGACAACTCATGTCTATGGCTAGGAAACTTAACCATCTTTGATTCAACGAGCTAGTCAAGTAGAGGCATGCTAGTGACACTCTGTTTGTCTATGTATTCCCACATGTACTAAGTTTCTAGTTAATACAATTCTAGCATGAATAATAAACATTTATCATGATATAAGGAAATAAATAATAACTTTATTATTGCCTGTAGGGCATATGTCCTTCAGTCTCCCACTTGCACTAGAGTCAATAATCTAGTTCACATCTTTATGTGATTAGTTCACATCTCCATGTGACTAATACCCAAAGGGTTTACTAGAGTCAATAATCTCATTCACATCGCTATGTGATTAACACCCAAAGAGTGATCATGTTTTGCTTGTGATAGAAGTTTAGTCTACGGGTCAGCAACATTCAGATCTGTATGTATTTCGCAAATTTCTATGTCTACAATGTTGTGCACGGCGCTACTCTAGCTAATTGCTCCCACTTTCAATATGTATCCAGATCGAGACTTAGAGTCATCTAGATCGATGTAAAAAGCTTGCATCGACGTAACTCTTTACGACGAACTCTTTTATCACCTCCATAACCGAGAAATATTTCCTTAGTCCTCTAAGGATAATTTTGACCGTTGTCCAATAATCTACTCCTAGATCACTATTGTACTCCCTTGCCAGAATCATGCTAAGGTATATAATAGGACTGGTAAATAGCACAACATACTTTATAGAACCTATGACTGAGGCATAGGGAATGACTTTTCATTCTCTTTCTATTTTCTGCTGTGGTCGGGTTTGAGTCTTTACTCAACTTCACACCTTACAACACAGGCAAGAACTCCTTTGACTGTTCCATTTTGAACTACTTCAAAATCTTGTCAAGGTATGTACTCATTGAAAAAACTTATCAAGCGTCTTGATCTATCTCTATAGATCTTGATGCTCAATGTGTAAGCAGCTTCATCGAGGTCTTTCTTTGAAAAACTCTTTTCAAACACTCCTTTATGCTTTCCAGAAAATTCTACATTATTTCCGATCAACAATATGTCATTCACATATACTTATCGGAAATGTTGTAGTGCTCCCACTCACTTTCTTGTAAATACAGGCTTCATCGCAAGTCTGTACAAAACCATATGCTTTGATCACTTTATCAAAGCATATATTCCAACTCCGAGATGCTTGCATTAGTCCATAGATGGAACACTGGAGCTTGCTCACTTTGTTAGCACCTTTAGGATCGAAAAAACCTTTTGGTTGCATCATATACAACTCTTCTTTTAAGAAATCCATGAAGGAATACAGTTTTGACATGCATTTGCCAGATTTCATAAAATACGGCAATTGCTAACATGATTCGGACATACTTTTAAGCATCAATACGAGTGAGAAAATCTCATCATAGTCAACACCTTGAACTTGTCGAAAACATTTTGCGACAATTCGAGCTTTGTAGATAGTAACACTACTATCAGTGTCCGTCTTCCTCTTGAAGATCCATTTATTCTTAATGACTCACCGATCATCGGGCAAGTCAATCAAAGTCCATACTTTGTTCTCATACATGGATCCCATCTCAGATTTCATGGCCTCAAGCCATTTCGCGGAATCTGGGCTCATCATCGCTTCCTCATAGTTCATAGGTTCATCATGGTCAAGTAACATGACATCCAAAATAGGATTACCGTACCACTCTGGTGTGCATCTCACTCTGGTTGACCTACGAGGTTTGGTAGTAACTTGATCTGAAGTTACATGATCATCATCATTAGCTTCCTCACTAATTGGTGTAGGAGTCACACGAACAGATTTCTGTGATGAACTACTTTCCAATAAGGGGGCAGGTACAATTACCTCATCAAGTTCTACTTTCCTCCCACTCACTTCTTTCGAGAGAAACTCCTTCTCTAGAAAGGATCCATTCTTAGCAACGAATGTCTTGCCTTCGGATCTGTGATAGAAGGTGTACCCAACTGTCTCCTTTGGGTATCCTATGAAGACACATTTCTCCGATTTGGGTTTGAGCTTATTAGGATGAAACTTTTTCACATAAGCATCGCAACCCCAAACTTTAAGAAATGACAACTTTGGTTTCTTGCCAAACCACAGTTCATATGGCGTCGTCTCAACGGATTTAGATGGTGCCCTATTTAACGTGAATGCAGCTGTCTCTAATGCATAACCCCAAAACAATAGTGGTAAATTGGTAAGAGACATCATAGATTGCACCATATCTAATAAAGTATGGTCACGATGTTCGGACACACCATTACGCTGTGGTGTTCCAGGTGGCGTGAGATGCAAAACTATTCCGCATTGTTTCAAATGAAGACCAAACTCGTAACTCAAATATTCTCCTCCATGATCAGATCGTAGAAACTTTATTTTCTTGTTACGATGATTCTCCACTTCACTCTAAAATTATTTGAACTTTTCAAATGTTTCAGATTTATGTTTCATCAAGAAGATATACCCATATCTTGCTCAAATCATCTGTGAAGGTCAGAAAATAACGATACCTGCCGCGAGCCTCAACACTCATCGAACTGCATAGATAAGTATGTATTATTTCCAACAAGTCTGTTGCTCGCTCTATTGTTCCGGAGAACGGAGTCTCAGTTATCTTGTCCATGAGGCATGGTTCACAAGCATCAACTGATTCATAATCAAGTGATTCCAAAAACCCATCAACATGGATTTTCTTCATGCGCTTTACACCAATATGACCTAAACGGCGGTGCCACAAATAAGTTGCACTATCATTATTAACTTTGCATCTTTTGGCTTCAATATTATGAATATGTGTATCACTACGATCGAGATTCGATCAAGCATTCACCTTGGGTGTATGACCATCGAAGGTTTTATTCATGTAAACAGAACAACAATTATTCTCTAACTTTAAATGAATAATCGTATTGCAATAAACATGATCAAATCATATTCATGCTTAACGCAAACACAAAATAACATTTATTTAGGTTCAACACTAATCCTGAAAGTATAGGGAGTGTGCGATGATGATCATATCAATCTTGGAACCACTACCAACACACATTGTCACTTCACCCTTAACTAGTCTCTGTTCATTCTGCAACTCCTGTTTCGAGTTACTAATCTCAGCAACTGAACTAGTATCAAATACTGAGGGGTTGCTATAAACACTAGCAAAGTACACATCAATAACATGTATATCAAATATACCTTTGTTCACTTTGCCATCCTTCTTATCCGCCAAATACTTGGGGAAGTTCTGCTTCTAGTGACCAGTCCCTTTAAAGTAGAAGCACTTAGTCTCAGGCTTAGGTCTAGACTTGGGCTTCTTCACTTGAGCAGCAACTTGCTTGCCATTCTTCTTGAAGTTCCCCTTCTTCCCTTTGCCCTTTTCTCGAAACTAGTGGTCTTGTCAACCATCAACACTTGATGCTTTTCTTGATTTCTACCTTCGTCGATTTCAGCATCACGAAGAGCTTGGGAATCGTTTCCGTGATCCCTTGCATATTATAGTTCATCATGAAGTTCCAGTAACTTGGTGATAGTGACTAGAGAACTCTGTAAATCACTATCTTATCTAGAAGATTAACTCCCACTTGATTCAAGTAACTGTAGTACTCAGAACTTCTGAGCACATGCTCACTAGCTGAGATATTCTCCTCCATCTTATAGGCAAAGTGCTTGTCCAAGGTCTCATACCTTTCGACATGGGCATGAGTCTGAAATACTAATTTCAACTCTTGGAACATCTCATATGGTCTGTGGCGTTCAAAACGTCTTTGAAGCCCCGATTCTAAGCCGTTAAGCATGGTGCACTAACCTATCAAGTAGTCATGATATTGAGCTTGCCAAACGTTCATAACATCTGCATTTGCTCCTGCAATCGGTCTGCAACCTAGCGGTGCATCAAGTACATAATTCTTCTATGCAGCACTGAGGATAATCCTCAGATCACGGATCCAATCTGCATCATTGCTACTAACATTTTTCAAGTTAGTTTTTCTCTACGAACATATCAAAATAAACGGGGAGCTACATCGCGAGCTATTGATCTACAACATAGTTATGCAAATACTATCAGGACTAAGTTCATGATAAATTAAAGTTCAATTAATCATATTACTTAAGAACTCCCACTTAGATAGACATCCCTCTAGTCATCTAAATGATCACGTGATCCAAATTAACTAAACCATGTTCGATCATCATGTGAGATGGAGTAGTTTTCAATGGTGGACATCACTATGTTGATCATATCTACTATATGATTCACGCTCGACCTTTCGGTCTCCAATGTTCCGAGGCCATACCTGCATATGCTAGGCTCGTCAAGTTTAACCCGAGTATTTCCGCGTGTGCAAAACTGGCTTGCACCCATTGTATGTGAACGTAGAGCTTATCACACTGGATCATCATGTGGTGTCTCGGCACGACGAACTTTGGCAACGGTGCATACTCTGGGAGAACACTTGTACCTTGAAATTTAGTGAGAGATCATCTTAAAATGCTACCCTCAATCAAGTAGAATAAGATGCATAAGGGATAAACATCACATGCAATCAAAATATGTGACATGATATGGCCATGATCATCTTGCGGCTTTGATCTCCATCTCCAAAGTACCGTCATGATCTCTATCGTCACCGGCATGACACCATGATCTGCATCATCTTGATCTCTATCAATGTGTCGTCACATGGTCGTCTCGCCAACTATTGCTTTCGCAACTATTGCTATCGCATAGCGGTAAAGTAAAGCAATTCTATGACGATTGCATCTTATGCAATAAAGAGACAACCATAAGGCTTCAGCCAGTTGCCGGTAACTTTAACAAAACATGACCATCTCATACAACAATTTATATCTCATCATGTCTTAACCATATTACATCCCAACATGCCCTGCAAAAACAAGTTAGATGTCCTCTACTTAGTTGTTGCAAATTTTACATGGCTGCTACGGGCTGAGCAAGAACCGTTCTTACCTACGCATCAAAAACTGCAACGTGGTATAGTGATTGCTTTTTGATCTTTAGAAAGAACCCTATTCATTGAATCCGATTCAACTAAAGCTGGAGAAACAGACACCAACTAGCCACCTGTGTGCGAAGCACGTCGGTAGAACCAGTCTCGCGTAATCGTACGCGTAATGTCGGTCTGAGCTGCTTCATCCAACAATGCCACTGAATCAAGAATCAACTAGTGACGGCAAGAAATATGTATATACCCACGCCCACAACTCCTTTGTGTTCTACTCATGCATATAACATCTACGCATAAACCTGGCTCGGATGCCACTGTTGGGGAACGTAGTAATTTCAAAAAAAAATCCTACGCACACGCAAGATCATGGTGATGCATAGCAAAGAGAGGGGAGAGTATCATCTACGTACCCTCGTAGACCGTAAGTGGAAGCGTTATGAGAACGCGGTTGATGTAGTTGTACGTCTTCACGATCCGACCAATCCAAGTACCGAACGTACGGCACCTCCGAGTTCAGCACACGTTCAGCTCGGTGACGTCCCACGAACTCCGATCCAGCAGAGCTTCGAGGGAGAGTTCTGTCAGCACGATGGCATGATGACGGTGATGATGATGCTACAGACGCAGGGATTCGCCTAAGCACCGCTATGATAGGTGGATTATGGTGCAGGGGGGCACCGCACACGGCTGAGAGAGATCAACAGATCAACTTCTGTGTCTAGAGGTGCCCCCTACCCCCGTATATAAAGGAGCAAGGGGGGAGGCCGGCCGGCCCCTGTAGGCGCACTAGGAGGAAAGGAAGGGGAGACGGAGAAGGAAAGGGGGCGCCGCCCCCCCCTCTCCTAGTCCAATTCGGACCAGAGGGGGAGAGGAGTGCGGCCTACCCTAGGCCAGCCCTATCTCTCTCCACTAAGGCCCATAAGGCCCACTATTTCTCTCGAGGGGTTCCGATAACCCTCCGGCACTCCGAATTTCTCCGAAACCACCCGGAACACTTCCGGGAACCGAATATAGTCGTCCAATGTATCGATCCTTACATCTCGACCATTTCGAGACTCCTCGTCATGCCCGTAATCATATCCGGGACTCCGAACTACCTTCGGTACATCAAAACACAAAAAATCATAATACTGATCGTCACCGAACTTTAAGCATGCGGACCCTACGGGTTCGAGAACTATGTAGACATGACTGAGACATGTCTCCGGTGAATAAACAATAGCGCAACTTGGATTCTCATATTGGGTCCCAAATATTCTACGAAGATCTTTATCGGTTAAACCGCATAACTGTTGGAAATATGCCCTAGAGGCAATAATAAATTGGTTATTATTATATTTCCTTGTTCATGATAATCGTTTATTATCCATTCTAGAATTGTATTGATAGGAAACTCAGATACATGTGTGGATATATAGACAACACCATGTCCCTAGTAAGCCTCTAGTTAACTAGCTCGTTGATCAATAGATGGTTATGGTTTCCTGACCATGGACATTGGATGTCGTTAATAACGGGATCACATCATTAGGAGAATGATGTGATGGACAAGACCCAATCCTAAGCCTAGCACAAGATCATGTAGTTCGTATGCTAAAGCTTTTCTAATGTCAAGTATCATTTCCTTAGACCATGAGATTGTGCAACTCCCGGATACCGTAGGAGTGCTTTGGGTGTGCCAAACGTCACAACGTAACTGGGTGGCTATAAAGGTACACTACAGGTATCTCCGAAAGTGTCTGTTGGGTTGGCACGAATCGAGACTGGGATTTGTCACTCCGTGTAAACGGAGAGGTATCTCTGGGCCCACTCGGTAGGACATCATCAAAATGTGCACAATGTGATCAAGGAGTTGATCACGGGATGATGTGTTACGGAACGAGTAAAGAGACTTGCCGGTAACGAGATTGAACAAGGTATCGGGATACCGACGATCGAATCTCGGGCAAGTATCGTACCGCTAGACAAAGGGAATTGCATACGGGATTGATTGAATCCTCGACATCGTGGTTCATCCGATGAGATCATCGTGGAACATGCGGGAGCCAACATGGGTATCCAGATCCCACTGTTGGTTATTGACCGAAGAGTTATCTCGGTCATGTCTGCATGGTTCCCGAACTCGTAGGGTCTACACACTTAAGGTTCGATGACGCTAGGGTTATAGGGAATAGATATACATGGTTACCGAATGTTGTTCGGAGTCCCGGATGAGATCCCGGACATCACGAGGAGTTCCGGAATGGTCCGGAGGTAAAGATTTATATATGGGAAGTCATCATACGGTCACCGGAATAATTCGGGGGTTACCGGTATTGTACCGGGACCACCGGAGGGGTTCCAGGGGTCCACCGGGACGGTCCACCTGCCCCGGAGGGCCCTATGGGCTGTATATGGAGAGGGACCAGCCCCTTAGTGGGCTGGGCGCCTCCCCCCTTAGGGCCCATGCGCCTAGGGTTTGGGGGAACCCTAAAGGGGGGGCGCCCCCCTTGCCTTGGGGGGCAAGGCAACCCCCCTTGGCCACCGCCCCCTCCTCAGATTGGATCTGAGGGGGCCGGCCCCCCTCTCCCTTGCCCCTATATATATGTGGGGGTGGGAGGGCACCCGCACCCAAGTATTGACGCAGCCCTCCCCCTCTCCCAAGTTCTCTTCTTCTCCCGCGGTGCTTGGCGAAGCCCTGCAGGATTGCCACACTCCTCCTTCACCACCACATTGTCGTGCTGCTGCTGGATGGAGTCTTCCCCAACCTCTCCTTCTCCCCTTGCTAGATCAAGGCGTAGGAGACGTCACCGGGCTGTACGTGTGTTGAACACGGAGGTGTCGTCCGTTCGGCTCTAGGATCATCGGTGATTTGGATCACGACGAGTACGACTCCATCAACCCCGTTAACTTGAATGCTTCCGCTTAGCGATCTACAAGGGTATGTAGATGCACTCTCCTTCCCCTTGTTGCTAGATTACTCCATAGATTGATCTTGGTGATGCATAGAAAATTTTGAATTTCTGCTACGTTCCCCAACAGTGGTATCAGAGCTAGGTCTATGCGTAGTTTCTATGCACGAGTAGAACACAAAGTAGTTGTGGGCGTCGATTTTGTCAATTTACTTGCCGTTACTAGTCTTATCTTGATTCGGCGGCATTGTGGGATGAAGCGGCCCGGACCAACCTTACACGTACGCTTACGTGAGACCGGTTCCACCGACTGACATGCACTAGTTACATAAGGTGGCTGGCGGGTGTCTGTCTCTCCCACTTTAGTCGGATTGGATTCAATGAACATGGTCCTTATGAAGGGTAAATAGAAATTGGCAATTCACGTTGTGGTTTTGGCGTAGGTAAGAAACGTTCTTGCTAGCAACCTATAGCAGCCACGTAAAAAACTTGCAACAACAATTAGAGGACGTCTAACTTGTTTTTGCAGCATATGCCTTTTGATGTGATATGGCCAAAAGGATGTGATGAATGATATATGTGATGTATGAGATTGATCATGTTCTTGTAATAGGAATCACGACTTGCATGTCGATGAGTATGACAACCGGCAGGAGCCATAGGAGTTGTCTTAATTTATTTATGACCTGCGTGTCAACATAAACGTCATGTAATTACTTTACTTTATTGCTAAAGCGGTAGCCATAGTAGTAGAAGTAATAGATGACGAGACAACTTCAAGAAGACACGATGATGGAGATCATGGTGTCATGCCGGTGACAACGATGATCATGGAGCCCCGAAGATGGAGATCAAGAGGAGCAAAATGATATTGGCCATATCATGTCACTATTTGATTGCATGTCATGTTTATCATGTTTATACATCTTATTTGCTTAGAACGACGGTAGTAAATAAGATGATCCCTCATTAAAATTTCAAGAAAGTGTTCCCCCTAACTGTGCACCGTTGCAAAAGTTCGTCGTTTCGAAGCACCACGTAATGATCGGGTGTGATAGATTCTTACGTTCGAATACAACGGGTGTTGACGAGCCTAGCATGTACAGACATGGCCTCGGAACACATGCAAAACACTTAGGTTGACTTGACGAGCCTAGCATGTACAGACATGGCCTCGGAACACAAGAGACCGAAAGGTCGAGCATGAGTCGTATGGTAGATACGATCAACATGAAGATGTTCACCGATGTTGACTAGTCCGTCTCACGTGATGACCGGACACGGCCTAGTTGACTCGGATCATGTAATCACTTAGATGACTAGAGGGATGTCTATCTGAGTGGGAGTTCATAAGATGAACTTAATTATCATGAACATAGTCAAAAGGTCTTCGCAAATTATGTCGTAGCTCGCGCTTCAGTTCTACTGTTTAGATATGTTCCTAGAGAAAATGTAGTTGAAAGTTGATAGTAGCAATTATGCGGACTAGGTCTGTAAACTAAGGATTGTCCTCATTGCTTCATAGAAGGCTTATGTCCTTAATGCACCGCTCAGTGTGCTGAACCTCGAGCGTCGTCTGTGGATGTTGCGAACATCTGACATACACATTTTGATAACTACGTGATAGTTCAGTTAAACGGTTTAGAGTTGAGGCACCGAAGACGTTTTGAAACATCGCGAAACATATGAGATGTTTCGAGGGCTGAAATTGGGATTTCAGGCTCGTGCCCACGTCAAGAGGTATAAGACCTCCGACAATTTTCTTAGCCTGCAAACTAAGGGAGGAAAGCTCAATTGTTGAGCTTGTGCTCAGATTGTCTGAGTACAACAATCATTTGAATCGAGTGGGAGTTGATCTTCCAGATGAGATAGTGATGTTTCTCCGAAGTCATTACCACCAAGATGCTAGAGCTTCGTGATGAACTATAATATATCAGGGACATATATGATGATCCTTGAGATATTCGCGATGTTTGACACCACAAAAGTAGAAATCAAGAAGGAGCATCAATTGTTGATGGTTGGTGAAACCACTAGTTTCAAGAAGGGCAAGGGCAAGAAGGGATACTTCATGAAACGGCAAATCAGCTGCTGCTCTAGTGAAGAAACCCAAGGTTGAACCCATACCCGAGACTAAGTGCTTCTGTAATAAGGGGAACAGCCACTGGAGCAGAATTACCCTAGATACTTGGTAGATGAGAAGCCTGGCAAGGTCGATAGAAGTATATTGGATATACATTGTGTTAATGTGTACTTTACTAGTACTCCTAGTAGCACCATGGTATTAGATACCGGTTCGGTTGCTAAGTGTTAGTAAACTCGAAATAAAAGGTTGCGGAGTAAACGGACACTAGCTAAAGGTGAGCTGGCGATATGTGTTGGAAGTTTTTCCAAGCTCGATGTGATCAAGCATCGCACGCTCCCTCTACCATCGAGATTGGTGTTTGCGTTGAGCATAGACATGATTGGATTATGTCTATCGCAATACGGTTATTCATTTAAGGAGAATAATGGTTACTCTGTTTATTTGAATAATACCTTCAATGGTCTTGCACCTAAAATGAATGGTTTATTGAATCTCGATCGTAGTGATACACATGTTCATGCAAAAAGATATAAGATAATGATAGTACCACCTACTTGTGGCACTGCCACGTAAGTCATATCGGTATAAAACGCATGAAGAAGCTCCATGTTGATGGATCTTTGGGCTCACTCGTTTTTGAAAAGATTGAGACATGCGAACCATGTCTATTGGTGTATGTGCATGAAGAAACTCCATGCAAATGGACCGTTTGGACTCACTTGACTTTGAATCACTTGAGACATGCAAATCATACCACATGGGCAAGATGACTGAAAGCCTCGTTTTCAGTAAAATGGAACTAGAAAACAACTTGTTGGAAGTAATACATTTTGATGTGTGCAGTCCAATGAGTGCTGAGGCGTGTAGTGGATATCGTTATGTTCTTACTTCACAGATGATTTGAGTAGATGTTGAGTACATTTACTTGATGAATCACGAGTCTGAATTATTGAAAGGTTCAAGTAATTTCAGGGTGAAGTTGAAAGATCGTCGTGACAAGAGGATAAAATATATATGATATGATCATAGAAATGAATATCTGAATTACGAGTTTGGCACAGAATTAAGACGTTGTGGAAATTGTTTCACAACTAATACACCGTGGAACACCATAGTGTGATGGTGTGTCCGAACATCATAACTGCACCCTATTGGATATGATGCATACCATGATGTCTCTTATCGAATTACCATGATAGTTTATGGGTTAGGCATTAGAGACAACCACATTCACTTTAAATAGGGCACCACGTAATTCCGATGAGATGACACCATATGAACTATGGTTTAGAGAAACCTAAGCTGTCATTTCTTAAAAGTTTGGGGCTGCGATGCTTATGTGAAAAGTTTCAGGCTGATAAGCTCGAACCCAAAGCGGATAAATGCATCTTCATAGGACACCCAAAACAGTTGGGTATACCTCCTGTCTCAGATCCAAAAGCAATAAGGGATTGTTTCTAGAATCGGGTCCTTTCTCGAGGAAAAGTTTCTCTCGAAAGAATTGAGTGGAGTAGGGCTGAAAAAAAAGCTCGAAGCTCGTGAGCTAAACGAGTAGCTCATGACTCGGCTCGAATCGACTCGAACTCGAAGAATAACGAGTCGAGTCGAGCTTTAGGTTAAGATCGTTTATAGACCAAGTTAAACGAGCCAATCTTACGAGTACTCGTGTAACTTGTTAGGCTCGGTACAAAAGATCGGCCACTCCCAATATAAAAAAAGATCACCCACTCAGCACCCTATGTCCCAGGCGCACAACACAAGGCCTAGCCGTTGAAGGCCCAACCGCCTAGGAGACTCATGTGTTACAAGGAAATTACTATTGTTTAGTGATATATATGTTTAATATATACATAACAATTTTTATAATGTTTGAGGATTTTATGTTCATATCTTTAACGAGCTTAACAAGCTAAACGAGCCAGCTCGCGAGTTATACGAGTTGAGCCAATCTTGGATTTGAGCTCGTTAATAATAACGAGTCAAGTCGAGCTAGCTCGTTAACGAAACGAGCTCTAGCGAGTCGAGCCGAGCTGGCTCGACTCGGCTCGAATTCCAGCCCTAAGTGGGAGGGTGGTGGAGACTTGATGAGGTTATTGAACCGTCTCTTCAACTAGTGTGTGGCAGGGCACAGGGAGTTGTTCCTGTGGCACCTACACCAATTGAAGTGGAAGCTTATGATAGTGATCATGAAACTTCAGATCAAGTCACTACCAAACCTCGTGGGATGACAAGGATGCGTACTACTTCAGAGTGGTACGTAATCCTGTCTTGGAAGTCATGTTGCTAGACAACAATGAACCTATGAGCTATGGAGAAGCGATGGTGGGCCTGGATTCCAAAATGGCTCGAGGCCATATAATCCGAGAGAGGATCCATATATGAAAACAAAGTGTAGACTTTGGAAGAACTACTTGATGGCCGTAAGGCTGTTAGGTACATATGGATTTTTTAAGGAAGACGGACAATGATGGTAAATATCACCATTAAGAAAGCTCGACTTGTCGTTAAGATGATTTCTGACAAGTTCAAGGAGTTGACTACGATGAGACTTTCTCATTTGTAGCGATGCTAAGAGTCTGTTGGAATTATATTAGCGATTACTGCATTATTTATGAAATCTTGCAGATAGGATGTCAAAACATTGTTTCCTCGATGATTTTCTTGAGGAAAGGTTGTATGTGATACAACCGGAAGGTTTTGTCAATCCTGAAAGATGCTAACAAGTATGCAAAGCTCCAGCAATCCTTCTAAGGACTGGAGTAAGCATCTCGGAGTTGGAATGTATGCTTTGATGAGATGATCAAAGATTTTGGGTGTATACAAAGTTTATATGAAACTTGTATTTCCAAAGAAGTGAGTGGGAGCACTATAGAATTTCTGATGAATATATGTTGTTGAAATATTGTTGATCAGAAATGACGTAGAATTTCTGGAAAGCATATAGGGTTATTTGGAAAGTGTTTTTCAATGGAAAGCCTGGATTGAGCTACTTGAACATTGAGCATCAAGATCTATAAGGATAGATCAAAACGCTTAATGGTACTTTCAAATGAGCACATACCTTGACATGATCTTGAAGGTGTTCAAGATGGATCAGTGAAAGAAGGAGTTCTTGCCTGAGTTGTAAGGTATGAAGTTAAGACTTAAAGCTCGACCATGGCAGAAGAAAGAGGAAGGCCGAAGGTCGTCCCCTATGCTTTTGTCATAGGCTCTATACGGTATGCCATGCTGAGTACCGCACCTGATGTGTGCCTTGCCACATATCTGGCAAGAGGGTACAAAGGTAATCTAGGAGTAGATCACCAGATAGCGGTCTAAATTATCCTGAGAGGAATAAGGATATGTTTCTCGGTTATGGAGGTGATAAAGAGTTCGACGTAAAGTGTTACGTCGATGCAAGCTTAACACCTATCCGGATAGCTCTGAGTAGAGATACCGGATACGTATAATGGAGCAACAATTTAGAATAGCTCCAAGTAGAACAGTTATTTGAAATGGCTCCAAATGTAGCGTAGTAGTTGCATCTACAAGATGACATAGAAATTTGCGAAGTACATACGGATCTGAATGTTGCAGACCCGTTGACTGAAACCTCTCTCACAAGCATAACATGATCAAACCCAGAACTCTTTGGGTGTTAGTCACATGGGGATGTGACCTTGAGTGTTAATCACATATCAATGTGAACTGGATTATTGACTCTAGTGCAAGTGGGAGACTGTTGGAAATATGCCCTAGAGGCAATAATAAATTGGTTATTATTATATTTCCTTGTTCATGATAATCGTTTATTATCCATGCTAGAATTGTATTGATAGGAAACTCAGATACATGTGTGGATATATAGACAGCACCATGTCCCTAGTAAGCCTCTAGTTAACTAGCTCGTTGATCAATAGATGGTTACGGTTTCCTGACCATGGACATTGGATGTCGTTGATAACGGGATCATATCATTAGGAGAATGATGTGATGGACAAGACCCAATCCTAAGCCTAGCACAAGATCATGTAGTTCGTATGCTAAAGCTTTTCTAATGTCAAGTATCATTTCCTTAGACCATGAGATTGTGCAACTCCTGGATACCGTAGGAGTGCTTTGGGTATGCCAAACGTCACAACGTAACTGGGTGGCTATAAAGGTACACTATAGGTATCTCCGAAAGTGTCTGTTGGGTTGGCATGAATCGAGACTGGGATTTGTCACTCCGTGTAAACGGAGAGGTATCTCTGGGCCCACTCGGTAGGACATCATCAAAATGTGCACAATGTGATCAAGGAGTTGATCACGGGATGATGTGTTACGGAACGAGTAAAGAGACTTGCCAGTAACAAGATTGAACAAGGTATCGGGATACCGACGATCGAATCTCGGGCAAGTATCGTACCGCTAGACAAAGGGAATTGCATACGGGATTCATTGAATCCCCGACATCGTGGTTCATCCGATGAGATCATCGTGGAACATGTGGGAGCCAACATGGGTATCTAGATCCCGCTGTTGGTTATTGACCAGAGAGTTATCTCGGTCATGTCTGCATGGTTCCCGAACCCGTAGGGTCTACACACTTAAGGTTCGATGATGCTAGGGTTATAGGGAATAGATATACGTGGTTACCGAATGTTGTTCGGAGTCCCAGATGAGATCCCGGACGTCACGAGGAGTTCCGGAATGGTCCGGAGGTAAAGATTTATATATGGGAAGTCATCATACGGTCACCGGAATAATTCGGGGGTTACCGGTATTGTACCGGGACCACCGGAGGGGTTCCAGGGGTCCATCGGGAGGGTCCACCTGCCCCGGAGGGCCTATGGGCTGTATATGGAGAGGGACCAGCCCCTTAGTGGGCTGGGCGCCTCCCCCCTTAGGGCCCATACGCCTAGGGTTTGGGGGAACCCTAAAGGGGGGGCGCCCCTCTTGCCTTGGGGGGCAAGGCAACCCCCCTTGGCCGCTGCCCCCTCCTCAGATTGGATCTGAGGGGGCCGGCCCCCTCTCCCTTGCCCCTATATATATGTGGGGGTGGGAGGGCAGCCGCACCCAAGTCTTGGCGCAGCCCTCCCCCTCTCCCAAGTTCTCCTCTTCTCCCGCGGTGCTTGGCGAAGCCCTGCAGGATTGCCACGCTCCTCCTTCACCACCACGCCGTCGTGCTGCTGCTGGATGGAGTCTTCCCCAACCTCTCCTTCTCCCCTTGCTGGATCAAGGCGTAGGAGACGTCACCGGGCTGTACATGTGTTGAACACGGAGGTGCCGTCCGTTCGGCACTAGGATCATCGGTGATTTGGATCATGACGAGTACGACTCCATCAACCCCGTTCACTTGAACGCTTCCGCTTAGCGATCTACAAGGGTATGTAGATGCACTCTCCTTCCCCTCATTGCTAGATTACTCCATAGTTGATCTTGGTGATGCGTAGAAAATTTTGAATTTCTGCTACGTTCCCCAACAATGGTATCAGAGCTAGGTCTATGCGTAGTTTCTATGCATGAGTAGAACACAAAGTAGTTGTGGGCGTCGATTTTGTCAATTTACTTGCCGTTACTAGTCTTATATTGATTCGGCGGCATTGTGGGATGAAGCGGCCCGGACCAACCTTACACATACGCTTACGTGAGACCGGTTCCACCGACTGACATGCACTAGTTGCATAAGGTGGCTGGCGGGTGTCTGTCTCTCCCACTTTAGTCGGATCGGATTCGATGAACATGGTCCTTATGAAGGGTAAATAGAAATTGGCAATTCACATTGTGGTTTTGGCGTAGGTAAGAAACGTTCTTGCTAGCAACCTATAGCAGCCACGTAAAAAACTTGCAACAACAATTAGAGGACGTCTAACTTGTTTTTGCAGCATATGCCTTGTGATGTTACTTGCCCGAGATTCGATCGTTGGTATCTCAATACCTAGTTCAATCTCGTTACCGACAAGTCTCTTTACTCATTCTGTAATACATCATCTCGCAACTAACTCATTAGTTACAATGCTTGCAAGGCTTATAGTGGTGTGCATTACCGAGTGGACCCAGAGATACCTCTCCGACAATCGGAGTGACAAATCCTAATCTTGATCTATGCCAACTCAACAAGTACCATCGGAGACACCTGTAGAGCACCTTTATAATCACCCAGTTACGTTGTGACGTTTGGTATCACACAAAGTGTTCCTCCGGTAATCGGGAGTTGCATAATCTCATAGTCATAGGAACATGTATAAGTCATGAAGAAAGCAATAGTAGTAAACTAAAATGATCAAGTGCTAAGCTAACGGAATGGGTCAAGTCAATCACATCATTCTCTAGTGATGTGATCCCGTTAATCAAATGACAACTGATGTCTATGGCTAGGAAACTTAACCATCTTTGATTCAACGAGCTAGTCAAGTAGAGGCATACTAGTGACACTCTATTTGTCTATGTATTCACACATGTACTAAGTTTTCGGTTAATACAATTCTAGCATGAATAATAAACATTTATCGTGATATAAGGAAATAAATAATAACTTTATTATTGCCTCTAGGGCATATTTCCTTCAGATCTTTCTTTTGATTGGAACAACTCTTCGAAACTCTCAAGAATCAAACCGGGATCTAGGATTTAGTGTGTGGGCAAGGGAGATGAAGCACTGGTGTTCTTGAGGCATGTTTGAGTGAAGTGTTCCACCTTATGTCGAAGAGGTAAGGTACTATTGATACCACAAGCAAATTAGAGCCATTTAAGTAGAGATTGACCTGCCCGGATGATCCGCAAGAACATCCAGATGATCTGGCCAGAGTCCGGATGATCTGGCTGAAGGCCCGGATGCAAGTGGAAGTAGCAAAGCTGTGAGGAGCCCGGGTGATTCGGATGCGGGTCGGATGATCTGGCTACATCCACCAAGGTTCTGTAAATATAGGGGCAAGATTACTCGGATGATCCGGGACAGGATCCGGACGATCCGGGCACCGTCCGGATGATTCGGCTTCAACCATCAGTGTTCTATGATGAAGGGCACACATTACCTGGATGATCCGGAACAGGGTCCGAATGATCCGAGTTTAGCCTGGATGATCTGGGGCACAGTCCGGATGATCCAGCAAGGAGTTTGTGTAGAGAATGCGAAGGAGTAGTAGGTTTTGGCTAAGGGGTTTTGCTAGGGATTTTGGTCCTTTGTGAAAAATTACTTGTGAGACAAAATATGAGCAAGCCTTGAACCTATACCTCGGATCCCCTCTTAATAGTGCGGGGTTCCTATTACTCAAGAAATATAAAAGAGCACGATGCTTCGTCTTTGTTTGCTCCTTTCCTCATCGATAATTTTCTCGAGTAATATCTCATATGATGTGACCATGATGCACATTAGAAAAACCAGAGGACTAACGACCTGTGTATATACTTAGCAAACACAGTTAGTCTCCTATATGTAAATTTGTCATCAATATCAAAAATATTATTTAAGAGCAATATTGCACTTTAAGATGCCCAAGGCACCCAAGGTAATATTCGAGGACAACCAAGAGCCTAAGCTTGGGGATGCCCTGGATGGCATCCCCTCTTTCGTCTTCGTTCATCAGTAACTTTACTTGGAGCTATATTTTTATTCACCACATGATATTTGTTTTGCTTAGAGTGTCATTTTATTTTATTTTATTTTGCTTGCTGTTTGAATAAAATACCAAGATCTGAAATTACTAAATGTTAGAGAGTCTTCACATAGTTACATAATTATTCAACTACTCTTTGATCTTCACTTATATCTTTTGGAGTAGTTTTTTGTTTGCTCTAGTGCTTCACTTATATCTTTTTAGAGCATGATAGTAGTTTTATTTTGAAGAAATTGTTGAACTCTCATGCTTCACTTATATCATTTTGAGAGTCTCTAAATAGCATGGTAGCTTGCTTTGGTTGTGAATTTAGTCCTAATATGATAGGCATCCAAGTGGGATATAATAAAAACATTCATATAAAGTGCATTAAATACTATGAGAAGTTTGATTCCTTATGATTGTTTTGAGATATGAAGATGGTGATATTAGAGTCATGGTAGTTGAGTAGTTGTGAATTTGAGAGATACTTGTGATAAAGGTTGTGATTCCCGTAGCATGCACGTATGGTGAACCGTTATGTGATGAAGTCGGAGCATGATTTATTTTTTGATTGTCTTCCTTATGAGTGGCGGTCGGGGACGAGCGATGGTCTTTTCCTACCAATCTATCCCCCTAGGAGCGTGCGCGTAGTACTTTGTTTCGATAACTAATAGATTTTTGCAATAAGCATGTGAGTTCTTTATGACTAATGTTGAGTCCATGGATTATACGCACTCTCACCCTTCCGCCATTGCTAGCCTCTCTAGTACCGTGCAACTTTCGTCGGTACCATAAACCCACCATTTACCTTCCTCAAAATAGCCACCATACCTACCTATTATGGCATTTCCATAGCCATTCCGAGATATATTGCCATGTAACTTTCCACCGTTCCGTTTATTATGACATGCTTCATCATTCTCATATTGCTTTGCATGATCATGTAGTTGACATCGTATTTGTGGCAAAGCCACTGTTCACAATTATTTCATACATGTCACTCTTGATTCATTGCACAACCTGATACACCGCCGGAGGCATTCATATAGAGTTATATTTTGTTCTAAGTATCAAGTTGTAATTCTTGAGTTGTAAGTATATAAAAGTGTGATGGTCATCATTATTAGAGCATTGTCCCATGTGAGGAAAGGATGATGGAGACTATGATTCCCCCACAAGTCGGGATGAGACTCCGGATGAAAAATAATAATAAAAGAATAAAAAGAGGCCATAAAAAAGAGAAGGCCCAAAAAATGAGAGAAAAAGAGAGAACGGGCAATGCTACTATCCTTTTACCACACTTGTGCTTCAAAGTACCACCATGATCTTCATGGTAGAGAGTCTCCTATGTTGTCACTTTCATATACTAGTGGGAATCTTTCATTATAGAACTTGGCTTGTATATTCCAATGATGGGCTTCCTCAAAATGCCCTAGGTATTCGTGAGCAAGCGAGTTGGATGCACACCCACTTAGTTTGTTTTTGAGCTTCCATACACTTATAGCTCTAGTGCATCCATTGCATGGCAATCCCTACTCACTCACATTGATATCTATTGCTCGGCATCTCCATAGCCTGTTGATACGCCTAGTTGATGTGAGACTGTCTTCTCCTTTTTTGTCTTCTCCACAACCACCATTCTATTCCACCTATAGTGCTATATACATGGCTCACGCTCATGTATTGCATGAAGATCAAAAAGGTTTGAGAACATCAAAAGTATGAAACAATTGCTTGGCTTGTCATCGGGGTTGTGCATGATTTAAATATTTTGTGTGATGAAGATAGAGCATAGCCAGACTATATGATTTTGTAGGGATAACTTTCTTTGGCCATGTTATTTTGAGAAGAGATGATTGCTTTGTTAGTATGCTTGAATAACTACTATTTTTATGTCAATATTAAACTTTTGTCTTTAATCTTTTGAATCTGAATATTCTTGCCACAATAAATAAGATTACATTGATAATTATGTTAGGTAGCATTCCACATCAAAAATTCTGTTTTTACCATTTACCTACTAGAGGACAAGCAGGAATTAAGCTTGGGGATGCTTGATACGTCTCCAACATATCTATAATTTTTTATTGTTCCATGCTACTATATTATCATTCTTGGGTGTTTTATATGCATTTATATGGTATTTTATATGATTTTTTGGACTAAACTATTAACCTAGAGCCCAGTGCCAGTTTTCTGTTTTTTCCTTGTTTTGAGTATTGCACAAAAGGAAAACCAAACGGACTCCAATTGACCTGAAAATTCATGGAGATAACTTTTGGACCAGAAGAAGCCCACGGAGTACCGGAGATGGGCTAGAAGAGTCCCGAGGCACACATGAGGGTGGGGGGAGCGCCCAGCCCTACCTCGGGGACCCCCCTGACTTGTTCCCGACTCCAACACCTCTTATATATACCCAAACTTCCAGAAAGAAACCTAGATCAGGAGTTCCGCCGCCGAAAGCCTCTGTAGCCACCAAGAACCAATCTAGACCCGTTCCGGCACCCGGCCAGAGGGGGGAATCCCTCTCCGCTGGCCATCTTCATCATCCCGGCGCTCTCTATGACGAGGAGGGAGTAGTTCACCCTCGGGGCTGAGGGTATGTACCAGTAGCTATGTGTTTGATCTCTCTCTCTCTCTCATGTTCTTGACTCAGCACGATCTTGATGTATCGCGAGCTTTGCTATTATATTGGATCTTATGATGTTTCTCCCCCTCTATCTCCTTGTGATGAATTGAGTTTTCCCTTTGAAGTTATCTTATCGGATTGAGTCTTTAAGGATTTGAGAACACTTGATGTATGTCTTGCAAGTGCTTATCTATGGTGACAATGGGATATTCACGTGATGCACTTTATGTATGTTTTGGTGATCAACTTGCGAGTACGTGACCTTGTGAACTTATGCATAGGGATTGGCACACGTTTTCGTCTTGACTCTGGTAGAAACTTTTGGGCACTCATTGAAGTTCTTTGTGTTGGTTGAATAGATGAATCTGAGATTGTGTGATGCATATCGTATAATCATACCCACGGATACTTGAGGTCACATTGGAGTATCTAGGTGACATTAGGGTTTTGGTTGATTTGTGTCTTAAGGTGTTATTCTAGTACGAACTCTAGGATAGATTGAATGGAAAGAATAGCTTCATGTTATTTTACTACGGACTCTTGAATAGATCGATCAGAAATGATAACTTTGAGGTGGTTTCATACCCTACAATAATCTCTTCGTTTGTTCTCCGCTATTAGTGACTTTGGAGTGACTCTTTGTTGCATGTTGAGGGATAGTTATATGATCCAGTTATGTTATTATTGTTGAGAGAACTTGCACTAGTGAAAGTATGAACTCTAGGCCTTGTTTCCTAGCATTGCAATACCGTTTTCGCTCACTTTTATCATTAGTTACCTTGCTGTTTTTCTATTTTCAGATTACAAAAACCTATATCTACCATCCATATTGCACTTGTATCACCATCTCTTCGCTGAACTAGTGCACCTATACAACTTACCATTGTATTGGTTGCGATGGGGACACAAGCGACTCTTTGTTATTTGGTTGCAGGGTTGTTTGAGAGAGACCATCTTCATCCTACGCCTCCCACGGATTGATAAACCTTAGGTCATCCACTTGAGGGAAATTTGCTACTGTCCTACAAACCTCTACACTTGGAGGCCCAACAACGTCTACAAGAAGAAGGCTGTGTAGTAGACATCATAGGGCTTCGCCTAAGCACCACTACGATATGACCGAGGTGGATTATGGTGGAGGGAGGCACCGCACACGGCTAGAAACTACCAACTTGTGTGTCCTAGGGTGCCCCCTGCCCCCGTATATATAGGAGGAAGGGGAGGCCGGGTGGCCCTTCGGGCGCGCCAGGAGAGGAGGAGTCCTCCTCCTAGTAGGAGTAGAACTCCCTTTCCTAGTCCTACTAGGAGGAGGAAGGGGGAAGGAAGGATAGGGAGAGAAGAGAAGGAAAGGAGGACGGCGCCCCCCCCCCTTCCCTAGTCCAATTCGAACTAGAGGAGAGGGGGCGCGCGGCCCTGCCTTGGCCAACCCTCTCTCTCTCTCTCCACTAAGGCCCATGTTGGCCCATTAGTCCCCCGGGGGGTTCCGATAAATCCCTGGCACTCAAATAATTATCCGGTGACCCTCGTAACTTATGCTTCCACGACTATCACTACCGCTTAGTAATAAAGTAAAGCATTACATCGCGATTGCATTGCATACAATAAAGCGACAACCATATGGCTCCTACCAGTTGCCGATAACTTGGTTACAAAACATGATCATCTCATACAATAAAATCAGCATCATGCCTTGACCATATCACATCACAACATGCCCTGCAAAAACAAGTTAGACGTCCTCTACTTTGTTGTTGCAAGTTTTTACGTGGCTGCTACGGGCTTAAGTAAGAACTCATCTCACCTACGCATCAAAACCACAACGATAGTTCGTCAAATAGACTCCGTTTTAACCTTCTCAAGGACCGGGCGTAGCCACACTCGGTTCAACTAAAGTTGGAGAGACAGTCGCCCGCAAGCCATCTATGTGCAAAGCACATCGAGGGAACCGGTCTCGCATAAGCGTACGCGTAAGGTTGGTCCAGGTCGTCTCGTCCAACAATACCGCTGAACCAAAGTATGACATGCTGGTTGGCGGTATGACTTGTATCGCCCACAACTCACTTGTGTTCTACTCGTGCAAATAACATCAAACCATAAAACCTAGGCTCGGATGCCACTGTTGGGGAACGTAGTAATTTCAAAAAAATTCCTACGCACACGCAAGATCATGGTGATGCATAGCAACGAGAGGGGAGAGTGTTGTCTACGTACCAACGCAGACCGACTGCGGAAGCGATCACACAATGTAGAGGAAGTAGTCGTACGTCTTCTTCCCGATCCGACCGATCCAAGCACCGTTACTCCGGCACCTCCGAGTTCTTAGCACACGTACAGCTCGATGACGATCCCCGGGCTCCGATCCAGCAAAGCTTCGGGGAGGAGTTCCGTTAGCACGACGGCGTGGTGACGATCTTGATGTACTACCGACGCAGGGCTTCGCCTAAGCACTACAACGGTATGATCGAGGTGGAATTTGGTGGCAGGGGGCACCGCACACGGCTAAGGAACGATCTCAAGGATCAACTTTTGTGTCTAGAGGTGCCCCCTGCCCCCGTATATAAAGGATGAAAGGGGGGAGGCTGGCCGGCCAAGCTAGGAGGCGCAGGAGGAGTCCTACTCCTACCGGGAGTAGGACTCCTCCCGCCCAATCCTATTCCTAATAGGATTCCTCAAAGGGGAAGAGAAGAGAGAGGTGGCTGGCCCCTCTCCTAGTCCTAATAGGACTAGGGAGAGGGGGGAGGCGCAGCCCTATGTGGGCTGCCCTCTCACCTTTCCACTAAGTCCCATGTTGGCCCATTTGGCTCCCGGGGGGTTCCGGTAACCCTCCCGGTATTCCAGTAAAATCCCGATTTCACTCGGAACACTTCCGATGTCCAAACATAGGCTTCCAATATATCAATCTTTATGTCTCGACCATTTCGAGACTCCTCGTCATGTCCGTGATCACATCCGGGACTCCGAACTACCTTCGGTACATCAAAATGCATAAACTCATAATAACTGTCATCGTAACGTTAAGCGTGCGGACCCTACGGTTCGAGAACAATGTAGACATGACCGAGACACGTCTCCGGTCAATAACCAATAGCGGGACCTGGATGCCCATATTGGCTCCTACATATTCTACGAAGATCTTTATCGGTCAGACCGCATAACAACATACGTTGTTCCCTTTGTCATCGGTATGTTACTTGCCCGAGATTCGATCGTCGGTATCCAATACCTAGTTCAATCTCGTTACTGGCAAGTCTCTTTACTCGTTCCGTAATACATCATCTCATAACTAACATCTTAGTTATTATGCTTGCAAGGCTTATGTGATGTGTATTACCGAGAGGGCCCAGAGATACCTCTCCGACAATCGGAGTGACAAACCCTAATCTCGAAATACGCCAACCCAACATCCACCATTGGAGACACCTGTAGTACTCCTTTATAATCACCCAGTTACGTTGTGACGTTTGGTAGTACCCAAAGTGTTCCTCCGGTAAACGGGAGTTGCATAATCTCATAGTTATAGGAACATGTATAAGTCATGAAGAAAGCAATAGCAACATACTAAACGATCGGGTGCTAAGCTAATGGAATGGGTCATGTCAATCAGATCATTCAACTAATGATGTGACCCCGTTAATCAAATAACAACTCTTTGTTCATGGTTAGGAAACATAACCATCTTTGATTAACGAGCTAGTCAAGTAGAGGCATACTAGTGACACTCTGTTTGTCTATGTATTCACACATGTATTATGTTTCCGGTTAATACAATTCTAGCATGAATAATAAACATTTATCATGATATAAGGAAATAAATAATAACTTTATTATTGCCTCTAGGGCATATTTCCTTCAGTCTCCCACTTGCACTAGAGTCAATAATCTAGTTCACATCGCCATGTGATTTAACAGCAATAGTTTACATCAGCATGTGATTAACACCCATAGTTCACATCGTCATGTGACCAACACTCAAAGGGTTTACTAGAGTCAGTAATCTAGTTCACATATCTATGTGATTAACACCCAAAGAGTACTAAGGTGTGATCATGTTTTGCTTGTGAGATAATTTTAGTCAACGGGTCTATCACATTCAGATCCGTAAGTATTTTGCAAGTTCTATGTCTACAATGCTCTACACGGAGCTACTCTAGCTAATTGCTCCCACTTTCAATATGTATCCAGATTGAGACTTTAGATTCATCTGGATCAGTGTCAAAAACTTGCATCGACGTAAGCCTTTACGACGAACCTTTTTGTCACGTCCATAATCGAGAAACATATCCTTATTTCACTAAGGATAATTCTGACCGCTATCCAGTGATCTACTCCTAGATCACTATTGTACTCCCTTGCCAAATCAATGCAGGGTATACAATAGATCTGGTATACAGCATGACATACTTTATAGAACCTATGGCCAAGGCATAGGGAATGACTTTCATTCTCTTTCTATCTTCTGCTGTGGTCGGGCTTTGAGTCTTACTCAACTTCACACCTTGTAATACGGGCAAGAACTCTTTCTTTGACTGCTCCATTTTGAACTACTTCAAAATCTTGTCAAGGTATGTACTCATTGAAAAAACTTATCAAGCATCTTGATCTATCTCTATAGATCTTGGAGCTAAATATGTAAGCAGCTTCACCGAAGTCTTTCTTTGAAAAACTCCTTTCAAACACTCCTTTATGCTTTACAGATTATTTCCGATCAACAATATGTCATTCACATATACTTATCAGAAATGCTGTAGTGCTCCCACTCACTTTCTTGTAAATACAGGCTTCACCGCAAGTCTGTATAAAACCATATGCTTTGATCAAATCATCAAAGCGTATATTCCAACTCCGAGATGTTTGCACCAGTCCACAGATGGATCGCTGGAGCTTGCACATTTTGTTAGCACCTTTCGGATTGACAAAACCTTCTGGTTGCATCATATACAACTCTTCTTTAATAAATCCATTAAGGAATGCAGTTTTGTTTATCCATTTGCCAGATTTCATAAAATGCGGCAATTACTAACATGATTCGAACAGACTCAAGCATAGATATGGGTGAGAAGCTCTCATCGTAGTCAACACCTTGAACTTGTCGAAAACCTTTTGCGACAATTCTAGCTTTGTAGATAGTAACACTACTATCAGCGTCCATCTTCCTCTTGAAGATCCATTTATTCTCAATTGCTTGCCGATCATCGGGCAAGTCAACCAAAGTCCAAACTCTGTTCTCATACATGGATCATATCTCAGATTTCATGGCCTCAAACCATTTCGCGGAATCTGGGCTCATCATCGCTTCCTCATAGTTTGTAGGTTCGTCATGGTCAAGTAACATGACCTCCAGAACAGGATTACTGTACCACTCTGGTGCGGATCTTACTCTGGATTACCTACGAGATTCGGTAGTAACTTGATCTGAAGTTACATGATCATCATCATTAGCTTCCTCACTAATTGGTGTAGTAGTCACAAGAACAGATTTCTGTGATGAGCTACTTTCCAATAAGTGAGAAGGTACAATTACCTTATCAAGTTCTACTTTCCTCCCACTCACTTCTTTCAAGAGAAACTCCTTCTCTAGAAAGGATCCATTATAAGCAACGAATGTCCTGCCTTAGGATCTGTGATAGAAGGTGTACCCAACAGTCTCCTTTGGGTATCCTATGAAGACATATTTCTCCGATTTGGGTTTGGGCTTATCAGGATGAAACTTTTTCTCATAAGCATCGCAACCCCAAACTTCAAGAAACGACAACTTTGGTTTCTTGCCAAACCATAGTTCATAAGGCGTCGTCTCGACGGATATAGATGGTGCCCCTTTTTAACGTGAATGCAGTTGTCTCTAATGCATGACCCCAAAAACGATAGTGGTAAATCGGTAAGAAACATCATAGATTGCACTATATCCAATAAAGTACGGTTATGACGTTCGGACACACCATTATGCTGTGGTGTTCCAGGTGGCGTGCGTAGTGAAACTATTTCACATTGTTTTAACTGAAGACCAACCTCGTAACTCAAATATTTCACCTCTGCGATCATATCGTAGAAACTTTTATTTTTCTTGTCACAATGATTTTCCACTTCACTCTGAAATTCTTTGAACTGTTCAAATGTTTCAGACTTATGTTTCATCAAGTAGATATCCCCATATCTGCTCAAATCATCTTGTGAAGGTCAGAAAATAATGGTACCTACTGTAAGCCTTTAATATTCATCGGACCACATACATCAGTATGTATGATTTCCAACAAATCTTTTGCTTGCTTCATTGTTCCGGAGAACGGCGTTTTAGTCATCTTGCCCATAAGGCATGGTTCGCAAGCATCAAGTGATTCATAATCAAGTGATTCCAAAATCCCATCAGCATGGAGTTTCTTCATGCGCTTTACACCAATATGACCTAAACGGCAGTGCCACAAATAAGTTGCACTATCATTATTAACTTCACATCTTTTGGTTTCAATATTATGAATATGTGTATCACTAAGATCGGGATCCAATGAACTATTTTCATTGGGTGTGTAACCATATAAGGTTTTATTCATGTAAATAGAACAACAATTTATTCTTTTACTTAAATGAATAACCGTATTACAATAAACATGATCAAATCATATTCATGCTTAACGCAAACACCAAATAACACTTATTTAGGTTCAACACTAATCCCGAAAGTATAGGGAGTGTGCGATGATGATCATATCAATCTTGGAACCACTTCCAACACACATCGTCACTTCACCCTTAACTAGTCTCTGTTCATTCTACAACTCCCGTTTCAAGTTACTACTCTTAGCAACTGAACTAGCATCAAATACTGAGGGGTTTCTATAAACACTAGTAAAGTACACATCAATAACATGTATATCAAATATACTTATGTTCACTTTGCCATCCTTCTTATCCGCCAATCACTTGGGGTAGTTCCGCTTCCAGTGACCAGTCCCTTTGCAGTAGAAGCACTTAGTCTCAGGCTTAGGATCAGACTTGGGCTTCTTCACTTGAGCAGCAACTTGCTTGTCGTTCTTCTTGAAGTTCCCCTTCTTCCCTTTGCCCTTTTCTTGAAACTAGTGTTCTTGTCAACCATCAACACTTGATGTTTTTCTGGATTTCTACCTTCGTTGATTTCAGCATCACGAAGAGCTTGGAAGTTGTTTCCGTTATCCCTTGCATATTATAGTTCATCACGAAGTTCTACTAACTTGGTGATGGTGACTAGAGAATTCTGTCAATCACTATCTTATCTGGAAGATTAACTCCCACTTGATTCAAGCGATTGTAGTACCCAGACAATCTGAGCACATGCTTACTAGTTGAGCGATTCTCCTCCATCTTTCAGCTATAGAACTTGTTGGAGACTTCATATCTCTCAACTCGGGTATTTGCTTGAAATATTAACTTCAACTACTGGAACATCTCATATGGTCCATGACGTTCAAAACGTCTTTGAAGTCCCGATTCTAAGCCATTAAGCATGGTGCACTAAACTATCAAGTAGTCATCATATTGAGCTAGCCAAATGTTCATAACGTCTGCATCTGCTCCTGCAATAGGTCTGTCACCTAGCGGTGCATCAAGGACATAATTCTTCTGTGCAGCAATGAGGATAAACCTCAGATCACGGATCCAATCCGCATCATTGCTACTAACATCTTTCAACACAATTTTCTCTAGGAACATATCAAAATAAACACAGGGAAGCAATAACGCGAGCTATTGATCTACAACATGATTTGCAAAATACTACCAGGACTAAGTTCATGATAAATTTAAGTTCAATTTAATCATATTACTTAAGAACTCCCACTTAGATAGACATCCCTCTAATCCTCTAAGTGATCACGTGATCCAAATCAACTAAACCATAACCGATCATCACGTGAGATGGAGTAGTTTTCAATGGTGAACATCGTTATGTTGATCATATCTACTATATGATTCACGCTCGACCTTTCGGTCTCCGTGTTCCGAGGCCATATCTGTATATGCTTGGCTCGTCAAGTATAACCTGAGTATTCTGCGTGTGCAACTGTTTTGCACCCGTTGTATTTGGACGTAGAGCTTATCACACCCGATCATCACGTGGTGTCTGGGCACGACGAACTTTGGCAACGGTGCATACTCAGGGAGAACACTTCTTGATAATTTAGTGAGAGATCATCTTATAATGCTACCGTCAATCAAAGCAAGATAAGATGCATAAAAGATAAACATCGCATGCAATCAATATAAGTGATATGATATGGTCATCATCATCTTGTGCTTGTGATCTCCATCTCCGAAGTACCGTCATGATCACCATCGTCACCGGCGCGACACCTTGATCTCCATCGTAGCATCGTTGTCGTCTCGCCAATCTTATGCTTCCACGACTATCACTACCGCTTAGTAATAAAGTAAAGCATTACATCGCGATTGCATTGCATACAATAAAGCGACAACCATATGGCTCCTACCAGTTGCCGATAACTTGGTTACAAAACATGATCATCTCATACAATAAAATCAGCATCATGCCTTGACCATATCACATCACAACATGCCCTGCAAAAACAAGTTAGACGTCCTCTACTTTGTTGTTGCAAGTTTTTACGTGGCTGCTACGGGCTTAAGTAAGAACTCATCTCACCTACGCATCAAAACCACAACGATAGTTCGTCAAATAGACTCCGTTTTAACCTTCTCAAGGACCGGGCGTAGCCACACTCGGTTCAACTAAAGTTGGAGAGACAGTCGCCCGCAAGCCATCTATGTGCAAAGCACATCGAGGGAACCGGTCTCGCATAAGCGTACGCGTAAGGTTGGTCCAGGTCGTCTCGTCCAACAATACCGCTGAACCAAAGTATGACATGCTGGTTGGCGGTATGACTTGTATCGCCCACAACTCACTTGTGTTCTACTCGTGCAAATAACATCAAACCATAAAACCTAGGCTCGGATGCCACTGTTGGGGAACGTAGTAATTTCAAAAAAATTCCTACGCACACGCAAGATCATGGTGATGCATAGCAACGAGAGGGGAGAGTGTTGTCTACGTACCAACGCAGACCGACTGCGGAAGCGATCACACAACATAGAGGAAGTAGTCGTACGTCTTCTTCCCGATCCGACCGATCCAAGCACCGTTACTCCGGCACCTCCGAGTTCTTAGCACACGTACAGCTCGACGACGATCCCCGGGCTCCGATCCAGCAAAGCTTCGCGGAGGAGTTCCGTCAACATGATGGCGTGGTGACGATCTTGATGTACTACCGATGCAGGGCTTCGCCTAAGCACTACAACGGTATGATCGAGGTGGAATTTGGTGGCAGGGGGCACCGCACACGGCTAAGGAACGATCTCAAGGATCAACTTTTGTGTCTAGAGGTGCCCCCTGCCCCCGTATATAAAGGATGAAAGGGGGGAGGCTGGCCGGCCAAGCTAGGAGGCGCAGGAGGAGTCCTACTCCTACCGGGAGTAGGACTCCTCCCCCCAATCCTATTCCTAATAGGATTCCTCAAAGGGGAAGAGAAGAGAGAGGTGGCCGGCCCCTCTCCTAGTCCTAATAGGACTAGGGAGAGGGGGGAGGCGCAGCCCTATGTGGGCTGCCCTCTCACCTTTCCACTAAGGCCCATGTTGGCCCATTTGGCTCCTGGGGGGTTCCGGTAACCCTCCCGGTATTCCGGTAAAATCCCGATTTCACCCGGAACACTTCCGATGTCCAAACATAGGCTTCCAATATATCAATCTTTATGTCTCGACCATTTCGAGACTCCTCGTCATGTCCGTGATCACATCCGGGACTCCGAACTACCTTCGGTACATCAAAATGCATAAACTCATAATAACTGTCATCGTAACGTTAAGTGTGCGGACCCTACGGTTCGAGAACAATGTAGACATGACCGAGACACGTCTCCGGTCAATAACCAATAGCGGGACCTGGATGCCCATATTGGCTCCTACATATTCTACGAAGATCTTTATCGGTCAGACCGCATAACAACATACGTTGTTACCTTTGTCATCGGTATGTTACTTGCCTGAGATTCGATCGTCGGTATCCAATACCTAGTTCAATCTCGTTACTGGCAAGTCTCTTTACTCGTTCCGTAATACATCATCTCATAACTAACATCTTAGTTATTATGCTTGCAAGGCTTATGTGATGTGTATTACCGAGAGGGCCCAGAGATACCTCTCCGACAATCGGAGTGACAAACCCTAATCTCGAAATACGCCAACCCAACATCCACCATTGGAGACACCTGTAGTACTCCTTTATAATCACCCAGTTATGTTGTGACGTTTGGTAGCACCCAAAGTGTTCCTCCGGTAAACGGTAGTTGCATAATCTCATAGTTATAGGAACATGTATAAGTCATGAAGAAAGCAATAGCAACATACTAAACGATCGGGTGCTAAGCTAATGGAATGGGTCATGTCAATCAGATCATTCAACTAATGATGTGACCCCGTTAATCAAATAACAACTCTTTGTTCATGGTTAGGAAACATAACCATCTTTGATTAACGAGCTAGTCAAGTAGAGGCATACTAGTGACACTCTGTTTGTCTATGTATTCACACATGTATTATGTTTCCGGTTAATACAATTCTAGCATGAATAATAAACATTTATCATGATATAAGGAAATAAATAATAACTTTATTATTGCCTCTAGGGCATATTTCCTTCACATCATTAGCTTCCTCACTTATTGCTCTAGGAATCACTGGAACTAATTTCAGTGATGAACTACTTTCAATAAGGGAGTAGGTACAATTACCTCATCAAGTTCTACTTTCCTCCCACTCACTTCTTTCAAGAGAAACTCCTTCTCTAGAAAGGATCCATTCTTAGCAACGAATATCTTGCCTTCAGATCTGTGATAGAAGGTGTACCCAACAGTCTCCTTTGGGTATCCTATGAAGACACATTTCTCCGATTTGGGTTCGAGCTTATCAGGTTGAAGCTTTTTCACGTAAGCATCTGTAACGCCCCGGACACACCCGCCGATGGTTGTTACTCCTGGCGGGATCTAGACTGGCCCCACAGATCAATACTAGTCTTTTCTGCGCACTTTGTCCTCACTCATGCGCACCCGGGAGCAACTTCCTAGTCGATCACCCATCCTGACACTACTCCAAGCTGAGCACGCTTAACTTTGGAGTTCTGTCCGAATGGGCTTCCGGAAATGAAGGAATTCCTTATTGATATGAGTAGTCTATCATCCCTATTAAGCCAGGCTAACACATACACCCCCACTCAGAGGAACCGACGTCCTCGTCGGGCCACAGGAACGTTCCCTCTTGGTACATACGTCTGTGCATCTAGTCCGGTACATGTGCCATGCCGGGTGCCACGACGGGTCACAAACGTCATGAACAACATGACCACGCACCTGTCCGCATCCATCCGAGTAACCGCGAGGGTCGGCTCTGATACCAACTTGTAATGCCCCGGACACACCCGCCGGTGGTCGTTACTCCTGGCGGGATCTAGACTGGTGCCATAGATCAATACTAGTCTTTTCTGCGCACTTTGTCCTCACTCATGCGCACCCGGGAGCAACTTCCCGGTCGGTCACCCATCCTGACACTACTCCAAGCTGAGCACGCTTAACTTTGGAGTTCTGTCCGAATGGGCTTACGGAAATGAAGGAATTCCTTATTGATATGAGTAGTCTATCATCCCTATTAAGCCAGGCTAACACAGCATCGCAGCCCCAAACTTTAAGAAACGACAAGTTTCTTGCCAAACCACAGTTCATAAGGTGTCGTGTCAACGGATTTAGGTGGTGCCCTATTTAATGTGAATGTAGTCGTCTCTAAAGCATAACCCCAAAACAATAGCGGTAAATCAATAAGAGACATCATAGATCGCACCATATCTGGTAAAGTACGATTACGACGTTCGGACACACCATTACGCTTTGGTGTTCTGGGTGGCATGAGTTGCGAAACTATTCCGCATTGTTTCAAATGAAGACCAAACTCGTAACTCAAATATTCTCCACCACGATCAGACCATAGAAACTTTATTTTCTTGTTACGATGATTTTCCACTTCACTCTGAAATTATTTGAACTTTTCAAATGTTTCAGACTTATGTTTTATTAAGTAGATATACCCATATCTGCTCAAAATCATCTCTGAAGGTGAGAAAATAACAATATCCGCCGCAAGCCTCAATGTTCATTGGACCACATACATCAGTATGTATGATTTCCAATAACTCTGTTGCTCGCTCCATTGTTCCAGAGAATGGAGTTTTAGTAATCTTTCCCATGAGGCATGGTTCGCAAGTACCAAGTGATTCATAATCAAATGATTCCAGAAGTCCATCAGAATGGAGTTTCTTCATGCGCTTTACACCAATATGACATAAACGACAGTGCCACAAATAAGTTGCACTATCATTATCAACTCTGCATCTTTTGGCTTCAATACTATGAACATGTGTATCACTACTATCAAGATTTAGTAAAAAATAGACCACTCATCAAGGGTGCATGACCATAAAAGATATTACTCATATAAATAGAACAACCATTATTCTCTGATTTAAATAAATAATCGTATCGCATCAAACAAGATCCAGATATAATGTTCATGCTCAACGTTGGCACCAAATAACAATTATTTAGGTCTAAAACTAATCCCGAAGGTAGATGTAGAGGTAGCGTGCCGACGGCGATCACATCGACTTTGGAACCATTTCCCACGCGCATCGTCACCTCGTCCTTAGCCAATCTTCGCTTAATCCGTAGCCCCTGTTTCGAGTTGCAAGTGTTAGCAGCTGAACCAGTATCAAATACCCAGGCACTACTGCGAGCATTAGTAAGGTACACATCAATAACATGTATATCAAATATAACTTTCACTTTGCTGTCCTTCTTCTCCGCCAAATACTTGGGGTAGTTCCGCTTTCAGTGACCGGTCCCTTAGCAGTAGAAGCACTCAGTCTCAGGCTTAGGTCCAGACTTGGGTTTCTTTACTTGAGCAGCAACTGGCTTGTTGTTGTTCTTGAAGTTCTCCTTCTTCCCTTTCCTCTTTTTCTTGAAACTAGTGGTTTTATTGACCATCAACATGTGATGCTCCTTCTTGATTTCTACCTCCGCAGCCTTTAGCATTGTGAAGAGCTCAGGAATCGTCTTATCCATCCCTTGCATATTATAGTTCATCACGAAGCTCTTGTAGCTTGGTGGCAGTGTTTTAAGAACTCTGTCAATGACACTATCATCAGCAAGATTAACTCCCAGCTGAGTCAAGTGGTTGTGGTACCCAGACATTCTGAGTATATGTTCACTGACAGAACTATTCTACTTCATTTTGCAGCTGTAGAACTTATTTGAGACTTCATATCTCTCAATCCGGGCATTTGCTTGAAATATTAACTTCAACTCCTGGAACATCTCATATGCTCCATGACGTTCAAAACATCGTTGAAGTCCCGGTTCTAAGCCGTAAAGCATGGCACACTGAGCTATCGAGTAGTCACCAGCTTTGCTCTGCCAGAGTTCATAACATCTGGCGTTGCTCCTGCAGCGGGTTTGTCACCTAGTGGTGCTTTCAGGACGTAATTCTTCTGTGCAGCAATGAGGATAATCCTCAAGTTACGAACCCAGTCCGTGTACTTGCTACCATCATCTTTCAATTTTTCTTTCTTTCTCTAGGAACGCATTAAAATTCAACGGAACAACAGTACGGGCCATCTATCTACAACAACATAGACATGCAAAATACTATCAGGTATGAAGTTCATGATAAATCAGAGTTCAATTAATCATATTGCTTAAGAACTCCCACTTAGATAGACATCCCTCTAATCATCTAAGTGATCACGTGATCCATATCAACTAAACCATGTCCAATCATCACGTGAGATGGAGTAGTTTTCAATGGTGAACATCACTATGTTGATCATATCTACTATATGATTCACGCTCGACCTTTCGGTCTCAGTGTTCTGAGGCCATATCTGCATATGATAGGCTCATCAAGTTTAACCCGAGTATTCCACGTGTGTAAAACTGGCCTGCACGCGCTATATGTGAACGTAGAGATTATCACACCCGATCATCATGTGGTGTCTCGGCACGACGAACTATAGCAACAGTGCATACTCAGGGAGAATACTTGTACCTTGAAATTTAGTGATAGATCATCTTATAATGCTACCACCGAACTAAGCAAAATAAGATGCATAAAGGATAAACATCACATGCAATCAGTATAAGTGATATGATATGGCCATCATCATCTTGTGCCTTTGATCTCCATCTCCAAAGCACCGTTATGATCACCATCGTCACCGGCTTGACACCTTGATCTCCATCGAAGCATCATTGTCGTCTGGTCAACTATTTCTTCTATGACTATCGCTACCACTTAGTGATAAAGTAAATCAATTACACGGTGATTGCATATCATACAATAAAGCGACAACCATATGGCTCCTGCCAGTTGCCAATAACTCTGTTACAAAACATGATCATCTCATACAATAAAATTTAGCATCATGTCTTGACCATATCACATCACAACATGTCCTGCAAAAACAAGTTAGACGTCCTCTACTTTGTTATTGCAAGTTTTAGGTGGCTGCTACGGGCTGAGCAAGAACCGTTCTTACCTACGCATCAAAAACCACAACGCGGTATAGTGATTGCTTTTTGATCTTCAGAAAGAAACCTGTTCATTGAATCCGATTCAACTAAAGCTGGAGAAACTGACACCCATTAGCCACTTGTGTGCGAAGCACGTCGGTAGAATCAGTCTCGCATAAGCGTACGCGTAATGTCGGTTTGAGCCGCTATATCCAACAATACCGTTGAATCAGGAATCAACAAGTGACAGTAAGCAATATGTATATACCCACGCCCACAACTCCTTTGTGTTCTATTCGTGCATATAACATCTACGCATAGACCTGGCTCAGATGCCAACGCAATAATTTCAAAATTTTCCTACGCACACACAAGATCCATCTAGGAGATGCATATCAACGAGGGGAAGAGTGTTTTCCACGTACCCTCGTTGACCGTAAGCGGAAGCATTATGACAACGCGGTTGATGTAGTCGTACATCTTCACGATCCGACCGATCCTAGCATCAAAGGTACGGCACCTCCGTGATCTGCACACGTTCAGCTCGCTGACGTCCCACGAACTCTAGATCCAGCTGAGTGTCGGGGGAGAGCTTCGTCAGCACGATGACATGATGACGATGATGATGAAGTTACCGACGCAGGGCTTCGCCTAAGCACTACAACGATATGACCGAGGTGGAAATCTGTGAAGGAGGCACCGCACACGGCTAAGAAATCAACTTGTGTGTCTATGGGGTGCCCCCCTTCCCCGTATATAAAGGAGTGGAGGAGGGGGAGGGCCGGCCCTCTATGGCGCGCCCAAGGTAGGATTCCCCCTTTCCCTTGTTGGAGTAGGAGAGAAGGAAAGGGGAGAGAGAGGGAAGGAAGGGGGGTCGGCCCCCCACCCAATTCGGATTGGGCTAGGGGGCGCACCCTCCTCCTTGGCCTTCTTCTCCTCTCTTCCAGTAAGGCCCAAGAAGGCCCATATACTCCCCGGGGGGTTCCGGTAACCCCGCGCTACTCCGGTAAATGCCCGAACTCATCCGGAACCATTTCGATGTCCAAACATAGCCTTCCAATATATCGATCTCTATGTCTCGACCATTCCGAGACTCCTCATCATGTCCGTGATCATATCCGGGACTCTGAACTACCTTCAGTATATCAAAACACATAAACTCATAATACTGATCGTCACCGAACGTTAAGCGTGCTGACCCTACGGGGTCGAGAACTATGTAGACATAACCGAGACTCATCTCCGGTCAATAACCAATAGCGAAACCTGGATGCTCATATTGGTTCCTACATATTCTACGAAGATCTTTATCGGTCAAACCGCATAACAACATACGTTGTTCCCTTTGTCATCGGTATGTTACTTGTCTGAGATTCGATCGTCGGTATCATCATACCTAGTTCAATCTCGTTACCGGCAAGTCTCTTTACTCGTTCTGTAATGCATCATCCCAGGACTAACTCATTAGTCACATTGCTTGCAAGGCTCATAGTGATGTGCATTACCGAGAGGGCCTAGAGATACCCCTCCGATACACGGAGTGACAAATCATAATCTCGATCTATGCCAACTCAATAAACATCATCGGAGACACCTGTAGAGCATCTTTATAGTCACCCAGTTACATTGTGACGTTTGATAGCACACTAAGTGTTCCTCCGGTATTCGGGAGTTGCATAATCTCATAGTCATAGGAACATGTATAAGTTATGGAGAAAGCAATAGCAGTAAACTAAACGATCAAAGTGCGAAGCTAACGGATGGGTCAAGTCAATCACATCATTCTCTAATGATATGATCCCGTTCATTAAATGACAACTCATGTGTATGGTCAGGAAACATAACCATCATTGATTCAACGAGCTAGTCAAGTATAGGCATACTAGTGACACTTTGTTTGGCTATGTATTCACACATGTACTAAGTTTCCGGTTAATATAATTCTAGCATGAATAACAAACATTTATCATGTTATAAGGAAATATAAATAACAACTTTATTATTGCCTCTAGGGCATATTTTCTTCAGTCTATGGTTAGGAAACTTAACCATCTTTGATTAACGAGCTAGTCAAATAGAGGCATACTAGGGACATTCTGTTTGTTTATATATTCACATATGTATTAAGTTTCCAGTTAATACAATTCTAGCATAAATAATAAACATTTATCATGATATAAAGAAATATAAATAACAATTTTATTATTACTTTTAGAGCATATTTTTTTCAGGAGGGGCCTTCCACACCAGGCGGCATGTCCTCTCTGTGATCAGATGCACGAGGGCATTGATCACATCCTATTGGTGTGTGTCTTTGCATGCTCGGTTCGAAACATCATCTTGCAAGCTTGGGGAACGTGGATTGGCTGTCGGCGGATACTCCCTGCATGCTTACGGAAGGATTTTCATACTCTTATGATCCTCGTGGCCTCACACCTGTAGAAGCGCCGAACTGACATTGTTTTCAACAATGCACATCCATCGGTGGGGGCAGTCATCGCCAAGATAAAAGAGGAATCAAAGAGTAAGGAGTCAGCAAGCTTGTTTAGTGGAGAGATAGGAGATATAGACTACAAGGCTTGCTTAGGTGGGGAGTTAGTGAGTAGATGTTCTATTTTCAGGCACAATGTAACTATATCGTGGATGAGTCTCTTCACCCCTTCTATTAATATATGATACATATGCCTGTGCATATTCTAGAAAAAAAACAAAATGGTAGTGTTTAGAGATGAACTGAACGCACATGTTCACTAGTATGTTGTTGCCTAAATCTCTAGTTCAAACAAAAATATAATGTACTTTTGAACCTATGGAAATGCTTCTCTCTACTCTAGCAGGTTTGTGATATTTGTACACAGCTTACCTCCACCCTCCGTGTGCTCTGGTTCGTACACCATCTTTATCCCCAACAATGTTCATTAACTTTCACTTCGGCTATATGTAAGTTTCCTAATTTTTAAATTTGAAAAGATCGAATTTCTGACTGTTAATTCTTTTGTCAAAATTAATGTATTTTTCCTTGTGTCGTTTCATGACTTCTTAGACTGTTTATTTAACTTGACCCTAGAGGATCATGATTTCTTAAAAAGAGGAATAGAGTTGCTTGGTTAATTTGCGAAAAACCGGGTGAAAACCGTCACAACACGCCTAGAAAGAAGGGCATGCCGGCCGACCTGGCACCTACAAGATCCACACACACACACACACACACACACACACACACACACACACACACACACACACACACACACACACACGCATGCACACACACATCGTCGAGGAGAGGACATCGTGGAAGTTGCCTGCAATGTCATCGTCGTCACCTCTCCTCGAGCAAGTGACTCCGACTTCGCCACTAATGACCCATCAAGAACCCTCCGAAAGAATGAGACATGGGAGACCCTATTGGTAGAAGACAAACAATCGTCCACCGTCGTCGAAGACCGGGCAGCTCTGACTTCGATGACGAGCCTCACAGGAGAAAAGGAGCATGCTTAGCGCTGACAGTGCCCAAACTACCTGTCGACTGGCATCGTTGCTGCCATGTCGCCCCGCAACACCGCAGCTCCGACTTCACGCTCAGGAACAAGCCCGACTGTTGAGGACAAAGGCAAGCGACAACCATGTACACCTTGCCACCGTCATTGTTGCCACACAAGCTGCAACGCGACCACCACACCGTCAGTTGGGCACCTGCCAACCGCGGTGATGAACACGTCCAACACCCTAGGAAGCACAAAGGAAACCATGACCTTCTTAGACTGATTTTTGGCATGCCTCTCCTTAGGGTAAGTCGATTTTCTCTTAGGCTGAATTGTTGACTTGCCCCTTTGGGGTAATTCGATTTTTCTATTGGGCTTGGAGCCCACACATTACCTATTTTTCTTGTATACTTTTATTTTGCTTTTATTTTTCTGTTTCTTTAGGGTTTTTTCTATGGGTACTTTTGGCATGTTGGATGAGTGGAAACGTATACACACAGCCCCGCAAAAAGGAGGAATTGTATACACGAAAGTACTATACACTATGTCTGTAAATTACTCTAGAGTGTGAAAATTACAATTATATGCTTATTTTATGCATATTAAAAGAGTGCAATTTCAATGCAAAGTTGTGTGCAAGTATTTGTAACTTCTTTCTTCTTAAAGGGGTAATACCAATGTAAGTAATTCATTCATTCTTAGAAAACTTTATTATTTGATTTTGTTTTAGTTTTAGTTTTTTTATTTATTCTTTAAGGGTAATACTAATGCCACTAATTCATTCCTTCTTAGGAAACTTTTTTTTGCAAAATTCCAGTATTATATGTTTATTATTGCGTATTGTAAAAAGCGTAATTTATGTGTAAATTATGTACAATTTTTTTCATTTTTCCATATTCATTCTTCCTAAGGGTAATACCCATGCTCTTGATTCATTCTTCCTTAGAAAATTTATTATTTATTATTTTGATTTTTTACTTTTTATTCCATTTTCATTCTTCTTTAAGGGTAACACCAATGCCACTAATTAATTCCTTCCTACAAAACTTCTTTTTGTGAAAATTCTACTATTAAGTGTTTGTTCTTGTACATGATAAAACACAATTTCTGTGTAAATTATGTACAATTTTATCATTTATTATTATTATTATTATTATTATTATTATTATTATTATTATTATTATTATTTTCTTCTTCCTTCTTAAAGGGTAATATCGATGGGAAGAGGATTTGGAGCTCTTGGGTGCCCGGGAACCCTATTGGATAGTAAAAAAAAAATAGGGAAATAAAAAACTGAATTTTGGGGTGTTAAACCTGGGTGCCTAGTCTACCCGCGGAAGTTTTGTGAAAAAATGACATATGTGGTATTCTCAGTAAAAATGTGGAAAAAATTCTATGTATAGAAAAACGGTTGGAACAAATCATAGGTTAGACTGCAATTTATTCGCCATGGATACCACATATGCCATTTCTTAACGAAACTAAACACGGGAGCAGAATGGGCACCCAGGTTTGATATCCAAAATTTCACTTTTTTTAAATGGTACTTTTTTATTTTAGTATTATAATAGGGTTCCCGGGCACTTGAGAGCTCCTATGTATTCACCTATACCGATGCCAATAATTCATTTCTTTCTTAGAAAAGAAAACTTTATTCTTTTATTTTTATTTCATTTTATTGGTCTACATACCAGTGGCGGAGCTACGGCTGGGCCAAACAGACCATGGCCCGCCCAACCCAACAAAAATTTAGTGAAGACTGATGTTGAATTTGGGCCCAAAGAGCAAAACTTCAGATGTGATGTATTTTTTAAGCTGGCTCGTTTTGGCCCTCCCCAAGAAGTGGATGTAGCTCCGCCACTGCTGCCTATGCCTTTGATCTCCATCCTCATGTGAAGATTAGTTGAACTCTAAATTCGTATATATACATAGATCACATACCGTAATTAAGTTCCATTAGATCGATCGATCGGAATTTACAGATAGATATATCTATGAACTCGAACGCTCCTGTGCATTTTCCATGATTTACTCACAAAATATAATACTGTATCTCGCTAGATTGTGTTGTGAGGCCAGAAAGACGTAGGTCTCAAGCATGCACCACTCAGGCTGGTCGCCGCCGGCTAGAACGTATGTGTGCTCTCTTGCCAAAGAAAAAAGTGACTAGTAGCAATTTTAAATTCAATATTTATTAGAAAGTTTCTTTTTTTTTGATTCATTTTCTTTTGTCTTGTGTTTCAGACCAAACACAAGTTCTGGTGGTTTGTGGTTGTAAAGAGTGCTCCTCTAAAAAATCGGCTTACCCAAATTGGTGAAAGTCAATTTTTGGTTCTGCAATTTTCTTTAGCGACCTGTCCCTAGCTCGTTCCCATAATTTTATTTTTTTCTTAAATACGGTACCGACACAGACACTCATATAAATGCATATATACTCGCATGTATGAATGTACACCCGTACCCCTATGAACCCAAAAAAAAGATCGTATCCCTTTTTTTACGAAAAAAAGACCGTATCCTATGAGCGCCTTAGGAAGACTGAGCTGACATCACATCTTAAGATTAACGAAGTAATCACAGACGTCTCGTAGTTGGGGAACAAAGTTGATCAAAGATGTCATGTGGAAACTCAGTCTTTACAGCGGTTAAGAAAAGATTTGGCACTGTTCAAAAGAAAAACAAAATATTTTGCAATTCACTTGCCAACTTTATCATCCAACCCCATGCTGTCTTGTGGTATACTCCATCGTTTTGTGTAGTTGAAATATTTCTAGCCCGTGGACTTTTGCTCATACCCCATCGTTTTGTGTAGTAGATGTAGGGGTAGGGGCACTGCCTAGTAGTAGTAGCAGTAGAGCGTAGCGTTGAAACGGGCATTATTTTACTCGGTAATCAGCCCGCAATGATGCGGAAATAACACGGGCGCGCGACAAGATGGCTGCATGTCAGCTGGAACCCCGGTACGACGTGCAGCAGCCCCATACCTAGGAGTAATACCCCTCCCCGGTCAAACCAGGACCACGCCGGCCGGCCGGCCGGCCACCCCCCCTCTCTCTCTCTCTCTCTGCGTCCCTGCAGCTGCAGCGTCCTCCAAGCCTACCGCGGCCAGCCCCTAGCCTTCTACAGTGAGCCACTGCCGCTCTGAAAAGAGGCCTTCCATGCTGCCCCGCCACGCCCCCTCTCTCCCTCTCTCTCTCTCCCTCTCGACATTGCCGGCCCCAGAGCTCGGCCTCTTCAATGCTTTCCGGCCGCTACTGCCGCGCGAGCTGCCCCCTCCCGTTCCCGCTATAAAACACGCGCGTCCAGGCCATTGGAGGCTCCACCCCATTCTGTTTAGCCGCTAGCTGGTGGCTAGTACCGCTCGCCCCACTGACCCCAGCTCGCTTCTCCTTCTTCCCCACCCCATTCTGTCTGCCCCTGTGTCGTGTGCTGCCGGCGTGAACCGGATGGAGGTAAGCGTTCATGCGCCCATGCAAGGATCGGCACTTCCCCGTGGTCTGTACTTTGTAGCTCACCTGGTTTTGCCTTTGCTTTGCTTCTGCAGAAGGCGAGGCGGCGGCAGGTGCCGGCGTTCGGGGAGTGGAACTACTGCTACTACTACGACGAGCCGCCGGCCGCGGCGGCGGTGGCCGTGGCGGCCGAGTGCTCCGCGCCGGAGCCGGAGGCCTGCAGCGACGTGTGGTTCAGGTACTCGCCGCCTCCGCGCAAACCCACGCCCAAGAAGACGCGGAGGACGGACCAGGGCGACGTGGCCCGTCGGGAGAAGGGGGAGAGGCGCGGTGCCAGGGCGCTGGACGCTGCCGGCGGCGTGCCGCGCGCCACGGCCAAGGCCGGCTCCAGGGTGGTGCGCCCGGTCGACGAGGACCTGTACCAGGTGCCTCCGCCGGAGTTCACCTCCCGCCGGCCGAGGCGGAAGAGGAGCCTGCTGATGGGATGCCTGGGCCTCAACTCATGCGTCGCCTGAACCTGTGTGCCAATGGGATGCTAGCTGCGCCCGTTCTATTCTACTAGAGTGGTAGTGGTAGTGTTCACTAGATTGAGTGAGTGCTGGTTCTTTCTTGTTGTGTGTTATGTAGTTTTGATCTTTTGGGCAGTTGGGCTAGTGAGTGATCACTTGTAATGCTCTCGAGCTGTTTATTCCACCTTGAGTTTGTGTATGCAGGTCTCATGTGTTAGGTTGGGTCAGTCAGTGAGTTGATGGTGTAGATCTAGGCATGTTTGGATCGTGTCCAAAATGTACCCTACTCCAATATTTTGGCCAGGATCCAAAAATAGGTACCAGTGTTGCCTTACTCGTCATGTGCAACCAGCACCTCAGCCAAAAAATTAGCTAGCTGATATTTTGGCGGGGCAATCTAGGGCATAAACCAAACACGCATCGAATCCAATGCTTCTCCCTTCCTTCTCTTCCCTCGTCACAATCTCGGTGGACGTACATGCTTCTCGGGCTGTTCTGTTCATCACAAGCAACTTGGAACTAAAGAAAGGGGCAGCAATCCATTATTGAGAGGAAATAACCCACCAATTTCAATTTGAACGTCATACTACCTGCAAACAACTACAGCTACAATGCCTTACTGACGGCCTAGCACAGCTCTATGAGATTCTCATCTTATAAACATAGCCAAGTTCGTCTACTTGAACGTCATACTACCTGCAAACAACTACAGCTACAATGTCTTACTGACGGCCTAGCACAGCTCTATGAGATTTTCATCTTATAAACATAGCCAGGTTCGTCTGCACAGTTTTGTTTCTCTTGTATGTTGGACATTGTAATTCATGCCCCGGCCCGGTGATTGTTCTGTCAATCCAAACACGAGTCCGCATTCGGCCTTCTTCAGCCTCGTTGTAAAAAAGTTCTTATGTGCTCTTGGCGCCACTTTGCTCCGAAAGATAAAGATGAGATGCACGCAGAATCTTCACTTGAACTGGCCAAACTGATCTTAGGGGAATTTAACCAAGGTACGATGGCAGAGCTGAAACAACATGGCTCCACTCCAAAGCGGAAGCATCTCTTAATTCTGGGCTCCGCAGCATTGCAGCTCGCTATAAGTACAGTAGTAGTACCACACCGGCGTACTGATCCATCTATCGCACGGCATGCAACGGACGCAGAGGAGAGATGGAAGCCTAGTAAGTGGTGCAATAACCAAAGCCAGAATGCACGGGCATTGGCAGCACGGTACGCTGGCGCATGGCGGGCAGGGAGGCGCGAGAAGCCACGACCAATAGTCCCTATTAAAAAGGGCCGCAGCCTTAACTGGGCCCCCTCAACTGCGGTGCTGCTGCGGCATTTACACAGCCCGCGTCAGGAGGCTCGGTCTTTACTGTTGGCTGGCCATCAGTCCGCGTCCCGTCCGGCGGCCCAGCCTAATATCTCTGAGGTAAAGAGGGCCGTCGATCGGATTCAGCCATCGGTTTCTGGATGGGTTCGGCAGCGCGATGCTCTGAGCAGCGGACGTTGGTGTGGCGCGGTCACGGAGGGAGCAGAAGCGGCCGTTGGTGGAGCGGATGAAGGTGGAACAGCGGCGGCTCGGGTGGTCAGCGGGGCGGCGTGGCGCGCGTAGGGCGTAGCCGATCGGGCGTCGTGGGAGGGGGCAGGGCCATGTCAATTCTCGCACAGCGCCGATCACGATGGAGCTGAGCCTTGAACAGTGCCGCTACGGTGCTACCTGCCGATACGTCGAGTCTGCGCCTGCTCGGGCTGGCGTCAGCTCATTCGGTGCACCGAGATGTCCGGCGGGGGATGCGCACTGGGACGACGAGTGGACGGCAGTCGGAGGGAGCGTGCCCGCACGGTGACCGTAGAGCCCGTCTTTCGATCCGTGGGCGTTCAGAGGTGCGGCCCTTTTCTTTCGCAGTGAAGGAGGAGGAACGGGAGAAGCCACACGATGGAAAGGCGCGTTGATGGTGCGTTTGATGATCCTTGGAGATAGCCCAGCGGGCCATATACATGATCTTCTCTGTCTCTCGCTGGCTGCTCCGCTCCGTGATCCACTTCCGCTGAGCACTCTGCTTGTATGGATTGACGGGACCAGTTGGAGATCCTGACCACTAGAAAGGGTGCCTGGGTTGATCTCGGGATATAGTATTGACTGAGACTTAGCAAGACTTCACTAGAAACCGTCCATGAGGTTACCAAATGGAGGTGGCCAGCCATCATATATAGCAGGTTTGGTCGCTTGAAAGGAACAATGGCAAGTTTCGTTGGGGTCTGGTCCAGTACAAATCCTTGATCTCTTCCCACGAGATTGTATGTCGACATCGAGTTCGATTAGAATTTCAAGATGAATTTACAAAATGAATTTGAAGAAGGGTTACAATTACGATTTGAACAGCCTTAATACTACTCTTACTAAGATTCTCTACTAATTGGACTACAAGCTCTTGATCTTCTTCAGAGTGACCTCACACGCGGGGGGAGCCTTCGACTGCAGGTAGGCGGGAGTGGCGGCTAAGAGCATCTCCAGCCGTTGGCCTCCCAGGAGGGGCTAAAAATCGCCCCTGGGGCGCACCGGCGCTAAGCCGCGCATTGGGGGCGTGATGGCACCCAGTCGCGGCGTCCACGTTTTTTTGGAAAAGTCAAATACGGTGCAAACACGGTTCAAATTTAACGCAAACATCGGCGAGTTCGTTTGAATTTAAACATATTTTACAAAAAAAAAAACTAGCACGGGCTGCCCCCGCCATCTCCATCGCTGCTCCTCGCCGTCTACCTCGCCGCCCGCCACTCGCCTTTGCAGTTCTACATGCCGAGGAGGCGGTAGAACCGCGTGTAGTCGTCGTCGTCGTCGCCGCCGCCGCCGTCGTCGTCTACACCGTCGCCGTCCCTGCTGCATCCCTCCCCCGGTTGGCGCGACGGGTTGGACGGTCCAGGGGCGTCGTCGTCGTCGCTGTCGAGGACCACGACGCCGTGCTCATCCTCGCGCCCACGCTTGCGGGCGGCGATCTTCTCCAGGGCCCGGGTCTGCCGGGTCATCTCCGTCCGGAGGTAGTCGTCGCGCGCCTACCGCAGGGCGTCCTCGTCGGAGAAGCCGCGCCGGGCTATCTCCTCGTACTCCGCGGGGAGGCCGAGCTCCGGCTTGGGCTCGACGAGGACGAAGCGGCCGGTGAGGGGGCAGGGGGCGGAGTCGCCGATGCGGACGCCGGAGCTGCGGGTGCGCGCACTGACAGGTGTGTCCTGGGGCTCCGGCTTGACGGGGCGGAGGCAGGGAGAGCCCGACGAGCGGCCGGACGAGGAGGAGGACGCCCCGGGCCGCTCCATGCGCCTCGGCGTCCAGGAGTTTCCACGGCGGCGTGAGAAGGACGGGGGAGCGGGGTACTCGAGGCGCGGCGTGTTGCCGCCCTCGATGTACTCGAGGACGGCCTCCAACGTGCGGCCGGGCACGCCCCACCACCGGCGCCGGCCCTCCGAGTTGAGCCTGCCGGAGGGCACGGCGCCGTTGGTGGCCTCGAACTGCTCGGCGTGACGGCAGCGGAAGTAGGGCTCCCAGAGCGGGCTGTCGGGGACGTACCATGGCCCCTCCATCGCCGCCCGCGGCAGGGACGCGCGGATACGTGCGATCTCTGCACGCCGCGCCGTCCCGGTGGGTGGTGGTGGCACCGGCACGCTGCGCCGCCCCGGTGGGTGGTGGTGGCACCGGCACACCGCCGGCGCTGATCCTCCAAGCCTCGGGCACCTGCATGTCCGGCGGGAGCGGGTACTCGGCCTCGAAAAGGAGGCGAGTCTCGTCCTCGTGAAGATGGCGTCGCCCGAAGCCATTCGCCGCCGCGCCGTCGCCTGGAAAGCGCGCGGCCATTCTTCTGAACTGGAGATGGCGAGAGGAGGAAGGGGAAGAAATGGGCGCGTCGGCGGTGGAGTATCTGTGCGTGTCTCCGGCGTGCTGGTGGTCGGCTTTATATAGGCGGAGGCGCCGCGTGGTAGGCTTGGCCGACGCGTTACGCGTGGCCTGATGGTATGGCTGTTGGAAATATGCCCTAGAGGCAATAATAAATTGATTATTATTATATTTCCTTGTTCATGATAATCGTTTATTATCCATGCTAGAATTGTATTGATAGGAAACTCAGATACATGTGTGGATACATAGACAACACCATGTCCCTAGTAAGCCTCTAGTTGACTAGCTCGTTGATCAATAGATGGTTACGGTTTCCTAACCATGGACATTGGATGTCGTTGATAGGATCACATCATTAGGAGAATGATGTGATGGACAAGACCCAATCCTAAGCATAGCACTAGATCGTGTAGTTCGTATGCTAAAGCTTTGCTAATGTCAAGTATCATTTCCTTAGACCATGAGATTGTGCAACTCCCGGATACCGTAGGAATGCTTTGGGTGTGCCAAACGTCACAACGTAACTGGGTGGCTATAAAGGTACACTACGGGTATCTCCGAAAGTGTCTGTTGGGTTGGCACGAATCGAGACTGGGATTTGTCACTCCGTGTGACGGAGAGGTATCTCTGGGCCCACTCGGTAGGACATCATCATAATGTGCACAATGTGACCAAGGAGTTGATCACGGGATGATGTGTTACGGAACGAGTAAAGAGACTTGCCGGTAACGAGATTGAACAAGGTATCGGGATACCGACGATCGAATCTCGGGCAAGTATCGTACCGATAGACAAAAGGAATTGTGTACGGGATTGATTAAGTCCTTGACATCGTGGTTCATCCGATGAGATCATCGTGGAACGTGTGGGAGCCAACATGGGTATCCAGATCCCGCTGTTGGTTATTGACCGGAGAACGTCTCGGTCATGTCTGCATGTCTCCCGAACCCGTAGGGTCTACACACTTAAGGTTCGATGATGCTAGGGTTATAAAGGAAGTTAGTATGTGGTTACCGAATGTTGTTCGGAGTCCCGGATGAGATCCCGGACGTCACGAGGAGTTCCGGAATGGTCCGGAGGTAAAGATTTATATATGGGAAGTCCTGTTTTGGACACCGGAAAAGTTTCGGGGTTTATCGGTAACGTACCGGGACCACCGGGAGGGTCCCGGGGGTCCACCAAGTGGGGCCACCAACCCCAGAAGGCTGCGTGGGCCAAGTGTGGGAGGGGACCAGCCCCTAGGAGGGCTGGTGCGCCCCCCACAAGGGGCCCAAGGCGCAAGGATAAGTGGGAGGGGGCAAACCCTAGTCCAGTTGGGCCTTAAGGCCCACCTAGTGGGTTCCTTCCCCTCTTCCCCCTCTTGGCCGCCCCTTTGGATCCCATCTAGGGCTGCCGCCCCCCCTAGGGGTGGGAAACCCTAGAGGGGGCGCAGCCCTCCCCTTCCCCTATATATATGAGGCCTAGGGGCTGCCCACAACACGCGATTAGATCTCTGTTGGTGCAGCCCTGCATCTCTCTCCCTCCTCTTCTGTGGTGCTTGGCGAAGCCCTGCAGGATAGCCACGCTCCTCCATCACCACCACGCCGTTGTGCTGCTGCTGGAAGGAGTCTTCCTCAACCTCTCCCTCTCTCCTTGCTGGATCAAGGCGTGGGAGACGTCACCGGGCTGTACGTGTGTTGAACGCGGAGGTGCCGTGCGTTCGGCACTTGGTCATCGGTGATTTGAATCACGACGAGTACGACTCCATCAACCCCGTTCACTTGAACGCTTCCGCTTAGCGATCTACAAGGGTATGTAGATGCAACTCTCCTTCCCCTCGTTGCTAGTCTCTCCATAGATAGATCTTGGTGATACGTAGGAAAATTTTGAATTTCTGCTACGTTCCCCAACAGTGGCATCATGAGCTAGGTCTATTGCGTAGATTCTATGCACGAGTAGAACACAAAGTAGTTGTGGGCGTTGACTTTGTTCAATATGCTTGCCGTTACTAGTCTTATCTTGATTCGGCGGCATCGTGGGATGAAGCGGCCCGGACCGACCTTACACGTACTCTTACGTGAGACTGGTTCCACCGACTGACATGCACTAGTTGCATAAGGTGGCTAGCGGGTGTCTATCTCTCCCACTTTAGTCGGATCGGATTCGATGAAAAGGGTCCTTATGAAGGGTAAATAGCAATTGGCATATCACGTTGTGGTCTTTGCGTAGGTAAGAAACGTTCTTGCTAGTAACCCATAGCAGCCACGTAAAACATGCAAACAACAATTAGAGGACGTCTAACTTGTTTTTGCAGGGTATGCTATGTGATGTGATATGGCCCAAAGGATGTGATGAATGATATATGTGATGTATGAGATTGATCATGTTCTTGTAATAGGAATCACGACTTGCATGTCGATGAGTATGACAACCGGCAGGAGCCATAGGAGTTGTCTTAATTTATTTATGACCTGCATGTCAACATAAACGTCATGTAATTACTTTACTTTATTGCTAACCGTTAGCTGTAGTAGTAGAAGTAATAGATGACGTGACAACTTCAAGAAGACACGATGATGGAGATCATGGTGTCATGCCGGTGACGATGATGATCATGGAGCCCCGAAGATGGAGATCAAAAGGAGCAAAGTGATATTGGCCATATCATGTCACTATTTGATTGCATGTGATGTTTATCATGTTTATACATCTTATTTGCTTAGAACGACGGTAGTAAATAAGATGATCCCTCATAAAAAATTTCAAGAAGTGTTCTCCCCTAACTATGCACCGTTGCTACAGTTCGTCGTTTCGAAGCACCACGTGATGATCGGGTGTGATAGATTCTAACGTTCACATACAACGGGTGTTGACGAGCCTAGCATGTACAGACATGGCCTCGTAACACATGCAAACACTTAGGTTGACTTGACGAGCCTAGCATGTACAGACATGGCCTCGGAACACAGAAGACCGAAAGGTCGAGCATGAGTCGTATAGAAGATACGATCAACATGAAGATGTTCACCGATGTTGACTAGTCCGTCTCACGTAATGATCGGACACGGCCTAATTGACTCGGATCATGTAATCACTTAGATGACTAGAGGGATGTCTATCTGAATGGGAGTTTATAAGATGAACTTAATTATCCTGAACATAGTCAAAAGGATTTTGCAAATTATGTCGTAGCTCACGCTATAGTTCTACTGTTTAGATATGTTCCTAGAGAAAAAAATTAGTTGAAAGTTGATAATAGCAATTATGCAGACAGTAAAAAGGCTTATGTCCTTAATGCACCGCTCAGTGTGCTGAACCTTGAACGTCGTCTGTAGATGTTGCGAACATCTAACATACACGTTTTGATAACTACATGATAGTTTAGTTAAACGGTTTGGAGTTGAGGCACCAAAGACAGTTTTGAAACGTCGCGAAACATATGAGATGTTTTGAGGGCTGAAATTGGGATTTCAGGCTCGTGCCCATGTCAAGAGGCATAAGACCTCCGACAATTTTCTTAGCCTGCAAACTAAGGAGAAAAGCTCAATTGTTGAGCTTGTGCTCAGATTGTCTGAGTACAACAATCATTTGAATCGAGTAGGAGTTGATCTTCCAGATGAGATAATGATGTTTCTCCGAAGTCATTACCACCAAGCTGCTAGAGCTTCGTGATGAACTATAATATATCAGGGACATATATGATGATCCTTGAGTTATTCGCGATGTTTGACACCACGAAAGTAGAAATCAAGAAGGAGCATCAATTGTTGATGGTTGGTAAAACCACTAGTTTCAAGAAGGGCAAGGGCACAAAGGGATACTTCATGAAACAGCAATTCAGCTGCTGCTCCAATGAAGAAACCCAAGGTTGAACCCAAACCCGAGACTAAGTGCTTCTGTAATAAGGGGAACAGCCACTGGAGCAGAATTACCCTAGATACTTGGTAGATAAGAAGGCTGGCAAGGTCGATAGAAGTATATTGGATATACATTATGTTAATGTGTACTTTACTAGTACTCCTAGTAGCACCAGGGTATTAGATACCGGTTCGGTTGCTAAGTGTTAGTAACTCGAAATAAAAGCTACGGAATAAATGGAGACTAGCTAAAGGTGAGCTGGCGATATGTATTGGAAGTGGTTCCAATGTTGATATGATCAAATATCGTACGCTCCCTCTACCATCGAGATTGGTGTTTGCGTTGAGCATAGACATGATTGAATTATGTCTATCGCAATACGGTTATTCATTTAAGGAGAATAATGGTTACTCTGTTTATTTGAATAATACCTTCAATGGTCTTCCACCTAAAATGAATTGTTTATTAAATCTCGATCGTAGTGATACACATGTTCATGCCAAAAGATATATGAAATGGTACCACCCACTTGTGGCACTGCCACTTAAGTCATATCGGTATAAAACGCATGAAGAAGCTCCATGTTGATGGATCCTTGGGCTCACTCATTTTTGAAAAGTTTGAGACATGCGAACCATGTCTATTGGTGTATATGCATGAAGAAACTCCATGCAAATGGACCGTTTGAACTCACTTGATTTTGAATCACTTGAGACATGCAAATCATACCACATGGGCAAGATGACTGAAAGCCTCGGTTTCAGTAAAATGGAACTAGAAAGCAACTTGTTGGAAGTAATACATTTTTGATGTGTGCAGTCCAATGAGTGCTGAGGCATGTAGTGGATATCGTTATGTTCTTACTTCACAGATGATTTTGTTGAGTATATTTACTTGATGAATCACGAGTCTGAATTATTGAAAGGTTCAAGTAATTTCAGTGTGAAGTTGAAAGATTGTCGTAACAAGAGGATAAAAGATCTATGATATGATCATAGAGATGAATATCCGAATTACGAGTTTGGCACAGAATTAAGACATTGTGGAAATTGTTTCACAACTAATACAGCCTGGAACACCATAATGTGATGGTGTGTCCGAACATCATAAACTGCACCCTATTGGATATGATGCATACCATGATGTCTCTTATCAAATTACCATGATAGTTTATGGGTTAGGCATTAGAGACAACCACATTCACTTTAAATAGGGCACCACGTAATTCCGATGAGATGACACCGTATGAACTGTGGTTTAAGAAACCTAAGATGTCATTTCTTAAAAGTTTGGGGCTGCGATACTTATGTGAAAAAGTTTCAGGCTGATAAGCTCGAACCCAAAGTGGATAAATGCATCTTCATAGAACACCCAAAACAGTTGGGCATACCTCCTATATCAGAGAAATAAAGGATTGTTTCTAGAATCGGGTCCCTTTTGAGGAAAAGTTTCTCTCGAAAGAATTGAGTGGGAGGATGGTGGAGACTTGATGAGGTTATTAAACCGTCTCTTCAACTAGTGTGTGGCAGGGCACAGGAAGTTGTTCCTGTGGCACCTACACCAATTGAAGTGGAAGCTTATGATAGTGATCATGAAACTTCAGATCAAGTCACTATCAAACCTCGTAGGATGACAAGGATGCGTACTACTTCAGAGTGGTACGTAGTCCTGTCTTGGAAGTCATGTTGCTAGACAACAATGAACCTACGAGCTATGGAGAAGCGATGGTGGGCCCGGATTCCGACAAATGGCTCGAGGCCATATAATCCGAGAGAGGATCCGTATATGAAAACAAAGTGTAGACTTTGACAGAACAGCTCGATGGTCGTGAAGCTGTTGAGTATAGATGGATTTTAAAGGAAGACGGACAATGGTGGTAAATGTCACCATTAAGAAAGCTCGACTTGTCGTTAAGATGTTTTCGACAAGTTCAAGGAGTTGACTACGATGAGACTTTCTCACCTGTAGCGATGCTAAAAGTCTGTTGGAATTATATTAGTAGTTACTGCACTATTTATGAAATCTTGCAGATAGGATGTCAAAACATTGTTTCCTCGACGATTTATGAGGAAAGGTTGTATGTGATACAACCGGAAAGTTTTGTCAATCCTGAAAGATGCTAATAAGTATGCAAAGCTCTTGCAATCCTTCTAAGGACTGGAGTAAGCATCTCGGAGTTGGAATGTATGCTTTGATGAGATGATCAAAGATTTGGGTGTATACAAAGTTTATGAGAAACTTGTATTTCCAAAGAAGTGAGTGGGAGCACTATAGAATTTCTGATGAATATATGTTGTTGACATATTGTTGATCAGAAATGACGTAGAATTTCAGGAAAGCATATAGGGTTATTTGGAAAGTGTTTTTCAATGGAAAGCCTGGATTAAGCTACTTGAACATTGAGCATCAAGATCTATAAGGATAGATCAAAACGCTTAATGGAACTTTCAAATGAGCACATACCTTGACATGATCTTGAAGGTGTTCAAGATGGATCAGTCAAAGAAGAAGTTCTTGCCTGAGTTGTAAGGTATGAAGTTAAGACTTAAAGCTCGACCACGGCAGAATAGAGAGAAAGGACGAAGGTCGTCCGCTATGCTTAAGACGTAGGCTCTACAGTATGCTATGCTGTGTACCGCACCTGAAGTGTGCCTTGCCATGAGTCAGTCAAGGGGTACAAGAGTGATCCAAGAATGGATCACAGGACAGCGGTCAAAGTTATCCTTAGTAACTAGTGGACTAAGGAATTTTTTCGATTATGGAGGTGGTAAAGAGTTCGTCGTAAAGGGTTACGTCGATGCAAGCTTTAACACCTATCCGGATAGCTCTGAGTAGAGATACCGGATACGTATAATGGAGCAACAATTTAGAATAGCTCCAAGTAGAACAGGTATTTGGAAGAGCTCCAAATAGAGCGTGGTAGCTGCATCTAGGAGATGACATAGAGATTTGTAAAGCACACACGGATCTGAAAAGTTCAGACCCGTTGACTAAAACCTCTCTCACAAGCAACATGATCAAACCCAGAACTCATCGAGTGTTGATCACATGGTAAATGTGAACTAGATTATTGACTCTAGTAAAACTCTTTGGGTGTTAGTCACATGGCGATGTGACCTGTGAGTGTTAATCACATGGCGATGTGAACTAGATTATTGACTCTAGTGCAAGTGGGAGACTGTTGGAAATATGCCCTAGAGGCAATAATAAATTGATTATTATTATATTTCCTTGTTCATGATAATCGTTTATTATCCATGCTAGAATTGTATTGATAGGAAACTCAGATACATGTGTGGATACATAGACAACACCATGTCCCTAGTAAGCCTCTAGTTGACTAGCTCGTTGATCAATAGATGGTTACGGTTTCCTAACCATGGACATTGGATGTCGTTGATAACGGGATCACATCATTAGGAGAATGATGTGATGGACAAGACCCAATCCTAAGCATAGCACTAGATCGTGTAGTTCGTATGCTAAAGCTTTGCTAATGTCAAGTATCATTTCCTTAGACCATGAGATTGTGCAACTCCCGGATACCGTAGGAATGCTTTGGGTGTGCCAAACGTCACAACGTAACTGGGTGGCTATAAAGGTACACTACGGGTATCTCCGAAAGTGTCTGTTGGGTTGGCACGAATCGAGACTGGGATTTGTCACTCCGTGTGACGGAGAGGTATCTCTGGGCCCACTCGGTAGGACATCATCATAATGTGCACAATGTGACCAAGGAGTTGATCACGGGATGATGTGTTACGGAACGAGTAAAGAGACTTGCCGGTAACGAGATTGAACAAGGTATCGGGATACCGACGATCGAATCTCGGGCAAGTATCGTACCGATAGACAAAGGGAATTGTGTACGGGATTGATTAAGTCCTTGACATCGTGGTTCATCCGATGAGATCATCGTGGAACGTGTGGGAGCCAACATGGGTATCCAGATCCCGCTGTTGGTTATTGACCGGAGAACGTCTCGGTCATGTCTGCATGTCTCCCGAACCCGTAGGGTCTACACACTTAAGGTTCGATGACGCTAGGGTTATAAAGGAAGTTAGTATGTGGTTACCGAATGTTGTTCGGAGTCCCGGATGAGATCCCGGACGTCACGAGGAGTTCCGGAATGGTCCGGAGGTAAAGATTTATATATGGGAAGTCCTGTTTTGGACACCGGAAAAGTTTCGGGGTTTATCGGTAACGTACCGGGACCACCGGGAGGGTCCCGGGGGTCCACCAAGTGGGGCCACCAACCCCAGAAGGCTGCGTGGGCCAAGTGTGGGAGGGGACCAGCCCCTAGGAGGGCTGGTGCGCCCCCCACAAGGGGCCCAAGGCGCAAGGATAAGTGGGAGGGGGCAAACCCTAGTCCAGTTGGGCCTTAAGGCCCACCTAGTGGGTTCCTTCCCCTCTTCCCCCTCTTGGCCGCCCCTTTGGATCCCATCTAGGGCTGCCGCCCCCCCTAGGGGTGGGAAACCCTAGAGGGGGCGCAGCCCTCCCCTTCCCCTATATATATGAGGCCTAGGGGCTGCCCACAACACGCGATTAGATCTCTGTTGGTGCAGCCCTGCATCTCTCTCTCCCTCCTCTTCTGTGGTGCTTGGCGAAGCCCTGCAGGATAGCCACGCTCCTCCATCACCACCACGCCGTTGTGCTGCTGCTGGAAGGAGTCTTCCTCAACCTCTCCCTCTCTCCTTGCTGGATCAAGGCGTGGGAGACGTCACCGGGCTGTACGTGTGTTGAACGCGGAGGTGCCGTGCGTTCGGCACTTGGTCATCGGTGATTTGAATCACGACGAGTACGACTCCATCAACCCCGTTCACTTGAACGCTTCCGCTTAGCGATCTACAAGGGTATGTAGATGCAACTCTCCTTCCCCTCGTTGCTAGTCTCTCCATAGATAGATCTTGGTGATACGTAGGAAAATTTTGAATTTCTGCTACGTTCCCCAACAATGGCAGCCGAGGGGACGCGCGTCCCCCGGCCTTCACTGCGCCGCCCGTGAGGCATCAATGGAGGCTGACCGGCGCGGCAGCGCGCAGCTTTGGCATTGATTCGTCGCGGGAAACGAGACGATGAGGACGACAAAGCGGCGAGAAGGGAGTCGAGTCGCTGGCGCGGCTGGCCCGCGGCTCTTCGCGCCAAAAATGATTCGCCCGGCGCCCCCGAGCGACCCCTAGTGCGCCGGGTTCAGGTTGGGTCCGACAGTGCCAATTTCGACCCGAGCCGGCGAAAACTGAGCCCTTGAGGGCATGACTGGGCCGATTTTTTGACGCCGGCGGCCGAAAAATCATCTGGGGGGCCTTTTTGGGGGCGCGGCTGATGATGCTCTAACTGATTCAACCTTACGACGTGTGTCATCGACAACCCACTCCGAGTAGTCCCGTGCCCTCTCCCAAAACTCTTTCTCCCTCTCTTGGCATGGCACTCTTCGGTCTCGCTTGCAAAAGGTCCGCGGAGCTCTCTTGGCATGGCACTCTTCGGTCTCGCTTGCAAAAGGTCCGCGGAGAGGGCACGACCGCACCGACATGGTAATTGGGGAAGAGAGGGTGCGGGAGGGGGCACCCGATGAAGGAGGCCGATGAAGGCAAGTGTGCTGGCGACAGGAATGGGTGAATAGGAATGTGGTGTCACCGTGGAAGGGAAGCGATGACGATTATATACCCACAAATACACTCCGACGAAAAACATGGGCAGATTTACCGTGTGCAGTTGGGAAACAATCGCGAAACGTGACATCAACAAATGATCAACGCTCTTCCCAGTGGATACGCGGCTGCACCATTGTCATGGGGAGAAGAACGACAACGCCATTGAGCAGGCTGCGTGCGGGAGGAAGAGGCCATGCTGAAACTTCCTTCCCACGCAAAGGCAGAGTTGTGCATGACGGCTGTGGCCTTTTCGGCCAAAACCATCATATTGGCGGTTATAACATCGATCAGGCTGATATGGCAACTACTGACAAAAAAGGAATAGTATATCCATGTTCAATGTCGCAACTGAAAGAAAGACAAGAGTCAAAATAGCCGTAGCAATACAAAGACACGTTACATCAACAAAAGAAGATGGTTCATATAAAGACCAAAGCCGGCTTGCTCTGTCCAATTATTAGCCATTCAAATTCCGTCAACAGAAGAAACACACGACGAGTGCTCAAGTATGTATTCCTCGTAGCAAATTTCGGGGTATCCAGGTCTGAAAGCCTTATTCATGCCCTCAAGGCACGACGCCATCCTCGATGGGCTGAAGACCTTGGGACCTTACCAAACCTCCGGACGCAGCTCACCGGTTGCAGGAGGCATCCATTTCCCAGAATTGTACACACTCTCACCAACTTTCCATCCAGGAACATTTTTCATGATCCTCGCTTCCTCCTCAAGATACTTCTTCCATTCTTTGACAAATCTGCATGAGAATCAAAGACCTCATGTCTTCGGTAGATGATAGGGACGAATGAAAATGGCATACATTGTCGATCAAGTACCTTTCATCCTCTTCAGCTTGGAGCATCGGCAGTATAGCACTACGGGCAGCGATTTTCTCCTCCTTCAGTGCACTGCGCACACAAAATTCCACACCATGAAGGCTAACATACAAATAACACATGGATGGGAAAACAACCCGTACTAACAAGCATTCAAGACTCTGAAGCTAAAGAAAGTCAGAAACATAAAGTTGGACGTGACGGTAACTAATGACTACCAAGAATTGCAGAAGCAATAACAGAAACATATAAAATGGAGTGACAGTAACTAATAACTACCAATAATTGCAGAGCAATAACAGAAACAAATAAAATGGATCTAACAGTAACTAATAACTACCAATAATTGCAAAGCAATAACAGAAACAAATAAAAGGATCTGACGTAACCAATAACTACCATGAATTGAAGAGCAATGAAGCATGACCAGAAGATAAGGATCCCAGGTGATTTCAGCATAAATAAAATAGAGAAAATCAGCACAATTTCGTAACAAAATAAAATGAAGCACGGATATAGACTTCACATGTTTAACGGCAAATACAGAGCAAGGACACATAACAGGAATGCACATCCGGTTGTTACGCTTGTGTTTCTTAAAAGTTTATCCATCAGGAAAAACTGATGTTTACTTGTTTAGATAGACTGGATGATTGTCATAAATTGCTGCAATGACTACATAATCTATTTTCTTAACTGAACCTAGCAGCCCATTAGTAACCATGTGAATAATCAACCAGTTTAAATTCCAGAGATGCTGAATGAAGGAAACAATACCCTGGACCTTGAATTTTTGCCTGAGCATGAGCTCATTAATCAATCTCGAAGCCCAAAACTGTCAAAAACGCACCTCAAACTCTCCAAACTAGCAGTTGAAAGCCTCACCCAACAGGCGCGAACTAGAGCAACAAATAGGTAGGAAGAGGCTTACGTTGAACTTGGTTTGCACAGATATGCACTGTGACGCGCTCACCATGATGCAGCTGTAAGGTATGGCAGCGGTGGATGACGGCAACACGTCTTCACTAAAGAAACTTCGGGGAGAGGAATCGTAAGGGTTCACTGAGTAGCGTTGATGTGCAGTAGGGAGAGGACAATTTGAGGTTTTTGTCTAAGGCTGCTTGCCCAATAGCGAAGATGAAGGGATTGCAAGCTGCTGTACAGCATTACATGTGACTATGTGAGACCCATCCGACCCACTGCAATGTCATGTAAAAACCACGATTGGAAAGAGGCAAAGGTGGCAAAAGGATTAGTTTAGGATTGTTAAGGTTTCCTTTTAGGCGGTTTTGGAGTTCCATTGCTGGAAGAGGGTCCAACTACATTGCACTGGCAATAAACTTATTGATATGATCATGACTTCGCAATTGTACTGTGATTCTTGCCTATCTCGATGTAATCTCAGTCTGGTTGATGTTTAAGGCTGCTCTAATGAGACCTTTAGGCATGTCTCTCCTGGATGATGGCATCTGAACCACATTCCCAGACTATTATTCTTGTACTACCTCTGATGGCACGGTTGATTCTATTAATGAATATCCGAGGGCAATCTCCTCTTTCTGGAAAATCGACTCACATGGTACTATGGTAGTAGTTCAAGGTTGAGGCATGGAATTTTTATTTTTTATAAAATGAACGAGACAAACCTACAAAATTAATAAGCTATAGTTTCCACAAAACCACATCAGTTTAATCTAAATATTGAGCGGCATTGCTACAGCATAGGCAAGCTGATTTGTCAAGTGTGGGATTCCCTGAGACCCATGTTCCGGTGGTGGAGTGCTACACAGGCTGGAGTAGCCGTGGAGCAAAGCTGAAGGCAGAGCCAGCATCAGTGACTTAACTGACTTCATCGGACCAGTGGTGGAGACGATGCGTGAGGGCACCGCAGATCGCAATGAAGGCTATTGAGATGGTGCTAAAGGGTGGATATATGATGTCAAGGCGAGTGGATGCCATGGAGGCCAGGAGGGAGGAGTGGTGGCGAATGATGCAAGTCGGCTGTTAAAAAAATGCAGTCGCTTTTGTATTAGGCACAACCATGTTACTACATTAGTGAAAACTGTCAGCTCAAATTAATGTTCACATTAGGTTTCTGACACTCTAATTCATTATCTGAGTTATGCTACAAGTCTAGAACCCATCGTTCATAGTTCTTTATAAAGGAATCAACAGGCAGACTGGGCCTGGCTCCTCATCAATAAAATCTTCTAAATTCATGTTCTCCATAAATTAGCTAATTAGATGTTAAAGTATGTTGAATAGCATCAACTTAGAGCAGCTGCAAAGGGATGAAGTGGCATATCAATCGGAATGTGACGCATCCATTTGCATATGAACATAAAGCTATTTCTTAGAAACATGCCATCTTCTAATAATGCAGGTCCTTGCTAGTTGCTACTAGTACAAGTACTAATACCATATATCAGTGCATCATTGTCCAGATATGATCTACAATTATCTAAATACATTTCAAACGAAACCAACCGCAGCAATTCAATTGAACTAACGCGAGAATGTATCCGACGGAGGCAAGGGAAGCAGCCATGCGAGACCGATCTGCGACCGGCGCCCGCTTCGATTGAAATGGTGACTGGCACACGCACGGAAGAGACAGATCGACGTGCAGGGCAGGGCGGGCAGGCACTTACCGGCGGACCTTGTTCCCCTGCCCGACCTGGTACATGCCCCAGGAGAAGGCGCCGAAGGTGGTGAGGAAGAGGGCGATGGCGCTGGGGCCCTTGTTGGGGATGCGGCGCGCGTAGCGCACGGGCGCGAACCCGCCCGGCGGCGGCCCGTCCTGCAGCACCGGCATGTCCTTGACGCTCGCCATCCCCGGCTTGTTCCGCACCATCGACTCCGTCATCTTGGCTCCGATCCGGGAAGGTCACCACCGGCGCGGGAGGAAGCGGCCGCGGATCTGGGGCTCCGGCGGGAGGCCGAGCGATTGGGAGCGCGGATGTCGCTAGGGTTAGTGGCGGGTGCGAGCGATTTGGGGGAGCCTGGTGGTGGTGGGAGGAATCGACTCGACCAGTGACTCTGTCAGCGAGTGTGGGTAGTGGGTAAATTCGTCACTCCGCAGGGTCTCTTCCGGAAGAATTTGCATGGGCCTGTGGAGACGCGCTGATGGGCTTTGGGTAAGAAGCTTATTACTGGGGCCTGACGAGACATTTTTAGGTTTTTTTTTTCAGCCCTAAAAAAAACCTAAAAATGTCTCAAAAAAACCTAAAATAAAACGAGCACTTCGATTTTGCGACTGAGTTGCAGACGGCGGTTTATCAAAAATAAAATGCAGACCGTTAACTTCTAAAAAGAAAAGGCGGCTGCTACAAATCAACCTGTTGATTCCTGGCTAGCCGTCCGATCAAGTGTGCGCAGAGTCGTAGACATTCGTTCTCATGCTCGCAGCAACGCAGCGCCCATGTCATCCTCCTCTCGTAGCACAAACCCTCCCCCCCCCCTCCCCCCACGCCCCTGTTGGAAATATGCCCTAGAGGCAATAATAAAAGGATTATTATTATATTTCCTTGTTCATGATAATTGTCTTTTATTCATGCTATAATTGTGTTATCCGGAAATCGTAATACATGTGTGAATAATAGACACCAACATGTCCCTAGTAAGCCTCTAGTTGACTAGCTCGTTGATCAACAGATAGTCATGGTTTCCTGACTATGGACATTGGATGTCATTGATAACAAGATCACATCATTAGGAGAATGATGTGATGGACAAGACTCAATCCTAAACATAGCACAAGATCGTATAGTTCGTTTGCTAGAGTTTTCCAATGTCAAGTATCCTTTCTTTAGACCATGAGATCGTGTAACTCCCGGATACTGTAGGAGTGCTTTGGGTGTACCAAACTTAACTGGGTGACCATAAAGGTATACTACGGGTATCTCCGAAAGTGTCTGTTGGGTTGACACGGATCAAGACTGGGATTTGTCACTCCGTATGACGGAGAGGTATCACTGGGCCCACTCGGTAATGCATCATCATTATGAGCTCAAAGTGACCAAGTGTCTGGTCACGGGATCATGCATTGCGGTACGAGTAAAGTGACTTGCCGGTAACGAGATTGAACGAGGTATTGGGATACCGACGATCGAATCTCGGGCAAGTAACATACCGATTGACAAAGGGAATTGTATACGGGGTTGCTTGAATCCTCGACATCGTGGTTCATCCGATGAGATCATCGAGGAGCATGTGGGAGCCAACATGGGTATCCAGATCCCGCTGTTGGTTATTGACCGAAGAGCAATCTCGGTCATGTCTACATGTCTCCTGAACCCGTAGGGTCTACACACTTAAGGTTCGGTGACGCTAGGGTTGTAGGGATATGTATATGCAGTAACCCGAATGTTGTTCGGAGTCCCGGATGAGATCCCGAACATCACGAGGAGTTCCGGAATGGTCCGGAGGTAAAGAATTATATATAGGAAGTGCTATTTCGGTCATCGGGACAAGTTTCGGGGTCACCGGTATTGTACCGGGACCACCGGAAGGGTCCGGGAGGTCCACCGGGTGGGGCCACCTATCCCGGAGGGCCCCATGGGCTGAAGTGGGAAGGGATCCAATCCAAAGTGGGCTGGGGCGTCACTTCCCCTAGGGCCCATGCGCAGAGGGTGGGGGAAACCCTAAAGGGGGGGCGCCCCCTTGCTTGGGGGCAAACCCCCCACCCCTTGGCCGCCGCCCCCCTAGGAGATTGCATCTCCTAGGGCCGCCCCCCCTAGGCTCCCTATATATAGTGGGGGGAGGGAGGGCCTCTTCCCCTACGCCTTTGGTGCCTCCCTCTCCCTCTCCAACACTTCCTCCTCCTCCATAGAGCTTGGCGAAGCCCTGCCGGAGTACTGCAGCTCCATCACCACCACGCCGTCGTGCTGCTGCTGGAGCCATCTTCCTCAACCTCTCCCTCCCCCTTGCTGGATCAAGAAGAAGGAGACGTTACGCTGACCGTACGTGTGTTGAACGCGGAGGTGCCGTCCGTTCGGCGCTAGGATCTCCGGTGATTTGGATCACGTCGAGTACGACTCCCTCATCCCCGTTCTTTGAACGCTTCCGCTCGTGATCTACAAGGTACGTAGATGCATCAAACCAATCGTTGCTAGATGAACTCATAGATGGATCTTGGTGAAACCGTAGGAATTTTTTTTGTTTTCTGCAACGTTCCCCAACAGTGGTATCAGAGCCAGGTCTATGCGTAGTTCTCTATGCACGAGTAGAACACAATTTGTTATGGGCGTTGATGTTGTCAACTTTCTTGCCGCTACTAGTCTTATCTTGCTTCAACGGTATTGTGGGATGAAGCGGCCCGGACCAACCTGACATGTACGCTTACGTGAGACCGGTTCCACCGACTAACATGCACTAGTTGCATAAGGTGGCTGGCAGGTGTCTGTCTCTCCCACTTTAGTTGGAGCGGATTCGATGAAAAGGGTCCTTATGAAGGGTAAATAAAAGTTGACAAATCACGTTGTGGCTTTCACGTAGGTAAGAAAACGTTCTTGCTAGAACCCTATTGCAGCCACGTAAAACTTGCAACAACAATTAGAGGACGTCTAACTTGTTTTTGCAGCAAGTGTTTTGTGATGTGATATGGCCAAAGTTGTGATGAATGATGAATGATATATATGTGATGCATGAGATGTTCATGATATTGTAATAGGAATCACGACTTGCATGTCGATGAGTATGACAACCGGCAGGAGCCATAGGAGTTGTCTTTATTTTTTGTATGACCTGCGTGTCATTGAGAAACGCCATGTAAATTACTTTACTTTATTGCTAAACACGTTAGCCATGGTAGTAGAAGTAATAGTTGGCGAGCAACTTCATGGAGACACGATGATGGAGATCATGATGATGGAGATCATGGTGTCATGCCGGTGACAAAATAATCATGGAGCCCCAAGATGGAAATCAAAGGAGCTATGTGATATTGGACATATCATGTCACTTTTATTATTTGATTGCATGTGATGTTTATCATGTTTTTGCATCTTGTTTACTTAGAACGACGGTAGTAAATAAGATGATCCCTCATAATAATTTCAAGAAAGTGTTCCCCCTAATTGTGCACTATTGCGACAGTTCGTTGTTTTGAAGCACCACGTGATGATTGGGTGTGATAGATTCCAACGTTCACATACAACGGGTGCAAGACAGATTTACACATGCAAACACTTAGGTTGACTTGACGAGCCTAGCATGTACAGACATGGCCTCGGAACACAGAAGACCGAAAGGTCGAGCATGAGTCGTATAGAAGATACGATCAACATGAAGATGTTCACCGATGTTGACTAGTCCGTCTCACGTGATGATCGGACACGGCCTAGTTAACTCGGATCATGTTATACTTAGATGACAGGAGGGATGTCTATCTAAGTGGGAGTTCATTAAATAATTTGATTAGATGAACTTAATTATCATGAACTTAGTCTAAAATATTTACAATATGTCTTGTAGATCAAAATGGCCAACGTAGTCCTCAATTTCAACGCGTTCCTAGAGAAAACCAAGCTGAAAGACGATGGCAGCAACTACACGGACTGGGTCCGGAACCTGAGGATCATCCTCATAGCTGCCAAGAAAGATTATGTCCTACAAGCATCGCTAGGTAACGCACCTGTTCTCCCTGCAGAACAAGACGTTATGAACGCTTGGCAGGCACGTACCGATGACTACCCCCTCATTCAGTGCGGCATGCTTTATAGCTTAGAGCCGGGACTCCAAAAACGTTTTGAGAGACACGGAGCATATGAGATGTTCGAAGAGCTGAAAATGGTTTTCCAAGCTCATGCCCGGGTCGAGAGATATCAAGTCTCCGACAAGTTCTTCAGCTGTAAGATGGAGGAAAACAGTTCTGTCAGTGAGCACATACTCACTATGTCTGGGCTGCATAACCGCTTGACTCAGCTGGGAGTTAATCTCCCGGATGACGCGGTCATTGACAGAATCCTTTAGTCGCTTCCACCGAGCTACAAGAGCTTTGTGATGAACTTCAATATGCAGGGGATGGAAAAGACCATTCCTGAAGTATTTGCTATGCTGAAATCAACAGAGGTAGAACTCAAAAAGGAACATCAAGTGTTGATGGTGAATAAAACCACTAAGTTCAAAAAGGGCAAGGGTAAGAAGAACTTCAAGAAGGAGGGCAAGGGAGTTGCCGCGCCCGGCAAGCAAGCTGCCGGGAAGAAGCCAAAGAATGGACCCAAGCCTGAGACTGAGTGTTTTTATTGCAAGGGAAGTGGTCACTGGAAGCGGAACTGCCCCAAATACTTAGCGGACAAGAAGGCCGGCATCACGAAAGGTATATGTGATATACATGTAATTGATGTGTACCTTACCAGTACTCGTAGTAGCTCTTGGGTATTTGATACCGATACAGTTGCTCACATATGTAACTCAAAGCAGGAGCTGCGGAATAAGCGGAGACTGGCGAAGGACGAGGTGACGATGCGCGTCGGGAATGGTTCCAAGGTCGATGTGATCGCCGTCGGCACGCTACCTCTACATTTACCTACGGGATTAGTTTTAAACCTCAATAATTGTTATTTAGTGCCAGCTTTGAGCATGAACATTGTATCGGGATCTCGTTTAATATGAGATGGCTACTCATTTAAATCCGAGAATAATGGTTGTTCTATTTATATGAGAGATATGTTTTATGGTCATGCTCCGATGGTGAATGGTTTATTCTTAATGAATCTCGAGCGTAATGCTACACATATTCATAGTGTGAGTACCAAAAGATGTAAGATTGATAATGATAGTCCCACATACTTGTGGCACTGCCGCCTTGGTCACATAGGTGTCAAACGCATGAAGAAGCTCCATGCAGATGGACTTTTAGAGTCTCTTGATTACGAATCATTTGACACGTGCGAACCATGCCTCATGGGTAAAATGACCAAGACTCCGTTCTCAGAAACAATGGAGCGAGCAACCAACTTATTGAAAATCATACATACTGATGTGTGCAGGCCAATGAGTGTTGAGGCTCGCGGTGGCTATCGTTATGTTCTCACCCTCACTGATGACTTGAGTAGATATGGGTATATCTATTTAATGAAACACAAGTCCGAGACCTTTGAAAAGTTCAAGGAATTTCAGAGTGAGGTTGAAAATCAACATGACAGGAAAATCAAGTTCCTACGATCAGATCGTGGAGGAGAATACTTGAGTCACGATTTTGGCACACACTTAAAAAAATGTGAAATAGTTTCACAACTCACGCCGCCTGGAACACCTCAGCGTAATGGGTGTGTCCGAACGTCGTAATCGCACTCTATTAGATATGGTGCGATCTATGATGTCTCTTACCGATTTACCGCTATCTTTTTGGGGTTATGCTTTAGAGACTGCCGCATTCACTTTAAATAGGGCTCCGTCGAAATCCGTTGAGACGACACCGTATGAATTATGGTTTGGGAAGAAACCTAAACTGTCATTTCTAAAAGTTTGGGGATGCGATGCTTATGTCAAGAAACTTCAACCTGAAAAGCTCGAACCCAAGTCGGAAAAATGTGTCTTCATAGAATACCCTAAAGAAACTATTGGGTATACCTTCTACCTAAGATCCGAAGGCAAGATCTTTGTTGCCAAGAATGGATCCTTTCTAGAGAAAGAGTTTCTCTCGAAAGAAGTAACTAGGAGGAAAGTAGAACTTGATGAAGTATTACCTCTTGAACCGGAAAAAGGCGCAACTCAAGAAAATGTTCCTGAGGTGCCTGCACCGACTAAAGAGGAAGTTAATGATGATGATCAAGATACTTATGATCAAGCTCCTACTGAAATTCATAGGTCCACAAGGACACGTTCCGCACCAGAGTGGTACGGCAACCCTGTCTTGGAAATCATGTTGTTAGACAATGGTGAACCTTCGAACTATGAAGAAGCGATGGCGGGCCCAGATTCCGACAAATGGCTGGAAGCCATGAAATCCGAGATAGGATCCATGTATGAAAACGAAGTATGGACTTTGACTGTCTTGCCAGTTGAGCGGCGAGCCATAGAAAATAAATGGATCTTTAAGAAGAAGACAAACACGGATGGTAATGTGACCATCTATAAAGCTCGGCTTGTCACTAAGGGTTATCGACAAGTTCAAGGGGTTGACTACGATGAGACATTCTAACCGGTAGCGAAGCTAAAGTCCGTCCGAATCATGTTAGCAATTGCCGCATTCTATGATTATGAGTGAAGGAAATATGCCCTAGAGGCAATAATAAAGTTATTATTTATTTCCTTATATCATGATAAATGTTTATTATTCATGCTAGAATTGTATTAACCGGAAACATAATACATGTGTGAATACATAGACAAACTTAGTGTCAGTAGTATGCCTCTACTTAACTAGCTCGTTAATCAAAGATGGTTATGTTTCCTAACCATGAACAAAGTGTTGTTATTTGATTAACAAGGTCACATCATTAGTAGAATGATCTGATTGACATGACCCATTCCATTAGCTTAGCACCCGATCGTTTAGTATGTTGCTATTGCTTTCTTCATGACTTATACATGTTCCTATGACTATGAGATTATGCAACTCCCGTTTGCCGGAGGAACACTTTGGGTGCTACCAAACGTCACAACGTAACTGGGTGATTATAAAGGAGTACTACAGGTGTCTCCAATGGTAGATGTTGGGTTGGCGTATTTCGAGATTAGGATTTGTCACTCCGATTGTCGGAGAGGTATCTCTGGGCCCTCTCGGTAATGCACATTACACAAGCCTTGCAAGCATTGCAACTAATGAGTTAGTTGCGGGATGATGTATTACAGAACGAGTAAAGAGACTTGCCGGTAACGAGATTGAACTAGGTATTGGATACCGACGATCGAATCTCGGGCAAGTAACATACCGATGACAAAGGGAACAACGTATGTTGTTATGCGGTCTGACCGATAAAGATCTTCGTAGAATATGTAGGAGCCAATATGGGCATCCAGGTCCCGCTATTGGTTATTGACCGGAGACGTGTCTCGGTCATGTCTACATTGTTCTCGAACCGTAGGGTCCGCACGCTTAAGGAGTTTGGAGTCCCGGATGAGATCGGGGACATGACGAGGAGTCTCGAAATGGTCGAGACGTAAAGATCGATATATTGGACGACTATATTCGGACATCGGAAAGGTTCCGAGTGATTCGGGTATTTTTCGGAGTACCGGGTAGTTACGGGAGAAGTAATGGGCCTTGATGGGCTTTAGTGGAAAGAGGAAAAAGGCTGCTGCGCCCCTCCCCTCTAGTCCGAATTGGACTAGGGAAAGGGGGCCCGGCCACCTTTCCTACTCCTCCACTTCCTTCTCCCTTCCTCCCCTCTTGGTGGACTCCTACTAGGACTTGGAGTCCTAGTAGGACTCCACACCTGGCGCGCCTAGCCTTGGCCGGCCTCCTCCTCCTCCATCCTTTATATACAGGGGCAGGGGGCACCCCATAGACTCACAAGTTGATCATTGAGATCGTTCCTTAGCCGTGTGCGGTGCCCCCTGCCACCATATTCCACCTCGATCATATCGTTGCAGTGCTTAGGCAAAGCCCTGCATCGGTAGAACATCAAGATCGTCACCACGCCGTCGTGCTGACGGAACTCCTCCCCGAAGCTTTGCTGGATCGGAGCCCGGGGATCGTCATCGAGCTGAACGTGTGCTAAGAACTCGGAGGTGCCGGAGTAACGGTGCTTGGATCGGTCGGATCGGGAAGACGTACGACTACTTCCTCTACGTTGTGTGATCGCTTCCGCAGTCGGTCTGCGTGGGTACGTAGACAACACTCTCCCCTCTCGTTGCTGTGCTTCACCATGATCTTGCGTATGCGTAGGAAATTTTTGAAATTACTGCGTTCCCCAACAGTGGCATCCGAGCCTAGGTTTTATGGTTTGATGTTATGTGCACGAGTAGAACACAAGTGAGTTGTGGACGATATAAGTCATACTGCCTACCAGCATGTCATACTTTGGTTCGGCGGTATTGTTGGACGAGACGACCCGGACCAACCTTACGCGTACGCTTACGCGAGACCGGTTCCCTCGACGTGCTTTGCACATAGATGGCTTGCGGGCGACTGTCTCTTCAACTTTAGTTGAACCGAGTGTGGCTACGCCCGGTCCTGGAGAAGGTTAAAACGGAGTCTATTTGACAAACTATCGTTGTGGTTTTGATGCGTAGGTGAGATTGGTTCTTACTTAAAGCCCGTAGCAGCCACGTAAAACTTGCAACAACAAAGTAGAGGACGTCTAACTTGTTTTTGCAGGGCATGTTGTGATGTGATATGGTCAAGGCATGATGCTAAATTTTATTGTATGAGATGATCATGTTTTGTAACCAAGTTATCGGCAACTGGCAGGAGCCATATGGTTGTCGCTTTATTGTATGCAATGCAATCGCGATGTAATGCTTTACTTTATTACTAAGCGGTAGTGATAGTCGTGGAAGCATAAGATTGGCGAGACGACAACGATGCTACGATGGGGATCAAGGTGTCGCGCCGGTGACGATAGTGATCATGACGGTGCTTCGGAGATGGAGATCACAGGCACAAGATGATGATGGCCATATCATATCACTTATATTGATTGCATGTGATGTTTATCTTTTATGCATCTTATCTTGCTTTGATTGACGGTAGCATTATAAGATGATCTCTCACTAATTATCAAGAAGTGTTCTCCCTGAGTATGCACCGTTGCGAAAGTTCTTCGTGCTGAGACACCACGTGATGATCGGGTGTGATAGGCTCTACGTTCAAATACAACGGGTGCAAAACAGTTGCACACGCGGAATACTCAGGTTATACTTGACGAGCCAAGCATATACAGATATGGCCTCGGAACACGGAGACCGAAAGGTCGAGCGTGAATCATATAGTAGATATGATCAACATAGTGATGTTCACCAATGAAACTGCTCCATCTCACGTGATGATCGGACATGGTTTAGTTGATTTGGATCACGTGATCACTTAGAGGATTAGAGGGATGTCTATCTAAGTGGGAGTTCTTAAGTAATATGATTAATTGAACTTAAATTTATCATGAACTTAGTCCTGGTAGTATTTTGTAAATCATGTTGTAGATCAATAGCTCGCGTTGTTGCTTCCCTGTGTTTACTTTGATATGTTCCTAGAGAAAATTGTATTGAAAGATGTTAGTAGCAATGATGCGGATTGGATCCGTGATATGAGGTTTATCCTCATTGCCGCACAGAAGAATTATGTCCTTGATGCACCGATAGGTGACAGACCTATTGCAGGAGCAGATGCAGACGTTGTGAACGTTTGGCTAGCTCAATATGATGACTACTTGATAGTTTAGTGCACCATGCTTAATGGCTTAGAATCGGGACTTCAAAGACATTTTGAACGTCATGGACCATATGAGATGTTCCAGGAGTTGAAGATAATATTTCAAGCAAATACCCGAGTTGAGAGATATGAAGTCTCCAACAAGTTCTATAGCTAAAAGATGGAGGAGAATCGCTAAACTAGTGAGCATGTGCTCAGATTGTCTGGGTACTACAATCGCTTGAATCAAGTGGGAGTTAATCTTATATGGTTACACACCCAATGAAAATAGTTCATTGGATGTCGATCGTAGAGATACACATGATCATAATATTGAAACCAAAAGATGCAAAGTTAATAATGATAGTGCAACTTATTTGTAGCACTGCCGTTTAGGTCATATTGGTGTAAAGCGCATGAAGAAACTCCATGCTGATGGGCTTCTGGAATCACTTGATTATGAATCAGTTGATGTTTGCGAACCATGCCTCATGGGCAAGATGACTAAGACTCTGTTCTTCGGAACAATGGAGCGAGCAACAGATTTGTTGGAAATCATACATACTGATGTATGTGGTCCGATGAATATTGAGGCTCGCGACAGGTATCATTATTTTCTGATCTTCACAGATGATTTGAGCAGATATGAGTATATCTACTTGATGAAACATAAGTCTGAAACATTTGAAAAGTTCAAAGAATTTTAGAGTGAAGTGAAAAATCATCGTAACAAGAAAATAAAGTTTCTATGATCTGATCGTAGAGAAGAGTATTTGAGTTACGAGTTTGGCCTTCAGTTAAAAACAATGTGAAATAGTTTCACTACTCACGCCACATGGAACACCATAGTGTAATGGTGTGTTCGAACGTCATAACCGTACTTTATTAGATATAGTGCGATCTATGATGTCTCTTACCGATCTACCACTATCGTTTTGGGGTTATGCATTAGAGACAGCTGCATTCACGTTAAAAAGGGGCACCATCTAAGTCCGTTGAGACGACACAATCTGAACTGTGGTTTAGCAAGAAACCAAAGTAGTCGTTTCTTAGAGTTTGGGGCTGCGATGCTTATGTGAAAAAGCTTCAACCTGATAAGCTCGAACCCAAATCGGAGAAATGTGTCTTCATAGGATATCCAAAAAGAAACTATTGGATACACCTTCTATCACAAGACCGAAGGCAAGATTTTTGTTGCTAAATTCGGAAACTTTCTAGAGAAGGAGTTTCTCTCGAAAGAAGTGAGTGGGAGGAAAGTAGAAGTTGATGAGGTAACTGTACCTCCTCCCTTATTGGAAAGTAGTACATCATAGAAACCGGTTTCTGTGACACCTACACCAATTAGTGAGGAAGCTAATGATGATGATCATGAAACTTCAGATCAAGTTACTACCGAATCTCATAGGTAAACCAGAGTGAGATTCGCACCAGAGTGGTACGGTAATCCTATTCTGGAAGTCATGTTACTAGACCATGACGAACTTGCGAACTATGAGGAAGCGATGATGAGCCCAGATTTCGCAAAATGGTTTGAGGCCATGAAATCTGAGATATGATCCATGTATGAGAACAAAGTTTGGACTTTGGTTGACTTGCCCGATGATCGGCAAGCAATTGAGAATAAATGGATCTTCAAGAGGAAGACGGACGCTGATAGTAGTGTTACCATCTACAAAGCTAGAATTGTCGCAAAAAGGTTTTCGACAAGTTCAAGGTGTTGACTACGATGAGAGCTTCTCACTCGTATCTATGCTTGAGTTTGTCCGAATCATGTTAGTAATTGCCGCATTTTATGAAATCTGGCAAATGGATAAACAAAACTGCATTCCTCAATGGATTTATTAAAGAAGAGTTGTATATGATGCAACCAGAAGGTTTTGTCAATCTGAAAGGTGCTAACAAAATGTGCAAGCTCCAGCGATCCATCTGTGGACTGGTGCAAGCATCTCGGAGTTGGAATATACGCTTTGATGAGTTGATCAAAGCATATAGTTTTATACAGACTTGCGGTGAAGCCTGTGTTTACAAGAAAGTAAGTGGGAGCACTACAGCATTTCTGATAAGTATATGTGAATGACATATTGTTGATCGGAAATAATGTAGAATTATTCTGTAAAGCATAAAGGAGTGTTTGAAAGGAATTTTTCAAAGAAGACTTCGGTGAAGCTGCTTACATATTGAGCTTCAAGATCTATAGAGATAGATCAAGACGCTTGATAAGTTTTTTCAATGAGTACATACCTTGACAAGATTTTGAAGTAGTTCAAAATGGAGCAGTCAAAGAAAGAGTTCTTGCCTGTATTACAAGGTGTGAAGTTGAGTAAGACTCAAAGCCCGACCACGGCAGAAGATAGAAAGAGAATGAAAGTCATTCCCTATGCCTTGGCCATAGGTTCTATAAAATATGTCATGCTGTGTACCAGATCTATTGTATACCCTGCACTGATTTGGCAAGGGAGTACAATAGTGATCTAGGAGTAGATCACTGGACAGCGGTCAGAATTATCCTTAGTGAAATAAGGATATGTTTCTCGATTATGGATGTGACAAAAAGGTTCGTCGTAAAGGGTTACGTCGATGCAAGTTTTTGACACTGATCCAGATGATTCTAAGTCTCAATCTGGATACATATTGAAAATGGGAGCAATTAGCTAGAGTAGCTCCGTGCAGAGCATTGTATACATAGAATTTTGCAAAATACATACGGATCTGAATTTGGCAGGCCCGTTGACTAAATTTCTCTCACAAGCAAAACATGATCACTCTTTGGGTGTTAATCACATAGCGATGTGAACTAGATTATTGAATCTAGTAAACCCTTTGGGTGTTAGTCACATGGAGATGTGAACCAATCACATAAAGATGTGAACTATTGGTGTTAATCACATGGTGATGTGATCTAGATTATTGACTCTAGTGCAAGTGGGAGACTGAAGGAAATATGCCCTAGAGGCAATAATAAAGTTATTATTTATTTCCTTATATCATGATAAATGTTTATTATTCATGCTAGAATTGTATTAACCGGAAACATAATACATGTGTGAATACATAGACAAACTTAGTGTCACTAGTATGCCTCTACTTGACTAGCTCGTTAATCAAAGATGGTTATGTTTCATAACCATGGACAAAAGAGTTGTTATTTGATTAACGAGGTCACATCATTAGTAGAATGATCTGATTGACATGACCCATTCCATTAGCTTAGCACCCGATCGTTTAGTATGTTTCTATTGCTTTCTTCATGACTTATACATGTTCCTATGACTATGAGATTATGCAACTCCCGTTTGCCGGAGGAACACTTTGGGTGCTACCAAACGTCACAACGTAACTGGGTGATTATAAAGGAGTACTACAGGTGTCTCCAATGGTAGATGTTGGGTTGGCGTATTTCGAGATTAGGATTTGTCACTCCGATTGTCGGAGAGGTATCTCTGGGCCCTCTCGGTAATGCACATTACACAAGCCTTGCAAGCATTGCACCTAATGAGTTAGTTGCGGGATGATGTATTACAGAACGAGTAAAGAGACTTGCCGGTAACGAGATTGAACTAGGTATTGGATACCGACGATCGAATCTCGGGCAAGTAACATACCGATGACAAAGGGAACAACGTATGTTGTTATGCGGTCTGACCGATAAAGATCTTCGTAGAATATGTAGGAGCCAATATGGGCATCCAGGTCCCGTTATTGGTTATTGACCGGAGACGTGTCTCGGTCATGTCTACATTGTTCTCGAACCGTAGGGTCCGCACGCTTAAGGAGTTTGGAGTCCCGGATGAGATCGGGGACATGACGAGGAGTCTCGAAATGGTCGAGACGTAAAGATCGATATATTGGACGACTATATTCGGACATCGGAAAGGTTCCGAGTGATTCGGGTATTTTTCGGAGTACCGGGTAGTTACGGGAGAAGTAATGGGCCTTGATGGGCTTTAGTGGGAAGAGGAAAAAGGCTGCTGCGCCCCCCCTCCCCTCTAGTCCGAATTGGACTAGGGAAAAGGGGGCCGGCCACCTTTCCTACTCCTCCACTTCCTTCTCCCTTCCTTCCCTCTTGGTGGACTCCTACTAGGACTTGGAGTCCTAGTAGGACTCCACACCTGGCGCGCCTAGCCTTGGCCGGCCTCCTCCTCCTCCATCCTTTATATACAGGGGCAAGGGGCACCCCATAGACACACAAGTTGATCATTGAGATCGTTCCTTAGCCGTGTGCGGTGCCCCCTGCCACCATATTCCACCTCGATCATATCGTTGCAGTGTTTAGGCGAAGCCCTGCGTTGATAGAACATCAAGATCGTCACCACGCCGTTGTGCTGATGGAACTCCTCCCCGAAGCTTTGCTGGATCGGAGCCCAGGGATCGTCATCGAGCTGAACGTGTGCTAAGAACTCGGAGGTGCCGGAGTAACGGTGCTTGGATCGGTCGGATCGGGAAGACGTACGACTACTTCCTCTATATTGTGTGATCGCTTCCGCAGTCGGTCTGCGTGGGTACGTAGACAACACTCTCCCCTCTCATTGCTGTGCATCACCATGATCTTGCGTGTGCGTAGGAAATTTTTGAAATTACTGCGTTCCCCAACAATGAGATATGGCAAATGGACGTCAAAATAGCATTCCTTAATGGTTTCCTTAAGGAAGAATTGTATATGATGCAACCGGAAGGTTTTGTCGATCCTAAGAATGCTGACAAGGTGTGTAAGCTCCAACGCTCGATTTATGGGCTGGTGCAAGCATCTCGGAGTTGGAACATTCGCTTTGATGAGATGATCAAAGCGTTTGGGTTTACACAGACTTATGGAAAACCTGCGTTTACAAGAAAGTGAGTGGGAGCTCTGTAGCATTTCTCATATTATATGTAGATGACATACTTTTGATGGGAAATGATATAGAACTCTTGGACATCATTAAGGCCTACTTGAATAAGAGTTTTTCAATGAAGGGCCTTGGAGAAGCTGCTTATATATTAGGCATCAAGATCTATAGAGATAGATCGAGACGCCTCATAGGTCTTTCATAAAGCACATACCTTGATAAGATATTGAAGAAGTTCAATATGGATCAGTCTAAGAAGGGGTTCTTACCTGTGTTACAAGGTGTGAAATTGAGCTCGGCTCAATGTCCGACCACGGCAGAAGATATAGAAGAGATGAGTGTCATCCCCTATGCCTCGGCCATAGGTTCTATTATGTATGCCATGATGTGTACCAGACCTGATCTAAACCTTGCCGTAAGTTTGGTAGGAAGGTACCAAAGTAATCCTGGCAAGGAACACTGGACAGCGGTCAAGAATATCCTGAAGTACCTGAAAAGGACTAAGGAAATATTTCTCGTTTATGGAGGTGACGAAGAGCTCGTCGTAAAGGGTTACGTCGACGCTAGCTTCGACACAGATCTGGATGACTCTAAGTCACAAACCGGATACGTGTATATTTTGAATGGTGGGGCAGTAAGCTGGTGCAGTTGCAAGCAGAGCGTCGTGGCGGGATCTACATGTGAAGCGGAGTACATGGCAGCCTCGGAGGCAGCACATGAAGCAATTGGGTGAAGGAGTTCATCACCGACCTAGGAGTCATACCCAATGCGTCGGGGCCGATCAAGCTCTTCTGTGACAACACTGGAGCTATTGCACTTGCCAAGGAGCCCAGGTTTCACAAGAAGACAAGGCACGTCAAGCGTCGCTTCAACTCCATTCGTGAAAATGTTCAAGATGGAGACATAGATATTTGTAAAGTACATACGGACCTGAATGTAGCAGATCCGTTGACTAAACCTCTCCCTAGAGCAAAACATGATCAACACCAGAATTCCATGGGTGTTCGATTCATCACAATATAACTAGATTATTGACTCTAGTGCAAGTGGGAGACTGTTGGAAATATGCCCTAGAGGCAATAATAAAAGGATTATTATTATATTTCCTTGTTCATGATAATTGTCTTTTATTCATGCTATAATTGTGTTATCCGGAAATCGTAATACATGTGTGAATAATAGACACCAACATGTCCCTAGTAAGCCTCTAGTTGACTAGCTCGTTGATCAACAGATAGTCATGGTTTCCTGACTATGGACATTGGATGTCATTGATAACGAGATCACATCATTAGGAGAATGATGTGATGGACAAGACCCAATCCTAAACATAGCACAAGATCGTATAGTTCGTTTGCTAGAGTTTTCCAATGTCAAGTATCCTTTCTTTAGACGATGAGATCGTGTAACTCCCGGATACCGTAGGAGTGCTTTGGGTGTACCAAACGTCACAACGTAACTGGGTGACCATAAAGGTATACTACGGGTATCTCCGAAAGTGTCTGTTGGGTTGACACGGATCAAGACTGGGATTTGTCACTCCGTATGATGGAGAGATATCACTGGGCCCACTCGGTAATGCATCATCATTATAACCTCAAAGTGACCAAGTGTCTGGTCACGGGATCATGCATTGTGGTACGAGTAAAGTGACTTGCCGGTAACGAGATTGAACGAGGTATTGGGATACCGACGATCGAATCTCGGGCAAGTAACATACCGATTGACAAAGGGAATTGTATACGGGGTTGCTTGAATCCTCGACATCGTCGTTCATCCGATGAGATCATCGAGGAGCATGTGGGAGTCAACATGGGTATCCAGATCCCGCTGTTGGTTATTGACCGGAGAGCAATCTCGGTCATGTCTACATGTCTCCCGAACCCGTAGGGTCTACACACTTAAGGTTCGGTGACGCTAGGGTTGTAGGGATATGTCTATGCAGTAACCCGAATGTTGTTCGGAGTCTCGGATGAGATCCCGGACGTCACGAGGAGTTCCGGAATGGTCCGGAGGTAAAGAATTATATATAGGAAGTGCTATTTCGGCCATCGGGACAAGTTTCGGGGTCACCGGTATTGTACCGGGACCACCGGAAGGGTCCCGGGGGTCCACCGGGTGGGGCCACCTATCCCGGAGGGCCCCATGGGCTGAAGTGGGAAGGGATCCAGCCCAAAGTGGGCTGGGGCGCCACTTCCCCTAGGGCCATGCGCCTAGGGTGGGGGAAACCCTAAAGGGGGGCGCCCCCTTGCTTGGGGGGCAAGCCCCCCACCCCTTGGCCGCCGCCCCCTAGGAGATTGCATCTCCTAGGGCCGCCGCCCCCCCTAGGCTCCCTATATATAGTGGGGGGAGGGAGGGCCTCTTCCCCTACGCCTTTGGTGCCTCCCTCTCCCTCTCCAACACTTCCTCCTCCTCCATAGAGCTTGGCGAAGCCCTGCCGGAGTATTGCAGCTCCATCACCACCACGTCGTCGTGCTGCTGCTGGAGCCATCTTCCTCAACCTCTCCTTCCCCCTTGCTGGATTAAGAAGGAGGAGACGTTACGCTGACTGTACGTGTGTTGAACGCGGAGGTGCCGTCCGTTCGGCGGTAGGATCTCCGGTGATTTGGATCACGTCGAGTACGACTCCCTCATCCCCGTTCTTCGAACGCTTCCGCTCGCGATCTACAAGGTACGTAGATGCATCAAACCAATCGTTGCTAGATGAACTCATAGATGGATCTTGGTGAAACCGTAGGAAATTTTGTTGTTTTTTGCAACGTTCCCCAACAGTCCCGATGACGCTGTATTGAAGCACCCCCCGTGACACGGCGATGCACCATTGAAACATTGGCGGCTCAGGGATACTTCATTGTAACACCCCCCAGTGATGCTCCATTGAAGCACCCACGGCTCCTGATGATGCTTCATCGCAACAACGATGCCCCGGTGATGCTCCATTGCTGCACCGATGTTGCGGCACCGTCGCCGGCGAATAGCCCATGGATGCTGTGTTGCAACACCGTCGCCGCGCGAGCAGCTTGTGGATGTGGCAGCGCGTACGATGGTTGATTTGACGAAGAAAAAGGAAGGCCAGACTGCAAGGAGGGGAAGGGGAGACAGCAGGGTTCCGGCACCCATGCTGCATCTTGTACGACAGTGTGTGATAAAAGGAGGAAAGGGGATCGGCTCGATCTAGAAGAAGGACCGAGCGGCTAAGGGCATCTCCAGCCGCGCCCCCAACAGGCCCCCCAGGCCACTTTTTCGGCGCCGGCGCCGAAAAAAACGGCCAAGTCGCGCCCCCAGGACGCCGAAAATCGCCGGTTCGGACCTTTTTTCCGCCCGGCGGTCACAGGCCGAACCCGGCACGCTGGGGAGCCGTTGGGGGCTCCGGCGCTAGGGAAAAGCACGCCTGGCCCACACCAACAGGGGAAAAGTCAAGGTTTTCTTCCCCCGACTCGCCTCGCACCCCCCGCGCCCTCGGCCACCACTAGCTATATCCCGGCGACGGCCGCCGCCCTACTCCGCTAGATAGCCATTCCCCGCCGGAAAATAGCAGCACTTCGCCACGGCAGCCCCTCCCACAACAGCTGGGCGTTTTCGGCCGCCGTTTCCGGCCGCGGAGGCGCGGTTTAACGGGGGGTACACGTCCACCGAGCGCAAGGTGTTCGGGTTTTTGCCTGCCTCGGCGATGGACTCGGACGAGGAGGAAGAGCTCGCCGCGCTGCTGGAGGAGGAAGCCGCGGCCGACGTCTAGGAAGAAGAGCATCTCATGGTGCTCACCGCCCTCGCCCAGATGCTGGCGAGCAGTGAAAAGCCGCGGCGAGGTGGCTCGGCGCCGGGGCGGGTGAAAGCAAAGAACCGGCATCGTCTGCAAGGCTACTGCATGCTCTACTCCGACTACTTCGCCGATGCTCCACTTCATGGCGAGAGAACATTTCGGCGCCATTATCGGATGAGCCGAAAGCTCTTCCTCAGGATTGTGAATTCCATCCGGGAGTTCGACAACTACTTCAAGTGCAAGATGGATTGCACTGGCGCTCTTGGATTCACCTCCATCCAGAAGTGCACGACATCGATGAGGATGCTTGCATATGGAGCTCCAAGTGATTCACTCGACGACTATGGACGCATGGCCGAGTCCACCAGCATAGAGTGTTTCTACAAGTTCTGTCGGGCAGTGGTGGCAGTGTTTGGGCCACAATACTTGAGAACACCCAATGCGGAAGACACTGCTCGGATCCTAGCGCAGAATGCAGCAAGAGGATTTCCTGGGATGCTTGGAAGCATCGACTGCATGCATTGGAAATGGAAGAACTGCCCATTTGGTTGATAGGGGATGTACAAAGGCGCCAAAGGCGGTTGCAGTGTGGTGCTTGAGGCGGTAGCCACACAGGACCTCTGGATTTGGCACTCCTTCTTTGGTATGCCAGGAACTCACAATGACATCAACGTGCTGCAGTGCTCACCTGTTTTTGCCAAACTCGTTGAGGGCCATTCTCCTCCGGTGAACTTCGAGATCAATGGGCACCAATACAATAAGGGGTACTATCTAGCTGACGGCATCTATCCGAGATGGTCGACATTTGTGAAGACGATCTCAAACCCTGTGCCAGGAGGCAAGAACGCCTGGTTTGCGAAAGTTCAGGAGGCTTGCCGGAAGGATGTCGAGCAGGCATTTGGTGTGCTCCAATCTCGATTCGCTGTTGTTCGGTACCCCGCTCAGACCTGGTCGAAAGATCAAATGTGGGAGATCATGACTTGCTGTGTCATCTTGCACAACATTATCATCGAGAGCGAGCAAGAAGACCCAGTGATTGACACTGAACCATACTACAGGCAGGGCCCTCTAGCCGAAGTTGATCACCAGCTACCGGCAACTTGGACTGCCTATCTCAGTATGCGTCAGGAGATTCGAGACCCACATATGCATAATCAACTGCAGAAAGATCTGATTGAGCACCTATGGAGGCTCAAGGGGGACGCCTCGTGATGAAATACGAGTTTTTATTTGTTGAACAATATAATTTGTATTGAATTATTTGTTGTTGTAGTATTTTGTTGAAGTATCTGATTTTTCTGTGATGAAATATGTGATAAGAAATAATTGTGTTGATAATTAAACGCCGAGACACGGCGAAACCACGCCGAATATGGGCCTATTCTCGCCCATATGAGCCGTTTATTCGTTAAAATTGGGCTGCAAAGTGGGCCAATTTCGGCGCCTGGGGGCGACGACTGGGCGCAAACCCGCCCCAGCGCCGAGTGCATCGCCGGCTCGACCCAGGGGGCGACTTTTATGCGTCTGGGAGGGGGGGGGGGGCAACGGCTGGAGATGCCCTAAAAGATAAGGACAGGGGAGGCGTCGCGGGATCATGAGCCCAGCCGACCGATTTTTCAAGAAATCAGCCGGTTGAATAGAAACATTTTCGAAAAAAAAAGTTGCAGACGGCCACGGACGAGGCAGAGCGCAGAGCTACCATGAACGCATGCAGCAGGTTTGGCAAATCCAGTCGGGTCTGAGCAGAAGACGAGTCCAATTCATGCTCGATCGGAACAGATCTGCGCTCTTTGCCGATCGATCACGCCCATGAGGCCACGAGCCCAGGTTAACAAGTGCGAGTTCACGCCGTAGTCTCCAGTCCAATTCTGTGCCCACGTCCGCACCACGCCGCACCGACCACCCTCCGAGGCTCCGACGTCCAGCGTCATGCTCATGCACCCCTCCTCCGCCCGCCCGGTCGCCACGTCGCGGCTGCTGCCGGACCACGACGATGGAGTCGTCCCGGGGAAACGCTATCCTGACTGGGTCCTCCTCGACATCGTGGCGCGCGACGCAGACGAGAGACGACGACTCGACGTCGTCCACCACCGAGGACCTGGCTAGTTCCATGGCGACCACCGTGAGAACCTCGGTGCACGCGGGAGACGAGGTGGGCGACGTGGAGGTGGAGGTGTCCTTCCATCTCGTCGGCCCGCCGGACGTCTCCTGGTTCGTCGTACGCTGCCGCGGCCTCGGGGAGCTCGGCCGCTACGGCGCCCGCGTCGTCAGCTCCGAGGGCGACACCGTCCTCCTCCGCATCAGCTTCCACACGTACAACTCATGGCGTTATGTCGTGTACAGGGCCGGCAAAGGCGAAGGCAATCCCACGCTCCAGGCGCTCCCGTGCCCTCCCACCGAGTCATACCAAGACCACTTCGACGCGAACGCGGTCGGCGTCCTGCCCCGCGGCCACACCGCCGGCTGCGGCGGCGGCGAGGGCTTTGTGGTGGCCGCCATCAGCTGCATCCTCGTCTACGGCGGTGCCTGGAAGCACAAGCTCTTCCTCTACTCGTCCGAAACCAACGCCTGGAGCTCCAAGATGGTCCCGCTGGCGTGCGACGTCGACGACGACCGCCGTGACCTGCTGAACCACCACACGGACAAGGTGATCGCGCTCGGAGGAGGCGCCCTGGGCTGGGTCGACCTCTGGCGGGCATTCTGGTGTGCGACGTGCTCAACGAGGTGGATCCAGTGCTGCGTCTCGTCAAGCTGCCGGGGCCGATGCCCCGCAACGAGCGGTGGTTTGGGGGAACGGCCGGCCGGTCGTGCCGGGACGTCATCTGCGTTGGAGACCTCATCAGGTTTGTCGAGGTAGAGTATCACCAGGAAGACAACGACGAAGACGTTGGCCGCGAAGTCGATAAGGGTTGGAAGGCCGCCGGGTGGAACATGCTCGTTTCTTCCAACGATTGCTCCGGCTGGCAACAGGGCTTCGCGATGGACACCGACGACGTCGTGGTGGCCGGCGAAGCATGCCATGATATCTTGCCTAAGATGTGGGATGACAAGGCCGAGAAGATGTCCTTGAACAAGCTCGTTTGCACTGCTCCCACCCTGAGCATGGACGATGGTGTATTTTTCATGAAGCCGCCGTATAACCCTAACCCTGTGAAATGGCACGCTGCTATCAACGCGATGGGGGATTCAGTGCAGTTTGTCTTTTATATTGCTGATGGGAAACATTGTGAGCATCGTCCTTGTGCCGTCTCCAAATACCTCAAAAACATTCAGTAGCTGTAAAGATTGGGAAGAGGTGGCGGATCGTTTTGTGAGAAGAATCAGCAGCCGGGTGGCAACCATTTCATTTGCTTAAAGCATCTTCAACAGGCGCCGAACGCGCCGCGCATAAAAAAACTGATTTGCCGCGCGCCCATAGCCTGATTTGGCGCGGCGCGCAGCGCTGGCTCCAGCAGCCGCGCTAAAATGCAGTGCGCAAAAATGCAGCGCGCGCGACTCTCACACAAACAACATATACATTCCAAAACAGAAGCAAAAAGATTAAACACAAACAAAAATAAATCAAAGTAAATAGTTCAATTTCATTATTACAACTCAAACAAACAGTTTATCGTCCAATACAACAAATAGTGCAATAAACACAACAAATAGTTCAACAATACAATATCAAACGTACAAATCATGATGCTCTTTGTCGTCCATTCCATGCCCACCACTCCTCAATGAGATCCTTCTGAAGATCATTATGCGCTGCGGGACGTCGAATGGTATGATAGGAGGCGACAAAACGAGCCACCCTTTCAGCCCTCCGTCGCACTCGCACCGGATGTCCCAAAAGCTCATACTGAGAGTAGTCTACATCTTGGCCACGCTCATTCTCGATGATCATGTTATGCATGATCACACAAGCGTGCATGATGTACCAAAGCATTTTCTGATCCCAAAATCTAGCCGGTCTTCTCACAATAGCAAATTGGGCTTGCAAAATTCCAAAAGCTCTCTCCACATTTTTTCTAGCCGCCGCCTGAGCATTGTGGAAATCAAGTTCTTTCTTATCTTCTGGCTTTTTCAACGGCTTGACAAAGGTTTGCCACTTTGGATAGATGTCATCCGCTAGATAATAGCCATAGTTGTATGTACGGCCATTTGCTACAAACTGCACCGGTGGCAACTCCCCATTTGCAATCTTACTCGTCAGTGGTGATCGGTTGACAACATTGATGTCATTCAAAGATCCAGGCATTCCAAAGAACGCATGCCAAATCCAAGTCTCTTGATCGGCCACCGCTTCAAGGATTATAGTGGAACCCTTTTTTTGGCCGTGGAATTGCCCATGCCATGCCTTTGGACAATTCTTCCAACTCCAATGCATGCAATCTATTGGGCCAAGCATGCCAGAAAAGCCGCGAGCTTTGTTCATCGCCAAAGGCCTTGCGACGTCTTCAGCGGTGGGAGATCTCAAATACTCCTCGACAAACACTTGCACAATTCCGACTGCGAAGCGCTTGACACACATGATAGCTTGGCTCTCACCCATAGCCAAGTGATCATCAACTAGATCAACCGGTATACCGTATGCCAACATACGCAAAGCGGCTGTCACCTTTTGAAAGGTGCTATGCCCGAGCTCTCCGGCGGCATTCCTCCTTTGCTGAAAAAAGCGGTCATGGCTCGCTAGTTTCTCTGCAATACGCCTGAACAACTCGGTGCTCATCCTAAACCGGCGACGAAAATACGACTCGGGGTATGTGGGATTCTCCGCAAAGTAATGCCTGATCAATCTGTTGTGGGCATCGATCCTATCCCTTCAATTTTTTTGCCGACCCATAACCGAACCATCGTGTTTCGGTTTTTTATTAATATGCATAGCTAGGATCATTGCAAGATCCTCCTCCTCTTCCATATCAAATTCTTCTTCGGAAGAATCATACGATGAACTCATCTACAATGTTGAATACTATGCTATAAATAAAAAAGTACAATCAACATGCACGAAATTCATGGCTTTTGAGCAATACATACCTTCTAGGCGTTTTGTCGAACACCTAGCGGGCGCCGAGCGCGCGGGCGCTGTTCGTCAATGGACCAGCACGCGCGCGGGGTGGCGGGCCTAGAGGGGGGCCGGAGAAGGCGCGCGCGGAGCGGGGATAGGCCGGGGAAGCGCCGGAACGGTCACCGGGTGGCGCGGTCGGCGACAGCGGCGTGGCTGGAGGGGGGGGTGGGAGGTGAGAGCGAGCGCGCGAGAGTCCAGCGCGCGGGAGCGGGCGCAGCAAATAAGCGGCGCGCGATTGCTTTTCGGCCCGCGCGCTAGACTACGTATGCCGCGCGCGTGGTTTTCGCGCGCCCGCTGGAGCAGCTCTTCCGGTTGCGCGCGCGCTAAAACGGGGGATTTTGTGGCGCGGCGCCTGTTTAGCGCGCCTGTTGGAGATACTGATCCAACAGGCGCGCTAAACAGGCGTCGCGCCGCAAAATCCCCCGTTTTAGCGCGCTCGCAACCCGGCGGATGGCTCCAGCGGGCGCGCAATAACCGTGCGCGCGGTATAAGCAGTTGGGCGCGCGCTAGGAAGCGGTACGTCGCGCGGTGTATTTGCGGCGCCCGCTTCCGCGCGCGGCACACACGACGCTCGCGCTGCGCTCTTCTACTCCCCCACCAAAGCCCCGCGCGCGCCGGCGCCGGCGACCCGCACCCATGGACGCACGCGCTGGCACCCTGCTCACCCCGTCCTATAGCCGCGACCCCCCCGCCCCCGGCGGCGCCGTCGCCGCCACCACAAACCCTAACCCGTGTGGCGTTGGCCTCGTCTCCGTCGGAGCTCCTCCGACGAGCGGCCTCGCGCGCGGCCTCTTCGTGCCGCCGCGGATGACCTCGGCGGCGGGTGGCGTCGCGCCGCCGCCGGCCCGAGCCGCCGCCCCCTCCTCCTCAAAGCTCCCCAATGCGGCGCGGCCAAAGAAGGGCAAGACATCGGCGAAGAAAAACAAGGCGGCGGCGGTGCCCTCGACGCAATGGGTGGCGGTGGCATCGGCGCCATGGGTGGCGGTGGCCTCGGCGCCATGGGTGGCATGGGTGGCTTGGGTGGCGGTGGCTTCGGTGCCATGGGTGGCATGGGTGGCTTGGGTGGCTTTGGAGCACCCTCCGACGCTATGGCCACGAATGGGAGGCATGAGTTTTGCTTCTCTCATGGGAGGCATGGGTGCACCTTCGGCCGCCATGGGTGGAATGTCTTTCGATGAGCCTCCTCGCACACATTCCCATGAAGATGCCGTTGAAGATCTTGCCAACACCGTCGGAGCTTCACGTGATGCGGTGCGCGATGAGGAGAGGGAGGAAGATTCATCTTCAGAGGCGGAAGAATCGTCTTCCGAAGATGAGGACGAGGACGAAGACGAGGACGAGGACGAGGAATGATGTGTCTTTCCTTTGTATATTGAACTTGATTTGCATTTTGAACTTGGTTGGATGAACTTGTGGGCATGATTTTCAACTTGTGGGCATGAACTTCATCAACTTGTTTGTGTAAAAAATTTATTGTGTTGAAAATATGCATCATTTTGTGTTGAAATATGCCATACGCAATGCACCGGCGAGTCGCGCGCGCTGCATTTTGGCGCGCTGCTGGAGCAACATGCGCGCGCTGCATTTTAGCGCGGCCGCTGGAGCCAGCGCTGCGCGCCGCGCCAAACCAGCCGATGCGCGCGCGGCATATGTGTTTTTTGCTCGCGGCGCGACCGGCGCCTGTTGGAGATGCTCTTATGATGGATGGCGAGTTGTGTACCAGTACTGTGTCGTGAGAAAAGTATGTTTTTGTCCCTCAAATTCCCCAAAAATATACACTTGGTCCCTTAAGAATTTTTATGAGACATTTGGTCTTTCAAGTCCTCAAAATCGGGTAAGTTTCATCATACTCCTGGTTTCTGTGGAAAGCCGTCCACGTGTTACCGTTTTTCTCTCTCATCATTTTCCAGGTTAGATGGGTCTTTCTTTTTGCATGTTAATCTCTCGCCTCCTCCCCCCATGTCAATCCACCACCACCACATGACGGCCCTCGACCCTCGACCCTCGACGCCACGCTGCGTGCCTCCCTTCCTTCCCAAGCTAGACATGCCGCACACCTTGGCCGGCAGAATTTGATGAAGGAGGAGATGGTGAGACCAGCTCCATCCATTGTGATCCACGACCCACTTACTGCAGCTAGCTATGCCCATGGATCCACGTCTTGTTGTTGGCTATTTTTTTTAAATAATACATTTTTCTATAAAATTAGAAAAATAATATACAGTTTTAAAAAATTACATAAATAATACAGCGCCGGCTTCCTGTAAGCCGATTGAAGCCAGTCGGCCAGCGGCTAGCCAAGTAGGGCTCAATCGGCTACCGGTAAGCCGATTACGGCCACCCGACGCACGGGCAGTCGGCCAGGTTGCCTGCAGTCGGCCAAGGGGAGGCCGATAGGCCGGCCTATCGGCTTCAGGTAAGCTGATAAGTGGCTGGATGGGTGGAGTGCTGCGTGTGATGGATGGATGGCTGCATGGGCATACGCGGGCTGATTGATTCCAGTATTATATACTCCCTCCGTCCGGGAATAGTTGTCCCCATGGGATTTTTAAAAAAAATCCTTCATGTTTGCCCGACCAAACCCGCACTCCCTCTTCATCTTCCTCCGACACCGGCCGACTCCAACGCCGCCCAGCTCCTCCGCGCCACCGTGCCGCGCAGCTCCCCTGCGCAACCGCGCCGCGCTACCGCGCCGCTCCACACACACGCCGCCGCGCAGCTCCCCCGCAGCTCAACCGCGCCGCGCCGCCGCACCATCATTCCGTGCTCCCCTGCACAACCCCTAAAAATCCCCCATTTCCCTTGTTGCTCGAGCTCGACTCCTCCACGCCGGACGCCGCCTCGTACACACCGCCAGACGCCGCCCCGCCCTCACCACCGGAGCTCCCCCGCCCCACGCCTCCGCCGTGTTGCTTCCGGCGGTCGGCGGATTAAGGCAGCGGCCTCGCTGGCCCATGGAACCCGCCAGAGTTCAAAGGTCTCCTTTTTCCCCCTCTGCCCCCTTAGATCTCTTGCAATTTTCTTCTTCATCTTCTTCGATTGGTCTACTGGAAACAGAACAGAGGTAAACAAAGCAATCTTTACTGAAAACATAACAGAGTTGCCTGGTGGCGTTCGAGGTTGAACCTGTACTGAACAAAACAAGGCTGAGATGGATGGATGGATAGATTGTGTGAGATGAAATATGAGAATCTTGCTTTGTGTCAATTTCAGTTATCCATCAAGTACTCCATTCACATTGCTGCTGCTCCATCTTTAATAATCCTGAAATAACATCAATGTTGTACTCCATTCAGACTGTTGTTATCTAACTGAATTTCAGTTGTCAATTTTTTTTGCACTCACATGCTTCTATCAGTGGTTATCTAACTGAATCTTGCTCATTTGTTTGTCACCTGTAGATGCCATGCTCAATTTTTTGGTAAAGCTACTCGAGTTGCCAGCAATGCATGCAAAGCGGCAACAGTTGGCTGCTCAGTTTTTCTTGTACTGCCAAGATGGAAGGTGAGCACCAATATTTCTGAAACTAGTGATTTGACACTAGTGAAAATTCAGTTACTGCCTGAGTGATTTGACACTGTTGAAAATTCAGTTACTGTCAATTCTACAGTACACAAGATTCAGTGTAAATCTTCAAAATGAATTGCCGTTAGTACACGATCAATTACCTAATTTGGCATTATTACTCCCTAGAGAACGGATTGTACAGCACTGAAAATTACTCTGAATGTACTCCAGTTGACTGTATATTCACTGAATGTACAACACCAAAAATTACTCCAATGACTGTACATTGACTGCATATATTTCATTGATGTCAAATTTTATTTATGTGTCAAGTCTGACATCAACTTGTAAGAAGAATAAGGGTGAGTCCAAGATCAGGATTCAATGAGAATAAATTCAAATAAATTCAAATAAACCCATCATGTCAGGATTCTTGATCAAAGACCCACTTAGGAGTAGTTTGTCATTGTTAAACACAAGTTTAAAATGAATATGCTTCTTTTGCTGTGGTAATCCAAAATGCTTCTTTTGGGTACAGTAGCTGTAAAACTTAGTCTATCTGGAGCTTGAGCTTGTGAGCTTCTTTAGCAAGATCACTGAATACACTGAATTTGTCATTATAATTTATACTGTGAACTGAACACTAACACTTTTACAGTAAATTAGGACTATACAAACACTTTTACAATTCTGAACACTTTTCACAAGATGAAGCTCTTGATCTTACAGTAAAACTGTTCTGAACACTTTTCACAAGATGAAGCTCTTGATCTTACAGTAAAACTGTTCTGAACACTTTTCACAAGAGGAAGCTTGGTTTTTTTTCGATCTACACTCTTAAAGTTCAAGATACTCTTGTAAATTAAATAAATCAAATGGTGTATAAATCCTCTTGGAAACTTTAGGTATGTTTGCAATTGGACATATGGTGTATAAATCCAAATAAATCAAATAAATTCAAATAATTCAAATAAATCCAAATAATCCTATCCTTTCTCATTGAACACATGACACAATACATACACATGACACAAGCCATACACATGACACATCAAATACTCCTATCCTTTCTTTTCTTTTTCCCTTTCCCTTTCTTTTTGAGCTTTCTCTATCTACTCATTTCCTTGTTCTATAATGGCCATCGTATCAGTAATTAGCTCAGGATTGCAGTATACACCGGTTATTTCTTCTCCCCCATTTTGTAGACGGTCCTTGTGTAGATGCGGCAGCTTATAGTTGTTTCCTCCTTGATCTTTCATCACTTCCACCATGACTGCTTGCAACGTCATAAAGCTTTTGAACAGCTTATGGGGATCGTAGTTCTCAAACTCCTCCTCTACACCCTGTACCAGTTCCTGTATATTCATAGGCGCTCTGCAGTCGGTTAGGGATTGGAGGGAGCAGTGGAAACAAAGATCCAGAACATTGAGCTCAGGGCTGTTTGGTGGTTGTTGCAATAATCGAATATCCAGATCTGTCTGTGCCACGGCTTCTAGAAAACCAGCATCATTAGGGAGGACATGCGGTGTTGCATTGTCTTGTTGAATAAAGATCGTTGTGTCATCGTCACCGTCCGGCCATTTGTCTTGAATGGCAGGGATTACTTTATTGATCAAGTAATCTCTGCACACGGGTCTAGTAACTTTGACCGGCTTCAACTCTATTGTCCCCCTATCTCTATTCTGGCTTGTTCGTTGTGCCTCGGTCTGTACCACGAACGGCCAAATGCCAAGTTTCCCATCAAATATCATCTCCCCATCTTCATTTTAGCGAGGTTTGGCTACAGCTGTTAGAAACATTACCTTCCCAATGCTATGAGTATTGTGCACAGTTCGGTTTGGTTCTTCTTCTCCAGGCAGTACGTAGTAGCTACTCTTCACTCGGGTCATGTCATACCATTTCTCGTCGATGTGGACCATATTTATCATTGGCTTGAAACTGGGCCAAGGACTTGATATCCATTTCATCCATCATGGATAGGCAGAACTTTAGTCTCGCTATCTTGTTCTGTGGCTTGAGGGTGGGTTTGATGGTGCTTGTGATGCGTTTTAGCTCTTGCAATTGAAATCTGTCATGTAGGGTTGATCGGGGCACACCTAAACACCTTGCTAGAGACCGGATTGTTCTTCTTTTGTTCAAGGGGATTGTGGCTGTTCTCGACAGATCTAGTTCTTTTCTCTTCCTACCACTTTTGTTCTTCTTGCTTGAAACATCAACTTCTTGGCCTGCTGCAAGTTGTCGTTTGGCTAGATTCCATATTCTTGTAACTGTTCGCAGGTGAACATTCAGCATCATCGCAATGAGCACCTTGTCATACACGTGAACCTGTCCATCTCTAAGCTCGATTACTCGCAGAGCAAAGTAAACACCATGTCTCTCCTTGTCTGTCAAGTCCTTGCCTCTTGGATTGCCATGTGCATCAGCTTCTTCCAATTCTGCATCTTCTTGTGCCTCTTGAGCTTCTTCCAATTCTGCATCTCCTTGTGCCTCTTGAGCTTCTTCCAATTCTGCATCTCCTTGTGCCTCTTGAGCTTCTTCCAATTCTGCATCTCCTTGTGCCTCTTCAGCTTCTTCCAATTCTGCATCTCCTTGTGCCTCTTCAGCTTCTTCCTCTTCAGGAAACCAATTCAATTCAATGTCTTCATCCTCATCTTCCGGCATCAAGTTCAAATCAATAGCATCACCCTGTTGAGCTTGTTCTTCTTGTTGAGCTTCGTCCTCATCTTCCGGCATCAAGTTCAAATCAATAGCATCACCCTCCTGAGCTTGTACTTCTTCTTGAGCTTCGTCCTCCTCTTCCGGCATCAAATTCAAATCCATAGTTGTGTGCTCCTATCTGATCTCATAACAAGAGTATACAAAAGATGAATGGTGGGCATATAATCATAACAAGAAAACCATGAAGAATCCTAGACAAAAAGCAAAGAAACCAAGAAAGAGAAAAGTAGATATTAAAAGTACTCCTTGTTCATAAGCAACTACAGGTCCTACTACATATCTCTTTTTTGCAGGGATCAGGGCAGGAATTAAAAAGCAAACAAAAGCAGGGGCCATGAGTACATCTCAACTTTTACTGTATTTCTTGTTGACAACTAGTGCAGGTACACATTTTGAATATTGAAATTATCTTCTGTTAGTAGACCATGGCAGTAGTTATAGAACTATGAATATCTATTACTCCCTCTACAACATCAGAAAAGTTAATAACATCCTCTACAACATTTTCTGTAGAATAGAGTAGGCTTCAATTTGTCAAAACTGAATTTTACTCACTGAAAATATGACAGTGGAGTACTGTCCAAACTGTATTCACTGTCTGAATTTCATTGATGTCAAATTTTATTTATGTGTCAAGTTTGACATCAACTTGACTGAACATCAACTTGACAGAACAAAACCTGACAGAAATTGACAGGTTTTGGAACAAAATGACAGGATCTGAACATCAACTTGATTGAATAATATAGTGTCAATTCTGATTGTTAACAGCAGAATAATACCGTTAATAACAGAGTAATGGAGTGAGAAATCTTACTATAAATTCAGTTACTGTAGTTACTGAAACTTCACTGTAATTATGCAAATGAAATTATTATTCTGTAAATTTAGTTAACAATCAGAATTATGTAATGGAGTGAGAAATCTTAGTATAAATTAGGTTAACAAGAAATCTTAGTGTAAATTCAGTTAATAGTGTGTTCCTAAATAATCTAAGATTTATTGTCAAGTCTGAGATTTTGACAGAAATGTTGTGACATGTTCAGACTAGGACTAATCAAAGTTCAAAGAATTAGTAGAAGAAGCTTGTATTTTCAGCTTATAAATTTTAGGACTATGTGAATAAAATGCTTTCAACTAAGAAGATAATCTGTCTTCCCATCTCACTGCTCACTGCTAGCAAGAGTAGAAGAGGAAGAATTCCAAATGATGTTTCCAATTTGGCTAAATCTGGCCTGAATTTGCTGTAATTTAGTACATGATTTTTTCCTTCTTTTGTCAATGATTCTGACCTCTATAACCTTTCTCATCATCTCATGATTCTGCCCATGACTTATTTTTTACTCCCATGAATGATTCTGCCCCTCTGTAACATTTTTTTGGCAGTACTAAAGATTGGTCCATCAGAAATCAACATCAATGTTACTGACTTTTTTCAAATTACAGAGCAAGCAAGCAAGCAATGTACACAGATCAGTTATGTTTTAAATTACAGAGCAAGCAAGCAAGGCACTGGAGATGAACAAATTACAGAACCCTGTACTTGTTCTCACCAGCAGCAGCACGAGTAGGGGACCTCAAGCGGCAGCACATAAGAAGGGGATCTCCGGGCGGCAGCACGAGCAGGGGAGGAGCAGCAAGTTGCGGAGAAGCAGCAGAAGGGGCTCCAGCTTGAGGTCCAGGATCGCAAAAGAGCTTGAGGATGAGCTTGAGGGAGCTCGTGGTCCAGATGCGGCGGGAGCTCGTGGTCCAGGCGCTCGAGACCCAGGCGCGCGCGGGTCCTGGCCGGCGGCGGCGCAGGCCCTGCGAGGAAGGAGGGGATATCGTCGACGCAGGTCCTGGGCGGCGGAGGAGCACGTCTTGTGCAGTGACGGAGCAAGCAGGGCGGCGCAGGTCCTTGGCGGCGGAGGAGCAAGCAGGGCGGCGCGGGTCCTGGGCCGCGGAGGAGCACGTCCTGTGCGGCAACGGAGCAAGCAGGGCGGCGCGGGTCCTGGGTCGCGGAGGAGCACGTCCAGTGCGGCGGCGGAGCAAGCAATTGGGCGGCGCAGGTCTTGGGCTGACGACTGGCCCTGGCGACGCGTGCCGGCGACGGGCGGAGGAAGAAGGAAGAAGACGCGACCTGTATGGTGACCTGTTTGTAACAAATTTGAAGTTATAAGGGTGTTTTTGAAAAATTGACATTACACTATGCTGTGGACAACTTTTTCCGGACGGAGGGAGTATGTGCGAGTCCATGGGTTAGCCAGGCATACGGGTATTCGGGTACTCAGCGTATGCATATGCAGCCGGCCGGTGTACACATATTCGATGTATTATATATACACCATTACACCAGGTCCTGGACCACGTACAACCCGGCCAGGTCATGCGCGTACGCACTGGCTGACTGGCTGTAGTGCTGTACCAAGTCATGATCCTGTGCTAGTACGCACGTAGGTAGTTTTTGTTTTTTTGTTTTTGAGACACGCACGTACATAGTTTTGTCATGCATCTGCACGTGCATGCATGGGCCATGCAATACAGGAGTCAATCAGTCCATGTACTAGTTAACCACACATATAATATTGGAATCAATCAGCCCACCTACGCCCAAGCAGCACCTCATCCATCCAGCCACCGATAGGCCGGCCTGTCGGCCTCCCCTTGGCCGACTGCAGGCAACCTGGCCGACTGGCCGTGCGTCGGGTGGCTCAGCCACTAATCGGCCTACCGGTGGCCGATTGGGCCCTACTCGGCTAGCCGCCGCTGGCCGACTGGCTCCAATCGGCTTACAGGAAGCCGATCCTGTATTATTTATGTAATTTTTTAAAATCGTATATTATTTTTCAAATTGTATAGAAAAAATTTATTATTTAAAAAAATTCGTCACGCCCTCATGTAGCCCAATACAACTTTGTCTCTAGTTTTGGACGAAATGTGACCAGTTATGAAACATGAAGGATGAAATGTCGCATGAAAATTGTTGAGAGACTGTATGTATACTTTCGGCAAATTTGAGGGACCAAAAAAACATACTTTTCTTTTATGTTGTTTAAGTTATCATTTTTATACATGTGCTAGATGTGGCCTTGGATATTTATCACACCCGATTTTATTTAAATTGGTGATTAATCACAAAAGGAAGCATAGATTCACTAATTGGAGCTTAATACGTTAGACCCTGGGTCAAGGTGGTGAATTTTGCCACACCGATTAAAGTATGATCAATATGTTCATGCAGTATCTATTTATAAGCCAACTCTAATATCTGCAACCTTGTCACCTAGAAAAAAAATTGCAATCTGTCTAGAAACAAAAATTGTCTCTAGTTGGTAAAGAACGCTTTTTATTGACTCATAATATCGCATCAAGTGGATACAAATACAATGAGTGCACATTTGTCTCTGCACGACTAGGACGTGCATCGTCAACAAGATAAAAGAAAAGGACCCATGGATTCAAGCGGTCAAGGCAAGGCGAACAACCCATTGTAGGAATGTGTTCCGCAACAACGACGCCTTTCATAAATAAATGATGCATGAACGTCGGCATCGTCAGATCGAACCATATAGATCATATCGTAGGTTTGCACCCAAAAGAGAAGGGTTGGGTAAGCTCCACATCGCCAAGTACAACCAGTGAAGACCGAACATAGAATTTTTCACCCTCGTGTCTCTAGTTATTTAACTATATATAACATATATACATTCATGTTTCTTCAACCAAGCATAAAAAATGGACTCGTCTCACCATCTGGCCAAACATGCAACTTTGATTGCTTAAATGGCCAGTCATATGGTGGCGCCAAGCCCCTACCCACCCATTCTCATCCCTCTGGCCAAACATACCCTAGCAGTGGCACTAGTTGTCAAAATGTTAACTATGTTTTCTGACTCGATAAAGGAAATTTCATTCAATAATCACATCGATGTCAAGTACTACACGTCAGCCAGGCAGGGGCGCAGGGCTAACAAATCATACTCCATTTTCCCTTTTTATAATATAAATTAATTATTTGAAGTTATTTTTTAAACGGAGGAAGTTAAGCTATTATATCTTTAACTAAGTTTATATCAATACTGAATAACAATACGAAAATGCATTTCCTGATGTATCTAATAATTGGTATTGTAAATCTTGAATTGTTTTCATAAACTTAGTTGAAGGTGCAAAATTTTAACTTTTGACTCAAAAAAACAGTACACCTTATAAAAGAAAGAGAATATGTAACAATCTAATAATCAATATGTTGGGTGGTTAGGACTTAGGAGGATGGTTGTGCGTCTAGCCCACTAGAGATAAGAACCATGTCTGCCTCATTGTGTGTCTCATTATGATAGAATATTTCGTTAGAGCCCGAGTATGAGCGTGTGGTAGTGTTTGTGTGTGCATGAGTGCTTTTATGTTGCACTCTAAAAAGCCGTTTACTCCTTTTCCAGAGAACTCGAATACAATTCATGGTTTGCGTACTAAGTTTAATTACGAAAATTTTAGATTTCCCTGCTAAAATAACACTAATTATAAGTGTTATTATTTTGTTGTTGTTTGTTTCTACAAATAAGGCCGGCATGGAAGAAGATGATGAACAGTGCTACAATCTATTCTGGACCATTGGATCAAGATCTAACAGCTTTATGTGAAAGCGACCGATGGATGAAAATATTTCAGGTATTGAGATATAGTCAGTCCCCAAATCTTATGTTGGTCGTGGATGTGTTTTTCCGTCCGTGTCCACGTCGATTTCACCACAGAATATACCATAAGGGTCTGTCTAGATCTCAGTCGACTTAGACTTCGCGAAGTCTAAGTCAGCTGATGTCATCCGGTTTTTTTTTCTCTAGGACACGTTATCCCTTTGTTGTTGATTGCCCAGCCCATCCTTTGTTGCTTGTTGCTTTATGAGCTGGCCATGTCATTGTGCGTATCAGTGTATGGGCCAGCAAGTCAGTGCATCAGTTTTCTTGGGCGCTGCTGCTCATCGACTCGTGTGACGCATCGGGTATATTAGCTGCTGTAGGTTTGCCTCAAATAAAAAAAAACTGCTGTAGATAACCCTATAAAAAGAATGTTGTACGTACAATTTTATGGACGCCTAGTTTCTATCTGGTTTTCTTTTCAATTTTTTTGTTTTCATTTTCTACTTATATTTTTTATCTTTTTATTATATAAAATGCAAAAATTGACGTCAATTTAGAAAAATGTGTCTGTGTATTTTTTATAAACGAAATATGTATGTGGCAACTGTGTGACAGATTGCAAAACTGCCACACGATCTCATCAACGTCCGCGGACACGATCTCGCCTGGCAACCCCGATCGAATCGCACCGTTTCGCTTCTCCCGCGCCATCCGCGGTCACGATCCTGCCTTTCGCTTCTCCCATGCGGGCGATCGTGCGGTCCTTTTTTCCTCTCCGAGAGAAAAAAAATTAGCATTGAGTGGGGTTTGATCCCTTGACCAACAGGTTCACATGTAGGCTGCGTACCACTAGGATAATTTCGTTCACATGTGCACAAGCTGATTAGCTAAGTATTCAGGCTGTCAGAGTTCAGATGGATCCAAACCAAGATTTGATCCATCTCGTGCTCGCAGAAATAGAAAAGCTTGGGCACTCGCTAAATTAACCGTTGCTTCTATAAACAACTGATTAGTGTTCAAAATTTGCTGCTACTATATATATCGGCATCTCAATTTCCGTACATCTCAACTTGCACACTTCTATATTTGTTTTAGCTGATGAAGGTAATTTTGGCCCGAATGAAAAAATTGTTGAAACATTCCCCTGATAACCTCGGTGTAAACAACATGTTAATTTATGCACCGCAAACCTGATAACATATGAACACACACCATGGTAACTTTGACTGGAAAAAAATTGTTGAATTTTACCACTGTAATTTCTATCTCCATAACATGGATACTTAAGATCTGTAGATCTAATAACTCACACATAAACTCTTGTAATTTTTGTGTAAAAAGTCAGGTAATATACAAACCGCAGTGTTGGGAACTTATGTACAAACATCATGGTAAACTTTGACCGGAGAAAAAAATGTTAAAAACATACCCTAGTAATTTCTACGTAAATAGCATGGTAATATATGCGTTGCAAACCTAATAACTTAGGTACAAACACCACATTATCTTTTACCCAGGGAAGCCAACTTACAAGCATGCCTTCACCTCCGCGCCCCTCGTGACCACCTAGCTGGCATCACCACCACCGGCGTGTGACAACAACATTGGCAGGAGCAGGAAAAGACTTCACTTCAAGGTTACATTGCCTAGTAGGCTCGCGAAATGTTTCATGAAGTGCGTGTCTAGTTCTTCCTATTGTGGATAGTAGTTATGGTCGAAAATGACATGTAACTTTTGATCAAATAAGATTTTTAAAGCAGCGTAGGCTTGATAATTTGCATATAAACACCATGATACCTTTTTGACTTAGGGTAAACAAATATTGGAAAATATACCTACAATAATTTTTGTGTAATAGCATGGTAATATACGCATTGCAGACTTGATAACTTATGTCCAAAACATCACGATAATTTTTGACCTGAGAAAAAATACTGTTGAAACAATACTCCGGTAATTTTTATGTAAAAAACATGGTTTTCAAGCAACCCATACCTGATAACTTACAAACAAAATCATGTTGATTTTTTGACCCGAGACTTTTTTGTTCGAAACTTGTCCGTAATTTCTATGTAAATAACATGATGATATAAACTCCAATAACCGATAACTTAGATACAAACATGGTAACTTTTTGACCCATGAAACTTTTTGTCGAAAAACACATCGTCGCTAGCTTATGTGTAAATAGTATGCTAATATACCTCCCACGTAATCGATAATTTATGAACAAAACACCGGAGTAACATTAACCAAGGGATGAAAAAGTTGTTCAAAAATATACTTGCGAGAACTTTTTGTGAAAATAGCATGCTAATATACGAACTGTTCAGCTGATAACTTGCGTATAAACAACGCGTTAAATTTGAGGAAGGGGGAACACGGTAAATTTGAGGAAGGGGGGAACGGTTGTTGAAAAATGTGCCCTAGTAATTTTCATGTAAATAGCATGGTCATATAAGAATTCAATACTGATAACTTAAGTACAAACACCGCCGTGACATTTTTGACCATGGAGGAAAAAGTTGCTGAAAAATATAGCATGGTAATTTCTATATAAATAGCATGGTAATATAAGAATTCCATACCTGATAACTTAAATACAAACACCACGGTAACATTTTTGACTAAGGAGGAAAAAGTTGTTGAAAAGTATAGCATGGTAATTTCTATGTAAATTGCATGGTACCATAGGAATTTCATACCTGATAACTTAAGTACAAACACTGCGTAACATTTTTGACCAAGGAGGAAAAAGTTGCTAAAAATATAGCACGTTAGCTTAAGAACAAACAACACGGTAACATTTTTGAACAAGGAGAAAAAAGTTCTGGAAAAATATAGCATGGTATTTTCTATGTAAATAGCATGGTAATATACGAACCTCATACCCGATAAATTTAGTCCAAACACCGCGGTAACATTTAACCAAGAGGGAAAAAATGTTAAAATCCATACTCGACAACTACTATGCGAACCTCATGTCAGATAAGTTAAGTACAAACACTATGGTGATTTGCATCTGAAAAAGGAAGGCAGGGGACGCTTGAGTTTGTTAACCATCTAAGCTGGTGTAAAGCGTCCAGAAAAAAGTTCCAAATCTCAGACAAATGAGTATGTCTGTTTGAATTTTCAGTTTCATTCGATCTCATTTCAAGAAGGTACAAGTAACGTGTAAGTTGAAAGAAACCAATAAGATGGTGTAGCCCAGTTGGTTGTTGTTGGTAAATTAGTTGTGGTAGGTTGTGGGTTTGATCCCCCCTCCCAACGCATTTTTCCCGCCTTTTTCAAGCTGCAAATGTGTGTGCGCAGAATCGGGACAGGCATGCCCCCAGCGGGGGCATTCGGGTGGCCCAGAAAATCGGGAGAAGGGAGAGGTTCGTGCGGGGGGGACGGGATAGCCCAGAAAATTAGGAGAAGAAGGGATGGATTCCGTGCGGCATGAGAGGGTGTGGTGGTTTTAGCAATCTGGCACACGGTTGCCAGTTATCACAGTCCTTTTATAAATATCCATTATGTATTTGAAAATAATAATATCATGCAACTAGAAGACTTTCAAATATTATTTAAAAGTATTCCTTGTGCAACTAGAAAATGTTGGGTTTTAGCTAACATTTTCTTCCTAGGGTTGGGTTAGGCCGGGCATTGTTTTACTTGTCTATTTGTATTTTCACTATCATCCCAAAATTGACAATGATACAACTAACAAAATAAGAGAGACCATCATATACAATTGCACATAAGGTGCGGACATGCAACAAGGTGGTTGTGGCATGTTTAAAAAAATTCAAACACCTCTTTTTAGAGAAAATTAAAAAAATGAAAAATGAAAATAAAGAGCAGTAAATAGAAAAGAAAAAACAAAGTTAATAATAGAGTGTGCATACGACACAGTCGATTGAGACTTAATTAAATCTTAGTCAGTTAACACCAGGACGAATGCAATTGATGTTGGAGGCAACCCTAGTAATTGTGGGCCTAGTTGCAGACATGCAACTACCCCTTTCCATGACAATGTTTTTTTCACAAAGTTGCATTTAGGGGAGACACTTGTAGTTGCATGTTAGTGGCGAGATGCAATTGACCTTCCCGACAAAACACCACAAAAGTGTGTAGTCATGTTAAAAACATGCAATTGCAGTCAAAAGCGACACTTGAAGTTGCATCCCTAGTAGCAGACATGCAACTGCCCCCTTATCGGACAAAACCATCACAGTTGCAGTCGAATTGAAGACATGCAGTTGCAATCAGGAATGATACTTGCAGTTGCATCGAGGGAGACACTTGCAGCTGAATAGCAGACATGCAACTGCCCCCTTTACCCGACAAAAAAAATTACATTGTGGTCGAATTGAAGACATACAGTTCCAATCAGGAACGACAGTTGCAGTTGCATGCCTGCTGACAGAGACATGCAACTGTTCTTCCTGACAGAATACCACACAATTGCGGTCGAGGGGCGACACATGTAGTTGTGTGCCTAGTGGTAGACACGACGCTGCCCCTTCCCCGCAAACACCACATAGTTGCATTCCCTTTGAAAGACATGTAATTGCAGTCGAGGCGACACTTGTAGTTGCGTATTGATGGCAGACATGCAACTGTTGCATCCCCCAACAATGCACCACTAAGTTTTAGTCACGTTGAAGACATGCAATTGCAGTCGGGGGCGACACTTGGAGTTGTGTATTGGTGGCAGACATGCAATTGCAGTCGGGGGTGGCACTTGGAGTTGAGTATTGGCGGTAGACATGCAACTGTCGCCCTCCCCCGACAAAGCATCAGTAAGTTACAGTCACATTGAATACATGCAATTGCAGCCTGGGTGAAACTTGCAATTGCATGTTGATGGCAGACATGCAACTGCCCCCTTCCCTAACAAAGACTACCAAGTTACAGTCGTATTAAAGGCATGCAATTGCAGTTATGGTCGGCACTTGCAGTTGCATGTTGGTGGCAAACATGCAATTGCCTCTTCCACGGACAAAACATCACCAAGTTGCAATCACGTTGAAGACGTGAAGTTCAAATAGTTGGCGACACTTGCAGTTGCGTTCCTAGTGGCTGACATGAAACTGGCCATGCTCGTAGTTGTTTTTTTGTGGAAAGCCCACACTTGTAGTTGCCGTGTAAAATTAAGAAATATAAAAATAAGCAATATATTTCAAATAAAATGCTCATTTGGACTACATGCAGATGGCACATGTGTGTATAACAAAACAAATTATAAAATAAGAAAATTTACATAAAAATGTTCATACAATTTTAAAAGTATTCATGTATTTACAAAAAATAGAAAAATTATTAAAAGAAAAATATTTATACAGAAAATATTCATATAATTTTAAAAGTAATCATGTACTCCATATTTACAAAAAAAGAATCGCTAGAAAAATAAGAAAAAACATTACAACACAGGCAAAGAAGTGGACGGAGCCTTTTTGTCTCCCTAAAACATTACAACGCATGAAAAGAGAAAAGGGTCAAGTTCACAACAAGCATCCACCGCTGCACCACAAAAAAAGCAAAAAAATGAAATGAAAAAATAAAGAAACACGTCACAGGAAAAGACACAGAAAAAGGCCCCATATGGCCAGACCGGAAAGGAGACCAAACAACGAAAAGACACAGGAAAAAGAAGACCGGGCTGGACACACACGTTAACAGGCCCAAACGAGACAAAACTCACTCCCAACGTGAATCTTGAAGCAAGCAAGGATCTGACGACTGACGCGTCGACTGAGACTTCGCGCTCCGATACCATAACCCGTATGTGCTCGATTGGGTTATGGTATATTCCATGGCGCGCGACCTCGCATCTGTGGAGCGCCGCCAGACCAAGAAAGCGTCCATGGCGAGCGGGGCCGACCGCATCAGCGCCCTCAAGCGGTGCGGACCTCCGTCCTCGCGCGGCACTGGCGCCACCTCTGAAGATCCGCCCCGGCGCTGCACGTCACCGGCGTCAAGCGATGCGCCAACCCGGCATGGTTCGTCAACTTCGTCCACAACCTTCTCCTCCTCCGCAACCCCATCGCGCGCCTCAACTCGTTCGAGCTCGACCTCGACGACCGCGACTTCGGCTTCGAGGCGTTCCTGCCGACCAACGAGGCGCACGTGAACATGTGGTTCCGGCACGCCGCCATGTGCGGGCCTCGCGCGCTGCTGGCGTTGCGCACCGCCCGTGGCATCTACAGTCACGGGGTGGACGACCCCCAGCGGCTCCCCAACGTCCCTCTCGTATCCCTCTTCCTACACCTCACAAGGCTGGAGCTTGAGACGGTGTATGTGTACACCAACACGCTCGACTTCTCGGCCTGTTCAGCGCTAATTCATCTCAGGATGGAGGACTGTGAGATCGAGGGGAACATCTCTTCTCCCTTCTTGAAACATCTCAGCATCACGGAGTGTTATTTCCACACTGACCCCTTCCGCGCCAGGATCTCCTTGTTTCCTTTGAGCTAAAAGATTTTATGCGTCGAACTCGGGTACTGGTCGAGAGCATGCCACTGTTAGGCCCTGTTCGGAGTCACTTCAGCTCCTAAAAATACGAGGAGCTGCGGAGCATCCGTTTCCCAGCTCCCTGCTTTTTAACTCCAGCTCCGGGAGCGGAGTGGTGGAGTGGCGGGTCTCTAAACATGGCCTTAGTTTCAGCGGTTGTTAGAACTGGTTGGTGCCATGATTCTTGCCGTAAGAATGATTGCGGGGATTGCAATGACCGATGTGATGGCTGTTACGATTCTGAAGGTTGAGCTGATGATAGGCCTGGCCGGTCTGTGCTTTTGAAAGGATTGTCGCACGCTGCAGAGCTGGAGTGCATGCTTGCTTGCTTGCACCTGCTTCAGTTAGGTTCAGTTTTGGGACCTTATGAGTTATGACCATAGTAGTAGTATTATGTTGCTCATATAGGTGCAATGCAATTTACACTACATAATTCTAAGCTTCTCGCCTCATGCAGTTTTGAAAATAGGTATTAGCAATAATAAATAGTGAGTCTAGGAACTAAATGTGTGTGTGTTCTAAACTTATTGCCTTACTTCACTCCTATACAACATCTCGAGCCAAAGAAATTATTCCCGGCTCCATCAGATGATTTGCACGCATCTTGTACTGCAATTTCTTTAACAAATTACTTATACAATCTTCCTTTGCACAGTTTATTGTCAATAGGGATTTAAATATCTGCCCTACATTTGGCAAGTTAAGGACTTTGTTGCTCAGCGAATGGTGTCCTGGCATTGCTGGTGACCTCAATATCTTGAGTTGTTTCCTCAAACATTCACCAATTCTGGAGAAGCTCACTCTCCAGCTTTCTGAGGTATTATATTTAGTACACGAAGAACCGAGTGTTACTGAAGTTGATTACCATCCATGATCAGCTGATGCGGTAAAATATTATTTTCAAAAAATGCAGTAAAATATTTGAGTGTTTTAGGTACCTAAAGTTCCAGTGAAAACACAAAGAAGTTACACTCCGTCAGAGCGACCATTTGCATGCAGCCATCTGAAGATCGTTGAGATCAAATGTGACCAAGATGATGGGAGGGCTCACAAGGTTTTGAACATCTTGAGTACCTACAGCATACCACTTGAGAACATTAAAGATTCAGAAGTACGACATAGAACATGCCACTTCAGAAAGTTGACATCCAGCAAACTAATAAAACTTTTGGATCTTATTGTGAGTTCACCTGTTGATACTTATGCTCCTTTTGTTTCTGTATTTCACGGATGCGTGTGTAAATTCTGAACCAAGATATGAAGGATGTGCCAAAACTAATTAGAAATATAAGTGTTACAAAATTGCATGTATGTGGAAAAGGTACATATTCCCTAATCCCTATATATCTCGTAAAAGGAAAGCAAGACTTTAAAACTACATTTAGCGTACTAATTAAGATATTGTGTATACTATGTTTAGAACTAATTGTTTCTTCTGAAGCTGGTCCCTGGAGGTAGCTCAGCCCTCCAATTCTTTACTTCTGTAAAGTCCAGGAATATGCCATAGCGATTAAGTGGTCAACAAATCAGTGTTCTGGAAATTCAGGGTCCTTCATAGCTTTCTTCCTTCAGGATTTTAAGTTATTGTTGTATTATGATGCCATCCAGAAGTTAAATGGAAGTAAAAGGATACATGTGTATCCATCCCATAATATTAGCCAAACGTCAAGCAATTCCTTGATGTGCAGCAATAAACACATGGCATGGGTAAAATAACAAGCAGGTAGGTACTATTGCTAAACTGACTGGGTATCATCATGTTTCTTACTTATACCTTATACACTTGGACATGTGAATGATTGGTGCCGGCCATTACAGAGCGTCCTCATTTCTAATGAACCATTTGGCACCTTCTCTTCCTGTAGCTCAAACCAGTACAAGTGCAGTGTGATTAAACAAGGAAAACAGTCAGAGAATGCTGCATGTTGCTGTCCACCGACAAACAGATGCAAATGAGCTATTGATATTCAGGTCTTACCTCTTGGAAGAAGACTTTCACTGCATTTTCCACTTCACCTTTAACATAACATTTGTTAGTCAGATTATTTGTCTTCAGTCAAGAATGCTCAGATCGTTTCTGTTCAACAATGGTCAGATCATCCAGGAGCTAGTGTCAAAAACGCTCTTATATTATGGGACGGAGGGAGTATTTTTTATCTTGCTCGGATGGACAGATCCATGGAAAAGAGCTGCATTAAACTGATAGTGTGTATCATGTCTTTATTCTGATTCTCTGAAAACAGAAATTCTGTATTCAGATCGTGATCTATAGTTGTCAGACCACAGTTGGACATGAATTTTATATTTTGCTCCTCTGCTCCGAGTGCGACAGTAAGCAGGATTTCATTGTGATTTGTGTGTTCAGCTGTTGATAATTATGTTTCTTTTGTTTCTGTATTTCACAGATGCGTGTGTAAATTCTGAGCCAAGATATGAAGGAAGTGTCAAAACTAACTAGAAAATTTAAGAGTGACAAAATTGCATGTATGTGGAAAAGGTACGTATTCCCTAATCCCTATATATCTCATAAAAAGAAAGCAAAACGTTCAAACTACATTTAGCGTACTAGTTAAGATATCGTGTCCTTTTCTAAAAAAAAAGTTAAGATATCGTGTATAGAGTATGTTTAGAATGAAATGCTTGTTCTGAAGCTGATCCCTGGACGTAGCTCAGCCCTCCAATTTCTTTAATTTTGTGAAGTCTGGGAATATGCCATAACGATTAAGTCGTCAACAAATCAGTGTTCTGGAAATTCTCAGTCCTTCATTAGCTTTCTTTCTTTGGGATTTTGAGTTATTTGTTGTACTATGATGCCATCCAGAAGTTAAATGGAAGTAAAAGGATACTAGTGTGAACCCATCCCATAATATTAGCCTAACCTCAAGCAATTCCTTGATGTACAGCAATAAACACAAGGCATGGATAAAATAATGAGCAACTGGATACAGTTCTACCGAAATTGACAGGGTCATCATGTTTCTTAGTTACACCTTACACAATTACACTTGGACATGTGAATGATTGGTGCCGGCCCAGAGGCCCAGTGGTGATTAGATAATACAGTACTGATTAATTGGGAACCATACGAAAGGAAACAAAAAGAGTGCCCTGATTTTCAGTGACAAACCATTTGGCACCTTCTCCGCCTGTAGCTCAAGCCAGTACAGTGTGCAGTGTGATTAAACAAGGAAGACGGTCAGAGAATGCTGCCTGTTGCTGTCCACCGACGAACAGATGCAGTGGAGCTATTGATATTCAGGCCTTACCTCTTGGAAGAAGACTTTCACTGCATTTTCCACTTCACCTTCAACACAACTTTTGTTAGTCAGATTATTATTCGTCTTCAGTCAAAACTGCTCAGATCGTTTGTGTTCAACAATGCTCAGATCATTTCAGGAGCTTCTTTCCTCTGCTTTTTCTTCTTCCTCGGATTGACAGATCCATGGAAAGAGCCATATATCAAACTAATGATGTGTATCATGTCTTTATTCTGATTCTCTGCAAACAGAAATTCCGTATTCAGATCGTGATCTATAGCTTGTCAGACCACAGTTGGCCGTGAATTTTATATTTTGCTCCTCCGCTCCGACTGCAATCAGCAAGCAGGATTTCATCACATGAACATGTGCACAGACTTTACCTCCTATCCTGGCGAATCAAACATCACTACACCTCGCAGCCAAAGGTAAAAGCAGAGTCGCAAAGCGACGGAGCATGAGTTTCAAGCCCAGATCCGAGCTAGTCAAGAAAGAAACATTTCTCTGACCTTTTCTTTTACCACGATCACATAAATTCACATATAATACCATGATCATCACGTGGACAGGTGATCAACCGGCGGTGCCTCTTCCAAGAGAAAACAAATATTCTTTGCAAGTTGAGACGAGCACTACACTTAAATCCCAGTGGCGTCAGTGAGTGGAGAGAGAACTTCCACGAGTGGAAGTTTCTCCCTCACTTTACTACCTCTACATGAGAGGAGCAGCTGCCGAATCGCCAATTGGCAGTGGTGATCCAGTGGCGGGCGTGCCTCGCGCACTTGCAGCAGCCTCATGCCACAGAAGAATCGGGTTCACTCCCGGTGACAGCAAGGAATAGTCGGTGGCTAATCTCCGGGCAGGCATGCAGCATCGTGGAGCAGTGAAATGATCGGTCCGTACCGGAGTACCACCGCCAAGATGTGGCCACCGGCACCGGATGATGCTTTTTGTGTCATGTCTGTCCAGTGTACTGCCGCTCTCGCCGAGTTCATCAACCTGATTCTGATTGATTGATGTAGCGATGGTAACCCTACACCCACATTAATTCGCATGAACCGACGTTTTAGCGATGCGGGTTACGAGGATCGCGGCACCGTACCTAGCTCGCTGTCCTCTTGCTAGGCTCGTGAGGCCAGCTTCTTGTCTCAACTCTGAAGGTCATCCTCTGACGACGCAAACTGCTTCGAAAATTACTACTCCCTCCGTCCCGTTTTTGACACTATGGCTGGGAAAAATAGAAGTCCAGTATCCTACCTCACATAACAAATTGAGAATTAAACTCTTATTGATTCACAAAGTCTGCTCTGATCAGCGCCGAAATCTATATTCGACCTAACAATTCTGTGTTCGTCACTTGAACCCAAATCCGCTCCATTTCCACCGTCCAACCGACAGATCTCTGAACCGGCATGAAAAGAAAAAGCGAACAGAAGCCCAATGATTGCAACTTATCCATCAAGCCGGGATATATATCGCAATGATGATGATCGACGCACACAATGCTCCCGGTGTATATCAATGCAGATCACATCCATCTCAAAAAAATTAAAAGAATGCAGTGGTAGTGCAGATCGCATCGACCCATCCTTGCCCACGACGTCAAGAACAACCCGTTAACAAATCGGCCGAAAATATAGTGCCACCCATTGCCATCGTGGCCCAAATAATAATTACAATAATTAAGGGAGGCCTTATCCGGTCCGGCGAAGAACAGATAAGCAGCGGCGATCGTCGGATCGATCGGAACCCGGCAACCATTTGGCGGCGTCTGCTCGGTTGGTCGCGGGGCGCCCGTCAGCGAGCTGCGACGACGCGGTTCGTGCTCTGTCAGCTGGGCCCGGCGCGGGCTTCTGTTCGCGGGGATAGGGGCGACACGTAGGTCGGGCGGTGGCGACGCGTGGAGCGGCGCGAGTGGTTCGCATGTGGGCCTGCGGTGGATCCCGTTCCCACGTGGCGGCGCTGTCTGTTTTGATATCCGCAGAGTTATCCACGGAGAAAACCAACTCGACCGGCGACGACTAATCGCCGGTAGCTCCTTTTTTGCAGTCTTGCCCGTGCCGAGCTCGTATATCCGTCTTTGGTGGTGGCTGCCCTCGTCGTTGCCAATGCCTATCCATTGCTGCCTGAACTTTTCGTTCCAAAGACTATGTACATTTTAAAGAGTGGATTTTATTGGCTTAGAATGAAGCATTAAAAGGATGCAAACACAATAAATACGCGTTCGGCCATTGTATAGTTAGGATACACATGCAATACCAACACACAAAAAACACGACAACTAATAGCAAATCATACAAGATCAAAGCTTTGCGTATGCGAGGAAAAAGAAGAAAAAACAAAAGCAATCAGGTTAGCAATCAACAAAGTACAACATATCCACACCAACCATCTCACGAGACCAAACATACGACGTGGTTCTTGCTACTTCTTGAGTTTGCGTCTAGAGTATTAAGTTCATGAAGAACAGAATAACGCTTTAAGTAAAATGACATGATGTAGAGAAATAAACTCAAGCAATATGATGTAAACCCCATCTTTTTATCCTCGATGACAACAATACAATACGTGCCTCGCTACCCTTACTGTCACTGGGTGAGGACACCGCAGGATTAAACCCAAAGCTAAGTACTTCTACCATTCCAAAAAAAGCCAATCTAGTTGGCCAAACTAAACCGATAGTTCGAAAGAAATTACAAAGATATCAAATCATGCATATAAGAATTCAGAGAAGATTCAAATAATATTCATGTATAATCTGATCATAAATCCACAATTCATCAGATCTCGACAAACACACCGCAAAAGAAGATTACATCGAATAGATCTCCAAGAACATTGATACGTCTCTAACATATCTACTTTTCCAAACACTTTTGTCATTGTTTTGGACTCTAACTTGCATGATTTGAATGGAACTAACCCGGATTGACGCTGTTTTCAGCAGAATTGTCATGATGTTATTTTTGTGCAGAAATAAAAGTTCTTGGAATGACCTGAAAATCAACGGAGAATATTTTTGTAATATATAAAAAATACTGGCAAAAGAATCAACGCCAGGGGGGCCACACCCTGTCTACGAAGGTGGGGGGCGCCCCCTGCCTCGTGGGCCCCCTGGTGCTCCACCAACCTCAACTCCAACTCCATATATTCACGTTCGGGGAGAAAAAACAGAGAGAATGATTCATCGTGTTTTACGATACGGATCCGCCGCCAAGCCCTAATCTCTCTCGGGAAGGCTAATCTGGAGTCCGTTCGGGGTTCCGGAGAGGGGAATCCGTCGCCATCATCATCATCAACCTTCCTCCATCACCAATTTCATGATGCTCACTGTTGTGCGTAAGTAATTCCATTGTAGGCTTGCTGGACGGTGATGGGTTGGATGAGATTTATCATGTAATCGAGTTAGTTTTGTTAGGGTTTGATTCCTAGTATCCACTATGTTCTGAGATTGATGTTGCTATGACTTTGCTATGCTTAATGCTTGTCACTAGGGCCCGAGTGCCATGATTTCAGATCTGAACCTATTATGTTTTCATGAATATATGTGAGTTCTTGATCCCATCTTGCAAGTCTATAGTCACCTATTATATGTTATAATCCGTTAACCCCGAAGAGACAATAATTGGGATACTTACCGGTGATGACCGTAGTTTGAGGAGTTCATGTATTCACTAAGTGTTAATGCTTTGGTCCGGTACTCTATTAAAAGGAGGCCTTAATATCCCTTAGTTTCCAATAGGACCCCGCTGCCACGGGAGGGTAGGACAAAAGATGTCATGCAAGTTCTTTTCCATAAGCACGTATGACTATATTCGGAATACATGCCTACATTACATTGATGAACTGGAGTTAGTTCTGTGTCACCCTATGTCATAACTATTGCATGAGGAATTGCATCCGACATAATTATCCATCACTGATCCATTGCCTACGAGCTTTTCATATATTGATTTTTGCTTATTTACTTTTTCGTTGCTACTGTTACAATCACTATAAAACCAAAACTGCTACCGTTACATTTGCCACCGTTACCACTACTATCATATTACTTTACTACTAAATACTTTGCTGCAGATATTAAGTTTCCAGCTGTGGTTGAATTGACAACTCAACTGCTAATACTTGAGAATATTCTTTGGCTCCCCTTATGTTGAATCAATAAATTTGGGTTGAATACTCTACCCTCGAAAACTGTTGCGATCCCCTATACTTGTGGGTTATCAAGACTATTTTTGGGCACCGTTGCCGAGGAGCATAGCTCTATTTTTGGGGTCACTTGGGATTTATATCTGTTGATTACTATGAAGAACTTGAAAGATAAAAGAATCAAGATTTTTCCCTCAACTACGAGGGGAGGTAAGGAACTGCCATCTAGCTCTGCACTTGATTCACCTTCTGTTTTGAGTAAACTTGCGACACCTACTCCTGCTATTCATTCTGATATGTCGCATGTTATTGATGGTGCCACTTCTGCTTTGCATGATACTTACGATGAAACTACTTCTATGCTTGATAATATTGTGCCATTAGGTGAATTTCTTGATGAACAACTTGCTAGGGTTAGAGAGAATGAAATTATTGAAATTGATAATATTGATGAAAGTGATGATGAAGATTCTCCCCTAGATATGAATTGCCTGTTGTGCCTGAGGGTTATGTTATGGATGAAGAAACTGATAGAGACTTCTTAGCTTGCAATGATACATCTGATCTTAAGAAATTATTAGCTAAGCTTAAAGAAAAGTCTTTGAATGCTAGAATGAAATATGACCCTGCTTTTGCTACTTCACCTATCTTTATTTCCGATAAGGATTATGATTTCTCTGTCGATCTTGAGTTAATTACTTTGGTTGAATCTGATCCTTTCTATGGATATGAATCTGAAACTGTTGTGGCTCATCTTACTAAATTAAATGATATAGCCACCCTGTTTACTCACGATGAGAAAACTCGCTATTACTTAATCCTTAAGTTGTTTTCGTTCTCATTAAAGGGTGATGCTAAAACATGGTTTAATTCTCTTGATCCTGGTTGTGTGCGTAGTCCCTAGGATATGATTTATTACTTCTCTTCTAAATATTTCCCCGCTCATAAGAAACAAGCTGCCTTAAGGGAAATATATAATTTTCTGCAAATTGAAGAAGAGAGTCTCCCATAAGCTTGGGGGAGGCTTCTCCGATTACTTAATGCTTTGCCTGATCATCCTCTCAAGAAAAATGAAATACTTGATATCTTTTATAATGGACTAACCGATGCTTCCAGAGACCACCTGGATAGTTGTGCTGGTTGTGTTTTCAGGGAAAGAACTGTTGATCAAGCTGAATTGCTATTGAATAATATGTTGAGTAATGAAAATGATTGGACACTTCCTGAACCAACTCCTAAGCCAACTCCGAAGAAAAGGGGTATTCTATTTCTCAGTCCTGAAGATATGCAAGAGGCAAAGAAAGCTATGAAATAAAAAGGTATTAAAGATGAAGATGTTAAGAATTTACCACCTATTGAAAAGATACATGGTCTTGATAACCCTACATAGGCAGTGAAGGTAAATTCCCTCTATAGGTTTGATGAAGGTGATATTCCTCGTAATAAGTCTGCTAGCCAATGCTTAGATGAGTTTAATAATTTTATTGTTAAACAAGAAGACTTCGATGCTTATGTTGGTAGAAAATTGAAACGTAATGCTTATATGACTGAACACTTGAGTGATTATATGTCTAGAGTTAAAGGTGAACTTAAACTTATTACTAAACATGCTTCTATGGTTACCACTCAAGTAGAACAAGTACTTAAGGCTCAGAATGATTTGCTCAATGAAATAAATAATAAGAAAAATGATAATGTTGTTAGAGTTATGAGTAGAGGGGGTAAAATGACTCAGGAACCTGTGTATCCTGAGGGCCACCCCAAGAGAATTGAGAAAGATTCTCAGAGAACTAATATTGATGCACCTAGTTCTTATAAGAAAAAAAAGAAAAACGATAGGACTTTGCATGCTTCTAGTGAACCTGTTGTTGACACACCTAAGAATCCCAATGATATTTCTATTTCTGATGCTGAAACACAATCTAGTAATGAACATGAACCTAGTGGTAATGTCAATGATGATGTTCATGTTGATGCTCAACCTAGCAGTGATAATGATGTAGAGATTGAACCTGTTGTTGATCTTGATAACCCACAATCAAAGAATCAATGTTATGATAAGAGAGACTTTGTTGCTAGGAAGCACTGTAAAGAAATAGAACCATGGGTTCAGAAACCCATGCCTTTTCCTCCTAAACCATCCAAAAAAAAAGATGATGAGGATTTTGAGCGCTTTGCTGAAATGATTAGACCTATCTTTTTGCGTATGCGTTTGACTGATATGCTTAAAATGAACCCTTATGCTACATGAAAGATATTGTTACTAATAAAAGAAAGATACCGGAAGCTGAAATTTCCACCATGCTTGCTAATTACACTTTTAAAGGTGGAATACCAAAGAAACTAGGAGATCCAGGAGTACCAACTATACCGTGCTCCATTAAAAGAAACTATGTTAAAACTGCTTTATGTGATCTTGGAGCCGGTGTTAGTGTTATGCCTCTCTCTTTATATCGTAGACTTGATTTGAATAAGTTGACACCTACTGAAATATCTTTGCAAATGGCTGATAAATCAACTGCTATACCTGTCGGTATTTGTGAGGATGTGCTTGTTGTGGTTGCAAACGTCACTATTTTAACAGACTTTGTTATTCTTAATATTCCCAAGGATGATAGTATGTCAATTATCCTTGGTAGACCCTTTTTGAATACTGCACGGGTTGTTATTGATTGCAACAAAAGCAATGTCACCTTTCATGTTAATGGTAATGAGCATACGATACACTTTTCGAGGAAACAACCTCAAGTCCACAGTATCAATTCTATTGGAAAAATTCCAACAATTATTATTGGAGGTTTTGAATTTCCTCTTCATACTATCAAGAAGAAATATGATATTCTTATTGTTGGGGATGTGCAAATCCCCGTTGAGGTAACCTGGTGTTATTCGAAATTTCTCCAGTTTCATGCGATTTAGAATGAGTTTGTTAACAAGACTTGATCAACCTTGTTAGTGGATTCCTTTTGATGAGCATGAGATGGATGAAGTTAGAAAGCACAACCTTCTGTACCCTCATTTTACTTTCTGTTATTTAATTTAAACAAAGCAAAAATAGTATTTTCTGTCTGTTTTCTGAATTATCCTTGCAACAAAAAATACCTCGAAAATAAAAGTTCTCCAAATGCCTTGAAAATTTAATATGATTTTTTCAGAATATTTAAGAATTATTGGCACTGAGAACACATCAGGGGGACCCACCATGTGCCCACGAGGGTGGAGGGCGCGCCCCCTGCCTCGTTGACCCCACTGAAGGAAATATGCCCTAGAGGCAATAATAAAGTTATTATTTATTTCCTTATATCATGATAAATGTTTATTATTCATGCTAGAATTGTATTAACCGGAAACATAATACATGTGTGAATACATAGACAAACAGAGTGTCACTAGTATGCCTCTACTTGACTAGCTCGTTAATCAAAGATGGTTATGTTTCCTAACCATGAACAAAGAGTTGTTATTTGATTAACGAGGTCACATCATTAGTTGAATGATCTGATTGACATGACCCATTCCATTAGCTTAGCACCCGATCGTTTAGTATGTTGCTATTGCTTTCTTCATGACTTATACATGTTCCTATAACTATGAGATTATGCAACTCCCGTTTACCGGAGGAACACTTTGGGTACTACCAAACGTCACAACGTAAATGGGTGATTATAAAGGAGTACCACAGGTGTCTCCAATGGTAGATGTTGGGTTGGCGTATTTCAAGATTAGGGTTTGTCACTCCGAGTGTCGGAGAGGTATCTCTGGGCCCTCTCGGTAATACACATCACTTAAGCCTTGCAAGCATTGCAACTAATGAGTTAGTTGTGGGATGATGTATTATAGAACGAGTAAAGAGACTTGCCGGTAACGAGATTGAACTAGGTATTGGATACCGACGATCGAATCTCGGACAAGTAACATACCGATGACAAAGGGAACAACGTATGTTGTTATGCGGTCTGACCGATAAAGATCTTCGTAGAATATGTAGGAGCCAATATGGGCATCTAGGTCCCGCTATTGGTTATTGACCGGAGACGTGTCTCGGTCATGTCTACATTGTTCTCGAACCGTAGGGTCCGCACGCTTAAGGTTTCGATGACAGTTATATTATGAGTTTATGAGTTTTGATGTACCGAAGGAGTTCGGAGTCCCGGATGAGATCGGGGACATGACGAGGAGTCTCGAAATGGTCGAGACGTAAAGATTGATATATTGGAAGCCTATGTTTGGACATCGGAAGTGTTCCGGGTGAAATCGGGATTTTACCGGATTACCGGGAGGGTTACCGGAACCCCCCGGGAGCCAAATGGGCCAACATGGGCCTTAGTGGAAAGGTGAAAGGGCTGCCCCATGGGCTGCGCGCCTCCCCCTTCCCCTAGTCCTATTAGGACTAGGGAAGGTGGCCGGCCACCCCCTCTCTCTTTCCCACTTGAGGAAACCTAGTTGGACTAGGATTGGAGGGGGGTGTCCTACTCCCGGTAGGAGTAGGACTCCTCCTGCGCCTCCCACCTTGGCCGGCCAACCCCTCCCCTTGAAACCTTTATATACGGGGGCAGGGAGCACCTCTAGACACACGAGTTGATCCTTGAGATCGTTCCTTAGCCGTGTGCGGTGCCCCCTGCCACCAAATTCCACCTCGATCATACCGTTGTAGTGCTTAGGCGGAGCCCTGCGTCGGTAGTACATCAAGATCGTCACCACGCCGTTGTGCTGATTGGAACTCTTCCTCGACGCTTTGCTAGATCGGAGCCAGAGGATCGTCATCGAGCTGAACGTGTGCTAAGAACTCGGAGGTGCCGGAGTAACGGTGCGCTGATCGGTCGGATCGAGAAGACGTACGACTACTTCCTCTATGTTGTGTGATCGCTTCCGCAGTCGGTCTGCGTTGGTACGTAGACAACACTCTCCCTTCTCGTTGCTATGCATCACCATAATCTTGCGTGTGCGTAGGAAATTTTTTGAAATTACTACGTTCCCCAACAGTGGCATCCGAGCCTAGGTTTTATGATTTGATGTTATTTGCACGAGTAGAACACAAGTGAGTTGTGGGCGATACAAGTCATACTGCCTACCAGCATGTCATACTTTGGTTCGGCGGTATTGTTGGATGAAGCGGCCCGGACCGACATTACGCGTACGCTTACGCGAGACCGGTTTCCCCGACGTGCTTTGCACATAGGTGACTTGCGGGTGACTGTTTCTCCAACTTTAGTTGAACCGAGTGTGGCTATGCCCGGTCCTTGAGAAGGTTAAAACGGAGTCTATTTGACGAACTATCGTTGTGGTTTTGATGCGTAGGTGAGATGAGTTCTTACTTAAGCCCGTAGCAGCCACGTAAAACTTGCAACAACAAAGTAAAGGACGTCTAACTTGTTTTTGCAGGGCATGTTGTGATGTGATATGGTCAAGGCATGATGCTGATTTTATTGTATGAGATGATCATGTTTTGTAACCAAGTTATCGGCAACTGGCAGGAGCCATATGGTTGTCGCTTTATTGTATGCAATGCAATCGCGATGTAATGCTTTACTTTATTACTAAGCGGTAGTGATAGTCGTGGAAGCATAAGATTGGCGAGACGACAACGATGCTACGATGGAGATCAAGGTGTCGCGCCGGTGACGATGGTGATCATGACGGTGCTTCGGAGATGGAGATCACAAGCACAAGATGATGATGACCATATCATATCACTTATATTGATTGCATGTGATGTTTATCTTTTATGCATCTTATCTTGCTTTGATTGACGGTAGCATTATAAGATGATCTCTCACTAAATTATCAAGAAGTGTTCTCCCTGAGTATGCACCGTTGCCAAAGTTCGTCGTGCCCAGACACCACGTGATGATCGGGTGTGATAAGCTCTACGTCCAAATACAACGGGTGCAAAACAGTTGCACACACAGAATACTCAGGTTATACTTGACGAGCCAAGCATATACAGATATGGCCTCGGAACACAGAGACTGAAAGGTCGAGCGTGAATCATATAGTAGATATGATCAACATAAAGATGTTCACCATTGAAAACTACTCCATCTCACGTGATGATCGGTTATGGTTTAGTTGATTTGGATCACGTGATCACTTAGAGGATTAGAGGGATGTCTATCTAAGTGGGAGTTCTTTAAGTAATTTGATTAATTGAACTTAAATTTATCATGAACTTAGTCCTGGTAGTATTTTGCAAATTATGTTGTAGATCAATAGCTCGCGTTGTTGCTTCCCTGTGTTTATTTTGATATGTTCCTAGAGAAAATTGTGTTGAAAGATGTTAGTAGCAATGATGCGGATTGGATCCGTGATCTGAGGTTTATCCTTATTGCTGCACAGAAGAATTATGTCCTTGATGCACCGCTAGGTGACAGACCTATTGCAGGAGCAGATGCAAACGTTATGAACGTTTGGCTAGCTCAATAAGATGACTACTTGATAGTTTAGTGCACCATGCTTAATGGCTTAGAATCGGGACTTCAAAGACATTTTGAACGTCATGGACCATATGAGATGTTCCAGGAGTTGAAGTTAATATTTCAAGTAAATACCTGAGTTGAGAGATATGAAGTCTCCAACAAGTTATATAGCTGAAAGATGGAGGAGAATCGCTCAACTAGTGAGCATGTGCCCAGATTGTCTGAGTACTACAATCGCTTGAATCAAGTGGGAGTTAATCTTCCAGATAAAATAGTGATTGACAGAATTCTCTAGTCACCATCACCAAGTTAGTAGAACTTCGTGATGAACTATAATATGCAAGGGATAACGGAAACAACTCCCAAGCTCTTCGTGATGCTGAAATCAACGAAGGTAGAAATCAAGAAAAACATCAAGTGTTGATGGTTGACAAGATCACTAGTTTCAAGAAAAGGGCAAAAGGAAAAAAGGGGAACTTCAAGAAGAACGGCAAGCAAGTTGCTGCTCAGGAGAAGAAACCCAAGTCTGGACCTAAGCCTGAGACTGAGTGCTTCTACTGCAAAGGGACTGGTCATTGGAAGCGGAACTACCCCAAGTAATTGGCGGATAAGAAGGATGGCAAAGTGAACATAAGTATATTTGATATACATGTTATTGATGTGTACTTTACTAGTGTTTATAGCAAACCCTCAGTATTTGATACTGGTTCAGTTGCTAAGATTAGTAACTCGAAACGGGAGTTGCAGAATAAACAGAGACTAGTTAAGGGTGAAGTGACGATGTGTGTTGGAAGTGGTTCCAAGATTGATATGATCATCATCGCACACTCCCTATAATTTCGGGATTAGTGTTGAACCTAAATAAGTGTTATTTGGTGTTTGCATTGAGCATGAATATGATTTGATCATGTTTATTGCAATATGGTTATTCATTAAAGTCAGAGAATAATTGTTGTTCTGTTTACATGAATAAAACCTTCAATGGTCATACACCCAATGAAACAAGTTCGTTGGATCTCGATCGTAGTGATACACATATTGAAACCAAAAGGTGCAAAGTTAATAATGATAGTGCAACTTATTTGTGGCACTACCGTTTAGGTCATATTGGTATAAAGCGCATGAAAAAACTCCATGTTGATGGGCTTTCGAAATCACTTGATTATGAATCACTTGATGCTTGCGAACCATGCCTTTTGGGCAAGATGACTAAAACGCCGTTCTCCGGAACAATGGAGCGAGCAACAGATTTGTTGGAAATCATACATACTGATGTATGTGGTCCGATGAATATTGAGGCTCGCGATAGGTATCATTATTTTCTGATCTTCACAGATGATTTGAGCAGATATGAGTATATCTACTTGATGAAACATAAGTCTGAAACATTTGAAAAGTTCAAAGAATTTCAGAGTGAAGTGGAAAATCATCGTAACAAGAAAATAAAGTTTCTACGACCGGATCATGGAAAAGAGTATTTAAGTTACGAGTTTGGTCTTCAGTTAAAACAATGTGAAATAGTTTCACTACTCACGCCACCTGGAACACCACAACATAATGGTGCGTCCGAACGTCATAACCGTACTTTATTGGATATAGTGCAATCTATGATGTTTCTTACCGATTTACCACTATCGTTTTTGGGGTCATGCATTAGAGACAGCTGCATTCACGTTAAAAAAGGGGCACCATCTATATCCGTCGAGACGACGCCTTATGAACTATGGTTTGGCAAGAAACCAAAGTTGTCGTTTCTTGAAGTTTGGGGTTGCGATGCTTATGAGAAAAAGTTTCATCCTGATAAGCTCAAACCCAAATCGGAGAAATATGTCGTCATAGGATACCCAAAGGAGACTGTTGGGTACACCTTCTATCACAGATCCTAAGGCAAGACATTCGTTGCTTATAATGGATTCTTTCTAGAGGAGGAGTTTCTCTTGAAAGAAGTGAGTGGGAGGAAAATAGAACTTGATAAGGTAATTGTACCTTCTCCCTTATTGAAAATTAGTTCATCACAGAAATCTGTTCCTGTGACTACTACACCAATTAGTGAGGAAGCTAATGATGATGATCATAAAACTTCAGATCAAGTTACTACCGAATCTCGTAGGTAAACCAGAGTGAGATCTGCACCAGAGTGGTACAGTAATCCTGTTCTGGAAGTCATGTTACTAGACCATGACGAACTTGCGAACTATGAGGAAGTGATGATGAGCCCAGATTCCGCAAAATGGCTTGAGGCTATGAAATCTGAGATGAGATTCATGTATGAAAACAAAGTATGGACTTTGGTTGACTTGCCCGATGATCGGCAAGCAATTGAGAATAAATGGATCTTCAAGAGGAAGACGGACGCTGATAGTAGTGTTACTATCTGCAAAGCTAGAATTGTCGCAAAAGGTTTTCGACAAGTTCAAGGTGTTGACTACGATGAGAGCTTCTCACTCGTATCTATGCTTGAGTCTGTCCGAATCATGTTAGTAATTGCCGCATTTTATGAAATCTGGCAAATGAATAAACAAAACTGCATTCCTTAATGGATTTATTAAAGAAGAGTTGTATATGATGCAACAGAAGGTTTTGTCAATCCGAAAGGTGCTAACAAAATGTGCAAGCTCCAGCGATCCATCTGTGGACTGGCGCAAGCATCTCGGAGTTGGAATATACGCCTTGATGAGTTGATCAAAGCATATAGTTTTATACAGACTTGCGGTGAAGCCTGTATTTACAAGAAAGTGAGTGGGAGCACTACAACATTTCTGATAAGTATATGTGAATGACATATTGTTGATCGGAAATAATGTAGAATTATTCTGTAAAGCATAAAGGGGTGTTTGAAAGGAGTTTTTCAAAGAAAGACTTCGGTGAAGCTGCTTACATATTGAGCTTCAAGATCTATAGAGATAGATCAAGACGCTTGATAAGTTTTTTCAATGAGTACATACCTTGACAAGATTTTGAAGTAGTTCAAAATGGAGCAGTCAAAGAAAAAGTTTCTTGCCTGTGTTACAAGGTGTGAAGTTGAGTAAAGACTCAAAGCCCGACCACGGCAGAAGATAGAAAGAGAATGAAAGTCATTCCCTATGCCTCATTCACAGGTTCTATAAAGTCGGCCATGCTGTGTACCAGATCTATTGTATACCCTGCACTGATTTGGCAAGGGAGTACAATAGTGATCTAGGAGTAGATCACTAGACAACGGTCAGAATTATCCTTAGTGAAATAAGGATATGTTTCTCGATTATGGACGTGATAAAAAGGTTCGTCGTAAAGGGTTACGCCGATGCAAGTTTTGACACTAATCTAGATGACTCTAAGTCTCGGTCTAGATACATATTGAAAGTGGGAGCAATTAGCTAGAGTAGCTCCATGCAGAGCATTGTTAACATAGAAATTTGCAAAATACATGTGGATCTGAATATGGCAGACCCGTTGACTAAGATTCTCTCACAAGCAAAACATGATCACACCTTAGTACTCTTTGGGTGTTAATCACATAGCGATGTGAACTAGATTACTGAATCTAGTAAACCCTTTGGGTGTTGGTCACATGGCGATGTGAACTATGGGTGTTAATCACATGATGATGTGAACTATCGATGTTAATCACATGGAGATGTGGTCTAGATTATTGACTCTAGTGCAAGTGGGAGACTGAAGTAAATATGCCCTAGAGGCAATAATAAAGTTATTATTTATTTCCTTATATCATGATAAATGTTTATTATTCATGCTAGAATTGTATTAACCGGAAACATAATACATGTGTGAATACATAGACAAACAGAGTGTCACTAGTATGCCTCTACTCGACTAGCTCGTTAATCAAAGATGGTTATGTTTCCTAACCATGAACAAAGAGTTGTTATTTGATTAACGAGGTCACATCATTAGTTGAATGATCTGATTGACATGACCCATTCCATTAGCTTAGCACCCGATCGTTTAGTATGTTGCTATTGCTTTCGTCATGACTTATGCATGTTCGTATAACTATGAGATTATGCAACTCCCGTTTACCGGAGGAACACTTTGGGTACTACCAAACGTCACAACGTAACTGGGTGATTATAAAGGAGTACTACAGGTGTCTCCAATGGTAGATGTTGGGTTGGCGTATTTCAAGATTAGGGTTTGTCACTCCGAGTGTCGGAGAGGTATCTCTGGGCCCTCTCGGTAATACACATCACTTAAGCCTTGCAAGCATTGCAACTAATGAGTTAGTTGTGGGATGATGTATTATAGAACGAGTAAAGAGACTTGCCGGTAACGAGATTGAACTAGGCATTGGATACCGACGATCGAATCTCGGACAAGTAACATACCGATGACAAAGGGAACAACGTATGTTGTTATGCGGTCTGACCGATAAAGATCTTCGTAGAATATGTAGGAGCCAATATGGGCATCCAGGTCCCGCTATTGGTTATTGACTGGAGACGTGTCTCGGTCATGTCTACATTGTTCTCGAACCATAGGGTCCGCACGCTTAAGGTTTCGATGACAGTTATATTATGAGTTTATGAGTTTTGATGTACCGAAGGAGTTCGGAGTCCCGGATGAGATCGGGGACATGACGAGGAGTCTCGAAATGGTCGAGACGTACAGATTGATATATTGGAAGCCTATGTTTGGACATCGGAAGTGTTCCGGGTGAAATCGGGATTTTACCGGATTACCGGGAGGGTTACCGGAACCCGCGGGAGCCAAATGGGCCAACATGGGCCTTAGTGGAAAGGTGAAAGGGCTGCCCCATGGGCTGCGCGCCTCCCCCCTTCCCCTAGTCCTATTAGGACTAGGGAAGGTGGCCGGCCACCCCCTCTCTCTTTCCCACTTGAGGAAACCTAGTTGGACTAGGATTGGAGGGGGGAGTCCTACTCCCGGTAGGAGTAGGACTCCTCCTGCGCCTCCCACCTTGGCCGGCCAGCCCCTCCCCTTGAAACCTTTATATACGGGGGCAGGGGGCACCTCTAGACACACAAGTTGATCCTTGAGATCGTTCCTTAGCCGTGTGCGGTGCCCCCTGCCACCAAATTCCACCTCGGTCATACCGTTGTAGTGCTTAGGCGGAGCCCTGCGTCAGTAGTACATCAAGATCGTCACCACGCCGTTGTGCTGACGGAACTGTTCCTCGACGCTTTGCTGGATCGGAGCCAGAGGATCGTCATCGAGCTGAACGTGTGCTAAGAACTCGGAGGTGCCGGAGTAACGGTGCTTGGATCGGTCGGATCGGGAAGACGTACGACTACTTCCTCTATGTTGTGTGATCGCTTCCGCAGTCGGTCTGCGTTGGTACATAGACAACACTCTCCCCTCTCGTTGCTATGCATCACCATGATCTTGCGTGTGCGTAGGAATTTTTTTGAAATTACTACGTTCCCCAACACCCACGTGGGTCCCCTCCACTTATTTTTGCACCCACACACTTCGTCTTCCTCCAGAAAAAATCATCCACCAGCTCAACCCCGTGTTCTAGCTCATTTTGCTGCCATTTTCGATCTCCTTACTCAAAGCTCCATTCACAAAACTGCTTTGGGGGATTGTTCTTCGATATGTGACTCCTCCAATGGTCCAATTAGTTTTTGTTCTAGTGCTTTATTTATTACAATTTTTTGCTGCTTAGGTGACCCTGTTCCTGAGCTTGCATGTCAAATTTATGTGGTCAAAAGTAGTTTTAATGCATGATATGGCCTCGAGGCACTTGTAGGAGTAGTTGCTATCAATCTTGTTGAGTTTGGTTCACTTTTATTTTTGAGTCACTAAAAATTTCAGAATTTTTCAGAGGAAGAAGTATGTTTAGGAAAATGTACCATGGTGGTTCCTCAAGGAAGCAAGGCCCAAGGCCCGCAATACGTGAGCCGGACAATGAACTACCAAGGGAGGCTCAAGTGCAGCCTTGTGAATGGCCGTCAGATGATTTCATGGTCCAGGCAGGCATCAAGGAAGAATTTGACGCATATGTGCGCAACGCTGATCTTGAGAGCTTCATGTCAGATAAGTGCCGGCAATACCTCTATTTAACTGATTCATTTGTGAGAAGGTTTAAATTTACATCCTCGCGCAATTCTCACAATGTCCTATTTGATCTTTATGATAAATCATATACCATGGACTTAGAAGATTTTAATACTGCTTGTAAACTCTCGCAGTGGGGTAGTGCTAGTGAACCTCACAAATCTGAATTTCAAATAATTTATTGCTAGTATCACTGTGGGGGAATCTAGAGAAATTACACAAGCTACCATAGGGAGCATTCATTTTCCTGTCATACATTATTTTGCTCTCTTTATAGGTAGATTCATAAATGGTAAGGATGAGGCATGTCATATGTGTGTTTCGGATCTTAGTGTTCTCAAGAGTGTTGTATTAGGAATTTAGGAGATAGACAATATAACTTGGGGGCCATTGTTGCACGTAGGTTGCATAATAACAGTATTAATGGAGATGTGTTCGGTGGAATTTATGCAACCCGTTTAGCTAATTTTCTTGAGGTACCCATACGCGGGGATGATATTGAGTTGCCTCCTGCTTATCTAGATTATAATGCTATGGTTCGTCATCAGTTTGTTGAGAGGAATGATCAGTTCCTTCAGTATCGACTAATCTTTGACAGACGGCGCACCGTCCATGTTGCTCTCCCTGCTCCTGCTTTCTTTGACTTTCAGACAAAAGGGAGATATGTTATAACCATGGAGAAAGCGAACGAGTGCGAGAGGAGGACAGAGGCAGCCCGCCTCCAAGCAGCAGCTCGTGAGGCAATAGCTGCTGCATCCCAGTATGACCCTAGTTACAACTTCGAATTTCCACCAGGCCAGCTATGACCATAGACAAACTTAGGCCAAAATCCTAAGCTTGGGGGAGTACATATCTCTCACCGACATTACATTCATGTTCACACACTCATGTCAGTTGTCGGTGCTCTTAATTTTTCATTGTATCATCCATGCTAGTTTATTTTGTTTTTAAGCTTTCTTGTGTGTTTGAAAAACCTTAAGAAACAAACCAAAAAAAATTAGTTGTAGCTTTTAGCTAGTTTGCTTTCCATGCTTGTAGTAGTAGTAACTAAAAGAAAACCCAAAAAGATTTCTCGTTCTTCTTTTGCTTGTTGGGAGCTTTCTCGTGTAAATAGTTTTGTTTCTTTTCTTTTCGTTGGGGGTCGAGAGGAGAAGACCACAATGAAAATGTTGAGTGGCTCTCATATGCATTATTGTCGATCTAACAAAGAGCCCAAATTACCTAGTCTTCTCCCTTGAATTGAATGCTTGCAGATTCCAGCTTAGTCCAATGCACGTGCACTATTATTATTATTATCCACACCATTCAGTTGTGCAAGTGAAAGGCAATAATGATGATATATGATGGACTGATTGAGATAAGAAAAGTTGGTATGAACTCGACCTCTCTTGTTTTTGTAAATATGATTAGTTCATCATTCCTGATCCAGTCTATTATGAATAAAACATGTTTGCAATGACAATTAGAGATTATAGTTGCTCATGCAATGGTTAATTTGCTAGGAGTTTATAATGGTTTACCTTGCGTGCCAACATGCTATTAAAATGGTTGTGATGTGGTATGATAGGGTGCTATCCTCCTTTGAACGATTCGAGTGGCTTGACTTGGCACATGTTCACGCATGTAGTTGGAACAAAATTAACATAGCCTCCACGATATTTATGTTCATGGTGATTTTATATCCTACTTATGCTTGCATTTGGTGTTGATTAATTTTAATGCATGTTCATGACTGTTGTCGCTCTCTAGCTGGTCGCTTCCCAGTCTCTTTCTAGCCTTCACTTGTACTAAGCGGGAATACTGCTTGTGCATCCAACTCCATAAACCCCAAAAGTTATTCCATATGAGTCCACAATGCCTTCCTATATGCGGTATCTACCTATCGTTCCAAGTAAATTTGTATGTGCCAAACTCTAAACCTTCAAATAAAAATTCTGTTTTGTATGCTCGAATAGCTCATGTATCAATTAGGGCTATCTGTATCTTCCATGCTAGGCGAGTTATTCTCAAGAGGAGTGGACTCCGCTCCTCACTCACGAGAAAATGGCTGGTCACCAGGATGCCCAGCCCCATGCTCAAATCAAATCAAAATAATTGCAAACAAAACTCCCCCAGGATTGTTGTTAGTTGGAGGCACCCGTTGTTCCGGACAAGCCATGGATTGATGCTTGTTGGTGGTGGGGGAGTATAAACTTTACCATTCTGCTTGGGAACCGCCTATAATGTGTGTAGCATGGAAGATATCGAGATCTCTCGGTTGTTATGTTGACAATGAAAGTATACCGCTCAAAATATTATTCATCTCTATTTCAAAACCGAGCTCTGGCACCTCTACAAATCCCTGCTTCCCTCTGTGAAGGGCCTATCCATTTATTTTTATGTTGAGTCATCATCTTCTTATTAAAAAGTACCAGTTGGAGAGCACCGCTGTCATTTGCATGTATTATTATTAGTTTACATTGAGTATGACTGTGACTGGATCTCTTTTACCATGAATTACAATTTCCAGTCAGCTCTTGATCTTCAGGGGTGCTCTGCATTTATGTTTTGCGGTCTCAAAAAGGGCTGTTGAGATACCATCTTGTTATATCATATTATGATTGTTTTGAGAAAGTGTTGTCATCCGAGATTTATTATTATTGCTCGCTAGTTGATTATGCCATTGATATGAGTAAACATGAGACCTAAATGTTATTGTGAATATGGTTAATTCATAATCTTTGCTAAAAACTTGAATGCTGGCTTACATATTTACAACAACAAGAGCAAACAGAGTTTGTAAAAGTTTTTCTTTATCACTTTCAGTTTGTCAACTGAATTGCTTGAGGACAAGCATGTCGGGGAATGTAGTAATTTCAAAACAATTCCTACGCACATGCAAGATCATGGTGATGCATAGCAACGAGAGGGGAGAGTGTCGTCCACGTACCCTCGTAGACCGTTAAGCGGAAGCGTTATAACAACGTGGTTGATGTAGTCGTACGTCTTCACGATCGACCGATCCTTAGCACCAAACATACAACACCTCCACGTTCAGCACACCTTCAGCTTGGTGACGTCCCGCGAACTCACAATCCAGTAGAGCTCGGGGAAGAGTTTCGTTAGCACGACGGCGTGGTGACGATGTTGATGAAGCTACCAGCGCAGGGCTTCACCTAAGCACCGCTACGATATAACCGAGGTGGATTATGGTGGAGGGGGGCACCGCACACGGCTAAGAGATCAACAGATCAATTGTTGTATCTATGGGGTGCCCCCTGCCGCCATATATAAAGGAGCTAGGGGGAGGCGGCCGACCAAGGAGGAGGGCGCGCCAAGGGGGGAGTCCTACTCCCACCAGGAGTAGGACTCCCCCTTTCCTAGTTGGAGTAGGAGAGGAGGAGGAAGGGAGAGAGGAAGAGAAGGAAAGGGGGGCGCCCCCCCTCCTTGTCCAATTCGGACTAGAGGGGGAGGGGCGCGCGGCTGCCCTTGGCCGCCCCTCCTCTTCTCCCACTAAGGCCCATTAGGCCCAATATACTCCCCGGGGGGTTCCGATAACCCCCCGGTACTCCGATAAATGTCCGAAACCTCCCGAAACACTTCCGGTGTTTGAACTAGTCATCCAATATATCGATCTTTACATCTCGACCACTTCGAGACTCCTCGTCATGTCCGTGATCATATCCGGGACTCTGAACTACCTTCAGTACATCAAAACACAAAAACTCATAATACCGACCGTCACAGAACTTTAAGCGTGCGGACCCTACGGGTTCGAGAACTATGTAGACATGACTGAGACATGTCTCCGGTAAATAACCAATAGAGGAACCTGGATGCTCATATTGGTTCCTACATATTCTACAAAGATCTTTATCGGTCAAACCGCATAACAACATACATTGTTCCCTTTGTCATCGGTATGTTACTTGCCCGAGATTCGATCGTCGGTATCTCAATACCTAGTTTAATCTCGTTACCGGCAAGTCTCTTTACTCGTTCCATAATGCAACATCCCGCAACTAACTTATTAGTCACATTGCTTGCAAGGACTATAGTGATGTGCATTACCGAGAGGGCCCAGAGATACCTCTCCGACAATCGGAGTGACAAATCCTAATCTTGATCTATGCCAACTCAACAAGTACCATCGGGGACACCTGTAGAGAACCTTTATAATCACCTAGTTACGTTGTGACGTTTGGTAGCACACAAAGTGTTCCTCCAGTAACCGGGAGTTGCATAATCTCATAGTCATAGGAGTATGTATAAGTCATGAAGAAAGCAATAGCAGTAAACTAAAACGATCAAGTGCTAAGCTAACGGAATGGGTCAAGTCAGTCACATCATTCTTCTAATGATGTGATCCCGTTTATCAAATGACAACTCATGGCTTAGAATCTTCTGGAGAGTCGTCTGATGACCCTTCTGTGTCCCTCTCCTAGGGGCTGTTTATGGATTCCTCCATCTTTCCTTTTTGCCATCTAGGTGACAACAGGGGGAGATGTTGTGGTGCTTGATAGGGCTTATCATTTATCCTTGTTTATCTGCCTATTTACCGTTGATCCTTGAACCTTTGCTTTTATTTGCCTCCATTTGGATCTTAGCTTGCTATTTGAACCTATTTATGTTCCGTTAATTAATCTCTATGTGTGTGAGAAACTTATGGCAAGGAGGGTACATGGAAAATTCTATTTGCTCATATTGTAAGAGATATCTATCAAGCTATGATTATATCTATATTTGTACCCTCACTATGAAGAACAAAGGTTAGTAAAGTGTTCTTTGTCGATATATCATTCTTGTGTGGGTATGCACAGTGATAGGGGGAGAATCCTCTAACCATGTCATTTCATTTCAAATGCAATCTTAAAATAAGGCATGGGTTGTGGGGGAGTACCTTCCTGTCATTAAAGTTGCCTAATTCTGTATATACTTTATGAGTTTACCCTCTCAAGCATTGTTGTCATCTATGTCAAAAAGGGGGAGATTGAAAGTTCAATATTGCACTAAAGTGTTTTTTTGACATTGATGACAACTTCATGTGTGTTTCTAACCACATGCTCTAAGTGTTAACAGCCCCGATTAAGCTAAAAGTGAAGCATGGATGGTTATTTCCTCTCTTATTGGAAAAAAGAAAAGCGGTGCGCTCAAGAAAAGAAGAGTACCTTAAAGTTTTCTTAGTTCTTGAGTCCTTAGGGTAGCCGCACTATTAAGAGGGGGTGCATCATAAAAACATCCGGGGAATCAACTTACCTTCTCACATTGATCTGAAAATCCTAGTGCCAAGTTTCTGTTCAGGCTGGAACTTCTGGGACGGTCGGAACTTCCGGGGCCCGGAATGTCCGAGCGGGGTCCGGGAAGCTTCCGGGTACCCAGAGATGAAGGAAATATGCCCTAGAGGCAATAATAAAGTTATTATTTATTTCCTTATATCATGATAAATGTTTGTTATTCATGCTAAAATTGTATTAACCGGAAACATAATACATATGTGAATACATAGACAAACAGAGTGTCACTAGTATGCCTCTATTTGACTAGCTCGTTGATCAAAGATGGTTATGTTTCCTAACCATAGACATGAGTTTTCATTTGATTAACGGGATCACATCATTAGGAGAATGATGTGATTGACTAGACCCATTCCGTTAGCATAGCACTTGATCGTTTAGTTTGTTGCTATTGCTTTCTTCATGACTTATACATGTTCCTATGACTATGAGATTATGCAACTCCCGTTTACCGGAGGAACACTTTGTGTGCCACTGCCACCAAACGTCACAACGTAACTGGGTGATTATAAAGGTGCTCTACAGGTGTCTCCAAAGGTACTTGTTGGGTTGGCGTATTTCGAGATTAGGATTTGTCACTCCGATTGTCGGAGAGGTATCTCTGGGCCCACTCGGTAATGCACATCACTATAAGCCTTGCAAGCATTGCAACTAATGAGTTAGTTGCGGGATGATGTATTACGGAACGAGTAAAGAGACTTGCCGGTAACGAGATTGAACTAGGTATTGAGATACCGACGATCGAATCTCGGGCAAGTAACATACCGATGACAAAGGGAACAACGTATGTTGTTATGCGGTCTGACCGATAAAGATCTTCATAGAATATGTAGGAGCTAATATGGGCATCCAGGTCCCGTTATTGGTTATTGACAAGAGAGGTGTCTCGGTCATGTCTACATAGTTCTCGAACCCGTAGGGTCCGCACGCTTAACGTTCGTTGACGATATAGTACTATGAGTTATGTATGTTGGTGACCGAATGTTGTTCGGAGTTTTGGATGAGATCACAGATATGACGAGGAACTCCGGAATGGTGCGGAAGTAAAGATTGATATGTGGATAGTAATGTTTGATCTCTGGAAGGGTTCCGGAATTCACCGGAAGGGGTTCCGGATGTTTCCCGAAATGTTTGGGCATGAGAACACTTTATCTGGGCCAAAGGGGAAAGCCCACGAGGTTTTTGGAAAGTGCAAAAGGAAGTTTTGCGGAGACCAGAGGCTAGACGCCAGGAACCCTGGCGTCTAGGGGGTAGATGCCGGGAACCCTGGCGTCTAGCCCTGGAGTCCGAGAAGGACTCTTGCCTTTCGGGTGAAACCGACTTTGAGGAGGCTTTTACTCCAAGTTTCGACCCCAGGGCTCAACATATAAATAGAGGGGTAGGGCTAGCACCAAAGACACATCAAGAGACACCAAGCCGTGTGCCGGCAACCCCGTCTCCTCTAGTTTATCCTCCGTCATAGTTTTCGTAGTGCTTAGGCGAAGCCCTGCGAAGATTGTTTGTTCACCAACACCGTCACCACACCGTCGTGCTGCCGGAACTCATCTACTACTTCGCCCCTCTTGCTGGATCGAGAAGGCAAGGACGTCACCGAGCCGAACGTGTGCAGAACTCGGAGGTGCCGTGCTTTCGGTGCTTGGATCGGTCGGATCATGAAGACGTATGACTACATCAACCGCGTTGATATAACGCTTCCGCGAACGGTCTACGAGGGTACGTAGACAACACTCTCCCCTCTCGTTGCTATGCATCACCATGATCTTGTGTGTGCGTAGGATTTTTTTTGAAATTACTACGTTCTCCAACAAGAGAAACTACACTTTTTCGTGCAATATTTCTGTGTAGCCCGGAACCTGGCCGGAACTTCCGTCGGCCGGAACTTTCGGGGCGTCCGGGACTTTCGGGCTACGCAGAAATCTGCCTCCAACGGCCAGATTTCATCCCCACCTATAAATAGTCTTCTTCTTCCTCACAAAGGGGTTGACGACTCCATTTATCTCACCTCCATTTTCAGACCTCGATTTCTTGGAGATCTCCCTCCTTAGCCAACCAAAGCTCTTGATCTTTTGAGAAGCAAAGGAGAAGTGCTCGATCTACACATTCACCAAAGCGAAAGTTGATTCCCCCTTGTTTTTGTGGTGCTTCTTGTTACTCTTGGAGGTTGGAGACTCCTAGGAGGTAGGAGTGCTCCGGTGAGGAATCGACCATTGTGATTTCCCCCGGAAAGTTTATGAGGGTTTGGAGACCACCCCAAGGTCTACCACTAGTGGTTGAGAAACACCTTCGTGGTGTTGTCTCAAGGAGAGAATAGGGTGAGCCTTCGTGGCGTTGGTGTGCCTTCGTGGTGACATACACCTCTCTAAACGGTGACGTAGCTTCCCTCCAAGGAAGTGAACATCGGCATACATCCTCGTCCTCGGAGTTGCGGTTATTCCTAACCCTAACTCTCTACTTGTGGTTACTTGTCTCTTAGCACTTACTTATATCATCTTGTGCTTGCTTACTCATATATTTGGGTCACTTGTTATCTTGTTTAGCTCATTAGTATCATACTTACAATTGTTAGGCTCACTTTCACTTTCCGCATTATTGCCTAAAATTGCTCAGTAACAATTAAAATTTGTAACTGTACCTATTCATCCCCCCTCTAGGTCCATCTCAATCCTTTCAGTATGCTCACACTCCAATCTAACTTTCCATACATTTGAGTTATAGTTTCTCGTCCTCTTATATTGCACACATGGCTAGAGCAATTTACGTGCACATCATCCCTCACACACCTTTTTGGAGAACAATAATAATATCTAACACACGAACGAACGCAACTTCGACCACATTTGTCAAAGAAAAAAGAACCTTTCACCACATTAATTAGTGACAGTGACTCCAAACTACGCGAGACAATGCTTACTATCTATAATTAAATGTCGACATGACTAGAAGTTATGACATTGCACTAAGTACATACAAACCAAACTATTGCACAGTTTAGCCAATGCTAACCTATCCATGACCTCATCACTACCTCTAAATAAAAGGCTATTTCAAAAGAGATTTTCAAAGTACCGCCATGGGCTTAACAAAACAACTAGAACCATCAATCTGATAGTAAACACGAAAATACACACTCACAACTTCATGCTAAGCAAGATGTTTTTCTTAATTGAAAGTCATATTTTCTTTTTTTAGAGAACAATTGAAAGTCAGCTTTGGAACATTACCTTTATTCTAGTTCTTTGGATAGCGATGAGACACATTATTGTTTTCACAAAGGTCTAACCGCATTTCTTGAAAGCACATCCAAATAACATTACCTCGACGCTGCCCAGATTATTTCAACCAATTGAATAGAAATTCTAGACCTTCACATGTGAACCAAAAATTTAAAAATAGTAAGACTGAGCGCTACCTGCTCCTCACCTACTCTTCCAAACAAGATTTCAACCCCGTGACATTTCCCCCAAGTCCCGCAAAACCCAACCAACAAACAAAACAAGGCCATGAACAAGCAAGCTGCGGTATAGCCAGGCATTATATGCCATTATAAATAAACGAGTTCATTTCACAAAATAACAAAATGTATAGAGCTAAAAACAAAATGATGCAAATAATCATTTCATTGTGTATGCTCATACTCCAATCCAACTTTTGATACATTTTAGTTATAGTTCCTCGTCCTCTTATATTACACACATGGACAGAACATTTTACGTGCGCATCATCTCTAACGCACCTTTTTGGAAGAAGAAAAACATCGCTAACACACAAGCAATGCAACTTCCACCACATTTGCCCCCCCCCCCCAAAAAAAAGAACATTTCACCACATTAACTAGTGATAGTGACTCTAAACCACATGATACAATGCTTACTATCTATAATAAGATGTCGACATGACAAGAAGTTATGGCATTGCACTAAGTACATACAAACCAAACTATTGCACGATCTAGCCCAAAATGAACTTTTCCATGCCCTTGCTTCCACGCCTCTACCTCTAATTGAAAGGTTCTCTCTGAAGAGAGATGTTCAAAATACTACCATGGACATAACAAAACACCTAGAACCGTCAATTTACAGTAAACAAGAAAAAAAAATACTCACAATCTCATGTTAAACGAGATGTTTTTCTTAATTGCCAGTCAGCTTTCGAACATTACCTTTATTCTAGCTCCGCGCCTAGGGTCAGCACTTATTTTTTTCCCAGTAAAGGTATAAATTTAAATTTTGTAAGCACCTTGAATCAAACATTATATTCGACGCTGCCTAGTTAATTTAACCAATGGAGTAAATATGGTTTCCTTAACTGAAAGTCAGCTAAGAACAATCTATGATAAACCCCTGGACTTGTTCTTGTTTTTTGTAGATCCAAAAAATATTTTGTAAGCATTTTCAATAATTTTTGTCTAGTTTACTTGAACCAATTGGTAAAACTACTAGACCTTCACATGTGAACCGATCTCTTTTAAAAGTAGTACCAAGACTTTGCGCTACCTGCCCCTCACCTACTCTTCCAGCGTTTCGACGCCACAAGCATTTCCCCCGTTTCCCCGTAGTCCTTCCAAACCCGACCAAGAAAACAAGGCCATGGACAAGCGAGCTGCGGTATAGCCGGCCAAAGGACCCGCCAAATACAAACTTCCAGGAGGCCCTTTGTCCCAAAGCGACGACGCCGAGAGCGACGGGCCAAACTATGCGAGAGAGATAACTCGATATTCCACCGCCCCAAAAGCAGAGACGAGCTCCTCCCTCCTAGAAAACGACGCCGTCCGGCCGCCGAGCAGCGCACGCGCAGGCACCCCCCTAGCCCGCGCCCCCGCCCCCGCCCCAGGAGACACACCACCTCCAAAAGCTCGGACACGAGCTTCCTTCCCTCCCCATTAAGCCTCCTCCCCCGTCCCTCCGCCCCAATCTCAGCTCGCCCCTCACTGCCATCTTCACCAACGCCGCCGTGCTCCGGGCCATATCTCGCTCGCTCGCCGCTGATCCCCAGAAAGTAGAGCCCGACCCCTTTTTTTCTGGGCTAGCAGCCAGCCTCCTGCTTCGGCATCGCCTTGCGTGAAGCCATGGCCGAGGTCCCTGGAGCTGCCGGCGCCCTCGGCTCCCGGCCCCGGGAGGTCGTGGACGCCCCAGAGCGCGCGCCTGCTCCGTCCCGCGAGCTCTGCTCCGCCGTCGGTAAGGCATCCTCCTTGGACGGCGCCGCGGTTTACTGCTGATCGATGATAGTTTCCTTTTATGAGTTTCGTTCTTCGCTTTGAGTTTTATTTTGGTCTATGTAGATGCTGATAAGGAGGTTCCTGGAGGTTCGGAGGTCAGCGGCGCCGTTGAGACCGACAAGGCAGCCGGTCGGTGTTCCGGCGCCGAGCTTGAATCGGCGGAGCCAGGTGTTCCGGATGCAAGATTAGAAGCTCCGGCGGCGCGAATCCACGGACAGAAGTTGGGTTGCGGGAGTTCGGGTTCCGATGAAGCTGCCGCAGTCAGCCATATCCCCTCACCGGTTGAGCCGTCGCCCTCAGACGCCAGTTCGAATTCAGACACCAACACCACCACTGGGGCCATCGGTGGTGCTTCTTCTTCCCCTGCGGACGGGCCCCTGTCCCCGTCCCTGGCAGAAGCAGCTGATTCTCGAGGACGCGAGCCAGAGGCACACGAAGAGCCAACGGGCGCGCGTGGGGCGCCTGCGGTGGCCTCTAGCGAGCTCGGAGTCGAGTCCAGAGGGGATTCCGACGGTCAAAACGGCCTTATCCAAGGGGAATTGGAGTTGCGTGCCGGCGGCTTTTTGCGTGGCGAAGGGGCAGAGACGGAGCCTGAGGCTCTAGAGGCCTCCACGACGCAGGTTGAGGAAGGAGTGGACGGGATGGAGACGAGCTTGGATGACTCCGAGGCGTCGGACGGTTCGACCACGCAGGAGGACTCTGACACCGACGTGGAGACGGAGTCCAGCAGCTCCAGCGTAGAGGAACAGGACACGGGATATGGCGTCCACGTCCCACTCATGGTACGACTTCCGTGCAAACCTCCGAGCTGTGTGCTACTCATCCACGTTTATACGCTTAGCCTCGGTACACCGATGATCCGATGATGTATACTACTCTGTTAATCTGCCTTTTGATTTCTTCAAGTTAGCTCTTTTGGATTTTTTGACAACAGTCCATCTTACTCTGTGGAACAGTAGACGGTAGGCGTAGCAATGCTTCCTTTTTGTGGTAGAAGAATCTGCTTTATGTGGTGCTCTGCTCTTCTGTTGATATTTGATTTGGTTTGGGCTATTTTGATATGCTCATTTATATATCCTAGTAATTGAGTAAGGAGTGGACCATGCTTGTGCGAATGAACAACCTGTTCAGCTAACTGAAGAAATTAGGCAGTGGGCGGCTGGGCGCAGGGTAGCAATGCTTCCTTTTTCTGTATATACAATCTGCATTATGTGTTGATATTTAGTTTCAGTTTCTGGCTACTTACTATTTGGCTATGCTATTTTGATATGCTCATTTATATCCTAGTAATGGAGCAAGGGACCACGCTTGTACAGTTGTACTAAAAGGGCCTTCTGTTGAGCTAACTGAGGAAATTAGGTCCTACTGCATGAAAAGGATGCACCCCTGTTTGCATAAATTATCAGCACATGGATTGTTCAAGGCAAATTAGCATTGACTTTGTCCAATACTGCAGCCTTGTCTGTAAACCTTAGCTTGTGCTGTTATATGAAGATTAGGCGCTGATGTGTACCTGTGTTTCCCCCCTTTGTAGGAACAAGTGACCTGTGAGGTGGCCAGGGAGAACAACGCTTCGGAGACGAAGAGTTCTGATAGGTACTATTATTTTGCTTTATATCTTGTATAAGCACCATAAGCTGAGTATAGCTTGATCTGTTTGGCACACATGCATAGGGTTATTCAAGATGTCCCTTGTTATTTTTTTCTTTAGCCTTTCTAACCCTTGAAGCCTGAGAAGATGGTTTGTTCGTGTTCTGACATGCTTAATTCATATGCAGGATGGATTCAGTAGCTGTATCAACACTTGTACTGGCTTCAGGTGCAGCCATGTTACCTCATCCTTCAAAGGTAATGGGCCTAATAGTTGTTCTTTTCAGTCTGTTGTAGGTAATGTATATTTGGAATACACTTATTCTACCCAGTAGATCAGGTGGAAATACTGTCATGTTCGTTCTGCTCTCAATGTTCTGGAAGTTGCTGTTTAAGGCATTGTCAAATAGTAGTTAAATGTAAAGAACGGAGGCACTTGTTACATAGATCCTTCTATGCTCATAATTTGAGATTAAATTGAGCTCAACATTACTCAATTAACTCATGTTTGGTGTAAGCAACTCTTTGTTAAGATTTCAGCATCTAGACTCATATATTTGCTTTTCTTGACTTCATATTTGTGTGCTTCCAAATGTTAAAACGTATATGCCATCTATAGTTCCTAGAAGGCCTACAACAAACAACTCTAGGTTGCTCTCAGACATATATACAGTTGTAACTGCATCTACTGGTTCCTTCATGGAGATACTATACACGGAGGAATATTTACTCTCCATGTGCTTTTATTCCGTTATATTATGTGCTAAAATAAAATGCATGCAATCAATTCATGTTGCTCTTAATTTCTCTAATGCTGATATCTGTTAAAAATACAGGTGCACACAGGTGGTGAAGATGCTTATTTCATAGCTTGCGACGGCTGGTTTGGTGTAGCAGATGGAGTTGGTCAGTGGTCATTTGAAGGTAAACCATACCTCATCAGCTAAATTTCTGTTGCTTTATCTTGCGAGTGCGTTTAATTCCTGGGTGTACGGAAAGAAACTCCTGGGTGTACAAATTTCCCTTTCAGAAAGTGTGTTCATTCTTTGAAAGTGTTTGTTAGCTAGCAGTTAACATCAGTATGTTTTAGATGAGAGTAGCTAATTTATTTGCCATGATTACCTTCAATCATACCGTACAAAATATGGATTTATGTTCTCATCATACTCTTGTTATGCTTTTGCACTCAGGAATCAATGCGGGGTTGTATGCGAGAGAGTTAATGGATAGTTCCAAAAAAATTGTTACGGAGAATCAAGGGGCACCGGGGATGAGAACCGAGGAAGTTCTTGCTATGGCGACAGTTGAAGCACGGTCCCCTGGCTCTTCAACTGTCTTGGTTGCTCACTTTGATGGGCAGGTATGATCTTTTGTCAAATTTTTTGTGTGAATTCTTTCATCAAGAGGCATGCATACCACTTGCTGTCACATTTCTTGGTGGTTAATTGTACATGTATTTTTTCTCATCAACTGACTGATATGGCAGGTCCTTCATGTATCTAATATTGGCGATTCCGGGTTATTGGTGATAAGAAATGGACAAGTATATACACAAACAAAGCCGATGACATACGGTTTCAATTTCCCGTTGCAAATTGAAAATGGCGTCGATCCTTCAAGACTTGTACAGGTGACACAGCGCTTGTTGCCGCCACTATCATGTTATTAGTTTCAACTTTTGACCTTTCTCAGATTTTAACATATGAATTTCTCTCTTTATTCTCAGAATTACGCTATCGATCTACAAGAAGGTGATACCATCATAACAGCGTCAGATGGTCTGTTCGACAACGTCTACGACCATGAGGTGGCAGACATTGTCTCGAAATCTCTAGAAGCCGACCGCAAGCCTACGGTCAGAACCCGATAAACTTTTCTCGTTGGAAAGAAGAAAAACATAATAAACCCACCTACAGAAAATAGTAGGCCAAGAATCATCCTGACATGTTCATTTTTCATAACTTCTGCAGGAGATTGCCGACCTCCTGGCTGCTAGAGCAAAGGAAGTGGGCAGGTCCGGGTCCGGGAGGAGCCCGTTCTCGGACGCGGCGCTCGCAGAAGGGTACCTGGGTTACTCCGGGGGCAAGTTGGATGATGTAACAGTTGTCGTGTCCATTGTTCGGAAATCTGAACTATAGACTGTTGATAAGTTGTATTTCTATATCTAATGGCCATGGCCGCGGCAAGTTGCGAGCCATATTCGGGTGGAGTTCAGAAGATTGCATCTTGGGTTGAAGAATGACCCAATATCTTAGCTTCCATGCATTAATCATAATCCGGGATGTGCGAACTGGGAGGTGCCATCCCCATCTTTTTCAAAAAGGGGCGCTTTATTATTTAAAAGATTTTAAGCATTATATCCGGCCCATGCATAACTAAGATGCACATAGACAAATAAGATCCTCTCATACAAAAAAAAATAAAACGGCGAATTACAACGAAACATGTAGAGTCCATATAACGTCTAATGTGGAGGGGGGCCAATCCTTAGGTTGGGTAAAAATATTCTTTGCCGTAGCCTATAATTGTATACACACCTCCGTAAACAAGCTTTGATTCTTCACGCGTTGTAGAGAAGACCATAAACGAAGAGTCCCGGTATATCTGTAGATAACCTGCAACAGAAAAGTACTTTTATCGTTAAAAACCTTATCATTTCTACGTAGCCAAAGCGACCAAATAACGGCAAGCGCTCTCATCCTGAGAAGTTCTAAACCTGTGATCAATCCCATGTAATCAGTTGCCAAATACATTAGCAACACTAGGAGGATACAAGCCAAAAGCTATTTGGATGACTGACCATATAGAATGAGCCAATTTACATTGGAAGAATAAATGTTTTATTGTCTCCTCATGGTGACAAAATACACATTGCGGGCTTCCATGCCAATTCCTCTTAATAAGGTTATCTTTAGTAAGAATGACTCCGCGACAAAGATACCATGCAAAGATTTTATTCTTTAGAGGTATCTTCATCTTCCAGATCTTCTTGTTATTAACAACTGGCACATCGGACTGGATTAACGCTCTATACATAGAATCCACTGAGAATTGTCCATTCCCATGGAGGTTCCATCGGAATACATCAGACTCATGTGACAATTGCACCGTGGACAACCGTTGGAGCAGGATATTCCACGATTGGAGTCTGGGTCCAATTAAGTCTCTTCTGAACGTCACATTTGGCGGATATGATTACATTACCGTGGCGATAGTATCATCTTTGTGGCGCACAATGTTGTATAGAGCCGGATATTGTTCCCGGAGTGTGGCATTTCCTAGCCACTTGTCCTCCCAGAATCTAATTTTCGAGCCGTCCTTAATCGAGAAGGATCCATAGCAGAAGAAATATTTCTTCATAGTCATTAGACCTGCCCAAAGGTGGGAATTCCTAGGCTTCTAATATACTTGGGATACCGTTTTGGAACCCACATATTTCCTCCTTAGGAGGGTTTGCCATACACCATCTTCCGTTAATAATTTAAACAACCAATTGCCGAGGAGGATCCTATTCTTAACCTCAAGGTCATGAATGCCCAACCCGCCTTGGTCTTTGGGACGGTAAACCACACTCCATTTAGCCAGTCGATATTTCTTTCTCTCGCTATCTCCTTGCCAAAAGAATCTTGATCGGAAGTAATCCAATCTATATAAAACTCCTTTCGGTAACTGGAAGAAGGAAATCATATATAGTACCATATTACTAAGTACTGAATTTATGATGACCAATCTTCCACCCAGAGACAACAATTTACCTTTCCAACTGCTAAGTCTTTTTTGCAATCTCTCCTCGACATGTTTCCATTCAGCATTTGTGAGTCTCCGATAATGTATCGGTATCCCCAAATATGTGATCGGAAACTGACCCAACCCGCATCCGAACAGTTCAGCGTACAGATGGGCCTCGTCTTGAGCCTCGCCAAAGCAAAACAATTCACTTTTATAAAAATTGATCTTTAGACCCGAGAGTTGCTGGAATGCTGATAAAATCAGTTCCAGATTTCTTGCTTTCTGGAGGTCATGATCCATGAAGAGAATCGTATCATCAGCATATTGAAGTATAGAGAGACCACCATCAACTAGATGATTTACTACCCCATCAATTTGGCCATCAACCTTGGCACGCTCAATCATGACCGCTGGCATATCCGCCACTATATTGAATAGCATGGGCGATACCGAGTCACCCTGTCGCAATCCCTTCTTCGTTTGGAAATAGTGTCCAACGTCATCATTGACCTTAATGGCAACACTACCTCTAGAAACAAAGCTATGGATCATAGAGCGCCACTCCGCAGAAAATACTTTCATCCTGAGAGTCTGTTGAAAAAAAGGCCACTTGACTTTGTCATAAGCCTTTTCAAAGTCTATTTTGAGTACCACCCCATTTAACTTTTTCCGGTGTAATTTATGGACTGTTTCATAAAGGATAACGACTCCATCTAGGATGTGTCTACCTTGCATAAAAGCCGTCTGTGAAGACCGAACCACATGTTCAGCAACCGAATTTAGCCTAATAGTCGCAACCTTCGTGAATATTTTAAAACTAACATTAAGGAGGCAAATAGGTCTATATTGTTGTATCCGTTCAGCCTCATTAACCTTAGGTAATAAAATAATTTCATCGAAGTTTAAACGAAACAATTCTAGTTGGCCAGCATATAGGTCGGTAAACAAAAGTAGGAGATCTGGTTTGATGACTTCCCAGAATTTCTTATATAATAGAGAGAATAGAGAGAGCTAAGCTAGAATAAAAACAAAAAATATATTCACGCACTTCTCTCTCTGTTCTGAATGAGCTGCACACGCTGTGACACTTCTCACAACCTCAACTCGCTTCTGGCCTTCACAAAATGAACATATTCGATCAACAACGAGGTACGAAGGCGGTTGTGCTACTTGAAAGGCAATAATGAGGCTGCTTGGTTTGAAGCTAACATTTGGCGAAACCACCAAAAGTTGGCTACTACCTCCGCTTTTATATATAAGACGTTTTGGTAGTTTTAAAAAGAACTGCAAAAACGCCTTATATTTAGGATATTTAGGAACATAGGGTATGTTTTATAGAGGTTGGCAAGAAAAATTGGTAGTCAGTTTTTAGAGTAGCCAACACATGAGCTCTGGCGTGTCAAATATTGGCATCAAACCAAGCAGTGTCATCATGCATGAAAAAATGAGTCATGTTTATGAAAGACACTCGTTTAAAGGTGTATAAATGAGATATCTGTATAAAAATGGAATGGAAACTCTCAGATAAGATACATCTCGGTACATGCAGCAAGCCAGCAACAAGGCTTGGTCTGCTTTCTCAGCGTGTCGGGCGAGTATAGCGGAAATGTTCGCATGAACGACGAACAGGTTTGCTGAATTACAGGCGCGCAGCTGTTCACATGAGCAGAGTCCCGACAACGGTAGCTGCGGCTAGGAGGACACTTGCTGAAGCGGGGAAGGTGGTCGCGGCAGAGGCCGACGGCGATGGAGCTCGAGCGGTGGTGGAGTCGCCGCTTCCGGTTCCGGCTGCGGCTGGTGATTCCGCCGAAGGCGTGGATGGTGACGGCGAGCCCCCGAAGAACGGAGCACCGGAAGACGGGGCAGGTGCAGGTGCTGGAATGACGGCAACAACGTCAGTACTAAAAGAGTTGCGATTTTTTTTACTCCAAAAAAAGAAAGGATTACATATGTTGGTACTTTGCTGAGATATGGTCGAATGATATATGCGGAATCAGAAGGGAAGAGAAAGAGTGGTTAGTGAACACACCTGGAGACCCACCGGTCACGCCCGGAATGGAAACTGCATTAGCGAAGAGGGAGATCGTCAGAATATAGTTCCGTCAGTTTTTTCTCAGTTCATAATTCCGTCAGGTTCAGTATTTAGCGATGGTTTTGCTAGGTCTCACTTGACTAAGATTTTCAGATTTTTCTTAAGTCTCAACTGATTCTGAAAAATGAAACTTCAGCTCAACAAAATATGAAATTTGCACTTTTCTAGAAAAAGTAGTAGTACTATAACCGACTGAAAAAGTGCAAGCTTACACTTTTCATCACTAAATTAAAACTGCAATTCACACACGCACAGACCCAACAACAACTACGACAGCAATTGTTTCACAGAAATTGTAAGAGAAAAATGGGAGTGACTATCGCTCAACCCGATATATGAACTTTCCGTCTTCAGTCAGCTATTGATAGGCGTCGTTTTTTTGCATTTGCGAGTGGTGGAAAAACACGAAGAAGAAAAAAGAACACTTACTGTGGCACTTGCTGAAGGGAGGCGTCTTGACCTTGCAGGCGCCGGGCAGCTGCAGGGCCTTGGTCATGTTGAGGGTGACGCCGTAGTCCTGGCCGCCCTGGAAGGCCTGGCAGAGGCAGGCCACCTCCTTCTTCACCACGTCCTTGAGCCCGGAGCAGCAGGTCGCCTCCGGCATCGCCACCGTGCTCCCCTCCTGCACGTAGCTCAGGCACCCCGCCAGGCTGATCAGGGCGTCGCTGCAGTCCACGGCCGGCGCCGGCGCGGCCACGGTCGCACCGTCGACGTGCGCCACCACCGCGGCCAGCGCGAGTAGAAGCAGCAGCGACGTCCTAGCTGCCATTCTCGCCGGCTGCCGCTGTAACTTGTGTGCACGCTGCACCAGAGCTATCTACAACAGTGGTTTCAGAGCGTGTGATATGGTCCGTGGAATGCGGTGTGAGATTGCTAGGGGGTGGGGTGCGTGGAGGGCGTTTTTATGTTTGCGACGGGCTGCCAGCGCCGCATGCACCACTGCATCAGTGGGAAGTTTGGTTAGTGTTGCACTGTGCTGGCAGTGGCACTGGCAAGAGACAGAAATGGAACTCATTGCTCCTCCTCATTCTAGGTCAAAGAAAATGGCGGCATATAGCAGCGATTCTCCCACCGAGACACTGACATCTGCGCACGCTGCGAAGTGCTTGGGAAATCATGGCGTCTGTAGGCCTGGGATCGGTGTGTTGATGCGCCCTTCTGGTCCCAGCCACTAGTGAAAGGGCGGCTTGGCATGGCATTCCTTTTCCGAAGCGGCGGTGTGCCGACATGATGAAGTTCGAATGGTGGCCGTGGCCTGTGGCTGTGGGGGTGAGCCAAAAGAAGGTCAGCCTTAGGATAGCTTTTTTTTAGGGAAAGCCTTGGGTAGCTGGGTGGGCGGTTGCACGGGAGAAAATAAAAGAAACCGAGCGCACGACGGCGCGGGGGGAGTGGAATCGAGACTTTACGAGAGCTGGGGCACACGTCGACCGGGCAATGTTACCAACGCGGTATGAACATCAAACCTCCTTTCTCTAGATCTGAATGCAATGCCACGATGCATGGCCTAATGGCTGCTTACGTTGCCGCGTCGAATTGCTCACGTCACGGCCAAGCAACGGTGCTAGCTAGCCTAGGCCTTGTATAATACAAGGTGCTTCCCCTGCAGAAATAAGCATCGGCGTTAAGAAAAAAAATAGTTTATTTTTCTCTAAGCACCTTGCATTGTATAAGGTCTAACGTGTTCAATCGACTGTAAATTGCGGTATTCGATTACAAAACACTGACGCCGAGGAAACACAGCAAATAACGAATGATTGTGAACGGGGCGTTCACTTTTCTTCTATAGATAGATATAGAGTCGAGGCTAACACACGTACGTAGCAAGTACAACCGGAGTAAAAATTTTTAGTGGATCGATCCTAACAAAAAGTACCTACCAGTACTTTAGTTGGTATCTCGTGATAAGGCTAACTACAAACTGAATCCGCTTGGCTATAACAGAAGGCTAACTACAAAGCCAATCCGGTAAGCCAACTTGAAACCAGAAGGGCCTAAAATAGCGCTGCAACGGCAAGCACCGCGCCAACGACCATGGCTCCCATGGGAGCGACGGTATTAGCGGCAGAAGCAGCCGGCGGGGCGGTCGGGGAGGTCGCCGGCATTGACGCAGGAGACGGCGAGCTGATGGCGTCGGGTAGGGTGGCGGCCGGCGCTGGGGTCGGCGGCAACGGGAACACTGGACCTGCAGGCAATATTTTGCGCTAGGCGTTAGTGATGAACATTCTTGACTTCAATTCGGTCTAGAAAAAACAAATCCGATAATCAACTGAGCAGCTAGTATAGTTATTCAGTTCGAGAAAATTGTTTAACAGTGAGCAATTTCGTGGATCAATTTGTAGTAAGTTGTCGAAGATCAGTACATACCAGGTTTGGGTTGTGCCGATGCAGGGGGTTGCGCAACGGGAGCTGCACAAGCATAGTAATCAGGAAATCAGTTAAAAATGCACCAAGATTCAATATTTTCCTTTCTGCTAAGATTTGTGTAACAGACCTAGATTTTTTTAGGATTAATAAAAATACGATTAGATTAATTCCCGCAGAAAATTAGGATTAACAACAACTTTAGATTGAACATCGTAAAAAGATTTCAGATTAGAAAATGCACTGTAACAGACAAAATGGGAACCCTAACTGGGCCGCTCCAGGCCGTCTATTGGTGGTACAAGATGGATAGCCACGGGCCATTCCAGTCGATGCATCAGCCCAAACCGATCGGACGCGGGCTACGCAGACCGTCGGACAAAGTTAACAATGAACAATTCCCTCAAAAAAAAAAGTTAACAATGAACAAAAAAAAAAGGAACCGCGGCACACGATCACGAAGCGTACCTGGCGTAGTGGGAAGCGTGGGCATCGGCGACGGCGCGCTGGATCTCGGTGCGGACGCAGGCATCCAAGGAGCAAGAGCCGGCGCTGCGGTCGGCGGCACGCGCACAACCCGAGCAGCGGCCATGGGAGACGAAGCCGGCACGGGCGCTGGTGCAGGACCGCCGGAGGGTGCATGCACGGGGGGCACGGCCATCATAGGCGCCAGAGTGGGCGCGTTCGACGGGAGGGTGGGCGTCGGCGTGGGCGCGTTGGACGACGGAGCCGTGGTGGGCGGCACGGGCAGGGCAGGCGTCGGCAGAACTGGCGGGACTGCTGACGGTGACGTGGGCGCAGCCACCCGCGGCTTCGACGGAGCGGTGGCAGGCGCCGCGGCCTTCTCCTGGAAAGAGGACCTCGCAATGCTGCGACGGAACCACATGTCGTGGAACATCACGGGAATGTTGACTGCAACGACGGGGAAAATGAAAGAGAGTTAAGCTTGATCCCCATCGCCGATGACAGCGAGAACGATCTAACTAATAGATCGGTGTGGCAGATGCAAGTACACGACGAGCGATCGAACTAGATGCGCAAGAAAAGCAACCTCCGAAAGCTCTGGCGTGTGTTGTACTTACATGATTCGGCTACGGTGGTGGCGCAGAGCACCAACGCCAAAACGGCGATGCTCTTCCTAAGTAGAGCCGCCATGGGAGGCAGGCGATGGAGGCTGAATGGGTTAGGGCTAGATGAGCTGCGCGTTCGCGTGCGTGTGTTTCCTTCGCGCGCTCTCTCGTAACAAGGGCTTTTGATGTGGATCGTAGGGCAATAAATATAGCGCGAAACAACATGGAGAAGCTAACCGATTTTTAGGTTTTTTCGTAACAATATATAATTCTGAATCCAGCCACCCTAAAAAAAACTGAATCTAGCCTTAGTTGTTAGGATTTCGTGATTCTTTACGAGGGAAAACTATATTTTCCGGGTTTTTCTTTACAGATAATAATGTTAGGGTTGCCTCCAGATGAATTAGTATGGGTTCATGTTTTTTTCTGAAGGGATATAGGATTGGGTTCATGTGCTGGAAAAAAATCTAGTATCGTTCTCGGTAACGCGCACGCCGCTCACCACGTGGCCCGGCCCTCTATATGTTTCGGACAATTTTATTCCTTTCTTTTTGTTTTGTCTGAATATGTACTATTTCATAATTTTTCTTGAATTTGTATTTTGAAAAATGTTCATCACGTACTTGAATAAAACACCATGTATTAAAAATTGTTGACCCTGTGTATAGAAAATGATCATCGTGTATTTGAAAAATGATTCAACGAGTATGTAAAAAAAAATGTAACCTTGTGTTTGAAAAATGGTCATCATGTATCTAATTTTTTCCCGCATATTACATAAAAATAATTGTATATTTAAAATTTTGATCACTTATTACAGAATTTAATGTATAAAAATATATAGGAAAACTATTTGCGTATTGAAAAATGTTCGTAGTATGTTTTGAAAAGTTTCAGCACATATTTAAAAAAAATCATGAATAAAATAAGAAAATAGACCAAAATAAAATAAATACAAAGTGAACAATGAGGACAAAGTAAAAATAAAGAAGAAACGACAAAAAACTGAAAGGAAAAAGAGAGACAAAAAACAAAAGACCAAAAAACGAGGAAGAAAAGAAGCGAACACCGTAGCTAGAGTTAAGCATGAAAGGATCAAAGAGTTCCAAAAGGGAGGGTGGGTAGGGATTTTAGCTTTTCCTAGCTATTTTTAGGGATGGGGATGGATGAGTTCTCTACATACTCAACTAAGGTAAGAACATCCTATACGAAAAATCTAGAAGCACATGTTTTGCAAGAACCAAAGCTTACGAATGCCATCGAGGCTGACTCTATTCTCCTCAATGCTCACCCCAAAGGAAGAAACTTAGTCTACTAGTGGTTGGTCTTGAGGTGATTGTCGAACCTGTACAAACTTCATTGGAGCACACTATAAGAAGAAAGCTTTTGGATGAAGCCAACTGTCCACACTATAGAAAACTACACATCTGTATTTTATGACAACATCAAGATAGTCGTACTTGTGTTGTCATAGATGTGTTCCGTGGCAATAATCACTTTATCATCTAAGTGTTTTTGGCAAGGATAACCGACACATGTGACTATAAGGGGTCACTCTTAAGCTATCGGGTGCAGGTTCCGGATCCGATACCCATTAACGATGTTGGCCAATGAAGATCCTCCATGTGCTGGCTTCTCACTTCCCAATGGAGCCACACGTCAGCTCTTCATTGGAACAAATGTCGCCATTCAATGGACGACATGTGACTATGTTGTTGGAAGTATGCCCTAGAGGCAATAAATTTGTATTATTATATTTTCATGTTTATAATTAAGTGTTTATATTCTATGCTATAACTGCTATGATCCTGAAATATGCTATTCAGTGGAAAATTCATATGCACTTGAGGAATGATAAAAGGTAAACCCCAGAGAGTTTATGAAAAAGGGTTCCCCCGCTTTATATTATAAAGCAACAAACCAGGCATCCAACATAACAGTACATAGAGTAATCAAGTCAAAGTCATTCTGGGGGCACAGCAAGACAAGCCCCAAATAAACAGAGCTAAAAAAGAAGCTAATCCCGCTCGGGAGGTGGTGGAGGTGGTGGCGGAGGCGGTGCAAATGCCGAAGCCAAAGAACGAAGACCCGCTATGATGATGTCGATGGCGTCCCGGTCTCTCCGCTTGCTAAACGGTCTCCAAAGCTGTAGAAGGCCACAGAATTTGTAGACAACATCAGTCACCCACCATGGTATCACGCGTTCTATGACTAGCTTATTACGGTTACACCAGGGTCCACGCTAGGGTACCCAACGCCACCCACATGGATGGGCGGCTAGAGCCGGGGAGCCTAAGGACCTCCCCAAACAAGTCCGGGAGGTTGTCATGGCACCAGTTGCCACCAACCACCTCCCGGAGGCAACTCCATTTGAATTGTGCCATAGGGCATCGAAAAAGATATGATTGCAGTCTTCCGGCACCAAACAAATGGGGCATAGGCCATCCCCAGGGCCATTACGTTTGCGGACCTCCGTACCCGAGGGTAGGCGACCACGGACCCATTGCCATAGGAAAATGCGGATCTTCAAGGGGAGTTTGATCTTTGATCTCCCAGAGCACCGAGAGTTCCACCGGGCCAGGGGTGGGGACAATCGCCTGATAAAGGGATCTCGTCGAGAAGCGGCCACTTGACTCGAGGTGCCAAGAAATAGAATCGGGTTCCAGGGAGGGCGGTGTAGGGTAATACACTCAAGCAATTCATCCCATTGCTCAAGTTCCACCGCCCCGAAGGTACGGCGAAAGGCAATAGCTCCCAAGTCAGCTAAGGCCACAGCCACAGACAGCCGTGGGTGGACGCAGATCGCGAACAACATGGAGAAGTGGTCCACAAAGGGGCGGGCCGCTGCTCATCGATCTAGCCAGAACAGGGTGCCGGAACCGGTACCAATGTTAATGGAGGTCCCAATATGCAATACCGACATCAGACGTATCACCGATTGCCAGAATTGGGACCCACCAGTTCTATACGCAAATGCCAGTGGCTGTCCGCGAAGGTACTTTGCGCGGATAATCTCAAGCCACAGACCGCCCTCAGCAGTCTGAATCCGCCAAAGCCATTTGGAGAGGAGGGAAATATTCATCCGCTTGGACAAAATAACCCCAAGACCTCCTTGATCTTTCGGCTTGCAGATCTCAGACCACTTCACCATGTGGTACTTTTGTTTATTGTTTTCTTTCGCCCAAAAGAATCTGGAGAGGAGTTTGGTGACCTCGTGTTGAAGGGATTCATGCAGACTATAGAATTCCATGATATACATCAATAAGCTAATAAGGGAGGAGTTCATCAGAATCACTCGAGCGGCTTTGGATAGCCACCTCCCCTACCAGGTCTCCATCCTAGGTTGGAGCTTGGCGATTATTGGATGAAAATCCTTCTCAAGCAGGCGTATGTCACTAAGTGGCACGCCAAGGTAGGTGGTCGGGAATGTTCCCAAACGACAGTTCAAGCGGTTGGCAATTCGCTGAGCTTCCATCGGGGAGTATCCCATGACCATCGCGTCACTCTTGGCGAAATTAATTGCAAGGCCCGGCATTTCCTGGAAGGAGAGGAGGAGGAACTTGAGATTCTGAATATCCTCATCCGAGCCTTCCACCATCATAATGGTGTCGTCACCATATTGGAGGTGGGTGAGGCCTCCATTCGCTACCAGGTGGGGGCAAATCCCCCTAATGTGGCCAGCGCGCTTGGCTAAATCAAGGATCGAGGCGAGGGCATCAACCACAAGATTGAATAGAAAGGGGGATATCGGGTCCCCCTGTCGGACCCCTTGGCCCGTCAAGAAGTATGGACCAACCTCCCCATTTATGTTCACCGCAGTCCGACCACTCATGACCAACTGCATCACGCGTGCGACCCAGTGGGGTGATCAAACCCGCGTTTGAGCAACACTTCCCGAAGGAAGGACCAGTGGACCTTGTCATAAGCTTTATGGAAGTCAATTTTGAAGAACACCACGCAGAGGTGTTTCACCTTGACCTCATGGATCACCTCATGGAGGACGAGGACCCCGTCGAGAATAAATCGACCTTTCGTGAAGGCCGATTGGTTTGGGTGATGAATCCGAGGCGCGATAAGGGCCGCCCTAGTGGCGTACCCTTTGGCCAGAATCCTAAATATCACATTGAGGACTGTGATAGGGCGGAATTTGTTGGGGAACATAGTAATTTCAAAAAAAATCCTACGCACACGCAAGATCATGGTGATGCATATCAACGAGAGGGGAGAGTGTGTCCATGCACCCTCGTAGACCGAAAGTGGAAGCGTTAGCACAACGCGGTTGATGTACTCGTACGTCTTCACGATCCGACTGATCAAGTACCGAACGCACGACACCTCTGAGTTCTACACACGTTCAACTCGATGACGTCCCTCGAACTCCGATCCAGCCGAGCTTTGAGGGAGATTTTCGTCAGCACGACGGCATGGTGATGATGATGATGTTCTACCGACGCAGGGCTTTGCCTAAGCACCGCTATGATATTATCGAGATGGATTATGGTGGAGGAGGGCACCGCACACGGCTAAGAGATCAAGAGATCACTTGTTGTGTCTCCAAGGGGTGCCTCCCTCCCCGTATATAAAGGAGTGGAGGAGGGGGGCAGCCACCCTAGGCGCGCCCCATGAGGAGTCCTCCTCCCACCGGGAGCAGGACTCCTCCCTTCCATGTGGGAGTAGGAGAGGAGAGGGAAGGAGAGAGAGGGGGAAAGGAAAGGGGGCGCCGCCCCCCTCCTTGTCCAATTCGGAATGGGGGGGAAGGGGGCGTGCGGCTGCCCTTGGCCGCCCCTCCTCTTCTCCACTAGGGCCCAATAGGCCCATTAGTCTCCCCGGGGGGTTCCGGTAACCCCCCGGTACTCCGGTATATGCCCGAAACTCCCCGAAACCATTCCGGTGTCCGAACATAGTCGTCCAATATATCGATCTTTACGTCTCGACCATTTCGAGACTCCTCGTCATGTCCGTGATCACATCCAAGACTCCTAACTACCTTCGGTACATCAAAACACATAAACTCATAATATAACCGTCATCAAACTTTAAGCGTGCGGACCCTACGGGTTCGAGAACTATGTAGACATGACCGAGACATGTCTTCGGTCAATATACTCGTGATACATCATCCTGCAACTAACTCATTAGTTGAAATGCTTGCAAGGCTTATAGTGTAACACCCACGATGCGGCTATATCTCCCACATGTCGGAGCACGACTTAGAGGCATAACCGCATGGTAGGCAAGTCGCAAGAGGGGTAATCTTTACACATCCCATGTACTGAATAAGAAAGGGATAAAGAGTTGGCTTACAATCGCCACTTCACACAATACATAAATATAGCATTACATCATCCAGAATACAATCAAGGTCCGACTACGGAACCAAAATAAAGAAAGACAACCCCTAATGCTAGATCCCCGATCGCCCCGACTGGGCTCCACTACTGATCAACTGGAAACGAAACAACACAACAATCACGATCTTCGTCGAGCTCCCACTTGAGCTCAGATGCGTCATCTGCACTGGTATCATCGGCACCTGCATCTGGTTTTGGAAGTAATCTGTGAGTCACGGGGACTCAGCAATCTCACACCCTCGCGATCAAGACTATTTAAGCTTATGGGTAGGAAAAGGTAGTGAGGTGGAGCTGCAACAAGCACTAGCATATATGGTGGCTAACTTACGCAAATGAGAGCGAGAAGAGAAGCAAAGCACGGTCGAGAAGCTATAAAGATCAAGAAGTGATCCTGAAACTACTTATGTTCAAGCATAACACCAAAACCGTGTTCTCTTCCCGGACTCCGCCGAAAAGAGACCATCACGGTTACACACGATGTTGATTCATTTTAATTAAGTTAAGTGTCAAGTTTTCTACAACCGAACATTAACAAATTCTCATCTGCCCATAACCGCGGGCACGTCTTTTGAAAGTTCAAAACCCTGCAGGGGTGTCCCAACTTAGCCCATCACAAGCTCTCACGGTCAACGAAGGATATTCCTTCTCCCAGGAAAACCCGATCAGACTCGGAATCCCGGTTACAAGACATTTCGACAATGGTAAGACAAGACTAGCAAAGCCGCCCGATGTGCCGACAAATCCCGATAGGATCTGCAGATATCTCATTCTCAGGGCACACCGTATGAACACTACGTACAACTAAAACCAACCCTCAAGTTACCTTAAGGTGGCCCTTGAGTCTGGCCTGGGGGGTTTAAAATAAAGATGACCCTTGAGTCTGCAGAACCCAAGGGAAAAAGGCTTAGGTGGAAAATGGTAAAACCAAGGTTGGGCCTTGCTGGAGGAGTTTTATTCAAAGCGAACTATCAAGGGGTTTCCCTTATAACCCAACTGTGTAAGGAACGCAAAATCAAGGAACATAACATCGGTATGACGGAAACTAGGGTGGCAAGGGTGGAACAAAACACTAGGCATAAGGCCGAGCCTTCCACCCTTTACCAAGTATATAGATGCATTAAAGTAAATAAGATATAATAATGATATCCCAACAATAATCATGTTCCAACAAGGAACAAACTCCATCTTCACCTGCAACTAGCAATGCTATAAGAGGGGCTGAGCAAAGCGGTAACATAGCCAAACAACGTTTGCTAGGAAAGGTGGGTTGGAGGATTGTCATGGCAATATACACTACTAGATATTAGGCCAATAACGACCAACAGCTAACAATCCTTGGTTGTTATTTGTACGGTGTGCTAGTCCCACATCCAAACTAACTCTACGAAACCTCCCTAACAAGAGAAAGTCTGCCCGTCGTTAATTTTGTGATGCTTAGAGTAATTTATGTCCTTATCTGATATAAAACAAACGATAAAAGAGGAAGATAATTACCAATCAAATCTAGATACCCTTCGCATGCGCTGATTTCTCTCAAGAGCTCTCCCTGCCGCCTCTCTTTCTTCCAGCCGCCGCCTCGTCCTCCTCTCCCTTCCACTCTCCCACCTCCCTCCAGATCTTGAGTGCAGCGCTGGATTTCGGGCGGGCTGCAGGGGATGTCGGCCAGATTCCAGTTCCCGTGGACATCCTCCCTAGCATTCCTCATGGGAGCGGGCCACGCGATGCTATCTCGGTGGTGGCAGCCGCGGGCACCATGAGCAGGCACAGTTTGGAGATCTCGCAGCCGCGCTTTACACGAGCAAAGTGCCTGCGCCGATGTACAACGTCACCTCCAGGAAAAACGGCAGCAAGATGCACAAGTAAGCATGATGTCGATGATGATGCACAGTACAACATGTTATAGCAGATTCTGAATTTGAGTGGTCGTCTCTGTCATGCCATGAACAGAACAGATCTAGGCGTGAGCATTGCTGGGACGTCCACAAGCAGCCGTGCAACATGTGATTAACTAATTGTATTCTTCACTGCACCATTTTTGTTTGCATTTTTTCATTTTGAAAGTGTAGATGCAAACATGGATGCAGGGTCGTACAGGTGATGATACCAGTCTTCTCAAGGGATTCCTGGAGATGGGTGTTGCACATGATCCAGGTAAGTGCCTACACTTGTGATCAGCACATATTTTACATTTTCTCTACTTGAAAGATCTGAAAGGAAGGACCGTGGGTTTGGCTACCTAAATTCTTATTACCATGTACACGATTGAAATTTTTGTCTTGTCTTCTCAACTAAAAAGAATATTTAATGTGTTTGATGATTGCAGAATGACCTCTTCCATGGATGGCCTATTGGCTCCAATTTCTAGAGATGGGTCGATGTAAGCAACGCTTGATTATTGAGCATCAATCTCTGAAAATATATTAGGTGTACATAATATATACTACTTATAACTAACACACTTTTGTGTACAATTTTCTCATTTGATTTAATTTGGCAGAATCCCTAAGAGGTAAATATATTTGACATATAAATCAATTATGTTTTTGTAGGACAGATGGTCCACCGTAATACAAACATCAAGAGGTGATGTAGTAATTGGTGAAGAATGATATGCACTTAAGTACAAGGACTGATGATGGTGTGTCATGGCCGAAGATTGTGAAAAGAAAATCTCTTTTCTAGTTGTTGCATGATTTCTTGTTAGAGATGAACAACTACAATGGTTGTCTAGAGAGTTTTTGGGTTCATAATTTCTGAATGGTATTTTATCTCCAGGATTGTATGTGAGGATCATGTTCAATATATATGGTTTTGATCAATAAAATCAGGGCTACGATACTTTGGTTGTTTAGATTTTTTTAATTGCCTAATTGGTGTGGCCGCTAATCTTCAAAAGTTGAGAGAAAAGCTAAAGTGGTCAAAAAACGTCTTAGATTTTGGGACAGAGGGAGTAATATTTAGAATCAATCAAAACAATTTTAGTGATGAGAAAAGTGGTCGCTAATACACAAATTGTGGTCGTTATTTTCTCAAAATTAATGACGACACACTATCCCGTTGTTACAAAATAACAACGGGAAAAAGTATGTGGTCGTTACACTATTAACGACGGAGCCTATTACGACCACAAAATTGTGGTCGTTAATGACTTTCAACGACCACATTCTAACTTTTAACAACCACATACCCCGTTGTTAAAAATCATTTTCCTAGTAGTGATAGGAGGCATGATATAGCAAGTGGTAGGTATCGCGGCATAGCAATAGAGCGAACAACTAGCAAGCAAAGATAGAAGTGATTTCGAGGGTATGGTCATCTTGCCTGCAAAGTTCTCAGAGTTGACGAAAAGCTTGATCCTCGTAAGCGTATGCAACGGGTTCCTCAATAACGAACTCGTCTCCCGGTTCTACCCAAGGCAAGAACACAAGAAAAGGAAACCACAATCAACCACGGTGCAATGCACAAGCAACATGATGCAAAACATGGCATTACATGCGGGATGTGATATGCAATGCATATGCGTGCTCCGGAAGGAAAAGATTGAACTAGGCCTCAACTTGGCAAACCAAGAGTGCCACTGTAAAGATGAGTTGATTTCGGTCGAAATTGATATAAAGATCATCGGAATCGGATGCACGGTTTGCAAATGGCAAGCAAAGCAAGAATGGCACAATTCTGCGATTAACAGCACGATGCCATCTAGAATGCAACAAGAAACTAAGCCGCTGCACTCCAACATAGAAACAAAGCACATGGCAGTGATCTCCTCAATATGCTTGACAAAAGATGAACACTGAGCTACGGCTAAATCACACAATAGCAGGTTCAAACAAGCATGGCAAAAGTGCAAAATATATCAGCATCATAGACTTAGTGAAAATAACAACATGTCAGGAATAACATCAGGAAGCAATGTTTAGAGCAAGATAACAACATGCTACAGGAACATATCATGGCAAAACAAGGCACGACATGGGTCTACTCAAAGCATATAACAAAGTCCCTTACTGACCATAAGCTAAAAGGGCACACAAAATATGATGGCACCCATGTAAACATAGCAAGTTTCGTTAACAGATTCAAACTTAGCAGAAAACTGGACATGGCATAAACAGAGTTATGAAGGCATGTTTGCGAGCTTGATTCACTCATCAAAAGGCATTGCATGACAAGCTAAGCATACTACCAAAAAAATGGCATGTTCATGAAGCCAACCATGGCAAGAACAATCTCATAGCATGCTTGGATCAACTACAACAACCTTGGCAAAATTGATTAACATGTAAACAATCTGCCAGGAATATTTTATAGCAAAAGTAGAGCAAGATTGAGTCATGCTAGGGCACTCCATAAATGCAAATAGGGACATGGATGGATAGAGCATGACCATATGTCAAAATCATCCTTACTGAACATACTCAAAAGAAGCATGGATCACTCTGTAGCAACATGAATACATGGCATAAAAATAACAACAGAGCAAAGACTTGGTGAAATTCTAAGTCCCTGTAATCAACAATATCACGAGAGCTACTTTGCATGCTTGTGCTAGTCACCACATTGATCACAAAAATACATGGCATACACCCCTTTAAAGATGGCATGTCATAGCCCAAAACACATGTAGAGCTCAAGTCCATATGCATCACACAATAAATGTAGCAAAAATGACAAATGCTCATAACCTTATAAGAATGAGCACCTAACATTTTATAGCACTCTTGTATCAACTATTTGGGCATCAAGATGGACTCAAACAAGCATGTCACAATGGAACAAAAATGAAGAGCACATTATGATGAACATTTTGATATATCATGGATGCAAAACGGAGCTACGGTGATGAAGTTATGATGCGATGAACAGGGATTGAAAATGTTAAAGACTTAGGGGGAAAACGGGGTCAACCTAGGGTTTGACTGGATCTGGATCTGGATCTAGGCTGCGCGCGAACCGAGGTCCACCGGAGCTCTCGCCGGAGCTGCGGTGGGACGGTGGCCGGAGTAGGAAGACGAAGCGGAGCGGGATGGGCGGCGCACGCGGGGCACGCGGGCGAGCGGCGTCGGGCGACCGACTCGGGTGCGCGGGCCGGGAGGGCCCGACCCGGGCCGCGGCGGGCCTGGCGGCGGGGAGGAGAGAGAGGCGCGGGCGCGGGCGAGGTGGCGCGCTACGGTTGGTGGAGAGCGGCGGCGGGGTGACGTGGCATCATGTGATAGGTCGGGGTGAGGTGGCCGGCGGACATGTCCGGCGGCGGAGTGGACATGTTCGACGCGCGGAGGAGGAAGATCTAGGGTTTGCACCGCGAAATTCGGAGGGAGACACATATATATAGGTAGAGGGAGCTAGGAGAGTCCAAATGGAGTGCGGTTTTCGACCACGCGATCGTGATCGAACGACCGAGAGGATGGAGGGGGTTTGGAAGGGTTTGTGGGCTGTCTTGGAGGGTTGTTGGGCTACAACACACACGAGGCCTTTGCGGTTCCCTGGTTAACCATTGGAGTATCAAACGAACTCCAAATGGCACGAAACTTGACAGGCGGTCTACCGGTGGTGTACCAAGGCCACTTGGCAAATCTGGTTCATTCCGAGAAAGTTTAACACCCGCACACGAAAAGAGACAAGAGGGGGACGCCGGAGGACGTAGGAGTGTCGGATTGCAAAAGGACAACGGGGAAAATGCTCGGATGCGTGAGACAAACACGTATGCAAATGCGATGCACATGATGACATGATATGAAATGCATGACATGAACAAAATGCAAAACGAAGACAAAAACCAACCACGAAGGGAATCTCATGTCGCATCTCCGGAAAAGGCAAGAGTCGGAGTTACAAATATGGAAAGTTGTATCCGGGGCGTTACATATAGTGATGTGCATTACCGAGTGGGCCCAGAGATACCCCTCTGACAATCAGAGTGACAAATCCTAATCTCAAAATACGCCAACCCAACAAGTACCTTCGGAGACACCTGTAGAGCACCTTTATAATCACCCAGTTACGTTGTGACGTTTGGTAGCACACAAAGTGTTCCTCCGGTAAACGGGAGTTGCATAATCTCATAGTCATAGGAACTTGTATAAGTCATGAAGAAAGCAATAGCAACATACTAAACGATCAAGTGCTAAGCTAACGGAATGGGTCAAGTCAATCACATCATTCTCCTAATGATGTGATCCCGTTAATCAAATGGAAACTCTTTGTCTATGGCTAGGAAACATAACCATCTTTGATTAATGAGCTAGTCAAGTAGAGGCATACTAGTGACACTCTGTTTGTCTATGTATTCACACATGTACCATGTTTCCGGTTAATACAATTCTAGCATGAATAATAAACATTTATCATGCTATAAGGAAATAAATAATAACTTTATTATTGCCTCTAGGGCATATTCCCTTCAGTCTCCCACTTGCACTAGAGTCAATAATCTAGATTACACAGTAATGATTCTAACACCCATGGAGCCTTGGTGCTGATCATGTTTTGCTCGTGGAAGAGGCTTAGGCAACGGGTCTGCAACATTCAGATCCGTATGTATCTTGCAAATCTCTATGTCTCCCACTTGGACTTGGTCCCGGATGGAATTGAAGCGTCTCTTGATGTGCTTGGTCCTCTTGTGAAATCTGGATTCCTTTACCAAGGCAATTGCACCAGTATTGTCACAGAAGATTTTCATTGGACCCGATGCACTAGGTATGACACCTAGATCGGATATGAACTCCTTCATCCAGACTCCTTCATTTGCTGCTTCTGAAGCAGCTATGTATTCCGCTTCACATGTAGATCCCACTACAATGCTTTGTTTAGAACCGCACCAACTGATAGCTCCACCATTTAATATAAACACGTATCCGGTTTGCGATTTAGAATCGTCCGGATCAGTGTCAAAACTTGCATCGACGTAACCATTTACGATGAGCTCTTTGTCACCTCCATAAACGAGAAACATATCCTTAGTCCTTTTCAGGTATTTCAGGATGTTCTTGACCGCTGTCCAGTGATCCACTCCTAGATTACTTTGGTACCTCCCTACTAAACTAATAGCAAGGCACACATCAGGTCTGGTACACAGCATTGCATACATGATAGAGCCTATGGCTGAAGCATATGGAACATCTTTCATTTTCTCTCTATCTTCTATAGTGGTCGGTCATTGAGTCTTACTCAACTTCACACCTTGTAACACAGGCAAGAACCCTTTCTTTGCTTGATCCATTTTGAACTTCTTCAAAACTTTGTCAAGGTATGTGCTTTGTTAAAGTCCAATTAAGTGTCTTGATCTATCTTTATAGATCTTCATGCCCAATATATAAGCAGCTTCACCGAGGTCCTTCATTGAAAAACTCTTATTCAAATATCCTTTTATGCTATCCAGAAATTCTATATCATTTCCAATCAACAATATGTCATCCACATATAATATTAGAAATGCAACAGAGCTCCCACTCACTTTCTTGTAAATACAGGTTTCTCCAAAAATATGTATAAAACCATATGCTTTGATCACACTATCAAAACGTTTTTTCCAACTCCGAGAGGCTTGCACCAGTCCATAAATGGATCGCTGGAGCTTGCACACTTTGTTAGCTCCCTTTGGATCGACAAAACCTTCCGGCTGCATCATATACGACTCTTCTTCCAGAAATCCATTCAGGAATGCAGTTTTGACATCCATTTGCCAAATTTCATAATCATAAAATGCGGCAATTGCTAACATGATTCGGACAGACTTAAGCATCGCTACGGGTGAGAAGGTCTCATGGTAGTCAATCCCTTGAACTTTTCGAAAACCTTTTGCAACAAGTCGAGCTTTATAGACAGTAACATTACCGTCAGCGTCAGTCTTCTTCTTGAAGATCCATTTATTCTCGATGGCTTGCCGATCATCGGGCAAGTGAACCAAAGTCCATACTTTGTTCTCATGCATGGATCCCATCTCAGATTTCATGGCCTCAAGCCATTTTGCGGAATCTGGGCTCACCATCGCTTCTTCATAGTTCGTAGGTTCGTCATGGTCTAGTAACATAACCTCCAGAACAGGATTACCGTACCACTCTGGTGCGGATCTTACTCTGGTTGACCTACGACATTCAGTAACAACTTGATCTGAAGTTTCATGATCATCATCATTAACTTCCTCACTAATTGGTGTAGACATCACAGGAACCGGTTTATGTGATGAACTACTTTCCAATAAGGGAATAGGTACAATTACCTCATCAAGTTCTACTTTCCTCCCACTCACTTCTTTCGAGAGAAACTCCTTCTCTAGAAAGGATCCATTCTTAGCAACGAATGTCTTGCCTTCGGATCTTCGATAGAAGGTGTACCCAACAATTTCCTTTGGGTATCCTATGAAGACACATTTCTCCGATTTTTGGGTTCGAGCTTATCAGGTTGAAGCTTTTTCACATAAGCATCGCAGCCCCAAATCTTAAGAAACGACAACTTTGGTTTCTTGCCAAACCACAGTTCATAAGGCGTCGTCTCAACGGATTTCGATGGTGCCCTATTTAACGTGAATGTAGCCGTCTCTAAAGCATAACCCCAAAACGATAGCGGTAAATCAGTAAGAGACATCATAGATCGCACCATATCTAGTAAAGTACGATTACGATGTTCAGACACACCATTACACTGTGGTGTTCCGGGTGGCGTGAGTTGCAAAACTATTCCGCATTGTTTCAAATGTAGACCAAACTCGTAACTCAAATATTCTCCTCCACGATCAGATCATAGAAACTTTATTTTCTTGTTACGATGATTTTCAACTTGTCGGAGTAATGGACCACGGGTACCCCGAAGACGGCAAGATGATATTTCAAAACATCGGGGCTAGCAAAGCCCCTCAGTCCGACTGCCCAGCCGCTCCTGCCGGCTCCCCGTCCGACTGCACTACCCGGCCGGCTACCGACTGTCGGCTGGCGACTACGCCAACCAGCCGGCTGCCGACTACGCCAATCAGTCGGCTGCCGACTGCAGCCCGACCCGACATCGACGAGACAACCGTATCACGATGCTGTCATCTACAGTGTACCGTGTCCCCTGGGTACTGATTTATAAAGTATCCCAAGGGACAAGCATGACATAAACCATGCCTCTAGCCATGCCTACATGGCTTGGCATGTAAGCTACCCAAGGTAGCTTACATCCAACGCCACCACCAAGCTTACATGCTAAGCTACCTCACACTATATATATATACTATCCATCCATCCATCCAGAGGGATGGACACTCACGCATGCACACTAGCACTAGCTAGCAAGCTAGCTAGCTATCCATCCATCCATCCACATAAGCTCACACACTTACGGCCATGAGCATGGCCGGCCACTAGTATGCCTGGTATAGGCATTTATCAGATCGGATGCCTATGGCACTGACTCCAGATACAACTCCAGGAGCACTTTGTACTGCCCGATGTACACCTCAGATATATATACTCAGACATGCAGGAGTAGGGGTATTATCTCTCCGGAGAGCCCCGAACCTGGGTAAACCGCCGCGTGCTACTCGCATACCCGCTCCCGGTCCTATCAGCAGCAGTCCTACCCACACACTAAGCCCTTGAGGCATCTGTCGACTCGCAAGCCCCCCGTGAGAAATACCACGACAGTTGGCGCCCACCATGGGGCGGTACTATGCTACCGCGCTGCTGCTGGTTTCGCTGTCCGGGCGGGACCATCTTCGTCATCTCCGCCGCGGCGTCGCGCCGTCTCTCCGGTAGCGCTCGGGGGCTCGACTTCGACCCGCCCTCGGAGCGGCCGTGTGGGACGGCGCGTCCTCGCCGTCGGCTTTGCCATCTTCGTCTTCACCAACTAAGCACCGGCCGTCTGTACGTGCGCGCGTGCGCCGCACGCGATGCCTCGTTTCGGTCGGCCGTGGCCGCCCATGCGCTGCTCGCGTTTGCTTCCCTCCACGCTGCGGCTTGCTCCGGCCAAAACACGCGTTCGCTCCTCCATATACCGTCCATATAGGCTGGCCAGATGCAAGTCAACCATGGTCATGCATCATCCATAAACTACTCAAACAACGGCTTGATTTCCTGTTGGCGTCTACACTGCACTACGCCTTGTGCATCTCCGGCCACGCCAGCCTTGCTGCGTTCTGCTTCGTCCCCGTCAGAGTCCTGCCCGGCCGTGGCCGCGCCACAGCGGCTTGCTGTGTCCCCATCCGGGCTCCTCCTCGCCTGGCCGCCCTCGCGCCGCCTCCACCCGCGGCAGGCTCCTGTCGCCGGTGCCGCTTGGCCCCGCCTCCGGTCGCTCCGCGCCTGGACGGTTGACCGCGCGCGGTCTGCGTCTGCCTTGCGCCTGGCCTCCTCCGCCCCGCGCCGGGCCGCCACTGCTCCTGCCAGCGGCCCCGCCGCCGCTCTGGTCCGCCTCCGCGCTGATGTGCTTTGGCTCAGTGCGCTCGCGCGCGGCCCCGATGGCCTTGCTGCATCGCCTCTGCTACACTGCGACCCCGTTCGCGTTCATCCCACGCACGCATCGCCCGGCTCGCCAACGCGCCTCCAGCAAGCACGCACGCGGGGCCCCGCCTCCAGCCGGCTGGCCGCCCCGGCCTGCTCCGCGCCCGCCGGCTCCGCTTTCGCCCCGTGTCGCGTCCATCTCGCCGTCGCTTCCGGGTCCGGCTCCGCCCAGCTTCTGCTTTGACCGCGCCCAGCCCTGCTCGTCGCCGGTCGGCTCTGTGCACGGCCGCGCACTAGCGCTTGCCGACTCCACCACACCGCGCCGGCTTCATCCGCGCTGGCCGGGTCCGGCCCTGCGCCGCCTCTGTGCTTCTCCTCCGCCCGTCGCCGGCTGCCCCCAGGCCGGCCTCCCCCGCGCCGGCTGCCCCGCGCCGGCTGCCCCAGGTCGGCTCCGCCCGTCACCGATTGCCCCCGGGCCGGCCTCCCCCGCGCCGGCTGTCCCGGGCCGGCTCCGCCCGTCGCCGGCTGCCCCCGGGCTGGCCTCCCCCGCGCCGCGCTGCTCCGCCTCCCGCCGGCTCCGCCTGCGCCGGCCTCCCCCAGGCCGGCCTCCCTCGGCCGGTTGCCCGTGCCGGCCCTGCCGTCTCGCCCCCGCGCCTGGCCGGCCTCCCCCGCGCCGGCTGCCCCGGGTCGGCTCCGCCCGTCGCCGGCTGCCCCCGGGCCGGCCTCCCCCGCGCCGGCTGTCCCGGGCCGGCTCCGCCCGTTGCCGACTGCCCCCGGGCCGGCCTCCCCCGCGCCGCGCTGTTCCGCCTCCCGCCGGCTCCGCCTGCGCCGGCCTCCCCCAGGCCGGCCTCCCTCGGCCGGTTGCCTGTGCCGGCCCTGCCGTCTCACCCCCGCGCCTGGCCGGCCTCCCCCGTGCCGGCTGCCCCGGCCGGCTCCGCCCGTCGCCGGCTGCCCCCGGGCCGGCCTCCCCCCGCGCCGCGCTGCTCCGCCTCCCGCCGGCTCCGCCTGCGCCGGCCTCCCCCAGACCGGCCTCCCTCGGCCGGTTGCCCGTGCCGGCCCTGCCGTCTCGCCCCCGCGCCTGGCCGGCCTCCCCTGCGCCGGCTGCCCCGGGCCGGCTCCGCCCGTCGCCGGCTGCCCCCGGGCCGGCCTCGCCCGCGCCGCGCTGCTCCGCCTCCCGCCTCGGCCGTAGCCTTCGCTGGCCGGCTGCCCAGAAGGCGGAGAAGGGACGTCTGTTCGGCTAAAAAAAAGAGAGGGGGCCGGCTGTCCAAGTCAAAGGGCTGATTGCCCACAACCGGCTTGGTAAAAAGAAAGAGAGAAAAAAAAACAAGAAATATATATGCATGCATGCATGGCCGGTTGCAGGGCCACATGCACGGCCGTGTGCGTGGCCGGCCGCACGGCTGCGTGCACGGTCGGCTGCGCGGGCTCCATCAGCTGCTCCGGTCGCCTACCTACGTCGCCGCTCGGTCGACTGGCTCGCCTGTCCGCTTCCCCGCCAGCCGTCGGCCAAGGGGCCCGTCCGGCTGGCCCCGCTTCGCAACCTGGCCAGTCAAGCCTGACTGGCTGGACTCTCCTCGAGCGCCCGAATCTCGGGGGCTACACCCAGCGGGTGCGCTGACGCGCCCCCCGAGAGAAGAGAAGACAAAGTAGTTGCGGGAAGATCCGGCCCGACTGCTCAGCAGTCGGCCCGAATCTCGGGGGCTACACCCAGCGGGTGCGCTGACGCGCCCCCACGAGAAAGAAGACAAAATAGCTGCCGGAAGATCCGGTCCGACTACTCAGCAGTTGGCCCTACACCCAGCGGGTGCGCCGGCGCACTCCGCGAGCGCCGAGTCGCGCCGGCTATCTTCGACGACCGCGACTACACGAAAATCAATGTGAGCTCCTCACCCGCATATTTTTGCACTACGCAAGCACGGATAACCCCGAGCGTTGCTCGGGGGCTGTCTCCGCATTTTATTACAGTAGCATCACTGTTTTCCCCGGTGCCAGCCAGAGTTGGCCCGGGGGCTGGCCGCTTGGCCTGAGACGTTAGTTCCCGCAGACGGCTTAGTACCATGCGCGGTACCAAAGGCCCACTCTTAGTCACAGACCGCAGAGCGGCTGCCGACTAGCAAGAGTGAACGCTGGAGGCCACCCACGCGAAAAACGTCCGGGAAGAAAAACGGATCGGGCGACCCGGCCGTTTTCCTTTACAAGTATCTACTCGGCTGAATCTGCTCCCAGACTCCGAGTACTGTACACTCCGCTCCACGGCCCACTCTCAGCCACAGACCGCAGAGCGGCTGTCCGGCGAGCGAGAGCACAAGCCAAAAAGCGGAGGGAACACGAAAAAGATTAAGGGGGCTCGGACGAAACCGAGTCGGCACCCTCCGCATAAACCTTGCAATACTAAAAGCGATATATTTGCGCGGACTAACTTTGTCCTTTTTATGATCATTTTCATGAACATTTGCCAAAAAACCTCCGCCCAACTTTGCCAAGTTGCTCGGAGGCTTGGGGGATACTATCGGAGTAATGGACCACGGGTACCCCGAAGACGGCAAGATGATATTTCAAGACATCGGGGCTAGCAAAGCCCCTCAGTCCGACTGCCCGGCCGCTCCTGCCGGCTCCCCGTCCGACTGCACTATCCGGCCGGCTACCGACTGCCGGCTGCCGACTACGCCAACCAGCCGGCTGCCGACTACGCCAACCAGTCGGCTGCCGACTGCAGCCCGACCCGACATCGACGAGACAACCGTACCGCGATGCTGTCATCTACAGTGTACCGTGTCCCCTGGGTACTGATTTATAAAGTATCCCAGGGGACAAGCATGACATGAACCATGCCTCTAGCCATGCCTACATGGCTTGGCATGTAAGCTACCCAAGGTAGCTTACATCCAACGCCACCACCAAGCTTACATGCTAAGCTACCTCACACTATATATATACTATCCATCCATCCATCCATCCAGAGGGATGGACACTCACGCATGCACACTAGCACTAGCTAGCAAGCTAGCTAGCTATCCATCCATCCATCCACATAAGCTCACACACTTACGGCCATGAGCATGTCCGACCACTAGTATGCCTGGTATAGGCATTTACCAGATCGGATGCCTATGGCACTGACTCCAGATACAGCTCCAGGAGCACTTTGTACTGCCCGATGTACACCTTAGATATATATACTCAGACATGCAGGAGTAGGGGTATTATCTCTCCGGAGAGCCCCGAACCTGGGTAAACCGCCGCGTGCTACTCACATACCCGCTCCCGGTCCTATCAGCAGCAGTCCTACCCACACACTAAGCCCTTGAGGCATCTGTCGACTCGCAAGCCCCCCGTGAGAAATACCACGACACAACTTCACTCTGAAATTCTTTGAACTTTTCAAAAGTTTCAGACTTATGTTTCATTAAGTAGATATACCCATATCTTCTTAAATCATCTATGAAGGTGAGAAAATAACGATACCCACCACGAGCCTCAACATTCATTGGACCACATACATCATTATGTATGATTTCCAACAAATCAATTGCTCGCTACGTAGTTCCGGAGAACGGCGTTTTAGTCATCTTGCCCATGAGGCATGGTTCGCAAGTACCAAGTGATTCATAATCAAGTGATTCCAAAAGTCCATCAGTATGGAGTTTCTTCATGCGCTTTAAACCAATATGACCCAAACAGCAGTGCCACAAATAAGTTGCACTATCATTATCAACTCTGCATCTTTTGGCTTCAACATTATGAATATGTGTATCACTACTATCGAGATTCAACAAAAATAGACCACTCTACAAGGGTGCATGACCATAAAAGATATTACTCATATAAATAGAACAACCATTATTCTCAGATTTAAATGAATAACCGTCTCGCATCAAACAAGATCCGGATATAATGTTCATGCTCAACGCTGGCACCAACTAACAATTATTTAGGTCTAAAACTAATCCCGAAGGTAGATGTAGAGGTAGCGTGCCGACGGTGATCACATAGACTTTGGAACCATTTCCTACGCGCATCGTCACCTCGTCCTTAGCCAGTCTTTGCTTAACCCGTAGCCCCTGTTTCGAGTTGCAAATATTAGCAACAGAACCAGTATCAAATACCCAAGTGCTACTGCGAGCTCTGGTAAGGTACACATCAATAACATGTATATCACATATACCTTTGTTCACCTTGCCATCCTTCTTATCCGCCAAATACTTGGGGCAGTTACGCTTCCAGTGACCACTCTGCTTGAAGTAGAAGCATTCAGTCTCAGGCTTAGGTCCAGACTTGGGTTTCTTCTCTTGAGCAACCACTTGTTTGCTGTTCTTCTTGAAGTTCCCCTTCTTCTTCCCTTTGCCCTTTTTCTTGAAACTGGTGGTCTTATTGACCATCAACACTTGATGCTCCTTCTTGATTTCTACCTTCGCAGCCTTTAGCATTGCGAAGAGCTCGGGAATTTTCTTATCCATCCCTTGCATGTTATAGTTCATCACGAAGCTCTTGTAGCTTGGTGACAATGATTAAAGAATTCTGTCAATGACGCTATCATCCGGAAGATTAACTCCCAGTTGAATCAAGTGATTGTTATACCCAAACATTCTGAGTATATGCTCACTGACAGAACTATTCTCCTCCATCTTGCAGCTGTAGAACTTATTGGACACTTCATAGCTCCCAATCCGGGCATTTGCTTGAAATATTAACTTCAACTCCTGGAACATCTCATATGCTCCATGACGTTCAAAACATCGTTGAAGTCCCGGTTCTAAGCCGTAAAGCATGGCACACTGAACTATTGAGTATTCATCAGCTTTGCTCTGCTAGATGTTCATAACATCTGGTGTTGCTCCTGCAGCAGGTTTGGCACCTAGCGGTGCTTCCAGGACGTAATTCTTCTATGCAGCAATGAGGATAATCCTCAAGTTACGAACCCAGTCCGTGTAATTGCTACCATCATCTTTCAACTTTGCTTTCTCAAGGAACACATTAAAATTCAACGGAACAACAACATGAGCCATCTATCTACAACAACATAGACATGCAAAATACTATCAGGTACTAAGTTCATGATAAATTTAAGTTCAATTAATCATATTACTTAAGAACTCCCACTTAGATAGACATCCCTCTAGTCATCCAAGTGATCACGTGATCCAAATCAACTAAACCATAACTGATCATCACGTGAAATGGAGTAGTTTTCAATGGTGAACATCACTATGTTGATCATATCTACTATATGATTCACGCTCGACCTTTCGGTCCCAGTGTTCCGAGGCCATATCTGCATATGCTAGGCTCGTCAAGTTTAACCTGAGTATTCTGCGTGTGCAAAACTGGCTTGCACCCGTTGTAGATGGACGCAGAGCTTATCACACCCGATCATCACGTGGTGTCTCGGCATGATGAACTTTGGCAACGGTGCATACTCAGGGAGAACACTTTTATCTTGAAATTTAGTGAGAAATCATCTTATAATGCTACCGTCAATCAAAGCAAAATAAGATGCATAAAAGATAAACATCACATGCAATCAATATAAGTGATATGATATGGCCATGATCATCTTGTGCTTGTGATCGCCATCTCCGAAGCACCGTCATGATCACCATCGTCACCGGCGCGACACCTTGATCTCCATCATAGCATCATTGTCGTCTCACCAACTATTGCTTCTACGACTATCGCTACCACTTAGTGACAGAGTAAAGCATTACAGGGCGATTGCATTGCATACAATAAAGTGACAACCATATGGCTCCTGCCAGTTGCCGATAACTCGGTTACAAAACATGATCATCTCATACAATAAAATATAGCATCATGTCTTGACCATATCACATCACAACATGCCCTGCAAAAACAAGTTAGACGTCCTCTACTTTGTTGTTGCAAGTTTTACGCGGCTGCTACGGGCTGAGCAAGAACCATTCTTACCTACGCATCAAAACCACAACGATAGTTCGTCAAGTTAGTGCTGTTTTAACCTTCTCAAGGACCAGGCGTAGGTACACTCGGTTAACCTAAAGTTGGAGAAACTGACACCCGCCAGCCACCTGTGTGCAAAGCACGTCGGTAGAACCAGTCTTGCGTAAGCGTACGCGTAATGTCGGTCCGGGCCGCTTCATACAACAATACCGCCGAACCAAAGTGTGACATGCTGGTAAGAACTATGACTTGTATCGCCCACAACTCACTTGTGTTCTACTCATGCATATAACATCAATGCATAAAACTAGGCTCGGATGGCATGGTTGGGGAACCTAGTAATTTCAAAAAAATTCCTACGCACACGCAAGATCATGGTGATGCATAGCAACGAGAGTAGAGAGTGTGTCCACGTACCCTCGTAGACCGAAAGCGGAAGCGTTAGCACAACACGGTTGATGTAGTTGTACTTCTTCGTGATCCGACTGACCAAGTACCGAACGCACGGCACCTCCGAGTTCTACACACGTTCAACTCGATGACGTCCCTCGAACTCCGACCCATCCGAGCTTTGAGGGAGAGTTCCGCCAGCACGACGGTGTGGTGACGATGATGATGTTCTACCGACATAGGGCTTCGCCTAAGCACCGCTACGATATTATCGAGGTGGATTATGGTGGAGGGGGGCACCGCACACGGCTAAGAGATCCAAGAGATCAATTGTTGTGTCTCCAAGGGGTGCCTCCCTCCTCGTATATAAAGGAGTGGAGGAGGGGGAGGGGGCCGGCCACCCTAGGCGCGCCCCATGAGGAGTCCTACTCCCACCGGGAGTAGGACTCCCCCCTTCCATGTGGGAGTAGGAGAGGAGAGGGAAGGAGAGAGAGGGGGAAAGGAAAGGGGGGCGCCTCCCCCCTTGTCCAATTTGGATTGGGGGGGGGAGGGGGTGCACGGCTGCCCTTGGCCGCCCCAACTCTTCTCCACTAGGGCCCAATAGGCCCATTAGTCTCCCCGGGGGGTTCCGGTAACCCCCCGGTCCTCCGGTATATGCCCGAAACTCCCCAAAACCATTCCGGTGTCCGAACATAGTCGTCCAATATATCGATCTTTACATCTTGACCATTTCAAGACTCCTCGTTATGTCTGTGATCACATCCGGGACTCCGAACTACCTTTGGTACATCAAAACACATAAACTCATAATATAACCGTCATCGAACTTTAAGGGTGCGGACCCTACGGGTTCGAGAACTATGTAGACATGACCGAGAGATGTCTCCGGTCAATAACCAATAGAAGAACCTGGATGCTCATATTGGCTCCCACATATTCTACGAAGATCTTTATCGGTCAAACCGCATAACAACATACGTTGTTCCCTTTGTCATCGGTATGTTACTTGCCCGAGATTCGATCGTCGGTATCTCAATACCTAGTTCAATCTCGTTACCGGCAAGTCTCTTTACTCGTTCCGTAATACATCATCCTGCAATTAACTCATTAGTTGCAATGCTTGCAAGGCTTATAGTGATGTGCATTACCGAGTGGGCCCAGCGATACCTCTCCGACAATCGGAGTGACAAATCCTAATCTCAAAATACGCCAACCCAACAAGTACCTTTGGAGACACCTATAGAGGACCTTTATAATCACCCAGTTACCACTACAAAAAAAATACACTTCTGTGATGATACGTGTTTGTCACAGTAGGTCACGTTTTCTGTCATGCATGTACATCCATGACGATTTTATGATAGAATCAAGATAGTCATACCTGTGCTGTCGTAGAAGTGTTCCATGACATTACCAAAATTATCATCATGGAAGTGTCCATTTCCATGACGATAAATCGCGCGTCACAGAAGTGCTTTTGTCAAGGGTGACCGACACGTGGCATACACTGTAACAGAACACCGTTAAGCTATCGGGTCGGGTTTTGGATCCGATAACCCATTAACAGCCCCGACCAATGGAGATTTTCCACGTGTAAAATCATCATTGGCTGGAGGAGACACGTGTCAGGTCCGTGTTGGCACAGGTGTCACTCATCGAATGGGCAAGACGCACCTATGATATGTTGACACATGGACCGACCCATCAAGTTTAAATGGGCCGGCCCAACTGAAGGCCCACAAGATTTTGTGGACCATAATGGGTCCGCCCAGCTAAAGGCCCATGAGATTTTGCGGACCATAATGGGCTGGCCTAGCTAAAGGCCCACAAGATTTTGCGGGCCATAATGGGCCGGCCCAGGTAAAGGCCCACAAGATTTTTGAGTGCCATAATGGGCCGGCCCAGGTAAAGGCCCACAAGATTCTTGCGGATCATAATGGGTCGGCCCAGCTAAAGGCCCATGAGATTTCACTGACATTAATGGGCCGGCACAGCTGTAGGCCCACAAGATTTTGAGGACCCTAGTAGGCCGGCCCATTAACTGGCTGCCATGTTTTGGGCCAAATGTCGGCCCATATTTGATCCGGTCCATTAATGGCCTGGCACGCTCCAGGCCTAATAGTGGCCCATATAAGATCCGGCCCGTTAAAAGCCTACAACGTTCTGGGCCAAATTACGGCCCAGATCAGGTCCGGCCCATAGCAGATTTGACCCGTCAACTGGACACTATGCTTTTGGGCCCACTTGCTAAAGGCCCACTTAGTAATTCGGCCTGATATTAGTTTTGGCCTATTAAGGGCCCGTTTAACATTTTGGCCCTATATTAATTTCGGCCTGTTAAAAGCCCGTCATATAGTTGGGCCTAACTATGGCCCGGTTTGCATCCGGCCTGCTCGCGTCCGATATCTGATTGGGCCAAACAAGGACCGAGCCAATTTTGGCCTGTTAAAAGCCCATGATTTGATTCGCACAATCATGGGCCGGGGTTCATTTCAGGCTGCTGCCGGCCCATGAGCTGTTTGGCATGTTTCAGGCCCAACCTACATCGTGATTGCATGACGGCCCGATTATGTACCGTAATTTTACGGTTTGGCCGGTTTACTGCGAAGACATGATATATATATAGTAAAATAATTGCAGCATCGTGAATAAGAAAAAACCTAGACTATACAATAAAGAAATTACGGCATATTACATCCACTGGGCATCAAAGTTCACCACTATGATAATAAAGCACAAGCAGACAACCGATTACATACACTGGGCACCAGTGCAAATAAATGCGCCGACAAAATAATATACAAAACCGATAGCACTTCAATAGAGTTCAAGAAAGGTTAGCCCTGCTGGGGAGATGAAGCGCAAGCAGCTGAGCAAGATGATGAGACTGCGCTTGTTCAACACTTATATCTTCCTCACTCTGAAAGATAAACAAGCAGACAGATGATAGGTTTTGCACATAAAAGTATCAGTGCTGACAATTCATCACATTTCTTACTGATGAATAAAGTGACACAGTTTAAAATTGCATTAACACAATATGGTATTGTTCAGGTCAAGACATGGTAGGAAATGACATTGTGAAGGAGTTGGCAGCTTCACGACACCACTGGATTACAGATCAAGAACTCATAAGTATCAATGGTTAGTGTGCTGTCAATTTATACCATTTCAGATTGGCAAATAAAGAGACAATTTAAATAATAGTAGAATGATATGACATTGTTCATAGTTAAGACATTGCAGAATATGACATTGTGCTGTAGTGGGTAGATTCACCACACCATTGGATTACGGATGAAAAATAGAAGCATACATGCAGTGCAAAAGAAGATCACTTGCTCTGTATAGTTTAATTTACATGGTATGAAGAAGGAACTTGGTTGTACAACTGAAAACTTAAATTGAGAAAGGACAAACTTTTGTTTATGAACTACATAATAAACTTTAAACAAGCAATTTGATGCAAACACAAAAAATAAATAGCTGTTGCAGTCATGCCTAACCAAATATATACAACAAAGTTTGAAGGCTTGAGATGGAAAAACTTACATTATTGGTGAAGACAGGCTCTATAAAGGCCTTGTCCATGCTGATGGGGGGCAATTCAAGAAGTTTACCACAGAATCTTCTTCAAAAGCATTGCCTTTATTCTACATTTTGTTAAGAGTAAATATAGATGTGATAATATATGAAAAATGGAGAATATTTAAGATAAGACGACGAGTGATGCTACATAACCAAGTAGCTATAAATGTAAGTGCAACGATACAGGCAAAAGGTACAGCCAAGAGCAATGCACAGCTAAACTTCTTCAGTACCAACCTTATGGTAAGAGTAAATATAGATCTGATGTGTAGAAAATGGAGGGCAAAGGAAAATAAGCTGTAGAGTGATGGTACATGAACAACTACCTGTCATTATAAGTACACTGATAAAGGACAGCATGTACTTACAAGAGCAATGCAGAGCTAAAAAAACATTGGCATTGGATATATTCTACACTAATGTAACCATTCATACAGATCAGATAATTTGGAGCGAACAATTGATAAGCAAGCTATCATGCATAGTACTGTCACATAATGAACCAGGTATGTATGCAAGTATAGTGATACAGGACAACAGGTACTAACAAGAGCAAAGCAGCGGGCGGCATATTTGCGATATCCTGTCGTTCTTGTCAAACCGGAGTTCTTCTTCGAGCAGATTTCCTGCAAAAAAGATCCATAAGGCACATGCGGAAAAGTAGAAGTTCAAATTGTGATGTGATTTCATAGATAGTACCTCATCCTGGGAACGAGACCAGTGCATAACAAGGTTTTTCCATTCAATGTCTTCTAAATTTAGCACAGGAGACTTCACCGGAAATTCGTTTATATACTTGTCATCAAAGTGTGATTTCCTCAGGTAACACCGATACTGCTGCAATGCTTCCTTGAAAAGCACAAGCAAGCTTTGCTCGTCATGACTATCCAGATTGACCCTCGCCTAGTTACAACAATGTAATGTAAATCATTCATGTGTTCAATCAGCAGAAAACAGAAAAATAATAACCATGAATAATAGCACTTACACGTAAGTTGGACAGGAAGATGTGAAAATGGTGTTTGTCTTCACAATAATCTTCCCATGATGGGAATATATGCACGTAGTCCCTAACAACATTGAAAGCATTGTCTTTTAAACTGGGAATAAATGGAATGGGGTTCCAATCTGCAGGAATTGGCCGTCTCTGCAGTTGGGATAGGTCTTCGGCTAGTGGACTTGTTGTACTTTTTGCTGGAGTGGGATTTTTCTGTGGTACAGCTGGTGCTATGGCAAATGAAATCGGTATACCTTTTGCTGGAGTGCAGGTCCTGTGTGGTGGGGCTAGTGGTGTGGCCAGTGAAGTATGGGTACAGTCTACTGGAGTCGGTCCTACGTTTTGTGTCACTGGTTGTACAGCCAATATAAGTGGGGTGCTGTCTGAATTCTTTGGCACCACCACATTTTCAAGGACTTTGCTGGTGCTCCTTTAGGTTCGGAAATCACCCTCTTCCTTTTTCATGTCTGATGCACAAGAACATCATTTGACTGGAAAAACATGGTATGATGACAGATGGAATATATATTGATAATGGATGGGCATGGCATCTCGACATATATGATGAGTAAACTAAGCAGATGGCGGTGCAACAAAGTAGAAGAAATGCAAGACAACATATGCAAGATACCCGCAATCAATAAAACATTACCAAATTAGAACAGGCACCTTGATGGATGAACAGGACATGCCATCTGCCTTTGACTCCTCGAGGTTAGAATAGTCATTAGGATCATATTCTGAACAAGAATCAATAGGTGGGGAGCGTATGAGTTTCATTGCATCCAGAATGGCACTCAATGCCTTGGTGCCAATTTTGCAAGTCATTGCGGTGTTTAGCTTCAAGAGTGGACTGCTGCTAGTGCGACACGCAGCTACACAGATCATAGTGTAGATATAACGGGAAAACCTTAAGCATCAGAGTAAAATCAGCAAAGTGGAACTTGCTGGAATATATGTGCTAGTATTGTCGGTACGGCTAGAAAGGCTTCGGATACCAGCTCTCTTTAAGTGAAGGTGCGGTACTGTTAATATCAGTGTAACTTTCAAAGGCGACAAAGCTCCCCGCATTTCCTTGCAATTCTTATAGGATTCAAGTGGGCAGGCCACTACAAATTCTATTCCTATGTTTACAAGATCCTACGAATCAAAGAGGCTCAAAGTGTCATCACAACTGACCGTATAGACCTCTACACTGCAAATGTCCCTACTCATCTTCAGTACAAGGAACATACTGTACTACTATCATACTCCCTCCGTTCCAAAATATAAGTCTTGGTAGAGATTTCCACTATGGATCACATACAGATGTATCCAGATACATTTTAGAGTGTAGATTCACTCATTTTGCTCCATATGTAGTCCATGGTGGAATCAATACAAAGACTTGTATTTAGGAGCAGAGAGAGTACATATTAAAGAAGAACGAAAGAGGAACATGGTAAAGAAGAGCAAGCAGATTTTGGATAATAAAATGTTGGTTGCGCGGTGCCCACACATGATGAACCAGAGCGCATTAAGAATGCAACTCCCAGCTATCTCTCGACCATTTTAGGCGGTTGGATGAAGATCCTACGTCTCCTAACCCTTCTTCTTCCTCGTCTCTGATTCTTCCCACACAGAACACCGCACGGGCCACCGGCCGGACCACCGGCCCCCACTGCCTGTGTTCCTCCGCCACCCCCACCCCCACCCCGCCCCAACCCCCATCCGCGTCGAGTTTTCTTCGTTCGGCGAGGCCCCACAACCACCCGAGCCCCTTCGATCGCACCGGCAAACTCCCGCGAGCTCTGAAAAATCGACTGACCCAATTTTGAAATTTAGTCTACTGCGATTTAACTAGTGTGGAATATAAAAGAGGAAAACCATAAGCATTGGGAGTGTAGTGTTGAGCATGCCATGGCGGATCTGAAGGTGCAAACCGGACAAAGGCAACTTCGCAACCAGAGAAGAAATCAGAGTAAAGCAGTGGCAATCTGTTTTCTTGCTGCGATAAATAAGTTGAGCAGATACGAAAGAGTACCGCCTCTGGTGCGACGCCGTGTACGCATTTGCTGAGAATTTTACGGTGCTGCGGTAGCGATGACTATCGGTGGTGTGGAAGCAGATATAGGAGGGTAGCGGTGGCGGTGGGGCGTGGTGGACGAGACGGTCGTAGGAGCGGCGCCGGCAAGGTGGACGACGGCGGGGATGAAGCGAGAGGACGCGATGCAAGGATCCCAGTCCAAACCGTGGATGAGAGAGGTCTATCTCTTGTAATGGACGGCGGCGTCGGGGTATCAGCTCTGACATGGTGGAGGAGGACGGCGGTGGATGGGGTGGCGGACGGAGGAGGGTGGGGTGGAGAGGGTGTTTTGGCGCCCACAGAGTACGAATGGGGAAAAGGGAGGTATAGAGGAAGGGGGAACCATGTATTCAGGGCGCGCTTGGGGAAAAGGGAGGTATAGAGGAAGGGGGAACCATGTATTCAGGGCGCGCTTGTCTCAAATGCAAGGAAATTTATAAACTTAGCCCCCGTTTCAAATTTCTACTACATAGCAACATTAGTCAGTTGGGGATAGGACGGTAATCTCGCATACACCGAATATTTGCCGACGAGAGTTCGTTTTTGGTGCCCACTGTGTATGAATATGAACCGGGGAGGGAGTCGATTTCGGCCAAGGACACACTGTGTTTTGGCGCCCACCATGTATGCATCCGGGTGAGAGGCGGCTACGTCATGTTTGGGTGAAATTACAAACCTACCCCTATCGAAACCTATAAAAATCCAGCAGATAGGCTTTGCGTGACAGGGATAGGCAGTAGTGATTTCCATCTCGCAGATTTTGGTTTCGGACGGTTACTGCGACTTTCCCCGCTTCGTTCAAATTTTGCAGAGTGCACGTTTACCGTGCCAACTCAATTCGAATCCCGTTTGTATTCTATTTTTTCGGGCGGGATCCATTTTCAATTGGAATTACATTCTCTATACATCATTTTTTATATATACTTTCAAAAGCACAACAAAGAATTCTGCTCCTTTATATGTATAATATGATTTACAAATACAACGATCTTGAAATCTTAAGGTTGAATTCAAAAAAGTTTAACCAAATTATGTTCTACTAAAATGTATGGATCAGTAATATCTACATATTAAATAACATAGATGTGCGTGAATTCATATGAGTATGCATGTTTGATAGATCAATTTTTGTTCGAGTATGGATTACATGTATCATCATCTCGAATTCAAATATTTGAATCCCTTTTTTGTTCACTCCTTTCATGCCCATCTCTCTCGCATGCATGCTCCTTCAGGTAGCTATCACTCTCTTTTCTCCAGCTCACCCGCACGCTCACTTCATGTTTCTCCTATCCTCGCAAACATGGTCTCTCGACTGTTAGGGAACGTAGTAATTTCAAAAAAATCCTACGCACACGCAAGATCATGGTGATGCATAGCAACGAGGGGGAGAGTCTGATCTATGTACCCTTGTAGACCGCAACGGAAGCGTTGACACAACATGGAGGAAGTAGTCGTACGTCTTCTTCCCGATCCGACCGATCCAAGCACCGTTACTCCGGCACCTCCGAGTTCTTAGCACACATACAACTCGATGACGACCCCGGGCTCCGATCCAGCAAAGCTTCAGGGAGGAGTTCCGTCAGCACGACGGCGTGGTGACGATCTTGATGTTCCACCGACGCAGGGCTTCGCCTAAGCACTACAACGATATGATCGAGGTGGAATATGGTGGCAGGGGGCACCGCACACGGCTAAGGAACGATCATAATGATCAAATTGTGTGTCTAGAGGTGCCCCCTGCCTTCATATATAAAGGAGCCAAGGGGGAGGGGGCCGGCCGGCCAAGGAGGGCGCGCCAAGGGAGTCCTACTCCCTCTGGGAGTAGGATTCCCCCCCCCCCCCAATCCTAGTTGGAATAGGATTCCTTGAGGGGGGGGGGGGGAAAGAGAGAGAGAGAGGGGGCCGGCCACCTCTCCTAGTCCTAATAAGACTAGGGGAAGGGGGGAGGCGCGCGGCCACCTTGGGCTGCCCCTTTCTCCTTTCCACTAAAGCCCATTAAGGCCCATCTGGTTCTCGGGGGGTTCCGGTAACCTCCCGGTACTCCGGTAAAATCCCGATTTTACCCGGAACACTTCCGATGTCCAAATATAGGCTTCCAATATATCAATCTTTATGTCTCGACCATTTCGAGACTCCTCGTCATGTCCGTGATCACATCCGGGACTCCGAACTAACTTCGGTACATCAAAATGCATAAACTCATAATAACTGTCATCGTAACGTTAAGCGTGCGGACCCTACGGTTTGAGAACAATGTAGACATGACTGAGATACATCTCCGGTCAATAACCAATAGCGGGACCTGGATGCCCATATTGGCTCCTACATATTCTACCAAGATCTTTATCGGTCAGACCGCATAACAACATACATTGTTCCCTTTGTCATCGGTATGTTACTTGCCCGAGATTCGATCGTCGGTATCCAATACCTAGTTCAATCTCGTTACCGGCAAGTCTCTTTAATCGTTCCATAATACATCATCTCGCAACTAACTCATTAGTTGTAATGCTTGCAAGGCTTATGTGATGTGCATTACCGAGAGGGCCCAGAGATACCTCTCCGACAATCGGAGTGACAAATCCTAATCTCGAAATACGCCAACCCAACATCTACCTTTGGAGACACCTGTAGAGCTCCTTTATAATCACCCAGTTACATTGTGACGTTTGGTAGCACACAAAGTGTTCCTCCAGGAAACGGGAGTTGCATAATCTCATAGTCATAGGAACATGTATAAGTCATGAAGAAAGCAATAGCACATCCACCAACGTGTCGCTCTGGGACCCTTCCAGGCGTACGTGGCGGAAGGCTGTGCAGCCAGAGGTACACGGTGGCAAGCGGCGTTGACAAGATAGCCATCGTGGCAAGCAATGGCGTCCCTAGCGGTCCCTTTCTGCACCGTCTAGGGCGACACAGACAGGCATTTAATGCCTTTGTCCCCTGCCGTCAGGGTTAGGTATGATAACACTGTTGTAGGCGGCGGTGCCAATCGCATGCCTTTTTACATTTTTACCCTCATCTACGTTGCCACCTGTCGGTGACCCCTTTAGCGTATAAAAGGAGGCCCATGCGCAACATAGAGGAGGTCAGACAATCGTTCTCATGCTCGGTCTCGCTAGCCACTTGAGCGTACTGTAGCATTCATCGCTCCCGAGCAAGAACACAATACAAACCACAGACAGGAGTAGGGTTTTACGCATCCGTGCGGCCCGAACCTGGGTAAACTGATCGTGTGCTCGTCCGTTTCGCCTCGATCTGCTCTTCGTGCTCTCTCCGCCCCCTGCCAAACCGAAAGGGGCCTCGCTCCGCCGTGGTCCCATAGGTGTCCGAGGGATCAGTCACCCCCGACATCTTTGGCGCGCCAGGTAGGGGGCGCGTCAAGGCTGTGCGAACTTGATCCGGCGTTCGCACGAGCCGAATCTTCATCATCTTCATCAACATGCCATGGAAGAAGAAGGCTTCGGAGGCAGCTGGTCCGTCTGCGCCGAGCCCACCATCGCTGGAGCGAACGGCTGGTGGAGTAGACGCCGGCGGAAGAACGGGCGCCGACAAGGGGGGTCATGGTGCTACCAGGTCCAAGGACAAGGCTGCGCTGCACATCAGCGGCGCAGTCGGCTCCCACAATGACCGGGCGCACTCCAAGACCTCGGCGTCCGTACACGCACCGCGCCCATCGCAGTAGGCGCGGGACCAGCAGCGTTATGGTACTCACGGTACCATACGTTTGCTGGGCCAAGATCAAGCTGGTGGATCCCGGAGTGCTCAAGACCAGCATGCCCGCCAACATGCTGGCGCAAGCGGGGCACGGTCGCCTGGACGAGGTACTGCTCCTTCTAACATTGTTAGAAGTCCGAGCATATCTCGCTCCTCGCACCGTTCGCCGCCGCTGCCCACCACTCCGGTAGAAGCGTTGGCACGGGCCCAACTGCTTCTAGATTACCCTCCGGCGCCAGACAAGATCGACGACTGGAGGGCCACCATTCAGAGCCTTATCGGCTTCGCCAACGGCGACAGTCGACGGCAGCCGAGTACTTCGCTGCCGCGGCAAGTCAGCCAGGCGCAAGCCGGTGGCGACAAGACCGGCGGGGGTACAACCACTGTGCACTCCCCGCCCCGAAGGCCAAGATCGCCGACTCGCCGGATCCACCTCGACAGCGACTCCACCGCGTCATCAGATCCGCGAGCTCGTCGCGATCAGCGCCAAATTCTTCATGAACGACAGCAAGAAGACGCTCAAACACGCATCGAGCGCCGAAGAGAAGCGCGGCGTCAATCAGACCTGCGCGCTGGGCCCTCTGTCGATATGCATGCGCCAGGGGAACCAGGCGACTTGCCGTACGCGGTAGGTTGCCCTATGTTTACCCGTGAGCTGCGGCAAGTCCAGTGGCCCAGCCAGAAGCATTTCAAGCCAGATTTACCGGAGAAGTACGACGGCAAGTCGCACCCGTCGGAGTTCCTCAGTATCTACACCATTGTGGTACAAGCTGCCGGGGGCGAGATGACAAGGTCCTTGCCAACTAGTTCCCGCTGGTGCTCAAGCCCGAAGTCAGGTCCTGGCTCATGCACTTGCCGGACAACTCCATATCCTCTTGGGTGGACCTTTGCCATCAGTTTGTCGGCGCCTTTACAGGCGGCCACAAACCTCATGGCCAGGAAAGTGATCTTCACCTGCTCGCCCAGAAGGAAGGAGAGCCCCTGCGCAAATACATTCAAAGATTCAGCCGTGTACAACGCAACATCCCAGACATCCACCCTGCCGCGGTTATCAGCGCGTTCCATCAAAATGTGCATAATCGCGGGATGCGGGAGGAGATGGCGATGAGCAGGATCAGAGACGTCAGCGAGCTGTACGCCCTGGCCGACAAGTGTGCACGTGCTGAAGAAGGGAGGAAACTCCCCGGAGAGAATACTGGAGCAGGAGGATCTGACAGCGAAGATGCTGCCCCGGCAAAGAAAAACCGGAGGTGCAACAGGAAGAAGAAAGGCAAAGAGATACTAGTCGTTGAGCAGTCCGGCAACGACGGTGGCGCCAAGCAAGCCAAAGTTGGTAGCTCCGGCAAGGAGGTTGCCGCATGCACCAACTGCCAAGCTGTGGCGGCCGCCGACAAGCAGGACGGCTCCGACAAGCAGTACTGCAAGATCCACCGCACCAAGGGCCATGATCTCCAGAGCTGCAAGAAGGTCGAACAGCTTGTCCAACAACAAAAAGCTGAGTACGAGCGGCGCGACAAGGAGAGAGCCCAAGGAGGCGGTGGAGAGGTCGGCAAGAAGCGCGCTGGCCGGGGAGGACGCCGCGGCAAGGCCAAGCAGCGGCAAGGAGACAGACCTCCCCGCGCCCGCGACAAGGATGAAGACGACGACGACGACGAAGACATGGATGATGTCGAGAATAGTGAGCAGGAGTTTCAGAAAGCTACAGAAGTCTTGTGTGTTGACGCGCGTTTCTCTACATACTTCCCACCGCCAACTCAAGCAATGGGCACGGGAAGTCAATGCATCAGAACCACCTGTCGAATCGCGCAAGCTTATGAAATGGTCCAGCACGCCTATCATCTTTGATGTTGAGGACCACCCTGATCGCACAACTGCGGTCGGGTGCTTGCCGTTGTTGGTTTCACCGACAATTCGCAACCTCAAGGTCACTAAGATGTTAGTTGACGGCGGGGCCGGCTTGAACCTGATCTCCTCCGCTGTGCTCCAGAAACTCCAGATCCCTGACAGCGAGCTCGAAGAGACCGGCACATTCCAAGGAATTAACCCGAGAAGGAGTAAGCCGAAGGGGAAGGTCACGTTGCCGGTAACATTTGGCAGCGAAATGAACTTCAGGACTGAGAGGGTCACTTTTGACGTCGCCGATTTCCCATTGCCTTACAATGGCATACTTGGCCGTCCAGCACTCGCCAAGTTCATGGCAACCTCTCACTATGCATACAACTTGCTCAAGATGCCAGGCCCGATAAGCGTCATCTCTGTCCCTGGAGACAAGAAGGATGCCCTTATCTGCGCCAACAAGATCTATCGGGAAGCAACAGCCGCGACAGATCGTAGCACACTTGCCGCTGAAGCTCCCGGGAGGAAGAAGAAGACCAAGTCCGGCAAGAGCTCCGATGCCCACTCCGGCAAGCGCACCTCTTTGGAGTGCTGCGCTACCGTCGAGGATGCACCATCGAACTCCACCGGCAAGTGCAAGAAGGCAATGGCAGCTCCACCACATACCAAGAAGGTGTCCGCCAAGGAGGACGGCACTGGTGGTACCTTCACCATCAGTGCCACACTTGACCCTAAATAGGAAAGCGCGCTCATTGCTTTCCTGCGGGCGAACGTCGACGTGTTTGCGTGGCAACCGTCTGACATCCCCGATGTTCCCAAGAAGGTAATTGAGCACCATCTTGCCGTTTGTCCTCATGCGCGGCCCGTCAAGCAGAAGGTTAGGAAACAAGCAGTGGAGCGCCAAGAGTTCATAGCGGAAGAAATCAAGAAATTGGAAGCAGCAGGCCTTGTCAAAGGAGTGCTCCATCCCACGTGGTTGGCCAATCCTGTTGTAGTGCGCAAGGCAAACGGGAAATGGAGGCTTTGTATTGACTTTACTGATGTTAATAAAGCCTGTCCCAAAGACCCATTTCCCTTGCCGCGCATTGACCAGATTGTTGACTCCACGGCCGGATGTGATTTGCTTTCATTTCTTGACGCATATTCAGGATACCATCAGATCTTCATGGCAGAAGAGGATGAGGAGAAAACCGCTTTCATTACTCCATGTGGCACGTACTGTTTCGTACGGATGCCTTTTGGTTTAAAGAATGCTGGTTCAACATTTGCCAGAGAACACCAAGAATGCCGAGGAGCAGTTTGCTCCGGCAAGCCCTAGGGTTTGTACCGTTGAAGCAGACACTCCCGACAAGTTCTGCTCCGGCAAGCTTGCCGGGGAACGTCAAGCTCCGGCAGAGCCGCAGGCTCTTGCCGTAGAAGCGGATGTTCCCGCAGTAGCAGATGTGCCTTTAGTCCTTGTTGTCGAGCCATAGGCTCCAACATGGGCGCATCAGATTGTCCGTTTCCTTCAGACAGGAGAACTTCCCGAAGAGCAAGAAGAAGCGGAAAGAGTAGCCCGGCAGTCTAGTATGTACCAGTTTGTCGATGACACACTGTGCAGAAGAAGACTCAACGGTGTGAAATTGAAGTGTATTCCCCGGGAAGATGGACAAAAGCTGTTGGCAGAGATACATGGAGGCATATGTGGTCACCACATTGGCGCAAGGGCCCTTGTCGGAAAAGCATTCCGGCAAGACTTTTTCTGGCCGACAGCCCTCCAGGATGCGACTGCACAAGTAACCAAGTGTGAAGTGTGCCAGTTTCATTCCAAGAAGATACACCAGCCAGCTCAAGCTCTCTAGACGATCCCTTTATCCTGGCCATTTTCGGTCTGGGGGCTCGACATTCTCGGCCCCTTCCCCCAAGCCGTCGGGGGCTTTGAGTACTTGTACATTGCGATCGACAAGTTCACAAAGTGGCCGGAAGTGGAACCAGTGAGGAAGGTGACAGCACAGTCAGCAGTCAAGTCCTTCAGGTCGATTGTTTGCCGGTTCGGGATCCCTAACAGGATAATCACCGACAACGGTACGCAATTTACGAGCCGCACCTTCATGCAGTACGTCCAAGATCTTGGCGCCAAGGTCTGTTTCGCTTCTGTTGCTCACCCGAGAAGCAACGGTCAAGCAGAAAGGGCAAATGCTGAAGTGCTGCGTGGGCTCAAGACCAGAACTTTCGACAGGCTGCACAAGTGCAAAAGAAACTGGATCGAGGAGCTGCCGGTGGTTCTTTGGTCGATCAGGACAACGCCAAATCGAGCCACTGGCCAGACACCTTTTGCTCTAGTCTATGGAGCAGAGGAAGTTCTCCCCACAGAACTCGTATATGGGTCGCCTCGAGTGCTCGCTTACGATGAGCTTGAGCAAGAGCAGCTGCGACAAGACAACGCGCTGCTCCTTGAGGAAGACCGTCTTCAGGCTGCTGTGCGAGTGGCTCGCTATCAGCAAGCTTTGCGCCGCTACCATAGCCGCAAAGTTAACACCAGAAGTCTCGAGGAAGGCGACCTTGTTCTTCGGCGCGTTCAGTCCGCCAAGAATTCAAACAAGTTGACGCCAAAGTGGGAAGGCCCTTACCGGGTGAAACGAGTCACTAGGCCTGGAGCTGTCCGCCTGGGGACCGAAGATGGCATCCCAGTGAGCAACTCCTGGAATATTGAGCATCTTCACAAGTTTTACCCGTAGGGCGCGGTTGCCGGAACCCGTTCCGGCAACCACCTTTTGTACAAGTCTTGCCGCTGTTGCATGTAATCCTTTGTACAAAGCCGGGCGCAGATCCCGTGCATAAATATTATGTGCTCAGCACACCTTGTCGATTTCATGCTTTTCAAATTTTGCATGTATGATCTGACATTTTGTGCAGCACTTACCCCCGGTAAGCAATAACGAGCCATAAAGCTCCATATTGTTATTTCGTCCTCTTTCTTTTTTGCAAGGAAAAGGAGGTTCCCTCGCGCACAAGTTTGCTGGGGGGGGGGGGAAGGGAGAAGGTACGGTATGGACCAGGCGTCGTTCAAGAAGGTTTCGCCTTGCCGGGAAGCAAGTAACAAAAAAGATAAGTTGCCAAAGTTTGAGCAATCAGAATTCCTTTAAATTTTTAAGTTATTTTCCTTGAACGACCATGCTTTGTATGGAAAACCTGTGCGCGGAGGAACCAACTCGTAGCTAGTTGCGCCCTTACTGTTGTTTCGAGTCCGCTCAACAACTTAAGTGAGCTGCGACTAGCCGCAACAAGGTTTCTTGTCGGCTGCGGCACCGCCAGCAGGCTGCTGACGTTCCGCACTCAGCGCTCGCGGCAAAGGTGCCTGCGCCGGCAAGTTCCCTAAAAGCGCAGGGTAAAACATACAAAGGAAAGAGTCAAGTAAAGGAAATAACATAGCAATTACTACCCAGGATAGAGTATATTACAAAATAGCTTGTCGCAGCTCTAACAGACTGTTTTTCATAACATAATTAACAGCGACAAGGAAGGAAGAAGATGGGCGGCCTAGTCTACACGGCCACCCTCGACCCTCCTGATTCTGCTCACCCTGTCCACAATAGGTGCGACAAGGGCCTTGAGTGTTGGAAATATGCCCTAGAGGCAATAATAAAAGCATTATTATTATATTTCCTTGTTCATGATAATTGTCTTTATTCATGCTATAATTGTGTTATCCGGAAATCGTAATACATGTGTGAATAACAGACACCAACATGTCCCTAGTAAGCCTCTAGTTGACTAGCCCGTTGATCAACAGATAGTCATGGTTTCCTGACTATGGACATTGGATGTCATTGATAACGAGATCACATCATTAGGAGAATGATGTGATGGACAAAGACCCAATCCTAAACATAGCTTGAAGATCGTGTAGTTCGTTTGCTAGAGTTTTGCAATGTCAAGTATCTTTTCCTTAGACCATGAGATCGTGTAACTCCCGGATACCGTAGGAATGCTTTGGGTATACCAAACGTCACAACGTAACTGGGTGACTATAAAGGTAGACTACGGGTATCTCCGAAAGTATCTGTTGGGTTGACACGGATCAAGACTGGGATTTGTCACTCCGTATGACGGAGAGATATCACTGGGCCCACTCGGTAATGCATCATCATAATGAGCTCAAAGTGACCAAGTGTCTGGTCACGGGATCATGCATTACGGTACGAGTAAAGTGACTTGCCGGTAACGAGATTGAACGAGGTATTGGGATACCGACGATCGAATCTCGGGCTAGTAATATATCGATTGACAAAGGGAATTGCATACGGGGTTGATTGAATCCTCGACATCGTGGTTCATCCGATGAAATCATCGTGGAGCATGTGGGAGCCAACATGGGTATCCAGATCCCGCTGTTGGTTATTGACTGGAGAGTCGTCTCGGTCATGTCTGCTTGTCTCCCGAACCCGTAGGGTCTACACACTTAAGGTTCGGTGACGCTAGGGTTGTAAAGATAAGTATATGCAGTAACCCGAATGTTGTTTGGGGTCCCGGATGAGATCCCGGACGTCACGAGGAGTTCCGGAATGGTCCGGAGGTAAAGAATTATATATAGGATGTGCAGTTTCGGCCATCGGGACAAGTTTCGGGGTACCCGGTATTGTACCGGGACCACCGGAAGGGTCCCGGGGGTCCACCGGGTGGGGCCACCTATCCCGGAGGGCTCCTTGGGCTGAAATAGGTGGGAACCCAGCCCATAGTGGGCTGGGGCGCCATCCCCCCAAGGCCCATGCGCCTAGGGTTGGTGGGGGGGGGGGGGAACCCTAAGGGGGGCGCCCCCTTGCTTGGGGGGCAAGCCCCCCACCCCTTGGCCGCCGCCCCCCCTGGTAGATCCCATCTACCAGGGCCGGCGCCCCCCCCTTTGCACCCCTATATATAGTGGGGGAGAGGAGGGACTTGATGCCCACGCCTTTGGTGCTTCCCTCTCTCCCTGTTACACCTTTCTCTCTCGTAGTACACGGCGAAGCCCTGCTGTCGTGACGCCCTGCATCCACCATCACGCCGTCGTGCTGCTGGATCTTCGTCAACCTCTCCTTCCCCCTTGCTGGATCAAGAAGGAGGAGACGTCTCCCGTCCCGTACGTGTGTTGAACGCGGAGGTGCCGTCCGTTCGGCGCTGGTCATCGGTGATTTGGATCACGTCGTGTTCGACAACATCAACCTCGTTCTAACGAACGCTTCCGCTCGCGATCTACAAAGGTATGTAGATGCATCTCGTGACTCGTTGCTAGATGAACTCCTAGATGATCTTGGTGAAACGAGTAGGAAAATTTTTGTTTTCTGCAACGTTCCCCAACAGTGGCATCATGAGCTAGGTCTATGCGTAGTTCTTCTTGCGCGAGTAGAACACAATTCGTTGTGGGCGTGGATTTGTCAACCTTCTTGCCGCTACTAGTCTTTTCTTGCTTCAGCGGTATTGTGGGATGAAGCGGCCCGGACCAACCTTACACGTACGCTTACGTGAGACCGGTTCCACCGACTAACATGCACTAGTTGCATAAGGTGGCTGGCGGGTGTCTGTCTCTCCCACTTTAGCTGGAGCGGATTCGATGAACAGGGTCCTTATGAAGGGTAAATAGAAGTTGACAAATCACGTTGTGGCTTTCACGTAGGTAAGAAAACGTTCTTGCTAGAACCCTAATTCAGCCACGTAAAACTTGCAACAACAATTAGAGGACGTCTAACTTGTTTTTGCAGCAAGTGGTTTGTGATATGATATGGCCAAAGTTGTGATGAATGATGAATGATCTATATGTGATGTATGAGATGTTCATGCTATTGTAATAGGAATCACGACTTGCATGTCGATGAGTATGACAACCGGCAGGAGCCATAGGAGTTGTCTTTATTCTTTTATATGACCTGCGTGTCATCAAGAAACGCCATGTAAATTACTTTACTTTATTGCTAAACGCGTTAGCCGTAGTAGTAGAAGTAATAGTTGGCGAGCAACTTCATGGAGGCACAATGATGGAGATCATGGTGTCATGCCGGTGACAGGATGATCATGAAGCCCCAAGATGGAGATCAAAGGAGCTATGTGATAATGGCCATATCATGTCACGTTTATTATTTGATTACATGTGATGTTTATCATGTTTTGCATCTTGTTTACTTAGAACGACGGTAGTAAATAAGATGATCCCTCATAACAATTTCAAGAAGTGTTCTCCCCTAACTGTGCACCGTTGCTAAAGTTCGTCGTTTCGAAGCACCACGTGATGATCGGGTGTGATAGATTCTTACGTTCACATACAACGGGTGTAAGACAGTTTTACACATGCAAAACACTTAGGGTTAACTTGACGAGCCTAGCATGTACAGACATGGCCTCGGAACACAGAAGACCGAAAGGTCGAGCATGAGTCGTATAGAAGATGCGATCAACATGAAGATGTTCACCGACGTTGACTAGTCCGTCTCACGTGATGATCGGACACGGCCTAGTTAACTCGGATCATGTAATACTTAGAGGACTAGAGGGATGTCTAATCTAAGTGGGAGTTCATTATATAATTTGATTAAGATGAACTTTATTATCATGAACATTAGTCTAAAAACATTTTACAATATGTCTTGTAGATCAAATGGCCCACGTAGTCCTCAACTTCAACGCGTTCCTAGAGAAAACCAAGCTGAAAGACGATGGCAGCAACTATACGGACTGGGTCCGGAACCTGAGGATCATCCTCATAGCTGCCAAGAAAGATTACGTCCTACAAGCACCGCTAGGTGAAGCTCCCGTCCCACAGAACCTAGACGTTATGAACGCCTGGCAGACACGTGTTGACGACTACTCCCTCGTTAAGTGCGGCATGCTTTACAGTTTAGAACCGGGGCTCCAAAAGCGTTTTGAGAGACATGGAGCATATGAGATGTTCGAAGAGCTGAAAATGGTTTTCCAAGCTCATGCCCGAATCGAGAGATATGAAGTCTCCGATAAGTTCTTCAGCTGTAAGATGGAGGAAAATAGTTCTGTCAGTGAGCACATACTCACTATGTCTGGATTACATAACCGCTTGTCTCAGCTGGGAGTCAATCTCCCGGACGATGCGGTCATTGACAGAATCCTCCAGTCGCTTCCACCAAGCTACAAGAGCTTTGTGATGAACTTCAACATGCAAGGGATGCAAAAGACCATTCCTGAGGTGTTTGCAATGCTGAAATCAGCAGAGGTAGAAGTCAAGAAGGAACATCAAGTGTTGATGGTCAATAAAACCACTAAGTTCAAGAAGGGCAAGGGTAAGAAAGCATTCAAGAAGGACGGCAAGGAAGTTGCCGCGCCCGGCAAGCAAGCTGCCGGGAAGAAGCCAAAGAATGGACCCAAGCCTGAGACTGAGTGCTTTTATTGCAAGGGAAGCGGACACTGGAAGCGGAACTGCCCCAAATACTTAGCAGACAAGAAGGCCGGCAAAACAAAAGGTATATGTGATATACATGTAATTGATGTGTACCTTACCAGTAATCGTAGTAGCTCTTGGGTATTTGATACCGGTGCAGTTGCTCACATATGTAACTCACAGCAGGAACTACGGAATAGGCGGAGACTGGCGAAGGACGAGGTGACGATGCGCGTCGGGAATGGTTCCAAAGTCGATGTGATCGCCGTCGGCACGCTACCTCTTCATTTACCTACGGGATTAGTTTTAAACCTCAATAATTGTTATTTAGTACCAGCTTTGAGCATGAACATTGTATCAGGATCTCGTTTAATTCGAGATGGCTACTCATTTAAATCCGAGAATAATGGTTGTTCTATTTATATGAGAGATATGTTTTATGGTCATGCTCCTGTGGTGAATGGTTTATTCTTAATGAATCTCGAGCGTAATGCTACACATGTTCATAGTGTGAATACCAAAAGATGTAAGGTTAATAACGATAGTCCCACATATTTGTGGCACTGCCGCCTTGGTCACATAGGTGTCAAACGCATGAAGAAGCTCCATAAAGATGGACTTTTAGAGTCTCTTGACTATGAATCATTTGACACGTGCGAACCATGCCTTATGGGTAAAATGACCAAGACTCCGTTCTCAGGAACAATGGAGCGAGCAACCAACTTATTGGAAATCATACATACTGATGTGTGCGGTCCAATGAGCGTTGAGGCACGCGGTGGCTATCGTTATGTTCTCACTCTCACTGATGACTTGAGTAGATATGGGTATATCTACTTAATGAAACACAAGTCTGAAACCTTTGAAAAGTTTAAGGAATTTCAGAGTGAGGTCGAGAATCAACGTGACAGTAAAATCAAGTTTCTACGATCAGATCGTGGAGGAGAATACTTGAGTCACGAATTTGGCACACACTTAAGAAAATGTGGAATAGTTTCACAACTAACGCCGCCTGGAACACCTCAGCGTAACGGTGTGTCCGAACGTCGTAATCGCACTCTATTAGATATGGTGCGGTCTATGATGTCTCTTACCGATTTACCGCTATCTTTTTGGGGCTATGCTTTAGAGACTGCCGCATTCACTTTAAATAGGGCTCCGTCAAAATCCGTTGAGATGACACCGTATGAATTATGGTTTGGGAAGAAACCTAAGCTGTCATTTCTAAAAGTTTGGGGATGCGATGCTTATGTCAAGAAACTTCAACCTGAAAAGCTCGAACCCAAGTCGGAAAAATGCGTCTTCATAGGATACCCTAAAGAAACTATTGGGTATACCTTCTACCTCAGATCCGAAGGCAAGGTCTTTGTTGCCAAGAATGGATCCTTTCTAGAGAAGGAGTTTCTCTCGAAAGAAGTAAGTGGGAGGAAAGTAGAACTAGATGAAGTATTGCCTCTTGTACCGGAAAATGGCGCAACTCATGAAAATGTTCCTGAGGTGCCAGCACCGACTAGAGAGGATGTTAATGATAATGATCAAGATACTTCTGATCTAGCTTCTACTGAAATTCGAAGGTCCACAAGGACACGTTCCGCACCAGAGTGGTACGGCAACCCTGTCTTGGAAATCATGTTGTTAGACAACGGTGAACCTTCGAACTATGAAGAAGCAATGGCGGGCCCGGATTCCGACAAATGGCTAGAAGCCATGAAATCCGAGATAGGATCCATGTATGAAAACGAAGTGTGGACTTTGACTGACTTGCCCGTTGAACGGCGAGCCATAGAAAATAAATGGATCTTTAAGAAGAAGACAGACGCGGATGGTAATGTGACCATCTATAAAGCTCGGCTTGTCGCTAAGGGTTATCGACAAGTTCAAGGGGTTGACTACGATGAGACTTTCTCACCGGTAGCGAAGCTAAAGTCCGTCCGAATCATGTTAGCAATTGCCGCATTTTACGATTATGAAATATGGCAAATGGACGTCAAAACGGCTTTCCTTAATGGTTTCCTTAAGGAAGAATTGTATATGATGCAGCCGGAGGGTTTTGTCGATCCTAAGAATGCTGACAAAGTGTGCAAGCTCCAACGCTCGATTTATGGGCTGGTGCAAGCATCTCGGAGTTGGAACATTCGCTTTGATGAGATGATCAAAGCGTTTGGGTTTACACAGACTTATGGAGAAGCCTGCGTTTACAAGAAAGTGAGTGGGAGCTCTGTAGCATTTCTCATATTATATGTAGATGACATACTTTTGATGGGAAATGATATAGAACTCTTGGACAGCATTAAGGCCTACTTGAATAAGAGTTTTTCAATGAAGGACCTTGGAGAAGCTGCTTATATATTAGGCATCAAAATCTATAGAGATAGATCGAGACACCTCATAGGTCTTTCACAAAGTACATACCTTGATAAGATATTGAAGAAGTTCAATATGGATCAGTCTAAGAAGGGGTTCTTGCCTGTGTTACAAGGTATGAAATTGAGCTCAGCTCAAAGTCCGACCACGGCAGAAGAAATAGAAGAGATGAGTGTCATCCCCTATGCCTCAGCCATAGGTTCTATTATGTATGCCATGCTGTGTACCAGACCTGATGTAAACCTTGCCGTAAGTTTGGTAGGAAGATACCAAAGTAATCCCGGCAAGGAACACTGGACAGCGGTCAAGAATATCCTGAAGTACCTGAAAAGGACTAAGGAGATGTTTCTCGTTTATGGAGGTGACGAAGAGCTCGTCGTAAAGGGTTACGTCGACGCTAGCTTCGACACAGATCTGGATGACTCGAAGTCACAAACCGGATACGTGTATATTTTGAATGGTGGGGCAGTAAGCTGGTGCAGTTGCAAGCAAAGCGTCGTGGCGGGATCTACGTGTGAAGCAGAGTACATGGCAGCCTCGGAGGCAGCACATGAGGCAATTTGGGTGAAGGAGTTCATCACCGACCTCGGAGTCATACCCAATGCGTCGGGGCCGATCAAGCTCTTCTGTGACAACACTGGAGCTATTGCACTTGCCAAGGAGCCCAGGTTTCACAAGAAGACAAGGCACATCAAGCGTCGCTTCAACTCCATTCGTGAAAATGTTCAAGATGGAGACATAGAAATTTGTAAAGTACATACGGACCTGAATGTAGCAGATCCGTTGACTAAACCTCTCCCTAGGGCAAAACATGATCAGCACCAGAATTCCATGGGTGTTCGATTCATCACAATGTAACTAGATTATTGACTCTAGTGCAAGTGGGAGACTGTTGGAAATATGCCCTAGAGGCAATAATAAAAGCATTATTATTATATTTCCTTGTTCATGATAATTGTCTTTATTCATGCTATAATTGTGTTATCCGGAAATCGTAATACATGTGTGAATAACAGACACCAACATGTCCCTAGTAAGCCTCTAGTTGACTAGCCCGTTGATCAACAGATAGTCATGGTTTCCTGACTATGGACATTGGATGTCATTGATAACGAGATCAGATCATTAGGAGAATGATGTGATGGACAAAGACCCAATCCTAAACATAGCTTGAAGATCGTGTAGTTCGTTTGCTAGAGTTTTGCAATGTCAAGTATCTTTTCCTTAGACCATGAGATCGTGTAACTCCCGGATACCGTAGGAATGCTTTGGGTATACCAAACGTCACAACGTAACTGGGTGACTATAAAGGTAGACTACGGGTATCTCCGAAAGTATCTGTTGGGTTGACACGGATCAAGACTGGGATTTGTCACTCCGTATGACGGAGAGATATCACTGGGCCCACTCGGTAATGCATCATCATAATGAGCTCAAAGTGACCAAGTGTCTGGTCACGGGATCATGCATTACGGTACGAGTAAAGTGACTTGCCGGTAACGAGATTGAACGAGGTATTGGGATACCGACGATCGAATCTCGGGCTAGTAATATATCGATTGACAAAGGGAATTGCATACGGGGTTGATTGAATCCTCGACATCGTGGTTCATCCGATGAAATCATCGTGGAGCATGTGGGAGCCAACATGGGTATCCAGATCCCGCTGTTGGTTATTGACTGGAGAGTCGTCTCGGTCATGTCTGCTTGTCTCCCGAACCCGTAGGGTCTACACACTTAAGGTTCGGTGACGCTAGGGTTGTAAAGATAAGTATATGCAGTAACCCGAATGTTGTTCGGGGTCCCGGATGAGATCCCGGACGTCACGAGGAGTTCCGGAATGGTCCGGAGGTAAAGAATTATATATAGGATGTGCAGTTTCGGCCATCGGGACAAGTTTCGGGGTACCCGGTATTGTACCGGGACCACCGGAAGGGTCCCGGGGGTCCACCGGGTGGGGCCACCTATCCCGGAGGGCTCCTTGGGCTGAAATAGGTGGGAACCCAGCCCATAGTGGGCTGGGGCGCCATCCCCCCAAGGCCCATGCGCCTAGGGTTGGTGGGGGGGGGAACCCTAAGGGGGGCGCCCCCTTGCTTGGGGGGCAAGCCCCCCACCCCTTGGCCGCCGCCCCCCCTGGTAGATCCCATCTACCAGGGCCGGCGCCCCCCCCTTTGCACCCCTATATATAGTGGGGGAGAGGAGGGACTTGATGTCCACGCCTTTGGTGCTTCCCTCTCTCCCTGTTACACCTTTCTCTCTCGTAGTACACGGCGAAGCCCTGCTGTCGTGACGCCCTGCATCCACCATCACGCCGTCGTGCTGCTGGATCTTCGTCAACCTCTCCTTCCCCCTTGCTGGATCAAGAAGGAGGAGACGTCTCCCGTCCCGTACGTGTGTTGAACGCGGAGGTGCCGTCCGTTCGGCGCTGGTCATCGGTGATTTGGATCACGTCGTGTTCGACAACATCAACCTCGTTCTAACGAACGCTTCCGCTCGCGATCTACAAAGGTATGTAGATGCATCTCGTGACTCGTTGCTAGATGAACTCCTAGATGATCTTGGTGAAACGAGTAGGAAATTTTTTGTTTTCTGCAACGTTCCCCAACATTGAGCTCCTCCAGATCAGCATCTGGCGGCAAGCTTCGGAGGACGTTGGTGAGGCGGAGGCCTGGGTTGCGGAAGGCCACCTTCGTCAGCACCTTCTGGAGAGCTCCCGCGCAAATCTTGTGCGACTCGTCGACAAGCTGCTTTGGGATCTGCTCCCGGAGTCGCTGAAGCGCCATCGCCACGCCTTTGAAGAACAGAGTAAGCTTGGCGCTGGGTTGGAGGTTCTCATCGGAGGAGTACCCGAGATCCACCATCCCTAATTGCGCCAGCTCCTTGTCGACGTCTGTGGCGACGTTCACCAGACCCTCCGTCCAGTGCTCCACGTTCTCCGACAAGGTCTTCCGGGCGGCAGCAGCACTCGCCAGCAGCACCTTGACGGCCTCGACTTCTTCCTTCAAGGCCGTCTCCTGCTCCTTGGCGCCGTCCAGAGATTTGGTCAGAGCCGCCAGCTTCACTTCGAGATCAGCGTTGGAGTTCTTGGCGGCGTCCAGTTCCTTGCCTTTCTCGGCGAGAAGGGCCTGCAGCTCCGAATATCTGTTGGCGTCCTTCTCCCGCTCAAGCTTGAGCGCGGCAAGCTCGTCACCGCTCGCCTTGAGACCCGCCTCCAGCTGCACCACCTTCAGCTCCAGCTCAGTCTTGGCGGCCTCAGCAGCTGCGGCGGCGTCTTCAGCTTGCTTGAGGGCTCCGCCAACTGCTCGCTCGCGCGCGGCAAGCTCCTCCTCATGGCTGTCGAGGTCGACCTTCCGCTGCGCCAAGTCACCCTCCTGCGAAGACAACTTCTCCGCAGCAAGCCGTTGGTGTTCTTCGACGTCAGCCTTCTCGAGAAGGAAGGCTTGCTGCGCTTCGGCAAGTTGCTCCTGCTCCTGTGCCAGGGAGCGGAGAGCTACCTGGTTGGCGCCCCGGAGCTCCTCCGCGCGTTTCTCGATGTCAACCCCCGCCTTCACGACGAGTGCTTCGCAGGACTCCAGCTTGGCCTGCCGGGCGCGGTAGAGCGCCACCAACTTCCGCAGCAGACGCTCCTCTTCGGGTTCGCTGCTGCTGCTGCTTGGCACGTCGACCAGCTTCAGCCCGGCGAAGGCAAGCACTTCTCCATCAAGCATTTCTCCTTCGACCGGCGCCCTGGAGCTCGACGCCCAGGGGAGGTTGATGAAGACATCGTCGCCGGCCTTCAGGTAGACGCCGGGATGGGGCTCTTCGGAGCCTGGCGCGACAGCAGCGGCGGAGGAGTCGGCGGTCGGAGCAGCGCCCGGCGCTCCTGCGGCCTCTGGGTCGTCAGTACGACCACCAGTCTCCCCGCCCGCTTCTGCGGCGGCAGCCCTGGCAGCCTCCTCGCCGGCGAGCTCGCCGGCGCCGGCCGCTTCCTCGGCGGCAACAGCGTCGTCGGCGGCGACTTCAGTCTCCATCGGCTCTACACCAGATGGATCTGACAGCCGGAAGAGGGGAGAAGATTCAAGCAAAATTCAAGCAAAATCCAAGAAGGAGATCAAAAGAAAAAGAGCCCAAGGGGAGTTTGAAGCAAGGAAATTACCTGTGCCAGGCTCGGCAGTAGTGGTCTCCATCGCCGGGGGGTCGCTGGCGCTGCCCTTTGCCGGAGACCCCTCCCTTGCCGGGGGCTCCTCCCTTGTCGGAGCCTCCTCCGTAGCCGGAGAGCTCTCCCTTGCCGGAGACCTCTCCCTTGCCAGAGGACTCTCCCTTGGCGCTTCGGGGGCGGCCTCCGGGTGCTCCTGTTGAGGCTGCTCCGCTCCTGTACAAGTCAGCAAACAGATATCAGCAAAGCAAGAATCTCCATGCGCGCCCGACAGCGGAAAGCAAGCAAGCAAGATACTTACGCCGGGGGCTGCTCTGGAGATCAGTCGTCGGGTCCGGTAAGGTTATCTCGGGCACGTCCCCTGCTGATGCGGTGGGCTCGTCCTCGATGACAATCACCAGGGCCTTGGCTCTCTTTGCCGCTCTCTGGGCCAGAGTCCTAAGAAGGAATGAGTTCGGATCGAAGCAAATGAGATACAAGATGAGAAACAGCAAAGATTGACGAACTGCAAGTACAATCAGAAAAACTTACTCTTCTTCTTCTTCCTCGTCGGAGATGAACGCGGAGAAGTCGAAATCCGGCTCGCGTCCGGCACGGGAAGGTGGAGGAGTAGGCTCCCTTGGTCGCTTGGCGGGAGCAGAAGCGGCAGTCCGAGAAGACCCCGCTGCAGTTGCAGCGGCAGCATGGGGCGCTCCCGCGGCAACGGTGCTTGCCGCGGTGGAGCGCGTCATGCGGTGCGGCGACTGCTGGCTCGCCTGCCGCCTCGCTACATCCCCGGCCTTGCGGAGACGCCTTTTTGGTGGAGACGGAGGCGCTGCTGGCGGCGTGCTGCCTGAGGACGAAGTGGAGGAGGAGTCGATCTCCAACGAGCCACTCGCATCCTCGGCGGGCTCGCTCGGCTCGGCGTCACGGCCGGCAAGATCTTCCTTGCCGGCAAGCTTCTCTTGCCGGGCAAGCTCTTTCTTGCCGATGAACTCCTCTCGCTCGGCACGGTTTTCCGCCTCTGCTGCTGCTGCCTCCTCCAAAGTAAACCCGAACTCGCCTGCCGCTGCGGCTGCCGCCACCTCTTCCAATCTGGTGGCGATGTACGCCAACTCCGCCTCGGTGGTGTCGCGGATGAGGCCGTCCTTCTCGTCGGCGTGGATTGGCACCTCTACCAGGTTGTCGAAGAACTGCTGCATGACCTCGTCTTCGGGCTCTTGCCAAGTGGGCATGAGTCCGTGCGAGTCGCACAGCAGCATCATTGCCCTGATGCGGTCGAGCGCAGAATTGTTGCACAACGGGACGACGCCCTGCGGCAACCTAAAGACTTCGGGGTGATCTGGATCGTACTTGAAGAGCTCCTGCAGCATTCCGTTGAGCTCAAGGATAGTGAAATTGTAGTTGAGGCCCGGGTGCAGCCTCATGATATCTGCCGCGTTCTTGAACTCCCAGGCAGGCCTCCTCCGTTCCTGCAGGGGGCGATGCGGCGGCGAAGAAAGTCTGCGCCAACGGCGCCTACAGTGAGTCCGGAAAGCCTAAGGCACTGGATCCTGGTGACGGCAATCTTCAGCCTGCTGTCTTCCGGGGCCACGTCGCTCCAGTCACTGCCGCGTACTGCTGCTGCTTGGGGCCGGGCGGTGAATGGCTGCGGGCTCTCCTCGACAATCCAGCACCAATCTGCCCTCCACTCCTCCCACTTGCCGCGGAACTCGCCCTCCAGATACGAATCTTTCTTGCCGGTCCTTGAGACCCAAGCAATTCCTCCGGATAAGGGCTCTCCTCTCTCTACCCGGGGAATAAAGAAATGACGGAATAGAGCTACGTTTGGGTGGACTCCGACAAAATTTTCACAAAGGTGTGCGAAAACTGCCATGGTGAGGACGGCGTTGGGGGTGAAATCAAGGAGGCAAAGGCCATAGGTGTTCATGATGTCACAGAAGAATTCGGAAAAGGGCGGGCAGAGCCCGTAGTAGAAGAATACAGCAAAGAAGGGATACCCGTCCGGAGCCGTCGTGTGAGCAGTGGCCGGGAGCACCTTGGTCCGCGGGTGAGCTCGCGTCTCCGTCGACCAGAAGAGGTAATAGTACTCCCGCAGCTCCTTTGCGCCGACCTTGGGGGGGGGGGGAAGATGGCTCGCTCCTTCCGTAGCGCCGCAAGCCGCTGCGCCTCGGTCGACTTCACGGCCTTCCCCTTGTCGGTTTTCGGAGCCATGGCGAATGTGGTGGAGGAGGCCGACGGCGTTGGTGGTGCTGGTGGCGATGGGGGGGGGGCAGGACGCTGCTCTCTTGCTGCTTTGAGAAGACGGAGGCGGGGCGGAGTTTTCTGAGATTGGAATGGGGCGAGTGGGCGCACTACCCCCGTTTTCCCCTTGCTTATAAATGGGGAAGGGGCGGACGTTCCGCCTTTCCAAATAAAGCAACCACCCACGATCTCTCCCATGATGCCGCGTTCGACGCGTGCCGTGCGGGGAGGGCGCGGTGGATGCGGAGTGAGATACGGCGTAACCTAGGCCGCGCGTGCCCGTGCCCTGTTTTGGGCCTGGCCCAATAGCGCTCGGCACCGTGTATGGCCCAGGCCCGGCGGCTCCTATCGGTGTACTAAAGTAGAGGTACCTTAGTATCCCGAACTTGTGCACGGGCAGTCGCAGCATCCCGCGGCAAGGCTTGCCGGGCGACCGCCAAGATCCTCCGTGGTTCCTTTGGAGCCATTCAAGAACAAAGTATCCAAACCAAGGAGACAAGGCCCCGGCAAGAGGAGCTTGCCGGGAAGGAGACAAGACCCCGGCAAGAGGAGCTTGCTGGGGAGGCCAACCAGGGCATCTCAAGGAACTTGCCGTAGCGCACCATGTGTCCCGGCAAGACCCAGTGAGCGACAAGCTCCTGGACGCGACAAGATAATAACCGCGGCAAGGCACTTGCCGCGACAAGCTTCCATCCTGTACCTGCGCTCTAGCACATCCACCAACGTGTCGCTCTGGGACCCGTCCAGGCGTACGTGGCGGAAGGCTGTGCAACCAGAGGTACACGGTGGCAAGCGGCGCTGACAAGATAGCCATCGTGGCAAGCAATGGCGTCCCTAGCGGTCCCTTTCTGCACCGTCTAGGGCGGCACAGACAGGCATTTCATGCCTTTGTCCCCTGCCGTTAGGGTTAGGTATGATAACACTGTTGTAGGCGGCGGTGCCAATCGCATGCCTTTTTACATTTTTACCCTCATCTACGTTGCCACCTGTCGGTGACCCCTTTAGCGTATAAAAGGAGGCCCATGTGCAACGTAGAGGAGGTCGGACAATCATTCTCACGCTCGGTCTCGCTAGCCACTTGAGCGTACTGTAGCATTCATCGCTCCCGAGCAAGAACACAATACAAACCACATGCAGGAGTAGGGTTTTACGCATCCGTGCGGCCCGAACCTGGGTAAACTGATCGCGTGCTTGTGCGTTTCGCCTCGATCTGCTCTTCGTGCTATCTCCGCCCCCTGCCGAACCGAAAGGGGCCTCGCTCCGCTGTGGTCCCATAGGTGTCCGAGGGATCAGTCACCCCCGACAATCATGAATGAATTCAACAATATAACCAGCACCTAAATCATTCTTTTCATGATCTACAAGCATAGAAAATTTATTACTCTCCACATAAGCAAAATTCTTCTCATGAATAATAGTCGGAGCAAACTCAACCAAATAACTATCATGTGATTGAAAATTAAGATCAAGATGACAAGTTTCATGGTTATCATCATTCTTTAAAGCATACATGTCATCACAATAATCATCAAAGATAGGAGGCATGCTTTCATCATAACAAATTTGCTCATCAAAACTTGGGGGACAAAAGTTATCATCTTCATCAAACGTAGCTTCCCCAAGATTGTGGCTTTGCATATCATTAGCATCATAGTTATTCAAGGAATTCATACTAACAACATTGCAATCATGCTCATCATTCAAAGATTTCGTGCCAAAATTTTTATAGATTTCTTCTTCTAGCACTTGAGCACAATTATCCTTTCCATCATACTCATGAAAGATATTAAGAAGGTGAAGCGTATGAGACAAACTCAATTCCATTTTTTTATAGTTTTCTTTTATAAACTAAACTAGTGATAAAACAAGAAACTAAAAGACTCGATTGCAAGATCTAAAGATATACCTTCAAGCACTCACCTCACCGGCAACGGCACCAGAAAAGAGCTTGATGTCTACTACACAACCTTCTTCTTGTAGACGTTGTTGGGCCTCCAAGTGCAGAGGTTTGTAGGACAGTAGCAAATTTCCCTCAAGTGGATGACCTAAGGTTTATCAATCCATAGGAGGTGTAGGATGAAGATGGTCTCTCTCAAGCAACCCTGCAACCAAATAACAAAGAGTCTCTTGTGTCCCCAACACACCCAATACAATGGTAAATTGTATAGGTGCACTAGTTCGGCGAAGAGATGGTGAAACAAGTGGTATATGGATAGTAGATAAAGGTATTTGTAATCTGAAATTATAAAAACAGCAAGGTAGCAAGTGATAAAAGTGAGCGTAAACGGTACTGCAATGCTAGGAAACAAGTCCTAGGGTTCATACTTTCACTAGTGTAAGTTCCCTCAACAATGATAACATAATTGAATCACATAACCATCCCTCAACATGCAACAAAGAGTCACTCCAAAGTCACTAATAGCGGAGAACGAAAGAAGAGATTATGGTAGGGTACGAAACCACCTCAAAGTTATTCTTTCCAATCAATCCGTTGGGCTATTCCTATAAGTGTCACAAATAGCCCTAGAGTTCGTACTAGAGTAACACCTTAAGACACAAATCAACCAAAACCCTAATGTCACCTAGATACTCCAATGTCACCTCAAGTATCCGTGGGTATGATTATACAATATGCGTCACACAATCTCAGATCCATCTATTCAACCAACACATAGGACCTCAAAGAGTGCCCCAAAGTTTCTACCGGAGAATCACGACGAAAACATGTGCCAACCCCTATGCACAGGTTCATGGGCGGAACCCGCAAGTGGATCACCAAAACATACATCAAGTGAATCACGTGGTATCCCATTGTCACCACAGATACGCACGGCAAGACATACATCAAGTGTTCTCAAATCTTTAAAGACTCAATCCGATAAGATTACTTCAAAGGGGAAACTCAATTCATTACAAGAGAGTAGAGGGGGGCAGAAACATCATAGGATCCAAATATAATAGCAAAGCTCGCGATACATCAAGATCGTATCACCTCAAGAACACGAGAGAGAGAGAGAGATCAAACACATAGCTACTGGTACATACCCTCAGCCCCGAGGGAGAACTACTCCCTCCTCATCATGGAGAGCATCGGGATGATGAAGATGGCCACCGGAGAAGGATTGCCCGCGGAGGAACGGATGAATTGGAAATCCGAGTCCCCTTAATAAGTAGGGAACAAGGCACACCCGCTCCCTCGTAGAGGGGCTGGGGAAGCTCTCCGCTTCCTCCCCGCCATTGTAGGTGGCGAGCCCGGCTCGGACGGGAACCATATACGCTGGAGGGAGGAATCCCTGAGTTTGCAGTTTGACTAATCGACTGTGTGGGACGGAACATCTCTCCCAATCACCGGGCTTAGGGCTACGGGGGCGGGAGGAGGAGTTGCAGTGGCCGGCCATGTTGGAATGGATTTTTTCGACACGCTCCGATGGATTCTCGTTGTGGGAGGATGCTATGGATTGGACCTAAGAATCCCCATCCCTTTAATAGATGATTTATTTATCTGGCTAGGGGGATGAATGTAAAAATGCCCTGGCTCCTCGTATTCATTTGACGCGTGGAGGATAGCCCTTATTGGGCGCAGAAGCCAAGAAGTCCAACATTTATGGGTCTGGACACTGCTCGACAAACATTCAAAATTTGAGAAGAACCCGCCTTGCAATGCCGAAGACAATACTGCATGCCGGACTTGACGTCATTGAAGCCTGGTTCGGGGGCTATTGAGGGAGTCCGGGATTAGTGGGTCTCCGGACAGCCGGACTATATCCTTTGGCCGGACTGTTGGACTTTGAAGATACAAGATTGAACACTTTGTCCCCTGTCCGGATGGGACTCTACTTGGCGTGGAAGGCAAGCTAGGCAATACGGATATGTATATCTCCCCCTTTGTAACCGACCTTGTGTAACCCTAGCCCCCTCCGGTATCTATATAAACCGGAGGGTTTTAGTCCGTAGCACAACATACAATCATACCATAGGCTAGCTTCTAGGGTTTAGCCTCTTTGATCTCGTGGTAGATCAACTCTTGTAATACTCATATCATTAAGAACAATCAAGCAGGACGTAGGGTATTACCTCCATCGAGAGGGCCCGAACCTGGGTAAAACATCATGTCCCCCACCTCCTGTTACCATCCGCCTTAGACGCACAGTTCGGGACCCCCTACCCGAGATCCGTCGGTTTTGACACCGATAGCCTGGGAGAGGGGTGGAAAGCCCCCGACGCGGCCGGCCTAGATGGCCCACGTCGGCCCACCCCACCACACAAGGCCTTGTGGGGGGGGGAAGGAAGGGTTTCCACTCAAGGCAGCAGTGTCGCCGCCGCCGGAGGAGCATACGACGCGGCACCAGACTGCCGGAAAGCCCGAAACTTTGGGCCACCATGCACCGAGCCAGCCAAAGCCGAGGCGGAGGGAGCCATGACCAGCGTCAGGGGCCGACGATCCCAGGGATTACGCCGCCAGGAGAGCGCCCCGTCCCCATATCTGCCCGTTCGGCCACCCCTGGGCCAAGGGCCAGGCCCCACGACCCGACGACCAGCACTAATGTCGGCGCCAAGAGGAGGTGGGGAAGGTGGTGCAGCTGAGCGGGAAGCGTCGCGCTGTGAAGGACGGGGAGGGGGAGGAGGGATGGGGCCATCGGGGGCGCAAAGGGGAGGGAGCCGGTCAGAGACGCCGTGGAGCCGGGCGGGAGTGCAGCGGGGAGAGAAGCGACGACAGCCTCAGCGAGGCGATCACCAAAACACCAGGGAGGACGGAGGGCGCCAGCCGCAGCCGCCGCAGCATCCGCCAAATCCTCCTCCGCTGCGACATCAGTGAAGGAAATATGCCCTAGAGGCAATAATAAAGTTATTATTTATTTCCTTATTTCATGATAAATGCTTATTATTCATGTTACAATTGTATTAACCGGAAACATAATACATGTGTGAATACATAGACAAACATAGTGTCACTAGTATGCCTCTACTTAATTAGTTCATTGATCAAAGATGGCTAAGTTTCCTAGCCATAGACATGAGTTTTTATTTTATCAACGGGATTACATCATTAGGAGAATGATGTGATTGACTTGACCCATTTCGTTAGCTTAGCACTTGATCGTTTAAGTTTACTGATGTTGCTTTCGTCATGACTTATACATGTTCCTATGACTATGAGATTATGCAACTCCCGAGTATCGGAGGAACACTTTGTGTGCTACCAAACGTCACAACGTAACTGGGTGATTATAAATGTGCTCTACAATTGTCTCCGATGGTGTTCGTGGAGTTGACATAGATCAAGAATAGGATTTATCACTCCGATTGTCGGAGAGGTATCTCTGGGCCCTCTCGGTAATGCACATCACTATAAGCCTTGCAAGCAATGTGACTAATGAGTTAGTTGCGGGATGTTGCATTATGGAACGAGTGAAGAGAGTTGTCGGTAACGAGATTGAGCTAGGTATTAGGATACCAACGATCGAATCTCGGGCAAGTAACATACCGATGACAAAGGGAACAACGTATATTGTTATGCGGTTTGACCGAAAAAGATCTTCGTAGAATATGTAGGAACCAATATGAGCATCCAGGTTCCGCTCTTGGTTATTGACCGGAGACATGTCTCGGTCATGTCTACATAGTTCTCGAACCCGTAGGGTCCGCACGCTTAAAGTTCCGTGACGATCGATATTATGAGTTTATATGTTTTGATGTACCAAAGGTAGTTCGGAGTCTCGGATATGATCATGGACATGGCGAGGAGTCTCGAAATGGCCGAGACACAAAGATTGATATATTGGAAGTCTACATTTGGACATCGGAAGAGTTCCAGACGAAATCAGGATTTTACCGGAGTGCCGGAGGGGTTACCGGAACCCCCGGGGGGTTAATGGGCCATATTGGGCCCTAGTGGAGGGAGAGAGGGGCCGGCCAGGGCAGGCCGCACGCCCCTCCCCCTCTAGTCCGAATTGGACTAGGAGAGGGGGGCAACGCCCCCCTTTCCTTCTCCTTCTCTCCCTTCCTTTCCCCCTCCTAGTAGGAGTAGGAAAGAGGGGAATTCTACTCCTACTAGGAGGAGAATTCTGTTGGGCAACGTAGTAATTTCAAAAAATTTCCTACGCACACGCAAGATCATGGTGATGCATAGCAACGAGAGGGGAGAGTGTGATCTACGTACCCTTGTATACTGACAGCGGAAGCGTTAGCACAACGCGGTTGATGTAGTCGTACATCTTCATGGCCCGACCGATCAAGCACCGAAACTACGGCACCTCCGAGTTCTAGCACACGTTCAGCTCGATGACGATCCCCGGACTCCGATCCAGCAAAGTGTCCGGGAAGAGTTCCGTCAGCACGACGGCGTGGTGATGATCTTGATGTTCTACCATCGCAGGGCTTTGCCTAAGCACCGCTACAATATTATCAAGGATTATGGTGGAAGGGGGCACCGCACATGGCTAAGAATATGATCACGTGGATCAACTTGTGTCTCTAGGGGTGCCCCCTGCCCCCGTATATAAAGGAGCAAGGGGAGGTGCGGCCGGCCAGGAGGAGGGCGCGCTAGGAGGAGTCCTACTCCTACCGGGAGTAGGATTCCCCCCTTTCCTAGTTGGAATAGGATTCGGGAGGGGGAGAGAGGAGAGAGAGAAGGAAGGGGGGGGGGCGCCGCCCCCCTCTCCTTGTCCTATTCGGACTAGGGGGGAGGGGCGCGCGGCCCAGCCCTGGCCACCTCTCCTCTCTTTCCACTAAAGCCCACTAAGGCCCATATGCCTCCCCGGGGGTTCCGGTAACCTCCCGGTACTCCGGTAAAATCCCGATTTTACCCGGAACACTTCCGATATCCAAATATAGGCCTCCAATATATCAATCTTTATGTCTCTACCATTTCGAGACTCCTCGTCATGTCCGTGATCGCATCCGAGACTCCGAACTAACTTCGGTACATCAAAACTCATAAACTCATAATATAACTGTCATCGAAACCTTAAGCGTGCGGACCCTACGGGTTCGAGAACAATGTAGACATGACCGAGACACTTCTCCGGTCAATAACCAATAGCGGAACCTGGATGCTCATATTGGCTCCTACATATTCTACGAAGATCTTTATCGGTCAGACCGCATAACAACATACGTTGTTCCCTTTGTCATCGGCATGTTACTTGCCCGAGATTCGATCGTCGGTATCTCAATACCTAGTTCAATCTCGTTACCGGCAAGTCTCTTTACTCGTTTCGTAATACATCATCTTGCAACTAACTCATTAGTTGAAATGCTTGCAAGGCTTATGTGATGTGCATTACCGAGAGGGCCCAGAGATACCTCTCCGACAATCGGAGTGACAAATCCTAATCTCGAAATAGGCCAACCCAACATTCACATTTGGAGACACCTGTAGAGCTCCTTTATAATCACCCAGTTATGTTGTGATGTTTGGTAGCACACAAAGTGTTCCTCCGGTAAACGGGAGTTGCATAATCTCATAGTCATAGGATCATGTATAAGTCATGAAGAAAGCAATAGCAACATACTAAATGATCGGGTGCTAAGCTAATGGAATGGGTCATGTCAATCACATCATTCTCCTAATGATGTGATCCCATTAATTAAATGACAACACATGTCTATGGTTAGGAAACATAACCATCATCGATTAATGAGCTAGTCAAGTAGAGGCATACTAGTGACATTTGGTTTGTCTATGTATTCACACAAGTATTATGTTTCCGGATAATACAATTCTAGCATGAATAATAAACATTTATCATGATATAAGGAAATAAAATAATAACATTATTATTGCCTCTAGGGCATATTTCCTTCAGTCTCCCACTTACACTAGAGTTAATAATCTAGATTACACAGTAATGATTCTAACACCCATGGAGTTTTGGTGCTGATCATGTTTTGCTCGTGGAAGAGGCTTAGTCAACGGGTCTCCTATATTCAGATCCGTATGTATCTTGCAAATCTCTATGTCTCCCACCTGGATTAGATCCCGGATGGAATTGAAGCATCTCTTGATGTGCTTTGTTCTCTTGTGAAATCTGGATTCCTTTGCCAAGGCAATTGCACCAGTATTGTCACAAAAGATTTTCATTGGACCCGATGCACTAGGTATGACACCTAGATCGGATATGAAGTCCTTCATCCAGACTCCTTCGTTTGCTGCTTCCGAAGCAGCTATGTACTCCGCTTGACATGTAGATCCCGCCACAACACTTTGTTTAGAACTGCACCAACTGACCGCTCCACCGTTTAATGTAAACATGTATCCGGTTTGCGATTTAGAAACGTCCGGATCAGTGTCAAAGCTTGCATCAACGTAACCATTTACGATGAGCTCTTTGTCACCTCCATATATGAGAAACATAGCCTTAGTCCTTTTCAGGTATTTCAGGATGTTCTTGACCGCTGTCCAGTGATCCACTCCTGGATTACTTTGGTACCTCCCTACTAGACTTATAGCAAGACACACATCAGGTCTGGTACACAACATTGCATACATGATAGAGCCTATGGCTGAAGCATAGGGAACATCTTTCATTTTCTCTCTATCTTCTGCATTGGTCGGGGATTGAGTCTTACTCAATTTCACACCTTGTAACACAGGCAAGAATCCTTTCTTTGCTTGATCCATTTTGAACTTCTTCAAAATTTTGTCAAGGTATGTGCTTTGTGAAAGTCCAATTAAGCATCTTGATCTATCTTTATAGATCTTAATGCCCAATATGTAAGCAGCTTCACCGAGGTCTTTCATTGAAAAACTTTTATTCAAGTATCCTTTTATGCTATCCGGAAATTCTATATCATTTCCGATTAGTAATATGGCATCTACATATAATATCAGAAATGCTACAGAGCTCCCACTCACTTTCTTGTAAATACAGGCTTCTCCAAAAGTCTGTATAAAACCAAATGCTTTGATCACACTATCAAAGCGTTTATTCCAACTCCGAGATGCTTGCACCAGTCCATAAATGGATCGCTGGAGCTTGCACACTTTGTTAGCTCCCTTTGGATCGACAAAACCTTCCGGCTACATCATATACAACTCTTCTTGCAGAAATCCATTCAGGAATACAGTTTTGACATCCATTTGCCAAATTTCATAATCATAAAATGCGGCAATTGCTAACATGATTCGGACAGACTTAAGCATCGCTACGGGTGAGAAGGTCTCATCGTAGTCAATCCCTTGAACTTGCCGAAAACCTTTTGCGACAAGTCGAGCTTTGTAGACAGTAATATTACCGTCAGCGTCAGTCTTCTTCTTGAAGATCCATTTATTCTCAATTGCTTGCCGATCATTGGGCAAGTCAACCAAAGTCCATACTTTGTTCTCATACATGGATCCCATCTCAGATTTCATAGCTTCAAGCCATTTTGCGGAATCCTGGCTCACCATCGCTTCTTCATAGTTCGTAGGTTCATCATGATCTAGTAGCATGACTTCCAGAACAGGATTACCGTACCACTCTGGCGCGGATCTTACTCTGGTTGATCTACAAGGTTCAGTAGTATCATGTTCTGAAGTTTCATGATCATTAACATTAGCTTCCTCACTAATTGGTGTAGGTGTCAGAGAAACAAGTTTCTGTGATGTACTACTTTCCAATAAGGGAGCAGGTACAGTTACCTCGTCAAGTTCTACTTTCCTCCCACTCACTTCTTTCGCGAGAAACTCCTTCTCTAGAAAGTTTCCGAATTTAGCAACAAAAGTCTTGCCTTCAGATCTGTGATAGAAGGTGTATCCAATAGTTTCCTTTGGATATCCTATGAAGACACATTTCTCCGATTTGGGTTCGAGCTTATCAGGTTGAACCTTTTTCACATAAGCATCGCAACCCCAAACTTTCAGAAACGACAACTTTGGTTTCTTGCCAAACCATAGTTCATAAGGCGTCGTCTCAATGGATTTTGATGATGCCCTATTTAACGTGAATGCGGCCGTCTCTAGAGCATATCCCCAAAACGATAGCGGTAAATCAGTAAGAGACATCATAGATCGCACCATATCTAGTAAAGTACGATTACGGCGTTTGGACACACCATTACGCTGTGGTGTTCCGAGTGGTGTGAGTTGCGAAATTATTCCACATTGTTTCAAATGTACACCAAAATCGTAACTCAAATATGCTCCTCCACGATCAGATCGTAGGAATTTTATTTTCTTGTTACGATGATTTTCAACTTCACTCTGAAATTCTTTGAACTTTTCAAACGTTTCAGACTTATGTTTCATTAAGTAGATATACCCATATCTGCTTAAGTCATCTGTGAAGGTGAGAAAATAACGATATCCGCCACGAGCCTCAACATTCATCGGACCACATACATCTGTATGTATGATTTCCAATAAATCTGTTGCTCTCTCCATAGTACCGGAGAATGGTGTTTTTGTCATCTTACCCATAAGGCACGGTTCGCAAGTACCAAGTGATTCATAATCAAGTGGTTCCAAAAGCCCATCAGTATGGAGTTTCTTCATGCGCTTTATACCGATATGACCCAAACGGCAGTGCCACAAATAAGTTGCACTATCATTATCAACTCTGCATCTTTTGGCTTCAACACTATGAATATGTGTGTCACTACTATCGATATTTAATAAGAATAGACCACTCTTTAAGGGTGCATGGCCATAAAAGATATTACTCATGTAAATAGAACAACCATTATTCTCTGATTTAAATGACTAACCGTCTCGCATCAAACAAGATCCAGATATAATGTTCATGCTTAACGCTGGCACCAAATAACAATTATTTAGGTCTAATACTATTCCCGAAGGTAGATGTAGAGGTAGCGTGCCGACTGCGGTCACATCGACTTTGGAACCATTTCCCACGCGCATTGTCACCTCGTCCTTAGCCAATCTTCGCTTAATCCGTAGTCCCTGTTTCGAGTTGCAAATATTAGCAACAGAACCAGTATCAAATACCTAGGTGCTACTGCGAGCATTAGTAAGGTACACATCAATAACATGTATATCAGATATACCTTTGTTCACCTTGCCATCCTTCTTATCTGCCAAATACTTGGGGTAGTTCCGCTTCCAGTGGCCAGTCTGCTTGCAGTAGAAGCACTCAGTTTCAGGCTTAGGTCCAGGTTTGGGTTTCTTCTCTTGAGTAGCAACTTGCTTGCTGTTCTTTTTGAAGTTCCCCTTCTTCTTCCCTTTGCCCTTTTTCTTGAAACTAGTGGTCTTGTTGACCATCAACACTTGATGCTCCTTCTTGATTTCTACCTCCGCAGCTTTCAGCATTGCGAAGAGCTCGGGAATAGTCTTATTCATCCCTTGTATATTATAGTTCATCACGAAGCTCTTGTTGCTTGGTGGCAGTGATTGGAGAATTCTGTCAATGACGCAATCATCTGGAAGATTAACTCCCAATTGAATCAAGTGATTATTATACCCAGACATTTTGAGTATATGCTCACTGACAGAACTGTTCTCCTCCATCTTGCAGCTATAGAACTTATTGGAGACTTCATATCTCTCAATCCGGGCATTTGCTTGAAATATTAACTTCAACTCCTGGAACATCTCATATGCTCTGTGACATTCAAAACGTCGTTGAAGTCCCGATTCTAAGCCGTAAAGCAGGGCACACTGAACTATCGAGTAGTCATCAGCTTTGCTCTGACAGACGTTCATAACATCTGGTGTTGCTCCAGCAGCAGGCCTGGCACCCAACGGTGCTTCCAGGACGTAATTCTTCTGTGCAGCAATGAGCATAATCCTCAAGTTACGGACCCAGTCCGTGTAATTGCTACCATCATCTTTCAACTTTGCTTTCTCAAGGAACACATTAAAATTCAACGGAACAACAGAACGGGCCATCTATCTACAATCAAACATAAACAAGCAATATACTATGAGGTACTAAGTTCATGATAAATTTAGGTTCAATTAATCATATTACTTAAAGAACTCCCACTTAGATAGACATCCCTCTAATCCTCTAAGTGATTACGTGATCCAAATCAACTAAACCATGTCCGATCATCACGTGAGATGGAGTAGTTTCATTGGTGAACATCACTATGTTGACCATATCTACTATATGATTCACGCTCGACCTTTTGGTCTCCGTGTTCCGATGCCATATCTGTATATGCTTGGCTCGTCAAGTATAACCTGAGTATTCTGCGTGTGCAACTGTTTTGCACCCATTGTATTTGAATGCAGAGCCTATCACACCTGACCATCACGTGGTGTCTCAGCACGAAGAACTTTCACAACGGTGCATACTCAGGGAGAACACTTCTTGATAATTAGTGAGAGATCATCTTATACTGCTACCGTCAATCAAAGCAAGATAAGATGCATAAAAGATAACATCACATGCAATTAATATAAGTGATATGATATGGCCGTCATCATCTGGTGCTTGTGATCTCCATCTTCGAAGCACCGCCGTGATCACCAACGTCACCGGCGCGACACCTTGATCTCCATCGTAGCATCGTTGTCGTCTCGCCAATCTTATGCTTCCACGACTATCGCTACCGCTTAGTGTTAAAGTAAAGCATTACAGCGCGATTGCATTGCATACAATAAAGCGACAACCATATGGCTCCTGCCAGTTGCCGATAACTCGGTTACAAAACATGATCATCTCATACAATAAAATTTAGCATCATGTCTTGACCATATCACATCACAACATGCCTTGCAAAAACAAGTTAGACGTCCTCTACTTTGTTGTTGCAAGTTTTACGTGGCTGCTACGGGCTTAAGCAAGAACCAATCTTACCTACACATCAAAACCACAACGATAGTTTGTCAAGTTGGTGTTGTTTTAACCTTTTCAAGGACCGGGCGTAGCCACACTTGGTTCAACTAAAGTTGGAGAAACTTTCACCCGCTAGCCACCTTTGTGCAAAGCACGTCGGGAGAACTGGTCTCGCGTAAGCGTACGCGTAATGTCGGTCCGGGCCGCTTCGTCCAACAATACCACCGAACCAAAGTATGACATGCTGGTAAGCAGTATGACTTATATCGCCCACAACTCACTTGTGTTCTACTCGTGCATATAACATCAACACATAAAATCTAGGCTCGGATACCACTGTTGGGCAACGTAGTAATTTCAAAAAAAATTCTACGCACACGCAAGATCATGGTGATGCATAGCAACGAGAGGGGAGAGTGTGATCTACGTACCCTTGCATACCGACAGCGGAAGCGTTAGCACAACACGGTTGATGTAGTCGTACGTCTTCACGGCCCGACCGATCAAGCACCGAAACTACGGCACCTCTGAGTTCTAGCACACGTTCAGCTCGATGACGATCCCCGGACTCTGATCCAGCAAAGTGTCGGGGAAGAGTTCTGTCAGCACGACGGCGTGGTGACGATCTTGATGTTCTACCGTCGCAGGGCTTCACCTAAGCACCGCTACAATATTATCGAGGATTATGGTGGAAGGGGGCACCGCACACGGCTAAGAATATGATCACGTGGATCAACTTGTGTCTCTAGGGGTGCCCCCTGCCCCCGTATATAAAGGAGCAAGGGGAGGTGCGGCCGGCCAGGAGGAGGGCGCGCCAGGAGGAATTCTACTCCTACCGGGAGTAGGATTCCCCCCTTTCCTAGTTGGAATAGGATTCGGGAGGGGGAAAGAGGAGAGACAGAAGGAAGGGGGGCACCGCCCCCCTCTCCTTGTCCTATTCGGACTAGGGGGGAGGGGCGCGCGGCCCAGCCCTCGCACCTCTCCTCTCTTTCCACTAAAGCCCACTAAGGCCCATATACCTCCCGGGGGGGTTCCAGTAACCTCCCGGTACTCGGGTAAAATCCCGATTTTACCCGGAACACTTCCGATATCCAAATATAGGCTTCCAATATATCAATCTTTATGTCTCAACCATTTCGAGACTCCTCGTCATGTCCGTGATCGCATCCGAGACTCCGAACTAACTTCTGTACATCAAAACTCATAAACTCATAATATAACTGTCATCGAAACCTTAAGCGTGCGGACCCTACGGGTTCGAGAACAATGTAGACATGACCGAGACACTTCTCCGGTCAATAACCAATAGCAGAACCTGGATGCTCATATTGGCTCCTACATATTCTACGAAGATCTTTATCGGTCAGACCGCATAACAACATACGTTGTTCCCTTTGTCATCGGTATGTTACTTGCCCGAGATTCGATCGTCGGAATCTCAATACCTAGTTCAACCTCGTTACCGGAAAGTCTCTTTACTCGTTTCGTAATACATCATCTTGCAACTAACTCATTAGTTGAAATGCTTGCAAGGCTTATGTGATGTGCATTACCGAGAGGGCCCAGAGATACCTCCGACAATCGAAGTGACAAATCCTAATCTCGAAATACGCCAACCCAACATTCACATTTGGAGACACCTGTAGAGCTCCTTTATAATCACCCAGTTACGTTGTGATGTTTGGTAGCACACAAAGTGTTCCTCCGGTAAATGGGAGTTGCATAATCTCATAGTCATAGGAACATGTATAAGTCATGAAGAAAGCAATAGCAACATACTAAACGATTGGGTGCTAAGCTAATGGAATGGGTCATGTCAATCACATCATTCTCCTAATGATGTGATCCCATTAATCAAATGACAACACATGTCTATGGTTAGGAAACATAACTATCTTTGATTAACGAGCTATTCAAGTAGAGGCATACTAGTGACGTTTGGTTTGTCTAAGTATTCACACAAGTATTATGTTTCCGGATAATACAATTCTAGCATGAATAATAAACATTTATCATGATATAAGGAAATAAAATAATAACATTATTATTGCCTCTAGGGCATAGTTCCTTCAGATTCCTCCTCTTGGCGCGCCCTCTAGGGCCGGCCGGCCTCACCCCCTTGCTCCTTTATATACGGGGGTAGGGGGCACCTCTAGAAACAGAAGTTGATCATTGATCTCTCCCAGCCATGTGCGGTTCCCCCCTCCACCATAATCCACCTCGGTCATACTTTTGCGGTACTTAGGCGAAGCCCTCAATGGTAGCTTCATCAACATCGTCACCACGCCATCGTGCTGACGAAACTCTTTCCCAAGCTCTACTGGTTCGTGAGTTCGCGTGACGTCACTGAGCTGAACGTGTGCTGAACGCGGAGGTGTCGTACGTTCGGTACTAAGGATCGGTCGATCATGAATACATACGACTACATCAACCGCGCTGTCATAACGCTTCCGCTTAACGGTCTACGAGGTTACGTGGACGACCCTCTCCCCTCTCGTTGCTATGCATCACGATGATCTTGCGTGTGCATAGGATTTTTTTTTGAAATTACTACGTTCCCCAACAGTGGCATCCGTGTTGGAAATATGCCCTAGAGGCAATAATAAAAGCATTATTATTATATTTCCTTGTTCATGATAATTGTCTTTATTCATGCTATAATTGTGTTATCCGGAAATCGTAATACATGTGTGAATAACAGACACCAAAATGTCCCTAGTAAGCCTCTAGTTGACTAGCTCGTTGATCGATAGATAGTCATGGTTTCCTGACTATGGACATTGGATGTCATTGATAACGAGATCACATCATTAGGAGAATGATGTGATGGACAAGACCCAATCCTAAACATAGCATAAAGATCGTATAGTTCGTTTGCTAGAGTTTTTCCAATGTCAAGTATCTTTTCCTTAGACCATGAGATCGTGTAACTCCCGGATACCGTAGGAGTGCTTTGGGTATACCAAACGTCACAACGTAACCGGGTGACTATAAAGGTATACTACGGGTATCTCTGAAAGTGTCTGTTGGGTTGACACGGATCAAGACTGGGATTTGTCACTCCGTATGACGGAGAGGTATCACTGGGCCCACTCGGTAATGCATCATCATAATGAGCTCAAAGTGACCAAGTGTCTGGTCACGGGATTATGCATTATGGTACGAGTAAAGTGACTTGCCGGTAACTAGATTGAACGAGGTATTGGCATACCGACGATCGAATCTCGGGCAAGTAACATACCGACTGGCAAAGGGAATTGAATACGGGGTTGCTTGAATCCTCGACATCGTGGTTCATCCGATGAGATCATCGTGGAGCATGTGGGAGCCAACATGGGTATCCAGATCCCGCTGTTGGTTATTGACCGGAGAGTCGTCTCGGTCATGTCTGCATGTCTCCCGAACCCGTAGGGTCTACACACTTAAGGTTCGGTGACGCTAGGGTTGTAGGGATATGTATATGCAGTAACCCGAATGTTGTTCGGAGTCCCGGATGAGATCCCGGACATCACGAGGAGTTCCGGAATGGTCCGGAGGTAAAGAATTATATATAGGAAGTGCTGTTTCGGCCATCGGGACAAGTTTCGGGGTCACCGGTATTGTACCGGGACCACCGGAAGGGTCCCGGGGGTCCACCGGGTGGGGCCACCTGCCCCGGGGGGGGCACATGGGCTGTAGGGGGTGTGCCTTGGCCTACATGGGCCAATGGCACCAGCCCCAATAGGCCCATGCGCCTAGGGTTTCAAGAGGGAAGAGTCCCACAAGGGGAAGGCACCCCCTAGGTGCCTTGGGGGGGGGGGGGGGAGGGAAACCTCCCTTGGCCGCCGCCCCCCTAGGAGATTGGATCTCCTAGGGCCGGCGCCCCCCCTTTGGCCCTCCTATATATAGTGGGGGAGATGGAGGACTTCATACTTTAGCCTTTGGCGCCTCCCTCTCCCTCTCCAACACCACTCCTCCTCCATAGTGCTTGGCGAAGCCCTGACGGAGTATTGCAGCTCCATCACCACCACGCCATCGTGCTGCTTCTGGAGCCATCTTCCTCAACCTCTCCTCTCCCCTTGCTGGATCAAGAAGGAGGAGACGTCATCCGCTCCGTACGTGTGTTGAACGCGGAGGTGCCGTCCGTTTGGCGCTTGGTCATCGGTGATTTGGATCACGTCGTGTACGACTACCTCATCCCCGTTCTTTGAACGCTTCCGCTCACAATCTACAAAGGTCACTCGTTGCTAGATGAACTCATAGATGGATCTTGGTGAAACCATAGGAAATTTTTATTTTCTGCAACGTTCCCCAACAGTGGCATCATGAGCTAGGTCTATGCGTAGTTCTTCTTGCGCGAGTAGAACACAATTTGTTGTGGGCGTAGATGTTGTCAACTTTCTTGCCGCTACTAGTCTTATCTTGCTTCAACCGTATTGTGGGATGAAGCGGCCCAGACCAACCTTACACGTACGCTTACGTGAGACCGGTTCCACCGACTAACATGCACTAGTTGCATAAGGTGGCTGGCGGGTGACTGTCTCTCCTACTTTAGTTGGAGCAGATTCGATGAAAAGGGTCCTTATGAAGGGTAAATAGAAGTTGACAAATCACGTTGTGGCTTTCACATAGGTAAGAATATGTTCTTGCTAGAACCCTAATTCAGCCACGTAAAACTTGCAACAACAATTAGAGGACGTCTAACTTGTTTTTGCAGCAAGTGCTTTGTCATGTGATATGGCCAAAGTTGTGATGAATGATGAATGATACATATGTGATGTATGAGATGTTCGTGCTATTGTGATAGGAATCACGACTTGCATGTCGATGAGTATGACAACCGGCAGGAGCCATAGGAGTTGTCTTTATTTTTTTATATGACCTGCGTGTCATTGAGAAACGCCATGTAAATTACTTTACTTTATTGCTAAACACGTTAGCCATAGTAGTAGAAGTAATAGTTGGCGAGCAACTTCATGGAGACACAATGATGGAGATCATGATGATGGAGATCATGGTGTCATGCCGGTGACAAGATGATCATGGAGCCCCAAGATGGAGATCAAAGGAGCTATGTGATATTGGCCATATCATGTCACTATTATTATTTGATTGCATGTGATGTTTATCATGTTTTTGCGTCTTGTTTACTTAGAACGACGGTAGTAAATAAGATGATCCCTCATAATAATTTCAAGAAAGTGTTCCCCCTAACTGTGCACCGTTGCGACAGTTCGTTCGTTTCTAAGCACCACGTGATGATCGGGTGTGATGGATTCCAACGTTCACATACAACGGGTGTAAGACAGATTTACACATGCAAACACTTAGGTTGACTTGACGAGCCTAGCATGTACAGACATGGCCTCGGAACACAGAAGACCGAAAGGTCGAGCATGAGTCGTATAGAAGATACGATCAACATGAAGATGTTCACCGACGTTGACTAGTTCGTCTCACGTGATGATCGGACACGACCTAGTTAACTCGGATCATGTTATACTTAGATGACTAGAAGAGGGATGTCTATCTAAGTGGGAGTTCATTGTATAATTTGATTAGATGAACTTAATTATCATGAACTTAGTCTAAAATATTTACAATATGTCTTGTACATCAAATGGCCAATGTAGTCCTCAACTTCAATGCGTTCCTAGAGAAAACCAAGCTGAAAGACGATGGCAGCAATTACACGGACTGGGTCCGGAACCTGAGGATCATCCTCATAGCTGCCAAGAAAGATTATGTCCTACAAGCACCACTAGGTGACCCACCCATCCCACAGAACCAAGACGGTATGAACGATTGCCAGACACGTGTTGATGACTACTCCCTCGTTCAGTGCGGCATGCTTTACAGCTTAGAGCCGGGGCTCCAAAAGCGTTTTGGGAGACATGGAGCATATGAGATGTTTAAAGAGCTGAAAATGGTTTTCCAAGCTCATGCCCGGGTCGAGAGATATGAGGTCTCCGACAAGTTCTTCAGCTGTAAGATGGAGGAAAATAGTTCTGTCAGTGAGCACATACTCACTATGTCTGGGTTACATAACCGCTTGACTCAGCTGGGAGTTAATCTCCCGGATGACGCGGTCATTGATAGAATCCTCCAGTCTCTTCCACCAAGCTACAAGAGCTTTGTGATGAATTTCAATATGCAGGGGATGGAAAAGACCATTCCTGAGGTATTTGCAATTCTGAAATCAGCAGAGGTAGAAGTCAAGAAGGAACATCAAGTGTTGATGGTAAATACAACCATGAAGTTCAAGAAGGGCAAGGGTAAAAAGAACTTCAAGAAGGACGGCAAGGGAGTTGCCGCGCCCGGTAAGCAAGCTGCCGGGAAGAAGCCAAAGAATGGACCCAAGCTCGAGACTGAGTGCTTTTATTGCAAGGGAAGTGGTCACTGGAAGCGGAACTGCCCCAAATACTTAGCAGACAAGAAGGCCGGCAAAACAAAAGGTATATGTGATATACATGTAATTGATGTGTACCTTACCAGTACTCGTAGTAGCTCCTGGGTATTTGATACCGGCGCAGTTGCTCGCATTTGTAATTCAAAGCAGGAGCTACGGAATAAGCGGAAACTGGCGAAGGACGAGGTGACGATGCACGTCGGGAATGGTTCCAAGGTCAATGTGATCGCCGTCGGCACGCTACCTCTACATTTACCTACGGGGTTAGTTTTAAACCTCAATAATTGTTATTTAGTGCCAGCTTTGAGCATGAACATTGTATCGGGATCTCGTTTAATTCGAGATGGCTACTCATTTAAATCCGAGAATAATGGTTGTTCTATTTATATGAGAGATATGTTTTATGGTCATGCTCCGATGGTGAATGGTTTATTCTTTCTCGAGCGTAATGCTACACATGTTCATAGTGTGAAAACCAAAAGATGTAAGGTTGATAATGATAGTCCCACATACTTGTGGCACTGCCGCCTTGGTCACATAGGTGTCAAACGCATGAAGAAGCTCCATGCAGATGGACTTTTAGAGTCTCTTGATTATGAATCATTTGACACGTGCGAACCATGCCTCATGGGTAAAATGACCAAGACTCCGTTCTCAGGAACAATGGAGCGAGCAACCAGCTTGTTGGAAATCATACATACTGATGTGTGCGGTCCAATGAGTGTTGAGGCTCGCAGTGGCTATCGATATGTTCTCACCCTCACTGATGACTTGAGTAGATATGGGTATGTCTACTTAATGAAACACAAGTCTGAGACCTTTGAAAAGTTCAAGGAATTTCAGAGTGAGGTTGAGAATCAACGTGACAGAAAATCAAGTTTTTGCGATCAGATCATGGAGGAGAATACTTGAGTCATGAATTTGGCACACACTTAAGAAAATGTGGAATAGTTTCAGAACTCACGCCGCCTGGAACACCTCAGCGTAATGGTGTGTCCGAACGTCGTAATCGCACTCTATTAGACATGGTGCGATCTATGATGTCTCTTACCGATTTACCGCTATCTTTTTGGGGCTATGCTTTAGAGACTGCCGCATTCACTTTAAATAGGGCTCCGTCGAAATCCGTTGAGACGACACCGTATGAATTATGGTTTGGGAAGAAACCTAAGCTGTCGTTTCTAAAAGTTTGGGGATGCGATGCTTATGTCAAGAAACTTCAACCTGAAAAGCTCGAACCCAAGTCGGAAAAATGCGTCTTCATAGGATACCCTAAAGAAACTATTGGGTATACCTTCTACCTCAGATCCGAAGGCAAGGTCTTTGTTGCCAAGAATGGATCCTTTCTAGAGAAGGAGTTTCTATCGAAAGAAGTAAGTGGGAGGAAAGTAGAACTTGATGAAGTATTACCTCTTGAACCGGAAAATGGCGCAACTCAAGAAAATGTTCCTGAGGTGCCTGCACCGACTAGAGAGGAAGTTAATGATGATGATCATGAAACTTCAGATCAAGTTGCTACTGAACTTCGAAGGTCCACAAGGACACGTTCCACACCAGAGTGGTACGGCAACCCTGTCTTAGAAATCATGTTGTTAGACAACGGTGAACCTTCGAACTATGAAGAAGCAATGGCGGGCCCGGATTCCGACAAATGGCTAGAAGCCATGAAATCCGAGATAGGATCCATGTATGAAAACGAAGTATGGACTTTGACTGACTTGCCCGTTGAACGGCCAGCCATAGAAAATAAATGGATCTTTAAGAAGAAAACAGACGCGGATGGTAATGTGACCATCTATAAAGCTCGGCTTGTCGCTAAGGGTTATCGACAAGTTCAAGGGGTTGACTACGATGAGACTTTCTCACCGGTAGCGAAGCTGAAGTCCGTCCGAATTATGTTAGCAGTTGCCGCATACTATGATTATGAAATATGGCAAATGGACGTCAAAACGGCATTCCTTAATGGTTTCCTAAAGGAAGAATTGTATATGATGCAGCCGGAAGGTTTTGTCGATCCTAAGAATGCTAACAAGGTGTGCCAGCTCCAACGCTCGATTTATGGGCTGGTGCAAGCATCTCGGAGTTGGAACATTCGCTTTGATGAGATGATCAAAGCGTTTGGGATTACGCTGACTTATGGAGAAGCCTGCGTTTACAAGAAAGTGAGTGGGAGCTCTGTAGCATTTCTCATATTATATGTAGATGACATACTTTTGATGGGAAATGATATAGAACTCTTGGACAGCATTAAGGCCTACTTGAATAAGAGTTTTTCAATGAAGGACCTTGGAGAAGCTGCTTATATATTAGGCATCAAGATCTATAGAGATAGATCAAGACGCCTCATAGGTCTTTCACAAAGCACATACCTTGATAAGATATTGAAGAAGTTCAATATGGATCAATCTAAGAAGGGGTTCTTGCCTGTGTTACAAGGTATGAAATTGAGCTTAGCTCAATGTCCGACCACGGCAGAAGATATAGAAGAGATGAGTGTCATCCCCTATGCCTCAGCCATAGGTTCTATTATGTATGCCATGCTGTGTACCAGACCTGATGTAAACCTTGCCGTAAGTTTGCTAGGAAGGTACCAAAGTAATCCCGGCAAGGAACACTGGACAGCGGTCAAGAATATCCTGAAGTACCTGAAAAGGACTAAGGAAATGTTTCTCGTTTATGGAGGTGACGAAGAGCTCGTCGTAAAGGGTTACGTCGACGCTAGCTTCGACACAGATCTGGATGACTCTAAGTCACAGACCGGATACGTGTATATTTTGAATGGTGGGGCAGTAAGCTGGTGCAGTTGCAAGCAAAGCGTCGTGGCGGGATCTACATGTGAAGCGGAGTACATGGCAGCCTCGGAGGCAGCACATGAAGCAATCTGGGTGAAGGAGTTCATCACCGACCTAGGAGTCATACCCAATGCGTCGGGGCCAATCAAACTCTTTTGTGACAACACTGGAGCTATTGCACTTGCCAAGGAGCCCAGGTTTCACAAGAAGACCAGGCACATCAAGCGTCGCTTCAACTCCATTCGTGAAAATGTTCAAGATGGAGACATAGAAATTTGTAAAGTACATACGGACCTGAATGTAGCAGATCCGTTGACTAAACCTCTCCCTAGAGCAAAACATGATCAACACCAGAATTCCATGGGTGTTCGATTCATCACAATGTAACTAGACTATTGACTCTAGTGCAAGTGTGAGACTGTTGGAAATATGCCCTAGAGGCAATAATAAAAGCATTATTATTATATTTCCTTGTTCATGATAATTGTCTTTATTCATGCTATAATTGTGTTATCCGGAAATCGTAATACATGTGTGAATAACAGACACCAAAATGTCCCTAGTAAGCCTCTAGTTGACTAGCTCGTTGATCGGCAGATAGTCATGGTGTCCTGACTATGGACATTGGATGTCATTGATAACGAGATCACATCATTAGGAGAATGATGTGATGGACAAGACCCAATCCTAAACATAGCATAAAGATCGTATAGTTCGTTTGCTAGAGTTTGTCCAATGTCAAGTATCTTTTCCTTAGACCATGAGATCGTGTAACTCCCGGATACCGTAGGAGTGCTTTGGGTATACCAAACGTCACAACGTAACTGGGTGACTATAAAGGTATACTACGGGTATCTCCGAAAGTGTCTGTTGGATTGACATGGATCAAGACTGGGATTTGTCACTCCGTATGACGGAGAGGTATCACTGGGCTCACTCGGTAATGCATCATCATAATGAGCTCAAAGTGACCAAGTGTCCGGTCACGGGATCATGCATTACGGTACGAGTAAAGTGACTTGCCGGTAACGAGATTGAACGAGGTATTGGGATACCGACGATCGAATCTCGGGCAAGTAACATACCGACTGGCAAAGGGAATTGAATACGGGGTTGCTTGAATCCTCGACATCGTGGTTCATCCGATGAGATCATCGTGGAGCATGTAGGAGCCAACATGGGTATCCACATCCCGCTGTTGGTTATTGACCGGAGAGTCGTCTCGGTCATGTCTGCATGTCTCCCGAACCCGTAGGGTCTACACATTTAAGGTTCGGTGACGCTTGGGTTGTAGGGATATGTATATGCAGTAACCCGAATGTTGTTCGGAGTCCCGGATGAGATCCCGAACGTCACGAGGAGTTCCGGAATGGTCCGGAGGTAAAGAATTATATATAGGAAGTGCTGTTTCGGCCATCGGGACAAGTTTCGGGGTCACCGGTATTGTACCGGGACCACCGGAAGGGTCCCGAGGGTCCACCGGGTGGGGCCACCTGCCCGGAGGGGGGCACATGGGCTGTAGGGGGTGCGCCTTGGCCTACATGGGCCAAGGGCACCAGCCCCAATAGGCCCATGCGCCTAGGGTTTCAAGAGGGAAGAGTCCCACAAGGGGAAGGCACCCCCTAGGTGCCTTGGGGGGGAGGGAAACCTCCCTTGGCCGCCGCCCCCCTAGGAGATTGGATCTCCTAGGGCCGGCGCCCCCCCTTTGGCCCTCCTATATATAGTGGGGGAGATGGAGGACTTCATACTTTAGCCTTTGGCGCCTCCCTCTCCCTCTCCAACACCCCTCCTCCTCCATAGTGCTTGGCGAAGCCCTGACGGAGTATTGCAGCTCCATCACCACCACGCCGTCGTGCTGCTGCTGGAGCCATCTTCCTCAACCTCTCCTCTCCCCTTGCTGGATCAAGAAGGAGGAGACGTCATCCGCTTCGTACGTGTGTTGAACACAGAGGTGCCGTCCGTTCGGCGCTTGGTCATCGGTGATTTGGATCACGTCGTGTACGACTACCTCATCCCCGTTCTTTGAACGCTTCCGCTCGCAATCTACAAAGGTATGTAGATGCATCCGATCACTCGTTGCTAGATGAACTCATAGATGGATCTTGGTGAAACCGTAGGAAATTTTTTGTTTTCTGCAACGTTCCCCAACAATCCGAGCCAGGTTATTGCGTAGATGTTATATGCACGAGTAGAACACAAGTGAGTTGTGGGCAATACAAGTCATACTGCTTACCAGCATGTCATACTTTGGTTCGGTGGTATTGTTGGATGAAGCGGACCGGACCGACATTACGGGTACGCTTACGCGAGACTGGTTCTACCGACATGCTTTGCACATAGGTGGCTGGCGGGGTGTCAGTTTCTCCAACTTTAGTTGAACTGAGTGTGGCTACGCCCAGTCCTTGAGAAGGTTAAAATAACACTCACTTGACGAACTATCGTTGTGGTTTTGATGCGTAGGTAAGAACGGTTCTTGCTCAGCCCGTAGCAGCCACGTAAAACTTGCAACAACAAAGTAGAGGACGTCTAACTTGTTTTTGCAGGGCATGTTGTGATGTGATCTGGTCAAGACATGATGCTATATTTATTGTATGAGATGACCATATTTTGTAACAGAGTTATCGGCAACTGGCAGGAGCCATATGGTTGTCGCTTTATTGTATGCAATGCAATCGCCCTGTAATTGCTTTAGTTTATCACTAAGCGGCAGCGATAGTCGTAGAAGCAATAGTTGGCGAGACGGCAACGATGCTACTATGGATATCAAGGTGTCGCGCCGGTGACGGTGGTGATTATGACGGTGCTTTGGAGATGGAGATCAAAGGCACAAGATGATGATGGCCATATCATATCACTTATATTGATTGCATGTGATGTTTATCCTTTATGCATCTTATTCTGCTTTGTTTGACGGTAGCATTATAAGATGATCTCTCACTAAATTTCAAGGTAAAAGTGTTCTCCTGAGTATGCACCATTGCCAAAGTTCGTCGTGCCGAGACATGATGACCCAAAAGTATAGGGGATCTATCATAGTCCTTCCGATAAGTAAGAGTGCCAAACCCAACGAGGAGCAGAAGGAAATGATAAGCGGTTTCCAGCAAGGTATTCTCTGCAAGTACTGAAACAAGTGGTAACAGATAGTTTTGTGATAGGATAATTTGTAACGAGCAACAAGTAAATAAAATGCAGCAAGGTGGCCCAATCCTTTTTGTAGCAAAGGACAAGCCTGGACAAACTCTTATATAGAGAAAAGCGCTCCCGAGGACACATGGGAATATCATCAAGCTAGTTTTCATCACACTCATATGATTCGCGTTCGGTACTTTGATACTTTGGTATGAGGGTGGACCGGTGCTTGGGTACTGTCCTTACTTGGACGAGCATCCCACTTATGATTAACCTCTATTGCAAGTATCCGCAACTACAACAAAAGTATTAAGATAAACCTAACCATAGCATGAAACATATGGATCCAAATCAGCCCCCTGCGAAGCAACACATAAACTAGGGTTTAGCTTTTGTCACTCTAGCAACCCATCATCTACTTATTACTTCCCAATGCCTTCCTCCAGGCCCAAATAGTGGTGAAGTGTCATGTAGTTGACGTTCACATAACACCACTAGAGGAGAGACAACATACATCTCATCAAAATATCGAACGAATACCAAATTCACATGACTACTAATAGCAAGACTTCTCCCATGTCCTCAAGAACAAACGTAACTACTCATAAAGCATAATCATATTCATAATCAGAGGGGTATTAACATGCATATAGGATCTGAACATATGATCTTCCACCAAATAAACCAACTAGCATCAACTACAAGGAGTAATTAACACTATAGCAACCTACTAGCACCAATCCCGGACTTGGAGACAAGAATTGGATACAAGAGATGAACTAGGGTTTTGAGAGGAGATGGTGCTGATGAAGATGTTGATGGAGATTGCCCTCTCCCAATGAGAGGAGTGTTGGTGATGACGATGGCGATGATTTCCCCCTCCCGGAAGGAAGTTTCCCCGGTAGAACAGCTCCGCCAGAGCCCTAGATTGGTTCCGCCAAGGTTCCGCCTCGTGGCGGCGGAGTTTCATCTGAGAAGATGGCTAATGATTTTTTTCTCGTCGGAAGACTTCATATAGGAGAAGATGGACACCGGAGGGCCACCAGGGTGTAGCCCCCCTCGTGAACTTCTTCCGCTGAGTATTTTTTATATATTCTAAAAACGTCTTCCGTGAAGTTTCATGACTTTTGGAGCTGTGCAGAATAGGTCTCTAATATTTGCTCCTTTTCGAGCCCAGAATCCCATCCGCCGGCATTCTCCCTCTTTATGTAAACCTTGTAAAATAGGAGAGAATAGGCATAAGTATTGTGACATAATGTGTAATAACAGCTCATGATGCAATAAATATCGATATAAAAGCTTGATGCAAAATGGACGTATCAACTCCCCCAAGCTTAGACATCGCTTGTCCACAAGCGAAAGCCGAAATCAAAAAATATGTCCACATGTTTAGAGATAGAGGTGTCAATAAAAATAAAATACGGACATGAGGGCATCATGATCATTCTTAGAACAACAACTTATATAATTCTTGTCATATGATTTCATATGCTAGAGTAATAATTCAATCACAATTTCAAGTATGAATCGTAAACTTCATTGAAAACTAACAAACTATAATCTCAGTCATTGGAGCAATTGCAATTTATCATAACATAGGAAAGAGTCAATGTATAAGAGCTTTTCAGCAAGTCCACATACTCAACTATCATATAGTCTTTCACAATTGTTGACACTCACGCAATACTTATGGGTATGGAATTTTAATCGGACACAGAGAAAGATAGGGGTTATAGTTTTGCCTCCTAACGTTTTACCTCAAGGGTAATGTCAACAATAATAGTTCATGAAAACTCACATCCAATTAGCCATATATACCAGGATCTTTCTAACATACTGTGCTTGCCAAAGGATAAAATGTAAAAAAGGAAGGGTGAAGATCACCATGACTCTTATGCAATGTAGGAGATAAAAGTAAAAGATAGGCCCTTCGCAGAGGGAAGCATAGGTTGTCATGCGCTTTTATAGTTGGATGAACAAAATCTTAATGCGAAAGAACGTCACTTTATATTGCCACTTGTGATATGGACCTTTATTATGCAGACTATCACTTTTATTTCTTCCATATCACACGATCATATAAAGCTTATTTCTCCCACACTAATAAGTCATACATATTTAGAGAGCAATTTTTATTACTTGCACCGATGACAACTTAGTTGGAGGATCTTACTCAATCCATAGGTAGGTATGGTGGACTCTCATGGCAAAGTTGGTTTAAGGGTATTTGGAAGCACAAGTAGTATCTCTACTTGGTGCGATGAATTTGGCTAGCATGAGGGGTAAAGGCAAGCTCAACCATGTTGGATGATCCATGACAATATAATTTATCTTAGATGTAAGAAAACATAACCCATTACGTTGTCTTCCTTGTCAAACGTCAACTCTTTAGCATGTCATATTTTAATGAGTGCTCATAATTATAAAAGATGTCCAAGATAGTATATTTATATGTGAAGACCTCTCTTTCTTTATTACTTCCTATTAATTGCAACGATGACCAAAACTATGCTTGTCAACTCTCAACAACTTTTATTCATCATACTTTTTCTATGTGAGCTCATTACTCTCCATGAGATTCACATGATCTCTTTATTTATTATTATTTCTTTCTCTTTTCTTTTATTCCCTTAGGATCATGGCAAAATAATCAAGCCCTTGACTCAACACTAATCTTTATTATATAGCTCACGGACTCAATTACATAGAAGGATTATAAAGAAAAACTCACAACTAGATCATACTAATAACTTTTATTCTACTAGATCAAGATATTACCAAAATGATCGAACTAAGAAAAAGGTAAAGATAAAAGTGATGGCGATACAATACCAGGGCACACCCCAAGCTTGGCAGTTGCCAAGGGGAGTGCCCATACCAGATACTCAATTCTTCTTTGATGGTAAAGAAGTTGATGGTTTTGTTGATGGCGTAGGCTTCTTCCTTAATTTGCGTTTGAGGACAGAATTTTGGTCCCTTAGGTCCTCGATCTCCTGTTCCAGGCTCATTATCTTTTTGCATAGTTCCTGCTTGTTTTCCTGCAAGAGGCTAAAAGGGATAAACTCGATCTTAGGTTTCTTTACTCTATCCGGGAGGCTTGACTTTTTGAACTCCACATGCATGTACCCAGGTTGAGGTAGTGGGACTTCATCTGAGCTCGTCTCCTCCTTTCCCTTGGGTTCATAGTCCTCTTCTTCTTCCGTAGTCCAACCACAATGCTTCACATCCCCATAGACCTTAGGATCTGCAAGGTAATCAGCCACATAGCTTTCTCCTTCCAAATCCTGGGACAACATGTTGCTCCTTCTGCAACAGGACAGCTCAAAACAAAGACAAGAGATATTTGTGTGATACGGGAGTCAAAACCCCCGGGAGATTATATAATGAATTTTTACCGACCAAAATACGTGTTGTGTACGAAAACGGAGTCCGGAGAGCGCACGAGGTACCCACAAGGTAGGGGGCGCGCCTAGGAGGGTAGGGCGCACCCTCCACCCTCGTGTCCTTCCCAGACTGCTTCTTATTTTTCTATTTTTCTAAATATTCCAAAACAGAGAAATATTGCCTTAAAAACTGTTTTGGAGTCGGTTTACTTACCGTACCACATACCTATTCCTTTTCGGAGTCTAAAACATTCCGAAAAGTGTCCCTTATGTATTCCTCCGGGGTTACGGTTTCAATAACATTGGTTTCAACATTTATGGGATTACCTGAGATATAATGTTTGATTCTTTGACCGTTCACCACCTTCGGATTTGTGCCTTCAAAGTTGTTGATTTTTATGGCACCGGAACGATAAACCTCCTCGATAACGGAAGGACCTTCCCATTTAGAGAGAAGTTTTCCTGAAAAAAATCTTAAACGATAGTTGTATAGCAATACATAATCACCTACATTAAACTCACGCTTTTGTATCCTTTTATCATGCCATCTTTTAACTTTTTCTTTAAACAACTTGGAATTTTTGTAGGCTTGGGTTCTCCATTCATCGAGTGAGCTAATATCAAATAACCTCTTCTCACCGGCAAGTTTAAAATCATAATTGAGCTCTTTAATAGCCCAATATGCCTTGTGTTCTAGTTCGAGAGGTAAGTGACATGCTTTTCCATAAAGCATTTTATACGGAGACATACTCATAGGATTTTTATATGCAGTTCTATAGGCCCATAATGCATCATCAAGTTTCTTGGACCAATTCTTTCTAGACCTATTGACAGTCTTTTGCAAAATTAATTTGAGCTCTCTATTACTCAATTCTGCTTGATCACTAGACTGAGGGTGATAAGGAGATGCAATTCTATTATTAACATCATATTTAGCAAGCATTTTACGGAAAGCACCATGAATAAAATGTGAACCACCATCAGTCATTAAATATCTAGGGACTCCAAACCTTGGAAAAATAACTTCTTTAAGCAGTTTAATAGAAGTCTTATGATCAGCACTACTAGTTGGAATAGCTTCTACCCACTTAGTAACATAATCAACAGTAACTAAAATATGTGTATATCCATTAGAGGAAGGAAAAGGTCCCATATAGTCAAAGCCCCAAACATCAAATGGTTCAATAACGAGTGAATAGTTCATAGGCATTTCTTGATGTCTACTAATATTGCCAATTCTTTGACATTCATCACAAGATAATACAAACTTACGAGCATCCTTGAAGAGAGTAGGCCAATAAAAACCAGATTGCAATACCTTATGTGCAGTTCTATCTCCAGCATGGTGTCCTCCATAAGCTTTGGAGTGACACTTGCGTAGGATCTGTTCCTATTCATGCTCAGGTACACAACGTCTAATAACACCATCTACTCCTTCTTTATAAAGATGTGGGTCATCCCAAAAGTAATGCCTCAAATCATAGAAGAACTTTTTCTTTTGCTGGTATGTGAAACTAGGTGGTATAAACTTAGCAACAATGTAATTAGCATAATCAGCATACCATGGAGCAGTATGAGAAGCATTTATGACAAATAATTGCTCATTAGGAAAGCTATCATCAATAGGTAGTGGGTCATCAAGCACATTTTCTAACCTAGACAAGTTGTCTACAACGGGGTTCTCAGCTCCCTTTCTATCAACAATATGTAAGTCAAATTCTTGTAGCAAGAGACCCATCTAATAAGTCTAGGTTTAGCATCTTTCTTTTCCATAAGATATTAATAGCAGCATGATCAGTGTGAATAGTTACTTTAGAATCAACAATATAAGGTCTGAACTTATCACAGGCAAATACAACTACCAAGAATTCTTTTTCAGTAGTAGCATAATTTCTTTGAGCGTTGTCTAGGGTTTTACTAGCATATTGAATAACATTTAATTTCTTATCAACTCTTTGCCCTAGAACAGCACCTACAGCATAATCACTAGCATCACACATAATTTCAAAGGGTAAATTCCAATCAGCTGGCTGAACAATAGGTGCAGAGATCAATGCTTTCTTAAGTATTTCAAATGCTTCTACACAATCATCATCAAAGACAAATGGTATATCTTTTTGTAATAAATTAGTCAGAGGCTGAGAAATTTTTGAGAAGTCCTTAATGAACCTCCTATAAAATCCGGCGTGACCAAGGAAACTTCTTATACCTTTGATGTCCTTGGGGCATGGCATCTTTTCAATAGCATCAACCTTGTCTTTATCAACTTCAATACCTTTTTCAGAAACTTTATGCCCCAATACAATACCTTCATTAACCATAAATTGGCACATTTCCCAATTCAGGACAAGATTAGTTTCTTCACATCCCTGCAAAACTCGATCAAGGTTGCTCAAAAAATCATCAAAAGAAGATCCATAGACGGATAAATCGTCCATGAAAACCTCACAAATCTTTTCACAAAAGTCAGAGAATATAGCCATCATGCATCTTTGAAAGGTAGCAGGTGCATTACATAAACCAAAAGGCATACGTCTATAAGCAAAAGTACCAAAAGGGCAAGTAAAAGTAGTCTTTGATTGATCTTTGGCTAACACAGGTATTTGAGAGAAACCAGAATAACCATCGAGAATGCAAAAATGTGTATGTTTGGATAATCTTTCTAGCATTTGATCGATAAAAGGTAAGGGGTAATGATCCTTTTTAGTGCCCTTATTTAATTTTCGGAAATCAATTACCATCCTATAACCTATAATAATTCTTTGAGGAATCAATTCATCTTTAGCATTCGGAACGATAGTAATACCTCCTTTCTTCGGGACACAATGGACAGGACTTACCCACTGACTATCAGCAAGGGGATAAATTATACCTGCCTCAAGGAGCTTTAGTATGTCCTTTCTTACCACTGCTTTCATTTTAGGATTCAGTCGTCATTGATGATCATGAACTGGTTTAGCATCTTCTTCCAAATTTATTTTATGTTGACATAGAGTGGGACTAATGCCCTTAATATCATCAAGAGTATACCCAATAGCAGCACAGTGCTTCTTCAGAGTTTTCAATAATCTCTCTTCCTCATGCTCTGAAAGGTTAGCACTAATAATAATAGGATATATCTTTTTCTCATCAAGATAAGCATATTTAACAGTACCAGGCAATGGTTTAAGCTCAAACACGGGATCACCCTTGGGTGGAGGAGGATCCCCTAGGATTTCAACAGGCAAATTGAGTTTCAGAATAGGTTCCTGTTTAAAGAATACTTCATCTATTTCCCTTCTTTCATTCATAAACATATCATTTTCATGGTCTAGCAAATATTGTTCTAAAGGATCACTAGGTGGTACGGCAATAGAAGCAAGACCAATAATTTCATCCTTACTAGGTAATTCTTCTTCACGGTGTTGTCTACTAAATTTAGAGAAATTAAATTCATGAGTCATATCATCTAAACCGATAGTAACAACATCCCTTTTGCAATCTATGGTAGCATTAATAGTGTTCAAGAAGGGTCTACCAAATATAATGGGACAAAAGCTATCTTGTGGGGAACCAAGAACAAGAAAATCAGCAGGATATTTAGCTTTCCCACACAAGACTTCAACATCTCTAACAATTCCCATTGGTGTAATAGTATCTCTATTGGCAAGTTTAATTGTGACATCAATATCTTCTAACTCAACAGGTGCAATATCATGCATGATTTCTCTATATAGGTGATGACCCACAAGTATAGGGGATCTATCATAGTCCTTTCGATAAGTAAGAGTGTCGAACCCAACGAGGAGTAGAAGGAAATGATAAGCGGTTTCTAGCAAGGTATTCTCGGCAAGTACTGAAATAAGTGGTAACAGATAGTTTTGCGATAGGATAATTTGTAATGAGCAACAAGTAAATAAAGTGCAGCAAGGTGGCCCAATCCTTTTTGTAGCAAAGGACAAGCCTGGACAAACTCTTATATAGAGAAAAGTGCTCCCGAGGACACATGGGAATATCATCAAGCTAGTTTTCATCACGCTCATATGATTCTCGTTCGATACTTTGATAATTTGGTATGTGGGTGGACCGGTGCTTGGGTACTGTCCTTACTTGGACAAGCATCCCACTTTATGATTAACCTCTATTGCAAGCATCCGCAACTACAACAAAAGTATTAAGGTAAGCCTAACCATAGCATGAAACATATGGATCCAAATCAGACCCTTACGAAACAACGCATAAACTAGGGTTTAAGCTTCTGTCACTCTAGCAACCCATCATCTACTTATTACTTCCCAATGCCTTCCTCTAGGCCCAAATAATGGTGAAGTGTCGTGTAGTCGACGTTCACATAACACCACTAGAGGAGAGACAACATACATCTCATCAAAATATCGAACTAATACCAAATTCACATGACTACTAATAGCAAGACTTCTCCCATGTCCTTAGGAACAAACGTAACTACTCACAAAGCATAATCATGTTCATAATCAGAGGGGTATTAACATGCATATAGGATCTGAACATATGATCTTCCACCAAATAAACCAACTAGCATCAACTACAAGGAGTAATTAACACTACTAGCTGTTGGAGAACGTAGTAATTTCAAAAAAATTCCTACGCACACGCAAGATCATGGTGATGCATAGCAACGAGAGGGGAGAGTGTTGTCTACGTACCAACGCAGACCGACTGCAGAAGCGATCACACAACATAGAGGAAGTAGTCGTACGTCTTCCCGATCCGACCGATCCAAGCACCATTACTCCGGCACCTCCGAGTTCTTAGCACACGTTCAGCTCGATGACGATCCTCGGGCTCCGATCCAGCAAAGCGTCGAGGAAGAGTTCCGTCAGCACGACGGTGTGGTGACGATCTTGATGTACTACCGACGCAGGGCTTCGCCAAAGCACTACAACGGTATGATCGAGGTGGAATTTGGTGGCAGGGGGCACCGCACACGGCTAAGGAACGATCTCAAGGATCAACTTGTGTGTCTAGAGGTGCCCCCTGCCCCCGTATATAAAGGATCCAAGGGGAGGGGCTGGCCGGCCAAGGAGGGAGGCGCAGGAGGAGTCCTACTCCTACCGGGAGTAGGACTCCCCCCTCCAATCCTATTCCAACTAGGACTCCAAGGGGGAAAGAGAGAGAGAGGTGGCCGGCCACCTCTCCTAGTCCTAATAGGACTAGGGGAGGGGGGAGGCGCGCAGCCCTCCATGGCAGCCCCTTTCACCTTTCCACTAAGGCCCATGTAGGCCCATTTGGCTCCCGGGGGGTTCCGGTAACCCTCCCGGTATTCCGGTAAAATCCCGATTTCACCCAGAACACTTCCGGTGTCCAAACATAGGCTTCCAATATATCAATCTTTATGTCTCGACCATTTCGAGACTCCTCGTCATGTCCGTGATCACATCCGGGACCCCGAACCACTTTCAGTACATCAAAATGCATAAACTCATAATAACTGTCATCGTAACATTAAGCGTGCGGACCCTACGGTTCGAGAACAATGTAGACATGACCGAGACACGTCTCCGGTCAATAACCAATAGCGGGACCTAGATGCCCATATTGGCTCCTACATATTCTACGAAGATCTTTATCGGTCAGACCGCATAACAACATACGTTGTTCCCTTTGTCATCGGTATGTTACTTGCCCGAGATTCGATCGTCGGTATCCAATACCTAGTTCAATCTCATTACTGGCAAGTCTCTTTACTCGTTCCGTAATACATCATCTCACAACTAACGTCTTAGTTATAATGCTTGCAAGGCTTATGTGATGTGTATTACCGAGAGGGCCCAGAGATACCTCTCCGACAATCGGAGTGACAAATTCTAATCTCGAAATACGCCAACCCAACATCTACCATTGGAGACACCTGTAGTACTCCTTTATAATCACCCAGTTACGTTGTGACGTTTGGTAGTACCCAAAGTGTTCCTCCGGCAAACGGGAGTTGCATAATCTCATAGTCATAGGAACATATATAAGTCATGAAGAAAGCAATAGCAACATACTAAACGATCGGGTGCTAAGCTAATGAAATGGGTCATGTCAATCAGATCATTCAACTAATGATGTGACCTCTTTAATCAAATAACAACTCTTTTGTCCATGGTTATGAAACATAACCATCTTTGATTAACGAGCTAGTCAAGTAGAGGCATACTAGTAACACTCTGTTTTGTCTATGTATTCACACATGTATTATGTTTCCGGTTAATACAATTCTAGCATGAATAATAAACATTTATCATGATATAAGGAAATAAATAATAACTTTATTATTGCCTCTAGGGCATATTTCCTTCAGTCTGCCACTTGCACTAGAGTCAATAATCTAGATCACATCACCATGTGATTAACATCGATAGTTCACATCATCATGTGATTAACACCCATAGTTCACATCGCCATGTGACCAATACCCAAAGGGTTTACTAGATTCAGTAATCTATTTCACATCGCTATGTGATTAACACCCAAAGAGTACTAAGGTGTGATCATGTTTTGCTTGTGAGAGAATCTTAGTCAACGGGTCTGCCACATTCAGATCCACATGTATTTTGCAAATTTCTATGTCAACAATGCTCTGCATGGAGCTACTCTAGCTAATTGCTCCCACTTTCAATATGTATCTAGACCGAGACTTAGAGTCATCTAGATTAGTGTCAAAACTTGCATCGGCGTAACCCTTTACGACGAACCTTTTTATCACGTCCATAATCGAGAAACATATCCTTATTTCACTAAGGATAATTCTGACCGCTGTCCAGTGATCTACTCCTAGATCACTATTGTACTCCCTTGCCAAATTCAGTGCAGGGTATACAATAGATCTGGTATACAGCATGACATACTTTATAGAACCTATGGCCAAGGCATAGGGAATGACTTTCATTCTCTTTCTATCTTCTGCCGTGGTCGGGCTTTGAGTCTTACTCAACTTCACACCTTGTAATACAGGCAAGAACTCTTTCTTTGACTGCTCCATTTTGAACTACTTCAAAATCTTGTCAAGGTATGTACTCATTGAAAAAACTTATCAAGCGTCTTGATCTATCTCTATAGATCTTGGAGCTCAATATGTAAGCAGCTTCACCGAAGTCTTTCTTTGAAAAACTCCTTCCAAACACTCCTTTATGCTTTACAGAATAATTCTACATTATTTCCGATCAACAATATGTCATACATATACTTATCAGAAATGCTGTAGTGCTCCCACTCACTTTCTTGTAAATACAGGCTTCACCGCAAGTCTGTATAAAACTATATGCTTTGATCAACTCATCAAAGCGTATATTCCAACTCCGAGATGCTTGCACCAGTCCACAGATGGATCGCTGGAGCTTGCACATTTTGTCAGCATCTTTCGGATTGACAAAACCTTCTGGTTGCATCATATACAACTCTTCTTTAATAAATCCATTAGGGAATGCAGTTTTGTTTATCCGTTTGCCAGATTTCATAAAATGCGGCAATTACTAACATGATTCGGACAGACTCAAGCATATATACGAGTGAGAAGCTCTCATCGTAGTCAACACCTTGAACTTGTCGAAAACCTTTTGCGACAATTCTAGCTTTGTAGATAGTAACACTACTATCAGCGTCCGTCTTCTCTTGAAGATCCATTTATTCTCAATTGCTTGCCGATCATCGGGCAAGTCAACCAAAGTCCAAACTTTGTTCTCATACATGGATCATATCTCAGATTTCATGGCCTCAAACCATTTCGCGGAATCTGGGCTCATCATTGCTTCCTCATAGTTTGTAGGTTCGTCATGGTCAAGTAACATGACCTCCAGAACAGGATTACCGTACCACTCTGGTGCGGATCTCACTCTGGTTTACCTACGAGATTCGGTAGTAACTTGATCTGAAGTTACATGATCATCATCATTAGCTTCCTAACTAATTGGTGTAGTAGTCACAAGAACAGATTTTTGTGATGAACTACTTTCCAACAAGGTAGAAGGTACAATTACCTTATCAAGTTTTCTACTTTCCTCCCACTCACTTCTTTCAAGAGAAACTCCTTCTCTAGAAAGGATCCATTATAAGCAACGAATGTCTTGCCTTAGGATCTGTGATAGAAGGTGTACCCAACAGTCTCTTTTGGGTATCCTATGAAGACATATTTCTTCGATTTGGGTTTGAGCTTATCAGGATGAAACTTTTTCTCATAAGCATCGCAACCCCAAACTTTAAGAAACGACAACTTTGGTTTCTTGCCAAACCATAGTTCATAAGGCGTCGTCTCGACGGATATAGATGGTGCCCCCTTTTTTTAACGTGAATGCAGCTGTCTCTAATGCATAACCCCAAAACGATAGTGGTAGATCGGTAAGATACATCATAGATTGTACTATATCCAATAAAGTACGGTTATGACGTTCGGACACACCATTATGCTGTGGTGTTCCAGGTGGCGTGCGTAGTGAAACTATTTCACATTGTTTTAATTGAACACCAAACTCGTAACTCAAATATTTTACCTCTGCGATCATATCGTAGAAACTTTTATTTTCTTGTCACAATGATTTTCCACTTCACTCTGAAATTCTTTGAACTGTTCAAATGTTTCAGACTTATGTTTCATCAAGTAGATATCCCCATATCTGCTCAAATCATCTTGTGAAGGTCAGAAAATAATGATACCTGCTGTAAGCCTTAATATTCATCAGACCACATACATCAGTATGTATGATTTCCAACAAATCTGTTGCTTGCTTCATTGTTCCGGAGAACGGCGTTTTAGTCATCTTGCCCATAAGGCATGGTTCGCAAGCATCAAGTGATTCCAGAATCCCATCAGCATGGAGTTTCTTCATGCGCTTTACACCAATATGACCTAAACGGCAGTGCCACAAATAAGTTGCACTATCATTATTAACTTTGCATCTTTTGGTTTCAATATTATGAATATGTGTGTCACTAAGATCAAGATCCAATGAACTATTTTCATTGGGTGTGTAACTATATAAGGTTTCATTCATGTAAACAGAACAACAATTTTTTCTTTTACTTAAATGAATAACCGTATTACAATAAACATGATCAAATCATATTCATGCTCAACGCAAACACCAAATAACACTTATTTAGGTTCAACACTAATCCCGAAAGTATAGGGAGTGTGCGATGATGATCATATCAATCTTGGAACCACTTCCAACACACATCGTCACTTCACCCTTAACTAGTCTCTGTTTATTCTGCAACTCCCGTTTCGAGTTACTAATCTTAGCAACTGAACTCGTATCAAATACTGAGGGTTTGCTATAAACACTAGTAAAGTACACATCAATAACATGTATATCAAATATACTTATGTTCACTTTGCCATCCTTCTTACCCGCCAATCACTTGGGGTAGTTCCGCTTCCAGTGACCAGTCCCTTTGCAGTAGAAGCACTTAGTCTCAGGCTTAGGATCAGACTTGGGCTTCTTCACTTGAGTAGCAACTTGCTTGCCGTTCTTCTTGAAGTTCCCCTTCTTCTCTTTGCCCTTTTCTTGAAACTAGTGGTCTTGTCAACCATCAACACTTGATGTTTTTCTTGATTTCTACCTTCGTTGATTTCAGCATCACGAAGAGCTTGGGAGTTGTTTCCGTTATCCCTTGCATACTATAGTTCATCATGAAGTTCTACTAACTTGGTGATGGTGACTAGAGAATTCTGTCAATCACTATCTTATCTGGAAGATTAACTCCCACTTGATTCAAGCGATTGTAGTACCCAGACAATCTGAGCACATGCTCACTAGTTGAGCGATTCTCCTCCATCTTTTAGCTATAGAACTTGTTGGAGACTTCATATCTCTCAACTCGGGTATTTGCTTGAAATATTAACTTCAACTCCTAGAACATCTCATATGGTCCATGATGTTCAAAATGTCTTTGAAGTCCTGATTCTAAGCCATTAAGCATGGTGCACTAAACTATCAAGTAGTCATCATATTGAGCTAGCCAAACGTTCATAACGTCTGCATCTGCTCCTGCAATAGGTCTGTCACCTAGCGGTGCATCAAGGATATAATTCTTCTGTGCAGCAATGAGGATAAACCTCAGATCACGGATCCAATCCGCATCATTGCTACTAACATCTTTCAACACAATTTTCTCTAGGAACATATCAAAAATAAACACAGGGAAGCAACAACGCGAGCTATTGATCTACAACATAATTTGCAAAATACTACCAGGACTAAGTTCATGATAAATTTAAGTTCAATTTAATCATATTACTCAAGAACTCCCACTTAGATAGACATCCCTCTAATCCTCTAAGTGATCATGTGATCCAAATCAACTAAACCATAACCGATCATCACGTGAGATGGAGTAGTTTTCAATGGTGAACATCGTTATGTTGATCATATCTACTGTATGATTCACGCTCGACCTTTCGGTCTCCGTGTTCCGAGGCCATATCTGCATATGCTAGGCTCGTCAAGTATAACCCGAGTATTCTGCGTGTGCAAAACTGGCTTGCACCCGTTGTAGATGGACGTAGAGCTTATCACACCCGATCATCACGTGGTGTCTGGGCACGACGAACTTTGGCAACGGTGCATACTCAGGGAGAACACTTCTTGATAATTTAGTGAGAGATCATCTTATAATGCTACCGTCAATCAAAGCAAGATAAGATGCACAAAAGATAAACATCACATGCAATCAATATAAGTGATATGATATGGCCACCATCATCTTGTGCTTGTGATCTCCATCTCCGAAGCACCGTCATGATCACCATCGTCACCGGCGCGACACCTTGATCTCCATCGTAGCATCGTTGTCGTCTCGTTAATCTTATGCTTCCACGACTATCACTACCGCTTAGCAATAAAGTAAAGCATTACATCGCGATTGCATTGCATACAATAAAGCGACAACCATATGGCTCCTGCCAGTTGCCGATAACTTGGTTACAAAACATGATCATCTCATACAATAAAATCAGCATCATGCCTTGACCATATCACATCACAACATGCCCTGCAAAAACAAGTTAGACGTCCTCTACTTTGTTGTTTGCAAGTTTTACGTGGCTGCTACGGGCTTTAAGCAAGAACTCATCTCACCTACGCATCAAAACCACAACGATAGTTTGTCAAATAGACTCCGTTTTAACCTTCGCAAGGACCGGGCGTAGCCACACTCGGTTCAACTAAAGTTGGAGAAACAGTCACCCGCAAGTCACCTATGTGCAAAGCACGTCGGGGAAACCGGTCTCGCGTAAGCGTACGCGTAATGTCGGTCCGGGCCGCTTCATCCAACAATACCGCCGAACCAAAGTATGACATGCTGGTAGGCAGTATGACTTATATCGCCCACAACTCACTTGTGTTCTACTCGTGCATATAACATCAAACCATAAAACCTAGGCTCGGATGCCACTGTTGGAGAACGTAGTAATTTCAAAAAAATTCCTACGCACACGCAAGATCATGGTGATGCATAGCAACGAGAGGGGAGAGTGTTGTCTACGTACCAACGCAGACCGACTGCGGAAGCGATCACACAACATAGAGGAAGTAGTCGTACGTCTTCCCGATCCGTCCGATCCAAGCACCGTTACTCCGGCACCTCCGAGTTCTTAGCACACGTTCAGCTCGATGACGATCCTCGGGCTCCGATCCAGCAAAGCGTCGAGGAAGAGTTCCGTCAGCACGACGGCGTGGTGACGATCTTGATGTACTACCAACGCAGGGCTTCGCCTAAGCACTACAACGATATGATCGAGGTGGAATTTGGTGGCAGGGGGCACCGCACACGGCTAAGGAACGATCTCAAGGATCAACTTGTGTGTCTAGAGGTGCCCCCTGCCCCCGTATATAAAGGATCCAAGGGGAGGGGCTGGCCGGCCAAGGAGGGAGGCGCAGGAGGAGTCCTACTCCTACCGGGAGTAGGACTCCCCCCTCCAATCCTATTCCAACTAGGACTCCAAGGGGGAAAGAGAGAGAGAGGTGGCCGGCCACCTCTCCTAGTCCTAATAGGACTAGGGGAGGGGGGAGGCGCGCAGCCCTCCATGGCAGCCCCTTTCACCTTTCCACTAAGGCCCATGTAGGCCCATTTGGCTCCCGGGGGGTTCCGGTAACCCTCCCGGTATTCCGGTAAAATCCCAATTTCACCCGGAACACTTCCGGTGTCCAAACATAGGCTTTCAATATATCAATCTTTATGTCTCGACCATTTCGAGACTCCTCGTCATGTCCGTGATCACATCCGGGACTCCGAACAACCTTTGGTACATCAAAATGCATAAACTCATAATAACTGTCATCGTAACGTTAAGCGTGCAGACCCTACGGTTCGAGAACAATGTAGACATGACTGAGACACGTCTCCGGGCAATAACCAATTGCGGGACCTGGATGCCCATATTGGCTCCTACATATTCTACGAAGATCTTTATCGGTCAGACCGCATAACAACATACGTTGTTCCCTTTGTCATCGGTATGTTACTTGCCCGAGATTCGATCGTCGGTATCCAATACCTAGTTCAATCTCGTTACTGGCAAGTCTCTTTACTCGTTCCGTAATACATCATCTCACAACTAACGTCTTAGTTATAATGCTTGCAAGGCTTATGTGATGTGTATTACCGAGAGGGCCCAGAGATACCTCTCCGACAATCGGAGTGACAAATTCTAATCTCAAAATACGCCAACCCAACATCTACCATTGGAGACACCTATAGTACTCCTTTATAATCACCCAGTTACGTTGTGACGTTTGGTAGTACCCAAAGTGTTCCTCCGGCAAACGGGAGTTGCATAATCTCATAGTCATAGGAACATGTATAAGTCATGAAGAAAGCAATAGCAACATACTAAACGATCGGGTGCTAAGCTAATGAAATGGGTCATGTCAATCAGATCATTCAACTAATGATGTGACCTCGTTAATCAAATAACAACTCTTTTGTCCATGGTTTGGAAACATAACCATCTTTGATTAACGAGCTAGTCAAGTAGAGGCATACTAGTGACACTCTGTTTTGTCTATGTATTCACACATGTATTATGTTTCCGGTTAATACAATTCTAGCATGAATAATAAACATTTATCATGATATAAGGAAATAAATAATAACTTTATTATTGCCTCTAGGGCATATTTCCTTCACTAGCAACCTACTAGCACCAATCCCGGACTTGGAGACTAGAATTGGGTACAAGAGATGAACTAGGGTTTTGAGAGGAGATGGTGCTAATGAAGATGTTGATGGAGATTGCCCCCTCCCGATGAGAGGAGCGTTGGTGATGACAATGGCGATGATTTCCCCCTCCCGGAGGGAAGTTTCCCCGGTAGAACAGCTCCACCAGAGCCCTAGATTGGTTCCGCCAAGGTTCCGCCTTGTGGCGGCGGAGTTTCGTCCGAGAAGATTGCTTCTTATTTTTTTCTCATCGAAAGACTTCATATAGCAGAAGATGGCCACCGGAGGTCCACCAAGGGGCCCACGAGGTAGGGGGGCGCGCCCCCCACCCTCGTGGGTAGGGTGTGACCCCCCTAGTGAATTTCTTCCACTGAGTATTTTTTTTATATTCTGAAAACATCTTCCGTGAAGTTTCGGGACTTTTGGAGCTGTGCAGAATAGGTCTCTAATATTTGCTCCTTTTCCAGCCCAGAATCCCAGCTGCCGGCATTCTCCCTCTTTATGTAAACCTTGTAAAATAAGAGAAAATAGGCATAAGTATTGTGACATAATGTGTAATAACAGCCCATAATGCAATAAATATCGATATAAAAGCATGATGCAAAATGGACGTATCAATAGGCTAATAGGTATTGCACTAGCACTCGCACCCATATCACATAAGCCATGATAACAATGATCTCCTATTTTAACAGAAATAACAGGCATGCCTACCACAGGTCTAGGTTTATCTTTAGCACAAGGTTTAGCAATTCTAGCAGTTTCATCACAAAAATAAATAACATGCCCATCAATATTATCAGACAGGAGATCTTCAACAATAGCAGTATTAGGTTCAACTTTAATTTGCTCAGGAGGTGCATAAGTTTTAATATTGCTTTTATGAACCACAGTTGAAGCTTTAGCATGATCCTTTATCCTAATAGGGAAAGGTGGTTTCTCAACATAAGAAGTAGGAACAATTGGATCATTATAAGTGGCAATCTTTTCTTCAACTTTAATAGGTGCAGCTACTTTTACTTCTATGGGAGGATGATATTTAAACCACTTCTCCTTGGGGAGATCAGCATAAGTAGCAAAAGATTCACAGAAAGAAGCTACTATCTCAGAGTCATGTCCATATTTAGTGTTAAATTTACAGAAAACATCGGTATCCATAAAAGATTTAACACAATCAAACCTAGGTGTCATACCTGACTCCTTACATTTGTGGAGGTCTCAATCTTCAGAGTTGCGTTTAATTCTTTCCAATAAATCCCATTTGAATTCAATAGTCTTCATCATAAAAGAGCCAGCACAAGAAGTATCAAGCATGGTGCGAATGCTATCAGAAAGAGCATAAATTTTTTGAATAATCATTTCTGTTGAGAGCTCATGATTGGGGCATGAATATAACATTGATTTAAGCCTCCCCCAAGCTTGAGCGATGCATTCTCCTTCGCGAGGCCAAAAATTATATATATAATTGCGATCACGATGAACAAGATGCATAGGATAAAACTTCTGATGAAATTCTAATTTCAATCGTTTGTAGTTCCATGACCCCATATCATCACATAGCCTATACCATGTCGATGCATCTCCCTTCAAAGATAAAGGGAAGACCTTCTTCTTAACAACATCTCCGGGTACACCTGCAAGCTTAAATAATCCACAAACTTCATCCACATATATTAGATGCTCATCAGGATGCTTTGTTCCATCTCCTACAAAAGGATTAGCTAGCAGTTTTTCTATCATACCCGAAGGAATTTCAAAGCAGACATTTTCATTTTCAGTAGGTTCAGTAGGTTGAGGAGAAACTCTTTGCTCTACTGGTCGGGGTGAAGATACCCCGAACAAGCCCCTTAGAGGATTACTTTCCATAGTAACAAGTGACAGTAAATTTCAGCACACTATATAAATTTTTTCTTACCAAATTCCACCTAGCAACGGCGCCAGAAAAGAGTCTTGATGACCCACAAGTATAGGGGATCTATCGTAGTCCTTCCGATAAGTAAGAGTGTCGAACCCAACGAGGAGCAGAAGGAAATGATAAGCGGTTTCCACCAAGGTATTCTCGCCAAGTATTGAAATAAGTGGTAACAGATAGTTTTGTGATAGGATAATTTGTAACGAGCAACAAGTAACAAAAGTAAATAAAGTGCAGCAAGGTGGCCCAATCCTTTTTGTAGCAAAGGACAAGCCTGGACAAACTCTTATATAGAGAAAAGCGCTCCCGAGGACACATGGGAATATCGTCAAGCTAGTTTTCATCACGCTCATATGATTCGCATTCGGTACTTTGACAATTTGGTATGTGGGTGGACCGGTGCTTGGGTACTGTCCTTACTTGGACAAGCATCCCACTTATGATTAACCTCTATTGCAAGCATCCGCAACTACAACAAAAGTATTAAGGTAAACCTAACCATAGCATGAAACATATGGATCCAAATCAGCCCCTTACGAAGCAACGCATAAACTAGGGTTTAAGCTTCTGTCACTCTAGCAGCCCATCATCTACTTATTACTTCCCAATGCCTTCCTCTAGGCCCAAATAATGGTGAAGTGTCATGTAGTCGACGTTCACATAATACCACTAGAGGAGAGACAACATACATCTCATCAAAATATCAAACGAATACCAAATTCACATGACTACTAATAGCAAGACTTCTCCCATGTCCTCAGGAACAAACGTAACTACTCACAAAGCATATTCATGTTCATAATCAGAGGGGTATTAATATGCATATAGGCTCTGAACATATGATCTTCCACCAAATAAACCAACTAGCATCAACTACAAGGAGTAATTAACACTACTAGCAACCTACTAGCACCAATCCCGGACTTGGAGACAAGAATTGGATACAAGAGATGAACTAGGGTTTTGAGAGGAGATGGTGATGATGAAGATGTTGATGGAGATTGCCCTCTCCCGATGAGAGGAGCGTTGGTGATGGCGATGGCGATGATTTCCCCCTCCCGGAAGGAAGTTTCCCCGGCAGAACAACTCCGCTAGAGCCCTAGATTGGTTCCGCCAAGGTTCCGCCTCGTGGCGACGGAGTTTCGTCCGAGAAGATGGCTTATGATTTTTTTTCTCATCGGAAGACTTCAATAGAAGAAGATGGCCACCAGGGGGCCCACGAGGTAGGGCGGCGCGCCCAGGGGGTAGGGCGCGCCCCCCACCCTCATGGGCAGGGTGTGGCCCCCCTGGTGAACTTCTTCTGCTGAGTATTTTTTATATATATTCTGAAAACGTCTTCCGTGAAGTTTCAGGACTTTTGGAGCTGTGCAGAATAGGTCTCTAATGTTTGCTCCTTTTCCAGCCCAGAATCCCAGCTGCCGGCATTCTCCCTCTTTATGTAAACCTTGTAAAATAAGAGAGAATAGGCATAAGTATTGTGACATAATGTGTAATAACAGCTCATAATGCAATAAATATCGATATAAAAGCATGATGCAAAATGGACGTATCAAGACACCACGTGATGATCGGGTGTGATAAGCTCAACGTTCATCTACAACGGGTGTAAGACAGTTTTACACATGCAAAATACTCGGGTTAAACTTGACGAGCCTAGCATATGCAGAAATGGCCTCGGAACACTGAGACCGAAAGGTCGAGCGTGAATCATATAGTAGATATGATCAACATAGTGATGTCACCATTGAAAACTACTCCATTTCACGTGATGAGCGGTTATGTATTAGTTGATATGGATCATGTGATCACTTAGATGATTAGAGGGATGTCTATCTAAGTGGGAGTTCTTAAGTAATATGATTAATTGAACTTAAATTTATCAAGAACTTGGTACCTGATAGTATTTTGCTTGTCTATGTTATTATAAATAGATGGCCCGTGATGTTGTTCCATTGAATTTTAATGCGTTCCTTGATAAAGCAAAGTTGAAAGATGATGGTAGCAATTACACGGACTAGGTACGTAACTTGAGGATTATCCTCATTGCTACACAGAAGAATTCGTCCTGGAAGCACCGCTGGGTGCCAAACCCGCTGCAGGAGCAACGCCAGATGTTATGAACGTCTGGCAGAGCAAAGCTGATGACTACTCAATAGTTCAGTGTGCCATGCTTTACGGCTTAGAACCGAGACTTCAACGATGTTTTGAACGTCATGGAGCATATGAGATGTTCCAGGAGTTGAAGTTAATATTTCAAGCAAATGCCCGGATTGAGAGATATGAAGTCTCCAATAAGTTCTACAGCTGCAAGATGGAGGAGAATAGCTCTGTCAGTGAACATATACTCAGAATGTCTGGGTACCATAATCACTTGACTCAGCTGGGAGTTAATCTTCCGGTTGATAGTGTCTTTGACAGAGTTCTTCAATCACTGCCACCAAGCTACAAGAGCTTCGTGATGAACTATAATATGCAAGGGATGGATAAGACGATTCCCGAGCTCATCGCAATGCTAAAGGCGGCAGAGGTAGAAATAAAGAAGGAGCATCAAGTGTTGATGGTCAACAAGGCCACCAGTTTCAAGAGAAAGGGTAAATGGAAGAAAAAAGGGAACTTCAAGATGAACGGCAAACAAGTTGCTGCTGAAGAGAAGAAACCCAAGTCTGGAAGTAAGCCTGAGACTGAGTGCTTCTACTACAAAGGGACTGGTCACTGGAAGCGGAACTGCCCCAAGTATTTGGCGGATAAGAAGGATGGCAAGGTGAACAAAGGTATATGTGATATACATGTTATTGATGTGTACCTTACTAGAGCTCGCAGTAGCACCTGGGTATTTGCTACTGGTTTTGTTGCTAATATTTGCAACTCGAAACATGGACTACAGATTAAGTGAAGACTGGCTAAGGACGAGGTGACGATGCGCGTGGGAATGGTTCCAAAGTCGATATGATCGCCGTCGGCACACTACCTCTACATCTACCTTCGAGATTAGTTTTAGACCTAAATAATTGTTATTTGGTGCCAGCGTTAAGCATGAACATCATATCTGGATCTTGTTTGATGCAAGACGGTTATTCATTTAAATCTGAGAATAATGGTTGTTCTATTTATATGAGTAATATCTTTTATGGTCATACACCCTTGAAGAGTGGTCTATTTGTGTTGAATCTCGGTAGTAGTGATACACATATTCATGATGTTGAAGCCAAAAGATGCAGAGTCGATAATAATAGTGCAACTTATTTGTGGCACTGCCTTTGGGTCATATTGGTGTAAAGCGCATGAAGAAACTCCATACTGATGGACTTCTGGAATCACTTGATTATGAATCACTTGGTACTTGCGAACCATGCCTCATGGGCAAGATGACTAAAACGTCGTTCTCCGGAACAATGCAGCGAGCAACAGATTTATGGGAAATCATACATACTGATGTATGTGGTCCGATGAATATTGAAGCTCGCGGCGGGTATCGTTATTTTCTCACCTTCATAGATGATTTGAGCAGATATGGGTATATCTACTTAATGAAATATAAGCCTGGAACATTTGAAAAGTTCAAAGAATTTCAGAGTGAAGTGGAAAATCATCGTAACAAGAAAATAAAGTTTCTACGATCTGATCATGGAGGAGAATATTTGAGTTACGAGTTTGGCCTACATTTGAAACAATGCAGAATAGTTTCGCAACTCACGCCACCCGGAACACCACAGCGTAATGGTGTATCCGAACGTCGTAATCGTACTTTACTAGATATGGTGCGATCTATGATGTCTCTTACTGATTTACCACTATAGTTTTGGGGTTATGCTTTAGAGACAGCTGCATTCACGCTAAATAGGGCACCATCGAATTCCGTTGAGATGACGCCTTATGAACTGTGGTTTGGCAAGAAACCAAAGTTGTCGTTTCTTAAAGTTTGGGGCTGCGATGCTTATGTGAAAAAGCTTCAACCTGATAAGCTCGAACCCAAATCAGAGAAATGTGTCTTCATAGGATACCCAAAGGAGACTGCTGGGTACACCTTCTATCACAGATCCAAAGGCAAGACATTTGTTGCTAAGAATGAATCCTTTCTAGAGAAGGAGTTTCTCTCGAAAGAAGTGAGTGGGAGGAAAGTAGAACTTGATGAGGTAACTGTACTTGCTCCCTTATTGGAGAGTAGTTCATCATAGAAACCGGCTCCTATGACACCTACACCAATTAGTGAGGAAGATAATGATGATGATCATGAAACTTCATATCAAGTTACTACTGAACCTCGTAGGTCAACCAGAGTAAGATCCGCACCAGAGTGGTACGGTAATCCTATTTTGGAGGTCATGTTACTTGACCATGACGAACGTACGAACTATGAGGAAGCGATGATGAGACCAGATTCTGCAAAATGGCTTGAAGCCATGAAATCTGAGATGGGATCCATGTATGAGAACAAAGTGTGGACTTTGGTTGACTTGCCCGATGATCGGCAAACCATCGAGAATAAATGGATCTTCAAGAAGAAGACTGACATTGACGGTAATGTTACTGTCTAAAAGCTCGACTTGTTGCAAAAGGTTTTCGACAAGTTCAAGGAGTTGACTATGATGAGACCTTCTCACCCATAGCGATGCTTAAGTCCGTTCGAATCATGTTAGCAATTGCCGCATTTTATGATTATGAAATTTGACAAATGGATGTAAAGACTACATTCTTGAATGGATTTCTGGAAGAAGAGTTGTATATGATGCAACCTGAAGGTTTTATCGATCCAAAGGGTACTAACAAAGTGTGCAAGCTCCATCGATCCATTCATGGACTCGTGCAAGCCTCTCGGAGTTGGAATAAATGTTTTGATAGTGTGATCAAAGCATATGGTTTTATACAACCTTTTGGAGAAGCCTGTATTTACAAGAAAGTGAGTGGGAGCTATGTAGCATTTCTAATATTATATGTGGATGACATATTGTTGATTGGAAATGATATAGAATTTCTGGATAGCATAAAAGGATATTTGAATAAGAGTTTTTCGATGAAAGACCTCGATGAAGCTGCTTATATATTAGGCATCAAGATTTATAGAGATAGATCAAGACGCTTAATTGGACTTTCACAAAGCACATACCTTGATAAAGTTTTGAAGAAGTTCAAAATGGATCAAGCTAAGAAAGGGTTCTTGCGAGTGTTACAAGGTATGAAGTTGAGTAAGACTCAATGCCCAACCACTTCAGAAGATAGAGAGAAAATGAGAAGTGTTCCCTATGCTTCAGCCATAGGCTCTATCATGTATGCAATGATGTGTACCAGACCTGATGTGTCCCTTGCTATTAGTTTAGCAGGGAGGTACCGAAGTAATCCAGGAGTGGACCACTGGACAGCGGTCAAGAACATCCTGAAATACCTGAAAAGGACTAAGGATATGTTTCTCGTTTGTGGAGGTGACAAAGAGCTCGTCGTAAATGGTTACATCGATGCAAACTTTGACACTGATCCGGACGATTCTAAATCGCAAACCGGATATGTGTTTATATTGAACGGTGGAGCTATCAGTTGGAGCAGTTCTAAACAAAGCGTCGTGGCGGGATCTACGTGTGAAGCAGAGTACATAGCTGCTTCGGAAGCAGCAAATGAAGGAGTCTGGATGAAAGATCTCATTTTATCTAGGTGTCATACCTAGTGCATCGGATCCAATGAAAATCTTTTGTGACAATACTGGTGCAATTGCCTTGGCAAAGGAATCCAGATTTTACAAAAGAACCAAGCACATCAAGAGACGCTTCAATTCCATTCGGGATTAAGTCCAGGTGGGAGACATAGAGATATGTAAGATACATACAGATCTGAATGTTGCAGACCCGCTGACTAAGCCTCTTCCACGAGCAAAACATGATCAACACCAAGACTCCATGGGTGTTAGAATCATTACTGTGTAATCTAGATTATTGACTCTAGTGCAAGTGGGAGACTGAAGGAAATATGCCCAGAGGCAATAATAAAGTTATTATTTATTTCCTTATTTCATGATAAATGTTTATTATTCATGCTAGAATTGTATTAACCAGAAACATAATATATGTGTGAATACATAGACAAACATAGTGTCACTAGTATGCCTCTACTTAACTAGCTCCTCGATCAAAGATGGCTAAGTTTCCTAGCCATAGACATGAGTTGTTATTCGATCAATGGGATCACATCATTAGAAGAATGATGTGATTGACTTGACTCATTTCATTAGCTTAGCACTTGATCATTTAAGTTTACTGCTATTGCTTTCTTCATGACTTATACATGTTCCTATGACTATGAGATTATGCACCTCCCGAATACCAGAGGAACACTTTGTGTGCTACCAAACGTCACAACGTAACTGGGTGATTATAAAGGTGCTCTACAGGTGTCTCCGATGGTGTTCGTGGAGTTGGCATAGATCAAGAATAGGATTTGTCACTCCAATTGTCGGAGAGGTATCTCTGTGCCCTCTCGGTAATGCACATCACTATAAGCCTTGCAAGCAATGTGACTAATGAGTTAGTTGCGGGATTTTGCATGACGGAATGAGTGAAGAGACTTGCCGGTAACGAGAATGAGCTAGGTATTAGGATACCGACGATCGAATCTCGGGCAAGTAACATACCGATGACAAAGGAAACAACGTATATTGTTATGCGGTTTGACCGATAAAGATCTTCGTAGAATATGTAGGAACCAATACGAGCATCCAGGTTCCGCTATTGGTTATTGACCGGAGACATGTCTCGGTCATGTCTACATAGTTCTCCAACCCGTAGGCTCCGCACGCTTAAAGTTCTGTGACGATCGATATTATGAGTTTATATGTTTTGATGTACCGAAGGTAGTTCGGAGTCCCGGATATGATCACGGACATGACGAGGAGTCTCAAAATGGTCGATACATAAAGATTGATATATTGGAAGTCTACATTTGGACATCGAAAGAGTTCCGGGTGAAATTGGGATTTTACTGGAGTGCCGGAGGGGTTACCGGAACCCCCCGGGGGTTAATGGGCCATATTGGGCCCTAGTGGAGAGAGAGAGGGTCCGGCCAGGGCAGGCCGCGCGCCCCCTCCCCCTCTAGTCCGAATTGGACTAGGAGAGGGGGGCGGCGCCGCCCTTACCTTCTCCTTCTCTCCCTTCCTTTCCCCCTCCTAGTAGGAGTAGGAAAGAGAGGAATCCTACTCCTACTAGGAGGAGGATTCCTCCTCCTGGCGCGCCCTCTAGGGCCGGCCGGCCTCCCCCCTTGCCCCTTTATATACGGGGCAGGGGGCACCTCTAGACACAGAAGTTGATCATTGATCTCTCCCAGCCGTGTGCGGTGCCCACCTCCAGCATAATCCACCTCGGTTATACTGTAGCGGTGCTTAGGCGAAGCCCTGCAACGGTAGCTTCTTCAACATCGTCACCACGCCATCGTGCTGACGAAACTCTTCCCCGAGCTCTACTGGATCGTGAGTTCGCGGGACGTCACCGAGCTGAACGTGTGCTGAGCGCCTAGGTGCCGTACGTTCGGTACTGAGGATAGGTCGATCGTGAAGACGTACGACTACATCAACCGCGTTGTCATAACGCTTCCGCTTAACGGTCTACGAGGGTACGTGAACGACACTCTTCCCTCTTGTTGCTATGCATCACCATGATCTTGCGTGTGCGTAGGATTTTTTTTGAAATTACTATGTTGCCCAACAATCAGCCCACCGTAGGCCGTCCGACCGAGCCGGGGCGCGGCGAGGTGCGGGAGATGGCTGGGATGGGGAGGGCAAAGACGGCCCAGCCGGAGAGGCCGGGAGGAGGGCGGGAGCGGGGCGAAGGCCGTCGGCGAGAGCGACTGAGGCGAGGGTGTCGCGGTCGCCAGAGGGGAGTCGCGCGAGGTCGCCCATCCTCTTTAGACCCCTACATACCCCAGAGAGTTTTGGCGGGGGGGGGGGGGGGGAGGAATCCATGGCGGGAGAGGTGCGGAGAGGAGCCGAAGGTGAATGACTACGACTATGGCCGGGGCAGCAGTTTATATAGAAATGATGGATGGTAGAGGTAAGGATGGGCGTCTCAGAAGTAGGCGCCTCGGCAACCGCATGTCATTAATGTAGGCAGCAGACAGACGGGCGGGCGGCTGTCGTGTCGTTTAAACGCGGAGCAGTCGCCTGCACCAGGAAGCGACGCGGGCGACACTTTCTCATCCGGCGCGCCGCTTCAATGCCAGCGCCAGTGAGCGGCCGCGTCCGCTTTGACCAGGTGTGAATGCGGGCATTGACGCTCTGAAGCGTGATGAGAACATCACTACTACTGTTACACCCACAACACCTGGTGCTACACATACTAGACCAATTACTAGAGCTCGTGCATGTTTGTAGCCGGATAGTCAAAGTCGACTCCACCAAGTCAATAGTTACCATCTCATCGAAAGATCAGGACCCTCGCCTCTATCAGAGCGGCGCTAACCGTTTGAGACAGAAAGTGCGCGTGGGCGAGGGAGGTGGTTTAGATGGGCCAGTGTGGTCAAAAGCAGGCTTAGATGTTGTTCGGACGCCTGCAAAGGCTCCTACATTTGTCTTTAATTTACGAGAGAAAATACGTCCGGACCAAGCCATAAACTGATACACGACCGCGTTTAATGGATTTCACTCTCCGGACGGAAGCAGGCGGTTCGAGGGGTGGAGATGCGTAAACAATGAAAATAACTACAGGAAAAGATAGACGTAACATGCATAAGCAGGAACATTCAATATTTTTCCCTTAAAATGCTAGTGCTACTACAAGGTCGCTGGACCAACTTTCTCTCCCTGGGAAATATGAGAAGCCGTGAACCCGCTGAACACCCCAGCTACAGCCAACGAACCTGCGAGAGCCTGCACAAGTTCCAAACTAGCAGTCATCGTGCTTGTCACATCCGCAGAAACTTGAATACACCCTGAGCACGAATGCACGACTGTTGCTACTAGGAGTACATCAACAACCACTCATGAATACGAAAGCATGATTGTAGTAGTAGGAGTAATAAAAGGTGGAAATAATGCGTTACCTAGAAAAGAATGGAAAGTCGATCGGGACCGAAGGAGGAAAAGCTGCATTCATCATGGATTCGAGAAAAATTTGCAAGTCGAGTCGATATCAGAAAAACCTTCTTTCCTCTTCTTTTTCGCCCGGTCTGATTTGGACTCGCTGAGAAAAAGCTCGACAAGGTCCACGTCTCGTCCGTGCGTATACAATGTATGTGCCAATCACATCCGTCAAGTCATGGTACCCGCGCAGTCTCTCGAATCTTGTGGCCATAATAGCAAGAGTATCTACAATCGGCCGCTCCATATCTGTCTCAAACGTCCAAACAAGTCTGGTTACTGCCTGGTCAAAAATTTGCCACGCAGCTGAACCTGGCAAACGGAGCCCAAATGTCCGAATATTCACCCATGTTTAGTTTATATGTAGGGCGGATACGATGAGGCCCGGACACGCCTGCTCATGTTCCGCTATGGCCTGCCACGACTCCTCAAATACTCCACCATCGGATGAAATCCTAGTCAAATTCCACACTCGACTGCTCCGCTTCAACTTCTGTCTTCTCCCCTTCGGTCCCCTTCCCTCCATTCCCATCCTCTTCCATCCACCATGGCCGGCTTCGGCAGCTCCTTCGACAATGAGTCCGGTGCCATCAACTGGGACGGGCTCTTGAAGGAGGACAGCTACGGCACCGGACGGCGAGGAGCTCGTGCACCGCATTTCCATCGAGCGGTCGCAGGTGAACACCGAAGGGAGCTCGACCTCCGCACTATCCCTGATGGCCCGGCGACACATTGTGTTCGAGCGTGGCGGCCCGTAGCGCTCCGCGCCTCTCTAGATCCACTGCCAGGCGCGCCACTCCCCTTCCCCTCCAACCCCAGCTCCTCTCAGTCAGCATCGGGGGCTCGTGCCCGGGCCGAGCCAGCAGATGAGGTTACCGGAATCAGAGGCCAAAGTCACACGCCGCGAGAGGCAAAGGGCGGGGGAGGTCGGCTCCTCCCGCATACGTGCGAGATCAACGCATGTCAACCAGGAGAAACAGCTCCTCCGTGATGTTCTCCATCGGTCGTTGACCACGGGGGTGACAGATGCGAAGGCGCTCCGGCTCGGCACCAAAGTGTCGAAGTGCCTCGTGAGGCAGAAGGAGATCATCGGGGCCAAGGCGTCGCGACACGTGAAGGAGCTCCAGCTCGGCACCGAAGTGTCAGAGTGCCTAATGATGAAGAAGGAGATCTCCAAGGCCAAGGTGTCGCGACACACGAAGGCGCTCCAGCTCTGCACCGAAGTGTCGGAGTGCCTCGTGAAGCAGAAGGAGATTGCCTAGGCCAAGGCGCCGTGACACGCCAAGGAGCTCCGGCTCGGCACCGAAGTGTCGGTGCCTCGTGATGCAGACGGGGATCCCCGGGGCCAAGGCGTCGCGACACACGAAGGAGCTCCAGCTCGGCACCGAAGTGTCGGAGTGCCTCATGATGCAAAAGGAGATCTCCAAGGCCAAGGAGTCGCGACACGCGAAGGCGCTCTGGCTCGGCACTGAAGTGTCGTTGTGCCTCGTGATGCAGAAGGAGATTGCCTAGGCCAATGCATCATGACATGCTAAGGAGCTCCGGCTCGGCACGGAAGTGTCGGAGTGTCTCGTGATGCAGAAAGAGATCGTCAAGGCCAAGGCGTCACGACACACGAAGGAGCATGCATGCACCGTCCGACGTCTCGCCGGCATCATCTCGTCATCGTCCAATAGCGGCACGACTAGCACGGACGACGACACACCTCCCGCCGTGAACGCCTACACGGAGGATTACTACCGTCCTTTCGGTGACCACAAAGGAAAAGGCCCGCCGAGGAAATGATCATGTTCATCACCCCGCTCCGCCAATCTAGTTTATTTTGTATCAAGTTTAACTGTTCAATGATGAATTATGTCACATGAACTCTCTTTTTGGGTGAGATTGTGCTATATATGTCTAGGTTTGATTGATGGTGTGTTGCTTATTTACATGGTTGCGTAGATTGTATGGATTTAAAAGCATGTGGGCGAGGATAAATGGGTGGTAACCGGTCACTGTCCGCGGACGTACAATGGCCCACGTTTGGCAATCCTGGTTGTAGACGCTCCAAGCAAGAAGCAATGATCAGTACTCGTCCGGATTTCAGCTTGCAACGCAAAAGAATCTATAGAACCTAACACTTGTAAAAGTTGCACAAAAGCATATCACCATACAATCTCTCCGGGCTTGTACTTGTAGCTAGGGCAAGCAAACTTACCATTTTTTTTTGCGGGTTGGCAGACAAACTTGCTCATCTTTGTGCTAGGGCAAACTTACTCATGTTTGAGCCACAGCAAAAGCAGTGCCAACCTCCCCCAGCAGATCTGACGAGAAGAGAGGAGCCTAGAATGCACTAGCCGCTGGCGCCCGAAGATTCCCGAGAGTCTTACATGCAAGGACAGGGCCATTTGCATGCAAGGACAACAATTTCGTGTTTCCCCGGGGACCCGCGCCTGCTCTCGGGACTGGATCGCACTGACAACGCACGAGCTCGGAGCGGTGCCTCCCCGCCCGCCGCTGACACCACACCACATGGCGTGTTGTGCAGCGAGCCCATGGACCGCGTCCATGCTCCATGGGGAAGGACGTGTGCGTGTGCGTGTGTGTGAGGCGCTTTCCAGGAGCGTCTGCCACGACCGGGCGGCGGTTGGCCACGTGACGGCGCCCACGAGCACCACGGAGCAGAGAGCGCCACTTGGGGAGGAGGAGCTGGGGCCCGCCCCGCCGTGGGACCGTGGGCCGTCGCGGCTCGCTGGGCTCGCTCCCGGCCGCGCCCGCGCCGGGCGCAGCGGACCGCGGGATCATTCGCGTTTCGCCCCTCGCGGTTCCTCGGAATTTCGGAATCGTTCGGAATCTATCTATCTATCTCGCGTGCCCGTGTCCACGGAATCGCTGGCGATCCCTCCCGGCGCCTGGCACTGTGGCACCGGCAGAGGCAGAGCGCGCGCGGCACACCGATCTTTGTGGGCAGAGCATTTTTGCGATTTTTGGAGTGGAAAATCGCAACTGTGTTCCTCCCTCCGTCCTCGCAGAAAAAGAGAGAAAGAAGTGCGGTCGATACCTCATTGGCCCATCGCGTCGCGTCCCTTCCTCCTCTTCGAGCCTCTCCCCGACCCCCATTCCCTTCCGCCCCACGCCTCCCCACCCCGCCGGCTATCCCCGGCGGCCATCTCGCCTGGCACCGGCAGGCTCTCTCCTCGGCGCTCCCGCACCTTCGGCGTGGACCCCAGCGGAACCACGTGGCCGCGTAACCCGCTATAAATCCCCCACCCCCGCCCGCCCACCCACCGCAGATCACACACAATTCACTCCAGCCCCCCTGCCACCGCACTCGAAAACCTCTCTCTTCCTCCCTCCAAGAGTAGAGTCTCCAGGAAAGAGAGAGAGGGAGAGATCGATCTTGCGTTGCCAGGATGTTCATCGAGAGCTTCCGCGTGGAGAGCCCGAACGTGCGGTACGGCGCGGGGGAGATCGAGTCGGAGTACCGCTACGACACGACGGAGCTGGTGCACGAGAGCCACGACGGCGCCTCCAAGTGGGTCGTCCGCCCCAAGTCCGTCAACTACCACTTCAAGACCAACACCACCGTCCCCAAGCTCGGGTCGGTAACCAACGCTCCCCTCCTCCCCTCTCCTCCCTCCATACGCGCGCGCAGTGCTTCTCTTTATCTTCTCTAAAATCTAATCTAATCCATTAGATTCTGTCGTGCCAAGACCAGTCACTCGGTCGCGGTGTTTCAGTAACTCAGCGCTTCTGTTAATTATCTCCTGATTTATTATGTAGTTAATTTAATTCGGTCCTGTCAAGATCAGTGCGACCTGTGTTCCATTCGGAACTTCGCCGGCCGTCGTTGGCGGCTGCTTGTGGGGCTAGGTCGTTCTCGGATCGCTGTCAGCCTCTAGTGTTGGATTCTGTTTTAGTTTTCGTTTCTTTTTGGTATTGTTTTCTTGCCAAGAGAGAAGAATCAATGGACCAGGAGCCAAACGAACGGTCTCATTTTCGACTTTTTGGGAGAATGCGATGCGTTCGTTGTCGTCTGCAAGATGCTGTTCGGTTTTGGATTATCGCTTACAGATCGGCTATCCGACCAAATTCATCTGCGTAACACGACATGCTTTCCCGGATCTACTAGTTTTTCGCCTGTCGCATGTGCACGTGAGCTCGTAATATTTAAGATTCAGAACAGACTACTCTGTAGTATTTTTTAGATGAGAATTCAGAACAGGGTTTTTGACTCCACCTGGTACAGCATAATAAGATGTCAGCCTTTTTCTTTTGAGAAAGGCCAGAGTATGTCAGCCTGACCAGGCATAATTTACTGCTACTCTGAATCCCATGCATTTGTTTGTTTCCCCAGGTTTTTTGATTTCCTCTTTGTTTTCATCTACATCTACCCGAGTACTACTACTAGAGATATTGGTTATTGCAATGCATGTTAGCTACGTGCAGTGTAGTATGTGCCACTTGTCAACAGAAGATGCTGATTATTTGTGGTAATCCTTTTAAGGCCTCTTTTGGTTCATAGTATAGGATTATCATAGGAATAGGAATCTTATAAGGAATGAGATGACATGTATCTCAAATCCTATGAGTAGGAATATGAAACAAGATGTCATTTGGTTGACATCAAAGGAATTTTTCCATTGAGTCTAGGCTCTTTTTTATTTTCCTATGAAATGTGAAGGATAGGAACCAATCCTATGTAGAAATAGGAATCCATTCCTATGAATCAAAGGACTCTAAAGGAAAAAAATCCTATAAGAATCCTATCCTCTAGAATTCCTATGAAATTCCTCTAAACCAAAGGAGGCCTAACTCTGTTTTTGGTGGTGCAGGGTGATGCTTGTGGGGTGGGGCGGCAACAATGGCTCCACACTCATGGCTGGGGTCATAGCCAACAGGGAGTAAGTTGTCGCCATCCACATCGATTCCGTTGATATAATCTTGAATTTTTCTGTTCTACAGCAGTGTCTCATTTGAGGCTGATGGCGAGTTTAATCAATTTAGGGGGATCTCATGGGCGACCAAGGACAAGGTGCAGCAGGCCAACTACTTTGGGTCCCTCACCCAGGCCTCCACCATCAGGGTCGGGAGCTACAACGGAGAGGAGATCTATGCGCCCTTCAAGAGCCTCCTGCCCATGGTAATACCAACATCAAAAAGATATTGCTATGTGAAAAACACTGCCTCCGGTTCCAATTTGATGCTGCATGTTCTGATTTAATGTTGGTTGAAGGGCAGCTAAGTCATGCAAAAAATGATGACAGTGAACCATTTTTATAGTAAAGAAAATTGTGGATATGTGCCATGATGTTGTCATTGTACCGGTCAAAATGCTGTGGGCTCTGTTGACTGTATATGTTCCAGACTTGCAGTTGGTTGCAGATCCTGTGCTGACGGTGTTAGAATGATTTTTCAGGTAAACCCAGATGACCTTGTGTTTGAGGGCTGGGACATTAGCAGCATGAACCTGGCTGATGCTATGACCAGGGCCAAGGTGCTGGACATTGACCTGCAGAAGCAGCTCAGGCCCTACATGGAGTCCATCGTGCCACTCCCCGGCATCTATGACCCGGACTTCATCGCTGCCAACCAGGGCTCCCGGGCTAACAATGTCATCAAGGGCACAAAGAAAGAGCAGATGGAGCAGATTATCAAAGACATAAGGTATACAGATATGCACGTATACAACTTGACATACTCTATATTCCAGCACTTAAGAGTAGAATAAAAAAAAAGTACTCTGAGTTTGGTGCGCGAGCACACATGATTGAATATGGATAATTCTCTATAACCACTGCGAATATGCTTAAAACAATAACACTGCATAATTCTCTACAGCCAGTGGCTTTTGTATGATTGGACAAATTCTCTATAGCCACTGGCTTTTGTATGATTGGTGGACTCCACAAAGGGTCGTTCTACTGAAATTAAATTTTAAGCTGAGTTACTCATCAAAATGTTACTCCAACAGTCCTTGTTAGTTTCGACATTCCATGCTGAAAACTTCATCAACTTTTAAATTTGCGCCCTCATATGGCTTAATGAAATAGGGAGTTCAAGGAGAAGAACAAGGTGGACAAGGTAGTGGTGCTTTGGACGGCAAACACTGAAAGGTACAGCAACGTCTCTGTTGGGCTTAATGACACGATGGAGAACCTCTTGGCGTCTGTGGACAAGAACGAGGCAGAGATATCTCCGTCAACACTGTATGCCATCGCCTGCGTCATGGAGGGTGTGCCATTCATCAACGGGAGCCCTCAGAACACCTTTGTGCCTGGTGTGTAGCTTGCTCTGCTGACTGTACTTGTATATAGTGTCTGGTTACAGGCTTATGCTAGTTTCTTTTGTGCAGGGCTGATCGATCTTGCTATTAAGAACAACTGCCTGATTGGTGGCGATGATTTCAAGAGTGGCCAGACCAAGATGAAATCTGTCTTGGTGGATTTCCTTGTTGGTGCTGGAATCAAGGTATCAATCAACTGTCAACTGAACCCTTGACTACTCTTCATGTACTTTATATAATGTAAAGACAGACATTTCTCTGTTATGGAAGCCTAAACATATGACAAGTTGTTTGATTTCTGTTCTTGTAGCCCACCTCAATTGTCAGCTACAACCATCTGGGGAACAACGATGGGATGAACCTATCTGCGCCGCAGACATTCCGTTCCAAGGAGATCTCCAAGAGTAACGTGGTGGATGACATGGTCTCGAGCAATGCTATCCTCTACGAGCCCGGGGAACATCCTGACCACGTCGTCGTGATCAAGGTCTGTCTTGATCTGTCTGTCACCTTCTACGGACACATTCACTGTTGGTGCAAAAACCTGGAATTATATACTGAAGCTTCACCGTTGTTTTGCAGTATGTGCCATACGTTGGAGACAGCAAGAGGGCCATGGACGAGTACACCTCGGAGATCTTCATGGGCGGCAAGAGCACCATCGTGCTGCACAACACCTGCGAGGATTCGCTCCTCGCCGCACCGATCATTCTTGATCTGGTGCTCCTGGCCGAGCTCAGCACCAGGATTCAGCTGAAGGCCGAGGGAGAGGTAAGAGTCTGACCAGATATGTTGCTAGTCTACTCTGCAGTGGAGATATACTTTGGGAGCCAAACTGAAGCCATCTTTATTCCACTTGCATCTGTGCAGGACAAGTTCCACTCCTTCCATCCGGTTGCCACCATCCTGAGCTACCTCACCAAGGCACCCCTTGTAAGAAACAACTGCCGACTGTCTACTCTGATTAACCTAGAAACAAATAAAGCAGATTAACTGACGTGCAACGGATTCCTCTGTTAACAGGTTCCTCCTGGCACGCCGGTGGTGAACGCCCTGGCGAAGCAGAGGGCCATGCTGGAGAACATCATGAGGGCGTGCGTCGGCCTGGCGCCCGAGAACAACATGATCCTGGAGTACAAGTGAGGAGCAGGGCCCAAGCTCGCGGGGCCGAGAGCGACCGTACGTACGTAGCAAGTGGCGAGGGGCGACGGGAGGGCAGGAGGAAGAAGAAGGCGAGATCGGCTGTGGAATTATTTGGCGGCTTGTCTTCGGTTTCCTTTGCGATTCTTTCTTTCCCTGGTTAAGTTTACCCTGGTGTGAGTGTGTGTGTGTGTCCTTGCGAGACTATTTCGGCTCTCTGTCTGGTCTCTGCGACTTGGTAGCTTCTCATGGACTCCATGGTGTTGGATGATGTGGAGGGAGGAGGGTGCGTGTTAGCTAAGTTAGTCCACTCCCCCTGTTCGTGTTTTGTAAGCTAATTAGTAGTATCTGTACTACTAGTATATGGAACTTTCAATCGGTTCACCGGCGAGTTGTGTGCTCTGCTTTTATCATGTCACCTCCGGGTCGTTCAGGGACGGCGAGCAGTACTGCTTCGAAGATGCAAGCGGAAAATCAAGTAACTAGCATAAAATTACCACAATTCATGCTTGGGATCCAGAAAACTACCACTTCTCCAAAAAACTATAGAACCATCACAAATTAGTCGGCTGTTTTAAAAGGCACTAGTGGTGGAATGGCTAGGTTTTAATGCCATTTATGACAAGGAGGGCCCATCTGTCAGGCCAACATCAGCCGCCGACTGATGGCGCGCCCGTTGTGACTGGGTCAAAATAACCCGAGCCGGCTCACTCTCACTAAGTTCTTCTCACTCGGTTCTCCTCTCCCGTGCTCTCTCAATGACACCGACCACCCCACTGCTAGTCACTGGTGCCCATGCCTTCATGGAAGGCGGGGAGGAGAGCACTGACGAGGAAATCAACATGGATGACGACTTTATGGACATCGAGTACTTTGTAAGTATTCTCTTCTTTGATTAGTTAGGGTTAGGGTTATTGGATTCGAGGATACTTTTGTTTTTCAATTTGTTTCATCGATTCCTTGATCTTGATACTAATAGAGGTAGGAGACCTCGGGCACCATTTCTGAGCCATTTACTGCGGTGCTGCTGTGGTGAGGTGCCCAAATGCATGTTGCACAAGCTTAGGTCGAAGAAGTGTGTTGCTCTTGAAAAATTTGATACTTTTTTTAAAAAAAAAGAGAGCACTCTCCTCAATTTTCATTATCAGAAACCACATGTATTTTTACAAGGACTAAAAGAGTAGCGACTGAAACGAAACTACATGATGACAACTAACAAGAAAACGATGCACTGACAGGACATGTTGCAGCATGAGTTAAGCTCATCCACCCCCGTCGAGCCGCAAAGAAGCATACCAGCCTAATGCTAGCCTCCCCCAGCAACACCCAGTTTAAACATGTCTAAAGGGAGACATAGATCCCCTGGGACTCCCACGACCCGGGATCTCCAAGAACAAATGGAACAAGTTTGATGATAAAAACGACCAAATAACACACTACGCAAAATATGAAGCGCCGAAGCCTAACAGAGCAACATCTGCATCGGAGAAAACCACGTAGACGCCCACTCAACCAACCACAATACTAAGAGTTGCCCTCCAACCCAGTGTTGCTCTAAAGACCACTCCAACCAGCACTTGAATTTTTCTTACGCCATCCACTATTAGCCTTTTTGCTTCTGGGTTCATCTGCAAAACAAGCCATTCATGAAGCATTTTGATGTTTAAGTTGATAGGAGTACAAAGATAAAAAAACTTGTTATTATAAAAAGACACCATTTCTCAATTTCCAAATTGTCCAAAAGATGGCTGAAATGCCAACAGCTACCAAGTTTCTCTCTTTTTTGTGGAAGTTTTTTTTATCTAGATGTTGAACATATCACTCACATTATCAGGAATGTTTTGTTGATCAAAAGTACATTTCATGGTATTCCAAAGTAGCTTGGCAATGGAACACCTAAAAAACAAATGGTCAATGCTTTGATCATGCAAGCAAATTGGGCATTTTTCTCTCCCATCCAGCCCCTTCTGAACAAATTATCTCTAATCAGAATACTGTTTCGAAGTACTAACCAAATAAAAACTTTGACCCTGGGAGGAATTTAGTTTTCCACATAAAGTTATGTGGATATTTCACCCCATTTTCAATCAATGTCTATAATAGGACTTGACAATGTATATCCCATTTTTGTTCACAGACCATTTGATCATGTCTCTGTTTTGATTCAGCACTACACTAGCACAACTTTCTTTTATGTGCTCCCATAATTCAAGAGAATCTCCATATAGAGTTCTCCTGAAGGAAACTAAATCAAGCTCTCTCCCTAGTATATCAGCTACAGATTTCTTTTTGTCAAAACAAAAGTTGTATAATCTAGGAAAATTGTCTTTTAAAGTTTTCTCTCCTATCCACCAATCTTCCCAATGTTGGAAATATGCCCTAGAGGCAATAATAAAGTGGTTATTATTATATTTTCGTGTTCATGATAATTGTCTATTGTTCATGCTATAATTGTATTAACCGGAAACCATAATACATGCGTGAATACATAGATCGTAATATCTCCCTAGTAAGCCTCTAGTTAACTAGCTCGTTGATCAATAGATGGTCATGGTTTCCTGACCATGGACATTGGATGTCGTTGATAACGGGATCACATCATTAGGAGAATGATGTGATGGACAAGACCCAATCCTAAGCGTAGCACAAGATCGTGTAGTTCATTTGCTAAAACTTTTCTAATGTCAAGTATCATTTCCTTAGACCATGAGATTGTGCAATCCCAGATACTGTAGGAATGCTTTGGGTGTACCAAACATCACATCGTAACTGGGTGGCTATAAAGGTGCACTACAAGTATCTCCGAAAGTGTCTGTTGGGTTGGCACGAATCGAGACTGGGATTTGTCACTCCGTATGACGGAGAGGTATCTTTGGGCCCACTCGGTAATGCATCATCATAACAAGCTCAATGTGACTAAGGAGTTGGTCACGGGATCATGCGTTACGGAACAAGTAAAGAGACTTGCCGGTAACGAGATTGAATGAGGTATGAGGATACCGATGATCGAATCTCGGGCAAGTAACATACCGATAGACAAAGGGAATTGCATACATGATTGATTGAATCCTCGACATCGTGGTCCATCCGATGAGATCATTGTGGAACATTTGGGAGCCAACATGGGTATCCAGATCCCGTTGTTGGTTATTGGCCGGAGAGATGTCTCGGTCATGTCTGCATGGTTCCCGAACCCGTAGGGTCTACACACTTAAGGTTCGGTGACACTAGAGTTGTTATGGGAAATAGTATGTGGTTTCTGAAGGTTGTTCGGAGTCTTGGATGCGATCCCGAATGTCATGAGGAGTTCCGAAATGGTCCGGAGGTGAAGAATTATATATGGGAAGTCCTGTTTCAGTCGCCGGAATAATTTTGGGGTTATCGGTATTGTACCGGGACCACCGGAAGGTGTCCGGGGGTCCACCGGGTGGGGCCACCTGCCCCGGTGGGCCAAGTGGGCTGACAAGGGAGGGAACTAGCCCCTGGTGGGCTGGTGCGCCCCCAAGGTGCCCTAGGCGCCTAGGGTTAGAAACCATAAGGGGTGGGGGCACCTCCCACCTGACTTGGGGGGGGGGCAAGTCCCCCCCTTGCCCCCCTTGTAGATGGGCTCTAGGGGGCCGCCCCTCTCTCCTCTTCCCCCTATGAACAGTGGGGGTGGGAGGGCTGCCATACCCTTCCCCTGGCACAGCCTTCCCCCTCTCCAACACCTCCTCCTCCTCCGTAGTGCTTGGCGAAGCCCTGCCAAAGAACTGCAAGCTCCACCACCACGCCGTCGTGCTACCGGAGCTCTCCCTCAACTTCTCCTCTCCCCTTGTTGGATTAAGAAGGAGGAGACGTCCCCGGGCTGTGTGTGTTGAACGCGGAGGCGCCGTCCGTTCAGCGCTGGATCGGATCTTCCGCGATTTGAATCGCCACGAGTACGACTCCATCATCCGCGTTCCTTGCAACGCTTCCACTTAGCGATCTTAAAGGGTATGAAGATGCACTCCCTCTCTCTCGTTGCTAGCATCTCCTAGATTAATCTTGGTGACACGTAGGGAAATTTTGAATTATTGCTACATTCCCCAACAGTGGTATCAGAGCTCGGTCTATGCATAGATTCTATGCACGAGTAGAACACAAAGTAGTTGTGGGCGATGATTTGTTCAATTTGCTTACTGTTACTAGTCTTATCTTGATTCGGCGGAATTGTGGGATGAAGCGGCCCAGACCAACCTTACACGTGCACTTACGTGAGACTGGTTCCACCGACTGACATGCACTTCATGCATAAGGTGGCTAGCGGGTGTCTGTCTCTCCCACTTTAGTCGGATCGGATTCAATGAAAAGGGTCCTTATGAAGGGTAAATAGCAATTGGCATATCACCGATGTGGCTTTTTGCGTAGGTAAGAAATGTTCTTGCTAGAAACCCATAGTAGCCATGTAAAACATGCAAACAACAATTAGAGGACGTCTAACTTGTTTTTGTAGGGTATGCTATCTGATGTGATATGGCCAAAAGGATGTGATGAATGATATATGTGACGTATGAGATTGATCATGTTCTTGTAATAGGAATCATGACTTGCATGTCGATGAGTATGACAACCGGCAGGAGCCATAGGAATTGTCTTAATTTATTGTATGACCCGCACGTCAATGAAAACGCCATGTAATGCTTTACTTTATTGCTAACTGTTAGCCATAGTAGTAGAAGTAATAGTTGGCGAGACAACTTCATGAAGACACGATGATGGAGATCATGGTGTCATGCCGGTGACGATGGTGATCATGCCGCGCCCCGAAGATGGAGATCAAAGGCGCAAGATGATATTGGCCATGTCATGTCACTTTATGATTTGCATGTGATGTTTGTCATGTTTACATCTTATTTGCTTAGAACGACGATAGCATAAATAAGATGATCCCTCACTAAAATTTCAAGAAAAGTGTTCCCCCTAACTGTGCACCGTTGCGAAGGTTCGTTGTTTCGAAGCACCACGTGATGATCGGGTGTGATAGATTCTAACGTTCGCATACAACGGGTGTGAGCCAGATTTACACATGCAAAACACTTAGGTTGACTTGACGAGCCTAGCATGTACAGACATGGCCTCGGAACACGAGAGACCGAAAGGTCGAACATGAGTCATATAATAGATACGATCAACATGGAGATGTTCACCGTTGATGACGAGTCGTTCTCACGTGGTGATCGGACACAGCCTAGTCGATTCGGATCATGTATCACTTAGATGACTAGAGGGATGTCTATCTGAGTGGGAGTTCATTAATAATTTGATTAGATGGACTTAATTATCATGAACTTATCTAAAATGTCTTTACAATATGTCTTGTAGATCAAATGGCCCACGCTAATGTTGCTCTCAACTTCAACTCGTTCCTAGAGAAAACCAAGCTGAAAGACGATGGTAGCAACTATAAGGATTGGGTCCGTAACTTGAGGATCATCCTCATAGCTGCCAAGAAAGCATATGTCCTTGAAGCACCGCTAGGTGACACACCCATTTTCCCAGCAACTCAAGACATTATGAACGCCTGGCAGTCGTGTAGTGATGATTACTCCCTGGTTCAGTGTGGCATGCTTTACAGCTTAGAACCGGGGCTCCAAAAGCGTTTTGAGCAGCACGGAGCATATGAGATGTTCCAAGAGCTGAAAATGGTTTTCCAAGCTTATGCCCGGGTCGAGAGATATGAAGTCTCTGACAAGTTCTACAGTTGTAAAATGGAGGAAACAGTTCTATCAACATATACTCAAAATGTCTGGGTTGCACAACCGCTTGTCTCAGCTGGGAGTTAATCTTCCAGATGACTCGGTCATTGACAAGATCCTCGAGTCGCTTCCACCTAGCTACAAGAGCTTTGTGATGAACTACAATATGCAAGGGATGGAGAAGTCCATTCCTGAGTTATATTCAATGCTGAAATCAGCGAAGGTGGAAATCAAAAAGGAACATCAAGTGTTGATGGTGAATAAAACCACTAGTTTCAAGAAAGGCAAGGGTAAGAAGAACTTCAAGAAGGACGACAAGGGAGTTGCCGCGCCCGTTAAATCAGTTGCCGAGAAGAAGCCAAATAATGGACCCAAGCCTGAGACTCGGTGCTTTTATTGCAAGGGAAATGGTCACTGGAAGCGGAACAAACCCAAGTACTTAGCGGATAAGAAGGCCGGCAACGCCAAAGGTATATGTGATATACATGTTATTGATGTGTACCTTACCAGCGCTCGTAGTAGCTCCTGGGTATTTGATACCGGTGCGGTTGCTCATATTTGTAACTCAAAACAGGAGCTGCGGAATAAGCGGAGACTGGCGAAGGATGAGGTGACGACACGCGTCAGGAATGGTTCCAAGGTCGATGTGATTGTCGTCGGCACGCTACCTCTACATTTACCTACGGGATTAGTTTTAAACCTCAATAATTGTTATTTAGTGCCAGCTTTGAGCATGAACATTGTGTCTAGATCTCGTTTAATGCGATATGGCTACTCATTTAAATATGAGAATAATGGTTGTTCCATTTATATGAGAGATATGTTTTATGGTCATGCTCCGCTGGTCAATGGTTTATTTTTGTTTAATCTCGAGCGTGATGTTACACATATTCATAGTGTGAATGCCAAAAGGTGTAAGGTTGATAATGATAGTCCCACATATTTGTGGCACTGTCGCCTTGGTCACATTGGTGTCAAATGCATGAAGAAACTCCATGCAGATGGACTTTTGGAGTCTTTCGATTATGAATCATTTGACACGTGCGAACCATGCCTCATGGGCAAAATGACCAAGACTCCGTTCTCCGGAACAATGGAGCGAGCAACCAACTTATTGGAAATCATACACTAATGTGTGCGGTCCAATGAGCGTTGCGGCTCGCGGTGGCTATCGTTATGGTCTCACCCTCACTGATGACTTAAGTAGATATGGGTATGTCTACTTAATGAAACACAAGTCTGAGACCTTTCAAAAGTTCAAGGAATTTCAGAGTGAGGTAGAGAATCAACATGACAGGAAAATAAAGTTCTTACGATTAGATCATGGAGGAGAATACTTGAGTCACGAGTTTGGCACGCATCTAAGGAAATGTGGAATTGTTTCACAACTCACGCCGCCTGGAACACCTCAACGAAATGGTGTGTCCGAACGTCGTAATCGCACTCTATTGGATATGGTGTGATCTATGATGTCTCTTACCGATCTACCGCTATCATTTTGGGGTTATGCTTTAGAGACTACCGCATTCACTTTAAATAGGGCTCCGTCAAAATCCGTTAAGACGACACCGTATGAATTATGGTTTGGAAAGAAACCTAAGCTGTCGTTTCTGAAAGTTTGGGGATGTGATGCTTATGTCAAGAAACTTCAACCTGAAGAGCTCTAACCCAAGTCGGCAAAATGCGTCTTCATAGGATACCCTAAGGAAACTATTGGGTATACCTTCTACCTCAGATCCGAAGGCAAGATCTTTGTTGCCAAGAATGGATCCTTTCTAGAGAAAGAGTTTCTCTCGAAAGAAGTAAGTGGGAGGAAAGTAGAACTTCAAGAGGTACTACCTCTTGAACTGGAGAGTAGCGCGACTCAGGAAGATGTTTCTGTGGTGCTGATGACCCAAAAGTATAGGGGATCACAACAGCTTTCGAGGGTAGAGTATTCAACCCAAATTTATTGATTCGACACAAGGGGAGCCAAAGAATATTCTCAAGTATTAGCAGCTGAGTTGTTAATTCAACCACACCTAGAAACTTAGTATCTGCAGCAGAGTGTTTAGTAGCAAAGTACTATGATTGTGATGGTAGCGGTAACAAAAGAGTAACGAAAGCAAAGTAATGTTTTTGGTATTTTGTAGTGATTGCAACAATAGCAACGGGAAAGTAAATAAGCATAAACCAGTATATGGAAATCTCGTAGGCATCGGATCAATGATAGATAATTATGCCGGATGCGGTTCATCATGTAACAGTCATAACATAGGGTGACACAGAACTAGCTCCAATTCGTCAATGTAATGTAGGCGTGTATTCCGAATATAGTCATATGTGCTTATGGAAAAGAACTTGCATGACATCTTTTGTCCTACCCTCCCGTGGCAGCGGGGTCCTAATGGAAACTAAGGGATATTAAGGCCTCCTTTTAATAGAGAACCGGAACAAAGCATTAGCACATAGTGAATACATGAACTCCTCAAACTACGGTCATCACCGGTAAGTATCCCGATTATTGTCACTTCGGGGTTAACGGATCATAACACATAATAGGTGACTATAGACTTGCAAGATAGGATCAAGAACTCTCATATATTGATGAAAACATAATAGGTTCAGATCTGAAATCATGGCACTCGGGCCCTAGTGACAAGCATTAAGCATAGAAAAGTCATAGCAACATCAATCTCAGAACATAGTGGATACTAGGGATCAAACCCTAACAAAACTAACTTGATTACATGATAAATCTAATCCAACCCATCACCGTCCAGCAAGCCTGCGATGGAATTACTCACGCACGATGGTGAGCATCATGAAATTGGTGATGAAGGATGGTTGATGATGACGACGGCGACGAATCCCCCTCTCCGGAGCCCCGAACGGACTCTAGATCAGCCCTCCCGAGAGGTTTTAGGTCTTGGCGATGGCTCCGTATCGTAAAACGCGATGATTTCTTCTCTCCTATTTTTTTCTCCCCGAAAGCAGTTATATAGAGTTGGAGTTGGAGTCGGGAGGTCTCCAGGGGGGCCACGAGGTAGGGGGCACGCCCTTAGGGGGGCGCCCCCACCCTCGTGGCAAGGGTGTGGCCCCCCTAGTCTTCATCTTTGGCGAGGATTTCTTATTATTTATTGTAAGATATTCCGTGGAGTTTCAGGTCATTCCGAGAACTTTTGTTTTCTACACATAAAACAACATCATGGTAATTCTGCTGAAAACAGCGTTAGTCTGGGTTAGTTCCATTCAAATCATACAAGTTAGAGTCCAAAACAAGGGCAAAAGTGTTTGGAAAAGTAGATACGACGGAGACGTATCAACTCCCCCATGCTTAAACCCTTGCTTGTCCTCAAGCAATTCAGTTGACAAACTGAAAGAAATAAAGAAAAACTTTTACAAACTCTGCTTGCTCTTGTTGTTGTAAATATGTCAAGCTAGCATTCAAGTTTTCAACAAAGATTATAACTAACCACATTTGCAATAATCCTCAGGTCTCATGATTACCCATATCAATAGCATAATCAACTAGCAAGCCATAATAATAAATCTCAGATGACAACACTTTCTCAAAACAATCATAATATGATATAACAAGATGGTATCTCGCTAGCCCTTTCTAAGACCGCAAAACATAAATGCAGAGCACCTTTAAAGATCAAGGACTGACTAGACATTGTAATTCATGGTAAAAGAGATCCAGTCATAGTCACACCCAATATAAATTAACAATAATGAATGCAAATGACAACGGTGCTCTCCAACTGGTGCTTTTAATAAGAGGGTCATGACTCAACATAAAAGTAAATAGATAGGCCCTTCGTAGAGGGAAGCAGGGATTTGTAGAGGTGCCAGAGCTCGGTTTTGAAATAGAGGTGAATAATATTTTGAGCGGTATACTTACATTGTCAACATAACAACCAAGAGATGGCGATATCTTCCATGCTACACACATTATAGGCGGTTCCCAAACATAATGGTAAAGTTTATACCCCCCCCCCCTCCACCAACAAACATCAATCCATGGCTTGCTCGAAACAACGAGTGCCTCCAACATACATCAGGTCCCAGGGGGAGTTTTTTTAGCAATTATTTTGATTTAGTTTGCATAAAGCATGGGACTGGGCATCCCGGTGACCAGCCATTTATCTCGTGAGTGAGAAGCGGAGTCCACTCCTCTTGAGAATAACCCGCCTAACATGGAAGATACAGACAGCCCTAGTTGATACATGAGCTATTCGAGCATACAAAACAAGATGATTATTTGAAGGTTTAGAGTTTGGCACATACAAATTTACTTGGAACGGCAGGTAGATACCGCATATAGGAAGGTATAGTGGACTCATCTGGAATAACTTTGGGGTTTAAGGAATTGGATGCACAAGCAATATTCCCTCTTAGAGCATTACTAGTAGAACCCTCAAACCCTCAAATCCTTAAAGCAGTTTTAAGGGTTGAGAAGTGCCACCTTTTGACACTTTTAAGGGTTGAAAAACAGGGGCAAATACTAGAACCCTCAAACCCAAACCTTAAATAGGTTGCCATTTTCTCGAACACCTCCTGCGCGGTAGGAGGAGGTTCGGCCACGGCGACGAATGGAGGTTCGGCGACAGAGGCGGACGGGGGCGCAGGCTTCTTCCGCACCACGGGCTTCTTCCGCGGCATCTTCGTGGACAGGGCGACCTTGGATGGCGCCTTCGGCCGGCTCTTCTTGGTGGCCGGGGCGGGAGCCGGGGAGGCGGCGGGGGCGGGGGCGGGCGTCGGGGCGGTGACGGTGGCCGGGGCGGGAGCCGGGGAGGCGGGAGGAGGAGGTGCGAGGCCCGCCCGCCTCCGCTTGGCCCCGACGTGGGTCGCCGCCACCACGTCAGCCACGGTCGGATGGGCGGGGGCGGGGGCGAGCGCTGGGGCGGGCGGGGGCATGACAGCGGCGGGGCCCTCCATGGCCGGCGCGGCAGGAGGCGGCGGGAGGAGGAGGAAGTTTCCTCCCGCGCGAGAGAGGAGGAGGAGTGCGGGTTGGGGGAGATTTCCCTCTCAACCCCTACTTCTACAGGTTGCAAACTGGTTTGAGGGTTGGACCTCTAAATTTTTTTACGGGTTTGAGGGTTTAGAGGTCTAGTCTATGGCATTTTTTCGGCGAAAACTGTAAAAAAAAGCGGTTATTTTTAGGGGTTTGAGGGCTCTACTAGACTTGATCTTAGTACAGGTGAAGGCTAGCAAAAGACTAGGAAGCGACAACCTAGAGAGCGACAACAACCATGTACATGCATTAAAATTAATAAACATTGGATGCAAGCATGAGTAGGATATAATCCACCATGAACATAAATATCGTGAAGGCTATGTTGATTTGTTTCAACTACATGTGTGAACATGTGACAAGTCAAGTCACTTAAATCATTCAGAGGAGGATACCACCCTATCATACCGCATCATAACCATTTTAATAGCATGTTGGAACGCAAGGTAAACCATTATAACTCATGCTAATCAAGCATGGCACAGGCAACTATGATCTCTAATTGTCATTGCAAACATGTTTATTCATAACAAGCTGAATCAAGAATGATGAACTCATCATATTTACAAAAAAAAGAGGTCGAGTTCATACCAACTTTTCTTATCTTAGTTAGTCCATCATATATCATCATAATTGCCTTTCACTTGCACGACTGAACGATGTGAATAATAATAAGAGGGCACGTGCATTTGACTAGGCTGGAACCTGCAAGCATTCAATAAACAGGAGAAGACAAAGCAATATAGGCTCTTTTGTCAGATAAACAATAATGCATATAAGAGCCATTTCAACAATTTAATCATGGTCTTCTCCTACTGACCCCCAAAGAAAGAAAAGAAATAAAACTATTTACACGGGAAAGCTCCCAACAAGCAAAAGAAGAAAATGAAATATTTTTGGGTTTTCTTTTTGATTACTACTACAAGCATGGAAAGTAAACTAATTAAAAGCTACAACTAATTTTTTTGGTTTTCTTAAGGTTTATTAAACACACAAGAAGAAAACATAAAAGGAAATAAACTAGCATGGATGATACAATGAAAAAGTATGAGCACCGACATCTAGCAATGAGTGTGTGTGAACATAAATGTAATGTCGGTGAGAAATACGTACTCCCCCAAGCTTAGGCTTTTGGCCTAGTCTATGGCCACGACTGCCCTAGATGATATACATAATAATAGTTGTTGGGGTCGTACTGTGATGCTGCAGCTATCGCCTGCTGAGCTACAGCGTGGCGACGAGCAGCCTCTTCTCTCCTCTCGTACTCATCTGCCTCCTCTCTGGTAATAGTATATCCTCCTCTTGCCTGATAATCAAAGAAAGCAGGAGCAGGGAGAGTAATACGGACAGCACGGTGTCTGTCAAAGATTAGTCGGTACTGGAGAGGTGATTCGTTCCTCTCAACAAAATGGTGGGAAACCATAGAATCAAAATCTAAATAAGCAGGAGGCAACTCCATGTCTCCTTCACGAACGTCTATCTCAAGAAATTTAGCTAAGCGGGTTGCATAAATTCCTCCAAAGAAATCTCCATTATATCTATTATGATGCAACCTACGAGCTACAATGGCTCCCATATGATAAGATTGGTCTCCTAACACATCACTCCTGAGAATGCTAAGGTCAGGGACACACATGTGACATGCTTCATCCTTAGCATTTAGGCACCTACCTATGAAGAGAGCAAAATAATGTATAGCAGGAAAGTGAATGCTCCCTATGGTAGCTTGCGTTATATCTCTAGATTCCCCTACAGTTATACTAGCAAGAAAGTTTCTAAATTCAGATATAGGGGGATCCCTAACACTACCCCATTGTGGAAGTTTGCAAGCAAAAGTGAAATCCTCTAAGTCCATGGTATAAGATTTGTCATAAAGATCAAACATGACTGAAGGAGAATTACGCGAAGATGAATACTCAAACCTCCTCACAAAAGAGCTTGTGAGATCATGATACTGGGGGCATTTGTCTGCCTCAAAGTCCTCAAGACCGGCATTACGCAAATATGCGTTAAATTCTTCTTTAATTCCCGCTCGATCCATAAAATTTTCAGAAGGCCACTCACAAGGACGCACTGGAGCGTCTCTTGGTGGCTCTTCGTCAGCATCACGCATTGCAAGCCTGGGTCCTTGCTTCCTTGAAGAACCACCTTGGAACATTTTCCTAAGCATATTTCTTCCTCTGAAAAATTCTGAAAGTATTTAGTAACTTCAAAATAAAAGTAAACCAAACTCAATAATATTGATAGAAACTACTCCTACAAGTGCCTAGGGCCTATATCATGCATCAAAACTACTTTTGACCATATAAATTTGACATACAAGCTCAAGAACTGGGTCACCTAAGCAGCAAAAATTTGCAATGAATAAAGCACTAGAACAAAAACTAATTGGACCAATGGAGGAGTCACATACCAAGGAACAATCTCCCCAAGCAGTTTTGTGAGAGGTGCTTTGAGCAAGGAGATCGAAAATGGTAGCAAAGAGGGCCGGAACTCGTGCTTGAGTTGTTCGTGTTTGTGGGAGGAAGAAGAAGAGGATGGGTGCAGGAATAAGTGGAGGAGGGCCACCGTGGGCCCACGAGGCAGGGGGCGCACCCTCCACCCTCGTGGCAAGGTGGTTGGCCCCCCTGGTGTGTTCTCAGTTCCATAAATCCTCAAATATTCTAGAAAAAATCATATTTAAATTTTAGGGCATTTGGAGAACTTTTATTTTCGAGTATTTTTATATTGCACGGATAATCAGATAACAGACAGAAAAATATTTATTTTACTTTATTTAATATAAATAACAAAAAGTAAAAGTGGGGTATAGAAGGTTGTGCCTTCTAGTTTCATCCATCTCATGATCATCAAAAGGAATCCACTAACAAGGTTGATCAAGTCTTGTTAACGAACTTATTCCGAATAACATGGAACCGGAGAAATTTTGAATAACACTATGTTACCTCAACGGGGATATGCACATCCCCAATAATAAGAATATCATATTTCTTCTTGACAGTAGGAAGAGGAAATTCAAAACCTCCAAATATAATCGATGGGATTTTTCCAATAGAATTGATACTATGAACTTGAGGTTGTTTCCTCGGAAAGTGTACCGTATGCTCATTACCATTAACATGAAAAGTGACATTGCCTTTAGTGTAATCAATAACAGCCCCTGCAGTATTCAAAAAGGGTCTTCCAAGAATAATAGACATACTATCATCCTCGGGAATATCAAGAATAACAAAGTCCATTAGTAACGTTTGCAACTACAACAGGCACATCCTCACAAATACCGACATGTATAGCAGTTGATTTATCAGCCATTTGCAAAGATATTTCAGTAGGTGTCAACTTATTCAAATCAAGTCTACGATATAAAGAGAGAGCCATAACACTAACACCGGCTCCAAGATCACATAAAGCAGTTTTAACATAGTTTCTTTTAATGGAGCATGGTATAGTAGGTACTCCTGGATCTCCAAGTTTCTTTAGTATTCCACCCTTAAAAGTATAATTAGCAAGCATGGTGGAAATTTCAGCTTCTGGTATATTTCTTTTATTGGTAATAATATCTTTCATGTACTTAGCATAAGGAATCATTTTGAGCATATCAGTTAATCGCATACGCAAAAAGATAGGTCTAATCATTTTAGCAAAGCGCTCAAAATCCTCATCATCCTTTTTCTTGGATGGTTTGGGAGGAAAAGGCATGTGTTTCTGAACCCAAGGCTCTCTTTCTTTACCATGTTTCCTTGCAACAAAGTCTTTCTTATCATAACATTGATTCTTTGATTGTGGGTTATCAAGATCAACAGCGGGTTCAATTTCTACATCATTATCATTACTAGGTTGAGCATCATTATGAACATCATCATTAACCTTTTTATTAGGTTCATGTTCATTGCCATATTGTGTTTTAGTATCAGACATAGAGATATCATTTGGATTATCAGGTGGTTCAGCAATAGGTTCACTAGAAGTTTGCACAGTTCTATCATTTTTCTTTTTCTTCTTTCTAGAAGAACTAGGTGCATCAATTTTATTTCTCTGAGAATCTTGCTCAATTCTCTTAGGGTGGCCTTCAGGATACAAAGGTTCCTGAGTCATTCTACCAGTTCTAGTAGCCACTTTAACAGCATAATCATTTTTATTACTATTCATCTCATTGAGAAATTCCTTTTGAGCTTTAAGTACTTGTTCTACTTGAGTGGTGACCATAGAAGCATGTTTACTAATAAGTTTAAGTTCACCTTTGACATTAGCCATATAATCACCCAAGTGTCCAAGCATATTTGAATTGTATTTTAATTGTCTACCAAAATAAGCATTAAAGTCTTCTTGCTTAGACATAAATTTATCAAACTCATCTAAGCATGGGCTAGCAATTTTAGTAAATGGGATTTCAGCTTTATCATATCTATAGAGAGAATTTACCTTTACTACCTGTGTCGGGTTATCAAGGTCTGGAGGTTCTTCAATAAATAAAGGATCAAGATAATATGTTTCTTCAATAGGCGGTAAATTAAGACCATGTATTTCTTCAATAGGAGGTAAATTCTTAACATCTTCATCTTTAATACCTTTTTCTTTCATAGATTTCTTTGCCTCTTGCATATCTTTGGGACTGAGAAATAGAATACCTCTCTTCTTCGGAGTTGGTTTAGGAATAGGATCATTAATTGGAGCAGGAGCTGGCTCAGGAGGTGCCCAATTATTTTCATTTGTCAACATATTATTCAATAAGATTTCAGCTTCATCCGGCGTTCTTTCCCTGAAAAGAGAACCAGCACAACTATCCAGGTAATCTCTGGAAGCATCGGTTAGTCCATTATAAAAGATATCAAGTATTTCATTTTTCTTAAGAGGATGATCAGGCAAAGCATTAAGTAACTTGAGAAGCCTCCCCCAAGCTTGTGGGAGACTCTCTTCTTTAATTTGCACAAAGTTGTATATTTCCTTTAAAACAACTTGTTTCTTATGAGCAGGGAAATATTTAGAAGAGAAGTAGTAAATCATATCCTGGGGACTATGCACACAGCAAGGATCAAGAGAATTAAACCATATCTTAGCATCACCCTTTAATGAGAACGGAAATATTTTAAGGATATAAAAGTAGCGAGATCTCTCATCATTAGTGAACAGGGTGGCTATATCATTTAATTTAGTAAGATGTGCCACAACAGCTTCAGATTCATAGCCATGAAAAGGATCAGATTCAACCAAAGTAATTATATCAGGATCAACATAGAATTCATAATCCTTATCAGTAACACAGATAGGTGAAGTAGCAAAAGCAGGGTTAGGTCTCATCCTAGCATTTAGAGATTGCTTATTCCATTTAGCTAATAACCTTTTGAGTTCATATCTATCTTCGCAAGCTAAAATAGCTAAAGAAGCTTCTTGATCAAATAAATAACCCTCAGGAATAACAAGTGATTATTCATCATCACTTTCATCATTATAATCAGATTCAATATTTTCAATCTCTCTAGCCCTAGCAAGTCGTTCCTCGAGAAAATCACCAAGTGGCACAGTAGTATCAAGCATAGAAGTAGTTTCATCATAAGTATCATGTATAGCAGAAGTAGCATCATCAATAACATGCGACAAATCAGAACGAATAGCAGAAGCAGGTTTAGGTGTCGCAAGCTTACTCATAACAGAAGGTGAATCAAGTGCAGAGCTAGATGGCAGTTCCTTACCTCCCCTCGTAGTTGAGGGATAAATTGTTGCCTTAGCGTCTTTCAAATTCTTCATAGTGTCCAGCAGATATAAATCCCAAGTGACTCAAAGAATAGAGCTATGCTCCCCGGCAATGGTGCCAGAAATTAGTCTTGATGACCCACAAGTATAGGGGATCGCAACAGCTTTAGAGGGTAGAGTATTCAACCCAAATTTATTGATTCGACACAAGGGGAGCCAAAGAATATTCTCAAGTATTAGCAGTTGAGTTGTCAATTCAACCACACCTGGAAACTTAGTATCTGTAGCAGAGTGTTTAGTAGCAAAGTAATATGATAGTGATGGTAACGGTAACAAAAGAGTAATGAAAGCAAAGTAATGTTTTTGGTATTTTGTAGTGATTATAATAATAGCTGCGGGAAAGTAAATAAGCGTAAACCAGTATATGGAAAGCTCATAGGCATCGGATCAATGATGGATAATTATGCCGGATGCGGTTCATCATGTAACAGTCATAACATAGGGTGACGCAGAACTAGCTCCAATTCGTCAATGTAATGTAGGCATGTATTTCGAATATAGTCATACGTGCTTATGGAAAAGAACTTGCATGACATCTTTTGTCCTACTCTCCCGTGGCAGCGGGGTACTAATGGAAACTAAGGGATATTAAGGCCTCCTTTTAATAGAGAACCGGAACAAAGCATTAGCACGTAGTGAATACATGAACTCCTCAAACTACGACCATCACCGATAATTATCCCGATTATTGTCACTTCGGGGTTAACGGATCATAACACATAATAGGTGACTATAGACTTGCAAGATAGGATCAAGAACTCTCATATATTGATGAAAACATAATAGGCTCAGATCTGAAATCATGGCACTCGGGCCCTAGTGACAAGCATTAAGCATAGCAAAGTCATAGCAACATCAATCTCAGAACATAGTGGATACTAGGGATCAAACCCTAACAAAACTAACTTGATTACTTGATAAATCTCATCCAACCCATCACCGTGCAGCAAGCCTATGATGGAATTACTCACGCACGGCGGTGAGCATCATGAAATTGGTGATGGAGGATGGTTGATGATGACGACGGCGACGAATCGCCCTCTCCGGAGCCCCGAACGGACTCCAGATCAGCCCTCTCGAGAGGTTTTAGGGCTTGGCGGCGGCTCCGTATCGTAAAACGCGGTGATTTCTTCTCTCCTATTTTTTTCCTCCCCGAAAGCAGTTGTATAGAGTTGGAGTTGGAGTCGGGAGGTCTCCAGGGGGCCCACGAGGTAGGGGGCGCGCCCTAGGGGGGGCGCCCCCACCCTAGTGGCAAGGGTGTGGGCCCCCTAGTCTTCATCTTTGGCGAGGATTTTTTATTATTTATTGTAAGATATTCCGTGGAGTTTCAGGTCATTCCGAGAATTTTGTTTTCTGCACATAATACAACATCATGGTAATTCTGCTGAAAACATCGTCAGTCCGGGTTAGTTCCATTCAAATCATACAAGTTAGAGTCCAAAACATGGGCAAAAGTGTTTGGAAAAGTAGATACGACGGATACGTATCAGGTGCCTGCACCGAATAGAGAGGAAGTTAATGATGCTGATCATGAGACTTCGGAGCAAGCTACTGAACTTTGTAGGTCCACGAGGACACGTTCCGCACCAGAGTGGTACGGCAACCTTGTCCTAGAAATCATGTTGTTAGACAATGGTGAACCTTCGAACTATGAAGAAGCGATGGCGGGTCCGGATTCCAACAAATGGCTTGAGGCCATGAAATCCGAGATAAGATCCATGTATGAAAACGAAGTATATATGGACTTTGACAGACTTCCCCGATGATCGGCAAGCCATAGAGAATAAATGGATCTTTAAGAAGAAGACTGACGTGGATGGTAATGTGACCATCTATAAGGCTCGGCTTGTCGCTGAGGGTTATCGACAAGTTCAAGGGGTTGACTACGATGAGACCTTCTCACCCGTAGCGAAGCAGAAGTCCATCCGAATCATGTTAGCAGTTGTTGCATTCTATGATTATGAGATATGGAAAATGGACGTCAAAATGGCATACCTTAATGGTTTCCTTAAGGAAGAATTGTATATGATGCAACCGGAAGGTTTTGTCGGTCCTAAGAATGCTGACAAGGTATGCAAGCTCCAGCGCTCAATCTATGGGCTGGTGCAAGCATCTCGGAGTTGGAACATTCGCTTTGATGAGATGATCAAAGTGTTTGAGTTTACGCAGACTTATGGAGAAGCATGTGTTTACAAGAAAATGAGTGGGAGCTCTGTAGCATTTCTCATATTATATGTGGATGACATACTATTGATGGGAAATGATATAGAACTTTTGGAAAGCATAAAGGCCTACTTGAATAAGTGTTTTTCAATGAAGGACCTTGGAGAAGCTGCTTACATATTAGGCATCAAGATCTACAGAGATAGATCGAGACGCCTCATTGGTCTTTCACAAAGCACATACCTTGACAAGATATTGAAGAAGTTCAATATGGATCGGTCCAAGAAGGGGTTCTTGCCTGTATTGCAAGGTGTGAAATTGAGCACGGCTCAATGGCCGACCTCGGCAGAAGATAGAGAAAAGATGAGTGTCATCCCTTATGCCTCAGCCATAGGGTCTATTTGTTGGGGAACGTTGCAGAAAACAAAAATTTTCCTACTCGTTTCACCAAGATCCATCTAGGAGTTCATCTAGCAATGAGTCATCAGATGCATCTACATACCTTTGTAGATCGCGTGCGGAAGCGTTCAAGGAACGGGGATGATGTAGTCGAACACGTCGTGATCCAAATCACCGATGACCAAGTGCCGAACGGACGGCACCTCCGCGTTCAACACACGTACAGGACGGGAGACGTCTCCTCCTTCTTGATCCAGCAAGGGGGGAGGAGAGGTTGATGATGATCTAGCAGCATGACGGCGTGGTGGTGGATGCAGGGCGCCACAGTAGCAGGGCTTCGCCTATACTACAAGAGAGAGAGAGAGACGTAAGAGGGAGAGAGGGATGCACCAAAAGCCGTAGCCTCAAGTCCCTCCTCTCCCCCACTATATATAGGGGTGCCAAGGGGGGGCGCCGGCCCTATCAGATGGATCTCCTAGGGGGGGGGGCGGCCAAGGGGTGGGGGGCTTGCCCCCCAAGCAAGGGGGCGCCCCCCTTTAGGGTTTCCCCTAAACCCTAGGCGCATGGGCCCTTAGGGGGTGGCACCCCAGCCCACTAAGGGCTGGGTCCCTTCCCACTTCAGCCCATGGGGCCCTCCGGGATAGGTGGCCCCACCCGGTGGACCCCCGGGACCCTTCCGGTGGTCCCAGTACAATACCGGTAACCCCGAAAATTGTCCCGATGGCCGAAACAACACTTCCTATATATAATTCTTTACCTCCGGACCATTCCGGAACTCCTCGTGACGTCCGGGATCTCATCCGGGACTCCGAACAACATTCGGGTTACTGCATATACATATCTTCACAACCCTAGCGTCACCGAACCTTAAGTGTGTAGACCCTACGGGTTCGGGAGACATGTAGAGATGACCGAGACGACTCTCCGGTCAATAACCAACAGCGGGATCTGGATACCCATGTTGGCTCCCACATGCTCCACGATGATCTCATCGGATGAACCACGATGTCGAGGATTCAATCAACCCCGTATGCAATTCCCTTTGTCAATCGATATATTACTTGCCCGAGATTCGATCATCGGTATCCCAATACCTCGTTCAATCTCGTTACCGGCAAGTCACTTTACTCGTATCGTAATGCATGATCCCGTGACCAGACACTTGGTCACTTTGAGCTCAATATGATGATGCATTACCGAGTGGGCCCAGTGATACCTCTCTGTCATACGGAGTGACAAATCCCAGTCTTGATCCGTGTCAACCCAACAGACACTTTCGGAGATGCCCGTAGTCTACCTTTATAGTCACGCAGTTACGTTGTGACGTTTGGTATACCCAAAGCACTCCTACGGTATCCGGGAGTTACACGAGCTCATGGTCTAAGGAAAAGATACTTGACATTGCAAAACTCTAGCAAACGAACTATACGATCTTTATGCTATGTTTAGGATTGGGTCTTGTCCATCACATCATTCTCTTAATGATGTGATCTCGTTATCAATGACATCCTATGTCCATAGCCAGGAAACCATGACTATCTGTTGATTAACGAGCTAGTCAACTAGAGGCTTACTAGGGACATGTTGGTGTATGTTATTCACACATGTATTACGATTTCCGGATAACACAATTATAGCATGAATAAAGAAAATTATCATGAACAAGGAAATATAATAATAATGCTTTTATTATTGCCTCTAGGGCATATTTCCAACAGTCTCCCACTTGCACTAGAGTCAATAATCTAGTTACATTGTGATGAATCGAACACCCATGGAATTCTGGTGTTGATCATGTTTTGCCCTAGGGAGAGGTTTAGTCAACGGATCTGCTATATTCAGGTCCGTAAGTACTTTACAAATATCTATGTCTCCATCTTGAACATTTTCACGAATGGAGTTGAAGCGACGCTTGATGTGCCTTGTCTTCTTGTGAAACCTGGGCTCCTTGGCAAGTGCAATAGCTCCAGTGTTGTCACAGAAGAGCTTGATCGGCCCCGACGCATTGGGTATGACTCCGAGGTCGGTGATGAACTCCTTCACCCAAATTGCTTCATGTGCTGCCTTCGAGGCTGCCATGTACTCCGCTTCACATGTAGATCCCGCCACGACGCTCTGCTTGCAACTGCACCAGCTTACTGCCCCACCATTCAAAATATACACGTATCCGGTTTGTGACTTTGAGTCATCCAGATCTGTGTCGAAGCTAGCATCGATGTAACCCTTTACGACGAGCTCTTCGTCACCTCCATAAACAAGAAACATTTCCTTAGTCCTTTTCAGGTACTTCAGGATATTCTTGACCGCTGTCCAGTGTTCCTTGCCGGGATTACTTTGGTACCTTCCTACCAAACTTACGGCAAGGTTTACATCAGGTCTGGTACACAGCATGGCATACATAATAGAACCTATGGCTGAGGCATAGGGGATGACACTCATCTCTTCTATTTCTTCTGCCGTGGTCGGACTTTGAGCCGAGCTCAATTTCATACCTTGCAGTACAGGCAAGAACCCCTTTTTAGACTGATCCATATTGAACTTCTTCAATATCTTATCAAGGTATGTGCTTTGTGAAAGACATATGAGGCATCTCGATCTATCTCTATAGATCTTGATGCCTAATATATAAGCAGCTTCTCCAAGGTCCTTCATTGAAAAACTCTTATTCAAGTAGGCCTTGATGCTGTCCAAGAGTTCTATATCATTTCCCATCAAAAGTATGTCATCTACATATAGTATGAGAAATGCTACAGAGCTCCCACTCACTTTCTTGTAAACACAGGCTTCTCCATAAGTCTGCGTAAACCCAAACGCTTTGATCATCTCATCAAAGCGAATGTTCCAACTCCGAGATGCTTGCACCAGCCCATAAATCGAGCGTTGGAGCTTGCACACTTTGTCAGCATTCTTAGGATCGACAAAACCTTCCGGCTGCATCATATACAATTCTTCCTTAAGGTAACCATTAAGGAATGCCGTTTTGACGTCCATTTGCCATATTTCATAATCATAGAATGCGGCAATTGCTAACATGATTCGGACGGACTTTAGCTTCGCTACCGGTGAGAAAGTCTCATCGTAGTCAACCCCTTGAACTTGTCGATAACCCTTAGCGACAAGGCGAGCTTTATAGATGGTCACATTACCATCCACGTCTGTCTTCTTCTTAAAGATCCATTTATTTTCTATGGCTCGCCGTTCAACGGGCAAGTCAGTCAAAGTCCATACTTTGTTTTCATACATGGATCCTATCTCGGATTTCATGGCTTCTAGCCATTTGTCGGAATCCGGGCCCGCCATCGCTTCTTCATAGTTCGAAGGTTCACCATTGTCTAACAACATGATTTCCAAGACAGGGTTGCCGTACCACTCTGGTGCGGAACGTGTCCTTGTGGACCTACGAATTTCAGTAGGAGCTTGATCAGAAGTATCTTGATCATCATCATTAACTTCCTCTATAGTCGGTGCAGGCACCTCAGGAACATTTTCTTGAGTTGCGCCCTTTTCCGGTTCAAGAGGTAGTACTTCATCAAGTTCTACTTTCCTCCCACTTACTTCTTTCGAGAGAAACTCTTTCTCTAGAAAGGATCCATTCTTGGCAACAAAGATCTTGCCTTCGGATCTGAGGTAGAAGGTATACCCAATAGTTTCTTTAGGGTATCCTATGAAGACGCATTTTTCCGACTTGGGTTCGAGCTTTTCAGGTTGAAGTTTCTTGACATAAGCATCGCATCCACAAACTTTTAGAAACGACAGCTTAGGTTTCTTCCCAAACCATAATTCATACGGTGTCGTCTCAACGGATTTTGACGGAGCCCTATTTAAAGTGAATGCGGCAGTCTCTAAAGCATAGCCCCAAAAAGATAGCGGTAAATCGGTAAGGGACATCATAGACCGCACCATAATAGAGTGCGATTACGATGTTTGGACACACCGTTACGCTGAGGTGTTCCAGGCGGCGTTAGTTGTGAAACTATTCCACATTTTCTTAAGTGTGTGCCAAATTCGTGACTCAAGTATTCTCCTCCATGATCTGATCGTAGAAACTTGATTTTCCTGTCACGTTGATTCTCAACCTCATTCTGAAATTCCTTGAACTTTTCAAAGGTTTCAGACTTGTGTTTCATTAAGTAGACATACCCATATCTACTCAAGTCATCAGTGAGAGTGAGAACATAACGATAGCCACCGCGAGCCTCAACACTCATTGGACAGCACACATCAGTATGTATGATTTCCAATAAGTTGGTTGCTCGCTCCATTGTTCCTGAGAACGGAGTCTTGGTCATTTTACCCATGAGGCATGGTTCGCACGTGTCAAATGATTCATAATCAAGAGACTCTAAAAGTCCATCTGCATGGAGCTTCTTCATGCGTTTGACACCTATGTGACCAAGGCGGCAGTGCCACAAGTATGTGGGACTATCATTATCAACCTTACATCTTTTGGCATTCACACTATGAACATGTGTAGCATTACGCTCGAGATTCATTAAGAATAAACCATTCACCATAGGAGCATGACCATAAAACATATCTCTCATATAAATAGAACAACCATTATTCTCGGATTTAAATGAGTAGCCATCTCGAATTAAACGAGATCCCGATACAATGTTCATGCTCAAAGATGGTACTAAATAACAATTATTGAGGTTTAAAACTAATCCCGTAGGTAAATGAAGAGGCAGCGTGCCGACGGCGATCACATCGACCTTGGAACCATTCCCGACGCGCATCGTCACCTCGTCCTTCGCCAGTCTCCGCTTATTCCGCAGCTCCTGCTTTGAGTTACAAATGTGAGCAACTGCACCGGTATCAAATACCCAAGAGCTACTACGAGTACTGGTTAGGTACACATCAATTACATGTATATCACATATACCTTTTGTTTTGCCGGCCTTCTTGTCTGCTAAGTATTTGGGGCAGTTCTGCTTCCAGTGACCGTTTCCCTTGCAATAAAAGCACTCAGTCTCGGGCTTGGGTCCATTCTTTGGCTTCTTCCCAGCAGCTTGCTTGCCGGGCGCGGCAACTTCCTTGCCGTCCTTCTTGAAGTTCTTTTTACCCTTACCCTTCTTGAACTTAGTGGTTTTATTCACCATCAACACTTGATGTTCCTTCTTGACTTCTACCTCTGCTGATTTCAGCATAGCAAATACTTCAGGAATGGTCTTTTCCATCCCCTGCATATTGAAGTTCATCACAAAGCTCTTGTAGCTCGGTGGAAGCGACTGAAGGATTCTGTCAATGACCGCGTCATCCGGGAGATTAACTCCCAGCTGAGTCAAGTGGTTATGCAACCCAGACATAGTGAGTATGTGCTCACTGACAGAACTGTTTTCCTCCATCTTACAGCTGAAGAATTTGTCAGAGACTTGATATCTCTCGACCCGGGCATGAGCTTGGAAAACCATTTTCAGCTCTTCGAACATCTCATATGCTCCGTGTCTCTCAAAACGTTTTTGGAGCCCCGGCTTTAAGCTGTAAAGCATGCCGCACTGAATGAGGGAGTAGTCATCGGTATGTGCCTGCCAAGCGTTCATAACGTCTTGTTCAGCAGGGAGAACAGGTGCGTCACCCAGCGGTGCTTGTAGGACATAATCTTTCTTGGCAGCTATGAGGATGATCCTCAGGTTCCGGACCCAGTCCGTGTAGTTGCTGCCATCGTCTTTCAGCTTGGTTTTCTCTAGGAACGCGTTGAAGTTGAGGACTACGTTGGCCATTTGATCTACAAGACATATTGTAAATATTTTAGACTAAGTTCATGATAATTAAGTTCATCTAATCAAATTATTTAATGAACTCCCACTTAGATAGACATCCCTCTTCTAGTCATCTAAGTATAACATGATCCGAGTTAACTAGGCCGTGTCCGATCATCACATGAGACGGACTAGTCAACGTCGGTGAACATCTTCATGTTGATCGTATCTTCTATACGACTCATGCTCGACCTTTCGGTCTTCTGTGTTCCGAGGCCATGTCTGTACATGCTAGGCTCGTCAAGTCAACCTAAGTGTTTGCATGTGTAAATCTGTCTTACACCCGTTGTATGTGAACATTAGGATCTATCACACCCGATCATCACGTGGTGCTTCGAAACAACGAACTGTCGCAACGGTGCACAGTTAGGGGGAACACTTCTTGAAATTATTATGAGGGATCATCTTATTTACTACCGTCGTTCTAAGTAAACAAGATGCAAAACATGATAAACATCACATGCAATCAAATAATAAACGTGACATGATATGGCCAATATCACATAGCTCCTTTGATCTCCATCTTGGGGCTCCATGATCATCTTGTCACCGGCTTGACACCATGATCTCCATCATCATGATCTCCATCAATGTGTCTCCATGAAGTTGCTCGCCAACTATTACTTCTACTACTATGGCTAACGCGTTTAGCAATGAAGTAAAGTAATTTACATGGCGTTTCTCAATGACACGCAGGTCATGCAAAAAATAAAGACAACTCCTATGGCTCCTGCCGGTTGTCATACTCTTCGACATGCAAGTCGTGATTCCTATTACAATAGCATGAACATCTCATACATCACATATAGATCATTCATCATTCATCACAACTTTGGCCATATCATATCACAAAGCACTTGCTGCAAAAACAAGTTAGACGTCCTCTAATTGTTGTTGCAAGTTTTACGTGGCTGAATTAGGGTTCTAGCAAGAACGTTTTCTTACGTACGTGAAAGCCACAACGTGATTTGTCAACTTCTATTTACCCTTCATAAGGACCCTGTTCATCGAATCCGCTCCAACTAAAGTGGGAGAGACAGACACCCGCCAGCCACCTTATGCAACAAGTGCATGTTAGTCGGTGGAACCGGTCTCACGTAAGCGTACGTGTAAGGTTGGTCTGGGCCGCTTCATCCCACAATACCGCTGAAGCAAGATAAGACTAGTAGCGGCAAGAAAGTTGACAAATCTACGCCCACAGCAAATTGTTTTCTACTCGCGCAAGAAGAACTACGCATAGACCTAGCTCATGATGCCGCTGTTGGGGAACGTTGCAGAAAACAAAAAATTTCCTACTCGTTTCACCAAGATCCATCTAGGAGTTCATCTAGCAACGAGTCATCAGATGCATCTACATACCTTTGTAGATCGCGTGCGGAAGCGTTCAAGGAACGGGGATGATGTAGTCGAACACGTCGTGATCCAAATCACCGATAACCAAGTGCCGAACGGACGGCACCTCCGCGTTCAACACACGTACGGGACGGGAGACGTCTCCTCCTTCTTGATCCAGCAAGGGGGGAGGAGAGGTTGATGATGATCTAGCAGCACGACAGCGTGGTGGTGGATGCAGGGCGTCACAGTAGCAGGGCTTCGCCTATACTACAAGAGAGAGAGACGTAACAGGGAGAGAGGGATGCACCAAAAGCCGTAGCCTCAAGTCCCTCCTCTCCCCCACTATATATAGGGGTGCCAGGGGGGGGGGCGCCGGCCCTAGGAGATGGATCTCCTAGGGGGGGGGGGGCGGCCAAGCGGTGGGGGGCTTGCCCCCCAAGCAAGGGGGCGCCGGCCCTAGGAGATGGATCTCCTAGGGGGGGGGGCGGCCAAGCGGTGGGGGGCTTGCCCCCCAAGCAAGGGGGCGCCCCCCTTTAGGGTTTCCCCTAAACCCTAGGCGCATGGGCCCTTAGGGGGTGGCGCCCCAGCCCACTAAGGGCTGGGTCCCTTCCCACTTCAGCCCATGGGCCCCTCCGGGATAGGTGGCCCCACCCGGTGGACCCCCGGGACCCTTCCGGTGGTCCCGGTACAATACCGGTAACCCCGAAAATTGTCCCGATGGCCGAAACAACACTTCCTATATATAATTCTTTACCTCCGGACCATTCCGGAACTCCTCGTGACGTCCGGGATCTCATCCGGGACTCCGAACAACATTCGGGTTACTGCATATACATATCTTCACAACCCTAGCGTCACCGAACCTTAAGTGTGTAGACCCTACGGGTTCGGGAGACATGTAGACATGACCGAGACGACTCTCCGGTAAATAACCAACAGCAGGATCTGGATACCCATGTTGGCTCCCACATGCTCCACGATGATCTCATCGGATGAACCACGATGTCGAGGATTCAATCAACCCCGTATGCAATTCCCTTTGTCAATCGATATATTACTTGCCCGAGATTCGATCGTCGGTATCCCAATACCTCGTTCAATCTCGTTACCGGCAAGTCACTTTACTCGTACCGTAATGCATGATCCCGTGACCAGACACTTGGTCACTTTGAGCTCAATATGATGATGCATTACCGAGTGGGCCCAGTGATACCTCTCCGTCATACGGAGTGACAAATCCCAGTCTTGATCCGTGTCAACCCAACAGACACTTTCGGAGATGCCCGTAGTCTACCTTTATAGTCACCCAGTTACGTTGTGACGTTTGGTATACCCAAAGCACTCCTACGGTATCCGGGAGTTACACAAGCTCATGGTCTAAGGAAAAGATACTTGACATTGCAAAACTCTAGCAAACGAACTATACGATCTTTATGCTATGTTTAGGATTGGGTCTTGTCCATCACATCATTCTCTTAATGATGTGATCTCGTTATCAATGACATCCTATGTCCATAGCCAGGAAACCATGACTATCTGTTGATTAACGAGCTAGTCAACTAGAGGCTTACTAGGGACATGTTGGTGTCTGTTATTCACACATGTATTACGATTTCTGGATAACACAATTATAGCATGAATAAAGACAATTATCATGAACAAGGAAATATAATAATAATGCTTTTATTATTGCCTCTAGGGCATATTTCCAACACTATTATGTATGCCATGCTGTGTACCAGACCTGATGTGAACCTTGCCGCAAGTTTGGTAGGAAGGTACCAAAGTAATCCCGGCATGGAATACTGGACAACGGTCAAGAATATCCTAAAGTACCTGAAAAGGACTAAGGATATGTTTCTCGTTTATGAGGTGATGAAGAGCTCGTCATAAAGGGTTACGTCGGTGCTAGCTTCGACACAGATCTGGATGACTCCAAGTAGCAGACTGGATACGTGTACATTTTGAATGGTGGGGTAGTCAGCTGGTGCAGTTGCAAGCAAAGCATCATGGCGGGATCTACATGTGAAGCAGAGTACATAGCAGCCTCGGAGGCAGCACAAGAAGTAGTCTGGATGAAGGAGTTCATCACCGACCTAGGAGTTATTCCCAATGCATTGGTCCCAATGACTCTCTTCTGTGACAACACTGGAGCTATTGCCCTTGCCAAGGAGCCCAAGTTTCACAAGAAGACCAGTCATATCAAGCGTCGCTTCAACTCCATTCGTGAATATATTCAAGATGGAGACATAGATATTTGTAAAGTGCATACAGATCTGAATGTCGCAGATCAGTTGACTAAACCTCTTCCGCGAGCAAAACATGATTAAACACCAGAACTCTATGGGTGTTCGACTCATCACAATGTAACTAGATTATTGACTCTAGTGCAAGCAGGAGACTATTGGAAATATGCCCTAGAGGCAATAATAAAGTGGTTATTATTATATTTCCGTGTTCATGATAATTGTCTATTGTTCATGCTATAATTGTATTAACCGGAAACTGTAATACATGCGTGAATACATAGATCGTAATATGTCCCTAGTAAGCCTCTAGTTAACTAGCTCATAGATCAATAGATGGTCATTGTTTCCTGACCATAGACATTGGATGTCATTGATAACGGGATCACATCATTAGGAGAATGATGTGATGGACAAGACCCAATCCTAAGCGTAGCACAAGATCGTGTAGTTCGTTTGCTAAAGCTTTTCTAATGTTAAGTATCATTTCCTTAGACCATGATATTGTGCAACTCCCGGTTACCGTAGGAATGCTTTGGGTGTACCAAACGCCACAACGTAATTGGGTGTCCATAAAGGTGCACTACAGGTATCTCCGAAAGTGTCTATTGGGTTGGCACGAATCAAGACTGGGATTTGTCACTCCGTATGACGGAGAGGTATCTCTGGGCCCACTCGGTAATGCATCATCATAACGAGCTCAATGTGACTAAGGAGTTGGTCACGGGATCAAGCATTACGGAGCGAGTAAAGAGACTTGCTAGTAACGAGATTGAACGAGGTATGAGGATACCAACGACCGAATCTCGGGCAAGTAACATACCGATAGACAAAGGGAATTGCATACGGGGTAGATTGGATCCTTGACATCGTGGTTCATCCGATGAGATCATCATGGAACATGTGGGAGCCAACATGGGTATCCAGATCTTGCTGTTGGTTATTGGCCGGAGAGATGTCTGCATGGTTCCCGAACCCGTAGGGTCTACACACTTAAGGTTCGGTCACGCTAGAGTTATTATGGGAAATAGTATGTGGTTACCAAAGGTTGTTCGGAGTCCCGGATGAGATCCTGGACGTCACGAGGAGTTCCGGAATGGTCCGGAGGTGAATAATTGTATATGGGAAGTCCCGTTTTAGCTGCCGGAATAATTTCAGGGTTATTGGTATTGTACCGGGACCACCGGAAGGTGTCTGAGGGTCCACCGGGTGGGTCCACCTGCCCCGGTGGGCCAAGTGGGCTAAACAAGGGAGGGAACCAGCCCCTGGTGGGCTGGTGTGCCCCCCAAGGGGCCCTAGGCTCCTAGGGTTAGAAACCCTAATGGGTGGGGGCGCCTCCCGCGGGTACCCTACCCGAAAACAATGGGTATGGGCAAGACTTGAAGAGATTTTGTACCCACGGGTAATGGGTACCCATACCCGCAAAATATATGGGTAGGGCATGGGTAAGAAATTGTGCCCATGGGTAACCCAATGGATACCCAGAAAAATTAATAAATGAAAGTAACTCCTATAACATGTGGGGTTAACATCCAACTCATATGGCCCAACCCTAAATCTCGTATTCCTTAAACAAGTCATAGCTCATAGGCTCATAATCACCTGCTCGCCACTCCTCCTACGTCCTATGTGACTCCTCAAAAATGTGACGTATCGACTCTTCGCTACCAGACTCTTGTCAAACTCTCGATCCAGCGATCCCCAATTCCCACCACCTCCTTCCACTGCGTCGGTCTTCCACCAACCGCTGCTCATACTCCCCTAATGCCTCCAAGAGGCCACCCATCGGAGGGGGCCACATCCATGCTATACTACTCTACCATGTTCACTTGAATTTTGAACTCATTTCTTTTCCTCTTAAGAATTTGAATGATATATATTTTACCCAATGGATACCCATTGGGTATAGGATACCCGATGGGTTTGGGCATGGGTGTCAGTTTATACCCATGGGTATTGAAGTGGGTGGGTATAGAAAGTTTCTATGGGTCTGGGTTTGGGTAGAAGAAGGTTTGTACCTGCCCATACCCTACCCAATATCATCTGACACATACCAAGCAACAATCCCTCGAAATAGTTTCTGAAACGGAGCTTTGAGCAAAGAGATCGAAATCCGCGGGTTTGAGAGCAAGAACACGGGAGAGAGAGCAATGGAGATTTTTTTCTAGAGGTAAGTGATGATGTGGGATGAAGAGGTAAGTGAGGGGGCCCACATGGGGACCACAACCCACCAGGGCGCGGCTAGGGGTCCTGGCGCGCCCAGGTGGGTTGTTCCCACCTGGTGCACCTCCCTCTGGTATTATTTGCACCAGAAATTCAGAAATATTCAGAAAAAATCATATAAAATTTTCAGGGCATTCTGAGAACTTTTTTTTGGGTCATTTTTTTATTACATGGGAAATTCAGAAAACAGACAAAGCATGGCATTTTATTTTATTTAACTAATAAAAACAAAGAATAAAAAGTAGGGATAGAAGATAGTGCTTACTAAATTCATCAACTTCATACCGCCCAAAGATGATCCATTAATAAGGTTGATCAGGTCTTATTAACAACCATTTTCGATTAGCATGAAACCGAAGAACTTTCATAAATCACTAACTTACCTCAATGGGGATATGCATTTCCCCAAAAATAAGCATTTCATATTTCTTTTTGACAGTAGGTAGAGGTATTTGAAAATTTCCGATAGTGATTGTTGGAGTTTTTTCAATAACATTAATACCATTCACTTGAAATTATTTCTTCGGAAAGTGCATCGTATGCTCAGTACCATTGATATGAAAAGTGACATTGCTTTTATTGCAATCAATAACAACCCCTGCAGTATTCAAGAAGGGTCTACCAAGGATAATCGACATGTTGTCGTCCTCGGGCATCTCAAGTATAACAAAGTCAGTCAAGATAGTAACATTAGCAACAATAACGGGCACATCCTCCCAAATACCGATAGGTGTGGTAGTTGATTTGCTAGCCATTTGCAAAGATATTTCAGTAGGTGTGAGTTTATTCAAGTCAAGTCTTTTATATAAAGAGAACATCATAACACTAACACCAGCTCCTAAGTCACACAAAGTAGTTTTCACATAATTCTTTTTGATAGAGCAAGGTATAGTTGGTATTCCTGGATCTCCAAGTTTTTTAGGTACTCCATCTTTAAAAGTATAGTTAGCAAGCATAGTGGAGATTTCAGCTTCCGGTATTTTTCTCTTATTTGTGATGATGTCTTTCATATACTTTGCATAAGGAGGCATTTTCAAGATGTCAGTCAAGCGAGTACGCAAAAGACTGGCCTCAGCATTTCAGCAAAGCGTTCAAATTCTTCATCATCTTTCTTTTTAGTTGACTTGGGTGGAAAAGGCATAGGTTTTTGAACCCATGGTTCTCTTTCTTTACCGTGTTTTCTAGCAGGCAAAGTCTCTTTTATCATACCTTTTATTCTTAGGTTGTGGGTTATCAAGATCAACAGGTGGTTCTACCTCAACATCATTATCTGGTTCTTTAACATTTGTTGGTTGAGAGTCTTCATGAACCTCATCATTATCTTTTTCATTATCACTAGGTGAGTGTTCATTACTAGATTGAGTTTCAGCATCAGAGATAGAAGTTTCATTATCATTATCAGGAGGTTTCTCTATTTCAGGTTCACTAGAAGTATGCAAAGTCCTATCATTTTACTTTTTCTTTTTAGAAGGACTAGGTGCACTAGTGTTATTTCTTTGTGAGTCTTGTTCAATTCTTTTTGGGTGTCTCTCAGGATAAAGTGGTTCCTGAGTCATTTTACCTTCTATAGTTGGAACTCTAACAGCAAAGTCTTGTATATTATGATTTATTTCATCAAGCAATTCTCTTTGAGATTTAGCAACTTGTTATAACTAAGTTTCAACCATAGAAGTATGTTTCCCAACACCTCTAACATCATTTGAAATACTAAATAACAAGTCACTCAAGTGAGCAATCATATCAGAATTATATTTCAACTGTTTCATAACATTTGCATTGAAGTGATCTTGTTTTCTAATGTAGTTTTCAAACTCATAAAGGCATTGGCTAGGATGCATATTGTGAGGATTATCATTATCATCGAACTTCATAAGATAATTTACCTCTACCGCCTTAGGCAGTGGTGGTATATTAAGCCCATGTATTTCTTCAATATGAGATAAATTTTTAACATCTTTAGCTTTAATACCTTTTTCCTTCATAGATTTCTTTGCCTCTTGCATATCTTCGGGACTGAGATATAATATACCCCTATTCTTCGGAGTGGGTTTAGCCGGTGGTTCAGGAATAGTGCAATCATCATAATTTTTCAATATATTATTCAATAATTCTTCATCTTGTCCAACGGTTCGTTCCCTGAAAACACAACCAGCACAACTATCTAGGAAATCCCTAGAAGCATCAGTTAGTCCATTATAGAAGATATCAAGTATTTCATTTTTCTTAAGAGGATGATTAGGAAAAGCATTAAGTAACTGGCAGAGCCTCCCCCAAGCTTGTGGGAGACTCTCTTCTTTAGTTTGCACAAAGTTAAATATTTTTGTAAGGCAACTTGTTTCTTATGAGCAGGAAAATATTTTTCAGAGAAGTAATAAATCATATGCTGGGGACTACGCACACAACCAGGAGCAAGAGTATTGTACCAAGCTTTAGCATCACCCTTTAATGAGAAAGGAAATAATTTGAGAATAAAGTAGTAGCGAGTTTTCTCATCATGAGTAAAAAGGGTGGCTATACCATTCAACTTAGTGAGATGTGCCACAACAGTTTAAGTTTCATAACCATGGAAAGGATCAGATTCAACCAAAGTAATTAACTCTGGGTTGACCGAGAATTCATAATCCTTATCATCAATAAAAATAGGTGAAGTAGCAAACTTAGGATTACATTTCATTCTAGCATTCTGAGATTTTTCTTTATACTTGCTTAGTAATTTCTCTAGATCATATCTATCTCTGCAAGCAAGAATATCTCTAGTTGTTTCTTCAGTCATAACATAATCTTCCGGTACCTTAGGAAATTCATATCTAGGAGGGTTAGTTCTAGCAGGTGTTTCAGGAGATTCAGTTTCAAGCTCGTCATCCGATTCAACAACATCTTGTTGTATTACTCTAGCAATTTGTTTATCAAGAAATTCACCAAGTGGCACATCATCATTATCAAGCAAGGTACTAGCATCATCATAAGCATCATTCATAGTGGAAGTAGCATCATCAATAACTTACGACATATCAGAATTAATAGCATGTGGTGGTGTTGCAAGTTTACTCATAACAAAAGGTTAATCTAAAGCAGGACTGGATGGCAGTTTCTTACCTCCCCTCGTACTTGAGGGAAATATCTTAGTCTCAGGATCCTTCAGATTCTTCATAGTGATAAATTGATAATAATCTCAAGTGACTCAACAAATATAGCTATGCTCCCTGGCAACGGCGCAAGAAAAAGGTCTTGATAACCCACAAGTATAGGGGATCCCAACAGTTTTTTAGGGTAGAGTATTCAACCCAAATTTATAGATTCGACACAAGGGGAGCCAAAGAATATTTGAAGGTATTAGCAGCTGAGTTGTCACTTCAACCACACCTGGAGATTAATTATCTGCAGCAAAGTGATTAGTAGCAAAGTAGTTTGATAGTTTTGATAGTAGTGATAGCAGCAACGATAATAGTAACAGTGATAGCAGTAATTTTGTAGCAAGTGTAACAGTGGTGATAGCGGTAGTAACTTAGCAAAAACAATATAGGATAAATTCGTAGGCATTGCATCAGTGACTTGTTGGATGATATTCATCATGTGACAGTTATAACCTAGGGCGATACGGCACTAGCTCCAGTTCATCGATATAATGTAGGCATGTATTCCGTAAATAGTCATACGTGCTTTATTAAAAGAACTTGCATGACATTTGTTGTCCTACCCTCCCGTGGCAGCGGGGTCCATGTGGGAAACTAAGGTATATTAATGCCTCCTTTTAATAGAGAACCGAAACAAAGCATTAGCACATAGTGAATACATGAACTACTCAAACTACGGTCATCACCGGGAATGGGCTCGGTTGTTGTCACTCAGGGGTTGCCGGATCATAATACGTAGTTGGTGACTATAATTTGCAAGATCGGATCTAGAACATGGATATAATGGTGATAACATAAACGGTTCAGATCTGAGCTCATGGCACCCGAGCCCAAAGTGACAAGCATTAAGCATGGCAAAGTCATAGCAACATCAATCTAAGAACATAGTGGATACCAGGGATCAAGCCCTAACAAAACTAACTCGATTACGTGATGAATCTCATCCAACTCCTGACCGACCAGCGAGCCTACTGTGATGCTCGGATAATTAGGCTACAGTAATCCCGCGTTAATGATGCCTCGTCACCTCGGTTACTGCTGATAATCTCGCGTTAGTTCAAAAACCGATTCAAAATTCAAATTCAAAATCCAGTCAAACAATTAAAGTTTTCAAAAGTCAAAACTAAAAATGTTCTCAGTGTGACAAATAAATCATGGATAATACTGGTGGAGAAACCACACTGTATAAAATACTCTGAAATGAATAAAACGGTAGCAAATACAATTATTTAAATGCTTTTAAAATAATAAACAATTTCAAAACTAAATTGTTATAAGTATTAAACTATTGTGGCAGTGGCGTAATTTGTTGCATCTATTTAGGTGCCACTTTGGTATTTTACTAAAACTAAGATAGATGGAAACTAAAAGAAAACAAAATTAGAAAAATAAATAAAAAGTAAAATAAACCGAAGAAAGGAAAAGGAACCTCCCCTCACTGGGCCAGATGGCCCAGCTGGCCGGCCCAACTGGGCAAAGGCCCAACCGGCCACCCCCACTCCCCCATAACCCCACCCACGGTCAAACCCTAACCCGACACCACCACTCCCACGTTCCCACCACTCTCCCCCATGTCATTCCCCTCCTCTTCCCTGATCCAGATCGGATCGGGGCTCGTGCGCCCGCGCCTCGGGGCTCGACGTCGTCGCCGCCCGGACTGCCTCCCCGCCGTCCTCTACGTCGTCGCCTCCCCCGTGCGCCAACCGTCCCCGTCATCCTCCTCACGCACTGCTGCCCCCGAACCCTGCAAACCCCCGTGAGGCCCCCTCATTCTCCTCTATCTCCACCTACACGCGCCTCCCCCTCGCTCCCTTCCCTGCCGACGCTCATCGCGCCCGCACGCCGCTGGCCATGCCCCTGCACGTCCCTAGCAGCGTCTGCGCCCCGCGCCCCGCCGCGCCTACCGTCGCACGTTGCCGGGGCCGTTGCTACCTCTACTGCCTGCTCACGCCCACGCGCCTCCGTGCTCACCCGCTCCGGCGCCCGTCGCACGCCCTCCCCGGCTCACCGCGTCGCACGCCCGCGATCCCATGCTGCTGCCCCTCCTTCCCCGTGCCCCGCCCGTCCCGCTCCTCTGCCGCTGCTGTCGCTCCAGCCGCCACGCCCATCGCCTTCCTGCCGCTCGCCGGCTCCTGTCCGCAGCGCCTGGAGCTCCGCTCCCTCTGGCCGCGCGTTCTGCGCCCGCAGCCTCGCGCGCTGCTCCTGCGGCTGCCTGGTGCGCTTGTGCGCCGCTGCCTGGGCCGCCCTTGCCGCGGCCAGCCCCTCATCGCCGGTCCCAGTCCACCAGCCCCCCTGCTCCGGCGCCCTGCCGGGTCTGCCGCCCCGCGCGCCCTAGGTGTGCGCCCACTCGGGCAGCGCCCCGCCGGCCTCGCCCCACTATGCTCGTGGGCTGATGCCCATTCGCCCACACCCGCTAGGCCCCAGGGGCCTATGACAAACGGGCCCCGCCCAGAAAAAATAATAATAATAAATATAAATAAATAAATAATAATTAAAATAAATAAATAATTAATTAATCAACTTCATTAATTCTGATTAAATTAACTAATTATGATTAATTAATTGTCGACGTTCTGGGAACGGAGGTCCCCAGACTTGCCTGCCTGCGGCCTGCGGCGTGGCTCAAGTGGGGGCCTAGCGCGGCCCATCTTCATCAGCTCAAGCTCAAGACCCTTGTGAGGGGCCAAGCCTTGTGGGGCGGACGATAGGAAGCTTCCTTAGAGGCAGCCTCGTCAGGCAGGCTCGCGAGGAGGCGGAGAGATCAAGGCAGGGGTACCTCATGAGGAGCCTGTGACGCAAGCCATGACGTTTGAGACCAGGCGGGCACCGGCCTGCGTAGTGTCCTTGTTTCCCCTTTGGTGCAAAGGGGGCAAGCACAGGCCAAGGCATCTGGCAAAGGTTACCATTCCGTTGCAACGAGACCAAGACCAGCAGAGCGGCAGGATGGAGGTCACCATGGAGCCCAAGACGGCGCCATCACCAGTACTTTTGGCAGCCGAAGACCACCTTTGGTCAGGATAACTTGTACTAGATGTTCCCCTTCAAAATAGCCAATCGTTGGAGCCCTTCCTGCTCATTATTTGGGGAGAGGCCCAGGGCCTCTATAAGTAGAGCTAGCCACCACAAAGGAGAGGAGGACACCCCGGGGAGAGATCGAGACACTCGGACATCTAGAGATCTGGTAGAACTCCAGCAGAGAGAGAGAGGCGACTGAACTCACCCTACCAGTTCATCGCACCAGCTCAAGAACAGCTCTCGCGAGGCTGTTCTTCCCTTGTACTATTCATCATCAGCCCCTGAGGCAATCCACCACACCACACACTGGAGTAGGGTATTACACCACAACGGTGGCCCGAACCAGTATAAACCTTGTGTCCCTTGTGTTGTTCGTTGTTTCCAGCTCAAATCACGCGAGGAGATTGAATGTAGATCGGTAGGGGAGAGATCTCCGCGCGCACCCCAGTGTTCGAACCTCAAGGGTCTGCCGGAACCCGAAATACGACATTTGGCGCGCCAGGTAGGGGTGCGCCGGAATCTTTCTTCCGCTGTTCGCGTGCGACCTGCCGTCGTGTCCATGGCTGACGCTCGCCATGCTCGCGCCCAGCGCTGGGCTGCTCTCGCCACCCGCGTCGCCCAGACGGCACCCGTTGGCGGACGCCCTCGTCGTTCCCCGTCGCCTGCCGCCAACGCCGCCACCGGCCCGACGGGGAACGAGCAGCAGGCCTCGTCCTAGCATCCTTGGGTGCGGCGAGAGGGCCGCACCGCCACACCGTCGCTGACTCCAGCCGCTTTGTCGTCCCATGCCCGTCGCGCCCCCACGGACGCGCATGCCGCGCTGCTCCTGGCAAGAGAGCTCTTGCACTACCGCCTCGTCGACAACCTCTACGAGGACTGGCTCGCCCGCAACACCGAGCTTGTCAGCGTCGCAGGAGGCTCCCCCTTGCCGTCCCTCTAGCTGCCTTGCCCTCATTCCGCGTGGGAGGCAGGGATCAGGAGGCGCCTCTACCACCTCCTCCCCAAGAAGGCGCCCTGGCTCCAAGGCGCGCAGCCCCAGGGCGAGACCCTCCGCGTTCGGTGCCTGTGCAGCAAGAAAGGAGCTGCCAAGAGATCCCTCGTCCCCAAGAAGGTGCTCGCGCGCTCCCAGCGCCGGCGCGCCAAGATCGCGCCCCTGCACCTCCACGCCAGACCCCGCGCTGCTCCAAGCGGCGGCGCACGGTAATCCCCAGGAACAGGCCCGGTACCAGCAAAAGGCACCGGTGGCCACAACAGGCTGCCGTGCTCTCACCCCCGAGCTACGCGGTGTTGCATGGCCAGGCAAGTTCAAGCCTGACCTGCCCCCTCGCTACAATGGCATGACGGACCCCGCGGAGTTCCTACAGCTCTACGAGCTATGCATCGAAGCCGCCAAAGGAGACAAAAGGGTCATGGCGAACTGGTTTCCCATGGCACTCAAGGACGGGGCCCACACCTGGCTCCTGAACCTGGCTCCTGGCATGATCTCCTCCTGGGGCGAGATGCACAATCGCTTCATCGCCAACTTCCAGGGCACTCGTGACCGGCCCCCAGCCGTGAGCGATCTGCGCCGCATCAAGCAGCGGCAAGGGGAAACCCTGCAGAAATACATCCAGCGCTTCAACGACGTTCGCCTCAAGATCCCCAAGGTGACTGAAGAAGCCATCATCTCGGCCTTCTCCGATGGCGTACGCGACATCAAGATGAAGGAGGAGCTACCAATCCATGAAGACCTATGCACATCCCTGGAGCTGTTCAACTTGGCGACCAAGTGCGGCAGGGCCGAGGAAGGGCGCCTTTCCCTCCTCGAACTCCCGGCTGCCAACCCAGAAGAGGAGAAACCCAAGGCCAAGGACGTGAAGCGCAAGGGGGCTTCCGTGCTTGCAGCGGAACCAGACACCAAGTGAGGCAGGGGTCAACTAGAGTCATCAAGGGAGCCGCACTTGCGGATTTTGTGGCAGAATGGGCAGAAGCGCCGGGTCTCGAGGCAGGCGAAGACCGATCACTTTTCCCGGGAAGTGAAGCACCGGACGGCTGGGTCATGTACTTCGATTGGGCGTTCTCCCTACACGGTGCGGGAGCTGGCGCAGTGCTTGTGTCCCCTACCCAGGACAAACTCTACTACACCGTACAACTCTACTTCTAGCACAGAGAAAAGGTCTCCAACAACATAGCGGAGTACGAATGCCTAATAGCAGGCTTGAAGGCCGCAATTGCCTTAGGGGTAAAGCGCCTCGTCATCAAGGGCGATTCGCAGCTCCTCGTCAACTTCTCCAACAAGATATATGAGCCAAAGGACGAGCACATGGAAGCCTACCTCGCTGAGGTTCGCAAGATGGAGAAACAATTCTGGGGGCTGGAGTTGCAGCATGTGCCTCGCGGCACCAATCAGGAGGCCGTTGACATTGCCAAGAGGGCGTCCAGGCGGCTGCCTCAGGAGCCTGGCGTCTTCGAGGAGCGGCTCCTCAAACCCTCGGCGGTGCCTCCACTGTCGAGCATGGCGCAACCAAGGAAGGAGCTCCCTCAGCCGCCTGCCTCAGGAGCCCCGGTCTGCAGCCCAGCCTCAGGGGCACGCCTGCTCCTGGCGTTAGAGCCTCAGGAAGGGTGTTGGATCCCGGAGCTCAAGAACTACCTGATGCAAGGGACTCTGCCGGAGAATGAGGAGGAAGCGGAGCGTGTGGCACGGCAGACCACGGCTTATTGCATCAGGGATGGAGAGCTCTACAGGAAGCGACCAAATGACGTGTCCATACGTTGCATCTCCCGAGAGCAAGGGAAGGAGCTACTGGCGGACATACACGACGGAGACTGCGGGCACCACTCGTCGTCATGGACCCTCGTCGGCAAGGCATTCCGTAGTGGATTCTACTGGCCCACGGTGCTCAACGACGCCGTTGAGCTTGTGAAGGCTTGCGAGGCCTGCCAATTTCACGCTAAGCAGATCCATCAGCCTGCGGGGGGTCTACAGACTATACCCCTCTCATGGCCGTTTGTAGTTTGGGGGCTGGACATTCTGGGCCCGTTTCCTCGGGCGCTAGGGGGCTATCGCTACCTCTATGTCGCCGTGGACAAATTCACCAAGTGGGATGAGGTGGAAGCCGTTCATCAAGGGCCTCGTGAGCCGATTCGGGGTGCCCAACCGCATCATCACCGACAACGGTTCGCAATTCACTAGTAATCTCTTCAAAACGTACTGTGCTAACCTTGGAACACAGATATGTTACGCTTCGGTAGCACACCCCCGGAGCAACGGCCAGGCCGAGCGGGCCAACGCAGAGGTACTGAGGGGCCTCAAAGCCAGGACCTTCAAGAAGAAGCTGGAAGCCTGTGGCAGGGGCTGGTACGATGAGCTCCAGTCCGTGCTGTGGTCAATCCGCACAACTGCAACCAAGCCGACTGGCGAGACCCCGTTCTTCCTCGTCTACGGAGCAGAGGTTTTTCTCCCTCACGAGGTCAGGCGTCGCTCCACACGGGTCCTGGCGTTTGACGAGACGCAGCAGGACGCCATACGGGGGATGGATCTCGTGCTGGGGGAGGAACATCGTCGAGAAGTCGCGCTGCGAGGGGCAAGGTATCAACAGGCGATGCGACGATACCACTGCCGCAACATCCGCCCTAGAACTCTTGAGGTAGGGCATCTCATGCTCAGACGGGTTCTCTCCAGGGAGGGGCTGCACAAGCTCTCTCCCATGTGGGAGGGCCCATTCAAGGTTGTTCATGTTTCCAGGCCTGGCTCCACGCCCTTGGAGACCCCAGAGGGGGTACCCGTCCAGACGCGTGGAACATTCAACATCTCCAGAGGTTCTATCCCTGAGCGAGGCCTAGCGCCTAGGAAAGGCCCGGTGCCTGTGAAGAAGGCGAATGCCTGTGAAGCTGCTGCATTTTGGGAAAGGCCCGGTGCCTGTGAAGAAGGCGAATGCCTGTGAAGCTGTTGCGTTTTGGGAAAGGCCCGGTGCCTGTGAAGAAGGCAAATTCATGTGAAGCTCGCCGCCCATGACACTCTCACATAATAATGAGTGGGGCTATACACGCCCCGGAGTCTCCGGAGTGGCGCCCTCGGGCCTCGGGGGCTCCCACCAACGCCCATTGGCAACACTTAGCTCCGCGCTGGTGAGAAGACGTCGAAGACTAGAATAGGTGCCGGATGCGGCTTTCCCATTTGCTTTCTGCAGTTGGCTTGTTTATTCCTGTTTGAAGTTTTATTGGAGTTGCTGACGTTCCTGGCTTGTGACTCTTTGTCTTTCTCGCTCGCTTGCCTCGTTTTCTCTCGCACAAGTCTCGTGGGGGAGGTTCGCGGGCGCCCTCGCGAGTGTTTTCTGCCCCGATCGTTTGGAGCTTCCCTATCCGAGTCCTCTGCGGGAGCACCCCTCCCAGTCCGTGCCGCACGGGCATCGCGACACGAGCGCAGGACCTGGGCCGATCGCCCCCACAACCAAGACCGTAAGTTACCCCTCCTACTGATCCTTGTAGGGCACGAAGCACACGACGAGGCCACGGCCTCGGGAGGCGAGGACTGCGCCAAGCCCCACCGAGCTAAAATAGTTCCCGCACATGGGTGCGTGGCGCAGAAACACAACACAGAAATAGCGGAAACAACGCGATGGTTAAACAGCAGCAGTTCTAACACGCCCCCGCGGGGCCCTACATTACTTTCTATTTCTACGCAGGATAAGCAAGAAAACAAAACGGGCGCGATTCGTCCTGCGCCAACCCACAGCGAAGGCTCGAGCTGCTCCTGGGGCTCAGGTGGATCCCTCCTCTCGCTTCACCGGGGCGCGACGGTGGGCTGACCCGCTACCTTCACCCAGGCGGGCGCGACGGCGGGATGACCCGCTACCTTCACCCAGGCGGGCGCGACGGCGCGAGGGTTGGTCGCGGCCCCCGCTGGAGGAGGTGCTGCCTGAGAGGGGGTCGCCGAGGCTCAGCGAACCCCGAGCACCGCCGCCTGTACGCCAGTCACCATCTTCATCCTGGTCAGTGTCGGGGCTGGGCAGGCGGCCGCGGTCGTCGTCTTCAGGGCAGCACCTGGCACGGCGACCATCTTCCCCGAACACCCTCACATAGAGGATGGCGTCGCCATCAAACTTGAAGTACAGGGTGCACCACCGGCCCAGGCCGCGCGTGCGGGCAAACGTTTGCCAGCCGCGTGTCAGAGCCCCATTCCCAGAAACGGAGACCTCCAGCGAAGCCCAGGAGGCCCTGCTGCAGCAGCCGTCTGCCTTGGGGCAGAAGCCGCACCGAGAGCTGGCCGACAGTTCGTCTATGAAGAAATGGGGGAGCTGGAGCCTGGTGCTGGATGGGTCCGCTGACCACACAACGAACTCCGGCAGCACCTCCGCGGAGCGAAAGCGTGGCCTAGGGGGGCGCACACCCACGGCGTGCCCCCCGTCGGCAACCGGGCGCTCACCACCGCACAAGGAACCGCCTCCATGGCCGCGGGAGGCCACCACGGGGACCATGGTATACTTGCGAGGGCGGCCTCAGCCGCGCTTGGTCGGGGGGAAGTCAGGCCCTGCCTGGGGGGCCTTTCATTTCTCCGCGGCCGAGAACCTCTTTGGGGCCATGGGGACGGCGAGTAGCCAAGAAGAAGAAAAGGAGCAACAATAAGGGATGGGCTGAAGGGGCTCGCGCGGCCCCGTACTTATAGCCGGAGGAGGCCAGCCGCCGAGCACCACGATCGCAGGTAATCATGATTGGTTTCTCTGCATGCAAGGACTTATCAAGTCATGCGGTCGCCGAGGCGTCGTGGGGAAGCGCAGTCGCCCACGTCCAATCAATCGCCACCGGCGCCCAAGGCTGTAGGCTGTTAGGGCCCGTGGCGCTTCGCGTTTGCCCCTTCTGTAACACCCTCGATGCGACTATATCTCCCACGTGTCGAGGCACGACTTAGAGGCATAATCGCATTGAAGGCATATGTCGCAAGTCAGGTAATCATCACAAACATCCCATGTAATATAGATAATGAAAAGGGGTAACATAGTTGGCTTACACTCGCCACATCAATCAAGTACATAAATAACATACATCATTCAAACACTCATGGCCCGACTACGGCGCCAAAAATAAAGATAACCCAACAAGCGACATGGTCCCAATCACCCCCAATAGGGCACCACTACTGATCATCAGGAAAGGAAACATAGTAACGCTGAGAGTCCTCGTCAAACTCCCACTTGAGCTCGTACGCGTCACCTGGAGCGGAAACACCTGGACCTGCATCTGGTGTAATAGTAATCTGTGAGCCACAGGGACTCAGCAATCTCGCACCCTCGCGATCAAGACTATTTAAGCTTATAGGAAGGGTAAGGTAAATATAAGTGGAGCTGCAGCAAGCGACTAGCATATATGGTGGCTAACTTATTCGCAAAAGAGAGTGAGAAGAGGAGGCAAGGCGCGAGCGAGAAACTAGAGAGCAACCTGCGCAAACATTACTCCAACTGAAGGAAATATGCCCTAGAGGCAATAATAAAGTTATTATTTATTTCCTTATATCATGATAAATGTTTATTATTCATGCTAGAATTGTATTAACCGGAAACATAATACATGTGTGAATACATAGACAAACAGAGTGTCACTAGTATGCCTCTACTTGACTAGCTCGTTAATCAAAGATGGTTATGTTTCCTAACCATGGACAAAGAGTTGTTATTTGATTAACGGGATCACATCATTAGTTGAATGATCTGATTGACATGGCCCATTTCATTAGCTTAGCACCCGATCGTTTAGTATGTTGCTATTGCTTTCTTCATGACTTATACATGTTCCTATGACTATGAGATTATGCAACTCCCGTTTGCCGGAGGAACACTTTGGGTACTACCAAACGTCACAACGTAACTGGGTGATTATAAAGGAGTACTACAGGTGTGTCCAATGGTAGATGTTGGGTTGACATATTTCGAGATTAGGGTTTGTCACTCCGATTGTCGGAGAGGTATCTCTAGGCCCTCTCGGTAATGCACATCACCTAAGCCTTGCAAGCATTGCAACTAATATGTTAGTTGTGAGATGATGTATTACGGAACGAGTAAAGAGACTGCCGGTAACGAGATTGAACTAGGTATTGGGATACCGACGGTCGAATCTCGGGCAAGTAACATACCGATGACAAAGGGAACAACGTATGTTGTTATGCGGTCTAACCGATAAAGATCTTCGTAGAATATGTAGGAGCCAATATGGGCATCCAGGTCCCGCTATTGGTTATTGACCGGAGACGTGTCTCGGTCATGTCTACATTGTTCTCGAACCGTAGGGTCCGCACGCTTAAGGTTTCGATGACAGTTATATTATGAGTTTATGAGTTTTGATGTACCGAAGGAGTTCAGAGTCCCGGATGAGATCGGGAACATGACGAGGAGTCTCGAAATGGTCAAGACGTAAAGATCGATATATTGGACGACTATATTCGGACTTCGGAAAGGTTCCGAGTGATTCGGGTATTTTTCGGAGTACCGGGTAGTTACGGGAGAAGTAATGGGCCTTGATGGGCTTTAGTGGGAAGAGGAAAAAGGCTGCTGCGCCCCCCCTCCCCTCTAGTCCGAATTGTACTAGGGAAAAGGGGGCCGGCCACCTTTCCTACTCCTCCACTTCCTTCTCCCTTCCTCCCCTCTTGATGGACTCCTACTAGGACTTGGAGTCCTAGTAGGACTCCCATCCTGGCCGCACCAATAGCCTTGGCCGGCCTCCTCCTCCTCCATCCTTTATATACTGAGGCAGGGGGCACCCCATAGACACACAAGTTGATCCTGGAGATCGTTCCTTAGCCGTGTGCGGTGCCCCCTACCACCAAATTCCACCTCGATCATACCGTTGTAGTGCTTAGGCGAAGCCCTGCGTCGGTAGTACATCAAGATCGTCACCACGCCGTCGTGCTGACGGAACTCTTCCTCGACGCTTTGCTGGATCGGAGCCCGAGGATTGTCATCGATCTATACTTGTGCCAAGAACTCGGAGGTGCCGGAGTAACGGTGCTTGGATCGGTCGGATCGTGAAGACGTACGACTACATCAACCGCGTTGTGCTAACGCTTCCGCTGTCGATCTACAAGGGTACGTAGATCACACTCTCCCCTCTCGTTGCTGTGCATCACCATGATCTTGCGTGTGCGTAGGAAATTTTTGAAATTACTACGTTCCCCAACAGTGGCATCCGAGCCTAGGTTTTATGGTTTGATGTTATTTGCACGAGTAGAACACAAGTGAGTTGTGGGCGATACAAGTCATACTGCCTACCAGCATGTCACACTTTGGTTCAGCGGTATTGTTGGACGAGACGACCCAGACCAACCTTACGCGTACGCTTACGCGAGACCGGTTCCCTCGACGTGCTTTGCACATAGATGGCTTGCGGGCGACTGTCTCTCCAACTTTAGTTGAACCAAGTGTGGCTACGCCCGGTCCTTGAGAAGGTTAAAATGGAGTCTATTTGACAAACTATCGTTGTGGTTTTGATGCGTAGGTGAGATGAGTTCTTGCTTAAGCCCGTAGCAGCCACGTAAAACATGCAACAACAAAGTAGAGGACGTCTAACTTGTTTTTGCAGGGCATGTTGTGATGTGATATGGTCAAGACATGATGCTAAATTTTATTGTATGAGATGATCATGTTTTGTAACCGAGTTATCGGCAACTGGCAGGAGCCATATGGCTGTCGCTTTATTGTATGCAATGCAATCGCGATGCAATGCTTTACTTTATCACTAAGCGGTAGCGATAGTCGTGGAAGCATAAGATTGGCGAGACGACAACGATGCTATGATGGAGATCAAGGTGTCGCGCCGGTGACGATGGTGATCATGACAGTGCTTTGGAGATGGAGATCACAAGCACAAGATGATGATGGCCATATCATATCACTTATATTGATTGCATGTGATGTTTATCTTTTTATGCATCTTATCTTGCTTTGATTGACGGTAGCATTATAAGATGATCTCTCACTAAATTATCAAGAAGTGTTCTCCCTGAGTATGCACCGTTGCCAAAGTTCGTCGTGCCCAGACACCACGTGATGATCGGGTGTGATAAGCTCTACGTCCATCTACAACGGGTGCAAGCCAGTTTTGCACACGCAGAATACTCAGGTTAAACTTGACGAGCCTAGCATATGCAGATATGGCCTCGGAACACGGAGACCGAAAGGTCGAGCGTGAATCATATAGTAGATATGATCAACATAACGATGTTCACCATTGAAAACTACTCCATCTCATGTGATGATCGGTTATGGTTTAGTTGATTTGGATCACGTGATCACTTAGAGGATTAGAGGGATGTCTATCTAAGTGGGAGTTCTTAAGTAATATGATTAAATTGAACTTAAATTTATCATGAACTTAGTCCTGGTAGTATTTTGCAAATTATGTTGTAGATCAATAGCTCGCGTTGTTGCTTCCCTGTGTTTATTTTTGATATGTTCCTAGAGAAAATTGTGTTGAAAGATGTTAGTAGCAATGATGCGGATTGGATCCGTGATCTGAGGTTTATCCTCATTGCTGCACAGAAGAATTATGTCCTTGATGCACCGCTAGGTGACAGACCTATTGCAGGAGCAGATGCAGACGTTATGAACGTTTGGCTAGCTCAATATGATGACTACTTGATAGTTTAGTACACCATGCTTAATGGCTTAGAATCGGGACTTCAAAGACGTTTTGAACGTCATGGACCATATGAGATGTTCCAGGAGTTAAAATTAATATTTCAAGCAAATACCCGAGTTGAGAGATATGAAGTCTCCAACAAGTTCTATAGCTAAAAGATGGAGGAGAATCGCTCAACTAGTGAGCACGTGCTCAGATTGTCTGGGTACTACAATCGCTTGAATCAAGTGGGAGTTAATCTTCCAGATAAGATAGTGATTGACAGAATTCTCTAGTCACCATCACCAAGTTAGTAGAACTTCGTGATGAACTATAATATGCAAGGGATAACGGAAACAACTCCCAAGCTCTTCGTGATGCTGAAATCAACGAAGGTAGAAATCAAGAAAAACATCAAGTGTTGATGGTTGACAAGACCACTAATTTCAAGAAAAGGGCAAAGGGAAGAAGGGGAACTTCAAGAAGAACGGCAAGCAAGTTGCTGCTCAAGTGAAGAAGCCCAAGTCTGATCCTAAGCCTGAGACTAAGTGCTTCTACTGCAAAGGGACTGGTCACTGGAAGCGGAACTACCCCAAGTGATTAGCGAATAAGTAGGATGGCAAAGTGAACATAAGTATATTTGATATACATGTTATTGATGTGTACTTTACTAGTGTTTATAGCAACCCCTCAGTATTTGATGCTAGTTCAGTTGCTAAGAGTAGTAACTCGAAACGGGAGTTGCAGAATGAACAAAGACTAGTTAAGGGTGAAGTGACGATGTGTGTTGGAAGTGGTTCCAAGATTGATATGATCATCATCGCACACTCCCTATACTTTCGGGATTAGTGTTGAACCTAAAGAAGTGTTATTTGGTGTTTGCGTTGAGCATGAATATGATTTGATCATGTTTATTGTAATACGGTTATTCATTTAAGTAAAAGAATAAATTGTTGTTCTATTTACATGAATAAAACCTTATATGGTTACACACCCAATGAAAATAGTTCATTGGATCTCGATCTTAGTGATACACATATTCATAATATTGAAACCAAAAGATGCGAAGTTAATAATGATAGTGCAACTTATTTGTGGCACTGCCGTTTAGGTCATATTGGTGTAAAGCGCATGAAGAAACTCCATGCTGATGGGATTTTGGAACCACTTGATTATGAATCACTGATGCTTGCGAACCATGCCTTATGGGCAAGATGACTAAAACGCCGTTCTCCGGAACAATGAAGCAAGCAATAGATTTGTTGGAAATCATACATACTGATGTATGTGGTCCGATGAATATTAAGGCTTACAGCAGGTATCATTATTTTCCGACCTTCACAAGATGATTTGAGCAGATATGGGGATATCTACTTGATGAAACATAAGTCTGAAACATTTGAACAGTTCAAAGAATTTCAGAGTGAAGTGGAAAATCATTGTGACAAGAAAATAAAAGTTTCTACGATATGATCGCAGAGGTAAAATATTTGAGTTACGAGTTTGGTCTTCAGTTAAAACAATGTGAAATAGTTTCACTACGCACGCCACCTGGAACACCACAGCATAATGGTGTGTCCGAACGTCATAACCGTACTTTATTGGATATTGTACAATCTATGATGTATCTTACCGATCTACCACTATCATTTTGGGGTTATGCATTAGAGACAGCTGCATTCACGTTAAATAGGGCACCATCTAAATCCGTTGAGACGACACCGTGTGAACTATGGTTTGGCAAGAAACCTAAGCTGTCGTTTCTTAAAGTTTGGAGTTGCGATGCTTATGTGAAAAAGTTTCATCTCGATAAGCTCAAACTCAAATCGGAGAAATATGTCTTCATAGGATACCCAAAGGAGACAGTTGGGTACACCTTCTATCACAGATCCGAAGGCAAGACATTCATTGCTAAGAATGGATCCTTTCTAGAGAAGGAATTTCTCTCGAAAGAAGTGAGTGGGAGGAAAGTAAAAAACTTGATAAGGTAATTGTACTTTCTCCCTTATTGGAAAATAGTTCATCACAGAAATCTGTTCCTGTGACTACTACACCAATTAGTGAGGAAGCTAATGATGATGATCATGTAACTTCAAATCAAGTTACTACCGAATCTCGTAGGTAAACCAGAGTGAGATCCGCACCAGAGTGGTACGGAAATCCTGTTCTGGAGGTCATGTTACTTGACCATGACGAACCTACGAACTATGAGGAAGCGATAATGAGCCCAAATTCCGAGAAATGGCTTGAGGCCATGAAATCTAAGATGGGATCCATGTATGAGAACAAAGTGTGGACTTTGGGTGACTTGCCCGATGATCGGCAAGACATAGAAAATAAATGGATCTTCAAGAGGAAGACGGATGCTGATAGTAGTGTTACTATCTACAAAGCTAGAATTGTCGCAAAAGGTTTTTGACAAGTTCAAGGTGTTGACTACGATGAGAGCTTCTCACTCGTATCTATGCTTGAGTATGTCCGAATCATGTTAGTAATTGTCGCATTTTATGAAATCTGGCAAACGGATAAACAAAACTGCATTCCTTAATGGATTTATTAAAGAAGGGTTGTATATGATGCAACCAGAAGGTTTTGTCAATCTGAAAGGTGCTAACAAAATGTGCAAGCTCCAGCGATCCATCTGTGGACTGGTGCAAGCATCTCGGAGTTGGAATATACACTTTGGTGAGTTGATCAAAGCATATAGTTTTATACAGACCTGCGGTGAAGCCTGTATTTACAAGAAAGTGAGTGGGAGCACTACAGCATTTCTAATAAGTATATGTGAATGACATATTGTTGATCGGAAATAATGTAGAATTGTTCTGTAAAGCATAAAGGAGTGTTTGAAAGGAGTTTTTTAAAGAAAGTCTTCGGTGAAGCTGCTTACATATTGAGCTTCAAGATCTATAGAGATAGATCAAGACGCTTGATAAGTTTTTTCAATGAGTACATACCTTGACAAGATTTTGAAGTAGTTCAAAATGGAGCAGTCAAAGAAAGAGTTATTTCCTGTATTACAAGGTGTGAAGTTGAGTAAGACTCAAAGCCCGACCACGGCAGAAGATAGAAAGAGAATGAAAGTCATTCCCTATGCCTTGGCCATAGGTTCTATAAAGTATGTCATGCTGTGTACCAGATCTATTGTATACCCTGCACTGATTTGGCAAGGGAGTACAATAGTGATCTTGGTGTAGATCACTGGACAGCGGTCAGAATTATCCTTAGTGAAATAAGGATATGTTTCTCGATTATGGACGTGACAAAAGGTTCGTCGTAAAGGGTTACGCCGATGCAAGTTTTGACACTAATCTAGATGACTCTAAATCTCGGTCTAGATACATATTGAAAGTGGGAGCAATTGACATAAAAATTTGCAAAATACATGTGGATCTGAATGTGGCAGACCCGTTGACTAAGATTCTCTCACAAGCAAAACATGATCACACCTTAGTACTCTTTGGGTGTTAATCACATAGCGATGTGAACTAGATTACTGAATCTAGTAAACCCTTTGGGTATTGGTCGCATGGCGATGTGAACTATGGGTGTTAATCACATGATGATGTGAACTATCGATGTTAATCACATGGTGATGTGATCTAGATTATTGACTCTAGTGCAAGTGGGAGACTGAAGGAAATATGCCCTAGAGGCAATAATAAAGTTATTATTTATTTCCTTATATCATGATAAATGTTTATTATTCATGCTAGAATTGTATTAACTGGAAATATAATACATATGTGAATACATAGACAAACAGAGTGTCACTAGTATGCCTCTACTTGACTAGCTCGTTAATCAAAGATGGTTATGTTTCCTAACCATGGACAAAGAGTTGTTATTTGATTAATGGGATCACATCATTAGTTGAATGATCTGATTGACATGACCCATTTCATTAGCTTAGCACCCGATCGTTTAGTATGTTGCTATTGCTTTCTTCATGACTTATACATGTTCCTATGACTATGAGATTATGCAACTCCCGTTTGCCGGAGGAACACTTTGGGTACTACCAAACGTCACAACATAACTGGGTGATTATAAAGGAGTACTACAGGTGTCTCCAAAGGTAGATGTTGGGTTGACATATTTCGAGATTAGGGTTTGTCACTCCGATTGTCGGAGAGGTATCTCTGGGCCCTCTCGGTAATGCACATCACCTAAGCCTTGCAAGCATTGCAACTAATATGTTAGTTGTGAGATGATGTATTACGGAACGAGTAAAGAGACTTGCCAGTAACGAGATTGAACAAGGTATTGGGATACCGACGATCGAATCTCGGGCAAGTAACATACCGATGACAAAGGGAACAATGTATGTTGTTATGCGGTCTAACCGATAAAGATCTTCGTAGAATATGTAGGAGCCAATATGGGCATCCAGGTCCCGCTATTGGTTATTGACCGGAGACGTGTCTCGGTCATGTCTACATTGTTCTCGAACCGTAGGGTCCGCACGCTTAAGGTTTCGATGACAGTTATATTATGAGTTTATGAGTTTTGATGTACCAAAGGAGTTCGGAGTCCTGGATGAGATCGGGAACATGACGAGGAGTCTCGAAATGGTCGAGACGTAAAGATCGATATATTGGACGACTATATTCGGACTTCGGAAAGGTTCCGAGTGATTCGGGTATTTTTCGGAGTACCGGGTAGTTACGGGAGAAGTAATGGGCCTTGATGGGCTTTAGTGGGAAGAGGAAAAAGGCTGCTGCGCCCCCCTCCCCTCTAGTCCGAATTGGACTAGGGAAAAGGGGGCCGGCCACCTTTCCTACTCCTCCACTTCCTTCTCCCTTCCTCCCCTCTTGATGGACTCCTACTAGGACTTGGAGTCCTAGTAGGACTCCCATCCTGGCCGCACCAATAGCCTTGGCCGGCCTCCTCCTCCTCCATCCTTTATATACTGAGGTAGGGGGCACCCCATAGACACACAAGTTGATCCTTGAGATCGTTCCTTAGCCGTGTGCGGTGCCCCCTGCCACCAAATTCCACCTCGATCATACCGTTGTAGTGCTTACGCGAAGCCCTGCGTCGGTAGTACATCAAGATCGTCACCACGCCGTCGTGCTGACGGAACTCTTCCTCGACGCTTTGCTGGATCGGAGCCCGAGGATTGTCATCGAGCTGTACGTGTGCGAAGAACTCAGAGGTGCCGGAGTAACGGTGCTTGGATCGGTCGGATCGTGAAGACGTACGACTACATCAACCGCGTTGTGCTAACGCTTCCGCTGTCGGTCTACAAGGGTACGTAGATCACACTCTCCCCTCTCGTTGCTGTGCATCACCATGATCTTGCGTGTGCGTAGGAAATTTTTGAAATTACTACGTTCCCCAACACCAAGACCGTGTCCACTTCCCGGACTCCGCCGAGAAGAGGCCATCACGGTAACCCACTCAGTTGATTCATTTTAGTTAAGTTAAGGTTCAAGTTATCTACAATCGGACATTAACAAATTCCCATCTGCCCATAACCACGGGCACGACTTTCGAAAGTTCAATCTCTGCAGGGTAGTCCCAACTTAGCCCATGACAAGCTCTCACGGTCAACGAAGGAATAGACCTCCACCCGAGACATTCCGATCAGACTCGGTATCCCGGTACAATGAGACATTTCGACAGGTTAAAACAAGACCAGCAACACCGCCCGAATGTGCCGACAAATCCCGATAGGAGCTGCACATATCTCATTCTCAGGGCAAACTCAGATGAGACTAGCTACAAGTAAAACTAACCCTCAAGTTTCCCTGAGGTGGCCCCGCAGGCAGCTCAGTTCGAACCAACACTCAGAGGAGCACTGGCCCCGGGGGGGGGGGGGGGGGGGCTAAAATAAGATGACCCTCGGGCTCCGTAAACCCAAAGGAAAAAATAGGCTAGGTGGCAAATGGTAAGACCAAGGTTGGGCATTGCTGGAAAAGTTTTAATCAAGGCGAACTATCAAGGGGTTCCCATTATAACCCAACCGCGTAAGGAACGCAAAATCCGGGAACATAACACCGATATGACGGAAACTAGGGCGGCAAGAGTGGAACAAAACACTAGGCGAGAGGCCGAGCCTTCCACCCTTTACCAAGTATATAGATGCATTAAGATAACAAGATAATATAATGGTATCCCAACAAGTAAATAAATGTTCCAACAAGGAACGGCCTCCAATCTTCACCTGCAACTAGCAACGCTATAAGAGGGGCTGAGCAAAGCGGTAACATAGCCAATCAACGGTTTGCTAGGACATGGGGGTTAGGGGTTTGAGATGGCAATTTGGGAGGCTGACAAGAAAAAGGTAGGCATCATAGCATTGGCATAGCAAAAGAGCGAGCAAACTAGCATAGCAAAGATAGTAGTGATTTCGAGGGTATGATCATCTTGCCTGCAAAGCTGTTAGAGTTGACTGGATCCTCAAAAGCAAACTCAACGGGCTCCTCGTTAGCGAACTCATCTCCCGGCTCTACCCAAACAATACAAACAAGCAACAAGGATACAATCAACCACGTGCAAGCTCAAACAAAAAGATGCAATGATGGTATGCTATGCGGGATGCGATGTGGGATGCATATGCAAGATATGACAGGAAATGCATGAACCTGGCCTCAACTTGGGATTCCAAGTGTGCCCCTGGAAAGATGAGATAAAATCGCTTGAAAACAATATAAAGATCGTCGGAATCGGAGTTACGGTTTGGAAATGGCAAGCGATTCAAAATTGGCACCGGTCTGCGATTTACAGCAAGTAGGCATCTAAATGCAATGAGATGAACATGCTACAACACCCAAACATGACAACAAAATACATGGCAGGGAAGCATTCAAGATGCTTAACAAAAGTCTAGCACTGAGCTACGGCCAATTCATCCATTAACAGGTTCAAACAAGCCTGGCAAAAACGCAAATGGTAAACAGATCTCAGACTTAGTGAAATTAACACTTGTCTGAACTTTCAGATCATATAGCCTTCTTTGGAGCAACAAAACAACATGATACAGGACCTGAACATGACAAAGTAAAACATGGCATGGAGCTACTCAAATATATTAACAAAAGTACCTTAGTGACCTTGAGCCAAAAGGGATCCAAAAATATACTAACAAGCACAAGAACATAGCAAAAACATAATCAGTTTTCAGACTTAGTGAAAACTGACACATGCTGAAACATAACTCAAGTAGGCATGTTTACGAGCTCGATGCACTCACTACGGTGCAAGTCATGGCAAGACAAGCATACATCCATTAAGAAGGCACAAAATGCAAGCTAGACATGGCAAGAACAATGGCATAGCATGCACGGATCAACTACAACAACATCGGCAAAATCGCAAACAAGTTGACGATCTGCCCAGATTCACAACGAAGCAAAAGTAGAGCTCGATTGACTCTAGCTACGGTGCTCCATAATTGCAAACAAAGGCATGGATGGATAGAGCACTACAATATTAACAAAACTCCTTTACTGATCATCCTCAAAAGAAGCACGGATCACTAGGAAACAACATGAACATATGGCATCATGAGATAAACGATCCCAGGACTTGGTGAAATTACTAAGTCCGTGAAAACAGAGTTACCAGGTGCCTCACTTTGCAAGCTTGCACTAGGCACCACACACCTCACAAAAATACATGGGTTGCACCTCTAGAAAGATGACAAAACCCTTAACAAAACATATGTAGAACTCATGGGCATATCATGCACACAATAACCATGGCAAAAATGACAAATGTCTAAGATGGAGTAGCAGATCTGACAATTAACTCAAGTAGCCCTCTTCTAACAGCATTTCGGGCATCAAGATGAACTCAAATGAAAATTATGCAATGGAATGAAATGATGTACTCTCTGATATGAACAATTTGATATGCTATATGCATCAATCGGAGTTACGGCCGCAAAGTTACGAGGCCTCGAACAGGAGCACTTGGATCTACAAACTTAGGAAAAAATTCGGGGTCAACCCTAGGGTTACTGTACCTCCGATCTAGATCTAGCGCACACGCACTGTAGCAGCTCGGGTGCCGGAGTTCGTCGTTGTCGCCGGAGCTCGAGGTCGCCGGGGTGGTCCCGCGGGGTGGCGCCGGAGCGGAGAGCCGGCGAGGAGGAGGATGGTGCAGGGCGGCGCGGGGACCGGGCCGGCGAGCACGGGCGGCGGCTGGCTCGCGCCGGTGAGGTGGCGGCTGCGCCGGCGATGGAGAAGGGCGGCGCGGCTGGCGTGGCGGCGCCGGAGCCGAGGAGGGAGGCGGCGCGGCGCGGGGTCTTCGGGCGCGGGCGGCGAGGTGCCTTCGGGCCAGGAGGGCCAGGGACGGGCCCGAGCGGGCCGCGCGCGGCTGAGTCGGTGATGTGGGCGCGGCTCGCCATGTGGCGCGCTGCGGTTGGGCGGCGGCGATGTCCGGTGGCGGGTCGGACGTGTCCGGCGGCGGCGGGTAGAATTTTAGGGTTTTCGGGGGAGAAGAAGATCCGGATTCGGAGGGGGTCTTTAAATAGGCATAGAGGGAGCTAGGAGAGTCCAAATGAGGAGCGGTTTTCGGCCACGCGATCGGGATTGAACGCTCTAGATGATGGAGCAGAGTTAGGTGGGTTTTGGGCCAAATTGGAGGGGTGTTGGGCTGCAACACACACGAGGCCTTTTCGGTCCCTCGATTAACCGTTGGAGTATCAAACGAAGTCCAAATGATACGAAACTTGACAGGCGGTCTACCGCTAGTAAACCAAGGCCGCTTGGCAAGTCTCAGTCCAATCCACAAATGTTTAATCCCCACACACGAAAGAAAGCTAGAAATGACCACCGGAGGAGAACGAAGCGCCGGAATGCAAAATGGACAATGGGGAAAATGCTCGAATGCATGAGATGAACACGTATGCAAATGCAATGCACATGATGACATGATATGAGATGCATGACAACGATAACAACACACAGAGACAAAGACCCGTACCCGAGAAAACAAATATAACTTAACGCCGGAAACGGCAAGAGTTGGAGTACAAATTGGGAAAGTTATATCCGGGGCGTTACAACACTCCACCACTACGAAAGGATCTCGTCCCGAGATCGAGGACTGAAAGAACACCGGGTACTCAGAACGGAGGTGATCCTCGCGTTCCCAGGTAGCTTCACAGTCGGAATGGTGTGACCACTTGACTTTGAGAAATTTGATTGACTTGTTGCGAGTCTTGCATCCAGTCTCTTCAAGAATAGCAACTGGGTGCTCATGATAAGAGAGATCTTCTTGGAGCTCAATGTCCTCAAAGTTGACTGTGCGGTCAGGAGTCTTGAAGCACTTTCGAAGCTGAGAGACATGGAACACATCATGAACATTTGCAAAGTTTGAAGGAAGCTCGAGTTGATAGGCGAGGTCGCCTCTCTTGCTGACAATCTTGAAAGGTCCCACATATCTAGGGGCAAGCTTCCCTTTGATACCAAAGCGACGAGTACCTTTCATAGGAGAGACGCAGAGGTAAACATGATCTCCGCTTTCGAAAGCCAAATCACGGTGCTTACTAACATAGTAGCTCTTCTGACGGGATTGGGCTGCTTTGAGGTTATCACGAATGACTTTGCACATTTCTTCTGCTTCTGTGATTAAGTCATTACCCAAAAGCTGGCGTTCACCGGTTTCAGACCAGTTGAGAGGGGTACGGCACTTCCTGCCATACAGAATTTCAAATGGGGCCTTGCCCGAACTTGCTTGAAAACTGTTGTTGTAGGAGAATTCAGCATAAGGAAGACAATCCTCCCACTTCATGCCGAAGGAGATCACACAAGCCCTGAGCATATCTTCAAGAATCTGGTTGACACGCTCGACTTGACCGCTTGTTTGAGGATGGAAAGCTGTGCTAAAGCGGATGTTGGTGCCCATGGCCTTCTGAAAAGAATCCCAAAACTTGGAGGTAAAGATGCTGCCACGGTCTGAAGATATCACTTGAGGGATACCGTGCAGAGAGACAATTCGAGAGGTATAGAGTTCCGCCAATTGAGCTGCAGTGATCGACTCTTTGATAGGCAGAAAGTGAGCCACCTTGGTGAGTTTGTCGATGACAACGAATATAGCATCATTGCCACGCTTTGACTTTGGAAACCCAGTCACGAAGTCCATTTCAATGTGATCAAACTTCCATTCTGGTATGTCAAGAGGTTGGAGGAGACCAGCTGGCCTTTGGTGTTCTGCCTTCACTCTTCTGCAGACATCACATTCATTCACGAATTGAGCGATCTCGCGCTTCATTCGAGTCCACCAATAAGCTTGCTTGAGGTCCTGATACATCTTCGTGCTCCCAGGGTGGATGGAGAGGAGAGAATTGTGAGCCTCGTTCATGATCACTTTACGAAGTTCACCTTTAGGTACCACAATACGATCCTCGAAGAAGAGAGTGTCCTTGTCATCAAGGCGGTAGCACTTGTACTTGGGTTGAATCTTGGCAATCCCAATCTTCACCTTTTTCACCATAGCATCAAGTAGCTGGGCTTGGCGAATCTGATCTTCCAAGGTAGGAGAGACTTGAAGGTTGGCGAGGAAACCTTGAGGAACAACTTGCAGATTAAGTTTGCGGAAAGCTTCACAAAGCTCGGGTTGATAAGGCTTAAGAATCAAACTGTTGCAATAAGCCTTCCTGCTCAATGCGTCAGCAATCACATTGGCCTTGCCTGGAGTATACTCAATACTCGGATTATACTCTTGAATCATTTCGACCCATCGAGTTTGCCTGAGGTTGAGATTAGGCTAAGTGAAGATGTACTTGAGACTCTTGTGATCAGTGAAAATGCCCACTTTTCTTCCCAATAGAAGATGTCTCTAAGTCAAAAGAGCATGCACAACTGCCGCCAACTCGAGATCATGAGTGGGGTAGTTCTTCTCATTAGGCTTCAACTGGCGAGATGTATAAGCAACAACTTTCTTCTCTTGCATCAAAACTGCGCCAAGACCTTGGAGAGAGGCATCACAAAAGACCTCGTACGGTTTGGATTCATCAGGCGGAGTCAGAACTGGAGCAGTGATCAACTTCTCTTTCAAAGTGTTGGAAGCAATATCACACTCCGGAGACCAAACATACTTGACGTGCTTCTGGAGAAGATTTGAGAGAGTCTTCGCGATCTTAGAAAAGTTTTCAACGAATCTTCTGCAATAGCTTGCGAGACCGAGGAAACTGCGGAGTTGCTTCACGTTCTGAGGAGGTTCCCAATTCACAATTGCAGACACCTTCTCAGGATTCACGGCAATGCCCTTGGCGGAGATGATATGACCAAGATAAAGAACCTCATCGAGCCAAAATTCACACTTGGAGAACTTGGCGTAGAATTGATGTTCCCTGAGCTTATCAAGCACCAGACGCAAGTGTTTGGCATGATCTTCCTTGTTCTTGGAGAAAACCAGAATGTCGTCGAGATAGACCAAAACGAAGTCATTGGTGTAGGCGTTGAAGATGAAGTTCATCATGCGAGAGAACGTCGGAGGAGCGTTGACGAGGCCAAAAGACACGGCAGTGTATTCATATGAACCAAAGCTTGTTCTGAAAGTCGTCTTGGGAATATCTTGCTCACGGATTCGAATCTGATGATAGCCCATACGGAGATCAAGCTTGGAGAATACTTGGGCACCTTTGAGTTGTTCGAACAGCTCATTGATGTTGGGAAGTGGGTATTTGTTCTTGATGGTCTTGTTCAATGGACGGTAATCGACACAAAGTCGGTCTGATCCATCCTTCTTCTTCACAAAAAGAACACCACAACCCCACGGAGAAGAACTAGGCCGGATGAGACCCATTCTTTCTTGCTCATCGAGTTGCTTCTTCAACTCCTTCAACTCTTCAGGTCCGAGCTTATAAGGGCGCTTGCACACAGGTTCCATACCGGGCTCAAGATCAATAATGAATTCAACTGGCCGGTGCGGAGGCATTCCTAGGAGCTCTTCTGGAAAGACGTCTTGATATTCGCAAACGACTGGAATCTGCGAGATAGCATCGATTTCACCCTTCTCATTGAGAGAAAACAGACGGATGGTATTGTCCCGAGCGGCAAAGACAATTACATCGTCAGACGAATGAGTCAATTGAATCTGCCTGGCTGCACAATCAAGCTGAGCCTTATGTTTAGAAAGCCAATCCATCCCGAGAATAAGATCAATATCCGAGTTACCAAGAACCATTGGAGAAGCCAGAAACTTGAAATCACCCATCAAGATAGAAATATCCGGAACCACCATACTAGAACTCAGCCGCTTAGCCGGAGAGACGACTTGCATAGCTCTAGGTAATGCCTTAGTACTAAAATTGTTCTCCGATGCAAAAGGGAATGACATGAAGGAATGCGATGCACCAGAGTCAAAAAGTACTTTAGCTGGAATATCATTAACAGGAAGGTTACCCATGACGACATCTGACGAGTCCTCTGCCTGAGCTGCATTCATCAAGTTGACCTTGGCATGCTTGGGGTTATGCTTGACCACAGCTGTACTTGCCGATCTCACAGGAGGAGGAGGAGGAGGAAGACGCCTCTAGTTGAAACACTTGTTGGCATAGTGACCCTTTTCTTGGCACTTGTTGCACGTGACCTCTGAAAGCGGACGGTGGTACGAAGCACTCGATCTTGGAGGTTGAGACGAAGTCTTGTTCTGAAAGCCAGGGTTGGGTGGGTGGGAAGAACCACTGCCACCTTTGCTCTTCTGCTGATACGGCTGACGAAACGGAGGAGGAGGAAGCCAATACTTCTGCTGCTTGGCCACACTTGAGTAGAGGAAGAAGGCGTAGCATCTGTGACTCGCTTCTTGGAAGCATCACACATCAACTGAGTAGCCTCTTGCTTCAATGCCATGTTGTAGAACTCATCGTATCTCAACGGCTCAAAGAGGACAAGAGCGAGCTGAATTTCTTCTCTGAGACCACCCCTGAACTGGTATATCATGCTCTTCTCATCAGGTACGTCCTGCTTGGCAAAGCGGGCGAGCTTCTGGAACAACTTGTTGTAGTCATAGACAGACAAAGAGCCTTGCTTCAAGTTGCAGAATTCCTCACGCTTACTTTCAACCACGCTCTGAGGGATGTGATGAGCTCGGAAATCTTGACGGAAATCATCCCAAGTGATCACACGTCCACCTCTGGAATCCTTGTACTGCTGGAACCATTCTGCAGCTTGATCTTTGAGTTGGAAAGAAGCGAACTTGACGAAATCTTCAGGCCTGATGTTGCTGCACTCAAAATGCTTACACAGATCCACAAGCCAATCGTCAGCATCGGTTGCCTCAACACAATTGTTGAACGTCTTTGGCCCATTAGCAAGGAACTGGTTTAGTGTAGCAAAATGATTCTGATTGTTGCCTTGATTCCCTTGACTGCCTTGATTGCGCTCTTGGAGAATTTGCATGATCAACTATGTGTTTGCATTGGTTGCGGCCATCACAGCTTGCCATGCCTCCGGAGGAGGTGCAGGTGGTGGCGGATCTTGATTCTGGTTCTGACTGGTGCTCTTAGCGGGAGCCATCCTGAAGAGGTTGACCACCGTTAGCACATAGACAGATAAATGAAGCTGAAACCAACGGAATGAAAATTGCAACATAAAGTCTTCACATCCGAACAAAATGAACGAATGCATTCCTCTTGAAATGGTCACATATCCAAAAATTGAGAAGCCACGTAGAATGAAGGTAGATAAATAAATCAACAAGGTACGGCTCAAGAACGAATAATCGGTAAGAAATCCCAATCTCAAACCAATATTCGTGGAAGAAGAAACTAGAGCTACAAGAATTCCCACCTATGAAACTCCCAAATCTTTCCGGTTATGCAATCAGGTGTTGGGGATACAGGGGAAGCATAATATCTCACCCAAACTAGCAAATCCTACATCCAGCTGTATCCATCCTTCAACACATAACCAAGAAACCTTCGGAAACCATCTACCTCAACCTTCGAAAAGCATCCGTTATACGAGTTATGGCGATACTCCAGAACTCCCGCCCCAGTACTGGGTGGCGTCGAGGTTATCTCACCAACGAACTGCATAAAAGAGGTTTTCGATGTCGGCGTACTAAACTCAGGTATTCCAGAATTGCAACGATAAAATTATGATGACAACACCTCAGAGCTCAACTCCTCGGGACACTTCCACTAAACCGCCGACAGGAGGCACCATGACAATGTTCTCATCATAAAACCATCGGAATGATTCCAAGATACCCGCGTGATCCTAAATTTTTTTTGTGAAATTTGAGAAGAGAAGAGTCAAAACTCTACGTCGGGATGCCTTACCAGAGCGATGAGGAGACTGGGAAGTAAAAAGAATTCCTAAACTCTCCGATATATAATTCCTAAATGACTCAAAACATTTTTCTAGACACAACTCGGCCGCTAAAAACGATCAAGCAATGGGGCTCCTAAGGTCGGGGAAGGCTCTGACTACCAACTTGTAACACCCTCGATGCGACTATATCTCCCACGTGTCGAGGCACGACTTAGAGGCATAATCGCATTGAAGGCACATGTCGCAAGTCAGGTAATCATCACAAACATCCAATGTAATATAGATAATGAAAAGGGGTAACATAGTTGGCTTACACTCGCCACGTCAATCAAGTACATAAATAACATACATCATTCAAACACTCATGGCCCGACTACGGCGCCAAAAAGAAAGATAACCCAACAAGCGACATGCTCCCGATCACCCCCAACAGGGCACCACTACTGATCATCAGGAAAGGAAACATAGTAACGCTGAGAGTCCTCGTCAAACTCCCACTTGAGCTCGCACGCGTCACCTGGAGCAGAAACACCTGGACCTACATCTGGTGTAATAGTAATCTGTGAGCCATAGGGACTCAGCAATCTCGCATCCTCGCGATCAAGACTATTTAGGCTTATAGGAAGGGTAAGGTAAATATAAGTGGAGCTGCAGCAAGCGACTAGCATATATGATGGCTAACTTATTCGCAAAAGAGAGCGAGAAGAGGAGGCAAGGCACGAGCGAGAAACTAGAGAGCAACTTGCGCAAACATTACTCCAACACCATGTCCACTTCCCGGACTCCACCGAGAAGAGGCCATCACGGTAACCCACTCAGTTGATTCATTTTAATTAAGTTAAGGTTCAAGTTATCTACAACAGGACATTAACAAATTCCCATCTGCCAATAACCGCGGGCACAGCTTTCGAAAGTTCAATCCCTGCAGGGGAGTCCCAACTTAGCCCATGACAAGCTCTCACGGTTAACGAAGGAATAGACCTCCACCCGAGACATTCCGATCAGACTCGGTATCCCGGTACAACGAGACATTTCGATAGGTTAAAACAAGACCAAGGTTGGGCATTGCTGGAAAAGCTTTAATCAAGGTGAACTATCAAGGGGTTCCCATTATAACCCAACCGCGTAAGGAACGCAAAATCCGGGAACATAACACTGATATGACGGAAACTAGGGCGGCAAGAGTGGAACAAAACACTAGGCGAGAGGCCGAGCCTTCCACCCTTTACCAAGTATATAGATGCATTAAGATAACAAGATGATATAATGGTATCCCAACAAGTAAATAAATGTTCGAACAAGGAACGGCCTCCAATCTTCACCTGCAACTAGTAACGCTATAAGAGGGGCTGAGCAAAGCGGTAACATAGCCAATCAATGGTTTGCTAGGACATGGGGTTTAGGGGTTTGACATGGAAATTTGGGAGGCTGACAAGCAAAAGGTAGGCATTGTAGCATTGGCATAGCAAAAGAGCGAGCAAACTAGCATAGCAAAGATAGTAGTGATTTCGAGGGTATGATCATCTTGCCTGCAAAGCTGTCAGAGTTGACTGGATCCTCAAAAGCAAACTCAACGGGCTCCTCGTTAGCGAACTCGTCTCCCGGCTCTACCCAAACAAGACAAACAAGCAACAAGGATACAATCAACCACGTGCAAGCTCAAACAAAAAGATGCAATGATGGTATGCTATGCGGGATGCGATGCGAGATGCATATGCAAGATATGACAGGAAATGCATGAACCTGGCCTCAACTTGGGATTCCAAGTGTGCCACTGGAAAGATGAGACGAAATCGCTTGAAAACGATATAAAGATCGCCGGAATCGGAGTTACGGTTTGGAAATGGCAAGCAATTCAAAATTGGCACCGGTCTGCGATTTATAGCAAGTAGGCATCTAAATGCAATGAGATGAACATGCTACAACACCCAAAGATGACAACAAAATACATGGCAGGGAAGCATTCAAGATGCTTAACAAAAGTCTAGCACTGAGCTATGGCCAATTCATCCATTAATAGGTTCAAACAAGCCTGGCAAAAACGCAAATGGTAAACAGATCTCAGACTTAGTGAAATTAACACTTGTGTGAAATTTTAGATCATATAGCCCTCTTCGGAGCAACAAAACAACATGATACAAGACCTGAACATGACAAAGTAAAACATGGCATGGAGCTACTCAAATAGCTTAATAAAAGTCCCTTAGTGACCTTGAGCCAAAAGGGATCCGAAAATATACTAACAAGCACAAGAACATAGCAAAAACATAATCAGTTTTCAGACTTAGTGAAAACTGACACATGCTGAAACATAACTCAAGTAGGCATGTTTACGAGCTCGATGCACTCACTACAGTGCAAGTCATGGCAAGACATGCATACATCCATGAAGAAGGCACAAAATTCAAGCTAGACATGGCAACAACAATGGCATAGCATGCACGGATCAACTACAACAACATCGGCAAAATCGCAAACAAGTTGACGATCTGCCCAGATTCACAACGAAGCAAAAGTAGAGCTCGATTGACTCTAGCTATGGTGCTCCATAATTGCAAACAAAGGCATGGATGGATAGAGCACTACAATATTAACATCAAGGTCCTTTACTGATTATCCTCAAAAGAGGCACGGATCACTAGGAAAGAACATGAACATATGGCATCATGAGATAAACGATCCCAGGACTTAGTGAAATTACTAAGTCCCTAAAAACAGAGTTACCGGGTGCCTCACTTTGCAAGCTTGCACTAGGCACCACACACCTCACAAAAATACATGGGTTGCACCTCTGGAAAGATGACAAAACCCTTAACAAAACATATGTAGAACTCATGGGCATATCATGCACACAATAATCATGGCAAAAATGACAAATGTCTAAGATGGAGTAGCAGATCTGACAATTAACTCAAGTAGCTCTCTTCTAACAGCATTTCGGGAATCAAGATGAACTCAAATGAAAATGATGCAATGGAATGAAATGATGTACTCTCTGAGACTAACAATTTGATATGCTATATGTATGAATTGGAGTTACGGACACAAAGTTACGAGGCCTCGAACAGGAGCACTTGGATCTGCAAACTTAGGAAAAAATTCGGGGTCAACCCTAGGGTTACTGTAGCTCCGATCCAGATCTAGCGCACACGCACTGTAGCAGCTCGGGCGCCAGATTTCGTCGTTGTCATCGGAGCTCGGGGTCGCCGGGGTGGTCCCGCGGGGTGGCGCCGGAGCGGAGAGCCGGCGAGGAGGAGGATGGTGCAGGGCGGCGCGGGGACCGGGCCGGCGGCTGGCTCGCGCCGGCAAGGTGGCGGCTGCGCTGGTGATGGAGAAGGGCGGCGGCGGCTGGCGTGGCGGCGCCGGAGCCGAGGAGGGAGGCGGCGCGGCGCGGGGTCTTCGGGCGGGGGCGGCGAGGCGCCTTCCGGCCAGGAGGGCCGGGGACGGGCCCGAGCGGGCCGCGCACGGCTGAGGCGGCGATGTGGGCACGGCTCGCCACATGGCGCGCTGCGGTTGGGCGGCGGCGATGTCTGGTGGCGGGTCGGACGTGTCCGGCGGCGGCGGGTAGAATTTTAGGGTTTTCAGGGGAGAAGAAGATCCGGATTCGGAGGGGGTCTTTAAATAGGCATAGAGGGAGCTAGGAGAGTCCAAATGAGGAGCGGTTTTCGGCCACGCGATCGTGATCGAACACTCTAGATGATGGAGCAGAGTTAGGTGGGTTTTGGGCCAAATTGGAGGGGTGTTGGGCTGCAACACACACGAGGCCTTTTCGGTCCCTTGGTTAACCGTTGGAGTATCAAACGAAGTCCAAATGATACAAAACTTGACAGGCGGTCTACCGGTAGTAAACCAAGGCCGCTTGGCAAGTCTCAGTCCAATCCACAAATGTTTAATCCCCACACACGAAAGAAAGCTAGAAATGACCACCGGAGGAGAACGAAGCGCCGGAATGCAAAACGGACAACGGGGAAAATGCTCGAATGCATGAGATGAACACGTATGCAAATGCAATGCACATGATGACATGATATGAGATGCATGACAACAATAACAACACACGGAGACAAAGACCCGAACCCGAGAAAATAAATATAACTTAACGCCGGAAACGGCAAGAGTTGGAGTACAAATTGGGAAAGTTATATTCGGGGCGTTACACCTTCGCTTTCCTGCTAGGCCAAGCCCGGGCGCGCCTTGGGCCTGGGGGCTACTGTCGGCATTCTGGGAACGGGGGTCCCGAGACTTGCCTGCCTGCGGCCTGCGGCATGGCTCAAGTGGGGGCCCAGCGCGGCCCATCTTCATCAGCTCAAGCTCAAGACCCTCGCGAGGGGCCAAGCCTTGCGGGCAGATGACAGGAAGCTTCCTTAGAGGTAGCCTCGTCAGGCAGGCTTGCGGGGAGGCGGAGAGATCAAGGCAGGGGTACCTCGCGAGGAGCCTGTGACATAAGCCATGACGTTCGAGACCAGGTGGGCGCCGGCCTGCGCAGTGTCCTCGTTTCCCCTTTGGTGCAAAGGGGGCAAGCACAGGCCAAGGCATTGGGCAAAGGTTAACATTCCGGTGCAATGAGACCAAGACCAGCAGAGCGGCAGGACGGAGGTCACCGTGGAGCCCAAGACGGCACCATCACCAGTACTTTTGGCAGCCGAAGACCACCTTTGGTCAGGATAACTTGCACTAGATGTTCCCCTTCAAAATGGCCAATTGTTGGCCCCCTTCCCGCTCATTATTTGGGGAGAGGCCCAGGGCCTGTATAAGTAGAGCTAGCCACCACAGAGGAGGGGAGGACACCCCGGGGAGAGATCGAGACACTCGGACATCTAGAGATCTGGTAGAACCCCAGCAGAGAGAGAGAGAGAGGCGACTGAACTCACCCTAGTAGTTCATCGCACCAGCTCAAGAACACCTCTCATGAGGCTGTTCTTCCCTTGTACTGTTCATCATCAGCCCCTGAGGCAATCCACCACACCATACACTGGAGTAGGGTATTACACCACAACGGTGGCCCGAACCAGTATAAACCTTGTGTCCCTTGTGTTGTTCGTTGTTTCCAGCTCAAACCACGCGAGGAGATTGAACGTATATCGGTAGGGGAGAGATCTCCACACGCACCCTAGTGTTCGAACCACAAGGGTCTGCCGGAACCCGAAATCCAACATTTGGTGCGCCAGGTAGGGGTGTGACGGAATCTTTCTTCCGCTATTCGCGTGCGACCTGCCGTCGTGTCCATGGCTGACGCTCGCTAGGCTCGCGCCGAGCGCTGGGCTGCTCTCGCCACCCGTGTCACCCAGACGGCACCCGTCGGCGGAGGCCCTCGTCGTTCCCCGCTGCTTGCCGCCAACACCGCCACCGGCCCGACGGGGAACGAGCAGCAGGCCTCGTCCTAGCATCCTTGGGTGTGGCGAGAGGGCCGCACCGCGACACCGTCACTGACTCCAGCCGCTTCGTCCCATGCCCGTCGCGCCCCAAAGACGCGCATGCCGCATTGCTCCTGGCAAGAGAGCTCTTGCACTACCGCCCCGTCGACGACCTCTACGAGGACTGGCTCGCTCGCATCACCGAGCTCGTCAGCATCGCAGGGGGGCTCCCCCTTGCCGTCCCTCTCGCTGCCTTGCCCTCCATTCCACGTGGGAGGCGAGGATCAGGAGGCGCCTCTACCACCTCCTCCCGAAGAAGGCGCCCTGGCTCCAAGGCGCACTGCCCCAGGGCGAGACCCTCCGCGTTTGGCGCCTGCGCAGCAAGAAAGGAGCTTCCAAGAGATCCCTCATCCCCAAGAAGGTGCTCGCGCGCTCCCAGCGCCGGCGCGCCAAGATCCTGCCCCTGCACCTCCACGCCAAGACCCCGCGCTGCTCCAAGCGGCGGCGCACGATAATCCCCAGGAACAGGCCCAGTACCAGCAAAAGGCACCGGTGGCCACAGCAGGCTGCCGTGCTCTCACCCCTGAGCTACGCGGCGTCGCATGGCCAGGCAAGTTCCAACCTGACCTGCCCCCTCGCTACGATGGCACGGCGGACCCCGCGGAGTTCCTACAGCTCTACGAGCTATCATCGAAGCCGCCAACGGAGACGAAAGGGTCATGGCAAACTGGTTTCCCATGGCACTCAAGGACGGGGCCCGCACCTGGCTCCCGAACCTGGCTCCTGGCATGATCTCCTCGTGGGGCGAGATGCACACTCGCTTCATTGCCAACTTCCAGGGCACTCGTAACCGGCCCCCGGCCGTGAGCGATCTGCGCCGCAACAAGTAGCGGCAAGGGGAAACCCTGCAGAAATACATCCAGCGCTTCAACGATGTTCGCCTCGAGATCCCCAAGGTGACTGAAGAAGCCATCATCTCGGCCTTCTCCGATGTCGTACGCGACATCAAGATGAAGGAGGAGCTACCAATCCATGAAGACCTGTGCACATCCCTGGAGTTGTTCAACTTGGCGACCAAGTGCGGCAGGGCCGAGGAAGGGCGCCTTTCCCTCCTCGAACTCCCGGCTACCGACCCAGAAGAGGAGAAACCCAAGGCCAAGGACGTGAAGCGTAAGGGGGCTTCCCTGCTTGCAGCGGAACCAGACACCAAGCGAGGCAGGGATCAACCAGAGTCATCAAGGGAGCCGCACTTGCAGATTTCGTGGCAGAATGGGCAGAATCGCCGGGTCTCGAGGCAGGCGAAAACCGATCACTTTCCCCGGGAAGTGAAGCACCGAACGGCTGGGTCATGTACTTCGATGGGAAGTTCTCCCTACACGGTGCGGGAGCTGGCGCAGTGCTTGTGTCCCCTACCCGGGACAAACTCTATTACACCGTACAACTCTGCTTCCAGCAAGGAGAAAAGGTCTCCAACAACATAGCGGAGTACGAATGCCTAATAGCAGGCTTGAAGGCCGCAATTGCCTTAGGGGTAAAGCGCCTCGTCATCAAGGGCGATTCGTAGCTCCTCGTCAACTTCTCCAACAAGATATATGAGCCAAAGGACGAGCACATGGAAGCCTACCTCGCTGAGGTTTGCAAGATGGAGAAACAGTTCTGGGGGCTGGAGTTGCAGCATGTGCCTCGTGGCACCAATCAGGAGGCCGATGACATTGCCAAGAGGGCGTCCAGGCGGATGCCTCAGGAGCCTGGCGTCTTCGAGAAGCGGCTCCTCAAACCCTCGGCGGTGCCGCCACTATCGAGCACGGCGCAACCAAGGGAGGAGCTCCCTCAGCCGCCTGCCTCAGGAGCCCCGGTCAGCGGCCCAGCCTCAGGGGCACGCGTGCTCCTGGCATTAGAGCCTCAGGAAGGGTGTTGGATCCCGGAGCTCAAGAACTACCTGATGCAAGGGACTCTGCCGGAGAATGAGGAAGAAGCGGAGCGTGTGGCGCGGCAGGCCACGGCTTATTGCATTAGGGATGGAGAGCTCTACAGGAAGTGACCAAATGACGTGTCCCTACGTTGCATCTCCCGAGAGCAAGGGAAGGAGCTACTGGCGGACATACACGGCGGAGACTGCGGGCACCACTCGTCGTCACGGACCCTCGTCGGCAAGGCGTTCCGTAGTTGATTCTACTGGCCCACGGCGCTCAACGACGCCGTTGAGCTCGCGAAGGCTTGCGAGGCCTGCCAGTTTCACGCTGAGCAGATCCATCAGCCTGCGAGGGGTCTACAGACTATACCCCTCTCATGGTCGTTTGCAGTTTGGGGGCTGGACATTCTGGGCCTGTTTCCTCGGGCGCTAGGTGGCTATCGCTACCTCTATGTCGCCATGGACAAATTCACCAAGTGGGCTGAGGTGGAAGCCGTTCATCAAGGGCCTCGTGAGCCGACTCGGGGTGCCCAACCGCGTCATCACCGACAACGGTTCGCAATTCACCAGTAATCTCTTCAAAACGTACTGTGCTAACCTTGGAACGCAGATATGTTACGCTTCGGTAGCACACCCCCGGAGCAACGGCTAGGACGAGCGGGCCGACGCGGAGGTCCTGAGGGGCCTCAAAGCCAGGACCTTCAAGAAGAAGCTGGAAGCCTGCGGCAGGGGCTGGTACGACGAGCTCCAGTCCATGCTGTGGTCAATCCGCACAACTTCGACCAAGCCGACTGGCGAGACCCCGTTCTTCCTCGTCTACGGAGCAGAGGTTTTTCTCCCTCACAAGGTCAGGCGTCGCTCCACACGGGTCCTGGCGTTCGACGAGACGCAGCAGGACGCCATGCGGGGGATGGATCTCGTGTTGGGGGAGGAACGTCGTCGAGAAGTCGCGCTGCGAGCGACAAGGTATCAACAGGCGCTGTGACGATACCACTGCCGCAACATCCGCCCCAGAACTCTTGAGGTAGGGGATCTCATGCTCAGACGGGTTCTCTCCTGGGAGGGGCTGCACAAGCTCTCTCCCATGTGGGAGGGCCCATTCAAGGTTGTTCATGTTTCCAGGACTGGCTCCACGCGCTTGGAGACCCCGGAGGGGGTACCCGTCCAGACGTGTGGAACATTCAACATCTCCGGAGGTTCTATCCCTGAGCGAGGCCTAGCGCCTAGGAAAGGCCCGGTGCCTGTGAAGAAGGTGAATGCCTGTGAAGCTGCTGCATTTTGGGAAAGGCCCGGTGCCCATGAAGAAGGCGAATGCCGGTGAGGCTGTTGCGTTTCGGGAAAGGCCCGGCGCCTATGAAGAAGGCAAATTCATGTGAAGCTCGCCGCCCATGACACTCTCTGTCACACCCTGATTTTCATGCCACAACACTTAACCTATTAAATCATGATAAAATGTGGTTTTACAAAAACTTTTGAGTGTTTTGGACTTTGCTTGATTGGATTTTGTGTGTTGTTTGCAAGTGCTCTAAAAATCAAATAAATCCTCCAACTCTTATACTCCTTCTCCTTGATCCAAAACCTTTTCCCAATGATCATACCATGTGTATAGAGAAATATAATATTTTCTTACAAAAATAATTTGGCCAAAAAGTATTTTCAAAAATTAGTTTTCCAAAAACTCCTGGATTAAGGTTTGCACTGCAAGTACCTGATTTGCGGTATGAAAAATATTTCAAAAAGTATATTTGAAACCTATTAGATATAGGACTCCCATAAACCACAAAAATATAATTTTAAAAGTTATTTTCTTATTTTATTTAAAAGCTTTTTCTTAAGGCCAGAAATGGTCTTTAATAGGGAAAAATTATTTTAATGTTTCAAAAATATTTGAGAAAATTTAGGGAAACTCAATGGACATATATTGGCCATATATAAGAGTTTCAACACATGGTCATGTTAAAAATATTGGTCAAATCCCTCAAAAACCATTTCTGCCCATTTCAAGGATTTGAAATATTTCTACAGGAAATATTCCCCAACAATTCCAAGAAAATTCTAGCATGTCACATATGACATGTTTGATGATCTTGCCAAGTATCATGTCATGGAGAATAGTATAACCCCATGAAATCTCCTCAAAACCATTTCTGTCCATTTTGAAGTTTGAGCAACTTTACATTGCCAAACATGTCCAAATGTTCTCAAACCTTGTGAACATGCTCAAATGGTCTAATTATTCATCTAGACCAAATGGCACAAGTTGGATAGAATGTTATCTTGCTCAAAGTACCCCAAAACCCTTCCTGTTCAGAACCAAATTTGAACAACTCTACATTGGCAACTTTCTCCTTTTGATCTCAACTTTTGTGGACATGTTCATAACCTCAAATGATGACATTACACCAAGTGGTGCATCAAGGATAATAGGTTTGCATGACTAAATCTTGGTAAAGCCATTTCTATTGATTTCTAGGGTTTACCAAAGCTACATTGGCTACTTTGCCCAAATGAGCTAAAACTTGGTGGAACATCCTACTTCTATGTGCCATTCCATCCTGTTAATTCTCATGGCAAGTGGAATTAATTTTCTTGCCCAAACCAACAACAAACACCTTCTGCCATTTTTCCAAAATCATCATTTTAACCTCTTCCACTAATCTCCTTGGGCTCAACTTTGTACCACAGCTGATCCTAGCCCCCTTATACCTCCAGTAACAATGTCAAGTCCTCAGGTCAATTATTTGGGGGTGAAACCCTCTCCTTCTACAATGGCAAGTCCTCAGGTCAATTATTTGGGGGTGAAACCCTCTCCTTCTCTCTCTGGACAAGCCCATTTCTCTCCCTTTCTCACCTCCCTCCTCACTCTAGTGGCCACCAGGGCATCCAATGTCCCTCCCCTTTTCTTTACTACTCCCTAGCACTACTGGACACAAGTGGCCGCGCCCACTTCCCTCTTTTTATGCCATGGCATGCCAAATGCACGCTCCAGAGCGCGCTACAGTGCGGCCAGGCATTGTAGCCGCTCTTTGCCCAACGCCTCCGACGACCTCGGCTCTCCCCCACGCGCCAGAAGGACCACCTCGACGTCCGCAACACGGCAAGTTGCCGGCCCCCTCCTTCCTCTATCTCCCCTGCCCTTCCCACGCGTGGACAGAGCGCCGCCCAGCTACGCCACTCTCTGCTCAAGCACGGGTCCCGCCCCCAAGCTCGCTCCGCTCCTCCTCTACCTCCCCAACACCATGCACCATCCCCACGAGCGCCGCAGAGCCCTCCTCGCTCGCTTCCTTAGCCACTAGAGCCATCGCCGTGGCCGCCCGTGCGCCCCGTCCATGGTGTACCATCGCCTCGCCATATAAGGCCGCCCGAGGCTTCTCTCTGGAGCCCCTTCGCTCTCTCTCCCTCCCAGCGACCCCCTAGACCCGTCCATTCCTCTCCCCGTGCCCTCCATCCACCACAATGGCCGGAGCGTCGCCGTCGGGCTCCGCCTAAATTCGAGCTAACCCAAGCTCTCTTTCACCCCCTAGCCACTCCAACGCCATCATCCCTCCACCGCAAGGCCTTCCATCGCCTCCGTTCGCCCCCGGGAAGGCCAGGCGCTCACGGCCAGAGATGGCCGACGGCCTCCTCCGCCACCATCCAAACCGTCGCCACTACATCCCTCCTCGGCGTGCGTGAAGCACCTAGAAGGGTGCGATGCAGCCTCCTGAGCATGCTGGTGGGCGGAGCATCGCCGGAGATGCTCTGTAGCCCCGGCAATCGCCGCCGGGAGCCGGTCCTCACCACGGCCGAAGCACGCGCAGGAGGTTGAAGACGGCCTGCTGCTGGGCCCCGCGCGTCAGCGACCCAGCGGGCGGGCCCCACCGTTTAAGTGGAAACGGCTTCGGCTAGATCTGCCTCCCCTGCGTGAAGGCGCACGCCCACGAAGCCGCCTTCGACATCACCACCTCTGCCCGCGCAGCCGAGCCACTGGGCCGGCCCATGGTCTATCTGTCGCCATGCGCGCAGGATAAGGTTAAGCCTTATTTCCTTTTTCTTTTTCCAGTCAACTTCAAAAATACATAAATAATTCAAATTAACTCCAAATTTGATGATTCAAATTTCTAGTAGTTTCTAAAATCATTCCCTACCACATGGTGCTATTGTCACATTTTTACATAAGCATTTCCTTCACAAATATTTATCAAATCCTATTTTTCCTATTTCTGTGATGAACTTTAGAAAATCACAGAGAGCTCAAATTTGATCCAAATGCCATGATTCAAATTCCTAGATGCTTCTAAGTTCATAACTTAGCTTATGAACATTTTTATTAATACTCTCTGTCCCACATAAAATAATGAGCCATTTCTTCATATTTGTCAACTTTGCAAATTCATAGGAAAATCATTTGGACCCCAAATCCAGTGAAACCAACTCCTAGATGCTTCTAAAATCATCCTTTGTTAAATGGGTACCTTTGCTCATTTTTCAAAAATATGTTTCTGTCCACTTCTTGCAATTCCATAAACCCCTTGACTCCATCATATCAAAATGTTTAGAAATATCCATTGATCCACTTCCAATGAAATCACTTTGGTCGTTCCTCATGTGACCAGAGGTATCCTAGAAAAGTCAAATCAATATTTTTGGAGCACTTTTATTTTCTACCTTGTTGTGTTGCTTATTGTGGTTGCTTTCGACGATAGTTGATGAAGTAGACGAAATGCTCGGAGTTGGACCAGAGATATTTGAAGACCTCAAAGACTTTGTTAAAACAGGCAAACAGCCCTTTGACCATGTCTATGAGACCCTTTTTATGCATTTCATATAGCACTTTATTATTGTTGCATCGGAATCATGATGAGAGGGTAGCCACTATGGTGGGTTGCCTTCATTTCCTCCTTGTTGATACTTGCATTGTGCATGACCCTACCTCCTTATGAGGGTTATGCCTGTGGAAATAGATAGGATGCTAAAGTAGTGCTACGCAAAAGGGACGGGAAAATGCATGGTGATGGGCACAAGTACTTTCAAAGGACTTTTCGGAAACCCCGTCGGGTGCCACTTATGCCCGAGGGAGACAATGAGATGGGTAACCACTTGATGACGAAGTGATGTACCGAGGCAAGTGTGTGTGTTGTTTTCGAAAATGGATTAGATTTAAGATTTGTCGACTGTCCCAACCATACATGCGCAACCACTCTACCCTTATATGGGAAAGGGCATTATTGATTACCTAGACCGATACTAGCTTGGAGCCTGCATTACTAGTGACGGGGGAGAGTTTGTGCTCTCTCTCGGGATGGGGCCGTGCCAGGTAGGGCGGCCAAGAACACTTTTATGGGGCACCGGACACACCGTTGGTACCCCGTGCCAGTGGTATGTGATGAATATAGGAGCGAGGCTCCACAATTTCAAGTTGTGAAATGTTGGGCACGGGGGTTACTACCAATCGAGTGGACTCCATGTTAGTGTCGTCTAGGGAAAGATAGTGATCGGGTGCTTACCCCGGGTACTTGAGGTACCGCGGGTCGTGGATGACACCGAAGTTCCCCGGATCTTGTGGGTAAAGTGTGCAACCTCTGCAGAGTGTAAAACTATTCGAATAGCCGTGTCCACGGTCAAGGACAGTTGGGCGGTGCTGCTTAAACTACGTCCACATGTTTACAAACTAGTGTGTGTGTTTGGATAAGTGGGAAGAACTACTTGGGTCAAGTCAAAGGACTTGACATGATTGAGTTGGGTTGGTGCCCACTCTTTTTTTTATGTTGATATCTGTAACCTGTCCTCATGGTTAATTGAATTCTCCTGATGCATGTCTTACAAGTTGTTGAACATGTCATTGCACTCAAAACTAGCTTTCCGCAAAAATTTACCTATATCATGCATTTTTGTACCTTGAACCAAAACATGGGTTGCTTGCGAGTACATTCAAAGTACTCATTGGCTGGCCACTGGTTATTTTATTGGCCAGGCATGAAAGAACAGGATATGATGAAGAATACTTCGGTGACGAACATGCGAGCTAGGACGCTTCCCAGTCAGAATGCCTGTAGGGTTAAGGCAGATGGCATGGGTCCAAGTTATCGATGAAGATTTCCGCTGCGATGTTATACTCAAGACTTGACCATAATGGTCCTACTTCTGTAATACGGTATGTATGGATGTAAGACTCTTGTTACTCAGCTTCTATGTGTTCAGTGAGCATTGATCTCTGGGATCACTGTACACGTGCATTCGGTGATCATGACTTATGAGTCGGGGTCCCCACAGAGCTGGTATCAGAGCCATCCTGACTGTAGGAAGCCTTAGTTAGCATGGTCGTTAGTTAGGGTAAAACTATTTCCAAAACTACTACTAGTTTTCAAAACTATCTATACTTCTCTTCCCTTCTCAGTTTTTCAAAAACTAAGGTATACTTTCCCCATCGATCTCTTCCCTTCAAAACTATTGCAAACGGCCGCTAGCACCCTCAAGCCCCTGACCACGGGATTCCTTCTAATCCTCGTGGGTAGCCTAGAAGGATTACATCTTGCCAAACACTCACCCACCTCTTCTGAACACAAGATTGGCAACACCACAGCAAGACGATGCCAACAATAGATACGCCTTTGAAGAATGACGACATGACGACCCAGAGGACGGTGACACCTTTGAATTTGCCCAGGATGATGCAACGTTAGCCTAGGATGATCATGGCATGGGATATGCAAGATCATGATATACATCGCTAATAGAGTAACCCTGTCACTACCGTTGTTGTATCGGCAACCACCGGTGGATGAGAACCTCGCCATTTGGTCCGCCTCACTATAGTGAGCAGGAAGACGGTTCTCTTCATCCCCCGCTCTTGGTGTCGATGTTGTCATCAACGTAACCGACATGTTTGATCTCTACTATGCCTTGTTAATGTCATTGCATAAAGGATTACCTACCTGGTACCATCGACGCCTTAGAAGACAAAATGGGATCGTCATGAACAAGAAGACAACAGAAGACCGAGTCAATGCCTGCTACGAGGAGCCACCCTCACCCCATCACTTCAACAGGCAAGAAGTTGTTGAATAATCTTCAGGCTCAACCTGGATCGTTTCATCGAACAACTACAAGAGACGTAGCAACAACACCTGAGGAAAACTCAGAAGACTGCATGAGGCTCAAGGCACAATTACTGAGTCCGAGAACCCCTAGGGTAGGATGAGTCGTGTACCCCCTATGCGCAGTCGAGTCCGTATGATGGTTCGAATAGAACCATGATTGTGTGTTGCTTGTTTTTATTTGTTTGTGTTTTGATATAGGTTGCACTTTTGCCATAGGCAACAAGTATGCGACTATATCACCTTCCTTACCTTGTTTCTTTTGTTTGGCCCTTTTTGACACTTGTTTGTTTGCACCTGCACTATAGAACCCCCTTTAGGCATCCCCCTTTATGCTACTTATCCCTCTCATCTCTCTCCTCAACTGAAGACCAGCAAGACAAGATGCACCAAGGAGTCTACTTCGGCGACCAACTAGCACTGGAGAACTTTTCTACAGCCTCCCTGACCAAGTGAAACCCAGTAGAGTTATATTTAACCCTCCAGACTAGAAACCCATTCCTAGACCCTTCGGGACTTCACAAGATACCCCAGCTCAAGTCCTTAACCATGTGCTTAATCCACAGAATTGCAAGAGAACCAGTTAAGCCTCTGTAAACCTTTCACAGCACTGGGATCATTATGGAACTAGTGGACATAGTGAGCAAGCACATTGTCATCCTAATATAGCACAAGAGTTGATGCTTTCGGCGGTATAAGGTTATTTGTTTAAAGGACTAGATAGAACAACTGGCATCTCAGGAACCGTGCTTAAGGATAAGGTGACAAACATTCGCTCGCACACTAGATCCTTGAAACCCTTACGCCTTACCAAGCCACAACATGGTCGGATCCTGACCTTGGGCCTTGGCTCTAGATCGATAAGACCTTGTCCAATGCTCAACCGCGTCCATCACCAATGCCACAGCCCACTTTACGTACCCCATAGACTTCATGGAGTGCTTGGACAAGTTAGTTGTCAACATTCTTTGATGACATACTTGTCTACCCGAAGACGGAAGAAGAATCGTTGAGCTGGTCAAGGAACATCTGAAGATCGTCATGTCTAGGAGGAAGAACTACACCAACCACCATCTTCAAGAAGTATACCTCCGCATCAAAGACTAGGCATATTTGCAAAACACTTCTCTCAAAGGAACCAAGCATTTCCATGTCAAAGGGAAGCTCACTCCGAGATTTATCTTCCTTCCCCAAGATCACTACAAGACAAAGAATAGACGGCTACCAGCTAGAATTACCACCTGAGTTACCCACTGTGCACAACGTTTTTCCACACGACACAACTCCCGAAGTGTTTCCTACTTCCTAACTAGCCATGTCTCTGCAAGGACATCAAACACTGAACCATTGACCCCCAGCCCAATATGACCTACGCGAGAGACCCCAATTGCAATTTGGATCAAGCAGGACGACAAACACGAAGCCACGCCATCGAGTACTTCAAGGTTCAATGGAGCACCAAACGGAAGCAGAAGCAGTATGAGGACGTGAAGACTACCCCAAATCCAACTTTCCATATTCCTTTCCGCGCCTAGTCTGGGAATCTCGGGGACGAGATTCCTGTAAGGGGGGTAGGTCTGTCACACCGTGATTTTCATGCCACAACACTTAAGCTATTAAATCATGATAAAATGTGGTTTTACAAAAACTTTTGAGTGTTTTGGACTTTGCTTGATTGGATTTTGTGTGTTGTTTGCAAGTGCTCTAAAAATCAAATAAATCCTCCAACTCTTATACTCCTTCTCCTTGATCCAAAACCTTTTCCCAATGATCATACCATGTGTATAGAGAAATATAATATTTTCTTACAAAAATAATTTGGCCAAAAAGTATTTTCAAAAATTAGTTTTCCAAAAACCCCTGGATTAAGGTTTGCACTGCAAGTACCTGATTTGGGGTATGAAAAATATTTCAAAAAGTATATTTGAAACCTATTAGATATAGGACTCCCATAAACCACAAAAAAATAATTTTAAAAGTTATTTTCTTATTTTATTTAAAAGCTTTTTCTTAAGGCCAGAAATGGTCTTTAATAGGGAAAAAATATTTTAATGTTTCAAAAATATTTGAGAAAATTTAGGGAAACTCAATGGACATATATTGTCCATATATAAGAGTTCCAACACATGGTCATGTTCAAAATATTGGTCAAATCCCTCAAAAACCATTTCTGCCCATTTCAAGGATTTGAAATATTTCTACAGGAAATATTCCCCAACAATTCCAAGAAAATTCTAGCATGTCCCATATGACATGTTTGATGATCTTGCCAAGTATCATGTCATGGAGAATAGTATAGCCCAATGAAATCTCCTCAAAACCATTTCTGTCCATTTTGAAGTTTGAGCAACTTTACATTGCCAAACATGTCCAAATGTTCTCAAACCTTGTGAACATGCTCAAATGGTCTAATTATTCATCTAGACCAAATGGCACAAGTTGGAGAGAATGTTATCTTGCTCAAAGTACCCCAAAACCCTTCCTGTTCAGAACCAAATTTGAACAACTCTACATTGGCAACTTTCTCCTTTTGATCTCAACTTTGGTGGAGATGTTCATAACCTCAAATGATGACATTACACCAAGTGGTGCATCAAGCATAATAGGTTTGCATGACTAAATCTTGGTAAAGCCATTTCTGTTTATTTCTAGGGTTTACCAAAGCTACATTGGCTACTTTGCCCAAATGAGCTAAAACTTGGCGGAACATCCTACTTCTATGTGCCATTCCATCCTATTAATTCTCATGGCAAGTGGAATTAATTTTCTTGCCCAAACCAACAACAAACACCTTCTGCCATTTTTCCAAAATCATCACTTTGACCTCTTCCACTAATCTCCTTGGGCTCAACTTTATACCATAATAGATCCTAGCCCCCTTATACCTCCAGTAACAATGGCAAGTCCTCAGGTCAATTATTTGGGGGTGAAACCCTCTCCTTCTACAATGGCAAGTCCTTAGGTCAATTATTTGGGGGTGAAACCCTCCCCTTCTCTCTCTGGACAAGCCCATTTCTCTCCCTTTCTCACCTCCCTCCTCACTCCAGTGGCCACCAGGGCATCCAATGTCCCTCCCCTTTTCTTTACTACTCCCTAGCACTACTGGACACAAGTGGCCGCGCCCACCTCCCCCTTTTTATGCCATGGCATGCCAAATGCACGCTCCAGAGCACGCTACTTCGAGTGGAACGACCAGGCCGACCAAGCTTTTCACGAGCTGAAGAAGATGCTGGCCACGCCGCCCGTCCTAGCGGCGCCGACTGAGAAAGAGCCCATGCTCCTTTACATTGCCGCAACCAACCGGGTGGTCAGCACCGTCATCGTAGTCCAACGCCCAGAAGAAGGCCGAGCCCAGCCGGTCCAGAGGCCGGTGTATTATTTGAGCGAGGTGCTGTCCGCTTCAAAGCAGAACTACCCGCACTACTAGAAGATGTGTTACGGCGTGTACTTCACCGCCAAGAAGCTGAAGCCCTACTTTCAAGAGCATCCCGTCACGGTCGTATGCACCGCCCCGCTGGCCGAGATCATAGGCAGCCGGGACGCATCCGGCCGGGTGGCGAAATGGGCCATCGAACTGGCCCCTTACACAATCTTCTACCAGCCCCGCACCGCCATCAAGTCCCAAGCACTGGCCGACTTCCTCGTCGACTGGGCTGAGACCCAGTACCTGCCGCCGGCTCCCGACTCCACCCATTGGCGCATGCACTTTGACGGGTCCAAGATGCGCACTGGCTTGGGAGCCGGCGTCGTCCTTACCTCTCCCAAAGGCGACAAGCTCAGATACACGCTGCAGATTCACTTTGCCGCCTCCAACAATGTAGCCGAGTACGAGGCACTCATACACGGGCTCCGGCTTGCCAAGGAACTCGGCATCCGCCGGATCCTATGTTATGGCGACTCAGACTTGGTGGTTCAGCAATCATCCGGCAACTGGGACGCCAAGGACGCAAATATGGCAAGCTACCGCTTCCTGGTTCAACAACTCAGCGGATACTTTGAAGGCTGCGAGTTCCTCCATGTACCGCGAGCCGACAACGAGCCAGCCGATGCCCTGGCTCGAATAGGCTCTACTCGGCAAGCAATACCAGCCGGCGTCGCTCTACAACGCCTCCTCAAGCCGTCCATCAAGCCGTCTCTAGAGTCCGATTCCATCTTCGTACCGCCTGACCCCGACGCGGCCGGGTCCGGCTCGAAGAACCAAGCAGGCGACCCCGGGACTTCAGTAGTCGGCCCGGGGACTTCGGCAACCGGCTCGGGGACTGCCACACCCGGCTCGAGGACTGCAATAGCCGGCCCGGGGACTGCACCAACACAACAGCCGGCGGCTGACTCCAGCATTTCACCACCCAGCCCGCCCACCCTGGTGGCAGTAGCCACATTGGCAATAGGAGAAGTCGCGGCTCCGTCATGGGCTCAGTCCATCCTCAACTTCCTAGTAAACCAAGATCTACCGGCTGACGAAGCAGAGGCAAGACAAGTCCAACGTCGAGCCGGAGCATACACAATCATCAACAGAGAACTCGTCAAGCGCAGTGTCACTGGAGTCCTCCAACGGTGCGTCGAGCAAGAGAAGGGCATTGCAATCCTTAGAGACATTCACCAAGGAGAATGCGGCCACCATGCGGCTTCAAGATCACTCGTCGCCAAACCTTTCCGCCATGGTTTCTTCTGGCCGACTGCTTTGGATGACGCCAAAGAATTAGTTAAGTATTGCAAAGGGTGCCAACTCTTCAGCTCCAAGCAACACATGCCGGCTTCGGCACTCAAGACCATTCCCCTCACCTGGCCCTTCGCCGTTTGGGGACTGGACATGGTGGGCCCATTCAAGACGGCGCGTGGCGGCATGACGCATTTGCTCGTCGCCATGGACAAATTCACCAAGTGGATTGAGGCAAAGCCGATCAAGAAGCTGAATGGGCCGACTGCTGTGACATTCATCGCAGACATAACAACTCGGTACGGCGTGCCACACAGCATCATCACCGACAATAGCACGAATTTTGCCAAAGGAGCCTTGGCACGTTTCTGCGGAGCGCAAGGTATCTGGTTGGACTTAGCATCCGTCGCCCACCTGCAGTCAAATGGCCAGGTCGAGCGAGCCAACGGCCTCATCCTCTCCGGCATCAAGCCCCGACTGGTCGTACCACTGGAGCGTTCAGCCGGCTGTTGGCTCGATGAGCTGCCGGCTGTCCTCTGGAGTCTGCGCACTACCCCAAACAAGTCAACCGGCTTCACTCATTTCTTCCTCGTGTACGGTGCCGAGGCGATCATCCCAACCGACATCGAGTTCGACTCGCCCCGGGTAACCATGTACACGGAGGCGGAGGCCAAGGAAGCACGAGAAGATGGCGTCGACCTGCTGGAAGAAGGCCGGCTGTTAGCCCTCAGCCGGTCTACCATCTACCAGCAGGGTTTGCGCCGCTACCATAGTCGGAAGGTCAGGCCAAGATCCTTCCAAGAGGGCGACCTTGTGCTCCGGCCGATCCAGCGAACAGCCAGCCTGCACAAGCTCTCGGCCCCTTGGGAGGGCCCCTTCGTCATCAGCAGAGCTCTGGGCAACGACTCCTACTACCTAATCGACGCACAGAAGCCCAAGGCACTCAAGAGAGACGACTCCGGCAAGGAGTCGGAACGACCATGGAACGCCAACCTCCTTCGAAGATTTTACAGTTGAAATGCAGTATGTATCACGCTAACTTTTGTACTAAGTACGAGACAATAGGCCCCCCGAGGAGGGCTCGGGCACTGCCATCTTTTATCTATGAATGAAAAGTGTCATGCTTATGACCTTATCATTTCATTTACTTGTTCCGTCTGGCACCGGGTTCGACTAGTCGGCCCGGGGACTGGCCGACTGGAGTTATATTAGAAGTCCTACCCGCGGTCAGACAAGTAGTGTGCCGACACCCAGGCTTAGCTCTTGCCAAAGTCGCAGTTCGAAGAACCGGTTGTCCGGCTGGCAAGAGTCAAAAGCAGGAAAGGATGCCCACACGAAAAATGGCCAGGGACCAATGGACTAATATAACGAAAGCCGGTTTGCCGCCTACCACCGACCGACTACTAGAGTAGCCGGCCGGCCGGTTTCCATTCACTTCACTTCAATCCAAGAAAGCTCGAGTACTTGCCTCCCCAAAGAGGGAAGGCAGCAAAGGAAAAAGCCTAAGGATAAAAAGCATACGCGAGTGGAAACCAAACATGCACATAATAATATTTACATAAAAGACCTCCACGAGGCCAGCATTCAACATAGTTTGGATACACCCCAAGTGGGTGGAACTGCAAAAGCTTAATAAAGATTGTTCAAAAGGCAACAAGCAGGAAAAATAAGGACGGCAGGTCAAGCTGGCGGAGCGACCGACGAGTCGGGCTGGTCGGTGGAGACGATTGTGCCGGCTGAAGGAGTGGCCGGCTGGTGAACCTCGGCTTGATCACCACCTCCCGCAGAGGGCGCGCTTCCACGCACCTCGTTGCTGGAGGCACGGTCAGCCTGAGGCCGGCCGGTTGTTCCACTAGCCGGCTCGACGTCTTCACCGTCCTCTCCTTTGTCATCCTCGCCCTCGTCGCTGGAGGCGATCTCCTCTGCCGAGTCCTCGCCCACCGCCGGGTTCAGCCCGAACCACTCCTCCGGCTGGGCAACGCCGTCATCATTGATTTCAGGTGCAAAAACGCTGATCTCGGTGCACTCGGCGATCGTCGAAGCACGCTGGGCGATAGCCGGCCGCACCTCCTCCAGCTCTGCGTCGGCCTCCAGCCGCCAAGTGCGTAGCTGGTCCAGGTTCAGCCCTGGGTACCAAGCTTGAACGAACTCCAACGCCCGCCCGGCTCCAAGACGGGCCGCCGACGCCTTCCAAGCTTCAAAGCGACCGACTCCGACCTCCAGCCAGTCGGCAGTCCGGCTTGGGGTGCGGGGGATCGTCTCGCCGGGCCAGAGGGCGGCCAACACCTGCGCCCCGGCACGTTGGAGCCGGCGAAGCATCCGGTGAGCCGGCTGCAGCCGCGCTTGGACAGCCAAGAGCTGCTCCTCAAGCATCCGATTCGCGTTCGGCGCGATGTTGACCCCCGCCTGACGGTGCGCCTCGCGATGGGCCTCGATGGTTTAGGCGGCGAAGGCGGAGTAGCCGGGAAAGTAGTCTGCACAAGAAAATAGGCAGCAGCACAAGTCAGGCCAAAAACCAGGCGGCAAGGGGCAGGAGAGGAGCGAGGAAGGCGGCTTACCGTCGATCAAGTCCTCAATGCGGCCGAAGCCTTCATCCAGCGCTTGCCAGGTCTCAGCCCAGCTCGCCGCCTCGGTCTCAAACTCTGCCTTCAGGGCGGCCTCGCTATCCTGCGCTTTCTGCAGGGCCGCCTTGTGGCTCTCCTCCTGGTCAGCCAGCTTCTTGGCCAGGCGGTCACGCTCCTGGACCAAGGCAGCGCACTCAGCATCCTTGGTGCGAAGGGCGGCCTATGCTTCGCTGAGCTCCCACCTCAAGTCGGCGTTGGCCCCTGCAAGAACGAAAGACAAAGAGAAAAAACCAATAAGGAAAAAGTCGTCAAGCAAGATCCGACCCGACTGCTCAGCAGTCGGCCCGAATCTCGGGGACTACACCCAATGGGTGCGTTGACGCGCCCCCACAGGAGACAGACAAGATCAAGCACTTACTTCGGCTGTTGGCCAGGTCGTTGGTCTTCCGACCCAACTCCTGAGCCTGGGAGTTGAAGGCGGCAGCACGGGAGTTATGATATTCCTGGAAGTTCAGACAGGAAGCAAAAATAAGGTAGTCGTCAAGAAAGATCCGACCCGACTGCTCAGCAGTCGGCCCGAATCTCGGGGACTACACCCAGTGGATGCGCTAACGCGCCCCCACGAAAGAAATCAAGAGACCAAAGCGGCCAAGAATGAAAGACTCGCCCGGATGGCGGCCCGCGTCGACGGGAACTCCTGGGTGTACTGCTGCAGCAGGGCGGCCTGAGCTTGAAGCCGGCTCCGGACCTCTTGAGCCGCCACATTCAGTTCGTTGGTCCCCCCGCTGGGAGTCCACTCGGACGTGGTGGTGCTGGCCGCCTCCAGGGCCTCCGCCGACTGGCCGGCGCCCGCAACTCGGCGTGGCTCCGGCACAGCGGTGCCTCCTCCTGCGCGTCGGCGCATTGCCGGCTGCACCTCGAGGCCGGCTCCGACCCCCGGCTCGCCCCCGGTCGGATCCTCCGGCGCCGCTGATGATTGGCCGCCTTGGCCTGCCCCGGTTGGCGCTGTCGGCGGCGCCCTCTCCGCGAAGACCACGAGGTCCTCCCCCCTCTCCATCAGCGGCGGGTCTTGGACGATTTCCTTCGCCAGGGGCAATGGGGTGTCAGGGGCCACGGCTCGGAGGGGAATGGCGAGCGGCGGAGGCTGGTTACGCGAACCCTCCGCCTCCGCGGCCGCCGCCTCCGCCTGGGCCTTGGCTGCCACGTCGGCCTGCTCCTTCGCCGCCTGGGCGGCCGCCTTTTCCGCCGCCTCCCGCTCCTCCCGCGCCTCACGGGCGTTCCGCTCCATGGCCTCCCTGAGGTCGGTGCGGGGGTCCACGCGGCGGGGGCCTGAAGACCCTCCAGTCGGCCCAACCACGGAGCCGCCCGGGCCCCGCGCAAGGGAAAGTGGCGCCCTGTCCAGCAAGTGGAGAAAGGTTAGGAAGAATGTTCAAACAGAAGAAAACAATGAAAAGCATGCGTCCAAGCAATCGACAACTTACGCTGAGACCGCCTGAGGCTGCTTCACCGCCTTGCGGAAGCGGGCCGCCTTCGCGGCCGCCTCATCTTGTTTGGTCGCCGTGGTGGAGGCCTTGGACTTCTTCGGCCGGCTGCCGAAGAGGATTGACGCGGCCTGGCGCTTCTGTGTGCCGCTGCTGGCAGCCGGCGCGGTGGACGAGCCCGCGCCTTGATGGTCGGGCGCCGGCTGCCGACGCGGGGCGACTTCGACTTCGGCCTCATCCGGCCAGTCCTCGATGCTGGCAGTAAGCCCTGTGCCTCCGGGCACGATGTTGTCCCCCACGATGGCGTCTTCCATGGCGGCCGCTCCCAAATCCGGGTCGTCGACGTCGTCCACCGTGCGGTCGGGGACATACTGGCGTTCTATCCCTGCTGCCTCGGTTGTCGGCAGAAGGAGGGGGTTCTGCTAAGGAGAGCCGACTGATCAGAAGTCGGTCATCATGAGGCCGGATACCAGCGGAAAGAAGAAAGAGAGGAAAGCTTACCACGGGCGGAGGGTTGGCACGAGAATACGGCGCCTTGCCGTATCGCCAGTCCTCGGCAAGCTTGCAATTGGAGATATAATTTACCATGTACGACACCTCCGCATGAGGCATCTCCCTGGTGCTCAGCCGGCTTGGGTCGAAGCGGCCACTCATCTGACACATCATGTGGGGCCGGCTTTGGAGAGGAAGTAGCCGGCGCTCCACGAAGGCGGCCACCAAGTCGGCTCCGGTCAGGCCTTCCGACTGGATCATCACCCGAAGCCGGGAGACGGCCGCGTTCCCGGCCGGAGACAGCGACCTGGACCGGAAGCTCCATGAGGGTTGCCTCCCAGCCGGCGGGCTGGCTACGTAAGCTGGCAAGTTGACATGGTCTCCTTGCTGGGCGACGTTCTTCACGTAGAAGTACGACTTCTGCCAGAGTTTCACCGACTGGATCAGGGGGATGGACGAGAGCGGATTGTTCTCGCCTGACCTCCTCATGGCGATGTAGGCCCCGCAGGGGGCGGGCACGCCTGCGACGACGGTGCCGAGTTTGCTCTGGAAGAATTCCCCCCAGAGCTCCAGCATGGGGAGCACCCCCAAGAAACCTTCACAGAGAGAGACGAAGGCCGACAGCAGCATCCCCGTGTTGGGCGTGAGGTGATGCGGCTGAAGATGGTAGAACTCGAGGAAGGAGCGCAGGAATCTGCTCGCCGGAAGGCCGAAGCCGCGCAGGAAGTGCGAGCGGAAGACGACCCGCTCGCCCTCCTCCGGTGCCGGCGAGATCTCCGTCTCCGGCGCCAGGCGGACCCGCACGAGGTTGGCGTCGGGCAGGTGCCGAGTCTGGCGGAGGAACTCAAACATGGTCCTCATGGACGTTGGAGCCGTCCCACGAGCTCGACAGCGCCATGGGAGCAAGACGATGTGGCGGCACAGCGGCGCTGAGACGGGAAGGTGCGACGGCAGCGAGAGGAAGAAAGGAGGACGAAGAGGGGCGGAGTGAGAGAGAGCGTGCGAACCTCTGTCTCTCCCCCTCCTCCCCCTACTTATAGGCTCGCGGGGCGGAGCCGAGGAGGCTCGGCGTGGGGGAACGTGGGGATCGATCATGCTCACTCCCCCATGTCCCGCGTTTATTACGCCCTAACGGCGAAATAAAATCGCCACAGGAAGGCGAGCGGTCCACCTGGGCCGCAGAAGATCAGCGCTCGGGCCGAGGCCTAGGAGTGGCGGGCCCAGGCCTGCGGCGGCGTCCCGTCGCGCACGTGCACTGGCAGGTTTCCGCTGCCACGTGGCCCCCGGGAGGGCCCGCGGTCGACACGCGGGTCAACCACCATCCCGCCTGCAAGACACAAGAGCTCTCTGAAATCGGCATACACCAGCAAAGCCGGCTCCTCAGGGTAGGAAGCTGACCGAGCTTCTCGTCCCTCTGTCCGCCTCGAAGCTCGATCAGCTTCGGGGACTACTGTCGGAGTAAATAGCCATGGGTAGCCTAGCCGGCTTCCCCTGGCCCTTCTGAAAAAATTACGAGCCCGTCCGGCTCTCAAGAATCCAAGACGTGGGGCCGCCTTCCCCTTGCTGGCTGTCACCCAGGCCGGCTTTCGGAAGGCGACCCGACTTTAGCCCTTGCGGAGAAAGTCACGGGAGGGCCGACTTCAAGAAGCCGGCCGCGAGAAGGCCGACTTCAAGAAGCCGGCTCCCATAAAGCGGTCGAGATCGTACCCTCAAAGTGTGCACCCACCTAGCGGCGATGTGACGGGACGTGGCTACAGTGAAGCCTGCCACCCCCAAATCCCGGAGCACGATCGGCACAGTGCGCCGTACGGGTGACCATGACCCGCCCGGCGCAATACTGTTGCCATGTTGACCCTGACGCCATCCATGATGGGCGGCCAGTACGGCCCGCGGGCGGTGGGCCCCTTCGGGCAGAGAGACACCCGAAGGCGGCCACATCTACCCCGGTCAGCCCAAGAGAGAGCCGGCTCCCCGCAGCCGGCTTGCCATCTTCCTCGAAGGAGACGCCCCATTAAGGAGACAAGATGCGGTGAGGCTACAGTAATCGCCCGCCGGGCGGCGGTACTGTAGCCACGCCTACCACGACGAAGCCCACGTCACCAAGATGGAGCAACAGTAGCCAGTTGCCGACCAAGTCCCGGACAGTGGGGCCTGCCTGTCGACCGAGGAGCCGGCAGCCGGCGGGACCCACCAATCGGCAGGCCCCAGCGGCCGGCGCAGAAGCTGGCGAGCGCAGTCACAGAAGGCTGGGCCCCGCGCCCAGTCGGATTACCATTGTACCCCCGGGGGTAGGCCTATATAAACCCCCCGGGGCACCCATGCAAAGGGTTCGACCCCCCGCTAGTTTTAGACACCACACAAGGAGAAGAAGCAAGCTAGCCGTGCCCTTCTTCCTCCTCCCACCGAACAGCTCAAGGAGCATTGTGTAGCTACTTGTCCATCTAGTGATCATGCGGAGACCCCGTAGAGCAGCAGTAGGGGTGTTATCTCCACGGAGAGCCCCAAAGCTGGGTAAGATTCGCCGGCGTGCATGTCTTCGCCTCATCCCATTTCCAGGCACCGGCGACGTCTTACTGGCTCCCACAATGATAAGCCACCCGTTGGCATATGTCGCACCTATCACCCGACAACATCCCTCGGATTCTCAGTACAATTGAGAGGGATGTTGACGTATTGGCATGTGGCCGCGTCAGAATATTGCACGTACTTGGACACCAGGGGCTTATTACAAAGGGCACTATTTAGGCCCGGTTCACATCATAAAGACCGAATACCTTAGGGAGTGTTCGGCGTCGCGAGTTTGGCCTTATATGCATCAGCTCCGGATCATGTCTTTGGTCAAATGTTGGGTTTGCCCGGCTCCTGTGTTTTGCTGCCTTACGTTTCGCTCTATCGGCTAAGGCGGCACTAGGAGAACTGCTGCGATTGTGCCCTAGTTCATCCGGACGAGCACCTCAGTAGAGAAAGCCGAAAACTGACTGTCATGATATAGCGTGAGACTGGTCAACCACTCGATGACCTAGCGGAATCTTTGAGATTCCTCCGCCTTAACGAAGGGCCGTTTCCCAGCCAGGCATGTACGCGCCCCGAATCCGGATGAGCGCGGAGCCACCAGAGGCTATATAGTAGCCCCACTGTCAAACTCCTCTGGCTAAGTGAAAGTGTTAAAGCATTATAGTCCGGTTGCCTAGTTCGCTGCGCTATCACCTCGTCAATGGACCAAGACGTTGGATCAAGTGTGAACATGCGTCTTCTGCGAACACCCCCGCATTATATGCGTGGGGGTTGAAGCCGACGACAGCCATCTTTCAGGTTATATACATATATACATAAACGGCCGCATAGGAGGCATCATAGCACTTTCGGGCAAAAGTATAAATACAGCCTTGATAAATTCAATAAAACATTATTTGAACAATGGGACTACATGTCACTGGAAAATAATATTCTTCGAGCACTGAGCCTCTATGGAACGAGCACCTTCAAGGACTTCTTCAAAGTAGTGCTCGGCAGCCACTCGGCCTATGGCCGAACCCTGTGCTGCAACAGTGGTGGCCTCCATCTCCGCCCAGTATGTTTTGACACGGGCAAGGTCCATCCGTGCACCTTCTATGCACGCCGATATCTTTACAGCATCGATGCGTGGCACAGATTCAAGGAATTGTTGCACTAAGCTAAAGTAGCTACTCGGCCTTGGCCCTCCCGGCCACAGGTGATCCACAACGGACCTCATGGCAAGCCCGGACAACCTATGGAGCTCGGCCCAACCGGTCAATCGGTCATTCAGCAGCAGCGGACGGACTGGAGCGTGAAACTGTGACCAGAATAGTGTCTCCACTTCGGGACCTTTCTGATCCTTGAAGTACTCAGCGGCATCAGCAGCGCTTGCAGCCAAATCCATGTACGCGTCCGCAGAACTCCATAGCCGGTCCATAGGAGCATACTTCGGATCTCCGAACTTAGTCCGCAACAAGAAGGGCTTCCCAGACATGATATCTGCAGCTTGATTCAGCTCCTCCTTCGTCGCTCTAATTTTGGAGCGGGCTTCCTTGGCAGCCACCCATGCCTTCTCCAGGTCCGTCGCTTTCGCCCGGTTTTCCTCTTCAAGAAGCCGGCAATGGTCAGCAGCATCTTTTAACTCCATGGCCATCTTGGCAATTTTTTCTTTGCTCTCGCAATGTGCGGCCTGTTCGGCCCTTAACTCTTCAGCCGCCTGTAAGGCGGCCGCATTGCTGCTCCTCGCTTGCTCTTTGGCTTGGTCAAGCTCCGCCCGAAGGGTCTCCATGGCGGCCGCTCCATCTGCAGTCACAACATATTAAAGATACTGGCATCATGCTGCTCTTATTATGTGACGATCACCAGAAAAATCACTCACCCTGTGCCTCGTCGAGCCGCTTGTTGACAAGCACGATGTCAGCATCTGCCACATCCAGTTGCCGCTTTAGTATGGCAAACCCATCAGTCCGGCTAGCCACCGGAGCTTCAACCACATGCACATAAAAGGCAGTCTGGTTATTACCTGGGACTATGATCCTCTGTTTGCCGCCATTCTCGACAACAACCAGAGTCTCAGGGGCTACTATCTACACAGGGCACATCTAAAAATGTGCGGTACTGTCAAAAATGTACATCATTTCACGTACCTCAAAACCCATCGGTAGACTCATAAAGGCTTCATGCAACCCGCTTTCGGCGGACGAAATCCTTTCAATCACCGTACCCATCAATGTGTGGTGCTCTTCTGAGATAGCCGCTTGCTCCAGCAGATCCCTCAGTATGTCCGACAGCACACCAGACGGTGCCGGACTCTTTTGATTGCTCTCTTCGAGAGCCGGATACTGAGGCCTTCAAGTGGCCATAGGATTACCTTCTGGCCTTGCCGGATCAGGAGAAGCCCTCCGCGACGACACCTCGGGGTCGCCCGCTCCGTGAGGCGGTGTGGCAGGGGGAGGCATTTCGCTCTCCATCATCTCCGGAAGAAGATCCCCCAAAGACGAGCTCTGCTGAGAAGGGCTAAGATCTGAACTGCAAGATAAATGCTTCGATTATTTTCCTCGGAAATAGAGCAAGATATTTTCGTTATTGAATACCCTTTTACTTACAGCTCGGTAGAGGGCTGATCCCCGCGCGGACATTGTGCGGCAAGAGTACCCTCTGAGGCAGGTCCCTTTGGCAGAGATTTCTTCTACCCATTTGGAAACCTTAGTTTCCGGATCTTCAGAGGTAGTCCTCTTCCTTCCCCGGGGAGAGAGAATGTCAGATTCTTCCCCTTGGTTATCCTCCCTCGCGGAGGCGCTCATTCCTTCGATTGCAATAGGTAGCGATGGAGGCCCGCTTTCGCCCTCTTTATTCCCCCCTTCATCTTCCTTTGAGGGCACTAGACAAGGTGCTGGCTCGAGCATCTTTTCCAGCACCGGATTGTCCAAGCCTTCAGGAAGGGGGCCAAACACCGGATCATCTTCGCCTTTGTTATCCAGTCCTGGTCAAAGAACGATTCTTCAGAATGATGTCATGATAAATAAAAGGACAGTGTGTTTGGCCATGGGATTACTTACTTAGGGAGCGGGGCGGTTGTAGCTCAGGCCCACGTCCTCGGTAGTGTCCAGACACTCTATTTGGGGTCCGAAGAATGATTTGTACATCTCCTCGTGCGTCATGCCGAGGAAATTCTGAATAGTGCGTGGTCCTTCCGGGTTGAATTCCCACATGCGGAGGGGTCGGTGTTTGCAAGGCTAGACTCGACGAACCAGCATAACATGCGTTACCATAACTAGACTGAAATCTCGCTCGAAGAGATCTCGGATACGGCTCTGTAGTATTGGCACATCCTTCGCTGGACCCTAGCTCAGCCCCCTGCTGATCCATGACATCTGTTGTGGTGGAGGGCCCGAGCGAAATATGGGGGCAGCTACCCACTTGGCACTTCGGGGAGCTGTGACATAAAACCACTCCTGTTGCCACAATCCGGACACCTCTGGAAAGGAACCCTTGGCCATGGAGCGTCAGCAATTTTGCTTATTAGAGCACCTCTGCACGTTGTGTACTGCCCCTCGACCATCTTCGGCTTCACATCGAAGGTCTTGAGCCACAGGTCGAAGTGAGGGGTAATGCGGAGGAAGGCCTCACAAACGACAATAAATGACGAGATGTGAAGAAGGGAATCCAGGGCCAGATCGTGAAAATCCAGCCCGTAATAGAACATAAGACCCCTAACAAAGGGATCCAGAGCGAGGCCTAGTCCTCGGAGGAAGTGGGAGACGAACACAACGTTCTCGTTGGGTTCGGGAGTAGGGACGACCTGCCCTCGGGCGGGCAGCCTATGTGAAATTTCAGCGGTCAGATATCTGGCCTCCCTCAACTTATTGATGTCCTCCTCCGTGACGGAGGAAGGCATCCACCGGCCTTGAAGGCTGGATCCGGACATGATTGAAGGTCCGAAGCACCTGACCTGGGCTTTGGGTGTTAGAACTCAAGGCGGGGGAAGGATTCGATTGAGCACGGGAGGGAAAAAAGAAAAAGCCTTGTCCCTTTATAAAGGGGATGAATATCAGGCGTCCTCCTCGTGGCCGTTCGAGACTTGCCTAAGATCTAGGAGTCATACCAACAGGCACGGTTGGGTTACCCACGTTTGTATTGATGAGAATCCCGTGAGAAGGGGAACACGGTCTCTGCTTTGACAAGACGTGTCAAGAAACCGCCTCGCGTTATGTGCGGGGCTGGTTAAAGAAAAACGATTCGAATAATTACCGGGCCGTGACGTGATGTCGTGCTGCCAAAACGTGTCAACAGATTAGATTTGTGGAAATATTATTCTCTCTACGATGGTATGTGGAACTTATTTTGCAGGGTCGGACACTATCCTTGTATTCAAACTCTTCTGTGGTGTATTCGGAGGAGGAACCCGCCTTGCAATGCCGAAGACAACACTGCACGCCGGACTCATCGTCATTGAAGCCTGGTTCAGGGGCTACTGAGGGAGTCCTGGATTAGGGGGTCTCCGGACAGCCGGACTGTTGGACTATGAAGATACGAGATTGAAGACTTCGTACCGTGTCCGGATGGGACTCTACTTGGTGTAGAAGGCAAGCTAGGCAATACGGATATGCATATCTCCTCCTTTGTAATCGACCTTGTGTAACCCTAGCCTCCTCCGGTGTCTATATAAACCGGAGGGTTTTAGTCCGTAGGACAACAGACAATCATACCATAGGCTAGCTTCTAGGGTTTAGCCTCTCCGATCTCGTGGTAGATCAACTCTTGTACTACTCATATTATCAAGAATAATCAAGCAGGGCATAGGGTTTTACCTCCATCAAGAGGGCCCAAACCTAGGTAAAACATCGTGTCCCCTGCCTCCTGTTACCATCCTCCTTAGACGCATAGTTCAGGACCCCCTACCCGAGATCCGCCGGTTTTGACACCGACATCTCCTTACTCCCATTATTCTCGCATTCTTTGTTACAGGTACTCACCTTGCCATTTTACAGCAGGAATTGCGAAAAGCCATAAGGGAGGTCAACAGCCCATCCCCACAACCAGAGGACCCCGACCGGGCCCTCGGTCCCGGCTATGCGATGATACTTGGTGAACTTACCTTCTACTCTCTTCTTTTGCTACAAGATGGAGGTTACCAGAAGCGTAGTCTTCGATAGGACTAGCTATCCCCCTCTTATTCTGGCTTTCTTCAGTTCAATCCACATATGTTACCCCCTTTTCCATTTGATACCAATGCATACATATGTAGTGTAGCTCCTTGCTTGCTAGTACTTTGGATGAGTACTCAGGTTGCTTTGCTCCCCCTTTTCCCCCTTTTCTATACCCGATTGCTGTGACCAGACGATGGAGCCCAGGAGCCAGACGCCACCGTCGACGACAACTCCTGCTACACTAGAGGTGCCTACTACTACGTGCAGCCCGCTGGCTATGACTAGGAGTAGTTTAGGAGGATCCCAGGCAGGAGTGTGGGGGATATTACTATCAGTAATGACCCGCCCATAAGGGGCCGGGTCAGCCCCAATGGCGGGTTACGCAAGAAGCCCAGTAAACATTCAAGACGATAGTTTATTAAACCTTGTAGAAGGCCCAAGGGCCTGGAGGCGGCTTAAGGCCCGATATTTTAAACCGCCGTATGTAAGGAAAGACTTGTAAAGAGAGGCATGTAAAGGAAGTCACCGAGTCGAACACGATTATGAGCCGGTCGGGACTCTGTAGGCCACCAGGTGTCAACCCATGTATATAAGGGGATGACCCGGTGGCGGCTTAGGGCAAGAGACAACAAATCGATAACCAAGCCGGCGAGTTGAGCCTCTTGGTGATCGAAACCCTGGCAATACCAATCCCAACTAGACGTAGGCTTTTACCTTCATCGTAAGGGGCCGAACTAGTATAAAACCTTCTCATGTCCTTTGTCCCGATTAACCCCTTTGAGCTTCCTAGTGTGATGGCCCTACGACTAAGTCCTTGCTCTAGGACATCTGTTGTGACAATTCCATGACAGTTGGCGCCCACCGTGGGGCCAACGCACGGTGGATTTGAGTTCTTGAAGGGCAACTTCGAAGGGCTCAAGGGATACGATGTGGGCCGGATGACCAAGAGTCATCGCGGCAATCTATACATCGATGACGAAGGCTGGGGCCCCGAGGCCTGCTCAATTGAGTACGAGTACTGGGTCCCCTTCGACGGAATTCACGTCTTCATCGGCCGGATCGGCGAGTCAGGCCCTGAGCCGGATGTCCACACCAACCTCATCGAAATGGCTCAGTGCGCAAATATCACCCGTGTTTAATCTGTCGTGAAGCATGCCTTTGTAGGTTGCGTCCACGGTGGTGAATACTCTGAAGGATCGGTGGAGGGCAGTGAGACGGCCGTCTGTTCTGACACTACATCATCAACAGGTGAGACGGACTCTTTGTACCAGCTATAGGACGGCATGCTCGGGGGCTGTTCCGATGGTAGCAGTATTCCGGACCCTCTAGAGCCGCCGAATTGGGCCGGAGTCTTCATGGCAAGGACACAGCCCAGGCAGAACTCTACAGCAGCGGCGACAACGGCTACCGGGTCGGCTGCGGCTGGGTCAGGAGACCCCGCGCGCCCCCGGCTCAGATTCTAATGGACCTCACGGATAGGGCTGGAAAAAAAGCTCGAAGCTCGCGAGCTAAACGAGTAGCTCGTGACTCGGCTCAAATCGACTCGAACTCAAAGAATAATGAGCCGAGCCGAGCTTTAGTTTAAGATCGTTTACATACCAAGTTAAACGAGCCGATCTCACGAGTACTCGAGCAACTCGTTAAGCTCGGTAAAAAATCAATGTTTTTAGGGGTAGTAAAATGCAGCCACGAAACACCTTGCGTCCTAGCACAAGGCCCAGCCGCTCAAGGCCGAGCCACCTAGGAGACTCACACGTACAAGACCACATATGCACATGCTAAATTCTCAGTTAATCTTTTTATCATATTTGTAAGGTCTAATGTTCATATCTTTAACGAGCTTAACAAGCTAAACGAGCCAGCTCGCGAGTTATACGAGTCAAGCCAATCTTGGATTTGAGCTCGTTATAGTAACGAGTCGAGTCGAGCTAGCTTGTTAATGAAATGAGCTTTAGCGAGTCGAGTCGAGCTGGCTCGACTCGGCTCGAGTTCCACCCCTACTCATGGATAAACTGACGACTCTGTTGACTGCTGTGGTAGAGCTGGCAGATAAAGCCCAGCATGACGTAGAGGTAGCATGCGTATGTGAAGAGATGGTGCAAGCTAAGGAAAATCTGGCCGCAGAGGAAGTCAGGATGGCAGCGGAACGGGCGGCTCTGGACAAGCGTGCTCAACAGCTTCAAGCAGAGACCTTCCGGCTCTCGGTGGATCTGAACGCGTCAAACGAGGTCATGACGAGAAGACATCAGAAAACTCAGTCACGTCTACCTCTGATGCCTGATCCTAGGAACTTGTTCCATACACCCGGAGTTGGGGGAAGCAACCCGCCGGAGGCACACTGGATCACGATGCCCGGCGCGCCAGTTCAGCCGCATGCCATGGAACCACCTCTTATAATTACCGCTCCACCTCATTACGTACCGACACCACCGGGTCACTTCTCCAACCCCTTGGAAAACCTCATTGCAGCGTCGGCTTGTTTGGCGGCTCTCCCAATGGAAGGTGACTCACCGGCGGTGATTGAAACACGGAGGGTAAGAGAACTTCTTCAAACAGCTCTAGTACAGCAGGATGCATACTCCTACAGTCGAGACAGGATCCATTCAACTCCTCGCCCAAGCCGGAGCCCAAGCTACAGTAGGCATATGGAGTCCACAGACATGTCAAGCAATGCTCAACGCCATAACCGGCCACACAGGCATGAGCCGGTGCGGGCTGGAGCCCTTAACTTGGCGGATCAGGAGAGGATTCGACAAGAGGCAGAACGAGCGGTTCAAATGGCAGCGGAACAGGCGGCTCATCAAACTTTTCCGGCTTGTCCAGCAACCTCGGTCGAGGCAGGAGTGGCCACAAGAACCGGAGGCGTCCCTTGCTTGGTGCCGGCCATACGTAATGAGCGTCTGCCGAAGGACTTTAAGGGGCCCCGTAAGGTGCCTAACTACACGGATGACTTATAGCCCGGGGCTTGGATTGAGAGTTATGAGATGGCTATGGAGCTGTTGGAGGTCAGTGATGCAGCAATGGCCAAGTATTTCACCATGATGTTGGATGGAACAGCTCGTACTTGGTTGAAGGGGTTGCCGCCTAATTCTATCGGCTAATGGGCAAAGTTAAAGGCCCGGTTCATCCAGAACTTCAAAGACACGTGCAAGCAGCCTATGTCGATTGTGGACCTAACTAATTGTAAGCAGGAGGACGGTGAGTCTACAACCCACTGGGTGCGCCGGGTCAAGGAGATAATACATTCGTTTGATAAGATGGATGACGGCTCAACAGTTTTGATGTTGGAGAAAATTTGCCATTTTGAACCTCTGAAGCAGAAGTTGGGGCAGCTCAAGCATGACTGTAATGACATGGGCCAGTTGATGGCGGCTCTTGTCAAGTATGTTGATTCTGATAGTACCAAAGACCCGGTGTCTGATGAAGAAAAGACAGCAAAGGGAAAGAAGAACGACAACGGCACGGGTCACCAGAATAACCCGGCAAATCAAGGAAGTGATAAATGTAAGGCTGATGAGTTTGTTGCTAACACTAATGCACAGGGCGGAAATCAACGGCGCAAGGACAGGCAACCCCCTCGATCAGGCGGGTCAGGTCCCACCCTTGAGCAACTATTGAATGAACCTTGCACAAGGCACGACACCCGAGAGAAGCCCGCCACCCACCTATGGAAGGATTGTACAATCATGAAGGCGTTTAAAAATTGAAACGCGTTTGACGGAGGTCACGGCCCAGGTGGCGGTTCAGGTGGTGGCGGTTTCCATGGCCCGGGCGCCGGCTCGGGCGGAGGAGGATTTCACGGTCAGGGCCATCCTGGTAACCAAGGAGGGTATAATTCCCAACCCGGCCAAGGTAATCAGCAGCAATAGTCCGGGTATCAGAGCAACCCAAAAAAACTAAACAGTGGGCAGTACCATGTATTCACCACTAGTTTATGTAAGAGGACCAGAAGCTTCACAAGAGGGCCGTCAATGCCATTGAGCCGGCGATTGCACATTACTTACGTTGGTCAGAGCAGCCTATTGTGTGGAGCAGAGAAGATCACCCACCCTGGGTTGAAAATCCGGGTCACTTGGCCTTGGTAGTGGCGCCTCAGGTTGGAGGATACAAATTCACTAAGGTACTCATGGACGGAGGCAGCAACATCAACATCCTCTACTATGAGACATTCCGCCGGATGGGATTGACTGATAAGAGTCTTAAACAATCCAACACTGTTTTTCATGGTGTGGTACCTGGCAAATCGGCATACCCAATTGGTAATATCAAACTGGAAGTAGCCTTTGGAGATGAGTATGATTCCAGAGTAGAAAAACTAACCTTTGAGGTGGTTAAGATCAAAAGCCCATACCATGCTCTGTTTGGACGGCCGGCTTATGCCAAGTTCATGGCCCGGCCGTGTTATGTGTATTTGCAGCTCAAGATGCCAGGTTATAAGGGCACCATTACAGTACATGGGAGCCGGAAAATAGCCTTGGAGTGTGAAGAAGGTGATGCTGCCTATGCTGAGTCTGTTTGTGCAACAAAGGAGTTAAAATTTTACAAGGATCACGTTGACCCGGCAGACATGACATCACTAAAGAAACCAACAACAGAGCGTGAGCCGGTGTTGAAGTTCAAATCAGCTGGTGACACCAAGATGGTCGACTTTGTGCCTGGCGACTCATCCAAGCAGTTCATCATCAGTGCAAACTTGGAACCCAAATAGGAAAGCGCGCTCATCGAGTTCATCCGTGAGAACCGGGACATCTTTGCATGGAAACCTTGTGACATGCCAGGTGTCCCGAGGGAACTCGCTGAGCACATTCTCAATATTGATCCAAAGTTCAAACCTATTAGACAGTTTCTCTGGCGGTTCAATGAAGAAAGGCGCAAGGCCATTGGAGAGGAGGTGGCCCGGCTCTTGGCGGCCGGGTTCATCATAGAAGTCTTTCACCCAGAGTGGTTAGCCAACCCGGTGCTTATACTCAAAAAGAATGGCACCTGGCATATGTGTGTGGATTACACCGATCTGAACAAGGCTTGTCCAGCTAACCCTTTTGCCCTCCCCCGTATTGATCAGATCATCGATGCTACGGGGGGTTGCACACGTTTGAGTTTCTTGGATGCTTATTTTGGTTATCATCAGATCAAGATGGTAGTCAAAGATCAGGAGAAGACGGCTTTTATCACTCCTTTTGGAGCTTTCTGCTACATGTGTATGCCTTTTGGGCTTAAGAGTGCCCAGGCGACTTACCAACGGTGTGTACAGAATTGTCTTCACGATCAAATTGGGCGTAATGTTCATGCTTATGTGGATGATATAGTGGTAAAATCCAGGAAAGAAGAAACCTTGGTCGCAGATCTGAAAGAGACTTCCGATAATCTCCGGGTCTACAAAATGATGCTTAACCCAGCCAACTGTGTTTTTGGAGTCCCAGCCGGCAAGCTCCTGGGTTTTTTGGTGTCTAATCGAGGTATTGAAGCTAACCTGGAGAAAATCAAGGCAATTACATCCCTGGCCAAACCAACAAGCATCAATGACGTTCAACGACTGGCGGGTCATATTGCTGCTTTGAGCCGGTTCATAAGCCAGTTAGGGGAAAAGGCAATGCCTCTGTATCAGATGGTGAAGAAAACAGATGATTTTGTTTGGAGCGATGCTGCAAACTCTGCTTTTGAAGATCTGAAGACACAGCTTGCTGAGCCGCCGGTCCTGGCTGCTCCAATTGAGAAAGAGCCGCTGCTGTTATACGTGGCCGCCAACTCATGAGTTGTTAGTGTGGCTATTGTGGTGGAGCGCAAGGAGTCTGGCAAGGAGCATCCGGTTCAATGGCCGGTTTACTACGTCAGTGAGGTGTTAATTGAATCCAAGCAACGATATCCACATTGGCAGAAGCTCGTATATGGGGTGTTCATGGCAAGACGGAAGCTTAAGCATTATTTTCAGGGACATCCAATCACCATGGTTAGCTTTGCTCCTTTGGGAGACATCATTCAAAACAGAGAAGCCACTGGGCGAGTCGCCAAGTGGGCGATTGAGCTTGGGTCTCATGGGTTGAAGTATGTGCCATGTACTGCCATCAAATCTCAAGCACTGGTTGACTTCATTAATGACTGGACAGAGATGCAGATTCCAGAAGAGAAACCAGACAACACGTATTGGACTATTCATTTTGATGGGTCCGGATAGTTGGAAGGCTCGGGGGCTGGAGTTGTGTTAACCTCTCTGCGAGGTGACAAATTTTGTTATGTGTTGCGGTTGATGTTTCCTTGCACTAACAACGCACCAGAGTATGAAGCCTTGCTCCATGGTCTTCGAGTGGCAAAAGAGATGAGTTTGAGCCAGGTCAGATGTCTTGGTGACTCAGATCTAGTGTCTCAACAGGTATTAGGCAAGTGGGATTCCAAGGACCCTCTCATGGCGGTTTATCGCCGGGAGGTTGATGCTGTTGCAGGGCATTTTAAAGGTTATCAGGTGGATCACATTGGCCGTCAAAAGAACAAAGCGACTGATGCTTTAAGCCGGTTGGGGTCTCAGTGTAAGCCGGTACCACCTAACACCTTTTTGGATGTTTTGCATAACCCGTCTGTCAAGTTGCCCACAGAAGAAGATTTAGCTGTTCCTGACCCGGAGGCATAGTTGGTGGCGGCTCTTCATGTCATCCCAGATTGGACAGTGCCGTTCTTGGCTTACATGACCCGGGGAGAGTTGCCAGCGGATGAGACCTTGGCTCGACAGATAACCCGGCGGTCTAAATCAATGACGATTTCGGATGGAGAATAATACCATCGCAGCGTCTCTGGAGCGTTTCAGCGGTGTCTTTCCCCTGAAGAAGGTCAAGAAATACTTCATGAGATCCATGAAGGCGATTGTGGTCATCACGTCGGGTCAAAATCTTTGGTGGCCAAGGCTTTTCGTCACGGTTTTTACTGGTTGACGGCTCACGCTGATGCAGAGGATCTGGTCAGCAGATGTGATGGATGTCAAAAGTTTGCATGACGAGCGCATGTGCCGGCTCAAGAGCTCCGGATGATTCCAATCACTTGGCCGTTTGCGGTATGGGGGCTTGACATGGCGGGATCTTTCAAAAGGTCTAAAGATAAAAGGACACATCTCTTAGTGGCAGTTGATAAATTCACTAAGTGGGTTGAGGCGGAGCCAGTGAGTAAGTGTGACACGGCCACGGCGGTCCAGTTCATGAAAAAGGTGATCTTCCGTTTTGGTTTTCCACGGAGCATTATCACTGACAACGGCACTAATCTATCCCAAGGAGCTATGGAGGATTTTTGTCAACATGAGCACATCTGGCTTGATGTTTCTTCTGTAGCTCATCCTCAATCCAATGGTCAAGCTGAGAGAGCAAATCAAGAAATTTTAAAAGGTCTCAAACCCCGGCTTATGGTTCCCTTACAGCGAACGCCAGGTTGTTGGGTAGAGGAATTACCCTCGGTGTTGTGGAGTATCAACACCACACCTAACAGGTCTACAGGTTAAACACCTTTCTTCGTGGTGTATGGAGCAGAAGCAGTGTTGCCTAGTGACATCCGTCATGACTCGCCCCATGTGGTGGCTTATGTTGAAGCTAATAATGAACAAGCCAGACAGGATGCACTTAACTTGTTGGATGAAGAAAGAGACTTAGCAGAGGCTCGGTTAGCAATTTATCAACAGGACCTGCGCCGTTATCATAGCCCCCGGGTCAAATCCAGGACTTTTCAGGAAGGCAACCTGGTGCTCCGGCTCATCCAGGATCTGTCAGATGCGCACAAGCTATCCCCACCTTGGGAAGGACCCTTTGTGGTCAGCAAGAACTTAAACACCGGGTCGTATTACCTCATTGACGTTCAAGAACACAAAGATTCACGTAAGTCGGAGGAGGAGACCCGCCGGGCATGGAACATTGCTCAACTTCGGCCATACTACACCTGAGCTACCGGCTCTCATCATGTACTTACTTTAACATTGTATATACCATGATAAGTAATAAAGTAAGACCATCGGTCTCTTTTCTTTTCAAAGATTATGCATCTTTGTTATTTCTTATTTTCAATGACTATTAAGGAGCTGATCATATTTGAATCAAGTCTAACCTTTTTTGGTCCGGCTTATGATCGTATTCGAATCTAGCTGCAGTTATCATGGTCACTTGGGGGCTTCCTGTTTAAACATAGGTCGTATTCGAACCAAAGAGAACATAGCTGTCGTAACCCTCTTGATCGGCTCAAGGCCAAACTCACTAGGGGGCTTCTTGATCGCATCCGAATCATAGCTTAACCCCTTTTGGGTCCGACTTGGATCGTATTCGAATCAGGGTCGTTAAAAACCTCTCAAGGTCATTTGGGGGCTTCCTGTTCAAACATAGGTCGTATTCGAAGCAAAGAGAACATAGCTGTTGGTACCCTCTTGATCGGCGCAACGCCACAGCCACCGGGGGCTATATGGTTGTATTCGAACCTTAGCTTAACCCCTTTGGTCTGGTTTACTGATCGTATTCGAATCAGAATCTGTCGGATTTCGGGTTCCGGCAGACCCTTAAGGTTCGAACACTGGGGTGCGCGCGGAAATCTCACCTTCAACCTCTCCGTCTCGAGGGAATCTAAACTACTGAAAGAACTGCACGAAGACACAAGATTTATACTGGTTCGGGCCACCGATGTGGTGTAACACCCTACTCCAGTGTGTGGTGGATGGATTGCCTCCTGGGGCTGGAGTGGACGAACAATACAAGGAAGAACAGCCTCGCGAGGGTCTATTCTTGGCTGTGGTGATGAACTGCTATGAAGAGTTCAGTCACCCTCTCTCTCTCCCTCTCAGATCTTAGACCGAACGACCAGGAATCGAACCCCCAAAAACCGAACCCCTTGCAATGTGGGTGGCTAGTCCTATTTATAGAGGCCCTGGTCCTCTCCCCAAATATTGAGCGGGAAGGGATCCAACAATGGTGTGCTAATTTGAAGGGGGACAGCGAGTACATCTATCCTGACAAAAGCAGTCTTCGCCTGCCAAAGGCTCTGGTGATGACGCCGCGCTGGGCTCCATGGTGACCTCCGTCTCGTAGTCCTCCTGGTCCTGGTCTCGTTGCACCGAAGTGGCAACCTTTGCCTGATGCCTCGGTACTCCGCTGATACGCTTGCTCCCTTTGCACCAAAGAGGAAAGAGGGACGCTGCGCGCGCTGGCACCCGCCTGGTGCCTCGTGTCGTCATGGCTTGCGTCATGGGCACCTCGCGAGGTACCCTGCCTTGAACTCTCCGCCTCCTCGCAAGCCAGCCTGACGAGGCTGTGCCCAAGGACGTGTCGTGTCGTCCGCCTCGCGAGGCTTGGCCCCTCGCGAGGGTCTTGAGCCTCGTGCTGATGAAGATGGGCCGCGCTGGGCCCCCACTTGAGCCACGCCGCAGGCCGCAGGCAGGCAAGTCTGGGGACCCCCGTTCCCAGAACGCTGATAGTAGCCCCCGGGCCGAAGGCGCGCATGGACTTGGCCGTGCCGAGAGGCGAAAGGGCAAGGGCGAAGCGCCGCGGGCCCTAACAGCCTGCGGCCTTAGACGTCGCGTGGCGGTCGATTGGACGTGGGCGGCACCGTTCCCCCACGCTTCCTTATTGTGCGCCCTGCTAGGCGGACTGGTAGTTGCACACAGCCGCCCCCTTCCCTGCTGCTTGGGTGTCCTCTGTTCTTCCTTCTTTTGAGCGCCTCCCCCTGCCTTCAATCCAATCTCGAATCCCCCCTCCTTCCCATCGCCATGGCTCTGACGGGGAAGGAGAGAGCAGAGAAATCCATGCCTTCGTCTTGTGCGCCACCAGCGGTGGCCCCCCTCGTCGGCCGGTCGACTATGCTCAACCAAGAGTGCCTGGGCAGGTACAGCTTGGCCCTGGCCACCGTCTTCAACGAGTGCGGGAGGACGACTGCCTGGCCCACGTCCCACTTCTCCATTGACATGACAGCCACTGAGGTCCCATGTTTTACCGATGCCTTGTGGGCGGGTCTGGTTCCCCCTTTCTTCGATTTCTTCAATGTCGTGCTTTTGCATTATCAGATCCACTTAATGCATCTAAGCCCTGAGTCCATCACCCTCCTTTTGGTCTTTGCCTTTGTTTGCGAAGCCATGGTGGGCATCCCTCCTTCGGTCGCCCTACTGCGCCACTTCTTCTCGCTGCGTCTTGTCGATCCTTCCCAGCGCTGGGCATGCGCGAGCCTTGCTGCCGAGCCTGCATCCGAGGCGTCTGGGATTGACTTCCGACTCCCCCAGCCCGCGGCCGGGTTCCGCAAGCGATGGTTGTATGTGGACGCAGGGGTGCCCAGCCCCCTGCTATCGGAGCCGACCTCGCCTGCCGTCCACAATTCGGGTTGGGGCCAGGAGACGCTGAAGAGCCCTCTGCTTGTCTTCATGTGGCCCCGCTTCGCGCTCCTGAGGAAACTCAGCGTGACAGCGCCCAAAGTGGTGAAGGAGTTTCTGTTGTGCCGCGTCGCTCCCTTGCAGCGGCACTCTCGCCGAATGTGGGCCTTCCGGGGGCGCGAGGACGACATGAGGCTCCAGGAAGAAGACCTGGCTCCCGCGGCGCTGAAATCGACGCTCCTGACTTTAGCCGGGGACCCCAATCCTGGCAACATCCGGCAAGGTGGTGCCTTGCTATATCTCTGTCAGAGCAAGGCTGACTTCGTGAAGCAGATGCCCGCCTTCGATGAGTGGGGGCTGCGCCCCGCCGGTCTCCAAGGGCCTCGCGAGAACCCTGTAGTGGTGACTCCCCTCCCAATCGGCCAAGGCGACTCCTCCTCAAGCGTCGGAGAAGGGAGGCAGGAGACGCCTGAGGCCGAGGAGGCTCCGGAGGAGGGGGCAGCGTTGTGTGCCGCTCCTGAGGGGACGGCTCCGGAGGAGGGTGCAGCGGCCGATGCCGCTCGTGAGGAGACAGCTCCTGAGGCCCGCACTGCTGCGGCTGAAGGTGGTAGGCAGCCGCTCCCAGCACCCGAGGCTGGGGCCTTGGAGGCCCTGGTCCCGGCTTTTGACGAGGTGATTGGTGGAACGCGCCAGGCGGGCGCTCCCGACGCGGGCCGCCCTGGTGCCTCGTCCTCGCGGCAGGTTGATCCTTGCGCTCTTCTCTTGGGCCGCTTCCGCGTGGACTTCGAGGCCCTCCGGAGGAAGAGGGAGGCTCTGGGTGTTGACTCCCCTTGTCGCGTGCTGAAGCGCAGGAAGTACTTCGCCACTGATGAGTAAGCCTTTTTCCTCTCTGACTCCCGATCCTCTTGTTGCTTTCGCTGATTCTTGCTCCGCAGGCCCCTTCCAACTGAGATCGCGGGAGTCGCCGAGGCACCACCTCCCTCGGCTTCGCCTCCTCTGCCATCCTCAAGTGCTCCGAGCAGCTCTGCCCTCGTGGTGAGGGTGTCTGATGGGGCGGATCGTCCCGAGGTGCGCCGCGGCCCTTCATTCCCCGCGCTTTTCCTTCGCGGGCCTTCTCAGGGGATAGCCAGCCTGTCGGGTACCTCCCGTCTGGTCTTGGGCTGCGACTGGTTGAGGCGCCACCTACGCCCCTCATCTGGAGGCGGGCTGGCCCTTGGTCGGGCTTCTGATATGGCACGTCCGGCCATTGCGAGGTCGCCAGCCCCCAGCCCCCTGCCCGGAGGGGGAGCGATGACCCGCAGCCCCCGGCGCCTACTTGGGGCGGATGACGACGCGGAAGATGTGCTCAAGCGCGCTCGGGAGTGCCGCTCGCTCCGCCAATGGTTCCTTCGACGAGCGGTCGACGCGGTGGACCTGCTTGGGGAAGACCTTGCCGCTGAAGATGCACGCCTGGAGGCCGAGGGCCTGCACCTAGCTGCAGGCAGGCGCGAGCTGGAAGCCGCCGTCGCCCTTGTGCGCCGCCAACGTGACCTTGATGATGAAGAAGCGAAGGCGTCGCTGGAGGCCTCCTGAGTGGCCCGCTCCCAGGCCATCGAAGAGGCCCGGAGAGCTGACGGGTGGCGAGAGGCAGCGGAGGAGCGAGCTCACGAGCTCCTGGCCCGATGCCACTCGTTGGAGGAGCAAGCGGAGCTGCGCGAGGCAGCCCTCGCGTCGATGGAGGTGGCCTTCGGTGACCCAGCTGAGCTTCAGAAGTGCGAGGAAGCGTTGGTGCTAGAGGCCGCCGAACGCTCCCGTGAGTACGAGAGGCTAGAGACGAGGGAGCGCCTAGTGACGCAGGCGGAGGACGGCGTTGCTGCGCGGGAAGCGCGTGTCCTGGAGGAGGTTTGTCGTCGGGTGGCGACGGCGCGCCAAGGCCTCGAGCATGAGTTCGAGGGGAAGCTGAGGATGATCTGGGTCGAGGCTGAAGGCAGAACCGCAGCCCTGAGGACCCAACGGGACGAGGCGATGCGGCTGGCCGGCGTCTCCCGGGCCGCCCTTGAGGTAGCGCAGAAAGAGCTGGCCGCCTCTCAAGCCGAGGTGCTCCGCCTTCGCCAACGGATGGAAGAGGCCGAGGCCGTCGAGCGCCAGAACGTCGATGAAATACGCCAGCGGCAGCTCCTGGAGCACGCGCATGGCCCAATGTTCACCATGCTCATGGAGAGGGCCAACTCGGCCTTGGGCAACATCTACGAGGCGTCCGTCGGTGAGCCACACACAATCAACTACGCCGGTAACCTGCAGTTCTTCACCGCCGTGGTGGCGGAGCTGGAGGCGCGGTCGGTTAGGGCCGACAGGTTGGTGGAGGAGAGGAGCCGCGCCTTGCTCAAGCGTGCCTTCTCCCGTGTCTTCAGCCATCTTCAGAACATGAATCCCCGCTTCGACTTCGACGCCGTCATCGCCCCAGTCCCCCAGGCCGTCCGGGACGACCTGTCGCGCTGGGTGGAGGATAACGTGGACGCCCTCGTCAGGGCCTTCGCTTCGGACGACAGCGACGTGGTCGTGGGTGCTGGCGAGGATGGCGCGGCGAGCGGCCCTGACGCCGCCGGCAGCGACGCGGGCATTGATGGCGAGCTCGGCGACTCCGACGAGGGCTCAGGAGGTGCTTCCAGGGACGCATTGGGGGATTGGTCCGACTGAGAGCGTATCGCTCCTGTCTTTTTCACTCTGCATGAATAGAACTCGGGCTTTCGACCTGGTGGTGTGTGAGAGCATTTTGGGAGGGGAAGCCCCTCATGTAAAAACCTATGTCTATCATATCAGTAGTAACCAAATTGTGCTTGCGCCCGATGGTGGGCTGGTTTACCTTTGTCCCACGCTGGTTTAGAGGCGGCCTGCAGGAGGGCGCGACGCCTTGGGCGCTTTCTAGCTGGGTCCTCAGGATGTGAGGTTGTCGCTGATGAGAAACTCCTCATGCGTTGGCCTTCTCCACGGGCCCTGGGCCTTCTTCTGAACGCGATGACTCCACAAGCGCTCGCCTCGCTTCGCAGGCTCCGGGCCTTTCCCTTCGAGCGCGAGAGCTTCACAGGCACTCGCCTTGCTTCACAGGCTCCGGGCCTTTTCCTCGAGCGCGAGAGTTCGCAGGCACTCGCCTTACTTCACAGGCTCCGGGCCTTTTCCTCGAGCTCGTGAGCTTCACAGGCACTCGCCTTGCTTCACAGGCTCTGGGCCTTTTCCTCGAGCGCGAGAGCTTCACAGGCTCTGGGCCTTTTCCTCGAGCGTGAGAGCTTCACGGGCACTCGCCTTGCTTCATAGGCTCTGGGCCTTTTCCTCGAGCGCGAGAGCTTCACAGGCACTCGCCTTGCTTCACAGGCTCTGGGCCTTTTCCTCGAGCGCGAGAGCTTCACAGGCACTCGCCTTGCTTCACAAGCTCTGGGCCTTTTCCTCGAGCTCGCGAGCTTCACAGGCACTCGCCTTGCTTCACTGGCTCTGGGCCTTTTCCTCGAGCGCGAGAGCTTCACAGGCACTCGCCTTGCTTCACAGGCTCTCGGCCTTTTCCTCGAGCTCGTGAGCTTCACAGGCACTCGCCTTGCTTCACAGGCTCTGGGCCTTTTCCTCGAGCGCGAGAGCTTCACAGGCACTCGCCTTGCTTCATAGGCTCTGGGCCTTTTTAAACAGGACAACCTCCGCAGGCCCCCGAAAATCCTCCCGAGGGGGAGTAACAGCGGCAGTCTGGGTTGCGCACGAGCCAGGCCTGACCCGACTCGCGAGGGGCTCGCGAGGGGAGGCAGCTGTGACGGAACGGTAACCAGAACGCGAGAAACGGCTCGAGCGAGAATAAGCACACCTTCCCCAAACACACGCAAATCTCAAATTCGAATCCAACTTAAATCCAGCGGGGGAAAGCAACAGCCAAAGGGCAAGGCAACAAAAGGTAGACAAAAAGCCGTGTCCGGCACCTAATCTAGTCTTCGACGTCTTCTCACCAGCGCAGAGCTAAGTGTTGTCCACTGGGCATGGGAGGGAGCCCCGGGGCCTGAGGCCGGCACCCCTGAGACTCCGGGGCATGTACAGCCCCACTCATTATTACGTGAGAGTGTCACGGGGCGGCGAGCTTCACAGGCACTGGGCCTTCTTCACAGGTACTGGCCTTGCTTCATATCGCCAGACGAGGGCCCCGCCTTGCGCCACACTCTAGTGCCATCAGCAACGACCGGAACCTAGGACGCTGCCCGATGGGGTAGAGCGGTCGCTAGCGGTTCCCCCGACGACCACGGGTCCTCTGCCAGGGGCAGGCCCTGAGGCACCTCCCCAGCAGAGGGCCTACTTCCTGAGAACGCCTTGCTCCGAACACCGCGGTGGTGATGTCGGATCCCGACCCCTCCCCTGCAGCCCCCTGCACCCTCCTCCCGAGGGGTGAGGGGCTGTAGGAGTGGGGCAGCCGCTCGCTGCAGCGACCTGCACCTCCTGCGATCCACGGTTAGCATATACCTGCCCCTGAAGAGTTAGCGGCGCCCGGTGATCGCTGCCTCTAGCGTGGCCAGCGGGCTCATCCAGGGGCGCCGGGAAGGGCTCTGCCTCCATCACCTCGTCCCCCAGCTGAGGCCGAGGAGTGAGCCCTGCCCGTCCTTGTGAGGGTGTTCTTGGTCCATCATGTGGGGCACGTATTCTTCCGTCGCCGTCATCCCGTACACCATGCCGTGGTGCCCCGCATGCCATGCGCCCCCACCTGTCATGCCTGCCACTGGGTGGCAATGCGGTCGCCCTCCAGGGCCGCGGGTCGCATCGAGTCCTTCTCCTTCGCGGGCCAGGGGCGGGGGCAGCGCCGCCACCGGTCCGGTGCTCACAGCTTCGTTGGCGTCGGAGTAGCCTTGAAGCCCGCGGGCGCGCGCGGAGCCCCCGTGCGGGTCGCTCTGGGCTTGAGGTGGGAGCTGGGCGGAGAAGGGGTGAGCCCCCGAGGCGGTGAAGCCCAGGAGCTCCGCCACTCGCTCTAGCAGCACGTCGTGGCCGCCCTCCAGCAGCCTGCATCGCAGTAGCTCTCGGGCCACCATGAGCGCGGCCCTCGAATTCGCCTGCTCCCGGCGGGTGTATTGTGTCGTAAGAGTTGCCGAAGTCTGTCCGCGTCGCCCGCGGCCCGCAGCGCCCTACGAACCGCGAGCTGCCTAGGGCACAGGGTCGCCCGAGGCGAGCGGTTCCACGCGTTTGGGCCATGCAGCCCACGGGTCGGGGTTGACCTCCTGGTTGCCTGGCATGGCGATGAAGACGCGACGGGGCATGGAGCGGTGGAAGACGAATTCCGGCGCAACCCTACCTGGCGCGCCAAATGTCGGATTTCGGGTTCCGGCAGACCCTTAAGGTTCGAACACTGGGGTGCGCGCGGAAATCTCACCTTCAACCTCTCCGTCTCGAGGGAATCTAAACTACTGAAAGAACTGCACGAAGACACAAGATTTATACTGGTTCGGGCCACCGATGTGGTGTAACACCCTACTCCAGTGTGTGGTGGATGGATTGCCTCCTGGGGCTGGAGTGGACGAACAATACAAGGAAGAACAGCCTCGTGAGGGTCTGTTCTTGGCTGTGGTGATGAATTGCTATGAAGAGTTTGGTCACCCTCTCTCTCTCCCTCTCAGATCCCGGACCGAACGACCAGGAATCGAACCCCCAAAAACCGAACCCCTTGCGATGTGGGTGGCTAGTCCTATTTATAGAGGCCCTGGTCCTCTCCCCAAATATTGAGCGGGAAGGGATCCAACAATGGCGGGCTAATTTGAAGGGGGACAGCGAGTACATCTATCCTGACAAAAGCAGTCTTCGCCTGCCAAAGGCTCTGGTGATGACGCCGCGCTGGGCTCCATGGTGACCTCTGTCTCGTAGTCCTCCTAGTCCTGGTCTCGTTGCACCAAAGTGGCAACCTTTGCCTGATGCCTCGGTACTCCGCTGATACGCTTGCTCCCTTTGCACCAAAGAGGAAAGAGGGACGCTGCGCGCGCTGGCACCCGCCTGGTGCCCTGTGTCATCATGGCTTGCGTCATGGGCACCTCGCGAGGTACCCTACCTTGAACTCTCCGCCTCCTCGCAAGCCAGCCTGACGAGGCTGTGCCCAAGGACGCGCCGTGTCGTCCACCTCACGAGGCTTGGCCCCTCGCGAGGGTCTTGAGCCTCGTGCTGATGAAGATGGGCCGCGCTGGGCCCCCACTTGACCCACGCCGCAGGCCGCAGGCAGGCAAGTCTGGGGACCCCCGTTCCCAGAACACCGACAGAATCCACCAACCTTTAAATATAAGGTTAAATCATACTTGTTAACTGTTATTTTCCTTTGAGTTTCTTGTTGCAAATAATTAGCATGATCTTCTTCGCCGGCTTGCCTATTTGACAACAAGGCTACCAAGGTATGACGATCATTAAAGTATTCAAAGGTATCGATTTCTCAGAAAGATTGAGTTATCAGCTTCATTACCCGGGTTACTCAAGCCGGTGGTCTAAGGATCAAAGGTACAAGTATGGCTATTATTTATATATAATTGCCTGCTGCATTAACTAAAGAGTTACTTTCAGCCCTTGTCCTTTATTTATATCTGTTTTCTGTTTTTCTATTATGATAAACAAATTGGATATAAGCCGGGTGTTTTAACCCGTTCGGTTCTAAGCCGCCAAGCCAGTCTTTTCTCTTGTATCTACAGGGAACAGAGTCAAAGTGTTGCAGAAACAATCATCAAATACAATATATTGCCATCAGGAAACACGGAGTCACATACAGTGTTTTATGCACGATGGCATAAGCAAGGCATTTAGTGTTTTCACAGCTAAACTATTACACAGCTTTTTATAAGCCAATGAAGATGGTTATTATTCCTCCCTCGCCGGTTCACCGCCCTCTGTTGGCTGGAAGATGGGTTTTGACCAGTCAAAGCCATTCACGGCGACAAATTCTGCTTCATCGTCGATCTGGCCGGCCGGGTCAACTTCCGAGGCAAATGTATTTTCTCTTACAGGAGGGATCAAATCTATCACCTTGTACGAGGGAGTCGCCATCTTCTTATTTGTAGCATCAAAACCCGATTGGTATTTGTCAATGTTGGTGTCGTCTCCAAGGGTAGTTGCCTGAGGTCGGACTCCGCGCACGCAAGCCATGAAGTCATCTTGCTCAAAGGGAGAACCATCTTCCTTCACGGTAGGATAGCCTCTGGCCACGTCCGCCGGGTCTAGGTCTAGCACCCAAGCCTTGGAGCGGCTCAGGGCAGTCAAAGCTCCGGCTCGCGCACAGGAGCGTTTCACTTCTTGAAATCTGGCAGGCAGGATTGACAATTTCTTCAGGACGTCACTGAGCAGGTTGGGTTCTTGATTGGCAGGAGAGATGGCGGCAAGCGCCCGCTGTGCGCCAATATACAGTTGTTCTATCAAAGTATACACTGCCTTCAGTTTAATCAAAGGATCTTGGCTTAGGTTTTTGCTTCATGGGCCTGCACATATGTTATACACAAAGTTAGCTGGCGGCTTATACTCCGGATCAGCAAAAAGCACACAAAGTTAAGGTCAGACGGCTTACCAAAGATGGCAGCCACCATTTGAGACACCCGACCTTTTAAACCGTTCAGCTCTGTTGAAATCTCTTCAAGGGCTGTTTCGGCCTTCTCAGCGCGTTGGGTCAGAAGCATTTTTTCCTCTTCCCAGGTTTTCTTCTTGGCAGCGAAGCTGGTCTTTAAATTTTCCGTCTCAGAGAGACTTATTTGCAGTTTGGAGTTAGCAGATTTGATTTCTGCCTCCTGACTAGCTAGCCGGGTCTTCACATCAATCAATTGCGAGTTCAATTCAGATAAGGCATTCTACAAAATATTCAGATGAGTCAAGATTTTGCTTCAAGTTCAAAAATCAAGATTCAAGTCTCAAGTACTTTACAAAAGACCACTTGACACTTGGGGGCTAATGTATGCCAAAACAAATTTTTATGATTCTAAAGACATACTTTAAGTCCCAAGTACTTTACAAAGTAACAGCACTTGGCACTTGGGGGCTAATGTATGCAATTCAGCAAGTTTCTCAAGGTTAAGCCGGAGTATTAAGTCCTTTGAATATGGTACAAAACAATTGAAAGTACCGGCTCATTTATGATCAAAATGAACCGGCCCTTGGGGACTACAGGTGAAGCTTTGTTTCTATTTTAGTGAATTCAAGAAAAGTTTCAAAGGTAAAGGTCTTGGCCTACATTATAAAGTCTACAGATCATTCTGGTTTGGAGTTAGCAGAACCCGATTGGTATTTGTCAATGTTGGTGTCGTCTCCAAGGGTAGTTGCCTGAGGTCGGACTCCGCGCACGCAAGCCATGAAGTCATCTTGCTCAAAGGGAGAACCATCTTCCTTCACGGTAGGATAGCCTCTGGCCACGTCCGCCGGGTCTAGGTCTAGCACCCAAGCCTTGGAGCGGCTCAGGGCAGTCAAAGCTCCGGCTCGCGCACAGGAGCGTTTCACTTCTTGAAATCTGGCAGGCAGGATTGACAATTTCTTCAGGACGTCACTGAGCAGGTTGGGTTCTTGATTGGCAGGAGAGATGGCGGCAAGCGCCCGCTGTGCGCCAATATACAGTTGTTCTATCAAAGTATACACTGCCTTCAGTTTAATCAAAGGATCTTGGCTTAGGTTTTTGCTTCATGGGCCTGCACATATGTTATACACAAAGTTAGCTGGCGGCTTATACTCCGGATCAGCAAAAAGCACACAAAGTTAAGGTCAGACGGCTTACCAAAGATGGCAGCCACCATTTGAGACACCCGACCTTTTAAACCGTTCAGCTCTGTTGAAATCTCTTCAAGGGCTGTTTCGGCCTTCTCAGCGCGTTGGGTCAGAAGCATTTTTTCCTCTTCCCAGGTTTTCTTCTTGGCAGCGAAGCTGGTCTTTAAATTTTCCGTCTCAGAGAGACTTATTTGCAGTTTGGAGTTAGCAGATTTGATTTCTGCCTCCTGACTAGCTAGCCGGGTCTTCACATCAATCAATTGCGAGTTCAATTCAGATAAGGCATTCTACAAAATATTCAGATGAGTCAAGATTTTGCTTCAAGTTCAAAAATCAAGATTCAAGTCTCAAGTACTTTACAAAAGACCACTTGACACTTGGGGGCTAATGTATGCCAAAACAAATTTTTATGATTCTAAAGACATACTTTAAGTCCCAAGTACTTTACAAAGTAACAGCACTTGGCACTTGGGGGCTAATGTATGCAATTCAGCAAGTTTCTCAAGGTTAAGCCGGAGTATTAAGTCCTTTGAATATGGTACAAAACAATTGAAAGTACCGGCTCATTTATGATCAAAATGAACCGGCCCTTGGGGACTACAGGTGAAGCTTTGTTTCCATTTTAGTGAATTCAAGAAAAGTTTCAAAGGTAAAGGTCTTGGCCTACATTATAAAGTCTACAGATCATTCTGGTTCTCTCATAATCTGAAGACTTGGGGGCTGAAGGAATAAAGATAGGCTGGAAGAACATACCTCGTATTTCAACTGCAACTGTTTGACCATTTTGATCTCAGAGTCGCGGCTGGAGTGCACATGGCTGAGATAGCCGGATAAAATATCATTGGCATTGAGATGGTCGTAATTGGCAACGTCGAAGTGCACTTTCTGCCTCTCCAATGCCTCTTATTTCGCAGTACACCAAGCCAGCACGGTTGGATTCCCCGGCTCAACAAAACAGCTCCTGGTGATCTGAACGTCTTGTGCAGATGGTGATGGTGGGTTGGCTGAGCTTGATGGTCCAGTTGCGGAAGGGTTTACAGTGGTCTCATCAAACAACGGCTCAGGAGGATTTGCTTCTGCATCAACAGGCGGGTCTTCGGGAGCGTCAGTCAATGGAGGAGAAGATGGCCTAGCCGGGTCAGTTGCAAACATTGGCGGGTCTTCCGCCGGTTTAGCTGCCTTAGCCTTCTTGGACTTAGCTTGGCCACTAAGAGAGATGTTGCAGAACTGTGAGTACAAAGATACAATTTGAACAACCCGGCGAAAAGAAGGATTTTTTATTACCCAGGGGCAGTCTTGAAGGCCGGAAATTGAGTTTGCGATGAGTCGTCAGAAGAGCGAGACACCTCCTGAAAAGATAAAATAAAGTTAAAAGTAATACAAGGGGAAGGATTCATTAAACAGAGTTAAAGATAGAAAGAAGTAAACCTCATTCGGGCGCTTCTGAGGAGTTTGTTGAAGAATGACAGCCGGCTCATCTTCAGTCCGAGCTTGACGGTGGCTTTCATGTTGCTATTTTTTCAAATGAAAGTTGGGATCCAAGTGAGCTAAAGGGTTAGAAAACCTTACTTTATGGATCACTCATCGAATTTTTTGTCTTGGCAAGGGCTGTGAGTCAGAGGAAATGATAGTTACCTCTACTTCCACAGCCTGACTGGCCCCAGTGTCATCCTGGTAATGATCAGTGTTAATAAGATTGTTAAAAAATTGGCCAAGGGAATCAAGGGCTACCTCCGAATCAGATGTATCATCAAGCTTCATCCAATCTTCAGCAATGTTGTTCTTCTTCTTTTTCGACTTCCGGGTCGTTTTCTTCGCTTTTATGGCGGCGGCTCTCACTTTCTTGGCAGCCTCGTGGTCATACTTAACTTTCCAGAAGTCAGAGTTGGCCTGCAGACAGGTAAAAACAAGATGAAGAGTCAGGCAAGTATTAAAACAATATAGCTGGGAAAAATAAAAAGGAGAGAAATAACAATATCCTTACTTCTGGCACCGGGTTAAGCTGGCAAAAGGGGTTTAACCCGACGACACTGCAGTCTTCGTATTTCCCGTTCACCAAAAGAGTTGACATTGAAACAATACCTTCTTATGTTAGTTGAACGGGGCTGTAATGGAGAGAGTCATCCGGGCCTCCACCATACTCATACATCAGCTTTGATCGACGGCTTAAAGGGATGACCCGCCATGAGATCCAGCAGCGGGTCAGATCAACTCCGGTTAACCCGTTCCCTAACAGAGCATTAATCCTTTTGATGGAGGGTATCAGCCTCTTGCATTCAGCGACAGAAAGCTTGTCGGGAAGCGCGAACTTGGAGTCAAGACGATCGGGGCGATAACCCGGCAGTGGCTTCTCGTTTGCTGGCGAAATGTCTTGATAGTAGAACCAAGTCTAGTTCCAGTCCTTTGGGTGACTTGGTAAGACTATGAGAGGGAAGACAGCACCCTGTTGGTGCTGGATTGAGATGCCTTCGAGTTCTAAGCTGAGGCCGTTGGTGCACTCGTTCTGCCGATTCAGATAAAAGTATTCTCTAAACAACTCCACGGTCAGCTCTTGTTGAAGATATACCTCACAGAGCACTTGGAAGTTACAGATGCTAGATATGGAATTAGGCCCGATATCTTGAGGATGGAGCTTGAAAAAGTGGAGGACCTCTCTGAAGAACTTTGAGCCGGGCGGTGAGAAGCCACGGTTCATGTGGTCAGTGAAAATGATCACTTCGTCGTCTCTTGGATTGGGCCGTTCTTCTTCCGAGTCAGGGGCACGGTAAGACATGACGGTTTTCGCTGGCAGAAACCCTATGGTAAAGAACTCTTTCAAACGTTCCTCGGTTACGGTTGAGGGAACCCAGTTACAGATGGTTGGTACTTTGGACGGCATGATGTGCAAAGACGAACTGAAAAGAAAGGCAACATGCCGGTTCAGTTTAATGGTGAGATTGACAGTTAAGTAATGATGATGCAAACAAGTAATGGCAGCTTAGTTAAGGGCTAATGAGATATAAGGAAAATTAAGCCGGCATGGTAAGCCGCCATGACTACAGATATTTGAAGAAGGCAAAATTCAGCTAAGTGTTGAGACAAACAAGTTTCCTAAATTGTTTGGTATTATTCCAGATCAAATGGCTATTCAAAATGGAAAAAAAATTCTAGACCTAAAACAGTTCAGTGCAGAAGAGTATGTAAGTTCTAATGCAGACTTTGAAACAGAAAAAGGGATCTGTGGATCAAGAAAAGGCACAAGAACACTACCGCACGAGCATATATATATATATATATATATATATATATATATATATATATATATATATATATATATATATATATATATATATATATATATATATATATATGGATCAAGAAGAGGCCTGCAGTGGAAAAACTACATGGGACTGCGATGAGCTCGGAGAACACGAAAGAATCTGGAAACCCTAAGTGCGGATCTGAGAAGTGAAAAGAAGGGAACTTACAGTCACAGGTCTTCTGCGGAGGTCGCCGCCGTTCTCTGGATCGGTTCAGGTTGATGCAGCGGCCAATGTCGACGGAGACGGAGGTGAAGCGCGGCGGCGGCGAAGCTCGAGCAGCAGGGGGTGCACGGCAGGAAGAAGACAGAGTGGGAGAGGAGAAGGAGGAAGGCCGAGGCGTGCCTATTTATAAGGAAAGATGTGAACAAACGGGCGCAAAAATCGAGGAGAGCTGAATAATGGTTATCTAGCTACACGGACGCCTCGATTCTCGAGAAGCATTAAAGATAAAAGATCCGTTGGGAGATGACATCATGAAAGTTCTTTGCGTTTTCAAGAGATGACGTCACGGCGGGTTACGAAAACTTCAATGAAGATAAGAAGATGGATTTTTTGTCTAAGTATTGAAGATTGACAAAGAATGAAATTCAAAGTCAACTTGGGACCTAATGTTGGGGATATTACTATCAGTCATGACCTGCCCAGAAGGGGCCGGGTCAGCCCCAATGGCGGGTTACGCAAGAAGCCCAGTAAACATTCAAGACGATAGTTTATTAAACCTTATAGAAGGCCCAAGGGCCTGGAGGCGGCTTAAGGCCCGATATTGTAAACCACTGCATGTAAGGAAAGACTTGTAAAGAAAGGCATGTAAAGGAAGTCACCGGGCCGGACACGATTATGAGCCGGCCGGGACTCTGTAGGCCACCAGGTGTCAACCCATGTATATAAGGGGACGACCCGGTGGCGGCTTAGGGCAAGAGACAACAAATTGATAACCAAGCGGCGAGTTGAGCCTCTTGGTGATCGAAACCCCAGCAATACCAATCCCAACTAGATGTAGGCTTTTACCTTCATCGTAAGGGGCCGAACTAGTATAAAACCTTCTCGTGTCCTTTGTCCAGATTAACCCCTTTAAGCTTCCTAGTGTGATGGCCCTACGACTAAGTCCTTGCTCTAGGACATCTGCCGTGACAATTCCACGACAAGGAGGCCTACGCCTCTTCCGATCTGTATCCCAGTTTGTGCTAGCCTTCTTAAGGCAAACTTGTTTAACTTATGTCTGTACTCAGGTATTGTTGCTTCCACTGACTCATCTATGATCGAGCTCTTGTATTCGAGCCCTCAAGGCCCCTGGCTTGTAATATGATGCTTGTATGACTTATTTTATTTGTAGAGTTGTGTTGTGATATCTTCCGGTGAGTCCCTGATCTTGATCGTACACGTTTGTGTGTATGATTAGTGTACGGTCGAATCGGGGGTGTCTCACCTACGAATGAATTACTCACTCCCGGTGGGGAGCATCATGGAATTGGCGATGGAGAAGGGTTGGTGATGACGAAGAACGAAGACCCACATCTCCGGAGCCCCAAACAGACTCCAGATCTTCCCTCCCGAGGAAGAACAGGGCTTGGCAGCGGCTCCATCTTGTGGATCGTGATAATTCTTTCTCCCTAATTTTTTCTGGAATAATGTGATTTTATAGTATCAGGGGGGTCATCAGCGGGGCCACCAGGTGGGGACAACCCACTTGGGTGCGCCAGGAGAGGGGGCGCGCCCTAGTGGGTTGTGCCCACCCAGGCACCCCTCTCCGGCAGGTCTTGGCTCCAGAAATTCTTATTATTGATATAAAAAATCATCGCAAAGTTTTGTTCCATTCCGATAACTTTTATTTCTGCACAAAAACAACACCATGGTAGTTCTGTTGAAAACAGCGTCAGTCCGGGGTTAGTTTCATTCAACTCATGCAAATTAGAGTCCAAAACAAGAGGAAAAGCGTTATGAAAAGTAGATATGTTGGATACGTATCATGGTCCTTGTCCAATAAGTATGTGCATGTGCCCATCTTGGAGTTGATGAGCATCTGGATGTGTGGAGCATACCCACAAGATCTCTTCTGATCTGATGTTGTCCTCTTGATTGTCTCAACAATCAAACTCATTACTTTGAACTTCTCGGGCACATCAAACAACTGCAGCAAATTTATGGAATGGACTCTGATCATCCAGTGATCTCCTGATTTGGGCAACAATGTGTGCCTCAAGATGGTGTTGATGGTGGTCAGACCAGACAACATATAATATATAGAGCCTAGCTTATGATTCTCCAAGGCTTTGTCAGGAATCTCCTTATACATGTTGGCCATGTGATGTCTACTACACAACCTTCTTCTCGTAGACGTTGTTGGCCCTCCAAGTGCAGAGGTTTGTAGGACAGTAGCAAATTTCCCTCAAGTGGATGACCTAAGGTTTTATCAATCCGTGGGAGGCGTAGGATGAAGATGGTCTTTCTGAAGCAACCCTGCAACCAAATAACAAAGAGTCCCTCGTGTCCCCAACACACCCAATACAATGGTAAATTGTATAGGTGCACTAGTTCGGCGAAGAGATGGTGACACAAGTGCAATATGGATAGTAGATAATGGTTTTTGTGATCTAAAAATATAAAAACAGCAAGGTAGCAAGTGATAAAAGTGAGCACAAATGGTATTGCAATGCTTTGGAACAAGGCCTAGGGTTCATACTTTCACTAGTGCAAGTTCTCTCAGCAATAATAACATATTTGGATCATATAACTATCCCTCAACATGCAACAAAGAGTCACTCCAAAGTCACCAATAGCGGAGAACAAACGAAGAGATTATGGCAGGGTACAAAACCACCTCAAAGTTATTCTTTCTGATCGATCTATTCAAGAGTCCGTAGTAAAATAACATGACGCTATTCTTTCCATTCAATCTATCATAGAATTCGTACTAGAATAACACCTTAAGACACAAATCAACCAAAACCCTAATGTCACGTAGATACTCCAATGTCACCTCAAGTATCCGTGGGTATGATTATACGATATGCATCACACAATCTCAGATTCATCTATTCAAACCAACACAAAGTACTTCAAAGAGTGCCCCAAAGTTTCTACCGGAGATTCAAGACGAAAACGTGTGCCAACCCCTATGCATAAGTTCATGAGGTCACAGAACTCGCAAGTTGATCACCAAAACATACATCAAGTGGATCACATGATATCCCACTGTCACCACAGATATGCACGTGCAAGACATACATCAAGTGTTCTCAAATCCTTAAAGACTCAATCCGATAAGATAACTTCAAAGGGAAAACTCAACCCATTACAAGAGAGTAGAGGGGGAGAAACATCATAAGATCCAACTATAATAGCAAAGCTCGCGATACATCAAGATCGTACCACCTCAAGAACACGAGAGAGAGAGAGAGATCAAACACATAGCTACTGGTACATACGCTCAGCCCCGAGGGTGAACTACTCGATCCTCGTCCTGGAGAGCACCGAGATGATGAAGATGGCCACCGGAGAGGGATTCCCCCCCCCCTCCAGCAGGGTGCCGAAACGGGTCTAGATTGGTTTTCGGTGGCTACGGAGGCTTCTGGCGGTGGAACTCCTGATCTATTGTGCTCTCTGGTATTTTTAGGGTATATGGATATATATATATATAGGAGAAAGAAGTCGGTCAGGGGGGCCACGAGGGCCCCACGAGGGTGGGGGCGCGCCTAGGGGGTAGGGCGCGCCTCCCTGCCTCGTGCCTCCTTTGAAGCTTCCCTGACGTCTACTCCAAGTCTCCGGGATTGCTTCCGTTCCAAAAATAAGTTCCATGAAGTTTCAGGTCAATTGGACTCTGTTTGATTTTCCTTTTCTGCGATACTCTAAAACAAGGAAAAAACCAGAAACTGGCACTAGGCTCTAGGTTAATAGGTTAGTCCCAAAAATCATATAAAATAGCATATAAATGCATATAAAACATCCAAGGTTGATAATATAATAGCATGGAACAATCAAAAATTATAGATACGTTGGAGACGTATCAAGCATCCCCAAGCTTAATTCCTGCTCGTCCTTGAGTAGGTAAATGATAAAACAGAATTTTTGATGTGGAATGTTACCTAACATATTTATCCATGTAGTTCTCTTTATTGTGGCAAGAATATTCAGATCCATAAGATTCAAGACAAAAGTTTATTTTGACATAAAAACAATAATACTTCAAGCATACTAACAAAGCAAACATGTCTTCTCAAAATAACATGGCCAAAGAAAGCTATCCCTACAAAATCATATAGTCTGGCTACGCTCTATCTTCACCACATCAAATATTTAAATCATGCACAACCCCGATGACAAGCCAAGCAATTGTTTCATAATTTTGATGTTCTCAAACTTTTTCAATCTTCATGCAATATATGAGTGTGAGCCATGGATATAGCACTATATGTGGAATAGAAGGGTGGTTGTGGAGAAGACAAAAAAGGAGAAGATAGTCTCACATCAACTAGGCGTATCAACGGGCTATGGAGATGCCCATCAATAGATATCAATGTAGAGTAGGGATTGCCATGCAACAGATGCACTAGAGCTATAAGTATATGAAAGCTCAACAAAAGAAACTAAGTGGGTGTGCATCCAACTCGCTTGCTCATGAAGACCTAGGGCATTTTGAGGAAGCCCATCATTGGAATATACAAGCCAAGTTCTATAATGAAAATTTCCCACTAGTATATGAAAGTGATATCATAGGAGACTCTCTATCATGAAGATCATGGTGCTACTTTGAAGCACAAGTGTGGAAAAGGATAGTAGCATTGCCCCTTATCTCTTTTTCTCTCATTTTTTGGGCCTTCTCCTTCTTTTATGGCCTCTTTTTCTATTTTTTTATATTTTTCATCTGGAGTCTCATCCCTACTTGTGGGCGAATCATAGTCTCCATCATCATTTCCTCACTGGACAATGCTCTAATAATGATGATCATCACACTTTTATTTACTTACAACTCAAGAATTACAACTCAATACTTAGAGCAAGATATGACTATATGAATGCCTCCGACGGTGTACCGGGATGTGAAATGACTCATGAGTGACATGTATGAAAGAATTATGAATGGTGGATTTGCCACAAATACAATGTCAAATACATGATCATGCATAGCAATATGACAATGATGAAGCGTGTCATAGTAACGGAACGGTGGAAAGTTGCATGGCAACATATCTCGGAATGGCTATGGAAATGCCATAATAGGTAGGTATGGTGGCTGTTTTGAGGAAGGTATATGATGGGTTTATGGTACCGGCGAAAGTTGCGCGGTACTAGAGAGGCTAGCAATGGTGGAAGGGTGAGAGTGTGTATAATCCATGGACTCAACATTAGTCATAAAGAACTCACATACTTATTGCAAAAATCTATTAGTTATTGAAACAAAGTACTACGTGCATGCTCCTAGGGGGTAGATTGGTAGGAAAAGACCACCGCTCGTCCCCAACCGCCACTCACAAGGAATACAATCAATAAATAAATCATGCTCCGACTTCATCACATAACGGTTCACTATACGTGCATGCTACAGGAATCACAAACTTTAACACAAGTATTTCTCAAATTCACAAGTACTCACTAGCATGACTCTAATATTACCATTCTCATATCTCAAAACAATCATCAAGTATCAAACTTCTCATAGTATTCAATGCACTTTATATGAAAGTTTTTATTATATCCCTCTTGGATGCCCATCATATTAGGACTAAATTCATAACCAAAGCAAACTACCATGTTGTTTAGAGACTCTCAAAATGATATAAGTGAAGCATGAGAGTTCATCTATTTCTTCAAAATAAAACCACCGTCGTGCTCTAAAAAGATATAAGTGAAGCACTAGAGCAAATGACAAACTACTCCAAAAGATATAAGTGAAGATCAATGAGTAGTTGAATAATTATGCAACTATGTGAAGACTCTCCCATTCAATAATTTCAGATCTTGATATTTTATTCAAACAGCAAGCAAAACAAAGTAAAATGACATTCTAAGAATGGCAAACATCATGTGAAGAAGCAAAAACTTAGGATCAACCGAAACTAACCGATAGTTGTTGAAGAAGAAAGGTGGGATGCCAACCGCGGCATCCCCAGGCTTAGACGCTTGAGACTTCTTGAAATATTATCTTGGGATTCCTTGGTCATCCCCAAGCTTGAGATTTTGTGTCTCCTTAATTCCTCTCATATCACGGTCTCCCTAAATCTCAAAAGCTTCATCCACACAAAACTCAACAGGGACTCGTGAGATAAGTCAGTATAAACCAATGCAAAAACCTTATCATACTCTACTGTAGCAAATCACTAAAATTATTATTCAACACTGCATACTAAATGCCTCTGCATATTTAATATTCCTATCCTCAAATAGAATCATTAAAGAAGCAAACATATGCAAACAATGCAAACATAACAGCAATCTGCCTAAACAGGACAGTCTGTAAAGAGTGCAGCAAGATCCATACTTCCCTACCTCCAAAAATTATGAAATAAAATTCCCACTCTAGTAAATATATCAGATCTTATTATGCAAAAGTTTTCAACATTTTATCACATTCTGACTTTTCTAGGGAATTTTTGCAACAGCGGTAAACTTTCTGTTTTCAAACCGCAACATGTGGACTTGTAAAATAGGCATATTAAAGCCTATCAATGCCATTTTTATTGAAATAAAAGATGCAAAACATTGTTCTAAATAATAGCAAGCAAATACTAACAAAATAAATTGAGGCTCCAAGCAAAACACATATCATGTGGTGAATAAAAATATAGCTCAAAGTAAAGTTACCGATGAACGAAGACGAAAGAGGGGATGCCTTCTGGGGCATCCCCAAGCTTAGGCTCTTGGTTGTACTTGAATGTTACCTTGGGGTGCCTTGGGAATACCCAAGCTTAGGCTCTTGCCACTCCTTATTCCATAGTCCATCGAATCTTTACCCAAAACTTGAAAACTTCACAACACAAAACTTAACAGAAAACTCGTAGGCTCCGTTAGTATAAGAAAATAAATCACCACTTAGGTACTGTTGTGAACTCATTCTTTATTTATATTGGTGTAATATTTACTGTATTACAACTTCTCTATGGTTCATACCCTCCGATACTACTCGTAGATTCATCAAAATAAGCAAACAACACATAGAAAACAGAATCTGTCAAAAAAAACAGAACAGTCTGTAGTAATCTATAGGTTTCCAATACTTATGTAACTCCAAAAATACTGAGAAATTAGTAAATCCTAGGAAATCCGTTTATTAATATACTGCAAGTACAATTGGTATTTTATCGCTCTCTGGTAAAAAATGAAAATTATCCTCGTGAGCACATACTTTCTGTTTTTTACAGCAAGATCAAATAACAATCACCCAAGAAGATCCTAAAGGCTTTACTTGGCACAAACACTAATTAAAACATAAAAACACAATCATAAAAGAAGATATATGAATTATTTATTACTAAACAGGAGCAAAAAGCAAATAACAAAATTAAAATTGGGTTGCCTCCCAACAAGCGCTATCGTTTAACGCCCCTAGCTAGGCATGATGATTTCAATGATGCTCATATAAAAGACAAGAATTAAAACATAAAGAGAGCATCATGAAGAATATGACTAACACATTTAAGTCTAACCCTCTTCCTATGAATAGGATTTTGTGAGCAAATAACTTATGGGAACAATAATCAACTAGCATAGGAAGGCAGAATAAGCATGACTTTAAAACTTTAAGCACATAGAGAGGAAACTTGATATTATTGCAATTCCTACAAGCATATATTCCTCCCTCATAATAATTTTCAGTAGAATCATGAATTAATTCAACAATATAATCATCACATAAAGCACTCTTTTCATGATGCCTAAGCATGGAATTTTTATTACTCTCCACATAAGCAAATTTCTTCTCATGAATAGTAGTGGGAGCAAACTCAACAAAATAACTATCATGGGATTGAAAATTGAAATCAAGATGACAAGTTTCATTGTTATCATTATTCTTTAAAGCATGCGTGTCATCACAATAATCATCATAGATAGGAGGCATGCTTTCATCATAATAAATTTGCACATCAAAACTTGAGGGAGAGAAAATATCATCTTCATAAAACATAGCATCCCCAAGCTTGTGGCTTTGCATATCATTAGCATCATGGATATTCAACGAATTCATACTAACAACATTGCAATCATGCTCATCATACAAATATTTAGTGCCAAACATTTTAGTGCATTCTTCTTCTAACACTTTGGCACAATTTTCCTTTCCATCATACTCACGAAAGATATTGAAAAGATGAAGCATATGAGGTACCCTCAATTCCATTTTTTGTAATTTTCTTATATAAACTAAACTAGTGATAAAACAAGAAACTAAAAGATTCTATTGCAAGATCTAAAGATATACCTTCAAGCGCTAACCTCCCCGGCAACGGCGCCAGAAAAAACCTTGATGTCTACTACACAACCTTCTTCTCGTAGACGTTGTTGGGCCTCCAAGTGCAGAGGTTTGTAGGACAGTAGCAAATTTCCCTCAAGTGGATGACCTAAGGTTTTATCAATCCGTGGGAGGTGTAGGATGAAGATGGTCTCTCTCAAGCAACCCTGCAACCAAATAACAAAGAGTCCCTTGTGTCCCCAACACACCCAATACAATGGTAAATTGTATAGGTGCACTAGTTCGGCGAAGAGATGGTGATACAAGTGCAATATGGATAGTAGATAATGGTTTTTGTAATCTGAAAATATAAAACAGCAAGGTAGCAAGTGATAAAAGTTAGCACAAATGGTATTGCAATGCTTTGGAACAAGGCCTAGGGTTCATACTTTCACTAGTGCAAGTTCTCTCAACAATGATAACATATTTGGATCATATAACCATCCCTCAACATGCAACAAAGAGTCACTCCAAAGTCACCAATAGCGGAGAACAAACGAAGAGATTATGATAGGGTACAGAACCACCTCAAAGTTATTCTTTCTGATCGATCTATTTAAGAGTTTGTAGTAAAATAACATGAAGCTATTCTTTCTGTTCAATCTATCATAGAGTTCGTACTAGAATAACACCTTAAGACACAAATCAACCAAAACCCTAATGTTACCTAGATACTCCAATGTCACCTCAAGTATCCGTGGGTATGATTATACGATATGCATCACACAAGCTCAGATTCATCTATTCAAACCAACACAAAGTACTTCAAGGAGTGCCCCAAAGTTTCTACCGAAGAGTCAAGACGAAAACGTGTGCCAACCCCTATGCATAAGTTCACGAGGTCACTGAACTCGCAAGTTGATCACCAAAACATACATCAAGTGGATCACATGACATCCCATTGTCACCATAGATAAGCACGTGCAAGACATACATCAAGTGTTCTCAAATCCTTGAAGACCCAATCCAATAAGATAACTTCAAAGGGAAAACTTAATCCATTACAATAGAGTAGAGGGGGAGAAACATCATAAGATCCAACTATAATAGCAAACCTCGCGATACATCAAGATCGTACCACCTCAAGAACACGAGAGAGAGAGAGAGAGAGAGAGAGAGAGAGAGAGATCAAACACATAGCTACCGGTACATACCCTCAGCCCCGATGGTGAACTACTCCCTCCTTGTCATGGAGAGCACCGGGATGATGAAGATGTTCACCAGAGAGGGATCCCCCCCCACCCACCGGTAGGGGCCGGAACGGGTCTAGATTGCTTTTCGGTGGCTACGGAGGCTTCTGGCGGTGGAACTCCTGATCTATTGTGCTCTCTGATGTTTTTAGGGTATATGGATATATATAGGCGAAAGAAGTCGGTCAGGGGAGCCACGAGGAGCCCACGAGGGTGGGGGGCGTGCCTCCCTGCCTCGTGCCTCCCTTGAAGCTTCCCTGACGTCTACTCTAAGTCTCCTGGATTGCTTCCGTTCCAAAAATAAGTTCCGTGAAGTTTCAGGTCAATTGGACTCTGTTTGATTTTCCTTTTCTGCGATACTCTAAAACAAGGAAAAAACAGAAACTGGCACTAGGCTCTAGGTTAATAGGTTAGTCCCAAAAATCATATAAAATAGCATATAAATGCATATAAAACATCCAAGGTTGATAATATAATAGCATGGAACAATCAAAAATTGTAGATACATTGGAGACGTATCACCATGGAGTTGTGTTCTTTCTTCCTCTTGGCATAGACATCTATGTCATCCTCATGCTCTGCAGGGGCATTGATCAGCTTGGCCCATTTAGCAACTTTTGATTGGTACCTTGTACCTTCAGACACCCAAACAATCCTTCCATCAGGATAGAAATGAGTTGTAGAATAGAATTGCATAATGAGCTCATCATTCCACTTGGTGAGTTTCTGACCCACAAAAGTGTCTACTCCACATAGTCTGAAACTTTCATGCACTCCTAGGAAGTGGTCTTCATTGTTGTCGATGTACTTCCAGTCTGCCCACTTCATATCACAGACAATAGGCTTCTTATCTAGCAGAATAGTCTCATAGAAGTCCCGCAGCTCCTTGGTGTGAAACCTATAATCCACAATAGTCCTTCTCCTCACATCATATGGATCTGATTCTCTCCATAATCTGAGACCTTCATCTTTTCTGGTTTTCATATTTGTTGCCACTGGATGACTGTCATCATGGTCAGGGATCTTGGGCTTTAGCTTCCTAAGCACTTGGGCTTCAGGATCTTCTTCTTCTTCTTCAATCTCAAGCACTGAGGCCTTGTTCTTTTCAGCAGATGGTATGTTCCTTATGCTCCTCTTTGGTGCAGTCTTGGGGGCTGGAGCAGAAGCTTTGGGGGCAGTCTTGGGCTTAGAAGGGGCAGCCCTAGACTTGATGGCATCCCCCATCAGCTTTTGAGCTTTAGGTGCTGGTGCAGCATCCTCTTCATCTTCTTCATCCTCATCAGAGGAGTGCTTCTCAAATTCTGCCATGGGATCCACTTTCTTGCACCATCTTCCTCTCTTCCTTTCCTTCTTCTTCTTGCCCTCACCAGCAGCCTCTCGACTAGTTGATTTGGAAGTTTCAAGAGTGGAGGCTCTCGCCTTTGACATGGGCACCCTCTTTGTAGGAGCCTTCTTGTTCAAACCAAGCTTTGTAGATGCAGGTGTGCCAAATTCCTTCTTGACAACCTTTTTCTTGGATCTGACCTCCTCCTCAGCAGCTACATAGTCTTCATCTTTAGAATAAAAAAATCTTTCTCATTTGCCTAGTAGCAGCCTTAGGCAGGTTGCTAGGAGTACTTCTGCTGCCTTCATCATAACTGCCAGAGGGACTAGTGCCCTCACTCAGATTCACCTGCTCTTCAGACCTGTTCTAGCTATCACTCTGATCTGACATGTCTGATACTGCAAACTAACTGTTGACCCTACGAATAGTTATCGATGAGATAGAGTGGATGAGCATCACAAAGTCCAGAGATTTTGCAAAACATATGAGTCAAAAAAATAGTTTTAGTTTTCCACAGAAAGCATTTCGGAGCTACCGATTTGTTAAACTCGGTGACACCGAAGCAACTTTTGGAGTCTAAACTAGTGGAGTCGGTCAGACCAAGACACAGTTCGGTGACTCCGAGATCGCTAGGGTTTCACTAAGAGTTGAACCCGGTCACACCGATTTGCAAGTTTCGGTCAGAACAAAAATTGCAAGTGTAATGGCCTAAGCCAAATCGGTGAGACCGATTTCCACAAGTTAGTCAGTCCGAGATGAGTTCGGCGGAAACCTAACCCTAAATTTTCAAATCAAAACTAATCTAAATGATTTTTTGTTGGATAGATTGATCTCATACGTGGTCAGAAACATGGCATTGACTTTGTGCTAAGAATCGGAGATGACGATAGCACAAAGGTTTGAACTCATACCCTAACTTGGCGATGAGCTCGCTACGACGGCAATGGCGGTGTAGAATTCCGTTGAAGGCGACGGAGACCAGCGGCAAGAGGTCGCTGGCGATGAGAGGACGACCTGGAGACCCGAGTCGGCAGAGCAGGATACGCGCGGGCGAATAGTTTTCTGAGAAATTTCCAAAATTTGACCCGTCGGTATATATATATCCTGACCCCATCGACGTGACCGAGTGGAACAACTCGGTGTGACCGCATGGTTCTAATCGGTTGCACCGAGATTGAAAACCTAGATCAACTCAGTGAACTCGGTTTGACCGGAAAGGATGAATCGGTCAGACCGAAATGCTCAGAGAGGTTTTGGAAGTTTAAGTCTATGACGAATCGGTGACTCCGAGTGCTCCTCACCCAGAGGGTTCGAATCTGACTTGATCAAACTTTGTGATGTAGCATGAATGGAGTTTGAGTCTAGAAAAGCATAGATAGATAGAGGAAGTTCTTAGGCATTCTTGTCCATCCATTTGGCAAGACAATAAGAGCCACACAATCAAGGCAACAAATGGATGTCCTAGAATGAGAAAAATATGCAATCAACATGCTCAGACAATAAAATGGCAAGTTAAATATGTGGCAAAATATGCACAAACACTCTAGCATCTATCAAGCAATTGGCGATGACTAGGTCATCTATATATGATTATATTGACTTAGGAGTCAACTGAGAACATTCGATCATAGGTCATACTCATTGTTTAAGCGCAAGCGGGGTTACCACTTTTACATAAAGCGTTGTTGTGTTCACACCTTTTGAGTTGCTTTAGCTCAATCCTTAGAGTAAAGCTCCCCCTAGATGTGATATCCCCCATAATAGGGATGAACTAACCTTGGGTTTTGTCGATGATGACTTCAGGTAGATGTTGAAGATGTGGATGCTCAATGTTGATGTAGATCATTTGGAGCAATCCATTGGAGTGAGTTGCACTTTCAATACCTACACGGGTTTGTCCCACAAGGAACAAACAAGGATATCCATAGACATAGAGTGTGGTTCACACAAGATGATGTCCATGAAAGCGTTAGGTTACCTTGTCCCTTGTCTTACCAACAAGAGGGTTTGTGACTCCTTGAACTAGTGCAAGATGTGAAACTTGTTTGCACTTGTTCTCACCAAAATGATATGAGTGAAGTATGTTGGCGGATTCACCCTCAAGAACTCCCTAGTTCTTCTTCTTCAGGATCCACATCAACTTGATGGGAATCCTTGGATTTGTAGTTGTACTTGATGAAGTAGAACTTGATGTAGTCTTGGGAACCCACTTGACCAAGGCCTTGGGAGCTTCTTCAAATGCATCAACCTCCTCTTGAAGCTTGTCCTTGCCTTTTTGCTTGTGGTCTTGTGATGGAAGATCATCTTGAGCTTGTGTCCCCTTGAAATAAGTAGGGTCATACTTCTCTTGTTGAGGAAAAAACTTCATCTTGGGGTATTGATATTCTTCCCACTCAACTCTGTTGGCATTGAACTTCCATTCAAAACCAGCACCTTGATTCTTCCGGTGCCATCCTTGCTTGCGTACAATTTCCTCAAATTTCTTACTTCCGGTAAGGCTCTTTTAAACACATTTCTCTATAATTCCCTTCAATAAGCTATTTTATTGCTCAAGTGTAACTTGGCTAAGAGAATCATTGGTGGAATCAAGAGAACTACTAGAAGGAACAACATTGGATTTAACATGATTATTGTTACTACTAGAAGAAGAATCTTTTTTTTCTTGTTACTAGATTTTACTTGTGGCATGCAAGTAGACAAGAGTAACGCTTGGCAATGTAAGAAGAACTTTTGTTACAAAGATCATCATTCATTGCCTTTAAGAACCCATGCTCTTGCTCAAGGTTGAGCTTTTCAAAGCGTAGCTTCTGATCATGAGTCTTTAAAAGCTCTCGATGATCTTCCAAGGTAGTTTCATGAGCTAACTTAAGAGTGCTTAGTTCTTTAGTTAGACGCTCAATCTCCTTCTTATCATCATCATTCAGTTTATCCTGATTAGCATGATTAATAGCAAGTTCATCATAGTTCTCATCACTAGAGTTCTCAACAAGTAAATCATCATCACCTAGCAAATCATCTTCATCACTATTGAAATCAACATACTCAGGGTGTGATACCTTTGGGCCTTTAGCCATGAAGCATATTCCAATTCCTTCATTTGGTGAGTCAAATATGTCATAGGGGTTGGTTGACACAAGTGCTAGACCGGCAACACCTTCATCTTGAGTATATTCGGGGTCGAAGTGATAACTTCTCTCGGAGTGATGGTCGGAGTCGGAGCCGGATACCCATTCACCAATGTGAGCTTGATGTCTTCGTTTTGTATAGCTCCTTTATGACTTGTCCTTCCTTTCTGAATCCTTGCTTCTGCGAGAGGTTCTTTTTTCATAATGATCATCTCTACTCCTTATCTCTCTTGGAGGTGAATCTTCTCTTCTTTTGTAGGGAGCCGTACACTCATTGGAGTAGTGTCCGGGTCTTCCACAATTGTAGCAATTACGCTCACGACTAGAAGATCTTTTGTCATTGTAGGACCTTGACTTGGAACGTCTTTCCTTGCTTCTACTCTTGTAGAACTTGTTGAAATTCTTCACCATTAGGCTCAATTCCTCATTGAAGGCTTGTTTCTCACTTGATGATGTAGGAGCATCACATGAGGCTTTGTAAGCACCACTCGACTTGTTGTGAAGCTCTTCTTTATCCTTGAGTGATATCTCATGAGCAACAATTCTTCCAATGACTTCTGTTGGCTTGAGATCTTTGTAGTTGGGCATCATATGGATCAATGTGCACACGGTATCATATTTTCCATACAAGGATCTTAGGATCTTCTTGATGATGAATCTGTCGGTCATCTCTTCACTTCCTAAGCCGACAATCTCATTTGTGATGAGAGCAAGCCTAGAGTACATTTCAGTGACACCTTCACCATCCTTCATTTTGAACTTGTCAAGCTAACTTTGAAGCACATCCAATTTGGATTCCTTGACGGAGTCGGTACCTTCGTGCATATCAATCAAAGTATCCTAAATTTCCTTTGCATTCTCAAGACGGCTGATTTTGTTGAATTCTTCTGGGCACAATCCATTGAAGCGGATACCGCAAGCTTGAGCATTGTATTGTAGCATCTTCAACTCTTCTGCGGTAGCTTCACGGTTTGGTTCTCTCCCATCAAAGAATTCACCTTGCAAGCCAATACACACAATAGCCTAAAACTGCGGGGTTATGTCTGTGACGCCCCAAGACCGGAGCTTCGGGTGCCTTCCATGATTTCCGGGTTTCGTCGTGTGATTTTTTTGGTTCGTTGCATTCATCATTGCATCATGTGCATTGCATCATGTCATCATGCAACCCGTTTTAAAACTCAACTAAATAAATTGTATGGATCTTCGGTCCATTTAAACCGAGGGAATTCACATGGTGAGTTCTCTTTATAACATATCCTCCCGATATTAGGGAGGTATATTAAATATTCCATTTTCGGAATCACCCATAACACACGTGCAAAATATTTTCCATGTCTATTCCTCTTCGAGTTTGACCTTCAAACCTTGCCAATATTTCTCATCTCTTTTATTGAGGCTCCTCTAAAAATCTCAACCCATTTAGAGTCCTTTCGAATGGGTTTCAAAATTCAAACATGTTGAATTAAATTCAACATGTGCGAATCTATTGTTCTCCAAAAATCCTCTTGCCATTTTATTTAAATTCCTCACATTTTTATGAGTCCAAGAAAATTGTCCTCCTGCTCAAATTCTTTTCCCTAATCCCCCTTCTTTTTCCTTTCTCTCTATTTCTTTTCGGTTAAAGAAGAAAGAGAGGAGAGAGGAGCCCAACAGCCCAGCAGACTCCTGGTTTTTTTTCTTTCCTCTCCCCACCTAATTGGCACCAAGGCCCCGCCGCCGGCTTCCCTAGGCCCATCTCCCGCAGCCCACCTGCTCTAACCCTAGCGCAGCTGAAACCCTCTCCCTCTCCCTCGCGCCGCCAGAGACAGTGAGCGCTGCTCCCTCGCTCGAACCCCCCTCCTTCTCTCGATCTCCCTCTCATTCCTACCGCACGACGCCTCCCTTCGTCCTTCCTCCAGCGCCGCATCCTGCCCTTTCCCTTCGTCTCTCTCTCTCGATCCCACCTCGCTCCAGCCACCCCCGCAGCAGAGCACCACGAGCGCTGTCTCCTGCCACGAGCCCCAGCGCCAGCCTCGACGTCCTCCCTGCCACTCCGCGAGCTCGCCTGCACGCACGACCATGGCACCGCGCGGCCATGGCATCGCCGTGCCCTAAAGCACCTCGTCTCCTGCAGCCAGTCCAGGACCTCCTCGCCGCCTCCTCGTCTACCCGTCGCCACCGACTCGTCAGCTCCGTCGCCAGGGGAGGAGCCCCTCGCCCGTCCCCTTCGGCCCCAACTCTGGCGAGTGCCGCCCCGTCGACTCTCTAGCCGCCCCCTGCAGCTCCTCCTCCACCTCGCGTGCGACCTCCCCTACTGCTGCTGCTCAGCTCCACCGCACCTCCTTCCGTTCCCTGCACCGCTGCATCGCCGGAACAGCACCCACTCCTCTGCTTTGGGTCCAGGCGTCCCGCGACTGACGCCCCTGCATCATGCCAAGTACCTACACCGCGCCCTTGATTCCAGCAAGGCCCTGCTGCTGCCGTGGTTTTCCCGTGACAAACAAAGCGGGCACACCGCCTCCCCGCCATGGTGTCGCGCCCTTGTTCATCGTCGTTGTCACCGCGACCCCTTTGTTGGCCGCCAAGACCGCCTGGCGCTGCTTTGTTTTGGTTCGCAAAGTTCCGCACCGACACATATTCACGGTCGACTATGTTTTGTTGTCCCGACCAGAACCATCAAGTACTTGAGACACAATGGCGCCAAGTACCAATACGAATGACTACCATCGAAGTGTACGACTACACGACGCCCGCCAAGTTTGACGACGCTCGCCGCCCGAACGACTACCGCCGACGCGTACCTCTCCGTCGCCGTGGGTTTCGTCAAGTTCAACGGTGAACCCCGGAGCCCTCGGATCCGTCAAGTTCGTCTACAGAACATGTACCGTCGACCCTCGAAGACCCGTGGACGTCAAGTTCCTTGTTTTGACCCCGAACACCTACGGAGTGTGAACATCTATGAAACGAGAACGACTACTTCCACTATCGCCGTCGCAAGAACACCTACTTCCCTCTACGAACTTGATCTGTTCCGATAATGCACGCTTTGAAAGGTATAACCCCGAGACGTCTGCCCGTGAACGAATGCATGTGTTGTACGAGATGCATGTTTGGATGTTGTATCCTCCCGGGAACGTTAGTTGTTTTCCCTCGCTTGGCATCGTCGTCGACCCGTGGGAACCCAGTATCCGGGATCACCCCACCATCCTTGCATGACACGCTCCCTTCGCCATATCTTTTGCCCGAGCATCTCAATCGAGTTACCGGAACCGGAACGTTGCCTTGGCACCGTTTTTGCTATCATTGTCATGGCACCCCTTTTCTTTCCACCACGGTGACAAATGCTTCATAATGCTCTTGTCAACTTTTAATAAAAATTGCATAAAGTTGCACATGTCATCCGCATCATGATAACAACAATGAAAATGTTTAAAATTGTTGTTTGCATTAAATTGCTAAATGCAAATGGAGATTTACGGGAATTGTTGTTTGTTCCGGCCTCATTTAAACTTGTTTAGATAGAGGTTTTACTTTTGCTTCTTCTCTTGCCATGTTTAACAACATTTAATATTGTTGGGTACCTAAACGGGAGAGAACTAAATAATTGATGTGGTGTTTCGTCAATATGCAACCCATTGAATATTGAGCTCCACTTAATTTGTAGTTTTGGTTATTGCACTTTGCCATGTCATGCATATTTAAACCGGACATGCATCATACTTGGTTGTGCATCATGCCATGCTTATGTGATGGTTGTTTACTATGTTGTTTGCTTCTTTCCGGCGTTGCATCTTCGGGTTAATTCCGATAACGTCGCGTTTGTGAGGATCCGTTCGACTTCGTCCATTTGTCTTCTTCATGGACTCGTTCTTCTTCCTTGCGGGATCTCAGGCAAGATGACCATGCCCTCGAAATCACTTCTATCTTTGCTTGCTAGTTGCTCGCTCTATTGCTATGCCGCGATACCTACCACTTACTATATCATGCCTCCCATATTGCTATGTCAAGCCTCTAACCCACCTTTCCTAGCAAACCATTGTTTGGCTATGTTACCTCTTTGCTCAGCCCCTCTTATAGCGTTGCTAGTTGCAGGTGAAGATGGAGTTTGTTCCATGTTGGAACATGGTTATGTTGGGATATCACAATATATCTTATTTAATTAATGCATCTATATACTTGGTAAAGGGTGGAAGGCTCGGCCTTATGCCTGGTGTTTTGTTCCACTCTTGCTGCCCTAGTTTCCGTCATACCGGTGTTATGTTCTTTGATTTTGCGTTCCTTACGCGGTTGGGTTATAATGGGAACCCCTTGACAGTTCGCCTTGAATAAAACTCCTCCAGCAAAGCCCAACCTTGGTTTTACCATTTGCCACCTAAGCCTTTTTCCCTTGGGTTCTGCAGACTCAAGGGTCATCTTTATTTTAAACCCCCGGGCCAGTGCTTCTCTGAGTGTTGGCCCAAACTAGAGCACCGTGCAGGGCCGTCCCTTGGCAACTTGGGTTATGTTGGCTCTTGTACGCTTAGCTTATCTAGTGTGCCCTGAGAACGAGATATGTGCAGATCCTATCGGGATTTGTCGGCACAGTGGGTGGTCTTGCTAGTCTTGTTTTACCATTGTCGAAATGTCTTGTAACCGGGATTCCGAGTCTGATCAGGTGTTCCTGTGAGAAGGAATATCCTTCGTTGACCGTGAGAGCTTGTGATGGGCTAAGTTGGGACACCCCTATAGGGTTTTGAACTTTCGAAAGCCGTGCCCGCGGTTATGGGCAGATGGGAATTTGTTAATGTCCAGTTGTAGAAAACTTGACACCTAACTTAATTAAAATGCATCAACCGCGTGTGTAGCCGTGATGGTCTCTTTCCGGTGGAGTCCGGGAAGTGAACACGGTTTTGGTGTTATGCTTGTGCGTAAGTAGCTTTCAGGATCACTTCTTGATCACTTCTAGTTCACGACCATTGCATTGCTTCTCTTCTCGCTCTTATTTGCGTATGTTAGCCACCATATATGCTAGTGCTTGCTGCACCTCCACCTCACTACCCTTTCCTACCCATAAGCTTAAATAGTCTTGATCTCACGAGTGTGGGATTGCTGAGTCCTCGTGACTCACAGATACTTCCAAATAGTTGCTGGTGGCGATGTTACCAGTGCAGATGACGCAACTGAGCTCAAGTGGGAGCTCGATGAAGATCTTGTTTGTTGTGTTGTTTCGTTTCCTGTTGATCAGTAGTGGAGCCCAGTCGGGTCGATCGGGGATCTAGCATTAGGGGTTATCTTTCTTTATTTGGTTCCGTAGTCGGACCTTGATTGTATTCTGGATGATGTAATGCTATATTTATGTATTGTGTGAAGTGGCGATTGTAAGCCAACTCTTTATCCCTTTCTTATTCAGTACATGGGATGTGTAAAGATTACCCCTCTTGCGACATGCCAACTATGCGGTTATGCCTCTAAGTTGTGCTCCGACACGTGGGAGATATAGCCGCATCGTGGGTGTTACAAGTTGGTATCAGAGCCTTCCCCGACTTAGGAGTCCCCTGCTTGATCGAATCGCTGGCGTTGTTGAGTCTAGAAAAAAGTTTTGAGTCTTAGGATTATATATATCGGAGAGTAGGATTCTTTTTACTCCTCAGTCCCTTCGTCGCTCTGGTGAGGCCTCCTGACATAGAGTTTTGACCCTTCTCTCCTCAAATTTCACTAAAAAAATTTAGGATCACGCGGGTATCTTGGAATCGTTCCGATGGTTTTGTGATGAGAACATTGTTCTTGGTGCCTCCTGACATTTAGGGGTTGTGGCAGTGTCCCGGTGAGTTGAGCTCCGAGGTGTTGTTGTCACAATTTTATCGTTGCAGTTCTGGTATACCTGAGTTCGCCGACATCGAAAATCTCTTTTATGGAGTTGTTGGTGAGATAACCTCGACGCCACCCAGTACTAGGGCGGGAGTTCGGGAGTATTGCCATAACTCGTATAACGGATGCTTTTCGAAGGTTGAGGTAAACGATTTCCGAGGGGGTTTGGTTATGTGTTGAAGGATGGATACAGCTGGATGTAGGATTTGTTAGTTTGGGTGAGATATTATGCTTCCCCTGTATCCCCAACACCTGATTGCATAACCAGAAAGTTTCGGGAGTTTATAAGTGGGAATTCAAGTAGCTCATAGGAATTCTTTCCAACAGACACATGATACGATATGGGATCTATCATACGTTTGTTTCCGGTTTATTTTGCAAGCCAATACTTTGTTTTGTTTTGAGTTGTGGTATTCGAGTTGCTTCGAAGTCTAGTGTTGAATCCATACCTTTTTTCTAAGCGGTGTTCTCATATGACTATGTGAATACTAATCATTCTTGATCATCGAGATTGTTTTGTCAATCATTTTCAACCGAAGTGCTTCTCTTCTAGTGGATCCGATCTTTTCAACATCCGCAAGATCAACTCAAGTCTTCTCAACGTTGTTTGTTTCATCCGTCCCAAGTTGCCTTTGTTTTCCCGCCCTCCCACCCTTTTTCTTCGAGGACTAAGATTTCTTAATCAAGTATCCATCTTATTGATGTGAAGTCTCTCCATACTTTTCCGTCAATATTCTTATCCGGTGATTGTCAGGAAGATACTAACGAAGCTTCAAGTTCATCATTCTTCGTTTCTTTTATCTTCTCCGGTGGATTCAAATCAAGCTTTTGGTGTTGATCATATCCCTTTTCCTCGTTTCAAATACCTTCTCATACCGGTGCACCCCATAACCATTCACTTCTCGCTATTCATTTGTTCGGGAGTGCTAAAGATATCTCAGAAGGCTCGTCTTGTCATTCAAGATCTGTTCAACTTATTTTGAGGTTGTTATCTCATTCAAGCCGTTTAATTCAACCGGTGCTATCTCCTTTTCAAGTAATCGTTCAACGGTGTTTTCTCTTGAGTGGGCCCTAACCCACAGGTCTTTTCCCAGGATCTTACCTGACTCTTCTAATTATTCCCGGTGTTACTCTCAAATTCTTTTCCAAGTTTGACGTAAGAATGAATTTTCATCAGTCAAATGCCTTTTCTCCAAGATCTGTCAAATTCTTTTCATCGTTGGTTCAACTTTTCTATTCTTCATTATTCCGGAGTGTCTCAACAATTTGGTGGTGTTCTTCTCGTCATTCTCAACATTTGAAGACCGAAGAAGAGTTTTTCCTCCAAATCTTACCCATTCTCTCAAGACTCGTGGTTCTAGCTTGATGCCATCCTCTCATAATTGTTTTGATTATGAGAATTATTTTCACCTATCCGGAGCAATTCAAGATTCTTTTCAATTTGATTCTCCGAAGGCCACCATTTCGGGTTTATTCATACTCAGCTTTCAGCTTCTGTTCTCCAAATCTTACCGGTGCATCATCCAAGTATGATCTAATCAGCTCGGGATCTCTTCGTTCACTTGTATCAAAATCCCCTAAAGTATCTTCATTCATTCTCCAATTCTTCCTGGTGAATTGTGCCTGTGCTACATTCATTTTAATTCTTATGGTGGTTCATTCAAGAATTCTCTTCCGTTGTTATCATATCAATTCATTCGTTCTTTCAAATCCTACGGGTGGATCGTTGAAGACCTTCCCAAGTTTGCGCCTTGTCTCTCTTAAGCCTTTCTATGAGAACAAGTGGTATGCCAAATCCATTGCTTGTCATCAATTTAAATTGGTGAAGGATACGCATAACTTAATTCTTATTCTTGCTTCATCCAAGTGTTTCATTCCTTCCTCCAGAGTTCATTCGTGGTATCAATTCTCGATTCAAGTTGTTCATCTTTCTTCTCCGGAGTTCCAAGTTTTCTCGGTTATATCATTTCAAAGCTCCATCTAAATCATTGCAAGGCTCCTACCGGAGTTCCTTTCAACTTACTTTTCGTTTGATCATTCTTTTATTATCAGAGTTCTTCATGGAGGCTCTACATGATGGTTCATCAAGGATTTAATTCCTTCTCGAAGTGTTCATCGAGATTCTTTTCAGAGGAGCTCAAGTATACTTCATCTTGCATTCTGAAGTGAAATTCCTTCTACCTTATGTTTTCAGGTGGTGTTATGTCATTGTTGATAATTTCCCTTCGTGTTTCATGATTCACAAGTTTTCAAGAGTGACATATCTAAATCCATCATTTTCTCTTCACTCAAGACATCTTTTGAACCAATCAATCTCTTCATTGGAGTTAGATTGGGTTATATTTCACCTAAAGCTTTCTCTAAGGATTGTTGCTATTTATGGTGCTTATAAATGATCCAAGTTCTTCATTTATCCTCCGAGTGAAATAAGTTTCTCGTCTGCTTGTTCATATCAATCCAATCCATTGTTCTTTTTCGGTGAGTGGCAGGTTGTCACCTCATAATTTTGAGATGTCTTCTATAAGCCCACATCAAGCTTATCCTTTCGTTGTTGATAATCCAACAACTCCGTTCTAGCATTTGTTGTAAGCGTGCTCTCTCAAGATCTTGTTTCCTCCGTTCATTCCATTCCATTCTTTCATTTCTTCCGGAGGCATTGTGATTTTGCTCTTTTCTCTCATCATCTCCAGTTGTGGGGATTGCGTTCTTTTCATGCTTATCCATTTAACCGGAGTGTTGTGCCCTCTGCTCAAGTTCTTTTCGGCTTATCAAGTCTTGCATCTCTTTTCAAATGGAGTGCTGTCCGAATTTGTTCTTCCTTGTTCCTCTTTCCTAACAGAGTGTTTTCAACTTGGTTCATCTCGTGGCATTCTTCCTTTCAAATTGTTAAACCTTTTAGGGTTCTTTGGTTTCACTCGTTTATCAAAGAAGCAACTTAGTTTTACCTCTTCCCTTTCCTCTTCGGTTTTCCCCGGTGCCATCCTAGATCTTGGGACGAGATCCTCTCGTAGTGGTGGAGTGTTGTGACGCCCCAAGACCAGAGCTTCAGATGCCTTCCATGCATGATTTCCGGGTTTCGTCATGTGATTTGTTTGGTTCGTTGCATTCATCATTGCATCATGTGCATTGCATCATGTCATCATGCAACCCGTTTTAAAACTCAACTAAATAAATTGTATGGATCTTCGGTCCATTTAAACCGAGGGAATTCACATGGTGAGTTCTCTTTATAACATATCCTCCCGATATTAGGGAGCTATATTAAATATTCCATTTTCGGAATCACCCATAACACACGTGCAAAATATTTTCCATGTCTATTCCTCTTTGAGTTTGACCTTCAAACCTTGCCAATATTTATCATCTCTTTTATCGAGGCTCCTCTAAAAATCTCAGCCCATTTAGAGTCCTTTCGAATGGGTTTCAGAATTCAAACATGTTGAATTAAATTCAACATGTGCGAATCTATTGTTCTCCAAAAATCCTCTTGCCATTTTATTTAAATTCCTCACATTTTTGTGAGTCCAGGAAAATTGTCCTCCTGCTCAAATTCTTTTCCCTAACCCCCCTTCTTTTTCCTTTCTCTCTATTTCTTTTCAGTTAAAGAAGAAAGAGAGGAGAGAGGAGCCCAACAGCCCAGCAGACTCCTGGTTTTTTTCTTTCCTCTCCCCACCTAATTGGCACCAAGGCCCCGCCACCGGCTTCCCTAGGCCCATCTCCCGCAGCCCACCTGCTCTAACCCTAGCGCAGCCGAAACCCTCTCCCTCGCGCCGCCAGAGACAGCGAGCGCTGCTCCCTCGCTCGAACCCCCTCCTTCTCTCGATCTCCCTCTCATTCCTACCGCGCGCCGCCTCCCTTTGTCCTTCCTCCAGTGTCGCATCCTGCCCTTTCCCTTCGTCTCTCTCTCTTGATCCCACCTCGCTCAAGCCACCCCCGCAGCAGAGCACCACGAGCGCCATCTCCTGCCGCGAGCCCCAGTGCCAGCCTCGACCTCCTCCCTGCCACTCCGCGAGCTCGCCTGCACGCACGACCATGGCACCGCGCGGCCATGGCATCGCCGCGCCCTCAAGCGCCTCGTCTCCCGCAGCCGGTCCAGGACCTCCTCGCCGCCTCCTTGTCTACCCGGCGCCACCGAATCATTAGCTCCATTGCCAGGGGAGGAGCCCCTCGACCCGTCCCCTTCGGCCCCAACTCTGGCGAGTGCCGCCCCGTCGACTCTCTAGCCGCCCCCTGCAGCTCCTCCTCCACCTCGCGTGCGACCTCCCCTACTGCTGCTGCTCAGCTCCACCGCACCTCCTTCCATTCCCTGCACCGCTGCATCGCCGGAACAGCACCCACTCCTCTGCTTTGGGTCCAGGCGTCCCGCGACTGACGCCCCTGCATCATGCCAAGTACCTACACCGCGCCCTTGATTCCAGCAAGGCCCTGCTGCTGCCGTGGTTTTCCTGTGACAAACGAAACGGGCACGCCGCCTCCCCGCCATGGTGTTGCGCCCCTGTTCATCGTCCTTGTCACCGCAACCCCTTTGTTGGCCGCCAAGACCGCATATTGCTACTTTGTTTTGGTTCACCAAGTTCTGCACCGACACATCTTCACGGTCGACTATGTTTTGCTATCCTGACTGGAACCATCAAGTACTCGAGACACAATGGCGCCAAGTACCAATACGAACGACTACCATCGAAGTGTATGACTACACGACGCCCACCAAGGTCGACGATGCTCGCCGCCCGAACGACTATTGCTGACGCGTACCTCTCCGTCACCGTGGGTTTCGTCAAGTTCAACGATGAACCCCGGAGCCCTCGGATCTGTCAAGTTCGTCTACACAACATGTACCGTCGACCCTCGAAGACCCGTGGATGTCAAGTTCCTTGTTTTGACCCCAAACACCTACGGAGTGTGAACATCTATGAAGCGAGAACGACTACTTCCACTACCGCCGTCGCAAGAACGCCTACTTCCCTCTACGAACTTGATCCGTTCCGATAATGCACACTTAGAAAGGTATAACACCGAGATGACTGCCCGTGAACGAATGCATGTGTTGTATGAGATGCATGTTTGGATGTTGTATCCTCCCAGGAACGTTAGTTGTTTTCACTCGCTTGGCACCGTCGTCGACCCGTGGGAACCCGGTATCCGGGATCACTCCACCATCCTTGCATGACATGCTCCCGTCGCCATTTCTTTTGCCCCGACATGTCAATCAAGTTACCGGAACTAGAACATTGTCGTGGCACTGTTTTTGCTATCGTTGCCGTGGCACCCCTTTTCTTTCCACCACGGTGACAAATGCTTCATAATGCTCTTGTCAACTTTTAATAAAAAATGCATAAACTTGCACATGTCATCCGCATCACGATAACAACAATTAAAATGTTTAAAGTTGTTGTTTGCATTAAATTGCTAAATGCATATGGGGATTTACCAGAATTGTTGTTTGTTCTGGCCTCATTTAAACTTGTTTAGATAGAGGTTTTACTTTTGCTTCTTCCCTTGCCATGTTTAACAACATTTAATATTGTTGGGTACCTAAATGGGAGAGAACTAAATAATTGATGTGGTGTTCCGTCAGTATGCAACCCGTTGCATATTGAGCTCCACTTAATTTGTAGTTTTGGTTGTTGCACTTTGCCATGTCATGCATATTTAAACCGGACATGCATCATACTTGGTTGTGCATCATGCCATGCTTATGTGATGGTTGTTTACTATGTTGTTTGCTTCTTTCCGGTGTTGCTTCTTCGGGTTAGTTCCGATAACATCGCGTTTGTGAGGATCCGTTCGACTTCGTACGTTTGTCTTCTTCATGGACTCGTTCTTCTTCCTTGCGGGATCTCGGGCAAGAAGACCATACCCTCGAAATCACTTATATCTTTGCTTGCTAGTTGCTCGCTCTATTGCTATGCCGCGATACCTACCACTTGCTATATCATGCCTCCCATATTGCCATGTCAAGCCTCTAACCCACCTTTCCTAGCAAACTGTTGTTTGGCTATGTTATCGCTTTGCTCAGCCCCTCTTATAGCGTTGCTAGTTGCAGGTGAAGATGGAGTTTGTTCCATGGTGGAACATGGTTATGTTGGGATATCACAATATCTCTTATTTAATTAATGCATCTATATACTTGGTAAAGGGTGGAAGGCTCGGCCTTATGCCTGGTGTTTTGTTCCACTCTTGCCGCCCTAGTTTCCGTCATACTGGTGTTATGTTCCTTGATTTTGCGTTCCTTACACGGTTGGGTTATAATGGGAACCCCTTGATAGTTCGCCTTGAATAAAACTCCTCCAGCAAGGCCCAACCTTGGTTTTACCATTTGCCACCTAAGCCTTTTTCCCTTGGGTTCTGCAGACTCAAGGGTCATCTTTATTTTAAACCCCCGGGCCAGTGCTCCTCTGAGTGTTGGTCCAAACTAGAGCGCCGTGCAGGGCCGTCCCTTGGCAACTTGGGTTACGTTGGCTCCTGTACGCTTAGCTTATCCGATGTGCCATGAGAACGAGATATGTGCAGCTCCTATCGGGATTTGTCAGCACAGCGGGTGGGCTTGCTGGTCTTGTTTTACCATTGTCGAAATGTCTTGTAACCAGGATTCCGAGTCTGATCGGGTCGTCCTGGGAGAAGGAATATCCTTCGTTGACCATGAGAGCTTGTGATGGGCTAAGTTGGGACACCCCTGTTGGGTTTTGAACTTTCGAAAGCCGTGCACGCGGTTATGGGCAGATGGGAATTTGTTAATGTCCGGTTGTAGAAAACTTGACACCTAACTTAATTAAAATGCATCAACCGTGTGTGTAGCCGTGATGGTCTCTCTCCGGCGGAGTCCGGGAAGTGAAAACGGTTTTGGTGTTATGCTTGTGCGTAAGTAGCTTTCAAGATCACCTCTTGATCACTTCTAGTTCACGACCGTTGCATTGCTTCTCTTCTCGCTCTTATTTGCGTATGTTAGCCACCATATATGCTAGTGCTTGCTGCAGCTCCACCTCACTACCCTTTCCTACCCATTAGCTTAAATAGTCTTGATCTCGTGGGTGTGGGATTGCTGAGTCCTCGTGACTCATAGATACTTCCAAACAGTTGCAGGTGCCGATGATACCAGTGCACATGATGCAACTGAGCTCAAGTGGGAGCTCGATGAAGATCTAGTTCGTTGTGTTGTTTCGTTTCCTGTTGATAAGTAGTGGAGCCCAGTCGGGTCGATCGGGGATCTAGCATTAGGGGTTGTCTTTCTTTATTTGGTTCCGTAGTCGGACCTTGATTGTATTCTGGATGATGTAATGCTATATTTATGTATTGTGTGAAGTGGCGATTGTAAGCCAACTCTTTATCCCTTTCTTATTCAGTACATGGGATGTGTAAAGATTACCCCTCTTGCGACATGCCTACTATGCGGTTATGCCTCTAAGTCGTGTTCCGACACGTGGGAGATATAGCCGCATAGTGGGCGTTACAATGTCCAAGAATATGCATTTTCATCTTATGCTTCCAACTAGCAAAATTAGTACCATCAAAGTAAGGACCTCTACGGTGGTAATTTCCCTTGCTAGACGCCATACTCTCCTAGGTTGTGAAACCAAGGCTATGATCACAAAACCTATGGAAATCAAGGCAAATGGAGACCAAAGCTCCGATACCACTTGTAGGATCGAAAGTATGTCTAGAGGGGGGGTGATTAGACTACTTGACCAAATAAAAATCTTGCCTTTTCACAATTTTAAGTCTTGGTAGATTTTAGCAACTTATCATAAGTCAAGCAATCAACCTACACATGCAAGTCTAAGAGTATAGCAAAGCGCAATGTAAACAACACCTCATCCCCTTTTAATAGTATTGGCTTTTCCTATGGACTCAATGTGATCTTGGATCACTAAAATAAAAATGTAGAGTCTTGATCTTGAGCCAATATGTGTCCTTAGCATTTTGAGGGGTCCACATTCCTAGTCCATGCCATGCCAGTCATTGAACTTTCTGAAATGATCGTCTTGAAAGAGCATTAGTTCAATGAGCTATATGTTGTTACGAATTACCAAAACCACCCAGGAATAGTTGCACTTTTAGGTTCGACACTCTTACTTATCGAAAAGAGCTACAATTGATCCCCTATACTTGTTGGTCATCAAGGCTATTTTCTGGCACCGTTGCCGGGGAGTGAAGCACCTTTGGTAAGTGGAATTTGGTAAGGAAACATTTATATAGTGTGCTGAAATTTATTGTCACTTGTTACTATGGAAAACAATCCTTTGAGGGGTTTGTTCGGGGTATCTTCACCTCGACCGGAACCACAATTAGCTACCCCTCAACCTACTGCACCTACTGAAAATATTGAATATGAAATTCCTTCGGGTATGATAGAACAACTACTAGATAATCCTTATGCAGGAGATGGAACCGAACATCCTGATATGCACAGGCTCACCATCATAGAAGGATGATCGAGTCTCCGGGATCCTCGAATCTACAGCCAAACTCATCCTCTTGAATCTATATTCATACTCACAGTTTTGGTTTTGCAGGTCATAAATCTGGGCTTGGAGATGCTCGATTTTCTCGTGAAGCTTGAAGATGGTCTCCCCGATGTTCCTGGCATCTAGCTTGGTGTTGTTGGTGAACTCCGTGATCATTATGTGGTTGGCGTCGAGTCCACGTTCCACCATCTCCTGGCACTTGAAAACTTGTTGCTCCATTGCTTCGAGTCTTGTCTCCACGCTTCTGGTCCTCCTTGGTCCCTCAACAACACGGATGTGCAGCAACCCCTCACGCATCTCAATGGTTTGAGGGTGTTGCAGCATCTCCGCGAGGTAGGGGTTGATGACCTTCTCGAAGAACTTGTCCTTGGGGGCACTTGAAGACGTCATGGTGATCTAGATCAAACAGCTCGAAACAAAGACAGAAGATATTTGTGTAATACGGTGGTCAAAACCTTTGGGAGATTATATAATGAACTTTTACTGACCAAAAGAAGTATCATGCAAGAAAACGGAGTCCGGAGGGCACACGAGGTGCCCATGAGGCAGGGGGCGCGCCCTCCACCCTCGTGGAAGCCCCGTGTCCTTTCCATACTGCTTCTTATTTTCCTATTTTCTTAAATATTCCGAAACAGAGAAAAATTGCTATTAGAACTGTTTTGGAGTCGGTTTACTTACCGTACCACATACCTCTTCCGTTTCGGAGGCTGAAACGTTCTGGAAGGTGTCCCTTATATACTCCTCCGGGGTTACGATTTCAATAACATTAGTTTCAACATTTATAGGGTTATAGGGTTACCCGGGATATAATGTTTGATTCTTTGACCGTTTACCACCCTTGGATTTGTTCCTTCGAAGTTGTTGATTTTATGGCACCGGAATGATAGACCTCCTCGATAATGTAAGGACCTTCCCATTTAGAGAGGAGTTTTGCTGCAAAAAATCTTAAACGAGAGTTGTATAGCAATACATAATCACCTACATTAAACTCATGTTTTTGTATCCTTTTGTCATGCCATCTTTTAACTTTTTCTTTAAACAGATTGGCATTCTCATAGGCCTGGGTTCTCCATTCATCAAGTGAGCTAATGTCAAATAGTCTCTTCTCACCGGCAAGTTTGAAGTCATAATTGAGCTCTTTAATGGCCCAATATGCCTTATGTTCTAGTTTGAGAGGTAAGTGACATGCTTTTCCATAAACCATTTTGTATGGAGACATACCCATAGGATTTTTATATGCAGTTCTATAGGCCCATAATGCATCATCAAGTTTCTTAGACCAATTCTTTATAGATCTATTAACAGTCTTTTGCAAAATTAATTTAAGCTCTCTATTACTCAGTTCTACTTGACCACTAGACCGTGGGTGATATGGAGATGCAATTCTATGATTAACATCATACTTAGCAAGCATCTTACGAAAAACACCATGAATACAATGTGAACCACCACCAGTCATTAAATATCTCGGGGCTCCAAACCTCGGAAAAATAACTTCTTTAAGCATCTTAATAGAAGTGTTATGATCAGCACGATTCCATATAATCAAAGCCCCAAACATCAAATGGTTCAATAACAAGTGAATAATTCATAGGCATTTCTTGACATCTACTAATATTACCAATTCTTTGACATTCATCACAAGATAAGACAAACTTACGGGCATCCTTGAAGAGAGTAGGCCAATAAAAACCGGATTGCAATACCTTATGTGCAGTTCTATCTCCAGCATGGTGTCCTCCATAAGCCTCGGAGTGACACTTGCGTAGGATCTGTTCCTGTTCATGTTCAGGTACACGACGTCTAATAACACCATCTACTCCTTCTTTATAAAGGTGTGGGTCATCCCAGAAGTAATGTCTTAAATCATAGATTTTTTTTCTTTTGTTGGTATGTGAAACTTGGTGGTATAAATTTAGCAACAATGTAATTAGCATAATCAGCATACCATGGAGCAGTATGAGAAGCATTTATGACAGCTAATTGTTCATCAGGAAAGCTATCATCTATAGGTAGTGGGTCGTCAAGAACATTCTCTAACCTAGACAAGTTGTCCGCAACGGGGTTCTCAGCTCCCTTTCTATCAATAATATGCAAAACAAATTCTTGTAATAAGAGAACCCATCTAATAAGTCTAGGTGTAGCATCTTTCATTTCCATAAGATATTTAATAGCAGCATGATCAGTGTGAACAGTTACTTTAGAATCAACAGTATAAGGTCTGAACTTCTCACAAGCAAATACAACTGCTAAGAATTCTTTTTCAGTAGTAGCATAATTTCTCTGGGCACTGTCTAGAGTTTTACTAGCATATTGGATAACATTTAATTTCTTATCAACTCTTTGTCCTAAAACAACACCTACAACATAATCACTAGCATCACACATAATTTCAAAGAGTAAATTCTAATCACGAGGCTGAACAATAGGTGTAGAAATCAAAGCTTTCTTAAGTATTTCAAATGCTTCTACACAATCATCATCAAAGACAAAAGGAACATCTTTTTGTAAGAGATTAGTCAGAGGCCTGGAAATTTTTGAGAAGTCTTTAATGAGCCTCCTATAAAAACCGGCATGACCAAGGAAACTTCTTATACCTTTAATATCCTTAGGACACGACATCTTTTCAATAGCATCAACTTTAGCTTTATCAACTTCAATACCTCTTTCAAAAAATTTATGCCCCAAGACAATACCTTCATTAACCATAAAGTGGCACTTCTCCCAATTCAAGACAAGATTAGTTTCTTCACATCTCTGCAAAACTCGATCAAGGTTCCTTAAGCAATCATCAAAAGAAGTTCCATATACGGAGAAATCATCCATAAAAACCTCAACAATCTTTTCACAGAAGTCAGAGAATATAGCAGTCATACATCTTTGAAAGGTAGCGGGTGCATTACATAAACCAAAAGGCATACGTCTATAAGCAAAGGTACTGAAAGGGCAAGTAAATTTGGTCTTTTCCTGATCCTCTTTTGACACAGGTATTTGAGAGAAACTGGAATAACCATCTAGAAAGCAAAAATGTGTATGTTTGGATAACCTTTCTAGCATTTGATCAATAAAAGGTAAAGGGTAATGATCCTTTTTAGTAGCTTTATTTAGTTTGCGGAAATCAATTACCATTCTATAACCTGTAATAATTCTTTGTGGGATCAATTCATCTTTATCATTAGGAACAACAATAATGCCTCCCTTCTTAGGGACACAATGGGCAGGACTTACCCACTGACTATCAGCAATAGGATAAATTATACCTGCCTCCAGAAGCTTTAGTATTTCTTTTCTTACCACTTCTTTCACCTTAGGATTGAACCGTCGTTGGTGATCAACAACTGGTTTAGCATCTTTCTCCAATTTTATTTTGTGCTGGCATAGAGTGGGACTAATGCTTTAAGATCATCAAGAGTATATCCAATAGCAGCGCGGTGCTTCTTTAGAGTTTTCAACAATTTCTCTTCTTCTTGCTCTAAAAGGATAGCACTATAATAACAGGATATATCTTCTTTTCATTAAGATAAGCATATTTAAGAGTATCAGGTAATGGATTAAGCTCAAACACGGGATCACCCTTGGGTGGAGGAGGATGCCCTAGAATTTCGACAGGCAAGTTGTGTTTCAAAATAGGTCCTTGTTTAAAGAATACTTCATCTATTTCCTTTCTTTCATTCATAAACATATCATTTTCATGGTCTAGCAAATATTGTTCTGGAGGATCATTAGGAGGCACGATAATAGAAGCAAGACCAATAATTTCATCTTTACTAGGCAATTCTTTATCATGGAGTTGTCTACGAAATTTAGCAAAGTTAAATTCATGAGACATATCTCCTAAACCAACAGAAACAATATCCTTTTTGCAGTCTATCTTAGCATTAACAGTATTTAAGAAGGGTCTACCAAATATAATGGGACAAAAGTCATCTTGTGGGGAACCAAGAACAAGGAAATCAGCAGGTTATTTAACTTTCCCACACAAGACTTCAACATCTCTAACAATCCCAATAGGTGAAATACTATCTCTATTGGCAAGCTTAATAGTAACATCTATCTCTTCTATCTCAGCAGGTGCAATATCATGCATAATTTCTTTGTATAAGGAATGAGGTATTGCACTTGCACTAGCACCCATATCACATAAGCCATGATAGCAATGATCTCCTATTTTAACAGAAATAACAGGCATGCCTACAACAGGTCTATGTTTATTTTTAGTATCCGGTCTAGCAATTATAGCAGCTTCATCACAAAAGTAAATAGCATGCCCATCAATATTATCAGACAAGAGATATTTAGCCATAGCAATTCTAGGTTCAACTTTAATTTTCTCAGAGGGTTTGGGTGTTCTAATGTTAATTTTTTTGACCATAGTTGAAGCTTTAGCATGATCCTTTATTCTAGTAGGGAAAGGTGGTTTCTCAATATAAGCGGTAGGAACAATAGGATCAACATTATAAGTGATAGTCTTTTCTTCAACTTTAATAGGTTCAACTACTTTTACTTCAATGGGAGGATGATATTTAATCCACTTCTCCTTAGGGAGATCAACATGAGTAGCAAATGATTCATAGAAAGAAGCTACTATCTTAGAGTCAAGTCCATATTTAGTGCTAAATTCACGAAAAGCATTGGTATCCATAAAATATTTAACACAATCAAACTTAGGTGTTATACCTAACTCCTTACCTTCGCCGAGTTCCCAATCTTCAGAGTTGCGTTTAATTCTTTCCAATGAATCCCGTTTGAATTCAATAGTCTTCATCATAAAAGATCCAGTACAAGAAGTATCGAGCATGGAGCGATTATTGAGAGAAAGCCGAGCATAAAAAATTTGAATAATAATTTCTTTTGAGAGCTCATGATTGGGGCATGAATATAAAATTGACTTAAGTCTCCCCCAAGCTTGAGCGATGCTTTCTCCTTCGCGAGGCCAAACATTATATATATAATTACGATCACGATGAACCAGATGCATAGGATAAAACTTCTGATGAAATTCCAATTTCAATCGGTTGTAGTTCCATGATCCCATATCATCACATAGCCTAAATCATGTCAATGCCTTTCCCTTCAAATATAAAGGGAAGACCTTCTTCTTGATAACATCCTCGGGCATACCTGCAAGCTTAAATAACCCACAAACTTCATCAACATAGATTAAGTCAAATCGGGATGCAATGTTCCGTCTCCTTTAAAAGGATTAGCTAGCAGTTTCTCTATCATACCTGAAGGAAATTCAAAGTAAACATTTTCCGTAGGTTCAGTAGGTTGAGGAGAAACTCTTTGCTCTACTGGTCGGGGTGAAGATATCCCAAACAAGCCCCTCAAAGGATTATGTTCCATAGTAACAAGTGACAGTAAATTTTAGCACACTATATAAATTTTTCCTTACCAAATTCCACCTACCAAAGGCGCTTCACTCCCCGGCAACGGCGCCAGAAAAGAGTCTTAATGACCCACAAGTATAGGGGATCTATCGTAGTCCTTTCGATAAGCAAGAGTGTCGAACCCAACGAGGAGCAGAAGGAAATGATAAGCAGTTTTCAGTAAGGTATTCTCTGCAAGCACTAAAATTGTCGGTAACAAATAGTTTTGTCATAAGGTAATTTGTAACGGGTAACAAGTAATAAAAGTAAATAAGGTGCAGCAAGATGGCCCAATCCTTTTTGTAGCAAAGGACAAGCCTAGACAAACTCTTATATAAAGGAAAACGCTTCCAAGGACATATGGGAATTATAGTCAAGCTAGTTTTCATCACGCTCATATGATTCGCGTTCGGTACTTTGATAATTTGATATGTGGGTGGACCGGTGCTTGGGTACTGCCCTTTCTTGGACAAGCATCCCACTTATGATTAACCCCTCTTGCAAGCATTCTCAACTACAAAAGAAGTATTAAGGTAAACCTAACCATAGCATGAAACATATGGATCCAAATCAGCCCCTTACGAAGCAACGCATAAACTAGGGTTTAAGCTTCTGTCACTCTAGCAACCCATCATCTACTTATTACTTCCCAATGCCTTCCCCTAGGCCCAAACAATGGTGAAGTGTCATGTAGTCGACATTGACATGACACCACTAGAGGAAAGACAACATACATCTCATCAAAATATCGAACATATACCAAATTCACATGACTACTTATAGCAAGACTTCTCCCATGTCCCCAGGAACAAACGTAACTACTCACAAAGCATATTCATGTTCATAATCAGAGGAGTAGTAATATGCATAAAGGATCTGAACATATGTTCTTCCACCAAATAAACCAACTATCATCAACTACAGCGAGTAATCAACACTACTAGCAACCCACAGGTACCAATCTGAGGCTTTGGGACAAAGATTGGATACAAGAGATGAACTAGGGTTTGAGAGGAGATGGTGCGGGTGAAGATGTTGATGGAGATTGACCCCCTCCTGATGAGAGGATCGATGGTGATGATTTCCCCCTCCCGGAGGGATGCTTCCCCGGCAAAACAGCTCGGCCAGAGCCCTAGATTGGTTCTGCCAAGGTACCACCTCGTGGCGGTAGAGTTTCGTCCCGAGAGCTTGCTTATGATTTTTTCCAGGGCGAAAGACTTCGTATAGCCAAATATGGGCACCGGAGACCTGCCAGGGGGCCCACGAGGCAGTGGCGCGCCTAGGGGGGTAGGGCACGCCCCCCACCCTCGTGGATGGTGGGTGGTCCCCCTCTGGTGCTTCCTTCACCCAATGTTTTTTATATATTATGAAACTGACTTCCATGGAGTTTCAGGACTTTTCGAGTTGTACATGATAGGTCTCTAATATTTGCCCCTTTTCCAGCCCAGAATTCCAGTTGCAGGCATTCTCCCTCTTCGTGTAAACCTTGTAAAATAAGAAAGAATAGGCATAAGTATTATGATATAATGTGTAATAACAGCCCATAATGCAATAAATATCGATATAAAAGCATGATGCAAAATGGACGTATCAGGGAACACCTCGATGGAGAGCACGGTGGAAGGCGGCCCCATCAACCACCGTCACCAGGGCCAACAGGGCTCGGCAGGGTTAACGGTGCTGCAGCCCGAGAGGAAGCCTGCCAGCGTCTAGCTGGAAGGCTGCAGGAGGAACCCGGTAGCACCATCCACACCTCTGCATCCAACTTTTGCTGGGAAGGAGATGCAGATGCAGATGATGGTGCTGCCGCCTGATGAAGATGGTGCGGGCGACAATCAGCCGTAGTCAGAGTCGTCGCTCCCCCGCCCGCTGTCGTCATCATCACCGTCACCGTCCTCCTCGTCGCTTTCGCTCAAGGAGGAGCTTTCGTCGTCGGTTGAGCTCTCCGCGCAGCACCCTAAGCGACCTCCCGAGCGCCCGAAGATCTTGACAGAGAGCAGACCATTCTCCATTAATTTGAACTGGAGAACGTTCCCCTCCGAGAAGCCATGGGCATGGGCAAAAATCTTCCAGCCACGACAAAGATACATCACGTGAGGGGTAGGGAAATCGACATCAACCCACATGCCACCATTTCCACAACCCCTCATGTGCAGCCTCAGAGTGTGTGGTTACTCGAGCTCCATCTCCTACGCAAAGGGAGTTGGAAGACGAAGATGACCATGCAAGGGCTTATACAGCCTGATGATGAACTCTCGAGGTTGGTCCCCGATGTGGCCTTCCATCGAAGGGGGGCGCCAATGGGGGCGCAACCAAGGCGCCACCCCTCCCTCCTCCTCCTCGAGCACCACGGCGGCCTCGGCCATGCCCCCTCCTTCCTCCTCTCGCGGTGGAATCTGCCACCTCAGGCTCTGGAGGAGGAGGGATGCGCTGTCGAGTGGAAGCCCTCGTCGCCGCCGCCAGAACACCACTATGCCCTTGCCCTCTCACCATGGCTAGGAGAGAAGGGTTGCAGAGGAGGAAGAGAAGTGTGTGCAGAGAGGTACTGCCTTCGTCTCTTTTTATAGAAGGGACGGGACAGGGGGCCGGCCCCTCACGCGGGGAATGGCCGCCCCGCTCCTCCAATGCGGCCTCTCTGCACCCTCGGCAACTTTGGGAATAAAGGCCGACCCTCTACTCCAACCATCAACGCTCGATTTTCAGCCATGGCACTCCTCCCCGTGCCCTTCGCATCCACCACCTACCACGCCCAATGCATGGAGAACACGTGGCAGGTGCATGTGGGACGGGGATGGGATGGCAGTTTCTGCCCCGTGATCGTGGGGCGAGGCGAGTCCACAAGCCATGATCAAAGTTCCCCCGTGGCGTTACGCACGACACTCGGGGAAACCAGAAACTGGCCAGAAATCAAGGCTGATGAAGCAGCAATGAAGATCTCAAGAGGCTGTCCCCTTCAGCACCCCTGCCTATGCACTTATTAGGCCCTACCCTACCCCGACAACGCTCAACAGCGCGTTCGGGGCAGGCCCGGGGGCTTCTGTCAGTGCAACAAACCCTGGGTCTGTTGCCGAGACTGTGCACAGGCACAAGAGCCAGATTGAGGTACTAGCCCAAGTCAGAGTTCAAAAGATCAAGAGATTTGAAGAACCAGCATGCAGCTCAGAGAGACTAAGGCCAAGCTAGAGGAGCAAGGTATCACCAAGAGAAAGGCCTCCTTTGCTGGGCAGGCAAGCCCGGCAAGGGGCCAGGCCACCCCCAGAAGCAGGTGCCCAAGGCGCCCCAGCAGGGCCTGCCGGGGCTCGCGGAGGCAAAACCACCTCACCAACTACTCCAGCACAATCCACGTCGCCGATCGATGTGGTGTCAAGCTGCAAGGTGATTAAGTGGCAGCCATTTCCTACAGAAGAAACCCACAGATGATACTTGTCCTGTGACGTGTCAAGAGAACAGGCGCAGAGTTGGCAAGATGGCCCGGCAAGCCTTGCCGGGCAACCAGTGATGTGACACTAAGCGGTGCATTTAATGTGCCCTGTCATCCTTCATAGCACTGTTTGCTATCATATCAGTGCATAATGACTATTTTGACATTGTGGTGACCCCTTGATCTATAAAAGGAGGCCCATGGCACCCGTAGAAAGGGTTGGAAAGTTGATGAACCCACACACTCATACGCGCGTAGTCGCTACTGCCCTAAGGCAACCCCTGCCGGGCAAGTGTACTATGCACCACCACCTCCATTCCACCACCAATCCACCAAAGCAAGATTAGGGTTTTACGCCTCGCGGCGGCCCGAACGTAGGTAAATTTCTTGTGTGCTCTCTGTCGTGCTATCGTATGTTGGTCTGCTCTTTATGCAACGTGACGTCCCCCCGCCGACCAGCAAGGGGCCTCCCGGTCCCATAGGTGGTCACGGATATCCCGCAACATTCGGGTTAGTGCCTTCGGCGTTGTTGATCTTGATGGCACCGGAACGACAAACTTCCTTGGTAATGTAAGGCCCTTCCCATTTAGGGAGAAGTTTTCCAGCAAAAAATCGTAAACGAGAATTGTATAGCAAGACATGGTCACCTACATTCAATTCATGCTTTTGTATCCTTTTGTCATGCCGTATTTTAACTTTTTCTTTAAACAATTTGGCATTCTCATAGGCTTGGGTTCTCCATTCATCATGTGAGGTAATGTCAAATAACCTCTTCTCACCGGCAAGTTTGAAATCATAGTTGAGCTCTTTAATATACCAATAAGCTTTGTGTTCTAATTGAAGAGGTAAGTGACAACCTTTTCCATTAACCATTTTATATGGAGACATACCCATAGGGTTTTTATAAGCAGTCCTATAAGCCCATAGTGCATCATCAAGTTTCTTAGACCAATTCTTTCTAGATCTATTAACAGTCTTTTGCAAGATCAACTTTATTTCTCGGTTACTTAATTCTACTTGACCACTAGACTGAGGGTGATATGGAGATGAAATTCTATGGTTAACATCATACTTAGCAAGCAATTTACAGAAAGCACTATGAATAAAGTGTGAACCACCATCAGTCATTAAATATCTAGGGACTCCAAACATCGGGAAAATAACTTCTTTAAGCATTTTTAATGGAGGTGTTATCATCAGCACTACTAGTTGGAATAGCTTCTACCCACTTAGTAACATAATCAACATCAACCAAAATATGTGTATGCCCATTAGAGGAAGGAAAAGGTCCCATATAATCAAATCCCCAAACATCAAATGGTTCAATAACAAGTGAATAATTCATAGGCATTTCCTGACATCTACTAATATTACCAATTCTTTGACATTCATCACAAGACACGACAAACTTATGAGCATCCTTAAAAACCAGATTGTAATACCTTGTGTGCACTCTATCACCAACATGGTGTCCTCTGTAGGCCTCGGAGTGACACTTGCGTAGGATCTGTTCCTGTTTATGCTCAGGTACAGAACGTCTAATAACACCATCTACTCCTTTGTAAAGGTGCGGGTCATCCCAAAAGTAATGTCTTAAATCATAGATTTTTTTCTTTTGTTGGTATGTGAAACTAGGTGGTATAAACTTAGCAACAATATAATTAGCATAGTCTGCATACCATGGAGTGCTACAAGAAGCATTATGACAGCTAATTGTTCATTAGGAAAGCTATCATCAATAGGTAGTGGGTCATCAAGAATATTTTCTGACCTAGACAAGTTGTCTGCTACAGGGTTCTCAACACCTTTTCTATCTATAATATGTAAATCAAATACGTGTAGTAAGAGAACCCATCTAATAAGTCTCGGTTTAGCATCTTTCTTTTCCATAAGATATTTAATAGCAGCTAGATCAGTGTGAACAATTACTTCAGAATCAATAATATAAGATCTGAACTTGTCACAAGCAAATACAACTGCTAAAAATTCTTTTTCAGTAGTAGCATAATTTCTTTAAGCACTGTCTAGAATTTTACTAGCATAATGGATAACATTTAATTTCTTATCAACTCTTTGTCCTAGAATAACACCAACAGCATAATCGCTAGCATCACACATAATTTCAAAGGGTAGGTTATAATCAGGCGGTTTAACAATAGGTGCAGAAATGAAGGCTTTCTTAAGTATTTCAAATGCTTCTACACAATCATCATCAAAAACAAATGGAACATCTTTTTTGCAAGAGATTAGTAAGAGGCCTAGAAATTATAGAGAAGTCTTTAATAAATCTCCTATAGAAACCAGCATGGACAAGGAAGCTTCTTATACCTTTGATATCTTTAGGACACGGCATTTTTTCAATAGCATCAACCTTAGCTTTATCGACTTCAATACCTCTTTTGGAGACTTTACGACCCAAGACAATACCTTCATTAACCATAAAGTGGCACTTCTCCCAATTCAAGACGAGATTTATTTATTCACATCTCTGCAAAACTTGATCAAGGTTGCTTAAGCAATCATCAAAAGAAGTTCCGTAAATGGAGAAATCATCCATGAAAACCTCAATAATCTTTTCACAAAAATCTGAGAATATAGCAGTCATACATCTTTGAAAAGTAGCAGGTGCATTGCATAAACCAAAATGCATACGTCTATAAGCAAAGGTACCGAAAGGGCAAGTAAAAGTAGTTTTTTCTTGATCCTCTTGTGACACAGGTATTTGGGAAAAACCAGAATAACCATCTAGAAAGTAGAAATGTGTATGTTTTGATAGTCTTTCTAGCATTTGATCAATAAATGGCAGAGGGTAATGATCTTTCCTAGTAGCTTTATTCAATTTCCTAAAAATCAATTACCATTCTATAACCCGTGACCATTCTTTGTGGAATCAATTCATTTTTATCATTAGGAACAACGGTAATACCTCCCTTCTTAGGGACACAATGAAAAGGACCAACCCATCTACTATCAGCAATAGGATAGATTATACCTGCTTCCAGAAGCTTTAATATTTCATTTCTTACCACTTCTTTCATCTTAGGATTCAACCATCACTAATGATCGACAACTGGTTTAGCATCAGGTTCCATATTAATTTTGTGCTGACATAATGTGGGACTAATGCCCTTAAGATCATTCAGAGTATATCCAATAGCAGCACCGTGCTTCTTCAGAGTTTTCAATAATTTCTTTTCCTCATGCTCTGAAAGGTTAGCACTAATAATAACAATATATATCTTCTTTTCATCAAGGTAAGCATATTTCAAAGTATCAGGTAATTGTTTAAGATCGAACATGGGATCACTCTTGGGTGGTAGAGGATCTCCAAGTGTCTCAACAGGCAAATTGTGTTTCAAAACAACCATTTGTTTAAAGAAAATCTTTTCTAACTCCTTTCTTTCGTTCATGAACGTATCATTTTTGTCGGGGATATACCCCGTGGCGTAAACCGGCCAGAAGTATAACCCGGCCGGACTGGGCATTTCATTGGTAAACCGCTAGAGGATTGGCGGTTTATGTGATTGGCGGTTTACGTGTCTGGCGGTTCACTGGTATGACGATTCACGAGCCTGAAGACTCATTGGTGACCCGGCGCATGTTCCAGATGGATGACAAGGCCCAAGGCCCAGCATGCCGGTTTATGTTAATGGTGGGCCGGTTTAAGAGGAAAGGCATGAGGAACATTTATCTTACAAGGAGTTAAGACCTGGACTTGTATCCGGTTTGTATTAGAGATAGACTAGTGAAAGAACATGCGGTGCCCCCATGTTTGGTTTTGGTAATTGATGACAATCTCTATGGACTAATGGTTGCCTTGACTTATATTTGAAGGTTTTGTCCATATGCTTTTCTTGGAGTACATGTGTTGGTTTCAAGGAGAGTTTGTGTCGACCAAGGTGCTATTCAAGGAATTACCTAAAGATTGGTCTTGTGAGAGGTTGATCAAGACTAAGTTAAAGAGTGAATCAAGTTGATCAACCCACAAAGCGTAGAAGATGTACCGAGAGGGATCAAGTGATCCCATGGTATGGTAAGCATTGTCAATTACGCTTTGTGTACTAACCCATGGTCTTCGTGAGGGTTCTTTGTGGGGTTAGGTTGCGGTGTGCAAGTTCAAGTGGAGCACCACGAAGAGATCAAATGCTTGAAGCGTGCTGTACTTTGTGGTGACAATGGACCCATGAAGATGTGCGAAAGAAAGGCTCACCCATAGTGGAGTATGGGGGAGCAATCAACTAGTCTTCATCGAGCCAACACAATCAAGAAAGGTGGTCCAACTTGAGGGAGTCAAGATCGTCATCATCTAGCTCAAGTGGACCATGTGCAAGGCAAAGGTTTGCCCTTGGTAGGTTTTCTATTTTACCGGTCTCATGATGGTAGTTGGGAGACCGGGTTATAGGATCGATTGCCGTACTATCAAGGGGGGCCCTCGATGAGTAGCTTGATCGTATCGTTCGTTGAGAGCTCAAACCTTTGCATCCTTGCATCATCTTTCTTGGTTCTTGTTTGGTTCTCTTTGTGAGTCTTAGAGCTTATGGTCATCTTGATGACAAGCTTGAGTTCATCGAAAACGGAGTTCGCATGCATCTTCTATGATGTTTTCGATGTTGGAGGTTTTGCCGGTTCTTCTCGGTTGGAGGTTTCACTCCTCTATTTGTTGGCATACCTCCCCTGCCTCTTCTTTCTATAACCACTCGCTGTTTTGATGCTACTCGTCGTCTTGTTTTCAACAAGCTTGAGTTTGCTCAATTCGGAGCTCATATGCAGAAGTTATGGCAGTTCTGGTTTTCTGGAGTATGGTTTTTCTCCTGGACCCAGCGGTAGTACCGCGGTCCACAGCGGTAGTGCGGCTGAGACTCCCTAAGCGGTAGTACCGCTCCCGGAGCGGTAGTACCGCTCCCCGGAGCGGTAGTACCGCTGGGTGGCCTCAGCGGCAGTACCTCTGTGGTTCCGTGCTACTACCGTCCCGTCACTGCGTCTGTAGCGGTAGTACCGCTCCTCGGAGCGGTAGTACCGCTTGCTGGGCTCAGCCGCAGTACCGTGGTGGCATGGTGCTCCTTCCGCTTCGATTCTTGCGCGCATTTTCTCGTGTCGGGTTTTGCGGTACTTGCTGCGGCAGTAGTCGCGGTAGTACTGCTTGAGAGCGGTAGTACCGCTCTACCTCCGCGGTAGTACCGCCCTGGGCCCCTGCCCCAGCCCTTCTCTTCTGGCGCGGTAGTACCGCTGAGGGGGAGCGGTAGTACCGCTTGAGGGCGGCAGTACCGCTCTACCTCAGCGGTAGTACCGCTCTCTGCGGGGCTGTGTGGGGGATAACGGTTGGATTTTCCCCCTCCTATAAAAGGGGGTCTTCTTCCCCATTGAACCTAATCTTTTGAGCTCGTGTTCTTCCCCCCATTGTTGACCTTCTTCGAGCTTGCTAACTCTCAATCCCTCCATGGATTCTTGCTAGTTTTTGAGGGAAAAGAGAGAGGAGATCTAGATCCACATTTCCACCAATCACTTTCTCCTCTATGTGAGGGGAACCCCTTGGATCTAGATCTTGGAGTTCTTGGTGTTCTCTTTCTTGTTCTTCCTCTCATTTTCCTCCCTAGCATTAGTTGCCTCGGTGGGATTTGGGAGAGAAGGACTTGGGCACTCCGTGTGCCCTTCCCATTGCATTTGGTGCATCGGTTTGAGTTCTCCACGTGATACGTGGAAGTTACAAGTTGAGAAGCTTATTACTCTTGGGTGCTTGGTACCCTTGAGCTTGTTCCTCTTGGGTGCTTGGGCGCCCTAGACGGTTGTTGGTGTTCGGAGCTCAATCATTGTGGTGCAAAGCTCCGGGCAAGCGTCGGGGTCTCCAATTAGGTTGTGGAGATCGCCCCGAGCAATTTGACGGGTTCGGTGACCGCCCCCAAGGGTTGCCAAAGTGTACGGGTTCGGTGACCGCCCCCAAGGGTTGCCATTTGTACGGGTTCGGTGACCGCCCCCAAGGGTCCCTTAGTGGAATCACGGCATCTTGCATTGTGCGAGGGCGTGAGGAGATTACGGTGGCCCTAGTGGCTTCTTGGGGAGCATTGTGCCTCCACACCGCTCCAAACGGAGATTAGCATCCTCAAGGGTGTGAACTTCGGGATACATCATCGTCTCCGCGTGCCTCGGTTATCTCTTACCCGAGCCCCTTTACTTATGCACTTTACTTTGTGATAGCCATATTGTTTCTTGTCATATATCTTGCTATCACATAGTTGCTTATCTTGCTTAGCATAGGTTGTTGGTGCACATAGGTGAGCCTAGTTGTTTTAGGTTTTGTGCTTGACAAATTAACCGCTAGGTTTATTCCGCATTTGTTCAAGCCTAAACTGTAATTATTTTAAATCGCCTATTCACCCCCCCCCCCCTCTAGGCGACATCCACGATCTTTCAACTAGTCCTAATCTTAATAGGACTCTACATGTAACCCGCCCCTCCAACATATAAGGAGGGGCAGGGCTCCCTAAAAGGGACAAGATTCACAAGTTCCACAAGTTGGACAAGTTAGGTTTAGACAATAGCTCTCGAGATAGAGCACACTTGTAACCGTGATCATCATCATCAATATCAATGAAGTAGGATGTAGGCTTTTACCTCCACCGTGAGGGGCCGAACCTGGGTAAAACATCGTGTCTCTCGTCCCGCTCAACCCCTCTCAAGCTACCACATAGATGTGTTGGCCTCGCGACTAAGTCCTGGCACTAAGGACATCTGCCGTGACAATTCCACGACAATTTTCATGGTCTAGCAAATATTGTTCTAAAGGATCAGTAGGGGGCATGGAAATAGAAGCAAGACAAATAATTTAATCTCTATTAGGCAATTCTTTATCATGAGGTTGTCTATGAAATTTGGAGCAATTAAACTCATGATACACATCCCCAAAACCGACTCTAACAATTTCTTTCTCACAATCTATTTTAGCATTAACAGCGCTCAAGAAAGGTCTACCAAATATAATGGGTAAAAATCATCTTGTGGGGAACCAAGAACTAGAAAATCAGTAGGGTATTTTATTTTCCCACACAATACTTCAACATCTCTAACAATCCCAATGGTGAGATAGTGTCTCTATTGGCAAGCTTAATAGTAACATCAATATCTTCAATTTCAGTAGGTGCAGTATCATTCATAATTTCTTGGTATAAAGTAAAGGGAATTGCACTCACACTAGCACCCAAATCACATAAGCGATGATAATAGTGATCTCCTATCTTAACAGAAACAACAGGCATGCCAACAATAGGTCTATGTTTATCTTCATTATCGGCTTTAGCAATTCTAGCAGCTTCATCAGAGAAATAAATAACATGCCCATCAATATTATCGACCAAGAGATCTTTAACCATATCAATACTAATTTCAACTTTAATTTGTTCAGGGGGTCTAGGTGTTCTATTATAATTCTTATGAACCACAACTAAAGCTTTAGCATGTTCTTTTATCCTAACAGGGAAAGGTGGTTTCTCAATATAAGCAGTAGGAATAACATGATCAACATTATAAGTAATGGTTTCCTCTTCAGCTTTAATAGGTTCTACTATTTTTACTTCAATGGGAGGATGGTATTTAAACCACTTCTCCTTAGGGAGATCAACATGAGTAGCAAATGATTCACAAAAAGGATCTACTATCTCAGAGTCAAGTCCATATTTGGTGCCAAGTTCACGAAAAGCATTGGTATCCATAAAAGATTTAACACAACCAAACTTAAGGTTTATACCTGACTCCTTACCTTCATCGAGCTCCCAATGTTCAGAATTGCGTTTGATTCTTTCCAAAAGATCTCATTTGAATTCAATAGTTTTCTTCATAAAAGAACCAATGCAAGAAGTATCGAGCATGGATTGATCATTACAAGAAAGTCGAGCATAAAAGTTCTGAATAATAATTTCTCTCGAGAACTCATGATTGGGGCATGAATATAACATTGACTTAAGCCTCCCCCAAGCTTGAGCAATACTTTCTCCTTCATGAGGCCATATATATATATATATATATATATATATATATATATATATATATATATATATATATATAATTCCAATCATGATGAACCAAATGCATAGGATAAAACTTCTGATGAAATTCCAATTTCAATCAGTTGTAAATACAAGTCCCAATATCATCGCATAGCCTATACCATGTCAATGCCTTTCCCTTCAAAGCTAAAGGGAAGACCTTCTTCTTGATGTCATCCTCGGGCAAATCTGCAAGCTTAAATAATCCACAAACTTCATCCATATATATTAGATGCATATCAAGATGTAGTGTTCCATCTCCTGCATAAGGACTAGCTAGCTCTTTCTCTATCATAACCGAAGGAATTTCATAATAAATATTTTCAGTAGGTTCAGTAGGTTGAGGAGCAACTATTTGTTCTTCTGGTTGAGGTGAAGATACCTCGAACAAACCCCTCAAAGGATGATTTTCCATAGTGACAAGTGACAGTAAATTTCATCACGTAATATAAATGTTTCCTTACCAAATTCCACTTACCAAAGGCACTTCACTCCCCGGGAATAGCGCCAGAAAAGAGTCTTGATGACCCAAAAGTATATGGGATCTATAGTAGTCCTTTCGATAAGTAAGAGTGTCGAACCCAGCAAGGAGCTAAAAGGAAATGACAAGCGGTTTTCAGCAAGGTATTTTGTGCAAGCACTGAAATTATCGGTAACAGATAGTTTTGTGATAAGATAATTCGTAACAGGTAACAAGTAACAAGTGTAACAAAGGTGCAGCAAGGTGGCCCAATCCTTTTTGTATCAAAGGATAAGCCTGGATGAACTCTTATATAAAGGAAAGCGCTCCCGAGGACACATGGGAATTATTGTCAGGTTAGTTTTCATCATGCTCATATGATTCGTGTTCGTTACTTTGATAATTTGATATGTGGGTGGACCGGTGCTTGGGTGATGTCCTTACTTGGACAAGCCTCCCACTTATGATTAACCCCTCTTGCAAGCATCCACAACTACGAAAGAAGAATTAACATAAATCTAACCATAGCATGAAACATGTGGATCCAAATTAGCCCCTTACGAAGCAACTCATAAACTAGGGTTTAAGCTTCTGTCACTCTAGCAACCCATCATCTACTTATTACTTTCCAATGCCTTCCCCTAGGCCCAAATCATGGTGAAGTTTCATGTAGTTGACATTCACATAACACCAGTAGAGGAAAGATAACATACATCTCATCAAAATATCAAACGAATACCAAATTCACATGATTACTTATAACAAGACTCCTCCCATGTCCTCAGGAACAAACGTAACTACTCACAAAGCATGTTCATGTTCAAGATTAGAGGGGTATTGAATATCATTAAGGATATGAACATATGATCTTCCACCAAATAAACCAACTAGCATCAACTACAAGGAGTAATCAACACTACCAGCAACCCACAGGTACCAATCCGAGGTTTTGAGACAAAGATTGAATGCAATAGATGAACTAGGGTTTGAGAGGAGATGGTGTTGGTGAAGATGTTGATGGAGATTGCCCCCCTCATGATGAGAGGATCGTTGGTGATGATGATGGCTCCGATTTCCCCCTCCCAGAGGGAAGTTTCCCAGCAGAATAGCTCCACCGGAGCCCTAGGTTGCTTCTGCCCAGGTTCCGCCTCAAGACGGCAGCGCTTCGTCCCGAAAGCTTCCTTCTGATTTTTTTAGGTAAACACCCTTCATATAGCGGAACATGGACACCGTAGACCTGCCCTGGGGGGCAGGGCACGCCCCCAGGCTTGTGGCCACCTGGTGGGCCCCCTTTGGTATTTTCTTTGCCTAATAATTCTTATATATTCCAAAATAATTTTCCGTAATTTTTTAGGACTTTTGGAGTTGTGCCGAATAGGTCTCGCAGATTTGCTCCTTTCCGGTCCAGAATTCCAGCTGTCGGCATTCTCCCTCTTTGTGTAAACCTTATAAAATAAGAGAGAAAAGGCATAAGTATTGTACCATAATGTGTAATAGCAGCCCATAATGCAATAAATATCAATATAAAAGCATGATGCAAAATGGACGTATCAAGGAGCAGCAGGCAACTTTCGCCCAAGCACACACATTATACCAGGCTTGGGACGGAAAACTACGATGTGTCGGACCAGGCTTGGAGCCCGGGTCCGAGGACACGGTGTGGTGGCCAGGCTACTCGGGCCCTGCGAGTAGGACTAGGGCCGATGTTAGATTGACCTCGGGAAAATCCATCTGGGAGCCGATATCGGATCTGAATACATTTTTCTCTCCAACCCACCCACCACGTCGAGTCCCGCTCGATCAATCAGGGACAATTGACATTTGTGATTTAGCCCTCATCGTGCAAAAGACAAACGAAATGGTCCGGCAATTCAGGACATGTTTTTTGTTTATGAAAAACAAAATTCCGGATTGCACAGATCGGGAGGCCATAGCGGCATTCCTTTACAACGTCTATGATAAGGGACTTGGAAAAGTTGTTTCACGAAAACGTCTCAGGATGTTCGTTGAACTCTCGGACATAGTGACAAAATATTGTGCTATGGAGGACGCTTGGTCAGCCGAGCAATGGCACCAGAACCCCAGTTCGGAGCTACCCGAAGCAAGGGAAGAAAACAGGCGCCCACGTCGGAACAGATGATCAAAGCGTGCCAACACCAATGAGCAAGACGACCGGCTGTCATGGAAGAAAAGTCAGAATGACAAAACCAAATCGCTGCTAGACACCATACTCGACAAGCCATGCGCGATTCACCCCACCTCCCCTAATAAGCAAGTCACCCACAAGCTCAGGAGTTGTTGGATCATATGACAAATAGCGAAAGGAGGAGTGAAGTTCCTAGACAACCTTGGCATTCATCAAACCAGGGTGCAACAGTCAATCATAATCAAGGGCACCACCCGTCTGAAGCCAGGGACGTCCTCATGATCTATGAGACCCACTCCTCAATAAATCATCAAAAAAGAGCACTTCGAGAGATCTGCCACATTGACTACACGATGACATCAGAAAATAGGTGGCTGACATTTTGATTACCTTTGTTCACCAAGACCAACCGATAGGAGTCCACGGCCGAGGAGTTGTGGCTCTCGTCCTCGACCCTATCATTGACGGATATTGACCGTGCATGGTCCTTATAGACGGAGGCAACAACCTCAACTTCATCTATGAGGATACTTTGCAAAAATTCAGTTCGACAGATCCCGCATCCAGTCGAGCAGGACCACCTTCAAAGGTATAGTCCCAGGAAAGGAAGCATGTCAGTGTCAAAACCGGTGGATCTCGGGTAGGGGGTCCCGAACTGTGCGTCTAGGCCGGATGGTAATAGGAGGCAGGGAACACGATGTTTTACCCAGGTTCGGGCCCTCTCGGTGGAGGTAAAACCCTACGTCCTGCTTGATTAATATTGATGATATGGGTAGTACAAGAGTAGATCTACCACGAGATCAAGGAGGCTAAACCCTAGAAGCTAGCCTATGGTATGATTGTCGTGTATGGAGTTGATTGCCTACGGACTACAACCCTCCGGTTTATATAGACACCGGATAGGGTTAGGGTTACATAGAGTCGGTTACAATGGTAGGAGATCTTGAATATCCGCATCGCCAAGCTTGCCTTCCACGCCAAGGAAAGTCCCATCCGGACACGGGACGAAGTCTTCAATCTTGTATCTTCATAGTCCAGGAGTCTGGCTGAAGGTATAGTCCGGCTACCCAAACACCCCCTAATCCAGGACTCCCTCAGTAGCCCCTGAACCAGGCTTCAATGACGATGAGTCCGGCGCGCAAATTGTCTTCGGCATTGCAAGGCGGGTTCCTCCTCCAAGTCCTTCATAGAAGATTGTAAACACCAAGAGTAGTGTCCGGCTCTGCAAAATAAGCTTCCACATATTGCCATAGAGAGAATAATATTAACACAAATCAAATCTGCTGACGTATTCCGCAGTGCATCATCACACTACGACCAAGTCCTTTACTCGAATCGTTTTCACTTTTCCACCTCAGCGTGTTTTGCGAGGCGGTTTCCTTGGCACGTCTTGTCAAAGCAGAGATCGTGTACCCCCCTTTTACGGGATTCTCATCAATGCGGACATGGGTAACCCAATCGTGCCCATTAGCATGTTTTCTCGATTAAAGGCGAGTCCCAAACGGTTACGGGGAGGGCTCCTGGTATTCAACCTCTTATAAAGAGACCAGGGCCTTACTCCTTTTCTCCAATCCCAAAACGAGTTCGCTCGTCGCCTCGAGTTCCAACACCCTAGGCTCCAGATTCCGGGCGCCTCAGACCTTCGACAATGTCCGATTCCGACCTTCAAGGCCGATGGATGCCCTCCTCCGTCACGAAGGAGGACGTGCTAAAGTTGAGAGAAGCTAAGTTCTTGACCGCCGAAATTTCGCACAGGTTGCCTGCTCAAAGGCAGGCTATCCCCAGTCCCCAGCCCGGTGAGAGCGTAGTGTTCGTGTCTCACTTCCTTCGGGGGTTAGGCTTCCTGATGGATCCCTTTGTGAGGGGACTGCTGTTTTATTACGGGCTGGAATTTCATGACTTAGCTCCGGAGTCCATCCTCCATATCTCCTCGTTTATCGTTGTATGCGAAGCGTTCCTCCGTGTTACCCCTCACTTCGGATTATGGCTCAAGACTTTCAAAGTGGAGCCGAAGATGATCAAGGGACGGCACGCAGAGTGCGGAGGCGCTGTTATAAGCAAAAATGCTGATGCTCCATGGCCCGAGGGCTCTTTTCAAGAGGAGCTAGGCTTGTGGCAACGAGAGTGGTTTTATATCACCACTCCCCGGAGCATCAAGTGGGTGGCGCTTCCTGCCTTTCGCTCGGGTCCCCCACCACGGCTAGCGTCATGGGTTAACAGAGGGTTAGATTGGGGTTTGCCCAAAGACGTGCCCTTGTTACAGGGCCGAATTAAGGATCTCTTGGAAGGAGACCTCAGCTTGGTCAAGGTGACGCAGGTCATGCTGATTCGCCGAATATTGCCCGGCAAACGTCGCCCCCTTCGCCTGTGGGAGTTTAATCCAGAGGGACCACGAGCTCTCCAGAACTTTATGGGCGCAACGCCCGCGGAGATGTATAGACTGTTCTTCGGATCACAAGAGATGTGTCCGGATTTAACCGAGGACACAGGCCTAAGCTGCAATCGCCCGGATACTCAAGTAAGCAACCTTGTGCCTGGACCTTCTATCCGTATAATTGTCATAAACTTGCCCCTAAAAGAGCCGTCCTTTTAAACAGGAGTGGATAGCGAAGGCAAAGCTAATCAGGTGTCCGGCTCCCCTTCCTGAAACCAGGCCGGATCCCGTGCTGGTCAGGATGCTGGAGATAATGCCTTTGGAGGGGGAGGACAAGGAAGCTATGGCCTCCTCGAAGGAGGCTGCTCCGAAGGTAGGAACCGACAATTCCTCTCCTAAGGGGAAGAAGAGAGCCGCCTCTGACGACCCGGAAACCACGGCCTTGAAGCGGGGGAGAAAATCCTCGTCAGAGGGTCCGACGCCGGGGAGTTCCTTGGCCGGACTACGCCCTCAAGGGGATCAGCCCTCCAGCGAGCCGTAAGTGGAGAAAGATTTTCCTTTTGAGGGATGAGGGAAATCCTTGATTTATATCTGAGAAGATTAACCAAACCTTTACCTTCTAGCTTGGACCTCAGCCCTTCTCAGCAGAGCTCGTCTTCGGGGGATCTCCTTCCGGAGATGATGGAGAGCGGAACGCCTCCTCCTGCCGTGCCGCCTAGCGAGGCGGGCGACCCTGAGGTGTCGTCGCGGAGGGTTTCTCTGAATCCGGCAGGGGTGGAAGGTAGCTATGTGGCCCCCCGAGGTTCTCCGCGTCCGGCCTTCGAAAGAGGTCATGGGACGAGCCCGGCACCGTCTGGTGCTCGGCCGGAGGAGCTAAAGATTCTGCTGGGGCGAGCTTCTATCTCAGAGGAGCACCGCGCATTGATGGGCACGGTGATTGAAAGGATTTCATCCGCAGAGAGGGGATTGTATGAGGCCGTCAAAAGTTTACTGACGGGTTTCGAGGTACATTAGATAATGTATACTTTTGTCAGTTGCGCATGAATAAGATGCGCCTTGTGTAGATAGTAGCCCCTGAGACTCTGTGCGTCGTCAAGAAATGACGGCACGCGGAGGATCATAATCCCAGGTCTAAGATGTCGCCTTTGAATGTAGGCGGCAGGGTGTCCGGAATCGAGCCGAACTGACGATTTTGCCGAAGTCAAGCGGCAACTGGACGTGGCAGATGCCGACATCACGCTTGTCAATAAGCGGCTTGATGAGGCTCAAGGTATGTAATTCCTCGGGCGACATCAGGCAAGAACAGTTTTATGCCTGTGTCTTACGATGTGTGTGCTTTGACGCAGATGGTGCGGCCGCCGTGGAGAGTCTTAGGGCAGAACTTGCCCGAGCTAAAGAACAAGCCAGCGAAAGTGATGCGGCCACCAGGAAAGCCCTTGAAGAGCTGAGAGCCGAACAGGCTGCTCATTGCCGAAGCAAGGAAGAGATGGCCGAGATGGCAGAAAAGTTAAAAAGCGCTACAGACCGTTGCAGACTTCTTGAAAAAGAAGACCAGGCGAAACAGACGGACTTAGAGAAGGCCGTTGCCAATGCCAAGGACGCGCGCTCTACGATGAGAGCTGCGAAGGAGGAGCTGCGTCAGGCCGAACAGATTGCGGCTGGAAAGCCCTTTATGCTGCGAAGGAAATTTTGCGATCCGAAGTTTGCTTCGTTGGACCGGATGTGGAGTGTGGAGGATACCTATCTGGACTTGGCAGCGAGTGCTGCTGATGCGACCGAACACTTTCGAGATCAGAAAGATCGCGAAGTGGAAAAGCTTTTCTGGTCGCAGTTTCACAATCCAGAGCGTCCACTGGCAGTGGATGATCATTTGGCTCAATGGGCCGAACTGAATAGGTTGTCTGGACTCGCCATGAAGTACGTCATGGGTCACCTGTGGCCGGGGAGATCGGAGCCGAAGAGTTATTTCAGCTTAGTGCAGCAATTCCTTGACGCGGTGCCGCGTATAAATGCAATGAAGAGGTCAGCATGCATAGAGGGCGCTAGGATGGCTCTTGCCCGTGTTAAGACATACTGGGCAGAGATGGAGACCACCGTTGTTGTGTCCCGAGATTCGGACAAAAGCCGAGTGCCCTCCAAGCACTATTTTCAGGAAGTTCTCGAAGGCGCTCGTGTAATAGAGACGCAGTGCCCGAAAGATGCTATGTTATGATAGCATATGTAATTATAAAGTAATATTTTGATAAACTGTAGTGGCCTTTTTTATACTTGTGCCTCCAAGTATTGGGAACACCTCCTGTGCGGCCGTTTTAAGATATATATATATATATATATATATATATATATATACAAAATCTGAAAGATGGCAGTCGTTGGCTTCAGCCCCCACGCACATAGTGCGGGGGTGCTCGCAGAAGACGCATTTTCACACTTAACCCAACATCTTGGTCCTACAAAGGAGGTGATAGCGCAGCGGGCCAGGCAACCGGACTATAATGCTTTAACACTTTCACTTAGCCATAGGAGTTTGACAGTGAGACTATTTAGGTAGCCCCTTGGTGGCAACTGCGCTCGTCTGAGTTCGGGGCGCGTATGTGCCTGACCGGGAAGCGGCCCTTCGTTAAAGCGGAGGAATCTGATAGATTTTGATAGGTCATCAAGTGGCTGACCAGTCTCACGCTATATCATGACAGTCAGTTTTCGGCTTTCTCTACTAAGGTGCTCGCCTGGCTGAACCGGGGCACAATCACAGTAGTTCTCCTGGTGCTACCTTAGCCGATAGAGCGGAACGTAAGGTAGCCGAACTCAGGAGCCGGGCAACCCAACATTTGACCAAAGACATGATTCGGAGCCAATGCATATAATGCCAAAACTCACGGCGCCGAACACTCCCTAAGGTGTTCGGTCTTTATGAGTGCGGGCGAAACAACACTCTTTATTAAAAAAGCCCCTAGTGTCTAGGTACGTGCAAAAATTCTGACGTGGCCACATGCCAAGACGCCAGCCTCCTCCTTGGTTATATCAGAAAAAACCAGGGGATGTGTAGCAACAAGAGACAGTAAAAAAGGTTTACGTAGGGTCTTAATCTGAAAAGAATCCTTTAGGACGGGTCCCTACTGCACGTCTGCACCTGTGTCTCTGTTGTGTCGTATCCTGGACGGGCGCCGCACGACGTTCATCTGTAAAAGAGAGAAACTGAGTTGAAAACGGGTCGTGCCGAAAAAGTTAAAAATAAACAAAGTATAAAGTAAAATATATAAGATTGAGCTTTATTGTCTCTTATTGTATATGCGTGGAGCCCCTAGTGCGGGATTATATGGCCACTAGGCCTGCATCAATGATGATTTTGCACCGAACTCGTCTATCCGCGTTCGTGGTCTTGAATGACCTATTTCGAAGTTTTTTGGCCGGTGAGGCCATTTTGCTGTGGGGCTGTCAAGGCAGCCGCACAATCCTCCGCTTGGGGAGGCGCACTTTAGTGCTTCCCCTTCAAAGAGATGATGCCTCGTGGACCGGGCATCTTAAGCGTAAGAGATGCATAATGCGGTATTGCGTTAAAGCGAGCGAAAGCTTCGCGTCCCAGTAGTGCTTGATAGCGACTTGAGAACGGGACGATATGGAAGGTCAGCTTTTCATGGCGGAAGTTATCGGCAGAGCCGAATATGACTTCGAGCCGGAGGAAACCCATACTATGGGTGTCCGGACCAGGTATTACCCCTTGAAAGGAGGTTTTGCTGCGGCGGATTCTTGCTGGGTTTATCCCCATATGCTGGATTGTATCCTGATATATCAGGTTTAGTCCACTGCCGCCGTCCATAAGGACATTTGAAAACTGGAGTCCGCCAATTATTGGATCAAGTATCAAGGCAGTCCAGCCTACATTCTTGATATTTCTAGAGTAATCTAGCTGATCGAAGATGATCGGTTTTGACAACCAGTGGCAGGACCCTTTGGCGATGGGCCGTGTGGTGCGTACCTTTAAGGGCGCCGCACGTTTTGTTATGTGAAGTGAGTTCACTGTTTTTACTTCTTGTGGGAAGTTCTTTTGTTTCATGGTGCTCTGCTTTTGGGGTTCATCCTCGTCTTCGCTTGGTGTGTCGAGCCCCTTGTGTTCGGCATTGAGTCTGCCGGATTGTTTGAAAACCCAACAGTCTTTGTGGGTATGGTTAGCAGGCTTCCCGGAAGTACTGTGTATCTGACATATCCTGTCCAGGATTTTATTTAGGTTGGATGGATCGTCCCTGTTATCCTGGGGGGGCGATTTTGCCTGATTTTGTTGTGAGCCTTTGAATCCGGCATTGACTGCCGTGCTCTTCGGACTTTTGTCCTTAGTCCAGCGATGGTCCTTGTTGCATCGCGGTTTTCCGTTTCCATCCCTAGTTTCGGATGTACTTGGGTCGCTGGGGCTGCACCTTGCCAACCAGCTGTCCTCCCCTGCACAAAAGCGGGTCATGTGGCTTGTTAGTGCGGCCATTGTTCTTGGCTTTTCTTGGCCGAGGTGTCTGGCGAGCCATTTGTCTCGGACGTTATGTCTGAAAGCTCCTAAGGCTTCGGCGTCCGGACAGTCGACTATCTGATTCTTTTTAGTGAGGAATCTATTCCAGAACTGCCGAGCTGATTCTCCGGGTTGTTGAATTATGTGACTAAGATCGTCTGCATCCGGAGGGCGGACATAGGTCCCTTGAAAGTTTGCTCGGAAAGCATCCTCGAGCTCTTCCCAGCTTGTGTTTTCGGGAAGGCTTTTAAGCCAATGCCGGGCTGGCCCTTTAAGCTTAAGGGGTAAATATTTTATGGCGTGGAGATCATCTCCTCTAGCCATGTGTATGTGGAGGATATAATCCTCGATCCAAACTCCAGGGTCTGTTGTTCCATCATATGCCTCTATGTTTACGGGTTTGAATCCCTCTGGAAATTCATAGTCCAGGACCTCATCGGTGAAACATAGGGGGTGTGCGGCGCCCCTGTATTTGGGTGTGCCGGATTCTGATGATGGCTTCATAGCGTTGCTTACGAGAGCTTGCTTTCTTGGCCCATAAATGGACCTGACTGGGCCATGATGCGAATCCTTAAGTGGGTCGCATGCTGATTTAGGTGCGGCGCCGCTTGCCGCTTTATGGGGTCGTCTATCCGACCGTGTGGCTTTCTCATTTTTTGAATGCGAGGGCTCTAGGGCCTCTTCGTCGAATTCATGCAGTAGCTTTCTTTTCGGATAGCTTTTAGTGCGGCGACTGTCGTCGTATTTATCTGCGGTATTGATTACTTTGCTCCATCTAATCCGGAGTGCATCTTCCGCTATTTTTAGCTTCCTCTTCTGCTTTTTTAGGCTGCGTGCAGTTGCAACGAGCCTCTCGTGGAGATTCTTCTGCTCCATAGGTTCATCCGGCGTGAGGTCGTTCGGAATGCCGTTTTCGCCGGAGGAGGGATGTTCGGTTTCTCTATCCGTGTTGCCCTGTTCGGACGGTTGCTCTAAGGCCTGCTCGTCGTCTACCGGCTCGTCCTGCTCTATGGTTGGGTTTTTGTCGAGGCGGGGCTTGGGTCGGCGTTTACGCCGACGCTTTGATTGCTTTTCAGGGGGTCGATCTCCCGTCCCATCCCCTTTTTCCTCGTTGTCGCTTCCTTTAGGGGTATCCACCATGTACACATCGTGAGATGAGGTGGCTGTCCAATGCCCTATGGGCGTTGGTTCGTCGGTATCTCCTGCATCGTCATCCATGCTGTCGATGTCTCCGCAGTCGAAGTTGAGCACGTCGTTTAAATTGTCGACAGTGGCTACCAAGTGGGCGGTGGGTGGGCTTTGAATTTCTCCATCGTCCGTATCCCATCCTCGCTGACCGTAGTTCGGCCAGGGCTCTCCTGATAAGGAGAGAGACTTGAGAGAGTTCAGGATATCGCCAAAAGGCGAGTGCTGAAAGATGTCTGCGGCGGTGAACTCCATTATCGGCGCCCAATCGGATTCGATCGGCAGGGGCACGGGGGGTTCGGAGTTCGGAAAGGAGTCCGGATCCTCGGAGTCACGAATCATGCAGAGCGCGGGGCTAGCGTTCGGCTCGATCGCCTTTGAGATTGAAGCCCCCGAGGTGACGTCCAACCGCTCATCCTCGATTGGCGCAATAGGCTCCGAGTTAGGGGTCAGAACCGATGCGTGTGCGGCCTCCAGGACACTGTCCGGAGGCAGAGCTAGGTCATGCCCCTCGAGATAGTGCGGCGCGCTTGGCCGTGGCTCGAACCCGTCGAAGATCAAGTCTCCGCGGATGTCAGCCGTGTAGTTTAAGCTTCCAAACCTGACTTGATGGCCAGGGGCGTAGCTTTCGATCTGCTCCAGGTGGCCGAGCGAATTGGCCCGCAGAGCGAAGCCGCCGAAGATGAAGATCTGTCCGGGGAGAAAAGTCTCACCCTGGACCGTATCGTTGTTGATGATCAAAGGAGCCATCGGGCCTAAAGGCGACGACATAGAGGAACTCTCAATGAAAGCACCAATGTCGGTGTCAAAACCGGCGAATCTCGGGTAGGGGGTCCCGAACTGTGCGTCTAGGCCGGATGGTAACAGGAGGCAGGGAACACGATGTTTTACCCAGGTTCGGGCCCTCTCGGTGGAGGTAAAACCCTACGTCCTGCTTGATTAATATTGATGATATGGGTAGTACAAGAGTAGATCTACCACGAGATCAAGGAGGCTAAACCCTAGAAGCTAGCCTATGGTATGATTGTCGTGTATGGAGTTGATTGCCTACGGACTACAACCCTCCGGTTTATATAGACACCGGATAGGGTTAGGGTTACATAAAGTCAGTTACAATGGTAGGAGATCTTGAATATCCGCATCGCCAAGCTTGCCTTCCACGCAAGGAAAGTCCCATCCGGACACGGGACGAAGTCTTCAATCTTGTATCTTCATAGTCCAGGAGTCCGGCTGAAATTATAGTCCGGCTACCCGAACACCCCCTAATCCAGGACTCCCTCAAAGCACAACACACCGGTAAAGTCACGTTGGACGTGATGATCAGGACACCTAGCAATTACCGGGTTGAGGAGTTAATCTTTGACATCGTCCCATTCTGGAGCGGATAACACACACTGCTCGGTCCATCTGTGTTCACCAAGTTTCATAATGTGCCCCATTATGCATACATGAAACTAAAAATTCCTTGGCCCAACGACGACTATAGTAAAAAACAATCTAGACTAATCACTTAAAGCCGAGGACAAGACCGTAACTTTGGCTGTGCAAGCATAATTTGAGGCCTTAGTCGCCGAGGATTTATCTGAGCTAGAGTAACCATCGACAAGGATGATGTTGTCCTCGCCAAACGATCAAAATTGACGTCATTTAAACCAACAGATGAAATGGTAAAATTTCAGGTTCACCCCGACAATTTGTCTAAAATGGTCTTTATTGGAACTCGTCTTGATGCTCCACTGGATGAAGCACTACATGGCTTTCTTCGCGAGAATTGGGACATCTTTGTCGGGCACCCTTCTAATACGCTAGGTATCCCAAGAAACCTCACGGAGCACAGTCTGAATATTATTTGAGGGTTTCAAACAAGTTAAGCAGACACTTCCTCGCTATGTCAAAGACCAACACATTCACGTATTGAGACTCACAAACCTTAACAAGAATATTTATACTGAACCACAATCATTCACTAATACACTCGTATATCATCATCTCATTATCGCAGACTATTGCCAGAAATCAGACATATCATACTCAATGATCTATAGGTTAATGCAAGTTTTTATCATACCACCTTGTATACCTATAATTTTTGGCTAATCATATTAACTCATCTGACATAGGACATCTCGCCGGGGAACGCGGGTGAAAAATGCTAAAAAAATATGCGAATGGTACAAGAAGTGAAAATTGATAACAAAAGGTACGCACATGTGAGGGGTCAAACATAGGATCTCCTGCCGGTGAACACGAGTGACTAGCCACTCGAGTTGATGAGCTTTAGTGTCTGATAGGCAGCACGGCAACATCAGAACTATGAGGAGTGATAGATCTAAACATTTTTGAAAATTCAAAGGCATTTTTTTGGAAAATGTGAAATGTTTTTTGAAACACGAACAATTTTAAAAACTCGGTCATTTTTGGAAAATGTGAATAATTTTTGGAAATCTTGAATCCTTTTTGAATTTGTGAACATCTTTGAAATACTAGAATGTTTTGGGTAATTTCAGACAAATTTGGAAACACAAGCATTTTTTGAAACCCCATTTTCTTTCTAAAAGTGATTATTTTTGGACGTGTGATTTGTTTCTAACAATGGGAACTTTTTTGAAACTTCAAACAAAATATTGAAATGCGAATTATTTTTGAAACAGTGGACATTTTTCTAAAAGCACGAACAAAATTTCATTTTTTCGAACATTATTTGTAAACACGATTTTTTTTTGGAATAGCAAACACTTTTCCAAATTCTGATCATTTTTTAGGCTTTGAAAATAGGAACACAAAATGAAAATAAGAAATAGAGAAAAGAATTAGATTTTTGTAAAACAAATGAAAGTAAAAATAAAAAAAGGAAAAGGAAAGGAAGACCAGTCAAGGAGGATTAACAAAAAGAAAAAGAAAAAACAGAAAAAACCGTGAAGAAAAAAAAACGTTTCCTAGCCACTTGGGCTGGCCCATATGCGGGTTGCTCGCTGCAATGCAATGGGCCTCAGGCCGCAAACGTCTCTTCCGATCTCACCCCTCGCTCGTCCGGTTCGTCTAGGAGGTAAACCCTATTTGCCGCTCTAGCAGAGCAAGGGAGAGGGATTCGTCTGCAACTCGGAACAGCGAAGGGGTTCGGCTTTTAGATCCAAGCACGCCGCCGGCTTTAAAGACGTGGGGATGTAGATCGAGAGAGCAGTCAGGCGGCGGCGGCGACTCACGAGTACAGGCACGACGGCGGCTGGGCATCGTCGGGTTCGGGAGTTGGAGGGGATGAGGGGGAGGCGGCGGCGGCGGCGCGGCGGGCGCCTGGGGTCTCGGCATCCGACCTCAGGTCCACGCTGCCGACGGAGACTGCTGCGCCGCGAGCACGCTGAGAGCCTGAGGTAGCTGGACGACTGCCACGGCGATGCACAAGGAGGCGAGCCTGAGGCGGTGGGCGGCGGCGGATCCAGTCATGCTCCTCCTCGATTTCCCCGTCGTCGTGCTACCGAGGGCGTCTTCGCCCACATCTCCTCACGCTGGTGCGCATGGCGCCTCCTGCCGCTGGTTCTGCCTGCCGGTCGCGACGCGGTAAACGAACAGAGCATGTGCTTGCGGCGGAGGATGCTCTCTCGCTCCCGCTGAACGCCCGCCTCGCCCGCCACCACGGACAAGGTAGACACCCTCCTACAGTGTTGTTGCTTCCCAGCTGTTTGCCGCGTGGTGCTCCTGCTTCCCACTGTTTGCCGCGTGATGCTCCTGCTTTCCCACAGTTAGCCGCGTGATGCCCTGCTGCTGCTGCTACTACTTTGCTACTGCTGCTAATTTGCCCCCCTAGAACTCACAATGAAGATATAATTTTTGTGACTAAAGCATATTTGGTCAGATGTCCTGTTACAAAACATAGATTTTTTTTTCTAGCATCATGCAAAGAATCATAATGTGCACTAAGTTCACACTCTTTTTCTTTAGGGAAACATATGCGGAAATTGTGATTTGAAAGTACTATCAATCTACATAAATCATGGCAAAGTTTCCTACATTTTTGGGTGCGGGTTCATTGAGGAGATTCAAGATACAATCTGCTGATGCTAATTTGCTGTAGTGCTGGTTTAAAGATGATGATGACAGATTACCACCATCAAGCATTTGCTAATGATGAGGTAGAAATTTTCTATAGTTGCTAGCCAATGGAAAAAGCAAATCAGCAAGAGTTCTACTTCTCATTAGATGAATGCCAGAAATGGATTATTTCTTTAGATTATGTAGAATGTGAAGTTCAAAGAATGGCTGAAGATCATTATGGACAGGCTCAGCTTGCACCATGTTACTTGATTCGTCTATTTAGCTGGTGATGTGAGAAGAAGGTAAATTGTTAGGTTTTCAAGTAGATTCTCATACGGTGTCTACCTGGGTATAGTTAGTGACATGTGTTATCAGTAGGTTCTCATATGGTGGCCAACTATCTGTTCCTGAATGGTTTGTGGCAAGATAGTGGGAAAACACATCAGTTGTTCCAGCACTTATGATGAATGTTTCCCTCCTAAGAAGTTGATCAGCTGTTCTTGGTCTGACTAATCTTTTGGAAGTTTCTTCTGTTACGCCATAGGTCCTCGACTTGATTGGAAAATGATAGTGTATTCTATCATGGAGAAAAAAAAGCAAAAACACAGCTAGCTAATTAGTACCTAAAATACTGGCTCTGAATAATCGGAATAGCTTGATTTATTAACTAGATATCCACTCTTTTGTGATCTTGCAACTAGTTGAATTTGGTGAATGTTATTTCTTTATGTAATTGGCATGTGCTAGTAGAATGTTACTCCCTCAGTTCACATATATAAGATGTTCTACCTTTTTGTCTGATTCAGATATATATAGATGCATTTTAGTGTGTTTGTTCACTCATTTCAGTCTGTATATTGTCCATATTGAAATATCCAAAACATCTTATATTTGTGAACAGAGGGAGTATTTCTTTATGTAATTGGCAAGCGCTGTTAGAAAGTGACAACAGAAATTTTCTTGCTATTGCGGCAGGCAACAAAATGGAGCTATCCTTTCCATTAGCATATTCCAGAAGGATCTGTTTTGCACATAAAAGTGATGGCTTGGGCCTTCGGCACCATGGCGGCATCAGTTTGCACGTTGTCGCTCCACTTGTATTGCTGGTTGCAAAGTAAGGTGCGAACAGTCCATCGCCGTATGTTAGGAGGTGAAACTTAAGCACTATGTAAGCTCAACAACTTGCTTCCAGTACAAAGCACAAATTTGGATAAGGTTTTTTCAGTGCAACCTGCTTCTCATTCCTAAGCATTAATGCTTCTAATGATATTGCAGATAGTGAAAATTTCTCTAGCGTCGTGGGAGCTGCTGCTGTTGCATTTAAATTGGTTTGTCCAAATCGACAGTCCGAGGCTCCAGCGGATGCAGTCGCAACCCCACCTCTAGATCAGCTCACCACCCAACCAGTTACACTCAGTTATGTGACAGTTTTGATTCATTCTACAGAATTATTGGAACTCTGGAATGACCAAATCTCAATTCTGCTTCAAAGGTAATGATTCTGTTTTATCAACCACCCTAAATTTGTCCACAACTGATGTTTATGACATGGTTATCTATTTCACACATTCTTATTCTATGTATATTGTGATTATATTTTCATTTCCTTAGTTGTGTTGCTGTTCAGTTGACTGTTAAGTTTACGGTTATTTCCCCCGCAAAAAAGGGTTATGGTCTTCTATTCCAAAAGAGAAAAGCATGTTTCTTTGTAGGAGACTAGCTGCTATATAGATGTGCATATTTTGTAATGTTTCTTTTACAAACATACGATGTAATAGAGTGTAGACATGGGCCTAGACATCTAGCCAAACCTACCTATAGCATTTCTAAAACGATATAATTATAACGGTTACATGTAAATTACGTGTGTAGATTTATCCTTTTTTTCATACGCCTTAGTAGATTCTAAACATATGGTGTGATGTACGTATAAAAGTTTATGGTCAATGCTAGTTTGGTGTTTGGGTCAAATTATTATTTGAAAGTAGGGGTTAAAGTTTGCCAAGAAAAAAACAGATTATTATTTGAGATTGATAGAGTACGACTATATCCCACCCGGTCTTGTTTCCATCAAAAGTGCGTCCCCACTTTGTTGAAGAATACACCTACCATTTTGGTAGTGGGCCTAACTCATCTCAGCGGTTTTGTTTGGGCCTCATTGCCCTAATACGCTAGTAATCGTCTCATTTCCCATATTTCCCTTAGTCTCACTCCCAATCACTTCACGATCCAAGGAAGGGAATGCCAGCAGCCATGGCGACAGTGTCCCCTTCGGCCATTCATGCCACTTGAGAGGATGAAGGATCTGGTGACGTCACGCTAGAGACATCGGCGCAAGCGAGGTTGCCACCATCCTTGTCGCGACGACAATGCCACAGCGGAGGGTAGAACGGGATGGTGGGTGACGGCATTGCGGAAGGAGGTGCCGACCACTCATTTGACCCAGGGAAGCAAAAATAATGTGCAATGTTTTAGTCCCGTACTCCTACTAAATAAGGATCTCGGCTGAGAGAATCTAGAGTATGGTGTGTGGTCTAGAAAAGGAGCAAGAGTGCACTCGAGCATGTTTAGGGGGAGGTATGTTCGGGGCGGAGGCCACAGGGGGAGCTATGCCCGGCTGGATGACCATAAAGGGCGAGGGAGAATTACTTCTTTTAAGTATAAAAGTATACTCCCTTTGTTCACTATTATGAGATGTTTTGGATATTTTAATATGAACTATGCATAGAAATGAGTGAACAAAACACACTAAAACGTGTCTGATTCAGAAAAAAGTTGGAACATCTTATAATCGTTAATGGAGGGAGTACTAGAGAATAAAATCCTTTCCTAGCTAATGGTGGATCAACAACACTGAGTCTGAAGAGACGGAGGAATTATTTGATCCTGCACACTGGAGCATACGAAGGAAGCATCGACACCAATATGCATGGTGAGCTATATTGCACAGGGTCGTGCACAATACTGATAGCACCTGTACTCTGACAACAGAGGAGTAGGTGAGTGACAACACCTGTACTCTACAACAGAGTAGTAGGCGTAGTGATAGAAACAAAAAAAAATCCTTAAGCTACCATCATATGCCTTTGGTGTCAAAAGAGCCATAGTTTGCAACTCAGCCTTTGCACTAGAAGGGAAAAGCGCAATCGGTTTCTTTGTCTTTTAGGCAATGCCAAAACCATCAAGAAAAAGGGACGTGCGAACTTGAGCATAGGAAGAAGAGAGACGGTGAGAGATATTTCCACGAAGATATTGTAGAAGGGGGGGGGGTGACTCAAGTGGATAAAAGTGAGAGCAGAGACAAAGTGACTTAGAATGAGAACGTGATATGAAATTTTTGGACGAGTGACATCTAAATAGACAAGACTCCCAACAAGATGATGATAGCGTGTCAGATCAAACAAAGGTGGATGTTGAGCTCGATGGGAGTGTCATGCCACTTGAGAGGATGAAGGCTCTAGCAACATCGTGCGAGAGGCATCAGTGCTAGCGAGTTTACCACCATCCTAGCCACGACGACAACGCCGCAGAGCATATAGTGGAGGGTAGAGTAGGAAAGTGGAGCGCCGCCGCCGCAGGAGGAGGTGCACTCGAACGGGGGGCATTGCACTGTAGTCTGTTTCTTCTTTCGGGCGAGTGCCAGACAGATAGACTCACAACAAAATGTCAATAAAGCGCCAGATCAGATAGTAGGTCAACATCATTAGCAGGGAGGTAAACATTGAGCTCCATGGGAGTCTCAACATGCGCTCATCAGTAAGAGTAGCGCGAGTAAGAAGATCCTAAATTATTATTTTTCAGCATGAAGGGACCTCAATCCCAAGAAAGTAGCAGAGAGGGCTAAGATAAAACACAAGAAACTGCATACTAAGACATGCCTTAACAAAGGCAATATACTCACGGTCTGCGTCAGTGATGATCTTGTCATAGCATATAGAAGAAGAGTCCTACCAAAAACAGAAAGGAGGACAAACAATGTCGGATCATGAGCACTTGATGAAATCCAGCAGTAGCCACCATAGAGGCAAAACGCTCCAACCAGGTGTGAGGGGCTTGCTTACAGCCATAGTGAGAGTGATGAAGACAAGAAAGCATGTCGTAAGGAGCAGCTCACCATTAAGAAATGCATTCTTAACATCAAGCCTAGACACATATCAGTGGCGAACAGAGGCCACAATAAGAAGTGTGTGAACAGTGGTGAGCAAGTCTCATCGTAATCAGGACCATGCTCCTGCTGAAAGCCATTACCCACAACATGAGCTTTGTAATGCCCAAGAGAACCATAAGAGTGAGTCCTAACCTTGTAGACCCACCAAGTGATGGGACGAACACGAGGAGGAACATATACAATATCCCACGTGCCGATGCGCTCAAGAGCAGTAGTCTCCTCTGCCATCACAAGGTGCCATTTGGTATGAACAACACCACAATAAGAAGTTGGCTCAAGAACAACATCGCCAATGCTTGGAAGACCTAGGCGGTCAACATGCCAAAGCAGACGAGGACGCAAGCCATAAGTAGGATGAGACGGGGAAGATGGCACATTGGTAGACGCATCCACAACACGTAGACGTCCTGTATAGAAATTAGGAAAAGATGGAAGAATACGAGTTGGAATCATCGGGATAAACTCAGGTGATGGAGAGAAGGAAACCATCGGTGATGAAGGTGTAGAATCATGTGATAAGTGAGGTGAGGAAATTATAGGAGATGATGGCGTTGGTTCTACAATAATAAGAGAAGCAGGAGCAGTACGACGACTTGATAAGGGCTCAATAGGAGTGGTAGGAGTGTCGGGAAAATTGTGGAAGATATACTCCACTTAAAAGGCCGAAGAAGATGGAATCAACAAAAGTCATATCCCAAGAAATAGGCATCCGATGAACAACATGATCCCAACAACGATATCCCTTATGCTCATTGTTGTATCCTAAGAAGCCACACTCAACAGACTGACAAGTCAGTTCGGTGCGTTCACGAGGGGCAAAAATGACATAGCAAACACAACCAAATAATTGAAGCGCCGAATAAATGAGCAAATAGTCGCTCGAAAGGAGCGTCACCCTGCAGAGCAGTGGATTACTAAAGGTTGATGATATAGATGGAAGTGGAGACAAACTCGACCCAAAAGTGCGACGGAAGAGATGCGGTGACCATAACGAACGAGTCGTCTCAAGAAGGTGACGATGCTTGCGCTCAGCCACGCCATTTTGAGCATGAGCAACATGATAAGAGAGCCAAAGTCTGCTAAAAAAGGATTCCACCAGAGTCATCATAGAACACACAAATAGGTGTAGAGAACTGGGTGTGAACCATGGCAGCAAAAGGCTTATAAGACCTCACTACAAGAAGAAATAAAGTATATCCATGTGTGTAGAGAGAAGTTACTATCGGAGGCAAAGGGAGATGGACCCCTGAGATCATATTGAACAAGGTCGGAAGGACAACGAGACACTGTCTCGCTATGAGTATAAGGTAATTGGACCGTGGATTAGAGACATCATCAGAGAGGGATCGAAGAAGACCACGTCGAACTAAGGATCAGAGATAACAAGTGATCCAAGGGGATGATGCCAATCCTGAAAATAACTGGTAGACAAGGCAATAGAGGCAAAGACTGGCGATGGTGGCAATAGAGGGACTTGATCCAGCATCCCACGTGTCTATGCACTCGTTGTACCCCACCGATCCAGCTTGGCGTTCTTTTCCTGTTTGCAGGTTGTGGGTCACGCACTTGATTAAGCACCCCAGGTTCTCCTACTGCGCCCTTGGCCTCGACTTTAGGTAGCGCCTGTCCTCGGCTCGTCCCGTGCATAAACCAGGTACGCGTCGACTGTCCGAGCTCCTGCTCACCATTGGTGGTGCTCGAGCGTGCGGTTATGGTGTCGCACATAAAGGGAACACGGGATGTGGGATTGAGACAGTACTCATAGCAGCCTGCAGCAAGGCAAAGAATGCCCTCCAGACTGGCAGGGAGCAAAGGTGGGCACAAAGGTGGACATTGACTCGGAGTCTCAACAGTGCACTCATCAGTAAGAGCAACACGAGCAAGAAGATTATGGATATACTTCTCTTAGGAAATAAAGAACAATCTCAAGGAAGTAGCGAAGATGACCAAGATTCAGCAGTGCCCTTATCACTAAGAGCAGCACGAGCAAGAAGATCCTAAATGTACTTCTCTTGGGAAGTAAAGAAGCCATCAGAGGTAGAAGAAACCTCAGTTCGAATTAGTGAAAGGGACCAAGATCAGACATTAGATCTATTCACTAAGATGAGCCTTCAAAAAGTGCGTCCTACTCAGCAAGGAATCCGCGCAATAAATGATTGATAAACTCGCAAGCAAAATCTGCATGGAAGACGCACATAGGAATGGAAAATTGGATACAAAGCATGGCGGCAAACTTCTTACTGGTAGATAAGACCTCACTAGAAGAAAATCATAAAATATATCCATGTGCATCGAGAGAAATCATCTATACAGATAATATAACAGCGATGTCCTCCTTTTGAGGCAAAGGGACCTGGACCCCCAAACATCGAAGTGAACAAGATCAAAAGGACGATGAGACACAATCTCGCTATGAGGATAATGTAACTTAACCTGTTTGCTAAGCCGACAAACTGACAGCCTAAAGACACACCGCCAAAGACAGATCCAAGAAGACCACGTCGGACTAAGGATGAGAGACTAGAGTCACACAAGTGACCAAGACGATGATTCCAAAAGAGCCGGTAAACAAAGTAACCGAGGCAGATAGACTGGCGGCGGTGGCAGCAAAGGGAAGGTTAAGCTAGATGACCTGGAATTACAACGTCGAGGGCCAACACCAAGTAGAGCATCCGTGTGAGGATTCTAATAAGAACATGAACATGAGAATCTGGAGGTCGAATGGCTGACAAACTGGAAGAATCGTAAGTTAATATGAAAATACATGGAGATGTACCTTGTTGTGTAAAAAGTGGTCACTCGGTACAAGAAAAATTAGTAGCAAAACCTGTTGATGTTGAACCAAAAGAAGCCGCTAGTAGATACTAACCTTCGGTGTAAAAAGTCGCCTAACCTTCGGTGTAGTCAGGGTCTCAATTGAAGAGGTTGACAAAGAAGTACTGGGCAATGAAACTAGAAGTAGGAAGTAGGTGTTTTGTTAAAAGATCGAAAACCCAAATGTATTTCTTGTTCTTCTTGTTTGTCTTCATTTGGTCTTTGATCTCTTTCTTTTGTGTTCTTTATGGTTCTTTTCCTTCTTATTGTTTCTTTTGTTTATTTGCTTGCTTCTACAAGAAACCACAAAACATTTCTTTCTCCCTTTTTTCTTTTGAAGTTCTTTGAGAAAACAACAAAAATATTTCTTCATTCTTTTTGCTTTTTCTTTGGAAGTTTATCTGATTGCCTCTTTGTTGAAACTTTGGAAATCTTGTATCTTTGCTTGTCTCTTTGCGTTATTGTTCGCCTTCTTTGAGAAAACCAAAAAATCCCAAAAATACTTCAGTGGTGTTTCTCTCAGTTCTTTGCCTTTTATATTTCAAAAAATCCAAAAATATTTCTCTTTCACTTTTCCTTGTTTTCCTTCGTTTGCTTTTGATTGTTCTTATTGGCTTTTCTCGCTGTTTCTTTTTGTTGTTCCTTTCGTCTTTGTGCTTAAGTTGCAAAACCCAAAAATTCCAAAAAAGATTTCTTGTTTGCATCTTATTGAGTCTCGAGTGTTTAGAGTGTTCTTTTTTCATCCTATTTTTTCTTTTGTATGTTTTTTTGTTGTTTTCTAGAAACCACAAAAGATTTCATTGTGCTTTTGTTCTTTTGATGTTTGTTGAGAAAACAACATAGATATTTCCTCGTTCGTTTTGCTTTTTCTTTGGAAGTGTATTTTATTGCCTCTTTGTTGAAACTTTGAAAATATTTTATCTTTGCTTGTCTTTACATTCTTGTTCGCCATCTTCAAGAAAAGCAAAAATTCAAAAAATATTTTTGTCGTGTTTCTTTAAGTTCTTTGCCTTTTATCTTTTTCGAAAATCTAAAAACATTTCTCTTTCGTTGTTCATTTGTTTTCCTTGTTTTCTTTTGGTTGTTCTTTTTGGCTTTTCTTTGCTCTTTTCTTTTCATCGTTTATTTTCTCTTTGTGTTTAAGTTGCAAAACCCAAAAATTCCAAAAAGATTTCTCTTTTGCTCTTATTGAGTGTTAACTATTTGAGGTGTTCTTTTGTTTTTTTCTTCCTATTTTTCTTTTGGATGTTTCTTGTTTGCTTTTAATAGTAACCCCAAATTATTTCTTTGTCCTTTTGTTCTTTCGAAGTTCTTTGAGAAAACAAAAAAACATTTTCTCGTTCGTTTTGCTTTTTCTTTGAAAGTTTATTTGATTGCCTCTTTGTTGAAACTTTGAAAAAAATATTTTATCTTTGCTTCTCTTTAGCTCTTGTTTACCTTATTTGAGAAAAAAACAAAAGTTCCAAAAATATTTCTGCTGTGTTTCTTTAAGTTAGTTTTGGCCTTTTATGTTTCCAAAATTCCAAAAAATATTCCTCTTTTGGTGTTCTTTTCTTTTCTTTTGGTTGTTCTTTTTGGCTTTTCTTTGCTGTTTTTTTTGTCGTTTATTTCATCTCTGTGTTTAAGTTGCAAAACCCAAAAACTCCAAAAGATTTCTCGTTTGTGTCTTATTGAGTGTCAATTGTTTGAAGTGTTCTTTTTGATTTATTTTTCTTCCTATTTTTTCTTTTATTTGTTGTTGTTTGCTTTTAAAATAAACCCTAAAATATTTCTTTGTCCTTTTGTTCTTTTGAAGTTCTTTGAGAAAACAACAAAAATATTTCGTCGTTCGTTTTCCTTTTTCTTTGGAAGTTTATTTCATTGGCTATTTGTTGAAACTTTGAAAATATTTTATCTTTGCTTCGCTTCACGTTTCTTGTTTGCCTTTGAGAAAAAACAGAATTCCAAAAAATATTTCTATTGTGAGCAGAATTTTGTTTGACCCTAGGTCTCTTAGGGTGTTTATGTGGGCTCGCAACTCGTCATTGCTGAGCTCTCGTGTCGTTGCTTGAGTCGGATCTTAAGGCCCACTGTATCTTTAAGACTTGCTCCCCGGTCAGCCACCTCGTTCAAGAGCAGCAATCTCCTCTGCCATCGCATGTCGCCGTTCGGGATGAGCATGGCGTCACGATATATCGTATTGAGAAGAGCAGCGCTAGAATACCCATAGCGATCAATATGCGGAAGCGGGCGAGCGCAGAAGCCATAAGTAGGTTGAGCTAGAGGCGGTCCATTGCCAACAGAAGGAGATATAATAGTCGAGGAAGATGGCTCATCGAAAGATGACACATTAGAAGAATCCGCAAGATGCGGACGACTAGTGCAGTAAAGAAGAGGATTGGGGGGAATCATCGGGAAAGTCTTAGGGAATGAACGAGGTGGGGAAGCCGCAGGTGACGATGACGTGGGGTCTACGACAGTAGTACAAGAAGACACATTGGAATGGAAGAGGGCAATACGTGAGTGATAGGACGCATCAACACCATTATGGTTGGTGAGTTCATGCTTTTCAAGGTCGTGCGCAATATTGATAGCATTTGTACCGTCTGACAAGGGAGGAGTAGGTCTAGTGACAAAAGCATCAAAATCCTCAATCAACCATCGTAACCAAGTCACCTATGTTGTCAACAGAGGTATAACTTGCAACTCAGCCTTTGCACTCAAATTGAAAAGCGCAGTTTGTTTCTTTGTCTTTTGGGCAATGAGAAAACCATCAAGGAAACACAGTCAGTACAAAGGGACGAGCGAACTTGTGCATAGGAATAAGAGAGAGACGGTGAGAGGTAGTTCTACATAGATATTGTAGAACCACAGGGAGGGGGGTGTGTGACTCAAAGTGGGTTAAAGTGGGAGCAGAGGCAAACTGACTTAGAATGAGAACATGATATGAAATGTCTGGACGAGTGACATCTAAATACAAGACTCCCAACAAGATGACAGTAGCACGTTAGATCAAACAACGGCCCTTGTCAGAAGCACAAAGATGGACGTTGAGCTCCATGGCAGTGTCAATAGTGACTACCACTAAGAGCAGCATGAGCAAGAAGATACTGAATGAATTCTCTTAGGAAATAAAGAAGCCACAAGAGGTAGAATAAACCTCAATTCAAAGGAAGTAACAACGAGGACCAATATTAGACATAAAAACTATTCACTAAGACGAACCTTCAAAAAAGGCAATGCACTCAGAGTTGTTCGCAGTGATGATCATGTCATCAACATGTAGAAGCAAAGTTTGACCCTGAGCTGAAAGATGCTATAAAGTGCAGATCATAAGCATGTGGAAAAAACTAGTTGCAGTCATCGCTGAGACAAACACTCAAACCGGCCACGAGAGGCTAAAGGCATAGAGAGAGCGACAAAGACGGCAGATCGTGCCATCAGGAAAAAAATATCTAGGTGGTGGCTACACGTATACCTTCTCATGCAACTGACCATTAAGAAAGACATTCTTGACATCAAGCTGAGAGACGGACTAGTGGCGAACAAATATCACAGGAGAAGTGCGCGAAGAGTGGTCATGTGAGCCGTATGAGCAAATGTCTCATCGTAGTCATAACCATCTTCATGTTGAAAGCCACGGGTCACAAGACGAGCTTTCTAACGCAAGAGAACCATTAGAGTCTAAATCTTGTAGATCTACTTACAATATACAAGTGATGGGATGAGCATGGGAGGAAGGAAAATGAGATCCCACGTGTCGGTATGTTCAATAGCAGCAATCCCCTTTGCCATAACATGTCGATGTTTGGGATGAACATGGCGTCATGGTAAGTCGTATTAAGAGCAACGCTAGAATACCCATAGGGATCAATAAGCGGAAGCGGGCGAGCGTAGAAGCCATAAGTAGGTTGAGCTGGAGGAGGTGCATTGTCAACAGAAGGAGACATAGTAGTCGAGGGAGATAGCTCATCGAAAGATGACGCATCAGAAGGACTCACAAGATGTGGACGACTAGTTTAGTAAAGAAGAGGATGAGGATGAATCACCTGGGAAGCCTTAGGGGATGAACCGGAGTCATCATAGAACACACAAATAGGTGTAGAGAACTGAGTGTGAACCATGGCAACAAAAGTCTTATAAGACCTCACTACAAGAAGAAATAAAGTATATCCATGTGTGTAGAGAGAAGTTACTACCGGAGACAAAGGGAGATGGACCCCTGAGATCATATTGAACAAGGTCGGAAGGACAACGAGACACTGTCTCGCTATGAATATAAGGTAATTGGACCGTGGATTAGAGACATCATCAGAGAGGGATCGAAGAAGACCACGTCGAACTAAGGATGAGAGATAACAAGTGATCCAAGGGGATGATGCCAATCCTGAAAATAATTGGTAGACAAGGCAATAGAGGCAAAGACTGGCGATGGTGGCAATAGAGGGACTTGATCCTGCATCCCACGTGCCTATGCACTCTTCGTACCCCATCGATCCGGCTTGGCGTTCTTTTCCTGTTTACGGGTTGTGGGTCACGCACTTGATTAAGCACCCAGGTTCTCCTACTGCGCCCTTGGCCTCGACTTTAGGTAGCGCCTGTCCTCGGCTCGCCCCGTGCATAAACCAGGTACGCGTCGATTGTCCGAGCTCCTGCTCACCATTGGTGGTGCTCGAGCGTGCGGTTATGGTGTCGCACATAAAGGGAACACAGGATGTGGGATTGAGACATTACTCATAGCAGCCTGCAGCAAGGCAAAGAATGCCCATCCAGACTGGCAGGGAGCAAAGGTGGGCACAAAGGTGGACGTTGACTCGGAGTCTCAATAGTGCGCTCGTCAGTAAGAGCAACACGAGCAAGAAGATTTTGGATATACTTCTCAAGGAAGTAGCGAAGATGACCAAGATTCAGCAGTGACCTCTAAGAGCAGCACGAGCAAGAAGATCCTAAATGTACTTCTCTTGGGAAATAAAGAAGCCATCAGAGGTAGAAGAAACCTCAGTTCGAAGTAGTGAAAGGGACCAAGATCAGACATTAAATCAATTCACTAAGATGAGCCTTCAGAAAGTGCGCCCTACTCAGCAAGGAATCCGCGCAATAAATGATTGATAAACTCGCAGGCAAAATCTGGATGGAAGACGCATATAGGAATGGAAAATTGGGTACGAAGCATGGCGGCGAACTTCTTACTGGTAGATAAGACCTCACTAGAAGAAAAGCATAAAATATATCCATGTGTATCGAGAGAAATCATCTATAAAGATAATATAACAGCGATGTCCTCCTTTTGAGGCAAAGGGACCTGGACCCCCAAACATCAAAGTGAACAAGATCAAAAGGACGATGAGACACAATCTCGCTATGAGGATAATGTAACTTACCCTGTTTGCTAAGCCGACAAACTGACAGCCTAAAGACACACCGCCAGAGACAGATCCAAGAAGACCACGTCGGACTAAGGATGAGAGACTAGAGTCACACAAGTGACCAAGACGATGATTCCAAAAGAGCCGGTAAACAAAGTAACCGAGGCAGAGAGACTGGCGGCGGTGGCAGCAAAGGGAAGGTTAAGCTAGATAAGCACCCAGAGGAACTGGAATTACAACGTCGAGGGCCAACACCAAGTAGAGCATCCGTGTGAGGATTCTAATCAGAACATGAACATGAGAATCTGGAGGTCGAATGGCTGACAAACTGGAAGAATCGTAAGTTAATATGAAAATACATGGAGATGTACCTTGTTGTGTAAAAAGTGGTCACTCGGTACAAGAAAAATTAGTAGCAAAACCTGTTGATGTTGAACCAAAAGAAGCCGCTAGTAGATACTAAAGTCGCCTAATGTTCGGTGTAGTCAGGGTCTCAACTGAAGAGGTTGACAAAGAAGTACTGGGCAATGAAACTAGAAGTAGGAAGTAGGTGTTTTGTTAAAAGATCAAAAACCCAAATGTATTTCTCGTTCTTCTTGTTTGGCTTCATTTGGTTTTTGATCTCTTTCTTTTGTGTTCTTTATGGTTCTTTTCCTTCTTATTGTTTCTTTTGTTTATTTGCTTGCTATTACAAGAAACCACAAAACATTTCTTTCTCCCTTTTTTCTTTTGAAGTTCTTTGAGAAAACAACAAAAATATTTCTTCATTCTTTTTGCTTTTTCTTTGGAAGTTTATCTGATTGCCTCTTTGTTGAAACTTTGGAAATCTTGTATCTTTGCTTGTCTCTTTGCGTTATTGTTCGCCTTCTTTGAGAAAACCAAAAAATCCCAAAAATACTTCAGTGGTGTTTCTCTCAGTTCTTTGCCTTTTATATTTCAAAAAATCCAAAAATATTTCTCTTTCACTTTTCCTTGTTTTCCTTCGTTTGCTTTTGATTGTTCTTATTGGCTTTTCTCGCTGTTTCTTTTTGTTGTTCCTTTTGTCTTTGTGCTTAAGTTGCAAAACCCAAAAATTCCAAAAAAGATTTCTTGTTTGCATCTTATTGAGTCTCGAGTGTTTAGAGTGTTCTTTTTTCATCCTATTTTTTCTTTTGTATGTATTTTTGTTGTTTTCTAGAAACCCCAAAAGATTTCATTGTGCTTTTGTTCTTTTGATGTTCGTTGAGAAAACAACAAAGATATTTCCTCGTTCGTTTTGCTTTTTCTTTGGAAGTGTATTTTAGTGCCTCTTTTTTGAAACTTTGAAACTATTTTATCTTTGCTTGCCTTTACATTCTTGTTCGCCTTCTTCGAGAAAAACAAAAATTCCAAAAATATTTTTGTTGTGTTTCTTTAAGTTCTTTGCCATTAATCTTTTTGAAAATCTAAAAACATTTCTCTTTCGTTGTTCATTTGTTTTCCTTGTTTTCTTTTGGTTGTTCTTTTTGGCTTTTCTTTGCTGTTTTCTTTTTATCGTTTCTTTTCTCTTTGTGTTTAAGTTGCAAAACCCAAAAATTCCAAAAAGATTTGTCTTTTGCTCTTATTGAGTGTTAACTATTTGAGGTGTTCTTTTGTTTTTTTCTTTCTATTTTTTCTTTTGGATGTTTGTTGTTTGCTTTTAATAGTAACCCCAAAAGATTTCTTTGTCCTTTTGTTCTTTCGAAGTTCTTTGAGAAAAAATATATTTTCTTGTTCGTTTTGCTTTTTCTTTGAAAGTTTATTTGATTGCCTCTTTGTTGAAACTTTGAAAAAATATTTTATCTTTGCTTCTCTTTAGCTCTTGTTTACCTTATTTGAGAAAAAAACAAAAGTTCCAAAAATATTTCTGCTGTGTTTCTTTAAGTTAGTTTTGGCCTTTTATGTTTCCAAAATTCCAAAAAATATTTCTCTTTCGGTGTTCTTTTGGTTGTTCTTTTTGGCTTTTCTTTGCTGTTTTCTTTTTGTCGTTTATTTCATCTCTGTGTTTAAGTTGCAAAACCCAAAAACTCCAAAAGATTTCTTGTTTGTGTCTTATTGAGTGTCAATTGTTTGAAGTGTTCTTTTTGATTTATTTTTCTTCCTATTTTTTCTTTTATTTGTTGTTGTTTGCTTTTAAAATAAACCCTAAAATATTTCTTTGTCCTTTTGTTCTTTTGAAGTTCTTTGAGAAAACAACAAAAATATTTCATCGTTCGTTTTGCTTTTTCTTTGGAAGTTTATTTCATTGGCTATTTGTTGAAACTTTGAAAATATTTTATCTTTGCTTCGCTTCACGTTCTTGTTTGCCTTTCAGAAAAAACCAAAATTCCAAAAAATATTTCTATTGTGAGCAGAATTTTGTTTGACCCTAGGTCTCTTAGGGTGTTTATGTGGGCTTGCAGCTCGTCATTGCTGAGCTCCTCGGTCAGCCACCTCGTTCAAGAGCAGCAATCTCCTCTGCCATCGCATGTCGCCGTTCAGGATGAGCATGGCGTCACGATATGTCGTATTGAGAAGAGCAGCGCTAGAATACCCATAGCGATCAATATGCGGAAGCGGGCGAGCGCAGAAGCCATAAGTAGGTTGAGCTAGAGGCGGTCCATTGCCAACAAAAGGAGATATAAATAGTCGAGGGAGATGGCTCATCGAAAGATGACACATTAGAAGAATTCGCAAGATGCGGACGACTAGTGCAGTAAAGAAGAGGATTGGGGGGAATCATCGGGGAAGCCTTAGGGAATGGAAGAGGGCAATATGTGAGTGATAGGACGCATCAACACCATTATGGTTGGTGAGTTCATGCTTTTCAAGGTCGTGCGCAATATTGATAGCATTTGTACTGTCTGACAAAGGGAGGAGTAGGTCTAGTGACAAAAGCATCAAAGTCCTCAATCAGCAATCGTAACCAAGTCACCTCTGTTGCCAAGAGAGGTATAACTTGCAACTCAGCCTTTGCACTCAAATTGAAAAGCGCAGTTTGTTTCTTTGTCTTTTGGGCAATGAGAAAACCATCAAGGAAACACAGTCAGTACAAAGGGACGAGCGAACTTGTGCATAGGAATAAGAGAGACTGTGAGAGGTAGTTCTACATAGATATTGTAGAACCGCAGGGAGGGGTGTGTGTGACTCAAAGTGGATTAAAGTGGGGGCAGAGGCAAACTGACTTAGAATGAGAACATGATATGAAATGTCTAGACAAGTGACATCTAAATACAAGACTCCCAACAAAATGACGGTAGCGCGTCAGATCAAACAAAGGCTCTTGTCAGAAGCACAAAGATGGACGTTGAGCTCCATGGCGGTGTCAATAGTGACTACCACTAAGAGCAGCACAAGCAAGAAGATACTGAATGAATTCTCTTAGGAAATAAAGAAGCCACAGGAGGTAGAATAAACCTCAATTCAAAGGAAGTAACAACGAGGACCAATATTAGACATAAAAACTATTCACTAAGACGAACCTTCAAAAAAGGCAATGCACTCAGAGTTGTTCGCAGTGATGATCATGTCATCAACATGTAGAAGCAAAGTTTGACCTTGAGCTGAAAGATGCTATAAAGTGCAGATCATAAGCATGTGGAAAAAACTAGTTGCAGTCATCGCTGAGACAAACACTCAAACCGGACACGAGAGGCTAAAGGCATAGAGAGAGCGACAAAGACGGCAGATTGTGCCATCAGGAAAAAATATCTAGGTGGTGGCTACATGTATACCTTCTCATGCAACTGACCATTAAGAAAGACATTCTTGAAATCAAGCTGAGAGAGAGACTAGTGGCGAACAAATATCACAGGAGAAGTGCGCGAAGAGTGGTCATGTGAGCCATATGAGCAAATGTCTCATCGTAGTCGTAGCCATCTTCATGTTGAAAGCCACGGGTGACAAGACGAGCTTTCTAATGCAAGAGAACCATTAGAGTCTAAATCTTGTAGATCTACTTACAATATCGAGAAATAAGGGATCGAGTCATCCTCCCGGCTCCTCAGCGATTTGGGATCCCTGGCCGTCGGATCTGATGGCTTGATCGGATCTGGGCCGTCGGATCGACCCCTGGAACGACCTCGTCCGTCGGATAAAAAAAGTTACTGCTGGAATGAATAGTTACTTCCGTTTCGTGCCACCGCTCGTAAATAATCTGCCCCGCTGGGGGCATTTTCGTCATTTCGCCTGCAGCTGTATAAAACTTGACCACCCGCGTGGAGATGACCTAGCCCGCACTCGCGCCCCCTCCCTCGTCCTCGCCGCCCCGCCCGCATCGCCCCGCCCTCTCCTCTCCCTCTCCCGCCCGCATCACCGCCGCCCTGCCCGCATCGCCTCTCCCTTTCCTCTCCCTCGGTCCTCGCCGCCCCGCCCTGCCCCGCCCCGTTTGGATGCCCCTGCTCGCCCCGCCCTCTCCTCCCCCTCTCCCTCCCTCAGACCTCGCCACCCCGCCCACATTGCCGATGCCCCTCAGACCACGCCGCGGTGGACCCCTCTCCTCCCACACCCGCGTTGTTCCTCCCCCAACACGCCCCCGCTCGGCCCTGCACGCCTAGGCGGCTTCCACCAACCACGGCCACGGAGGAGGGCGGCGGGTCAGCGGCGCCGGCGATGGCGTCCGTGGCAGCGGTGGAGGGCGCGGCCGCGGCGCTCCGTTCGGTGCTGTTGCGCGCGCAGCAGGCGGCGACGCGGCCGGTGCGCGCGTGGTGGCGGTGAACAAGACGAAGCCCGTGGGCGTCATCCACGGCGTGTACGACGCCGGCCACCGCTGCTTCGGCTAGAACTACGTCCACGAGCTCATCGACAAGGCCCCCCAGGTTGTACCCCCAGCTGAGAAGAATGAAATTTTTATCCCCTTTCACCGCGTGAAAGAACTGCTGATTGGAACGTGAATGGAAAACAAGTCACTCTCTCTCTCTCTCTCTCTCTCGTGCTTCTGCTCGCCCGGGATGCAGCTCTTCAGTGAGCTCGACAAGGTCTGTCTTCTCTTCCCCATCTCTCTCTCTCTCTCTCTCTCTCTCTCTCTCTCTCTCAGATCCCCAGCGCTCACATTTGGTCTGCTCTTCTCTTGTAGATGTGCTTGAAGAAAACGGCCATTGGATTGTACAGGAAGAATGGGATGTTGTTCTTTGCTGCTTCACCTAGCCTTGCTGCTCGACCACGTTGCCCCTGGTAAGCTTGATGCTCTCCATCCTCCTTAGATTTGTATATGTCTGCTGCTAAAACAACAACCACCACCAATTAGCCTGGCATGCCACTGTTTGGGTATTTAATTGCTGCACCATTCCAGTTGAACTGACATATCTCTCTCATGAGGTTTGCTTGTGTTATGTTCCTTTCCACTAACATGAAATTAACTGTGATGTCCTTCTAATTATCTTGTACCAGGAATTTTAGCTAGGACATAAAAGGCATAAAACCTTGAGGAAGGAATTGTGTGTGCCGCAACTGGATAATTTGTGTGAGTTGGATGTATCGTTAGGTGACCAACCTGAATTGTTCTTATTGTTGTTGCATATGTGAAATGAAATTTCTTCTCTTGCTATGTGCTAGCCTGCAATACATGATAAGCACACCTGTCACCATTGGTTCATGTTGTACTATTGAGACATACTGATTAATTTATGGTCTTCCACTCCATTATCCCCTTTTGATTGTTGGTTTGATGTACTCTGCTATGATGCTTCTTGGGTCTATTTAGTTAATTTTTGGTGCTCTTGCTTTATTTACCTCTGCTATGAATCTATGTTTTTTAGATATATTTGTTTAAACCCTTCTGATTGTCGCTCTTCTTTGTCTTTTGCAGGTGTTGTTGTTGTGGGTTGGTGCTGCTGCTGTTGCAGGGGCAGCAGTGTCTCCAAGCAAACAGGTTGTTGTGTACCTACGACATATTTCTGTGCTCCTGGATGTGCTACATCACCTCATCCTCTCATTGGCCGCCTCGGTGCCCGTGGCGTTCGTGCTCATCGGCGGGACGGTGCAAGGCGCAACTCCGATGCAGCGGCGTGGATGTGTGGTGTAGGAAGTGGTTCCTCGCCGGCTGGACGGCGTTCAGGCGCAACCCCGGCGCCCACTAAGTACTGCCTCGGCTACAATCTCCCTCGGTGAGCTCCATCTTCCTCCTGCTCTGCTTCAGCTACTGCATGGGACATGGCTAGGGCTACGATGATCAGTTATGGCTGATATAGGCATGCTCTCGAGCAATCGAGGCAATTGTTGTGGGTATTAATTTGGATCCCCCCTCATTTCTTTGAGCTATTTTGATCACGTTCTTATTTTAGTTGCTCTGTCCTTGGATGGTCATTTCTGATGAGTGATAACCAGGGCAGTTTCACCCTCATAAGAACATATTGATCTGGTGATCCATCAAGAAATCCATCGAGAAATAAGGATGCCGGTCATCCTCCCGGCTCCTCAGCCGTTTGGGATTCCTGGCCGTCGGATCGGGTGGCTTGATCGGATCTGGGCCGTCGGATCGACCCCTGTAACGACCTCGTCCGTCGGATAAAAAAAGTTACTGCTGGAATGAATAGTTACTCCCGTTTCATGCCACCGCTCGTAAATAGCCTGCCCCGCCGGGGGCATTCTCGCCATTTCGCTTTGTCTGTGGCGGTGGCGTTCGTGCTAGGGCGATGATGATTAACTGTGGCTGGAATAAGTGTGCCTTTGAGCAATCAAGGCACCTGTGGGTATCAAGTTGGATCCTCCCTGTTGTCTCTAGAATCCTTTTTGATCCTGTGATACCTATTGATCTGTCCTTGGATGGTCATTCTTGTTGAGTGATAACCAGGGCAGCTCCATTGTGTAAACAGATTGATCTGGTGATAAGAGATGACGGGGTAGGTTATATGATCGAGGAAAGGAGAATCTGAGCCCACTATGCAATGAACACTAAACCCTTTTTATTTTTATTTAAAGGTGTTGCTTATTTATGCTCCAGTGTTTATAGCCGTTTAAAGTAAAGTTTTATTCTCTCTCGTACCTTTATTGTTTGTAGTTGTTCTTTGGTTTAATCTGGTTAAGAGTAAGTTGCACTTTGTTATACTAGAAAGACTCACTCCCAGCAAGTTATCGGTTGAATGACTTGTTTTAATTCGTTGTGATACTATTACTTCTATTTTTTTGCAAGTTACCAGTTGCAGCTATTTGTTCATGCTACAGAAATTAATACTACATGATTTTTTTGAGATTTTTCTTGAGATAATGCTGGATTGTTCATGTAAAGAGTGACCGAGGTAGCGTGTCCCGTTTTGTATCCATAAACAATTTTTCGACTGATGTGATTAAGTTGCTTGGTTAATCCGAGCCATTGAGCAGACATTTCCTTTCGTTTTCTTTAGTTTGTTCTGAAGCTTTCCCCAATTCTGTATCTCACCACTCCATTTTTTTGGATCCTGCAGTTTGAACAAACTTCCAACTATAGGGTTTAAAATATGCTACCTACATAAAGAGGAGTTAAATAAGGATGAACTTACACAGCTTATCCTTATTTTAGCAATGAGAGTATTTTGTATATAGAGCTGATACTCTGAAACTTCTGTTTTTATTATTATATTATATTATGAAGGTTCAAATATTTGGGTTCTAGCTCCTACTTGGATATGGTAGATGCTTATTCATTTTCCTATTAGTCTAGCAGGATTACATCATTGATGTTACTTCCCAACCAATATTAAGCTGGCAGTTGTTTATTTTCTCTTTTGCCTAACACATCAAAATCTAGAGCAACACTTTTTGTTGATTGATATTTCTGACAGATACTGATTACTCCTCTTTATTTTATTGTATTGTTAGCCAATTTAAAAGGTTTTCTTGTAGGTGTATATTTTTTTTCTGTATGGTATATATTATGCGAGTTATTTCTAATGCATCTTGATATTATCTTAGAATCATCTGACTAGAGTCTCCATCCTTCGAGCATAGTTAACTAAAGCATCTTTTATATCAGATATCAAATTATCTATACTTGTACTAAGATATTAATATATCTAACTAGATTTTCACTTCTTTAATGGAGTTTTTAGCACTCAGATTTATTTGAAATAGCTGCTCCTATGTTTTTGTCAGTGCTTGCTGTACTTTCTTTAAATGTTTCTTCTTGGTAGGATCAGTTCTAAGTAGTGGATGTAAGCATGCCTTTTCAAGCTTAAGCATTTGATTTTTGGCGATATGGTGTTCTCTCCTTACAGATGACCGTCTGCTTTCTTATTTTGACAAAATAGACAAGTTGGATGCAGTTGCCGCCACTCATGTTGCTACAGGGGGAGTGCGCGCAGGGGGGAGTGGCGGGTCAAGGTGAGCTCATCGGCACCGCTGCTGACCGGCAGATCCAGGCGCACCCTCTCGATGCACGCAGGGGGGTGATCTATGACGACCTCCTGGGCACGACACCGCTGGAGACGGTGAGAAACACGCACTCCGTCCACCATCGGTCACCGGCAGTAGCAGGACGAACCATCGCCGTAGCCGCCAGGTGTTTATATTCTCTAGCTGGTTAATGTTTTCTTTCTTGGCTGTAGTGTATTTGGCATTTGAGGTGATCACAAATAGGAGTTGGGGCAGAAAAATGTCGTTTTATTTCCTCTCATGTGACTAGCCAGTTTTGCCTTCATGCCCAGAGTCTTGCAAGTTGTACCCGTGTCGAGATTTGCTATGGTTTCTTATGGCTTTGTTTCATGTTTATTTCAGGTTTTGCTTTGTGGCCTCAAGTCCAGCGTATCCTTGATTTCATATTGAATAAATGCCTGCAGTTTGCACTCATTTCTGTAACATAGAAGTTTATCCTGCTCCTCTTCATCTTATGCTTTGTAGTGGACTTGATACGTATGTTTAGTGTCTATGCCAATACCTGTGGTTCTAAAGTGTATTTGAGATGTATTTTCCTTCTGGAAAGGCCACACTATTCCTTCCAAGTATATTCATAGTAAATGAGAATGCATGTGTTTCCTTTTTGGAATAGTGCGACACACGCATTCTTATTTACAAATTGAATCATGCTACTCTGACATCAGAGAGCTGTAGGTTTAGTTTTTAGTTAAAGCAGTATCTACTAGGTATTGTATATGCAGCACCACATTTTGAATCATTCAATAGAAGTTAGGTTCAAGTTCAGATTGTTTAAGTAGCAGGTTGTAACATATGCACACCCTAAGCTATACTAGCCAGTGTTTGTTAGTATGGCAACGTGTGTCGTAGTTGTTAGGAGCCGCTGGTGAGCTCATCTTCTCTTTATTTTTCCACTCCATTCTTTTAACACTTAATTTTGTTGTCCTTTCTTACAGATATTCATTGTTTCTTCTTTTTATATGTTCAAACTGTAATGGAGATGAAATGCACATGTATATCCTTGATAAAGATCTCTGTAATTTTTAAATGTGCTGACAAGGACAGTGCTATTGCATTTGAATCAACAAGTTGTTGAATAATATGGTCTCCTTGTGCTTACCTGCAAATCTGTCGTATCTTATATTTGTTGGATAAACAAAAAGGACTGGTGGTTGATTGTCTCAACCATCAGTTGAGAACATATAGATTTTCAGTTTACAAGTTAAGGGGTTTGGCTGGTCCCTGTGCCTTCTTTATTCCATTGTGCGTGTGTGTAACCTTTTTTTGGTGCATGTGGTGGTCCTGACTCCTGCCCGACTTTGTGACTGTTGTTTCTGATTCAGGAAAGCAAGAGCTTGACTGTATTATGAAGACCATAAATAGATAAGTACAGATTGTTTGCAAGTAAGTCAGGATTATATGAGGTGATTTATCCTTTTTTAGAGTTTTATTAGTATATCCATAAAGGGATCCATAGCATACTAATTGTGTTGAGGTTTATTTCACACTATAAGAGAAATTATTCATGTACCCGTGAAGCGGATATTATTATATTTTATAACTGGGACAACAAAGCTACATATTGGTCCTTGGAGCTCCAATCATTTCTTTCATTTGTGATGAGCTAACTTATGGTTACCTGTTGCTGTCAATTATCAGAACTGCTACTTTCCGTTTCCTTCTATTGAAAGTGACTGGAATGCATTCCTTAGGGCATCTCCAGCCGTTGAGCCCCCCAGGAGGGATTTTTTTCGCCCCTTGAGGGGCTACCGGCGATAATTTTTAGGCTAGGGGTCGAATGACATCCAGACGTTGCCCCCCCACCGCCCAAGCCTGCTTTGCTCGTCTCGCCATCGACCGGCTCTGCTCGCCACCGCCCCTCTCTGCAGCCCCGGCGCCGCTCTCCCTCCCTCCCAAGCCCCACGCCATGCGCGCCACGACGCGCGGGAAGGAGTCGTCGAAGTCCGCGAGGAGCAGCACCAGCGCCTCCGCACCTCTGCTCGCCGCCCCGTCCACGCCCGCTCCCGCCCAGGCTCGCCCCGTCGTCCCGCCCAGGCCACGCTGCGCCGCCCGCGCGACCCCGCGAGCGCCTCGCCCGGGCCCTGCGGCCTCCGCCAGCGCCGTCGCCGGGGAGGAGGCCGAGAGCCACGCCCAGGCCACGACGCGCGGGAAGGAGTCGTCGAAGTCCGCGAGGAGCAGCACCGGCGCCTCCGCACCTTTGCTCGCCGCCCCGTCCGCGCCCGCTCCCGCCCAGGCTCGCCCCGTCGTCCCGCCCAGGCCATGCCGCGCCGCCCGCGCGACCCCGCGAGCGCCTCGCCCGGGTGCTGCGGCCTCCGCCAGCGCCGGGGCGGAGGGAGGGCCGAGCGGTGTCGCCGGGGAGGAGGCCGAGAGCGCGCGGATGGCCGCCCACGCTCGTCCACTTTGCCCGGGCCCTGCAGCCTCCGCCAGCGCCTCGCCCGGGCCCCACGGCCTCCGCCAGCACCGATGCGTGCCACCACGGCCTCCACCTCCTCGTCGACGCGGTAGTGCGGCTGCGCGCACAGCGTGGAACAGCGACGTCGGCCATCGGTGGCCCTTCGGCGTGGTGGAGATGGCCATTGGTCGCCACGCTTGGGGCCGGTGCGCCCGGTGCCGGGGCCGCCCGTGGCCTCCGCGCTCGGTGCCGCCCGGCCGCCCGTGGCAGGCCTCGCCGGTCGCCTGGACCACGGCCGCACTCCTCGTCGACGCTCCCCGGTGTGGCCTTCGGCTGCGGCGACACGAACGAGGGCGACGGGTTCCCGGCGTGGCTGGAGCTGTAGGAGAGAGGCCATGCACGTGGTGGGCCTAGGAGGAAAAGAGGAGAGAGAGGGAGGAGAGAGGCTGACTTGTGGGGCTTTTGCATGCAAAAGAGAGCGCCGGCGCCCCCAGCTGCCTCCCGGTTTGCTGCGTTCCGCTTGCGCGCGCCGGCCGTAACTTTAGACAAATCCGGCGCTTTTTGAGGTCTTGGGATCCCGACTGGGAGAAAAATTAGACGCCGGCGTCCAAAAAGTGCTCGTGGGGGGCTTCCTGGGGGGCCGGCTGGAGATGCCCTTAATCGCCCTCATTGTGTACACAAGGAGTTGCTATTACATGTATTAAATAGATTGATATATATTTGTTCTCTAAAAATATGTTCCTTTTTTCGTTAAGAACACACCACTTCATCATTTCTGTTGTATAGCTTTCCTAGGTTTATTAGCCCATTGTAATGATTTTTTAGAGGTTTCACAGTATCCTTAGGAAAATGAAGCCTGAGGATGCTACATATCCTTTGCTTTCAAGTATCCGTCACTACAAGCTGCATTAGCTTCTCCTTGGAACATGGAAAGAGGAAGTAGGAGTTCTCATTGATGATCATCTAAAAGCACAGTACATGTTCTTTGATTAATAACGAAGATCATCTAAAAGCACAGTACATGTTCTTTGATTAATAACGAAGACAAAGGCCCTACCACTATCTATGTTTGGATGGCATCGCTTCCAACTGCTTGACCAAAATGTTGGGACCGGCACCCTCGCGCCAAGGCGCGCTCCCTATCTAGTACAAGTGATGGGATGAGCATGGGAGGAAGGAAAATGAGACCCCATGTGTCGGTGTATTCAATAGCAGCAATCTCCTTTGCCATCACATGTCGATGTTCGGGATGAACATGGCGTCACGGTAAGTCATATTGAGAAGAGCAACGCTAGAATACCCATAGCGATCAATAAGCGGAAGCGGGCGAGCGTAGAAGCCATAAGTAGGTTGAGCTGGAGGAGGTGCATTGTCAACAGAAGGAGACATAGTAGTCGAGGGAGATAGCTCATCGAAAGATGACGCATCAGAAGGACTCACAAGATGTGGACGACTAGTTTAGTAAAGAAGAGGATGAGGATGAATCACCTGGGAAGCCTTAGGGGATGAACCGGAGTCATCATAGAACACACAAATAGGTGTAGAGAACTGAGTGTGAACCATGGCAACAAAAGTCTTATAAGACCTCACTACAAGAAGAAATAAAGTATATCCAGGTGTCTAGAGAGAAGTTACTACCGGAGACAAAGGGAGATGGACCCCTGAGATCATATTGAACAAGGTCGGAAGGACAACGAGACACTGTCTCGCTATGAATATAAGGTAATTGGACCGTGGATTAGAGACATCATCAGAGAGGGATCGAAGAAGACCACGTCGAACTAAGGATGAGAGATAACAAGTGATCCAAGGGGATGATGCCAATCCTGAAAATAATTGGTAGACAAGGCAATAGAGGCAAAGACTGGCGATGGTGGCAACAGAGGGACTTGATCCAGCATCCCACGTGCCTATGCACTCTTCGTACCCCATCGATCCGGCTTGGCGTTCTTTTCCTGTTTACGGGTTGTGGGTCACGCACTTGATTAAGCACCCCAGGTTCTCCTACTACGCCCTTGGCCTCGACTTTAGGTAGCGCCTGTCCTCGGCTCGCCCCGTGCATAAACCAGGTACGCGTCGATTGTCCGAGCTCCTGCTCACCATTGGTGTGGTGCTCGAGCGTGCGGTTATGGTGTCGCACATAAAGGGAACACATGATGTGGGATTGAGACAGTACTCATAGCAGCCTGCAGCAAGGCAAAGAATGCCCATCCAGACTGGCAGGGAGCAAAGGTGGGCACAAAGATGGACGTTGACTCGGAGTCTCAACAATACGCTCATCAGTAAGAGCAACACGAGCAAGAAGATTTTGGATATACTTCTCTTAGGAAATAAGGAACAATCTCAAGTAGCAAAGATGACCAAGATTCAGCAGTGACCTTATCACTAAGAGCAGCACGAGCAAGAATATCCTAAATGTACTTCTCTTGGGAAATAAAGAAGCCATCAGAGGTAGAAGAAACCTCAGTTCGAAGTAGTGAAAGGGACCAAGATTAGACATTAAATCTATTCACTAAGATGAGCCTTCAAAAAGTGCGCCCTACTCAGCAAGGAATCCACGCAATAAATTATTGATAAACTCGCAAGCAAAATCTGCATGGAAGACGCATATAGGAATGGAAAATTGGGTACGAAGCATGGCGGAAAACTTCTTACTGGTAGATAAGACCTCACTAGAAGAAAAGCATAAAATATATCCATGTGTATCGAGAGAAATCATCTATAAAGATAATATAACAGCGATTTCCTCCTTTTGAGGCAAAGGGACCTGGACCCCCAAACATCGAAGTGAACAAGATCAAAAGGACGATGAGACACAATCTCGCTATGAGGATAATGTAACTTAACATGTTTGCTAAGCCGACAAACTGACAGCCTAAAGACACACCGCCGGAGACAGATCCAACAAGACCACGTCGGACTAAGGATGAGAGACTAGAGTCACACAAGTGACCAAGACGATGATTCCAAAAGAGTCGGTAAACAAAGTAACCGAGGCAGAGAGACTGGCGGCGGTGGCAGCAAAGGGAAGGTTAAGCTAGATAAGCACCTAGAGGACCTGGAATTACAACGTCGAGGGCCAACACCAAGTAGAGCATCCGTGTGAGGATTCTAATCAGAACATGAACATGAGAATCTGGAGGTCGAATGGCTGACAAACTGGAAGAATCGTAAGTTAATATGAAAATACATGGAGATGTACCTTGTTGTGTAAAAAGTGGTCACTCGGTACAAGAAAAATTAGTAGCAAAACCTGTTGATGTTGAACCAAAAGAAGCCGCTAGTACATACTAAAGTCGCCTAACCCTCGGTGTAGTCAGGGTTTCAACTGAAGAGGTTGACAAAGAAGTACTGGGCAATGAAACTAGAAGTAGGAAGTAGGTGTTTTGTCAAAAGATCAAAAACCCAAATGTATTTCTCGTTCTTCTTGTTTGGCTTCATTTGGTTTTTGATCTCTTTCTTTTGTGTTCTTGATGGTTATTTTCCTTCTTATTGTTTCTTTTGTTTATTTGCTTGCTTTTACAAGAAACCACAAAAAAAATTCTTGCTCCCTTTTTTCTTTTGAAATTCTTTGAGAAAACAACAAAAATATTTCTTCATTCTTTTTTCTTTTTCTTTGGAAGTTTATCTAATTGCCTCTTTGTTGAAACTTTGGAAATCTTGTATCTTTGCTTGTCTCTTTGCGTTATTGTTTGCCTTCTTTGAGAAAACCAAAAAAATCCAAAACTACTTCAGTGGTGTTTCTCTCAGTTCTTTGCCTTTTATATTTCAAAAAATCCAAAAATATTTCTCTTTCACTTTTCCGTGTTTTCCTTCGTTTGCTTTTTATTGTTCTTATTGGCTTTTCTCGCTGTTTCTTTTTGTTGTTCCTTTCGTCTTTGTGCTTAAGTTGCAAAACCCAAAAATTCCAAAAAGATTTCCTGTTTGCATCTTATTGAGTATCGAGTGTTCAGAGTGTTCTTTTTTCTTCCTATTTTTTCTTTTGTATGTTTTTTTGTTGTTTTCTGGAAACCCCAAAAGATTTCATTGTGCTTTTGTTCTTTTGATGTTCGTTGAGAAAACAACAAAGATATTTCCTCGTTCGTTTTGCTTTTTCTTTGGAAGTGTATTTTAATGCCTCTGTATTGAAACTTTGAAAATATTTTATCTTTGCTTGTCTTTACATTCTTGTTCGCCTTCTTCGAGAAAAACAAAAATTCCAAAAATATTTTTGTTGTGTTTCTTTAAGTTCTTTGCCTTTTATCTTTTCGAAAATCTAAAAACATTTCTCTTTCGTTGTTCATTTGTTTTCCTTGTTTTCTTTTGCTTGTTCTTTTTGGCTTTTCTTTGCTGTTTTCTTTTCATCGTTTCTTTTATCTTTGTGTTTAAGTTGCAAAACCCAAAAATCTCAAAAAGATTTGTCTTTTGCTCTTATTGAGTGTCAACTATTTGAGGTGTTCTTTTGTTTTTTTCTTCCTATTTTTCTTTTGGATGTTTGTTGTTTGCTTTTAATAGTAACCCCAAAAGATTTCTTTGTCCTTTTGTTCTTTCGAAGTTCTTTGAGAAAACAAAAAAAAATATTTTCTCGTTCGTTTTGCTTTTTCTTTGAAAATTTATTTGATTGCCTCTTTGTTGAAACTTTGAAAAAATATTTTATCTTTGCTTCTCTTTAGCTCTTGTTTACCTTATTTAAGAAAATAACAAAAGTTCCAAAAATGTTTCTGCTGTGTTTCTTTAAGTTAGTTTGGGGCTTTTATGTTTCCAAAATTCCAAAAAATATTTCTCTTTCGGTGTTCTTTTGTTTTCTTTTGGTTGTTCTTTTTGGCTTTTCTTTGCTGTTTTCTTTTTGTCGTTTATTTCATCTCTGTGTTTAAGTTGCAAAACCCAAAAACTCCAAAAGATTTCTCGTTTGTGTCTTATTGAGTTTCAATTGTTTGAAGTGTTCTTTTTGATTTATTTTTCTTCCTATTTTTTCTTTTATTTGTTGTTGTTTGCTTTTAAAATAAACCCTAAAATATTTCTTTGTCCTTTTGTTCTTTTGAAGTTCTTTGAGAAAACAACAAACATATTTCGTTGTTCGTTTTGCTTTTTCTTTGGAAGTTTATTTCATTGGCTATTTGTTGAAACTTTGAAAATATTTTATCTTTGCTTCGCTTCACGTTCTTGTTTGCCTTTGAGAAAAAACAAAAATTCCAAAAAATATTTCTATTGTGAGCGGAATTTGGTTTGACCCTAGGTCTCTTAGGGTGTTTATGTGGGCTCGCAGCTCGTCGTTGCTGAGCTCTCGTGTCGTTGCTTGAGTCGGATCTTAAGGCCTCATGTATCTTTAAGACTTGCTCCCCGGTCAGCCACCTCGTTCGATCAGGCTCTCCACTACGTCGATCAGCCCCCGAGCGTTGCTGGATGTCTTCTTCATCGGCTTCCAAGATCTCTCAGACTCTTGGGTGGCTCATTGATGAAGGGCGGCAGATGTCCCATGAGCCCCGAAGCATAGAACCAACCCTTATGCTAGTTGCAAACTGACTTCGCCAAAGCAATCTTGAAGTAGTCCGATTCAAGCCGGAGCTGGAGGTTGGTGCTTTCAAGGTCGCGGATATCATCGCCATTCTTCTGGACCTTCACCAGGAAGTAGTATCAAAATAACTCGAAGTTTGGGTTCGTCCCAAGGAAGCATTCGCAAAGGGTGATGAAGTTGGCGATGTGGAGAATGACATTGGGTGTCAAATGATGCAACTGACACCCGTAGGAGAACAAAAGCCTGCACACAAAGCTGTCTAGCGGGAAAGCCAAACCTCGACAAAAGAATTGCTGGTGCAACACTCGCTTGTGCCGGCTGGTGCTAGGATGGCCACGGCCCCCACCGTCCTCCATTGAAGTACCTCCCAAGGCAGCAGAAAGTCGTCTTGAACTAACGCAGTGGAGAACCACTTGCCTGTGGTCTCGCCCGCCTCCTCGCTGGCGGAAGCGTTGTCCTTCCGCTTGTTAGCGGTGGTGGCCCTGGGAACGATCCGGCCACGACCTCGACCGCGGTCTCCCTCGCCTCGCACCATTAGCGGCTCGCTTGGGTGGAGAAGGAAAGAAAGGGAGGGCTCGAGGAGCAATAGCTTGCGACAATGGCGGTTCCGACAGGGGAGGGAGAAGCCGTAGAGGGTTCTGCGAGAGGAACAGAGGAAGTGGGGGAAACCCAAGCAACAGCTTTGGTAGGTCGACATGTGCCCAATTTCCTTCACGGTTTCCCACTACGCAGGATGTGGGCGTGGAGATCCAAGCATTATCATCATGATGCAGTTGTCAAAGCGAAACCGACTGGCCATCTCCCTATCTTTCGACAGTGATGGCGGGATGTGACAAAGCGAGTGGCAGTGATTTGAAGAAGACTTGCCACCGGAGGCCGTGCAGCCATGAAGCTGCGAAGACGCGACGCCGGAGGCCATGCGGCCGTGAAGCCGCAACATTGCAAAGACGTAGGCCGCGAAGCCGTGAAGGTGAAAGATGCAAAGCCTCTAGATTGCGGCACCACAAAATCAGGAGCTACGAAGCCACATAGATGCGTCGCTGGGGGCTGCGCGATAGCCAAGTACCGAGAGCTAGACTGTCTCCATCACTGAAAAAGAGCCTGCCTGGATTTCGTTCTCAAGGCAGCAAGACTCCACAACTCCAGACAAGCTCGGCCGCTACTGACGGTACAATATACCTAGGGTGGCCCGTCCACCGGGAAGCTCGAGACTTGGCTGGCTTCAGGGCCCAAGAGGCCTAGCGGCATCCTTACCTAGCGATCAGTCCAGGGGTCTAGGCTTGGAGATAAAATTTATCCTTGGCATGCAAGCCAAGAAGCTCTCATAGTGAGGTTAGTTAGGATCCCCATCAACCCTAGCTCTCATCCCCTTTATAAGGCGAGGCTAGGGGTAGTTCGAGGCATCTGTTCCATTGCTCATACCTTGGTAGCATTCATCATCTTCCACTTGTAACCCCCTCGCACGAGGTACTCCCACATCAATCCAAAACAAAGCAGGAGTAGGGTATTACCTCAATCATGAGGCCCTGAACCTGGGTAAAAGCCCCATACGAACTCCCTTTACTTCCGACTATGGTTTGCACCCTAACTGGGTCACTGAAGGTTTTCTGCACCATCACTGGTACTCTGGTAGTGAGTTGGAATATGTTTAAATCAATTGGTTTGCGATCTCTCTCTAGGTTCGGTCCATTATATGTACCCTTAATCCCCGTGTTGGTCTTCTACGCCTGTCGGTTGCATTATATATTTAGGAGGTTTGGTCTTGTGGGCAAACCTTTGCTCTTTAACTGAGTAGGTTAGTGCCTTTTTGGTGGTTTGTTCGATTCATTTGTGTTGGCCTCCATGCGTTGGTTGCAGGACTGAATCTGGTATATGGATATAGTAAAAAAACTGGTATGTGGAGATCATGTCGAAGGGGGTTTGAGGAAGGTCTGATTTGAGTTCATGAGTTCCATCATTCATCATTTAATAGGATGTGGATTCAGTGTCCTGATTGATTCTTATTGTAGCAGTTGATCTTGCTTTTGGTATGTGTGTATGTTCTCCTTTAGTTGCAGTAGAAGCAGGAGGGTAGTAGTTCTGCAGAGATGAATCAAAGGCTGGAGAGGTTTGGTTTCTATTCATGGCTGATTTGATTCGTTACGGTCAATTGTTATTTTCATTTGGTCAGATCTTCTCAAATGTGGTGTTGAACTACTCATCAACCTAGAACTTCGTGATTGTTTGGATGATATAATCCCTTCTCGATTCAGCTTCTTCATTTTCACATTACTCCCTCTGTAAACTAATATAAGAGCGTTTAGAATACTAAATTAGTGATCTAAATGCTCTTATATTGTTTACAGAGGGAGTACAATTTAGTCCATGATTATTCTCACTTGGATTGTTGGTGGTTCTCCAGAAATTGGGATTATATTATTTAATGCATGGCCATCATCTTTTTGGTTTGGTTTTGGTGTGGACCAGCTGGTTATTGGGTGAACAAATTTCACAAGGAGTAACATTTTTCACTCAACCTTGATATAAGAAGTGTTTGTTTCATACTACTGTCCTATTTGGTTTAGATAATTCAGTTCTCTGTTTGTAAAGCGTCCCTAAAGCGTCGCTTAAGTGTCAGAGCGCCCTCCAGGCTTAAGGCGTCCAACTCGCCTTAGGCAGGTGTCTAAGGCGTCTTCCTTAGACATTAGAGCATCTGAAGCGCCTGCTTAGACTTTAAGCGGTCTGTGTTCAAAGCTAGTTAAAACTATGGAACTTAAATATGCAAATCAGTTGATAAATCTCTTTCAAACCTTACCTGAGAAAATTGTGATTTCTATTTGGTTTAGCCTGTGAACAAAATTCAGGTTCCTACAATTTTAAATTAATCTAGTTTCTGCATGTGAGCTGTATTGTTTTCAAGTTTTGTACATGACTTGTATTATTTGTCCTATTATTTTTTATGTTGGAAAGTCTGAGATTTAGATTGTTGATCTGCCTCCTACAGTTCTCTTTGTCACGAAATGTACTGGTGGTCTTTAATCTGCTTTGCACAATGCACAAATGTTGGTGTCCATAGTGCTTACTACATGAACATGATATCTGGAGTCTTACTTTAGTGGAGTGCTAATCTGATCATGCTTGGAAAAGGGATATCATGATAGGTTTTGTTAGCCTGGGGCTTGTCTGAAACTGTTGTAGTCCTGTAAATACAAAAGTAAAAAGTGTTGAATGGGAACAGTAGTAGGTGTCATTGTCATCTGGATTTATCAGTCTGTAGTGTACACCTGGTAAAAGATGGTCTGAACTCTGAAGCTAGTAGAAACTACTGGTTCCACATTTCTTTTCTTGATTCAGATAATTCAGTTCGTTCATTTCGTAACATTTTGCCGCTAGTACAAACTACTGAACGTACGCCATCGCTGCCACGCCCGTGCCGCCCCGCCTCTTCCGACTTCGGCGGCAGGTCGGCAACAACCAGCGGAGGTCTGACCACGACAGTAACAACGATGCAAACTGCACAATCTCAGAATGTAAGTCCTGTCTCTCGTCTCCCCTCCCAAAATTTGGCATGTTACTTTCTTGATCATGGATTCATGGTGCTGATATCCAGATACAGAGAAGCTCAACAGCAAATATGGTCAATGGGTAATAAGCCTTGTTTTTTGCCTCCCTGTTGGCTGCTGCAGCACATGCGATGAGCTTATTCAGCACGTGAACTTTGAATCACTAAGGCTGATTGGAGTTGAAATGAATTTGAATCAGGAATAGGATATAGTGTAGGCCTAGCCTTGGACCATATATGCACGCAGCTAGTGCATTTCTACACGTAGTCCTAACTTTTATTAACCTGTACAGCCCTAACTCCAATATATACTTGGATTCTATAGAGCAACGATAACTCGTCTGCCTACTAATTCTGCTCCCGTAACAACGCTTTGCTGTAATTATGCATATCAAGTGCTCCACATACTTAGTATTCTGGATGGTAGTATATTTCCGGGACCTTTTTCCCCGATTTATAATGATCTAAAATGGTGTGCATATTAGGTTTTTAAATGGACGAAATGGAATTCTTTTTGGATGGATATAGCATGGCCTACCTGAGAAGGAAGTATTCATGTGCGACAGAAAAAGCAGCTTTGTTTGTGCCTTTTGGTTTTGTGGGCTCTTTTGCAGTTGCAGGGACAGAGGCACTAAGCATCTTAGTCTAAAAATGTATCTTGTTTGTGCAATTGCAGGGTAACTATCTGAACGCAGTGCAGATTTTAGGTCAAATATCACCCGTATGATATAGATAATGGCTTCATTGGAAAAAGATTGTAACCCTGTATATGATCTATTTTATATCCTGCATGTTCTAATATTAACAGTTTTGAGTCGGTGCAGATTAGTTCATAAGACGCAGTATGCATTAGTGTTATCTTGGAAGAATGTGAAGTTGTTATGCTTTGTACTGTAGGCCCTAGTTGCTGCTCTTTGGAAAATAACCTTAATGCTCAATTGAAGTCCTTAAAGTTACTGGTTGCCATCTGTAATGTTAAAGATAATAAATAAAAGTTGGGCGTGCTATTAGAGCTTCATCCACTTGGAAAGACATCTGAAACACAGAGTCTGTCAAATAGTATAGCACCTGTTTAAGGCTAGTTGTGCGCAAGGCATTTTACTTCGGTGAGATTACATGGGTTAGAATCTGGCACATACAGTTTGCCCTTCTGTTCTTGCATCAACTAGCAGCTCTTGCAACACCACACATTTTGATCATTGTTTCACGTCTACTTTTACTCCTTTTAAGTTTTGAAAAAATCATGGTTCAATTAGTTTTAAGTCAGGAATCTATGAAACACTTAGACATTAATTTAAAGGCTGATTACGCAAGACGCTACTCCTTTAAAGACTGGGAGCCGTATGCATACTGGAGCACTGCTAACATGTGTTTTGATGATGTTCATCACTAAACATTTGACTTTGCAGGCTTGTGGTCAGCTTGACTAGTTTCAAACAATGCGGAATGCTTGGCTTTGATATTTGGTACAGAGAAAGGCAGTGTCAACTGTCCATGTTTTACTTCAAGATTGGAGCATGTCATCATGGCGATCGCCTCTCAAGCATCCATAACATGCCAACCATGAACATGTATCAGCGCTCTGATATGATTACCTCTGGTCACATGATCCTTGGAAATTAAGCATCGCTTCGCCTTTATATATACTTGTTTGCATTAATATCTTTCCTCTGTACATGTGACCTTGAAGGAATATTTGGGACGAAGTTTTCTAAGTTTTGCTGCACAGAGGAACATATGCCATTTGTTTAGAAGTACAAGGAATCAGGAGTATGCTTGGAAGTAAGTTCCCCATCATGGATTTGATCCTTGGAAATTAAGCATCTCATCGCATTATGCTTGTTTGCATTTATATATTTCATCTGTACTTTATACATATGTATACAGGTGACCTCAAAGGAATGCTTTGAAATGAAGTTTGCAAAGTTTGTTGCTCAGAGGAGAGGAGCACTGATCTTAAGTTCTTAACAAAATCATTTGCTATGGTGCAACACAATTCTTAGGCAGGTGTGCCTCAATTTTTCGTAGTGAGCTAATTTGTTATAGAAGTGCATATGTAAATCTCGTATGTCCATTCTGAATTTCTTGTTTGATCTTTAATGCGATATTGGTGCGCTATGTCATCTGGTATACACAGAAATCTTGGGTACTCTTTGGGTATTTGATACATATTTGTACTTGTGACCCTTCTTGTACTTCTAAACTAGGAAAACAAATTAGCTTTACTTAACTGTTTTGTCGTATGATGCTCCATTGCAGAGTCGAGCATAATGTTAACACTATCTGCTTCCATATTATGATCATAGGAGAGAGATTAATAAGAATATAAACAATGTCCATGGTGTTGTAACATAAACCACACTGATCTGACATTGTTCAGTTAAGCTCACATACATACTGACGTGCATATATATACATGATTGAGGGAAGCACACTGTTAATTCTAAAGATACCGACGCTGATGCAACTATGGAATGATTGGGAACTACAGCTACTGGTGCTCCTAGGCTTCACGCTACAGATTTTCATCTTCTTTTCTGGTGGCCTCCGGTGGTGCAGCGCCAACTCAAGACTGAGGCTTCTGATTTTGTTGGCTTACTTGCTATCTGACATGGTCGCAATCTACGCTCTTGGCCAGCTTTCACTGCATAAAAGTGATGTGCCTGGAGCTGGAGGGATGCACCGCTCTCGTCTTTCTGGACGCCTTTCTCCATTGAGGACAATGAGTTTGAGGCACATGCTCAATCTACTGGCCCAAGTTGGCTTGGCCTTGTACGTGTCTTGGAAGTCATCAGCACACAGCCAGTTTCTGATCCCAGCCATATTTGTCTCTGTGGCTGGAATCATCAAGTACGTGGAGAGGCCATGGGCTCTCAAGTGCCCAAGCCGAAATGCCCTTAGGGATGATGATTCTACTTATGTGAAAGCAGGTCAATTTCCTGATCTAGAAGGCAAGCCGGGATTGGACTATCTGACAGTTGTGAAGTATGCTTTATCTAGCGCACCAGGTGTCAGAAATCTATTTATTGGTCGCAAGCTTGCTAAAATGAGGTAACATACACAGAATATTTAGAGCAACTCTAGCAGACCCCGCATCCGGTCGGCCCGCAAAACGCGTTTGCAGTTCATGGAGAACCGTTTTTGCGGGCTGGCTCGGAAGGCCGCACATGTAGACCCCTCAAATGGACCCGTATAAAAGTATATTCACGGAATATACTTTTTTACGGGTCGGCTTCTGCGGGGTCTACTCGGACACCGCCGCGACGACCCGCAAACAGAAAACACCCAATTCTCGCGTTTGACATAGATTTCCACAAATAAGTTCAAATTCAAACAACATAACACAGTTTTATGCGCAAATAAAAGTCAAGTTCAATACGACAAACGCAAGAGGGCCATGCAAAAGTTTACGCCCATGTCCGGCATCATCTTGGTCGATCTTCACTCCGCGTCATCGAGTCCATCTTAAAGTTCACCGCCACCACCGAATCCACCCCGGCGCTTGTTCCAACTCCCGCTGTCGGTGTCAAAACCGGCCGATCTCGGGTAGGGGGTCCCGAACTGTGTGTATGAGGATCGAAGGTAACAGGAGACAGGGGACACAATGTTTACCAAGGTTCGGCCCTCTTAATGGAGGTAATACCCTACTTCCTGCTTGATTGACTTTGATGAGTATAAGGGCTACAAGAGTTGATCTACCTCGAGATCGTAATGGCTAAACCCTAGATGTCTAGCCTATATGATTTGTCTTAGCCTCTACGGACTAAACCCTCCGGTTTATATAGACACTGGAGCGGCCTAGGGTTGTACAGAGTCGGTTTACAGAGAAAGAAAACTTCTTATCCGAATGCCAAGCTTGCCATCCACGCAAAGGAGAGTCCCATCCGGACATGGGGGAAGGCCTCCTATCTTGTATCTTCATGGCCCATCAATCCGGGCCATGTCACATAACCCGAACGCCCGGAGACCCCCTAATCCAGGACTCCCTCAGTAGCCCCTGAACCAGGCTTCAATGACAATGTGTCCGGCTCGCAGATTGTCTTCGGCATTGCAAGGCGGGTTCCTCCTCCGAATACTTCAAAGCAGTTGAACAAGATAACTGAATCTGGCTCTGTATAATAGTTACAACCCCCAACCACAGGGATAAAATACTTAAACAAAATAAGTCATGTCCACTGACAGCTTTTTCGGCGAGACGTTATGCCTGGCCTTATTATTATTTTGTGGCCTCCCGCCTCGCGCTTCGAGGCGCAGCCTCTATTGACACGTCTTGTCAAAGCAGAGATCGTGTCCCCTTGTTGCGGGATTCTCATCAATACGGGTTTGGTTAATCCAACCGCGTCGTTCGCACGACCCCTTGGGAATAAGCGAGTTTTAAGGATTGTGAGGGAGCGCTTGATATTCATTGCCTTTATATGAGGGTAAGGAACCATCTTTTTACCCCACGCCTTCTTCTTCCTCAGCCTTCCCATCCTCGAGCTCTAGCGCCCAAGCTTCAGTCTTTTCCCTCACCATGAAACATTCTAGCCATGTTCGGATCCGAATCTCAAGGCAAGTGGGTGGCCTCCTCTGCGACGGAGAAGGACATCAAGGAGCTCCGGGAGGCGAGGTACTTGACAGAAGAAATCAAACACAGTCTCCCTGCCAAAGAGCAGGTTATCCCCACTCCAAAGCCCGGTGAGAGGGTTGTGTTCATCCCTCACTTCCTCCGCGGACTAGGGTTTCCCCTCCACCCCTTTGTTCGAGGTCTCATGTTCTACTATGGGCTAGATTTTCACGATATAGCCCCAAACTCCTTCCTCCACATCTCGGCATTCATCATCGTGTGTGAGGCATCCCTCCGCATCCCCCACACTTCAGCCTGTGGCTCAAGGCTTTCAACTTGAAGCCGAAGGTGGTTGATGGAGAGCACGCGGATTACGGCGGTGCTATGGTGAGAAAACTCCCAACATTACTTGGCCCACAGGGGCCTTCGTGGAGACGTCAAGACATGGCAGCAGGAGTGGTTCTACATCACCGAACCTCGCGGAACCAAGTGTGTGGCCGCTCCTGCTTTCAGATCCGGACCCCCGCTGCAGCTTGCGTCGTGGACCAACAAGGGTCTGGACTGGGGATCATCCGACAAGGTGTTGAAGATGCAAAAGCGCATCAAAAGTATCATAGAGAAGGACACCAGCCTCACTAACGTGATCCAGGTGATGCTCATCCGTCGAACCCTTCCCTGCCAATGCCGGCCTCTCTGCATGTGGGAGTTCAATCCGGAATGGCCGCGGACCCTGCAGTGATTCTTCGACATGACGCACGAAGCAATCTGGAAGCTGCTCTTCAAGACTCAAAAGTCGTGGCCACGGATGTCCGAGGACATCGGCCTCGACTGCAATCATCCGGCTTCCCTGGTAAGTGCTATATTTCCGAACACAACCTAGTTCATCAATCAAAAGGGGTGCACTGAGAATTCTGTCCTATAACAGGGCTGGACAAAGAAGGCGGAGCGGATCATGTGTCCAACTCCACTCCCCGAAAACCCAGCTGATCCTCTATTAATGAGGATGCTAGTCCCGTCGCCCTATCAGGCGCCTGAGAAAAAGGCCAAGAAGAAGAGCAAGGAGGCCAAAGGTGGCCTCCACCGTAAAGGTACTTTGGACGCAGTGTCCGGAGAGACCGAAACTCACTCCTCCGACGAGGAAGATGAAGATGAGGAGGAGCCAGAAAGAAATTCTCCCCTAAGGGGAGGAGGAAGAAAAGGGTGGCCTCTGTAGATCCAAAGGCGGAGGCCCCAAGAGGGGGAAAATATCCCTCCCGTATGGCTCGGATTCGGATGCTGAAGCCATCCCCGAGTGGCGCCCCAGGCCGTAGCCCCTCGCCGCATCGTAAGTATATGAGGGTGCCTTTTGTATGCCCAATCTTTATGATTGTAATCTAACACATCGTTTGGTGCAGTCCGGCCCACGATCTCCCCCAACAATCATCGGAGGGGAATTCTTTGGATCCGGGGATGATGGAGAGCGAGTCGCCTCCGCGAGCCTCCCCGCCTATCGCCATGGACGACACCAAGGTATTGTCCCGAAGGGCCTCTTTGGGTCACGGAGCGGTACGGGAGGCCACCGAAACGACGCCAGAGGGTAACGCCTTGGTCGTCGAAAACACCGGGGGGAGCAATCCCCATGGAGACTGACGACGGGGGCCTTGACCAGTCCGGTCCCTAGTCGAACACCGTTCCGGAAACCCAAGAGGCTCCGGAACCGAATAAGCGACCCCCTTCGGAGGGGGAAGCGCTAACTCCAATGGCAACCTCCACTAATCAGGAGGCGCCAAACATACTGATGGAGGCACTACAACGTGCTTCCATCATGGAGGAGTACCGCACCCTAATGGTTGTGGTGGTTGAAAAGGTTTAGTCTGCCAATAGCGGGCTGAACGAAGCCTTCGCTAGCCTGCTAACAGTCTTCGAGGTATGCGATGTAATATTCTTGGCCGCTTTTCATATGAAAAATATGCCTGTATATAGACAGTAGCCACTGAGACTCTGTTCGGCTTTTTGTAAAAGGGCCGAACAGAGGATCAAAAATATTCGCAGGAGATAATGTACTTTTCTATTTTGAGAAGCAGGCCTCACTGTTAGCGGCAACCGCCCGGGCCGCCGAAGTATCCAAGCTTAAGCGTAAGCTGGGGCTGGCTGATGAGGATGTCGTCCGCATCAACAAGAGGTTTGATGAAGCGCAAGGTATGTTTTAGAATATCTCATTCATGCCTGTATTAATATGTAGATTCTGAGTCGAAGCTCATGCGCTGTTATGTGTATGATTGCAGGCAGTGCTGCTGCGGTCGAGACCCTTAGGGGTGAACTTGCCCAGGCCAAGGACCAGGAAAGGGTGAACAAAGCGGCCACTGATAAAGCGACCAAGGACTTGAAGTCCGAACAGGGTGTCCACCGTCAATACGAGGAGCGGGTGACCGAAGTGGAGCAAGCGCTCAAGGACGCCGCCGGCAAGTGTGAGTCCCTAGAGGAGGAGAGTAAAGCCGAGGCGAACGACCGCACCAAGGCCCTTCAAGAGGCCAAGGAGGCGCGGGTCAAATCCCAAGCAGCGCAGGAAGATCAAGCAAGCCGGACAGATAGCGGCTGGTAAGCCCTTTCTCTTACAGAGTAAATTCGGCAATCAGAAGTATATCTTGCTCACTCAACTGTGGAGTGCTCCAGACGCCTTTGCGGATCTTCCGAAGTGTGCCGCCGACGCCATGCAGTTCTTCCGGGCCTAGGAGGGGCACACGACGAAGAAGCTATTCTGGTCACAGTTCGCGGCGCAGGAGCGCCCAACGCTATTGAATGACTAGATGGCATAGTGGGCCGAGCTACATAGGATGTCCGGATTGTCCATGAGGGACGTCATAGTCCGGCTGCGGCCAGCCGAACCCGTCCCAAGCAGCTATTTTGGCCTGGTGTAGCGACTCGTTGACGCGCTGCCCTGAATTGACGCGGTCAAGCGGTCATCATGTATAGAAGGTGTGCGGCTAGCCTTTGCCCGTGTCAAGATGCACTCGGCAAAAATTAAGGCCGCCGTCGTAGCAGTTGAGCGCCCGCCCGAAGGCAAGGAAAACTACAAGCCGAAGCGCTATTTTGAAGACGTCCTAGAGGGTGCCTGCTTGATAGAGGGCCAGTGCTCAAAGGACATCATGTTCTAGTGAATTTATTCGAACTTCCCAGACGTTGTATTATAAACCAAGGCTTTTGTAATGTATTTGTGCCTTTTATCTTAAAGTGTTTTTCCTCCTGTGCGACCGTTTTTATCCCTGAGAGTTTGCCAGCCGTCGGCTTCAGCTCCACGTAGATACTACGGGGGTGTTCGGGATGGCACATAACCACACTTGACCCAACGTCTTGGTCCGTGAAGGAGGTGTTAGTGCGGCGAACCAGGCAATCGGACTATGCAGCTCTATCACTCTCACTTAGCCATAGGAGTTTGACAATGGGACTGTAAGATAGCCCCTGGTGCGTATGCGGCTATCCAAACTTGCATGCCTTAAGCGCATGACCGGGAAGAGCCAGTCCTTCGTGTAATATGGAAGAAATCACTAGAGATTTAGTAAGTCACCGGATTGCTGACCAGCTCTCGCCGCATTATGACAGTCAGTTTTTGGCTTTCTCTACTGAGGTGCTTGACTGGACGAACCAGAAACACAATCGCAGTAGTTCTCCCTTTACTACCTTAGCCGAACAAGAGGAATGTAAGGTGGTAATGACAGGAGCCGGGCAACCCAACTATTGACGAAAGACATGATTCGGAGCTGATGCATATAATGCCATATTTGGGACGCCGAAGTATACCATAAAAGTGTTCGGACTTCTTTTGTTTGAAAAACATACATGGCCGGATAGAGCCCCTGGCGATTTGAATCGTGCCAAGGTATATACGACAATCTAACGTAAAGAGGGAATATAGATTAGGAAATAAGCCAATACCGAACCGAGTTGGGCGAAACTGTTTCCATTATAGTTTGATTGATACGTCAAAACGTATTTTTACAAAGTATGCGATAGGCATCGAGGTTATTTTACATGCCAAGCACAAGGGAAAGCTGTATACAGGTCCTAAAAAGGAAAAGATGATCTTGAAGATCCTTTGGACGCTCTGCCGCACGTATGCACAACTTTTCGCCTTGGAGTATGATCCTTTGAGAGGATCATCGATCGAGTATGCATAAGGGGCCTGGAAAAGGGCCCTTGGTACCATTTTAAGGTGATGTGGGTTGTAAAGAACCCGAAAAAATAAAAATAAGAAGGGAAAATGAAAGATATGATGGTCCGAATAGGGTCGAGTCGTATTGTGGACTTTATTTTTAGTAGGCCTCCGTCCTTGCCCATGGTATCTTTAGTGCATAATTATGTACGCGCGGTACATATGCCGCTATCAGGTTGGGGCTTTAATGGAGGCTGAATTGCTAATCTAGCTCTGGACGAGCCGGACTGCCATTCTGCAGGGTAGACCGGACTCGTTTGACAGTGTCCGGGGGCTTGACTGCCGATGTAGTATTTGGCTTAACGAGGCCACCCTATACTTCGGTTGTGAGGGCCGCAGTATGCTCCTTAGTACGGAGGGAGCGCTCCATGTTTCCATTGACTGTTATAACACCACGTGGTCCAGGCATCTTGAGCTTTAGATAAGCATAGTGCGGGACTGCATTGAAGCGGGCGAAAGCGGTCCATCCGAGCAGTGCATGATAGCCACTGCAGAAGGGGACAATATCGAAGATCAAGTCTTCGCTTTGGAAGTTATCTGGTGAGCCGAAGATGACTTCCAGCGTTATGGAACCTGTGCAACAGGCCTCTACGCCGGTATCACTCCTTTGAAGGTAGTTTTGGTGGGCTTGATTCTTGACGGATCGATGCCCATTTTGCGGGCAGTGTCCTGATAAAGCAGGTTAAGGCTGCTACCGCCGTCCATAAGGACTCACGTGAGATGGAATCCATCGATAATTGGGTCGAAGACCAATGCTGCCGAACCTCCATGACGGATACTGGTCGGGCGGTCTCTACGATCGAAAGTGATCGGATAGGCTGACCATGGGTTGAATTTTGGGGCGACTGGCTCTATGGCATAGACGTCCCTTAGTGCGCGCTTGCGCTCCCTCTTGGGGATGCGTGTAGCATATATCATATTCACCATTTTTACCTCGGGGGAAATTTCTTTTGCCCTCCTGTGTTCGTTGGGCAAGGCTCTTCGTTGTCGTCCTCGCTGGGCGGCCCTTTCCCCTTATGTTCGTTGTTTTTTTATCAGCCTGTTTAAAGACCCAACAATTTCTATTAGTATGGTTGGCAGGCTTGTCAGGGGTGCCATGAATCTGGCAAGGCTGGTCAAGTATTCTGTCCAAACTGGATGGACCATCTTTGTTTCCTTTGAATGGCTTCTTCCGTTGACCGGGTTTAGAGCCACTGAATCTGGCGTTGACCGCCGTATCTTCAGTATCTTCATTGTTGCTTCGACGCTTGTGTTTGTTGCGCCGTGGCTTGCCGTTGTCGTCTCAGACTTCGGAGGTGCTAGGGTCGCTAGTGCCATTGCTTCTACGAGCTAGCTAGCTATCTTCTCCCGTGCAAAATCGGGTCATGAGTGCGGTGAGGGCTGCCATAGACTTTGGCTTTTCTTGGCCAAGGTGTCGGGCGAGCCACTCGTCACGGACGCTGTGTTTAAAGGCCGCGAGGGCTTCGGCGTCCGGACAATTGACGATTTGGTTCTTTTTAATTAAGAACCTGGTCCAGAGTTTCCGGGCTGACTCTCCGGGTTGCTAGACTATATGACTGAGGTCATCGGCATCTGGAGGCCGGACATAGGTACCTTGGAAGTTGTCTCTAAAGGCATATTCCAAATCTTCCCAGCTACCAATAGAGTTTTCTGGGAGGCTATTTAACCAGTGTCGTGCTGGTCCCTTGAGTTTTAGGGGGAGGTATTTGATGGAATGAAGATCGTCACCGCGAGCCATGTGAATGTGGAGAAGAAAATCTTCGATCCATACTGCGGGATCCGTAGTACCATCGTATGATTCAATGTTCACGAGTTTAAACCCTTCTGGGAACTGGTGCTCCATTACCTCATCACTGAAGCATAAGGGCTGTGCGGCGCCTCTGTATCGGGCGACGTCATGACGCGGTTCGGATGAAGTCTGTATGCAGTTTTCGGCCCGGGTGAGGTTGTGCCTGTCGCGCCAGGCCTGATGGCCGTCTTCCCGCATTGGGGCACGCCCCCTTGATCCGTAGATCGATCTGACTTCCCCTACTCTATTGTCCAGGTCCTTCCGTAGGTCGTAGGTGTATCCTGGAGCTGCCGTCTCTCTGCCTCTATGGTGAGGTTGCGCGGGTTGGTGTTCGGCGTAGATGGCTGCTTTATCTCGTCCACGCGATGGCTAGTCTAGTTCATTAGCATGGTCGTGTCTTGACGGTATGGGCTCGACGGCCTCGTCGTCAAATTGTGGAAGTAGTCGATGCTTCGGATAACTCTTTGCTGGGCGTTGAAGGTCGTACTCTTTGGCAGCCAAGACTTGGGTCCATCTGTTGTTGAGTGTATCCTGTTCGGCTTGGAGTTGTTGCTGCTTCATTTTAAGGTTCTCACAGTGGCGATTAGCTGGCGCTTAAAGCGCTCCTGCTCGAGTGGTTCCTCTCGCACGATGAAGTCTTCATCGCTGAGACTCACATCATCCTCGAAGATTGGTAGATAGTTACTATCCTCCGATTCCTCATTCCCAACTGGATCGTCAGGGTTAACTTGCCCATCGTCCCAATCATCCTGTTCGGATGTTGGCTCGATAGGGGCTTTGGGGTCTTTGGCGTTCTCCGAAGTGTTATTGTCTCTGATGCCAGTATTGTTGTCTTTTTCGTGATGCAATTTTGAGCGGCGCCACTGACGTCGACGCTTTGGAGCTGCTTCAGCAGGCTTATCCTCAACCGGATCCTTCCTGCCGTCGTCGTCATCCTCTTTGGGTGTGTCCAACATATACACATCATATGTGGAGGTGGCCGTCCAATGTCCGGTGACCAGCGGGTCTTGGCCTTATTTGTCTCCGGCATCGTCATCCATGATGTCGATGTCTTCGGAGGCGCAGTCTAGCATGTTGGTTAAATCTTCGACAGTGGCTATGAAGTGGGTGGTGGGTGGGGCGTAAAATTCCCCACTCTCAACCCCTAGTCTGGGCTGGGCGTAGTTCAGAAGTGATTCCTCTATAATGGCGAGGGATCACATTAAGTCCAGAGCCTCGTTTAAGAGCGATGTCTAGACAGGGAAACGAGAGTCCGCGGGGCTGGCCGGGGCGAAGGCCCCCTGGCATGCTGGCTTGGTGCGGACTTCGAGAGTTCGGATCTGGAGTCCGGGGGCGAGTCTGGCCCTTCAGTGATAGGGGGAACCTAGACTGATTCTAAGTTCGTCGTGAACATGATCGCCTCTGGATCCTCAATAATGCAGTTTGCAGCGGAGAGTCCGGTGGGCTCCAAACTCCCATCTTCGGACCTGATGGTTTGCTCCAGATCTAGTGCCAGAGCGGTGGTCGGGGCCGCGAACCCTTCAAAGATCAAGTCTCCTCGGATATCGGCGACATAGTTTAGGTTCCCGAAGCTGATCTGATGACCAGGGGTGTAGCTGTCGATCTGTTCAAGGTGGCCAATCGAGTTGGCACGCAGAACGAAGCCACTGAATACAAAAATTTGGCCGGGAAGGAAAGCTTCCTCAGAAACGGCATCGTTGTAGATGATCGAACGAGCCATCGAGCCTTCTGTTGACGACACAATGGAACTCTCAATGAAAGCACCAATGTCGGTGTCAAAATCGGCCGATCTCGGGTAGGGGGTCCCGAACTGCGCGTCTGAGGATCAAAGGTAATAGGAGACAGGGGACAATGTTTACCTAGGTTCGGGCCCTCTTAATGGAGGTAATACCCTACTTCCTGCTTGATTGACTTTGATGAGTATAGGGGTTACAAAAATTGATCTACCTCGAGATCATAATGGCTAAACCCTAGATGTCTAGCCTATATGATTTGTCTTAGCCTATACGGACTAAACCCTCTGATTTATATAGACATCGGAGGGGCCTAGGGTTGTACAGAGAAATGAAACTTCTTATCCGAACGCCAAGCTTGCTACCCACGGAAAGGAGAGTCCCATCCGGACACGGGGGATGCCTCCTATCTTGTATCTTCACGGCCCATCAATCCGTCCCATGTTACATAACCCGGACGCCCGGGGACCCCCTAATCCAGGACTCCCTCACTCGCACTGAAATCATCGACATTGCCACCATATGGAGCAGAGAAAACATCTCCGGAACTGTAGCATGCACCGGCCGATGCAACCATTCTCCTCTTCAAGATTTCTCTCCTTGCCATATCATGCCATGTTTTGGTGAGATCGTCCATGTCATTACGGTTCATTGACATGATCTTGTTCTCTTCGACGAGCAACTTGGACATGGCTTTATTTTCAGCAGCGCATGCTCTTCTTTCCTCAATGGAAGCTTTGTGCAGCCCCTCTTCCTTGAGCAATTGCCACTTTTCTTGCTTCTCCTTTGCCTTCTCTTGGCCAACTCTTTCTTGATCTCCAACTACTTCAACAACATCAACTCATTTGATTGCACCATGGCATCAATCTTCTCCCTCAAACTCGATGCTTCTTGCTCTCTCTTTTTTTTCTCCTTAGTCTTCTTGTCGCCATCGGGCTTGTGCAAATTTCTTGGGCCATCGTCATCCTCATCTTCATCCATGTTTGTAAGTGAGCCTCTCTTTGGTGGGGATTCTTTGTTGATGAACTTCCACTTCTCGCACTTTTGGAGAAACTCCCAACAATGCTCTAGTTTGAAGAATTTGCCTTCCGAAGCTTCCATGTCTTTGTATCTATGTTGGGCAATCTTGTCCTACACAATGTGAACAAAGTGAAATGATGCAAATATGATAATGGACAACTTGAACAAAGGCAAAACAAGCTCACATAGTCGGATTCCACGGTTCCACTTGGAGGTGCATTGCGTACTTGCTCCAAGCAAGCTGCCCAACGACTGCACATAGGCTTGATCACCTCCCAACGCCCTTGAAGCGACCAAAATGTGCGTGGAGTCCTATTGGGGTACTTTGCCATCATGCAGAAGTATTGATCTTCGATCCTTTGCCAATACCTCTTGGCGGTTTGAGAAGTACCCGTGCATGCATCAAGAGACACCGCACTCCACGCATTGATCAAAACTTGATCTTCCAAGATCGTGTAGTTCTTCGATCTTTGGCTTTTCCTGGTTTTTGTTTGCGATTGCTCATACGCTTCCGCTTCGATCTCCTCCAATTCTTCATCACAACCATGATCATCCACGCCACCCTCCGTTTCATTGTAGTCGAATGCCGCGAACGGGGCTTGATCAATGTCAACGGCGTTGGTGTCCAACAAGTTCACGAACTCGGTAGTTGCATTGTTCAAACCACCGCTATAGTGAACGACAACAAGTCACGAGCTATCGCAAAATGGCATAAAGCAAACAAAAAATGCAATTGAACGGCATCTCATACCTTCCGGCCATTTCATCAAACACCTCGCTTGCGGTGGGAGCAGCACCGTTGTGCGGCATCGCCGGGGAGCCTCTTTCTGGGGCGAAGGGAGTGGATGAAGGAGCTGGCTTCTTTGTAGCTGGAATCTTCTCCCGCTTTACGCCGGAGACCTTGCTGACCTTCTCCGCTGCTGGCCGGGATCGCGCAGCGGCGTTGGCGCCCAAAGCGCGGACCTTCGCAGCGGGGGCCACCGGATTCCCGCCCTGCACGACCACGTTGCCCTACCGCTTGTGGGCAGGCGCGACGTTAACTTGGGCGACAACGGGGCCAACATGGCCGCCGACGAGATCCTCCCGAGGGGAGGGAGCGTGCGTGACCTCGACGGTGACGGGGGACAGCCTGGAGTCATCCATGGCGGTGAAGGACGGCTGGGGAAGATGCACCAGAGCATGCGGTAGCGGGGCAATGGTGGCGGAGGGTGGGGGGAGCGGGAACGGGCGCACGGAAATGTCCCTCCCGCCAAATCTCACTGTGGATAGGGGCTGAACTCGGGTCGTCCTCCTAGCCCGTGAATCTAGAGGTTGGGGGATATGTTTTGCCGCGCCCCGCAAAAATATTTGCGGGCCGGGGCGTGATGCGGGGTCTGATCGGGATGGTTTTCCCGCCCTAACCCGCACTTTGGCGGTTATTTTGCGGGCCGGCGAGAGACGCGGGGTCTGCTAGAGTTACTCTTACTGGGGCATTAAAATCCATAGGAGCGCCCGTCCTCGCATGCTTACGTTATCTCCACGCGTTCGTTCGTATCAGGATCGAAGCACCTAGCCGTACTAAGGCCCTGGTTGTATTCCCTCCACTCCGTTTCAATATTGCTGACTTCCTGGAGTCGTGAAGTACGGTTTTAGCCGCTCCCCGAAAATCGCTTCGGGAGCGCAGCCGAGGGAACGAAGAGGAGCGGAACACGACCTAAGAGCATGTCTAGTACAACCCTCAAACCCTCAAACCCTCACTAGCGTTTTAAGGATCCAAAAATGGTCTTTTTGTGCATTTTTACAGGCTGAAAAACAGGGCCAAAGATTAGAACTCTCAAACCAAGCCCTTATAACAGAATATTCCCCATGAACGACGTTGTCGTTGCGGGCATACCGTCGAGCACCTCGTGCACGACGGGCGGAGGGCGAAGTGCGGGGCAGGCGCGGGTGGAGGGCAGCGGCCGGGGGGTGGGAGGCGGAGGCGGAGGGCGCGGGGGCAGGAGGGCGAAGGGCGGGGCAGGCGCGGGTGGAGGGCAGCGGCCGGGGGGTGAGAGGCGGAGGCGGAGGGCGCGGGGGCAGGAGGCGGAGGGAGCGGTAGTGGGCACGGGCCGGAGGGCGGTGGCGGCGGGTCGAGGCGGAGGGCGCGGAGGTGGAGGGGCGCGGGAGGAGGAGAGGCTGGAGGGCGGGAGGCGGAGGCGGCGGGCGGGCGTGCGGGAGTAGAAACCGGCGGGACGGCGGGCGGCACGGGCGGCGGGACGGATGGCGACGGCCGGGGGCGGGGCGAGCGCGGCCGCGACCGGGAGGAGGTGGAGGAGAGGCCGGTGGCTGGGGGCGAGGCGGGCGCGGGAGGTTGACGGGGCGGCCGACGGCGGTGGGGGCGACTAGCAGCGGCGGACGCGGGCGTGGGCGCGGGAGTTGGAAGGATTCCCCCCCCCCCCCCCCCCCCCACGCGAGGATAACCACCAAATGAGGGTTAGGGTAGGTTTTGCTTCCCAACCCTTACTTTTCAGGGTTGGGAGAGGATTTGAGGGTTGGACCCTTAATTTTTTTTAGGGTTTAAGTGTTAAGGGATTTTAGTCTACGCGATTTTTTTCTCATAAATTATAAAAAATCAGTTATTTATAAGGGTTTGGGATTTGAGGACTCTGCTAGAAATGCTCTAAGTGAGGTGTCCGGCGCGTATGGTCAGTATTGGGCCTGAATAATAAAAAAGCGTGTTGGCCCTATAGCGCACATGGCGCCGTTTGGATAGAACGGTAGAAACTGTCAGCCCACATCCTGACCGACTGCACAAGGACAGACCTCCATCATGAGCCGTTTTCAAAACTCAAACAAACCTTTTTTCCGTTGCCCAGCACATAGAAGGTGACCTGCGCGCAAGACCAGTTATTTCCATCAGGAAATAAATAGGAAACACGATTGATTAAGGCCAACTTCAACGGCCAACTTCAACCCACGATCTCAAATAGTCTGGCCCATTCGTTCGGGGATAAACAGACACAAAACACAGTGCAACACGCGAGAGTAAACGGACAAACATTCGTTTTTCACCTGCTTTTGACTCATACCTGGCCCAAATTTGAGCCGCGTTTGCATCAAAACAGACACATGCGGCCGGGCAGGATGCCCTTGTCCTCCCCTGGATAGCACATCGGTGACGCACGCCTCTTGTTTATCTCCTTCCCCTCCCGCCGCCCCCATTACCGCCACCCCCGCATAGACGCCACCGCCCATTTTCCTGGCGCGCCCCCTATCCAGCCCGCCCGCCCCCAAGTACGACCATCGGATTTGTGCCTCTCTCGCCCGGCCGTAGGCGGCCACCAGCTAAATCTTCGGCTGTGGGATTTGGCGTGTCCGGCCACCAAATTTGCCGCATCCGGGTCGCCGACGACCGCGACTTGGCAGTTGGCATGGATTGGCCGGGTACCGCAGCGCACAGCCAAGGAACGCCTCCACGGCGCATGCCGGCACTGACTCCGCCTCTAGGCTATCCGATCTATCTCTTCCTGTTGGGCAAGGGATTTGATAGCTAGAAAAACAAGCGGCGGATTCGATTCTTTCTTTGATAGCAGAAGCGGTTCATCGGCAAAGACGAGCCTGACCGTCGCCCGGGCTCGGTGCTGGCCAAGCGGCTCGCCTGCTCACTACGACCGGTCATAAGTGCGATGACTGCCCGCGGAATGTCGTGTGCCGCGTTCCTACTACGTCGGAACATCCCGGATGGGTGTTTTTCAAGTGCAAAAATAATGGGTGTATGCTTCTTTTGATTCGGATGTTCACCGGATTTAGCGCAATTTTTGCAGCTCATTGTTTGTCAAATTTGTGTGTAGGATGAATGCAAGTTTTGCTATTGGAAAAAAGAATATATCAATCTATTGATAGAATGAAATTTGATAGAGGCTCGAGCACTCCTTGCTAGAATAGAGACTACATATGAGATTAGGTGTGAAACAACATCTACTTCTTTAGAACCAAAGAAAAAAGAAGCGTGCAAGCTCGAGAAGCCACGGATCAACAATTAAGACATAGAAAAGATATTAATCCAACCAGTGAAAGCAGTTGCGGAAGTTGGATATCTTTTAAAATGTCTAATTGTGGTTCTTGTTATCTTTGGTCTTACTCTCTCCGTCCTAAAATAAATGATTCAACTTTATATTAGTTTTAGTACAAAATTAGTACAAACTTGAGTCACTTACTTTGGGACGGAGGAAGTACTATTCTAGCGAAGAATTGGTGAATTTTGTGCACAATGTATCAAAATGTTGTTCATGAAATGAAATCAATGTGTTGTCAGTGGTCAAAATGTGCACACAGAGGCACCGGCTGGCCGTGATGGACCAGATGTGTCCGTGCGTGCACGACGAGCGCATCCAGAAAAACAGTTGGACATCGCCCTATTGCCCTACCTAAATAGACAAGATCCGAATAAAATGGACGTCTATTTAAGGTCATGTGTTGGAGCTGGCACAAGCAGAATGACGATTCAGAGAATTGAACAAGCCTCATTGACAATCATCATTTTTCCTAATACGATCACCACACCATTTATCAGGGGTGGCTTATTTTACGGGTGACACAGGATCACCACATCGACCCAATATTTTTTGAAGTAGCACTGACCCATTATATATTCATCCACATTTGCTCTCCGGATTAAACCCTAGCCACTCCACTCCCCTTTGCTTCGCTCCGTCTCCAAGCTCCCCTCCGGTGAACTCCGACCTTCTACGTCATGGCGTCCCATGGATCCGAGTCCTCTGTCACCCGATCTATGGACTGGGAGCTCATCCCATGTGGGCATACGGAGAGATGGTTGTCCGCATTGCAGCCCGCGCACCCGCAAGGTGAGCGTCCGACAACGGTCGGACTCGATCAGTTGCGAATCCATAACGTCCCCCCAAATGGCGCTTGGATCCAACGCGATTTGCGTCGCCATTGCCTCATCGGAGGCGGTGCGGTCCGTCTGGTGTTCGAGCGTCGTGGCAGAGATGCAACCCCTTCATTGCCGCAGCGAGGTGGAGGTGAACACTCACAACACGTAGGACGCAAATATGGCAAGCCATGCCCACTGTGGGAAGCAGAGGGCTTGAGAGACCACGTCAGCTCTCGAAGCAGACGTCAGCGAGGCGGGGTCACACTCTCCAGCACCCGCCCGGGTCGCCTCCATCCGTAGGGCCACAACTGCATCGTGGTAGACGTGTTGGGCTCCGACCATGACGATGTCGACCTCACATCGACTGGCGACTCATAGGCCATATGCTCATATTAGAAAGATTAGGGCATGTGGGATGGTGACGCCGCGAGTCCCGTGAGTTGGTGCATGTCCCATGTCTTACTCTACCTCGTTAGCAATCACACCTTCACTCTGAGGGGCGCAACGGGCATGGATACGACAGAGCCGTATGAGTATCCGGTTGTGAAAACGATAACCTGAGGTGTGACTGGTCACTGTCCACAAACGGATCTAGGCACATCCACGGATCGTTTGATGGTCCAGATTTGATGTATTCGGTTGTATATGCTCTTAGACGCAAAACTAGAAATAGAGCTAAGAGCATCTCGAACATACATGCACACTATCCGTCAATGAGGTAATTCATGTAAACATGGTGGGATTCATTTAAATGTACATAAGTTCGACACATTTTACATAAATCAGACAATATTCCGTGTGTAAACATAAAAAAACTAAACTAGGTTGTAGCATACAGTGACCTCGTATGTGCGATAAGGCTGGCCGACGACACCTCCATCGCCACTGGTGTCATCGCCGTCGGAGTGATCTTTGCAATGATAGTAGGGCACGGGGGAGCGACAGCTCTGCTCGACCACCGCCTGTCGCCCCCAGAGGATCTGCTCCGCTTCCTACTGTGTCGTGTAGAGGGCGGCCATGGATAATGCCAACCCTGGCTGGGAGCCTTAGCCATGCCCCTGCTTCCGCTGGCGGCAACGTCAGTCCTACTGAGAGACCACTCCTCGTCGATCTTCACGAGCTCCCTGTCGAGGCGGCGTAGGCGCCACGTGACCGTCTCCGCTTTGGGCAGCGACAGGTCGCGGGCCTAGGCCTCTTCGAGGTCGGTGTCTGCACAGAACCAAGTCGCTCCTCATTGGACTTCGCGAAACGTTGCCATGTGACCTTCACACACACACACACACACACACACACACACACACACACACACACACACACACACACACACACACACACACACACACACACTTTAGCTATGTTCAATGAATTTTTTTCCTGAATTTTCCATGCAACACACATCTTTTCAGCATTTTGCCATGACAAATAGAGCAAATTTTGGAAAATTTGCCGTGTCATTTTTGTATTATCTTTTTCATATTTTTGCCATCATGCGTACTATCCTAAGTTAGCTATGTTATACAGCATGTTTTAACATGGTCCTTTTTGTTGCATTTAAGGAAAATGTAGGTGCATTTCTATTTTGCATCATGGAAAATTCAAGAATGATTGATCTAGTGACATGACATTTTTTTTGCCATATCACTAATACAATTTTCTTACACTTCCCTACACATATTCATCCTTTTATTGTCTGAATTTGCCATGCAACTAGACATCTTTAAATTGATTTTTGCCATGTCGAAATACAAAATTTCCTACATATTCCTACATATAGACATCTATAATTTTCTAATTTTCTATGTGATAAATTAAGATTTTTCCAACAAGTTTTCATGAGATTATTACAGGTTTCCCAACAATTTGTCATGTTTTATATAACAAATAAAAATCCTTTACAAGTATAAACCTTTTTTATAAGTTTCCCATGATCTATAGAACATTTTCTTCCAAAGTTGCCGTCGTTGATGGTAAAATTTAATTGTACATGTTTTCTTGTGCTAACACCATGTCAATTTTATCCTGTGTATGCTTTCTATGTATTGTACCACCACAAATTTATTGAATGTGCCATGGCAAATCTATTGACTATACCATAGCAAATTGTAGTTCTGTATGTAGCATGGCAATTTCATATTACATATAGGTGGATTTTTTTCATTGTGTCATGGCAATTTTTACTCTGTTTATTAGTTTATAATCATGTACTTGAAATATTGAACGATGACAAATTTTCATATTTGGGTATATTTCAATCGTGATAATGACAAACTCGCATTTTGAGAAGTTCATCATCGACTAAGTTTCTAAATATATATTTTTTGGCAAATAACACATATTTTGCTAGTCGCATCAAAGACCTACAAATCCGAACCAGACTTATAAATCTGGATGGAGGGACTATCACTTGCAAGGAAGATAAATATCTCATTACAAATTGACAAGCGGATTATCTTTCTGCAAAGTAAACTTTCACTTGTTTATTTTTTATTTTACAGAAAAACATAAATATATCATCGACTATTCTGAAAATATTTTAGATTTTTTGGATGGTTGATGTGAGAGACGCAACAATCGGGGTTTTTATGTCAGTTTTGAACTGAAAAATCAAAGTTTTCAGCTATTTTATACTATTAAACAGGAATCTACGGTGATGATGTGTTGTATTTCCACCTCTGAAACGTGTCTTCCAAAAAAAGTCGTCGCTAAAATGTGGGCTATTGAATCGGCGCTCTCCTGTCTCCCATTCTCCCTTCAAGCCTTTTGTGTCTTTCTCCAGGAAAACTACGCTGATCTGCATATCTACTACCGCCACATACATGTACTGAAAACATTCAGATTAAGCTCAAGTTCCACCAATCACTCTTTTTCCTAAAAGCCAAAACGATCTGCTGTTTTAGACTGCTTGCTATAGACAGAGGGGCAATATAAAGCTTCGTTTAGTTTAGGCACTTGTAGGTAGCATGGGAATCTAGGAAGTGTCCCTATTTTACACTACACTTGCTTTTTTTCAGAATTTCACTACACTTGATTAGCAAGATTGCCCCTCTACACTTTCTCCATCGAGCGGGTAGATTGCTGCACAAAAGCATCAGAGGGGCAAGAATGTGCAGCAAACCAAAAGTCCTGAATAACGTAGGAAATTTCATTTTGTTATAATCCTCTAGCGCTTTGGATCAAGATCGACTTAGGTTTACTCTTCAGATAGTTCGTGATGGGAAGTCACTCGCTTGGTGCCGGAACGTATGCACGTTCTACTGTCATCGTGCAGTCATATTAAACGGCACCATCACTGTATACTACTGTTGGACGTTGCGTATCTTTCCCTGTTTCCTATGCCTGCACTTAATACACCTACCAATGCCTGATTGTTCAATTGGTCCACCTAGCAGGAGCAAGCGAGCTCGTCCACTCTCCTGGTAATGTTTTGCAAGTACCAGCAGATGGGCATCATATATTCAAAATTCTGGAGATTGAGCTAGGGATGATGTATGACAATCTATACACCAAGGCAAGGGTGGTTCGAACATGGCTTGGGGTTGTATTCCAATGTCTCACTCACATTTCACTGGTAGTTGCTTTTGTGCTCTTCATTGTGGGTAACAAGCAATGGGGATTGTGACCCTAGCTCAACTGGTTGGGGGAGTGGATGTACAAACCCAACACCTGGGTTCAAATCCTCACAAAGGTGAATTTAGGTTCCTATTTATATTTATTCTTGAAGACCAAGTTTTTCTGGTACTCACGCCTTTACTGAGGACTAGGCTCAGTGCATAACCGAGATTAAAAATTCTAGTGCTCATACTTAAAAAAGACGGTATGCATCCCTAGTTGGCACATTAGGTCGGGGAAGTGAAATTCTCTCCCAGTTTTAAAAGAATGCACAGGTTGAGCACCTATGCTCTACCAGATTTGACCACCTGCCGCTCTTGTTGCAATTTTGCAGGAAACTTGAATACAGGAAAAAGAGAGAGTTTCGGTACAAGACACTCTGGGAAAGGGAAGCATCCTTGCAAGCAACGTGGAGCACTGCCTGAAGAGAGCAGGTTCTGCAAACAGCCTACAGGAGATTCAGAACAAGATTCGAAATATGCAGAAGGAGTTGGGAAAATTGAGCTCCATTAAAGTCAGGAGCGTCACCGAACGGATTAGGAAGCTACGCAAGCGACTGCAGTCCCTGATGCGTAAACCAATGTGTGCAGCAATAGATAATGAAATAAAAAAGGTCTCTGTTGAACTAGATGATCTGCTGCTTCTGGAGGAGACCCTATGGAGACTAAGATCCCGGTCAACCTACATAAGAGAGGGGGATAGGAATACAGAGTAGTTTCATCACCAGGCTACTTGGAGAAGAAAGCAAAATACCATTCTGAAGTTAAAAAACGACCAAGGACAGTGGGTGGAGGGGAAAGAGGACCTCCAACACCCCTCTACAAATTTCTTCAAGGCACTATTCACAGAGGACAGAGAGGTAGCAGCACAAGAACTTTTGGGCGTGTTTACACAGCTAGCCAACCAAGATATGAATAGGGAACTTGAAAAGGACTTCATGGAAAAGGAGATTAGCGACACTGAGAGCAGTCCAGTCTTTTCTCAGAGAAGGCACGATGCCAGAAGGTCTAAATGACAGTCATATATAGTCCTGATTCCTAAAGGAAGCGACCCAGAATGCTTGAAAGACTTCAGACTAATAAGCTTATGTAACGTGATCTATAAGGTGATAGCTAAGTGCCTTGTTAACCGATTGAGACCTCTGTTGGATGACCTCATATCGGAGACTCAAAGTGCTTTCATCCCGGGTCGAATGATCACAGATAATGCACTGATCGCATTTGAATGTTTTCACAAAATTTAGCACAACAAGAATCCAAAGAACACCCATTGTGCTTACAAGCTGGACCTGGCAAAAGCATATGATAGGGTGGATTTGAATTTCCTGGAAGGGGCCCTTGAGAAATATGGGTTCAGTAAAAAGTGGATAGCATGGGTCATGTTGTGTGTACGATCTGTGCGATATTCAGTAAAATTAAGCAAGGAAGTGTTGGAAAGCTTCAGTCCATCAAGAGGGCTACGACAAGGAGACCCCCTAAGTCCTTACCTATTTCTGTTCATAGCCGAGGGCTTGTCACGGCTGCTCCACAAGGAAGTCAATGAAGGAAGAATCATGCCAGTTAAGGTTGCCAGAGGGAGCCCCGGTATATCAAACTTGTTATTTGCATATGACAGTTTGCTTTTCTTTAATGCATCAATTGAACAGGCCGAGAGGATCAAGGAAACTCTCAATATTTTCCAAAGAGGAACGGGACAGCTATTGAGTGCTAGCAAATGCTCCCTACTCTTCTCTGAAAGATGCCCAACTGCTACCCAAACTGGAATACGATAGGTGTTAGAGGTGGAGACCTCTACTTTTGAAAGCAAGTACCTCGGCCTTCCCACTCCTCAAGGTAAGATGAAGAATGATAACTTCCAACCAATTATGGAGAGATTCGCAAAGAGATGCAATAAATTATGGAGAGATTCGTAAAGAGATGCAATAATTGGTCGGGAAGGCACATGTCCTTTGTTGCTAAGGAAGTACTTGTTAAGGTTGAACTCCAAGCCTTGCCCACCATCAGCATGGGAGTTTTTAAACTGTCAATGGGCTTCTGTGAGAATTATGAGAGGCTAATCAGAGAATTCTGGTGGGGGAGGAGGATGGCAACCGGAAAGTACACTCGGTGGCATGGGACAAAATGACAAAACCAAAGAGACGAGGGGGAATTGGGTTCAGAGATATGCACTTGTTCAACCAAGCCCTCTTGGCTAGGCAAAGCTGGAGGCTAATCCAGCAACCGGATAGCTTGTGCGCGAGGGCTCTGAAGTCAAAATACTACCCGAATGGAAATCTCCTCGACACGGTCTTTGCGACAGACGCGTCTCTGTCTTGGAGGGGTATTGAATTTGGCCTTGATGTGGGATCGAAAGTATGTCTAGAGGGGAGGGGGTGATTAGACTACTTGACCAAATAAAAACTTAACCTTTTCCCAATTTTAGTTCTTGGCAGATTTTAGCTATTTTAGGACAAGTCAAGCAATCATCACACAATTCAAGCAAGCATGCAAAGAGTATATTGGCAGCGGAAAGTAAAGCATGCAACTTGCAAGAATGTAAAGGGAAGGGTTTGGAGAATTCAAACGCAATTGGAGACACGGATGTTTTCCCGTGGTTCAGATAGGTGGTGCTATCCTACATCCACGTTGATGGAGACTTCAACCCACGAAGGATAACGGTTGCGCGAGTCCACGGAGGGCTCCACCCACAAAGGGTCACAAAATCATCTGTGAAGGTCAGAAAATAATGATACCCGCTGCAAGCCTTAAATATTCATCGGACCACATACATCAGTATGTATGATTTCCAACAAATCTGTTGCTTGCTCCATTGTTCCGGAGAACGGCGTTTTAGTCATCTTGCCCAAAAGGCATGGTTCGCAATCATCAAGTGATTCATAATCAAGTGATTCCGAAAGCCCATCAGCATGGAGTTTCTTCATGCGCTTTATACCAATATGACCTAAACGGCAGTGCCACAAATAAGTTGCATTATCATTATTAACTTTGCATCTTTTGGTTTCAATATTATGAATATGTGTATCACTACGATCGAGATCCAACGAACTTGTTTCATTGGGTGTATGACCATCGAAGGTTTTATTCATGTAAACAGAACAACAATTATTCTCTGATTTTAATGAATAACCGTATTGCAATAAACATGATCAAATCATATTCATGCTCAACGCAAAAACCAAATAACACTTATTTAAGTTCAACACTAATCCCGAAAGTATAGGGGAGTGTGCGATGATGATCATATCAATCTTGGAACTATTTCCAACACATATCGTCACTTCACCCTTAACTAGTCTCTGTTTATTCTGCAACTCCTGTTTCGAGTTACTACTCTTAGCAACTGAACCAATATCAAATACGGAGGGGTTGCTATAAACACTAGTAAAGCACACATCAATAACATGTATATCAAATATACTTTTGTTCACTTTGCCATCCTTCTTATCCGCCAAATACTTGGGGTAGTTCCGCTTCCAGTGACCAGTCCCTTTGCAGTAGAAGCACTTAGTCTCAGGCTTAGGATCAGACTTGGGCTTCTTCACTTGAGCAGCAACTTGCTTGCCGTTCTTCTTGAAGTTCCCCTTCTTCCCTTTGCCCTTTTCTTGAAACTAGTGGTCTTGTCAACCATCAACACTTGATGTTTTTCTTGATTTCTACCTTCGTTGATTTCAGCATCACGAAGAGCTTGGGAGTTGTTTCCGTTATCCCTTGCATATTATAGTTCATCACGAAGTTCTACTAACTTGGTGATGGTGACTAGAGAATTCTGTCAATCACTATCTTATCTGGAAGATTAACTCCCACTTGATTCAAGCGATTGTAGTACCCAGACAATCTGAGCACATGCTCACTAGTTGAGCGATTCTCCTCCATCTTTTAGCTATAGAACTTGTTGGAGACTTCATATCTCTCAACTCGGGTAGTTGCTCGAAATATTAACTTCAACTCCTGGAACATCTCATATGGTCCATGACGTTCAAAACGTCTTTGAAGTCCCGATTCTAAGCCATTAAGCATGGTGTACTAAACTATCAAGTACTCATCATATTGAGCTAGCCAAACATTCATAATGCCTGCATCTGCTCCTGCAATAGGTCTGTCACCTAGCGGTGCATCAAGAACATAATTCTTCTGTGCAACAATGAGGATAAACCTCAGATCACGGATCCAATCCGCATCATTGCTACTAACATCTTTCAACACAATTTTCTCTAGGAACATATCAAAAATAAACACAGGGAAGCAACAACGCGAGCTATTGATCTACAACATAATTTGCAAAATACTACCAGGACTAAGTTCATGATAAATTTAAGTTCAATTTAATCATATTACTTAAGAACTCTCACTTAGATAGACATCCCTCTAATCCTCTAAGTGATCACATGATCCAAATCAACTAAACCATAACCGATCATCACGTGAGATGGAGTAGTTTTCAATGGTGAACATCGTCATGTTGATCATATCTACTATATGATTCACGCTCGACCTTTCGGTCTCTGTGTTCCGAGGCCATATCTGCATATGCTAGGCTCTTCAAGTTTAACCTGAGTATTCCGCGTGTGCAACTATTTTGCACCCGTTGTATTTGGACGTAGAGCTTATCACACCCGATCATCACGTGGTGTCTGGGCACGACGAACTTTGGCAACGGTGCATACTCAGGGAGAACACTTCTTGATAATTTAGTGAGAGATCATCTTATAATGCTACCGTCAATCAAAGCAAGATAAGATGCATAAAAAGATAAACATCACATGCAATCAATATAAGTGATATGATATGGCCATCATCATCTTGTGCTTGTGATCTCCATCTCCGAAGCACCGTCATGATCACCATCGTCACCGGCGCGACACCTTGATCTCCATCGTAGCATCGTTGTCGTCTCGCCAATCTTATGCTTCCACGACTATCACTACCGCTTAGTAATAAAGTAAAGCATTACATCGCGATTGCATTGCATACAATAAAGCGACAACCATATGGCTCCTGCCAGTTGCCGATAACTCGGTTACAAAATATGATCATCTCATACAATAAAATTTAGCATCATGCCTTGACCATATCACATCACAACATGCCCTGCAAAAACAAGTTAGACGTCCTCTACTTTGTTGTTGCAAGTTTTACGTGGCTGCTACGGGCTTAAGCAAGAACTCATCTCACCTACGCATCAAAACCACAACGATAGTTTGTCAAATAGACTCCGTTTTAACCTTCTCAAGGACCGGGCGTAGCCACACTCGGTTCAACTAAAGTTGGAGAGACAGTCGCCCGCAAGCCATCTATGTGCAAAGCACGTCGAGGGAACCGGTCTCGCGTAAGCGTACGCGTAAGGTTGGTCCGGGTCGTCTCGTCCAACAATACCGCCAAACCAAAGTATGACATGCTGATAGGCAGTATGACTTGTATCGCCCACAACTTACTTGTGTTCTACTCGTGCAAATAACATCAAACCATAAAACCTAGGCTCTGATACCACTGTTGGGGAACGTAGTAATTTCAAAAATTTTCCTACGCACACGCAAGATCATGGTGATGCATAGCAACGAGAGGGGAGAGTGTTGTCTACGTACCAATGCAGACCGACTGTGGAAGCGATCACACAACTTAGAGGAAGTAATCGTACGTCTTCCCGATCCGACCGATCCAAGCACCGTTACTCCGGCACCTCCGAGTTCTTAGCACACGTTCAGCTCGATGACGATCCTCGGGCTCCGATCCAGCAAAGCGTCGAGGAAGAGTTCCGTCAGCACGACGGCGTGGTGACGATCTTGATGTACTACCGACGCAGGGCTTCGCCTAAGCACTACAACGGTATGATCGAGGTGGAATTTGGTGGCAGGGGGCACCGCACACGGCTAAGGAACGATCTCAAGGATCAACTTGTGTGTCTATGGGGTGCCCCCTGCCCCTGTATATAAAGGATGGAGGAGGAGGAGGCCGGCCAAGGCAAAGGTGTGGCCAGGATAGGGAGTCCTACTAGGACTCCAAGTCCTAGTAGGAGTCCACCAAAAGGGGAGGAAGGGAGAAGGAATAGGAGGAGAAGGAGAGGTGGCCGGACCCCTTTTCCCTAGTCCAATTCGGACCAAAGGGGAGGGGGGGGCGCAGCAGCCTTTTCCTCTTCCCACTAAAGCCCATCAAGGCCCATTACTTCTCCCGTAACTACCCGGTACTCCGAAAAATACCCGAATCACTCGGAACCTTTCCGATGTCCGAATATAGTCGTCCAATATATCGATCTTTACGTCTCGACCATTTCGAGACTCCTCGTCATGTCCCCGATCTCATCCGGGACTCCGAACTCCTTCGGTACATCAATACTCATAAACTCATAATATAACTGTCATCGAAACCTTAAGCGTGCGGACCCTACGGTTCGAGGACAATGTAGACATGACCGAGACACGTCTCCAGTCAATAACCAATAGCGGGACCTGGATGCCCATATTGGCTCCTACATATTCTACGAAGATCTTTATCGGTCAGACCGCATAACAACATACGTTGTTCCCTTTGTCATCGGTATGTTACTTGCCCGAGATTCGATCGTTGGTATCCAATACCTAGTTCAATCTCGTTACCGGCAAGTCTCTTTACTCGTTCCGTAATACAACATCCCGCAACTAACTCATTAGTTGCAATGCTTGCAAGGCTTTAAGTGATGTGCATTACCGAGAGGGCCCAGAGATACCTCTCCGACAATCGGAGTGACAAATCCTAATCTCGAAATACGCCAACCCAACATCTACCTTTGGAGACACCTGTAGTAGTCCTTTATAATCACCCAGTTACGTTGTGACGTTTGGTAGTACCCAAAGTGTTCCTCCGGTAAACGGGAGTTGCATAATCTCATAGTCATAGGAACATGTATAAGTCATGAAGAAAGCAATAGCAACATACTAAACGATCGGGTGCTAAGCTAATGGAATGGGTCATGTCAATCAGATCATTCAACTAATGATGTGACCTCGTTAATCAAATAACAACTCTTTGTTTATGGTTAGGAAACTTAACCATCCTTGATTAACGAGCTAGTCTAGTAGAGGCATACTAGTGACACTCTGTTTGTCTATGTATTCACACATGTATTATGTTTCTGGTTAATACAATTCTAGCATGAATAATAAACATTTATCATGATATAAGGAAATAAATAATAACTTTATTGTTGCCTCTAGGGCATATTTCCTTCAGTAGCAACCTTGTCTATCCCACCATGGCCATCGCCCACGAAGGACTTGCCTCACTAGCGGTAGATCTTCACGAAGTAGGCGATCTCCTTGCCCTTACAAACTCCTTGGTTCAACTCCACAATCTTATCGGAGGCTCCCAAGTGACACCTAGCCAATCTAGGAGACACCACTCTCCAAGAAGTAACAAATGGTGTGTTGATGATGAACTCCTTGCTCTTGTGCTTCAAATGATAGTCTTCCCAACACTCAACTCTCTCTCATAGGATTTGGATCTGGTGGAAAGAAGGTTTGAGTGGAAAGCAACTTGGGGAAGGCTAGAGATCAAGCTTCATATGGTAGGAATGGAATATCTTGGTCTCAACACATGAGTAGGTGATTCTCTCTCAGAACATATGAGTTGGAAGTGTATATGTGTTTTGATGGCTCTCTCCACGAATGAAGAGGAGGTGGAGGGGTATATATAGCCTCCACACAAAATCCAACCATTACACACAATTTACCAATCTCGGTGGGACCGAATCAACAAACTCGGTCGGACCGAAAAGGTAAACCTAGTGACCGTTAGAGATTTTCGGTGGGACTGACATGCAACTCGGTAGGACCGATATGGTTAGGGTTTGGGCATAACGTAATCTCGGTGAGACCGATTACACAAACTCAATGAGACCGATTTTGGTAATTAGCTAACCAGAGAGTTGGTCAGGCAAACTCGGTGGGACCGATTTGCTCTTTCGATGAGACCGAAAAGTTACAAAAGGGAAATAGAGAGTTTACATTGCAATCTCGGTGGGACCGATCCGCTCTTTCGATGAGAATGAAAAGTTACGAAAGGGAAACAGAGAGTTTGCAATCCCATCTCGGTGAGACCGAGATCCCTATCGGTAGAACCGAATTGCTAGGGTTTGGCAGTGGCTTATGACAAGTGAAACTCGGTGGCGCCGGATAGAAAGAATCGGTAGGACCGAGTTTGGCTTAGGGTGTAGGTCAAATGTGGATATGGGAAAGTAGTTGAGGGTTTTTGGTGCATATCACTAAGCACATGAAGCAAGAGGCTCATTAAGCAACACCTCATCCCTCCTTGATAGTATTGGCTTTTCCTAAATACTCAATGTGATCTTGGATCACTAAAATATAAAATGAAGAGTCTTGAGCTTTTGAGCTTGAGCCAATCCTTTGTCCTTAGCATTTTGAGGGTTCCACTTTCACATCCATGCCATGCCAATCATTGAGCTTTCCTGAAATAATCATCTTGGAATAGCATTAGCTCAATGAGCTATATGTTGTTATGAATTACCAAAACCACCTAGGGATAGTTGCACTTTCAATCTCCCCCTTTTTGGTAATTGATGACAACATATAGATCAAAGCTTCGACAAATGATAATAGGCATGAAATATATCGTCGCCTTGAGAAGTATGTGATAAGTAAGAGCTCCCCCTAAATTTGTGCATATTTAAGATTTTCTTTGGACTACAAATGCACAAAGAGTTAGAGTCATGGGTTACTCTTCCATGTCACATACATCTTGGTGGAGCGCTTAAAATGATAAGAATGAAATACATGCACCCATCACCAAGAATAGTGAATGATCACATAAGATAGATAGGATAATAGCATTAAGCAAGCATTAAGTGTAGCTTATGATCAAACACATGATCATCAATGTCTCATAGATAATGACATAGTAACATAGTACTCAATCACTCAAAAGCAAACAAAGTTCGAAAAACCACCAAATAAAGCAAGAGAGAAAAGCAACACTCTCTCTCTCTCTCTCGAAGCCTATGATCTATACATTTTCTCCCCCTTTGGCAACAAGTTACCAAAAAGTTCCTAGAAAATGCATAGTGCTAAATCGACACTCAGGCTTGATCTTCAGGTGGTGGTGGAGTCCGGAGCACTCCAAGGACGAAGCCTTCTGTAGACGTGGTCGGAGTCGAGGCTGAAGTAGACACTGGAGATGGTGGAACTGAGGCTGTAGCTGGTGCAGAAGTGGTGGCTCTGGTGTCAGCAACTGGCACTACAGACGACCTCAGAGCTCGTGGCACTCTGGCAAAGGCATCAGTTGTAGTCTTGCCACTCCTCTTCTGCATGTCATCCTGGAGCTGCTCCACTGCAGTCTGAATCTCTGTCACCTTGATATCCAAGTCATAGAACCTTTGTTCTACGATCCTCTCTAGGCTTGCCTGGTTCTGAGTTAGGGTGGCTAATCCTTTCTCAATCCGCAGGGTGGATGCAGACGATGGTTCATTCTCAGTCATGACAACTTGATTATCTTCAAAATCTGGACGGATGGGCAGGTGTTCCTTGTCCAATAAGTATATGCCCGTGCTCATCTTGGAGTTAATGAGCTCCTGAATTTGTGGGGCATACCCACAACTCCTCTTCTGGTCTGCTGCAGTCCTCTTGATGGTCTCTACCATGAGGCTCATCACCTTGAACTTTTGTGGCACATCAAAGATATGTAGAAAATTGATCGCATGGCCTCTGATCATCTTGTGATCACCTGACTTGGGCAACAAGGTGTGCCTCAGTATCCAATTGATGGTTGGCAGCCCTGATAGAAGATAGTGTACTGAGCCAAACTTGAAAGTGTCAAGTGCTTCATTTGGAATCTCCTTGTACATGTTTGACATTGAGTTGTGGTCCATCTTCTTCTTGGCATAGATATCCAAGTCATCCTCATGCTCTTGTGGGGCATTGATCAGCTGAGCCCATTCAGCAACTGTAGACTGGTACCTCATACCCTCAGACATCCAAACAATTCTCCCATCTGAATAAAAATGTGCGGTGGAGTAGAACTGCATGATGAGTTCCTCGTTCCACTTTGTGAGCTTCTGCCCAACAAAGTCCTCTACTCCACATGCCTTGAAGCTATCCTGCACTCCAGGGTAGTACTCTTCGTTGTCCTTGATGTATTGCCAATCAACCCATCTCATATCACATACAATTGGCTTCTTATCTAGAAGCACTGTCTCATAGAAGTCCTGCTGTTCCTTGGTGTGAAATCTGTAGTCCACAGCAGTCCTTCTCCTTGAAGCATATGGATCTGCTTCTCTCCACTTCCGGAGCCCTGAATCTCTCCTGAGCTTCATGTCCCCAGCCACAGGATGAGCATCGTTGTGGTCTGGGATCTTGGGCTTGAGTTTTCTGAGAACTTGCTCTTCATCATCTTCTGCAGTGTCAGGCACTGGGGCCTTGTTCTTCTCAGCAGCTGGGATGCTTCTTGTATTCCTCTTTGGCTTTGGCTTTGGAGCTGGCTTGGCCTTGGAAGCAGCTGCCCCTGATCTTATGGCATCACCCATCAGCTTGGGTGCCTTTGGTGCTGGTGCAGCTACCTCTTCTTCTTCCTCCTCATCTTCCATGATGGAAGCCTTTCCAAGCACTCTGGCTACGGTCTTCTTGACCCTTTCCTTTCTTTTCTTGCCTTCAGCAGCAACTGGCTCTATGGGAGTGGGCTTCTCGGATGAAGCTCTGGCCTTTGACATAGGCTACCTGCCTGCTGGCCTTTTGATCTTTAACCCTGGCTTTGTGCCCTGTGCTGGCTCAACTCTCTTGGAAGTTGCTTCCTCTTCTGCCACATAATCCTCATCCTCTGATTCTGAGGTTCTCTTCTTTCTCTGTCTTGTGGCAGCTTTTGGCAGGTTGCTAGGAGTACTTCTGCTGCCATCATCTGAAGAACATGAGGGACTAGTGCCCTCACTCATCTGCACTTGCTGCTCTAACAAATTCTGGCTATCACTTTGATCAGACATGTTGCAAACTCTGACTGCTGACCCTGTGAATAGGTTATAGATGAGATAGAGTGGATGAGCATCACAAAATGTAGAGATTTTTGCAAAAGAATAATTCAAAAACTTAGTTTTAGTTTCCCACGGAAATCATCTGGGATCTACCGATTTTTAAACTCGGTGATACCAAAGCAGTTTTGGCACCTGAACTATTGAACTCGGTCAGACCGAGTCACAGTTCGGTGGCACCGAGACTGCTAGGGTTTCACAAAGTTCCAAAATCGGTCACACCGATAAGTAATTCTCGGTCAAACCGAGTCTCACTTGTGCAATGGCATAAGCCAAATCGGTGGGACCGAGTTTTTAAACTCGATGGGTCCGAGATGGTTTCGGCGGAAACCTAACCCTAAATTTTTTGAATTAAACCTAATCTACGAGTTCATTGACTGGATAGAAGTGTTTCAAACGTGGCAAGAATGATGATGATCACAATGTGCTAAGAATCGGATTGGGGAATAGCACAAAGGTCGAGTCCATACCCTAGTTCGGCGGAGACTCGCTACGGCGGCAACGGCGGGGTTGATTCCCATTGACGGCGACGGAGACCAGCGACTGGAGGCGGCTGGCGGCGAGGAGACGATCCGGAGACCACGTTGGCAGAGCAGGCTATCACGCAGGCGAAGGGGTTCGGAGAACTTTCCAAATTTTTGCCCGTGACTATATATAGCCCGACCCTGTCGGTGTGACCGAGTGGAACAACTCGGTGGCACCGAGATGCAAAACTGTATACAGTTGTTGCAACTCGGTGTGACCGAATGGTTCAAATCGGTTGCACCAAGATAGAAAACCTAGATCAACTTAATGATCTCGGTAGGACCGAAAGTAGGATATCGGTCAGACCGAGAATCATAAAGAGGTTTTGGAAGTTTAAGTCTATGACGAATCGGGGACTCCGAGCGCTCCTCACACAGAGTGGTTCGAATCTGACTTGATCAAATTTTGTGATGTAGCATGAATAGAGTTTGAGACGAGAAAAGCATAGATAGCTAGAGGAGGTTCTTAGGCATTCTTGTCAATCCACTTGGCAAAAGGAAATAAAACCAAACAATCAAAACAACAAGTGGATGTCCTTGAATGAGTAAAATATGCAACCAACATGCTCACACAATAAGATGGCAAATAAAATATGTGACAAATCATGCACAACCAATTCTAGCATCTATCAAGCAATTTGCGATGACTAGGTCATCTATATATGAGTATATTGACTTAGGAGTCAAGTGAGAACACTTGATCATAGGTCATACTCATCGTTTAAGCTCAAGTGGGGTTACCACTTTTACATAAAGCATTGTTGTGTTCACATCTTTAGAGTTGCTTTAGCTCAAGTCTTAGAGTAAAGCTCCCCCTAGATGTGATATCCCCCCTAAGAGGGATGAACTAACCTTGGGTTTTGTCGATGATGACTTCATGTAGGTGTTGAAGATGTGGATGCTCAATGTTGATGTAGATCACTTGGAGCTATCCATTTGAGTGAATTGCACTTTCAATACCTACATGGGTTAGTCCCACAAGGAACAAACAAGGATATCCATAGACATAGAGTGATGCACACACAAGATGATGTCTATGAAAACTTTTAGGTTACCTTGTCCCTTGTCTTACCAACAAGAGGTTTGTGACTCCTTGAACTAGTGCAAGATGTGGAAGTTGATTGCACTTGTTCTTGCCAAAATGATAAGAGTGAAGTATGTTGGCGGAGTCACCCTCAAGAACTCTCTAGTTCTTCTTCTTTTGGATCCACACCATCTTGATGGGAATCCTTGGAGTTGTAGTCGTACTTGATGAAGTGGAACTTGACGTGGTCTTGGGAATCCACTTGACTAAGGTCTTAGGAGCTTCTTCAAATGCATCAATTTCCTCTTGAAGCTTGTCCTTGCCTTTTTGCTTGTAGCCTTGTGGTGGAAGATCATCTTGAGCTTGTGTTCCCTTGAAGGAAGTATCATACTTCTCTTGTTGAGGAACAAACTTTGTCTTGGGGTATTGATCTTCTTCCCACTCAACTCCATTGGCATTGAACTTTCGTTCAAAACCAACACCTTGATTCTTCCGGTGCATTCCTTGCTTGCGCACAATTTCCTCGAATTGCTTACTCCCGACAAGGCTTTTGTACACTCCTTTCTCTATAATTACCTTCAATAAGCTATTTTCTTTCTCAAGTGTAACTTGGCTAAGAGAATCATTAGTGGAATCAAGAGAACTACTAGAAGCAACAATATTTGATTTAGCATTATCATTGTTACTACTAGAGGAAGAATCTTTCTTGTTCTTGTTACTAGACTTGACTTGAGGCATGTAAGTGGATAAGAGTAAACGCTTGGCAATGTAAGAAGAACTTTTCTTGCGAAGATCATCATTGATTGCTTTTAAAAACTCATGCTCTTGCTCAAGATTGAGCTTTTCAAAGCATAACTTCTCATGAGCTCTTAAAAGTTCTCGATGATCTTCGAAGATAGTTTCATGAGCTAACTTAAGAGTGTTTAGTTCTTTAGTTAGAGCCTCAATCTTCTCCTTATCATTGTCATTCATTTTATCTTGATTAGATGATTAATTGACGTTTCATCATAGTATTCATCACTAGAGTTGTCAACAAGCAAATCATCATCACCTAACAAGTCATCTTCATCACTATTAAAATCAACATACTCGGGGTGTGTTATCTTAGGACCTTTGGCCATGAAGCATCTTCCAATTCCTTCATTTGGTGAGTCAAATATGTCGTAGGAGTTGGTTGACACAAGTGCTAGACCGGCAACACCTTCATCTTGAGTATCTTCGGAGTCGGAGTGATAACTTCTCTCGGAGTGGCTGTCGGAGTCGGAGCCGGATACCCATTCACCAACATGAGCTTGATGTCTTCGTTTTGTGTAGCTCCTTGATGATTTTTCTTTCCTTTCCGAATCCTTGCTTCTCCGTGAGTATCTTCGTTCATAACGATCATCTCCACTCCTGTCTCTCTTGGTGGTGATTCTTTGCTTCTTCTTTTTGGAGAGTCTTCTCTTCTCTTGTAGGGAGCCGTACACTCATTAGAATAGTGTCCGGGTCTTCCACAATTGTAGCAGTTTCGCGCTCGACTAGAAGATCTTTTGTTATTTTAGGACCTTGACTTGGAGCTTCTATCTTTGCTTCTACTCTTGTAGAACTTGTTGAAGTTCTTCACCATTAAGCTCAATTCTTCATTGAAGTTTTGTTTCTCACTTGATGATGTAGGGGCTTCACATGAGGCTTTGTAGGCACCACTTGATTTGTTGTGAAGTTCCTCTTTATCCTTAAGTGACATCTCATGAGCAACAATTCTTCCAATCACCTCTGTTGGCTTGAGATCTTTGTAATTGGGCATCATTTGGATCAATGTGCACACGGTATCATATTTTCCATCCAAGGCTGTTAGAATCTTCTTGATGATGAATCTATCGGTCATCTCTTCACTCCCTAAGCCGGCAATCTCATTTGTGATGAGAGCAAGCCTAGAGTACATTTCAGCGACACCTTCACCATCCTTCATTTTGAACTTGCCAAGTTGACTTTGAAGCACATCCAACTTGGATTCCTTGACGGAGTCGGTACCTTCGTGCATATCAATCAAAGTGTCCCAAATTTCCTTTGCATTCTCAAGACGGCTGATTTTGTTGAATTCTTCGGGGCACAATCCGTTGAAGAGAATATCACAAGCTTGAGCATTGTATTGCAACATCTTCAACTCATCCGCGGTAGCTTCATGGTTTGGTTCTCTCCCATCAAAGAAGTCACCTTTTAAACCAACACACACAATAGCCCAAACGGCGGGGTTATGTCCAAGAATATGCATTTTCATTTTATGCTTCCAACTAGCAAAATTAGTACCATCAAAGTAAGGACCTCTACGGTGATAATTTCCCTCGCTAGACGCCATACTCTCCTAGGTTGTGAAACCAAGGCTATGACCACCAAAAGCTATGGAAATCAAAGCAAATGGAGACCAAAGCTCTGATACCACTTGTGGGATCGAAAGTATGTCTAGAGGGGGGTGATTAGACTACTTGACCAAATAAAAACTTAACCTTTTCCCAATTTTAGTTCTTGGCAGATTTTAGCTATTTTAGGACAAGTCAAGCAATCATCACACAATTCAAGCAAGCATGCAAAGAGTATATTGGCAGCGGAAAGTAAAGCATGCAACTTGCAAGAATGTAAAGGGAAGGGTTTGGAGAATTCAAACGCAATTTGAGACACGGATGTTTTCCCGTGGTTCGGATAGGTGGTGCTATCCTACATCCACGTTGATGGAGACTTCAACCCACGAAGGGTAACGGTTGCGCGAGTCCACGGAGGGCTCCACCCACAAAGGGTCCACAAAGTAGCAACCTTGTCTATCCCACCATGGCCATCGCCCACGAAGGACTTGCCTCACTAGCGATAGATCTTCACGAAGTAGGCAATCTCCTTGCCCTTACAAACTCCATGGTTCAACTCCACAATCTTGTCGGAGGCTCCCAAATGACACCTAGCCAATCTAGGAGACACCACTCTCCAAGAAGTAACAAATGGTGTGTTGATGATGAACTCCTTGCTCTTGTGCTTCAAATGATAGTCTCCCCAACACTCAACTCTCTCTCATAGGATTTGGATCTGGTGGAAAGAAGGTTTGAGTGGAAAGCAACTTGGGGAAGGCTAGAGATCAAGATTCATATGGTAGGAATGGAATATCTTGGTCTCAACACATGAGTAGGTGATTCTCTCTCAGAACATATGAGTTGGAAGTGTATATGTGTTTTGATGGCTCTCTCCACGAATGAAGAGGAGGTGGAGGGGTATATATAGCCTCCACACAAAATCCAACCGTTACACACAATTTACCAATCTCGGTGGGACCGAATCAACAAACTCGGTCGGACCGAAAAGGTAAACCTAGTGACCGTTAGAGATTTTCGGTGGGACTGACATGCAACTCGGTAGGACCGATATGATTAGGGTTTGGGCATAACGTAATCTCGGTGAGACCGATTACACAAACTCGGTGAGACCGATTTTGGTAATTAGCTAACCAGAGAGTTGGTCAGGCAAACTCGGTGGGACCGATTTGCTCTTTCGGTGAGACCGAAAAGTTACAAAAGGGAAACAGAGAGTTTACATTGCAATCTCGGTGGGACCGATCCGCTCTTTCGGTGAGACCGAAAAATTACGAAAGGGAGACAGAGAGTTTGCAATCCCATCTCGGTGAGACCGAGATCCCTATCGGTAGAACCGAATTGCTAGGGTTTGGCAGTGGCTTATGACAAGTGAAACTCGGTGGTGCCGGATAGAAAGAATCGGTAGGACCGAGTTTGGCTTAGGGTTTAGGTCAAATGTGGATATGGGAAAGTAGTTGAGGGTTTTTGGAGCATATCACTAAGCACATGAAGCAAGAGGCTCATTAAGCAACACCTCATCCCTCCTTGATAGTATTGGCTTTTCCTAAAGACTCAATGTGATCTTGGATCACTAAAATATAAAATGAAGAGTCTTGGGCTTTTGAGCTTGAGCCAATCCTTTGTCCTTAGCATTTTGAGGGTTCCACTTTCACATCCATGCCATGCCAATCATTGAGCTTTCCTGAAATAATCATCTTGGAATAGCATTAGCTCAATGAGCTATATGTTGTTATGAATTACCAAAACCACCTAGGGATAGTTGCACTTTCACTTGAGCTGCTCAAAAAAGGCCTCATCTGGTGAGTTGGTAATGGGAAGAACATACAAATACAAAGGGATCAGTGGATCCCAAAGAAGGATGGCCTCAAGGCAGCAAGCTTCACCCAGAGATAAAGATTACGGTGGGTCAATCAAATCATTACCGAAAAAGGCTTTCGCCCCGCTTTATAAATAAAGCAAACCGCCAAGAGCACACATACACAGACTAGTCCAGAACACACACACCCAAGTCACACAACAAGGAATAAAAAGGTTCTGCTGAGGGCACAGCTCAATAAGGCCAAAAAACATAAAAAAGAAGCGGCCACAGCCGGACAGGCTGGGCAACTAATCTAGCTCCGGGGGTGGCGGAGGGGGCGGCGGCGACAGACGGACGACCATCGAGCGAAGGTCGGCGACGAAGGCGGAGATGGCGTCCCGATCCTGGGGGCGGCTAAGCGGCCGCCAAAGCTGCAAGTAACCAGAAAGTTTGAAGAGAGTGTCAGTAGCCCGTCGAAGAGGAATGCGTTGAATCACAAGCTTATTGCGGATCGTCCAGAGGGTCCACGCAGGTGCCCCAATCTCAAGCCACCTAATGTGGCGAGAGGGCAGGGGGGAGTTCTGGAGTTCAGCGAAGAGGTCGGGGAAGTTGGTGTGGCACCAATCACCTCCCACCACCTCTCTAAAGCAGCTCCACACGAATTGAGCAGATACACAAGAGAAGAAGATGTGATTCGAATCTTTAGGGGTACCACACATCGGGCAGAGGCCGGAACCAGGGCCATTGCGTTTGCGAACCTCCACCCCAGACGGGATCCGTCCGCGGATCCATTGGCACATGAATATCCTGATTTTTAGTGGCAGGCGGATGGACCAAACTGCTGGAAGGGGGGAGGAGTGGAGGAGGGGGCGATGGCTGTCGGTGTCAAAACCGGCGGATCTCGGGTAGGGGGTCCCGAACTGTGTGTCTAGGCCGGATGGTAACAGGAGGCAGGGAACACGATGTTTTACCCAGGTTCGGGCCCTCTTGATGGAGGTAAAACCCTACGTCCTGCTTGATTAATATTGATGATATGGGTAGTACAAGAGTAGATCTACCACGAGATCGAGGAGGCTAAACCCTAGAAGCTAGCCTATGGTATGATTGTTGTCTATGGAGTTGATGAAGTTGTCCTACGGACTAAAACCCTCCAGTTTATATTGACACCGGATAGGGTTAGGGTTACATAGAGTCGGTTACAATGATAGGAGATCTTGAATATCCGCATCGCCAACCTTGCCTTCCACGCCAAGGAAAGTCCCATCCGGACACGGGACGAAGTCTTCAATCTTGTATCTTCATAGTCCTGGAGTCCGGCTGAAGGTATAGTCCGGCTGCCCGAACACCCCCTAATCTAGGACTCCCTCAGTAGCCCCCGAACCAGGCTTCAATGACGATGAGTCCGGCGCGCAGATTGTCTTCGGCATTGCAAGGCGGGTTCTCCTCCAAATTCCGTGTACCTGTTGAATAAAGTCCGGTTCCTTGTAAATGTTGCGCTCCTTGGCTTCTACGCCCAATAATGGCCGTCTTCCACGTGTCAAACGAATGCGAAAAGCCGAGGCGTTTTTACATCCACACCCCTAGCCATATAAACGAGTCGCCTATTTAACTGGATGGGAATTCGGGTTCAAACCACATCTTCTCCTCTCCGCGAGTTATCATCAGAGCGCTTCCAGCAAAGGTCCATTCCAACATGTCCAGTCGTCGCAGCTCCTCCCCTCGCCCCTCCGGTCCCAAACCCGGGGACTGGGAGAGTTGCACCATCCTGCACAGCGAGTTAGTGTCGCTTCAGGCCAAGGGATTTCTTCCCCCGGCATACATGGTCCCGGTTCGAGCCGGTCTCGCCACCTACAATGGCGGAAAACAGGCGGAGAGCACCCCCAATCCTTCTAAAGGAGAGCGGGTGTGCCTCGTCCCCTATCTAATAAGGGGTCTGGGATTTCCAATTCATCCATTTCTCTGCGGGCTTCTGAAGTTTTACGGTCTCCAGCCGCACAATCTCACGCCCGCTTCCATATTACATATCGCGGGTTTCGTCGCCCTTTGCGAGCTATTTCTAGGCGTTGAGGCTCATTTCGCGCTGTGGAAGAGGTTATTCTGCCTGGTGCCCCATTCTCAAGAGGGGTCTATCTATCAAGTGGGCGGAGCCGAAGTATGGCGCATCACCGGGACCGGATACCTATCCGGAACCCCGAAGAAGGCGTCCGAGGACTGGCCTTCAGAATGGTTTTACATGGATGACGTCCCGCTACCGGACCCTATCCGGGTCGGTCTCCCTGAGTTCAATAATGCCCCGTTGAAGAAACGCTTGAGCTGGCGTCCACGGAGCTCTTAGAGAGAAAGCGACAGAGACGTCCTTTACCTGATGGGCCAGATAAGACTGTTGGCTCATTCCGGACTAACCATGATTGGATTCATGGCCGCATGCATTATGCGGGGGGTGCAACCGCTTCAATATAGAGGCCACCCCATGTGGGATTTCAACGGGGAGGATGACGCCACCTGTTACGGTCGTAAGGGGCCGGCCTCAGCCGCCGCCTTAGTAAAGATCTTATCCTCTTTGTACAAGGGAGAAAAGGAGGAATTCCTCCGCGTCAATCCGCAGGCCGGATTCAGTATGCACGATCCTCCAAGTTGGGTAAGCGAACAATTGCGCTTGCCCATCTGCTTTATACTCCCACAGTTAGATAGGTAGTCTAATGATTTCAATGCAGGAACTGCGACGGGAGGTAAAGGATATAAACAGCCGTCCTCCACAGCCCGAGGACCCAGAACGGTCCCTCAATCCGGACTCCGAAGAAGATCCAGACATATCGGTGGAGCTTATTGACGGGGTGTTCTATCAGCTAAGCAAGGACGATACCTTGGTGGCCATTACGGCGGATTACCCAGGGTTAATCCTGGCCTCCCAGGTGAAGGAAACCGGAGTCCCATTCCCTTGAAAGAGATTCCAGTCTCACGTATTCCGGTGTTTCTAACAATAACCGTGTTTTGTAGGGGATATTTCCGAGGCAGGAGGCCGAACCTGCGGCTGCTAGCCAACAAGGGGTCGCTGGGCCCCGTGGGGCAAAAAGGAATGTAATCCAGACTGAGATGCCGGCGCAAAGGTATAGCGCGCCCTCTGTTTCCCTGGAGTTATTCTGTCAGGGCATATTAACGTTCGTGCTCTCTTCAGAACGAAGAGACCTCGCCGGACTAAATCCGGAGAGGTTGCCAATCGCGCCTTCACCAGCCAGGCTCCAACGTCTGGCCAGGAAGCGGAGGCGAGCACAAGGAGCGCACCGGACGCTCCTCCGATAGAGGATGAGGACAGGCTGTCTGCCACAAATTCCGAAGTGGAGAGTGCCATGAACCACAGGCGTCGTCGGACCGTTCTACGCGACGGTTGTTTCTCCCAAGAGGCTTTAGATGCCTTTAATTCGGGAGATGCGTACCTCCGTGCCGCTCAAAATGGTTTAGCCAGAGCCATGGAGCAGTATGTAAAAGACATACGGGTAAGAAAATTTTGGTTAAATATATATATATATATATATATATATATATATATATATGCCAGTAGCCCCCGAGACTTGAAGCAGTTAGAGAAACTGATTTAAGGATCATTTAATATGCAGGTTCTTACAGAGAAGAATAACGTACTGTCCCAGGAGCTGGAAAAGTGCAAGGCCCAACTAGAGGCCGCACTAGCCGCAGCAGGGGAGCCCAAAGAGACCCCCTCAGGTAAGATACACTTCAAAAGATTAGTATTGTGCGGTGTGGGTGCAAATCTGACAGATCATATTGCAGATGGCGCCGGACTAGATCCGGACAAACAACAACTCTTACGCTAGTTAAAGGCCGGTGAGAGTATGTTGACAAGGGTGAGGCTGGAGAAGAATGATCTTCGGGATGCCAACACCAAGCTGGACGTCGAACTTAAAGATGTTCGTGGCCAGCTGTCGGACTCCACGAAGGAGAATCAGCGGCTTCAATGCGGCATATTTAGTAAGTGCTTGAACGAACTTTGAAAAAAAAGTTCGACGAGGAAGTCGACTAATAGAGTAATGTCTGTAGGTATGCTCACAGTTCGTCCTACAGAGGAGATGCCCAGTTCTATGGGTGACCTTCTTCCCGAACTCTTGCAACTGCACGAGCGAATTCCGCAGGCAATGCGAGGTGTTGCCCAAGCCTTATGGCCTGCCCACTCCGTGCCCGAGGGCCTTGGAGAGCTTGCGGAGAAGCTGAAGGGAGCTCGGCGACGCTTCCGGTTGTGGAAGATATCGTCCTGCCAACAAGGCGCTAGGGAGGCTTGGGCCATGGTGAAGACCCGTTTTACGAAGTCTGACCCAAACCACATGGCCGAGGTCGGACCAGTGGGGCCTGACGGGAAGGAGATCCCTGTAAGCTTAGTGTACGGCCAAGTAGAGTTGGCCGCGAAGTATTCCCAGCAGGACTATAAATTAGACAGCCTGTTAGATGGTATAGAAGAGGAGTACAATCAGTCGGAATGACTGTGTAATTTTGAATTGACATGTATAATGCCTTCTAGCCGGATTGCAGATCGTTTGTCGTTGCCGACCTTTTCGCTTCAACCTCGGGACCTGACGGTCCGGAGTGTGTCAGAATACCCTAGCGGTTATATAAGAACCGGGGTATGCGTGGAGACCAGGCGTAGGGGTCATCAGTGCTTTATCAGACAAGTGCCCAACTAGTTATGTTATATTACATGGTTAGTAAGAAACATCTTCCAGAGAGAATAGTTCCGTTAAGGGTTCCTTTCTTTGGGAAGCATGCCCTAATGTGCATGTCCGGACTGCGTGAAAAGACACAGAAAAAGCATCTGGGGGCGCATAAAATGAGTAAAAAAGATCATCTTTTATTTCACCGACCGAATATTCCCTTAAGAACGCTAGCTTTCGGCTTCACCCAGTCTGAGGTACACGTCCGGCTGACCCGGCAGTAACAATCACAGAGGTGCTCCCTTTACCGCCTAGCCGAACAATCAGGAACGTAGGGGTAAGCACAGGACCCAGGCAACCCAGCTTGGCCAAAACTTAAGTCATATCGATGCATATAATGGTGAAGAAAAAGGTACATGCAGAAGTTTAACACATGTGTTGGGCGTGAAGCCCGTATAAATAAGCTTCTGTTAAAGAAGCCCCCAGGTTTAATGAGCACGAGTGGCGCGTCACTATATGAGCCTTTAAGGGCTATAGAAGAAAGAATGGGAAGGAGAGAAATGTAAGACAGAAAAATTCAAAAAGGAATGGACAGAGGAAGGAGACGAACACAGAGTCCGGCGCTAGGCATAGAATCTTCGGAGACGGGCGGCGTTCCACGGGTTCGGCTCGAGTCGGTTGTTCGATGCATCTCACATGCGGTACGCCCCACCAGTCAGGACTTGGTCGATTATGAATGGACCTTCCCACTTGGGCTTGAGTTTGTCCTTTTTCTTATCCGGCAGGCGTAGAACTAGTTCGCCAACATTGTAATTTTTGGCCCGTACCTCTCTGCTTTGATATCTTCGGGCCTGCTGTTGATAAAATGCGGAACGGGCTTTTGCCACGTCACGCTCCTCCTCCAAGGCGTCCAAGTTGTCCTGCCGATCGAGCTCGGCTTCTCTTTCTTCGTACATGCGCACTGTAGGTGAGTCATGAATTATGTCGCAGGGCAAAACTGCTTCTGTGCTGTACACCATAAAAAATGGTGTGTATCCGGTGGTGCGATTTGGCATGGTCCGTAGCCCCCATAGCACGGAGTCGAGCTCCTCTACCCAGTGCGTGTTAGACTCCTTGAGGGACCACACTAGTCTGGGTTTAATGCCGCTCATGATAAGACCATTTGCATGTTCGACCTGGCCGTTGGTTTGTGGGTGATAGACGGAAGCATAATCGAGCTTGATGCCCATGTTTTTGCACCAGAGTTTTACCTCATCGGCGGTAAAGTTTGTACCGTTATCGGTTATGATGCTGTGGGGGACGCCATAACGGTGTACAACCCCGGATATGAAGTCTATCACAGGTCCGGATTCGGCCGTTTTAACAGGCTTGGCTTCTATCCATTTGGTGAACTTATCCACCATGACCAGTAAGTATTTTTTTCTTATGGGTTCCACCTTTGAGGGGTCCGACCATGTCAAGCCCCCAGACCGCAAAAGGCCAGGTGATGGGTATAGTTTGGAGTGCGGTGGGTGGCATATGGCTTTGGTTGGCAAAAAGTTGGCAACCAGCGCATCGTTGGACTAGGTCCTGAGCGTCTACCCGGGCCGTCGGCCAATAAAAGCCTGTACGGAAAGCCTTGCTAACAAGGGACCGAGCAGCGGCGTGGTGACCACCGAGTCTGGCATGAATTTCAGCCAGAAGGTTCCGCCCTTCCTCTTCGGAGATGCACCTTTGAAGGACTCCGGTAGTGCTTTTCTTATAAAGCTCTCCCTCATGGACTCTGTAGGCTTTAGATCGCCGCACTATGCAGCGGGCCTCATTTTGGTCCTCCGGGAGTTCCTGCCTAATAAGGTAGGCTAGGAATGGTTCTGTCCACGGGGCGATGATCGCCATTATTACGTGGGCTGAAGGTGTAATTTCATTGGCAGAGCCTCCAATTGTGTCAGATTGTTCGGCATTAGGTGGTGCGGCTGGGTCCGAGCTGTTATTTGCGGGTTCCGCCTCCCATGCTACGGATGGCTTGAACAATCTTTTTAAAAAGATGTTGGGGGGACTGCATCGCGTTTTGCTCTGATGCGTGCCAGGACGTCCGCTGCTTGATTGTTTTCTCGGGCTATGTGGTGAAACTCCAGCCCTTCGAACCGAGCTGACATTTGTAGGACGGCGTTGTGGTAAGCTGCCATTTTCGGGTCCTTGGCGTCGAAGTCGCCATTTATTTGGGATATCGCGAGGTTCGAATCCCCGCGTACCTCTAGGCGTTGAATGCCCATGGATACTGCCATCCGGAGGCCATGTAGAAGGGCCTCATATTCGGCTGCGTTGTCGGAGTCCCTGTACATAATTTGGAGTACATACTGGACTGTGTCTCCTGTTGGGGACGTCAAAACGATGCCAGCCCCCAGTCCGGCCAACATTTTGGAGCCGTCGAAATGCATGATCCAGTTTGAGTATGTGCCGTACTCTTTAGGGAGTTCGGCCTCCGTCCATTCTGCGACGAAGTCGGCCAAAACTTGTGATTTGATAGCTCGCCGTGGCTTATAGGTTATATCAAACGGGAGGAGCTTGATGGCCCATTTTGCAATCCGGCCCGTTGCATCGCGGTTGTTGATAATATTGTTGAGTGGTACTTCTGAGGCTACTGTTATGGAACACTCTTGAAAGTAGTGTCGTAGCTTCCCGGATGCCATGAATACCGCGTATGCAATCTTTTGGTAATGCGGGTACCATGATTTGCATGGAGTGAGGACAGTGGACACGTAGTAGACCGGCCTTTGAAGGGGGAATTTGTGTCCGTCCGTTTCCCGCTCGACAACGGGCACTGCGCTGACAACTTGGTGTGTTGCTGCGATGTACAATAACATTGGCTCGCCGGTGTTTGGCGTGGCCAGGACTGGGTTTGTTGCCAATATGGCTTTTATTTCACCAAGTCCGGCCGTGGCGGCATCCGTCCACTCGAAGTGTTCGGTGTGCCGAAGGAGGCGATAGAGGGGTAGTGCCTTTTCTCCCAAGCGGGAGATGAAGTGGCTTAAAGCCGCCACGCATCCGGTTAATTTTTGTATTTATTTAAGGTCCTTTGGGAGATCCAATTGTGACAAAGCTCGGATCTTGGCTGGATTTGCTTCAATTCCTTTACCGGATACAATGAAGCCCAAGAGCTTTCCGGCTAGAACGCCAAAGACACATTTTTCCGGATTGAGCTTGATGTCATATTTCCGGAGGTTATCGAATGTAAGCTTCAAGTCGTCTACTAGAGATTCGACATGTCTTGATTTGAGGACCACATCATCCACGTATGCCTCCATTGTTTTGCCGATTTGGTTTGCCAGACATGTCTGGATCATGCGCTGATATGTTGCGCCGGCGTTTTTCAGCCCGAAGGGCATTGTGTTGAAGCAGAATGGTCCATATGGTGTGATGAATGTTGTTGCAGCTTGGTCTGATTCTGCCATCTTGATTTGATGGTAACCGGAGTATGCGTCGAGGAAACACAACGAATCGTGTCCTGCGGTGGCATCGATAATTTGATCGATACGAGGGAGGGGGAAGGGATCCTTTGGGCACGCCTTGTTAAGGTCTTTGAAATCGACACACAGGCGCCAAGATTTGTCCTTCTTTGGTACCATCACCAGGTTTGCTAACCAGTCCGGATGTTTTATGTCTCTGATGAATCCGGCCTCCAATAGCTTGGCCAGCTCCTCTCCCATAGCCTGTCTCTTGGGTTCGGAAAAACGCCGAAGGGCTTGTTTGACAGGTTTAAATCCTTTTTGGATATTTAAGCTGTGTTCGGCCAGCCTGCGTGGGATCCCTGGCATGTCGGAAGGGTGCCAGGCGAAGATGTCCCAGTTCTCTCGTAGGAACTCTCGCAGTGCGGCATCTACATCAGGGTTGAATCGTACCCCGATGGAAGCTGTTTTATTGGGGTCCGTTGGATGGACTTGGAATTTGATTATTTCGTCTACTGGCTTGAAGGATGTGGATTTAGATCTTTTGTCGAGTATCACATCATCCCTGTTAACCGTGGAGCGCAGCGCCGTCAGTTCCTCGGCCGCTAAGGCTTCGGATAGTGCCTCAAGGGCTAATGCGTCCGTTTTGTTTTCGGCGCGGAGTGCTATGTCCGGATCACTAGCTAGAGTGATAATTCCATTCGGCCCGGGCATCTTGAGCTTCATGTACCCGTAATGGGGTATTGCTTGGAAGATTGTGAATGCTTCCCGCCCTAGTAAGGCGTGATGTCCGCTTTTAAACGGGGCCATCTGAAACGTGACTTCTTCGGACCTGTAATTATCCGGCATGCCGAACAACACATCTAGTGTGATTTTTCCCATGCAGCGCGCTTCCCGACTGGGGATTATTCCTCTAAAGGTTGTGCTGCTTCGCTCGACGCGGTTCCAGTCTATTTCCATGTTTGAAGGGTCTCCTCATAAATGAGGTTCAGTCCGCTGCCTCCATCCATGAGCACCTTGGTAAGGCGAAAGCCGTCCACTATGGGACTGAGGACCAATGCGGCTGGTGCTCGGGCTGTTCGGAATCTAGGTTCATCACTTGCGTTGAAAGTAATGGCAGTGTCGCTCCATGGATTTATTGTTGCAACTTGATAGACTTCGGCGAGGTTGCGGAGTGTTATTTTTCGCATATTGTTTGATGCGAAAGTCTCGAAGACGGTGAGACCGGTACTGGTGTCCTCGGGCTGGCTTTCTGCGGCCTCCCAATTTAATAGGTCCTCGCCAATTTTGGCTACCTGCCGGAGTATCCAACATGCTCTAAGGCTGTGAGTTGGTGTGGCGTCCTCTGTACTGTGAATTCTACAGGGTCCATCAAGCCACCTTTCCAGTACGTTTCCATGCCCTGCAAAGGGTTTTGGCCTTTTGCTATTTATCCCGGGTGTCTTATGATGATGCACCCTCTTAGTTCGGATGGGATTACTATTCAAGGCTGGATTATCCCAAAATTTCGTTTCGGTTTTCCAGGCACTTTCCATCGCATAGTATTTTTGTACTATGGACGCCAAGTCAGCGAAGCGTGTAATATCATGACGACTTACGGCGTTAAGGATTCCCTCGTCCGTGCAATTACTGCAGAAGATTGATATCACGTCTCCCTCGCGGTAATCTTTTATCCTGTTCATAACTAGGAGGAATCTGGCCTAGTAATGATGTACTGTTTCGTCGGGCCTCTGCCTGACTTGGGAGAGATCACTTATGTTCGGGTGGGTGGGTGTCGTTGAATCTGAAACCTCACCCAATCCAAGATTCGAAGGCCGAAGCGTTTCCGAATTCTGAAGTTCGGATTCCTGGACGTTATCCAACGAATCCGGCCCGTTGCCTGATTCTAAGCTCAGGTCTTGAGTTACATCCTCCCCTCCGCGGGTATCCGGCTTGGAGGGATCGGGAATTCGGACGTAACTAGTCCTTAAAATAGATGAAGGGTCGCCGCACCGCGCCTCTACCACGGCAACGTGGTGGGTGACTTGGGGAGAGTTAATTTCTCTTAGATCAGGTTTAAGCCCAATCTAGTCGTAATCCGTGGTGACCCCCAGGGCGGCGATGCGATCCAAGAGCTCATTTACGGAAGAGAGCTCCATTGGATCTAACTGCCCAACGAGCTCCGAGCTGACGTGTAGATTGCTTTTGATGACCCGATAGGTCACCATCGGCGCAACAGCCGAACAGGCGGTCATGAGGAAACCACCTAGCCGGAGGGTTTGGCCAACAGCCAAGGCTCCCTTAGCAACGGCGCCGTCTTTGAAGACGGGAGAAGGCATCCTTCCTGATTGCGATGGCACAGAGGAACTCTCAATGAAAGCACCAATGTTGGTGTCAAAACCGGCGGATCTCGGGTAGGGGGTCCCGAACTGTGCGTCTAAGCCGGATGGTAACATGAGGCAGGGAACACGATGTTTTACCCAGGTTCGGGCCCTCTTGATGGAGGTAAAACCCTAGTACAAGAGTAGATCTACCACGAGATTGAGGAGGCTAAACCCTAGAAGCTAGCCTATGGTATGATTGTTGTCTATGGAGTTGATGAAGTTGTCCTACGGACTAAAACCCTCCGGTTTATATAGACATCGGATAGGGTTAGGGTTACATAGAGTCGGTTACAATGATAGGAGATCTTGAATATCCGCATCTCCAACCTTGCCTTCCACGCCAAGGAAAGTCCCATCCGGACACAGGAAGACGTCTTCAATCTTGTATCTTCATAGTCCTGGAGTCCGGCTGAAGGTATAGTCCGGCTACCCGAACACCCCCTAATCCAGGACTCCCTTAATGGCCATGTAGAGGGACTTGGTGGAGAATTGGCCCGAAGGCTCAAGACGCCACCACACCTCATCCGTGCCAGCATGCACTACCGCCTCGTGGAGAGTGACGCAATCAAGCAGCTCCTGCCAAGCGGCGGCTTCCGGAGGCCCAAATGGCCTCCGGAAAGCGAGGCTCCCTAAGTCAATAAGGGCCCTCTCTACTGAGATCGAGGGGGCGACAATGATGGAGAAGAGGTCGGGGAAGCAGGCCGCGAAGGGGGTGTCTCTCGCCCAACGGTAAAACCAGAACAAAGTCGCAGCACCCGATCCAACTGAGATGGAAGTCCCAATGCGGAGGACGGGTAGCAGCTGGATGACCGACTGCCAAAACTGGGAGCCACCGGACCTTTGGTAGAAGGCCAGTGGTTGTCCATGCGGGTATTTGTTCCGGATGATGTCTAACCAAAGGCCGCCCCTTGCGAGATGCGCCAGAGCCAGCGGGAGAGGAGGGCAATATTCATGTGCTTAGAGCACATGATATCGAGGCCTCCTTGATCCCGGGGTTTGCAGATGTCTGGCCAGCTAACCATATGGTATTTCTGCTTATTGTTATCGCCAGCCCAATAGAAGTGAGACTGGACTTTGGCGATCTCATGGTGAAGGGTCTCATGAAGGCTACAGAAGCTCATGAGGAATAAGAGGAGGCTGGAGAGGGAGGAGTTGATGAGGATCGTCCGAGTCGCCTTCGACAGCCACCTACCCTACCATGGCTCAATGCATGTTTGCAGCTTGGCCACCATTGGATGCAAGTCCGCGACGGTAAGCCGAGAGTCACTAATGGGCGTTCCCAATCCCAAGTAAGTCGTGGGGAAGGAGCCTAGGCGGCAGTTGAGGCGGTTGGCAATGTTGAGGGCCTCCGTCGGAGAGTGGCCCAATACCATCACATCACTCTTGTCGAAGTTGATCTTGAGGCCAGGCATTTGTTGGAAGCAGAGGAGGCGGAACTTAAGGTTGGCGATGTCCGCGTCCGAGCCTTCGACCATGATGATGGTGTCGTCGGTGTACTGGAGCATGGAGATCCCGGAGCCACCAATCAGATGAGGGGTGATCCCACGAATATGGCCCGCGGCCTTGGCCTTTTCCAGGATGGCGGCAAGCGCATCCACAACCATACTAAACAAGAATGGGGAGAAAGGATCGCCTTGTCTAACCCCACAGAGGGTGGGGAAGTAAGGGCCAATCTCCCCATTGATGTTCATAGCAGTGCGACCGCAGGAGACCATCTGCATCACTCTGGTGATCCATTGCTCGTCGAAGCCTTTCCAGAGCAAAACTTCCCGAAGGAAGGGCCAGCTAACAGTGTCATATGCCTTATGGAAATCGATCTTCGGGAAGACCGCCCAGAGGTGTTTGGATCGGACCTCATGCAGGACTTCGTGAAGGACTAGCACCCCATCCAGGATATACCGACATTGAATGAAGGCGGATTGGTTGGGGTGGGTGATGAGGTCGGCAAGAAGGGTCACCCTATTGGCGTACCCTTTTGCTAGAATCCGGAAGATCACATTAATCACCGTGATCGGACGAAACTGGCAGATGTCGGACGCCTAGGCACCTTTGGGATGAGCGAAATGATCCCATAGTTGAGGCGCCTGAGGTCGATGGACCCAACATAGAACTCGTCGAAGATGGCCATGATTCAGGCTTGATCACATTCTAGAAGGTCTGGAAGAATTTAACCGGGAGGCCATCCGGACCCAGGGCCGAGGTAGGGTTCATGCACTAATGGCAGCCCAGACCTCGCCCTCAAAGAAGGGGGCCGTAAGGGCCACGTTCTTCGCATCGGAGACTAGCTAGCGGCCGGACCAGCAGTCACGGGCCAGAGATAAGCCGCTCCGAGGAGCGGCTGAGAAAAGGGACCTATAGAATCCATCGACATGGGCCCTAATGTTGTGGGGGAAATGCAGAAGGGTCACACCCTCCCAAAGTAGGGGGATGGTGTTACGTCTGCGGCGACACCATTCGCTATGGCCTGGAAGTAGGCCGTGTTCGCATCACCCTTCAAAACCCATTTCCGGGCACCGCGCAAGCGCCAATAGGCCTCCTCGTTGCTATAGATGACAAAGAGCTGGTCTTCCAAGTCGTATCAGGAGATCCACTCCTCAGGAGAGAGGCCAGTTGCGTCAGCGCGCAGGTCCAGGGCCTAGATGGCGGTCAACAGGGTCACGCCCCAGGTTGGTGCTGAAGGAAATATGCCCTAGAGGCAATAATAAAGTTGTTATTTATATTTCCTTATATCATGATAAATGTTTATTATTCATGCTAGAATTGTATTAATCGGAAACTTAGTACATGTGTGAATACATAGACAAACAGAGTATCACTAGTTTGCCTCTACTTGACTATCTCGTTGAATCAATGATGGTTATGTTTCCTAACCATAGACATGAGTTGTCATTTGATTAACGGGATCACATCATTAGAGAATGATGTGATTGACTTGACCCGTCCGTTAGCTTAGCACGATGATCGTTTAGTTTGTTTCTATTGCTTTCTCCATAACTTATACATGTTCCTATGACTATGAGATCATGCAACTCCTAAATACCGGAGGAACACTTTGTGTGCTACCAAACGTCACAACGTAACTGGGTGATTATAAAGGTGCTCTACAAGTGTCTCCGATGGTGTTTGTTGAGTTGGCATAGATCGAGACTAGGATTTGTCACTCCCATTGTAGGAGAGGTATCTTTGGGCCCTCTCGGTAATGTACATCACTATAAGCCTTGCAAGCAATGTAGCTAATGAGTTAGTTACAGGATGTAGCATTACAGAACGAGTAAAGAGACTTGCCGGTAACGAGATTGAACTAGGTATTGAGATACCGACAATCAAATCTCGGGCAAGTAACATACCGATGACAAAGGGAACAATGTATATCGTTATGCAGTTTGACCGATAAAGATCTTCGTAGAATATGTAGGAACCAATATGAGCATCCAAGTTCCGCTATTGGTTATTGACCGGAAACGCGTCTCGGTCATGTCCACATAGTTCTCGAACCCATAGGGACGATCAGTATTATGAGTTTATGTGTTTTGATGTACCGAAGGTAGTTCGGAGTCCTGGATATGATCACGGACATGACGAGGAGTCTCGAAATGGTCGAGACATAAAGATTGATATATTGGACGGCTATATTCGGACACCGGAAGTGTTCCAGGTGATTTCGGAGAAAACCGGAGTGCCGGAGGGTTACCGGAACCCCCCCGGGGGGCGGGGGGACAGTTGGGCCTTCATGGGCCATAGGGAAGAGGGGAGGCAGCCCACAAGGGGCAGCCGCGCCCCCTCCCTATAGGGAGTTCGAATTGGACTAGGTAGGGGGGTGCGCCCCCCTTTCTTTCTCCTCTTCCTCTTCCTTCCTTCCTTCCTTCCCCATCTCCTCCAAGTAGGACTAGGAAAGGAGGAATCCTACTCCTACTAGGAGGAGGATTCCTCCTCCCTTGGCGCGCCACTAGGTCCAGCCGGCCTCCCTCTTGCTCCTTTATATACGGGGGCAGGGGGGCAACCTAGGACACACAAGTTGATTGTTTCCAGCCGTGTGCGGTGCCCCCCTCCACCATAATCCACCTCGGTCATATCGTAGCGGTGCTTAGGCGAAGCCCTGTTCTGGTAGCATCATCATCACCATCATCACGCCGTCGTGCTGACGAAGCTCTTCCCCGACACTCTGCTGGATCGTGAGTTCGTGGGACGTCACTGAGCTGAACGTGTGCAGATCACGGAGGTGCCGTACTTTTGGTACTAGGATTGGTCGATCGTGAAGACGTACGACTACATCAACTGCGTCATCATAACACTTCCACTTACAATCTACGAGGGCACGCAAACAACACTCTCCCCTCTCATTGATATGCATCACCATGATCTTGCGTGTGCATAGGAAAATTTTGAAATTACTGCGTTCCCCAACAGTGGCATCCGAGCCAGGTTTATGCGTAGATGTTATATGCACGAGTAGAAAACAAAGGAGTTGTGGGCGTGGGTATATACATATTGCTTGCCGTCACTAGTTGATTCTTGATTCGGCGGTATTGTTGGATGACGCGAGACTGGTTCTACTGATGTTCTTCGCACACAGGTGGCTGGTGGGTGTCAGTTTCTCCAACTTTAGTTGAATCGGATTCAATGAACATGATTCTTTCTGAAGATCAAAAAGCAATCACTATACCGCGTTGTGGTTTGTGATGCGTAGGTAAGAACGGTTCTTGCTCAGCCCGTAGCAGCCACGCAAAACTTGCAACAACAAAGTAGAGGACGTCTAACTTGTTTTTGCAGGGCATGTTGTGATGTGATATGGTCAAGACATGATGCTAAATTTTATTGTATGAGATGATCATATTTTGTAACACAGTTATCGACAACTGGCAGGAGCCATATGGTTGTCGCTTTGTTGTATGAAATGCAACCGCCATGTAATTGCTTTACTTTATAACTAAGCGGTAGCGATAGTCGTAGAAGCAATAGTTGGCGAGACGACAACGATGCTTCGATGGAGATCAAGGTGTCAAGCCGGTGACAATGGTGATCATGACGGTGCTTTGGAGATGGAGATCAAAGGCACAAGATGATGATGGCCACATCATATCACTTATATTGATTGCATGTGATGTTTATCATTTATGCATCTTATTTTGCTTAGTTCGGTGGTAGCATTATAAGATGATCTCTCACTAAATTTCATGGTATAAGTGTTCTCCCTGAGTATGCACCATTGCTACAGTTCGTTGTGTCGAGACACCACGTGATGATCGGGTGTGGTAAGCTCTACGTTCACATACAACGGGTGCAAGCCAGTTTTGCACACGCATAATACTCGGGTTAAACTTGACGAGCCTAGCATATGCAGATATGGCCTCGGAACACTGAGACCGAAAGGTCGAGCGTGAATCATATAGTAGATATGATCAACATAGTGATGTGCACCATTGAAAACTACTCCATCTCACGTGATGATCGGACATGGTTTAGTTGATATGGATCAGGTGATCACTTAGATGATTAGAGAGATGTCTATCTAAGCGGGAGTTCTTAAGTAATTTGATTAACTGAACTTTAATTTATCATGAACTTAGTACCTGATAGTATTTTGCATGTCTATGTTATTGTAGATAGATGGCCTGTGCTATTGTTCCGTTGAATTTTAATGCGTTCCTAGAGATATATACGTTAAAAGATGATGGTGGAAACTACATATACTGGGTCCGTAACTTGAGGATTATCCTCATTGCTGCACAGAAGAATTACATCCTAGAAGCACCATTAGGTGACAAACCCGCTGCAGGAGCAAATCCAGATGTTGTGAACACCTGGCAGAGCAAAGGTGATGACTACTGGATAGTTCAGTGTGCCATGCTTTACGGCTTAGAACCGGGACTTCAATGACGTTTTGAACGTCATGGAGCATATGAGATGTTCCAGGAGTTGAAGTTAATATTTCAAGCAAATTCCCGGATTGAGAGATATGAAGTCTGCAATAAGTTCTACAGCTGCAAGATGGAGGAGAATAGTTCTGTCAGTGAACATATACTCAGAATGTCTGGCTACCACAACCACTTGACTCAACTGGGAGTTAATCTTCCTGATGATAGTGTCATTGATAGAGTTCTTCAATCACTGCCACCAAGCTACAAGAGCTTCGTGATGAACTATAATATGCAAGGGATGGATAAGATGATTCATGAGCTCTTTGCAATGCTAAAGGCTGCGGAGGTAGAAATCAAGAAGGAGCATCAAGTGTTGATGGTCAACAAGACCACCAGTTTCAAGAAAAAAGGTAAAGGGAAGAAGGGGAACTTCAAGATGAACAGCATGCCAGTTGCCGCTCAAGTGAAGAAACCCAAAGTCTGGACCTAAGCCTGAGACCGAGTGCTTCTACTGCAAAGGGACTAGTCACTGGAAGCGGAACTGCCCCAAGTATTTGGCGGAGAAGAAGGATGGCAAAGTGAAAGGTATATTTGATATACATGTTATTGATGTGTACCTTACTAATGCTCGCGGTAGTGCCTGGGTATTTGATACTGGTTCAGTTGGTAACATTTGCAACTTAAAACAGGGGCTACGGATTAAGCGAAGATTGGCCAAGGACGAGGTGACGATGTGCGTGGGAAATGGTTCCAAAGTCGATGTGATCGCCGTCGGCACACTACCTCTACATCCATCTTCGGATTAGTTTTATACCTAAATAATTGTTATTTGGTGCCAGCGTTGAGCATGAACATTATATCTGGACCTTGTTTGATGCGGGACGGTTATTTATCTAAATCAGAGAATAATGGTTGTTCTATTTATATGAGTAATATCTTTTATGGTCATGCACCCTTGATGAGTGGTCTATTTTTACTAAATCTTGATAGTAGTGATACACATGCTCATAGTATTGAAGCCAAAAGATGCAGAGTTGATATTGATAGTGCAACTTATTTATGGCACTACCGTTTGGGTTATATTGGAGTAAAGCGCATGAAGAAACACCATTCTGATGGACTTATGGAATCACTTGATTTTGAATCACGTGGTACTTGTGAACCATGCCTCATGGGCAAGATGACTAAAACTCCGTTCTCCGGAACAATGGAGCAAGCAACAGAGTTATTGGAAATCATACATACTGATGTATGTGGTCCAATGAACATTGAAGCTCGCGGCGGATATTGTTATTTTCTCACCTTCACAGATGATTTGAGCAGATATGGGTATATCTACTTAATGAAACATTAGTCTGAAACATTTGAAAAGTTTAAAGAATTTCATAGTGAAGTGGAAAATCATCGTAACAAGAAAATAAAGTTTCTACGATCTAATCGTGGAGGAGAATATTTGAGTTACGAGTTTGGTCTTCATTTGAAACAATGCGGAATAGTTTCGCAACTCACGCCACCCAGAACACTACAACGTAATGGTGTGTCCGAGTGTCGTGACCGCACTTTATTAGATATGGTGCGATCTATGATGTTTGTCACTGATTTACCACTATCATTTTGGGGTTATGCTTTAGAGACGGATGCATTGACGTTAAATAGGGCACATCTAAATCCGTTGAGATGACACCTTGTGAACTATGGTTTGGCAAGAAACCCAAGTTGTCGTTTCTTAAAGTTTGGGGCTGCGATGCTTATGTGAAAAAGCTGCAACCTGATAAGCTCGAACCCAAATCGGAGAAATGTGTCTTCATAGGATTCCCAAAGGAGACTGTTGGGTACACCTTCTATCATAGATCCGAAGGCAAGATATTTGTTGCTAAGAATGGATCCTTTCTAGAGAAGGAGTTTCTCTCGAAAGACGTGAGTGGGAGGAAAGTAGAACTTGATGAGGTAATTGTACCTGCTCCCTTATTGGAAATTAGTTCATCACTGAAATCAGTTCCAGTGATTCCTACACCAGTAAGTGAGGATGCTAATGATGATGATCATGAAACTTCTAATCAAGTTACTACCGAACCTCGTAAGTTAACCAGAGTAAGATCCGCACTAGAGTGGTACGATAATCCTGTTTTGGAGGTCATGTTACTTGACCGTGACGAACCTACGAACTATGAGGAAGTGATGATGAGCATAGATTCTGCCAAATGGCTTGAGGCCATGAAATCTGAGATGGGACCCATGTATGAGAACAAAGTGTGGACTTTGGTCGACTTGCCCGATGATCGGCAGGCCATAGAGAATAAATGGATCTTCAAGAAGAAGACTGACACTGATGGTAATGTTACTGTCTACAAAGCTCGACTAGTTGCAAAAGGTTTTCGGCAAGTTCAAGGAGTTGACTACGATGAGACCTTCTAACCTTGCTTAAGTCCGTCCGAATCATGTTAGCAATTACCGCATTTTATGATTATGAAATTTGGCAAATGGATGTCAAAACTGCATTCCTTAATGGATATCTTAAAGAAGAGTTGTATATGATGCAACCAGAAGGTTTTGTCGATCCAAAAGGTGCTAACAAAGTTTGCAAGCTCCAGCGATCCATTTATGGACTGGTGCAAGCCTCTTGGAGTTGGAATATACGCTTTGATAGTGTGATCAAAGCATATGGTTTTATACAAACTTTTGGAGAAGCCTGTATTTACAAGAGAGTGAGTGGGAGCTCCATAGCATTTCTGATATTATATGTAGATGACATATTGTTGATCAGAAATGATACTGAATTTCTGAATAGCATAAAAAGATACTTGAATAAGAATTTTTCAATGAAAGACCTCGGTGAATCTGCTTATATATTGGGCATCAAGATATATAGAGATAGATCAATACGCTTAATTGGACTTTCACAAAGCACATACCTTGATGAAGTTTTGAAGAAGTTCAAAATGGATCAGGCAAAGAAAGGGTTCTTACCTGTATTACAAGGTGTGAAGTTGAGTCAGACTCAATGCCCGAACACTTCAGAAGATAGAGAGAAAATGGAAGGTGTTCCCTATGCTTCAGCCATAGGTTCTATCATAGACTCAATGACCTGATGTGTGCCTTGCTATCAGTTTAGCAGGGAGGTACCAAAGTAATCTAGGAGTCGATCACTAGACAGCGGTCAAGAATATCCTGGAATACCTGAAAAGGACTAAGGATATGTTTCTCATATATGGAGGTGACAAAGAGCTCGTCATAAACGGTTACGTCAATGCAAGCTTTGACACTGATCCGGATGACTCTAAGTCACAAACCGGATACGTGTTTTTATTAAATGGTGGAGCTGTCAGTTGGTGCAGTTCCAAGCAGAACGTCATGGTAGGATCTACGTTTGAAGCGGAATACATAGCTGCTTCGGAAGCAGCAAATGAAGGAGTCTGGATGAAGGAGTTCATATCCGATCTAGGTGTCATACCTAGTGCATCGGGTCCATTGAAAATCTTTTGTGACAATACTGGTGCAATTGCCTTGGCAATGGAATCCGGATTTCACAAGAGAACCAAGCACATTAAGAGACGCTTCAATTCCATCCGCGATCAAGTCAAGGAAGGAGACATAGATATTTGTAAGATACATACGGATCTGAATGTTGCAGACCCATTGACTAAGCCTCTCTCATGACCAAAACATGATCAGCACCAAGACTCCATGGGTATTAGAATCATTACAATGTAATCTAGATTATTGACTCTAGTGCAAGTGGTAGACTGAAGGAAATATGCCCTAGAGGCAATAATAAAGTTGTTATTTATATTTCCTTATATCATTATAAATGTTTATTATTCATGCTAGAATTGTATTAACCGGAAACTTAGTACATGTGTGAATACATAGACAAACAGAGTGTCACTAGTTTGCGTCTACTTGACTAGCTCGTTGAATCAATGATGGTTATGTTCCCTAACCATAGACATGAGTTGTCATTTGATTAACAGGATCACATCATTAGAGAATGATGTGATTGACTTGACCCGTCTAATAGCTTAGTACGATGATCGTTTAGTTTGTTGCTATTGCTTTCTCCATAACTTATACATGTTCCTATGACTATGAGATCATGAAAATCCCAAATACCGGAGGAACACTTTGTGTGCTACCAAACGTCACAACGTAACTGGGTGATTATAAAGGTGCTCTACAGGTGTCTCCGATGGTGTTTGTTGAGTTGGCATAGATCGAGATTAGGATTTGTCACTCCGATTGTCGGAGTGGTATCTCTAGGCCCTCTCGATAATGTACATCACTATAAGACTTGCAAGCAATGTAGCTAATGAGTTAGTTACGGGATGTAGCATTACAGAACGAGTAAAGAGACTTGCCGGTAATGACATTGAACTAGGTATTGAGATACCGATGATCAAATCTCGGGCAAGTAACATACCGATGACAAAGGGAACAACGTATATCATTATGCGGTTTGACCGATAAAGATCTTCGTAGAATATGTAGGAACCAATATGAGCATCCAGGTTCCACTATTGGTTATTGATTGGAGACGTGTCTCGGTCATGTCTACATAGTTCTCGAACCCGTAGGGTCGGCACGCTTAACGTTCGTTGACTATTAGTATTATGAGTTTATGTGTTTTGATGTACCGAAGTTAGTTCGGAGTCCCGGATATGATCACGACATGACGAGGAGTCTGGAAATGGTCTAGACATAAAGATTGATATATTGGACGACTATATTTGGACACTGGAAGTGTTTCGGGTGATTTCGGAGAAAACCGAAGTGCTGGAGGGTTACCGGAACCCCCCGGGGAAAGTTGGGCCTTCATGGGCCATAGGGAAGAGGGGAGGTAGTCCACAAGGGGCAGCCGCGCCCCTCCCTATAGGGAGTTCAAATTGGACTAGGGAGGGGGCACGCCCCCTTTCCTTCTCCTCTTGCTGTCCCTTCCTTCCTTCCCCTTCTCCTCCTAGTAGGACTAGGAAAGGAGGAATCCTACTCCTACTAGGAGGAGGATTCCTCCTCCCTTGGCGCGCCACTAGGGCCGGCCAGCCTCCCCCTTGCTCCTTTATATACCGGGCAGGGGGCACCCTAGGACACACAAGTTGATTGTTTCCAGCCGTGTGCGGTGCCCCCTCCACCATAATCCACCTCGGTCATATCGTAGCGGTGCTTAGGCGAAGCCCTGTTCCGGTAGCATCATCATCACCGTCATCACGCCGTCATGCTAACAAAGCTCTTTGTCGGCATTCTGGGAACAGGGGTCCCCAGACTTGCCTGCCTGCGGCCCATGCGTGGCTCTGCGAGCGGGCCCGTATGGCTCATCTTCACCAACAAGCATTCAAGACCCTCGCGAGGGGCCAAGCCTCGCGAGGCGGATGACATAAGACCTCCTCAGGAGCGGCCTCACCAGGCTGGCTCGCGAGGGGTGGAGTGATCAAGGAAAGACAAACCTCGCGAGGTTCCAATGACGTGAGCCATGACGACCAAGGCCAGGCAGGCGCCAGCGTGCACATTGTCCTTATTTCATCTTTGGTGCTAAGGAGGCAAGCGCAGATGAAGAGTACCGAGGCGTCAAGCAAATGTTTCCATATTGGTGCAACGAGACCAAGAGCAGCAGGACGGCAGGACGGAGGTCACCGTGGAGCCCAAGACGGCGTCACCACCAGAGCCTTTGGCAGGCGAAGACCACTTTTGTCAGGATAAGCTGTACTAGCTATCCCCTTTCAAATTGGCCGTTGTTGGATCCCTTCCCTCTCAATATTTGGGGAGAGGGCTAGGGCCTCTATAAATAGGACTACCCACCACCATAGCTAGGGATCGACCTCATCACGGACCGGAGCCATTCCATCCTCACAACCACCAGTTCACCAAGCACAAGAACACCTCTCCTCAAGAGGCTGTTCTTCCCCTTGTACTATTCATCCTCAGCCCAAGAGGCAATCCACCACCACCACACTGGAGTAGGGTATTACACCACAACGGTGGCCCGAACTAGTACAAACCTTGTATCTTGTGTGTTGTGAGTTCGTGTGCCTAGCCTAGAAATCACGAAGTGTGTGAGGGCGTGATCGGTGAGGGAGATATCTTCGCGCGCACCCCAGTGTTCGAACCTTAAGGGTTTTGCCGGAACCCGAAATCCAACATTTGGCGCGCTAGGTAGGGGTGCGCCAAAGCTTTCCTTCCGTCGCTCCGCGTTCCACCCCTTCGTCGCAACCATGTCAGACGCTCGTCGCGCCCAAGCTGAGCGTCGGGCCGCCCTCCCCGCCCGCGTCACCCAGACGGCTCCTGTCGGCGGGCCTCCCCATCGTTCTCCGTCACCCGCCGCCAACACCGCCACCGGCCCGGCGGGGAACGAGCAGCAAGCATCCTCGTTGCACCCCTCGGTGCGGCGGGACGACCACACCTCCACTCCATCGCTGACCCCCGCTGGTTCTTCGTCTCACGCTCGTCACGCTCCCACGGACGCGCGATGTCTACTACACAACCTTCTTCCTGTAGACGTTGTTGGGCCTCCAAGTGCAGAGGTTTGTAGGACAGTAGCAAATTTCCCTCAAGTGGATGACCTAAGGTTTATCAATCCATAGGAGGTATAGGATGAAGATGGTCTCTCTCAAGCAACCCTGCAACCAAATAACAAAGAGTCTCTTGTGTCCCCAACACACCCAATACAATGGTAAATTGTATAGATGCACTAGTTCGGCGAAGAGATGGTGATACAAGTGGTATATGTATAGTAGATAAAGCTATTTGTAATATGAAATTATAAAAAGAGCAAGGTAACAAGTGATAAAAGTGAGCGTAAACGGTATTGCAATGCTAGGAAACAAGGCCTAGGGTTCATACTTTCACTAGTGTAAGTCCTCTCAACAATACTAACATAATTGGATCATAAAACTATCCCTCAACATGCAACAAAGAGTCACTCCAAACTCACTAATAGCGGAGAACGAACGAAGAGATTATGGTAGGGTACGAAACCACCTCAAAGTTATTCTTTCCAATCAATCCGTTGGGCTATTCCTATAAGTGTCACAAACAGCCCCAGAGTTCGTACTAGAATAACACCTTAAGATACAAATCAACCAAAACCCTAATGTCACCTAGAAACTCCAATGTCACCTCAAGTATCCGTGGGCATGATTATACGATATGCATCACACAATCTCAGATTCATCTATTCAACCAACACAAAGGACCTCAAAGAGTGCCCCAAAGTTCTACCTGAGAATCACGACGAAAACGTGTGCCAAACCCTATGCATAGGTTCATGGGCGGAACCCGCAAGTTGGTCACCAAAACATACATCAAGTGAATCACGTGATATCCCATTGTCACCACAGATATCCACGACAAGACATACATCAAGTGTTCTCAAATCTTTTAAAGACTCAATCCGATAAGATAACTCCAAAGGGAAAGTCAATTCATTACAAGAGAGTAGAGGGGGAGGAGAAACATAAGATCCAACTATAATAGCAAAGCTCGCGATACATCAAGATCGTGCCAAATCAAGAACACGAGAGAGAGAGAGAGAGAGAGAGATCAAACAAATAGCTACTGGTACATACCCTCAGCCCCGAGGGAGAACTACTCCCTCCTCGTCATGGAGAGCACCGGGATGATGAAGATGGCCACCGGTGAGGGATCCCCCGTCCGATAGGGTGCCGGAATAGGGTCCCGATTGGTTTTTGGTGGCTACGGAGGCTTCTGGCGGCGGAACTCCCGATCTATTGTGCTCCTCGGAAGTTTGACGATACGTCGGTGGACCGAAGGGGGGGGGGCACGAGGCAGGGGGGCGCGCCCCAGGGGGTGGGCGCGCCCCCTACCCTCGTGAGCACCTCCTTCATCTTATGACATAGGGTCCAAGTCTATCCGGTAGGTTTCCTTCCAAAAATAACTTCTCCAGTTGATTTCGTTCCGTTTTGACACCGTTTGATATTCCTTTTCCTCGAAACACTGAAATAGGCATAAAACAACAAATCTTGGTTGGGCCTCCGGTTAATAGGTTAGTCGCAAAAATAATATAAAAGTGGATAATAAAGCCCAATATTGCCCAAAATAGTAGATAATATAGCATGGAGCAATCAAAAATTATAGATACGTTGGAGACGTATCAGGCATCCCCAAGCTTAATTCCTGCTCGTCCTCGAGTAGGTAAATGATAAAAAAGAATTTTTGATGCGGAGTGCTACTTGGCATAACTTCAATGTAAATCTTCTTAATTGTGGTATGAATATTCAGATTCAAAAGATTCAAGACAAAAGTTCATATTGACATAAAAACAATAATACTTCAAGCATACTTACTAAGCAATTACGTTTTCTCAAAATAACATGGCCAAAGAAAGCTATCCCTACAAAATCATATAGTCTGGCTATGCTCTATCTTAACCACACAAAATATTTAAATCATGCACAACCCCGATGACAAGCCAAGCAATTGTTTCATACTTTTTATGTTCTCAAACTTTTTCAATCTTCACACAATACATGAGCTTGAGCCATGGATATAGCACTATAGATGGAATAGAATGGTGGTTGTGGAGAAGACAAAAAGGGAGAAGATAGTCTCACATCGACTAGGCGTATCAACGGGCTATGGAGATGCCCATCAATAGATATCAATGTGAGTGAGTAGGGATTGCCATGCAACGGATGCACTAGAGCTATAAGTATATGAAAGCTCAACAAAAGAAACTAGTGGGCGTGCATCCAACTCGCTTGCTCACGAAGACCTAGGGCATTTTGAGGAAGCCCATCATTGGAATATACAAGCCAAGTTCTATAATCAAAGATTCCCACTAGTATATGAAAGTGACAACATAGGAGACTCTCTATCATGAAGATCATGGTGCTACTTTGAAGCACAAGTGTGGTAAAAGGATAGTAGCATTGTCCCTTCTCTCTTTTTCTCTCATTTTTTATTTATATTTTTTTATTTGGGCCTTTTCTCTTTTTTATGGCCTCTTTTTTGGGCTTCTTTGGACTCTTTTGTTTATTTTTCGTCCGGAGTCTCATCCCGACTTGTGGGGGAATCATAGTCTCCATCATCCTTTACTCACTGGGACAATGCTCTAATAATGATGATCATCACACTTTTATTTACTTACAACTCAAGAATTACAACTCGATACTTAGAACAAGATATGACTCTATATGAATGCCTCCGGCGGTGTACCGGGATGTGCAATGACTCAAGAGTGACATGTATGAAAGAATTATGAACGGTGGCTTTGCCACAAATACGATGTCAACTACATGATCATGCAAAGCAATATGACAATGATGGAGCGTGTCATAATAAACGGAACGGTGGAAAGTTGCATGGCAATATATCTCGGAATGGCTATGGAAATGCCATGATAGGTAGGTATGTTGGCTGTTTTGAGGAAGGTATATGGTGGGTTTATGGTACCAGCGGAAGTTGCAAGGTACTAGAGAGGCTAGCAATGGTGGAAGGGTGAGAGTGCGTATAATCCATGGACTCAACATTATTCATAAAGAACTCACATAATTATTGCAAAAATCTATTAGTTATCAAAGCAAAGTACTACACGCATGCTCCTAGGGGGATAGATTGGTAGGAAAAGACCATCGCTCGTCCCCGATTGCAACTCATAGGGAAGACAATCAATAAATAAATCATGCTCCGACTTCATCACATAACGGTTCACCATACGTGCATGCTACGGGAATCACAAACTTCAACACAAGTATTTCTCAAATTCATAAGCACTCAACTAGCATGACTCTAATATCACCATCTCCATATCTCAAAACAATTATCAAGTATCAAACTTCTCATAGTATTCAACACACTCATAAGAGAATTTTATTATTCTTGAATACCTAGCATATTAGGATTTTAAGCTACCATGCTATTTAAGACTCTCAAAATAATCTAAGTGAAGCATGAGAGTTCATCTATTTCTTCAAAATAAAACTACCGCCATGCTCTAAAAGATATAAGTGAAGCACTGGAGCATCGACAAACTACTTCGAAAGATATAAGTGAAGATCAATGAGTAGTTGAATAATTATGCAACTATGTGAAGACTCTCTAACATTTAATAATTTCAGATCTTGGTATTTTATTCAAACAGCAAGCAAAGCAAAATAAAATGACATCTAAGAATAGCAAACATCATGTGAAGAAGCAAAAACTTAGGATCAACCGATACTAACCGATGGTTGTTGAAGAAGAAAGGTGGGATGCCAACTGGGGCATCCCCAAGCTTAGACGCTTGAGACTTCTTGAAATATTATCTTGGGGTGCCTTGGGCATCCCCAAGCTTGAGCTTTTGTGTCTCCTTAATTCCTCTCATATCAAGGTCTCCCTAAATCTCAAAAAGCTTCATCCACACAAAACTCAACAAGGACTCGTGAGATAAGTTAGTATAAACCATTGCCAAAATCTTATCATACTCTACTGTAGTAAATCACTAAACTTATTATTCAACATTGCATACTAAAGGCCTCTGCATATTTAGTATTGTTATCCTCAAATAGAATCATTAAAGAAGCAAACATATGCAAACAATGCAAACATAACAGCAATCTGCCTAAACAGGACAGTCTGTAAAGAATGCAGCAACATCCATACTTCCCTATCTCCAAAAAATATGAAAGAAAATTCTCACTGTAGTAAATTTATCAGAGCTTAATATTCAAAAGGTTTCAACATTTTACCACATTCTGACTTTTCTAGGGAATTATTGCAACAGCGGTAAACTTTCTGTTTTCAAACAGCAACATGAAGACTTGTAACATAGGCATAGTAAAGACTATCAATGCCACTTTTATTGAAATAAAAGATGCAAAACATTGTTCTAAATAACATCAAGAAAATCCTAAAAAAATAAATTGACGCTCCAAGCAAAACACATATCATGTGGCGAATAAAAATATAGCTCCAAGTAAAGTTACCGATGAACGAAGACGAAAGAGGGGATGCCTTCCGGGGCATCCCCAAGCTTAGGCTCTTGGTTGTCCTTGAATATTACCTTGGGGTGCCTTGGGCATCCCCAAGCTTAGGCTCTTACCATTCCTTTTTCCATATTCCATCGAATCTTTACCCAAAACTTGAAAACTTCACAACACAAAACTTAACAGAAAACTCGTAAGCTCCATTAGCGAAAGAAAACAAAACACTACTTCAAGGTACTGTAATGAACTCATTCTTTATTTATATTGGTGTTAAACCTACTGTATTCCAACTTCTCTATGGTTTATAAACCTTTTACTAGCCATAGATTCATCAAAATAAGCAAACAACACATAGAAAACAGAATCTGTCAAAAACAGAACAGTCTGTAGTAATCTGTAACTAACACAAACTTATGGAACCCATAAAATTCCCAAATAAATTGCTGGACCTGAGGAATTTATCTATTAATCATCTGCAAAAGTAATTAACTAAATATCACTCTCCAAATAAAAATGGCAGCAGTTCTCGTGAGCGCTAAAGTTTCTGTTTTTTACAGCATGATCAACAAGACTTTCCCCAAGTCTTCCCAAAGGTTCTACTTGGCACAAACACTAATTAAAAGCATAAAACCACATCTAAAAAGAGGCTAGATGAATTATTTATTACTAAACAGGAACAAAAAGCAAGGAACTAAAATAAAATTGGGTTGCTTCCCAACAAGCGCTATCGTTTAACACCCCTAGCTAGGCATGATGATTTCAATGATGCTCACATAAAGGATAAGAATTGTAACATAAAGAGAGCATCATGAAGAATATGACTAGCACATTTAAGTCTAACCCACTTCCTATGCATAGGGATTTTGTGAGCAAACAACTTATGGGAACAATAATCAACTAGCATAGGAAGGCAAAACAAGCATAACTTTGAAACTTTAAGCACATAGAGAGGAAACTTGGTATTATTGCAATTCCTATGAGTATATGTTCCTCCCTCATAATAATTTTCAGTAGCATCATTAATGAATTCAACAATATAACCAGCACCTAAAGCATTCTTTTCATGATCTACAAGCATAGAAAATTTACTACTCTCCACATAAGCAAACTTCTTCTCATGAATAGTAGTGGGAGCAAACTCAACAAAATAACTATCATGGGATTGAAAATTGAAATCAAGATGACAAGTTTCATCACAATAATCATCATATATAGTAGGCATGCTTTCATCATAATAAATTTGCTCATCAAAACTTGGGGGACAAAAAATATCATCTTCATCAAACATAGCTTCCCCAAGCTTGTGGCTTTGCATATCATTAGCATCGTGGTTATTCAAGGAATTCATACTAACAACATTGCAATCATGCTCATCATCCAAATATTTAGTGCCAAACATTTTATAAATTTCTTCTTCTAGCACTTGAGCACAATTATCCTTTCCATCATACTCACGAAAGATATTAAAAAGGTGAAGCGTATGAGACAAACTCAATTCCATTTTTTATAGTTTTCTTTTATAAACTAAACTAGTGATAAAACAAGAAACTAAAAGTATCGATTGCAAGATCTAAAGATATACCTTCAAGCACTCACCTCCCTGGCAACGGCGCCAGAAATGAGCTTGATGTCTACTACACAACCTTCTTCTTGTAGACATTGTTGGGCCTCCAAGTGCAGAGGTTTGTAGGACAGTAGCAAATTTCCCTCAAGTGGATGACCAAAGGTTTATCAATCCGTAGGAGGTGTAGGATGAAGATGGTCTCTCTCAAGCATCCCTGCAACCAAATAGCAAAGAGTCTCTTGTGTCCCCAACACACCCAATACAATGGTAAATTGTATAGATGCACTAGTTCGGCGAAGAGATGGTGATACAAGTGGTATATGGATAGTAGATAAAGCTATTTGTAATCTGAAATTATAAAAACAGCAAGGTAACAAGTGATAAAAGTGAGTGTAAACGGTATTGAAATGCTAGGAAACAAGGCCTAGGGTTCATACTTTCACTAGTGTAAGTCCTCTCAACAATACTAACATAATTGGATAATAAAACTATCCCGCAACATGCAACAAAGAGTCACTCCAAAGTCACTAATAGCGGAGAACGAACGAAGAGATTATGGTAGGGTACGAAACCACCTCAAAGTTATTCTTTCCAATCAATCCGTTGGGCTATTCCTATAAGTGTCACAAACAGCCCTAGATTTCGTACTAGAATAACACCTTAAGATACAAATCAACCAAAACCCTAATGTCACCTAGAAACTCCAGTGTCACCTCAAGTATCCGTGGGCATGATTATACGATATGCATCACACAATCTCAGATTCATCTATTCAACCAACACAAAGGACCTCAAAGAGTGCCCCAAAGTTCTACCGGAGAATCACGACGAAAACGTGTGCCAACCCCTATGCATAGGTTCATGGGCGGAACCCGCAAGTTGGTCACCAAAACATACATCAAGTGAATCACGTGATATCCCATTGTCACCACAGATATCCATGGCAAGACGTACATCAAGTGTTCTCAAATCTTTTAAAGACTCAATCCGATAAGATAACTCCAAAGGGGAAACTCAATTCATTACAAGAGAGTAGAGGGGGAGGAGAAACATAAGATCCAACTATAATAGCAAAGCTCGCGATACATCAAGATCGTGCCAAATCAAGAACACGAGAGAGAGAGAGAGATCAAACAAATAGCTACTGGTACATACCCTCAGCCCCGAGGGAGAACTACTCCCTCCTCGTCATGGAGAGCACCGGGATGATGAAGATGGCCACCGGTGAGGGATCCCCCCTCCGGCAGGGTGCCGGAACAGGGTCCCGATTGGTTTTTGGTGGCTACGGAGGCTTCTGGCGGCGGAACTCCCGATCTATTGTGCTCCTCGGAAGTTTTACGATACGTAGGTATATATGGGTACAAGGGGTACGTCGGTGGACCGAAGGGGGGGCCACAAGGCAGGGGGCGCGCCCCAGGGGGGTGGGCGCCCCCTACCCTCGTGAGCACCTCCTTCATCTTCTGACGTAGGGTCCAAGTCTATCCGGTAGGTTTCCTTCCAAAAATAACTTCTCCAGTTGATTTCGTTCCGCTTTGACTCCGTTTGATATTCTTTTTCCTCGAAACACTGAAATAGGCATAAAACAACAAATCTGGGCTGGGCCTCCGGTTAATAGGTTAGTCCCAAAAATAATATAAAAGTGGATAATAAAGCCTAATATTGCCCAAAACAGTAGATAATATAGCATGGAGTAATAAAAAATTATAGATACGTTGGAGATGTATCAACGCGCGGGCCGCGCTACTCATGGCGCGCGAGCTCCTGCGTTATCTCCCAGTTGACGGCCTCTACGAGGACTGGCTGGACCGCATCGCCGAGCACGTCAGCACCGCAGGGGGCTCCCCTGCATCGTCCCTCTCGCTGCCTCATCAACCGCCAGCTACAGGCGACGCAGCTCACACAACCCTCCACCACCCCTGCACCAAGATGGCGCCCTGGCGCCAAGGCGTGCGGCTCCGCGACGCGACCCGCGGCGCCAAGCGTCCGTGCATGAAGAAAGAAGCTGTCAAGAAGTTCCCCGACCGCAAGAGAATGCTCCACCGCTCCCCGCACCGCCACGTCAGGATCGCTTGCCGCGGCAGGGCCATGCGCCGCTTGCCATGGTGGCGCGCGGGCGCCAAGACCAGGCTCCACCTCCATGGTGGGTCTCGGTGACCAGGCCGGCTGCCACGCCTTCACCCCCGAGCTACGTAGCGTCGCCTGGCCGGGCAAGTTCAAGCCGGATCTGCCCCCTCGCTATGATGGCACCCCCGACGCCGCAGAGTTCTTGCAGCTCTACGAACAAAGCATCAAGGCGGCCAGCGACGACAAGAAAGTCATGACGAACTGGTTCCCCATGGCTCTTAAGGATGGTGCCCACTCCTGGCTCCTGAACCTGCCTCCTGGCTCCATCTCTTCCTGGGACGAGATGCGCGACCCTTTCGTCGCCAACTTCCAGGGCACTCGCGACCGCCCCCCGACCGTGGGTGACCTGCGCTACATCAAGCAACAACCGAGAGAGACCCTCAAGAAGTACATCCAGCACTTCAACATCGTCCGCCTCAAGATCCCCAAGGTGACGGACGAGGTCATCATCTCTGCATTCTCCGATGGTGTCCGTGATGTCAAGATGAAGGCGGAGCTCACCATCCATGAGGAGTTGTGCACATCCCTGGAGCTGTTCAACTTGGCGACCAAGTGTGCAAGGGCAGAGGAATGGCGCCTTTCCCTCCCCGAGCTCCCATTTGCCGACCGGAGGAGAAGAAATCCAATGCCAAGGACGTAAAGCGCAAAGGAGTCACCGTGCTCGTGGCGGAGCCAGACACGAAGCGCGGCAGGGACCAGCCTGAGTCATCCAAGGGCAGCCGACCATTCTGCGCCTTCCATAATGTGCACGGCCACAACACCAACGATTGTAAAGAGCTCAGGGCCATTTGCGACGGATGCTTCGGTCGATGCCCCGAGCATAATGACCGAGGCTACGACCGAGGAGGAGGACGCGGTGGAGGACGCTGGGACGACCATGGCCCACGTCAGGAGTGGCGCGACCGACCTCGTGAGGACCGCTGGCAAGATCAGCCTCGCGAGGGCGCCTGGAGGGATCAGCCTCGCGAGGATCGCCCTCAGGGCAACCCCGGTCTTCCTCCGCTACCACCACCACCAAGAAGGAATGACGACCACCATCAAGACGAGGGGGCTGGTGTCACGACCGGTTTTCCAATAAAAACATTTATTGAGAAACCAATCTTTTGAGTCCAGTATGAGAGAAATTCTCCTCACTGGTAGACAAATTCTTGATACAATAAGCCAGTAGCATAGAATATATTATAGGGTTGAGCTAGGGCTGCTCAACAAATTATTACAAGCGCGCCAATAATTATAAATAATGGCGGATATAACACAATGGTGTGGTGGCATACTACTGACTCGAGGATAAAGCGATGGTGGAATAACACAGTGGGGAGTGTGGTAACACGACTCTCAAACTGGCATCTCATCGAGCGTCGAGGTGAGGCTCGATAAATTTATTCGGGTTGCGGAAGCGGATATAATACAGTGACCAAATCCAGGGTCGCACGAGACTGACTGGGAATCCTCTAGGCGTCGGACTCGCTATCGAACTCTTCATCCAAGAGATCGCCTTCGTCAGCATCTGGCCAAATCAACAAGCCAGTGAGTACTTTGAAAGTACTCGCAAGACAGTTCGGACGTGAGATATAACAAATGCATGCATGAATGCGTCATGATTAATCTTTCCAATGCACATACAAAAATTTGAATAATGAAGTAAGTACAAGGGAAATGGCGGTAGTCTACCTGAAATCCCAACAAAATATAAATGAAAACCGATCGGGTGTCTGAAGCGACGCCTCGAAAGGTGAACAAATAATAACAACAAAAAAAAATCATGCCGCAGTCGGGCGTCTTAGCGACACCACATAAAGGGCTTTTAAAAGAAATGCCACAGTCGGACGTCTGAGCGACATCATAGAAGGGGCTTTAAAAGAAATGCCACAGTCGGACGTCTGAGTGACGTCACAGAAAGGGCTTTAAAAGAAATGCCACAGTCGGACGTCTGAGCGACATCACAGAAAGGGCTTTAAAAGAAATGCCACAGTCGGACGTCTGAGCGACATCACAGAAAGGGCTTTAAAAGAAATGCCACAGTCGGATGTCTGATCGACATCACAGAAAGGGCTTTTAAAAGAAATGCCACAGTCGAACGTATGAGCGACATCACAGAAAGGGCTTTAAAAGAAATGCCACAGTCGGACGTCTGAGCGACATCACAGAAAGGGCTTTAAAAGAAATGCCACAGTCGGACGTCTGAGCGACATCACAGAAAGGGCTTTAAAAGAAATGCCACAGTCGGACGTCTGAGCGACATCACAGAAAGGGCTTTATTCACAAGTAAATAATACTCATAATAAATATTCAATTTATGATAATAAACGGGTTAGTCCATCCACAAGAATAAACTTTTAACCGGGCTTAGCACTCATGTGATTCACCGGAGTATCTGTCACCAAAACTGGCACTTGTCAGAATAAGTCAGCGCAAAATTTGGATATGGATAAGATGATTTGGAGATTTATGACTCTGCAGAGTTTGTACAAAAATTTCCCACAGTTAACGGATTTCCATAGTCACGAAGGACTAGTTCCGTTTACGGTATTTTGGAAGAAAACACAGCTAACCAGTACACACCCATCCAACCTCTCGATGCCAGGACTCACCCTAGACATCGTCCAAGAAAAACTTTTGAGACGGGGATATCACAATCTCGAATAGCATGGGATCAAATTTATATACGCGCGCTCTAAGGGGTGCCCCCTCTCGGTCCCAACCGGAAACACCCATGCCCCCTGACCGGATGACTTGCTTTAATCCAGGGCCATGGAACCATCATCCCGGCCTCTCCTTTTGGTGTGTACTAGGAAAGCGGTTTGCAACTTACTAATCCATATTCCTTACGGAAAACATGAGGTAGTACAAGGAAGAAAATGGGAGGAACTGGACCGATACGGTTTGACACTGTAGTCATATAGTCTGGCATAAGACTGGCATGCTACAACACTGCCATCTTACCCATCCTCATGCCAACACATGGCCATTCATACTCACATCCATCCACCTATGGATCATCGAGCTCTCAACAATGCATGAAAATAACGTTCATCGTATGCTCATCAACATGCCATGAAACCAACTAAATGCAAAACATGCCAAGACGCTCATCATATCAAAAGTTCAAACATGCTTGCCTGGTTCAGAGTAGTCGGAGCCTAGCTCGGTGAAGTTCATGGTTCCGTCACCTCCTTCGGTATCTACGGTATAAAGAAAATATATGCGCTATCGTGAATACCAAGAGGTGCACAAAAAGTATTCCAAATATTTTTCAAATAAATCTGATAAAAAACTAGACAAAATTTTAAAGAGAACAGAAAAAGAATCAATCAAAAATACTTTTTTGTTTAAAAGTTATAAGGGTTTTTGTCTAGGGACTCATCTATAATGAAATAGAAAGTTTCCAGGGGCTAGCTCATAAAAACAAAAAATGCTTCGGTCTCGAATATGCCAGCCCAGAGAGGGAAACGTATTTTGCCCGAAGGCGTTTTCAGAAAACGATTCGTGTAAAAAGAACTGAGAGGCTGACTGGCGTGTCCCACCCGTCAGGTTTGAAAATTCAAAACGGGCGGCGGAGAACGACGGTGCCCGAGAGCCGCGGTGGTCGCCGGCGGCGATCCACGGTGAGGCAGGAGGATCGGAGAGTACCTCCGTGTTCAGGGCGCCATTCCGCGTTGGTTGGTGGTGGTGGTGGTCGTCGGCGAGTACCACGTCGATGGCGAGCCTTGCTCCGGCGGACGGCGGCTCGGGTGGAGATGGACCTCGTCGGGGAGAGCTGCGAAGGTCAAAATTGACGCTTGGGTTAGCTTCCTGGGTGCCCGAAGAGGCTACTGACGAGGTTTGGACGCCGGAGATGGCCTCACCGGAGCGAATCGAGGTGGAGGCCGAGGCGGAACGAGGCGGCCGGAGTCAAGGAAGAAGGGCCCCTCGAGGCTCTTCTAGTTGCTGGTCGGGGTCCAGTGAGGTGGTGGAGGTGTGCGGGGGCGAGAGGGAGCTTGGGGGCGCTATATATAGCCGGCCCGAGGCGGTTGCCGCGAATGGGATAAGTCCGGCGAGTGATTACGGCGGCGCTGTGGTTGGGCAGTGGGATTAGGGGCTTGGGCATCGCCTAGGTGGAGTAGTGGTGCCATTCCAGGGTCCAACTCAGCACGGGAGGGAGGTTTATGGCCTGTCCCAACAAAACGGCCGTGCGGCATGTCGGCGGCCGGGAGCGCGCCCTGTGCGTGCCAGGCCACGGCGGCGGCGCTGCATGCGTGCGCTGCCAAGGGAGACGGCCACGCGGAGCTACCAGGTGGCTTGGGCGGTGCAGAACGGCGTTGCGCCGTAGGGTGCCTTCTGTCGGCCACCACGGGAGGTCCCGACGCCGCAGAAGATGCCGGCGAGAGCGGGCCAGCGTGCCACCGACGCCAGGAACCGGCCAAGCGTGCATGCGGTGCTCCGGACAGGAGGAAGAGGCAGCAGGGAACGTGCCAAGGGCACTGTGAGCATGTGACTGAACTCCTGACGAAGATCGACACTGAACTCTGAATTTTTCTGAATATGCAGGGAAACAGTGCATGCAAGGTGTTCGACAGAATGAAGTTGGCCTCTGGGGATTTTTCCTAGAGCTGATTTTTGGTGGAGTGGCTACTCATTGCTCCAGTAGGCTGCCTGAATTTTGGTAGAATTTTTGGAGAAGTATAGATATGAATTTCACCAAATTTGGCAAATCTGGTCCAAACTTGCAGAGGCTGAAATTTGAAAATTTTGAAAAGAAGGGGAGTGGATCAAGATGGTTCTGAGTTGTGGATGCTAAGGACAATCTAGAGGAGTTGGTTTGAGATCAAAACTCAAAGGAAATAAGGTACTTGCTTTGTAAATGACTCAGGCTCCAAATAATTGACAGAAATGATTTGAGAGGAAAAATGATTGAAATAAAATACAAAACTTGTTTGGATTAGTTGGGATAGAGAACTTAGGTTGTTCCAAGGAGGAGGGGAGGTTTTGGAGGGGTTTTACCACCTGTGACATGGTAAAATCATGGGTGGTTTCAAAAAGAAAGAAGTCCCAAAACTCCTAGGGTTTCTTTTTAAATGAAAATAAATAAGTTTGAGAGGGAAACAACCAGAAGAAAAGTTTCCAAAAATTCAACACCAAATTTGAAAAGGAAAAGGGAATCCTTGCCAAAGGTGAAAGGAAGCTTTTTAAGAGGAAGGATTTCTGGAAAAGAAATTTTAAATGCCCTCTTTTAAAATCCAACAAAGTTTTTGATGAAAACCAAATCAAAAATTTTGGACTGTCACAACACCTACCCCCTTAGGAAAAATCTCGTCCCCGAGATTTCAGCTGATCCTTAAATAAGTGTGGATGCTCTGTCCGAAGAAAATCCTCTCTCTCCCAAGTTGCTTCACTGTCGGTGTGATTGCTCCACTGGACTCTGAAAAACTTGATGGTCTTCTGTCAGGTCCTCCTTTCAGACTCCTCTAATATTCTTACTGGACGTTCCCGATAAGTGAGGTCTGGCTGCACGTCAATGTTCTCATGGGATACTTGTTTCTCTGGGTTGCTTATGCACTTCCTCAATTGCGAGACGTGGAACACGTCGTGGACATCGGATAATTCCTCGGGTAAGTCTAGCTGGTAGGCTACCGTGCCTCCTCGTGCCATTATACAGAATGGTCCAATGAATCTTGGTGCTAGCTTCCCTTTAATCTTGAATCGTTGCAATCCTCTCATAGGAGATACTCTCAGGTATACGAACTCACCGGGTTTGAAGCTGACCCTACGATGTTTCTGATCATAATAACTCTTCTGTCGACTTTGAGCGGTCTTAAGTCGGTCTCTGATTAGCTTGACTTTTTCCTCGGCTTCTCTGAGCATGTCTGGTCCAAAGATGCGGCTGTCTCCGGTCTCTGACCAATTCAACGGGGTACGACATCTCCGTCCGTATAAAGCCTCAAATGGTGCCATTTGCAGGCTGGCCTGGTAGCTATTGTTGTACGCGAACTCGGCGTATGGCAGGCTTTCTTCCCAACTGGTTCCATATGTGAGGACACATGCTCTCAGCATGTTTTCTAAAACCTGGTTTACGCGTTCCGTTTGTCCATCGGTCTGTGGGTGGTATGCGGTACTGAAGGCTAGTTGGGTTCCCAGAGCCTGTTGTAAATGCTCCTAAAATCTCGAGACGAACTGAGTGCCCCTGTCGGATATTATAGTCTTCGGGACACCGTGCAGACAAACTATACGGGAGAGATAAATCCTGGCAAGCCTTTGAGCGTTGTAGGTTGTCTTCACTGGAATGAAATGTGCCACTTTGGTTAATCTGTCGGTGATGACCCATATGGTATCATTCCCATGTCGTGACCGAGGTAGTCCGACAATGAAATCCATCCCTATTTCATCCCATTTCCACTCAGGTATTTTGTTCGGTTGCAGTAGTCCGGCTGGCCTCTGATGCTCAGCTTTTATGCGTTGACAAGAGTCGCAACATGCAATGAAGGTGGCTATGTCCCTCTTCATACCGTGCCACCAAAATCTTTCCTGAATATCTTTATACATCTTGGTTCCTCCAGGGTGGATCGAGTACGGGGCGGTGTGGGCTTCAGCTAGGATTTGCTGTTTGAGGTCCTTTATATTTGGTACGCAAAGTCTGTCTCCGTACCATAATATTCCTCCATCGTCTATGACGAATGCCGAGGCCTTGCCCATACTTACCTTTCTTTTGATGCCTTCGATGCTGGGGTGACCAGGCTGAGCTTCTTTAATTCCCTCCACAAGGTCGGGTTGTATTTCCAAGTTTGATATGGTGCCTTTTGCTACCATTATCAAGTTGAGTTTGGCAAATTCTTGTTGGAATTCGGGCCTCAAGCTTTGAGGACTGTTTTCATCGGAGCTGGGGTTCCGACTAAGAGCATCGGCCACTACATTTGCTTTACCTGGATGGTAGTGGATACCAACATCATAATCCTTTACCAATTCCAACCAGCGTCATTGCCGTAAATTTAGTTCTGGCTGCGTGAAAATATATTTGAGACTTTTATGATCTGTATATATTTCACATCGATTCCCAAGTAAGAAATGCCTCCATTCCTTGAGTGCATGAATGACTGCTGCCATTTCTAAGTCATGAGTGGGATAATTTTCCTCATGCTTGCGAAGTTGCCTTGAATCATAGGCGACAACCTTGCCTTCTTGCATCAACACGCATCCGAGACCCTTTCTGGACGCGTCACAAAACACTTCAAATTTTTTGTGTATGTCTAGCACAATTAATACTAGTGCTGTTGTTAATTTACGCTTTAGCTCTTGGAAACTTTTTTCGCAGGCTTCTGTCCATTCAAACTTCTTGTCTTTCTTGAGTAACTGCGTCATAGGCTTGGCTATGGTGGAGAATCCTTCAATAAATCTGCGGTAATATCCTGCCATTCCCAAGAAACTACGTATGTCTGTTACGCTTGCTGGCGACTTCCAGCCAAGTATGGCCTTGACTTTCTCCGGGTCCACTGCGATACCGTCTTGGGTTAGTACGTGGCCTAGAAAGCCTACTTGTCTTAGCCAGAATTCGCACTTGCTGAACTTGGCATACAATTGGTGTTTTCTGAGTTCTCCTAGTACAATCCTGAGATGTTCTGCGTGCTCTTCTGGTGTCTTGGAGTATACCAGAATGTCATCGATGAATACCACAACGAACTTGTCCATAAACTTCATAAATACTTTGTTCATGAGGTGAACAAAATATGCATGGGCATTAGTTAATCCAAATGGCATTACTGTGAACTCATACAGTCCATATCTGGAGGTGAAGGCTGTTTTGGGGATATCTTCCGTTCGCACCTTTAATTGATGGTATCCAGACCTTAGGTCAATTTTTGAGAATACCTTGGCCTGAGCGAGTTGATCAAACAAATCATTTATCCTTGGCATCGGGTATTTGTTCTTGACTGTGACCATGTTAAGTGCTCGATAGTCAATACACAATCTCAGTGTTCCATCCTTCTTTTTGGCAAATAAAATTGGTGATCCCCAAGGTGAGGAGCTGGCTCGAATGTATCATTTGTCTAGCAATTCTTTTATTTGTTTCTTCAATTCAACCAACTCGGATGGTGCCATTCGGTATGGTTTCTTGTATATGGGGGTGGTTCCTGGTGCGAGCTCAATGCAGAACTCTATCTCTCGGTCTGGTGGCATGCCTGGTAGCTCTTCAGGGAATACGTCTGGAAATTCACACACTACTGGGACCTTGTTTAGCTCAGAAACGTCCACCTTATTCAATCTCGGTTGCCGGGGTATTTTTCCTTCCTTGGATGACACTCTTATTGTCTTCCCGTGGTGGTGTGTGAGGATTATGGTCCGGTTGAAACAATCAATAAAACCCTTGTTGGTGGTTAGCCAGTCCATCCCCAGGATGACATCTAGTCCTTTGTTTTCCAGTACAATAAGATTGGCGTGAAACTCCAATCCTTCGAACTCAATGACCACATCCTGACAGTAATTCTGAGTGACTTGCTGAATCCCAGGGGACTTGATGATCATGGATTTCTCCAAAGGAAGCATCGAAAAATTATTTTGCAAAGCAAAACTTTTCGAAATGAAAGAGTGAGAAGCTCCAGAATCAAACAAAACCATTGTAGGTATTGTGTTGACAGGAAACGTACCGAGTACGATATCCGGAGCATTTTGTGCCTCCTCTTTGGTTACGTGGTTCAGATGACCCTTCCTATGGTTGTTGCTGGGATTGAAATTGTTTCGCTTGGGCGCTGAATTATTGCCGCCATTGTTTGGCTTTGGGGTTGAGTTTCTAGGCTTGGGACATTGTTTGGCATAGTGTCCTTCCTCTCCACAGGCGTAACAGGTAACGCCGGGGCGATATGTGAACTCCTTGTCCCTTGCATGAAAATTCTTGATTGGGCGTGAGACGTTGGATGAGGATTTGTGCGTCCCACCCTTTTGAAAATCTGTCCTGCTTCGGTGATTGCGAGCATGATTGGTCTGGTCCCTTTTTCTCTTGCGGATATCTTCCAGGCTGCGTCTCTCATTTTCCAGAGTAATCGCTTTGTCCACCAGAGTTTTAAAATCTGGAAAAGTGTGCACGACTAGTTGGCATTTAAGCGCGGGCGCCAGACCGTCAAGGAATTTCTCCATCTTCTTACTTTCAGTAATACGCTCCTCATTGGCGTAGCGAGACAATAGAGTAAATTGACTGTTGTAATCTGCCACTGTCATGTTCCTTTGTTTGAGGTCATCAAACTCTCTTTTCTTGATTATCATAATGCTCTTAGGAATGTGTGCACCACGGAAACCTTCCTTGAAATCATCCCAGGTTATGTCATTTTCGTTAGGATGCATGTGCAGAAAATTCTCCCACCACGATGCGGCTGCTCCTGTGAGATAGTGCGGAGCATATAATACCTTCTCGGGGTCTGAACATTTTGCAATAATTAATTTCCTCTCCATATCTCGAAGCCAGTCCTCGGCTTCAAGAGGCTTGTCAGTATGAGAAAATGTTTGGGGACGCGTCTTTTGTAGCTCAGATAACTTGGAATGCTGCTGATACTGTCCATGGTGATTTCCCATATTGATGACTTGGTTCATCATTTCACGATGTTGTTGCTGACTCTGTTCATAAAGGCGGCACATTTGGGAAAGTGCCGTTTCACTGCCCTGTTGACTCGACTGCCCTTGTGTGAAATTGTTGCCTGGTTGAGTGTCATAATTTTCCTCTGGTGGAGTAGGCATGGAGCGAGTCCAAGGGCGAGACATTTTTCACTCTGGGGATATATTTTGTAAAACTCATAAGAAAAGTGAAGATGGTCGCCAAAAACAACTCCAAAAATGCACAAGGATGGCAAATAATTTAAATGACCAAGATCACTTAAGAAAACAAATTGATTTGCGCACGGAGAAGGACTGCTCAATACATATCTTACACGCGGGCGATAATTATACAGTACATCACTCAGGATATGCGTACATAATCCTGACATGTTATTTAGGCTAGTACACTTCTCCAGTTCTACATGATGCGCAAACAAGCTACTTCTCACAACCTATGTACATATAAACATATCTTACAAAGCGGTACATCGCATGAGGGGCAAACACACTCAGCCGGAAATGTTGACAATCTCCTTGGTCCTGCCAAGGGTGAGGCGCAGTGAGGCTGGGGACTCGACCTCCTCCTCACTAATAGGCTCCAGACGTGAAGAGCTGCGTCGGGTAGATGGAGCGGGTGCCAGGGGCGGAGCAACACGAATAGGAGTGGGCACAACGGGTGGTGCAGTGCGCGCTGGAGTGGGCGCAAAGGCCTGGTTGAACCCTTCGGTGGTAGGTAGGCGACGAGTACGTGCATGAGATGCTGAGGACGAGACAAAAGTCAGTGGCGGTGCGGTGAGCAGGAGCTCCCTCCTGTTGGCGGCACAGCCATGGACTGAGTCCATGCGGGCAGCCACGAAGTCGTCCACCAGGTTGTCTGAATTTTGGTAGAATTTTTGGTGGAGTGGCTACTCATTGCTCCAGTAGGTTGCCTGAATTTTGGTAGAATTTTTGGAGAAGTATAGATATGAATTTCACCAAATTTGGCAAATCTGATCCAAACTTGCAGAGGCTGAAATTTGAAAAATTTGAAAAGAAGGGGAGTGGATCAAGATGGTTCTGAGTTGTGGATGCTAAGGACAATCCAGAGGATTGGTTTGAGATCAAAACTCAAAGGAAATAAGGTACTTGCTTTGTAAATGACTCAGGCTCCAAATAATTGACAGAAATGATTTGAGAGGAAAAATGATTGAAATAAAATACAAAACTTGTTTGGATTAGTTGGGACAGAGAACTTAGGTTGTTCCAAGGAGGAGGGGAGGTTTTGGAGGGGTTTTACCACCTGTGACATGGTAAAATCATGGGTGGTTTCAAAAAGAAAGAAGTCCCAAAACTCCTAGGGTTTCTTTTTAAATGAAAATAAATACGTTTGAGAGGGAAACAACCAGAAGAAAAGTTTCCAAAAATTCAACACCAAATTTGAAAAGGAAAAGGGAATCCTTGCCAAAGGTGAAAGGAAGTTTTTTAAGAGGAAGGATTTCTGGAAAAGAAATTTTAAATGCCCTCTTGTAAAATCCAACAAAGTTTTTGATGAAAACCAAATCAAAAATTTTGGAGTGTCACAGCTGGGGGCTTCCAGGAGCCACGTGCTATCGCCTACATCATGGGCCGAGCTCAAGCCCCAGCCTCACAGCGTATCTTTAAGTAGTTTGCTCGCGAGGTGAACGCGGTCCTCCCCAAGCTCGAGGCCACTCGCCCGCTCATGCGGTCCAAGTGTGCCATCACTTTTAGGTCGGCAGATCATCTCAAGTGTGCGGCTACCGCTGACGCTCTCCCAATGCTTTGCTCACCCGTCATCAGCAACGTGCAAGTCACCAAGACCCTCATCGATGGCGGCGCAGGGCTCAACATCCTGTCCGTCGAGACGTTCGATAACCTACAAGTGCCCTACAATCAGCTTCAGCCTACCAAGCCTTTCTCAGGAGTGACCGATGGCTCCACCATGCCGATAGGTCAGGTCCGCCTCCCACTCACCTTTGGAGAATGCAACAACTACCACACCGAGCTCATCGACTTCGACGTTGCCCACATCCATCTGCCGTACAATGCCATCCTCGGGTACCTAGCCCTGGCCAAGTTCATGGTAGTGATGCACCATGGCTACAACATCCTCAAGATGCCAGGGAGCAGCGAGATCATCACAGTCCCCTGCGAAGAAAGAGATGCAGTGTGCTCCCTCGAGCATGCCTTCCAAGCAGCGTCAATCGAAGACCCTGACAATAATGCAGCTTGGTACCCTCCTGAGGTCGTCCCCAAAAAGAAGAAGCAGCTACTCCATGCCGGACCTTGTCAGGATTAGCGCCCGCACCTGGGGCGCCTCCCTCTATCGCATAGGAAGGCGCGCCAGACGCCCTCCTCGGGCGGGGCTCGGGGGCTCTCTTCTGGAGGGCCTCAGACCTTGATAACATCGCGAGGGAGGCGTTCGTGCACCACTTGGAGGCGTGCTTCGCGGCATGTCTCCCTCAGGAGGACACTGGGTAAGGAGCGCCCGGTGCCCAGGAGTTCATCACCAAGGTATCTCAGGAGCTTCAGGAAGCAAGAGCAATACGTGGCGACTGCCACCCACTTGGCGTTGCTCCCCACCCTGGCGACAGTGGTGAGCTGCGCGTCTGCATCGACATACCAGGACTCAACCGAGCCGCATCACAGGAGCGCTTCTGGGCTTCGCTTGTTGGGCGCTACGAGGGCCCACCTCACAGTTATGTTCGCATGCCGTTTGGCCTGCCGAGCGTGGCTGCTGCCTTCTAGCGCAACCTGCAGAGCGTCATGGTGGGTCAGGAGGCCAGGCACCACGCAGTCCTGGCGAAGATGGTGACGATCTGCAAGGAACCGCCTAGACCCCCAGGGCTCCCGAGGCTCAGGGCCCCAGTGGCTCGTGAGGAGCAACCCCTTCGTCGCGTACCTTCAGCTACCTCAACACCCCTTCATTAACAGAACCAGGTGACACTTTCCAAGTTTATTTAGCTAGGAGCCCCCCAGGGCTGCATCATTCCCAGACCGCGTGGGTCCGTCCTTGTGGCATGTATCCCTTCTTTTTTATGTCTTTAGCTTACCTTACTGGGGGCGCCCCTCGGGCTGCATCATCCCCATGCCGCTCGGGCCTGACCCAGTGGCATGTTTGCTTTCCATGCATAACCTATCTATGGTTATCACCTGCTTGATTGTCACCCACCATGGGAGCCGTGCGCCGGTCGTCTTTCTTCAGGACCCTTCACATGAGAGGGTTAGGCACGGCGTCTGTGCTCGGGCCCGTCCCTGCAGCGTTGATAAATCCAATGGCTGAGCTCTGTCTGGCAGGCCGGGCCGTTCACGTCACCTCCTGGGGCCGTTGGTGCTTGGCTTTCTCACGCGATAACCTCGGGAGATTCGTTCGGTGCAGGTTGTCTGACCACATCGCAGGACCAACACAGCGAACAAGAATCAAGACCAGGCGCAACCCGCCTTGAGGTAGGGCCTCATGAGTCCCGTGCTGGCTCACGAGTGCCTAGACACACCTCGTCTAGCCCTGCCGTGCAAGCCACGTGTCAGGGCGGGGCTGTACATGCCCTGGGGGCTCTCTGCAGTAGGGAATCCCCTCCCACGTACCAGTGGAAGCACCATGCTCCGCGCTGGCAGACGGCACAGTCGAGGAGCGGCTATGCCCGTGCAAGTGTGGAAGCGCCATGGTCCATCCTGGTGATAAACAACTGAGGGCGGCCTCACGGCCGTATCAACCTCAGGGAGCCTTTGGGCTCGGTGTCTGGCCTCATTGCAACGCCTCCCCTTGGGAGAGCCACGCGAGGGGGCTGGGCATGGGGCCTACGCTCATGCCCAAGCATACGCCAGCCCGCTGGGTCCCTCGGACCTGGTCGTCGCGCGCCCCTCCCAAGCCGAGCCTCGGCGAGGACAAAGGTATGAAGGTTGCTTGCACGTCAAGGGGGACTCCTGAGCATCGCGACTCAGGAGCCTAACTGACCATGTAGCCCCTAACTCCTTGGTCCGTCCTGGTCTCCGGTTGGCCCAACAGCGGTTGAGGAATGCGCGGGGTCGGGCCCTGTCGACGTATAAGACTAGATCTATCCCCACACCTCTTTCCTATAAGTTGTTTGCGCGTCAAGGGGGACTCCTGAGCATCGCGACTCAGGAGCCTAACTGGTCACGTAACCCCTCACTCCTTGGGCTCGTCCTGGTCTCCGGACGACCCAACGGGGGCTGAGGTATGCGCGTGGCCGGGCTCTGCCAACGTAGAATGTAAAGCAAATGGGAAGGAAATCGCAAAATATCAAAGCAAATATTGCAGGAGATATTCTTCCCCGAACATCAAACACAAGTTTAAACGCCTCCATGAGGCACACTACATGTTGCAGGAGTTTTAATAGGAAAGGAGCCGCAAGCCAGTCATCCCTGGATACCGCCGGCACCCGCAAGAGGCACCCCCTGGGTGGCGTCGCCTTCACTGGCACCACCGGTCGAAGGTGCGGAGGCTAAGGCGTCGAACTTCTTCAGCAGGGCTTCCACCTCACCTTTCACGACTGCTGCGGCGGCTGCGCAGTGTTCATCAGACACGGGCTCCAACAGCTCGTCAAGGTGGGCGGCAGGATCGCGAAGATGGAGGTGACTGAAGACACGCGTCAGCGCGGTGAAGAAAGGACGCGAGCCTCTTCCTCTTCCATGGGGCCGATGCCACTCACGACTTCCTCAAGCGCCTCGACCAAGTAGGGAAGCAACTGGGTGGGGCCATCCTCAGCGATGGCCAGCAACTTCTCCAAGCCCTTCTCATAGAGTGACTTTAGAGCCTTGCGGGACCTCTTTTCGAGAAGTGCGAAGGCCACGCGATCCTCGGCCAGAACCTTTGCCTTGGCGTCAAGACCGCCTTTCTCCGCCTGCACCTTTTGCTCCAGCTCCTCTAGCCAGTAGTGCTCAGCGGCCTGCGGCTGCGCAGCTGCTCCAGCTCGGCGTCGCGACCCTTGATGACGTCCTCCCAGGCCTTCATCCTCTCTTCCTCCGCCTTATGGCCAGGGGCAGCTTCAGCACGCTCTTCATGCAGGATCTTCAGCTCGGCCTCCAGCACCCAGCAGTGACCTTGGCGGCCTCGGCGTCCTTCAGCACCGCCTCATGAGCAACTGCTGCCTGAGCTGCGGCTCGTTTCTCCCCCTCAGAAGTCGCCGCGACCTGGCTCAGCGCTGCCCGAACGGACACGTCAGAATGAAGCCAACCAGAGACAAGCTCCAGGTGCCCAGCTGCCAGGAGGGGTTCGGCTCTCTGGAGATCTTCTCGCAGCTGGGCCATCTCAGAAAGGGCCCGCCCCAGGACGTCAGAAGAAGTAGAGGAACCTGGGGCTGGCGACATGGCAGAAGGAGGAGGAAGAGGCGTCGTCGTCACCATGACCTGGGAGGCTGGAAGCTCCTGAGCCTCTTGGACCTCAGCACCCGAGCCGGACTTTGGCACCTCCCGAGTCAGTGGGGCCTCGAGGGCTGACTTCTCCCGAGGATGCTCCACCCAGCCTCGCGAGGATGATCGGGCTGGAGAAGCACGAGCACCATCCCCACCTTTGCTCATGGAGAGGGACGCAGCCGTAGGAGGCGACCTGGGCTCAAGCAGTGCCACCTGAAGATTCAATCCCGACACATCGCTGCCATCAGAGGTAAACGAAGGGACCATGAGGGAGAGGTCAGCCCCAGAGCCACCCTTGGAGGATGTGGGAGGTGGCTTGTGTCGGGGGCTGTCCTCGTACTCCTCGTCGTCGTCATCGGAGCCAGAGTGGTGGCTATGGCGGGGGCCACGGTCGCTGCGATGACCCCCAAGCCCCCACCATCGCGGCCCCCCAAAAGGTTGTCGTCGGGGATGCGGAGGCGGCCGATGTGGTTGGGCGTCTCGGGAGAGATTTGGAGGTCCAAGCCCTGGTCGTTGAAGAACACACACATCATGGCGGGGAGCTTGGATGAGTCCAGAGATTTGACCTTGACCCGCACCTCCTCCTCCTTGTGGAGAGAGAGAGCTCGTCCACCACGACCACCTTTCCTAGGATGTGGGACATGTTCCGAATGACCCTCTCGGAGTGAGTGATGTCGGGGAGGCCGTTGATGAGGATCCACGCTGTGTCCAGGATAACCATAGCTAGGGGGTTTCGGACCGGCACAGAGATGTCCGCCACGAGCTTATTGAGTGTGAGGGTGATGTCGCCGCTGCCGGTGCCGTAGCCGTGACTGACCGCATGGGGGAACACCACCGAGAACTGGTTACCCGTCAATAGAGTGACCTGCCAGTCCCAAGTGCAGTGGTAGAGATGGTTGAGCTCGGCCTCAATCATCTCCGGGGACGCCACCCCATCCTTCACGGTGATTATAGCCAGGAGCGAGGGGTTGGACTGTGGGATGTTCGGGACCTCGATGTGGAAGTAGCCGAGGCCCTCGATCCCATGCCCGTACATCATCAGCTCCTTCGAGACCAGGCGGTCGGCACATAGGGCCGCGGGATTATCCGGGTCTGAGCACACAAAGCAGCAATGGGGGGCAAGTGCACGCCACCTGGGAGTGTCTAGCAAGGCCACATTTGAAGCACTTGGCGAGGTCGGCGGCGAGGTCATCAGGGAGGAGGGCGGTCGAGGCAGATGCAACCGGGTTGCGCGGAAGGGCCGCGGCCATGGCCGGACTGTTGCCCCGGCCCAGGCCCCTCTTCTTCTTGCGCTTGGGCCCGACCTTGCCCTGGCCGGCCCCGGCGGCACCCGGAGGGAAGCTAGGCGTGGAGCGAGGAGGCTGGTAGCAGCGCGACTTGGTGGAGGCAGTGGGGGGACGATCGCAGGCAGGAGAGAGGGAGCGCTCGCCGTGGGCTGGTGAGCAGCCACTGTCTCGGCGTCGGGGAGGAGACGGGGACTGGCGGTGCTGCGTTCTCCACTCGGGAGCGGGCTTGGGAGAGCGGGACCGGGGGCGGTCCCGGTGGCCAGCCCTGGCGGGAGAGCGGCGCGACGGGGAACGATGGTCCGAGCGAGGAGGCGAGCGACGGCCGGAGCCGGGAGGGGAACGTCGGAAGTCCCGGGAGAAAAGTTGCCAGCGAAGGTCCGCCTCGTGGCGGGTAGCTTCGGGAGAGGGTCGGGAGCTGGCGTGATGGTCCTCTGCCCGGTGTTTGGGGCGCGCGGCCTCGTCTCCCCATGTGCGTGGCATGGGGGCCGTCGGGGATGGTACAAGGGGGCGGACGGGAGGAGTGTCGGCGACGGCAGGGAGGGCATCTATCGGATCTCGGGTTCCGGCAGACCCTTAAGGTTCGAACACTGGGGTGCATGCGGAAATCACGTCCTCAACCTCCCCGCCTCACAAAGATCTAAACTACTAAAGGAATCACACAAGAGACACAAGATTTATACTGGTTTGGGCCACCATTGTGGTGTAATACCCTACTCCAGTGTGTGGTGGATGGATTGCCTCCTGGGGCTGGTGATGATGAACAATACAAGGAAGAACAGCCTCGCGAGGGTCTGTTCTTGGCTGGGGCGATGAACTGCTAGGAGGAGTTCAGTCGCCCTTCTCTCTCTCTCTCTCTCTCTCTCCCTCTCTGATTTTCGATCCCCCCTATCATGTGGGTGGCTGGTCCTATTTATAGAGGCCCTGGTCCTCCTCCCAAATATCGAGTGGGAAGGGAGCCAACAATGGCGGGCTAATTTGAAGGGGGACAGCGAGTACATCTATCCTGACTAAAGGCGGTCTTCGCCTGCAAAAGACTCTGCGGTGACGCCGTGCTGGGCTCCATGGTGACCTCCGTCTCGTAGTCCGCTTGGTCCTGGTCTCGTTGCACCGAAATGGCAACCTTTGCCTGATGCTTCGGTACTCCGTGGCTGCGCTTGCCCCCTTTGCACCAAAGAGGAAAGAAGGATGCTGCGCGCGCTGGCGCCCGCTTGGCACCCTCGATTGTCATGGCTTGCGTCACTGGCACCTCGCGAGGTACCCCGCCTTGAACTCTCCGCGTCCTCACGAGCCAGCCTGACGAGGCTATGCTTGAGGATGCGCCGTGTCATCTGCCTCGCGAGGCTTGGCCCCTCGCGAGGGTCTTGAGTCTTGTGCTGGTGAAGATGGGCCAGGCTGGGCCCCCACTTGAGCCACGCCGCAGGCCGCAGGCAGGCAAGTCTGGGGACCCCCGTTCCCAAAATGCCGACAGTAGCCCCCGGGCCCAAGGCGCGCAAGGACTTGGCCGTGCTGAGAGGCGAAAGGGTAAGGGCGAAGCGCCGTGGGCCCTAACAGCCTGTGGCCTTGGGCGCCGCGTGGCGGTTGATTGGACGTGGGCGACTCCACTTCCCCATGACGCCTTGGTGATCGTGCGAGTTGGACAAGTCCCTGCATGCAGATCATGTTATGATTACCTGCGATCATGGAGGCAGGCGGTTGGCCTTCGCCGGCTATAAGTACGGCACCGCGCGTGCCCTTCCAATCCATCTCTTCTTGCTCTCTCATTTGCCTCAGTTCTCGCTCCGTCTTGGTGTGATGGCTCCATCGAGGAGGTACTCGGCTGCAGAGAAGGGGAAGGCCCTCCAGGTTGGTCCTGCCTCTCCCCTGCCCAAGCGCGGTCGTGGGCGCCCTCGGAAGCATCCGGTGGCCGCCCCGGCCGCGTTCAGTGGCCATGGGGGCGGCTCCTAGCACGGCGGCGGGCGAGCCGCCGTAGCCGAAGGACGCGCCTGGGTCGCGCGTTCTCCCAGGCCATACTTTCACGCCGTGCAGGCGCTGCCGGAGTTCGTCGTCTGGTCGTCGGAGCCGACTCGCGCCCGGCTCCCGCTCCCTCGCTTCCTCCTTGGTGAACTCCCGGCCGGCGCTCCAGGTGGCCTCTGGCTCCAGGCGGAGGGCTGCTGCAGCAGGTCCTCGTGGGTCGCGCTGGAGGTCTCCGCCAGCGGGGGCTTGGCCTTCACTCGTGGCTGGCAGGCGTTCGCCCACGCTCGCGGCCTGGAGCGTCGGTGCACTCTGCACTTCAGGTTCGACGGCGACGCCACCCTCTATGTGATGGTGTTTGGGGAAGATGGTCGCCGCGCGGGGTGCTGCCCTGAGGACGACGACCGCGTCAGCGGGCCCCGCTCCAATGGCGATGGAGGAGATAGCGCCCGCGCGGATGGCGGCGTCCGCGACTCCACAAGCTTCGTCAGCTCTTCCTCAAGCGGCTCCTCCAGCGGTGGCAGCAGTCCTCCCCCGCGCCGTCGAGCTTGCTTGGGAGGTGGCGGTTCGTCCGCCCGTCGTCGTGCCCCGGTGAAGCGCGAGAGGGAGTCCGCCTGAGGCCCTGCGGCAGCCCGTGCCGCCTCCGCGGGCCAATGTGAGGGGGGCTGCGCTGGGCTCGTCTTTTTCCTTTCTCTTTTGTTCCCTGTGTAAGATAGAACAGCTGCATGGAGCCCCCTTGGGGCGTGTTGGGAAACATTGCTGTTTTAGCTATTACCTTGACCTCATTTTTTGCACCTCTTGATTTCTCGCCTGTGCGTAGATAATTTTCGACCCCTGCCGGGGGGTGGGGCGACCGACCTAGGCCCTGTGTGCGCGCCGCGGTGCCCGAGGGGCACGGACTAGAAGGGGTGCTCCTGTAATGTGCCAGGGTCGTGAAAACCTTCCTGCGGCTAGAGCAGAAACCCTCGCGAGGACGTCTGAGCACCATCCCTCGCGAGGTTGTTCATGAGAGAAACCAAAGCGAGGAGCGAAAATCGATGAACCACAAATCAGCAACAGCGACAACTTCAATAAGACTCCAAATGCAAACAAACACGTCAACTGCGGAAAGCAAATGAAAAAGCCGCGTCCGGCACCTAATCTAGTCTTCGACGTCTTCTCACCAGCGCGGAGCTAAGTGCTGCCACTGGGCGTGGGAGGGAGCCCCAGGGCCTGAGGCCGGCGCTCCTGAGACTCCGGGGCGTGTACAGCCCCACTCATTATTATGTGAGAGTGTCATGGGGCGGCGAGCTTCACATGCATTGGCCTTGCTTCACAGGCTCCGGGCCTTTTCCAAAGCGATAGCTTCACAGGCGCTCGCCTTGCTTCACAGGCTCTGGGCCTTTTTCCAAAGCGATGATCTTCACAGGAACTCGCCTTGCTTCACAAGCTCCGGGCCTTTTTCCAAAGCGATGATCTTCACAGGCACTCGCCTTGCTTCACAGGCTCCGGGCCTTTTTCCAAAGCGATGATCTTCACAGGCACTCACCTTGCTTCACAGGCTCCGGGCCTTTTTCCAAAGCGATGATCTTCATAGGCACTCGCCTTGCTTCACAGGCTCCAGGCCTTTTTCCAAAGTGATGATCTTCACAGGCACTCGCCTTGCTTCACAGGCTCTGGGCCTTTTTCCAAAGCGGTGATCTTCACAGGCACTCGCCTTGCTTCACAGGCTCCGGGCCTTTTTCCAAAGCGATGATCTTCACAGGCACTCGCCTTGCTTCACAGGCTCCGGGCCTTTTTCCAAAGCGATGATCTTCACAGGCACTCGCCTTGCTTCACAGGCTCTGGGCCTTTTTCCAAAGTGATGATCTTCACAGGCACTCGCCTTGCTTCACAGGCTTTGGGCCTTTTTAGGGGTAGAACCTCCGGAGGTGCTGGATGTTCCACGCGTTCTGGACCGGCACTCCCTCCTGAGTCTCCAAGCGCGCGGAGCCGGGCCTGGAAACATGAACAACCTTGAACGGGCCCTCCAACATGGGAGAGAGCTTGTGCAATCCCTCCCTAGAGAGGACCCGCCTGAGCACGAGGTCTCCTACCTCAAGGATCCTGGGGCGGATGTTGCGGCAGTGGTACCGCCGCAGCGCTTGCTGATACCTCGCCGTTCGCAACGCGGCCTCTCGGCGACGTTCCTCCCCCAACACGAGGTCCGTCCCCCGCATGGCGTCCTGCTGCGCCTTGTCAAATGCCAGGACCCGCGCGGAGCGACATCTGACCTCGTGAGGGAGGACTGCCTCCGCTCCGTAGACCAGGAAGAATGGGGTTTCTCCAGTCGGTTTGGTCGCGGTGGTGCGGATGGACCACAGCACGGACTGAAGCTCATCGTACCAACCTCGGCCACAGGCCTCCAGCTTCTTCTTGAATGTCCTGGTCTTGAGGCCCCTCAGGACCTCCGCGTTGGCTCCCTCAGCCTGGCCGTTGCTTCGGGGGTGCGCCACTGAAGCGTAGCATATCTGCGTTCCAAGGTTAGCACAGTATGTTTTGAAGAGGTTACTGGTGAACTGCGAACCGTTGTATGTGATGATGCGGTTCGGCACCCCGAACCGGCTCATGATGCCCCTGATGAACTTGACCGCGGAGCCCGCGGGGATGGTGCGGACGGCCTCCACTTCAGCCCACTTGGTGAACTTGTCCATGGTGACGTAGAGGTAGCGGTAGCCCCCTAGCGCCCGAGGAAACGGGCCAAGGATGTCCAGCCCCCAGACTGCGAATGGCCACGAAAGGGGTATAGTCTGCAGGCCTCCCGCCGGCTGATGGATTTGCTTGGCGTGGAACTGGCAGGCCTCACAAGCTTTCACCAGTTCGACGGCGTCATTGAGTGCGGTGGGCCAAGAAAACCCACTACGAAATGCCTTGCCGACGAGGGTCCGTGATGATGAACAATGTCCACAGTCTCCACCGTGTATGTCTTCCAGCAGTTCCTTTCCTTGCTCCCTGGAGATGCAGCGCAGGGATACATCGTTTGGTCGCTTCCGGTAGAGCTCTCCATCCTTGATGCAGTACACCGTGGCCTGCCGTGCCACACGCTCCGCTTCCTCCTCCTTCTCCGGCAAGGTCCCTTGTGTTAAGTAACTCCGGAGCTCCATGATCCAGCACCCCTCCTGAGGTTCCATCGTCAGGAGCAGGCGTGCTCCTGAGGCTGGGCCACAGACCGGGGCTCCTAAGGCAGGTGGCTGGGGGAGCTCGTCCTGAGGTTGAGCCGTGTTTGAAAATGACGGCAAGGCTGAGGGCTTGAAGAGCCGCTCCTCGAAGACACCAGGCTCCTGAGGTAACCGCCTGGACGCCCGTTTGGCGATGTCGTCGGCCTCCTGATTGGTGCCACTGGGCACATGCTGCAACTCCAACCCCCAGAACTGCTTCTCCATCTGGCGGACCTCCGCAAGGTAGGCTTCCATGTGCTCATCTTTCGGCTCGTACACCTCGTTGGAGAAATTAACAAGGAGCTGCGAATCGCCCTTAATGGTGAGGCGTTTCACCCCCAGGGCTGGCGCGGCCTTCAAGCCCGCTATCAAACCTTCATATTCCGCTATGTTGTTGGAGACCTTTTCACCTTGCTGGAAACAGAGCTGTACGGCGTAGTAGAGCTTGTCCTGAGTGGGCGATATAAGCACCGCCCCAGCCCCAGCACCATGTCTGGAGAACGCCCTATCGAAGTGCATGACCCAGCCTTCTGGCGCCTCGCTCCCCGGGGAGAGGGACCGATCCTCGTCGGCCTTGAGGCCTGGTGCCTCCGTCCATTCTGCCACAAAATCCGCCAACACTGCTCCTTTGATGATCCTGGTTGTGCTAAACTCGAGCTGAAACGCCTGCAGCTCTATGTTCCACTCAGCGACCCTTCCGGCTGAGTTAGGGCTCCTAAGCACTCTCTCCAGGGGGTACGACGAGACGACTTTGATGGGATGAGCCTGGAAGTAGTGGCGCAGCTTGCGCGAGGCTACCAGTAGCGCGAGGAGGAGCTTCTGAGGCATTGGGTACCGTGCCCTCACGTCCCATACCACCGTGCTAACAAAGTAAACTGGGTGCTCGACAAGGCTGGGAGCATCTGGGGTTGCCGCGCCCTCGGGAGGTAAGGGTGCCTCACGTGGCGACGTGGCCTCGCGAGGTGGACCATCTGGTCGGGCGGCCTCTCCTGCCCCCGGTGCATTCCTCGGCAGCTGACCCTCCTCAGCTGCGGTTGTGGCTTCTGCAGGCTTTCCTTGTTCCCGTTTTGTCCTACCTTGGGCTGCTGCTACGGCCTTGACTTGGCGCTCCTCCCTAACCGCCACCAGGGCTGCGCTGGCGAAGGAGGGTGTGGCGGCGAGGTACAGCAGCAGGGGCTCCCGAGGGCGCGGAGCCACCATGACTGGGGGACTGTTCAGTTACCTCTTGAGATCTTGAAACGCCTTATCTGCCTCTTCAGTCCATTCAAAGGGCCCCTTTTTCTTCATCAGCTGGAAGAAAGGTAGCGCTCGCTCCCCCAATTTGGAGATGAAGCGCCCTAGCGCGGTCACGCGCCTAGTGAGCTTCTGCATTTCTCTAAGGGTCTTTGGTGGACTCATGTCTTCGACCGCCTTGACCTTCTCGGGGTTGGCCTCGATGCCACGATGGGACACGAGGAATCCCAAGAGCTTGCTCGAGGGGACGCCAAACACAAATTTCTCCGGGTTGAGCCGCAGGTTTACTGCGCTGAGGCTTGCGAAGGTCTCCTCCAGGTCTTGTATCAGGGTCTTGGCCTCCCGAGATTTTACTACAATGTCATCAACGTAGGCTTCGACATTCTTTCCGAGCTACTGGCCCAAGGTGATGTGCATCAGTCATTGAAAGGTTGCCCCTTCGTTCCGTAGCCTGAACGGCATGCACGTATAGAAGTATACCCCGCACGGGGTCAAGAAGGCTGTCTTCTCAACGTCTTCCACGGCCATCTTGATCTGGTGATACCTGGAGAAGGCATCCAGGAAGCATAGCATGTCGCACTCCGCAGTGGAATCGACAATCTGGTCGATGCGGGGGAGCGGGAACGGATCTTGCGGGCATGCCTTGTTGAGGTTGGTGAAGTCAACACACATGCGCTCTCCCCCCCTTCTTGGGCACAACGACAGGGTTGGCCAACCAATCCGGGTATCGGACCTCACGAATGACCCCGGCGGCCTCTAGTTTGCGGGTCTCTTGGGCGATGAAAGCCTGCTTCTCCGTGGACTGCCGCCTGGCCTTCTGCTTCACGGGGCGTACATTTGGGCACACGTTGACGTGATGCTCGATGACACGTCTGGGGATCCCCGCCAGCTGATCTGGCTCCCAAGCAAATACCTTCTTATTCGAGCGCAGGAACTTGACCAAGGCCTCCTCCTGCTCAGGCTCTAGGTTGGCGCCTATGGTGAAAGTGGCACCGGAGGACCCGTCCTCGTCGACGGGTATCTGCTTGGTTTCTGCTTTGTCCTGGGTGAACAACTGCTTCTTCTTGGCGGGCGCAGCCCCCTTGGGCTCAGGGGTCTCCGCGTCAATGGGCCGTGCCGGTGCAGCCTTCTTGAAGGCGAGCTTGAGTACTTGCAGGGCGTCCCCGGTGTCCCCGTGCACGGCGAGGGTACCGCTGCTCCCGGGCATCTTCATGAGGTTGTACGTCGGGTGCGTGGCAGCCATGAATTGAGCCAGAGCTGGGTAGCCGAGGATGGCGTTGTAAGGGAGGCCGATGAGGGCGATGTCGAAGTCGACCATCTCCGTGCGGAAGTTGTCATAGGTGCCGAAGGTTACCGGGAGCCGGATCTGTCCCACGGAGTCGGATGATCCGCCCCCGACACCCAAGAAGGATCGACTGGGTCGCAGCCGCTCCCAAGGTATGTAGAGGAGGCTGAAAGTCTCGACCGAAAGCACGCTGAGGCCTGCGCCGCCGTCAACGAGGGTCCTGGTGACGGCCACCAGGCAGATAGTGGGGGTGCACAACAGCGGGAGTGCGCCCGAGCCGACCGGGTTGGTGGGGTGGTCCTCCGAGCTGAAGGTCAGGTTGGCCTCGGGCGCCGCCCGGTCCGGGGGAGCCCCCTGCCATGCGGAGACGGTGTTAACCCGGCGAGCAAAGGGCTTGACGTGGCGACCTGTGGGCGGTGCCTGCGAGCCGCCCAGGAGGGTCGCAACGACCGGAGGCATCGACGTCGTGGTGCAGTTACTCCGTCGCGCGGGTGGATGCCGGGGTGGTGCTCGCCGCTCGTTTCCCGCCGGGCTGGTGGCGGTGTTGACGGCGGGCGACGGGGAACGACAAGGACGCCTGCTGACAGGGGCCACCCGGGCGACGCGAGAAGCGGTGGCGGCCGAGTGCTCGGCGCGGGCCTGACGAGCGTCAGACGTGGATGTGACGGTCGGAGGAGAGCGGAGCGGTGGAAGACGAATTCCGGCGCACCCCTACCTGGCGCGCCAAATGTCGGATCTCGGGTTCCGGCAGACCCTTAAGGTTCGAAGACTGGGGTGCGCGCGGAAATCACGTCCTCAACCTCCCCGCCTCACAAAGATCTAAACTACTAAAGGAATCACACAAGAGACGCAAGATTTATACTGGTTCGGGCCACCATTGTGGTGTAATACCCTACTCCAGTGTGTGGTGGATGGATTGCCTCCTGGGGCTGGTGATGATGAACAATACAAGGAAGAACAGCCTCGCGAGGGTCTGTTCTTGGCTAGGGCGATGAATTCTAGCAGGAGTTCAGTCGCCCTTCTCTCTCTCTCTCTCCCTCTCTGATTTTCAATCCCCTCTATCATGTGGGTGGCTGGTCCTATTTATAGAGGCCCTGGTCCTCTTCCCAAATATTGAGCGGGAAGGGAGCCAACAATGGCGGGCTAATTTGAAGGGGGACATCGAGTACATCTATCCTGACTAAAGGTGGTCTTCGCCTGCGAAAGACTCTACGGTGACGCCGTGCTGGGCTCCATGGTGACCTCCGTCTCGTAGTCCGCTTGGTCCTGGTCTCGTTGCACCGAAATGGCAACCTTTGCCTGATGCCTCGGTACTCCGCGGCTGCGCTTGCCCCCTTTTCACCAAAGAGGAAAGAAGGACGCTGCGCGCGCTGGCGCCCGCCTGGCACCCTCGATCGTCATGGCTTGCGTCACTGGCACCTCGCGAGGTACCCCGCCTTGAACTCTCCGTCTCCTCGTGAGCCAGCCTGACGAGGCTATGCCTGAGGATGCGCCGTGTCATCCGCCTCGCGAGGCTTGGCCCCTCGCGAGGGTCTTGAGTCTTGTGCTGGTGAAGATGGGCCGGGCTGGGCCCCCACTTGAGCCACGCCGCAGGCCGCAGGCAGGGAAGTCTGGGGACCCCCATTCCCAGAATGCCGACAGCGTGAGGTATGACCGCTAGGGTTGCAAATGAGGAAGCAGGGGGAATGCGGGGACGGGTGTCGGGGCAGCCCAGCTGGGAGCCAAATTGCTGGGCGACTAGATTGGGCCGGCCCAGTAGCGGTTCCGGGGGGAGGGCCGAGGACAGAGGAGGCAGCCCACAAAGGGGGGAGCCCATAACGCGTCCAGCCCAGGTGATCATGGCAGCCAGCGAGGCAGGGAGATGGGCGCGAGGGTTTCCCCTGCCGCCGCGGCCAGCACCGGAGCCACCGGGGGAGCGGGCCATGATCGCTGAGGGGGCTTGGATGAGCGAGAGACAAAGCACAGAGGATTCGAACTTAGCGATGAAGGGCCTAAAGGACGAGGTGTGTCGGAGGGGTGAAGAGCACGCCGGGGAGACATCCGAGCGGCGAGGAGGAGCTCTCACCAAGACGGCGGGGGCCGCAGCCGCCGCGAGTCGCCAAGACACACTCGCCAACCCTTGTTCAGACCGCCCCACGACACCCCATGCCGGAGCGTGGCGGAGACGAGCGACCCAGGGTCCCAAGGTGGCGGATTTCCTGGGTGTCAGCGGCGAGGCCACCACGGCAAGCCAACGTGCACGCGGGGTAGCATCGGAGCGACCGAAACGGGGCGGGGGCGCGGATTCCACCCGGGGCACGACCGGCCGAGCTGGGGGATCCTGACGCACAACCTAGCGGCCGGCCGCCACATCGGTCTACTCCGCGACGTCCGCCCAAGGGAGCACCGGAGCCGGTGTGGAGGGCGGAGAGGGGGAGGGTGCCGAGGCGGCCGGGGTGGGCGGGGTCGAGGGCGCAGCGGGGGCGGCCTCCGGCGGTGGGGAGGACGGTGGCGCGGCCGCGGACGCCGAGTCGCCAGGGGCGTTGCAGGAGCTCATTTCAACCCCAGGGGCATCTTAGCAGCCATACATGAGGGTCAAGGGCGCAACGGGGGTGGCCTCCGACGGCATGGAGGGCGCGGCATGGCCGCGGACGCCGGGTCGCCAGGGGCGTCGCAGGAGCTCATTTGAACCCCAGGGGTCAATCAAATCATTAACCCCACAGCGAGAAGCTCGATTCAGGAAATCATAAATCAGATCTTTAACCCTACGATGCACATGAGATATTAAAGATTAGAATCCCAAGTAGACAGACCGAGGCCTATGTGGCTTGGCACTACGAAAAATCTAGAAGCTTCAAAGTGAGAGTGCCTACAAACTTGCAATGCAGCTCAAAGGTGGCGACGCGCAAACCTCGAGTTCATCTGCAAATGTCGATGACCGGAGCATGTGGTATCTTATCTGGAAAGCAAAAGTACCAGAGAAGATAAAAAAATTGCATGGAGGATTGCTGCCAACACCTTGGTGACCAAGGTGAACAAGTGTAAATGGACGCTGGCCACCGACAATACCTGTATTATATGTGGCAATGCAGATGAAAGGGAGTACCACAGGGTGGTGGAATGCACAAAAAGCAATGCCCTGAGGCATATGATGAGAAAACATTGGGACCTCCCGAAAGAAAGTGATTTCTGGCACACGGGGAGGACTGGCTTCAAGGCCTGCTAGGAGCGTGCGAGGTAGGCATGCGGAATAGAATCTTGCTCCTGCTGTGGCGAGTGTGGTTCCTGAGAGATAACATTGTGCATGGAAATGGAAAGGAATCCATATCAGGATCTGTGGTATTTCTAATTAAGTATCATCAGGAAATCAAAGATTCATTGGTACGCATGGAAAATGAGAAAGCTGTAGGTAGCCTCAATCTCTTTGGGGATCTGAGACAGTCTGTGCCTGAACCCGTAGTCATGTTATGGTCTACCCCATCCACCGGAGCAGTGAAGCTGAACACAGACTCGACATTTGATGCAAAGACGGGCCGGGCGGCCTGCGGAGCTGTAGCAAGCGATGCCCAAGGCCAGGTACTATTCTCTTTGGGTTGTAGCCTAGATCGATGTCAGTTGGTGGAGGAAGCAGAGGGACTGTCAGCGTTACATGGACTCAGGGAACTAGCGAAACTATTCAATGGCCCAATCACACTCGAGACTGACTGTCTTCCCTAGTAAGGCTGGTTGTAATGGAGAGTATCATGTACTAGTATCATGCATATGATACTAGCATACGATACTACATCCGTAATGCCTAGTATCATATGTGTCGGCGTTTTGGGAACGGGGGTCCCCAGACTTGCCTGCCTACGGCCCGCGGCGTGGCGGAGCCAGCAGGCCGTACGACCCATCTTCACCAACAAGGCACCCAAGACCCTCGCGAGGCAGACGACGCAAGACCTCCTCCCGAGCGGCCTAGTCAGGCAGGCTCGCGAGGAGCGGGGATATCAAGGCGGGGCGAACCTCATGAGGCTCTCATGACGATCGACACCAGGCGGGCGCCAGCGCGCGCAGCGTCCTTGTTTCCTCTTTGGTGCTAAGGAAACATGCGCATCCGCGGAGTACCGAGGCATCAGGCAAAGGTTGCCATATTGGTGCAACGAGACCAAGACCCGGAGGACGGAAAGGCGGAGGTCATTGTGGAGCCCAAGACGGCGTCACCACTAGAGCTTTGTGCAGGCGAATACTACTTTTGTCAGGATAGCTTGTACTAGCTGCCCCCCTTTAAATTTGTCCGCCGTTGTTGGCTCCCTTCCCGCTCGATATTTGGGAAGAGGACCAGGGCCTCTATAAATAGGACTAGCCACCATAGTAGAAAATGGGAGAGGAGGGAATTGAATCCCCGCACTACAGGTTCATGCGCACAAGAACGCCTCAACCTCAGGAGGATGTTCTTCCCTTGTATCGTTCACCATTAGCCCAAGAGGCTATCCACCACCACCACACTGGAGTAGGGTACTACACCACAACGGTGGCCCGAACCAGTATAAACCCCGTGTCTTTCTGTGTTGTGAGTTCGTCGAGTTCGTCCGCAGAATCTTAGCGAGCTAGAGCGTAGATCGGTAGGAGGGGAAGACTTCGCACGCACCCAAGTGTTCGAACCTTAAGGGTTAGCCGAAGCCCCACATCCGACATCTGGCGCGCCAGGTAGGGGTGCGCCAGAGCTCCTCTCCACCAACCTGCGCCCCGCGCCACCACGCTTCGCTCCCATGGCAGGTGCCTCGTCACCCACCTCTGCGGCCGACACCAGCAACACGGAGTCTGGGTACCGAGCCCTAGCCCCCGCCCTGCGGCGAGTGCAGTGGCCAACCAAGTTCATGCCAGAGATGCTGCCGCGTTACGATGGAGCAGCAGACCCGGCTCTGTTCGTGCTGACGTACGAGGAGGCCGTCCTCGAAGCCCGGGGCGACGACAAGATCATGGCCAACTGGTTCCCCATGGCCCTCGCCGGTGAGCCGCGTGCTTGGCTGCTCAACCTCTAGAGATCCACGGTGGCATCCTGGGGGGAACTCCGCGACCTCTTCACCGCGCGCTATGCGGTGCCGGCGCACCACGCAGTCGCGACACTGCGTGGTGGATCTCAAGCACCACCTTCAGATCGCCATGTCAAACCTTTCTTCCGTCAGATTGGGGCAGCCGCCAGGCGCCCGGGGGCTCCACCGGGTTGGGCCGCACCGAAGGCCGACCTCACCTTCGGCTCAGAAGACCACCCCGACTCCACCACCGGCTCCAGGATGCTCCCGATGCTCAGCACGCCCACCATCTGCAACGTGGCCGTTACTAAGACCCTCATTGACGGCGGCCTCAACTTGCTCTCCGTAGAAGCCTTCAGCCTTCTTCATGTGCCGCTCGAGCGGCTCGGCCTCAGGAAGCCCTTCATGCGAGTGGGTGGTGGAGCTGCCCACTCTTTGGGGCAGATCCGACTCCCTGTCACCTTTGGCACGTGAGACAACCATCGCACCGAGCTGGTGGACTTTGACATCGCCCGCATCGGTCTACCGTACAACGCCATCCTCGGGTACCCGGCTCTCGCTCAGTTCATGGCGGCGACTCACCCGGCCTACAACCTCATGAAGATGCCAGGGAGCAAGGGCGTCCTCACCATCAAGGGGGACACTAAGGAGGCCGTGACGGCGCTTAGGCTCACCTTCAAGACCGCGGCTGCAGCACAGCCAGCCGGCGCCGGTGCGCCCGAGGCCAAGGAGACCACGCCCACCAAGAAGAGGCAACTGTTCACCCAAGATAAGGCGGAGACCAAGCAGGTGCCGATCAACGAGGACGGGTCTTCAGGAGCCACCTTCATCATAGGAACCGGCCTTGACCCGGGACAAGAAGAAGCTTTGGTGAGGTTTTTGCGCGCGAACAAGGAGATATTCGCGTGGGAGCCCGATCAGCTGGTAGGGGTCCCGAGAGAGGTAATCCAACATCATCTAAGGGTGTGCCCCAACGTACGCCCCGTGAAGCAGCGAGCAAGACGGCAGTCCACTGAGAAGCATGCCTTCATCGTCCAAGAGACACGCAAGCTGGAGGCGGCATGTACCATCCGAGAAGTTCGATACCCCGAATGGCTGGCGAACCCCGTCATAGTACCGAAGAAAGGTGGGAAGGAATGGATGTGCATCGACTTCACCAACCTCAACAAAGCCTGCCCCCAAGATCCGTTCCCCCTTCCGCACATCGATCAAATCGTCGACTCCACCACCGAGTGCGATTTGTTATGTTTCCTGGATGCATTCTCTGGACACCATCAGATCAAGATGGCGGTGGAGGATGTGGAGAAGACGGCTTTCTTGGCACCATGTGGGGTGTACTGCTACACCTGCATGCCTTTCGGCCTTCACAACGCGGGCGCAACCTTTCAGCGGCTGATGCACATCGCCTTGGGGCGGCAGCTCGGCAGGAACACATAGGCCTACGTTGATGACATAGTGGTCAGATCTCGTGAGGCGACGACGTTGATTCAAGACTTGGAGGAGACCTTTGAGAGTTTGCACCGGGTGAACTTGAGGCTTAACCCGGAGAAGTGCGTGTTTGGCGTCCCCTCTGGCAAGCTGCTGGGGTTTCCCGTATCCCACAGAGGGATCGAGGCGAACCCGGAGAAGATCAAGGCCATCGAAGGCATGAGCCCACCACAGACCCTCAAGGAGATGCAAAAGCTGGCAGGACAGGTGACCGCGTTAGGGTGTTTCATCTCTAAGCTAGGCGAGCGCGCCTTACCCTTCTTTAAGCTCATGAAGAAGAAAGGCCCCTTCGAGTGGACCCCGGAGGTCGATCGGGCCTTCCAAGACCTCAAGAAATACCTCACCAGCCCCCCGGTGATGGTGGTGCCATGGCCTCTCGAGCCTCTGGTACTCTACCTTGCCGCCACCCCATACTCCACCAGTGCGGCGCTGGTGGCGGTTGAGGAGGAGCGCAAAGAAAAGAGTGTGCCGTGCCAAGCCAGAGCTGATGCAGTGCAGGGTCAGGAAGGCACACCAGAGCCATCAGCGGCGGAAGATCAAGCTCGGCAGGGCAACGCCACGGAAACCCCTGAGGATGGACAAGTCTTAGGAAACCCTCCACCTTAGGATACGCCACAATCTCCGCAAGACCCGAGCCTCAATAGTGTGCCAGCCCTCGTCGAGCACCCAGTGTACTTCGTCAGCATCGTACTGCGGGACGCAAGGGCACGCTACCCCATGCCGCAAAAGCTCCGGCTCACACTCTTAGTGGCCTCGCGCAAGCTGCGACACTACTTCAAGGGGCACCCCATCAAGGTCGTCTCATCTTACCCATTGGAGAGGGTACTCAAGAGCCCAAACTCAGCCGGAAGGGTCGCTGAATGGAACATCGAGCTGCAAGCATTCCAGCTGGAGTTCAGCACCACCAGGGTCATCAAGGGAGCCGCGCTCGCCGATTTTGTGGCAGATTGGACAGATGCCCCGGCTCTTGAGGAAGGAGAAGACCGGTCCACCTCCCCAAGAAGTGAGGCACCAGACGGCTGGGTCATGTATTTTGATGGTGCCTCTGCGCACCAGGGCGCGGGGGCTGGAGCAGTGCTCATCTCGCCCACTCAGGACAAGCTTTACTACGCCGTGCAACTCTGCTTCCAGCACGGCGAGAAGGTCTCCAACAATATCGCAGAGTACAAAGGCCTCATAGCTGGCCTGAAGGCTGGGGCGGCTCTAGGGGTGAGGCACCTTACTGTCAAGGGCGACTTGCAGCTCCTCGTCAACTTCTCCAACAAAGTGTACGAGCCAAAGGACGAGCACATGGAGGCCTACCTTGTAGAGGTGCGCAAGATGGAAAAGCAATTCTCAGGCTTGGAGCTGCAGCACGTGCCCCGGGGCACCAACAAGGAAGCCAACGACATCGCCAAGAGAGCATCCAAGCGGCAACCGCAAGAGCTCGGCGTCTTCGAAGAGCGGCTCTTCAAGCCATCAGCCATGCCACCTCTTTCAAGCACAAGTCAGCCTCGGGAGGAGCTCTCACAGCCCTCGACCATAGGAGCCCCAGCTTGCGGCCCAACCTTAGGAGCTCGGCTACTCTTGGCGCTCGAGCCCCAGGAGGAGTGCTGGACCAAGGAGTTCAAGGAGTACCTGATGCACGGGACACTGCCGGAGAAGGAAGAAGACACAGAGCGTGTGGCCCGATAGGCCACGGCATAATGCATTCAAGACGGCGAGTTGTACAGGAAACGGCCGAGCGATGTCACGCTGCACTCCATCTCCAGCGATCAAGGGAGCGAGCTGCTGATTGACATACACGGCGGGGACTGTGGACATCACTCATCATCACGGACCCTCCTCCGCAAGGCCTTCCGCAGCAGATTCTATTGGCCCATAGCTCTCAACGATGCAGTCGAGCTGGTGAAGTCCTGCGAAGCTTGCCAATTCCATGCCAAGCAAATCCATCAGCCTACTCAGGGCCTCCAAACCATCCCACTCACGTGGTCGTCCGCGGTCTGGGGGCTAGACATCCTAGGCCCGTTCCCATGAGCGCCGGGGGGCTACCGTTATCTCTACGTCGCCATCGACAAGTTCACCAAGTGGGCGGAAGTCGAAGCCGTCCGTACCATTCCAGCCGGCTCTGCTGTCAAGTTCATCAAGGGCCTCGTGAGCCGCTTCGGGGTCCCCAACCGCATCATCACAGATAACGGCTCGCAATTTACTAGTAACCTCTTTAAAACCTACCGTGCTAACCTTGGAATGCAGATCTGCTATGCTTCGGTGGCCCACCCCAGGAGCAATGGTCAGGCTGAGCGTGCCAACGCTGAGGTCCTGAGGGGCCTCAAGACCAGGACCGTCAAGAAGAAGCTGGAGGCCTGTGGCAGGGGCTGGCACGACGAGCTCCAGTCCATGCTGTGGTCCATCCGCACCACCGCTACCAAGACAACGAGCGAGACTCCATTCTTCCTCATCTACGGAGATGAAGCAGTCCTCCCTCACGAGTTCAAGCATCGCTCCGTGCGGGTTCTGGCATTCGACAAAATGCAGCAGGACGCCATGTGGGGGATGGATCTCGTGCTGGGGGAGGAACGTCGTCGCGAAGCTGCATTAAGGGCGGCAAGGTACCAACAAGCGCTGCAGCGTTACCACTGCCGCAACATTCACTCTAGGACGCTCGAGACGGGTGACCTGATCCTGAGGCGGGTCCTCTCCAGGGAAGGGCTGCTCAAGCTTTCACCCATGTGGGAGGGCCTGTTCAGGGTCGTCCACATCTCCAGGCCTGGCGCCGTGCGCCTGGAGACGCAAGAAGGGACACCTATCCAAAACGCCTGGACCATCCAGCACCTCCGGAAGTTCTACCCATGAAGCAAGGCCCAGAGCGTGTGAAGAAAGGCCCAGAGCCTGTGAAGAAGGCCCGGTGCCTGTGAAGAATCGCCGCTCGTGACACTCTCACGTAATAATGAGTTGGGGCTGTACATGCCCCGGAGTCTCAGGAGAGCCGGCCTCAGGACCTGGGGCTCCCTCCCACGCCTAGTGGACATCACTTAGCTCCGCGCTGGTGAGAAGACTTGAAGACTAGATTAGGTGCCGGACGCGGATTTTCATTTGCTTTCCGCAGTTGTGTCACATCCCTAGTTCTGGTATGCTCTCAGCTAGCTAGTCACGTGTTGCATCATGTTTAAATTCTTTTGAATTTGAAATGGGGATTGATCAAACCCTAGCACCAGATCAAATCAAATAGGTTCAACATAAAATCATTTTCAATAAACCCAAAATGGCCTTTGAAAATGTTCATGATTTATGATAAAGGTGAAAACCTCTGCCAAAAATGATGAGCATATTTCTTGGACATTTATGGATCTTTGAATTAACTCATATCATATTTGAATTGGAGCATTTAAATCCTATAAATATTTTTAAATGCTCTAATAACTCTGAAACTAGTTTTGGGTTGTTGGAAATAATCCAAACACTACCCACAATTATTTTCAGGATTTTACAAAGTGGATTAGGATTTTTACTAATTCAAAACAGAATAAAAGAAATAGAAAACTGAAATAAAAAAAGAGAAGAGGGAAGAGTTACCTGCCGCTCACCTCCCTGGCCCAGCCCAGCATTGTAGAGGCCCAGCCCAGCATTGTAGAGGCCCAGCCCACAGGGGCATGACCGTCTTCTACCTCTGCCAGTAGGCAAAGGCGAACCAGAGCACGATGCCGGCTGCGCCAGCTCTTGCTTCGCGCTGGCGAGCTCTCCTCCCCCCACGCCCTCGAGACGTGAAGCAGCTCCCTGGCCCACTCCCTCACTCTCCCCATGCTCATCCCCTCCTCTGGCTCCCTCCCCCTCTCTTCCCCGAGCGCCGCCGTCGCTGCCGCTTGCCAAAGCCATGCCCGCGGAGCTCCTCTCACCGCGCCGACCCACCCAGGGGAACAGTAGGGTGGTCTTCATCATCTACGAGGAGCCACGCGACGCCGGACGCCCTGCATCACCGGCTACCTCGTCTTCTTCCTCCTCTACCGCCGAAGATCGCCGGCGAACTCCTGTCATCACCAGCCCCTCACCAAGCTCGCCGACGCCCTCGTTGCAACCGTTGTGAGCTCCTGCCCATAACCCCTCCTCCCCGCATCGATTGCGCCGTGTAGCCACCGTTTCCACCGGAGCTGAGAGCACCTCACCACCGGCCGTGACACCGTCGTGGCTACGGCCGTGCAAGCACACGTCCGAGCTCACCACTGCAATCAGTGCAGCCCCACGATTCGAACGCGCGCACCCTTGGCTCCTACCGTGCCCTATCGCGTCCATTCCGAGTTCATCCGAGCGCCGGCCGCCGCCACAAGCTCGAGTCCGGCGAGCTTGCTCCACCCCTGCCCCTCCTGCTTGCACAGTTCAACGCGGACGAGTCTCCTCGTTTCGTAGATGGCCTTGTCCGTTGTTTTGGACGCCGGAGGACGAATCCCGAACGCATCTGTCGTCTCTGGCCTCGCCGGCGGCGAGCCACGGGTCAACTCCGGCGTGTTTTGACCCCGGTTGACTGGGTTGACTTCCCCCCTGACTCACTGACGTGTGGGCCAGGCCCCTGCTTAACTAAGCAATAGATTAATTAGCGTTAATTAACTTAGTTAAGTAAATTAGACACTGACACGCGGGCCCAGGCTCTAATTAACTTAAGTTAGTTAGTTAGTCACTGACCAGTGGGCCCCACTGGTCAGGTTTGACCTAGACGGCTCTTGTTGACCTGCTGACGTCAGCATGACCCAATGCTGATGTCAGCATGACCCAATGCTGACGCAGTAATACATTTTCTAGATTTTTTAATAATCAGTAAATTCCAGAAAATGCCCAAAACTTCTAAAAATCATAGAAAATTATCTATAGCTCCAAATGAAATAAATTATATATGAAAAATTATCACAAAAATCCAAAGAATCTGAATATGGCATTTTCATGCATGTTTGAGCAAGTTAACCTCACTATTTAGGATGAAACATGATTAGGGCACATTTCATAATAGGTTTGGAGTTGGAATTTGATGTAGTTTTGAATTCCACTTCAATTAAAATGACTTTCTGTTGCATTAGCCAACACACACTCATTTTGCCATGTCATGAGCATGCATCATATTGTTGCATTGCCTTGATTGTGTTTCTTCCTTGTTTGCCGGTTTTGTCCCCTCTCAGTAAACGTGGTTCCGACGATGAGTTCGATGACACCGATGAAGAGCTATTACTATCTTCAGAAGTGCCAGGCAAGGAAAACCCCCGTTGTTCATTCCGATACAATCCCACTCTCTCGCTCCTGCTCTCTTTTACTGCATCAGGACAACAACGATTCCTCTGTTACTTGCTGCGGTAGTTGAACCCCTTATCCTCTCCATGACCTGTCATTGCCACAGTAAATAGATGAAACCCACTAGCATGAGTAGGAGTTGTTTGAGCCCTGATGTGCCTACTCATTCATGCTTGTTTGTCATGCCTGCTACTGCTTAGAGTTGAGTCAGGTCTGATTCATCGGGGATGAATCGGAGGTGTGTAAACATGTCCTACTGTTGAGAGCTAAGTGTGTGAACACGATTTGGTAAAGGTAGCGGTGAGAGGCCATGTAGGAGTACATGGTGGGTTGTCTCATTGAAACCGTCCTCAGGAACTGAGTTCTATGTTTGTGATCCATGAAACAGTTACTACCATGCATTGGGCCCGAAACCAATGGACCCTCTCGGCTTCTTGATCACCCTTGTCCTCTGTCCAGGAGTTGCAACTAGTTTCTGGTGTTTATAGGATATGTGTTGGCGGCCGTGCGTAGCGCTGACCCTAGGGGTGGGCTATGTGTCACACCCTAGCTAGACCATGCATTAGAGTGTGCATCATGTTTACTTTCATCAGAAATTTGAAATGGGGAAAGCAGAACCCCCAGCACCCCCCTTGAAATCAACTAGGGTTTACTAAAAATAAATTCAATGAACCTGAAATGCCCTTCTAAAATGCTCACCCTTTTTGCCTTGGGTTAAAACCTTTGGGAAAATAGGTGCACATTTTTCTAGGTCAACAGAAGGTCATTGATTCAATCCATAAATATTTGAATTTGGGCATTTAAATGCTATTAAATAATTCAAATGCTCAAATAATGTTGGAACTATTTTTTGGGCCACTGAAATAATTCAGCAAGTGTCCATGAATATTTTCAGGATTTTATAAAATGATTTAGTATTTAAACTAAATCAAAATAGAATAACAGAAATAGAAAACAGAAATAAATAAAAGAGGGTAAAGCCACTGGGCCACTTACCTGGACTACCTGGCCCATCTCCAGCTGGCGGCCCAGCCCAACACCGCTGCCTCCTGTCGTCTCCCTCCTTAGACAGAAGGACGAGGGCGTGTGCCCGACGCTCGCAGGCACGCGCGCGCGCCACCTCCACCCTGCCTGGCCACCTCCTTCTTCCCGACCCCCCTAGACGAGCGCCACGCCTCCCCTGGAACCCCTCTCGCTCACTCTCTCTTCCCCATTCTCCCCCCTGGCTCCCTCTCTCTTCCACCGAGCGGAGCTCGTCGCCGTCGTACGCCGTAGGCGCAGCCCCCGTGCTCCCCTCGCCCTGCCGCTGAGCCTAGAAGCACCGCCGTGTCTTCCTCGTCCTCTCCACCGAGCTACGCGAGCCGGGAGAGCCTGGAACATCACCACCACTGTCATCTTCAACCTCGGCCGCCCGAGCTCCTCGCCGTCGATTCGCGCCGTCAAGGTTGTCCCCGAGCCCGCTAGCCACCCCTACGGCACCGCTGTGAGCTCCCGATCCCTTCCCCCTTAGCCACGCCATCGATTTCACCTCGTAGCTGTTGCCCCGCGAGCACCCGAAGCTCGCCGCCGCTGAGCCTCGACGCCGTCGTGGCTACGGCCGTGCAAGCACGCGTCCGAGCGCACCACCGCTTTCAATGCGTCCCCAGGAGCCTAACGCGCCCACCCGTTCGACCTGCCGTGCCCCCTAGTGCCAACTCCAACCTTACCCGAACTCCGGCGGCCGCAAAAGAGCTCGCCGCCGTCAGCTCCGGCCACCCCGAGCTCAACCACCACCACCAAGAGCTGCGGCTCGTTCCCAAGAGCTCGTAGATGCTCTCCGTGCACCAAATGGTGCCCCGTGGGCGATTTCCACAGCGCGCCACCGCGTCTGGCCTCGCCGGCGGCTACACGCCGGCAGGCTTTGACCCACTGACCGGGGAGGTTTGACCTGCTGACGTGGGTTGACCTCCCCCCTCTCTCACTGACATGCGGGCCCCGCCCGGCTAATTACCCTGTTAGTGCTAACTAAATAGATTAGTTAATTAGTATAGTCACTGACTAGTGGGCCCCGCCTGTTAATTAGGCTAACTAAGCGCGGTTAGTGCACAGAGACACTGACCAGGGGGCCCCACCAGTCAGGTTTGACCTGGCTGGCGCCTTTGACTTGCTGACGTCATGCTGACGCAGTAACTCTTTTATGGAATTAATTTTATATAGAAAATTCCAGAAAATTGCCTAAACTTCAAAAATTCATACAAATTCAACCATAACTCCAAATGAGACAAATTATATATGAAAAATTATCAGAAAAATCCAAGCTATCCATTGGTACTGGTTTCATGCATGTCAGAACAAGTTAAACCTACTATTTATGCAATATAAGGTGATGCACTAATATGATCATGTCAAATGAGCTATCACTTGAACCTTTGGTTCAAATAAGCAATTACCCTTCTGTTTTAGCTTGCATTAGGCCAAGACACATCCATATTGCCATGTCATAGCATGCATCATATTGTTGCATATCGTCATGTGTTGATTGTGTTCCGATGTGTTCTTCGTGGTAGGTTCTGCCTCCGAGGATATTCACGAGTATACAACTGAAGGGCAGTATCCCGTTACCACTCCATCAGGCAAGCAACCATTGATCATTCCGATACAAACCCATGTTCTCGCTCCTGCTCTTGTTTACTGCATTAAGACAACACGATTCAAACTGCTGTGTGCTACGGTAGTTGAACCCTTATCCTCTTCATGACCTGTCATTGCCACAGTAACTAGATGAAACCCACTAGCATGTGTAGGAGTTGATTGAGCCATGTTTTGTGATTCCTACCTTGCTATGCCTGCTATGCTTAGAGTTGTGTCAGGTCTGGTTCATCTGGGTGATGGGCTAGAGTGAAATGCTTGTGTCAGTAATATGTGGGATGTGTTGAACATGTTTAGGTAAAGGTATCGATGAGAGGCTATGTAGGAGTACATGGTGGGTTGTTTCATTGAGGCCGTCCATAAGAACTGAGATCTGTATGTGTGATTTAAGATGCAGTTACTACCGTACATTGGGCCCGAAACAAATGGACCCCATCGGCTTCTTAGCCACCCTAGTACTCTGTCCAGGTGTTGCAAATAGTTTCTGGTGTTTGTAGGATATGTGTTGGCGGCCGTGCGTAGCGCTGACCCTAGGGGTGGGCTATGTTGCGGTAGATACACCGTGGCACGGTGTACCGAGTCACCCGTTTGGTGTCTCGGGAACCCTGTTCACATCGTTCGGGGCCGTATGTGGAAACCTCGGCCGGACTCCCTACAGATGGAACCTGGATAGGCGATAACCTGGACTAGGGGCTTAGGTGTTTAGGTAGGCCGTGGCCGACACCCTCGCTGGGCTTCCGCTTGAGGGTTGCCGAGTACATGTCGTGTAGACGGCGGTAAGCGGTGAAAGCGTGTATGACGAAGTACACCCCTGCAGGGTATAAAACTATTCGAATAGCCGCGTCCGCGGTAAAGGACTACTTGGTTGCCTATACAGTTCATAGACAAGTTAATGGATACTACTAAAAGACTCAAGATAAGTGTGATTACCGAGGATGGCCCTCTCGCAGGATACGAGGGAGGATCCACGGTGGAGTATTGTGATGGTGAGTAGTGGACTCGTGTGCGAAAACTATTTTACTAAAAGGTTCCGTAGGATAGCTTAGCCAAGAGTCAAAGCTGGCTTTCTGCATAAACCCCACCACCTTCTTGAGAATGAGCATGTATAGTAGGTTCTGATGTAAGACTTGCTGACTACCTTTGTACTCATGTTTGCTTATTTATTGTTTCAGACGACAACACTGCCCCCTCCGATGGGTTTTATGTAGACCTTGACGTCGACGAGTGACTAGCCACCCAGGTGGTGATCCAGGCCATGGAGGGCCCTATGTAGATAGACAGGCTTCGAGAAGCCTTCTTTCTTTCTAGAGTCTGTACTCAGACTAGTTGCTTCCGCATGTGCTTGTATGACTGTATGACTTGAGTGTCGGGTCAGGTGACCCCTATCTGTATGAATATGTTATGTATGGCTCCCTGGAGCCTTTAAATAAAGTATTTGAGTTGTAGAGTTTTGTTGTGATGCCATGTTGTATGTACTCATATCGGGCATATTGTGTGTATGATTGAAATGCTTGGTATGAGTGGGATCCGACAATCTAGTTGTTTGTCCTTCGCAACCTTTCTTATGGGGAAATGTAGTCTAGTGTTCCTCGAGCCATAGTAGTCCGCTACAGCCCGGTTCACCGGAGTCCTGCTAGCCCAGCACTACTGTTTAGGACACTTGACTGGCCGGCATGTGTTTCACTTCGTCCCTATGTCTGTCCCTTCGGGGAAATGTCAGGCGGTGATCTCCAGAGTCCTGTCTAGCCTGCTACAGCCCGGGATCCCCGGAGTCCTGTTAGCCTAGTGCTACAGCCCGGAATCACTCGTTGATGACCGACATGTTCGATGTGATTCATGTATGCCTGTCTCCATAGGTCTGTGCCGCTTTGGGTTCATGACTAGCCATGTCGGCCCGGGTTCTCGGTCATATGGATGCTAGCGACATTATCATATACGCGAGCCAAAAGGCGCAAACGGTCCCGGGCCATGGTAAGGCGACACCCATGGGATACCGTGCGTGAGGCTGCAAAGTGATATGAGGTGTTACCGGCTAGATCGATGTGGCTTAGAATCGGGGTCCTGACAGCGTTGGTATCAGAGCCGGACTGCCTGTAGGTTCGTTGAGCCAAACTGGTCGATGTCGAGTCTAGAGATGCTTTAGTTATATGTAAGGGAATTGATTGTGGGAGGGAACGTAAGGTTCTTTTACTCCTTTACCCTATGCTTCTGATCTGAGTCATTCTCTTCTCATTCAACGTGGGTTAAGGACTAGGCTCTCTTCTTCTATCAGGTTCACGTGTTACTAATCTGTAGTAGTTTATAGGATTATTGCTACGAGTTCCAGTCCGGTTTCTACTATTTTAGTACGTTGCTATTTGAATCAGAACCTTGATATGATGCTGTTGAGCGGTATTGTGAACTGTTGTGGATGTCTCAAATCTTTTTCTGAGCATTTACAGCCGTTATGCTGTCCAATTTTCCCTAGGAATTCTGATGTCTTTGTCTTGTGGTTGTGCTTTCAGATGGCCAACCGTTCTCAAAATCAAGTGGTTCGCCTGACCAGGTGCCTCGAGGTGCCCGGTCATACTGCTATGTTAGTCCGGGTCATGATCGAGACAGGATATCATTGGTATCCCGAATACACTGTTGAAGAGCAGTTCCGCGACTTTAATCAAAGCCAGTATTTCTGCACCGTCAGGATATTTCCTTCCTATCCTGGATCTACCGAGCCCCTTCACTGTTCTTATGGACTCGGGGGTTACCGTTGAGATGGCTGTGCAGGATGCTGCCTACTCCATGATGACCATCTTGCGAGTCCGGACTGGCCTGCTTCGGAACACTGACTTCCGCTACATGCCAGCTTCACTTCCGGGAGCGCAAGGGTATCTTCAGGCTATCTATGCTGACTCCACTCAGGAGGACTCATTAACTCGTACCACCGCTGAGATGCTCGAAGATAAGGACCAAGAGAATCGGGCCTTGAGGCTGGAGCTTTTTAATACTCGTGCTGATCATTGGGCCACATTGACTCGGTTTGCACCTGCGGTGCAAGCTGGATGTATGGATACCAGGGATCTGTATCCTGTGAGATCAGCTCTGCCAGACATGGTGGATTGGCGTGATGTGGGAGGCATCACCCCACCCCGTGGTCCCCGTAGGCCACCGTTTGTTGGTCCAAGACCTCATCCTAGCCCCTATGGTCCACAGGCTCCTCAGGACCGTCTGTTTCCGGATGATCACGTTGAACTTCCAGGCTATGGAGGTGACTTCTATGAGGACTACTATGGAGCTATCTGAGTTAGTAGTAGTACCACTAGTATTGTAGTAGTTGTATCCCCACTGTCCTGCATGACTTGTGGAATACGACTTGGTGTGTAATCGATTCCGGAGGTGTAGACAAATAATGTATAGGAACTCGGAATGCCTCCGATGAGATGTAACGTCTACCTTCATAGTTGTACTGTAGCATGGGCTTGTACTAAACTATGTATGACGAGTATGACCGTTGGTGTATATATGGCAGTTTTATATTACCATGGCATACGAATGAGCATCTCTGCAATCCGTGTTATCCTTACATTCTGCACTCCTTGTTAAGTTTGAGCCATCCTTGTCTAAACCGTTGTCTTGTTTCCTCTTAGGATGGTCAACACCCGTGGCAACCCTGCTGTCCCGGAGCGGGGGGAAGCCAGTGCAGCTAGAGGTGAAAATCTGCCTCACCCGCCTTCTCTGGCCGAAGTGATGCTGGAGGCGGAAAGGAACAAGCGTGAGACCAACCGCCTGCTGGAGCAGATTGAGCAGAACACTGCATGCCACCCACGAAATGACTTGGTGTCAATCAATGACTTTATCAAGCTGTACCCACCAAAGTTTAACCATTCCGTCGAGCCCCTCGACGCGGATGATTGGCTTCGCAGCATCACCCACAAGCTACGTTCTGCCAACGTAGCCGAAGCCGACAATGTTACCTATGCTGCCTATCATCTCGAGGGCCCCGCTAGCCATTGGTGGGAAAACTACGAAGCTATGCGCCCGGTCGGTCAAATCACTACCTGGGCTGAGTTCAGCGAGGCTTTCCGTGAGCATCACATTCCGGAAGGACTCATGGATCGCAAGAGGGAGGAGTTCTGCAACTTCACCCAAGGAAGGCTGACTGTGGATGCATATAGCGGAGAATTTGGGAACCTGGCACACTATGCTCCTGAAGAGGTTTCTACTGACGCCAAGAAGCAGGCAAGGTTCCACAAGGGACTTAGCCCTGAGCTTCGCCGCGATCTCCGTCTGCACGAGTGCACATCCTTTCAGAAGTTGGTCAATAAAGCTATTAGTGCTGAGACATGCCAGACTGATTATGACGCTTCACGCAAGCACTCCCGTGATTTTGGGTCTTCATCCGGCTCTGGAGCTCAAAAGCGCCGGGTGTGGATTCCAAGCACCGCACTGCCACCCAGATTCACCCCGAGGCCATCCTTTGAGGCGCCTCGTCCCAACCAGCAATTTGCACCGCCCAAGCCCTATGGTGGCCCCGCTGCTAATGTTGCTCCACGCCCCACTATGGTAACATGCTTCAAGTGTGGAGAACCGGGTCACTATAGTCGAGAGTGTCCCCAGAACAACCCCAATCAAGCTGGAAAGTCCGTTGGCCGTGGTAAGCCCGCGAGAAAGACTTTCTACGCCAAGCCGGCCACCACTGCACGTGGCCATGTCAATTATGTTTCAGCCGAAGAGGCTCATGAGGATCCCAACATCGTCCTTGGTACACTCCTTGTTAACTGCCATCCGGCATCTGTTCTTTTCGATACTGGAGCATCTCATTCATTCATATCCGAGAATTATGCTCGGTTGCATAACACGACATTCTGTGACATGCCCACTTCCATGGTAATTCAAACTCCGGGTTCCAAATGGCAAACTTCTAGGGTAAGCCATGGGAACGAAATTCTTGTCGATAGGCTTGTCTTCCTTGCATCTTCAATAACTCTCAAGTCCTCCGACATAAACATCATCTTGGGTATGGACTGGATGTCGGCTCATTATGCCAAGATCGATTGTGCCACTAGAACCGTTCAACTTACTCACCCCTCGGGCAAGACAGTTAATGTCTTAACTCGAGTGGCCAAGCGCCAACTTTACTCCCTCAATGCCAACCCTCTTCCAGACCTTGAGGACATTCCGGTAGTCTGAGACTTTCCGGATGTGTTTCCAGAAGAACTGCCAGGTGTTCCACCTGACAGGGATGTTGAGTTTGTAATAGACCTTGTTCCAGGAACCGTTCCAATTGCTAGAAGACCCTACAAGATGGCACCCTTAGAACTAGCCGAGCTTAAGAACCAACTCGATGAGTCCTTGAACAAGGGGTTCATCCGTCCTAGCTCCTCTCCTTGGGCTTGCCCCGTCCTCTTCGTCAAGAAGAAGGATGGAACGGATCGAATGGTTGTGGATTACCGACCTGTCAATCTGGTCACCATCAAGAACAAATATACGCTTCCCAGGATCAACGACCTGTATTACCAGCTCGTTGGATCCTCAGTCTTCTCCAAGATGGATTTGAGGTTGGGCTACCATCAAATCAAAATCAGAAACGGGGACATTCCCAAAACGGCCTTTGTTACTCGTTATGGCCAATACGAGTACACCGTCATGTCCTTTGGTTTAACCAATGCCCCGGCCACCTTCTCCCGGTTAATGAACTTAGTCTTCATGGAGTACTTGGACAAATTCGTCGTAGTATACCTCGATGACATACTCATCTACTCCAAGAATGAAGAGGAACATGCCGAACATCTAAGGCTGGTATTGATGAAACTTCGAGAGCATCGCCTTTATGCCAAATTCTCTAAGTGTGAATTTTGGTTGTCAGAAGTGACCTATCTAGGCCATGTAATCTCTGGTAAGGGTATTGCTGTCAATCCTGAGCGAGTTCAAGCCGTCCTTGATTGGACTCCACCTAAAACGGTCAAGCAAGTTCGGAGTTTCCTTGGCCTAGCGAGCTATTGCCGCCGCTTCGTCGAGAATTTCTCCAAGGTTGCTAAACCTCTAACTGAACTCCTCAAGAAAGATAAAAAGTTCGAGTGGACTCCACAGTGCGAGTTCAGTTTTCAGGAACTGAAAAGACGCCTGACATCTGCTCCCGTACTGGTACCACCAGATTTCTCCAAGGACTTTGTTATCTATTGCGACGCCTCGCGACAAGGACTAGGTTGCATACTCATGCAAGATCGTCAGGTAATTGCCTATGCTTCACGGCAATTACACCCACATGAGGAAAATTATCCCACACATGATCTAGAGCTTGCAGCTGTAGTCCATGCACTCAAAACCTGGCGACATTACCTTCTCGGTAATCATTGCGAGATCTTCACCGATCACCAAAGTTTGAAATATATCTTCACCCAACCAGATTTGAATCTCAGGCAAAGACGTTGGGTCGAGTTGATCTCGGATTACGACTTAGGAATAACTTACACCCCTGGCAAAGCCAATGTCATGGCTGATGCACTAAGTCGTAAGTCCTACTGTAACAACCTGATGTTACAACAAAGTCAACCACTTCTCCATGAGGAATTTCGCAAGCTTAATCTTCACATTGTTCCTCAAGGATTCCTATCCACCCTGGTGGCGGAACCTACCCTTACGGATCAGGTCATCAAGGCACAGAAGGTAGATCCGGGAATTTCCCGTATCAAGAGAAACGTTAAGAAAGGAGTCGTGAATTGTTTCTCCATTGATGATCAAGGTGTCGTATACTTTGGGAATCGCCTAGTGGTTCCAAAGGCGCGAAACCTGAGGCGACTGATCCTTGAGGAAGCTCATGAATCCCCTCTCACCATTCATCCCGGTAGTACTAAAATGTATCAAGACCTACGCCAGAGGTTTTGGTGGACTAGGATGAAGAGAGAAATCGCTCAATACATTGCTAATTGCGACGTTTGTCGTCGTGTTAAAGCAGAGCATCAACGGCCTGCTGGCACCCTTCAACCTTTGGCTATTCCTGAATGGAAATGGGACAAAATCAGTATGGATTTCATCACTGGGTTTCCCAGGACCAAGAGAGGAAATAATGCCATCTTCGTTGTGATCGACCGACTTTCCAAAGTAGCCCATTTTCTACCTGTTCGTGAGAGTATCACCGCTAGCCAGCTAGCTGACTTATACATCTCCCGAATAGTGTCTCTTCATGGTGTCCCATTGGAAATTAACTCAGACCGTGGAAGTCTCTTCACCTCTCGATTTTGGGAAAGTTTCCAAAATGCTATGGGAACTCATCTCTGCTTTAGCACCGCCTTCCATCCTCAATCAAGTGGCCAAGTAGAGCGAGTCAATCAAATTCTGGAAGATATGCTCCGAGCTTCTGTTATCTCGTTCGGAATGAGTTGGGAGAAATGCCTTCCATTCGCGGAGTTTGCTTATAACAATAGTTATCAAGCTAGTTTGGGCAAAGCTCCCTTCGAAGTTCTCTATGGACGAAAATGTCGAACGCCTCTTAACTGGTCAGAAACCGGGGAAAGACAACTCTTTGGCCCGGATATGATTCAGGAAGCAGAAGAGCAGGTTCGCGTTATTCGTGAGAAATTGAAAACAGCCCAATCTCGCCAAAAGAGTCAATATGATCGTAAACATAAGCCTATGACATTTGAAATTGACGAGAAGGCTTACCTTCGGGTTACCCGTTAAAGGGAACCCATCGCTTCGGTATCAAAGGCAAATTGGCTCCTCGTTACATTGGACCTTTTCGCGTTCTTGCCAAACAAGGAGAAGTTGCCTACCAATTGGAACTACCTCCACATCTTTCCAGAGTTCACGATGTCTTCCATGTTTCGCAAGTCAGGCGTTGCTTTGCGGATCCTATCCGTGGAGTGGACCACGAAACGCTTGATTTACAAGATAACCTTTCTTATCGAGAATACCCCGTTCGTATCCTTGATCAAGCCGAGCGTACCACTCGACGTCATAATATCAAGTTTCTCAAGGTTCAATGGTCACACCATTCCGAGGAAGAAGCCACTTGGGAAAGGGAGGATCGTCTTCGACTCGAGTACCCCACCTTCTTTCCAGATGATCCTAAATCTCGGGACGAGATTCTATTGAGTGGGGGTGAGTTGTCACACCCTAGCTAGACCATGCATTAGAGTGTGCATCATGTTTACTTTCATCAGAAATTTGAAATGGGGAAAGCAGAACCCCCAGCACCCCCCCTTAAAATCAACTAGGGTTTACTAAAAATAAATTCAATGAACCTGAAATGCCCTTCTAAAATGCTCACCCTTTTTGCCTTGGGTTAAAACCTTTGGGAAAATAGGTGCACATTTTTCTAGGTCAACAGAAGGTCACTGATTCAATTCATAAATATTTGAACTTGGGCATTTAAATGCTATTAAATAATTCAAATGCTCAAATAATGTTGGAACTATTTTTTGGGCCACTGAAATAATTCAGCAAGTGTCCATGAATATTTTCAGGATTTTATAAAATGATTTAGTATTTAAACTAAATCAAAACAGAATAACAGAAATAGAAAACAGAAATAAATAAAAGAGGGTAAAGCCACTGGGCCACTTACCTGGACTACTTGGCCCATCTCCAGCTGGCGGCCCAGCCCACCACCGCTGCCTCCTGTCGTCTCCCTCCTCGGACAGAAGGACGAGGGCGTGTGCCCAACGCTCGCCGGCACGCGCGCGCGCCACCTCCACCCTGCCTGGCCACCTCCTGCTTCCCGACCCCCCTAGACGAGCGCCACGCCTCCCCTGGAACCCCTCTCGCTCACTCTCTCTTCCCCATTCTCCCCCTGGCTCCCTCTCTCTTCCACCAAGCGGAGCTCGTCGCTGTCGTACGCTGTAGGCGCAGCCCCCGTGCTCCCCTCGCCCTGCCGCTGAGCCCAGAAGCACCGCCATGTCTTCCTCGTCCTCTCCACCGAGCTACGCGAGCCGGGAGAGCCTGGAACGTCACCACCACCGTCATCTTCAACCTCGGCCGCCCGAGCTCCTCGCCGTCGATTCGCGCTGTCAAGGTCGTCCCCGAGCCCACTAGCCACCCCTACGGCACCGCTGTGAGCTCCCGATCCCTTCCCCCTTAGCCACGCCGTCGATTTCGCCCCGTAGCTGTTGCCCCGCGAGCACCCGAAGCTCGCCGCCGCTGAGCCTCGACGCCGTCGTGGCTACGGCCGTGCAAGCACGCGTCCGAGCACACCACCGCTTTCAACGCGTCCCCAGGAGCCTCACGTGCCCACCCGTTCGACCTGCCGTGCCCCCTAGTGCCAACTCCAACCTTACCTGAACTCCGGCGGCCGCAAAAGAGCTCGCCGCCGTCAGCTCCGGCCACCCCGAGCTCAACCACCACCACCAAGAGTTGCGGCTCGTTCCCAGGAGCTCGTAGATGCTCTCCGCGCACCAAATGGTGCCCCGTGGGCGATTTCCGCAGCGCGCCACCGCGTCTGGCCTCGCCGGCGGCTAAACGCCGGCAGGCTTTGACCCACTGGCCAGGCAGGTTTGACCTGCTGACGTGGGTTGACCCCCCCCCCTCTCTCACTGACATGCGGGCCCTGCCCGGCTAATTACCCTGTTAGTGCTAACTAAATAGATTAGTTAATTAGTATAATCACTGACTAGTGGGCCCCGCCTGTTAATTAGGCTAACTAAGCGCGGTTAGTGCACAGAGACACTGACCAGGGGGGCCCACCAGTCAGGTTTGACCTGGCTGGCGCCTTTGACTTGCTGACGTCATGCTAACGCAAGGCTGACGCAGTAACTCTTTTTTGGAATTAATTTTATATAGAAAATTCCAGAAAATTGCCTAAACTTCAAAAATTCATAGAAATTCAACCATAACTCCAAATGAGACAAATTATATATGAAAAATCATCAGAAAAATCCAAGCTATCCATTGGTACTGGTTTCATGCATGTCAGAACAAGTTAAACCTGCCGTTTATGCAATATAAGGTGATGCACTAATATGATCATGTCAAATGAGCTATCACTTGAACCTTTGGTTCAAATAAGCAATTACCCTTCTGTTTTAGCTTGCATTAGGCCCAAACACATCCATATTGCCATGTCATAGCATGCATCATATTGTTGCATATCGTCATGTGTTGATTGTGTTCCGATGTGTTCTTCGTGGTAGGTTCTGCCTCCGAGGATATTCACGAGTATCCAACTGAAGGGCAGTATCCCGTTACCACTCCATCAGGCAAGCAACCATTGATCATTCCGATACAAACCCATGTTCTCGCTCCTGCTCTTGTTTACTGCATTAAGACAACACGATTCAAACTGCTGTTTGCTACGGTAGTTGAACCCTTATCCTCTGCATGACCTGTCATTGCCACAGTAACTAGATGAAACCCACTAGCATGTGTAGGAGTTGATTGAGCCATGTTTTGTGATACCTACCTTGCTATGCCTGCTATGCTTAGAGTTGTGTCAGGTCTGGTTCATCTGGGTGATGGGCTAGAGTGAAATGCTTGTGTCAGTAATATGTGGGATGTGTTGAACATGTTTTGGTAAAGGTATCGATGAGAGGCCATGTATGAGTACATGGTGGGTTGTTTCATTGAGGCCGTCCATAAGAACTGAGATCTGTATATGTGATTTAAGATGCAGTTACTACCGTACATTGGGCCCGAAACAAATGGACCCCCTCGGCTTCTTAGCCACCCTAGTACTCTGTCCAGGAGTTGCAAATAGTTTCTGGTGTTTGTAGGATATGTGTTGGCGGCCGTGCGTAGCGCTGACCCTAGGGGTGGGCTATGTTGTGGTAGATACACCGTGGCACGGTGTACCGAGTCACCCGTTTGGTGTCTCGGGAACCCTATTCACATCGTTCGGGGCCTTATGTGGAAACCTCGGCCGGACTCCCTGCGGATGGAACCTGGATAGGCGATAACCTGGACTAGGGGCTTAGGTGTTTAGGTAGGCCGTGGCCGACACCCTCGCTGGGCTTCCGCTTGAAGGTTGCCGAGTACATGTCGTGTAGACGACGGTAAGCGGTGAAAGCGTGTATGATGAAGTACACCCCTGCAGGGTATAAAACTATTCGAATAGCCGCGTTCGCGGTAAAGGACTACTTGGTTGCCTATATAGTTCATAGACAAGTTAATGGATACTACTAAAAGAATCAAGATAGCTTAGCCAAGAGTCAAGAGTCAAAGCTTAGCCAAGAGTCAAAGCTGGCTTGCTGCATAAACCCCACCACCTTCTTGAGAATGAGCATGTATAGTTGGTTCTGATGTAAGACTTGCTGAGTACCTTTGTACTCATGTTTGCTTATTTATTGTTTCAGATGACAACACTGCCCACTCCGATGGGTTTTATGTAGACCTTGACGTCGACGAGTGACTAGCCACCCAGGTGGTGATCCAGGCCATGGAGGGCCCTATGTAGATAGACAGGCTTCGAGAAGCCTTCTTTCTTTCTAGAGTCTGTACTCAGACTAGTTGCTTCCGCATGTGCTTGTATGACTGTATGACTTGAGTGTCGGGTCAGGTGACCCCTATCTGTATGAATATGTTATGTATGGCTCCCTGGAGCTTTAAATAAAGTACTTGAGTTGTAGAGTTTTGTTGTGATGCCATGTTGTATGTACTCATATCGGGCATATTGTGTGTAAGATTGAAATGCTTGGTATCAGTGGGATACGACAATCTAGTTGTTTGTCCTTCGCAGCCTTTCTTATGGGGAAATGTAGTCTAGTGTTCCTCGAGCCATAGTAGTCCGCTACAGCCCGGTTCACCGGAGTCCTGCTAGCCCAGCACTACTGTTCAGGACACTTGACTGGCCGGCATGTGTTTCACTTCGTCCCTATGCCTTCGGGGAAATGTCACGCGGTGATCTCCGGAGTCCTGTCTAGCCTGCTACAGCCCGGGATCCCCGGAGTCCTGTTAGCCCAGTGCTACAGCCCGAAATCACTCGTTGATGACCGACATGTTCGATGTGATTCATGTATGCCTGTCTCCATAGGTCTGTGCCGCTTTGGGTTCACGACTAGCCATGTCGGCCCGGGTTCTCGGTCATATGGATGCTAGCGACATTGTCATATACGCGAGCCAAAAGGCGCAAACGGTCCCGGGCCATGGTAAGGCGACACCCGTGGGATACCGTGCGTGAGGCCGCAAAGTGATATGAGGTTTTACCGGCTAGATCGATGTGGCTTAGAATCAGGGTCCTGACACTATGATGCGGTAGATACACCGTGGCCGGGCATGCCGGGCGCCCGTTTGGTGTCTCGGAACCCTGTACGCATCGTCCGGGGCCGTATGTGGAAACCTCGGCCGGACTCCCTGCGGATGGAACCTGGATAGGCGATAAACCTGGACTAGGGACTTGAGTGTTTAGGTAGGCCGTGGCCGTCGCCCTTGTTGGGCTTCCGCTTAAAGGTTGTCGAGTACATGTCGTGTAAACAGCGGTAAGTGGTGAGAGCATGTGTGAAGAAGTACACCCCTGCAGGGTTAACATCATCTATTCGAATAGCCGTGTCCGCGGTAATGGACTTCTGGGTTGCCTATAACAGTTCATAGACAAGTGAAAGTGGATACTCTAAAATGTGCAAGATAACTGTGAGTGCTATGGACGGCCTTCTCGTAGGGAGACGGGAGCGGAGCGGATCCATAGTGGTGTATTGAATGGTGAATATGTGGACTCATGTGCGCCACCCCAAAAGAGTTGCTTGCAGTCGTAGTTCAGGTTAGCCACTGAGTCAAAGCTGGCTTGCTGCAGTTAAACCCCACCACCCCCTTTGTTGATACCGATGCATATGTAGTTAGCTCTGATGTAAGTCTTGCTGAGTACAATTGTACTCACATTTGCTTAATTTATGTTTTTGCAGAGAGGCTTCAGTCTCGCTAGTAGTTTCGCGTGGACTTCGATGTTTAGCTTGATACCTCAGCTACGATCTTGTGCCCTCGGCAGGATCTGGTAGATAGTCAGGCTTCTTAGCCTTTTTCCATTTGTAGATGTCTATACTCAGACATGTTAAGCTTCCGCATTTGTTTGACTTGTATGCTCTGAATGTTGGGTCATGAGACCCATGTTTGTATTTCTGGCTCCACGGAGCCTAATGAATAAATACTTGAGTTGTAGAGTTATGTTGTGATGCCATGTTGTATTTACACATATCGAGCATATTGTGTTTATGATTGAAATGCTTGGTATGTATGGGATCCGACAATCTAGTTGTTTATCCTTGGCAGCCTCTCTTATGGGGAAATGTATTCTAGTGCTTCCATGAGCCATAGTAGTCCGCTACAGCCCGGTTCACCGGAGTCCTGTTAGCCCAGCACTACTGCTCAGGAACTTGACTGGCCGACATGTGTTTCACTTCGTTCCTATGTCTGTCCCTTCGGGGAAATGTCACGCGGTGACCTCCGGAGTCTTGCCTAGCCTGCTACAGCCCGGGTTACCGGAGTCCTGTTAGCCCAGTGTTACAGCCCGGATTCACAAGCTGCTAACCGACATGTTCGAAGTTGATTCATGTATGCCTGTCCCCATGGGTTATTGCCGCTTTGGGTTCATGACTAGCCATGTCGGCCCGGATTCTCTGTCATATGGATGCTAGCGACACTATCATATACATGAGCCAAAAGGCGCAAACGGTCCCGGGCCATGGTAAGGCAGCACCCGTGGGAATACCGTGCGTGAGGCTGCAAAGTGATATGAGGTGTTACCAGCTAGATCGATGTGACTTGGAATCGGGGTCCTGACAGCGTTGGTATCAGAGCCTGACTGCCTGTAGGATTACCAAGCCAAGCTAGTCGAAGTTGAGTCTAGAAATGCTTTAGTTATATAAGGGAATAGATTGTGGAAGGTAACGTAAGGCTCTTTTTACTCCTTATCCTCATGACCTTCTGATCCGAGTCATTTTATCTTTTCTACGGGGTTAAGAACTAGGCTTCTCTTCTATCTCTCAGGATGACGTGTTACTAAACTGTAGTTGCCTTGGATTGTTGAGTTCAAGCCTTAGTTCAGTTCCTACTACTTCCATATGTTCATAGCTGGCACCAGAACCTTGATATGATGTTGTTAAGTGGTTATGACACCATTTTTGCAGGTTGTCTCAAATCTTTTTGAGCAATTACAGCCGTTATGCTGTCCGAGTCATCCCAGGTCTCTAAATAGTCTGATGCATTTTCAAATCCTTTCTTTCCATTTCTGATATCCTTTTGGGCCAGATTAACCACACTAATCGGTGAGTTGAGGCACTATGTTGCCTCGACATATAGGTTGGAGCTAGTATTATGACCCTAGGTGTCTTAGAGGATCACCTAGTAATCTAGCCATATCTTGTGTTCCCAGTGTGATGATTCTGGCCATCATTCTCGAAAGCATCCCATGATGCCATTTAGTTAGTAGGTATTCTACTCCTGGGTTCTTGAACCCGAGATTCACCCTACTTACTTCATACTGATAGTGTTTGTTAGTTCCTTTAGAATATCAGTAACCTTTGCGATAGTCCTCGAGGTTCGTGGTACATCCTTCTTCCAATTATCATGAACCATTCTTGGCAGGAGTTCTTTTGAACCAAAAGGTCACGACAGAGTGCTCTTGATGAGTTCTCCATTCTATGTTGTGACTTTGCCAACCCTACCTTTCTGCATGGGTTATCCGGAAGAAATATGTTGAATCCGTTCGACATACTAATCTATGCATCCACAACTCAGAAAGTTATATGTTTCCTTTGAGTTGCCCCTCTTCATTTGTATTCCAACCATCATCTATAAATTGATAGTCAGGAGTAATTGTGCATCCGTATCGATGCTTATTATTCCTGTGGTCCGTCAAGCCATTCTAGTTCAGAATGACTAGGAGAAACAAACTCCAATACCTCATCCATATCTAGGATTGGATCAAAGCAGTTGTATTCCGCAGATCAAAATGCCAATCCAGCTTTTGATTATGATCTACCCTGAAGTATTGCCCTCTTTATGTCAGGAATATCATAGGAATTGCACAACCTCCTATGAACTCTTGATACAGTGATACTTCTCTCCATCATTGTTCATTCCTCTGTCCCGTGCTATCGCAACCTGAATGCAGACAAATGAATCATGATGTGTGAAAACAATACTCCGAGCAACTCGTTGCTTGGTAGTAAATGGACAATTTCTCATTCTTAGCGTGTTGGTTATTGAACTACCGTTCTAAGATTGATCATGCTACCTAGTCCATATTTCCCGGTGCACTCATCGACCAAGGAGTGAGGATTGTGACAATCCCTCGCTCCTTGATCATATTGTATTGCCTGAAAAGCAAGATTGTTCTTGAGCTTAATAACGTATCGGTGGTTCGTGATTTTCCGAATATCTTCTCGGAAGTATTACCCGATTGTCACCTGACCGCTATGTGGAGTTCGTGATCAAGTTGTTTTCTTGCAAACCAGCCATTCTCCAAGAATCTGTGTCGGTTACCCCCTGAGCCAGTTGGTTAAGCTAAACAATAACTTGGAGAGTTGGAAGATAAAAACTTGTCCGACTTAGTTCATTTTAAGGGATATCTTGTAAGTGTGTTGAAGAAAGATGGCATTTTCATCGATTGACCCTTGTGATCAGTTAATGGACCTATCATCTTATCCAATCTTTGATTTGAGTATGGGCTATCCTCAAATCAAATCAGAACCAATGATATTCGTAATGTTGTCTTACTCGTGGTTGATCCCTCAAGCATACACCATTACATCTTTTGGTCTGACTAATGCTATCACCGTGTTCACATGTTGGTGGAAGTCCAGTGATATGGGAATTCCAATGAGTTGCTATTGAGCCCATCAGCAGCATTTTGTCTCCCCCCATGATTGATGTTGAACATCAACCTAGTGTTGGAAACTTTGTAAGCATTTCCTTCATGTTCCGCTCATGGGGTATACGTTTGGATGGAGTAGTGACTTCCTCGAACTCACGTGCATTGGATGTAAGTTGTCGTCGTGGACTCGAGAAAGCTTGTTTTGCTTCCTGTGGAATCATCCCAAGTCAGTCATGCATGTGCGAAGTATTCTATGGTTTGATAGACTGATCATCTTCTTTCCGTATGTGTCCCTAGCACACCAAGCCACTGACTGAATTGTTCAAGGAAAAGGAGTTGTCGTGCTATCCTAGGTCATGCACAAGATTTTGACATCCTCAATGATGGTTCCCCACTAGAACTCGATAGTGTTTTATTATAAGACTATTATGTGGTCATACTTGTCTGGGACAACGTGCTCACATGTTGTAGCAGAACCAGCTCATGTTTTGGAGCTTGCTATCGCAGTTCATTCCCCGAGAATCTCGCAATGTTGTCTCGTCGATTTGTGTTGCAAACTTTCATTTCTTTCTAGACTCGATGAGTCTGTAATATCCTGACACCAACTAGATCTGAATCTCAGGCAGATGTGATGGTTGGGACATTTTCCCAAGAGCTATAATATTGGTCTCTCTGTAACCCGGTAAAGTGGATGTCGTGGCCAACACATCCAGCCGGAAGACCTATTATTGCAGTATCTTGATTGAGTAAGATGGCTACCTCCCCATAAGGATTACGTAGGATTTACTCCAGTAGCTATTCCTTATGGATTCCTGAGCACCCGGAGTCTGACCTGCTACTTGATGTTCTAGATACCAAACCATTTCAATGAATGGGTTAGGCTAGCACATCAAGGAGAACATTAGAAGCGGAGCGCTAAATGTCTCTCGGTCAATCATCCAGATTTTTATCCCTTGGCCTCGCTAAGGTGAAATCTGAGAAAGTGTTATCTTTCTTTGCATCTACATCTTCCACCGTTATTCATCATGGTAGCATGTTGTGTTGCCAGGATCCTTGACACGGATATTGGTAAAACCTTGATTAATACGGAAATGCTCAAGTTCTTGAGAGCACGCGTAAGCACTAGGATAATCGTCGGCATTAACTAGGATCCGTTCTCAGTTTCTTTGATTATGCCATAACCTTTCAAACAGTGGAATCTCTCTCTATTGTTGGGTTTCTCCCCAGTTACTAGAATCGTTCCCAGCATTTGCATTTTGTTCCCAGCATGCACCTCCCTTGTGTCATCCTACTACGGACTACCCTTCTCAGTAATTACTAATCAGGATCATCTTCAAAGTGCTCCTACCACGGGTTCAATCTATTTCCGATGATAAGCAAATCATCCATCGCGTTTTCTTCAACAAGATAGTCCACATCATCCATTCTAGTATGAGTATGCCATTTCTTCAAGCTCCTTCACGCGATCATTTGTGATTGCCTCAGGCTGGTGAGAAGGGTTTCAATGATCTCTGAATCAAAAGTAATTCTTTTTGCCACTTAAGGGAATATTTCTGCGAGTCACCTTCTTTAAGATGTCTCGTTATGGTATTGTCGGGTGGTAGGTGCGACATATGCCAACGGGTGGCTTATCATTGTGGGAGCCAATAAAACATCGCCGGTGCCTGGAAACGGGATAAGGCGAAGACATGCACGCCGGCGGATCTTACTCAGCTTCAGGGCTCTCCGGGGAGATAACACCCCTACTGCTGCTCTGCGGGGTCTCCGCATGGTTACTAAATGAACAAGTAGCTACACAATGCTCCTTGAGCTGTTTTGGGTGGAAGGAGGAAGAAGGGCTCAGCTAGCTTGCTTCCTCTCCTTGTATGGTGTCTAGGTCTAACTTGAGAGTCCAACCCTTTACATGGGTGCACCGGGGGGTTTATATAGGCCTACCCCCCGGGGGTACAATGGTAATCCAGCTGGGCGCGGGGCCCAGCTGTCTATGACTGTGCTTGCCGGCTTCTGCGCCGGCTGCTGGGGCCCGCCGACTGGTGGGTCCCGCCGGCTGCCGGCTCCCTGGTTGACAGGCAGGCCCCACAGGCCAGGGCCTGGTCGGTGGCTGGTTACTGTTGCTCTGTGCTGTTGACGCAGGCTTGGTCGGGGTAAGCGTGGCTACAGTACCGCCGCCCTGGCGGGCGATTACTGTAGCCCCGCCATGTCTTGTATCCTTAATGGGCGTCTCCTTCGAGGAAGGTGGCAGGCCGGCTATGGGAAGCCGGCCCTCTATCTTGCCGGCTTGGGAGGAGATGCGGCCGCCTTCGGTATCTCTCTGCCCGAAGGGGCCCACTGCCTCGGGGGCCACGCTGGCAGCCCGTCGTGGACGGCGTCAGAGCCGTCGTGGCTACAGTGCCGCGCCGGGCGAGCCGTGGCTGCCCGTACGGCGCACTGTACCAGGCGTGTTCCGGGTTTTGGGGGTGGCAGGCTCCACTGTAGCCATGCCCCGCTTCATCATCGCAGGGTGGACGCATACATTGCGGGTACGGCTTTGACTGCTTTATGGGAGCCGGCTTCTTGGAGTCGGCCTTGCTGTAGCCGGCTTCTCGTAGCCGGCCATCCACAGCTTTCTTCATGAGGTCAAAGGGCGGGCCGCCCCCGAAGCCGGCCTAGGAGGTAGCCGACAGAGGGGGGAGGCGGCCCTAGGTCTTGAGTCTTCTTGAGAGCCGGACATGCTCGTAATTTTTTCTGATGGGCCAGGGGAAGCCAGCTAGGCTACCCATGGCTATTTACTCCGACAGTAGTCCCCGAAGCTGGGCGAGCTTCACGGCGGACGGAGGGACGAGAAGCCCGGCCAGCTTCATACCCTGAGGAGCCGACCCTGCCGTCACAGGCCGACTTTGGAGAACTTATTCATTTATTAATATGACCATGGTTGACCTGCAGGCTGGCCGGGGGCCCCAAGACGGGCCACGTGGCGGAGAAGTCCTGCCGTCGCACACGCGCGACGGGACGCCGCCGTAGGCCCGGGCCCGTCACTCCTTGGCCTCGGCCCGGGCGCAGATCTTCTGTGGCCCGAGGGGACTGCTCGCCTCCCCGCGGCCGTTTCTTCGTGTCTTTAATGCGCACAATTAACGCGAGGCGTGGGGGAGATGGGCACGATCGATCCCCACGATCCCCCACGCCGCGCCTCCTCGGCTCCGGCGCACGAGCCTACAAGTAGGAGGGGGGGAGAGACAAAGGCTTGCTCGCTCCCCCGCTCCCCATCCCCCCTTGTTCCCTTTCCTTTCTTCTTCCTCCACGCTTGACGCAGCCTCCCGTTGCAGCCCGCCCACGCCGCCATGTCCATGGCGCTGTCGAGCTTGTGGGACGGGTCCAACGTCCATGAAGACCACATAGAGTTTCTCCGCCAGACCCGGCGCCTGCCCGCCGCCAACCTCGTGCAGCCTCGTCTAGCGCCAGAGGCGGAAATCTCGCCGGCGCCAGAGGAAGGCGAGCTCATCGTCTTCCGCACGCATTTCTTGCGTGGCTTCGGCTTCCCGGCAAGTGGGTTCATGCGCTCCTTCCTCGACTTCTACCGTCTCCAGCCGCATCACCTCACGCCCAACGCGGTGATGCTGCTGTCGTGCTTCGTCTCTCTCTGCGAAGGCTTCTTGGGAGTGCTGCCCACGCTGGAGCTTTGGGCGGAGCTCTTCCAAAACAAGCTCGGCACCGTCACCGCCGGCGTGCCCGCCCCCTGCGGGGCCTTCATCGCGATGAAGAGGTCAAGCGAGAACAACCCCTTCCCGCACATCCCTTTAATCCAATCGATCAAACTCTGGCAGAAATCATATTTCTACGTCAAGAACGTCGCCCCGCAAGGAGACTACGTTAACCTGCCGGCTTATGTAGCCGGCCCGCCGGCTGGGAGGCAGCCGTCTTGGGGCTTCCGGTCCAAGTCCATGTCTCCGGCCGGGAACGCCGCCATCGCCCGGCTTCGGGTAATGATCCAGTCGGAAGGCCTGCGCGGAGCCGACCTGGTGGCCGCCTTCGTCGAGCGCCGGATTCTTCCCCTTCAGAGCCGGCCCCACATGCTATGCCAGATGAGCGGCCGCTTCGACCCTTGCCGGCTGAGCACATGGGACATGCCCCATGCCGAGGTAGCGCTCATGGTGAACTACATCGCCAACCTCAAGCTCACCGACGACTGGCAATTCGGCAAGGCGCCGTACTCCCGTGCCCATCCTCCGCCCGTGGTAAGTCCTTCTTTCTGTCATCAGCCGGCTTGTGCCGGCCGGCTTCTGACCGGGCGGCTCTTCTCCTTTCTCTTTTTTTATCAGAACCCTCTTCTTCCGCCGCCAGCCGGGGCGGTAGGAGTCGAACGCCAGTATGCCCTGGACCGTACGGTAGACGATATCGATGACCCGGATTTGGCTGCGGCCGCCATGGACGCCGCCATGGGGGACGTCGACGAGCCCGGAGGCACGGGGCTCTCGGCCAGTTTTGACGACTGGCCGGATGACGTCGACGCCGAAGAAATCCCGCGCCACCAGCCGGCAACCGATCGTCACAGCGCGGGCTCGTCCGCCGCGCCGGCTGCCGGTGATGGAACGTCGAAGCGCCGGGCCGTGCTTCCTCTCTTCGGCAGCCGGCCGAAAAAGACGAGGGCCTCCGCCGCGGCCACGAAGCGAGATGAAGCCGCGGCGAAGGCGGCCCGTTTCCGGAAGGCGGTGAAGCAACCTCCAGCGGTTTCCTCGTAAGCTCTTTGGCCGCTTGCGTGCTTGTTTTTTGTTGCCTTCTTTTGTTCTAACTCCTCTCCGATTTCTGAGTAGGGCGCCGCTTTCCCTTGAGCGAGGCCCAGGCGGCTCTGTGGTCAGGCCGGGTACGGATGCAAGGTCCAGCCGGATACCTTGTGCAGCGCAGAACCGTGCCAAGGCACCTTTGGCAAAATTCGTGCCGTTGTCGGTGATGATGCTGTGCGGTACGCCGTACCGGGTTGTTATATCTGCAATGAAAGTCACCGCAGTCGGCCCATTCAGCTTCTTGATCGGCTTCGCCTCAATCCACTTGGTGAATTTGTCCACGGCGACGAGCAAATGCGTCATGCTGCTGCGTGCCGTCTTGAATGGGCCCACCATATCCAGTCCCCAGACGGCAAAGGGCCAGGTTATGGGAATGGTCTTGAGTGCCGAAGCCGGCATGTGTTGCTTGGAGCTGAAGAGCTGGCAGCCTTTGCAGTGTTTGACTAGCTCTTTGGCGTCGCCCAAAGCAGTCGGCCAGAAGAAACCATGGCGGAAAGCTTTGGCGACAAGCGATCTTGATGCGGCGTGGTGGCCGCACTCTCCTTGGTGTATATCCCTGAGGATTGCAATGCCTTTCTCCTGCTCGACGCATCGCTGTAAGACTCCAATGACACTGCGCTTGACAAGTTCTCTGTTGACGATTGTGTATGCTCCAGCTCGACGTTGGACTTGTCTCGCTTCGGTTTCGTCAGCCGGCAGATCTTGGTTCACCAATAAGTTGAGGATGGTTTGGGCCCATGATGGAGCTGCGACATCCCCTGCCGCCAATGTGGCCACAGCCACCAGGAAGGGTGGGCTGGGTAATGAAGTGCTGGAATCGGCCGCCGCTTGCTGCGCTGAAGAAGTCCCCGGGCCGGCTGCCGCAGTCCCCGAGCCGGCTACTGCAGTCCCCGAGCCGGGTGCGGCAGTCCCCAAGCCGGCTGCCGCAGTCCCCGAGCCAAGTACTGAAGTCCCCGGGCCGATTGCTTGATTCTTCGAGCCGGACCCGGCCCCATCGGGGTTAGGCGGCACGAAGATGGAGTCGGATTCCGGAGACGGCTTGATGGACGGCTTGAGGAGGCATTGTAGGGCGACGCCGGTTGGTATTGCTTGCCGCGTGGAGCCTATTCGGGCCAGGGCATCTGCTGGCTCGTTGTCGGCTCGCGGTACATGGAGGAACTCGCATCCATCGAAGTATCCACTGATTTGCTGCACTAGGAAGCAGTAGCTTGCCATGTTTGCGTCCTTGGTGTCCCAGTCGCCAGATGACTGCAGAACCACCAAATCCGAGTCGCCATAGCACAGGATCCGGCGGATGCCAAGTTCCTTGGCAAGCCGGAGCCCGTGTATGAGCGCCTCGTACTCGGCTACATTGTTGGAGGCGGCGAAGTGGATCTGCAGCGTGTATCTAAGCTTGTCGCCCTTAGGAGAGGTAAGGATGACTCCGGTGCGCATCTTGGATCCGTCAAAGTGCATGCGCCAATGGGTGGAGTCGGGAGCTAGCGGTAAGTACTGGGTCTCGGCCCAGTCGACGAGGAAGTCGGCCAGTGCTTGCGACTTGATGGCGGTGCGGGGTTGGTAGAAGATCGTGTAAGGGGCCAGCTCGATGGCCCACTTAGCCACCCGGCCGGATGCATCCCGGCTGCCTATGATCTCGGCCAGCGGGGCAGTGCATACGACCATGATGGGATGTTCTTGAAAGTACGGCTTCAGCTTCTTGGCGGTGAAGTACACGCCGTAGCACATCTTCTGGTAGTGCGGGTAATTCTGTTTCGAGGCGGACAGCACCTCGCTCAAGTAATAAACCGGCCTCTGGACCGGCTGGGCTCGGCCTTCTTCGGGGCATTGGACCACAATGACGGTGCTGACCACCCGGCTAGTGGCGGCAATATAAAGGAGCATGGGCTCTTTCTCAGTCGGCGCCGCCAAGACAGGCGGCGTGGCTAGCATTTTCTTCAGCTCGTGGAAAGCTTGGTCGGCCTGGTCAATCCACTCAAAGTGGGTACTCTTCTTCATGAGGCGGTAGAGAGGGAGAGCTTTCTCTCCAAGCCGGCTGATGAAGCGGTTCAGAGAGGCCAGGCACCCGGTGAACTTCTGAATCTCTCGAAGCTTGGTTGGGACCGCCATCCTCTTGATGGCCTTGATCTTCACAGGGTTGCACTCGATGCCGCGTTCGGAGACCAGAAAGCCTAGGAGCTGGCCGGCTGGCACTCCGAACACGCATTTCTCGGGGTTGAGCTTGATTCGGAACCGGCGCAGGTTCTCGAATGTCTCCTTCAGGTCTTCCAGCAGAGTGCCGCGCTTCTCCGTCTTCACCACGATATCATCCATGTAGACGTGGGCGTTTTTGCCGAGCTACGTGAGGAGGCACTTCTGCATGCAATGCTGAAAAGTGGCGCCGGCATTCCTCAAGCCGAACATCATAGTCAGGTAGCAGAAGGCTCCAAACAGCGTGATGAAGGCGGTCTTCAGTCGATCATCCGGGTTCAGTTTTATCTGGTGGTATCCCGAATAAGCATCCAAAAAGCTCAACAGCTCGCATCCGGCTGTGGAGTCTATCACTTGGTCAATTCTGGGCAGGGCGAAGGGATCTTTTGGGAAGGCTTTGTTGAGGCTTGTGTAATCTATACACATGCGCCACTTGTTATTCTTTTTCAGCACGAGAACCGGGTTCGCGAGCCACTCGGGGAAGAAAACTTCCATGATAAAGCCGGCTGCAAGAAGCCGGGCTATCTCCTCCCCTACGATCCTTCTCTTTTCCTCTGATAGTCGGTGGAGAGGCTGCTTGACTGGTTTGGCGTCCTCCCGCACATGTAATTTGTGCTCGGCGAAATCCTTCGGAACACCCGGCAAGTCCTTGGGGGACCATGCAAAGATATCCCGATTCTCACGGAGGAAATCGATGAGCTCGCCTTCCTATTTGCTGTCCAGGCTCACCCCAATGACGGCAAACCTCTCGGGGTGCTCGGGGTCGAGCTGTATCTTCTTGGTCTCCTTGGCCGGCTGGAAAGATCCTTGGGCATCATACTCCTTGGAGTCGGCGGGCTGGTTTGGCTGCTTGTTGGCCATGGCCACGACCCTGTCCAGCGTCTTCTTCTCTTCGGCAATCACGAGGGATTCGGCCAGCCGGCTGCTGGCCGCGGCGCAGTCGGCGGACTTCTTGTAGTCGCCAGTGATCGTGATGATGCCCTTGGAGCTTGGTATCTTCATCTTGAGGTATGCGTAGTGGGGGACCGCCATGAACTTGGCCAAGGCGGGTCGGCCAAGCAAGGCGTGGTAAGGGCTCTCTAGGTCCACCACCTCGAACCAGATTGCTTCCCGGCAGAAATGATCCTTGCCCCCAAAGAGTACATCAATCTTGATCTTGCCGATGGGGGCGCAGGACAAACCGGGTACGATGCCATGAAACACCGTTTGAGTCGGCACAAGCTGTTTTGCCCTGACACCCAACTTCTCCATGGTGTCGCGGTACAGGATGTTGATGCTGCTTCCACCATCGATCAGCACGCGGGAGAAGCGTGCGGCACGCGTGTCCGTCGCAAGGGTGGCCTCCAGGACCAAAGCGTAGGAGCCGGGGGATGGCATCACCTCTGGGTGGTCGGCCCGGCTCCAGCTGATGGATTTCTCTGACCAATGCATGTGGCCGGCTGGGTTGGCGGCGGCCACATTGACTTCTTGTTGCTCTCAGCGATTGCTGTGCCGGTCTTCGGCCTGGCTCGTGAAGACAACGTAAGATGCTTGCTCGTCGGGGAACTCGTCCTGCACGACGTCGACCGCGGGCCGAGCGGCCTTGGGTGGCGGAGCCGGAGGCGGCGGGCCGGCAGGCGGAGTCGGCGTGAGCCCTTCGCCCTTGGAGATTCGGGCGAGCCAGTTACACTTTCGGGTCGTATGGTTGGACGGCTTCACGCCGCTATGGAACTTGCATGGGGCGTCAAGGGTTTGTTCGTAGGAGAAGGCCGGCTGCCAAGCCGGCCGGCCGCCCTTGGGTTTCTTGGGCGCGGGCCGCCCCTCAGGCGGCGTATCTTCGACCGTGGCCAACTGCCGGCTAGCGGGAGGTGGCGCAGGGCCTTTGCGCTTTTGATCATTCTGGTGTTGGCGTCGGCCGACATCTCCAGCCGGTGCTTTGGGCGCCGGATTGAGCACTTTCCCGGTCGCTTCCACCCGGAGCTCGGTCTTCATCGAGGAGTCGGCGGTGGCGTACTTGTCGGCGATGTTCAGGAGCTCGTCGAGGGTAGTCAGCTCGTCGCAAAGAAGCTTGTGCTTGAGGAGGGTGCCCTCTCGGCACCCGGCAGTGAAGTATTCGATGGCTTGCACCTCGTGCACCCCTTCGCATGAGTTGCGGAGCTCGGCCCAATGCATGAGGTAGTCGCGAGTGGACTCGGCTGGGCCCTGTATGCACAGGGAGAGCTGTCTGGGCTTGGGAGCCCGCTTGTAGGTGCTGGTGAAGTTGTGAACGAAGGCTTCAGTGAAATCTACCCAGCTGTTGATGCTGAGAGGCTTGAGGCTGTTAAGCCAAGTCCGTGCCGTGCCTTGCAGCATGAGGGGCACGTACTTCACGGCAACGCGCCGGTTGCCATTGGCGATGCTGGCGGCTGTGGAGTAGTCGGTCAGCCAGTCTTCCGGCTTCACCGAGCCGTTGTACTTGGGCGTGTCTCTTGGGAGCGAGAACCCTTTGGGGAAGGGCTCGTCGCGGATGCGGGGGCCAAAGCAAGGCGGGCCGACATCGTCTTCTTCTTCCAGCGCCAGGGATCTGGCCAGGCGGTCGATCCGGTGGCGGGCGTCGTTTTCGCCGACTCCTTCGTGGCGACCAAGCCGGCCGCTGAGAGTCGGGTGCGCCACTGGAGGCGGGGTGGGGTATCTCTCTCCACGAGCTCGAGGCAGAGGCGGGGTGCCCCGCCATTCCATGGCTCGGGGGCGGCCATCTGCGTCTCGCTCGATGGAGATTTGGGTCCGGCTTCGGCTGGAAGCCGGCTCTTTCTCGCGCCGCGCGCGGGTGTTGCTCGTAGTCGGCGATCGGGAAGTCGCGCCGTGGTCGCGGCGCGGGGGAGGGTCCCCCGTGCAGGCGTCGGCTTCGTGCCGCCGAGCGGCCGCGTCAATTAGTTGTTGTATACGCCGCGTCATGTGGGGGAGGTCTTCGGCTTCCAAGCCGTCCAGCTCGTCTACGGCCGCCTGGGCGGCGCGCAGGTTCTCGAGCGGAGTGGCGTAGACCGGGCGATCGACTCCAAGCGTGTCGGCGATGATGGCGCCGCGTTGCCTGACAGCACCTGCCCGGCTTAGGCCAGCCGGAGCCGGCGTGCCGAAGGCGGCGCGGTCAGCTTCGCGCTGGTAGGCCTCGGTGAGGCGTCTTACGGAGGCCAGCCGCCGGCCCTCCGCGAGGAGGGCGAGGCGACGCGCCTCCAGTGCTTCGTCATTGGCGTCAGCCGGAAGGCGGGCGGACAAGTCGTGGACCGCCGCGCGCGGGGCGTCGCGGGCGCCCTCGTCAGTCGGGCCGTCGTGGCTGATAACCATCACCTCGGTGGTGACGGTATCGCGATCGCCGGCCGGAGGGAGCGGGTCGTTGTAGATCGTGACGTTGGTGGGGAAGGTGTCGTAGGATGCCGTGTCGGAGTCGACAGGCACCGGGTCGGTGGAGCCAACCGACTCCAAATCCGCAGCGGGCTCGCTGGAGACGTGGAGCTGGCCGAGGAGGTTGGCGAGGTGGTCGGTGCCCGCATCGGAGGCAAGCTCGTCGGAGATGCGGGCCTTGTCGAAGAGGTCGGCGAGGCTGCTCTCCGCGCAGATGTTGGTGATGCCATGCAGCACGTCGTGGCAAGCGGCATCGGGCGAGCCGGGCTGGCTACGCTCGCGAGGGAGGAAAAGGGTTCCCGTCCAGAACAGGTCTCCGGACGAGGGTGCACCTGGCCCCACGGTGGGCGCCAAATGTCGGGTGGTAGGTGCGACATATGCCAACGGGTGGCTTATCATTGTGGGAGCCAATAAAACATCGCCGGTGCCTGGAAACGGGATAAGGCGAAGACATGCACGCCGGCGGATCTTACCCAGCTTCAGGGCTCTCCGGGGAGATAACACCCCTACTGCTGCTCTGCGGGGTCTCCGCATGGTTACTAAATGAACAAGTAGCTACACAATGCTCCTTGAGCTGTTTTGGGTGGAAGGAGGAAGAAGGGCTCAGCTAGCTTGCTTCCTCTCCTTGTATGGTGTCTACATCTAACTTGAGAGTCCAACCCTTTGCATGGGTGCACCGGGGGGTTTATATAGGCCTACCCCCCGGGGGTACAATGGTAATCCAGCTGGGCGCGGGGCCCAGCTGTCTGTGACTGTACTTGCTGGCTTCTGCGCCGGCTACTGGGGCCCGCCGACTGGTGGGTCCCGCCGGCTGCCGGCTCCCTGGTCGATAGGCAGGCCCCACAGGCCAGGGCCTGGTCGGTGGCTGGTTACTGTTGCTCCGTGCTGTTGACGCAGGCTTGGTCGGGGTAAGCGTGGCTACAGTACCTCCGCCCTGGCGGGCGATTACTGTAGCCCCGCCATGTCTTGTATCCTTAATGGGCGTCTCCTTCGAGGAAGGTGGCAGGCCGGCTATGGGAAGCCGGCCCTCTATCTTGCCGGCTTGGGAGGAGGTGCAGCCGCCTTCGGTATCTCTCTGCCCGAAGGGGCCCACCGCCTCGGGGGCCACGCTGGCGGCCCGTCGTGGACGGCGTCAGAGCCGCCGTGGCTACAGTGCCGCGCCGGGCGAGCCGTGGCTGCCCGTACGGTGCACTGTACCAGGCGTGCTCCGGGTTTTGGGGGTGGCAGGCTCCACTGTAGCCACGCCCCGCTTCATCATCGCAGGGTGGACGCGTACATTGCGGGTACGGCTTTGACTGCTTTATGGGAGCCGGCTTCTTGGAGCCGGCCTTGCTGTAGTCGGCTTCTCGTAGCCGGCCATCCACAGCTTTCTTCATGAGGTCAAAGGGCGGGCCGCCCCCGAAGCCGGCCTAGGAGGTAGCCGGCAGAGGGGGGAGGCGGCCCTAGGTCTTGAGTCTTCTTGAGAGCTGGACAGGCTCGTAATTTTTTCTGATGGGCCAGGGGAAGCCGGCTAGGCTACCCATGGCTATTTACTCTGACAGGTATCATGACAGATATCTCCTTGCTACTTTGAAATTCATGCTCCATCTTATTCGAGTATGGAATTGTTGCCTATCTAGTGAACCTTCGCCATCCGTTTCACTCCATCCCTCTAGGTGTATGCTTCGTGTCTCAGCTCGATAGATGTTACTATGTCTCATTCCGTGAGCTGATCTTGAGTGCTCGATCTTCGAGGAGATCGATTCCTGTAGGGTTTTCCTTTCTTTCTGTCGTCATCATGTTGGATGGACTTCTCGGAGCAAGACGACGAGACAAAGATGGTGATTGAATCAACGCCTTTATGAGGTGCAACCTGGATCGTGAAGATTGTGTTAGCTTCGTGTCCCCTCTTTCTTCTTACCTCATGTCTTGAATCTCGGGACGAGATTCTTGTTTAGTGGGGGCGAGTTGTCACATCCCTAGTTCTGGTATGCTCTGAGCTAGCTAGTCACGCATTGCATCATGTTTAAATTATTTTGAATTTGAAATGGGGATTGATCAAACCCTAGCACCAGATCAAATCAAATAGGTTCAACATAAAATCATTTTCAATAAACCCAAAATGGCCTTTGAAAATGTTCATGATTTATGATAAAGGTCAAAACCTCTGCCAAGAATGATGAGCATATTTCTTGGACATTTATGGATCTTTGAATTAACTCATATCATATTTGAATTGGAGCATTTAAATCCTATAAATATTTTTAAATGCTCTAATAACTCTGAAACTAGTTTTGGGTTGTTGGAAATAATCCAAACACTACCCACAATTATTTTCAGGATTTTACAAAGTGGATTAGTATTTTTACTAATTCAAAACAGAATAAAAGAAATAGAAAACTGATATAAAAAAAGAGAAGAGGGAAGAGTTACCTACCACTCACCTCCCTGGCCCAGCCCAGCACTGTAGAGGCCCAGCCCAGAGGGGCATGGCCGTCCTCTACCTCTGCCAGTAGGCAGAGGCGAACCAGAGCACGATGCCGGCTGCGCCAGCTCTTGCTTCGCGATGGCGAGCTCTCCTCCCCCACGCCCCCGAGACGGGACGCAGCTCCCTGGCCCACTCCCTTACTCTCCCCATGCTCATTCCCTCCTCTGGCTCCCTCCCCCTCTCTTCCCCGAGCGCCGCCATCGCCGCTGCTTGCCAAAGCCGTGCCCGCGGAGCTCCCCTCGCTGCGCCGACCCGCCCAGGAGTACCGTAGGGTGGTCTTCATCATCTACGAGGAGCCACGCGACGCCGGACGCCCTGCATCGCCGGCTACCTCGTCTTCTTCCTCCTTTGCCGCCGAAGATCGCCGGTGACCTCCCGTCATCACCAGCCCCTCCCCGAGCTCGCCGACGCCCCCGTTGCAACCGTTGTGAGCTCCGGCCCCTAACCCCCCTCCTCCCCGCATCGATTGTGCCGTGTAGCCACCGTTTCCACCGGAGCCGAGAGCACCTCACCACCGGCCGTGACGCCGGCGTGGCTACGGCCGTGCAAGCACACGTTCGAGCTCACCACTTCAATCAGTGCAGCCCCACGATTCGAATGCACGCACCCTTGGCTCCTGTGGTGCCCTACCGCGTCCATTCCTAGTTCACCCGAGCACCGGCCGCCGCCACGAGCTCGAGTCCGGCGAGCTTGCTCCACCCCTACCCCTCCCGCTTGCACAGTTCAACGCGGACGAGTCTCCTCGTTCCGTAGATGGCCTTGTCCATCGTTTTGGACGCCGGAGGTTGAATCCCGAACGCATCTGTCGTCTTTGGCCTCGCCGGCGGCGAGCCGCGGGTCAACTCCGGCGTGTTTTGACCCCAGTTGACTGGGTTGACTTCCCCCCTGACTCACTGACGGTGGGCCAGGCCCCTGCTTAACTAAGAAATAGATTAATTAGCGTTAATTAACTTAGTTAAGTAAATTAGACACTGACATGCGGGCCCAGGCTCTAATTAACTTAAGTTAGTTAGTTAGTCACTGACCAGTGGGCCCCACTGGTCAGGTTTGACCTGGATGGCTCCTGTTGACCTGCTGACGTCAGCATGACCAAATGCTGACGTAGTAATACATTTTCTGTACTTATTAATAATCAGTAAATTCCAGAAAATGCCCAAAACTTCTAAAAATCATAGAAAATTATCTATAGCTCCAAATGAAATAAATTATATATGAAAAATTATCAGAAAAATCAAAAGAATCTGAATATGGCATTTTCATGCATGTTTGAGCAAGTTAACCTCACTGTTTAGGATGATACATGATTAGGGCAAATTTCATAATAGGTTTGGAGTTGGAATTTCATGTAGTTTTGAATTCCACTTCAGTTAAAATGACTTTCTGTTGCATTAGCCAACACACACTCATTTTGCGATGTCATGAGCATGCATCATATTGTTGCATTGCATTGATTGTGTTTCTTTCTTGTTTGCCGGTTTTGTCCCCTCTCAGTAAACGTGGTTCCGACGATGAGTTCAATGACACCGATGAAGAGCTATTACTATCTTCAGAAGTGCCAGGCAAGAAAACCCCCCTTGTTCATTCCGATACAATCCCACTCTCCCGCTCCTGCTCTCTTTTACTGCATCAGGACAACAATGATTCCTCTACTACTTGCTGCGGTAGTTGAACCTCTTATCCTCTGCATGACCTGTCATTGCCACAGTAAATAGATGAAACCCACTAGCATGAGTAGGAGTTGTTTGAGCCCTGATGTGCCTACTCATTCATGCTTGTTTGTCATGCCTGCTACTGCTTAGAGTTGAGCCAGGTCTGATTCATCGGGGATGAATCGGAGGTGTGTAAACATGTCCTACTGTTGAGAGCTAAGTGTGTGAACACGATTTGGTAAAGGTAGCGGTGAGAGGCCATGTAGGAGTACATGGTGGGTTGTCTCATTGAAACCGTCCTCAGAAACTGAGTTCTGTGGTTGTGATCCATGAAACAGTTACTACCACGCATTGGGCCCGAAACCAATGGACCCTCTCGGCTTCTTGATCACCCTTGTCCTCTGTCCAGGAGTTGCAACTAGTTTCTGGTGTTTATAGGATATGTGTTGGCGGCCGTGCGTAGCGCTGACCCTAGGGGTGGGCTATGATGCAGTAGATACACCGTGGCCAGGCATGCCAGGCGCCCGTTTGGTGTCTCGGAACCCTGTACACATTGTCCGGGGCCGTATGTGGAAACCTCGGCCGGACTCCCTGCGGATGGAACCTGGATAGGCGATAAACCTGGACTAGAGACTTGAGTGTTTAGGTAGGCCGTGGCCGACACCCTCGCTGGGCTTCCGCTTGAAGGTTGCAGAGTACATGTCGTGTAAACGGCGGTAAGTGGTGAGAGCGTGTGTGAAGAAGTACACCCCTGCAGGGTTAACATCATCTATTTGAATAGCCGTGTCCGCGGTAATGGACTTCTGGGTTGCCTATAACAGTTCATAGACAAGTGAAAGTGTATACTCTAAAATGCGCAAGATAAGTGTGAGTGCTATGGACGGCCTTCTCGTAGGGAGACGGGAGCGGAGCAGATCCATAGTGGTCTATTGAATGGTGAATATGTGGACTCGTGTGCGCCACCCCAAAAGAGTTGCTTGCAGTCGTAGTTCAGGTTAGCCACTGAGTCAAAGCTGGCTTGCTGCAGTTAAACTCCACCACCCCCTTTGTTGATACCGATGCATATGTAGTTAGTTCTGATATAAGTCTTGCTGAGTACAATTGTACTCACGTTTGCTTAATTTATGTTTTTGCGGAGAGGCTTCAGTCTCGCTAGTATTTCCACGTGGACTTCGACGTTTAGCTTGATACCTCAGCTACGATCTTGTGCCCTCGGCAGGATCTGGTAGATAGTCAGGCTTCTTAGCCTTTTTCCATTTGTAGATGTCTGTACTCAAACATGTTAAGCTTCCGCATGTGTTTGACTTGTATGCTCTGAATGTTGGGTCATGAGACCCATGTTTGTATTTCTGGCTCCTCGGAGCCTAATGAATAAATACTTGAGTTGTAGAGTTATGTTGTGATGCCATGTTGTATTTACACATATCGAACATATTGGGTGTATGATTGAAATGCTTGGTATGTATGGGATCCGACAACCTAGTTGTTTATCCTTGGCAGCCTCTCTTATGGGGAAATGTAGTCTAGTGCTTCCATGAGCCATAGTAGTCCGCTACAGCCCGGTTCACCGGAGTCCTGTTAGCCCAGCACTACTGCTCAGGACACTTGACTGGCCGGCATGTGTTTCACTTCGTTCCTGTGTCTGTCCCTTCGGGGGAATGTCACGCAGTGACCTCCGGAGTCCTGCCTAGCCTGCTACAGCCCGGGTTACCAGAGTCCTGTTAGCCCAGTGTTACAGCCCGGATTCACACGCTGCTGACTGACATGTTCGAAGTTGATTCATGTATGCCTGTCCCCATGGGTTAGTGCCGCTTTGGGTACACGACTAGCCATGTCTGCCCGGGTTCTCTGTCATATGGATGCTAGCGACACTATCATATACGTGAGCCAAAAGGCGCAAACGGTCCCGGGCCATGGTAAGGCGACACCCGTGGGAATACCGTGCGTGAGGCCGCAAAGTGATATGAGGTGTTACCAGCTAGATCGACGTGACTTGGAATCGGGGTCCTGACAAGTTGGCTCTCTTCTCCTTAATCAAAGTTTGCTTTTGGCATTCCTTGCTGATTTGGTTCCTTCACCTTTTACCGCATTTTTGTCTCTGGTTTGCTCATGATCTCTCTCTCGCATACCTCGCAAGGGGGCTAGGCAGGTGCCCTCGCGAGCATTTTTCTTCTCTCTGCCTTCTCGCGAGTCAACCTCATTCGAGCTTGAAAGCTGGCACATCTCTCCTAATCCATGCCCCTCGGGTACCGCGATTCAAAGCACCAAGTCAAGGTTTGGGTGAATGGCAAATCCTCTAGCACACCCCCTAACAATTTTTTTGCAGTTTCTGAGCAATCACAGGCATCTCGTGAATGAAAGGGCGTCCCAAACACGATAGGTTAAGTTATCTTTGCGCAAAATAACAACATGGCATGGGAATAACACGCACGTTGCATTTACCAAGAACCGAAGTTTGATACACACCCCTCTGGGCCCATACTGGTTTCATTTTCTGATGCAGGAAAAAAGGAAAAAGCTAAACAAAGCGGCGTTTCAGCAATCCACGGAGGCAGGCCCTTGGCGACGCCCTGAGCCTAGCCAGACCCCTCCTCGCGCTTCACGGAGGCGCGGCGACGAGATGACCCGCTGCCTCCTTCGAAGCGAGCGCGGTGGCGCAGCGGCTGGTCGTAGCGACCACTGCTGGAGTGTGATGCCCCGAGACCGATGCGCCAGGTGTCCTCCAGTTATTCGCTGTTGTTGCCATGTCATTTGATTGCGTGTTGCATCTTCTCATGTCACCATATGCATTGCATCATCATGTTTTCAAAACTTGCATCTGTCCGGGTTCCCCAGTTCCGTCCGTCGTCCGTTCTGAGCCCAGTCACACTTGCACGCGCCCGCGGCATGTCCGAAATATTATTTTATAAGTGGCTGGAAAATATTCTCGGATTGGGTTGAAATTTGATGTGCGGTCTTATTATAGTGTAGACAGTCCGCCTGTCAAGTTTCATCGCAGTCGGAGTCTGTTTGACGCCCCAACGGATAAACATAGCGGCAATAGTAGCCGGTCTAAAACGTCGTACGTTTTCGGTCTCCGGAAAACCGTGCCAGGCTGCATCTCTCCCCTCTTCTCTCAGACCAACCCGCTCTTCAAAATCCGCCAGGCCCTACCTAACCTCTCTCGTCAGCCCGCAGCCGCCCTCGTGCGCGTCCGAAATTGTCCCGGACCCGACCCGGACAGTCGTCACCGTTGTGTCCGGATTATCCCCAAACATCTACAAAACATCATCGTTTTCTTATTTGGGCTCCCAAACTATTTTATTCGTGACCGTCCGATTACGATCGGAGGGATCCGATAGCCCCTAACTATTCCCACCTGCTATATATGTATCAGTCCAACCCTAAAATCAAGGAAAGCTGTCCCATCCTTCCTCCTCGCGCCGCCACTTGCCAACTCCCACATCGGGATCCTCCCTGATCCTCTCGTCCACCTCGTTTTCCCCGTCACTCCAATCAGGGCCTCCCCTGCCTTCCCAATCCATCCATCCTTCCTACCACCAGACAGCGCTCGATCCAGGTTGGATCGAGGCCTCGACCTCGCAGGCCGCTGTAGGTCGCGCCCTCCGTCGACTCGGCTGCCGGCGACCACGTCCAGGACCAGGTCGGCCCTCTCCCTGCTCTCCCATTCTCCGTTTCCTTCCCTGGCTTCTCTCCTCTCTACCTCACCTATCTCTGTTGCCTCCACAGGACACCATGACGAGCCTGACCGAGCCCCTCCCATGGACGCCCCGCCTCTCCGCTGCTCAAATCCGGCGGGGAACTGCACCTCCAACGCCCTCTCATCAGGATCTGGAGCCTCGAAGACGAATCCGGCCAGTTCGGGCCCTTCCTCATCGGCTCCTCGACACCCCCGACCTCTACAAGTTCGCCGAAGCCGCCGCTCCGCCGCCAGCGCGCCCGATGCCTCCTCCTCGCGTGCCCCATCGCCATGAATGCCGTAGGAGCGCCAACGCCAACAAGCCGCCGCCCGTCAGCCTCTGCTTCCTTCTTCTTCGAGCAGGAGCTCGCTCAGCGCCCCTCTCTCTGGACCTGCAGGAAACACGGGCGCCCGAAGCATGGACTCCCGCTGCCTCGGCCCCGATCTGGACTGGATCCCCTCTCCTCCGCCGCCCTTGACCGCTCCTGCCGGATCCCGCCGGCTGGGCCCCGTCCCCGGCCACCGGAGCCCTCGCCGGAGACCACCTGCATCGCCATCCGTGGCCCCTGCTTCCTCTCATCGGAGACAGATGAGCTCCACGACCGCTTCAGCCGCTGCTCTGCTTCCGTTGAACGTAGCCGCCCAAGGCCCAGCTCGCGTGCCTCCCCAATTTCCTCGCTCGGGCCAGCTGCTGATCTGGCCCAGCCAACGCTCCTCCCATCGATCTGGGCTAAGCCCATGGGTGAGCAGCCCAGTTCTGCACAGATTCAGCCCTTAGTTGTTTTTTTTGTGCGCTGCAAATTTGTCCTTTTAACCTGAGACTGCAGTTTTTACAGAGAGGTCCCTAAACTTCATGCATTTAATAACATCTAAACCGTGCATCGGATTAAAATACTTCATATATGAAACTTGCTTAAAATTATGTGTAGATTAATAATATGTCATTTTCATCCATGTTTAAAATGTTTAGAATGATGTTTGATTAAATTTGTCCCTATGCCATGTTAAAATAGTTTAATTCATAGCTAAATAACTGTAACTCCGATTTTAATAAACTTTATATGTAAATGGGGTAGAAAAATGCCTAGTTTATCATGGTGACCTTACTTTGCATGTTTAATAACTCTAAAATTATGTTTAGGGCAGAATAGTACCAAACCTTAAATTATGCATATGAGGATTTTCCGGACTTGTTGTTTGTTGTTCCGGCCTCATTTAAATTTCCCTAGATTAGATAGTTTAATTATGCTTCACCCTCTTGCCATGTTTAACAACATTTAATATTGTTGGGTACATAACCGAGATCGAACTAAATAACTTGATGTGGTGTTTCGTCAATATGCAACCCGTTGCATATTGTGCTCCACTTAACTTGTAGTTTTGTTTATGTCTTTTGCCATGCCATGCATTTTTTAAACCGGACATGCATCATACTTGTTTTGCGCATCGTGCCATGATTATGTGATGGTTGTTTACTCTGATTGTTTGCTTCTTTCCGGTGTTGCTTCTTCGGGTTGGTTCCGGTAACGTCGTGTTGTGAGGATCCGTTCGACTATGTCCGTTTATCTTCCTCATGGACTCGTTCTTCTTCCTTGCGGGATTTCAGGCAAGATGATCATACCCTCGAAATCACTACTATCTTTGCTTTGCTAGATGCTCGCTCTTTTGCTATGCCAATGCTACGATGCCTACCATTTGCTTGTCAGCCTCCCAAATTGCCATGTTCAGCCTCTAACCCACCTTGTCCTAGCAAACCGTTGATTGGCTATGTTACCGCTTTGCTCAGCCCCTCTTATAGCGTTGTTAGTTGCAGGTGAAGATTGAAGTGTGTTCCTTGTTGGAACATGGAGATGTTGTTCCTTGTTGGAACATGGAGATGTTGTTCCTTTATGGAACATGTTTACTTGTTGGGATATCACTATATATCTTATTTAATTAATGCATCTATATACTTGGTAAAGGGTGGAAGGCTCGGCCTTATGCCTGGTGTTTTGTTCCACTCTTGCCGCCCTAGTTTTCGTCATATCGGTGTTATGTTCCCGGATTTTGCGTCCCTTACGCGGTTGGGCTATAATGGGAACCGCTTGACAGTTCGCCTTAAGTAAAGCTTCTCCAGCAATGCCCAACATTGGTTTTACCATTTGCCACCTAGCCTTTGCTTTCCCTTGGGTTCTGCAGACTCAAGGGTCATCTTTATTTTAACCCCCCGGGCCAGTGCTCCTTTGAGTGTTGGTCCGAACTGAGCTGCCTGCGGGGCCACCTCGGGGAAACTTGAGGGTTGGTTTTACTCGTAGCTATTCTCATCTGAGTGTGCCCTGAGAAAGAGATATGTGCAGCGCCTATCGGGATTTGTCGGCACATTTGGGCGGTGTTGCTGGTTTATTATTACCCTGTCGAAATGTCTTGTTGTACCGGGATACCGAGTCTGATCGGAATGTCTCGGGTGGAGGTCTATTCCTTCGTTGATCGTGAGAGCTTGTGATGGGCTAAGTTGGGACACCCCTGCAGGGATTTGAACTTTCGAAAGCCGTGCCCGCGGTTATGGGCAGATGGGAATTTGTTAACGTCTGGTTGTAGAAAACCTGAAGTTGACCTTAAATAAAATGAATCAACCGCGTGTGTAACCGTGATGGTCTCATTCCGGCGGAGTCCGGGAAGTGAACACGGTTGTTGGAGTTATGCTTGACGTAGGTAGTCCAGGATCACTTCTTGATCATACTTTTATCGACCGTGCTTTGCCTTCTCTTCTCGCTCTCATTTGCGTATGTTAGCCACCATATATGCTAGTCGCTTGCTGCAGCTCCACCTCATACCTTTACCTTACCCATAATCTTAAATAGTCTTGATCGCGAGGGTGCGAGATTGTTGAGTCCCCGTGGCTCACAAATACTTCCAAAACCAGTTTGCAGGTGCCGATGAGTCCGTGCAGATGACGCAACCCAGCTCAAGAGGAGCTCGTTGAAGACCTTGTTCATTTGTGTTGTTTCGTTCTAGTTGATCAGTAGTGGAGCCCAGTTGGGGTCGATCGGGGACCTTTGTCGCATTTGGGGTTCTTCTTTTATTTTGGTTCCGTAGTCGGACCATGAGTGTATTTGGTTGATGTAATGCTTTATTCATGTATTTGTGTGAAGTGGCGATTGTAAGCCAACTATGTATCTCTTTCCCTTATTATATTACATGGGTTGTGTGAAGATTACCTCACTTGCGACATATGCCTTCAATGCGATTATGCCTCTAAGTCGTGCCTCGACACGTGGGAGATATAGTCGCATCGAGGGTGTTACAAGTTGGTAATCAGAGCCTTCCCCGACCTTAGGAGCCCCCACTGATTGATCGTTTTTAGCGGCCGAGTTGTGTCTAGAAAAATGTTTTGAGTCATCTAGGAATTATATATCGGAGAGTTTAGGAATTATTTTTACTCCCCAGTCCCTTCATCGCTCTGGTGAGGCATCCTGACGTAGAGTTTTGACTCTTCTCTTCTCAAATTTCACTAAAAAAAAATTTAGGATCACGCGAGTATCTTGGATTTGTTCCGATGGCTTATGATGAGAATACTGTCTTGGTGCCTCCTGTCAGGGGTTTAGTGGAAGTGTCCCGGGGAGTTGAGCTCTGAGGTGTTGTCATCATAATTTTATCGTTGCAATTCTGGAATATTTGAGATATGTTCGCGACATCGAAAATCTCCTTTATGCAGTTCGTTGGTGAGATAACCTCGACGCCACCCAGTACTGGGGCGGGAGTTCGGGAGTATCGCCATAACTTGTATAACGGATGCTTTTCGAAGGTTGAGGTAGACGATTTCCGAAGGTTTCTTGGTTATGTGTTGAAGGATGGATACAGCTGGATGTAGGAGTTGCTAGTTTGGGTGAGATATTATGCTTCCCCTGTATCCCGAACACCTGATTGCATAACCGGAAAATTTTGGGAGTTTCATAGGTGGGAATTCAAGTAGCTCTTAGGATATCTTTCCGACAGATGTATGATATGAAATTGGGGTTCGACGTCTAGTGGTTCGCCTATTCACGGTCGATTTTACAGTGGTCTCGTTGTGTCTTAAAGAGTCCTTGGCTATGCTGACTCGGGGACGCTTCGTATGTCATGTGCACTGCGTTGTACATGATGGTGCTGTACGATTGAGCCCGTGTAGGTCCCACCACAAAAACTTCGGACGAAATCTCTATCATATGTTTGTTCCGACTTATTCTGCAAGCCAACCCTTTGTTTTTGTTTTGAGTTGTGGTATTCGAGTTGCTTCAAAGTCAAGTGTTGATTCCATACCTTTTCCTAAATGGTGTTCTCATACTCCGATGTGAATACCAATCCTTCTTGATCATCAAGATTGTTTTTGTCAATCCTTTTAATCGGTGTGTTTTCTCTTCAAGTGGATCCGTCCATTTTCAACATCCGCAAGATCAATCATCAGTTCTTCTCAACGGTGTTCGTTCCATCCATTCCAAATTGTCTTTGTTTTCCCACCCACCCACCCCTTTTTTTTCTTCAAGGAATCCGATGTATTTATCAAGTATCCTTTTATTCTTGTGAAGTCTCTCCATCATTTTCCGTCAATATGTTTATCCGGTGATTCTCATGAAGATCCTAACGGAGTTTCAAGTTCATCATTATTTGCTCTCTTCTTCTCCGGTGGAACCAATTCAAGTTTTCGGTGTCGATCATATCCCTTTCCTCATTTCAAGCTTTTCTCATGCCGGTGCACCTCTTAATCTTCCCTGCTTGCTATTCAATTGTTCCGGAGTGCTCAAGTTATCTCGAAGATTCATGTCTCCACTCTACTTTCGTTCAATCTCTTTTCGAGGATGTTATCTCATTCAATCCATTTAAATTCAACTGGTGCTATCTCCTTTTCAAGTAATCGTTCTACGGTGTTTCTTTTGAGTGGGCCCTAACCCACAGGTCTTTTCCCAGGATCTTACCTGACTCTTCTTATTTTCCTGGAGGTATTCTCAAATTCCTTTCGAAGTTTGACGTAAGAATGATTTATCATCAGTCAAAATGCCATCTCCTAGTTCTTTCACAATTCTTTTCATCGTTGACTCAACCTATTCGTTTTGATTCTTCCGGAGTGCCTAAATAATTAATGGTCGTGTTTCTCGTCGTCATTCTCAGATTTTGAAGACCGAAGAAGAGTTTCTCTTTAATCTTGCTCCATTCTCCTCAAGATTCATGATTCTTGCTTGTGGCCATCCTCTCATAATTATTTTTGGATTGTGAGAATTCTTTTCACGCATCCGGAACATTTCATGAGTTGTTTTCCATTTCTTTTTCCCGAAGCCCATTATTTAAGAAGACTTATTCATTCTTAGCTTTCAGCTATGCTTCTCCAAATCTTACCGGTGCTTCGTTCAAGTGATCTTTAATCAGTTCGTGATCCCTTCGTTCTCATGTATCTAGTTTCTCTCAAGCATCTTTGTTCATCTGCAAATTCTTCCCGGTGATTCGTTATCTTTTATTCGTTCATTTTCAATTCTTACGGTGGTTCGTTCAAGATTTCTCTTCTTTATCAATTTATTCGTTGCTTCTTAACCCTACCGGTGGTTCGTCGACGACTTTCTCAAGTTCGCGCTATATCTATCTTAATCTTTTATACGAGAATTAGTAATATGCCAAATCCGTGATTGTCATCAATTTAAATTGGTGAAGGATAAGCATAATGTAATTCTTATTCTTGTTTCATCCATATGTTAATCTTTTCTTCCGGAGTCTGTTCTCGATGATTAAATTCTTGGGTTCAAGTGTTCATTTTTCTTTCCCGGAGTTCCAAGTTCTCCCAATTATTTCACCACGGAGATTCATCTAAATCGTTACAAGGATTCACCTGGTGTTTTCAACTTCTCTTTCCTTCCGTTTGATCATTCTTTTGTTTAACGGAGTTCTTCATAAAGGTTCTACATGATGGTTCATCAAGGATTTAATTCCTTCTCGAAGTGTTCATCAACATTCTTTTCAGAGGAGTTCAAGCATGCTTCATCTTGCATCCGGAGTGCAATTCTTTCATATATCATCTTTTGAGATGGTATTATGTCATTCTTGATAATTAGAGTTCATGTTTCAGGAGTCACATGTTGTTAAGAATGATGTATTTTAATCCATCAATCTCTTCATTGGAGTTATCTTGGGCTATATTTCACCTTAAGCCTTCCCTAAGGATTGTTGCTATTATGGTGCTTATAAATGATCCAAGTTCTTCATTTATCCTCCAGGTGAAACAGTTTCTTGTCTCCTTGTTCTTATCAATCCAATTCTTTTCCCGTGAGTGGAAGGTTGTCACCTCATAATTTTGAGATGTATTCCATAAGACCATATCAAGATTATTCTTTTCGTTGTTGGTGTTCCAACAACTCCGTTCGACCCTTCTCCTAAGGATGCCTTCTCAAACTCTTTTTGTGACAGAAGTTGGCATTTGCTTCTCCATTCTTTTATTTCAATTATTTATCATCTATTCTTTTGTTCCGGAGGCATGGTGATGTTGCTCTCTTCAATCCATCATCCGGTGTGTCAAGATCATGTTCTTTTCATGCCTACCATTTAACAAGAGTGTGGTGCCATTCTGCTCAAGTTCTTTTTGTCTTATCAAGCCTTGCATCTCTTTTCAACCGGAGTGTTGTCTGAGATTTTTCTTACCCTTTGTTCCATTCATTCAATAGTTCCAGAGGCAGTGTGTTGTGATTTCATCAAGTATCTTCTCATCTTACCAAGTTCTTATTCAATTCCTTTTCTTTTCAGTCGAAGTGCTGCCCGAAGTTGTTCTTCCTTGTTCCTCTTTTCTAACGGAGTGTTTTCAACTTCGTTCATCTCCGTTGTATTATTTTCTCGAAATGGCTTAACCTTTTCAAGGTTCTTTGGTCTCACTCGTTTGTCAAAGAAGCAACTTAGTTTTACCTCTTCTCGTTCTCTTCCATTTTCCCTCTGGTGCCATTCTAGATCTCGGGACGAGATCCTCTCGTAGTGGTGGAGTGTTGTGACGCCCCGAGACCGATGTGCCAGGTGTCCTCCAGTTATTCGCTGTCGTTGCCATGTCATTTGCTTGCGTGTTGCATCTTGTCATGTCATCATATGCATTGCATCATCATGTTTTCAAAACTTGCATCCGTCCGGGTTCCCCAGTTCCGTCCGTCATCCGTTCTGAGCCCAGTCACACTTGCACGCGCCCGCGGCATGTCTGAAATATTATTTTATAAGTGGCCGGAAAATGTTCTCGGATTGGGTTCAAATTTGATGTGCGGTCTTATGATAGTGTAGACAGTCCGCCTGTCAAGTTTCATCGCAATCGGAGTCCGTTTGACGCCCCAACAGATAAACATAGCGGCAATAGTAGCCGGTCTAAAACGTCAGACATTTTCGGTCTCCGGAAAACCGTGCCGGGCTGCATCTCTCCCCTCTTCTCTCAGACCAACCCGCTCTTCACAATCCGCCAGGCCCTACCTAACCTCTCTCGTTAGCCCGCAGCCCCCCTCGCGCGCGTCCGAAATTGTCCTAGACCCGACCCGGACAGTCGTCACCGTTGTGTCCGGATCATCCCCAAACATCTACAAAACGTCATCGTTTTCTTATTTGGGCTCCCTAACTATTTTATTCGTGACCGTCCAATTACGATCGGAGGGATCTGATAGCCCCTAACTATTCCCACCGGCTATATATGTATCAGTCCAACCCTCAAATCAAGGAAAGTTGTCCCATCCTTCCTCCTCGCGCCGCCACTTGCCAACTCCCACATCGGGATCCTCCCTGATCCCCTCGTCCACCTCGTTTTCCCCGTCGCTCCAATCAGGGCCTCCCCTGCCTTCCCGATCCATCCATCCTTCCTACCACCAGACAGCGCTCGATCCAGGTTGGATCGAGGCCTCGACCTCGCAGGCCGCCACAGGCCGCGCCCTCCGTCGACTCGGCTGCCGGCGACCACGTCCAGGACCAGGTCGCCCCTCTCCCTGCTCTCCCATTCTCCGTTTCCTTCCCTGGCTTCTCTCCTCTCTACCTCACCTCTTGCTGTTGCCTCCACAGGACGCCATGACGAGCCTGACCGAGCCCCTCCCATGGACGCCCCACCTCTCCGCTGCTCAAATCCGGCGGGGAACTGCACCTCCAACGCCCTCTCATCAGGATCTGGATCCTCGAAGACGAATCCGGCCAGTTCGGGCCCTTCCTCATCGGCTCCTCGACAAACCCGACCTCTACAAGTTCGCCGGAGCCGCTGCTCCGCCGCCAGCGCGCCCGATGCCTCCTCCTCCCGTGCCCCATCGCCATGAACGTCGCAGGAGTGCCAACGCCAACAAGCCGCCGCCCGTCGGCCTCTGCTTCCTTCTTCTTCGAGCAGGAGCTCGCTCAGCGCCCCTCTCTCTGGACCTGCAGGAAACATGGGCGCCCGAAGCATGGACTCCCGCTGCCTTGGCCCCGATCTGGACTGGATCCTCTCTCCTCCGCCGCCCTTGACCGCTCCTGCCAGATGCCGCCGGCTGGGCCCCGTCCCCGGCCACCGGAGCCCTCGCCGGAGACCACCTGCATCGCCAGCCGCGGCCCCTGCTTCCTCTCGTCGGAGATAGACGAGCTCCACGACCGCTTCAGCTGCTGCTCTGCTTCCGTTGACCGTAGCTGCCCAAGGCCCAGCTCGCACGGCTCCCCAACCTCCTCGCTCGGGCCAGCTGCCGATCTGGCCCAGCCAACGCTCCTCCCATCGATCTGGGCTAAGCCCATGGGTGAGCAGCCCAGTTCTGCACAGATTCAGCCCTTAGTTGTTTTTTTTGTGCGCTGCGAATTTGTCCTTTTAACCTGAGACTGCAGTTTTTACAGAGAGGTCCCTAAACTTCATGCATTTAATAACATCTAAACCATGCGTCGGATTAAAATACTTCATATATGAAACTTTCTTAAAATTATGTGTAGATTAATAATATGTCATTTTCATCCATGTTTAAAATGTTTAGAATGATGTTTGATTAAATTTGTCCCTATGCCATGTTAAAATGGTTTAATTCATAGCTAAATAACCGTAACTCCGATTTTAATAAACTTTATATGTAAATGGGGTAGAAAAATGCCTAGTTTATCATGGTGACCTTACTTTGCATGTTTAATAACTCTAAAATTATGTTTAGGGCAGAACAGTACCAAACCTTAAATTATGCATATGAGGATTTTCCGGACTTCTTGTTTGTTGTTCCGGCCTCATTTAAATTTGCCTAGATTAGATAGTTTAATTATGCTTCACCCTCTTGCCATGTTTAACAACATTTAATATTGTTGGGTACATAACCGAGTTCGAACTAAATAACTTGATGTGGTGTTTCGTCAATATGCAACCCGTTGCATATTGTGCTCCACTTAACTTGTAGTTTTGTTTATGTCTTTTGCCATGCCATGCATTTTTTAAACCGGACATGCATCATACTTGTTTTGCGCATCGTGCCATGATTATGTGATGGTTGTTTACTATGATTGTTTGCTTCATTCCGGTGTTGCTTCTTCGGGTTGGTTCCGGTAACGTCGTGTTGTGAGGATCCGTTCGACTACGTCTGTTTATCTTCTTCATGGACTCGTTCTTCTTCCTTGCGGGATTTCAGGCAAGATGATCATACCCTCGAAATCACTACTATCTTTGCTTTGCTAGATGCTCGCTCTTTTGCTATGCCAATGCTACGATGCCTACCATTTGCTTGTCAGCCTCCCAAACTGCCATGTTCAGCCTCTAACCCACCTTGTCCTAGCAAACCATTGATTGGCTATGTTACCGCTTTGCTCAGCCCCTCTTATAGCGTTGTTAGTTGCAGGTGAAGATTGAAGTGTGTTCCTTGTTGGAACATGGAGATGTTGTTCCTTGTTGGAACATGTTTACTTGTTGGGATATCACTATATATCTTATTTAATTAATGCATCTATATACTTGGTAAAGGGTGGAAGGCTCGGCCTTATGCCTGGTGTTTTGTTCCACTCTTGCTGCCCTAGTTTCCGTCATATCGGTGTTATGTTTCCAGATTTTGCGTCCCTTACGCGGTTGGGCTATAATGGGAACCCCTTGACAGTTCGCCTTAAGTAAAGCTTCTCCAGCAATGCCCAACATTGGTTTTACCATTTGCCACCTAGCCTTTTCTTTCCCTTGGGTTCTGCAGACTCAAGGGTCATCTTTATTTTAACCCCCCCCGGGCCAGTGCTCCTTTGAGTGTTGGTCCGAACTAAGCTGCCTGCGGGGCCACCTCGGGGAAACTTGAGGGTTGGTTTTACTCGTAGCTAGTCTCATCTGAGTGTGCCCTGAGAAAGAGATATGTGCAGCTCCTATCGGGATTTGTCGGCACATTCGGGCGGTGTTGCTGGTTTAGTTTTACCCTGTCGAAATGTCTTGTTGTACCGGGATACCGAGTCTGATCGGAATGTCTCGGGTGGAGGTCTATTCCTTCGTTGACCGTGAGAGCTTGTGATGGGCTAAGTTGGGACACCCCTACAGGGATTTGAACTTTCGAAAGCCGTGCCCGCGGTTATGGGCAGATGGGAATTTGTTAATGTCCGGTTGTAGAAAACCTGAAGTTGACCTTAATTAAAATGAATGAACCGCGTGTGTAACCGCGATGGTCTCTTTCCGGCGGAGTCCGGGAAGTGAACACGGTTGTTGGAGTTATGCTTGACGTAGGTAGTCGAGGATCACTTCTTGATCATACTTTTATCGACCGTGCTTTGCCTTCTCTTCTCGCTCTCATTTGCCTATGTTAGCCACCATATATGCTAGTCGCTTGTGCAGCTCCACCTCATACCTTTACCTTACCCATAAGCTTAAATAGTCTTGATCGCGAGGGTGCAAGATTGCTGAGTCCCCGTGGCTCACAGATACTTCCAAAACCAGTTTGCAGGTGCCGATGAGTCCGCGCAGATGACGCAACCCAGCTCAGGAGGAGCTCGTTGAAGACCTTGTTCATTTGTGTTGTTTCATTCTAGTTGATCAGTAGTGGAGCCCAGTTGGGGTCGATCGGGGACCTTTGTCGCATTTGGGGTTCTTCTTTTATTTTGGTTCCGTAGTCGGACCATGAGTGTATTTGGTTGATGTAATGCTTTATTCATGTATTTGTGTGAAGTGACGATTGTAAGCCAACTATGTATCTCTTTCCCTTATTATATTACATGGGTTGTGTGAAGATTACCTCACTTGCGACATATGCCTTCAATGTGATTATGCCTCTAAGTCGTGCCTCGACATGTGGGAGATATAGTCGCATCGAGGGTGTTACATGGAGCAGTCACTGGAGGAAGAGCCGCCGTAGCTGGAAGAGACGCGGTCGATGCCGAGGGCAGGCTCGCCCTCATCCTCGTCGCGATCGTCACCAAGGCCGAGCACCTCCTCACCATCGTTCGTCTCAGGGCAGCAACCGGCGCGGCGACCATCTTCCCCGAACACCCTCACATAGAGGGTCGACCCACCATCATACCTGAAGTGGAGCGTGCATCGCCTGCCCAGGCCGCGCGCGCGGAGGAACGTCTGCCAGCCGCGGGCCAGGGCTATGTTGCACGCGGCGGAAGTCTCGACCGCGACCCAGGAGGCCTTGCTGCAGCAACCATCCACCTGCAACCAGAGCCTGCCTGGACCAGGGGTCGGCAGTTCACCGACAAGGAAGCACGAAAGCTGGAGCCAGTTGCCGGCCGGGTTCTCTGACCAGACAACGAACTCCGACGACACCTCCGCTGAATGGAAGCGTGGGCGAGGAGGTCGCGCCACCATCGCACGCCTCCCCTTGTCAGCTGGACCACCATGGTTGGGGCGGTCCCCTCCGCGTGCCGCGGCGCCGCCTCGACGGTGGGCCACGGCAGGGGTCGCAGCGTGCTTGCGCGGACGGCGACCGCGCTTGGGCGCCGGGGAACCGGGGCCCTCGCGAGAGGCCTTCCCCTGCTCGGCGGCAGAGAGCTTCTTTCGTGGCGCCATCGGAGGCACTGCAAGCAATGAAGCAAAGAAGAAGCAAGCAAGCGAGGAAGAGATGGGCGACGGGGGCTCCGCCCCCCTATTTATAGCAAGAGAAGGCCAACCGGCGTCTCCCACGATCGCAGGTAATGATGGTTTCCCTTGCATGTCGCAGGGACATGTCAAGTCGTGCAGTCGCCGAGGCAGCGTGGGGAAGCGGAGACGCCCACGTCCAATCAACCGCCACGCGTCAACCGAGGCCACATGCTTTTGGGGCCCACGGTGCTCCGAACTTGACCCTTGGCTTCGTCGCGATTCAAGCCCGAGCGCACCTTGGGCCCGGGGGCTACTGTCGGCGCTCTGGGAACGGGGGTCGCCATACTTGCCTGCCTGCGTCCCGCGGCGTGGCGGAGCCAGCAGGCCGTACCGCCCATCTTCACCAATAAGGCACCCAAGACCCTCGTGAGGAGCCAAGCCTCAGGAGGCGGACGATGCAAGACCTCCTCCCGAGCGGCCTAGTCAGGCAGGCTCGCGAGGAGCGGGGATGTCAAGGTAGGGAGAACCTCACGAGGCTCTCGTGACGTGAGCCATGACGATCGACACCAGGCGGGCGCCAGCGCGTGCAGCATCCTTGTTTCCTCTTTGGTGCTAAGGAAACAGGCGCATCCGCGGAGTACCGAGGCATCAGGTAAAGGTTGCCATATTGGTGCAACGAGACCAAGACCAGGAGGAAGGCAAGGTGGAGGTCATGTTGGAGCCAAGACGGCGTCACCACCAGAGCTTTGTGCAGGCGAAGACTACTTTTGTCAGGATAGCTTGTACTAGTTGTCCCCCTTTAAATTTGCCCGCCGTTGTTGGCTCCCTCCCCGCTCGATATTTGGGAAGAGGACCAGGGCCTCTATAAATAAGACTAGCCACCACAGTAGAAAAGGGGAAAGGAGGGAATCGAATCCCCGCACTACAGGTTCATACGCACAAGAACACCTTAACCTCAGGAGGCTGTTCTTCCCTTGTATCGTTCGTCATCAGCCCAAGAGGCAATCCACCACCACCACACTGGAGTAGGGTATTACACCCCAACGGTGGCCCAAACCAGTATAAACCCCGTGTCTTTCTGTGTTGTGAGTTCGTCGAGTTCGTCCGCAGAATCTTAGCGAGCTAGAGCGTAGATCGGTAGGAGGGAAAGACTTCGCGCGCACCCCAGTGTTCGAACCTTAAGGGTTAGCCAGAACCCCACATCCGCCAATATGTTGGTATTATAGATGATTACATTTATTATCATGCATGACACAAAATAGTACATCATTTAATATGATATGGTATCATGATATGATACTTAACCATCTCTTTCTTCATTTAATTCTATGCCACCTCATCAACATTGCTTAGTTGGCATGCATGATACTACTTATGATACTGCCATTATGGGCAGCCTAAAGGCCATGTCGCCTGGACAGATGAATCAAACATGCCTCTTCCTAATCATTGTTGACATTAGTTCAATAACAGATAACTTAAGCTCGGTCAATGTTGGATGGACCAAGAGGGAATGCAACAGACTAGCCCACAACTTAGCTGCACGAGAAAATAGTATGAGGGATTTCTACCAGCTGGCGTCAGTCCTGGTTGAGCTCATGGAGATTTGGACAAGCGAGTGTGTTTCAGCCACATAAGCTGTTGTGGCAGTTTCTAAAAAAGCAATGGTATTACAGTAGAGTTGATGTTGCAATAACCTATGCATTGTTCACTGTAGCATTCTCCATGGAAGTTTGTGTCGTCTTCTTGATGTTGATGATGTATCCATGTACATGGGAATTCTTGGAATCATGTAAGTGTCGGAGGGTTGTCTGTGTAGCTTGCTCTATTTTAAGAGCCTACAACCAGAGTCAAGGCCACGATGGATAATTTTTCTCAATTCCTGCTTCTCTGAGTCAATTATGGGGGAAATGATGAATTTGGCCGGATCCAAGGAGCTCTAGCGCAACTTCCGGCATACCAAGAAGGTTCAGATCAAGGCATAGATGGAGAATGCACTAGTAGAAAATAGGGCTTTGGTTCGGGCATGGCAAGCCCAGTAGTCCCGGCAAGGGACCCATGGGGGCATTTGTCCCGGTTCGTGAGCCCAGGGGGCCGGCTGGGGCCTCGCGGGCATTGGTCCTGGTTCGTATGGACCCACTTGTCCTGGTTCTAGGCAAGAACCGGGACCAATGGGCCTCGCTCTTGGCCCACAACCATTGGTCCCGGTTCTTGGCTTGAACCGGGACAGAAAGCTGGGCTTTATTCCCGGTTCGAGCCACGAACCGGGACAAATGAGTTGCCTATATATACCCCATCGCCACAGTAGAGCACTCCAGAGTGCTCTATTTTTTCTAGCCGATGAGGGGAGGGCATTTGGGTGCTCTATCTCACCTCCGATGCACATGCAATGAACTAACCACTGCATGTCATGTTTGGTAGTCTCAAGTCATTAAAAGCATGCACACCCACATCTCTTATTGGTTGATATCTCAAGAAACAAGAAACGAGGTAGAAGTTAATGCACCACGCCTAAGTGTTTTGGGATTATTTGGTTTTCGTAAGATGATTTACACACCTAGACGGAGGGAGTACTACTAGTTGGCATGCATGATACTCCTACTACTTATAATACTCCCATTACAACCAGCCTGGTAGAATTAATATACCTAATCTAAATAGTCGCCGCTCGATCTCTCTGTCCTCCTCTAGCATCCAGGAGAAGAAGAATCGTGCAAGACACTGGCTGTATTCGTAGGCGTCGCCTCAGCGGTGGCCTTCATGGGATACAATCGGCGGCGGCCTCCCATGTTCTACTTCTCCTCAATGATAGCGGTGGGCGGGGACATGCTGCCCGTCACCTTGTTGACATCCGCGTAGCCGCATCACCTCGTCGACATCTGCACTGGCTTCTTTCTCTGCCTGCATGTTGCGGCTATGCGCGCGTCGACGGCGGATGGCGCTGTCGCAGACACTGGAGGCGTTGTACAAAGCGGCGGCGTCGAGGGCAACGACAATGCCCATGCCGCCGTGCTCCCCGACAAGCCGGCATGGAGCAAGTCGATACTCTTCCTCGAGTTGTATTGGAGAGGCCAGCTGCGGAACCACGCGCTGGCTTAGTGCGGCAACTGTCTTCGACGGGCTAGGCGAGGTAGGTGGAGAAGCGAGCTACCTCACTCGTACCTGCCGGGCTTGGCGGGCCACCTAGACGGCTTTTATGTCGGAGAACTTCTCTTCCTGCTTGTCGGATGCCGCTGAAAGAGTGGACAAAATGGTGGAAGGAGGAGCTTGGCCATGTCCTGCTCTTGAACAGACGTGTGTGGCCGGAGTTGATTTCTCGCATTCCACGCGGGTTTAAATGTAGGTTTTTGAATGCGGCGAGGAGGCGGGTGCAGCTGGGAGTGCAGCGGGCGGCGCACAGCTTCAAATGGCGGACACAGTGAGAGGTCGCATCCGCCCTGACCCCCTTGACCGTGGACCTTGACGGTGTATGTCATGTTGTGTCCAGATTTGAGATGCCACATGTACCAGATGAATGACTCCAAGCCCGACCACCGTGATGCAAGAGGTGCGAGCCGAGGAACACTGTTGGAGACACCCCCTCAGACTAGCCACAATGGGTAGTAACATAGACTAGTAACATGCTCATGTTGCTAGTCTATGTTACTACGTCTATAGTAACATATGTGTGGTAACATGCAACACATCATTTATTAGGCTATAGACACATCTTGCCTTGATATGTGTGATGTTACTCATCTATACCCCTATATAGTGTGTGAATAACTTTGAAAGTTGGTCGTTGGATGAAGCCAATCCGATGGTACAAAGGTAGAAAATCCAAGCACTACTGGCCGTTGGATATCATCTACATTCCATCAAATTCTGCCACATGTAGAATCTAGAAGACTCCATGGTTGAACTTAAGCATAATGCACATACCTCAAAACGCAAGCACTTCTCCTTTGTTCTAGAATCTTCCATATCTTAATTGCCCAAACTTTTTTTTCAAAATGAATTGTGACTATTTGTTTTTACTTTATGCTTTACAATGCACAATTCCATGAATCTTAAAATAGATCTTTTTATAAAACTAATTAATTTCGAACTAGATGAACTATAAGAATTAAACGAACATCTACATCATGCATATATGACTCAAAGCTTACATGCTATAGTGTGTTATTTATTCATAATTTGGTTACGAAATCTCATGCATGCAATGCACGTGTACCTTACTAGTACTACTAGTAACTAGCTATCTTACTACTTTCCTCTCTTTCTTCATTTATTGTTTGCCACATCATCTACTTTATCTAGATATGTGTGATGTTACTATCTATGTTACTCCCACTGTGGGTAGTCTCATAATTTTCCTCGTCATCATCTGAGTCCTAGAATATCTCACCCACATTATCATTAGGCATGCATATGCCTTCATAGACAATGTGCATAGAAGGAGTAGAGGCGACTGGGGACGCACCACGTCGTGGGCACTCCGTACGTGCTCGTGTGCGTGCAGCGTGCATGCATTTCAATCGGTGCTAGCTCTAAGGCTGCGGCTGCAGCCGTCTTCGTCTTCGGCTAGTTGTTGAGCAATGATGGCAAAGAGGTGCTGCAAGAGATGCGTAGGCGCCGTTGTGTGCGAGCTTCGCCGTAGCATGACGAATCGGACGTCGCCGCAGATGGCGCATGCCTCCATGCAGCCAAGTGTGTGCGCGTGCATGTGTTATTCACGTGCATTCTGCGGCCGAGTGTGTCTGCATGCATGTGTTGTGTACGTGCGTTGTGTGCTCCATGCTGTGTGCTTATGTGCATGAGTTGGATCAGCATGAGTTAGTGCGTTGGCGTGTGTACATGCGTGGCTGCATGCGTCTTGTACATGCGTGGCTTCTTGCGTGGTTATCAATATAAACTATAAAATATCTTCAACTTAGCATCCTGATGTATCCTCTCTAGTGGTTAGCGAAGAGTTCGTGTTCTTTTATTTTTTATAGGTGGGCATGCGACAAAAAATAGGGGAAACACGCAAGGTTCCTTGCAGATGCTCCACCACAAGGTTCCTTGCTCCTTCTCGGTCATCGGGAATCTATGTTCTTCCAGTCTTTTTTACGTGAGCTTTGTTCATCCTTTTGCCAACACGCGAGACATCTAGCATCAAGGTGCACGTGTCATGCAAGAAAATGAAGATAATCAGATAAGTAGTGCGTAAGTGAGTCATGCACTTCAATGGCACCTACTACGCAATATTTTTTCTCCTCGATGGCACGTGAATAGTGCACGTACTCAACGACGAAGCACGTGATGGTAGCCATGATATGGTCCACCCTTTTTTGGAGAGAGTACATACTAAATAACTTTGATGTGTCCCGTCAACTCGCAGAACGACGAGAAGCTTTCTTACTACGCATTCTAACTCGCCAACGCGTGCGCAGTGGCTCACAGCACGATGAGAAACTTTTTATTACAAGCGTTGGACGTGCAGCAATTCATTTGGTGTCAGATTGCCAGAAGTACTACTATAGTACCATCATTATTGTTCGACTTCTGGAAGAGGCAAAGAGCCAAGTGCAAGGTCACCTACTAACCTTAGGCTAGCCATAGTGGGAGTAACATAAGTAGGAGTACCTCCTTTTTTTATTCTAGAAACAACCACACACGAATATTGGACGGTAGCAGCACAACAACTGAATCAAAAATCTAAACCAACCAATGAACTACTACTACTGGTGAGCGTTTGCTAGTATCATGTACTCCGTCTGTCCATGGATATAGGGCTTAATGTGTTTTCCAAGTCTAACTTTGGCCCTGTTTGGATCCATGGGTTAGAGTTAGTTTGAGCTAGTTGGGGCACAAATAGCTCTAAAGTATCCAAACATGAGGGTTAAATTGGAGCAAGTTGCCCCAAACCCACCAAAAAAACTATCCCACCCAAGAGTCGCCAGCATGTGATGAGTTAACCGACATCAATAGACGGCAAAAACGCCAGCCCGCCGCACTTTGAGAGAGACGAGGAGCGAGAAGCAATACGGGCTGGTGGATTACTAGAGCTAGGTGTCGCACGGAGGCCAAGAAATATGGTGATAGCGTAGGTTAGCCATGTCTGCCGTGTTTCGTACTTTTCCGGTCTACTGTGGAGATGATTGGTTGATTTTATATCGCTGAATAATATAAAATATTATGAGTGCAGACGCTCCACCACGAGGTTCCTTGCTCCTTCTCGGTCGTCGGGAATCTATGTTCTACCACTCTTTTTTTACGTGAGCTTTGTTCATCCTTTTGCCAACACGCGATACGTCTAGCATCAAGGTGCACGTGTCATGCAAGAAAATGGAGATAAGCAGTGTGTAAGTGAGTCGTGCACTACGATGGCACTTGTAGGATCGAAAGTATGTCTAGAGGGGGGGTGATTAGACTACTTGACCAAATAAAAACATAACCTTTTCCCAATTTTAGTTCTTGGCAGATTTTAACTATCTTAGGACAAGTCAAGCAATCATCACACAATTCAAGCAAGCATGCAAAGAGTATATTGGCAGCGGAAAGTAAAGCATGCAACTTGCAAGAATATAAAGGGACGGATTTTGAGGATTCAAAAGCAATTGGAGACACGGATGTTTTTCCCGTGGTTCGGATAGGTGGTGCTATCCTACATCCATGTTGATGGAGACTTCAACCCACCAAGGGTAACGGTTGCACGAGTCCACGGAGGGCTCCACCCACGAAGGGTCCACAAAGAAGCAACCTTGTCTATCCCACCATGGCCGTCGCCCACGAAGGACTTGCCTCACTAGCGGTAGATCTTCACCAAGTAGGCGATCTCCTTGCCCTTACAAACTCCTTGGTTCAACTCCACAATCTTGTCGGAGGCTCCCAAGTGACACCTAGCCAATCTAGGAGACACCACTCTCCAAGAAGTAACAAATGGTGTGTTGATGATGAACTCCTTGCTCTTGGCTTCAAATGATAGTCTCCCCAACACTCAACTCTCTCTCATAGGATTTGGATCTGGTGGAAAGAAGATTTGAGTGGAAAGCAACTTGGGGAAGGCTAGAGATCAAGATTCATATGGTTGGAATGGAATATCTTGGTCTCAACACATGAGTAGGTGGTTCTCTCTTAGAACATATGAGTTGGAATGGTGTATGTGTTCGGATGGCTCTCTCCACGAGTGAAGAGGAGGTGGAGGGGTATATATAGCCTCCACACAAAATCCAACCGTTACACACAATTTACCAATCTCGGTGGGACCGAATAAACAAACTCGGTCGGACCGAAATAGTAAACCTAGTGACCGTTAGGAATTTCGGTGGGACTGACATGCAACTCGGTAGGACCGATTTGGTTAGGGTTTGGGCATAACGTAATCTCGGTGAGACCGATTGCACAAACTCGGTGAGACCGAGTTTGGCAATAAGCTAACCAGAGAGTTGGTCAGGCAAATTCGGTGGGACCGACTCACTCTTTCGGTGAGACCGAAAAGTTACAAGAAGGAAACATAGAGTTTACATTGCAATCTCGGTGGGACCGATTCGCTCTTTCGGTGAGACCGAAAAGTTACGAAAGGGAAACAGAGAGTTTGCAATCCCATCTCGGTGAGACTGAGATCCTTATCGGTAGGACCGAATTGCTAGGGTTTGGCATTGGCAAATTAAAAGTGAAACTCGGTGGCACCGGATTGAAAGAATCGGTATGACCGAGTTTGGCTTAGTGTTTAGGTCATTTGTGGCTATGGAAAAGTGGTTGAGGATTTTGGAGCATATCACCAAGCACATAAAGCAAGAGGCTCATTAAGCAACACCTCATCCCTCCTTGATAGTATTGGCTTTTCCTAAAGACTCAATGTGATTTGGGTCACTGAAATATAAAATGAAGAGTCTTGAACTTTTGAGCTTGAGCCAATTCTTTGTCCTTAGCATTTTGAGGGTTCCACTTTCACATCCATGCCATGCCAATCATTGAGCTTTCCTGAAATAATCATCTTGAAATAGCATTAGCTCAATGAGCTATATGTTGTTATGAATTACCAAAACCACCTAGGGATAGTTGCACTTTCAATCTCCCCCTTTTTGGTAATTGATGACAACATATAGATCAAAGCTTCGACAAATTATAATAATCATGAAATATCGTCGCTTTGAGAAGTATGTGGCAAGTAAGAGCTCCCCCTAAATTTGTGCATATTTAGAATTTGCTTTAGACTGCAAATGCACAAGGAGTTAGAGTCATGGGTTACTCTTCCATGTCACATACATCTTGGTGGAGCGCTCAAAAACGATAAGATAGAAGTACATGCACTCATCACCAAGAATAGTGAGTGATCACATAAGATAGATAGAATGAAAATAGCATTAAGCAAACACTAAGTGTAGCTTATGATCAAACACATGATCATCGATGTCTCACAGGCATAAGGACGTAGTATCTCACACACAAGCAAATAAAGTTTGAAAAACCACCAAATAAAACAAGAGAGAATAAAAGCAACACTCTCTCTCGAAGCCTATGATCTATACATTTTCTCCCCCTTTGGCAACAAGTTACCAAAAAGTTCCTAAAAAATGCATAGTGCTAAGTCGATGCTCAGGCTTGATCTTCAGGTGGTGGTGGAGTCCGGAGCACTCCAAGGACGAAGCCTTTGGTAGACGTGGTCGGAGTTGATGCTGAAGTGGATGCTGAAGCTGGTGGAACTGAGGCTGTGGCTGGCGCAGACGTGGTAGCTCTAGTGTCAGAAACAGGCATTGCAGACGACCTCGGACCTCGTGGCACCCTGGCAAAAGCATCAGTCGTAGTCCTGCCTCTCCTCTCATTCATGTCATCCTGGAGCTGCTCCACGGTAGTCTGTATCTCTGTCACCTTGATGTCCAAATCATAGAACCTCTGTTCCATGATCCTCTCTAAGCTTGCCTGGTTCTGAGTTAGGGTGGCTAGTCCTTGCTCAATCTGCAGGGTGGACGCAATCAGGTAACCAAGCTGCTCTTGTTTGGTTTTCAGAAAATATTCAGATGCCTCCTCTTGAGTAGGCATCCTGGCAGCTTTCTCCTTCTTCGCCTTCTCCTTCTTGGCTTGTGCTTGGGCAGATGATGGCTCATTCTCAGTCATGATCACTTGATTATCTTTGAAGTCTGGACGGATGGGCAGGTGTTCCTTATCCAACAAGTATGCGCCCGTGCCCATCTTTGAGTTGATGAGCTCCTGAATCTGTGGGGCATACCCACAACTCCTCTTTTGATCTGCTGCAGTCCTTTTGATTGGTTCCACTATGAGGCTCATGACTTTGAATTTCTGAGGCACGTCAAAGATATGAAGCAAGTTCATCGCGTGACCTCTGATCATCTTGTGATCTCCAGACTTGGGCAATAGGGTGTGCCTCAGTATCCAATTGATAGTGGGCAGTCCTGATAGAAGATAATGCACTAAGCCAAATTTGAAAGTGTCAAGTGCTTCATTTGGAATCTCCTTGTACATGTTGGACATTGAGTTGTGGTCCATCTTCTTCTTGGCATAAATGTCCAAGTCAACTGCTTGCTCCTCTGGGGCATGAATTAGCTGAGCCCATTCAGCAACTCTGGACTGGTACCTCATACCTTCTGACATCCAAGTGATCCTCCCATCTGGGTAGAAGTGTGCTATGGAGTAGAATTGCATGATTAGCTCCTCGTTCCACTTTGTGAGCTTCTTCCCAACAAAGTCTGCAACTCCACACCCACTAAAGCTGTCATACACTCCAGGATAGTGTTCCTCATTTTCCTTCATGTAGGTCCAGTCGACCCATCTCATGTCACATACTATTGGCTTCTTGTCAAGCAAAACTGTCTCATAGAAATCCTGCTGCTCCTTGGAGTGAAACCTATAGTGGTCTGACATCCAAGTACTCCTTGCTGCTCTGAGAGATTCGGGCTGTCACTTTGGTCTGACATGATGCAAACTCTGACTGCAGACCCTGTGAATAGATTATAGATGAGATAGAGTGGATGAGCATCACAAAGTGCAGAGATTTTGCAATAGAGTAATTCAAAAACTTAGTTTTAGTTTCCCACTGAAATCATCTCGATCTACGGATTTTCAAACTTGGTGACACCGAAGCAGTTTTGGCACCAGAACTAGTGAACTCGGTCAGACCGAGTCACAGTTCGGTGGCACCGAGACTGCTAGGGTTTCACAGAGTTCCAAAATCGGTCACACCGATAAGTAATTCTCAGTCAGACCGAGTTTTACTTGTGCATTGGCATAGCCAAATCGGTGGGACTGAGTTTTTCAACTCGGTGGGTCCGAGATGGTTTCGGCGGAAACCTAACCCTAAAATTTTCGAATTAAACCTAATCTACGAGTTCATTGACTGGATAGGAGTTTACCAAATGTGGCAAGAATCGTGATGATCACAATGTGCTAGGAATCAGATTGGAGAATAGCACAAAGATCGAGTCCATACCCTAGTTCAGCGGAGACTCGCTACGGCGGCAACGGCGGGGCAGAATTCCCATTGACAGCGACAGAGACCAGTGACTGGAGGCGGCTGGCAGCGAGGAGGACGATCCGGAGACCCAGGAGGCAGAGCGAGCTATGCGCGGGCGAAGAGGTTTCGGAGAAATTTCCAAAATTTTGCCCGTCACTATATATAGCCCGACCCTGTCGGTGTGACCGAGTGGAACAACTCGGTGGCACCGAGATGCAAAACTGTATACAGTTATTGCAACTCGGTGTGACCGAGTGGTTCAAATCGGTTGCACCGAGATCGAAAACCTAGATCAACTTAATGATCTCGGTAGGACCGAAAGTATGGTATCGGTCAGACCGAGAATCACAAAGAGGTTTTGGAAGTTTAAGTCTCTGACAAATCGGGGACTCCGAGCGCTCCTCACACAGAGTGGTTCGAATCTGACTTGATCAAATTTTGTGATGCAGCATGAATAGAGTTTGAGACGAGAAAAGCATAGATAGCTAGAGGAGGTTCTTAGGCATTCTTGTCCATCCACTTGGCAAAAGAAGATAAAGCCAAACAATCAAAACAACAAGTGGATGTCCTCGAATGAGTAAAATATGCAACCAACATGCTCACACAATAAGATGGCAAATGAAATATGTGGCAAAGCATGCACAACCAATTCTAGCATCTATCAAGCAATTTGCGATGACTAGGTCATCTATATATGAGTATATTGACTTAGGAGTCAAGTGAGAACACTTGATCGTAGCTCATACTCATCGTTTAAGCTCAAGTGGGGTTACCACTTTTACATAAAGCATTGTTGTATTCACATCTTTAGAGTTGCTTTAGCTCAAGTTTTAGAGTAAAGCTCCCCCTAGATGTCATATCCCCCCTAAGAGGGATGAACTAACCTTGGGTTTTGTCGATGATGACTTCATGTAGATGTTGAAGATGTGGATGCTCAATGTTGATGTAGATCACTTGGAGCTATCCATTTGAGTGAATGGCACTTTCAATACCTACATGGGTTAGTCCCACAAGGAACAAACAAGGATATCCATAGACATAGAGTGATGCATACACAAGATGATGTCCATGAAAACTTTTGGTTACCTTGTCCCTTGTCTTACCAACAAGAGGGTTTGTGACTCCTTGAACTAGTGCATGATGTGGAAGTTGATTGCACTTGTTCTTGCCAAAATGATGAGAGTGAAATATGTTGGCGGAGTCACCCTCAAGAACTCTCTAGTTCTTCTTCTTTTGGATCCACACCATCTTGATGGGAATCCTTGGATTTGTAGTCGTACTTGATGAAGTGGAACTTGACGTGGTCTTGGGAATCCACTTGACTAAGGTCTTAGGAGCTTCTTCAAATGCATCAATTTCCTCTTGAAGCTTGTCCTTGCCTTTTTGCTTGTAGTCTTGTGGTGGAAGATCATCTTGAGCTTGTGTCCCCTTGAAAGAAGTATCAGACTTCTCTTGTTGAGGAACAAACTTTGTCTTGGGGTATTGATCTTCTTCCCACTCAACTCCATTGGCATTGAACTTTCGTTCAAAACCAACACCTTGATTCTTCCAGTGCATTCCTTGCTTGTGCACAATTTCCTCGAATTGCTTACTCCCGGCAAGGCTTTTGTACACTCCTTTCTCTATAATCCCCTTCAATAAGCTATTTTCTTGCTCAAGTGTAACTTGGCTAAGAGAATCATTAGTGGAATCAAGAGAACTACAAGAAGCAACAATATTGGATTTAGCATGATCATTGTTACTACTAGAGGAAGAATCTTTCTTGTTCTTGTTACTAGACTTGACTTATGGCATGTAAGTGGATAATAGTAAACACTTGGCAATGTAAGAAGAACTTTTCTTGCGGAGATCATCATTGATTGCTTTTAAGAACTCATGCTCTTGCTCAACATTGAGCTTTTCAAAGCGTAATTTCTCATGAGCTCTTAAAAGTTCTCGATGATCTTCGAAGATAGTTTCATGAGCTAACTTAAGAGTGTTTAGTTCTTTGGTTAGAGCCTCAATCTTCTCCTTATCATTGTCATTCATTTTATCTTGATTAGCATGATTAATTGATGTTTCATCATAGTACTCATCACTAGAGTTGTCAACAAGCAAGTCATCATCACCTAACAAGTCATCTTCATCACTATTAAAATCAACATACTCGGGGTGTGTTACCTTAGGACCTTTGGCCATGAAGCATCTTCCAATTCCTTCATTCGGTGAGTCAAATATGTCGTAGGAGTTGGTTGACACAAGTGCTAGACCGGCAACACCTTCATCTTGAGTATCTTCGGAGTCGGAGTGATAACTTCTCTCGGAGTGGCTGTCGGAGTCGGAGCCGGATACCCATTCAGCAACATGAGCTTGATGTCTTCGTTTTGTGTAGTTCCTTGATGATTTTTCCTTCCTTTCCGAATCCTTGCTTCTCCGTGAGTATCTCCGTTCATAACGATCATCTCTACTCCTTCTCTCTCTTGGTGGTGATTCTTTGCTTCTTCTTTTTGGAGAATCTTCTCTTCTCTTGTAGGGTGCCGTACACTCATTGGAATAGTGTCCGGGTCTTCCACAATTATAGCAGTTTCGCTCTCGACTAGAAGATCTTTTGTCATTGTAGGACCTTGACTTGAAGCTTCTATCTTTGCTTCTACTCTTGTAGAACTTGTTAAAGTTCTTCACCATTAAGCTCAATTCTTCATTGAAGTTTTGTTTCTCACTTGATGATGTGGGGACTTCACATGAGGCTTTGTAGGCACCACTTGATTTGTTGTGAAGTTCCTCTTTATCCTTGAGTGACATCTCATGAGCAACAATCCTTCCAATCACTTCCGTTGGTTTGAGATCTTTGTAATTGGGCATCATTTGAATCAATGTGCACACGGTATCATATTTCCCATCCAAGGCTCTTAGGATCTTCTTGATGATGAATCTATTGGTCATCTCTTCACTTCCTAAGCCGGCAATCTCATTTGTGATGAGAGCAAGCCTAGAGTACATTTCGGCGACACCTTCACCATCCTTCATCTTGAACTTGTCAAGTTGACTTTGGAGCACATCCAACTTGGATTCCTCGACGGAGTCGGTACCTTCGTGCATATCAATCAAAGTGTCCCAAATTTCCTTTGCATTCTCAAGACGGCTGATTTTGTTGAATTCTTCGGGGCACAATCCGTTGAAGAGAATATCACAAGCTTGAGCATTGTATTGCAACAACTTCAACTCATCCGCGGTAGCTTCATGGTTTGGTTCCCTCCCATCAAAGAACTCACCTTGCAAACCAACACAAACAATAGCCCATACGGCGGGGTTATGTCCAAGAATATGCATTTTCATTTTATGCTTCCAACTAGCAAAATTAGTACCATCAAAGTAAGGACCTCTACGGTGATCATTTCCCTCGCTAGACGCCATACTCTCCTAGGTTGTGAAACCAAGGCTATGACCCCCAAAAGCTATGGAGATCAAGGCAAATGGAGGCCAAATCTCTGATACCACTTGTAGGATCGAAAGTATGTCTAGAGGGGGGGTGATTAGACTACTTGACCAAATAAAAACTTAACCTTTTCCCAATTTTAGTTCTTGGCAGATTTTAACTATCTTAGGACAAGTCAAGCAATCATCACACAATTCAAGCAAGCATGCAAAGAGTATATTGGCAGCGGAAAGTAAAGCATGCAACTTGCAAGAATATAAAGGGAAGGGTTTTGAGGATTCAAACGCAATTGGAGACACGGATGTTTTTCCCGTGGTTCGGATTGGTGGTGCTATCCTACATCCACGTTGATGGAGACTTCAACCCACGAAGGGTAACGGTTGCGAGAGTCCATGCAGGGCTCCACCCACGAAGGGTCCACGAAGAAGCAACCTTGTCTATCCCACCATGGCCATCGCCCATGAAGACTTGCCTCACTAGCGGTAGATCTTCACCAAGTAGGCGATCTCCTTGCCCTTACAAACTCCTTGGTTCAACTCCACAATCTTGTCGGAGGCTCCCAAGTGACACCTAGCCAATCTAGGAGACACCACTCTCCAAGAAGTAACAAATGGTGTGTTGATGATGAACTCCTTGCTCTTGTGCTTCAAATGATAGTCTCCCCAACACTCAACTCTCTCTCATAGGATTTGGATCTGGTGGAAAGAAGATTTGAGTGGAAAGCAACTTGGGCAAGGCTAGAGATCAAGATTCATATGGTTGGAATGGAATATCTTGGTCTCAACACATGAGTAGGTGGTTCTCTCTCAAAACATATGAGTTGGAATGGTGTATGTGTTCTGATGGCTCTCTCCACGAGTGAAGAGGAGGTGGAGGGGTATATATAGCCTCCACACAAAATCCAACTGTTACACACAATTTACCAATCTCGGTGGGACCGAATAAACAAACTCGGTCGGACCGAAATAGTAAACCTAGTGACCGTTAGGAATTTCGGTGGGACTGACATGCAACTCGGTAGGACCGATTCGGTTAGGGTTTGGGCATAACGTAATCTCGGTGAGACCGATTGCACAAACTCGGTGAGACCGAGTTTGGCAATAAGCTAACCAGAGAGTTGGTCAGGCAAACTCGGTGGGACCGACTCGCTCTTTCGGTGAGACCGAAAAGTTACAAGAAGGAAACATAGAGTTTACATTGCAATCTCGGTGGGACCGATTCACTCTTTCGGTGAGACCGAAAAGTTACGAAAGGGAAACAGAGAGTTTGCAATCCCATCTCGGTGAGACCGAGATCCTTATCGGTAGGACCGAATTGCTAGGGTTTGGCAGTGGCAAATGACAAGTGAAACTCGGTGGCGCCGGATTGAAAGAATCGGTATGACCGAGTTTGGCTTAGTGTTTAGGTCATTTGTGGCTATGGAAAAGTGGTTGAGGATTTTGGAGCATATCACCAAGCACATGAAGCAAGAGGCTCATTGAGCAACACCTCATCCCTCCTTGATAGTATTGGCTTTTCCTAAAGACTCAATGTGATCTTGGATCACTGAAATATAAAATGAAGAGTCTTGATCTTTTGAGCTTGAGCCAATTCTTTGTCCTTAGCATTTTGAGGGTTCCACTTTCACATCCATGCCATGCCAATCATTGAGCTTTCCTGAAATAATCATCTTGAAATAGCATTAGCTCAATGAGCTATATGTTGTTATGAATTACCAAAACCACCTAGGGATAGTTGCACTTTCAGCACCTTGTGCTACGCAATATTTTTCCTCCTCGATGGCACATGAATAGTGAACGTATTCAACGACCGAGCACGGGATGGTAGCCATGGACATTGTCGGCCCTTTTTGGAGAGAGTACTAAATCCGTATTAACTTTGATGTGTCCCATCAACTCACGGAACAACGAGAAGCACACATTGGATGACCGAACACGGGATGGTAGCCATGGACATGGTCAATCCGTTTTGGAGATTAATGCACTACTTTTGATGTGTCCAGGCCCCATGCTCATATATGCCAACATGGTACTAGTCAATTATTTTGCCAGAGTCAGCTATCACACCCTTTCGATGCCACGTCAATGTACCCACTAGAAACAAGTTAGACTTGTTCGGTTCAACCGCCTCCCTAGGTGTTTGGAGAGGAATTGGCCAGCGCGAGGCAGTTCTATAGGTGGGCAGGTGGCTTAAAACAAGGAAAACACGCAAACTAGAGGGAAACTTCTACATTCGCAGGGGACGTGGCGTTGGCTATTGGGCGGCAACATGCGGTCATCCAGGTGCGCCATAAAGGATACAAAGAGGCATCCTATATCAGCAAGGACCAACTTCCCTACCGATAGCTCATCAAACAGAACTCCCAAGTTAACTGTGCTGAGGCGGGTGTAGTCATGAGATGGGTGACCGGATGGGAAGTGGACTTGATGTTAACTAGAGGGATGGGTTACTACAAAGGTTTATTATAAACCTTTGCAGTGACCCATCCGTCTAGTCAATATCAAGGTCTTTGTTTTGTAATTTTTGACATTTTGTTTTGTTTTTGAACACATGTTAATCAAAGGTTTTTTGAACATAATGCATCCCAAGACATATATGCTTATGTGGCATGGAGTTAATGAGGAGAGAGGTGTTTGTAGTAAATAATATGTTACCGTAAAATAACGCACACCATTGCAAAATGAGTCTACAACATAATAAATGAAGGCTTGCATGACACTACATTTATGTTACTACCCACTATGATGATAGTAACATATACTAGTAACATGCATATGTTAATAGTCTAAATTAATGCCAACTATGACTAGCCTTACCGTGGTTAATAATATAGCCAACTGATGGCTACAAGGAACCGCCATGTCATCCACAACCATCATCTATATGCACTCATGCAATAGTGTGGGCTATAAGGTTGGCTATTAGTACATTAGTACCTTTTTCCCATCTTCTCTCTATCTCTTTCTTCAGATTTATTGCATTTACCTAGGAATGTGTATATAGCTATGCTCTTGCATGAGATCCCACTCCCCTTACTTTTTCACATCTCTCTCTCCCGCAAGTATAATAGTGGGCTTATAGCCCGCTTACATGGCATTTTTTGCCTATGTGGAGGAGAGAGTGATCAAAAAGTAAGACTAGTCACAATGGGCAGTAACTTAGAGTACTACCTCTATAGTGGGGAGTATGTGTGGTGTTATAGTAACTAGCTATGTGTGATGTTACAGTAACTAGCTATGTTACCACATTTATTAGGTTGTATACTCATCTTGTCTTGGTATGTGTGATGTTAAAGTAACTAGCTATGTTACCACATGCGTCTCTTTTCTCATTAATTACTCGCCACATCATCTATTTTACCTTGAGATGTGTGATGTTACCATCTATGTTACTCCCACTAAGGGGAGTGGGCTCTCATGCAAGAGCCTAAGCGGATTCCTAGAAAAATAGAATAAATGTGAAGAAAGAGAAAGAGAGAAGGTTGAAAAAGTGGTAATGTTATAGCCAACCTTGTCGCCCACACTACTATATGAGTGACTATAAATGATGGCTATACATGACATGGTAGTTTCTTATAGCCATTAGCTGGCTATACTATTAACCATGCTCTTAGGCTAGTCATAGTGGGGAGTAACTTATACTAGTGTCATGCATATGACACTAGTCTAAGTTACTACCTCCATAATGCAAAGTAACATAGTAGTAGTGTCATACTAGTTGGCTTCATTTATTACCTTGTAGACTCATCCTCTCTTGGAAAGCGCTATGTTACAGTAACATATTAGAGCATGGTTAATAATGTAGCCGGTTGTTTGCTATAATTAAGGAGATGCCACGTCACTTAGAGACATCATGAAAAATACTCATATAATTGGTTGGCTCTTAGAATGGTTATTAAGTTGGATCTAAGCATTTAATATTTTCATGAGAAAGGTATATAATTGGAAGAGAGTTGCATGCATCCTACTTTTTCTTAATCTACGTGTTGTAGACGGGCTATAGAATAAGAGCCCGCTTCACTCTCTCTCCCCTCTTCTCACTCCTCCAAATAGGATTTTAGTGACATGGCAAGTCTTATAGCCTGCTGACTAGGCCTTATTAGACTTGCTCTTATGTTACTCTAAACACATCTCTCCTCATTAAATACATGCCACATAAGCAAACTTGTCTTGGACTGCGCTATGTTACTCCCACTATGACTAGTCTTAGTAGGTGACCTTGCGCTTCGTTCTTCGTCTCTTCCGGAAGTCGAATGAACTACTGGCAATCTGACACCAAATGAACTGCTGCACGTCCACCGCTTATAAGAAAAAGTTTCTCCTTGTGCTGCGAGCCACCACACACGTGTTGGCGAGGGAGAAGGCGTAGTAAGCAAGCTTCTCGTCATTCTGCGAGTTGCCGCGTGTTGGCAAAAGGATGAACAAAGCTCACATAAAAAAAGAGTGGAAGAACATGGATTCTCGATGACCGAGAAGGAGCAAGGAACCTCGTGGTGGAGCGTCTGCACTCATAATATTTTATATTATTCAGTGATATAAAATTAACCAATCATCTCCACAGTAGACCGGAAGAGTACGAAACACAGAAGCCCAGTGTAGTCACATCATACTACATGGCTAACCCACGCTATCACCATATTTCCTGGCCTCTCTGCGACACCTAGCTCCAGTAATCCAGCAGCCCATATCCCTTCTCGCTCCTCGTCTGTCTCAAAGTGCAACGGGCTGGCGTTTTTGCCGTCTATTGAGGTCAGTTAACTCATCACATGTTAGCGACCTGCCAAGAGCATTCTAAAAAATTACTGTACTCTATTGTTATGCCAAGAAGAGGAAGTGCTTTGACCGACGGACCAAACGAGATAGGCGTGTCGTTCCGTGAGTGGGTCCAGTTTCTTGTTTTGACCTTGTTTGGTGTAGTAGTAACACTTGGTTTTGACTATCGATAAGATTTTATGTATATAACGCCTAATATATTCTTCAAGGATACCTTTGACTATTGATAAGATTTTATATAATTTTTGAAAATTATATCATTCAAAGATCCTTCCACATTCCGTTTTCAAAAAAAAATACTTTCACGTACGAATTTGACTGTATGCTTTGAGCAACTTGCATATCCTATATTGCTCCTATTTGGATACTCTAACTTAGCTAGAGGTTAGACTAAGTCATGACTAACCCTGAACTAACTGTAGCCAAAGAGGTGTTTCGATGGAAGGGTTAGATTGACAATAAATGCACTTGATGGAGATAGAAAAGTGATTTTTCAATGGGCCCAATGAGAACTATCTCCAATTAGCACCTCTTGGGTGGGATAGTTTTTTTGGTGGGTTCGGTGCAACTTGCTCCAATTTAACCCTCATGCTTGGATACTTTAGGGCTATTTGAGCCCCAACTAGCTCAAACTAACTCTAACCCATGGATCCAAACAAGGCCAAAGTTAGTCTAGAAAAACGCATTAAGCCCTATATACATGGACATATGGAGTACATGATACTGGCAAACGCTCACCATTAGGAGTAGTTCATTAGTTGGTTTCGATTTTTGATTCAGTTGTTGTGCTGCTACCGTCCAATATTCGTGCGTGGTTATTTCTAGAGTAAAAAGGAGGTACTAGTACTTACTGTAGGAAAGGTGAAGTGATGGTTGCTTCGCTCGAGCAACTTATTACTCTGGGAATATGGGAGTACCAGTGGATTCAAGGAATAGAGAAATGATGGTTGCTTCATCTAAGAAACTTACTGTGGCGAAGGTGGGGCTCTGTGATTTGACTGCTCACTAGTCATTACTACCGCGGCGCAATGACCGGGTTGAATCTTTCCCTGCAGTTGTGCATGCAATATTGTTGCATGGCAGGTGAAGCCGAATGAAGGATGTCCCACATGTCGGCGAAATGAAGTTGAATTGTTTCTAGCATTGCTATCAATCCTTCAGGATTTGTTTATATGTACGCATAATTTTAATGAAATTTTACTGTGATGCTATGAAGGTTTCAACTTGGGTTCCTGCAGGAAAAAAAGGTTTCAACTTAGGATTCATGTGTCCTCTTACCTCAAGATTATCTCATTACAACATTCCATCAAATACAAATGAAACTATCATGGCTACTAATGCATCTCAATGGTTCGTAGCTCAGCACCAATATTCACATCACAACTTAAGACAAAGTTGTGAGAAGGTTTACAAATAAAGAAAAATATATAATTGATCGATGTTGTTCGTAGGCATGGCTCCATTTCCTGGGCACAATGTTCATTTCTTGGCAGCTAGTTTCACCCAACTCTGTAGCCAAAAAATAGGTGTATGGAGGACACCACAATCCGATCATATTGTGCAGCTCCACTAAAATTGAGCTGACCATCCATGTTTGCAAAGATATCCAGTCAGTGTGATTACAATAATAGTGGAACTAGATGATGAAACATAACACACACAAATAGAAGCCGATCACCTCTGCGATCTCTCTTTAGGACTAACTACTTGTTGGAGAAGATTAGGCACGGAGTTGGATGTGGAGGATAGCAAAACTGATCTCCCTTTCCGCAGTCCCACAGAAATGTAAAAACGTTGCCCGTGTGACATTTTGGTGGAACTGCACAAAACACTCTTAAGAAAAAAGTGATTTGTGTAGTTCACCAAAAGGTCGCAATAGCAACAAGGTGAAATGGATAGCCCTGTTTGCAAAAGGAGGTAGAAAGGAAACAATTACTACCCAATAACACGAGTTGAAGACACATACGCCGTCAAAGAAGAAGCATATTCCACGTAATAAGGGAAATATAGCAGCATGGTGGTTTATCAAAAATGGTTCGAGGACGAGATTGCAAGATGGAAAGTACACTGTCCAAGATAAGTTTTAAGAAAACAACTAAAGAAGATCCACATGCAGCAATGTGGGAAGATGGGCAGTGGAGCAAGGCCAGAGGAAGCTGTACTTGAGGGTCGTCGGGATGTTACTAGGAGGGTGCCGGCAGCCGGGATCTGCCCATACTGTGGCAGTGAGCAAGTGGTGAAGGCCCTACCGCGCCAGAGCTTTTAGAGAGAACGGCGGATACCGCGGATCGGGACGTGCTGCCTCAACGCCGTCGAACGGAGAAACGATGCACATCCTCCCTTTCCGCCAGCGGACGGGATGCAGATGGATCACTGACTAACCGTGAGGGAGAGAGAGAGAGAGGCCACCGCCGCCTTGTGTGAGATGGTGTGATGAGAGACAAACCCCGGCAGGCAGGCTCCATTGTATATAATGGAGCGTATTTTTCCATTTCCCCCACGTCAATCATTTTATATTCTATACGTGCCATTGAGGAATATATAACTTTATTTAATACTAACGTGTCAAGTTGAACTTTGTTCCATCTAGGCATGGTACCCGACCCTCCTTCGACTAAACGACCGCTACACGCGTCAAATTATCACATGGGCTGCCTTTTTGTACATAAATGAAATCCTCCGTGTACCCACGCGGGTGTGGCCGGGAACGAGAAGTGAGTACGTGCATCCTGCGTGCACCTCTTCTTTAGGTGCAGGTATGTACATGGGTGGGTGTGAGAGATATAGTTTGTGCAAAACAAAGGCAATGTGTCGATGATATCTCAAACAGAAAAAATGTAACATATGCAATGTGTCTGAAACAGAGTCATGGATATATCATGTATAGAGGGAGTGATCCACGAGAAGAGAGTGGAGGGATCATCGGCGTGAGATATCGATAGAATAAAAAACAGTGATGAAGTGTGTGGCTGCACAATCGATAAAGAGTGCCATCGAATTTGCGTTTGCCAATGTCAAAGATACATGGCGGCTGGTCTACTAGAATTTGAGAGGTCAGAGGTGTGGTTTTTCTCTGTGGCATGGATACCTACCTACAATGTTCGACTATCAGTGTGTGGGGGGGAGGGGGAGGGGACAGAGACCTAACTATAGAGAGGTAGATCGACTAGTATATGTGTGGAGAAGGAGAGAGACCTAGCTATGTATTGAGGGAGGTCGATTGGCATCCATGGATATGTGTAGCAGAGGAATATGGTTGGGAGAAAGACAAAGGTAGAGTGTCGGAGGGTTGGTGGTGGACTGGCGTCTCACAAATGGGGTGAGAGGCCTGCTAGACAAACGGAGGGTACGAGTGCAATATCAATAAGAGAGGGCCAAGGATGTTTGTTTGTCTATGAACGTGCATGTGAGAGACTGTCGGTGTACAAAAATAGGGGCGCATCTTTGTACCCCTTTTTCCTGTGCACGGGCAGTTAGAGCCGCGCCCACGGCCACACCAAGCAGAAGGAGGGAGGTGAGCCAAGGTAAGATCGAAGCCCAAGATAATCAAAGCAACGCCAAGGCCAAGACCACAAAGAGCAGAGGGACGAAGCAAGTTCCCCCAGCAAGACCCTTGCCGGGTGGCCTCAGCGGCCCCGGCAAGACTCTTGCCGGGACAGCTCGCCCCGCACCAACAGAGCGAGCCACCCTTGAGCCCACAACCCCTAGTGCCATCACCAGCGTGGGGCCAGGGCTCGGGAAGGCACCCATGTGGTGGCATGAGGATCTTTGTGAAGACATATTCAAGATCAGATTAGAAGACGACGATTCTCGGCATGATCCTTGCCAAGGAAGGCCACCAGACCCCCGACAAGATCCTTGGCAGGCACGACAACACGCCACGGAGAGACCCTTGCCGGGCCACTAGGTAAGGCCCTCGCCAAAGATGCCGGCAAGGCCACCGCCAAGCCCACGTCAACCAAGCTTCCACCGCCGTTCACATGTAGCTGCCAGCCCAACCAGCTGGGCGGGCACCTGCGTGGCAACATGCAGCTCCCAGGCCAACTCATCAAGCGCCTGCGTGGCGGCATGCAGATCTTCGTGAAGGCTCCACCACCGCGCCAACTCAGCTGCCTGCCTGCCTACATGGCACCACACGCATCCCTGGCCGAGGCGCGTGTCGAAGCGAGGAGGAGCGGCGATGGACGGGACGTGCCTCGCCCCCGTCCCTGATAAAGCAAGAGGACACCTAAGTGATGCATTAAATGCACATTGTCCTATAATACGAGGGATAACCTTGTGCCACTGTAGACCTTTCCACCTCCCGTGTGCCACTGTGGCAACCCCTTTTTCCTATAAAAGGAGGCCCGAGGCGACAAGGAGAGGGATTCGGCTCTTCCGAACCACACACTGACCACAGCTAGTTCGAGAGCTCAAGAACTCTCAAGAATACACCCACCAAAGCAGGACTAGGGTTTTACACATCCTCGCGGCGCGAACCTGGGTAAACGATCCTTGTGCTGTCTACTAGCCCTGCTCTCCTCGCAACCCTGCGCCCCAGCAACCGTTGTAGGGATTCTTGTGATCCCATAGGTGTCGTTCCACACCGACATCTTTGGCGTGCCAGGTAGGGGGCGCAATTGTGAGAATCTAATCTAGTAGTTAGCCTTGCAGTTCTTCATCACCATGGCCCCTAAGAAGAGGACGACCACGACGGTCGATTAATTGGGAATCGAACGACCCGTGTCGGTGCGGACGAGCAGCGGACCAGTCACAGACAGGACCCAGGCTGTGGCCCGTGAGCACCAGCATTGCCCAGGCAGTCGGAGCCTGGCGAGCGGCGTTGTTCGCGCGCCAGACGACCGGCTACCCGTGCCGGATCCAAGGACGGAGCTGGCCCCCCAAAGGCGGCGCAAGGCCCTCCAGGGGCATCGTTGTGCCGACTCCGAGCAGCGCGGCGACCTCCAGGACGCCTACACCAGCGACCACCGCGCATTCTTCCCATGGTGTGCGCGCCGAGCAGCGTCACCACGATGGTGACCCTGGGCACCGCCGTGGCAAGAGCCCTATGTGTCATCCGCAAGATGAGGGGGTTCAGCACGCTCGCCGAAGCACTAGAGAAAATGGCACGCAGCTGCTGGGTCGTGACGGAGCTCTTTCTAACGTAGTTAGAAGTCGAAGCGCGCCGCGATCCACGCAGCTGTCGCCGCCGCCCACGCCAGCGGAAGCTTTGGCACGCGCACAGCTGCTCCTCGACTTCCCTCCTGCTACGGAGAAGCTCGATGAGTGGAGGGCCACCATCCGGAGCCTCATCGGCGTCGCAAACAAAGACGATCCGCGACCGGCGGGGCCCTCGGGCCAGCGCTCCACCGAGCCACCACATGCTGGCGCTGGGAGGATCGGGGGAGCTGCGGCCACGGTGCACTCTCCTCCTCCTCGCCAGCCGCCACAGGCATCGGCCCGTCGCGACGACGCTTGTGATAACATCTCCATAGCGTCGTCCGACCCGTGGACCCTCCGCGACCAGCACCAGGTCCTTCGGGAGCGACCTCACGAAGACGCTTGAACCACCGTTGAGCGCCGGCGCGAAATGCGCCGCCAGTTGGACAAGTGGGCGGGACCCGCTATGGACCACCCGGCACCGGGGGGCCCGGCGGCCTACCTTACGAGGTGGGTTGCCCAGCTTTTACCCGTGAGCTGAGGCAGTTCCAGTGGCTGTCCCACCGCATGTTCAAGCCCGACGTTAGTGAGAAGTACACCTGCAAGACCCATCCGTCCGAGTTCCTCAGCATCTACACCATCGCGATGCAGGCCGCTGGGGCTCGCGACGTCAAGGTGCTTGCCAACTACTTCCCGCTGGCGCTCAAGCCCAATGTGATGTCTTGGTTGATGCACTTGTTGGTGGATTCCATTTCTTGCTGGTCAGATCTGTGCCATGACTTTGTTGGTGCCTTCACAGGAGGCCACCAAGCTCATGGCCAGACCAGTTATCTGCATATCATTCCCCAGAAGGAAGGGTAGACCCTGCAAGTACATCCAGAAATTCAGCCGCATTACAACATCCCCGATGTTTATCCCGCCGCTGTGATTAGCGCGTTCCACCAGAACGTACACAATCGCAAGATGCGCGAGGAGCTGGCGATGACCAAGGTTAAGGATGTGGCCGAGCTCTACGTTCTGGCCGATTGGTGCGCCCGGGCTGAAGAGGGAAGGAAGTACCCCGTCGAAGACACCAGCGCGGAAACCGACTCTACTGATGAAGACGCCGCCACTCCGACGAAGAAGATCTGGCGTCGCAACAGGAAACGCAAAGGCAAGGCCGTGCTTGTCGTTGAGGGATCTGACGATATCCGTGCCGGCAAGAAGGTCAAGGCAGATGCCCCCGGCAAGGATATTGGCGGGTGCACCTCCTGCCGGGCCCTGGCAGCTACCGACAAGCCAGGAAGCTCCGGCAAGCAATACTGCAAGATCCACCACACCAAGGGCCACGACCTCCAGGACTGCCGACAAGTCGAGCTGCTTGCTGAGAAGCAAAAGGATGAGTACAAAAGGCGGGACAAGGAGAAGGACCAGGACGGTGCTGAGGGATCCGGCAAGAACCGTGGCGGCCAAGGAGGACGCCCCGACAAGGACAACCAGCAAGAGAGGCCTGCCCGGGGCCGCAACAAGAAACAAGAAGACGACGATAACGACGAGGACGACGAGCCTGGTGAGGAAGGGTTCCAGAAGGCTACGTAGGCCATGTGCGCCAATGGCGGCGCCTCATTGCATACCTCTCACCGCCAGCTCAAGCAGTGGGCGCGTGAGATTACAGCAGCAGAGCCGTCGTTCGATGCTCAGAAGCCGCTGAAGTGGTCTAGCACGCCCCTCATCTTTGACGCCGACGACCACCCTGACCGCACTACCGCGGTCGGGTGTTTGCCATTGTTGGTATCGCCAACAATACGCAACCTCAGGGTGAACAAGATGTTGGTTGACGGTGGGGCCGGCCTAAACCTGATCTCGCTTGTCGTGATCAAAAGGTTGCAAATCCCTGGTGGAGACCTCGAGGAAACGGGAAAGTTTCAAGGGGTTAATCCGGGGAGGATCCAGCTGAAGGGAAAGGTCACACTGCCCATGAAATTTGGAGGAGAGTTGAACTACAGGACGGAGAGGATCGTCTTCGACGTGGCCGAGATCCCCTTGCCCTACAACGGGATCCTCGGCTGCCCGGCATTGGCCAAGTTCATGGCGGCATCACACTACGCCTACAACATGCTAAAGATGCCCGGGCCATTGAGCATCATCTCCGTCCCCTCCGACAAGAAGGATGCGCTGATCTGCGCCGACCAACTCTATCGGGAAGCAGTTGCAGAAGCTGTCGTCAAGGCACCTGCTCCTGTTGCTGACGGCCCGGGAGGGAAAATGGAGCCTGGCAAGACCTCTCGCACCCACTCCGGCAAGCGCACCTCCTTGGAGTGTTGTGCTACCGTTGAGGACGTGCTAGAGAGCTCTACCGACAAGAGCAAGAGATCCAGAGCCGAGCCGCCGCAGACCAAGAAGGTGCCCGTCAGGGAGGATGGCATGGGAGGGGCCTTCATCATAGGCTCCACCCTCGACAACAAATAGGAAGGAGCGCTCGTCACCTTCCTGTGGGCAAATGTTGACGTGTTTGCATGGCAAGTGTCCGACATCCCCGGTGTTCCCCGAGAGGTGATTGTGCACCACCTAGCTGTCTGCCCCTATGCGCGGCCCGTCAAGCAGAAGGTCGGAAAGAAGGCTCTGGAAAGGCAGGAGTTCATCACAGAGGAGATCAGGAAGTTGGAAGCGGCAGGTTTGGTAAGAGGGGTGCTCCACCCGACATGGTTGGCCAATCCAGTAGTGGTGCGCAAGGTGAATGGGAAGTGGAGGCTGTGTATTGATTACATAGATATTAATAAGGCTTGCCCTAAGGACCCCTTCCCGTTGCCGCGCATCGACCAGATTGTTGACTCCATGGCCGGGTGTGATTTGTTATCATTCCTCGACGCCTACTCATGCTACCACCAAATCTTCATGACAAGAGAGGATGAAGAGAAGACGACATTCATCAACCCATGTGGTACGTATTGCCTTTTATGGATGCCTTTTGGGTTGAAGAGTGCCGGCTCAATGTTTGCAAGAGCAGTCCAAATTGGTTTTGAACCTCAATTCCATAGAAATATGGAGGCCTACATGGATGACATAGTGGTCAAAACCAAGGACGAGCCAACTCTTGTGCAAGATCTGGAAGAGACATTTGCTAACCTGCGCAAGATCAACCTCAAGCTGAACCCTGAGAAGTGCGTCTTCTGCGTTCCGTCCGGCAAGCTTCTCGGATTCTTTGTGTCGCAGTGTGGGATCGAGGCAAACCCAGACAAGAACAAGGCTATTGAGCAGATCGAGGCACCCAAGCGGATCAAGGATGTGCGTCGGCTCACCGGCTGCGTTGCCGCCATGAGCCGGTTCATCTCCAAGTCCGCCGAGCGTGCCCTTCCCTTCTTCAAAATATTGAAGAAGGCAGGCCCAATAGAGTGGATAGCAGAAGCCGAGGCAGCACTGCAGGATCTGAAGAAATACCTTTCCTCCACGCCGATACTGGTTGCGCCTGAACCACAAGAGCCGTTGCTGCTGTATCTGGCGGCGACGAATCAAGTGGTCAGTGCCACACTGGTGGCACAGAGGGAGGTCGATGAGGAGGCAGCAATGGTGGTAGAACTAGCGGATGGCAAGCCAAAGATTCCCTCGGTAGGGCCTGGTGCCGACAAGGAGCGGCCCCCGGCGGAGTCTGGTGCCATCAAGGCAATGCCCGCGCAGTCGCGTGAAGTGGTGCCAAAGAAGAAGATGATGCAACACCTGGTTTACTTTGTCAGATCCCTCTTGCAGGGGGCTAGGTCGAGGTATTCCGGCGTTCAAAAATTGCTCTTCGGCCTCCTTATGGCCTCGAGGAAGCTGCGTCACTACTTCGAGGCCCACGAGATCACTGTCGTCACCCGCCTCCCGTTGCAACGGGTAATGCACAACCCGGACGCAACCGGAAGGATTGTGGAATGGGCCTTGGAGCTGTCAAGTCTTGGTTTAAAGTTTGAAAGTACCTCGACAATTCAGAGCAAAGTCTTGGCAGAATTCATCGCAAAATGACCTCAACGCCTGACGAAGAAATCCAGGAGACCACTCTCCCCGGCAAGGAAGCAGACCGCGACTGGATCATGTACTTTGATGGGGCTTTCTCGCTGCAAGGCACTGGTGCCGGTGTGCTACTCATCGCACCCACCGGAGAACACCTCAAGTACGTGATCCAGATGCACTTCCCCAAGGAGATGTCCACCAACAACACCGCTGAGTATGAGGGATTGCTTGCCGATCTCAGGATCGTGGCAGACCTCGGAGTTAAGGAGCTCATCGTCAGGGGCGACTCGCAGCTCGTTGTCAGGCAGGTCAACAAGGATTATCAGAGCCCATTGATGGAAGCCTACGTAGATGAGGTGAGGAAGCTGGAGGAACGCTTTGACGGTATCCAGGCGGAGCACGTCCCCCGAGCGGAGAACGACATCACCGATTACCTGTCAAAGCGTGCCACATTCAAGCTACCTGTGGAACTAGGTACCTTTTTGCTTCGGTTAACTCAGCCATCTGTCAAACCATCAGCAGGGCAGAACAAGTGGAGGAAATTAGGTTCCGGCAAGTACTTTCCTACCGAGCCCCCTGGGGCTGCCGGCAAGGGTGCTGCCGCGGACGCTGAGCCTGCCCAAGAGCGACTGGCTCTGACAGGGCATCAAGCCCTGGCCGTAGAGACAACCACTCTCATGGCAGAAGAAATGCCTTTGGTCCTTGCCGTCGAGCCCCAGGCTCCGGCATGGGCGCAGCATACCGTCCACTTCCTCGAAATAGGGGGAGTTTCCTGAGGAGCAGGAAGAAGCAGAGAAAGTAGCCCGTCCTGACGTCCTGTACCGGAGGAGGCCAAACGGTGTGAAACTCAAGTGCATCCCCTGGGAGGAAGGACTGGAGCTGTTGGCGGAGATACATGGAGGCATATGTGGCTCCCACATAGGGTCAAGGGCCCTTGCCGGGAAGGCATTCCGGCAAGGTTTCTTCTGGCCCACCGCCTTCCAGGATGCGACGGCACTAGTAACCAAGTGTGAAGCGTGCCAGTTCCATTCAAAGAAGCTTCATCAGCCGGCTCAAGCCCTTCAAACAATCCCTCTCTCCTGGCCATTCTCGGTCTGGGGGCTTGATATACTGGGCCCTTCCCCCCGCGCTGTCGGGGGCTTTGAGTATTTGTACATTGCAATCGACAAGTTCACATTGTGGCCAGAAGTGGAAGCAGTGAGGAAGGTGACTGCTCAGTCAGCCATCAAGTTCTTCAAAGGACTGGTCTTTCGTTTTGGTGTGCCAAACAGAGTCATCACCGACAACTGCACGCAGTTCACAAGCCACACCTTCATGCAGTACATCCAAGACCTCGACAACAAGGTCTGTTTTGCTTCCGTGGCACATCCATGGATCAACGACCAAGCGGAGAGGGCAAATGCTGAAGTGTTGTGAGGCCTGAGAACGAAGACCTTTGACAAGTTGCACAAGAGTGGAAGGCGCTAGATTGATGAGTTACCGACGGTTCTTTGGTCGATCAGGACGGTGCAAATCGAGCCACCGGCCAGACACCTTTTGCCCTGGTATACGAGGCAGAAGCAGTTCTCCCCACAGAACTCATATATGGGTCACCTCAACTGCTCTCTTATGATGAGCTTGAGCAAGAGCCGTTGCGCCAAGATGACGCGACGCTCCTTGAGGAAGATCGTCTTCGGGCGGCTGTGAGAGCGACATGCTACCAGCAAGCCTTGCGCCGCTATCATAGCCGCAAGGTTCATGCCCGAAGCCTTGAGGAAGGCAGCCTTGTTCTTCGGCACGTTCAGTCAGACAAGAATTCCAACAAGTTGATGCCGAAGTGAGAAGGCCCTTATCGGGTAATGCGAGTCACCAGGCCTGGCGCAGTCCCCCTGGAGACCGAAGATGCCATCCCAGTGAGCAACACCTAGAACATCGAGCATCTTCGCAAGTTTTACCCATAAGGCGTGGCTTGCCGGGCCTCCCGGCAAGCCACCTTTTGTACAAGCTTTGCCGACAAGGCATGTGGCCCTTTGTACAAAGCCAGGAGCAGACCCTGAGCATAAATAAATGAAGCGCTGGCACCCTAAGTTATAGCATGCATGCTACGTCGAGTCTCTTCCTTGGTTAGGGTTGATAGTGCTTAGCAACGATTAACCCCTAGCCTAGAGGTCGAGTGCGCATCTGTCTGTTCCTTTTCTGTCATCCTTCGGTTCACAGGGTACATGAGCACTTCTACTGAGCTACTCGGAAAGAAGGAAACGGACCGGCGCCCCGACCCCGGCAAGCCAGAGTTGCCGAGGACTGCAAGCACAAGGATCCAACCGCGGCAAGATGAGATTGCCAAGAGCTGCGGATCCAGATAAGTATTTTATCCTCGATCATGCATTTCGGAACCGGACTGGGGCATGTGAAACCTCGTTTTTATCTCTAGGCTGCCGTGCTCCCCTTTTTCCTATACCTAGGGATTATTTCCTGGGTCCGGATTTGGTCATAGCCATCACGACAAGGAGGTGGGACGAGGAGCCTAAATCCCACTTCATCCCTGCCCCCGCCAAGAGCACGAGAACGGTCGAGTGGAGTGGCGGGGCGGCAAGGCCTGTTGCTGGGCGAAAAATGTTTATCTTAAAAACAATAACAAGGATTCGCTCCTTGTCGCGGGATTTACCAATGAATGAAAAACCCGGCAAGCATCCCTTTTTCATTAAAAACATCCCATACAGGTACAGTTCGTGCGAGATGAAAAGCATGAGCAAGGGGATTACAAGTTTTAAATTTAACAAAGGCCCGCAAGCTTACAAACTAAAAAAGAGATAAGATGCCCGTAATCCCTTTCTTGTCCCTCTCCTCAGGAGGCAGGTCAAGGAGGCGAAAGGGCAAAAGGGGAGCCTAGGCGAGCTACGAGCAGCAGAAAGCACCAAGAGAACATCTCGGTGGCCACCCACGAGCGGGCCGGTGATGACGGTGCCGAGAAAGGAGCTGGAAGACGAGGCGGCAGGACCGGCAATACGCGATGAAGGCGTCAGTGCCCGTGTACTCCGAGTTGACGGCCTTGCCGCCCGCCCTCTTCCTCTTCCGCAGCCTCCCGACGCCAGCCGCCCAAGGAGACAGCCCCGAGAAGTTCAAGGAGCTGGCCGTGCCCCCGGCTAGCTTCTGCCGGAGTAGCGGCCAGGTGCAGATGCTGCTGCTGCCGCACCCGCCTAGGCACGGGGCATCCGACGCCTAGTCGGACTCGTCTCCGCTGTCCGCCCCGCTGTCCTCCTCGTCGCTCTCGCTCGAGGACGAGCTTCCATCGTCAGAATCTCCATCAGAGGAGCTCTCCATGCAGCATTTCAGACGAGTTCCAAACTCTCCGAAGACCTTGACGGAGAGCAGGCCGTCCTCCATTAACTTGAAGTTGAGGACGAGCCCCGCCGTCAGGCTGTGGATGCGGGCGAACGTCTTCCATCCACGGCGGAGATACATAACTCGAGAAGCCGGGAAGTCGACGTCGACCCACATGCCCCCGTTCCCGCAGCCCCTCATGTGCAACCTGAGGGCCTGGGGCGGGGCATGCTGCATCACCTGAGAGAACGGAGTGGGGAGACGAAGACAGTGACGCGGGTGCCGGTGGAGCCTGATGAAGAACTCGCAAGGCTGGTCTTCAACGTGCCCTCCATCGGGAAGGGCATCATTGGCAGGGCGAGGCCGGCGCGTCGCCCCGTCCTCCTCTTCCCCAAGCCCTACGGCCTCTGCCCCGGCCTCGCCCACGGCCTCGCCCCCTCCCCCTTCCCCTCGCGGTCAGTTCCACCACCACAGGTTCAGAAGGGGGGAGGGACGCGCTGTCGAGCGGCAACCCTCACCGCCACCGTCGAAGGACCAAGATTCCCTTTCTCCATGGCGGGTGATAGGAAGGAGCAGAAGCAGAGGGATATAGAAGATGGAAGAATGCGGGGTGCCATTTCCCCCTTCCTCCTCTTTATAAAGGAACGGGGTTGATGCTCGGCCGCCCCGCTCGGCCAATCCAGACACCTGAAGCGCGTGGAATCAGGATTGACCCGCCGCCCCAACCAGCGGCGGCCCGGTTTCTTGCCTCCACCATTTGCCACCACAAGCGCATGAAAGACGCGTGGCAGACATGCAGAACTGAGGGAACGGGTGAGGCGACCTCTCCCCACCCCGTGATCATGGGGAGTGGACGCCTTGAAGACCACACCCCGACCCCGCTCAGTAAATGTGCCGCGCCTCCACGCCTCCCTCTTTTTACAGGGAAGACGCGAGCCGCCTCTTCACTGTGATGTGACGCATGCATGTGGAAACCGTCCCACGCATGTTGCCCACATCACGCACAACCCTCCACGCCGTGCCACGCGCGCGGGTCGTGAGAGACGGAGCACGCGAAGAATCTTACCACGGTAAAAACCGCCCCACCTTCCCGCGCACCATTTTGGGCCTAGCCCAACAACGCATCGCGCTTATGTGTGGCCCAGGCCCGGGGGCTCCTATCAGTGTACAAAAATAGGGGCGCATCTTTGTACCCCTTTTTCCTGTGCACGGGCAGTCAGAGCCATGCCCACGGCCACACCAAGCACAACGAGGGAGGTGAGCCAAGGTAAGATCGAAGCCCACGACAATCAAAGCAATGCCAAGGCCAAGACCACAAAGAGCAGAGGGACGAAGCAAGTTCCCCCGGAAAGACCCTTGCCGTGTGGCCTCAGCGACCCCGGCAAGATTCTTACCGGGATTGCTCGCCCCGCACCAACAAAGCGAGCCACCCTTGAGCCCATGGCCCCCAGTGCCATCACCTGCGTGGGGCCAAGGCTCGGGAAGGCACCCCTGTGGTGGCATGAAGATCTTTGTGAAGACATATTTAAGATCAGATTAGAAGACGATGATTCTCGGCAAGATCCTTGCCAAGGAAGGCCACCAGACCCTCGGAAAGATCCTTGCCAGGGACGACAACACGCCACGGCGAGACCCTTGCCGGGCCACCCAGCAAGGCCCCCGCCAAAGACGCCGGCAAGGCCACCGCCAAGCCCATGTCAACCAAGCTTCCACCGCCGTTCACATGCAGCTGCCAGCCCAACCAGCTGGGCGGGCACCTGAGTGGCAACATGCAGCTCCCAGGCCAACTCATCAAGTGCCTGCGTGGCGGCATGCAAATCTTCGTGAAGGCTCCACCACCGCGCCAACTCAGCTGCCTGCCTGCCTACATGGTACCGCACGCATCCCTGGCCGAGGCGTGTGTCTAAGCGAGGAGGAGCGGCGACGGACGGGACAGTCCTCGCCCCCGTCCTCGATAAAGCAAGAGGACACCTAAGCGATGCATTAAATGCACATTGTCCTATAATACGAGGGATAACCTCGTGCCACTGTACACCTTTCCACCTCCTGTGTGCCGCTGTGGCAACCCCTTTTTCCTATAAAAGGAGGCCCGAGGCGACGAGGAGAGGGATTCGGCTCTTTCGAACCACAGCTAGTTTGAGAGCTCAAGAACTCTCAGGAATACACCCACGAAAGCAAGACTAGGGTTTTACGCATCCTCGCGGCCTGAACCTGGGTAAACGATCCTTGTGCTGTCTACTAGCCCTGCTCTCCTTGCAACCTTGCGCCCCGACAACCGTAGTAGGTATTCTTGTGATCCCATAGGTGTCGTTCCATACAGACAGAGACGGGTCGGGAGGTATGCAAGGATGATGAGGGGAGACGATATGGTTGTGGTAAGCATGCGTAACTGCATAGGAATATCAACCGTCGTGTGTCCGAGAAAGGGAGAGACATAACTAGTGAGGTATGTCTATCGGTGCATGGGGAAAATGAATTATAGTCGACCTAGCTATATGTAGGGAGATCGGTACGTATACATGCATGCATGTGTTAGAAGCAAATAGGGTCCAAAGAGACAGACAGGGGGAGAGGGGTGTGGCTAGGAGGTGGTGCGAGATGCCTACCATGTCGAGGGGGGGGGAGTGTGCGAATATGAGATCGATGAAAAGAGGGGCGGGAGTGTGCACCTGCATGGAACCGTATTGGACATAGGGGGCATGGACGGTGAGAAGAGAAGAGGGGAAGTATGTGTTTGTGGTAGGTGCACTTGGCTATAGAGGTATATCGACCGGTGTGTGCCGGAAAGAAGGAGCCCGGGGGCCTACACACACCGCGGGTGAACGACCTAAAGAGAAATAACGAACGCGCGCGATGGAGGGGACGCTGGGGGAGGGTGATAGGGGGGGCGGGCATGTGCTTGCATGATAGAAAGTTAGCGCTAGCTAGCTACAAAGAGAAGAGGATCGTGAAGGTGTAAAAGACGAACAGAGATCCTAATTCATTATAAAAAAAGTGGATACGGATACTTGAAGAAGATATCATAATGTAGAACATTGATTATAGTTTGGCCTAATGTGTGGCTTTTGCAGCTCAGGGCTAAATACTTGTCATAATGTAGGGATTGGGGCATTATACATTGTGTGATAAACACAGTGTACGTATGGAACATGGTTTAGATTATGAATATATAGTTAGTACATCAAATGTACTATTATTTGGAATCAACATCAAGTGTATTCAAAAAATTGAATTCGAGTTCATATAGTACACATAGTTCATATCTATATCTATAGTAATCATGTGGTGTGTTGTTAAGGTAATACACAAATGATGGTTGAAGTTGGCAACAATCATGATTGTAGATTCTTATTGAAATAGAGAAACGAATTCAAATTTAGTTCGAATTGCAGCGGTTGTATAGACATTTGGAATGCACTAAAATGTTGGTATGAGTAGGTTACATGCATTATACAGTCAATGAAAAGATTTAATTGGACATAACATGGATTCATACTCCCTCCTTCCATCTATATAGGGCCTAATGCATTTTTAAGACCGCCTTTGACAATTGACAAGATTAATAGTACATGACATGCACCATGTGAAAATTATATCATTGAAAGCTCCTTTCATACACGAATTTAACGGTGTGCTTTGTGTAAGTTGCATGTCATATGTTATTGCTCTAATATTTGGTCAAAGTTAGCCTCGAAAAATGCATTAGGCCCTATATAGATGGAAGGAGGGAGTAGCTTTGAATATCATTTGTATAGTAAAACGGGACAAGACTCTCTCTTTGTGTGGTGTGAATAGTTTTATTTGGGGGGGGGGGGGGGTTCATTGAGGGAAGTGCGAATTGATTTGGTACGTACAAGTAACATATTACCCGTTAGGTGTGTCCCCAAATTTCAACCCGCGCCTTGTTATATCCCGAAAATTCAGATATCGTGCTCCCAAAACTAGCACCTTCACAACCCGTGCCTTGCTATCCTGAAATTACAATGCACGCGAAAACTCCCTCCAGCTGCCAAATCCCTACACGCGAAATCCCCCTTCTAACCTTGAGCCGAAAGGGACGCTAGTTCAAATCTATAGGGGTACTTTTGTAAAATACCCTACATTTTGGACAAGCGCGTCCCTAAGTCATGGTTCCCCATCCCATCGCCTCCTTTTCGCCATTCGAAATCCCAGGCCACCATAACCTCTCCGCTCCAGCCGTGAAACTCTACCCTTCTCCGTCCACCACCTCATTGCTGCCCAGCCAGAGCCTCTTCCCCGACGACATCATCCACCACAACAGCTCGACGTCCCTCAACCAGACCTCCCCGGATGAGGATATGTCGTCCATCTCATCGTCCCGCCGGTTCAGTCACCTCGTCCTCCACCTCCAAGGAGCTGCTCCAACGATCGCCTCATCTATCGCGGCTGCTCCATCCCCACAGCGCCGCCTTAACCTGCTCCACCGGAACCGCAGCATCCTCACCGAGTCCTCGGACGAAGCCCAGGCCTACTTGGCGCCACCGAAGAGGTTGTACACTCATCGCATTGCACCTTCTCCTTAACTCAACCTCCCGGCGCTGACGGTGCTCCATCCTGCACCCCCATGGAGCGGCTACCTTGAAGCCAAATCTCGGCACAATATTTTTATAATACAATGGAATTGTACAAGGGGATACTTGTTTTTGTTGAAAACTTTCTGCAATTCAAGATTCACAAAGTTTCCATGGGCATCAACAAAGTTCAAGGCATGCTCCCGCTTCCACGGTGCTCCTCTATCTGACTTTCACTTTTCTTTTTGTGAAGTTTTAAGTTCCCCTCTTATTTTTTTGTTTTTAAACTTTATAAAAGCACTCAACAGAAATAAATGACTCTCTAAAACTTTTGGGTTGTCTCCCTGGCAGCGCTTTCTTCAAATCCATTAAGCCAAGCATAAAGTGCTCAAGTAATGAATCCACCCCGATCCCAAGGTATATCAAAGCCAATTTTAATTAACAATGATTTGGCATTTAGTAGTGAGCACAAAGCCACATATATCATGCAATGACAAATTCTAACTCTCTTCCTATGCATCGGCATGTCTTAAAAGAACAATTCATGCACATCAAGTAAAGGCCAATACATAGCATAAGCAGTTTCTTGCAATTTTTTCCTTTTGGAAACATAGAGGTGGAGATATAGTTCCTCTCTCATATTAATTGCAAGTAGGAGCAGCAAGAACATGCATATTATACTCATCAAAATTATCATGTGTAGTGGTAGAACGCAACCCATCAATGTAATCCTTAATAAGTGCAAACTTCTCCAGTATAGTGTAGCTTGGAGAATTCAAAAAGATAACAGGACTATCATGTGTGGGTGCAATAGCAACAATGTCATTCTTAACATAAGGAATTATAGCAAGTTCATCTTGAAGGAAATATGCCCTAGAGGCAATAATAACGTTGTTATTTATATTTCCTTATATCATGATAAATGTTTATTATTCATGCTAGAATTGTATTAACCAGAAACTTAGTACATGTGTGAATACATAGACAAATAGAATGACTCTAGTATGCCTCTACTTGACTAGCTCATTGAATCAATGATGGTTATGTTTCCTAACCATAGACATGAGTTGACATTTAATTAACGAGATCACATCATTAGAGAATGATGTGATTGACTTGACCCATCCGTTAGCTTAGCACGATGATCGTTCAGTTTGTTGCTATTGCTTTCTCCATAACTCATACATGTTCCTATGAGTATGATATCATGCAACTCCCGAATACCAGAGGAACACTTTGTGTGCTACCAAACATCACAACGTAACTGGGTGATTATAAAGGTGCTCTACTGGTGTCTCCGATGGTGTTTGTTGAGTTGGCATAGATCGAGATTAGGATTTGTCACTCCGATTGTCGGAGAGGTATCTCTGGGCCCTCTCGGTAATGCACATCAATGTAAGCCTTGCAAGCAATGTGACTAATGAGTTAGTTATGAGATGATGCATTACGGAACGAGTAAAGAGACTTGCCGATAATGAGATTGAACTAGGTATTGAGATACTGACGATCGAATCTCGGGCAAGTAACATACCGATGACAAAGGGAACAACGTATATCGTTATGATGTTTGACCGATAAAGATCTTCATAGAATATGTGGGAGCCAATATGAACATCCAGGTTCTGCTATTGGTTATTGGCCGAAGACATGTCTCGGTCATGTCTACATAGTTCTCGAACCCATAGGGTCCGCACGCATAACGTTCGGTGATGATCGGTATTATGAGTTTATGTGTTTTGATGTACCGAATGTAGTTCGGAGTCCCGGATGTGATCATGGACATGACGAGGAGTCTCGAAATGGTCGAGACATAAAGATTGATATATTGGATGACTATATTCGGACACTGGATGAGTTCCGGGGGTCACCGGATAATTATCCGAGTACCGGGGGGTTATCGGAACCCCTGAGGGAACTAATGGGCCAACATGGGCCTTGTGTGAGAGAGAGGAGGGGCCATAGGGCTGGCCGTCCCCCTTGGGAGTCTGAATTGGACAAGGAGGGGGGCGGCGCCCCCTCTTTCCCTCCCTCTCAACCTCTCCTTCCTTCCCCCTCCCTCCTCCTAGTTGGACTAGGAAAGGGGGAGTCCTACTCCTACTTGGAGGAGGACTCCTCCCCCTCCTTGGCGCGCCCCAAGGATGGCCAACCTCCTGCTTTCTCCTTTATATACGAGGGCAGGGGGCAACCTAGAACACACAAGTTGATTGTTTCCAGTCGTGTGCGGTGCCCCTCTCCACCATATTCCACCTCGGTCATATCGTAGCAGTGCTTAGGCGAAGCCCTATTCCGGTAGCATCATGATCACTGTCATCACGCCGTCGTGCTGACAAAGGTCTCCCTTGATACTCTGCTAGATCATGAGTTCGTGGGACATCAGCGAGCCGAACGTGTGCAGATCGCGGAGGTGCCGTACTTTCGGTACTAGGATCGATAGATCATGAAGACATACGACTACATCAACCGCGTTGTCATAACGCTTCCGCTTATGGTCTATGAGGGTATGTAGACAACACTCTCCCCTCTCGTTGCTATGCATCACCATGATCTTGCGTGTGCGTAGGAATTTTTTTTGAAATTACTGCGTTCCCCAATAGCGGCATCCGAGCCAGGTTTATGCGTAGATGTTATATGCATGAGTAGAACACAAAGGAGTTGTGGGCATGAGTATATACATATTGCTTGCCTTCACTAGTTGATTCTTTATTTAACGGTATTGTTGGATGAAGCGGCCCAGACCGACATTACGCGTACGCTTACGTGACTAGTTCTACCGACATGCTTCACACACAGGAGGCTGGTGGGTGTCAGTTTCTCCAACTTTAGTTGAATCGGATTCAATGAACAGGGTTCTTTATGAATATCAAAAGGCAATCACTATACCGTGTTGTGGTTTTTGATGCGTAGGTAAGAACGGTTCTTGCTCAGCCCGTAGCAGCCACGTAAAACTTGCAACAAAAAAGTAGAGGACGTCTAATTTGTTTTTGCAGGGCATGTTGTGATGTGATATGGTCAAGACATGATGCTAAATTTTATTGTATGAGATGATCATTTTTTGTAATGGAGTTATCGGCAACCGGCAGGAGCCATATGGTTGTCTCTTTATTGTATGAAATGCAATCGCCATGTAATTGCTTTACTTTATCACTAAGCGGTAGGGATAGTCGTAGAAGCAATAGTTGGTGAGACGACAATGATGCTTCAATGGAGATCAAATTGTCAAGCCAGTGATGATGGTGATCATGGTTGTGCTTTGGAGATGGAGATCAAAGGCACAAGATGATGATGGCCATATCATATCACTTATATTGATTGCATGTGATGTTTATCCTTTATGCATCTTATTTTGCTTAGTTCGGCGGTATCATTATAAGATGATCTCTCAAAATTCAAGCTATAAGTGTTCTCCTTGAGTATGCACCGTTGCTACAGTTCGTCGTGCCGAGACACCACGTGATGATCGGGTGTGATAAGCTCTACATTCACATACAACGGGTGCAAGCCAGTTTTTGCACATGCAGAATACTCAGGTTAAACTTGACGAGCCTAGCATATGCATATATGGCCTCGGAACACTGAGACCGACAGGTCGAGCATGAATCATATAGTAGATATGATCAACATAGTGATGTTCACCATTGAAAACTACTCCATCTCACGTGATGATCGGACATGGTTTAGTTGATATGGACCACGTGATCACTTACATGATTAGAGAGATATCAATACAAGTGGGAGTTCTTAAGTAATTTGATTAATTGCACTTTAATTTATCATGAACTTAGTACCTGATAGTATTATGCATGTCTATGTTGTTGTAGATAGATGGCCCGTGCTATTGTTTCATTGAATTTTAATGCGTTCCTAGAGAAAGCTAAGTTGAAAGATGATGGTAGCAACTACACGGACTGGGTCTGTAACTTGAGGATTATCCTCATTGCTGCACAGAAGAATTACATCTTGGAAGCACCGCTAGGTGACAAACCTGTTGCAGGAGCAACGCCAGATGTTGTGAACACCTAGCAGAGCAAAGCTGGTGACTACTTGATAGTTCAGTGTGCCATGCTTTACGGCTTAGAACTGGGACTTCAACGATGTTTTGAACGTCATGGAGCATATGATATGTTCCAGGAGTTGAAGTTAATATTTCAAACAAATGCCCGGATTGAGAGATATGAAGTCTTCAATAAGTTCTACAGCTGCAAAATGGAGGAGAATAGTTCTGTCAGTTAGCATATACTCAGAATGTCTGGGTACGACAACTACTTGACTCAGCTGGGAGTTAATCTTCCTGATGATAGTGTCATTGAGAGAGTCCTTCAATCACTGCCACCAAGCTACAAGGGCTTCATGATGAACTATAATATGCAAGGGATGGATAAGACGATTCCTGAGCTCTTTGCAATGCTAAAGGCCGCGGAGGTAGAAATCAAGAAGGAGCATCAAGTGTTGATGGTCAACAAGACCACCAGTTTCAAGAAAAAGGGTAAAGGGAAGAAGGGGAACTTCAAGAAGAACAGCAAGTCAGTTGTTGCTCAAGTGAAGAAACCCAACTCTGGACCTAAACCTGAGACTGAGTGTTTCTACTGCAAAGGGACTGGTCACTGAAAGTGGAACTACACCAAGTATTTGGCGGAAAAGAAGGATGGCAAAGTGAAAGGTATATTTGATATACATGTTATTGATGTGTACCTTACTAATGCTCGAAGTAGTTCCTGGGTATTTGATACTGGTTCGGTTGCTAACATTTGCAACTCGAAACAGGGGCTACAGATTAAGTGAAGATTGGCTAAGGACGAATGCCGATACGCGTGGGAAATGGTTCCAAAGTCGATGTGATCGCCGTCGACACGCTACCTCTACATCTATCTTCGGGATTAGTTTTAGACATAAATAATTGTTATTTGGTGCCAACATTGAGCATGAACATTATATCTTGATCTTGTTTGATGCGATATGGTTATTCATTTAAATCAGAGAATAATGGTTGTTCTGTTTATATGAGTAATATCTTTTATGGTCATGCACCCTTAATGAGTGGTCTATTTTTACTAAATCTTGATAGTAGTGATACACATGTTCATAGTATTGAAGCCAAAAGATGCAGAGTTGATAATGATAGTGCAACTTATTTGTGGCACTGCCATTTAGGTCATATTGGTGTAAAGCACATGAAGAAACTCCATTCTGATGGACACCTGGAATCACTTGGTACTTGCGAACCATGCCTCATGGGCAAGATGACTAAAACTCCATTCTCCGGAACAATGGAGAGAGCAACAGAGTTATTGGAAATCATACAAACTGATGTATGTGGTCTAATGAACATTGAAGCTCGCGGCAGATATCGTTGTTTTCTCACCTTCACAGATGATTTGAGAAGATATGGGTATATCCACTTAATGAAACATAAGTCAGAAACGTTTGAAAAGTTCAAAGAATTTCAGAGTGAAGTGGAAAATCTTCGTAACAAGAAAATCAAGTTTCTACGATCTGATCGTGGAGGTGAATATTTGAGTTATGAGTTTGGACTTCATTTGAAACAATGCGGAATACATTCGCAACTAACGCCACCTGTAACACCACAACGTAATGGTGTGTCCGAACGTCGTAACCACACTTTATTAGATATGGTGCGATCTATGATGTCTCTCTCTGATTTACCGCTATCGTTTTGGGGTTATGCTTCAGAGACGGCTGCATTCACATTAAATAGGGCACCATCTAAATCCGTTAAGACGACACCTTATGAACTATGGTTTGGTAAGAAACCCAAGTTGTCGTTTCTTAAAGTTTGGGGCTGCGATGCTTATGTGAAAAAGCTTCAACCTGATAAGCTCGACCCCAAATCAGAGAAATGTGTCTTCATAGGATACCCAAAGGAGACTGTTGGGTACACCTTCTATCACAGATCTGAAGGCAATATATTCGTTGCTAAAAATGAATCCTTTCTAGAGAAGGAGTTTCTCTCGAAAGAAGTGAGTGGGAGGAAAATAGAACTTGACGAGGTAATTGTACCTTCTCCCTTATTGAAAAGTAGTTCATCACTGAAATCAGTTCCAGTGATTCCTACATCAGTAAGTGAGGAAACTAATGATGATGATCATGAAACTTCTGATCAAGTTACTATCAAACCTCATAGGTCAACCAGAGTAAGATCCGCACTAGAGTGGTACGGTAATCCTATTCCGGAGGTCATGTTACTTGACCATGACAAACCTACGAACTATGAGGACATGATGATGTGCCCAAATTCCACAAAATGGCTTGATACCATGAAATCTGAGATGGGATCCATGTATGAGAACAAAGTGTGGACTTTGGTTGACTTGCCCGATGATCAGCAGGCCATAGAGAATAAATGGATCTTCGAGAAGAAGACTAAAGCTGCCGGTAATGTTACTATCTACAAAGCTCGACTTGTTGCAAGAGGTTTCCGACATGTTCAAGGAGTTGACTACGATGAGACCTTCTCACCCTAGCAATGCTTAAGTCCGTCATAATCATGTTAGAAATTGCCACATTTTATGATTGTGAAATTTGGCAAATGGATGTGAAAACTGCATTCCTTAATGGATATCTTAAAGAAGAATTGTATATGATGCAACCAGAAGGTTTTGTCGGTCCAAAAGGTGCTAACAAAGTGTACAAGTTCCAGCGATCCATTTATGGACTGGTGCAAGCCTCTCGGAGTTGGAATATATGCTTTGATAGTGTGATCAAAGCATATGGTTTTATACAGACTTTTGGAGAAGCCTGTATTTACAAGAAAGTGAGTGGGAGCTCTGTAGCATTTTTGATATTATATGTAGATGGCATATTGTTGATCGGAAATGATACTGAATTTCTGAATAGCATAAAAGGATACTTGAATAAGAATGTTTCAATGAAAGACCTCAATGAAGCTGCTTATAGATTGGGCATCAAGATCGATAGAGATAGAACAAGATGCTTAATTGGACTCTCACAAAGCACATACCTTGATAAATTTTCGAAGAAGTTCAAAATGGATCAAGCAAAGAAATGGTTCTTGCCTGTGTTACAAGGTGTGAAGTTGAGTTAGACTCAATGCCCGACCACTACAGAAGATAGAGAGAAAATGAACGGTGTTCCCTATGCTTCAGCCATAGGCTCCATCATGTATGCAATGCTGTGTACCAAACCTGATGTGTGCCTTGCTATCAGTTTAGCGGGGAGGTACCAAAGTAATCCAGGAGTGGATCACTAGACAGCGGTCAAGAACATCCTGAAATACCTGAAAAGGACTAAGGATATGTGTCGGATTTCGGGCTCCGGCAAAACCCTTGAGGTTCGAACACTGGGGTGCGCTCAAAGATCTCTCCCCCTCTCTAGCTCGCACACTCCACGATCTCACGGCCTATCACGACGGACCAATAGAACACGAGACACAAGATTTATACTGGTTCGGGCCACCGTTGTGGTGTAATACCCTACTCGAGTGTGATGTGGTGGATTGCCTCTTGGGCTGAGGATGAATAGTTATAAGGGAAGAACAGCCTCCTGAGGAGAGGTGTTCTTGTGCTTGGTGAGCTTGAGTGGTTGGGGATGGTCTATCTAGATGAGATGAGCCTCAGATCAGAATCAGATCCCTCCCTACGGTGGTGGCTAGTCCTATATATAGAGGCCCGGGTCCTCTTCCCAAATATTGAGCGGGAAGGGATTCCACAACGACCAATTTGAAGGGGGACAACTAGTACAAGCTATCCTGACAAAAGTAGTCTTCGCCTGCCAAACGCTCTGGTGGTGACGCTGTCTTGGGCTCCACGGTGACCTCTGTCCTGCTGTCCTACTGGTATTGGTCTTGTAGCACCGATAAGGAAAACTTTGCCTGATGCCTCGGGACTCCTCGCCTGTGCTTGCCCCTTGAGCACCGAAGAGGAAACGAGGACACTGCACGCGCTTGCGCCCACCTGGCTCCAGTCGTCATGGCTTGCGTCACACAAACCTCGCGAGGTGTCCCTTGCCTTGATCTCTCTGCCCCTCGTGAGCCAGCCTGGTGAGGCCTCCCCTGAGGAGGTCTTGCGTCGTCCGCCTCGTGAGGCTCGGCCCCTCGCGAGGGTCTTGAGTGTTTGCTAGTGAAGATGGGCCATATAGGGCCGCTGGTGGAGCCACGCCTTGGGCCGCAGGCAGGCAAGTCTGGGGACCCCCGTTCCCAGAACACCAATAGTAGCCCCCGGGCCCAAGGCACACTCGGGCTTGGCTTCGAGGCGAAGCCAAAGGGGCAAGTGCGGAGCGCCGCAGGCCCAATAGCATGCGACCATGGTTGGCGCGTGGCGACTGATTGGACTTGGGAGTCTCTGCTTCCCCATGCTGCCTCGGCAACTGCCCGACATGACGAGTCCTTGCTACATGCAGAAAAGATCATTATTACCTTAGATCGTGGAGGCCGGCAGTTGGCCTCCCCTTGGCTATAAATGGGAAGAGGGGGCGACACCCCTATCATCCGTATCTTCCTTTGCTCCAACTGCTCCATCTTCTTCCTTGTCCCATCGCTTGCTGGATCGACCATGGTGCCGATACGGAGGTTCTCGGCCATGGAGAAGGGCAAAACTCCCCTCAACGAGCCCGAGCCAGTTCCGCCGAAGAAGAGGCTGTCCCATCGCCATGACATCGTCATGAGGCCAGAGGTGTCGCGGCCATGGTACGAGCGGCGACCTCTGGGGTATCCGTTGCCCTTGTACGCCCAAGCTGAGGGCTCCGGAGGGAGGAGCAACGAGCGCCGCCGCCCATGCCAGGGCCGTGATCAGCGCGCCACGGTGACGCACGCCGTCGCCCAGGGGTCCATGCCGCGGACTCCTCGCGCGAGTTCGTGCTGTGGGCGGCGATGGCTCCGAGCACTTGGATCCACTTCCCGCAGTTCTTCGCCGCTGAGATGCCGCCGAGAGGTCCCCTTGAGCTTTGGCTGCTGCACCCCGACTACGACGCACTGGCGACCGGAGCGGAGGTTGAAGCCGTCTCCTCCGAGAGGATCTTCATGACTCATGGCTGGGGCGAGGTCGCCCGAGTCTGCCGTGCGGAAGGCTCCCTTGCCATCCACTTCAGGTACGACATCGCCTCCATGCTATTCTTCAAGGTCTTTGACAAGGAAGGTCGCCGCTTGGAGTGCTTCCCTGAAGGGGGTCGCCAGGACAGTGCAGCGGCTGGCGTCGGGCCTGCCGCTGGCCTCGTCCGCAGCTCCTCCAGCGACAGCGGTGACTCCTGGTGGTCCAGCGACTCTCCTGAGCTCGTCCAGTCTCCAGAGACTAGTGATGACATCTACATGCCCCCGAGCTGTTGCCGAGCCCGGAGCAAGGCTGCAGCATCCGGCCACCGCCGTCACTGATCTGGATGGGGTTGGTGCTGGCCTCTAGAGGCCGAATGTTGATGATGGCGTCGGCGACGTTCAGCGCGTGTAGAGAGAGCCCCTAGGACTCCCTTCTTTTTGTTCCCTACGAGGAATCAAGACAGACCCCGTGGGGGCGTGTAAAGGATCCGTAATGTCTTTTGTTGATATTATATTTTTCATGATAATTTGCGAACGCAGGTCCTGCTAAGGCTTGGTCTCCGCTTTCCAATCCCGCGGCAGCTTGGTGCTCTATGCTGACAGGTACCGGTCCCAAGGCAGGCTGCAGCCGTCGCTGGTTTGTCAGGTCGCGATGTCGTGGTCAAGGCCAGGAGGTGAGCAGCCCGACGTCCAGTAAGAGCTCCTGAGGCGCGATGCTCAAGAGGTCTCCTTTAGCGCGCAAGTAGCTACCTGAGGATGAGAAAGGGAGGCGATGTTGCCGCAGCAGGGCAGCAAAGAGTGAGGGCCTTATGCCATAGTGCTGGGTTGATCCAGGTGTGAGACTTATCTTGGCACTCCGGAGCTGGTTCCCCGTGTTGCACCAGACTTGCGCGTCGGCCGCTGTTGGGTGGCTAGGTTAGGCCCGTGCGAGCCTCCCCCTCTTCTCCATGCCCTTGTGGGTGCTCTATGTCCTCAGGTCCTGGCCCTCGAGCGAGCTCAGCCGCCGCTAGTATGTCAGGTCGCGATGTCATGGTCAAGGCCCGGGGTGAGGGCTGGAGAGCCAGTAAGAGTTCCTGATTCACGATGCTCAGGAGCCCCCATTTTAACGTGCAAGCGAATTGCATGGGAGAGAAGAGAGAGAGTCCGCGGGACCACCCGCTATACTCCTTGGGAAGTTCCTACAAGTCAGCGCGAGGAAGGGCATAAATCGCCATGGTAATTGCTGGTCCGTCACTGGTACGTGGGAGGGGGATCCCTACTGCGGAGAGCCCCCGGGGCATGTACAGCCCCGCCCTGGCATGTGGCTTGCACAGTAGGGCTTGACGAGGTGTGTCTGGGCACTCGTGAGCTAGCGCGGGACTCACGAGGCCCTACCTCAAGGCGGGTTGCGCCTGGTCTTGGTTCTTAATGGCTGAGGTGTTCCAGCGAGATGGTTAGACAACCTGCGCCGAACGAATTTCCTGAAGTTCTCGTACGAGAAGGCCAAGCACCAATGACCCCAGGAGGTGACTTGAAAGGGGTCGGCCTGCCAGACAGAGCTCAGCCATTGAATTTATCGATGCTGCAGGGACGGGCCCGAGCACAGACGTCGTGCCTAGCCTTCTTATACGAAGGATCCTGAAGAAAGACGGTTGGTGCGCGGCTCCCATGGTGGGTGACAATCAAGTAGGTGATGACCATAGATAGATTATGCATGAAGAGCGAACTAGCTTAGGTAAATGCAAGGACGATACATGCCGCTAGGTTGGACCCGAGCGTCCTGGGGATGATGCAGCCCGAGGAGCACCCCCAGCAAGGTGAACTAAAGATGCAAGCAGATACATGCCGCAAGGACGGACCCACGTGGCCTGGGAATGATGCCACCCAGGGGGTGCTCCCAGCTGAATGAACTTGGAAAATGTCACCTGGTTTGGTTGCCGAAGAAGTGTTGGGGTAGCTGAAGACATGTAGCAAAGAAGTCACTCCCCACGAGCCTCGGGACCCAGAGCCTTGGGAGGCCCTGGAGGTTTGGGTGGTCTCCTGAGGACCATCTCTATCTCTTCCAGGATTGCATAATGCCTGGCCTCCTGACTCGCGAGGATGCTCCGCAGGTTGCGCTGGAAGGTGGCTGCTACGCTCGGCAGGCCGAATGGCATGCGAACGTAGCTGTGAGGTGGACCCTCACACCGTCCAGCATGCGAAGGCCAGAAGCGCTCCTGAGATGCGGCCCTGTTGAGTGATACGTCTCCAACGTATCTATAATTTTTTATTGCTCCATGCTATATTATCTACTGTTTTGGACTATATTGGGCTTTATTTTCCACTATTATATTATTTTCGGGACTAACCTATTAACCGGAGGCCCAACCCAGAATTGCTGTTTTTTGCCTATTTCAGTGTTTCGGATAAACAGAATATCAAACGGAGTCCAAACGGAATAAAATCTTTGGAAACGTGATTTTCTCAACGAACGTGATCCAGGAGACTTGGACCCTACTGCAAGGGATCAAAGAGGAGGTCACGAGGGTGGGGGCGCCCCCCTAGGGCACGCCCCTGCCTCGTGGGCCCCTCGGTGCTCCACCGACGTACTCCTTCCTCCTATATATACACACGTAACCCCAAACGATCAGAACAGGAGCCAAAAACCTAATTCCACCGCCGCAACTTTTTGTATCCACGAGATCCCATCTTGGGGCCTGTTCCAGAGCTCCGCCGGAAGAGGGCCATCATCACGGAGGGCTTCTACATCATCCTAGCCCCTCCGATGAAGTGTGAGTAGTTTACTTCAGACCAGTGGGTCCATAGTTAGTAGCTAGATGGCTTCTTCTCTCTCTTTGAATCTCAATACAAAGTTCTCCCCCTCTATTGTGGAGATCTAATCGATGTAATCTTCTTTTTGCGGTGTGTTTGTTGAGACTGATGAATTGTGGGTTTATGATCAAGTCTATCTATGAATAATATTTGAATCTTCTCTGAATTCTTTTATGTATGATTGGTTATCTTTGCAAGTCTCTTCGAATTATCCGTTTGGTTTGGCCAACTAGATTGGTAGTTCTTGCCATGGGAGAAGTGCTTAGCTTTGGGTTCGATCTTGCGGTGTCCTTACCCAGTGACAGAAGGGGCAGCAAGGCACGTATTGTATTGTTGCCATCGAGGATAAACAGATGGGGTTTATTTCATTTTGCATGAATTTATCTCTCTACGTCATGTCATCTTGCTTAAAGCATTACTCTATTTTTAACTTAATACTCTAGATGCATGCTGGATAGCAGTCGATGAGTGGATTAATAGTCGTAGATGCAGAATCGTTTCGATCTACTTGTCACGGACGTGATGCCTATATACATGGTCATGCCTAGATATTCTCATAATTATGCTCAATTCTATCAATTGCTCAATAGTAATTTGTTCACCCACTGTAGAATACTTATGCTCTTGAGAGAAGCCACTAGTGAAACCTATGGCCCCCGGGTCTATTCTCGTCATATCAATCTCCATCATTTTAATATTGTTTTGCTTTTTTACTTTTCCTTTACTTTTTATTTTGCATCTTTATATCAAAAATACCAAAAATATTCTATCTATCAGATCTCACTCTCGTAAAGTGACCGTGAAGGGCTTGACAACCCCTAATCGCATTGGTTGCGAGTAGCTATCGCTTTGTGCAGGTACGGGGGACCTGAGCATGGGCTCCTACTAGATTGATACCTTGGTTCTCAAAAACTGAGGGAAATACTTACGCTACTCTGCGGCATCATCCCTTCCTCTTTGGGGAAAACCAACGCAAGCTCAAGACGTAGCAAGAAGGATTTCTGGCGCCGTTGCCGGGGAGTCTACGCAAAAAGTCAATATACCAAGTACCCATCACAATCCCTATCTCTCGCATTACATTATTTGCCATTTGCCTCTCGTTTTCCTCTCCCCCCAATTCACCCTTGCCGTTTTATTTGCCCTCTCTCTCTATCCTCCCTCTCTATTTGCCTTTTTGTTTGCTCGTGTGCTAGTTTGTTTGCTTGTCGTCATGGCTAGTCTCGTATCTTCTCCATTGTCTCCTGGGAGTGAAGTTCTAAATTTTAAAAAAGGGAGGGAGAAAATCTAAAAGATGCCTGGTATAGCATTTGCAATGCTCAAAATAGATCTACAAGGAAGCAATCTACCTTAGTTCTTCTCCAAAATTTTTATGCTGGTATTAATCCTTGGAATAGATATATCCTCGATACCATTACCGGAGGGAACTTCTTGGGTAGCCATACTTTTGATTCTTATAATGCTATGTTAGATTTATTTGGCTCACCACCTCTTTTGGTTAATGGAACCATGTTAACTTTGGAGCATGTTATGCAAAGACTTGAAATTATTGAAAATAAAGTTGCCAATATTGAATCAATTGAAAACCTAGATAAAAAGATCCACAATCAAATCACTCAATATGGATCTAAGGTAGGAATGACTTTGAAAAATATTAAGGAAAAGGAACCCATAGTTAATGAGAAGATGAACTTAGATTCTACTAGAATTGATAAACTTGAGGGTATTATTACAAATTTGGAAACCACTTTTTCTTCCGTAAAGAATACTCCTAGTCCTCCTACTAAAATTGCCAAGCTTATGTATGTCCCTAAAAATAAGGGTGAATCATCTAGTAAGGAAACTGCGGATCTTAAATCTATAAGTATTCATCCCAATATTCTTGCTATCATTAAGGAACCATTTATTGCAAATGAATTTTTCAATCTTGTGCCTTAAAGTTTATAATTAATAAAAAGAAAGAAATTCCTAAAGATGGTAGATGCCTAATTGAAGAATTGCCTACCAAAGATGGCAATACCTAGATCTATCCTTGCTTGTTATGCCTAGCTAGGGGCATTAAACGATAGCGCTTGTTGGGAGGCAACCCAATTTTATTTTTATTCCTTGCTTTTTGCTCCTGTTTAGTAATAAACAAATTATTTAGCCTCTGCTTTGATTGTTATTTTTGTGTTTAATTAGTGTTTGTGCCAAGTAGAACCGTTGGGAAGACTTGGGGAAAGTCTTGTTGAACTTGCTGTAAAAAACAGAAACTTTAGCGCTCATGAGAACTGCTGTAATTTTTATTTGAAGAGTGATATTTAGTTAATTATTTTTGCAGATGATTAATAGATAAATTACTCACGTCCAGAAGTTTATTTTAGAATTTTTGGGGTTCCAGATCTTGCGCTAGCTACAGATTACTACATACTGTTCTGTTTTTGACAGATTCTGTTTTTCATGTGTTGTTTGCTTATTTTGATGAATCTATGGCTAGTAAAATAGTTTATAATCCATAGAGAAGTTGGAATACAGTAGGTTTAACACCAATATAAATAAATAATGAGTTAATTACAGTACCTTGAAGTGGTCTTTTGTTTTCTTTCGCTAACGGAGCTCACGAGTTTTCTATTTTGAGTTTTGTGTTGTGAAGTTTTCAAGTTTTGGGTAAGAATTTGATGGATTATGGAACAAGGAGTGGCAAGAGCCTAAGCTTGGGGATGCCCATGGCACCCCCAAGATAATCCAAGGACACCAAAAAGTCAAAGCTTGGGGATGCCCTGGAAGGCATCCCCTCTTTTCGTCCACTTCCATCGGTAATTTACTTGGAGCTATATTTTTATTCACCAGCATGATATGTGTTTTTCTTGGAGCGTCTTGTATTATTTGTGTATTTTTTTGTTAGTATGCCACAATCATCCTTGTTGTACACAACTTTTGAGAGAGCCATACATGAATTAAAATTTGATAGAATACTCTATGTGCTTCACTTATATCCTTTGAGCTAGATAATTTTGCTCTATGTGCTTCACTTATATCTTTTGAGCTAGGTAATTTTGCTCTATGTGATTCACTTATATCCTTTCAGCTAGATAAATTTTCTCTATGTGCTTCACTTATATCCTTTGAGCTAGATAATTTTGCTCTATGTGCTTCACTTATATCTTTTGAGCGTTATAATTTTGCTCTATGTGCTTCACTTAGATATTTTAGAGCATGGTGGTGGATTTGTTTTAAAGAAACTATTGATCTCTCATGCTTCACTTAAATTAATTTGAGAGTCTCTTAATAGCATGGTAATTTGCCTAATAATAATATGCTTGGTATTCAAGATTTGTGAAACTTTCTTTTGAGTGTGTTGAATACTAAGAAAAGATTGAAGCATGATAATTGTTTTGAGATATGGAGGTGATAATATTAAAGTCATGCTAGTTGAGTAGTTGTGAATTTAAAGAATACTTGTGTTGAAGTTTGTGATTCCCATAGCATGCACGTATGGTGATCCATTATGTGATGAAGTCGGAGCATGATTTATTTATTGATTGTCTTCCTTATGAGTAGCGGTCGGGGACGAGCGATGGTCTTTTCCTACCAATCTATAACCCTAGGAGCATGCGCGTAGTACTTTGCTTTGATAACTTCTAGATTTTTGCAATAAGTATATGAGTTCTTTATTACTAATGTTGAGTCCATGGATCATACGCACTCTCACCCTTCCACCCTTGCTAGCCTCTCTAATACCGCGCACCTTTCACCGGTATCATACACCTACCATATACCTTCCTCAAAACAGCCACCATACCTACCTATTATGGCATTTCCATAGCCATTCTGAGATATATTGCCATGCAACTTTCCACCATCTAGTTCATCATGACACATCCATCATTGTCATATTGCTTAGCATGATCATGTAGTTGACATAGTATTTGTGGCAAAGCCACAGTTCATAATTCTTTCATACTTGTCAGTCTTGATTCATTACATATCCCGGTACACCGCCGGACGCATTCATATAGAGTCATACTTTGTTTTAGTATCGAGTTGTAATCATTGAGTTGTAAATAAATAGAAGTGTGATGATCATCATTCAATAGAGCATTGTCCCAAGAAAAGAGAAAGGCCAAAGAAAAAAAGAAGGCCCAATAAATAAATAAAAAGGGGCAATGCTACTATCCTTTTTTTCACACTTGTGCTTCAAAGTAGCACCATGATATAGCGAGTCTCATATATTGTGCTTCAAAGTAGCACCATGTTCTTCATATAGAGAGTCTCATATGTTGTCACTTTCATATACTAGTGGGAATTTTACATTATAAAACTTGGCTTGTATATTCCAATGATGGGCTTCCTCAAGTTGCCCTAGGTCTTCGTGAGCAAGCAAGTTGGATGCACACCCACTAGTTTCTTTTGTTGAGCTTTCATACATTTATAGCTCTAGTGCATCTGTTGCATGGAAATCCCTACTCACTCACATTGATATCTATTGATGGGCATCTCCATAGCCCGTTGATACGCCTAGTTGATGTGAGACCATCTTCTCCTTTTTGTCTTCTCCACAACCACCATTCTATTCCACCTATAGTGCTATATCCATGGCTCACGCTCATGTATTGCGTGAAGATTGAAAAAGATTTGAAAAAGTTAGAGTATGAAACAATTGCCTAGCTTGTCATCGGGGTTGTGCATGATTTAAATACTTTGTGTGGGGAAGATAGAGCATAGCCAGACTATATGATTTTGTAGGGATGACTTTCTTTGGCCATGTTATTTTGAGAAGACATAATTTCTTTGTTAGTATGCTTGAAGTATTATTATTTTCTATGTCAATATAAACTTTTGTCTTGAATCTTTCTAATCTGAATATTCATACCAAAATTAAGAAGATTTGCATTGAAATTATGCCAAGTAGCACTCCGCATCAAAAATTCTCTTTTTATCATTTACCTACTCGAGGACGAGCAGGAATTAAGCTTGGGGATGCCTGATACATCTCCAACGTATCTATAATTTTTGATTGCTCCATGCTATATTATCTACTGTTTTGGACTATATTGGGCTTTATTTTCCACTTTTATATTATTTTTGGGACTAACCTATTAACCGGAGGCCCAGCCCAGAATTGTTGTTTTTTGCCTATTTCAGTGTTTTGGATAAACAGAATATCAAAAGGAGTCCAAACGGAATAAAATCTTCGGAAACGTGATTTTCTCAACGAACATGATCCAGGAGACTTGGCCCCTACTGCAAGGGATCAAAGAGGAGGTCACGAGGGTGGAGGGCGCCCCCCTAGGGCGCGCCCCCTGCCTCGTGAGCCCCTCGGTGCTCCACCGACGTACTCCTTCCTCCTATATATACACACGTAACCCCAAACGATCAGAACATGAGCCAAAAACCTAATTCCACCGCCGCAACTTTCTGTATCCACGAGATCCCATCTTGGGGCCTGTTCCGGAGCTCCGCCGGAAGAGGGCCGTCATCACGGAGGGCTTCTTCATCATCCTAGCCCCTCCGATGAAGTGTGAGTAGTTTACTTCAGACCTTCGGGTCCATAGTTAGTAGCTAGATGGCTTCTTCTCTCTCTTTGAATCTCAATAGAAAGTTCTCCCCCTCTCTTGTGGATATCTATTCGATGTAATCTTCTTTTTGCAGTGTGTTTGTTGAGACCGATGAATTGTGGGTTTATGATCAAGTCTATCTATGAATAATACTTGAATCTTCTCTGAATTCTTTTATGTGTGATTGGTTATCTTTGGAAGTCTCTTCGAATTATCTGTTTGGTTTGGCCAACTAGATTGGCAGTTCTTGCCATGGGAGAAGTGCTTAGCTTTGCGTTCGATCTTGTGGTGTCCTTACCCAGTGACAGAAGGGGCAGCAAGGTACGTATTGTATCATTGCCATCGAGGATAACAAGATGGGGTTTATTTCATATTGCATGAATTTATCTCTGTACATCATGTCATCTTGCTTAAAGCGTTACTCTGTTTTTAAATTAATACTCTAGATGCATGCTGGATAGCGGTCGATGAGTGGAGTAATAGTAGTAGATGCAGAATCGTTTCGATCTACTTGTCACGGACGTGATGCCTATATACATGATCATGCCTAGATATTCTCATAATTATGCTCAATTCTATCAATTGCTCAACAGTAATTTGTTCACCCACCATAGAATACTTATGCTCTTGAGAGAAGCTAGTAGTGAAACCTATGGCCCCCGGGTCTATTCTCATCTTATCAATCTCCATCACTTTAATATTGTTTTTCTTTTTACTTTGCCTTTACTTTTTATTTTGCATATTTATATCAAAAATACCGAAAATATTCTATCTATGAGATCTCAGTCTCGTAAGTGATCGTGAAGGGCTTGACAATCCCTAATCGCGTTGGTTGCGAGTAGCTATCACTTTGTGAAGGTACGAGGGACTTGAGCGTGGGCTCCTACTGGATTGATACCTTGGTTCTCAAAAACTAAGGGAAATACTTACGCTACTCTGCTGCATCATCCCTTCCTCTTTGGGGAAATCCAACGCAAGCTCAAGACGTAGCATTGAGCCCTGGGATGTCGACGCAGACGCGCAGCTCACCACCCTCGCCTGGGTTGGGAGCAGCACCAGGTGGGCGGCTGTCGCCGCGTATTGCTCTTCCTTCCTGAAGCTCCTGAGTGGTCTTGGTGACTTGGACATTGCTGATGACGGGTGAAAAAAGCATCGGGAGGACACCAACGGTTGCCACGCATTTGAGCTGGTCCGCTGAGCTAAAGGTGATGGCGTACTTGGACCATCTGAGCGGGCGCGTGGCCTCGAGCTTGGGGAGGGCTGCATTCACTTCGCGAGAGAACTACTTGAAGATACGCTGGGAAGCCGGGGCCTGAGCGCCACCCAAGATGAAGGCGATGGTGCTTGGCTCCTGGAAGGCCCCAGCCCCTTCGTCCTGTTGATGGTCATCGTTCCTCCTTGGCGGCAGCAGCGGAGGGAGACCAGGGTTGCCCTAAGGACTGTCGTCACGAGGCTGGTCCCTCCAGGCACCCTCACGAGGCTGGTCCTACCAACGATCCTCACAAGGCTGGTCGCGCCACTCCTGGCGAGGGCCGTGGTCCTCCCAATGTCCTCCGCCTCTTCCACCTCCTTGGCCATAGCCCCGGTCGTTGCGCTCGGGGCGTCGACCGAAGCGTCCATCTCGAATGGCCCTGAGCTCTTTACAATCGTTCATGTTGTGGGTGCGCACGTTGTGGAAGGCGCAGAAAGTACGGCTGCCCTTGGACGACTCGGGAAGATCTCGTCCGTGCTTGGTGTCTGGTTCTGCTGCAAATATGGCCACCCTTTGCGCTTCATGTCCTTGACCTTGGTCTTCTTCTCCTCTTGATCCGCAGCATGGAGCTCGAGGAGGGAGAGATGCCCCTCCTCAGCTCTTGCACACTTGGTTGCTATGTTGAACAGCTCCAAAGTCATGCACAACTCCTCATGGATGGCGAGATCCTCCTTCATCTTGATGTCGCGGACGCCGTCAAAAAACGTTGAGATGATGGCCTCGTCCGTCACCTTGGGGATCTTGATACGCGCGCTGTTGAGGCGCTGGATGTACTTCTGCAGGGTTTCTCCCAGTTGTTGCTTGATGCGGCGCAAGTCACCCGCGAATGGGGGGCCGTCGCGAGAGCCTTGGAAGATGGCAATGAAGTGGTCGCGCATCTCATCCCAGGAGGAGATCGAGCCTAGGGGCAGGTTCATGAGCCATGAGCGAGCGCCATCCTTGAGAGCCATGGGAAACCAGTTCGCCATGACCTTTTCGTCACCGTTGGCCGGCTCGATGCTCAGCTCGTAGAGCTGCAAGAACTCCACAGGGCCGGGGGTGCCGTCATAGCAAGGAGGCAGATCTGGCTTGAACTTGCCCGGCCAGATGATGCTACGCAGCTCGGGAGTGAAGGCGCGGCAGCCTGCCGTGGCCACCGGGGCCCGTCGTGGTGGCGGAGCTTGATCTTGGCGTCCTTGCGCCGCCACAGCAAGTGGCGCATGGCCCTGTCGTGGCAAGCAATCTTGACATGGCGATGCTGGGAGCAGTGGAGCATTTTCTTGCAGATGAGGAATTTCTTGGCAGCTTCTTTCTTTGTGCGCGGGCACACGGCGCAACGGGTCACGCCGCGGGACTGCACATCTTGGAGAGAGGGTGTTGTCTAGATGTGGTGGAGGTGGAGGTGCTTCCTGAGCCGCACGCCTTTGCGCGAGGGCGCCATCTTGGTGATGAGGGGGCAGAGGCGCTCCGTGAGCCACATCGCCCGCAGCCGAGGGAGGGAGAGGCGGCGAGAGGGATGGTGTAGGAGAGCCCCCCACAGCGCTGACGATCTCGGTAATGCGGTCCAACCAGTCCTTGTAGAGGTCATCGATTGGGCGGTAGCGTAGGAGCTCGCGCGCCATGAGCAGCGTGGCCTGTGTGTCCATGGGGGTGCGGCGAGCATGAGACGATGAGCCGGCCGGAGTCAGCGACGGGGTGGCGGTGCGGCCGTCATGGCGCACGGAGGGGTGCAGCAAAGAGGCTTGCTACTCGTTTGCCGCCGGGCCGGTGGCGGTGTTGGCGGAGGGTGACGGAGAACGACGGGCAGGTCCGTCTACATGGGTTGTCTGAGCGACACGGGTGGCGAGAGCGGCCCGGCGCTCAGCGCCGACCTGGTGAGCGTCGGCCATGAACTTGGTGGAGTAGTTGAGCGCGGATTGACGAAGAGGAAAGCTTAAGTGCACCCCTACCTGGCGTGCCAAATGTCGGATTTCGGGCTCCGGCAAAACCCTTGAGGTTCAAACACTGGGGTGCGCTCAAAGATCTCTCCCCCTCTCTAGCTCGTACACTCCACGATCTCACGACCTATCATGACGGACCCGAAGAACACGAGACACAAGATTTATATTGGTTTGTGCCACCGTTGTGGTGTAATACCCTACTTTAGTGTGGTGTGCTGGATTGCCTCTTGGGCTGAGGATGAACAGTAACAAGGGAAGAATAGCCTCCTGAGGAGAGGTGTTCTTGTTCTTGGTGAGCTTGAGTGGTTGGGATGGTCTCTCTAGATGAGATGAGCCTCAGATCAAAATCAGAACCCTCCCTACAGTGGTGGCTAGTCCTATATATAGAGGCCCGGGTCCTCTTCCCAAATATTGAGCGGGAAGGGATCCCACAACGGCCAATTTGAAAGGGACAGCTAGTACAAGCTATCCTGACAAAAGTAGTCTTCGCCTGCCAAAGGCTCTGGTGGTGACGCCGTCTTGGGATCCACGGTGACCTCCGTCCTGCTGTCCCGCCGGTCTTGGTCTTGTTGCACCGATATGAAAACCTTTGCCTGATGCCTCGGGACTCCTCGCATGTGCTTGCCACTTTAGCACCGAAGAGGAAATGAGGACACTGCGCGCGCTGGCGCTCGCCTGGCGCCAGTCATCATGGCTTGCGTCACACAAACCTCGCGAGGTGTCCCTTGCCTTGATCTCTCCGCCCCTCGCAAGCCAGCCTGGTGAGGCCGCCCCTGAGGAGGTCTTGCATCATCCGCCTCACGAGGCTCGGCACCTCGCGAGGGTCTTGAGTGTTTGATGCTGAAGATGGGCCGTACAGGGCTGCTGGTGGAGCCACGCCGCGGGCCGCAGGCAGGCAAGTATGGGGACCCAGTTCCCAGGACACCGACAATATGTTTCTCGTATATGGAGGTGATAAAGAGTTCGCCGTAAACGGTTACGTTGATGCAAGCTTGGACACTGATCCGGATGACTCTAAGTCACAAACTGGATACGTGTTTTAATTAAATGGTGGAGCTGTCAGTTGGTTCATTTCCAAGCAGAGCGCCGTGGCGGGATCCACGTGTGAAGCGGAATACATAGCTGCTTCAAAAGCAGCAAATGAAGGAGTCTGGATGAAGGAGTTCATATCCGATCTAGGTGTCTTACCTAGTGCATCAGGTCCAATGAAAATCTTTTGTGACAATATTGGTGCAATTTCCTTGGCAAAGGAATCCAGATTTCACAAGAGAACTAAGCACATCAAGAGACACTTCAATAACATCCGCGATCAAGTTAGGGAGGGAGACATAGAGATTTTCAAGATACATACGGGTCTGAATATTGCAGACCCGTTGACTAAGCCTCTCTCACGAGCAAAACATGATGAGCACCAAGACTCCATGGGTGTTAGAATCATTACAATGTAATCTAGATTATTGACTCTAGTGTAAGTGGGAGACTGAAGGAAATATGCCCGAGAGGCAATAATAAAGTTGTTATTTATATTTCCTTATATCATGACAAATGTTTATTATTCATGCTAGAATTGTATTAACCAGAAACTTAGTACATGTGTGAATACATAGACAAACAGAATGTCACTAGTATGCCTCTACTTGACTAGCTCATTGAATCAATGATGGTTATGTTTCCTAACCATAGACATGAGTTGTCATTTGATTAACGGGATCACATCATTAGAGAATGATGTGATTGACTTGACCCATCTGTTATCTTAACACGATGATCGTTTAGTTTGTTGCTATTGCTTTCTCCATAACTTATACATGTTCCTATGACTATGAGATCATCCAACTCCCGAATACCGGAGGAACACGTTGTGTGCTACCAAACGTCGCAACATAACTGGGTGATTATAAAGGTGCTCTACAGGTGTCTCCGATGGTGTTTGTTGAGTTGGCATAGATCGAGATTAGGATTTGTCACTCCAATTGTCGGAGAGGTATCTTTCGGCCCTCTCGGTGTCGGCGTCCTGGGAACAGTGGTCCTCAGATCAGCATGCATGCGGACCACGGCGCGGCTACACCAGCAGGCTGCACGGCCCGTCTTCATCAACACGGCATCCAAGACCCTCGCGAGGGGCCAAGCCTCGCGAGGCGGACGACACGAGACCCCCTCTGGAGTGGCCTAGTCGGGCAGGCTCACGGGGAGGGGAGATATCAAGGCGAGGCAAACCTCACAAGGCTCTCGTGACGTGAGCGATGACAATCGACACTAGGCGGGCGCCAGCGCGCACAGCGTCCTTGCTTCCTCTTTGGTGCGAAAGAGGCCAGCACAGGCAAGGAATACCAAGGCATCAGGCAAAGGTTGCCATATCAGTGCAACAAGACCAAGACCAGAAGGACGGCAAGACGGAGGTCATCGTGGAGCCAAAGACGGCGTCACCACCAGAGCCTTTTGCAGGTGGAGACCACCTTTGTCAGGATGGCGTGTACTAGTTGTCCCCCTTTAAATTTGCGCATCGTTGTTGGCTCCCTTCCCGCTCAATATTTGGGAAGAGGACCAGGGCCTATAGAAGTAGAGCTAGCCACCACCACGCAGGGGGGACGACAGACGAGAACAAGGGACGAGAGCAGAAGGACGGAGAGAGACCACTCTCACCCACACAAGTTAGCCAAGCACAAGAACACCACAACCTGAGGAGGCTGTTCTTCCCGTTGTATTGTTCATCATCAGCCCAAGAGGCAATCCACCACCACTACACTAGAGTAGGGTATTACACCACAACGGTGGCCCGAACCAGTATAAATCTTGTATCTTTCTGTGTTGCGAGTTCGTCGAGTTCGTTCGTGAGATCTTAGTGAGCTAGGGCATAGATCGGTGGGAGGAAAAGACTTCGTGCGCACCCTAGTATTCGAACCTTAAGGGTTTGCCGGAACCCCACATCTAACATTTGGTACACCGGGTAGGGGTCCGCCGGAGTTTCTTCAACGCCAATCGACTTGCAAATGCTCCGCGGCCGTGATGCCCGACGACCCAAGACCTGACTCCGACTGCTAGGCAGCCTAGCCACCCCGGTCGGCGCTGCCCGCCTATGAAGACCTCAACCCCACGCTCCAGGCGGCACGAGTGCCGTCCAATCCTGTAGGGCGCAGGCGACACGGCCAGTCATTGTCTACCCTCACTCCACGGCAGGTGCGAGCCGCTGCCAGAGCAGCAAGCCATGCCGCGGCGATGGCGCCGCACGCACGGCGGGAATAGGCAAACACACGGGCAGCACTCACCGTGGCAAAGGGACCTGCTGCGGTTCCGGCTGATGGAAAGCAGCCAGGACGCACTGCTGAAACGCGTTGCCGAGCTGCTGGACGCGGCGGCCTCGGGAGCCCCGCCCTTCTGCCATCAGCTCCCTCCTCAGGCCACTGTGGGGATTCATGGCAGACCATGCTGCGACCACGCGCCATCAGGTGCGCCAGGGGGCTTCGTCAACACCAGCATGGCCAGCGGCACCTGGGGCTCTGCCGCCCCCATACCGCCCGCAACAAGAATGAGCACAAGCATCGCCTTCCATGGCCTAAATGGGACGCCATGCTATCACCCCCCGGACGTCACGCTGGGTCGGGCGACATGGAGTGTGGGGCATCACGGCGAGGTGTTCGGGGTAACAGCCCCGGAAGCCTACATGCCCCGCATGACGGACCAGGAGTACACACTGGAGGACGACCCTGACTCGTTCGTTGGAGAAGATTGGGAAGAAGGGACGTTTGGAGTCGAAGCCTTCCAGGGGCTGCCGGGGAACGACCACGACCGCGTGTGCGACGACCACTACAGGGTACCCCTAATCCCTCAGGAGCAAGCTTATGCTAACCATGAGTCGCAAGAGGAACAGATCACTACAACAGCCGGCGGCCCCTGCTAGATGGCCTCCCTGACGGCGGGAGGATCGCGCTGGGGGCAGTAGGAGAGGGGTCGGTAGCCAGGCCCCTCCCCAAGGCGCGCGAAGCCAGGGGACACCTGGAGGTAGGCCCTCTGCCTGGGAGGCTTCGACGACCCTTCCCCCGGCAGAGGACCTGTTGTGGCCGAGGGAACCGCTGGCGTCCCCTTTCCCTCTTTTGTGTCGTCCTGGTGACCGGTCGGCTCAAAGGAGGTCAAGGGTAGTGCAAGGCGGGGCCCTCGTCTAGCGATATGAAGCAAGGCCGTACCTATGAAGAAGGCCCAGTGCCTGTGAAGCTCGCTGCTCGTGACACTCTCACATAATAATGAGTTGGGGCTGTACATGCCCCCGAGTCTCAGGAGCACTGGCCTCAGGCCCTGGGGCTCCCTCCCACGCCTATTGGCAGCACTTAGCTCCGCACTGGTGAGAAGACTTGAAGACCGGAAGACTAGACTAGGTGCCGGACGCGGCCTTTTGCTTTGGATGTCTCTTTCTGTGGCTTTGCTTTCTGGATCTGGATTTAAGTTGAAGCCGAATTTTTATCGACGCGCGCGGGGGGTGCCTTTTCTCGTTCGAGCCATTTCTTGCCTTATGGATCTCGTTTGGTTTGGGACTCATGTCCATCACCTTTCCCTCGCAAGCTCCTCACGAGCTGGACCGCACGAAGTGCACGCTTGTCAAGCATGCGCCAGCACTGCGGGTGGCACTCGCCTCTTGTGGGGCCCCCCTCAGACGGGGCGATAAGCTCCGCGGGATTCTCAGAAACTCGTTGCTTCATGACCCTGCCTGAAGCTGGCGCTGACTTAGGTAAACCACGATGGAAAGCTCGTCCCTGGCTCCACGAGTTCACGAGGACACCTACCCACCTCCCATAGGAAATTAAAAACTACAATTTGCTTACATGAGGGGCTCCCACTCTCAAAATGCTCTTACAAGTCTTCCAAGGGCCACGCCCGTGTTTTGCGTGTTGGGTGAAACGACAGGAGAACATGGGATCAGCCAGAAATATCACTCGCTACATCACCCGCGGACGCGTCACTCGCGTCGTCATCGTCTTCGTCGGTATCGTCGCCGCTGTCAGCCACGCCCCCATCACCGTCGTCGACCACGTCGCCTTCGTCTGCGACGACCACCACCGCGTCATCCTCCAAGGTGAAGGCCCTGACCAACGCATCCACATTGTCCTCTACCCAACATGCCAGGTCGCCCCGGACAGCCGTGGGTACGGGAGCAATGGCGGCGTCGAAATCGAAGCTGGGGTCGACATTCAGAAGGTGGCTGAAGACACGGGAGAAAGCGCGCTCAAGCAGGCCACGACCCCTTTCCTCCACAAGCTGGCGAGCTCTAGTAGATCGAGCCTCTAGGTGCGTCACCACCTTGGTAAAGACGGTCAGGTGGCTGGCATACTCATTTGAGTGAGGGGCCGGAGCATTCTCGTCACAGATGTAACCCAGGGTAGTGTTGGCCCTGTTTCGGAGGTTTTGAAGCATAGGAGCATGCTCGCGCTCCAGCGTCCGGCGCTGGAGCACTTCCTCCCTGTTTCGTCGTGCGACGGCCTTGGCATCATCAACTCGGTTCCGGAGAGAAAGCAGCTCGACGCGGGCGGAGGCCAAGTCCGCCTGCGCCATAACCAGGGCGGCGACCGTGGCCTCCGCGCGCCTCTCGTCCTCATCCAACCTGGGCCTGAGGGCGGCGGCCCTGCCCGCATCCTCCACACCTGCAAGCTTCAGCTTCAAGTCATACCTACCCTCTAGATCTGCGTGAACCTCGGCCACCTGGTGATTGATCTCCTTCTCGACTCCAGCCTCGCGGGCCCCGATGGCATCTTCTGCTTGAGCAACTTGATGCTCCCTCATCTCCAGTTTCTCGAGCTCGAGGCTGTGCTCCACGGCTTCCAGGGCCAGCGCCTCCTCGCGCTTCCGGACCTCCTCTTCCTCCGCGGGCGCCCTCCTCAGCGATGCAAGAGCGGCCCCACGCACCTCCACCTGCTGCTCAAGGGACGCGCTCCAGGCCTAGAGCCCCCGCGCGTGCTCCTCCGCAGCCTCGTGACGGCAGTCAGCCTCTCGAGCCTCTTCCAAGACTCGCGAGCGGGCTTCATGGGCGATCTTGAGGGACGCCTCAGCCTTCGCATTCTCGAGGTCGCGCTGATAGCGACCGAGGTTGATGGCCACCCTCAGCTTGTGCTGCTCCTCCACCAGCCAAAGACCTTCAGCCTCAAGACGTGAGTCGACATCAGCGAGCTCTTCACCGAGGCGGCTCATCGTGCCCATCGCCTCCTGGAAGAGCTCATGGCGAACTACGCTCCGCCCACGCTCGAGCTCGAACACTCGACCCGCCTCATCCTCCACCTCGGAGGCCGCGGGCAGAGCGCCAAGTGGCATGCTAACTCCCGGCAGGGGGCTGGTGGCTGACACCGTGCCTGATGCCAGCCCGTCTTCGCGAGGAGCCCAAGCTGATCGGGGCTCGCCGCTTGAAGAGGAACCGAAGACCGAAGTTAACCAGTGGCTATTCATGAGCAAAGGAGGAGTCTTGGGCATGCCCACCCAGCTCCACGCCAGACCGTGGGGGAGGTGCGGCGAAACCGAGGACTCAGTGCGCCATAAAGGCGGGGGCGCTCCCCTGACCGACCCTGCTCCAGAGGTAGCAGGCAGGCCAAGAACGCTCAAGGCCGATGGAGGAGTTGATGAAGGAGGAGGCCGCCTCTCGGAAGATGCAACAGCTTTAATGTAGGGAGCCCTGAAGGACAGACGTCAGGATAAGAAGACCACACACAAGAAGCCACGTCAATAAGATGCTTACGCGTCAATGGCGATGTACTTTCGCCGCTTCAACGGCCCGAAGATATTGCTACCGCTGGGGTATCCCTTCCTGTTGCGGAGCTCCTCGAAGTCCACACACAGATGACCGAAAACTGGAAGCAAGCATGGGGCGCACCTTTTCCATGGCCACGTCGTCGAGCACCCGAGGCCGGCCGAGCGCCGGCTCGAAGGATGGAGGCGCGGTTGGCAAAGACAGAGGTTTCTTCCCCTTTTCGGCTTGCTTCAGCGCCATGGAGGTGAAGCAGGCGAAGCGCAAGTCAGAATGGGAGGGCAGAGCAGGGCCTCGAGGAAGCAGGGAGATTGGAAGAGTCAGGCGTGGCGAAGGAAGAATAACTGTGCAAGAGGCGAGGCCACATAGCCAGGTGGATTCAAGGGCAGCGTGGGGAAGCGGAGACGCCCCCATCCAATCAACCGCCACACGTCAACCTAGGCCGCAGGCTTTTGGGGCCCGCGGTGCTCCGTAATTGGCCCTTGGCTTCGCCGCGAAGCCAAGCCCGAGCGCACCTTTGGCCCGGGGGCTACTGTCAGCGTCCTGGGAATGGGGGTCCCCAGATCTGCCTGCCTACAGCCTACGGCGCGGCTACGCCAGCAGGCTGCATGGCCCGTCTTCATCAACAAGGCATCCAAGACCCTCGAGGGGCCAAGCCTCCACTACTAGGAAAAGGGCTATAGATGGAATTGACACTAATGGTGCACCAGACATGTGGTGCGCCATTACTATATACTAATGGCGCACCATGTGTTGTTACACCATTAGTGTCCAAATACTAATGGCGCACCACATCCGCGGGTGCGCCATTAGTAAATTTTTTTTTAATTTTTCCAAAACTACTAATGGCGCACCGTGGGAGTGGTGCGCCATTACTAGTTGAACTAGTAATGGCGCACCACATCCACGGTGCGCCATTAGTAATTTTTTTAAACTACTAATGGCGCACCATGCCACGGTGCGCCATTAGTAACTTGGCCACCACTTCCGCCGAATGCACCCCCCCCCCCCCCCGTGGATCGCCTTTTCAGTTAAAAAATAAAAGAAAATGATGAAAATGTCAAAAAAATAAAAGAAAATAAGTTTCCCATGTGATATGGGGTCTAGTTGTTGGGAAAATTTGCAAATATGAATTTCGACTTCATTTGCAAAATCTCTCGAGAATTTGTAAAAATGGGCATAACTTTTGCATACTAACTCGGATGAAAAAGTTTTTTATATGAAAAATCATCTACTCGAAAAGTTACATCTGAATTTAACGGGGCAACCCCGTTAAAATTTTTCAAAATCCTCAAAAATCTAACAGAAAAAAAGATATGGGGCTTTTAAGATCTGGAGAGGCAAAAAAATTCAAATTTACTAATGGCGCACCAGCCCATGGTGCGCCATTAGTATCTTCCCGCCTTCAAAATTCAAAATAAGTCAACAAAATAAAAAAAGTTACTAATGGCGCACCTGCCCACGGTGCGCCATTAGTATCTTCCCGCCTTCAAAATTCAAAATAAGTCAAAAAAAAGAGTTACTAATGGCGCACCTGCCCACGGTGCGCCATTAGTATCTTCCCGCCTTCAAAATTCAAAATAAATAAAAAATTAGTAATGGTGCACCTGCCCACGGTGGGCCATTACTATGTCGTACATATGGGCTGGGCGCACCTCCTCCACTCCATCTCCTCCTCTCCTCTCCTCTCCTCCACTCCATCTCCTCCTCTCCTCCACTCCATCTTCCCTTCTCTCCTCCACCATACTACCCTCCTCCTCTCCGGCGACCTCCTCCTCCTCCTCTCCGGTGACCTCTCCGGCGACCTCCTTCTCCTCTTCGACGACCTCCTCCTCCTCTCCGGCGACCTCCTCCTCCTCTCCGGCAACCTCCTCCTCTTCGGGAACCTCCTCCTCCCTCCTCTCCTCCCCTCCCCTCACGGTTTCTCCTCCCTCCTCTCCGGTGAGCTCCTCCTCCCTCCTCTCCTCCCATTCCCTCATGGTTTCTCCTTCCTCCACTTCGATGCTTCGGTGAACTCCTCTTCGGCGACCTCCTCCTCCTCTCCGGCCATGTAGGCGAGCGCCTCTCCGGTGACCTCCTCCTCCTCCTCTCCGGCGAACTCCTCTCCGGCAAAAGAACACGGCAAAAGAACGTACAAGATCCAAAAACAGGAACAAAATTTGAAATAATATCGTGCCAAAAAACAAGCAAAAAAACTAGCAGAAAATGGGCAAAAAAATCATGATCCAGATCCAAATTCAAAATTCAAAAATAGCAATGGCGCACGGTGGGGGTTAGACGGTGCGCCACTACTATTTTCCCTCCTTCAAAATTCAAAAATACTAATGCCGCACCGTGGCCTATACTAATGGCGCACCAGTGGCCTATACAAATGGCGCACCAGTGGTGCGCCATTAGTAAAAAATACTAATGGCGTGGCACTAATGGCGCACCACTAATGCGCCATTAATGGCCAAATTAGGTGCGCCATTAGTAGGCCTTTTCCTAGTAGTGCTCGCGAGGCAGATGACATGAGGCCCGCTCTGGAGTGGCCTAGTCGGGCAGGCTCACGAGGAGCAGAGATATCAAGGCGAGACGAACCTCACAAGGCTCTTGTGACGTGAGCCATGACGATCGACACCGGGTGGGCGCCAGCACGCGCAGCGTGCGCGTCCTTGTTTCCTCTTTGGTGCTAAGGAGGCCAGCGCAGGCGAGGAGTACCGAGGCATCAGGCAAAGGTTGCCATATCGGTGCAACAAGACCAAGACCAGAAGGACGACAAGACGGAGGTCATTGTGGAGCCCAAGACGGCGTAACCACCAGAGCCTTTTGCAGGCGGAGACCACCTTTTTCGGGATGGCTTGTACTAGTTGTCCCCCTTTAAATTTGCCCATCGTTGTTGGATCCCTTCCCGCTCAATATTTGGGAAGAGGACTAGGGCCTATATAAGTAGAGCTAGCCACCACCGCGCAGGGGGGATGACAGACGAGAACAAGGGACGAGAGCAGAAGGACGGAGAGAGACCTCTCTCACCCACACAAGTTAGCCAAGGACAAGAACACCTCAACCTGAGGAGGCTATTCTTCCCCTTGTATTGTTCATCATTAGCCCAAGAGGCAATCCACCACCACCACACTAGAGTAGGGTATTACACAACAACGGTGGCCCGAACCAGTATAAATCTTGTGTCTTTCTGGGTTGCGAGTTTGTCGAGTTCGTCCGCGAGATCTTAGCGAGCTAGGGCATAGATCGGTGGGAGGAAAAGACTTCGGACGCACCCCGGTGTTCGAACCTTAAGGGTTTGCCAGAACCCCACATCCGACACTCGGTAATGCACATCAATATAAGCCTTGCAAGCAATGTGACTAATGAGTTAGTTGCGGGGTGATGCATTACGAAACGAGTAACATACTTTCCGGTAACGAGATTGAACTAGGTATTGAGATACCGACGATCGAATCTCAGGCAAGTAACATACCGATGACAAAGGGAACAACGTATATTGTTATGCGGTTTAACCGATAAAGATCTTCATAGAATATGTGGGAGCCAATATGAACATCCAGGTTCCGCTATTGGTTATTGACCAGAGATGTGTCTTAGTCATGTCTACATAGTTGTCAAACCTGTAGGGTCCGCACGCTTAACGTTCGGTGACGATTGGTATTATGAGTTTATGTGTTTTGATGTACCGAAGGTAGTTCAGAGTACCAGATGTGATCACAGAAATGACAAGGAGCCTCGAAATGGTCGAGACAGAAAGATTGATATATTGGATGACTATATTCGGACACCAGATGAGTTCCGGGGGTCACCGGATAATTATCAGAGTGTCGGGGGGTTATCGGAACCCCCAGGGGAACTAATGGGACAACATGGGCCTAGTGAGAGAGAGGAGGGGCCATAGGGCTGGCCGCCCTTGTAACGCCCTCGATGCGGCTATATCTCCTACGTGTCGAAGCACGACTTAGAGGCATAACCGCATTGAAAGCAATGTCGCAAGTAAGGTAATCTTCACAACAACCCATGTAAATAGATAATAGGGGAAAAAGGTACATAGTTGGCTTACACTCGCCACGTCACACAAATACACGAATAACATTATAATCATCCAATACACTCATGGTCCGTCTATGGTACCAAAATAAAAGATCAACCCCAACATGCGACACGGTCCCGATCGCCCCAACTGGGCACCACTACTGATCATCAGCGAAAGACACATAGTAACGACGGGAGGCTTCATCGAACTCCCACTTGAGCTCAAGCGCATCATCCGGAACAGTATCGTCGGTCCCTGCATCTGGTTGGAAGTAATCTGTGAGCCACAGGGACTCAGCAATATCTCACCCTCACGATCAAGACTATTTAAGCTTATAGGTAAGGCAATTTAATATGTGTAGCTGCAGCAAGCGACTAGCAAATATGGTGGCTAACCTGTTCGCAAAAGAGAGCGAGAAGAGAAGGCAAAGCACGAACGAAGAACTATAGAGCAACCTATGGCAAACATTACTACAATACCGTGTTCACTTCCCGGACTCCGCCGAGAAGAGACCATCACGGTTACACACGCGGTTGATTCATTTTAATTAAGTTAAGTTTCATGTTATCTACAACCGGACATTAACAAATTCCCATCTGCCCATAACCGCGGGCACGGCTTTCGAAAGTTCAAATCCCTACAGGGGAGTCCCAACTTAGCCCATCACAAGCTCTCACGGTCAACGAAGGATAATCCTTCTCCCGAGACATTCCAATCAGACTCGTCATCCCGATTCTACAAGACATCCTTGACAAGGGTAAAACTAAACCAGCAACACCACCCAGATGTGCCGACAAACCGATAGGAGCTGCACATATCTCGTTCTCAGGGCACACCGGATAAGCAATACGTCGGGTAGGCCAGCCCAGAGTTGCCCCTGGTAACCCCGGACATCGCTCAGTTGGACCAACACTTAGAGAAGCACTGGCCCGGGGGGTGAAAATAAAGATGGCCCTTGAGTCCGCGAAACCCAAGGGGAAAAGGCTAGGTGGCAAATGGTAAAACCAATGTTGGGCATTGCTGGAAGAGTTTTATTCAAGGCGAACTGTCAAGGGGTTCCCATTATAACCCAACCGCGCAAGGAACGCAAAATCCGGGAACATAACACCGATATGACGGAAACTAGGGCGGCAAGAGTGGAGCAAAATACTAGGCAAAAGGCCGAGCCTTCCACCCTTTACCAAGTATATATATGCATTAAGATAACAAGATAATATAGTGATATCCCAACAATAAACAATGTTCCAACAAGGAACGATCTCCAATCTTCACCTGCAACTAGCAACGCTATAAGAGGGGCTGAGCAAAGCGGTAACATAGCCAATCAACGGTTTGCTAGGACATGGTGGGTTAGAGGTTTGACATGGCAATTTTGGGAGGCATGATAAGCAAGTGGTAGGTATCGTAGCATAGGCATAGCAAAAGAGCGAGCATCTAGCAAGCAAAGATAGAAGTGATTTCGAGGGTATGATCATCTTGCCTGCAAAGTTGTCAGAGTTGACTTGATCCTCGTAAGCAAACTCAACGGGCTCCTCGTTAGCGAACTCGTCTCCCGGCTCTACCCAAACAAGACAAACCAGCAAAAGGAACACAATCAACCACGTGCAATGCTCCAACAAACATGATGCAAACAAGGTATGCTATGCGGGATGCGATATGTGATGCATATGCGAGATTTGACAAGGAATGATTGAACCTGGCCTCCACTTGGAAATCCAAGAGTGCCACTTGAAAGATGAGGTGATTTCGGTTGAAATCAATATAAAGATCACCGGAATCAGATGCACGGTTTGGAAATGGCAAGCAAAACAAATATGGCACCGGTCTGCGATAAACAGCAAGTAGCCATCTAAATGCATCAAGTTAAAAATGCTACAGCACTCAAACATGACAACACAATACATGGCAGGGATCCACTCATGATGCTTGACAAAAGATGAACACTGAGCTATGGCCAATTCATCCATTAACAGGTTCAAACAAGCATGGCAAAAATGCAACCGGTAACAGGTTTCAGACTTAGTGAAATTAACACAAGTCTGGAATTTAACATCAGGTAGCACACTTTGGAGCATGAAAACTATATGCTACAGGAACCTAACATGGCAAAGAAAGGCATGACATGAAGCTACTCAAATCACTTAACAAAATTCCCTTAGTGACCTTGAGCCAAAAGGGATCGGAAAATACAATTACAAGCATGTGAACATGGCAAAAACATAATCAGATTACAGACTTAGTGAAAAACTGGAGCATGCAAATCTGTTAACGAGTAGGCATGTTCACGAGCTCGATGCACTCACTACAGAGCATGGCATGACAAACTAAGCATACAACCATCAAGAATACATATCATAGAAGCTAGACATGGCAAGAACAACAACATAGCATGCACGGATCACTAGCAACATCCTTGGCAAAATCGCTAATGAGTCAACAATCTGCCAGGATTCACGAAATAGCAAAAGTAAAGCTCAATTGACTCAAGCTAGGTGCTCCATAATTGCAAACAAAGACATGGATGGATAAAGCACCACAATATTAACAAATCATACTTACTGATCATCCTCAAAAGAGGCATAGATCACTAGGAAACAACATGAACATATGGCATATTGACAAAAACAGATCAAGGACTTAGAGAAATTCAGTACTTTGCAAGCTTGTGCTAGTCACCACACATATCACAAAAATACATGGAAAGCACCTATGTAAATATGGCATGGCATATAACAAAACTCATGTAGAACTCAGGAGCATATCCTGCACACATTAATCATGGCAAAAATGACAAATAGTTATTTGATGCAGCAGATCTGACAATTAACTCAAATAGCTCTCTTCCAACAGCATTTCGGGCATCAAGATGAGCTGAAATGAAAATGATGTAATGAGATGAAATGATATACTCTCTGAGGCAAACATTTTGATGTGCTACACGCCCAAATCGGAGCTACGAATGCGGAGTAATAGCACGATGAAAAATGCCAAAATTTAAGGGGAGTGGAGAGAAAGTCAACCCTCACTAGGGTTTACTGTAGCACCGATCTGGATCTGGCATGCACGCAGTTCAAGGATCGCCAGGAAAACCCTGTTCACCAGAGAGGAGAGGTCACCGGACTTGGAGTTTGCCGGGGCGAGGAGGCTGGTCGCCGGAGTAGCCGGGGATGGCTGCGCAGTCCGGCGAGGTTGGCGAGGCGCGCGGCGGCGTTCGTGGCGGAGCGGCGGAGGTCGCCGGGGCAGCCGGGCAGCGAGCTCGGTGGGCGGGGCGGCGCCGGAGCGAGCACGGCGGGCGGCAGTAGGCGGCTCGGGCGCCCGGAGTTGTAGGAGAGGGGCGGCACGGGCGTGAGGCGCCTCGGCCCGGATCGGTGGTGGGGAGGGCCCGGCTTGGGCCTCGCGGGCCGGCGGCGGGCACGGTGGCTGGGGCCACATGGCGCGACGGGAGAGGCTGGGAGCGGCGGCGGGATTTGTCCGGCGTCGTCCGGACGTGTCCGGCGGTGCGGAGGGGAAAATTAGGGTTTTGGACTGCGGGATTTCGGGGAAGGGATCTATATATAGGCATAGAGGGATCTAGGAGAGTCCAAATGAGGTGCGGTTTGCGGCTACGCGATCGTGATCGAACGCTCTAGATGATGGAGAGGGTTTTGGTGGGTTTTGGGCCAAATTGGAAGGGTGTTGGGCTGCAACACACACGTGGCCTTCTTAGTCCCTCGGTTAACCGTTGGAGTATCAAACGAAGTCCAAATGGTACGAAACTTGACAAGCGGTCTACCGGTAGTAAACCAAGGCCGCATGGCAAGTCTCAGCCCAATCCGGAAATGTTTAACCCCCACACACGAAAAGAGGTAGAAAGGACCACCGGAGGATATAGGAGCGCCGGAATGCAAAACGGACAATGGGGAAAATGCTCGGATGCATGAGACGAACACATATGCAAATGCAATGCACATGATGACATGATATGAGATGCATGACAATGACAACAACACACGGAGACAAAAACCCAAACCCGAGGAAATAAAATAACTTAGCACCGGAAACGGTAAGAGTTGGGATACATATAAGGTAAATTACATCTGGGGTGTTACAGCCCCCCTTGGGAGTCTGAATTGGACAAGGAGGGTGCGGTGCCCCCTCTTTCCCTCCCTCTTTCCCTCTCCTTCCTTCCCCCTCCCTCCTCCTAGTTGGACTAGGAAAGGGGGAGTCCTACTCCTACTAGGAGGAGGAGGACTCCCCCTCCTTGGCGCGCCCCAAGGCCGGACGGCCTCCCCCTCGCTCCTTTGTATACAAGGGCAAGGGGCACCCTAGAACACACAAGTTGATTTTTTCCAGCCGTGTGCGGTGCCCCTCCACCATAATCCATCTCGGTCATATCATAGCAGTGCTTAGGTGAAGCCCTATTCCGGTAGCATCATCATCACCGTCATCACACCGTCGTGCTGACGAAGCTCTCCCTCGATACTCTGCTAGATCGTGAGTTCGTGCAACGTCACAGAGCCAAACGTGTGCAGATCACGAAGGTGTCGTACTTTCGGTACTTGGATCGGTCGATCATGAGGACATACGACTACATCAACCGCGTTGTCATAACGCTTCCGCTTACGGTCTACGAGGGTGCGTAGACAACACTCTCCTCTCTCATTGCTATGCATCACCATGATCTTGCGTGTGCGTAGGAATTTTTTTGAAATTATTGCGTTCCCCAGCACATCTCCATAAGCATAATTCAAACCGGCATCATGGCCACAAGCATAGCAAGCATCAAGTTCATCAAAAAGGGATATTTCAAATGAATCAACGGGATCATAGCAATTATCATAGCATTCATCCTTCGGTAAGAACGAAGGGACATTAAACAATGCATGAGTTGAAGAGTTACTCTCATTAGAAGGTGGGCACGGGTGATCAATCCGCTCTTCCTCCTTTTGTTCTTCGCTCTCCTCCTCATCTTTTTCATCCAATGGGCTCACAATATCATCGATTTCTTCTTCCATAGACTCCTGCAAAATATTAGTCTCTTCTCGGACAGCGGAGATTTTATCAATAAATAAATTAATATCTTAATTGCATTTATAATTATCATAGCAATATTTAAGGATAGCAAAATTTTCAGGTCTATAAACTGAATCATCAAAATCTTCAAACCTTTTCAAACAAAGATTCAATTTCATAAGCACCCTTAAAAGCAACAAATTCTTCTATTCGCTCCACATCATAGTAATCATATATACCTCTAGCGTAAGAAGCCAAGGTTTCATTATCATTAAATTCACATGAAAAGGGAAGATGTGGAGCGTTCATCCTAGAGCAACAAGTATAATCATATCTCAAGCGTAGCTCCCGAGCATACCAATGCAACATATGAATTTGATCCCATAACAATTTCACTTTATGAGTCAAGCAATAATCCCTAAAGTATTCACATTGATCCAATGTTACTCCCATTATATAGTTGAATGGGGTTTTCTCAGGATTATCAAAGTAGTGCATAATATATTCTACATAACGAGCATCAAGGGTTTTAGGAGGTTCCCCATCCCCATGAGTAGCAAGTACAACTAATTTTTTTGGTGTCTCGTGTTCCATATCCATAGCTGAATATAGAAAACAACTGAGAATAGGAAATAAAAACTACTTAGTGATAAAGCAAACAAGCACACATGAGAATATTCACCCCATGCTATTGCTCCCCGGCAACGGCGCTAGAAAAAGTTCTTGATAACCCACAAGTATAGGGGATCGTTTGTAGCCTTGTTCGATAAATAAGAGTGTCAAGCCCAATGAGGAGCTAAAGGCAGAACAAATATTCCTCAAGTTCTATCGACCTTTGATACAACTCTTACGCACACTTGACGTTTGCTTTACCTGAAACAAGTATGAAACTATTTTGCAAGAATAACACTACGAGTACTTTGCGAGAATAAACCTAATAATAAAATGCAAGGTAGTAAAAGTGGATAGCTTTTGTAGACAACAAATTCATTTGTCCCAAGGCAATCGATAACAAGTACCGGTAATCATTCTTGCAATTTTATATGAGGGAGAGGCATGAGCTAACATATTTTCTCTACTTGGATCATATGCACTTATGATTGGACGCCTAGCAAGCATCCGCAACTACTAAAGATCATTAAGGTCGTGAAACCCAACCATAGCATTAAGTATCAAGTCCTCTTTATCCCATACGCAACAACCCACCTACTCAGGTTTAAGCTTCGGTCACTCTCGCAACCCACCATAAGCAAATCATGAACGTATTGCAACACCTACAGCGGGTACCCCTCATGTTTGCGCAAGATGGAGGGCACCGTAGGATAGCACCATAAATAAAATATACAATCATACCAACCAAGATCACGATTAACCCATAGGACAAAATGGATCTACTCAAACATCATAGGATAGCCAAATATCATTGGGAAATAATATATGGAGTTGAGCACCATGTTTAAGTAGAGATTACAGCGGGGAGAAGGGGTGTTACACCGCTGCATCCAGGGGGAGAGAGTTGGTGTTGACGGTAGCAAGATTGTTGATGTAGATCGCCATCACGATCCTAGCCCCGGCAACACTCCCGCGCCACCGGGAGAGAGGGGGAGAGAGCCCCCCTCCTTCTTCTTCCTTGGCCTCTCCCCTAGATCGGAGGAAAGTTCCCATGTGGTCCATGGTCTCCATGGCAGCGGAGGGGCGGGAGCCCCTCCGAGATTGGATCTCCCTTTCTGTTCTCTTTTGTTTTGCGTTCCCTAGATCTGGCTGAAAACTGTTTCTTATATTCCCGGAGATCCGTAACTCCAATTGCGCTGAGATTTTAACACGATTTTTTCCAGATATAAGCTTCCTTGCGCCCGAAGTAGAGCTCAAACCAACGTACGAGGTGAGAACAATCCACCACCACGCGCCTGGCTCCTGGGCGCGCCCTGGTGCCTTGTGGGTTGTGTGGGCCTCCGTTTGCATTGATTCCAAGTCCCAAAAAATCACATATATTCCAAAATAACTCTTCATAAAATTTTATTGCACTTGGACTTTGTTTGATATGGATTTTCCGTGATACAAAAAACCTGCAAAATAACAGAAACTGACACTGGGCACTGGATCAATAGGTTAGACCAAATAAATCATATAAAATGTTGCCAAAAGTATGTAAAAGTTGTATAATATTGGCATGAAACAATCAAAAATTATAGATACGACGGAGACGTATCAATCCTATCTCAGATTTCATGGCCTCAAGCCATTTATCAGAATCTGGGCTCATCATCGCTTCCTCATAATTCATAGGTTCGTCATGGTCTAGTAACATGACTTCCAAAACAGGATTGCCATACCACTCTCGTGCAAAACATGCTCTGGTTGACCTACGAGGTTTGGTGGTAACTTGATTTGAAGTTTCATGATCATTATCATTAGCTTCCTCTCTAGTTGGTGTAGGCATCACGGGAACGGTTTTCTGTGATGATCTACCTTCCAATTCGAGAGAAAGTACAATTACCTCATCAAGTTCTACTTTCTTCCCAATGACTTCTTTTGAGAGAAACTCCTTCTCTAGAAAGGATCCATTCTTAGCAACAAATATCTTGCCTTCGGATCTATGGTAGAAGGTGTACCCAACAGTTTCTTTTGGGTATCCTATGAAGACGCACTTCTCCGATTTGGATTCGAGCTTATCAGGCTGAAGCTTTTTCACATACGCATAGCAACCCCAAACTTTAAGAAACGACAACTTATGTTTCTTGCAAAACCATAATTCATACGGTGTCATCTCAACGGATTTAGACGGTGTCGTATTTAACGTGAATGCCACTGTCTCTAATGCATAACCCCAAAACGATAGTGGTAGATCGGTAAGAGACATCATAGATCGCACCATATCTAATAAAGTACGGTTATGATGTTCGGACACACCATTACGTACGTTGTGGTGTTCCAGGTGGCGTGAGTTGTGAAACTATTCCACATTGTTTTAAATGAAGGCCAAACTCGTAACTCAAATATTTTCCTTCGCGATCAGATTGTAGAAACTTTATTTTCTTGTTACGATGATTCTCTACTTCACTCTGAAATTCTTTGAATTTTTGAAATGTTTTAGACTTGTGTTTTATCAAGTAGACATACCCATATCTGCTCAAATTATCTGTGAAGGTCAGAAAATAACGATACCCGCCGCGAGCTTCAACACTCGCCAGATCGCATACATCGGTATGTATTATTTCCAATAAGTCATTGGCTCGCTCTATTGTTCTGGAGAACAGAGTTTTAGTCATCTTGCCCATGAGGCATGGTTTGCAAGTATTAAATGATTCATAATCAAGTGATTCCAAAAGTCCATCCACATGGAGTTTCTTCAAGCGCTTTACACCAATATGACCTAAACGGCAATGCCACAAATATATTGCACTATCGTTATCTACTTTGCATCTTTTGGCATCAATATTATGAATATGTGTATCACTATGATCGAGATTTAATAAACTATTCACCTTGGGTGTATGACCACAAAAGGTTTTATTCATGTAAACAGAATAACAATTATTCTCTGACTTAAATGAATACATGTATTGCAATAAACATGATCTAATCATATTCATGCTCAACGCAAACACCAAATAACATTTAATTTAGGTTCAACACTAATCCCGAAGGTAGAGGGAGTGTGTGATGGTGATCGTATCAATCTTGGAATAAGTACCAACACATATAGTCACTTCACTCTTAACTAGTCTCTGTTCATTCCGCAACTCCTGTTTTGAGTTACTAATCTTAGCAACTGAACCGGTATCAAATACCCAGGGGCTACTATAAACACTAGTAAAGTACACATCAATAACATGTATATCAAGTATACCTTTGTTCACTTTGCCATCCTTCTTATCCTCCAAGTATTTGGGATAGTTCCGCTTCCAGTGACCATTCCATTTGCAGTAGAAGCACTCAGTTTCAGGCTTAGGTCTAGCTTTGGGTTCTTCACGGGAGTGGCAACTTGCTTGTCATTCTTCTTGAATTTCCCTTTCTTTTCCTTCGCCCTTTTTGTGACATCCCAATTTTTAATTTGGATGTTAATCATTAGGTCATCATATGCATCCATGATTTTTGCATTTTGAATTTGGTTTATTTGGACATTTTGATCCTAGAGACCTTAAGCAACTCAAGGACCATTTGAGAGAGTTGGAGGTTTTCATAAAATTTCATTTTTCTATTTTTCAAAGTTGGTAATTTGGATCAAAGTGATTTTATTTGAAATTATTTTTCCAATTATTTCAAAATAAATAAAATAATGAGAGAAGATAATATGACTTCTTCAAAATAGGGAGGAAATAATGGAAATTTAATTTTGAATAAAATTGTATTGTATTTGATATTTTATTTGGTTAAATTAGGGAAAATATGCATTTTAAAAAAAATTCCATTTAGCCCAGAAAAATGTTCACTTTGTCCTAAATATTAGGAGAGGACCGTGAAAATTATTTTTGGAATTTTATTTTATTTTTTATTTTTCTCTGCGGCAAGATTATTTTTTTAAAATAAAGTTTTCCGGACCGACTGGGCCGAAGCCCAACCGGCCCAGCGTGCCACCGCCTTCCCCGCCATCCCGGATCTAGACTCCGCCGGAGTCCGACACCGCCACGCCGCCGCTGCCGCCCCCTCCTCCAAGCCGTGCCTCCCCCAGCCCCTTTAAAGGCCGAGGCCACCCCCTCTCCCCTCAAGTCGGGCCGCCGCCTCCCGCCGCACAGCCGCGCTGCCGCCTCCCGAGCCGCCGCCTAGCATGCTGCCCGCGTCGCCGGCCCGCGCCGCTGGCCGCGCCTCGCCGTCGCCCCGCACTACCTCACCACTTCCGCATCGCCCCGCCCTCACTGGAGTTTCCGCCACCACCTCCGCATGTCCATTTCCCCCGAATTGGTATAAACCGCTAAAACCGGCTCCTTTTTTAGTTTGGTTTATTTTTTAGATCGGTTTATTTATTTGGTTAAGTTAATTAGTGAACGTTCACCCAATTAGTTCTATTAACGAACGAATTCATTCGTTAATTTCTGTTAGTGAACGTTCGTCTGATAGATTTTTCATTTTAGTTTAATTTTCGGCCAGGGACCTATCCATAATTATTTCCTTCGCAAATTAGTCCCTGATCTTTAAACCCTCACTACTTTTTGCTCGCTTGTCCAAATCCAGTGAAACCAACGCCAAAATCTTCGTATTGTTCCCCTTTGTCCGGATAAACAACTTGAACATGTTTCTAGAAATTTAAAATTTGGTTTCAAGCAGATTTGAATTGGAACTTCTTTTGACCATAGTTTGTGTTTCGTAACTCCAATTCGATTCTTTTTGCAAATCGAAGCTCTTCACTTGAACTTTCTGTTTAGATCTTTTCTTTCGGTTTTAACTTTGCATATTATGCTTGAGTGCTTATGTATGCTATTGTTTGTTCATGATAGACTTTCCGGAGTGCGAGGCTTGCTACTACGAATCTCTAGGGTTTTCCGATCGTCAGCAAGGCAAGTAACACTTTGATCATATCCCTTCATTACCCAGTTTTTGTGCATTAGTTTCAACCCTCAAACATTGCATGAGTAGGATCTTGATAACATGTGGGTATGGGAAGTAGTTGATGAGGTAGGAACCTATTGTCTTTTATCAAACCCCGGGTATTGTACATTATGCTTATACTACTTCGCTATGCTCATAGACGTGGGTTGGTATGTGAGATTCATGAAAGATGTGAGAGTTATATATAACTAAGAGAAACTTAAGGTGGCTACTTTAATACACATCTGGGTGGATTAGTTGTGGGCACATGCGGATATACCAGTGTTTTTTTTGACCATGAAGACTGCAGGGCTTGCACCCCACAACATTTTATTACTAAAGCCAAAAGAAATACAGGGTATCCTCAAGGTGAGGATGAAGAAAGAAAAGAAAGAGAAACTCCCTAAAGATAGCTATACAGGGCAAGGGAAAACTATACCTAATAATTACAGGGTTTAGCAACTCTCCTCAAGGAGGAAGAAAGTCAATCCACTTAAGAAGGGCGTCTCTATATTTCCGTTTGATCCGATGAGAGAGCAGAGTAAGATCGTGAATGAAACTATTCCTCCATGCCCTGAAAGACGGTTGGATGTTTCGGAAAGCTCTATCATTCCTGACCTTCCAAATATTCCACCAGGCCGTGAAAACCACCTCCCCAAAGAAAGGCTTGTTGAAATCCTTCCTAGCATGACGAGCAATGTCCACCATGTCATTACCATCTATCCATTCAATTTGCAGATAATTCCACACATGAGCACTATAATTACACTGGAAGAAAAGATGATTTCTGTCTTCCAGAATTCCAGTGGGGCAAAGAACACATTCTGGTCCTTCATTAATCCTCCAGTGCCTCCTCTGAATCATGTCCTTGGTGTTAACCCTGTCCATAATAACAAGCCAAGAAAACATCTTGATCGACATTGTGCAGCAACTTTTCCATATCCACCCCAGAATAGGGTTTGATACCATTGGCTGATAGACAAAATCATAAAACCTCTTTGTAGTATAATCTGATTTCTTGCCATGCCTCCATCTCCAGTTGTCATGGGAGGTATTATCCAAATGGAAAGACCCCATTAAAGAAGAAAGTTGTTGTAATTCCTGAAAGGCTTGTTCAGCAAGAGGCAAGTAGAAAAGGTCCTGGAAACTACTAGCCGCAAAGACTTCCTTGACTGAGAGATTTTTGTGGAGACAAAAGGAATAGAGCCTAGGAAATCGATCTTGTAGTGGGACAGAACTGCCGCCAATTTGCCAATAGTCAGACCAGAACAAAACCGTATCTCAAGTAGAAACCTCAACCGAAGTAACTAACCTGAAATTATCCATCAACTTACAGACATCTCTCCACCAAAAGGACCCACAAAGAACAGTATCATGTGGAATCCTCTGAAAGTAGTAAGAATCCCAAACTAACTGCACCCAGGGCACATCCATCTTGTTATAAAATTTATTGAGATGTTTCAGCAGAAGAGCATCGTTCTGCAAACCAAGGTTCAGTATTCCAAGCCCTCCCTTGGACTTAGGCCTACAGACAAGCGGCCAAGCCGCCAGTGAGTGCCCCCTTTCCTGACCATACTTCCTCCATAAACACTGCCTCTGGATTCTTTCTAGTTGTTTCAAAATACCCTGAGGAATTGACAAACTGCAAAGGAAGAAGATAGGCAATGAAGAGATGACAGAATTAACTAATTGCAATCTTCTCCCTTGAGGTAAAAACCAAGAGCTTGCTGTCAATGTTCTCTCCATACAATCCACAAGGGGAAGAAGATCCACAATTTTTGGCCTGGTGGTCCCCACTGGCAGACCCAGATAAGTAAAAGGCATATTGCCTAAATTACAACCAAAATAGGCAGCAAGATCTGAAGCATCTTGGTCACTCACATTGATGGGATACATGGAGGATTTGTGGAAATTAATTTGAAGTCCAGTTGCCTGAGAAAAAGAGTGTAAAACTCCTTTCAAGGCCCCCAATTGATCTTTATCAGCATTTAAGAAAAGTAGTGTATCATCAGCATATTGGACAACAGGGAAATCAGGGTCATGGGTAGGCAGAGGCCTGCTAATAAGACCTTGTTGGAGAAGATCATTTATCAATGTTTGCAAGAGATCCGCCGCAATAACAAAGAGCAAGGGAGAAATTGGATCCCCTTACTTCACTCCACATTTGCACTTAAAGTGATTACCAAGAACTCCATTCAAAAGGACAGAAGAAGTGCCAGAGGACAGCAACTGTTTAATCCAAATAATCCATCTTTCATCAAAACCTTTTGCAATTAAAATCCTTATGATAGCCTCATGCTGGATAGAATCAAAAGCCTTTTCGAAATCCAGTTTAAGCAAAATGATGGGCCTCTTAGACTGATTACACTGGTGAATATACTCAAAAGTCCAAGCAAGACAATCCTGGATTGTTCTTGATTTTATGAAACCATATTGATTTTTATGCACACATTTGGTGATCTCCTGTTGGAATCTGTTAGCAGCCAGTTTTGTAAGAAACTTCAAACCAACAGAGGTAAGAGAAATTGTCCTAAAGTCCCCTACACACTCAGGTGACAGCTTCTTAGGAATCAGGGTAATGTATGCATCATTCAAGTTCTGTAACTGAACTGTTCCAACATGAAACTCATAACTAGATGAAATCAGCAGAAATTATGTGCCAACACTTTTTCAAAAAAAGCCCATTAAAGCCATCAGGCCCAGGGGCCTTGTCAATGGGCATTTCTTTGATAACCTGCTCAATTTCTTTTAGATCAAACGGTTTTGTGAGCACCTCCAAACCCTGGACACTAGGAATAAGGGACAAGATGCTTTCATCCAAACAAATTAACCTCATTGTTCCCATTCTGCTTCTGAAGGATGACAAGAATTCATTGGCCATTTCTTCATGGTTTGACGTTGTTGATCCATCAGATAGCAAAAGGCTAGCAATAGAGTTTTTTCTGTATCTCTTAGTTGCCATGGCCTGAAAGAATTTTGAGTTTTCCTCTCCCACTTTGATATACCTGATTGTACATCTCTTCCTCTAGTACAGATATTGCATGTGCAGCAGACGCTCATGATGCAATTTTGTGATTTTTCTGAAATTAAACTCAGGCCTGGACAGAGATCTTCTGTCCTCAAGATTGTCCAACCAAAGAATTAGCCAGTTACACTTCTCAAGCAACCTTTTGATATGAGATAACCCTTTCTGCCACTTCTTCAGTGCAAACCTCAACGCCTTTAGTTTGTCCACAATTATTGCTGAAATATGAGTCTTACGAGAGGGACGATTCCAGACCTCCTGAACACACTCCATAAAACCAGCCTGATGGATCCAAAAGTTTTCAAACCTAAAGATATGTGCTTTTGGAATTGCTGTACTGATGGTCACCAGACAAGGCACATGATCAGATGCAGTCTTGGCCAAGGGGGTCAGTTGTGTCATGGGGTAAGTGTGTATCCAACTCGCCGATGTAAAAACCCAATCCAACTGCTCCAAAAGAGGTCTGTCCTGCATATTAGACCAAGTAAATTTTCATCCTTTCAAGGGAAGTTCCAGTAGTCCCAAATGGCCAATTATCTCATTGAAAATAAACATGTCGTTTATATCACCTCCGGGCAAGTTCCTATTATCAATGGAACAGATGAAGTTGAAGTCTCCCATCAACATCCACATATGATCTAGATCAATATCTAAGTTGTAAATTCAAGAAACAAACTCATCACGCAACTCACCCTGACAAGGACCATACACATTAACCAGGAACCATTGCTCATTATTGTGAACCGAGGTAAACTGCATAACTATAGCGTAAGGTTTAACTTCAAGCAAGGTGCCACGGAACACATCTGAACACCACACTGCCAATAGACCCCCATACGCTCCACTAGAGGGAGACTCCACGAATTGATCAAAGCCATGGGGACAAATGCTTTTAATGATTGAACGCGAGCAAGTGGAAAGCTTAGTTTCCTGCAAACAAAGCACTGAACACTGACTCTCTATCACTTTTTCCCTGACAGAACGCTGCCTAGCGTCCGAATTCAGACCGCGAACATTCCAACATAACACTTTCCAGCTACGCGTTGTAACACAATTCATAAATAACCATAGTGTGTAGTAGCAAAATAAATATGGCACTTAATGCCATACCATCCAGAATGAAAGAAAGTTCAGAACCCCAAGGTGTCACGTCGCAGATCGAACTCAGCTCAACAGAAAAGAAAACAGCCATAACAGGCGCCCTCGACATAGAAGATAACATAAGAAACTACGCTGAGGATGCAGACGAGTCCTCCTGTGGATTAGCCATAAGCTTGTCCACTGATAGAAGCGTAGGGTCAATCTCCAGCTCCGCGCCCACAGCTTGAAGAACCTGAATTGGGGTGTGAGGTGGTGCAGTAGGTACATCATCTTCAGAATCATCCACCGAAGTGGGCTGGGCCTTGTCCTCCATGGGCTTTGCACGAGGACGCTTCTTAGATGGATGCAGTGACAGCTGCTCAAAAACCACGTTCTTGTAGCCATCCAACTTTGCCGCACTTCGTGTGCAACACCTTAGTGATGTATCAACCACCAGAGCCTTCTTCTTCTCTCGCCGCTTACGCGCAGTTGACTGCTCAACAGAAAAAACCAAACTTGATTGAACTGAGACAGGAAAAGCAGAACTATCTGACACAACTTCTTCAGAAACAGAGGCTTGGACATTGGCAAAAGGCAGCTCCTCAAATAAAGCTCTGGCCACCGAGCGCTTCACCATGACAGATTGTCTGGTAGCAGGTACCACAGGCAGAGAGGCAGCTAAGCAAGAAATCATCCTTGATTCATCAAAGGCAATGGACTAGGACCTCTTAGAGTAAATGACTGTGCCCAGCGGCTTGAAGAAGATGGACCTGGGCACTTCCTTAACCGAGAAATCGACCATAAGGTTCTCGAAAGATCTTTTCCAAACCATCTCCGGAGGAAGGGGAGGTCCAGCCACAATGCGTGCCATGCCAATAAAGACTTCATGCTGCTGAATCACCGGAGGCTGGTAGGGCACAATGGCAAGCTGATTTTCTTCAAAGACAGGATACTGAACTTCGGGGAGTGGCAAATCATGCTGCTGTTGGATATCGACCTCTTGTTCGGGAGCAGCAGGGTGTGGGGCCTGCTCGATCCCTGCTTCATCTCCCCACATGGCACTTCCCCAACCAGGGGCTTCGTCGTTCACAGGTGGAGGAGGTGGAGCGAGAGGAGCATCATTCCAACCCAGCATTGGGTAGGGAGGTAAAACAAACATCAAGTTATCCGGAACCAGATTACCAGGTAAAGGATGAGGATTTCCATCCAAGGGCATGGGGTCTTCGTCATTTGGCATCTGATATGCAAAATCTGCACCTAGAACATAGCAAGCAGCAGTCCAAGATACTTGGGCACCTCCATACTCCGCATAATCACCAAAAACAACATCTCTTGGAACCAACGGTGTATCTGGAAAAGTAGCTTCCACCAGGGTCCGAACCAGATAAGGATCCTCACTATCCCAAGAAATAAACTTTCCAAAAGTGCCTACAACCTGCGAGATGTATTCAGTGGTGCGGTAATCCAGAGGAATCCCAATGAACATTAACCAGCCCTTACAAAAACCATGTGTCCCTTTGAAATTTTCTCCCTCATCATGCTTCATAAATCTGATAAAGCGATCATTACCCAAAGGAAATGGTGCATGCTGAACCAAGGTGTACCTCACTGACGGATCCCTGACTTGAAACAGCCCTACCCCATGAAACCATGGCTGAGCAGATCGAACGAAAATACCTCTATTTTGTAGAAACTGGACCACTTCTTCCCTCACTGGGCCAAGCGGCCCCTCCGGCGCCGGCATCACCTCGGCAACCATGAAGTCCTCATGCCGATGAGCCGGACACGCAGCGGGCATGAAGAAGGAGCAAGGTAGCCGACGATCGCCACCATTAATGATGTGATGGCCCGGGGGCACAAAGCGCTGAGGATCGAGCTCATGGTTCGCCATGGAATCGCCAGAAGCTTGTCGGGGGTTTTCTTTGGCTTGAGGAGAGGGAAGATGCAATGGGGGCGGCGGCGATGGGACTGGACAGTCTATCCCAATAACTCCGGCTCTGTTCCCATGAGAAGCAGCAGATTCCGATAAACTTGTTTTTTGTTGCACCAAAATTGGCCTCCAAACCAGTCCATTGGAGCGCGCGAAATCACTACAGTCCCGGCTAGAGTGACCAGGACGAGAGCAACCTGTGCAGACCTCTCGCATTCCACAAGTCGCTGACAAGTGGCCCCTTTGAGAGAAAATAGTGCAGGCAATCACACGGTCCACCATGTCATCGACCATGGCTTCAAACTGCCTCGCAGCCTCTTGAGATGAAGGGATATCTGGACAGTGGCCCAAAGGAGTTGGGATCGGAGGCGTGGATGGCCCAGAGGCAGGTGGGCTGGGCATCGAAGGTGGGCTAGTGATCGGGCGGGCCTCCAGAGCTACTGGGTCGGAAGCCAAACAATTGATTTGAATGGGCGGCAATCCCGCCCTTGCGAAACGTACGGGCAAAATCCCAGCATGCACAGGGGAAAGTTCCTCCGAAACCGGATCAGACACCGGTGAAGATGATTCCGGCTAGCTCAACGCCGGCAATGGAGTGACTGTACCAAAAACAATAGGCGGACGCGCCACCGTCCAAAACAAGTCCGCAGGTGGCGATTGATGAATAACCACATGTTCATCAGCAGGAAGATCCTACCCCGCATCACGCATGGTATCAATGCACTCTTGCATAGCCGGATATCTATATCCCTTGCAAGCCGAGTATCGCTCAAACGTGGCAAAAGAAAGCTTTTTCTGTGCAGAAGTAACAGATTTTATAGCTGATCTAGCTGGAGGCTTGTTCATGGCCAAAAGGCCTAAAGATGATCGACGCTTGGTAAGACTAACTAGAATCCATGCAGCATCACATTCCTTCCTCCAGATCCAGAGTTCTCTAGTCCAATTAGGTCCCCCGTTACCCCACAAATGAAAACAACACTTGAACAGATCACATGCATATGAACGAAGATCCATAATAAGAAAACCAACTTGTTGGCAAGAGACATGGAAGGAATAAACCTTATCCTTGATATGCTCAACATGAAGATCAATTGCCGAACCTCCAATTGCTGCTTCTAAAGCCGCAGCCACAGAATCCTCCGTGAGATGAAAGACATGGCGGCTAAATGAAACCACTAATATAAATGACCTCCTGTGCCCTGAAGGATGGATCGTATGTCCAGTAGATCTGAAAACCTCATCTGCAAAAACCCTACCCTTGAAGAAATCCAAGCCAAGAGTAGATCCACCAGAAGAACCCATAGGAGATGGGTATCTCCTTGATCCTGAGAGGACGCCGGAGCCGATGAGCGGTGAGAATCCACAGATTAGTGGTGAAAGAGGGAAATCGCCGGAGAGGGTGGAAGCGCCGTGGTGGGGGGTGGGAGCGTCAACCTTCTGTGTTCTACACTTGGTCCGGGACCTAGGAGATCCCGGGGTACCCGTGTGATCCTCCTATGGAATGCCACCCAGGCTCAAGGTGATCATAACATTATTCATGCTAGAAACTTCCGTGTGCAGCCACAAGCCATTATGGTCTCTGGCATAGTTGAGTAATTTGTGGGAATCCTTTCCATGATGGGCTAGCAAATGTAGGGGATTGTAGGTGTACTGGCCTATCTATTGGTTAAGGGGACCTCTTCGGAAACACTGTGTCTCGGTCATCTATTTCTCAAACATCATGTAGTGCAAGAAATACATCGGAGGAGATCGAGTCTTGTGGAGAAAAGTGCGCAAACCTATGTAGAGTGTATAAACTAATCATGGTTAGCCGTGTCTGTCGGCGTTCTGGGAACGGGGGTCCCCAGACTTGCCTGCCTGCGGCCTGCGGCGTGGCTCAAGTGGGGGCCCAGCGCGGCCCATCTTCATCAACACGACGCTCAAGACCCTCGCGAGGGGCCAAGCCTCGCGAGGCGGACGACACGGCGCATCCTCAGGCACAGCCTCGTCAGGCTGGCTCGCGAGGAGGTGGAGAGTTCAAGGTGGGGTACCTCGCGAGGTGCCCATGACGCAAGCCATGACGACACGGGGCATCAGGCGGATGCCAGCGCGCGCAGCGTCCCTCTTTCCTCTTTGGTGCAAAGGGGGCAAGCGTATCCGTGGAGTACCGAGGCATCAGGCAAAGGTTGCCGCTTCGGTGCAACGAGACCAAGACCAGGAGGACTACGAGACGGAGGTCACCATGGAGCTCAGCGCGGCGTCATCACCAGAGCCTTTGGCAGGCGAAGACTGCTTTTGTCAGGATAGATCTACTCGCTGTCCCCCTTCAAATTAGCCCGCCATTGTTGGATCCCTTCCCGCTCAATATTTGGGGAGAGGACTAGGGCCTCTATAAATAGGACTAGCCACCCACATAGCGAGGGGGTCGGTTCGGTTGGGTTCGATTCCTGGTTGTTCGGCCCGGGATCGGAGAGAGAAAGAGAGAGTGAGGTGACTGAACTCTTCATAGCAGTTCACCACCACGGCCAAGAACAGACCCTCGCGAGGCTGTTCTTCCTTGTATTGTTCATCCTCACCAGCCCCAGGAGGCAATCCAGCCACCACACACTGTAGTAGGGTATTACACCACATCAGTGGCCCGAACCAGTATAAATCTTGTGTCTTTCGTGCAGCTCTTTTAGTAGTTTAGATCCCATTGAGACGGAGAGGTTGAAGGTGAGATTTCCGCGCGCACCCCAGTGTTCAAACCTTAAGGATCTGCCGGAACCCGAAATCCGACATTTGGCGCGCCGGGTAGGGGTGCGCCGGAATTCGTCTTCCACCGCTCCGTGCCCCGTCGCGTCTTCATCGCCATGCCCGGCGACGAGGAGGTCAACCCCGACCCATGGGCTGCATGGCCCAAACGCGCGGAACCGCTCGCCTCGGGCGACCCCGCACCCCAGGTAGCTCGCGGTCCACAGGGCGCTGCGGGCCGCGGGCGTCGCAGACAGACTTCAGCAACTCTTACGCCGCGGCAGGCTCGGTCGGCAGCAAGGGCCTCCAATCACGTTGCGACAACGACACCATACACCCGCCGGGAGCAGGCGAATTCGAGGGCCGCGCTCACGGTGGCCCGAGAGCTGCTGCGGTGCAGGTTGCTGGAGGGCGGCCATGACGTGCTGCTAGAGTGGGTGGCGGAACTCCTGGGCTTCGCCGCCTAGGGGGCTCACCCCTTCTCCACCCAGCTCCCATCCCAAGCCTAGAGCGACCCGCACGGGGGCTCCGCGCGCGCCCGCGGGCTTCAAGGCTACTCCGACGCCAGCGAAGCTGTCAGCACCAGACCGGTGGCAGCGCTGCTCCCGCCCCAGGCCCACAAAGGAGAAGGACTCGACGCGACCCGCGGCCCCGGAGGGCGGCCGCATTGCCACCCAGTGGCAGGCATGACAGGTGGGGCCGCATGGCATGCGGGGCGCCACGGCATGGCATACGGGCTGACGGCGACGGAAGAGTACGTGCCCAGCATGATGGACCAAGGACACCCTCACGAGGACGGGCAGGGCTCACTCCTAGGCCCCGGCTGGGGGGACGAGGTGATGAAGGCTAAGCCCTTCCAGGCGCCCCAGGACGAGCCCGCTGGCCACGCTGGAGGTAGCGATCACCGGGCGCCGCTAACTCTTCAGGGGCAGGTATATGCTAACTGTGGATCGCAGGAGGTGCAGGTCGCCGCGGCGAGCGGCTGCCCCGCTCCTACAGTCCCTCACCCCTCGGGAGGAGGGTGCAGGGGGCTGCAGGGGAGGGGCCGGGATCCGACATCACCACCGCAGCGTTCGGAGCAAGGCGTTCTCGGGAAGTAGGCCCTCTGATGGGGAGGTGCCTCAGGGCCTGCCCCTGGCAGAGGACCCATGGTCGTCGGGGGAACCGCTGGCGACCGCTCTACCCCATCAGGCGGCGTCCTGGGTTCCGGTCGTTGCTGATGGCACTAGAGTGTGGCGCAAGGCGGGGCCCTCGTCTGGCGATATGAAGCAAGACCAGTACCTGTGAAGAAGACCCAGTGCCTGTGAACCTCGCCGCCCCGTGAGACTCTCACGTAATAATGAGTGGGGCTGTACACGCCCCGGAGTCTTAGGGGTGCCGGCCTCAGGCCCTGGGGCTCCCTCCCACGCCCAGTGGACAGCACTTAGCTCCGCGCTGGTGAGAAGACGTCCAAGACTAGATTAGGTGCCGGACGCGGCCTTTTGTTTGCCTTTTGTTGCCCATCCCTTTGGTTGTAGCTTTTCTCTCGCTGGATTTAAGTTGAATTCGAATTTGAGATTTGCGTGTGTTTGGGGGAGGGGTGCTTGTTCTCGCTCGAGCTGTTCTCACGTTCTAGTTGCCGCTTCATCACCGCTGCCTCCCCTCACGAGCCCCTCGCGAGCCGGGTCAGGCCAGGCTAGTGCGCAGCCCAGGCAGCCACTGTTGCTCCCTCTTGGGAGGATTTTCAGGTGCCTACGGAGGTTGTCCTATCCAGAAAAGGCCCAGAGCCTGTGAAGCAAGGCGAGTGCCTGTGAAGCTCTCACGCTCGAGGAAAAGGCCCAGAGCCTGTGAAGCAAGGCGAGGGCCTGTGAAGCTCTCGCGCTCGAGGAAAAGGCCCAGAGCCTATGAAGCAAGGCGAGCGCCTGTGAAGCTCTCGCGCTCGAGGAAAAGGCCCAGAGCCTGTGAAGCAAGGCGAGCGCCTGTGAAGCTCTCGCGCTCGAGGAAAAGGCCCAGAGCCTGTGAAGCAAGGCGAGCGCCTGTGAAGCTCTCGCGCTCGAGGAAAAGGCCCAGAGCCTGTGAAGCAAGGCGAGCGCCTGTGAAGCTCTCGCGCTCGAGGGAAAGGACCGGAGCCTGCGAAGCAAGGCGAGTGCTTGTGAAGTCATCACGTTCGGGAGAAGGCCCAGGGGCCGTGGAGAAGGCCAACGCATGAGGAGTTTCTCATCATCGACAACCTCACATCCTGAGGACCCAGCTAGAAAGCGCCCAAGGCGTCGCGCCTTCCTGCGGGCCGCCTCGGAACCAGCATGGGGCAAAGGTAAACCAGCCCACCGTCGGGCGCAAGCGCAATTCGGTTACTACTGATATGATAGACACAGGTTTTTACATGAGGGGCTTCCCCTCCCAAAATGCTCTCACACACCACCAGGTCAAAAGCCTGAGTTCTATTCATGCAGAGTGAAAAAGACAGGAGCGATACGCTCTCAGTCGGACCAATCCCCCAATGCGTCCCCGGAAGCACCTCCTGAGCCCTCGCCGGAGTCGCCGAGCTCGCCATCGGCGCCTGCGTCACTGCCGGCGGCGTCAGGGCTGCTCGCCGCGCCATCCTCGTCAGCACCCACAACCACGTCGTTGTCGTCCGAAGCGAAGGCCCTGACGAGGGCGTCCACGTTATCCTCCACCCAGCGTGACAGGTCGTCCCGGACGGCCTGGGGGACTGGGGCGATGACGGCGTCGAAGTCGAAGTGGGGATTCATGTTCTGAAGATGGCTGAAGACACGGGAGAAGGCGCGCTTGAGCAAGGCGCGGCTCCTCTCCTCCACCAACCTGTCGGCCCTAACCGACCGCGCCTCCAGCTGCGCCACCACGGTGGTGAAGAACTGCAGGTTACCAACGTAGTTGATCGTGTGTGGCTCACCGACAGACGCCTCGCAGATGTTGCCCAAGGCCGAGTTGGCCCTCTCCCTGAGCGTGGTGAACATTGGGCCATGCGCGTGCTCCAGGAGCCGCCGCTGGCGTATTTCGTCGGTGTTCTGGCACTCGACGGCCTCGGCCTCTTCCATCCGTTGGCGAAGGCGGAGCACCTCGGCTTGAGAGGCTGCCAGCTCTTTCTGCGCTGCCTCAAGGGCGGCTTGGGAGGCATCGGCCAGCCGCTTCGCCTCGTCCCGTTGGGTCCTCAGGGCTGCGGTTCTGCCTTCGGCTTCGACCCGGATCATTCCCAGCTTCCCCTCGAACTCACGTTCAAGGCCTTGGCGCGCCATCGCCACCCGACGACAAACCTCCTCCAGGACACGCGCCTCCCGCGCAGCGACGTCGTCCTCCGCCTACGTCACTAGGCGCTCCCTCATCTCCAGCCTCTCGTACTCACGGGAGCGTTCGGCGGCCTCCAGCACCAACGCTTCCTCGCGCTTCTGAAGCTCAACTGGGTCACCGGAGGCCACCTCCATCGACGCGAGGGCTGCCTCGCGCAGCTCCGCTTGCTCCTCCAACGAGTGGCATCGGGCCAGGAGCTCGCGAGCTCGCTCTTCCGCCGCTTCTCGCCATCCGTCAGCTCTCCAGGCCTCCTCGATGGCCTGGGAGCGGGCCACTCGGGAGGCCTCCAGTGACGCCTTCGCATCTTCATCACCAAGGTTGCGTTGGCGGCGCGCAAGGGCGACGGCGGCCTCCAGCTCACGCCTCCCTGCAGCTAGGTGCAGGCCCTCGGCCTCCAGGCGAGCATGTTCAGCGGCAAGCTCTTCCCCAAGCAGGTCCACCGCCTCGGCCGCTCGTCGAAGGAACCCTTGGCGGCGAGAGTGGCGCTCCCGAGCGCGCTCGAGCACATCTTCCACGTCATCGTCCACCCCAAGCAGGCGCCGGGGGCTGCGGGTCATCGTTCCCCCTCCGGACAGGGGGCTGGGGGCTGGCGACCTCGCAACGGCCGGACGCGCCACATCAGAAGCCCGACCAAGGGCCAGCCCGCCTCCAGATCAGGGGCGTAGGTGGCGCCTCAACCAGTCGCAGCCCAAGGCCAGACGGGAGGTACCCGACAGACTGGTTATCCCCTGAGAAGGCCCGCGAAGGAGAAGCGCGGGGAATGAAGGGCTGTGGCGCGCCTCAGGACGATCCGCCCCATCAGACACCGTCACCACAAGGGCGGAGCTGCTCGAAGCACTTGAGGATGGCGGAGGAGGCGAGGCCGAGGGAGGTGGTGCCTCGGCGACTCCCGCGATCTCAGTTGGAAGGGGCCTGCGGAGCAAGAATCAGCGAAAGGAACAAGAGGATCGGGAGTCAGAGAGGAAAAAGACTTACTCGTTAGTGGCGAAGTACTTCCTGCGCTTCAGCACGTGACAAGGGGAGTCAACACCCAGAGCCTCCCTCTTCCTCCGGAGGGCCTCGAAGTCCACGCGGAAGCGGCCCAAGAGAAGAGCGCAAGGATCAACCTGCCGCGAGGACGAGGCACCAGGACGGCCCGCGTCACGAGCGCCCGCCTAGCGCGCGCCACCAATCACCTTGTCAGAAGCCGGGACCAGGGCTTCCAAGGCCCCCGCCCCGGGCGCTGGGAGCGGCTGCCTACCACCTTCAGCCGCAGCAGTACGGGCCTCAGGAGTTGTCTCCTCGCGAGCGGCATCGGGCGCTGCACCCTCCTCCGGAGCTGCCCCCGCGCGAGCAGCCTCGGGCGCCGCACCCTCCTCCGGAGCCGTCCCCTCACGAGCGGCGCACAACACTGCCCCCTCCTCCATAGCCTCCTCGGCCTCAGGCGCCTCCTGTCTCCCTTCTCCGCCGCTTGAGGAGGAGTCGCCTTGGCCGATTGGGAGGGGAGTCACCACTACAGGGTTCTCGCGAGGCCCTTGGAGACCGGCGGGGCGCAGCCCCCACTCATCGAAGGCGGGCATCTGCTTCACGAAGTCAGCCTTGCTCTGACAGAGATATAGCAAGGCCCCGCCTTGCCGGATGTTGCCAGGATTGGGGTCTCCGGCCAAAGTCAGGAGCGACGACTTCAGTGCCGCGGGAGCCAGGTCTTCTTCCTGGAGCCTCATGTCATCCTCGCGCCCCCGGAAGGCCCACATTCGGCGAGAGTGCCACTGCAGGGGAGCGACACCGCACAACAGAAACTCCTTCACCACTTTGGCCGCTGTCACGCCGAGTTTCCTCAGGAGCGCGAAGCGGGGCCAGACGAAGACAAGCAGAGGGCTCTTCAGCGTCTCCTGGCCCCAACCCGAATTGGGGACGGCAGGCGAGGTCGGCTCCGATAGCAGGGGGGTGGGCACCCCTGCGTCCACATACAACCATCGCTCGCGGAACCCAGCCGCGGGCAGGGGGAGTTGGAAGTCAATTCCAGACGCCTCGGACACAGGCTCGACAGCAAAGCTCACGCATGCCCAGCGTTGGGAAGGATCGACAAGACGTAACGAGAAGAAGTGGCGCAGCAGGGCGACCGAAGGAGGGATGCCCACCATGGCTTCGCAAACGAAGGCAAAGACCGAAAGGAGGGTGATGGACTCAGGACTTAGATGCATTAAGTGGATCTGATAATGCAAAAGCACGGCATTGAAGAAAACGGAGAAAGGGGGAACCAAACCCGCCCACAAGGCATCAGTAAAGCATGGGACCTTAGTGGCTGTCCTGTCAATGGAGAAGTGGGACGCGGGCCAGGCAGTCGTCCTTCCGCACTCGTTGAAGACGGTGGCTAGGGCCAAGCTGTCCCTGCCCAGGCACTCTTGGTTGAGCACAGTCGACCGGCCGACGAGGGGGGCCACCGTTGGCGGCGCACAAGACGAAGGCATGGGTTTCTCTGCTCTCTCCTTCCCCGTCGGAGCCATGGCGATGGGAAGGAGGGGGGGATTCGAGATTGGATTGAAGGCAGGGGGAGGCGCTCGAAAGAAGGAAGAACAGAGGACACCCAAGCAACAGGAAAGGGGACGGCTGTGTACAACTACCAGTCCGCCTAGCAGGGCGCCCAATAAGGAAGCGTGGGGGAACGGTGCTGCCCACGTCCAATCAACCGCCACGCGGCATCCAAGGCCGCAGGCTGTTAGGGCCTGCGGTGCTTCGCCCTTGCCCTTTCGCCTCTCGGCACGACCAAGTCCAAGCGCGCCTTGGGCCCGGGGGCTACTGTCAGCGTTCTGGGAACGGGGGTCCCCAGACTTGCCTGCCTGCGGCCTGCGGCGTGGCTCGAGTGGGGGCCCAGCGCGGCCCATCTTCATCAACACGAGGCTCAAGACCCTCACGAGGGGCCAAGCCTCGCGAGGCGGACGACACGGCACATCCTCAGGCACAGCCTCGTCAGGCTGGCTCGCGAGGAGGCGGAGAGTTCAAGGCGGGGTACCTCGTGAGGTGCCCATGACGCAAGCCATGACGACACGGGGCATCAGGCGGGTGCCAGCGCGCGCAGTGTCCCTCTTTCCTCTTTGGTGCGAAGGGGGCAAGCGTATCCGCGGAGTACCGAGGCATCAGGCAAAGGTTGTCGCTTCGGTGCGACGAGACCAAGACCAGGAGGACTACGAGACTGAGGTCACCATGGAGCTCAGCGCGGCGTCATCACCAGAGCCTTTGGCAGGCGAAGACTGCTTTTGTCAGGATAGATGTATTCGTTGTCCCCCTTCAAATAAGCCCGCCATTGTTGGATCCCTTCCCGCTCAATATTTGGGGAGAGG